>OZ016544.1:5334883-14909774 GCA_963966675.1 Lasioglossum calceatum
AATAATTATTATAATACATAGCAACTATTAATAGGAATTTAACAACAATTAAATAGGTGAATGCCGGTGGAGGAAGTAGTGACCTTTTGGCAGGCAGCACTGCTAGCGATGACAGCGATGACTCTGCAAATAGGAAAATGCATTTCATTATTCAATTTGAAGGCTTTTTTTTACTTTATTTAAATATAATCTATTTAAATCTATTTAAAAAATAATACAGATTATTTATATGTTTGTTTAAACAATTTTATTTGCTCGGAAAATTCTGTTTATAAAAAGATGATTATTAAAGAAATGATTTGTGAAAAAGTATACTTTGTGTGTTTAAATAATTATATTTATTTAAACAATTTTACTGTCTTGCAGATAGCGTTTAAAAAAAAGATGTTCACTAATAAAAAAATTTTGTTTCAAACCTAATTCGTCTCAAAACGATTGTTACAAAATTTAACATATTTAAAAACTGTACTTGTTTAAATAGATTGTATAGACAGGAAAAATTGAATTTATAGAATATTTGATTACCTAATACATTCAAATGAAAAATGTATTTCATTGAATTGTAAATGATGAATTAAACTTACATTAGCGGATCTCAATCATTTCCATCGTTGACTTAGCTTCTCCTGACTCGCGTTTCAGCTGCTCGGAGAAGCGTGGAAATTTGGCGACGGTGGAGGACCAGTTTCGTCACACTCAATTTTCGTAACCCACTTCCGTAACGCTAGAAAATTGTAGCCCCTCAGCAGAGACGTTTCACTTCAAAAATACTAAACTCGATGAAATTTGGTAGTACTGTGTCTAAGTGGATTTGTTCGTGAAAGTATCTTTGAAATTTGTATGTATTTAATTACAATTTTTGCCCATCTCTGCTGGCTAAGGCGACGAAGCGTCGAGGGCCTCGGGAGCCGTGGCCAAGTGGTGCAATAAACACGGCCGGGCCCGAGGCCCGAGGCCCCTCGTCGCTTTGTCGTCCTAGCACGGAGGATGGGCAAAAACTGTATCTAAATACAAATTTCGAAGATACTTTCACGAGTAAAACCACTGGACACAGTCCGAATTCTATCGAGTTTAGTCTTTTCTTAATCGGAAGAACGCCACGAACTGGCTCGTGTCACTTTCATGAGAAAATTACGAAAAATCAACAAGTTTAGCATTCACTTGCTAGCGGTTTCATGTCGAGATACCTAGCTGGCCGGGGGATTGCCCGGCGGTTTTTATTGCACCACTTGACCAAGGCGCTCGAGGCCATCGTCGCTTCGTCGCCCTAGCACGGAGGATGGGCTGAAATTGTATTCGAATACAAATTTCGAAGATATTTTCACGAGTAAAACCACTGGACACAGTCCGAATTCTATCGAGTTTAGTCTTTTCTTAATCGGAAGAACGCCACGAACTGGCTCGTGTCACTTTCGTGAGAAAATTACGAAAAATCAACAAGTTTAGCATTCACTTGTTAGTGGTGTCATGCCGATATACCTGGCTGGCCGTGGGGTTGCCCGGCCGTGTTTATTGTACTACTATTGTGTTCTGGTCTCAGGCCTCGGGGCTCGACCCTCGGGCCCTACGCTGCTCGGGCCTCGGTTCGTGTTCATTCAAGCCTCGAGTTGGTCAAAAGGATCTTGAAGGATCTTTGAATTAGATAATTTGCTAACAAAAATCGATTTTTTGCAAAATCCTGAGGTATAAATCCCGAATATAAATAAATATGTATGCAAAATACCGATATTAAGAAACATATTTTTTTTGGTAAAATATTCTCAAAAAACACTAGAAAAATGAAAGTCTAGACTAGAACAACATGAAAACCAAATTTTTCGACGAAAATTTAGAAGGATAACTTTGGGGTACGCTAGCGTGGATGTTTGGTTTTCGTCTATCTGTGTCAACGATGGGCTAGTGTTGTAGGAATACGGTTGTAATAAGAGAAGGGAAAGAAAGGATGAGAGAGAGAGAGAGAGAGTGAAGAGGACGGTTGAGTTTTATGAGTGGGGAAAACCCTGCGTTTGGAAAACTACCATCATCCGTGCAAATCGGTCGGCGATGGGATTCGCTGTAATTTGCAACATAGAATTATTACTGAGAGATTGTCATTGACAAAGAGTGGACACCGAAGGGGGACTACTTTGAAAATATGAATGATTTCAAAAATTATTTCAGATATACACAGGAAAATAGTAAAATGTTCATTTTGGGGAAATCAATTGTAATTAGAACTTTCGTCGGGTGGAAGCAGATGGACGTATGCAGAGTTGTATGTACTAATTCAATTACATTGTAATTCAATTACGCAATTGAATTACATTATATTTCTAACTGAAGTAACTGAATTTAATAATTCAAACCTTACAATTAATTTTTTCAATTACTAAGTATTTTAATCAGATGTGTAATTGAAATACAATATAATTGAAATACAATATAATTAAAATACAGCTCTCCAAATTATAGCAAGGAACAATGAAGAAGTGCGGCATATTTTTATGTTTTTCTTTCATTATACTTGTTTATAGCGTTTGTGCGGCGCGGCGTAATTTCTATTCCTTGTCCTCGTTCATAATACGTAACGCTATTTTATGTAATTTAATTACAAAGTATAATTGTACTCCAATTGCAATTACGAATTACATTGTAATAATAACAACGTGTATTATAATTGTACTCCAATTGCAATTACAAATTACATTGTAATAATAACAACATGTATTATAATTGTACTCCATTGCAATTACGAATTACATTGTAATTTAATTGAATGAAGATCTGAATTATAAATTACAATATGACTGAATTACAATGTAATTCAATTACATCGTAATTATAATTCCTGGTGTAATCCAATTGTAATTCTGCACAACTCTGAACGTATGGGATCAATCAGTTATCAAACGGCACACGAATATTTACGAGAGAATGAAATGTTTTGCCTTTCTTTTATTTCCCATTTCACAGTCCAAACTGAACATAATTTCTAAAGGTCCTAAGAAATTGTAAATAGTACCTTATACATTTTATAGTTTGTTGTAAGTAGAACTGAAATGTAGTTCGATCTCTTTTTTGTTTAAATAAAATTTGTTATTCCGCACAATGTGTCTACTTCTGCGATCCTTTCTTTTATTTCACCTTATTAAATAATTATTTTTTGCAATTATTTTAATACATGATATTGGATACAGGATATTGTTTGATACGAAAGAGAATATAATACGGGTGCAGCGAATCAAACAATATAGTCTTTTCGTTTTGATCAAGGCCAAAGATGATGTAAGATCTTGTTCGGACTGAAAGTCGAAACGGGTTCTTGTCCGGACTGAAAGTCGATATAGGTGGTTGCCCGGATTGAAAGTCGAAACGGGTTCTTGTCCGGTCTGAAAGTCGGTATAGGTGGTTGCCCGGATTGAAAGTCGAAACGGATTCTTATCCAGGCTAAGCACTAGACTAGGGGGCAGCACTATAATGGGCACGGGCAAAACCCGAGCGTGAGCACTCTCATATACTCTCTGATGCGTCAGAGAGGATATGAGAGTGCTCACGCCCGGGTCTGAGTTGCCACCACTTTTTGGCACGCTCACGTTTAGCACGGAACAGCTCCTACACCGAGGATAGAGCCCACTTTTACCACGAAACAGAGACCACACCGTTTTAACATGAAACAGAACCTTTACTAGCCTGTGGCATAAATCAGAACTAGCTTCAATCGATGCTTCGTGCGATATAACCACAGACGAGATATAGGAATAGACCTGGCACCTTATGGGACTTGGTGTCCATAGGAATCTGTAGTACCGGCACCTTAAAATGCCAGTGATTTCAGCGTCCTCTACGCATTGAGAACGGTGAATTCGAGAACTAGAACCAATCCGACTCGGGTTCGACTGGTAAAACTTCTACAGCCAGTGCCGGATTAATCCAGCGCGGGGCCCGTAGCAAATGTAGCCAGGAGGCCCTATGGTTTGCACGATAATATAATAAAACCCAATGAATGACCTTTTTTGTAGCAAAAATATCTGCGAACGGTATGTCTACAGCGTCGTCAAGTCTAAAGTACGCAACGTTGTCCGATTACGAGTTTTCAACACATACGAAGATCATCGGAGAGTGCAATCGCGAAGAGGCTCTCTTCTGCCCGTTCGCCGTAAAGAGAGAGAATACGCTAATAAGAAAGAAATCTCCTTACGTTATGCCGAGAACTTGTGTATGTACTAATTGTAAGATACACGAGAGAATTTTGCATACGCAACAAATTAACCCTTCCGACCCGAAGGGCGTACGGTGTAGGTCCTCACGATCTATCGTATGCGGAAGAACGACGTATGGCGTACGGTGTACGTCCTGATGCAATATGCACATTCCAGTAGTGGACAAAAATTTAAAGGCACTCTAAAGAAGACGATAACTATTTTAATATTGTACTATACGATTTGAACTTTTTTGGGAAGCTAGAGCAATTAGTTTATTACAGGATGCGAAAAGAAATTTTTTCAAAAATTGCAGTTGATCGGAATTGTTGAAAAAATACTAAAAGTCGCATTTTCAACTTTTTTATGTGGGCCTATATCGAAAATTTAAAAAACGAATTTTGTAGGTCTGTGTCAATTACATGCACTGTGAAAGTTTCATCGAAATCGCTAGATGCGGGGAAAAACGACAGGCATTGAAAGCAGTGTCGTTTAAATACACGTAATGCGAATGGAGTATAGAATTTTTTCTTCTTGCTAATAAATGCTCAAAACATGTGATTTATCGGTAACGTTGGGCACCGACTAGATACGAGATACTATTAAAGACTGCCAGCGCCTGTGCTATTCAGCGTGGCAGGTAACCGGGCGCGACCGGGCGCGGGGATAACGTGGAAGTTACAGTGATCTGATATACCACATCGCTAAAAGTTCCACCACCGACGAGATATTCGTCAAGTAGAAGAAGAATGATATAGTAGAATGCTGACATTACCCATTCTGTAATTGCCTTATCTCGTCTGTGGTAATACTATATATAATTCTCTTATTGCATTCTTATTTTTCTTAGTATCACCATTGTAATAATTGTTTTACAATATAATCGATAGTTTATAGATGTAGGAAAAATGAAAGTAATTACTATACGTAATATTCTACAAATGTATCAGGATTTAAAAGTAATTTGAACATTATTGCATTATATATAAAATAGTGATTCTTAAAAAATATTCGGTAATTGTTGACAAAAGGTCTGCGTCCTCCGATTTTGATGAAATTTTAATATGTTATAGATTTCGATATTTTGAACAACTTTTTCATTTTCCAATATAGGGCGGTCGCTTTTAGTTTTCGAGATATTTGCAAAAAACTATCGCTAATACTGTATTGAATTTTTCGTATTGCTCCGTGGCAACGTAACCCTGTCCCGGTGCAGCGTTTGTTTACATTTTGACGGTTTGGAGATGAGAGAGTAAACAGGGTCTCAATCTAGTCATACATATGTATATAGGGTGAGCTTCCAATTTAAAAAGACTGCTTCTGAATTTTCTCGTTATATAATAATATATTATGAGAGTGAGACCCTATTTTCTCTGCATCTCCACAGCGTGTTTAGAAGCAAAATGTAAACAAACGCCGCGCCGGGACAGCCTTACGTTGCTTCAGAGCGTGCAGAAATACGAAAAATTCAATACAGTATTAGCGATAGTTTTTTGCAAATATCTCGAAAACTAAAAGCGACCCCCCTATATTGGAAAAGGAAAAAGTTGTTCAAAATGTGTTGCTGCATAACATTAAAATTTCATCAAAATCGGAGGACGCAGACCTTTTGTCAACAATTACCAATATTCTGTTATGTTATGCAATGACGAAATTCAATCGTTCTTATTGAAATCCTTAGTAGGAAACAGAAAATTAATTTTTTTACTTATTTATCCGATACTTACTGGAATGCTCGACAGCATTGACTGCAATTATTAAAGTAGAGGTATTAACAAGATAAAACTATTAACTAATTAAACTAATTTTCGACGTCTCCTATCCATACAATGTTATTTAGAGGCAGTATTTCGTACAAAGATATTCTCAAAAAATAATTCTATTTGACTCTATATGAAAATTTCTTGCAACATGACGTTGTTTAAAAAGTGCGTGTAACATGATTTTATTTAATTCTGAACTGAACCACTTCCTGAAACATGATTCACTTATCAGCACATTGTGCGACGAGGCGAAGAGCTAGCAGTCGAAGTCGAAGTCGAAATCTTTAAAGAATAAGGACCCTCCGCGTCTCCTTTTTTCCCGACGCTGTCCTTCATTGTGTCCGAAACTTACGTAGTTCATTGCACAAGCAAATATCATCGGAACGATATCATATTTGGTATCATTTTCATAAAAAAAACAAAATTCACCAAATATGTTCAGAAGAATCCTATAAAAAATAATTATAAATAATTAAGTTTTGTTGTTTTTAATTAGTAGTCTCACACCGATATACCCGACCCGACCCGTATCATGTTACAATATTTCACTCCACAGTCCACGGCGACTGAATCACTGAAGCCCTCGAGACTCCTTTCCCTTTTCTCCGTTTTTTTTCTCTATTTTCTCCGACAGGACATCACAGAATAGTGTCTCCTGAAAATTGAATGTCTCTGGCCAGACTCGAGTTTTCGACATTTATAGCAAGCTTGCTATAATCTTATTTTATTTGTCAAAATTTAGTTTTCTATTTAAAATATTTTGTTGTTGAAGCTCATTAATAGTTTTAAATAGTACTTGAAATATTTAAAATGATAGTGAAATATTGGAATATTACAATTTGGAATAATTGCATTTAATTGAAATTGATACTTGAGATTTTTTCCCGATCTTTTGGTTAAAATGTTATTTACACAAAGTGAAAAACAGGCAAAAATTCGACAAATGCAGGTTTTTTAGAGAAATTGAAAAATAGCATTGATCATATTTTTAGACCAACATATCAGAACTTTTGTTACGACAGCGCGTAAACGACAAAGAGGGACTGAGGTACATAGGACAGTTTTTTATTTTTCATTCTTTTTTTACGGAACTACCAACGTGTTTGTGAGATTCTTCTAATTAAAATAAGTCTAAATACGTCATAATTTGAGCCATATTTACTTATTTAAAGTGTGATCATAACTCGCTATGATACAAGTTATTATAATAGGTTATTTAATATACCATAAAATATTTAATATAAAATATTAGGGATGTGCGGACCACCCGATGTTCGGGTTCGGGCCGGGTCGGGTCGCAGAAAGTCAGGCGGCCCGTCGCGTCGATTCGACTCCGAATTCGTCGGGCGGGTTCGAAAAGAATCGATCAAGTTCGATATCCGAGATTCAAATAAGTACTCCGCGTTCTTATGAAATAGATAATGGTAATAATGGTTTTCTTTCTTAACTTATAACGTGATTTTTAATATACTTGGTTTTTTATAACTACATTAGGTATATTCGGCAATCGTGTGCCTGCTCTTTATTTGTATTAAAAATTGAAATAATGCACGTTTCACGTGAAAAACTTAAAAGACAATATTTCTGGCTTTTTAACGAATTTGCTCCGAATGAACATAAATATGTATCGATATATACACCTAGAAGGTATAACAATATGGTAAATTATGGCAATAATTAAAAACGAAATATAAAAATAAACATACATATTATATTTCGTATTTATATTTTATTCTGTATTATCTATAGGCTCTACATAATTTTTTATTTTATATGATTTTATTTTAAGTGAATTTTGATTTTATTTTATATTGTATATTATATATTACCTTTTAAGAATTTGTGTAAGGTTAATGATAGTTAAGTAGGTTACATAACAGTTAATAAAAACATCGCCCACTAAAAAGTTGTTATAACTTATTATCACATTGTAAATATTGTCATCTAATTTTTTCGCGTGAAACGTGCATTATTTTAAAATTTTACTATAAATAATGACCATGCACATGTGCGCCGAATATACCTAATGTAGTTATAAAAAAAATCCCAGTACATGTATTAAAAATCACATTATAAGTTATGTAACAAATATATACCATTATTATAATTATCTATTTCATAAGAACGGAGAGTTGATTCTCGAGTATCGTGATAGCTCGCTCGCGCGATCTTGTTCGAGTCATCCGCCCGATGTGTCTGATGTATCGCGTACCCGATTCTTCTCTCGCCAGGCCCCTTACCCTTCCGCATCTCGCTATCTTTGCAGCGTAGCCCGCCTGTGCTTCGTACGCCAGCGTTAGTAGGAAGAGTGCAAAGGCAAGCTACGGTGCGATACTTGGCGAGAGGCGGAAGGGTAAGGGGCCTGGCGTATAGTAGAATATGGCAACTTGGCAACCCTGCATCCAACTCGAGCCTCACAGCCTCGAGTCCGTCAGTGCCCCGACTTGACGATTCGTACGCCCGAAGCATGACTGCTTCGCCTGATATTTTTTAGTGCAACCTGGCTGTATTATTATCCGATTTATGCCGTGTTTGAGCTTATTTTGATCGGGAAAACATTTTCAACCGATAGGTGATGATATCATTATGATAACGTTCATATTAAGTAATATTGGTTTCAGTTAGTAATTGCCAATACGCTGTGCGTTACAATGTTGCCTCTGATGCTGAATCACGACCGTATCGAACGTCGCGTCGTGTGCCTCCTAGAAACAACAATGTAAGCGTTTCGCCATCACTTATTAATAGCAATAAAATGTTTGTTACGATTCATAATTCTGCCATGGAAACGTTATCAATCGATTGTTAATGGTTCGCTGATGAAAACAAGTCTAAACACGCCACAAATCAGATAAGTTAGAGGCATGCCCAACGCCCAACTCGACGGCTGGCGATGCGTAAAGCGCAAGATTTCGCTTCAGCTCGTGAGCCGGCTCCTGCGCTGGCTGGTACATACATACTAGGGACAACTGCAACAGTGTGCGTGTGAATGTGTGCTACATTGACACACTTATTGTTCGTGGGTTCCCTTTCCATACATCCGAGCCGAGTTTCGGCTCATGAGCTGGCGAGCGGCTCGCGAGGCGCTCTTTGAATAAAAAATTATTCGTCATGCGTCGAAAAGAGACCATCATTATTTTTATTTAACGCGTAGTAAATAATTTTTTTATCATTCATTCGCTATTTGAAATTTTCAATTCAATAAAAATTTGTAAGCGATTCTAATTTCGAGACGTTCCAACACTTACGCTCTTCGCGAGGGGACGGCTGTATACTTTTCCTCGCGAAGAGGCTAAGCGAAACGAAATGCAGGAACAAGCTTTGGCACGTCCACGTGGAACCCCCGCCCCCCATTTTTTCCAAAAGACGTTTTTAACTCGATGAGACCGAGGCCAGCCAATCCGATCTCAATCCGACTTATACATAGAAATACAGGGTGAACATTATAAAGCGTTACAGACGAATATCTCAAAAAATATTGATTATACGCAAGAATGTTTAAGATGGAAGTTGTTCAGTACCGAGGGGGGCATCATTCGTTGGGGCTTTTATTTTTACCGGCGGACACTCCAAGGTGAAGTGAAGGTGAACTTTCTTTTTTTAAATAGAATGTCCTATTTCTCATACCATAAATCGAGAGAGTATCAAATTCTGAATATCAAAGTGTTGACCTTCATATATCCTAAACCTAATAGTTAACGAGATATTATCCAAAGAAGAAAGAAAATTTTTTCGATAATATCTCGTTAACTACTAGATTTAGGACATGTGGAGGTCAATACATTTTTACTCAGAATTCGATAGTCAATCGATTCATGATGCAGAAAGTAGGTCTTTCCATTTAAAAAAATCAAGGTGACCTTCTCCTCACCTTTGAGTGTTCATCGGGAAAAATAAAAATCCCACCATATGATGTCCCCCTCGCTACTGAACAACTTTTATCTCAAACATTTTTGCGTATAATCAATATTTTCCGAGATATTCGTCTGTAACGCTTTATAATGTTCACCCTGTATATTCCATCACATAATACTTTTGGATTTCGTCGTTAAACCTCTTTTCCCCAGCTTGATCACCGATCCACTAGAGCCACCCATCCTACATATTAATTAATCCACTTAATTCTTTTAATCGAACTCTTTATTATTCGGAACAGCGTGCGTCAAATAAAAGTTATTCCGTTTTTTTGCTTGTTTCTGTGCCCACAGATCGATTCTTGGAACAATTATGTATAAAAAAAGTGTAAGGAAATAATGCCCGTTTATGAAATATTAAGTTGGAACGAAAGTTCGTAGCCTTTTTAAATAAAAATTCAAAGATAAAATTAAGATGTATATTCATAGGTTTATTGAATAACATGGTAAGTCACTTATAAAATGGCAACAAGTAATAGAAGTGTCACGTCCGGTGGTTCGACCATTGATAATAATTGATATAATTAATCATGTATAATATATATTTTCTGAATTTATTTTTTATATTTACACTAATAATATTGTATTGGAAATATATCACATTGCGTGCGATAGGACTAGGATAGTTCATTTCGAATTTAAATATTTTTTATGGCGAGATATGTTAACATTTGTTGAAGACTATTCATCGCTGAAGAATGTGAAGATGGACACTTCAAGGAAGAGAACAAAGGATTAATAAATAATACTGATTGCCTGACAGGATGTGTAGGGCAATACGATCGAGCCAAGAGAGCGATAATGGAGAATCGAAAACTCTTCATCCGGTCGAGAGATATTGATTCATGGGAAATTTGACTTCGAAGAACGCGCGAAGATGCACTCATCCCATGGAGATTAGATTCAGGACAATGGATTGATAAATCTATAAAAGGGATGGTTCTTCATCAAGTCCAGTCCAGTCTATGTTCGATTTCCATCGATCTAGTATATTCGATTTTCGGCAGTCTCAGTTCGTTTTCATCAGTCTCAGTTCATTTTCGTCAATTTCAGTACTTCTAATTTATATTGCGCGTGTGTGTGTGTCTGTATGAATGTGTGTGTGTGTTTAAGTAAAGCGTGTATACCCGCTGGATTTTTTTTTATTGTTAAACTAAAGCGTGTATACCCGCTGGATACACCAAAGAAACGACCACATACTGCGAATCCGAAGCGTATCAAAATTAGAACCAGCGATATCTACTAACGGTAAATACTAATAATTCATTATAAGATTTTTATAACTCAATGTATTCTGAATTTGATTAATAGAATATATTATTGTTGTTGTTTTTTACAAAAAAATCAAAATTCAAATCATTTTTAAAAGAGTTTATCCAACATCGATTTCTTCGATCCAGTTCCCAAAATAAAAGTCATTTAGTAATTAAGCAAATTCTCAATTACCCGAACCGAAGCCGGTGAATGCAGGTAGGTTCAAAACTGCGTTTTATTCTAAATTCAAAATCTTTCAATTTAATTATCTAATTTTTCAAACGTCCATCTTAGGACGTAACAAATTTGGTGACAGCGTGGTGGGATAGAACGCAGGAATTGAGAATTTGTTTCTACTTCGATCACTGGTTCTTTTAAAATTTTTTAAAATGGCAACTGGTGGTGGACAAATCGAAGTTGATCTTCAAACGGAAGTATTAAAACAAGCAATTGAAGAAATTAAAAAGGCTCAAGAAAGTAATAAATTCATAGAGGAACTTGCCCCTAAATTTAGGGAATTTAATGAACAAATTGCACAAATGCAGGATACATTGCGATCATTGACTAACCCGAAAAAGACTGAACAATCGACACCGACAGTAGAACAAGTAATTTCCGACAAAACAGCGATAGGAAATCCAATTCGTATTAAAGACGCGTTGCAGACGGTACCGGTTTTCGATGGTCATAAACCCTCAATATTTCAATTCTTAAGAGCATGCGAAAGAGCTAAATCCATGCTCCCTGCTAATCAAGAACCGTATTTGGTTAAACTGCTCACAAATAAACTTAGAGGACATGCGTTCATGGCTATCGAAGATTCGGATATTAGTACTGTAGAACAATTTGCTACAAAAATTAAAATCATGTTCGGAGCTCAGAAAACACTGAATCAATATAAGGGTGAATTAGGTAATATATTTAAAAGACCCACTGAAAGTATGTTAGATTATATTAGCCGTATAAAAGATTTAAGATTAGCAATCATTGATGAAGAACGCAATCAATTTGGAGAATTATCTGAAACATTAAAAATCATTATTGACTCTGACGTATTAGACGCGTTTTTAAAGGGATTACCACCTAATGTACGTGTCAGAGTACAATTAGAAGGGAATATAAATCTAGAAGAAGCATACGCCAATGCGATTAAGGTTTCAAAACAAATGCAACAGGAAGAGGAGCGGATGAGACCGTTCTTTTCTAATCTCAGAGACAGAAGAAATTTGCCTCAGCCGCAATCCCGATATCAACAGCCTTCAAGGCCAGATAATAATACAGGATCTAGCTGGCGACCCAACATTATTAATAACAATAATAAGAGCGACAACGGCAATCAGAGATCAAATAATCAAGCCGGAACGAATACTCCACCTGTTACTTGCAATTATTGTAAAAAATTAGGTCATACAATCAAAGAATGCTATAAATTCAAAGCTAAGGTAGAATCTGGTGAAATAGTGCCCTATTCCCAACAAAGGTCGGGAAACGAGAAGTTCTCCCCAGGGAACAAAGGCGCACCCAAGGGAGTAAATCTCATAGAGCGCCAATCAATGATGAAGATCGATGCATCTTCACCGAAGATGTCACCGACGGAAGCAACGACAATCAAACAGAACGACTCTCTAGGAACGAGTCACCTCAAAGAAGTAAAAAAGATCAAGGAGTCGAAAATGGAGGAGGAAGAAATCAACCTAGAAGGATTATCAATGTTCAATTAGATTCGACCAAAAATACTCCCATTATAATGATCACGTCACCAGATCTCCAAGGAATAACTACTCTTTTAGTGGACTCAGGTTCGGAAGTCAACCTTATCAAAGAATACATGGTCCCAATGAATGCGGACATCAATACAAATAATGCTATTTATATTCGAGGAATCTCGACCGAAGTCCTGGCCACCTTAGGGACGGCATCAATCAGGATAGCAGGTCATCCAGTTTTATTCCATGTTGTTAGCGACCGAATATCGATAGATCAAAACGGAATCCTAGGATCCGAATTCTTATTAAATCATCAAGCAAATGTTGACTATTCCGCAAAACATGTTAAATGGGGAAATACGTATGTACCATTTTTCGAAGAACGACAAATAACCGTTCCAAAGAGAACATCTATTCCACTACTAGTAAATATAATCAATCCCGAAATACAGCAGGGTTATATTCCTCAAATTCCTGAAGAAAAAGGAATATTTATTGGAGAAACTGTGGTCAGTAATAATAAAGGGAGAGCGTATATAAGAGTTACGAACGCGACATTGAAAGATTACGTCCTTGACGTACCTATCGTGAAACTAGAGCCGTTCGAAGAGATTGCTTCTAATCAGACTGTAGACACTCGTCAAGTAGCAATGGCAAGCTGTCGCAATCGACTCAAAGATATTTTAGAACTATTAAGACTTGATCATCTCAATCAAGAAGAGAAAGAAAATATTTTAAAATTAATTGAGCATAATCAAGATAGATTTCATATTCCTGGAGAAACTCTTGAAGGTACCGATGTATTACAACACAAAATTTTTACTGCAAATGATGTTCCAATAAATACTCGACAATATCGTTTTCCACCAATTCATAAAGAAGAAATTAATAGACAGATACAAGAATTGTTAGAAACAGATGTAATCGAATCATCGACATCACCATACAATTCGCCACTATGGATCGTGCCAAAGAAGCAAGATTCTCAAGGAAACAAACGATGGCGTCTTGTAATTGATTATCGTAATTTGAATGAGAAAACTATTGGTGATGCATATCCTCTACCCAATATTACAGAAATTTTAGATCAACTTGGAAGTGCGAAATATTTTTCCATATTTGATTTAGCTTCCGGATTTCATCAAATTAAAATGGCACCTGAGGATGCTCACAAGACAGCTTTCTCAACACCTTATGGCCACTTTCAATTTAAAAGAATGCCTTTTGGTTTGAAAAATGCTCCAGCCACATTTCAACGTTTGATGAACAGTGTGCTGGCAGGACTTCAAGGATCTGAATTATTTGTATATCTAGATGATATAGTAATATATTCAAGTTCTTTGCAAGAACACGAAATTAAATTTAATAAACTAATGGATCGATTACGTATTGCACGATTGAAATTACAACCAGACAAATGCGAATTTTTACGTCATGAAGTAACTTACTTGGGACACATAATTAGTGAGAATGGTTTAAAACCCGATCCAAAAAAGATTGAAGCTGTGCAAAATTTTCCAAATCCAAAGAATGTGAAACAAATTAAACAATTTTTGGGATTAGCTGGATATTATCGAAGATTTATACCGAACTTTTCTGCAACCGCTAAACCATTAACAGATTTGTTAAAGAAAGATGTCATTTTTGAATGGAAAGAGATACAAGAAGAGTCTTTTAAAATCTTACGAGAAGCTCTCGTAACAGAGCCAATACTACAATTTCCAGATTTTTCAAAAATATTTAATCTCACTACGGACGCTTCTGCATATGCTATTGGAGGAATACTCAGTCAAGGTTCAATTGGAAAGGACCTTCCCATAGCATACGCTTCTCGATTATTAAATGCAGCTGAACAGAAATATTCTACAATAGAAAAAGAATGTTTAGCAATTATTTACTGCATTTCTCACTTTCGACCATATCTCTACGGTCGTACATTCAACATAATAACAGATCATAAACCTTTAGTTTGGTTACATTCAATCAAGGATCCAACTTCTAGATTATGGAAATGGAAATTGAAATTATCAGAATATGAATACAAAATTCATTTCAAACAAGGCAAAACCAACGCTAATGCTGATGCCTTATCTAGAAACCCTCCAGAAATCTGTTTACCATTACAAAAACACAGGAAAGTAATTAGGAAAAGAATTTTGTCAACATCATCAGAAGAAGAAGAAGAACTATTATTATCGGAATCAGCTTATAAGAAAAGGAAGCCTGATGAATCAACTGAATCAGAAACAGAAGAATCAGGATACTCATTGATCAAGAAAAGGAAACTTCCATCTACTTCATCGGAAGATTCACCGCTACCAGATACAGTACGAAAAAAGAGAAAAATGGAAACAAAACATTTTTCACCAATTCCTTCTGACGATATGCAAACATCGCAATCGAATTCTGATCCTGGAACGAGCGTACCCCGCAGTTCTTCAAATTTTGACAATTCTTTATACCTTAATACAAGAACACCTAATCAGGACGATATTACTTCTTCTGAAGTTCCTGAACCAATAGATACTAGTATGGAACTACCCAGTGTAGTACAAATACCGCAAAGATATCCAGAAATTAGAGAAATTCGTGAACCACTATATATGGCCAAAACACATAAAGTTATATTTGTAGATATGTATGGCAATCCAATCGATAAAGGAGCAGAAGAATTAGCAGAAGCCAACTTATTGGGTACTTCAATCGATTTAACTTTTGAAAGAGCTAGATTACAACCTTTGGATAATTTTTATGTTATCATCTTACCAATTAAACAGGATAAGCATATCCCTATTGAACCAGAAAACATTGTTAATTCTATAGCATCTTTATTAGATGTAGTTGAAGAATTGGATCTAAATTCATTCAGCATAAGAAAATCAAATAACATTGAAGATATACCTTGGAAATATATTATTAATGAATTAAAGAGAGCATTTCAGGATCGACCAATAAAAATAACAATATGCACAGGTCAAGTAACAATACCCCCAGAGGAGGATAGATTAAATATAATCGAAGAAAAACATATGTCAGCCATCGGTGGACATAAAGGAATAACAAAGACTTATCATCGGATTCGACAATCATATTATTGGGAAGGAATGAAAAAGGATATTCAACATTTTATTCGCACTTGCAATGAATGTCAATTAAGAAAGTTGACAAGGATTAAAACCAAACAACCTATGGTACTAACAGATACACCAGGAAAAGCATTTGATAAAGTTAGCTTAGATGTTGTAGGACCATTGCCAGAAATGAAAAATGGAAATAAGTATATATTAACTATGCAAGATCTACTAACGAAATATTCCGTAGCAGTACCATTAGATCGAATAACAACTGCAGATATTGCAGATGGCTTCATCAAGAATCTCATTTGCCGATTTGGTGCTCCTAAAGCAATTTTAACAGATTTAGGAACCAACTTTACCTCAAATCTTATGAAACAGGTAGCGAAGAAATTCAAAATCAAGCATTATAAGACCACAGCTTATCATCCACAAAGTAATGGTTCAATTGAAAGACATCATGTATTAATGGAATATTTGAAACAATACGTGAATAATGCAACAAATTGGGATAATTGGTTAGAATTGGCTATGTTTTCATACAATACATCAGTACACGAAGGAACAAGATTTTCTCCACATGAATTAGTATTTGGAAAAATTGCTCGTGAACCAACAAGTAGCAATCTAGTAAAAGAAAACCTAGAACCTACTTACGCAGAATATCTCAGAGATTTACATTCAACAATCAACGAATTACAATTATCTGCGCGTAAAAATCTGAACGCGGCAAAAGCAAAATCAAAATATTATTATGATAAAAGAATAAATCCACAAAATTTTAAGGTAGCAGATCTAGTATATTTATTGAAAGAACCATTCAAAGGAAAATTCAGCGATCAATATACCGGACCTCATAAAGTGATAGAAATTTTACCAAATCAAAATATCAGAATTTTAGTTAACAATAATCCTCGTATCGTACATATGAATAAGCTGAAATTAGCTCATAGTCGATTTAGAGCAGCATAAGGAAATACAAACTGACATTGACAACAGACGCCACGCAAGACTATGAAATAAGACATGACAAAACGACTGATATATATATATATATTAACAACAATATATAGGTATATATATATATATATATATATATTTAACAGATCAAACATGCCGATCCCTAGACCGACATACAAACAAGAAAACGAGATAGTAGAAGAATACTATGGGCCGATGGATGGTGTTAGACCTATCGACCACCCTGAAACGTACCGCAAGTTGTTAAGACTGTGGTGTGTAGAAGCACCATGGGACAAAGCAGTATATACGTACCACAATCAACGAATTTGTTTTGATTGCCATCAAAACTTATCGGAGGAGGACGCCTGGGCATACGTAGAAGGAGGATGGCATATCCTCTGCCTTCCCTACGTTACACGAATGGCAAAGAAATGTAAAATCTGCGAGATAGTAATTGCCATCGAAAAACCGGCTTGGCAATGCCCAGAATGTATTGAAGAACACTTCGAGATGACGAGTAACGAATGGTGGTGGTTGTTCCGAGGTGTTTGTCATGAAGTAGAACGACGGTGGTAATCACCATAAGGAAAAATAAATATATATATACATATCTAAATTATAAAGTCTCTGTAATTTTTTTTATTTTTCTCTCCTTTACTTATTCCCACATTTCATCAATTTATAAACTAAAATATCAACATATTGTTTCAATAACATAATATAATCTAATTTACTAATGAAATCATTTTTTTCTATTACCTTTATATTGATTAGTGTTGAACATTAATAATAATAATAGATAAGAATTGCAAGAATATTAGCGAAATTAGCGTATTAAGCGATAGAAAATATTTGTTACAGAAAATGTTAAGCCTTTGGCTAATGTTCATGTTAATTCGTCCTTCGCTCACCATTATCGGATATGATTGTAATGGACAACATCTGAACGTGACAACGATTTCCCTCAAAAACATCAATGACTGTGACATCGATCATACCTCTACAAAAACAGAAGAAGCTTACATCCAATTACTTCAATTATCCGATTTCAACTATGTTGATACAATCCAATGCAAAGTTGAAATACATAGAGTAATCAGTTACTGTGGAATGCATTCTCATTCATCAGCAGTTCAAAATGGAATAAATGAATACATTGAACCAATAAATAGAGAACAATGCAATAAAATGCACAATTTTGGTATAATGTATATGGGAAAGGGTATTCTTTTAAATGATTTGCTGATTAATTCTACAGTGACGAGAACTTTCACGTTAGCAGGAGAATTGAACATCAATGGTAAATGTCAAGGAGCTCAATTCGCGGATCCATACGGTTCTTGGGACAACGTAATTGTACAGGTAATTGCAAAAATAACTTTGCGAACATCCACCGTACCAGTACAATTAGAAAAGAATAAAATAATGTTACGATCAGGAACCGTATGTGTGTTCCAAGATGAAACATGCTTAGATAATGATGACGGATACACTTTTTGGAAATCTTTCCCAAAATCTACTTGCAAATTTGAACAATATGATATTTTATTCGAAGGAATAGCATCGAAAATTACAGATAGCTTAAATCAAAAGGAATTTCCATCAGTATTTGCTTTAACTACAGGAGAAATTACATTCGCATTCACAAAATTGGGCGAAACACCAATTTGTGGATATACTCTATTTCAAACAGAACACCCTAAATTGTTCATCTTAGAAACAACAAAAGGAAGAACATTTGTCGGAGAAAGAGCAATGCGTGTGGAAAATCTTGACATTTTTACATATTTAAATTCAAAATTTGTTTATATCGAAAGGCACATTAAAAATCAGATGACTAATCTCTATAGAAATATAATTGCACAAAAATGCAATTTAGAAAAGCAAGTCTTAACCAATGCTTTGACTATAGCGACTTTGAAGCCTGATGAATTTGCCCAAATAGTAACTAAACAACCTGGGCATATGGCTTTAGTAGCTGGAGAAGTTATTCATATAATTAAATGTGTCGCAGTAGATGTGAAGATTCGACATACTGAACATTGTTTTACTGAGTTACCAGTTAGTCATGGAAATAAGTCACAATTCTTGACACCTATAACTCGTATACTCACTAATCACGGAACTCATAGAGATTGTAGTCAAGTACTACCTGTAATGTACGAAATTGATCAAAGTTGGCATAGGTTATCACCAAGACCAATAGAAGTTGTTCCACCCCAAACATTACAACCATTGAAGGAAACCAGATGGTATTATGTTAATCCATCCAAATTGGCTACTAGTGGAATCTACACTCAAAATGATCTTAATGATTTAAGAGATCATATCATGTTCCCTGCCGAGAAATCAGCTGTATTGAATTCTGTCGCTCGAAGTATGACGGGAAAAAATATACCAGCAAATTCGATTTCCATTATGGGCATGATGAACGAAGAAACGCTAGATACAATAGCAGAAAGCGCGGCCAAGAAATTTTGGAATGGATTCATCACATTTGGATCTTTTAGTGCAGGAGTATTAGCTGTATTTATCATCTTTAAATTCATCAAGATGATACTCGATACCATAATACATGGTTATCAGCTACACTCTGTATACGGATGTGGATTCGCCTTATGCGGAGCAGCGTGGAGTTCGCTGACACATCTCCTCATACGCAAAGCAGATAAGCGAAGAAATAAGATCTATTCAGCTGACGAGTCAATCGACCTTCACGACATCCAACTCCAGGTCGATCAACCAAGTACATCTGAGTTTAATAAAGTAGTCAAAGAGTTCAAACAAATTTCCTCCAGAAATTTGCTTTCTAAAGGGGGAGGTGTCACGTCCGGTGGTTCGACCATTGATAATAATTGATATAATTAATCATGTATAATATATATTTTCTGAATTTATTTTTTATATTTACACTAATAATATTGTATTGGAAATATATCACATTGCGTGCGATAGGACTAGGATAGTTCATTTCGAATTTAAATATTTTTTATGGCGAGATATGTTAACATTTGTTGAAGACTATTCATCGCTGAAGAATGTGAAGATGGACACTTCAAGGAAGAGAACAAAGGATTAATAAATAATACTGATTGCCTGACAGGATGTGTAGGGCAATACGATCGAGCCAAGAGAGCGATAATGGAGAATCGAAAACTCTTCATCCGGTCGAGAGATATTGATTCATGGGAAATTTGACTTCGAAGAACGCGCGAAGATGCACTCATCCCATGGAGATTAGATTCAGGACAATGGATTGATAAATCTATAAAAGGGATGGTTCTTCATCAAGTCCAGTCCAGTCTATGTTCGATTTCCATCGATCTAGTATATTCGATTTTCGGCAGTCTCAGTTCGTTTTCATCAGTCTCAGTTCATTTTCGTCAATTTCAGTACTTCTAATTTATATTGCGCGTGTGTGTGTGTCTGTATGAATGTGTGTGTGTGTGTTTAAGTAAAGCGTGTATACCCGCTGGATTTTTTTTTATTGTTAAACTAAAGCGTGTATACCCGCTGGATACACCAAAGAAACGACCACATACTGCGAATCCGAAGCGTATCAAAATTAGAACCAGCGATATCTACTAACGGTAAATACTAATAATTCATTATAAGATTTTTATAACTCAATGTATTCTGAATTTGATTAATAGAATATATTATTGTTGTTGTTTTTTACAAAAAAATCAAAATTCAAATCATTTTTAAAAGAGTTTATCCAACATCGATTTCTTCGATCCAGTTCCCAAAATAAAAGTCATTTAGTAATTAAGCAAATTCTCAATTACCCGAACCGAAGCCGGTGAATGCAGGTAGGTTCAAAACTGCGTTTTATTCTAAATTCAAAATCTTTCAATTTAATTATCTAATTTTTCAAACGTCCATCTTAGGACGTAACATATTTTATATATTTTTTGAACAAGTTATGTTTCGTTTAAGTATTGGAATTGGAAGGATTTTTATGAGGAATTTGTGAACAGATTAGGAAACGGAATGCTGTTTATAAAGAAGACAAGTTCTGTCGCGTCCCCACGGTGCTCGAACTGGTAATAAATTTCATTGCAATTTCCCAATCGATCAGTCAACGGCCACGATAATATTTGTTTAAGGGACAGACGACCGGAGATTCGATAAAATTGGAAATTTCGGCTTTTTTCCGTCCACGAGAGGGGTGTTAAATTCCCTGTGAGATTCAATTGGTTGACGGTCCGTGGCGGGCACAGATTTCCTGCCCGGAAGAACCAGCAAGATGGGTTTGTCCATGGTTTTTCATGGTACCGACATTTTCCCGTCTGTTCGCTTCCATTTCGTTAAATGCGACGATATTACTCACTTTATCAATCTACCTTTAAAATGTATTTATTATTCTAATGATAACAGGAATCTGAAATGTACAGTCGAATTTATTTTCATCTAAAATTTGCGATTTTCTTCACAAGTTATTCTACAAAGTTTTGAATGTTTATGGTTACAGTTACAGTGATTTGCATTATTCGGAAGCATAAAGCTGCGCATGTAGCTATTTTCATAAAGCTGCGACAGCTATATGCTGCCGAATAATGCAATAAATTACGCCTTGTAAACATAAAAATAGGACTTTTGAGGGCGATTGCGGCTTACAATTAGACTGATCTTTTATCTAGCGCTTTTGACTGCTGAAGAAACTCATTATCGAGAAATGAGAATTTGAATTATCGCAACCCGCACTCTTTCAATCCTAGAAACGAGTCTATCCCCTTAATAGGCCAGGTAGCACCGGTGGTCCTTGTCCAAAATGTCAGTCCATCCGAGGAACGATTTGACAATCAGAGTCGACTGGCTGCGGCGTCGGTAGGGCCCTTCAAATTTTAATATCCCCGTCTACCTTTCTTCGTAAGTTGTTTTCCATCCCATGAATCACGCTAGTTTACCCTCAAACCAGCGTTTCGACAAAAATGAAAGCGTCCCGCCGGCACTTTGTACAGGCCAGGAACTGCGACTTCCAAGGGAGAGTATCGATATAGCTACTCTTCTTACTTTTGGCTACTATCCGCGGAAGTCGACAAGAGAAAGAGAGAGAGAGAGAGAGAGAGAGAGAGAGACAGTCGGAGGGTGCAGGATGGGACGGCGAGGAAAGAGAGGAGGGGGTTTACCGGGGGGATAGAGGATGGCCAGAATTTATAGCGTCTTTTGCGATCCCGGCGGGTAGGGATGAGGCCGCCACCCCTCAGACTCAATGTTTTCTGCAGGGAAAGTCGGAAGTCGAGTCGAACCCTGGCCAGGACTAGCCGTATCCCATACGTCTTGCTAACAGACCGGATAGGTTTGGTCGGCGACCCGCCTGGAACAAAAAATTCTTGAAAATTTCCTGATGGTTTTTCGCCGAATGACCCTAGCCACAATCGTCGGTCCAGCATCGAACGATTTTACTAAGCTCGTTTCGTTTCTTAAGTCGCATCCGCTTGGACACAATCGATTTTCGAACGGAGCCTCGCATGGACAATACGTCCGCGTTATCGGGTAGATTTAGTTGGACGACCGGGTCCCTCCATTTTCCGAATGGACTTCTGACCCAACCATCCCACGGCTCACGGGGATGCTTTTTATTAGACTCCGCCAGGATCACCCGGTATATTCGTGTGGACGTACGTGTGCCGATGTGTGCACCCAGACACACGCGGAACTCGCGTGTGGAGGTGTCCCGTGTATATGCGATGGCAGTGGCCATGTTCGGGGTGGAGGGACAGCCCCATTCGCCAAATTAACTGCGTTAGACTGGGACCCCGGAATTCTTTACGCTTTCCACGACCTACGACCGGCCATTTTACGCTGGATTTTTCAACGGAACGCCCGCTTTTCGGCCTCCCCACGACGGGACTTGCACCTTGTTTTCTTATTTCTGCCGTTTGATTGTCCTCTGCGGAGCACATTCAGCTCGAGGGTGTCCTCTTCACGGGGATCTTGCATCCGGACTGCTGATATTTATGCAATCTTCCCATTTTCTCTATTTATTCGACAAGTGACAAATATTCTACTCGGAAATTCAGGAAACTATGAAACTTTCGTATACGACGTTTTTTGCTATTCAAATTCACTATAAAGGGTTAAAATTAACCCGTGATACTTTGTATTTCTTTTTCTAATTTTTTTAAACAATGGCTCGTGTTTCCAATGAATCGTGCTGATCCTTGAATGAGTTAATTTGTGAATCTAAGAGGGGGCACGAATTCAATTTGTTTAGCATTTGGAATTAATTAACAGGATAAAAAGTTTCACGCTCGTTTGACCGTGTAACTCGGCTTTAACTGTTTCGTTATACGATGTTCCGGGTTCATGTTTCCGGCCGCGAGAGTCGCGCAACTTCGCCGGGAGCTTTTTTGAACGCGGTGAAAGTGCATAATGCGAGAAACTTAAGTAACGATTTCACTGGGAAACTTCCGCGCGACGAGACTTTAAAGGCGAGCGCCCGAGACGGCGGCTTAATCGAATCGCTAATGTTTGCAAAATCTTTGTTCGAGACGACTTAAAGAGAATGAGACGAAGCGGGCGGCCCGTGAGAAACAACGATCCTTTAATCCGAGGGCAAAGGAACGCCGATCATGCTCGACGAAAAAAACGAGCTCGTTTCTGTGTCGCGGGTTTTCGGATAAATGAACTCACGACTCAACCCCTGACCGGAGAGTTTGCTAACCAGGTTTGTCCGACAAAAATAATTTGTTGAGTGCAGATAATTGACCACTTTTGACCTGTTATTCGAAGGATGTGTTTAAAATTTAAAATGTTTGCTGGACACGCGAGGACTATAATTTTTAAAATAAATTTTAGAGGTCTGCTTTCAATATTTGTCATTTAGTCAATTCTCTTTTTTTTCAATTATTTATTGTGGCTTCAACTAATAGTCATTTTGAAGACAAACTAACATATTATCTAAATTTTATCATAATTACAGTTAGGGTGGGATTTGGTTCTTCAATCTAATATATATTTCATAAAGAAACAAATTTTATTCAATGAAACAATCATCTTTAATCATAGGTTGCATTGTATCTCTTAGGTTGCTCCTCGAGTCATTACAAAGATAACCTGCAGCAGAAAAAACTCGTAGCACGCGTAGTCCCGCAAAATTTGCGGGATTTCGTATCAACTATTTAAGAAATGCGGGACTAAAAAATGGCGCGGTATTGCAAGCCCTGATTACAGTCCACGAGTTAATATAATAGTATTTGATGCGATTGGATATTCTTCAGTATTCTAGGGTTCAACTAAAATAATTCCTGCTGGAAAAACGATCACCCGGTTAATTATTCGCCGGCGTAACGTCGGCGTATAATGGCTGGATTCGATGTTCCAGTGGAGCGAGGATCGCGGAGACTCGTAATCCTAAGCGGCCGAAAATCCCTATCAATCGGTGGAAATCATCTCTGGCTCCTTCCTGTATCCTTTCTCGTTAAATCCCCGGTCGGTGGCCGGTCCATCCTGCGCGGCAGGAATATCCCACGTTCGATCGCGAATAACTTTCTGAATAGGTGATCACGTAAAACTGATTTAGCAATTTGCCCATTCCGGAGCGGGCGCGCGATCTTAGTTCAAATTGAGTATAGTCCAAGTCTTACTCGGGTGAACCACTACTAATCCAATTCCAGAGATCCCAAGACGTCCTGGCCGTAGGGGGTGGCACGGGGGTTGTTGGGCAGGGGTGGTCGGACCGAGAGGAGGACGAAAGAGAAAGAGCCGTTATAGACAGAAGGTGAAAGAGGACCGGCTAGAGGATAGACGATACGGAGGGATGAGGAACAGGAGATTGGGGTGGGGTGAGGGGGAGACAAGGGGGTGAAAGCAGAAGGACGAAAGGTAGGGGGTGGGTTTCCAGGCGAAGATATAATATCGCCTATGCAAATAGCCTTTGGACTTAGACCGGCTGAATATACTTTAGGGCTCGTAGCTCGAGTTAGACCGCATCGTATTTTCCGTGGGGGATGGAGTTCCCGTGTGCAGACTCTCTTAAAAAATTCCATCACCGGGACGTGGCTCGTTATGCCGTTGTTCGACAAAAGTCCTTCCGCGAACGGACCGTTGCGCGATCCTTAAGCAAAACTTTTCACCGAGTTACGTGAGAACGGCCGAACCGCTACAACGCTATCCCGGCACCTTGGACCTCGAAATTTCCCGCGCAATCTTTGCACCTTGCACCGGCTAATGCTTTTTGTACCTTACACTGTATCGGTCCTCCGTCCGTAACCGCTCGCCTCCCGCTGGAAAAACTTCTTCCCCGGATCGCAATTACGTTGCTCCATTAACGTAGCTCGGGTCACACGCTGGGCTTCCCTGCGAAATTTTAACACCGCTGTCCGCCGTTTTACGGATCGAGGATTGCCACTTGGAAAATGTTCAACTTCGGTCTAGGATCTTTTGTTACCCCAATTTTTATAAACAATTCATTCTCGAAATTTAAATTTTCACAGCTGCACGTTGACTATTTGATGGCTACGCTGGAGTAGAGCTTATGAAAATTGATGTTTTTGTATATACATTCGGAAGAATTCAAGAGGTTCGAAATAAATCTAGTCTAGCGAAAGTATCGAATTTTCGGATCAGTCATGCTCGATTGAAAATGTTTTCAATTTCAACGTAGAGTAGTGTGTTTAATTTGCATCATATTCGTCCGCGCGCTATAACGGAACAACGTCCACCATAACGAGGAGGAAAGAGAGCGAAAGAGAGAGGTACACGTAAGAGGCGAACGTAACTGATGAAGCGCGAAGGGGTGCGAAAGGGGAGAACGGAACGGGGCGGCTGTAAAACCCAGGGGGAGAAGTCGAGGTTAGAGACGAGGTAGGGGAAAGAGAGGCCGGGGGTGAGCAACATTAGGCAGGGTTTCCAGACGAGACGAGGGTAGGACGTTTGAGGTCAGTTCGGGGCGGTTTTTTCAACCCCCGGACCGAGTCGCTCAATACCAAGCCGCCCCTCGACTGACCAATGGTCGTCCTCCGGCCCCCACCACTTGGACTGGCTGACCAGCCAGCCGATTGGACGAAAACCTCCCAAGGGATACTCTATCCGGCAAGGATACTCACGGCCCGAATCCTCGAGACCAGCTAACTAACCGGAGAGAGGAGAGATTACGTACCGGGTGGCACGTTCGATATCGGGGATTCCGTCCAGAGATATTTGCTGCTGGCCTTGGAATTCTACCGGCGGAGTCTCATCTGGCAAAGGAATTTCTGATGAGGGATTACAACGAATTTACACCGTTGAATTCTGTCCTGATTATTCGACCGAGCCGGTCCTCCCCTATACCTGCCGGAATAACTCTTGAGAGACAGGCCAGGCTGGTCGAGCGAACGAGCGAGCGCGTCCCGTAATTGATTTTAGGGAAACGTTCCGGCAGCTACGAAATTTTAACGTTCCTTCGGGATTTCCAGGTTGCCGAAGGATCCTTTCGATTGTCCGTTTGATCGTGCACGGATCGGTAACGCGGGACACTTTCTAATGGAAATTCGATCCTCGTCTAAGCGTCTCGTGGATACCGTCCGTCAGTTTGAGCGGATACTTCCTCGGCGAGCTAACACCGTCGGAAACTCGATATACATATTCCGCTCCGGAAAAGTTCGACATTTCCTGCCGCGTCACCCGCTAGACAGCCAAAGATGGAAACCCGGCGCTGTTGGACTGGCGTCGCAGAGAGCCGTATGTCGTAGTGTTTACGAATGTTATCAGCATAATAGTGGGACACCCTATACCCGTCCAGTGGCACCGGTCGTCCCGCTAGTTTGCTCAAGATGATATCGGCGTCTCTCCTTTTCGTTAGGTTCCGCCGTTACTAAAGCAAATGGGACTTGAAACCCTGCCAAAATTCAGATCAAGCCGCTGACTTAAAGACACCTTAAAGCGAGCAAGCTCCGGGACGAGTGCCGGACGGGTTAGAAGCGGAGTGGGTGGGAAAACGGACAGAAACCTTCAACCCCGGGTAGTATCTCTCCACCCCAGCTGATGGAACAGCGGCGCGGAAATTTCGTGCCGGCGCGCCGCGGCGTTCACGCTGGAAATGACGTCGCGGGTTAATTTCGATCGATTTCCGACTGCGCGGTTACCACGGCGGACCGCGTCTTCCTTTCTGAACTTCCGGTCGAGCGGCTGTTTATCGGCATATTGGAAATTCGTCGCACTCGCCAGAGATGCGTCGCGCGAAAAAAAAAGGTTCGCGAGCCACCGCAACCCTCCGCGAGGCAGGTATTATTGTTAAGAAACAAACACTCCGCGGGAACAGCCAGTCAAACGTCGTCGGCTCTCGAGAGTTCTCGCGAACCGCCAGACTAGGTAGCTCTCTTCAGCGGATACAGTCTTGCGAGCAAGTCTTGAACCGCTTACGGCGCCGCGACAAGCCTCATTCTCATTTTTGAGAATAAAATTCGCGCGAGTCTTCCCTTATACCGTCGTTGCATTCTCTTGGAAAAGAATGATCACAGTCTTATCTTTATGCGCCAGACGAAATAGAGATCTTTGAGCGCGATTAGTTTTGGAAGATTCTAGAATTTGTCGTGGACCGAAGCAAGGTGTCTAAAAATTGGCGGTCGAGACGTTTCGCAATCTTTTCAGCGCGACAGGTATTTCTCTGATTATTTTTTTTAGACTTCTTTGGTGGGTCTTTACTCGTTCCCCGGCGCAGACAGGACTGGCTGGGCCGGGGCTCAAGCCCACGGGACTGGGATCAAAGGAAGAATTATCAGGGTTCCGAGCGCGGTCCGGGATTTGGTCCCGTAGGAGACTTACCACATGTAAATAAGGACAGAGCCTCTGTAGCTCGCTCCTGCCCTGCGTAAATAACATTTTTCCGATAGCGCCGGAATAACCCCCCGCGTCAGTCCGCTGCAAAATCCTACCGCCCGTCTACCCGACGAGCTTTTGTCGCTTGTTTCGCCTCGGAACCCGAGGAAATTGCTGTTGCGATCTTTAGCATGTTGACCAATGGCTGAACGGTGTTTGTCCGCGTCGAGCGGACGCCATTCGGCCTTCTTCCCTCCGATATTCCTGTGGAACATCGTCCTGTATCATTTTAAAGCCGCCGAACCCTTAGAATTGTAAAAGATGCTGCACATCAAGACTTTTCATTAAAAACTTCTAACAGACGTTATTTAGGACTAACAAAGAAAATTTATTTGTTTTTTACTAATTTGCAATATTGATTATTAGAACTTCTCTGACGATCACAATTTCTCAGCAAAATACATATATTAGGTCGTCCTGATGTGTATTTTTTAAGGATACTGCTATGCGATCAGTTTGTAAAATTGTCTTTAAAAAATTGGGTGATATTTAGTGATGCCTTAGAAGAAACAGCCGAGTGCGAAGGATTAGTGTAACATTAAATGCACCAAGGGAACAGTACAACTGGTTTTGCAGAATCCATAAAGACTATTTTAAGGGATGATTACGACTCGAAGAGGATAGTCTACGAGGCCTGTAACGTAAATGCAGGTGTATATTAAACATTAAATACCCATCGCGCAGTTTCATCAATCCCACGCACGTCCCAAATTCCAAAACAATGGCCGCTCGCTCGCGGGGGTGGTTTCTATAGGTTGGTTCTAATCAGAAACAATGGGGCGAAAAAAGCGAGCGGGAAGGAGGTTTCGGGTGGACCGTATATTCGTGCGTTCGTAAATATGCGACGGTCCCTGATTTTTCGCGGTTCTCGTTTACTCGTTCGTTTTCATCCCCCGTCGTGCACCCCTCGCCACCGCGCCTCAACAGCAGCAGAAGCAGCTCGCATTCGCATTTCTCCTCACGCTCTCCCTCTCGTTTCAGCGGGCTGCGCGCGAAAGAGAGACGAGGATTTTTGTTTTCCCGGTGGTCTCCTCTTTTTTCTTGCTCGGCCAGCATATTCGGTGCGGTTGTGGCGTCGGCGGTGGCGGCTCCACGTTTCAAAATGTATGCAAAAGACCGGAGCACCCCGCGCATCCTAACACGGTACACACGCCGGAGAAAATCGCCGGTGTTAGCTGCCCGATCATTTTCCCTTCGTCGGCCGTTCGTTTTATCACGGTGAACGAGGAGTAACGAGCACGGTGAAAGAACCTTACGGCTTTCTCGGATACCCGACCGCTCGTTCCAGGGTCGAAACGGGTTGATTTCGGGGCGGGTCGAAGGTCGAGGTCGACGGTACATTTTCAACGGACTGTACCCGAGTCCGGTACGGTCGGCGTAGTTACCATCGATTCGTGGCCGCAACTGTTTCGTCGTTTAAAAAAGGAACGCCTCGAGTCCTGGGGTGGAAAGACATCTTTCCCCGACATATATTTCTGTTTGTCCAAGGGGCCAGGCAACAGCTTCCCAACAATATGGGGTCATTTTACGTGTTTTCTTACATGGGCGCAGGTCGTTGTCCCGGCCACCCCGCGCGCGCGACCCCTTCTTGATATCGATATTTTCGCGGCGAGCCTGCTTCCGATACCAGGATATTCGCTTGAAACTCCGGGAACGGCCAATAAAAATTGTTGAGTTATTGTTGCTCCAGAAATTGCACGCCGATCGGGACAACAGGCGAGAATTGAAAACCGGGGCGTGATTTATTCGTTCCGGGCTCGCCTCGCGGTGTTTACTTTAATTTCGAAATGTAACAGACGAAATTACTTATTTTATATATTTTTAACCGGACATGTGGATCTTTACGACTAGACTGCGGAGTTTATCTACTCATTGGGGTCGCAAACGCACGAAACCCGAAGTCTCATAATCACGCGTTACTTCGCAATTAACACGTTATACATGTGCGAAGCACGTACTAATAACTTTTTCGTATATTGTTCACTGAAATGCGAATATCCGCACAAGATAGTATTTTATAACAAAGAATATTGGCAGACGTGAGGGACTATCCAAAATAGATAGGATACAACGCGTTAACATCGCGGCGAGTTAAAAGGGCAGCGTTCGAGTGTCTCCGGAGCGACTCCGGTCGGATTTGCTTAAACAATTCCAGGGTCCCGTCCAGCGGCTGCAAATCGAGCAATTTTGCGGCGCGGATTTATTGGGGCGGTAAGTCTTGCGAGCAACTGTACCGCTTCTAGCCGGTGTGCCACGGACCGGGCAGAGTGGATCCTCCGCGGTGCATATTGATTTACGATAATTTCATTATTTTCCCGGGAGGTTCTTGTAACCGATTAACGTCTCTTCGGGGGCAACTGTCCGCCAATTGAAATGCAAACGATCCCGGCGTTATCTCGTTTCTTTCGGTCGGCCAATTTGACTTCGTTTCGAAGATCGTTCGAGATTGAGAACTTCCTGAATCCACTGGCTCTGGCTATTTCTGCCAACTTTCCTCTCTCGCCCTTCTTCATTTTTTTTCTTCTCTCTCGCTCTCTCTCTCTCTCTCTCTCTCTCTCTCTCTCTCTCTCGCTTGCTTTCTCTCTGTGCTCGTTCTTTCTCCGTGCTCGTCCACGGATTCTTTCCATCGGGCGAGAGAGTGGAGACACGGGATACGAACGAGAGAGCCGTGCAGCAGATATGTATTCACGGAGTTTGCCGCCGAGGAAAACGGACAAAGAAGCGGCGAGACGAAAGCAAAAGGGACGACTCGCGCCGGGAAAGCAGCGAGCCAAGGGGGAGCGAAGAGACTTTTATTGGCTCTGACTTGGCGCCCCCTAACGTCGACTCGTTTGCCTCGCAGATTTTCATATGTTTTCATCCGCTTGGAAAATTAGGACGTTATATAGCAATCGGACTCCGCGAGCTCCGCCTCAGACGGAGTGCTTCTGCTCGCTTTGTGGATCGAGTTATGCCGTTATCGACCCCGCGCGCGCGGTGCCATTTATTGCTGTGTTGCTTCCGTGTCGTTCCTAAAGAACTGCGCCTCCTCCGACGCGCTTGGACCTCCAGTCACCCTCGAATTCTCTAGCTACTGCCGAATCTAGGCTGTAATCGCGAGGACCGTTCATCCATTCAAGGATATTCAAATGAAAATCTGGGTGAAGATGGAAACGTTTCACTTTCACTGATGGATCACCGAGCGAACGAACTGTGTCACCATTTTAATTATAACATTTTATATGGCCTGCATTCACGAATATTCTACCCCTATCCTTTGCAATCTGTCGTGTTTGCGGGTGTTCGAAGCAATGTTTCAATTACTGGTCTATTCGTTCAGCTTCGTTTTAAAACGGTATTTTTAGAGACAATTATGATTCCAACAATTTGATACGATATTTCCTAACACAATTGCATAAAATGATACATTTATGTGACTTATCAGCTAAAATATTCGGACGAGCTATCGGTTCGCGAAAAAAGTACCGGTAATTTGACACAGTTTTTATTTGAACAAGCTACATTTGAACCGATCAAAGTGGCTATTCTGTCATTTGCGAATTCTTTATTGTAATTTGGAGCGTCAGGTGTGAAATCGGAGGTCTGTGCTGGGAATTGAGGACAATATGGCGTCTCGAATAAATGTTTGACTCGAGTTCTCGAAAAGACATGCCGAGGTAAAAAAGGCGTCGTTGAATACGGGGGCGGCCGCGGAGGCTACATCCACCGCAGGAGGGCGCATATAAAAAACATATTTCGAGGTCCTGCCAGGGCTGCGGCAGGGTGGACCTTGGTTCTAATATATCAAGCCAGATCGATACTATTCCGCAGACTTCGGTTGTTCGGAAACCATCCGGAGCGCCCTTCCACCCCCTTTTCCCTCTTCCTCCTGTTCTATCCGACGACCACTCTCTCAAATATCTCGAAGTTCGAGCATCAGAGAGACGAGGATAAGCCATACGTAGCTGTAACGTGGAAAATTCGGGGTTGCTGGAGACCTCGACTTTTACCTTATTATTCTTCCCGTGGACTTTCCCGTTTGTTATCTTCCTGAACGGATTGCCTACTTTTTTCGACCATTTCTCGCAGATTATGTCGGTTAGCCGATACCAAATTCACTATCTCCCTTTTTGATTGAGATTCGTGCTGTTTCACAAAAGAAACATAAAGGCAAGACTAAAATATTTTTACATTCTCGTGTTCCGCTTTAGAAATAAAGTAATCTGATAAATATTTTTATGAAAACGGAGTGTTCGAGGAAGAATTGTAATTTCGATGAAGAAGAATCATGCAGTATTCACGGTACACTCAACTTAATTCGATTAAAGAATGCGTCAGCTGTCTAATCTAATCACCGGCTTCGAAAAATTTTATCGGATGAACTTCTTCGAACTCCACATCGACCAATTTACAAATATTTGAAAAATCGACTTTTTCCTTCACCAATAACATGGTTAAGAACCACGAACACGACACATAGAACACCGTTCATAGCAGAGCTCACCCTCGCTGGCAGGGACCGGAGGTGTATCGCAACACGGTATCGGTGAAAAGAGACGAATTACGGTCTCTCTGGTAAGTGCACAAAATAGGTTAACGATCGAAAGTGCTTCCGAAACTGTATCGATCCCGTTGAAGTGGCGAGAGGGCAACGAAAATCAGATTACACAAAGGGCTCTTACCTGATGCGCTGCGTGCGAAGTCTGGCCCAAAACTGGCACCCCTTCCGGTCCGTGTAAAAGGGGTAAAAATTTCGCCTGACGAGGCTCGCGGTCGCACCGGTTGATAGTCCTCCCCGGTATGTCTACCGGCCAGGTAGAACCGGCAACCGGCTCATCCCTCCCCATTTTGCCGGTTCGACCCCCGATGCTGTTTGCTTGATGCATGCCAGCCCCGTTTTCCTATTCGTCTGTCGGGCATACGGTAACTCTGCCCGATGCTTCCGGTGAAAAATTCAGAAATAACTGACGTTCATCGCTTACCGACGCTTTTACGCGCTCGTCCGCCGGATCGCACGGACTGCGAAGAATTAAATAAGATATCTATGTAGGTTATGCACCCTCCCACCGATCCAACAGGAAACATACATGTCCATGTTTTCCTTCTTGATCGAAGCATCGGTCGATACCGATTTTATCTTCGTTTATTTTTTACTACGTAAGTAGTAAAGAAATTTGACTCCTCGCGCTCGAGGCGTGGCTCTGAGGCATTATTAGAAATTATTATATCGAGTATTCGATAAATTGCTCAGCATTCGTATCAACTTCAGCTATTTTCTATCTACCAGAATCATTGAAGAAAGAAATTCTCAGCTTGCTTCTTCCAACGGATGCAGAACTATTAAATGCTGTATCAGTAAAAAAAAATGTATAGGAGAAAGGATTAGGGTCCCTATATTGGCTCATACATTGAAGAACGCGACGGTAGAGAGATTGAGCCGAGCATAATTCTTTTTCGGTATATTTCATGGACGAGATCAGGAATATTTTCGTTAGCTTGGGGGAGACCCGGCGACGAAGGGAGTTTCCGAAGGAAAAATCCGGGATTCGAGGAAGATTCGGGACGGAGGCGATAGCCATGCGCGATAGCGCGAGAATTCGCGCGGCCCATTGGGCATAGGTCAGGCAGAAGCCAATCCGACGAAACTCTCAGATATATGATAAAAATTGACTGGAGGCCACCCCGGAGGATCGGCGCGGTCGGCTCTCCGCGGAGAAGGACGAATTTTCTCGTCCTCCGTCCCCCGTAAATCCCTTGGATAACGCGAGGCTCAGGGAAGCCCCTCGTCCATTCCCTTCGCTCGCCCCTGACGAAAGATAACCGGGCGTCTTCTCTCAACGATGGTGGAACAGAGAAAGGGACTGCCGAGTCATCGGCGCACGATCAAAAAATGATCCATCTGAGAAACGCGAGGAGGGTGCTCGACCCACTGACGATTTTCTCGCGGTGATATCTCATCGTGAACTGACGTGGAACCCGGCCGCGTTTTTAATCGGCCAGGAAATTAAATGAGCCTCCCGGATGGGAACCGAGTTGTAGCCGTTTTAGATTTTTCTACCTGCCTGCCGAATCGATACTTATGAGTAGACTGCGGATTTTCTGCATTTATAACAAAAATTGGTACGCATAATTTAAAACAGTGGAGGTATTAAGAAGATTTAAGGCCAGCAGTGTATTCGTTTCACTTTAATAAAATAATTAAAAGAAGAGTGAAATTTTTATTTGGCTCCTGTGTCTTCCAATCAAGTCAAACATTTTTTAATTTGGTCGATCAGCTTTATAAAGATCCGCAGTCTACTTATGAGCTTCTCCACGCGAACACAGACTCTCCTGACTTGTGTTATTGGATCATTGATTTTTCATTCGTTAGTATCGTTTTGTTCGAGTCTCGTCATAACAATTAAAGAACATGTGGTGATCGAATTTTTAAAAGTATGTACAATTATAAGTATCGTATTATGAATAAACATTTTCTTCATGCTTCGGTTTACGATTGTAAGGGAATAACGATCGAAACTATTCAGATGGCAGATCGCAGAAAGAGTCAATGGATTATCACTGGCAGGATCTATTTCGCGGCATCGTTCGAATATCGCGATTAATTCGGGGGGTGGCTCGCGAGTTCCTCTTCGCGGGAGAATAAAGCAGTTCCGGTCGGCGGTCACGCAAACAAAAATCTGCGACATCGTTCACGGTGTCGTGGAGCGCGGATCCTATCCGGCCACGAAAATTTGCTTTTGCGCGAACGTATACGGCAAATATTTCCCGAAGTCCCGCAAAGCCGCGGGAAATCCTGCTCCGTGTGATATCGTGTCCGCGGCGCGGTGAAAGTTTTGTCGATTTCTTTCCCGTCGAACGGTCACGCTCTTTCTCTCTCTCTCTCTCTCTCTCTCTCTCTCTCTCTCTCTCTCTCTCTCCCACTCTCTCTTCGGCCTGACCGGGCTTCGGATAGAACAATGGCGGGTGTATTTCACCGGAAATCGGGGAACTTCGATCGTCGACCGCCGTGCGCTCGGTTATCGACTTCACGTTACCGGGTCGCGGAACGCCGTCTGAATCGCAATAATAATGAGAAGTAGAAAAAAAATGATACAGGCGAAACGCCAGCGAGAAAGAGAAGACACGACGAGAAAAAAAACTGTTAATATCCGCAGGAAAAAAATATTCCACAACGAGAACGTTGAATAATTTCCACGTGCAGCGTCGACGCGACGCGACGCCGCGCGCCGTGCCGGTCCGCGGAAAACACGAACCGACAGACGTCGTCGTCGCGTGGCCTCTCCCCGTATATGCTTTTGTGCGTTCTCGCAGCGGAATATCCCGTCCCTTTGTTACGCCCCGGGAAATAGGGCAATACATATTCGGGTTGATTCCAGCCATTTTTGTATTTGTTTGAAATTTTAATGCGCTCTCAGGACGGGACGGTCGAGCGGACGCGGAGTCGGCTCGTGGAAAAAGGGGGTGGCGTGGAACAGCGCGAAGGGTTGGCCAGAATGCCGGGCGTAAACCGGCGGCCATTACCTTCGATTTCGAAATAAATTGCGCGCCATAAACAGGGTGGTCCATAAGAATACATACGACCGGCTTACCACGATGGTACCCAATGTTCTGAAAAATGTAGCCTCGCCTCGTGCTGATATCGATCCCGACCCACAGAGCCGCTCTCCCCCGCGCGCACGACAACCGGTCTCTCTATTTCTCTCTCCGGCGGTCTCTCTGTTCGTTTTTTCGCGGTTTCTTTGCGGTGCACGTCCGTTTTTTGCATCGGTTCGGTTGCACGCGGAGCCGCGGGACTTTGGTTGGCTTAATTTCGACGTCGAATTCATCTGTCTGGAGGAGGAGCCGTCTCCACCGGTGATCTTTGACTGGCGAGGTCCCTTCGCCGCTCGCTTTAGCCCCGATCTCCGCTCGGCGAAAAATCCTCGAGTGGCCCGTCAAAGGAGTTTTCGGAATTTTTCGCTGCGACCGGGTCTCTCTCTCCTTGTATGTGGGTATATGCGCAGATATAGGTATGCGTGGGCGCGTCACTCTTGCCCGCCTGAAAACGCCGTCGAGTGGCGAAGAAAAGTCGCGGTAATTACGCGGAGGCCCGCGCACAGCAATTCAACGCCGCGGCGAGCCGAGCGGAACCGTTGCGGCCGCTCTGCACCGCTCCGCACTGCTCGAAACAAACTTTCATTGCCGTGCAAATATTAGAGCGACACGGAGATTTTGGTAATTTCGCGGACGCTCGATAACGTTCCACGATGACGGCAATTCACGAATGGAATGAACGCTTGATGCGGTCCGAGGGGACGCAAGGAGCGGGAGAGACGGAACGAAAGTCATAAAGGTCGTCCCGTGCGAGAGAAAAACCGTGAATTAAACTGCCAAGTAAACGACCGGTTCTCCTTTTTTCCCTCCTCCGTCCTTCATGATTTCCACCCCGGTTTCTCCCGGAGAGTACACGCGCGCGGATCCTCTCGCTCGTTGCTGGTTCCATTACGAAGGACGAGGAGCGAGCGCGCGAGCGCGTGTCGGGAAAAGGACGCGGTTTTGAAAATGGCCGCTCTGCTGTTCTCTGATAAGGAGAAGCGCGAGCACCGCTGTCCGAGGGTCTGCCCCGACAAATGGCCCGTCACGGCTCTCGTAAATCAAGGCTCAGCACCGAAAGGACGGGGTCCTCGTAGCGGGATTCTAAGTCCTTGTTTCGCTGGCCTCTCCTCCTGTCACTCTGCGGAAGGAATAATCCGCTTAACGGACGCACCGCGCGCCGGAGAAACTTTCCTCGGGAAAATTAGCGCGGCCACCCCCGGCGACCCCCCGTAATGGCCAAACATCGATACGAATTTCGCTAATTATTCGGGGATTAATGATTACCTCCCTGACAGGCGGAAGATGTTACGGTGCCCTGGTAATCTCGTTACCCGAGCCTCGGAAAAAAATGCGTTCTCGGTTGGGTACTAATTAAAGAGTTTCTTTGTTCTTTATTCTGTGAACACATTCTTAAATGGTTCCGTCTATTTAGCAACTGCTGGCTGACTTTTGGTTGGCACTGGAACTGATTCGGTTAATTAGTTCAAGAAGTCTTATTTATCCGCATAACGGCTGAATTATGTCTTAACCATATTGTGGACCACTTTCTGCCTCCTTTTGGCGTCTTCTTTACCTTATAATATTTATTTCAGTGGCATAAGTATTGGACTTACTACATGAACAATGTAAACTTTAATATACGAGGTACATTTTACATTGTGCATATACCGTGCTAACGTTGCAGGATCCGCAACGTGGAAGAGTATAGTGACTATGTCGGTTAACACAACATAAGTGAGGTGCGCAGGAACATAGTGTAACCTCTGTACTACGGAACCGCGTTGGCTATAAACTGTTCTATTAAGATGTTCATAAGCGCCCTACTATAAGCGACCAACCCATTTGCGGCGACTATTATTTTGCGTAAAGAAAATTCCACTAGTGGATTCTGTTCGAAATCTCCATCACGCGTCTGACTCGATGTTACGGTGCAAGGACCAAGAATTTCCTGGCAGACAAGGATGCGTTCGAAATCGAAGGAGTCATAAGGCTCTGCCGATTCCTCTTGTCAGAACCTGCACCGTAAGAATTAAACGTCGCCGGGTTCCGAATCGTATCACACGAGCGGACGAGTTGCGGGTTCCGCGCAACTGACAGCGTTTATTGTTGCACAAAGCGAAAGTTCCGCGGCGAGACTTTCGCGCTCGTATCTACTTGCCGATGGTCTAGGCGAGAGGGAGCGAGCTGGGAACTCGGCGAAAGAGAGGAGTAGCGCGGGTCGCCGGGAACCCGGGTGTGTACACTGCGGAATCACAGGGCGAAAGCGCAGAACTCGCTGTCAGCACCCTCGTTAGCCAAGGCTGCGAGGCAACGAGTGGTTCGAGCTCGTTCCGTAACGATAATGGAACCCTTTGAGGATCGTCGAGTAGAGCGCGCGGCGGACACGCCGACACGGCGCGTACCCACTGTACCCGGTGTACCCGGGCGCAGGGTCGCTAGGTTATACGACTATTTCATCCGGATGGCTAGAGTTACTAGTCCCAGGTATACATATACCGCGCGAGAGACGGGGAAAAGAAGGCGCGACGTCCAAAGCGGAAAGGAGAGACGGGTCGCAGAGGGGGTAGCAAAGGGTTGTCCGGGGCTAGGCGGGTTGTCGTTACGCGAGAAATCGGCGCAGGAGATATTTTAAATATTTGAATTAACCCTTTCCTGCTGCGGCGGCGTCGCGGGCCCGTATACCTGGGATCCTCTATTATTTTATTCTCTCCTTCTCTTTTGCATCTGGCGGATCCGTCGATATAATGTTTCCCCCCGGCGCGGCAAAGCTCTCTCTCTCCATCTCTCTTCCTCTCGCTCGATCCATGTAAAATTATGTTAATGGATTATCCTGGGGGGTTGGCGCGCCGCGATATCCAGGTAGTCAGCAGGAAGAACAGGGACATACCCATCGAGCGCTTCTTTCTTCTCTTTCTCTCGCTCCTTTTTTTTCCTTTCCTTTTCAGTCCTCCTAACCGCGGAAGTAGGTCGAATCGCATAGGTGGTACCGTTCCACGCGCCTATGGGACGGCATGCGTGTTCCACGGGACGACAGATGGGGTTAAAAAATCGGTGAAGAGGATTAGGGATGCGCCGAACTTGCATTATCGATTTTGCCCCCGAACGCGCGCGCGCGAACGCCGTTAGGTTCTGCATTTTCATTTCGGTTAATCCCGAAGACCCTTCCTTCCTTCCTTTTTTCCGGACTCTTTCACCCTGTTACTCTAGCTTCCTTTCTTTCCTTCTTTTTCTCGCGGCCTCCCCTGCTCTCTTTCTCAGGGAAACCGCAGCTTCTGGAAAATGAAAGACTTCTTACGTTGAGCTTCCCTCTGTTCGCCTCTATTCTTGTCTAATACCGAACGAGTGCGAAAGTTCTCCTCTGACTTCCTCTCTGCATTGTTTATTGTTCCCTTTGCGACTCGCCAAGTCGTGTAGAGTCGCTATCTTAATAACTCGACAGCGGATCTTTATGCAAAATGAGAATTTTCTACTCGAATTGCAACAACTTGGAGTGAAATAGAAATTTACATTTTCTCTTGACATGTTAATACTCAAATTCTTCTAATTTGTTTACCATTTGAAATTACACCTACTCGTGTTTGCCATAAATGCATAAAATCCGCTGTGAATTAATAACGTTTCGTTTCGAGTTCGCTGGAGAAATATTACAAATATAGAGTATGCAGTCCAAGCTCATCTACCAATATTTGTATCCCATTGAAAATAATGTTTTATAAAATATTATTATTATTAAATTATTAAATAAATCATTTTTAAATAAACCAGATTTCTTTCACGGTTCGAAAAATTACATTTAAATAATTACAAGAGGAATATTTTGGAAAATCTTCAAAATTGAAAACGTGTTCGATAAAGCAATGCGCTCCCATTGTATTTCTCTTTGTTATTAGTATTTCAATCAATTTGCAACCTTGCAACGCCACAGCGTGCAAAAAATAATTCCTCGCCGAGTGGCTTGTTTCGAAATATTTCTCCCCCTCAGCCACGGTCCTCAAAGGGACGAAATAATTAATTAGATGGGAGTAACAGGTGCAACACCGGATCCCGACCTCTCGATGCAATCCAACAGGAAAAAGTTAAGTGTCGCTCTGTCTAGTGCGGGCGCGACTGTCCCCACTATAGATTAGCCGGGGCAAAAGTGAACCCACTCGAAGCAATTCGGATGAATCGGCCCTCTCGACCACCGCGTCAACTAAAAAGAAAAGAGAATAGTTAGGGAACTCGTTGCATTTCACAATGAAGATTTTGATCCCGATCGGTTACAAGGATTCGCTCCAGAAGTCGCGAGGACGCGGCACCCGGAGATTTCGGATAATTTCCGAGAAGCGTCCAACCGAACTCGAGGGTTCTACAGATGCCCGAGATAAGGCATTCAAAGCGTTTCGAGTATTTAAGGGTGAGAGCTCGCGTGTTATTCTACCCCTCCTTACGATCCATACGCAAATATTCTGATGTATGATTTGCCGGGGACGGACGGAGTGCGAAATATGGCGCCCACTGCTATCCGGAGCACTGTGCGCAGTGGCGGCCATTTTTGAGGTCGCATACTGAAGGTCCAATCTCGTTCCTAATAACATTCATATTTTTTACATTTTTATTTTCGCTTAAGCAAAACGACAAAAACATTTAAAGAATTTAAAAATGCTGACGCGTTGTTGTCATCTGAATAAAATTTTAAAAATAAATGTCTATGTAACTCCTGTATCTTGCAATTAATACGAGTCATTCGTAGACAATGATTTTATAATTGTTTGATTGTAATTCTGGATTTTTTAACGTTTAAAATTCTGAAGAATGTTACAGCGAGGTTGTGCGGAATTAAGTCATATTTTTGTGGAAACAACCTGCGAGGGCAGATTAAAATCGGATTTAACTTGACGTCACGGTGCAAAAAAAAAATACTATGTAGCACGGTTGGGGTCACGAATCGGATATCGTTGCTTTGGCGGTATTATTTGCGTTCTTTGTCGTCAATTTCTCGCTCCCCGCCCTGTTTTGGGTGTCGGTTTTCACGTTTTTTCACCCAAAACCACCCCTGGCCCATTGTGCCCTCGACACTGTTTTTTTGAAAAGCGCGTAATCCGGCACGAGGGGTGAATTCAAGCACTTCTACTTTATCGCTTGTTGTGGAGCAGGTTGGTTGCTGCAGGTACACTCCTTCTAGTACACACGTCAATAACAAACCTGATTTAGTGTCGTTTCGAGTCGAATTTAATACTACTTTGGGCGAGACTATTTCAACAAATTGATCTTTTTAAATAATCACGATTATCTTAATGTCGATGCTGCATCCGACGCTTTACGACTGCTTTCATTAATTACTGGAACCGTAGGGATCATTTCAGTCGTATATAAAAACGTGATGAAATAATTAAGAAAAAAGAGTTCTCTCATCTTTTTATCGGACGGAAGGGTTGAAGAAGAACCGTTACGGTTTTTTCGACGGCTTATCTGACAACGGAGACTGCGGATCGTGTGAAAAAAAACGTGCCAGGTGACGAAACCGTGAATCGGTTTCGCTTTTCATTCAGGAAATTGGAAAACGTCATCTGGCGCCTTCCGAACCGCTCGCAACCCTTTCCCCGGTAGCCCGGCCTGGCCGTAAACCCTCGCAGCAGGGTAGAAATAAATGAAATTAATTTTCTTCACGCAACAGATTCCGGCGGCGTTAACGACGTCGCGTTTCCATAGAGTACTCCATAAATATTGACGCAACGTTATGCAATATTAAAGGACTCTACATACACTTGTCGTCGAGAAATAGAAACTGGCACATCTGCAACCTGGAATATTGAAAATTTTTCAAGTCCCCGATTCCCGCAATATTGCAAAATTATAAAGTTTGACGTTTGAAAATTCCTACCTTTGAGAATTATGCAGTTAAAATATTGGATAAGCTAAAAAATTGTTGTGAAAAATGTATAAAAAAAATTTGAAAATCCCTGGTCTTAAGAAAATGAAGGTTTCACTTGCACAATATAAAATCGAAGAATTAAAAAATGTTTCGTTGACAGGGTCAGAAATATGGCAGCATCCAGCTCCGTGAAGAAAACGGTATCGTTCATCTTTTAGCGTCGTTCGAAAATGTATTTCCCACAGGTTTAGCTGCACACGCGTGGCGACAGTTGCAGCGATAAAATGTGCATGGCCACACGCCTCCCTCTTGAATACGCACACGAGCAGACGGTTCGATGTGATCGGGTCTCTTGTGTATTTGCATCTCAGGTAGTTACACGCACAGGCTAAGTAACCCCTAGCCAGCGTTCCCGGGTAACTGGCATTTGCATCCCAGGTAGACGATCCGAATCCTCGTCAACGCGATCGAAAAGAGAGTGAGAGAGGGAGAACAAAAATCGTATTGCATAATAGGGGCTCCTGCAGCGAAACCCTTTTCCTACCTGATCCCCCCCTCCGTCGCAAAGGTCGCCTCAGGTAAGATTTTCGGGGCCCTATCACACCTCTTACGAGAATCGAAATCTTCCAGCGGAGCACAGTCCCGTTTCGAGCGCAGTGGAAGCAAGATTGCCGCAAGTTTAATTTCTGGCTGTCAAACCCTGACTGATCGACGCAAGATCGGAGCCTCTTCGTGTTTATAATACAACCTGTGATATTATTAATATTCAGTCATAATTTCGTATTTTTAATTATTGTAACTGTGATTTTATTATTTTAGAATTTAAGGGTTCACGATCTGTAGATTATGCAGATTGACAACCTTCTTAGTTATTACCATTTTTGACTGTGCTGTGTATAGAAGGGGCTTAACGAATTTGTGTCACAAATTGCAATCCGTAAAGAAGTTATTAGATTAGATTACTCGAGAATGACCTATTGGTCTAAGAATAACCTTGAAGGACCATTAAGTTGCTACTCAACAAATTCTTCAGCGTAAAAACATCATTTCAAAGTCTCTGCCGTAGTTACCGACGCGATGTTTTGTACTCCAGCAAATAAGCAACCCTCTTTTCCCCGAATAAAATTTATCCAATGAGAGTTCACCGTTCGAGGCATTCACCGCGAGAACAAACTCTGAAAATAAGAAAAAAAGAACGTAAGCATCTCGTGCGATCAGTCGGGGGGTGGAAAACTTTCCCGGGTATCTCGGGGAAATAATTTCTATTTCGCGGACGCAAGGTCAGCCGTTCATCAAAGAGGCGAAGTTCCTGAATACTTTCCTCAACTTCTCCGGGAACGAGCAAGAGAGTATCAGAGAGGAGGAAGACTGTGGTCGCTGGAAGAATTCGGGCTGTCGTTGTACTCGGAGGTAAGCGAATTATTATTTAAAATTTAAATTTTAGTTCTTTGCTTTTTCTTGTGAGTAAACAATTACATTTTTCGAAAATGTACCAATTTACAATCTACACAGTCTACAAAAGTGAAATAATAATTTTGGTACAAAAAATTGCAATTGAATCGCAAGGGGTTGACTTCCAGAATGTCCTGACATAGGTAAATGTTGTCGAGCCGGACTGAAACTTGAATCGTGATGGATCGGTGAGGAAACGATCGTGGGGGGTGAAAGTTGTTGGGATTGCGGGGGTTTTCCGCGTGTTTTTCAAGACTTCCCCGCGAACGGTATCGCTCGAGCGTGATCACCGCGGCGCCGAGCTCCTCCCCGACTAATTAAACGGTTCTTGGAGGCAGAGCTCGGCGCGGCCTGTGCGAGTTTTCCAAGGCGGAGAAATCCGCGTCCCGCGATACGAATATAATCCCTCGTGACGCGCGATCGGACGGATTGAAGTGACGGATCAATGACGAGTGTCTAATTAACGGTCGCGCTCTCCGCATCAGACTTGCCTCGACTAATTGACCGTTCGCCTCCGTTGCAACGCGACGTCCTTACTAATCAATATTCACCGAGTGGCGTAAGAGACTCGTCGGACGAGGACGGAAAAGAAAATCGACGGGAGGGAGACGGACAGTGATATGGAGAGACAGAGCCGGGAAACAGAGATGAACGGGGATGGAGAGAGAATAGAGAGAGAAAAGAGAGAGAGAGAGAGAGAGAGAGAGAGAGAGAGAAAGAGAGAGAGAACCGGGAAAAATGTCGAGGGTGCACTCTTCTGTTCCGTGGTGCGAGTGAGACGCGTTAGTGTGAGACTTGCATGCATTCGATCCGCGCCCCCCGTCACTATGTGTGAGAACGAGAATTCTAGTGGGTGCTCGTGCTTGGTCAGCACTCAAGGGGTGAGGTCACCCTATGGTCCGGCTGGCCAATGGGACGAGCGCATTTTTTTTATCAATACCACGTACTGGGGGAGGTTGGACCTGGGGGGGAACCGAGAAAATGGCGGACGTCGACCCCCTAAGCTTCGCGGGGGACCGTGCGCCAAATTTTTTGAAATCACGGAATTATAAATACAACATAATTTTGTTGTTTAAAGCGCGTATCAAAATTGAATCGAATGTTGAAGAAACGTACGAGATCGAAGTTAACTTTAAAACATGAGCAGTAGATTCTCGGAAAGTAAATATTAAATTGATTTCTTTCTAGCAAACCGAGGGTAATGTTGAAAGGCAGCGCTCGTTAAAACATCGTGTGCCAATTTTCATCTGCTTCATGTTTTTCCCGGAACGTAAAAATCGAGATTACTTCTTTCGGCTGATCCTGCATAATTTATCTTACGGAGATTACGTCGTGTTTCTCGAAAATATCGGACGGACTGTTCCACTTTGCGAAACTAATAGAGTGTCCCGAGCGTTGCTTGTCAGATCTCTCATTTGTTATTCGATGGAATCCGACGTGGAATAATAGACGAGAGGTGGAAAAGATTGGAAGGTAGAACACTATTTTCTTGATGAGACAGCTCGGATCGGTGGATTGACCTCTTCGCAGATCGTCCCTCACGAGCGAGAGACGATCGCCTCCTTCTGGGACAGAAAAAGGGGTAGAACCCCGGGGGTGGAAAAATGATAGAAATTGTTACGGTTAAGAGGTTCCGGTGTCGGAGTGTAAGCTTAAGGTGATTTGATCCCGCAGATAGCGAGGCGCGCGTTCCACATTATCTGCCATCGTTATTTCCGGCCGAAGTGTTCGATTCACGCCCGCCCTTCTCGCGAAATGAGGGTCCAATAACAAAAGTAACCTCCGAGAGTCGCGGTGTTGAACGCGGATTATCGGTTTTCACGAGCTCGTTCGAGAATTTTGTTCCGAGCGCGAAATTGCGACTGGCAAGCCTTGGAAAACTCTCTCGACTTTTTTCATTCTAATACGATCGAACAATTTAGGATCATTTAAAAGATCGAGTGGTCGAAATAATTCCTATCGAATCTTTAATACTCTTGAATATTGCGTTCTTCGTTATACTTCCTGCAAACACGAATCTACTGTGTGCGGAAGGACTTCTACGACATTACTCGACTATTATTTCCTCAGAAAATAGAACTTCTACCGGAACAAGGGCAGTGCAAATATTTCTACGTGAGAATGTCTGACACCACGGACGAAAATTATTTTTGTGGACTCTGGCGTTCTCTTAGATCTTTTGGAGGTGTTGATAGAACTATGCTCAGAAAATTGTGGTGTATTCAAATTGAAGTTATTTCAAGTTGTTGTAAGCCACAAAAACTAAAAAATACATGTTAGGACATTTTGGGCATTTGATTCCACTTTTTTCGTCTAATTTCCTGAAAAAAGAAAGAGTAGGTAAGAACATAATTTAAAACTTGTTCATCAGGAAAAATCGGTAAATGGCGTACACCGTTAGCAGGGGTTAATCCGATCTGTAGGTTCGAATGCACCCGGAACGTCTTAGTTCCGGCTCTTCGAAGGGGTTGTCGAGCGTGGTCCGGTTTTTGACCCGGAAGCAGTCCGCGCAGACACCGCTGACCCCGGGACACCCCCCGAGAACCCCTCAGACATGCCCGGCAAGTAGCGACGGAACGAGTTTTGACAACTCTTGACCACGTGCCAACACCTTCTTTCTCCGTGGCCTTATCCCGTCGGTGGAGTGCATCGGAGCGTGCACACCGGGTGGGTCCGAAAAACTCGTTCGTCGTCGGAAACGGCGGCGTGGCAGAAACGGAACGACGCGCGGCGCGGAATGGCGAAAATTGCCAGGGCGTCGCCTTGCCAGGGTGAAAATTGAATCGCTAACAATGTCGACGTCGCCGAAACGAATTTAGACGCTTTCCGGGCTCGCTTTATGCCGAACGTGTATATACGCGTGCCGCGGGACCCTGTCAAAGGAACCCGTTACGTTATTTTCGCGCGGCCTGTGTAACAACGCCCGCTCTCATTACCGTTGTCGACGCTCTGCTCGCTAGCGGGCTCTGCTAACACGATATTTTCGAGCGGGAATAACAAGTTGCAGTTCGAAAGAATAACAAGTGCGCCGCGCACATCTCGTTGCCGATCGGCACGGAAACAGGCGAGTCGGCGATGCATGTCTTCGCGCGAATCTTTCGCGAAATTTTCTCCTCTTTCCCCCACCCCCTCCGCGCGCTCGCTCTATCCCTCTCTCTCTCTTTCCCACGATCTCGTTTTATCTCTGTCTCGGATCCTCCTTCTCCACCCACGCAACGAGGGGACGTCCCAGGCATAAAGGACGATTCGAATAGTGGCGCACAAAACATCACTTAGAGAACCCCGGCTCGCGTAAAGCAAATACGCTAATGGAGCCTCCGCCATCGCGCCCATACATACAGCCGAGCTTCTTTTCGCACCTACGCGAAAATTGTGTATCGATAGACGCTTTCTTCGTCTTCTTCCAGCACCGTGATCCGCCCCTTCCGGCTTCGCTCGTGCCGGGTAACCACCGAGAAACGTTTTCGAATGTGTATACTTCGACCGGTGATGTTTTGACGACTGTCGGGGACACTGCTCTCGCGGAATAATGTTCGGCTGGATCGCAATTTATTGACACTGCGTGTATTTAGTTTAGCTAACCGGCGCGGCGGCTTGGATAATGTTATTCGTGGTCATCAAATTGGTTCGGAAATGTACGTGTTTCGTAAGTGATCGTGAAAGATGTTAGGTCACAGTAGAGGATGGGATTCGATAGGGAGAAATGTACAGGGTGTACAGAAATGATATGTCGCGACTATCATAGCGCGATTCTATGCTCTCGATTTAGTGGAAATTGATGTAAGAAAGCTGTCGCAGAATTAACCTTGATCTTGAAGTTCAAGATCAAAAGATCGACAATGTTTCATTTATTGCATCATATTCTACTCACCGCAAGGGTAAAAAGTGCAAAAGGAACCGTAGATCGAAACACAATCGATCTCTTAAAAAGTGATGGTAAAGTTTCATTATCAAACTGATTTTATTTGTATTATATTTTCAGTTCGAGAAATGATGATGATCGATAATGAAAAAACTTCGAACTTAAAATCGTATGAAGTAGACCGGTAATACAAGACTACTCTTGCTTTTGATAAACATAGAGATGATTAAATTCTTTCCTCGAAAAAGAAAATTAACGAAGACAAGAGAAAAGGCCCCGCGAGCCCATCTAAAGTTTTCGAATCCTCGAACTTCCCCGAAACCCATTCAAACTCGAAAGCAAGCTGAAAACCTGGTAGTTCCCCGAATTATGAAATCTTGTGTCGCATGAATTTTGCAAACCGTATCGAAACGGTCGCGAGTCACGAAAACAGAAAAGCCGGGACAACTCTCGTCACGAGCGACATCGGCGAAGCATCATTCAAGACCGAGGAGCCTTTTCGAAACTGCAAAAGCGTAGAGAAAGAGAGAGGGAGAGAGAGAAAGAGAGGACAGAGACGTCGAAGTTCCGTGATATCAAAGCGGTCCGCGGGAGAGGATGTCGAAAAAAAGCATCGTCGGTATATTGGCGCTGTAAAAAAACAGAAGAAAAGAAGGGATTGGCGAAAGAAAGGGTTAGATAGAGCGCAAGGTACGGGATCGCGGGGCGGAGGGTGCGGAACGGGAAGACGGTGGAGAGCTACGGGGGTTTCATGTCGTTCCACGAGAGGACCGGGAAGGATACATAACTCGTCCCTCGACACGAGTATTCCTTGTACATATATACATGCGTCTCCACATATGTACACGCTTGTGTCTACGTGTCTCTCGGCCCTGTGTGATCGTCTGTCCCACGCGTCGACCTCGTCGTAGATCAAAACGATGTACCAATTTCGCGGGGTACGGTTACGCCGAGATCAAAAAAAAAAAGAAGAAAGAGAAAGAGAAAAGAAGGAGAACGAGCGGCGGTAGAAAAAAGAGGGTGCAATAAAGGACGGTTCTGTGTATACGAATTTAAATTTCGAATTCCGGAGTTGGCATATGGTCCCGCGGGAACGGAGACGCGCCGTAGTCCCCTGGTCAGCCATCGGATGCAGTTTTCGGTCTCGACGTCCTTCAATTTTTGAACAGGATCGGCCGAAGGTGTCCCGCGGGACGTCAACGGGAAGACCTTTCCCCAACGCGTGTCTATCCGGGAAACGGTGGCTCCACCCTCGCTGTAAATTCCAAATAACCCCGTAAAGATACATCGCATGGCCGCCATTTTCGAGTTATTTACGAGGTAGCCAGCGTCGCGTCCCCCCTCCCGTATCGGCTACGGCGATTCACGCGAAAATAACCGTGAAAGTATCCGAGGTAAAGTGTGAAATGAACGAATTAGAGATCGCGGAAGGGCGAGAGAGAGAAGGATCCGAAATTTTTTCGAACCTTCCGAAATTTTCTCTCGCGGCGAGATACAGTTCTCACGGGCTGCGGCGAGGGTCCGCGCCGATCCTATCGTTTTTCCTCTCATTTAACAAATCCTCGTCGACGGTCGGATTCTTCGCGAGAGAGAGATACAGAGAAAGAGAGCAGAGCCCCCTTCTTGAACCAAGTGGATCGGGTCTCTTCATTTCCTCCGGGCTCCGAGTGGATACCTCGTAAATCTCGATGACTGGCTGCGAGCGCAACTCTTCCGCGATACGCGCCCGAAGATCCTTTTCTCTCCCGGTGGCAATTCCAGAGGAAAGGGGTTCCCAAGAAGCCCGTCCCGTTTTTCAGGGAACGCTCCCTTCTGCGGGAATCGGCGGAGAAAAAGATTTTTGATCGCCGGCCATGCGATCTCCGTTTCGCGAAACGGCTCGGCTCGAAACGATACAGGGGGAGAGCAGAAAAAGAGAGCGAGGAGAAGGGCACCGTCACCCCAAATATCGCAACTGACACTAAATCATTAATTTGGCCAGCGAACCGTTTTTTTCCCGACGATACAGGTAGTCGGAAACCCCTTTCGATCGCGCAGGTATACCACCTTTTGTAACGTCCTCGTGAGTTACGGGAAAGAAGAAAAGCTATCCTCTCTCTTTCTCCGTCGGGTCTTCGACCCCCTTGGAAAAATCGACGACCCTACGGCCGTGTCCCCGAAACGAAAACACTCCGCACTGTCATATCGGGGACTAATATATTTTTGATCGATACCAGGAGCCCCCTTTCCCACGAGCTGGAGAGACGATCGCTGCGAAACGATCGTTGTCCAAACAAACACACCCATCGATACGTGACTTACGGATCGTCGGTGAGTTTCGCGTAATCACGATGAGAATGGGTTACCATTTGGTAGAATGTCGGCGGCAGTATGTTTCTCGCCGTGTTTCCGATCGTCTGTTTTGATGGGACCGTTGGACGATGGGCTCGGGGATTAGGGGATGAACAAAGAGTGAATTTAATAAACAAGTAATTTGTGCTGGTGTGGGACAGGTAAATAGTCAGACTAGCTATCCAATCGGCCTAACTCACGTTTTTGCTCATCCAATATTCATCCTCTCCAACTCGAAAAGGTGTGACCACCGTTCCTTTTTTTATTGAATTCCGAAATTCCACCGACGGGAGATATTATCGGGAATATTAGGAGGAGAGTCTTTCGCATTTCGGGGTTCCAAGGCGACTCCATTAAAGGGTCGAACGCGGACTTAATATGCGACGTCACGAAGTCGTGCGGGTGCAGGACAAGGGGGTCTGAGGAGGGGTGATCGCAGGGGGGTTAGGTAGATCTCGTCTCTCTTCTCGTACAATGGACACCTAATTCGAGTACCGGCTCTCGCCGGCGGAAAGACGGAAAATCGGGAAATCGGCTTTGGTCCAGATGAAACGCGAAAACCAAAATCCCCAATGTAATCCTTCCTTTCAGGGCTGCGATTTTTTTCTCTACTCTTGTTCGCTCGCTCTCTCCGCACTTTGCATCCCCCTCCGTCGCAACACCCCTTCTCTTCAGCCATCGGTTCGCTCATTCTCCGCATCATCGAACCCTCCGAACATCGACTTCTGTGCCCCCGTCTGTCTCCGAAAGCTGCCCCGGGTACCCCTCCGCCGAATTTTAAGGGTTAAAAACTTGCACTCGACTCGACAATGCGTCACACACACATTGGCGAAAAAAAAGGAGAGAAAAAAAAGGCGAGAGGATGATGAGAAAGAGAGCGGGGAAGGGTAGCGAGCCCCGAGAACGTCACGATCCTCGGCTCTCTTTTTCTCTTTCTCTTTTCGGGTTGAAGCCACAGAGAGCGACAGGAATAAATAACGAAATAAATGACAGTCGTTCTGGAAACTGTTTTGGGTTTTGTAGCGCGACCGTGCTTTCATCCGGCCACCCGGGTGCATCCTTTTTTTCTCGTCGCAACCCCCATTGTCGCCGATTCTCGTCCTTCCGTCCCCAGCGAGAACGTGACCTCCGCGACCACCCGGCTAGAAATTTATTAGATATTTATTGCGTCTCGGCTGCACGTAACCGTACTGAAACATCGCCGACTTTTGCGAGCGTCGCCGATTATCTAGCAAAAACTGAACGCGTCGGGAAACAGTCGAGATTCGAGGCTGTACTTTCAAGTTTCCTGTCCTCGGCGTGATTATTTTTGTTGTGCTCGTGAAGTCCGATAGTGTTGTGATAGGACTGGCAAGAAAGGTAACTCGCACACAGGGGATCAGATCCTGTGGAAACAAACTTTGCTGTTTTTTTGCGCGGATCGATCTATAGATTTTTAGGGCTGAAATGTGATTCCATATCTGTGGTTGCAAGGAAACACGCCGCATGTCACAATTTCAAAAAATTTGAGTCTATGCATTAATTGGATTTACGTATTAACCAGAAGAAAAGTCGTGAAAAACTCGAAAGTCTCAAAAAAGTAATGCAATTTAAGCGATGTCCTATGCTCAATTCATACGCCTCAAAACTTTAAACGGTAATATCTCGAAAGTCAAAGTTCGTGACATGCGGTGTTCTTTCTTAGAACCACAGATATCAGTTGATCAAGTTGTATATTGAGACTAACGTTTTAAAATTGTAGTTTTTAAGATGACGGGGTTTTACGGCTTTAAAGGATAACAAAATAAGACGGAGGACGGTGCAACGTAAAAAGCGGAAAAAACTATAAATTGGTTAATATATGAATAAGGTGGAACGAAGTAATTAAGGTTGCGTGCAAAGGCGAGTCTCGGCGAGCAAGTGCTGTTATAAAACCTAACCCAGATATAACTTGATAAGGGCGGAAAAGAGTGAAAATACAGAAGGGAAAGAAGATAGAAAAAAATGTATGAAAGAAAAAGTAGATGAAACGACGGTCTCCATTTAGCCGCACCTTCTATTTTTATTTTCTTTGCCATTTATATTTCTATTTCCCTTGTTAGCCATTTTCGCGGGTATAGCTCGCAGCCTTATTTCAAAAGGACAAAAAGATACGAGCGGATTTAATGGAATTGCGAAGGGAGTTACGTGCTGTCGCGTAGAAAAAATGGCCGTGGAACCAAGATTTACACAGTCTCTTGCATGATGAATGTATTTCGATGGTGGGGTTCCTATGGCTGTGTTACTTAGGCCTAAATGCTGGAACACTCTAAAGAACACCAGTGGTGGAGTTCAATGATTTTCATGTTCTGCGAAAAGTGGTACAGTGTACACAGTGGCTTGCCTGAGAGTTCACAGACAACACTGTTTAACCAAAGTAATTTTATTCGTCTTTCAATGACGATTCCGTGTAAACTAATCACAGAGGACGATTATTAAAGAATTGTTAGTGCTGCCATTACAATTTTGTTTTATTTTCAGTCAAAATATCTCTAACTTGATTTGTACCACAAATTATTACATCCCACCGCGTACATTTCGCGGAATAAAGTGATTGTTGAAAGCGCAAGCAATTACACCGGATCGGATTCAAAAGCGTCGCAGGAATGCGACGATTGCCCTAAACGCGGACTAAAAATTAGCATCCGTTCGAGTGATTCTCCCTCGGTTTTTCCTCTGTCTACCCGTTCATCCATCCAGGCCGCGTGTTCCCTGGGGGTGGCGGTGCAACGTGGTTGGAGGATGGAACTTCGTCTGAGGGCGTCGTCGCGGGGCAAAAAACGGAGTCAAAAGGTCGGAAAGAATTTAATATTAAAAAACTGTCATTCTGTGTCGATATGAAAATTCCAAGGATATCAGCCTTTTTTCCGACGTCTCTCTGTTTCCTTCGACGTCGGGGCTTCTTATATCGCCTCTCCCTCCGCGTCCAATGTATCTTCTTACCGCGCGCAGCGGGTTCTATCCCGCAGGCCGCCCGCTTTCTCGGTGTATTGGGTGTCCCGATTGTTTAGCGTTCCCGCCGGGGCGAAACTTTATTGGGACGAGGCTGTTTTCATGGCACGGCCCCGCATTTAAGCACATTTACTCGACGGTAAATTTATAATTTCCAAGTACGTGGCGGAGGCCACCGTAATCGCGACAAGGAGAAGCGACCCGCGTCGGCACCCACCCGCCATCGGCCCCGTTAATCGATGGAGCCATTACTCCGCTGGCAACTTAACGCTTAAACTGCGTGACTTCACAAATCCGATCGTCCTCCTATCCTGCGATATCTGCGTTAGTCGCAGGTCACGGAAATTTTTGAAAAATTTAGAGTCTGAACCAATCTCCATATACAGTGAGTGTACAAACTATTCCTGCTTGTAATGAAAATTTAGAAGGTGCCTTTGGTAGGTCTAAGCAGTGTACAAAGTGTCATCGAAATCGATCAAGGTTGTTGTAAAATATAATTGATTGAAAATAGCAAAAATTGTAAGAGTCTGCGATTTAAACGAATCGCAAACTCTAAATTCAAAGATTTTTACATCTTACAATGCCCACAGCTTTTTTATGCAAAATACATGTTTTAAATTTTCATTACAGGCACAAATAAAAAATTTGAAAATCCTGACCTTTACTTTTTCCTACGCCATTGCGACCAATAACATATTAAAAATAAAATTATTTACATGTTTGCTAGTAAACTAATCCTTCTAACGTCACAAAAAAGCTCAAGCTGTTGGATTAAATTTTGAAAGAGTTATTCGTTTTCAAAAGGTGTACGAATAGTTTGTACACCCACTGTATATTTTATTAAATATTGTAACCGTCAATCGAATCGTCTGCCGATATAATGTTTAGTAAAATACACTTCCGAAAATGGTTTAAAAAATCACAAGTTGTACCGGCAGCATATATTAAAGGAAAATTCTTTGGGGAATAAACAAATTTGCGAGCAAACAACCACGTCGGACGTGGATGATATCATTGCTGGTGATATCGATTTCAGGGCTCTAGGTGGACCCCGCGGGCTTCTGTAACGGGAAAAGGCGGCCGTGCTCTTTCCGCGTCACCCTTTTTTCCAGCGAATTAAGGAATTTTAAAGTCCGAGGGGAAGTGCCCACTGGGCCGAGCTAACGCGAGGAGTTATTGGCAATTTTTTTAAAAAGCCTCTGGATTTATTTCCAGTACGGCTCGCACGGACGTCGAATCAACAAGGGATTTCAAATTATTTTGTTTGCCTGTGTGTACGCGTGTGGGAAACTGCCGGGCGAACGTCTCGCGAAAGCATAATTGAATTGAAAGTCGCTGCGAAAGTTTTATGGCTCGGTGAAGGATCCGGTGACATTGATCTCGAGATATTATGTTACCACGTAATTCCGTCTCGTGAATTTTAATCCCTATTCGAACATGGCAGCTTGTATTGTGATCAATGGGTTCCTATATTATAAATTCTTTTTTTGTTTTTTAACTTTCTTTTTTTGGAAAATCCAAGTGAAATCGTAAACTGCAGAACAGATCTCATTCTTCATCGCATGGATAAATATGCGAATATGAAAATGTTAGAATAAGAGAGGTCACACTATTGTGCAACACTAAAACTATTTATTAATGCCTAGACTGCGGATCTTTATGCAAAATAAAAATTGTCTGTATCGATTGCAAGAAATAGAAACTAAATTGAACGCTATTTCTCCCCTTAATGATTTTAATAGAGGCGAAATCATATATTGACATTTTCAATTTTTAAAATTTTCCAACAATTTTGAATTTCATCTACTCAATTTTGCTATAAACGCATAAAGATCCGCAGTCCATTAGTGACATCTCTAATTTTCTAGTTGATATAAATTGAACTTGTTCTTCACCCCGGTGTTTATAAAATCAGATGCGGACTTTTTCCGTAAAGATCCGCAGTCTATTTATATTGCGTTGCCACTGTAGCCGGTTGTCCGAAAAATGCGGAAAGTCCGAACAGCAAAGTTCGCGAGCATCAGTAACCATTTGCAGGAACGTGTCTCTCGCAGAGACCGTATCAAATGAATACGGTTGTGTTTCGCTCGGGGGACAGGGGTTGTTCCGTATGATTAAAAATCTGTCGCGAACTTCCGGCCGTGGCAAGTTGAATGAAAAACGGTGGGGCCGCGTGTTGTTCGCCGGAAAACAGGGTGTTAGCAGTTACGACACTTTAGAACTCGCCGGGCGCGATACGCGCGCGAGTGTGACTCGCCCGCGGAAGTACAAGGCGACGATCCCGGGACGAAGTTTCGGGCTGGTGAGCAAGGACGCTGGGAACTTAACCTAAGTAGTTGGAGATCGTTCCTTATTGTTAGCCTTTCGTTGGACACCGACAACTGCGACAGTAAACGCGTTAAACCGGAGATATTTCGCGTCGGGGAAGACCAACAACGATCCTCGCTCTTGTACCACTCGAGGTTTACAAACGCGGAGGACTATCTCGAACGTCTCATCGATTACGCTGATACGGGACACCATGTTCCACTCTCATCCGATAAAATATTACAACGAAGTAAGTTTTTAAGTATTCGCAAATTTGTATACTTGGATTCACTATTATTATTTGACTTAGGTCGGCCACTTTAGAACCAATTAGAACGTAACTCCGAAGTATGACTGCACTTCCTTTAATAGTCGGAAGGTGGACGTTTGTAACAATTACGAGATTGGCGATAAGGAGTGCCATTTGAACCTCCATTGGTTAATTTTGAATGAAGATACATTTTTAAAGGAACTTGTTCGAGACTCTTCGATCTTCTTACAATTACTGCGTCTAATTTTATTCGACAGGAACTGCGGAGTTGGATGATGCTTTTGTGGCAGATGTCTACGGGTTTATGAATTTTTAACTGGATAATTTTTACCGGCCATTTAGGTAAAAGGTATGGATTCTTAAAATATTCTACTCTTTCCGGTGCGTGTAATAATAAATGAACATTTCCACGAAATCATAAGAATTATAAGGTAATTTACTTTAAAATGTAGATGCATAGTGTGAGATGAATTTATCCTTAGCACCCTGAGTATTCTTGCCATCAGCGACCTCAACTGGTAAAATGAAGCTCTTAACACTGTACATACCAGAAGCCTATTATTAGGATTTTCAATAATTGTGCTGGACCAAGGAGAAGCTTAGAAACCTCCTTTTACGTTACAATCTTTCCTCCGAACGTCATCGCACCCGACCAGAGTCCTGGAAGCTTGACCAGTCCAATTCCGGCACCCCTTCAAGATGCGGCGGGTAAACAAATTTCCGGGCGGCTAAATTTCACTCATAAATTTTCATGAAGCGAAGAACGAGCCGGGAAGACGCGAAGGAAAGCGAAAGCGAAAGCGCGAGTACGCGTCCGGCAAGAGTCGAATATAACCACCGAGAATCGGTAGACTTCGAGGGTGTTTTCGGGGGTGGTCGGGGGTTGGTGAGCGGGTATTTTTAAACCGGGGATCGTTAGCCAGCCGTGTTGCGAATCAGAATATGGGCAGAAGCTCCGTGGAGGATGCCGTGAGGGTGAGTGAGTGGTGGGTGGGCATGCGAGGGCGGAGGGTGAGGGCGGGGGACGGATGGGTAGGTGGGTGGGTAGCCCTCTAATCGATCGTGGCTGTCCACCCTTATCAGGGGGTTGGGAGAGCCAGTATATAGCCGAGGTCGGTCGGTCGGGGGTTGCTGCTGCTGCCGAGCTCTGTGCTTCTGCTTTGCATGGCCGGCAAAGCTCCCCGGTCGACCCTCCCCTGCCACCTCGATCTCTCCCTCCCCCTGCTCCCTGAACAACCCCTCTTCCACCGGGACGTTTCTCTGTCTCTGTTCTCTATCCTGTTCGTTTTTCCTTCTGCATCTCTCCCCCGGCCCCGTCCTCGGCGCGGCGGCTCCCCCGCACCACCGTCGACCAAAAAACCAACCCTTAAAATAGGGGCCACAGACCACGGCCATTGTTGCCAGATGCCCCGCGCATTTGCATTTTCCCGCAGATTCCTTGAAAAATGAAGCTGCCCTCCGTGGCAGGCTTCCGCCTCTCTGTTCCGTGGTATTAGGACAACGCTCCTAAACTTTTCCTTTCGACCACCTCCCCCTATCCATTACTTCTCTCTCCTTTTTACGCGCGCGCTTCCCTACCAACCCTACGACGCGTCTCAATTTCTTGATCAATATTGAGTTATGTCGTTGCGTGTCGCCTGAATGGATGATGCTTAGAACGATCCCGTGTTGTGTTCGAGACATCTGCTGTTCGGACGATACCGGTGGATTTCTCATGATTTTGATTTTTTCGTGGAAATTTGAGAATCTAGGAGGGTACACAGAGATGTCTCCGGGATTCCTATTGATAAATTAGCCGATCTTATTATCCGGGTAAACACTCGACCGGGGACTCCATCTGTATTTGAACGACCCTTGTTTGAACGAGGCGCGCGAAATCCGTATTTACGCAAAGTCGACGCCACCCTATTGGGCCGGGACTTACATGCGAGGTGTGCTGCCAAGGGCTAAGAACTTAGATACACCGGCAATACGAAGTCGATCTGTATTTCGTTACTATTATTCCCAACGTTAAACTTCGGAAAGACTGGTCACGGAGGTTGTAAAACCGACGGAGTTGATCCCTGCCCCAACACCGATCACGTAACTGTTTAACTTTATATGTTTTGTAATAAAAACGAATATATTACCCGTACAAGTCAATGTACATACAAGGAAATTAAAAACTAAAATATTTGAATCGTGTTTTATGATACTACGAAACACAGGTACGCTTCTCGTATACAGGGTGTCCCAGCTTACTTGACCACCTTGAATATCTCGCTTAGTTTTAGTAATAGAAAAACAGGTAATTTTTTTCTAGATATCATAAAGTCATCAATTTTTTTTAATGGAACTATATATTTTTTTATCGCGATGTAATAGTAGGGGTGAAGTCCTCTTCAATGATATATTATGCAATGACCTTCGTGCGACCCTGGGTGTGAAAAATCCAAAAAGCATTACAGGTATTATCAGTGATTAATTTACTACACCAATTGGTTTAGTATGAAACTATTAGAAGAGCCAGAGAATCATTTATTTTCCGTATACAACAATGTATTGAAAGCAATGGTCATCATTACGAACATTTATTGAAATAAACTTAGTTCAACCAAACCAATTAGTAATAACGAATAATTATAAACCAATTAGTGTAGTAAATTAATCACTGATAACACCTGTAATGCTTTTTGGATTTTTTATACCCAAGGTCACACGAAGGCCATTGTGTGATATGTCATTGAAGAGGACTTCACCCCTACTATTACATCGCGATAAAAAAAATATATTTAGAAAAATATAAGACCTTGATATCTAGAAAAAAATGACCTTGAAAAAAGTTTTTTCCCATCATTATATTGCCCTTTCGGTTAGGCTAATATAGTCCTATAACGTTTTTTTCTATTACTTAAACTAAGCGAGATATGCAAGGTGGTCAAGTTAGCCGGGACACCCTGTATACAGCGGGGTTAAAAAAATCGGGAATTTTGTCAGTGAACATGGCTCGCTGGCACCCCCTCGCCGCAAACAAATTTTATTAATCCGCGGTATAGCGAGATAGGCGAAAGGAGGCTTCGTTGGTGGAAGGGATCGTTGAATGGCGGCTCGATACGTTTCACGGGATCCCGCGGAGCAATCGTAATGGGAATCGCTTTACAGAGTCGAAGCAGGTTTTTCCGGAACTGTAACCGGTGATAGATTTTCGCGTCGAGAAAATTTAATGGAAAAATCCGAGGTGTCAGGCACAGACACGCCGACGATACGTCAGACCATTCACGGCTCAGCCGTCTCTCCGCCTCGGCCGGAAACGGAAGAGGGAAAGAGAAAGGGTTTGGGAAATACGCGTTCGGGGTAACGTTCGTCTGAGAAGCGTGGGTGGGCTGGGTTGTGCGCGAGGGCGGAGGTGAAGGGTGAACAATCCGTGTGTGGCACACGTATGCCACGTCAGGCAACTTTCCACGGTTTTCGCAGAGGCTCTCCTCTCTTTCGCGAGAGCGTCCTGTCCCCGTTCATTTCCAAACCGAACAACCGAGCCGAACAACGTCTATTCAACGTCGCGCGCGCGCAAAAAAAAAAAAGTACAGCATCCCGTGTCCCGTCATGCACCGTTTCCCGATCCATGACGGATCCAGCCAATGGGCGAATCGCTTCCGGAAGAAATAACACCGCCACGCCGGCTGCTACACACGTATTTATCGGTTACATCGTCGACCCCACTTCCGGTAATTGGGTCAATAGCGAGTGTTCCTGTATCGCCTGTATACAGGTCACTAATTATATTCCTAAGCTGTCTCGCAATTAGAGTGATATTCGACGGTCCGCGGCCACTATCCGAAACCTACGAACATTTATCGACTGGCATGTTGCACGCGCAGAATTATACTTTCTAAAATTATACTGTAGGAATGATACTAGAGAGATGAAACGAATTTTTGTAACTGAACTTTTACTTTTTTTTTTCATTCATGTGATATTGTCATAGCAAATGTACGGCGGGATTTACATCATCGACAATGTGGGCACGACGCAACGTGATTCGTCGTCAATATTAAAATCCTTTGATCGAAGTCCTTGAAGCCATCTCATCTCGGTCCGAGAACGCGACAAACATTTTCAGCTACCTCTGTCACAGATTTCGCCATCCGGCGCTCATACAAAATGCAACGCTTAAGATGCACTTCATCACAAGATGTGTTTACTGATTTCCTAACATCAAACTTTTCTACTGAAATTACTGGGTATATACCTGGGATTCAAGCTTCGTGAAAATCCTTTAATAAATCTGCAAACGCATCCGAAAGTGCTAGACGAGGAACATTTGTTTAACGTACACAACCTGCATGACTGAGAAAAACTGTTTCTCTTGTTGACAAAACATTATTGAATGATAATTAACGTGTGCGAACGTAAAATTGACGACGGGAATGAGAGAATGGCAAGTGTGAAGCGCGTGTAAAATCAGTAGGATACAAGGGGGTTGGAAGAAACACAATCGCTACGCAAAACAGCTTAGATTTTTCGAGACTTTTTTCCACGTAGAACTGCAGCGAAGCGTTTTGAGAAAATTCCGTCCACGTGCGGCGATGTTTTCATGCACCGATGCAATATTCAGTGCTCGAAGGAGTCGTTTTCTTGCTGGAATGATCAAATTATCGAGCGTGGAGAGGGCTTGTTAGGCGGGAGACGGTGTGACAGGGGTTGGTAAAACGGTGGTGTCGACATCTGTGGATGGGACAGGGTCAGATCATCGATGCGAGCGATTCACGAAGCTAGTCGGTAATGCAGTGGAGCCTAGTTCCTAGATCTAGTTTCTAGTCCCCTTCTTCTTGTCGCAGGGTTGTCCAACAACGCAGCTACCCCTCCCCGTGGCAGGGGTTGTTCGGTGTAGGGATGCGACCGGGGGCACAGCGGAAGGACCCCTGGCTGGCTTGGACTGCCAGGGGAGGGCAGAAATGGTACGGGGGCCATTGACAAGTCGTAGAGATTGGATAAAACTTTGAAATGAATTTGATCGAAAATGGTGCTTGCTACGCGGCTCGTTCCACATTCAGGAGAATGTGTGAATTATTCGTGGAACGCGACGCTATCTCGACGAAATTATGGATACGTTCTTAAATCAGCAATCGCGGATCGATGGACTCCGCTCTTTTAGCCTTCTCATTTTCATCCTTATTTGCGGAATGTCGAGGAACGTTGATGCTCCAGTTAGCGGAGGAATATAATTACTAAAAGTTCGTTGCTAAAGATAATATCGTTATTTTATTTGTGATTAGAATAGAGCAATTTTAGAATAGAGCAATTTTAGAATAGAGCTGACTCGTAAGGATCCAAACCCGACTGCAATCTGCGAAATAAATTGCGGTCACTCAGCGTCGTGAGTCACGGGACACTTTTTATCGAGAACCTGGGGGCTTGGTGGTCTGGCTGGAGTTGTACACTGGATTAATTTAGTAAATTGAACCGGCTCCTCCATCGGGTCCGATAATTCGGTGACTATCTCCGGCTCTGGTGGCCATTCTGCTGTATCCGCGACGCTGCTCGTCTCCTACGCCTCGGTACCTGCGGAGTCTCCGTGCTGGTTGAAGGGAATTCCAGGTTCCTCGGCTACGTTAGTTCTCTAATCAAATTAGAGGAGTCAGGATATTGCGTGTCGCTATGGCCCTCCCTCCCTGGCAATTGTTTTAAGTTGACATCTCCGCCGAGCTGCGTCCTTGCCGCTCCTCCGGACATCGAATTTGAACTAAACTATCTACCGGCCCCGGAATATCGAATTATCGGCGGCCTCGCGGAAGAAGCGTACCCGAAACTCTCTTCATCCCTCTCTCCGTCTCTCTTTCTCTAGTCGCAGGAAATCGGATTTGTCGTAAACGAATATTCCCTGCCGCATGTGCGCGTACCGGTCGGGTAAACGGCCCTGATCAGACCTCGTTACGAGATCGTTTGTTAACCCTCAAACGACGGACCATTCTTATAACAAGACTGCGGCTTTTTATGGAAAATAGAAATTTTCTACCCGAATTGCAACAAGCCGGAGTGAAATAGAAATTGATTTTGTTATTTTTGTTGTATATTTACTTACCTTGCTAAGAAGAGACAAGATTTCCGGAAAAATTAGAATTAACATGTTTATAGCTGGATTTCTTTCCTGTTTCAAGGGTCATTTATCTTGTTTGCTGGAGTGGGATCGTGAGATAAGATCGGACGCTGAGTCCTGATTATTTGCAACCCCTATAGGAGTCCTCGAGATCTAGTGATACAGGTCCTTGAATTAGAATCGCAATTCAAGTAACGTCGTTGCTCATTTTATTAGGAATAGAAAAAATGCCAGATTTCATTAAAAGTTACGCGTAACACTATGTTCTTACCTTTAATCGTCAATCTGCATAGATGTCCATTATTTCACAATGCTAAATAAATTACAAATCGCACCGAGATGCAGTTACAGATTGATAACTAGTGGTTTTGTGAAATGAATGTAGCAATTAGAAGCCCAGCAGAAGAGAGTTACCGCAATCTCTTCCGTTCCGTCGATTTCTATCAAACCTAGGATCGAAAGATTTTAATTCCGCTCAGACCACTCTGTCCGCGGTGAACACCGTCGCGGGTTTAATATCCCATAAGGTGACGGGGCCGGTGCATCGCGGGATTGTTCAAAAGAGTGCGCGGTTCATCAGCGGGAGCGCGTATCATTAACGCGCGTCCATCAGGAACGTCATTCTCTCTCTCTCTCTTTTTTCTCTCGCGTTTCTCTCTTCCTGTCTGTCTCTCTCGGTCTCCTATTACAGAAAATGACTCCGCACACTCCGGCACGGACGATAGAGGGTCGGCTCTTAACTTTCACTAACGACCGAAGTTTTTCGGTGTCCGAGCCTCGGCAGTCCCGGGGTATATCATAAATTCAAAATGGCGGACCCTTTGGGGGCGAAAACAAAAGCCACTCGGGTCGAGCAGGAAGGATTCGAGGGTCGGGGGCGGGTTGTGTCGGTGGGCAACCCTTCTGAAGTCCTTTCGTGCGGGCCGGCGACGGGTTTGCCAGGGAAAAGGGGGGGTGGCGAAGGGGGGTGGAAAGGGACGAGGATTTTCGAGGGGTCGCGCCACCGAAAATGGCGGACCCAATTAAGTGAGTCTAGGCGGCAACGGCGGCTACGGCGGCTACGGCGGCTACCCGTTATTTCGCGACGCACAAGCGTCATGGAAACCGTGAGAGGAGAGCCGAGGAAAGAAGGAGCCCCGGAGAGAGTCCTCCGGAAAGGACGCGTGGCGAGCCACTCTCAAGAACCCCGTTCCACGGTGATACGAACCCTCGGATTTACGTCTTGTTGACCTTTTTCAAGCTGCTGCACGAACGATGCGAGAATAAAACGACAGAACATAATTCTTGCCCTCACGAGTAGCTAGTTACAACGTTCCGCTTGACGAACTGCAGGATCCTTATATTGGCATCGACTCGCAATTATTTTTTGCCACCAGACGTCACGAATGTCTTTTATTTGTTACTGCGGCGTCACGAGTCTTCCAATTTGCAGGCACTGGTGGTGGAAAATGGTGTTTGATGTCTTGTTCGTCTGTGAAAGTGTCTGGCAGATCTAGTTGAACGATCCTTATTCAGAAAGAAATGAATATTGATGGACTTTCTGGAAAAAAGCAGATTATTATACCCTGAAGACATCATTCAAGTGGTCGACGATGTTTATTCGTTGTAACTTTTCTTCCCTTTACAGGGGCGATAATTTTAAAATAATTCTCCTAAGTGTTTACTTAGATCGTGCGTAAAATCACTTCGTCGTCTCAAGGGAAAATGAAAGGTAATTTTCTGCCATTCGGAGAAAGTTTTATGACATTTTGTTCTTTGATCTGTTGCGTTTTTGCAGACAACTTAATGATCCCATCCTGTCGAATTTCTGTTTTTATTAGAAAAAAATTGAGTTATATGACTTTTTACGACTTTAAATCCGATAGTACATCGTCTCCTTAATCAGCACATAACTTTTTCTTTCGTGTACTACATTTTTACCCTTGCGGTGAGAAAAAAGCAAACGGTGATGGTAATGCGTACTTTGACTTTGCCTATTTGATGAGATGACAAGAAATTACTTGAATAGTTAGAAAGCACTACGATTTTGCGGTTTAAAATAAGGTTAAGTGATATCAAGTAGAAGCAATGTCATCTCTACACGAAAAACGAAATTATTTCCGAACGACGTAATATTTTGTCCTTCACCTATAAGTTTTTCTGACAAATTCATAAACCTCGCAGTCCAGAGATATCGACTATTTTCTCGAAAAAGGATAATTCGTTAATTTGACAGACATGCCGCCGAAAATATTTAGCGAACGGTAAATGAAGAACCAACGGAAAGCACCAGAGAGCAAGAAAAGAGGAGATAATTGTATTTAAGACACTCCACCGAACGATGAAGGTATTTGCAAGCGTAATCTACGAAGTCTGTCGCTGGGTCGAAGCAAGAAATGAATTATGGCTCGAATTAAGCACAATCTCGTTTGGGATGTCGACGGGAATATTCGGAGGGAGCATCCCTCTAAACAGGATTCGCCTGGTCCAGAACTGGATGGACAACCTGGACAAAGATTAACCCATGATCTTTGATCTCGCTTGACCGGATGCTGGACACGTTCCTCCAACCTGTTCTCTCCAACAACAAGTGCTCACCATTTGTCATGGATCTTCTTCGGAACGTTATTATACCCTCTTCTATTTTATATTAGCTTGTAAGAATTACAAGACTGTATTTATTCAGATACTTCCTTCCTTCGTATCCCCTTATATCGGACTTGCATAACATTTCTCTGGAAGATTAAAATTTTTTTTAGAAAAACCATTACGTTAATATTGAAAGAAAAATTGAATGAAAACGTTTCATTCAGAGTCTCTCTTGGGGGAAATTGGTATTGAGAAGTAACAAAAAGAATATTGGATACAGCTGCGTCAATTTGCAATTTGCTAGCAATGTTTACGAACCAGTAACCTAAAGCTATGTCCACACTGAAGCCACGTCGAGCAACTTTTTATCGCGTATCATTCGGTAAAAGGAGAAAAAGAAGGCCTAACCCGGACCAGTAAGCCGTCTAAACACTTTGGCCAGAGTCCACCGTTGTCGTTCGCCCAAAAACCCAATAAATCCAGGATCCAAAGTTGGAAAGGGAGTATCAAAGTTAAACGGTCCAGAGCGAAGGGTTAACAATCTCCACTTGAAGAGCCCTTCGGGTCCCGGGGTAAGCGACAGGAACGCAAGAAATTCGTTTCTCCGATGCGTGCGCGGGTCGTGTAAAGTTCATCGAAGCATCTTAACATGCCCGTGCCGAGGCCGGGCGCGCGCGTCAGGTTCAGAGATTCCGCATAGGAGGACAATAAGGAGCGTCGCGGCGCCCGATTCTCCGTTCCTCCGCGATCTTTCACATTATTTCCTACTCGAGACACGTAGATCGAACAAAGGACGAGAGCCGTGGGCTGTTGGGAGGGGTGTACGACGAAGAAGAAGAAGAAGAACAGTGGAATGAGGATGAGAATCCGGAAGGGGGTTGTGGAAGAGAGTAGGAGACCTCGGCGGGTAGGCAAGATCTCGCGCCTCTCTCAAAGGCGAAAGTCGACGGCGCTTTTCTTTGAAGCGGCATTAGCCGGCCGATTCCATCGAATTTGCTTGGCGGGCCGGTCTCAACGGTTCGATCACGGAATGTGATAGCTTGTATATTTGTAGAAGTAATAACGGGTGCAGGGAACAGAGTGGTCGGAGGAAGAGACCGTGGCTGAGTACGCGGAGGTGGGTTGTCGCGAGGAGGCGAAGGAGGTGGAGGGTAGCTTGGCGACACTCAAGACCTCTGTCTCCCTCTCTGTCTTTTCCTCCCTCCAGCAATTCTCTCTCTCTCTCTCTCTCTCTCTCTCTCTCTCTCTCTCTCTCTCTCTCTTTCTCTTCCTCTCTTCGTCTCTTTCACTCTCTCCTACCCTCTCTCGCTCGGCCGCCCCCTGCCCCCTGGCTCGCTCATTCTCCGTTTACCTTGCTCGCTTGCTCTCGGTCTCTCGGAGCTGTACAAGGGTCCATCTCATAGCAACGCCCACGGAAACTCGAATCGATACGACGCACTGTTCTGGAAATTCGCTGGATTTTCCCGCTCGTTTTCGAATTCGACCGGCCACCGAATCATCGATAAATCGGCCGAAGCCGATCAGCCCGGGTCGGGTTCAATGGAGCCGGGTAGGCGCATTGTGTCACGAACGCCAATCTGGATGGAGTTTTTCGTGACAGCTTCTTGACCATTCCGAAGGTCTCTTTTTTATCCTGAACCGCTATTTGGCTCACCGGAGCGAATTGCCGTGCTCGCCGGTCAAAATATTCGAATTGTAAAATGGTTAAAAAATTTACTCGTGATCCACCATGAATTCGAAGGTCGATATCCCTTCCTTATAAAGATCTTATAAAAATTGCGACACGAAGCGGTGCCTAACGAGTACGATTTGTACATAATCCGAAATCGCCGTTTGGCCCGAATTTTCGTAATAACCGGGCTCGTCGACCAATAAATTCGAGAATCAGCGCAGGGGTCGGCCCCGAAATTTCGAGCCCTCCCCGAGCCACCTAGCCGCAACAGCGTCAAGACACCGGGCAGGGGATTTTTTTTGATAAAGGTGGCCTTATCAGCTCGCGGCACACGGCCTCCCGTCGCGGCTCTTTCCTGAAAAACTGCACGGAGAGATTGCGAACCCTCGTAACGCGCGGCAGCCCGCCACGGTTTGCATCCATCTGCGCTTCGATTACTACACCCCCGCCCCCCCTTTACGAGAAGCAGTATACAGAGAGATAGCTCGTTTTTCCTTCTTACCGGAGTCCCGCGCGCGAGCACAGGCCTCCCATCTCCACCCACCCACGGAGGACGTTCGAGGGATGCGACACGGAATAGAGACAAGAATCGCGACCACCCCCGCGCGCCGGGGCTCCTTTCACCGCGATACTCGACGCTGGAAATGTGATTTTTATTTGGACGAACGAACGTTTGCGCATCGGTAATCATTTCTTCCGGCGGCTGCCGCACCTGCATTTAATCGAATCTTCTACGTTATGCTCCCCCGCGAATTATTACCTCGGCTTTGCCCGCGCGTATTGTTGCGTTTGTTCGACGGAGATCGATGCTTGGTTGATCAAATCCTTCGGTACAGGTCCCAATTTTTGCTATTTGGGTGATTGGCTATTCGCAGTCTTCGTAATCTGCGTTGTACATAGTTTGATTTATACGCTCGTGATCCAGTTGAATCTTCTTCGTGTAGCCCTCCGTATCTTTGCTAATCACTAGACCGTATTTTAAACGGTGACTCGGTATTTCTCATTCAGATGATTACGTGTCGTGTTCAATATGACCTCCATTCGACAGTGTGGGTGTCCGAAGATCATTGAATACATAATCGAATTTGCTTTCATACACGCTAATCAATTATTGAACATTTATGTGTTTATGAAGTGTTATATCAATTTCATATCCATGAAATTAAAAAAATCATATGGAATGGAATTATTCTAGGTCGGAAGAGATGTTTAATTTTCGAGTTAAAATAGTTCCGAGTGCAAAGGGTTAAAGAGTAGGGTGATTAGAAGAAACATCTATGAAGAGAGTCCAACCTTAAAAAACATTACGTACATTAAAACAAGCGAATTTGCGGCTGGAGAGCACTCGCAGCGAACGAAAAATTAGCACAGTGTGGCTACCGGGGACTTGATGTCCGCGAATTGCGCTGATACTGTGTCAAGTGCTCGTTCCCCTGTTTTAACGGGGAAACTCGAGTTTCATCTCGAAGCTCATCGAACGGTGCGCGCTTTTTACAACAAGTGCCGGTTGCTCGTGGTTGCACGTTGCCTGAAAATCTGGCTGGAAGCGGCTGTGTCGGAGTTAGAAAAAGGGTGGTCTCGGGTTCTCCGAGGGGGTGGGACTGGGTTGAGCTAGCCTTGAAATGGCACGAAAGGAACGGGGTGAGTTCGTATTCTCCGCGTTTTCCTCGTTTTTACTGTCGTGGCCAGCCAGGCGTCCTGTCATGCATGACCGATGTCGATATGCGTATCGGTGGGTGTACACGCTCAGGAGCAAACCATCACCGGAAAAGTCCTTTCCTCCACTCTCCGTTTTCCCAACCTGCTCCCACCCCCTCTTGTCCCATCCTCCCTGCACCATCCCCGCGGCTTCGTTTCACATTCGTTTTCAGATCTGTAGGAGTTCGTGCACGAGAAATCCAGAAAATTGGACAGAGCGATCGCTCCGACTATCCCGGCGAACGTTCTTCAAATGAACGATCAGCCGGAATCCCATAAGCCATTTTCCTCGGCTCGAGATCCATGGGTCGAACGGTATCGAAATTTTAAAACCGATTTCGAGCCGCCTCGCTCGTTCGGCTCTACTGTGATCGAGTTTCGTCTTAATTCTCGCGATTGTCTAATCTCGGAAATCCGCGTCTCGAAATGGATCTGCTTTCTTAAAATTTTGATGCGTCAATCGATTTCTTTTAAGCAGTATCCTTTGGTAGTAGGTATTTATAATGCTTCCTCAGTTTTAAATAAGATGTAGAATGAGGGTTTTGGGGATTTCAACAATGTTTTACAGAACATATTACCATGTATAAATAATTCTTTTTATTAAATATAAAAGCTACAAAATTGTTGAAAGTTTAGTCACGGTCTATGGCAATCTCTACCTATCGATAGAGCGCTTCACGAGTGCTTGAATGATAAAAAAGGTATTAGTACATTGTCGCCCATATATTAAACCATAGCAAGCAATAAAAATTTTACATTTTATCTAACTGTGCGACGTTGTAAAGATTTTATGAGGCCGAGTGGATGAACACCACTGCCACGAATTTGTCTACACGGGCGATTGTGGTCATTCTATGCAGGGACAATGTCCTGCTACCCGTTGATCCAGTTCTCGGTCCGGTTTCGACGTTGAACTTCGCCCTCAAAACGGGGCCAGTCCTGTCAACACAGAGACGCGCGCCCAGAATGACAAATGTTGTGGCGACCGCTAATGTTGCTGCACAACAAATTATATCCACGGCGATAAAATCTACGCGGAAGTTAGATAAATAGTGCTCGAAGACGACACGACTTTCATCCCCTCTGTTGATCGAGCTCTCCGCTCAACTCACCCCTCATTCCTGATTTCGATCGTTGCTAGACGCGTTTCTTCTGAATTCACGTTCTTTTCGAGCAGTAGCTTTTGTATCTACCGGTTCTGCTATAAAAAGTTTGATGAATTAATGTTCCTTTTTTTGTTACAGGTGTGTTTCCGAGGACGAATTCAGTATCCAGATTCTGTACAAAGTTTACCAACAATGTTAAAAATATCAAAATTATATAAATGTTGCGTGTATGCGAAAAGATTGAGTGATACCTAACACGTTGACTGCCTAACAAAATTTTTACGGTTTTTAGTCTTTTGTATGAACAATTTGGGAAAGTGTTCTGCAGTTACTGATGTCGGAGAGGGCCACCGGTACTAATTATGGTCTACACAACGTGGAGCAATAAATAACCTGTGCAGGAAAAATTTATAAAAAATAAATTATCGTATCCCGAGAGTTTCAACAGGATCTTTTGACAACGAATTACATTAATTAATTTAATTGAAATTAATCACGCTCGCTACCAGAGTCATTTCGTTCGTCCAGCGATCCTGTTGCAAACGGATAAATTCGATGGCCTGGATGAGACGGGAATACCTTTCCACTAATTAAAAATTCTAATTTCATGTTCTACAGGCGTTAATAAATGTTCATGGAGCCTCTGAAGGTGTATAATACTGCCAAAAACTGTAAATAAAGATAAACACGATTCCCACAATACCATCGATCAACCGTCAATACCACAGAACAACCACCATTGAACTCTCCCGGCCATACATCATTTTCGCATAAACATCCCAGGATTAGCATCCAATTAATTTCATCGGCGCCGGTGACCCCGGAGGCAGTCGACGTGTCAGGTTGTTAAGGAAAGAAAGGTTGAGAGTTGAGAGACGAGGCTGGGAACAATCGAAGAGATGAAATAAACGCAGGAGGGAAAGGTGTTGACCCGTGGTTCATCGCGCTCCTGTCCCGCATTCCCGTCGCTCGTACTCCTTCCACGAACATTAATTTTATTCGACGAAGCCGACGCGAACTGGCGCAGACACCGTACGGTAAGTACGTGCTACATTATCGGCCAATATCGGGCAGACATGAGGTTCGAGTCGTTCCGTGCAAGCACGACCTCCATTAACCGCACCATAAACAGATAATCGCGAATTTCCCGGCGATACCGCTCGCCCAATCAGATAAACCCGGCCGTCAAGATATGAAATTATTGTCTCCGCGATTCTCGGCTCGTCCCCCGCCGCCGCGGAGTCGCTGCTAACCTAACTTGCACGAGGAGAGGAGAGGAGAGGAGAGAAGAGAGAGAGAGAGAGAGAGAGAGAGAAAACCGGGGAACGGAATCGTCGTTCCCGACGTAATAATTGAATTAAAATTATTCATGGGATGCGCGGAGATTGAGGAAAGATGGAAAGGGTGCCAGCGGAATCGTGCGAGCCGCCAGTTCTTCCGGACACGCCAGGGATCATTTTGTTAAGAATCGATTACACGGGGATTGATACGATCGCCAAGTGGATTTCGAGAGCTAAATTGAATGTATTCGGAAATTAACTTTAATCGAATCACAGACTCTCTGTCGGCTTCCTATTCGCACGCTCTTCGGGAATGTGTCGTCATTCATAGAACTTTTCGGTCCGCGATTAAAACAGGAGCAACGCAGAATTTCTATTCTAATGATCTCTGACTTGGTCCTGAAACTATTCTTTTAGTAAATAGACAACAATCGTCGAGACGGGTGAGAGACGAGTTATGTTATAGTACACCCTCCATCATCCAAGCGTCTCGAGGTCCTCATTATTGCCTGGCAAAGCGAATCGCTCTTTTCTCCGCGTTCCTCGTTGCGGCGTTTTTTCTTTGTCTCTCGAAGCGTTTTCATTCTCCGAAAATCTGAAAGGCTGCGGTGCGGCGAAACACGAGTCTGAAGTGCGCGAAACGAGTCGCGTCGTCGTCGTCGTGTCGAGACGTCCGGCGCGGTCCGGAATAAAATTTCCGCGACCTTTCGCGTTATTACGGGGGTGTTGCAGGGGGTGGATAGGTGCAGGTGGTAGCAGGGGTAGCCGTGGCGGCAGCGTTAATCCGAGACGCGCGGGCCGTGTCTTTGTTTGTCTTGGGAAGTGCGGGAGCAAGCCGCGAGGGCGAGAAAGAGGAGCACTCCGTTAATCATTATCCAGGGGTAAGTCGAGAGGCGAAGGAAGCCTCCTTTGAGGCCGGACCACGGTTGCTCTACCCGGAATTCCAGGGCCTCGGATTACAATTTGGCGAGTCCAGGGTGAAGGGAGAGTAAAATGGCCGCCGGCGGTGGGTAGTTTTGCCCGTCGTGGGGTGGTTACGAGGGTGGCTAACTGGGTGGTCGACGAGCACTGGAAGGAGTACGAAGAGAAGCTGGAGGTCGGTAAAGGGGATAGCGGTGGCTGAGGACTGGGGCAAAGGGGGGCTGATGCTAGCCACAACCCCTTAAGGGTCGAACGAACCCTTGCACTACCACACGGAGAGTCCGAGGACCGTCTTCCCCTCTTTCTCTCTCTCCCTCGCCGTTTCCACACCCCTCGCACGTTCACCTCGACGTTTCTCTCGCTTTCTCGTTCGTCCACATCTGTGTCGTCATCTCTTTTCGCTTTCCTCCGTTACACGATGCTTCTCTCTCTCTCCCTTATCCATGATCCCTCGGTCCCCCTTCAACCCTCGTCCGGTCTCGTTCTCTACCAAGCGTGTACCCATCCCGGCGTCCCTCTCTGACCGCCCTCCTCCCACCTCCCGACTGAACAACCTTTATATCTACAGCCACTATACCCACCACCACCACGAGTACGTACTACCTACCTCGGTTACTCGTGTGTTCGGGGGGGTAGAGAAATGGTGAGAGAGGCCGGAGAGCAAGAGAGGTTGGCACCGGGCAGGAGCGAGAGGAACAAACGTGGCGGTTTGCTGGCCCGACGGAGGGAAAGAGACCGCGAGCACTCGAACAGGGTGGGAGGGGGTGGCGAAATGGGCAGAGACCGGTGTATATAGAAGTGAAACACGAAGCGGGACAGACAACGAACGAGGAGAGAAAGGAAAGAGAGAGAAACTACGAGTAGAGGAGAGAGAGAGAGAGAGGGAGAGAGAGGGAGAGAGGGAGAGCGAATGGGAGAGGGTGGAAGGGTGAGCACACGGGTAAGGGTGGAATTTTAGAGCCGGGGCTAGCCTTAAAATACACGCCGCGCGAAATACCGGGCGTGAATTAGAGTCCGCGCGTATACACGCTCCTGCGGCGACCGAAGAACGAACGAACGAACCTTCGGAATTTTCGCAAGCCGCAAACCGACGACGACGACGACGCGTCTCGCGCCGTTTCTCGCCCCCGCACACGCTCGGTTATGCTCACTCCGATTGTACTCGCTTGTACTCGCTTTTGCTCACTCGCTTGCTCGCTTGCTCGATCGTTTGCGTTACGCGTCGAGACGCGCCGAGATGGACCTTCTGCATCCTCGGGACGCCGCCGACAAGCTGAATTCCAACGACAACGCGACACGACCCCGTTGATTGTGAAACATTCCGCGATTCATTGCCCGCCCGGCGATTATTAGAGCGGGGCGAGCTCTCTGCACGCCACCCGCCTTACAATTTCTTTTTCCATCGGGGCTGTTTGCGGAACGCGGCCCCCGAACACCGTCGCCGCTGTTTAATTAAACGTCGTTGAAACGGAACCGCGTATCGGCGCGCGTCAAACAATTATTCTGGCTTATTGCGCGCGACGTGCTACGCTCTTTCCGCCACAGAGAGAGAGAGAGAGAGAGAGAGAGAGAAGCGATCAAAAGTGTCCGAGAATCAGCCGGGAAAATTGTTCTTTCGCCAGATGCGGAATATCTTCGTTTGGCTTCGCGAGAAATTCGATTGTTTTGGAAAATATGCTGCTCCGTCGCGGTTTCATTCTTTGGTGGAATTCAAGTCGCGTCGTGGTGCTTTAACACTCGGACCTGGCCGGTGCCTGGGTCTGTATTGACCCTGCAGTATACTTTTGAATGTAATTTTAGCTGTGAATTATTTTGAACGGATTTTATAAGAAGTATCGTTGGAAAGTACACTTACAAAAGAATTACAATATATCTGGAACAATTAACACGCAATGTCGCAAATTTAAGAGTAGGTAGACAATGCAAACCTCTTTCGAGTGACAGCTCTTCACATTTCAATATCGCGCCATTTCTATTTGATACGATTTTTATAATTCAATAAACTTTAGCGACGTTGTATTTCCCATTTCCGTTGCTCCAGCAGCAAAAATTCGTATCAATTTATGGAACCGCGGCGTCACCGGTGATCACACCTAATATTTCTTCGTTCCTCACCGAGTTAAAAGCTTCTCTTGGCAAGAGAGTATCTTTCAACCGGGCCAAGAAACGCGCAGGTTACGGAGACAAATAGGTTACGTCGCGAATCAAAGGCGTACTTTGAATTTTAACACGTTCTGAAGAGGACGATCGATGGCGGTGTCGAGATTTTTGGCAAGATAGGGATTACGGATTCCCGTTCCTCCGAACTTTTTCCCCGCCGGCGATTAAAAGAAATCGTCAAGGTTACGTTGTTAGTGGTCCGCGGTCGTCCACAAATAATTGCGCCGCATAATTGTTCGAAAGTGGAAAGTAACTTCCGAGACAAATGCAAATGCGTGGCTGGAACCGAGCGAACTCGAAGAAAAAGTTTCGGCATAACTGCCATGCTAAGGACATTGATTAAAACGACTTAATCCACTTGCTAATTTCGGGGAGCTTTGTTTGGTGGGAAAGCTGGCTGAGTGAAAAATATTTTCGAAGATGTACCACCGGAACCATCGTACATATACAAAAATACATGAATAACCTTATATTACACAATAATATAAATATTTACATTTTTAATCCTGAAACTAATTTGGTTACAATTTCATGAATTTTCGTCGTTCCATATAATCAAGGTCGTTTCAAGGTCATTAGAAAAATAAAAAAAGGTCAATGAACTATTTTTATACAAAACATTATCAAATACGTCCGTATATATTTTTCAATTAACTGTATATGGGACAGTTAAATGAATGCCCCTGAAGGAAAACATTCCTAGAGTTCTAAAAACGATAAAAACACTGAGAAATAATTGTATATTCAATGAAAAATTGAAATATCCTCCCAAGTCGTCTGAGATTTAGGAAACTCAGGAAATCTCGTTCGTCTAGGCATAGGCGTAGATATAAATCATTGGATCGACGCGTCGGAGGTCGAAGGTATATTTTTTCTGTGCCCGGTCGGCGCAGCACGGCGACGATACCGCACGGATTTAACTAATAAGAGCAATTAGCGCCGAGGGTAGTAACTAGAGGTGGTTTGCCCGCCATGGCATGTCTCTCGCCTGGCGGTCGCCTCGGTCAATACCCACCGGACAAGATGGCCGACGCCCACTCCAACACAAACTCAAAGTTACATACATTTATGTACTCAAATGTATAACCCACCCCCTCCGGACGGAGTTGCCTTTCTCCTTCCGCCGGCTTCAACCCTCCCTGGTCTCGCCATCCACTCGGCTACACGGACACCGAACTTCATCATTATTATCTCGCTGCCCCGGTATCCACCTTCTCGGCGTGCGTGAATTTTGCAAAAGCCACGGATACCTCGCGCCACGTGAGGATGGCGTCGATGCGGAACACGGGCCGCACCGATGGAAAATTAACGAATCGACCCTCGAACCGTCAATTGTTTCCTCGACGATACCACGAGCCGATTATGGGGCTAACGTTCATTTTCTTTTTCTCCGTTGTGTAGATTAGTACAGTACTCTTTTAACCCTTAGCAATCGAATGGAGACCCGGAGACATCACTAAAAATTATTATACGACTATTCAAAATATTGTTTAGCAAGTTTGTTTCTGTTTAATGAATTACGAAACATTTATGTATTGTATGAAATATTATATGTATAAGAAAAGTCATCATACAAAATGGAAATATTAAGTTTATTTAACTTCTTTAGCTTTAAATAATATACTTAAAGCTAGCCGAGGAATTTTATACAGAATTGTAGAAAGCTTCTAGTGCGATATTTTGAAATTTGAGTTAACACTGTGCCACTTAAGGGTTAACATAATTCCACTGTTCGTTCACCGAGAATTTTACATTCCTCATAATATTTTCCTCACAGCACGAGCCAAAATGTCCTAGCAGGAACACACGACATAAAAATTGTCGAGGATAAAAATTGTTTGTTGAGGAAGTTTGTTGAACATAGAGAATATACTTCAATTTTAATTTTATTCTGGTCTCGATATTAATATTTATGCTCCCTTAAGCTTCGCGGACCACTATAAAATATTCAGTTCGTGTTTACGAAAAGTTTTCAGGGAACTACTTGCACGAACCTAGGAAAAGTTTCTTGCAAATATTTGGGGGAAGCTTCTTCTAAATGTTTGTAATGTACAGCATGGAATCTCGACGTGCCGAAGGCATGCGTAAACAATTTAAGAAGAATTTCTTGACAAGCTTGATACGTCCTTAAAGAAAATTTATAAGAGTTTCTGAAAACTATTCTTCAAATCATAATGTTCTACCTAAATTTATGCAAACAATCATTTTCAATAGATCGTCCTCTCAAAATAAATTTCATAAGTTGATATTACGTCAACATTTAATTGCATCAAATTTTACACATTGAAAAGAAAAATTTCAATTTCTCCTGTTTAGAAACAAAGAATGTTCAGAATTAGCTAGTCTACAAATTTTTCCTTAAAACGTATCTATCACCGATAAAATAAAATCCGTAACCGCGTGCGCGAGGTGCTAAATATAAAATTTCAATATATCTCGACAAATTACAGGAATTTTAAAGCGTAAAATTTTAACGAACAAGTCGGGCCACGTACCCAGCTCGTTAGGCTTCGACGTACCCCTGAAGAGATCAGTCGACTGGACAAGTCGAAGCGGTCCTCGATTGGTCAGCAGAAAGGGGTGGCAAATCCACGCGTGCGATTGGTCAAAGCCACCCTTCCAGTACACGAATACTGACCCTTCGGGGGTGGATTTCTCTCCCTTGAAAAATATCGGCAATCTTTCGCACTCCGGTTAAACGAGCGGCGCGCGAGCGCGTAAGGGGGTGAGTTCGTAAAACGTATGCGGACGTTTCAGTGAACCCGAACCGATTCGTTACACGTCATTGATATTTTAACCCCCTCTAACAGAGTATCCCCAATTTTGTGCAAAAACACGCCGCGTCACAGTCGGGCAACAAGATTGTTTTCCCCGTAAAAGATACGACTCCATCTTTTATTAGAATGTATAATTTTTAAGAGTGCATAGCATTTCTGATTAACAATTTCACAGATTTTCTAAAGCTACAGTCCCTGAAAGATGCTGCTAGGGAGTTATATATAACAGATTAAAAATATTTAATGTTACAGCAGAAAAATATAAGGATAAAAAAGGAGACGTCAAGGCAGAACCAATATTTTTAAACAATTTTCTCGAGCCTCTAGGGGGTCGATAAATATGGAATAGTTAATTTCCCAGGAAAAGTCGAGGAGTAAAACGGCAGGTGTCTGCCATACGAACATCTTTGAAGGACCTCCGGGTTTCCGCACCGAGAAAAACCAAGCTCGACTCGACAGCCCTACAAATAAATTGAGCAATAGAAAACAAAGGCGAGTCGGTTGTCGTGAAAAGCGTGTCACGCGTCGCCAAGAAGGCTTCAACAGCCGGCAACGACACACTCGATGCTAAAGACCTGAAATACACGAATATCCTCGCGAGCGTGTCGGCGTGAGCCGCGGGACAATCGCGGGAGGATTCTGGGAAAGTGGTGCGGGGCCGCGGGATCGGAAAATCGAAAGTAAAGTATCGCGCGGCGAGTCGCGCGCGGTATAAACGGATGTTTGAGTAATTGATTTAGGAATATCCATTTAATTAGGCGGCCGTTGTAAATGCCAGGAGAGACGAGAGGATGCTGGCTCCGGGCGACAATACTTCTCCAGTTCTTTATCGGGAAACCGAGAAGGATGGCCGCGCGACGGGAACGAAGGAGTATCGGCAATAATGAGATTGAAATTAATTCGACGTCGTTGCCGCCCGCCGAGATATTCGACGATAAGATAATTCAACAAATTTGCCCAACTAAGCCTCGGATTTTCCTTCCGTGCCCGGCGCGCCCGTATTACCCTCCACTTCGTTACGTGCTCCTTTTTTCTCCGACCCACCCCCTAACTGCCACCCTCTTCACTCATTCACTCTCTGTCTCTCTCGTTCACTTTAGCGAGCGAGTTTTTTCTCCCTCCCCGTGATATTTAACGCTTCGCCGCGAGACAATGCTCGCGCTGAGCAATACGAGCCCTAAACGCGAGCCTCGTCCGAAGACAAATGAACATTACTTAATCTTTTAACCGGGAACGAGACAACGCAATGCCGCGAACGCAGCTGAACTAATCCAGCGCAATTGTTTTCGTCCATGTTGACTGCTTATCTGGCTTAACAGCCGACTAATTCCACGATCTAACAAACTTCGAGTTTCGTAGCTTCCACGCTGCCCTCGCCCTTCCGCCCCTGCACCCCCGAATAACCCCCGCAACAAACCCCCCCCCCCAACCCACGACCACCCGACCCGGTAGTTAACCCCCGTTTGCCGAGAGTTTTTCAGGCTCGCCTCGCGAAGGGCCCCGGGAAATGAACACCGGACATTAAGATACAGCGCACAACGTAATCGCTTAGCGCAGCCGAGATCATACGTGTCTCCGGGAGATAGCGGAATGGCGGCCGTTTAAGCGGAAATAAACACCGCCGCGAGTAATTGCGAAATAAGGGAAGAATGCTCCACCGGTATGTGCACATTTTGCAAATGAGGGATTGCTAAACGCTCCGCAGCCCGCTGCCGCTAGTGAATTAAGCTCGCATAAATAACAAACAATGTTCCTATGGATGCTTCTTCGCTATAAAAGGATTTCGATGCTCGTTATTACCATGTTCACGGTCCATCATTATATTCTTAGTACGTTTGTGAAACCACATCGAATTAAATACATTTATACGTCACTCAAAGACAATCTTTTTTATACATTATTCATTTAATTACCTTCCAGTTCGTCCTTAAACTTTATGGTACTACTAAGGAGTCTGGAGTGTCTTTTTAATTATTTATTCGTAATGAACGCATAACAATCCACAATTTATAACTTCGTCACATAATCGGTCGTAAATAAATATGAAAGAGTAGGTTGTATCACAGACAAAATTTTACTTAGCTCTGAAAGCATCATAAACACACGTAAATGAATTCGAATGACAATGGTGTGACAAATACGATAAGTGAAATGCAGGATAAACTAACGTTAAATAAATAGTGAAACTTGCATCGACCATCCGGATGGCTATTTCATTAATTTCTTCGCTATTGGAATTTGAAATTTCCCGAAAGCGCCAAGTTTACAACGAAGCAGGTAGCCGAGTTAGCAACTTCCGAAATTTCGCGACAAGTCTCGGTTCTAAACACAAAATTACGTTTACCGAAGTTGAGGAACTATACGATCATTTTCTCGTTCGGGTTCCCGGGGGACGGCGATCTCTTTCGCTGCAGGGGCTATAGACCACCTTTAAACCGGATCCCAGGGGTGGAAATTTTGTGCGGATGTGTACTACCCATTAGTAGGCAACCATGTATTACATCGGCGCCGAGGCAGTTCAGGCAGCCCAGGTGCGAGAAACGAAGTCGAAAGGTAGAGATCTACGTGTCGATATCAGAGCCGCAGTTCCGAAACTTATTTTCACCGGCCTCCAGATTGTTGCATCGCGTGAAGTTTACCCTCAGACGGGAAAATTTGTTGCACCCTAATCTACCTGCGGATTATTTGCTGACATGCGATTAAAAACTCCATGCACAAAAAAACAGCGAAACGAGCGATTATACCTTGCCTGTTGTTAAAAATTCTACTATGATATTTGCTACTTTTATTAGGTTGTTGCATATGAAATTTCCGATTTTAAAATGCGACTTTTATATAAAACGTTTCGATCAAGAAACGCTGTTACAGTCTATAGATTTATTAAACATATCAAACTTTGAGGTACACAGCTAATCCTTAACACTAAACGTAACACGACCGGTTCTAGATTTTTTTATTTCGCAATTAATGAAGTTGTAAATATGCGTTCACAGAAGAAATGATTTAATAAATATCTTTATTAGAGCACATATTATAATGAGAACCGCGCAAACTCTAAATTAATTAATTCTTGTCATTTTTATACGGCGACCACGTGCCTGTTACTTTTATAGCTTTATATTTATTGTAAAAATGTTTATTTCAACGTCAACCAACGCGGCTGCCGTGCGTTCCTTTTATATGTCTGGAAAAATAACTTATTGACGATAGCATTACGTGATTTTTGGTCAAAATGTGATGATTAATTAACGTACTAACGTACAACAAAAATTTCAACAGCAGTTAACACAAAAGTCCTAAAACGCCCGTTTACCTCCAGTAATAAAAATCCTGATACGAAGGATCAAGCGAAAAGGCTCCCTAAAAGCGAGACACGAAGACAATGCCCTTAACCGTCGAAAATAAAACAAAACCGGAACTAATCACCGGGGGAACTGTGTCAGAAGTCGGCGGGAAGCGAGACGCGTCTTTGCGCGAAACAGAAAAACTCGAACGTCCCGTCGGAAAAAAGAGAAAAAAAAAGAAAGGGGAAAAAGCTGCGCGTTCCTCTCTCGGCGGGTCACAGGGGTAGGGACAAAGAGGCCCGGGGGCACTCTATAAAATACAAGTACACGCGAAATCCGTGGAACTCGCGGAACCGACAAGGCCAGGAATTTGGCGGAATAGTTGTAGCGAGACGTCACAATAAAAAAGATGGCGATGGGTTGAGGAGTGTTGCGGGGGGGGTGAAACCGTAGTCGGCGTTCCGCTCTTACTGCTGTGTGTCCTGTTCTTTTTTCGATCGTGCCGGCTGGTGGGTAGCTGTTTTCCATGGTCGCGAGGATGGGACACGGGTAGGACGGAAACGACGACGTCCTCGTCGTCGTCGTCAACGGATACGGAAGTGCGGGGGTTGGCGAGCGTTTGACATATTTTGTCCGTAGAACCGACAGATCAGGGACGAAAGCGGCGTACGGGAAAGGATTGGGTAGGGGGTATCTAGCGAGCGAGCACGGGGACACCTCTGCTTCTGACGTGGAGATTAGTGTCCGCCATTGTGGTGACGTCACCATAGTTAACACGCATTCAAACGTCCGGGAGTCTGCTGGCGAAATTATTGACCAGCGAGGCTGCAGGGATCGCGAGCATCCCTCTTTCTCTTATTTTTTCCATCTTCCATAGCACCGCCGCGCGATCTCTTTCTCTCTCTTGTCGTCGGTGATCGAGGAGCTCTTGCCAGGTGGATCGGTATCAGAAACCGTCGACGGACGACTGGGAACCATGGCGGATGATCTATCGTCGCGGCCGAATCGCGCTCGTTCCGGTCGACTACGGAACGTGGCAGAAGTCGGTGCCGGTTGACAGATGAATGTGCCCCCGGGAACAATGGAGCCGACCAAAAATTAACGGCATTGTCTTAACTTTGAGCCATCCGCGCCTCCCCTTCGCCGCTGTTTGGCTGCAACCCGCCTCGCACTCGGCCCAACGACGAGTCGATTACCACGAAACAGGGGGGAAGCGCGTACCCCCGCTACCATTCAGAAGAGAGAGCTTTCCCGGCTTTCGATTACAAGCCCGACGACGGATTGTCCCGGCCGTTACTGCCGGATTTCGAACTTTATGACGTGTAATTTTGGGTTTGACGGGTTCGGGAGATGTACGAGTCTGCCGAGACACGTGAACCCGTTTATGACGCCCCTTGTTCCGCCGCGGAAAAATCTTCGAGGATCCTACCTTACACCGCGTATAAACTTATAGACACGGTTTCAGATTATTTTCGTTGAAGCAAAGATAAAGTAATGCGTGACTCTATACATATACAATACACATGCCGTGTCTCTTATCTTTTAATCTTGAGAAAGATATATTGAGGTAGATTTTTAAACATGTGATATGAATGGTATAAAATAAGAATAAAAGTGTTGTTTGGGCCAATACGTACGATACCGTGTGAAATATTAAATCAGTTGTTTCATAAACTTTGCTTTTCTGGATAAGAAGATATGAAAGCTTCTATAATCTTTTTTGTAAGTTGACGAACCATAAATCATAAAATAACGTTCTCCTATATATTTTATTATTTGAAAAATATTGTTTAATGGTGCCACCAAATAAATGCGTCCTAATGCGACCGCCATCGTAGTGGACGCTCCCCTGATGTGCGCAACCCTCTGTGCACCTAAGCATCGCGTTCACTATACTTACCTGAGCTGCGATCGTTGATGTCGGTGTGCATCGCAAGATGGCGTGGTGTACCACCGAAAACGCGAATGCACTAGGCCCGATGACGTTGTCGTGGAGTAATTCAAAAAATCAACAGACAATGGGAATCGGTAAATTCAGTAGAGAATATCGTTATCAGAGAACGAGACGCGCTCCGTACACGCGATTCCTATTGCGAAACGCATTATGCAATGACCGTAATAAGCGTCCAATAGTAATGCCTCGGAACGATTTAAACAATTTATGTAACGAGCTTTCTATAGCCGGCGGAGGCGTATCGAAGATCGCCGGAAGATCGATCGTTCCTTTCGCTTTCCGAGTAATCAATCAATTACCGCGGAGGATCAATTATCCTTTCGTTCATTATAACCAGAAACGAAAAAGAGGAAAGAACGTGGATCGACGCCTACTCGAGCCGCGCGAACAAATAAAACATGCGAGGAGATTCTTATTCGACGTGGAAAAATGGGATGGCGAAGAGGAAAATGAGTCGATCTGGTTTCGATTATTTAAAAACAATGTGGTTTATTTGAATCGCACAAGACATACACCGTATCTGCTATGTTTACAATTAGGGACTTCCCCGCGGAAAAGCCGGCCAAACGCGATTGGCCAGGCTTTGCCCGAAGACGCCAGCGTTTTCGTATTGCCTTAATGTCGATCCTCGGTTTTAAAAGTGCTCCGAACGCCAGGTTTTCTTTTTTCTTTCTCTTCTTTTTTTCTCTCTCCCTCTCCCGCTCTCTCCTTCTTTCTGATCTTTTACTCGAAATAAAAACCCAGTGATGCCGTCTCTAGAAACCGAGCTTCGGATTAGTCTTTTTACCCTGGATCAGAAGATTTCTCGCTAAAAATCCAATTTCCCTGCTACCGATGTACCTTTTGTTGGCCTTCCAACTCCCCCGACCATACTCCCACCGCGATCATCGTTGCGTGGCTCGCCCCACACACCCCCGTCGCTTACTATATTATAGGAAATACTTCTTCTTTATTTTAAGATTTATTTATTTAACTGTCTAGATACTTCAATTCGCTATACTTCTGACATTCGTTTCTGGGATTATCTTTTACCATCTTTAGTTTTCTTTTTAACTCGATTTTTACCCTGTGTAGTAACGTTGGATGTCGACCGACCGGACACGGAACCGAGCCTCGCGGAACGATTCGATCTATCGACGAATACTCGAACGACGATCTGTTTCTTCTACGATTATCCTCGTTTCTCGAGGTCCGTTCTACACCGTGTCCAGTCGGCCGGATCGCCCGTCGCGAGATTTGCGTGTGTGATTGAGTTCTTCTCTTTGTTCGCTGTTCGTGAGGCAGGGAACTTGGTCCTGTGTAGGATGAATTCGAATAAGAAAGACGAGGGGAAAAACTATTGTAACGATGGCGCGTTCCGCGGGTGTTCTTCGGCCCTTTCCCCGCGTTTCGACCTCTCGTCGCAAACGGGAAACCATTTCTCCCTGTAATTAACCTTCCCGATGCTACACTCGCCATAATCCCCCTTCGTGATGCGAGCTGAGCATTCTATGGCCAACCATGGTCGCCAAGGTCCACCAAAACTACAGCTACACTTAGATTTTTATAAATATTCAAAACTCCTCGTTTTACTCTATTTCCTTTTGATCACGGAGACCAAATAATTTGTCGCACAAGTGAAATTTAACATTCCAACAGCGACTTCTTTTATGCAATGTGTATAATAGAACCTCGATAGTTGCACACAATAGAGTTCGCGATTTCGATTAAGCTTTTACTAAAATTAGAAAATACGTTTTCCCATTATCCACGTTTCATTTCATTTCTTTATGACCAAGAGGATTGTCCATCACAATAGCTACTCACCCCACTCCAGTCACTGTGTTACGAAACTGTAGCAGGACGGTTAGCTATTATGGTTGTCAATGAATCTTAATGGTATATTTTATGAATAAACAAGATATAATTGTGCCAGACGCAACCATCGAGGTTTCATCATGTAACAACGTGTTTCTCGCGACTAAAGACGGCCATGATGGAACGGTCAATATGTTTTTTTGTGGTTTCCTCGTCGGACGAGAGACGCGCGTCTCGATTCCCATTCGGAGACGATAGAACGCGGATTCGAGCCGTTCGATTACGATGAAAAAATTGATGCGACTGATAGTAGTGATGATTTTATTTATTTCTCGTGTTCGAATAGTGACGACATTCGTCTGCCTTATTCTCCGCCCGGTTCTCCACCTCCTCATCACCGTGTCTCTCCTTTCTATTCTCTCTTTCTTTCGCTCGTTTTCTCTCTCTCTCTCTCTCTTGCACTCTCGTTCTCTCGATCGTTCTTTCTCTCGTTCTCTCTCGCTCCCTTTCATTCGCTACGGGCAGTGCCATTATTTACAATATCGTATAAACGGAGCCTTGCATGTACGTATTTTCGGAATCGATCTAACAAACTTGCGCACTCCCTCGCCGCTTCATTAAACTAGATAACGAGATTTTTATCTAGGGCCGTACACGTCTAACACCGAGACAACTATGTTGATATGAGTTTCCTTTTTTTTCTTATTTAAGTACTTCGCTCTTACTCTCTCTCTCTCTCTCTCTCTTTCTCGCACCGGGAAAAAAAACCATCCTCGAACGCATTCACACATTTCGTTTTCGCATTTGCTCGAGCTTCACGCATTTTCTTCGCAGTTTCTCTTTTAACGAGCATCCACGCACACATACGGACGCACACTCACACGGAAATCGAAAAATGCGCTGTCGGGCGCGCATCTTCTACTCCATCGGTCTTCTGTCTCCGAAGTTAATTTATCTTATTGCCTAGATCATTTTTTTTTAGGAACAGTCCCCTTCGAAAACGTTTACAACGAGGCGTTTTAGGATGAACGAAGGAAAGTCGAAGGAAGAAAAAACAAAAGACTATCTCGTGGAACAGAAACTGTACAGTCAATGGAACCGAAAAAGGAAAAATAAAATACACGATCGATCCGAGGCGCGGCGACCACGGTTCGCGCCCGCCCGTTTTTCGTTTTCGTTTACCTCAGTCTTGGGCGAAAGGAAAGAACAGAAAAAAAATAATAAATCGTCAACCAACCGGCAGGCGGGTGCGTCTCGCGAGGCGATTTTCGCAGGAACAACGAAAAGATCTCGATCCTGCGAAAGCCGCGCGCGAGCGCTCGCGTCGCGACAATAAATATAACCAACGAACAAACGCGCAATTGTAACGATAGCGTGGTCGGCTCGATCGCGACGCTGGCCGTCGTCGATGATTTTCGAGACCGTCGGAATCGGGAACTTTTGCGTACGTTTCACGTCACTGTCGTTTGTGATCGCTCCTCTCGAGAAGCCTGTTCTTTGTATTGGGTCGGCAAGAAAGTAATTTCGGTATTTTAGGGTGGAATAGAGCAGAATTTTTTTATCCAAGCAATGAATTTTAAGGAATAAGATATTCCCCCTTTTGTTCGATGATCTTTTGCCAAAAGGAATAAATATAAAATATTTTATTGATCGAAGTTCGTCGTGCGAATAAAGAAATTCGGTTTTTCATTTCACCTTAAAATACCGGAATTACTTTCTTGCCAACCCAATAATTGATATTTCAATTCTTTTTTAGCGTTACATGCAAGCAACGGGATCTCGAAAATCACTGACGACCGACGGACACGTCGCGCGACGCCGCTTTGCGCCGATAAACCTAAACAACTTTGGCATCTTCTTAACCATTTAAAACAGCTTTCGATAATAATTTAATATCGGGATAAAATAATGAAGACGGTACTCGCAGTCGCTGCGAACCGCGTTAATAATAGTGGCAATGAATAATAGTAATAATAATAATAATGGTAATAATAATAGTATCAATAATAATAGTAATAATGACAATAATAATGAATAATATTAATAGGCGATAATAGAAATGGTAATAATTAATAGTGGACAATAAAGTCAATAAAAGTACTATATAATACATTTTACATAGGATCGAGCTAGAGCTTAAAGTCTAAAACGCAGCTTTGCTTTACACATGGTTTTAACGTACGTCGAGTACTCACGGTATCCTAAATCATCGATAACAGAGTCCTCGGGATATCGATGTGTCGAGTATGTACACGCAGGATCGTCGGAGTCGCCGATTATTCTTTCCCATCGCGGATAGAAACGTTTCGTTTCGTGGACGTAGAAAAGAGAAAGTATAAGAGTAACGGAAAAAAATGAACAGAAAAAAAGAGTGAAGAAGGTAAAAAGAAGGAATACAAAGCCGCGTCGATGTCGATCGACGCGCAGCGACGACGCCGGTATAATGTACAAAAAGTTTTCTCCCGTTCTCCCCCGTCGCGCTTCCTTTCGTGTCTTTTCCCATTTGTCTCTAATACATACAGAGTGGTTGCAGGTCTCCATAGTACATAACATAATCCACGTACACACGCCGCACATGCTTCCCACATGCGTGTACACGCGCGAGCGTACGCCGGGGCGTGTACACGTGCATTACGTTACACAGTATGCGGTAATAGATTTATCATTTAAATAAATAATCTTCAAATGCGATAATAAAGTCACTATGTTCATTATACCTATGTATAATATTTATATTCTGTATAATTTGCATTTTTAGATCTCATATTTATATTTATATATATATATATATATATTTATATATATATTTATATTTTTTTTATATATATATTCATATTTATAGTGTCTTTATTTATAACTATGTATAAGGATATACTTTAAATAACTGTGCTGAGACTCGCAAAGTGGTAACCATTCGTTTTTCGTTTCTAGTTGAATCAAGAACGCGGAGTAGGTCTTTTATCGAGTACCTTCTCGTTCCTCCACTGATGCAGTGCCTATGGTACGATCCTCGTTATCAGGGCCCTGTCGGCTTCGAGGGCCTCGAGGGCTTTGTTGTTCGCGTACCCCTCTTTTGGGACCGTTTCCAGGTCCGTCTTCGATCGGCTGTTCTCCTGACCGACCTACCACCTCTCCTGATCCTGAGAGGCGACCTTGGACAGGCCAAGAAGATCTTTGCGCGCAAGAAGCGGGCGCCGTCTCCTTATCGATACGTTCTTCGGCCCGCAGTTAGGACCCAGTCTCTCTATCGGACACCCACGTGTTCTCCAGCCTCGCTGCTTCTCTCTCCGACTGCTGTGTCTGTTTTCTCCCTGTTCAGTACACCGGGTAGGGCGGTCTGTGCGGCCACAGTGGCGGGATCGGCGGTAGGCTTCCGTTCCAAGATCAAGTGTCCTTCGTGCTCAGTGCGGAGTCCTCGTCCTGGCTGCCCGGATACGGCATGCCGAGTTTCGGACCCTGCTGGACTACCACCACGCACTTCCTCATGTGCTTCTCGAGCGTGCTTGGCACCGAGAACGGCATCTCGCAGAACCGGCACTTGTACGTGTCCTTGCCGTGGCGACCGTGAGTTTTCATGTGCCTGGTCAGCTTTGAGCTCTGAGCACACGCATACGAGCACAGCTCACATTTATACGGTTTCTCGCCAGTGTGCGACCGCCTGTGGACCGTCAAATTCGAACAGTTCTTGAACACTTTGCCGCAGTACTCGCACGTGTCGTTCCTCCCGCTGCGCTCTTTCTTCAGCAACGGGCTCGGCAGACCCTGGAGCGCCAGGCTGGACGTGGTGGCCTTGGTCACCTTGCGGAACTCGTTGTTCTCCAGGTAATGGGGACTCGGCAGCCAAAGGCCACCGAAGTCAGGCCCCGAGGACCTGGGAAAACCCTGACCGGAGAATATGTTAGGTGTGGTCGAGGAATTGAAGTTCGTGGGCGAGAGCGCGCTGTCTTTCTCTTTGTTATTGTTCAGGGAGTTGGTCAGGTTCGAAGGCGACTCCGTCTTGATGAACCCGCCCCGATGGTTCTCCTGCAACGCCTGCCGGTACGCTTCCGAGTACTGCGCGATGTTGCTCAACCCGAACTTCTCCATTAGGTCACCCACCAAGCTGACAGGCTTCTGGTCGACGCGGCCACCGCTCTCTTCTCCGCTCTGACCCTGAGTGGTGCTCAGATCCTCGGGCGTGTTCTCCTCGATGTCCTCCCGCTTGACCTTCTGCTCGTTCTCCTCCACCTCGTCGAGGTCCATGTTCTCGTCGCAGCTGGACCCGTCGTCGGGAACAGTCTCCACGCTGCCTTGCGGACTCGCTGCGCTCAGATTCTCCTGGTGCTCCATCCTCATGTGTTTCCTCAGCTCCCCGAAGCTGGCCACCTCGATCTCGCACACTTCGCACCTGGCTGGCGTCGTCTGACTGTCTTTCACGCTGTCCTGATGGTACTGCCTCTCCTTGTCCCGGTGACTTCGCCGGTGTACGTTCAGGTTCGACTGGAACCGGAACGTCTTGTCGCACATCTCGCATGTGTAGAGCGTCTCGGACGCTGAGTCTGCGATGATGGGAGTCGAAGCAACCGGTGGACTAGTTTTCTCGCTGTCGGTCGAATTGTTGTTGTTGTGGTGACCTATCGGGCTCTGGTTGTAGCAGGGCGGCGAGTTCTCCTTCTGATGATTTATATGCGCTATGATGTTGGTGTTGTTGGACGCCGGACTCGGCGACTCGACCGACTGCGTGTGGTTCTGCGCAGGTTGCGGTTGTTGTTGTTGTTGTTGTTGTTGTTGCTGCTGTTGCTGTTGTTGCTGTTGTTGTTGTTGTTGTTGCTGTTGGACGGTGCTCGGCACCGGTACAGCTGGTACCGGGGCAGGGGGATTAGAGTTCGTTGTCGAGTTCCCGCTACTTGGTGGAGCCGCGCCTAAGGACGGGTTAGCGAGGCTCCTTAGGCGCGCCGAGTAAAAATCCAGGTTGGCCTCAAGCGGTGGTGGATGCGCCTGACCGGCAAGACCACGACCGTGGGACATTTCGGCGAGGTTCGCCAGGTTGCGGGCATTGTTCAGCGAGTCCAGGGAGCTGCGGACTAGAGGGTCCCCGAGATTCAAGCCGTCCATGCCTCGTAGTGGGTCGCCCAGGTTCTGTAGGTTCCTGGTGGCTGTCTGGAGCTCCTGCAAGCCCCTGTAGCCGGCCAACGGATTCAGAGCCAAGAAGTCTGGCCTGAACATCGGCGGAAAGCTTCGCTCCAGGTGCTGCGGTAGCCTCAGAAAGCTGTGGAGAGGATCGCCGACCAGGGACGCGGACGATTGTAGTTGTTGTCGACTTCCGCTGCTGCCGCTGGAGTTCGTGCCGCCGGAAGAGTTCGTGGACGAGCTTCCTGTCGACTTTCCGCTGAGGTTCAGGTGATTCGGCGGGGTTAGATGATGAGTGTGGGTCGGGGTGGGCGTCGGCGGGCTCGGTGCCGGCGTGTTCGACGAGGAGTTCGTGGACGAGGACGGGGAGGTGTACAGTCTGGCGCCGTGGACGCTCTGCACGTGTTGCAGCAGCTCCCACGCCGAGGACAGTCTTCTGGAACACTGGGAGCACTGTAGCCATCTCGGTTCTGGAACAAACGGAAACCCACGAGAGGTTATTTACACGTCCATCTCGATTCGTCGCGGTTCGACGAAAAGCCGCGATAACGCGAGAGCCAGTCGGATTATCGCTCGGATAGATGATATATTATGGTCGAGGCCCCTGAATAGCACGGTGCATCGGAAATACGGGGGACATCGTGCGACGACGCGACGCAACGTTTGAACACGTAGACACGGACACGTAGTCGCCGCCCCACTATCAATTTCCGTGGCACCCTTAATTTCGCGGAATCGGGATTGAAAATCGGCCGGGCCCGCAGCGGCAGATTGAATTCGGAATTCAAACGGCGCGCCTGTGTCAAATTGCGGCTCCGTCGCGGTGGGGGCTTAAAAATAATATCCCCGAGGAAGATCTTTCCTCCCGATCGCCCGAGGGGCGCGAGGAGCCGAGCGGAACAGCCTGTCGATGGGGATCGGTTGCCGCAAACCGCCGCTGAAACTGACCCTTAACGACTTCTCGAGCCTCCCTCATAGCACCACGAGGGGCGCGGAGAGGGACGGGTTTTGAATTTCAATGTTTTTAATCCGGAATATCAGATTTTCGGCCATTTTTCACGGTGCCCCGTTATTCGAACGCCTCGCCGCCCGGGGTGTCCGTGGGATTTTATTAATTCGAGGCCACCCTCCGCGAGCCACCGAGAAAAGAGGGCCGAAAGAATACGACGGAGACTCGACGAGATGGCCCCGCCATGTGTTCGAAGAACGACCCTTATTTCGCGGCTTGGAAACGACGTCGAACGTAACCTCGGGAACATATTCGCAGACCCCGCCACGCTTCCGGACACGTTGGGGGCGATCGTGACTTAAATTTACGTCTTCGAGAGGAGCACCGCTCCCGAGACGTGTTCCGGGGTTGCCGCACATTTTCAAGAGCTCCCCCTCTTTTCCTTTTTCTTTTCTCGGACGTCACCCGGGCTCGCGGTCACGGACAAGTAACTGCGCCATTCGCACTTTACGCAAGGAAACGGCCGACTACATAATTTATGGCCTCCAGCGCCGGTATGATTTCTTCGACTGCTACGGATTATTTCATGTTTCGTCTGGAAACTTCCTTTCTGGCGCTTCATCCCTAATTTCCAATTGTTGTGCTTGTTGTTACACTAAATATATTGAAAGGGACCCGGACATTTCGTCGAAGGATATTTCGTCGAAAATCGAATTCGGACATTTCGTCGAAGTCATTTGGTCGAATAGACATTTCGTCGAATGGACATTTCGTCGAAAGGACAGTTGGTCGAATGGACATTTGGTCGAATGGACATTTCGTCGAAAATACATTTCGTCCAATTTCTTGACCCAAGTTTTTGTTTTAATTTTTTGTTTTGTTTTTGGTTTTGGTTTTGGTTTTGGTTCTGGTTTTGGTTAAGAAATTGGACGAAATGTATTTTCGACGAAATGTCTCTTCGACGAAATGTCTTTTGACGAAGTGCCCTAGATCCATATTGAAGTCTTCGTGAAACGACAATGGCTACGAATTTAAATTTTGATAGGGTCGTGTTTTGTACCGACATTGAATCAGAGAAAAAGAATCGGTCCATACAGCTTTGAACGAATGTTTCCCGGCCGGAAGTTGTATTCCGTTAAAGTGGTATTAAAAATCACAAAAGAAGGTATCGCGGAATCGACGAGTTTCTCCTTCTGCGATTACAGCATCGCAGTCTAGACGTTGTTTAAAAGTTTCCGGTCGAGTCGGACGCACAGCGACGCGAACAGAGCAGTCTGGACGAAGATTAAAAAGTTCGGGGCCGTTTCTCCACATTATGCCGCTCCCGGGAGTGACTTAACAAACGGAAAAGAAAGATTGACCGGAAACAAAGGGCGTCGGAAAAATAAAGCACTTCTAATTAAATGGCCGTTCGAGATTGGGGGAGATCTTTGTTGCGCCTGAAAGTACCGGCGAAACGTCTTAAAGCCGAGCTTCCGCTAAATCGGAGTTTACGCGAGTTTCTTCGACTTCGGGCGGTACGGTTCGCTTTCCGAGAGAACAATGAGTCGACGATCGTCGGTAGACGTCGAATTTTTCTAGAATGCGATTTTAATTATGACATTCTCGGGGAAGGATTTTTCCAGTGGACACCTGGAGAACGCAAACCGATGCCCGATACATGAATCACGTTTCCTCGGATGCCAGCGACAATGGGACACGTAAACAATGAATCCTAAATTAAATTAGAATCAAGTCGGAGACGTCAGGCTTATAAGTGATAGGACACCACGCGACAATACACAATGGAACACATATCGCCGGTTGTAACAAGGTGCTAAGTAGAATAACGAGGCTGACGGTGGGCGACGGATTTTTCTTCCCCGCCTCGCTGACCTTTCACCACGATTACGCTTGCGTTTACGCGTCAAGGCGAGAAACGCGCGCGGAATTAGACGGGAAAATGCCGTAATCCCATCGAGATGAATCCATACGTTCGTCCTGTAAATGGACCCGAAAATGCTTGTCAGGACCGTCAAAAGGGAAACGTTTCCTCATTCGAATGTTTAGACACAATGCTTCGCTAGGTCGTGGATGGTACGATGGTGTCCACACAAGTGTGCCCATAATTATGAAAGTAGCCTAAGTCAAAATATAAAAACTGAGTTTATCAGTTATTTCACATCACATTATTTGCGAAAAATGAATTCATTCAGTGTCAATATCCTATTCCCTTAAATATCTCGAAAAAAGAAATACATGACTTAGATCACTTTCATAATTAGGGGCGCAAATTTTAATTTCTTTGATTCGATTGAACAAGACTAGAATAGAGTCAGTTCTTCGTATTAAGTCTTGATCAAGTTCTACGTAAAATTAAAAGAGTAAAGTTTCGGAATAATTTAAAGAAGTTTTCATTTTTCATACCTCCAGTTTCCTATTTCTAATTTTCGAAATTGGTGAAAAACTCCGGTGCTTGTCCAGCAGACCGATCCCACGAGTCACCGCAAGACCACCGGGCCCCGTAAGAATTAAGAAGACAATAGATGGTCGAGACAAAAGGCCCGGGCAGTGAAAGACGTTCGAGCGGGGAACTCCGACGAGAAAAAACACGTAATTCGCAGCGGGCGATCGATTCTCGTCCTTTCCGAGCGGTAAATTTAAGTCGGTCTTCTCGGACTGACCGACGAGGAAAATTAGAAAGCCCGAACCTCCAGGGACGAGCGACGCAACAAATGAGGGGTCATCGAGTGGCAAACCGTGAAAATTTGGCATATTGTTTCACGCGCCCTGGGCCCTGCGGCGCCCTTCGTCCTTCGACCTCCGGTCCGGAAGTCGAAAATATTGTCGAGTTCCCTCCGCCATGGAAAAAAAGGAGGGGACCCCGTAGACCGCGGCGAGATAAGCAAGTGCTCCGAGCATAATAAAGGTGTATCGATTCACGACCGCACGCGCTTTTCATATGCAAACGCGTCGCGGGCGGCCATCCGTTAGGATTATTTCTTTAGATTTCCCGCGATCTTCCATGGGGAAACACCCCCTCGATAGTAGGACGCATCGATCATGATTTATGGAACGAAATTCCTCCGGTAAAAAGTGGAACACGTATACTGAATAACCCGTGAATCGAAAATTAATGAACGGTGATAAATGTGATTGAGTGAATCTGCTTCGCCAACCGGTCTGATTAATGAACGTTTGCGGTACTGGCACCTTTATGGGAAACCATAGCACCCTGTTAGTTCAGGGAAACAATGATTAAGCGAACTTGTGCAAACCTTTTAGACCGAGTTTTATCCCTGTTTTAGTTTCGCAACGAATTATATTTATACCACTGCATATTTCCTTGTGGGGCAAAGGATTCACGTAAGGATTAATTTATAATTAAAATAACAGCTAACCTTCCTCAATTTCTTGTATTAGCAATTTGAAGTCATATCGTCACACGTTGTAACTAAGTTCAGTCTAGTAAAGTTAACTCTAGGAAAATTGCTAATATAATTCCACGTAATAAATTTTGGGTCCTCTGAAATTTTTAGTCTGCTTTGAAGTTTCTTGGTAAAAATATGAAATCATAGAAGTATGTCATAAACAAGATATTGGAATGGTAAAATACGTAGCTACTGCGAGAGAAGACTGAAAACAATGGAAAAATAAAGAAAAGTTTCGCTGATACGAAGGAAAGTAGTAGACAGACAAAGACGGAAGATGCGCGTTTCACGTTTGAAAAATCGAAAGAAAAAGATCCGTGTTTTAGAGATGCATTGCTCCGTAATTTTTCGACGTGCTCGACGGACCAAAAGTTGAATTCCTGCGGGGATATCGAGGGATCGAATGCACAATATGGCCACACACGGATCGTGGTCCTCCGGTGCTCGCGATAGTGACCGAACGATTTTCCTCAGAAATTGCCCGTCAAATTGGCCCACGCGACGTTTACGGGCAAATCGCTCGGAATGGCATTGTTTAACGACGAGCCAAGCCTTGGTCATCCTACGGATACTTCCTTCCAACCCGTTCACGGGAGATTTCACACGAGACCCAGCTACCCTCAACGAGGGGACACTTTCCGGAAAAGAATTTTCCGAGACGCTGTTTTTCGCCTGGTATTAACATCTTTCAAATCCGTTTACTGCGTCTTTTAACACTTTCACGGCTACATTAATCATAAATAAATGGCATCACTGTTTTATTAAACATGAAAATCAATTTTTAGTACAATCTTGTAAGTACGTCAAATTTATGACGTGTAAGAATCTTATCTTTCCTGTTCTTGCGTCATTACATAATGGAAATCCTATTTAGAAAAATAGAACATTTTATCAATGAGTTTCCGACCGACGTAAAATTAGCATGAATATCATTTCCGCTAGTAGGACCTCGCAGAGATAGTGAAAAAGCTTCGGATGATATTTTGAAAATAAATTGCAAAGTCGATTTACGAAATTTGGTTATGATCCAGCTAAAGGTAGCTAAAAGTAGTAACCATCAATTTATTTTTACTGTTGCAAATTCAGATTACCGATTGAATCAAATATTTGAGTTGTCCGACTTCCGGTGACGCATTTAGACAAAGTCCAAAAAAAGGAATTGTTTACAGGGAGGTATCTATTTAATAATTTTTTCAGGACAACAACAGGACCCAGGACTTATTATCAATCAGGACAATTGTGCGCCGAATGATCGCGGCCATCGTACTGGCCGACGGTTTATTAAAATGATGGTTGGGCCGAGGAAATCTTTTCGCTTTTCAACGGGGCACATCTGCCCCGTCTATGACGTCACGAGACACACAAAGGCCTTTAATCCAGAATGGCGTGTGACAATATTAAAATATCGATTAGCCAACGTATGCGGCGTATGCACTTTGTCCTACGTACAAGGGTTGCACTTAAAAGGGACAACGTGCACGGGATATCGCATCCAGGTAGCTAGATTGTGGGCGATTTTAATCAGCCCCGTCAGCCAGATTATCCGAGAGAATGACCGATTGAAACTCGAGCCGGAATTCCAGGCTGCTGCGAAATTCGCGTGGATAAACTTTTTCCCCGCTAGTCCGCCACCTTTATTCGAAAAAAGTGAAATGGATGAGACTTCTTTGAAATTCTCTTCTTTTCTGCATATAAAAAGCAATCATATTTATTTTCTGGACGCATAGATATCTTCTCTTCTAAAATAAACTTACAATTTTTACTTTACATTGACTCGAAAAAAATGAAGAACATAGTATGTTATTGTACACTGGAATAAAAGTGAGAGCCTCAACAAGGAGAAAACATTCTTTCCTGCACATATGTTTTGACCTGGGTTTGCTGCAAGTCAGAAAAAGGTAGCTAATTGTTAGAATGATCCATGGTCGAACCTAGGCTCATGGGTTGAACGTCTCCCGAGAATCCCAATTTTATGGTGTCACCGGTAGTAAACCTATCCCTCGAGTACCGGGGGGCTTTGCAGAGACCTTTTTGCGCGGCAATTCTTAAAATTATAGACCCGTGTTATTGGGCAGAATTTATGTTTTTAAATGACCAGATCAGGAAGCCAAACTACCATTTTGTCGTTACAATTTTATACGCAATCGACTGGGCTCTGCATATCAACTATTATCGAAAGGGTAGAGAGAGATAGGAATATTATTCAAGATCTGCGAGGATCTGAAACGACCAAAATGCTTGTGGTCACTAGTTCGCATTGGTAATCGTACCGCATTGGTCAGAAGGATCTCGAGGACCCTTTATGTCCTTGCCCAGTTCAACCGCAGGTATCAAGACTGGACGTCGCCCATTAAATCTGCCTCTGTGTTCTTCGACTCAAACATAAACGACAAAAGCAAGTCAAAAACACAATAGCATTTTGAAGCTAATAAAATTAAGAATTCTATTCGCACAAATATCCACTTTCTTATTAATTCTTTTATTATTTTTCCTCCTAATACTCGAACACGTTTTTCATCTTACAAACTCCTCGACCTCATCCTCGTTTGGAAACCCATAGCGTCGCGAGTGGAAGGAAGAAACAAAGGAAAAATACATTTGTCTTGGCATTTTAGAAGCGTTGGGACGTTCCGGGAGCACCGTATATTAAAACTTCGGCTTTTTCTTGTCTCTTCGAGCGACGTTTTCATTGTCCTCGTCGAATCTCCTTTCGCGAAGAGTAAGAAGAAGACAAATGGGAGTCTCCGAAGCTAGTTTTCGAAAAAGTCTTGGTCTTCATGCAGGAAGAAGAGGCTTGCTGGGTTAAAATGCCAAAAACGAACTTGTCGAACTTCTGTCTAGCAAATTAAGACATTCTTCGCTTTGAGCCGCTGCGAAAAATGAAGTATGAAAGCAACGTGCTGCGAAATGTATTTAAAATGTCTTTAAACCGTTTATGGAGCTAGAAGTTAGCGATCATTGTCAGCTTCTCATCCTTACATTTTATGCAAGTCATGCAAGAGCAATACCGAAATAGAACATAACTAACCCTTCGCTGCATAGTATATCATATCTGATACGGTTAACAAATCTGGTATATAGTAAACTAAGAATGTGTTTTCTTACTATTCTACACATTTGATTTAATTTGATAAAATGTTGTTTTAATTTTTTAAAATATTTTTCCCTTAAATAAAACACAAAAACTGACCTCCTTCCAATTTTTTCATCCCAATTTAAAAAATCATGCAGTGAAGAGTTAAATTATTCTTGAGACTGAACCAAAGAATTGAGAAGACTGTTGAAATTGAAGTTAGCAGAAACAAACATGTAGATAACGGATGCGCTCATTTTTACACTGATTTGTAAAAAGAATTGTCCAATTGTATCTTCGAATTTTGCAGGACTGGAGGGCTGAAGACAGAGAGAGAAGGAATAGAAAGAAAATATTTGCGCCATTAGATTTTGAAGTTGACGGAGGCTTTATTTCGCGTTCCTCGAAAGCCGCGACGGACGAGGTCCGAAAGGCTCGCAGGACTCATCGAGCAGAGATAAACGAGGCTGAAGAAGGAAACGTCGGAAATCCCGAGGAAAAGCGGCAAGAAACGCGTGTGTGCAAGTAACGTGTATTGGCTTTCCCGGTCGCTCTGTGTATCACTTTTATGTCATCCTCGTTGACTTCCTTCCGCGGGGGTGAGAAGGTCTGTGGAAAGAGGACGTGGCAGGGGGTGGAGGGAGAAAAGGAAAAAGGACGGAAGGGCTGCAGGACCTCGAAACCCTGAGATACAACCAATTCGCAAGCAATTCTCGACGCGCCTCGGGCGGTCCACGAAGACGAGACCGGACGGGGGATGAAAGAAAGAAGAAAGTGTAGGAGACGAGAGAGGAGTAGTTTACGAGGGAGGGGATGAAAGGGGGCATAGAAGATCGTCCAGGGAAAGAGGATCGGCCGCGAACGAGAATTAATATTCCAGACAAACCTGACAGATAGATCAAATCTGCATCTCACCGGGAGCGCGCCGGTGTCAATTTCGACGGATTATCGCTTCGCGTCTCGCTTTCTTTTTCTCGCCCCCGTTTTCTTCGCCCCCTTGACGCGATCTCCCATAACGTCACTCTCCGTTCTATTTTTTTTGTCTTAACGCAGCTGCTCGCGGGACAGCCGCGCGCGTGCTCTCGGAAATGATATCCCTCCTCTCTTCTTTCCTCTCGACCCGGTTAGCCCCCAGGGGGATGAATTTTATTTCGCCGACTCCGAGAATTACCTTTCTTTAGTCCCGTCGATGGAAGAATTTTTACAACTGCGGGCGCGAACTGCTCCGACTCGACGCGTTTTACTGCCGCTTTGGTTAGACCGTGGTTGTAAGTCGTGGTCTGCGAATGTTTCACGAGTTTTGGGAGTCACGATTGACGTATCAATCTGCACAGTTTTTCTGCAGACAGTGCATGGACTTGAGAAATTGGGTCGACTCGATTAATGTAGTTGAAGTCTTTCTAACCCTTCAAATAATTATGTATCAGCAGAAGTTTTATAGCGACAAGGTGAACACGAGCAAAGAATTGATACTACTAGAAAAGTGGTCACCAACGGCACGCAACATTTTCGGGCAGCGAAGGCGAAGCCTCGCAAGAAGATGGAAGCTCCCGATAAAAGTACCGGAGCAGCGGGTTAATTCGGGTCGCGGCGAAGCCACAGCCACCCGCTTCAGTGCCGGTGATTAATGCAAACGATCATAATTACGTAACAGATTGTTGATGCAGCGAGCACCGGTGTCTCTTTAAAATTTCATCACGGTCCGTGAAACTCGTTCAGCCCCCCTCCCGGTGGCTGGGTCGACAGTTAACCCCATCCGGGGCCAGCTAGAAAGAGAGACAGAGCCACAGAGAGAAGGAGAGAGAGACGGCTCGTGCTCATCCCCCGGACTCCGCGTCAGGCTCGTTCCCCAGATAAGCCCCTTTCGTCGCCTTTTTTGTCGTGTTTTTTTGTTATCGACCGGCCACGTCCAAAAGCCCAATTAGAATCGTCCTATTGTCTGGCCACGTGGTCCGCACGAGCCGTGCACACGGACGCATCACCAGTGGATCTCCGTAAGCGACCGCGTTGATATCTGCTTCGAAACTCGTCTCATCTCGTTGCGTGTGTCCAGGTAGAGCAACACGGATCAGAAACGATCACGGGGTACGCGACCCCTATGGACCGTCCTTTATCCGGCTTTTTAGTGGCTTTCCTTTCTGGCCGCGATCGAAACTCTCTCGACGGTTTATCCACGCTTCAAGCCACTCGATTTTGCCGGCTAACTACCGAGGGCTCGTTCGAGCCCGAGTTTGCGGCTAAGTTTGCACCGAAGTATAGATTAGGGGTGTTCAGACAATTTTTATTGCAGTTTAGTTCACAGACAATCTGCTCGTTGTTACATTTTTTTTAGTGGGCAGTGTGCTGGACAGAAACGAATTTTCTTGACGAAGTATTCAATTATAGAAGAAATAAACTTCATCGTGGACAAAATGTGATCCCAACGTGTGAATCCAGTAACAAAGGGTACCCGAGGCCGAGTGTCTAATAAAATTATCATCCCGGCAAAACCTTTTCGAACGAGAGACAATTAAGGCTGAACGAGTCTCGAGAACCGGGAGGGGGTCATTCCGGTGAACGTAATAATATTTACAAAAGTGAGAAGACGCTAATTGTAAGAAGGAGGGGGGCGGAGGAGAGGGCAGTGACTCTCATTGGAGCGCGGTCGCGCTCTTCCTCCCCTTCCCTTCTCTCACTCTCATACTCTCTCACTCTGTTCTCCTCTCTGCGATGCAAAGCAGGCCGCCACGTCAATTTGCACAGGTAAGCACTGAGTTAAGAATCTCAAAGGCTGTGCTTTCAATTCATCAAGGGCGTCGGGCCGCATGAATTTCGTTTGAGGCAGGCGCCGTTTCTTTGAAGTTAATCGGAGTAAACCGCCGCGATCGCGCTCTGGTGTCGATTCGTCGACGAGTGGGTGCGAAATTAAAGCTGTCCCCCCCCCCCCCACCTTTATGTACCCGTGAGCCGCAATTCCACGAGCAGACCAGCAAACCCCGCCACCATTGTTGCCGGAAATTCCTGGACCGCGGCGGAGTCAAACAACGGGCTAACGAATCGATTTTGGACGATCAAACTGCACCATAAAAATCACGTAACAAATATAAATTCGTCTCATCGAATTTTTTTCGAACACTAACACACAGTCCATGTCCTATTGAAAGTCAAATAATCTGGGAAATCGACTATAGAGCTCTCTAAACACCTAAATTAAAAGCTAGAATCACGTTTCGAGTAAAATAATGTGACAACGACCTAAAATCTGAAACATCGACTGTAGACGTAACGGTGACGGAGAAAAAACTGAGGCCCATAAACAGTCCACATCCTAACTTCTCCTCTCATAAATCTTCGCATCTCCACGTAACTGCAGGATTTCCCCAAGAGCAACGTCTATGTTCGATTTATGATCGTTCGCAGGTAAAGTTTTTGCCGTCATTAGTCCCATCCTTGACCGTGTCTAATTTTTGGAGACCATACATACGCAGCGTGCGTGGAATAGGAGAACAGGAAGGCCAGCGAGAGCAATAAAGAGATTTAAAAATAAACTATTAATCTTCGACAGTATGAAAGAGCAGCCTGGACGTTCTCGCCGTTGGAATATGACAATGTGGCCGGCGATAAAAAGGGGTCAGACACGGGGGTAACAGGGGTGGGGGGAGAGGTAGGTGGACTATGGGGGCAGGTTCACCCCAATCCCCGAGCGGGCTCTTTAAATTCAAAAATCGAATCTACCGCTGTATTGTTCGTGCTCGTTGAACCAGGATCGACATCAGATGGCAGCCAGTAACTGTACTTTAAAAACTCCCTTTTCTCTCGTTCTTTCTGTCGAGACCCCCTCTCGACCGGCGAATTCGAAACCGTAGTTTTCGACGCAGATGACAGTGTCCTACGTTCTCCTTTCTTCCTTTTTTTTTCTACGCAGCTCGATTTACGAAAATGTTTCGTCGGGAGAATGCGAACGAATGATGGGGATGGACAGGGCGCGATATACATATAAAAATCTAGAACACGGTTTGAACGGTCATGGCGGCATTTTTGCGAGAATTGCTCCTGTCACGGGAGCGTTTCGTGGGCCGCGGAACGCTTCATAGAATATGAAAGTCGCGGCGAGCATTTGTTGCCGGAACCCAGACCCGGCTATATTTATACAGGTTGCCTTGACTCGGGAGGCCCACGGCAGAACTCAAAGCGGAATATGTCAAAACATCACGACAACGCTTTGGTAGCACGTGCCCCGGAGCTTTCATTGCGTGTCGGCGTCAATTAAATTCCCGACGTGAACCCGCAGCAATTAAAAGTACTCCGGGGCTAAACGCTCATTCATCCCGCGGAATGCGAAACTATGAAATATTGATCGGAATGTGATTAATGAAACGCTGAGAGATCGTCCGAGGAAAGGTAAATAACGATTCGCGAACCGAGAGAAAGGTTGGACAGACGATGCTCAATGAATTCAGAGAATCGTAAACTCAAGAAACCACGCGGAGAGGATTAAAGTTCGTCGTTTAATTTCCACCTCTTGTTTCGGCTACTAAGAAACATCGAACGGCTAATCGCTTTGTGCTCGAGCTTTTGATTGATCGTTAGCCACAGGTGTATAGTCATTTTATTGTCGCTTGTTGTTTCGATACTTGAGATGAGCTTAAGTACTTTGTAAAACGTAGCGAAACATTTGGTACAACCCCATTCGACTTCTTAATTGCAGGTAATAACGGTTGCGCAAGAGGTGAAAACTTTTGTCTAATTAATCTGTTTAAGCACCGAGATGGTAAAATTTTGTTCGACGGTTTAATGGACATTATAAAACCATAGTCGTGGCGCATATGTTACCACTAACGGTCGCGGTATGAGTAGCAGTATGCCCAACCCCCTTCAATCATTTCCGATTCACGACCGGGCTGTACATCTTCATGCATTGACAATGCATACGATCTGAAGCTAATCGCAATTGTATTACTTCCTTAAAAATGTCTGTACAATGTGATTTCGCATGAAGATAACAATAATATTGAATTGAAATGGAACTTAACACCCGTTATAAAAATGATTTGCGTTTACGTAGACTTTGCAAAACCCTCTAATCAATGATAAAAAAAGAGCGTAAAAATTGACATCACTCGAATATAGAAAATGACGTCCGAAATGTCAGCTGTCAAGATATACAATGATTTTGCGATTTAAGGGTAATTAATAAATAGACTGCGGATCTTTATACATTTATAGCAAAATTGAGTAGATGAAATTCAAAATTGTTGGAAAATTTTAAAGATTGTAGTCGTCAATATATGATTTCTCTTCTATTAAAATCATTAAGTGAACTAATAACATTCAATTTAGTTTCTATTTCTTGCAATCGATGCAGACAATTTTTATTTTGCATAAAGGTCCGCAGTCTATTGATAACATATGGAAGCAATGCCATCTCTACACGAAAAACGAAATTACCGAAATACATGTATTTTACAAACTGTTCGATATCGTCCGTACCCTTCATGGTATAGGTGTTAATAAAACCACGAATGCGACGTCAACATTTCTGGATCACCATCAAGTGCTCCGGACTATTATCGTGGAGTGTCAAAGATTGTTTTTGGAGACGCATGCGTATCGTTCGTCAGCGAACCACGAGAATAATTTGGGCGGTGGATTTTCCGTCGGGGGTAGGAAACGCGAACGGGTCACGGGTTAAGCACCACGATAGTAATTAACCTCGGCGAAGAAGATAACGAAGTAGACAGACAGACAGGGACTCACCAGAATTGACTGTGTTCGTGTCCGCGTCGACGGACTCGATCTTCTGCTTCTTCGGGAGGTCCTCTTTGTCCTCCGAGGTCTCTGTCCGTCTTTTGGGCGTCGAGCTGGCGCTGGCTTTGAGCTCGATCGGACTCCCAGCATCCGGTCCTGACCCTTGAGGGGTCGGTGGACTTTCCAGTCTGCCCCCGCCTCGTTTGTTGATGGGGGCGGATATGCTGGGCACCGAGTTCAGCTTCGAGTCCTGATCCACGGTCTTCAGGGCGAGGGCGTCTTCCGGGTCGGAATCCTCCGGAGCCGCCGTCGCCGATGGACTATGGCAACCCTGAAGCGTGCTGCGACAGTGGTTCACCTTGTGTTCGATGAACCGCACGATCTCGCCGAGGGGGTAGGACGCCCTGCAACCCCCGCATTGGACGGTGTCTGGGGAGGTGGTACCTTGCGAGGTTTCCGCTGCAACCAGAAAAGTCGAACAACCTCTTCAGACAACCCTGTCTTCAATCTTTCAATCAGATGTTGTTGTATCATCCTGTGCACATGCAACCCATTAACAGTTTATCTGAACTTTACGCTAAACCACCGCCGGTCAAAACGACTTGTGACATAATTTTCATTTTCTTGGGTAAAATTAAGATATCGAATTCGAACAATTTAATGCGAGATGAATCAGGGACATTATCAAATGAAGAAAGCGTGACGATTTCCAACCGTGTTGAAATATACAAGACGCAATTACTCGAAATCAATTTATAAACCTCTACGGGATAAGGCGAGAAATTCGATAATGACAGATGCGAATCTGAGCGGGGTGGATTAACAATTAAACGCAAGAAAAATCGATAATCCAATATTCCCTGCCACGATTCACGCCGGAATCTAATTCTTTCACTCGGTGTGAAGTATGGCGGTGCTTACACGGTCAAGAGGACTCGCGTTTGCGCGCTGGCCATTGGTCAATCAAGCTCCGCCCCGAAAGAATCGAACGGAGTCCGCGCACAGAGTGAAAACTGTCCACGGAAAACCGCGTCGAAATTGAACACTGTACAGGACAGCCTAATCGATCGAGGAAAACAAGTATTGATGTAAAGACACGATGGAAAAAAGTAAATTCGTAGTCCGAAAATATTCATCTATATAAATGGCATGAAAATACTTTCTATTTTAGAGGTGTCTATTGAAATTAAGAAATTTAGAATATAAATATTTTTTACCACATTAGGGGTTGTAAAATATTCCAAAGCGGATCAAAACCTTATGAAGCTTATTTGAACATTGTACCCAGTTTGATTGAATGAAAAATGCTACGATCGTATGGATATTCATGAGTTTTATCGATTATTTTCTGCGACGGGTAGCAGACGAAACGAGGAGGACAATAAACGTTTTTCTTGTTTGAGGGGGTGATTCTCGATATCTCGACGGCGGCTCGAGTCGAGGGAAAGATCGATGTATGAAACCATGCCAATCTCTATGTTAATGGGCCGAAGTATGAGGACGGGGGCACGGAAGAGCCGCAAGAATCTCCGGCAGAAGGTCTGCTCGAGGACACTTAAAAGTGAATTGTTACGTCTGCGGCTGACCCCGGGACCTTCGCCCACTCCCGTTCGCCGGCGACGGGGGTGAATTATAAGACTTGCGTAGAAGGAAATTAGATCTCTATATCAGCCGCGGGCGCTTTCCTCCGAAAGCTAACCGAATTTCCCTTTCTGTTGTTTGGCCGGTGAACGCGCGAGCGCGTGCTCTGCGAACGCGCGCGCGAATCGAGTCCGTGGGTACGGATTTATACGCGAACCGTGATTTCATTATGAAACGGCGACCCGGTATCGCTGGGAAATATTCGGGAACGGATTCCTGATCTTTCTGGCACATCTCCTCTCTGTTCGCTTGTAAATTTTCTGTACGCCGCGCGGACCCCGGATTTTACTTCATCCCGGTCGCCGAGTCAGAATTTTCCCCCCGCCGCGTTTTGAAACCACGTAAACGCGCCGCATTGTATTCCGTCGTTTAATTAATCGCATATTGGTCGTGGAAAATGTTTTTATGAATGGCGATGGCAATTACGGTAATAATATGAAATATTAATACGAGCGTGGCCACGGTTTGCTTTAAATGTACAATGTAAGGGAATTTATTAGCAATTTTAGAAACCTCCATTGTCGACGCCTTTGTTCCATTATTTTGACATACTAGTTGATAATCTTGCACTCGATTTTACACGAGGAAATACGTTTCGCAATCCACTGAAAGATATGTGAAGTACATCAAATTCTTGAAGCAATCCGAAATGAAAATTCAGACTAGGAGACCGGAATTTCCTGAATCAATTTGATCAGTGCATTTGAATAAAGATTCCTTTATGAAAGATGAAAGTACATATCTTTTAGCCTAGTCCCACACAGTGTCCCATTATTAGTCACCGATACGGATCGCCAGTGGCACAATAATAACTGAAAAAAGCACGGTCTATAGAGCAACATCTCCCAAAAGCAATCGAGATAAGCATCGTCGTTCTATACGCCTCGAGCTGCCCGTCACCGGAAGGACGCGTACCTGGGTGCAACAGGAAGCGAGATAAATCCTCGGACACAATTGCGCCCAAAGATCGATCCATCGAGATGCAGCGCGAGATCGAATCTGGAAAAATCAGCGAGAAAAGGGACGCTTCGCAGCGCCAACAAACTACGCCGGTGCACGAAACTGTTAGACACGACTCAGAAGAGTATCCACTAAAGTATTTTTACGATGGGGACCGGGCACAAATAACCATAATGTTATTTACATGAACGATTGGGTGGGTACTCGAAGTGTTAAAGTTAGACAGTTTTCAAAAATTCATGCAGTTAGCCAAAATTCGAAGATGTTGAAAGAAGCATGAAAACGAGCACAGAGGATTGACTTCAGGATTTTCGGGGTACCTGGCGTGGAGACAATATGAGGCCGTTAGCCCAACAATTTTAAAGTGTCTCGTAACGTCGTGCACAGTAGCAGCGAAGGAGAAATTCCGAAACAGAGGGTACACGAACTCGGGTAGTCGCAGATTATGCGCAGGGGGGAAAGTAAAGTCCAAGAGACGAGGAGAGAGAGAGAGAGAGAAAGACGAGGGGGGCAAAAACGGCGATCGTAGAGGCCGCGGACGGAAAAAGAACGAGACAGCGGCCCGGTTCTGAATGGACGTTCGGGTCCGTTATTCGCCTACGATTCAAAAGCGCTCGGTTAGAAACAAGAGACGCGCGACCGGTCGTTAACGACAATGGGCTTTTGTTTTTTCGGGGGCAGATGTTGGATCTGAGTGCACGGGACGCTGCGACAGGGTACGAGAGGAGAGAGAGATAGAGAGAGAGAGAAGCAACCCCCGTTTCAGAGATCCTCGGGGCCCGTGCGGGCCTCGAAGGTGCGCGAAGGAGGACCCCGGGACCGACACGTGTCTCCTCGTCACTTCGCCGATCTCCCTCTCGTGTGCGGACGCGTGTGCGCTTGTGTCTCTCCTCTCCTCTCCTTGTGCTCTCGAGCGAACCGTGTCTCTCCTCCTTGTAACCTGTCCGCAAACCGGTCGAAAGGAGATATACTCTCGCCGCCCCAATCGGGTGTCGTCGGCTGCTTATTCATTTAGCAGCTTCCTGCTCGGCACGTTCCCGTTTGTTGCAAAATCCGGAACGTTCTGCTCCCCATCAAGCATTTAACAGATTCCTGGTGCGGGGGTGGATACGCGGCCTTTGCTGTCTACTGGTCCTCCCTTTCAACATTTTCGTTATAAAACAATTCCTTAATTATTTTGATGATAGGACTTTCCTGAGATTGGGTACGTTTGATTTTCTTTTAGGAATGGTAGGTAACAGCCACCCAGCTTCACCCTCATCTCACATTAGATTAACTATTCGAATGCTAATCTTACAATGTTTTGTAATAAAAGAGCATCGTTGCGATCATGGCATTTTACTAGCCAAATTAAAACGTAAACTGTAACGGAATACGGTACATTTCCGAGAGATCAGGAAAATTGCACTGCCTCCCGGAGAACTCTCCTTAATTTCCTTGTTTTTGATTCGATTCCTCCGTATCCCTTATCTGGCAGAAACCAGAAACAGAGTGGCCACGGGGATATGTAGGAGGGAGGAGAGTGTATCGTGTATAGGAGACCGCGAATAGTCGAGAAAAGATAACATAAAAATACAATATTGCTCTGCGAATGTAAGTTGGATTGCTTACAAATTGGCCCATACATCTGTAATGCCTCGATCACTGTACCCGCGTGGCTCCCTTATTGCCACAGACTTCGTAATTTCCATCTACGAGTGGGGCAGATACGTATGGGAATCGTTGAAGGACACGTCCTGAGCTTATTAGTTCTCCACATTAATTTTCTTTCCTCCGCTCTCCAGGCAAGACGAAACGTCCGGAACAGTGAATCTGACGATGGACGCCAATTACTCGGTATCGATTTCACATCGAGTCGTCAATCCCGAATTCAGTCCACTTCGCAATTATTTGCACCCTTTTCTAAACACTCCCTTCTCTTCCCGTTACTTTATAGTTCCATGCAAACTCTATTTTAAATATTAATACAGCAGAGAACGGCATGAATTGTGCTTTATTTTCTGAATATTATTTCTACTGAAAATTAAATTTGGATTTTACGATCCCGAATTTCAGTCAATTTATTATTGAAATATCTCGCCGATCCATTGCTTCATTACATGTCTCAAGAGAACATTCTGATTGCGAAAGTACTATACGAGATCATAGTTTCAAATGAGTCAAGTGTTCTCATAAAAGAATTGGCTAGAATAATTCAACAGCTCAGGCTCAAATAATTTACAGATTTGATGTCTACACAAATACTGTTTGTTAAACAGTTCCCAAATCGTATGGCTCGCGGAAATGATCAGAAATCAAAGATCCGATAACATCGAATTACAAAATGCACCTCGATGTCACGAACGTTGGCGAAACACGAGAATGATTTTTTCCCAACACATCTGTATCGGCGATACAAACGCGGCCAACACTGATAAACTGACGGATATCCCGAGGCGGTTTCCTTGTTAGGACATCCGTCCTGTCAAAACGTCCAGAGGACACATCGAAGCAATTGAATTACGATCATCCCCAGGGCGAGCTCCGACCGTAACCAATAATTCCATTATCCATTAGTATTGGGTCGCAGCAATTTCCTTCTCCGACCGAGGCATCTAACGCGCCCGTACGTGGCAGCCACGAACCACGCGAAATATAGAAACGGATCAACCAACTGATAGATTCCTGGCACACGTCACAAAACTATCGAACCGTTCGACGTCGAAGGCGATAGGGGCCCGTCGGTCGAGTCGTTCCGAAACCGAAAAACGTCTCGTTTCGCGTCATTTCGCCCGAAACGCTCGCAAAATTTCGAAACCGAACGCCGAGCTCTGCACAGATAAACCCAAGCAATTCACTATAAAACGTTGTAAAATTTCTTCTTATAACAGAACGACAAAATTCGTTCTTTATAAACATACGAATTTCAAAATCAAGAATTGATTTTAGTGAATCTTTTGAACAGAAACAGCTGTGATTTACATCTAAAGATTTACCTAAGTAAATTGGCTCGATAACAATTTCAGTCCTAAACCAACAAACCACCTAAAGTAACAATCTAATCGCTCCTTTCGGAATTCGTATTAAAAGACACTCTGTGTATTATCGTTTTATGCAATACAGAGCCTCAGAAGCGCATTAATATACAGTGTTAATTTGAATATCTCTCGGAACTGTCACCGCCCAAAAAACCGTGCGCCATAGCCCTACCGCTAAGGGTTGAAGCCATCAACCGCCATGAATCGGTAATTAGGTTGCCTGCAACGATCTCCATAGCAATTGCGCGTATCTCTAACGAGAATTATCGCGCGAGCTTTCGTAACGTGTTCGTACGTTTGCAGCCGATTTCCCAATCGCGTCTGGAAGCTGACGGTTCTCAAAACACGGAGAATTATCCAGTAGACAGTCGTTCCGTTCGTGTTGTTTACCTTCGGGCGCCATTGAGCGTGGCTGGAATCCGACGGTGACCATCCAGCCCTTCACGCACACTGATCGTCAACGATCTTGATCACGATCACGTGAACGCGAGCATACACGATCGAAGTTCACCGAGCACAGATCATCATTCGATTTCGGTCGATTTCCGAGATTCGCCCGGCTAGACACGAATTTAAGGTAGCATCAACGTCGAGATCTGGATTCTCCCATGCTCGGATGCTGACTGGAGCATCGGGGCACGCATGGGGCCGGCCAGGGGCCACGGGCCCCGACAGGATATCAAAGGAAAGAAAGGACCTACCGGCTCGTCGCGTCCTTCTGTGGTGGGGGCAATTTTTATACGAAACCCCCACTTTTTTCCAGGATCTTTCTCTCCCTTTTTCCCTGCGCTACGTTTCGCCCTTTCTCCGCGCCCGGAAACCCCATCGGCCCTTTCGACTTTCCTCCAGGGGTGAACAGTTTTTAACCCCGAGGAACGAGTTCGCTGGTCCGTCGGAACGAACCTACCCCACAAAGGATCCAAAATGGCGTTCATCGTGCACATGGTTTTTTTGGCGACGACCCTTACCTGCATCGGGGACGCTGCGCGCCTCGATGCGCCTAAGGGAGGATAATGAAGAAAAAAAAGTTGACCCTCGCGATCGAGAAAAAATCTAGAGAGCCGTTTTGTGGATCGCGATGTGGATCGAGCTGTAGGACTACTAGGTGTGCTCCTCTTGTACCCGCCTATTTTAAGGAAGCTTTTCTTCTGTATCTTTGATCGTTTTCTCTTTTAAAGGACGCTCCTATGAAGTCCTTAGAACACGAGACCAGACCTAACGGGTACTGGCGCTCGAATGGAATCGGGGTCACGGATGTATAGTCCTCAAGAGCGATCAGGGTGAATGCTTGCGGAGAGGGAGCGATAGGAAATTTGTATTTTAGTAGTGTTCGATAGAATTTTGTAGTAGATTAAAAAAAATTATGGAATAATCGCCGGCAGATAATGTCTTAAAATCGTATTTGCGATACATACAGGTAAATAATTATTGATTTAAGTAATTGACCAGAGTTTCCACAATTTCATCCCTGTGTTTGACGGTTAAATGCCCCAGATTGTTTACTGGTTCATCGCAGAAGTTGCGTCGGGGGTCGCGATGAGAAAAACCGTTTTGTTGCAGTTTAATTTTCGCCGAAATTACGAATTGCGCGGGTGGCTTCAGCCAGCCGATTCGCGAAAGCATGAACAGAAAAACTCGTCGGCGTGGATCGAGTTCGCCAACGAATCCGACGAGTTCGAAGTTGGAACAAGCGCCCTTTCGCGGGCCCGGTCGCGGTTCTGGGTAACGTTTTCGGAAACTCGAGTTTCGCCGGCAGAAATTCGGCGGAACAACGGTCGCAGAGGGGAGGGGGTGAACAGGGGTGGTGTGGCAGAGTCAGCGGAGAGGACCCGGGCGGGACGGTCGCGTTAATTCTCGCTCGAGAAAATTCGCGCGATCGTTAATTATTTCGCGTGACATGCTTCGGCACTTGGCGCGTTCGCGCGTTGTCAAAAGTTTGCATTCGGATGTTTTGCGGCGAGCGAGCAGCGAGTTTCGCGGGGGACGTTTTGAATAATGTAACAACGAAGCTCTCTGGCCCTCCTCCACCTCCGCCTCCTCCCCTCTTTCCTCTCTTTACCACGGAACTTTCTAATTAACCGAGGCCGGCCGTGGCGAAAGAGAAAACGCGTCCGGAGACGAGCGAGAGCAAGACAGAGACTGCGAACGGATTCGGGACGATCGTGGGGATGGGTGGTCAGGGGAATGGTGGGAAGAAGAAAAAGAGACGGCGAAACACGCATTGACGGTGCCCGTGCCGGACAATAAAAGAGGCCTCCATGGTGTTTCGTCGCCGCGTTCCCCATTGGCGATCCTGCGCGGCCGTTGTTATCGCGGGTTCTCATCGTTTGTTTTCCGGTCATTGTCGAGAACGGGAACGGCAAGTGACGCGTGCCGTTTCGCGGCTACCGGAAAATTTTTACGCGCGCGGAATCGAGAATAGCTGACTTCGATCCGCTTCGGGGAGCCCTTTGCGTTTCGCCGGAAGCCAAATTAAACTTCAAAAAGCGCGACACAAAGGTGTGCATGCTCGTTCGCGAGGTCGACGAGAAAATAATTTCGCCGGCGAAGTCGAGACGGTTGACAATTCGCGAACGCTGCGAAAAACGTTACCGTCGGATTCTTGACTTCGGTTTCACGGCGCGGCGCCGCGCGACTCAATTTCCGCGATTGGCCGCGCCGCGTCGCGACGTTCCCAGGCGTCCGCCGCCGCCGCCGGAGTCGAAGTTTTCGACTCCCACGAAAGGTGAAAACTCGGCTCGCCTCGCTCGGCTGGCAAAGGCCACGCACGGTCGTGGAACGTCGACAGGGACGTGACAGGATGTCCCGATGTGGATTTGGTAGACGCTGCTGCTGGCACGCCAGCTGGACCCGGCGCGTCCCTCTCTAACTGTACCCACATGATTTATTTTGATGAAAAAATCAGGAAAGGGGTTTTCCTTGAAAGAAACCGTGCCGCGATTGAAAAGGGGGACGCGGGACACAGGTCAAACTCTCTAGGACCTGTTTGGCCGTTTCTCAATGGACAATGTCCTGCTGCCCGGCTACAAAGGACCCCCGGGACTAGAGATCCTCCCACGATACGCATGTGGAGCGACGATAGAGAGAAGGATCTAACCCGGCCGAGTGGGAATCCACCGGGGAAAGAGAAAGACGCCGCACACCGTATACCCATTCACAGCCCGTGAGAACCAGATTTCATATTTCTCATAACCGTCCGTCCGGCCGACCGCGGAACGGATAGAGCCTCGCAGTTTTCTAGCCGATGTGCATCCTTTTCGATGGATAAAGACACGAAACTCGGGCCCCGGTCAACCGACGCGATCTCTCTCAACCCTTCTGTTTGGAATCGACCACCTGAGCGCCGGACACGCTTTGTCTGGCCACCTTGGTCAATTTACCTGGTACAATGAGATTCGACTGCGTCGTGGGAAGCACACGCTTTTCCCCGGTTATCTGATGGGCACCCGCAAAATGCGGAATGCTTCAGGAAAGCTGCTCGAATTTGAAACGTGTCGCTCGAAGCTGGAATCGAAAAATTGGGTGCAGGGGAGATGTTATTTGCAGATAGATCATTCAGATGCTTTAATTGAGTCTTCCATGGATGTAGATATATCTGTGGTTGTCAGGAAGAACGCCGCATGTCACATAATTTCACTTCCGAGATATTGCCGTTTATAGTTTTGGTAACTAATGCTTTGCCATAGGATATCGGTTCAATTGCATTATGTTTTTAAGCCTTTCGAATTTATTTTCTTGACTTATTTTGATAAAGACGTAAATCCTATACTATAAAACTCAATTAATGCATAAACTGAAATTTTTTGAAATTGTGACATGCGGCGTTTTTCCTGGCAACCACAGATATTTGCTTTGGATTTGTAGGCTACTGATGTCGAGTTTTAAGTAGAAAATGCTGGTTCAGTCTTGTTTCATGGCGAAAAGGAAGGCCAGTACTTCAAGTCAATTCGTCTCGCAGCAACCATAATTTTTTTTTATTTCCACGGGGAGCAGCATCCCGAGCTGCACCGCGATTACACGAAATTCATTCCACTCGATAAACCATCAATTCGAGAATCACGCAAGCGATAAATTGATCTATGACAGATCGTATCAATTCCGAGATCCCTTTGTCATCGAGTGCTTCGTGCACGTAAAGAATACTGGCGATGCTACTCGTGCTACGTCGAGCATTAAAATATTTGTTCAATTTTGTTCTACTTTAAAATCGTAATAAAATTTCGTATAAGTAGATCTGCAGACAAAGTCTCCGGAAGAATATTAAGCATTTCACCCAGAATTTGAGCCATATCTTCAATGATGATCTCCTATACAATTATTTTTACTTCAGTAGATCTCTTAATGGACTGCGAACACTTCCCTTCAAGCGCGCTTCAAAAATCACCCAATTATGAAGATTAAATAGGAAGAAGCGAAATTAACTCCGGCTCTCCGATTATCATCCAGTTTCAATTTAATTCCACACACGAGGAGCATTAAAAATGTATAGACACATGAATTATGAATTCTGAGATACATGGCCCGATGAATAATTCATCACAATTAACCAACATCTTTCCTCGTCCTCGTCGACAACGTCAAAATGGTCGCCACAGTCGCAGTCGTGGTCGACCTCGGGCTTCGATGCGGGTCGCAGAAAAACTCGTGACCCCTAATTTCTTTTTTCACACCGTAGCTTCGGGATCCCGTCGCGCAGCGTCCCGCGGATCGGCCACGCAATTGGTCCAGCCGGGCACAATGAATTATCTCGGACAAACCTACTCTCCTCGAACCCCGGGTCGATTTTTTCGAAAAAAAAGAAAAGAGAGAGAGAGAAGAGAACCGTCCCGCTGAGCAATTTTACCGGCGACGACCAATCAGACGACGACTCGCGAAAACCGGCACGCCACTGGTCGAGAGAGCCCAGGCGTGTTGACGAAGTTCCACAGCCGGTTTTTCTTCTTCTTATTCAACTTCCGGATCAGCAATGGCCGGACATGACTCCGAACGGTCCCGCGTTTTGTCACCTTTATCTCATTGTACGCGTTCTCTCGCCCGTTACTTTTCACCTACTCGGTGCCCGTCGCTCGTCAAAGCAAATATCCTGCGAGCTGGCCGCCGCCGTGACCCGAAAATCGCGTCTCGAATCGCCATTTCCGCTTCCGGTGCGAAACTGCCGAACGAGCGTGGACCGCACCTCGGGATTTGCGCAAGCGAGTCGGCTCTCGTTCGTTATTCCGCGGGTAATCGATTGCTTAGCTTTATTTTTAACACCTGAACTGCTAAACCATCGTTAAAAATTCTACAAACTTGTTACTATACAACTAGCAGACTGGTCAAAGAGGCTCGTTTCAGACCTCTCTTTTGCAAGCGTTTATGTCATCGGTAGACTGCTAGTTTTATGCATTTATAGCATGGACTGCCTACGTATGACACATTCTATTAGAAAGTTTAGGAGAATCGAACGAGGCCTTTGCTTTATTACAGCCTAATAAAGCCACCGACAGGATAAATAAATTTTTCTTCAATCACACTTTAAAATTGTTCGATAAAAATGTATAGATGCTTGAAATTCCGCGTAGAAATGGACAACGACAGCTATCACGTTACTGGACGTCGCGTAAACTTTCACTTGACAGTTTTCTAGATCCCACGAACATTTCGAAACGCCAATTCACCCAAAACTAGAGGCAACAATAAACAGTGTAGACAATTTAAAACCACTTAAATCATACGATATTAACCACAATTGTTTAAAAATGGACCATTATCCCGTGACACGAGGCAAGCCGAATTTTCAACTGAACCCAAAAAGAATCCGGAAATGGGTAAATTTTCAGCCGAAGGAACGCACGGGGGTTAATCAAACCAGTTTCCGGAGGACACCGAGGCTCCGACACACTTCACAGTCTCCGCATTTCCCTGACATAAGCGACTGGTTCGTGAACGGGGAAACCGAATCCATCGAACACCACGAAAATCCTCAAGGCTACGCCATTACGGAGTCTCCTCTTTCCCATTTAATTACACGCCGCCAGGAGGGCGAGACTCCCCGTAAAGTGGCACCCCGAAGTAGCGTTCAAGTTCCCAAAGTTACGGCGTTCCCAAACGAGCGCGTATAACTGGCTCGCGGGCGTTCCGAGCCGTGCAGAGCAACTCGACTCGACTCGAGAGTCAAGTCGACTCGGAAACGGCCGGAAAATCTAAAAACGACTCGCGTCCACCCTGTTCCTCTGAACTTGGTCTCCAGAAAGATCCTATTTATAGGAGGGCCGAATGCACGCGCGTGTCTCCGCTCGCGCGATGCACCATAAAGCCCCCTGTACGCGTCGGAACATGTTGCGATGCATTGGCATCCAGGCTTCGCTGCAGCGGCTTCGGTTTGCTTCCTCGAATTTGTCTTCTCAGTTATCATTCAATTGTCCAATTTCTATGCGACTTAATTGAATGAACGAAAGATTAACGTGTCTACAAGAAGTACCTCCAAAATTATGTTTCAAAAACTTGATAAATGGAGTAGTGAATGGTCCGAAACATCATCGCTTCTATAGTTGTAAGAATTTTTAAGTGGCAAGAGTTCCGAAGTGCACCGCAACATGTCTGGACGTGTGTGTCTGGGGGGCTTAACGGTTGGCCAGGGCCAAGGAAACGCAGCCGGCGAAAATAGTCGAAACGACGTCGGCTCGAGAGAAGACGCCACCTGACCCGCTGCAGGCGAGCCTTGAACGAGACCTTTCGCGAAGGAGGAATTTAGACCGCTTCCTATCGGAGACACCCTTTCCAGATAATGGTCGGAGGAGCGGCGACGTGATTGCCGGCTCGACGCCGGAAGGGAACTCGTCGATAATCGATCGCCCGGCAAAATACTTTAATTCCGGGAAGAAAGCGCCACACGGTGACCCCTGCCAGGTTCCGCGGGCTTGACTTTCTAAATGCTGAAATGCTCGCCCGATTAGGTTATGACGGCGTGTGGACGCGTTACCGTCCTCCAGGATGAACGCGAGTCCCTTGTGTCGGGGAAGTTAGCTTTCGCGCAAGTTGCGACAAGTGATGCGGCGAGTTCGCGGGTATTCTCTGCAAGTGTATAGGAGTAGTTGCGAGCGAAATAAATAATTGTTGGATCATGCCTTGGGTGCTGGTCCTCGTTAGGATGTAGTTTCTGGTACTGCAAGATCATTTGGTGGAACGAGAATTGATGCTGAAGGGCTGTTTCTTTCTTGACGAATTGAGACGAGTAAAATAGGAAATAATCAACGTGATCTTAATTCGTAAGTGACAAGCAGACAAATTTTTATGGATGTATTCGCGCGACAGATTTTGTAGGAGGTACACATTCGTTTACATAATTTCTACAAGGTAATATTTGTTTCGGAATAGCACGGGAAGCCTACTTATTTATAATCTACAGCCAGCCTTGAGGAAGCAAGGGTTTATCCGGCCCCGCGACAATGGCCAGGCGAAATGAGCGATTACGTCCGTCCCTGATGCAAATGGGTCAATCAATCCTTCAAACCTCGATAGCCAGTTCTCTAAAAGAGCAGAAAGAAAGCGTAACAAGTTGACCTTTCAGCTATTGATAAAATGTCAACCGCAAAAAGGGAACGATCAGGCCGCTGCTGGAGGAGATGTTGATCCTCATTGGTGCTGCACTCCAAACAAAGAAGCAATGCAGTCTCTAATGTCTATCAAACTCGGTGACAATCCTGATCTACCGAGCTCACGCTCGAACAATTTGAAGTTTGAAAAGGAGGCTCTTAATCAATCCCTGAACCCCTTCTGTGCATCAAGTCGGATTGAGAATGAAGATTTTGAATAGAAGAAATTGAAGTAAAAGCAATTTATTTATGATAGCCACTTCCCAACAAAAATCTCGATTTGATTTGTATAAGATTTTATTGAATTTGATTTGTACAAATTCTGAGTTTCTTACAACCTGGTACGACTTAATCGCGATATATGTAGAAGGGTCGACTGTGTGTGCTTAACTATAAAAATTCGAAAAGTGAATTGAAGAGGTCCTCGATCAAACCTGTCCACTCGCAAGGCAAAAAACCACGACAAGTGGACCTTTCTGCTATTAGCAGATCGTCGACCGCAAAGGGGGGACGATCAGGACCGCGAGAGGAGAGGTCAGGTTGACCCTCGTCGTCGATGCACCCTAAACAAGGAGACAGTTTCCGTCCGGGGGTTGAATCGCACCTTGGCAAGTGAAGAAGGCGCTCCCTGAGTGACCCCTGGTCAGGTAGCCAGGTCGGACCCCCTTCTCCTCGGACAAGTGAACCGGCCGACAAAGCGTATAATAATGCGAGCAGATTATCGCCCCGAAGGGTGTTCGCACCTTGGAAGGAGGGACTCGGACAATGGTGGACAATGGGCTAGGAAATCGAGACTGCAAACAACATAAATTTTCCTTAGGCACCGAGAGCATTATGCCGTGGCTCTCGGACTCGGTGTCCGTTCACCGGCTAGACACTTTCATTCTTTCCTCTCCTTTTTTTCGGGGGAGCGAATAACATCGTACAATTCTTCAGGTACCGGCCGGTTGTTCGAAAAGCCTATTCTGAAGTGCTTGTAAACCCATTACCGGCCGAAAGTCGGCGATACTTCTTCAGGAACCCGCTCCCATTTCGGACTGTCGTGATTTCAATGCCGTCGCGTTGATTAGGACGAGCTCCCTGTCATTCGAATAACATCCGGATGAAACTGATCCTACGGTAACATCTTTTTGATGGACTGTTTGGGCTTTTACCGTTACTTATTGTACTCTGTTCTATGGTTTCAGTTGCCTCGTCAAAAGAATAGTGGTTTCGAAGTCGATTTTCAATTCATTAAACTCTTCAAGAATACAATGATATTGTAACTCATACCCTGCTCCTTTATGTTGCTTCAAAAAATCATTTCTTGTTGAACATTACAGTGGCCTGAAAAAGCTTTCATGTACAAGAATTCTCTTTATCCAATTCAATTTTCCTGCTCTTCTGATAATTTCACATTCGATCTAAGGAAAAATTATAGTCGTTGAACCTTTCTGGCTAAAAATGTTCCTTTAACAGGCAATAGCAGGTTCACTGTTGAAGTGCATATTAATCGTAGAAAAATCGCGAACGGTGAGCGCAAGGTGTTGGCCCCGTTTTAAGGGTAGCTATCGTCTCACGGTGACCAATGAGCGTGGCAGTACGGTCGGGCGTTCGCGGGAACGATCCCGACGACATCGTATTTCAGCCGAAATTGCCGAACGGCAGATTGGACGGACGATATACAGCCGAGTTCGGGAAAGATAGCCGGCGAGAAGGCTGTATCGACATCGTCTGTCCCGGCCGTGGCTGGGACAAGGATTTAAGGAAACTCCCGGGAGTGGATGGCTAATTAATTTCTACTCCTGCCGGGTAGTCGCCGTTTCTTCCTTCTCGTAATGGATTTAATTACTTCTGCCTTCGAATTTTCCCGGTGACGTCTTTGCTCACGGTGTCCGGGGACCGCGAACGGCGGTTGGAGCCGTCGCTGTATACACTTGGCAAAGAATTACGCGATCGCTGGTTATTAAGTCGGGTCCAGAAATAACGGAGAAGGCCCCCGGAGCTCGAAACTACCGAGACTGTTCCGTACCTCGCTTCTTCCTTATCTTATCAACTATTTCCGCGAGCGACGTCGTCGTCGTGGCTCGTCTCGACTCGGCACGACTCGACTCGGCTACGCTTTGCAGGCAACCGCGACACGGTTAATGGGCGGGACACGGTGTTTACTTTGCGACGGAGTTCAAGCCGGGGGGAGAAGATCTCGCGCATTTTTCCCCGAGATATCCAGTAGCGAGCGTCAATGCGGCATCGGACACCGGCGGCAGGTGGCGCCATCTAAGTCCACGTAAACCCACAACTTGATCGATTCCTCCTGTACGCTATTTATCCAATAATCCGCCGCAAAATGGGCCCCGTCGACGAACTAACTCCAACCTGCATGGAACATTTTTGCTCATACTTTGCCGACGCTGGAAGTACTAGAAACCGCTCGGTCCACCGATAATACTCGCCAGGTGGGTGATTCTGACCATTTCGAAGCAACCATGGCTAGATCCAGTCGAACTTTTACGCATCAATTTCTCACATATTTTAGACCCTGCATCATAAATGAATTTAATCGAAATCTATTAATGTTGAATCTGGCTGGGAACAAGACTGAAAAGGGTTAAGGTATCGCGTAGATTCAAAACTCTATGTATACCCAGCCATGAAATCCTCGGAAGCAACCATTACTCAAGCGCTACCACAGGAAAAGTGCAGGAACAACCAAGAAACCGAACAAAAGGACTCCCACAGGGGTTACACGACCTATTAGGGAAGAATGCAGCGCAAAGTCCTTGCGCGTGACGCAACCGGCTCGAAACTTACCGTTCATCGGCAAGAATGTTGCTACGGAACATCGTAGCTACCTAGCATCGGGTGAATATCTCATTTCGAAATTCGACGGGGGTGGTAGATAGCTGATTGTCGAACGGCGTGGCGACTGGTGCATAAATTCGAGGTTCGTTCGAGGTCTGCTGGGCGTTCATTCCCGTTCGCAGTCGCATCTCACGTTTGTGCATCGAGAGAGAGAGACAACTTTCCTCACGACCCATAAAAGATATCGCCATTAGCGGGCCTCGTGTTGCGAGGAGGACTTTTTGCCGGGCTCGCGTGCTTCTGGGATGAAAAGTCGGCATGCGGCATGGGTCCCTCGGTGCACGATCGCGAGAGAGTTCTTACCTGGCCACGTGCTCGGCCCTCCGACGAGAGATAGAAGGTGCGAGGAGGACGAGGGGGAGGGAGCAGGGCCGAATGGAAGGGTTCGCCACGTGCCCGAAAGGTTAATCTGAGAAATCAAATCAAAGTAGTTTTTTGCCGGCGACTGCGATCGCGTCGATGAGAGGGAAGAGCATCGGCGAGGCCACGACACACGAGAGAGAGAGAGGAAGATAGACACGGCTTAGGGATCGAGGAGGGAAGATGGAAGACGAAGAAGGGCTTCCGACGGGCCGCATCAAAGACAATATTTAACGCGCGCGCGCGGGCATAGAAAACGCGCATATGCCGTGCACGTGCCGACAAGGGCGCGTAAAACTCACTCTGTTTGCTAAATAACATCTTCGAAAGTGCCTCGGCCCGATACCGAGGCTCCCAGGGAGGCTTTGCAGGACGCCGCTGCCGCGAGGTGTCCTGCTATGCGGGCGTAATTGCGTCAATTAACCAGTCACGCTCTCGAGCCGCTGATAAAATTGCTTTCGCGAGGCGCGAGAAGCTTCGTTCTTCAACGGCCACCGAGCTGACTGCTCGTCATCGACGAGCGTTTCGATAGCGACTCCTAGATCCGAAGTATGTCGATGCTGCTGCTTCTTACTGGGCTAACTTGCTTCTTACTCAAAAAGATAATTTATCGTACCGCAAGGTACCGTAATTACGGAAGAAGCTGGTCGTTGATAAATTGATCTTCTAGAAATATATTACATATTACATATTACAAAATATTACATATCTCCACCCTAAGGATTTGTTACACAACTACCGAATTAATCCCCTGCCGTAACATTTTCTTTACAGTTACAGTGATTAAAACATCTTTATCCCCAAGAATGCCGTACATTTATTTTAATGCTTAAATATTGATTGCGATGAATCAAATTTTATTTCATCTAAAAAGAAACGCGTAACATCCATATTTGTTAGACTTCGATTAAAATCCTTGTCACTAGTCTGACTCGTTAAAATACAGCAAGGGGTTAAGCACGATGCTTCCATCTCGAGCAGTTTCGAAAAGAGATTTCAAATTGAACGTCTTCCTATTATCAACTTAACACTGTCTCTACCACGGTTATACCTATTTCAATTATTATTCTAATTTCTTGGATAATTTCCCTTTAATGCATTCTTGTACTCTCAATCTTGACTATAAATTTTATGTTCGACTTGGTTAATTGATATCAGTTAATCGTGCCAGGTTTAAGACCTGTGAATTAGTAAATGCACACGTTTATTATTCCAGGAGTTGTAGCCTGTTAATGTCTCGGTTGATATTCTCGGCCAGTTTTTCTGAATAAGCTTATACGTTAGGCGAGCCTCGTTAAAACAGAAAATTCAACGTGGTTCGCAGCCACGAACGAACAAGCGACTAATATGGCGGACGCCTTTGTCGCTCTCGTCAACCTTTATTTCGTGTCTCGGCACAGACACGGCAATATCGCCACAGAAGAACAATAATCCTCGTGTAATGGGGGCCAGTCGTTCGACACTTTATTCCCGGCGGTCTGTTGTTAATATTTCGTTCAATTCACCGGCGTTTCGTATTCAAACAGCAGCTGTTTCGACATTCCTCGGACAGAAGTGTCCCCGCGAACGCTGCCCGCGTATACACACGGAGCACACGATTCATATCTTAATTGGGAATTTGCTTATCCAGATAAGAGGTCGTTACGACGTAGCCGGTATTAAATTCGATCGTCGAAGAAAAAAAAAATTCAAGGAGCGAGACCGAATATTGAAACTTCGAGAACGATCATCGATTCACCCCTTGTATATTGAGTTAGACTTGCGATGAAGATTCTGAGCAGCGTCCAATAAATATGTATATCATTAATCTCCTTTTTTTGTTGTTAATGATATACAGCCATTGGAGAACCATTTAGAGAACCAGCCATTTAGAGATCTAAGGCAAATTGAAATTAGAAATCGAGTTCTTTTGAGGGCCATTGGGGCTTAAACTAAATCAACTGGATAGTTTCTTCCTCTAAGCAATTATGAACTACAAAGAAGTTCGGAAAATAAATTTCGTTGAAAATAAATCCCTCTCTCTCTCCCATGGTTTAAAATTCATACGTTAAATAAGATCCGCGAAAGTTCACTGTTGTCGCACGAGGAAAATTGAGATCGACAGCCGCCGAGTTATAAATCTGACGCGTCACACTGTCAACGGAAGTCGTCAGCGTCCCCCGAGTCCCGGCGAAGACGCGATTTTATCGAAATCGCGGCCGCAAATCGGGAGGTAATTGCGCGAGAGTGGTGTTTGCCGTTCGACGGCGAGGCAAACGCGTGATCTATTTACTTCATTATATGTATGTAGGACGACCGAGGAGGCAGATAATCGCGATGTAAACAGGAGACGTACGAACGGTCCTGGCCAAGAGGATAATCCGCATTTGCAAACAGAAATTTTAAGCTTCGGCCGGTCAAACTTCGCTCGACTCGTCCGTTAAACGGAGGAAATTCGATCGCGTGCCACGACGTTCTCGGCCCGATTTGACTGCTCCGAAATGAAACGACAGCACCGACGAGCGCAGTAAAAGAAAATCGTGGACATCACCTGTCAATTACCACTTCGTCGAAGCCCAGCCGAAAATTCCAAGACTCGCCTCGGATCGTCATGCTCGAACCGCGACCCCGGTCAATGACTTTTTACTTTCACACAAAGCGTTCGCTTCCTGTCACCCCTCTCGAGGTGTCTTGCACTCGAACCACCCCAGTCGACTCGAAAACGTCACACGATTTCGATTCCGTGCCGGACATGCGTACATTTCGAAGCCATTCCGCCTGGTCCACTGATCGACACTGAAGCCTTGGTCAGTCGCGGCTGGCCATTGATCATGGCGGACGATATTTCGATCGGACGTCGCCTCGAACGTCCGCGAAAGGATCTAACGGATGTAAAAGATACCCGATCGAAGATTGTCGTCGATGAACTTCATAGCGGTTGTTCGAGCCTGTTCGAAGCCGGACGATCGCCGCTGACCGATCTCGATCATCGATCGACGTCTCGCGAGATGGTGCGGACGCGGGCACGGAAACGAGCGGCGGGGTTAATCGTTGGAGAAATATTCCGGTATCTTTTCGCGGCGGCGTCATCGCGCGAACTAAAGAATATCGCAGTTGTAATTAAGAAAACGGAGCCGCCGACGCCGCCACCGCCGCCGCTGGCTCCCCGTGGGGGCGAGGGGGTGTCGGAGGCTAGGCTCGAGGCTACGCGGGGGGTGGTGTGTACCGTCGGGGGTGGAAAAGTCTCTGAAAAACGCGCGCATGACAATGCCGCCCCTCCTTCTTGCCCACCCCACCGCCTCCCTTCGGCGGCCTCTTCTTTCTCCACCTCCACCTTGAAAGCCTCCTTCCTCTCTGCCTGGTCTTTTTCTACCACCCTCCTGGCGGAGGCACGCCGACCTCAGGGGTGGGGGTGTCGGGGACTAATTAAAAATTCAGACGAGTTCCTCGAAGACGTTGGCCTGCTATCCCGCTTTTCCCGCGCCCCCGAGCTCCCCCTCGCTCTCCCCCGCTCGCCTCGTCCTTCCCGATTCATTCATTCCTTCTTTCCCTTTCTCTTTCTTTCCAGCCCCCTTCCTTCCTTCCTTCTTCGCGTCTTCCGCGACGTCCACGCGTCTTTTATTTTCCCCGCAAACCGCCCGGCCACGCGACCCACGACGCGTTTCTTGCTCGTGCCCGTCGCCGAACGCGCGCGGTCTTCTGTCTTTCGACTTTCAGCCTTGTCGCCTACTGACAATGGAGATCCGACGATTCTATTTCGGTTCTCGCAGGGGACGCTTCTTCCGGGTTAAGGACGATGTTCGGAGATCCACGGGGAGCGCGGCAAGGTGGACGATCGTTTTCGATCGAAACGAAGCGTGGCTCGACGCTGGTTGTCAGCGATTTATTGCGATTCGATCGACGATGCCGATGGCTTCCGACTCGCCGACGCGAAAGAGAAATTGTGGGCATTTGTCGGCGACGTTCGCGCGAGAAACAGGTGGCTTTTTCGGGATCTTGCGAACACGGTCGCAGAACTTGAAAGTTTCGCGCCTCTATTCCGACGTGCGATCATGTCGATTATGATATAGGAGGCAGAGGAACTCGATGTATCAATTGATACTCTAGGTTCCCCGAGTTAGGCTCTCACGTGACGCACTCCAGCCGTCGAACAGAAGACTCTATTCCTTTCTGTTCACATTCAGCTGCGGGATTATTCCGGCTCCGTTTAGCGCAATACTCAAAGCGGAGGAAAACACGGGGCGTGTAACTTGACATCGTGCGGCGGTAGAAAAAAGCGCTCGAGCAACGAATGGAAAAGTTACATTGCTGCGGAAAGTTTGATCCTCGGGAATCCGACAACGACACGACAGAACAGGGGGGGGGGGTGCTAACGAAACCGTGCACGAAGTTTCTCTCTACTTTTCAAGTTCATCCGCGTGCAGCGGGATCGACGCGGCCGCGCGTACCCGCCTAGAAATCCAAAAGTAATGGTGTCTGTTCCCTGTCGTGCGACGCACGAGGATGAAGAGGATGAAGAAGAATAAAAAGAAGCACGTCAGTGTGTCTAACGTTTCGTGTCTGTGGTCGCAATCACTCACCTTGCGCGATCCTGACCGCGGGCATTTTGATCCTCATGGTGACGTTTTTTCGATGTTCGTGGGTCGTCGCGCGTTTCGAAATGCGATTGCGTTTCCGTCGAGCGTCCAGGACGGAGAAGGTTTCGAGGAAATCGTTGGTCCTCGTGGTCCTCTGACGAAATGGTCTTTCTGGCTCCTCTATTCTCCTGCTGTTCCACCGGGAGGCGAGAAGAACAAGGGGGGGAGGCCGACGATTTTCAGGCGAGAAACACCCTCAGGCCTGACGAACCGAACGATGAGGATCGTCGTCACGTTTCTTCCCTCCTCCCCCTCACCTCCGCCTTCCGCTTTTCACCGACAAGTCCATCCAACGTTTCACCTGTTTCCACCTTGAGGAAACTTCACCGGGTATCGCGAACGGGCGGCAAAGATTCTTCTTGATCGAACGAAACCCCCCGGTGTGCTTCTGTCTGTCGGCGGACAGCTTGAGTCTTGTCTCGACTATTCCGATAAAAGAACGGAATCACTGGCGCGATCCTCGTGCACGCACCTGGCCGCGACAATGATGACGACCACGGGATTGACAGTAACGGGCCGGAACGCACTTGTTCGTCAACTGACGTCGGTCCTCATGATCCTCGGCTACCGTTCGCGAGAGGCCAGGGGGACTCGGCACACGTCGCGACGCACATACGACACCGTGACGATCCGCGGGGACAACGATGGGTCCGCGTGACACAGGTGCGCTGCTCGCCGGCCGCCGGTCACGCAGGAGGCGAACCTCCGTGTTTCACTGTCTCTGCCGGCTGATCGATCCCCTGACCACCATCGAGAATATCCTGTTTCGCTTGACCGAGATCTATAACTCGGCGTGTGTACCACTGACCGTCGCGCGCTTCCGATCGTCACACGGGGATCCGTCACCTTTGTCACTTTTGTTCACCGTTGTTCACCGAGTGGAACTACTGCACGACAATGAGAGGTTCGCTGGTAGGTACAACCAACATTCAGGGAAATGAAGACAAAAACAAAAGGAAAACAAACAAACAAACGAAGTCCTTGAGGAGAGAGCGAGCTTTTGTCCGTTCCGGGGCCGACGCGCGCGGTCTCCTGTCACGCGCGCACACCGCCGATGATCCTTCCCTCGCGAGACAACACGGATCCCGCGATCCGCTCGAACTCGCGGCTTCCTCTGGTCGACGAGACTATCGTCGTTGCCGTACGTGACGCATCTCCGCTCGGCCGAGTGTGTATTCTCGACGACGAAGATGACGAAGACGACCCTGGTCTCCGACCAGTGCGGTCACGTCGACGAACAACCGGAGCAACGTGTCGTCGTACCCGGCACCGCAACGTGTCCTGGCCGCTGCCTTCTTGCTGGCGACCTGGTGTCTCGTGTTCTCTGACGACGTCGCGCGGATGCTGGATGCCTGATGCCGGCGTGGACCAGAGCGACGATGGTCCAGCATGGGTCGTATCTCTGAGTGGACTGTGCCGGACGGTGCGCCTAGTCGTGCCGTGCGGGACCTGGTGTGTCGGGCACTGCGCTCACTTCGGACGCGCTCGGTTCGCCTCGGCGCCGAGGCCGGACACCCCACGCGCTCTCGGGGTAGTTTTCACCCCCGTGGTGGGGGTAACGCGGCCCCCCTCTCGCTCGCTCCCACTCGGCTCTGTCGCCGCTCTCTGTCCCCGGATCGCTGTCTCTCTCAGTGCACCGGCATCTGTCGGAGACTCTCTCCGTCCCCCCCTCTCTTTCTCCCCCGTACACGTACACAACACCGCCGCTGTGTGCGCCGTATGTAGCCTTCTGGCGTCTCCCTCCCTCCTCACTCTCTCTCTCTCTCGCACTCTCTCTCTCTCTCTTTCGCTCTCCCCCGTGAGCTTGCTCCCTCCCTCTCTCTCGCTCCTCGCAGCTCTCTCCCGCGCGCGTTTTCCGCGGACGATCATCCTCTGCCCACCTCGATCATTCTTCGTCTGGCAATGGTGGGCATACTTTCTGCCAGGAGTGTTTGAAATGGTCATCCTCGAGGGGCTTTACCCGCTCCTCGCTGCCGCCGAGACTCTCGCGTGAGAATTAAACGCGCCGAGAGACTGATGACGCGTTTTTTGCGGTTTTGTTTACCGATTGTACGCTGCCGGCGATTTTTAGCGCCGCTCTTCGGGGGAGGCTGAATGGAATGATTTTGATGTTTATGTTAAATTGTTGCTTTCGGATTGGTAAAAACCTTAACAGTCGCTTTAGTGTTAACAGGGAGACTGAGATGTTGGGGTGAAAGAATTTTTTGCCGTGGAAGGAATCAATTTTCTGATACTAGATTTCATGTTCAAAAATGTAAGTTTGTTACCCCATGGGAAGTAGAACTTTTATGACAACGATTCTAGTTATTTTCGAGATCCGCCCATAAAAATTGGGACTCGCGTAAACGACCTCAGTCTCAGTCTAATAGAAACTTTGAAGATAGGAGAATGATATGAGAGTGTCCATTTAATCGAAGTTGGCTTGGAAGTATACCCGCGGGTCATTCGAGAGCACAAGGTGTGGAGAGTATTAAATGTGTTCGAAAATGTATTGCGCGAGTGATGGCTATCTGAACGAATTTGTGAATACAACTGGAAGGTATGCGCGACATGTGCAGTTTCTTTCACATGTTAATATTCGAGTACACGTGTTCCTGCCATCCATACAACTAATATGGTGCGAAGGCTATTTTTGTTTATAGCTTCATGTTGCACACTCAATGTTCATAGTTCTATACACACTTCGAAAGTTGTAGTCTCCGTAATGAAGAGCTCTGCGTATTCATTTTGTTCATATCAAATTGCATTTTCAGAATCAAGTATTCAATATTCAGTAGAAACGCCACCTGTTTAGTCGAAAATTCTGCGAACTCAAAATAATGGGAAAAATTGCAAAAATCCATTATTGTAGTGTAAATAGGTAATTCTCCTTTTCATGATCTACTTTATTAAAATCAGACCAAAAAGCGATTTCGTCCATCAAAAAATTTAAAAATCGAATAAATATGTTACCAATGTTTACTGACCCAAAGTGTTTCCCAGCATACCATGCACTCGTAAATGTGACGAATGCCCAAAAAATCTGCAGCTTATTCCCATAATAGTCACCTTGATCGAAAGTTCCTCAAGGGAGAAAATTCGACAAAGTAACAGCGGCGAGGGGTAACCACGATTTTTTAGAAAGTCACCCTTCGCTTTTTTTCAGTTGTCGGCGCCCATGGTGGGTAGGATGATCGGTTCTCGAGTTTTCCAGACGCAGTCCCAACGGTTCCCATGTTCCCGTACGGTGAGAGTCCACGGGTGTGTGTTTTCAGAAATATTCTTGGGTGGCGGCTAGTGTTCTTGGGGCGAGGATGCGATCAACGATGGTCAGGCGTTTAAATTACCCCGGGTAATTTCTATGCGTGTTAATGCAGCTTGGACCGGCGCCAGGCTTTTGTTGACGATCACTGTCACATTTGTTATACTCCCGTTACCCTGGCCCGTTCTAAATTTCCACGTGGCAATTTTTTATCCTTGTTGCGTCGATGGTAATTACGCTACTGTTTGCTTTTTATATCTCGCATATAAATACAACGATGCAACCGAAGTCTTTATAGTGCTCCCGGTTGCGTTTGCCGAGAGATTTCCGAGATTCATCTCTTTATACGATCTTCAGCCGTGTCTACCTCCGAATATTTGAATGTTACAACAAAGTTACGCAGGTAGGTGACGCAGTGTCCAGTTTCTTCGAACACTTTGCATCACAAAGTGCATACATACTGCAACCGTGAAGTACATTTCATTATACTGCGGATTTTTCTAAAAAACAGAAATTGTCTGCGGCAACTGCTTATTTCATTTTTTAATAATTCTGTAAGGTTCGAAACAATACAAGAGTATTTAAATGTTCTCTAAATGTTTTTACTGTTTTGCATTTGATCAACTCATTTTTGGAATATGTGCATAAAATCCGCAATTTACTTATTACAGAACAGAACCTCTGTGATCTTGAGATACATTTACTCCATAAATGATTTGAAGTTAGAACCGGCGGAGGTTCGGATTAGAATAATGTCAGCACGGTGTCAAACTCATTAGTATAATTCATCGACCGAAACCGGGGATTGGCGGCCGATGGTAGACATTAAAACCAGCCCATCGTCCGCGGCGCAAAAACATCGAAGAGATTATACCGCGGCGCTCATCGGACTTTTAAAACGAGGCCGGTTAAATGCGAGCCGGTACCATTCGATGGATCGCACGAACAATGATCACGTCGTTTCCTCGTCACTCTACGATCCTCTATGGATCCTCGGTTGGCGCGGGTTGGCGCGGATCTCGGCGCGATTACCGATGCACGGGGTCCCCTTCGAACTTCCCGTAAACACGTACACCGTCGATTCGCAGAGAAAGTGGAGTAGACGAGTGTACGCAAGACGAGAGATACCTGCTCTCTCACATTAATTATTCCGTGACTAAACCCTTCATCCACGGTGGGATCGATACCCGCGTCGCGGATCTTTCCACGGGATTATTCGCCCAAGGATCGAGATCCTGAGACAGAAAGGCAACCGCGAGCCAGACGAAAGGCGAACAGGAAAAAGGAGCAGACGACGACGGGGCTTTGCATTATCCTGGATCTTAATAGCCCGGAGAGCAACTTTGTCTGCTGCTGAACAAATGGAGTGCAGATCCACGTTAGCCTGACCGATCCTGGATACTCCGGCTGGATCAATTTTTTGGTGGAGTCGTCGCAAATGGAATATGTAATTTTATCTGGATAATGTGAAACGTGTAATTTCTTTTCACATATCCGTTCGTTTGGAGAGAAACATTATTCGTCACTGAAACTGATGGATGCAGGTCCAACATGTGCCATTCCGGATTGTTATTTTATAATGACTAGTGTAATGTATGTACTTTTGGAAGAAACTGTCAAATTCATTTATTCGTACATAAATTGCAATGAAAGTCGTGGCAGACTTGAATCAATATACTTTTCAATTTTCACAAGAAATCATTGAAATACAAAATTGTAAAAACATCAGAAAAATATAAGAAAATTCTTACATTGTTAAAACAGCACATAATTTTCTATGTAATTCTACATCATGTACCATGCAGACAATTCAGACATCTTCCGAAAGATATAAATGAACTGAATAAATCAGCTTGTTTCCCCGGTTTAACGAGTTAATAATTAATAGCGTCGGTCCTTATACATTCACTTTCGACATCATTCCGCTCAAATGGAAGGGACCGTGTAGGCTACGCGTGTGTCATTTGCCCCGAAAAGCAGGCTAATGGCGGCGCCCTTTAATTTCCTAGAATTCCAGGGTTCCTACGGACCAGAAACTAGGAAGAGGCAGGGCAACGAGTGCCAAAACTGTTTCCCAGGCCTCGGCGGGGACTATCCTCTGCTCACTACTCGGCTAAGGATCTCAAGTGACTTTTAACTAACCGTAGAAATTATCTGTTGCGGGTCTTGCTACAGGCTCTGGGGTCCTGGACAGTGTTCTCTGGACCTGTCCCAGATATCTCGACCAATCTGTGAAACGACACCGTGTTTGGGTGCGCTGCGCCCTGCACTGCACGGACTTTGAACCGCGTTTCCGCTCGGTTCCCCGAGGATCCTTGTGAATGGAGCCGACGGTTTACGCGCCGATGTTGACAACGTTTTTGTGACCTGTCGTTAATCTTTTCGCTCCTGTTTTAATAGATGTTTCAACCAACGATACGATTCCACTTTGTAATTTCTTCGTTCGTGTCAATCTAACACTGTACAATTAAAACCAGTAACTTCCTTAGTGTAAAACGTAAATTCTACAGTTTTCTGGCTCACTGTTTTATAGAATTCCATTTGGTTTGAATTGTATACAGTAGGCTACCGTATAACGCGATAAAAAAATTGTTTAAACAGGCTGTATACGTGTACTTTCTGTGGCAATGTATTTAAAGTATAATTTTTTTATCATGTTATGCGGGAGCCTAACTGTAAGTGTGTAAAAATAAAAGGAAACTGAGGACCAAATATTTCTTCTTCATTTTATGCTGTAGTTAATCGAAGATGGAGAAAGTGGCGAGGTATTAATGATTTTGTCTTAAATTGCCTTTTGAAATTCTGTGTGGAGGTTAATCGAAGAGGGATGATCAGGAGATTTGGAGAAAAGCGGATTTCGCGGGAACGTTAAAATAAAGATGGTAACCCGCGTGCAGAAGCGACGGGACGGCAGGTTTTTGCCGTGAATCCTAGCGTGCGCCACCCCGCATTTAAAAGTATCATAAACCCATGGAAACAACGGTCTCGCAGGCGAGCGTAGACTCACACCGGAGGAGTGACCGTATAAGACCTCTTCCTGTGCGGGGAATCGTAGAAACCTACGGGTTAAGACGCCAGGAAAAATTGTATGAACTTGCGGACGTTCGAAACACAGTGCCCCCACGGTAATGAATGTGGGAGTTTCACACGGGTCAACGGATCGCTGCGTTTTCTAGGGATCCACGCGAGAGATGCGCTCGGAATTTCTCCTGGCGAAGACAGAGAGAGAGAGAGAGAGAGAGAGAGAGACCCGGCCCTATATACCGCTTATATAGCGTGTACGTCCGTAATAAACAGGCTTGATAACTTATGCATTCCAAATAGACGATACGATCTATCTGGCACTGCAATAAATTCGACGCACGCTGAATACCCGCGATTATAAATTCGCCAACATTTTAAACGAGTCCTCGACAACCGATCACGCCCCCGCCGGATGCGGACGATGGAATCCGTCGTGACAACGAAATTCCTAGTTCGACCTCATCGCCATAGCAATACTGCTCTTCCGCCTCGTTTAATGCACTATTAATTGTACACAAATTGCTACGATTCATTCTTTGTCGATCTTCCGGTGGTAATGTGGCTCTCGTAACGGGTCTTTCATTCCTCGGGCTGAGGTCTTAATTGTTTCAGGCCTTAACGTGATCTGAAAAATTTCTGGGATACCTATTATGGTTTCTAATTCATAGTGCAAGTGATAATTTTACCCAAATTCGTTTCAACATTTTGCAATGGAAATACAAATTCGAAAGCTATGAAGAAACCTGTAATTTATAAAGTGCCTATAGTAGAAAAATTCTTGGAGCTTCTTCCTTTTGGGAGTATATTTCTATTACAAACTTTTACACAAGTTGTCTGATTTCTTTGGTAAAAAGAGTGACAAGCTTTAAAAATTATAAACATGTTGTAAATCGTGACATTTAATGTACCAGTCATGAGTTCCTACTCATTTTTGTACAAATAGTCACAGAGTTTCGTATGCTCCTATTTCACTTGCATTTTTTGAAGAACCATTACGGATGCTTCACAACGGTTTGAGTCTCTTCAAACGTTGCTCTACAATAGAGCTCTACGAACAAATCCTATGAGCTCTTTCAACATTCTTTCAACCCAAGAGATCGACTCCCATCTACGCCCACACAAATCATCCTAGAATAATTAGAATCGATGATTCAAGTGACTCGAGGGTCCCAAAAGCGATCCGAGACACAATTCGCTCGATTTCTTCATTTCGTCCGTTACAAGCCTCGCCGGTTGCGCCATGTGTGGACACGTGTGCCATTCAGTAACGCGGCCGCCTAGTTAAGTCAAACAGCAGGCCGCGATAACGCGGAGCAAGGAGCGCATAGTCAGGCGGTCGTCACATAATTTACAACCGACTGCATGTCCCTAGATTGCAACACGTTCCAATTTCCCGGGAAACATGACTGATGTAAAAATCGCTTAACAATCCTCGACCTAACGAGTCTCCGTTCTGACGATCCTTCTGGGATCATCGTTTTCTACGATGGGACATGCAAAGCCGAAAATCTTATAGGACGTCATGATCGCAGTTATACTTCCGACAGATGCTTATTGCTTCTGAATGCTGGAGAATGGGCTTGGATGATTTTAGAAATATAACAATATTGAAATGAATCTTTTTATAATGTGCACAGGTACAACCGCCTTCCAAAACCTGGTGATAAAGAAGATGCATTTCTTGAAATGTGCAGTGCTGTATCCGGAATTTCCGTCACCCGTTAGATCAAGGCGTTCGTCCAAAGGGTGAAAAAACGTAGCGTGGACCATCTTGGTGACGATGCCCGGCCCGGGCCGTTCTCGGACGCTCTCTCTCTCCCCGAGTCTCTCCCGTCCCCTAACAACGCATCCTGTTCGGGGTTTTAAAGATTATTTTTACTTCGGGACAAAAAAGATCTGTCTGGCGACTCGGCGACGTGCACATGTGCCGGGCACCGACGACGACGACGACGACGACGACGACGACCACGAAGACGAAGACGACCAAGACGACGACGCCGGCGGACGAATGGTTTCGGTGCGCTTTTCGTTGCCCGTGTCCAGCTCTTCGTGGGAGTTTATCTCTTTTTCTCCCTCTCTCTCTCCCACTGTCTCTTTCCCTCTGTCTCTATGCCCCTCTCCTTCCCCGAACCGCCTCTCCAACTACCCCAGCTCCGATGGGTCCTCTTCTTCCCTCCCTGGAGGATTCGTAAACCAGAGGGACGAAGAGGTCCGAAGATAAAAGCGAACATCCGTCCCCAAAGCGGCTGCGCGCCGCGTTGGTATATCGGTGACCGGAGATGGTCAAGAGGTCGCCTAAAACCGCACTGCAGGCTTCCTGTCTCTCCAGGCTCTCTACATCTCTTTCACTCTCTCTTTCTCTCCGTTTCCAGCTTCCGTGACAGCCACCGGCGCGGTACGGCGGCTATCTAACGGAAAAAGATTGAATCGAGCAGGATGCAATAATCTCTTGCAGGTGTTAACTTCCTGGGGGGTTACGACTTTTGTCCCTTTGATAGCGATGCTCCGGGCACGGTTTGCCGAATGTCTTTGTCGATGGCTATGGTCTTAACCCGCTCACGTGGTAGATCACCCTGACGATCGAAAAATTCGAACCTCTTTCTTTTTTAATTTCATCGAAGGTTCGAGTACAGTAGGGCTCTGTACAATGTGGCAAATGTTGAAGTTTATTCAGTGTGTCTTCCAGCACTATTTATTTACTTGGTTGTACGTTCAAGTTTGAGGGATTGGGTCTCTGGCTCTCTAAATAATTGAGAATACAAGTTGGCTGGCTGAATTTAGCTGATGGGGAGTTGCTGGTCCAGTGGCAGGTCAAAGTGCAGTTGTCAGAATAACACGATGGTCACGGAAAAGTCGGCAGAAGTAGTTATTTGTTTGGAAGTTCTTCGGTTACTTGATTATTAAGATTTGTCGCCTGAAGGAGGATGGATTCGAAGGAACTTAGGAATTTACAAGAGAATCGGGCTGGGATGTCCGAGATATAGGCGGCAGTTGTGAAACATGTTATGAAACTCGTCGAGCAAAGCTTCTAAAAAAATTGCCCAAATTATAAAACACAGATAAATCGATAATAAACAGTACGTAAAAGTTGTCAGTAAAAAAGCCGACATTATTGTCCGGTGGATTGGACCTTGGATGTCGACGCCAATGCGGCATGTGTGCCCGAGAGGAGTCAGACACCAAATATAACCGGAGACAGACCCCTTGCCAAGGGTGTTTGGACCATCTTCCTCGCAAGGGTTAGCCCTGGTCCTGCTTCGGGCACCGTTCGAACGTTCTCCTCCGGTGATGGCGTCGCAGACGAAGGAAAATCGTCCTCCTAGGAGCCGGCTGATCGTTTCCTCCTTCGCCCTTTCTCTCTCTCTCTCTCGCTCACTCCTCCCTGTTCTCGGAGATATTTTCGTTCGGGATTTTGTAACCAGGGGCTATTTAAAGGCTCGGTCTCCTTTTAAAATTTGCAGCGCGGCCGATCACTAATTTACAGCGGGAAGGTTGCAGCTGCTCGATCGGCGGGTGACAGTTCGGCCCATCAGAGGTCGTTGAACCGCGAGAACATGTCTTATTCCGGAACGACAGGAGAGAAAGATCAGTTTCCTTGTTTTCCTTGGCACGAGTGGCGGCCACGAAAAATTTTCAGATCGACTCCAGGACCCTATAAATCCTCCCTGCGTCCTGATGAATAACGTTTCGTTGGCTTCCGGGATTCCCGTTTCGCGAATTACTGGCAGCCACGCTCTATCGATGATCCATCGGCACTCTAAATCACCGCGACGGCAACCACCGGTCCACCTAGACCTGCATCTCCGACGCGATTTATTTCGGCGACTCTGGATCCTGCGCGGTTTGCCACCGATCCTCAATTCTGTCTCTTTTGAAGCTAGCTTGACTGAGAATTCGAGAATCCTGTCGATCTTCCAATCTCAGTTTTTGATAAGATGATTGTTAGCTCCCCCTTCGCAATTTTGTAGCCTTAAACTGTAGACTTGATATTTTTTAAAATTTTAGGAAACATTGTACTGCGACATTCTCCAGTCCGAAGAAACAGGGTACGTTGACGAGGTTAATATTCTACAGACCCACTCAGAAATCCTCTTTACCCAGCTAAAAACTGTTTTCCCGCACTGCAGAAGTAAATCTACCTCGCGACAAGAAAATTGTCACGACCGCAGGTCCTTCCTCCTTAATATTCTACAAATCCATTCACAAATTCCCTCTATATTGACCCCAACTATTTCTCCGTGCTTCAGAAGTAAATGTACGTTTTGATAAGAAGGTTGTCATCGCGACTGCAGGTCCTCGTGTCGAATGTTCTACATTGCCATCCGCAAACCCACTTTGACTACAATTACCTTCCTTTAGAAACAAATCTACTGTTTGCTAAGAAGATTTTCACCAGGATCGTGAGTTCTTCTTTGATATCCTACATTAGCATTCACGAATCTCGTCTGTTGACTAAAACTATTTTTCTGCACTTCGGAAGTTCTTTATTACTCCAGCTCTCAATCTCCCTAGTGCACCACTCAAAAACAATTTTCCACCTTCCCAGAAATAAGTACACCTTCCGCTGCTTTTTTAATATTCCATCAACCCATTCAGAAATCCATGCTTTAATCAAGATCTCTCTCAGGAGTGAACAAGAAAAATTCTGTTTCTCTCGCAAGCAATGATGAATATTATATTCATGTCATAAGTGTTCCATCTGCTTCGACTGCTCATTTCCCACAAACATTTTCCAGCGCGTCCCTAATGAGTCCACTCGCGATCCTAGGCGCGCTTTCTCATGTCCGACTCCGCATAAAAAGGCCCGGGGCCTGATTGCAGGTCACCTCGCGATTTATCTATCCCGACCTCATCCTCCGTCTCACGGGTCCAGTGCACAGGCTGCAGCCGCGTTTTTTCCCATGTCCAGTTTTGCATAAAAAAATTCTCACCCTCCAGGTAGCGGTACGCTGCGAGAATGGGAGGGTGATCGGGTCCCCCGGATTAAAAAAACGTCCCTGGGGGGCAACGTCGCGGCTAGGTGGATTCCTTCGATCACGATCGCGAACGTGCGACTTCCTAGGTCGAGAAGAGGGGGCTGTCTATTTTTTTTCCATCCTCCCGGTGCGGTGTGGGGTTGGGGATCCAGGAAGACAGGGAACGGCCGGAACCTCAGCCGCGAGGACGGAAACACCTTGTGCGATGTAAAAAAAGCGAAAAGAGGGGGGCAGGTTCCGATGGGGAGGGGTTTACGGTACCCCATGAGTGGCACGGATTCCTCCGCAACGGAACAGGCCACGGGGAAAAAAACATATCGGGACAAGAGAAAAAAAGTTAAAATACTGGTGCGCGCCCGGCGAGGAAACGCAGGATGAGAAATTTCCTACAGCATTTTGGGGAAAATTCTCGCGAGCGAGCCCGTGAGAACGGACCCCGGGGTACTGTTCATTTAAAAACTCGCACCGCCGGGACTACCAGCCGTGTAGTCGCGCCGTATTTTATTACTGCGGGGTGCAGCTTTACAACGAATTCGAAATTCTGCTGCGTTTTAATATTGATGCGTTGATAGACGGTGGGCGGACGTTGGAAATATTGTCTTGTTGCCAGGATTCTCTTGACTATGATGGAAAACGGGAGTTCGTTTTATTGTCTTGAGCCTTGGTTGTGACCGAAAGTTGCAGAAAAATTGGTCATCGCTGACTAAATTGACTAGAAGATTCTTAGTCCTGAGACTATAGGTACAAGACTATAGATATTTAAAATATAATGTAGTACACCGATCATCAGACCATCAATCTGGCGCAATTTTCCATTCCCCATCGTCACCGATCGCCTAATTTCCCATGGCCATTCGGTTCCCGGCTCGTTGGAAGTGGAAACTGCGCAACGAACGCCCTAGAACCGCTGCGACCCGAAACTGGGACTTAATCCGTTACCCCGGGGTGACGTAGCTCCTCTCGGACTCATCTCTTCCTTTCTATCATAGTTCCATCTTTGTCCGACGAGTCGAACGTGCATCCTTCTTCCTTGTCCCCCTTCGTTTCACCCCTGTTGCGGATCCTGCATCTTGGCCGCTCCTTCCGTAGCGGCAGATGGCCGGCCAAGGGGTAAGAAAAAAATCCTAGGGCCCACGGAAAAAAAGAAGGGTGGAGGTTTATAAAAAGCGGGCTGGAAAAAAGGCAGGGGGACAGCCGGGGGCGATGGACCACGTGTGTTCTTGAAAATTTCTCCGTGAGAGAGAGAGGCGGCTCGTCAACTCTCGGGTCCGACGAGATTCGTCCTTTGATCGAATTTCGGCCATTCATCCGATCGATTCGACAATCGGCCTTCTTCTGCAGTTGCCCTCTGCCGTCCCTGCTATGCTCCAGTTCATGTTCGGTATCGCTTTCGGCATCGAGATCGCGATGGCGGCTCACGTGACGCTCCGCTTGCCGAAAAACCGACTCCGATCAGCTGCGAACAGCATAGTCTCGTTTTCGCGACGTTGACACACGGCACAGCTTTCCGAGACATTTTCTTCATCATCACCGGACACTCTACGAGAACACGGACATCGACTCATTATTCTTGCGCTTCTGACCTGGAAATTGGGCATTCCCGGACTGGCCAAAATACAAGGTTGATATTTACGTTCCACGTGGATGGAATAATAAACCTTTTCCCTTTATCTGTCCCGACCAATCTCTTTACGTAACTGTAAAGGACCATAAGTGGCGGCCTGTCCCGGCCTCGGATGACCCGTGAACAGATCTCAGGTAGAAAAATCGAAATTCGTAAAAAAAAGCCGAGAGGAACGGAGAACGTGGGGCGTGCAGGGGTGAAATGATAAAGAAAGACAGACAGAAGATCGTCGCTTGTGGACGCGCAGGCCAGCTGACCAGCCGTGGGAAGAGGTGATCCGACTACCTTTTCTCGAAGGGACTCGAGGAAATTACTTTTAAATTGGCGAGCCACCGCCTAGATGCATCCTAACAGGTAGAACACCGGTCAGTTTTAGTTTCCTGAAATCGACCGACCCCGAGGAATCAACGACACCCATCTTTCCAATCCTCCACGATACTGTTTCGACTTTTCCACATTCCACGAGGTTTCGACAATCGTTGGCAAGATCACTTCTTTCTTGAAATATTCATGCGTTCTATTCCTTTCCGAATTTGCAATTGTTCGGTTCACTCTGTTTATACTTCCTCTATTTAATTTATTGGGGACTGCTTTCTCCATCTTTCTTATACTTCACTAAACCATTGAAAAATATTTCTCAATTTTTCTGTACACGTAATACATGTTCATCTTCATATTATATTAGATGCAATAATAAAGTGAACATGTTTCGAAAATATTAAGAAATACCCATAAAAGATGGTCGCGAACCTAACAGACAATGGAATGACTTCAACTGAAGATCGCGCGAGCACAATATCTCCAAAAAGCTGTGGAGCACATTCACGAGCTTAACCGGCTTGACTTCCATCCCCTCGAAGTCCAACCAACAATTTCTGCGCTACCATATACACTGTCCACGATAAATCTCACGAGGACCAGTAAATTTCGCTCGGACAACGCAACTGCCTGGGACTTCTATTTTTTATGCGGGTGCGTCATTCACGGGATTGCAGCTCGGCGACAAAACACCGCTGGAAATAGATTGACATTGACACCACTTTACCGGGATGATCGGACACCGCCGTTTGTTAACAAGGCACGAATTTTTCAGGAAGCCGGCGCCAATTTGTTCTCCGCGAGCACAGTTAATAAAATCCAGCGTTTTCTCCCCGTGGTCGCAACCGGGCGTACTTTAGACAAAGAATAAATAAACGACGTCTGGGCAGAGCCGGAGGAATTCGGGAAAAGGAGACGGTTTTCTTGACCGTGACATGCGCCCGCCACGAAATAAATTTTTCCTCGCGGCATCGGCGACGAGACCAACGACGACAGACTTTCTCTCTCTCTCTTTCTTTTTCTCTCCGCCATTCTCATTGCTGTTTTCGCTCTCGTCCGTCTCATCTTTCTCGGCTTCTTCGCCGCCCTCTCCGCCCGCCCCGTCCGTCGACCCTCGTTCCGTCGACTTCTTTCGAAAGGGAGACTATGCATTTTTCGCCTGTTTAAAAATAGGCGATCGCCGTACCGCGAACTGGCCAGAGGTCAGTCACTTCTTGGGCGCAACGCCGCGCCGCAAAAATAGCCGGCAAAACGGAAAAAATAATTTCCTCCCCGGCGAATCACGCTGAAATCTTGGATACCCGATGCTGAGGCTACCGGCGGACCACTGGTTGCTCCTCTCCGCGATTCGTCGCCGATTGTCACTATTTCCATCTAAGCCATGGAAAGATGTCTTTCATGATTTTGAACAAAAATTTATTTTATTTATCTGAAATATTTTCTCATTCGATGCATATGAAATTTCAAGAAACGCGAGTTACATAGACAACTTGTCTCCTATCTCGTCCCCGACCATTTCAATAAGCCAATAAAAATCTGCCCGTGCTCTGAAATTCTTTTGGAGTTTCTCCGACTCCGTGTTACGCGCGCTCATTGTCCTCGCGAACACGTAAAATCTAGGCTCTAATTGCGGAAAACTGGTGGGAGAATGGCGATGGTCATCTGCGCGGCGGAAAGAGGGGAAAAAGAGCGAGGAAACGGGTTCGTCGACGAGAAAGCCGGTCACGATTTCCGGCGTTTCCCAAAGATCGTCTCCGGTCTGCTCTGAACGCGTTCTGGGGCCCATTGAACGCGTTCCTCTGCAACTCGGTGAATGCGCACCTCCTTTCGCGTCACCTCAACGGGCCCCGATTGCGAGGTCCGAATCTGCACCGTCAGTTCTGTCAGATTTTTCACGGTGCCGATCCCCTTTGTAGGGGGCGCTGCCCGGTTGTCATATTTGCCTATGATGGACGATTCATCGGTGAAAGGACTCGACGACACCGGCAAACAGATTCCCGGGGATGACGAACGTGTTTTCTTATTCAGAGAATGCACTGGGAACGGGACCCGGTCTCGCACCACATTTCGGCAATTCCACACCGATTCCTGATTATGCCCCTCGGATCAGCGAGTCCAATTTGGTCGGGACCGCTCGGTTGATCTCGCCTTTTTTTGCCCCCGTCGTCTGTGCTCCTTTTCCTTGTAAAAGTTTGTCTCCCTCGCTTCCCTCCCGCGCGCCCCTCGACGACTACGCAAGGCGTCGAAAAATAAATCGTGTCGCGTCCGAGGCATTTCCTCGGCCGATCGAAACACGCCGCCGCATCTGGACACTTCTATATTTGAACTCGGAATCGGTACTTCCTATCTACGACGCTGCTCACGAGGCCACGGCACCCTTCTTCTGGCCCTAACCCTCTGCAACACGACTTTATTTTACTACGAAAGGAAGCTGCTCTGCTGCCTCGCCAGTGTAAATTTGGAAATGAGCGGCTCGACGCAAACGGGCTTTGTCAGGAAGAAAGCATTATCTTCAAACACGTCGTTGCAGCAATTGCGTAAAATATTTGGCTGAATAGAGTTCATTTTATTTTAATCAAAAAATGAAACACCGTGGAGTGAGGTATTTATGGACATTTTAATAAAACTGTTGGGAGTTGCAATGGTCAAAAGTAGAACCATGTTTTCATTACACCAAGAAGATGCTTGTAGTAAATAGGAATAATTGAATGGATTCATTGATTTCAGGAATCGTAATATTCTTAAAAATTATAAGCGTGTTTTTTTACTACGTTGTAGGAAGGTTTCAGACAAGATTGTTTGTAAGAATTTCTGGATTGGAGATCGCTGGAAACGATTCGCGTATGTCGTGCTAAGGTACGAGTAACTTCTCATGACGCTGCGTACACAAACTGTCAGCGATCATTTTTTGTAGAAAGAGAGAAGCTGCGAAGCGAAAAGAAAACAGTAAGGGAGAGGAAGCGGATATTTCGAGGGAATGAGGGTAATTTGAAATAAATTTAGCATTAATTTCCGAGTGTCGTCGCCGTATGTACTTTTTATTCGATGACGTTCCTCGCGCACGTATAAATATTTGCCATAACTCTTAAATAGATGGACAGCTATTAGAGGATGCGAGCATAATGTACAGATTGTTCCATGCTTTTTGCATGAGCCCCTTTAGAATTTTGGAATTTCAATTCTCATAAATAATGCAGAGCAGAGAATAACCTGTGGCAGAACGTGTAACCGCCGCAACGTATCCCCGAACTCTTCTGGACCTTAATATAGCCTTTCGAATATCGGAACTTGTCTACGAATAAATGTACTAGGTATAACATGTGTTAATGTTACTAAACTCCAAATCTTTTCTGTGATCAATAGTCAAGGTTCTCGTTCAGCCTATGAAATTACTAAAGATAAAATGTTCGAAGAGCACAGAGGTGAAAAATCTCGCAGGCCAAAAGTCTAAAAATCCAGAATCACGAAAAATAAAATATCTGAATAGCACAGTAGCGAAAGAGCATGTAAACCGAGTGGTTAAAAATGGTAGACTCTTAAAATCGAGAGGAACTGCCAACAAATGGTCGCTCGACGAACTTGTGTAAAGCCAAGGAGTCTGAAACGAGGAGCCACGCGAACGATTCAAATCAGTCCGGGGTCCAGGGGCGAGACTGAAGGGGCCAGCTAGAATAATACTCGCGTAAAGATGTACACCGTCCAGATAAAGAGGATAAGAGGAAGAAGACCATCAGGGCCGTAGGAATCGCCTGGCCAGGAGACAGTCGTCGGCGCGGGCTGTTGAACAAGGGAACCGTCGAAAGAGGAGCGAACGATCCTAATCTCCTCGGGGGCCAGGGCCTCGGTCGAAAATTCAATTAAACTTTTGATATACGGGCGGCCGCGCGGCGCTGCGTTCACGGGCCTGTGCGGCGGCTGTGTAAACGAAAATTTCGCAAGGTTCACGTACTTTCCTTGGCCGTGGAGAAGAAGGAGGAAGGAGCCGGCACGGCGCGGCGTGCGCGAACGTTATACCTCGTAAAACGATTAGGCCACCGCGACGCCGACGTTCCACGTGCACAGCTCGCCGGGGGTTGGCTTTTCATCCGAAGGGTGGCCGGTGTCTGAGGATCAAGCGGAAGAATGCCAGGCCGAGCGTGGATTGATGCGAAACGACGCATCGGCCGGGAAATCTCGAAATTTATCTCGGACGATTTGTCGGATTCGCCCGGGACCACGGCGACGACTCTAACTGCGAGGATATCGATGCCACCAGCGTGTGCGCCACTTCCTCTGCTTCGCTTCTCTTCTCTTCATCTTCATCTTCCTCTTCCTGTTCTTTTTCCACCTTTTTTCTTAGCCCCGTTCTAATACCGGCACAAAGGCCAGGCGTTACCTGTGATTTATAGACAACGATCGGGGATCATGCTCTTCCCTGCCCTTGCTCTCGGATTTTGGAACTTTTCAGAACTTAGGGTGTCGCATTTCTGAAGGATTTTTTTAAAACTTTCCCCTTATGTATTTATTAAGCTGTCACGCTAGCGCGTTCGTTCAATCGTAAGTATAAATGTGTTCTAGTTGGAAGCCAATCCAAAGACAATGAATCCATTGGGAAAGCTAAGACAATAATAAAAATCATATAATTCATTGGATCAGTATCGCGTCGAGTCGAACGCGCAATTCACGCGTATGAAGATAATCACTTATGAGGTGGCTGCGAAGAAGTATTCTCCCAACCTTCAAACGGTCAGCGAAGTATCCAGGCGCATCTTCCACCGGAAGTTATTTAATAGGCGTTTAAGACTGCCGATTAACAGCCAGGAACTCGTTGATAAATTTTCCCATCACGACAGAAAATTGCGATCGGAAACTAATGGCTAGACTGCGGAAGATTATGCAAATTCGCCGAGTTCGTGGTGAAATTTAAAGAAACTTGCATTAAATGGAACTCTGTTTTGTTCGTAGACGATCGGAACATTATTAAACTGTCTTGTGTAATAATTCTTGGAAGATTGTTGCAGGTTATAAATACTTTAGATTGCGCAGCCTATTAATAACGCAACCTGAGGCAACGTAATTATTTCCTGCTTAATTCTTGTTGATACAATATGCACAAGGCTGTAACGTAATAATAAATACTCCGAAAATATGTAACGACGTTAAGAGGCTTGTTAATGAACCTCGGCTTTCTCGGATATTGTTAATGGGATTTAAAAGTGTAAATAAATGTGGTTATGGCTCAGACAATTAATTGTTGAAATTTTCACCGGTGTCTATTAGAATTCAAGAAATTTGTAAAACTAAATTTTACTCACACGATTACCAGGGTAATCACTTTCTTGATCTTCGTGTGAAATCAAAATATTCTGCGAACAGTTGCAAGAAGCAAGAGTCAATCTAAAACTTTTTCTGTTTTTAATCATTTTAATACATATTTTGCATTGACCAACATTTTGAAACTTTTTAAATCTGCCTACTGTTTTAAACATCACCTGCTCGTTTTCGTCACACCATTCGTCATCGCAGTTTAGTGATAGATTAGAGAGGGAATCAAGTTTGAAAAAATTCCCGAGTAGATAATTGTTTGTGGAATTGATTCCTTGACCAAAGCTGTCGTCGTTTCCTCATCGTCAACGCAAGGAGGTTCCAAGTGACGCAACACCGCCACGATTCTTTCGGCCTCCGTCGATTCTCCGGTAAATTCGATACACCTGTGTGCCAATTGTTTTGACATGTGTCCCTATTGTGGCCTGCCGATCCACGGGACGATACGAGGCGAGGAGACACGCGCGTTCCGGGGACCTCTCGTCTCGTAACGACATGCGGGTCGGTACAGTCCAACATCGAACGAACGGTGAAAAAAAGAGAAGGAACAGAACGAAGAAAAAAAAAAGATCGAGAATCCGACCGGGGGCTACCATGAAAAAGAGAACAGGAGCAAGAGAGGGAGAAGAAAGGACCAGGTTGACGAGAGAAGACGATTCAATTTTCTGATTAGACGGCGTAACGGTGTTGCCTACCGAATTTAACTCCTCCTTTCAGCCCTCACCTCTCGTCTACAGTCATCTAGAACGGTGACACGGGCCTCTCGTGTTTTCAGTTGAGTGCCGCCTGAGGTCAATTTGCCCAAAAACCTAGACGAAATATAATAAAAATGATTAATGTTATTAGTATATGGGTTGACTGGTCATAATTTGGCTATCATTCAAGATTAAACATCGATTTCTCTATTCAAATGAAATTTAAAAGTTATTTATTGCTGAAAATGTATAAAAATTTTTTCATACGTTCCTAAAGGTACGACCTAAATCCATGAAGTACCAGAAATTCTCTGAACTTATCAGAGACAGCTTAGGAAATCGTAAACAGTCCTTCACTCAGGATTGATCACAGATGTGAATTTTGTCGATGTTTTTGGGAAAAATGACCGCAGCAGGAGCGTTCGAAAGATGCGAGGCGATTTTTTGGGCACGTCTCGCAGCCGCTCCGGCACACAGGATGTAGCGACAACCGCGCCGGAGAAAGTTATGGCTTTTCTATTGTTTCGCGCGGCTGCTACGACCTGCGGGATCGTCGTTTTTGAATGGGGCATCGCGCCGAGCCTCCGCGCGGAGCGGAGCGGTGTCTCCTTCCTCGAGATGTAACGACAGACCGGAGACCAGCCAGGAGAACGTTATGTTATGACCTCGCTGGAACACCGAGTCGCCCCTTTGTTTAACCATCCGACGATCCATTTGCTATATTGTTAGGTTTTTATTGCTACGGGCCTCCTGATGGAACGTCGCCGCATCGCTGATGAACTTCAAACCGAGTTTTAACGCCGGCCTCATTGTCTTTAATGCGACTGAATTCGAAATGAGCCGCGACTCTTGATACGAGAGCTCCGACTATCCAAATACACCGGAGAATCTTCTTGCATTATCATTTTTCACATGACCAATTTTTACATGGATTTCTTTCTATATACGTTTCTTACAAGAACAACTGATTAATATAATTCAATAAACGCAAACATAAATGGTCTACAATTTAAAAAGTGTTCCGAAATAATGTAATATTTCACGAATCAATTTTTTGAATACGTTTTTCAAGTTACGAGGCTCGGAAGCGCAATCGAAAATTGGAGCGCAGATGCAACAAGTCGTTAATTAATGAGGCGATTTTGATCCGGTTCGATTCGACGGTTGAAGGGCGCGAAGGAGAGAGGAGGCGAGGGAAGGGTTTACAAGTTTACACGGATTGATTTCAATTTACGACCGATAAATAGATTCCCGTTGTCAGAAGCGGCCATTAAATTAACCACGATCGCTTCGAGAGTCGTCGAGTATTTCACGGTGGCTCTCATCAGCAGCCTCTTCGGGCCCTTCCGCTCTTTTCTTTCCTGTTCCTCTTTTTTCCCCCTTTTTGCCTGCCTCGACTGTACAGGTGGTCAGTTGTGTCCCGGGCTGGCCCGCATCGTGCAGGACAGGTGAGGGCCAATGAGATAAATTCGATCTGACCCTCATGACCGTAGGGTACATGAAAACACGTAATTATGCAAATTTCCGTTCCGAGCTCTCCGACAAGGAGAAGGTCGTGCATTATTGGGACGCGTGGCCCGAATGAATCGAGATCTTCTTGGAAATTATTAGCCGACGTGAATACAGGCTGCCCCTTTCCTAAGCGATCCCACTTTGTGTATTCTATGGACAGCCACGAGAAGAATTGTTGCACGAATTATGCTACGAAATGTCGGACGCGAAATCTAATTGGATCACGATGTAAAATCAATTTACTACCTTGTTTCCAATTTCTTTATGCCACGAATTAAATCGAAATCTGATTTGAACACAACGCAAAATCAATTTACTATTTTCTCTTTAACTTCTTTATTCCCTCTACGAATTAAAATGTAACCTTTTGTTTGATACGATACATCAAAATTTTGATACTTCTGTAGAAACTAAACTTTCTATAATTTTTTTCTTTTTTTTATTGAGCCACTGAAACCTATTACAGGTTTATTTCAGTTTTAATAATTATACATTAGGCTTACAGTTAGTGTACAATGACAGTCTTAATAATCGCTAGAGATGTAGATTGCAGTCGTTTAAAAACTGGAAGATAAATTCGCAGGCTTTAACATTTGGTTCACCAAAGAAAATGTCCGCTTTTAATGGTAGAAGAAACTTAATTTTGCGCGGCTTATTTACTAATTTAATTCTTTGGGAATCACATAGACGACTGCCATAAAACATGATCTAAGTCCTCGAGGCTATAATTACACTTACAACTAGGATCATTAACAATATTTACTCGGTAGAGAGTGGCAGCGAGATTATAATGATTGGCCCTGATACGGTTTACTGTGGATATAAACCCCCTTTTGATGTAATGAGCAAAATTTTGAGCAAACCAGGGAGTTTGTGTTGTGTTATAGAATTTTTGGAAATAATGTACTTTCCTTAATTTAATCCAATTGTATAAATTACAAAAATGAAATTATTGAAATTTCAAAAATCGTAAAACATGTCTCTGTGCCATTTTCACCCTTCCAGTGGTTCCATCGTTCACCCATCATAATTCCATCAAACAAATCGTTTTTACAAAATCAATCGTATAGTCTCCAAGCACAACTTCGATTCATCGATTCCTCCTGTGGGTACTGAATGAGCATCGGTTCGCGTGCCCCAGGTAGCGCACACCTCGACCGGCGCGTTGGATCGTTCCAGCCATCATCGTCGCCATAAGTTACGATTATCGTTTTCGTGCGTACTTGTAGGCTCACGCAACGTCCACGTAGGAAGACGTTACCATTACGACGGCGGATGCCGCGGATTGTTCCTCGAGCTGAAAGAAAGTGGTACTCGTTGAAGAAGAAGAGGAAGGAGGAAGAGAAAGAGGAGGAGGAGGAGGAGGTTAAAGGTGTGTAGCTTGGATTAGAGGGGCGCGGAGAGCGTATCAGTGCGAAAACTCGAGGGCAAGGGGTCGAGGTGGGACGAAAGCAGGGTTTAGACACCGTAGGAGGCTGTAGAGACGGTGAAAACGGGACGGAAGGATGGCCGAGTGAAAATAAGAGGCTGGCTGGCGAGAAGGAAGAGGGTAAACGGGACAAGAAGGAATTCCTGAGTGTGTTCTCCTCTGTGTCGCCTTGTCTGCTTGCCCTATGCGAGGAACATTCGCTCAAAATGCAATTCTTGTAAACATATTCATTCCCTGCCAAAGATACTATCATTTCTTTCTGGACTATCATCATTTGATCTAGTACGAATTTATTAATAAATGGATCAATCGTGTAGTTCATAATGTACTCACACTGCAAACAGCATTAGAAAGTGCTGTGGGTTAATACGATCGAAAGTCCAAGAAAAATTGACAAACAATTGAACGTGCTTAGACATTGCTGTTCACAACATCACTAAGACGATATATTACACAAATCGTATTGAGTTTTCAATTTCAGATGAACCAGTATCCAATGATCGTTATTTTTAACTTCGTACTTAATAATAACCACTTCAAATAGAAAAACATTTTCTAAAGTCTTACAGTTTTTATGAAAATCACTTTCACGCTCTAGACCGAGCATAACCCTTGAACCGCTGTACGTCGTCTCGGAGTATCGCTGCGAAACGAACGCAACGACGACCATAAGCGTTGGTGGCGGTCGTGCAACGAACGATGGAACGGTGGAACGAGAGAACGCGCGTTGGTTCCGAAGAGCGAGAGAGCAATCGAGACCTGCAGAAAGAAGACGAAAGGTATTCGTGGAGGAGGTGCTGCCCCGGAGAAGAAGAAGAAGACGAAGAAGAAGAGGGAGGAGGAGGAGGGGCCGACGGGGGCGAGGGGAGAAAAATGACAATCATCGTCATTTTAATAATATGCAAAGGTATAGTCGACTTCCACGCCGGGCAAGTGTGGCCACAATGGCGTTATATAATGACAAAGACACGCCGGGTCGGCTGGGTACCTTTCGCTCGACAAAAGGCGCGGCGTTAGGGTCATCCTACCGGACCGGAACATGTTTTGTCCGGCGCGGACAAATGTCACCGATAATGTCTTCGGGGACTACGGCACCGTAAAAGTCCGAATAACTTCTCGAACCAGAATTATCGTCCGACGAATTGCTGTTCGTGGCTTCCGGCGATTTTTTTTCGCACATTTCTGCTCCTCTCCCCTTGACACGTGTATCTACACGTTGTGTTTTTACGATTGTTTTTAATAATGCAATCATTGCGTTTCTAGGATTAATATGTCTGTCATTGTACTATTTATTATTCTACCACTTCTTTTTGGTAAGGTTTTTGTAGTTACGTTATTTTATTAAATTTCATACATTCTTGTTTTTCTCTGTGTAATTGAATTACATTGTATTTCAATTATATAGTAATTCAACTACGTCGTAACTGAATTACATAATTCAAACCTTTCAATTAATTCAATTACTAAGTATTTTAATCAGATGTGTAATTGGAATACAATATAATTAAAATACAGCTCTCCAAATTATAGCCCAGAACTTTGAAGAAGTGCGATATATTTTTATGTTTTTTTTCATATATTTGTTTGCTGTCTATGCGGCGTAGTTTATATTTCTCGTCCTCCTACATAATACGTAACGCTAGTTCATAATTGTACTCCAATTGCAATTGCGAATTACATAGTAATTTAATTACAAAGTATTTTATAATTGTACTCCAATTGCAATTACGAATTACATTGTAATTTAATTGAATGTAGATCTGAATTATAAATTACCATATGACTGAATTACAATGTAATTCAATTACTTTGTAATTATAATTCCTGGAGTAATTCAATTGTAATTCTGCACAACTCTGGTTGAAGAAAGGTAACAAAGAAGAATCTGATTGTTCTCTCGAACGTTCACGGTATTACACGGCAGCTTACAACGTTAAATAATAATATTCGTAGGATTAGTTTAATTTAGTACTCTCAAATTTGATTAAATATGGCCAGATTGACAAAAATGTTTGGAATTCCATTAATTCAGAAAAAAACTGTACAAATCATAGAATGTGCCTAAACTTCGTCGTTTGCAATGTCGCTAATACAGTTATCAATAACTTCGCAGTTTCTGTAAGTAATTTCACTCCGGCCTCTGAACGCAGCCTCCTGATGCCAGACTAAATAAAGAGTGCAAAAGAAAGCAGGAAGGATTAAACCGTCAATGGTAGGAAATTGGATCATCGTAAAAACGAGCGTCGGATCGGTGGCGGTTCCATGGTCTCGTTAGTCCACTCGGTAGGAAGCGGTAACAAGTAGAAAGCAATGATTTCTTCGTCCTGGCGGGTTCTCAAGATCGAGCCCCACCATTCTCGGAACCTAATTGAATTAACACATAACCGAGCGCCGTTAACGAGGCACTTCTCCGCGTCATATCGCGCGGTCTACCGGTAGGAGAGTAACATTCTGGCTTCATACCGGGTAGCATAACATTCGCGCCACATTCACACCCACTAATAGGAATGCGCGCGGCCAGGCAAAAGGCGGTCGCGGAGTCTGGCGCGAGCGAGCGAAGCGTTATCGCGCGCGAGAGGAAAATCGTGCCACAACAGCGCGACTCCGCGCGTCTACCGTCTCGTTTCTTTCGAGATCTTTGGCGAACAAGCATACGATTCACACCGGCGCGTTTTAACCGATTCCGCGGCGGTGCGCGGCGATCGGTTCGAGATTAGACGGATTCCATTGGCCGGTGTTTTGCGCCGATGCGATGGAAAATCGGCACACGGCCGTCCGCGTTCGTCCGCTCGAATGCCGGCCGGAGTGGATATTATATTGGGGAGATCTGGACTCGCCGGCTCGTTCGTGGCACGATCGAATCCACAAGAAGAGCCTAACGTTCCGGGTAACGTACGAGGTGATCTTTCACGATCGATCTTCACGTACACACACGCGCGCAACGATCGGGGCACACGGTGCCCCCTCGACACCATCCGCCTCGGCTCTCCTTCTTCCTCCAACAGGGTCGCTCTGATATTCAAATCGCGGGAGAACGCTAAGCCTGCTCTTAACGGTACGAGATCCGATGCCGTCGCTCCACCAAAATCATATCGGGAGATAAAAATTTGTCTTCGACCGCGATCCCGACGCCCCCGCACACGGAACCGACTGTTTGCTCCTCTGCCGACCGACGTTTCCCTAAAACCGATCCATCCGGACCAAATTCCCCCTTTTTTTTCTTAACATACATGGATTCCATTTTGCCTCTCTTCATCTCTCTGTTCTTTCTTATATTTTATAATGAATTAGGATTTCTTTGCAGTCCACTATCCCCGCTGAGGCGCCATTAGGAGCAACTACAATAAACCCACGTATAATTCGATGGAAAAACTATATATATATTTTTATGTGGCAGCGAATGTACAATAAATGAATAAAGAATTTAAATTTCATAAAACAGCCGTATTCGGGAATGGTCACCGCGGTGCGGCCGCCGAACAGGTGTCGCCATAAAATTCAGATTTCCACCTGGCGAGCGTCTCTTTCGAGTCGGGATCGTCCTTAATGAAAACTTCGCGGGCTACCCTCGTGTCTCGACAACTTCTCGACTGGCGACGTCAGTGGATGGAGGGGGGTGTGCGCGGGGACGTGCAGGGGGTTGGTTCTCTCCCTTTCCGCGGCGCGCATAAATTTGCATCTTTCACGAAACAGGTAAAACCCGGCGCGTTGACTCGCCCGTCGGCTGAAGGAAGGGCGAGCCGGGGGATGAACGGGGGTGGATCGTGCGGAGAGGGTTGGTGAAAACAGTCAGGTGGTTGCACGGGGCCGAGAAATATCGGTCACCCGAGGGCCGAGAGGAGAATCTGGGGGCTCGGCGTCGTCTCGTGGCTGCTTAAAAATTCGGACAATACTTCCCCGGGCGTCTCGGGGTACATTTAAATGTATGTATTCATACGCTCGTGTATTGCTTTGACGAGAGGTGTGGTCAAAATTATTCAAACTGACCCGGACTCTTTTTTTCCTTTCGGTCTGGGACACTTTCTAGCGGAGTGGTGTGCGCGCTGCACCCACGTACTCTCGCCTCGGCCCCCCTTTAGCCCCCGCCCCCTCGGGCCCCCTCGCACGCCCCTGCGTCCTGGCTAGCCTCTTTCCCTTCCTCCTCGAGCCTCTCGCGAACCTCCTCTGCGATCCTCTCGCTCCGCTGTCCTCCCCTCCGCGGTTTCACCGTTGTCTCTCCGCGTCATTCTCTCTAGCCATTGTCCCGTCACGTGGTGTCGAATTCGAGATTGCTCGCCGCTCTTCGATTTCGCGGCCGATGATCTCATGGCTCCGCGATCCTAAACGCGATTCGGTGATCTAGCGTCGATGGAACCGGCTGCTGCATCCGATCACCGCTTAGGAGAGAGAGTGGAAAGTCGCTAACCCTCCGGAAATATTTGGGATCGTCGATCGGTTTCGCCTCCGGCCAAACGGAGACCGTGTCTCTCGATCCTCCTCGATCGCGAGATAACGTTTTTCGAACGGTGATTGCACTCGCGCGGATTAGACCCTGGCGAAAGCTGATCGACTCTGTGTGCGTATGTGTAGATCCTCGTAGCTTGTGTCGGTCAGGTTTGAAAAATTAATTTATACTTTCGTACGGTTCTAACTGAATTCGCCATCGTGCGGTTTAAAAGCTGCTTTGATATTAATAGACTGCGAATCCGTACGAGTTCATGAGGATCTTTATGTGTTTATGACAGCGTTTGAAGATTTATATACCACTAAACACAGTTACTTTAATGGCACTCGCATCGGATTTTTACTACAGGGAGTCTCTTACTCGGCAGAATTAATGTTCTCCTTATTCAAATTCGTCATACATTAAATATTGCGGTTTTGTACTTATTTTAATGAATGCGCAATCGAGACCAATCGTTGCCGTCGTTATTAAGTGTGGAACCCGACAGAACATCTGTAAATCGAATCAATGCTGGACAAACTACTATTTCATCCGTTCTAATTTTGTCCCAATTCGTGTAAACATCTTGTCGACCCCTGTATTTGATAATTCACCAATTATCGATGAATTGTGTTTGCAGCTCCAAGAATGACGGTTTCCGACCTATAGGGGTTAAACAACTGTTGAATTCCGGTTGGCGAGTTTGTAACGTCCCAAAATATATAATTTATTCTAGGAGAGCTCAAATACAAACCGGAACTCCAGCGAAGTCCCGGAAATAACTTTACCGATTGACAGTAACGTCGTTAAAGTGCTCGAAGCACACTGTCCAAAAATGATCGCTCTAAAATAATCTTTCGAAGCAAAACAAAACAATCCAATTCATATCTCCGGAAAATCTGAGCAAGAAACGTAGTCCACAACATTTTGCATAGACATTGAGAATGAAAAAATTGTTTGCAATGATCGGGTCCGTTTTGACCCAGAGCTTTAAAAATGTCATCTACCTGCTTAGTTCCTCTAACAAGTGTGCAGAAAATTCGTAAATGAAGACGTAAGAGAATCTAATCACTGTACGAAATGCAGAATTATCAAAATCGTGCGGATTGAGATAGTTAATGATTGGATAATCCGGTGATAGTGCCGCTTCGGAGTCATCGTCTCGTCCGTTCAGGTTTAAATATTCCAAAGAACAGTTCCCGAGGCAAAGGACCGCGTAATTACGACGCGACGTTTTCTTTGGATTCAATTACGAGCGATGCTCCTCGCCGATAGTAGCCGGGGAACGAAAGTGCCTTTTCCTGATTTGAATCCGAAACGAGGAACGAGCGAAGGGTGGAACAGATAGACAGAGACAGGAAACGATCGTCGCCCACCCAACAAAATTTGCTACCCACATATCATGAATGGACTCGGCCCAAGCTGGCCTCTCTATGCTGCGGCATGTTCCTGGCCAGGCCGACTATGACATATGGGTAGCGCAAAAACCGGCAATGCTGATCGATTGGCCACGCTAACCAGCCCCCGACGTTTCCTCTCCTTTTTCCAGCACGTTCTCGCCCAGAGAGAACGAACCCTCATAGTTGCCACCTTTTTCTCGGCGTATCCGCCGGAATTCCGCTGACCAGGGCAAACATACTCCTGTTTACCGCGAAGTTTCCCTTCCTGCCATGTTTCCTTTTTAAACACCGCCTCGAATTCTTCACGCGCGATTAGGATACCTCGGATTTTCAGCCGCATTAACCTCTGCGATCCTACGAAGCTTTCTTATTAGCTTCCCGAACTCGTGAAATCATAAACGATTTTTCGACTCCGTAAAGCAAGAACTAGTTAAAGCTAGTTCTAAAAATTCTATCGAAACCTAATTGACACTGGATCTGCCAAGTCCTCTTCTGGGTTCCCATTACGAGTCCATGAAGCAAGGCTTCAACACCTTCAGCTTGAAATCAGTAAAAGAGAAAGAAGTTGGGTTTCTATTAAAACCCAACTGACACTCGGTCAGTCCTGGTCTCACAATTGGCCAAACAGTTTCGCAGCGAACCGTATCGTTCGCCCACAAATCTGGCTACTGTCCGCGACGCAACTCCCATGACCAAGGGCCTCGTAATTCGCGTCCGAAATGAATCACCGCGTTCCGCTAATCGTCCCAAGGTGAGGAGAGGAGAGGACCGTCCCTCGCAACCTCCTCGCCACGTCCGATCGATCGTCAATCGTGTCCGATATATCGAGTCCTACAAACGACGTCTATAAAAGGTCCCCCCTTTTCCATCCGTCAGTGGCCCCCCTCCCTCCTAGAAGCGAATAGGTAGGTGCTCTCTCGCTCTCGGCTCTGTTCACGTTTTGTCGGTCGGACTCTGTTCACCGTTCCGCGCGGCCCTCTTAGGCCGCATTCGCACGATCCTCGATGCTGGGCCACCTTCGGCACGACCTCTCGCGGTGCACCTACGGTGAAGGTTTCGCCTGTGTCGTAGGTGGTCGGGCTCACGATGGTGCTGCCGGGTCCGTTGGCCGCGCGTCGGTGCATCGGTGCATCGCGCATCGGGACGACGCGCTGTTGTGTGTAAGTACGCCGGCAATGCACACGTGTGCATACGCTAGCGATAGAGCTGGACGACGGTCACTACTCATCGCCGTTCGCCGGGAGCCGAAAGTTCATCGGTACGGTTAACCGGCACGGCACGGCACGGATAGGCACGGCTCCTCTTCTTCTTTGTCCTCTTCGTCCTCTAACGCCGCTCGCGTACACTCTCTACCCTGCGATCCTCCGCTGAAAATGTTTCACTTGGTCATCCAACTTCTTTGGGACGAGCAAGCCAGATTCGACTCCTTCACCCATCTGTTTATGAAGGATTCTTTCTGATCTCCCTTTGCAACCAAGACTATGCAGCATCATTTTTGTAATGTCTTCTAAATCCGTTCAGTTTTGCAGTATTCGATCCCTTTGAATAACAATTCAGGCGCTATCTGCCAGGAAGGCGTGGGCGCAGAAGTGTTAGTTTTAAGAGAACAAGGTAGTATATACTAGACGGCTCTTCTTAAAATTTTTGGTAATTAGGAGCATACGCATTCCAGCTTTTACTTCTTTAAATGGAAGACGCAGTGTGGATTCGTTTCCCTTATGAGGATTCGCTGATTTTCCGCTTGTCTGCTTCGTCCTCTGTCTCTTCTTCTTCTGTGACCGTCTTCCTCGTGCCGTTCGTCTTCTTATCCCCGTTCTAGTCGCGCGCGCTGACTCTTTGACTCCGGTGCACAGCCGCTCGCGACTGTATAGGTCGGCCGAGTTCTAGTTTCAAAGGACATAGGCACCGCGGCGCATAGGCACCGAGGCCCTCCGCTAAGTGGCACGGGAGTATTTCCAGGTGAAAACACGCCACGGCCAGGCACTTTAACCCTTCGCCAGGCTCGCCCGCGATCGCTGACAGCTTGACGATCGGCTGCTCGCGATCCGGCGATCCGCGTGGGACGCTCGTAAACGACGATCCGTGATCCTCGATCCTGGACCGGCGCGGTGCGGTGCACAGTGGTCCTCGTTTCAACAATTCCACACTTTAATTTGCACTTGGAATCAAACTAAATCACACCAATTCAACCCGTTGCCTCGTCGAGTCGGACTGGTGAAGAAAACGTCAAACAAAATCTATTAAGCATGAATGTTAATCTGTTTTCATTGTCGATATTGAAGTGGATGTAGAGGCTCAATAAATTTATATTTTGCTTTCCTTTTAGATTTCTTTTGACTGGAATAAACATGATTATACTTCGTCAATAGCAGACCTATTATTACTCGTAACGAACATGAGAAACAGGAACTGCCTGTCTAAAGCGAGAGAGTTCGGATAAAAAATACGCAAGGAACGATAGCCCCGGACAAGTGTGAATATTTAAGGAATGAAAATCGACGGATCATCCCGCCAGTTAATAGAATTCGAGTATCACTCGGCTTCTTATTTTTAGCGAAGATTTCGCAGCGCCATGGGAACGCGAGTCGATCGTTTTATCAGTCAATTAAAATTATTGTGCTCCTCGGGCGCCACTTTGAAAAAAATAGCAGCGCTGTTCCTGGCGGATGCAAACGAACAGGTTGAACAACTCGGAAACCGATAATTCGCGCAACAAGAAGCGTCCCCGATTGCCATCTAGACGAGCACTCGAAACTCGTCCGCGGGGGCCCTTTCAAGCCGAGACCCGCAGTCGAAACATTTAAAAACCATCAAAAACCCCGGCTCGTCTCTCCGGTCTCAGAGACGGATCCGTCGCGTCGTCGCGTCGCGTCGCGTCGTGTCGCGGTTCTCCAGTGCACGGTGCTCGCGATGTTCAATTTTCCGAGCGAATCGGGTCAATTAGGCCTCGGTTGGATGCTCGCCGGTCTCGTCAATTAACGATATGTGACCAAGAGCAAGCAAATTTCCTCGGCGAACGGGCAACATTTAATAAGCCTCCGGTACGGTTTGCACGGGGCATTAGTCAATTAACCCTTCTGCAGTTCCGTCCGAGAAAGGCTTGGGCAAGCTCGCTTTCTGACGTCGAATCTGTCCGGACTGTCTGAAATGTCTAGGCGAACGGCGAAGATTTATTATTGCCCTCCGCAAAAAGTTCTACGGTTCTGTTTATCGCCGACGCTTCTTGCTGCAACAGTTTTTTCTGTACTTGACCATTGTGACACGGTTTCGGAACATGCTGCAGATGTTGCGGTTTCATATCTTAACAAAATTTTGCCGATGGAACGTTACCGCTAGAATTGATGGATGTACAGAAGCAACATCTGAAAATTTAGATGTATTTTTTTTCAAAACAGTTTCTTCCAACCTGGTGAACACAATTACTTCAATAACTAATGAACCGAACGACTTGAAGCTTTCCAGACATAGTGCATACTTATTGCATAGACATGTCCAAAAATCGGCTTGTAATCGCAGCGCGAAACGAGACTCTTGACGCGTAATCATAAACCTGGTTTTTCGTGTGTCGGCGCGATAAGGTCGAATCGTAATAATTAGTATCGAGCGTGGCAAGGGTTAAATTAGTCGGGGAGCTGATTACGGGTAGTGGAAGCGTGTCACGGGACACGGAATCGACGTCGAGGGTCATTACTGGCCCGCGTCCCGATGCCTGGAGCCAAAAGTTCACGGTTTGAACGGCGAGCCACGAGTCCTCGTTCCTTCGTCCTCCTCACGAGCATTCGCCGATCTTTCGCGACTGTGGAGGGAGCTGCTCGTTCCTCTTCTGTCTCCTCGGCGAAACAGAAGTCCCCGGGTCTCTCTCGCGGCAGCCGGTGGCTCTTTGCCTCTCAGCGACGTCGTCCTCCTCCTCGTTGCCTTCGTCGCAGCCTCGGAGCCTCAACCATAGCCTCCGCTACCATCGTCGTCGTCGTCGTCGTGGTCGTCGTAGAGAGACCGACCGAGTTCGAGTTTTAAAACACGGGCGACACAACACACGAGAGTCGTGAGCGAACAGAACGCTCGGCAGCAGCCTCGAGTTCTCCATAGCTCTCCGCTCCCCGATATATAGGGCAACCGTAGAGTCTCACGGTTTCTGCGAGCTATTCATCTGCATACTCTCCGCCGCCTCCTCCTCCACCTCCTCCTCCCCGCTACTCTCCTCATCCAGGCTCTCCTCGCCTGATTTTTCTTCTTCCTCCTTCGCTCTCCTTCCTATATTCGCCCAGTGCACCGCCGCAACCCTATCTCGCCGCGAAATTTATCGGATTAATTGTCAGCGAGACGACGCCCCCCGCGTTGGCTCGCTTTTTTCCTCTTTTTCGACTCGACGAGGCCGCGCTGAATGATGCCCCCGCTACAGATTGCTTTGGCTCCGAGAACCCACAACACTCGAACACACAGAATGCCACTGTGCCCTTTAATTTTGGGAGAGATTCATACCTTTCGACAGTCGCTATCTTTGCATTTGGATTTCTGACGGTGGTAATCACAGCATTTTGATTGAACTGTATCTATTGAGTTCGTAATTATGTGAGAATTTCTGGAGTACATCATTTGTGCGCCTTCTCTGACGTGAATAGTTTCTAAGTATTTCGTTGGAGCCTTTTCCGAAATGAACAGTTTTTGAGTGTTTAGCGTGGCTTTTTAATGACGGTAATTGCAACGGCCGTTTTGTTCGGCTGAATTTTGTTGCTCATTGTTTGTGAGTCCGTTTCATTTAAGATTAGACTTCTCGATCTTGATACTGTCCCTAATTAGTTTAGCGAAAGATTAGCTTCATTAGGAAACACTCGTATCTTATGATGAACACAATGCTGTGTGATAGCGAACGCTGTTGCGCACGGATTCGAAGGAAGATTGGCGGATCCTCGGTGAAACAGCGAGGCATTTCCGCATTTTTCAAGAGAAAACGCGTTCTTGTTGATTAAAGGCGAGGAATTCCCCAATTTAGATTATTAATTTGCTGGGATTAAGGTTCTTTACGGCGCGGCGCCCGCGTCTCCTTTACACTGCGAGAACACGTATTATCGTGGAAAATGATTCAGTTGGTCATCAAGTTGCTCGGAGATAATCTTTCAAGCAGGATTCTACCGAGATATTAGACCGGGGATTTATGGCTTTATTGAACTATCTACCAAGATTTTCGATGTCTTCATTTATGAAGTATTACGCGTACGAAATTGAACATTTTCGATGAATGTAAGGGGATCAAGAGAGTAATTAATAGCATAAATCTTGACCTCTGATTTTTTCCGTACCAAAAATTACGTTGTTCAAAATCACAGAGAAGCGTAGATAGCAAAATTGTGATTTCTGGGTCTAAAAGACGGGTGACGACCGTGCGAGTGTTAATAGGGCTAGAGGGTGTCCAAAACGTAGGGGACAGTTGCGAGAGGCGTCGTTGGTAGGCCAGTAATTTCCTTGGAGCTGTTCCTGCCGGCGGTGTTCGCAATCGGCATTGTCCCGCGAAAGAGAGAGCCGCAAAGACAGAATTCGTCGTCTCGGAATCCTCCGTGGCGAGCCAAGGAGGGTCGGCGTAGAACTCTTAAACCGGCAGAATAATAGAAGTAGGAAGCAAAACGGCGAGGCGGCGGCGTCGGTGGCGTCGACGCCGGAAAAAATCGGCAAAGCACATTACGCGAAATCACAATGTTTAATGAAAATTGCGTGATCCCTGTCACACGAGGCTGTCTGCCCGACGCAGATCTCCTCGACGATCGCCTCGCTCCGTTGAAGAAGACCGGCGCCGCCTCGTGTAGCCACGGCTCCGACCGAATCGTGACGCGGCGAAGCGGTATTCAGATTGCGCTCTTAGCGGTTTTGCCGATTTTTTTCGCCACGACAAAAGGGGGATTTCTGTAACCACTGGTCAGACGCTTGAGCGCTTCCGAGACACCCGCGCGCGCGGATTATGGCAAAAATGCGTGCGATTGTCTCTCCGGCCACTGCTCTTTCTCCTCTCCGCTGCGACGACTCTCCTTGCTTTCCTTCCGTGTAAAATCCGAGCGGATTTTTAAGCGCTGTCGATCCTCTTTACTGATCTCGTCGCTTCCTCTTGCGATTTATCAGTGAATGTTGCAGAAAATTGGGCTACGATTTGCTAGGTTAAGTTGAATTTGTGTGCACTGTGGGAACTCTCTGAAAATCCTGTAGCTCGTTGTAATTTTTTAAGGGATGTCACAAAAAGAACTGAAGTACATTCTGTTGAATTAAATGCATCATTCTACAAAATTTTTATCTTCTGTGAACTCCCTAACAGATTTTTTTAAAATACGAAATTATGAATGGAATAATACTGATTCGGTTTAAAATGTGTGACAAAGTATGACGGTGGTATTGAATTTAAAGTAATATTTAATGAGTTAAAAATGAGGAGAATATATAAAATGATCAGAAATTTTGACGCCCACAAGATCTGCTCATGACTCAGTGGGTGGTAGCACCCACGTTAAGGAACCGTGGTATCCAGTAACTGCGGTGTATCATTACATTTTCTTGTTAAGATAGGAAGTGGTTAATTAGCCCCAGCTCCTGTCTCTCCAACGCATTACTAGAATCCTCATAATATGAGACAATATATATTCAAGATTTGCTTAATTGATGCTTGATCAAAGATTTCAATCACACATCGAGTTTCTATACATTCCGGACTAACAAAAAAGCACTGGCTTGTTACGGTTTAACTTTTGTTCGTCCACTATCTGCGCAAAGTTCAAGAAAAGGGAAAGCGTGTTCCCCATGAAGACAGCTTCTATCGTAGATCCTTTTCAAACGGGATGCTCGCTGGTAGCTCACTAGTTAGCGTCTCGGTCCACGATACATTCACACACAGCCTTTATCTTCCAGTATTAATCATTGCAAACATGGAATACGTGGAAATCAGAAAAATGAATCGCTGACATTCAGTGCCTCGTTCAACCAAACTCATTATTACACCGAGCAGAAGCCTGACCGTAAATCTGTTTCCCCAAAGAGGTTTCTCGAAATTCCGAACCCCAATCATCCAAAAATTCAATATAATCCAAATTTCCTTCCCTCGACAACACAATCTTCTCTTTTGCATAGACGAAACCAAGCCACATTATAATAAAAAAGATTTCTGGGTAAATTATAATTTTTGTTCAACTAGGTTCTTATCATATTGTACAGAGATATCGATTAAAAGCTCCTTATAAAAGAGTCCATTGAACTAATCGAGACATTACGATATTTTCCAGCCTTCAGATGCCCTGAAGAAACGAAAACATGTTGAGATGTGAGTACCAAAGTGGCAAAATCTTTGTTCGAGTCGGAGACGTTTCTCGCCGGCTCACGCGACGCGTTGGTAGCCTAGCTAATCGGGGCGAGATAAAATTGTAAAAACGTCGACGATATCAGCGGCGATAAGAATCATGAGGCCGCGGCGAGCATTCGGCGCAGAATTTGCTACGAGCCGCATCCTTGAACGTGGCGCAGAAATCAGCGGCGTCGCTGATGTATCGCGCATCCGTATCGCGATAACGATCTCGTTTCGGTAACGATCGAAACGTACGGTGTGCACCGTTCAGCACACCGGCGGAGAAGATACGGTGGTTTCTCGATAGGTATCGGTCTCTCATATGTGAGAGCTACGGCGGATGGGAATCCTTTGGAGCCAAGTAGAACAGAACCCGCGCAAAACGGTTCTTCCATGCTTTCCAGATGTCCCCCGATTCTATTAACTTTTCCGCAAATATTCTCGACCGTCATTCTACACTATCGAAATATTCTAACAATAATAACAATTAAAGAGGGGTCTTCTCATTTTTGCACATTTATTTCGTGTTGAACCACGTGTCGCATCGTGATCAAATTTTCGAGACTCGCTTCTCTTAAACTGTGTGCATAAATCTTCCATACAATTGTTTGTATCCATGATGCAATTTTATTTGCGGTGAAAGACATTGATCGTAACTTGTCTGAAAAATTCCCTGCAATTAATCTTGAAGTATTACGACCGTTTCGAGGTGCTACTGGAAACTTGACATTTCAGACGGCACGGAATGCGTTACGCGATGCATAATACGTCGTTGATAGATATTACGCGAACTTTAGCAATCAACGAGTAACAGATAAAACCCAGTTGATGACAGTTCCGTAGGCAAACAGCTATTGTTGTTCGCGAGGAACGCGTGACCCACTCGCTAGTGACAAGTGAATTTCACTTTGCACTTGTCCCGCGATTATTATAATAATATCATTCTTCTTTATCGTATGCAAATTTCCATGGAGGCACCTGAAGCTCTGGTTTCCTTTTCATTGCCGCGGCTAATGGAGTTTCACTCTCTACTTGCTCCATATGTCATTGATCCACCATTGCTTGTCATGTTTTCTATATAATCTCTTCGTTGCATATTTTACGGTATACAATGGCTATAATCGTGGGATGGCTAACTTTCGAAATGGAGTTACTTCATACCTAAATACTAATCATTATCAATTTATCTGAATAGTAGTATGTATACCTACAGTGGCCCTTTAAAACAGAATAACTTTTTCATAATTGCACCAAACGACCTGATGTTTTGTAAGCAATTAGAAGCATTGGATTACTAAATGATGTGCAAAAAAAATTGTCCAAAAATTATAATTTACAAGGTTACATGCAAAAATAAAAAAGGAATTTTTTAAAACTTTTTTATTTGGGGCCCTTAAAAATATTTAAAATATATTTTTTGTAAATCTATGTTAGTTATGCACATACTGAAAATTTCATCGAAATCGATTGAGATACACACGAGCTACGAGCCGTTAAAAATGGTGAAAATCGTTGTTTTTCACGACTTTTGATCAGTTTCTGGTTAAGTGTTCTCCTGCGTCAACCGATTTCCCAAATAAAAAAGTTTTAAAAAATGCCTTTTTTATGTTTGCATGTAACCTTGTAAATTATAATTTTTTGAAAATTTTTATTGCACATCATTTCATAAAACAATACTTCTAATTGCTTACAAAACATCAGGTCGTTTAGTACTTACAATTATAAAAATGTTATTCTGTTTTAAAGGGCGTACGAACACTTTTGTGGGCCACTATAAGTACATAATAGAGTACAATCAATAGTGTTTACTTTTTGACGACAGAATTCTGTGATTCATTTAATTAATTTCATCAGTTTTAACAACTCGATTACTAATGCTTCAAGTGATAAATTGCATGGGTTGCAAAAAGAACTTAAGGGAAGAAAATTATCTGGATTGATAGTTAATAAAATGCGATTGGAAAAGGTACAGGGAAACCGAGAATATCGAGATTCTAGAGATTAGCAAGGGCCGCATCGAGCATGTAATATTTTCAGCGGAACCAATGTCACTAGCATGGTCATCTCAGCACGACGGCAGAATTTATGAACTTCTTTTTGGTGAACACGTGTATCCGAACCTTTGAGCGGTAGTTCGCGTCCCGGAACGCGGAAACAGGCCTCTAAGCGGACAATTTTAATTTCAAAGGTTACGAACTCCTACGAACCCGAGTTCCTGGATTTCCTAGCAGTTACAAGGTACTGGAGATTGAAGAGCGAGGGTTTAAATTCCTGAAGATAGTGGGTCAGTACTACTTCCATTTTTCATTTCGGTGACGAGTGCCTGCTCGAAGGAATTATACAAACCGCACAGTACTTTCAAAGATAGAGGATTCTTTAGTAATTCGCTGAGAAAAAAAAATGTTTCAGCATGTTTTCCAATAGTTTCAATAAAAACCTTGGTTGCAATCGAGGAACGCAAATGGACACAAGGGTCAGAGTCGAAATGATTTTCTCGCGGAGCTAATAAATTCGCTAGAAATTGGTTGACCGATTTGGTGAACGGAGCGCGGAGCCGATCGATGTATATGAACGATTAAATAAATCCTACATTCTCCATGCTACGTACGTGCAAGAAGGCAGAAATCCTGAAGAATTTTGTAATTCGTCAGCAGACAGATAGAAAAATATAAATAAATCGAAGGTAGGGGTACCCGGATAAGGACACGAGTCTGAGCCGAAATGATTTCCTGGCGGAGCTAATAAATTCGGTAGAAATTGGTTGACCGATTCGGTGGATGGAGCGTGAAGCGGTTCGATTTATGCTCGCCAGGAAGCTAATGGTTCTCGGAGCTCTGGTGTATCTCGGCCGGGTAATCGGGGGATATCCACGAACCCAATATCCCGATCACGGAATCTCGTCTGCCGGACCGAAAACGGTCGCACGAAAAGCGAACCGATATCGGTGACACGGGCACTCTGGCTCTCTCTCTGGTTCTCCGCCGATCCGAGGCCGGTCTCTCTTTCCCGCGGAGCGGAGGCCTGCAGTTTGTTCAGCAACGTCGGACATATCTCGCGGAATTGCGACGGCGGAGCGTGGCGCGCGGACTGGCTGCCGCTGCTGCCCGATCCCTAAGCGAAGTGAAAGTTAGATGTGTGGGCACGGGATGCGCACGAATTCATTTTTTCGGCCTCACCGTAGGACTTTTTTTCCAGCGTCGCGGCATCAGTTCCCATGTATACCGACCTAGCCTATATGGCCGGCGCGGCGCGCGATATCTTCTCTCGCACATGCACACCGGGTTTCCAACAACCACAGCAACAGCAGAGCCCGTCAAGAGAGCCCTGGCCACTCTCTCGCTCTCTCTTTCGCCGTGGAGCGACGACGACGCGCTCGAGGTGTCTCTGTTCTGTCTCTGCTCCAGCTCGGTGTTCCGTTCCGTGTACGTGAACCTATGTATTATATGCATGTATGCATGCGCACACGTGTGTGCACTTTGCCCGTGTGTCCGTTCACGTGTGTCGTGTACGGTTCCCTCTGTGTGCACGGACGTGTGCACGTTATTCCTACACGTCTCCCCTCGTTCCTACCTACCCCAGGCTGCTCGATTCCTACGGCGACGTAGAAGAGCAACTTGTACAGCCACGGTACTCCCGTGGCCTGGCTCTAGCCGTGACTTATCGGCTCCGCGCACCTTAGACGTGTCCCTAGCCCCGCTGAATCGATTCCGGATGACGCGGAATCGACGAGCGCTACCAAGCTCTCGTGGGATCGGGATCCCGCGACGCTGATCTACGGGATACAAGAGATCGTCCGAGCAACCCGTAACCTTTTAATCCGGCGACACCCCCTTCCTCGACTGCCTCGACCATTTTGAAATTTCCCTCACCGAGGATTGGTGAACTTTTCTTCGGACATGCAGGTTCAACGTCGCTGTGACAAAGTCGTCACCGGACTGCGGATATTCTTGCAAATTATGAAAATAATTATACTAATTTCTGTTAGCAGAAATTGTCTCTATTGATTGAATTCTTCAGTTGCTTTCACTGTTCTGTTCTTGATCACTTTTTTTATGGTATCCACCTTTTAAGTATCTCATTGCTTTCTTGACATTCTGGATTATAGGATTCGCCTCGAGAATTGAACTTTAGAGCCATCTATTCTGGATTTTATCAATTGGGAAATATTCGATTAATTATGCCATCAAAATTATCTCTGCAATATTCTGTCTGGAGAATGAATTATTTGGATCTGTCTCCAATTTTTGGTCTTTCCTCGGACGTTATACATGTTTCCGAATATTGAACCGTCAATTATTTTGTGTTCCACGAAAAATTAATTTCGTATGATGCAATATCTGAGAAAAAATGAAATTTTCGGGTAGCGGACCGCCGATCAAGACCAGTGTTTATTTCTGTGACATCGAGTCGATTTCAAGGCGAGCAGCCTGGAAATTGGCACTCGGCATTTCAGCCGACTTCAATTTGCCATCCCGTTGAAATTGAAACCTGTGGAACCGTAGATGGTATTAAAAGATCCGAATCGCGGAGAAATCACGGTGGGATCGGTGTGTGAACCGGCGAGGCACAGCGCCCGAAAAAAACCACCCGCAGAAGATATACTGGGCATACACGTAAGGTGAAAAGACGGATTGCCTAGATCGATTAGAAAGGTCGTGCATTCTTCTGACCAGGATCCGCGGGTATGTATCCATTTCCAGCGGCGGAGCGTCGATCTGGAGCAAGAAATTTCGGTCCCGAAGATTTCCAGCCGCGGCGATCGCGATCCGATAACGAGCCACGATTTCGAGTCACCCAGAAACGCGAGGATACTTCGTAGAAAGCAGCCGACCATAATTTATCGGCACCCAACTACGCTGACCATACGAAACACGGGCTTATCGTGAGAATGCGCTGCTCCGCGAACATGATTTTTTCTCGTTCCAACGTCGAATCTATTTGCAAGATCTTGCTCGAGCACTGAACGCAAATAGTCCATTTATCCTTAAGTCGAAACATAGAATTCGCTAAACATTTGCCAACAAATTAAAACTGCTTCTCAAAGCGTTCGTCGTGCCCAGACATCCCAAATACAAAATTTATTTGATTTATTTTATCGCTTATAGTAAAACGAGAATAACAGAAATTTCTCCGCGACTTTCTAACGAATGCGTCGCTTAACAATTATCTAATACAGTAATAGGGGGCACCGGAGGATAAATGTTGCGCCGGAAGATAAGCGACGTGAATGATAAGTGCACTATAATTGTAGTTTAAATCCGCCTCTGTTCCCACGTGGTTTTCCCGTTCATTATTTACGCCGCGGTTCCCGCTCTAACTCAGAATTGTCTCATACGATTTGTTTATTTAAAACCAGTGGGGAGAGGCAGGCCTCTCCGCTACGAAACCACCATTCACAGTCACCGATCGCGATACCGAGAAGCAAATTACGCGATCGGTCGTACCCAATACCCTATTTCTAGCAGCTAGTTATCAGTTCCTTGCACTTAAACGTTGTAACGACGCGGCCTGTAAAATCGATTCGACGCGACGCGAAATTGATGAGCATCGACAGCTTCGTGGGATCGAGATCGAGACCGATCGAGACCGATCGACATTTTCTATGCTGGTCCCTTGCTTGATGCTATCGTGAAGTCTTTCCGACATTCAACAATCCGTACTAACAATTTCCTTCGTCTTAAAATATTGGCGCGAGACGCTCGTAACTTCGGTACCTCGGAAAATTAAATGGGGGCAATACTTGCTTCAGCTTTGTACATACATTCAATTAAGGAAAACAAACTCCATTGTTGTGGTAGATAATATCGTACTTTATGTATTCACATGGAGAGATTTCCAATATATTTTTGATAGAATTTTCACTTTATTCCATGGGGTGAGACGGAAAGTACCATTTCCATTTTAACCAGATTACGATATTTTAAAAGCCAGGTTATATTAATTTCATAAAATCAATACACATTATATAAATTGGTAAAATGGAGTTCCTTTTACAATTTCTTTACTCTAATTGATTATTTTAATATGATTGCTGTTTTTCTGCTCTACAGATATAATAAGAAGAGTTTTGTTTGTCTTCTGTCTCCTCAGGCTAAAATTTTTAGTTTTCCAAGGGATTTTTCGAGAGGAACGTTGTTTTGTTATTTTCTTTTAAGGTAATGTTGCTCGTAGAGGAACATCAGTCACCGTTGTTGGAACGAGTATAGCGACAGATAAGCAGTTTAGGGACGCAACAACGTGAAAAGAGGTTACATCCGCGCTGTGCTCGTGATGTGTCGTGGTCTTCTTTCACGCGGGTGGGGTTCACGAAAACAATAATGCACAGGGGTGTGAGGAACCTATCGATCGGCAATCCGAAACAATGGCCTCGCCTAGTAACAAATGATCGCCGCCTTATCTAAGGAAAGATGAACACTGGCGCAACGTCACGGTCAGCTCACCCACAAAAATTGCTATTTTGGCACTATTCGCGTCGAACAATACTTGTCCATTTTTACGCTCGGTCTACCTTACTACCGCAACGAATCCATCTTATTTCTGAACGATTCTCGCAATCATTTTAATTTTCGAACAATGAGATACTCTGACTTTTTTGTCGTTCAAGACGAATTTCAGTGACTTCTTTAAAAAATTCTCGTAGAAACCAATAATTGATTGAAATGTGACAATTACAATTCGAACGCAAAACAAGTTTTACCTTCTCTCGGATAACAAAGAATCGTCTTTCCCAGCAATCAATTAATTTCTGAAATCATCCCGCCTGCATCATCAGCAAGCACAATTCGGACGCCACGTTCAAATTGACTACTTTTTAAGTAAGAGGGAGATGCATTGACGAACAGGGTTTGGCGTTTAGCATGCGAAGGTCGCTATAGCAAATGAAAGCGTCCCTCGTTCCCGAATTCAATTCCATCAGTCAATACGTCCCCTCGGAGGCAGCTGGGGTGGCACATTCGCGGATCGCGAGGACGGTGTCTCGCTCCTCGAAGATTTCCTCGAAGAGTTCTTCGAAGAGAGCTCTGCCTCTGCCGGTTTCCTCCTTGATACCAGAACAAACTGCTCGCCTCGCGGAAGAAAAAAGGAATGATTGTTCGGCGTGGCCGCGGCGCCGTTACCGTTCCCATCGCGTTCCCTCGACATTTACCTTATTATGCCGGTCGATGCTTTCCGTTGCTCGTTATCGCGGGCCCATTAAAATTTTTCTGCACGCCGTTCCCGCCGCTTTTCGTCCAACGGGTTCCGCTCGAATAATAAAGTGCTGCTGCCTGCTGCCGTTGCTGCTGCAGCTTCTTTGGTTATCGAGAGGACTCCGATACGTTGTCATAGAACAAGAGGACCCTCGAGGAGCCCGACATTCGTCGAAATCTGCTTGCACGTGGCTCTCTCTCTCTCTCTCTCTCTCTCTCTCTCTCTCTCTCTATGTACAGTTGTGTGAGTTATGCATGTACACTGAATGCGAATAAGCAGCCCGAGCCAATCAGTTCGCCTAATGGAGATCGATAGCCATAAGTCGATCTTCCACGGTGCACGCAGTCCTTCGATCGTATTATGCGGATTCCGTGTTGCAGACGTCTTCTAAGTATCTATAATGGTCGTGACGCTTTTTCTTTCTTTCAGACGAATGTCAGACGATTTTTGGAGATCAGGCATTTCCGAGAGATATAATTGCCATGAGAAAATTGGGAACCGTTTATTAAGGAAATTCGATTCATTAGACTAGACTTGGACGCATTTTTAAGATCAAGCATTTTGGTTAACAATATTGCTTTGGTTTCTTGGAAAATTACATTGGCCCTCCGAAGACTCGGGAGGGTGACTCTCCCACCCCAGAACAAAAGTTAAACATAGAAAATGAAAAGTGTAGCATTTGAACTGTCGAAAATATTTTAGAAAAATTATTCTAATAATCTTTCCAGTTCATTGAACATCACTTGTTACATATTTTAAGATGTCCCACATGAGGCCAAATATTTAAATTACGACGACAAAAATAGATATAAAAATTTTCTGTAAACTAATGACAAATACCATCATACTCTAAGAAACAGCCCACAATGTAGAGTGAGAATTTGTTTTGTTGACGCAACACAGTAATTGGTGCGCGTGTGCAAAGTGAAGTTATCTTTCGGACTGCCAATATCAGTTAATTGCGCCAGAATTGTTGGCGAGGTAATTGCGTTCATCCTATTTTCTTCCATTTAAATTCGCCAAGTTTTCTACATGGATATTGAAGCGTCAGGTATGTACTTTCATCTGCAATTATTGTTAACACATAGGTAAGTTGTACATACTGTTAATATACTATGTTCTATGAAATACTATTTTTGTTTAAAAAATATTTATATGCTTACATTAGTTAGAGTTATACAAAAGTTCCGAATAGTACACCGCCTTTTTTTTATTAGTTCGATAAAATGTCGTAACTAATATAAAAAATTAAAAAATGGGTCCCTTTTATTGCCCTTTCAATCAATAGAGCGGATTGTTTACAGCTAGTAAATCTAAGAATGCCTACTTTCTGTAGTAATGATAATGAAAGCAACGATGATCAGGAGCTTGATGATGATGCTGATGATGATGATGATGACAATGAGGATATAGAATAATATTCTTATTGCATATTATATCTCACTAATCAAACTACAGAAATAATTTAGTGTGAAATTGTTATTTTTTAATTAGAATACTATGAGCCCTTGACCCCAATTAACCGTAAGTAGCTACGTTTCCGAAGATAATTATTAAGTACTCTTCTTATAAGGATTTCTAACCAGAATATCAAATAAAATCTTATTTTATATTTTTGTCGTCGTAAATTGTTAATTTGGCCTTATGTGCGTCCCAGTTCCAGCAAAAATTTAGTCAGCGGAACAAATATGTAGTTGTAAAATAAATATTCCCTCATAATCGAGCGCTTCCGTTTGAATTACAAGCTCCATACAATAACTCACGGTGCGCAGAACCTCCGAGAACGCCAGCTCTTCCATATTCCTTAGAAATTCCATTTCTACTATCTAAATTTCTTTCCTATCCAGTGTCACGGTTAGAATTCATTGTACGCCGAATGCGGAGTCAAGGTAACCCAGTTTCTCCCCCACCCCCCGAAGGAACTGGTAAAAAGGACCGCGTATTTCCCCGTATCTGTTTGATTTCTGTAGCTCGCGGCTGTCTAGTATGCCGGTCACACCAGAAACCGGAAAAAAAAATGAGAAGGGAAACAGAGTCGGGGCCCCGAGTGACCCATGTCTCTTTGTGACCGACGGGATACGCGTTGTTTGTACAGATAAGGGCACAGGTGGGGCACAGTGGACAGTGCCAGCATTTCATCTCCACAAGGTCCGTTCATTCGTCCGTTTTTTAGTTTCAGTTTATTCAACGATAAGGCGGACGTCGCGGACGGAAACGCGGCCTTTCCACGATAGCACCGTGAAATCGTTCTTATACTACACACTCGAATTCTCGGAGTCTTTTTTGTTTGTTGCTGTTACGATAGAAATGGAACTTCGCCTTGTAATCTCAATTCTTGTATAGACGGTTTCGTGAAAATCACGTAGAAAAATGTTCAAACAATTTTTATGTTGTTTCATTCATTTTGTTTTATATGCTCAGGAATTTATTTGTTGAAATGTATCTTGTTTTTAACCCTTTGTACTCGGAGCTATTCTAACACGAAAATTAAACATTTCTTCCGACCTAGAATAATTCTATTCTATTTGAATTTTTTTCTTTGTATGAACATAAAATGAATATAATACTTCATACAATACTTACATGTAAACAATATTTTGAATAATGGTACAGCAATTTTTTGTAGTGACTATATGAGTCAACACTCGAGTGGCTTAGACGTTAGTTTCAATCTTTGTCATTAAAAATGAAAATTATGCAGCACTTCAAAAATTCACACTCTCCGACACAATTCTACAGGAACATTGTCGTTAATTAGTGAAGCAGATTCTAAAATATTGACACTCAAGGAATCATGCTATATAAAATGCAGATTGGAGACAGAAAATATTTAAATTGTGGATACATCCTGGATTCCGGTTGGAGGATGGGAGAAAGAGAACCAATTTCGCGTTTTTCACAGGCGCGACCGGCGCAGGATCGCGTGTGCGGATCGAGCGATTAGAAATCGTTCTCTCAGATGCACTTTCGATGCGCTCGGTACGTGTAGGAGCGAGCAGCGCCGCATAATAGAATGACGGGCTCACAATGCATCGCGTCTGCGAGTTACAAGGGCCCGCGAGGAGAGTGTTAAGTGAAAGTCAGGTAAAATCCCTGACCACGATGCTCTCCGACCCTCCATTTGCCTCGGCGATCCGCTGAAAGCCGCGTCGCTGCGAAACATTTCGCGCAATGAATTTTGCGAAACATGCCTGGCCTGCGCCGTGCCAGGCCAACGCCCTGCGTTAATTCAGGATCGTTTACTACGATTCCCAACGCAACCGTCTTGGGCCAGCGAGATTCCCTGAACATCTCTCTCTAAAATCCAAACACCAAATTTTATATAAGAAAATATAATTTGTGCAGTTTACAGTCTGGAAGTTGAGACTTTGAAGGGGAAGAGTTCCGAGTCTCCTCCTCTTGGAATTTCTATTAATTTTAATATGGTCTTCTCGTATGTTCTTCAGAATACAATAGTTGCATCTTGCTGGATCTTCTCTTGTTTTGGTTCAACACGTTAATTCAACAAATTGTGATTTACTCGCAATTACTTCATTTTTTAAACGAACGCACTAAATTGTACGACGAACATGTACAATGACTTTGATCAAATTTCACCATATGCAGTCACAGAAAATTGTCAGGGTTAGGATTTTCTGTGAAGGCAAAAAGTAAGTGTTTAAACATCTGTTCAGAATTTTGATCGACACGAAAAAAATTCTGCACATATTTAATTTCTTCTGTAGGAGAAGACAACGCTTATTTTTCTTCCAAAAGCCACCCACAATTTGCAAGACGTACTGCTTTGATCTCTAATACGAGCTGTAATGAATGACCGAGGGACCCGAACATCCCCGAAGAGCATCCTCCAGTTACATCAACAGTTCTCACGTTGCCCTCGGTCTCCCGTGTCTCCTTTTTCCAGCGATCTAGGATAGATCGCAGGAGAACCATCCGAGAAGGAGAATCGTTCTCATTCACACTTCGAGGCAGGAGAAAATAATCCGCGGCGATTGCACGCGCGATTTCCCTCTGCCGTCTGCTTTGGCTCTCCTTCTTTTTTTGGGTGGTCCGCAATTTTACGGCGATCCTAATCCCGAAAGGCATTATTCGTGCCACGACTGTCCCCGGGACTTAAGGCCCCCTTTTGTCGCAGACCCGGTAAGAATCCACCCCCGGACACCTCTTCTTACTGTGCGAAGTGCGTTCCTCGTCGACGCGTGAGGAGGCACGTTACGGGCGTGAAACGATCCGTAATTTGTCATGGACAGGGCCCATAACGTGTCTCCGGAATAAGGTCACGACTCGACCTCGCACAGGATCCTCTGTCCGGATGAATGGACCGTTTTGTCCACCCGAAACCGCACCACTATCCCGCTTTGTCCCGAACGACGAGCTCGTCCGGAAATCCTTTCATATTTAATGGATCCGCCTTCGGACGTTTAAGATAAACACACTTGCTGGCCGATTTTTAGCAAATCCGAGAAACGGATCTGAACTATCCCTCGGGGCCTCTTGGGTCCGTGATTTTCTGCGATTTTTGGGATAATTTGCTGGGGAAGTTGTGGGCGGATTCTTCATCCCCCGACCCCTTGCGCTGCAATATCAAGTCAGATCCGCGATGAAGATTTCGAACAGAATCTATTAAACATGTATCACTATTAATTTATAATTGCTATTATTTTTTCTAGAAAATGACCGACAACCAAGAAACTTCGAATCATTGTACTCGTAAAATAATTCGTAGCGCAAGTTGTTTCACGATGTAGATTTCGAAATGCATGAATTTAGAAACAACCGTACAGTCATCAATTTTCTGGCCCATAGAAATATCTCGCAGGAGAATTTCCTCCATCCGGTGCGCTTTTTTACCGTTAATCGATACTCGAAAAAACGGAGCACAGGGTGCAGTGGCCGGCGAAACGGAAAAAAAATCGTCCGAAACCGGACGAAACCTCGTGTTCCCATGAACCTAACTGTTCCTGGGCCCTAATATTTGATCGAATCTCTGGTTTCAATTGAAAATCAACAACGAGGCCGATCGGGAGAGGGAGAAGCGTTCTTCCGTTCCACCACGAGAGGAAGTGAAAGAGAGCGAAAGCGAGAGGACGAAAGAAAGAGAAAGAACACCGGCTAGGTAGACAAAAAAGGGAGTCGAGGAGTGTAGAAAAAAAATCGTCTGCCCTAACGGATTCCGGGTGAAAGACGTCGAGGGTAAAAAGGCCTGATCGAGGCTCGGAGCGTCGTTTGAAAAAAAATGCACTGTTCCGTTTTTCCTCGGCTCTGTACATCTTGCTGGCCTCTCTGTGCTCCTTCCTCTCGGCACACTCGTGGCCCACGGTCCTTATCTTTACGATATTTGCGTGCATTATCTCGCGGCGAATAGAGGACCCGGGATTTCTTCGCGGCGAGCCTCGTTTTCGTTTGTCGGGAAAAGCGGAATAGTTCTTCTCCTCTTCTCTCGTTCCTCGGACTAATTCCTCAGGACGAAAGCTTCCCGGGCGATCTCCTTTTCAACAGCAATCCCTTTCTCCTTCGTTTCTCCTTTTCCTCTCCCCCCTAGTCGTTTTGTTCCTTTTTCTACGCCCTCTCTCTCTCTCTCTCTCTCTCTCTCTCTCTCTCTCTCTCTCTCTCTCTCTGTCTGTCTTTTTCTCAAGCCGCGAACCACGGTGAAAAATAATAGTCGCCTTCCGCCACCCTCCCCCTCGATTACTTCCTATTACGACGTTACGCCGGTAATTAGCATAGTCATCCACAGGTGGTTGATCGTGAAATATATCGCCCGGCTCCCGTGGTAGTATATAGGTATTCTACATAAAACGGAAGACCGGGATCCCGGGAAAAAGTCTGACGGCGAATCCGCCGCGGAATAATAAGGACCGGGGAGCACGCGGAAGGATAATCGACGCTAAGGACGCCGGCTTAAGGACGACGGAGTTCCCTGAGCAACTACGGCACCGGGTTCTTCGTGAACTTTGTTTTTGCGACACGCGCCCCGAGCCGGCGTTTTGTTGCTTCTTTGCCAACGGGGCGGACCTTTCAGCGAATTGAATCGCCACGTTGTTGGCGAGCCGGGCTTGTAATTATCGGCCGCGATGCCTGTGTATCGGCATCTCCGTTTTAATCCCCCGGAAAGAAGTTTGGTTTATTATATCATCGAGATTAAGTATTTTTATTCTGTACAATTTCCCATGACCACAAAATAAATTTCATTTTTAATGAGGACACACTTCGTTTGATAGTGTGTTTAGTCAGTGTGTTCAATTATTTTTCCACGTCATTTACATAAATTTACATTTTTTACAGTTAAATAAAATATTAGGTGAAGTTCTCAATTTCCTTTGTCATTCGTACAATTATTATTTAAATGGTATAAGATATGAAATGTATAAACTTACGTATATAATTTTGCACCCTGAATTTTTAGGCTTAAGAAAATAAAAGTGGTCGTCCTTTTAATGTAAGAAAATTTCGGAAAATATTCCCCAGTCCACTACCTTCATTTTTGGTATGTTATGTCAAGTGTGGAAGCGCTGTCTGATTTACGATGCCAGAAAAAGGTGACCACAAGTGCACCAACGTGAGGGAGCAGAAAAAATAGAAATTTGTGGCATCGCCACACGAAGCTAGAGGAAGCACATGTCGTCTCTGAATTTAGTCCATGTACCGAAGGCCTGCAAGACATAAACTAACATCCACGGACAGCCGGACGCCACATGTGCCAGTCCTGACCAAGGGTCATTTCAACCGTTAGCCGTCGCAGGCTAATTTCTCAGAATCCTGGGAAAGGAAATTAGACGGTTCTGTCTGTCTCCTAAAAATACATTGCTCAGTTAGCTGCTCTTGTGAGACTATAGATGTATACGAGAATCATCATTAAGGAGGAAATATTGCTGTCCATCATTCGTATAGTCCTTTGGACAGCGTGTAATCTATTAGTTGCTCGTATATAGAATTATTTATACAACTACGCGACATAACATCTGCAAGAGGTGACTACAAGTTGAGAAATTCCTATTGGTAGCCAATTTGATCGTTGGGTTCGTCTATCCGCTTATAGAGTCTATATTTAACGAAACGAATTAAGAAAAGAACTATGAGGGTTTGATTGGTATGATGCATAAATAAGGATTTGAAAGTTAGTATAATCACTAGTCTGGTAAACTTTACAAACTCTCTGATAAAATGCGCTGATGTTAGACATTTTAAACAGTAAAATACAAAGTCTAATAATAATAATATCAAGGAATTATGAATAGAATTCAGAGCAGAGTTTACAATATTAGGAATTCTTATTTACCGCATAAGAATATTATGTACCGTCTAAAATATTTCCAAATATCCAAGTGCACACACACACAGGATTCGGCCATCCCTCGCCGTAACAATAAGCTATAAGATCGCAATCGAAACGCCAAGTACTGTTTAAAACAAGTCCGTTGATCCTCTGGCAGTCGTCCATTCACTTCGTCGACGCTCTTTTCTCCGCGCATTAGCATCCCGTCGAAAAATCCGCGCACGTTGACCCCGGCATCAAACAATTCGTCGTCGAGTGATAAGATAAACCGTGACCCGACAGCTCCAGCGAAAGGAGAACGGGCGATGGGAATTAAAAGTAAAAAAAAGAAGCGAAAAAAAGGGAAGATGTACACGGGGAACTGCGAAGGGTTTTTTCCCTTTTTTTGTGTAGGTGGATCGTTTTTCGGGAATAAAGAACGGGGACGAGCGCTGGACGATGCGCGCGCTTCGTTTGAAGTTAATCGCGACGTGGCATCAGTCTGCACTGGACAGCCCTCATGCGTCTCTCTCGCTCTCCTCCTATTGAAAAACCGTTTATCTGATAGGATGCTTTGTTTTAAAGTGGACCGTTCATTGTCGAAGGCACGGACCTGCCTTCGCATCGATGGACGGGGGGACAACGTCGGGGACACGTACCCTTGCGAAGCTTTCCTCGGATGGCTCCTGGCGTCCCTTCGTGGGCTCATCTTCTGCGAGACATCACAATGTTGCAGACATTCCACTTTTGTTGCGTTTAGTTTTGTGTAAACATTTTTGGTTGCGCTATAGCAACCCAATAGTTTCTGCGTGCTTAGACCCTAACAAATTTTCCCGATTAAGAAGAAGCGAAAAGTGTGTCCCAATGACCCAATCAATGATCCTATTCTAAAACAATTATTATCAACAACCTACTTCTAGAAGCCTTGATCCTAGGTCCTGATTAACTGAAGCTAAAAAGATTCGCACGAACATGCCCAATAGCCAAACCACTCTGATGCCCCCGCAGATTGAGAACAACTTTCTCGATCAAACAGAAGCTGAACAAGACCACTCCACCGAGCCAGCACCGCCAGCTCCAAGATCCCATGTCCTCTCAGCGGAGCGTTCACCGAATCAGCCGTCAAAGAGTAGGTTCGCAGGCGATCGCCCACATGTTACGCAACGTTCCGCCTATCTCCCGTAAGGTTTCCAAATCATCGGAAAAATAACCGTAACCCATTTACAGTATCCAACAGTGTCGTACATCTCCCCTCTATCCGCGGAAGCCGTTGGACAAACCGAGGCCTCGATAAGCGGGTATCGCGGCCGCCGCGCTGGTGTCCTCGGGTGTAAATCAACGAAAGTCCCGCGGGTTGTAAGCTAGTCAAAGACGGGCGTTTTTGCATCGTCTCGGTAACGAGCCGTAGTCAGAGCCGCTCAGACAGGGCCATTTTCTCACCGAGAGCCATCGGAAACTTTCTCTGTGTGGCGGAGACGCGGATTTTTCTGGCGGCCAGCCTCGGCGCGCACAACCGCGCACACCTCTTGCACACACGGGTCGCCGCGCGGGGTCAAGAATGCCCTTAATAAAGTAATCACACACAGAGAGTACGCGCGCGAGGATCCGCGATACGAGGCGCTCGTTACGCGCGGAATAATGCCACTTTCCTAAGGCAGAACAACTCGGACCTGCCCTCGACAGCCTGTTAATTTATGCGCGTTCCCCTTTTTCTCTTACTTCCCGCCGACGAGGCATAATTCAACGCTGTTCGGTAATCCCTGGACAACCGCTATGCCGAGAATGAAATTACTTTGTCGTCGACGGATTGATACGCCGCGCAGCTCGCATCCACCGTCGTCTAGCGCGGGAACACCTGGACCACCTGACCGGCAGCTGAAATTACCATAGCTGTGCCGTTTAATACGGCACCGACGTTGTTTTTCAGCTACCATTTTCAGGACTTGCCAAGTTGTTTAGATAAAGAAATGTTTCTCTAAATTTTCGATGAATATCGCAACGAAGTTAAACCTCAGAACCTGGTTAAATATTAGTGTTAACTATATAAGACCGGCAACCTTATAAGTCGGCGATTAACGTGTTAATAACCAGGGGAATTATTGCTGGACCCATCGCCGCGCGGAGATTAAAGACTCGCGTAGCTTGCAGCCGAACAAAAGAAATGCAATTCGTATGATTGTTGCAGGTTGCGTGCGGAGAGAAGTGTTCACAGACAACGAGGGTCGCGTGTACCGGTGCGCGTTAATAAAGATTGCCGCATTAAGCGGATAGATACGCGACTTGTCGAGTAGAGGCCTGTGTGCACCCGGAGAGTCCCTTTATTAGGGAAATAAAGAAATGCCTAACGGATACGATGATAAGAGGCATTGAAAACGTCTCGCGATGCGAGGGCGACTATTAACATTAATGAAACGGAGTATATCCGCAGTGGCGGTCTCTCGAGTTCGGTGTTCGAGAATAGGCTCGAGACTGGGCTCGCCTCGGAACGGGAGAAGATCGTAGATAAGCGGTGCGCGCTAAACCAGCACACGTTCGTTGCTACCTGTACGGCAAGGAGAACCGTGTTCCGGTCACTCCAGGCCTTTTCGAAACTGTTAGGTTTCCCAGCCGGCTTTCACGCCTGTAATATACTCGCCGATTGGATAACTCACGCGCCACGAGTGCCGCGACCATTTTTATCTGGCCCCTCGGGAAATGTCAATGTTGTCGCACAGCACCGTCGTCCGAACGCCTGGCTACACCATGCCGCTAATGATGACGTTTATTAGTCGGCAATTAAAACATCAATGTTTGTTGCACGAGGGGAATAAGCTTTGCCGATTGTTAATATCGGATACTGACATTTTTAGAGAGGCGAGTGCTCATGAATTGTATTCTTAATTGATCACCAGGTTTCCGATGCGTTTTAGAGACTTTCTTTGGGTAGCTTTCCAAAACGAAGCGTTTAAACAATTTTGATTCTCGAACCTAGAACACGAATTTTATGTAATTATGATGGAAATGAGTTGATGTAATTTACACAAGTTATTCTGGGAAGGAAGACATTTCTAACAAACGCAGACAATTTTCCTTTTGCATGAAGATCCACAGTCTAGAATTAGTCAAAAATATCTTAAATTAATACGAGGATTGAATAAGGATCATTTTGCCATGAACTAAGACCTTAGCAACTTAAGCCAGCTGCGATAGAACATTTTACCATTCCGCAAAGATTTCCACCGCATCGGGTGGCCACTGTGGGCCAAGTTTTACAAATTCTGAATCGATCAAAGCGACCTGAACCGAACCAGACATCAAGTGTCTTCTATAAATGTTCCACGGTGGTCTCGTCGGCGTTCTCGTGGAATCGGTCGGTCGGTCGGCCGCGGTCCCGCAGAGGTCGCCTCGTGAAATGCCCGCGGACGCTCTCCTCTCGGGTCCTCCTCGGCTTCCTCGTCGAGCGTAGAGCGGGAGGATGTGAGGGCGTGAGACTCCTTGAGTGTGGGAGAGTACAAGGCGCATTGTGGAAGTCGGAACGCGGCACTCCGCCGACACCGCTCCGCTCTGCTCGGCTCGGCTCGGCGGCGGCTGCCGTATAACATATAACGCTCGCGCGAATAGTCGTCGTCGGCGCGAGCTGCGGGTCCCCCTCTGTCCCCCTCCTCATTACGCCCCTGCAGCTCCCCTCGGGGCCCCGTCGCAAACCCGCGGCCTCCTCCTCGACAACAGGAGGCCGTGAGCACCGGGATATACCCCGAAGTAGTCTCGTTTCTCGTGTGAACTGACCACATGGGTCACGTACCTATTATCATTTCCCGGTGCCTAAGCGGAGGAAAGAATGAAATCTAGATCGCCGGAAGCCCCTCATAATTAACGCGCCGCGAACGAGACGAGACGCGAGAGGAGAGGCCGCCAAGGCGAAGAGCGAGAGAGAGAGAGAGTACAGGAGAGAAAAGACGACGCGGTTCTCTACGTGGAAGCGACGACGATGCCGTGCGCCGCGCAGTCAGGATAGAGTCCACCGTGTGCTACCTCCGAGTCCACGGAGGAGGTCGCCGACGTAGGAAACGGAGAAAGAAGCTAGACGAACCATAGACGAGAGGGGGCAGACTCGTTGAGAAGGGAAGGAAGCGCGAGGCAAGAAAATATTCGCACGTGGACCCTGCCCTCTCTTCGAGTAGCACGCGGCCCGTTAACGCCGCGCGGCTTAATGAGTGCTCAATAACCGTGGCCGCGTGTACTCGAACAACCAGGCTGCTTTAATTGCGCCTTCGGGACCCCGTATCTTTGGTGTATCGGCTGCTTGATTTCCGGGTATAAGGCAACGAGCTTGGGAGAATACTTTCCACCGAAATTTACTCGTTGCTCGACGGGCACATTTGGTTAGAGGATACGGAGCTGCGCAGGAAATGAGATCTGTCAGATTTTTCGGGCCCTATTTGTCGCAGTTAACACATCAAATTTTTTCTTGCATAAGATCTGCAGGTTCAGCGACATACGGTCTCCGAACAGTACTACATCAGATCTATCAATTCGAAATAAATTCAGTAACAAAAGTAAGTAGCCTCTCCCAGTTCCCATAGCGATTATAAGAACGGTATCGTCATCCTCGATTTCTCTAATCTACCCCACAAGCTAGACACTCCTCGACGCGTTAATGGTGTTCGGACGCGTGTCCTGTGAACAGCGTCGAAGGAGACAGAGAAAGAGGATCCTCCCGATGATTGCGCAAGCTGCAAGATGACGCGCCCCCATGTAGTACGCCGTAGCCATATGTATTCGAGGGGGTGGACGAAGGCGATAGGTGATATAATGGGAGTGCAGGACGTGCCGGGGCTTTCAGCTCCACACGCGTGAACCCATGAGCATAACAGGAACCCTTTCAGGCTTAGACGAGACGGACAGACGGACGGACGGACGGACACCCGGAGGAGGACGTGCTGGCTCGGCGTCCGACACCCCCATGAAAATCCCCCGCAGGCAGCTTTGCCCCGGTTGTTTGCTTGCCCGATGCTCGTCGCTGCTGCTTGCGCAACAAAACAACAGCTGCTCCGGCTACGGCGACACCGGAATCGTCAAAACAGCCGAATTCGTGACGATACAACCCTTCCCCGACGCAACACACCATGGGACCCGTGACGGGGTTTCTTCGTTTGCGGACAGATTCGCAGACCCGGAGAGTGACGGCTCTCGCCTGATGGCCTTTGCGTGATTCCAATGATTTTCATCCGTGACGGCGAAGGCATTGTCGGGGGAAGGGGTGAACGGTTGCGTTTCGGATCTCTTGGTCTTCGGGGTTCTGGGAATTAGAGGATTTGCTGGGCCGGGGAATAATCCATTAGGGTTTTATCGAACGAGGAAGTTTGCTTCGACTTGACGATTACGTCGAGGAATTGAACAACTCTTTTTGCTTCAGACACGTGTAATAAATTTGGTAGACTAGTTCAACTTCCAATTAGGACTACTTGATCGAACGTTTTCAATCTTCCAACTCGTCAGTTAGATCAAACAGGAGTTCGTCTGCAGTAGAAACAATTCTAATATGCGGCCATTGAAGAGTAATGCATAAAGACCAATTTATTACATAAACGAAGAAGAGATTTATGAATAACAGAATTATGGATACAGAGTGAGAGAGAGATAAAAAATTGAATTTCCACTGGAGATCTACATGGGGAAAGAAGGTTCAGCCCTTTTCTTTTTCTCTAATCATTCAATGGGATGTGCAAACCCTGCGCAACCCTGGCACTCAAACTTATCCGTCTGAGAGAATGATTTTCCCGGGCAAGGGTTGAGCCCGTATCGATATTTATTATTCGAAACGCTCGACTGGTATTCGAGGAAGGCCGATTGTTCATTTGGAAGATGGCCACGGGGTAGGAAAAAGTCGTTGGGCTCTGCTATCAGGGTATATCTTACCGCACGAGGACCCGTTACAGGGGTGACTCTCTCGCCACGGAAAAAAAGCAAGGGGTGCCATGGGTGCGCGGAAAAAATCCCGGGAGGAGGCTGGATGGCCATTAATATTTTTTCCTCCGCGGGCACCCCTATTTAGCATAGGTTCCGCAGACTACAGGACGACGTCTCGTGTAACGTAACCCTTTGCAAACAGCATGAGAGAGAAAAAACGATCCACCACGATCCAACCGACGATCTGATACAGGAGGACTGCGGAATGAAAAACGGTGTGTCTCACGCTGTAGCGTTTTTTGAATCGGAAAAGCGAGCCCTGGCGAAAGGATATAACCGTGTGATGTTCGCTCGCCTGGAAAAAAGGGGTTTCGCGTTAAAAAGTAATGAGGTTGCAGAGGGGCCCTGTCGGACAGGTGGATATTCTTCGTTTTGCTCTAATCCGTCGGCCGACGGTCAGTGTCGAGGGTCACCCAGAGAGTCGACCCTCTTTGATCACTCTGTCTTTCTCTCTCTTTATTCCTCTTGCGCACGGTCAGCGGAAAAATAAAGCCGAGCTATTTCATTATACCCGACGTTAATTAATTATTCGCCCGCGAACCCACGAGTAATTAATCTCCGAGATAGAGATCCTCCGGCTGGAATCGTGGCCCCTGACAAATGTATTTTTTCCGCTGAATCGCACGAAACCCTCGCTAATACGTTCATTGATCGGCCGGTGATCCCGCGTTGTCGAACACTTTCACCAACACCTCTCTTCCGGTTACTCTTTTCGTCTGTCTTCGCATCGGCTCGATGACTCTTGCTCCGAGATGGGCGAAACGCGGAATTTTTTTCGCTTTTTCCTTCGCCATTTAATTTCACTGTTGCCGAAACTATGTGAAGAAACATCTCGAGTCTATTGTGAGTCTTGTACCCAGCGTTCCCATTAATTATTTTATGTTGTGCTAAAGGAATGATTGTAATAGATCCATAATTGTGGGAATAATTGATAATGATTTTGGTTTCCCAAATTGTGACTTTTATTACTTGCATTTTCTAAATAGCCTGGCTGTACTAAATTCATTATTATTAAATTTGATTGTTTTCTTAAAGGTATAGTGCACAGAAAAGGAAGTTATCCGTACATTGTCAAAGATTCTGACACTTCATTAAAATCAACTAGATTATTTCGAATCTATGATAATCACAATATCCTACAATTTTTCTTCACGAATGCAGTTTGTAATTTCATTAAAATATTCACAGGGGGTTGTTCATTTCACCCTGTTTCCATTTGAATTATAAAGAAGAGTGGATAAGAGAGAAATTAATAAACATGAATATACAAATAAATTCAGAAGTACAACTTCTATCCAAAGTTCTGGTGTTATGATTATGATACTTTTGCAAACGGTTCAAGTCAGTGAACAGTCTGCGCGAGGGACCCCGAAAATTTCCCTGGATCGACAGATTTGCCGTTCTTTCGCCGTCATTGTCCCTCAGGGCGAACTTAACGTATCATTACCAGGAAGGTCAACACCGCCGCCGCGCCGTAATTTGACTATACCAAACGAGGCGGCCATTCATGCTCGTTCACGTTTTCACGTAGGGTTTTCCTGTCTTTTATTACGCGAAATCACCCGATCGATCGATCGAATCCGGCGTGACCGTCGCATATGGTCAAACGGTCAAAAAAGAGGGTGGCCCCCGAAAAATGACCAAACAGACGTGACTGTGCTGCGTGAAAAAGTCACGGGACTGAATGGGAATATTTGCACCCTCGCGCGCTTCTGTTGTCAAAATCCTGATTTTTCTCCCCCGAGATTCTAAGTTCGTTCATTAACTACGAGAAAAAACACGAGGAAAAAAGCGGCGGATTGTAGTGCGGAGTGTGCTAATGATGGGGGACGTGCCGAACTATTCATGCATTACTGTTCTTGCAACAAAAATACAAAAATATTGACATTCTGACGTGGAATGTAACCATTAACTATCCCAATAATAATTAATATCCTGGTGCCTAATTATTAAAGTAGTAGCTACTGCAAAGTAGACGTTCCTTAACGTTTCTGAAATTACATATACAGCTACTCGAATTAATATTCGGACGCTCTAAAAACGACGATAACTTTTATTAATATTGGACCATGCGATTTGAATTTTTTTGGAAAGCAAGAGCAATTAGTTTACTACAGGATGTAAAAAAATTTTTTTCAAAAATAGTAATTGATCGGAATTGTAGGAAAAATACTAAAAGTTGCATTTTACAACTTTTTTATGTAAGCTTATATTGAAAATTTAAAAAGCACGTTTTGTAGGTCTGTGTCAATTATATGCACTGTGAAAGTTTCATCGCAATCGGTTGATGCGGGAAAAACGGCAGGCATTGAAAGGTGTAAGAATTCTTAAATCCAGGCCGAAAATCTGCAATTTTTACCATCTTTTAACGTTTGTAACTGATTGCAACGTTTACCGAATTTGACAAAATTTTCAGAATAAATTTAATTGACACAGATCTACGAAACGTATTTTTTAAATTTTCAATATAGGCTCACATAAAAAAGTTGTAAAATGCAACTTTTAGTATTTTTTCTACAATTCCGATAAATTGCTATTTTTGTACAATATTAAAAAAGTTATCGTCTTTTTTAGAGCGTCCGAATATTAATTCGAGTAACTGTAAATCTAGAGAAAAATGTCAGAAATCTAAACAACAGCTAAATGTTTAAAAAAAAGTAATTGTCGTCTCTATGGTGACAGTGTTCGTAATTAAAAAATTCAGCTATGAAAGTGCTCAAAAAAGAAATTCGGAAGATAGTCCAAGCAACAATATCAAGAATTTGTCGTCTTTAGAACTGCAAACCGTTCGGATAGAGTTAGAGACTCGATACACTGTTCGTCCGAAACAGCCGGGTGCCAGCCAGCGGGTTTTCCGTATTTTCCCGCGAGCAGAAATCGGAACAGATGATGCCGTTGTCTCCCAGTTCCGGCGGCCTTGTTGTAAGTAACGTAATTGCGACGAGCCACCCTTGGAAGTCCTTCATCTCTTGCGGTTCCATTCTTCCTGCGCGACGCGACGCTGCGCGCGCGGAGGGGTTCGCATAAATCTCGCTCGTAAACGCGGCACGGTCTCGAATTTCACGTGAGTAATTTTATAACCGTAAATCGACCTTTCAACGATCTTCCGCGACGTTACGGACAACGAGGCGAATAGCGCGGAGGCTGTGCCCGCAGAAAAACCGAGGATAGATCCTGCTAGACCCGGCGAACGGATAGAATCACTTGCTCCCTTGGAATCTCCTATTCTTCCTCGATTTTTTACCCCGAAAAACTGGTAGACAACGAAGAGGGAAAAAACTTGTGTATAAATCGTATGCAAAAACGAGGTGAAAGAAGGTCCCGGCCCTTAATTTAGTTAATTTAGATTTTATCCGTTAGCCGCCGCCGTGGGGAAGAGAGCCGGTGCGATTCATCCCGAATACTGAGGGGAAAAAATGGAATACGAGAGAGAAAAAGAGAGAGAGCGGGTCTCGATGCGGTGAAGAAAGCTTGCGAGAAGGGGTTAAAAACGCCCCAACAGGCTAGCATTATTATATACTTATTTAAGATCCTCCGACCTCGAGGGTCCCCAAACGGGACGCTTTTTTTCCTCTGGATGTCCCGTATTACGTTTTTTCATCCGTTCTCTCTCTCTTTTTCTCTCTCTTGTACAGCTACCCCTTGTGTTATCCTTCTGCAACCCCCTGTTCCCGTTACATTTCCTTCCGCGACCGGTATTTTTTCCGACTTTTTTATTTCTAACCAGCGCTTTATTATAATCGGTGTGAAATGATAACCGATCGCGATACAGCACGGTCGTCCTCGTTGTTTTTTTCTCGCAAAAACAACGTCTCATACGAGCGACAAGCTTCAACCATGCTTGCGAAAGAAGAAAAAAAAACGAGCGGAGCAGCCGGTGGTTAAAAGGTAAAAAATTTACGGTTTTAAAATCACGCGAGAAATTATTATGCTCCGGCGAGCTCTCCGGCTGCGACAACCCCTCTTCACGCAAGATTCGTTAACTTTTTACCGCTGCACCCTTATCGCGGATCGTTGTCTCGATTTTTCATTCCACGCTGTCTTTGCAGCTCGCTTTTTTCCCTGCTCCGCCATTTTGCGGAGGTTAGCACGATCCTATGTAATTGACTATTGTTGCTACTGTTCTTTCGAAACTTGGTTGTTGGAGATATTCTAGATGTGTGTCTCCATGATGTGTCTTGTGTGCAAAACATTGGCAAAAAATGCAAGCCAGTACAAAGAGAAGGCAAAAAATACCAAAAAAGCCGTACAAAATTGAAATTCTCTATTCTACTCACCGCGGCGATAATTCCAGCGTCCAAGCTGCATTCCCACGAAAAAAAACCATGACCCGGCGAAATCTCGAAAATCCTTCGCTCTTCTCATGATTTTTTTCCTCGAGCAAAATCTTCGCAGCCGAGCCAGTCCTCGGATATACGTGACTTTTCGGCAGAAGTGTCTGAGGGGATGGTTGCGCGAGGGGTGTGTTACGCGAGAGCGTGCCGGGGGTGACTTTCGGTGGACATGTGCAATTTGACCTGTTGACCCCGGAGCGCGTCGCCGTGCGCTCGGGGCGAAATGTATTTGGGGTAAAAATAATACAATTTACACATAATAGGGGAGAGCCGTGCGCGTATTCAAATGACGCGTGCACGCGGGGGGAAGATGCGCCGTTGAGAAACGAGTGGCGGGGATTTCCGGGGGAGGGGGTTGTTTGACAATGGACTAGGTCCGATCGATCGATACCGGTTGGCCTTCGATCGGTCATGAATACGAGACGAGCGTAATTCCGGGTCACTTATGGTGTTTTCCCTCCTCGAGGCAGCTCGACGACTTTTTTTCTGTCGACGTTCGCCTTGTTAAGCGAGGAAAAAAACGTGGCGTCGCGAGGAGATTTCTCACGATTTTACCTCTCAGCTGGCCGCCGGTAAAAAATCGGCACGAAATCTGGAAATTTCGGAGATTTTTCACGGAGGAAAAAAATACAGGAGATGGTTCAGTCGTGGACACGATTTCCCACGAGTGCGCAGTCTGGTAGGGGTTGTTTTTTTTCGCGGAGGAATTCTCGCGACGCCTCGCGGACCTCGTAAGGTTGACGGATCGCGTCGATACCTCAACCGATCGACGCCTTATTCGCGGCTTTTCTTCGGCGACGCCCCGGGTAATCGGTTTATTCCGTGATCGAAGCGACGATGAGAGGAAGCGTCGGGGAGTGCACGATACTATTTTACTTGTCGCGGTTTTTCCGCTCGATGGAACGGGGTCAATTCGGTCTCCCCGGAAAAATATACGTGCTCGCCGCGATTTCGTCCACTTTAATTTGTGTAATTTGGTAATGCACAGCCTGTCGGGGCTGTTAATTAGAAAATGCACAGGGACCGTCAAAGAAGTGAACGGAACTTTATTGGATCACCGCGAATACACAGTACATAATTAGAAATATTCATTCGATTTTACCGTCTGCATGCCACATTCTTCATATAATTCTTCTGTAATAATCTATCCTTTCTGTAGTACCACTTACTGTATCGTAATTTTCTTCCTTGGTAAAGAAGAAATAAAGCTAATTTAGGCTGGTAAAATTTCTTTCAAGCTTTCACATCTTCCTTTTACGTCTGCATTAAGTTCCCTGAATAATCCACTTGTTTAGAAATGTGAATTAAATCACATATCGTTTCTACATACTGCATTAAAGAATTCGAACAGTGCATACTGTTTTATGTCAACGTAACCTTCATTTTTGATCGGCTTTGGATGTTGGAACTTGTCGTGCGCACTTCTCAAAGGTCAACGCTAAACTGCAGAAGCAACTGACAGAATCTTCTCTGCGTATTAAAGTACCGCGGACAGTCACGTTTCTGCGGAACAGTCAACCCTACTCTAATAATCGGGGGTTAATTATCATAGTCAAGTATTGTGCCACATACAGAACATAAGTGAGCAACGTGAGCTGTCCTGACACCGCGATTATCGACTACGCGAAAAAGGTTCGCGTGATCGCCACTTGCCTTTCCTAAACGACTATAATTTCACGCACGTACATACACGTCCTCGCTAGTGTATCTAGAATACACAGAGCGATTAGATTGTTAGCGGACGAAAAAATCCGGATTTGTGAAGTGCTCGAGGAATCTGGGACGCGAAAAGACCAAGAGGCGCTCATACGTTTTAGGACTGGATCGTGGAACGAGGAAAGTTGTAATTTCTATTATTTCGTCGCACGAAACCGGCGGTCTATTTTCTCAAAAATCGATTTCACTGTTTCGCCGGGGTTTATTACCATTTTTTCACCAACTTATCCTTACTTGTAGTTTCAAAATGTACATGATTCAATACATATACAGGGTGTGCTGCTGAAATGAGATCAGCAGGATATCTCGGAAGACGTTGTCGTTAACAAAAAAGTGTTTCTACAAAAGTTGTTTGTTATGACGGACTGCATTACGTAGTATTAATTGTTTTCTTGTGAGTGGAGTGGTGGAGGACATTTCAAGGTCACCTTGATTTTTATAAATGGAATGTCCTATTTTATATACCATAGATCGATAGAGTATCAAATTGTAAGTATAAAAGTGTTGACCTTCCTAAACCTAATAATTAATGTGATATTATCGAAACAATTTTCTTTCTCCTTTCGATAATATCTCGTTAACTATTAGGTTTAGGACATATGAGGTTCAACACTTTTATACTCAGAATTTGATGCTCTATCGATCTATGGTATAAAAAATAGGACATTCCATTAAAAAAAATCAAGGTGACCTTGAAATGTCCTCCACCACTCCACCCACAAGAAAACAATCAATACTACGTAATGTAGCCCGTCATACCAAACAACTTTTGTAGTATCACTTTTTTGATAATGACAACGTCTTCCGAGATATCCTGCTGATCTCATTTCAGAAGGACACCCTGTATTAGAACATTGAGCATGCCTAATGAAATTGGATGATGCAATATGTACATACACACTGATAGAAAAAACGTGATGCCAACACGGTTGGGATTGACCTAACCTCGCGGCGAACTTACATATGGCGAACAGCAAAAAAAAAATCGCAGGAAAAAAAGACAGCGCAAAAACAGGTTTGACTGTACAATTTTTACGTGATTCTAATTGATCAAACATTCATTCTTGACATTATTGCCATCAATTTAATGCAGCCCTTTATAAACTGAAGAATATTAAATTAATGGAAATACCATCCACGGACTATCAAAGAATCACCGATTGTCGTCTCAGAAGAGTCTCAAAATAGATCAAAATGCAGGGGGTTGATGGGTCCGGGAAGTGTTCGCGCGCCGAGATTTAAATCACGAACGACTACCGAGTGTTTTCAAAAGACCCAATCGCGCTGGGATCTCTCAGCCAATGATCATTCGCCGTGGAATAGCTCGTGCCCAAAATTTTCGTTGAGGTCAGGACCTCGGAGAGACACGACACGAAGAAAGGAGATGAAGACGGAGAGAGAAAGAGAGAGACAGAGAAGGAGAGAGTGAACGAGAGGGTTACCCGGTTACTATTTCTGTTCCTGATGGGGAGAGAAGACTGGTGCTTCGCGTCTACTGGAAAATCCTAACATCCCCGAAGAGCCTCCCCCCCCCGCGTTTCTTCCTTATCGAGTGCTTACCCCCGGCGTCGTGTTGCCTACAAGGCGAATCCGCCCATTCGTTTCTGACTCATCTGCCCCGGCTCCCGTAGGCGTGAAAGAGACAGAAACGTTCAAGGTGCTAAATCCTAGCGGCGACGAAGGAGATGTTACGTCGGACCGTTAGTCCATGGTGAAATTGTTCGTCGCCCACGCTGCCTTCTGTTTCGTCCGATGACTGGCTGGAACCAAAGGGAATTGGTGAGGATCCGCGGCCGCCTTTTATTCGCCTCTCCATTGTTCGAGACCGGGCTTGGATCGGTTACTCGATTCCGCGTTGCGGGACGGCTCTCGATCATCCAACGGTTTATTAGACTCGTCGACCGATCGTCCACTGTTTTTAACCCCTTTCCGTAGGATCTGCTAGCGATCGCTTTTATCGTGATCATTTTATGGTTGACAGTCCGCTGTGAAAGTCTGAAAGTCTCTTTTCTTTTGCCGCTACTAAATGTATTTATTAAATGCATTATTATTATGTGCATTTTCTACATACGTTATTACTAAATGTCTTTATTAAATGATTTTATTGAACACGCTGAAATTGCACAAAATCGGCTACATTGTCTAACATCTTTAAACAATTTGCACTTTCTTGATTGAGAGCGTGCCATTCATTTTAAAATATTGAGGGCAGCCAGTATTTTGTGCGGAATTATTGCGATGATCGCGGTAATGTCCCGGGATTAGTCCAGATTTCGCTGCATCGATTGAAGTCGCCGTAAAGGCGCCGTGCATACATAAGCGCATAAAAGCTACGATCAGGACAACCGTTATCATCCTTACGTGCGCACACGTGCTCGTCTGTATCGCACGCGAGTCCGATCTTCGATAATAAGCGGGCCGTTTGCGAGCCGATAGAAAGCTGCATCGTTATACATGTATTTATGTGTGTGTACTGGATCCACCGACACACGCGCATAAATAGAGGCGTACGTAATACCGTTTCGCACGTACGAACGATATTTATTGCCCGGGGCCTGGAAACAATTCATTATTCCCCGGCCGAGGGTAATTAGTACAGCCGAAAGCTGGAAAGTCACGTCTCTCTGCCCACGCTTGCTTCTACGCTGCGCACCCGGTTAGGGTAGTTACTCGGGGGCGAGGAAGAAATATGAAGACAAAATCTCGTCTTTGCTGGACCGTCGGGATGGAGAGCTATTTTGAAGTATGAAATACAAATAGACTTGGCCGTCTATCGTTTTCTTCTTCAGTTTTCTTAGCTGGTTAATTATACACACGAAATTTTATTTTAAAGATAATTCTACGGATGAGTTGCGGGTGTGTTGCTTCTTAATTTCACTGTAAATCGCTTCTCTAATAGGTTTTAATCAAAATAATGGATGATTATTGTGAATCTTTTCGAAGGTTTTACGTCACCCCCCGAATGGAACAATTTAGCCACAAACTTAGAAATCAGTATTTTGAAATATCGTGGCTGATGGACAGATTTATCGACGTTCCCGGCTGGATTGTTATAATTAATCCAGTCAAACGTAATTGGGATCATTACTTATCGGGGGCTAAAAACAGGGTATGCACCAATTTTCTCAATCAAAAATGAACTCCTGAGACTAGCAATTTCCAAACAACACGGTGATCTTTCAAACTTGAAATTTCCTCTGAATTACTTCTTTTTTGTGAAACACGTACAATGGGCATGTCAGACTTAGAATTGGATCTTGAGCAAATTGTTATTTTATGTTCGGAACGTGAATATTCGGTTTCGCTGTTTTACGTAACGAGGGCAGTTTCTATTAAATTCGAGGAAACTATCCTGAAGTCGATCAGAATATCTCATTATTAGACGGATCTTTATGCATTTATAGGAAAATTGAGTAGATGAAATTCGAAGTTGTAGGAAAATTTTGAAAATTGAAGATGTCAATGCATGATTTCTCATCTAGTAAAATTATTAAGGGAGAAAATAGCATTCTGTTTGGTTTCTACTTCTTGTAATCGATGCAGACAATTTTTATTTTGCATAAAGATATGCAGTCTACTCATTACAATTTCCTGATGCCCTGGGTGCAAAAATTTTGAAAATTCATAGACTGTTTGAGAAAATACTACTTCTTTTGGCATTTATCATATCAAGAATTGATCAATGGTTTTAGGTATCACATTGACTTAAGGGAAACTAGAAAGCCGACAGAATTCGGGTTGTAATAGACCAACGAAACTGTTCAACATTCTGTAGCCAACCTTGATCCCCGTTAAAGGGGGCTAAGTCGGTATCATCGTTGATCGCATGTTCCCCAGTCCACTATCGGTACCATGCGCGACACGGTTTCGTCCAGGAGTCGGCTGGTTGGTATTCTGCTTACGTTTTTCGCGGTGGTGTTCCGAAGGTCTGAAGGTATTGACCGGTGGCCCTCTTGGTACAGCTCGGTACCAAGGCCCCCTCTAAGGCGTACCGGGTATATGGCCATCCGTGCTGGCTGGCACCAACTATTGAACAAACTGACCAGTAGTCACGATATCCGACGAAAGTTACCCTTTGCGGGCTGCTACACCTGTTCCCCACTCACCTTGAACCGGGCGAGGGGATGGTCGAGCTACTGGATAGCCATTGGTCCTCCCACTGGAATCTTGTTTCATGCGGAAACACTTATTTTTACCGGAACGCTAAACTTCTGGGTTCTGATTAAGTCGTGACACGCAGGACTTTGAATTGATAGCTTTGCATCCGTTGTCTAAGCAAATGCAAATTGCTTAACAATTTTAGAGGCATAGACCTTGGTTCTAATGATCTAGATAATATAATAGTCAGCAATATTTCGTGTCTATTCTAGGAGCGATTTTGCAGACAATAGAGGAAGTAGTGAGTCACTTTTTGTGTTTATTCTGACAATTAGTTTGACACTGTTAATTATGGAAATAGAGGCTATTTTTGTTTGATACGTCGTGTGCACTTAATATTCTCTTCATTCGTGGTATTGTAATTATTGTATTGGAATAAATAAACATTTTAATAAGACAATCAAATGTCTCGCACAATTCCCCCCGTTCGATGACTCGCGAGGAAAAGTTGTTTAATAATAAATAACCGAACAATAATTTTCAGTAAAATTACGTTTGAGCTCCGACCAATCTCCCAGGCAGAAATTACCATTTCTTAAAATCATGCACCAGATCCCAAATTGTTCTGGTGTCTCGCAGCCTCGCAGAGGCATCTCCGTCAGCAGTCACGTTTGTCTGGTGTTCATTAGACCCGGGGTACCTTTTAATTTGCCCGCGTCGCGGGCGTCGATCGCTTCACTGGCCAAAGATTCGCGGGCTCAAAGATCGCGCAGGAGCTTCAATCAGTTTTTCGAGTGCTCTGAAAAGGATACTCGTCTCTCTGTCCGTCGCGCTACTTAGCCCTCTAACGACCAGGCAAAGGCGAACGTCCCGCGGAAAGGGCCTTTGTCCCGGTGGTACAGTCAAGAAAGAAAGGAAGCAAGACACAAAGACAGAGGGAGAAAGAGCGACAAAGAGGGAGAAAGATAAAGAAACGAAAAAGGAAAGCATCGAGAAAGCGTCGGCGTCGAGAGGACAACGCGTCGATGGCCGAGATCTTCTCCCGGTGAAGATTCATCTCTGGAGGATCGCGCGATTCACGCTCGTGCGTTTGCGCTCTCTCGTTGGATCCCGCGCTTCGAGGATCAAGGCGAGCCCTTTGAGGGCCGCTGAAGGGCCGAAAGGACGAAGAACGAAGGGGCACGGAGCAAGGAACGCGACAGTTGCGCGAAAAAAGGGGGTCGGAACGCTCCTTGACGGATGCGAACGGTGGAAAAAGGGTTGGTAAAAAAATGATCGGCCAGGATCTAAGATATAAAAAAAAGATTTGTCCCCCTCCCCATTCGGGAACGGTCCTCGGCGTATCCTTTCCCGAGGGTAAGAACGTGTACGCGACGATCACGACGGGGGACGCTGGTTTTTGCAGCTGGCCCCATCCAGAATTACCGGGCAAAAGGATTCGGGGGTCCATTCTTCTTCCCTGGACGAATAAGCTCGAAAGGACCTGCGTCCATGCGAGATGCATCTGACCTGCTCCTTCTTCATCCGATTCATCTTCCTTTTCTACAACCCTCTGCGTCCTTTTCCAGCTCCTGCCCCCCCCCAATTCATGGATTTCGTACCCCCACTTATCGTTTCTTCCACGGTCGCCCTTCTACACGGATGGATCGACTCTGGACATGTATCCCTTTGTGCTGGCGATTTTTTCTGTGTTATTGGGCCTTGCGACGTTGATCCAGTGCGTTTTTATATTTTATATCGGGACAGGGTTGCTTGCTGGTGATACTTAGAGGATTGATGCATGACAGGTTTTCTGTTAATTTGAGCCTTTGTTGGCGGTGGGGTGTCGGTAGTCTAACGTGGATGAAGATATGTTTGGGTTCATTTCTGTGGAGTTGAATTTTTGGATTTTGTTGATACTGAAGATCTATTTCATAACATGTTTGGCTGCTCGCAAGGCTTTCTCGGCTTGGGGCTGCCACAAATTGATTGAATGGGAATGGAAATGTAGAGTTCCAGTGTCATTTACAGAAGTGAGGAATGTTACAGAATTTTACTGCGGTAAAACATCAATTTGACGGAAAGATAAATTCCTAGATTGCTCCATTGAAAATGAAAGAATGAAACAACTGCAAATACAAGTTTATGAATGAAGTAAATGCGAGTACAGTTTATTGTACGTTGTTCTTTATCGTCATAAAGATGTTCTAGCTGAATGAAATTCCCAACAAGTTTTATAAGTCTCATGCAATTCATAGAGACCATGGCAGTCATCTTATTCCGTGCTACACAGAAGACTGCGCGGAAATGAATGGAACTACACGACAGAGTCACAATGGCGGAAGTAATAATTAGCTGGGATTGCCGAGGACAAGTCGAGTTTATATGAAAAAAATGTGATCTGCGCTTACATCAATCCACTGTAGTTCAGAAAATTCATTGAATCCGTCTCAAGCAGTTTTAAAAATTTTGAATCTCAGAAAAATAGAATTTCCTAAAATCTTCTTTCGAGGGTACAATCATTTCTAACATATCAATCATTTTTGTACATTTTTTCAACTATTGTTTCCTATGTTTAGCTTATTTGTCGACTGCGAAGGGGTTGTAAATCACCCCAAAAATAATCAGACAGGGAATGAGGGTTGAAAAGCAGTCGGAGGGGTTCAAAACCACCCCATGATAATAAGACAGAAGATTTAATATATAGTAGCTACAATAATAGCCAGAAGATTTAATATTTTATTCGCAACTATCTGTTTGTCACAATAATTGGAACGATGTCTCGATTTGAACCTCTATGGCTGACAATACACAAATTTGCACAAACGTCCGCAGCCTGTTCATTATGTTGTTACCACGGCGTTTCCATCTGGCGGTGTCGGATCGATCCTTCAACCAGAGAAAAATCATAAGCTCGCGTCTTCTTTTCAGCGAGACCATCGAACGGCTGACAAAGAATCTTTAATCAAACGCGGATAAAAGACGCGGGCGCGGATATTCTTTCAGGAGACAGGAGGAGATTCGAATCCGGCCCGACGTATCCTCGCGAGCGAATTTCTGGGTCATCCCTTTTGTGTGCGAGGCTTGTTTTCCTGTATTTACGGGACGCGGCCGGTTATATCATCCTCTTTCTCTGTCCCCGGAGGATCGGTGTCCTGACGCTTGATCACGGGACACTAGGAAAAATGCGCCTCAAAAACCGTACCGACGCGATTATGTCACATGGTCTAGCACGTCCGGGGACCTACTCGAAAAACGGGATTCGTTTTTCGCGGTCCGACGGGGATCGTGAAAGATCGCAAATTGCTCGGACAATTTTCTATGGGGGACCCGATCTTCCGTTCGAGGGCGCGGACCGAGAAAACGTCCGATGGGATTACAAGGCGCGAAAGGACACGGATTCCTTTTTCCATTCAACGGCTCGCTCTCTCCTCTGCCCTGAACTCACAGGATCCTGGTAATTTCATGGAACCGGAAAGTTGATATTAAACTCGCACCAAGTTTCAAAGATGCTTTATGAATTCTTCGCGCGTCTACGAAGAATATTCTCTAGGGAATGTTTTCTATTAATCTTTTGATCCGCCTGGGCAACTTTATAGTCCGGTAATCTAGCGACAATCTTTAGTTTTTGAACTTCATTTCCCTACGCAGACTAATACTAGATGTATGGGTAAATTGGAGATGAATATTCGTTATATTTTTGCGAGTGGCGAAAGCAAAGTTCGGCGTTAATCCCCGGACCTTCTGAGACGCACTATGCGACGGTTCTAATCAGCGGAGTCTCAGCAACGGCTGAGATCTCATTGTTATCTCGGCCGTCTCGAGGTTGTCGCGGGGAATTGGACCTAGCTGCGGCGTTATGGCCGACGGTGCTTGCCACCTCGCAAATACCGCGATCAAATACACGTGAATCACGATCATTCTGCCGGGGGTATAAGTGCGCGTATCTCGCCTGATCGCCGCGCGCGGAGAAATAAAACGGCGGCGACCGAGCAGTAAATTAAATAAACCGAGGCCGAAAAACGTTTGTCCGGAATTCGGCGCGTCCGTGGTCACGCAGAAGGTGGCGTCGCCGCGGCGAGATGGAGCAAACAATTGTACAAACACCGCCGTATTTCATGATAACACATGTACAAACAGCCTTACGTAAAGCTGGCAATTATACGATAAAACTGGACGGACCGAGACGAAACACGAGCGCACTTTTGTACACACGGATATGGGGGCCCCCGGTTCGAGGATGGACGAGGACGCCGGGCGTGGCGATGCCGACATCTTTTGGATCTCTCTCGAACGGCGCACGTGTGTGTCTTTTCTCGGGTCATCGTTTTCGGGATGACTCGGGACTTTCGCGTTGGCAACCGGCGAGCCTCCCCTGCCGCGAGAAATTCGAGACACTGGACGAAAATCCACTGTTCCGAGAACCATTGGTGGGAATTAGGGGACATTTCCAGAAGTCAGGCGAGGGACTCGTGGAATTGTTGGCTGTTGCATTCGATGGCCGCGAACGATCATTTCTACTTATTTATTTTAGGCTTTTTGGCAAGAACATTTTGGTAATTGTTCACTTTTCAATAATTGCATTCGGTATGAAAAATTACCTGTATGAAGTTCTCCTAAAATGCACTCTACAGTATTTGTCATGGAACCCTGAAAAATTGAATTGTTCGAAAAAATAAGAAGCATATATTAACTTCACAGAGATTGTTCTACTGTTCTGATATTTAATTCGGCTATTTTATTATACTTCTTTGCAAATAATCATCATCGAGTTAAAATTACCTTTGACCTTTCTACACCCAGTAAGCTGAACTGGCTTACCTGCTGGAGAGTAAAAGGGTTGCCTGCATGCAGGGGATGTGACAATTCAGCATAGAAAATTTCTCTAGGAAACACGATGGCCGTACCTTGTGTTTAGTATCACGTTTTTATACGGAGATATGAAAAGTTTCATTAAGTTTCTGCGGCTATATGTACATGTCTCAAATGCACAGATTGGCGCTTTGAAACCCGTAAATAAATATTGCATAGCAGGAAAACAATTCCAAACATCTCGCTAGAAAACACTTTCCGGAAACCAGTCGTACAAAGGGTGGCAGTAAAGACAGCCAGCCATCCTCGGCAAAAATCAACAAAATCAGCCGCATTCCTCTCGAGCGAATCCCTTCGAAGGAAACCGAGTTAGCTGGGTGCACCCCTGTCTCCGGTCACCCTTATTACACCGGGGCAGGGTGCTGTCGCAGCTTCGAGGCTTGGGAAACCGAGCGGGGTGTACTCTGGCGGGAAAAATCGGAAGCCTGACCCGGGGCTTGCGCTGGCGCGTACGTCAGGCATCTGCCGTATCGATCGAGCGGTTCAGACATCGGAGCGAGGAGAGAAGCAAGGGCGAAGGAGACGCGGTCGGCCGTGCTCGTCTGGTTGCCTGGGTTCGGGGCTGCACGCGTGTGAACGGGCCGCGGCTCCTGCGGCTAGGCAACCGAACTTACACGAGATTACGCGGAGCCAATAGCGTCGCAGGAGCGGCCGTCAAAGGCATATCGCAATGCGTGGTATGAGCCGAGTCTCTAAAAGGGGATTAGAGCTCCTCGTATTCCGGGATATGCGCGCACACATACACACATTCGGAGAGACCAACACCCACGCGACGCTTACGCGGATCTCTGTTCTCTCTCCTCCCAAGCTGCTGCTCCACGCATATGTACCGCCGCTGGATATCGCGTACATATGCGCCCGGCGAGAGGTATATGGCCGAGGATATGTGTATGTGTGTGGATGGATCCGCGTAAGCGGCGCAGGAAGTCTTGCTTTGCTCCAGAACGGGAACGGGATTCTCGAAGACGCGATCGAGGGATGGGCGCGCGGATAGATAGTCTGCCGGCAGAGATACGTTCTTTACCGAGGACACAAAGCGAAGATCCGCGACACGGACTCCTCCGTGTGTACCGCAGCACTATTAAGAACCCGGATCGGCTGCCGATTCCTTTCAAACAGTCGCGACGAGTCTCGATTCGCTCGCAGCCGATTCGATCGCACAGATTTTTAGATGCTCGCCGCGTTCGTTGTATAATGGCCGGAGGAGAGCTGCGGAGATTGGGCTTTCTGCATCCCGCCTGTTTATTCGGTTTTACTGACGTTAAGAGCTCTACGCGGAAATTGCTGCGTCGTTGACGATGCTTACGCGCCGGAGAGCTAGAAGACACGTTTAATTCTTTTTATACAGCATCTGTTGAGCGATGGCTAACAGTATTTCGTAACGTATTTCAGGACGATGCAGACAAATTTTTATGTTACCGCAGCCTCTACAATTTAACAGTTGTTTATCCCAATTCATATAAAATCGGCAATAATAAAAGTGTTCGTATTTAATTCCTCAAAAATGAATCAACTACCACAAATACGAAATATCGAGGGGTGGCCGCGTCTTCGGGATCATCGTGAGCGGAAAGGGCGGCAACGGCCGTCATCGAGAGAATTTATTCGCCGTCGAGCGGCTGGTTTTCTTTAAATAGGGACTGCTCTCTATCGCGGTGAAAACTTCGCGGAGTAAGTTCGCCGCGCGAAAGTTCGCTCGTCGAACGAAACTCCGCCGCGCGGAAATAGGGGTGGTTTTCAAAGTCGTCGACTTTCACCGTTCGCCAATTATCCCGGCCACTTTCGATTTTTCCGCTGGTTCGTAAACTCTCCGGGCCGCCGCCGCTTAATTTGAATAAATTTCTAAGCGAGCCGCCCCTCGCCTCGCCCTACTTCCGTGCCCCACTCTGCCCCTCTCGGTGCCACCCCCTGGCACCCTCTGCAACCCCCTAGCACCCCTCGCACCCGTTTCTCTTGCCCCCTCTACCGGGCGGTCTTCTTGGCGGTGCACCCCTTTCTCGCGCCCCTTGTCTCTTCTGCGCGTGCCGTCGTAAATCGCGAGTTCACTTTCCACACTTTTCACCTAGTTGGCGCGACGCCAGCCCGTCGGGAAAGGAACGGAATCGGGAGAAAAAAGAGGAACAGGAGGAACAGGAAGGAGGCAGCCGAGGAACGCCGCGAAACTTCCCCTTTAAGACGCGGCGAGCCGACCTCGCGGATCTCGACCTGCAATTATTCGCGATTTCCATCCTACTGTGACCGGACGAAGAATTATCTTGAGCTCTCCGGCCCTGGAAGAGATCATCAGGTGAAGTGATTTTTCAGGGTACGACGCACACGCTCGTAGTAAAGGATTTATTAACCCCCACATGTCTCTAAAGTGAAAATTCACCCATTTTTTATTTTAACTACTGCAGCATTCTTTATTTCCATCGTATTTCAACACTGGAATTGTCGGATCCATCAAAATTACATATTTCGGATTTTTTCTTTTACAATGATTCATTTTGTAATAAAAATCCTTAGTCTATCAATTGCTAATAATTATGAAAGAGCTTGATCTGAAAAGGAACAAAAATGCTCATTTCCATCGTGGGTTGAAGGTATCGTATTCTCGTTAGAACGTGGCATGAACGCGATACTTTTGGTTGTAACTGTACGCATGAAAGCCTCCCGACCGAAAGGCCTCTCGGGTCGGAGAAAAAAAGTAGCACAGGCTACCTGGACAAAAGAAATATCGAGAGCACGTGCAGACAAGGGTGCAAGAGGGTAGGTCAGCCCGATGTCCAGTCTGTCGAGTACTGGACCTGCGCGTTCCGCTCGTACCGGGATCATATGGCAGGGGCTGGAAGCCGATTGGAGCAGCCAGTTTCGTCGGGGCGGGTTCTAAGCCGGTTTAGGGGCAGTTTACCCGCGGAACCACCCTCCGACTCTGACCATGGAGGGCGAGACTCGCTTGACCTGCGGTCAGGTGTCTTCGGTGACGTGATTCCTCCGCGAAACCGCTCCGGCGCGTGGCACGAGCGTTCTGTCAGGTGGCTCGAGACGCTTCTTTGATGAGGTCGACGATTTAATTTAATTGGTCGCTCTCCATCTACGGCTTACGCAGGCTTTTAATATTATTCCACGCTGAGAGCTGCTATCTATCCGAGGCGCAGACAACTTTCCCCGTAATTGCTGAATATTCGAGAATATCCGATAATTAGCGGATCTTCCTACAAATTCCTACATTTGCAGACTGTTTTATCAAATTTTTGCTTTAGGCATTGTTTTAAGAGAGGCAGTTTTAAGCCAGGAATACGTTTCTTGAGTATCAGAATCGCTCAGCAAATTTTGTCATTCAGATTAAATACGATTCCTTGACAGTGGCAGTCGACAGAATGGATATTGAACTATGTGTACATACGTAGACGTATACATATACTCTGCTTCCATCTGCATACCACGTCAATATTCTTTTCGACCTCCCATTCTTTCGAACCTTCTGCTGCTAACCTGCTCCTATCGAAATTAAACTACTGATACACGCATATATCGCTATTTGTGCTGCAAACTACATAATTGAGCTTCATAAGCTACATAGAGAGCTTAGTTATTTACCTTAACTTGCTGTATCATTGCTGGTGCTTACTCCCATCACTCTTTCCTATTTTTCGATAAAACGATATTCATAATTTGATTTACACTGTTTAGTTTGCTGTCCACACCCAGTTCAGCAATTTAGCTCCATAATAACCGCAGACAAAATTTCATCTCAAAAGGCCGGCAAGGTGAGGTCTCGTTCACCCCGGCGGAACTGCGAGCTCAGCGAAAACAGCGGTTCCTAAAAATTGTATCGTGCACCGTTGGCTGGCTGGGACCAGATGACGGTTCACGCATCTCGGGAAAAACGACAACGATTTTCCCAGGTGGGAGCAGGGCAGGGTGGAGGGTGGTCGTGTGACACACGAGCCACCCCTGCGAATGGCCGAGCGGAGCCCGGCCGCCAAACAATCGATATATGCGTTCAAAATGGCCGCCAGAAACGCCACCCACCCTACTATATCCCTCTACATCCCACCCCACGTAACCACCGTCCTCCCCACACCCTCTCCGGTCTCTCTACATCCCTCTCACGTATGCCCCCGAAGCTCTTTAACTTCAGGACCCAGCCACTGACTGCCAACCAGGCAATACTACTCTTACTCACCCTCTTTGTCTTGCCACCCTCCTACCTCTTTCTCTTTCTCTCTCTCTCTCTCGCCCTCTCACACGCCCGTACGTTCTCCGTCCTCCCACTCTCTCTCTCTCTCTCTTTTGCTTTCTCACAGTTAGCCGTTCTTCTCTCACGTCGTCCCTCTGTTTCTCCTTATCTTCGCCTATTCGAGGTATGCGAACCTCTCTCCCTACAACCCCCGGAAAGGCCGACGCCTCTTCAAAAATAACGCCGCCCGAAACCACACGGAATTTATCGGCACGCTAAGTGCGCCAGTCTCGCGATCTGGAGGGGCGCAATGCCAAGGGTAAACACGCGCCAGTGATCATTTTCTTTTCGCGCGCAGGGTCCGCGAAAATTCCCCGCGAAACAGGGGTGAAAGAGCTCCCGATTTTCGCGCCCCCGGTTCAAGAGATTACCCCTGTCCTCTTGGATCACGGGAACCATCGCGGAATACTAACCGCGGTCCCGTAAAAATCCGATCGCGTTGTAGCCGGTTGTTTAACGCCAATACACCAGGCGCTTCGAAATGACCCACTGTGGATTTTTACCGTTTTATTGCTATTGGCGTCGTGAAATGGACGCGTCTGGAATCGCAAGCGTGTCTGGTCTTTAGAGAGCTTCGTAACGATTATAGTAAACCGAATGGCAGTTTGTTGTTCTGTTCTTGTACCTAGTTCAACGGTCTTGTGCTGTTTTTTCGTAAAAAGACGTTTGTAATAAATCAAAATGCAGTTTCTTGTCCAGTTCTTGTTTCTATTTTGCTCCTTGGCTTCTCCCATAAATCACGAGGAAACGAATATTGCAGAGAGAAGATGATCTCGGAGGAGCCGATAGCAAAGACGAATTAAAATAACGAAATGATCCAAAATAATGAAACGGATACAGCGAACAATAAAATAACGAATGAAATGCATTATTCTTAATTGCTTTCCAAGTTTCGAATGATGAAAACGAGGTGTCTTGAGGGCAATCGCAAGCGGCCGCAAACAGGGGCACTTGCCCGACCGACCTAAGGAAAAAGAAGGAGCGCCGAAAATCAACTCAAAGGAACTTTCGCCACGAAAGGAGGAGCTAATCACGCTAATGGTCGCCGCGGATGTCGACGGGTTCGTTCCCCGGGCGGATTGCCAGCGCGAAAAGTATTCCTCCAGTTTCCTCTGATCCGGGCGCGCGATTCCTCGAAGCGGTTCCAGGAGGAAAGGAGTGAGAGAACAAAAAGACGTCGGCAGCCGGCTTGGCTGGAGCGAGAGAACGAGGCTAGTGGGTTTATTAAAATATAATAGCGTTATCAGAGGAGAGAGAGACAGCGGGGAGAGTGAGGAGAGAGAAAGAGAGAGAGAGAGAGAGAGAGAGAGAGAGAGAGAGAGAGAGAGAGGGAAAGAGAGACGGAGAAACGAAGAGCGAACGAGCGAACGAGCGAAGGGAGAGGCGTCAGCTTTAAGAGGGAAGTTTTCTTAAGTGTTCTTAATTAGAAGGGACCTGTTGCTTCGGAAAAAACCGGGTCACGGCCGTAGACACGCCGACGACGTCCTCCCCTCGCACCACCCCCGTTTCCCTCCTCCAACTCCCTCTCTCTTTTCATCCAGCTCCGCGCTCCTCAGACGCCGCAGACTCGGCCGACGCTCCGCAGACTTGTAAGAGTCATTATTTTCTTCTTATTCTCCTTCCTGTTCTATCGCGTCCCCACCCACCACGACGGTTTTCTTCGCGGCTCCACGGGGGTGATTTCAGGGAGTGCACGCTCTCCTACCTCCCTTTTCTTCTTCTTCTTCTCCTTCTTTCGCCTGCGACGTCCGCTGGCTGCTACCCTCGGGTAGCTACGCGCTCCGTGGAATATTTAGCAGGTCACACCTCCCGCCGAGTTTTAAGAACGTTAAGTGAATGAGGGCTTCAGACTAGGCTAATGAGCGGACGCGAAATCTTTGGCCGCGTTTTGCAGGACATTTTTTGCCGACGTTTCACGGCCGTTCATGGTTCACGGTGGTCATTTCAGTTCCCGTATGAATTTCATTCGTTTCGATTTTATTGAATTCTTCATCAGATTTTTCATAAAATGTACATTATTAACTCTTGTATAGTCAATTGGATACATGACGCATAAAGTTAAAGCTGTTTAATTCCTGTACAATTTTTAGAAAAAATTCAGACAGATGTAGAACTCGTTCGTATAGGGTGAATCAATAAAATGATGCGATAAAACGCATTGGAACTGAACAACATTTTCCAGCCTGAACGCTCACCGATTAGCCATGGAATACGCCAGCAGCTATTACACCGCCCGACATCGCAGTAAATAACGAATTTATTTATCCCGGAGCTAAGTGCATCATCCGCACCGCACCGCCCTTTATAATTTCCCTCGCCCTTCGCCGTCGATAAACATCCGGGAAAATCGAATCAGTCGCCTGTCGGCTGATTCCTCGGCATTTCTCGTGCCCGCTAATCTCTGGTTCCTCAGCGATTTTCGAAAAGGGTAGCAGCGAGGGCTAGAAACCACCCCCGTCGGCCGAATTTCATCGTGACGATCGGCCTTCGGGATTCGAAGGGTAGAGGAGGGGGGGCTTCGTCTTCGATACTCTCTCGCCACCCCCGCGAAGCATCTCCTCGGGCTTTTGAGGCGGGGGTGTAACCAGAGGAACGGCAACATCGAGAGTGTAGGACTCGGCGAGGGGGTTGGATCGAAACTTCCTGTGCATCTGCCGGCGCCGTTTCCGCTCCAGTTTCGCAGGCTGATCGAAAACGGCGGGTATCGACGTTGTATCGGTTGCGGCAGAAGGAAAAAAAATCGGAGAATGCAAATTCCTTCCCTTTTTTTATCCTGTCGCTCAGCCGGCGACCCCAATAACTTCGCGTTGTTGCAACGGTTGAAAGAGAAACAGAGAGAAAGAGGGAGAGGGTGAGGAAGGGGTGAGAAGAAGAGCGCCGCGGCTCCGTCAAATAAATTTGAATATCGATGCCCATTGAATCCGATCGAAGGGTTCGGCAGAAGTCTCCTTTCACGGGCGAAAGGGTTGCGATTTGAATATTCTCGTCGGGGTAACTAGAAGGTATATCCTTCGAATGGGGCGGAGGAGACAGAGGGTTCGTTCCACCACCACCACCACCACCCCTCTGCTCTCTCTCTCTCCCGTTCCTCCGTTGCTTTTTTTCTATTTGTATACTTCGCGAGCTGCATTGTGCCCGCGAGGAAAACCCAACACCCAGCCACCAGCCCCGGGGCCATTCGGTTCCATTATTAAAGTAATCAGCGGCATTGTGACGGGTGTTCGGTTTTGACTAATACATTATGGAGAGGCGGGCCCCGATCGGCAGGTAACCCTTCGGAAATCGAAGATCGAAGCCCTCGATGCGATCTACCTGACCTAATTCCTCGAGAACGAATTTCTTTCTTTCTTCTACGGAACAGCCGTCGATACTGTTTCTACGTTTCCGTTACTGTTTGGCGAGGTCTTACCGAACCGAGGACTTCCGGTTTTGTCGTGATTCTGTTTGGAAAGTCCTTGTGTTCGAGAATTAGGGGTGGAGAACGATTTTCAGGCAAGCCGGATATGTGCCTCGAGAAATGAATGTTTGAAATTTTACTCCGATATCTGTGATATTGGAACTCTTGTTGGTTCAGAATTAGACTGCGTATCTTTATATGAAATAAAAATTGTCTGCATTCCGTTTCTAATAATTTCAATACGTTTTAATAAATCACAAAAAGAATCGAGCGTTCCATTTGCGACGCACTATCGCCACGAATGCAAACGAAATGGCAGTGGTGTGGTTATCTGGAGTTTGATCACGACCCATAAGATCCCTCGAGCCTATCAAGAGGATTCCACGGGCCACGGTAGTCCGGTGACAATCGTATTAACTCGTTTCACCGCGAGGGACACCTCTTTTGATCGGGCGTCCATCCTCGCGACAGATGTGGAAAATCGCGATTAGTCTGACCGGTGCCAGGGACACCGAAAATGTCTGAGCCAGGTCGACCCTGATTCCACCTCTCCCTCTCTCTCTCTCTCCCTCACTCATTCTCTCCTTCTCTCTCTTTCCACGCTCCACGTAGGACTTAGTTAAGACGTCAGAGGGCCGAACAATACGGTCAGCCATGCGTGCCACGGGCTTCGCACCTTTGGCTCGGCGCGCATAGAATTTTGATTTTTATCTTGGAGGGCACTCGATGGGTGCCGCGATTTGGAGATAGCCTGCATCGTTTCGAGAGCACTTCGGGACACTCGGGCCCTCGATCGGTTTTTTTTTCTCCTCTCCGCGGTGCACGTCGAGACTGGGACCGGGGACCCTCGACTGCGCAGTTCGCTAGAATTTTTAATACCCTCGGTTATTTTTCGCTGGGCTCAGGTAGACCCGTTGTCACGCAATTCGAGTTTCAATTGGATAAACCATGAGCCGCTGCGCTCGCTGAATTTTGATCAGAATTTAATGAGCCCGATGCATTTCACACCGGAACGCCGCTGTTCGTGTGAATGGCTCGTTACGTCTTGACCGGAGATTTTCGACTTTTGTAACGTACGCGCATGTTTAACCCCTTCACATAAAAATGTTCAACGTCGATCGCGGGAACAAGGATTTAAATAAAAATTGCTCGCTTCTATGAAATATTGGGTCGGCGACAAAGTAATTTCGGTATGTTAAGGTGAAATAAAAACGAATTTCTTTATTCAATCTATGAACTTTAATCAATAGAACATTTTCTTATTTATTCCTTTGGCAAAAGATCATCCAACAAGCGGGAAAATATCTTATTCGTTAAAGTTCACTGCTTGAATACAATAATTGGTCTCTATTTCACCTTAAAATAGCAAAATTACTTTCTTGCCAACCGAATAGATGAAACCTGCGTGAAACGCGTACAATTCGCGAGGCATTCAACGCGTTAACAGCGGTTAGCCGTTGGTACTCAGCCACCAACCATAACCCCCACGACCTTCGTCGAAGAACTTGGAAACCAATCACGACCACGCAGGCCCGAAACTTTCAATTTCAATTCCAACGTCGGGACTCCCTTTCCCCGGGTTATCTCGTTAATCCACGATAATTACCGACGGATCGATCTGTCAATCGGTTTCGAGGACTCTGTTGGAAAGCCGCGTGACGCCGGAGAAAAGCGGAGCGTCGAATTCGATTTTTTCCGGCGGCTAACGAGTCTGCCGAAATCGAGTTGCCCGTGGATCATTAATAATCGTCATAGGACGCTCCGTATGAAAATCGCATTACGATAAGCAATAGTTGTCACGAGTGCCTCGAGCGATTCTCCGACCCCCCAGCTCGCCCCACCCCCCTAGAAACACCCCCCGTGAACGATGATTCAGGTAGTCGAGTCTCTCCACGGCCGTTTTCCATACGCGTTTATGGGGGGCCCCACCTGGGCCCCGTGCGTGTGCACGCACACGCTAACGAGCCTGGATCCGCGTATCAGGGCTGAGGACGCACATGGGACCCCAATAGAATATGCATGTGTTTTGTATTCAGGAATATGTTAACCCTTTCGCTTAGTCTTTCGATTGGCACCGCGGAGGCAACACCTCCGTGGGACCAGACAGTTTTCCTTTGACTTTCCACCGGATGACACAACAGTTTTCCATGGATCCTGCGACAAACTATGGGGGTGGATCGAGAGGGAGTAGCTCTGCGGTGTGCAGAAAGGTTAGTGGTTGATTGAATTTTCTTCTGGGTTTATTCGGTTAGCTGACAGTGGATTTGTACTTTGGCAGAACGAGGAATGAGATTTCATGGTATTATTGGTTCCAGGATTAATAAGATACTTTTCGGGTGGTTGTACGTGGATTTCTGATTGCTCTTTATCTGAAGACGGTTTATTCAGTCAGTGGGGTATTATGCATTTTCCGTCGCCGGTAGTTAATTATTGAACACGTGAATGTGCAGAAAATTCGGAGATCGATGGTGGGGTACTGGATTTTCTGAAATTGCTTCTGGAACGCGTAAAAGTTTGACGAATGTCTGTGAACGTTTATCATTTTATCGGGAGTGTATAGATCCTTGAATAAAGTACAATCATTTGCCTTTGATTTTAGTGGCTTCAAATCGTTATGTAAAATCTATTTTCACATTGCATCATTCATTTTATCACGTTGTACAGAAATCATTTTACCCAATGGATCTGTCCTCTGGTCTACGAGAGTACAACACATGCCCCGCCTTATCTTAATTTCTTATAATAACCCTGAAATTATAAAATGTTTACGTATGCACTATGTGTAACTACATCGTTACCAAGTTTCTCTTACGTCGTAACGTTTATTCTATGGTTGAATTTTCTGCAGAAAATGTCTAAGAACGTTCAGAGATCCTCGCACAAGATGACTTTCAAAAGTCGACTCTCATCTCCGTTCTATTCCCGCGAAATCGTCGAGTATAAAATACATTGTCTCGAATGTGTATAATTAATGCGAGGAAATTAATCCGTGCGGTGGTAGATACTTGCTCCATCATGTGTCATGATTTTAATAACCCACTCAGCTCATTGTAGATTCATAAGACTGATTCCTGACATGTACACGTGAACATTATTGCTATTATTACGAGGACAAGAATATCCTGCGATTTAGAATAAGCAGGGAACGTAAAATGCAGGAGGATAACATCAGAGCACGTTAAAATAGGTATTATAAGGGAGGAAATAATTAGCTACGTCGTATTATTATGAATTATCGAATAAACTTAGATCCTCGCTTCTTCGGCGTGTTATTTCGATCCAGCTGCCCATACCGAAAATTGCATGAAGCAAAACAAACTTGTATGAAGGCCCTGAAATTCTGACTTCTAACAAAAGCTAAGTAATAACATTTTAGGTATATTATATGTATAGCTTATAATTTTTAGAAATATTTAGTTGCTAAGCTTGCAAATGATTAATTTAAATCGGAGGCTGTTTAATTTGATGCAGTGACAAGACGAATCTTGATAATATACCTACTTACAAAACAATGAGATAAAAAATTGTTAAACTAAATGGACTCGCCTAAATCTTATCATCAGAGCAATCTTCGGAGATATCCACTTTCTGAAAACCAATAGAATTGATCTATAAATGCAGCTGCTACAGTAGCAGAAATGGGATTCGCAGAGACAGACAGTCCAGCGACGAGACTGCGAATTCCGGCGATTGGGAATGCCGATTGTAATAATAGCGGCGATCGAAATATCGTTTCGGCTGAGCAGACGACGACGGTGCGAAACTATATAAAGGCGCTCCATTATTAATCGAGGATATTTCCACGTGTGGAGATGACAGGCGATCGGAGATAAATCCGGTTTTTGCAGGATCAGCCGACAAATAGTTTTATTCCCGTCGGCCGCGTGCGCGTTCCCGACGAAATAAAACGCGCGAAACGGCAGCATTCGAAGATTCCTTAACGACGGATGACTCAATGAGAAGTTTATCGCTCCATTTTTCCGCCGATCATATTTTAAGGCCGCTATTACACGATGCTCCCAGCACCGATATTACTTTTGCATTATTCCGATCATCCGGCGCGTATATAACGTGCCGATCCAAATGTCCGCCGAGGGAAATGTCTCCCGATGGAAATAACTCGCCGTTAAAATGGAAAAAGAACCATGGGAAAAACCAACCTATTCGCCCGCGACCATGAACATTCGATTTTCAGACGGGCTCGAAGAACTCGCATTTCGAGAGAAATCGAAGCCTGCAGACACCTTTTGAACACTCAAAATTGATACTGTCATGATAATTGTCGAGCCCCCCCCCCCCCTGCACCATTCTTAAATAATTCATCCTTAAATATACATATTTTTGCCAAAAAGACTTCCAGGAAAATTATTCGATAGAATGAATTTACTAATTTTGTAAAATATCGAACTCTGAATATGAAATGACATTTTTTATCCTTTGTTCAAGAAGGGACGAACACGATACATGGTTTCTATAATATTTAAAGTGAAGTTTATTTTAAACTTACATGTACCTAATTTACAAAAAGAAATACTCGGATATCTAAAGAAAGAATGCAGATCTTCATATATATATATTTTTAAATAGTTTAATAACATTTGAGAAATTCTTGCGAAAGTCTCATCCCGACATTCACCGATGCACAAGGTTCGTCGTTCCGCCGTCGCGAAAATGGCTCGCAGCCATTTTGTAAAGGTCACCCTAGGACACCACCCCTACAGTAGCGTGGCCACCAACCCCTGACTCGAATCGGTTCAATTACTCTGAAATGGCGTGGTTCACCGAGTTCTTGGACGACGTCCTGCTGTGAAACAGTTGACCGCTGGTCAGCCTCTGCTTGACCGTGAATAATCCGATTCTGGACGAGAGGTGGACGCCATTGAAGAGGAGTCGAGCGTGCGCGATATTGAAGTTGACGTTTAACGTGCACCCTCATGCTCACCCCACCTGCTGTATGTATTTCTAAAATGACTTTCGATATTCCATTAATAGCACATTAGCAAACAAGACGGTCTTTTTCACTACCATATTCACAGTAACGCTATTTAATAGGAAAGACCTAAAAAAAGAATCACTTAATTAATCACTTAATTATGCTGTCATATTCACTGATGGCAATTGTCAGCAAGCTTTAAATTAGTATTAATGAACACTCTGCAGTTTGGAAGGTTGACCATTGTCGCATAAGAGAACATCGTTATAAACATGAACATAAAATTGAGTTGTAAAATGAAAGATAAAAATGAAAGAACTTTTTCACATTAAGCGAGTAACGTACACATTGAGTAATTTACGTTATATTATATTTCAATTACATTGTATTTCGATTGCACTCATGATTTGCGTAATTAGCAATTAACACTAAACCTACCGAGCCTTAAAAGTAACTGGTACATGTTCCCTTATAGAAATGACAAGATTAATTTTATTTAGACTTTGTGCGGCTCCTATTGTAATGCGTGCTCTCCTAAAGATAGCTATGCAATCATTTCTTATGAAATCATTTTTATTATTTCAATAATTGAAAAATAAGAAATCTGGAACCGGTCATTTAGAACGGTGGTAGTAGGTTTAATGTTAAACGAAGTGAAAGGTTCGAATGATACAATGCAATTACAATGTAATTCAAATACTGTGTATGTAAAATACAATGTATTTAAATTAGCACAACTCTGCCGACCACGTGATTTCAAGTTCAAACATACCCGCCATAAAACTCGACCAATTACAAGGGAGGCGGGTGCAATACAATATTTACAAATACCTGCGGCGGCGGGTAGGCCGAGGGAAGTGACAATAAACGATTAAAAATCGACAGAGCCGTGGCCATGGTCCAGGTCCCGTCGATAAATCACCAGCTAATACTTGAAGGGGCGCGTGCCGGCGAAAGGAGTGACCGGACATTATACCGTTCAGGTCAATTCGCCGCGACGTTATGGAGGGGCAGCCAGAATTTCCGGTTCTGGGACTTGTGGCCAATCCGGTGGAGGTCAGCGGGGCCCCTGACCCAGGTCGAGGGTCAGCCCAAACAATCTTTCCCCGAGGTCAGCCCACCGCGTTTACGGCGCTGATTTATGGCCCGCTACCATCCTCGATGTGCGCCAACGACTTTGGCCGCTTTCGCGGTCGAGACGTGGCCGTGCTCGATTCAACTTCGCGACAGAAATTAATTGATCGTGGACAGAGTCCCTGAAATTATCATCTTGCCCCTCTGGACGCCGATTGATGGATCTGGACTGGTTATTCGACGGTGAACAAGTTGAAAGCTGACTATTTAGCGGAGACTTTGAAGACAGTGGATCGTCCACTTCTAGGTTGGATAGATAGTAGCGAACACGTTGAAACTTGGCTGTGTAGTAGTGTAGGATTTGAAGATAGCGAATTGCTTGCTGTAAGGTGCTCTGTGTGAAAATGGGTTTGAAGATCGGCTATGTACCAGTGAACATGTTGAAAAGTGGCTATGTAACAGTGGCGAATTTAAAGATAGTGAGCTATGTGCTTCTACAATGGCTATGTGCCGGTAGAATCTTAGCTGAAGGTTGATAATGGCTGTGCGATAGTGAGCAAGTTGAAGATCGGTTGTACGATAGCAAGTGACTAGAAGATCGGTTATATGAGATTGTAGAGTGGTCGTTGCTAGAAGCTTGAACATGCACTCGTCAACTCTTATTTTCATATTGATGTACTCGCAGACTCAACTATCAAGACATTTGGTTTTTCGGCTTCTCGTGTAGTAGCGAGCTCAAAGGAAAAGGACATTTGCGGTGATAATAAAAGAAAACCACCACCGTGTGCTTAGTCCACCCATCGTCTTGCATTTCGCAAGCACGCAGACGCCATAAATGTGTAAAGTTCAAGCCATTACGTTCTCAACCGAACCTGTTCATGGAACAAAGTCGGTATCGCATAACACTGAAACCAGGAACGAGATTCACAGTCCATCAGCGATTCCATACGTACAACGAGGAGCAAAAGTCTCCTCCTCTTGATTACACCTTCAACCCCCATTTCCCCCGAGGAGCCTCATTAAAAACAGTTTCTCGACTCCTCGGAGGAAGCCGCCTCGTTCTCTCTCTCTCTCTCGCTCTCCTTTTAGATTCATCCCAAAAACTCTCGGGCTCTCAATTTGCCTCCGCATATTCTGTCGCGGTCCCGGCCCGAAAGCCGCGACAGAAGTAGCATCGCGAGTAGACACCAGAAAACGGTGTCGCGCGGCGCCGATGGCGGAGATTTCGCAAGGAGCGCTGCTAAACGCAAATTGGCGCAAATTGGCGGCGGGTTCCGCGCAGGACGTAAACCTGTACGAGACGCTAAGCCACTGGCAAGCAATTGCAAGGACCTAGCCGGAGTCGAGTCAGCTAGGATCCTAGGAGAAGAGCCGAGAAACAGAGAGAACGAAGAGGATCTCGCCGAAACAGAGCGGGATGGAGAGACGGAACAAGATGGTGAAGGAGAGAGAGAGAGAGAGAGAGAGAGAGAGAGAGAGGGAGTGGAGTGAGTAGCAAGTATGTATAGAGGATAACCAAAGCGAGACAGAGAGCAAAGGGTGGAAAGGACGCGAGAGGCAGGATTCGATAAAAGGGAAGAGAGGAAGGAAGGAGAGAGGGAGGAAGATCGTTAGGCATGTTACGTCTTGCATCCTGCCAGGACGATGGAACAGCCGGCAGAGACTCCATCGTGTACCGTTGCACGTACACCGTGCCCCTTCTGTTCGTTCGTTCGTTCGTACGCTATATATGTGCGCGCGAGAGAGGACGTACGCCGGGGTGGTTTTGGCAAGCCCATCCCACGAGCCCGTCTTTCGAAAACCACCCCCTCGTGGATAGCGAGGGCGACGAACTGACATTATGCCCGTGCAAGATGGCTCGTGGCGCCCACTGCCCCGTCGAATACACCCCTGCAGCTCTGAGACGAATTTTTTTAATGCCCAGGGGTGGAACCGACTACGCACCGCTCGATTTCGGGCAATGGCCGTGCGTAGACAAAGGGCGCATGCTGAATTCTTACCAGAGATAGAAAAACTACATCGCTTCCAAGAGGGATTTTTTAAAACTTTTTATACAATCACGAAAAATAGGAACCGATTAGAAAGTCCTTTCTTCAATTATGTTAAAAAGTCGATAATGCCAGAGAGGAACAGTCTTTTCGTGAATTCATTTTTCGGTGACAGAGATCTATTTCCAATGGCCTAATCGTGTTCGATGTGAGGGGTTGAGGTGCCCCGGATCGAGACACGGTCGATCGAGGTGTTACGCCAGCAGGCATCGATCTGAGGCAGGTCGATCCCTTTCCTAAGCCGCGGAGGCAAGTTCGAAACTGCTTCGCTGGATGGTCGTTATTGACTGTCAGGGAACGGGGCACGGAACGCTCCGCGTCGGGGGTTGCTTAGGCAACTTCAAATTAATTTCAAACATAGGGAGAAACAATACTTAATGCCGGGACCGTGGCAGCCGGGGCCGTCTCGAGTACCGAAGCATCCCATAATAATTATTTTCCAATGAAAACTGAAATTGTCGGCGGGATCGGGTTAGCTACCTCCCCTTCTCCAGGGGTGAACTTCCCCGAGAGCGTCTGCTGAAGATGTCAAGACTGACGTGGAGACTGTCTTGGACGTGACTTGGGAACAAACGAACGCTTCCGATCAGTTTCCATTGGTGTTGCCGAGCTGTAAACCGGATGATTTAATTGCGGGAATTATGAGAGACTCTGAAATACCTTTTTTACATCTTTTTATCCTTCTGAATATTTTTAATGTTTGAGATGAGACTTTGTGATAGAGAGACTGAAGGTGTTTAGTCTTTTACTATTTTCTTCGGAGTGTATTTAATATCATATTTTTAAATCGTTGAAGATATCCTATATTCACTATGCTGAAATTATTGATTGCTCTTCAACTCATGCTACAATTTTGTCTTGCCAGAAATACGTGTTTGAAAACGATTTAAATTTGTTATGGATGATAACACGCAAAGGGAGTTAGGGACAACAAATTTTCTCTTCAAGCAATTATTTTTGGAATATTATACGCGAGGAGCTGGAGTTAAAACATCACCACGAGCATAACTGTTTGTTCTGGTACAAGAATCACATAACACGCAAAAATTAATCGAAAGAGTGAAACGTTATGAGATTGCGTCTGACGGATTCGTTTGCATTTTTAATATGTTTTTAATAGAAACTGGGAAAGATCCGATAAAATTTTCAATCTCTCGTGTCGCGATTCAAATTTACATCGAAGCAACGAACAAACTAATTTATATGGCGCGACCACGCACGCGGCACGCCGCACATTATATTTTCCGCACGAAGTTTACATACGGTTAGCATACTTGAATATGTTACGCGAACGCAAACAGTTTGCCAATGAAACCATCCATTACTAACGAGGTAGCATACCGAGCTAGTATACACTGATTTCGATGGAATTTGTGCATGGGTTCTTCGAAAAATATTTGATATTATTTTATTTTTCGATAATATGGGAACACGGGGAGTTGAAGGAACCTTTAAAGGTGGGGGTTAATGCTATATTTACTGTAACATCTTGCGAACTAGAGGAAGCACGAATTTTTAAGAATCAACCCGTCTTAAAAAATTCTTTGTAATTTTTCGTTATTCAACTCCTCCTGCATTTATAAAATTTCTTTCAACAATACCTAAAAATTGAAAGGTACATTCTTCCCAGAAAATCTATATGTATTAGCATAAAGACTCGTGATCCGCCATAGACACATCGCCATAATTTCTGCGGAGTCTCGTGGCCGATAAAACAAACGTATCCATCAAACAATTCATGAATATGGAAATTGACACGCAGATCCGTCCTCGGATATCATCCCCTGTAAAACACGAAACTACCCTGTCTCGGTTATCTTTCTCGGCGATCTCCCCGCGCCAGCTCGCGCGGTTAATCAATTTAATTTCCAAGAGACTCAATCGTTGCCGGCATCCCCAATTAATCCGGCGACATGAGGAGCCTCGCCTGCGAGGAAACTCGGATGAGAAATTCTCGCGGGTAGACAGGATCCCCTAAGCGCGAATTAAAAACGGCCTCGCGGAGGATCCACTTAGCGGCCCCCGCGAATGTGAGCCGGTATCCCGAGGAACCCGGGTCCCGGCAAAATGCGGAAACGTTGTCTTCGGTTTCGGCGACGGGGGGAGGGGGGTGGAAACCGTCAAGGAGGGTGAGTTGAGCGGGCGTTGTTAATGGAATTCGATCCGGAGACCGGAGACGGCACCGAGGCGTCTCCGAGGACAGGGGAAGACAGAGAAACGCGCGGAGTGGTCGTGTAATTACGCGGCGAAGACTCAAAGATGCTGCCACTGCAGTCTGCTACTTTGTCGCGGGTGCTGCAGGCGTTTCTCGCGGCCCCGAGGACACCGGCCCACCCCTTTCATCCACCTTCCAACCCCCGCACCGCCACTCCCGGGCTCACAATTTCGCGAGAGACATGCACGCTTAATCGTCCCGCTTTATTCGACGATACGACGTCGCATTCGTAAAACGGAAGAGCCAACCGGAAACTCGGGCGCGGTTCCGCCACAGATTAAACTTGAGTTTCTTGCGCGCATCGGTATCTGAGGAGGTTGGGGAGGCTGTTGCTTCGGGAAAAAAGGAGCTGCTTAAAACGCTAATAATTGATATCGGGTTGATGGGAGTAATTGGGAGTTGGAGTGGAAATGCTTGAGTTGGGGTGGAATGGTTTGTTGCGAGAGGGTTGCGAGCATTTTTTCGGTATGTAGAACAGATTGGTTTACACGGGAATAAATATAATACATTAATAATGACTAAATTGGAGAGCTAAATGGTTACGTACTGTATTGAGAATTTTTATTTTATTTTGTACAAAATGAAAACGACATAAAATTTTCAAAAGAATGATGAACAAATGATAAAGGTATGTCGAAGAATTGTTTTAATTGTTCACAATATGTTTAACATTTTAAACACTCGCTACCGTTACACGAGAATTCAGAGATATCCGACTTGAATGTGTCGCCACGTTCGTGAAAGCGGTTTAAGACGGGGGTTGGAAAGCTCGACGTGTTCCGCCGGAATGCAAAGTAACAGAGGGGTTGGAATATTTTACGACAATGGATACTTGAACGCCGTAAAACGTGAATGAAGTAAAAACAGACGAGCAGATTGTAATAGGAATTTATTGCGCGAGGATTTCCTCTCACGTTCGACCTCTGGTATCGACGATGATAATTCGTGGTCAAAGAGAAGCTCAAGAGAAACACCAAGGAAAGCTGTTCCAACAAACCACCCCTTACTAACCCCAACAGTAACCATTTCACAAAGCGTTCCAGACCGATCACCGATACCACCGAGCCCAGAGCCAAAGAAAAGCATCAAGAAAAGTTAATACAAGGAACCACCCTGCGATCAGCGTATCTATCCCCAATCAGCAATCAGAGGCGAGAGATTCGCGTCACGTCTAGGGCCAGCCACCCCGAAGACGTTTCCAGTGCTCGGTCATACGGTACATCAGTCTCTCGGCCACCCTAGACAACCGAACGTTCCACCCCAAAAACGCGCGGTTCCATCAAGTCTGAAGTTCGCAGTCGCCTATCGACTCCCATGCTGCGATAAAAAAGGATCCGCCGGACGCAGGAAGACCGCGGGGGTGTAAAAAGGCAGGGTGTGCGGCAGGCTGGTATACGTTGGGCCGAGGAGGCAACCCTCGACACGAATTCTACGTGCGTGGGAGATCCCGTAAGATCAGGATCCCCGGCTGTCTTAACCGGCAACACGCTGGATCCCCTCTTGGCAAGCCCAGAAGGTTACCATGACGACCAACACGTGACGTAACCACCCACCACCGTGCCCGTTGAAACAAATGAAGGCACGTCCTCCTTCGTATACCTCCTGGTCGCCACCTCCTGGCTCCACTTCGTCCCTCTGCCCTCTGGCACGCTGTCCTCCTTCCGCGCTAGACTTTCCACCCCCTCTGCACCCCGCCACAGAAACCCTCTCAACCCTCTCGCCCTCTCTTGCGACCCAACCACCCCCCGGCTACCACCCAGCCCCCGTCGCTCTTTGCCTTTGCGATTCCCAGCCTCTACTTGCGGGATCACCGCGAGCAAGTGGTCCAGAACGTGGGATAGAAGCTGGCGCAAAGGAAAGGACGAGGATGCTGCCAGGCGAAATTACAAGGACCTGTGCGCGCTAGGTCCTCGGCGAAACTCCCGGTATGAAGTCCTCGTTGCGGGGAATATGCAGCCCGTACGTACCGTCGGAAGTTTCTATTTTACGGGATCTGTTTCTCGAGGGCGTGCCGGATCCGTGGAATTTCGCGGCGCGATGGAGATCGAGGCTCTTGATGCTGGTCGTTCCCCGGGTTGCAAACGGGCTGCGCCCCGGTGGGGATGATCTGTTCTAGACCCTCCGCCGTACCGGATGCTACGGAAACGCGTTTCCCGATCTGCTCGGGTATTTCGGCCAGGAATTCGACGAGAATTGATGGACAACTTTGCGCTTTGCACGGGATTTTTCGAAACTCCGCTCTCAACAATCCCTAAGTAGCCAATTTCTTCGTCGTGAACAATCTGCAATTTATTCCAGCAATTTATACTATATAACTGTTCATATAACAAATGTTTTGCATATTGTACCGCATCTGCTTCACATCTATCTCGCCAGTAATTATCCAGCCCTAATTGAATCCCCGAAAGTAAACACACCCCTATTCTTAGCAATAAGCAGCCCCCACCGCGGTGCCAGCCCACGATCTAATAAAACGCGAGTATTCCGCGACACAGCGAGCGATAAAAAAGTTTCTCCATATGTTTTACGATCGAGCCACCCCCGGCGGTGTATTCAATCTTTCCGCCGGCTGCGTTGAAGGATTAGCCCCGCTAAGCCCTGCAGATCCGCGGTACTTTCATCTCCTTTATACCGTGGCTGGTTGGGGCTTGATTCCCCGCGAAGAAATCGCGCGAATTTAAGACGCACACGGGGAATACGCGGCTCCGGGTATTCCTCGCGGAATTCTGCGAGCCTCGCCTCCAGCGAAACTCCACAAAGAGAATACTGGTTCAGGACAACGAGTGTTTGCTCGGGGGAGACAGGGATGGGAAGAAGTACAGGCTGATTCACAGTGTAACGGACCCAAAGACAGTGCCGCATTTTTTTACCTACACTTAAGTGTCGGTGCGGAGACGGTGTTAAACCACACGACCAAATATTGACTTACACGTATATATATTCCTGTTTCCTCGCACATAATCCATCTCCGCGGCATCGTCGCCAATTTCCCGACAAGGAGTGATAGCGGTCCGTTCGCCGACACTTAAGTGTATCCGAAAGAATGCGGCAATGCCCACAACCCAATGAATCGCCCTGTATTTCAAGGCGTATAGAAGCGGAACGAGAAAAAGGGGACGGCGATCGAGCAGAAGAACCGATGGACGAGTTTAATCAGCGACAACTGCGCGAGAATTCCGCTTCCCTTATCCCGACCTCGAATCACGAAGTTTGGGAAGAGGCGACGTGACGCGTCCCTCGCGCGGAAGAAATCGCGAGCGGAGGAGCTTCGAAGGCGGAATGAGATTCGGGGTTTGGCTTGCGGGGGTGGAAGAGGTGGGCAGTCGAAGGAACCGGGATTCGGCAGGGTGGGAAAAAAAGGGAGAGACTCCTGGCCGTGGAACTAGGAAAACCTTTCCATCGCGAGGACTTCCGTTCACCCCGAACCACCCCCCGAGGGCTCTGTGATTCGAATTTCGACCACGCGCCCTCTCGTTACGTATTCCCGGCGAAGGGCGCCGATGGAAGTCCGCCGGAAGCTAGGAAATGCCGGAGGAGAACGGCAAAGAGAATAGCGGGAGACCGTAAAAAGAAGTCGTGAGAATCGAGGCGTGTTGCGAGCACGGAATTGAATCCTTTTTCGGGGCACGGCGACGAAGACGCCCCGTGCACGGGCCAGGGAATCAAACGGGCGTCTTCCATCAAAGAAACTGGAACATTGTATCCGTTTCTTCTGAGTTCGCCACCCTCTCTCCACTTCTCCCCTTGCCTGGTTCTTCTTCTTCCTGTCTGCTAGAGGTTTCGGTGAACGATGGTCCTAGTTTTACGCGAGGACACCGCGCGCGCGTTACTAGAACGTCAAAGGGCGCCTCGTAGTCTCTGCCTTGAAGAGTCTGTCGAACTTCGCTCAGGAAATAAGGGCCAGCACGGAGAGGGGAAATAAAAAGCGAATTTGTCTTCGTTTCGACGCGTTGTGAAATATTGGGCACGCTCCTGGCAACGAAGATGAAATCCCTGTTCGATTTCTTCGAGAAATTCTTCATCCTTCCTGCTGCTTTTCTTGTGGAAGCTTGTGCAAATTCACGCTCTGGTAGATTGATTCTACGAAATTAATCTTGGAAGACGTCATAATATTTAAGAATACTGTTTTAGTAAAGTATGTGTATGGATCGTTAAAGACAGACGGCAGTTCTTGTTGCTCTAGCAATCGACGAAGAAGAATTTTCTTTTGGTAGTTCCGTTACCAAGCAATATGGAAATGATATAACGACGGAGTATCTTGGAATTCAATCTCTCGGTTCCTCGGTGGAAACACCATCGGCACAAAAATCTCGACTTCCCGACTCGTTCATCGGTTTCATCCCTTATCTCTCGGAACGGTGCACCCTCCACTCGAAAAATTGGCTTCCGCACTGTCGACCTGCTCTCTCCGTTTCCATCCCCCGATTCTCTCCGGCGGCGATCATCTATCTCAGGTACACATCGACTGACGCCCGTGCGTCTCTCCGGGATCCATGGGGGTTGGTTTTCCTACCTGGCGTGTGGTACTTCCCTCCAGCGAAGCCCTCGTGAATCTACCTTACGGTGCGAGTAGTCGGACGATTTTTTTTTCCCAGTGAAAGCGGCATCACCTGTGCCGTTTTCGGGATTACTTTTGTCGGTTTTCAACGGCGGCAGACACCCCTGTCGAGTGAAGAGCCGTGCCGGGGGTAGAATCGTAAATATCGACGCGACAGGGTGCGAGAGAGAGGGAGAAGGAAAGAGAGAGAGTGAGAGGGTAGATCGACGCCGGAAGGAGCACGGGGTACGTCCCGGGACAATGGGGAAACAGCGTTATTGGCTTTTCAAAATGGTATTTACCGAAAATAACCAATTTGAAGGGATAATGCCGCGACCGGCGACACCCGGGACACAAACGTTCCCGTCAGACCCTCCCCGACACACCACCCCTTCGAAGCAACCCTCCCCGCTAACCGCCAACCCTCACCATCGAGCGACGTTGCATCGACGTGCATCCACTTCGATCGTCTACGCTCGGTGCTAATTATTTCGCGATTAATTGGAATCCGGAGGGTTCGACTCGTGCGCGATCCGTTTCCCTCGAACCTGCTTCCCTTAAACCCCCTTCGCTGAATGTCAAGAGAACAAGGTACACCGGGATCATCCGGGTTTTGTCACGGGAGCCTCTGTGATTCCATTCAGATCGCGGTTTGCGTATTTTGGGAGGAAGCGCTATTATGGTGTCCGGAGTTTCTTAATTGTTAACTCATTTTTCTTTCTTTGGATTAGGTGGTTCTTTGAGATGCTGCGGCTGTTTGTTCGTACACTGTTCCCAGGTTTTATAAACATTTTCTTCACTTCTACAGTAAAGCACCGTTCATTGTCCTACGTTCGGGAGGCAGCAATGAAATTTTTTTGCATCGTAGCGTTATATTATATTTATTGTCTTTCTTCATCCTCTGGCCTAATCTTTTAATGCGTTCAAAAATTGTCTAATGAATAACAAAAATGAGTACTAGTATCTCTGAAAATTTCTGCCTCGCGGTCTCTAAACGAGGCGCGCGGTTAGAAGGTCAGGGGTACCATGAGCTGCGTCGTCAAAGAAAGAACGCGCTAAGAGAATCTTGATTCCCGTTGGCGTCGTGGCAGGGGTCTTGTAATCCCGCGAGTTCCGCGTCGTTCCCGAAAGGCTGTTCTCGGACGCGTAAGAAAGCTCAAGAAACGAAGCCGGGTGGTGTGCGGGGAGTGCCGAGGGGTTAGATGAAGAAGCAACGGGGGCAGAGCCACGTGAAAATCTCCGCGGTGCGCGACGGCGCGAGAAACCGTGCCTCGCTAAGCGAGGAGGAAAGAGGCTGAGAGGGGCGAGAGGCGCGAGCAAGACGGAAAAGGGGCTGAGAGAAAAGTGAGAACGAGAGAAAGAGGGCTCAAGGTAAACCTCCCCCCCCTGGAGGCGACGGCCTTGAACTACATTTTTAATTGCGACTTCCTCGCGTGCCCCCCACCGCCGCGGCTCTCCTCCAGACGATAAAAACAAAAGAGAAACAGTTTTCCGTCGACGGTGCCGCCGCCAGCGGCCCACCCCCGACACCTTTCGCCCCGTTAACCCCCTCCAGAGCCGCGTTACCAACGGGGGCCAACTTCTGCCACCCCCTTTTTCTCTTCCGCTCTTCCCAGAGCACCACCTCCTTCTCCGCCACGCTGCCACCCCTAGCGCACCACCGCCGCCACCGTCTCCACCGACGACGACCTCCACCCCCTTTTCTCCGTGCAACAAGTAGCGCGTTCATTTAAGACGTGTCGGCGTTCTTTTGTTCGTTTTAAAAAGCCGAAGCACCGGTGAACTTCCGCTTCCACCGGGAGACGCGCACCCCCGACACCATCCCCGACGGAAAACCCACTTCCTCGCAAGAACTCGCGGGAGGCGACTTCTCCGCCTCTTAGTTTCGTTAGGCGGACGTTGCTCCTTCAAACTTCTTCGTTGACACCCTTGCTGCCCTGTGTTTCATATCTCGTTTGTGAGTCGTGGAAATATTAACAGATTGTGAACGGGAAACGCACACCTCCGAACAAACGTTTCTAGTTTCGTTGGAACGCCGTTGCACCTTCACGCTTCTTGGTTGACATATTAAGATTTTCAACTGCAACTACAGTAAAATTGAATGATCTATCAGCGTGTGTGGTTTTAAAAACCAATAATGTAGACCATATGAACTCAACAAAGTAAAAATCCACAAGAAATACCTCTTTCCACACTGACCGCATTTCCACCAAGAAAGCAAGACCCGATAGAAAGATCATCGTGACAAGCCCCAGGGTCGCAAGAGGAAGCCTTTCGGTAGTGAAAGGGTATAAAAGAAAGCGCGTAGACAGCCTAGAAGGCAGGTCAGGTTGCCTTTTCCCCGGCATATGGCTGCCACCGGGTATATCCGCCTAGTTAGCGTGCGCGCGCGAACGCTCGTACACACACGGTCGCCAGGGTACGGTCGTGAAAAAAGAAAAAAGAAAATGCGCGCGCGGCGTATACAAACTTCACGTTGGAAACGGATGCGAGAACGGTCCCAGCATCCCATTCAGATCCATTGAATGGACCACCTCGCTTCGTTAACCAGTCTGTCGCATTTTTTACCCATCACCTATATACACCCGTTGCAAGGGCCAACCCTTTTTCTCGCAATTTGAATACATTGTACCCTCGGCCGACATACATATGTATATCCGACCGATACTTTCGGCATCCCTCCTCCTCCCCCCGTTCCTCGCCTAACCCCTTCGGCAGCAACCATGCGTCTCAGTCTATTTCGCGTGGTGTGTTTCCGCGCGGCAACGTTTCGATTCCCTCTCTGGCACTATCGTGCCTTCTACCTGGATAACCCGACGGGGGGTTTTGTTGTAGCTTGACCGAGTTTCTCTTCCTTCAACCCCCTCAGCTCCGTCCAAATCCCCTCCCCCCGGTCCTAGTCAGGGAACCCTCGATACGACCCTCTACGGGACGATCTTCGACGGAACGCACACGTACCAACACAAGCGTCCGCGGTACAATGCGTCTGATTTTGATTTATATGACGCGACCGACAGCTCGATTCGGCGAATCACCGGCGACCGAAGGGTGCACCGCGACGGAAATTATAAATTCATGTCCCCCGGAACCCGCGCGGATGCGAGATCGTTCCGCTCCGGGCGATTTGCGTTTCGATCCCGCGAATCCCCGTGTCTTCCTCGGCTCCCCAACCCCACAACCGAAACCGTTCGCGATACATGCTGACTAGATGGCTCGTTGCAACTCCCCGGTCCACCATTTTCTATGCGACATTGTCCTGTTGATCGGCCCTCCGACGATTCGAGCGGAAATGGGTGAATGCTCGATTGAGGGATCACGAGGTGATCGGGTTTTCAGCTGGAGATAATTCGTGAATCGGGATTTTCGGTAATCCTATTTTGCGGTAAATTGTGCCCATTTGACGTGGAGAGATTCATGAAATCAATGTTAGTACGGAGATCATTTTGATGTTTGGAGGATACGATTATTTACGCTATCGGTTATAAGTAGACTTTGGATTTTTAGTCTAGCTAGGCGGACAACTATTTTTCATCCTTACAGGGCCGGCAATTATTTATCCTCTAGTTAATTCGGATAACCCATTCTCGTGTATTATGAAATCCTTCTCAGCGCAGCGGTATACAACAGCACCGTCTCAAATGCATAAAATCAAGACAATGAACTTTTCTTTGTGCACCCTTAGATACCTTCAAGCGCAAAGAGCAAACTCACAGAAATTTTGCTTCACAGCTCAAACCTTGGCAGCCCCAATTTGCAATCGCCCCGTGGGCATCGCTTCATAGAAAATTAGGGTATTTTCCAGGTGGTCCCGGACGTCTCCTTTGTCTTGTAAATAATTAATGCAAAAGGTGTAACTTTCTCGTATCCGCGTCGCTAATAATTCCACAGTGAGTCGCGTAACATCCGCGCCAGGGAGGGTCGGATTCCCTCAAAGATAGACGGAAACGTCGTCGTCGTCAGGAGAGATAGAATTGAGCGAGAGAGAGGGAGAGAGAGACTTGAGTTCCATGTCATCGAGAGGCGAAACGCGGAAACACGCTTCGAAATTAACCGCGTACATAATTCCGCGCGTCGACTCGACGTCGTGGGATCTGATTTGGCCTGATTTGTCCCTATAGACGAACGGGCGAGCGTAATTCTGCCCGTCCCCTCTCCCCGGCCTGTCCTGCGTCTTGTCCCCGGGTCTATATGCATGCCTCTCTCGCCTAGCTCCTCGCGTCTCGCCGAGGGGCGCAGTTTCCATCAATAACTGATACTCGTCGTCTACCCGGCTAAGAAGCCTGAGAGCGTGCAGCACCCTCCTGACACACATAAGCGGAAGCGGCACGGCTAAATGGAGGCACCGCCGCGCTCAGTCGCCGCACCTATTCCAGATTCCGCAGGCCGGATGCACTTTGTGCTGCGGCGAGACGTAATTTTAGTGATGGCTCACGCACCCGCGCTGCCATCTCGCCTGTTCGTCCTCATATTGAATAATTGCTGCATTAAGCGGCGCGGTCGACGGGAAAAATCTCCTCTCCTACCCCGTGCCTCGCAACGTTCTGTTAACCGCGAATAGTCTCAGCGAGAGACAAATATTAGTCTAACATGAAGAGTCAGTCCTCACATTGGATCTGTAATTTTATCGTTCGAATGATGTTTGATTGAATATTGACACATTCGCACTGGATAACGTATAGAGACGTTTTTAAATTCTTCACCCTTCACGACAACTGTATAAAATACTTCCATCATTTTATACAACCCCTGTGTACACCCATTACCACGTACGCTGTCATGTCATGGAGCAGTGAAATCACTGAAAGGACGACGAACTGAACGAACACCGATCGAATCGGCGAAGTCACCTTGGCTAGAACGGGTTCGTAGATCGCGAAGTGTTAAAAGCGTTCCTTCGCTTACCCGCAGCGTTCTGCAGCATATCAAATTTCCATAACCGAAGCAGATTCAGCTCGCATCGCTATTGAAGTCTCCGACTTCGGGATCGCAGCAAACAGACACACTCGGGCGGAGCTGGAACAGAAAAGAGTGGAGATCGTTGGATCCTTCAAACTCCTCGATAACTCTTTTCACCCTGGCGCGTCACCCTCGGAAAGACGCGACGAGGTTGCTGTGAGAAAGAAAGAATAAAAAAAAGAAAGATCTGTAGCAGGACGCGCATGTGAAACGTCGCTAATAGCGAAGGATACATCTCGACCGTCGGATCCACCCCAGGAAAGGGTTGCACGGGGATGAAAGGGCCACAGGGGAAGAGAAACGTCGCGGCTATGCGGAGAGACAGGAAGGTGGGACTTTAGAAATTTGAGATAAGACCCTCTTTGTCGCCCGAGACGAAGAGTTTCCACGTAACCCTTTACCTTGCACCCGTCGCAGGCTGGGGAAACCCCCCTTTTCTGCTAGCCACCCCGCGCACCCCTGTCTGCCCTTTTCCATTTGGAAATTCGGTGTACGTGACGCTTCCATCCTGAAGCGCCGTTTCACGCGAACCGTTCTTCTCTCGTCCTCCTGTCTGCCTTAAATCACCTTTTAAAGGGCTCCTGAAATATTCCCATGATGTACCCGGGGCACCGACGACGCCGTCCCCGCGGGATTCAACTGAATTCAATCCCTCAACGAGATTTTAATTATTACTAACAAGGTCCCGCCTTTTGCGGATAAACGATTACGGATCGCCGCGCTCGCGAATGACTCGGTAAATGATTGACTGGCTCACGATCAGTGCGAGCATTTAACATTGAAGCTTCCGAGTCCCTAGAATGTTATGCACACGCACAGTATTTTTCCCACGATGATTTATTATCTGGTTGGTGATTTGGCGCTCGAGTCTTTTATGAAAATGATAAATATCAATAGCTGAAATTCGACGCGATTTTATATCGATGAATTGCGTACTAATTAAATGACGATTTCGGCACTGTGGTTCAAACCAGATGCATTGAAATGTTAGATGACCTGGAGATCCACTGTCACAACAGGTTGCAAAGCGCGAACAATTCGGAAGAAGAACGGCCCCGTCGCGGAATTCAGTCTCCGTAATAAATTCACGGCGAAAGTTCGCGCGGAGTAAAAGTAAAAGACCGTGGGATGGTCGTCTGTCTGCGAGAGCAACGGGGGTAGCTGCGAGAGAAAAGGGGTCGGAAGAAATGGCGGTAAAGAAAGTAAACGTTACCACGTGCTAAGAGCCTGCTCGGCGAACGAGTCCGCTTAAATAACGAGTCGCGCGCGCGGAATCCCGGTGAATAGCGCAAAGTAGTTAGGAAAATGTCTTACTTAAGAGAAAGTTCGTCGACACCGGGCTGGGTGCGGGGGAGGAACGGAGGGCGGCCGGGATCGTTGCGACGACCCTGGCCCAGAAACAAAAGCGAGAAGAAGCTTGTGAATAATTCAACTGCGCGGGAAATGAGGAAAGAGTTCGCTGAAAAGTTTCTTCCGCGTGGAATTTTACGCGCCCCGCTTTTCTTTGATCGCCCTGCCCTTGAAAACTCCAAAGAAACCTGCCGACGGGGGTGGCTGCGATTCAACCTCGGCTGGAACGGGTTAAAGACGGCCTCTTAATACTTTCTGCTCGTTCTTTTGATATCGAGAGATCGATTTAGTGAGAATATTGATATTCTCACTTTTGCAGGCATTTTTTATTATAACTCGAAGCTGCTTTAACTCCTCAACCGAAACATTTCCTCTGACTTGGAATATTTTCATTGTACACGATTTATTTCATTTTATGCATATGAAATTTGTCACTGTTGACAACACTAACATTTTTATCCACTTCTATACGCACACTTTTAGGATATAATTAAAGTTTCAAAATCAATCAACATTATTAAGGACAAAAATCGTTTTCCCACAATATGAACAAACGTAGTCAAACAAGGGGAGACCGGAGCAGATTAAGAAGCCTACCACACCGGTTCCCTCACCGCAGCCCCCCACGGTTCCCGAAAAACCGTCTAAAAGATCCAACTAATAAGACGGAACTACAAAAGGCCAGGGCAACCGCCCTTCCAGCACGTGGTCAAAGACAAAGGCTGGGCCATCTGGGTATATCATGTCATCGCGCTAATGAGAAGCGATCGCAGTTTCGAAACGAATGAATGCGGTCCACGGAAACTGGGGGGGTTGAAAGGGGGTGGTGGAGCGACGTCGACCTCCCGAGGTCCATGGAACGACCGATCGACTTTGCAGCACGCATGGCTGTCATTTGACGAAAGGACGCGTACGTCGATGGAACAAAAGGGAGCTGGGAGAGAGAAAACTGAAGAGCCAGAAAGAGAAAGAGAGAGAAAGAAAGGAGAGAAAGAGAGAGAGAGAGAGAGTGATGACGGGTCAGCCGAAAGGGAAGAGACTCGCGGACAGAGAAAAAGCTCGAGGAATAACAAAGCTCCGGGTAGTTCCCACAAAGGCAAAGCCTGACCTTCCACCCTGCCCTCTCTCCCTCTCCCAGTTGGTGCCCCCTCTTCTCCCTGGTCGTTGCACCCCCCACGCACCCTGTGTCGCGTTCTGTCGCTCCGCTGAAACAATACCGACGACGGTAAAACAAAGAAGTAAACAGGGAAAAAAGACGACAAAAGGCGGCCGTTTGAATCCGTAATTTGCCCCCGCGTACCCCTTTGTTTTACGGAGCCGCGTGGTGCCCTCCTGGCCCCCTCCGGAACTCTCCGGCCCGGCAGTTGCCATCCATTCGACGCTCACTGCCATCTCCAACCCTCTCCTTCCACTCTCACCCTCTCTCTCTCTTTCTTTCTCGTTCTTGCTGCGCCCCCTCCCCCACGGCAAACGAAATCGCGAATTTTACGGTGCCGTTGCACCGCTTGTCGAGCGAAACCCTTTCTTCTCCCTTGCCCGCGAACCACGTCGCCGACTTTGAGGTAGGTCCTGGAGAACGTTTTCTCTATTTTCCGGGTGGGGAGGAAGTCGCGGGCTCCGATCCACCCTGTGAAGGGTTTTTGGTGCGTAAAATTGTATTTTGAAATGGGAACGGCGTAACGGAGGGCACTCGTCGAAAGTCGGAATATTGTTGTGATTGTAAAGCCGATCCTCGACGATGGAGTAAATATCGGGGCTGAATGGTTTTAACTTTTTCAGGCTCCACCAGAGCGTCCCGGAATCTGATATTTCGTCTGCTTCTAATTGTTCCCGGGTCCTCTTTGACGAGGGTACACACTCCTTTAGAGGACTACCCTTGTCGACTGGACAAAAATTGGGAGACTCGTTTTGCGGATAATTTAATGGAGGAGAATGTGCATGTTCTGTCTTTGAATAGTAGTATTCAATATCTTTTTTAGTGTACTTCACTACTGAATAATGGTATCGAAACATCGTCTGAAAGCTTTCAAACATTTTATGTCAATATACATAGTATATTATTTTCGTTCGAATACAATTGAATATAATAAAACAATAATGATTATCACTTGACAGTGTTACAAAGAGGATTTTACTCTTCCTTTCTGTGTATCTTCCTGACGCCATTATACACCGTAGCACAATTTATTCGTGTTCCACAGACGCAAGTAGGCCAATCATAATTTCATCGAAACACTCCGCAAACCCGTTTAATATTGCATTCGATTCTGTTGCTTCGGAAACAATGAGCGATAATCGAGAAACGTTGTCCCTCCAGCCGGCTATTTCTAGTGGATTAATTGGCTCTGTTTCCAGACAGCCTGCTTTACCCTTCGGCGAAATGTCAAATATAGAGGAAGAGATGGAACGAAAATATGTATAGCGTGCACGGTTCGAACGTGTCAACGTGGTATTTCCCCGGTAACCTGACAACGAACGTGACGTTCTTCAATCATTTAGGCGAATTGGAGGGCTACGGATCAAGTTCCATGCGGTCCGAGGGAGATTATGGCTGTCCTCATCGAGAGCAGCCATTTTCGGACGCTGTGAGGACGAAGACCTGCTAAATTCATTTGCTTTTGTGGTCGAATAAGCGGAAAAATTTTCATTAATAGTTTTACTGCGTTCTTACGTGCAAAAAGTGAAGCTACAATTCATTTAGTTCATGGAAATACTTAAACTAAACATTGTTTCCTAATTTGGTTGGATAATTCCGGTTGTTGTTTAGCAAACGGAAGAATCTAGAATGGGATGGTTAGTTGACTCAAGCACCTCCGAATTAATTGAGGGAGATTTAAATTTAAATAGGACAATAATTGAATCTTTATAGCGCCATTACGCCGCCAACGGTTCTCAATTACTACGTGCTAAATGAAATCTCCCCTACAGTAACGCGGGAGCGTCGTGTAGCACGGTCAAACTGCAACGTTGAAGCTTAAATTACTTTAGTATAACGCGATTTAATAAACGTCGAAGAATTAAATGGCGGCTTTGTATCGTCGTAGGAAATTTACGAACATCAATTTTCCAATTTATAAATTTTGACATTCCAAGCTATTTCAACATTGTAATATTCACGTTTAGAAAGTCTTAAGTTTCTTATTCTCCAACAAAATCTCCATTCTCATCGCTTTTGTGCAACAAACGCTAAATTGCTCAGTTTACAGAACGAGTTTTGTCAACTCCTCCCGAAACAATTAACCACCGCGCTTCCCAAGACCGCCGCACAATAAACCATTTAATTGTCCAAACTTCCACCATTACCAGAGCACCGACCATAAGAAACCCCGTAAAACCATCGCCCGCCGTCCAAAGATTAAAAAACATTTATTCCCGCAGGCGATCGTTGGGATTCTCGCCGAAATAAACCGCCACAATAGATTCTTCGCATTTGGGATTCATCGTTCGAACGGAATTTCGCGTCGGGGTTCTCGAGCACCGCCGAAACGAGATCTCGAATCGCCCAGGCGCTTCCCCACCCCCGTTTAGGGATGGCGTCTGGCGAAAAACCAGACGCCGCTTACTTTCGAAATTTCCTTGCGCGCTGGTCAGACTCGACCTTCTCGAGGGATAGTCGACTAGGGTGAGGACTTGGTGCGTTCAAGGGGTGACGGAGAGAGACAGAGAGAGGGAGAGGGAGAGTAGGTGGGCTGAGAGAGGGAGTGAGAGAGGGGTGGGAGAGAGAGAGAGAAGCGGCCGGGCTTGGGCAAGGGTAGCGAAGGGCGAGGGGTTGGCGCGGCGGTCGGCAAGGACCACGAGATCAATATGTATGTTAGGGGATGTGGACCACGTGGGTCGGGGGTGGCCAGCAACCCCCGGCAGCTGATTGGTCAGCGGCCACCCCAAGGCCACGCCCACTCCCACACACGCTATCTTAAGCCCCCGTCGAACCAGCAGCCACGCTATATACCTCCGTGAAGAGCCACCACAAGCAGGGGGACGCTGGGGGTGACTGGTGGATGCACGATGCCAACACTCTACCCCCTAACACTGTTACCGAATTCGGTGGAATCATCGAAAATTGAAAACCGGCCCCGACAAACCACCTCTTCCCTCCGGCCACGGACATTTCTCTTCGCATGTAAAACCACCCCCTACCCCGCTCTGTAATCTGATTAAACGCTGCACACGTAGTCGAAGACACGGGGGTGAGAAACAGGTTCCTTGGCCTCATCGGCCAGCAGGTGTGTCTCCGATACATTGCCGCGAGAATACAGGTTCCGCAGACTACCTCGTTCTTCGAGTTTCATTTACATTCTTGACCCCGATGAACTTTCTTGGTGTCCGAGGGTTGCTCGCTAGCAGGTTGCGTGGAAATTAATCGTCTAGAAGAATCAGTGTGTCGGGGGTAGCATGCCTACCCTTCCAGTTGGATGAGGTGTCGTCCGGTTGGACATCGATGATTAAAATGGAACTGCAAGCAGGGGAATACTCTGTGTAATTGTTAATTCAGACGCTGTGGAAGTGGCTCGATCATGATCGTAGGTCAGCGGTGGTTACAGAAAGTAATTCCTAATGGAATCTACTAATTAGATTATGGCTTGATCTGGTCCTGACCCTGGGGTGTTGCGGACACTTGTGATAAATTCTGGGTATGATCTCATTTATAGTTCGTAATTGAATCTTTTTTAAAAAGAGAGGTGGTTTTCGGGTGGAATTGGATAAAAATATTAATTCAAGTAACTAGAGACTCCAGAATAAGATTAATGGTATAATTTTCCATTTTCTAGAAGAATGTGCCGAACCACTTCGATCAAAGTTTTATTTAAAATAGAAAAATCATTGGACCGAACGTAAACGCAGATATCTTTGAAGTATCACGAGATTTCGGTCGAGAAAAATGCGGAGGAGCAGACAGGATGTTTCTTCCCGCGAAAATACGCAATTTCCGACTTCTTCTGAAATTCGCGCGAGGCAGGCAATCGGTGGGGGGTTGAACGAGAATTAGACGGAGGTGATTCTCGTTTATCGACGATCGTCAGAAGGGTCGGATAACTACGTTAGCCATTCTCATCGTCTCGCTTCCGCTTTCCAGATCTGCGCGGGCTAATTAAATCGATTGCCGGCCGCTTTGACGAGTCACGATCCGAGGTGCGACGTTCGAAACGATCGATCGACGCCGGATCGTTACGTAAAACGCTGTTAATCGATGTAAGTAAGCCTCTCTCTTGTTTAAAATCACGGTTACGCGATGGGAAACGATATTAGATTTCCCTCGATTCATTGAATCCGAGCCTGGCTGACAATCTTTATGCTGCGATGAATCGATTTTAGCGTATTGTGTCTTTAATTGATGCTTGTGTTGTCGGGAATGGTTAATATCAGACGTCGCTCGCAATCTTCCAACGATAACAGGATTGAAAGAGATTGAATCTTCAGTATTGTTAAAATGATGTTATTCTATGAGAAGTACAATTTTTATTTTGTATAAAAGTGATCGTAATCTCACTTTAGTGCTAAAACAAGAGTCCGAACGTAGAGACGATCACTTTGTTTGTTGCTCCCCATCTTGCACGACTCGAAACCGTCACAATTCGAAAATTGTTCGTTACATCAACGTCGCGGTTGCAAGTTCGTCCAGCTGCCGCTCCGTTGAACTTCCCATCCCTCAAAAATAACTGCTGCTATTTAATTCACGCAAACCTGCTTGAAATAAGCGCCGGAAATCCGCTGTCCAATATCGAGTTTATTTTTCCGTAAACGTTCGCGGAACCGGAAGGAAACGGCCGAGTCAAGTCACGGAGAGCGGCGACACTTTTAAATTTGGTCGTCGGCTGGAACCGCGAGATTTTAGCCCTGTTCCAAGCTACAGACCCTCCCCTCGCCGTGAGTTTGCTCGTAAAATATTCAACCCCCATGACTTCCGAGCGCCGGGTGGGATTTTAACGCGACGCGACACGATTTCCGACGTAATAACAGCGGACTCTTGGGCTCGCGCGTTCATTCGGCTCTCCGTTCTATTACAGAGATCCCGACAACTTCGCTAATTAGTCGATGAGGTGCCACTTAAACGCGGGAAAGCAATCAGTGGCCGCGACGCCGACGGATAAATCGCTTTGCGTCTTGAACGCGACCATTTAGTTTGGGCGGCTTCGATTTATTACGTGCGTGACTGATCTGGCAACATATTTTCCGGGTTCCAAATTTCTCGGCGAATACAACAGCATTTCTAATATCAATGTTTACGGAATATTGTGTACCTAAAATACCATTTTGGAAAGATTCAAATCTCTACCCTCCCTTTTAACAGAGATACGAGGGTGAGAACCCCTAAGTTTGTACGTATTCCTCGGGAAAACTATGCTAGATATTTCAATGAACTCCAAAGCCTGACAGTAAACGTGTATTATTTTAGCTTTCTTTATTTTTATCATTTTGGGAGAGCAGGTTTCTATGTATAACAACCTCTTAAGTGACGCCTGCCAAAAGAATCAGAATTCAGGCATTGTACCAGTTAATCTCGGTAGAAGTTCCAGAAGCGTCAAGCTGATGGATTCATTTTTAAAGCAAGGGTAAAATCAATATGAATCAGTGAATTTCATGCACTGAATAATCAGATTTGTCTATTCACTATAATAAATAAAGTGGTTCATGTCAGACAAAATTTCTTTAACATGATTATTAAACCATACAGTTAAGATTAAACTCATTCATCATATCAATCTAACATCATCCTGTTTCTAAGATGTAAAAATTGCTCGCAGAATTACGCTCGGATGTTTCAATGGCAGTTTACTCGGAAGAGACACCGAACGAAAAATATTTTGCTGAGATCGAAATGCGATGGAGAAGAAGACAGTGGGAAGGATCTAATTCGCTGTTTTCAGCGTGTCTCGCGATGACGAGGCTCGTCGCAGAGTAGACGGAAACAAACCCCCGTAGGTACACTTCTCCCTTAAGCCGTATAATGGGAAACGACGCCCCGGCGATTCTCGGCCGTCTTCAGGGCCCGTGAAAATGATAGCCGTTCCATAATTAAACGCGGCTCCGCGTACACTGTCCCGCGAAGCATATTAATGGCTGGAGCGACGCTGAAGCCGAAACGATGCACTCGCTTCTAATAAGCGGCTTATGAGTTTGCGTTTGATTCGCGGCCGCTGTCTACGACGTTTTCTACGAGCACTTCGGCGATCTGCCTCCGGGCGGACTCTGTACACGTATTTCCCGTTAAGACTGTCTATCTGCTGCTTTTCGAAAGAACCGTGTCATTAACTTTTTGCCACAATGTAGCACGAAGCCAATGCGTTCGGTGACGGCAACTGCGATTGCGGTCGAGGACTTCTGCATTGTGCGTTTGGAAAAATGTCTTGAAGTGTCTCTCTGTTTGTATATCGTGTGAAGTAGTGTGGCTTATGTGGAACATGAATTTATAAATTGTTCTTTCCTTTTTCACTGGTCTCATTTTGCAATGTTGCGTAGCCTATTAGGCTAGGTCGATAACGGAGCGATCCACCGCGATGACAACAGATAAACGTCGTGAAACATTCTTTCCGCGGCGGTATCCGTATCCGAGTTTTAAGCCGGCCTCGTTTTATCCGGCGAAATAAAATGAAAACGAACTGTCAACGGCAAAACGACGCGCTCTCGCCGCGACAAGGAACGTCAAACTTTACGATAATGCGGTTTTCCCCGGTGGAAAGCGAGTTTTCCCACGAAATCCGGGGGAACGAGGGGGATGGAGACAGGGGGCAGGCTGGGTAGGAAAACTAAAAGTACTACTTGCCGAGTCGGCGCGACGCGGGATGAAAGAAGAGGAGGCTGCAAAGAGTTCGTTCCCGCGTGCCCCCTTCTGTTCGCGACACTTGCCGAAGTTTTCATTCATAATTAGAGAAGAGAAAGAGAGAGGGAGAAAAATGGGAGTAGGTCAGCCGGCGCACAACAAAACCACTCCGTAAGAATAACCGCCGCGTGTTTCCACCGAATTTTTAGCCCGTGCCACCGTTATTTGCGACTAGCCGACCCGAATCTCCGAAAATTAAAAAAAGTAATAAGTGAAATTGTTTCGTTAGACGTATGCTAATTTTTCACTGGTTAAATCGTTCATTCACAAATAATAATGGAAACATTTAGTACAGAGTGTTTTAATAGAGAAAATCGAGTCGGTTATCATAATTTGATGGTTTTCCTGTTTTCATTTAACAATTATTAGGTATATGGAAGACGTTTTAGGAAACGTGACTCATTATGTCAATTAAAAAGGGAGTGTTTCTTTTTTAGACCCTTCCGTCCTCTTACGCTTTTTATTCCTGTTATAATTTCCTAACGAACCTTTTACAAGTCTACGTTCGCGCGTTACTATTAACACAATCTATTCGAAAAACACGATTCATTTACCTCGCATTCGAGCTGGCCCCTTTGACATTTTAATTGCACAGAATTACAAGTCCATGCGACAGTTTATTATTTATTTTTCTATTCAATTGCTGCAAGAATATTCAAAGCTGCTGTGACTCATTCATCCAGTCTGAAAGGTTAACAAAATAGAATCTGCAGCTGCTTGAAATAAGGAAATTGATTGTTGAAATGTGACGTGGATATTATCTAACCCAGAAAGAAGTGAAAAGTGAAAAATGATAAAAGCGGGAATGCTTGAGAGAAAAAATTTCAAACTTTTGCAAAATAATTTGTAGAAAATTGAATTTTCCAAATGTATCTAGTTTTAACCTACATGAACATGGAACATCTACTAACACAAGTTGCAACAAAAAATTGCTCGGTGTTGCTCCAGTGTAGACACTTCGCCGTTGGAACAAAAAGCTTCAAAGAGGCGCAGAAAAGAAATTTAATTTTTCGAGGCCGACCGGAAAGGAATCGCACCCGAATCCCGTGTGGAGGGTAAGCAAAAACCATCAGGACTGGAAACAATACGGTTGAGCGTCTGCTAACCAGGGCAGGCGAAGTCTGTGCCCGCGAAAGTGTCCCAAAGAAAAAGGCGGGCGCGGAAGAAGTTACTCGGGGAAAACTTGAAGTGCCGCGTCGCCAGACGAGCCGGAGCTCTTTGCTCGGTTAGGTGGTTGCGTGGAGGGACGGGGGGGTAGGTTCGGCAGGGTGTCGTGGGTCCGTCGTGAGCTCGGCTGAGCGGCGTTTTCATTCATAATTAGAGAAAAAACAGAGAGCGCTGCAAAGGAAGCTCGGTCGTGCGCGCGGCCAAATAAGACGGTGGGCGCGGGAGGGTGTAGGGGGTTTGTGGGGGGTGTAAAGGGGAGAGGGATCGTAGTACGCTCGCGTAGTAGAAAGAAAGAGTCAATGAAGAAACTGGCGAGAGTCGAGGGTGGGGGTCGGCCGCTGCTCAATGAATAAGAGAGTAAGAGAGGAAGAATGGAGAGAAAACGTCGTAGACGCTGCCAGATGGAAGAAGAAAGAGGAAGAAGGGCGGCGGCGGGTGCCGCGGGGAGGGATGAAAGAGAGGGTGAGAACAGCCGCGCGAACCGGAACGTGGAACGGGGGAAACCGAGTTGCGGAGAATCTTAAAGACTTTCGCCATTCTGTTAATTTTCTTCTTAAAGTGGGTTAAATTATTTTATGACTTCCGCCATTAAGACCCACCCCCGCGTCTCCGGCCCGCACCCTCGCGGCCCTGCAACTCCGGCCGGCGGCATTGCTCGAGTCATCCCCCCGTCTAATCCGCGTGTCTCTGTCACGCGGACCACCGTGAAAGGCTTATACCCTCTTTGTCTCATTTTCTCCTACCCTTCTGCCACCTGTACTCCAACCTCCAACCCACCACCCGTCCACCCCTCCGACGACGGAGCCAGACCTTCTCTATGCAACTCGAAGTATCAGCCGCGTCTTTTCTCGCGCCTCTCTCACCCTCGCCCTTTCCCTCCCACCCCTCTCACTCGCTCTCTCTTCATCCCCCAGCACCCGCCAGCCACTCTTTACGAACTGCACGGAAAGTTTCCGCGTCTTCTTTGCCCGGCTCCCGAACCTCGACCCCGTCTCGTCAGCTGATCGTTTCATTTTCTACGGCGCGCTCTCGATATCGGCGCACGGCACCAGCTCGTTAATTTCATTCATCCAAGGCTTTTACCGACGCTCACCGACGCTCAGACTTTTCAACCTCCGACGCCACCCCCGCACCATTGTTCTCACGGACGATACGTTTCGCTCGCTACCCAGGGAATCGGTTGCTAGACTGTTTTCTCTTGTTTGTCTTGCTCCATTTTTCCCGCGACTGCCAGGACTTCTCTTCCGATTCAAAACTGCGTTTCCAATGACTGTTCAACCCACTGAGTCTCCGGACCACATATGTACACGCTTATTAACCCCGATGTATTTACTACGATATATTTTATGGCTACAGTGATTAGAACTAGGAAGTTTATATTTATCGTACGCCTATGTAATTTTCGCCAATAGCTACATATACACAACAACAAAATCGAATTTTGTTTCGGTTTAAAGGAAATTAAAAATGTGGGAAACTATAATAGCTTTTTGCTTTTCGTACAGAAGCATTGTTGCGCTTCAAATGATTCCGAAAGAATTGCAGCGCTAAATGAAACGAGGACCTGTTTCCGCAGAAATTTTTTCCGGGAAATTTTCTGGGAGTTCGGTCAAAGTGATTGAAATTTTCAGAAACGCGAGAGCTTGCACGAGCAAAGTAACCGGATGAAACCGGTTTCATTCAAAGAGCCCCCGAGTGCCACGCGCGCATTTTGTCGCTTTAGCTGTAAGAGTAACGCAAGCGTTCCGTCTCCTTTTTAAGCGAGGCGATCGGAGAGAGGAGCTTCTGGTATTTCCGCCACGAGGAAACTTAGCCGATGCTGCAAACTTTATAAAGTTTCCCCATTTACTCGAGCAAAAACGGGGAGGGAAACTAGCGCGAGCAAACAAAATCACGGTTTGAAAAGTACTTTCCGACCTTCGACATCTTTCTGGAGTTAACCGGAACGCGATTATTGCTTTACACCGCGGCTTTTACTTTCCACTCTCGGCGTTGTTCGTTTCCAAACAATTTTCCGTGATCGCGGCTCCAATTTAATCGGCGCTTTCCGCTAAAAATCGCCCCGTTAAATCTGCTACGCTGCTGTTTACCTTCTTCGCATATGGCAGTCTAATTTATTTTATTGGAACAGAAATACGTAAACTTGTCGATGAAAGTCGATTTGTCGAAGAAGAAGGCAAGACAGGATGTAGTTGATTAAAACATCGAAATTAGTGGAAGCAACAAGCCGAAATATATTTGCTTACCTCTGATAGTTTTAGATCTTTTCTTCCTGCTGACAGCACGTGTGAATTTCTGTCATGATGGCACGTTAAATGGAACAATAAAAGTACCAACTACCCTATAAAATAGCAATTAATGATAAGTATGACAGATTCTCCGGAAAGGAAATAAAAATGTAAAGTCAATAGGTCTCTAGAAAATAGAATAAAAACTTTATCGTCTCTCGTCTAAGTTTCGTTCCACTGCAGTTTACACGTGTTTGCGCGCGCCATAAACGTGCGTAAAGTATGCAGCCTATCAACATAAAAGTCCAGCAACGTTTCTTTCCGTTTCACTTGCGGTTTTACGAGAGATCGAGGTCGTTACGTCAAGTTTCTCGCCATACGATTCATCTCCACCACGTTCTAATTAGCCTTGACTATCGTTGAAACAGAGAGCAAGGACTTTGGCAATGAGAATACAATAGAAACAACTGATAGAGTCCTTCAGCGTTCTACTTATCGAAGGAAACGACGTTCAGTTCACTTTCTACTATAAAAATCTCAGTGCAACCTCGAAGAGACCTTCCGGGAGACAGTGTAACGCGCGGCAATCGCGGAAATCCGCTCCGGGTGAGTAATTATTCTTTCGAGGCGCGTCGCCCGGTGACAAACAGCCCACCTGTAAGTCTTGGGGTGCAGCGTGGCGCAGGTCGGCGCACACCGAAGAAGAGCGAAACAAAGTAGAAGAGACATAATCGCGAGCCTACCGAAGAAAGACGGTTTTACCGTACGGTGAACCGATTGCTCTGAAAATCTTGGGGGTGTAGACTTGGTCTGCCGATAACAATAAAAGAAACCCTAAAGAAGAAACCGATCAGTTGCATAAAAGGTTCTAGTTCCTGCTATTGTTCCAATCGGGATTGGATAACTTGAGTAGAAATTTTATGCAATTTCAACACTAGCGGATGAAGACATACGATATATTAAACTCAACAATTTCAAGGAAATTTTTTAAAAGGAGAATATTCAACCTTTCCAACATGTTGGTGGAAGGTTTGAGAATAAAGGATTAAAGATTAATAAATAAAGTTACCGACTATACAAAAACTTACTTGCTCAATAAGCATCGTAGCTACTTGCAAACGAATGTACCATAATCAACACCTTAAGAATTCTCTGTCCTCACCTAAGGCTAAAGGGCTACTAGACGAAGCCAATAAGTAGATACAGCCCCGCTGCCCAATAAACACCGGCGAAGAAGAATATTAAATCAGTGTTCACCCCTCTTAAAATTTTAATTTCACTTCATCCATTAGTATTCTGCACGAAGGCTTAAAGACGTCTCCTCAACTAATCGATCATTCCCCACGTGTACTCCAAAAGCAACAGACGCTGTTTTCTGGCGAGCATAAAAATTCTAGCGCAAATCAAAACGCACTTTCGTACATTCGATCGGCTAGCATAGAGGTCGTCAGCCTTGACAGTTGAAAAAGCTGTGCGTCTGGATGGTCAAAAGGGGGTGTAAAAGGTCCAGTGGACAGCGACTACAGCCAGCGAGCGGTTTCGTCACCGGGATTAGTCCTCGCGGCATACGTAGACGCCGATACAAAGACAGAGACAGGGGTGGGTCATGATCGGTCGAGACCCCGCGCCGGCCAATGGCGTTTCACCCCCGTGGTGAGGGTGGGTTGCCATGGTAACCCCTCGCCATACACGTACGTGCACGTAAAGGCACGTACACATGTACGCGTGATGCTCACTCTCGGGGTTCGCCAGGCCGAGGGAGGCAGGCTGGCAGAGGCAGAGGCAGAGGGAGGTTTCAGGGACCTGGAGAGGAGTGCGGGGGAGGGTTGGCCGGGGGTGGTTGGCGGTGAAGGTAAGGCTGACTGGAGCGGGGAACAGAGGGAGACCGGGATACCTCTTCCACCCTTGGACAAGCCCAATCGATCGAGGTGTGCTTCGGCCGGACGAAACTCACCCTCTGTCAGCCCGCCCTCCGATCTACCAAGCCTCGTACCACCGTTACCATCGGCACCACCGCCACCATCGCCACCACCATCTATGCTCCAAAGCAGCGGTGCCTGTTATTTGAATGGTAGGAGGAGGAGGAGGTGGGTGAGGAGAAAGAGAGAGAGAGAGAGAGAAGAGGGATTCGAGGGGTGGCGGACTGGCGACGGTGGTCGGGGGTTGAATGTGACAGAGTGCCACCCCCGAGGGCCTCTCCCGTAGAAAGTGCGGCGAGAGGGTCTTCTCCGTCTCCTCGTATCCTTCTCTCTCCCTCTTTCTTTCTCTCGTCCAATCCCTCTTTCTCTTTCCACCACGCCAGTACACTCTCTGTTTCTTCTCTTCCACCTCTGTCTCTCTGTCCCTCCTGCAACCCCCACACCTGCTGCCTCCTGCTCGGTTGTAGGGTGGCTCGCAGGGGTTGTGGAGGCCCGGCGGGGGTGGCGTGGACAGAAATCAATATAAGACGGGCCTCCACGTATTCCTGCCGTCTCGCTCGCTCTCCTAACGTTCTACCTATGTTTGTCTCTATACGGTCCTCCTCTCCCATCCCTCCTCGAGCTCTCTCGATCCTCTTCCATCCGCCGTCGTGGTCCAACGGCTGTCTCCTGCTCCGTCTCGCTCTATCTGGGTTCCACCGGCCTCCTCCTCATCCTCTTCCTCCTCCTCGCCGTCCTCCCTCGCCAACCCCCTCCTCCACCGACGGCTTCCATCCCTCATCCTCTCCCCCACACCACGTTCCCTCGAGGGTGGACTAACTAACACACACGCGCGCGCACGTGCAAACACGTCGCAGCGCCCGCGCGCCTCGGCAAACCAAGCATTTCTGTACAGGGTGTGTTTCCACATGTAACGGGTGACTTCGGAACACCGGACAAAGACCTCGAACCAGTTTTCCATCGTCCACCATCATCCCCTAACCAAATATATATACTTCTAGAACAATATCTTGTATTACTCTGTACATACGTGAACTATGGGGAAATTGTATTATGTTTGATACAGATATGTGCATAATTGATTCGATTGCAATTCGTGTCTCCGCAACTGGAACACGTGACAGAAAGTGTACCTTTGTAGCTCGTCGAAAGAATCCGCGAAGTTCCGCCGCGGCGGATAAGAAGTTCCCGCGCCGATGAAACTCTCTCCATAAATTCAGTAAAGAAAAAGGAGGAGAACGAGCAGCCGCGGCAGAGGAAGGAAACTAAAAGGTCCACGTGGCTCACGGCAAAGGAGAAAGCGAGCCGAAAAATCTGAATTACAAATGCCGCCGTCTCACTTCCGCTCCTCAATTAACTTTCGCTTTCCGCGTGCCGAGGTGCTGCACCCCCTACCCTGCACTCAGCAAAATGGACGGCCATTGAATTACGGATGTATATACAACATATAGATCGCGGGTAGAACAAATACGTCGACTCGACGAATCGGAATACAATACGGAACAGGCCTTCGAGTGCCAGGCGTCGAAGGAGCCGCGAACAACTTTGATTAATTCTTCGTGGGATAAAGAACTGGCTACGCGAAGTCGCTTGAATGAACTTGCCATTTGTAGTTTGAATGTGTAGCGTGTAGAGTTCAAGGAAATTTTGTAAAGTTCTTTTTTAGCTGTGGAAATAATTGCTGTTGGAGTTGTGTGAAAATGAGGATTTGGAAAAAGATCACTGGAGGAAGTCCGCACATGAACAATTTATTGTAATGATTTTTCTCGTGTTTTTACATGGGTGTATACAATGATCCCGTTTGTAACTTTAAGGATGATTTTCTTGAAGAAAGATATTTTTCAACTGAAACAGTACACTTTTTTCATGTATACACTTACAACTTGACCGGTCAAGTTCTCATACATTTTTTAATTGAACTTGTAGGCTTCTTACAAAAATGGTCCCAGCAAAATGTCCATTTTGTTCATTTTTAGTCAAATTTATTAGTCTATTGTTAGACAAAAGCATTCACACATATAAAATTAAGAATGAATTATAGCTACCCCAGACCTGAGACCTTTTCGGTTGAATATTGTTGAGGAAATATTTCGGTCATCCCCAAGGAATCCTGGAAGGCGTCCCAGGGCAGGCAAGCTGCCGAAGACGATACTTCGTGGACACCCGTTTCGTCGCGGTATATAGGATCGATAGAAGGACAGCAAACGTGTGGGGAGAGTGGAGTTCGTATCCTGCGGATAAGGGAACGGCATCCATAAATTACGACGCAACTCTGCAGGGTAAAAGTCCTGTACAAGAGACCTCCTATGTACGGCTGAGGTCTCCTACCCCCATCCCCCACCTACGACGTCCCCGTTCACCGTGCTTCGTTTCCTTCCTTCGACCCCCTCCGAAGAAAGCCCCGAGAGGGCTACGGGTAGGCGTGCTGTGGAACTATAAATTTTATCGTTAAGTTGTTTAGAATCGCGGCCCGTGAACCATTCGACTATCTAGCCCCTGCCTTCGCCTCCTCACCTTCTCCACTTTCTTCGAATGGGCGCCGAGGCAAAGGGGAGGAGGTGGCTTGATTCCGAGGACTCACTTTCTACCAATTTCTCGCCGGCCTCACCCCCGTTCACCAGCGCCGGATACGGGGCGCGCAACTAGAACGACAGGGAAATCGTATCTGACCCGCGAACGCCATTCCATCGGCAACGAGATCTCGTTCAGAGTCGAATTCCATCTTCGATTCGACTCGGTTTTTTGCGAGACACGCGCCACCCGAACAATGAACCCCGTGGACAACTTATTGGACCTTCGGGCGATGGTTCAGGGGATGGAAATCGAGGACTTTTCTGGCCGACGAACCCGGCGAACGATTTCTCGGCGAACTACAGTAAAATGGAAGCTATTTGGTTACTTCACTTTACACAAAACAGTAAATATCTTCTTTTTCGAGAGAAACGCGATTTTGTAGTCTGTAGCAAACCAAGCAAATTTGATTTTTTGCGCTCGGCGACAGCTGGCAATAATGGACTCCGATATTTCTTTCGTATTAAACTCGCCAACGGCTGGTAATAATAGAGACCTATATGCTAGTGATCTTAGTCTACGTTTCTGAGAATCGATACCTCAGAACGAGAGAAGAAATTCGTGAAAATAATGCAATTAATTTATTATAACAGTTGCGAGATCAAGCAATAGAACCTGTCATCGTTGGAGTAATTGGCGCAAATAAATTATTTGAGAATGTTCATTGTTGCATAATCATATTCTAGTTTGTTTGTAGCCTTTAGTTCTCTAAATTCGCTATGCAGATTTTGTTCCTAGTCTTTTCTTTTTACTTCTTAGTATATGCAATTATGGTATAAACTAGTGAATTTTTATTATCCACTTTATCTATACAGAAAGGATAATTTCGTTCCTGATCTCACACATCACCTGACATTACACCTGACATTTTTAAAGGTGACACCGTGGCTGCGAAAAATGCAATTTTCAGGTCACACGACGAAAAAGCCACAGTGTCAAATCTCGGTCTTTACTATCCTCCTTTCTTATTCAGCGTAACTGGTACACTCCTCTTCTTAATCTACTAAAAACTTCATATTCTACTAATAACACGTACCTATTAATCACTCTCGGGTCTATCTAATAAATTCATTAAGACGAAGCAAAATCGGGCATCTTATGATACAATTAATTAACATTCTTTACCATCTTTTTTCCACCATATTCACCTTCACCTAATCAACAATCCTCCAATACCACATCGGTTCTCTAATTTTCTAATAGATCGGCTGATTTAAGTCGTCGAGCAAGGACCACGAGTTCCACGAACTTATCAATTTCCGTTCGAGATGGCTCGCGAGAGCCAGCACCGCGGAGCGAATAAAAACGCTCCACGTGGCGGGCAGGACAGAAAGAAACAAAGAAGCTTCCGTCGTCATCCTGGTCCTCGAGGGTGGCACGTAAACCCAAGGGGGGTGGTGGAGGAGGAAGGGTAGGATGAGGACGGAGCTAGGGAGGAGGATGAGGACGAAGAGGTTGGGTCAGGGAGAGGGGTGCGGGGGTTGGACGAAAACGTGGGTGGTGGCGATACCCCGTCGAAGGGGAGCAAAACCTGGAATGGTGGCGGCTAGAGGGTTGCCGGGCTGTGTGGGGGGAGGCGGTGTTGGATGGATTCGATTCCTCGAAAAACTGTACGTTTTTCTCGCCGATAGAATGGCCGGGACGTCACCTGAATACATTATGTGTTTTCCACCCCTGGGGCTAGGATATTGAAATTTTTAATATCGAGGGGTGGCGGCGGGCCGAGCGGGGGGTTGGCCGGGTGGCGGACGAGGGCGGATGGATGGAGAGCAGTCGAACGTCTATGGCTTCACGAAGCATCCCTCATGTAGCCACCCTCCCACGGCGATCCCTTATTTTGCTGTCGATATATCCTCGGCGTTCGATGTACGCGTACATATATTTACAGCCCCCTTACCCCTCCCCCACACACACCCCCGCACCTGTACAATGTATGTAGGAAATAGAAGCACGGCCGTATATGCACGCCCGCGGAAACTCCGCGGAGGTTGTTACATTATCGTTAACCGTTACTTCTTCCGCAGACTTCCGTCCCGTGATCGATAATACGCGTTTCTAATTATGGGAGACTCTCTTACCGACGCGAGACCACCGCGACCGGAGTAAATTGACACTTGAGCGGCGCGGGGTGGCTTTTTTGGGTCCACAATCTGAAAGAGTCGAAATCGTTTTGGTCACCACCAGGAATTCTTCTAGGTTTTGGTGCAAGATTTTCAATTGGTTCGTTGATTATTTAGAAACAACCGGAAGACACTTAATATTCCAAAATAATTTGTATCATTTGCTATGCATTTGCATTTCTCCCATTCGTCTCGGTAAGAGTAATTGAACAGCTTCATTCACCCTAACTCGTTTATAGGGACCGTGTCAAGATTTAATAGTATTCAGAGCAGCAGGATATATATCGTGTATCATCGAGGATATAAAATTAATACGGCAATCTAATTGCTCTTTGCAATGATACTAAAACATTCGGAGATTTTAGTTTCCGTTTCCGGTCCGCATGCGGTTAAAGACTGTGCATAATTGACATTTGATTGATTCGAACGGTAATGGATGTTCAGAATAGACGAGCCACGGTGTGACGAGAAAATATTCTTAAATGTATAAACTAACCCAAATTTCTTCTGTCTCCTTCGAATCAGTCTCCTAACCGAATTTATTTTCAATAAAGTAAGCATACATGAAACATTTGAAAAATAAATAACATAGAAATAATATTCGAATTCATTGCCCTATATTTTGCTAAATATACATAGATATCTAAAGTGTAACTATGAAAATGCAATGTAAAAACTTTAATAACGTCTCTCATTGCATAAATATTTTTACAATGAATCCAACACTTCAGTAAATAAAATAACACCTGCCGGAAGTGCTCTTCACGACTTTCAAGTAGCATATGCAGCTGAATTGGAATTTCTTTTTCCAATATTATTTACAATTAGATGAAAGTCGATCCCAAGCAATAACGAAGTGTGCTCGGGCACATGGAATCAATAAGAAGGGCTGTTCGCCATGTTCGATGACATGGAGACACGAAAACGACTCGAGAAGACTGCGATTGGAAAGGAGAGGGATGCCCTTATTGAAGAGAAGGGCATCCACTTTTATTCGTCTCGGAGTTCCATTACAAGTCTGCAAAGTACCGTGCATACTTGCAGTGAGATTACATCGGCCCTTTGTTGAACTGGATCCGCCATTTAATTCAATTTTCCTGTTCCGATTCTGCACATGCCCGGGCGTTTGTAGTGTTCTCAGGAGTCCGGGAGAATATTAAAGCATCCGTTCGCATCGGTGTAGCCCGGAGAAAGTAGCAATCGAAGTAGAAATAATGCTCTGTTTGTCGAAGGATTAGCGTCTGGATCCAACACGCGCTGGGAGACTCGAATGCTGGCAAATTGTTCTGGTAACAAGGAAAAAACCGTTCCTCTTTTATGTCTCTTACTTTCTACCATTTAACGAAACCTACAAAATTTAATTTTTATAATGTTATTAAAAAATTAACGAAATTCAATGTTGCTAGAAAGTATTTCTCATTGAAATGGGAATGAAGGCGTCATAACGAGTATCCCCCCGCCAAAGTTGCATCGCCGAAGAAAAATTCCTCGGTTCGTGGAGAGCATGATGCGTGGCAAAAAAAAATCGTTGAAGTATGTATGCGGCACATATGTACGTCGACGCCATTGTACAAGCACGTTCGGAATTTTCTACCGCGGTTTTATGCCTCGTCGACGCAAGTGGATACGAAACGTACTTTCCACTCGCGGTGTATAAAATCGATTACTTTATAAGATACGCGAAACCGTGAAAATACGCGCAACCGTTTCCGCATAATATTTTTACGGTTTCCGGGTTAAAATATGCCGGACGCCGGGGAGAGCGCGCGAATGTTAAACGATTTACAGCGGCGTATAAATTTCGACGCCGGTATCGATCCAAAAATGCGAAGAGATAACCGAGCAATTCGATAAGTGGCTGTTCGAACGCAATTTTAATAAATTCCTCGCTCTCCGTAATTTGCATACAATGACGATTTCGATAAAAGATTACTCTCGAAATCCATTTCTCGGAATGCTATACGTTCCCTCGGAAAATCTACAATGTTCAAGCTTTTAGACGTAAACGTTGTTAAACGGTCTATATTCAATTACATAAATTTTTGATGTAGGAGTTTTTTAGTTGGTTGCAATTTTTTGTAAATTAGTATTGGAAGATATTCCGCATTTATTTGACAGAAGATCATTTTATCCAATCGCTTATTAAAATATTAAGAAGCGAAATATTTGAATATTTAGTAGACTAGTTCTCGTAAATATGTCACAACCATAACAAATCCGACATCCAATTCCACCATATTCCATTCTCGTACGTTAAAGCATCTCGTTTCTCGCGTCTCCGATAATCCTCAAAGACCCTCGTCCCCGTAAAACGAATTTCCCGTGCTCTATTTCCATTTGTCCATCGCTAGACTGTCCTCAAAGAACCACAAATCGAAATACTGAATACGCTTCAAAGCAGCTGGAAGAAGTATTTCAAAAAATATCTTGCCCTGATTTGATGCGTTGAACTAATCGGATTCAGTTTTCAACGAATTCTGCTTTTCTGAATGTATTTCGCGTTACGTTTTTTTTAAACAAAAATAATGAATTGGCAATGGACTCGCAATATTCGGCATTAACCGCGCTTCGAACGAAGGTATGTGGAAGTAGGTCAGAACGGCTACCGGAAGCCCGCACCGGTCAAGAGACAAGGATCTAGGGCCTGGATCAACGGTCCCCCGCTTGGATCCAGTTTCGCGCAAGCCAGGGCGCAGGTGATGGCCCGGTCTCTCTTTCTGTCGACAAAGCTGGGCAACCGGGGCGACAAGATCGTTGAAACGTACCTTCGACCCATATTTCAGTCTCCGGGGCCATCGATGATGTCCTCGGGCTTAGTGCTCTAGCTACCTGGACACTCCGTTAATTTGGACTTCGCTGACCGGTGTACGTGTGCTGTCCGCGACCCCCTGGGCCCTTCAAGGTCCGCGATGGTCAGAGGGATGGGCGCGTGCTATGGTCACCCTTTTCGAAGGCCGGGGCCACGACCGGGTGCCCTTCGATGGGTCATCCGCTGACCCTGGGCGTGCTGCCCAGCCCCAACCCCCCTCGGCGGTCAAAACAGGCGGAAACATGGCCTGACCCTCGTACATCATCGACCGCCATATTCTAGCGTACGGTACAGCACGGTCACGCGTTCGCCAATTAAAAGTAAATTCGTTTCGTCCTCGGCCAAGGCGAAAATTATTGGAAGGGGTGACTGCCGACCCGGGATAACGCAGGATGGAGGATGAAATATCGCCCGATTATGCTCCCTGAATTATTTGCTCCGTCGCGAGAAGGTCTGTTGGTTTTAGAGACGGCAACGTGCCGTGAAACAATCGTTCCTTTGCCATTGTCCCGTGACACAACGCCTGCGCTCCCGAGCTTCTATTTTTTTGGCAACATTTCTCTTTATTTCTCTACTAGCGCAATTCTTCGATCTGGAAATATCAAGTCGCAAATTTGAGATTTGTCCGTTGTGCCGCCGTTCCAAACGATCGCGTCGCATGCGTCGACTTTGAATTAAGAATTTTTTAATTTTGGTTCCTTTCTATGAAACTTTTACCATCGCGTTCGCCTCACTTTTCTAATTAAAATGACACCAAACACGATATAATTACGATTATTACCCGTGTAATCAGCGATTGAAGTTCCAGGCGTGATGGAAGCTTCACGGGGCGGTGAACGGAAAAGAAACAGAGGTAGAGACAGAGTTGAGCATTAATCGATTAAAATTTTAATCAAGATTAATTGATTAATGTGTACGATTAAAAAAGGTAAACATTGAAAAATCGACGATATAGTTTCGATTCCGTATTTCATTTCGAAATTTCAGCAGTTAATCATTAATCAATCATCCGATTCACGATCACAATTGAAAGGAATGTAATCGTTAATCGTAATCAACGACTAAAGCAGAAATTTCACCGCAATTAACGATTAATAAGTACTTCATCGTTAACCGCAATTAACGATTAATAAGTATTTCATCGTCAACCGCAACTAACGACTAAATTAATTGTTAATTGCGATTAACGATTGAAGTAGAAATTTATTCGTTAATCGTTGATTAAATAGCCCAACTCTGGACAGAGAGTCGAAGCGTCCAACCTCGGCCCCTGTTTCTTTTTCGATCGCCGTCCTTCTCTACGTTCGGCACACTACAAAGAATGTAGTGCATCTCTTCTATAACTGTCACTCGGCAGACCCGAAGATACGACGGTTACAGAGAGAATACTGTATCACTGTGCCTCCGACGTCAAGCGACGAAATATCGCGGTTCCCGCGACTCGGAGATCTCGGACCCCGGAGCGGCTCGCTCTTTCACCCGGTGTCTTCTCCGGGAGCAGATTATTCGGTTCGCGAGCGGCATCCCGGAGCGAGCGTGGTCGTGGTTGGTATATACGAGGACGTGGAAGGTACCTACGAACGCCGGGGTCGGCGGTGTGCTCGTTACAGCGCCTCCACTCTGCGAGATTCAATATTCTAACCAAAATCCCCGGGGCTAAGAGGGCTGCGGGGGTGTGTGTGAGGGCGAGTTGAGGAAGGGCGGTACAGGGGCAAAACTTTCCAGGCGTGCAGCCGCGAGATGGGCGAGACGGGGCAGGAACCGCGTGCACGGGAACCGGAGCATCCGGGGGCTGTCTGGTCTAAAGTTTCCCCGTTTCTCGTCGACGGGGCCTCGTCGTCGTCGTCGTCGTCGTCTTCCCGTGCCCGTCTCGTCGTCGTCGTCGTCGTCGACGGTAAACTTGCAGTCCACACACGAGAGCTACGGGGAGCCCGGGTTAACGCTGGCACACCGAGCCAAGTTACCTGACGGACTTGACGTAACTGACGTCGCCGTACAGTTACCGCCAAGAATCCGACAGTAACGTTCCCCGAAACCGGGGAAGACAGTTTTTTCGGCAGTTGGGTACGCGACCTTTGTCTCACGGATTCGCTATGGGCCATGGGTCGATGAGCGACGGTCTCCGCGCAATTAGGCTCGTTTCCGACGATCGACGCTTTGCCAGTATGTTTCCGTGACGCGCGGAGCTCCAGGTATTTAGGTTATTGGTTTCGGGGCTGCGCTTGTTAGCTGTTTGATTGACGCCCGGGTTTCGGATAATAGATCGACGGTGATTATGCGCGACCGCCTTTGGCTGGCACTGCTACGTGGTTATGCCAGTTGCGGAGTTTCGGAAGAAATATACATATTGACTGATAGACGTTGCTGGTATTTTCAGTCTGTTGTTAATGCAAGCAGAATTTTAGTCGGCGAAATAAGCTCTTTTCCTATCACATCGTCGTGAAAGGAACGGAAAGAATGATTAAATATGTCGAATGAGTAGTCAGTATTCGAAGGATGACAAAAATGTCAATACAACGAAAATGTATTCAAATGTATTCAATAGCTTCATATAAAAATGTTTTCACTTGAGGAATTGCAGAATAAGAAATCTGGATAGGGTCTTTTCGGTAACTCTCGTGGTAGTTCATCGTGCAAATCGATTTTCAGAAATCGTAAAATTATGCGAACGTCGAAATCTCGATCGAGATCCATTTTTGTACCAGCAACGATCGCTGCCGAACTCTTCTACGACCCAGTAACAAGCCAGCCCTTCAGCCTCGCAGGAGGAGCACGCGTGTCTGAAACAGGCCGCTTTAACACTTATCGAGCATGCACCGGCGTGCTAAAAGCGGCAAAACTCGGCGGCTGTACCGCCAGCCAGCTCGCACACGAACGTAAAGAATTTCTGAACGCCCAGTTATATTTCTCGGCGCGCGAGAGACCGAGGTGTGCAGAGCCACGATAAAAGTCTGCCGCAGCCGCCCCCGCGCGCATTCTATCTATCCGCCACCCCTTCAGCCGCACATACTTCCGTGTATTTATACTAACGTTCTCCTCCGTCTCCAGGACCAATCGAAGCCGGCCGTCTCGCCGTGAAAAATAAGGGCGGCTTTTTTTCGGGCACGGGAAACGGTGCCCGAGCTATCCACGAGCCCATCGATTTCGCAAGATACGGTTAAGGGGTGGTTTTCCCTAGGGGTGGACTTCGCGTGGACGCCTACAGGAGAAAAACTTCGCAAGAGGGAAAGGCCGCAGGCTATGGCTTCCCTTCTTATCCTTCCTACATCCTGGCCACCCCCTTTTCTATACGTCGAACAAACCCTCCCCCTTCTGCAACGTCGTTCTTCCGCTCTCGACGACGTTCGTCTATCTTCGCGTGTTTGCGCGTGCACCATACGCGATACGGGTAACAAAGTGCATCGATATCCCGGCGAACTCTGCTGCATGTGTAAATGTGTATGCGACGATGGGGGTGCAACGGATGGGGGCTCTGGCCGCCATCAAATGGATCTAAGAATGGGGGCGTGGAGAATGAACAGAGATACGAAGAGATTAAACCTCGTGTTCGTTATGCTGTGGCGTTATCGATTCGTTATCAGTAGAGTCGTTATCAAGATTCGAATCAGATTCGTTATCAAGAATGAGAATGAAAATAGAATTTAAAGACATTCTTGTGTATTATTTTCAATTAAAAATGATTGCAAAAAGAACAGAATGTATATGTAGCTCCTGTATGTTCAAATAATGCAAACAATTTTTATTTGTCATAAAAATCTGCAGTCTAGTTATCGGAGTGGTGTCCTCGTCAATTTTGTAAATACTCATTTAAATACACATATTCGATGGTTCCAAGGTCGATCCACCCTCGCTGCCACTTTCCAGGCCATGCGACGTTTACGTTTCCCCGAGGAGAGAATTTTTGTCGGCGTTTTCCCGGCGATAAGCCTCTTTCCCTCTAATTCAGCGGGCGAGTGGAGCGAAGCAGAGCAGAGCAGAGCAGAGCAGATCGGAGCAGAGCGGAGCAGAGCAGAGTGAAGCGTCGCGTTATTCCGGCACGCGTACCAGCGACACCTTTAGAATCCGTTGTGCGTCCAATGACACGCGAAGGGTAAGCAGCGAGTGTAAGAGAGAGAGAGAGAGAGAGAGAGCAGAGCGCGTCGCAACCCCCGGCGCATCGGATTTAACGTTGGAGCGCGGCTCTAATGAGGTGCGCACCGCGTTCACGATTTCCCCGGCGCGGCGTTCCCTTTTTCGTTCGCCAGGTAGGCGCAGCGGATTTTTAATGGGGCACGCCGTGCTCGTGCTCTCCTTTTTCCCCTCTTTTTTGTTCTTTCGCTTTTGCCCCTCTCCTTTTTCAATCGAAACCGAGTGAACCAGAGAGAAAGAGACAGAAAGAGAGAGAGGTGAACCCTCCTCCCCCTCTCAACTAGCAACCCCTTCGGCCGATGGTTACCTGAGAATCCGTAGGTAGGCAGACACATACCTAGGGCCCCCGGGGGTAAAAGCGGCGAGAGGAAAACTGTCCGCACAGCGAGATTGAAATTCAAATGAGACCGCGAGGATATTCTAATTCCGTGCGGCAACCCCTTTTTTGCATATCGGGACCCACGCAGCTGCCGCGACCGGGGACCCAAATTATATACATCTTTTCTCTTGCCTTTCTCTCTTTTTCTCGCTCTCTGTTTTTCCCTCTCTCTCGCTCTTTTGCTCTCGCTCTTTGACAGCGTTCACCGTTCGATAACTCCGTCTCCATCCCTCCATCGAGAACTCGCTCGAACGGTCGAACTTTTTTGGCAGAGCCGCGCGTGATCCGCAACAATTGAGAATCGACAGTATTCAAATCCGTGGCGATGTACCCAGCTACCTAAGCCGCAGGCTTACCGACTGCCTTGCGGGGATTCGATCGATTCTGTGTTCCGGAAAGACGGAGGAGAAAGAGGGTAGCAACCGTGCCGGTCTGCCCCCTCTACCCACGACACCCCGATTATCGATAGACTCGATAATGTTGCGCTTAGGGAGCCGTGGACAGTGGTCCCCCTCGAGTTCCCAATTTTCTTCAGGTCTGCCAACTTGCGTCTGAACCATTTTATATTCTTGAAATGTTACGGGTGTTTCATCAGTAGAACTACCAAGTCCTAAACGAGACTGAAAACTAGCAGATTGTGAAAACATCTGTCTACGAAACCGGAAATTTGTTAATCTATATGTATGAATCTCATTCTCGAATCGTTGTTTAATAATTCATCGACAGTTCATATATACAGACTCCCCTTTTTCTAGACGAATGTAGAGAAAATGCAGTTAAGCAGAATTTCATTTCCTGTAGCAATACATCCGTTAAAACTCCGTCAAATTTTAATAGACTTCCTATATTAACGTTAAATGCATAAGGATCCTACTTATCACAAAGGTATACTTTTAGCTCTGAAACTGGAACCGCGTTATCCGCATAGAGTTGAAGTATAAAACTATTTCGTCAGCCTCGAGTCACCATACAAACGTTCCTCAACCTATTCCAACCATTTAGGAGAATCCATTTTCCAGAGACTAACAACCTGTCTCGTATCTTGGAGCTGCTCGCAGACAAAGAAGACTTGATCCGCGGGAAACAGAGTCTCGGCAGAGTCTGAGCTGCTAAACGAGAGCAGCGACTGCGTTTTCAATTTCCCAAAAACCGTGTGCCGGTAATCCCTCGAAAAATCCGCAGGTGAGGTTCCCGGGACACTGAAAGTCAGGATGGGCCGTCTACGTGTCCGCGCGGGGGTGAAACAGACTCCTTCGAGACCGACTCGAAAGGAAAGAGACGAAGGAGTGCAAACGGCCTAAGGGGGCCGCCGCTTTGCATAATCAAATCCCGCGACGATGTAGCAGAATGCGAAGTACCCCCGATGCCTCGGCGACTGTGGATGCGAGAGGGGCGGGGATTTGCCGAGGGGGGTCGTGCGAATCCCGTGGGCACGCGAGGACTCCGAAAAATGCACTTCCTCCCTTCCGATGTTGCCTTTGGCCCGGTCATAAGGGGTTCCGTTGGGTCTCGTGTCTCGGCAGCCACCCCTACGTGGAATTCCGGGAATAAACCGGAAACACCTACTCGTTTTGCGCGAGACCCCACGAATCTTCGCGGAGGGTTGACGCCGATGGGGTGCGTCACCCTCTCCACCCTCCCGCGATCGAAATTGAGCCGCTCGGATTGACTGCGCGACGTTTTTCAACGACTGCAACGCGGTTGGTGTCTGATGTTTCTTTCGGGACACTTTGTCGGAGAACCGCTCCCTTCTGGAGCCGAGGAGTGAACCTCGGGTTCCTCTTCGTCTTAGGAAAGTAACTGGTATGTTTCTCTTGCGGTATATTTTCGGGTTTATTTGGTGCGGTCGTCAATTATTTCCGGCAATTCTGTAGTTCTGTTGTCTCTTATCTTGTAAACGTTGACATCACACACAAACCATTTCGAGCAGAAACGAATTTCAAACGATAAAAGAGAACTAGTACACGATAAAAGGGCTGGGTTGAATAAAAAATTCTTTAGCTACATACTTAATGTACCATCTTATATTTTTGTAAAACTCATATTTTCTTTCAGGTCGATGGAGCATCACGTAAATCAACTTATCTTGCGTTTCCTCCTAAAGTGTTACTTCAGGAATTGATCAGCGTATACAGCAGCTATGTTTGCACGAACAGATGAGTAAGTCAACAATCTTTCAAAATTAGTTTTACCGCAGCGCACCCTGTATTAATATTTATATTTATATTTTTCATCAGACTACCTCCGAAGGTATTAAATTACCCACCTGCACCGAAGACAAAAATTACTTGGTCCTAAAGCCATCTCAATGCAGTAAGTACCCATCACTAACATTGAACACGATGGGGGGTTACTCTTTCAAGTATTAAAAAATATTCTTTAAATGATTGCACGACCATGCCATCCCTCATACGATCATTAAAATTTCCACACGATACAGACGGTCTCCATCAACGAGCTCCTCCAAACCATCTATCTCGTACCCTTCTTTAAAAAATATATGAACCTCCAACAGGGTAGCAGAGGCAAACAGTAACAAGATGTTCGAACATGCTCGTCGCCCCGGCCGGATAATTACGTCAACAAGTGAAAGGACCGTGATCCGCCCCCTGCGCCGTTGGTCCTGGTCTCAATGCACAAATCTCCTTTGGCAAAAAAGAAAAAAGAAAGAAAGGAGAGCTCGGCGAGCAGGGGGTAAAAGACAGAGGAGGCCTAGGAGGCACGTCCGACGGCATTTGGAAAACGGCAACAGTGTGTCGGCGGCGTTCAGGGGGGGTTGGAAAAAAGCCCCATGGAATTCCGCAAGAGGCGAAGAAAGAGGATGGCGGCTGGTACGCAGGGGTGGCACGTACCCCCTCGTCAAAATGGACGGGCTAAGCCCGTATAAGTCTAACGGGATTTTCGATCGTGGGCGGGCGGGTGAGTGCAGGTCGCAGTTCGGGGTGGCTGTAGGGGAGTTGAGCGATGGTAAGGGCAGGATGGAAGGGGGTGGCTGGAAGTCCTTCAAGATGGCGGCTATAAGGGATGGTTTAGGGCGCGTGAGGGTTGCGGGTGAGGCAATATATCAGAAGCAGCGAGAAAGAAAGAGAAATAGTGAGAGAGAGAGAGAGAGAGGAGGAGGAAGGTTGCTTCGCCCTTGGTGGTGGCCGTTACCACCCCCTTTCTCGTCCTTTGCTCTCCATCCCTTTCTTCCCTCGGTCCCTCGGCGTCTTCTCTTCTGTTCCTCTCTTCGCTCTTTCCTTCCTGTTCCTCGTCCTTCGTTCTTGTCCCTCCGGTTACGTCCGCGTATCGTCTTTTCCGCCTGTGCTCTCACCCTCGATCAAGACCACCCCCCTTAACTCGTCCCCGCGGAGCCCTCGGGTCCGTTCACGAAAGTATAAACGTCAGAGGAGACTGATGGAAATGGACGAGGCGAGGGGTAGAGAACGGACGATCGGAAAATAGTGGAAAATCGAATGGCGGAGGGTTCGGAGCCCTGGTATGGAAGCGTACGGATGAAGAGGGTGGTTGCGGGGGGGGCGGTGAAAGAGAGAGGGTGGAGGACCGACGACAATTCGTTGCTTCCAGGGATTGGAAGGCTTTTTTCGTTCGGCCGGGTTTTCCCTCTTTACCTTTTGCCGCGCGCGCGGCGATATCGGGGAACGATGGAAATATGCCAACGGAAATCGTCGAAACCGGTAGCCGGCGATGGTTGCTGATGGATTCGTGTAAACCAGCCAAAAGGATCCCCGCCGCGGATGAAACGACCGCAAGCCGCGCTATCCGCGTGCGATCAACGTTCCCTGCAATGTTTTGTTTCGGACAATCGTCGGTGTATCAATGTCCCGGGGCGAGGGGGTGAGACGAAGCAAGCCTCGCTTTTAAATAGATTACCCAGCTGCTGGGAAATTTAAATATTTATGCGGCGACGACGACGCGACGCTGCAACCGCTTGGCTTCGCGGCGAATTTTGTTGAATCGGTAAACGAACAAGATACTTCGATGAAATTATTGTTCGGTCGACTACCGCTTCTCGACGCAAGTGACTTTTATCGGCGGGTCTCGTAGAGTTTATCGCGAACAGTGGGCTGAGCTTTTCAGTCTGGCAATACTGTCGGGCTGTGACATGAATTCGCTCAAATATGTTCTAATTTTAACGATTTCGTTTATCGATTAACTTTATCCAATTATAGTTTGATACCCAAGCACGATGTATGTTTTCTTTGTTTCGTTTAACGTTCATCTTTGTAAACAGTATAAGTATAAGGAACCAAGAATAGGAGTTAATCGTTCTTTGAATAGCAGACAAATACATACCAGCAAAGTTACAAAATTCCGTCCGCGAAGCGAGTACAGGATCGTTTGCTCCACCTGACCCAGAATCCCGAGAGTCCGCGGAGCCACCGCATTCGTTCAAAAATTTTTCTCGAGCTCACGAAAAATTGATTACCGAAACCCGGTTCTGTCGCCGATTAGGAACCTCGAGAGAAGGAAAGAAAGAGAGTGGGAGAGAGGCAGGGTCCAAAAAGAAGAAGTCGAGGTCGTAGGAAAATGAATCCGAGGGAAAAAAAGGAGGAAGGAAGAAACGAACGAACACGCGCGTAAAGATTTCAACCGGCATCCCCTCGGCGTATCTGAAAAGAGGAGCGGGTAATGAGCTTCAAATTTGTTCCCCTTAGCGTGTACTTTAACCGCGTTTCGCTGCGTTTTTCCGCGGCGAAAGCATTGCGGTCGGTCCGACGCGAGACAAGAGGGGAGAAAGTTAAAGGAAAAAACGAACGATGGAGAAGAGAGAGAAAGAGAGAGAGAAGAGAGGAAAAAATACAGGAACGGAGGCGAGTGGTGAGACGGAAACAGAGGAAAAAGAAGTGGGGTAAGGGGGTTGGGACACAGGGGGGAGGGGGCAAGAACACGCGGATCCGGGTCTCAATGGCTGACTCGTTAATCGACGTCGCCCGTGGAAAACGGGCCGAGGAAATCGCGTGTCTCAAAGTGGCGAGAGAGCGCGGCAAGAAATTCCCGATAAAGGGGAAGAAAAACGAGCGGGGCGAAATCTCGCGGAACGGAATCGCCGAGTTTTTCACCTGCCGATTGCTCCCGCGGCTTATAAGGCCCTCGAGAAATTCGCTCTCCTCTTCGATGAGAAAGAGAGAGAGAGAGAGAGACCATCTTTAGCTCCGCACCTCGACCATTTTCTAACCCGACGAATCTTCTGCGGTTGTCGAAAAGAAAACAACGCGGATCAAGAGGGCACGGGAACTCGCAAATTGCCGGGAAACTGGCTTCATTTACCCCGGACGAATTTTCTATGACAAATGTCGTCAGAAATCTGTCGATTAATCCCTGTTTTTGGATAGATTGCCTTCACTTCTCCTGAACGCGGTTTTGATTAGTAAACTTCATACAAAATGAAGATCCGCATTCGATCTACTCATTTTAGTAATGAAATCCTATGGTTCATAAAAACCAAAGAGGGAGGAAGAGGCCACGAGCTGCTTTACGACGACGAGAAAACAATGAGAATTGTACGCGATACATTTTAAGATTCCGAACGTTTCCGCGAGCGCAAATATAATTCGGGGAGGAATACTTGCGGGCAGAAAAACGTGAAAAACATTCCGTCAACGCAGCGGCCCGACGACGCGACGTCGACGTCGACGTCGGCCCGACCGGCACGAATTAACTTTTACCGAAACTGCTCGCATCCCTCTCGACGCCGGGGGCAAACGAGAATTTCGCTGTCGGATTAACCCTCTTGACCGAGCGCGAGAACACAGCGTCGAAGAACGCTAACCGAAGGGATGGATGACGGAAAACGGGGGTGGACGGGGATGGTGCGGTAGCGACCACGAGGAAAGGAAGCAAAACGAGGACTGCTCTGGCGTCGAGGGGGGCGGTTAGGGGGGTTGGCAGGTGAATTCTAAGCCCGAGATTCTCCATCCGTGGCTGCGAGCGCGCTGGAAGTGCACCCCGGTGCTAATTAAAATCAGACCACGTGTCTTTCCGAGCCATGGTCACGAAAAATAAACGGAAAAAGATCTTTTCAACGGTGCCCGTAAACCCACCCATCCGCCTCTTCGCTCCTCCGCTACACTTTCACCGTCTCTCTCCCCCGCGACTCTCTCTCTCCACTCTGTCTCTCTCTTTCTCTCTTGTTTCTCCTCTCACCCCAACCACCCCCGCCAACGTCGTCCTCGGCGCACCCCACGCCGGCTTAATTATCGTCCAAGTGTTCTTTAAAGAGCGAATTACACGCTCGATGTTTACCGCAAGCTCGAAGCTTTTCATTCGTCCCGCACTCTTTTTCCCTCTCTCGTCCTGCACCCTCGCCCCCGACCTCCAACCCCCTCGCCCTACCCTACTCGATCACCCTTGTACCGTGACTCCACGGAGTGAGAGGAACGGGAGCCGCGCTTCTTTTACGCCTCGAATGCATCACCGGGTTTCTCGATCATCGATGTCACCGAGAGCGAGAAATTACCGGATTGTTGCCGAAGAGTTTCGCTGGATTATAAGAAGGAAGTTCGAGATGCCGAGATCCACCTTGAACTGGTTTCTGCGAGTTGTCTTCAAGTTTCAGTTGAGAAAATCGAGAGATTTTCGTGCTGACAAGAATCCTTTTCAATCCGGCCTTTTAAAGACAACAGTTAGGTTTTTTATCTCTGCCGGTTGACCGAAGGGTTGGTTATTTATAGACTGCGGGTCTTTATGCAAAACTGTTATGCTAGATTGTTTTAAATAAACTAAATGAAGATTAATAAATATAATATTGAGAGCTGTATAAAAATTGTTAAAGAATAGAGGTGTTTGATATAAGTGTTTAGTCTATAAGGGTTGCTATATCGTTTTAACTAAATGAATTACGGTAATTTTCTCGGTGGCTACGATTTAACCGACTTCCTCCTCTCTGGAGTAATACGTAATATTACAGGCTGGTTCGCGACACGCGAAAAGCGATTTGTCTCCGGAACTGAGAACTTGGCACACTTGCCAGCGGAAACTCGTGGGCCAATGGAGAGAAAAAAGCCTCAAATATTGAACTTCCGTTACCCCATGCTCCTCGGGTTGCTCGTGTTTCCCTAAAGAGTTTGCCTCATTAATTAATACCGCAGGGAAATATCGTAATTTCCCTGGATCCTGCGCGAACTTCCTCAGCGATCTTTACCACTTACGATTCTCTGCTCGGAGTATCTATGTATAGGAATATATTCCAATAGATAAAAGTATCCACTTTAACACATTACATCTTAAACGATTGTCAACGTGAATACCAAATTTTGACAGATGTTTCTTTAAAAAATTTATTTCTTTAACAAGACACAACATTTGCTGTCGTTGTCTATTTATTTGTTGTTCGTTTGTACTAATTCGACTGTGAACTCTCTCTATCACTTTCCGCTCATTATAATTATTGGGAAAAGAAATAAATGTCTATGCAGCCCGTATGCCCTACAATTAAAGCAGACAATTTCCATTTTTGATAAAATTTCAGAAAAATTCATAACCACCCCTGCGATCACGAATATCAATTAAATAAATATTATTGCACGCTCTCCCGAGATGAACCGCGCCAGCAGAACTCCGGCTCCCAGTTCCTTACCGTTATTAGATCCTCAACCTTTCCCGGCACATAATAACCCCTTAATTAAGAGCATCGTGTCGGTGCACCGTGCGAAGAAAAACAGGGGTGAGAACCGAGGGCGGGTAGCGAGTGGAGGCGAAGCGGGAATCGACACCGCGTTCAAAATCGAGTAACGACCGGTGCCGAAGTGCGTGAGGAGTAAATTGCGTCGGTCTCTCTCTCTTTCCCTGCGTCGATTCGTCAGATAAAAAAAAAGAAGAAGGAAAACAAAAGGGTGACGATTCCCGTTGGCTTTTCTGCCCCTGTTTGGAACGCCTAAGGGTGGTCAGGGGGTTGCAGGGGGCGTCGGTGGTGACGGCAAGGGCTGAATCGTCGCGTTCACTGACGTTTTATACGTCGTCGGGTTTCATGCGGCGGCGGTAATTTTTTTATTAGCTTGAAAACCACTCGACGCGTCGTCGTCGACGTCCTCGGCGTCGCCGTCGTCGTCGCTCGTGGTCGTAGCCATCGTTGTGTAGTTGGTGAGACTCGCCCCCATAGGGGATGGAAAAAAAATTCGTCCTCCCCCGTTCGTCCATGGTACTCCTCTCTCTCATTCTTCTCCTCTCTTCCCTTCAGCCCTCCGTCGACCTCTCTGCACTCCCTCCCCCGAAACCCCTCTGCAACCCCCAGCCCGTCAAGCAGTCAAAAGAACCACGCGTTCATTTGACTTATTAAGTAGTTTTGTACGAATTAAGAACGTGTCGCTTTGTCGTGGCTCGCCCTTCGGCATTGTTCCGTTCTCGCGAGCTTATTCCGCTCGGTTCTGGCAAGAACCATGCGCTGCCACGAAGCGCTGAGAAACCTTGGGAAAGCCTCTGACGGGCCGGTTTCTTTTTCCAGGCCACCGCGAGACGCTTTAAGGGTTTGTTTATGCGCCCGCTCTGTTCTCCAACCGCGACTTTATTCATGAACACCGGGCTTTACCCAGAGAAACGTAATGTTTGGCCTTTGAACCAGTCACGTTCAATGATCGAACGGGAGACGACGAGTTTGTAACATTAATTATGCAGGAACATGTTGCGAGCTAATTGTCGAGGAAGAAGCGCAATTGTTTTCAGCTCATTTGATACTTGCTGCACTTAACCCCTTGCCGTATTTTAGCAAATCAGACTCGTGATGAAGATTTTAACAAAGTCTAATAAATATGAATGTTATGTCTTTCTTTTTAGATGAATTAAAATTAGATTCGTTTGTATCCACTATCTAAGCATTAAAATAAATGTAGCCATAGGAAAAATATAAATTTTCTTTTCTCTTCTACGACGTTTTTATCACTGTAACTTTAAGGAAAATGGTACGGCAAGGGGTTCATTTGCTAAAGAAATGTCTTCAATTTTGGGAAGCCACATTAGGCCAGTGCAATTTCGTATTAAAAGACGAATTTTGCACTGACCTAATATTATACGTGTGAAACCAAATATTAATTAGAATTTATCTTCTTCTTAGTATTGTACCTTTAAACCCTGAATCACGATCTGAAGAGAAATTGATCTTATAAGGAAAAATTTCCATAGAAATAATATCGTTAAAATAGTGTGAATAATGTTCTAGTGTAGTCAAAAGTCTGACGTCTTCGTATTTTTCATTTTCGTTCACCTTGTAAGATAAATCGTTCCTTTTTTAATTAAAGCAGACTTCGTTTCCTTTGCGAAGATAGGCATTTACATAATTTCAAACGCGCGTGTCGACTTCCGTCGAGGGAAAGTGGAATTGAAATACTTTTAACCTGCAGGTGACGATATTAAGAACTCAAGCCACTTCGAGCCACCCCTTTCCGGTTCCAGGGGTGGGCAGAAACTCTTAAAGGGCAATAAACTTGTTTCGCGTGCACGCGCCGCTCATTATAATGAATCACGGAAACCTGTGCGCTGTGGGCATAATATTCTTCCCGTTGACGTTGTGCGCGCGTTTATGAACACCGGTAGGGGATCGAGATTTTCAAGACGAACGTAGCGTTGATTTACCAGCCTGGATAAACGCTACTTAACATCAATAAATAAGAAGTGTACGCATTGCGCATACTTATAATATTTCTATTGAAATGCCTCCGTGTTCGTCCTAAAAAAATCGAACTTTACATATTAAAAAATTGAGGTCTATTATTGCAGTGAAATAATATTTGTATAGTAAAATCTACTTGTAGACATGTATTTTCAAATTTTCCGTAATGAACAAATTGGAAAGAATTTACCCGTTCCGTGACAAATCGGATAGAACAAAGCACGGAATAAATTAGAGGAGTAATGGAGAGCGGAAAGAATCTTTCGTCAATTTGGCAGAGGCAGAAGTCGTCGGGGGGGACTAGTTTAAGGGCCAATATTTAAAGGGAGCGATAACATATCGCCGTATCGGAGCGACAGCCAGAGGATCTCGCTCCTCGCTCGGCATTAATGCAAAAGAAGCCCTTGCCTCCCCGGACTGGCAATCACCGACATAAATAAATCGACCTCACTGTCTATTTCTCCCCGTCGGCCGGGAATCCCTGTATTCGATCAGGCATCGAAATACGTCGGCATAAAAAGGGGAGGAGGAGACCGTTCGAGGAGGACCGATTGTTCCACTCGTGCAGATCGGATCTGTCGTTAAGCCACGCTTACTCTCTGCCAATCCCACGGCGGATCTGTAATCAGAACGACGTCCGCGATTTATTTGAGCCGATCCACTCGTTGATACACCGCGTACGCCGCAATATGGCCGAACTTTATTACCTAGTCGCCGATCGGATGTAATTTTCGCAATTTGAGACCCCGGATTCTTTTCTTTTTGTTAAGCATTGTAACTTTTTACACAATTTTTGTGTAAAACAGGAACAGTTCATCGAGACCCGACGATCACGAAAATTAGAGTTCCCATAAATCACTCGAAATCCACACACGATATCATTTTAATTCCTTAATTTCGGCGCTGTTCTATCAGGGGGATGAAAGAAAGAGGGATCGGGGGAAGTGAACGAAAGGGAAAGTATCGGGCGCAGTTTGGAGTAGCGATAATTCATCGGAAGGCGCGAGGCCAAAGTAACGAACATAAATTTTTGTCCGCAGAGAGAAAACTTGGCAGCTCGAGCTGACTCCGGGGATGGTGTAACCAGGAGGGTGGTCGGTTCTCGCAGAGGTCGGACGCTTAAACACTGGCTCCGTCGTTAGTATACGAGCCATTAAGTAAATTATGTAAGCCTCCGCGAAGACCTCCGTAGCGACAGGGAGCGTAAACTTTAACCGTCTGCTCCTGAATCAGGGCCGATCAAATTGTTTTTCACCTCTTTCGCCAGCGAGAAGCACCCTTTCGAACTTTTATTCCTGCGTTCTCGAGCTACGCCCGGTAGGGGAAGTGTGTCTAGCACCACTCGATCCGATCGAACAAAAACGCAACGACGGAAAAAGTGCACCGGCTGAATCGCGGCTCGAGAACCATCATAATAGAAAATAATGTATTAATATTCCGTATTTAATGCCGAGTACCAAAATAGTCGTCCCATTGCTCGAGTGCCGGCTGCCGATATCCTGGATCCCCATTGACATCGAAGTCAATCGTGATCGAGCCGTTTCCCATCGCGCTGCCTTTTGCCAGTCCGGGACGAAATCGCAGGACACTTTGAATAATTCTTTATTTAACCATTGTCGACGATCCTACGCGGTTTCTCCGTATACAATATCTTGAATAATGTAACAATATCCCTTACTCCCTTATTTTTCACCGATCGAAAATTACCTTCACAAAGAACTGCGCTGCATCGAAAAATGATTTGAAATGGTAAGATCGAGGCAGATTATAAATGCGCGAAAGTCGCAGTCCAATTCTTGCAGAAACGCGCGAGTTTCCTCGGCGAATTGATCGCATCCAGACGGATGGAACATGCTTGACACCTTTAGCTTCGGAAAAGTGGAGCGTGATCGCGGGGGATTAATTTCAATTCCATCGGGCCGGTCAGCTCTCCACCCCCCTGGCTTCGAGAGGGGGCGCAGAGGAATGGTTATCGTGTAGCCCGGCGACTTAACTCCCGGCAATTAATCTCCCCGCGCTAATTATTTAGCCGGTTAGCAGGAGTTCCGTGCGGCCGAACGTAGTTCCGCTATCAGATGTAGTAGGGGTAGTTCGAGAGAGATCGCGGGGGGGGGGTGCGACGAGGGGGAGCGGATGGAAGCTACGCGAGAGGATGGAAGCTCGACGTGGCACGGGGATGGTTGGGGAGAGAGAGGGTTGGTTGAGGTTCAGTCGTGCTCAGGAGGATACACGAGGGGTTGAGGCTCGCGCAAGAGTAAATTGATTAGAATTAAAGGGTTGGCTGGCAGGTGCTGCTGCCGGGTTACTACGGACCATAAGAGAGAAAGGTCGAGAGGAAGCAAGAGAGAGAGAGAGAGATAGAGAGAGAGGGAGAGGGAGAGAGACGTATATAGCGACGGAGAGCGCGGAAGAAAGAGACAGAGTGAGTGAGCGAGTGAGTGAGAGAAACAGAGCGGCAAAGAGGGAGAGGATGAAAGGCAGAGGAACCGTACAGAGAACATAGAACAGAGTGACGAGGGAGGAAGGGAGCGAGGGCACAACGGTGACCACAGCCTCGACGCTGATTGGTCGAGTCAAGTTTGTGGCAAGATGGCTGGCTGCTGCCGCTGCCGGTGCTCTGTCCTCTGTCTCTCTCCCTCTCCCGTCTCTCCTCTCTTTCAAGCCCTCTCCCGTCCTCCCTAACTCCAGCTTCTTCTCCAGTTCACCTCAACCTCTTGCCTCGTCCTCGGGCTCTCTCTCCCATCGTAGTTCCCTTCTACGCGGTCTCTAAGATGCTTTATCTATGTGCCAAATAGATGTATGTACGTGTACACGCCTGTTCGAAACAATGCCGGGCGTGCAACCACCCCCTTCGCTACCAGCCACCCTTTCTGCTCCGAGCACCACACACCATCTACCTCTTACCTTCCTCGGATCCCCTTGCCCCTTGTCCTTCTCCTTGCCCTATCATCCCTTGCCTGCCTGCCTGGCTGCCTGCTTGCTTGCTTGCCAGCGTGCTCTCTCGCCTCAACCCTTACTACCCACCGCCCACGCGCCACCCCCAGCTCCCCCTGTCGACATCGTCACCGTTTCTGCCAACGTTCTCCGGGCCCCATCCTACCCAACTCTCCTTTTTGTGTCCCTCGTCATCGTCATCTTCCTTCTCCGCGAGTCTATCCTTTCGCTCTCCCCCCTCGTCCTTCCGCCGCCCTCTTCTTACCCCCTATATGGTTTCTCTCTCTCCTTTTCGCCCCTTGTCGCCGTCGCGTCCCATTTCCATCGCTCTCCTTCTCGCGCCCGGAGATGCTTGGTCCGCGGCCCGTACCCCCTTCGCACATCCACAACCCCTTGCTACCCCCACCGGCTCTCTCTCTCGGATACGAGAACACCGAGCCGGCCTCAAAGAGAATGCGATAATACGAAGAACTTCGACTAATGAGTTAATAGTTGGTGCCTCGCGTTACCGTCACACCGCGAGTACTTTATTCGACGTCGCCCCGAGCAACGAGATTATAACGCGACACGCGCGGCTGCCTGCGAGCGAGCAAGCGAGCGAACCAGAAACACACTGGCGCAGTCTATCCATCTCTACGTGTGTACGCGTCTGTGTCCACGAGCCTTTGGGCACCTTGACTCGACCCGGAAAATACGCAGAACACAACAGTGGCTAATATAGCAGAACCTGTTCACAATAGAAATTATTCGATACCTCAGCGCGGCGACCAGAGATTGCTACTATTGTCGAAGGTATCTGGCAATTCACCCTTTGTTCGAGTTGTTCATGATTAATTATTAACCAAGAGTCTACTGACTTATAAACTATGAATATGGTCAAGAAACATAATTTTCGAATAGGTGAATCCCCCGAACAGGTGTCTCCACTTTTGTCTCAGAAGCACATGGTCAACCGGTGGTCGTCTGTCGACGCGCGGCTCTAATCGGCGTCTCGTCGACGATGAATTTTATCTCCGCCATCGGGAAATTCATTTCCAATCGGCGTGGCGTGGGGGTCGATATTGAAATCGAGGTGAGAGAGATAGCCCGCGAGAATCATTTGCCATCGAATCGGCGAGCGACGAGCGTGTTTTATTGGGAAATGGGGATGATTTAACAAGGCACTCGGTATGCCGTACTTAAAGTTGTAAAACTGGTCGGATTGAATTGGCTGCGAAGCGCACGTATCGATTGCTCGCATTTCAAGGAGTAATTTCATCGACGCGTCGGAATTTCCTGATCCGCTTTTTATTGTCCGCGACCGTTTTCGATCAACCCTTGTTTTGCGATTTTCATAACGCGCTGTACATTAAAGATGAATATTGACATTTCTTAAAGAAACATTTCACGAGAGTCAGAATATGCAAAGACTATTTTTAAATCTACGATCATCGAGTAAATTTTCATTTGTCTCAACGACTGCATATTCTACGCTGACCCAATTTCCGAAGCTGATCTGCGCGATCCCTGCCCGGAAACAGTAATATTTGCCCAGAAATCCTGTCGAGCATAGACGGGACGTTTCCCCACAGAGAAAGAAAACCGCTCGCGGCCAGAAACGAGTTAATCCGCGGCGGGTTCTCACGGAGAGGCGCGGGTTGCGCGGGTGCGGTCGGGACACGTTTAAAACAACCGGGCGCCGATAGCTGCTCCGCGGGAGAGGGTCGTTGTCGAATTTACATTTCTAATCGCGGCTAAGAAACGGCGCGTTATGGAAATTGCAAAAATAAACGGCGCGATATCAGCATATCAAACGGCCTCTTTGAGCGGCGCGGCTTCAGGAAGCGTGTCTCCGACAGCCGCGGGGCGCTTTTTAAACGCTCCGCGCCGTTCCGCTCCGCGCCGAGGAGAAAAATTCTCGGAGTTCTCGAGTGTGTCGATTCGGTTGGCCGCGCGGCTGCCGCAGAGCCGCGAAACCACCCCCTGTCAGGATGAAAAAAGACCGAGGAGAAAAGTGCAACCAATAATTTTATTTTTCGCGATAAAGCACGGCATCGCGTCGGCTCGGCGTTGTAGCTGCGCGGGTGGAGGGTCGCGGGGGTGGGTTAGGTCGCAGGCCGCGTATCTTTGGTAAGTAAACAGACCGTCTTATGAATTTTAAGCAGCGCGACGAGGAAAGTACAAGACCGCTTCTTCCGCCTCTTATTTAGCCCTCTTTCTTCCTCTTCATCCTCCGTCCTCTCATTCTTTAACCCGCTTGTTCATAACCGAAACATTTCACACTGTTTCACGACAGAGGTACCCACTCAACAATGACCATTATTTGAAACCTTCACAAGGTCTCAGCTTTTCCTTTTTACCCGAAACAATTGCATGTTATATTCTTTGAGTTGAAAAATTAAATTTAGTAATCATTTTTATAGTAGGGTAAAGTGCCCAAATATGGTATAGTCGCCTATTATTGCACTACCTTATATCTTGTAAAGAAGAAGTCGCACTCTAGTGAGAAAATCCACAAACAATAGTTTACCATGTGTTTAGTCAACAGTGTGCAGTGCAATCGCGCCATTCTATAGATTTTAGTATCGATCCTCCGCCAGTTGTGTCTCCACGTGTTGAATATTTTTGTGGTTGGATTTTCGATTGTATCTTTTACGAGGAAGGTAAGTATTATGAGTATCAGTATCAGTATTATCATTAGTAGTATCAGTCCACGTGAAGTTCCCAATATGGCACTACCAAGGGTTCCCTAATATGGGTATAGCTATTGAATTCTTGGTGTGGGTGCCGAACATAGCACTAGGTGTCATGTTAGGGACTCAAGTACCATATTAAGACCCCCTTTCGCTGGAACCTGCAAATAACACACCACAAAAAAATATTTTTCCCAAGTTGTATTCAGTTTTGAACAAACTTGACCCGAGAATCTTATAGGGTGGAAATGCATCTACAACTGGTAATTTTTTGGACGGAAAAGAGCATTCTAAAATAATAAAAAAATAACCAACAAAAAGTGGTTCATATTTGGGCACTTTACCCTAATAATAGAATTAAGTATAGTATGGAATAAAGAATGCAATTATAAAATGAGGAAATGAAGAACACAAGGGATTAAAAATAAATGTGGCTCGTGTCCTCTCCCTCTTCTTCCAGTTTTTATTTTTTTTCCTCGACGCAATACGCTAATCCGATTGCAACAAAAAGAACAAAGTCAGGGGCAGAGATTATTACTCTCCTTTTTCCGGCTGTTGAGCGGGACGCGAGCGAAACGGACGCTGACGAGCTACTTTTCTTCCAGCGGACCCGAGCGGTTACGCGTGTATTCGCGAGCGCGGATGCGATTAACGAGGTCTGCGGAAGCCTACCCTTTCTGCCCTTTAAACTCGCCGGGTTTCTCTCGGCGGAATGGTCGCGAAATCATCGCGAGGTCAGTCGCTATGAAGCTGAGGAGACCTGCGCGGTTCAACCGGGATAGATAACCGGGGCGTCGTTTTTCATTCACGAGGGCTCCTGGAATCTTTGAGCTCGCGCCGCCTCGTTTTAGCACTGCTTGATATGATTTTAAAGAGGTTGCTGAACTCTCGCGGCGAATTTTGCCGCCCGATGCTGAACTGCTTTCTAGCGGGGCCGATAGGTGCCTTAGAATCGATGATCGTTCGAACTGGGTCGATTCAGATAGTTTTCACGCTTCTAACGTGTGTTGGTTCACGATTGAAGTTGTTGGATTTTTAAATATCTGCTAAAACAATTTGAAAACTTTCTATTTGTATTTTATTGTAAAAGTAACGATAGAGAATACAATTTACAGATTTAGTTCTTCGACATCCTGCACTATTTTCATCCCACAGAACGAATAGATGTTAGCCAGAACGTAAATCATGTTACCGCTTCACTGAGAAGACAATAGATTACTAATCGAATCGCTTAATATTCGAAAAAGATGTCGAGATAAGAAACGTCTTTAAATCTCTTACGGAAAAATCCCGGAAGTCTCCAATTAGATTATATCTATAGATAAGTCGTAGCAAACAACAAGAATGCTCCAATCCAGAAGTTGGCAGGTTGAATGAACAAGAAGCCATTGCATTTAATTAATTGCAATTTTCACACGGTTTCAATAAAAGAGAACTGCTCTTACTTCGACTGGTAATTCAACCAGAAATATAGCCGATAGAACAATTATACTAAAGAGCGTCAGTAGCTAATACTTCAGCGGCATTATTTAATTCGAATGGTCGCTGCGAAACGAAGAAATTAACCGCGCGAACGCAAAACTAGAGGAAAGCGGGATCAAGAGAGAGAGAGAGAGAGAGAGAGAGAGAGAGAGAGAGAGAGAGAGAGAGAGAGAGAGAAGGGAAGGGAAGAGAGACTGGCTGGGGTCTGCGTTTAATAGCCGTAGTGTTACCTCCGAGGCCTTTTGCCATTAAGAATCCCACAAGACCGTCCTCGCGGGCCCTCTCCGCCCTCCAGCCCACGTTACCCCTTTCCGCAATTCCGACATATTACACGGTGCCCCGGCAGAGTGGCTGTAATACGTGTTCGTAGCCTAGCTATAACTATACGTTGCGGAGGTATACCTCGGTACCACTAAAATCATTAGAAACACGTGCGCCATGCACCGCGCAGAATCCCGGTCCCTTGCCATTAGAATGCTTAGACGCTGTTGTATCTGGAGATCAATATCAAAACAACGCCGCATGACCGCTCGCTCTGTCGGAAAATCGGCTGAAACATTCGACGACCGATCACAGAATCCTCCTCGATTTCATCTATTTACTTCCCCGTGAAAAAATACGCATTTACGAATTTCGACTGCGCATTTCTATAACAAACAAAAAACTAGGAAAGTGTTTTAGGAAAATGATTTCGTAGATCCTGTTATCATTATAAACATTATATTAGGAGAATGGTAGTATATTTCACTAATATTTCTTCAGTGTGCCCAACACCATCTCAACGCACTCCCTAAAAAGGAACCGGAGGGAACAAGTTTCGAATGTAAACAAGGTTACAAGCTTATTAAAACAAACAGAAGATTACTTGTTGGTAGACTCAACAGTATTCATAGTCCGGATGTAATTATTTTATACAGTAACGAGCGGAACTTTCTTCTCCTCCCTTCGTAAAGGGAGTACGAAGTTTTCTTTCTCGTTGTATCTACCGCGAAAGTATTCATTTCTCACAAGTACAGCGAGAGAAAAAGCTGTGGACAATGTTCTCTGTGAACGGAATAATGCTCATAACAGTACTAATTATTTTAAGCAAATACCAACAATGTGCAAATAATTTCCTTACCCTTCAATAATAACTCTACTGCGTATTAAAAGGGATTGGCGTGTATTGTCTTATAAAATTGAGAAAATTTATAAAAAAATTTAGTCGTTCTCCATGGAAGCGACGTTGGAATGTCAATAACTGTAGACCGGTTATTTAAACGTGATAAATGATAAATAGATAAAATGATTACCTATATAGATGATTCAGAGAATTAGTTACGATCAATTAATGAAGTAACTAGGTCAGGAACGACCTAGCGCGAATTTGCTGAAAAGTACAATATTTGCGGAAGTATGAAAGATAGAAGGTATATAAATTCTTTAACACCGATCGATCTAGTCTATTTTTCTTCGCTTCCCTTGAAAGGCATCCACCGATCCTAATCGCAATTACCACGCTAGGTTTCGGAATAACAAAAAAAGAAAAGAAGGAGGGTAAGAAAGAAAACGCGCTGTGACTGCCGGGGCGAGATCTCGAACTCCGGATAAGTAACGAAAATGTAAGCCCGGATCAACCTTGCTCATCCCCTTTGGCGTTGGCGTTTGACGCGACCGCTGAAATTTTTACTTCGTTCGATTTGGTCTTTCGGGGATTCTCCGCCCTCTGATTGGTGGACTTTGGCCACGCCCTGCATATAAGGGTGGCTTGCTCGCCCGAGCACTATCAACCCTTATGTATGCCCGATGTGAGTACACTTATGTGCCCGTGCATACATATGTAAGGGTGCAGATTTCGCGCATGCATATATGTACGGGAACGATATACATAGGCGTAGGAACCTGTGTACCGGGTGGGGCTTGCAGGACTGCGGATACCAGCCAGCCTGAACCTTCGATACGAACACGGTCGATCGAAACCACTCGTAATTTCACTATCGAACTGTTATCGAAAAAAGGAACAACGCGTATGATACTCATTGTATCGCACGTTTGCTACGAGAAATACTCGACTCGAAAAAGTGAGTTTTCCAGCAGACGCGAGAAAATGTTTTTGGATTTAATTGTACACTATTTTGGTGGTAAAATTTAGGAAGAAAAAGAGCACTGCTACAAAATCGAATTGGAAAAAAATGGAGAAACGATGAATAATGAATTATAAAAGGTATTAAGTTGTATTAAGATGAATATGGACATTCGCTCCCTTGCGAAATTCATAATATTCGTATTTATAATGCTGAGATTATTGTCTCGATTGGTAATTATTCTTTATTACCAGGGGGTTGAAGAGATATTTATTGTCGGTGCTGGACATTGATGAAATTATGGTGAAGGAAATGTTTGCAGTACAATTCGATAACAAGTCCCAAGTAGTTTACATCGGTAAATAATATTATCCATTGGACCGTTGGGAATTTAATCTTCATGGATGAAGAATGAATTGATCGCCGGTAATATTGGAAAAGAATTACTACGGTAGCTGTAAGACAGCTTTATTCGAGGGTGGAATCGGGACAGACAATTTCATTCTTAATTCTGTTCATTATTGTCTGCGTATAGGGCGCGGCAAGTAGAAACAGTGAGACTTCGTACGATGTATTTTTTCATATAGTTTCATTCTTTTTCCAATCGTTGATTAAGAATTTCAACAATTATTTGGTATTCGAAAGAAGATGAAGAATTTTTGTTTTAGTGAAAATAGGAAGGGAAGTTGTTAGATTGTGTTGCTCAATGTAATTTGTTTGCTTTTGGAATGAAATTGTTGTTGCTATTAGACAATTTATTAAACAATCCTCAACAATTTGTCTATGATTTTTAAGGACTGTTACGGGAAGTTTGTATGGATTCGTTCAAATAACGGTGAACAAACGTTTGGTTCTTGGCGGTACGTTGTCGCGCTGGGGAACGCGGAAAAGGGATTCGCGTGGGCCGTCGAAAAAGATTGCCTTCCGCGGAATTGAATGCAATAACCTGTCACTTTGCTGGAAGCGGATAGTTTTATTCGGTGGATAGTTTATATAAAATGTAGGTTTCGCCGAGGAGACGCGGAAAGAAACTTACCGACTGCGTACAGATATTACTATTTTACCCTAGACAGAGTAGAATAAGATGTCAGCCGGAATTGTCTTGGAGACAGCTAAAATAGCTTTACGTTACAAACCTTAAAAGCATGACAACGAAGACAGTCCCCGTGAATTACGCGGAATACACACGGAAGCGGCGTTGCACTAAATTCACCTCTTTCGGGATGATACGCGTTTCAGAATTAATTGCGTGCAAGTGCGAGCGCCTTTCACGACACATCGTGTAACCCACCCCCTCCCCGGGTTTCTCATCTTCCTTTGAATAATTCTTACTTAATTATATCGCTCATGGTACTCGTTCCATCCCATTACCAAAAGAGGAATTTTATTCGACACCGCCGGAAGAACCTGTACCACCATTTTCATGTGGTTTTATGTAATTCTTCGGCGAAAGCTCAAGGAACGTTTTGCTCGAGGACAATGGTTTATTTATGGTTATAGTTTTGCACGGTATGCTGCAAACACAACCCTATATCTTCCATTTTCCATCTCTTTTGTCTTGCCAAAGCCCGCTGCACTTGCGCGCCTTTGCATCCACTCGACCTATGTACCCAACAGAATCTACCAGATTGCTTGGAACCTGATGACCTGCCACTTTGTTGTAACGCACAAGTAAATATGTTAAGTGACTCTTTCATTATTTTACTGGTTACGCGCCGTTCAATATCACAATGTTTTGTGTACTTTGCTACAAGGATCGCCAATTCAGAAATTCAAAAAATTATGAAACTGCTATGTTGGACATATATATGGATATACATTATACAATTTCAACATATACAATCTGGAAAAAGTGGTTAGTGTATTCATTGTTTTCACATAAACAACAACTTGTTTTAATTCGAATAGAATTTTGTTGCTCTATTGTTTGTAATTTTTGAAAGAGGGCGCTATAGTGTAGTCTTGGATTGCTGTGTCGATAAGGCAGACTACACGACGACTACACTACAGACGATAAGTTGGACTACAAAATCCCATTAGACATTCTATCTATTTCCAATACCTTTCTGTGGTTAACACGTTTAGTAAAATGATGTGATAAATTATCAGTATTATTTAAACCGTCCTATACTAACAAGTATATTTATACAAACTCTAAACTATATATATATCAATTTACACAAAAATAGTAGGTTACTCATTTTATACTCTGTACTTCATTATGTTCATAAGCATCGCGGTCCATAAGTTGCGCCGATAGTTCGATCGGGTCGATACTCGATAGTTATCGTTTTGTGAGTTTCGATAGGCGGGAGGCTGTTCGAACGTAGTTCTGTGCGCGAGCAATGCGATTGGCGGGGCGCTCGCGTCAGTGCCGTGAGAGCTTCAAAACAAGATCGTGTTTGGTGGCGAGTTACTTGATTTTGTGATTGATATGATCGAGGAACACGACGAACGTGAAACAATATGCGATTCAGTGGTAAGTGGTGCGACGCATCCAACATGATAACCTAAACACTTTCCACGAAGAAGGGCTGCGAACGTAGCTATGCGGTTATTATGAAATTCTAACCTCACTTTCAGAATTCATTGGTGGAAGGCTGTCGTTTGCCGGTCAGAATGCATGGAACGGATGATTGGCGTAAGTAACACGTTCACTCTCTGTATTCGCTCTGTACACGATTGTTAGTTCCCTCCGAACACAGTCATTATTTTTGTCAAAGTTCTATATGCCATTTTTGCCAGGAGATTCTGTAGAGATATGTGTCAATGAATCGCATTGACAAACCGTTTTGTCGGTACACAGACCCTTCGTTCACGTAGCGTTAATTACGATTTCATTGCAGGCACCAGAATCGTTATTGTTTCAGTATTGTTTCAACTCATTTTCCTCATGGAATGACAAGCTTAGTTTTAGGTTATGTTTAGGCATTTTGGATGTGCACCGACAGTACAATGTTCAATATGTCTCGATCGTCAATGAATGTTTATGTTGCACAGACGTAGAGGTAGTGATTAAGGGTTTATCAAACGTGTCCTTTTATCATCCACAGCGCTCGCTGAAATCATCAGTGTTAAAGAAGTACACGGTGTCAAGTGTTATTATGTTCACTATGTAGATTGTAAGTATATAGCGACTTGTTTAAGAAGGGAGGAGATTACCAGTTACATACGTAAGCAATCATTTAATTAAATGTACAACATTTTAGTCAATAAACGATTAGATGAATGGGTTATGGAAGATTGTTTGGACACTAGGAAAGTCCAATATCCTAGACGAGATGGAACCACGCCGGGCACAGAAGCAACCACCCCTAAAAAGCAAGTGGTCAGTAGACCACCTAGCCCTAGCAGTATTTGCAGCGAGCCGGTCAATGGCCCTGCTGTATTGCAAGCGGCGTTGCAAAAGAAAATGTCTAGAAAGAGAAAATCGACATTCATCGAGAATGAAGATTCTCAGGAGGCACCGCCGCAAACGCCTGGTCCCCGGCCAACTGGTTCGCTGGTTGCGCATCATCACGATGACATTGTTACCAGGATGAAAAACGTTGAGTTAATAGAGCTAGGTCGTCATAGAATCAGACCATGGTATTTCAGCCCGTACCCTCAAGAAATGGTGAATCTGTCATGTATATACATTTGCGAGTTCTGCCTAAAGTACAGAAAGAGTCGAAAGTGTTTGGAGAGGCATCTGATCAAGTGCAATTTGCGACATCCCCCTGGCAACGAGATCTACAGGAAGGGATCGATATCGTTTTTTGAAATCGATGGCCGAAAGAACAAGAACTATGCACAAAATCTCTGCCTGCTGGCAAAGTTGTTCTTGGACCATAAAACGCTTTACTACGACACAGACCCATTTTTGTTCTATGTAATGACAGATTTCGACAGCCGAGGGTTTCACATTGTTGGTTACTTCTCAAAGGAGAAGGAGTCGACGGAGGACCACAACGTAGCGTGTATACTGACACTGCCACCTTATCAGAGGAGAGGCTACGGCAAATTGTTAATAGAGTTCTCGTACGAGCTCTCCAAGTTCGAGGGTAAAACAGGTTCTCCGGAAAAGCCATTGTCCGATCTGGGATTGTTGTCGTACCGAAGCTACTGGGCGCACACGATACTGGACATCCTGTTGAACATAAAGCCGCTAGTGGACAACGAGAAGCCGCAAATCACGATCAACGAGATCTGCGAGCTGACATCGATTAAGAAAGAAGACGTGATATCGACCCTACAGAACTTGAATCTCATTAATTACTACAAAGGACAATATATTGTGACGTTGAATAGGTAATTGGCTACCATAAGTCAATCAGCATCATTAGGGAACCGGTCGGGCAGACAGACCAGTTTTGTTACAGACGTTTTAGCTTCTTTCAGTAAGCCAACGGTTTCCGCTAGCTGAGTACCTCACTGACGAACGTATTTATTCGCAGGGATATTATCGAGCAACACGCGGCCGCAATGGAAAAGAGGCAGATCAGAATAGATCCTAAGTGTCTGCATTGGACACCGAAAGACTGGAGTGTTAGGGCAAAATGGTGAAGTGACCGTTAGACACTGACAATAAGACGATTCTAATTCTGTCTTGAAATTATTTTCAGGAATCCAGGAAGTGACTGCGTATGAATTTTTTGTTAGCGAGTTGTACAAACCGGGAAGAAACAAAAAGCAAAGCTGTACATAATATTTTCGACCGTTACGGGTACCATGCGTTTTAATAAGACTGTGTCGGGCTGTTGCGCGCGATCGCAGCAGATTGCACACTACGAAAACGATACACTAACGAAAAACAGAACAAAAATGCAAAAAAAGCAAAGAGACTATATAAGAAAATGGTCCACGATTATGGCATGCGTATTGTCCTGACGCGATGCATCGGTGGAATCATGATTAACGAGGATGTTACGCGTGCTAAATTGAAAACGTATCCGTATATATATATATACAGAAATATATATACATATATATAGATATTACGCTGGCTTATGCGGCTTGAGTCAGAGTGCGACGTTTTAATATGGTGACTAGGAATTTTTTAAAACAAGTACGCATACGTATTTGTGATCGAACACGATTTGTACAGAAACTCTACGATACCGAACTTGTAGAATTGTAAATAAATCTGATTTTATAACGTGCGCGCGCATCATTCTCCGCATAACACGATCGCGATCTAGTTTTAATTATAGCAATTTCGACCTCGAAGAACAGCTTGTACAGGTGTCCCTCTTTCGAATTTTTACATTCTTTGACCGAAAGGTAATCCGACACTTTTTTCAATGGAAAAGAGATTATTCTTAACGATAACGATAATCGATTAGTACAACGTAAACATCATGTGCACGCAGATTCTTGAACAACCTCGAGCACACACATACATAAACACACCGTATACACTACCTTTAAACGCCATTAAAATTGTTCACACGAGAAAAGAAAATTTGATCCTCCTTGGGAGATCAGAGAAACAATAAGTTTAATTGGACACGCCTATTGTCGCATTATGGAGATACGGAGCTTTCGTTTCACAATCTATTTTCAGCGGCTGTGTCCGATCAAGTACTCGATAAATCGAAAAACAGAAAAACGTTAATCCGTCGACCTGATTCAAGATTGTTCTACCAAAACGAAGAGTTACCTATGAACCTGCGAAATAAAATCGATATTTTTCTCTGATAGTGTGTATTTTTGATAGCGACGAATGGTAGATGTAGCTAGAGCTTCGATTTTCAAAGGACACGAAATAACGTGGGGAAACATGTTTTGTATTGTGTGGGTACGAGCTCGCCGTTGGGGACCGCCGAGCCGGCGAGCTTGTAACGAGGTGGTTTTCTGTAAAACTGGTACGAACGGACATGCTATGTGGAGGGTAAATAAGCACTGGAGGAAATAGTGAGCTATTAATATGACGCGTGTGAAATGTTCATCCTGTTTGAAGCACTTTGCATAATTGTGTATTTTCTGGTATTCAAGTATTTTCTCAATCCACTATTTAATTACGTGAATTTGCGGAGCACTTAAATTTTATTGAAAAATATTGGTATCCTTTTATTTAGCTTGTGTAATATTTAAAAAAATTCATACTACGTGGAAAAGTATCATATACGCGCCACCCTGATATCAACCTCTCAAACAATTTCCTCCAGTTTGTCACCTAAAGGTGTAAATGAAGAGATTCGATTTTTTTAAATACAGCATCTTTTTTATGTATATATATATATTCTTTTTATATTCAACAGTAACATCACAGTAGCTTCATATACAATAAATTTTTTTGTTTCTGTTCACAATCTCATCCGCCATTGTATTCGTTACCACGCGAGCGTGACACGGCGAGTCCCGGATCGTTTTGCGCTGATTTACAAAACTCTCTCGCTAAAGTCTCGGCGACGAGACGCGACGGATCAGAGAGAACTAGAGAGACGATGAGATGGAAAGAAAGAGAGAGAGGGGGGAGGAGGAGGAGGGAAAACCCCCGCAAATATTATTCGGGCTCCTCGGGACGTCCGCCAGCATTCACCCGATATACAGGTTTCACCGGCGAGACAACCGAGTATCCGGGAAATAAATGCGTGCTCAGCGGAACCGTCGTCGTCGTCGACGGGAATCCGAATGATATTGCTGACTCGGCGCGAACCCGCCGGCTCGAGCTCGCGAAACAACGAGACCGTTTCCGTTTTCGCGATGGCCACGTAGACTCGATCATCGATGAAGTAATCGGAAGCCTCTCCGACGACCATTATTGAAATACCACCTCGGCCCTCTTCGGCTATTATACCTTATCAACGATAAACGCTTAATAAATACCGACTCGGAACTCAATGGATTACTATCACACTCGCAGCGCGACACACGCACGCACACGGACTGTCCAAACTCCATTTACGTGCACCTTGCACCGTCGTACACTGCAATCTTGAAGAAATTCTTTAAAGGCCAATCAAATCCTCGACTCTTTTAGAATACGATAAAATTTTGAATGGGGAACCTCGACATTTCTATTGGCATGAATGTTTGCAATTTGTAATAGTTCCTCAAAATTGTCTCAATTATTGGAACATTTTATACAAATTTATTTTTCTCAGAAGAAGTTAACTTGTGTGTGTTTGTGTGTGACAACCAAGGAAGAAAATGATCTCGTTATTCATGTTTCAATGTTTATGATAGGTGCCATTTTTTGGTTACTATTGTATATTTTTTGATAAAATATAGAGATTAACTCTGAATTCTATTCAGACATTTTTTGCCAAAGTATGAGACTGGAATGTTTTTTTAAGTAAATGGAGTTTCGCTGTCGACACGCATACACCCACGCACCACACACTCATGGAACACACAGACTGAGCGATCACTATCATGTTGATTGTATTCGTGTTCCGCAGACAGAACCGAGTATCTGGGTACTTGTGAAACACTCGATGAACGTTAGCCGAGGACTCGGGATACACCGGAAACGGTAGTATTACTTCCGGACCGATCAGTCGTGAGTATCATACATGAACTATGAAAAATCGCTGGAAATACTGATGTAACGAAAGCAAGTATTCGAATAAAGAATGAAACCCGAAACGAGCGTTGCTTTTGTCATTTGTTTGTTTGTTTCTGGTTTTTCCGTGATTGCGGTAGAACCTCCATTACGCAAATGGCGACCGAACACGCTCCAGTATGGTTTCAGAGAACGGGGTTTCTGAATTTGCCTCGAATTGGATGAGAATGTTCGTACTGGTATGATGAGAAACATGTAATTAATTAAATAGCGAAAATAATCCGAAATTGTGTACACTTATGATTTTTATCTGTACAGATAAATATCGGAGTTGGATCGATCGCTTCGATATCGATTCTCGTTGAACTTTCTACTGAAGACTTCTTTTTCTAGATGATATTCTGTGATAATCGATCAAAGTTGAGCAACGAATAAATAGGTATAATAATAGCAATATTTTATGATAAGGTACAAAAATTAATGTTGAATCTCTGATTGCTTCCATACTGTCGCAGTCCTAATTAACTCTTCACCATATTTTATAATCACGAATTTACACGTATCGATTTCAGTTTTGCCAATACAGAAAATCAGTATTTCAAATGGTTAATTTAGAAAGGGAAGTTCTACCACAATTAATTATATTAAACACTTAAGTATAGTTGTTCTTAATTCCCGTACAAAATATAATGTATGGTCGTCACACCTCGAAGGAACACGATAGAAAACATCAAAGTTACGATCTCGTAGCTAACATTAACTTAAGAGTACCATCCATTCACGAGGAAAATGATCTCTTTCTGTGACTGTATATTCTTCATCACGCATTATTAATCTATACTGCGACAAAGTCACAGAAACCGATTTATTAAACATACTTTATATTTCATAAATATTTGAGCAATCAATTCGACACGAACAAAGAATGAAAAGAACTTCGCTCATCGATCGTTAAATAAAAATAAATCTCTGATCACAAAGAGTAAAATTTACCAAATAAAAATATGTTCGAACGATATTTTTAATAAAATTAAACAGTACGAATAAATTCTTTCAGATGGTTATTCTTATTCGTCGTTTATTAATCGAATAAAATACTGTTCATAACTTTAATATTTGAAAGAAAACTCGCTTTTTCGGAGGTACAGTGAAAGGTCAGAAATGGCGGATGATATGTCCACGATGCAAGACGAAATATATCGAAAATGGCGGATAATGGAAGGAAGGCTTAAAGGGCAGAGAGCCAGAAGTCATGCGAGCCTCGAACACTTTGCGAAATCCTTCGTGAACATTCTATCTTACATTATAGATAAACTGCGGATCTAAATGCAACGTCTTCGTAGACTAATTCACAGGAACAAAATAATATTCCTCAATAAACATGATCTAAATATAAAATAAAATGAAACCTCTGTGAATCTCACCCAATCTGTTAATCAAGTTAACTTTCAGCTATAACAGCTACTAATTAAACAATATAACACAATTTCAAAATGACTGGGTAAGTAAAGGAACAAATCGTCTGAAAATATCCACGAACGCATAAAAATCCGCAGCATAATCTTCGCAAACGCAGAACCTCGGCGACGCGCGCTCAAAAATTGAATACGATCGATCAATCGCGATCTATGTATACTCGCTGTAGTCCGCCCATGTGGTTACACAGGTGTTCGTTATAATAATCGTCTTCTTGTGTGTCATTTCTCTTGCATTACTTGTGCATGTGTGCATTTATTTCTCTCTCAGCCCTTCTCTCATTGTGCACGTGTTACGTGTGCGCGCGTGTGTACGACATACCATACGTACATGTATATATTTGTGTATCCATTCTCTCATCCGTTTGTCTATAAGCTAGCTCTCCTTTTGTTTATATCTCTGTACCAGTACATCTACACTTGAACAGTAGTCGGCAATGGCTGGACAGAATCGCGTTCGATGAAAATTCTTTTCACGTCCCTTCTTCCCCTCCTCAGTCGATTCAAGGTGCTGCGAGGTATGGCAATCGCTTCATTTTCTTGAACCTCTGTTTCCTCTGTGCTTCATAATTTTCGCGGTTTGTGGTTCTACCTATAAGTTTGTTCAAAAAGAACTCGGTATTTTATACGTCGATGTATTCGCAGCTTATGAGAGTGATTCAAAATGCGCGCTTTCAGAAACTCGAGTTTTTGCAGATTTTTGAACATTTTACAATCTCGAGGTTGAATTAGTAGAACTCTTTTCCATTTTAAAATTATGAATTTCTTTAGTTCACTCTCGGTCGAGCACTCGGTCAATGATTTTATGATAAAGTGATCGGCATAAATGAAATTTTACTCAATGAACGCACAAGTAAAATTTGCATGTGCATTCCAAAATCGATTTGAGCTTACTTAAAAATGGTGGAATTGAACACCAAACTTGGGGAATTGTTTTCATCGATGAAATTAAGTTTTTCTACATCCCCACTGTTGTCTTTAACATTAAATTGAAATCGATGATCCAGGATTTTGTATGATTCATTGAATGAGAGTTCCGCGTCTCGAAGTCGTGATTTGAGAATGATTTTATGGGTTCCCCTAATTCCCACGATCCCATACTCGATTGTGCAGTTGCCGATCGAGCCCTCCGCCATTTCCACGACCTCAGGAGCGCCTTACAAATCGATACAGCGATCCATCGTGTACACTTCGATCACACGCTAAAACATCTACGCTTACACACTGAGTTGGTAGAGTTTCGGGCAACACACAGTCCACGCGGAATATTTATTCGACGCTACCGATTACGTATTTCGGATTCGATCCTCTAAGACAAAAATTCCTAAGATACTTTCGAATTTGTAAATTGCCGGCCAACGTGGACGATGCGTGTCGCGGAAAATCTACTGTTTGTTCGCACTTACGAAGATGAACGACAACGCGAGAGCATAGCGACGGGAAGTTCGGATGTTGATCGTTTCACTTACGATCACCGAGTTGCCGATCGTCAACGCGCTACCCTGAAGATATCTATCGATTTCTAGCGATCACGTAGCACTACGATATAGTGAACATAAAAACATTTTATGAACCATTTAACCAGACACCATTTCTTACCGAATTACTGTGTACATCTAAGGAAACGAAATTCAGTACCGTTCTCCAACGTCAAACATATTGGCAACTGTTTGAAATTAAAGATAGTTAATTTTTCTAAAAATTTAGAGAATCTTTCCAAAGATTTTTTCTATTAACATTGAACTGCGAATCACGTAACAGTTCCTTTTGTATCGACCAGCGATTATAGATTGCTAGTAACTAATCTATTTTTATCGACCAGCGATGAAATCTGAACGCTACGCTTTCTTGTCAACCACTCGCGAATCGTAGACTTCGTAGTATAGTGAGTTTCCCGTGGATTATAGTTATATTACAAGTCTAGTAGATTTATGTGCAACGATTTACAGTGAACCACAGGATCCATTTAACAACAGGCTTTATTCCTCGTACGAATAACTAGACAGCACTACGTTATCGCCGATCGACGTTAAATCGTGTGTCGACAAAAACAAGTGCCCAATACCAACAATTTTTATTACCTAAAATAATACTAAACCGTCTAAATCAATTTTTAAATGGACAACTGACAATTATTTTACCGACAGCAAATATTTCCTAAAATTAAATGCTTCGACTATATTATCCTCGAATCATTAAAATTGATTTTACAATCACTTTCTACAAACAAGTCAAGATTCCCCGATGAAGCAATAATTATTCACTGATATTGTATACAGAAGTGTACTCCTCAGCTGATAGCGCGTTAACGTCGATTCATCGTCTAGAAATCCCTCAGAGGATCGAGATCGACGAAAGCATCCGGCGATCGTTCGCGGTCCGATGGAAAAAGGATCGAACACGCCGTGACCGATCATCGCACATCGAATTCGACATTTCGTTTTTACAAACGTTCACGTTTACAACGACACGTTTTTTTTTGTTTTTGGTTATTTTACAGCTACACATGCGGTTGCATATTAATTTACTTATTTAGTTTGGTAGTGCCTCTCACAACCTTACGACTCTCCTGCGCGTGGCACGTTTGCGCGCCCCGGTTCTACGGTACTGTAAAAATATTACAAATAGCCATTTTCTCTGTCTAACCGAGCGATCGATCCGATGCGGCTTGGAAGCTGGATCGCGGATCGATGCGCAAACGCGATCCGTGCCTGTCGAGTCTCGGTCGTCGAGGCGTCGATTACAAGCGATAGTTTATTTTTTTTGTTATCTCAGTGCTTTCTTCTCGAGGAAAAAGAAAACAAAGATCTACTTTCGTCCAGCCGCTTGCCTGAACAATAAGACACTTAACAGTTGGACGATCCCCCGGCCCGTGGAATCGATGAATGATTTTTTTTTGTCTTTTCTTCGTTCCCATTCGTTACAATGTTCTCTTTCTCCGGACTAGTGAAAGAGTTTCCGCTTCATTGGACGCGTGCACGCGCGAAATAACGCAATGTTACGACAAACGGGGACCTGGAAACGCATCGTGTTCGGATGGTCGTGTAAAAAATATCTCTGTGTTTTTTGTCCGTCTCCGTTGCTGTCGCGGAGAAAAAATCGTCGCGCGGCGAGAGGAGAGCACGAAAAGCGGAAAAAGGGAATGAGACGAGCGTCAGATTCTTCGGCGTGTACAGAGTGTTTAGAAATTCATAATCATCCTTGTCCAGAATGATTCTGCGCGATACATTGGATGAACATTTGTAATACTCGGGATATTGTTTGTAACAATGAAAATTAAAGTTTTTTTTTTAATCAACGCGGTGTGCTATTCACTGAAATTAATACTAGAACTACCGAGCACTAAACGCAATTGGCATACATTGCCTTATAATAATGACGAAGTTGCATTTATTTAGATTTCGTACCAGTTTTATTGAAACATGTAACTCAATAGAGAAGTTTACTAAAAAATTCTGAGGAAAACGTATTTATAATTTTAATATTTCTAAAAAAACAAATCTGGAGCAAGTCATTTTGACTCACCCGGTAGTTCTAGTGTTAGAAGTTCTTCTGGAGACATGTTCTGCAAATACACTTCTTTCTAGATTGTGCTATCTAGATAGTGTTATAGTAAAGGTATAGCAGACTGTGACCTTAAGAACGCGGTCACAGTACAGACACTGTGTATAATCGACTACGTAAGTAAAAGCAAGACATTTAAAAAGATTTTCAGTACTTTCGAATGAATCAAACACAAATGTGCATCCATAATGTAGAGACAAAGGATGACCACTACAGTCTTGACACTATGTAGCACAGAATCCGTCTCTCGTCGTCACAATTTCTGATGCAGTGAAGGGAGCCAGGCTAGCCTGAGTTATTGAGCGGACTGGATCCTCCGGAATGGTGGCGATTTCGGAGATCCTTTCATCGATCCTCCAAGCGAACGATGCCCTCGTGCCGCGTCTGCCGAATAGAAAAATCGTCTTGAACAGAATCATTGCGAACGAAAACACTGTTGTCTCTCTTCTCGTCGATCTCGAGTAATCGTTAAAAAGGAGGAGTCCTCTTCTTCGTTCTTTCAATCCATTTTTCTTCTTTAATAGATATATATATATATATATATATGCATGTATATAATATATATATATCTTCCCAGCCTGTTCTCGTGAATTTTAGAATTTCTGCCTTAGAGTATTGAAGATACAAAAACTACGATAGAAAACAGAACAGACTTCGAATACTTTTTTCATCATCATCTTCTTCTTCTTCTTCTTCCGCTCACGGTTTTGCTTCCTCGTCGCTCCGGTTTTTGAAATTTCCACATTCAACATCAACGCCGTTTATTACTATGTCATTTAACTTTATACGCTTATCGTTTATTAGTATTATTGTTATCATTAGCGTCGCTCTTACACGTGTATATGTATATGTATATATGTATATGCATGTACGTGAAATTCATTCAAAGCTTACCGAGTTGTTTACTCCTTACTTGTATCGTTACCAATAGTAGCGTCCTCCTCCGTTCGTAGCTTTCTTTTCTCGTCTTTTTGTTCTTAAATTTTGTTGTTTATAATACAGATTGTCATGTTCGGCGCCTCATCGTCGGCTCAAAACTCTTCCGCCTCTATCTCGACGCACCACTACGCTCTGGACGAAGGATGTTTGTGCCGGCGTGATCTCCGGTCCGGTACGTCTTTGAGATGGCTAGACTACTTTCAGCGATCGGGCGACAGCGCGATTCGCTAAGTATTCGCTTCGTCTAAGCGACTGTAACGCCCCGAAGCGTCAGTTCTTCGCTCGACAAGTGAATCCGGGGGAGCAAACACAACAGCATCTCGGCTCCCCCTTATTCCTAGAACGATATGAAATTTGTGCATTTCCTCTTCCTCGTCTTCGGTCGCCTAGAATCTAGACTCTAGATCGTCTGCTGGATCTTCGGCGGAGAACGATTTTCCGAAAACGATTTCTATTATGAACTAGTCAATTTTTTACACCGCACGATAGACGCGGAAGCTGATCACAATGACGCCAAGGAAGCTTGGTTCGAGCTACCCCGCTGTCAGCCGCTTTGCCAGGGCTTCATTAAATCCCGAGTCGATCTTGCGGTTCTTCTGTCCTCTGTAAACAGCCACCGAGAATTCTGTTTATATCGACATCAGTCGATTCGTCGTAATAACCAATTAATTTTTATCCAGCGATTACGATTTGTCCTTCGGCTCGATAGCCGAATAGCTCGATTGCCTCTTCGATAAGAGCTAGGGCTAAAAACCGTATGCATGGATGAAACGCCTTCTTTCTCTGCTTGGAACACGAGCCGACCTTTTCCGGGCGAATGCCCAGTTAGAATCTACTTCTCAGGTACTCAATGGTTCTTCTACCGTTTGACAGGACTCGTAAAAATTCTACACGCGCGTCGTTTAGATCCCGCAGTCGAAGCTCTTCTGGTTCTGAATGTTCTTCTCGTACGTTTCTAAGTAGGTGTCCACGTTCTTGTACATCCCGGTGTTCGCCTGGTACATCAGCGTCTCGAGGATCCTCTCGTTTCTTATCGCGTGCGACGGCAGCACGATCTGCAAAATATTTAAAAGGTCAGTATCATCAAACAAAAGGGGAATCAACAGTACCACTGTTCCTTTCAATTCGCATCTTCTCACCCTGATAAGCTCCTGCGGCGATATCCTGTAGAGCTTCAGATCCTTGCTGAGCCTCTCCATGATGCCCTTAAACTCCATCTTCGGGTCGATGACCTTCGGCTTGGTCTTGATCCTGTTGTTGGCCCAGTTGAGCATCGCTTCAAACTTGACAATCTCGTCGACCTCGAGATCCCTGCACATGATCATCTGCACCATCGATTCGCTGAGCGTGAGGAAGCCAGAGTGCTTGAACAGCTGGGACGCTCTGGTCTCGATGAACGCGAGGATCATGTTGACCAGATCCATGGCGGACGTGTACCGCCAGCAATAGTTCTCCAGAGTGCAGAGCATCACGCAGACAATGCCGATACGCAGGAATTGTTTCGCGTGATGGAAACACGCCTGCAGAAGATCCGGCAGATCGTAGTGCTCCGCCGCGCAGACCAGACCAGGTATGTTGCTGCAGGTTAGGGGACAGCAGCCCGTGTGCAGGTAATCCAGGAGGATCCTGAACGTCTCCGGATCGAACTCGAGGATGTCGAACTGGAAAACGAACATGCGAAGTTGCTTACGATTCGATCTAGCAGAGTTAATTGTATATCCAATTAGCGTTGTTTTTACCTCTGTTTGTGCTAATTTCGCTCTATCAACCTTCTCCGCGTCCACGAAAACGCTGAGCCTTGGCACCGCCAGCTGTTGAGCTTTTTCCTTTTCTTTCGCTTCTTTGTCTGCAATGTAAAGAAGAAACAATGAAATCATACAGATTATAAATTAATTTTATAAACTAATTCCTTATTTAAATAATCTAATTACAATTACAATATTCTCTCCGCAACTGTTGCAAAGGTCTCTACCGTAACTGTGAAAATTTTATTCCCATCACTGACATGAGTGGCAAACACGCTCGACAACCGAGCCAGCGAGAATCGAGCATCGGTGAGGCCTATACTAAGCAAGCGAAGCAAAAGATTGCAACTTTTATACCGAAGATACGACAGTTACGGAGATAATAGTCTAATTTGATAAGAAACGTACTGCTGCAGTCCTGGGAGCTGGCCCAGCGTGTCCGGTCCTCGGTTTGCAGGGTGTTTCCGCCCCCATGTTTCCGGATGCTTCTTCCCCAGGCGGCGGTGAGCCTTCCCAAGGTGGAGAAAGCGCGTTTCGGCATCGGTGAGGACGGCACACTTTTAGGTCTAAACAGGTCAGAGCCAGTATCTCACAGAAACCGCAGAGCGGCACCTCAAGGTACGGAAGAGGGAGACTTTCAGGAGGTTCTTCGGCCGATTGAGAGGATCATTGAGGGGTAGGTAGTCACGGAGTGGGTACTTAATTTCGGAGAGTATCGATCTAGATACCAGAATTATGAGACAACGACAAAAGCTCGTTAGACAACGTTTCTTCCTTCCTTGCGTGCGAGATTCTATCGAACCGATTCAGAGTTCACGATCGCCGTCGGCTCAATTTTCGACAAAAGCTTCAAGTCGGATCGTCGCATGCCGCTCCCTCGATTCGAGAAGGTAACTCGATGCACGGTACCTTGCCACTTCAGGGACCTTTCTTAGAGATAATGCACACCATGCAACACCACTCGACTCGTATCCAATAAACAATGTTCTCCGCTGTTCAATCCGATTTAAAGCCGATCAAAAACGTGCGTTCCATACCGAAGCATTTTTATTCATCAGATTTAATCTTACCGGCGATGTGTTTATCAAAAATATTCAGAAAATGCAGCATGCTGCACCCGGAATAATGGAATTTAAAATATTACAGAGAAAAGAGGTCGCAAAGATATTAAAAATTGCTTGGAGAAGATCAGAGAATAAAAATTTCGAGCTACAAATATTCGTACATTTTATAAATTTAGAAACAAAGAGTTCCCAAAATTGAAATACACAAATATTAAATGCTCGTATAAGAAAATTACAGCGCACTGTACTTGTGAAGCGAGAGAGAAATATCGAAATTTTTTTCAGTTATTATTAAATTTATTCGTCGTGTATTATGAAACAAATTCAATGACAGAACTAGGAGAATTAATTAGTTAATTTCTCCAGCTTTCTATTACCAGATGTGGAAAAATGATTTTTTTGTCCATTTATCTGCGAATATTGCGAGGAAAAGCGACAGCACTTTTGTCGTCCTATTGTATAAAAGTATCTATATATATATATCTTATGGGAATATTTGCGTATACAGGACTCGCACCGTGAAATTGTTATCGTAGTTTTCTCCGCGACCGATCCAGAAATTTCATACGTCTCTTTCCTGTGTGCGTTACCTTCTCAAGTTACAGCGATAAAAATAGAGAAGATCCGCGTGATAGAGGCCGTTCGATAGAGCGAGCAAGGCACACGTGTGAAGAAAAAAACAGCCGTGAGAAAAAGGAACGTACGTAAAGAGAAACTGAAATCGACACCTCGATCCTATTCAATAGCTCGGGATAGATCAGCATGACCTGGCGCGTTTTTCGTTGTCTCGACCCAAGACAATGCTTCACGGTTCTCCTTTCAGTACTATTTCGTACACGGTTCGAGAATCGATAAAGAAATAAATATAAACATGCCACATGTCATTCACAATAACGTAAACACCGAACCGCAGACCCCGATCGCCCCTTGCATCGCAGAGAAAAGTTACACGAGAACTCGACTGGCAGCCGATAGAATTTAGAAATTCTTCTGATCAGTGTGATAAAATAGTTCTCATGCGGTGCTGTGAGGATAGGAGACATGGAAGTGCCATGAAAAATACATATAATTACAATTATATATATATGTACCTATGTACAGTAAAGTCGCGATAGTTGTCAACGACCGGGTACGCGATAGTTGTCAGGTGCTTACCCACTCCACTGCCGGCCAAGGAAGGACAGCGTATGGGAAAGAAAAAGACACGGACAGTCGCCGGCACAGTTCAAAGGCTCGCGCGTTCTCTGTGATCCGCACTTACATGCTGTCCTTCTCTACGTTCTGCTTTCGATTGAACTCTGGTCGGCGCGGTAGACGCAGTCATAAAGAAATAATTTCGGTATGCGATAGTTGTTCGTGCATAACACAGGCTGGTTGACAAGAATCGCGACTTTACTGCATATACAACACGGAAGTACATTCGATAACGACACCACAGGCATCTAGTCCATCACTGTATTCGAGCAAGTGCCATCCCTCTTATCGCTGAACGAATATCCAGTTATGCTATTCCTCGTTTATCCCTTTAACCCATTTTTCGCTCATCCGAATAAAGGATCACAACAGTTGGAAAAGATCCAATAAATTTCAAATCTGTAGTTAAAACTTATTCCACTTTAGGTACGTAGAATAGGCCAGTCACAGATCAGACAATCTTGTCATAGTCAGACAAGTAGTATAGGTCAGAAATTGGTCAGGTAAGTTACGAAAACTATGAACTATCCTTTCATATTATTCTCAACTTAGGTGGGACACGCTGTATATGAGGTTTAGCATTAATTGGTTCGTATGAGCGAGGTTCAACTGTATTTTAATCGGTATTAGAGAGGACCATGTGTTTAACACTTAAAGGGATCGTTCGACTGTGCACATCTAACCGAGCAAACAATAGATTCCACACAAAATTCCTGTTAACTGGAGACTTTTTTGAAAATTAAGGACCAGTTGCTTCTAATTCTACGAGAGGGGTTTGAAACACCAAAGTTCGTGGCCAAAAATGGGTTAACGTGTCGTAGGCATTTGGAAACAAAAGTTCGATCAACAATTTTGCGGTTTTTTCCGTGATTCGTATTTGAAACGTCTCCGGACAATAAAATTGTTCGATTGTAACGATAGAAATGATTGTAAAAGACACGTACCTGGGTGAGTCGATTGGAGGAACTTGAAGGAAGTTCGAACTTCGCAGTTTTTGTGGGCTGAGCAAGCTAGGCACTGGTCTTGCGAGAATTTCGGCGACCGGACACTGAGGATTGCCGAAACCAGCTTGAATTCCGTACAGCATCTCTTGAAACACTCTGAAAATACGAAACAAATTCTGTTGGTAAATAAAGTTCTTAAAATTAAAACAAAGTAAATGTTGCAATTCATCTATTTACGATTGATGAAGAAGTATTTTAGTTACCTGCTTCTCACCGCTAGAATAGCTCTGACACCTATGAATCTGACTTTCTTCTTCGTCTGACTAAGCACCCAGAAAGTCACGTCGAACAGATTCGCGTTCAACGATGCGTTCTCTTGATTGTTCAAGAATACTCGAGTGAAATCCCTAGTGAGCTGATCGTAATCCTCGAATTGGTCTCTGACCGAGTCCAAAAGCGGCGAGGCCGGTCTCATGTGGCCGATTGGTCTCCAGGAACCACGCCTAGGGAAATTTCAAATTAATTTATATTGCGCCGTGACTCACCTGTTTGTTGGCACACTTTCAACGCAACAATTGAACGTAAACATCGATCGTTGGCTTCTCTTTATTTATCCCGGTGTTAACTATTTCTATATCATTAAATCCTCAGAAAATTAAAAAAAAATTTTCTGAATTAAAAAAGTTTTAATGAAAAACGATGCTGTATATTTTTTAAGTTCTATCGAATGGGAATAGAAGTCTCGTGAAAATGTTTTAAGAAATTGTAATAGAGACTAATTTACGTTCATGTGAAACTCGTTGCGAGACTGTTCTCGTTTCTTGTTTGTCTTCTCACCTGTACGGTTTCGGAATTTTTCCAGTCTCCGCGTGGTTGGCCAAATTGGCAACAATGTCCTCTAACATCTGGCCCCTCGTCCTTTCCTGCATTCTCGCGAATTTCGGTGCAGAATAGCTCGCCCTCTCTCCATTTACAATCTTCGTTAGAATCCACTCGCGGAACATTGCCCCTGCGAACCGAGGAATTTCGAGTCAATTTGTCAAATTAGTAACATGGACACTACCCTTGTTCAATATCCCTTTCCCAGGGCATTTTCCTTCGAAAGAAGTTGAAGAAGCTATTACAAACACGACCTCATATTGAATAATTTCATTGAAAAATTCACTCCAACTATTATTTACAGACAATAATTCTTTAGCACGCAAAGGCTTCAAGGGCTATCAAGTTGCAAAAATTGTTATTAGAATCTTGACGTGGAGAAATGGCAAAGTGTTAAAAATAACCGGAGTCCGACAAGTAATAAAAGTCGTTTCTGTACAGAGTTAGCTGTTTTTAAGACTCCCGTTTAATGCGGCTGCGTAAAATAAAAGAGAAGTTGAGAAAACGTAAAAGATAATGGAACGAGAAATCATCGTAAAAGCATCGCTTATTACCTTTCTCGAAGACATTTTGTTCCCAGAGGTAGGGCTTATAAGCTCCGACCTCGTCCCTCGTTACAACAGACACTTCGTATCTAGTGATTTTCCTTTTTATACTCGGGCTGACTCGCACCAGGATGAACGTGTGCAGGAAATGCGATTTTATGCACGCCGGACTGAACGCAGTTTTGTCAGCCTCCAGGAACACGACGCACACGATGTCGTTGCCGATGTGTCGTTTTCTTTGCAGCTGGAGAACACGTATTTTCAACATTCAAACATTTACCTCAATCCATTCGATCAAATTAAATCGAGACTATCACAATAATTCCACATCACAAACACATGAAATTAGAATTACAATTCTTTCAACAGTCTCAGATTTCAAGTTTCAGTGTATTATACCTTTTGGGAGTCGTTCTTCTCATAAGGCAACAGCGTGGAAACGTGGAACATGATCTCGATGCCCCTCCAGTTGGTATAAACCGAGTACAGGCCAGTCAGATCGTGAATAGTGTCCAGGCCACCTTTGTACTTGTCGAAACCCTTCAGGCGAACTTTGTCGCCGAGAATTTGCAGGAACTCCTCGAACATCGGCGAGTTCTCGTTGTTGTCGAGGATCTGTTCCTCGGTATACTGGCCTTCCTGAACGTAAATCACGCCGACCTTCAGCTCGGACTTAATAAACACTTGGTCCAGCTTCAGCAACTCCTCCTGTGTGTCTGGTAGCTGGCCCAGAGTCAAAGCTGGCTTCACGTTCACCTCTTTGCCTAAACTGCGAACCACTTCCTCTCGATTATATCTGGAACGAAAACAAACAATTAATCTATACAGTGAGCAGGTACATCCATCCTTGCTACTTGGGTCAAACATTATCTTTTATAACTACTAACAATGATTTCAACGCACTGGTTCGATCTGTTGCTACTACTCAAGCAATTTTGCAAATTACCACAAAATTTTCAACGTTTCGGTCAAAACTTTGGACCATGTTCAAGAAAAATTTTTAAATAATTTTTAATAATTATCTTTTATATGCAAACATGGTCTCTCAGGGACAACTCTGTAGATTTGTATGCACTCATCAAATGGAATAGTAACAAGAACATTTTCTACAAACACTCATAGTCTGATCAATAGACAATATGAAAAGAACAGGCGTGGTTTTAGACCGAAGAAGTCCTCTCTAGAAGCTAATACGGAGAGTAGGTCCCTAGAGAGACACTATTTCGGGCCAATAAGATAGTAGAGGGGCAGCCCATTGGCTGTCCCGGGGGTGGGTGTTTACGGTACGCCAGTTTTAGCCACCCTCTTAACAAAAAAAAAGTCTGATCAATAGACATCGGATTTAATGCATTTAGGACGAAAATGAACCACTGTCTGCTGATCAATATCACACTACCTTCTCCTCAGCATTGATTGGAACATTTTCTAGAATTCTAAGATGACTTCCAACATATTCGCCCGAAATATTCTCGCAAACTTTGTGTCAGTCTCCCGCTGCAAATCAAGGGAAAAATGGTCAAGTACCGATCGGCGAAGACGCAGCTGGCAGGGATCAGGCCGTGAACAGTGTAGCTGATGGCCCTGACGAGGATCCTGAACTGATCCCGGTTGTTCAGCGTCTCCTGTTTAATGCTAAGTATCACCGGGCCGAGGTCGTCGTCATCGGTGAAGTAGTTCCAGTGCTCCCTCTGGTAGAAGTACTTCTCGTAGGTTTCCTGCTCGACCGAGGTCAGCTCGAACCCCTGGTTCTTCTCCCATTGCTCCTCGATGGTCGTCTTCTTCCTGGGCACCTCGTCCGTCTCCGTCACCTCCGACTCCTCGTCGAAACAATAGTTGTTGTCCTGTCGTCGGAGGTCCTCATCCGGATCCAACTCGCCGCTCTCACTTCTGTCCAACATCGCGTCGGACAGGATCTGCTGTCTCGAGCACTCGATCCAGTAGCCAGGTGTCGGCACCAGATTGTGAGGGAACTCTGTGCAGAACTCCTCTGCAACGAGAAAATTTGCAACAGTTCACTTAATCCGTGGACCGCGACTGTTCTCGCGAAAACAAGGCGAGCCACGCGTAATAAGCTGAAAATTAGATTAAGAATCGGATGCATTTATGAAACTTACCTTGCACTCTAAACTATCCTACATCCCTGATCTTACATCTACAAAAATTTACGGTTCCTTAAAATGTAACAAAAAACATCGACTCCATTAATCATCCCCCTTAACCCTTAACCTGCCGAGATGGATTTTTACGCATTATCTCCATCGATCAAATCCCATTGTCACTGCGCCGACAAATCTATCAGCTTCAGTTCCCCGCGGCGAGAGCAATACAAACAACCGGGCGGAAAGTGTTCGCGCTGCTTCTCGCCGCGAGGGAGGCCAAACAAAGACGTTTGCCGAGGCCACGTGGAGACGCTGGGAAATCACTATAACCCGCCTCGGTTTGAAATCATTAACGGAGGAATTCGATCCGCCTCGGAGAGGGTCGCACGCATTCGTCACGGAAATAAGAGGGAAATATGAGAAGGACGACAACGTCTCGCAGACATTTTTCTCTCGCTCCGCGATCACTTAGGCACGTATCGTCGATAATGCTTTGCTCCCACGCTAGATCTGCCCTTCCCCGAAGCTCGTTTCTCTTCGTTCTTCGTCCCTCGTCGCGTCTTCGGCAGATCTTTTTCGATTTGTTCGGGAACGATCGTCTTCCGGGCATCCTCAGGCTTTAGACTCGCGCGTGGACAGTACACGGTCGATTTACTGTAAGGTAGAACACCAAACTGTTTGCAGACAGGCTTGGTATTCGAACTTATAGTGAACTGGCCGAGGTGCATTCATCCTGGCTCCCCAAAGTCGTCTTTCCGCCCCTCTAATCTCGGCTACCTCGCGCTGGAACTAATGGCCTATAGTGCTCCGCAAATTCGATCGTCGATACGCCGCCGTTCCAGTTCCCTCCTGTTCCCCGACCTTCGACGACCCTACTGCTGACGGAGGATCACCAGACACCCTACGATAAAATAATATGAAGACCGTACCGCCGATAGGGTCGTCCTCTTGCCAGGGAGTCGCGATCGAAAGCATCCGATGTGTGTCATTTTAATCAGAACAAATGTCACAAATAAGTGATGAATTCCCATAAAAAAAATAATGAAAAACAAAATATTTTTGTATTTGGATTAGTAGTGGTTCACACCGATATACCCGACCCCGTACCGGATTAGGCGGCATTCACAGCTCGGAGACCGAGGCAGCTCAAGCTTCTCAGCCCCGCAGTAAAGGGGATATTCGTTGTTCTTAGATCGTACAGTTCCCGTTTTCTTAACGATAATATTTTCTGTATACTTGTTATCTCGCAGTATGCAAGAGGTCCCTGATTGTTCCAACAATTTCAACCATTTCAATCATTCTCCATAAATCAATTACAACCTTCGTACCTTCGACACGGATTTAGAAACAATTTCGCGCAGCTCTTGCAAATTAGTACAGCCCTTAGAACGGTTCCAGAAGACAATATATCTTACTTCGAAGCCGTTCATGAACGAAGAATGGAAACGTTTGATCGACCCGAGGAATGAAGCTTGACACGAACTCGAACAACATCCGCGAGAAAATCCGAGCCGATTTCCCGGTCTTGTGTTCAGAGTTTCGAGGAGCCCCGGCGACTTCCAGGATACTTTAATTTCCCCGGATTAGCGAATAACGATCTGTAGCTCAGCAAACGCCGCGCCGTCTCTGTTGACACAAGTCACTCGAGAATGCAAAACATGTTTATTTGCTTGACGTGCCTCCGACTGGCTCGAGAGCCGCGTTATAATTGCGGCCGGTGGCAAATGTATTAGCAGCAGTAAACACGCATCAAATGAAATTCTCCGCGTTTTTATCACCCGACTTGATTAAAAGTCCTTCCGACCGTGCGGCCGTTCCGCGTCAAACTTTTCCATTCGCGTTTTTCGCCTCGAAATATTCCAACGAAAACGCAGCTCGTTTCGCAAATATGTACACGTTAGATCGTTGCATACCTTACGTCGTACAATCGAGAAATTTTTCATAATCAGAATATGTCGATTAAAAGTTAGAGTTGCGGTTAAAAATCGTGTATACGCAACAACCTAATAGAAATCTAATAAACACGTCCGTCATTTCTTACGCTGTTTCACTTAACAATTATACAATCTCCGATTTTCGTTGCAAACACCTAATCAATAAATAGCAGAATATTCGCTGTAAATTCACCAACTATTGGGTTGAGGAATAAGTTCGTAGCGTTTTTATGTTTTCTTTTATTCTAGAAAGATTTTTTTGTTCTTTGGCAAAGTGTTGTACATCAATCGAAAAAGCTCTTTCTGCTCTACAAAACTGTGATAATCGTTGTTTCAAATAATTTAATTTTTTATTATCCTTCAGTTTTAGAAATGGAATATCCAGGAGGCAAAAATCAACATTTTCGACACGTGTTGAGAAGCAATTTGAAGGCGATTTTCTTTGTTATTTTCGGTAAGCTCGCGAGGCAACCAAGCTCCCAATTTTTCGACAAATCCCATCGAATGAAGATGGTTGAGAATGGTCTTATGATCGCAGTTCAGTTTTTCTGCTAATTCTTTTTGATCTCGATGAAAAGTGAAGAAAAGCAGGCGTCGAAAATGTTGATTTTTGCCTCGTGGATATTCCATTTCTAAGCCTGAGAAATAATGAAAAATTAAATTATTCAAAACAACGATTATCACAGTTTTGTAGAGCAGAAAGAGCTCTTTCGATTGCTGTACAACACTTTGCCAAAGAACAAAAAAATCTTTCTAGAATAAAAGAAAACATAAAACGCTACGAACTTATTCCTCAACCCAATATATTGTACTACGTGTCGGTACTTCAAACTTCATATTTTAATAACTTCTTTCTAAAAACGTTTGTTGACTAATCGATGAGCTAGCTCCATCATCGTGTTAAAGTTAAACCATCGAATATCTGACTGCAATAACAATCCTTCGGAAGATATTATATTGAGTGTACAAATACGATTAATACAAGAATTGTAAAGCGTCGATAGAAATTAACAATGCATTCGATTAACAAGTTGATAAACAGCAGACGCGTAATTGCGTATTCTGCGTGCTTCCGTTCAGCTGGAAGTTGTCGATTTCGTTTCGAAATTGTACGCGTGTAGGACGACAGGTAGGTATGACGTTTTAATCGAACGATGATGTTAATCGAATGATGATGTAACTCGAATGCTATTAAAGTGTATTTAAATTTAAGTGGAACAATATAACAACTCGATGCTGACACATGCAACGACGAGTGACGGTAAACATCAGCTCCTGGACGACCAATGAGCTGGGTTCTCGGCGCAGCACGGCAGTTTGCCTTTACAAGCACTCATGTCAGTGACGTACGCTCAAATTCTGCATCCTTCGCTCTCGTATCGCAAACATTCAACGTTCAGGAATCGGTTTCACGCAACGATCATTCCATCCAGCCAAGTTACCATTCACGGTTCCCTCGCATAGAACACACGGAACCGCGATGGAAGCAAGAAACTGGTAGGAACCACCTGTAGCTTCAGCCCATGCATATGCGCGACTGTAAAAAGTGTCCACGGTTTTCCTTTCTCTTTTTCCCGGCCTATTTCTAGACGGTTTTCGTACGGTACGATTGATCTATCGATCGCTCGGTGATCCTACCTGTGCACGCTTGCGGCGGCAACGGGAAGATCAGCGTGTTCGATGATTTTCTTCTCGCAACTGCGCAGCCTAAACTTTGTGGTTTGAAGCTGCGCAACTGCTGCATGAAGTCCGAGCACTCCATCAGCGCCACGTCAGCGAAGTGCAGATCACAAAGTATTTGGTTCTTGAACCTGCGAACCCATTTTCATCACATTTTATCATCCGAATGACTCCTGTCATTCACTCCATTACTACCAAGGACAATTTTTCATTTTACCAAAATTGTATGAAAATTGAATTTTAGGATATTTTATTTTTCATGGAGATTCACAGTCTAATTGTATATGAGGCACGATCTGTTGATCGAAAATGTACATTAAAAACATGAAATATCTTGGAATCTTTCATATAAAATTTATAATGGTCTCACTCTTATTGCTTATAAATTAAAATTCCAATATTTTAAAGAAACAATTATTTCACAGATTTGAACGAAGCTATTAAATTATCAGAATAAAAAAAATGGGACTAACTCGTAACTGACATGATTTATTAAATAGCATAATTAAGAAGATAAAAATTAAAGATGTTTCAAAGTTACAATTTCTAAAGGTTCAAGCCTCGAACAGTACAAGTTGGAAAGTCCGAAACAAAGTTCGAGAAGCGAATTAAACGGAAGTTGTCGGTCTGAAAATATAAAATACAAGCGAATGGAGTTTCTAAAGCCGGCATCTTAGGAAGAATAACAGTTTTCGAATTCGAGGAAACATTATCGTGGTGCGAAAACAATCGTCTGGAAGTTTCATGAAAGTTTAATCTGGTCGATAAAAATTGAATCCGTGGCGTCCCGACGGCGGTCGTTATTGGATCACGCCGACCCTCTTATCTCGTCTATCATCCTTTATTATCCCGGATTCACGCAATACCAATTAAAATCAGTACGATGGGAAAGGGGTGCTTCGAATCACGAATCGAATCAAATTGTTTTCCAGGCAATCGAGCTGCTAATACGCTTACTATCTTCGTCTTTCTTCGAATCATTAATTAATTAGAAAATCGCTCGAAAGATTGCTCTAACTCAAACTGGACGTAGGTGATCTCAATTTTCATTGTAAAATAGCAATATTATACAGTTGAAATAATTTGATGTGAGACAAGACAAATGGTACAACTGATTTGTTATTTTATGAAATAATATTTCTTAATACAATTTAAATATTAAATTTGTTTATCTTGAACATATGCAACCTCCATGCAAGCGTCTGGTTACAATTTTGAGTTTTTAAAAATTTAATAATCGCCAGACTGATTTACAACTTTGTTGAAAATGTTGAAAATTTCAACATTTGTGACAAATAAAAATCGCTCGGTAAAATCTCTTATAATCTTGTAGATTTAACCCCGCGCCACACTAAAATGGTGAAAAGCTGTTTCATACCCGGAACCAATTCGAGTTACAGTCGATCGCTCACGAGTCCCGCATAAATTTCCGGGCTCCCGCGCCATAGTCATCCGGAATCAGTCATTCTATCGCGGTCTTAAACGTTGAAACAACAACAACACTTGTGGAAAAAGAGAGAAATAGAACAAACGCGAAACGAGTTTAATCGCACTGATGGAAATTACTGGAGCCGGCGGCGTGATGCGCGTTTCAAACTTTACGACCGACGGATGTTTTAACTGATTGAATCGCGGTCGGCAGCGTTCCGTGACAATTCTCTCGGAAAAAGCGTTATTACATTTCGAAATAAACTGTTGAAAATGTCGGGGAAATCAGTCAAAATGAACACAACTGGCCAAAAAGTACAGTTTCAAAGTATACAAAAAAAAAGGATAAATTCATTCACTCCTACTCACAATTTGAGTAAAACCATTAAAATATAGCCGAATTGTAGAAAATAGAGGATTTCACAGAATCCAGAATCGAAGAATACGTGAATTTTCGCCGGAGGGTCGTACAGGGGTTGAAAATCCTGCGGGAAAAGTAAAAGTTGGTCGGAAATAAAAGGCGATAACAGTAAAGCTTTACGACGGACTTTTCCGCAAGTAACAGGGTAACGATGGATCGTTACCTTGAGCCTAAAAGGGTTAAAATCACTTTACCCGCGTATAATCGGAAGTTTTGTTTCGGAGCCGAGGGAACGAGGGCGCAATACAAATGATCCCCATTTTCTCGGGACCGTTCGCGAAATAGCAAACGGGGATATTTATTGCGTAACCGAACCGTGGCATTTTCTCAATAAATAGGAAATTAAAGCAGCTGTGGGGCGAAATTAAGGGGAGGGGTAGCCACGGTCGTATCAACGATATTGCCCGGCCCCGTGCAACAGACACCGTTTGTGTGCTTTTCTGGTACTCACCGTCTAGCCTGTTTCTGTTTCGGCCCTGTGAGATTCAGGCCGCAGCTGTTACATTTTAGGCATTCCTCATGGTAGTGATTGTTGTCGTACAACGGCGACGGCTCTTGAAACAATAAATTGTAGCAGGTACAGTGGTAAATATTTCATGCGAGTTGACATCGCCTCGACTCGATCAAAGGACATTTATTAGGTTCCCTTCTTTGAAGAGGAAAATATGTTTCTCTACGCTATTGCGTTCCTACGATATTGTTGCAGTCTTCGTAGACTGCAGACCTTATTCGTATTCATATTTTCCCGAGCTAATTTTTAAAACAATAGATAAAAGAACAAAACAAATTGTAGTAAATCGAATTGCATGTGTGAAAAGGAACCATCTTCTACTTTAACATCAAATCAATTCAATAAACTCCTTCGTATGAAATTGATAATTTTTTTGAGAAATATCTTATAATTCCTATGCATGGGAGATTATGCAATTCATACGTGTTACTCAGCGAGTAGCAGTGCTAGATTAAAACAGGGAATTCACATTAAAGAATAAGTAAGAGATATAGGGAAAGTTTCCTCGCCGGTGCACCTACACGAGTCAAATTCTGCTAATGGAGATAAAACGGTTATTTAAATTAATCGCAACTTCGGGAGAATGTGTTTCAATCATTTAATTCCAAATTGATGGAAGCGTCGTTTATAGGGTATTAGAACTATGAAGATAATTAATTTTCAATCGGTACTTCCCCAAGTTTCTGGCTCCATTAAGCTTCAATTACATCCATAACTCATTGGAATGCAGTGCGCTGTGTCCGTCAAACCTGTTCCCTTCTCTTAAATTAGCAACAAGCCGTCGTAAATAATTCTAAGAAAATATTCCTTGCTGTAACCTACTCTTACGTAGCATAGTTTGTGATTTAATTAAACCGAGACACCGCGTGTTCTTCTAAACTTTTCAGACTCAGGGAGTCACACTGATTGATTTCCGAGCCCTCCATATGGTCTCCTATTAATAACACGAGTGCTGCTCTAAAGGAGCATCACCTCGAGGCTCCCTTCGTACCTGATGAGAACTGAGCCGTCGAATAAACGCGTAAAGTGGCTGGAACAAATGTGAATACGAAACGGGCTTCTCGTCGGTCCCATTTTCTCCCGTCAGCTATTCTATCGATCAATTTCGCTCGACTCATCCCCTTCGAGTTCGATCGACAGTTTCTTCGCAGGCGTTTCTTCTGCACCGTTAACGAATACTTCGTGAAGAAAATAAAATAAAAGTAAAATTAATCAAAACTCTGAGACCTGTCATATGACCGGCGCTGGTAAGTTTAGCGTTAAACTAGTCATTATTTTCTCAATGTAACGCTAACAAAAAGCTACCATTCATCCAAGTTTCCGCAGACAGCGACTGCGAACCTGTTGTCTGCTGGACTCGAAAGATCCTATCGGGCTTCGAGGTAAGCGAGCAACGGCGACGCCGCGTTTAATAAAACAGCACCGAGTTGCCCGTAGCCTCTCGAGTCACGAAGTCAAACAACTTGACTAATGTGAACGAGGCTTTACGTCGCGCCGTTCCGCCTTACGAGCGGTGAACTATCAGGCGGCGGTAAGTGGACAGGCTATGAGACCGATAATTCATGTCGAGGGCGGCGACGACGTATCTGATAGCTATGTTGGCTCTCTCGCGCGCGCAAGAGCACGTGCGTGGGTGCGTTTATGCGTGCGTGCGTGCGCGCAATTAGACGCATGGTTCCGTACGGTCACGAGAGCCCCCGATATCAAAATTCCGTGGCCGGCACGCGTTGGAATTCTTTATGGTGGCCACGGCGTCGCCGGGAACAGAGCATAGGGACCACACCCCTCGACGACACGAGCGGTCGTTAAATATAAAACACGAGAAAAAGCGGGGGTGGAAAAACGGACGATCGACGCCTTGTATACGAACGTTGCTCTACGTCTGAAACGAGAGACATCCGACTTCCTCTTTTCGAACATCCCGAAAGCTAACGATTTCAGACTGGACTTACGCAAAATCAATTTCAAGGTCAGTAGGTCAACAATCTTTTTGATATTGCATCGTATTCTATTCACCTACTATTTTACGAACATACAGCAACGTGTAGAAGCTCGATATTTAAAGATTAATAGACAATCGACTGCGAATTGCAGTTTGAATTGAATTGTCAATCGGATTCAAGCAAACGCGAGTAGAAGGGCGAATCAGAGCAGAGAAATTATAAGAGAGATCTAATTGCAGTATGCCGAAGAACCTCCTCTCTGACCGTCTCTTCGCGTCAGTAAGAAGATCGTGCGGAACGCAGTCCATTAAACAGCTGTGCAGATTCTTCGATTTCGAATAACGAGGGTCCATTAAACAGAACGGGGAATTTTTCTCGGCAACCGTTTCCAATTACATTACGCAGAGCGCGAACGCCTCGTGCGGGCCCGGAAGAGTTCCGCTCGGACCGGAGCTGGGGAAAAAAGCGGGTTACGCGCAACAGGAAATTGTTAATGCAAAGCTCTGGGGGTTAGGTGGGCCCCGGGTTCAATCGATAGGGCCATTAGAACAAAACAAAGTGTTCTGTGCTTCTCTGCGTGCGAGCGTACGCTCGAGCGTGAAGGGTTAACGCTCGCACGAGCTGCAAGCGGGTTGGTGCTTAAAACGTGATCAATTCTGCAAAAAACTGTTTTGATGCACTCTCATTCGCATCAGCGAACTTTCTGCGCGAACATTATCCGCGTTGCGAATTCTTTATCTGTGGCAAACACAAATTTGTGTTTCAGAAATAGTAAAGAGTGCAGTACTATTTTTGAAATTTCTTGAACAACACGTTTTTAATATTTTCGTATTAACATGCCGGATATTGGATTTTTTATCTGAATTAGCGGGCTCCGGAAACTCATTTCCCGCATACTGACGGAGGTCGATTTCCCACATATTGCAACCCTTAGCCTTTCGTAGACAAAGCATACAGCTAGAATAATGAATAAAAATTCTAGAGTATTTGCACTGGTTCGACAGTCCTTTTCGAGACGGAGAAATAATTGATTTCGAACGAAAAATATCGCGTTCTCGTTTAATGGAAAGCTTCATTCCTCGTTTCCCATTTCATTTTCGTTCATTAAAACGGTGCTCCACGGCCGCTGGTTTTCGACAGCTCCAAGGAGACAAGTTTTCTTATTTATTCCCCGTAAAGAGTCCGCCACGCAATAAACACGTCGTCAAGGGAAATTACGATTATTCTCCGGCTTTTATTTGCGCCGGCGCTCTGTTGAACAATGCCCGATGAAAGTCTCGGCCGAGGTCGAGGACGATAGAACTTTCTTTCTGTGTTCGGAACTTAGGAATGATCGTGGGCGAGAGAGACGTTGTTGGTCAAATTTTCTGAATACATTCCTCGTTCCCAGCAATTATTTCTCACTCGGTACATTAAACATCCCATAATTCAATGAAGAATAACACATTAATCACGCTGGAGAAGAGAAAATTCATTTCGATGTTATTCTGCGCCAAGACGACGTCACCACAGCCAAAAAGTGTTCATTCCTTGTTTTGCTCTTGATGTACGTTCTTAATTGTCCGTTCTTTTAATAATTTCTGACGAGTCGTTTTCGCGCCGGGGTTTCCTCGGCGAGGAAAAGAGCAAGAAAAAAAAGAAGTTATGCGACTGGAGCACGCGCGTCAGGATCGTAAGCCCGGTTTATCGGTGCTTTAACCTCGCCGGGTTCTCCCCGCGTGCGGCAACAACCACCTGGCTTATCTGCGTTCGGGTTTCCGGTGTCTGAAAGCGGGATCTGTCACGGCTTGTAAAAGAAAGAAAAGAAAAAAGAATTAAGAGTGAAAGAGCCTTTGGCCCGAAGCCCAGAGGCCGCGCCAGGACGACGGCCCTGTAAAATTGAACCGGCGCGCGGCACGGTGAATGCAATTAAAACCGTGTTCACCGTGTGAAACGCAATTAGACCCGAATTCATGACTGTCTCGTGTGCACGCGACGCTTCCCCCGATTTTTCTTCGGATTTCCCATCGACGTCAAACCCATGATGCTATTTTATTTTGTCGTGGGGAAACCGGACGATCCATTTGTAACGTCCAGATAGGAGATCCTCTTTTTCCCTTTCTTTTTCAACCATAAAACGCCGCTCCTCGCTGCGCGATGGTCACCGATATTTGTTCTTCCGATCAAGCAATTTTTACTTTCATCTTGTAAAATTCTACTTTTTACTTAAATTTTGCTAAACTTTAATTTTTTAGTTAGCTTTTAAAGAGATACATTAAAACAATAGTAAACACGATGTAATTTGAATTGTATGTGGTGGTGTGATTCTGACCTGTGCTCTTGGGCTCGCTGATCACAAATTTATTGTTACATTAACATGTTAATTAATCGTTCTTTAAGAAAAAATTAAATTTTTATATTTATATAAGAATATTCTACGGTTTTCTCTATCTATGAACATTTGTTTAACACTGAACCTACCACCACCGGTCGCAATGACCGGTTCCAGATTTTTTATTTTATAATTATTGAAATAAGAAAAAAGTGATTTCAATATTACAATAGCAGCCGCGCAAAGTCTAAATAAAATCGATCTAGTCATTTTTATAAGGGAACATGTACCAGTTACTTTTAAGGCTCGATAGGTTTAGTGTTAAACATGAAAGTGAAACATCAATGTTTCCAATAAAGGTTCATACAGAAAAAAATGTTTATATTCTTATGATAGTAAGGTGTACAAAACAAAACAAAGAGGTGTACAAATATAAGAGAATATTAACACAAATGATAAATACTTTTCTAAATTTGTTTATTTGTATTATGTTTCATCTGGAGAATCACAATTAATACATTGATTTTCTATTGATACATCTATTAGTAGCGGTAAAACTTCACATGGTAGTCGTTTCTTAGATGATTTTAGATTGAATATCGCGTTGAGAGATATGTATATGGATCCGAATGTATGGATCATCCTGTGAAATATGTCCTCATTTGTTTTATCCGTACACTCTTTCGATTGTACGTTCTTGATTAAATTTTTCAAATAATTTGTGTGACGCTTTCATATAGGATAGTTATTAAATGTAAATGAATTTGAATATATGCAAGTCTCCAAAACAATCAAAAAAATTCTGCAAGCACTAATTTTCCTTGACTTTCACATTGCAGTTATGTAACATGGAGGTTTCGTTCTAAAAATCCAATATTTTTAGAACAAAATCGGCAACCGAATGCAAGTCAGTGCAATCTTTTTGCATACTAAGTCCGCAACGATAAAAATCACCTATAATACGGTACCGCGTTCTCGCTTGTAAATGTTAGATTTACATGTCATTACGTGTGTCTAATAATATTCATAAGATCAGGATAAAGATCGTTCGCCGTAAGGTCAAAGTTTTCGAAATTTTAAGGTCACTGAATATATTTTAAAGGGAATTTTTATATTATTCCGACGCTCGCTTTAAGCGAGATAATAGCGGTCGACCGGATTATTCTAAATCATGCTGATCCTATCTCGAATACTTCAATGTGCGTCTGGATCGTTGTTCAAGATCTTTATATTTCCAACTATAAATACATTTAATAGAAAAATAATAATCTGCAACGAGAATAAATGATATTTTTATGTCATTTTTGTCACGAAGAATTTCCTAGTCAATTAAATGATATCAAGAATAAACATTAAGGTCACAAAGATATTATAGCGATCCAACTAATACAAAATGAATCAAATCTCAGGGAATCTTGTATTCCTTCGACCGTATCAAAAAATTGCAAAAAAACAGAACTCCAGGGACTAGCAATACATAGGTCCACGTATCGAGCCAATTGCAGAACCGCTGAGCCAATTGTTCGCGATCGGCCTGAGTGAACTTTCGAGTTTCAATTTTATTTGATCGGTTCGGAGCGGAATCACGGTCCGGGTAGTTCGCCATTACCGTTCCCGCGTTAATTAACAGCGTTCGTCGGGCGATATCGTTCGTTTGACGGTGGCAGCGCAGAAGAAAATCGTTGCGGACAGGATTGCGCTTCGTGGACCAAAAACGAAAAAGTCATTATTTAAATCGATCGGATAATGTGCTTCAATTAAACTGTGAATGATCACATTTATTCTCTGTTCATATTTCTGTTTATTCCTACATTGTGTAACAAATTTTGGATCGTTGAAGGCATTTGTAAAAAGAACAGTCGGACTTACAGTTTAGAATACCGAAAATTGTAGTTAAATGTTTGCATTGCGTTAAAGAATCGTGGCATATTTTCTGTGCACGAGAATTCCGTTAGTTACGTATCTTTATTACCAAGATAACAAAGTTTATGTATATTTATCTGGAAATCGGGCTTCGGCGAGACGCTAGACACGCGATCCAGAGGAAACCAGATACGAGACGTGACTGGTGGAAGGCGTCGCATAAAAACCGGGCAATTAGGACGTTTCTAACTATAATGGGACGGCCCCGATCCGATCGATCCGCGGCCGGATCAGGTTGGCGTGTTAGATAGGAATTAGTAATGAATGCGACCGCGTTGTCGGGAATTAATGACGGAAGACGGTCGAGAGAACTGGCCGAGGGCTGAATTTATCGAAACTAATGAAATTCCTGGAATTGCGGGACTGCTCGCCGATTACGGCCCCGGCTCCCGTGAAAATGATAATTACTCTTCGGCCAGTTATTGCGGACGGGATTCCGTGGCGAGTAACCCCGAAGAACGCGTGACTAGGGGAGAGGGAGAGAGAGAGACAAGAAGAGAACGAAAAAGGAAAATGAAACCGATGAAGTCAATTACAACGGATTCCTCGGCACGACGAAATCGAAGGTAATTACATTAACCCGTTCTCGCTCGGATTTAAGTTTGACCCCGGCACTCATTATTTCCGTCGGCGCGGCGCGTCCAGCCCTCAGCGAAGCTTCGTTATCTTGAGGAATTTTCTTTCGAGATCGGGGACAAGCAAGACATACATACATAGACTTCGGAAACGTATCTTGTGCTTGCGGCTTGCACAGATAACGAGCAGTTTCGCGAATAAAAATTTTGTTGGGAGATAATTACGATGCTGGGAACACGAAAACGCTTCTCTTTGCTTGATGCCCGCTCTGTAATTGGAATTTTGCTTTCCTGACGGACCTTTCTCGGTTCTGCTAGAATCCCGCGAAAGGATTTCCTGTTTTCTATCTGCTGGTGTGTGCGCGGCGGTTCTTCTTTTAACATGAATCCACAGTAGTGAGTGCTCCGATTATTTTGTTGTACTCGATTTTTATTGAACCAATTACTTGGAAATATGGGAACGGCTATTTTGATGAATCTTATATTTAGATTGCTGTTGGCAAGTAACGTTTTGTAGACCATCATTCATATACACAGGGGACGAAAATAATTAACAGTGCAGTACAATAAAACAGTGGAATTGCAATTTAACTTGTTCAGCGACACTGACGATTTTTAACGAACTCTCTAAAATGTCACAGCACTGTTTCTTCAAACTAGAGAAATTATTTGTGGGAATATTTATTCAAATACAGAGTATAAAAGGACATAGAAAAATTATTTTATTTGGTAGCCCGTCTGAAGAAGACTGTCCCCCAAGCAACTTGTTCAATTTCAACCAAAAATAGTACTTATCCACTGCAATCTTCAAAATGAACCCAACAAAAAGCTTCCAATTATTGCTTTTTAGTCGTCTCGACCAAAACATGCCCAATCCGTTGAGCGCATTAGCAAAATCAGTGGTACAACTCAATGCCTGGGTCGGTCCCGGTAATTTATCGCCGTCTCGTGCGAGAAGAATGATCGGTCGCGTTTTTCTTACGTCGAGACACTTATAAATCAACTTCAAGGAAGAAGAAATCTTCACGACGAGGACCATGAATAATCTCTGGTGACGGGGAACGATCGAATCCGACAAAGATCTCGCGCGACGAGCGGATACCCGGAGTACACGGGGTTGAAAAATCCCGAGGCGTAATTTGCATTATTTGGAAGCATACAACTGCGCATGTAGCTTTGAAAATAGCTACTAACTGCCAAATAATACAAATAACGCCTTGTAAACGAAGAAATAGGTCTTTCGAGGCAGATAGCGCCATAGATCAATCTTTTATCTAGCGTTTTGACTAGTGAAAAACCCCGTGTTTGTATTATCAAGAAATGAGAAGGCGAATCCCGCACCCTTGCAATCCTGGAAATGAGTCTACTCCCATAAAGGGCGGAGAGCGCGCGCGACCGTCCCTTCGCTCGATTAACATTTTTCGATTAAAAGCCCATTAGGTCGGCGTCACGCTGCTCGGCCCGGGAGGAAGAGATTAGATTAGGGAATAATACGATCAGGCCGTTCGATTGAATTTCCATTCAGAGCGCACGGTAATTCCTCTTCCTCCGTCTTCGGTCCGCGCGCCCGCATTGTACGCCTGTTCCCGAGTCCACAAGTGGTTGAAGGAAACGAACCGAGCGATCCTCGTTCCACCATTCCTTTTTTAACCATCTCTTCCCCGTCGCCGACGAATCCCCTCCCCCTTTTTCTACATTTCGCCTCAAAGGCGTCCAAAATGACGTCTCAACGCCGTCACGATTCACATACTTCACGTTAGGACCTTTAGAAGTTGAGTTCTTTTTATATGTATGTAGAAACTATCGAACAACCTGCACAAAGTTAAACAATGAAAGGAAGATTTTATGGAGTCCATTCGTAGTCTATGTTGAGGAGGGTTCCACATCGATATGAGGTGGAATAATTTTGGACACGTAGAACACTTCTTGTTTTATTTATAAGCCGCGATACCTTGAAAATGTTCGAAAATATTCCTCACGTATTTTTTTAGAATCATTCATATTCAAGGGGTGAAAGCAGCCCCCAAAGTTGGGGTAGCAAACCGTGTCTGATCGCTTATCTCAGGAACCATTAATTCTCGAGCAGAACTTTAGATGTACGACTGGTCTGGTATTCGATACCGAATTCGAAAAACTTTAGTCGCGAAATGTGCGAGGCGAAAACGTATTTTACAAACTCTTGTCATAAAATCGTTACTAAATCCTACTAAAAACATTAAAGAAATGTTTATGTTATATAACGATCCTCACTCTAGTCGTGACCTTCAGGTTTTTCGAAACTGTATCATCCATGGCAAAGAGTTTCGATCAGCCGACTAATAACGAAAATAATTAACGCGATCTATCCTGTATATTTCTTTGTATAGTAGATATCGATTAAATCCGCAATGTATTGTCGTTTTAAAAAAAAAATGTGGGTCACCGCTCTTGCCCCTGGCGTCGACAATTTTTTCGAGTCTGATCCAAATTGGAGACGGCCACTTGGCTAACAGGGCTTGTTAGTATGGCGCAATAATATGTCACAAGTTGTTCAGTGATATCAATTCATCAATTCCCGCGATTCTCGTGTCAGTTCCATCCCGACGCGAAGGGGTCCGAGGAAAATCCGTCGAGAGGACGGTCCGCTGAGGAAAGAAGGCAACGGCAATCGAGATTGAGGGATCGGCAACGAACAAGAATGGCTGCGAAGGATACACGAGTATGTTTCACGTTATTATTCCGTACCCCGGAGATAGAGGGTGAGAGGGTGAGAGAGTGAGAGAGTGAGAGAGTGAGAGAGAGAGAGAGAGAGAGAGAGAGAGAATGCGGAAGCAGAGCCTGACGCAATTTTCGAAATGGAGTCGCGAACACCCAGGCCGCTCCGGAGGATTGCATTAGTCTGTGGCTCGCGAATTAAGGGCAATTTCATTTTTCCTTCTTTTTTACTTCCCTCCTTCGGTTCCGTTGAGTGCATGCTATTGGACGAATGATAGTTCTCGCGGGAGGGATGCGGCTTTGGTAATAGAAACTGCGAGAGGGGCGGTGTCTTACGATGAAAGGAAAAGAATTAAGAATGATCAGCGAATTTTTCTACGTCTTGGGAAAATCTTTTTCTAAAAGCGTCCTCGACTGACCTCACACTTTGGGATTGCACGATGGTCTTCCGGTGAAGTGGTTTCAATGGTAAGTTTTACAAAAATTACTGTTTGAGAATTACTTTTGATCAAATGTGATTTCTGACACAATAAAAAGATCGCTGCCCTCTCGAATGGAAATTCAGATCTCCTCGGAACTTTAACTTGCAACTTCGTACAGCTTAATTTAATGTATCAGTGCCCAACGGAAAATCCTGCCGCGTTCTATACAAAGTGGAATTACAATTTGGAAAGTCGCGCAAGTATTCAAACAACCGCATGCTCGCGCGCCATTCGATTTCATTATACTGGAACGCAAAGTGTTCCCGTGATTGTCTACAAGTCCTTTGTACAAGGTTCAGCGATAAGAAGGAAACTTCGCCCTGCTAAACAGAACGATATATTTTTGCTGCGAAATTTTACTCGGCGACGTACATAAGTTCCAGCAGAATTCGCGCGCTTCCCCTCCGGCGAGAGACGCTCGTTACGCAAAAAAGTTCGAATAACTCCGGGCACCGGAAGTCATTACAACGTTTCTTCTATTCCGCCGGTTCACCGTAACCAACTTTTAATTTTATTCGGGAATATCTGTCCCCTTGATTATCCCTGGCGAGAATTCTTTCTCCACCGTCAACTGCGAGAAGTCATTTACATTTTGTTCCTTTTTGCGACCCTCGAAACTTTCGGATCGTTTGCGACCAGGGGATAGTTATGCGAAATTTCGAAAGGAGTATACTTCAGTTCGAAAATAATTTTCTTGATTGGAAACTTCTTGATGTTAAATCTGCTAAGCAAAGAGTGCTTTCTTAGATCGTGTAGTTCTACTATTTTTCTGTGACCCCTCCAAACGTAGAAAGGACAGCGCAAGGGGAGTACATTTTTATCTGTCTATTGTATTTTACAATCGACTTAGACAATTCTGCATAAATTGATAAAGCATTTGTTTCAGTAAATTTGATTAAAAATGTATCTTGTAGAAATTATTGTATCCTGCTGTATTAATCCAACAAGAAAAAGTTCTGCAACAAAATCTAGACATCTCTCTTTGATCATTAAGAATACATACTTTAATCGTTCCACGGGAACGGGCAAGGGAAAATTATTAATTTAAATAGCCTTCGTTGGAGTCAACTTTACGCTCCATTTTCCCCTTTAAACGGCCGGACTTTCATTGATATATTTTTTCTAGCCTAGCAAAAGCGAAATAAAGGTCGTTGTTTATTAACCTTGATATTGTAATAGTTCATTTTCCAGTCATGATTTTTCTATTAAACATGCACTTCGTCCGTTGAATAAAAGTGGTGTAATTTTTAATTTCGAACGACACTGCAGGCGAGTATGCAATATCCAAGCATTATTGTCCGTGCGTGTGCACGCATTAAATACGCGATAGAATCACGGGGCCTCATAAAAATCCTGATACGAACGCGTTTCCCGCGTTTATGGCGCGCTCCTAAACGGTGAATTTTCAACGAGAACGGTCGAACACGGAGGGCAATAGAAGTATTCTAACGAGACGCGTTTCTACGGTCCGCTAATCATGACGCTCGTAAAATGCGCGATGAAAATTTCTCGCGAACGGTACGCGCGGCTCGCGATCTTCACCGTCGACTGAAACCGCTGATAGTTGCTGCCATATCGGAAATACTAAAGCCGCGCCGCGCCGCGCGCCGTCCGCGTTATTCGAGAACAGAAGGGAGCTTCGTAAATTCGAACTTCCAGTATAATCGTATTTTAACCGTGCGTAACTCGGGTAAAAAATATTCGCGTTATTGCTCAGCTGAGACGAGTTCTACAACCCTCGCTCTGGAAATTCTTAACATTTCCATGGGATATTCTCGACAGTTTATTGCAGTAATTTATAGGAGATTAAATTTCGCTGAATTTTAATCAGTGAATTTGAATAAATTTACCTCAATTAAATCTGCTTGGGCGTGCTGTGCTTCGTGCAAGCAACGCCGAGTTAAATAGGAGCGAACATCGCACGTGGCGCTGAAGTATCAATTTGTCAAACCGTGCTACGTTAGGTAATCGAGTCAAATATTAATGGAAATATTTGTCTCATTCACGGTACACATCTCCAATAAATCAAATAAATTATCTTTTCCAATCAGACTGAAATAGTTCGATAGTGAAGCAGACGTTTTAACAATAAGAACTTCCTCGTGATTGTTAACTGAGATGTGAATATGAAAATGTTTATATAAAAGTAAAATGACAAACTTTTTGTTAAACATGACCTTTTATAATATCATCTTAAAGGACGCGACGATTGAGTTTTGTTATAAATAAAATTATTAGGTTGACGGGAAAGTATTCTAAAGTTACTGTCCCATTTAAACAATTATATAATGTCACTTATTTTCTAACTTATTCTATAGGTCGGAAAGCTCTTCGACAGAGAGCAATGTTAACAAACAGTTAAACTTAAAATATAATGTAATGTTAGTTTTTAACAGAGCTGAGATACAATTATTTTCCCATTGTTTGCTAGTAAATCAAAGTAAACGTATAAAATATAAAAAACAGATCAGAATCATTGAATATACGAGATGCCAACGAATAGATTAAATTAACCAAGACGAAATTCCCAAAGAAGAACCCTCCTACCTGTGACACCGCGGGTCGACGTGTAGCAACCTCATCCCGTCGCAGTAGACAGAACGGACTCCCTCATGGGTGCTCGCGAGTCCTTTTTCCCATCACTCTCGTGCACCTGGTATCACATGTCACAGGTGACCACCGTGTACGCGGCGAGCACAATGTTCACACGCGCACCACCGATCATCCGCGAGCACAATGATCGCGAGGATCGCATCGAAGATCCTTCGCGGTCACGAGGACACCCCGCGAAAGTGAGAGAAAGAGATGAACCACGGTTCACCACACGAGTCCTTGGACGGCTTCCAAGTACTCGCCGACTGCTATCGAATTGTTTTGCACACGGTCACCGCCACAAGTGGTTGCGTCCTGTCAGCGCTGACACCGCTGCGTTGTCTCGCGAAAGACACGAGACCGCCAGGTAAACATATCCCGCGAGATTCTGTGGATCTCGGAATTAGCCCACCTGTCTCAATCTCAAATCTCGATGGACACCACCCATCGTGCCAACTAGAAATCGAAGCGGCCTGGTCGCTGACTAGGCCAGCTGGACCCTCAATCCACAGGACTAGGTCCTGGCGGTGGTCCTGTAGCGGGATCGATCTCTCGGAGGTAAACAGACCGTAGTTCGGAACAGGTGATCCTCAACGGAGACTGTCAACACGCGGTCACCCCGTGAATCACCACTAGCCTCGATCCCGAGGACTCTAGGAGCCTCTAAGACCCTCCAACACGATTCCTTCGCTTGATGTGCAGGACTATGATACACTGGTTCGATCGTCGATCAGGATACCGCAGTGATTCCTCGATCACCGACCCCCATTCTGGACTTCGAAGACACTTTTCAGCCCACTTTCAAGGGTTCAGATGGAGTTCTTGTTTAGGGGTTGTGGTCTTTACTAATTAGAGGATCCTGGTGAGACGACGGTGTGACACGAGAAGGACACGCTCGCCAGGCAGCTACTCGGGCTGCCTCTCTATTTGGCAGGCTATTGACTGTCATGCACCCAGCGTCGCACCGTCGGAACTACAACCACTGGCACCACGCCTGCGTCTCAGGAAACGCTGAATGGTGTCGGGACGCCGCGCCGGCTGACCACGGGGTTGCCACGGCGCAAGTCGCCACGCTCCGTTCCAACGAGACCACGAGCGGGGACAGCGCGATTTTTGACTTGTTTCTAACGTCGAACTTTGAGATTTTTTGTTGTCGGAGCAGTAGAGAGGGAGAATTTCTGGGGACCGTCGGTTTACGTTTTTAGCTATTTCGTTACAACGGAAGATTGTTGTGTCTTGAGGGTCATACAGAAAGGTTGTGTTTTGATTGGACTTTGGACTTGTTTCTAATGTCGAACCTTGGGATTTCTCGTTGTCGAGGCAGTGGAGGGGAAATTTTAGAGACGGTCGGTTTTAGTTGCTGCCAGATTTTTTGTCGCAACGGGAGGTTGTTATGTCTCGGATTTCTTGGAGAGAGGATTCTTGTGCTTTGATTGCTGTCGAGAGGTAAGAGTCATATGATTGTTTTTATTTTTGGTATAGAGGTGTAGGAGGGCTGTTAAAGAACGGTGGTTTTGAAGAAAGGATTCCTCTATTTTGAATGTTGTGAAAGATTTCTGCATTTAAACATTTTTAGAAGAGAAAAAATTAAAAAGAGAAGTTTTTGAATCTCCGAGGTGCTAGGTATTTTGTTAATAAGGAAGTTCCTTGAGATTTTTGAGTATTGCTGTTTATTAAGTGTTGAAATTAATTTTTGTTTGTCACAATTCCCTTTGCCACGACAATAAAGTAAAACATATTTTAGATTACACTACAATAGTTTATCTAGCTATGTTTTAAGTATCTAAAGATTGCAGCTTGTTAAAAAATGAGGAAAATCCTTTGAGTGCAGTTCTTAATGAAGTTAGGTAAGCTTCAGCAAATTGGTTTCGAGCCGTGTAAGAAAGTTTTAACGAACTTTCAGGTTTTCGTGAGAGAGGTAGGTCTCGGAATTTTTGTGTTTAACTTTGTCATGTTATAGAGTAAAGCTTGATCATTTTGCTGATATTTTATATTTTCTAATTTTTAGTGAGATCAAACTACGTTTGACTGGACAAGACGAATAATCAAGAAAACAAGGTAATGCATTTATGATATAATTACAACATGCAATCTTGAAAATATTTATTTTTGAAATGAAACTTTGATAGAACGTAAGTCTGTATAAAGATTGATGGAACTTTTCGGTATCTTGAAAGTTTAATGCAACAAAATTTCTCTGCAGAAATATCATGTGCATTTTCTCTTTTTTTTATTGAAGCTTTTTAAACCCTTAAATGAATCCATTTCGCTTTAAAATTTGGTGTTACAATTTTATAGGTTAAATCTTGTGCATTTCTTTGGCATAATAGCTACTTCCAAAAAATAAAATAGGAATAAATTCTTAACAGAGTATATAGAGAAATATTGTACGATTCAATTACCTCCACAAATACAGAAAGTTGAATATCATCTACAGCATCTGTGTCGACCGTCGGTAAATTATGGACACATGCGGCGCGAAATTCGAAAAGAAATCAATCGTTCTCGCGTCGGCGCGAAATTCGAATCTTCTTGAAAGAAAATTAAAACGATTCCTTTTCACACTTCAAACTTCTTACAAATACATCGCATATCACTCACCAGTTTGCGTACTACTGTCGAAAACGGTGCTCGACGTCTCCACTGTCATCGACGCGAACGTGCCATCTGTAATTTGCGCTGAGCTGTCTCTACGGCCTCTAAATCGCTGCACCTGATCGCAGAAATAAAACATAATGTTTAAGTATTACTGTGGCTTCTGCTTGTCATCCCACTTAACGTGGAACACTATCGGATAGAGCATAAAGCCACACGTTCATAATTTTCGTTGGTTTCGGTAGGGCCAGTGAAAATTGTTGGAAACTCACCACCTCGTCGCTCTGCGAGCTCTGTTTCCGGAAGTTCCGACACCGAATCATCTCCTCGGTGGTGCTCTGTCGCCTAAACCCACGAGCCATCATAATTTCGTCCGTCACCGACTGTCTTCTCACGATCGGAGCCTGTTGGATGCTCGATTGTCGAGCGCAAGGACTCGGCTCTCTCGACGAGCAAGACGACGCATCCGGCGATCTAAGACCAAAAATCGATGATCAGCCACGAACAGTTGAATCTCGGAGAGACACCGACTCGAGGCAAACCTCAAAACACTTAGAACAGATAGTGTAACGACACTCAGAAGCTAGTCAGTAATTACTTGTCTCCCTCTATCGACGCTTCTACCTAACAATTCAAAGTCTGGAATTTCGAAAAGTTCATTTAAAATATAAATTTTACGTCGTGTACAAAATATTGTTTCACATAATTGTGCGATAATGACCGAGTACACAAATATTATTTGTACGTACTTTATTTTTGTCTTTAGAATTCTTTTGGGGGGATGTATAATTCTACCCTTTTCGTTTTATTTTTGGTAGAATTATAAAGCTACAAGGTTTGACGAAATGCAGACTTTTTAAAAGTGATTAAGTTGGGAATAATTCTATTAGGTGTGTGCAATTCTACTTTCTTTACATATACTGTATGTTTGTTCTCGGTAGAATTGTATATACTATACTACTGAATGATTCTATTGGGTATGTGCCATTCAATCTTCTTTCTAAACTATTTCTGTTCCTGGTTGAATTACAAGTTACATATTCGACGAAATGATCTCTAGGTGACAGTATGCTAGTTGTGGACAATTCTATTAGGACTGTGCAATTCTATTTTCCTGCTGGGTATTCAAATTTGGTTTCTGACAGCACAAAGGGGAATAGAAAACTGTCTAAATGATTACAGTTTAATCATTCGTTTACTGGATCAGAAAAAAACATCCATCTATGAGTCGAAAACTGAGGTGGTTCATGTGAATCGTAAACTCGTGTGTCATGTGTTCGCGACTGGAACTCGTGCATTATTGCTTGTTAACAACAACCGAGCGAGTCTTAGCTGTTAACTTTTAAGTGAGCCTTACCGGCGAGTCCTACTAGCAGACCTGGGACGAAACACATTAGTTTCATACCGTGAAACATTCTGTTCGTCTCTTACACACGTGACTCAAAAAGAATCGTATGTCATTTAACCATTTTCTGCCTTTGCTATCGATTAATTTAATTGTTTCGTCAATTCTTTTCAAATCACTTAATAGGGAAGCTACTGTCCATAAGTTACATTACTGCGGTCACTTCTGAATTTGTTTCGTCGTTTATTTATAATTGTCAGATTGCGGATGTTGTGCTTTTATAACGTATACGATATACTAGTGAAATGTGAGGAATAAAATACCTTATTTTTCCTGAAAAATTTTTACTCATTCTTCGCGTACCTTATGAACAGTAGGGTGTACACGTTTCCCAATCGAATATTCTTTTCGCCAGGCAACTACAAAATTCTGTGTAGTTCCACAGTCAGAATTGGGCAGATTTGTATCAGTGGAGCAACGTTATCTTGCACCACGTTGAAAAATCGATGGAAAACAGGTACCTGGGTGGCCGGCTGGCCAGGGAAGCCGACTGCCTCCTGAGATCCCTTTTATCGACGTTCCTGTCGGGGCTCAGATGGCTCTTGGAGTCGCGTCGCCTCGGATAAGAGGCGGAATCCGGGCTCAGGGAGTCTCTTCGAGCCCTTCGTCCTTCGAGGAACAAAAAAAGGCTCTCTAAATCTCCTCTGACACTCAACAAACTCAAAACATCGCATGCAAGTGAAAAATAGGGAAGAAAGTGGAGACAGACTTAGTAGGGTGAAGAATGTTATTTTCATAGATAGGTATCTGAGTAGATTCTTTATTTTTTTTTCTCGCTTATATCCGATGGCCATAATATGCAATTGCAATTGCATAGGTGTACCTCCTTCGTCGGGATCCGGTGATAACGTCGGCTGACTTCCACGTCTTCCTACAGGTAGCATCGATTCGTCTATCGCCGCAGCCTGGCGTATCAATCTTGCTGTTTTGCTCGCGTAACCCTCCTTCCCCTTGTAATAACACTGAAACAGAAGCAATCTACTGTAATTGGTATGTCTTCGCTGCGCTGCTGCTGTTTCTAGCTACGTTCTGCCGTTGGATTGCAATTCTGAACATCTCTGGCGAGTACAACATATGTGGTCAATGACTTCTCGACAACTAATGTTTTGTGATGAATAGATAGCGGATTTTATGCATTTATAACAGAAATGAGTAGGTGTAATTCGACACAGTGAAAATATTAGAAGAATTTAAAAACACTGTTATATTATTTTCGATCTAGCAAACATATTAAGAAAGAAAATAAATTTCTATTTCGCTCTAGTTGGTTGCAAATCGGGTAGAAAATTTTTATTTTGCATAAAGACCCGCTCTCTAGTGACGAACTTTAGCAAAATCTCAACACTGACAACATTTTTACCGTATTTTGACCAGAATAAATCGTGCGATGTACATTTTCCTGGATCTTAGAAAGAGCATAGAAAATTCCGAAACTACAAGTTTTACTAGCACGAGACCAAGGAACTAAAAACTCGTCGATAGTCTACCTGAGTAGTCGAGTCCCTCCTCGTGTTGATCAAGGGATGCGTGGGCGTGTTGACGTTCGGAGATCCGACGGGGCTAGACCCGCCGGAAGTCGAGGTCCCCGGAAGCGGAAGGCTTCTGCCGACCGTCGGAGAGATCGGCGGGGGTGTCACCGATGACATCACGATTGCTGGAGGAGTGATCGACGCGTCCAGGTTTAGGTGAGTCAATGTGGTCGACGTGGCCGTCGTGGTCATCATCTTTGTTTCGACGGTCCTTGTGACGGCCGCCTTGCTCTCGATCGTCGACGTTGCGGTGGTAGTTGTCGTGGTCGTTGGTGTGACCGTTTTGCTTTCGATCATCATACTCGGATGGGGCTTCTCGATGCTGCTCGACCGGTCGCCTTTGTCGAACGAGCTTCTGTGTTCCAGGTGTTCCCTGCCGCGAACAATTGCAGTAATTAAAATCCATAAAAGACTCAACAATTCTTAACTTAACGCTATATCCGAAGAACACAAAAATAAATTGATATGATAGGCATTTTCATAATCACGGAAATCACAAAACTTGCAGAAAGTGTCACACACTATCGATATGATAAGAACCAAGAAACTTGAACACGTCCAAAAAATTGTGACATAAAAGACTATCTTAAAATTGCTTGTAAAAATTGAAACTACACCAACTCGAGTATGGGTACAGAGTTTTCAGAGCCACCCGTTAGATGACTGTTCTTACGTAGAACAGAGGAGATTCTTATCGACGACAATTGGGTTAATATGACCTGTAGGAATGAGTCTGAGTCGACGACGGGCGATTATGCAAATTATACGTGAAATGACAGGCGTGCAGCGAATTGTGCAGTCAATTATGTACCTAATGGCGTTGCTGCCAGTGCTATCGGTGCTAGAGGCACTCGGTCTTTGATCGAGTCTGTCATATTTCGAAGGCGTGATGATGGTGCCGTCCATTGACTGTTGTGATTGTCTGCGTCTATGATGCCGGCAGGTATGCTTCCGTTCACCCGGACTAGGTGTTTGCCCGGTGACGATGGAGTCCCTCCTGGATCTTGAACTATCCCCTGAACTCTGTCGAGAATTTCTCCATTCCATGGCCTCTGCAACAAACCCAGAATTATTAAATATTTTTCCCTTCTTTTTTGTCTTAATCATTTCATTTACGTTTGTATCGAGCCATTTATTTCGGTCTACTTACTGACCCAATTTTGCTTGCAATATCAATATGTTACATTTCTATATATTCGTTGAAGGTGTAAAATCACGAATAAAACAAAATTGCTTACACCAATATGTATAAATGCAACAGCGAATAAAATATCAGCTGAAGATTGTGTAACTATTTCTAAGGAACGTATAAGGGGACTGTCGTATCTACCAAAGGGCTACTACCATCAACTAAATCGTTATTTGTCATTACTAGTCATTACAATTCTTTGTCATTACAATGCAACGAAACGGTCGTTTAGCAACTTACCGTGCCGAGGCGTGGGCGAAATGACTTTTGGCGGTAGCTGCACCTGGGGTGTCGAGTCCCGCTTGTTCCACAGTCTCGCGAAGTCATTCCTCAACTCGCTGATCGTCGACTCTCTTCTCGATTTTGTAGACGCCTGGCTCCTGATCCCACTGTCCACCGAGCTCTCTCTTCGTTTCGAATCCGCCGACTGTCTGGACCGTGGCACCGATTTCGTAATATCCGCGAGCGTTTCGCGACGCGAGAGCTTGTTCCCGCGACTTTTCCCAGAACCACCGCCGCCCCAATCCCTCAGAAGGTCCGACAGCTGTGCGAAACTGGACCGTCGGCGATGCTGATTTTTCGGCGGCTCGTGGGTCTCATTCGGCGGCGAGATCTGCGTCCCTGAGTCGCGTCTTCCGGTTCCTGATCGAACACCGGTGAGAAATCTTATTTTTTTTGTCTTTTCATGGAATTTCGAATTTTTGTGTGTCCCAATTCACTCGTATCTCATTCGTCAATATTCAATTAACACGTGGGCCTTGTGCATTTATTTCATGTATTCAGTATATGCATTTACGCGTGAGTATTTGCTTCATTGTACTCGATACGTACATTTATATGCGAGTGTTTATTTGATATATTTAATATGTCTGTTTATTTGTATTCATTTGATACATTGAATACGTGTATTGATTTGCGAGTATTTCCTTCATATTTTTAATAGTACATGCATTCATCTGGCAGTATTTATTTTATAGATTTAATACATGCATTTTAATGTGGTTTTCGATTCGAATTAGAACATTGAAAATTACCTTTGAAAAAATTTCCATCAAATTTATTCCATTCATATGTCTTTTCGAAATGGAAATTATTCTAATAAATAGATCGTATAATAAAAACAATAAGAGAATGTAACACTGGAGGGGAGACCAACGAAACTCATCGGAAAATATCTGAGACGGCGAGAAACAAGAAAGAAATACTACAAGAGACGAAGTTAAAAAGTGAAATGAACGAGAAATAAATATTGCAAGGGGAGGATCATGCAAATGAACGGAAGATAAATATCACAAGAAATCAAAAGAGAGAAAGAGAGAGAGAGAGAGAGAGAGAGAGAGAGAGAGAGAGAGAGAGAACTCTTACCGAGTCGTTGCTTCAAAGTGGACTCCTCCACCTGTTCCCGCATAAGGTCGTCCCAGCCATTTCCTCCTTGCCATACCAGCCCCACCTGATGGGTTAGGATCGGCAGGTTGCACACGAAGCAGATCGATGACATGGTCCTGTAAAACGAAAATGCTCGGTCTTGACCCCGCTAATTGTTAAATGATCGTCGACACGTCGACTCGGTCGACGCGTTCGATAAATGGTAAATCCTTTTAGGAAAGAGTCGGTGCAATTTGTTGAACAATATGGTTACGGTGAAACCAGGCCATGCCAACGCTAGCTTGTGAAAAGTAACATCATTCATCGAAGTCGTGGTTTCTTCGCTAGATCATTCTACTGTTATAGAAATACTTAACTACGGTTCGTTCGCATGCTCGCCGAGATGCAAATCGGGCGTCCCGTTCGTCGACGGACGCTTGTCCGAGAAATTAATGAGAGAGGATAAAGCAGGGCTCGATAAAAGAGGTCTGTTCGTCCTTTTCCACGCTTAGTCTCGTTCTTCTTCGATTTTTGTGTCGCTGGGCTTCCCAGCAGCCATTAATTTACAGCAACAATCTGCAGATCTCGCAAAATGTCTCACCGTTAATCGCGTTGAAAAATTATTTCATTTATTCTAACCTCGACGAACACTGCTTCTTTAAAATTGGTTTCTGTGAGCACGGTAAGCTCTACACTCGTAACAGACAAGTGAGTTAACTCTGACAATTTGATTTTTTAAAAGCAATTATATAATAGAAAATGGAATCATTTTAAATCTGTAAGATGAAGATATAGAACATGTAATAATTTTAAGTATTCTTTGAATATCTTGATTAAAAAAAAAATGTGGCTGCCACGAGACCCGGTCGCACAAAATTCGAAGAATCAAGTCGGGACTACCACACGCGCAGAGCAAGTTACGAATAGACTCCTTCCATATAAAACTACGTTTAACAATTCTACGGCGAGTGAACAGTACAGTAACGAAGTGTTACTACTTGTCAGCCGGTTCGAGACCTCTGTTCGGTACTGTATGCTTATGTACAGGAGGCTGATGCTGATCAGAGCCATAAGGGAATCGAGTTCGCACGAAAAGTTAACGAGAAAACTTCGTGTAATATACTCTTCGCGAATGCTCACCTTTTCCGAGTCTCTGAGTACCTACGAAGTTGGAATATTGAGTTCTGTTCGTCCTTTATCATACGTATGTATATACAATTCCCACGGTGGGACTTCATTTTTTAAATTACTTCCTTCTGTGGAACTGTACGAACACGTTGGACATCATCGAATTAGCGGGTTAATTGGGTAACTAATTGTAATTGTAATCCTATTCTATTCATTGTATGCAATTCGACCAAAAAGTACTCGGACTAAATTCTTTTTTCCGAGAAGCGGAATGCTAATATTCACTTGTTCAATCCGTTTGACACTGGGCTTACACGTCAAAATGTCGCGTCTATTTTTAATTTACAAGTATTGATATTTCTTTGGGTATTTATTATTTTAAAAAATGGGTATTAACCGCGTTATACAAGAGTCTACTGTAGTCATATCAAGTTCAGCAAGGCAAGTATTCATTAAGCTTAGGAAGTCCGGGTACTCCTCAGTCAATTAACCGAAAAATATGTAAGAGAATCATTCAGAGTACATAGGAGTGTAAGACTAAAAGTCACTCGATCATCATCAGCTTTCTGTACGTTGAGAACAGCCAAAGTTACTTTACGGATTACAGCATATAAATCATGATCAAAGATCGCGGGGTTGGAACCGGAGGATGGAAATCAGATTCCTCCCCTGCGTCCATCGGTTTCGGACCGACGAAACCACGCTTCGCAGCTGCCGATGCGTGGGTGCGCGTCACAACGACGTACACGACAGCACAAACGATATACTAAACGGAGGCAAACATACTCTCGGGCAAGGTTTATGCGCTAAGAACACAGGCGACGCAGGTGTGGTTACAGAGCTGCCGAAAACGTGCTCGAGCGAGCCTTCGATCAGCCTCATTCTCAAAAGCAAGTGGATGCAAGTGAAACAACTCCGTATCGTACACACGTGTACTCGTGTAACTGTGCGCCGCGTGCGGGGCACCACGAAGATCCTGGATCCTTGATCTGGATCGTTCGACCCGCAAAACTCATGCTAACGTCCCCAGTAAGTCGTTCTTCCACGAAACCTTGCGGTCCATTATCTGAATTGTAATGTGGTACATATCACATTCACATTTTTATTTTTATCTTACACTTCCATCGCATTTTACATTTTCTGTCCAATTTTTATCACGAGTTCCAAATTGATTATTCTCTTTTGTTGGACCGTAGACAAATCTTTATAAAGATCTGTCACTATTTAATTCAATATACACACATTCCTGCCATTGACAGAATCGCGAAATAAAGCAAAGTTTCGTCGGAAGAATATTTCTTCTGTCGTTCGTCACGAATCTTGCCCGTCGACTCGGCGAGATGCGCCCCGTACGCGGCCATTGTAGAGCAAGGAAGAAAAAAAGAGATAGAAATAGAGAGCCGCATGTCTGTCCTCGTAATTCAGCGTATAAGAAAATTCTCTTTGCAATATTTAATTTAGCGTTTCGACCTGAAATGTCGAAGTCTGGGGCTCTGCAACGACATCGCATGGCAAGGGACTGGCCGACCTGCAAAAGATACACACACACAAAACGTTTTTTCCGGCCAGATGCATCAAGCCGAGATGGAAATGTGGTGAGAGTTGTTGTGGAGGATGTCAGTTCCTGGAAATTGCCCCGGGTCCTGGAAATTGCACACCGATCGCCCCATGAACCAACGCGTCGGTCTTCGATTATCTATCGATTACTGTTTAACCAGCCTCGAATCGTTCGGTCACGCGTTCCCGATTGTTCTGCCGTGAAATTCGACTTTTTCCCCGAAGCGCATTGTGTTTTCAATTTTCGTATATCTCGATTTTTCAATCACGCGATGATCAATTTTTGCCGCGGGAAAACGAATTTGAAATTTCCTCGTATCCCGATTTCGCTGCAACAGTGTTTTCACGTCGAGAGCTCTCCGCGTTTCCGTAATAAATTTTCAGTTCGCACGTTGAAAGCCCGGAGCTTCTAGACTGTAAATCTGAATTCCTGCGTTCGTAGATTTCAATTTTTCAGACGGATCTCAATTCTAATTTCCTTGCTGCAGGAATTTTAAGGTTCTGGGTAGTGATTTAGGAATTTCTGCACAGAGAAGTCTCGATGTTTAAGTGAGGAGGTAACGATTTTTCATCGAAAGTTTTTATTCTTTAAGTTTTATATTATATTATTCTTGTCGAGTTCATAACCTAGCGTAACGTTCGAAACTTCTACAGTTGTAATTAGGGAATTTTCGATCGTGGTACCGGAAGTTTACAGTAGATATCAACGATACAAACCGAAAGTTGTTTGTCTTTTACTTTAGTCTTTTCACTGCTTCCTTTTTCCCTATTTTATCGCTTAACTCCTTGCCTACAACATAATTACTTGCCGGAGCTCGAACGATAAACTTCTCGTTTAATGAAGTTCAACGCTCGACGGGGGTGGGTTACTTTAATCCGCAACTTTGCAACCCTTGGCGGGTGGAACGGGATGCCGTTCGGTGTCGTGGAATGTGAGCACGGTAAATATTTGCGGAATTAAACACGGGAAACATTTAACCTCCGGGATCATTTTTCTAATCGTGATGGAACGCTTTCGCTGTGACAGAAAATCTGCGAATTTTTCTCGACGCAATTTCATACTTTCATCCCCGTGCGATTTTACACGAAATTTTTGCTCGATCATTCTTCAAGAACTATTTAACAGTTATTTAAAAATATTTTGTGATTTATTAGAAATTATTCAAAGATTATTCGAAAGGAGTACAGAACTTATGCGCATAAAAATTCTAAAAATATAAAATCTTTACTCCCAGAGAGGAACTATAATTACAACCGAATACGCTTCTGAAGATGCGAGTCGCCATCCGGCTCCGAAAAATTCATCGTTTCCCAGCGCGCGTGGAACATGCAAAAATTTCACCAGCGGATTCCAATATCACTGGACCGAGAGTAATACTTCGAGGTGAAATTCAATATTTCATTTGCGGTGGTCCGAGCATGAAACGTTAATAAAGGTGGGATGTCTTTTGCGCGTTTGGACGCAGCGGTTTGTTATCCCAGCGCCTTTTATTTTTTATACTCCATTCGTCATATTTCATCAGAACTGCGTCTACGCCAAGAAACAATATCGCATTATCCTTTCGAGGAATATTCTAGAATATTCACATGCGCATCCGCGTTCAAGCAAGCGTGTACCGAATACCGAATGACCCAAATTCCTTACAATAGAGTCATTCAACGCGAAAACTGACACTTTTTCGAGTTAAATTGCAGATTTTCTTCTAATTTAAATATGTTGTAGTCTTTAGTGACCTATGAACGAATTTCAAAGGATTTTTCGAGGACTGCTTCAGAACCTCTTTCGAGGACTGCCTCGGAAACGAGGCGCAACTTTCAGAGGTCTCGAAGCGAAAATGCAAACGCAAACGTGTGCGTCGAGCACATATCGTAAATCGATCGACGCACCTGTTTGAGTTTGGGCTTGTCTTCGCAAGTGAAATACAAGGAAAGCCATACCAAATCGCATCATAGGAACGCAAACTTGTGCGTCCAGAGGCACAGCAGAGTATGGATAACAAAACGCTGCGTCCAGACGCGCAAAGGAGATCCCACCTTAAAGACGGTAGACCAGTTAGTGTCCCGCTGTCTGACGAGATTCGAATTCATCGCAAATAACATTCATAATGTGACACGAATTATTCACGGGTCAGTCGCCGCGCTGAATATCGAGCGATTTATGCAATTAGTGATTTCATTAGGTTGCTGCATATAGGGTGTTCGACTTGACAGTGACATTAAGCGAACATAACTTTTCCCTGAATAAATATCCCATTCCAAAATCAGACATTTCATATGGAACAACCTAATAACCGGTTCCCGTGAAACATCGCCGATGTAAACGATCGTCTTCCTGGGCCGCGTATACGCGTGGGCCGAGAGTATATAATCTTCGCGAAATTAATTTAATGCGGTTCACCCAGTGACGTTAATTGCGCGCCACGCCGCTTGGCGCGTCCCGGAATACGAAATTATCCGGGGCAAAAGGCGGCCGGCTGACCGAGTAACCGTTCTCCGAGGGGGAAACCGTCTGCCAGGCTGCTTTTAAATCCATTCCTATGCTAATTCGACCAGCCATCGACGGCCTCTGTAACAGAAGCCAGCTGATAAAGCGGCTAGATTGAGATCATTTGATAATTGATCGCACGAAACGGGGTGAATATGCTTACAACGCCCGGCGGATGCCGTGTCCGCTAAAATCCACCCTCCTTGCTAATTTGCGAATTCGATGGCAGCAGGAAGTTTGCGTTTGAAAAGTGCCATTAATGCGACGCGCCGCTCTTCGACCTTTGTTGGCCGCAGATAGCGGAAACCTTGAATAGAGATAACGAAACCTTCTAGCACCCTCTGTGGGCCTGGAGGCCAGATGAGGGCTTCGGGACCGCGCTTTGTCCGCAAATCGCACGCGCTTCCAGGAAAATATTTTTTAAATTATAGTTCGACGGCTGTCCTTTGACAGGGGTTTGCTGCTAATTAGAAGCGTGTTACAATTCTTAATGGAAGAATGACATTTTTATTTGCTTCCGGTACCTTCGTTCCGGTACTACTTGCCTGAATCTAACACCCTACTTGCCAGGAATAAACGTCCAATAAGATACACAGTCTATGCAACTTGTCTGTATGATACGGTAGCTTATACTAAATCCTCGACAGGAATCCTGTTGTGTACCACTTGTTCGACTATAAGCACGCCTTATCCAACTCAATATAGTGCGACTATCGATACAACGTCTTCCAACAAAGAACAGGCGACAGGAAGTGTGTGCGAACCAGCGCTTAACGAAACACTAATAAAATTTATGCAACACTCGACAGTCACAGTATACACCGAGCGTACTTTTAATAAACCTAACATTCCCCGGGACTCTACTTACTCATCGTTCCCGTGTATAAGACCATCTTTTGTCTTGTCTCACGAGTTATTTTTATCCGCAACTCGAGAGCCCGTGATATATAGCCGGTATAACGGAGCACACCTTGTCTAGAAGTTATTTTATTCTCGCGCCAGGAAACTTTCTTCAGACATATTCGACCCGTGTCGCACACGCCCGCGCTCGACAGTTTTTATGGAGACAACCGCAGCTCGCATCCGGAGGATGCCTTGCGAACGAGAGAAATATTCATAACGGAGCTGATATAATTAGAATATTACGTGTGCAAATAAGGTCTTTCCCCTTTTTTACCAAATTCAACATTTTATTACATTTTACGTACATAAAAAATGTAATAAAATCTTGTGCGGTGACTCCCAATCTTCCTGCCAATTCTTCTTGCATCTGGGTCGGATTTTCGTTGAGCAATTCCACTAACTGACCGTCACCAAACTTTCTCGGTGCACCTGCACGATCGTCGTCTGCCAAATAAAAATATCCGACTTTCAATCTTTGTGCCGCAATCTCCCAGGGCTCCCAGAAAGTCTTAGAGCGATCATCACGACTCTTCTTAAAACTAGAAGAACGCTCTTTCAGATGGCACCAAAATCGGGAAGTAATTCCAATTCAGTCAGAATTTATGATCGTAGAAAAACAGGGGAAGGAATTTATTTGCACACCTAATAATTGATTTCGTTTCGCGCGAAGTTGAGAATAATGGCTGAAACTCGATGCGACGCGTGTGAACAATCTTTTAGTATTTTTCATTCGAATACGCACAGTCAGATTCAGTCAGTTCACATTCGCATTAAATATGCATTGCGTTTGTCTCTTCAGATGGCGAACGCAAAACACGGAATGTTCGAACTGATGACAAAAAATGAGACACCTGATTTTCAAAATCTAAAATGATAGTACCATCCCTGACGGAAAATATCCTATCGCAAATGCAAATACCATTGCTGGAGAAATCGTATATACAGGGTGGTGCATCGTTATCTCCGTTGCTTTTGAAAATATGAAAAAATTGTATCAACCAAAGTCAGTATAAAGAGAACCACAATATGGCGATAACAGTTTTTTTCTAGGTGAAAGATTTTCGGAGATTTTAAGGTCGCTCCAAAAATAGTACAGGCACATTGTAAAGGTGGCGAGCAACCGCGAACTCGGAGAAAATTCTCTAAATTCGTATCTTGTACAATATAATCTCATAATGTGGAAAAGTTTCGTGGCTCGCAGCCGTAACCAATAGAATCCGTATTCATCTCAGAACTCGGGGCACCGTGAGAAAAGTTCGCCGCCGAACTCGCCAAGCTAACTAAATCACTTGGTCCGTTATTCTCACGCCAATTCTCGTCGGACGGTCAACATTTCGAATAAATATAATAAGTGGGAAAGATTGACGGTGCATGCTGGAATACGAACGAGATAATTTATCTTCCGCGGAGGAGTTTTATCCTAGTTTAAGCATATTCGGAACACCTGTTCAGATATCTCAGTAATCCATTCGCTTCCACGCCAATGTTCCCGCATTCAATTCGAGCTTTCATTGTGCGCTGGAAAATTGGAGCATCCGATATAATGCGAACCAGCAAAATCTATCGTGATTAAACATGACCGACAACATGGCGGAAAGACAACGATAACAGTTTAACCCTCGGACGACGGACTGTCCTTACAACTGTATAATGTTTAGGATTATTCACTCTGTTTTGTTTATCAATTTTCTCAAACATTCAGTCTTTCTGTTGTTCATTTCATTTTAATAGTAATTAAATGGCGAGTTTTATGCTCTGGGTCGAAATAGACCCAGGCCTCGCTGCACAGTGTTCCAAACGCGACCCCAAAAGCCGTAGTACATGATATTCTTGGAAAGGTTTTTAGTGTTCTTTTAGTGTTTTTAATGCTTGGCCAGCTTTCCGGCGTTCCAAAACGCCGTGCGCCGTCGATTCATGCGAATGGTAACTGCTTCGCTATTGTTCACGAGATCCCGGATATGTTAAACAATTCCTACACGGCCGGAATTACCGGGCGCGATAACACGCCAGAAAACGACATCGCGTTTCGGCTCGCATTAACGGTTGTTGAAACGCTCGCGTGTCATCAACGGAATATATTCGACCGTTCGTGGTGCGACATTTATTTTCTCGCGGGTATGACGCGACCAGGACACTGTATAAACGCTTTAAACGGAGTACGCTGCGCAAACGCCAGTCCGATGTTTATGTATGCACACAAACTGCAACTGCAAAGTTCCGTCAGCTTCCTCGTATCAAAGCTCGCGGTTAAATCTTCCGAGTGCTGACGAACGAAACCAAACACGTTCGAGACCCGACAGACCGGATAAGTTATGACGTAACCGTTTTTAAATCTGTCGGGTACAAGAATTCTGAACTGTAAACAGCAACGAGAAACATTTCTGAAATTATAAAACTTCGTAGCACATAGGTACCGAGAGTTGTTTTTTTAAGAGAATGGTTGACTTGAGACCTGTACTTCCTCCGAGACTTTTGTTTTTCGCGATGAGTACTATAGGATGGAATAAAAAAATGCTTGACATTGAAAAACAGATCAAGGCCAAACTTGCGGTCTATTTTTTAAACAAATCCCCGCCGATCTAAAAGTGCAGAATGACGTTGTCGTGGTCGCGATATATAATTTTGATGCAACCCTGCACAACGAGCATGTCCCTTGTCAGGCAAGTAGAATGAGTCTGTCTCTAGTCGGACAGATGTAATAATCTTGCTATGCAGGTAAAATAGAATTGACCCTGGTGAAAACAGGTGGAGTAGGACTGTTTCTAGGTAGACAGTACAACATCCACGATTGTTCGCATTAAATCATCCGGATTGCAGTTTCCTCTTCCAGTTTTGTTGATCTTCGGCGACCAGGCGTTACGACGCAAGGGTAAGCGATGTTCCCGGCCAGAAGTTCAAAAACTATTATTTACCAAGATTCACCCGGATCTCGACTTTCCAAGCACGCACGGACGTCGTCGGATTCGCGCGAAACTTCAGACATTCTACGATACAACAAATCGCTGCGATTCGCCGCGGCTAACTCGCGGGAACAGTTACGCGATTCGCGATCCGTCCCGTATTCAGCGGAGGAGAACGCGATCGCGTGTCGCGCATTCACAGTTCTCACTAAATTATGACCTCCCGGCTATGGCAGTTTGCATAATTGAAATCATTGTTCAGGCACCGAGTGCCGGCAGATCACGCTTTCATTTAACGAACCGTCGCCCATTTAATTATGCGATAAATTTGCCACGCGACATCAACGGCCCTTCCACCGAGCTGTCCGCGTCGTTGCTTTATTTTCGAGGAGCCGGCTCCAATAAATTGCAACTCCTAATATTTCATAAGCAATCAATTTAAAAATTTTAATCAAGGACCGCGCTGTTCAAGAGCGCTTTAGTTTAATTGCGGAGCTTATTCGTTTACAAAAATGTCGAAAATATTGGAAAACGGGATTATGTAATATTCGAGAGGCACGGAGATTTTACTTGGAAGTAGACGACGACGTATTGAGTGTTCCTATTCTCAACATACAATTGTTATTGCACTTTTCTGTACGAATAATATTTCAACAACTATAATGCGATTGATCGTGTTCTAGCAACTCTAGTAAATTATAAATCTGGAATAATTTCCTTTTAACTTTTTGATATGAATGAACGAGAATCCGCCATTCACCGATGAAAGATAAGTAGACCGCGTGCAGTGTTAATTGAACATGTGCAGCGGCAGTATGCGAATTAAAATAAGTACAAAGGACCTGACCCACTTTCGGTGCACCACAAACTTTTCCAGGAGTACAAGCGACGTCCCAGAGATTACGATTCACGAGGGGCGAAATAACATCTTCGCGTGAACGTTACGAGACTTATCGCGTTTCCCAGCTCTAGATATTTTCTCTTGCAAATTACGGAAACGGCTCGCATCAGTCCGCCGACGCCTTAATCTAATTCGGGCTTGAAAGTAATCTGGACGAACTCGTTCGGCATCATTTTAAAAACTCATCTACCAACCGACGGAAAATACGAAACGACAGTGGAAAAACCAGCTCCTGACATTTTTAGAAGAAACCTCGTGGCGCCACGATCGGAAGAATGAAATTACGTTTCCGTCGTCTGGCAAAAGGTCGCGATGATGACGAAAAATAACGAAAATTGTTTGCATTTGGAGCATCGGCAGCTCAAATTAATTTTTAAGTGAATATCAGAGAATTTAATAAAGGCTAATACAGGCTGAAATTACGGTGGCAGTCAATCTCGTTGACAGTAATTCTGTCTGATTTAGACTGTCCGGTAACCACTTTTTCCTGGTCTCGCGGAATTCTTTAAAATATAGGTTGGGGAGAAAGTTTCTTCGTATTCTTCCGATAGATGGAGTTACCATGTCATAGCTCTGTTAATATTAATCGGATTATTTAGTCAAAAGTTATTACGTTTTCAAAATGTGTGAAAACAAAGAAGAAATTCGATACATTTTTGTTGTACAAGTTGTACAGTGACGGGATTATGGTTTTACCTGAAAAATGGCAAAAGGTGGTCGATCAAAACGGCACACACTTGATTTAATAAACTTCATTTAAAATATGGAGAAAGCTCGATTCATTTCTGCATTAAAATACGAAGAAACTGTTTCCCCAACCCAATATTAGAACAGTAGATGGCTGATTATAGGCATCCCCTACTCCCCCAGTTCGACTAATGTGTTACCTACTCTACTAACTTCTCGTACAGTAATCGATCTTGCTTGTCTGGCCATAAACATCACTGCAATCAACGGTATTCATCTCGGCTGACTATAAATGTCCTATTCCTCTTAGCTTAAGCGATACAGACGGTATAGAATATTCAATAGTAATTACATCATCGTAGACATTTCTCGTACCGAAGGATTCGTTGATTCCAGTGAATAGCTTCTGGTGTTGATGGAACTATTCCCTGTAATAAATGTCGTTTCCAAGCCACTGCGAGGCCAATAACTTGCAAACATTTCCCACTGTTTTTCACCGACAGAGGCTCTTCCATTTCCACGGGGAAACAGTGTAGAATAAAATAGAAAATATCCCGAATGACACGCATACGTCAGAACCAAAGCCATAGTCTGCAGAACGAACTAGCTGGCGCACAGTTCGAGCTAAATAGAAGCACGCTCGCCGGCTACACTGCTACGTAGCCCGTCTATTATCGAACACGATTTTCGATACAGGATCGATATTCCACGACCGAAAGTAATGCCTTTGATCAGGTCAAACCTTGCAAACTCGCGTTCTGTGTTCGGCTGCTCGAAATGGGTTCGTTCGAGTTTTTTTTTCATGTACGACAATCTCTGCATTGTTCCGCAAGTCGTTGGATTTTAGAGACAGAAGATCATGGCGAGGAGGACATGAGGAAGACACGAGGAGGATCTCGAGCCAACAGTCCGCTGTTTACCGAGCCATTGATCCACAGGTGGCTCCTAAATGCAAAGAACGAGGCGAGCAAATCGCCCTCAAGGTCGTAAAATTCCATGTCTGATTTATGATCGAGAGTCAAGCGCGTGCCGTAGTCTCCGGTCCAACGGATATCGGATGAAGCAGTTATTTCTTCAGCACTCAATTCCAACGAAATTGTAGGATTATTTCAGAATTATCTGAACAATGTTGCGTTCAATTATCTCGAAAAATTCAATCACCCACGCTCCAAGTTATTTCTCTGCAGTTTTCGATACACCAAGCTGATATCTAAAAATGACCGAGTACTTGCGATAGAGATTTAACATTCTGTCGATCGGGATTCCCGCAAATCCGTAAATTCCTGTGTGCGAACGCCGACGCAGTTTGCGGCGGAACAATTTGGCGCATCTGCAGCGGACGCGTAATCAAATAAAATTATGTGGAACGCTGCGCTGGAACATCCGTCCCATAGATTGCTGGAAACTTTAGCGGATTGTAGGACAAAGCGAAAGACAATCTGTAATATCGTCCATCCTATGTTTTCAAGCGTTATCGTAATCATTTCTGTTTCCGGAGTAACACTTTGATCACGTTGCGTATAAATGTATTACCAGATATTGCGAAGTCCGTGACAGGGAATAAACTTTTTATCGAGCTGAAATTTTTCGAAATTTCCAACGCAAAACTCATTTGATCCGGGAGATTGCGTTCGTTGTGACGTCAATAGACATCCGCCAGATTAACCAACCGCCCAACAACGCTACGCTTTTGGCACAGTCAATAAATTTTCAATTTTTTTTTTCGGCGTCCGGCCAGTACGCCGAAAATCCTGCAATTTTTTCTATACTAGAACATCACTCAATTCGAAACAAACAAACCTTCACAGGGCACTTCAAAAATTATTTAACGCACGCCTGTACGGTGAAAATTAAGCAGAAAACGTCCGGCTTTTAATAACTGGCATTAAATGTTCAACAATTCCCGGTATTTTCAAATATCGACGCTACAAAATACTGAAATCATAAATAAACTGTCCGTAGAAACTTTAAAATGTACAGAATCCATCAAATAGTAGAACCTGCTATTTATTCTTTATTCTCGTTTATAGACGATTCAATTCGATATTGCATTGGATTCACTTTTAGTACTCGAAAAATTATATCAGGAGCGATTCGTTGGTCTGATGGTACGACACAAAACTGCGTGATAAAAATAACAGAAGTAAGTATTTTTGTTTTTCCACTCGCGCCACAAGTCTCGCCACTTAATCCGAAACAGCAACAGCCTAGAATAATACACCGATGTTATTCCTATCTAGCAGTTCGAGATGATCCACGCCAGTGAACCCTCGCGAACGTCAACCCTCGTCCGAAAGCATAGAACGGTATCGAACTCTCCTCGCAAAACAGCCAGACGAAACGCAGGAGAGCCGACGTAATTCTATTTCGTACTAAACCCTCGTTTCTTCCACGTCATCAATTTATCCGGCAAGATCGTAATAAGCAGCTCAGAGAGATCGTCCAGCCGTGATGATACAGAACATTTCCGAATGGAGGAAAGCCAGCTGGTTACATTGGGGAAATTTAGATTTACAACAGGGCCTGCGTAAGTCGTGAAAGCAGCTCGGTAGGACATTGCTTTCCACGCTGTTAACCCTTTAAAGGCCGCAGTACCGAAGTACGTGTTCGTCAAAAAGGGTAACATTTGTTCTATCCATTCCTATTTAACGTGGTTATCATTATTGCAGGACCTTCGTGCAAATTTCCATTCTCAGGTCTCGCTTTGAACAAATCAGTGTAGAGTAGTAGTATGTGGTCCTTTCACTGACTAGACACAAGGAGCTTTGAAATTGTGTTAACAATTAAATAGAGAGGAAGTATTTCTTCCAATAATATGTGTATTGCGTATTGTCGACAATTGACAAAAGGTGGAAATTTCACATTAAATATGGGTCGAGTTTACAGAGGCAAATGACAACAAGCATTGCAAATAATGGCGAATACATAATAGATTGAATGTAATCGATGTTAGTTTTACTGACAAGTAAATTCGGTTTACTACAACAGAAATTATTTCTAATAATTAGACTGCGGATCTTTATGCAAAATAAAAAATGTTTGCATTGTTTGCAAGACACAGGAGCCAAATAGAAATTTCTTTCTTCTTTTAATTGTCTTATTCAGCTGAAATTAATACAAGGATGTCCTTAAATCTTCTTAATTCTTTCGAAAGATAAATGTCTTTCGATGAAATACTATTCAATATTGCATAAATACATTTCCCATTGAAATCTAAACTACGTAAGTGACCAGCTTGATACGTAAAAATTAAAAAAAATTTTTTTAAATAAAAAGTAATTATTTAAAAAAGTAGTACGATCTTTTGGACCACGTTCAAGGTTCTCTCCCAGAAGAATTCAATCTGAAACACCTCATTTGCCTAGGGCGACGAAAAACGTGAAGAGCACGTTCCTAATTGGATGGCCGGGGTCTGCGAAACCAATTTCGCAGCGGACCCGAAGCGATGTGCTGGTATGGTGATGGCACAGAAAATCGGTGGGCCGCAAGGGGTTAAATGACATGCGGACCGGTCGCGAAGGATGAACAATGTCGCCGCGAAAGCGCGCAGAGTCGAGCGTGAAGCGGGAGATGAAGAATGCCGAGCTGCACGCTCGAGGAATACATGGCGAGGAGGAAATCACACGCGCTGTTGCTTCGAGGCAAGCCGTGGATAGCCCAGGGGGTATCCCCATAGCAACCATAGCGGGGACAAGGTTGCTCGTGCACGCCGAGGGATCCACAGGGAACCGTGAAGCCAGAAATAAAGGGTCCGACGGAAAGAAGGCGGTAGAAAACGAAAGGGATCTTCGGGACGCTCCCAGGAGAACGAACGCCAGAGAAACGTGTGTCCGCGCGATCTTGGCTGCTGCGAAAAAATTTATGGCCGCGGATGAAAGAGGAATCGGGGACAACGACCCGCTCGCTAGATGAACGTTTGCGGAATAGGAACGACGAATTATTTATCTCGACACCGGTTATCCGTGTACATAGAGATATGACGGGGCGTCGACGGAACAAGTTTTATTATTGGCTCGGCATTTGCGGAAGCTGAGTCGAGATGCGTCTCCTTTTGATCTTCCGAAGTGTTTGAACAGTCTCCAGTCATATTTTCTTCCCTATAGCTTCGAAAGTGTTTACACTTTCTTTGACAAGCTTCCAGAAATTCAGATTAAATCGAGTTCTCTCGACTTAACTCGAGATAAATTATCCTGAGTAGATAGTGTGGTCTTTGTATCAGTTCATTAGTTGTGAACTCCGAGAGTGACTTTATTTTACACGTATCTGATCTTACCTCAAGTTGTAATTTCCAAAGGAGAAATTGATCAAATTCGTTTGTAAATTCTCTGCGTTCTGGTCTGACTATACGTGATCTGTACTACTGAATTGTCACTGGAAGTGCTCCTTTCTTGCTTCACAAGATCGCATACAAACTGATCGACTTCGGAAGACTTGTATTACTGGTTTGACTACAATGGCTACTTATTTGTCCTATTCTACTTACTCATCTATAGATCTTCCTGATTGTAGACTGCACTATTGTCATGTACTATTGTGCTACTTGGTGCAGATCGTGTTCGAGCGATCCGAACATCCTGTTCTCCTTATTCGTCTGCACCATTGTAATTGTCGGGCCGTGATTATCCTATTCTGATTTGCATACAAAAGTTTTGCCTTGCAGTACCTATCTCATTCAAATATTTAAAGCTTACAGCGATTACAGAAGTAAATTACGAAGTGTTAATCTAAGAATACATGAAATTATAGACATTAATAAAGTTGCGACGATTGGTCTAACGCAGTAAATGCTTATAACAGCTTATTTACGTGAATTAGATCTGAATTGTCCTACCACCAACACCTTACTCTGCTTGGAATCTACGAAAGCGTCGTCGCCGTCGTTTAACACCGTGGCTTCCAGTGATACTAATCCGCTTATCGCTTGTCCCACTTAAGTTTTATACGGTTTTATTGTTCATATTTAATATCTGCAATAAATTGCGTATTATTAACAGAGCAGCGTACCGCTAAACGCCGACAGTATTTCCTCAAATAAATTCTGCGCAAGACAACCCGTGAAATTTTTATCTTTAGTTTCTCATTACCGAGCGGTTGATTGCAACATTAATCGGCTCCGTAATAGAATTTTATATCTCGCGGCATGACCCTCGGAGAAGTCAATTCGTACAATACCTCTCCGAACATTTATTGGCTCGGTCCAGTCGACCGATTCGAAAGCCCCAGCACTCTTTCCATCGACAAATTGTACTCCGAAAGTAATGATGTGATAAACCGAGATATACAGTTTAATAGTCGCCTAAGCTTTCAGGATCCTCGTTCGACGCGTCCCTTCCGCCGTCTTGCTCGCTCTTTATGATCACTTGCTGAAAGTACATCGTCTGTCCGAGCGCGCGGCAGGATCTCGGAAAAAGAGAGCACGTGGCAATGGAAACTTTCTACGGAATATCGTGAACACGTCGTAACGTACAAGCCTTGTACGTTCGATAACCTGACTATTCGATACACTCCATTTGAGAGTCACGTTTTATGGAATGACTGTTTCACAGTTTCCCATTCCCCTGGTTTTCTTCTCGTTGCGATTTCAGTTCTCGTATTATCCTTTCGTCACGTTCCTATCGACTAGTATCTAGTCTCATACAATTCATTGATATAGAATTCATCACCAATTTTTAGAAATGCTATTTTTATAGCCTTGCAGATGTCATAAAGTAATTCAAGAACAGACACGTAGTGCAGAACCGATAATGTCTGGTTTTGACAATGAAAAGCACGAACATGGAAATATGAACATCCAGCAAATAATTTCGATAAAATAACACGCATGCTTCTCCGTGCCACCAATTCCAATCCGCCTCGAACTCCTCATGCGAAAGTTCGTTTCTCCTTTCTTTCCCCAAGGTTCCTTTCAAAAACCGAATTTTTGGAAGGCCGCGCGGTGGAGTTTGCTTCTTGTTCAGTGGGCCAGTCTTTTCGAGCTTTCCGTTATCGTTCGCGAAGGGACGCGCTTTCAAAACGTTCCCGAGTGGTTCACCGTGCACTGGAAGCTTCCAATATGGATGGTTCGCTTTGTTGTGCTTTTTGGTTCGAGCCCCTCGTCGAGTGATAATCGATAGGACGCGAAATCGAGTGTGGACAGGTCGTTCCATAATACATGGCAGCTACATTATTCTTTATTTTATTACCGCAAGCTTTCTCCAGCAGAATTTCCCTACACAAACCATGCAAATCCACCATACATTGCTATGAAACGAATTCCTTAAGGAAATTAATTCACGATTGCGATTATTTTCCAGTGCAGTAGCAAAAGTCAGCATACAAAAGATTGCTAATATTAGGGATCAGCTATTAGTAATTCCATTTTCGCGACTCACAAGAAAAACAATATCCATGTCGAGCCGAGTCATTACCGCGGCAAGCAGGCGCAAATATTGCACAACAAACATTTGATTCTGGCATCGCAACGTTCGATTATTCAAAATAAATCGATTATTCAATGTGCCGTACGCTTCCACAGCATTAAATTGCTTTTTCAACCTTTTCCGATATCACGAGAACCACATTTAATCAAATCCCGAATTAGTACGTATTTTCGTGAGCGCGTGAATTTCGGTTCAGGAAAGAAAGTGGCGTTCGGTCGAATATTTTAACGGGAATCGTCGGGAACCGCGTTGGGATGACGGAAAAGACAGAAACTGCTGTTAGCCTGCTCGTCAAATTCTGCTTCAGCCTTTCGGCGTTACAGCCATCTGCCTCCGCAGTGCCGCGCCGTCCCCGGAAACGTCAAATTTTATTGTCAAGTTGCGTTCTCGGATGGCGAAAACGTGCCACTGTTTCCGCGTTACTGTTCACGCGGGCAGATTCGCGAAACGGCCACTGGCAACAGTGTTCGGCGGGTTCTCTGGCGGCGGTGAATGCTGGCACCGAAATCGAGTTTCGATTTATCGATGCGCGTCGGGCCTCGTTTTTCCCGGTGACTGTTCCACACGTGCGTTCCACCCGTTCTTTTTTCTCGCGAAACTTTTTCCCCGGCAGCACAAGTTCCGCGGACGATTTGTCTTCTCGAGGATTTACGACTCGAGATCGGAGGCCGATGGAGTTTTCGTGTTTCCCCCGCCGATTGGCCCGGTGTTAATTCCTATTTAACCTTTCCGGATTCGCCCGCCAGACACGCGGAACGAATCATTTAATCATTTCTCAACCCCGTATTCCGCACATTCCATTTTCACAGAGATAAATGAGCGTCCCGCGAAATGATTTTGTGAAATACAGTAAGTCCTCGACTTACGCGGTTTACTCGTTCCAGCGGTTTCCGCGTAAATCGAATAGCGCCAGAGCGCCACCGCTGAAAGATTATTAATACGATCTGCTTTGTATATACTATATGTATGTACTCATTTGAGAGAAAAACTCAAATGAACCAGCTATGCTCAGAATCTTTCGCTTCTGTCAATCAAAAAATGAATTTCAATGTTCGGAATTGGTTTTTTGATTCGCTTCTAACACAAGGTAGACTTACTGTAGTCTACCTGGATGTTGAATAAGTTCTCGCTGTTTTTCAACAAATGTTATCAGAACTTCGCGCGTGTAGTTTAAGATGGTAATACACCTATAAAGAAGAACTATAAGCAAGTTTGAAATTCACTGCATGCCCATTCCGTCGAATTCTAAACAACTATATTTTTCATAGTGTTAAACATGGCGAATTCCGTACTAAAAAAAGAGTATTTGCGGGGAATTTTACTGCACTATTTTATTAAAAAAACACTTGTGGACACTTACGACGTCCATGCTCTGTCGGAAACAACATGCAGAGATTGGTTTAGGCGTTTCAAAAATAATGATTATGATCTTGATGATAAAGAACGCTCTGGCGCACCCCAAAAGTTGCAAGACGAAGAATTGGAGGCATTACTTAATGAAAACTCATGTCAGACGCTAGCTGAACTGGCAGAATCATTAGGAGTTGATGACACAATAATTTCAAAACGTTTGAAATCGTTAAGGATGAATCAAAAGCAAGGACATTGGGTGCCGTACGAGTGGAAGCCGAGAGACGTCGAACGGCGTCTTTGCACGTGTGAGCAACTGCTTCAACGGCAGAAAAGAAAAGGTTTTTTGCATCGCATCGTAACTGGCGATGAATATTGGATACATTACGATAATCCTAGACGTAAAAAATCATGGGGTAAGCCCGGACATGCGTCAACATCGTCGGCAAAGCCGAATATCCATGGTTCCAAACTTCTGCTCTGCATTCGGTGGGATCAGCTGGGTGTAGTGTATTATGAGCTTCTCAAACCGAACGAAACCGTCGTGGGAGATCGCTATCGACTACAATTGATGCGTTTGAGCCGAGCCTTGAAGGAAAAACGGCCGCTTTACGAGCAGAGACACGATGAAGTGATTTTGCAGCATGACAACGCTCGGCCACATGTTGCAAAACCGGTGAGAACATACTTGCACACACTTGAATGGGAAGTTCGACCCCACCCTCCGTATTCACTAAGCATTGCCCCTTCCGACTATCATTTGTTCCGATCAATGACACATGACCTGGCTGAGCAGCACTTCCATTCTTACGAAGATGCCAAACCATGGGTCGACTCTTGGTCAGCCTCAAAAGACGTGCCGTTCTTCTCACGCGGAATTCGTATGTTGCCAGAAAAATTGGAAAAAGTAGTGGCTGGCGATGGACATGTTTTTTCCTAATTTTTTTAAAAAATAAAGCATTAAGTTAATAAAGAAAACAGCGAGGACTTATTCAATATCCATTATTCTTGTTTATTCATTTAGTAGCTGAATATTAAGTATAACTATTTTTATTGTAGCGATTCCACACGGTACTCTCGACTAAATATCTGTGAGAATGGAGAGTACCGCCGGCCCAACTTAAAATGAACCGATAAATTCCGCATATCGGTCAATAAATCGTACGTTTTAGCGGCGACCTACGACAAAAATGTATATTCCTCAACGTCGCGCGTTGGTATAGCGAAGTTAGTTGCCTCGTCAGTCATCCCTGGAATTGAATTCTCGCAGTTTCGTGTCCGCTTTTTTCTTCCGTCGAAAGCGTTCGTTTCCGAGGAGAGCTTTATCAGCTCGACAGCTTTGTCTACGTTTCTGTTTTCGCCATGGGGGAGACGAAATTTCGGTTATTTGTATCATGGAACTCGATTTTCCCCAACGAAATCGTTCGGCGAATAGGGCTGTCACATCAAATATGATAGTTCGTGTCCATCGAATAAAATAGATTCAGAATTCTTTTATTGAATCCACGCATTTCGAAGAAAATAATTACATCTTATAGATTCATTATGATTTTCCATACTGATTGAACAGCGACTATATGTACATTGTTTTTTGTTATTGGCTTACGTTCAAACTAGTAGAATAAGCTCACCATGAACAGGCGCGTTGAAGAGTTTATCGGAGACTACATTATCGATGACTAGAATAAACCCATCACACAACCAGAGAGTTGGGATACATCCATCATGATCAGACAAGTAGATTATATTCATGATGACCAAGTGAAATACGTCAACACTTTCTACAAGTAGAGTACGCCTGTGTGAATGACCAAACAAGTAGAATATGCCGGTATTGGCCAGGAAAGAAGAATGGGATGTGATGGTCATTGTTCGATAAGTAGAATAGAACGGTCAATATCAGACAAGTATAACGTAAGCAGTAATCTAAACATTTCTTCTACAAAGAAAGGATTTCAACTGTACAGAATATATTTTACCACTATACAGGGTGCACCAGATAAAAATAGCGGTCTATCAATTTGGAGGATTACCAAAAACAGTTTACAAATATCAGGCCATTTCATCAGTTTTAATAACTAGCACGGAATAAATTACATTGGATTTGCTCTATTCGATCCGTCAATATAAACCGAAATCGAAGTTATTTTCTGTTCGCTCGTCAAATAATAATACCACGTTGATCAGCCGTCTTTTGCGACCAGCGAATACGTTTCGTTTCCGATCCGATAAAACTCTCTCTCTCTCTCTCTCGCTCTCTCTCTCTCTCTCTCCGCTTTTCGAAACGAATTACCAGCTTCTCTAATAAGAGATTAATAAATCGGGTAGTGTCCCGCGCACAGGATACCGATGGGAAAATATTACGGTCCGCTTTATTGAATCGCCGGGAAAAGCTGGATCGATTAGAACCGATTTCTCCCGGTAAACGAAACCCGCTTTCCCCGGAGTCCGGGACGTTATCATTTAACACGGCCGTTTTCGTCGCTATTCACCCGACTACCGGAATTTGACTTCCAAATTGCTATTCAAACGAAAGATCCCGCTGCCTACCAGCCCCCGTCGTTACCTCGCTCTTCGTCCTCCGGCCATTATTTCCTGGCCAAAGGAAATTCTCTTTACGGTTTTTCACCGGCGCGAAGTTCCCGACGCGTAAATATTTTACCGTTCGAAAATTTCTCTTGGCTCTTGCTCCTCGGAAAAATTACCAGAGAAATTGCCAGCGAAGAGGCTCCGACCGTATAAACTTTGTCAACGCGAATCTCCCGCTTCAAAAATTAAACGAGCGAGATTAAACAGACCTGTTCATCCGTGTTCCCACGCGGACGTCTGCTGTGCAAATAGCAAAGCACATTTATTTCTCGAGCAAGTACAATTGTTTTGTAGTCGCCGAGCACGATTCCAGAAATTTTTTGTCGGAGCGCTTCAATGGAAATTACGCGTTTATGACAAAAATGTGTGAATGTAATTTGGAACAGTAGAAACATGAAACATTTTTATACGGTTCGATTAAATCTGTCGTGTGACGAAGCCGTATCTGAAAATTTCTAGAAATGTAAAAGTTACAACAATGAATGACTAACTAGATTATTCATCATATTCGTTGCACGATGTGGAATTAAATTACGATCCCCTATGGACAGTTTTAAGTGAATTAATTGAACGATGCTTTGAAAAATGAAAAATCAGAGCTGTCACATAAAACATGAAATCCTTTGAAGTGCAAACTCGCATTTTCTACCGAATGACGTAGAATGTGTTAGGCCACCCTTCATCACGGAATCTATTCGGTGCATCGCAATCGCTCGAAAACTACTACTTTTACGGTGACGCCAGTGTAACAGTATCGCCACTAACCAGACGAGCAGGCCAGGGTTGATTACAGATCGTTTGATGGCGACCTATCATTGATTCCGTTTCTCGTTCCGTGGATCATCGCGTGCGTAACGCGTGCAGCCGAGACCAAAGCGGATCCAAGGCATTACAGAGGCTTCGCGAGATGAGACGAAGTGGTACGAATAATGGCGAACTTTCCCGGATTACGCGCTACGAAATTGAACTGAAATTCGATCAGGCTTTGTCGACCCGCTATTTAACTGCACTCGAAAGCATTCTGATCCAGCAGATCGGGGAACCTTCCGTTTTGGACAACACGAAATTTAACGAACCTGCAAATCCTTAATGAAACGGCATCGATAGAATAGTGAAATTCGCGACGCGTGCGGTGCAGAATCTATTTTTAATCGAGTTCCATTGTGAAATATTTCTCATGAATATTTATTCACGGGCGCGCACGTTTTCTCGCCTCGTACCACTTTCATCGTATCTCTGGAACAGAAAGTACATTCGTTTGTAAGGGGTTATACACTTGCAAATGTCGAAAAGTTGATTTTCAATAAATTCTTTTTTCTGAAAGTATAATATACAGTGGGGGTACAAGGTATCCTTTAATTCTTTATTCCAAAGTAACTTTTTTTTAATTGTTATTGATCGCAATTCCAAAGGAAAAAGTAAAGGTACAGTGACCTTTACTTTGTCCTTCGCAATGGCGATTAGTAAATTAATCCTTCTAACATCTAAAAAAAAACCCAGTCTGTGAGGTCCAATTTGAAAAAAGTTATTCGTTTTTAGAATGTGTACGAATACTTTGTCCATCCACTGTACCATCGCTATAACCTTAGAAATAAACATAGGATGTTGTCTTTATTTGTCAAAAACCCGATTATTTCAGTACTTACAAGTGTATATAATCCCTTAAAGTGTGATTGTGGCAAATTTTATAGCGGGACTCGGGATTACGTGTATTGAAGAGCTTTTAGGGGTGGAGAGAAGAGTCCGCTGCGTGGCGAGTGAAATATGGCAGTCTGGAGAAGTTGAACGTTTCTAACTGCTCGGTAATGCGGGCTCCAGTGTCCTTTTGGCACGTAGCCAATCGCCAATTGCAGGTAGTTTAGAAGTTTCGAATTGAATCGTCGGAACTCCGGCGAGTGTGGCCGGACAGTCGATACTTCGCGCGACGATCGGATAAACAGTAAATTAAATAATTCTATTGGTCAGCTGTCACTTTATACTATACACTTCTCGATCGACAGGATAATTGGAATATTTATGCGGACGTCGAGCTTCGTAGACTGGAAAAAGTTTCTTCCCTCCGAGAACTATGGACTCGACAAGCTTTAAACGATTTCCTTAGACAAAGTTCTCAAATGAAGTTTTTAAATTATCAAGTTTCCGCCAGCTTTTAATATCCAAGACAGAAACTGGTTTAATTCCGAAATAATGAAATTAATTTTGTGGCTGGACAGCCAAATGCGGGGTGTCCCATTTTCGATAGCAACTCCATTGTCATCCTGGCCTCGGAACTATGCTAATAACTGCACCCTGGTTTATGCAGATGCATCGTTTTGTGGCTGAATGAAATGTAAATGAAAGGAAACATAATATAGTGTTTTATTCTCTCATTAAAGTTCGTTTCTACGTGAATACTCTCTTAAATGTTGTGTTACAAATTATTAGTTGTCCGATAAATAATTTCTTCTTCCCTGACCAGTGGCACTTTTATACTACTTCGCCTGTGAAATGTCGGATTTCTACTAAATTTTTACAGGCCTCACTTTCCTATTTAGAAAGTTATTAACATGATTAATAAACCGCAACTCAGTGCCTCGGCTTCCCCTATTAGCTCTTCTTCGCTGCTATTAACTCGCGTAGTTCATACTTAACAGTATAACAGTAATTAATTGTATAGCGAAGTAATGTTCGAATTTTCTGTCAACGCTGTTACACACAGCTCGGAACTACGTTCATGTATACAAGTTAAACTATCCGCCTACGTACAGCTAGTTTTGATTAAAGAAGTTTCTGTGACAGTAACTAAACGTTTCACCATTTTGCCAAGCTGAATACATGTATACTTGTCCACTCTAGGTTCGAACATTCAAGCGGAGAGAAGAAATTAATTGAAGCTTCCACTTCGATATTACGGAACAATTTCGAGTAGATCCTCCGAAATTGATCGTAATAGTCTCCTTTGATCGTGGTAAGCGTTCGTGACCGAGCTTAGCGGAACGTCGCTAAGCCACACTAAATTTCTATCAAATAGCAGGGCTAGCATTAATCACAAGGACTGCGAAGACGGAATCCCTGTGATTTAAGCGGTCCATCTGTACGACGATTCTGTTCCCTTCGTGTAACACGGCTTCCGATTAATACCTGTGTTACGCTGTTCAGGTTTAATAACAGTGGCAGACAGCCTGTGAACCTTGTACAATTCGCTCCGTGTTTCCCCGTTTCATTTTAATCCAAATCCTGTTCCGTAATTGTTATTAGCCCTAAAAAATGAACCCTCTTGACGATTGTACGGATGGGGACATTTAAATTCATTTGGGCAGTTACTCAACAAGTTGCTTAGATTGTAGACTTTTATGTTATAGGAGAAGTTATAGGAACTACGTATACATTTATATCTTGTCTCAATAATTTTTCTAAGCTGGAGATAATACGACAGTGTGTTTTAAATTCTTTTAGTATGCATGGAATGCGTAGTCTATTGAACAGGCAAGTAGAACATGCTGGAACTGGTCAGACAAGCATTTGAGAAAAGTACAGTGGCCGAAATAATGATAGGTTCACTAGCCGCATCGGCTGGTTTACTGCTTCTACTTTTATTTTCGTTTTCGGAAGTATACTGTGGCATTCGTTTTTATTTCGCAAGGATGTGTTCTACAGATTGTGTAAGCACTCAATCGACTATCAACAGTATTAGTGTAAAGATGTACCTGTTTCAAAAATACTTTGAAAATTATTGAGTACAAGATACGAAATAATCTTAGGTTCACGGTGAAATATTTAAAAATTACTATTGATAGTGCCATTTTTTTAACGTTTTTGTATGGTAAGTACACAGATTTATAAAGTTTAATATTATTAAAGCACAATGACACGGGGAAATCGTTAAATGATAACGAAAAGAGCCAAATTATTGCTTTCCACAATATGAGTCTCTCTAACAGAGAAATTGCAGGAAGATTGAAGAGGTCATTAAATGTCATAAACAATTTTAGATAATATAAAATACGGCAGTAAAAAGTCTACAGGTCATCCAAAAAAATTAACACAAAAAATGAAATTCTATTTGCCAGTTGGTGTTCAACGTGTACAGCAAGTTGTGAGATCAAGTGGGACACTTAAATATTCTAAAAAAGTACTAACAAGTGAAGAAAAAGCATCAATCGATGCTTATAAAGATATGGGCTGCTCTAATCGCGCAATTGCTAAGAAAATTAATCGGTCATATACTGTGATTAATAATTATATCAATTTACGTGAAAATCACGGAAAAAATCATTTTAAAGGTGGTAATAAAAAATTGTCGTAAGGGAAGGAAAAACGCAGCACAATTTCGAGCTGAATTGGCGCTCTCAGTAACAACAAGACGTGTGCAACAACTTTTAAATTTTTCTGGATAAAAATGCAACGTAAACCAGGCCTTAAAGAAGTACATAAACAGGTCCGTCTAGAGTTCGCACGGGCACAAAACACAGTGACTTTATAGAAATTTCGGTGAGTGTATAAGTCAAACACTGCCCATGCGAAGTAGTACGAACCGTATCCTAGTGGCACGAGTAGAATAGTCCTGTCCCTGGTCAGACCAATGCAACGGAAATTGCATTCTCCTTGTCGAGCCGTGAAGTCTATCACACATTGCACAACTTCATTAGCAATATTACCTATTTAGGCTTTCTGTGTATTCTTATGAGATTTTTATGTTTGAAAGATAAGCGTACAAGTAATTTCAACTGCCAAACTTGCATTAATTATCCTAATTGAGTCTCTACCGGTGACGGTTTGCAACGGCAGGTCCGTAATCGAGACGAGAGCTAATGCAGCGGAATGTTCGAGCCAGCAAGTTGCTTAATGTTAGCAACAACTTACTAACGACTCCCCTGTTACAGTTTGACTTAATCGCTGGTTAGACTGATCGACCTGGGCTTCTAGGGTCGGAGGCAACTGCGTTTCGACCGAGTGCGCGTTAATTAATTCCCCCTCGAAATAAAGGGCGAGTTCACACGCTCGAAATTATTTACCAATTTTCCCAAGCGAAAATGTTCATCGCCACTGGCCGATTCTACGTCGACGTTCGGTGAACTGTGAAACCAAATTACCCGAAATTGCGCTTCGCTTTCATGCTATTCTTCAATTATGCACGAATTTTCTAGTCTATTGTCCTCTCTCGCTCTTCATCTTGACACTTTAAGGGGGTAGCGCCTTCTCATTTCTTGATAATGCAAAGATGGGCTTTTCCATACAACAACACGGCAAGTTAATGTAAGCGTGTTAAAATAGGACTTTTGAGGAAGACAGCGGTCTAGATTGATCTTTTGTCTAGCGTTTGTGACCCCATCTTTGCATTATCGATAAATGAAAAGGCGCATCCCGCATCCTTGCAATCCTGGAAACGAGACTACCCCTTGAATTAAGTTCCGTAGCTTCCTTATAAATAATAATTTCAGAAGAAATTATTAGGCTATATAAATTTCACGTGAAATACGTTGACAGAGAATGTGTTAAGTGGTTCGATATTGGCAACTTCTCAGCCACGGAACACGGCGGAGACACTTAGGGACGAAGTATGTATATAGAAGTTCCCCAATGAAATTGATGGGAGGAGTTCACGCGTGGCGTGATCTATTTGCGGATCAATTTTCTCCGGGGACCGGGTGTCGATCGCAATTTAATATGATCGCGGGAGTATCGAGCGGGAAACGCCGTGCCGGGGTGGTGGGATTAGCGTTACTCTCGGAAATGACTGATGCACACCTGCGTCCATCCGCGAGTAGGCTCCGGTGAGCTTCAATCTCGGCAAGCAACACCGAGTCGACGCGCAGTGTTCTAGGGATCCACGTTTGCGATCCACCGGAGGCGGCCGCGTATCCGATGAAGCGTGAGTGACTCAGCGACCGCACGTATTATCTCCATTATCGCGATTGGCGTCCGATCGGCCGATCAACGCCGAAGCGTACATAATAATACGGGCTGTGTTATTGGTACACAATGCCATGCCGCCCCCACTATATGTACATAATGCGGCCTGTACATTAGCGGCGAACGCCGTTGAATTTACCGGCGTTCGTACTCCCATAATTGCACGGCTTCTTTGCCCTACGCCGCGCAATGGAACTTCGGAAACGAAATTTTTACCCGCTGCAATTTTCCGCTTCGAGTGCTCCGATCGAAACTCTGTTGTTCGTCCGTTGCCATTCTGTGCTCGAACATTATTTTTATGGAATATCGTTACACAAGCGTGTAGTTTGGTTTTTTTACAAGGCAACAGATTTTTTATTTTTCTAATGAACCAGAGCATGGCATACATTTTGTTGTTTAAAGCTACAAGGAGTTTTGTATTAGCTCTTTCATCTTAGACGATCGCACAGGAAATTAATGTGTGCATCGCATGTTAACGAATTGTATTCGAGTTTCCTTAAAAGATATTGCGGTTGAACAACAGAGAGATGAAGACTCGAATATAAAAGCTCTTTTATAACAGATGCGTAGTTCCATGTAAACACCTGCATGCAAATTTTGAAGTTAACTAGTCAAATATAACGCGTGCTCTCCCAGCCCCCGTAAAAAGAACAGTAATTTTGGAAAACACATTTATACGCGTTATTGTTAATAAACAGACTACGGAACTGTCAGCTAATTTTAATGCTTCCGAGAGAATATATCTGTTCGTATCAATATCAATGTAATCAAACTAAATTCAGGATAAAAATAGAGTATTAAATGGAGCCATCTCTTGACGTAATTCTGCGAGATCTCTACACTAAGCGGATAAACCCAGTGGTTGGAGTAAGTAGATCTAGCCAGTCACGCGCGAACACGATGGTCGGGTACAGAAGGATCTGCTGAAGGACCCAGGAAAAAATTCTACTGGACTACAATTCTTTTCCCTGTGTTACGAGGCACGAAACGTTCCCCGGAAAACCTAATGCTAGGCTGGAAGTACAGAGATTTTTCACATGGAAACGTGCTGTAGGAAAAACAGGAACGTCGTAACATCCAGTGGAGGATTCGTGAGTCTCTCTCTTCCTCTCGCATTCTCTCTTTTCCGAGCAAGCATTGCGGTATTCACCGGGGAAACATCTCGGTGGGGAGGCTCACCCCAAAACCATTTAGGGGATACTAGGTCAACCACGTGCATCGCGTTAAGAGGCCAGCTTGCGAAACAGGCGAACGAGGAACTCGATTTTAAAGGAGTCGCGATCAATAACGTAATCTAGTCGCTATCGCAAACTCTATTACTGCGATTTCTATCGCACAATCGTCGTCTATGAGTTTGGGACACCGCTGACGCAAAACTCAGACGCGCCACTATAAATTTTGCATCACTTTAAATGAATCTAGTAACACAGTTATTCAATGTTTGGATGCCCCAACTCCAACCTAATAAAACATGCTCTAAAATGGGCAATAAATATTAGCCGAGACTATGGAACGTACTCTGCATTAAATTTGTCCGTTTGAGCAATATTTTCATAAACGACCTCCTACAAGAACGCGTTAAATGAACCCTCCTCAAAAAGAAAAAATTGAAACAGTACTAAAAAGCGAGAACTCTGATAAAAACGACTGCTATCATGAAGCACGGCTTTTTGAAAAAGCGGGGGATTAGGAAAATTTAGTTCTCCCAGTTTGGTTCGCCACTTTCTGTAACGAGCCGCAGCTTTTCCGAGCTTTCGAAAGCGATGATTACGTTCGCGCATCGACGCGTAATCGGAGTTTCATAAAACGCAATTGCATCCGGGTCGCGTGTATGCCAACGTCACGGTTGCGTACACAGTGCAGCAGCAACCGCCGCCGCCCGGTGTCGGTGCATCGTGTGTGTATGCGTTTTGTACGGTGGTGCAACACGTGGCCATTGGAACGTCCACGGGAAACCCGAACGAACGATCAGAACGGAACCGAATAGAACGAAACGCTCGCAAAATCTGCGATTCCTTGTGTCGGCGGCGTGTTACAACGGGAGAATTAGCTTTATTAAAACACAACGATCATTGGATAAAAATGTTGCAACGGCTTCGTTCCAAGCGGAAAGTAAACAATGGACGGCGCAGAAATAATGGCGGAGAGGTACGTTCTCGATGTTTGCAGTCGCGAAATGCTCGTCGTGTGAGTCAACAATTAAAACGCAACTAAAGAAATGAGATTTTAGACTGTATCGCGAAAATAATTACCGCGAGGTACATACGTGCGTTATTGTACGCGATTCCATTCTCTCAGTGGAAAGCCAGAAATTGCATAAACGTCTGCAGTGAACAACGTCACGATCATTATTTCCCAGTTCGATGATTGAATACGTCACGAAGAGTTATTGGAAAGAGGCTGCCCGTTGACCATATTGTTAATAACTCGTTTCATTGTACACTGTTTTCCTATCTGGCACTGTTTCACGATGCATATGGAATTGAGGTAAATTATTATTACTGTAACAGGACAGTAATGCAATGCATTAAATTAATATAGGTCTTACAGATTGCTATCTGCGTCAGCGAACTGCATCGTAATAATACAATGAAACAGGGTGACGAAACACAAGTTTGTATCAATGCGTGCGATGAAATAGGATAATAGTTGCAATTAGATTAATTATTCCATCTCGTGCATTATTCATTGTGTATCGATTGACGTGCAAGTTCGATAGTATTTAATAGTGTGTTCCGTTTATTACGTACGGATAGTCGTCTCGATTTTGCATAATTTTCATATTATCTCGAAGCATCCTTCATGTGTTAAAGAATTTTTTAAAGAAATCGACAAAAGAATCGATGAACAATAGGTGGTGACTAGCTATCTAGGAGGATGTGCAGAGCAATATGATCTAGCCAAGTAAGAACAAATCGAAAATTATACATTCGATTAAAATGCAGACGAAGGACTGGTTAAAGGACCGGTTAAAACAAAAGCGATATTAACCTTACGGTGAATACTACATAACAATTTACAATAAGATCCTAATAACTCAATGTATCCGAAATTTGTTGCTCAGAATATATTCTTGTTTAATTCCACTTAAATCGAAATATCAAATTATTTTTAAAAAAGTTGCAGGTAGGTTCAAAACTGCGTTTTCTCCTCTATCCCAATCTTTAAATTAGAATATACCTCTTTAAAACGTCTACCTTAGGACGTAACATAAATTTATCCCACCGCTGTCACCAAATTTAACAAATAAGAATATTAATTATCAATTATAATATTTGATATTTTGTGTTTCCCGCACAACATTATTAGAGCAAGTATAAAAAGCAATTCAGAAAATGTATGTTATACACGATTGATTTTATCAATTATTATTAATGGCTGAACCACCGGACGTGACAATATGTACGTTCTTTCGGCCAAACAATTCCGTGTAAATCGAAGCAAAAAAAAATTTGGGCTAGCAGCGATCGAATTACCGTGCAATTTGAACCGATCATGCGTTAATTACCGAACGTGCAGCCGCCTGAGTGTCCACGACCGCGCAACATATGCATAATCCGATCAACGGGAACGTTACGAGTCCCTGGTGCATTCAATCTCGACGTACCGTTTCCATTCCCGTCGGAATCATCGCATTTTCTCGATCGGTTTACGACGTTTCGTGCTACACACGCTTTCCATTGTTTCCGCCGACCGCCCCCATTCACCCACTACAAAGACTGATTTATCGTGCGCGAATGTCATTTCGCTGAATAAAGACTCCCGCGTCTTCTGCAGACCGTGCTCGCGATTTTCCGAATGCTCAGCGTCGTGCCACGTTCGTGCTAGATCTTCGTGTATTTAGAGAATTGATACGGAAACCTTCCACATAATTAAAACAGTTTAATCAACGTTACCGAGACTGAAAAGATAACATTTATCATACCAGTTACCCTTAAATCTACATTCTTCGAATCCTATCCAATTCAATCTGCTCGAACGTGTCATAACAATTGATTTATTAGAATAAATCATCTAGCAAAATTCTAATAATTTATTTAGTTTTTATTACCAGTGTATTATTGAATGATTTCTGAATTATTAATAACTAGACAGCGAATCTTGATGCAAAATGAACATTTTCTTCCTGACTTGCAACAAACTGGAGACAAATAGAAATTTATTTTCTTTCGTAACATGTTTAATAGATTGAAAATAATATAACTACATTATGTAACTAATAATAATATAACTATATCGTAGATGCGTATAATCCGCTGTCTGTTAATAACCATTGTTCCCGACAGAAAACTCTGGGAGAAGTGTAAAAGTTTCGAATAATAATTTCGAATTCAGCTGGTGTCGCGTTATAATACCGATTCTATTGGAGTTCGTTTCGAGGTACTTGTTTCTGCTGATTATTCGCAATCGCGAGTGCATTGTTTCGCGAGAGGAAACTAATTTTTCTTTGTTTGCAGAAATTGTGTCGTAACTGCGCGTTGGAAAATGCAAAGTTCGGAATTTGTTAGATACTGGGTAGATTTTACCGCTACGTCAGCAACTATATTTTTTGCATAAAACATAAACATGGAACTGAAATTTTGCAACATAATTCTTTTTACATAGGACAAAGAAAATAAGTAAATTTTTTCATTTATTTAATTGAAAGTAAACGATTACTGGATTAAACGAGGTGTTTCAATAGTGAATTTTTGGAACGTTACTATACGATCCAGATATGAAATCGTAATGCTATCGATCGAAAAGCACCTATTACGGTGCGCTACAGTATATATTCGGGATCAATCTCTGTCAATTATCGTAGTTCAACACAACTGGACATAATTGAATGTAACTACAATTGGACCTCGATTAACTAGCTTAATGAGGAATGACGCACATCGTTTGGAGCGGAATCAATCGTAGCATCATCCGGAATTATTAAAATCGTGATGACCTGTGAAATAAACGCTTGGATATCCTATATTTCTTACTTTTCCCATTAATTGCAAAGCTAAAAACACCGTGGCAGAGGATACTGTTAATTGAGGACACTCTGAATGTTTGATTTTAAATCGCAATAAAACTCTCGATAAATAAAACGTATTTCAGTTTATCTCATATCCGGGAAATTGCTTTGTGAGGCAGAAATGAAATTCTTTCGCGACAGTACGAACAGAAAAAATAATACTATTATACTCGCATTTTTTATCTTTACGCATAGCTAAACCTATTGTCGAAATTTTTAGGATGACAATCGTTCTTTGTTTTCATACAAATTTTGTACAAAATGCAAAGCATCAAACACGCGTCGCTAATTTAACCTGCATTTTATCGAGCTTTAATTTCCATGCAATCCATCAAATATGCATGTCCTCTGTGCTGCAACTGAATGCACGTTTTTCTGTATCATAATATATAATTAACATCGAATTGATTAAACGACATCCTATCCTCCGCGCGTCTATAGCGCGACTTCACATAATAATTGAATAATTTCTGCAAAACCGTTTCGTTGAAATTATACAATCCAAACGTGTATAAAATGAAGAGAACTGTTCCAATTTAATTGGCCGATATATCACGCGAAATAATAAAATTGCAAATGTCATATTACAATGAACATTAACGTCGCTTCGACGGATCCATCGCAATGGCAAACGGTCAGTATTTGAATTCGATCTAATTAACCCACTGGAACACAGAAAACGTTTGCAGTGAGAGTCAGAAAAAACACACAAGCCCGTATTTGAATTTAAAAAATAGTTCTGGGTTTAATACACATTTCCACTCTTTACTTAAAATTTTGTAGAAAAATCTAAATCGAAATAAATCACCAGGTTCATTGTCAGCACCAACAAATCTATCCAACTGTTCAAGAAATTAGTTTCTGAATAATCAGATTTTTAAAAATATTTCGTTATGAAGCAGACGTTCGCAAAAATTGGTCGAACGCCTCCGGCACAGATTTTCGCACAAACTCACCGGATCTCAGGCAGCATGGTCGGTTCGCTGACACTGTCCGACTGTCAAAGTCAAGGTTAACGCCGTCCACTTAATCTGGCCGATCGGCAATTGAAATTTATAAGTCGTGTGAATGGATCGGGTTACGCGATTCACTGTTATCACGTGTGTAAACAGGCCTCGCGCCAATGTGAACATGTCCGTTTATTGTCTGCCGAACAACGAGCCTGGCCGCAAAGCGACGATCACTATGCCGTCCCCCGAAAGTTCAATATTCATGGAAAACCGGTGTGCGCGACGTTGCTGTGACGTGCGTAACGACATCAGCGTCCCGGTTAAGCGACGGAACGGAGGTTAATTATTTGTAATTCACCTGTATCGGTGCACGTGGCCGATACCGCAAAAATAGAGACCTAATTTTCTGTCGGACCTAATTACCGGGAATGCCACGCATCCCGCAAAATAAGAGACTATTAAACGAAATTGGTTGCCTGATAGCGGTGGCCGTGTGTGTGTCGGCGAGCGTTTTAAAATACCGCGAACTTTCGAATCGACTAACCTAATTTTATACACAACTGCGACATCATTACAGAATGTTTAAAGCTTCGATATTCCTGATTTGACTCCCATCAGGAAGCATAATAATTCAGCGTAGCTATTACTTCTTTCATTCTATTTGTGAAATAGACCGTATTTTTGCATGGTGCCATTTTTACTTTCATCCAATTCTAGAAATGGATTAAAGCAGATGGATCGAAGAGTTTTAGTTTCCCTTTTTAATATACCGTATGTATTTTTATGCGTCAGCAAACACCAATCCGAAATGACAGAGCAAAATAATTCGTGTGCAGGTAGAACAGGTGCGTCGACGTCAGACCAAGAAAGAGTCATTTTGGACGAAAGAACGAGAAATATTTTCCTCTCAGAACTGAAGGTTTCTGGGAGACGGCAAAAGCGAAGAACAATCTGAAAAGAAGATCGTCCTTCGATGAGGCTATCCATTCGATCGAGAAAATCCGTGCTGTTCGCGGAAATTTCTGGCTGCGACGGGTGAATTGAATTTTCCCTTGCATACCGCAAGCAAAAATCTCAAGTATGCCGATTGATATCCAATCTTGTTTATAAATACCATCCCGCTGGTCGATCTTATCGAATCGCTTACAACTTCGGATCCATTTATTCCATTGCCGATGCGATAATACCCTGATTCCTCATTGTTCCCTTATTTCCACGCGTTGAGCTCTTTGTTCGCCCTGTGCACGGCGCTAGGACACCAGACCGAATAGTCCAAGCAATACATATTTTACTGACGAGACAATATCCATAAAGTCTCTAGACTCTGGTCCGATTCTAAGCATAGCCAACTCAATTTAAATTTTTACTTTCTCTATTTTACTTTTGCTTCTATATTCACTATTTTCCTTTCTCACCATTTCTCTATTTTTTTCTTATAACTTCTCTCTTTTCTACCTCCTACGTATTTCTATGTTGTTATTCCTCTTTCTACGCTCTCTATCTTCGTCTCTCGCTATTTCTCTCTTCTCCACTTCCTACATTTTTCTCTCTCATTATTTTTATTCTGCTGCATTCTTCATTCTCCTCTCTCGCTATTCCTCTTTTCTCCACTTTCCCAATTTGCTCCGTCTCCTCCTTTTCTACACATTCTGTATGTTTTTGTTTCTCGTTTTGTATTTTGTTCGAGCTTCTCTGCTCTCACAAAGGTAAACGGTGCCAAATACCGTTCCCGTACAATTCCCTGAACGTGGACCGGAAGTTAACGCAACAGTATACTCCCGAATACAGAAATCATGTTTGGCCTGCCTCGAACGCCATCAATTTCCCCAGCGTCAAGCCCTACGAATTTACAATTTGTTCGCGATGACGAACTTTGCGATCGGGTTTCACGCGAAATCCATCCTTCCTCTGCTCGCAGCCCCGTCCCACCCGACTTCCGGTCGCTCCTAATTGACTTCCGACACGCGGACACAGTCGCGAACGACGCCGTTTTCCAGCAACGCGAGCTCACCGGCAGCAATCCAGGTTAACGAGCTTATGCGAGACTCGACACTCGATGGTTAACCTGTCCCACGCGATTCGAGAACCACTGCTCGCCGTAATTTAATCGCGGAAATTAAGGGGGATCCGTTTTTAGAGATCGTTGCTGAATTAATGAAAATTAATGAACGCGCCTGGTTTGCTCGACGCGGAATTGATCGCCTTTCCAATGGAATTTCGCCCAAAACGAACTATCAGGTACTGTGCGTGATATTAGGAAATGTTCGAGTCGTTCTGCTAATTTCGAATTCAATCGCCGCATGTAAAACTACGATTTGTGCAATTATTTTTTTCGATTAAATTTACGATTAAATTCTAAATCAAACGAAATCCTCATTATAATCTCTTAAACTTTCCATATTCCAAGATAAAAATGCGAATATCGCGAAAAATGCGAAGATAATCGCGAATCGCCGGGTGCATTTCGCACTAAATTAATCCTACTTGATCACGGGCAGTCAGGTTCAGCGTCGGCACGAAGAAAACCGCGGGAACGGGGCAAAGAAGACCGCGCTTCGCAGATTAATTGTCCGTCTAAAAGTGTAGCGAGCAGGGGTCCCGTCTTTGTGGCGGATTTCGCGTCCACGTGGCTGTCGCCGGTGAGAAGGGAAAAAAACAGTGGAAGCGGCGGAAACAATGGGACAGCTTCAAAAAAGCCCGCATGCCGGCCAGTTAACGTCGGTTTCCCCTGCTTCGAATTTATTCTTTTCTCGGCCCCGACCCCGGCCGGAATTACTCGGTGGCTCACAATGGACCATCGTTCCGTTCTACACGATCTGCCCCTGGCGGCGGTGCTTTGAGCCACGAACGTCTATTAAACGGGAAGGTGGATTAAAATTAAAATACCGAAGACCTCGTTGTCTGGGCTCCCGCGGAACTAGGACTCGACCGGGGATTTGTTTTCCAGGAACCGTGTCGCGAGGAACTTGCCGGTGAAACCTGTCGCATGAATATAATCGCGAATTAACTCCGCCGACACTCTGTTTCGATCCCGTCGCCTTTCGCTCTACTCTTTTACGCCGATCTGTTAAATGGTACGCGTTTCCAACAGACGATTTTGTTAGTGATAGAACTTAACTGTTAAAGGGTAAAGAGCGAAGCTATTAAATTTGATGGTCGAATATATCAAAAGGAGCTTGGAAATTGGAAGTTGGAGCCTGGCAAAGGGTTTTCGAATGCTGTAGAATCCTTTCAAATGCTGTCAATAGCTCTTTGAATGTATCAATAGGTTTTGGAATGTCCTAATACCTACTCGAATCTACCAAAAGATTTTCCGATCTGTTAACAAATTGTAGAGGCTTTCAAGAGATCTTCGATGGTATTAATAGATTTCCACTCTATTAGCTGGATTCGAATTTTATGAACAGGTTTTCAAGTTTACGAACAGATTATGAAGACAGTCGAAAAGTTTCTAGGTATCTTCAAAATTCTTCGATGTTGCTGATAGGTTTTGAATGCTATATAAATTGTTGAAAAGATTTCGAAAGTATCCAGAAGCTATGAAGTTTTCAGAACGATTGTGAAGCCACCGACACCATCGGTGTGTCTACAAAATAATCAAGAAGCTGTCAAAATTTTTAAGAATCTATGGCGATAATCGGTAGCTCCCGATATGATCAATGAGCTGCCTAGATTATCGCGAGCCTCCTAAATCATCGAAGATCTCCGAGATTATCAGAGAGCTCTCTGATCCACAGAACATCTTCATGTTGAGAAGCTCCCAAAATCATCAAAGAATTTCCAAGACACGCAAAGTACCTCGGCAACTGCCAAAGAGCTGACGATACTCTGACAAGGCTTTCGAAGCTGCTACAGAACGTACAACCTCTCGAAAAGACTCGCAAAAGATTACCGGAAATGTTCGACGATATTCCACGACTAGACAAAACCTCTTTGGCTCTTCAACGAACTTTCGGAACTTTGGAAACGTGCAACTTTCGACACATTCGTAATACAGTAAATCCTCTACAGTCGCAAAGCCTCGGGGAGGTTCATTTGCAAAGTTCGTAGACGAACAGTATTTTTTTTTTAGCTTCAAAGACCGAGCCGAACGAGAAGGACAGCACGTGTAAAGAGAGACCGCGCGCGGCCGAAGCGACTGCGACTCTTCGGCCGCGAAACTTTCATCGTCAATTAAACCACTAAATACAGTTGAAATTATATCGTGTTTGGTATTATTTTAATCAGAAAAATGCCACAAGTATATTGGTGAAAGTTTCATCAAAAAATGAGTAATAATAAAAAAGTATTTATATTGGTATTACATTGTGAGGACGCTACGACTCTAAGCGTCACAGTAGCAGTGGTCTACACCGGTATAACCGAGCCAAGATCAGATTACTACAGTGGACGGGATATTTCTTTTTGTATTCATCGTGTACGACCTTTTTGAGACCATAGAGGATTTTCTGTACACGGAAGATTTAAGAGCATCTTAGTGAGATTCGATAGACGATTTTCGTTCACATCTTTCTTGAAGACTTTCTGATAAATCATTAATTTGATTACAGCCTGACCGACGCGAATGTTTCAGATTGTTAACTTGCATAGCAGTTCATCGACGATTGTCTCCTCTAGCCGGATCAATCTCTTTAAAACGTTTATATCCTTCAGAGGAAATATCGTCGACAAACGGAAAGTTTCTTGCAACTCGTTAAGCTGGCACAGCAGAGAACCTCGTTACATCTGACCCATATTAAAAGCTTTCTGGATACATAGTTCGCGAAATTATTCAATGTCCACTTGAATTTTGCTCGCGGCATCATGGTAATGATAGTTTCTAGAGCTCCTGTATCGAGAGTCTCGATTCGAGACGCTAGCCGCGAAAGTTAACAAAACTTCGTAGTGCGAAGTAACACATTATTATACAAGGTGGTCTACCTAAATGTAGCCACACAATGGTATGGTTGATGTCAGATTGTGATGATCTTTCAAGGTCATGTTATTAATATCTCTGAATGCATTCTAATGTCAACTAGAATATGCAAGGAAAAAAATATCGATGACCTTGAAAACTACTGCAAAAGTGACCTTGAGAAAAAACTAAAATTTGAAAAACATTCACTTTGCGATACCATTTACATTGCATTAAAAACATTTGTTATGTCATCACAAGTAAAGGAGATATTTAGGTGGACCACCATTATTATATACACAACAGTATCTTTTATTTGGATCGTGTTATTTCAAAATCATGTGAAAAACGAGTTGGATGTGTTTAAACTCAAAATCGATTCTCTCGGGAACGGAAACTCGCATAGGAAAGTATTATTTTTAATATTTCGTAACCTCGTTCACCCTCAGAGTTATTTGTCGCTCGTCCTGGTCCAAGGTGGGCGAAAACCAAGGTGAAAGGAACTGATACGAGGTGCGACCAATGCAGTTCGTACCAACGAATAATAAAGAGCATGCCGGGTTGTGCGATCCGACCGCAGAACTTTTAAACTCGATCCGGTGCATAGTCGCCGCCTGGTCGAATATCGGCAAATATTTCAATTAGTTGCTGAGATGCCGATATCCGATATCGGGGCTCGCCCAGCCCCGTTATTATACGTTCATAAATTTTCCAATGAATCGGATAGTCCGTTGCTAAATTCAGTGGAGCGCTTTTAATTACGTCGGACCTGGATTCGAGGAGACGCTGACGATTAAAATTGATTAGAACTCGAGATTACATGCGATTGGTCGGTACGAACGTTTCGGAATAGGAAACACGGTTCCCTCTTTATGAAAACCGATTAACAAAATATCATAACTATACTGCGGATTTTAAGTATGCTATGACATTATTATCGACTTATTCAAATTAGTGAAAGAGGAAATATATTTTCATTTAATTTCACTTCCCCACAATTGAATTGGAGTGTTCTTATTTCGCGTAAAGATCCGCATTCTAATCATAACGCTTCTCATATTTCCTTTCGGACCAAATTCCACTCAAAAGTTCGACGAACAGTTTCCCGCGAGTCTGACTAATGCTTGCTGTTTCCACTTCTGACGGACATTGGCACAAGGAATTCTTATAATCGCTACACAAGGAGAGATAATAAATTGATTAGTCTATTGTGTTGAATAAATTGTTGCGTTCATGGTTTAAAAGTTATTCTGTACCCCGAATTCTATTACCTATTTTTACTAAAAAAAACTCGATGGCAAGACGGTCAAGAGAGTGCTTGTCCAGACCGTTGGGAAATGGCATTGTTATAAATATTAACCAGCTCGAAATAATAAATTTATCAATAATTACTATCACGGTGATTGAAATCAACCGAAATTAGCTGAGGTGGGGGCAGTCGCGCACCTGAGCTCGGCGCAGCTCGGCGAGCGCGCTCAGTCAGTCAGTCAGTCGGGCCGGAGATTCCGGCAGGAGCGGAAGGACTCCGGGTCCAGGGGGACTTGGGATCGACTTATCGTGTAGAATTGCGAATAGCGGGTCAACGGCAGTTTATAGTCTCCGGCTGGAGTATGTACTAGAGTACTAGAGGACAAGGGACCTCAGAAGGGATCCCTGGACGGTGGGGTTTTAGTGGGTATGCCTTCGCCTCTTGTTTTTCCCGGGCACGGCGAGCCCCACGCTACCCCCCGACCGTCATCTGGAGGGGGAGGGGTTCGTAAAATGCATTTCTCCACCACCCTTAAAAAAAGGGGGTCATCTAGGGCTGCCCTGGCCTACCTTCAACAATCTTATGGTAGACCACTTCTTTTAGGGCCAAATGGATATTTTAAATTAATATCCATGATTATTTTAAACCTATTTCCTTCCATAACATTTTGCAATGCCACCTTTCCTCGGAACAAAATATATTATTCTAGCTGGTTCATTTGATTTTTGTAATTATTATTATTTATTTTTTTATTTAATCGTTTAAACCAAGTATGGTTTATGTTTGATTTTTGTATTACGCGAATAAGAGTACTTCGAGCTACAATCGTTCTGTTACTTTACCCATATGACAAGGTACTAGTCTGTAGCTTTGATTGTAGCTCCCACACGTTTGAAAATTAAATAAGAACATATTCTACAATCAACTGGAAGAGACTTTTAAAAATTGAGACACTTGTCCGAACTATAGTTGAGTTTTAGTGAATATTAGCATAAACCAATGCAGTAAACTGGGTTCTAGACGTACTAGTCCATGCTAACGAGGAATAAATTAAGTTCTGGTCCGCTTGATACGACCAAAGGAACCCTCAGCTTCTTGAACCATGCATGTAAGAAATCGAGTTGTTGTTAATGGTGTCGGTATTTCATATCGTGAGACATGAAACCCCCCCTATGCTGATTCATTTACTCCTATACCTCGTTTGCGGTTTGGGTAACAGAATTTCGTTTGATACTATGTACCATGTACCATACTTCAGTCCCGTATTTTTTCTTGGGAACATGCGTTCGTCTCATTTTCGCTCGTTAGCGCAATAACCGCGGTTTGAAATTTCTATTTTACAACGTATGCTTCGCTAATTAAAATAACTCGAATTTTCCAAGCGGTTTTTCTGCCTTCACTCTCGACTGGAAAGTTAAATGTACCAGATACCGTTGTACTTCGTTCAAAATTTTACACGCAGAAAATATTTCTCGGAAGCAGACTTACAGTATCCTTCGGAAAGTCAGAATAATAATGACGCCGGTGTGTCCTGTGATAATTATTCTTGACCCAATTTGAGAACAAAGTCGCATAACTTGTTGCTTTGTACGCGGCATCCAGGCGGAATAAAAAACTACATAACCAGCTCAGTAGTTAATTACACGAGTACAAATAAAGTCTGATATTTAAACGAACCGTGGCCAGTGAGATACGGTCCTGTGCGTTTTCGAAACGAAGCTCAATGCAAATAATCACTTTCATTCTATTTCTCATTTTGCGCTGTTTCGTTTTAGTTAACGCGACAGGTTTTATATAATATTCAAATTAGGAGGAACATTCTGGGATCGCATTTCGTTCCCAGCAAAATTTGAACGACGCTATTTCAAAGTTCAATCTTTCAGCTTCAATTTGACTACTCGGAAGTCCAAAAATTCCTACGGGAATCCTCCCGAAAATTTATTCAAAAATCTGGAAATAGGTTTCTCCGCGTTTTTGGATCAAATTTTGCGATTCCACCTGCTTCGTAATTTATATTCTCATTACAGTAATTATTTGTTCCCTTTATGTTTTATTTTTAAATTAGTACTGGTTAATATATTCATACACGTATAATAATGTACTCAATTATAACATAACGTACTAATATCAAATATAACAGTATGCTGAATTTCGTTAAAATATATTTCTCGATAACATTATAATTCTTATACTGCGTTTCCCTGCAATAAAACTAATCGCGCATCTTCGAATCCATTCCCGCGTTCGCAAATCGGCTTATTTGTTTTTTTACGGAGCAATTATTTATCTTCGGCATTTGCTATTTCCATGTTTAATCAAATCCGACCAATACTAATACGATCAGAGTGCCGGAAACAGTTGCAACTTGACGCATTGTCAACGACGCGCTCGTGAAGCGTAAAATCGCGGGCGTTCGTACAAATGTTGCAATACGCCCACTGAAATTTCGAAATCGACGAGCAGATTCCTCGAAATCATTTTTTATTCATTACCCGAAGCGCCCACGTCAACAGCAGCCACGCGATCCTCGTATTTTTATAAAGATTGGATATTATTCCGACCGTCGTCGTGTTCCCACCGAAGAAATTTATTCCAAGCGATATTTATACGCGGCGGTACTCGCGAAAATATTTCTCGTCTAACGACGCGCGACGCTACCAGGAATGTTTATTTGCCAATTGGAAGACAGTTCAGTTAACTCTGAGTTGACCAATGCTTTTACTGTAGCCTCCGGAACACTACATTTCTTACTATGAATAATCACGTGCCTCGTAAAACATTTTTATTCGATCGGAATATTTCAATAAAATTATATGGATAATTCTTCGACCTTTTATATAAAATTTCTTGTGAATATTTGCTCCTTCGTTCGTTTAGGAAAACGTGGAACACAGAAACTGTGGAAATTGAAGAGAAAACGTCTACGAAAACTGCATCGAGCGGGCGCGCGCGAGATTTAGACATACACGTAAATGTTCGTACAAAGAGAGCGACTCGATTAAATTGTCGCAACGAGTATTTACACGTTGCATGTCACAGTTTCGAGTTAGTGCCTCGCGTTTTCGCAACACAAGAAACGAAAAAGGTGGATTGAAAGGCAGCTGACGCAGGACGCCGCGTCGTTTAAAACCATGACAAACGCGTGACCGTGCAACTTCTGTCGATAATTGAAAAGTCTCGATTTCGAAAAAAAAACGAATACAACTTCTTCGTTATATTGCTCGACGCCACAGTTCTACAGATCCCGGGCAACGTGATCAAAAAGGTATTCTATTCTATTTTTTTCTATTCTACAATACATCACGAGTCACGCTCCCACGTGACAGATATTGAATCATTTTTTCATGTTTCTGCCGTTTCCACGAAAAGAGTAACGGGCGATCAAAAGACGATTCGAGAGCGTAGATGAACACGTCTTTAACAAAAAACAGTTTAATCGATATTATTGATTTTTTCGTACATTTTGAGTCTGCTGGAGAATATTAAGTAACTAGTTAATCGAACTTGTGGCCTTGAAGTTAAAATAAAGGCAATAGATTCTGCAAGAATTTTGTAGCATGATCACAAATGAAAACTGGGTTCGACAGTAACATTTGCTCTCGTACTCGTGAAGAAATTTATCTAATAAAAAGTCATTTCCTATTGTTCGAACCAGGTAGACTTTATTTTCGTCAGCTTTGACATTAGTTACAATTTGAGCAGCTTTTTGGCTGCCACCACAGCATGCGCAGCGTTAACAGTCCTGTGAACATGGCAGTCTGACTACAAACGACCGAGCAAACGTGCAGCAACACCGACGAAGAACAGGCAAACTGCAAGGCTAGCTTGCGGGATACAAAGAAAATTTTAACCGAGTCTGTCGATTGCGTGTGAACTTGTCAATACCATGCGACACGCTGTCCTTTGTCTGTTGGCTGTACGGTGAACAATAAACCATTGTCCAGGATGCCTGTCATTCGAAATCGCGTTAATCAGCAACGCGTGTTAACGCTTTAATATCCAGAAACTCAAAAGTACTGATTTGAGGACTAAGTCGTTACCCTTTGTCAGTATAATTTACCTAGAGTCGACAATGACTTCAGACTTTATCACAACAATGGGAAGGAAGATGCAGAAGTTATGATAAAGTTTTTCAAAACTATGATAAAGTTTTTTCACTATCACTATACAGGGTGAGTCACCTAACGTTATCACCTCAAATATCTTTGTTGTTTTCAAAGATACATTAAACGTCTTGAGGACAATGTTGAATGGTAAAATGGGGCTCATACGATACAAAAAAATTTTGGTTTTTATGTAATTTTTTTAGAGATATCAAGGTCACTTTCATTTTTTTAAATGGAACCACACTTTCTTAAACATCTACAATGATTGTCCCTTTCATTCCGAATTCAATCACTATAATTCTGTCCGTGACCTTGAGTAATTATAGTCACTGAATTCGTAATATCATTGTAGATGTTTAAAAAAGGGTGGTTCCACTAAAAAAAATTAAGGTGAACTTGTTATCTCTAAACAAATGACATAAAAACAAAAATTTTTCTGGTGTCATATGAGCCCCATTTTATCATTCAACTTTGTCCTCAAGACATTTAATGTGTCTTTGGAAACAACAAAGATATTTTAGGTGATAACGTTAGGTGACTCACCCTGTATAACAATACGATCAACGGCACTGTAGAATGAGTCAACGTTGATCAGACATCAGAGAGATCCGCAGCGTAATTGAAGAGAGCGGAACGTACGAAATTATACGGTAGAAGAGGACAAAACTAATTGTGGGGCCGGAATCAGTTCTATCTGAAAAGAAAGTAGAACAAGTTGGTGCTAATCAGACAGTAGAACGAACTGCTCGGGAAAACAGAAATGGCGTATAAGCAGAGAGAGAGACGAGAATCAATTAACGTAGAAACAGTAGATAAAAATGCAAGTGCTCGACCAGTGGAATGAGCCAATACTAATCGGACAGCGGAATGAGTCGGTATTAACCGGACAGTGGCACGAGTCGGTTCCAATCAGACAATGGAGAAGACTATAACGAAGAGAAAGCAGAGATAGTAGATTAGAGAAAGATAAATGTTGAGAAACGATACGATTTTATCATATGAGAATGTTAAGAACAATATTACAAGGAAATCAGTGCGAACGAATTGAAAAAGCGCGGACAGTAGAATCAACCATAAACGATCCAATCGAAGAATTATCCTAAATGAAGTGCATCTGGAACTCTGTATGAATTTAACCGAAATATAATTAAGAGACAGCGGATCTTTACGCATTTATGACAAAAATGAGCAGGTGTAAAAGTACACCTAGTGTGAAAGTAAATTTCCATTTCACTCCAGTTGATTGCAAATCAAGTAGAAAATTTTTATTTTGCATAAAGATCCGCTGTCTAATAATTAAGAACTAGATTTCCCACATCATACGTCGGACACTGACATTTATTAAAGAAACTATTTACTGTGCCCAATTATCTGAACCAAAATGCTTAATCATTTCAACGAATTGTTCCGAACATGTCAGAATAACACTTGCGAACGAATTTAATCTAACTTTCAGAGGAAAGAGGGCACGCAACTGTCACCGAGTATGCAGTTTTCCATTTTGTAGAGAATAAAGATAAGTCAACAAATCGGAACACGCTGTTCCTCCGTGACAGGAAAGTACAAAGTAGCTTCTGCAGCCATGTGAATATTACCAAACATGTTAATATTATTTAATAGACTATTTCACGCAATAAGCCAAATCAAAATCAATTTATTGATTTTGCAACTACGTAGCATAAACGCTACTAAATATAGTCGAACTACCTTGGAACTAATCCATGCGACATCCAGGTGAAATTTCGTAATAACATCCACGTTTCTCTTAATTATCGGAGATCTGTAGCATTGTGAGTAGCAACGATCGTTAGAGTCCCGCATAAAATCGGCCAGAACTTGCTGAAACGTCATCCTTGAAGCCCCCGCCAATAATACGAAATCGATGCCCGCTAATTACCATCCGGGCCGAATGATTCGACGAGGAATTTCAAGCCCGCGGTAACTAGAGCCGAACGTCTTTTCAAGCGATCTCATTGGAGTCCGGTCAAAAGCCGCAATTTAATTACACCTTCAGTGAAAAGTCGTCGTCCGCGAGCGCGGCGTTTCATCTCGGTTGGAACGATTATATATCGGAAATGTGTTCCGAAGAAAATCGAATAATCGTCGCGCGTGTCGGTCGAATGTCGATTTTCCAGAGACGCCCGCGCCCGCCGCGCCGATGACAGTGGACTAATTAAGGCCGGAATTAAATCCCGTCGTGTATTCCGATGCGAAGCCGCGACCGGAAACTGTACGTGCCAACCGACACCCAATAATCATCGTTCATTTATGATTTCCAGCAGCACCTACGAAAATCCTGCTCTCCTGCGCGCGCATGTATCACAATTATCTTAATATCGGCCCAGTGAAATATTAGGTCATATCGTAAGCAATTTCGTCCTTGCCCGTATCAGATTTCCCTCGCTTGAATTTCCTTCTGCAACGTCTGCCCTGAAAAATGTAGTAACTGGACAACAGATCTCTTTTTTTTATTATTTTACTCGCTCCCCTTGCATTCAAATGAACCACAACCGTCCAGAATTTTCAGACCGGAAATTACATTTTTTAAATGAAATTGTCCTCGTCGCGAAGTTTTTATTTTACATTTTTGCATATTTACGTTTTAATAAGGTTCTGGAAAATGGCTGCTCTATTTATCGATAGAAATAGTCAGACAGAATTAGACACAGTAGGAAGTAAGTGTCATTTTGCATAAGGTCTTGACATTAACCTTTTTCCGCACTGCCAAGCCACCGTTTATTCTTTTCTTTTTTTCTAGAAGCTAGCGTAACGAAGTGAAAGATGTATGCGGAAATTGGAAAAGAAATTAGGGCGAACAAAAATGTTCCTATGAAAATACCGCCAGCGCTCTCGTAGAGGGGACATCCTCTTTTTGATTAATGTCTTCTGGAAGACCACCTCGAGAAAAAGTAACGGTTTAGAAACTGTTCATTTAGAGGGGGCCATTACGTTCCAGAAACATGTGCCATTAAGTGAGTCATTATACATATGTATGTATTTATAAAATGTGCATAATCCGGCAAGATAAATTTCGATAAACACGGTATATTTGAAGTCTATTTCAGACATTAAAAGACTTAATTGTAAAGATTGATGAAAAATTTATTTATTGATAATTTTGTACCAATTTCTACACAATTCGTTATACAAGGTGCTTCGCAAATATTTCACATTTTATATTTTGAAATGGACAACAAGGGCATATTCACACTATTTTATAAAAATACATACAGTGCGTTACTTTTTTAAACAACTACTTGTTCGTGGATCACCGTGTACGTGATCAGGGAAGATATCGGAAGAACAGCGAACGACGTCTATTGATTAATGAGAACCGTCTTAAATCATCTGTCAAGCTCTCGCAGGCCCCATTCAAATTTAGCGCCATTATTCGACGGCTCTTCCTCCCCACAGTTTAAATTACTTCAAAAGCTTGGTCGATTAATAAACTCGAAAGTTTCCGAAGAGTAATTACATTCTGTCGTGAACTCGGCTTCTAAACAGAAAGTATTGATTTATCGAGCGCCGTTTATTCGGAAATTTATTCAGAAACATTACATTACCATACACTGAATCGAAAATCGATCACCGATTCACGGACTAATGCGCTGATAGTGACAAATACGCACATTTACGCGGAACTAGCTCCAAAATTCTAACAAAACTTGATTTACACGAACATCCTTGTAGGGCAATACTGCAAACGAACGGTGCACGATTATCTGCCATGTGACAAATCGATGTACAGACTAACAGCGTTAATGAAATCGTACTAATAATTCACTTGTTTCATCATCATTTATTTTATACATCCACTGGCCCATACACATTTACAAAATAAAACTTCTCATGGTAAATCATTAGCTCCAATTTAATTCGGATATACTGCTGCTATCAACCCTTAATTGCTACACTGGGGACTTTCATGACCTCAATGAAATTTGTATATATTTTCGGTACTGTATTGTACGATAATTATATAATTATCTATTAAATAAAATTTATACAGATTTTTGGAAAGATCCCAGTACGATACTTTTCGTGATCTCGGTAAACACTGTACCACTTCAGTATTGTGATGTATTTTATTAAACAAAAAAACGAAAAAACGATGTAGAACAATCGTAAATCCACGAGACCGGAACCTGCGATCGGAATATGAATTTGCTGATACCGCGCAACGCAAATATAATTTGACCGGCTCGTTCGACGATATTTGAATAACTGTAGCAGGATATTTGGTGCAATACTCGTCGAAGGAACACTAAGCAAACGTTGAAGATGTGCAAATGTCGGACATAATATTGCGCGGGTTATTTCCGAATCCATGATAAATATTTTCCATTACCGTGTTCATTGCCGAGGAAACGTTTCGCACACTGGTTTGCCGATAAAATTTCCATGCACAGCATAGTATTTATTCCCGTATGAAATTCGTCCGGGTCGAGCAAGATTTTCATTAATTTCCGAGCAAACGTTGTCCCGGCTTCGTTCGTGCTCGGACGGAATAACATCTGATGCTTCGTTGCCGTGTCAATTATCTTCGACTCTATTTTTACATTCCCGCGAGCGTATCAATTTTCCAAATGAGCGAGGCTTTTGATTTTCTATTGGCGATATTGTTCACAAAGGTAACCGTGACTTAAATTAAATTTCTTCTTTGCGTCGCGGTGAAACCTAGCGTAAAACTGAACAGAGCAACAACAGAAAAGTTACGCGACTCTAATATATTATTCTTGACTTCTTTAAACATGAATATCTTATTAAACATGAATATTAATATTGTAAAGTATTAAAGGAAATTTATCTGTTCGATTGCTAGTCAAATGTAACGTGTTATTAAGAAACAGTGAATTTTATAAATATGACATATGATATAATAATGTTTATCATTACTTGCCGGTATGATGTATTACATTGTCATCTTCGATAAAGCATTCAATTAATTCCACGAGTATTTTTCGGTTGTAATAATAATGATATACAAAATTTCACGAGAAGTATTTATACTTCCTCGTTAATTCCATAATATAATGAATTAATTTCCACTAGAAATTTAAAGCGCTGTACTTATGTACATTGTAATCAATCGACCATTCCTGAATCCTTGAATAGTCCATCTGCTCGTCGATTAATTTGTTCTGATTCAGAGAAAGTTATTGGTAGCAGTATTGTATCTCGTCAAATCGAGAAGAATAATAGCTACAACGACTGCCAATTAAAACAGATCAGCTTTCTTTTCTTGTGCAGTAATAACCAATCAGTTTTCCTCAGCGATCGGCTCAGAATTTCCTAATAATGACAGTTACACAGGATGTCTCACTTATTTTCAACATCCTGAATATCTCCCTAATAAGAAAAATTGACAAAATACATACTTCATTAAGAAAACATGAAGAAAACATGTTCAGAATAGTCTAGTTAATAATTTAGTTAATTTAATTCCAAAACCGGAATTTTCAGTAGCAATTTAAAGAAACAACGATTAAATTTTCTCTTTTAGAAATTTTGTTAAATAAGATACAAAATAACAGCATTCTCAAATTCGAGGGGCCATCAAATCTTTCTTTGCAGTACAATTTTTATTTTTAGGAACATAGAACTTTTTAAGAACGCACAGCGCCGGGCTAAGAAATTACAATAAAGTTGAGATTGCGCAAAATGGGATCACGAATAAAGTCGTTTCATGGAATCAACATTTTCTTCCTTGCAGGGACCACGGCTCCCCTTACAGAAGATCTCTTTGTGTCGTCCGAAACAACAGGACGAGATGATCAAACCGTGCACACATAAAGCTCGAGAAAGATGTTGCGAAAAATATGAAGTCGAATGAACTTGTTCTCCTGTATTAACATGTTCGTCTTCGGAGGAAACAAAATATTCTTCTCCGAAGCCGTTTCCTGGGTCTGAAATTAGATGGGTCACCCCCTATATGCTGCTGACGAGGATAGTATAATCCGACGAGCAAACAAAAGCCACTGCGCCTTTTCTAGAGCACGCGAGCGTCTTCGTCAATACTCCTGAGTACACAATCATTTCTATTTGCGAGAACAGGTCCAATAACGATTTGGTTGATACTGATTCGATGATTATGCTGCCGGCGTGTGCACAAGCAGGAGTGTGTTCGTCAAAAATTCGTCGATTCTAAAAATAACGAAATTGTCAATATTGCGAAATATTTAATCTCGAACCTTGTTTTTTCCAAACTCTTTTGCTCGCAATTTAAATTACGAAACATAAAATTTTAGCAAATCCTACAATTTAAAATATGGATTATTTAATATTGATGCTGGAGTACAGACTTTTATGGAAATGCAGATTTAATTGCGATACTTCGTGAACAAGGATATTTGAAAAGCTTGTTCCATTCGTTAAAATATTCTAGAGAAATGAACAGCGATAGAAATGGACCTTATTGTATCATTTTTTGCTACATATTACACATCGGCAAACAGTATGAAATATATAATATAAAAGTTAAAGTATTATATCTACAAAATTTTTCGCTGTCCAAATGATGTTTCTAATTAATTACATTTGGTAGTTCATATAAATTCTTTCGTAATTTGAATACTTTATTCGACACTGCTTTTCGCAAACCGCTTTAATCTGCAAAATAGGTGTTCAGAGAATGTCCACATGCCATAAAACGTCGCATATACACCGACGTAACTGCAACAGCATCGTAAAACGGGGAGATAGGAACGAAAAGTTTTGAATATCATAAATCATGTTGCAGCAGCGGGGCGCGCCCACAGCACTCGCAGAAAATGCAACATGCCGAACGTAAAACCGCAATCTCTAGGAATCACCGCAAATCGGTCCGGAACAGTTTTCCCGCCGTTCAAAGAAGATTTTTCCGCTGATACGACCACTTCACCTTGATACGTGCTTTGCATTCGCCATTGCTGCGGTTCAGATCGATCAGGTAATATTCCTAGCTCGCTGTCGATATACACCGACGCATCGAAATCGAAAAGACAAAGTCCAAAAATTTAGCTTAACCTTCTTTCTGTGCACTTGGACGCCATACATTTTGCGAGCAAAATGAAAGAAAAAATTTGTATGCATTGGGACGTCGCAAAATTGCAACGTCACAGCATACACTCCCGTCCATAAATCACCGGACACTTACTTACTAATCTTCAACAAAATGGTAATTAAAGAATACAAGCTTTTAATCAATCTAAATCCGAACGAAAATCTTCATTGTTCCACTCGTAAAACAATTCATGTTTCAAAAATTTTAAACCCACAGAATAAAATCTTTTGCATTTAACAATAATAATAAGACAGAATTAACAAAAATGTTAACACTGGAACAACCACCGTCACAAAAATATTGGGACAAAATTGCAATAGATTGGAATTGTAGAAAAAATACTAAAAGTTACATTTCACAATTTTTTTATGTGTGCCTATATTGAAAATTTAAAAAATACTATAATAACTGCAATAAATCTAAGGATCCTTACATCTTTCAATGCCTGTCGTTTTTCCCGCATCAAGTGATTTCGATGAAACTTTCACAGTGCACATAATTGACACAGGTCTACAAAATGTACTTTTTAAATTTTCAATATAGGCCTACATAGAAAAGTTGAAAATGGAACTTTTAGTATTTTTTCTACAATTCCGATCTATTGCAATTTTTGAAAAAATTTCTTTTCACATCCTGTAGTAAACTAATTGCTCTTGCTTTCCAAAAAAGTTCAAATGCATGGTCCAATATTAAAAAGATTATATCTTTACTGTATATCTTTATATTAATAACAAGATTTGATTTATTCAAACTTTGAAATGTTAAGTAGTGTTAAATGAAGAAATCAGAATCATGTTATTTTGACCAGTCCAGTAGTTCTGAGGTATACAATGCATGATTATAGAAAATGTTATTAATAAATATTTCGCATCCAAAATCAATATCTGCATTCAAACCTGCAAAATCCAATATGTAAGCATGAAGCGAGTTTCAGCGAAGAAAATTAATCAACCGACGAGGACAGTATTTCTGAGGAACGAAGGAAATGGTAAGCCATGATCAATACCACCGTTTCCTTCCAACAGATTAGCTTCCGAACCCAAACTCAACGCGTTCTGACCGAAAACACAGCTAAACTTATCCCATGCCATTAATCCAAGTTCCTGTGGACACGTGTTCTAGGCTTAACCACCGAAAAACTATATTTCTAGCAGCGTAACGATCGTAGCAACAGCTACGAGGTTCCGGCCCCTTGTTGTCCAGGGACTTAAGCTTCATCGATTCCTCATGGGGGAAGGTTCCGCCATGCCATCAGCCCCCATGTCATCGTTGCACGAGGGTTTCCGCGTCTCGAGAAAGGGAGATTGACGGCGAGAAAAGGACACGAGTGACTGTGTTATGAAATGGGAAACTGTGGCAGCTCCGGGAGGGAAGATCGTCGGAGCCGCGAATTCCGGGCCGAAAGATCGATGGGACGAACGACAGTTCTAAGTGAGAAACTGGCTGCTTGAACCCCGAACCCTGCACCGTTGTAATTGTATGCGACCGCAAACAATAATCAACGTGCCATCGATATGTCATAATCAATTTCACGGGTGTCGATAACAGTTCCCGTGCCAACTAACGCAGTATTTATTGACTTTAACAGTAACTATTCCGTGAAGAGTAGTTCGTAAGTGGACTTTAGAGCTTTGGCTAAAATAAGAATTCCCACATTTAAGCAACAGTCTTTTCTTTCTACAATAATTTCTACAATCAATTATTTTGTAGAGAGTACCTCGTAAGATACACGTACAAAATAGAAGGCTTTTATAAAAGTTGGTTATTAAATGTGCGTGTTGCTCGGTTTAGAAGCACGAATTAAAAATTTGCAATATATTGATTGAAGTAAAAACATACATTTGAACACGAACTCACTACGCAAGATAAACTCCACCATCTCCATCGAAAGATTAAGGTAGACGTTCTCAATAAAAATTCGATTGTCTGCAAGAAATGTAATCGCGAACAACTATTATTCCGTTCAGCCGCGGATTCGCGCATAGAATCATTTCCTGCTCATTTGTGCCCGTTTTAGACCAAGCTGAATTTCCTCCGTCGCTTCTATCTCCAATGCAAACTGCTCCAAGTTTCGCCAAACAGGTTCGGAGAGTTTACAGTTTAGAATACAGAGTTCTTGAAGCCTTGAAACACACACACACACACACGTGTCCAGTCACAAAGAAGAGAGAGAGAGGAGAAGAAGGTGAAAGCATCTTGAGGCAACAAAGCAAGACATAATCATCACAATTGCCAGCCGAACGGCGGCCGTTTCATTAAAAAGTTTCCGTTCACAACCCGCGGCGCTTCGTCCTGCCGGCGATGCTCTCGGTTTTTACGAGCCGCGAAACTCGCCGGGACCAAGGATTCGCGTCTGAAGAACATCAGGAGATACTATTGCGAGTCACGCGGGACGCGGGCGCTAGACAAAAACCGACGAGCAACAAAAATCTGACCTGTTTCTTTGAGCCAGCTTGGTCACTGCAAAATAAATCATTTTCCATTATTTTTATTGGGTTGACATCGTCAATAGAGTAGGATTGAAAGTAAATATTGCCGAACTGTATCGAGCAGCGTTTCATTTTAACAAAATCTCAACCAACGCAATAGTCCTCGGTTATAGTCCCCGACCCACGAAAATCCGGAATCGCTCGAGTCAGCATTCTGGGGCAGAATCAACAGTTTGCTCTATCGATTAGTCGACGCGACGTGTGCCTACGAAACAGGGCTGAAGCGTGACTATACTGGCAAGCAACGATGCTCGAAGGAATCCCCTGTCGCGCGTTAGGCAAACATTTCATTTTTGTACCGTAAATTGCGGCAAACAACCGCACCGGTTGGAAATCCTCGGACGCGAAAAGAACCATTAAGCAGCAAACGAGAAGACAACAAACTGTCGTTCTCGGGACGAGAACGAAATCCGCAATATCACTTCGATATTTTTATCCTTAATCCTCGATCCTTCTACGTTTTCCTTATGAACGAGCAACATGAAGAAAAAAAGCCAAGAAGGACCATTTTCAATGCAAGAAACTTTGAAATTATCTTCTGCACTCTGAAGAAGTAGATAAGACACTGCCACTGAAATTCAGATCGCTCTTGCGAGTTCCTCTACGAGTTCCCGTTCGTTATCAACGAATCCTGCGATAAAACCGATTGTTTCACTTGAGGAATCAATAACGTCCTCGGGACCCGAGGATCCTCTGTTTTTATCATGCTGCAATTCTCTTCTACATTTTTCCCTTATCTTGAACTTTTTGTGGAGTACAGGAGTTGACCGAGTTTGTAGAACCACTTGCATAAGTGAACACATACAGTGGGTAACGAAAGTATTCAAACGCCCTTTAAAACAAAATAATTCCAAAAATTATAATTTACAAGGTAACATGCAAAAATAAAAAAAAGGCATTTTTTATATCTTTTTTATTTGGGCCCTTAATGAAATTTCAAAATATATGTTTTGTAGATCTATGTTAGTTATACACATGCTGAAGAGTTCATCTAAAGATGTACGATTTTGTGGATTTTAAGCAGAAACTGATCAAAAGTCGCGTAAAACTACAATTTTCAACATTTTAAATCGCTTGTAGCTCGTGTACATGTATGTTAATCGATTTTGATGAAATTTTCAGCACGTGTATAACTAACATAGATCTACAAAATATGTATTTTAAATTTTCTTTAAGGGCCCTAATAAAATAGTTTTAAAAAATGCCTTTTTTATTTTTGCATGTAACCTTGTGAATTATAATTTTTTGGAAAATCTTTTTTTCCATATCATTTCATAAACCAATGCTTCTTCAATTATAAAAAAGTTATTCTGTTTTAAAGGGCGTTCGAATACTTTCGTGAGCCACTGTACATCGCTTTTAAACGAGTGCCTACTTCCACTAAATTCTTTTTACGAAGTATCAGTGATCGCATTAAAAATTCGTATAGAAATCGTCAGTACCAAATAAAAGTAATCAGACGGACAGCTACATTGTACACCGAATGAATCAATTTACGAGGTTCATTTTAGTTGGCTCATCATTCATCAAATAAAAGAGGCAGTAACTTAACAAAAATGAAGGCGCTCTTACCGAGCAGACGGACACAGTTTAAACATAAACTGTTTACCGAATAATTTTTATCGGTAGAATATCGCCGTGAAGATGCCAGGACACGACGGAGTACGCGTTTAATTAAAACCCGGTCTCGCAGAAAATACTTGGACGTGAGAGAAAGATAGAAACTGAGAGAAGCAGGGAATGTTCCCGAAGGAAGTGCTCAGCCGATCGAAGAGCGAATCGTTGTACACTGCTGGCGAGCCGTTAAAAGCGTATAATAATTGTCACGAATCGAGCGCGGAGTCTCGTCTGCGCCGATTGAACAGAATCACGGAATTCCCTTTCAATGGCTCGCAAGTGCGTTGAATCGGTCTCACGCGAGTCTACGCTTCTATTCAAATAGAATAGAATAGGTCGTTGCCGTTGTAGAACGCGACGCGGACACACTGAAGATCCATCTACTTTAAAGCTATCTCACAATTTTTCGTCAACGCGGTCCTAGGTGAAGATTTTTTCTTTGAAAGGGACAGCACAAAGACTTTCTTCCTTGAACTGAGCTCTCGGCTTTCCGAGAATTTGTTCGAGCAATTTTTCAAATTGCCCGACCCTCTAGACGGCGCACGCGTTTATGCAAATTCGCGCCTTTGCGCGCAACTATTGGTTGCTCCAAGAAAAACAGCGTTCATCCGCATCTCGGTTGGTCAAGCTGACTGTAAACAGCAACCATAAATTTTATTTACGACCTCTACATATTTCAGATTTCATTGAGATCCATACTAATTTTGTGTGTACTGTAGGGTGGCTCTTATTTGAAAAATGTTTTTCTTTTTGAACTTGCGGAACTTATTTTTTTGCCGGAGATTCCATTTTTTTTTAAGGTCTTGAAAATTGTTGAATTCCACTTCCCCAAGGGTCAAGGTCTTATAAACAGAACTGCGTTTAGAAAAATCCTCTAAAGTGAACCGTTAAATTTTTCTGAACGCAGTTCTCTTTATAAGATATTAATGAGAAAGGGGACTCAACCATATTTAATGACCTATTTATATGACCTCGACCCTTTTTTCAAAGGTCAAACATTTTTTTATTTCGTCCTATAGTATTCATCGCGAAGAACAAAAGTCTCAAAGGAACTATAGGTTCAAGCCAACCGTTCTCTTAAAAAACACCTGTAACGTGTCGTAAACTATTTTATTCCATATGTCTAGAGGGTGTCCACAAACGTGGATGGGTCGAAAATAATTAAAGTCTCGAAATTACAGTGGATTATAAAATTTGATAATGATCAGGGAATGCAATACTGTCGACCGTTTCAGATAATTATTAACGTTCGCGACAGAAATATATTTTCCACTGGTTTTATTCGTTGAAAATAGATATTGGAACGTAATTTAAATATCCACTGACCCAAATGTTTGCCTCCGGCGAAGGTACAGATTATTAATGACAAAGATCGGTGGAACGAGAACTAAATGAAAAGTTCTATGGATTAAAGTATTAGACCACAAGCGTTTTATATATACTGAGGAATTGATGCATTCATGGCAGAACTATGTAGGCTATGGACTCAATTCCAAAAAAAGTTTTTTTTGTAAAAGTACTCAAAATTCCAACTCGATTGATCGAGTGGTTGATGAGAAAACGGAGCACGAGCGCTGGAAAAAGCGATTTCACGGGAGAATTTGTGAGGATTTTTCACCGACTTATAGCTCTCTAAAAATCATTTTAATTATAGCTTCTGACCCCGAATATTGTGTATGATCAAAGAAAAAAGAGATTCCGGTGACCCGAAAACATGTCTGCTCCCCTCGAAAGCGCTAAAATAGCTCCGAGGTGTGAAGGGTCAAATGAAAAAGACCGAGCGCGGCGCAGTTGTCCCATTTTCTTCGTTGGAAGCCGACGATTTTATCGCCTTAAACCTGGATCACCGATCCAACGATCGAACCGGAAGCGACGGTCGAGTGTCGAAATTAACCGAGCGACTGCCGGTGGCCAAGCTAAAAGGCAAGGGAATAAAACAAAGAGAAGCCGGCTCTGCTGGTAGGCTGAACGTATTTCAGGGATTAGTACCGTAATTGAGGTTCTCGCAGCTCTCGACCGTAAAATCCGATTTGCTGTCCCTGCGATTCCCGCGGACCAAACTGCTCCTTTTACTACTCCCTACACACCTATTCTAACGAAAACTAGTATCGACTAAATACTACCACACCACTCGACTAAATTGCAAGACACCCTGAAAATTACCGGCTTCGCGATGCTCTTGCGGCAGCCCTTTGCGGTCCAAATGCGCTCGCTTCTGTTCCAAACGTTTTTCCGTATCATTCAATTCCATTGCAGTTGGGTGATGAAATTGTTGGAGTCACATGCATGAAATGGCGAGTTTATATTACCACTCTGAGATCGAGGATTTTATAAAATATTAAAAATCTTAATATATATACTTATACCAAAGAAATTCGCTAGTCTTTCTCGTATATTGAAACCTGAATTAGAAACGACATATAAAACATTTATAAAAAATTCGAATCATCCAAGAGGAAATAAAGTTCCACTCGACTCTTGCAAACTACAGCCAGTGAATTTTATGCCCACGTAGGAAAATTCCGGATTTAATCATAAACTCCAATAAACCTGGTTTTGTTCGATATCATACCGGGGAGATTAATTTTTCGCGTCAAATAAAAAGTTCTTTGTCGCGTGCGCGTGGGTGGCGTGACGTTGGCCGTTCGATAAATAAAAGCCCGCTTCTTTTTGTGTTCGCAGAAATCCGTGGGTACCGGAAAATTTGTTTAAACTCGCCGAGCAATTCAATCGAGGATGTATTTAAATTTTGCCGTTGTTAAAAATTACGAAAGAAGAGAATAGCGGAGTATAAAATGCAAATTGACACGAGTGTGTACGAGATATTAAACAATAATTGATTAAATCAATACATAGCAAATAATCGGGCGCACCTGGGGCTTCGTGGAACAATAAAGCGCGGCCTGATAATATTGTTCAATTAGAGAATTTCATTAAATCCGGTCTGTCGTATATTCAGCGAATAAATTCGGGGGGAAACTTCCGGTACAGGAGTTGCCGGAAGTGAAAGGAGGGCGAGTCGTGGCTTGGCCGGAGTGCCACATTCAGGATGACACAGCTATCTACGGCAGAGTGGGTCGTGGGAATTTCAGAAGCCGCCCTCCAGAAGAAAACGATACTTCAAAGCTTGGCTTTCCGACAACGCGCACAATCAAAAGTATTCCGCAGCTGTTGAATCGCATCGGCTGGCTATATCGTTCGTGCCATTCATTACGAAAATGAATTATATAACTTATCGTTCACTGTTCCTCCTTTCGAATTATCTTGACTGGCACATTCCAAGCGCGGAAATTGAATTCTCTTTGATACCGCGACCGACTGTATTAAATCATCCAATTTACATCTCTGCTCGTACACACTAGACTGGAGGTTTTGTGTATTAACGATCTACCATGATTTTCTATGTTACAGTCACTCAAATCGCAAAGACTCTTTCGTGGGAAATTACTGAATTTTTATTACTGAAACATACGTTGTGATAAAACCTGTACAATATTTAGATAAATTAAGACAAGTTAATACAGTCACTTTTTATGATCGGTAGTCAGTAGAACATAAAAATGTTCATTACATTGAGTAATATAATTACTAGACTGCAGATCTTTATGCAAAATAAAAATATTTTGCATTCATTGTGGGAAACAGGAATAACATAAAAATTGATTTCATCGCTCAAAGACTTTGTTACATTAAAAGCAACATTACAACATTCTTGGATTTTTAAAATCTTTTACTGTTTCCATCCAACCAATTTCTTCATAAATGCATAAAGATTCGCACAGTCTAATAATCACATACAGTTTCATTTTATACAGTTCTAAATTTGAATAGACTGCGAAATTCTCTGCATGTGCAGACCACAAGTATGTCCATAAAATTTCGTACATAAAACTCTAATATGGCCTCATACAGTTTCATTTTATATCGATTTCATTACGATTCATTGGGGAATTAGAATGTACGGTTTCAGATCCTTTAAATACTGCAAAAAGTATACAAATGGTAACGAGAATAAGTGAGAATAATTTTTTTCAAGCCAGTGTTTAATTCACGATTCATCTAAATCGTATTACCGTTGATTCGCAAGCCTTGAATATTCTTCGCAGGGAATAACAATGTTCTCGACGGCGCGTTAATATATTTTCGAGCGATCGATTGGCTTCTCGCGAGGTTGATAAACAAAGAAACTTTTAAAGGCCATGAACTTTTTAAATTTCCCGTTCCCTCGGGGAGCCCCGTTCCCGATCGAACATTCCGCGCGTTTCCAACGAAGGAAATTCGACCGGCGTGTCTGTTACGGACAAATACTGTCCGCCACAATCACTGTAATTTTCCGCCATCCGTCACCCAGCCTTTCAAAAATCGCTCCAACCTGAAACACGAAAGTTCACTGTTTCCCTGCATTGTGTTTGACAGACGGCCGTGTCACCCTCGACGTATTATGCGTAGACTAGTGTGGAGGGCTGGTTTTCAAGATGACTCGAAAAACTTCCCCCAGCGTGTCGTGGTTGTCACTCGAAAGGATATTAAAACGGGGATATTAAATGCATTCATAACTTCTGAAAATCCCGAGAATGCCGTCACCAGCATTGTCAATATAAATATTGAAATGTAAAGTACCTATTCAATTCATATAATTTATTAGTAAGCTGAAATTGATACAAATACTTTATTTCTTCTGGGAAAAGTTTTATTAATTTTCATCTAACTTCTTACTGTGCGAAGTAAGAGCGAGATAAACTAATTTATAAGATATAAAATTCGTTCATGACAAAAATGAGCTGGTGGAACTCATTGGAACGGAGAAACAAATTAGAACTGTATCTCTCATGCCTTACAACCAATGGAGCGCTTTTCTTACTTTGTCTGAAGATCAGAAGTCTATTGATTAGTATACAAATTATTATTGATTAGTATAGATATTCATTGGTATAGAAATCACATCCTTATGTATGAGAAGATTTGTCCGACTCCGTAGAAAGCTAATGGAATCCTTTGAATGCGAAGCATCTCCATTAGGAAACTGGTTTCCCCAACATCGCACATCATTTAACGTAACTTCGTTAAAGCTCCGAGAACGCGATGAAGCAAGACCGGGACTGATAGCAAAGTTTCAGTCTCATATTCGATTGGTCAACTTCCGTATCGATGCGTCCTCGAACCTGTAATGCAACTAGCCGGAATTTTGACAGGGAGAACCAATTTCCAGACGAACGCATCTCGTCAGAGGCTTCAACGACTCGCTAGAGAATTGACCATCCTGTTAATAAAACTGGAAACTAGAGCTTGAAAATCGAAAAGCGAAGTACCCTTTTTCCCTCGCCTATTCTCTTGTTCGTTGCAGAAATATTAGAAATTATTTCAGGGGAAATTGCGCCACGATTTAAAAAATGGCCGAGCTGAAAGGAATGTATTTTTATCGTTCGAGATTGCAATCTAAAAGCTATTAACGATAATTAGTGATTAGTAGACAGCTGAATTTCTGCATTTATGACAAAAATGAATGACCAAGAAAGAAAATAAATTTTTATTTCACTCCAGTTGGTTCCAAATCAAGTAGAGAATTTTTATTTTGCATAAAGATCCGCTGTCTAGTGATTAGACAAGTCGTAAAAGGTTTGGTTTAGTCAACATTTGAACTCTGCCATTTTTACAATAATCAAATGAAATTCCCGAGATCTCGAATAGGTCGGAAAGTTATCAGACCAATCGAAATTGAGTTTTTCAGTGGACGCGGTAATCGATTTGGGTAACTACATTTCGCTCTCATGGTAATAAGAAACTTTTGAATAGGAACTCCGTCCGATTCTCTTCGCGCGGACAAAGTGGTCCACGGAAACGGAATGACAATTAACGAACACGTTTTCTCCAGTCGCAAAGAAACCGGATATTGGTGGGACTCGATATTCGTGGATCAAATTTCCAGCGAACGTTTCACTGGAGTCAGTGAAAAATTACACAACCCACTTCAGTGCAGTTGATTATTGAAAATTTCGTTAACGTCGGATGTACTGGATTGACAGGGTGGTGTGTTAACCATTTTATTGGTTTCCAATTTCTTAAAATTTTCCTGCAAAAATTAAATATTGCATAAAAATCCACAGTCTGATAAGAACAAATGGAAGCAATGCCATCTCTACACGAAAAACGTGATTACTTTCCGAACGACCTAATATTATTGTTAATTTACATTATATCGAAACAATATCCCTCTGAACAATTTCTATAGTACGACGGTTTCTGTGACGAAGCTTTTATACCAAATCTGAAATTTCTGTCATACTTCCTCGGGACAAAGAGTGCAGCTCGTTACGCGTTTCCGAGACGCTCTGGTCCCTTAAACGGAGAAACGCCGTGCAACAAGTTGGGAGAAGACCATCTCGTTTACGCTTTAGTTGCTGAACGGAACAGTGTTCGTAGGCTGGTGTCAGTCGATCTGGAAATCGCCTGCCTCTGACGGAACGTCGATAGCACCGGAAATTATCGAGCCCCTGACAAGAATCTTTCAAGAACGAGAATCATTCACCTCTCGTCGAGCAAATAAGGGCGAGTGTAATCTTTACTAGCGATCGGTCTCGAGGAGGAAGCTCGAGAGGAGCAAAATGTACTATTGAACATTAAGAGGCTAATAAAAGGAATTTACTTCGACGTTCTATTGTTGCCACGAAACTAAACAGACGTCAAGTATTTACGCAAGCTTCGCTCGCTACTGGCCATTTTCCACAAATAATGAATATTTATCGTGGTTCCCCAGTGAATGAAATATCACTATCAATGCACGTAAATGATAGTGTCGGATGTTTTAGGTTCAAATTTCACTAAAACAGCGAGAATTAACAATTTAACCTCCATAGTAGGTAGACTATGTCTTTTTTAGACCAGGGTGGTTCCCCCTAGGGGGGAAGTGGGAAACCCCCCTCCACCTCCCACACCCCTCACCGCTCCAAAAATGGGGGGCAATTACCCTGCGTGATCAATTACCGGGGGGGTGTGTGGGAGGGGATCCCATGGGGGGAACCACCCTGGTATAGAAAAGACATAGCTTACCTACCCTCCACTTCGCTTTGCTCCGGGGCTATCGATCGTCCATTGTTTGTAGTGAATGTTTAATTTTGAAATGTATGTTGGTAATCAGTTTCTGATTGCGTGCTAGCTTGTTGAATCATTTATTTCACAGAAGGCCTGCAATCAGTGATAGATGGAATTGAAATTCAATCAGGTTCGAGTTCCATGCGTCCGAGGATAGTCCCATCTTTGTTTCGCTAAAATAAAAGCACTGATTACCCGAACTTGAGCACAGACAATTAAAAAATTGTCCGCGCATCCGGGAGTTGTTTTAAAATATTTTCACTGCAACAGGAGGGAGTACATTTTCGGAAACACAGAAAAGCTCTCTGAATTTCTAGAAGAATTCTTGAAGAAGGAAAAATATCGGGAAAATATGTTCCTTTTAAAACTGGGATGATACATTGCGTTGCCGAAAGAGAAGAAATATTTCGGGTATCTGCAAGAGAATCTTTCTCGATTTTGCAGGCGAATGGAGAGAAGAACAGTTGATCGTGTCCTGATAAGAAGATTGCTGTAAGAAAGGAGGAAATCTCGAGGGTCCCATAAGGGAAAATTAAAGTTCTTCAAGGGTGAATTGGTTTTGCTCGGCGGCATGCACTGTCAGCAACATCTTGAGGGACTCTGAAACTAGCTGCTTCAATCTGGCACGTTCAGCGATAGCGATTTTACCTTGGATTCGTGAAAAGGATCGCTACGCCCCATCTACTTCACCACGGAACATCGTTAATCTTAGTCATCGTAATCTCATAATTGCTGCAACCTTTTGAATTACATTCTGGCACGTGAAACCAACATTTATTACAACTGAAAAGTACGGATTTTTATCTTACTAGAAATTTTTCACTTATTGCGCTTGCGATAAAATAATGATGGGTATGGTATTGAGATTCGAATAAAAATTTATCCTAAAATTCTTTAACTACGTAAAAGCCCTTGATGGAAGCAGGTCTATTGTTCGCCTGTACATTTTTATTAAATCCTGCGATGCGTACGTAAAACCCATAGCCGTTCTGCGAATCGTCGATGAAATTGGCTGTTTTGATGCTTGCGTCGCGTCGGGTGCACAAGTTCCGAGAATCGGCCTGCCGAACAAAATCGCGCAGCGAAGTCGTGCTTGACATTTCCCAGAGATTCTTTCGGCGCAGCGCGCTCAGACCGTGACATTTTCACGGTACCGTAAATACCCGACGCAATCAGGTAAATGGGCGCTTTGAGGGGACACGAGAATTAACACGGCCGCCTCTCGCGCGCAACTTTAAAATGGTCCCTCTTATCCGAATCCACGTGGCACGTTCCTTGCACTCCGGAAGACTGATTTACATATTAGAATCGAATCAATCCAATGTATTTATCCATACTTTGACAATGACAAAAAGAAAAGTGTAAACATTTCATGTTTAATAAAGGGACATGAGTATATCAAATTATGTTATTGTTTGTTTCATGTAAATGCAAATTGCATTTTTCCTTTTTTACAGACACTCAAATAATTATGGTACATACGAGAAGTTGCAATGTGCTTGATTACAATGATGCTTACTTAATTCCGAACAATCTAAGTTTACTTGGATCTGCCGGCAACAAGCGGGCATTTCATTAAAACAAACTAATAGTTAATTGAAATACAGAATTCATTCTGAACTGTAATTGCAACGAAGAGTTCCTTTGTAAATGGATTCCTTTGGAATCGGAAGAATCCTTCGGAGAGCTACAAGAAACGGTGCTTTCCACTTTGCACGAGTACTGACCGGGTAACGGATCCGTTCTGCAGACACTTTTGCAACCGAAATGGTTTCTTGCTCTGCGTGAAACGAGAAATGTTTGCTTTACTAAGGCGGTAGACTCGTTTCCAGGATTGCAAGGGTGCGGGATTCGCTTTCTCATTTCTCGATAATACAAAGACGGGGTTTCTCAGTAGTCAAAATCGCTAGATAAAAGATCGATCTAGGGCGCTATCTCCCTAAAAAAAAGAATTTTTAGACTTTTAGGACTTTTATCTAGCGTTTTTGACTACTGAAAAATCGAGAAATGACAAGGCGAATCCCGCACCCTTGCAATCCTGGAGAAAGGAGTCTACCTCCTGAAAGGATAAGTACAAGAACGTATTTGTGCCGAGGGGAAGATCAATAATGTCCGTCGGAGTATTATTTAGTATAATAGAACAAGAAAGGGATATTTCAAAGTGGCTTTTAAGTAGTCGTTAATTTTGCTTGAGAAACTTGCGAACAATTTCTCTGAGACGTGTCTCGTTTCCAGGCTAATAGCATGTTTAATTTACCTAGCCTGTAACTCAAGTACAACAAGGCATTATGTAGAAGAGATCGTTAATTTTTCTTGACAAATTTGTAGGCAATATCTCGGAGACTGTATTTCTTCTACGGCTAACGGAAGACATTTAATTTAGCTTATTTCTGTCTGAAATGAAGCATAGCTTTAATAATATTTAGACGTCAACCCACTGAATATAATTACGTCTACTGGGTCTCCCTGGATTCGATAAAATACCGTCGATCAAATTTGCAAGTCAGATTCTAAATTCGGCACTCCGGCCCTAAAATGATATTTCACGTGCTATACCCGAACGAACGGAGTTCGTATAATGCCGCGTATCTCTTTGCAAACGACAAACCTCATTGCGTGGGAAGTGGCGCGAATTCAGGATTGGGAAAAAGGCCACCAGGAAAGCGCGAATTTCCCGCCACCGCGCCGATAAAACGCGTAGCCTTTAGCTCGCAGATGGGAAACGATATGAATGGACGCCGTTAAAATCAAATGTTTCCCTCGGTGAGGTATCGTTGAATAATTAAACGGGGAACTCTTTGCCACTGGTGCGCACGGCTGCTCGAGCAAAGCTTGGAAACACTTCGAGCGGACGTGTTTCGTTTTACTGTGACGGGGAATGTTGGACCACGCCGAAACTAATCTAAAGTGGAGAACTACGAAAAAACGTGTTTGCGGTTTCATTACGGCCGTCAAAACCCTTTCTGTGAACTGTACTAACGTGGAGTGCAGTCAAGATCGAAATATTTCCCACGGACACGTAGAATTAAGCTGTCTATAGTCTATAGTCGATCATTAGTTAAAGGAGCAATGTAAAACAATCACTGACCTGGCAAGTATTGATCAGGGGAAAAAATATAACAAGAGCTCGTTACTTGGGTAAGTAGAATAAGCCGGTTACTAGTCAGACAGGTAGAATAAAATCCTTCGTAATTGGACTGTAAGCATAAAAACGTGTCTAGTTAAATAAATAAATATGTTCTGTTCAAACAAGCATAGTAGAACTCTTTACGACTTTCGTCAAAGGATATACCCGGGTCTGGTAGTGAAATTCGCCCCATATCTCATCTGTATCGGTACTTATTAAGGAAAATCGAAAAACCGGTTTTTAGTCAAACTGGGACTTATGAGGGCGACTGCGGCCTAGATTGAACTTTTATCTAGTGCTTTTGACTACGGAAAACCCCCATCTTTGCACTATCAAGAAATGAGAAGGCGCAACCCGCACCCTTCTAATCCTTTTTCTGAACGCGTTAGTAAAGATGAGCCATGTTCGATGACCCGACAAAATAGGAACAGTGCTAATAGAATTATTGCTTTGAAGTGGTGATAAAGTAAGAGGAGCCAACGTCTCGAAGCTGCTTGAAATGATAATTGGTGTCACGGAGGAGAAACACGAGGCACAGTAGAAGCTAGAAGAACGCTCTATCGGAAAATATACTGGGGGTCGTTCGTTTCGTCTCTCCGTTGACAAGCCAATAATGAGAAGAAAGCGAGAGTCTACATCCTCCGGATTGCAACGAAGAAATAGCGTGCCTGGCAGCTGAAGTTATTGGACACACGTTCATTCCCTCCGTGATACGAACAGATAGGGAGAACGGAAACTGCGAACGTCTCTTTACCGATCCATATAATTTATTTCTAGAACATCTGGCATTCCAACAAACCTGTCCGGGGATCATGCTTTTGTCAACCATTTAAACCTTGTTCCCGAGCTTTCGCCGAGAGTCATGCTTGACAGGCACGAAAATACGTTTCCTGATCCGACTATTCAAACCAAGAGTTCACTGGTGCACATTCGTTTAAAGATACAACTTCAAGGAACAATTTCTCCAAGTGAAATCTGAAAACCTATTTTAATAAAGTTACATGTCTAATTATTTTGATTTGTATTTTGAAGACCCAACGACTGTGACCTAATTACACTGTCCAACAGCCAAAAAATATTTCGATTCCCACTATGCGATTCTTATAGAGTTTTTCGCGCTGATTCCGAATCTGTCCTTAATTTTTCTCCTATACGTACAGTTTTTGAGAAAATGGAGTTTAAAAAAAGACATACTTTTCAACTTTGAACAAATATTGTGATGTTATTATAAAAGATATTGAACTGATTTTTACAGCAAAAGATTCCTTAAACTTTCCCGAATACAGCGATATCCAATATTAATACATTATGATTTTTTCAACATGTTTAAACGATCGTTAAAGACGGAGAGACACCACTTTCGCACCAATTTTTGACGATATTTTTCGAATATGTTTAAACATGTTTAAACAATCATAATGTATTGATATTGGATATCACTGTATTCGGAAAAGTCTAAGGAATCTTTTGCTGTAAAGATCAGTTCAATATCTTTTATAATAACATCACAATATTTGTTCAAAGTTGAAAAGTATGTCTTTTTTTAAACTCCATTTTCTCAAAAACTGTACGTATAGGAGAAAAATTAAGGACAGATTCGGAATCAGCGCGAAAAACTCTACAAGAATCGCATAGTGGGAATCGAAATACAAAAAAAAAGTTGAAATTTATTGGACAGTGTTATGTACAATAATATTCTCTCTCTCTCTCTCTCTCTCTCTCTCTCTCTCTCTCTCTCTCTCTCTCTCTCTCTCTCTCTCTCTCTCTCTCTCTCTCTCTCTCTGAAAAGAGAATTAAAAATTGTTCTTTAGTTTCAGGAAGTAGATTAAAGTGGATTACAACCATCTGATCGTTTCACAGAACACACCAAAGATACAGCTTCAAGGAAAGCTCGCTGGAATTTAAATTGGGAACTATTATATTTCAACGAGACCACTTTTATAATGATGTTGCTCATGAATTAAATTTTAAAGATCGATCAATACTTGTAACCTACTGCGTCGCTCATTCAGTAGCATTCTAGAAACTGAAAATTGTTCTGCGACGGTAAGCTGTTAGCTGGCAGAAGTGGATTACAGCCACGTGATCGTTCCGCTTCTAATTGAAAAGAACGATAATTCCGTGGTTACAGACGGTGGAACGGTAGGAAACCGGCGGGAATCACGAAAATGGGATATCCAAGCGAGAAACGTTTTGTCGTCGGACGCAAACAGCGGCTAACAAAGAGTAGATTCGATATTGCTCCGAAGGCGTATCCGGCTAAGGAAAACTCATTACGACAAAGCGATCCTTTTCCCCGGCTACTCGACAACGGCCCGATCGCATTATACCGAAGGGTTTCGCAGCCGTTTCTGAACCTCAACCGGCAGAACGAACGAAAGTGGATTCCCGAAGTGAGCAAACGCAGCCCGGCACGTCAGAATGCGAAAACTGGGCCGCGCCGCGCCGCTGAAAAACAAAGCGCTATAAAAGATACAAATAAAAGAGCAGCGGGAGTAATGGGAAAAAGCGTATTTCGGAGAACAATGCCGACCGGCGAACAATTCATTCGGCGACGAGCTCTTCGAAAGTCGTGTTCCGTTCAAGTCGCCATTGTCGTCGCGCCTACCGAATGTTAGTTTACTGGCAACTAATATGGATCGGCGTCGCTCGCGAAAGTTCGCCGTTTACTTTCACTAAATTCTCAACGACTCTCTACAAGTAAAAGCACTTCAGAAGTTTAGGTGTCTCGTTTGACAATTATTAATCATACTTACTATGTTTCGGGGGAGACATCTCATGGTTGTCACAAATCTTCTCGCGGTAGACGTAATCTAGCTAACAAGCTAAATTTGGAACGGCACTGAATGACCTTAAATGACCATGGAAGACGAAAGTGTTATAGGTAAGTGAATTCGTCTCGGGGCAGGCTATACGCTTACCTAAATAAAAACATAGAGAGAAGTAAGGTCACCTATAAGATGTCTCCTCCGGAACGGAGTAAGTTTTAGTTGAAATATTTTTTACAACGGACCACAGTTTCTAGCCACAAAATATATCGTAGTGGACAATATACCAGATGCTTTCATACAGGGAATGGAATATTATTTTTCGTGTTGCGTTTTTCAATGAAATCACACGTTTATGTAGTAAAACATTCTTTCGTTTTAATTAGCTCGAAATGATTAAAGAACCGCCCAGCATCCATGTATTATGGACCAGGAAGACGAGTATGGGGGAACAGATTGCGTTACTTCATTTCGGAGCTTATTAAAAAATTGTGCTTATCGTGAAATGAATGGAAAATTCGTATGAAAACAGTTGAAAATTACTCTGTAGTTTTGTTCGTTTCGTTTCGTCCGAGAGAAACTCGATGAAAGAAACCGGTGGGAAAACCGCGCAGCGCAACGGTTGTTAAAGTAACAGCATCATCGTCGCCGATACGATTCACCGTGACGAATCGAATTAAAATAAAACTAATTCCATCAGGGTAGGTTCGTCGCCGGTCGATACAGGCTGAGCTGCCACTTAGCCATCGTCGATAGGCGATAATATGACGGCGAGCGTCGCATCGCGTCGACTGCCATGGAAAAGCGCAGCGATCCGCCGATTCCCATTATACGTCACTTAAAACCATTACCGGATGGCGGTCCCGGAAGGAAAACACCGCGGCGAACGGAGTGAAAATAGAGGAGCGATCGGACCGGGGACAGAACACGAAAGAGAGCATCGATGTACGTGTCTGTAATGGAATGGGAGGTTGGAAAGTCCCCTGTCTGCTGGATCCAATTGGCTAACAGAACACCATCGGCGATCTCGTATCAAAAGAACCGGGAAACAGAAGGATTCATGAGGGTTTTAAGGAGCAAACCGGCCAAAGAGCTTCCGCAAGATGGAAGTACGAGAGAACTGCTGGGAAACTGAGCCACTGCTTTTCGTGTTACGAACTTATGATCTACAACTATAGCTTCGTTGATCCTAAAAAGTGACATTTAGAGTCACACCATTTGCTGGCGTGTACCGTTGTAAAGCCGGTAGAAAGATATCGTCGTGTACACGTAACTTTAGTGGGTAGATCAGATGAATTGTTAGATGTCGAAAGTGAAACAACAATTGCGTGCCTCCGAGCTAGAGACTCGGCTACGATCTTTTTATTATTCTTCAACGAGATCGGCATATAAAGCAACACTCCACTGAAAGCGTTTTATATCATCGTATCTTTTTTATTCATAATGCACAATGTAAATAGAAGCCTGTCCTTTTTATTACGTAATAAAGCAGCGATAGAACGAACACTGTAACTTATTTCAGTGGAGAAAAAGAGTAGTTCGATTAAACGATTGGGACAAAACCAATCTAGGCAAGTAAAATACGATCAATCTGGTTAGACAAATAGAATGGAACTGGTTTAATTGAACTAGTGGAACGCGGAACCAGTTTGGTCAGGCAAGTTCAATAAGACCAATCTGTTTAGACAAGCGGAATGATACTAGCTTGATTAGACTAGCTCAATTCCCTTTTTGGGAAAAGTGAAGTAAGATGATTCTTAGTCGGACGAATAAAACCAGCCATTACCAGAACAGACGAGTACCATTTGCTTCGTTATGCAAATGCTATGGCGTGGTCATTGGACGGACAAATAGAACAAGACTGTTTGTGGTCGGACAAGTAGGATAGGTCAGTCTGTTTCAGAAACGTAGGACAGGTCTGTTTGCGAACAGACAAATAGAATGGGACAATCTACGATGAAACGCGTAGAATAACGCCCCACGAATCCGAGATACATTAAAACAATTCATGTTACGGGGCAAGTCCGTTAATTGGTTGTTTTTATTATAATATGAACGAAATTTCTCTAGCTTGTATTTATTAATGTAGTATAAGTCAGTATGAACTATTCGACGTAGATATCGCCCAAGAATAAGGGTGTTTTCCTCGGTTAAATCAACCAATGCCAAACAGTCACGTGCGAGGTACACGTACAACTTTGAGGTTGCCCTGAACGTGCAATAGTTTACAAGTTATTAATATATTCTGTGTTGTTATTTTAGGTAAGTACAAGAAATATTGATGTAGGTTTACATTAAATAAACCGTTTTTATTGTATTTTTTAAAATTTATTGAGAAAAACACTAAGATGCTCTTGCCCCGTAAATATTACTACACGGCGCAAGTGCGTACTATCACGGTGGGGTAAGTGCGTCCTGTATGGGTAACTATAAACCTAAACAATATACTTAATGCAATAAAAAGCATTTTGTAGCAGGCTTGATAATAATTCTGTTCTTGCCCCGTAGCACTTGAAACAAGGTTCAAAAGCATTTTGAAACTTTGTTTTAATATCACTGCATCCCCTTTCATATTTCAGCATAAAAGTACATGTTTGTTTAAAAATGAATAACTATAAAATTAAACAATATAATTTAAAGCAATAAGAAGCATTTTATAGCAGGCTTGTTAATCATTCTGTTCTTGCCCCGTAGCACTTGAAACAAGGTTTGAAAGCATTTTTAACTCTCAGAGACACACTTGCCCCATTTTCGGGGCAAGCGCGTAGTAGTTGACACACTTCGGACAATATCCTATCAAAATGATAATTTTCAAGCAAAATTAGAATCCTACATAATACTAATTCATCGGTAATAACTGTGGCAAGAGTTTGATACCAAGAGCGTTAAGTTTTTACATACCAGACTGAAAATACATCAGTTTAAAGTCCAACTTCGCAAAAACTAGTACGCACTTATCCCACTCCACCTTGTACAACGTGACAGTAACGTATACAATTCATACCTTTAGAGCAGGAGTAAAAAAACAAATGAAATAGTTCTCGTTTCGAACGTTGCTTCCCGAAAAACGCGTGAAATGCTTGAAAATTCCGAATGAAATCGTGTAGGGTGCAAAGGGTTAAGAGGGCCAGATGAAAATCCACAGCGATGGCGGTCGGAATGAAGCGAGCACGCGGCGGAGAACGCAGGGAAATAGATACGGACGAGAAAACGGACGAGGAGGAGAGGCTGGTAGGGTATAGGGTGGCAAAGGTAGGGGAAGGAGGGGCTGGCAACCGCGTCGGTCCAGGGATGATCCCGGCTGTGTCTATTTATACGGGCCAGGGAACCGGCGCAGCTACCTGTTGGCTGTGTACAGTAGGGCGCACGTCACCCCTATACACTCGAGGCAGCATTCACGAGCTGGCTGGGGTGGCTGTCGGCAGCCACTGCCACCGCTGCTACCGTCACTGCCTTTGCCGGCGTTGCTACCGTTGCCGCCGCGCAACAGGGGATGCTTGTAGCCTCAGAATGCGCGGCCACACGTAGACGGGCCAAAGCGGATCGACGACGGATAAAGCTGGAACTGGGTCACCGGCTCCGCGGAACTGGGCCAACTAGCCACTACCAACACCGATAACACTCCGCTTCAACCCAGACGAGATGGTAGATGGTTCTCATGGCGCGTCTGGCCGCTACAAGATACCATAGACCTGCACGCTCTTATCCCAGGCGGAATTCTGTTGCTGTATCTGCTGATTCGCGAGATCGGTGGTAACGGAATAGTCAGAAACGGTTCCACAAAAAATGTCCTGGGATCATAGAGGAAATTAAGATCAAACTGGATGTAAATTTTCGTTTGATACTAAAAGTTTCTACTTGGCTAACAACAGTTATTTGATGAACAAGAATCTTTTGAACGCGAGAAATAAGTCGGAAAGCGGAAGCAATATTCCCCGGAACAAAACGTCGGTTCGTGTAATTACAGAAAATTGTCAAGCCGTATAAATCACTCTGCAGTCGTAACATTTTTGTCTATTTAGTCTGCACCTGGTAACAAACGTCAACAACAGAGCGCGCTGAATTATTTATCGGAGCTCTCTGCGCCGCTGGGAACAATTACATTTGACGCGGCAGGGCAATGATTATCGTCATAAATTGTTCGTCGCGGCGAGTTACGAAACGGAAAAGGTTTCGCCGGTCGGATGGACGGGCGTCAGTGCTCGTGCATATTTAACGGTGGTGTGATCGTTAGTGCACCGCGCACCTACTTTGAGGTTGATTCTTCGATGAGAATAGGCGTGAAGGACGCGTCGCGGCCTTCCACCGCTTTAATAATACGTGACCGACACATTTTTGCATCGCGCGGCCATTCTTCCGCGCGACTCGCCGACTCGTTTCCTGAATGGCGAAACCGCCACGTGACCGAGTTGACAGCCGCGACACGGGATTAAAAACGCGAACGGAGGAAAAGACAATACTCCACTGCGGCATGTCAAATATTCGTTCGCCGGTACGCGTATTTTATTAACACCGGGTTTACAGAGCACTAAGAGTGACTTTACACAAGTAACAAGAACGTGTGTGCCTAAATTTTTAGCCATTCTTTCTACTGTACACACCAGAAATAAATTTGTGGAATAATTTCTTTAATTTTCTTTATGGACAAATTTTCCTCGTCTTCCTCGTTTGTAAAGCGCCATCAAACAAGAGCTGTATGTGTTCAAACAAAACAGCAAAAACAAAACGAACAACGCTGTGTAGCGCGGCGAATCGTTCCGCGGAATCCTCGAAAGCTGAATGGAATTCGTTTGTTAAATAACCGGCCGACGACGCGGGGGGATGGGACTCGGTTTTGTTGTGAAATCGATATCGTGTTTGCGGCCGCTGCTTTGTCAGATATTGTATTTTGCGTTATAAACTCGCCGATGATAGATTCGATTACACGGCATCGAGTAACTTTAATTTACTGTGACATTTAGACACGCGGGTGCGTCTCGCGAACGCTATTTCTGATGAACGCCATTGTCCCCGTGTCCCGCGTCGGCGTTGTTTTGTTCCCCACGAAGAAAGAAAACCAATTTATTCCGTTTGATGAACGCTTTCCAATTTTGACTTTTCCCTGTTTGTGAAAACTGCTGCCGCGGGGCGAAAGTTGTGCAAGGTTGCATTTTATAGTAGGCAGTGGAATAGGACTGACTGTAGTCCAGCAAATAGACTGGCTAGTTAAACAAACACGGTCGACGTACGTTGTAGAAACATTTGATTGGCTAAACAAATCGAGTACCTACGCCTGTTCCTGGTCAAATCAGTGGAATATGTCTGCCCTTTTCAGAACGGTAAAACGAATCTCTCTATAATCAGACAAACAGTGTAAGCTCTAATTGTCCCAGTGTCATACCATGTGATTATGCTAATCAGAGACCAAGATGAAGTGTCTCCTCGACAATCATCTACTAGCTTATTCTCCTTCCCTATGTAACTTAAGCATATTCAGTGCGAGGATGCCAGAGTACCCGACAATTTACGAACGACGCGTCGGAATACTATTTACCGAACTACGTATCACAGACCGAGCAAGCGTAACCAGCCCGACAAACGCGTCTGCGCTCCCAAGCGCGCAGCCGTAAGTAATTTGATAGAGAAAGTTTCTGTCTGGCGTCGAGGAACTTGTTGGGGAGCGTGGATGCTCGAAAAAAGGCAGGTTCGTGAGCAACTGGTCCCGAGATAATCAATTTTAATTAATAGCTTTCAATCACCGGAACCTCATAATTCATTAATTATTAGTTCCTCTCGCGACGGAATAGCGTGACCAACTTTTTCATGAGGCAGTGCTTATGCTGTAGAGATCGTGGATGTTAAGAGAGCACAAGTATCGCCATGTACACATTGAATGACGAATATAATCATAAAAATATATAAAATCGAATTTATTTGCGGGAAGAAAAATTGAGAATTCGAAATTCGCAGTACCTGATAATAGATCCTAATTACATTTCATACATACCATATAATAATTGTATAATGGATTTCTGAATGTAGATAGATAATTGTGAATGTCTTAAAGATCGCGAGATCGATGTAGAACCACAATTTTCCGTGAATCACTAAAGTCCCTTATTTCGATAAAGCGGCAGGGAAGAATAACAAAAATACAAATAGATTGGAAACTGTTATTTGTGATAACTTCAAAAATTCCTGCCACTGACAGGATCCCAGTTGATCCGGCTTTGATCTCGCTCGTTAATAAGCGACGTTTAATTGTCGGAAAAGAAGTCGCCCGCGAGAAAGAAAATTTTATTAAGGAAAGCCGACGTTTAATCGAACAGAAAATTGTATCGCGCGGTGCGGCGTGGCTTTTTTCGACGGGAATCTCCGTGGAAGCTGTTCGCCCGGAGAAAGTAAATCAATTTCGCCGAACGGCTTCGCGCTCGCACGTGCCGACTCTTCCCGTGCCCGGCGAACTATAAGCAAATAAACAATTTCACAAGCGAGGGATGGGGGCTGGAAAATGTGGCTCGCTCGAGTCTCGGCATTCATTAAAAACACTTCGAATCCAATTTGCGTGGCCGGCCTTTCATAAAAATAACGCGCGCGCGGAATAATAAACGCCGCGGAACCGGCGACGCAGCGCGCATCGCCGAGCGCTGTTAACAGCACTGTCATTTACATATAATTAAACGGATGCGAGCGCGTTTAACGTCTCGGGAATCTCTTGTACGCTGTAAACGCGCGCGAGACATGCAATCCTCCCGCGTAACAATTAAATAAAAGACATGGAGCACAACGACTGTCATCCTTTCGGCATTCTTGTTGTTTGGAGAAAAGAAACCTAGCCAATCTGTAGCTCATTGGATCCTTGCGCCTATACTTATTCTTTTGAAGTAGGCGCCATAACTGAATCCATCTGGAAATTCCATGTGCTATTTAAGGAGGAAGGTGGTTCGGAACCCACCTTATAAAAAACTGTAGGTCCCGTCGCGAAATAGCACCGAAAAAGAGAGTTCAGAGCGATGTTAAATAAGTAAAAAAAAAACTGAATCCATCTTCACAATTTCCACCTGAGTGCTCTCAGTTCATATAGACTTCTTACTCAGCCCGTCGCAATTTTTTAACAGTTTTCAATAGAAGGGTGTGAATTGCGGGGTTCACGACAACGATCGCCCTCTCGTCCAGGAGATCATTTCTCACTATTGTAGATTGGTGCTCCAATAAACGAGTATCTTTTGAACTGGCGAAAATTAATTAATTTAGCTGCGTGATTCAGTTATCCCTTTTCCTCCCCTAAGCGAAGCAGATCCTACCCCTATCCCTATTTTCCAACCCCAACAATGAACGTAAGGAAGTAGAATAAGTGCTCGAGTTGTATGGCGCGTCTGAACTCGTATGTGAAAAGAATTGACGCATGGTATGTAAAAGGTTGGCCATCCCTGTCCTAACACATCATGTTTAAAGATCAATTGTTATGAATCAATGTTAAAAATCAGGTCGTAAAGACAAAGATACGAAATATCTACTTCTAGAGATAAAGTTTAAAGAAGAATAAATTGTATAAGCATATAATCATGACATGATTGTCTAGCTACTCAGAAGAATTCGATCAACGATCATTGTGGAGACACCGACGAGAGATCACGCGAAAGCTCTCGTCTCATGTTTGCCTAACGGGAACGCGACTCCTTCGATAGTTATCGATAAATCCTGCGGAGTCCTCGTAAAGCGAGACCCAATAAAGGGAACGTAATCTCCCACGCCCACAATATTAGACCGTCGATTGAAAGCTGCGGAACTATCGTTCGATATTGTATTTGCGCGGCTGGAAGGGGGTCGACACGCATCCAAGTGTTCGCCAACAAACAGCTCGAACAAGGGAAGGCGCGAGAAACCGAGAGATTGAGCACCGGAAGACGGAAAACAAGGAGAGAGAATGGGAGAGACTGTGGAGCTTATACAATGCGCGTCCATTGTACGGGAAACTCCATTAGTGCGTTTCCCAGCCGAACAAACAGAAGGTGGCAACGTGGAGGGCGATGAAAAATTAGGGGACACGATAAGCATCAACGTAATGAAAAAAGATTTGCGTTCGACCCCGTTGCTATATTGCCACTCAATCATGGTGTAACTTAAAAAGTGGTTCTGAAATTTTTTCCGGCGTCCTCAGACTTCGTAAAGAACAGCGACATGTGTTTACAATGGATTCCTAAATTTTTTGGATTCAAAATTTTATAATTTCATACTTTTTACATATATTCCCAATGTACTTAATTCTGTGAATATGGTTCAGAGAAGTTTGTCGGTACGTTCTACGGGCGATATTGTTTCTGTATTTTTTCAAAGGCTCGTTTGTAATTGTAATGAACGATCTCGGAGTAGAATGTCCGTTCACGATTTATTGTAGTTTATTTCACTGGGGAACTAATTTGTTTTTCGGAATGCGAACGTTCCAGTACAGCTTTGATTAAATGCATTTCGCTGGACGCAAACAGCGGCACGGTTTAGGCAATTCAATTGAAATATAATTAATTTTTCATCGACAAACTCTCTGTCGATCGTTTGAAATTGTGCAATTATTATGTTCCTACAATTAGTGCGAATTTCGTTCTACGTTCTAAGAACGTTTTATGGTGCTTTTAATGAACAATTGGAAGATCGCTTTTCATTTCCTTACGAAAGATAATGAAATTATTTGATCTTTTATATGAAGTGTGAATAATAATGTTTTCGCAGGCTATTGTAGTGCAGTGTCTATTAATAAAGTAAATTCAAAGAGTTCTACGTTAGACAAACTCGAGAATGAAAGAGCAAATTGACGGACTACTTGAAGGAACGACTATGGGGAGTCTCGACAGTCTGACTACAGCCATCCTTGACTACTTTGAAGTGGTCGTAATTCTAATTTCCTTTCGTTCTAATTTACCTCCTCAAGGTGTGTTTTAGTCGGAAAATCATCATATTCCATATATTCAGTCCATCCTAGAGATAATTGACAACTCGTATAACGATTTCGTGTGAGAAATAAAGTTACAAATTACGAATTACTTTGTGCATCTAATAATTTTAGTACGTCAATATTCTTTGATGAATATTGTAGCGAAGAAGATTACTGATTTCTACAGAGCTCATTTTCAATAAAATTCATTACTTGGACCACAAATTAGACAAATTCATTATTTCCAACTTACAAAAGCAAAACATTATTTGTTTTTTACATAATTGGATTAGCACACAGAGTTGTGCAATTATTTACATAATTACAGAATTACATGATTCAAACCTATCAATTAATTCAATTACTAAGTATTTTAATCAGATGTGTAATTGAAATACAATATAATTAAAATACAGCTCTCCAAATTATAGCCCAGAACTTTGAAGAAGTGAGATATATTTTTACAGTTTTCTTTCATATACTTGTTTGCTGTCTGTGCGGCGTAGTTTCTATTCCTCGTCCTCGTTCATAATACGTAACGCTATTTCATGTTTATGGTTGAAATTTAAAAAATGTGTAACGCAGAAGTATTTTATAATTGTACTCCAATTGCAATTACGAATTACATTGTAATTGAATTGAATGAAGACCTGAATTATAAATTACAATATAACTGAATTACAATGTAATTCAATTACTTTGTAATTATAATTCCTGGAGTAATTCAATTGTAATTCTGCACAACTCTGTTTCTTAAAAAGCTATAAATGTTCAAAAATATCCGCAGTCTAATAATAATAAATTCAAGTGTCTCAGTGCCCCACTATAACAAACTTTTCTACTCGGCTGACAGCAGCTGTGATTGATAAGTCTATATTCTGCTATCGCGAGGTCGACGATTATATCTACAACATATGAAGCAATGGCTTTTCAACCACAAAGGTCCGTCGTTGGAAACCACAATGACCACTAATTAACTGATTGATTGACCCGAATCGAAACCGCGTCGATAACCGCTCAGAAAGAATCCTCGACAGTCGGCATTATTACACTTTCGAGAAAACGTCGAAAATCGCAAGCTTGCGCACTATACAGAGGAAAATTTCGACCGCGTGTTTCCCAATTAGCGAATACACGGGGATTGTAATCATACCTCGAATCAGATACCGTTCTCGGTAACAGAGAGCAAGCTGGATAACTGTCTAACAGATGATGTAAAGTAACACGACTCGTCTGGCAACAAGTGAGCCAGTAATCAATATCGTTGAACTCATTATTCTGGTTCCCGAACTCTGAACCAGTTTATGGAGTTATTGTATTTATCTAACCGCATCCACTGTAAATATTCATGATCGGGATTATGCAAATATGTTTACTATCGATGGGAGTACCGTAGTAAAATATTTGTGCGCTGCTCGCTGCTTTATTTGTAATTTATGGTTATGTAGTTCCACAGGGGAGACTAGTTAATTGAGATTGGCTAAGTGAAGATATGAATTTGGAGCATAGACCACGGTTTATAAATTTGTAATTCATGAATGAATCTTTGTGAGCAGGTTGCTAGAAGAAAAAAATCGGAGAAATATTTTTTAACTGAACTAGGGTTTCGTCGTGTTCTAAAGAGAGTAAAAAATTTGTTACACTTTCATTAGTCCTATTCAGTTGCATTCCCAGAAATAAAAAGATTCTCTGACTGGCTTGCTGTTAATCGGGAAGAACGACGTTACAATACCTAATCCAATCTCAAACATGTTACATATAAGTCTGCTTTGTGTAACACTCTACAAATACTGGATATCGGGTCACTTGTTACTACAGATTATAATAACTTCGTGTTTGCAATCAGGGTTTTCTGACACGTAAGCTAGTAATCGCCGATCTTAAGGAAACATTGTAACCCGCGCTTACCCGTTCTAAAGTTACTCTGTGTCATCCAGTAGCCAGTAACCTGTCATATTGTAGACCGGATTACTCGGCACTATAGCCGGTATGGTTGCGATTCCTGTCTTTCTAGAATTGCGATCAGTATATCTAACAATAAGATCTACGGAAAGTATGTCTAAAGTCAACCATTTGAAAAATTCTGTACGATAATAATAAAATGAAATTGCAAAAAACCTTTGCGTTAACGAACGACAACTAGCGTAAGAAACATTGCTACCCTAAATGTTTATTATTATTTTATGAAGTCGAAATTGGGAATATATACAGTCATCAGAAATAATTTAGATTCGTGTATAAGTCAGTTTATTTGTACTGTGGTTCTAGTAATATTACCCATTGATTCCGTTTTATTTCAGATTTAAAAGACGAATATCTTTTTTACCCTAATTTTTATAAAAAGATCTATGCTTTCGATAAAGATCTACGGTCTAGTCTTTACCATTTGTTAACCTGCGCGTTTCCTTGTGCCTTGCAGACTTACGAGCACCAGAAACGCGTGGAGATATGGGGTCTACGACGAGCAGAGTAGTAAAGAGGTGGCCAAAGGCTTTGGTAAGGGTTGTCGTCGTCACTTTCAACGGCAAAGAGACCAGCATCTTTCACCAGCCACAAAAAGGATCGTCTACCGGTTTTTCTCCTGGCAAACACACTTCCATCCCCCAAAAGATTGATATCGAGAACCACCTTGTGCCCCGGACTCGTCGCCGAACACTTCGGGAAAAATCGAGAGAAAAATACTCGGTATAAATAGAGACGAGAATTTTCCCATCGATTCCGGGAACGGTCTGCGAGCGGAAATCGCAGCGGCGCGGCTTTGGCCTTCGATTTATAGAAGTCAAACGAGAAACACGAGCAGTCTCTTCTCCCCCGGAATATGACACAAACGGCACGGTTTTCGCTTCCCGTTGCAATTCCGTGAAATTCCGTCCGAGCGACACACACCTTGTTCGCGGAATTCGCGAAATGATTCAATCATCAAGGACCGATGCAGAACGCTCACGAGCGTTCGCCAGGGCCGTCTCTTCTGAAATAGAATGCCCGGTAGTAGCGAGTACGAAGAAGATTTGGTCCTTATCGAAAAGATTGAAAAATAATAGATAAAATAATATATTATTTCATTTGGTTAATCAATAAATAAATAAATATAAAAAGGTATTTGAAAACTATATGTTTGAACTATCTAAGCACAAAATAACACCACTCTGTTATGTTATTTATCGAATAAATAATTTCAGATGACTACACTGAATTCTTGTAACTTTTGGGGAGGTATTGTTTGAAAATTACAAATGTTCATTTAGCTGGACTGTAAGTAATACCGGTTGGCCCTAAACTGGTATTACAGAAAACTTTCTGAAATATTACTACGCTCTACGTAGATATGACTGTGAAGTTTGAAACACATTCGAGAATATTATATGTATATGTAAGAGTTGTAAAATGTTTATTACAAACATACACTTCGCGAACGTCACCCAGTCGTAGTCACCTCCGCTTACAGCTGTGGTATTTCAGAAAGTTTTGCGTAACACATATATTACGTCCGTAGAACTTGTCTACGATAAGATTTTAAGTATTTTCGCGAGTCGGCGTATACACGAAGCGTTGTTTGCCATGGGAGCGCTTTGAATTGCCCCTTGAGGCAACGCTTTGAGGCAAACGACGTCGGAGAAGTAAAAGATTCTCTTAGCATCGATAAAAGACTTATTTTGCTCTTTCTCCGTATAGAATGACCTGAATGGGCGTGGCTTCGATGTTCTGGATTTCGAAGGAACCAGAATAGTGCTCCGAAGGGCAATCCATGTATAGATTTATCTTGCCTGTGGCTCACGAATTTAGAAGAATATAAGAAGAATATGAGTATTCGAAATAGCTTACTTGCTACTTCTTTGTATGGAATGCGCCGAGTAGGCGTGGCTTCGATGCTCCGACTGCTGAGGGAGCCAGAATAATGCTCCAAAGAGCAATCTATGCATATGTAGTCCATAACATTAGAATGTCTGAATGGATTCTGAATTAATTTCTAACAATCATCGAGTGAGAGAAAAAGGAGGGAGAGGAAACAAAAACTTTGGACTGGTAAAATTTTTTACGAATCTTGGGCTTCTAAAGGAGTCTATGCAAATGTGGTGTTAAGACTAGAGGAGTAGGAATACTAAATTCGAAGGTAAACGAGCGCAACGTTGTGGTAGAACACAAGCCCAGGGCCTGCAACTAACGTAATGCGACCCTGACGTCTTTGCCTCGCGTTTCCACGATAATGTTCTCCTCCGTGGCACTTGACCTCTCCAGGAACGCTTGGAATTCGGAAACTGGCGTGGATGCGTGTCCCGATTATTGAGGTCGCCCGTATACAGACTTTTTTCCGACTGGAAAATGGCACACGGCTGTTTAGAATGCGTCTTAATAACTGATCGGCTTATCGATCTAAAAGAAGTTGTGCTAGAAATGTTAAAAAGTATTTGATGGAGTCCTCATGTTGTGTGTAGTTTGATTTCAAAAAAATTGTTCCATAAATATTAGTCCCGCGTTAAATTGCAATTTCACTGAAGGACACGGATTCCCTACTCCCACATTCGTTTTACTACGTGCAACGATTTATTAGTACACTTATATATAAATATTTACAAACGTGAACGCGATTCAGACTAACGCGAGGTCTACAGCGACAGGATAATACTAGAGGTGTGCGAGAATATTCGGGAATTCCCGGATTTTTTCGGGATTCCCGGGGATATTCGGGTTTCCCGTGAATTTTTTCTGATACTGTACGGAATACGTCCCGTACTCCCGTCCCGTCCTGGTCTCGCACACCTCTGATAATACCGAATCGACTACGCCAGCTATGGTACACTAGGGATGCGTAAGAACGACTACATAACTAGTCGTCAATTAGCTGGTCAGAAAGGCAAAAGAGCCGCCGCTATCTTCCGAGTTCTATATACAGGGTGTCTCTTAACTGATGGTATAACCGAGCAGGGGGTGATACTACATGAAAAAATAAGTCGAAAATATAAAATAAAATATTTTCATGGCAGGCTTTGTTTTCGAGAAAATCGACTTTGAATTTTCGCCGGGTACGTGCTTTCGTATATGCAGAAAGTAGAATTGGTTGATCATGGTCAGACGCGTCAGACGATTCCTATGCAATAGCACGTGTATTCGCTGCATTTTCAAACTCGATTCTCTCGAAAACGAGTTGCCAAACGAAAAAATGTTATTCCTTTCTTTTGACTTATTTTTTCATGTAGTATCACCCCCTGCTCGGTTGTACCACCAGTTACGAGACACCCTGTATATATAGTGCCTTAGAGAGAGAGAGAGAGAGAGAGAGAAACGTCTCGAGAGCGGTGAGGAAACGGACACGGAAAATGATCCATTTTCGCCAACGGGAAACTATCGGGCACGCGAGATTCTGGCTACCAGATGTGGAACGCTGCGAGAACCAGGCTCGCACCGAACCTTGGAGAAAAACCGGGAAACTAGGGACCGTCTAGTTTGGAGATATAGACAGGGCTCCGGTCAGGCCGCTACATTACTAATAGATTCAAATTAAATGAAATCCTTTTTCGTTCACATGTTTGCTTTCCGTAATAAATTACAGGCGAAATCAAGCTGCATTAAACTCTGTTAAATCTTGCATTTTAACACTTCATGAATGTTTCGTACACGGCGGGTGTGCAGAATTTCGCAGTCTAGTAACGAGGAATTATTAAAGAAATATATGCGTTGGCAAAGTTCAATTCCATACTCGATGCCAATTGTTGCACTCGAAAAAAAGGCGTGGGCGATCAGTTCGCCGTCGAATTTAATTCTCATTTTAGTTCCATTATAATTCTCCGCGGTTCCCCGCAGACTCCAAAGCAACGGTAGCGTTCGCAAACACGCGTGTACAAAGGTTCGCAATTTATTCGAGGAACGGGTTAAACACTCTGTCTAGAAAAAAAAACTCGAAACATTTTAATTACTTTCCTGTATGTATCGCTGCGCGTATCTCAAGTGGAGGCTCTACAATAATGTGTTCCGCATTCCACACTTTAAACCACTTAATTGCTCTTCATTCAGACTAGGAACGGCGCTCGCACTGTGCAGACTTTATTTGCAACTTCGTTTGCGTGAATCCAAATGCTGTAAAACGTACAAAATATTTCACAGTGGCGAGTGATTCAATATTGTAGAAAAATTCTGCAGAAATTCATTTCCAGAGTTTTCTATGTCAAACATGTAACAAAGCTTTGGTATTCTGTTTGTTATTACCTTTGGCTTTTCATGTGCAACAATACATGCAAATTCATGTCGTGTCATATTTTAACAGGAAATTGTATTCCACCATTTTTTAATATTTTACGAAGCCATTGTATTGCAACACCAATGTTATATTGAGATGATGTAACATTAATTTGCAGTAAACATTTGATCACTAAAAATTAAATTGAAGGTAACACAGGATAAACATATCTAAATTAACATACAAACGAGTTGTAACAGTATAATAACTTAATGGAGATTCAATTTGAATGATATTAATGTATGTATACGAGCGTTCTGCAGCAAAATCAAATATGAACAAGAATAATAATATTTTAACAAACATTAGCAATGGGTAAACAGACCAGTAAACATTTTCGGAGAATTCAATATTCTCTGAATTTATTAAAACTAAAATAAAATATTTTATGTAACCCATCTTACTTACTTTAAAATTCGGTTATAAAAGTCAGATAAAATAACTTTGATTTTACGCCGGTCTTCGAACGATCTCTGGCGTTCTAGAATCTGCATAATCGTTCCGGTTTTTGCATAAATAGTTCCAGAAAGATTAGTCGCGCGTTTACGTGAGACGCATGCAAATTGGATTAGCATGAATCCCTTCGATCCGCAACGGCGGCCATCACGCGAGAAAGGGGCGTTCGTTTCTGTTCCCGATTATCGTCCGCGCCTGAAATCAAGATAAATGGCCGATAAGCGACGCGCGCGAATCTTCCGCGATCTTTTGTCCCTCGGTGGATCTCTCCCCCGTTGAAAAATTCGTGGCCGTGTAGTTAAGTCTTCGGCAAAGAACTATTCACGATTATTTCCGGCGCACCGGCGGTTTTATTCGATCCGCAGACCCTCGGGAGCCCCAGATCACCGCGAAGGGATCCTCCCGAACCCGGGAAACCGCTGTTTCCCTTCCGCATCTTTAAGGGAACCTGCTCTCCAGAGAAAGCCTTCTCATAATAATAACATCACTTTATTACACTCGGACAGTTACTGTATGTTGAAGATAATACTACGCTGCCTCGAAAATTAAATCTCTTCCTCTTATTAAATGTAATCGAGAAATACGCGTCCTTCCCAACAATGTGGCGTCGGAAGTGCTATTTGATTGACAGACATAGGGTACAGTGCCCAAATATGGTATAGTCGCCTATTATGGCACTACCTTATATCTTGTAAAGGAGAAGTCGCAATCTAGTGAGAAAATCCTCAAACAATAGTTCACCATGTTTACTCAACAGTGTGCAGTGCAATCGCACCATTCTATACATAGATTTTAGTATATTAGTCTCCACGTGTTGAATATTTTTGTGGTTAGATTTTCGATAGTATCTTTTACGAGGAAGGTAAGTGATGTTGAAATGTTTGAACATATCTGTAGTTTCAGTTTATTTGTATTAATGTTTGCCAACTGTTGGTTTGGGCTGAAATTCATTTTCTCTTTGTCAGTAGCTAGTATTTTCAGTCCACGTGGAGTTCCCAATATGGCACTATCAAGGGTTCCCTAATATGGGTATAGCTATGGACGTTCTTGGTGCGGGTGCCGAACATGGCACTAGGTGTCATATTAGGAACTCAAGGTGTACCATATTAAGAACTCCTTTCGCTGGAACCTGCAAATGACACACTACAAAAAAAAATATTTTTCCCAAGCTGTATTAATTTTTAAACGAACTTGACCCCAGATTCTTATAGGGAGGAAATGCATCTACAACTGGTAATTTTTTGGACGAAAAAGAGCATTCTAAAATAATTAAAAAATGACATCAACAAAAAGTGGTTCATATTTGGGCACTTTACCCTAATAATTCTCGAGATTGACAGATTTCAAATTTTTTCTTTTACAATTCATGAAATTGTAGAAATATTGTCATGAAACAGATTTTTGGAAAACGCAGTTTTTTCCGAACGTAAATATTCGTACACGTCGGATAGAATCCATAAAACCATTTCTACAAAACTTACGTTTACTGTCCCGATTTTTACTGCCCACCATTTTATTGCTATCATCACATCGATAAAAAAGACTGTAATAGCCATTATAAACAACCGAAAGTAATTCCAAACATTGTAACACGCATAAAACAAAATATGTCCTGCAGCAAAATATTACCGTGGACGTTTTTTCGATTAAAATATCTATAACAGAACGTATATCATTCTAAATTGATGCGCCGTCACGTAGAACGTTTTCTCGTTTCGGAATCTTTATCGACAACGAATAAAATCGGGTAATGAATGTATCAATACAATGGCGTTTGTGGACGCAGAGAACAGATATATCTTGAAAGCAATCGATTTTTTGCACCCTCGAAAGAGCTGCCGGAATTCCTTCGATCAGATAACGCTCATAAATTTCGCGTGACCGAATAAGCTGACGTGCGGCAGCTTAGTCGATTACATTGGCGAAGAATTCGCATAAAGGGACAGAGGTGTATCGGTTTTCGATAGTCCCGCATGGGAATGAATTTGCTTTCTAATCGGTGTATCGAATCGGCTGGAAAACGGCGTCGCGACGCCGCCATATTGTCGACTGAATAGACGAAAACGATCGTCCGCGAAATTCTCCGTCGACTAAACAATTTCCTTCTCGTCTGTATATCTCTTGACTCGCGTTTCACCTTGGCAGATGTTGTTTTAACCGTAAAAAATCTTACATCATTAGAACTCGAAAAATAAAGGAATCCTTTGCGCGGTGGAAGAAAAGCATTCGTAATTATTTCACAACTTTTGAAATCCTCGTTAGCGATCAAGGCATCAAAGATAATAGATTATTTGTTTCACTACGAAAAGGAAACTGTCCAGCGAGACAATGGAATCGGAGTTTTTCGCATTCAAAAGCGACTCCTTTGATGTGATATTCCCAAATTCCTCGTTACGCTTCTTTGATCCCTCGATCCCTTTCGATCCCCCTGTTTCCGAGGCTGCTGACGAAGATACTTGAATCAGTTCGCGATCTCTGCCAGGGAGTTAACTTTATTTTGCGAGGACAATAGAGTGGACAGAATCTGCTGCGGGCAGTTCTAAAATGGAGGACACCGGCTCGTTACTCTCTGTGGGAAAATTGGACATCTTGTACTCGTAACTTTTTATCTGTATAGAGTTAAATTGAAAATATAAGAAATAATGTGACCAAAAACTTTCGACGCTCACTGTTAGACTAATAACTAGGATCGATTCAAGTAAATTGCTGGTTGCTGATTTTTTAAAGAAGAAAACAACTTTTTCAGGAATTTAAAGCAAAGAATTAAAATCGGTGATGTAATCGACCAAGCGAATTTTCGCGATATTCTCCGCGAAATTTCATTCTAGGCGGGCCTGTAGTGACTGCTTTGATCACCGAGCCAGTCACCGTCCCAGAATTTCACTGTTAAAAACTGGCGAATGAGGAACTGCGGGTGAACTCAAAGGCACATCACGAGGCAAGTGCGTGTCACTTTCCGCGAAATTACTTTCTATATTCTATGAGACATAAGCCGATAGAAACGGTTGACAAATGCCGTGGTTTATTCTAACATTATAAGTAGTATTGCGAATAGATCAGTGTCACCACCCAATCAAAATTTCAAACGAAAATATACTAAGTACGCCCGAGATCTCATTTAATCTGCCGAGTGTTTTACACAGAAATTAGCTGATGATCGTTTAATCGTTCTCTCACTATTAATTAGACGCTGCTTTCCGGTTATTTATGCATGAGAAAGGAATTACAATTAACAACACCGTACTTGTCTCAGCCATTACAGCGACAATTATCTACGCATAAATTTTGCAATAATTACACAATCACGACGCACTTGTGAACGTATGAATATATTCATACACGGTAATATTAATAAAATAGCGGATGCTGGAACATGGAAGCGTCTTTGAATGCTCAATTTAGCGAGGTTAGGAGTTTCCTGCTATTATAAGCAGACCATTACAATATGAAATTAAGAGAAGCATGCAGATCGACAGCCTATGTAGCAGTTTGCCGTAGTTATTAACATAAAAATTACCGAGCATTAAAAGTAAAATTTATAGTTATAGGATAGACACAAGCGACTCCATTTACTCAATAATTTTCTGCGGAGGTCTCTTTATACTTCCGGTAATTATAAAATGAAGAAATGTTATATTGGCATTTTGGACCTCGAACTTTGGGACGCACAGTAGCCACTCACGTTTCTTTCTTTACCTCTCGGGATGACATAATTCGTAATACCGGAGCAGAGATCTTCGACGGATCATTTCACAGGCGCATTCAACGAACGAGACCTTAGCTGCCGAGTGCTCGAGCGTCGAAGAACCTCGTAGACAAGTTTTCTCTCTCAACAGGTGGTAGTTAAGTTCCTCGAGCGTGGTGCAACAGAGATGCCCGTCCAATCTCTGGAGACGCGGGTGCAACGATAAGTGACTGTAGATAGTTAATACACGATATTAAGTCAGACAACGCGGAACAGCTACGATGTTTCCGTTCTAGTCGACGGATTAATTCAATCGAGTCATAGAAATCATTCTGGCTGGTTTCGCTCACGAACTAACGCTTCATCTAAATCCTGTTCTCGTTTAACCTACAGGAATAATTTAAAGCATTCTGCTTTTGTCTTTTGCAACCAGCTTTCGTGGGTTTTTAATTAAATGTTCGTCGGAGACTTGTTTAAACATGTCTGACAGTTGTTTTTACATAATTCAATTCGCAAAAATTCTCTTCAATAACGAGGATCAGTTAAATAATGAACTAAGAAATTAACCAAAGAAGTTTCATCTAATAACCGTTTTACACAATAAAAAGGGACATTTACATATCTACTATACAAAAAATTGCAGATAGAATATAACCATCATATGCAGACAAAATAATTATCTAAAAAAAGTTAATAAAAAGAGAACATATTTCTTACGAACACAAGCGACAATGTTGACACATTCTTCCGTTATGCAGAAACCATCGACCGCCAGAGACATTGCTCACGGCAGGTATGGCTCGCGATAAAATTTTCAGAGACTGTTCGGGGGATCGGTAACAAAAGCAATTTACCGTTTCTCGCGTCGATCGCCTCTCAACACGCGATCTCGGCGAAACAGAGACAATCACGAACGGCCCTGTTCGCTGCGGCTCGCCGCAAATGGAACAGTACTTTCTCGTAGGTGTCTCGTGTGATTAGCCGAACCTTGGTCATGTAAAATTAATGCTCGCTCGGGGATTTGTCGGTGTGGGAAAGCGGCTGTGTCCATTTTGTCTGGGAAAACACCAGCGGCCGACGCCGCTGAAGCTGAAGCTGCCGCAAGAAAGTTTAATCAATAAACAAACGGTGCCAGCGGAAACGGCGAACGAGACCCGCTAGACCCTTCGAGAGATGCGTGCCGTTGTCACACGCCGTCGATAAGCTCAGGTGTAGCACACCTGATCCCAATTAGAGCCGGCTGGGAATTTCGGCGGAAGGACGAGCCGCGTTGCGGTTCGTCTAATCGGGAATTCAAACAGACCGCCGGGAAACCGATTGCCGGAAACGCTAGTGGAACTCACTATGGACGAAGATGTCCGGGAATCATTGATCACTTTCATAATAGACACTGGTCATACAATTAGGAATATAGACAATATTATTTTCAATAGTTCTGATGGTTCTGGAAACGATGAAAGGCTTGGCAGAACGGTTATAGCAACGCTTGTTGACATTGTTTTGGATTTATCAAAATTATTGAGGGAATAGATTCTCATGTCGAATAATCGAGTAAATCGTATGGCAAATCCGTGGGAATAAACACTAATAAATCGATCTTGCGAGCGATACAAAGATCGTCTAAATAGAATGACCAGGAGCTGCACTACAGATTTTCTGCCAGAAGTTTAAATTGGAAACAGCCAGCGGAAGAATAACATAAAAATGTAGTTCTGCGAGAAATAAATGAGAGGAGCTGCTGGAGAATGACGGAGAAGAAGCGCTTCGAATTGAAGATAGTTATAAAAAGCACATCCACGGAGAAAGGAAGCTCTAGCTAGTGGGATGATTGAAAAGAGAGCTGAACGAAATGTTCGAGGAGATACTACGGAGCACACACAGTGTGAGAGGAGCAATCAACTAAAATATTCGAAAGAAAGTTACTCTTTGTTTGATCATATTATAGAAGAAAAATAGTTCCGAGTAACTCGACGTTGTGTTCGAAAAAAAATGAATTTCGTTCGAGAAGAGACAAAGAGAAATGAACGGTTTAAAAGGACGCGTGGAAAACAAATGTTTACAGAGAACACTTTAAAGGAAGAGGTTCGGGGAAATAGTAATTGAACAGGGAGCAACCGAAGTGGGTGAAGTTGAAAAAATATAGTTTGAACAAGCAGGGGCTTCGAAAACCACGGGAAAAGATAAACGAAAAGAAGGGTTTGAAAAAATAGTATGGACAGAGGAAATGTGGAAAGGGTGGTCGCTAAGGGGAGAATAATTCGATGTAAAAATAAGAGAAAACATATGAGCATGAATTCAAAAGACTATAATCACTGAGAAAATATTTTTCGAAAAATAGAGCTAATTTTTAATCTTTTAATAAAAATTGTTGTTTCAGCATCGGAGTTGTCCGATTTTATTCCGGTTTTCATTTTGTAGAATTCGACCACAAAAATGTGGATTTACATAAAACTGCGTAATCTAGTCGGCAAGCACCGGTGAGCTTAACTTCCGCAAAAGTTTCCCTTGGCGGAACTTTTGCCGGAGCCATTTCCCTGGAGTTTATACGCCGTGTCCGGCCGACGACGCCGTCTTTCTTTTCTATTTTATACTGCATGTGTTCTTAATGGAACACTCCCCCTCCAGGCAATACATTTCCTAAACATCGCGGAATTATTCCTTCATCGAATTTTTCGCTGGTTCATTAAACAGTCCTTGTGCCGATAAAAATGCTCGAGAGGAAGCCAAGAGAAATATCAAATTCGTGAGAAAATCCCGGAATCTTTGGACGTTCGAACAGTTCTGAAGACAGGCTAGAGCAGAACAGTTACAGGGTCTATTAGCGAGAAATTACCTTGGTTCGTTAAAAATTTAATTAAACGAGATACTTCGACGGTCACAAATTAAGCGCTGCTTTTCGCACGCTGTGCTCTTTGACCCTCTTCTAGATTATGTTACTGGGGTCTTCTTCCTCCTTCTCGCGAAATTTAAAAAAAAAATCAATTTTTCCTCAACAAAATGAAATTTAAATCTTAAGGAAGTCTTTATGTAATAAATCTTAAAGAAATAATAGCCTTTATGCAATCAATCACCCTCGGACGGTGTGAGCTTGGGTCAATTTTGACCCAGAAAGTGAAAATTGCCATTTTAACATTCTAAACAAAGTACCTCGAATACTATGGTTAAAAAAAATGGCAACGCTGTAAATCAGGCTTGTCCAACACGCGGCCCGCGAGTCACATTTGGCCTATTTTCCCACTTCTTCATTCTGCTATGGTGGGAGGTGACGTTCCCCCACTATTTCACACGATCGATGGTCGTACCACCAGAAGTGCAAGGCATTAGCTGATGACTTGTGTAGAGACGCAGCGGACTGATTGATGGTGGCGACTGTGTAACTCTCGACGAAGCAGAAGTTGCACAAAGAAATATCAACTCTGTAGTTATAAAAATGGTCCACCGTCCGTGAGTTAAAGAAGTAACAGTCCTTATGCAATAATAAAATCAGTTAACCCCGGACAAGCATTCTGAATAAAACTCCGTTAGCGAGAAGATATGAATTTTAACTAATAATAAGCCCCACTACGGCTGACGAAGCTGGCGTCCGACTAATTATGTATCACCTCACGTTAATGAATTATTTCTGGAACCATACAAGAAGAGCAACAATCGTGCAATCTAATTAGAAGCACCCAATTACGCAGAGTTTCTACCTGACTATGCGAGATTCTACGGTGTACTATTGAAATTAAAAACAACGATGGTATTGTTTATGATTCACTCCGGTATAAATTGTATTTGATAACAGTAATTTATGCAACGCGCTGCCGACGGAGAAAATAAAGCGTCCGGGAAAACCTGTGTACGTGGCTCGTATAAAAGTTACAAGGGATCGTATTCATCCCGCGATTCCTTCAGCGTTTTATTAATAAATAAAAGCGGTTCGCAACTTGCCACCGTCAGCCGCTCATGAAAAATTCAGAACGGAGTCTGTGCCGTGGAAAAAATCACGGGAAACACGCGGCGACGACCGTTCAACGGAGAGGAATTCTAAGCTTTGAGACAGCATGGCTGGCCTGAGAAATGCTCCCTCGAAAACGATAGTCAGTATTTCAAGTTTTATCGAACGGACATCGACGATGTCCGATTCCAGCTGGATACTGCACGGCCGTTCATTCTCCCGTAAAAGCATCCCGCGTTCTCTCCGACTAATTGAATCCCGACGCATTTCCTCTGCTGAACGCTCGTGCCGATGCATTCTTTGCCGAACGCGACCAGTTTCCAATTACTACAACGAAATAAATAAGTTCGAGCGAAGATAAAGTATACCAAAGAACGAGCCAACGACGGAAACTCCGAACATGCACAGACTTTCGAAAAATGTACTGCGTTACTGCAGAGAAACCTTTGGAGACGTCTCTTGAAAAATGTGCCTTGTTTGTAAAACACTATAGCATCAAGAAAATCGATGTAAATAATAATTGAAAAGTACAGTAAGCCCTCCACTTACGCGGTTAATTCGTTTCGGCGCTTTCTGCGTAAGTCGAAAAAGGAAAATTCAAATAAACCAACTATGTTCATGGAAAATTTATCACTGATAAATAGCTGAATATCTATGCTGCACACAAGCAAACACTTATATTCGCCGGCGTCACACGTGTACCGACAAACCTCCCGTTCTAGTAATCAAAAAACGAATTTCACAGTTCGGAATTGATTTTCTGATTCGCTTGTACGAATCCGCGTAAAACGAATCCGCGTAAGTCGAGAACTCGCTGTACTCTATCTGAAGATTCTTAAAACATTCCAATTCTGAAATGCTGGCTGAGGGATCGTTGCCTAACACTAAACATTCCAGAAACTGTGAGAGTAGTTGATCCTGTGATTTGATTTGATTGGAATCTTTCACGGATGGATTAGTTAAATTAGGATCTTCGATCCCGAATGTTGAACTTTGATCTTTCAAGCCAGGTTGTGCTAAACTCAGATTCCTTGGCGTGGAGTAAACTCGACTTGCGTCCTTTGACTTTGACTTAATTGAACTAGATCCCTTCCTACTCCGAGCCCTTTAGCTTTGAATTGATTGAATTTGTATGCTTTAACCTTGAATTGATTGGGCTTCAGACCTTCAGCTTCTGGTTGATTGAATTTGGGTCCTACAACTTTGAATCGATTGAATTTGAGTCTTTTGGCCTTTGATTGATTGGAATTGAATCCTCGGACCTCGAATTACGTAAAATTGAGTCCCCTAATTGTGGATCCCTTGTCGGATTGATTAGAATATTGTGTAAACGAGATTTCGATCCTCCAGTTTTAAATTAACGTCGGTTCTCCAGCTTCGAATGTCTCAACGTACATATATCTCTGAATTCTGAATCGTCCCGAATCAAATTAAAAGCACTCTGGACACGCCCAATTTATACTGTTGTTTGCAGTAGTGATGAATCAACAAAAGCAACAATATTTTTATTAGACTAAGCCTGGAATATAGTCTCTCACCACTAAATTATCCAAACAGACCAACCTGGGCAAACATGCTATAGTATCAGGTGTCCACGGAAGCATAATGGTAACCGGAGACTGCTAGAGTTATTCACAGCTCATTTTTCAACTGCTCTAGCCACACGTGGCTTCACTATTAAATCTGTTTAAAATTTCAGTTTTTTGATATTTCTTATATACAACTATCTACTAGAGGTGTGCGAGAATATTTGGGATTCCCCGATTTTTCGGGATTCCCGGGGATGTTCGGGTTTCCCGTGAATTTTTTCGGGATATCTGATTCCTGTTCCGGTCTCACACACCTCTAATGTTTGTACATCTGGAAGTAAGAATTAGTTTGTGTAAATTCTAGTGGTGTGCGAGACCGGGGCGGGACGTATTCCGTACAGTGTACAGTATCAGAAATCCCGATCAAATTCACGGGAAACCCGAATACCCTCGGGAATCCCGAAAAAATGCGGGATTTCTCGAATATTCTCGCACACTTCTACTATCTACAAACCCTAGATAGTCAATAATGATGTAGTATGATCTAACTTTGTTTAATAACTTTCGAAATATTCTTCGGAATTAGTAGAGTACGTAGACGTCGTTCCTGAACGGTTGAACGTTGGAATTATCCTAATACAGTTCCCCGATTAGTATTTTGAAGCAATGGACCACGTCTAAAGTGCACACCTAACGATTAACGTCGACGCACACATACACGTACCGTTGTTAAACCCCCATCGATATCACATCTGCGCGTTCTACGATTCAAACGAACGGCACTCGACACGGATAATCGGCGGTCCGATCTCGGTATTAATTACTTCCAATTAGGCGTATTATTGTAATAGCGTAATTAAGGTCCGCCGGAGTAATTCGTTTCGCGTCGCGCCATTGATTCGGTTACGTGGATCGAATATTTTGCTGTCGCGGACGGACAGATCGCTTAATCGGCTTTTTTCCAGTAATTTGCCGGAATTGCTTTGGTTTCCGAGCGATTTCAACTACAATCAATTACGCTCTCGCCGTTAAAGAATGGAGGAACTATGCAAACTCAGGCGGACCGTAATTGCTACACCTGAAGGAGGAAAATGGTCACTGATCTCATTTGTATATACAGTGTCTATAATACGATAAACATTTATTTTAGATATTAGAGATTTTCCAAAAATGATTATCGATCTAGAATAAAATTTATTCTAAATGGTAGAAAATTGGCTTTCATTTTTCCTTAAGCAAACGAAATGACTTTCCGAACGACCTAATACATTGTATTTTGTTTATTATTGTATATTGTAATTGCAGTATGGAGAAACTCTGTTTTAGCGCGAATTTCCTTTTTCATTTCGTAAGACACAGGCTGCAGTGCTACCAAAACGCATTTGCATGCGATACGTAAACGCAGTGAGTCACTCCATTCGATGATAATTAAACGATTCATCTTGATGTCGATTAAAGCGTCCAGCGCGCACCGTGGCACAGATTTCCATCGATTATGTAAATCCGCAGCTTTGTGTAAATTTGCGGCATTATTTGTTTCTGCCGTCGACGATATCGATAGTAAGCGTATTATACTGCCTCATTTGGGTTTGCTGTTTTGAGCCGGGGGATACCATTAATGAAATATTACACACCTACTAATCGTACACAATTCATTCGCTCGAGAAATTCATTTCATTTCATTGAAAGAAAAATCGAAAGTCAATTCTACCAGGAACTAAATTCCGCGAAGAAAACAGCGCGAGATTCGTTTAACGAATTTCAAAATGAAAGATCTTGCTTCGCGAAACTAAACCAAAGAAAAGAACTCCGATTCACTCGGGAAGTTGAAAGAAATACATCGCAATGTATCGTATATATAGTATCGGAAACGAAGTTCAATAAACTTTTCTTTCATTCCTAGCCTATTAGAACCGGAAGGGGGGAGACCGCACTTCTCGTGCTTCAGTAACGATATATTTCGATTCGAGTAATCATAACGTAATCGTAACAAGAACGAATATAACATCATCCGTCGCAAACTTGTTCCCCCAACGGCGGGAAAACCGATGGAAAACCTTTTTCTACCGTCCCGGGACAATCGTCACCGCAGTCACAAAGACGCGAGAAACCGGAAGCGAAATCGCGAATAGAAGAAATTGCGGGCGATTAATTTACGGGGCTTTGCGGTGGAATTAGGGGAATTGGTGCCAAATGCACGCTGCTCACCTAAACAAAAACCTGTCATTAAACTATGAATCTTAACGTAACAGAGAAATTGTCTACGTTGATTGCGAGAAATGGAAGCTGGAGAGAAAATGATATCGTCCATGAATGATCTTAATAATTTTAATAAATTGATAGCAATGGGTTGTTTTGTACTCTCCAAATTGAGTTGAAAGAACGCTATCCCTTCTACGACGCTATTCCCCCACGCTTCCGCCGCGGCCCGGTCACGTGACTGATCCGCTACTGGCAGAGAGAGGGTAAACTTTTCCCCCTCGATTCGAGTCAATTCCCCTTATCTGGCAACTCTGGGCACAACTGATGCAACTTCTATCAACTATACGATAAGTAATATTTTGCATATGCATATTCCCTTGTACGTACATTAATTAAATTTCCTATATTGTGTTTTACTTATGCATTCTTTGCACAGTACATGAATATTCATTTCAAAATTGAATTAAACATTTCAGAAGGCAACGAAGATATTCCTAAATGTATATTCATTATACAGTTGCATAAATCGTTTTGGTGCAAGAGTCTGGTCAAATTTTAAGAAACTGGTGTGCTTGTAGAACTTCAAAATCGAACTTTCTGGAAAATTTCAAAATGTAGAAAAATTCTGAAAACTATATAAATGCTGTGCTATTACAAATTGATTATTTTCGTAAAATATTGGAACAACATATGAGCCAATCATTCGACCCACACATCTTTCGGAAATCCTTTCCCCTAAGGACCAAAAATGTCTTAACTGGCAAGTTTCCCCAGTGAACGATGAAGATCGAGGGTCAAAATGTGCGCAGTGGCTATTCCATTTCATCACGGTGCTCTCTCCCCGGTCTCGATATTTTGACCGTCGTTAATTAACGACGCGCCGGGAGACCGTTAAGTGAATTACAGCCGGAAATACGATTTATCGGCGACGGTATCGGGTTCTGCGCTGAAATTAACGATCGACAAACCTCCGCGTAGAAGAGGATGATTGGTAACAACGTGACAAGCACGCCGATGAAACTGCTGGGAAAGTCTGAGAGTTTCCGCGGAAGAAATGGAATGTTTCTCGCTTCGAACGATTTCGATTTTTGTTTCGCGTCCGGCGAATGCCCTGATTAATTGGCATTGAATCGCTCACCTCGGCCACCGTGATGGATGACCTATCGGTTCACATTTACGTCTCGATTAATTAAAATCCCGCCGCGCCGCGCCGGCTCGCTCGCCTGTAATAGATAAGGAGTTGAAACCAGCGGCTATCGGGTTCACGCCATATTGGTAAGCGATTTTTCATCTTCCGAAGCTTCTCTGGTAAACGATTCGACGAATCAAAACGTGAACTTTCATTCATTCATCCTGCTTTATTTCATTCGGAATGTTTGATTTCGTCCTACCAATTGGAAGATTGATTGGCATTTATGGTAAAAAAATGTTGAAATAGACAGAATTATTTTTTAATGGAGATACTATACATGCTCATGGTATTTCTTTAACGTAAAGGAATGAATAAAGAAGGAAATATTAAGAGGACAACTTATGAAGAACTTGTTACAGGGTAACTTATGAAGACAATCAACCATTTTCAAAACAGGTACAGCGCCAAAAATATTTGAAGAATTTGAGGATTTAGTTCGAAGATTTTTCGATCTGGAGAAAAGCAAAAATTTTCATTTCGAACTACAAGCTTCTATAAATACTTAAAGTATGGCAACCCATTTCTAACTTTTTCTACATTTTAACAACTTGCACCGGCACATATACGAGTAAATATTCTCGATGCATCATTCTCGAACGCATCTGAAATTTAATGCACCGGGTCTTAATAATTCTTTTCCATACGTAATCGGGCACGTTTCTCGGATCTCTATGATTTTAAATACACGTTCGTTCCACAGTCGCGTAAATCGTTCCGAATTTCAAACCTGACAACTCTCCTCGGTTCCGTTCCTCCGGTCCGTCGGGAAGTTGCGTTCCCAAACCCTCAAGGAGCTTACACGGGAATTTAGAGTACACAAGAAATGTAGTAAGTTAAGCAAGGTGGAAGAGGTCTGCGCAAGTTTTCGGTCCTCCACCTTCGAAGTTTATGACAGGACTCGCCTCGACGGTCTCTGTTTTATGATATTTCTCATACAGCGCATTTGTGCGCGCGGTGGATCCATCAGCTCTGGGAACGACGGCGCGCACGAATGCGCGCCGAAATGCACGCCGAAATGCGCGCCGTTCATCGAACTGTCATAACATCTCAAGTCATTTAATCTCGAATCTGAATCTTTAATGCTTCGTACAGACCTGAACATTTCACTTTGAAACTTTAATTCACTCAAAAAACTGCCAACATTTTCTGTATTTCTTTGTGTAGTATACGCCGTTATAGCTCCCATAGTTGTTTGCAAGAAATTCTGGAAATAGCACAAATCCGTTCCGTTTGCCGTTCGCCGTTCGGCGCGCCGAAATGCGCGCGTTCGCCGCGCGGCGCAAGTCTGTACAAGGCATAACGGGTTTTAAAACGGGTTGTACAACGGGTTTTAAAAAAGAAGAGTTTAACGATGTCTGCGTTTTTCATCCAGGATTAACTAATGGCAGTAGCAAGCCCCTCAAAAGTTGATCATCGCCATTGGAGGTTTATTCAGCAACGTTACATCACTCGCAGCGATAATGAACTGCGGATCCGTGCAACGAGCGGTTAATTCAAAGAAAATCATGTGTCAAGGTGACTGTGCGAATTAAATTGGCCGAGTTTAGACGCCATAGCAGTGAACGACGGCATCGATGGGATCACCGGGAGTTGAGTAATACTATTCTCGGTTCTCACCACCGGATTCAAAGCAGATTTCGCCGGGGCGCGCGCTTTGGAAAATCGATGAACATCTCCTCCACCTTCCGTAAGCCGAAGGGGTCCGCCGACCGCAGAGAAGGAGGTCCGGAAAATTAGCATATGCACTCCAAGTCTCCAATCAGGGGGAACACGATTGCCCCGGAAGGTAAAATCCTGCGGAAACTGTCCGCGGGATTGCACCGTCGGAATTCGCAACGATTTTTCGTCTGAGATTTGCGAGCTTCGTAACGCGAGAGCTCGATGAAATGTTATACCGAATGTACACCGAACAGGAATCCTGTTACGGGAAGCATGTGCTTCAACGATTTTCCACCAGTGTTCCACATGTCCAATCGTTTCCCACCAGGATGTTTTGGAAAAACAAAGAAATCAATACCCATACAGGAGGTTGCCGACGCAAGAGATGAATCGATTGATCCTGTACATCATCGATCCCCGGACCAAGCACACGGCTGTCTGTTTTACATAAATCTAATGGGAAAATATTTTTATAATAGGACTCATTAAGAGGAACATACGAGTTGCTACTCAGACGTCCAGTTGCCCACACAAGGGCTGATTCAATTGACCCTGTGCATCATCAATCCCAAGAGGTATCTGTTTTATGTAAATCTGATGGGAACCTTGAACGACTCTTTCATCTATCAATGTAAATAAAAATTAAATGCTGTTCGTCGGTAAGCACATCACTTGAGAACGGCTGGACCGATTTGACCAATTTAAAAAAAAATGTTCATAATAGTCCGAATAAGATTTTTAGGGAAAGAAAAATTGGAAAAGTTGCCCGGAAAATTGGAAAATACGGGAAAAAATGAAAGTGCTCTTTTCTATGGGATTTTTGTATGAACTCGAGACCATAATTCACGATTCGAACGATGGATATGCGTAATTCCTTTTTTGTTTTGTTCGTTATGGTCCTGGAAAAGTTTTCAGGAAAAAAAATTCGAGAAATTACAAAGGGAAGTCCCAATGAGTTCGTCGTCGAGCACAGCGTCGAATTTTTATTAGAGAATCACACGGCAGCCTAAATTAAAGTAAAATTACATTTGTTTTTACTTTTGTGTTGTTTCGCGATCTGTACAACAAATGTAATTATTTTATTTCTATTCCAATTTATTTCGCTGCGTTAAAGCGTATAAATAAAAAATGTTATAGCCACTAGGGTTATGATTTCAGAGATAGTCTGTATACATACTTTTTATGCACTATATACAGTAATGTCCCATTCTAAGTCAATTCTCGGTTCTGTTTTGTGACATAGATCGGGCCCGCCCGGAGGGCCCTAGTATTTTAATAAAAATACTACTCGGGCACCCAGTTGTCCACACGAGGACCGAGTCGGCGCATGATAATCCCCAAGGCACGCAGTTGTCTCGAAAGACCTCGAAGAGTCCTTGACAACCATCCAACAGGTTTTTCCCCGAGTTTTTCCCCTTTCCGAACGCGACATCGAACCTCGGTGGGTCCGGATCGATCGAGAAACTTTGACCCAGTTGCGTGTTTGGCTCACCCTTCTTGGTGCGTTAAAAACCGAGCCTAAACGCGGCCTTGTTATACCGGTGGCCGTCTGTCGCGCTCTTTGAAGCCGCCCGGCCGTATTGTTTAATATGAGCCACGCGTTTCGAACGAACTAACGACAAAACAGTTCGGAACTGCTCGAAATCAGAACGCGCGCGTTCACGCCTGCTTTTCACCGGGAACAATGGACCCACTCGCGAAACACTCGACTGTTTATGATACCTGCGCGCGACGTAACTTCGCTCTCTCTCTCTCTCACTCTCTCCAACGATGAATCTAGTTCGTCTCACCGGGTAGAAAGTGCCGTTTGCTATATTTAGGGGCGCGTGCGACGAGTGAAACCGCCAGGGGGTTGGCGAAAATAGGAAATAGTTTTCATCGAAGTGGCGCGAAATGAAAATAATAAAAAGCCAATAAGCGACTGCTCCCGCCCGAAATGAAGTCCTTGTTTCGCGCGGCCATTCTCTTTCTTTCTCTCTCTCTCTTTCTCTCTTTCCCTCCCCCTCTTTCTCCCTGTAAATTAAATATTTACTTTCCACTCGCGCCCGATGTCCGCACCAGCGAAATTGACCGTCTTTCGGGTGATATTTTTCGAAGACTGAACGACCACACGAAAATGGAACGTTCTTCGGAATTTTTGCGGACCCGCGAAAATGGAAAATATTTTGTTTGGATCCGAAATGTGAGAACGACGCGAAGCTTCTGTTTTGATTAGAGAGTTCGCTCGTGTGTTCTGCTTTCGAAGACACGTGTGGGAATAAATATTAATTCATTGCTGATATTTGTGTGTGATACACGAATGTTCCTTTGACGAGCTCTTCTGCTGCTCTCTTGTTGTTCATTTTATGTACACAAAGAGAATTTTAAAGCAGTTACCAAATACTTACACTGTCTATTATCATTCGAATTAAAATTGTAGCTATTTAAGAGTTTACCCGAAGTCATATGAAGCCTCGTAGGATTATTTGAATAGTCTTGTATTTATCTTGCCATGAATGGTCGAGTTAAAATTTCGGGTCATTCAAAAACCACATTTGTCATGCTCGAAACGACGCTACGTCGAGTTCAGATCCTATCTAGATCGTCGCGTGACGCAGGAAATCATTTATGGAAAAGTGCGTGAATCATATAGACGTTCCGTAGACGTCAGTAACTCTAACATATTTTTAGCTATTTTTCATCGGAACTAGCCGTATTTTACTTGTCACTCGGTCGTAAACTGGAAAATGAATAACAGTCTATTTCCAGAGGAAGAGCGGCGGAACTGCTAGGTATCGGAGAGCGATAAAAAAAGAGACGCTAAATGCTTGTAATCCTACACATGCAACGTGTCCCATTCAAATCCTTTCGTAAAATATCATCGAAGTTTACAGCTCGCGACAAGAATTGAAACCGTTCTTCACTGATCCGGATAGTTCCGGAGCCGCCATATTGGAAATACGTCAATCTTTCCTTCATAAAAAGAAACACGACATTTTGACAATTCTACCAACTGAGATAGCTGTTTGAAAGTAACAAACGAAAGCTGAGATAATATAGTGAAATTTAAAAAATTGTGGATTATATACTGAGAAAGAAGTTGTGGAGTTCAGAAGACAATTAAAGGGCGCCATCTTGAATGGTGGCACAACAAATCGATGCCACAGAAACACATATTTCAGCATCGAATAATTTCGACGACTCCCACGGCCGATAATAAAGCAGCTCGTAATAATTCTCCGAAGCCGGCCGAAATATAATAATGAAGGAATGGTGGTTTGCGTCGGAACAGTAGTATTGAATCCGAACAATGAGATCCGTATCTGCCGCGGAGGATAATCTCCCAGTTCAGTTGTCCGAATATTCTATCTCAAATAAGTCGAGTTTATGCAATTTCGTATTTCGTTCGACGAGCCTCGTCACGGAATACTCTTCCCGTACCTTTCCGCTGAAAGATTGCGCTAAAATTGGACACGAGTTAGCACAGAGACAGCTTCGCAGCAGTTCAGCCAGAGACGGGCAAAATCTTCATCCAAATAAAATGTGTCCAGCAACAAGTGTACGTTAAACATTCATTACTCGACGTTGATCCTCTTTAAAAAATCTATATACACATCCATTTTCATGAATGATCTGAGTTTATACATTTATAATACTGAGCAAACGGAATGCAAGACTGCGGAAATGTTAGAAGAACTTTAAGGCGGTAGACTCGTTTCCAGAATTGCAAGGGTGCGGGATGCACCTTCTCATTTCTCCATAATGTAAAGATGGGGATTTTCAGTAATCAAGAGCGCTTGATAAAAGATCAATCTAAGCCGCAATCGCCATCAAAAGTCATATTTTTACGTTTACAAGGCGTAATTTGCATTATTCAGCAGTATATATAATAATGACGAGTAATGCAAATTACGCCTAGCGTAAATGTAACAAATAATTATTTAAATTTTAAAAAATTTGTAACATACCACATTTTTAAAACGGACTGAAAAGTATAAAATAATTTTTCCTAGCCCCGTACAGATTCCTAACCCCATACAGATAGTCCTGAAAATGTGCGATTGTGAATTTTTAACAGCTATGAAAATACTTGTAAGATTTAAAACGAAAAACGTGGGGCGCAAGGAAACTCACAGAACAATTCATATCGTTTGCAGTCCAATAAAATTGTTAGTTACTTAGATGAACTATTCATTCATCAATTATCTATTGCATGCCCCACGTTTTTCGTTTTAAATCTTACAAGTATTTTCATAGCTATTAAAAATTCACAATCACAAATTTTCAGGACTATCTGTATGGGGATAGGAATCTGTACGGGGCTAGGAAAAATTATTTTATACTTTTTAGTCCGTTTTAAAAACGTGGCATATTAAAAATTTTTTTATTTAAATCATTATTTTCTGTTTTTAGTCTTGTGTGTGTGAAATTTCAGGTTTATTGCAGTTTGGCATATCGAAAACAAACGCGAGACGTATGAAAATTCAAACGAACTAAATAGATCTAGAACGTACGATCGAGGAACCGACAAAATATTGCATAATCATCCAGTTCTGAGCTATGTTTAAAGTTTCAAGTCTCTAGCTCATCGGGAAGTTAGTTTAAAATCAATTGTAAAATTTGCACCGAACAGACAAACAGACAGACAAGAAAGCGAGTTAATAAAAACGTGGTAAAATAAGAAATTTGCGGACTACGGCCTAGATTGCTCTTTTATCTAGCGCTTTGACTACTGGAAAAGCCCATAATCAATTTAACAGTTTCATTTAAGTTCTGTTTCCTGTAATTATTACACAAAGAACGACAAATAATATTAGCAAGTATGGACTGGTTTATATTATTTTTCACGAAAATTGGTCTTTTTGTTCGTGTCGGGTGCAAAACTTAGTGACCCGAGTGGAATTGCCGGTGGACGATTATTTGAACGAGATTTCCACCATTTCTGGCTTACGACACGGATGTTCATTGTTAAACTACGAGGATGCTCGGTGTAACAAAACCAATCACATCAGTGTGCAATAAAATCCTCTAGACACCGATGCGCTCTCGCTGACAGCGCTGTCAGTTTTTGTTCACACGTCATTCATAGCGATCAAGTATGAACGTTTCACTAGAGACACGTAGGTGTGCTCGCTATACTTTCCAGGGAGTTACATTAATCGTTACACAGATACACAGAACGGTGTTTGTGCTGGGTCGGTTGTCGTGATTCACATTCATGAGAACAGGGCTGAGGGCGTGTGTGCTGTCAGGATTTCTCGTCCGTTCGTGTTCGTGTGCGTGTATGTATGTGAACACCTTGCGTGAAAAATTCCATACATGTTAATTATCAGATTGATGTAGCTCGGCTCGGGAACCGATGTTGAATTAATAGAATATCGAATAGGTAAACGCAGGGATATCGTTCCGTACAAAACCATGTTGCTGTTCATTATACCGAGCAATAACAAAGCCATCGGCATAGTTGCAAAATTTTATTGAATGATCGATACTCTCGTGTAACGTTGGGAACAACTGGACGCAGTTAAACTCTTAATTGCATCAGCTTTGTAAATATTCATTTAAATTTGCCTCTCCTTTGTAGTCGCTAATAAATAACACAACGAAACGGAAAATGCAATTATACTTGGATAACGTTTCTACATCAGCGCTATGTATCAACCTTTAATCGGGCGTGCTGTGTTGGCCGTTTTTTTTATTACAGGCAAGCAGAAACATAACAATGTTTCTGCAAAATTTAATGAATTTGTTATTTCTATAAAGTAATGCAGAATAGTAATTTCAGTGCTGCGTAAGCCTAGCGTTAATGGAACACTAATTCCGTTTTTCGAATTAGCAGCATTTGCGCTTTGTGAAAGGAACGGTGCTGCAGGTAATTTCTTATTACATACGAAACCCGACCAATTCCGTCGAAGCAGATCAATTGCAATTGAAAACCGAAGGTGAAACTGAGCAGCAGCAGCAGAGACCGTTTCGAACGATCGAGCAATATTCCAATTAGGATTGAAACGGAAACACTAACACTAATTTAAACGCGGCGTTTAAATTACTTTTATAATGATCCTTCAGTATGGAACGCTTCGAGAGTCGGGGTGGAATGGCAACCGAGTTCTACAGCCTGGTTCACACGCACGGCAGCAATTACGTGTTCGGACGCGTAATTCTCGGGCGTGCGTAAATCGAGTTTTAAAATATCGCGCGTCGAGGGTTCTCGAGCCGAGCCGCGTAACGAAGGGCAAATCTCGTGGAAGACGGGGATGGCCCTGGGTGCAAGGGCAGCCTCCAACGGCGGTATTTGCTTTGTATCAAACTAGATCAGTATCCAACGCGACACCGTCGCCCGTAATCTCGTTCCGCTAACCACATTTCCCCCGGATCGTTTAGGAACGGCTACGGGCCGGTTAGCGAAACCGCGTTTCCCGATTCTTCTCGTCTCGACGGCGCGTTTCGTTCTCGTCATTTCCCTCGTTAAACCGCCCCATCCCGCGTCAAAGAATCGCGGGACGAACGCGTAAAAAATCTCGCAACTCGAGGAACTGTGAAAGAGCCTTCAGCGACGGCGCCTGTGCACCGAACTGGTCTTAACAGGTGTATCAAAAGTTATTACTGAGCTGCGGCTCTTTATGCATTTGTTGCACGTGCAAGTTTGTAAAATGCAAGAAGAGTTAAAGAATGGCAACTTTGAATCATAACCTGCGTGTTAAATTTGCATAGACTATCGGATTCTTGCGTCGACTGAATCATTAACCAGCTCCTCGAAATCGTTTAATAATAGCGCTCGTAATAATAATATCGCCGGAGAAATAAATCGATAAAAACTCGGCCGAGTTCCGCTCTGGGAGACTCATTGCGGTTTTTACCCACGCGAACTCTCCGTCGCGGAAAAATTAAGATATAGATTACGTCCTTGAGAAATTGGTATACTCAAGAAGGTTCGAGCAGTGTTGATTATTAAGGGGGTTGCTTCGAGGGAAACGCACGTGTCACTTCCGACTTCTCGCGATCGTTAGAAAATAGTACACTCGATTCGATCGAGGTCCTCGAGGTTATTCGTTTGATGTTGGCCCTCAAAAATGACAAAGGGGAAGATTAACCTTCGTTCATCGCCCTTCATTCATTCATGCATGGCGACTCTTCCCCCGTCGTTCCACGAGATCTTCCGCGAACACTCAAAAAATAAAAGAACGGCCGGATAAAGTGCCACTGCATCAACCCTTAAGCCGAGATACGTATCTCGTCGGTGATCGTTGAATATACTTCACCCGGGCGCATCAATCCGCGAAAAGGGAAAGAAACTACGCTCTCGACGGAGCGAGCTCTCTAAACGATGCGCGGAAACACTTCGAAATAAAGAAGCGACGCGTTAAACAAGCCTTGAGAGAATAACGGGCGTAACTGTGTGGTAAACCACTGCATCGACACTTTCGTAGCTTTGTTGGGTCGTGAGAGAAAGGAATATTTGGCACGTTGAATGTTGAATTGATGAGCATAAGAATTGCAGAAAAAGGGAAGGGGTTCGTTTTTAACCCTCTTAGCTATTGTAGATTTAAAAATTAGACGGTACATTAAAAATTTATACTGATTGCAATTTTTTATATTTTTACCAATAAAAAATTTAAGAATGTGTAACATTTAGTCCATCTTAGTTTAAATCTTCATCACGAGCCTGGTACAATATTGTACTGCAGAGTTTAATTAAATAATAGACATACTTCCTCGAACTAAACTGCTCGAAACCGTAAAAGCAGAGGGTATTCCGCCATTCCTACAGGTTCGGGAAGCTGCTTTGATCGCGATACTACTACGAAGCGCGCCAAATTGTCAAAGATAATGAATACTCCACCTGCACGATCGCTTCGTCGACAGGGAGGAATTACAATGAACCCTGCTATGATCCTTAATTAAATCGGGTCTTCGAAAGAATATTTGGGAAAGAACATGTGCATTGGCTATAATTTCCTTATAATTACCTCAAACATCAAACCATCTGTAAAAACAGAGGGCACGTTTTAATAAAGAATAACTAAATAAATATGGTATTACAGCTAGTCAAAAAGACTACGTTGCCACTAAAACTTCCTAACACCTCTAATAATTAACGAACTTGATAACCTCAGCACTTGATCAAACTAAAAAAGCAAAGGAAACAATACATACCGTGGATGATCAAATTATAAGAGCCACAATACGAAAAACATATTTACTGTGCATATTTATATTTACAATTTGAGAACATCAATACTTCACAACAAAATGATAAGAACCCAGTCCAGACGAGCTCTTTAAAATAATCAAAAGAACAAAGGAAATCCGTGCGGACAATCTTCATTTCGTCGAGAGCTAATCAAACCACTTACAATCTAAGCTAATCAACCTACGCGAGTGGCTCTAAAAATTCACTCACCCACAGCATCCAACACCCCTAACCACAACCTCAAAAAATAGCCACAAAGCCACGAAAGTGCCAGAAAATATCGTCAGAAATCCCACTAGAACTTTCACAGAGACAGAAGATCCACGAAGACGTTGCTTAAGGGTTGCTTAAGGTAGTTAAAGAGTTTCGGTTTGAGAGTGGATCAAGGGCACGGTAGATAGAGAGCACGGGGGTGGCCGGGAGGGGGGGCAGAGGAAGAAAGAAAGAGAGAGACAAAGTGTGGTCAACAGCCAGTGTTGAGGAAAATTTACTCACGATTGTGTGGCACGTTTCGGTGGTGCGGCAGGACTGTCGACGAGGGTGGAAAAGCACGTCGGACCGGCCGCGAAAGAGGCTCGCTCCTCTCTTGAGTCGCGCATCGCGCAGACGTGCTCGTGTCCCATCAAGCCCCCCCACCCTCCCCTACAGCCCCCTGGTACACACGGCGAACGATAAACGGGGGTAGAAAGGAAGATTGCTGGCGGTTTTCCCCGTGGCCGATAGCGCCTCGCGGAAAGGGCCGGGAGAGATGCAGAAGGGATCGGCTTGTAACCGTGTCACCGGGAACCCCCCCTTGGTAAACCGACACCGATACAGACTGTTTCATAATCAATGCCACTGATGAGCTCCAACTACGCATGCAACCGCTGCACACTGTATCGGAAAGCCCGTTTTCTCGAGAAAATTCCATTACTCAAAAATCACAGCTGACACGAAAACATGTTCCAGACAAATGTTGTCGGATATAAAATAGTGTCACAAGATTGCTAAACATGTCCATCTTAAAATTTTGACTCCGAACTTCTTTATAAAATACAAGATATTTTTAATTATGCAGTTTCCAGTGTTAAGAATTTGATATTTGTTGACAAATATTTCGAAAGTTACAGCATCCTCTATTTACGAACGTAAATTTTACGTGGACTTCCAAGCAAAATGAAACGACCGCTTTATATTCGAGATTTTACGGTATGTACACTACATTTTCATAAAATTTTATATCAGATGGCCGACCAAATTCAGAAAATTAGTCATTCTTCTTGAATACATAAAAACATCACAAAGAAACTTGTCCCTCCAGGCAAGAATATTTTATATATATATATATCAAAATTGATAATAAACATCGAAAGATCCATCTCTAAAATTTTCAACCATCAAATCTGTAAATTTATAAATATGTATTTTATTTTGCCCTACATTTGCGGATACGTCGAGGAAAGATTAATAATTAAAGCGGGCATTTCATAGAATTAAAATACACGTTAAAATCTAGCCTTATTTTTCCGAATCCTTAAATCTACGTTTGACGTCACAATTTATAAATTAATAATTTTTATATTTTTAATTGTACTCGGGTAAAAAAGAGAAAACGAGAAATGGTTTCACCAAATATTGCAATTGGAACAACCGTTTCTCTTTTAATGGATTAAAATACTTTCATAGCAAATTTTTGATCTCCCAAAATCTATAAAACTAACCCAGAAAAGTCCGAAACCACATAGACCAAGCAAACAAAAGAATTGTTATTAACGTCCTATGCAGCGTGAATATTTTCGTCGCAGAAAGATGCTTGAAAAATTCGTTCCACCTCCGTCGGAAATTCCGAATGGCGCGGATCGTTATTAAAGGCGAAACATACGAGTAATAAATTACGGCGGCAGGAAACCAAAAAATGGTAGTTCGGAGATTGTGTTGCTGACATTTCACCGGGAACTTGCACCCCAGTTTTTCCCGACGGTTTTCGGTCACGTACGAAGGGGCAGAACTTTTCCCGATTAGGAAACTTCCGGATCTAATTTATGAACGATCAGCCCGGTTGAATATTTAATGCATTTTTCCCTGGCTCACCTGCCAACCACTTAATTTATACAATGAGAATACGTAAGAGCTTCGGTTGTTTCTAACGTTCTAAAACATTTCACGAATCACGCTCGAAGAGAAATCGTTTCGGCCGAAGCCGCTCGGTGGATTTCCATTTGGCCTGATATTTTCTAGGCTCCCAAGAAAGGATTTCCAGAACCGGAAACGCGTTTAAAGCGCCGTGTTCCGATTCCTTGGCGTTGGTTCATGCTAAATTTTCCTTGCCTGCGATTTCCCTGAGTAATCGCGAGGGAAACAACAAATCTGCCGAATCGTTTCTCTTTCTATTTCTCCACCTCGTTCTACAAGATGTTCCACAATGTTTCATCCATTACACTGTAATGAATTCGCAAAAGTCAGGCTTCAGAAGTTCTCCATGACACAATTTCTCAGAAACTTAACCGCCTGGTCATTTTTAAGGAAAAACAAACTGTTTGGAGTTTGAACTCGTTCTCTTAAAATATATAGAGCTCTTAATAGTGTTCGTTGTATTGCCCAGTAGCATTTTTCTATAAGTTTCCACTCCGCTGAGAATCATTTCCCGACGAGTTTAATATAGACAAAAATGGAGTACTGCTGCCGGGGTACTTCCTGAGTATGTTTTAGCACACGAGTAGAAATTTAGGATATTTTCCTCCCCGAAATTGTATTTTCCGCGAGAAGGATTCGTAGCTCAAGTGTTCCCAGATACGACGCAACCTGCAGCGTATATCATTCTGTTCTCTGAGATGCAAAACACTATTCCAAAACTAACCACTAACACGCTCAGTATGCATTAAAACAATAAATAAAAGAAATATGCGTAAAAGTTCCTTGAAAATTATTCAACTTATGAATCATTAGATTTGTGAGGCGTGACTCTGTTAATCAATAAGGGTATAGAAGGAGGGAAGCCGCGGATGAAGAAAAAGCCAATTACTTCCTCGATTGGAGCAATCTTACTGAACAAGTTAATTATCAATAATATTATGGAACATTCCTCTGGATTAAAATACAAAAATACAAAAAAACAGCAAATGAATAGTATTCGACATCACTCGCATCGGTACAAAAATTTAGCCGGCAAAGAACACAATAATAATTCGAAATGCCAAACGAGCCTACTATCAATTCTGATCCATCTCCATCAACAATCGATTACCGGTGAAGCGTATGCAACATTCATCCCATTTTATCGCGCACAATGGCCGGGTTGTAGGCGATACCGATGAATAGTCGTTTCGAATCATCGAATTAAGAAGTTGCCAGCGACCAAATGGGCGCGACGCCTTCGCGGCGCTTGTGAACCTTTCATACGCTTCCGGATACGGGTCATTAAGACGCAAGGTTTTCCACCTGCTCCCGATGGTGTCACGAAAAAAGCATGCTTCCACGAAAAAACGAAGCAACCATGTCGTCGAACGGTCGCGAACGTGGTTCGTGGAACCGGAAGATCGATGGGACATCGGACCGTCGGGATTCGAAACGACATTTTTCATTTCGATAGGCGTCGATGCCCATCTGCGTGCACAACATTCTCTTATCGCGACTCTAATCCTCCAAAAAATAAAAACATATCGCTGCTGGACGCTGGGAGACAAATTGAAAAATATGGAAACCATTTAGAACGCAAAACTTTCGGTCATTTTGAAAGCCGAAGATGAATAACTTTAACAATTATTCGTGAAAGCTGTTTTTCGAAGTTTACATCGTGTTTGATGATGGTCCTATCGATTACTGTCAAGAACGTGTGTCTAAACTAAAAAGGTACCATCTGAGGGTTAATAAAAAAAATTACATCGATCATTCGACAATTCGACTGAACACAAGGCTCCACAGTCTCCTCATTAACGGTCCTTCGGCGATACAAACGCAGCAAATCGGAATAAATACAACGTGATCAACAAACACGCGTTCCACCGCCCCTAGGAACTTTCGAAATCGATTTCCTCGAAGATGAAGTCCGACAGGAAACTATTCAGCTTCACACTTTCCTTTCATTTTTACATGGAGAGGAGGAATCAACCTGCTCCCGCTTGCACCCCAACCACCTAACCCATATAAACTTATCTTCCTTACTTTCACTGATGGAACGCGCTGACGCTGCCTAAGAGGGAATCTGGGAGGACGCAGAAGAGGATGAAGAAATTAACGTGGGTTTCATTGACCAGTAAAAAGTATACAGTAATTCCTCGATATGTGTGAAAGTAACGTGCACGATATTTGCAAAAAATTCCCACTACAGAGCACAGAAGTTTAGCGAAGTGTAACATGATTAAATTCTACATCATTGAAAAGTAACATATTTTTTTATAAAACCATCACTAACATATTCGCGACATTTTTCTGATTAAAAAGAGACCAAACATCGCGTAATTCGGAGCACATTTAATTATTCAATTTACGATTCGGTGGAACCTCCATTTTCCGAACTGACGATATCTGAATTCTGTATTATTATATACATGCAAACAGTTCTACAGATTACAGATATCTACTGTACGAATCAGTGAACGCTCACGTTCCACCGACTAGTTCGGATAATCGAGGATCTACTATATCGTGGATTAAACAAGTAAACGGGATCCGAATTGTGTCGTGTTTGGAGTCATTTTAATCAGGAAAATGTTATGAATATATTGGTGAACGTTTCACGACGAAATAATTAAAAACAAACAAAATTGATCAATGAATGAATGGTTTTCGTCTATGTATAATGGTGTCTATACACGATGTAAAATAATATTTTGATCCGGAAATTCGCGAATAAATCGAAACGTTAATTTCACGTAAGATGCGAGAACGACCGCGCGAAGTGAAACGAACATGAAAGAAAGTGGGAGAAAAGAGAAGGCGAGAGATATACACATTCGGCCTGAGGTAACGATTACTCCGGCGAGCTCATGGGGGATTTTAATAAGGAAACGAGAGCTTATTCATATCCCCTCATGGCGCAAGCGCCGGAAAGCCACCTGTAGCCCCAGCTTCCAATCAATACATCACAGAGGCATATCGTGCAGCTTTCCAGGTAGCAATGTGTATATACACACACGTAGCTCTGCATATAGGAGCGACCTGTTCCGGCGAGCCAGAAGTCGCCTGTTGCTGCCGCGGCAGCTCATGATTCGATCGGAGTCCTCTGCTCCGATTTCAAGCCACCCCCGACGACGACGATCGCGGCGGCTACGCTTTGATGTATCGAACGGCGGGACAAGAGAGGCGTCGCGACGCCCGTCCGGCACCCCCTATATCAGTATCGCCTTTTGCGAGCCGAGATACGGATGATCTATATTCGAGTCTCCCGGTAAATCAATGTGCAGCCTGCCTGCAACCAGCAATCAGCTGGACCGAATATTAGGACAACGCGCGTGTCAGAGCGTTTGCAACCCCCGAGGGTCGCCTTGCGAATTTCGCCACGATAAACCATTAGATCTCGTCCCCTCAATCGTTCCGGAGACTGCAAACAGACTCGGGATCACAGCATATTTTTATATTGCTGACTATTTATAGTTTTAACGTATCTTTAGATTTAAGCTTGGATATCTATTATTTAAATGTGAACAAATAAAATCAATAATGTTTGAAGCAGATTTTCCTCTGAATTCTGCGTCCAATTAATAGTTGTATTTAAACACTTATCCTGCACGGCCTGACAGATCGGATTATATTCGCTTGTGTGATAATTAATTCTCTTGCTTTCGATCGAGAATACTGAATCTTCTTTTCTATGGAAATGAAGTTTTGATGTTTGCGCGAAGTTCAGAAGTTGTGATTGGGAATTTTTGCTAGAATGGGGATAATGGTTACTCTTTTAAACGTTGTTTTTTACGATTAAATCCTTGGATAACGAGGGTGGAATTAATAATGTAAATTAATTTCACGAATACTTTGGAATCGCTAATGGCTTTCGAAGAATATTGTTCGAGCTGCATATTGAACGCGAGGGAACATTAACAGATTGTATCTTCATTAAATTCAGCATCCAGAAGTGACCCATGGATGCATTCGTCTACCATTAATTTTTCAGGTATTTCTTTCTTGCTGTAATTTCCATTCGATTACGATGTAATATCCGCCGTAGTAATTTTCTTTGCGTATGCCATAAGAATTCAGTGTGATTCATTTTGTTCATCAAATATGTTAAATCGCATTTAAATGTACCCAGGGACAAATTGCATCGGTACATCTTTATTCATTTCCGGCTGCATCGACTTTCGTTTTGCGAGAGATCGAATAGAATTTTCCATTCGTTTAATTATTATAGTATTAATATTTACGCTTGTTAACCTGTTTACCATATATACAGGGTGTGGCTGGACGGGTGGTACACTCGAGCAGGGGAGTGATACTACATGTAAAAATAAGTCGAGAAAAGGAATAACATTTTTTCGTTTCACGCTTCGTTTTCGAGAAAATTGAGTTTAAAGTTGCGCCAGGTTCGTGTGCATTTTTTAAAAGAACTACAAATATTTACTTCTTCGACTGGAAAATGCTTTGTATTGTGAATAAAATCAAAAATTCCAGGAAAACGTTCCCTGATATTTAAACATTTATGAATACCACAAGTGCATAAAGAACCACGATTCAATTATTTTCGATCTATTCAATTATTTCAGTTGCTTAGCAAATTCTAATTATGCTTGTAATTATTTATTAGAGCGTAATTCCCGTCTCCATAACATTATGCATTTCCAGTTTCAAATGTTATAGCGAGACACCTAAAAATAAGCGTTCAAATGTCATGTTCCGCCCCCGCTGACAACTCTGCCGCCTCCGCAAAGCAAGGCAACTACTAAAGCGCAGTTTCTAACGCGATCTTTGTTTATGAAATATCCATCCGTACAATTGCAATATGTAATAAGAAGGGCCGAAATAAAGGTAACGGGAACTGAAACGAAACTAAGAACCTGTTTCGCAGCTTTAATGCATTTTCCGATAATTGTGAAGTTAAAGCACAAATAGAACAGCTTCCTCGAAAACGGAGTATCATCCGATGCAAAAGAACTTGCAGCTTCGCTCCGATCTCCTTACATTACTACTATAATATGATAAATACTGCAACGAACATAATAAGAGCTTATCTACTTTGCTACATTGCAGTGAATCTATACGCTGCATACATCGTTCAAGAAATATAAATTACAGTAAGACCGGGCCGAACGTCAAAAAGGACAGCTCGGCTGAAAACTTACTGATGACGTACATCGACTCTCGGAGCACTGGTTGTCCAGCCTGGGATTAAACCACTAAATACAATTCGAATTATATCGTGTTTAGTGTCATTTTAATTTTAAAAAAATGCTACGAATAAGTTGGTGAAAATCCCATAAATAAATAATGAAGAACGAAGAAATATTCTAATTGAGGTAGAAAAAGTGATGTACTTTTTAGAAAGTGTTTTCAGGATTGTCAAAATTAAATAGAACTACTATTGTCGTATTAATTACTGATGTTCCGAGGTGCATCTGGTGCAGTTCTTGCGCGAGCCACCCGGTGTGCAGGATGCAATATAAATCGATGTTCGATGCGTGCGAATATAGGCCACGAAAACCAACGTGAAGAAAAAACGCCGGGCTCATATAATGTTGCGAGCAGCTGGATTTGTTGCAGAAACGTCGTTGGTGATCGATGCGTTAAAAAAAGAGCGTTTAAACATGCGCGGTATAAAAGTATAATAAACCGTTTGACTTGGTTGCGGCCGAGTTCTGAAATGTCTGACGGTGCGTTTCAACAAACACAGAGAGTGAAAGAGAGAGGGAAAGAGAAGTGATGGGGTTATTGTTTCAGTTAGTATGTATAGCCGCGCAAATATCAGTTTGCAGTCAGATTCGATGGATCTCAACGATAACATATTTTATTTAGCATATTTCACGTACCGTAAGGAGATCGATTTGCAAACGTTGACGTTGAAATAACAAGCTATGAAACAATCACGCAGTCACGGATGCGGTTGCTAATGAAACAGAGTATATGAAAAGACAACGGGTCAGGTGTAATTCGTAGAATAAACAAATCAATGTGAAATGAACACTACCTGCCCCGCTGTGCAGCCGCTTTTTGTTTTTGAAATCGAGGCTACGGCTTTATTTTAATTATCGATCGTATTTACTCGTATCAATTAGCACACAGTATTACTTGTTTTACATAAAAGCTTCATATGAATGGTAAACAATGGCTCGATAAAAACGTACGAGTAAAAACAATATTGCACGGGCACCGTTGGCTGGTCGTATTTGCAAACATGCGTTGTCCATGAATATTCAAATCGGACACCGTCTAAACCGGGGGAAATATTTTAATATTTAAAAAGGTACTGTTCGGCAAATAGTTTTCGAGAAAGGTGCGGGAAAATTGCATTCTGGAAAACCGTGGAGCAGTGAAGTGAAACAGTTTGACTTGGTATTGAACTTATTATTAAAACATTTCGTGCATCATCTGATATCGGAAACGTGTCGATAGAGTTATTCAGAGTTAAATCAAGTTCCATTTCATAGCGATAAGGCTGAAAAAATAGAGTAAATATTCGTACGAAGAATATCGGCTACCCCCACCCGGCCATGTACAGTTAGGAGCAAAACCGATCACACACACACTTTAAATGAGAATAACTTTTTTATGAATGGACCAAACGACTTCAATTTCTCTGTATGGCTAGAAGAATTAGTTTAGTAAATGACGTCTAAAAATTATGTTGAAAAAATGCATTTGAAAGGTGTGTGATCGGTTTTGCTCCTAACTGTACATAGTTGAACTAGAATAACTGCACCGTTTACTGCGGTACCATGCTGCGATCGTACTTTATTTTAATATTATTCCTAATTTATCATGAAATAATATGTGCAAGAATTTTATGGAAGAGTGATGTGTTCTGAATACAAAAAATATTGGTAGCCCCCAAAACCTAATACAACATAAGAAAATATTGAAAAATAAAATCGATAACATTTTGTACGTATTACACCTGCAATGATAATAATAATAATAAAAAAAATAAACCTACACGATCGGTAGTTTCGATTTGGTCCGCAGTTTTGAATTTGCGATTTAAAGGTTCGATAAGAAGGCGCGGATAGACATAAAGAGATATAAAGAGCGTAAATCGCACACAATGTCGATCACGATTCCTCGTATGTCACGGGACCACAGAGACGTCCACGTGCGCACGTGTGAAAGCGAATATTCACTATTGCGATATACGATGGTCGCGGTATCGAAGGTAGGATACGGAATAGAACTGCACAATATCCTGCTTTAGCGGTGGAAACGCACGCACTCGGCTCTTTATACTGCGAGATTCTAATGTCAGTCACGGATGATACCGCGGAGAACGACAATCATGAATGTCTCTAATGCACTTCTTATTCTCCCGACGTAACGGAATACTAAAAATCCATCTGGGACAGTCTGCGTTCTCGAGAAAACAATCTTGACTCCAAAAAGACCAAAATACATACATCAATTTGTAAGAATTTATAGGACGGTGCGAAAAATTCAACGGAAATTGAACAATCGAAATTGTGTAACAGACAACGATCTGCGTATTCTTCTCTGGTAAGAAGATATAGAGAACGTTTACTAAAATTAGGTGAACGAAAAAGATGACTTTGATCAAACTTAAAATAAATTTTTGAAAGGGATTCTTCCGGGGCAGTTTACAGAGACAAGTATTAAATAAAAAATGATTTCTCCTCTTTAGGATTCCACAGTTCACTCCCTCCAGAGTTACAAATGAATTGAAAAACTTTCCGAACTTTGTTGAAAGTTTCATCCTATCGTATTTCCCTTGCTCGTATCCGATAAAAATCCGTAGTCCATTACTCCGCAACCGTTGAAATAATAAAACGTCGCCGAATGCTGCACGTGAATATAAGTTTGCAACATGAATTTCGTTGAGAGGATATTTTCAGAAATGTACTAAACAAATCCGCTAAAGCTCTTCTGTTCTTTCTGCAAATTTAGTACAAAAATACAAAATGACTATGAAACGCTTAATTCAATACTTCAAACTTACTACAATAATCTCGTAAAAATTGATGCACATAATTTCGAATTTTTTACTGAATACATTTAACTCTTTAATGGTGTTTTGAGATCTTGCATAAATAAATGCTAAAACTTCGAATTAACAAACTATCTAAACGAACGGCGCGGCGCGGCGCGGCGCAGAGTGCACAGTGCAGCGTCATGATAGAAAAATTGCGGCTCGATAGACACGCCCGGCCATCGATCAAAAAACAATGGGTCGCGTTATCCATTCTACAGTTTCCCGGGGTAAACAGTGCGCGTAGTGCGCATTGTCGGCGATCAAATATTTTCGAACGGTTGTGCATATTCTGTCCGCGTGAATGTCGACAAAGGCCTGCTGCCGGAAGCGAACATGGTTGCCGGAAATGCCCTAACCTCGCGGAGGATCGCAGAGATACGAGATGATAAGGGAACACGGCAAAAGGGTTGCACGGAGGAAAAACCGGGGACAATGCTTCGTTAAGATACAACCGATGATCCAGCGGACCGTGGATGGCACGCCGCGCCGATGGTACACGGGCTATCGCGATATCTGAACCTGCCGGGAATTGCATTCTGGTATTGTGTTTCATGGGAACACCGTTCCTCCGGAGGCCCCGGGGACCACGATGGCCAATGGGGCACCGTAACGCGTTCACAGAGCTTTCCAGGGGCAATCGAGCAAGGTCCGCCGTTGTACCTTGATGACGAGGGAAGGGTCTATCTAAATATAACGTTCCGGCAAGGGCTCGCTTGCTCGTGGCAAACCTGGATAATATCGATCTTTCCCCATACTTGTTCGGCAAACGCTCTACCCGGCGAGTCTCCGGACAGAGTTATCTACCGTAGATAGCTCGCCGTGTTTGCTCGACGACTACCAGGTAACAACGCACGGTAATTAAACCCTTTCCACTTCGAATTTTTTCATAATTTTCAGACCGAACAACTCCTCGCATTTTCAGTGATTCATTCAGAGAGAAAACTAACAACTTGAAAATGTCGAGAAATGCTTATTTAAAGAATCTACCTGAGATCTTGTAAATTATTTCACTAGCGTGCTGTGGATTTACGAATTCTAAAAGCGCGTCGGACTTTGTAGAACTTTAGCTGCAGACACACTGCTACTTCCGGTGAAACAAATAAACGCTTTCGTGGAACTCATCATGGTTGTACGTTACAGAAATGTTGTGCTTTCAAGTAGTAAAACTTGTGAAAATTATGGTTTCCGCGAAACTTCATGTTTTTCTTTAAGACAGAAAATTTATCTCAGAGAGTTAACTATGATTCTTTGAATCGCGTCGTGATTAATTAGATAAACTTACAGAAGAAAAATTTTGTTTGTTTTATCCTCTTTGAAAAATCATTTAGACTATGTCTAACGATTTAAACTGTTTGAAAGCGCATCTCCAAGTTACAGTAATCCAACATTTTTTACCTGTGAATTATCGCATCTCCGGTAGTCGATACTTCCGCTCCACCTTCCAATCGCGATCAATTGTGCGACTAGAGATTAATTAAGTAATAAAAGGAAAGTGAACGTACCCATATTTCATACACCAACACTTCCCGCCACTCGGTTTGAATCGGAACGCGCTCGTGTAAATGCTGCCAACGAGAACTGCACGAAGCAGCTCGTGCAACTCTGGTCGATAACACACATTCTTCTCTTGAGCATCAATTAAAACATGAAACAAAATTAATATCGCTATTACTAGCCCATAGTTCCTCCAATCCTTCGTTCGCTTAATGAAAACCCTGCTGTAAGCGACGTTTCTCTAATTATCCTCATTATCGACTACAAATTGATCGACAACGTTACAGACACCCTTCTGAATTAGAAAGAATTAGAAAAGTCCATTCTTCACGCTTTTAATACATAAAATAACAATTGCTTCCAAAAGTATTAAAAAAATACAAATCCTATTATCCTATTATTTAAATCTAAAAAGATTATTATGTACCGCTTATTAATATTCATCAGTTTCAACTGATCTCCGTTTTGTTGCAATTGAACATTTTTATCCTGCTTAAAATTCTGCGGTCCGGTTACGAATTGAAAAATTATTTCTATCGATCTGTGTTTGGTAAAGCTCGTCGATCGATCCGTTCGAGATGATCCGCTATTAGGGTTTTGAGCGGTGATCACTGCGCTCCGAGGAATTCCAGAGAAACCATAAATAGTGGATTGATTCAACAAAAACTCGGATAATGGTCGCTTCGATTTTTATTGGATGATAAAACGATCCTTGGGAAGATCCATTGGCAGATGGCGGTAGCAACGGCGTTTCGTCGACGTTCGTAGGCGCGGATAGGTGCGAATGGAACGAGTCCCACAGCATTTTCGTCATTTAACGTGCAACCGTTGCAGATCGCACATACGGCTGCCGGACTCCCGGCTGCAACAAAGGCCCTCCTTCTTTAGAAATAGCTTGCCCTTGTAAATTCGCCGTTACAAAGGCCAGCGTATTTTACACTGGCAGGTACAGGGTTGAAGCAGGCAAGGCCGTGAAAGGCTCTCGCAGAGATTCAAGTCATTGAGAATAGCAGCCCGTTGTTGCTGAGAGCATTACTACCCTTTGTCGCGGCGGACCTTTCTCCCTGATAACACAGATATTGGACATCGTTCGGGAAACTATTTATTTCGCAAGATTAATTGTACCTCTCACAATCTGTTCCTCTTACAAGTAATGTCCGTAGACGAAAGTGTAATTCATGCTACGGGTGCACAGCCTTTTTATAGTTGATACGAACTCTGGTCCTTCCATCCTTTAATTAGACTTGACGTCCAGTAATTTAGTGATGATGAATTGGACGTTCCGCGGCGGAAGTTATGTAAGTATTCATTTCATAATGAAGGAAATATTCGAGAGAAATACTTTTACGCTCCTCTGTTGATGTTTACGATACTATATTTAGTACAGTACTTACTCCCTTATCTACATAGCGACCCTAAAAAAGCTTCACGTATCAATGAACCAATGTTTTGACCAACGTTGAAACCAATGTTTTGTGTACCATCTTTTTGAGATGAATAATTTGCATATGTACGATGCCGATTTCATTATACAATGTTGCTGTGTAGCATTGAGATCAACAATATAAACAGTCTAGAAATGATTCTTGATGAAATGTATAACAAATTATACATTTTCGGCCGAATAAAATTCTGATCAAACAGTTCTTTCGAAATGCAAGGCCAACTGACGTGAGACGAACGCTATTAAAAACGCTTTGGATGTTTTGCTCGTAATAGCCCACGTGTCTGTGACAGCGTATTATTTTTTACGACCCGCAACATGTGTCTAAAGATATCGGGACAATTGTGTAAGAATAGCGATAACATTTAAAAGACCGAACTTTCGAAAATTCCCAAGAAATCATGTAACACCCTTATCTGCTCTCTATTTGCGCAAATACTTCATGCTCCGCAAAGGAAAAACGCACGAGACTGAAACACATCATGTGACTGCTGTGCATTAAAGTGAAACCGAGTTCTTCGAACAGATTTCCTAAAAGACATACAGCAAAAAAGAAAAACAAACCTCGAACAGAAACCGCACTTCTTGCACAATGCTTCTCGTTTTTTTCCCCCTCCTCTACAGTCCACGGTAACTGACCACTCTTACAAAACATTTTTTCTTCTACTAGGAAACCAACATTCAACGATCCTCGGCCGCTTTGTCTTCGTATTAGGATTGTTCTGCTAATTGCTTCGGATCGACACCCGCCAGTTCTGCAATCCTTCCGCAACCTGAACAATAAAATTTCTACACGATTCAGGAATAAGTTAAACGCTCCAGCAGTTTCTACCTTGTGTCGTTATTATTTCTCTATTTTCGGAGATCATTTAATGAACATTACACATTAACATTAACATTACTGCCAAACGATTAGAATTTATACGAGAAATTATCTCGAGTCAGTTCACCTAAAATTTTCTTCTCGTATTTATAAATTTAATTCTTTACAGGAAATCGTTCTATCAATCTCATATTTTTCGATAAAATGCTTTTCCTTCACCTTCAAGCGAGTTCGTAAAAACGAAATCAATCCAAGGCGGAGTTACAAGTACACCTGGATCTTCTACACAGAAAATCCCGGCGAAACCAGCATCCACGTGTCTCCAAGGATTAAGCGTGTTACCGGTTTCGCTGAAGAAACAGAAAAACCGATGAACCAGGAAAACGGCGCGAGGTTGTTGATAAAGGTGAGCAAGGTGCAACGTTCTTGGCGGATCTGCGGCGATTAACAATCGCGAGACGTTGCCCCCGGTGGATCCGAATTGAATAAATCGCCGTCACGCTCGAGGAAACCTTTTCGTACCCGGGGTACTCGAGGTACAAAAAGGGTTTCGTCTCGGTTTCTCTCTTGGTACAATCCCCTTAACGCGGAGTGGATCGAACCCGCGGCGCGGCGCGCGGTGCATGCTCGAGGTGCTCGAGAGATCGCATCTTTTCACGAATGGTCTCACGTGATACCACTATAATGTCATACGTCGTAACGATCGCGGCATAGTAATAGTCCGCGGCCGTCACGCTAGCAGCCCGACTCGGCCCGACCCGGCCCGCGGCGACCACACGGATTCATTCAGCTCGCGTGTACACGCGTGAACCGGCGCAGAATCGATCGCAATAACGGGGTGTTCTGATTCTTCATTTTCAAAAAATCAATTTTTTTTGCATTTTCATTACGTACCCTTCATATTGGGTCAGACGTTATAGACTCAATATACACAACGCGTTCAGTAGACTCCCATATAACGCGATGAAAACATTGTTTACAATTACTGTGTATCTACAGTGGTTAACGAAACTATTTGAACGCCTTTTAAAATAGAATAATTTTTTTTATAATTGTACTAAACGACCTGATTTTTTATTGGGTTTTCCGGGAAATTCGTGCCGTTTTTGAAGGAAAATTGAAACGCTGCACATTTAAATTTTAGTATACATTTATTCAATTATATTGGTGCCAATCTGTTCCACAACATTTCTCCATCTTTCAGGCAACTTAAAAGTTCTGTCCTCCCAGAACCTCTCAGGTTTTTCGGCGAAATACTTTTCTATATGATTTTTTATCTCGAGCAAAGAGTTTAAGTTTTTCCATTAAAGGAATTCTGTAATGATCGCAATAGGTGTAAATCTGAGTGCGCGAGATCTGGTGAATATAGTGGATGGGGTAGAACATTCCAACCGAGGTACAACAATTTTTGTCGAATTGTCAAAGACACATGAGGCCGCGATTCATCAGATTTTTCTCCGTTAAATCATGGGAGACCCATACATCAAAACGGTTTGTGTAGCCAAGCTTCACAAAAAAAGGACTTTGTTATTTTTAACATTACTGCTAATTCACGGGTCGTATAGCGTGGGTTTTTCTCGATCAGTGTTTTAATCTGATCTTCATTTGTGGTGGAAGGCCTACCTGCGCGTTCTTGATATTCAAGGTTGAAATCACCAGCTTTAAATCTAGCAAACCACTTCCGCAGAGTTCTTTCAGCTACAGCACCTTCGCCATAAGTAGCGCATATCTTGTTTGGCGCCTGTGGGGCATTTTTGCCTTTCCGGTAAAAGAAAAGCATTAAATGCCCATAATGCACTTTGTTTGCTTCCATATTCAAAGGCGTATAAAACTGATAAAAATAAACGTATCGTGACCAAAATTTTTTCCAAATATGCTTGAAGTACCGTATTTCAGAACATGCACGCATGTCATTTGTTTTCAATCATTCTAATATATTCAGACTTGTCCTTGTACCACCTACCGAAAATCGGCACGAACTTTCCGGGCAACCCAATATAATCAATTAAAAATATTGGTTTATGAAATGATGTGCAAAAAGATTTTCCAAAAATTGTAATTTACAAGGTTATATGGAACAGAAAGACATTTTTAAAACTGTTTTATTTGGGCCCTTAATGAAAATTTAAAATATATGTTTTGTAGATCTATGTTAGTTATACACATGCTGAAAAATTCATCGAAATCGGTTGACGCAGGAAAAAATTACACTTTCACATTCAACTTTGTCCTCCAGACATTTGACGTATCTTTAAAAACAAGAAAGCTATTTGAGGTGGCAACGTTAGGTGACTCACCCTGTATTTTTAAATTTCATTAAGGTCCCAAATAAAAAAGGTTTTAAAAACTACCTTTTTTATTTTTGCATGTAATCTTGTAAATTATAATTTTTGGAAAATCTTCTTTGCATATCATTTCGTAAACCAATGCTTCTAATTTATAATAAAAAATCAGGTCGTTTGGTACAATTATAAAAAAGTTATGTTGTTTTAAAGGCCGTCCGAATACTTTCGTTACCCACTGTATATCTTCTGTGGCAGTAAGTGTTCAGTCGTCTTACGTACTATACATTTACTGCAACATACAATGCACATATAATACAGTCTTTTTTTATTGTTATTATTATTTATTATAGACGGACCGAGGTCCTTTTACATAAGTGTTTACAATAGAAAAGGATAAGGGAGTTAAGGGAGTTAAGCAGTTTCTGGTCGCGTTATACGGGGGTCTACTGTATATTTCGCGCACAGGTCTCGGCCAGAAAGGAAAACGGCATAGGAATCATCGCAGCATAGTAATAGCCCGTGGCTGTCACGCTAGCATGCCCGACTTAGCCCGACTCGACCCGACCCGACCCGTGACTCGCACACGGATTCATTCAGCGCACGTGTACACTGTACACGCGTGAACCGGAGCAGAATCGATCGGATTAATATTCCGAAACTGTAAACCATCGAATCGAACGACCATCCTCCTACGGACGTCTCTCTTAATGACGTCGACTGTTCTCTCTCTTTCTCTTTTCTCTCTCTCTCTCTCTCTCTCGCTTCGTCGACCGCCCCGAGGCTCGATGAAGTTATGCGAACCGTTTCAAGGTATCTAGGTTTACGACGTAGACACGGATTGCTTGTTCTTTGGTTCTGCTTGAACGTGCAGATTGATCTTTCCTGGTAAATTCCGAGGACTGCCGCAACACCATTGGCTACGAAGAATTGTACACTGCTGGACCTAACCGAAAGTTACTGGAGTAAGTGATTCGCGTCGAGTTTGTGGGAAATTGTGAAACCATTTGTTTGCAGTCAGTACGTTCGCAGATTAGATGCACAGTAAGAGATAGTTTCGTTCAAAGTTGCAGATGGAAAAAATTATAAATAGATTGCGGATTTGTGTATATATTTGAAAAGTCGGTACATAAAACATGAAATATTAAAAACATCAAAAGAATTGCATCGGCGTTAGTCCATCTCTTTCTTGAAATTGACAACCAGTTTCGAGAGAGGGAGAGATCGGAGAGTTTGACGGGTGAAATCAAAACTCGTTAGGACTTCCACCGAATTAGCGGTATGATGGAAAGTTCATTATATCGGGCTTTTAATCTGTCGGCTTCGTTCTTCTTAACCACTTGATTCCTGTTGTGGTCGTCGCGAGGTCATTGCCCATGTCCGAGGTCAGTTCGAGTGGCTGTTCGCTCTGTGCTCGTGAGGTATGACGAATTTTTCAAATTGATGTGCGATAGTCGAATGAATAATTGTCGGGCAAAAAGATTAATCCTTTTATTTCATGCCTGTGTGCTTGCCGGGAAATATAAGGACGCATTCTATGCAAATTCCAGTACACGATGAACCGGATCAAAGGAAACTTACTGTATTCTATTAAGAATTATATTAATGTCTAAATAATACATATAAAAATGTAGACGGAAGAATGACAGAACTCTTGATCTAGTAGAACATTTATCAGACGTTTAATAATAAATTCCCAGACTACCAGTTACAATTCGTTTTAAATAACCATGCCTTTCACACTATTAGAAAATGCATTTTTAGCGAGCAACTAAATAAATACGAGCAACCGATGTTTCGTCGAGTTCTAGCGAACGTGGCATTAACGTTTAACCGGATATTTAATGGTTAAATGATTATCGACGCTGAAACCGAAACTCGTAGCTCGAATGAATATGGAACAGAGTGAAAATTTCGGGTCCTGGAAACTGGTGGAGTCAACGACCAGACAAAGGGGAATCGGGATCGATGGGTTGGAAGAAAGAAGGGGCGAAATCCGTGAAACGCGACATTGGCGAAAGGTAACGTGGACAGTGGTCAGAGGGTCAAGGGTTTGGCCGAGGCTGGTCAAAGCTGATGGCCACAAGTGGCCGAAGAAAGTGAAGGGTTGAGGTAGAGTTCTAGAGAACCGTTCCCTTCAAAGACGCAATATCTTCGGAGTTTTGAACCCTTCTGTGTGGCAATACTGTCAGAAGAATTTTCTGGTGTGACGATTGAAATAGTTCTAACCTCTGAATGTTTAGCAATTTGCAAATGGTACATTCAAGTGGTTTTTATTAAATTGTTTAAGATGTGGTGCTCTTTGAGACGACAAGAGCACACAGCACCGTCGAAGCACCATTATATCAATAAGTACGCAGCGAATTGCATTTTCTGCTCGAATGACGGCACCGAGTGGGTAATTCCAAACTCGTGCCTGACAATGTACGTATGTACGTGCATTGCTCGCGATTATCGAGCGAAACGCACAAACGTGCTACGCCTACTCCTGTACAAATTAGGAGAAAATTCTACGGGATTTCACAGGCTCGATTGCCTAATTTTGAACTTTGACGTCAGTCCACCTTCGTCACACGCTAGAGCTCTCTAAAAGATTAACATCGCTGGAGTCGTTATGCCTTGTTTAGAAGCGTTCAATTCCTTTGACGATGGCGAGTAGCTACCACTGACCTCGTTGAGCTCGATCTTTGGTTCGATAGAGAAAAAAGAAATGGTCAACCGTTGGAACTATACTCGATCTCACCGAATAATTACAATAAATTCTACGTAAAAAGAAAAGAGAAACGTGCCGCGCGTGTGTTGCGTAAGATTTCGCAGAAGGTGACAATTCCCTGATCAAAGAACTAAGTAGACGTGCCATTGTTCACTTTCGAGAAACGTAAATGCCGGAACTCGATGACTGATGTCCCGCTTTTTTTCCTGCTGCTGTTGCACCGTGCGTCAGCTGGATCGCAACAGAGAATTTTTACTAATTACGCAAGCGTAATGACGCAGGTCGCTAGCATCGGAAGCTGGGAATTGGATTTGGTCCACAGCCTCGCGTGAACGGCTTGATAGTCAAGGATGAAAACGATTATCGCGTCAAGGCGCTCCGATTCGTTGGGAAAGAAACTGTTCTCGCATCACCATCGAGGTATTACGATTATCGGGGATCATCCACATGTTCTTTTTTTCTCTATTTTTTTTCATCATTTAATTTTCATGATCGCGTGAGTCAGCGAAATCACCCGACCCCTTTCCTCATTGACGACACTGCTCGCGGAATGGCAATAAACGTCTGGGAAAATCGGAGGATTGTAAATTTCGCGCGTCATACGCTCAACTACAGTCTCCAAAAATACAGACACCCAGCTAGTGGCTCGCGCAGTTGTTTGGACTCGAAAGTCGTGCGAACTGATCATTTCTGTGATCTCCCGTAAACATAATCGCTGCGAAATTATTTATTTCGATATTAGTAACCCTTTTTCCTGTTGGCCGTTTCCACGAATATTATCGCTAGAAATAACATTAGCGAGATAATGAATATGTATTTGGAGTGAAACCGTCGTCGTACTTGTCAAAAAGATTATACGTTCCCATTGTTCAAGAAAAAAAATGTAGAAAATTAAAATACCGAGGCAGCTACAAGCAGCACTTCAAAAATTGATTCGGTGGCCATGTGTTCCTCGCTGACGTAGCGGTTATTCATTTATTACAAATTCGAATCCACCCCCGATGGGCGCAATCCAGAATACCAACGAGACACGATTGTGACATAAAGTTGGATAGTGCTGGACCGAAATAAATCACGGGACTTACTTGAGGAACACGAGAGAGAGAGAGAGAGAGAGAGAGAGAGAGAGTCGCGACGTGACATAGGCGTGAGAACTAAACGTGTGCGAATATTTGGAATATCGAATTTGAAACGGGATGCTCAAGACTTCGTAGTATCCTGGTAATTTCACAAGAAACTACACGAACAATCTGAACTCTCTGAAGCATTTCCGTTCGGCTGCAACCATTCGCATACTTCAAAATTATTCGTCTTCCCAGACGCACCTGCGAAGGGGATAACAGGTCTATGAAAAGGATCATTGTGATAAATATTATTTGATTAGGCCCCGTCTGTTTCAGTTTCGATAAGTATCCGGATTTTTTAGAGGCGAGATAACTGTTGGTGACTGTAACGGAACTATTCATTTTTTATTAGCGTATTGTAAAGGATTGTCTCGTTGATTTATTTTAATCTTTCTTTCCTCTCGGACGTCTAGAGTTAGCATACAATAAATATCCGAAGTTCTAAAAAAAGGTGGTATTCATAAAATAGAGGATTTAGCTACAGTTTGAACGCTAGAGCTATTTCCAGTTCCTCCATCGTCCGAAAATATTTAGATACGACTTCTTTGCGACTCTCCGAACAAAATACAATTTATAATTAACGCGTAGGTATTCTGGACCGCTCCCGATTCTCATTTATTCCGATTTCGATTTTAATTAGAGTCGATTGTAAATAGACTGTGGATTTCCATGTGAAATAAATATGTTCTGCATCGATTGCAAAAAACAGGAATAGAAGGAGTAGAATTTCGTTTCTTTCTTTCATCATTTTGATAAATTGCAAGTCGTGTCATAATTGTTAAAGATTAAGGAATAGAAAAAGAATTTTAAGAAGCTAACAAATCATTTCTTTTGGTTATAAACATCTTCGAATTTCAGGAGCTTCTCAAACTTGTAGTCCACTAATGAAACATTTATCTATTAATAAGATGAAGGAAATAGTATAAAGTTGTACGGAGTAGATAAAACTTTATAAGAGGTCGTATAAAAGGAGCAGGGGCGTATCGTTCTTGGCATTTCTCAAATATGCATACGGGTATCGATATATCGCAGCTCGCCACTGAAAGGGTTAGGTACACGACGCGGCCAGCCCCCGAATCAATAAAACATCAGTGACGAAAAATCATTTTCTCGTTAAGCTTCGCACACTACCCCCGAGCTACGAGCAAATTAAGGGAATTCATTCTCCGATAATTAGAGTATCGAACGCGTATATTCATTATTCACAATTTAACGAATCGATAATGATCGAACTACCGTGTCTCTAAATTAAGAGACGAATTTATCATGAAAATTTCATTGTCGATAAATATACGAGGCCCGATCCAGTGAGATCTCGCGGATTTCAACCGCGTTTGTTTTATTTAACTCGTTGCAGTAATACGCTCGACGTGAATGGTCATTGATTTTATGTCATTTCCTATTTATTCACTTGTTCGAGATCCCGGTCTAATTCCAGCCGGATCCATCGCAATGAATCTTGAATACAATTGAACACTATCAAAGGTTGCTCTCGCGAGTATACAGGGAAACTAACTCCCAGGGTTTCTCGAAAAATCCGGAATGTCTGCTGCTCGAACTCCTTTAAAATTTCAACTCTGGACGTATTATACTTGATTATCCGAAGCGCTCGAACAGTGAACTTTATCCTGGAGTTTAACTCGTCAAACAGAATATTGTTTGGTTTAAAATCTAGGCAGATTAATTAATAATTCCTAGTACAAATGGTTAACAATTATATCTGAAAACAATATTTCTCATTCAGCTCTCTATAAAATAATTCACGAGAAAAAAGTACACGGTAGATCAGTGAATCAGTCCACCTCCAAAAAACCCAATTTCCCCGAAAAATCCGATTGCGATCATGGATGAACCTAGTATCTCCCGTCAGAATCACGACCCGTCAAAGCAATGTCCACAAACGAAGGCCAAACAGAAGCGCGTAATCCCTCCACAAACGATTCCAGGGGGCAGAGAGCAATCTAAAGATCCGATTAAACCTACGCCAAAAACTGCGGCAAGGTTTCGCGCTGGTTGCGTGGGCGTGAAACCCCGAACACGTTAACGATCATTCAGGGAGGTATGTTCCTTATCGTGGATTTTTCGTTAAAAAAAGGAAAAGAAAGAACGCCATGAACCCAGGGGTTATTTCCCGGCAGTTTCATGCGGAAAACGTTCTCTCCGCTCCCACACCCCTGTTAGATTCCGGGTTGTAGAATTGCGTAAAACTTTTGTACAAAAGTGTTTCTTCTAAATGAGGTTTATTCAACTGCTGCCGGTTACAAAGCTGTGCTAGAGACGTACTTATAAGAGAACAAATATATTTGCTTTATACACAACAAATTTTATCATTGCATTTACGGCAAAAAATGGATAAGTGAAATGCAAAGCTGTGAAGGCATTAAATGGATTTAATAATGTAACTGCATTATTTGCGAATTATTTAAATTACTAAATTAAGGGATACACACGTTCTACACAAAGAGCCGTGATCTAATGATTGCAATGATAAACACTGAGTTTTTTTTATACGACGGTGGAGGGTAGAATGGTTGACGTGTGGAAGAGAATGTGAAAGGCCAAATGTCTTGATGAGTGACGTGGGAGGAAGAGGCCAAGGGTTGATTCGATGACCAACTTATTTCGTACTTCTCACTGACAAATCACAATGCGTCGGGATTTACGTTAAGATTACTTTGGCTGACATCTAGCACCCCTTTCGACGGCTGATCCCTCGCCCTCCGCCCCTTGTTGTCCCCGACGTGGCCCTGTTATTTCAGGTTGATTCCAGTTCTATTTACAGATGGTCGACGCGAGAACATAGCGGTGGCATTTCGTAAATCTCTCCCGGTTTAACCGTATCGGGCGTCGTAGGAGTCTTTGAGGGCTGAGGTGACGCTCCGGCTGCGCGGCGGCTGCGTCTTCTTACGTTGGCGCGATAAAGCAAGCCTCTGGCGGGGGCGGGGGATCTGGTGGGGCCCGGGATTGACGTCATTCAATGACGTCAAGCAGGACCGTGCCGAAAGCGCCCAGGAACCACGTTCACCGGCGGCTAATATCCTTCCTACGTGACCTAGTCGCCGAAGCTTCGTTCTGCTCTGCTCTGCTCCGCTTCGTTCCGTTCCGCGCCTCTCCGAAAAACGGAACAAAAGGATCTATTTCCGCAGCTCCGATGCCCCGAGCTCCCACAGGTGACAATACAGCTGATGCTCAGGTGTCGCCGATCCCTTCATTAACGCCAGAACCCGTCATTCTGACGGGTAAATTCCAATTCTTCAATTTACGATTGATATTTCGTATCTTTTTCCTTTTCCTTTACTTCTAATTCATACTTTCTCATTTTTCTTTTCGTTTTTACTCTCATCCTGTCTTTTTTCCTTTCGCCACAAGGGTCGCACCTGTTACCGAGAAGAATGCAACTTTCATGTAACCACATTCGATGTGGTTTCGATTTTCACGCTATTTTGAAACGTACGGTGCTTAGAAAGTTGGTGGTCTGACTACGGAAGACATTCTAATTCAACGCTAAGCTTGGTAGAAGCACTATAAGTGACTGACATGTGTTGCTTTATCAGAACGACGAGGTTGAATTCGTTTAGATTTTACTCCGATTTTATTGTAATGTCAAGTACAATAAAAATGAGAATATTTTTTACAGTCTTGGAGGGAAAATATGTTGATTTGCTCGGAATCCTATTATAGTAAACGTCACGTCAGACATTAACGCGCTCTTGACGTATTTATAGGAAATTAAAAATGACTCACTCTAATCGCGCGGTGCTTATGGCATCTACTACTCAATTTGTGTGCGCTCACCTGTAATTTAAAGCCTGTTCACGCTATTTGTAAATTGTATACATAGCTGCTTCGTGGTTAGTTGGACAGATAAAGAAACCGCTCAAGATCTAAAATATATTCTGAAAAAATAAAAAATTAGAAATTAAAAATGTATTGATACACATTCTTCGAAAAAATGTACAGAAGTGTGCAAGTTCATTTTTCCATTTTCTTTAAATGATCAGAAATCTATAATTGTCTTTATTTGGATATTCGCTAGGGGAACGTAATTGTAAGTATTAAAATAGTTCACGTTACTGATAGAAGCCAGCATGAAAAATTGTTGGATAATATTCTGCATGATGACAGATGATCATAAATCAAGATGAAGGTTCTTATGCTCGTTACCTAACAATCTTAAGTTCTGGATACATATTCAACATCATATTCTCAAACATCTTGACGGCTAATATTTTGTAACATACTCTTAGATCAATCTCTCATACGTCATTCAATTCTGCGTATAAAATTTGTTCCATCATTAAACCCTTGCCGTATTTTAACGAATCACACTCGCGATGAAGATGTTAAACAAAGTCTAACAAATATATGATTGTTATGCCTTTCATTTGAAATGAAATAAAATTTGATTCGTTTGTAATCAATATTTAAGCATTCAAATAAATGTAGCCATACAAAAAATATAAATTTTCTTTTCTCTTCTACAACATTTTTGGGGATAACCCAGTAAAACAGTAGAAACTTTTAAAAATAGTAGAAACTTTTTAAAATATTCTTACGTATACAGTTTTCTATTAAATATTAAATTAGTCTATCACTAACACTATTCCCGACTATTAACTACAAGATTTCTTCATTTAATATTTTCACAAACATCTCAATCAATAAAACGCTTCTACATTTCTCCGAAAAACGAACGAGCATATAAAACTACCAATCGCTAGACCGATCTACATAAATTATCGCAGGTCACGCAGGAACAAACAAGCTGAAAATACACATGTTATAAATTTGTAAGTCGTGTATAATCAATTTGTTAAATTGCAAGGCCTTGTGTGACAGTTCCCATGATTCCTGCCGGGAGATACAGGTCAGTGAGCGAGCTCAACGGCAAGAATCATCTGCGCTGCGTACGATAACAGATTTTATAGACTGAATGATATCTCAGACGATTAATGGTCGACCTCGGCGTGAACGTGCCATGTTACGGATTATTTCAGTTTACGTCTTCAACAGCACGGTCATTGGTTTTGAGCACTTAATACGAAAACCAGGAGCGTTACGCGTGACCTATAGTACATATAGCTGACGCGATTGACTCGCAAATTAGACGGCTGAATATCTTCGAAACTATTACCCTGCGCCAGAGTCGGGCAAAAATTTAATCAACGATTGACGACTATTCTACTTCAATCGTTAACCGCAATTAACAATTAATCTCCTAGTTTAGTCGTTGATTGCGGTTAACGATTAAATACTTATTAATCGTTAATTGCTGTTAACGATTAAATACTTATTAATAGTTAATTGCGGTTAACGATTAAATTTCTACTTTAGTCGTTAATTGCGATTAACGATTACATTCCTTTCAATTGTAATCGTCAATCGAATAATTGATTAATGAATCATTAATAATGATTAACTGCTGAAATTTCTAAATGAAATACGGAATCAAAACTGTATGAATACTGAAAAAAATGTAAACTGAATTTAGGTGTATTGTCATTTGGTCTATACAATATAATACAAACTCTGTTTACGTGCTTTTATGTTTTTTTTCTCGATAATTTCTCTTTTTAATCAACGATTGACGATAACTTCATCAATCGTTTGAACCAATCGTCGATTTTTCGATGATTTCTTTTTTTAATCGTACACATTAATCAACCAATCATGATTAAAATTTTAATCGATTAATACCCAATTCTGCCCTGCGCGCGTTCATTAACACTTTTTTCGTGTTAGCAATCCCTAAAGTTTCTGGCCATGAATTACGATTAAGCCTTAATTACGGAGAATAATCTTCCATTACCAGAGGTCAAAAATCAATTGTTCTCGAGCCACAAACGTTTACAGGGAACAATCCACTTTTTACAGAGAATAATCACAATTACCGGAACTCGGAAAACAATTATTCTTGAGCTACAAAATTCCGGACTGTCACTATTTTAGGGAACGCTTACGAGGATTTCTCTGATATGAAACATTCCTCGCTGACAGAACTACATCCCGGATAGAACTGTAACTGCGTTTTTATGTCAGACGTCGCAAGACTCCGGGAAAAAAGGTATCCACGACCTCCTGGCCATATCAAACTGAAGTGCTCCCTCGAAAGGGTAGAAGCAATAGTTTCACTGCTCGCCGAAGTAGAATATGTAGGCGCGAGCAAAACACTTTCCCGACGAGTTCAGAAACACGGTCAAATAAATAAAGGAAGAGCAAGACTGTAGAGCAAAACGGATATGATGAGACAAATTGGCTAAAAACATAATCCTGTTAATTAATACATTAAACTGTTGAAGGCGCATTTCTGTTCACCATAATTCCGATTGCAGTCGGATTCTATTCGCAGAGTAGGAAGCGTGATCGTATCACTGCGACGAGGAAAATTGCGAGACCGAAGGAAAAGCGGATTTCCTCGCGAAAGAAGTTTGTTTATCGTGGGACCGCGGAAAACAAAGTCGTGCTCGCGTGATAGACTAACGATATTAATTTCGTTCTGCGAATGGTCAGGTGATATTCGAGGAAACTGATGTCCTTTTCTGGGAACGAGTTTATCGTGCATACACTAAAAACACTATCAACGGAATTCAGGGAAGGCCGAAAATATCAGACACGTAGAAATACCATGAAAAATTGAGAAGTCGATATTTTCAACTAGCAGTAACTCGGTACGACAATTTTTAGATCATTTATATGGAAAAATATGTAAGGAATAATTCATTTATACTATGATTATGTATATCCAGTATTAGTTGCAGAACATTTCATTTAGGATAAGAATGGTTCTGCACCCGTTCGATGTTCGCGAATAAAAACAGTTGAAGCGAAGAGGGGCAACAAATCGTAAATAAAGCGACGACAACGCGCGGATAAGAAGTAGAATTCTGTGTAGCAGAAGGTGAGCAAAAATTCGCAGAAATTACGCCGAAGTTTGTCGGTAGGGAGCCGCGAGGAAATGGAAGGAAGTAATGGTCGACTTTGAGACGGTACTTGAGTTCTGTAGGAAGGAATGCTTGTAGCAACCCTTTCACGGTCCTTGATTCCGCTGTGCGTTTCAAGTCTTGCTGCACACGAGCTTCCCAACGAAATGACCGAATGAATTCGCTGAATGAAGAAAGAACGCGAGCGTGAGAACACGCGCAATTATTTATTTCGGAAACGAGTATCGGCGGTGCAACGGTATTTCCGACCGCGTCGACAGGCGAATCAACATGGAAGCAACATGGGCTGACCTGGCCACTTGTTTAAAATTATCAACAGACAAATTAACGTGCCGGCATCGACAAATCTTCGCCGGCAGCTCTAGTTTTCCCCGTTCAACGCTCCGCTTCCAGCTACCGCGGTTTAAAACCAATTTTTCTAATCCTATTATTCTATGATCCTATTACTCGAATTTGCTATATTCTACTTTCTGGTTTGGTCGCACCGCTTCGAATAGCCATCCGTTTCCTCGTACGTGTCAGTATTTTTGCCTTTCGTTGCATTCTTTATTATTTGACGAACCGAACAGTTTTGGTTCTGCAGATCGACCTCTCAATTTACGGTTCACAGACCTTGATTTCGACGAAAATCTTGGTTTCTGGATAAACGAGAATAAAATAACATTAAAACGTTTTTCTTTTCCTCCTTGCCGCCTTCTTCTATCTCGTACGTAAAAGACTTAAGGAGTTACAAATATGTAAAATATTTTGTTATTGGTAATTCCGCTGTTTATTACGCTGAAAAGTAGAGTATAAATCACCTGGCTTACGTACGGCTGACGGACATTCAAATAAGACGAAAAAGATAGGAACGTAATCAAGGAGAGTGTTTAGTCGAGGTAACAGATAATAAATACACATAAACATGCGCATGACGTTATTAACTTCGGGTCACGTGCTTGTACAAAAGTATTTAATGTGCGAGGCAAGAATTGACAATTGCGATCCACAACTTCGTTATTTACAAAGGCGTGTTTCGACTGAAAAATATCGTCTAAATTCTACCTAGACGCTTTAATTGGATCATTTATCAGGGTCGAATCGCCCGAAGTTCCCCCGAACACAAAATAAACGTGCGACCACCAACTTCAGCACACTGTATAATTACTTCCAAGTGACTATCGCTTTCCTTCCACACCTTCTATTTTTCCAGCAGACCGAAACTGTCCTTTACCTGTGCGACTCTAGCAGCGTGGCGCAGGCGTAGCTTTCATTTCGAGCTAGAATAAGTTAATGACGATGAGTCGTGCGATTCGTGGGCCGTCACGAACGAGCTGATAATTATCGTCACGCTGAAAACAGGATCAAAGAGGTAGCGATATTTTAAATCGCGCCGCGAAACGCGTCTGACGCACGAGACGGCACTTTATTATTGAAATAAAAAAGAAAAGCGTAGAGGAGCAGAAAAATAAGAAGGCGCGCGGTCATCGTGCGGAAAGCGAGAGAGAGGGAGAAAACGCGGGAAAGAGGGAAGGGAAGAAAAAATGTAGGAGAAATGTTTGCCGAGGGAAATTTGCGCGTGTCGCGAAAAATTCGTCGGATCCGACGCGGTTACGACTTCCTTCCGGGATCGTCATCACGAGCTTTCGACGAGTGCATCACACCCGCGCGCGCGAACCGTCCCGGCGCGGCGTGTTCGAGCTGTTTTAATTATGACGCACTTCGAACATATTACGCCAAGGCGTCCATGGCATGATGCCGAAAATACGTCGATGAAAGACTCGCGCGATGACGCTCGAAACTGGCCGGCCAACGGGATTACATTTCGAATAACTTGGATAAATTGCAAACACTTCGCCCGGGTAGATCCGCGCTGACGCTAGTCGCGAATTCCTCGCCCGACAATTAACTCGTCCCCATGCCAAGCGATAGCAACAATAATAGAGCGGCTTTATTGCGTCGCGGGAAAGAATAAACGAATTCGCAGGGAAATGAAATATCGAAATAACTTCGATCCGGTGTCGAGAACTAACGTTTTCAACCCTTTGCGGACTTTTTAAAATACTAGAAATATTTTCCTCGGACAGAGTTATGATGAATTACAATTGAATTACTTCACGAATTATACTTAAAAAGTCATTCAATTACATTGTATTCAATTATTTCTCAAGTCGATATTCAGTCGCTTCGTTCGATTAAATTATAATACGATGTGTAATTCGTTTTTACAATGGAAATACAATAAATGTGGCACTAATCACTTATGCGGCCATACTCACTCAGGCAATTGTCAGCATGTTTCAAATTAGTTTTAATGAACACTCTTTGTTCAAACATCTTGTCATTAACATTGCTGGATTTTGGAAGGTTGGTCATCGTCGCATAAGAAAACATCCTCATAAACATAAAATTGAGTTGCCTGTGCCCATATTTTTCACATTTACATTATACATTGTATTTCAATTACATTTTATTTCAATTGCACTCATGATTCCCGTAATTAGCAATCAGATTATGTGAATGGTTCGAATTACGTAATGCAATTACAATGTAATTCAAATACTGTGTATATAAAACACGAATTACGTGCAGTCAAAGATTTCGTAATGGATTGATTATCGACTTTGTTTTCGCAATGAATATAAAGAAAGATATTGAAGATAAATACATTTATGTTACGACATAATAATTATCCAAGAAAGTACGAGTCTCCAGCAATTCTCATATTTACCAGCAAGAACATTCAGGAAATCTTAAAAAGAAATTGGAAGCGACGCAAGCGTTAAGTGGAATTAATTTTTTGTTGATGATTCTCAACGAGAATCCCATTAGTTCGACTGAAGACACGAATTAAACTCGAGATTGTTACATTGCGTTATTCGCGTTGCCATATTGATTTAATAATCGCATCTCGCCGGTGATGGAAAACTTAATTAATGGGTTCTTGACCGGTAACCGCTCGTTCTAAGAAGCTTGTTACATGGCTGAAAGCGAGCATAAACTATCAACTGTGATTACTTCTCGTACAACATGTATAAAATTGAAATAAAAAGCTAAACCATAAATCAAACTGATAAGAGGATTATAAATAGTAATTAGGTATTATTTTGCACAGACAGACACAGATATACGGAGAAAAAGATGTTTTCTTGAAATATCCAATCGTAAGGCAGTGTATTCGAACAAAAAATGTATTCAAAAGCACCTTGGCGTCGACTGAGCCTTATGGCTTCCATAAACACGATTACAGACTCCTTAATAAGGAGAAATGGCCCTATCACGACCAGACAGTAATGGCGCACGATTAACCTTCGCTGTTTCTGACGTTCGCGTAAGTGACAAATGTTTTCTGCGTTGTTCAGTATACTAATTAGCTTTGCATTTGCGTTGCAAAACAAATATTTATGCCCAAGTTAAATTCTAGATTCGACTATACCTCGAATGACACGTAGCGAGAGATAAAATTTCAGAATGCCAAAAGCCAAATTAGAAATTTTAACCCAGACCTATCTCTACATGAGACATCGCATGCCGAGAGATTCGCATGATTCAACTATTTTTATCGTTTTCTTTCAGGGTTAAATTACGTCAACGTCAGACCTTCGTTCCGAGTAGATTAAACAGAAACGAACATCTTTGAATTTCTTATCAATCCTATTAAAGAGAAACCGTGCCGATCCGTACCGTTCACTTACACTTATTGCCATTCCGGTATAGACGGTAACAGCATTATTCTTAGCGGTGAACGTTTAAATAAAAAGTAATGACGCGATCAATTGATGAATCCATTCATTATTACTCACGACTCGCCGACCGAGTGCAATGATTATTTTAATTATAGCATCTGGATAAAAGGTATTGTGTAACGAATAAAGGATCAAGAACTAATTGCTGTTTTTCATGCAATCGACGAGTGCAGTCTGCATTTCAATACCAAATAGCATTTCTGTCCGTGTGGGCAATTAACCTCTCTTTTTCATCTTTTTACTTGGTTCGGCGAAAATACGGTTTTCCTTTTAAAAAATACAATAAAATCATTTCCCATTTCTACACCTCTCGAAAATTATAATAAAAATAGGATAGAATAACGATAAAATAAAATCCTTTAGAATTGAGAACACATAATTAAAACAAAATGTAGGGTGCTCTTTAGTTAGTGTACACGTGTTGCAGGAATAAAATTAACAGGAATCGCGTTAATTCATAGTACGAGCGTGTTCCCGAAGATTTTCCGCGCCTCTCTGATTAGGAGCGTAACTGAATCCATTAATTCATGGCCGATGCGCTTAAATTATTAGAAACGTAATAACGCACGTATAAATGTGTAACGGTGCAACACAAGCCGCGACTGATGTGCATGTAACTTTATAGCATAATGCCATTACCTATTGCATCCCTGTGTGTGGGAAGTCTCTCGTGCAACCTTTACCCAACACGTGGCGAATCAGTTGTATCGAGCGTCCCCGCGAATATTTCGGCAGGTGAACTTTAAAATATCAGAATCATTGTGATTAAATTCTGCCACGATAGTTCAAATCAATAACATCTTGATACACGTAAATGCATGAAATTTCACGAAAATTTCAATCGGTTTTCCTGTTCTCGTAAAAATACAGTCGATCCTAATTTTTGCGAATTAGATCATAAAATGTTCAGGAAAATGCCACAGTACCAAGAGGCGACCACTTTTCAACAAATGCACCGTACTCACATTATTTATTCCGTCGTCTGTGCATACGATTCTGCGGTTACGTATCCTTCTATATTTTCATTTCTCTAATCGCGGTCGTCTTATTTAAATTTCATCGCTTATGTATAAATTAAGGTTCTGTGTAATCGGCTCGCCGGTCTCGTCAGCGTTTCTTGCGGAAACGAACGCGAACAAAACGAACACGCGTTCGGGTAAATTTAATACTACACAGTCGAACGTTTCCGTCGATAATGCGATTTTCAACGTAAACAATAAAATCGCGAACGTCGTGTGAAATAATCACGACGCGGATCTACAATGCATCATGCTTGGCAACGTATGATACCTACAGTCACTTAAGGAAGTGCTCGTGCATTTTACAGTGGGGCGTCACTGTCAAATTCGTTTCCTGCTCATCCGAGCAATTATTACATAGTATAGTATCCAGTACTGATAAACAATTATTAACCTACATGTGAAATATGTACTCTTCCAATTACACGAACTCAGTCTACTGTCATTGCAAGAAAAGTTGCTTACGTAGACGAACATTTCCGCGAGCGACTGTACGAACAAATTATATACATATTTACCGTACAGATGACATTGTGTCGCGAAATAAATTGTACACTCTGTTTCCGTGTTCCGATATCTCGCATATGTAATGCCGAAGCCACGTGACCGACCAGCGGAGGCAACGAAATTCCGATTTTTATTAACACGTTCGAGGCTCTGGCCAAAGCTTATTTAGCTTAGAACTATTTACAGTTCTATAGTTATTGGTTGGATACTCGGCTCCAGTGCCGGATTAAGCAAGCGCGGGGCCCGTAGCAAATGTTATGGCGGGGCCCAAGGCTTTGCATCAGGGCCGCTCGTGTGTAAATGTAGCGCACCTTTGCGGCAACCACAATGAACGAGCTTTTTTTAGGAAAACTATCCGTGCCCCCTGGCATAGACAGGCGCTCATGTATCGGCCCTTGTTTGTATGGCGCGGGGCCCGTAGCATTTGCTACTCCTGCTACGGGGCTTAATCCGGCCCTGCTCGGCTCAGTTTTTATTCTGTTGGAAAAATCACGAGAACGTATTTGTTGAAATACGCAACATCTGACGTAATATACCCAAGAAGGAATGAATTTATTTAACAATTACGTGCACAGGTATGGAGTTTATGCTCTAGCTATGAGTTCTAGTATGGTCTGAGAGCATCGTGAGTTTTAATACTTCTAAATTAGAAAATTTCAGGTGAGTCATTTGACCTGTTTGGAGTCCTAGCGTTAAGTAACCGGTAAACAAAGTGTTAATTATTCCGACGAATTTGACGATTCATCGTACGTGTTTATCGGTCGTGATAACGAACAGGATAACCGAGGTGTGTGTGTGTGTGTGTCCGTTGACCTACGGCAAGAAATGCAACCCACAAGGTCGGTTTTCATTCCGTCGATCCATAGAAAGCGTCGGACTCTGACGTGATTTACGGAACAGGCAGTTAAAAAGCGCTTACGGTTGGAGAGCGCGGATTTGACGTCAATTCCTCAAAAAAAGAATGAAAAAGTTTTCCAGTATTTACCGGAATCGGCTATCTGCGATCGTCGATGACGGGTACACCGACCGTCAAACCGCTGACGTTGCCGAGCGAATCACGTTCTTATCGATAGCGTGAGTGTAAGAAAAAAAATGAAACGTGGAGAAAAATGGTATATGTATAATTTCTATGAATGGTCGATCGTGCTTTTATGGATCGTCAATTTAGGCAATGAGGCCCAGGTGCTTCTCGATCGTCATAGAACGCGAAATAGATCGCGGCGAAGTGGCTCGTGATCGCGCATGAAATCTTATCAGAACTGTGCTCGGAGGCGTCGCGGGGGTGGAGGACAGAGACGAGGTCCGGTGTCTCCGAGCCAAGCAACGGTGCATCACCTCCGTCACGTAACCGTATTCCATTTTCTCCCGGTCGCAATTTACAGGAGCATCTCGTTAAAACGACGCACCATGTTTCGCGAGTGCATCGACGTTCGAAGCAAAAATCGCGACCTCCTCTTCATACGAAAGTTTAACATTCTCGCTTTACTACCAGCACCTAAAGTTGATTACTAATTTTTGACCATGTTCAGAAATTGATTTTAATTATGCTACGAGACTGCGAATTTTTCAGCAAAATAAAAATTGTCCGCATCACTAATGATAAATTTCAATATTCTAGTTTTGGTTAATGAATAGTTGATTACTAAATTGTGATTTTCTATATCCTCGGATTGTTCTGTAGAAAACAGAATGAGTAAACAATTTCATTCGCATATTGGGGGATTCTTCCAAGTCAAAATAAATGCACAGTGATCCGCAATCCGCAGTGTTATTATAAATGCATGAGAGGGACTCTGCAAAAGAAATTGATTTTCTACTTCTTATTGGGAGCATCATCCTCAATTTCAAAAATAAATTAGTTCCCTCAGCAATAATTCATGTGGAGCAACTGAAGACTATCTTTAATCTCATTAAACTTTGCATTTCATCATTTACTGAAAGTTTCTATTTTTACTTGTAATATAAGTTTTACCTGGTGCAAAAAATTATTCTATTACCTTTTTCTTGTAACATCTCAGTAACATTGTTCCTTCTCGCATTTCACATGAATTTTTAAAATTGCAATTTCTGCTTGTTTTCCCGTCCACGCTAACCTCCATTCCTTCAGCGCGATTAAAACAATACATAGTGCGTAGGGCCTTCGGGACAATAACCACAACTTCGTATTCATACAACATTTTTTCTTTATTATTGTTTTACAATTACTTACTAGACTAGATTTTTGAAAAACGGAATGAGTGGACAAGTTCTTCTTGTTCACTATGAAACTCCTTCGAGTCGAAATAAAATAAAAAATTTTATCAATTTTGCTTTAATCAATAATGCATATGCCATAAATGCATACAGATCCGCTGTATATTAATTGCATGTTACGTGATTTGTGAAACCTGGAATCATAAGTATCCGTTATGCTAAGTCAGAATCAGTGTCAGAACATGTGTCGGTGTTTGTGTCTGATGATTCCGCAGAACGCGGTTCATCTTTGCTGCAAACTTGTTCATGTTCAGGTTCACGCAGACCTTTGTTAATAAATTCATTTATCTAATACATGTCGATTACCACGTTTGGAACGTTCTTCCAGCCTGGGTGACAATAGACCCGGGCATCGTAGTTACAGAGTTCAATAGACTTTCATATCTTTGTCGAATTGAATGGGTTTTCCCTGTACATCTCAACTGGTCGGTCGTCTACTTTTCTGTAGTTTTAACTCTTGACTCTTCTCTAGTATAGAGTGTTCTTGAATATCTCATATCTCTTCATGACGCACTTCCAAGGCTAAGATAACTTTCTGATTGATGCAATGTCTTTTGAAATAATATCAATTCCACGTACGGGCATGTTATACCGAATTGGGTTTCGTTTGTTCAGTAGAAAGTTCTTATTTCGTGCAACAATTTAACCCACATCCGTCCCTCATTTCATGAACTGAATCTGTCCCTCGGTGTCAAATTGACACAGTGGTAATAAACTTACTTCTGGAAAACTGTGTCAAATTAACCGACGGAGGAATGCGGGTTAAGAAATTGTTATTTTTACTAAAACATTATCTAGATCGTGCATTATATTTCATACTTTATACGATCTTGTCTTTAAACTTTAAACCGTCTTTTTGATGACTATTTTCCTCATTTTATTTTTATGCGAAAGACAAATTTTATGTTGTCCGTTGCGTAGGCAACCGGCCGTACAGACACGCTTTCACCACATTTCCTTCAACAATTTTTTATATTCTACGAACATCCCAAAACCGCTCCAAATATCGATTCTTCGAACGCAATTACATTCATATATACCCTCAAAATAAAAAAAAAACATACAAAATCTCTCAACTAGCAAAGCCTCAAAATTATTCACACATACAGATTGTCTACCCAGGGGGCATCGTGAGTTCGATATATCCAAAACTCGCGTAAAAAAGGTATGGCGGTACTTCGAAACACTTCAATCTTCAAATCTCGTGTACCAACCACGTAACAGGAAGGATAAAACAAAATTGCTCGAAATAACTGAAAAATGGCTCACCAACAATCAGAATACCAAAGCGTTAAGCTCGGCGCGAAAGTTCAGGCTAAGGAAACAGCCCGGGAAACATTTGTTAAAGGTTATAGGTAATGTTACGAGCAGCGTCTCGTACCTAACATTTCCCGGGAGGTGGTTTCCGAGATCTTACACGTGGAATATTTGATTTTCGTCCATTGAAACGAAACACTGTGGTGCGACGGATCGAATAGTGTCGGCTGGCTGTTGCTAGTATTGTGGAGCCGGTCGCAAGGGGAGCGGGGAATCGTTCGTACGACGTAACAGAAAAGAAGAAGAAGAAGAAGCAGCCGCAGAAACAGAAAAAGAAGGGAAGGGAAAGAGAGAGAGAGAGAGAGAGTGGTCGGTCTCAGTCGGTCGGTGTACAGTTCGACCACGTGGTGGCACACTGGCTATTTGCCTTGCAATTACACCCAGAAAACAATTAACGATGAGACGATAGTAGCGCATACGTTGACGTCAATTCTCGAAGATAACGTGCGCGCGCGTTCGCGTCCGACGCTCCGTGGTGACGCGGAACTGGTGGTGGTGCGACATCGACTGCGGGGTGGGGGGAAAGAACCGACGAGGGAAGGGTGGTGGTGGTGGTGGTAGCGGTGATGTTCGCTAAGAATGGCTGAGACATAGACGAGGGGGTGAAGAGGGGACGGAGGGGTGGGGACGGGGCCGGCGACTCTGGCGTAGGCAGGGGGGTAGCAACATGGCTGTCGGTCAGTCGGTATCGAACCGTCGCGTTACGCGAAGCTCCTACGACTCGCGCGGTAGGAACGCCGCCGCTCCGGGACGAGACACGGAATCTCGTGAACGTGAAGGACGACTTCTCACCGATGGCACGGGCTCCCCGACCTTACGCACCCGTCGAGGTCGGTAGCGACAACGCGTTTCCCTCGGTTCAGAAACGGTTCTGCCGGTCCGGAACGTGCAGCCCCCGGTAATTCGGGCCAGGATCGAACGTGTAAGTAGCCGAGTAACTTGTCAAACAACGTTACCCGTGCGGTGCTCCCCTGCTTGCTTTCGTATCCGTGTCCGTGTCCGTGGATTGTTCGACACCAAGGACGATCATCGACCGCTTCGACCGTTCTCTCGGACCTTTTCAACTCTTTTCTCGTTCCATGTTCTCTTTCTTTCACTATCTCTTTTCTTCTCTCTCTCTCTTTCTCTCTCTCTCTCTCTCTCTCTCTCTCTTTCTCTCTCCCTCGTTCTCTTTCTCCTTTTATCGTCTTATCGAAGACTATCGACGGGTATCGATCCTGGACCCGTCGATGAGCAAGAGGTCGTTGTCGATCCGTGACGTCAGTCGAGAATACCTATTGTACTTGTTGCAGGAAGCTTTTACACTTTTGCGAAGAAGCTTCTCCCTCCCCCCTGTCTTTCTCTCGCGCGGAGGTTTCCCCGCAAGCGTTCGGCACTTTTGCCCCCGGAACAATGTCGTCCCTTTTTCCGTGCATGGATCGCGTATTATCGCGAGACGACGGCGTTTTAATTTCGGAGCATGTCAATTTTCGATCGGGTCCGGACGAACTGATGCGTTTCGGATGGTAAACAGTGAACGACCTGTTTTATTGGTGGCAACGATTGCGATCAAAACGACGTCGGCTTGTTCCAATCGCCACGACGATTGTAAACGGCTCGTATCGAGCAATTTCTCTCTGCTGGATGACCGTTCGTTATTTGCAATGTTAATCGAAATAAGTCAAGTAGTTGACGTCAAGGGGAAGTATGATATCAACGGTCCATGAAACCTTGGGAAATAAGAATATTTTCTCTGATCATTCGAGGAATATATTTCCTTCGTCCGTACTTTCTTTGGAACTGTGATGCTTGTTTGTAATTAGATATTTTGAAACGATGTCATTGATCTCGTAACAGAAGTGCGATACTTATTTTTTAATTTAGAGCGACTTGAAATGAAACGAAATTGTGTTGTATTTAAGATACAATAGCTGAAAATTTTACGTGAGTCTAGTGTTAGTAAAAGAACTTGTCAGGTAGCTGATTCAATTATGCATTCGTGACAATGTTATACAATAGGATACAACAGTGGTTGATATAAATCATTCCGCAGCAAGAAAAGATGGTTTTAAAGCTAGAAGCAAATTTTGTTTTGTTATAGACATTTTGAATTCATCTCTTTCTTTTTATATGAATTACAGGCATTTTTAAGCTACAATAAAAAAGAAACAATCATTCAGAGGCTGGTGAGAGGACAATTTTTACCAAAAAAATGGATTCTGGCGTGGGACAAAGCAAGATCCAAATTCGTGTCGGATTTTATGACATTGAAGGCACTATCGGCAAAGGGAACTTTGCTGTGGTGAAATTAGCTAGACATCGTATCACTAAGACAGAGGTAAATATAATCTATATGCGTGCGATCAAAGGTATCTTAACTGAAAATTGAATAAAAATAATTGAACGTTGTGTCTCTTTTTAGGTAGCCATTAAAATAATTGATAAATCACAATTGGATCCTACCAATCTTGAAAAAGTTTATAGAGAAGTAGAAATAATGAAGCAACTGGAACACCCACATATTGTCAAATTATATCAAGTTATGGAAACAACAAATATGATATATATGGTAGGCTTGTATAGAAGACATTTTAAATAGATATATAGAGTTTAAAAAACGGAGTATAATAGCATACCTTTCTTAGGTGTGCGAATATGCGAGCAAAGGTGAAATATTTGACTATATTGCACGATACGGACGAATGGGAGAACCCAGAGCTCGTGCAACGTTTGCTCAAATACTCTCTGCGGTTGAATACTGCCACGCGACGGGTGTAGCGCATCGTGATCTCAAAGCTGAAAATTTACTCTTAGACGCCCAGATGAACGTAAAAATCGCTGACTTCGGATTTAGCAATAGATTCTCGCCCGGCGAAAGATTAAGCACGTGGTGTGGTAGCCCCCCTTACGCGGCACCTGAAGTCTTTCGAGGGAAACATTATGCTGGCCCTGAAATTGATGTGTGGGTAAGCAGTTTTACAAATTCGTCTGACGCACGATAACCGACGTAAATACTTTAACGTGCTTTTCCTTTGTTATTACAGAGTTTAGGTGTAGTACTGTATGTATTAGTATGCGGAGCACTGCCCTTTGATGGTTCTACCCTTCAATCTTTGAGAGACCGTGTTCTCAGTGGAAGATTTAGAATTCCATACTTCATGAGCACAGGTACGTTCTGCCCCACGCAACTACAGATTTCTTTTTTAGTATAGAAAATACATGTTAAATTCTCGTTACAGATTGTGAAAGTTTAATTCGCAAAATGTTGGTTTTGGAACCATCAAAACGATACACCATTCCACAAATAAAGCGACATCGCTGGATGGCAGGATCTGCAGACACTATTTGTTCAATGATCATAACAAGACCATCCTCGTCCATCCAAGAACCAAATGAGCAAATACTGCGACTTATGCATGGCTTAGGCATAGATATTACGCGGACCAGAGAGGTATTTTCTATGTCTGCAATGTGTATCCGCGTGTTAGCAACTTTAAACAAGGAAATGTATTTTAAGATGACATGTTTCCTCTTTTAACAGTCTTTAAGGAAGAGCAGTTATGATCATCACGCTGCCATTTATTTCTTGCTACTGGAGAGGCTGAAGCAACATCGTATTAGTAGCTCGACAAACAATAGTTGCTGGCCTAGTGTAGCAAGAACAAAGGAGGACAAATTCAAATCGAGGTAAGTGGGCAAATAAATTCTTCTATTGCACTTTATCGTTTCCTACCTTTTATTTGAATTAACGTGACGTAACTTTGTTGTACAACTTCCAATCCTGCCAGTCAGAAATAGTTTCGAAAACAAACAAAAAAAGAAAGATGGAATTCAATTTTAATCGTATCATTTCTGTTTCCAGCGATAGCTTAGTGGGACGTTGATCTTTAGTGTCGGTGACGCATATTTGGAGATTTAATCGGGACAGGTCGGATTGGAAACACTTCGGTGTCGCTTTAGTTTTGGTAAATCCCCATTTTCTTTTATTGCTTTCTGTTTTACATTAAGATTTCATTTCACGCAACTGAATTTATAATTGCCTTTCGTTTATATTTAATATTTCCTACCTGCTTCGTTGTACTTGGATTCATGAAATTGTATACGCAATTTTAAACATTTCTTAAAAGTATTATAGCGTTTAACACATCAAGCAAGATAAAGCAAGAGTGTCATAAATCTTCATAAGTGGATATGTACCATTTGCGCGCTAAACAATCGTAATATCCGTGTTGTTCGATATTCGTAACATGTGGTACATTTTCGTTGTCTAGAACAAGGGAAGATGCGACTCGAGGTGGCAAAAGGTTTAGTTCGACTAGCTCTTCGACCGACGAAGGATGCTGCAGCGCGGAAGGTGACCTGGAAGAGGGTCCGAGCGGCGATGAACTGAGAGAAGCTCAGATCAAGCTCGAGGAACATAGACTAGGCCTAGATCACGATATCAGTCAACGAATTGACAGTCAGATAGTCAATCGACGATTAAGTGATTATCAACACCATTTTGATACCCCACTTATGGATCCTATTGATCCTCCTAGTCGAACAACATTGTTCATTGCCGGCGGTAGTGGTAGTTCGTCGTCCGAACTTTTTGAATCCAGTTTTGATTCTGGTTGCCCGCCAGATTACTCCGGGGCAAACTCGTTTACGAGCAGTTTGCCGTCCTGCACGCCCCCGCCAACTTTGAGTCCATCACCAATAACCGGCAGAATATCCAGAGTGTCTCAAGGTCGCAGAGCCTCTGATGGTGGACCCAGACTACTATTCTGTCAGCAAGGTGGCGGAGACAGACCGACCAAGCAGCGAAGTATTCAAGGTATATCAATTGTCTATTACAGTAGAATTCCGATAATCTGGCATGCTAGGGACCTCGGCAGTGCCGGATTATTGGACCATATCTATAATGAGATTAAAGTTGGAAATTTATAAATCTAAAAAGGAACAATTGTAATTTTTGTCTATCTTCGTAGATTCGGGCAAAGCAAGGGGTCATTTGGACCTTGTCCATTTAAGACCGCCGTCTACACCACCTGAGAATCAACAATTCAAACTTCGCGGTGACTTCAGTACGCAATTGCAGTTGTTAGTGCAACAGCGAATGTTGCAACAAAAACGAAACCTCTACCATAGACACAGAGGCGGTGGAAGTCCGACACCAATCTCTGTGTCGACGAGCGTCGCAGGCAGGCGTACTGATCATGTGCCGAGACAGGATAGTTATAAACTAGCTCAGAGGACTCAAATCTTACCACCTCTATCTCAGGGACACGTTGACAGAGACTTTGATAGAGAAAGAAAACGGGACGAGGAAAGATGGAAAAGCCTGCCGTCCCGACTAGCAGCAGATTGTCAGTTAGCAGAAAGGACATTGCTGTGGAGTCAACAGGTAATTCTATAAATAGAAGTTTAAAAAAAAAACACCGTTTGGGTTGAGCCGACCAATAATAAAAAAGAAAAAAAATAAAAGAGAACGTTATCGGGCCGAAATAAAAAAAGAACGGAAAATAACTCGTTGGTATCTGTTCAACGATCGTGTGACGTCATTGCTTTTTGGAGCAAATTCAAATCGTGACAGAATTGTGTACTTATACTCAAACTCAAACACAGAGTATTATATTACAGTTCCTTTTATAGTGTCAACATTGTTGTGAGCGTGTATCATGTTCACAATGATGATTCGATGTAAATATTCTTAGCGTTGTTTATGACATTAGTGACTAGATGTTACTTGTGATACGATAGCACAATTATTTGTGTTAGATGCAAATAAATAATTATTTTTCTTTAATTTGGCAGTTTATTGTTCACTCTGATTTGCCTTACTTCTCGTGCATGTAACTAACCCCCGACCGAACGTTTACTGTACAGTTAACAAAAACGAAATAAGAAACATGTCGACCTTCGGAAACAAATTGGATTGCGGTTCACCTGCATCGCAAAATTGCAAAAACGAAATTTTGTTTTGATAACTGTGCAATGTTAATTTGTATAGATATGTTTGCCTGTTAAATACACTTATTCAGACAATAACACATAATTTATGCACCGATACACCGACGCTATACAGAGAATGATAGTCCGCTATATTTTAGCACAACTGCGATGAAGGACTCTCCCTGAACAATACAGTGTTAACAACACCTAAACATGAAGCTTGAGAAATGCATATCATTTGTAGTACCTTTCCTTATTTGGCTTCCTAGATCTTATTTTATTTTCTTTTGAGACAACTTGATCAAAATGTTGAGCACAAAAATTATACGAAATGTAAATAATTTAAAGAAAATATATCAGGTGGGTCTCAGTGGAGGAGCATCATACTTGCCACCTGGCAGTGTGGGTGGCTTTTTATGGGCCACCGGAAGCAACCCTCATTCAACCATCTTCGAAAACGTTGGGGATCCAATGGAATGAACATCTACCCTGTTGTACTTTTAGCGTTGAATTGGAGATTTTGAGTCTGAAAGACTAGATTCTACATACCAGATACAATAAGCAGTATTGCCTTCCTAGTCTTTCCATATCAGTATCTTTATTTATATAATTACATATATTATCGTATCTATTTTCTAAGTGTCCAAGAATGACTTTGTATAAATTTCTTTGTAGAACCGTTTCCTCCATCTAGCTTTCATACACAAAATCTTTGATTAGATGGAAGGTACATGGTTACTACATGCCAAAGATTTGCTGTTCTCGCATAATTTTATTTTACAACATACTGTGTCGAGCGTAAAATTTGATCGACTATATTTATATACGTACACACGTGTTTCATTCACGGAACAATTACATACATGTCATATACAGGGTGTGGCCGAACGGGTGGTACAACCGGGCAGGGGATGATTCTACATGTACAAATCAATCGATAAAAAAGAATAACATTTTTTAGTTTTACGCCTCGTTTTCGAGAAGATAGACTTTAAAGATCTGTCGGGTTCGCGTGCTTCAATATACACAGGAAGTAGAATCGGTTGGTCATGATCAGACGCGTCAGACGATTCCTATCAATAGCACGTATATTTGCTGCATTTCCAAAATCGATTTTCTCGAAAACGAGGCGTCAAACGAGAAAATGTTATTCCTTTTTGTCGACTTATGTTTACATGTAGAATCATCCCCTGCCTGGTTGTACCACCCGTCCGGCCACACCCTGTATGGGTGTACTGAGATGTGACATTATTAAAACAGAAAAAAGAAATCTTTGTCATGTAGTAGCATACCTATCGACTGGCTGATTTTTATCAGTCGAATATCCAATTATATCATAGACTGATAATTAACAAGAAAAAAAAACACCAACCAAGTTTATATTCATAAGCGAGTGGCATATGTCTTGCTTTACAATGGCTATGTTTAATTGGGAGTACAACGTGTATAGTCATGCATAATTTAATGACAATTAAGAAGAGTGCTTTTGATGTGCTTCCTGAATACATTTCAGCAAATTATCATACGATTATGGTATTGCTTATGTATTTATCCTGTCACTTTTATTGTTTCCAAGCTATTCCAGTCTACAATAATCGAAAAATAAAACTCTTCGGTTGATTCATTGGTTCTTTGGTAACTTCCATTTAATAAACTGTTCGTTACGGGAAAAGTTTAGTGTACTGTCACAAAATGAAAATAAGTATCAGTACTCAAACAAAAGACAAGTAATTATACATAGCATAAGGTGTAGGGGTGCAATAATCTTTCCTTCACAGGAATGACTGAAACAAGATTTATTTAGAATCAGATGCAAGAATTATGCCACTTCTGCTTTTCTATGCAATTAATTGAGGAGTGGAATTAAGGGAACTACGTTGAACATTTTTGTTATACATTTCCGTTAAACGATTAGTGCGATAATGTTGTACAAAATTTAGCTGTTTTATCATTCCACTCTTCATTATGATGGTTATAGTGAGTTAGGAAATAATAAAAACAATAATAAATAGCGATAAATAGTAGCTGCTGTTGAAAAAAAAAAGGAAAATAAAGTGCTGCATTCTGTAAAGATGTTTAAATAAAACTGTTGTATACACGATCTTTAATGAAAATGATTGTTCACATGTTAAATTATACATTTTGTATGCGTTCTGGTTTTCTACAAAGAATGTAGGTCGCATTCATATAGTTACTGGGTACTATTACCGCGCATAAATGTTAGTACAAAGTTATCATTTCACTTGAAACTAAATAAACGAGCAATTCTGCTTCACGAGCTTTTTGTATGATTGAAAATTGAGATGGAAAGGGAAATGAATCGGTGACATAACTAAAAAAAAAATCCATTTGTACATTTTGATACGAATACAGCACTTTCCAAGGCAAATATATATTAGATTCTAGTAGTCTAGTCAGTAGGAAGCAATACCGGCCGCGCACAACTGACAACGACTTTAATATTCAAATTTTCCGCCATTTTTTACCCAACAAAAAAAACAATCAAACTTCGCTCAAAGTCTTTTGATAAGTAAAAAAAAACGATAGCTGTTAAGTTAGCATAATCAGACCGGGATCTTGTTCTGGCATATAATTCTCAAAAGACCCTCCCATAAATGTGCGAACAAAAACTCAGGAATTGAAAATCAGTTTTGGCACCGTTCAGCATTCATGTCTTTATTAAACTAATACTTTCACGTTGCATGCAACAAATATCATTTGTAAAATGTATGACATTATATTGATTAGCGCGTAAATTAGTTTCATGATTAATTCTAAGAACACAATTTTAATACCAAACAAATCTTTTCAAAAGAGAAACACCATCACCGACAATGACATATTACTATCGTTTGGCGATGTTATCCGACCACAAGAACGAGTGTTTCACGGGCTTGTTCATACATATTGTATTAGAATATGGCAATACGAATTAAACAAAAAAAAAATAGGGAAAAACGTTGCTAACCAAAATATCCGTTTTTACATTTGCAAGGAATTATTTGTTTTATTGTTTCCTTGCTGTCATGTGTGATAGTAAGTAATTACTATTTATCAACTGAAAAACTGTCAGCAAGTGTATACATTGCGTGTATGAAAATACTAAATAAAACCATATGCAGACTGCTAAATGAAATGCTACTTCTATGTCTACAGGATATTAAAGTTACTGAAATACCATGAACTTTCATTTTTATCGTTCCACTTGCTTAACTTATATTTACATCAAACACAATTACATTTCCAATTTAAGTAGATTCTCTGCCTTCGGTAAAAATGTCTGTACCAGTTTGTTCTGCCCTCAGTTTTGCTTCCTTGGGCGTTAACTTTTCGTATTCACTGGGATTTAACGATTCACCGTTTGGACCCAATTGATTCGCTTCAAAATCCGCTTTAATTTTCTTTGCATATACTAAGTTGAATAAGTCTTTAGCTGTGAATTCACGATTTTCCACATCTTTAACTTTATAAGAAACGTATGGTTTCAAATCAAAATCCTTCAGTGAAGGCACAATAATCTCTGGTATCATTTCTGGTATATTAACGAATTTATCCCCTACACGCAGCCCCGTTGATCTTACCCCTCTCTCTAAAAAGAATTAAATAGTACAATATAACCTATCTTCTATTTACAAATATGAGACTTTATTTTAATGCATTCAATAAACGTGTAATGGTTAAAAGAAAAAAAACTTACTGTCGATTGGGATGTCGCAATCCGGATTGGTTGTTTGTTCCTGTTTAAATGAACGACTACCTCGCTTGTTGTATAATAGAAATTTTCGAAAATTTCGCTTGCCATAACAAGCAGACGAAGTCGAAATTCGTCGACTTATTACCATACACGTCGATGACATTGTAATTTCTGAAAGATACAGATAACACAAGTTATTCACATAATTATGAAATTATTGATTGCTACATCTTTTATTAAAATATTTATTCTAATGTATTTAGCGAGTGCTACATAGGTTATTTTCTATCGAAATCTGATTCTTCTGATTTTAACTGTATTCAGAGATGCATAGCTCAACACGCTATTATCTATAAACGTAGCATATAATGATGAATCATTAAATCAAATAGGAAATATTTGAAATAAAAATCTCTGCAAAAATGATATCACTGGAAACATGTGAGATTAGAATTACGAAGTAAGACATGTATTTTTCAAATTATTACTCTTTCACAAATTGCTTAAAACTTAATCAGTGATTCATTGAATTTACCATAAATTACTATTTTGTTTGTATCTGTTTATTAATGTTTGTTGCACTACAAGATAACTGAAGATAACCACTTCACGAAACATCAGATCACTGACCACTCTTATATTAGGTTATAGTACCGTAGATTAACGCTAGGTAGCGTTATGGTTTCACCACAGAGCACAGAGTACTCAGAAAAATGAAATGGTTCTGTTCCTGTTCTGTTCGTTAGACCCTAAGAATGCCTAAGAACTGCTAAGAACCAATCAGACTAGCCTAACATTCCTTCCGGTTGTCTTCTTCTGTGTAGCGCCACACACAATGCATCGTACATATTGTTAAATCAGTCTTGATAATTGTTGATCATTGTTCGAATATACACAGAAAGAACTTGATGACATGCAAATCAATGCAAATGCATCAAGTGTTACGAATTTACAAATAATAATTTGATTCGTTTTACGAATACAGTAGCTAATTTTTTAGACAATTGTTCGATCGAGATAAGTACGATGTCAGCAAATACTTCGCACACAGAAAAGGAATTAGATTTAAGCAATGCTGGCAGAGGTGTTTGGTTAGTCAAAGTACCAAAATACATAGCTAATAAATGGGAGAAAGCACCTGGCAACATAGAAGTTGGAAAATTAAAGATAACTAAGTAGGTTTCAGTCTTGAAATTGTTCTGTTAAATCTTATTAATTTTATGAAAACGCTAAATTTCACGTGTCTGGTTACGTTAGAAATCCTGGTCAAAAAGCAGAAGTATCTCTCAAACTGTCAGAAGCAGTTTTAGCTTTGAAGGAGCCAGGAGAGGAAGAAATCCCCAAACAACATAGATTAGATGTTACAACTGTAACTAAACAGATGTTAGGTGTATTTTCGCATGTCATGCGTAAGTCTCTAAACTTGATTAGTATCTTTATAATACCTTACTATTACCTTTCATTCAAATGTGTATTTCTAAATTATACAATTTTTACAGCATCGAATAATTCCGATACCATTGTTCCTGAGATCGAGAAACTTTATATGGAAGGGAGGATTGTACAGAAATTAGAATGTCGACCATATGGTAATGATTCTATTATATGATTCTTATACATCCGTTAACATTGAAAGGCACATTATTCATGTGTTCATTTTACTTTCAGCTGATAATTGTTATATGAAATTGAAATTACAAAGTATTAAAAGAGCTTCTGTGCCGCAGAGACAAGTTCAGCAATTGGACAGAGTAGTTCAAAATTTCAAACCTGTTTCTGATCACAAACATAATGTCAGTATTGTATTTGTAGTAGTTCAAATAGTATATTTGCTTTTATATTAATGTAATTATGTGGTTTATAGATTGAATATGCAGAGAAGAAGAAGGCTGAAGGCAAAAAGATGCGAGATGACAAGGATGCAGTATTAGATATGTTGTTTGCTGCCTTCGAGAAACATCAGTATTATAATATAAGAGATCTTGTGAAAATTACGAGGCAGCCAATTGTTAGTTTATTTTAAATAGTTGAACATATATATATATACTTATTTATATCTGTTTGTTGTAAATATTAATTTTTATTTTTCAGGTATATCTGAAGGAAATATTAAATGAAGTATGTAATTATAATCTAAAAAATCCTCATAGAAATATGTGGGAATTGAAACCGGAATACAGACATTACAAGGATGAGGATAGAGCCGCTGAGAATGCTCAAAAGAAAGATGATTCCGATGACGATTAACTTATGGTACTTGTACATACATTTTTTCTTATATATTTGATTAATTTAAGCATGGGCGAAAATAGAATATTTTATATAATCTTGAAATCAAGGCTGTGCAGAATATATATATAATTCTGACAATTTCTAAAATTTTATACACTAATAATTATTTTTCTCTGGGTTGTACACAATTCTTGGTAGACATTATGATTGTAACAATTTATTCCTTTATTGTTTCTTCTTAAATGCATACAATTTGCAATTCGAATAACTTACTGTACCGTGGTAACAATATAAATCTTTTATTGTTACATAAGTGAAAATTATAAATTTATAAATGTATATTTATATTTCATAAGAAAATGGATTGTATAGTTTCAATAGATCTGTAGATGTTACATGATATTTTAATATTGCTTAGATTGTGCATGAACAATAACACATTCATTAAAATGTTTTAAACACAAATTTTACATGTGATCTGAAAAATAAATTGACGTTTTTTTCTAAAAACAAAGTATTATTCCTCCATTTAATAGTATGTTTAAATGGCACATAATAAAATGTAATAAAATAGGAAACTCTCTAATCTTCTTGTATATATAACAAAATTAAGAAAGTATTTACTAGCTCACAAAAATTGACTAGAGTTGATTGCACATTGTCTTCAACTGTTATGTCAAAATACTACGGAAGTACAATATTTTTTACATACTCTTTTACAATATAAATATACTAAAACAAAGACTAATAACTTTTTCGACATACATACAAAAATATCACGACAGAAATAGCAAATTGTGCGTAAAAATATAGACACAAATCAACTCGATATTCTATTATTTATAATGTGAACTATGGAATGCCTTACTAAGAAAATGTTCGCAGTCTATTGATAAAAATACAAAATTTTACATAAATAGTATTCGGGCTCAACCGTCGGTTGTACCCGACAACAATAACGTCCTCAAACAGTAACGATCGCTCGCACTAGCCGTATTCGATTCAAACGCGCCGTTCCCCTGCCGAACTATTCGGCAACGCGTATCCCGCAACATTCCTTACCCGCGCAGGGAAGGTGATGATATATACCGCCCGCGCACCGAGACGCGGAGAGAAGAGTCCGAAGCGTGCTGGGACACTTTTGCGTTACACCGTCCGAGATGTGCATTCCGCGCCTACGCGAAATTGTACATAAGTATATATAGATCTTGTAAATATAATTATAAATAGTCGTGTTTGTGAAACCTTTGTGTCTAATCTTCTCGTGTCCGTCCCATCGTCGTTGCCGGCATTCACGTTCCGTAAAAGACGGAACATTTTTGGTCCTTCGAGCCAGATTAACGAAGACGGACGAGAGAATCGTGGGTCACCAGACCGCTCCTAACGAATACCACTCGAATACACACGAAGCCGATTGTGTAACTGCACCCGCTGCTAGTAGCCGAATCAGACGTTCTCATCGCGATGGAGGAACTTCTCAAGGAGCAGGAGCTGGTCATCCGCGACATTTCCCAGATCCTCCCCAACTACAAGAACAAGCTGAGGAGCACCTACGCCTGGAGCTCAAGGCCGCCGCTCTGGACCGGGAGACGATGGGAGGGACACTACGACCGAGCGGGGGAGGCATTCGAGCAGGAGAACGACTTCTTTTGTGAACTAGTCGTGTCCTTAATGTATAAATTACTAATGCAATTGTCTATTGTATAAATTACTAATGCAACTTCATGGTTGATACATACTTATATCTACTAGTATATCATCAAAGATTAATAAAATACTTTAAACTGAGAAGCATGTAAAAGTGCTGTTGAAATAATGATCTTTTTGCTGTGATGTGATGTTACAAAATATGAAAGACTGATGTACACAGAGAACAATCACGTCTCACAATAAAATTAGAAACTATATTAATTGGATAGAATATTGATAGATGATATTGGCCTAATACGATAGAAGATGTTGCATATTCCAACAAGTGCAAAATTACCGTTACCGTTTATCGCATCTTCGGTGCATCTAGATACTACCTTTAAACGTTTACAAAAGCTTGGAACATTGTCATCGGATGACATCCACATAAAACTTTAATTCCGATTTTTTCATTTGCCGGAATGAATACGACCGATCCTCTGTACAGAACTTTTGATGATGAAATCTCACCTTTCCCGTTTATAATAATTAAAATACTAGCTGTACTTCTAGGAATGATATCGTAAGAAGATCTTCCTGGAGGTATCTAAAATGTATATGCATAGCAATACATGTATAGAAGCATATGAAAAATTACTAATATAAAATTCTATTATAGAAAAACCCACTGTAATTTTAGCAACTGCAAAGTCCAACACAGGAGGACGAAATACTTCCGTGCAATCGTCTTCGCGAGAAGGTTGAAATTTTTTCGCGGAAGCGGGTTCACAGTTGTACGTTAACATTTCGATCAATGTTGGCACATCTTTCAACTTAGGCGTTAATCCTGCACGTACTACATTATCAGAACATGCCATACATTCTATGCAATCTGTAAATATACTTTTAAAATTATGTGCTACAGTGAATATGTGGTGTACTAAGTACAATCAAATACTCAACCACCCGACAAATATGCATGTGGTTCATTTGGTCCAAGATAAATAGCCTCACCAGGCTGCATTATTATAAGATTAAAAAAATAAATGCCAAAACACCCAACATCTCCTGGATAATCCAAGTATAGTCTTTCTAACAAGCTAGCATGCAAGGATTGTCTTACAGAATCGTCTAAAATAAAAGGATTTGGTTGATTACAAGGCTTAACTAAACAGGATGATTAAATTTACCTGAACTAGATAATCTATCAAATAACTTTCTAATCTGTAATTCTACTAAACTAGGATCACAGATCATGAGACTATGGAAACATGTTTTTAACGCTGTTCTAGTGTTTGCTTCATCTGTGGTCATAAACTTAGATACTTTATCTTCTCCTATTATAGCACGCAACTCTGGAAGAACCTTCAAAAATTCTTTTATCTCCCTAACTGGACGGAAGCCACAGAGAGCTTCAAACGGTGACAAAGCTATCGCAATCTCAGGCTTATGATTTGCATCTTTATAAATAGTAGGATATTGCTGATGTAATTCTTCTGCTTTTTCCTAGAATTATATGTTATAGTCAACAGTACAGTACACAAAGTAATATTGTTTCGGTGAACATATTGTATACCTTATTCGGATGGACCTGAATTGACAATGCTTTGTTCACAGATAAAACCTTAAAAAGAAATGGTAAATGTTCTCCGAATATTTTTCTAACATCGCTGCCCAAAACATTGTTATTGTCTTTTATATATTCGTCCAAAGACATATTTAAATCCTTCATATGTGAAGGGCCATTGGGATGCGTACCCATCCATAGCTCAGCATATGGCTTTTTCTCATCCAGCATGAACTCTGAATTGGCAGATTTTACTAATGCTGCAACTGTACTATCTATTCCGAGTCTTCCCCAATCGTACGTTTGTACATTACATTTAAGTTCCATTGTACAAATATATCTGAAATGTATCTGAAATTTTTATACCGGGTGATCCAGAAAAAACAGGCCACCTAAATAGCTCCGTCAACTTGAAAATAGAGGAAAAGTTGTACTGTTAACCCTTTGCACTCGGACCTATTTTAACTCGAAAATTAAACATTTCTTTCGACCTAGAATAATTCCATTTTATATAATTGTTTTCGTTTTATTAGTTCAAGGTCATTTGACGATCATAGTGTACCGCATCATTGAACTCGTATTGACATCAGCTACAACTACAACACTGTGAAGTTAAAACTATTATGAAGCTATTTTTAAATCATCAATGACCTGCAGAAGACCTTGAATATGACAACAATCAGAACATTTTTTGTATCACCATATTTGCTCCCTTCAACAGTACAACTTTTCTCTAAATAACATTTTCTTCTATCTTCAAGCCTGACGGAGCTATTTAGGTGGCCTGTTTCTCGTGAATCACCAATCACCCGGTATACAAAATGAAACAAATTTTCACTTGCACACTAATCCATATTCAAAAATATTGTTACACGCGTTTCTGATAGAAATATTTAATACAATCATGTATTTAATTTAAAAACATATACGTTTAATTCCTTATTTATGTTTATACTTACAAATATATACTAATATACTTTGCTAACGTTTGCATAAAACTAAGGCAGGTAAAGAACAGGCTGTGTACATACTCTCCGCGCTTCACAAGTTATCTCTCGAGACGGCACAGGGGCAAAGAGGGCCTCGCCCGCAGCCAATAGTTAGGCCGTGACGTCATACACCTCAACCAATAATTCGGCTAGAACTGACAGTGCGAATGGAATGACCCAATCGGACGGCTTACTGCCGCATTCCTTTCAAATTCCTGCCACGAGACAACTTGTGAGGCACCAAGAGTACGTTTGTTATCCATTTGTTATCATTCCCACTGATACCCATGCAATTCCCACCTGCAATAATTCGTTTGTATAGGTATATAAATGATGTTACAACTTTGTAATTTCATTTTGCTTTCTCGTTCATTTTTTATGAACTGCATTGATTTCCTAATTATTTCTCAACTTTAATTCATTCCCTTTCAGCTTTTTCATTCAATTTGTGAGTATCAGGGTGTCCCAAAATTCCTTCAACAGCCGGAAATGGGAGGTTCCTGAGATCACTTGAAGCTTGAAGCAACATTTCCCTTTGCAAAAATGTTATCCGCGGCTTTGTTTAGGAGTTATTAACGAAAAACACGGACCAATCAGAGCGCGACCTAGACGCGAGTTGACACAGTCGGCCAATAGACAGTTGGCCGTGTTTTTTGTTAATAACTCCTAAACAAAGCCGCGGATAACATTTTTGCAAAGGGAAATGTTGCTTCAAATGATCTCAGGAACCTCCCATTTCTAGCTGTTGAAGGAATTTTGGGACACCCTGTATAGAGTTGCAAGAAGTATAGTAGCAGGTATAGATGGTGCGAATTTTGTTTTGAATAAAAGTTAGCATTCACGGAATGTACATATAAAAATGTAGATTTAATCTCTGAGTGATATCTATAGATATTAAATAAATTATAATTTGTTACAGATTGATATATTTGTATAGTTTTATAGAAATCATGTTTACACAAATGTTATCGATCACTTATTTGTACAGTTGAAGCGGACTCATAACGTGTGACGTCGTGACGTGTGACAGTTCGGTTCATCCGAATCCGAGCGCTGTTTTAGAGTGACATTCAACGTTGCTAAGTTATTTATAAATATCTTTTCAGACGTAGATATAATTAAACACAAAAATGGTAGCCAAGAAGAAGCAGGTAAATAATTTCATCTATTGCAAATTCCATTATTTATTCATAATGTTATGTAGTAATTCCTATTATATGAAATGTATTTACTGGGATTTAGAATCGGCTTTATTACTTATGTATGTTGTTACTTGTGTTATTTCTGTGTTGCACAATGATTTCATGAATTCTTTTTCGATTGAACAGAAGAAGTCCCAGGATGGTATCAACGCCAGATTGGCCTTGGTTATGAAGTCAGGAAAATGTGTCCTGGGCTATAAACAGACGCTGAAGTCCCTACGGCAAGGCAAAGCGAAATTGATCATCATTGCTAACAACACACCTCCTCTACGGTGAGACTGAGATGTAGTACTCCCCTAAAAATAATGAGACGATTAGAAAAATTTGAAATGATATCTACAAGTTTTAAAAATCATATTGTACAGATTTTACATTTTTAACGATGATAATAATTCATCTATTCGTCATGGGAGTTCTACGGAGTAGTCTCACGTCTTTGCCCGTGAGTGCAGAGACAATATCTGTACAAAATAATGGACTAGTGTCTATAAACTTTTACATTTTTCATTTAACAGGAAATCAGAGATCGAATATTATGCCATGTTAGCTAAGACCGGTGTACATCACTATATGGGAAACAACATAGAATTAGGTACTGCTTGTGGCAAATACTTTAGGGTATGTACCCTTTCCATCACAGACCCTGGAAACTCTGACATCATCAAATCTATGCCGCTTGGTGATCAGGCATAAATGTATATTTTTTACTGAATAAAAATATAAAAAAACCTATATGAAATTTTACTCAGTACTAATAGGATATTTTTACTTGACTCTACAGGGTGTCCCAAAATTCCTTCAACAGCCGGAAATGGGGGGTTCCTGACGTCATTTGAAGCGACATTTTCCTTAGCAAAAGTGTTATCCGCGGCTTTGTTTAGGAGTTGTTAACGAAAAACACGGACCAATCAGAGCGCGAGCTAGACGTTAGTTGGCTCAGTTGGCCCGGCGCGCCAGAAGGGGTTGTAAGAATGGGAGCCAGAAGGAATATTGCATTCGTTGACACCCTTTCGGATTTCGTGTGCATCAACCTCCTCGTGTTGAGACCTGGGCAATCGGTATTATCCTCTATTTGTAAGAACTTCTAGTGTCTTATGAATAGAGGATAATATCGAGCTAATAGCTGCACATTTAATAAATATGTTGATTTTCACTAAATTATATTCCTATACCTATTGTCTTCCATAACATTTTGCAATTTCTCCTTCCTTCAGAACAAAATATATGTATTATTCAAGCTGGTTCACCCCGGGTGTGAACACTGTCACATATTCTCTGGTTCTATTTAGGTAAAGAGTGCGGATCCACCGACGAGATAGTATCTCGTTGGTGATAGTATTATAAGGCAATTACAGAATGGGTAATGTCAGCATTCTACTATATCATTCTTCATCTACTTGATGACGAGTATCTCGTCGGTGCTGTCATCGCTGAATAGCACAGCCAGCACAGGGGCTGGCAGTATGCCTAAATCACCGACTAGAGCAGACTAGAGACTGTCAACCTTGCGGGAGTTGATGTGACGCGAATCTTTCGGTGTTCTCTTACGCCCTCTAGGACATATTCTGGCTCCAGCTAGAGAAGCAGAAGGCCACCGACGGCATTTCGTCGGTGAAGAAGACCACTGAGGAGATTCTAGTCACGCTTGATCGGCGAGAAGGCGAATTATTACGATACCATATCGATTATTATTAAATGCTACATTCTCCGCCATATTTCAGACGATGTTTTGGCACTATTTTAGCACTATTTAGAACTTTTAGCGATGTGGTATTTCAGATCACTGTAAGTTCCACGTTATCCCCGTGCCCATTTGCCTGTTCGTTGAATGGCACAGGGGCTGGCCGTCTTTAATAGTATCTCGTCGGTGGTACAGGGCTGTTCTGTATCTAGTTTATGTTGTATATGTATTCAACATTATAATAGTATTTGAAAAAATTGAAAAACACATTCGTATTAATATTTTAACCTTACACGGAATAAATATTTTATAAAATACTTTACTATACGGTAATCAATTACAATGATTTTCAATTCATATTCGGTTCGCATTTAATTTATATTCGGTTTCGTTCTAAAAGTATAGTTGGATATGTGAGATACAGAGATCAAAGAGGACCCGACAGATTACGCTATCTGGCGGGATGCTGCAAAATCACGAGTTTGCGAACGGAGCAATGGCGTAGGCGGCGATCCGTGTGATAAATTAATTTTTATAGCTTCGTGGGTGGCGGCTCTTTCTATTGGTCGCTGATCGGGCGCCTCCCACTTTGAACGATGTAACCTTCTCCTGGTTTGTTCCACTCAGCTGTGATACCACGATATATACCATTTGTCTCGTTTTCAATGAGCTGGCAAGGGAACGGCGGATGGGTGTAATTGAAATACATTCGCGGATCTCCGATACTCAACAAAGGCGCAGCCTGCACGAAGCGATTTTTAATAATGCATCGCGCCGTACCGTCGCTTACGTTTTACAACGCCACTCAGCCCGATGAACACTCCAACATAATTACATAAGGCTTGGAGTAACATAGAGATGCGATAGCTTACGTTTTTTTACAGTTAAGTACTTGCTACATCACTTTGAAATTTTGTTTGCTGGTTTTCGCGAGGTCGTTCCCTTATTTAAGGATTTCGATTCTGCGGGTGCGCTTCTAATATTAACCCTCTGACGCACAGGATGGGACCCTTGACAAAAATTGTTGTTTATTTCACTTCTTAAAATTACTTAGTAGCTAAAATATATTCGTCTCCTTTGTTTGTATAGTGGTGTGTTTTTTGAAGTGACGATCTCATTACTTATTCATTATATTATTGGAATCGCAAGTGAAGGATTTTCTGTGGGAGGTTCTATGCAGGGTTTCTATACATGGAGGGTTAAGAAGATTTCAGTAAGACAACAAAATTTTTTTATTTTTCGAGGAAAATGTACAATCATTCTATACGAATAATTAAGTCTTCTAATGGAAGAACGAAGTATTAAAATGAAATATGCATCTGCGTTTGCTAGGCTAAACTATGCTATTTCACCGGAATCGTCTTGTACCTGTCAAAATGGATAAACACAAATATCATAAAGGGTAGTTATCGTCTGCAAATAATATTTTTGTATAATCACAAACAGCATTTGAATATAATGTCCATATGTATTGGAAACGTTGTCGCTTGTCCGAGCATCGAAATCACCGAGGAGATTGGCAGGCGTTGAAGTCTCCACAACCTAGTTAGGCCGCAGTTGCGATTTTCTGCTGTTTTTCAAATTGATGATTTTATATGCTAAAAATAGGTTAAATCGAGGCAGTAAATGGTCGGGGAAGAGCAGGGATAGGTCGTAGACAATGAACCGAGCGAAATTCCGTGGAATTTAACCGTGAAGTACTGTACAATTAGTCAGGACAGATATTTGTTTAAAAATGTTTCCACGTTCAATTATAGCAAGCTGATAATCACCGTTTTCCAGTAATTCATATGTAGTTAGAAGTACTGTTTTCGCGATAATTCCACTCCCCCCGTCCATTATTCGCAGTTTTATTGCCGAGGAAATTCGCGTAAAAGTGCGAAAGGCTAGGAACGAGGCAGTAAACGAGGTTTTGCTCGATCACAATCGCGTCCGCGGCGCGGCGGTTCGTGCGGGCTCGTGCTGGCGGCGACGTAAGAAAAAGGCCTTGGCCAATAAAATATCGTGATAAACGACACAGCAGCGCTTTCCACGATTACGTTTACGAATCGGAGGGCTGCTATACTTACACGAATCACCGCACCGAGGGGGAGAGAAGCGTGTCCATCGCGGCGAGTTTAATAGTGGGCCGCTTTTCCGCACGTGCTTCGGCATTCGACGCCAGGGAAATCGCGGCGTCGGCGTCCGGCTGAACGGCTCGTTAAATATAGATGGTTATCTTGATACTTACGCCGGCACCGACCCCGGTAAAATGTACTCCGACAGAGTTTTATGAACCGTCGACTTGTTACAAAGGTTGGGAAATGTTTTCGCCGCCGACGTGGAAAGTTTATAATTTTCATTGCCCGGTCATGGTTCGTGTTTCGCGGCTCAAACTGTTCGACGCGCCGGTGGTCGGAGTCCCGCAATCAATACGGTGCAAAATGACGTATACACGTGTCAACCGTTTTTATTGGAGAAATTTGTCACTGTTCCACACTCCGCAGATAGCTCCAACGCTGTTTTTTCCCCTCCAACTAAAAAGTGTCCGCCGGTATAAACTACCGTCATCACCGGTTGGCTTCCGCTTGAAAGAAAAGTCACGGATTATCGTGTAACGACAGCCTTGTATCAGATAACGAAAACATCAATACCGAATCCGCTGAAAAGAGGATAACGTTCGCATAATCAGAAAATTATTGTCGGAGACATCTGTAAGTTCTGGTCGTGTCTGTCGTTGCAGATCCTCCACAGATTTGTGGATTTAAGAGAAAGTGGAAAGAAGGAAGTAACGCGCAGAGAATACTAATGTTTAGCGAATATTTAAGGATGATAGCTACTCCTGTTAACGCATAATCAATTACATATTTAAATGATAATCAACGATACATAAGACTGTGCTAACCATTGCTGTCAGTACCTGTACGTCCTCCGTCAAAATGAACTTCGTATTTTATTGAAACTGGTACATGTTTATCGATTCTTGGTACGTTTGCCTACAATCTGTAAGAGCGGAAAGATTTCACATTTCTACATTTCTTTAATTACCTCTAAAAAAAGCATTCGACTGAAAAGTACAGTGTTGAAACAGTAAAATTCAATTTTCAAGAGGTGTGAATATGGAAGATTTGTCACACGCATATGTCTGTACTTCGAAACCCGTTAGAATAGACCTGATGGAATTTTCATTGGAAAAGCGCATCGTGATCGATGGTGAAGTGAAGTCGTGACTTGACAAGAATGATACATCTATCTACGAAGATTAACAGGTGTATTGAACTCTATTATACGCGAGTAATGTAAATTTTCAAGTGATATCGATTTTTATCCCACATTTTCGAAAAATCGATCATTGTGGATCGCCTAATCTGACTGTGCGTCGTACGTGTCGCCGGCGGGAGGCGCATTTACGAGCAGGTTGCGGGTACAAAGTACGAAGCGGAACGTCGAGCGTATCCTGGGATCGTTCGCGCGACCACGCACACTGTGCACACGGAAAGGGAGACGAAGACGCGCTTACGCTTGAGATGAATACTGCTTGCGGGGAGAGATCGACAAGCTCGGCCGAAGGTCAGGGGAGGCGGACGAAGCAGAAGAAGAAGAAGAAGTTGCGGAGGAGGAAGAGGACCACGACAACTACGACGACGACGACGACGACGACGACGGCGAAGAAGCAGAAGAAGAGGAAACGGAGAAGAAGGAAGAATCAGAGGAAGAAGAGGATCCACGTAGCAAGAAGGAGAGGGATCGAGGTGGGGGGAGGAGAGAGAGATCGAGAGAAGGCCGCGGTAGTCTTTCTCGGTCGACTAGGTAAGATAAGGACAAGGCGGACAAACGGACTGACGAAGGTGGCTGAGGTAGGGGATACTCAGTCTCGCGGCCACGTGCTACACGAGCGCACGCCCCGAGCCGGCCGGTGGTCCAGCCACGTCTCCGTCCTCTTCTTCTTCGTCCCGTTTTGTCCCACGCTTCCCGGTTCCTCCTTCTCCCTTCCATTCTTCTTTTGTACACCGACCCGTGTTCCTCTCTCTGCTCCTTTTTTTTCCTTTCTCTCTCTCCCTCTTGCTCTCTCTTTCGTCTCCGCGCTTCCGACCGTCCGTTTCCCACCCGAGCGTGTGTTCCTTTGCGCGATTCCGCCGCGCGCAAAGCGGATTCCGTGGACGCCGCGCGAGCGCGTCTCGCGGCCCGGGAAATCGCGGGTACGTGCTGTTCCGCTCGAAACCGCGTTTCCAACGCGAAAAGGGTGCTGGTGTGCTTTGGATGCTGCTCGAAGAACAACCGAACCTCGTTGACGCGTCATCTCCACCTCGGGATCGATCGCGGAATTGCTGAGACCACGAATGAACTCTCACGAGTTCCCGTGTTTCGCAAAGTGTCCTGATTCCACGGTGACGGAAGCGAGCAATTGACACAGGATCTTGGATTCTATTGCGGAACCTTTAAAACCTCGTCTCATGCCGATGACGATGACATGTTTGTTCAGAGTTCTCCACTAATTCTTGATCAAGAGTGTTCTACAAATCAGTGATTCCGGCACGTTGTGCGCCGATAGTTGTCTGTTCCTGAAAAAGTTCGGTCGACGTGAACACTTGACAGTGGTTTCCGAGAGTCTCTGGAGTTTGATGGATATTGAAGTTCGTTTTGGAGTGCGGGGCAGTGTGTACAGTGTGGATTCTACGGAACGGGAATGATCGGTACTCTGAATTTGTTCAAGGAAGATGCCAATAGGCGAGGAACTGCGATTATCGTCTAATCACAAAAGGTAAATAGAAGTTCGCTACCCTGCAACGCGCGGGTGACCGTTACAAGAATTTCTTAATTTAATCAGTTAAAATATGGCTGCTGTCTTTCGTAAAGCATGATCCTCGAGATGAAAACTTGAAAAGCACGTCTGTAAATCCTTATCCTTTGTGTCATTTACTGCTGGTGAACACTTTTCGGAATCTCAAATATGTTACAATGTCAGCCAGTGGATGCCTAACAGATCCTCCAGGAAAAACTTGAAAAGCAAGTCTATAAATCTCCAGTTTCCATCGTTTGCTGTTGACACATATTTTTTAAAGTCTCACATGTCAGCCAGTGGCTATCTAACGGACGTTCGAGGAAAAACTTCAAAAGCACGTTTCTAATCGCCAGTTTCCATCATATACTTACTACGTCTCTCGAAGTGAAAAAATACGTGACTATGTCAGCCACTGAATATCCAGTTCGCCGCGAATAAGGAACAGATTAGCGTGGACCAGAATTCGAGGAATGTCGACAAGATTTCTCGCGAATCGTCGAACAACGATATCCGCGGTTTCGTAGCTAGTTTAACGAGGCAGCTAGCCGCTGGCTACGCAGCCGTACGAAAAACCAATTTGAATTTCTCTCTCTCTCTCCCCCTCTGTCTTTCTTTCGCACCGATTCGCGGCGCCGACGATTAATTTGTCACGACGTCCGGGCACAACAATTTCAACTGTCTGCAGTCGGTGCCATGATATCCGTGTGACGTGCCGCTCACAACCGGTTCATTAATGCTGCAGCCGCTCGTCACTCATTGGCTGCCACGGGTTGCCAGCGATCGTGATGTTTGCGATAGAAAAAAAAAGGAGGAGAGACGATCGGATAGGGGGGAGGGAGAAAAAGAAGGGAAGAGAACCGACAACGCGCCGCGCCGCGCCGGAGCGATACTTTTGACGCGAGTGTTTCACCTTTCAATCATTATTATTGCGAGCGCCGATCGCCTCGGAGGACGGACCGGTGCCCGGTCCGAACGAGTTGACGGACAATTAGGATATTAATGATGCGTGACGGCCTGGGAAAGTCGAAAAAAGCCGTGCGAGCCGCGGGCACCGATGCTCGCGCCTCAACAATGTATGTATACACTCGATTTCTTCTTTTCGCCGCGCCGGCGTTTCGCATTGTGTCCCGACGATCGACAATTGGCCGGCTATTTTTCGAGAGAAATCGAACGGCACAGTAGGATGATTGCCTCGAGTATTTGCTTCAAATATTTACACGATCGTTAGAGCAGCTCGGAGGAAACCTAATTTCGGTAGGCGCGCCTGGGAGGAACCGGGAATTAGCTTCCTCTTCGTTCATTTCAATTTGCAAATAACTCCGTTGACATTTAAACTGCTCGAGTGGAATGTCTAAGTGTGTATCAGGATACTCGGTTCTTTTTGCCTGTCGCTACCAGAAAAAAACCCCAATTTAAATAGTTTTATTAACTACTTAGCAATCGAACGCTACTACAGTGGCTTCCTTCGATGACTTACTTGTTTATCTGGTGATTATTTATTAAAATGTGAAACCCGAATTGTTGTGGAATAGACTGTAGAGAAGAGATGAGCTTGTTTAGTTAGAATCCCTCTCGAACCTGAAGTTTCAATTCAGGTGTTCGGGCTGGCGCGGAGTGCGGGCGGAATAAGTCGCTGTCGACAGGGCTTCGTCTTCAGTTTCTATGTAGAATACTCGGTACGTGCCGCTAATCCAGTCTCCTGAAGAGTGACGCGATGTATTACGTTTGCATACACGCGGTATAACTCGCGCGCAGGTAAAAGAGCGATTATTTCAAGGACTGCAAACTTGTTGCGGCCGCGCAACTCTCGTTCTCTTCGTTTCTCGGCGGTTTCGCGGCCGGTCGGCTCGAAAATATCAACGAGGGAATAGAATCGTGTTCGCGGCAGTTACGTTCGTTCGTCTTCCCCCTTTTCCGTTTCCTCAGACTGTTGTTCTCTAATGTCGCGACACGTAGACGCTTGGACAGCTCCCGACGACAGGCGATTCGCTGCGGCCGTCGGGAATATTAATTGCAGAATTTCAAGAATGACCGAAGAATCCCGATCATGTGATTTCCCGCGGGCGCGATGTCCCGAGACGGGTGTTGCTTGTCGAGCTAGCTATTTGGGAGACCGGCTCTGATTACGACTCAATTCCAGCCACGGTAATGGCACTTATCGGTTTAAAAGCTACTTTCAGCGTGAAAACGTAATTGCGCCGAAATTTTCGGAAACCGGTACCATCCGAGGCTCCTCCGTCTAGAGGATTTTGCGGGACTCGAGAGCCGTGGTAGATAACATTTATCTGAACGGTTTAATACCGAAATTAATTCTCGATTCGACCAATTCGCGTTCTATTATCGAGTCAACCTTTTAAGTTCCATTTCACTGTTATTGAGTTAAGATAGCGCATCCTTTTTTTCAAAGTTTCCTGTGCCCCGGTCAGTGTGATCTTATTCTCTGATCGACGCGGCCGTAGAAGTTCGTGTTTCCCACACCGAAGAGTTTGCCCGCGGGAATGACGATTTATAGAATCCGCGGCGAGCAGACGATACATTCAACCGAACCGGTCTTCCGCGGGTACACGACTCTTAATTAATTTGTCATTATTTAAGGAAGACATCCCGCGGTAAAATTTACTGACCTCGTGGCAACGCGAGCCTCTTCGTATTTCTCGCCTGTCGGTCATCCTTCACACGTATCGATGCCCACCGGACAACCGAACAAGTGGAACCCGACGAACACGGGAAAGAAGGAGAACACTTCTTCCCGGTTCATTCATCATTTGAAGTCTCAGCTTGGTCGCGCGCGATCGATACAAATAAACGCCTATCTCCAGTTTTACATTCGATTAAATATGTGTAAGATCCAGAGGCTTCATTCATTTTTGAAAGTGCAAACAGGTATTGCAGATATTGCTTTATCGTTCTTTGAAATCACCAGAGTAACTTCGGAGTATGTTTAATTACCATATTGGAGATTAAGACGTCGAACAAATTTTCTACATGAAAGAACTACTAATTTAACTCTATCTAGAAGAACAACAAGTTTGACGGTAGCTCAAACAGAAAATGAGTGAATTTTCATCCGAGGATCATATAAAAAGATTAAATTTATCAATGCAGGGACGGCTTTTGTTTTCCCCTCGAGCAATTCGCTGTTTTAAAAGGATTTCTGTAACGTTCTCACTGTTGAGGACTGCAGGGTGATAATTCTCCGAGCGTGACAGGTTCGTGCGAAACGATTTCGCGTGCCGGACAAGTTCCGAACAAAATGGTGGCATGCAAAGGGCGGCGCTTATTATTTCGAACGCATCAAAAACGGAACCTCGTTACTCGGAAGCGGACACGTTTACACGCGTCGGGGTTCACCAGGCGTACACGGGTTCGGTTCCCGCGCGCGGATGAAATTAATACGTGGTCGGCGCCGTAATTAGCGCTCGTATTTATGCGCCTCTTGCGAGGCGGGCTCCGTTAACATGGTAATGGCGTTACACCGCTGTAAACACGACATGTTATCTCGACCGATCCCAGCGAGATCCGCGCAAGAAATGGCGGATTCTGAACGCCTCGGTTTTTTGGGGGAACTTCCCCTGCAAAATCGACTGACATTCTCACCTGGTAATTAATTTACGGAGAAAACTTCGAAGGTGTATGATCAGACGGCAATTTAGAATCAGAGCGGCGTCTTCAGAACTATAATATGTACCATCTACGAACCTTTTGTTTATACGATATTAGATATTAGATAAATACGGTGAAATATAAAAATATAAAATATAAAACTTTAACTTTCAAAGAGGAAAAGAAATTTTTGTCTGGCTCCGATGTTTTCGAGGAAAGATCAGCAGTCTAATCGTCACGGAAAAATGAAATCGGTGATTTCCCGATTATTCGACTGACCGTTTATGGTTCCAGTTCGCACGGGGTCCCGTAAGGAGCGAAGAAGAGGCCGGTGGTCCCGGTTCACCGCGATCCAGTGAATCCGTAGCAGCCGACGAAATTTCGAACGGCTGCGGAGGTTGTTGGACACGCGCGAAAATGTCGGCCCGCGGCATCGAACACGGAACAGACGGCTCGAGGGCCCGGCGCGAACCGTTTACACCGAGAGATTAAAGAACATCGAATGGACGTGGGCGATTTGTCGAGCTCGGCAGGATTGGCTGGGAGCGGATCCATCCCTGGTGCAACGGGTGTTGGTATCATTACAAGTACGACATCCGCCACCGCAGGGTGGTGGACGCCTACGTCGACGATCGCCTCGGCAGCGGCAAACACCGACGTGGTGAGTTCCTCTTGTACCTTTTTACTATCGACAAACCACCTTGGTCCTTTCCACCGAATTCGTACGGGATTCGGGAACAACTTTATCGATTATCTTCCGCGATTTTTTCGAAGCGATTCAAACATTCGGTTCCATATACAGCGAAGTTCATTAACCCTTTGCTGTATTCTGACCAGTCAGTGTCTTTTCAGGCGAAATGAAATTTTATTCGTTTGTAATCAGTAGACTGCGGATCTTTATGCGTTTATGGCATTTGAAAATTTTCAAAAAATGCCAGAATAATGTATCCTTTGTCAGAATTTAGTCAAATTTTGATATATTTCAGATCTACAAAGGGGCTACTTCCCCTTTTTAAAAATCGTCTCGAGAATTTCAAATTATATAAACTTCCGCAGTCCAGTAATCATTATTAAAGAAAAATGTAAATGAAACGGGTTTTTATATGTATTTGGTTCTTCCTTTATTTGTTTAATTTCTTATTTTTTAGTTAGAAGCAAATTTGAGTTCCACAAATATAAATTACAACAAAATTTGAGAGCTATATTTGATATAATTAGTAAACAAATTTGTTTAAAATAAGTAGCAGTCGTGGAACTGTCCTTTGAAATAAATGTAAAAAAACACTTAAAATAGTAGGGAGTTGTTGGCAATAAAATTGAAAAATAATTCGATGCGCTAAGAGTTAACCCTTATACATATGTATGTATATCAACGTTTATGTAGGATCTCATCATCAGAGGTCCAAGAGGGTGGGTTACACACCCGACACAATGCAGATTCTAGTTTAATTGTGCACTACTGCATCGTGTTATAAGAGGGTTGACTGTTGTAGCGAAGAGTCGCCTGAAGCGTATCTGGGTGAGACGGGCAATGGTTTTCTTGCGTAGGAACGCCGGCAAAGCGCAAGCCGGTGCAAGGTAAAAAAGGTTAAACGTCCAACAGATGACGCGGCTGTGTCACCTCGGTTCTAATCCCAGTAACTCTCGAACGGAACTAAATAATGGTCCCGGGTGTCCCGATGAATCTCTCTCTCTCTCTCTTTCTCTCGTTCCCGTCGCCGTTTTCTTTCTCCCATCGACACCGGCAACCTATCGCGTTCTCCTCTCTTGTTCCACCTTCTCGCCTCGGCCACCGCGATTCGACCCTTCTCGGGCCGCTTAATCGCACACCCGCAACCACGGAGACGTCTCATTAAGTAACGCGCGAAGGTAATGCCGATGACGAATGGCACTCGACGAAGAAATGAAAGTACCGTGCCAACCGGGATCTTTTTCCTTACGTTACACGGCCGATGATTCGCCTTTTGCCAACGCCGCAGCCCGGTTTTACCACTGTCCACCGAGTTTTAGGGGAGCCCAATCGCGAAACGAGGATTTAACCCGTTGACCCGGCGATTTTTTTCGTCGTTCCTCCGAGAATAATTAAAAGCGAATAAGGATGTCTCGAGGCAACGCGGTCGAGAGCCTTCGCGATGTTATTTTACAGTGGTCTTCAAATCTTTGATGACTCACCGGACCCTCAATGGATAACTAACCTTTCGTGAAAATGGTGGTTGGAGCGTTCCAATCTTTTGATATTAAACCGTACGCCTAATGTTTCAATACTGTAATGGCATTTCTCGAGCTGTATTAATGCCTGCAAGTTCTGTAAATTTTTATAATGCAGCCACATCTACCCTGAAAATTACTCTGACCTCAAACATCTTGTTAAGTGAAGAATTATTTAATCCCTTGCTGTAACATTCTCTTCACAGTTACAATGATTAAGACGTCTTTATCCCTAAAAATATCGTAGAAGAGAAACGAGAATTTATATTTTTTGTATGGCTACATTTATCTTAATCCTTAAATATTGCTGTCAAACGAATCAAATTTTATTTCATTTAAAAAGAAAGACGTAACATTCATATTTGTTAGACTTTGTTAGAAATCTTCATCACGAGTGTAACTCGTTAAAATACGGCAAGTGGGAACCCTTTCACATTTACAAGAAAAAAATAATAAAATATCAAAAAATGTTTTGAGCTTGTCAATGTTATTTTAGTTAAGTAAAAATGCATTCAAACACAAGATAAAAAGTGAAATAAGAGATTGTATGTGATAGACAGATAATGAAGCAATCTAGAGGAAATATCATCTTCGCGCACAGTTGCTGCATTTCCAAACATATTATTTGAATAATGCCAAAGCCAGCTTAGCCCCTAGAGAAGCGCGAAAGGTTCGTCTAGCTGGCTGACGTAACATGATTCCGTCGGTCGACGAACGCCCCTTACATCGGCGATTACTTTCGTTACGAAATCGCAAACTAGAATCGATACACCCTTCTTGCGCCGGGGAATCGAACAACATCTCCGATGAATCCGCACGCTCTCTCGTCCACGATTTACCTTTCCCGTTCGGTCATCCTTTCTCATTTGATCGTCGCGATCCGCGGAGGCCGCAGCCTGGTTCGCCGGTAATGACTAGCTAACTAGGTTTTAATAGGAACACGGTCTCGCAACCGAATCACCGACGGTTCTTGCCTGGCCGGGAGAACGCAAGAAAAGGACCTTTTTACCGTTTTCGAGAGCGAACGAGCGCGTAGCGTTCACCCGAGGATTCTCAACCTACAATAACACTCCACATCGAGTCATCTGGACCGTAGAAAAATAACTCGTTTAATTCGTGTGGGCTAGGAGTGAGAATTTCAATGTTGGAAATGGAATAATATTACTTAAATAAACAGACAGCCGGACACACTCGTGTTCCGAGTTGCAATCGATTCGAACGACAACCGCAGATCCTCGAAGTATGTTCTTCAGTGACTTCAAACTTCAGTGACATTTAGCACATGCTCCATCCTCCAAATCTTCTATTGGATGATTATTATTAATAGTACAGACTCAAAGAGGAAAAATTCAATGAAAACGTTGCTTATGATGCACAGTATAGCACATGCTGGAATGCAAGGTTGAGTTCGCCATTTTTGCACATCCTGTGCTGAGAAAAGGGAGTGATCTAATGAGTAGACTGCAGATCTTTATGCATTTATAGCAAAATTGAGTAGATGAAATATAAAATTGTTGGAAAATTTAAAAAATTGAATTTGTCAATACATGATTTCTCCTCTGTTAAAATCATTAAGTAAAGAAATAACGTTCAATTTAGTTTCTATTTCTTGCAATCGATGCAGACAATTTTTATTTTGCATAAAGATGCGCAATCTACGAAGGAGTTAATGTTTCGAGTGAAAACGTAGCTTTATCAACTTCTCCACTCAGTGGATTCCTTCTTCATCATTGCGCGAATTCGACATCAATGAACCAAATTAATTCGAGAAGGGTCCGTAGAATGGTAACAAACACCATTCCGCTAACAAATTGCAGCCGACATGAAAGACTCTGAATATTCACGTTGAAATGATATTACGTGTTAAATAAACAGGTACTGGAATACGCAAGTTAATGACTGTCGATGACTAGCGGCCGAGTTGCGCTCGATTCGAGCGGAACCGCCATGTTGCGTTATCGACGCGAATCGCCATCATTCACGGATCTATTCGTCCGATCGCCTATAAATCATGTAAAATCATCGATAGTTTTTTTTCGGTTTCCACGGCACGGCAAAGTGTCCGGCGGCGGTTTTAATCGTTTCGGTGTTGCGAGACACGAGAAAACCGCTTTGGTAGGTAGATGTGTCGTTACGCAGGAGCTTGTTAAGTACTCAATGATTAATCCGACGTTACTAAACGCTTGCCGCGATCGTCGGTGAAATAAATAGCGTCAGCAGCGGGAACACTTATTTTACGGCGGTGTATAGTATATGTATAGTACTGGGAGTGGGGATGTTTTTGTTGTCGTGATCGGACAAGAAATAGTCTTCCGTGATTGGCACGTATTTGAGCGTGATCCTCGCCGCGTTCTGAGAGCGTCTTCGGTTTCTTGGCTGAAGCGTAACCACATGTCGCTTCTTTTTGTTGCAGATGAATCAGCTGTGCAGGGTATGCGGGGAGCCGGCCGCGGGTTTTCACTTCGGAGCCTTCACGTGTGAAGGTTGCAAGGTCAGTATCCATCGAGCTCGTTGCTTCTTCTCAGTCGCCACACCTATCGCAAAAACAGAATAATTTAATAATCATCTACTTGCCTCGAAGACTAGCTAATGCTAGTTTCGGTAGCTAGCGAGCTGCTTCAGGAAGTGACTCGGGTGGAATTAGCAATTTGCACTCATCTTCTGCCTCACCTGTAAGGGACAGTCGTATGATCACTCAAGAAAATGATTTATCCTGCACTTGGCACTCAATAAAAGGGTACTAACCGCTTTTCCGAAACTTCCCAGTACAATATACTAAGGTTTAATTGGCTTGTACAGTACGACTCTCCCCTAGGTTATTCGGTGTACAAATTAATTCGTGATCTTGGACATTGGCAGTGTCAGCGAATCACACCCGCCTGTTTTCTGCCCCGCAGTCGTTCTTTGGCCGTACCTACAACAATCTAGGCAGCATCTCCGAATGTAAGAACGGCGGGGTGTGCGTGATCAATAAGAAGAACCGCACCGCGTGCAAGGCGTGCCGTCTGCGGAAGTGCGTGATGGTCGGGATGTCGAAGTCTGGTTCCCGGTACGGCCGTCGTTCGAACTGGTTCAAGATCCATTGTTTACTGCAGGAGCAGTCGCACCAGGCTCAGACGCGTCTGATCAAGGACCCGAAGTCTGCCTACGAGAAGGCGTTCGGCTCGCTGGACGTGGCGAACAATAACACAAACAATAACGAGAACGCGGGCACGACGAGCTCGTCGAACGTAGTCGGTATGGTTACGACAACCACCACGACAGCGAACAGTTACCATCACCATCATCATCAACAGGATAGGTTTCCGAAGCGGGAGGAGTCGGTACTGAGGCCGCAGGAGCTGTCCGCGCAATTAAGAACGCAGGATATACCGACAAGACCTGGCCAGGACCCTCTGCTGAGGCCGGTGGACCTGGTGAGAGGGCCTCACGAGTTGCTCAGGCCGGAGGTGTCCAGGTTCCCGATGTGGAGGGGCCCGCCGTTCTTCCATCCAGCCCTGACGCACATGCAGCTTCTGAACGCGCCGTTCTTCCCGTTCCAGCAGCGATTCATGGTACCCTACGTAAACCAGGTCGGCGCGTCCCAGATGGTAGCAAGCCTGACCAGTTCATCGAGCGACAGTGTCAGTCCCCGGTCGACACCGTCGCCGAAGAAGGACGAGGAGAACAGAAGCTGCCGGGACGAGTGCAAGGATGACGGGGCTTGTCAGAGGAGCCAGATGGAGGTCGCGCGCGACAAGAGTCTGGCGTTCCTGCGGTCGCTGGGCCCGGAACAGGACGAGCCCATCGACCTGAGCATGAAGCCTGGCCTGACGGAGGAGAAGGAGGTGGACAACGCTAGTTCCGAAGAGGAGAGGTCGACGGACAGCGAGGACAACGAGCTTCTACAAGACACGGGGCCGCCGCTCGATCTCACCAGGAAGACATGACCCCGGAGCCACGACGGCACTCGATAGGAAAACGGGACTTGCTCTGGCGAGAGTGGCTCGTCTGGGATCATCGTCGAGACGTCGCCGGTCCACGCACAGAGAGTCACATTGTTGGCCTTCCGCGGAGACTGGGAGATGAGTTACGACTGAAGTGACTGGAGGAAAGAGTGATCCTTCGAGCGAGGGGAGATTGCGGGAACGAGCGGTTCTCGCGAAAGGAAAACATTTCCGATCGGAGCTGAAGAGAATGGAGAAGAAGAAGAAGAAGAAGACGAAGCAGATAAAGAAGCGGAAGATCGGAGGATAATTTGGTAGCAAGCGAGAAACGTGAAGGATTCTTCAGAGGAGTGCAGGATTTTTTTAGTTCAATGGAAAAGCGATGCGCGCCTGGAGGATAGATAGGAGACGTCCAGCGGCAGGAAGTGGACGTCGCGAATGACTCTACGATCAGCGATCGGATCGACGCTTAAAATTGCTCAAGTCCTCGGCATCAGCACACGGCCTCTTTGGTCAGCCTCGCCAGGTGCTCGTCGAAGTGGTCGAAGAAGATCGGCTATAGGTACCTGCAACAGCCTTCCCTTGCGCGTGATGTACGACGACGACGGACGATTGTGCCTTGGCCGGTGCCTTTGAGCTCTCCCTGCCGGGTAGAGAGTGCCAGTAAAAACCACGTGATAGTTTAAAGTTAAATGATAACCGCGTGTGTCACACTTATATGCATAGATTACAAATAAACAGATTTACAATATACAGATTTGTGCGCGAGGATCCGCAACCGATCGAGACGGTGGTGCGGCGACCGGAAGTCTCCCGGCGCTCGGGAATGGCCAGTGTTTTCGTTGATCGTTTCGCGCGCGATTTTCACGTTTTATTTATAAACCGAGTTCGGTCTCTTTTAACGAGATCGAGGCATATTCGCGATCGGGGTATCGTCGATAGATATCGATCGTTCTTCTTCTTTTTGCGTTCGCTCGAAAATCGTACGGTTTCTACAAATATTTTCTTACGCGGCTGACCGACCGGTAGAAAACGATCGAAGAGGAAAAAAAGGAGAACTGAGGGTAGGAGGAGGTGGAGGAGCAGGCGGAGAGAGGCGGCGATCGCGATCGAACGATACGCGGCGCAAGCCCGCCAAGTGTTCGGCGAGGATACGAAGTAAAATAAAGAATATTGTATAGCCAATATGTGGCGCCTTGATCGTCGTTCATTAAATCTCTCCTCGATCATCGTTTCCCTTACGCGAGCGTCCGTAATCACGTACCTCGAACTCGAGATGGTATTCGATTACTTTCGTCTCGCGCGTCTTTCGCATTCCAAGCCGTCGGGCGCGGGCGCGTCGCACACATCCAAGCGACAGAGAGAGAATCTCACCCTGTCTATTGGTTTATTTATTCGATAATAAATTTGTCCGTGTGTGATGCACTGCGAGAAAACGTACCGTTTCCGACGATGTCCGCGCTGAAACGCCGCTAATAGGCCTGCCGTGGCGACCTTAGGTTAACGCAAAACCGTTTCGAGGCGCGAGTGCGCGCTCGAATGGTGAAGGGAAAAGGGAATTTGAAGGAACGCCTTGGACGTGTCCTTACCGAGGATCCAGTGACAGAGAAGCTGAGCCGAGAAGTCCTTGGGCGGAGCTTTTACTGCTAATTACCGCTGGTCTCTCCAATCGCGAGAATTTCACGGTCTTCAGGTTGTATACCACCCCTGGCAGGAAATACTCGATCGATATCGTTACTGTGATTGTTGCAGGAATTGGCCGAGCGTCTATTACAAATGAAAAGAAGTATTGCTTACCTCTCTCTCTCTCTCTCTCTTTCTTAGGGTACCTTGAACCTTCCTCTCCTTTTCAAACCCCAGTATTGCTTACCTATCAAATGTGATTTTTACGAAAACCGTGAAAGATATCGATATATTATTTTCAACGTATTAGAATCGTCGAGAAACTATTCTTTCCGCATAAAGGTCTGCAGCGACATCATATTTCTAACGTGACTTCATCCTCTATTCTTAGCTTCTTCAATTATTCTCGCGAGCTTTATGGCTGATTGGTACGTACATTTCGTTAGAAAGAGGACAGGAAAAATCTGGGAATGATATCATTCCCGCAATGCTGATCGTAATTTACTCAGATTAACAAAAATGACGGGAAGTACCAGAACACGATCTGAAGCGGTGGTGACTCGGTACTGTTACTTTGCTAAATTAGAATGAATACCGTGGATCATTTATTGGCATTTCTGTAACGCAATTCCGAGTAGAAAATTAACGACCGATTGGATTTATGATCGCTTTTATTGAGGCTCGTTCTCCGAGCGAGTTTTTATTTGTTTCTCGACTGTTCCCGAGGCAGCCCGACGAAACGAGAACTCGACGATATTGCTCGCAGTAAAATCTTGAATCTGCGAGTCAGAGGATTTCCGCGCGAGTTCACGAGAAGTGACACAATCGGCGGCGTTCACCTGCGCGCACCTGCGTGTGTTCACGACAGAGTCTCGGGGCCCGTAACCCCGGACGTTAAAACGGGCTGGGACCACTGTTATGTTTGCTTAGGTGGGACGAGGAAGGGAGGACCCGGCCACTCGATGTCCGGCGTACGAGCTCTAGTGGCTTCTTGGGCCCGACGTTTCAGGTTTCCGAGGTTCTGGGTCCACGTGTATCGGAAAAAGCGCTGCCAACGCACGATGACGTGTGCATCCGCGGGAACCTTCTTCGGGAGACAGGTCGTGTTCCTGGATTACGTAAAGTTGCCAAACACCAACGCTTTTTTGGGGATGATATCAACACGGCTACGCTGAAGCCGAGTGTCATCGGAACCAGTTACGTAATTGCTTGGATGATACTTTTTCCTGTTACAAGCTATGCAATGTCTCCTGGACATTATTTACACTAGAACTGCCGAGCTCTAAGCGAGACTGACGTACATTCCTTTATGATAACAACAGGATTGAATTTTGTTCAGACTTCATAGGATTTTTATGGTGTCATGTACTGGAATAAAGAAGTATACTGAAAAATTTCGCAAAGATTCACAGACCTCATCGAACGCTAGTAGAGTTTGTTGTGAGCCAGACGCGATTCTATACATCACGCCTACGTAATACATCCCCGGGTGATTTACGATGTTTACGCGGCTGAAGTCACACGCGACTGTTATTAATGTCGAAATTGAAAGACCGGATTGCTTTACAATACATCGGAGGATTCCTCGGGAGCGAGAGATGAAAAATGCACTGTTCTGATGCAGGAGGAAACGAAATCCGTAAAATCCCCATATTTGTGTGTGCCCATAATTATGAAACTGGTCTAAGTGAAAATTTACAAAAATGAGTGTATCAGTTATTTCACATCACATTATTTTAAACTAAATATGTAATTTTTACGATATTGTCAAAAATGAACTGTTGGTTAATAGTGTTAATCCATTTAATGTTAATATCCTTCTCCTTTAAATATCTCGAAACAAGAAATGTATGACTTAGACCACTTTCATAATTCTGGACACATATGCTTTTTATGACACATCGTTTTCCTTGTTCGTCCTTCTTTCGTCATGCATTCCCAACGCGTTATGTAAATCTTGAAATAAACTTCCTCTTCGAGGACAGAGAACACGAATTGGGGGTGTCAGAGGAAGACAGAGACCGGAAGTACTAGAGGGACCAGTAAAGATGGTTAGGCTCGGATTCATGAATGGCATTAGATTCCTGGTGGAAGCCCCTCGGTGTCCGTCCAGCTTAATTAGTCAATCTTGATTTGCATTCCGTGCATCGATCACATTATCAATTTTACGTCTCAATAGCCGGCTGCTTCTTCGACTCATTATGATTGTCTTGTCAAGCAAGTACGAGAAATTACGTCAGGTTACTATTCCCAGCGGCGAGGATCCACGCCGAGGAGTAGCGACATCTTCAACGATCTTCGGCGATAATGGCGGCGAATGAGCGGTAATTCTGTTACTTGTGAGTCTCTGAGACTCTGTTAAATTTCCTTTTTCTTCTGGAAACTATAAATTGCGGTAAATATTGACAAAAGGGGACCCAGGTCCGATGACCTTCATCTTCACATATGTGACGGAATTACATATATTACAAGAATACGGAAAATTCAATACAGTATTAGCGATAGTTTTTTGCGAATATCTCGGAAACTAAGTCCGAGCGACGGATAGATGTATCCACAAAAGTTGTCCTTGAAAATATATGTTAAGGTCAAGGTGATCCGAGATGGGTCCCCTAATAACAATATTTACCTTAACACATCAATATTTTTCTCACACTTACAGCCAAAATGGCGCCCCTAAATTTTGCGATGCCGGCCCCTAGAGCGAGCCCTGTTACAAGCACAATATATCCTTCTACAAGCTGTCACTGAACGGTAAATTTCGAGTTAAAATAGTTCCGAGTACAAAGGGTTAAAAATAACGCGGGACAAAAACAATCTGCTCCTACAAATGTACTCGTCAAAGGTTTTCGCGGAAGATGGGACTGTTCCGGGTATAGGAGCTTTTCTCTTCGGGCGGCAGGGAGCGTCCTCGAAGCAGGATTTCTCATTTCCTTTTTTACAATCGTTCGGAGGAGCGGACAAATTCGTAGCCGGTACCAGAGGTGAAACCTGGAAAATCGCTGCGAGCGATTCCAAACAAAATACACTGGAACTTTCACCTCTGCCGCCTTTCTCGAAGCAATCTGTTTGCAAAGAAATCGCCGGGGAATAGTAACGCGTACACCCTGCACGAGGTCGGCAGATGCGCGGCACGAGCGTAAGCGGGCCCATTACCTGTGAGTGCGTGAGGTAAGGAGGTTTACTACACCTGTGGCCTGTGGGCTTGGCCAATCAAGCCGTTAGCGGGGCCCGCGATAGAAAATTCCGGTGAAAAGCCACGGTAAAAGAGAGAGGCCGTGGCCTTAAGGTTGACAATTCGGGGTCACGTTGAGACCACGTTGCGATTGGCTGTCGGGAAATTCTGACCGATTCGAAATGTGTTTTTCACGTGGTAACCGACGCGAGGCGTCGCGACGTGTCGGTGCTGAAGGCGGGTTGGGTCGAGTCGAGCGTTTCGCCGGACGTTTACGAGCGTTTGACCCTAAGTAAGTGTGCGCCGGGTGAGCGCGGGTACAAGGAGAGGCGGAAGAGACGGAGAAAGGGAGAGAAGTTGCTCTCTTGCGGTCTCGCTAATTGGGTACGTTGCACACGCACCCAAGTAAGAGGATCCTCGAGTGGACGTAAACCTAATATCGCCGCTGGACGGGAAAGGGATGCTGTCGCGGCCAGATGATGAGGACTCCGCCTGACGCGCCTCGCCGCCGCACACTTTTTCGACGGAGATACTAAATGTTGCTGCATACAGGGTGTCCGACGGCAAGACTACTTAAAACGAACGTTAACAATCACGATTTTGCCATGGCGAATTTCTTTTCGAATTATTACAAGTTTTCTGACCCGTCAATAGAGACGTTCGTCAATCAGGTCAAGAAGAACACAAACGCTGACGTACAATGAGGACAAAGACGTCAAGTGTTCGTCGAGAGATGAAATTACATGAATGTTCTTGAACGCACCAAAATCGTTTTGGAACAATTTTAGAACGAGGTTGACGAGTTCTTAGTAACGTTTCGGAGCGTTCAAATTCGTGTTTCGGAGAAGCGATAGCGCCTCCAGGCTTGACACTGACATTCGCGGAACGTGTTTAGAGAGAACAAAAATGTTCGAGCCATTATGGCTATGTATTACAATCGTTAATGCGTCAGGGGACAATAATAAGAAAGATTAATGAAAAGAGCGGGAACAGGTTCTGCCGAAAGGTCCGCTAAACCTATTATTGACGGCTGCGCGCTGCAGAGACGAATGAAGTTAACGGTGGCCATATTGTCGATGTACGCACGATTTGTCTTATTCCGTTGGCAACTTCGTTGAATAAAATGCGACACCGTTTTAAAATTGCATGCACAGAAGGGTGTAGACTAGTTCGAGCGAGAGTGTGGTGGCACACTCACACACGGCTAGACACTGTATACGTATACGAGGTTGCAAGGGTTCAGGAAATACCAAACCACATCTCGCTAATGCACATTTGGGGCCCCTACGTAGTCACAATCTCTAGATAAAAGATCAATCTGTACTGCTTATATCCCAAATTGGCTTACTTTTGCGTTACAACTGGGAGTCATCCAACTTTTTCAATAATAACCCTACATCTCTCGATATTTAAGAAAATGTATGTCTCTTGACAGTAGCAGCACCGTCGCGCTGCCAAATGCTTCTCGCGGCTCCGCTACATGCTGCCGAATAATGCAAATTACGCCTCGAAAACGCAAAAGTAAGCCAATTTGGGATATAAGCAGTACAGATTGATCTTTTATCTAGAGATTGTGACTACGTAGGGGCCCCAAATGTGCATTAGCGAGATGTGGTTTGGTATTTCCCGAACCCTTGCTACCTCGTATACGTATACAGTGTCTAGCCGTGTGTGAGTGTGCCACCACACTCTCGCTCGAACTAGTCTACACCCTTACGCTGTTTCAAGTATTACGCTGTAGTATTGGAATAGGAATGTTTCGTTTAGCGCTCGAATTTATTGGAACGTAATCCCCGCGTTAAGCGGGGTCTTACTGTACAGGTAATATTTTGAACAAAGTAACGGAAGCACACCTCTAGTAGAACTTTGAACGTGACTATGCACCAGTATATTAATTGCTGGAGTGCGACTTGTTTTTTTTAAGAGGCAAGAGAACTACTAATCCGAAAATTCTCGATAGTTCTCGTCGATAAAGGGTTAGGTGAAGCTAGGAGCGTGAGAGCGGGTCCGATCTTCACGAAAACGGCGGCCTTTTAATTATCGCGGCGCAATGATCCGTTCAGCTGTGTCATCGGGACTTTCTTGATCGAAAGTTGCTGCGTAGGCGCGGGACCCGCTTTCGAGAAATCGCGCGGACGATCATTAATAAAAGCCGCATCATCGCGCGGCGTGACCAGCCGGCCCCCGTGACACTTGACAAATATCTTCGTTTCTTTGCTTTTCTTGTCTCGTTTTTTTCCCTCCTCCCTCTTCCCTCTTATTCCTCCTCGTCGTCTCTCGGGTACCCGGAACGTATCGCGGGCAATTACGCGGAAGAAATCGCTAGAACCGGCGCGGCGTGAGCGTGAGCGTGATCGCGCGTGCGCTTTTGCATTGTTGCGCCGGTAATTAATTGACGATCGTGTTACACGCCGATGTCGGGTTCTCGCAGGCCCCGCGAGGGACTTGAAGAAATCGTTCGGATGGACCGGCGAGAGCCGCGTATCTGTGAATTCTTGTTCCTGAATCGTGGCCATTTATAAAGGCGGAGGGGTCGGCCGCGATAAGGGAATTCTGTGGTAAGCGATGCGCGTCGAGAATGCATATTTTCCGAAGCTCGCGTGCGTTTCATTATGCGAGCCGCGACGGAGGAACAGCGGATCGAAACGGAATCCAATTCCGTGGGAATAACGCTCACTCACGGGAACGGTCCCCGGGGGAAAATCTCCGATTACACTTTCTTCTTCGCGGCGTGATGTCGCCTAGGGTGGAGCTTAGCTTTACAGTAGACGAAATCGCCACAAGAACACTATACATATACAGGGTGATTCTGGGAACTGGGACAAGTTACTGCTCTTTTTTAAGTGAAAATAGTTTATGATTAGAATGTGGATCTCCAATTCAATTGTGGGGAAGCGAAATTAAATGGAAATGTATTCCTTTTTCACTAATCTGAATAAGTCGACAATAATGTAATAGCATACTTAAAACCCGCAGTATAGTTATGATATTTTGTTAATCCGTTTTCATAAAGAGGGAACTGCGTTCCCTGTTCCGAAGCGTTCGTTCCGACCAATCACGTGTAATCAATGTAATCATGAGTTCTAATCAATTTTAATCGGCAGCGTCTCCTCAATCCAGGTCCGAAGTAATTAAAAGCGCTCCACTGAATTTAGCAACGAACTGCAACGTCTCAAATACAGTCAAGTTGTTGGGTCCAATTTTGAAAAAGTTATTCGTTTTTAAAAGGTGTACGAATATATAATATTGTACTTTATACACCTACTGTAGGAATGTTTTCGTAGCTGGAAAATAAGGTTGTTCCCTCGCTTCCTCTCTTCTAATTCGACGCCATTTTCTTTCGAAGTTGCGCAATCATACACGACGAACAGAAGAGAGAGGGGAAAGAGCCTGAAACGGTTTAATCCATCCCGGTGTTAAATTAAGCGTCACGGAACATCATATTTCACAGCTGTCAATTTAATCCGAACCGAAAAGAGAAATTACTCGGACTCAAAATTTCTTTGGAACAGCTCCAGCGGCAAGAGAAACCTGTGAACGTAAATCTAGGATTACAATAAGTTAAATCTCATAAATAAGTTCGGCTCAAATTGGATCCGCAGGCGTATCCTTAGAAGTACCGTTCACGTGGTCCTCGAATTCCAGAGCTACCACGAACTGATCTGTCATGTGCTTATTGTCTGATAATAGATGGTCTTTTCCACTTAATTCGTTCGTTTCATACTCGTTGTCTGTTTAACCTCTATGACAATAACTGAGTAATTATTTTTAGGTTATTCGGTGAACACAAACCAATTGGTATTTGATGTATAAAAATATTCGTCACAATTATCGAATGGAACATCGTGGAATATTTGTAAAAACACTAAAAAGTTTTGTGACGCTATGAATCTTCCGCAGATTTACAATTTGTTAACGTGGAAGAAATCCACCGAGGTATCGACGCAAGGATTAAATGCTCGCAGTTTTTTCAACGCGAACGGAACACGCATTGAACGATAGAAACATGTTCGCGATTAGGGACATCCTGCTCGCAGGTCCTTTGATCGTTGACGGAGCCGCGTGCGCCGATCGTTGAAAAATTCGCGTGGAAGGACGCGTTCGCGTGGTGTCGTCCTGGAAACGGGACCATTAATAAAGCGGCGCGACCGGCCACGATAAGGACCCTCCCGCGTGCCGCAAGGAACCGTGCGCCGTTAAGGATCCGTGGTCCTGCGCGGCGGGAATGCCGTGGCACGTCCTTTCGCGCGGACTAAGGTAACTTATTCTCTGTCTTTGTGGGCGCCCTTTTTGCGCGCTCGCTCCGGCCGCAGGATAGGGTTAAGTGGGTGCGACCCCAGGACGCTAAATAATATCGAGCTGTGCCATCTACCGAGCACGTACCGCGCCATCTTGAAATATTACGCCGGCCGGCTTTATTATTCGTTTATGCGCGACTTCCCCGCCGTTCCCCTCTCGCAAACGCCGTTCCGCGCCGATCATTATACCGTGCACTCGGCGAATTCTCGGGCTGGCGGGGTACCGAAGCCACGACGCACAGTGGGGTATTTGGCCTGAAAAAGTGGAAAAAACTATTGTAGCGTTATTTATAGTCTCAAGGTTATAATATTATATATCGTTGGATTCGTCTTCAGATCAGCTACAACATTATGAAATCCAAAATACATTTCAGCTTTTAAAAAATCAAATTTACCTCAATTTTTTGAAAAAAAAAATTTTTTTTAAACTTTTATATATTGAAATTTGTAGACGTCTGTATACTGTTCCTCTTTTGTTCGAAACATTTTTTCCTCAGATTATCGAGAACCCATGAAAAACCGTGGCGATAGTAGAATATTTGCACCGAAAGGCTGAAAAGAATTATTTTTCACATAAATTATATTGAAATGAAGTAAATTATTACTTTATGCAAAATATGTGAATCTCGAAACTTTTTAGTAAATAAATATACATATTATAAGAAAATTTTAAATTATTACCATTAACTTTCATCAGAAAATACATCAGAAATTTCTTTATCAGAAATTTTTTAAATATCTATATATAATATATGTATTCTCATTAAATAGTTCAGATCAAAATAGTACAAGTAGACAATATTTGAGTGATGCAACAAATATTTTAAATGATACTTGCCAAGAATCATGTAAACTTGACCAATAAAACGCACATAAAACAGTATTGAAATATACGTTAAACTAATAATACGATAGAAAATGTAAAAGAACACATAAAATGAATAAGAACTAAAATGTAACACTTAAGAAACTAAAAAACGCACTTAATAAATCGCTCTGATCTCCCTGTTGGCAGTTCTTCAACTGAATGCAGAAGGAAAACTGAATGCAGAAGAAAGAAAAACCTTAGTCGAATGCTTATCTGGAACCTCTTATATACAACCAAGTGCCAGTAATATAAACAGTTCCGCAGAAGAAGCTGTAGAGCCTCACGCAGCCGTAGCAAGCGTAGCCGAACATGCAGGCGTATGCGAAACGGTGTTAAACGCTTCATACTAAATAGGCTATAAAATTTGAAGGCGGACATATGCGGAATCAAACTTTGTGGGCTTTTAATCACGAATCTTTACCGAATGTAATGACACCAAAAAGAGCACTTAATAACGCTTTATACTATAACAAAATTGTCAATGAAGTTTTGTAATTTTTACGAAGCTTACAGAATGATTGGTAATATTCAAATATTAATAACTATACCAATTTAGATGATAACAAAATAAAATCTATGCGAAAGTGCTCTGTATACCTACCTGAACAACTTTTGTAATACAAGAATTTACAGAATTTTCCTTCAAACACTTCAAAATCGCCAATGAACAGACGCTGTCTTAGAGACTGTTTAAGAACGCCAAGCGCGCCTTAAAATCTCTCGACTTTCGATGAAGTTTACTACTTCACGGGTGTACAAATAGAAAAAATAATATTGCAGCCTTATTCTTCAGACCTTTAACTACAACGAACAACAAAAATTTTATGCCATACGCAAAAATTTAGAAACCGAATTTTTTCCACTTTTTCGGGCCAAATACCCCACTGTGCGACGCGACGGTCGTGATACTTTCCGGGAGCCATCGGGTTTTTTTAATACCGGCCAACCTGTAAATCAAAATCCGCCGGACAGACCCCATGTGAAATATTGAATGCCACGGGCACTCCTGCCAAATTAAGGATCCCAGTTTGCCCCTTCGCCAAATTCGTCCTTTAGGAACCGTACTTTGCGAATAAATCGTCTTCCGTACCAACATCCTTACCGGGTTATTTATGGCACTGTTCGAGGACACCTTCTCGCGGAGTTTTCGTTATCTCCGTCTTCCAGATCCTTTTTAGGGTGATTTTGACCGCAGCAATTGAAGGATCCGATGAAAGAGGCAGCTTTGGCACAGTGCTCGTTTTGCGAAATTTGGCTCTCCCTGTCGCAGCAAAATAATCATCCTAGAGGAAGTAACGTTTCGACAAGTTTACCTGATAATTACCTTAATATGAAAGCCTTATTTTCATTTTGTTAAAGTCATTAAAAGAAGCACGACAATCTTATTTTGCTGCTGTATCTTTCAACTGTTGTTAAATCTCAGTGGCCATTTTCATTGACGCGTCGAGTGCCACACCAATGCCCACAAAACCGCAAGACAGTGATTCTCTAAAATGACCTCCTCTTTAAAGCTAATGTACTCCTGGCAAAGCAGATTTCTGCGAAATCCTGCACTTTTTGTATAATCGTCTCGGAGATGGAATTAACGCGTGTAACAGTTTGAAAAATTACAATGTCACGCTGGATGGCCTGAAGTCGAGAAGAAGATCCCTTTGATGTGGTTCCGGGTGCTATTTACACGGCAGTTATCTGATTCACACATCATTAGCTGGCTGTGACACATTCCCGGTGAGTAGCGCGATTGAATTAACACGGGCCAAGCTTAGGGGGCCGGGAACTAAGTCGGAAGCGTGGGTACAATATAGTGTTCGACGGTAAAAAAAAGGGTACCGAGGAGAGGACGGTCGATGCGTTTAGCACGATTAACACCGTCGTCGTTCCTGTTGGTGTCCGACACCCACCTGTCCGATCTCGGACGACAAATATCGGTTTCCATGGAACCGGCTGTATTACCAGCAATTTTCGTTTCATCTAAAATTCACGAGTGTCGTTGGAGGCGACTAATGGCCGCGAGCGCGACCCGTGCACGCTCCTCCCCGGTCGTTTCGAAAGACGAGGAGAGGAGATTGCCGGGAAGAAGAGGACGTGGCTGCTCATTGAAATTCAAATGTCAATCTCGAGAGTGCGAGCATATATACTAACGAGCCGGAGGAGCGGAGGGGCCGTGGAGGTGAATGCAGAGTGCTTTTCGTGTCGTGATGTCGAAAACGGTCGCCGGATCGCGCCCATGTTTGCTCTCGAATTCTGCCGGTCGGGGATCTCGAGTTCCAAGGCTGCGTCCGTCTTGTCAATGTTGTTTTATAACCACGCTGTCGGAATCTCCGTGGACACGGGCCTCTCCCGGGGCCTTTAAAACGCGGCCGGGCTGATTCGGTGCTGCTCCCTCTGCACACTTGACACCGGGGCCGGGCAACGAGGACTCGCGCAAATAAGTCCACCGAAGACGTACGCGGGCCCTGAAGAGCCTCCGAACTAGGTAGCCTTCGAAAACATTGCGACAGCCTATTTGATGAAAGTAATTCGGTGGATCGTAGATGGACTTGGACTTGTAAATTAGCCTATCGCGATTGGAATCGGTTGCGGGAAGCAGTACGGAAATTAATTCGCTATCCGAGAATCCAATTTTCTCGAGTGCACCTCGAATAGGAAGCGTATTTTCTTCGGGAGAAATTGCAGAAAATGGCAGCAGGCCGGTCTCGGTTTCTCCGCGGTGTTTGCTATCGATGAATTATTGAACTCGCGCGCCCGTTCGAACACAGAAAACCAGGTGCTCGGTCTGAGAGCTGGTACGAGGAGCCCGGTGCACGGTTGCTCTCAGCTTATTTTCTTTCGTTCGAACTGTTCGAGGCCGTTGGACATTCGAGGGATTCAAGCGCGGTGACGCGAGATCGCGGGCGAGCAAACGACGAGTCCCGGATTACGGCGCTTATATACGTTTACCTAAATGGCGGGCAATTAGAAAGACGGTAATGAAAGTGCCAGTCGAATAGCGCGTTTCGCCGCTTCACCAATAAACAGGCTGTTTTACGGTGCGCGGACTCCGGGACTCGAGCTCCTCACCTAAATTTCCCACAGTCGGCATTAAATTCGTGCTGGGGCAACCTCGAAAGCTCGATCGTGTGCGCGCGCGCACGCCCGCTCACGTCCTCGCCACGGCTAACTGAATACTTATTAATTAAGGATAATTGCCGGAATTTACGATATCGCCGAGATTTCGCGGGTTCCCGCCGTCGTCCCGCGGGCTGGCTCGCTTTTGCTCTGGTGCTCGACCCGTGCGACGTGTCCCTGTACTATAATTTTTATTTTTACCGTCGTATACTCCGACTCGCTTTCAACCTCGGCCAGAGACGTTCGCTTTTTATGGGACAACGGATGCCGAAGTTTCAAATTCTTTCGCTGGCGACGCCTTCGGGTAGGAGATTTTCGATCTAGATTTTGCAACATTTTGTCAATGAAAATTGGGATTTTCGAAATACTAGATATTTTTCTACCTGTAGATGTGGCTTTGAATCTAGAGCTTCTAGTATTTCTCAAACGACTTGTTCAATTATAAACATGTTTTCCAAAGATGTTAATTTACAAATAGGCTAAAGACAAAATTAGAATAATTTTATTTTAACAATATTATTATTATTTAATTTTTTACATATATTGGATGATTGCATAAGCAAACTGTACTGCAAGGCGGAGTGTAAAAAAAATTACTAATTATAAAAAATCTACAATTAGAAAAGAATGATCACTGAACTTCTCCATCCGGACCACTGTGCGCCGGGGCCGTAGCTCGCGGTCGCGATAAAATCGACATTAAAAAGCTCCCGCTTTTGTCGATAGTCCCGAAAGCGGGGGGACGAGCGAGAATGAGCGAGCGAGCGGTGTTATCGTGAATTGAGCGCGTTCCGCGGCCGCATAAGCAGCCCCGGTACACCTGTAACTCCTCTTCTTTATCTCTTCCCCCGGCCTCTCGCTCTCTCCTCAGGGGTATCAGTTGCTGATCGATTCAACCTGTGGGTGGTCTCGGCCGCGGGTACGTGTGCTGTAACCCTACTCTCTCCCGTCCGAGGCTACCCGGTGTCTCGAACGTAACCTGTGTTAATCGGCGCCCGAAGAGGAGGGACAACTGAAGGGAGAAGACTAAAGCGACACACGGTTGCTATAGAGGGACGGGTTCACGGCGATCGAACGAGTCACCGGGTACCGCGTTTACGATTCCCCGTTGCCGGGTGTTTTATGGCATCGTTCCTTACCGCGGAACTACCCGTCGCGTCGACTGGTAGCTCGCGCGAGAAAAATCACGAGTCGGCGGTTTCGACCGGCTCGATACTATAATTTCCCGTGAATTCATCGTTTCCCTCGTTCGACGAGCCCGGACGACAAATTTCGAGGCTCGTGAGACTCGTGGATACAATCTCTGCAGGCTAACACTCCTACAATAGGTTTAACCCTTCTGGAACGATTTTGATTTACATAATATTGATTTTGTACCATTGTGTCGATTGACATCAAGGGATAGATGAGATTTTGACGAAAGAACCAATTTTATTATTATTACTATCTAATCACAACCCACAATAATAAGTAGACTGCGGATGTTTATGCAATTTTTCATTTTCGCAGGCAAATTCTAAGAAAATGGAAGCAAATAAAATCTTATTTTCAGTGGTAGACATTCAACATCCTCTGTTCCCAAATGTGTTTTCTCTAAAATTATTAAAGACATCTGAATGAATCGAAATGCTAGTGTTCGAAGATAATTGTTATGTTTTTCACATCACGAGAACGGAGCATCGCCTCGAGCCGCTTTTACGTGGCATATGGCACCGGGACAGCCTCGAAACGGTGAACCTTGGCACCCGGATTTTTGCGTATCGTGATTTATCCGTTCCCGTTTCGTCCCGTCGTGACGACGCACGGCGAGGAAATCGTGATTAATCGTAGCTGCACCTACGAAATATTCGACCACGTCGTACGAGGGAATAAAAAGTGTTCGGCCAAGGTGTTGTTTCGGACACGGCACAGTGTCGATGATTAATCGTGGCGATCCGATCGTCGGAAAAAATGTCGGCTGCGAATTTTGCACCCGGTACGTGGCCGAGGTTGTTCCACGGCCCGGGATGGGGGTGTAAAAGACCTGGAAACAAATGAGGTACAAGGGTGGTAACCTACACTCGTGCATATCGGATGTGGCTCCCCTAATATCCGTCAGGGATTTTTGATCATGCTAATTTGAGGCGTGTGAACAACCGTGGCTCGATGCACCGTCGACTAGTTGGCCCTGTGGGTGGAATGTCGGATGAAATGTGGCCAAACAAATTTTTCTAATTGAAATAAATGATAGCGGCGAGCTATCTTGTTCCGCACATCGGAATCTCGATTGTATTTAGTCGAAATATTAAAGTGACTTCGTGATTCGTAACAGAAGATAATGAATTATTCCTGAAAATTAACACCGCCGTGTCATTTCTCGTGTGTGCGTGTCAGTTATATATTTTGGGGACTTTCTTATACGTCTTGACATGTAATTATCAGGATACGTGTTAACGAAAATTAATTTAAAGTAATGCGGCTCTAATTTTGTCAATGTCAAGGTGGATTGATTTTTCGTTTGATTAAGAGAAACGCAGATTCGATTATAAATGGTTTCGATCATAAATTGTAGAACGGTCAACTAAAATGTTTTACTGAAGAATGTTACTCTTGTATATTTCTTGATATACGATTACGATGAATGATAATATTAAATTTAAATTCATGCGACTGCCTAATCCAATATCCAGACGGATTGAACGTAATAGTTTACTTGAAAGATAGTACCAGTGTGTTTAAATAATTTCGCTCATAAATTTCTCTTTCGCAACTATCGACATAACATTACGATGATATTTCTCAACAATAATAAATGCACGTGACTCCAGTTTAATCAATATCGAATCGAATTGATGAATGAATTAATCGGAGCTCCCAATTGCTTCCTCGAGAGATATTGCCCAAGTGTAAAGATCGAAACTCTTTTCGATTCCAGACTCCAGTTCAATCAATATCAAATGAAATCGATCTATGAATTAATTGGAGGCACAATGGTTTCTGCAATTTTGCCGGAGTGTAAAAAATCGAAACGATTGTTCCAATTCTAAACGGTCGTACCTATAGATCGTAATACGGTCGGGGATGAATAATTTACGGTTCAGATGCCCGTGTCTGGAATACCGTGGATGAAAGCACGTCGGTTGCCCGCGCCGACCGATATAAATTAAGGCTCTCCGGGTTCGCCGGTTACTCACCCGGTGCATTATGGATTGCCGTTACTCAGAAGATATAGTCTCGCCTTTATCAGGTTTAGATCACTCGCATTGCTCCGCCGGGGCGTATGCAGTTCATTAATCCGTATTTGCGATAGGCGTGTCATGCGTGCAAATCGCGGAACGCTCTCGCTCTTTGAGCACTCACTTTCGAGCCGTTACGGGGGGAGCACCGCGGTGCGGGTTGCGACCCGTATCTCCGAACGCAATTAGCGCTGTCAGATCTAAATCTGTCACTTTCACTTCGACGATTCAATGGTTTCATTAGTCCGTGGAAAATCCTGCCTTTCCTAACCCGTTCGCCGCGACCGCGACGTTATGATTTACTCTTCCTGTGTGCCCTGTTGCGAGAAACCGAGGCTGCAGGAAGCTTCGACGCATTGGCCACCGTGCTATCCATAAACCGTTCCGATAACTCTCAGACTCCGCCGCGGATATGCTAATCCTTGCTCTGGTCTTAATCATTTAGTCGCAACCAAAGCGAAAAGATTATAGTAAAGTGCCCAAATATGAACCACTTTTTGTTGATGTCATTTTTTGATTATTTTAGAATGCTCGGTAATGCTCGGAATGCTAACGTAATGCTAAGGTAATGCCATACTAGCCAGATCGATTCGACATATTTACCGCTGCGTAATCAGGCTTTTGCAAGGTTCCTTGTTGGACAACGTTGTGGAAGATTAACCATGAACGCTAAAAAAATCCATTTTTATATATTCCCCGACATTTTTGGGACACCCTGTATACAGCCATTGTAATACATTTTTAAAACAATTTGAACGAAATTGACCGACAAAGGGTTAAATTCCAAAGCTGGAGCAACAATAACGAAACATGCAGTATATTTTGCTAGTGCTCGAGCAGTGCAAGAGGTGATAGGCTTTCGAGATCGAGCATAATCGTGTACGCTAAAAATGTCCAACGTCTCGCAACGGCAGATGAGAAACGACGCCTGCAAAACGCGACAGCCATAATCTGCCATAGGTTATGAATCCCCTTGTGAACGTGACGATGCGTACCGGGTGCAGGATCGTCATCCGTGGATATGCGTGCGCGTGTCCACGGGGGTGGTCCGCTCTTCTGCCGATGGAAACCAGCTGCTAATCACGGTCCCCGTTATACGCAACGCCGGCGACGTATTCAACGTCCCTTTTGCTGGCGATCTTCGTACCTGGCAATACACACCTATGTATTACCTGCGGTTCTCTTCTCTCGCGTGGCTACCTACTCGCGGCTGTCAGCCTCCGGCACGTTCTTATCGAATTTCGACGAATCCCCGACGCCTCGTTAAAACCGCTTCCCCGAGGGGATCGTATTTAGCGCGGACGGCTTTCTTCCGAGCCGAACCAAATCACCCTTTCTTTCGCGTGCAATACGCCTCACCGGCTCGTGAGTTATTCGACACGAAGCTACCGTTCCCAGGTCTCCTTTCCCGCAAAAATCTCGCGGAAATTATAGTCGGAGCATCGCCGGGAAAATGTTTTTCTTCGGCGCAGACGGTTTTAGTTGTTATCTCGAGTACTACGACTGTGAACTTCGTTCCTCCTTCTTTGAGAGTTGCCTGGTTTCTAGTATTCAGATCCGGGTTGGGCTACCCGAGACCACGGGAAACATCTCTAAAATTGGTGATTTACGGTGACTCTTGTCAATAGTCGGACACTCTTAAAAAGACAACTTTTTTTATATCGGGCCATACGAGTTGGAGTTTTTTTTGGGAAGTCAGAAAAACTGGTTTACTAATCAAATAATTTTGAAATTTTCTGAATCCGTATAATTGACACAGATTTACAAAACGTATTTTTAAAATTTTCGATATAGGCACGCATAAACAAGTTGTGAAAAACAACTTTTAGCATTTTCTCTGTGATTGCAACCAAATGCAATTTTCTGCGAAAGAAATCGTTCTATCGCGTTACCTCGTTGATTCGCAGCTAGAATTATTATTGAAATTGGAAGATTGATTAAGAACTCGGCTGCAAATCATCATGTTCAAAACGTGTTAAGATCGTGTCGAAACTTAATATTTCCACGGCTCTCGCATTACGATCGAATCTAATTGAATTTGATGGGTCAACGAAAGACTTCCTGAAAGCGATATGCTTCCACTTCTCGTATCGTTTCGCGGGCTCAAACCAGCAGCGACGTTTCTTCAGGAGTTGCGCAGTCGCAATCGCGCTCGTCGGTAAAATTCCTAGCGTAATTCGCTCGATAGAGTTTTCATCGGCTGCGAAAGTGAGCGGGATGCGTTTTCGAGGGAGCGGGTAAACAGCTGGGACTACCTCTGAACTGTTGAGTAATCGCGTGTCGTCGAAAGCTTGTTACCTGGTAACGTAATCTTACGTCTTCTTCTTCTTCTCTCGAGCAAACGCACGGTCCCGCAACCACGCACGAGAGAGATAGAGAAGGAAAGAGGGAGAGAGAGAGAGAGAACAATTAAGAACATTGTGCGCATTCCTGGGGAGGCAGCTTCGCCGATCACAATCAACGGTAATCAAGCTCGGCGAGGAAAAAATACTAGAGAAGGAGAGGCGAGAAAAAAACAGAAGAACGAAGAGGTTATTCCCGATACTTTTACGAGCCGAGTATCCCCCTACGAATCGCTCATTAAGCAGGTCCGTGTCTCCTATTCTGAGAACACGTTTCCAGACACGGTGAATCGGACGCTGGTCCATCATCTCACCACCTAATCAGAATCTTTCACGATCCGTCCGGCGAGTAAATGCAAATGGCTGTCGGTGAAGTCCCGTTGATAGCTGGGACTGGCGTTTCGAATGCAATTAACGGCGCCGATCGAACCGTATCATGGATTACAAAATCAAACGGAGTCCTGTGTACACGAAAACCACAGACCAGATGACACGACCGTCGCGTCGTTTAGTGCCCGTTTCACGCTTACCCATCGGCTTGGATGTGTGTAACACGCTCCTCGATTCTCCGAGATAATGTCCCTTCGTTTAAATTGGGCTCTTCCACAAGTTCTTCCTCCGTTTCGATATGCTTGAGCGACGGGGAAGCCGACTTCGATTATTATTAGTAAAATTAAAACATTACGATTAACCCCTTGCATTATAACGTGTAAGCGTACAGTAGATATAAATTCTCTTCTTATACTAGGAAATGGTGAACGGCAAAGAAATTGTAATCACCGTAACCGCGAAACAAACGTAGTGGAAAGGGTTAAAAGAAATGAACGGTGATAGGCGCCCGGCCGGGGTCGCTCGGTGCGTGTACCCGCGAGTTTCTCGCAGCTCGAACAGGCCCCGGCGTGTACACACAATACCCTCGACCTGTGCGCTCTAACGGTGAAACCTGGGAGGAGGATTTCACGCGACGCTCTCGCAGAAATCTTAATTCTCGGAAGAGTAACACCGGGCCCCGATAGAAAGCCGGGGACGACGAAGAAAAGAGGCAAAGACACGGCGCGATGCGCGGACCTGTTGGCAAAGGGGGTCGAAGGGGGTCGTGCGATCGAGAGAAAGAGGGATAAATAAAGAGACAGAGAGAGAGAGAAAGAGGCACCTCGTAACGCCCGTTGGTTATACGAGGATAATACAGACAAATCGTAATCCCAGGAGGCTCGGGAACGAGTGCCGATTAATTCCGAGATGAGCCCTGTCAAAATACAGGCACCGCCGTTAGGGCCGATGCTCCCACGTACCGAGGCTAATCTTGACTAATAACTGTCGCAACTGCGCGCAATAGGGAAAGAGGGAACCTGTTGAACTCACTACCAAGTGGCCACGAGACGCGCTGCCGCGCCGGTGTCCTCGCCGAGGCTGTGTGTATGTTTATGGCAACGGCTCCCGTCTCGTCCCGTTCCGTTCCCGTCCCTGTGTTCGTCTCACGGCCGCCGCGCCGCAGCAGATACATCCATAGATCAGAGATTACCGGGATGAACCAATCGCCTTTCCTGTTTCAGAATCCACCGTGGACAGGAATGCGTCTGGCATTAAACGTCTCCCGTCGGTCGATCGATCGGTTCCTTCTCGCGCGACCCCTGCACGTCTTGTCCGGCTGCCATTACGATAATCGTGCGACGCGGATCCGCGAATCGGTAACGTGGGAATGCCGGGACAGGCCCGAGAATTTTTCGATAGAACGGATTCGGTGGACGGCCATGGGAATCCTGCGTTACACGCCGAGGATCCTCATCGTCATCGTTCGCCAATCTTTCTTTCCACAAATCTCTCTTCCGGGCTGTTCCCACATTGTCTGTTTTATTCCTCGTTTCCATTCTATCTTTGGAACGTAGTTAGGAAGTTCAAAGAACACATAGTTTCATAGAAGAGAGACCCCAGAGACTTCGAAGAGGAAGGCTGAACCGAGGAGGATTCGAAAGCTGTATCTTGTTCGACTGTAATGTCACCATTTTGTGGCGTTTAAACACGAAGTGTACATATGGCTGTGCGTTAGCAGCGAAATGTTTTTGGTAATAGGTTTTAATCTCTGACTGATAAAGCAGGATGTGTCTAGGTAGACGGCGTAGCTCTGATCGATTCGTTACATGAAATCCTTCGAGTTCACCAGCGCGTTAGATCTTTTTATCATTAGTGTGAGTTTCTTTCTTGATCAGGCTCGGGAAAGGTCTGCCTCGAAGCTGTAGACCTTCGAGATGGCGGTGCTATTAATTGAGACTTCTAAACGGCGGACTGTCCGTTTTGAAAAATGGTGCAGCCGTTTCGCTAATATATTTCCGCGGACGTTATCTAATCCGTGACGGGGCTCAGTCAGCGGACATCGTGTGAAATGTCGTCGTCGCGAGTAATTCCCCGTATCGCTACCGGTTTGAGGAGATCGTTAGATGCCAGGCAACAACATTTTCATTAGACCAGTCCGCGGCAAACCAGAAATCGGACGAACGGACGGATAAGGAACATTGTGGTTCGGGTTTGAGGGGATACGAACCTACTCACTTGCATGCTCGTAAACAACGTGTTGTTTAGGGGCCGAACTTCCCCGGTGAGTTATTGTATGATCGCCTCGCGTAAGAACTAGCGTGACCGAAAGGTTTCTGGGCTCGTTTAATTACGGTGTGCTTGAAGTTTTTATTGCGCCGCGTTATGCTCTATCGCGATGCACGCGATCGCCGCGGGATCTTGGGAACAAAATATTGCCGGGCCCCCGTGCGGAAAGCGGGGATTGCTCGAACAATTATCATTATTCAGTTCGTTCTTTTCCGCCGTCTATCGAGGCGTCCACGTCAAGCTGTGCCCTTTCGCGATCAGGTGGTTTATAATCGTATCGATCGCGAATCCACTCGGAGCCCGTGATCAGCCCGGTGCACCCTCTTCCGGTTTAAACGAGCACGGTTTAGACCGCGGATCTCTATGCACAATAAAAAATGTTTGCATCGATCGCAAGTTTCATTCTTCTTTTAATTATCTTATTAAGGCTAAGGCGAAACTAATACAATGGTGGCCTTTAATCTTTTTAATACCTCCACTGTTTTAAATTGTACGTACCCATTTTTGTCATAAATGCATAAAATCCGTAGTCTAGCACGGTTCTCTTTAAATTTTCAAATGTACGTAGGCTTGATTCATAGCGGCGCACAGTGGGGGAACCGGCCAATTAAGGAGAGCAAAATTCTAAACGCTACTGATGCTTCTGAACACGGCTATTATAATTAGAATCAATGTTGACGATCTGAACAATAAATAACATGTGAAAAGGATGTCCTTTACTTCGATGATATTTTTATACTATTACTTTCTCCCTTCGCCACGCTTAACAATAATTGATTTGAGAAGACAAATTGTCGATTTTAACTTTTACAGGCACGTGTGTTGACGTAAGATATACCTTGATTCATTGTTTATTAAAAATACATTTCAAGTAATGCGATATATTTAATCAGTTAAGTATCAATTTTGTGATTTTTCTACAAAGACAATACTATAACAAGTTAATATTCATAACACAATTATAGGTGAACGCATAAGTGAAGAAATTGTTAAACAAAGCCAGCAGAGTCCGTCAACTTGAGGTGATAACTGTTCCGTCGCATTACGCGGATCGCTCTCGGTACGTCACATGAAAGTCGACATTGACTCTCGCGGATCTCATCGATCATGCCGGCGAAATCGTTCGCCAGGTATAATCAACGCTAACCACCGCGGTCCCTCGAAAACACCATGACTCTTACGTGATCGTCGTTTGTCTCTGACGTGCGGGACTCGAAATGGCCGGTTTCCCGCACGTACGAGAGCATGCACTCTGACGGCTCGTCAAGAGCCCTCAACGAGAGGAACACACGTACACCGATCCACGATCTAGATCGCTGAGGAGGCGAACGATCCCGGCCGAGGCAACAAATTGAGTTCAACGATGATTCGATCGCGTTCCGATCCAATACGCCTGCAATTTGCGAAAGAAATCGCAACGGCGGGGATGGATCCGCAGTCACGCACTCGATGCATACATTGCCGCTCTGTTTCGCCCGGTTTGGCTACCTGCTTGTTGCATGCGCAGTCCTGTTATCTGAGACTATCAATCCCTGCCAAATTACCGCGAGGCATCCGTCGATCCCGATCTACGGAGTTGCACGATGAAAAGGCCGATTTTTGTAATCAAAAATTCCTTCGTGTCAAAATAATTCAATAAACAGTTATATATGTTTTTTGCCAGATCAGGGGAATTGACTTGAATTAAGGGGGAAAAGTTTCGCTCTCTCTCTCTCTCTCTCTCTGTTAGTACCGGATTAGTCACATGACAGGTCTATGGCGGAAGCGTGGGGGAATAGCATCGTAGAAGGGGAGGGGTAGAGTGGGAGACAAGTTTGAATCTGGCGACTCTGCGGCTGACTGTAGTACCAATTAAAAAGAAGGCTGAAACGCGTTCGCGTCCGAACAGTACTCATGAACGGAACACGACGTCTGTCCACTTGCGTCGATCATTTGGATGGTGATTTTCGCGGGCAGATCGCGTCGAAATTGTGGCACGTGAGAAAGCCATGAACTTCTGGCTGAAAACCCATCCGGGGGAGGGCAGATGGAAAAGCAAGCCGGCGAACGAAGGTCGTGGCGGCCGGTGGACTGCTTTCCAGCGTCGTTTCACGCGTCAGCCATCGGCTTAATCGATCCATGCGGCTCGCTGCCGCGGTACCATCGATTAAACCGCGATCGAAAGAATCGGGGCCCCGGCTTATCTCTGGAATAGATCTGCGAGCCGGCGATCCCCGCGGCCGATCGAGAGAGGATAGTTCTGCGAGCGGCAGGGACACGTTTTATAGGCTCGATCGAGATCACGATCTACCATATATTTTTCCCACCTTCCACCCCGGTGACGCGCGAGAGGGGGGACACCGGGGCTGGGAAAGGGATCGGCAGCGGGACGGAGACGGTCCCTTGCCGTCTTTGAAGCGAGAAGAGTGGACGCGAACGGAGAGCCCGGAGAGTCTCATCGGCCACTTCCCATGTTAATATCCGGTTATGCGTAAGGTATGGAGGCGTACGGCCAGTTTGCATGGAAACTAAGGCATTACCGTCGTGGACCACCGGCGTCGAACCACTCGTCGAACGGCCCTGTTTGCCGACACCTTGGAGGACGACTCTCCGGATCCCCTACTCTACGAACCTTCTCTCTTGGTCCTCTTATCGCCGCCCTCCTTTTCTCTTTCTCGACCGGCTCACTCCGACAGCCTCGATTCCGATTCCACGGACGTTCCCTTCTCGCACGCAGCCGCGGATCTTCAGATTACGCGGATCAACCGTGGTTTTATCGACGGGACAGGGCCGGTTCGACCCCGAAGGAACTCTTTTCGGTCCAGGTCCCAAAACTTCCCGTTCCCGACGATACAAAACGTTCGGCGTTTATTTCCAGCCGTGCAACCTTTCACCACCGACACGCGTGTTTTTCTTCCTCTTTCATTCCCATCTGTTACTCTCGTTCGCCGGTTCTCCTTTCGGTTTCTCTTTTTGCCGAGAGGTTCGTTTCGATCCACGATTTGTTGTATCACCCGAAAATATGTAACTCCGTTTGCCTCGATAAAAGAGGAGGGAACGCATATCGACACCGGTGACGCCGGTCTCGTCTGTCCAACAGACTTTTTAGCCGGTCCTTTTTCACGGCGGCGGAATGAAAGGAACGGTCTTGATCGTTATATTGGGTGTAGATTAGACGTGGGTCGTCGATTACAGGTTTAGGCGACCCAGCCCCCTTCCTCGAATTTATTCTTGCGCACAGACCGGCCGAGATACCTCCATGCTGCTCCTTTTGTACACGGTGCAGCTCGAGTTTTGCACATAATGGCTGACTATGACACGACCGACTCCAATGAAATCGTCCACATCCGCCTCTTTCTGATCGCTCCGCTATTGGCGGCGCGGTGGAGCTGCGACAAAGCGAATGTGGTATCTACTGACTCAGACAATACACTTTTTAGAATTCCCGAGTGTCAAAACGAAATGCATGACATTTTCAACTATGAATAATCTGCATGTTTCCGCGTGAAATTGTCTTTATAAATTCCTTCGATGACGCACACATTATAAATCGTACGCAGTCTGAACAAATCCAATCTAGTTACTATAAAGTATTCACAATTCTGCTAGCAATTAAATGTTTCAAGTCGGCTGACAGCTTTCGCCTCTGTAGAGTAGTGTACCAGTTTTTCAGATACACTTTTTAGAATTCCCGAGTGTCAAAATGAAATGACGTTTTCAGCTATGAATAATCTTGTTGGTCACAAGCATCGAAATTATAAAAATGTTTCAACGTGAAATTGCCTTAGTAAACATAGTCGATCAGGCACACATTATAAATCGTATGAAGTTTGAACAAATTCAATCTTGTTAGTATAAAGTATGCACAATTCTGCTAGCAATTAGATATTTTAAGTTGGATGACAGTTTTCGCCACCGTAGAGTATACGAGTTTTTCAGAGGCAGTACACGGTTCACCTGTCGGCGAAGCAGCATCCGCTACGGCCCTGTCTTCGTGACACCTATGCCCCCCCTGCTCGGATCTAAAAGTCCTCGGCGCCCACACTCGGGTTCCTAGGCTTAAAGAGGTTCAAAGTTCCCTCCGTGGTCGTTTACGCCTTATTTATTCTCGTAATTTACTCCCACGCGGCCCTTACACGCCGGCAATTTATTTTACGACGATCATATCTGGAAGTGGCTGGCAGAGTGCCGCCCGGTCCTCCATACAGGTATAACCCCGTGTACCGCTGGTTCACACTCTTTTTCCAGTTCGCGGCTTTGAGCGGTAGTTACGGGACACGTTGTACCTCTACTAGGGAAAAGATAACCTTTATTTTATTGTTCGTGGTGACTCCTATTTTCCCTTTCGTTCTAGTCGAGAACGTTTATCCGAACGCTGAGCGCAAGAAGTCTTGTTGATCAAATTTCATTTTCTCTCCTCTGACGATAATTTCTTCTTCATTCTCAACTGGACATAAAACACTGTAGTTGGAAATGTCTTTATATGTGTAGGGTAAAGTGCCCTAATATGAACCACTTTTTGTTGATGTCATTTTTTGATTATTTTAGAATGCTCTTTTTCGACCAAAAAATTACCAGTTGTAGATGCATTTATAATACTAGCTGCTGATAAGGGGAAATGAATGTCAGCCCAAACCAACAGTTGACAAACATTAATATAAATAAACTGAAACTACAGATATGTTCAAACATTTCAAAATCACTTACCTTTCTCGAAAAAGGTACTATCGAAAATCCAACCACAAAATTATTCAACACACGGAGACACAACTGGCGGAGGATCGATACTAAAATCTGTTGATTAAACATGTTAAACTATTGTTTGTGGATTTTCTCACTAGAGTGCGACTTCTCCTTTACAAGATATAAGCTAGTGCCATAATAGGCGACTATACCATATTTGGGCACTTTACCCTACGTTATTCGAATAAACCACACTTTATACTCTAAACCCTTATACCTAAGACGCTATGGTATCGTTGAATTCCAACAATTATAAATTACACTCTAATAGCCATTTTTCTTTTGAAGCCATTTCATACGTGCAAATGAATTCATATAGATGGCTCAGGATCGGAATCGGGTTAATACAGAATGTAGCATCCCGGAGACATTGATGCCGGCAGAAGACAGCAGCCGGTTGGCAGAGAGCGCTCTGCTCTTTAGCACGTAGGGCAAACCAGTTGTCCGCGAATTTTCGCGCGGTGGTTTGCGGTCCGTGTTCAAAGATCGTCTCGCCAAAAGGCGCTCTTTAAAGGAGGTCGTGAGGTGTTAAAGGACGCTAAGGAGGGCGTGTCGCCGGCCATTAAAAAAGCGTTGAATGCACCGGCCAGTCTAAGTGATGACGCCGGCATTCAACCGGCGTAACTCTCGCTAATTTTCCGCCATAAAGCCACCGGTTCGTATCGGAATAAATAAGCGGGTATATATTCCGACAGTGGGCACCGTTTACGCGGTAGGTGCGAAGTGGGGCTCGAACAACGGCCAGCGGCCGCCGCGCGACACCGTCAACGCAAATTTACACGCGACCGGCCGCGCGCGTATAAATGATAATTCATTTTACGCCCGTTAGCGCCTGGCCGCCTCCGATGTATGAGCATCCTGTTCTCGACGCGTGAAAGCACCCTCCGGATTGCTACCGGGACACCTTTTATCATCCTCGACCATCGAACTGCTCGAATCCTTTCAATCTTTCCGAAAGGAGGCGCGGGGGCTTCGAACGTATTTAGCGTGATCTCAGTAGTCACTGAGTGCTTCAACCATTTCAACTAGATTGGGTGTATTTAGGTACACAGATCTATATTCAATAAAATCCTAAAGATTTGGGTTAATGATGTGAACAAACAACGCTTTAAATTCTTCTTACGTTCATTGTTGGTATTGGAAAATAGGCACAGGGGTAGGATCTCCTTCGCTTTGGGAAGGAAAAGGGATAACTCAATCACGCAAATAAATTAATTCATTTACGCCAGTTCAAGAGACTCACGTTTATTGGAGCACCGATCTACATACAATAGCGATAAGTGATCTCTTGGACGATAGGCGGTCGCTGTCGCGAACCCTGCAATTCACATCCTACAATTGTAAACTGTCAAAAAATTGCGACGAACTGATTAGTAAGAAGGTGTTGAAAATATGAAGATGGATTCAGTTATGGCGTCTACTTCAATAGAATAAGTAGAGCTGCAATCGCCACGTTTAGCTACAGGTTGGCCACGACTGCTATAATGTTCTTTCACTTTTGTATCAGACCTATTCGTTTTCATCATAAATGCAGAAAATCCGCAATATATCATCGACGCGTCTGCGGACGTCTTAGGGCCAGTTAGATCGAAAGCAACCTTTTCAGAGAGGCTCATTAAGATGTCTGTGTTTCTTTCTGGCTCTCGATAGCGTTCGCTAGTTTGATACCATGATCAAGGGTCCGGCCAGCTCCCCATATAAATTCTACGGATTTTTTCGCGCGCCGCGAGCGATCCGCGCTCATTAACCCGCGCACGCGACCAGGGATAAACGTCGGAGCGGGCGTGAAGCGAATGAATATAAATACGCGAACGTAATTGGATCGTCACATCCGGGATATCTATCGGCGGCGTGGCGTGGCTTGCAATTTACAGCCTCCCGCGTTCTTGTAGCTGGTATTGTTTTTCCACTCTCCGTGCGCGCCGCGACACCACGCGGAAGCCGTGTCATTCGTTGCCGTTCGAAGATTTTAATTTATTCGCTGCGCGGCAAGGACATCGTGCTCCTGTAAGGGAATAAAACGGAAAAATACGGTCGTCGTTTCTCGGCGATCTCACAGTGGTCCTCTGGCGGAGAAGATAAAGCGGGGAATTATGAGCGTCATTCTTGTAATCTCTTTTAGAAAGTGGGTTCATCGTACGTCATGAAACTCGATGCGCGGCGAGCACGGGCGACATTGAGGTATCTTAACGTCGTAATTCGTTTGCGTTTAATACCTCCCGCGCATCTGCCAGCTTCTGCTACCGGTCCACCGTGATGAACCGTAAATCTGTGTAAAAGTGACAAGGACCTTTTGAATAAAAGCTGCCTCCATTCAGACGGTCTCCGGCGCGGAGATAATATTTAAGGAATCCTTTACGGTTAACTGACTGTCCGACATTCTCGTCTGTGACCATAAGTGCCGCCAGATTTGTACTCGGCGTGCTACGAAAAAGGATTTCATTGCTTGTTATTGGGGTTATTACGAAACTGAAAAAAGCTGGACGCTTCGAACCTCGCTTGTGTACCCGCTGTAATTGGCTATTCATGATTTATCTCCGAACAAGCTGCTTATCACAATTATTAGACGAAGAAACAAATATCTATTTGGTTTCGGTATCTTCAAGTCGATGCAGACAAATTTTATTTTGCACGAAGAGCATTCGTTGCAATCATCACGAATTATTCTCGCTGCTCTATAAAATAAAGAAAAATGAAGCTTTATGCTCGGGCGTTATTGGCTGCGAATAAATAACAATTGGAGAAAGACTGATCACAAGAGAATAATCTGCAGCGTTTAGCAAACACCGTGAAATGATTCGCGATTTCCCTGAAGAAACCGGAGGATCCGGCGTGGCTGGGGCCGGTTGCCCAGTACCTGCGTCTCTCCGTTAAGTTACAACGACTGGCGCTTAACCCCTGACACGGGGTACAATGGCTGGACGGGACTCCATAATTGTTATTTTAATAAGCTAATTTTCGCGGCGCTCGAGCGGAGCAAAGCGCGTGAGCGAGGATGGAAAAGGTCCGGCGCGCAGGGGAGAGAAGAACGCCTCGGAGAGCCGGCAGAGGCGGGAGGAACGAGAGAGGAACAGGGATGAGAAGGTGCACCAGGTATGGCCCCATCGACGGCCACGTCGGACGTGCTGAGATTAACGGCCGTACTTCCGAGGGTCTCGACGATTTACCCGTAATAAACGTAGCCACGCTTCTTGCGCCGCGATTCGTCCTTCTTCGTGCCCTTTTCCGCGAAACTCTCTCGCCCTTGGCTTCTCCGTACGCGTGTCGCTCCCAGAAACCACTGCGGAGCCCGCGCTACAAATGTTTATTGCTCCGACAGTGTCTCTAGCCCTACAATTACACACTGTTCCAATGGTATTTTAATTGACAACTTGCTTCATGGAGGAACTTCTTTTTGAAAAATATCGGTGGTGCATTTTTTTTTCAACGGAAGGGTGTGACCAAATAATCTTAAACTCTGTATAGGCTTTTTGTTATACTTTTGCCAAGACGTGTAAATTTTTTCATTGCGGTTTGTTCAGAAATGCAGCTTTCATTTAAGTATAGGGTAAAGTGCCCAAATATGAACCAATTTTTGTTGATGTAATTTTTTCATTATTTTAGAATGCTCTTTTTCGACCAAAAAATTACCAGTTGTAGATGCATTTCCTCCCTATAAGATTCTGTGGTCAAGTTTGTTTAAAAATTAATATACCTTGGAAAAAATATTTTTTTTGTGGTGTCATTTGCAGGTTCCAGCGAAAGGTGTTCTTAATATGGTACACCTTGAATATGAAACACCAAGAGTGTCAATAGCTATACCCATATTAGGGAGCCCTTGGTAGTGCCATATTGTGAACTCCACGTGGATTGATAATACTAGTTACTGACAAGGAGAAAATGAATTTCAGCACAATCCAACAGTTAGCAAACGTTAATATATATAAACTGACACTACAGATATATTCAAACATTTCAAAGTCACTTACTTTTCTCGAAAAAGATACTATCGATATTCTAATCACAAAAATATTCAACACGTGCAAACTTGGGAAACTACCGTTTGAGGATTTTTTAACTAGAGTACGACTTCTCCTTTACAAGATATAAGGTAGTGCCATATTAGAGGACTGTACCATATTTGGGCACTTGCAAATGGGCAGATGGTAACTTTAAATGAAAATGGTACTCTTAGTAAGAAGTCTGTACAACCTACCACATTGGTTACAGTTCAAACGATAGTAAACTCGTCGAAATGTTTTGCGAATATCTAAAAAACTAAAAGAGACCGCCTATTATATGTATAGGAAAAAATTGTTTCGAATTACGACCTCGACAACATATTTCAGTTTCATAAAAATCCGAGAATACTAGAGACGTATTTCTCTAAAATTTGACATTATGAATGAAACATAATATGTCGATTTAGAACAAAAATGGGTGAATTATTATGCTAGGCTCTGTCATGCAACTATTTCCGAGGAATGTGCAAGTAAAGCTCGTACACAAGAGCTTGTCGTAAGAATTGAAGTTCGTCTCAGTGAACTATTGATCGCCTCGTCAGTCACCGCGCAAATTGATGGACCACTGACAGCCTTCCAGTTTTGACGTTACATGTGGCAAGAGTCTAATGGTAGTCGCAGATACGAGCCGTTTAATACATGGGAACAGAGTAGTCTGCGGTGCCTGAAAAAGTGTTGTGCTGTCAGTGTAGTACCGTATACACGCGTTGTATGCGTGCGGATTTCTTGTTCGGCGGAGTTCAATTTCTTAACACAACTTGACCCGGCAGCGGCAGCGCAAGAACATAAACATAGATTTCCCGTAGGGAGAGATATCCGTTGGATCCTCCTCACCCAATCGGCCGGGCACGACATTTATCTCGTTACAAAACGTCCCATCTTGCCGCCGCCGCTGGAAGATCGATAGGGTTTTCTGGCTTTATCAGACGCGCTGGAAATCCATAATGCCGCCTTCCGCGACCTATCCCGGGGTACCGTACTTTTCAATCATTGCGAAATGTGAAAGGACTCGGTCGCAGCTTTATATGGTTTTCGCAGTCTCTTATTATCTGCCACGGGGAAGGTTCTATTGTCAAACGCGACCAGACAGCAGGTTAAATAATGTCACAGCTTATATGGCAACGGGATCTGCGGACCCCTACGATCCTCGATGACCTCTTAAAGATCAGATCTCCACATACTTGAACCTATCCTCTTTCGTATTTCGCAAAATATAAAAATTACGCCAATAAGAGCGGCTAGGCTCAACCTCGTCTGCAAAAGTTACCATTTTCTACGTTCGAAACAAGCATGCTTGCTACAAGAAATTATATTAACCCCTTGTCCTACAATATCGTATCAGACTCGTGATGAAGATTCTGAACAGAGTCTAATAAATACGTATATTATTAATTTCCTTTAAGCCGAGATGAAATTCTATTTTGTTAATGTATAGTTCTCGGAGAATATGTAGGCATACAATTGATATAAATTGTCTCCTTTTTCAGGAAATTACGAACTACAAAAAAAGTTCTAATCACTGAAATCGTAAAATAAATCGTAGGGCAAGGGGTTAAAAAGTACAATGCCCTTTTTTAAACTGAGGGAAAACATATAGCGCCAGAAATAATAAGGTACCGTTTCCCAAATATTTAAGGACTATTAAGTAGCAAGGGGAAAACTTCGACTGCAACGTAGTGTCGTTACCAAACCAATTCTAATCCCGCCTAATCTTTAAGCACCGTCGCGTCGGCTGGAACGATTTAAGCGTTCGGGTTCGCGGTGATAAACGACGTCCAATCAACGTCGAAGGCGTCATCGTTATCGAGCGTTCATCAGGGGGCAGGGTTCGGGAGGAGGGGTAGCGGTGCCAATTAATACGATCAAGATGAATCGCGATGAATTTATCGTGGATAGGACTTGTTCCCCTACAAGAATCAACAGGGACGCGCGTGTGTTCGAGCGTGTTGCGAGGCTCCGCGGCGCGCATGAGTTTCAGCGGGAGGACGTTCACTCGCATTAACGGCTTATGGGATTCCTGCGTAACTTATTTACGATGACCAAAAAAAAATCGAGGCTCCCCCGTCCGCCTATAATATACGCTGAAATCCGCTATTCTTCAATTACCGCTCGTCTCCTTTCTATATACAGTATACGTTCCCGCGGCTTTATCGTTCCGTCCCTTTCGCGTTCTCTTCTTCCCTCGCGCGGTTCCCCTCCTCTTTTATTCCTTCCCGTCGCTCTTCTTCCTTCCCGTGTAACCCTTTTCTTCCTCGAAGTACCGTGGCTCGTTGCGGATATGCGTGTGCATCTATCTATCTACCCGTTGGCTTGGTTGCGTGGACCTGAACGCGTGAGCGCGTACACAGCACGGGTTACAGCCCCGGGTCAGAGGTCAGGTGCCGTACAACAGAAAGAAAAAAGGCGAGAGTTAAATGGGCGTGGCTCGTATTTGAAGTAGAATCGACCCTCCACCTTCTAACCCTTCGACGGCGACCCTTCGAACAGGAACGCGTCACGGAATCCGAAGCCATTCAAAGCGCGTACCCGCCATTCCCGTGTCCCCGGAACGCCACGCTCGCGGGGAAGGCTGCTAATTAATTTACTCGCTTATCGAGACCCTAAATTTCATTCCCCTCGCTTTAATCGATGACGCGAGTCGCTTCGGCAACTAGGAGTTTGATTTAAGGAATTGTTGAAATTCTTGAGAACATGTCGCAACCGAAGAGATTCAAGATTCTGAATTTATTTTATCGCTCGTACGAAAAGTACAGCATTTCTGCGAAACAATAGTACATAGAGACATAGAAATGTCTAGAAAGCAAAAATAATTAATGTTACAAATTTTCATTGTGTAGTTCGTGTTTAATGAAATAAACTCCTTTGCTTTTGTAGAACTGTTCAGAATGCTGTCTTCGCAATCAACGTGTCACAGTAGTTTGTCGAACGTTGCACTTTAATAAATCGTGTGATGCAGTTAGGAAAGCATCGTGCGACCACTCTCATTTGCTCGATTCCTTAATGCAAAAGACATAAGTTATAAACCGCATGAATCATTGCATAGTAAAGTGACAAATGTACCATCTCACACCGTGTACGTTATTCTTTGAAACCACTATGTAATATTCTTTCAGCGTTTGTGCAAATGTCAATATTAATGTCCAACAAAAAGCTTATGTTTATTTAAACCGCTATTCATTAATCTTTTACGTCAAATTCTTACAAATTGCACGCATCAAATCGTGATTTTATTAGAACTTTCTATTGCGCCGTCTTTCGCCTAGTTTGTCATGCTAAACTACATATGACCGGCTCGTATGCACGGTGTAACGAATTATACTGAAAATGGTAAAAATTACCATAATTAGATGGCAGACTTTGTGTATTTAAGGCAAAACTGATTAAACAAATGTAATATTCCGGATGAGTGGTTGATAAACGTTGTAGGTTTGTGGTGGATAAAACACTAGTTTATTAATAAAACTCCTCAATTGTAACTCCGGAAACAAAATAAGAAAAATGCCTAACCAAGTATAATTCGTCGAAAGTCTGACAATTTATGGTAGACAGGAATTCAGTATTTTCAATCATTTGTCAAAGTCATAAGAACATTGAACTCGAATGTTTTTTTCCCAGGTGTATCGGACCAAATTCAGTATTTTCTATAATGCTAGTTTCGGTCTTTTGCATGAACGTCAATAGCAGTCCTCTAAATGGAGAGGGAGCGGAGATGACTGCAATGATGTGTCGTAGCGCTGATTCTTGTGTGACTAAGGGTAGAACCGCGGTTGAGGTTCATTGTCGGAAACATACTTACTATCTGCAACACCTTAGTCGCTCATCCAACACAAACCACGAGGCCGTAAAAGTATTACAATGTTTAATAGAAAAAATACATTCTCCTTGAACGTCTGTCTTGTTTACGCCGTAGTAGTTCGCATTTGATCTTCGACCACTCCAACATGACATTCCAGATTTGAATATTCCCGTGTGAAAAGGTAAACCCAACAATCCCCGATACATTCAGCAATTAGTTTTGCAAAGCCGCGTTTGTCGTAAAGTCATTACGTGTTTAAAATGTAGTCGCTTGAAGAAACAATTTGCACGTCGAAGGCGGTCGCCGCGCCGGTCCCCGTGGATTTAATATCTCATATTTCGCTGTGGAAGTCTCGCGTGCTGGCTATGCACGGTACGATGTGATGCAGCGTCGGGTCGCGTCGCGTCGGCTACATTGTCCAGAAATAAATTCCGGAGCCCGTGCCCCGCGGCAGATCAGGCATGTATCCGTAGTCTCGTCGATGTTCCACGGCGAGAACAAAACCGTTAAACACGCGACACAGCCGAACACCCATGAAAATGCATGCGCTGTCGGTCTTCAATCGCGTTGACAAGATCGTCCGCGGTAACGATCGACAATTATCGAGTGCCTGGCGCGGCTGGGATGCCTCGAATACCTAGGCGACTTCTTTGGCGACTCGGTCGCACCGACGTACAAATCAAACGGCAGATATCCCGTGGAACCAAACGAGAGGCAAAGAGAGAGAGAGAAAGATTAAAAAGAGAAAGGGAGGCGTGTACACGTAGAAGAAGGCTGATCGGGACGAATCGATCGTTCGAAAACAATTAAGGGTACGCGAGACATTTCCGAGGGGATACCAGGTCGATGGGACTATTCATCGCCTCTTTCTTCTGGCTGGCAGCTGGACCGAAACGTGACGTGTGCCTGACGGCCGTCGCTAATTTAATAAAAGCATCGCGATCGAGAGAGGAGAGGAGGACGGAGCGGAGCGGGGAGTAGCGATCCGACTGTATCGATGACCAATTTAGATACCAATTTCGATCCGAAGGTTCAGGCTCGAAACCATCGGAGCTATCTTCTCGATCTGACGCGCGGTTCACGGGGCGAAAGTTCGTGCGCCGGCCATTACGCTCGGTCACGTCGCTCCTCCGTCCCCGGGTAAAAAGTCCGGCAATTAATTTCGCCGGAAAAACGTTTATATCTTGTCCCGCCGCGCGGCTACGAGAAACTACGAATTGGTGGGTGGAATTCCGATACTTCCTCCGGCTCGTTACGATGATTCCTCGCAGCCGGCTTCCCTCGATGATGTCGGCAATTAAAGTCTTATACCCTCCATTAATCTGCATAGAGAAGTGGATAGGCGAGAGGAGAGGACGAGCCGCGAGATAGCAGAGAGTGAAAGAGAGAGAGAGAGAGAGAGAAAGCAAGAGGCTCCACGGGGGTTTCGCGACCCCATCCTCCACGAGTGACACGGAGAAAAGATAGAAAAAGGGAAAACACGAAACTCCTGTCACCGAGGGATCACCGCGGGTGGGACGACCGACGGCCATGATCGTCTTTGAGATTCCCACGGGAGAGATCCACCGATATCCGTCGAAATGTCTCCGCGGCTCGGCTCCTCTTCCGCGTTAAATCATAGTTTAGGTACGGGCTTCTTGTCGGGTACCGTTTTGCGGGGGTGTGGCGTTTAATTACGGCCCTGGCGTCGGCAGAACGGTTTGATGGCCGTTCGGAGGATGGGACCGACTATTTCGGTTAATTGAATGCGCGATTACGCTCGCAGAAATGGTTCTTCTGCGGCCGAGGCAGTCGTGGTGACGCGAATTGGCCGAGCTGCTCTTTCTCGACGCTGCTGTCAGCCCAGAAAGAAATAATTAGCTTAATCGTTGCATATGGGAACATTTGTCTAAAAATTCTTTAGCCATGGGCTCTTAAAAATGATGAGATAATCGCCGGCGGATAATATGTTAGAAGTACCAATACTGGTCGAAATCTTGGTGTCTTATATTTCTACCCTCTATGCAGCTACTCCACTCCTCTCTGTAACGAACAAGGATTCCCTGGAACAAACGAGGTTCTACCATATCGCGAATTGTTTTCGCCTAGTGCGGCCATCTTTCTCGAGAGCCTGTGATGCCCCGGCTATCATGACGAGCAGCTTTTGCAAGTAATCTATCCGGCAAACGAATAATTCCGACTTTCTTTCCCCCCGTGCGGGGGGAACAGATTTAATTCCCGGGTGACTGGTGTCTGCCGAACCGACCGACCGACCGCGGGCTTAATTGAGAGTCCGCGGCCGCGTATAAATAATTCAACGCGAAGTGATTCATTCTGTGTGCGCGTGCGCGCGGCGCCGGCTCGCTCGCGTACCAACAGTTGTCCCGGGGTTTTTAACACTCTCTAGAAAGTCAGAATATCGAGGCAATCGCCATTACATTTCCTTCGTCACGTACTTGACAAGGTAATGGTGCGCAGGGATTAACTAACACCTAACAGCAGGACACTTACCGCGCCGCGCCGCGGCAACGACAGATAAATTAGCGATGCTCGCATTGTGGATGGGGTAATAGACGTCGCGGCGCTGACATTTAAACCACGACACAGTGCAACCCGGCATCTCTCTGTTGTAATACTCTCGGCCGCTGCGCAGTTCGACGGACGGACGAGGGGCCGTTAGCGGTTCCATTTTCCGCTTTTTGAAGGCACAATGGAGCGCGCCCGGACAATGCCCGTGAGCATAAAAGGAAATCGACGGGACCCGCGAGAGCGACGACGTTCAATCGAATTTCCAGGCGAGATCCTGTCTAATTGCCGAGCGTGAACGATTCGAGTGTCTCTCTGCCCGATAAGATTGATTTATTATCCGCGAATTAATTAGACGGCACGCGAAATCGGGACAGAAGCGTCGCCCATCGCCGATAGAGACGAGCAGAGGTTGTATCCGACTTGGCGAACGTTCAGTTCGCGCAGGTAAATGCGCGGATATTATCGTTCTTCATCCTCCCCCGGTGAAGTTCGCAAATTGCCGACCACCGGGGCCAGATAACTTCAATTTTCCTCCTATCAGGATGCAATCGACAGCCTCTTCCGTGGCCGGATCGCGGGCTCGCGTTGATGAACCTCGCGGAAACGCGGCGGGCAGGTGCAAAGTGTGGGCGATCGGCTCGACGAAGGCAGAAAACGAGAGAGCTAACCGAGATGCCAGCGCAGCGGATATAATCGGAGAAATTAAAGGATACTCTTTTCCGTGGTTTATGGAGATGGGAATTGCCCGACGATTTATCAGAGGCGATTACCAAACTCGCGAAGACCGGCGCGACGAGAGATTTAATCGGACGAGAGGGAAATTGTCGGTGATTAGAAACGAATGTGTTAGCGACGAGGCGCCCGAGTGAAAGGAAATCGAACGTGGTCTCATTAACGTGCAGCTTTTTGTTTTAACCGATCGTGATTCGAGGCGTTACGAAATAATCAAGGCGTCCTTAATCTGAGATCAACCGTAGGCGCATCGAACTCGCCGATCGAATATCATTACGATCGAAGAGATTCCCTCTTCCGATTTCACTTCGAGCGCTGTGGGACCGAGTGCAATTTGCGTGAGCTCGGCTAATGATAGTTCCAGCAAAAATATGTTATAGACGATGCCCTGGGATAAGGTAACGAGCCTGGTCCAGGATTTCGCGGCGGTTTCCTAGCAACCCCGAGAATGCTCGAGTTGCGTCAAAAAGCCCTTGGGAAAGTCTGAGCGCACCTCTTAAAGGTATCTGCCTCGTCGTTGCATTCTAAGAGCAATTCAGCGGGTAGATAAAAGTTGCTATAACCTTTTCCAAGCGTATACTTTAATAGTAGATCAGTTAAGAGAACCGTTCTCGGTCCCTTTCCACCAGGGGTTTGCAGATAGTACGATAGGATCAGGTTACTTTGCCCAATTTAGCACGTTATGATCATGCTCGGCGTGCAAACTAATTTACTACGGTAATGAAAGATTGTGTCTTCGAGTATACGAGGGTCAGTCAAATACAAATCGGACTATTAGCGAACGTTTACTAGGATGATGAAAGATTGTTCAAGTAGCAACTTACCTGTAGGACTTGAGGTAAGCTTGTGTTTTCAAGTAGCGACCTGTGCAATTTTCGAGGAGCATGAAACAGGAAGGATGATTCAAGAAAGAATGGAGATCGCGACGTTTTCCGGCAGAGTCGCCGCGAAACTACGCGCGAGGACGTCGAGGCGTGTACGCTTGTTACCTGTTTTCCTCGCGGAGACAGGTGAGTTACAGTCTGTCTTCCTCGTGTTCGATCTCGCTGCGTATCCCGGCTCGTCGTCTTCGTCGTCGTCTTCGTCGTCGGTCCCCGGGCGAATAGAACGCTTGTATGGGCCTGACCGTCAGGTATGTATCGCCTTGAACGGGCACCCGAGGCTGACCTCCGACCCCCGCCCCGGGTACGCAGGTGAGGCGCGAATTTTTGAAACGGTCTTTCCCGTTCCCGTGTACACACGCGCCGCAGATATATCCGTATAGAACGCTGGAGGACAAGGGGAGGTGAGGCCGGAGGCGGCGTTTGCCGATTGGTCGGCGCCGTCCTCTTCGCAGCCAGTGACGAGAATGGAGGCCATCCTGACCCACTCCCACCGCGCCTAGTTTATTCTTACCTTTCCTTACCTTACCTTGCCTTTCCTTTCCTTTCCTTGCCTTTCCATTCCTTTCCATAATCCGCACTGTGTCGCTGCACACTCCCTTCCCCTACCCGAGACCGCGCGACCACCCCACGGCCACCTGTGTCGCCGGGAATCTAATCCAGGAACTCCGGATTCCTAGGTCTACGAAGACTCTAATTTCTACGCTTGCTGGTCGCCAAATTTCACGGAGAATTTTGTTACTTTTCTCGCTACTTGTGGGAAACCGTAGTTGGGCTGCTTTGGGTTGGGAAAGCGATGCAGAGAGCGCGATGTTCGCAGTGACTTGCGGGTGACTTCGATGCGTGCATCAGCGATGTCGTCTGAGCTGGAATAATGAGTACTCGACGCTGTCCGTAATTACTCATTTAAATTGACTAATCAACGAAAATACAATACAATAAAAATTGAAAACTCAAAATGTTGACGGCAGCGAATAAGTAAGATCGACGAAGTAGCTTACGAGGTTAATTAAAAGCAGCAAGACGGAGACTCTGAATCTAAAATAGAGACAAGGTAATTAAATTGCAAAACGATACTCGTTGCAATTCCTACGAAGACGTGAGAAGCTGATACAGAGTTTTCCAACAGGATATAAAGAAAACAGATTTGATCTTGAATACAAAAAACAAAATGAATAACTGACACATGGTGAGATAAATGAAGAATCGAAATAAAAGACTAGACCGCGAATCTTTATGCATTGAAAATTCATGAAAACCTATATACCATATGTGTATAGTTTATTTACCTTGCTTCCTAGATAGCAAGTGTCGTAGGGGCTCTCGCAGGGGTTCTGCGTGTTTCGGTCGCAATGATCACGTCCGGATCACGTCGAACCGTGCGTCTGTCGGTCGGCCAGACCTTGGGTCGCACTAATTCCATCCGTGACCCGTGTAAACGCTCTGCGGCGAACCATCCATCGGGATCCTCCGCAGTATACTTCTTAATGGCCGTTTCACGCATGCACGATTCCGCGGGCGCCCGGCAATTACATTATTAATAGAGATATTACTGGCCGCGCTCGGGGCATTACGACACCGCGGCGTCGTAAGGGAACGCGTTACCACGAGATTGGTCCGAAGACCGATGAAGGGTTTGCGGGAGAAGGCATTAAGACGCGATGGAAATAGAGGAGGAAGAAAGCAGATGGCCAGAGTGCCAGCGAGAGAAGAACGAGGGAGAGAGAAGGAGAGAACGGGGGGAGAGACAAAGAGGGCCGGCCGCGAAAACAGGGGAGTAGGATCACCGGGGCAGATTGATCGCTCTAATCTGTTCCTGCCGGACCACACATGACGCGTGGCAGAAATTTTTAGTACGCTTAATCCGACCTCGGATTATGCGCTAATATCGCGACGGGGAATTGCCGGCTACAGGTGGACGAGCGTGGGCGTCGGGCCACGAGGAAGGCCCCGGGAATCGGACTGGAGGGTGTTTGTATTGTTCACTGTGTTCCCAGTGCACACAAGCCAGTGACAAGCATTTGTCCGGATGTAATTATTAAACTCCCCTGAGTGGATGGTTTGGAACCTCGAGGGCCGTGTCCAATTATCAATATTAATTTTTAAGTGTTACGGTATTAGAGACTCTGTTGTATCATTTTCGATCAAATAAATTCAGGATGGGAGTAGGGTAAAGTGCCCAAATATGAACCAGTTTTTGTTGATGTCATTTTTTGATTATTTTAGAATGCTCTTTTTCGACCAAAAAATTACCAGTTGTAGATGCATTTCCTCCCTATAAGATTCTGTGATCTAGTTTATTCAAAAATTAATATAGCTTGGGAAAAATATTTTTTTTGTAGTGTGTCATTTTCAGGTTCCAGCGAAAGGGGTTCTTATATGGTACACCTTGAGTCCCTAATATGACACCAAGTGCCATATTCGGCACCCACACCAAGAATGTCATTATAGCTATACCCATATTAGGGAACTCTTGGTAGTGCCATATTGGAAATTTCACGTGGACAAAGAGAAAATGAATTTTAGCCCAAACCAACAGTTGGCAAACATTAATATAAATAAACTTCAACTACAGATATGTTCAAATATTTCAAAATCGAAAATTTAACCACAAAAATATTCAACACGTGTAGACGCAACTGGCGGAGAATTGATACTAAAATCTATAGATATGGTGCGATTGCACTGCACACTGTTGAGTAAACATGGTAAACTATTGTTTGAGGATTTTCTCACTAGAGTGCGACTTCTCCTTTACAAGATATAAGGAAGTGCCATAATAGGCGACTACACTATATTTGGGCACTTTACCCTACATTCCGAATCAGCTTCTTTCTTCGATTTTCTACAATTATTTGGAAGAATTTGTACTTCTTGCAAAGCGAAAAAATTATAAAGTAGTTAATTATCGAAAAATATTAACATTCCAGAAAGAAAAGAATGAGTTGGTGGTCGTCCCTGGTTGAAAGATTAAACGCCGATTTCTCGCGAAAGCAGCCCATTGTCGGCCGGTGATAAAGATGCTCAGTCAACCAGATTATTTTTAGGACTTACGGTCAGGTCTGTTTATAAGGACAGTGCAAATTGAAAGCACTCGGATCGGGAACACTGTCTCCATTATGCTCGGTCGAAGTAAAATATTCTGAAGTTGATCTGCTTCTATCAATACGGAGCTGCTTCCAGCCGACATTCAACACTACACTGTTAAACGACCGGCGTAAGGACAGTGTATAATTGAGGCATTCTTGGTGCTTCGTGCACGCAACCGAACAAACGTACCGCGTTTCTTGCGACGTTTTACAGGCGTGTTTGCCCGGAACGGTACTAATTGCATTTGCACAGTAATGGACAAGGCCGCGTGGCATCCGCGCGCGTTTCTCACCAGCCACGGAAAAAAGTCTCCACACTAAACGACAGAAATGCACTTCTTGCACCTCTATTGCTCGGCACAGCCGATAAAAAACGGCACTCTGTCATCCGTTTCATTATTCGTGACAGTTCCGACTGAATCTTCCTCTGAGATTGATCTTGTCCCATCTTTAGCCCCAAAAATATGTTTTCCTAAAGAAATTAAAAAATTTTGAGAACTTCTCGTGGTTCTTTTTACCCAGAAATTCGATCATAATTTAATCCTCTGCATCATTCAGAATTTTCTTTTTCTACTCTGTGAAATTGTTACAACCGAAGAAATTGTAATAGTAATAGCATACTTACGTATGTGCCTGACGTGGTAGCCGAGCAGAACGTTACAAATAAGACACGTGACTATAAGCCCTTTATAATAAGATTCGTATCGATATTATAATAAACAAGTATTAAGATAACAGAGAGATAACAAGACATGACAGAAATGCTAGGGGATAAATTGGCAGGCGAGAGTAAAAACTGGGGGGGAGGTGAAATCGTATCAGGTAGTGGAGGAGATCGTCTCGTCTGGAGGCCCGTGGAAAGTAAATTCTTCTGCAGGGAAGAAAGCAAAATTCTTTCGCGCAGCGCGTCGCCAACGAAATTTCACGGCGACCACGTGGCCGTTCGTCGAAGAATGCGACACGCGGAAAGTTATTAACGGCGATGAAATCCGAACACGAAAACACGAACATGACGACGGTGGCCGCGTGCGTGGTCGCATCTCATTCGCCCATTAGGAAGGTATTTCACGGCGTGTCACGTTTTATGTCGGCCACGTGACTTCGCGTGACACTGCCGAGTTGAGTCGATGGGAGGTCGTAGGTCGCATGCGATTCGCGTCGAACCGTTCGGCCCTGCGACTGGCGGTTCCTTCGCCGTCGTCTAAGTTTCTTTCGAACGTGAACGTTGTTAGCAGTAATGTTAATAAACCCTCGCTGAAAAATCCCCCAGCTCGTAGCCTGTAACTGTAGACACTCCTTCCACCTTCTATCTGCGCGTAACATCTTTTCTTCGATCCTTTGTAAGCTGATTGCGTTTCCACCGACGGCCCCCCTATCGCCAGGATTCGCAGAACTCCGAGGATCTACTCCAAAAGATTATGATCGAAAATTGTCCATTTTTTAACTCCTATAGCATCCTGTAAAAAATTCTTTTCGATGATAATTTCGGGATGTCGCGTTGTGTAACGGTAGCAGGGATCGTGTCAAATTAATTCGTGTTACAATTTTTATATAGTTGTTGTAACTGATAAACGTGACGGTGCGTCTATTCCTGTACGGTATATTTTAACCATCAACCAGTTAATGTCTGCATACAAAAAAAGATAAACACCTCCGGCTTAATTTATGACAAATAAAATTTCAGTGGCGCTAATTATTTCATTACATTAGCTTCAAAATGTCAAGACTTTACAGCCTAAAGGAAGAAATCGGAATATGTCAGAACTCGCGTCACGAGTTAAAGGTTACACACGTTGTGTGTTCTTTAAAAATTTGGATCGAGTGATATCGACGTCTGCAACAATTGAACGATAATAAGAATAGCAGATTTGATGAGTTCATTCCAGAAGTAACATTTAGAAGTCGCAGAAACAGGAAAATGACAATACAAGTTGCGTATATCTGGACAGCGAATTTCGTGCACTTTTGCGAACATCATTGGGTGAAACACGAACCAGTGAAAACGTAAGAATCAACGAATACGGTGATGTTACTTTCGTTAACAGAAGAAATACATTTGCATTCAGCCTCGGTATCATATAATTAATGCAGTCAATTTTAATTTCGCATAAAGATGCGCAGTCTACTTGTGGCTCGATAAAATTGTTAAAGAGAGAATTAAGTTGCTGTTTGGCTCCTGTGTTTTACAATCGATGCAAATAATTTTGACTTAGCATAGCGATCATCCGTCTAGATACGGCAGAGTTCGAAACAATCTTGCGCCATTCTTCCTACCGTTTCGCAAGCGATCGGGCCGATTCGGCGGACTATGTGCACAAAAATTGTCGAATTCCACACAGGCAGGGCCGGCACAATTTTATATATCTGCGTGATTTACGGCGCCCCGTGTGGCGAAGGTCGGCCGGGAACGAAACGCGACCCGGAACGACGTATTCTAATTTGGTTAAACTTTCATAAATGGGACAACGCCGGGACGAGACGAGAGCCCGTGTCTCAGCAGGGGTGCGCGCCGGTCTTTTAACGACTCATTTGCGTCCCCGGGAAACTTTACGGGCCGACTGATCGATTATTTTATTTTATTTTATTCCGGGGCCGCGCCGGGTCCCTGCCTGTGCTGCCTTTCTCGCGCGGAGCACCGCCTCTGCGTCGTTTTATCGGCGTATCGCGTTTCCGACGCGGCCTTTCGAGATCTCTCGCCGACGATCCCTCGGATCCATTCTGCCGCGGGAAATCTCTCGATCGACGGGAAGGAGATCGTTCCGGATAGTAGACGCACTGACCAACGCGATCCCAGATCGATCGAAAGCCCCCGTTCAATATGGACACTCTCGGACCGTCGAATTTCTACGCTCACAATTTATATCCAACCCGTTAACCAGCACAGAAACATTTTCGGTGTTGATGATGTAAGAGATTGTCAAATTCGTTATATGGGATACGTTTTATGGAAAGTATGTAATTGGGGACCGATGGTGTAAGAGATTGTCAAATTCGTTACATGGGATACTTCGTATGAAAATCATGAGTGCCATTAATTTCCACAAACCGGAGGGAGCTGATGCACAAGAATAAAAAGCGGAGACGATGTTCGTATATTACAGAAAACAGGAGAGAATATGAGTAAGGTGATATTTATCTTTACATGGTTTCCTAAATTATAGAAGACTCGCATCGCTGGCTGCGCACGTATCTTCGACCATCAGAAAGTAAAAGGATACTTTCTCTTAAACACCGGGAATTCGAGGGTTATTTAATTCCAGATCAGATCCCGAAATCTGAAAGACTACACACGCTACAATTTCTGTTCTTTAGTACGTGTCTTGATACCTTTTCTTATGCAAGACGATCTCAGTCTCTTCTGACTGGTAGTCGAGCCAGCTATTTTCCATTTCTAGACGTCGAAGAGAATCGACGACTATCTTCTGCCAAATTCATTGAACATTTCGGAGAAGTAGCTTGCATTTAATAAAACATTTTAATGAGGAAGATAAGCAGCAAACGAAATGGTGGTAACGTGTCAAATCGAAGTGCAGAGGGTTAGAATAAAAACTGTGGTGCCGTTAAAATGAGGAAGATGGTGCTTATGGGGGTTAATGGGGCTCGAAAGAAAGTGCAGGAGAGGAGGGACATGAGCATACGGGGAAAATGAACAATGATGGAATCGCCAGCGTTTACTTAATCGTCGACGTCGTCGCTGGTTTCGCGGAACGGCCGCTCCCTTATCTTTACGACGACGAGCCTAGCCCCGTCCATTCGCGCCCGCCTGGTTTCCTGACAATTTTACAATTCTGCGCGCCGTGCGGGAGTGCTACAGGTTTATAGTACTTGCGTTTATAATACGTCTCGGAGTTTATGGTCCGCCGTGCGCGTATTACCAACGATTTCTTCCGTGCCGGACGCTTCTCCTCACCGATGCTGGTCACGGCCGTGACAATGTCCCCTTCTCTAGCCGCTACGCTGACTCTTCGTAATTCGGATATTTAAACGCTGAGAAAAGTGTATCTAATGAATTGACGTTCGATATGTCCAAAGATACGATTTATTATTTAATAAATTTGTGTATGCTTACCGAGGAATTTTTGTATAAAATAAACATTATTTGCATCAATTGCAAAGAACCGCAGCCACAGGAATGCATTCTGCTGTCACTTTTCATTGAAATAAATGTATCGAATCGAGTGAAGTGGATCTCCTGGAATTCTTCTCACACAGCACATTTTCACGTGATTCACAGTTACACGGTTTTTATGACACGTTCATATAGTTTCTTCGAAAAGGCTTTATTCGCATTGCGGCGGTTTTCTTACAAAATTTTATTGCAGTGGTGAGAGCACGTATATTCATCATTAAGGAAATGTCAATTTTTCGAAAAAATATAATTTTTATTTGTTTCCCTCGACGCAATAACTTTCCCTTTACGCGTTTATTGTGCACAGTATTTCTAGCCAATGCATTTTTATATTTTAAATTGCTTCTCGTGCAACTCGCGTTCCAACCTTTACAGAACCTCTTTCTTTGTAAAAAGAGGGATGGGTTTACTGTTATACAAAATAAAACTCGAAGTACACTGAGGATAATGTCTACTGTGCCAGGAAACTTAGTCGGTATTCATTTGACAGAAATCTTGAAAAATAAAAAGGGAGAAACTGCAAAGAAAGTGTAATAGAAAATGGTCTCTTTATTCTCTTTCGTGAGTACTTCTAAAGGAAAAGTACTAGAAACACCGAGGAAGATTATAATCTTCAAATGTTAGTCCGAAAGAGAGAATTCTTCTCGTCGAAAGACCCGAGAGCAACAAAGAGGAGCAAGAACAGGCCCGGTTAAAAACCAGGCAGACAACCCACGAGGCACGAAGCGCAATCCTGTGAATGCACCTGTCAGTGGTCATCATTCAACAGCTTCATTGACCCTAGGATCAATTGGGACGCAGTGATTCTCATGCTAACGACACGGTGCTCGTCAAACGGAGCGATCCCTCGGTCGAACACGATTACGCGGCTCGTCTCGAAACTGACAGACACTGCTGGTCGGGGGCGGGGGTTAATGAGACACGCTGATTGGCTTCGGAGATTCATCGGGTGGCTGACGTTGATCAATTTTTATCCTGTCTTATTTGCATACAACCGGCAAGCACCGGCGCGGCAGTGGCGTAAATCCGGGACCCTCGGCCGGCGTGTCTGACCGCGACGGAAAGATACTACTGAAATTCTTCGGGCTCCCATCTCCTCGGAGAACGATCCTCCATTTTGGCGCGGGTGATCGATCACCGTGATAATTTCGTCTGAACCTTAATGCCATCTTTTAGGACTAATAACGCAATACGTATTTGTTCCTCGAGGTACCGCGAAACGAGGTAATACAAAGTCCAGAGAAGACGATGGAGGATATGTTATTTATCGTGTACGGTGGCTCATAAAAATGTTCCTGGACATGAATTTAATTCGCCGTGGGTTTTTATGCAAAATGAAGAATGTTCTCAGTCGATTGGACCTGAAAGACAGGATAAAAATGTATTCCTTCGTGGACGACGTTTTTTTTTAAATATTAGAATATTTTAGATGATCGCACTTGTCCGGTTATAAACTGTCAAATCAGGTAGTACCAAAAATTGTCGAACAATAAACAAAATTTGAAGGGTCCTTTCAGACTGATTTTGCCTCTAAAGTGCATTGTAATAGACGTTGTTTCGAGAGTATACCTGACAGTCTAGCGGAAGATGGTCCGAGCTTCCGCCTCGAGTGAACATACAGTCCTGCCACGAAGATCATTACGGATGTCGCGAGAATTCCGAGTTGGCACACATAGATTTTCTATTTCCACAGTAAATTCTATTAAGGATTTTTCTGTGGCGCGGCATTTTTCTCTCGAGTATAATTCGAGGCCCGTGATTAATTTTCTCCCGTTAAACCGGCCGTTGATAGATGATCGAGGAGGATCAAAATGTCTACGCCAATGAGCCACGATATTCCTGGCAGTTTCTGGACAAGTGTACAAGCAAGCATCGGGTACCGAGGCCGCGCGGCTCATTCGCATTTGCGATGCGTGCATAATCTCCGACTGCTAGACGCGGGGTGACTCGTGGCATTCGAAACAAAAATCTCGAAACGAACACGCTCGATACCCGATCCACGGTGATCGATCGTTTCTCCGCGCGAGTCGTCATTACATTAATCTCCCGTGAAGTAATTCGTCCTGCACGCTTGTCGATAATTAAATTAGACGCCATTGATACGCGTCAGGCCTCTTCTTTCCCTAAACATAGGGGGCGATCCAACGAAACTGGATAGATCTCGCGCGTGGCTATCCAATCGAGAAAAATCGTAGATCGTTTTTCAAGGAAAGTTTGCTGTGCCGCGACTGTAGTGTACGTTAGAATTTATGCTTAAGCTTTATACTAAGTTTCTAATCACTAGACTGCGGATCTTTATGCATTTATAGAAAAATTGAGTAGATGAAATTCAAATTGTAGGAAAATTTTGAAAATTGAAGATGTCAATATATGATTTCTCTACTAAAATTACTAAAGGAAGAAAGAACATTCTATTTGGTTTCCATTTCTTGCAATCGATGCGGATAAGTTTTATTTTGCGTAAAGATCTGCAGAGTACTAATTACTAAATCGACTTTCATGCGTAATTAGCATTGTCCAAGTAAGAAACAGAAATTGGGTAAAAATAAATTTCTTCTTTTGGTAATTTTAATAAGTTGAGAAATTAGTGTAATAATTCCTTTAAACTCTTTTAATTTCTTCACAGTTTATACAATTAAAGCAATTAGACAGCGGATTTTATGTGTAAATTAAAACGACAACATCATTAGAAAAATTTAAAAATACTGTTGTATTATTTTCAATATATTAAACGTATTAAGAGAGAAAATAAATTTCTATTTCATTCCAGTTTGTTATAATAAATAAAGATCCGCTGTCTATTTATAATTAACTCACGTCCAATTTTCCATTCACTTGCAATCTCTCGACCAATAATGGCCCGATCGCAATCTTTCTGGTATTGTGATGAATCTGAATGCAAGTGCGATTAAACGAGGACCAAATGCAGCCCGGGCTGCACTTCCCATCGACTTTACAGAGCGGTGCAGCAAAGGGACACCTGCCCGGCAGCGATTCCTGCGAATAATAACCGATACCCCCGGTCGAGGGGCCAGCCGCGGCACGGGCACTCGTCAGCCGTGATTAATAAGTCATTCATTAATATAAATGAATTCTCCTGGCGCGAATGATTCCGTGATGAATCGGCTGCATTTACCGGTGCGCGAACGCCTGGCGGGTGTGAACGCGGCGTCAATCGCGGACAGCTTTGTACCACTTAAAGCGTTAAGCTCCGCACGTTCGCGGGTTCCGTGGCGTTGGGGTGGCTGGTTTGTTGGATTACCAGCTGCCAGAGGGGAAGACGAACGCGGAAGTTTAGCGTCCTGTCGGGAAAATTAATTCCGAAGCGATTGCGGGATTCGGAAAAATTCACGCCTGCAGGAATAGACTTATAAGAGGAAATAAATGTTCACGGCTTTGGGACTGCTCGACCGGCTATTCAGTTCCACGAGCCTGCGCTGGTCTCTTGACTCTACCGATCATCTAATCGAGCTCCCGCTCTTCGTGATCCTTCTCGTGTCTGATAAGATCAGGCATTTTAAATGGATTTCGAATTCCTTCAAAGTTCCGCGGGATTATAAAACGTTCGAATAGGTTCTAGGCTCAATTTGTTGGGAGCGGATTCTAAATTCGGAATTTGAAAACACAAGCTTTATGATACTGCGAAAATTACAATGAGGACTTGAAAAATACCAGGACAACAGTAGGATTAAACGGAATACGAATATTAAGAATTTCATTGCAAAAATTACAATGAACGACGATTATCATCTACTGACAATCACAGCATGGTGTACGTACATGTCAAGACGATTAAGGATTGTATGTATCACGCGCAATCTTGAAATAGTTCCCGTGGTTACACTTGCCAATCCCATTGCTTCATCCGTATTATACGTTCCTCTATCTTTTCGTTTTCCACTTGGATGACGCATAGAAGGCGTGCAGAGGAGAAGGCAATGCCTAATGAATGCGATTCAAAATGTTCCAAGTGTCGGAAATTGAATTTCATCGAGCTCCAGAACGGATATCCATCGAGGAGATGAATTGCAGACTGTGTCTGTGTTTAGCCGCGTTCCAGGCTTCGATGCCGCCAGTCAAACCCGATTTGGAAGATCGAGGGGAACGTTGAGGAACGTCACATCCCACTGATTGTGTGTACACCGTTCGTGAATCGCGACTTTCTGGATTTTTATCCTCCTCTGACGTATCCTCCGAGTGTTCCTGTTTCCTTCGGAAAATATCTCTCCGTTCGATTGAAACGAAAATACAAAACCATTCAAGATTCCTTCTCGCTCTAATATTAAAAATTCCAGACTTCTTCGTGCGAACAAATCCAAGCTTTAGCAGCGTCTACTTCCACCGAAAACATCAGAAAAGCCACAGAGACATAGAAATCAGTGGGTTGAAACGGATCTTCCAGACAGACTAAACACTGTCGAAACTTCCGACGCTATCGCAGCATCAGGATCACGATGTCGGTCGCTCGATGAGCGCTCTAAGTGGAGGACCTCCCGCTATTCGTTGATCTCGATTTCCCGGGTCCCTGTATCGCGTTACCCCTAAAGTGTCTCTATCCTTTGGGAATAATGCCGGAGGTTGGACGCGGGACGGTTCCGTGACGTTCGTCCGCGGCCACCGGTGTGTGGTCGACATAAGAAAGCATAAAAGTCGCGGTGATACGATCGTACGGCATTCCGGGCCGTTCTTTATCGTCCGGGCTGCAGTAAGTCCTGAAATAAGGAGGCGCGCGCGCCGTCTCTCCGGGTCCCCGGCTAAATATTTTAATTATTCCGAGGCGCCTCGTCTGGAAATTACGCGAGCCGGACCGTGGCTTTTTTTGATCGACGATACGGTCCAAGGTTCGCGGCCATTGTCGCTCAGGGGACAATCAAATCGCTGGGATTCTTGCCAGTCTCGCTTGGTAGCCGGCGAGAAGAAGTCACCTTTTTCCGTTAATCTCGCGGTGGATCTTCCGAAAAGTATGCCAGAGATGCGCCCCCGATAGCCGCCGCCGTAGCTCGATCCGATGCATCACGGATTTCCAAGTGCCGCCGTCGACAGAAATCTAAACGATTGTTAGGAAACCTGCTGCTGAAGGCGCTGTTGCCTACTACGCCGCCGGGATGCGCGGATGTCGACAGCCGGCGAAATTAATTGCAGGCAAATTAGCCAATCGCTGCCGATCGATCGACGAGCGGATCCTGTATCAGGCGTAATTCACGCTGTCCGCTCGGGCAGGATCGGGATTTATAGAAATTTCAACCGGCGTGGACAAGCGTCACCGTCGAGAGGAAGCGGTACCAGCGGCTCTGTGTGTACGCCACTGTCGGCGAGAGAAGGTCAAGACGGTGTGCACGGTGAATACCTAATTAAGATCTTAATTACCCCCGGCTGGAGGAGCGTTTCACCTCCGACCGACTCCCACGATGCAGTTTATAAGATTGTTAATATCATCATTTATACGGTCGGTAACACGGGGGATCGTTAGTGTCTCGGTCTAACCGTTAATCAGCATCCGGTTCTGCGGGGCCGCCAGCAACCCTTTCATCGGCCACCCTTTTGTGGCGTTAAAACGGTGCTCGCCGGCGTACAACGTCCGCGGGTTCGAGAACGGTGATGATAATCGTTGGCCAGTTGCCGTTGATCGTAATTAAACGTGGACGCGCGAACGGGGAGGATCGTCATTAACGCCGTCGTTGCGCACAGCCGATCAAGCGCCTGTATTATTCGATTGTAATATTTCATCGCGGTTCCGGATAATTGAAGCCGATGATGGAGCTCTTCGGAGGGAAACCCGCGCCAGCCTCTCGGGACGTGGGAGAATTCGTGGTAACAAGTACCATTGCGCGCGAACGGATGCATTTTTCGCGGATGCTGCCTGATGGATCTTCCGATCCAATGATGCTCGCCTGCTCGCCTCCTCGAGAGGAGACCAGCTTCCACCAGGCATTCATTCCAGATAGGTTGAATCGCTAATTGAGAAAAAACGGACTCGACGCGCGTTCCCTCCCGCATCCACCGCCAATTACTCAATCCCAATCGTCGAAATTAAATCTCACCGGCATCTATCCATCATCGGCCTTGGAAAAATCCGAATTCGCGGGCTCGCGCCACGCCGTCCCGTCGAGCTCGTTAAAATTGAAACGGAAGGGGCCTCGGAACATATTGTTTCTGTCAGTCGCAGGGCTGCAGACGATTTCTCAAGGTTCGTCAGGCCACAGCCACCATGCTGGCACCTAGGACGAACCATCCTAAGAAAACTGACGCGTGGATTCCACTTCCGACCGATTCTGGATGCTCCTACGGGATGCAGAACGTTATACGAGATTTTCCACAGGCTCTCCCGATAGTTGAGACACTTTACAAAAAAATAGTAGAACTGCACGATCTAAGAAGCAGCACGGACCCGAGCGTTTTTCTTAGATCAAGACTTTACTGTATATCGAATACAGTTTTTGAAGAATATAGAATACCTGAGTATGTTTCCTAAATTCTTTATTGCTACTTCCAATAACGAAAACGTTGTTTTACGATTTGTTTTGAGATCGTTAATCTGATGGATCATGTTTCTAGCGGAACGATACTTTGTCTGGCTTTAGGAATCAAAGTAGAAGTCAATGGAAAACAGGAGGAGCGCATGCAATCCAATTGCGAACGATCGATAATTAATCGCCGCAAAAACTCGTAGCAGCCCGTCCACGATGGTCGTCGATCGTCCCATTGAAAAGAGGCACAACTAATTGCCGCAGACCATGAATAATTCAAGCCGCGGCCAATTCATCGACGAGCTTGATTCATTTCCGTACGGTCGTAAAAAGTGTTGAAAGATTGCCGATAGATGTGTCGATACAACGAGAACCGTATAAACTAGACCCCGCGGTATTGCACATGGCGAAAGAAGCGGCGAAAGAAGGCTGGCTAGGTACAGGGTGTATAAAAAGTAATGGTCACCCGTTCTAGGGGTAAATCTACACCTCTGGATCGTTGTCAGTGTTCAATATTCCCTAAAAAAAGTGGACAGACATTTTGATACAATCACATTCAGTCTAGGAATACCTCGGAATACATAATTAACCACTTGCACTCGAATGACTACTTTAAACCGCCACTAAAAATTAGACACTGCAACCATAAAGACACTGCAAGATGGCAGAGCGTTGTCACACACAATAGGGTGTGCGCAGTTTAATGAGGTAGCAATTTAAGAACGTTTAATGAGAAAGCAATTAAATGAGGTAGAAATTTCCTGTGAGTGAATAGAAGCTATATTTCGAAAGAAAATCGCTAGTGTCTGGGTGGCAGAGGCTTCTCCGCAAACCGGAAGTCCTCGGACGCAACATCCAAGCCGCAAGAACTCATAATGGGAAGTAACTGTTTCGAAGTCGTGAAATCTGTTATTGTTTATTAAGAATTGCTTTTTGCGAGTACTGCGTGGCCACGCACGCACGGCGGCCGGTTAATGGACAGGCACGAAGAGAAAGAATCGAGTGCCACGAACGTCATTTCGATTCTTCGTACGCTGAACACGATACGCTTGTAACTTCTAAACCTCGTTGCCCACCGCTTCTTTCTTCGCGATTCGCGCGTTCTCCGCGCCGTTTTACTGTTTCTCTTTGTCGGTTGGAAACAGCTTCAGGTCCTCCTTTATATTCTAACCCCGGCTATCCGAACGGTTTTATATGTTTCCGTCTTCCCTTAATGGTGGGGAATAATGTAGACCTAAAAATCCGAAATCGCAGTAAAATATGTCATTGATACTCTGCTGCGGAATTGTCAGAACTAAATAACACTAAATCTCTTCCTGCTGATGCAATTGATGCAAACGTTTTGCTCTGGTAAAATAATAGTGTGTATTTCAAATTCTCCATTTTACGATTATCGAGATCGTGTCAATTTTATAATACTTTTTGAACGGCCTAGTTTTAGTACTTGGTAATTCTAGTGTTGACGTAGGCTCGACTTGGTAGCTAAAAATCGAGTATTCAACGATGACTATAAAGTTTTTCAATGGTTCGAGACAGGGTACCTTTGTCTTATAAATTATTGTGTTTATGGGGGTGTGAGCTGTCAATATTAGTCGGTAATAAGTTGAATTAGTTCCCATGGGATCGCAGGGAGGAGAGGTCGAGCCGAAAATCGACAGTTCCTTAGCAAGCGGATCGATATCGCGTTGGAACTGATCTCCGGTTCGAAGGGGCGCGTGGGTGTGCGATCTTTTGAGCGGAGCCGCGTCGAAGATTATCTCCATTATCTTGCTCTATCGCGCACGATCCTAAGATCTCACCCCGAGATACGATCGCGCGAACGATCGAGGATCTTTCTCGCGGTGGTAGAGTAGGGCCGCGACCGGTCGCTCCATTACGATCTTCCAGCATGATCGCGGTCCCTTTCCCTCCTATTTCGCACAAATCTTCTCCCGCGATCATCGCGGATCGATTTCTAAGTAGACGCACTCGATCGACCATACTCACTTTCATGGAGCAGGTCGATCGATTCGATCGGTTCCTCGTTATACTAGTACCCAGAGTACCTTCTCTAACTATTGGTGAAACAATTAATCTATCACATTATTATAGTTAAAAATAAAAGATTTCATCTACAAAATAGATGACATGAACAATAATTATGTGAATTTAATAATTATTGTTAAATATCAAAAAACAAATAATAATCTAAAAACACGTTTCCCATATTTTTATTTATAGATTTCGGCAAAAAGACGTATTTTCTCGAAACTTCTCATTGGAAAATCCACTAGCTCTCACGTAAGTTTCGTTAAAATCGGCTTGTGTAACTTGAACACGTTCCCTTGTGAGCAAACTTTTCTACTCTCTCGATTGCTTAGCTTCGCCTTCTTGTCTTTGCATAATTCACAGAGTGTAATAAGCAATCATTCAAATGCGATTTTCATGCATGATACGCGAAACACAATAAAACGTTCTCGATCGTTAATGGACCTGCAGTTCCTACAAGCTAATCGTTCACCGAACAAATCTTTCAGTCGCACGATTTTTATATTTCTGCTTCGAACGTCTAGCAAGACCTTTGGATCTGAGGATTTGTATGCATTTATGGCGGCGCAGAAACGTAAAATATTGGGAAACACGTATATTAATAAAAGTTAAGGACGTTTTTATTTGATTTTTACTGTTGGAAATCTTCTGGCTGGAAGTGGGAAACATTGCTATATCTCAACTGTCTCAATCAATTGCTATATCGAACAGTCGACGAAAATTGTTCATTCCTATAAAAGTAAGGGAAAGTGGTCGAATATAATAAAATGGTGACATTTCGAAGATCCTAAGATATAGATTACCTGTTAATTATTTCCAATCGTGATTTTATGTGCACAATGCCTTCATCAATTCGGAGAATCAAACTTTCTCTTGCTCATTTTACATTCATTGTATTATACATTCTATATATTCGGTATTATTTATACTTCTTCAAGTTCAATATCTCAAATTCTTTATAATGTTAGAAACATCAGATCGTTCTCAAATTGTTCGTCGTTCGAGCATCGGCCGATCGCGTTCAGATTGGGAGTGACAATTGGCGAACTTTTCGTGTTGCGCAACTATGTTAATTAATGGGTTCGGGCACAGGGTTCAAGATGGCGGGGTACGTGTCGTCGGTTATAGAGCGTGCACCGATACTTCGGCGTCGATTGATCGGAATCGGGGCCGGGAGCACGTGCACGCGTACACGTAAGCCCATCGGGGCCCGCAGTAAATACACGATGGGAGCGGTGTTCGATATATATTTGATAAGCTGCTACACGGCCGGTCGACCGCTGACAAATCGTCCGGAGATCGGCGAACCGATACCGCGGGCCCGGACGACGTGCTGATACACCGATGCATGACGGTGGACCGAGTGAAGAGCCTCCCCGAGACGCGACGACGAGTCGGGGGCAGCCTTTTGCTCTGTGTCCCGTGAAACGGATCGAGGAATTCAAACAAACCGGACACGCCGCATTACATAACAGCAGATTGCATCGTTGACATTTCCAGTGGATTGATGAACCGCGATACCGATCTACAAGAGTGGCGAAACCGTTCCGAATGTCGACTTTTTGGCAACGCGGCCGATGGATACTGGAAACCACGAAGATCATCCCAATTTCATTCTATTAAAATAATTTCTATATCTCGCTATTCCAACTCCATATATTTATTTATGATAAGAAAAACTGTCCGATATAAAGTACCATTTTGTTTACCGAATTCCAGCATTTAAAAAATCAGAGGTTAAAATAATTTAGTCACATAGCAAGTATGTTTGGTTTTTCTTAGAACATTTGGTTTTTTGTACGGAACGCAACATAAATTGCACTTTATATTAATTTAATCATTTTTACAGACGCAATTATATGAAAATTTTTCTTGAAAATGGTCTAAATAGTTGATCGAAACGTTGAAAATTTTGTAGTAATTTTCAAAATTGCTGAGTAGTCGCACCAAGCGTCATCGTTGACATCTCCAGCCGATTGATGAACCCCGATACCGATCTACAAGAGTGGCGAAACCGATCTCTCTACCGTTCTGTATTTTAGTTACACATTTTTGTCATAAACGCATAGAATTGGCTGTGCAGTAATGATGGTTCATGTTGGGCACATTTGTTTAATAAGTAATTCTTGATCTGTCGGAAAAGGCCAGTTCTGGAGGTTTTATTTCTTCAAGTAGATTATACCAGCAGAGAGTCAGACGCTTTCGTTATTCCCACCGGGTTTTCTACAGTATTTTCTGACGTAATGGAATGATCATGTACCGATCGAGTGAACATTTTAATGATGATTTATCCGAACGAAAATTACAAGACTGCTCTCATTAAGATTTAGATTACAACCTGCGGATGAACACAAAGTTTCGTGAAGTCATTCCTGTTTCAGCAGAAGCGGCCGAATCGGCTCGTTAAGAGGAACGCAGCAGATCCGAAGTGGGTCATTTTTCCTGGTTGGATAATTCCGTTGTAGAATCGGTTCCTTGGCGTGGTTGCCGGTATCGAATATTCAAATCAGCCGAGGCGTCTTCCGCTCGCGAAGACCGGCCAGGCTGACGGTCGGATTAAAATCTCCCGAAACGTTTAATTGCTGACTTCGACGCGGTTCTGCGTTGCTTGTCAGGGTATCGCGGTCGGATCTCGCGATTCGCACGCGAGACGGATCTGTCTTGAAGGGCGCGGAGGTGAACGGGATAGGATAAGAGATCCTCGGCAAGGGAGCTGAAGCAGAAACGGGCACGAACACGAGGAAACGGGGAACCAAGGGAGGGGGACACGAAAGGGGAAACGATGGGGAACGCAGGGTGTGCTGTGCTCGCTCGTTTTCTCGCGCGATCCTTTATACGAGGGGCCCGTTGCGGGAGAGATAAAGCCCGGTAAAAGTCCGGAGGCGCGTATCGCCGCGTTTCTCCGACGATTGTTATCTGCCGGCGATATATTAAGCGCCATTACCAGTATTTAGAAGGCGGCGCTGCCGTGGCAGCGCTCTTTGCCTCTTATCGAGATCGCCGAGCGTGAAACGTGCCGGACCACGGGCACGCAGCGATAAACGGGGATTAGCCGGGTGTTCGTTATCGAATTGAGCGTGATTATTCGTGAGAAAGAAGTCCCAGCCGCCGCCCCGGCTCGGCTGCATCGCGATGCATCGCGAGAAGATGCGCGTCGCGGACATTCTTCCGGACGATCCTCTTCTCGCGAGATTTATACGCTGATTCCGCGAATTTTGAGAGCTCCTGGACCCTAGAATTGAATAACATACGGGTTAGTTTTCTGTTCACTTTTCCTGTAGATTCTCACTCCTTTTCAAATTGCATTTTACTAGCACTTCTCTTAATATCGTAATACAGGTGATTCAAAGAAACAGTGCAAAGAATTATAGACACTATTTTGGATACTGTTGATTACTTATTAAGGATAGGTTTAATAATTTTAAACCTACCGACACTTCAGTTATACCTATTCCTACCGCGACCGGTCACATGACCGGTCTTCAAAACAACTTATATCTTTTAATATAGAATGAAGATAATAGCCAATTGGACAGTATAAACATTTAGTTTTTTTTATTCAGAAGTATAAATTCATACTCTTTGAATGTCTGGACATTTTGAGGATGAATATTCAAAGGATAAAAGAAAAACTAAAATATAAAAATGTAAATCAAAATGGATAAAGAAATTAATAAAAGATAAAATGTGAAACTCTTACTACGAAGTTTTGTTGGTTTTGTTCATTTTTTTTGAAAATGTCACTTATGACACGTAATACAATATATAAAATATAATATGAATCCGTAAGACGTTTAGGCTCCCTTCGGCTATGATTTTATTTATTTTACAGTCATAGTAGATAAGAAAGACAGTGTAAGAAAACTAGGGGTGTGCGGGTACCCGACACATTTCTCGACCCTACCCGAACCCGAAATTTCGAGTAATCGCACAACCATAAAGAAAACCCGAGATTTTGCGGAACGCTTCGGACACCCATCTGGTAAATGTCACCGCGAGGCTGATAGGCGAGCGAGAACTGTAAACACATGGGGGTGCCGTAAAGTAGTCCCTGGAAGGCACTTTTGGCTACAATCATGCCACACCTGTATTACCTTTCGTTTGTAACGACTTTATAGTTTCACAATTGAGTCTTCGAGAGAATACTATACAAAAAGATATAAATCGTTCAACCGGTCAAATGACCGGACGTGCTAGGTAAGACAGACTACACATTTCTCTCAGAAAATAAACAATAAAAAAAGAAGTAAATATTGAAAAGTATATTGTTCATATATTGTAGGAAAAGTCGTGAAGTTTAGAGGCAGTGCAATTACGGTCGTGGTAGGTTTTGTGTTAAAATTATTTATGATGATTTGTAAACAAGCACTATTTAGGTACTAAAACTTCAAAACATATGTACAATGCGATCACCTGTTCTCACAGAATGTATCAACGTCGGTGACCGATTCTGTTTCGGCAAACTCTGCCCATATGTTAATTCAGGTTCCTCTGGCTCCCCAGGAAATGAAAGTTTAACTTTACAAGCACCTCTTTAAAAGAATCGCGGCTTATTAAGTCGAGTCTCCTTAATAGTCGTCATTCGAGTGACAAATTGCCATCATTTGCCCGTCCACTTCGGTGTTCGGGAATATTTTCGACAAGGTGATCGCCCGTGACAGCGGTAATAAAACAGAAACGCCTCTACAAGCCGAAAACAATCGATTACCGACTTCTCTGTTCCAATCTCTGCAGCGGCTCTTGTAAATATTGCGGATCAAAGTTCCAGACATTTGCGATGATTCCCTCACTGCCGAGGAATCCGAGTATGTTCATACCCCACTCATCGAGTTAATCAACACCTGATATTCCGAGGTATGTATCTGGTTAAGTTGATGCCGGTTAAAAATGCAAGATCCTAATATCCAGAGTGTCCTTGCCAATACGAACGACAGCCAGTTGCGTAGCCGGCGTTACGGTCCAAAATCATTTGGACTACGTGGCAGACCGGTTCTCGTTATCTCGATAGATCCTCGAAGAACTCCTTGATTACGGGACATTCCAGCCGAGAGCTAGGATTTTAACGAGAGGAGTAACTATGATAGGAAATATTGGAAACCTGAACGAATCGAGGAAACCGTAACCCACCGTTGCCAGTGAAAATACCGACTAATAAACCTAGTATATAAATTAAAATCAGAGGAACTGAAATATTTGGGACATAGAATAATTTTTATGTCGAGTTTGATCGAAGCGTCTTTAAAATGGTAAAAAATTGAATAGCAGACTGTGGAATCAGTCCGAGAGTATCGACCCACTTCGTTTATATCGACACATTTCAAAGCGGCTACTTCTTTTGTGCCGATTCTGTTGAGTTGGTTCGATTGCCGTCTCTGGGCAAGTTGTAAAAAATTGAGCAGCAGACCGCGGAATCGGTCGGCGAGTATCGAAACGATCGTCGACGATCGTTCACCCGGGGGATCGGGAGAGCGCCGATCGTGGAACCGGCCGCTCCGCAATTTTCGACGTAATAAAGAATCGCATATATGGAGATTCCATTACCGGCTCAGCTGTTTCAGGGTCGCGGCGTATTAAACAAATTTATACGGCAGCTGACTGTCATAAAAGACAGGCGGCATGCCGAAGCTCGCGTCATCGCGATCGTGCTTTCGTCGCCGTTTAGCAACCAGCCTAAAGGCTAGAGCCGCGTGCAGGATCGGTTTTTATAATCTCGAGAGCCCCAGCCACCATACCGGGGCGGACCGGAAAAAAGGACTCGCTAACGAGAAGGTGGACCCAGCGGAACACGGATGAATCGAGCTGAAGAGATGGAGAACATGTTGGCCAGGGAACGGGACGTGAAGAGGGGGACGTGTCGATGCAAGGGGGACGATCGAGAAATGCGGATAGCAATGACACCTATCGGTGTGCGCGGGGTCATCCTCCGCTTGTTGCGCGACAAAGAGGAAGAAGAAGCGGCGGAGGAGGTCAAGAGGCTGCCGGCACGCGGGGTTGACGGATAAACATAATGATTTAATGACCATTTCGTACGCGAACGACACGAAATTCTATGATCGCGGTGCCTAATGACACGGCACTTGCCACGAGGCTGCAATTATTTTGCGGCACGTTGCACTCCGGTGACGTCACCGACCGTACCTTCTCACGCCCTATGACCGACCAGAGGAGAAAGTACACTCCGCCCTAGACGCTCCTCCTCGTCCCTCTCTATCGTTCTCTCTTTCTATCCCTCGTCCCTTTCCTGCGATCTTTTATCCGGTTTCTTGATCACCGTTTCCTCCATTCACCCCACACGCTCGATTTTAGAGAAGCTTCGTCTCGCGAGATCATCGATCATTTCATCATGCAGAAGATTTTTTCGCGAGTTATACTGTGGTCTGAATCATGCTTCTGTTACGGATAAAATGATCGTTACCTCTCTGGCAAGATTCACGTCGAGCGTAGCGGATGGTCAAATTATTACAGCCGCTTACAAGACAACGATTTTACATCGTAACGTAATCAATGTTTAAACAATAATTGTAAGTAAATATATTTGTTGTATTGCGACTCTAATAATTTGATCATCCATTGTATTTGGCTAAGGGCCTTCAGTTTGACGTTCCGAGTAAGACACTCTTCAGACATTTTTTTAATAAATAACAGAAAGGGGCACTGTAGTCCTAATAAATCCCCTGAGATTATAATTGAAAACTTTCTTTCGGATTCTTACCGCATCACGCGTACATTTGAACTCACTCTGAATTCAAGACCTCCTGACCGACGAATTTAATTGATTTATTGATTGGATGAATTCCGAGAGAGGTCCTGGAATAGCGAAGTGCCTCGTTCAAACTGAAACGCAGCGGCTTTCGAATGATAATGGAGAAACTCGCTGCGGAACGATTTCGCGATGGAGCTGTGACGTCTTGTTCTGTGAAACCTATGATCGATGGGGGGAATTTCTTAATTCGAAAGTCTGGACCTCGGTATCAGGTGTAGCCGTGAGTCATTCACAATTTGTTTTAACGAGCGGCTTCGGTCTCGTTAGAAACACCTCGCTGACCTTTCGCTAAAATTCGCTTGGACGATGTCCCCTGTCAAAAATGAAATAATGTATTGTACAACTAGATTCTCCCATATTGTCCAGCATTGACTCGTACCATCAAGCTTCAAAATTGTTTTAGATTATAATATCGTAACTCTCAGTGATGCTTCGAAAATTAAGAATGAAGAAACTCCAATACCAAGTTCGTCTCCAAGATATTAAAAATTAAATTTTGCCACCCTGATCGATAAAAATCGATTGAATCTTTACATAGCAAATTCTTCTCATTTTCATCTTGCATTGCCACAAAGAATCGCCCTCCTCACTCTGCAACGCAGACTGTACAGTATCAAAACCGAGCGCTGCCGAACCAGCGCGCCAGGCGAGTCAGAAATTTGTCGATCCATTTGAAAAAAAGGATTCGAAGCACTGCTGAACAGAATGGACAACCTCCCTGCGGATTCGCGAAGAATATTCGCCGTGTCGCAACGTCCAGTCGGCCGGACGATTTAAATAAAATATCAATTAACGCCGGTGGCGAGGCCGGCAGAAAAGCTCCCGCGTGTGTATCCTGGCCGTGTTCAATATAAATCAGATTGTATCACCGCCGGTGCTTCAGTTATCTGTCCAGGGATCTCGCAGTCTCGTTCGTTGGGCAATTATCGGCGATCCATCGACGCAGCGGGGGAAAATGTCACTGCGCGCGGAGAAGCCTGTGGTCGGCTGATTCTCTTTTCCAAGTTTCCTTGTTATTCGTTTGATTTTTACACCGTCGCCCGGTTCTCCGGATAATTACACCGGCTCGCCGAGAAATTCGATTCATCTCGATCGCGCCGGCAGATTAGTTTCCCCGGGACGCGACGCTGTCACACCGGAAGAAAAATGATCCTCGGTTATGTCACCGGTGCGGTGCGGCGCGGCGCGGCCCTCGCGCGGATCCATAAATATTGCTCGCTGAAAGAACTTGCGGACGATCTGCCGCCTCCTGTTCCCCTCGTTCACCCATCTGGTCACCGTCGGAATTACGCGCAGAGGACGCTCTATACACCTTGAGACACCGAGAGGAACGTGATTGCGAGCCGGACACTGCTATTGTGCCCTCGCGACGATAAATTTTCTATTACGCCGCGACGCTAATATACATTTGAACGATAACGCTCGCGGAAGATCCGCCCGATGATCGCGGCTGCGTTGACGACGATACTCCTGACGCTCGTGGGGATCTACCGTGGATCTAGAGGGGGTCTCTGATAAACGACCGACCTTTTGCCGAGGTATATAAACTTAATACACTGCGCCCTCCTCGGTGTTTAAGCATTCTTTCGCGATGACTACACGAAAATTGATCTGCGATTTTTCCTCGCGATCTTACTGTGTGTCGAAGGAAAAGTATGCCATCGGTATTAAAATAATTCAAAATGTACAATCACGGTCGTGCCTGTACAACGAGAAAATGAGAAACCATCCTTTAAAGGGAGGACAGGAGACAGAATATTCCAAGATCTGTTTACACGCAGCTACACGAGTCCCTCCTTTAATGTCTTCAATTATGAAAGACCAGTATCACGAAACTCGTGTACAAAAACGCTTGAACATTAGCAAAAGCAAGTTCTATCGTGCCAACATCTTGCGACCTGAATGTACTTCTCACGGCATTGACCTTGTGACAAGTGGCCCTGGAATGAAGTCCGCTTTGGAAGATTTGTCGCGTCTCAGGATCGATAGACAGGTCTATTAATCTGAATCGAACGAGCGGTGTAGCCAGATCGGTAATCATCCGCCCACGTGGCTCGGTTTACGAAAAATCCTGGTCGACCGAGCGCGGATGTGTGTTTAATTCTCTATTCAAGGGGATCCGACGAATCGAGGAGTGGCTTCCACCTCGCGATATCTCGATCAGGTTAATTTACGACAGGCCGCAACGTCCGCCGCCTCGGAAACGATTAATATCGTCGGGGGCCCGAGTCCAACCACCGTTTTCGTCCGTTTCGGAGGACTTCTATGGTCGACTTTCGGGAATATTCATCGCGCGGCGTATCTTGATTGTTCGTCGAAATTTTTCATCGAGATTTCGAGCGAAAGCTTCTCGTGGGGGAGGGGGAAAAATTCTAATTATCTCTTTCTCGATGTTCTGATTAAACGCGAGGCCAGACCAGGCCGCGGTAACTCACGGGATTACGAGAGCCTAATCCTGTCTCGTTCTTCTCCGGATCCAGAAATCGTTAGCCACCACGGACATAGAGAGAAATACACGCGTAAAATCGACGGAGCTCCGTTTAATCGACAAGAATTTGCTCCGACATCAAGATCGTCGCCGTGGGCGTTCCGGGCCACACGAATTACGAGACCCGTGTCCTCGCTCTCGACTTCTTCCTCTCGTCCCGGGCGAGGGGTGTCCGTTCCCGATCTTAGGCTAATGTAAGCAGAAGCATAAATTTCATCGGTATCGTCCTCCTTCGTTTTTTCCATCTTTGTGGACGGGCTGCGCCCCGTGGCTTTTAACGTGGTCCAGAAATGGTCCTTCACAAATCAGCTGGCTTGTCTACGCGCGTAAACTAGAGTATCCACGACCGGGCTCATCTTACACGGTACAGGATGATCCACAAACCTCGCAATGGCGCCGATCAAATTATTTAAATTCTTCGGGACGCTCCGAGTTCGTTCGGTCATTTTTAACCCACGCCCGTAGATCTCTTTGCTTCATACTTTAAATCGAAAAGTGTTTCATTTAACCCTTTATCATAATTCTGTCTCTTTGGAAAATAAAATGTTCTCTTCTCGTCGTGTACAGGGTCTATTTCTCTCAAAAATGTATCAGCCCATCTAAGCCACCCTTTCTCAGTTTCGAAATAACGCAACCTTTTCGAGCATAAAGATGTTTTTAGCACGGTTGTACCTAATCGTCGGTAATAATATTCTTTAGGAAAGCAACCCGAGGGTCCATTCTATAATCTTAATTGCATCTGGCCGTCAATAAACGAAGCGTCGGACGAGCAGCTCGCCTAAGTAGGAAGAAGGTCCCGTCCTCTCGATTTTATTTCGCCACGAGGAATCCTGGTGGAGCAGCCTGTAGATGCGCACACGTGAGAGCGATCCCGTGTCGGTGAGCACGACATGGAGATACTCCAATTCCAGTTTCACCGAATTATCATAATGACCTCCGCCGTAGTCGAGAGATGGAGGTCGATTTCTAATTCCTCGTTTGCGGTGCTCGCCGGGCATCTCCATAAATTCAGAAGTTTACGCGCGTTTGCTTAGTTTTTTACGATCCGCCCAGTTTTCAACTGGTACCCTGCGACTGGACGAACGTTGCTGGCCCGAGCTGAACCGTCCGAAGATCACCGGCAGCCAGCTCTCGATCATCAGCCTCGATTGTCCCCATTCCAGGTTTCACAATTCCTTGATGCGAGCCCCGAAACGGTGGACCGCGTCCGGCAAGCCGGTCTCGCGATCTAACCGATCCATCGAGGCTATTTTAGAGCCGTTACGCGATCCTCGGCGACCTTCGTCGATCGATTTCCGTCGTTTCCTTTTCCGAATGATCGCGAGCCTGCTCGAGCTGGATTCCGCGGATGCCGACGTCCTGGGATCGATGCGAACAAGAATGAATTAGAACCGGAAGTCTCCGAGCATCTCCCATTCTGCGATCGGCTGTCTGTGTGGCTGTTTGTTAATCGGAGACGGGTTAAATTATCTCTTGCGTGGATCTATGCTCTTCGCTGTGATGTATGGTTGCTGGAACGTATGATTAGTTCGTTAATTTTGTTATTTATGCGTAGTTACTTTCTTTGACCATTGAGGATTGTTTGTGTTAGGCCTGGGTTAAGTATGGCTATTTGTTAATTGGAGATAGGTTCATCTCTGGATTTCTACTCTTTTACGAAGACTTATTTATTTACGATATTTCGATATTCTTACTTATGTTCGACTATCCTCTTCTCATTTAGATATTTCATTCGCCTGATAACTTTTTTATCGCGGTATTGATTTGTCAACATGCACGCAAGCACAATTTTACCCAGTCAATTTCCAAGAACGCAATAAAACTGTTATTCAGAGACACTTCCTCCCCCTCCTCCGAATTTTTCCATCGCAGCACCGATTGGTCAGAGCTTCGCCTAGAGTGCTACAATCTCGTCATCGCTTTATTACGTTCGAATCAACCGGTGCCTAACATTTCCATCACACCGATGCTCCACCTGCGACGTCGAATCTGTTATTCAAATTCATAGTGCGCGACTGGCAGATCGCGCGTACTCTTGCACCAACCCACGTCGTCTAACCGGGTGCTGGCGTGTCTCGTCTATCGTTCTCGGCGAGAGCCGGTCGTGACACATGGTAATTAATAAATTCTAGGGAAGCGGTCGCGATGAAAAGCGTCGACGGCGAGCGGCCTCTCGTGCCGAGTCGTACTCGCGTATCTGCACGCGTTCGCCTATAAATAAGCTCTTGTGCTCGTCCCGGTCGCAAGACAATGAAAGAGGAAAAAGCCTGTGTTAACAAAAGCCCCGGGATGAATTTAATAACGATCGTGAGGCGGGCCGCTGATTACGCGTCCCGCGAGCCGGCATTGACGCGAGTCGTTTTCGCCAATGGAAAGTCGTACATCTTTCATACGCGGGCCGGGCCCAGGAATCAGCCGGCCCTTAACGTGTAATTCGACGTGTTAACGTTATTATAACGCGCCGGTTCCCAGCCCCGGCGAATGATTATGCGGTTAAAGAGCGCCCCGGCTCCATAGACCGCGACCGGCTACAAAGCAGCTGACTTGTAAAGGATGTAGACGCCGTACGTCCGTTAATAGCTGACATCATGAATGGCGGGAATTTCATGCCTTTCCCGTCACGACAGGTCCCTATCCTCCTCTTGCTTTTCTTTCGCTCGTTTCGCGTCATAATGAACGAGACATCTGTATCCTTGACGGACCGATCTAGCTCCGGTTTCACGGGATGGACCGTGGACTGGCCTTGTTTCCGGAGAGACCCAAAGATGGACCGTGAAGACCGAGGATCGTGTTTTCATTCCTGTTTTTCTGGTACCTGGAAACTGGAGAAATTAACCAATAACATATCACCCACCGGTGAATATTTAATTGTTTTTCAAAGTACCGTTGTTGGAGGAATGGGCTTCTAATGCTTAATGTAATGATAAATTTCTATTTCACACCAGTGTGATACAATTCAGGTAGGAAATGCTCTTTTCGCAAAGATACGCTGTGGGTAATGTAGAGTGCTTCACCACACTGAAAGAATAATTTTTCAGATTCATCCAAAAATTAATTCTATTTCATTCTTGTCAAGTGTAAAGTGGCACCTACACGATCAATAATATTATCAATATTCGCTTCGATATTGAGGCTCTATGTTGAAGCGCGCATCGATATGCTTCAATATAAACGCATCAATATTCTCACCAATACCTAGAATAAAAATCAAAGAGAAAGAGAAGTAGACGCAGGACAGTGGTACCAGCTGAGGAGCCGCTTTACACACGAAAATTTTCTGAATTTTTTGCGTTCTACAGAACCGGACGACTACAAAAATTATTATTATTATTTATTTGGACACCACATATGGACCATTATACTGATGCATCGGTTTCGTGCACACACCGGGACTATTGTCAAAATTTCGAACCATAATTTAATTCCATAGTGTAATTCTAGGAATGACTTTCGGTACAAAATTTTCTTTAACAAAACTTACGGGGCTACCCGAGTCTAATAACGCTATCATAGAAAATTTGTTTGTTTCACCCAATTGTAGATTAACGAAGCGGAGAAATTCGCCGTCGCCCTCACGTTGCGTCGTCAACAAACCTTCTAGACGTTCAAATGGTTCTTCAATAGTGACAGAAAATATAATTTCCTATCAATATCCGTCAATATGGATAGGACGCTTCAATACGCTCCTAGACGATCAATATTTCCATCAATATGGTCTTCCGTTAATATTGGCGCGAATATTGACAATATTATTGATCGTGTAGGGGCCACTTAAGTGTTCTCAGCGAGGAGCTAAATTCAACCTGTGAAATTACGTAATGTTGGTAGGGAGTGTATTCCCGCTCACACTCACACACCGCTAGATCGACGTATACGTACACGAGGATTGCAAGACTCTGGGATGTGCCTTCTCATTTCTCGGTAATGCAAAGATGGGGTTGTTCAGTAGCCAAAAGCGCTAGATAAAAGATCGATCTAGACCGGTGTCTTGCTCAAAAGTTTTACTTGTACGTTTACAAGGCCTAATTTGCATTATTCGGCAGCATATAGCTGTCGTAGCTTTATGAAATTGTATCACTCGAGGACAAGTATCCAGCTTGTAGCTTCTCCGACAAGAAGTTCCCGCTGGAAGGTTCCGAGGGAGAAACCAGCGGTTTGGTGGACGGGTCGCAAAGTGTTCCAGGTCGAAGGCCCACGGTGGACCTTGTTTCGTGGTTGCCGCAGCACAGGTGAGCAGATCGATGGGAGCAAGAGGGCTGGGAGAGCGCATCGCCACGTAGCCGGCGTGTGGGATGAAGTCTTCCCCGCGAAGCGGCCATTATCGTTATGATCACGGCCAGGTAGATGCCACCCCGTGATTACCGTATCGGCCGGCGATCGACGGCGACAGGACTCGCCATTATGCGATCGACACCTTCCGAGACACGTTCGCGCCGTAAATCATCGGCTAAACGGAAAAGCCCGTCGGCTGTGTTTACGGGCGAACTGGCCGGGAATGTTTGTGCGGCGCGGTGCACGCGCCTACACGTGCATTGATTTCACGCCGGGGCCACGGTGGGTGTGCGCAAAACACACACCGAGCGCGAACAGGACCAGAGAGCACCCTCGCGGTAGTTGAAGAAAAATCCCAGGTGGTTGCTGGATGCGATCCGAGGAGAATTGAAATTGAAGAACTCTCTCTTTCTCTCTTTCTCTCTCTGGGCGAGGGCCAACAGCGGATTGTTTAATCAATTGATACGTCGCTGGCTCGCGGACGGTAATGATACCGATGCAAATCCACCGCCAGGCGGAGGAGTACGTGATGATCATGGCGGTTCTTTCGTGAGAAGCTCGCCAGGCTTCCTGGAATAGGCTCATCGCTGTTAGAACACGATGCTGTATTTATTAGCAGCTGATAGCGCTCCGGCGTTCTTTGTCCGTGATTGACTGCTTGTAATTCTGTTGCGCGGAAGAGGATTGGCTGTTGGTCTGCGAAGTTAGAGGGCTGGGTCCTAGGACTTACAGGAGGCTGAACAGTCTACCCTCCTGGGACGTGGTTCATTCGGTTAGGTGATGTATTGAAACGAATGAAGGGTTTGGTTCCCAAGAATCGCCAAGATTCTTGAGAACTCAAAAGAGTCTTTCAAAAAGATCTTCCAGATTCTGATGGATTGATTCAAATCCGAATCGAGCGAGACCGGTACCGCTTCCCGATTCCTGCGGGAGGTCGAGGTCTCCTCAATCAATTAGAGCCACTTTTACATACTCTCCTCCGCACGTCCATCCGCGATACCGCCGCTGGTATTAATAACCATGATCATTTCCAACCGTGAAATACCCGCTGAAATTGAATATCGAGTCGTTTAGAGAATCCCAGCTCGTCTCGTCGCGTTCCGTCGCACCGAGAGCCATTATTTATCGAGCACCCGTTACAGGGTCAGTATCGTGTGGCGAAATTATCATAAGTCGACCGATCTCGACCTCGACTTGTGTTCACCTCGAGCGGATCTCTGCGCGACATTATGTTCAGATTCCGGGCAATAAAAAGGATTCCACCGCGAAACCGATCGCATCTCATTCCGGGATTCGCGATTATTCGCAATGGTTTAAATATTCATGGGAGCCAGATACGGAAAAAAGGAGAAATTATAAGAGGAATACATATAGATGAAGCGTGCGGGATCGTCGTCGGGAGCGAGAGCGAACACGGTTTACGATGGCAGGTATTAATTTACCGAATAAAGATAACACACACACCGTCACGGGTCTATGGTAATCAGACAATTATAAATTCCGTGGAAGCGTTGGGGCCGGGCTAAATCATCACCTACCTGATTCCGTTACCGTCCATTATGGGGCTCCGGCGATGTGTGTTTCCGTTCGGTGTACTTACCAGGCCCCCCTTCCCCCACCACCGATAAGTGCGGATCGTTTTACGCCGGCTGCGCCCTCGCGAAAAAATCGCCAAAATTGACAGCAATTTGCGACGCTTCGTAATCCACGGTCCTCTTCATTCACACCGGGCCGGAGCCGAGCCGAGCCGAGCGAGACCACGGCACCGTTCCGGACACCATCATCATCGCCAGGATGAGGTCGAGGGACCATCCGCGGTGCTACGTGATCGGTGTGGTGTTACAGCAATTTCTACGATACCGCGCACGTTGCCGTACGTGAGCAACGTTGTCGTGAACGCTCTCCAGGCAACAATAAGGGGAACCCCTTAAGGGGTTACGTGCACCCAACGGCCCGAAAAACAACGCTCACCTGCCGGATATTTTATTGATAGAAACAAAGTCCTCGTAATTCCCCGTGATTGCTCGGCGCGGCGTGCAAATGAAAATCTTTCACCGGTAATAATGGATTATTTGAGGATTTTATGCGAATTAGCAATCTTTAATTTACCCTCAAGACGTTCTTCGTATAAGGGCAAAGGCTTTTCTCCAGATTCTCCGGATCGTCGGAACTGGTTCGACACACAAGACCGATCCGAGGGCGGCCATTTTCGATCCGCGAGCGTCACTCTCTCGGCAAAATGTTAATTCCCTCGTAAATCCTAAAAGTAGCCACCGAACCTGGAAGAGCGAGGCACGTGCACGGCCGGTGCTTATTACTAATATCGAATTTATATTCGACAACAATAATATTCTGGAAACCCGTACCGCGTATATCAACGTCCGTTTAAATAACGCGGAATAGCGAGCGTCTCGAGGCGCGTTTTTTCGACAGATCACGATCTGAAAAATTCGTCGCCTGGGGCGATCGGTAAACGGCCGCGTCCCGATTTCAAAGGCTCCCTAGGCCCGGTCACATTTCACGCGAACCGCTCTTACTTGGCCTACGCATCACGACATATCCACGAGGAATCGTAGCTATTAATTCCGCGCGCCGTGAACGTCTCCGTATTTAAACACAGTAACGATAAGTCATTGAGCAATCGACAGGCGGTCGTTCAGCCGGCGCGGCGGCGCGGGAGTGACGATTCTGACGTCATTACGTGGGAAATCGTGGGTGAAAGTTTTAAAATGCTAGACGGCCGATCGGTTCGCTAGCCGAGGATCGTTTTCTGACCGATCAATACCGGTTATCGCACTTCGGACTGGATCGGGTATTTGGCTGACACTCGTAGCAATCCCGCGAGTATCGCAATCGTCACTCGGTCGGTGTTTTCGGTTAGGGGAACCAAAAGAAACGAATATGGACCACCTGACCGCCGCCGGTGCCCACTGCTGGGCACGGTCCAACCACGAGAATTATTTATACCGTCCCTAGGAACAGGGAGGACCGTCGTAGCTGCCGCTCCCGGGCCATCGCCGCCGTAACTCAACTTAGAAAACAACGCCCGTAAGCGCGCATGTGTCCCAGGTAGCGGTAAATTAGTAGCGTAGGGCCCCGAATTTCGACCGCGACTAAAAGGAGTCAAGGGGGACGTCCCACAGGGGAGACGGGGGTGTCCCTGGACCCTGCCAACGGTGTGCCCTCGGTGGGTTTCTATGCTCCCCGTCGGACGTCCCGCGGCGAGGCCCGGCACTCCTGATTAAAATTACTCTGCCGAGATCCGGCGAGATTTCCGCGGCGAAATTTATGAAATTGTCCCGGTTTATTGTTTTAAATGAGCTTGCGTTCCCGAAGAGATCAGCGCCGGATAAGCGGTTCCCCTGTAAATCCAGAGAGAGAAGAAACAGGGAACGGTGAGCACAGGTGGGGGCGGTCGACCCCCTAGAGAGGCCACTGAAAATCGTCCGAGGAGGAATTAAAAGCGAGAGAGGTGGCTTCGATATTTTCTGATCCGATCGTAAAAGGTGTCCATCTCTTGGCGTTAGGCATCTTGGATTTTAAACCAAACGACTTCGGTATTTCTGTGAAGCTAGAACGATTAGTTCATTATATAATGTGCAATGAATGTTTTGGAAAAATTCCGAAATGGTCAACGTTGCTTTGTCACAACATTTTTTATCTGAGAGAAACATTAGGAAATGTGTTTTGAATGTAAGAAATCCTCGAAGTTACTGAACGGAGACAGTTGTATGCACTTAATTTGACGCGGATCTCGAGGACCAATTCCGGAATTTCAATCGGCCGTGAAAGGGGTCAAGAGAAACGCTTCTCAGCCGCATAAACTTCATCCGAATGCAACGTCCGATCGGACGTTCCGCCCAGCGAGCTTTAACGATCGCTGGACTCAATATCGCGGATCAACGGGAGAGACCTGTCCGTTACGCGTACTTAGCTCGAATTTAAACGGCGACTAATTAATTGAAACGGCCCCCGAAGAATTTCAATGATCCTGGGAGTCGAGCGGAGGCCGGTGGGGATGAAGAACACGGCGAAGTTATCGATACTGCTCCCGAGATCGGTGGTACGTTTAATACTTTCGTGGATGAAATCCTTAAGATACGAGCCTCCTCGCCAGGACCTGCTCTCGGATTCACGCATAGTTGCCCGCTCGTATTTTACGAACATTCTAATTTAGTGAACCTCTTTAACGAAGATTATACTATTCCGTGTAATCGCGCAGTATATTGAAGCGAAGGGGGACTCTTCGGGAAGCAATCCTCGGTTTGTTACTTAAGGCGGATTTACAATTCTATGAATGCACATCGCGGGTGAATCATCCACAATCAATATGAAAACTGAAAACGAAAGTATACTTCAACGATTGAATTCAATTCACTAGTTCTCAAAACTAAAAAGACATTTTCGAACGTCGCTGGCACAAATGTGTATGTATGTAAATCAAAGCGGAGCATTGAAACTGAAAGATGAGTAGGTCCAATCAATAATAATTTACACTTCACTCTGGTTTGTTGCAATTCGGGCAGAAAATGTTTATTTCGCAGAAGGATCCGCTGTCTAATAATAACACCTCAAGTAGTTCGTTGATCTCACAAATCAGAAGTCTAATTTTCTCGTATGGTCTTAAAGAGCTTCCTGTGATAAAAGTGGCTGTTACTGATATCTCAGGAATTCTAATGTCCAACCTCATTAACAGATTACCACAAAGTCAACCGTACGACTTAATAGCTTATAAATTCCAGCAATCGACGCCTTCCTGATAGCTAAACTCCTCGCAGAACTGGAGCAATGAAACGGCCTGCTGAAATTCCATAGAGTGACGTGAAAGTCATTTCTAGCAACGTCTATAATCCTATCATTTTCACCTTCGACTCGGTATTTGCGAGCTTCCGGCACGGATTGAATTTACGGGTTCATATCTCGGTCGCTAACTACGCTCGATCGAGCTCGGTGGACCAGTTGGAGCAGCATACTCGAACGATCATAAACCGGGCGTTGTGCAACGGTGCACACTGTTTCTATAAAATAGATAGAATTAATTAAAAAACTTTCACATAAAATAATATTCGATATGTTTTACATCGGACTAGGATCAGACTGCGGATTTTTATCTATATAAATAAAAATCAAATGCTGTTCGTTGCTAAGCGCATCACTTGAGAACGGCTGGACCGATTTGACTAATTTAAACAAAAAATGTGCGTAATAGTTCGAATAAGGTTATAGAGTAAGAAAAAAATTGGAAAAGTTGTCCGGAAAAATGGAAAATTCGGGAAAAAATAAAAGTACTTTTTTAATCATATTTCAATACAACAAAAAAAACGAACGTCGCAGCTTTTAATCAATAAATCAATATTTCAATAGGAATTTACATTATCGACGTCTGTTTGCATTATCGACATTATAAACATCCGCCAGTTAGTTTATTTCTATTCAAATTGATTTCGCTACCTGCGCAAATGTCGTTTGACGTTTGAATTGAAATATTTGGTTAGTATTTGTAGTTTTTTCTTTGTTTTTTAGTTCGTGTTTTTTCAACAAAAAATATTGTATACCCACAAGCATTGTTCAATAAAACATTTAAATGTCACATCTGTGACAGGTAAAAACATGCTTCCAAAAATACTGAGCCACAGCAACGCGTGGCGGGGGAAAGCTAGTGCAAAATAAAGATTTTATCTCATCAAGTAAAATTTGTTTCTTTATTAAATATATGTATGTTAGTTTGAAGAATTAAATCCTTAATTACGCGGGACTCCGCGGACCACCGAGATCTATTTTTGTCTGATGTATCTAATTTTGTACAGCTCTTCGCGATACTGTGCGGTGGTTCACGCCTGTCCCGATCTCGACACGATTCCCATGGTACAGGGACCGTTACACGCGCGAAATCCCCGGTCAAATTAGATTGATATTGAGCTAAACTCGGCCGCGATACGGCGACGGCGACCCCGCCGGCTCGATCGCCGAGCCTCGTGGATCATGATTGGCACCGTCGGACCCGCACCTGCCGTTCCATCGGAATTCCCGCGAGATGAGATTCCATAATTTTCTCACGATATACACACGTTACACACGCACGGAGCGGCGCGGCGCAGTCGCGTTTCCATCGACGCGCGTCGCCGCGTGTGTTCGCCTTCGAGCGATCGGCTCAGGTCTCATCGCGGAACGTCAAAAACGTAATCATAAAGGTTAACTGGAAGATTAATAGCGGTCGGATCGCGTGTACACCGGCGCGCACTTTTTTAATTGACCCGTGAGCGCCGGCTGCGTGAAGAGTCGCTTCGTTTTCGATCGCCTCGATGAATGGTTACTCGCGGCGACAGAATTTTATTTCGTTCTCCTCCCCCCACCCTGCTTTTCTCCGCGTGTTTGATTACCTACGACGCTGAAGAGACGAGCTCGCAGATGCTGGGACCATGAGGTGGTTCTCATTGGTTTTGATTTTCCTCTAGGAATCGTCCCGTGACTAGACGCAGAAAGTTTGGGTAGTGTTGACACTCGGTGCTTGGGTGTTCTCATTATTACGAGGAAAGGTTCGACGTATATTTTATACAGTGGTGGCAAGGAAGAACACCACATGCCATATACTTTCACTTTCGAGATTTTGACGTTTAACGCTAAACCTACCGAGCACTAAAAGCGAAGAAAATGTTTTAGCTTGCAAAAATGACGAGATACAATATGTGCTTGAATAAAGAAATTTATCGAATCAATTTCCATGTAAGTAACTTCATCATTCCAATAATTGTAAGATGAAAAATACAAAACCGGTCATTTGATCGGTGGTGTTAAAGTTTTGATCACTAATTCTTCATACCGGACATCGGTGAAATTGCCTTATTTTTAGAGCCTTTTTAATAAATACGTAAATCCGATACTGTAAAGCTCAATTAATGCATAAACTCAAATTTTTCGAAATTGTGACATACCGCGTTTTTTTTGCCAGCATAGATATTACGAGGAAAGGTTGGATTCTTAACCCTTCGCTGCATAGTGTATCATATCTGATACAGTTAACAAATTTGGTATATAGTAAACTAAGAATGTGTTTTCTTACTATTCTACACATTTTATCTCATTTTATAATATGTTTTAATTTTTTAAAATATGTTTCCACAAAAACTGACCTTGTTTAAATTTTTTCATCGCAATTAAAAAAATCATGCAATGAAGGGTTAAAACATGTGGGACGAATGACGCGACAGAACTTTTTGTATCATCGACGACGACAACCATGAGCGGTGGTGTAAGAATAAAGAGGTCCGACAGAAAAGAAGCGAGAGGACTGATTAATAAATTCGCTATGTCCACTTCCGGTAACTGTAGCGCGTGCCTCATTAGTTTCTCAGGGCCGGCTTAAGGAGGAATTAAATACAGCGTCCCAGGGATGGGTGTCGACTCCGTGGGGACCCCATACTGGGTTCCATCCTTATAATGAACGCTCGCAACATCGTCCTTAAGCGTAATGTCCGTGTACGAGACTCGGCGTGATTCGCGAGATTTTGGACAAAGTGGTCAACCAATCCTCTGCATTTAGAACTCTGATTCACAAGAACGATGGCTTTAATGATATTAAGCTCTTTAGGGACCAATTTTCCAAAAACAAATTAGTCAGTTTTAATTCCTTCGTAATTGGGTACGTCGTTTGAACCTGTTCAAAATATATGAATGGTCGATGAGAGATTACATTAATGCAGAACAACGTGTTTAAACAGTTCTCTCTTCTGAGCCATCAGAATTAATTTCCACCGACGCTGAAAATCGCAATTAATCTGTGTGCCTTTCTGCAGTTGATAACAGTTCACGCGATACAATTAATGGCGCGAGTGCGTTATAAAACAATTTTCCCGCCGGTGGCGGGGACGCGGTGAGAAATGAATTTTCTTTTGATATTAGCTGCTTCAATTAAAGCCGCGTTCGTAAAGACACGTTCATAACCGGGCGGTCGCAGCTCATCCATCAGTAGGCGAACGGCGCAAAAAGCATAATCGTTCTCTGGAAAGGTCCCTTACTCGCGTCGTCGACGGAAAGCCCGTCGATTTACGCGACAATGTGACGCAGGGTCGACGAGCCTTTCGCCCAGGTTAATCCACTTGTCGGCGTTTGTGATTTAACGTGCGGTTGCACACGTTCTGTCACTTGTTGCGGAATCTCGTGAAATATTGTGATTAATACTCTTTTATCGCCAGGGTACGCGTCGTTACTATGTTTCACCATCGTTCGCAATCCTTCTTCTCGGCTGTCCCTTTTTAAATATCCTGTTACGTAACCTGCTCTGCTGCGAATCACACCGGACCACCGAGATTTATCGCTGACAGTATTTTTCTACCGATCACTGTATCAGTTTACAGGCAATTAGTTGCGCAACGAAGAATCACCGACTCGCCATCATCTTTTCAAACTTCCTCTTCTTTTTTTCAACGTGTTTCAGAAGACGTGGACAAGACTTGGTGGCTCGGTTTACAAATTGTTCTCGTAGTTGGTAATTATTTACAGAATCACTCTTTACAGATCTCGATGATCTTGACAATTACATGTTGTTGTCACTTGGTCTCTGAGATATTCGCAAAAACATAGTTGATACTAAAACTAAAAACAAAATGATACGTGGGATACATTTCAATTTTTTTAAGTATTGTATACTTATCTTTTAAAAATCAATAAAATTTCACAAATACTTATACAGACTTTGTTCTTTCATTTTTTCCCAAAAATGTTTGGGATCCAAGTACCTCTCTATACACGGTTAACATTAGAATAGCAGTAAACAGAGCGAAGTTTAACAGAAGCAACGACACGGCCAATAAATTAACAGATTTACAAACGATAATTCCCAAACCCAAAGTATCGTATGTACTATCCCCGTTCGCTCCCGTGCCCCTAACTCATCCGAGAAACGATGTCCACATGTTGTTCGACACACGGGCCACTGTCTCAATTCATTACTAAATACCAGGGGCCGAGATCCCGGCGAGATAATTCTGGAAATATAAAAATTCGAAACACACAGTAAATTAGAGTGGGTTTACGGTGTTGTAATGTTATCCTGCCGTTCGCTGCCGGGATTTATTTCAACCCTTTTCCCGGCACGATGTCAACGCCCGCCGGGAATTTCGGTTTCCCGGAGTGGAATGCACCGGGGGAAAACCGTGTGTCCGTATGCCCGTTATCGCGATCCATCAGCTGGAAACGCGATTTTCGTTCTGTCTACCCGCTTGGCTCCGCTCGGCACCGCTCCGCGCCGGGGCGCCGCGCCGATGCTCCGGCGTAAATCACCGGGCCACGCGGAGGTTTTCCGTTGCCAGCAGGGCACCGGGGCCCCGGTGCGGGCCCCATGGCGGTGTAAATGTATAAATACCAGCCACAAATCTGCCAGCCGGCTAATTTATAAATTTCACGCCGATTTCGTAAATGCGTTTCTGATTTAGCGCGTTTAAATTATCGCTAAACCACTTCTAACTGCCCGACAGTGTAATCTCTCTCTTTCTTCCTCGAGGGGGCTCCCCTTCTCCCCTTCTCCCCCGCTCCCCAACCCCTCTCGCTCCCCACAGCCCTCTTTACACCGTCGGTATCGCCGTACTCGATAAATGGCGTCCGCATAATCGCGAACGATACTCCTCTCGCGACCCGCCATGAGACTCGCGTAGATCTCCAGATAAAAGGCGACACCGTGATTTTCTGTATTTACACGGTGTGCCATTGGGCGGCCTCTTTTCCCCGTTTATCTCGCCTCGATTTACGCGAGCCCGGTATCGTTAAGATTAATTATTCCGCGTCCGCCGGCCGGCTAAGTATACGATTTAACTGCCGGTTATTAGGCACTGTTCGTTGGAATGTCTCTTTTGTACGCTATTTGCTCGTTATCTACGCCGAGGCTTCTGGCTCCAGTGAGTAATGCCCGTTGCTGAATTTCCATGGGGAACGCTTTAATGTGTAGCATGGTGTCCCTTTATCGGCGACCGGTCGTGGATGTCTAAGCTCGGGGCTGTACATTCCATGCTTGTGTCGCCGTAGCATTCAACATTCAGCTTCCCTGCATCCTTGGCGGTGCATCTGATATTTAGAGCACTTGCAGGATTTCTTGATAGATTTTATCGGTTATGATTCACATAATAGAATCGCTTTAAAAATCATTTAGTAGCAATGGCGATGTTGGTTCTGAACGAATGAGCCACCGCTCGGGAACATTATACAATCATTTCTTTCAAGATTGATTTCTCGAAGATTTTCAAGTTCTTCATTGATATAAGATTGTCATTGATAAGACGGTCAGTCGCATAATTGATGGCACGGATTTGTGACTGACTGAGCATGTAATTGTTTCATTGGTTGAAGAAGTTCCAATTTCAATGAACATCAGTTCCAGCAGTTCCAGCATTAACCCTTTGCACTCGAAGCAATTTTAATTCGAATATCAAGACATTTCATTCAATCCGGATCTTTTTCATTCTATGTAATCTTTTGCACATTGTGCACATCAAACTGAATCTGTTTCCTCATATAACAGTTGAGCTTTTTACAATTTATAGAATACAGACGAATCTAATAATGTTAAAACTGTATTGAATAATGGGGTGTGGCAATTTCTACTGGCACCTCAGAGTCACCATTCCAGTGCAAAGGGTTAAAAAAGCATCGGGCACAGAGAAGAGCAACGTGTCAAAGCAGAGGTTCTCACCGCAAGCCACGCCATTCGCAGCAGAGGTGGATGCGCCTCGGTGTCCACCGTTCACCCACTAAATTACGGTTCAAGTGACAGACTCGCGTCATCAATTAATCCCGTTCCAGATTTTACCCTCCCAGGTCGTTCAGTCTATGAAAAGCTGTCGGCCCCTCCTCCGTCTGCGCGTTCACGGTGCTGGTACGCGTCTAAGCGTGTAGCCTGCAATCCACCTGTCTATTCATTAAATTACCGTATGCTTGACAGTCCCCATTGGCGAAATGAAGCTCATTCAGGGGTCGCCGGCGATCAACGCGAAACGCGTCGCTGCAGCAGCGCTCGTAGACCCCGTGGTTTCGCGTGGTTGCCGCGCACGATGGATCGATATCGAGCCATCGATACTCTGTCTCCTGGTCGTCCCAGCAGTCACTCGGCTCATACAGGGTAATTGAAAATTATTTGGTAATACGGGTGATCGATTGCGACCCGTTAACTCGTTCATACATCACCCGCGTTCGGAGAGAGAGAGACTCTCCCGCGTCAGAGGAGGGTGCCCCCCTCTCGGGCCCACGGACGTTTCTATCTCTTCCTTTTTTTCGTACCGCGGGTGGATCGAGCTCCTCGGGCCCTGGCAGGCCTTACACCGAAGGCGTCTTAGCGCGGGGTCAAGTCGACCAATAAATCCAATACGCCACGGTTCGTCCCGCGCGAGAGCAGCAGTTTTACAATTCATGAATTTATTATGGGCACCACCGAGAATACCGCGGGGCCTCCGCTATTGATTTATCGTTACGGTTGGCCGACCACGAAGAGAGCGCGGGCCCCATCTTCTCCGCGGTACGCTCCTGGCGGGGGAGTGCGGCGCGAGAAAATTAAGCTTCACCCCCTTTCGCGAAACACCGATCCTTTGTTTCGTTCCTGGCTGCGAAGTCCGCGCGCCGTTTCCAAGCCGTCTAATCTCGCCTGTCAGGAAATCCAGATACGATCGTGTGGCTCTCTCGTTGATCCATCGGAGCATCGGCGCCCTGGGATCGACGAGATCCATCAAATCCGTCCGAAAGCGGAAGCAAGGTCCCGGTGGTGGTGCGCGCGGCGTGTGCTCGCGGAAAAAGCGCGACGGTTCTGCCGAGTGTATCGTCCCGCGAGAGAGGAGGATGTTACACGCGGCTGAGGGAACCCGGGGTCGAATCAGTACCCGCGGACTTACCGTAGAAATCCCGTAGTTCATTAATCAAGCAACGCCCGGAGTCGGAATGCCTTCGTATTTCGAGAGTTGCAGTCCATTTATCACGGCGGAAACGTATTTGTAGGCAGTGGCTGTGCCCGCTTCGCTAACAAGTGGATACGCTGTCCCCGCGGATGATGTAGCACCGGCTAGGCACGGGCCCCCTACGGCGCCTGACACCTCGAACCTTACAACCTTCGAACCAAACTCTCCCGCAACCCCGACGCGCCCCGCGTTTAACGAATTTTCTGGCTGGAAAACCGCCGAGGGAAACGAACGCGGAATCCGGCAACAGGCCATACAGGGTGTTTCCGAAATAGTGGCTCAAGCGACCGGGCATGGTGATCCTATTAGGTTGGAGGGATAGTTCTGTTGTATTTTAAATAAGCAGGTAATTTTGTTCGTACGTCAAGAACACATGTTGCTAGTGAGTCATTGGGAAACAGGTTGGCAGGTTATCTGAAAGATGGCAACAAGTTGTTACAAACAATGGAAATTATATTATTGAATAATATTAAACATATAATTTTATAAATTGATTCAAATGTTTTCTAATTTATTTATATCACTCATTTAATAAGTGAATGAATTTTCAAACTCGATTTAAAAAATGTTATTCCCGCTTGTACCATGGTTTCGGAAACACCCTGTGTAGAAAACTGGTAGAGTTATCACGTCAGAACCGTGGAAAGCCAGCTGGCAAACGTCCGCGTGCTAGAGTCCGCGTGTCTACCGTCTGCTGGGTTTCCGGTTTCGGGACAGTGGGTGATTTACAGGGAAAAAATTGACACAAGACGTGTCGCATTCGATCTTCGAACCGCGCGCCGATCGGCAGACACGCTTTCAGCGAATTTTCGAGGGAAAACCGTGGAGAATTTAGTGGCCGACCTGCGCACCTGTTCGAGCGGAACTCTCCGCGGCGACCAGAGGGTGTAATTTATCGAGGCGAGCGTGCGAGGATAGTGACGCGTTACATAAGTTACAAGTTATCGGTGGGCTTTTTACCGTGTTCGTAGTTGTAAATTAAATATTAAAGTGCGCCGGATAGAGAGCCGTTGAGATACCGATCTTGGCAGACTCGCGGGGAAAGAAGTTCCTTACCGAGATTTATCGGTGGTCTACAATAATTAACCGATTCCTCATTTTTTATGGTAATGCCGGTGATTATAAACTGCATATAATTAACGTTGCTAACACGAGTTCAAAAGACTTCCTGCACATAGTCGAGTGTGTAAAATCATATGTTATTACCAGACAAGTAAATTAATATGATAAGTAGTATAAGCGAATTGTGATGATACATCGATCAAGTACAATCTAAAGTTATTGTTAGACTGCAGATGTTTATGTATTTATAGCAAAATTGAGTAGATGAAATGCAAAATTGTTGGACAATTTTTAAGGGAAGAAATAACACCCAATTTGGTTTCTATTTCTTGCACTCGATGACCTAGTTATTATGTTACAAGAAGCAATAATATCAATCAATGAAAGTCTCCTGTTGTTTCCAGAGCAAAATGCGATAATATGCAGTCTAATCTTAGGCCAAACATTTTTCACAGCTCACGGCATCCAACGTAATAGATCGGGTTATTGCACTTTCATCATTCACTATGAAAGTCCACTAAAGGGTTAAACAAGTTGCCTGTCCGACGTGTTTGGAAAGCCATGGAGCAATGAAAGAATAGCGTTCGGAGCGCGCATAGAAAGCGATCGGAACGTAACCTGGAATCAACGGTGTTCCGGATCGTAATAAGGAAAATGTTCCCCGAGCATTACACTCTCCCACTGTCTGTCTACGCGTTGTAAAAAGAGATTCGTTTCACACGCGGATCGAACGCACCAGTCCGGTTCCCGCCTGCTATTGAAATCGGGACGCCCGCGAGCTGCGATTCAGCGATCCGAACAAGCCGATCCGAGGCAAGCTAAGCTGTTCTCTCTTCCCGTGTTGTCGATCGAAAATTCAATCTGTTCGAGCCGCCGATCCGATCTAAGTGGATCGCTCCTAGGAAGAAACACCGGCGCCTATTACCAGGCTCGTTTCTCACCTCGCTCGTGCGCCAGGCCAGAAGGAGGAAGCGGACAAAAGCGCGTTCGAGATTCCAATTCGGTCGTGCTCTCTCTACGAATTATGGCGGATGGTCTGCCCTTTTGCATACCCGTCGATGCAAACAGCCCGTGCACACCGTGCACACCGCAGACCGGGTTAACCTTTTGCCAGCCGGGATCCAGTTCAGTCGAACTGAGTCAGGAGGAGCGCGAACTTTCGGCACTGCGCGCGTGCGAACCGCTTTCGGGGAATTTAGGTGAGCTCCCATGATGTTTCCATTCGCTTATATTGTACGGTAATATTCGGATACTTTTAACAAGACGATAACTTCCTTAAGACCAAGCGTCTTTTATTTTGTCGAGATGATAAAAGAATTAGATCTCTAGCTGACGTACAAATTGCAGACGTTTCCGTTGGTGACTCGCGACTCTTCCGGAGATATTCAAGAACGAACCTCAGCTCGTAACAAGTGCAACTGTTCCGAATCTTCGAGGAAAATTGAAAGGTTGTATTTTACAACATTTTTATGCGGGCCTATATTGAAAATTGAATAAATACGTTCCGTAGATCTGTATGGATTATATACATTCTGAAAATTTCACCAAAATCGGGCAACGTTGCGAACCTAGCAAATTTAGATCGCGCAGTTCCCAGAGCAGAGGACGAGCAAGATGGCCCGTCGGTAGCGAGAGATCTAGCGTGATCTACGACGGAACCGGCGCTCAAGGGCCGCAATAACTCGACGTCGCGATCTCGTATCCCTTGATCCGGCATCGTCGTCATCCTCGCACTCTCTCGCGGTCGAGCAACGTGCTCGAGACGAAATAATGGTACGGTGTCCAGCGTTCTAACGCGGCAGAGGGGCGGCGTAGGGTCCTCTCCACCCCCTCGACGATCCCGTGTCCCGTCGAGTTCCGAAGCCGGCCGGCTTCTCCGTGGGCCGGGAAAAAGTGAATAAAAGACGAGCCACGGCACGGTTATTGAAATCAGCCCCTTCCGCCGCTCGTTGCCGGCTTTGACGGGCCAGATCGCCGGTTTAAAACGTGCCCGCGCGCGAAACTGACGTCCCGACCCCTCCCAGTCGGTGTTGTTGCACTGCTTCGCCCCTCGGTCGGCTCGTTGCACGCGCTCGTTGCACTTCGCGGCGCTGCACCGTGCTCGTCATCTCGCTTCCCGTACCCGCACTTCCGAAGGGATGTTGATGCGTTATTGCCTTAATCTGTCCGTCGGGATTTTATCGACGGGGAATCGACTCCGGTTAAACGCGGACGCGATGCTCGTAATTATGGTCGTCATCGGGAACAAAGGTTATCTGTCCGACTACGCTGATGCGATTCGTTGATCCCCAGCATCCGTAAAATGGTAAACTGCTGGCTGATACGTCACCATTCTGGGATACCAGATTGAATACTCGGAATGGAGATCCAAAAAGCTGCTGTTTTATCGAGATTGTTTGAGCTATTTGCATATCGAAATGCATATTATAAATACCTTGTCCCTTGTCGAAGTTACAGGGTAACAACGCTTAGTTGGAGATTAACACATTAATTTCTTAGTCCAATTCTCACGTTCGGTTTGCTTGAGACCGAACACATCAATTTTCATAAATGGACGACCGAAATGTTAGTATATCTAGAGCCAGACAGACATTTCATTTTTCCTTCAATAATTCCAACGAGTTCTACGAATTTCTACGAGTTGCGATCATTTGTACACGACACGCGACCCCGTGAACGCATCGCTGCTTCGCGCACACTTTCCAGCAACAATCGGAAAGAGAAGGTGTGCGCATTTCATGCGCTACGCGTACGCGTCTGACGCATCGTGGACAGAAGGCGCAACGCGTCCGCTCTACGCGGTATAATTAACGCGATTGAGGTAATAGTGGAATTCTTCGACGACCACGGGACACATTAATTATCGGAAAATTGCGACAAGCCCGTGGCAATACGTCAGGCGAGCAATCCTCGCGCAAAGCGCTTCGGGCCGACCGGCGCGGCGACCGCTCGAAGGCTTGTATCTCGCCGGGCACGTGCGAACAGTCGACGCGGACAAAGTGCAGGCATCCAGCCGCGGACAGAGCATAGAACATGATGCAGTTCTCGTCGTTTTTTCACACCGCCGAGATATTCCTGATGGATCTCCTATCGGAATGGCCCAAGTATTAAGACCGGACGGCCTGGCGGGCTCTGTATCTCCTCTTCTGATCACTTTCATTATGAATACCCTAAAGGAGACATTTAGATTGTTCGTTGATTACCTCTATCGTGAATAGTCATTTCGTTTTTTGTGAGGTCTCTATCTACTCGCGGAGTGTGCTCCGTGTATTAGCTTCGAACGATGTAATTTCGAAATTTTTAGGACACGCTTTAATTCAATAGTATCTGTATTTTTTTGGAATAAGGACATATCGATCTTGAAGTGAACATTGCACATTTTCAAGATCTTGTCACGCCTATTTCGGCGACGCGTGAGCAAGAATCGCGGGTCACGATCGAACGTGTGCGCGACTAACTGTTCGGTTTGCTATCGGGCCGCGATGGTCCGCATTTTTCGCGAATATCAGATGCAGCGCGAGCTGTTGAGCAACACCGGTGAGCAGAGTCGAGCCGGGTTTCGCTCGTGCATCGTAAAGGTGCTTCTGCTGGGTAAGGTTGGAATTCGGCGATGCCTGCGGAATATTCAGAAACGCGGCCCCCGCGGCTAGAATCATCGGGGATCTACATATTTAGAGTCGTGCACGCGAACGTGACTGTACGTTTAACGATCCGTGAGCGTAAGGTGACGCTCGAGTTTACGTCCTCCGTGCCCCGCCAGATACAGCCGTCCCATAAGTCCAGATTTGCATTCCCGTTAAGGGATATTTCTAGATCTGTTCCCCGAACAGTGGAATAGTGCCGCATTCCGAGCGTGCAGCGCGCGCGAGATACCACACAGCACCGCTTCGGTATTAATTAACACTTGACTTTTCTTTTCGTCGCACAGCGAACAGCGACGCCGATACCGCGCGACCACGGTGTCGAGATAACGCCGGGAGTCGCGTGGATTGGCGTGTGAATTATAGTCGTCGAGATAAACAGTTGATACCATCGGCGAGCATTTAATTACTTTTTACCTTTCAGCTGCGCGAGAAATCCCTCTTGTTGCTGGATCTTGAATTCTGGGTTCGTATCGTTTGTATTATACATAGATGGCTTATGTTTGTCCAAATTCTCATTGTTTAGAGAAAGGTACTTTTGTTGTCGAGGAGCTTGTTCGTTTCGATAGGATTGCGGTAAACGAACAATAATTTAGTTAATACTAAGGGTGGTTCGGTAACATGTACAATTTTTTTATAAGAGCACCGCGTATGGGAAGCGAACGCAATAGTTTCGGTGATTTCAACGCGTGGTGAGTAGGTGACGCCAGTCGCGCGCTGGTGACTTGAACGCGTGGTAAGCGACATCACCGCACCGGAATCGTTCAAGTGAGCATAAAAAATCAGGTTAAGGATTTAAACATTCCTATTTAAAATTCCTGATATTCCTTATAAAATCATTTGCTGTCACTTTTAAAAAATTCGTGCCCGAAGACAGTAAATTAAATTTGATCTCGCAGGAATGTTGGGAATGAAACAGTGGCAATCATCCGTAAACAAAGGCTTGAACAAACACAACGAAACCACACGAATAATTCAAGTGTCCTGCGAGGGATCATCAAATTCGCCAGGGAGCTTCATTCATCATTCCGTTGGGGGTACGCCCGACTTAATATCGACGAGGCGTGGGTCGACGAGATCTGGGCAGTGCAGCGCATTTGTCCAGACGGGTAACACAATAAACTACAGATCCATGGCAGAGGAATCGCGATAACCGTGGTCCAAAGCTCCCCCACTGTTTTCCCATGACCTCCGACCGGGCGACGCGTAATCGAACATTAAATACGGGGGTCGTGGCGCATTCATTTGAATAGGCCCGGCCCGATAAACGGTTGTCAGTGTTGGGGACCGCGGGCAACCCCGTGGATCGATCGATCCGAGGCGATCGACGGTGGATCGACGGTGGATCGTCGCTTCCGCGGGATTAGCGGTCGGGTTGCTCGCGGTCAGCGGAGGCCGTGGCCCGGATCGATTCACGGAGCGTTATCCCGGGCCTGGCAAGCGGAGAAAGCACGACGTGGGAATACACGTCGCCGCGGATTACGCCCCCTCTTCGGGTTCGTGGCTCGGCTGCTCGCGCGGGGCGAGTGCTCACGAGAGCGGGCCGAGCTGCTAGCCAGCGTTCACGTGAACCGCGTGTTATCTCGTGCATGTACGCCCGTCCGTTCAAAGAGTACAGGGTGGCGAGAAAGTAATGGGTCCTATCCGGGACCGGACGCACGGAGGGTTCTTGTGAAACGATCTCCCTGCAAGATCGTGAATCGACTGCGGAATTTCATGCAGAATAAAAATTCTGGAGCAAAATAAAGATTTCCTTCGTGAACACTTTGAAGTCTGCTTTAACATTGTAATCCCAGACGAAAATATTAGAAATGTGCCATTTCTTCGAAATAACATTTACTTGTGAATAATTGAATACAGTTTACATGTGACACGTGTTGAGATAGCGGGGGATTTCAGATATTGGAGGTTCGGATAACCGAGACCCTATAAAGTGAAAATTGTGTAAAATGGTTTTCTCGTCTATAGTTGAAATGGTTTAAACACTTTAAGGGTTAATTTTTCGTTACAGTGTTTAATAGCGGCTTGCAGAGGATTACTAAGAATCATCCCCAGGAAGGAGGATGCTTTCCCGACACCGTGTACACGCGTTCGCCAGCCAGCCAGCGAGCGACCATAGCCGCGGATAAGTATTCACTTTAGCCCCGGTTCGTGACCTCGTATCGCCAGGCATTACAGCCGCCTTTTTATCGGGGCGCCACGTCACGGAGGCTGCAATTACTAATTTAGAGGCGAGACCGAGTCGTGCCAAATCCCTCGGCTTCGCGGCTCCGAGCCGCGCTGCCGCCCTCTTTCTCATGTTATTTGTATGATGCGGCTGGTATGCGCCACGCTGAGAGAAGCGAGCGGACGGCCCGAAGTTCCGCGCGAGGGAGAAGCGGATCGGGCATCCGTGGATCGTATACACCTCCGCCTCTTCCTCCCTCTGGGTTTTCCTCCCCCTCGTAGGGACGTGGTAGCCGGAGGAGGTTGAAACGCGGAGCCAGATGCAACCATCGAAATGTGCACACCCGCGAGAGCCCCTCCGCTAATTACATGCCTGTCGCGGCGCATGAACGCCATTTCCTAATTGTGAGCAAGCTCGCGGAGAGCACGGAACAGAAAGAGAGAAAGAGAGAGAGGCAGGCGCGGCAGATCCGGACGTCAGCAAGATGCGCTACGGGCATTTTTAGCCGGCAGGCATGATGGACGTGCCGGGGGTAATAGAAAAGCGGTGGCGGATTAATTGCGCTCCGAGTACGTTTCAAGAGGAGGCGGGACATCTCGAGCGGTTCTCGATAGGCGGCGGTCTCAGGAGTCCTTCGACCTTCGCCGATTTTCGTGCATGATCCCCATGGCGAAGCTTGGGTTTGTTGCACCGGTGGTGGTGGTTCTGATAGCTCGAAAAGTTCATTTTAACACTTTAAACCTGGAGCGTTAGCACGGGCTTATTTAGCACAACAACTTGTTTCGTGATGACCCATTTTTGAAGAAGATTCTAGTCTAGTAATCTTGCAAGCCCATTTTGTAAGCGCGTCTTGAGAGCCGAGCTTGAAAGCCCATATTGAAAATCCACTTCGAAGATCCATCTCGAGAGCCCATTTAAGAGTTAACTAGTTTCGTTGAATGTACTAAAACTAAATTACTCTGATTGAAGTCGGTTCGAGAATTCAACCCAATTCTAATCTCACTAATAGCTAACACTTAAGTATTTCTCTTTTACCAGCCTCACTACACTCCAGAATTAATTAGTGGAGCTGATGTACCTTCCGACAGTAACAAAAGCGTCAATAATCAATGGTCACGCGAGGCATATACCGTAATCACGACCAATGAAATACGACGTATCTGACTCCCGAGCACATTAACAGAACAAGCAGATTAAACCGCGTAACGTACTCCTGATTCTAGTCGGGGTCGTTAATCTCCGATGATCTCTATCTATTAAATCGCACTGTCTCGGGGTTAATGTCCACGCAGCAATGAAATCGATATCAGTATTAATCAAAATCGAGCAGTTCTGCATCCGGCGCTGGTTTCCACGACGTAAAAAGAGAGAGAAAAGAGAGAAAGAGCACCCAGTCGACAAATCTCTGCCGGATCATTGCTCACAAGTCTGCTTCCCCCGGTCGCCGGTGACTCCGGTGCTTAATTTAAATCCCTCTCTATTCCACCGGAGGGGAACACAGCGCCGAGAAACCGGGAGATTCGTTTCCGACCCTCCGCTCGTATCGTAGAACAATGAAGGGCCGCTATTAATATTGGCTCACTATCTCGCCGGTATCGCGCGTTTCACACTCCCCACGCACTCGAATAACACGGCCCGCGTAGGGACATTTTCATTGCATATTAATGCCCCTCATTACTGCCACTCCGCACCGCATTACTCAATGCTACACCGCCGGCCCGTCTAGTGTTTCAAACGGGATCGAGCCGGAAATGCTATTGACCGCGTAGGTTCCACCCGCGAAAAATCATGCTCCCACCCCGATCACGGGATCCTCTATCACCCCGCAACCTCTCGAACAAGGATTAATATTCTAACTCTCACATCCCGCGTTATCCAATTTAATTTGCCCCTTGGTGTTCAGCTAATCCAATGATAAAACTCCAAGTCGATGCCTTCTTCGAATAGTGGACTAACCCTTAGGTCGACTATTGTGGACACCGCATAATTATTTACTTATGCATATATTTTTGACGAAGTACAAACAGTTTGCTGTAAATCGTCTAGTTTTACATCAACCGTACTTTATAGTTAGCTTAATAGAGTGTACGCAAGCGTGGTGTACTATTTCATAAAACCCCTCATTTCATTTTATCCACAAAGCAAAGAAATACTGAGAGAATGAAGGCGTACGTTGCGTAAGTTACACATGTTACGGTGTAACTTCATGCTCAATTTACTGGAAACTTCATATTTGTAACGTAACACCTTCATTCTCTGAACGCTTCATTTATTCGTCGGTCTCGCGGTTAAATCCTCGTCTAACAACGAGCCGGACTCACGGCTACGTAAAAGTACATTTACAACGAGCACAGAGTAATTTCGTATATTGTTAACCGCTTGTTAACGTTATGACCGCAAGTCGGATCTCGTGTTCGCACGTTGTAATCCGCGTCTGCTATCATTACGATATTTATTACGCTGAACAATGTTTCCTTAACCTTTTATTGCGAAACACACAAGGATGAAGTTAATTTAAAAAATTTCATTTAACGAGACGTACGAACCTCAGGATAAAATGAATATTATTCAAATTAGAAATTGTATCAATATAACACAATAGATGGGGACTCCTCCAATTCGTGAATCAAGTTGTGCAAGCGCACGATGTTACACGGGTATTACCATCAACTTCAATCGTCAAAAGGATCTCACAGAAAGGGGTTAATAAATATTTCCCACGTCGCGGTAGATTTATGGTTTTCCACGAGAGGTATGCTCGCAACGCCTGTCGCGTGCGACAAGCGTCGAATTAATAACGTTATTAATAAGCGAAAGTCCTCGCCGGAGGGTTGCACGACGGTTTTCCACTTTCGTCTGTGGAATATCGATCCGAGGGATCCATGGATCGTTTCCGGCTGGACGTGGTGGAAACCGACTGGGGAACAGACCGTGGATTATTAATCGTTCCGACGCCGGGTCAGGGTTCAGCTGAACGGTAGAATCCTCCGGTTGAACGGTTCGCGAGGTCGTCGTCGCGACGACGAAGACGACGACGACGTCTGTTCTGCCGTTCCTGGCAACGTCCGGGACATTAGCTATCGAATCGTTGCCCCGTGTAAGAAATACTTAAATGTCGAGGACTCGGCGCGGCCGAGGGAGAAACCGTTGGCCGGGTCGTGGTTTTATCAGAGCGATATGTCAGTGCGTGACAGCGCGGTGTGTAGACATCGGTCACGGGACGAGCAACATTTCTCACCTCTTAGAGCTTAGGCAGGTAAGAACGTCACGGCGATGCCGTGTCGAATCGCTCGATTAAATTACACCATTTTTCACGGCCTCGTTCACGTCCACGCCGACTGCCGTCACCGCGGACCACCTCTACACGGACAGTTTCTTCCGATCGACTGCCTAACTGCCTCGCAATCATGTTTTCTCTTAAAACCAACAACGTCCGTAACTGGTTTCGTCGGACCGACTCGGTCGAAATTGGAGCGAAGTTCGAAACGGATATCTACGAGTCAACTTCGAGAACGATTATCCGGGTTTGTGAAGGGAAAATATCTTTCTTGCACTCCGAAAAAGACTCGAGGCATCGTAAAATAATATTACTATAGCGAAACGACGTGCGTCAGAGATCCTTAGATTGTTAAAGGTTCGACGCGGGCAGCTGTCCGTTTGTCCACTATGATTGCTTCTGTATTATGAACTTGAACGTTATTGTCTGCTTATTATATTCGCATACGGGTACCATCAAACTTGCTCGAAGTACTTTTTAAGCATCAGTCTACCGAGACGTATTCTACGGTACTGAAATATAGTACGCACACAGGAAAGAACTAACCAGTTGCAAGCTTCAAGTAAGAATTATTTTACAAAGAACGCCATTTTTTGTTGTAATTATATCTTTAATGCAATTCTGCTTGTATTATAATTCAGTTTTATATACAATCTTTATGTTCGGCGTTCCGGACATTCTGTAAAAACCGGTGTACATTAGTATGCTACGAATAGTCTGCCACATTGCAATGGAAATTTATACCGGTGTAAGTTATTTGTGGAAGGTAGAAATCGTTTTGTTGCAAGACCTCGTGCAGCAATAGCGCTCACCACGCATTGAAGTCTCCGAGCGTTGTGTGTGCCAATGTTGCGTTCTCGCTTTCGTTATAATGACTTTCTCGACATTGCGGAGAGTATGGAAATGTGGACACTTTTTCTTAACATCTTACACGTTACTTTACCAGATGAATATTACATTCGAATGTTCAACAGAGCCTGGCCCTGTGGGAACAGAAGACACACTGAGGCCAGTTTAAACCCTTGCCCTATAATATCGTGTCAGACTGGTGTAATAGATATGTATGATATTTTATTTCCTTTAAACCGAGATGAAATTCTATTTTGGATTCGTTAATGTTTAGATATCGGAGTACATGTCGGCATGCAATAGATATAAATTTTTTCCTTTTTTAGGAAATTACAAACTACAAAGATAGTTCTAATCACTGAAACCGTAAAATAAATCGTAGGGCAAGGAATTAAAATGAAAATGTCCTCACAAATACGATCACATTCGATCTTCCACCTAACTAAATGCAATCTAAAGTATTTCCAGTCCCTAAAGGGTTAGAGCTAGCGAGCTCTCCGAGTGTCTACATCAACAGTACAATATAGCAACGTGGCAAGGGGAGGAATAGTGTAGTGTACGAGGCGAGTAGCTGCTCCCGATTCGATCGTCGTTTCGCGAGACAATCCTGGGGTCTGGGTCGCTGGGTAAAAGTGCGGTCGGTGAGCTGTCCCGTGTAATCCTTGCGTACAGGGTCCGTTCGAGGCGCGTACGTAGTCCTGGGCCGCTCGAAGCGAGAAGCTCGAAGCGAGAAAGCAGGAAGGTCGCGCGGAGTCGAGGAGCCTCGGCGCAGCGGTCGAGACCCCGCAGGAATGCAACGGCGGCTCGAATTAATAGATCGAGGGACCCGGGCGAATTTATCCGCTTCGTGGCGGCGAGTTTAAAAGCGGCGCGGGTCTCCTTTGCATCTCGATCTCCGCGGCACCGGGGACGTACGCGGAGGCCCCTGTATACACGCTGGAACGTACAAACGGACTGCGGGCTGCGGAACAGAGAACAGAGGAGAACCAAGGAGGAGAAGACAGAGCGGACGTTAAAGTGGAGAACCAACCGGGATATGTGCCTACGTAGGTATACGTTCCCGGGGACCACGAAGAAAAGTCTCCGGCCTGGGCTCTAGCTCGCTTCTTCTTTGTCTTCTTTCTTCTTCCTCCACCTCCTCTTCCTCCCCAACTCTGACTCCTCTTCCTCTTTCTTCTTGTTATTCTTCTTCTTCTGCTTGATCGGGCACCGCAGCTTTCTTTGGTCGGTGGGATAAATAAGAGAGACGCCGGCTCAGTGATGAGTCCAGACAACGGTTAGATAACGGGGAATCGCATTTAGATAAGAAGCGCGGAAGGGCCCATTGGAAATATTCGAATCCGGCGACGCGCGAGGGGGCCCCATTAAGCGATGCGCTTCGGTCCGCTTCGGTCCGCGCCGCGCCGCACCGCCCCGGCACGTGCGCCCGGCCGATAACTTCCATATAAGAAATGTCCTCGCAATTAAATCGCGTCGCTTGCCTCTGCCCTCCGACGTCGCCCGTCTCCTTTTCCCTCGCGGATAGCCAATGTGCTTTTTCTTCTCGTTCTGACCGCTCGAGACTCGAACGAACTGTGTACAATCGCCAGATCAGGGGAATTGACTCCAATCGAGGGGAAAAGTTACCTTCTTTCCGCCAGTACCGGATTGGTCACGTGACATTGTGACACATGCACGACAGAGACGAAACTCGTCACGTGGCCATGGCGGAAGCGTGGGGGAATAGCGTCGTAGAAGGGGAAGGTAGAGTTGGGAGACAATTCTTGATCTGGCGAGTCTGAGTAAGTGTTTTGTGACGAAGAAAGAAACGACAATACACAGAACTAGATTATTTTTTCTAACGGATCAGAAAAGAGAGCGCAAAGTGCGTTGATCCATCTTCAAGCACTTCCCGAACGGATTTGACGAGTGCGCGTCGACTCGCGTAGCGCAGGCTCGCGGCCTCCTCGGTGTATCGCATAATTACTACGGTTTACAGCGATCTTTACACTTGTTTCTTCACCACTGTATCTACCTCTGCATCTGTGTAACCGGAGATCGTAGGAGAGAATTCGCCGCGTACGCTTCGCGGTATAAATCCGCTCGGGCTCTCTCTGGGGCTCTCCGTCTCGGGCTCGGTCTCGGGCCCGGGCTTTTTATTCCGGTCGCCCGGCGTTCTCCCGCGCCAGCGACGGGCGTAGATAAAGACCTATCGGCAATATAGTATCAAGAGCGGCGTAAATAAGGATAATGCACCGTAGGAAGGGTATACTTCCTGTTAGGCGTGTAGGTGTACCGGTGTAAAAGGTAGATTAGATTCGCGTTACCGCCGACGCTGAACCTTCCGCGGTTATTAAAAGGCGACTGCAACGGCCCGGCGAATATCGGCGCCGTTTCCCGCTTATCGAACCGACGGTTCGCTACAATTATCCCCGAAACGTGATTCGACTCTCAACAAATTGGCGCGGTTTACCTGCTTTGAGGATGGCTCCAACACACACCTAATACGATCCTTTGTAAATCGATTTTTAATAGGACTCGTAGGATCTGAAAGATTTCATAGCGTAATGTGATTTTTGATGTGCTCTTTACGCATTTATGACTTCTGAGAATTTCCACAAAATTCTAGAATGTACAATTCGTTAGAATTTAGGGATCATCGGTATTCACGGATGGTATTAAATTCTTGTAATCTTTACGCTGTATGAAATTGCAAGTGTCATGATCGAATCGATCGGATCAAGGATCACGAGCACAGGTAGCAGGCTCGAGGATGAGCGAGAGAGGACAGAATAATCCGCGCGGCGTGACGTCGCTCGACAGCGGATCCGCAGGTGCGGAACGCGCTGCCACGGGCCCTCGGGAGCGGATAATCGATTAATCGATTGTGCGGTCATCGATGGCTAAGCCGGGCCTCGGGGGACGTGGAAAAGAGAACCCGGACGGGTCCGAACGTCGTCGTCGTCGCTCGGGGAAGGAAGCTGGCCGCGCGGTATTCGCTCGCGTCCCAACAATTAGCCTGAGAACGAACGAGAGAGCTAGCGATTTGTCGCGCAAGATTTATAGCTTCATACACATCGGGAGAGAAGGCCCTCTTCTTGGCCGTGGTCCCTTCTGGGGCTGGCTCGTTCGACTCACGGGTTCCCGACCCATACGCGGCGTGTACGCACAATCGAGAAAGGGTCCCGACTGGCACATCGCGGCCTATCTCTCCATTCTCGTGCGTGCCGTCCCTATGCGGTTTGACGGCTGAGCCTCTCGCGGATCTTCAACGAGATCAGCGAGATCCATCTTGCTCGGCTGTCCGAGGGACCCTCCTTAACCGTGACCTACCGGAATGCCTGAGAAAGCTGCGGAGAGACGCGCATCTGCCGATCGCTGCGCCTTCCGGTTCGCCGTTCCACGGAAAACGCGAGAAAGTACGTGGACAGTTTGCTCGTCGATCAAGCTTCCTTCTTCTAGAACTGTACGTCGACCTGCAATTCTTGGGCGTCGCTGTTGTACCCTTCTTCAGGGTGAATATGGTCCAGGTGGATTCGGATAGAAGTCCGTGATGCATTCGCAATTGCTATACATATAAACCCCATCTCATTGAGAAACGAATTCTCTTAGTTTGCTAATGAAAATACTTTTTTTGTCCTTGCAATGAATACAATACGATACAATAAAAGTTTGACCTTTTGACCTTGAAATTCCAGGCCAAATTAACTTTTGCCGCAGCTTCCTTACATCGATTTCCACCAAACGCTGTACAGCGGAGCGCCTATAGTCGCTCAAAAACGAAATTCAAAGTGCAATTAGCGAACCACTCGGCGGCTTCCGCAATTTTCCTTTCACTACTGGCTTTCAGGATCATCCCTGTCACGTGTCGGCCGTATGCAACGGTCGAGGGTGAAAGTATCGCGGCTGAGAACGATATTTCCGCCATGAATTAAAATTAGAGATTAGAGGATAAGTGTTCTGAGCGCGGCGACTTTATGGCACCCAGAAGGAGAGGTTGCGTTCGGTGTACCAAAAGTGGTCGAAGTCAGAGACACCGCGCTCCGAGGGGATTTACGTACAGGCTGCACGGCGGTGATCTTCTCAGCTGGATGACATCGACGTTGGAACGTGCGAAGTAGCCACGGGAGAAATCCGCGCGCGCCCATTATAACCGCTAGTTGTAAAGAAACTTTCTCGGCTAGCGCAAACAGTACTATCGGTATTACACAGGATAAGTCTGGGCTCGGGTCACGATCCGTGGGCGCGCAGGTGCGTTCACCTGGGGATTTTTCCGGCTGCCATCAAGGAACGTCATGCTGCCCGATCGTCAACGAGTAAACAGGTGCGACTTCGACGAAGACGGCAGCTAAGCTGAAAAAAAAATCACCGCCGGACGGTAAACGATTCACCTGCCGCAAGAACTGTTGTTGCGAGTCCAGATTCCCCGGATGAACGAGAGATACTGCGTCATTGGCGCGCTGAAAGAATCCTCGGACTTGCGTTTAAGTGTTAATGCGACGTTATTATAGTCGTCGATGCGTTCTATTATACAGTAAAACACGGATACCGATCCTGTACCTCGCCGGCAACGTTTACGCGGATTAGAATTAAATTGTCATTCAAATTCTCGTTTGCCAAGTAGAAGATTACAATGACGCAGAGAAAGTCTGGAGTTCCCTCGGGTCCTTTTGAAATCACTTTACGTATTTTTCCGGGAAAGTAAAGGGAATTTCTTCGATGAGCAACTGCAGACTCTCTCGCGAAGAAATTATAGAAGTTTCAGATCCTCTAACTTCCTGTGAAGACGTAGAATCATCTCTAGGAAAGGTTTGTCTCTTATAAGAGATCATAGACCTTTTCTTGCAACTAGAGTTTCCAACGAGGTCTCGGAACTTCATATATCGTGTGGATTTAGCGCCACATACGCGGAGTATCCGCGTTCATTGCGTGTTCGTGCGTTCGTTCCTCGTGTTTTCATTTTGTTAACAATCGTGTATTGAATCGGACGGCTGTCGCAATAGATTTCTCCTTCTGTGTAGTGTCACACTTGTAAGTGAACCGCGGGACGAAATTTCTCGGGGACTTTTCTAAGAACGGGGTCTGGCAAATCAACGGAGGATCGTCTCTGTTCTCGGTCTTGTCGTGCTCACCGAGTCGGCCCCTTTACCGTCGTCGCCCTAGACGCCCGTCCGGAAAGTCAAACAATGCGACGTGCAGATTCCGCCTTATTTACTTGCGGTATCCGCTAGAAGGGCCCTCGACATGCAAAGCACGCGTTGTCATTTGCTCCCATCTCGAGCGGATCGGTTTACGTTGGCCGCGCGAGCGCGCACGAGAAAATCTCTCTTCGCTGCACTCCAACCGGAGAACTCCGGTGCCGTCCACTTCCTTCTTCCTTGTCTCTTTCACGAAACTTGTCTACGTTTTTTAACCCGGCCCGTGAAGATCCCTGTTCCGTCTACGTTTATGGCTCTTCGATCCGTGCTTTGTACTACAGGCATCAAAAGTTCAGCTTCTCTGTTAATTGAACACGTCGAATCCCCGTTTGCATTAAGTAGGTAATGGTTATCTCTAGGAATCTTTTTCGGTGGAGAATTTAGTTCACCGGTTGACCCCTTTCTTATTGTGAGATCGTTCCACTGGAAGAGGATGTGCTCAATGCAAAGCAGTGTATCGTCTTTGATCACAGATTATGATAATTTCGTAGAAACTTTTCTCGCCTTCTGATCTATATACGTCCCACGCAGTGCTTCACTAAACGGCATCTTATAGATGCTGGGATCATTTTTATCAGACACTCTATCTACTAACCCTTAGCAGTGGCTACAATTTTTAAAGTGAAGGTATTGAATAACAAATAGTTTATTCCGACAAGAGAACATTTGAAAATGTCGGTGAATTTATTGATCTCTTTTGCTGCTATTAGATTATTGCTCATACTAGATCGTTAGCGACTTAGGAGGCACCCAAATCAAGGCTTCAGCTACAAAAACGTCTCCCAGACCTATACTTTCGATTCCGAAATATGCACTCGGACACGCAACTCTCCACTCATCAAACAGTCAGCATTCGCCTCCATCAATCACTGAAAACTGTTCAGTGGAAGACATCGTTCAGGAACTCTGCACCCGCCTCGGATCGTGACCGTTCTTCGGTAGCAGAATCCCCGCAGTCCTTTATAATCTTCGCTCCGCGTCGATCGAAAGTAGCGGTTTTAGATCGAGACAAAGTATCCGGCTGCTGGTAGTCACTGATTTCCCTCGGGGGCCGATGATGGCCGAGCAACATTTCGTCGCTGGTAATTTTCTCATGGTGGCAGGGGACGGTGGTGCGCGCGGAAGCCGCCGTTATAATCGAAGAACGCAGCCGTTCGCGAATCGTGGGATCCGCGGACGGCCGTTAAATCATCGGTCGCCGGTGGAAACGAATGTTTAGCGCGAGGATTAGCACGCGCGAACGACCGCTTGTAATCCTGGCTGGATTCCCGATTCACGCCGGCGTTCGTTCCTTCTCCGGAGCCTTTATTCCCGTTTCAGTCCGTCGCGTTGCGTCGTCTTATCGGTCTCGCGCGCGGAGTATCGCGGCCTCGCGAAACAGGCCTGAAAACGTCCCGCGTAGGGCGCTATTAATTCTGATTTAAGTTCCCGTTACGCGGGTTGTGTGGTCCCCATATATCAGCCGGTGCTATCGCTTACCGCAGAAGAGCAACGCCTTCGCGCGCGTACCGGTGAGCGTACCCGCGCGCTCCCGCTGCCGCTATCTCGCGCGCCGCGTCTACCGGATGAATAATTCGGTTACAATCTTAATCCAATGACGCATGGGCTCGGCACCGGGTTCCCCGCTTGCTCGCCGGCTACCCTGCTTTGCCCTGATTAAAGACCGGCCCCGTTCCGCACCACAGGCCCCCGTAAATCTCCGCATTATTTCGTCATTGCGCGTCGATCATGCTCGCCCGTTCCCGGTAATCCCTCGATCGAGATCGGAAGAGGGCACACGTGCTTGAAAACTGGGTCGCTCGCGGTATGGGGACACCCAGATTTTTCTTCGGAATTTGGTCGCTTCGATGTCTGTTCTCCTTGGAGTGAGAGTTGGTGAGAATCGATAAAAATGTTCTGACCTCAAACTAAATTTTATAACTATTAATCGAACAAGGAATCGGACTTTTGCATCGACCTAATACTTCCCCGAACTTAGCAGACGTTCAAAGAACTCCAGCCGATACGAAGCTCCGAGATAATTTACAATTGAAAATCCTCGATGTCGGGTCACCACAATGGCGAAAAAAACGACGCGACCGAATCGGAAGTCACCAGGGCCGCTCATACTTCCTTTCCCGCGGTTGGACCCCCGGAATCCGGCTGAATGGTTTGTAACCGTGCACGGAATTCCCGCCATAAATCAGATGTTGAGAAACGAAAAAAATGCGGCACGCCGTTGTTCGTGGCCCCCAGTGGCCCGTGTAGTATTTCGCGGATTGCGAATGTTGGCAGTATTTCGTGGGTGTTTCGGGGTCCCCCTCGTGCCCCACCGCGGCCCAGAAGCCCCTTGTCGCGCCGGAGAAACGTAACGCGGGGAATCGGGAACTCGCTGGGGCCCGGGACCACCTCGCGGCTACAAATTGCATTGTTCGGTCGTGTTAGTGGCGACGGTAAGCTTACTTAAGGGTGCCGATCCAGCTCGAGCGAGAGTGTGGTAGCACACCCACACACCGCTAGTCTCATCACCCACATATCTCTCAATATACGAACACGCAATAATAATCTTCCAGCTCTCAAAGACTTTCATTGTCGTCGGGATATTGATGCGATAGCCAAAAGGGATTTTATTTAAAATAGAGGGGTTATTCCATAACATTTATTTCAATAAGTAAAGAACATAAACGGCTATTCACAATTATCTGTCATTACTTCTATCGTAATATATGTTTTAAATTGAGTATATGAAATACTTAACTCGAATCATTATTTCTTTATTTGAAACTGACTTCTACGAGGTCCACGGCTCTCGCAATCCCCAGATCAGAACTTTTGGTATAAATCATCTTAAATATATAAATACTAACCACATTTAGAGAGCAAAAATTTAAAAATAAAAATTTCAATACTAATGAATTCGCTAACTGTCTCGCCGTCTACCTGGTACGGTTTCGGCTGGGGAAACCATGAGTTTCGAATACCTCGGAGCAATTCACCTCATCCAGGATCGTTCTGGATTCGTTCTCACGGGCGCACGCGTCGCTCGGCCGAATCATCCGGTTCAAACGCCTATCAGGCCGGGGTCAATGGAGAAATCAGCTCGAAAGTCGTTCGGCTGTTTCACGTGCACGCTCACGCACAGGTATCTTAAGTGTTCTGCGGTCTCAATCGTTCTGGCCAGACGGTGTGGTGCAGGGTGGAGGAAAGAAGAAACACGGAGGTCGAGCAATAAGGAACAGAACGGTTTTGCGGTTCGGGCTGGCGCGGTTCTCTCCGCCGCGCCGTGCCGTGGGGACTTTGAGACTGTATCTTCCTTGTCCCTTTGCCTGTATAGGCGCGCAGACCAGCCCGGCCGGCCATCATCAAGAAATATGATGATTGCAGGCTGCTACCATTTACAGTAGTGCGGTTTTGTCTCGTACCCCGAGCCGCCCTTCGGGTATACCTTTCCACGTGTGCTCGTTGCTCTCGCGAGCCGGAGGTCCTCCAAGATTCTAAGTGACTTTAAACTAACGCGCGTTTCCCGCGAGTAATCGCCTCCACTCGTACAAGGCGCCGATTCGCTTTGCACGCCGATCCGCTTCCAGCCTCGAGTTCCTCGACGTCTCTATCTTTGACGGTCGTCCACTTAATTCCCTTTATTTCGAGTCTATCAACGCAATTCACTTCTCCATTTAGGCTGCTCATTCTCTAATCTCCTTAAAAAGGACTCGTAATATCGTGCAAGTCGATTCTTCTGCGTTTCTATGGTGAAACCGACTGTATTGTTTAAACGGAGCCACTTGCTTCGCTTGTTTACTGCTCGTTGTTTTATCTGTAGTCCATAACTGGACTGCGGGTTTTGTACATTTATGGGCGAATGAAATGCGAAACAGTGAAAATTATAGAGCAATTAACGAACACTGTTCTGTTGCTTTCGACTGATCGAAATCATTAGGAGAGGAAATAAATTTTTATTGGATCTCTATCTTTCAGAACTGACGCAGATAATTTTTATTTTGCATAAAGATTCTAATGGAGAATATGAGATTACACTAGAAAGTGAATTCAATACATTTTATGAGATCCGTATTCCAGTCCCGATTAGGTTAAGTCCGACTCTCGGCATCATCGCAGGAATTTATCTCGCAGCGTACCAGTTCAGCCGTTCCACAAAATTGAGGAAGTAGCGGCGCACCAGCATCGATAGTTAATATCCCGAGTATTCGAATTCATCGGCGATGCATTAAAGGCGAAATAACGATGGAACAGATTCGCGAGAGAAGTCGGGATGTTCCGCGTCGTTGCGCAGCGCTGCGAAATCAATGCGTACCGGCGCGGCGCAGCGCACTTTCGAGATGCACTGTATGTACGCAACCATCCGAGTGCAAGGTGCACGGTATTCTCAACAGTTTCCACCGTGCGCCATACATAATGGAGGTTAGCCGCAGGATGGTAAATCACGGGACGCCATGCGGGCGTCGTTATATCGTGCGTGCGTGATGGAAGATTAGTACGGCATTGTGCGAGCGCCGTGGACGCTCACGATGATTTATCTCTTACGAAAACGCGCGCCGGCGCGGCGTGTTGTACCGACTATGATCGCTCTGGCACCGAAATAGATCCTCGCCGGTGACAATCACGTCGAGATCGATGTCTCTTTCATTCACTCGACCACTCCAATTACTAAAAATTCCCAACGGTATGCGGTACCTGCAATTATTTCTAAATGACCGGCGACACGGAAATTTCTCTCCAAAGAAGATCTCTTGGTAAAACAAATGTTTGCCGCATCGATTTTAAGGCACAGAAGCCAATAGAAGTTTCATTTTAATAATTTTAAGATATTGTTATACCATTTTCGACTTTTCAGATCAACAAAAGAGAAAATATAATAATATTACTCAACTTCACTTTCCTGCAATAGACAATTTTCGATCTCCAGAAAAAACTGCGGTCTACTAGTGAATGCTCACAATGTTATCCGTTTTACAATTCTGTTAGATTTCACAAATGAAAGTGGTACATTTCCTCAGGTAAATTAGCCGCGGCACCGTATTTTTCGGGGACAGCTTGAATCGGAGAAATGTGGCCAAGGAACAATTGCCTGGAGAGACAGTATCTTTTCCCATGGACCCCATAAGACAGTGCCCGTAGCGCTCTATATTCTCGTTCTAATGTCCGCTGACATTACAGCGTCGCCGGAGATTCTTTATCGGCGAGCCAAGAATTACATACAGGAAAAGCAGGCGGTTACAGGGCGAGAGAGAAAGGGAGACAGAGAGAGAGAGAGAGAGAAACGTCGCGTACCTGGGCCGAGTATCCGTAGAAATAAGGAGATAACGATATTTGCGCGCACATAACTCGCGTCCGATAGGAATAGGTCGTCGTAGTTGTCGTTAGTAGCTTGGCGCGTTTCGAAGAATGGAGCAATAAAGGGGTTTACCGTATATGCGGAGGATCGCGGGTCCTCTTAGCAACGTACGATCGCCGGATCGCAATAATTAAGTGTACATCGCATCACGATAAAATTTCACGACTATCCCCGCTAACCGCCGCGCCGGCACGGGGGAACGCGGTTAATCCGCCGTTCGACGTGAATTCACTCGGGGAACAACTGTTCCTTTGTATCGGGTTGAGTAATAAGCTCCATCCGAGGGGGGAGAGAGATTTTACAGGATCGTCCACCGGTATTACCATTACAGAAACAATTTTCTAATTGACGGATGTTCGGGATACCCTATTACCGATATCTTCCTCGATCTAGCTCCTACCGGCCGAGAGCCGGACAATTGTCCTTTTCCTTTTCGGAAATTTAATTACGCCAGAACTTTACGCGACTGTCCGTCACGGGAAGCTCCCCGTAAAAATTCCGTGATCGTATGGCTGGGTTTTCATAATTGATCGTTGCCAGGAATAACCTTTAGAGGCTTTGATTGACATAGTTAGCCAACGCTCCGCTACTTCCTTTTGCAGAACTTTACTCTTTGACAAGCTGTGATAAAGTTGGAGGCTTCGTTTTCAAGAAGTCCTTGTGGTATAGGAAGTTGCGCAGAGGCGGAGTTAATTGATTGGTTCAAATGTTCACTAAAGGTTATTTATGTTTGATCAATTTCACTTTGTAGGATTCTGTTCTTCATTTTCATGTAGACTGAGATCATCATGATCAAATCATCAGAACAAAGTGTAATTTTTTAATGTTCGTTAATGTACAAACTAACGTAAGTTTGTACGACTTCTACGGGCATTGGCGGGTCACTCAACGTTAAGAAACGACAGAGCGTTTGCTCCGAATGCTGACCTCGCGCAGATCGTTCTTCCCTCACCTCAGTCCACCCACAAATGCGATCACGCAACCAAACCCGGACGCAAGGACATCGAAGTGTCTCGTAAACCCGTATCCACGTAATCACGGAACTGGAGTCCTTAGAACACATCGAAAGTGCGGTATAGCCCACTTTCTCGCGTAGGAAACGAACGATACACGAAAAAACGCGATTGGTTAGCGTCTCGCCTGGGAAACGCTTCGGTTTATCGGACTTCCGTAACCGGGAAATTGAGTGTCGCGGACGACCGAGGAAAAATCGAGTCGGACAGACAGAGGGAAAGAGAGCAAGGTAGAGAAAGAAGGAGAACGAGAAAGAGAAGTTGTATTAAGGAAGATAAGGGGATTTACGCGTGTATAACTCGTGGCCGATAGGGATAGGTCGTCGTCGTCGTTAGTAAGGTTTGCAAGTCGGAAGAATGGAGCAATAAAAGCAGGCCGGTGCGGCGTGTACCGGGGCGCGCGACTCGCCAGCGTCTTTTTACGAGCGATTTTCACGGAGTAACGGTCGTACGATCGAGAATTACGCCGCGGCGATCGGAGATCCTCCGGTCTCGGTGCTAATAGCGTACAAATCGGGCGGCCGGTATTATTCACTCGTTCCCTCCCGTCCGTATATGTATCGCAGGATACTCTCCGACGCGTTCCCTCGGAGCTCGTCCGAGATTTGCGACCCGCCTCGGCTCACCTACCCGCTCGTGCCTTTTAGAGGCTGGGATAGCGCGCGGCGCGGTATAGCGAGCGTCTTCTCTCGCCTCTCTTCTCCTCCTGAATTATTAAAACGCTGACTTAGGAACTCTCCGACGCGATAAATTATCCCCGCTGTAATATTGCACCGCGAAGACGTATCGACTCCGCTGCGCTCGCTTTCAAATGGAAATTGAGTCGCGATCGATCCCCTCGATCGGCTCGCTTATCAAGCCGACTCTCCCACCGAGAGAGACAGAAAGAGAGAGAGAGCATACTCGCGAGCTCCCTCGCTGTGGAACGTCGTAAATATGGAAAATAATCTTAACGGCCCGCGCCGGTTGAATTATGGCTGTCTAATCGGAAACATTGGAGTAACTTGTACGGACGCGCGCGCGCGCGCGCGCCGATGAGATTATTGGAGGCGCGTGCTAGGTGGCGCGATTCGACTCGTTATCGGACCGGCTCGTTATTGTTCCGCGATTGCCAGTCGGAGAAAACGGAATCCTGATGCCGCGCCGTGATTCAGTGTTATGGTTTTCGCCGAGCATGCGAGGCTGAGGTACAGCGACTGCAGAAATAGCCATCTACAGGAGTCGCTACGAGGGAAGTTGCGAACGTAGCGACGATGGGATTTCTCTTTTAATCCTCGAATAGTGATGCAATTATTTTTGCTTCAACCGAACAGTATGAAGAATCTCTTATTGTTTCACGGCAATCGATGAGGAGGATGATTTTCAGAAGACTACCGCGGTCATTTTGTGTCAGCCAGCCATCATCCGCGACCCCGTCAGGAAGACAGGGGCCGTGTTGACCCGCGAAAATCCACCGAGACGAATTTCAGCCGGACCCGGCTGTAATTTATGGCTAACGAACCGGCGATACCCCCTTCCCGGTGTAATTTATATCCGCGATATCCGTCGACTGTCGCTCGTGGCTGTTATTACGCGCATTAATGATGCGCTCGAGTGCGCGCGAACCTATACTCTCTATGATCCCTTCATCTCTGACGAAATATGCGGATGTACACGATGGCTACAATGATTCGTGCCGTCCGAGACGTCCACTCCGTATACGCAGGCCGGTAAGGATCATTCGATCGCTTTGTGCACGGTGCCTTTAATGATTCTTGCCGTTCTTTCCTGGACTATTCAGTCGCCGAGCGGCACGAATCAATGGGGAGAGGGGACGGAGAACAGTGTAGATGAAGATGTAAAGGATGAAATAATGGTGTGACATAACCCGCGGTGTTCGTAGCCCGGCGATGATCCCACGGTGTGGATCCTCGACACCGAGACAGGGCCAGGTCTAATGACGCAATCCGGCGAAAGGAACGCCGCTGTCCAGGCCTCTCTCGGCTTCGTTTTGATTTCATTAATGGATCGGGTGCGCACTAATGCGACTTTGTTTGCCGAGCACTCGGCGGAGCATTAAGAGGAGCTACGCCGCGATGGACACACGCGTTGTTTCGCGCTTCGCCGTGGCACAAGGCCGCCTTTTTCTTCGACGGGGCCTTCTCGCCTCTTTTTTACCAGTCCGTCGCGATGGTACCGTTTCCTCGCGTCTAGCATCCTGCCTCTTCTCGAAATCTTTCATTTAAATCACCGCTCCCTTTCGTTGCCGAGGGAAACATGCTTTCGCTTGGATTCCATAAAACGGGGGTTAAGGTTGGATCTCCTAAAGGCGGGATCTCCTTTGCGCGTTTGGACGCAGCATTTTGTTATCCATACTCCATTCGTCGTAGCTCTCTGCTGTGCCCCTGGACGCACAAGTTTGCGTTCCTATGATGCGATTTGGTATGTCTTTCCTTATATTTCACTTGTGAAGAAAAGCGGAAGAGCGTCGCCCAAAATCAAACACGTGCGTCGATCGATTTACGATATGGATTCGATACACACGTTTGCGTTTGTATTTTCGCTTCGAGACCTCTGACTGTTGCGCAAGCGTTTTTTGACCCACTGCTTCCGAGGCAGTCCAGACGCAGTGCCATGCGTTTGTCGACCCACTGCTTCAGAATACTTTTCGGACTACCGTCTCGGATTTTGTTCAAATTTCGATATGTTGTAATCTGTGATGATATATAAACGTATCTCAAAGAATTTTCCGAAATCTTAAAAATTATTGGTTTTACAAACGTGTAAAATAAAACGACATTTTTTCCACTAAATTATATTAGTTGAACTAGCAAACCGAGGAAAACGAGTTTGTAGGAGCTTATAGTGAAAACATAAGAGTATCTACACGAAAAATTTATTCATTTCTACTCAACATTTATTCTTCATATTATGAATATTTCAAGAAATACAGAGAAATTTATAACCAAAGACATCGGTGATTTAAATTATCCGAAAAACTACTAAATAAATAACAAAGGAACAATTTTTTATTTTATTTTAAGACAACAAAATTAAAAGAATCAATTAAAAATAATCATAAAAAATATATTTATTACGATAATTATCAGTAGGTAGGAATAATTTTTTAATGAATTTTAGTGGAAATTTCATCCCGACATCTTTTATGGTTAAAAAGTTATATAGTAAAATGGCACCCTCGATTCAGCCCACTGTAGCGCCAGATTGAGACTAGTCTCCCACCTTCCCTTTCCACGATGCTGTTCCCCCACCCTTGCCACCCTAGCCTGCCGCGGCCCGAGGCACGTTTCGGCTCTTCGCGCAGCGGTCAAAATGTCCCGTCCCGAGTTGATTTCAGCTGATTTCGATATTGCCAAATAGACCGACATTTCGCGACCTTTCCACGTTTTTTCTACATAGGAAATATGCATTCCCCGTACCCGCGTGTAAGAATCCACCCCTCCAGGAGGGGACGAAACTTACCAGGGGACGGGGACGAGGTTTTTACCCACAGGACAGGCCTGAGCTGCCAGGGAAATTTTCCGGGCGAGGCAATCAATGCACGTTGCCTCGCTGGGCCGCCGCGGCAGACATCGCGTTATCGCATTGCTTGCCTCGCCCAACCGATTTAGACCATGGACTTGCTCATGTTTATTTAACGGTTCATTTTCCGGGATCTTTTTAAACGCAGCTCTCTTTAGAAGACCTTAACCCTTGAGAAAATGGAATCCGAAAATTTTTAAGACTTATTAACATATTTAAATTTGAACAAAATCCGAAATCTTACTCGAAAAAGTGTCCGTTTTCGCGTGGAATGATCCTATTGCAAGGAAGTTGCGTCACCCAGTACACGCTTGCTTGAACGCGGATACGCATGTGTCGGTAAATTGCAATATTTGGGAAGCCACGATTAACAAGAATATGCTAGAATATTCTAGAATAATTCCTTGACGTTTCTTACACTCCATTCATCAAACTTCATCAGAAGCGGTCACTTGTGCCTGGACACATGTGTCTTCTTCTAGACGACGAATGGAGTATGAATCGCCACGTTCGGATAGAAAAATCACGTAATAAAAGTCTTTTAATTATCCTGATCGTTAATTTAACGAGTCCGAAATAGTCGCATTCCGCTATCGAAAATATTTCGTTCTCTGTCCAGCTGGGTTCCCATAACCTATTAATTCGTTCCTTTTTGTTTTCCTACGATTTTTGCCCGGTTCTGTCAGTCACCTGACCGCGGCGCAGCCTAGCAAGGAATTAACACTTCTAGCAGCGCGCTCAAAGGACGCGCTTCGCCGGGTTTGCTTATGCTAATCCGTGCGAGCGGTTTCGTGCCACCTCGCCGCGTCGCCGACGCTTCAAATATATTAATTAACATCGTCATTAAGCCGTGCGGCCGCCAGTTACTGGGTCTTCTTATGCATCCTCCTCCTCTTCCCTTTCCTAGCCCTCCTCTCTTCCTTTCTCTCTCTCACCCTCTCGCGAACTTGTCGATCTTGCGCGACCAGGTGTCGTTTCTCGTTCTTCTTTGCAGAATCGGCACCTAGAACACCGCACAGAATCTCATGCAGACGCGACCGTGTTTGCGAACGGCAACTTTTATCTCTTCCGAGTAATTCTCGGCCGTGGACATTACAGGAGCCGACGTGCGCGTGCACGATCGGCGAGATTTCGCGGGGACGCGCTATATTCGTCTGTCGAATTATGTTAATAACGTTACTCAACGTCTCTGCTATTTTTTGGCTGACCGTGCATCGGCTTTTCTGGACCGGAACAAGATGTTAGAGTGCCTCAGAAATTCTTGTCTTAAAATGTGGGCTTAAAATCGTTAGATAACATGCATATACACAAACGGTCTGATTTTTTGAAGATTATTCTAAACCCTAGATTTAGAATATTTTTAAAGACTGCTCTAAAAATATCACATTGTGTATATTAATGAAACCTGACGCGATGATGCTCAACCAGGCGTTGAAGTCTCCAGAACTTCTTCAGAATTTTATTGGTGCGATTATTTTAAATCAAGAACACAACGACCGCTTGCATGGGGACCGGAGACGTAATTGTGCTAACTGTTTCGCTCCACAGTCAACGATTTGTTCTTTATATAGGTAACAGTAGTTGCCTGTCCACTCAGGATTTTTTCGAGACGTCCTGACCAGGATCCGTTCCGGCGCTCGTGTGCATACGTCCCCGACGAGAAAAAATCCCAGGAACGGTATCACACGGTGTAGCGGTAATTAACGATCGAGTCGCGATCGGTTGCCCTGCTTTGTCGCTAATCATTTTCACCGTGTATCGAAAGTCGTTCGCGGAAAGGAAATATGGCCTATCGGCGAGCCGTGCACCGGTCCTTAACTCGTTGTTCGATGCAATCGCTCCGACGATACACGATCGTCCTAATTAGGCGGTAATTAGATTCTGTTCGGTGATCCGAGCTCATGCACCCGGCATGAGACGACCGGGTACAAGCGGACCGAACCTTACCCGGTGGACCTTCTCGCGGAAGTGACTCGCGACGTCGGTATATCGGTCGCGACTCTCTCGAAACGAAATTCGTCGGCTAACCCCGTTTCGAAACAGACCGTCGCGACAATTAAACGAACTAATCTGGAACGGGTAAAAACGGCGATGATCACCAGGGTTTAGGGAGCCGGTCGCCGTGGCTTTAACAGGAAATGGTATCGCGAAGAAAATTAATTTGTAGAAATAGACGAATAAGTATGAGACCCACGTATGACCTTTTATTATTTTATTTTACGTCGCTTCTTCAACTGCTATGGTTATTAAGTGACCTATATGGCAGTCAACATGTTGACAATGTATTGAATACGATGCATGTATTTATCCAATGAGTTATATTTAGGGAGATCTTTTGAATATCCCGCGTCAATCGAGCGTAATCCTGCGTAACGAGTTTTATGGTAGCCGAACATGATTTCATTAATAAATGCGGGTGTTTAAATAATTGTACAGCGGTGATTTAGTGTCGGGCACGTTACCAAATTCTCGCCGAGGGCAGAGGCCCTGAATTCCGCAGGATACGCCGCCGGAGGCCACCGCCTGCACCTTCCAGCGTCGCTTTGTCCGCCGTTATTTACTGCCTGCGACTCTAGCCGCGTAAATTATGGTGAGGCCGGCTTTCATAAATTCCGGGACGAGATATGGAGCGACAAATTCAAGTCGCTGGGCCCGGCGCCCGGGTCGTGAGATCGCACGCACACGCCGAGCGGACAAACGGTAGCACGCCTGCGTTTTCTGGCTACAGGATGCTTCACAAACGAAGACACCATGCAATTCTCTAGCCTTTTCAAAACTCGGAAGACTCGTGAAGCATTAGTACATAAAAATTAGAAGCTTGGGAGAATGTAAAAACTTGTTATGGGATGGTCGCAGCGGACGGAAGCTTCAAGTAGAAGCATACCGTTTGCAGTCAGACACAATTTACTTAATCGGATCCAGTGTTGACAATATCATGTTTGCTATCTTTTGTAACTTTGTGTACATACACTGAAATAATTGTTACCGAAATTTAAAGACTGATGAACATTAGTAACACCAGGACAATGGTAAAATATAATGTTAGTAATTTTACAAATTGTCTTCATAACTTCAAAGATACAGATCTACACCACAGAAAATAAATTCAGAAATGGTAGTTTCTCCTGGACGAATGTGTGCAGGATGAATTGTACCGTTTTAGGTGCCATTTTTGTGACCTAGCAACATTGTGACGGCCTGTAGAGCGCGTGGTCCGTTTCAGAACGCAGCCTTCTAGATTATCATTTGTATGGCGACTTCCTGCTGCGATAAACACACTACCGGCGCCCTGCCCTCGGGTTTCTACCCCTGATACCGATCCAGAACGCGAATCCCGGGGGAATCCTCGCCAGGCTTTTATGTGGATCAGCCTCTCTCGGTCCCATGGTAGCAGAGGACCGTCGCGAGGGGCGACGGGCATATTTTATCGCGTCGAAGATGCGGGTTTGGATTTATAGGAGACTTCTGGCGATAAGGAAGATCCTGCGAGTGTTTGCATTCGACCGAACGAGTTATTTATTGTGCATTTCGCGGGGAACACTGCCATATACGCTCTTTATCGCAATAGATGATAATTATTAACTGTGTAACCCAAGCCGCTGTACCGAAGCCGCAACTTCCTGGAAATATGACTGTGGACTGTGGACATTGACTTGCCGACGGCCAGGCAACTGATTGCGAGACTTCTGTGAACAATACGCTGTCGGGAGACTTACCAGCATAACAGTGCATAGCAGTACATTGTATTCACAAATCACGAGTGGTTTTCGTTCTGTAAATAAATCCGTATTTGCTAGTTTCTAGCGAGGTTCGTGCTGACCGAAAGTTCTTCTTGTTTTTCCAACAAATTGATTTAACGTAACTTGAGAGTTTTCTTAATATTATAACTAGACTGCGGATGTTTATGCAATTTTCAATTTTTCTAGACAAATTTTTAAAAAGTGGTACCAAGTGTGAAATTTTATTTTTATTGGTGATAGAATTTGTAGATCGAAAATAAATAAAACTCGTACTAAATTCTGTTGAATTAAATACTCCGGCAGTTTTTGAAAATGTTTAGAAGCCATAAGTGCATAGAGATCCGCAGTCTAATCATAACATTTTTATGCGATGTCGTCAAACCTGGTGAAAGTAAAGTTCATAGACAATTACATTCGATAAGTGTCTTTATCTTTCAGTAGAAGCATGGTTGATATTAGTAACAGTTTGAAGAGCTTTTGAACAAATTGAGTGGATTTAAGCATGAACCAGTTTTCCATTCGCCTAGTTAGCGAAATGACGAGCCAAGGAGAGTCGCAATTAGCCTAGAAGCTAAATAGAGACTTCGTTAGCGAGGACCAACTACCGGCTGGTAAATCTACACGAAAGGGTAGCCGGGCGCGAGTCAGGAGCCATTGAAACCAGGCCCGGTGTCGAGTGGGTGAGCTGCGTATGGATTTCAGGCTCCGGCAAAAATCGGTAACATCGACGAAGGGAGGTGAAGGGACTGGCGGAGGAGACGCACACCGATTCGCAGGGAAAGGGAATAAGGGAAGGTGGTGGTCCCGAACGGCCATCGAGGAGAGAACACCGTGGAGATCCCAATCTTGCGTGGAGGCCTCTCGAGCAGTGAGTAAAAGGTGGCTAACATCTCGAACATCGTCCCTGTAATCTAATGAGCACCTGCTAGGAGCGCCGCCTACGCTTTATATATAGATGAACGGTTCTATGCTCGGTGTTCGTGGGGCTCAGGGCCGTACTGACCTCGTCTACATTCAGTTTTTTCCCGGCTCGAAACTATTATTGAACTCGCTATATGTTTTTAATTCGGATAGCTGAAGACTTAAAAACGATACAGTACCAGCAATAACATGGAATTAAATAAAAAATGGTCCTAAACTGAGCCTTCTTACCGCTGACGCCAATGTAGTGTGGCAACAAATATGAACATAGCTCGCTATTTCCGTTCATACGCGACAAATTCGCAGCAGAAGCGCAATCTCGTGAAGTCAATCTGAAGGTAGGCTGTGAGCTGGGTATTCGGAAACGGTCGGAGGCATCGGTGCTAGGGTTCTCGTTCCCCGGCGAGGGCTCAACCCGATTTCATCGTATACTATGGCTGACGTATGGCCAATAGTGGAGAAGAAGAAGAAGGTAGCCGGCGTATCGGATATCAACGGCAAGGAAGACAAATAGCGCGACGCAGCGAGAACGTTCTCTTTGCGAGGGCATCCACCGCAGGGCCGTATATCCTGCCGCGAGATCTTGAACCCCTGACGGATGGCTCTAAGCGTGTTCCGCGCGGCGGACGGAGCGGATCTGTACGCGGGCAAAGGAGGATACGTGTCGCGCGACGGCCCTGCGCCTCCTCGCCGTCAAACAAACGGCGAACGTACGGTCCAACACCCGCGGATCCGTATGTACCATCGGAGAGACGTCCGCCTGGACCCCGGGGAGAGGGGCACGGCTATATGTTATGAGGGTACAGGTGCCGGTTTATCCTCCTTCTTCACCGTCCGCTTCCACCTCCAGCTGAAAAACCTCCTTGTCCCTCCCTGCGCAGTTCACGTTGTCCACGTTCGGCTCTGCCAACGTTCTGCCGCCTCTCCTCCTCCACCACCATCTTCTCCACCTCCTCCTCCTCCTCTTCTTCTTCTTCTTCTTCTCATCCGGATCCCCACCCCCCTTTGTCCCCCACGAACCGTCTTTTCTCCTTTTCTTCGATGTCGTGGCCCGCTACGAGCGCAGAATCCGTTCGTATGCGTGAGGTCGCAGCGAATGCGGGTGAAAGTCTACCGCGGGTCACCTGCTGCCCCTACCCCGCCTCTCGGCCATTAGGTGCACCTAGATCGCACGATGGTCAACCTAAACTCCTCTTCCTCCTACTCCCTGACCAGCCGAGCTCTACCTTCGCATTTCGTAAGCGGTGGATTTCGAACAACTTCCTTATGCTACTTAATCTCTCCTGGCTAATGGATCTGCGCCACGGTTTTCCGTGTCTGGGACTCGTTCATACGGCGAGCTGTTATTTAATCTTACTTTTAAATAATGTTCGTTCTCGTTGTTAATCATTGTGGTTGCCGCGTATTCTTTTTGTAAAATATAGCATGTGCGATGTTTGGCCGAAATGTGCTGATAAATTAACACGCTATTAATCGATCTGTATCATACATCTGCATCGATGTCCACTGTACAAAGTCGGGTCTCCTCTTTCGAAAATTAGATTGTGATAGAGTATGCTTCCAAGAATGAGGACTGTTTGTTTATCTAAGAAGATTCGCTTCCGAAGGTTACCCGAGCCAAAGAGGATATGGTAATTGAAGAAGCAATGAAAGCTGAGATATTCCATCCAATCGCATAATCGTGCGCCGGTCTGAAAACTATTGGCGTGGTTCGACTTCGGTTGGCCGGTGAAAGCGTCGGGTGTAACATTGTCGCGAGGCGTGGGTCGCGGGGTTAGGCGATTTCGCTTCGTCCTTGCTAGCGCGAAACTCGATGAGATCGGGTGGGGGTCACTCCCTTCCCTGAGGACGTTGTTCGTTAGTTCGACGAGCGCCATTTCCCGACGTGAAATCTTCGAGTTCGCATGGAACCACGCGTCTTGGACCGTAAACACTCATCATTCCGCTTTTACTTTTCTGACTTCTGCACTTTTACTAAAACGCACGATTCGATCGGGAATTCAACGAACTTGTGATACTCTTATATCAGTTTTGGAGATATTTGAAAAGATTTGTAGAACAGTGTCATGTCTTTCTCCACTAAGAGAAGAATCAGGAAATCCATTACAAGTTATAATAACCTGCTAATCCTTATGATTACTCCCCCGAATTCCAATAATGTACAATATAACGAATTAACTAATAGCAAGATAAAACTCACCTAGAGTTACGTTGTTCTAAAAACGAATTCGGCGATATCCACCAACACTTCAACTCGGAAGACTGTAAGAGCTTTCGAAAGTCGGCACCACACAATGTGAAGAACGTCGGGAGGCAATTCCACCGGCGAAGAAAGTGCAGAACCTTTTCTAACGCGTGCTAAACGCGATTGGCACCGAGACAACGTTTTCACGGAGCGATGCTTACGCTTCAGCGGCGCGTAACTCGCTTCATTTGCTGGTAGTCACGCGTATGCATCACAAAGCACTGGTTTGCGGTTCGTTTTAAGTTTGTAGCTGCCTCTGGAGTATTGCCTTCAGCTGCGAACATTCCAATGGCTGTCGATAGTGTCTATTCACGATGTGTGACGCGACGTGACCAATATCTTCGTTGTTCGTTAACTAATTCGATTGTGAACACGATCGTCGAATTTTTGCCCCACGATATAAAAATTGATGAATCGATAAAAAGCACGATACTAAAAATTCTTTTGGAGCCAACTCTCCACGATCCAAATTCCCCTCGACGTCAAAGGGCGCGAGTATCTTCTCTCGCGGAATAGTTGCACTGTCGACCAGCAAGACAAAAGAAGAGGGGAATGCAGAACGGGACAGTTGAAGTTTATGGGCGTCGGTGCTTATGGTCACAGGGTTAGCAGCCCCATGAAAACGGCACGGAGACGCAGCGCGATCGCAACGCTTTCGCGGACGATCTCACGCGTATCGGGCCGAGAGTGAATTCTATCAGGCCGTACGCCGGTTTTTCCGCAGGTTTCAGGTATGTTGATTGCGAGCAGCGATGCGCGCAGAGACGCATAGGTGCTCCGGTCGCATAGTTGCGCCGCGCCGGCTGCAACTATGCACCACGCACCACTATAATGCCGCGCGCGGATCGCCGTTGAGCGACATCGGTTAAACGATGCTGCGAGGAGAGACCCGAGATAACCGACGGACACGTGGGAAAATTACCGCAGCGATCTCCGCCGATTCCACCGATCCGCCGCTCTGCCCATTGTGACTTCACGATTTACATACCGCTATTGATTTATTCCGTGCCGCTCGCGCGCACGCAACGCACGCTCGCTTCTGCAAGCGAGTGCGTGACGCTGGAACCGAGGATTCATCAGTTCTCGAATAATTGATTCTTGTTTGCCCAACGCAACGCGATCTTTGGACCTTTTCACGGTGCTCGAGAGTCAGTTTTTACACTGCTGCTCGGAAGTTTACTGTAACCAGCGTTTTTCAGTCGTAACAATGTACATATATGGTATATCTACATACAAAATGTTCTACAGAATTCTTCGGTGGATTATACCTCGAGTTTCTCTTCCAGTGAAAATTTTGTTTATCACAGTGGAGGCTCAAGCGGGTTTCTATACTGCTGAAGTTTAATGCAACCATCATTTTATTATCTAAACAATGCACACGAAGATGTTTTGCAGTGTGTTTAGCCGATAAGACGTTTACAGGCTAATGTCGTTCGTGGGGTAAGATCCTAGCTTGAGTTTCTCCTCGAATGAACATTTTTCAAGCGTGGTTTATTTATGATTCGTCGTGGAAATTAATTAAGGTGCTCGTCCGTGAGATATTATTAAATAAATTTTAATTTTGAAGACGCAACATATGATCGTCGTTTGCGGTACTTGGGCTCCTGCAAGCAACAAAGTCGTAGCAATCAATCAAACAGAGTCGCAATTAAGACTCCCGAAAGGAAGGATCGCGTGTAATTAACGATCAACGATTTTCTCCGGGTCTTTACGATCGAATTTCACTTTCTTTTATGAGGCGATATAATATCGTGCGTCGTTTCCAAATCGTCGGCAGACAGCTGTCGGGTAACAATGAGACGGAAGTGGAGAATTATGAACTGTTGTATCATCGTCGTTAATTTGTCTTATTGGCAACGGTTATGTGGCATATTATATTTTAATGATTTTAAAGTAATCGCGTGTAGAATATTTTATGCGTTTGATCATACAGAAGTGCAGCATAATTGTGCAATGGATTCTGTCGTGCGAACGATTTCGTTCACTTTAAGGGGGCATTCTCGTGTGACTGGTGCAAAAATGTTTTGACCTTAAATATGCTTTTCCAAATTTTTAAACTGAAACTCATTGAAACGACAAAGTTAGGACCATTGTAGGAGAATGATGCTTCGGAGTAGCAGTGTCAGTAGAAAATTTTAAATTTGTTTTTCTCGCTGAGTAGGTGTAATTTAAAACAGTATAAACAGAAGAATTTAATTGTTTCACTCCAGTTTGTTGCGATTTAAGTAAAACATTTTTATTTTGCGTGAAGATCCGCTGTCTACTGATGAACCAGTCTACCGTCGACATTGTCAAACGAATCCTCGGTTGCGCAACGCAAACTCGCGTTTCCGTAATTTTCGCGGAAGAATCTCGACGGAGGCCGATCGTGTCCGTGGCAGCGAGCTCATTCTCGCTGAAGATCGTTTACGATCTTTGTGGTCCGCGACGCGAGACGTCGCGTCATTTCTTGCGTTTGGTTCGTCCGCTGAGGTTGAAGTGTGTCGCCTCGCTTGTGTTACCGCTTGTTCTCCTCTCTGCGTGCTCTTCGTCTAGGCCGCGCCACCTCTGGTCGCGATGAATGGTGGACCGTTTTCTCCAGCTGGTTTACGACCGAATTCCAATCCCTTCTTCCACGAGAAAGACTGATGGAGAACGCGAAACGGGGTGGAGGAGAGAGACAAAGACCGAGAAGGAAGCGACGGAGGAGCGGAGTCGCGGACTTCTTGCCCCTGCGACGACGAGGAAACTGGACAGAACGCGTTCGAGAGGAGACGGCAGGAGGGGCGGGCGAAGCACAGTGCGTTGACAATGGACAAAAATAAAAAAGTCAACTTTCATGTTGGTATTTAACACTAGAAATGTATCTTCGAACATGGTCTCCAATCAACAAAGAAAAGAAAAACTCAAAAGTTCTTTCGAAAGTGGGCTTTCAACGAAGTGTGCGAAGTCACGAAAACGAAGAAACGTTCGCGAAAAAAACTGGTCGCGCCACCTACACGACCGATACGGGGCCAGCCGGGGTCAAGGGTCAACATGATCGGGGCCCCGGTAAACGCAATTTTTTTCGCGAAATGCCAATGGAAACCGGGTTATTAATAAATCGGCCGTAATCGGCGGAAGGCGAGACGCGAGACGCGAGGGAGGAGGTCGGCCATGCTCGCCAATCGTGTTTTTGTAAGGCCGGTGGGAGGAATAAATTAAAAATAATATAAACAGAAGAAGGTCAGGCAACGCGACACCGCGTTAATAAACTGCGCGGGCATGCTCTTCTTCGCCTCTCTTTCTTCTCCCGCTTTCCGTACCCGGCTATCGATATCTTTCTCCCTTATGCGAAAGTCAGCCGCGACCCTGCAGCGCTTAATTCTGGCGAGCATTAACTCCTGGATTTAAAGAAGGTTGAATAGCTACTGGCTCGTTGCGGGGAGTTATTGAATCGTTAAGGGAGTCCTCGAACTATGCTGTAAATGCGTGTTCTAGGAAAACCGACGGGAACCTGAGCGTTTAATGTCGAAGCAGTTTGCAACCTTCGCGCGTGAATCAAACTGTACGAAGAAGAAGATTGCGAAGTTAAAGTGTAGCGAGACTTTGGAATGTCATGACTAGGCAGCGTATCTTTGTGCAAAATAAACATTTTCTACCTGAATTGTAACAAACCAGACCGACATAGAAATTTATTTTTTCTCTTAATATGTTTAACGGGTTGAAAATAATATAGCAGTATTTTTAAATTCATCTAATGTTTTTAATGTTTGAAATTAAACCTACTCATTTTCGTCATAAATGCATAAAATCCGCTGTCTAGTCATGACTTTTGCTCAACCCTTATGTGAATTTTTATTTCCAAGGCAGATTTCTGTAAAATGAAAAATTATAAATGAAAGAAAAGTTGTCGATCTAAGGTGTTAAGCTAAATAGAAAGAAATACTATCCAATGCTGCTTTGATTATGAAGGTTGGTGGTCCCAAAGCCGAATGTGCAGAAGGATAGAAGTAAAGATGCTGATTAATTAGAGCCACGAATTAATTTGTACAGCTAGCGCGATCTAGTGTTCGGAGGTACCATAACTTTTCGTAGTTGCAGGTGAGAGAGGTGTGCCGAAGGTGTAGGATAAAGGAGCCGGATCGGCGACACTTAATTTTTCAAGACCGGAGGTGCGAGTGGGAAGGACACGTTAGGGCCGTGAGGCGTCGTTTCTTCTTTGGGAACGTGCTTCAGGGCCATGGCGTACGGGAAGGAGCAGTATCCTGGATACACCGGCATCTAGATACTTCCTTGGCGAGCTTCAGTCCCGTATCTGAGCGTAGATCGGAATTCAGGTACACGGTAGCACTACCTCGAGGCGCACAGCTCGTGAACACCACCTCCGTGGAGAGAGGCCCTGGCCAAAGGGGAAGAGAAAGAGAGAGAGAGAGAGAGAGAGAGAAAAAGAGAGAGAGAGGAGAGAGAGTGTATAGGGGACGTTAGGGAGAGGTAGGGAGTTCGCGAACGCCGGAGACAGGGACGGGGGATGAGAAGCGAGAAGAAAAGAGAAGAGAACAAAAGTGAGGGTGGGAAAGATAGGAAGAGGAAGCGAGAAAAAGGAGAGAATACGGCGCGAGAGAACGGCCACGGAGAGACGAGAGCCCCGGCGGCTCTCTCGAGGTTCGCGGTGATCTACCGTCCCGAGCCAAGCCCCTCATTAACGCCTTTGCTAAGAAATTACACGCAGTCGGTGGCAAACAAGAGCAAGAAGGTGTTGGCCGTGCTTCGTTCGGATACACGAGACCTCCGTTCAGCCTCTCTCGATCCTCTCCCTCCTCCTCCTCCTCTCGATTTCTTTCTCTTCCTCGCCCAAACTCGTGTCCTTCCACCTTCGCCTCGCTTCCCTTTCTCTCTCTTCCTCCGTCTGTTTATCTCCCTTCCTCTCTCTCTCTCTCTCTCCCTCTCCCTCTTGTTCGTTCGCTCGCCCTTTTACTCGCCCCGTTGTAAAGCGTGCGAACCTCCGCAGCCAATTCGATCGAGATTCTGGTCCAGATAGCGCGACTTCTCACCCCAACCGCAACCACGTTCTTGCCAGAGATCCCGCGCGATCTTCGCCTCCAGACTTATATCGCACTTCCGGCCACTACGCGGACCAATGGGCCCTACAGAGGCTGCCTGGACCCTGCCTCCGAGCATTCGAGCCCTTTTGACCTGGACGAAATTGTAGATTCTCGACGGTAATAAGATCGAGGGCTGTGGACCCTTTGGCTTCGATGGAAGTATAAGTCTTGGAAATCGGACTGAACGACATTCTCGATTAGCATGGGTTGCTTTATGGGACACTGCTCTGACATCGTTGACATCAAGGGCAATTAAACCACGCCTACTCAGGACATTCTACATAGCGAAAGTAATATATGTAGCCTTCTATCGCTGAAGTTTGCCATATTCTCTGACATCACTTACCCTCGGGGCAATCCATAGCTCCACAAAGCCGAAGTTGTTCATGTCTGTATTTTATCCTGATGACAACACGATTGTGTCTCTAGCATTCTCTATGTCTCGCAAAAGTATTTCTAAAAGTATCATTGCCTTATATTAAAATCCGTGGCCCGTTTTTCGAGAGAAGATAGCTGAAGTCATAATAACAGTCCATTCAACTCCCACGTCGCAAGTCCGAAGTAATGGAAGTGGGTGGACAGCTATTGTAACTTCAGCCATCTTCTTGCAAAATGCAGATAATAGTCCACGGACAGTCTACCTTCAAAACCGTGCAATTTCTGAGGAATTGGAACATTTGATCGGAACCAGGCAATTTTCTGAACATTCCCCGAGAGACATCAAAGATTCACTAATCAGAGTAAAGATCACACGTTCTACACGAGCTTCGATGCCTCTGATCATCCAACGCAGCTTTCCCACAAACCCACTATCGACGGTCCAGACTGCCGGGACACCCCGTAGACCCCATCACGATGTAATCTCCATCTACACGGTACAGTTCGCCGGCTAAATACCTCCGATCAACAGAATCGTCCGTCAGTTCTCCAATTTTTGCGCAATTGAATCGGTACCGTTGCTCCGCGCGATCTTAATCTGGACACACATCCTCCTGCTACATTTATCGATATCCTCGAGGTGGATCGGTCCCTCTACAATGTGCTCGTGTACGTGTGTCGAGGTGGACTGGCGATGTTCCACGATCTTACCGTGGTGTGGTGGCCGGACGGCCGAATTCCATCGGGGTCGGCCAGGGTACCCCTCTTGCTCTTGCTCTTCCCACCTGGCGGATGACTGGGACGTGGCCGGTGTGTTGCGATCGAAATGACTGACGTACTGACGGGAAACATCGCGGCCCCCCGCTGTCGAATGTCGTCGGCCGGATCGTGCGAGTGACCGATGTGGGTGAATCTTTCTGCTCCGGCAGGCAGACCGTCTCTCGGCCCGAGCCCGTGCCCGGCCCGCCCGCGGCCCGAAACAACAAGAAACCGAGCGGAAGGGAGGTGAGAGGCGCCGCGGATCCGCCAGCAGAAGACAGGAGACAGTCCGGGCGAACTGGCAACCAGCAAGCGCGGTTCAATCTTGTCCGGGATGCCTGAGATTGTTTCCCGAGCACGGAGAACGGAGAAACACGGGTCGCGCGCGCACATTGTTCCGCGATCTTAACAGAACAGAGAAAGAAAAAGAGCCGAGCCCTATCGGAATATGGTATCGCCGCGTGTCTAGGAAAACAACCGGCGACCGCTGCTCCAGAAGTACCGGTGTGGAGAACCGTGATAGAGCACCGGAGAACGATCGTGCGTCTCGCCGCTTATCCGAAAATCGGCTGACCAAAGGCGATACGCGGCTACCTTGAGGTCAACGCGCATTCTGCAGGCTCGCCGTGTTGGTCTTGAAACTGCTGGAATTTATTGGAATTAATGCATACGAATCTCCGGAGATTGCTCTGAGCCAACCTTCCCCGGAGGGTTCTCATCTGAGGACAAACTCTAAAGTTTATCCCTGACCTCCATAATGACCACCCCGGTCATTATTATGTCTCCATAATGACTGCCCCGATCGTATTAGTTAATTTTGTAAGATGTGCGTTCCACGATGCTCACGGCAAACTTGTTAAATAATGTTCACCAATAATTTCCCTCCATTCGTATAAATTAGTACGTGTCAGAATATCGCACGCGGGGAAATAAATTAGTGTTTTAATGGCAGAATTATCACCCGATACGACACGCAATAAATTTCCTGTAGCCCCAAGATTGCTCGAGATAAACTAAATACTTGAAAACAAACCTTGGAGTAGAAGGTGCGCTCGCGGCAGTCAACAACGTTAAATCTATTTTTCTCCGTAGTAGTATATACCGTCCCTGTTGTTCGTTCGCAGTAAAAACGAACGCAATCAACGGCGCTCGGAACAATGAGGCGAAGCGATTACATATTGCTCGGCGAGCACCATTAAAATCAATCAAGATGGCCGTCTTATGTAACGCTACTCCTGATGACGCCGAGCAAGTCCTGTCTAAACTTTACGTAACCCTCGGAGCGTATAGCCGATATTCCGGGCGAAAATTCTTTGATCTAGCAGATGCTCGATAGACGGACATCGTTCGCGATACGTTCCTTGATGGTGGTACAAGCTCGACGAAGACAACAGGACTATAAAGGCGCAGGGATTAGCAGTCGAGCGGTGTTGACACCGCGAGGACTGCAATCTACCGCGAAAAATCATCAAGGTATCGAGACGACGCGGCGCGGCGGCCCCATCTCGGCTATACACGGGGCCCGCAGTGTGTACCCACGAGTTACGTGTGTTCCGCGAGATCGTAAAACGAGGCCGGTCGAGTGCAAACGGGCCGGGGTTCAGCGTGTTTCGGCCACGTCAACTCCGGCCGGCCGGAGACGTAATCTTATTAAACGGCTATTAGCTGCTCGCCGAGGCTTGTCAACATTTAGACATCTGGCAGACAGGGGAACGCATTCCCTTAGGTCGCCGCGCACGCCTACGGGCCGACGAACGGCGTCGACGGTCCCGAAATGGACCTCTGTCGTCGCTTTTCTGCGGACACTGCACGGCTAAACCCCCTATCGGATGAACATTCTGAATGGACACGCCTGGAAATGCTCAACACACTTATCCGTACTGGTGTGGGCATTGAGGAAACGAATTAGAATTATTTGTTAGTGAAAATGATTTCAGAATCAAATAATTTTTCATTTCATCGTACACTTGATCAAATAACTCGTACCTCATTTTATTTCGCATACCAACGTATCAGGTACTAATTGTATCATTAAATCCCAAATGTGTTTTCTCGCGTACGACACTCTGACGAATGTCCACTTACGCAACCGAAGAGAAATTATTTGACAAGTCGACTGCCATTAGTATTGTTTCTAGATAAACCCTTTTACTTTGCACGACCCTGATGGCGCTTATCGCGTATCGTATCAGGTACTAATGACATTATGGAAACGCAAATGTATTTTCCTGCGTATGCTACTTTATCAGCAATACTTGGATGCGGGGTTCATCTTAAAGTCATCTACGCAGCTTCTGCTAATTAATTTCAATTAAACGTTGCGTAACTGGAAGTAGCAGCCGACTCAATGGATCAGGATGTCCTAAAAAATATATTAACAGTAATCGGTGAGCAAAACGATTTATCTATACAATCATCAAAAGCGTCGGCCTTCCGAATGTTCATTTATACAGATGAGAAAACATTATTGGCAAAATTGATTTGTTACCAGTGGAACGTTGATTTTACTTCGCACGACCCTGACACGTCGCGATAGTTATTGCATGCCATGTCTAGCGCTAATTACACCATTAAAACACGAATGTATTTTCTCGCGTACGGGACCTCTATCGCGTATTCATTTATACAGGTGTCTATATCAGCAGAGGATAATTCTCCCGCGTATAGAATGAATGGTTTCGCGTTAGCCCTGCGACCAATTAGGGCCGAAATCACGCGATCGGGACGAAGAGAACGGTGCCCGCCTCCGCGCGTAGGTCATTACGTCGGATTTAATATACCGTATCGGTAGAAATGTCGCTGGGGCCCGGTCTCTTATTGGGACCCGTGGCCAGTTCCGTGGACCGTGTAAGTAATTCGACATCCCGCAGCGCTCCCCTACCATCCCCTTCCGCGGGCCCCCTGCGCGCGGGGGATGAAACAGGGGAAGCAGAGTGGGGGAAGAACACGGGGCCCGGGTGGTGGGGATGTGAATCGCGCGCGTGCACGCGGGGTTTAATAAAGTGCACTAACCGGCGCGTATTAAGAAGATTTAGGTGGCCGAGAGCAGCGGGCGCGCTGGTATAAATACCAGAATAATAGCGAGGTTACGGTGCACATCTCCGGCGTCCTCCACCCCCTTCGACGCCTGCTCCGACGTTCTTCCACGGGGGCCGAATGTATGGGGTGACGTCGGGGCCCCGCCATGGGTGGGCCCCGCGCCGAGCACGCCGGCCCCGCCGCGTAAAATATCATCGCAAATCGCACCCCGATAAATTTCGCGATATTGCCCGTGAAACTGCTCGCCGGCGAAAATAAGAATGCAAATGGCCGCGCGAGGTGTTCCCCGAGAGAGAGAGAGAGAGACGGGCCCGCGCGAGTCCCAGCCATAGGACCCCACCAGACGCTTAACGTGGGAGCCGAGGGCGCCGGGCCCCGCCGGATAGATCTCCTCGATCGCCGCTGAATCGTTTCCAGGCCTTCGGAATCACTTTGTACGATCCTTTAATCCCTCGCCTACCGAGCTCGCCGAGCACTGCCTATCGCGCTAGATTATCCCGTAAGCTCATACCGCAATCCATTTTAGCATTTTCTTATACCGCGTCCAACAGATCAGAGTCCTCCTATTATAGTTTACTGTACACTCAGGAATATGAAAACAGAAATGGTACTGAAAGGTTTTAACACGTTCACCGCCGTGGTAGTCTCCAGGAACCGGCGCTATTGACTTGCTTAAGAATTATTGCCATAATACTAGTAGCACTGAATATTCGTTAGGGAATGCACTAAGTTGTAGTGTAATATTTGCTAATATCTCTGATCGTTTATACGAGTGAAATAAGCAAGACGGGCTGCTTTCCAATTACGACGCCACGAAAACGGTGGTTTCTCGTTAAAAATTTCGCCGTCGGATAGAGAATCCCACCGGTTGTGTCGAGAGGGTCGAAGCGGAAAAAATTCGTGGCGTACGTGCAGTTAACGCCTGGCCGCACAGTTAACGTGGGAGCGTTTCGATATATCGGGGACCATCGGATAGATCTCTTCGATTACGGAGGATTTGTAGCCGGGAATGGGACGTATCGGAAGCTTACTTTGTGGCCGGCCGTTTGCCAGTGAATGGAGTAATTGCAGGTCTTGGCGTGACACGGCGGGGAAGCTTGTTGCTTTTAGGCGTCTTGGGAAGAGACTTGTTCACGAGCCGGACTCCTCTCGGACGTTGAGCCGCTTGAAGAGTGGAACCAGAGGCTTTTGCGCGATCGCCCCGGCCGACACTGACAGCCGAGCGTAATTGGTTTCATTTCGAACATTGTGGAGAATGTAGTTCTAAGCTCTGGTAACCTTTTATGGAACGGCCGTGCCTCCCGGGGGTAGTGTCATGCCTCCCAGTTTCTGTATGGTTGTTCCCGGCCTGACGGACACGTTACGTTTCGTCTCTCTTGTCCGTCCCGAACATTTCATTCGGGTTTCACTTTACGGAACATTGAAACCGGACTGTCTTCGAAGACCGGAAAAACCGCCTGAAAATTCGTGGAAACTATCGTGGAAAACTCTGGGAAAGGTTATGGATCTCTTTAGGTTCTAGAAGCACAATTATTTATTCTGGGTTGGATCAATCAATTTTTTTCACAGTGATCCTTTTCACAGATTTAGCTGGCCAAAATTATTTATAGTATTTAATGGTCCCAGAACGTTTCCAAATCACATATAATATAATTTTTTATTTGTTTAAGTATTTTAGAAACATTTATTGAACTTTCATACTGGAAAGCAAAACTTTCTCGTAAAATTTTAGCAACAAAGCACGTACTACGAAAATCTCTAATTTTCGATCAAGTACATTGTTTCATGAGTGCCTGAATGATAAAAAAATATTAGTACATTGTCCCCCATATGTTAAACTATAGCAAGCAATAAAAATTTTACACTCTAGGTAAATTTTTGAAATCATCAAATTTTTGGACCACTGTGAGCCTGTAGAATCCAGGCGTTGAAATTACCAATTAAATGACATTGATCTGGCCACTGTAATAGCCATGTACTTTCTGAAAGTGCATTTTAAATATACAAATAATTGTTAAACTGAAAATTTAGTACGTTCCATTAACCTTTCAGTTGCTTGCAATAAACATGAAAAGGTTTCACGGGGATCGTTGAAATGACCTTTGTCCAGCCAGTTGTCCTCGGCAGCTGAGGACTTCCTTCCAGTTCACGGGCAAAGAACAATGTCCTTTCGACGGCCATTTCGCGGGCAGAACTGAAATATTATTTACACGGTGTGGTTTAACGCGAAGGCGTACGATATCGACAGTCTCTTAACACCGAAAACAAGTTTCTATCTTCATGCGAGGTTGCAATAAGTGTCCTCCGGGTCGTTCGGGGCTTGCCGAATGATTACGGCGAGGTATCCCCGGCAACCTCCGGAGTAATTCCTTCTCCGTTGCAGGATAGTTTCAGTTTCTTGTCGCGGATTCTCGAACGACGAAGCTTTCACGGTAACGAGGGTCGCGGTTTCGCGCTTGGACTTGACCTCAGCTTCGCGAGGATCAAAGAGGTATTCTCTCAGTGGGGATTTCGCGTCCATATGGGCGTCAGAGGTGCAAGATAGCAGGCCGCGGTGGCATTAAAGTCGATAATTTACTGCCTTTTAAGGAACTCGCGCGCCGCAGCCCGCCTATTATCCGCTTCTGATCGTCGCGCTTCAACCCGTCCTTTTTTTCCCGGAACAAATGAGCTCGCATGAGCTCGGATGCCGCGATTTCATTCTGGAATCTACCTTTGACCCGGACGGGACCGTGGGGGCATTCGTAGAAACGCGGGGAATCTTCGGCTGCCCATTTTCGACCCGTTTCAAGCTCCGTTTTATGCCCGGGGGGGAAAACCGCGTAATCGCTCCCCCGACTGGGAAGTATTTCTGCTTACATCGATCCCGCAAAACGTTAATTTTATTCCGCTGTTACTATTATTTTATTGGCTATCGGCGGTAAGACTTTTCCCTGGAAATCCTAGAAGTAGGAAAACCGTTTTACTGTCAGCCCCCCGGTTAGAGATGCTTAAAGTCGTTGGTGTTACGAGCAACTATTTTTATGATTTCGTCACGACACTGCTTTCAGAGGACATAAAATGCTTCTATCCTTGGCCACATTGATATGGATTTTGCATTCACCGAAGCCGTCGCAACAAAGAACCACCACCAAGAATATTTTCTTACAAGATCACTGTCTTCAATTTTTTAAGTCATCGATGTTTTATATCGATCTTCACGATAGCTGTAGAAAATTCTAATTTTGCATAAAGATCCGCAATACATTAGCCAGTTGAAACGGCATCTTTAAATCACGTTGACCTGAGGAAATCTGAAGATAAACGAAACAAATTGTTCGTTTATTCTGCATGTTATAAAGTAGCCTGGAGAAATAAGAATTTGCATGTGAATCTGTGGCGTGCTCGTGCCTTCTTCAATTAATATCTGTCGTATTCGTTGCGAGCCGTCCAGGATCACATCCGGCGACACGTAATTCACTCTTCCACACCTACGGGTCCTCGTTCCGGGGATCAGCAGTCCCGCGGAGCGGTTTTCGTTGTGGAGATTTTCGCTTCATCGCGCGCGTCGCGTCGTCGTTGCGAAGCCGGTTGATTTGCATACGCGCGGCTTGACCCGAGTCACCCGAAAATTGCTCGGTCGACCTGGTCGGTCTTACAAAACGTCTGCCCGAACCAGCTTCTTCGATCTTCCTGTTCTCCTTTGGCCTGTGCTGTTCCAGCTATCCCATCGCGTTCGTCGAGCGTCACCTGGGGCCCGGTCGATCGCCGGCCCCGAAATTTATACTGTCGCAAATTCTGAGGAAACAGCCCGGTGCGGGCCGCGCGGGGGCCCGAAGCATCGACGAAACGGTCGCGGGCCCAGATTTATATAAAATTGTAATGCCGCGACGCGACGCGCGTGTAACGAGGCAGAACACCATAAGCTTTGCGGCCGTGGGCCCACCGGGAACGGTCGACGGACGTTAAAGGGGGACTTTTATAGCGGCGCAGCCGCATCTCGTGGATCGTTATACTTGCCGGGATTTATAGATTTACTTGGGCCCCGGTCGACCGTGCCCGGTAGTTTAGGGGCGCTTTTAGGACGAGGCGAGTAACGATCCGCTTAAAATCCATCGTTTAACGACCGCTTTAAATTCGCTCGGTCGCGCGCTCCGCTCGCGCATTACGTTCTTGCAAAATGTGTTTACTTATCGGCCGGCTGTCGCGTTAAAGACGGCCAACCCTCCGGTGAATCGACTTCCAGATCGAATTCTTCGATCGTTCTTCGACGTTCCGTCGTGTCTGGCAGGGATACGCGGGCTCTCGTGATATCCCGTCGCATTAAATTATCCCGTCGGAACGTGTCCCCTTAATTTCCTTCGTTCCCGCTGAAACGGGAACCGCATCGCCCGGTAATTTACATTAATTTGGGAACCGTAAAGTCGCGGGTAGCTTTACGAGTCACGGAATTACCACGGAATATACTGCGCCGTCCTTTAAACTGATTTTTTCGGTGTAAATCGAGGTGTACTCTAGACTGCCGCTAATTGAGGTGGCCGTCGGAACGACCACGGAAATTTGATTACTCATTACCCGCCGTTTTTTGCCTCTCGTAATGCCCCTCCGACGGCTCACAATTATTCCCGCTGCAATATCGGCTGAGGAATTGGGAGAGGCAGCCTTGAAACTCTTACGTCATTTCGTAATGATGAATTAATTAGAAGAACTTCTCAAGCGAATCATATCGGGTTGGAACGAAAGTTCGTAGCGTTTGTAAGTTAAAATTGAAAGCTAAAATTCAGATATTTATTTAGGGATTTATTCACTAACATATTTTCCATTCTGTTCTATTACGTTTTGCCATTTTCGAGGTAACTTCTCGTGTTATTGAATAAACATATGAATAAGTACCTCAATTTTATCTTCGATTCTAATTTGAGAACGCTACGAACTTTCTTTCCAACCCAATATTTCGGTAAAAATAATTTAAAATATAAAACATAATTTTCTTGGGAAACTGGATCGTCTATCAAAGTATATCACTTCGACATTTAAATAATTAATTAATAGCGGTGTCTGAGAACGCCATACAATTTCTACCGAATTCCACTTCCGGGTCAGTCGACATCCCATCTCTCGCACTAAATCATTCGTATCACGCGCCCAAAGGAATAATACCGGTCGGCGTATCCCCTCGCGACTATCGGCTTATCAGAGCCGAGGAATTCCAGCCGTGCAGATTATAAAACCTGAACAACACCACCCCGAAGTGCTTAAGCCCGTCGTCCGCAAGTGTTCAATTAACTTCACCGGGATGATTCACGTTCGCCGGTCGTTTCCGTCGTTATATCCCCGGAAATGAGCGCCGGTGTCCTGGCCGCGGGAACACATCCCGATGCATATCGCCGCCGATGGGGGGAGCACAGAAAGGGGGTACGGAAAGGGGTGGGTGAAGCCGGGTACAGGAAGATATCTGCTCCTCCTGAGTAGGAGGAATAGGTAAGACCACGTACGTGGAGTCGAGGCGGGCACGAGCAGGCACGAACGAGCGAAAGACAGCGTCGTAATCACATTACCGTGATTTTTCCGCGGCGACCGGCTATTAATTCCGCGGGTGTACATATATGCGGGGCCGCGGACGAAGAAGAAGAGGAAGGAAGGAGAAGAAGAAGAAGAAGAAGAAGGAAGCAGCAAAGTTGGAGAAGAAGGAAGAAGAAGCTGCACAGACGGCGGCAGCAACAGCGGACCAAGCAGAAGAGGAACAAGAAGAATACCGGGGTGAATAAGAAGAGTACGAGGAACACGAACAACGAGCAAAGGAGGAGGGAAGCGAGAACGAAACGAACCGGAGAGGAAGAAAGAGCCGAGAGAGGAGGACGAAGAAGAGGAGGAAAGGTTGGTATAGGCCTGGGAGGAGGACCCCACCTAAGCATCTGAACGCGGCCCCTAAGCATCGGTGTGCGGGTGTGGCGAATACGTGCCGGGGTCGGCGGGTCGGGCCTCGATGGACCCCTGGACCCCTGGAACCTGGATCTTCGTGCCCGTGAACGCACGCAGCGCCGCGTACGAGTTGGCTCACGGCTCACGAGCTCCCCAGCTCTCATACAAGCCTCTCTCGAACGGCGCGCAAGTGTGAGCCTGGACCATGGACGAGCACACGCAAGCGTGCACGCGCGCGTCCGAGCCAGCAATAAGAAGGAGTGAGTGAGAGAGAGAGAGCGGGTGGATGAGCGCGAATAGACATAGGCGTGGGAGAGTTCATTCAGCGAAGATACTATCGCCGATTTTATTTCTAGGCGGATATATCTATGCCCGTTAACCGAGAGGAGCGACCAACGGGATGTTCCTCTAAGCGATCCGAGCGGCCGCATCCTGCTACGGCGAGCCTCCTCCAGCCACGAGGGATTTAAATTAGAAAGATAATTTTCTATTAGTCGCGCGTGATAAACGCGCCGTTGTTCACTACGCCACGGACTGATATCCCGATCCAACGGTTCCGCCACCCTCGCCCCGCCCGTTTCTTCGCGGATTTTTCCACAAGTTTTCTTTTCAGAGGCTTTTCCCGGGCTGATTTTATCTGGCCGTGCGTGACGGAGTTATTGGAGATACCTTGCGTAATCGCCGAGCTCCGTGTTGTTACGTGCTGGATACTGTGTCTGGAATTCCGTGCTCCCTCCCCTGCCACGGCCAGAATCGCTGGTTTATGGTCGCGACGCTAGCCGAGAATGACGAGGACTTTAAATTGACCGGAGCAAAGCGTTGCTTTTCCGTGGTAGAATATCTAATGATAGTCTGCTGTGTTCTTCCTTGTCAAACTCCTTTCATTTTCGTTTCACGCTGAACCTACCTTTTATCTTATCGTCTATTAGCAATTCTCGAACGACATCAAAGCATCGTAGTGAATTTCAGTTCGTATAGATCGTCAAGCTGAAGCTGTGTAAGAAATCATGCCAAGTCGACAATCTGAGAGAGGCGACCTCTAGAACATTTTTTTAGGAAAATTAATGGAATTTTCTCTTTAGAACGAGTAACTTATTTAAAAGTACATATAAGTCCCGCAATTCCACAGAAATCAGCTCGTCCCATATGAAAGGTGCACATCCTCCTCGCATGAACGCAGTATAATTTTCAAGGAGCATCGATCATAAATCGCGGATTAGCCACTGATCAAGGATAGTCTGGCAGGAGACTTTGTTGCGAGCCATGGAAATCACAGGCGGCGAGAGGCAATGAGAACGCTACCGCAAATTCAACGAGCACGATTCGTATGAATTATGCGTAGATAGGAGGGACGCAGAAGCCGGCCATCTATTGTCCACGGAAATCTCGCTAGGTTTCCGCCGGCGGACGAAACATCCGCCGCGGGCATCCTCGGATCGGCCTGGTGCGCAGCGCGTCCAGGCCTCTTAATAGTATTGAAATTGCTAGTTAGACGCATAATCGAGTTATAACTTTTGCCGCGAATGATGAAGGTGGATGCCAGGGCCGCGGTGCTGGCGAGCAGAGCGGCGAGAGAGCCACCGTAGAGCGGAGAAGAGCTCTCGCGTCCCGATCATGCGAGGGCCCACCGCGGCTAATGAAAACGAAACCCCAGAGAGGCGCATGGGGCCCCATTCCCCTCATTCATGGGGGAAGGCGCCTCTCGGTCCGCGGCTACTGTGAGAAGCTATTCGCCGACCCCTGCAATCACGCGTACGCCATTTTCGTCAGGCCTCATCGCAATCTTCGGAACAGTTCGAGGAAAACTCCATTTGCCTTCGAATTTTGCTCATAAAATCAGTTTGATAATCTCCAAACTTGACCAGCAATTGATGAACTTTGGACCTTGAAATTCAAGGTTAATTTTACATCATTTTTACATCAATTTCCACCAAACCGATAATAGCATAGACACGTAGTTGCCCTTTCACGGTATAGCTACTCCGATATTGATCTGTTTTGAAGCCCGCGTCACATTCAGATACTTCGCAGCTGATTATCGGAATATCGTTTCCTGATCAACATCACGTACAATCCCTCGATGCAATATAGTAACAATATACCGGCCGGTCAAGCAGAAACGCCCCAGGCATATCAATCCTACCGAAGCAGAATCGCGAAAAATTTTCGCGCAATTGTTAATTGCAGCAGTCGCGTGCAAACCTTTGTCGCCGAGTGATCCCCGACTTCTTGTCGTATGGTCGCACAATGCAACGAAGCCGAGTTGCCACGGAGATTTTAGCGGTAAGAGCGTCGGGCATAAAGAAGATTATTATACCGGGCGCATAATGCAGCCACGTAACGGCCGATCGAGGGGATCGATGCCGATCGTTTGATCATGGTGGCGATGCCGATCGCGGCGCGGTGGCGGGCCGAGCGCGCGAGGTCTGGCCTTTTAAAAGCGCGCGGAGAACGCTCGACCGGGCTAATTGTGCGATATTGTGCACCGACAATACTCTAATGAACCATTGTCCATGGATCGGCACCGATCGGTGTCGTCCGGCCGTGTTTTCCTTTTCTTCTTTCTTCTTTCGCCGTCGTCGTCTTCGGATGCGGGGCCGGCTGACACACGCGGAAAACGAACCGTGTTCCCGAGGAACACGACGATAGACCCGGCAACAAAAGCCATGCAGAAACACCATCGACGTCCCATCATCTGCCGGACGTGCCTCGATCCGCGATGGGGTCAGCGATCGGCCGCGGATATTCTAATAAGTGGACGCGCACTGGAACAACGGGCCTTTGTTGTCGCTACGACTGCCTCTACAAATTTATGTTTGCTAATTATGATTCAGGGCGTGGCATGCATGACATTATTTCGAAGTTGTACTAAATTATTATTTAGTGTTTCTGGGTGCGATCCAGCTTCTTGCAGTTGATGCAAGCAATTTTTATTTTGCATAAAAACCCACAGCCTAACTACAATTATCCACGAACGATTGAAATAGACTAAAATTATTGCACACAGCTAACATTACAGTGTACAGCGAACACCATAAAATAATCACAATCTACCCGCTCATTAAAGCAATCTTGCAGCAATGGCGTCCCGTGGGCGCCAAAAAATTAGCATCAAAGCGGTCGAGTGCCCTATCCAACGCAAGCTTCTCAGCTGAAGAGACACGTTCCTTTTCCGAGTTAACATTCCAACGGAGTCAGACGAACGTTTTCCGAGTGATTCGTTTTCTGTGTGACCCATCGGACGTCCGCTCGCGGAAGAATCCTCGCGAAAGAGCCTCCCGCGCTGGTTCCTGTTAGGATGCTTGAGGATCGCTATTGGCGCGAGTCGTTAAGCCCATCGCGGCGCGATAGGGATTCCGCTTTGGCGGAGTCTTCTTCTTGTATGTATATCGGTGTCGCCGGTATAGACACACCGATCCGAGAGGCAGGCGTTCCGTCACGACGGAGTGCCGCGCTAATGAAAATTCCGGCGGGGCATCTACACACATAGCAGGGAAACGCCGGCCGGAATGCGGTCCAATTAGAAGAGGGTTTCTTGGTCCGCGCGCCGAAGAGGGAGAGAATTGGTTTATTACTTCGAACCCGGAGATACGGTTCTCCCACTAATGGTGATTCCGTTCCACGGGTCTCTTCTCCACTGTCCCCCCAATGGTTCTTCCGTATGTACATTGTGTCCGCTATCTTCTTCAGGAGGCTCTTCTTCGACCGAGCCTCCTCTGTACCCCGCCTCTCTCCTCCCGACGCCGCTTTTCCCTCGGTCTGTCTGTCTGCCACGAATGGTTTCCCCGTGCTAACGAATCAATTCGATGTTGATTAATGTACGCTTCACTCCCTCCTCTAATTACGTGAGAGTTATTACCCGATTGACCACCGGTCGCCCGGCTGATTATACATCTTTTCCTGGATACCGCTAACACACTGGGATCGAGCGTTTTCCCACTCACGTGACCATCGCTCCTTTCCTCCTTTTTCTCTCTCACTCGTTGTGCGTCCGTTCCAGCAATGCGTCGTGTAACTGGATTCGCTTCTCGGCATCTTTATTGGCTAATAGAAACTTCTTCGTTTCCACGTCCTCGGCGATTTATCGGGGTCCGCGTGGGCTGTTTATCGATACCGACTTCGGGCTCTATAACTTCTTTTATCCACGCTAGCGACCTCTCGGAAACTTTTCGTCGAGCCTGTGCGGGAAAAGTGGGGGCTGTGTTCGACGTGGGGATATTCGTTTGGCGGTTCGAGACGGTGACTGATCGGGTGATAGTGAAATTCGACGCTGGCTATTTCGCACTTGTCAGTGGAGGACTTCTGAAGCTTCACCTGTGGTCTACGGCTACTGGATCTGTCATTTGTTACGGACAAACTTTCGGAATTCCGCCCGATTATTTTCTACGCAATGTCTACCAAAAATAATCGAATAGCACAGAGCCGAAGTGAAAGTAAACACAGAGGAGGGCCGAGAAATGTGCGAAGTCGATATAGAGAATGGATGAGGATCGCTGATTTAATCCGAAGAAGTTTGAAGGGCACATCCTGCTGCTGTCGCAGGTAAGCTGTGAGCGCAATCATCGTCGGCTCCGTGGAACGGCCAGGTTAATTGGAAGCATCGATAGATTTACGAGAGAATAACGAAGCTTCCCGATCGAATTACACGGCATCCACTCTCCGGCGGAATGAGCGTCTTCGGTGATCCGCTCGACATCGATTGCAATCGGCGTGATTACCGGGCATTATTCGCCCGGGGGGCATTCGGTTGCATAACGCGCGAAGAGGAAGAGGCCGGCTGGTAGATCTCGCGGGGCTTGATCCCGATCGGAAGCGGAGTGAAGCAGAGTTCCCCGAAGCTATTAACGCGAACCGTGATTCAACCAGAGGGGAAAAAGGATCTCGTCCCGGCCCGGTTCTCCGAAAGCTTTTAAACGATCGCGCCGGGGCCCGCAACGGAAGACACGGTGAACCTGTCCGTCACGTCGCCGCGGAGATGAGCAGCACCCACTTCTTCGGGGCCACTCTCTTCCGAGTGTGCTGCGTGCCGGACCCCGGCGGGAGGTGAGAGGTTAGGCAAACACGAGCTTATCTGATGGCCCGTCAGCGGCTCGCCGCTCCCCGGGCCCTTCCGCGCCGGACGCCAGACCTTCTGGTACCCCGTAACGCATTGTCCAAGCGCCGGAGAACCAGTAGAGCCCTTGAAAGGTTACACGGGATGCCGGGACGCGTTCCTCTCTTCTGTCCCGATAGATTCAATTTCGAGCCGTGTCACTCCCGGCCACCGAGATCCAGAGATCGATCGCGCTCGGGGCAGGCCCGATTATGACCCCGCCGCGGATGATCGCGTGAAATCAATTAAGGTGCAACGGAGGCACGCGAAACTGTCCGGGCGGCAGTGATTGTGAGGGTGATCGTATCAAAATGGTCCTTGGAAGCCGTAGCAATTTAAAATCAACCAATCGACAATTCAATTCTAACCTTTTAATGAAATCGCCAAAATCCTTGAAAATGTTCAAACCTCTAGGGACAAGTTTAATGTAGCAATCAATAATCCAGTCCGTATTTCCATCAAAGAAACTGGAGTACCTTCGCAGCGTATCACCGATACGATCTCTCACATCCGTCTCGATCTAAAAATCCGTGACAAAGCGCTCACCGGCTCGAAGATCCGAATCATCCGTCGAGGAATCCAGGCATCGTGGGAGTCGGTTCGCGCCAAGTGCATCACCTTTCGACAGGTACATCGCCTATCCGTCCCGCCTCTGGAGATCGGAATCCCTTCGTTCCGATTTGATCGCGCCGACCTCATTCCATTGGGCACCCTGTCAGTTCTTTCACCGAGGTCTGGTATTCGGTGCCGCCATCTCTCTGTTCTATCGACCCACGATACCCTTTACATAAACTTTTCCCATTGACCGAGCAGACCGCGACAAGCAGTAGAACGCGTTCGCATACAGCCTGGAACGCATTCGGCGTCCAGAATTATGCAACTCGAAATGCGCACGTGTAGAGAGACATAAGAACGAGGGGGAACTGGCGGCGATCTAAGTAATCTTAAGTGCTTAATGCTCTTTCGATCGAAGGACTTTCGAAAGAGGGAGGAACGGAGGTGGCCGGGCACGGAGTCGTTGACGACTCTATCCGACTGTCCTAGAAAGCGGCGAGAGCGGTGCGTTTCGAGCCGACGCGACGCTAGTCGCGGCGAGTATGTTGCCGGTGGTCGAGCAAAATCTCTCGCCATAAATTGGAGCCCCGGTGCCGGTAATTGAGACGGCTCTATCGGCCGTCCACTAAATCCGAAGTATCCCATCCACCATTCGCTGGCGCGTACCCCTCCGTGACTTACTAACGTGATCTCGCGCGGGTCCGCCTGACGCTCGTGTACCCGGGACCGGGCCGGGCTGGACCCGCTCGCGAGGCGATCGGACGAAGCTGGATGCATTAACAAATTAATTCCGCCGCTATCTCGCTCCCTCTCCATCATCCTGACTCCGGCTGGCAGGCCTGGCAAGCTGTGGCAAGCTCGAAGGCAAGGCAGGCAGCCGGGGTTAGCAGCGAGAGGCCTACAAGCTACATCAGCGCCGCGGCGAAATTCCGGGAAGCCGTGTGTCGACGAAATTTACGCGTGCCGCATAAATACGCGATGTGATCATCGTTGCGCGCGTTCGCTCTCGGGCCTGCTCGCTAGCGGCCCGGGCTCTGATTCAGGGGGTGGTTGTGTTGGCATTCCCCTCTCGGCTTAAGACAAGCGACCGTACCGATTTAGGATCCAATCGGCCGAGTTTATGCGAGCTTCGCAGCTGGGTGCACGGCCGGTCTTATTTCACGGTAACGTTATTACGCGACCAGCCGCCTTTCTCTCTCTCTCTCTCTCTCTCTCTCTCTCTCTCTCTTTCTCCAGTCCGCGAACAGAGAGGGGGAGAAAGGAGCGGGTGTACACGCGTGTACACGCCGAACCGTACAACCGCGTCTTATCCGCCGGGGCCGGGCACCAGCTCACACAGGGTGTCCCTGGAGCCGACGACAGCGGGGTCGATGGGGTTACGTAGCCGCGGGAATGGCTTCTTCAATTATCGAGCCTCGTCTTTCGTCGGGAAAATACGGAAATTGGCACCGGCCCGTAAACGGCTCACCTGCTGCAAACGACGGAGATACGTCGGCCTTCAAGATGAATGAAACTGACCGACCTGGCGACGACTTAACCGATCGCTGCGACGTCTTTAGTTTGCTGAGGCAATTACTTCGGCCTAGAGAGGATCAATTGCGTGGTCGTTCACTTAGAACAGTAGCCCTAGCAATTCTGCGCAGAGTTAGAAAATCTTGTGTGTCCTTTGTAAGAGGCTGCTAATTTATGGATTTGTAGCAATAACAAGGCAACTCCAGTTTGCGCATTTTTCGATGCATACCCTATTTCAGTGAAGAAATTGGATCTTCCATTTAGTTGATTGCAAAACGTTGATACAATCTTCAATCATTTTTCGTTGATTTACATCACGTCGAATGACTAGAAAATGTAGCTGCCACCAAATCAGCCGCTTGATTCGCTAAAATGAAGACTTCTGCGCGGAACGGGCTACGCACAAAGACAAGAACATGATTTCTCGCTAATTGAAGCTTCAATACGAGCGAGCTAGAGGCTCCCGAAGACAACTCGAACCTGTTGGATTCCACAAAAGTGTCTAAGCCTATTCGTCCGTGTACAGCCGTGTACTATGAACTCCGAGGTTAGAAGAGTCATGTCGGCGATGGGAAGATAACCAGCGTACGCCTCGAGGAGTAGTAACGAGAGACGTGTATCGAATGGATTTGGGACACCCCGTAGATTCCTGACAAGCACGGCTGGCATGGTCCCGCTCGGAGATAGGCTTGTTCGGTAATTAGGCGGTCGGAAGGTGGCCGCAGGGGGTCCGTTTCACCTCGAGGTGGATCGCGTGGGCGTGCGCTACGTGAGCCGCTTAAAATGTTGCTGGCGAAATTGACGACGACTCTCTAATTAGGCGCGCGACCGGCCGCTTCCACTGATTCTCACTCGGCCCCCGACCCATCCAGTGGTTTATCGGTCGGGCAGTTACGGATTTCCGCTAAACTCATTCGCGATCTCTCGCAAATTGGCGCGGACCACTGCCGGCTCACGTAAAGGATCCGGGAAAGCGAAAACCCGCGAGAACACGGCCGACTTAGGGCAAACGGACCGATTCTTCTCACCTAGCCCTCGGCAAAGTCAATAATCCCCCTCAGACCATCGGCAGACCCGTGTTTTAAAATTATCGCGTTTTAAAATAGCCGAGCCGTGCGAAATTTGGCCAATTTTATGGCCTAGGGTTTGAAATAGCAGCTTAGAGGTTCTTCGTGCTGTTAGGATATTCTGACGCTGATGGTGGATTTAATTTAATAAATTGTTTTACGAAAATATTTCACTCGTGAAATTATCCTACAAGTTTCAGGGTGTTGCGTACTTTCTTGAGAAAAAAATCGCGGAGATTGGCTTAGCTATTTTTAGGGTTGCGAACCGGCTCCAAGTGAATCGTCTGGAGGAGCGAAAATTGGTGGCGCGAGAAAAGTCGCTGTACGGAGGATGTATGAAGGGATCGTTGGAACTCGGTCGTTCTCCGAGAGGGTGAAAGGGTATCTCGTTATGTAGAAGGGCGGTCCAAATACCGAGCAAATTGGCACGACTCCCACACTATCATCGGTTGTCTCGCGTGCAAAGGGAGGGAACCGGCGAACGAGATCCGCTCGGAAACGAAGCCGGTCGCGTATTATAACGAGCCCCGACCACGTACCCCACGCCGTGCGTGCGTCATTATATATTACGTTACGCTTACGCGTATGTAATTGCGAGCATCGTCCACGAAAGCGTTTGATTTATGTCTTCATACGAGAGATGTTCGCGAGCGCGTGGGCCGCGTCGCGGACGTTTTCTCTATCTCCGTTTCTCTTTTCCTCCTTTTCTCTCCCTCATACCCTCTCTCTCTCTCTCTCTCTCTCTCTCTCTCTCTCTCTCTCTCTCTCTCTTTCGCTGAGAGTTCTCCCGGACGACCGTTCGCCATTCTGTCGAACGAGAATACCCATAGAGAGCCGTGTTTGCTGAGGCCCGACCGCTTGGATTATAATTACGATATAATTTAATACAGTCACACCTCGTTTGTATACGATACGAACGGCTCGAGCCTGTACGTACGATTATTCCCTTCAGATACGGATGATGTATATGAACCACGGACCTCGCCAGAAGATGCACGATGCCGGAATTGATTTGTTCCACTGGATTATGAAAATCTCCTTCCGTCTCCCGACCGATTTTCCCATGGGAATAAATCAGCTTTCATCGCAGTTCTAGCTGATGAAAGTTGGTATTGAACGGTTTTAGTGCTTCCACTATTGTATATACTTCTCAGCGCTTCAAATCGCGTTCATTGAAGAAAACGTCAAGCAAAATAATAGTATGCGTTTATCAAATAATATGAACGATTTTCATTAAAATCGCATCCCTCGGAGTACCACTTTACTCGAGCATCCCTCGAATTAAATTTTCCGCTTCGACCAACCTTCGAGATCCATCCTTAGATTGAAGATTAAGAGAGACCCCGATAACGGTTCAGAGAACGTTTTACAACTGTTTCGCTTTTGTTATCTCGTCCGCAGTCTCGTTTCGTTGTACCGAGGCGTCTCGCCGATGGGTGAACGTCCCTCCGCCGGCCGATAAATCATTCCTCGATCCGATCGATCTTCGGGTCCAGGCCGCCGTCGACAACTTCGAAAAAGAGACAATATCGCCGAGCAATAAGTTCGCGAGGAGGAGGAACTGGTCTCGAATATTTCTCTCTCCTCGTGTTTGCTCTCCTTTAACGTCCTCCGGGTTGTCGAAGACAGTCAACGTTTGCTCGGCAATTATGTAACCCCGTCAAACTGTTTCACCAAATAGTCGGAGGAGCGCGCGTTCACACGGCAATATACCACATGGGCCGGACGACAAAAGACAGGCCCGTTACAGATCTCCTTCCGCTTGTTTGACTATCTCACGGATGCCAATGATAAAACCGTCAACGATCCGACGACGCGACCTGGCCGAGTCACCTGTTTGTACTCGCGCTCGTGGCAAAGTGTCTCGCGGATCGGTTTTATCGGTGTCTACGATACTTCTGTTGACACGAAGAACGGGTTTGCTCTTTTTCTTCTTTTTCTTCGCGAGGCTCTGACTTTCTTCGCTTTGTACACTGATTCTAGGCGATTTAGCATTTTTGAGACAATCGACAGGTGGCCTCGAAAGACTCCGCGATATTTGGGTTGCTTTCGCTTCGAACTTAAACATTTGAACAATCTGCTAGAGAACTCTGATCTATAGACCCTTTTTTAATCCGCTGTCTAATGAGCAATTTTCTCATTCGTCTAAAATGCACATTTGGAATTATTTTAAAGCGTGCCTGACTTTCGAAAAATTTAAATCGTCGAATTTGTGTACGCAAAATTCATTCCTAAAGGGGTTAACGTCAGCCTAAACGGCCGAAGAGTTTTCGATCGTCCGTTCACGCGACTTTCCGGGTTCACACGAATCTTAACCGAGGCCGCCCCCGGCCACAGGCGAGCAGCCCGTTAACAACAAATTATATCAATTTGTTAGTGGCGCGAGAGCGGATAGGTCTGCGGGGGTGGCTGGCGCGTTGCATGCGTGTTCTCGGGCCATAGATCACTCGGCCGGGTTCGCAAAGGCGTGGAAGAAAAAGGAGCATGAGTGTATAGCTGCGGGACTCGTGAGGGCCTCGAAAAATACGAATCGAAACAAAAGTCGTTTTGTGATCCTGTTTCAGGCCAGATCTAGGGATCCTGTTAACGCTGATGCTAAATCGTCGATCACAGCCTTTGAGTTATGCGCGACCAGTTCTCGTCTAGCCCTGAAACAGATCGTTTCGGATATGAGGTTCCGACTGATCATTAGTATTCTCGAATAATGAAACCGTGAAGCTGCTCGATTTTCACCAGAATGATCCATTCAATCTTCTTCGTAGCCAAGTTTATCTCTTTATAACAATTTTTGTACAAATTGTGATAAAGATAAAAAGTACAAATTGTTATAAATTATCAAAAGGTGTATATTTTTGTATAAAGTTACATTTGTAAAATTAAAAAATTTCAGAATTAAGAGCGTTTCATTTTTACAGATAAAGTGACCCTGTGCATTGAGTCATTAGATTTTCGTGTTTCAAAAAATTATGAATCAATCACTTGTGAAGGACAGCACCATCAGAAATGACTACCAGCGATCGACATAAGATAAATGGTTCCTCCAACGTCAGGAATAATTTTTCGTATTAAAATGGGAGAAGTAGAAGCGGAGACTGAAAAAATCGAGGAGGAGAAAGTGTGCGCTAGTTTTAACCAGCGAACAGTCAAGAACTACGAGGAAAAAATAGATCGGAGGTGCGTGGGTGTCGGCGCACACACCGGCCGCGTCGGAGCGAGGGTGTTACAAAATATGAAATTGAGCCCATTTGTTCCAGTTGCCTCTGTGAGAGCCGGGGCCCGCCGTACCGCAGGGGACCCACACCGACCCCTATGCTCTCCCCACCCACGTGCTCCTCGTCCACGACCCCCTCCCGTCATCCTGGGCCTGGCCTAATATCATAAATCCTTCGAGGTGTTAATACGTTCGCACACTCTTCGGCTCTTTCTCGCTACGCGCCGATCTGGCCCCCACGTGGAGACGCGCTCTCGGGGACCTTCTCGTCTGCCCTTTGTCCTTGCGATACGTCCACCTTATTTGTCTTCGAGCGGGCCCCTTCTGACTTCGATTTGCCCGTGAAATGCGTATCGGGGAAATGAAACGGCTCTCGGCTCTCGTGACTTTTATTTCGAGCGTCGCGCGCGAGTCGTTGATTTACTGTTGATCATTGGGCGAATTAATGGGCCCGGGTTTGAACGATTTTTTAAAGGGCCGTGCAGAAAGCCTGCAGATCTGCATCGCACTTGGAGCTATTTTCACTCGAAAGGCAAACATTTCCGAAAAATGTGCATCCAAACAATTTCGAATTGAGTAATCTCCTACTTTTCGAAGACAGTGAAGAAATAATGGAATATTTAACATTGTAAGTGATGCTTCATGTATTACTGCTATCTGATGACGATATCACTATACACTTACCAACATAATTAACTTCGATCGAATCGAGTTTTAAAGATACGCGTAATTTAATCACCACGTACTCGCAACAGGATCAGGTTACTTCGACGGAAAAAGCTACTTAGTCGCTATATAGCCGGCGATGAGGAATTCACCGGGACTCCGTAAAGGATAAATACAACGGATTATGTATCAATTACAAGGATGTACGGCCATAAAATGTAAGTACTAATTGCGGAGCGCTTATCTGTAGCAGCGTGCTCTGCCAGTCTCATTCCAGGATTTTTTACGGGAACACTTGTGCACGCGCGGAGCCCAGCCGGTCGTCCATGGAAAACGCAACGGTTCTGTCTCCCTCTCCCGGGCCCCAGCCGTGGAATTATCGCAACGCGCCGTGAAACATAATAATTAGTTCCAGTTTAGCGAGGTAATGAGCGCCGGCCTCCATTACCGACCTCATAATTGTAACCAAACCCCTATTAAAATCGACCTTATAAACGCGTGCTTCTCCCCCCCCCCCGCGCGACCGGAGGGGGGTGCCCCCCGAGTGCACGCCGCAAACGGGGAACGCTATCTCCCTCGAATCGCATACCCGTGCCCCGCGAGTAACACCCTATAATTTCCGACATACTATACCGCCACGGTGTTATCCGGCCGATCCCCGTGGATCTCCGCCGATCGCTCGGTTTCGCTCGATTTCGAGATGCCGGTTTCACGCGCCCCAACGTGGAACACGCTCGTGGTACCCCTGTCTAATCGAAGCCCATTGTCTTCGAAATTTTAATTAGCGAATCTAGCTGCGATTCCCGATGCAACCGATTCCATTCGGTTATTCCTAGACAACCACCCCTTCTTGAAAATGACGATCAAAATTTGACCTTCGAATCTCGTGATGTCGAATGGACCGAGAAATATTTTAATCAATATATTCGCACATAAGAATTTATCTCGGGTAAATATTGACAAAAGGGGACCCAGCTCCGATCGCGTTGCCCTTGAAATATGTTGTCAAGGTCAACATCCTGAACAACTGTTTCCTATACCCGTTGCTCAGTCTTAGTTTCTGAAATATTCACAAAAAAACTTTAATGCAGGACACTCAAAAATAAAATATTAATATCTTGAATCAATTGTTTGTTGGAAACATTGTGCTGATTATTTTAAAAAATACATCGATACGTTTATCGAAAGTAAATAAAGTCTTTTAAATAAAACTTAATGTTCATACTGTTTAACTCCTTGCCGAGAAAAGAAAATTTATATTTTTTGTATCGCTACATTTAATTTTATGCTTAAATGTTGATTGAAAACGAATCAAATTTTATTTCATCTAAAAAGAAAGGCATAACATTCATATTTGTTAGACGTTGATAAGATCTTCGTCGCGAATCTGACTCGTCAAAATACGACAAGGGGTTAAAATCGCACCCACTCGCAACGACTGCTACTATTGGTGTTCATAGGAAAAAAAACGTGGTAATAACCGAGTTGCTTAATTTGTATAATTGACTCCGGAGACGCTCCTGTTGTAAGCGTGTTCGAGAGATGATAAGGCTCTTAAATAACGATTCGGACGGTAGAAAAGAGAAAAAGCGGCGAACGATAAATCCATTAACGAGAACGTGGACGAAGTTCATTTAGTAACGGGGTTTGTTTTTGCGGCGCACCGCCCCGCTCCGCTCGCGGACATCCCGCCAACTCTCACGACTTGTAAGTTAGTGGCCTGGGAGAGGCAAACCGAGGCTGTTAAAGATTTAGAGCCGGCCGTTAACGGTCCTCGGCAATTTACATTTGCGACCCGCGAGAGAGCGCGCGGCGACTTCCTTCTTTTACAGGACGTTCCGAAGAATAGAGCGCCGCTGACTTCATATAGTTTGCAATTACCGCGAAATTATTTTCTGTTACAATTTAGCTCGAAGACTGCCACCGAATGATCGTGTCAGAGACGACTGTACAATTATTGTGAATTCAGAGAGCTTTCGTGTTGGAAGAAGGAATTTTTTCTTTTGCCTACATTTAAAAAATATTATTTAGTGTTACATAAAAGCATTGATGGTATTAGAGCCATGTCTTAGACATATAATATCCACACGAGAAAATTTAAATGCATAATCGAACAACACACAACAACCGTCGAAAGCAGGATGTCACAAAGTGCGTCGCGTTAACATAGGTCCAATCAAAAGCCTGGATCATCGATCCTCCTCTCGCACATGTTCCCCGAGTTTCGTGACGAGCGCTCATCGGTCCGGCCGCGAAGATTAATAATTGTCCCGATGTCTTTATTACACGTCGCGGAGCTTTCTCGCGATTCATACAACCGCGCAGGATCGATCTTCCACATCGAATTCATTCGAGCAACGAGTCCTCCGATGCGTCTCGATCACTTAGGCGACTTTGTGTAGGACAAAGGATGCTCCAACCGAAGGACACAGCGATTCACAGGCAATACGCGACGGGAAGAGGTCGAGGATCATCCTCGATCGGAGCAGATAACGAGTCGATCCGCGATTTTACCGCGAGCGGCACGCTTTGAGGATCAAGGGCCGCTCGCGTGAATTTCCGATCCGGATTATATTAAGATAAAGAGCAACATGGGCGGGACTATCCGGCGCCGCAGACACCGACGCCGATCTCGTTACAATTTCGGAAAAAGATCGCGATCGAGGCTGGAGATCCATGTTGGAGATCGTTGTTAGCTCATAAGGATTTGGGACAAGTCGGTCATTGAGAATTTGGGGTACAGTAACGTCCCAACTAAAGCAATAGTTCCAATTGAGTGCTAAAAAATATAATGCAGTCGAAACTGTGTTTGCAACATTCGGTCAAAATGGTAGACGGCAGAAAATAGAACTCTCGCGTGAGCCTAACAGGAGCAACTGGAAACAAGTCGGTCACCGGTAAGGTGAGCAACAATAACGATCAACGTCGAACAGGATCTCGATGGGACCAGTCTTTCCAGGATCTGGCTCATAATTACCCGCTTGACCAGTCGGTCCGCGAGAAGGCGTGCAGCTCGCGTCCATCTTCTCTACCGGGTTCACGATTACCGCGCGAGATTAGGACCCGGTGTTCTTCCACCGGTGTTACGGGGAAGACAGAAAAAGAGAGAAAGCAAGAGAGAGAGAGAGAGAGAAAGAGAGTGAGAGCGATCCCGTGACCGCGTGGATCGTGAAATAAGATTCGAGCGGTCGTTCGTTAGGTTTCGCGGAACGGTGGTGCTCCTGATTGGCGTTCGCTCGATCCACTTTACAAGAGGGGAGTCCGTGAGCCGAGATAAAAGGCCGATTTTACGGGGCCTCGCGGAACTCCGCGCAGAACCGTTCCCGAGCCATCCACCGGCCTGATCGAGGAAGGTATAAAGGGTGCCGACGGGCATTGTCTGGCGTTTAGTGCTGGCCCGACCTTTGCTACATGTATCGCGGCCCCCTCGGCATCCCGATGGGCTTCTTAAACGTTCCCCCCTCTCTCTCTCTGCCTTCTTTTCTCTCCCTCCCTCTTTTTCGTTCTTTCTCTCCATCGAGTCTTGCGTTTCGCAGCCGAGTCGTAATACCCGCGCTTACGACTCTGCGTCTCGCACCTATCCGATCGAGACGAAAGACGTTCCTCGTTCCTCTTTTTCTTATTCTTATTTCTCTTCTTCTTTTGTACCCTCCGGGACACGGCGACTTGTTCTCCTGCGGTTCGATGAACGCGCTCTATTAACCCTAGTCCTATTGCCTTGTACTGATCAAATATTAGAGACACTTACCTTGGTTGATAAATTGAACTTGTTCGATATCCCGATTTTTATGAAATGATCTATAAAAGTTCGAAGTTGCATAAAGATCCGCGGTCTACTCACGAATTTATAATTCTCACTCTCGAAGCAGCAAGTAAAAGTACAACAATTCCAAGGTAGTTTACCTGAAATCAGAATCCTACAGATCCAATCCACGCGCAGAAGTGATTAAACGACAAACAATCAAGAATTTGTCTTCGAAGTATCGCCGAGTCGGACCGGTATCACCGAGATCCGCCGTTTCTCAGCTTCACGCACGGCTAGATGAAAATCTCGGGAGGATAGGAATCCTTCAAACGTCGAGACGTCCTCTCCGTCGCGGAATCTATAATTAAAATCAATCAGTGGGTCTATTTATACCCATCCACGGCACGATCGACCGCAAAAAGAAGAACGGCTATCGATTCTTCATTCCGATGTCGTAGCTCGTCACGTCCTTCTGGCCCCCTCTCTTTCGCCAACCCCCTCTGAACCCTCTTCCCCGATCATCGATCGGCATCACCATCAGCACTTTCATCTGCCTCGTGGTTAGACGTTATTAGAGAAAAAGACATTCGTCCCTTGGCTTCCTCTCTTCGGCTTCCACCTTTAGCTCTGGACCGAAGTATGTCCTCGCGAATCAATTAGCACTAAAATATAACTATATTCTTTTTGAAAAATTGCTCAAAACATGTCTTTACGTTCGAAATTCAATCGTTGTTAGTATTCAAAACACACTGTGCATAAGCGCAGTCTACTTTTGAGACGACGATGCAGTAGAATGATTATTCCAGTAGTCAGCCACCTTGAATGTTGCCATCAGTAATGTACCATTTTCTAAATTTGTTGCACGAGGACACGAAGTTTTAAATTTACAATAAAACTATTAAAAATCACAAATGAAGAAAGAATACATTCGCATCTTCTCTGTCAGCGATACTTCTCGTTCACACGGTTTCTACGGCTCCTGAAAAGCATAATTTTTCCAGGCGTGTCACTTTTCCACGAAGGGCGCGACATGCAGGAAACTTTGTGGATTCTGCAGGAATTTACGTGACAGCTGGAGGCTCAGGAGTTCTGGGGTTAACAGTTCCGATAACGGACGTCGGATTTTTCCGTCGTTCCGACGCGACGGTTCGATAAAACGTCGCGCGTATGCCCGGTCGTCGGCCGCGCTTGGATATCGTTTCGCGCGCGGTGAAATTCCTTTCTGGGAAATTAAGCGGGCTTTCAGAAATCGACGTGCACCTGGGGGGCCGTCGTGGCAGGAAAGACACTCTTTAAACAGAGAACGTTACGCGCACCGCGCAAATGTAAACGGCCGTTACTCCCTGACCTCGTCGTATCTCCCGTTTCCACGTCGGGTTGACACCGCGGCGCACGGAACCGCGTTCTCAACCGAGAATAGGATAAACCTGACTTCTCTGTGTGTACCGTTTTATGGATTTGCCCGTCGAGCCATAAAGGATAATGCCGGCGAGTGCCGCTCGGGCCACGTATTACATTTATGCATGCGTATATCACGCATCTAATTGTGCCCGAACGATTCGGCATTGCGCCGATTGTTCGCCGGTCCGGCCACATTGCCCGTGCAAAAATTATAGCACTCTGTCGCCATTTTCTTTGCGAATGCTCGCCGGAACCGAGCTCGACGATTTTTCAATCGTATCTCTAACTTGAAGTAAATTTATATAAAAAATATTTAACCTACCAGTTCGTAAAATCTAAGAATATTATATTTAGGAATACAAATTATTATCTAAAAGTTTTTGCAATTTGTCGAACCCTTAAAGTACCGCCCACCCTCTGGCAGCCACTTCAATTTTTCTTTCTCGGCTTTCTCTCGTTTACATCCCCCCTCGAACGGCTTTGAAATGTAAATCGTGCCTTTTCAGAGCAGTTATCGTCGGACATGAGAATTAATTCGCGAAATCGCTACGCCACGTGCAAATCTCCGCAGCGAAAGACACGGTGCACCTATGCGGACTGGTTACATAAAACGCGGCTAAACAAGATCGTTTCATAAAACGAGAATTGATTCGTCTCGTTGATGCCTAAGTAAGACGTATGATACTATAAATAACTTCTCTTTAAGGCCTCTCAAGTTATTACTATAATTCTTTTCGTTTAAAACGCGTGTAGAATGGAAGCGGAGGTTTTCGTTCGAATATCAAGTTTATTATTAGTAATGTTAGTGTCAGAGCCGAACCTCAATTTCGTATACTTCGTTTCTATAAGTTATTAGCAAAGAAGAAGAGTATGGTAGACGACTGGGAAATGACATTCACATTGAATTTTAATTAAAAAGTCAACGTACTTTATTTTCCCAACGAAATTGCTCCAACGATCACAACATCAAGGAAGCTGTAAAACAAGGGATTCACGTATCCTTCAATAGAAAAAGGGCGCCGTATAAATGTTGGCATACCTCAAACAACAACGCGTCCTCCCCCATGTAGAAAGTGGTCTTCACACGATACGGGCAGCACTTTAAACCCGCGACAATTTCCGTATAGCTAGGCGAGCCATTTACGGGAGCTGCCTATGAAATTGTCATACGAGAAGTTCGCGGCGCGAGGAGCGAGAGCGGTCTTTCTTACCGGCCCGGCAACAATCGTATCTCCATATAAATTGAACCGATCAACGCTGCCTCGGGATTTGAAATTACTCCCGGAGCGGTGCTCATTCCACAAAGGATACGTCACCCGAGGCGCAGGCTCCGAGAAAACCTTTCCGTTCCATCTTCCGTCGATCCCGCTGATTTTGCACGCGTGTCTGTTACGCAAACAGCTCGCTGGAAGAACGCGGGGCTTACTCACCGGCCAACTTCTGTTCCCTCCGCATTCCAATTAGCCGTCGCGTCGGACCGTTCGAAATCGGTCGGCACAATGGCCCGAACCGACGGCAGCTAATCGCGTACCAATTAATTCGCGCAATTAACGATTAATAATATATTCCACTGGCCTTGCCGCGCTTTCAGCCTGTCCTGTTTGTATCGTGGTGTACGCTGAGAAATCCTTTCATCTAGCCGAGCAGAGCAACAAAACGTCCATCATCAGAGTTGAGTGAAAAGAATACACTTTTTAGAGCACCGTCTGAATCATATTGACTGTGATCAGGCAACGTTTAGCCAAGTCGTAACAGATCACAACAGGATTCGCTATAGACCCTGATCCAAATTCAATTCTGCAGGTGTTAATATCAATAGGTTTGCTGAATATACTGCACAATTAACTGCTGCTCGGAGAACAGCGTGCGTTACAACTGCATAAAATCCTCGGTGCAATTACGAACCGGAAAAGTCTGCGAGGCGGATGCGCGTTTATTTGCGAGCGAGGAAAATGGCGTCGGGGGACATAGCAGTCGATGATTTCCAGCGGAACGGTGTCCGGCGATAATTCGCGATTCTAAGGTTTTTGTGGTGGTTATGGTAAGGGAATGATAATTAAGTCGGGGGACGGTTGGGCCATTTTGGACGTTGCGGTCCTAAGGTTAAAGCCTGGTTCTCAGGCCGCGCCGTCCCATACGTCAACTTATTTACGTGGACGTAGGCGAATGCCAACGACGCGACGCGACGGTACCTTAGGGCGTAATAACACGTTTATGGGGGATCGGGTAGGATAGCGTTGCGTTTACATCGAATTTCTTCGCCGCGTTACTTTGTCAGTGATAGTCACTATGAGCACGATATCCTGGCAGTTCGTGGAAGGGGGAGGGACACAGAGGAGCCAAGAAGGGGATGGGCAGAGGAATACGGCGCAAGGCTGCCGGTCGGCAATGCATGAGCATGCATTACCCAAAGATTACGATTATTTTATTACGCTATACGCGCGAGTCGTAAAATTCGCGTGCCATTTTAACAACTGGCTTCCTGCTGATGCCGGTCTATACCGAGCCGGCCGATCGCGGCTAGGGGACAGGCGTGTGGACGAACCTGGGTGCTTTTTAATTGATAAATAAATCACTGTGAACCGGGTACAACCAGCGCAAGAGACCCTCTCCGATCGGACGGTCCACCATCGTCGGCCCGGTACTTTTTGTCGCACTTTCTTTCCTAAGTGACGAGAGATTGATGCGCTTCCCGGCTAATTCCCACGGGGACCGCGATTTTCGATGAGCTCGAGCATTATTCCGCTGTTACGCCTGATGGATTAAGGTTGTCACTTTACGCCGGAGATTTATTAACGCGTAGAGAGGATTGAGTCGCGCCGAAACGTCACCAGAAACGACATATGCGATGATATTTAGTAATTATTAGAAAACCGCGACGACGACCTGTGCCTACGCCGAACGAAAGAATTGACTAAGATTAATAAATGTGCTACATTAGAACCCTTAATCAAGGATATAAATTTCTACTTAGCTGCGATCTTTATAAATTAATTTACACGCGGCTCGCGGCTACCAACGCTTTCAAATCCGATATTTTATCATATTTCGAGGATGTTTATTCCGCCGTCCGGTTATAAATTTTCAATCCACCGACACCGCAGGGGTGATAGAAAGTTTACCAGATAGTCTCTAATTGAGCCGAAGACGCGTTAAGGTGAATGGTAACGGGTTCTATTTTTCTGATGAAAGTGACGGTAAAATTTAGTACCTGATTGACATTTGCGCTCAAATATCCTCGGCTTTTCTGTTCTAATTCTTCGATGCACGCAAGAATGAATACAAGAATGTATGCACACAAGTTCTTGGTGGTCTCTTTCAGATTTTACCACGTCGGAGGAAAGTGTCGAGCTTGCGACAGTATCCTAATGAACAATAGTGCCATTTTTTAAATGGATTACTATTATATCATTATTAAAATTAATAGAAGTATGAATGTGCAAAATTAATTTTTCTCAGGGACAAAATCATTGAACAATTCTGTACTGCATTTAGAATAATCCATTTTCGTTTTAGGTAACAGAAGAAGTTTCATCAAAATCTGGGTCACGACTTCTCCAAAGGGTGTCCTCCAGAGTCCAGCATCATCCAGCCGGACGGAGGTTTGACAAAGACTGCAATTAGGCGATAGCGACGGCACAATACCACCGAAACTGTAATATTAATAGCGGACACGACTTTTAGACGCATTATAGAGGTTACGGAAGCCCATTGCGGCGATCATTCGTCCGGCCATTGTGGTCCTCGCAGTGGGAGCGCGTTTACACGGTCTATCGTTTGGTTCCGAAGCTGAAATTTTTATGGTGCCGGGTTCCTTTGTGCCCCACCGACGTCGTTCTACTATGTAGCTCGTGTTCCTGCTTCACGGTAGCTACATACGTCGGTAGCCGACGGTATTTACCTACTTACGCGGTCGCAGCCACACACGTGGCGCGATGTGTGTGCATGCGCTGTCCGGGCATAATGCTCGAGAAATATGAGCTCACGACCCCCGGCCATACGGATTCTGATGATGAGAACGAAATGAGGCTGACCGAGGTAGCAGCGTCCGGAGGAGATCGTAGAGTGATTCATCGGCGGGCAGCACGGGGATTAAAAATTGCCCCGTGTCGGAGGTCGATGGTATTTTACCTTGAAAATCGAGCGGTTGCCCCCATTTGGTGGTTCTTAGGGTTATGACTATCTTTCCGCCTCGCCTGCTTCGAGGGACCGTCGAAATTTAGGGGACAGCGGTGAGGATGTACAACCCCTGGCAGAATGTTTCCGATCGGAGGCATCGATACGGATTTTATAGAAAACATTCACAATTTAGAAGTATAAAATATTACTTTATGGAGTTAAAACTGATGGGAAACTGAAAGGGGCTTATTGAAGAATGAAAAACAACAAAATAACATGAGCTTCCATTTATTATAACAAAGAAACGAGAAAATAAACAAAATGTTACACGGAAAAAAGTTCTGGAAGAAAGTTTCCGATTCGATTTACATTGTCCAACACTAAATTTGTTCAACGATTACTGTTGGATGATTCTCATAGAGTTTTTTGCGCTGATTCCGAATCTGCCCTTAATTTTTCCCATAGACGCACAGTTTTTGAGAAACTTGATTTCAAAAACAAAAAACATATTTTTCAATTTTAAACAAATATTGTGATGTTATTATAAAAGATATTGGATTGTTCTTTGCAGCAAAAGATTCTGTAGACTTTCCCGAATACAGTGATCTCCAATATTAATAGATTATGAATGTTTAAACATGTTTAAACAATCATTAAAGACGGAGAGACACCACTTTGCACCAATTTTTTATGATATTTTTGAATTTATCTCAAAAAATAAGGGTCCATCGTAAAATCGAACTATATCACGCGATAGAGCAGACTTTTATCTTGAGAAACCACCCTTTTAAGTTTGCAACGTCGACGTTTTTTCGAACCAAAAAGCAAAATATCTTCGCCCGACATGAGTTGCCGTCAGTCAGGGGTGTATTACAAGTGGCGCATTGCATCCTTGTGCCTACTTATTCTTTTGTAATTGATATAATTACTAATATTAGTAGAATTTTTCTTTCACGCGAGATATGGTGGATCAAGTTAGGATCTGGTCTAAGCAATTTGTAAGAAGATTGTCAGAAACCATTTCAACCTCCCACCGCATACTAATTCGTGACTGCAGCATAACTGAATAGAAAAGTTTGAAAATTGCTGTTCCATGCTGACAACAGCGCATGCAATAGAACGTTACATAAAGTGATGTTTTGGATTTTTCTGGGAAGATATCGATAGTAATATTTTCCCGTGGCCGCTGGCCGTTCCCAGTTCGCGGATTTGAATGAAAATCCAGTTGCATAAACTAGCAGCGTCGTGATTACAGGATCGCTCCCAAGGACCATCAATCGCGACACGGGAGAGCAACGCCGCGCCGCGGGAAATAAAAACATTCGTGAAGCGGCGTCCGCTTGCTTCGCGAGCATCATACAATTATTCTATGCTGGTTACCATACAATGCTTACTTAAAGTCAGAGATTTCGTCGCGCGATTTCTAAGAGCCACCAGCAAAATGGCTTCATCGGCCGGCCGCTTTGCATACGGCTCCGTTCCGACTCCTTCACCGAGAGACCGCTCGCGAAACTCTTTCTCCGGCCCTGTACAATAAACAGCGAAATATTTCCAGTAAAATTACACTTTCCTTCCCATCTACACGCTGGTATTTTTATTTCAATCCTGAAAGACTCGCGGATATTTTACATTAATATTACAAATATTGTGCTGGATTGATATGTGGATGGGTTTGATCATAATTATTGTCGTCATTATCAAGATTTAACAACTGTCTATTGGGTATTGGTACGTTCGCATTAGTAACCATCACACAACAGCAGAAAACGATATAATAGGAGATGAGGAAGGAAAATAATCAAAAGATTCATTGCCAATAAATCGCAAGTTACGAACACCCTTCCAAGCCCAAAACCGCACAGAACAATCCCAATAAACGAGAGAACTAAAAGTGCGATCGCTTTCCCAAGCATACAGCAGCAGGAAGTCCCATAAAACGGATTTTCTCCGGCATCGTCCAATTTGTTCCGAATAAAAAAGCCCCTGGACGGCGTCGTTCCTCCTGGATAGGCTGGCCGTTAGAAAACGCAAAGAAAACAGCGTCTCGTCTCTCGTCCCGTGATTTTTCTCCGCAATTACACACCTCATAAACCTCTCCTCGCGGCCGTTTCATTCGCGGTCCCGTGTTTATCGTTGCTAGTGGCGCGATCGCCTCGCCGTCCAATAATAATACCATCGGGCGTCCATAATCCGTCGTATCATGACGTTTGCTCGGTGTGTCTGGGCTTTTGTGTCGAGGGATCCTGCGCAGTCCGATGGCGGTGGGTAACTCGCTGTCGGGGCCCGGTGTCACGGGCAACACAGGTGCACAATGCGCGCGAGAAGAGTCCCGTACGGTAGACTACTTAAAATGCATTGGCAATAAGCCACGTCGCGTTACGCGTCGGCTGCGAGTTGTCTATGGTCCCGGCCACTCAGGGACCGTGGCTTAAAAGTCCTCGTCTAGTCGCATAAGCCAGAGGAGCCGCGATATGCACCGCGGTTTCCGCTGCAGGATGCACCACCGAGCTGCAGTCCTTCGTCAAGCAGAAAGAAAAGCGGAGATGAGAGTCGAGAGAACGAGGTCCGAGAACGGACGACACGAGGATTGCGTGAAAACGCAGAAAGAGGGAGGCTAAATGGCTCTCGCCGATGCGTTTCCGTTTACGACAACCCTCGGACAGGGTTACCGGACCCTCGCAACCACGCAGTAAATAATACCATGCGTAATTAGGATTGTCGCGTGTGGTACACGGCCGAACATGCCGCTTTTCTATGTAGTAGCTCTCGCTCACCGGGCTCTGTCTAGTCACGGACGGATCGATTTCACGTTTCTTGCGCGATAGCTCGCTTATTTAATGACCCCCCGGGCTCCTAAGAACCTATCGTTCCGTTAATTACCTTGAGAATTGTACTAATCGTGCGCCGTGGGCGTCATATGCCACCAGACGCCCTGTGGAGCATTCGGATACCGAAGGCGGTAAAAGATGTTTTATGATTGAATTCGCGTATTTGTTCTTCGGGCATTTATCGCGGTTAATTGGAACGCGTGGTTGCAGTCTTGGTGGGCGAGAATGGTCTATACAATTTTTTATGCCTATTTGACATCGTATCGATTTCATTTACAATCTGTATCGATGTTATTTCAACGCTACTTAACAAGCCCGTTGTAATTAATTTGAATTCTACCTTATTTTTACTTATAACTAAAATTGACCGCTCACCATTGGTCCGTGGGAACCTGGATTCCGTTCCGAAGTTTCGAAACAGAAATCTACAATTCTATCCAGCAGGATTCCAATGGGTCAGGATCTCCGGGGAAACGACGCGGCACTTTTTGCCAGGTCCATTAACCCAGACCGGTGCGCGGCGCGTCGGCAGGTTCGTTGTTCTAATTTTCATACGGTCAGGTTCGGAGCGCGAGGTCGACGCGCGTTGGGTCGAAGACCCCACGGCTCTCTGGCTCGGTAATTAATTGGGAACAGTATTAAAATGATCGGCCTATCGTTCTTCCTCGTCCATAAATACCTTGCCTTGCCACGGTTGCTGGGTTGGAGCAAGAACGCGACGTTCCCTCGCCGCTGACAGCCACTTTTTAATCCTGTCCTTTTTTCCGGCCGTCGATAATTCATCAACTCTTTTTTCGCCTGGCTATTTGGAGATTCGGAACTTTCGTACAATTACACATACGATCCAGCGATGTACAGCTTCTGTCCGCACAGCTTCAGTGTTCAGGCTTTCGGGTGCAAGCCTTGTCCTTTTGGAATTGTTTTCAAGGCTCATTTTAACGATGAACGCATGGAACTTACTACTCGCAATACTTGCACTACATTGGTGAAATAATTGCAAAATGACACAAAAGCTACGAAATTTAACAGCCACAAATGCCTCGATAATAAAAACTGTACTGGCTGGTTAATTAAAAATGTCCTCCAAGAATCATAAACGCACACCGGACACCATGATGGCGGCGATTTACGTTCGATACTGGATCCAAGGTCGATCGTGGTAGGGAATGGACATCCGGACGTCTCAGGATCCATCCGATACGTCCCTCCCCATCATTCTCTTGTTGCACTACCGTGGTACGCGGGCAAAACGGTGTTGGAAATATCGCGAGAGCTCGTTCGAGAGCGAACGAGGTGGTTGAAACGTAATACTGGTAACGAGTACCTAATTCAAGCACGCCCGCGTCATAAGTCCGGCAAAGCACGCTGTAAGTTGCCCCCGCTAGTCGTAATGGTGTTTATAGGCAATTCCGGCTTACCGTGGTGCTGGTAGCAAACGGCGAGCTCGCGCCTCGATCCGCTTATTCCGGAAACGTATCGGCGATGTTCTACGACTGGAATTCCACTTTGTCCCGCGAATTTGTAGCTGGATCGATCGTGCCATTTCTAACGGGCGCGATGATCGTTATTCTGGCTTGTAAAAAGCGATTCTTTCCAGGAAATTAAGTGGAATCGTGCGCACGAAATAATTCCGTCTCGATCCCCGGGGATCAGGGTCGAAACTCGCTCGGCGAGTTCTCACTCCCGTTCGCGCGCTCGTAAAGCTCGTCCATTTGAATATGAATAAAGTGCGTCGGTTCGGTCTGGTACACGCACATCCCCGGCAATCTGAGCTGCTACGCTCGGCCGAACTCAGGAGTGTTTTACGCGCACGCATTTATGGATTGTTTAATGGCGGCCGCCTACAAATTAGACGAGCGGTAAATCAGCGATCGAGCGGACCACACTCGCGCTCCGGTACAATGCGCAGGGGCCCACGGTGGGTCCGTGGTGCGGGCATTGTTGCGGTCCCGGACGTTACGCCTTGGCCAATAAAATATTGGGTGCACGCGCGCGTCCGCGAAAGGCGAAAGCGACAGACCTCGTGGTCCTTCCTCGCCGAGGAGAAAAGCCCGGCTCGCTCGTATATCAAACACACCAGCGGATAAAATACGTCCCGGGATAGGAATAATGAGCCGTCGCGTCGCGTGGAAACGCGTGAGAAAACTCGTCGACCACCATTGTACCCGGCGATGGTAAAACCGGGGACGGAAAAAACCCTGAACGCTGTAGCCGACGCAAAATCAACTGGCTTCGAGAGGCCACCTTCCCTCCCCCACTTTCTCGCCTATTTTCTCCGAGTGGATACCTTCGGATAATGAGATTTCGGTCTGTAAATAATCCTGGATTGCTAGAATAATTTTTACCCTCCTTTTTAGTTTATGAAAAATTTAAGTCTTAAAACATATCTCCAGTTCGTAATGTGAACACGGTAAATAAAATAGATACCAGAGTTGCAATGTGTTATAAAAACCTTGTGAACAATATGTTGAAGCATTCAACGTTGCAAACATCGCAAATTCGTACTAGGATTTCAGTTACGAAAGTAACCTACGCAGCCAATCAATTTCTACACGACCATGCTCTCCTAATAACATTACAGACTCATTGTAAAAGTACATAGCACACCTACCTATACAGTCTCTGGCAAATGCGTAATGTAAACAAAAGCGTGGCGATTCGACATGAAATCCATTAGTTACGAAACCGATTAATTTCTACACGTCTATAATCTCCTAATAATATTGCAGATTAATTGTAAAACAAATGTTCCAATAGCAGAATATGTTGTAAATGTGGCAGTTTGTCAGGAAAAATCGAGAACGCGGGTGGAGTATCGATTTTCCCTCGGCGAGAAAATCGGCGACGGTTAGGCCAGCGGATTATGATCGGACTATAGCCAGGTAACAGGGCCGCTTCTCCGCGGATTTTCCCATAATGTCAGTGGGTTAGCCGCGGCCGTGTTTTCTAAACAGGCCGCGTAACGCGCGGAAATCGTGATTCGCGGCCGATTATCGATGCATCGTCTCGGTAACCGCGGCGTACGTGCATTTCGTCCGACTTTCTCACGCTGACTATTGTCATCATTAGACTGCGGATCTTTATGCAAAATAAAAAATGTTCGCATTGACTGCAGGACACAGGAGCCGACTAACAATTGTATTCTTCTTTGAATTATTCTACTAAGCTAAAAAACTAATACATTGATGTCCTTAAATACTTGTAACATGTCTACTGCTTTAAATCGTACGTGGCCATTGTTGTCATAAATGCATAAAATCCGCAGTCTAGTCATCATAATGCCGCTCGGCCCCGGCTCGTGAATTACTTATGATTTTTCCGGGAATCTCGCCGAGCTTCTGGCGAGTGGGTATCTGCGATCGGTTTCTACTCGCGCGAGACGATACCTGCTCGCGACTTCCGTATTAAAACTGCATCGGTGCATTTCTCGAGGATCGTTCGATAGAGATCAAGAAAGCGGAGACTTCGCTAGAATCTGCATAATCGTCCGCGAGGAGGATCGGTTCCTGTTCAAGGCCTCGGCTCCCCCGGAGACTACGTTCCGCTGCATTGTTGCGCTACGTTCGAAAACTGCGCCGATCGCGGATGCGACTTTTACTCCGCGAAGAGCTGCTCGCGGTGAATCGGTGCACTGCAAACCGATCGTCCTGTTCGTTGCCAAGGAAAACCGCGCGGATCGGTCGAAGGCTGTTCGCAAGGAAACTTTCGAACGCAATGGCAACCGGCAGCTACGCCGCTATAATACGCGCGGCGAGTCGTACGAAGCATTAAAAGACACACCGTGCGCGCGAATAGTGATTACTGCGAGGCTGCTCGCAGCTATGGCTGTGCAGGTTGATTATCTCACCTGTCCGGACTCTTTTACTCTCGCTGCTGCTGCTATAATAGGTTCCTCGTCCCCGTGGTCTACCGCTGCCGCCACTCGCTACGCGATTATGTTTCTTGCTCCCCTATATCCTTGCCCCCACCCCACCGCCCACATACCACTATACTTCTTTCGTACCAACGTTCTACTACCTTTTTTCAGGCCGGTCGTAGAATAATACGTGCTACCGATGGAACGGTCTTAACCGACACACTCGACCATTATTATTAGAACCCTCTAACTCGACCGAAGATCAACTGTTGAAGAAGATATGTGTAATCTTCAGTGATCGGTAGAGGTCGTAGAGGGTAGTTGCACGGCCAGGTGTTATATCCCGCTGAATGGTATAATTTTCGGCTTTTTGCTGGCAGGGGACCAGTTAACTGAGTAATTTGATTTTATATACAGTTTGACAATTTGCTCTGCTAGATAGGTTTTCTGGAGAGACGGGGTTGGTGAATACATATAATTTATGTTCACCCTCGGCAATTTGTTTGGAAATATTTACGAATAAAATTGAAATTGTCCTTTCTTAGTGTCACATTTATCTTGACCCGAGTTGATATTGTGCATCATCTCGTTTGAGATTTGAGGTGTTTAATTTTAAAAAAGTGGTATTGAAAACGTGAAACACGGGAACGAAATGTGAGTGAAACCACCCCACCGGAGAGTCTCGGGGCTCATTCGCCGGCTATTAAAATCGAATAAAGTTAAATAACCAGTCGCGAGTGGCCAATCGAGTCCGATCCGTCAGCATCTCCGGTAGTTCCGTGGCACGAAACCAATTTGAGCCGTCGAGGGAGGTTGTATCGAATCGCTGAAAGAACCCACGCGGCCGTATAGAAAACTCCATTAGACGTTAGATCGTTCTTCGTCTCGCGGGTCGTGTGTGCATCGGCTTGGCTGCCGGTTGCATCGCGTTGCGAAGCGAGACGAGAAGAGAAGAGAGTCGGGCCCGACGAAGGGGGACGGGGGCAGGAGTTTTGCGGCGGCAGCAACCGCGGTGCCAGCGAGCAGAAGAACAGTCGCTTTTTTGTCCAAGTCAATATATCAGCGCGGGGGCCATGTCTAACGGGTAATGCACTGCTCGATCCCTCCTGCACGACGAAAGGAAGCTGCTGCGGCTGCAGCCTCTGCACCGTTGCTATTGCCGGTGCTGCTGTTACTGCTGTGGAACGCTCCGGGCAGTCGAGCGATTGTCGTTGTCAGAGAAGAAAACTACTTCATTTTCCACGTTAGCCCTGCGGTACTAGCGGAACCACAATGGCTCTCGCGATTGGAATACCCTAGCCGCCGGAGTTCTCACCCGGAGGTCAAAAATCATTGCGGGTATTGCACCTTGGGCACCTCCCTGCGAAGAACCTGGTGATACAGGATGAACAGGATGCTTACTTCTAGGGGACGGTTGTAACTAGATTGCGAGTCATTATAAAAGAATGTTCTGCGTCGGTCGTGGGAAGCAGGAGTCAAATGATTCGTGCAATACGATGGTCAGCAAAGGGTGGTACAATCTGAAATTTAGTGATTCCGCATAAAAAGAAATAAGTCGAAAAAATAAAAAAAATTTATTTTCAAGGAAACTGAGTTTGCAAATTCGGTGGACAGGCGTGCGAAGCACGCGACCTTGACGGAGCCTCAAAGTCGATTTTCTCGAAAAAAATTGTATTCCATATTTTTCACTTACTCATCAATGTGGAATCATTCCTCTTCCGGTTGTACTACCAGTTACTGGCCACCTTGTAGAACGAGCGACGGAAAGAGCCCATCCTGAAACAAGTCCCATCGCGAGGCTTCACCCCGCGCATCGTAGTCCGCGTCACCATCGAACACTCGTCGTTCAATTAGCCTCGCATTCCGGCAACGACAGATGTTGCTACCACCCGCGGCGCGGCACAGTGAATTTGATCGAAGGAATATGGATACGGTCTTGGTATCGGTGTTAAAGGTTTCACGCGGTGCGGCGCGGCGAGCGGAATCGTCGAACGCGCTTGTCTCCGCTCCGCGAGTCCGGCTCGCCGTGAAATATCAAATTTAGCGAAGCAATTAATTACACAGTTGCGTAACAACGCGTAATGCCAGTTTACGGCGATCGGCGTCGCGTACGACATGCATAATGCATGACAATTTCGCTGCGGCGCGAAGCTTTTTGATTTAAACGACCGACGGGATCATTAAGCGCATGCGGCCATACCGCTGTTGTCTATCGATCGGTAGCTAGACGCCGCTCGATCCACTATGACCGTCTCTAAAGCTCTGACATCGACTCGATTAGCATCTGACGACCGACCGCTCGACGACTTATTGTCACCTCGCTTCCGGGGTGACACTAGACGGTTTTTCTATGACGCCCACTGGCTTACCTAATCCGGCGGGATGTGATTGTTCGAACAGATCGAAGGCGGAACTTGCTACCAATTTCTTCTTGAATAGTTTCGACTCTGTGTTAATCTTTGTCCAAGTTAAAACAGGAAGTAACTTTTTGTTGCCTCTTGTTGCTGCATACTCCTAAACGTGCTCAAGAAATAGTAATAGCTGAACTCTAGATCTTTATGGATGATAAACACCGTCAGAACTTTGATTCTTCAAAATTCTTCAAAATTCGTTTCTTCCTGTAATAGAAGAGTGAATTTTTTTTTTCCTTACTTTACGTCGCTTTTGGATCTCCTATTCAGGGTTATTTCGCGACGGGACCTACAGTTTTTATAAGGTGGGTTCCGAACCACCTTGGGCAGACCACAGTTTCAAATAGCACATGGAATTTCCAGAGGTGCCGGGAGTGAATTTTTGCTCGACGTCGCAAGGAAAAAGAAAACAACGATCTATTACATCCTAAGCTCCCACTCAATTGAAACTATGCCATTCATTCCTCTAAGAAACCGGTTCTGATCAATGCACTATTCGAAAACGAATTTTCGGAACAAACTAATATTTGAGCGCGCTTCAATATAGTATTACGTTCGAACACAGCTGTCACGTGCAAATTGCATTCTCGATTTATGACACCTGCGTTCTTATGACACACAAGACGTTTTCCTCGAGACAAAAGATATTTATTCAAAAAACAATCTTTCACCAAACGAAACGAACCTCGCGGTTGTCCCGGTTTCCATAAAACCGGCCGGGAAAAATGTCGATTTGCATAACGATCCCGGTTAATTATCCGCCGGCAGCATGACGTAACTTTCTCCCGGGGAATATAAGAATATTCAATTTTCCAGCGTTAAAGGTGTCCTGTTCTTTAAAGATCGAGTATCGATCAGCTAATCCCCGGCCATCTTTCACCCACGAGGCTGTTTTCACTCGTTGGATGCGTTCTTTCTTCTCTTTTCCCTCTGGGGTCTCTGTCGTTCCCCCGTTGATTTACGATCGCGCCGATGGGTATCCGCGGGTTCGCGCGAAAGTCACCGCGCGGAAGGTATCGCCATTTTCTTATCGCGAGCGAACGAGCCGCGAACTATAGCCTCTTCCTACTGGCATGCTCGGGTAAGTAGCGTCGGCCGTGCAGCTCGCGCCGTAGGCCTTCGCCGCCTCAAAATTACCGGCACGCCGTTATGAAAATGATAATTTACTGTGACGGGGCCCTCCGGGCTGTGTATCTGGTTCACGCGGAACGCGCGGATACCCGGCTACCGTGTACCCGCGCTATCCGCTTCCTCGAGATCAAACCGATAGTTACTTACTAGCCGCAGACCCGCCGCTCGTAAACAATACCCTGACACCTTCAGCGAACATGAAAAATGGAATTTACGATGAGGAAACTGAAACTCTTCTCGAAAACATTCTAATAAATTATTGAACTGTTTAAGAATCGGCCACACAATATTCCCCACACGAACACGATGTCTTCTTCGACATCGAACAAATGCAACAGTTGCAATGTCACATCGATTTCGATGATATTTTTTATAGATCTACGAGAGGCATATTTGAAATTTTCTTTACGGACTCGAATAGAAATCTCCTAACTCCGGTCGGCCGGGGTGGCAACCGTCGACGATTCAAAATTTTTCTCTTACATCGAGATCCGTCTGTCTACCGATTAGAAGATGTACGAACGCGACGATCGGTTCGCATTTGGACGGTTCCGGACCGCCGAGAGAGAAGGCAAGGTGAGAGGCCCCATGAATAAAGAGATATCTCTCCTCCTGGCAACAGGCGGTAACGTCTAAATTAAATGTTTCTGGATCGACGAGCCGCGGATTCAACGTGTCATGGGCCGCTCTTAATCTGGATTTAACGGCGAGGTCTCCGGCGTGAGGCCACCTTGCGGTGCCTGACCGTTTCAATAGAGCTTAATTGGCGAATACCGGGCCTCTGTGTGCGCCCGTGCGTGTATGTATAGAGACCGCATAGAGAACGCTCGCGCGAGATGAAGAAGAGTGGGTACGGTAAGGGGGGAATCCGTCGGTAGGGGGCGGCGGGGAGGGGGGGGGGGCGAATGAAAACGTGCGCCGCGAAGGCCTTCGGAGGCCTTCCTCTTCATCCTTCTTCCAGCTGTGACTCTCTTAGGTCTCCTCTCGGTTCCTCCGACGCGACGTTGCCACCCCCTCACCGCCGAGCCGGGACAGATGAGAGCGAGAATGACTTCGCCGATTCTTCCGCGCGTTTTAGTTATTCATGGTATAATAATGACGATAACGATAATAACAACGGTAATGATTACGTACCTAAGACCGGCTCTAACGAACGCGCTGTGGGAACCGAGCGGAACGCTTATCGGCGAGCCTAATCGGCACCGTCGGGAAGAAATGTTTGTTATTAATTAGCGCCGGGCTTCGACCGATGGGAAATCATCGGGGACCGTTCCTCTCCGACCGAAATCTCGACGGCTGATTTTGTCGGATGGTTCGCTGTGTTCGATGGATTATGGGAAATATGTACGAAGACCGCGGATTTTATGAATTTTTTGCTAAATTGGACAGATGAAATTCCAAATAGCCATTTACATTACAACATAATTACAATCCGTTTCCGTTTGTTGCAATCGATGAAGACAATTTTTATTTTGCTTGGAAAACCGCAGTCTATTTATGACACCTATTCAGACAATCGCAGCTCGATGAGCTTTTGTAAACTGATTCACAAGGGTACAATTCCTCGTTCCTCTGCAAGAAAGCTGACAAAAAGCTCTAGGCATCGACTGACGGTTTCTTTTTGATGACGCCTGGTAAGCGATTCTTTCCCTCGTGGAATTCTTTCCGTGGAAAAAATGCAGTCCGACAGGGGACGTCCTCCGCAGAAACCGGGAGATTACACGTTGCCGTTGACTCGATGACTCGCGCAAGTCCCTCGATAGCGTGTCGGCCATCAAGATTTTATCGTGGCTGCCGGTACACTATGATCCTTCCTCGGCGCGTCCGTTAATTATCGCGGCTACCAGAAATTGTATGAGCGCGGCACGCTGCGGAATACATAGCCGGCGCGGTGTGGCGCGGTGGTGCTTGCACCTTGACGAATCCAATCACCGGGGGATTCCACGAACGATTCTACGACGTTCAATAAGCGTTACCTTGCCGGTCTCGTGTAAATGAAGGGAGCCTGGACCGGGGACAATGAGCGGCGAGCCAGCGAACAAGGGCGAGGAAAGTGGTTCGCGGTCGTCAGAAGATTACGATCCTCGAGGCTCGTTGGCTGGCTGTAAGGCGACTGGGATACCTCTGGCGCTGCTCATCCACCCACTTGTCCCTTTCGATGTGTTTATTCAATGATAACAAATTACCGAACGAATCTTGTGCAGTCATACTCTATAATTGCGACTACCGGCCACTGCGATTGCGCCCGAGCTGCGGTACGGCGCGGTGGTTGCCGAGATGCTGGGTCCCTCGCCTCGGGATGAATCGTCCCGAGAAGGTTTAGGATCCGCGAGAAAGTCGAAGGTGAAAAAGCTGCGGCAATAACAGGGGGCCACGGCATGGAGCGACGCGTGTAAGAGAGTCAAAGGAGCGCTAAAGAGTATGTCTCGCGCCTCGAAAGTATTCATCCTATTTCTATCGCGCTGGTGATTATATTGCCCGAGAGCCTCCTCCGGCTTTTTTTCCTCGCCCCGTTCTCGTTCTCTCTCTCTCTTCCCTCTTCTTGCGTAGTCGCCGTCGTTGTCGTCGTAACGTGGAATTATTCTGCGTGCCGCGACCGAGGGACGTTAACCTTTAACAGTGGAAAGAGCCTCGGCCGCCGATAATTCACACCGTCGATGCGTACGCTCGATATGATTAGCGACCACGATGTAATTGCCGGACCACTGGCTGTCCACGCTGCTCCGCGATCAGAGAAAAATCCACCGGGGCCATTATAGTCGAGATCTCTTCGCTCCGCGCACGGATTCCGTTCCTTCAACCGGTGCTTGCCTTTCTTGTCTGAACGGTTATTTTCGTTTGATGAAAAGTCTCGCTGGGAAGCAGACGTAGAAGAGAGATTGGCGAAAAGGGTAGCTTCGTGGCGGCTACCTTAGATGAACCACTCTGTATAGTTCGTTTAAAATTAGTTCAAAAACAGATACAAGAATATTCTCTGGCCAATTATTTCTAGAAATTAATACTGGGTCATGAATGTATATTCACAATCTGAATAATGGAAAATCAGTTTGAAGCCCGTTGTTTTGATCGGCCCTGTAGTTCCAGTGTTAACAGAGAAGACGAACAGTTCCAATCAATCGCCAGACATCTAAATGCACCCGTACAAAGAGTTGAATGAAACCCTTCAGTGGTGTCTCTCGTGACCCTAGAATTTTCTGCACACCGATTTCCCTATCGTCCATGCTATATAATTATGCACAAATGCGGAATTTCGTGAATTTCTTTCGAACACTTTGGAGCTACAGAAACGAGCTACACACCTGGAAGTATCCAATTAAAGTACAGAATTTTTCGGAAGGTTCCTGTTGCGACACTTCACAAAGTCAGAAAGTAACTAAACTTTTCAAGAAAACGGAAACGGAGTCGGACAGACGGGAAGGGCGGAACCGTTTCCCCGTTTCTCCGCGTGTCGGCTGTCTCGGGCGTCTGCACACGTCCCGTCACACGTCAATCAAAGGAATAGCAAACTGCCGGTGGCCCATAAAGCATGAGTTCCGAGGAGGTGTCTCTGAAAAAGTCGATAGTTGCGCGGAAGTGTAACGCGGCTGCGGCACGTACACGCGTTTCGCGAGCAGGGTGATGCCGGGGCAAGGTCTGGGGTAAGCCGGCGGAGTCTCACGGCCTCTGAACTCGGACTCGTCATAACTGCAAATGGAATGAATACCTGGCTACCCGCCTATAGTGGTAGCCACCGGTGGCCATTGCCGGTGGATGGTTACTGGCATTTACGGCACTAACCCACTGAATGCAAGCTCTAAGATTGGCTCGCGATATTAAGCGCGGCGTGTGTGTACATGCACGGACACATCCAAAGCCGGTTGCGCGGAGAAACGGAGAGATAGAGAAAGCGGGAGGTTCACAGGTAAGAGAAAGAGAGACGGTAGAAGCAAGGTACACAAGCACGCACACATGTCTAGCCGCGTACCACGGTAGGTAGGAACCCGGAGAGTCCCCGGAGCAACGAATTACGGGATGACCCGACGACCACGACGATGACGACGACGAAGACAACGGAAGGGGACGATGATCGGCGCGCGTGTGTCTACGTGTACGCGGCCAAGAAGATCAGGGAAGCAAGGTGCGAAGGTGGCATCGACTCGAGCACCTGCTACCGTCATTATCATCAGGCCGCCACTACTGCCGCACCGCGCGCCGTGCCGGTTCAGAAAACACGGGGAGCACGGAGACGAGATTCGAGTCTAATTTCCGCCTACGGGCGCAATCCGCTCTCGTTGCTCGTCTCTGGCATAATCCGATTTACTGTACCACCGCTCGCGAGCCAGCTAAGATCATTACTATGGCCTCTGAGTGACGAGTCTTCTACCGCCGGCTGAGAGACCTGCTCCGTAACTTCCGGTTCGCTCCGAGGAGGGCTTCGGCGCTGGAATTCTGTTAATGATTGACTAAATTAGCGAACCGCCTCTCGCCGGGGCAATCTGCCGCCAGAAAGACGCTGCGAAATTATATTTTTATTCACAGTTCAACGCATCTCTGCTACGGTTGTGATCCTTTTTCAGTTCACGAGTGCAAGTCGTTCAATGATCGATTACTTTTCCATATACCGCTGTCGGATGTAATAATGGAAAATGATTTTTAAAAAATATAGTCTTGAGGGGATTAAGGATTATCTATGGATAATTTCAGAATTATTCAGTATAATTTTACTAGTTCCGAAGTGGATTTCAAGAAATAAAGGATGCAGAGTCCTTACAAGGAAATATGATCGACGAATTCATTTCGTGAGACGGCTATTTTGAATCTCGTTACACGTAAGCAGTGTTTAGATAGCCTGGAACCTCTAGCATTTCCAGTTTCCCGTTTAGTTCCAGTTTATATACTGTTACGAGCGTGGAGCGTGCAACAGGAAAGAATGAGCGGGGAAAGGTATAGCTCGATACAATCATACATTTGGCGTTCCGTGAAGGCTCGACGGTACATGGAAACGAGACCTCACCGCGGGCAGGGCATTATCGCACGAAGACCGGCAGGAGAATCGCGAGAATTCGAGCGGAAAGAGAATTACGACGGCCGAGAGAATCTGAACGGGAGAAATGTCGGCGTGCCGTACGAATGTTTCTTTCACTGAGGAGAACGGCCGCCGCGGGACCGATCGATCCAACTATCTGACTGCCGATCGAATTCAAATTATTCTAAGCTCCCCCGAGGCACCGAAATCGATGGATCGATTCTAATCCGCGAGAGTGGCCTCTTAAACCACCGAGTCGCTCGGATATGTCTCTATTAGGATTCTCCCTAACCTGCATCAACATCCCATTATTATCTTTACCATTTTCAATCACTGCTTAATTGCAGTCCATTTTATTCTGTAATTCATCAGTCATTCTAACTTCATTTCATTATTATGCAACACGATTCTTTGATGTGATTAATTGGATGAAATAATTGGCAACGACGTGAAGTATGTTGTTCTAATAAAAAATGGGAATACGATGCATATGGTAGAATCAAATACAAGAATACTTTGTATAAATGATTCAGATAGATTTTTACGATCTTTACGCGAACTAAAATTTGTCTGTATTGAGTGCAAGAGACAGGAGACAAATAGAAATTTCATTCTTTCTTTAATTACTTTACTAAATTGGAAACAATACATAGATGTGCTTAAAGTTTTCAATTTTTCAATGTTTTGAGTTGTACATTGCAAAAATGATAAATTGGTAACTTGTAATGGATTCAAGATTTGCATTTTAAAAAAAGTCTATTCGATGGATAATTATCGTAAAAATTTCAGGTAATAATTATTTCTGAATATACTTTATCCTTCCGTGTCAAAAATATTGTCTTAAAAGTAATGTACACAAATGTACAGGTGATTCGCGCTCTTCTTCATCGAAGCTTCTTGCCTGGATAGAGAGATGGCACTGGCTGCATGCTTGGCAGCTTCAAAGGACCCCTACAAATTAAGGGTAAACAACAAGTCTTCCTGTATCGTTGAAAAATGCAAACCTTACCAATATTAAATTTTTAAGATAATAATCTTTAATTTTACTAGTTCATTTTTAAGACAAACTGAGGATAAACAGTAAATGTACTCTACTAAATTTAATCAGTAAATAATAGAACTAGTCCTTAACACTGCTACGGAATGAATACCTAACAGATTACCATAAAATCACGATTCACCCCCTTCTCAGTAATTATCTTAACAAAATTTCATTAGGCTCCCACGGATGCTAACAAAATTCAGTTTACTCGATGGTCCCTATAATTATATTTTGGACGAGTACACAAAATCGTAACACCCAAAGTGTTTTAACGTGTTGGCGCTGCGTTAGATGTTAGTTCTCCGTATTCCAGACATAAATTCTGATGAATAGACGATTCGACACAGACCATCGATCGTGCAATGGCGGTGTTCATGCGTGGAACACGGCGAGGCCAGGCGAATCTCGCGCGAGTCGCCGGATCTGCAGGCCACGGCACGTCGCCCGGCAATCGGCCCATAAAATAGGGAAGCCCCGGCGCATAAAGAACACGGAAGGAAGAGATAGAAGCGAGAGCGAGCGCGCGAGACCGAAGCTGGAAGATAACCGTCGGGAGTGCGTGGACCGTAGGAACGTACCACCCAGCGAAAAATTAATAAATCCTGCTCTTAAACAAACAAACTCCACCCACCCGCGGATCGGATAAGGGCCCGGCTATTGATTTATTAATTTAGAGCTGCCCATTCCTAAGACGCGGCCGTGAACGGGCCCCGAGATGGGATATACTATACGCTATACTCGCTCGCTCTTACTATACTCGCGCCCTCGCGATCCTCCTGTAGCGCTTCAGGACCCGAAGTTAAGGGATCCGCTATCCGACGTGGTATCGGTAATTATAGCCCTGAACGCGGGCGCGCGTCGGTTACGTTCATTACTGAATTATCGGCTCTGCTCAGCAAACAATGTACCCCTTTCAACCCTCGTCCCCCCGTCGAGGTCTAACCCCCTCCATCCTCGTCCTTCTCCTCCACCAGGTGGATCCCATGAGCCTCTTCGTCTCCCTCCGATCCTCCTCTTCGTCCCCCAATATCTCTCCTCGCAGGGAAAGAGAGGACTTGGGTGCCTATCTGATGGGCCACGGGCTGAACTACGACCGGCTCTCTTTTTTCTCCTCGATCCCCTCTCCGTCTCTCTTCTTCCTGTCCGACGATCCTCCTCTGAACGTTATCTCGCGTGTGCCCGCGGAATTCTGCGACCCTCGCCGTTCCCTCTCCACTCCTCCGAATCGACGCACAAAAATACTCGTTGCTCGAATTGAACGGGAATGGAATTTCCGAAGCGAGGAACGCGGAGCGAAGCAGATTGAAAGGAGATAATGAAGACGTCTATTTCAGGCGAGTTTCTAACGCGAACAAGAAACGTTATGAGTTCGTGGCCGAACCGGCGAGACTGGGAAGGGAGATAAAAGATCGATCTACCGAGCGTCCGTGAAGGGAAATGATTAATGGCGTTATCCGTTGCCGCGGATTCCGCGTAACACGAGATCGGCGAAATAAGAAGAAGTGATTCCATTATGCTTGACTCCCTCTCTCTCTCCCTTCCTCTCTCTCTCTTTCTCTCGCTTCAGCTCGTCTCCATCCCCCTTTTCCCTCGCGCCGCTTCCGATACGCTGAAATTTAATAAATTCGACGTTTCGCGAAACCTCGTTATAAATACGAATTTTACATTCGCCACGGTGTTATTAAGTGTGAATCGACCTTAATACCTAGGTGCACCGTATGACTACAGGAGAGACGTGAACCCGAGGATGCGGCATGCACCTTTGCTTCGTCATCCACGATGAGGAACGCAAGAACGCGCTTTACCCACGGATCCGTGAGGCTTTTCTGGTCCATCGTGCGACCGCTTCGACCACCACCATCGACCAATACCTTCGCTCGTCGCTAGGCGAAACCCCGTAGACATAGGGCAACATTCTCGGTTGCAATTCTATCGCGACTCGTTGCGCCAGCACTTTGTACCCGTGGAATCCAGAAATAGTCGTCTTCGAGCTCGCGCGCGGAAACAGGAATTAATGCTCCGCTGACCGCGGAATCGAAACCATTTGTATCCACTATTTATAGACATCTACCCCCTCCGAGCTCCGGTGAACAATCGTGCCGTGCAGAATAACGTTATTGTACAAAATTCTCTTAAATAATGTAGGGGTTCTTGAGGGATTCTTGATTCTTGTTCTATGCCAAAAATATTCAGACGTATACTCTATCCTGTTTTATACCTTATTTAACCTCCGATAGTTGGTCTACGTGTTGAATATTTTTGTGGTTAGATTTTCGATAGTATCTTTTGCGAGGAAGGTAAGTGATTTTGATATGTTTGAACATATCTGTAGTTTCAGTCCAACTGTTGGTTTGGGCTGAAATTCATTTTCTCTTTGTCAGTAGCTAGTATTATCAGTCCACGTGGAGTTCCCAATATGGCACTAGCAAGGGTTCCCAAATATGGGTATAGCTGTCGACATTCTTGGTGTGGGTGCCGAATATGGCACTAGGTGTCATATTAGGGACTCAAGATGTACCGTGTTAAAAACCCCTTTCGCTGGAACCTGCAAATGACACGCCACAAAAAAATATTTTTCCCAAGCTGTACTAATTTTGAACAAACTCGACCCCAGAATCTTATAGGAAGGGAATGCATCTACAACTGATAATTCTTTGGTCGAAAAAGAACATTCTGAAATAATCAAAAAATTACATCAAGAAAAAGTGGTTCATATTTGGGCACTTTACCCTGCTTTTCCTTATACAAAGAATATAATGTTTCGGAGACTTGAACGCGTGGCGAGAGACATCGCCGCCCATAAACCGCAGAGCCCGAAAACGACAAATCTCAATCGATTCTAATATCACTTTAGGAATGTAAATTCCGCGAAACCGATAAGTGTTTGAGTTACAAGGAAGTGCGGATGATTCACGAGGAGCCGGAAGCGTTGAGAGACTCTCTGTTCCCTCTCGCGCAGCGATTTCCAAGCCGTTCGAAGGCGAGACTTTATAGAGTACCTAAGCAGCTTTTGCTCGTAGGTCACGGTGGAAAAGAGTTGCGCGGCTGACACGAGGTTTATGGTTTCAGGCATGGAGGTAGCAACGAAAAAGAGAAAGGGGAGGGAACCCGTGGCCGTGGCGAAATGTAGCAGTCTACGAACGCAACGCTAGGCACGTAGCCCCATGTCCGAGTTGCGTCGGCGGATAATTTATGCTGCGGCGGTTCCGCGCCGCCCAGTTCGCCCTAAAAATTATTTATTTGATTGAACGCCGCTTCGGGGAAGGCTATTCTTGGTCGACTCGGATGATCGTTCTCGGGAACTCGTTCGCCTTTCGATGCCCGGCCGCCCTGGTGATCCATTTAATTCTTCTGCATCGTACACTTCTTCATTTCTGATAATGTGTGACGGTTGTTTGATATTTTCTTGGTACTAGTTAGTGGCAAATATTCTTTCTTACTTCAAAGTCAGGATAAGGGGTGTTCTTCTTCCCAACGATCCAAATCAATTTTATTTCATTCCCTTCAAGTGTAACTGTTCTGAGCAAGGAGTACAAGTCCTACTTTTACATTTACGAGGCGTAATTTGTATTATTCGGCAGCATGTAGGTGCATGTAAATGAACCACTTGGACGGGTCTTGCTAGGCACAATGGATGGAAGGACTACCAAGTTCAGGATCAAAAGCAGGCTTCCCAGATACAATGTAAGTAGGTTAAACCTGCAGCGAATGATTCGAGCAGCGCGACCATAAATTCTACCCTATTACGCCGCCTGGCCGCGCAGTGATTCGTCTTATTATGAAACACAACCCTGGTCTTACAGCCAAGCAATGCATCACCTCCGGCTCGGGGTAGCTTCTATCTGCTTCCCACGTATACATTAATGGAGGCAAATCCCTATTCGCGAATGATGAAAGGCTCTGCTGCTCCCGACGGCGACGAAAATAGTCCCTGGATATTTACAAGTGGAGCTTAGGGCTGTTATCTATCCGGCGAGTCGCGTTCCTACACGAGCGTGAATCGTGTCGAGGCCTAGGGTCAAGGTTGAGGCGGCTCGGCCAGTGAAACTGCCGTTGCCACCTACGTTCTCCGCGCGACTGCGATCGAAGAGCAGAGCCGGGAAGGGTGTCCCGTCCCAGGCAGGGCCAAAAGGGAGGGATTCGTTCGGTACGAACGGTAAATTAGCATTATGGCCGCATTACCGATGTTGTGACGCCGCCTTACACGCTCGCGGATCATCCACGGGCAGGACGACCAAACGCGCGCAGGATCAGCTAGCTCTAACTCTGATTTATGCTGCGCGCTGCGACAACCGATGCAAATATACACTGCTTATTCCTTATCCAGGGGACACCGAGTTACGCGTTATTTACGATGTCGCACTGACAGCCCCTATCGTATTTTCAGTTCGATCGTCTGCTTTATAGGCCGACTGAGCGGCTCGGAGCTCCTCCGTGAACCGTACCCTCGGAGTTGTATGCTGTATTTGATGGCCAATGTGTCTCTGAAAAATGTTCATTATTTTTAGGTTGTTACGGCTTCATATGATGTTTACTTTTTTTAAATATACACATCAGTTTTATCAAATCATCGATAGTCATCAGTAGACAGTGGATCTTTATGCAAAATGAAAATGTTCTTCACAAGAAAGGGAGTACAAACGAAGAGTACAAACGTACTGGTATACTGTGACCAGCCCTCGCTGGTCCCGCCTATCCCCACTCTTGACGCTCCCACAGTCCCACTCCGTGCGCTACATACTATACGTAACCGCTTTATTAGCAAACATGTCGCTAAAGCGGAAAATGCGTGTGAAACGAGTTTCACTCTGACCAATCAGCTCCGCATTCCACTCACGGGACTTCTTGTGGGACGCACAGAGTACGAGACACACATTTCACGCATGATTCAGAGCATGTACATCGCCCGCATCAACGTATCTCGCAAATAAAATGATCGGAATATAAATAATGTAAATTCTCTTTCCCCACCAGGAAGTTATGAACGCCGAAGAGGTGATCGATGTAAAACGCAACGAAAATCGTGGTGCGCATGATTACAGCGATTCGGCGCGGGATGATTATGAGCATAGATCTCGGCGGAAGACCCGTAAATCCGCTCCGTCGCGATTCTCCCGCTGGGACGCGAAAAGAAAAGGGATTCCGTAGGTCGGTCCGGAGCGGAGGCGGTGACCGGGGCCTCGGAGGAACGGTGTAGAAGAGGCTGCGCGGAGGTATGGGAAGGTACAAATTGCAGGATCGGGTATCGGACGGAGTAATTAATTAAATACAATAAAGTTAGGTCGACCCTCGTATCTGGGATCAACCACTCCTCCAATCGAGCGTTCAGCTCTCGCATCGAGAGCCATCCCGGCGTGGTGCATCGCATCGTTGCGCTGGGCTACGGCGACGCGCGATTCTCCGGAACTCCGCGGAACACCGTGGAAAGGGGACGAGACGGGATCGTTAGGCGCAAGACCGATGATTTTTCGAGACTGTCCGTGATCGATCTACGACGCGGATTCCGCGAACCATGAAGATTCCACCGGCGCTGCGGAGAGCAGAGAGAGAGAGAGAGAGAGAGGAGGGTTAGAGACGCGGGTCTAGCCGCGATAAAACCCCGCTGGATCGTAGATCGTTGCACGGTGCATTTATTACTTCGGATGACATAGGCGTAGACATCGATTATCATCCGGCGTAATTTATCTCGGCGTATTAGCTCGATAAATTATTTGCCGTGTAACCCGATGCTGCGCGCCGCCTCGGCAACACAGGCGCGCGCGCACCCTTCGCTTCATCTGAGAGCGAGAGCTGGTGCATCCACCGCGCCGCGTCGCTCCTCGGTGATTCCGGCAATTTAACGGGGTTTCCTGGTGCGTCGTAAAATCAAGCTACGGGGCGGTATACGGGCGAACCTCGTCCCGAGGATCTCGCAGAGGTCGGCTCGGGCTACACATCTCTATGTGTCTAGTCGCGAAAGAAGCTCGCGCTGCGAAGATTATATAAGGCTTACGACGCGGAACGGAATTATGATAGTGGGGGGGGGGGGCACACAGGGGAGAGACCTTTCGGGCTATCAGATAAGCCGGGGCACTCTAGTGCACGAGATTCGCGGGACTACGGATAATTATTATAATTGGCCGATAAATCGATAATTAATCAGGAGGCTAATTGCGAATTATAGTCGCGGCGAGACAATGCTTGGCATTGTTCGCCGCGGACGCGTACCAGTCAAGTGTGGGAAGGCTAATGGGTCGTGAGATAGAAAGTTATTGGCCGGGCCCGGCTCGCAATCAGCGATTTTTCTGTTTCACGTGCGCACACGCCGCGCCGCCTAAGCAATTGATAGCGAGCATGTAACGCTGCGGCGCGCCGGTGCGCGCGTGTGCGGTGTTCATCTGCATCGAGATCTGCATCGGGGCCTCGTGATTAACGTAACTCGACCTCGAAGGCATCGCATCGCTCGGGATACATGATTCATGCGTGAAGCTCGCACTTTCGACATTGTTTGCAACAGCCTCGCAGGTGTACTTAATTATACCAGATTCGTATCGGTGCGCAGACCTATTGAAGCGACCGCGACGTTTTAGCGCGCTGCTCTCGAGGAAAACGGACGATTGTGCGGTGATCCTCCGCGGTTCGCCCTTCTTAACCCTTCAAATGACTAGCTCAATCTACTGGCAAGCGAAGAATAGAGTATCGAGTCATAATAAAAGATAAGTCTGGAGGTATCTTGATTTTTATACAGCTGCGAGAAGAGTTCACTATGCAGAATGAAATAGTACTAATTTTGAACTCCACACCTATTATATTGATCTCACAAAACAAATTTAGAAATATTCTGTCGAGTCAATACGATGCACAGCTGTCGTCTTGAAAGAATGCATCCTTCGAATCTCCCTCGGGGAACAGTGAATCGGAAATACCAGTGCTGTACTTGCATTCGTGTAATGTTGTATAATTGGTAAAATTTCCCAGGTGATCCGTGTAATCTCTTAGAGGATACGAGGAGAGTACGAAGTGCTTTCAGCATTGTGCTCGCCGATCTGGAACTCAGCACCGCCGCCCACGGTGCGGCTCACGCTATTGGCTCGAATTTAGAGCTCTTCAGCCTTTCAGAGATTCCTTCGTCGGTGTTCCATTCTCGGGTAGGCGCAGTGTCCTGAAGTGGACGAGAGAGTGGAGGTCGAACGAGAGCTTCCAGCGCGGCTGAACACGCGGATAAACATTCATCCGGGCCGAGGCAGGTCGGCTAAAAAGGCGTTACGCTATTGAGCCAACGACAAGTGCACTCGTAACGCGACGTTTGCAAGTCACTCCGTGACCGAATCGTGAGAAACACAAATACGGTGATCCTGAAGCGACGACGGTTGCCTTCTTGGCCGACCGGAGCTCGGAGATTTCTAAATTCTTCGTTATCATTCACTTTTACCACTCGTTCTTCTTATTACTACACCGAACGTTTTATCGTTTTACTGCTGAAAATCAATTTATTTTGTAAATCTTGACAGGTTATTTGATGTAAACCTTAGCAGTTTAGCTTAGCATTTTCAACGTTTCTTAAAAATAAACTTTCTGCAAAATAAAAATTTTTTATCTCAATTGCAAAAAACAGGAGGTAAACATAATAGAACAGTATATCCAAATTCTTCCAGTGTTTTCACTTTTTTAAATTACACCTTCTGATTTTCATCGTAACTGCATAAAACCGCGATATTATCATCAAGCTCACACATATTACAGAGAAGCATAAAAAAATCCAATAAATCAACAGACTGCCGAAAGCTGAAAGTCCAGCATTAAAATCAACGATCCCCACTCACCCTCTGCGACAGAAAGAGATTTCTCTATCCCTCCCGCTCAGTACAAAGCGGTCGAAAAAAAATCATCGAAACCGTCCAGGTGTTCAATCCCACTGTCCCAACAATCGCCCCCTCCCCTCACCCCACCCGAGCCTTCAGGAAACGATCGTTTCATTCAATTAAAGAACGATCGTTTAATTGTGTCGAGGTACACAGTATCATCGCGCAAAAGTGAGTCTCATTAATCGGAATTGAAGATACACGGGACGATTGTGGGTTCGTCTTGTTGTTCGTTCCCTTCGGACAGGAAGGGAGATGGCCTGGTGGGCAAGGGCAGAAATAAAAGGAGTAAGGGAAAGGGAAGGGAGGAAAGCGTCGAACCTGGCTCCGGGATATTAACATTATAAATCGTGCAGGCCGGCGACACGCCCGGGGCGGAGCCGATCGTATCGGCTCGATACCCACCTCCAGGCCCGATATCGATTACACTCCCGTGATTGGCAGGATTCGTAACACGCCACGGGGATCTCTCCTGGCGCGACCGACCGGCCGATCGATTGATCGTGGATCGAGGATCCGGGCCGCGTATCGCCGCGCAATCCGTCGATAATCGCGCGCTGTCTTCTTGATGGACAAGCGGGACTGGAATCACGGGATTCCACCGATCTGCACGCAAACCGACCACGAATATACCACGAGAGCCAATAGATATCGACTCGGCGCATCAACTCTGGTGGAAATCGCGCGTCACCGCTTCAAGGAATTCGTCTCGGTCCCGTGGGAGAGGAACGCGCGATTGCCACGCAGAGACACCTCTCTCGCTTATATTCCCCGATTGACGACACGCTCTTCCAGGCTACAAGCTCTTCCAAAATCAATGCAACGGCTCCGAACCGAAAAAATTGCACACACTTCCAATTGGTTCAAGTGTTCGTAAAATGGTCGTGTTTACTCACATTAAATCACATAGGTATGTTTACCATTCATTTTTTTTACTACGCTTATATTAACTTGCCGTGTTGTTGTTGTATGCGTCAAATCTTGTAACCGAATTTTAAACCTCCTCCCATAGTCCAATCTTGCTGAAATTTTGTATACACACTTGGTTCCGATGACAGTAAAAGTAGAAAATAAAATATATGAAAAAAACTTTTTAAAAACCACGCTTATATTTAAATGCACTAACAGGGAGAAAATAATTTTTTTCATGGTTCTCCATAAAGTACCGAATCCAGTTAAACGATTAGTAATATTTTTTCCCAAAATTTCAAGCAATTCAAAATTTCTTCTGTTATAAAATTAGTGTATAAAAATAAAAGCGTGGAGTGCTAAACTATATTGACGTAATCTTCGTGGGCGCCCCACGGTTTTATTTACAGTCACTATTGTCATAATTTTATTTAAATTTTTCTATCTATTCCGACACTAATTTTGTAACAGAAGAAATTTTGGAGATAAATATTATTAATCATTTAACTGGATTTTATCGATCACCAGGAAAAAAATTATTCTCTCCTTTTTAGTGCGTTCTAATATAAGCGTGGTTTTTAAAAACTTTTTCTATACATTTTATTACGATTTATGTTCATACTGTAGATGTGCAACGGTTGGCAGCGAACGTATTAAGTTAAAAAAAGCATTTAATTCAATGGCAATTTTGATGCAGCTAATGCATACCATTCGAAAGTAACAATTTCTTAACCAGTGTACAAGGAGTAAATTCTTGCCACGGCTAGCGAATCGGTAGACTCCATACCATTCTTTTTATCTCGAGTCGTGAATCCTGCGATGGCAGGGACACCGGCCGAATGGAAGCGTTCGAAGCGGGATGGTTGTCGCCATCGCGAAGCCATTGATGCACAGTAAACGATCATATTGCGGGACGCGGCGCGATCAACGTCAAAGAAATTTATTGGGGAGTCGGGGAAAAAAAGTGGCTTATCGGCGGTGCGAGTTTCTTCGCTCGCGCACGACCGCCGCCTTTCACCATATTTATCGACACTAAAGGTGAAAACTCGTCACCCCGTTGACAACAGTCTGTTGTCCGCCATGGATACCGAGCATCCACCTGAACTCGTGCCGACGCGACGAGTGAAATCGTTCGTCCCGGCGGGATTTTTGACCCGCGACCTCGGGTCTCGCGTCAATAATCCGCGCAAAGTTAACTATCGAAATGTCGTTGATGCGGGATTCTTCGCAAAGAGGACGACGAGTTTATGAGTTTCGAGCTTGTGCTTCTACACTTTAGCTAGTAGCATCACGCTGGGTGCAGCGAATCATTTGATGGGGACGCGAAATGAATAGATCCTTTCAGCGATAGATCCTTCCGGAAGACTGCTAGGCAGCAGATCGTTGTTGGAGTGTGTGAAAAGTATGAAAGTGGGATTCTAGGTCTCGTGTCTTTCACTATTTTATATTAAATTTGTAAATAGAACAAAAATCTGGTCGATTTTTCGTCTATGAAGTTTGAAATAGATTGAAGTGTGCGTTGTTTGATGAATCGGGGAGGGAGAATGCGCAGAGGTTTTCGATTTCAACTGGATCCACGTGAGGATTTCCACGGTCGCGTTAAGGGAATCGGATTTTTCCGTTGGCCATCGGACAACGCACGAATTTGTTCGATCGCGAGGAAGAACCGACGAGACCGTGCACGGCACGAAGATCGATTTTACGATCGACGGGCGCGAAAAAGTCCTCCTGGAAGTTTGCTGTTCCCTTTGCTCGTCCCTCTTCGCGTTAACTGCCGCGGCACGCCAGCGTGCGGATCGACTTTGCGGTCGCGATCGTTCCGTTCTTCCGAACAATGGGCAGCCAGTGCTCGGGAGACTGTGTCAAAGTGCCCTTTTATTGGGCCGTATTTCACCCCTCTGCATTCGAGAACGCAAGCGTAACGACGACGGACGATTCACGACGGACACCGTCGATCTGGACGATCGATGTTTCTTCTCTATACCTGTCTCGCGTCCGTCGAACCTTTGAATGGAAGAAAAATCGAACAAGAACGCGAGCTTTCTTATGAATTTCTTTCAATGGAAACACTGCCGAGAAACCATATAGTCGTCCTTCCGAAAAAGAACAGATAGAAACCAATCAGGCTGAAAATGCTTAAACCTATCCTTCAAGTTCTACCCTTAAACAATGAACACTGGATTTTTAAGGAAATGTTATGTACCTCGATCATCTCTTAAAATGCATTAAAACATGGAGTCTACATTTTTACGAAAACATGTACGTCGATAAGTTCTATTCATTTTCTAACACCTATGCCCATTTATTCTTCGGTCTACTCTTAAAAAAAAGAAAACCAGATTTTTATAACAACATCGATAACTATCGTATCTTTCATCGAGTACTACCCTTAAAGAATGAAAGCTAGATTTTTATAAAATCATCGAATATAATACGTGTCATTGTCTGAGCCTTTAGCAAGCTGCGCACATCTGTTTTAACTATAGCGTGGAGTGGGTCGTTCGAAACAGGATTTAGAGGACTGAAGGCGACACTTCTAGTTTTCATGGTGGAAATAGAACCTTATCAGGGAAGTTTCGATTGGCAGGACCATCGGGATAAGGAATTCCGCGGGAAATAGCTGACGCACGGGAACGGGGCGCATGAGAACGCGAGTGTGGGCACGTCGCGTCATAACTCCCCGGGCATTGTAAATCACGGTGGACGCCTCGTGCACCCATAGAAATGGTTATATTCGGCCATAACTGCTCGTACCCACCGCGACGACGACCAGGGTATATTTTAATAGTAACAATAAATTACTTACGAGAAGAGAATCGCGTCCCGGTACTGGCGGCGATGAAACCCTCACGCGGAGAGGGCGCGAACCTCTTGTCGTGCACCCTTCGCGTTTTCTGCTTCAATCCTCTGGACAGTGATTACTGTATCGCCGCAGAACCACCGAACCGTTTAGCCTAGTACAAATTTATTCATTATGTTGTTATTCATGTGAGAAGTAAAAGGGTTCCTATCTTCTCATATTTGAAATATTGTCTAGCCCCTTGCCATACAATTTGCTTCGCCGTTACAAGGATCAGAGCTTTTTCATTTTTAATCATTTCCTGGAGGAAAAAGAAAATTTTCAATGAACTCTCATTGTAGATTTTTTATTTCTCTCTTTTATTGCATGTACTGTTGTTCTTTTAACTAGACCCTCGGAAAAATCTGTATGCAGAGATAAACTGACCGTCGACTTCGAATCAACGAAGCGTGCAACCCGTGTGATGCATCAGCTTTGCAAACTCATTTAAAGAAATCATTAATAAATACCCCTGCCAACGAATGCTTCCGCCGTGATGTGATGATTCAATCTCCTAATTAGCGCCACGTGTGCTTGATACGACACCGTGTCCGCCGGTCATGTATCAAATGCAAGTTTCAGAATATAAATGAACATCGGACACGTTGCAGATCCAATCAACATAATTACCTCTCGGGTATAATTACCGGGTTAAATGGGTGCGGTCACTGGAGCCTCTCCCACGAATCAATATTATCGAGTCATGCGTTTATGATCCTCATTCAGTGGTCAGAACAAAATTCTGCTAGATCCTAGCTAGATAGAAGAGGAAATAGAATTGAAGTCTTTTTTCTTAACAACAAAAATATTCTATCTCGTAAAAAACTGGATACATCAATTGAAATTATACATATACAGGGTGGTCCACCTAAATGTAGTCACCTAATTAAAATAAACCTCCTTTATTTTTTATGAAATGTTGTGAACAAATGTTTTTAACGCAATATAAAATGCATTGCAAATGTTAATTTTGTTCTCAAGATCTTTTTCCGGAGTTTGCAAGGTGATCGATATTTCTTTTCTTGCAAATTGCATTAGTTCATTGCATTAAAAAACATTTGTTACGTCATGTCTACATTTAGGTGGCTACATCTAGGTGGATATACACGCATATATGATTAATACACTGAATGTATGAACACCAAAATTCATTTTTGCATCTGTACAAATAATCCCGTGTGCCACTTTTGGGAGATGCGGCGTTCAGAGTGTTAATGGCGACGATGTAACCGTCGACTCTTTCTCGAAAGGGACCAAGGTGCTTAATTGTCTTCAGTGGATAACATTTTCGACGCCCACAGACACCGGGCCAACAACAGAACCGTGTCGCGTGTTCTAGAAACGCGGCCCGGCCCGCGAAACACTAATCACTCGTTTATCTGTTGTCCACGCTGCCAGGATTTTCGCTTTCAGATATCACCTGGGTGGTGAACCGCCGCGACGCTGTATTACGAATCTCGCGGCAAGATTAATGCCCGCCTCTCCGCGCTGTTCATTAATACCCGTGTGCACGCCCGTGTTTAGGATTACACTCTGATAACAGAATGGATTTCACTGTAACACTATGTTCGCCGGTTGCAGCCGGTCGCTTGCGTTGCGCCGCGGAATAAATGAAATTCCTGCGGCCTATGCTATCCCAGACTATCTGTCTGACTGTTACTATTAAAAGCCACGCTTGCGCAAGTATAATAATATATAATAATGCTTCACATAATTTTTATTTTACTTGTTCCAGAAGATTGTGTCAGAATTTAGCCGTTGTTGAATTAGAAGCAGTTTTTATTTACGAGATTGTTATCTCCATTATTTGAGTATGTTCTACCATTGACAATATATTTGTTTTTTTTTTTAATAAAAACATACACGAGAACCACAGTGAAGCACATTGAAGTAAACTTGATTTAGAATCATCGGATCAAATGAAGCAGCTTTTCACAGGTTTCCGGCGGTGTCGGCGCGGAGGACCTCGAACTTGCGCAAGCTCCGCTAACTGTTCGCGAGACGATCGCCCACGCAGCGTGCAAGGTGGTCCGGGCACTTGAGATCTTCGGGTCTCGGTCTCCGGACACTTTTATGCCCCCGACGACGAGCGACGACGACATCGCCGAGCACCTTCCTCGCGGCGTGGGCGAGTCATGGGAACCTGCAGCCCGTCGTTCCTGTCTCCCTCCTTGTTTCCTGGCCGGCCATTTGTACAACGTTAGTACGTGATCCTGCGTAACGTCCTCTTCGTTATACATTCACCGGATCCATTGTATTTTAATTGTTGCGTCCCAGAACGGGGAAATGGGGACGCGTTATTTGCCCCGGCTGAAAACCTCCAAGGTCCTTCAATCGGCTTCTCCAGCGATACTCTCCATTGTCAATTAATACCACCAATAATTCAATATACATTTCCTCTTTCCATAGACGAGTAGCTAGATTGGGTCTAATTTATTTTTCACACTTAGTGCCACCAAACATAAAACTCTTTCTCATCCCTTTCTCCAAGTGTTAGGTGTCTACTCACCTATCTCCAGCAAGAACTCCGAGGTCCACCATGTGTAACTAAGACGGAGCCCACTCGCCCACTGCGCACCAGATTTCCAGAAGTACTCAATTTTGGATCGTGGGACACGTGGCGGCCGCACCGAGCGATTTAGCATGCTGGAATGCGGCGCAAGGTGGTACGCGAGAGAGAAAGAGTAGAGGAGAAGCTAGCAGCTTATGCGAGGCGATAGAAGAGAAGCTCCGTGACTCGTACTCGACGTTCCTACATACACCCATCCCGCCGTCTCTTCTCTCGTCCATGACGATCGTAGGTCCTCTCTCGTTCTCTCTCCCTGGTTCTCTCTGTCCCCCGTTGTTCTCCGGCTTTTTCTGGTTCGAGTGCGGCGCGTTCGTCCTTCTCTCGATCCTCGGTTGTTACGCGCGCGTGTTGGTAGGTACCTCGTGAGAGCCGTATGTAATACCGGCGAAGCACCGTGAGCGTATAAAACGCGTCTTTGTGCGCGGTCTCGGGCCAGCTGTTTGTCTAACACCTCGTACCTGGCTGAGGTCAGTCGCGATTCTGTTACGAGTCCCCGGGTACGGCGTTCGATTCACGGGCCGGGGTCAACGCCACGTTCCACGCCAGATCGACGGCTCTTCTCTTCGTCTTCTGCTTCTTCTGCTTCTTCGTCCTCTTCTTCTTATGCTTCTTCTTCTTCTCCTTCTCCTTCCTCCTCCTCCTCGCTCTCTTCCTCCTCCTTTTCGTCCTCTTCTGAAACGTCCGGGCGAAACGGCTCGTCCCCGCGACATCGTTCGCCTAGCTCGTCGAGTCCGCCGCTTTCTTGAGACGTCCGATGATTTATGTTTATTTGGCAAGGTACCTCGACGACGAATACACGCCGGTCGTCCGCGTATCCGACTCCCCGTGACTTCTGTGAAACCGTGGTAGGTCATCAAGGTCGGGATACCAGACCCCTTTATGACGAGAAATTTTCTATTCGAAACGAGATTTCAATGATCTTCCGCCGCCGCGGAGGTGGAGATTTAAATTCCTCCCGGCGCAGCTCCGCACAGCGCCGGCGTAAAAATAGGTAGAATGTCCCGACGAACGTTTCCGCGTCGCGTCGCGTTCGATCACTTGCAAAATTCTGATTTACCGTCCTCGCCGAACCGAGGACGAAGCCGGTCCGTAAAACACTAATGGCACGCCCTTGGCGAGATGAAATCGCCGTTTAATAGCCCCCGCGACAATGGTCGCTAATGGCGATCGCCGCGCGCTCGGGACAATTCCTATTTTCAGTTGAACATTCCTTCGGTCTCGAGCTGGTCAGCCACCTAGACAATTCTGATAAAAATCAAAGAAATATATTCACCGAAGTAAAAATTGAAACTTGAATATTCTCTAGATCCTTCCAGCGAACAGTAACGTGCACATCGCGAAATTATGACCTCTAATATTCAACGCCGATCTCGAGATCGCCGAACCAAGAGAGCACTCGGTCTCCCGCGACGATCCGTCAAAAATCCGGCGCGGGCAAAAATGCCGGGGCTCATCCAATATTTAACGAGAGGCGCAAAACGACACGCTCGAGAGTGATCCATATTCACCGGATCGCGGTCCGTGTCCTCGGGTACGCGATCGGTCGGAAGAAAACGAAGTGCGGGGGTCTGGGTTTCGTTCGCCCCCGTGGTCGCGACACAGAGGCAATAACTCGGTCGTGATCTTTTGTGGTTTGGTGCCGTTTGAAAAAAGTCGATCGCCAGTAATAAATACATCGCGGAACGGGGTAGTAGGTTCCGAGTGGTGCATTGATATTCCCGTTGCTGTTTCTTTCCCCTGGCACCGCTAATAACTTATCCGGTAGACGGTGGACGTGGTTCTTGCGCGTCTATCGGGCGTCTCCGGGCCTCGGTTCCGTCCCTCGGGTCGCTCGTCGGGGGCGAGTGATGTTTTCTGGCGCGGCTAGCGGACGCTCTGTGTGGTCCTCGTGTCAAAATGTGTCAAAACTCGAGTTCGCGGTCTCGGCGTCGCCGGTAAAAAGCGGTTCGACGGCCCTACAAATTAACGGGCCCGTCGCGTCGCGAACACAACATCGCAGCCAGGAGAAAACGACGACAATTCTACAGGAAACCACCGTCGTCCCGACGCTACCGAACGGCTACCAGATCCCCGTCCCACGCTGAAACGCAAAAATGATAGTCCTACTCCTGGCATCGCCGAATTTGGCGACGAAACATGACTCACCCTCGAGCCAGACGCTCCGCGACGACGCGGGATTTCTTCACCCTGCGCTCCTGGGGTCTTCTTCGACCCATACCCACACTTCTTTAACTCTTTCGATATTGTGAGAATATCTAGACGCCAATGAATATTTCAGATATGCCGAATTGGAAGGAGCTCGATCGTGTTATTTGGCAATGTTCTGCGCTTCTTTGATTTTCTTCGACCCGAACATACACTCCGCGACAAAACGATAAGACACCTCTAGATTTTTGATGTTTCTCAATACCAATGATGTGTACAAAGATTTTGTATACAGGGTGTCCCAAAACTCCTTCAACTCCCGGAAATGAGAGGTTCCTTACGTCATTTGAAGCGACATTTTCCTTTACAAGGATATGTTTGAATTTATCTCAAAAAATAAGGGTCCAGCGGAAAATCGAACTATATCACTCGATATTAATATTGAATATCACTGTATTCGGGAAAGTCTACAGAATCTTTTGCTGCAAAGAACAATTCGATATCTTTTATAATAACATCACAATATTTGTTTAAAGTTGGAAAATACGTTTTTTTAAGTCGTGTTTCTCAATAACTGTGCGTCTAGGAGAAAAATGAAGTGCTGATTCGGAATCAGCGCAAAAAACTTTATAAGAACCACCCAACAGTAATTGTGGAACAAATTTGGTGTTGGACAGTGTAATTATATCACTATTCTTCTTCACCATGTCTTATCGTTTTGACGCACCGGTTTTTCATGTAAACAGATCTATACAGATCTATATACAAGATCTTTGTACACATCATTGGTATTGAGAAACATTAAAAATCTAGAGGTGTCTTATCGTTTCGTCGCGGAGTGTACTTTTATTTCTATACCTCTTCCTTTAGAGACATACAAATTAGATCTAATTTGAATATGTAATACTACCCCATACTTATCAAAACAGACATGAAATTATAGCTTTTGAAACGCTGGATTGAAAGATATGAAATCAGAAAATTCAATAACTTCGTCTATTATGCGTGATCTCGGTAATTGAAATAAAGCATGGTCTCTCTCATTTAACCTTTAAACCACAGACTCTTGCGGCGACCGCATCGAACGCAGAAATCTGTGAAATTAATGGTAAAAATCATCAACATCCTCTGCTTAAGCGCGTGCCCATGGGAACGAAGATACCATCGGGATCGCCTGCAGCCAACAAGCTCTCTCAAGCCAAGTATTCCAGAGTTGCTTAAAATTTTTCCGAATTCATTCCCCTGGATTCGCTTCTCCATTCAAAGCAGCATCGTCGGCCGAAGAATTCCGAAGGAGAGGCCACGGGGAAGCGGAGCCTGGGCTCCGCTCGGCGCTGCCCGACGAAGAAATACTGCGCTGTTCCCTGAAATGTTACTCCGTGTTTTCTCGGTAATTATCGCAGGTGTTAAAACGATCGTCAGGCCGCGTCTGCGTTTGCAACCTGTCCGCCGGGAGATACGTTTCCCCGTGTATCGTCTAGTCAACCTTTCGAATGCCACCGTGGCGCGCGATGAATACACGATGCGTCGCGTCGCCGCGGCTGAATGAATCGATCCCTCGCACGGCATTGCTCAACTGGTCGTCGGATCGACGGTCTCCGTCGACGGCCTTAACCCTGTTGTGGTCCTCGATTCAATTGTTCATTGAAAATGATATTAGAAAAGAAAACCGGAATGAATTCGTTAACTACAATTTACTTCAGTTCGGCGATGAGGACATGGATGGGTCAGAATGGACCCGAAAGAGGGCATCGTCGAGATCCCGCGGCGTTCATCGGGACCGTCCTCCCCGAGCGACTCCTTTTCGGCCGTGCGTTTCCGGGCCCCAGCCCCCGATTTAGATAAAATCGCGGCTTTAACGGGACACAAATGGCGGGGCCATTGTTCGACAGAATCGTACCGTTGATTTTCTATGGGATACGGCCGGCGCATTGTGCAAACCGCAACTGGACGCGAGCGCTTATACACGCGCGGCCGATTGCGGGAACGTCTGCGCTGCCGACCGGCAGGCGCGAACTGTTTGCCCGCTTCTCGATTTCCACCGATAAAATTATTCTCATATAACGCCGCGCGATGGAGAATACTCGGGAATGCTTCCACTCTCTCGCTCCGGCTCTTTCTCTCTGTTGGTGGTACGGTGACGAGACATCTGTTGCGATTCGATGTTTCTTTACTTGTGCGGTAACGTGTTTTCAAAATAAAGAATGATACGTCGGCCGGAGGTCGTCTAAGGGTTTCTATTGAATCGTCCCCTTTTGTGAGCGAGATGCTCGATAACACGAGGTGTTTGAAATAATTGAAGATCTCGTGTTGCTGCGTGTAAATCAAGTGTCGAGAGAGAAACGTTCTAGCATGGGAAGACTGCGGCCGTTTGCCGATCAACCTGATACACTTCGAACGAAATGCCTGAAAGGTGCTCGAAACATGCGATTTTTGCTTGGTATAGACCATTTTATTGCTGTCATTGTACACTATTCTGCGATTCAATTTAATCCTTAAAATATAAGTGTCTCAATTTGTCAAATAATGCACTTGTTAAATAATGTTAATTCCACTATAATTTCATTTGATACCTGTCAACACTGCCCGCAACAACAGTAGCCACCAATATATTGATAGTATTCAACGATAACATATAACGCAGACAATATTACGCGATCGACAGAAAAGATTTACTATCTAAAGACAGTGATGAAGTAATGCCTCTACTTTTTAGTTCGACGGAAATGTTGTTTAGACAATATAAATGGACTTTCATTAATTTCCGAATGCGTTTCACTAAACGTTTATGACCACCCATGACTAATAGTCGTAGTTGCAAATTCTCCCGGGAATGATTTAAACGAGATTGAAGACAGCTAACGAGGTTGTCTGTCGTTGTAATCTGGCGCTCGATATTTCCTGGATTAACGAGAAGTTATCCGGCATGTTCGACACAGTTCGTTGCACGGTGGTACGATTTCCTCGTGGATCGAAGATTTATTCGTGGATACACTGCATTCCTGATAAATCTTTATTCGCGCTCAAGGACCTTCGCGTCGCGCCGCCGCCGTCCAGGTCTGCCGCCACTCTCTTTTCTGTATTATATACTTGTCAGACATTGTTATTATTACAGGCACGACTGCAGCTGCTCACCGAGAATAATAACGAACGTTCCTGCACCCCTTCGTTACACGTATCGGAGTCACGCACTTGCCATTGTTATTTAATCTGAGGCATTCCTTCAAATTAATCGATCGTGGCCGCAGAAATGTGCTGCGGGACGCGGAAGTTCCGTAGCCATGAATCACTCTAATTCCGATATTATAATCCGCTTTGCCACATTTATCCCTCTCTGACAGCGCCGCCTATCAATTATACTTCACGCTCCGAAGTTAATCCAGATTTCACGTTTTTCTCGCGAGGATAAAATTCGTTTCGGGGATATTCACTGTTGCCTACTTTCAGAGTTTCTGAAACGCAATTGCTTAAAATTAGTATGCTATTTTAATCCTGCCAAATTTTATTATTGATGAACAGATTTACAGGTTTAATTCCTCGTCTATTCATTTTACTGATGTTTTTCAGTCCACAAAGTCTCGTAATCTCATTAATTGCGAAATAAAAAAAAATTCTATACAAAAAAATTAAATCGACTTCGAAAAAACGCACTAAAAAATGCACTAGAAATTATGAAATAATTTCCATTTAATTTATGTGAATACACACGAACTTAAATACAATACAATCTTTTCGGAGGCGGCGCAAAATTGAAAATATTCCAAATGACAGATGTTGCTGATTATGATTTCATTTGAATGTGGTGAACTTGGAAATCAGTAGGTGGGAAGAGAAGATAGATTAATAGGTGAAAGCATGTAGAAGAATTTAAGGATTTTCGTAATTTCCATGTGTGTATTCACATAAATTAAATGGAAATTATTTCATACTTTTTAGTGCGTTTTTTCCTAGTCGGTTTAATTTTTTTTATACAATTTTTTAATTTCACTCTTTTTAGTGGAACGAGCAGAATTTCTAGAACACCGTAGGATGGTTTTTTGGTCTCATTGGTTATTTGCAATAAAAACCGCAAAGAATGAAAAAATGCAAAACTTGTTATCAAGGAACCACCCTGGGGACATACTCTACAAGATGCAAAAGGTTTCGTCCTGATTGGTCCATCCATCTCGGCGTAATCGGTGAACATACATAGAAAAAAAAGCGAAAAAAAGGCACATACAGATCGAATTGAGTAACCTCCTCCTTTTTCGAAGTCGGTTAAAAATTGACAGAAAATTTCAATAGAAAGAAATAGGTTGGGAAAATGCGAATTTCGCGGCACCGGAAACGGTCCTGGCGACCGTAGGTCGCGGGCGGCGACTTTTCGCGCGGATTCGCGACCAGGGGCGCATGAGAGCGGGACGTAAAATTCACGAGCGTAACTTTTATCGTCCCGCGGACATTCTCACGTTCTTGGCGGCGCGGCGCGGGGATTATGGGGCCGATGCGAGCGGAGAGCATCGGCGCGTGTGGGCGCTTCTTTACGACGGAAAGCCGAGCAACGCCGATCGTTTTACGCGAAAACGACTTTTTGCCTCGTCCCGACGTGCGTGCGGTCGACCCATTCGCCTCTGTAATAACGAGCCACGATCCTCGAACAAGGTCCACCCCGGGATCAAGCGTACGGAAGCTGTCCGGGGATTATTGCCGCGTCTATTGTGTCGCCGACGTACGCTATACCAGGCTCCCACTGATATACTTTCCCCGTTAATGTCCTATTAATATTCCGGCACGCTCTATCTCCCGGTGGTCCCATTAACGAGTACACTCTCATCGTGCACGACTTTTGAATATCATTTTGGAATTTTGCGGGAGCAAGTGAAGCATCGTTAAGTCCTTAAAAATAACGAGGAGGGTGTAATCGTTCTTATATTAGGTCGTTCGGAAGGTAATTTCGTTTTTCGTGTAGATTGCTTCCATTTATTATTACTTAACCTTATTTTAAATCGCAAAATCGTGGTATATCTTGACAGCCGACATTTCGTACGTCATTTCCTGCTTTGTAGTGCTTTCTAACCTTTCAAGTATTTTCTTCTCATCGTATCAAAGTACGCATTTCCCCTTAAGAAAACGATATGACTTAAAACATTTTTATTTTCCAGTTTAATATCACAGATTGTGTTTTATTTATGTATATTTTGCCAAATACATAAAATTATAACATAATCGTAGGGATAAAAGAATTGTAGCAGAATTCAACACTGAACCTACCCCACCGGTCAAAATGACTGGTTCCAGATTTGTTATTTTGCAACTATTGAAATAAATTCAATCTGGTGAGACTTGATAGGATTCGTTTTACAACGTAAAATATCTGTCTAAAATCCAGAAGAAGGTATTCCGAGCCCGATCAGCCCGGGCCAATTAACGCATCGTCGTGGTCGACGAATAGCAGTAACCATAACTCTCGAGGCAGCGCAAAATCGTGTCACCGGAGGACTTTCACTGGAAGTGAATCGCGGCATTCAGCCGAGGTTGTTCCAACATCCGCGATTCGAGGGTTAATTAAAGAGTAACCAGACTATAAAGGCCGGTCACAATGAGATCATTAAAAGAGTGGCCGCAATGCGCCGCCCGTGTAAATGGCCATTTAAGTAGTCCTAGCCGGTGTAGGAGAAATCGAGCGGCGGAGGATGTAACAATTTCCCCGGGTACAACCCCTGGGTCGCCGCGTGATCGTGCAATTATTGTCCGCGGTATAGTCGTCGCCGGCTGGACGGGTTTCGTTAATCAGAGGGTCAATTGTTTCACCCTCGGCCGGAGAGCGACTTGCATAGTGGAGCACACGAAGAATAGATTTAAACGGAACAGAACGGAACGGTGCGGCGCGTTGGAACGGAATGGAACGGAACGCACGCGCCTCTCTCGCCACCACCGGAGGATTGTTTATATCTGGCTGGATTCCAGCTCGATAAATTCGATTTTTTACACGCGTACGAATATAGTGCCGGCCATTCAGTCGGGTTTGCACGGGCCGTGTCGGGCTGTACGCCGCGGCGTCCTCGTCGTCGTAAGCCCTTACAAGAAGCCAGCTCCATTCAAGAGTCAACCGCACTGAGTTATACCCCGCTACGGATTCGCACGGATCCGGCGCGCGAATTCGCAGCCGGATTCCCCCGGTGGACCGAGCATGACCCCGCGGGGCCAACAATGCCCCGGGAGCAAGAGCGGCACGCTCGATAGGAGCCCAACTGCCAGAGAGAGAGCAAGAGAGAGAGAGGGAGAGCGAGTCGAGAGATCCTCTCTCAACAATAATGGAACGGACGCTCGTTACGTAAACGCGCGTGACCTTATCGAGCGGCGAATTGAGCGAGGCTGACCGCAATAATATCGATACCCGCGATCGTTATTAATAATAGTGATCACGAGGGCGCAGCGACGAGGCTGAAATGTGGAGGATTTACGCGGTTACACTCCGCGTACGATGTTCTAAGTAATACAACGACTGTCAGGTAAATTGTATCGTGTTAGCAGCTGCTTTTTTCTTAAATCAATTAATTTTTTGCACAGTTTTCTCGACGGAACTACCATAACTGAAAGTGAGCCTGAATGAGATTCGGCATTGAGCCTTGCAAATCACTTCATATTATCTATTATCTATAATATCTACTACCATGCTTTTTATGTCTGTAGTTATTAATCAAAGACCAATTAGACTTTAATTGGACTGAGATTCTTGTATTTCTTACGAACACAAATCCGCGTTAGTTAGCCGGCAAACTTCAGCAACAGCGATCGTCTGACGTCCGTACTCAACAAAGAAATGATCTAGCACAAACCTCACATGGAAATAAGATCTTTTTTGCGAATCCTGGAAGTTGTTGTGTTCGAAATGATCGGTGTCGATCCCTGCACAGCGAGGAAGGATCCTCGGAGTTTTTCCCATCGACTCTATGATCCACGAAGAGCCGCGTGCCTATCGACGGAGGAGGTCACCGGCGCGCTCGTCCGCGGCGTGATAGACCCATTCGCGTAATTTATCGTCGCGTTAACCATAATAGACACGAGCGTGGTATCCGCCGGCTGGAAATGACAAGTACCAGCGGAGAGTATCGGTTGTACCTGGTTTTTCTCTTCTCGTCGCATCGGTCGGTCCGTGGTCCCCGTCCTTTCTCATCTTCTCCTACTACCAGCTGCGAACGCGGACGAGCAAATAGAAGCGCGTATCGTCGCGGGATACGCGGGTCTCTTAACGAACATGGGGCCCGAGGGACGAGGAGGGGTTTTCAGCGATGATAGTCGATCGGATAGAGAGGCCCCGAGGGGAAAAACCTGAAGGAAGGGGCGCTCCTCGCGAGGCGATTACCGATGACACGTATGCAGGCAATCCCGCGGCGTTTGCGCAATTATTGGAACACCTCATGTCCGTAATAAATGCTGGAGTATGCCCTGAAAGGTGTTAGTTCAAGATCATCCGGTGATACAAGACCGCTCGGACGGTATCGCTCTCGCGAGTTGCGGATTTCATCACGAGGCTCATCCGCTCGCAGCTACCTAGTCTATGTATACAGTCTTATGTAACCAGCCGGGACATTAAGGTTACCCTCGATCGTGGAAACAGTCGCGCCTACCCTATTCTCCGTTCCACCGTGTTTTCATAATTATTCGCCAGCTGATGCAGCCGTTCTTACGCACTCCCAGCGAGGAGACCGAGCGAGCCTGCTGCGAAAGGTCGCGCGAATCGCGATCTTCTTCAGATCTCTTCGAGACGCCCACTAGGAACACGTTAACTTTGTGAAAATATGGAAGTTACTAATTGAAGCGTCACCGTCACTGTTTCACGGATTAAAAAGTGCTCGGAATTGAACACTGAAAGTATTGGAAGAATTAAGATACCCATGAAGAATCTCAACTCATTTTCTTTGACAAAATTGCTATTATTAAAAAAAAATTGAAAGTTTAGTTCTTCAACCCTCTTGCATTTTTCAGCTCTTAATCTTTGGTGTAACGTTACCATAAAAATTCGCCTATTGCACGCAGACAACGTTTCCCGATAGCTAAATTTTGATGGAGCGTGTTTTTAACGAAAGACTGAACAAGCAAGTAAGAAGTGGGGACGACATAATACAGGGTAGGAAAATAAGACAGAGCGCAGAACCTGTTCGCGGCGCGGTGTGAATTCCAGAAAACTCGGTTACCGATGCCACGGATAAACTAACAAGTAACAAGCCTGGTGAGTCAGAGGCGGCCGCAGCGGGAGGAAAAGGTCTCGCGAGCGGCGAACGCATTAATCGTCGTCCTTAATTGGGCCATGTCGTTAGGCGAGGAGCGCGACGAAACTGGATATCGCGTAATTGATCACAAAGCATACGATTGCGCCGTACAGGGAAGACGAGCGCAAGGTCGGGCCACGTGTCTGTGTACGTGTGTACCAACGTGTGTCGCAATTACTCCCACGTCACCGCGCATTGAAATCTCCGCGCGAGAAACATCGCCGGAGACCGACGCTGCGTTTAGACACTTCTCTGAAACACTCTGTCTACAGCAGCTCACTGGAAACACGTTCCCGACTTGCTAGAAAATTTCTGGAACTTTCGGGCCATTCTTAACCCCTTGACCTATGATTTATTGTACGATTTCAGTGATTCGAACTTTTTTGTAGATCGTAATTTCCTAAGAAAGGAGACAATTTATATATCTATCGTATGCCTATACGTTCTCCAATAGCTGTAAATTAAAATTAACAAAACCAAAGTAGGAAATTATTAACATACGTTTTTATCAGAATCTGCTCAGAAGCTTCATCACGAGCGAGACACGATACTATAAGTCAAGGGGTTAAGGTGCGAGGTACTTTATGTTGTTAACCCTCAAGAGAAACTCTTTCAAACAATTCTCTCATTTACCTTTGTATCATTTCTTTCTGTATCCTGTACTTTTTTAATGAATAAAAAGAGATACAATTTTTCTATCAAGTATAGAAGAACATACATCAAGTTGGACAAACTGCAGGAGTTACTGTCCCTCGCAGCACGTGGCTGTCGATTGCTCGCGAGTCACAGTCGATCGGCGAAAAATCTTGAACAATGATTCCCTTGCCATAAATCGCGCTCGCGGGTAACACGGCTCTGGTCGTCGCGGAACGGACGCATTAGCATCGTGCGTTGCATCTGAACCGTAAAAGGAACCATCGGCGAGTATCCTGGCCGAGGATGATCTTTCAAGTGAGAGGAGGACTCGTCCTTGTCTGTTCGGTTGGACGCCGCGCGGTGCAGAGCGTGTACATCATGCCCAGGCCGGCCAGGACGCCTCTCAAGATCAGGCATCCGCGTGTGACCACACATGTGTAATTCCAATTAACATCGCGGCCAGCCGGCTCTCGAGCACTCGGCTCTCGAGCTCGGTTTTGCCAGCACCTAATGCCAGAGCGTTACGAGTTACACGCGAGTTATTTCGCGCTAAGGTTAACGCGTGCGCGCCGCCTATAGCCTGGCTAAATCACTGACCGATTGACTTTTATTCCGTCTCCACTCGATCGTCATTCCCTTCGCGAACACCGACGCTAATCAACCCAGAATCCCATACTGCGTCGACAGGATTCAACGTGTTAGGTGTGCAAATAAGTTCCTTCCCCCTTTTTTTTCTACGATTATAACTTCTGACTGAATTCGAATTACTTCCCGGTTTTGGCGCCATCTGAAAGAGCGTTCTGAGAGTTTCCAGTCCTATGCAACAATTTCAAGCAATATGGCGTGCGAGAAGCGTCATTTGCGTCACTGCTTACTCTTTGCATTCCAGCCTAGGAAATCAGCTGTTAAAGCTACTGAAATGGTTTGTGCGACACTGGGAGAGAACGCTGTATCTTACAGAACATGCAAAAAGTGGTACCAAAGATTTAAAGCCGGAAATTTTTATTTGGAAGACGACGATATTTCAGGTGCACCGAGAAAGTTTGATGACGGTCAGTTCGAGGAATTGCTCAACGAAAATCCGACCCAGACGTAAGAAGAATTGGCAGAAAGATTGGGAGGCACCAGACAAGATTTTATCATATGAAATGTAATAAAATCTTGAATTTGAAGAAAAGGGGAAAGAATTTATTTGCACACCTAATACAATCCCTCGATGGGGTGACCTGTTCAGTGAACAAACATTACTTCATAAGAATAACGAGAGGTATTCAGAATTTTAGCAAACTTCATTGTAGCATATGCCCAAAGAAATCATTGATCGATTCTTTATGAATGCAGCTTTACAATTCTAAGGTGATGTAATGTTCCTCAAGTGTAAGATCTACCTACGATCTACGTTTCTTCTATTTTCGAAGAGATCTCGCGGGTACGCTTTTGTGGGACAGACTGTATACACAGTCCAGCTACAATCACGCGGGAATCATCGGCGATTTACGCCAGCTAATGTGCGCGGCCGCCGCGAAAACCGTAACGATGATCCGGTAATTGGATCGAGATTCGCGCGAGATTGTATCGCGCGATGAGCTTCGGGATTTTCCCCGTAACCGCGTCATTTTTGCGAACCCGTGGCTACGATCTTTCCACACCTGACGATCCCATTAACCTTTCTGTTGCGAAATCGCTTTGGAACCGCTCGAACCTCTCAGCTTTCTCAAAATCCCCATTGCGAAATGGGCGGAGAATCTGTGCCGATTTTTTGCTGATCTATTCCAGTGTGTTCAGATGGGCTACCGTGTTGGATGTAATTATTGGGCTGAGAGTGCTTATGCAAATTTATGTCTTCATCGTCAGCTACCGGGAGACTAAAAGAGGTTCGTCTCCAATAATAGTAATGGCTCCAGTCGTTTAAAAGTAATGGAGGGAAGAGATTCTGTGAAAGATTCAGGTTTTTTTGTTCGGACCTGAATATTTTTGTACGTTGTTCGCTATTAAAGATCTTTCCATTTTATTCTTGTCAAATAAAAGTACAACCTGAATACCTCAGTGAATCTGCCTTTCCGAATCAATCTCCACTTATCGAATTCCGTTTCGTTAACAAAAGTATTCCCTGAAACGTTTCAAATCACGGATTGATTACGAGTCCGGCATTAATCGTCGATGTGCCGGCAAAAACGGAAGGAGGAAACAAGAAGAACGGATTGACGAGGATAAAGGCCGCGGGTCCGTGTCCTCCTTGTGCGGCGCAGGACTCTCCAGGACACGGACCACACACGGCGAGGCAAGTGTATCGTAAGTGGCCTTTATTTCGAGAGAAAATATTATTGCTGCATCGGGCCGCGAATAATACTCGCGGCCGTGCTTGCTGGTGTACTTCGGAATAATATTTTGTCCGGTCTCGAGGCGGTGTGGAACCGCGTTTAGCGAGTCCTCTATTCGTTGGTCGTTTGTCCGGTGAAAAGTGGCCGTCGTGTTCACCATCGGAGTAGTTCGTCCGGACAGGATCGCTTGACAATTACCGAGCTAAAAGGGAGCCAAGTTCGAGCATTGTGCGCGGGAGAAAAATCAACCGATTTCTGTGCTGGGCCGTGTGCGTCGCACGCGGTCGATTCGGCGATCTTTTACAAATGCGAAATTTATCTGACGATCTGGACCGTGGGTCAATCCTGGGCGGATGGACATCTCTCTTTCAAGTGGCTCGGCCGACTCTATTGTCGGGCCGGGTCAACGGGGTCGTCATTGTCCCGAGGCCGCTCTGAAATGGATGTTTTGGTTTTCGTGAATGCGTCCGATGGCACCTTCGAGTGGCCGGTCTCGATCGTCCAGTCGTTTTTCTTCCCTCCAGAGATTTTTCTCCTTCAACCCCGGGACCGAGATCTCCTCCTCTTTCCCGTTCGCCATTGTCTACCCGTGCTCCTGTGTTCTTGCTACCGATTGTGCGCCGAAGAAAGGAAACCGCTGGAAGACGGATCGGGAACGTCACCCGGGCGTCGATGAATTATCGTCGCACGTCCCGATCGCTAACTACACTGACGCCTAACGGTGTCGATTTATCTCGATTTCCACTTCTTTAGAATCCACAGGGTTTTTCGGGTGGATCGTAGGTGTGGCTGTGCATCGGAGCCGTCAGCCTTTCGAACAGTGTCGCGCACTGGACCGATTGATTCGTTCGTCACGAACATATTCCGTCTTCTTGGAACAGAGAAAGCCATGATGGGATCGGTAATTGCACTGAAATGCAATGAAAGGGCTACGGTAATTAATGATTCGCTTTGTGATCCGTGAGCTTGAAACCGTTACGCGCTGTGGTCGCTTAATTGCGAAATTATGTGTTTTAGCGGCGGAGAAGAGATTTATAAGAAAGTCGGTGGAACCGATCAACTTTACCGATATGGAGTCATCGGGGAGGTGATTAATCATGTTATAGAGAAATAGCACGGTGGCACATGTCCTTTTGTCTATATCTCTCGGGTCTGGTAGTCGATGAACAACGCATTAAGTTTCTAACAAATGTTACCGATCGCTGTTCGGAAAGATGAAGATGCCAATAAACGGGCGCTTTCATCTTCGTTTCTAAGGCACGTTGGGTCTGACCCACACGATAAATCGGTATTCCTTCAATTCCCGAAGTCCTGAATGAATTCTTTTCTTGAGATAATGTACGATAGAAATATAGTCCAGTTATTTTTCGTCCTCGTCGTGGCCTCCGCAAGTGGCTCGAAAAACCGGCCAATTAACAGGTTGAAGTTCGTGTTCGCCGAATCGAGGGGGTAGCCAATCTCTTCGAGGGGGTCCGCTGAAACGTTATATAATCCCGCTGATTAATTAGAGCGCCGCTATCGTCGTAATTCGTCGTTTCCACGAACTCCCGGGGCTGGCGAGCGAGTGGTCGAAAAGCTCGAGGCAGATCGAGTCATTCATCACGCGCTTGTTAATTTCTTGTTATGAATCGACGTCGGGTCGACTACTGGCACCGACCTGAATGTCTTTAATAAGCGAAGAAGCGGAACGGTTCGTTCGAGAGCATCGTGGCGAGCCTGGTGCATGCGAGATACAGATTGCGGCCGATTGTGACCGGCAGCCATGATTAATCGCGACGATCAACCCTCGCGCGAGAAGGAACGCTCGCCCTTTCCAGCTCCCTCAATGCCCGCAATTAACCCATTCGCAACCGCTGACGTACTGGTACGTCAAGTTCTGGCCAAATCCGCTGATGACGTACTGGTGCGGCCAAATCGAACTGGACCGTTCTATATATTATATTTATTTATATACTGTTCCCATGAGCCCACGAGGGAAGCCCACTTTGGGAAGTAGTGGGTCAGCAGAATGGGCCCCCGGGCATCGAAATCCGATTTTGCGCGAAAGCCGCGACACGATCTCGTGACACCTCGGGGACGATCCTCGATAACGTACGATCACGGAAAAACACGGGCCTGACGTGCTTAAGGCCGCGTCAATCACGCTCCGGTTACGTCAGTACACTCTCGCGGCGGAATAAGAGGTAATTACGTCCGATTAAGCGCTCGCCACCGTGAAAATAAATGTTCTCCGATAGGATGGTAAATATGTCGAGCGAGATCCGCTAATAACCGAGCAACATGCGATGCTTGCCAAGAGCGGGACGTTCGCGAGGAATGCCGACGGTTTTGCGGAATGATTTATCCTGCGGATCGGATTCACCGCGATCCGATCGATTCGGATTGCCACATCGTAAACAACGGACTTCGTCCAAGCTCCTATTCACAAAATGATTTCTGCATTGATTTTCTATTTAAAATTATTAGGAACCCATTACCGGGTTATCATTTCATTCTTTTTCCTTGCTATATTTTATTTCGAGTTTCATTCAAGCAACACTGTCAAATATCGAACGATCGGGTCGAGTCTACCGAACGGGAAAACACACACTGAATAATGGGGAGAAAAATGCGTCGTGATTTTTCGAACGGCGTGTTAAAAAGAGCCGCAGGGAACATCTGTTCTGGAAGTCGGACGGATCATTAATACGGAAGAGCGACACCTCCAAGGCCCGTGAAATCCTGAGGATCTCGTTATGCGTAACCGAGTACACGGAAGTGGTACAATGCCGGGGCGCCCCCGAGAAGAAAGGGAAAGGTGGTCCCTTAATCTGACGGGGCACATAAATTCGCGGGAACGAGTCAGTTTTCGTCGGCAGCACAAATCCGGGTGCCGCGTCTAAAAGGGTTTCGCCAGATGTTCGATCGGATCTCGTCTGTCTCCGATTCTCATGGCCGATCTGACTAGACGATTATCGGCGATCGTAGCCATCCGGTCGTCTCGGAAATTGCCGCGCAATTTGCTCGACTCGAGAGACAGGCGGAAAAGAATCGATGGAGGAAAAAAGGAAAAGAAACAACGGGATCTCTCCTACGCCATAAAATCGTTCGCCCCGGGGCCGGTGGAGATCGGGGGTCGCGTAAAAATTGTCCGGTCTTCATAAAATTTCCGTTTTATTATGGTATCGAGACGAAATCAGCGAATCCGCTGATCATAACGAGGTACATTAAAGGGTAAGTCGTGCGTGACACGCGTTACGATTCGTACGCCACGCCTCGCCGCCGAGGCGGATTCTTATAATTATTAAAAAACCTGCAAAATCCTTGGAAGGCTTATGATCGGCGGAGGTCCGCGGGAGCCGGATTCCGAATCGGCGGCGCGCGGCGTCGAGATTTTAATTCGAGAAACGTATTTAATTGGATAAACGCGACAGACGATTACGGAATGACTGATCGTGGCACTCGGGATCGGCCGCGGAACGAGTTACGATCTGTAAGAAAATTGGCGGGTGATTCGGTCGAATGAATAATGTAATAGCGGACTGGCGATCGACCGTCGATAGAAAACTGTGGCTTCTTATCGCGTTAACCATTGCGAACTGTCGCGTCCCGGCGAAAGGAGAAAATTCGATGGCAAAACAGACGACTTCTGCCAAGTACGCGCAATCACAAGAAATTTCATACGAAATGGGGCTGTGATTGAATTTTTTAAATATAAAATAGGGATTGTCTGTAGTAATAGTAAGACATCCTCAACATTTACTGTGCTGTTTTCTGTTTTCAATTCTTTTCTAGCTCCGTTCAGATTCAATTGTCTCGCGAAGTTTATGTTAATTGCCCGATCTCCTGTATTATTGAAAGAATTAGCGAAACGCTTTCTCTGTACTAATCTGTGAACTGTTATTCTCTGGGCGAGACCTTTCGCGGTAAAAATTCGTGCATACTGACAATAAGTCATTAAATAATTGTTAAAGCCAGGAGTGTAATCTTCCCGTTGAAATGTAAAGATATACTTACTGGTACAAAGAAATGTGTTGCGAAACTGTAATTTTTAGAAATTATGTTAAGGACACTGGAAATTAATGAATTCTTCCAGCCCCGAAAATTCGTAAATTTCCTTTTGCGAAAGCGAGAGGAACGAGGGGAAAATTGCGAAGAAATTTCGCCGATCGGCAGCGTCCGGATGCAAAATAACCCTCGCGGGGCTGATACACGCGTCGCGACCGAGTGCCCTTGAATTAAAATGGTAATAGAAATGTACGGATTTGAATTGCGAATGTCATAGCGTGCACGCCGCGGCTGAGCCCGGGATATGTATATGCTAAACAGCGTCTTGTTTTGAATTTAGAACAGGCGCCATCTTGCCGGCGAGCGGTTTGCTCTTTGCCCCCTTCCAGCGGGTAATTCGTGCGCGACCAATGGGGATGCATTCCGGAAACCACGTATGTACCGGCTGCTATAACCTACGAGGTATATGTATACCTATTTCATCGGGCGCAACACTGGCCCCATGCCTGTACTTTTATTCGTGACAGGCAGTAGCAAACTCATTAACCTTCGGCTCGTCTACGACCCCCTAACCCCCCTCTTCTCATCCTTTCTCTCTCTCTCTTTCTCTTACTATGTCCCCTCTGTTCACCCCGGAGCCATTTTTCTGGCTCATCTCGACGGAAGAAACAGCGGGGCTTCTTGGAACTCGGGGGAGACGTGAGCGTTATTGAACGAATAGTTCATTTAACCGTCCCGGTGGAACAGTGTTACTGTTTTCCGTTATTTATTGCTCCGGCGTCGAGTGCAGCGAGTGAAGTCGTAAGGCTCGTCACGATTGGATTGCGGACTTTATTTGTCTCGAACGGACGGCTTCGGAAAGTGACTTAACACTAGATTGACTTAAAGCGTTCATCTCAAAACCACCCCTTTAGAAAAATCCCACATAGTCGTATACAATTTTGACATCCGCAAAGCTTCCAGAAATACGGACATTGTCAACTTCACATGCTCAGAGATACACACGGCGATATACAATTTCTCGATCGATTCACGGTGGAGGAATGGCTCTCATTGATAGGATTCCGACGTGTCCGCTTCGCGTCCCGCGTCAGTTCCACGGTGAACACCGTTTAATTCGCGATCAGCGTTAGAAAGGCGCCTATCGTCGAGGTAATAAAAATGTCAATGCTTCCCGAGGTCTATTATTAGGAAACACGGGTTACGGATGACGCTGCGGCGATTGTTCGGAATCTGCTGCTCGTAAAGTAAATGCGATTGGAACAAGGCCGAGCCTGATTAATTGGCGTCGAGCGAGACAAACCAGAAAAAGGAGGGAAAAGAGAAAAGAAAAAAGAAGACGGCACCGGTGGCCGGATATTAAGCGAGCGGCTCCGAAGCCGCGGCGGGATCCATCAATATGTCGGATTAAGGGATTATAGGAGGTTCGCTGGTCGAAAGGAAGATGTAAATGAACCTGTTAAAAGTCACGCTGCGCCTGATTACGTCTCATTAAGCTTGTACTCGTTAGTATCTTGGCCATTTTTCAGAGAGCCGATCAATCTTCCCGCGTCTACAAAACGGTTTTCGGAGACGCTTTCTTCTCGCACGGCCGAACCGAAGGGAAACACGCGGCTGGACAGGTACACGGTGACACAGTTTCCTCGGAGCGGGTTCAAGCGATTCCGAGCACGTCTCGGGATACCCAAAGACGATCTTGAAGAGATCTCCCGCAATTAGACTACGGGCCACGACCACCGGCCCTTTCGCCTTCTGTTTATTCGGGGCAAACATCGCTCGGCGAGCCTAAAAGAATTGTAAAACGAGAGAATCTTAAGAAAACGAAGCCACGGAGAAAAGAGGAACGCCGGAAAGAGGCAACGCGATCGTGCCTCGAATCCCGGCGCGGCGCGGTGGCTGCCACGAATCCGCCACCCTCCTTTTGTGTCAGGACCTTTCTCCGGCTCGCATTATCCGCTCACCTAAGTCAACAGGTCCTCCACGCTGATGTCGTGCCTACTCCCTCGGCTCTTCCTTTTACCCGTCGACACCTCTGACCGATCGACTCTCGCACGAAACCATCCTCTTCCTCCCAGCAGCGTTCCCAGCTCGATCGAAACCCAACCGGGTAGCCATTCGATCATCCGGTAATTATACTGTCTCGTGTCGGTCAGTTGATTTCAGATTTTAAGACAGGGTTCAACGTTCGAGCTCTTCGAACGATCAAGAAATTTACATCGATGAAATATTTGCGGCGTTACTTGAGAACTTGGATGCGCAGCTCCAACCCATCTCTTCTTTCTTCGGGTTACCATCAGCTCTGAATTCAAATCGTTATTTAACCTTCTCTCTGTGTATAGGGCGCAAATTGCACCCCCGGCAGACAAAAGCGGAAATAAAAAGTTGACTAATGGAAAAGTTCTAAAAATTTGCTAGGGATACTGTCCGTGATATCTTTTAAAAATCAACGAAATTTCGCAACTGCTTATGCAGACAGATCTTTACTTTCATTTTGTTTCAAAATGTATGGGGTCCAATTACCCCTTGTACACGGTTAACATTAGAATAGTAGAATACTTGTATTTTTCATCAATTCAGTTTTCTTCCACTTACAAGGCTGCACAGCTTAGCGACTTTTGGTGCAGGCAAGTATAGGGTAGGAAGAAAAATTTGCAAGCAATTTCGCGATGGATCGAGAGTCCATGTAGGCCGCGAACGCAATACGCGGATCCGAGAACGGTCCGCGGCTGCAAGCGATCAAGATTGAGCCGCGGCGTTGTGTTGTAACACGCCACTCCCCGGGCAAGGGAGATGTCCAATTTTAATTATGCAGCGAGCTCGCGGATGCCAGCTTACGTAAGGGTAATGAGGCGAGGATCGATTTCGTCTGGATCAAGACACACCGAGGATAATGGGAAAAAATTCAGCGAGCGTTCGCCGGGGTACGTGACCGGCGTGCACGCGAGCGATTCCATGCGGAGAGGAATTTTGCGATTCCCCGGGCTCGGGGCTCGGGTTCGTTGCATCCTGGCCTCTGCACGCGTTTATTCGTGCAATTTCGTATTCCCCGGGTTTATGGTCTCTTTGAATATTGAAGACTTGCGCTCTGGAACCTTTAGGGGAGTTCTGAGACTTCGAGTGCCGGTAACTTTCCCTCCAAATAATTGCAAATTCTTCCCATACATATTTAAATATTTGAATACCTATTGTCAGGATTGAAACTTCCCGGGTGAGATAAATCAGAGTACATATATCATTTCAGATTTTTTGATCTCGTGCAGCTGGAGTTAATGCGATTGAATCCTCCAGGCTGCTCGACCGACGTCATCTTGTTTGTTAGAGAAAGTAACTAAAATGCACAAACAAAAAAAGAAATACGTCTATAGGTACATTACCACCAATTTTTCTAAAGTATACAACCATTTTTAAGCCGGAGAAGAACGGCATACGATCACAGTAGTAATAAAGAAATAAAATGCAGCTGGGGTCGCATAAAGTCGAAGGACAAGCAGGGCTAAAGTTTTTACTGCTTTCATACTATAACTCTTAAGTATCTACTAAAACTCGACTGCTTTGCGTCGCTCTATGAAAAAAAGTAATAACTTATTTAAGATTGCTGTAATGTTTGGACGATCGTTCCAGGAAAAAGCAAAAATTAATTTTCTTTGCTAAACGCGTATCTCATTAAATGTTTACGGAATTTCAAAAATATTTACAAAAATGGCATGGCAATGAATTTGAGGATCTATGCATCATCGCCAGCGAATGTATCGCAGTGCCAGGGGTTAATATCGCAAAGAATCCGTAAAAAGCTCGGCCATTCTTCACCGTGCAGGATGCCTCGCGGACGTATCTTCCGGGAGGATTAATCGCAGGCGATTTGGTATTAATAATACATAAAAGGGCCTGTTATTCATCAGCTAATCACGCTCCCCGCGAGGCGGCTACGATATCGGCTGCGCGGAACGACGCGAGCAATCAACGATAAACAGCAATATCATTGGACAGTCGTGGATGGCGCGCGGCTGGAGCTGCGTCGGATCCCGATCGTCATCAAATTAAAGGAAAACACGTGGCAGGATGGGTCTCGCGCGAGTCTTCCTCTCTTCCCTTTCGCATAAATTCCACGATTAATAAATCCCCCCTCGACGGGGGCGAGCGAGAAGCGATTTACCGCGGACCGTTGTAATCCATTTAATCGATCATTAAGTTCCCCGGCAAACCGTTCCGCTGCGCGTATTTTCCGCCGTCGCGGTTTCAGCGGGCGGCCGTTTTAATCGACGTAAATTTTCATTTACTACATTTATGCCATTTCCATATTGCACCGGCTCGTTACGACCGGTCGACCGTCCCGCGATCCAAACGGAGAATGCCAATTAAGCGGGGTCAAAAGTAACCATTTCGTTCTGCGAGTCGTTGTCCTGCGATTATTACGCTACGACTTACCAGATTCATTTTTCAACCGAAGTCTTACGTCGCCCTGGACTTCGTTGAGTCACGATAACGAAGTTATTATCTAAAAATGGGAGAAAGTTAAATAAAATAAAAATGGGTTGTACAATAACAAGATGCAGGAGCCACGTATGCATTGAATGCATTTCTGTATGATTTTGATGATTCAGAAATGGTACAACAGTATGTTTAAATACCCTGAAATTTGTCCAATTTCGCATTTGCTTATTTGCATCCGTTGGTTCGTTGCAATTTGTTCGGTGGATGCGTAAGGTCTTGCGGATTTCCGTGCCGAGAGGATCTGGCGAGAGCTCGTACGCGTCTCTCGTGCGTTTTTCGCCTCGCTGTCACTTCCGCATCGATGGAAACGTAGTCATATCGATGCAGCGGCGAGATAGCCGCTGGTGCCCCGTGTGTGCCGAGCGTTGTTCGCGATCAATAGATCGCTGTACCGGCGGATCGGCGATCTGGCGATCTAGCAGCGGGAGATCGTGTAGCGATCGTTCGTTCCGCGATCGCGCACAATACGAATCGTACGTTCCGGGGTCGTACCGGGGGCGACTGTCTACGTATACTACTTCGGATCCGTGAGAAGTGTGCTGCCTGCTCACGGACCCGTACAACGATCCTGCACCGAGCTGTTAGAGATACTTTCGACAAAGAACCACGGACGGCTTGGAGCGCGTACGCGCGCGCGGGTGAGGCAGTCGCGCGAGGATCCGAACTCGTCGTAAGACCCTTCCCTTGGTGCCTGGCTCCAATTGCATCACATTGACGTCTAAATTCTGCACGTGAGAGGGTTGAAATGCTGCTTACGCTGATTTTTAATATGTTATTGTAGCTAATAATTTTTAGCGTTCTTATCTGTAGAACGAAGTGTTCTTCTGAGATTGAAATCGTCGTCCAACTAAAAAGTTATAATTTGTACTTTGACAGTATTTTTACTGTCTTGAAATAGTGAATACTGAATGCTGAACTATTTAGTCATTTAATCGAAGAATTCTTTTATTCATCTATGCTATTTACATAATGAGCTTGAAGATAGGAAAATTATTTTTGACGTACACTATATAATTGTTCAGGCTTTCGCAATTTTCGGGTTGAAATCCGCAATTTCATTCATGACAGTGCGATTTTACATAAAACCGCGCAGATCCCCGTTTAATGCCAGCCAAACGACCCATGCACGTCCATAAAAGTGTTTGCGAGAGGAAGAGTTAAGTGCCGCAGTACCATTATTCGCGAATCGATCGATTAGCGTCGTGACGTAGCCTTTCTCAGCGATAATTATTTGTTTAGAAAGTATCCCGTGAGCCGTTCGGAGCGATTCAGGCCAAAGGTTGGGACCGTGTAGAACGATCTAATCGACGGACTCGCGCACGCATAAAATGGTACCGTTTCTTTCCGGTGCACGTGTCCACGATCTCGGTTGTCTGAATCATTGCTGTCGTTCATTAATAATGTTCCCTCCTAAATCAATGAAACTCAATTGGATTTCCTAAGCTTCCACGTACCTATCTTGTGGAAACTGAAAATATTGCACCACCTGACAATGAAAAATGGAACTTTTAAAAAATATGTTGATTGGGTCGGTACCATGATCTATAATCTATACAACTCGGATATTCAGATTATCGGTATGATAATTATTGATATGAAGATCAAAAATGAGAAACCTGAAGAAGATTGCTTTGATTAAACAGGTACCATTTATTTCATGTCATTCTAATGAAAACTGCAGAGTTGAAGCTCATCACAGTGATTACTTCTGGAACGGTCGCGGACCGTATAAGGTGTAATGAACCTCGATTTAAGCAAGTGCATTATGAGGAAAATTAATTTTGAAAGAGCAAGGAATAATTACGTGGCCCACGTATTATGGACATGATAATCAACATGTTAACAATATGTAGAGCACTAACTTCATAAATTAATTTTATTTTCTCCAGCACATCATCATAAACTATATCACCTACGCAGACTTCAGACAGTACCCAAGCCGTCAACGATCTTTCTTCGCCTATAAGCAGCGCCGACCCATCAACAATCGGTAATTCAAGCACCATATTGCAACCTTGTCAATTTGCAACGGTGAGCCAAGCAACTTTCCTATCAAACTGAATTATCGGTACTTTCACGATAGAGTTAGCGGGACAGGAATGCCAGGGTTGGTGGGTCGGTCCGAAAAACCTTACATTTCACGTCGGTGCCACAAGCCGACGCTGATTGCTGTGACAAGTATGGCGGATAGTCTCGCCCGGCCATACCGTAGAGGCCCCTTTCGTAGGTCCCCGTCGACACTATGTCATCGTGCTACGGTTCCCGTTCACGTGTCGTTCACAAAGGGTGCGGGGGCCCGAGTGTCGCGCGTGTACGTACATACCCGGGGCCATTGAGCGCGTGAGTCCGGGGCCCGTTTGACCGATCACAATACGAAATTAAGATAGCGATCGACACCCTGGCTATCGCCGGGGCCCGGTCTGACGGGAACGGGCGAAAATAAATAAACGGCCGATAAATCGCGTTGCGAAACGCGGACCCGTCGCAGACGGGACACCCCGCAGATCCCATCGGCAGAAACAACCGCATTCAGAGTGGTCGCAAAACAGTCTACGGCTGAATATCACAGGAAGAGAATATCGACCGATCCCGTTGAAAAACGAGACCGTCGTTCGCCGAGATCCTGACGAATAAACAGAAAGATAGAGGGATGAATGGTCGGGGCGGGGCCGTCTCGTGGAAAGTATGTCGACAACCTTCAAAATTTCTTGCTTTGATCTTCCTGCAATTTTAGATGAATCACGTTTCCTGGGAATCTCTCCGAATCTTTTGTCAATAAACAGTTGGTGTCAGCGTTTAATAGTCGGAACCTGGGTGACGCCACGAAACTATAAACTATAGCATAGTCCAAGGCGTTCATTGACGTCACGATTCGTCCTGAGAGTGGGGAGCCTATCACGATCCTACAGTACTGGTCGTGACGTCGCTAGGTAGGTGGAGCAATTCTCAGCACGTGACGTCACCACTTCGAGGGACTTTTGCAGCAACGCTAGAAAAACTAGATTTTTGGAACTTGCGTACGTACTTTCCGTATCGAGATAAGCCGCAAGTGTCTCGGTAATTTTTCGAACGACTCCCACGGTTGGTATTTTCAACGAAGAAATAAATCTTCCGAGAAACGACTGTCAGCCTTTGGGTGTCCCTCTCGCACGTACGGGCTAGATACGCGAGGCCTAGAAGACGTTACGCCCTCGATGATCGATCGACGTTTCGATTCTTCGTCGCGAAGAAAACGAAGGACGATCTTCAACGGGTATATGCGCCTCTGAATCAGCAAATCCTTTTGATATCTCGTTGCGAGCCTGCCGCCAGCTGCCGCGCGCGCCAAGCTGAACCGAGCCGAGCTGGGCCCGATCCCCGCATTATTTCGTGCTCTCGGGGCCCTGCGCAACGCGCCGCGCCGCGCCGGCGTGAATGCCCCCTCGACTATATACGAGCAGCATGCATGTAGACATCAGATACGCTCGGTATAATATAACTTTTGCCCGCTAAGATACTTGACGCCGCATACCTTCCGCGAGCAACGGATGCTCCGCGTGCCTGCGATCCGCCACGAAACATATCGGTGTCTCTCGAAAATATTATTTTAGTCCGCGATCAGAACCCACCAGCCGGCTCCCGAGACCATGGGGAAACTGTCTGACCCGGCCATGGGGCCTGCCATGCGCAATGGTGATTGCACCGGGCTGATGGCTGCGATTTGTACACTTCTAGACAAAGAGATAACACGTGTGCTATTCTTAATTTCTTGTCCTACCAACCAATAGTGCAGGATCGTGACCTCACTCTGGCTCTGACTATAGCAGTTCCCTCACTATTTATCTCCCGAATTCTCTCGTGAAATGGTATGTTTGTTAAACATATGAGACGATGAGATTACGGGCTCATAGTAAGTAGACCACTCGGTACAATCCCAAATGTTTCTCCAAGTTCGGAAAGAACGAAACAAAACTTTGTTTGGTGGCAAGCTATTCGTGTGATTCGAGAGGGCTGGAAGCGGCCCGAATCGTGGCGCGAAAGAAAGGAGTCCACGGAAGACCCATAAACTGTATAATTTACGTATTCGGAGGTGTATCTCGGTCGGAATCTGCAGCGGTCCGAGCCGAAAATTCCCAAGATGTCAGGTCGGGTAGACCTCGCGCGGCAAGTGTCCACCGGTTCAGATGCGTCACGATTAAAGCTGTGGGCGGGTCTGGTGATCAGATTAATGACATCATAAACCCAATAAAATATCACCGAGCGAGGTCGAACAATGCGGGCGAATCGACGGGGGGAATCGGGAGCGGGTGTCGGAGTCTCCTATTTCGTTCACGGGGCCAATCGTCTCCTGGTTCTCGACGATCGCCTTGCCCCACGGTGTCGTGCCCCTTCCACCCAGGCTGATGGATGATGCAAATAACTGTGCCTGGTCCTGACGCAACCGTCGAACGGTCACGGAGCAGTTTTCTCAGCAGGTGGTTGGCCGCTTCGGATGGCAGGTCCGAAAAAGGGAAGATACGCGCGCAGGGAGGAGAAAAGAGAGCGCCCCAGGCTCGAGGGATTGGGATTGGGATTGGGAGAAAGACCAAGAATGCGACGGTGTGCACAGTTCTCGTGAAGAAAGTCGGCCTCGACCTCTCCAACGTCCTCGGACGATTCTTTTCCTTCCTCGGATCGACGGATCGAGGCGGCTTGCTCTCTCAGTCAATAAATATGAAAGTCGGCTAGGGGTGGATCACACCTCGAGCGTGGGACGCGTGACTTCTTCGTGCACTGCTTCTTGACGTTTCCGATCAAAGGAGACGGTTTTAGGAGGGTGAAAGTTGCGAGCGACGCGGCTACGCGCGGTTATTCAATTCAGAAATTTATACGTCGAGATTCTCGACCTAGGAGCATCAATCATTTTGACAGAACCCGTATTGGGTCCTATTGGAAGGAGATTAAAGCGACTGTGTGTGACTTTCTCACCCCCTACATTCACGATTATATTTTTTTCAATAAGATTGTGCAATCCTATTTTTTTTACTGTTTAACCCCTTCTATCGAGTTCCCGAAAGAAATATGTTAGCTACACGGCACTTACAGGGATCTATAAATCCAGCCTTCACTGATCGAACTTCCATTTCAAGGGACAAAAATAAAGAAAATGGTGCTTTTGGTCGTAGCATCGACTTTACGGTGTAACTTCTCTCGAGGCCGAACGGATCACGTTTAATCGACTCGGACTGTGGCGAGCAAATGAGTGTCTAGCGATGGCCGATCAACATCCGGCGATCTGTCGATGATACCGGCGTCCACGGGCACCGTACTCTTTCCTTTCTTCTCTCTCCTCTCTCTCCGTTCGCGGTGGATGTATCGACAAATTCGTGTCCCGCGGCGAAGGAGGCAGATCTGTCACATCTGTGGAGAGCAATCAGAACCTGTAACACCGTATATCGCGTTCCGCTCGTGTAGGCCCACGGAACCGGGGGTCGTGGGGGTCGGATATCGATAGTTTGAATCGACGGACGATGTCTCTCGTCGTGCTCATCAAGACGCGACAGGACTGCTTCGCTGGATGCTGCGTCATCCGCGTCCAGACGCTAGCCATCCGATCACTGCAACCCTCTCCTTACATCCTTTGTTTTTCCTGGTGGACTCATTAACCCTGCGCCGGTACCCTCTTTCCTGAACTGGTAAGCCTCACACTCCGAGATCTTCCCAAAAATTTGTTAACAATTCTAAAACAGCTCTAAAATTATAGAATAATCTTGCTCGTGTTCTCTCAAGCTCAATAATATAATTTGCTTCTTCCATTTCAGAATTGCAGCTACTATCGGACCGTACTTCCCCGAGTTTTTATATTCCCTATGGCCTATGGCCCATGGAAACGATTTACTGCTCCTTATTGCCAGTGCCGACCAGATTAGGAAAAAAGTAAGTCTGTTGTCCTTAGCCAGGTACAAGACTCGAACGTAGCGCAAAGAATCCCGGTTTACAGCGTGCCCTCGCCGAGCACCAGGTATCACGAGGGTGGGGTTGTGTAAAAAAATAAAAACTCGCTCCGTAAAAAAATCTAATGCTTTACGAGGCCGGAGACAAAATCCGGTTCAAGGCCACCCATTAATGAAACGGTCGGCGATGGAACAATGCGTTTCGGACGGCCAGAAACCTAAATATACCGAAGGCTGTCGCTTGGAGGCGTGGTTCCAGGTATTACAGTGGTTGGTCGTAGAAAACCATGCTGATCCCTTACGACAATCGAATCGATTATGAGCAATTCACGCGCCCACTGGCCGTTGTCCGCCGGCATCGGTTTTACTTTACGGTATGGCAGCCGGAAGAGGGTGGCCGATCATAAAGAAACTAGTGGGGGATGGGGTCGACGTCGAAATGAAAAAGGAAATTGGGAATGGGGCAGTAAACAAAAAAAATACGTCCAAAAAAATCGGTGGACTGAGTGGGGGAGAACGAGAGGGGTGTGAACGCGTCGGGTGGAGTTGTTAGGGCGATGAGAGTTACTGTTATCGAAGTTTTTTTGTCGTGTTTGGATCTGATTGAGCATTTCATTTCGTTCGAGTTTGTGCGCCACCCTTATTCACGATGATCTGTGCCTTTGGGCCAGGGGAATTCGAAAACATACGGCAGAAGTGATTAACTGAGAAGCACTGATTTGAAAAAAGTTTTACTGCAACATAAGGTATCTAGAATATATACCTAGCCTTCTGTTTTCTAATCTTTTTATGAAGAATTATAGATGTTTACATGTACTAAGCAGTACAATTTGTTATTTCAATATGATTGCACGTATGTAATTGATTATATACAATTAGTTCTTGTAGCAGACTTTGGGTAAAGAAATTCTAGTAATAAATATTTCGGGGTCTCTCTCTGTGGAAACGTTTACAGTCTCGGGGAAGATTTAATTTTATACCTGCACTGCATAATATAACGACGAAACTCGCATAGTAATGACGATTGCTGAACCATGATCGAGAAAAAGGTGCCACCAAAATAGTATAAAAACACGTTCCCTAAAACAGCATAGTGTCCCAGCGAGCAGATTCTTGTCCCTTTTTCCTTTCTTCCCTCTTTTTATGGTCATTCACCAAGTATCCCTGGATTATCTCGCCCAGATTGTTTCGCGTTCGCCGGTCAGGGTCATAAAACGGTCAAACTTTCCGAAAGCAGTCCACCCCGAAAGCGAACATAAACATCCCGTCGACGGTCTAACGGTACCCGGTGACTTTTTCGCAACAGTACCATGGGGATCAGCTTTCTTTCTTTCCGGCTTTCTTCGAAGTATTTTTACCATGGGGGAAATTCGAACGGTTCCTGCATTTTTATGGTGAGCACGGACAAAGAATTCGCAGAGACCTGTACCTTCCTTTGCACGCCTGGAGATGTGGGTCAGCCGTAAAAAGCAAGAAGGGTTCCTTCGCAGGGGTAGTTCCAGTTGTTTAAACTTATTGCGGTGCGAATCGTAAAGTCACGGACGAATTTTTACCATTACTGCTCCGAAAAAACCGTAAAAAGATTCTCGATCCTACCGGACCGAATAAAGAGTCCAGATGTTTGAAGAAAGCTATTCTCGGTCCTCGAAGTAATCTTCTTCTAACACTGTGAGTCTGTGCGAGTCTCAATGCTTAGATTTTGTTTATCCAGTTCGTATTCCGTTCGAGAAGTAGTACAAGTAATTTCAGCAAGATGTGAAATTGTGAAAAGAATATATGAAATGCAGGAGATAAGTTCGAGAATTTCCTTCTTTTTTTCATCTTCAAATGTTAATTAACAACCGAAACAAACAATGATAAAGTTTAGAGTGTTTACCCTCATATTACTCTTAAATGAGGGGTTAGCGACTTAAAATTTTGATGGATTTCAATCTAAAAGCATTGTTTTGCACACGAATCAATAAAAATTGTCGTGAAGATCGCTGGACCATGCTTATCCTATAGACCCCTTGACTATTTTCTCAATGTTCGTAATTAATTTCTATTTGTCAAGCACGGTTAAGTAACTTTCCCAAGGACCACGTTTACGACATTTCCGAGCATCTTGTGCCAGGGGTGTATCGACCACTCAACATTTCCTGCACCCATAGCAAAAACAGGCAGTACGCCACTTTCAATCCCCGTTTCATCAATTTCTTTCCAATTTGTACCCTCGCCACGATTCACAGCAACTATTCCAGCTCCGTACCCTGCACAAAAGGGCGCTGGGCTTCGTCTGGCGCGACGCTTCCGTCGCAGGGGCATGAAAACTGGCCCAAAGTGGAGCGTTCTCCGGGCGTATCGTTGCGTGAAACCGACTCATCGTGGCACAACGAGAGCCTAACGACTGGCATTCAGTGCGTGCCCGTTTGCCCACGTGACATGCAAAAATCACCCTCCTGACGCCCGGAACCAACGGCCCTCAGGCCAGGAATGACTGGCCCGTGATTGGGCCCCGAAATTCGAGAGCAAGACAGAGATCTTTGCCTACCTCGGCTTCTCCCGTTCCGGGAGATCACGTCGGGCCGGGCTAATTCAACCAACAAAACGAACGTTTACGCGCGTTTTGCATAAACGCTTACTCATGCTCCCCCGACTACCTTTCTCCTCCGGACCCTCCTTCTTCGCACCCTTTGGGGAACGACGGGGAAAATTTTCCTTCTGCGACGCCTGGGTGTTCTAGATTAATATGAAACGTCATTCCAACACCTGTTTCTTTCGTTATGAATTTTATATTAGGTTGGACGTGTCTTTCTTTTCAATGCGACTACTGTATTGTGATGTTGAAATAATGGACAGGGTAGTGAAGCTGTATAAGAAATGGCAGAAGGGTAGCGAGAGAATACCTTCAATTCGCAATTTTGATATGGTACCATGCAATTCGATAAAACTATCTTGAAGTTGTTTTTAAAATGATATTTTCCCCATTTCTGTCCTGTTACGAATTCGAGAATGAATCTAAAAATCGCAGCCCGGTAAAAATTGGATACTAGCAGTATCAGCAAGGTTAGAAGAAGCCAGTCACCCCTCAAGAAGAAAGCTCGACCCGTGACGCAACGGTTCGCCAGAAATCGCAATTTGTCGAAGACGCAGGGGCGTTCCAGGTACACGCGGAGGCGAGTGCGCATTCGAAGTAATAATATTACATCGGTAGATCCTCGTCCCGGGAAATAATGGATTAACGAAGGTTTAAAAGGCAACAGGCTGTGCAATCATCGCGTACGAGAGAACAACCCCTCTCGCAGAAACAAGAGTACACGCAGAATACAGCTCCCCGGACGTCTTTCCCCCCCGTACCGTCTCGCATCGCAGTTGGCAATCGCTCATTCGGGATCACGGTATATCACGCTTCATATAGAATGCCGGTGGGCCGATGAATTATTGACCGGCCGGTGGCATCCGGCCGTTCGTTCCGCGGGCTGAAACGATCGACCATAGCAATCCCGTTCGCGGCAATGATGAATCCAATCATAATTTAGTTACATCTTATTAGACTCCTACCGAGCCGGCTCACCGTGAGACCGCCAGGTATATAACCTTCTTAATCCACGAAATGCATCTCGCTGCTACCCCTTCGACCCCTCTGCTGCATATCTCTCCCTCTCTCTTTCTTTCTGTCCCTCCCCTCCCCATCGGACTCTCCTCCTCACTGTAACGGAGGCTTCGATTCCTCTTTCCCGCGCGTTTGTCCTTCGCTCGTCTATGAAACCGCTCATCTTCCACGGAGATTGCACAGGCCGTGTCTAATTTCGATCCTGGCCTCCGTGGTCCCCTTTCGTTTGGACCCACCTGTGTTTCCTGTACTGCAACAACGAACCACTGTACTCGAACAGAGTTCGACGGGTGTACGAGTGTACTACATATTTTTGTTGCGTGGGTTTTACAAGTTGGAACTAATGGGGCTAGAAATTGTATGAATGGAGCTGGATTAACAAAAGATTTTGAAAATCGTCGGAATCCAGGAGGAGAGTAGTCGAGCAGCTCCCGGATAGAAAAAAAGCGCTGAGTGATACCCGGTACTCGATCCTTCAATTATCTCGAAGAGGCCTGTAATTTTTGTGAGAGATCTACACGGGCTCCAGACCTCCGGTGTTAGCATCTGTCGTCTCCGCGTCAGCGAGCGGACCCATTGACGTTAATTCGACGCCACCGTGACTAAATAATATTATGGAAACGTGTCATCTGTCCCGGCGGAACCCATGCCACGGGCACAAGTTCACGGACCACCGGGTATATCAATAATTACAACGTGTGCGAGATGATGATGATCTGACACCCGTCGCTGGGATCCCAAGCACCACGGACATCTTGGACCGACGCCGAGACCCTTGTCCATCCGTTTCCTGAATTCCCGACGTGCCCCCGAAGAACCACGGGCACTTCGACCCCGCTAATAGCACCGGGGAATTACACTAATTAATTTCACACGTACAATTTTCTGTGAAATACTACGGAGAATGTTTTACAGTTGATCGGAACTGCTTAATGAGTCGATACCGATTACATCGTGTGTCAGTCCGCAGGCAAGAAACACATTAAAATTAATGTCAGACGAGGATTATTGTTTCTGTCTCGGAATAAGCAATATGTATGTTAATGAAAAGAGCCTGAAACCATTGATCGACTGTAGCTGTAATGAAGAACGTCGGGAGTGAGTCACGTGAGAGATCCGATGATAGATAGAAAGAAGACGAGCGAAGATATCATTGTTTTTAATAAGACTTTTGCTCGTAGACCTCGTTTTTGAAGAAGACTATCAATGTTGAAAGGATTATTAAAGATATGACAGCCCGCGCGTCACGTGATTCTCGGAACCCGACAGGCGATGACTCAATTACAATGCCACAATGTATCTAGTTAAACCCTCCATGAAGCTTACATTAAATGTTTCAATAATTAAACAGACACGAGAAACAGTAAAAAGTATTTTATCGTTCGAAGAATTTACATTCGAACGATTCACAATTATTCTCTTCATGCTATTCTTAGGCTCCACTTTCAAAACAACTTGACTCAGACTTACAATAGATTCTCTGCAAAATTTTCTCATCATTTCTCAGGATGATTATCAAAACTGTGTTCTGACCTTCGCATCTCCAGCGGGATTCTCCCACAGGCCCAAGATAAAACTCTCCAGCAATCAATCAGCGAAGTTCGATCAATCTCTCCGAGGGAATTCGCACAAAAAGGTTTCATTAGGTTATCCGGGTAACCCGTTTTGCTGGGTCTAGCTGAGCAAAGCCTTTCGTAGCACAAGAAGCATTAGCGACTGCTGTCTCTGAATCCGTTTCCTATTCTCAAGGACTCGGAGGTTCGAAAGAAAGTACATACATTGTTACAAGATTTGTCGATCGAGCATTAAGTAGCAGAACTGGCTGGCAGAGGCGGAGAGACATGTCAGCTACACCGTGCAGATAACCCCGGCCTATCGGTTGTTCGTGTTTCCCGGTTTCGACCAGGTTAGGTTTAATGCACCCGTGATCTTTGGCACGCATATGTGCAACAAGGATCCGGGCCGCGCCAGGTGCCCGCGCTTGAGTCACGGATTTTATGGTCCACGACCCCGCATTTCGCGGTTCTCACGCTGCCTTTAACACAGGAATGCTAAAAAGTCGTTCCTCATTAAACGAACTGGAACGGAATTCCGGAACGGTACTGGAAAATACCACGCAACGGGCCTGGTCCGCGAGGCGGGAGCAATATGGATTGTGCATCGCGTGCACTCGCCTGCACTCGCACTGACCCGGCGCACGCGACCCGTGAAATAGAGACGCGGGAGCCGAGTCGTGCTCCCTTCCTACGATCCTGATCGAGGAATCCTTTTTTCCTCTTTCATCTTCCTGCTTCTATCCGTTTCTATCCTACCGATCGAGTGTGTGAACTTTTAACCTGATCTCTTAGAACGATCAAATATAATGGTACATATTAGTAAGTCAAAATACTGATGATTATTTTATCTATATTGATGTAATCGTTTGCTATTAAATATATTAATTTAGTTGTTGCGTTCACGAAGTTCATTTTGGAAGGGTTAACAGGAATAGTTACTACATAATTTTATTGGATAATGTTTTTTATTTATTTCGGTATCTCCTAGTGCTTTATAGCATCATCAAAGTGGTACTAATTTAAGAATATCTTGGAGATTATAGTATAATCTCTAAGACTGTAACGAATTCGATAAAAAGACACTTAAATTATACAAAAAAGAACGTTTGATTATTGTTAAATGTCTTCTATTACATTTTGCAGGTATTCTACAAACAATCAAGCCAAAGACTGTTGTACTCTGACTAGTTGTGTTCTGTTTAATTTATTTCAAGAAAAAAGAGGACGTTTTCTAATTTTCTGAAAAGATCGGTAGCCTAGCTCTCCGAAGCAGCTGCAAGTCCTAGAAAACCGTGGCCCGCACGAAAGAATGAGGCCTGACATTATGCGTGAGCACGTTCAGGTAATCAGCCATGGCTAACGATGTAATGACTGTCTCAAGCTCGTTGCTGAAGTTTTGACACATCGTACACTGATCCTGTTTCAACTACAAGCCACGTATTTGAAAAATTAACAAAATCATTTCTATCGAACTTCATGTATATCCTTGCCTGAACAGCGTTACCATTTTTGAAAATATAGTGGGCTTTCTTGATTTTTAAGATCGAGATTTAAGGGAATCGAGCATGGTCAAAGGTTTTCCGTCGTAGAATAGCGGAGAACGAGTAGGAAGCAAAACTGGTGACACTTAGGAGTTCTTTACAGTAGGTAAAAAGCAAGACCGGTTAAACGCTGCCCTCGCTCATTCATGCAATCACGCTTGTGCGGTCTTTCAGCGGCTGGTTCGTTTGCGGAAACGGCGCGAACGTCGGCGATTAAACACTTCCTTGTAAACCTTTCCCTACGCAAATCTTGTATTCGACCGAAACCGGGAAAACACGAGTGCTGCATTCAATACGGATGCATTTACGAAGATTCTACTATGATTGCTTGGACGCGCTATCGTTTACTTCAAAATTAAGATGAATAAAAAGGCCCTGATTATTCTGTAAACCTTGTAATCCCTCTGTGAAAATATTTAAAAAATGTTTTACATGTTAAATCGTTAAATTGTGAAGACCATCTTTCGCCACAAAAATTGGAACGAACGTGTTGAGGGAGGATAGTATGGTACTTTCATTTTGAAGGAAAATGCCAAAAATAAATTAACAATGAACATTTCAAAATAATGATTGTCCAGTAATAACATGACTCGAACAAATACGTCAAAGAATATCTTCAATCTTTACAGTATTCAAACACAAAAATGTGTCTTGATCTGTGCACGGGTTGAAGAACTAGTGATTGACCGGTGGTAGCTTCCTCGGCTGACCGATCGCAGTGCTGCCCTAATTGCGGTGCCATTTTTCCAGCCTTCCACAGGCCGGTATCTATTCAGGCCAGCCGTAAATATCCGACCACCGACGTTATTCCGGTAGCTCTGAGCAGCTCCAATTCCCCGACCTGTGGCCTTTCTTTATCGTCGATTCGTCGTGTTTTACCGAGTCGATAAGGACAAGGAAACCGAAGTAGATTCCTCCGGAGCATGCCGAACCTGCCACGAAGAAGATCGACGAGGAGAGGAGAGGCAAGGAGAAAGAAAGAAAGAAAGAAAGAGAGAGAGAGAGAGAAAAGGAGGAAGATAGAGCCGAAAGGGAACGACGTCGAAACGAAAGCCGCTCCAGAATCGTGGTAGTCGTGCATCCGATAATGAGGCTCGCGCGGCATTTTCGATCCCGTGCCGCAAATAATCCCTTTTCTCGACATGGGAGGCTCTCATTACCGGACGAGGAGGCGGAGGGAGCCGAAGACACGAGAGCCAGAAGAAAAAGACACGATAAATACAGACAGGGTAGGCCACTCGGGTGGAGAACCTCCGAGGATCGATGCCGTTTTATTTTTTTCAGAAGCTGATTGAGATCGACCGGGATCATTTACCGGTCGACCTGTTCCGGGCCCTGGACTAATCAGATCAATCAGATAGAGTACGATCGCGAGATGAGTTCGGCATCATTATCCTCCAGCGGCTCTCTCTCCTCTTTCTCTCTCTCTCTCTCTATCTCACTTTTTCTCCCTTCTTCGATATGTCCTCCTCTGACCGCCGTGACGGGTCCCCAGGATCGCAAATCGAATCGTGAAATCGATTTGAATTGCTCAATCGCGCGCCGCTCCGCGATACAATTCACCCACTGATCTCGAGCGATGTTAATTCGATCACTCTCATTACTAAACGCTGATCTTTATATGCAACATAAAAGTTTTCTACCTGATTTTCTTTCGTAATATGTTTAATGGTTTGAACATAATTATGCTTGTAAGATTTGATTACGATGCAGAGAAGCAGCGTGGTTAAAGGAAGTTGTTGTGTCCAATGGGTTATTTGTCACAGGGGATTGATAGAGCGACTGTTATGGGCGGTTAGAGACACGCAGCATCGTTTACCTAAGTGACTCATTTGCTACCGATTTTCAAGATCTCTCTCTTCCGTGAGCTAGGCTCGCGTGATTTCACGCGTACGCCGACCACGCTCCGGAGTGTCCCCCTGCGTGACGAGGACACGTGCACGCCTACTATGTTTCTTCGTTCTGGCTTCATTTGCGGTCGACGAGTTACCATTAAGACGTCTTTCCTCAGAATTCGAGAAAATCATCGTCCTTACAACTATAAATTATTTATTTTCGTGGACTTTCAGCAGAAACCAAACGACGCAGTTTCCATCCTAGTGGACACTATAAATGCAAAAAAATTCATAGTTCATTAGCGACAAAAACAATTCTGTCAGGAATGAGATAATTTTTAAAATCCACTTCCAATAATCATGAAAAAATAACAACTCTGTCGCCAGCGAGATAAATTTTTAAAAAATCACGAAATATGCTGATGTGAAAATAAAAGGAGCGTCTTCGGAATCCGAAAGGGAATTTTGTCTGAAATTAATAAGATTTCTTCAAGCATTACCGTGCATTGAAATCACCAAGGTGTCAGCGCCCGGCTTTCATTAAAAATTCCGGAGATTTATCCCACTGATTCTAAACAATATTAATTTATAATTTTACGAGACCTCTGCCCGATAAATAATAAATTAATTTTCGATTTCATTTGGAAACTAAAAAATGGTAATTGCGGCGGCGATAAAAAACGGTTATAAATAGTAAAAGACGGCGAACCAGCCTACTCGAGGACTCAAGCGGTACGGGGATTTGATTAAAAATAAAATCGGTATTTATGATAGAGCGATCGAGGGTACGGACAAGATTCTTTTCAGACTGACAGAAATACGCAGCCAATATTTCCCTGAATACGGAATGGTTCCCGCTGGTTCCCTTCCTCTTTCCTTTTTTGTCGTCGTAACACGTTACTTCTAAGATCAGACCCCGGTCCTACCGACAGCCGCTTTTTCCAGCGGACTTTATAAAACTTATAAATATTCCGCGATATTTCATCGACGCGTAACTCCTGGTTGCGTCTGCGGGATTATCCGGTGAGAAACGACGGATTTCGATACGCATTATTCAGAGTGGCCCACTGGAAATGCAAATGATCCTCGCCGGTCGAAATCTCGAAGGTCGAAGCGATCGAGACCCGGTTGTCGCGGGAACAATTTACACGATCGCGGTATATAAATCAATTTCGATGACAACGAGGCGTTATCCGGGCAAAATTACATTTCACCAATGTCGAAAGCAGTTAGTTTCGTTTTCTACGGGATGATACTCTGCGTAGATGGAGGAACATCTTCCTTTGAACGACAGAAGGTTCCGTGGGGAAACGAAACATAATTTGGAAGGCGGAAAACCGTGACGGGACGCCGACTTCTACCTAATGAGCCGACTAATTATTTCGAGTCACCCTGATTAACCGTGGGAAACGTGCAACAGGACTGCTGGCGATGTGATAATTATCGCCACACCTTGTTTGAATTGGACACACTGATCGGTGATTAAAAAAATAAGAGATATAACCGAAAGTGCCAGTGGAATGAACCAATCGGACAGCTTGCTGCCGTATTCCTTTCAAATTCCTGCCAGGAGACTTCTTGCGAGGCATTGAGAATACCATAATGGGGAAACTTAGTTTTCAGTAAAATTGTACTTGTTGAGAGGCCTGCTACAGGACTCAATAAGGCTACCTACCTTAGACACTGGGATATCGGAAGGCGGTTGAGGACGGTATAATACACAATAGGAATCGGTGACGGCTCAGGTAGTAGCGGGAAAGGTGTCGTCTAATTGTCGGTCGGCTGGCGGGCGTTGGAGGTAGCCGCCACGTACTTATTTTATACGGGGTGACCCAAGTTACTTGGGCACCTTGAATATTTGCGATAGAGAGGGAAATTTTGTTTTGTAAATGTAGAACAGCGTTACAATTAGCTATAACACGGCAGTTGGGGCGGCTGGCTCGTCAGTTCGCTGCGGCCTTACCTCGAGGCAACATCTCTGCGCTCGAGAACGGAATCGTTATACACATTGTTCTTCAAATATATTTCTGATCGTTTTCCAACCTACTTGTGCCTTACGCTCTTTACATCCTGACTACAACCTCATCTTACATAAACATTTTTTGTGTGCGTGAAGCCTTTTCGGAAATTTCAAGGTCACCTTGATTCCTATAAGTGGAAAGACTCACCTTTTTTATCATAATTTTGATTATGTTTATGATACAGTACAAAACATTGGATCTTCCGGTCCACAACCACAGAAATTATAGGAACACAATATCTGAACGCCAACGCAACCCCCAGTCATTAGGCTAATTTACGGGAGTGTTCAAAATTATAGATGAGACCCAGGCACAAAGTCCATCGTGGTTAGAGCAGAACACACAATTATCCGTGGCCACGTGGCTTCGTGATCATTTTTACGACTGCCTATTTCCTAGGCATCTTCTCCGGCGATCTGCTCGAAGAAACGTTCGTTGTCCTCGCTCGACATCGATTATCTCCTCCACTTCCGGTCCACTGTGCTGTTTTCTGTTGGTGATGGCGACGAGCGGAGGGTCTTGCCACCATTAGAAGGAAAGTCGATCGGCTTTCGACAAAGGACAAACGTTTTGACTCGGGCACAATGGATCCATTTCACCAGGACTTTCACACGCGGTGTCCTTTGTCCTGGTTGGGGGCGTGGCTGTCACAGGCAGGTCCTCTTTTTGGCTGCGTCCTTATTATGCTAATCGTAAAAAACTGTTTCTTGTTCGTAATAATAATTCTTGTGTAATATGGTTGATATTCAAGAATCCGCTCGAGTATTTTTTAGTCATCGATTAAACGTGGAAAGAAACGTTGAATTTTGTTCATGCAAATCCTGCATGTAGGTGAACATGAAAATTCTTTCAAAAAATGGATCGTATTCCGCTGAAAAACGCGTCGAATCTTTGTTCATAAATATTCAACACGTGCACCGCATCGCAGACAATTTCAAGTATGACACAATGGATCGCAACAAAGTTATTGCATAATTAAATAGATGAACACATTCGTGTTACAATCTACTTTATGATATTTTACGAAGAATTATTGCCGAACATTTCACGAACGCGTTTACCCGCGGACCCCGAAGCAATGCGATGAATCTCGAACGAAGCGGCCAGATGAATTTATTAAGTACTCCCGACCAAGTAACGCCATTAAAATGATGTTTGCAATAAATATAACCCGCATTATCAATGATCTACGATCTAGCAACAGCGGTGTAGCAGTTCGTTTCAGGGTTAGAGCGATGGAAACAAAGCGGATCCTTCGGATGATTTTCCGATGTAGTCTCGCGGAGGCAGTCTTCTCGATCGTTTCTCAACCGATCCGTGACAAAGATCGGCCCCGCGAATGCCGCGACGAACGATCCCCGCGCGCAATAAAATAATTTACACGGCAAGTGTCGAGAAGTCAAACGGAGTCAAAAGTGAGGGAAGGATAATTACCGCGTAATGTCGTACTTTCTCCTGCGGAGCGTCGGTGTACGCGGTCATTTACACGCGTGTAAAACGTTGATGCTTGGAAGCAGCTTACCCGGTGATATTAATGTCGTGCTAGTAATGCGCGTAATAGCGTGAGCGTGAGCGCGAGCGAGAACAGGCCGCGTGATTTAAATCGCGCGATTAAAATGAATAGAAACCCGGCTTGAACCTGGCCGTTTTCCGCGCGAATACGCCAGCTTTTCGCCGGAACGCTGTACCCACCCGGGGAAGCGTTCTCGAGAAATTATTACAAACTCCCATCGACCTTCTTGCATCGAAAGGCTCAAAATTATAGACACATGATGTAGCGAATTCTTCTTTACATTCGGCGCGGTCGGCGAGGTCACAAAAAATAGTTGAACTACACGATCTAAGAAACAGCATGGACCTAACGGTTTCTCTTAGATCAAGGCTTTACTAGACAATGCTCGATTTAAAATTTAAAGTTAGTCCTCGGACGCGGGAATGTGTGAAGCAAATTAGCCGAGGATCCTTTATGCACCTATTTTTGAGGATCGAGCAAGGGTTGATCGGAGCTCCAAAGAATAACGAAGAGAATGTGGATTTTTAAGTAGAAACAAAGCGGAGAGTCATCGATCCACGCGGCCCTCGGGAATTTACAATTACGATTCCGCTGGAGACTCGGGGAATAAAATAAATTCCAGACATTCCTAGACATTTCACCGGCAAAATTTACGACCTGAATGATTACCCGCGCGACGAATTTTTCCGGCGACGCGGCTTATTTACGCTCCGTACGAATCCCATCCGGCTTGTCGTTGCTTTCCGGACGAAAGGAAAATATAGGACAGATCGAATTACGGCGCAGCGAAGCGCGGATAGCCACGTCAATAAAAGTCTGAATGATATATTCGTGGTCGCAAGTGCGTCTTAACGATTCCCCGGGCGTATTCGAACAATACTGAATGGTCGACGAGGCGTCGCAATGGTCTGAAATCTCCAAATCGAAGATAAAAATTGAGCAATGTAGAAATTCGCCTGAAAATGAAATTTTTTTTCTTCTCAAATTATTTCAAGTCGGTTGGTCCAGTATCGAAGAAAGTATTCTATAGTTTGAAAATGGTACAAATACTCACGTACAGAGTATTCCACAAAATTAATTTTTCTCGCGTTTGAATCAGTTCGTGTCGAATCGCTGACTCGGATGCCGTCTGCTCCATCGAGCAACTTCTGGCCACGCTTCTTGTCGTCCTTCATCCGTGAAGGACGCGTGAGGATCACGGTCGAGGATTTTCAGCATTGCTCTCGAGAGCCAGAGGAAAGGCGGCCCGGATTCGTGAGCAGGGCCCGTCAGAAGACCGCCGCGCCGGTTGCCAGGCCTCGGCCCATTTTGATTGATCGGGCAATATAGCCTGCTCGCCCCCCGCGGTTTGTGCATTACCAGCTACGACGTGGAAAAATTACTGGATTGAGATGCACTCATTAATAATGGCCGCGTACGTGCGCGAGATCGAGCCCCCTCGACTTCGATCCTAAACGGCCGCGACTCGGCCCCGCACCGCTCCGCACCGCTCTGCGCGCCGATCCGCTCGACTCTCCCGTGTAATTACTCGTGAACGAGCGTGCGACATGAACCGGGACGTTTTACCACGGCAGAATTGATCGATTTTCCTGAAAGAAATTCGCCGTGTTGCTTTTTTCCGGTACGGAGTCCGCTGGGAAAACATGGCGCTGGGAAAAGGTGATGCCGAGAGCCTGGTCGTGTCGTCTCGGTGAGAAAGAACGCCAATTTTTCTGTTTCGAGAGCTTCTTGAGAACGTGACGAGATTGATTAATTGAGGGTGTCCGTGTGGATTTGTATTTTTGCATGGAAATGTGCTGGGAGATGCATTAACCCTTGTATTGGCAACTTAGTGCCCGTTTACTATAATTTCGAATATCTATGATTTCTATGATAATACTACGATTTCTATAGATACAGATTTCGTCTAAATAAAAATAAAATATGAGATGACTCGATTTTATCAGATGTATTATTGTGACAAATTTTTTCGAATTATTCGTCCATTTCGGACACAGCTCCAGAGAATCTCTATAACCATGGCAATTAGCCGCGCACAATGTGAAGCTTCATCCACCGGATGGCCAAAGATTTTTCAGCGGAGTGATTAGAAGGCATCCTCTTGTGTTTACAAATTGCTCGCGCAGGTAGCTCTCGGCAACAAGTTTCCAAAGGGAGAAAAAGGCATCGGGGCGCGATGGGGCCAAGAATTCATTGTACGATCGCCGACAGGTTGGTGGACCTATCGCGGCCCCGCAACAAATCGAATATAAAGGGGGGACGTGGGGGAGGTAGATGGGGTACGGGGGATAAAGCAAACAAGTTGCTCGCTACAGTTTGACCGTATGGCGGACGCGAGAAGATCGGCCGTGGGCCATCGCGCGCCGTTTCGCCCATAAAACCAGGAGTTATGGTTATTTAAAAACTTATTGGCCCGCCCATGCGTTGCGGTTTGCGCGGGGGGTGGCTGGTCCAAGAGGGAGGGCCACGAGGAGAGGATGAAAGAGGGAGCGAAGGAGCCGTGACCCAGCCGAGATAAATCAAAGGATATTAAGACCATTCTGTCCTCCCTTTCTTCTCGTTCGTTCGCTGGTCTCTCCTCGCTCCTCGGGACTAAGTCACTGCCTCCGTCGTTCTGCCGCCACCGCCGCAACCCCCCTTGCCGTCCTCCCCTGCCCCCCTTTTCTTCTTTCCATCCTCTCCCGTTCCCCCGAGCGCGCGCACACGGGAGTTCTTAGCGAAACGCTTTACGGGAAGGCAGAGGGCCGCCATAAAACTATCCGGGTTCGCGTTCACGGACGTCGGAGTGCGTGTACGTGGCTGCTTTACGTTCCGATCGGCGACAAGAAACCGGGAGCAATTCACCGGGTCCTGGGAGCAAAGTGGATCCTTGATAAACGGATATCGAGTTTCACGGGAATCCAACGCCCGCCTCTCTAATACCGAGCGTCGAATACGCGTTTTATTTCGGACCCCGAATGGACTTCTATTTAAGACCCCGATGCTCCCTTCGCGACCTCAGATCTACTCGGAGACTTCAGAGACTTTAATGCCACCCGGTGCCTTCGAAGACATTCCCCGCTGCAGCAAGAGGCAGCTGAATACCTTCAAACAATTCTAATTAACCACTTCGTTCTCATGGACGTGTTATGTCGCGACCTCGATACTGTTCGTATAAGGTCACAGACGAGATATCGCTATAACAAAAAATGATAATTCCGGAAACAGACAGGAAAAGAATAACATTGCTTCCAGGGTAACATTTTTTCGAAAAAGCTCATGTAATAATGAAGCACGCGAGATATTTCGTCTGTAACATCGCACGAACGGTATTGCGTCGCGGGATAACACGTCCGTGGCACCGCGCAAGCGGTATTGCGTCCCGAGATAACTCGTCTGTGACCTTACAGGAACGGTATCGACGTCGCGACATAACACGTCTATGAGAACGAAGTGGTTAACTTCATTTCTGTCCACGAAAACACCAGAAAGATTAACCTTCGCATTTAAATTTTGCATTTCATTAACGCCGCTACGGTGATATTTATAATTCGATTACTGATCACCTACCGACGATAATTCATAATTTTTGAAAGTCTATAATTAAGAATTTTTTTTAGTAGATTGTTCAAAATGGCAGTAAAAATCTGAATCGTGAGCCAACATCCTCAACGCTAACCGAATGCAAAGGCGAACAGCTCCAGGTCGTCACTACTCAAAACAACCACCTGGAATCCGAAGCATCACAAGTTTGATACCTGGTGTACCCACTATCCGATCATTATCATCCTTTTTTTTCGTACACGACGGTGAAACAATGGAGCTCTTGTACCCTCGTAGGCCCGTGTCCATTACACGGGATCCCCGAAGAGCATTCGGTCGGTGGAACAAGGCCGGTCACCGGGACGATCGAAAAGAAATGCGTGGGCGAGCCGATCGGAAGACGAGACTCTCGGTTGTGTGAACGGATCACCGGGGCAGGAAACGTCCGGCTCGGATTTGTGTAGATCATTACAGAATGGAAGCTAGAACAGCGAGGCGCCCGCTTTCTTCTGCTCGCATGCGGTATACACGCCGTGTCATGTCGCGGAGGCGCTCCTACTAAGTCACGGGCCATTGTTCTAGTCGTCGTTTGATAGACGATGCTCGTTCGCTACACGACTGCTCGAGAGCACATGCGTCACGGGTTAGACGATGATGGGCATCCGTTGCCCTTTCCGTCTGCTCCTTTTCTGGCCTGAACGGCTCTCGTATTCAAATGCGATCCCGAACTGCTCGAGGTACTTCACGAAATAGTGCAACAATCGAGCTTGTGCACCGAACAGAGCTCGGTATACATTTTCTCAGGAAAAATATTTAAAATAATATTTTAAAGAATCGCTGTTTCACAATTCAAATAGAATATTTTAATTTCGATCATGTAAAACATGAAATAAAATATTTTTATTTTGCTAATCTGAAACATAGAATAAAATATATTTGAACTTTGCTTAAATGGTATTTAAAATATTTCGTGACGATGAGAACAATACATTGGGGAACAGTAATGTAATAATAATATGTAATAGTATGTAAACCAGAGTTGGGAAGAAATTTAATCAACGATTGACGACTTCTACTTCAATCGTTAATCGCAATTAACAATTAATCTCCTAGTTTAGTCGTTAATTGCGGTTAACTTATTATTTTAACTTATTAATCGTCAATCGGATGATTGATTAATGATTAACTGCTGAAATTTCGAAATGAAATACGAAATCAAAACTGTACGAATACTGAACAAAATGTAAACTGAGTTTAGGTGTATTGTCATTTGGTCTATATATAATACAAACTCTGCTTGTGTGCTTTTATGCTTTTTCAACGATTTCTTTTTTTAATCAACGATTGACGATTAACTTCATCAATCGATTGATCCAATCGTCGATTTTCCGATGATTTCTTTTGTTAATCGTACACATTAATCAATCAATCATGATTAAAATTTTAATCGATTAATGCCCAACTGATGTAAACGTTGCCAAGGACGTTACAGAGATCAAGTAGAACGGACCCAATACAAACGCCTCAGATTCAGAACCGACCTCTATCGCGAGGAAAGAGCCAGCTCGGAATCAGTATCGCGTCGGTGGTCCCACGAAAAAGGGACCTCTGTGGAGATATTCGGCTACCTGATGAGTGGGTGGTGCCATGAGGCAGGTTGCGTGGCAACCGGGATATGGTCCTGCGCACGAACGGAGCACGGCAACGTCGACCCACGAGTGCAGAGTGCATTCTACGGGTGTAGAATCCGCGGGCAGTATGCGTGAACGCGCGTGTCGGACTTAAGCGCACGGATGTGGCACCCAATGAGTTTAAATCATGCCGACTGGCCGGGAAGAAGAAGAAGAAGAAGAAGGCGCAGCAACGCGCTACGAGCACACCGACTCGCGGTACAGAACGATGCAACGCGTTCCAACGCGGTGCAGAACGATACAACGCGGTGCGGTGCGGAGCGGCACGGCTGCGTTGCACGCGGTTAAATCATAGAAGCAGCAAGGAAGAGGCGTGCGAAGGGGATAACGTTCCACCGACGAAGCTCGAATCACGGCGTGTCTGTAATTCGTTTCGTACGATCGCCGGATAAGCGACGTGGCAAGTGTTTTCTACGGTGGTGCCCGCGAGTTTCAGGGCTTTCGGATCGCCGCGGAACACCAGCCCGAGGAGCCTGTTACATCGTCGACGGTAAATCTAGCCGCGATTTATAATCGAGGATGAACGGATCGTTAGAGGTACAATGATCTTCGTTTAATGCCCGATCCGAGCATCCCGCGTTGTTCCATGCGACTACCGAACAGCTCGCCTGGGAAACTGGAACGGGAGTGTTCGGATCTTTCTGCTGTATGTAACGCAGATACCTCTCCTCTTTGATATACGATTTTATTACATGATCATTCACGTATAATGAAAGGCGAGAGAAAGAGGAGAAACTGCTGGATGCTGCGAAAATTTTACTGTTTGGCTCTGTCAACCCTCCGACGAACGAATTCGGGTGTCTATTTTCGCTCAAAGTATCCAAACGGTCATTTAATTCCTTAATTTGCGATAACATACGGATATCAACTTTATGGAGCCACTCCGAGCCACTTCAACTTTGCAATTTCTTCTAGTATCCTCCGATCGCATGGCGATTTCGGTAGTCAGATTGATCATCCCCGAGGTTCAATCCATCAATATCCTCGTTGAAGCATTCCGTCGCTTTCCATTGGTCGGTTCCGACTCATATTCCTTGGAGTCCGTCACGACCATCGACGCAAAAAAGCGTGCTCGTTAATCGAGGCCACTCGAGACATCGGAAAAGGAAGCCAGCAGGCGTAAAGGGAGAAAGAAGCGGGGAAAAAAGGTCGATGAAGCGGCACTCGGAAGGGCAGCAGAAGTCGAAAGGACAATCGCTCGTCAACCGGCCGTCAAAACATCCCCAAGGATCCATGGCGAATCACATTCTCACAGCGGAGTCGCAGCACATCAACGAGGCGGAGGTTCCACGATGAACGAAGAAGAGAGACCGGGTCTCTCGGTCTCTTCGGCGCAGCACGACAATGTGTGACCGCAAACAAACGAATGGCAGCGATAGGGGGCGCCAATGTGCATTCAAGACGAGACAGACTGTCATTTGTCACGTCTTTCACGGTCTCTAATGACACGCACTGCTTTTGGACGCCTTCTTATGCGAACCGGGCACCTGGCACTGACTCGCTTTATTATTTCCTTTTTTTTTCAACCAAGTCTCCCTCTCTCTCTCTCGCGCTCGCTTACTTCCTCGTATATTTGATGTCGCGACCCCCTCGCCAAGTTCGTTGCTTCCCTATGACTCGTCTACCGCTATCATACACCACCGTTCCCGCTTCTTTTACCTTCTTACCCCGGAGCGCGTGGCTTCGCGACGGTTGAATTCGATTTGTTAGGATTAACAGACCCGCAGGATCCGCCGGAAACACGGCATCGAACCTCCGTGCGAGTTTGTTCGGATCGTTGGCTGTTGGGAGACTTTTGCGAACGTCCCTCAGCTTGAGATGATGCTGCGTTCTCTGTGGCTGGTTTCATCTATTCGCTATAATTGCATACAAAAGACACTCGCAGTGACATTCTTAAACGAGCATAAGTAATGAACGTTCGCGCTAACTGTTCAGAGGACAGCTCGACAGTGCTGCATAAAAATTTGCATCCTTAATTACTAGTCGGTTTCTCCTAATGCGACTACGAAACGATCAATCATTTTCCCAGGAGATTAACAAACCTCGTACAATTCACAGTGACGAAATCTATCAGCGAAAGTGTCGGAAGAAATTTCAACACGCTGGCATCTGGAGACATCCCTACCATGCACGAAGACTGCATCTTCCGCAATAATTCAATCCCGTTCCGATATCCCATCGATCCGGCGTCGACCCCGACCTTGACAACCAATAATCCGGCGATACAACGTTCGATAGGGTTATCGTCCCGTCTTAAATCCAAGAACGTCGTCGGAACGATGTCGTCGTTGGCGGCCGGTAGTCATCACGTCGCGCTAAACCGCGTGGACGCGTTCAACGATCCGAGGAATGGGAAAAAAGCTCGTGGACCACCCTGCATGAGCAGCGGGCTGACACTGGTCTGGGTAGACTGTCGTCTCTATTTCTCAATTACGGCGTATAAAGAAATCGTCGGGGGAGTCTGTCGCATAGGGTCCAGGGGCTGGACGATAGGGAGAGGGCGGAGGGCGGCGTCTCTTGGCTCCGTGTTAACACGGCCGGCCACTAATCGTTCACGTTTTCGCCATAAGGGCTGATTCACTGGCAGCGCCGCTTCTTTACGGCATTGTTCGCCGGCCCGCCGTCGGATCGCTATCTTAACTAGCCTCGTGTGTGCGCTTGTGGAGCTGGTAGCTACCGCAGCAGTCGCTGGTAGCTAACCGAGCGCTCGTAGACATGATCGTTCCTCCGGCGTGTTCTACGCCGTGCTCGGCCCGAGCTGCGACGTGACGGCAGTAAAGTAAACGTTCCTCTCTGGTTGGTACCCGGGACCCGAACAACAACAACACCAACAACAACCGGGCCTAGAACCAGCGAGCAACAGCCGCGGAAAACGCTCCGGGACCGAGTCCTATCGCGAGCAGCCGAGCAAAGGTCAAGCTACGTCAAATTGATACCCCTCATCCTTCGTTGGTTTCTAGTAGCCTCCCCCTTCTTCTACCTGTTCAATGCCCCCACTCTCGCTTCAAGGACGAGCCCCAGTTTCATCGGGTATGTCCTGCTTACGTAGTCCTTCGCCGCCTGTTCCGCCGCTTAGTGCTCCGTTTTCTTGAGGTTACGTCCGGTTCTACCCGCGCCACACAATTTGCGGTTATAGGAACCACGAGAGATCGTGAGTCTCGGATTGGGTGTAAGGTCCTGCGTTTCGAAACCTCGTTTGGTCGGCCAGGTACTATTGTCTATTTACATTCTGATAGTGTGTTTCAAGACGAATGCAATTAATTGTATTGTGAAAATACATGAAATGCAAATGACGTGTTCTAAATTAAGGAAAAGTAATTAGAGGTGACATTTTTAGCAGTTTTACACGGATTTCCAGAATGTTCCCCGAACGAACAGTTACGAAATCTATTCCCGACGAGTTTTAGTTTCATATTTCCCGTTTCCTGATTGGTGCCGGCAAGATCGCTCGATCTTTCTGGATCGGTTGTCAGACGCAGACGCATATCCGCGTGGTAAACAGAACGACGTGCGAACCGTATATCGATCTTAATAAATTGTCCATCAGCCGTCATCCATCTTCGCGGCGTACGAGTCTGGAGGATCAACGCGTGGCGGTTCCCGGTATCGGTAATTTTCAGTTAAAAGCCCCTCGGGAAACCGTTGAAACGAGGTGCAATATACCGCTGCAATAGCACATATTCACAAAGAATACGAGCAGCATCGCCGTGAATCCTCAGGTGATCCATCTACATCCGGAATCATCGACAATGACGCGTGGACAAGGTTCTATTCCAACCTACTTAACGCGCGGACAGAATCGGCCGGTTTTGTCCGTCAGAAAAAATCGTTTTAGATATCACGATACGTGTACACGTAAGCCGACGGCGGCAAATTAATTGGAATAAATTTGTCTGGAGCCACGGAAACACGGTTCGCGCAGCGCGTGACAAATTTCTACGGGATTTTTAGAACGCGTCCCGACGCTCCGTTATCTTTCCGTGTCCGTCTAAAAATATCGCTTGTATTAGAGAAACCGGACATGTATTCTTCGAGCGGCGCGACTTTCTCTGAAGATTTAAAGCCCGAAGGCTTGTCGGGGGCTTTGATAACAACCTCCAAGCATCCTAGGCCCATCGACGTTACATATTTTATCGTCGAGCCGTCTGACAAGCCGTGCTACCAACAATACATTGATTCCAATATCAATTGCAAACAATTCGTCGATAGACGCCCGGGGACGTTGATGTATTGCACACCTGTTCGAAACACTCGAACCAGAAAAAAAAACAACCGAATCACGCAATATGACAGAGTATCCCAATATTTCATCGACGAAACGCGTATTAACGTTTATGAACGCCTGGGATTAAGGCCAGTCGGCTAGGAAAAAAAAGTTTAAACACACGCAAACCTATCATCATTTAAATGGTAATATTCACTTAGGAAAGTGAAATCAATTTGTCGAAACGGAGCGCCTAATGGGCGCCGTTATTACCAGACGCTCCTCCCAGAAATTAATTATTATTCATTAGAGTGAAATTCGTGGAGTTCGTCTAATTGTTTTTTAGTTTCGGCGAAAGTCACTGCGGTTGGGGCGATTATTGACGAAATTATAAATGTTGAAACTGATGATATACATCGATGGCATAGGCCGAACATTATAAAACATCGCTGTGCCAAGACTTGAAGTTACCGGTGTGCGTTCACAACGTCGGGCATTGAAATCACGCGAGCTTACATAATATTGTCTATAATATTAGTCATATAATTTTCTCATAACATTCTATCAGTCTTCTAGCCTATCTAGTCTATCTAGTCAGTCTTGTGTTCCGAGTATTAAAGTTCTAAACTTTCTGTTTTACAAATTTGTCAGGTATAAAATATTCTTCTTTTCAGGAAAAACAATTCTAAGGATTCTCGCATTATTGGTCTTAACCTTCACTCTGCGTGCATACAGTCGGTCACAAAAATATTGGGACACTCTTAAAAAGACAAAAGAAATTTTTTCAAAAATTGCAATAGATCGGAATCGTAGAGAAAATACTAAAAGTTGCATTTTCAACTCTTTTATGTGGGCCTATATTGAAAATTTAAAAAGTACATTTTGTAGATCTGTGATTTCATCGAAATCGGTTGATGCGGGAAAATACGACAGGCATTGATCTTAATTACTTTGAAGAAAGTTCAGCATCAATTCCAATTCCATGTCTGTTTCTAAGTAAACTAGAGCACTTCAGACGTCAATGTTTACATTGTTCACATAAATGAGTGAAGTGCACAGTTCAATTACGACTTCACGAGATTGCAGGGTGTTTCGCAGAACGTGGAGGAGGGCGAGTTCGGAAAATGGTCATAGGGTCCACGATTTTCGAGAACGCCGGCTGTAATTGGAATCGGGAAGGCAGATGGACGAGACACGCGCTTTGCAAGTGCCATAAATAAATTTGCGGCGGAAATTAGCAAGCCGAAACCGCGAGAGTTACGGTCCACCTCTTGAAGACTTCCTAGTGTTCTCCCGTTCCGACAAAGTGTTGTACCTGGCGTTGCTCTCCGACTCTCCCGTTCTTTCTCTCCGATTCTACTCCCTTTCTCCGACGAAGACAGCCCTTAATAAAATTTGACCAGCATTTGCCGGCATAATGGGCTCTCGTAGAGTGCGCAGCCAGCAGTTTACGATTCGTTGTTAGGTTAGTCGATTCTCGACTCGAAGCGAGTTGGTAGCACTTCGTTTCACTTCAACAACGTTTCTCTGAAACAAACTTCTTTACATCGGAAGCCCGTGACTCTTCATTTTTTTCTCTCTCAGCTTCGTTGAATTCCGTTTAACATTCTGTCAGTGAAAAGTTCGAAAGTCGAACGTCGATTTTTTGCGTGGCCGAGCTCGGGCCGCTACTTTCTGTTTCAGAGATGCAGCAGATAAAGCAGAAAACTGTGTTTCAGGTAGCGAGTTCTCGGAATCGACAGAAAATATTGGAAAACTTTCTTGGAAAGATATTATACCGCACGCAACGTCTGCGTGGACGGGGGATATACGATTTGCATACTAAAGTTCCTCTAAAAAAAGTCGACTTACTTGCGGTACTTTTTTGTGATCCTGTTATGCCTGTCTGGTGCAAATGCGCTCGACACTGGGATTCAGTAAACGTTAAGAATAACGATTATTAGTATACTGTATCAAATAAAAATATATGACGTGAATATGTGACCATAATTATTAAAGTGGTCATATATTCTTGTTTCGAGATATTTAGTGGAAAGGATATTAACCCTTTGCACTCGGAGCTATTTCAACTCAAAAATTAAACATTTCTTTCTCGACCTAGAATAATTCCATTCTGTATGCTTTTTTTAATTTTATTTCATTATATGAAATTGATATAATATCTCATACAATACTTAAATGTTTAGTAATATTAACACCAACATATTAAATAATGTAGACAATATTTTGAATAATAATACAGCAATTTTTAGTGGTGACTCTGAGTGCCAATGAGTTTAATGTAAATGTATGTAAACACGTATGCATGTAACACCAGCTGAATGAAAATAACAATTAACATCACAATTGTAAAGTGTCGGTGAAACTCGGCATCAATGAAAACGTTTATTGATGAAATGATTTTCGATGAAATGACTGTCGGTGATCTCAAAATGTTGGTGAGTTGATATTGTCAACGAAGTTAGATGTCGATGAAGTGGTATCGGTGAAACGATTGTCGTGGAAATAATTTTCGGTGAGTTAAGAGAAACCCTTTCATAATTATCGGCAAATCTGAAATCCAAAGAGGCTAGTTTGTACCTTTGCGGACGAGAAATGTTTCAATTTCATTGTTGGTGTTCCCAATGTGCTTATTTTCGTTATGAAACGGTATTAGGTAGCAATTAATCAAAGGACTTAAGATTTCGTTGACATTTGAATACGATCATTTTCTGCTATTATGGGTAGTGTTTAAAGGATCAAAGAAAAAAGGTTAGAAAGCAGGCTAGAAATAGGAGTGACCATAAAACCCTCGCTCGGTATCATATAAGGGTTTTACGCGCAAAAGGGTTGACAGTGGTCATCCTGGAACGAGCGGACTCATTGTTCTACCGGCAGGCAGGGCCCCAGAATTTCTGGCGTATTTACCAGTATTAGGATAATCCCATTTGTCGAAATTATTGCTGTAGCACGCTTCGGACACACCCCTTTCTTCATAGTCCGAAACCATAAAATCCGAGAACCCGGAATGGTGAATGACGTGTCCAGCCGGTGCGACCCTCGAAACACAGCCCTTAAGGGTGCGTTTGTTCGTTCACTATGGTTATTGTACGTCTCGGTCTCGAAATTCTTCGCTCGCAGCAGCCAATCGATGTTCTTAAACCACGTACCGTTATAATTGCCGCAGAAGAATATTCCGGCAACGAGGTTGTTTCGCGAGAGAATGCGAAACAGTTTCAGTTACGGCCGGAAAATTTAAAGTTGAACGAGTCCCTGGGAAAGGTTAGTTCCCTCCGATTTGAATTTACGTATCCACTGGCAGCTCTTCATTATGTACATACAATAATTAAACGACTTCTAACAAGAAACAGAACTCTGTACAAAAAACGAAGTCTATTCTAATTTAGTGAATACATTCATTGAAACAACTTCGTGAGAAATGAACAAGGTCGAGCATAATGTACAAAATAAAACAGAACTTCTCTGAATGTTCATTAAAATCTGCATGTATAAACTGGCTTATAATTTTCTAAGAATGGCAGTAGGGTAATATACTTTATTTCCAACCGAACCGTGCGAATCTAATATTCACAGCAAGCCGACCGCAAGCAGTAAAATCAGTATGCGAGATTCATAGCGCGGTCATCGCGGAGAAAGGTGCGTAAAATTCTTCGGGTCACGGGTCAGGGGTTGTCCGGGAAACTTTTGCGGCGGCTTTGCGTTTCGCGCGGCGTTTTCCGCGAACTGTAATTGTATTCGCGACACGAACCGGCGCGGCGGTGAATCGGCGATCGTATACTGTCATACGGGTCGCGGCCGGTCGTCAACGGGTTCTGGGAAGCGTTGAAATCTCCCGAGGTGGACGCGATTTCGCCAGGCCTTGGCGACAAGCGATTGCGATATCGACGATGGGGGACACGGTTCTCTACTTCGCTGCTTCCCCTGATCTACCACTTCGCAATCCTTACAATTACGATCGCGACCGGTCGCTCGTTTCCAGCGTCCTGTATGTACATTAAAGCGTTTCCGCTTTGCGTACTCCGTCATCGCGACCCGTAACGACCGACCGTATCTCTTGATTATTCGCCTCGGCTCTCTTTATGTCGTTATTAACTGTGGCTTGTTTCGAGTAATGGCGTGAGTCGACCGATTTAGCACGAGCCTTTTAGAATTTCCTTCCTGGCGATCCTTCGAGGATCCATTTTGTTCCAATTTGATCTTTTCGGGAGAAACTGTGCTGTTTCCTTCGGAAATTGATTTCTTTAGTTAATTCTTTTCTGTTTTATTTTCTGCACAATCATAATGATTCGTCTGCAAATTCTTGCGATAAAATGAAAATCTATGTCGTCCTGCAATAACTATGAGAAGTACCTACAAATTCAATATTTGCGGAGTATCTATGACAATAATCAAAACGATATCTGTCCACCCTGTGAGACTATTAACTGAAGACCCAACATGTCCTTCTAGTATCTGATTATTACTGGGAATAAATTTCAAAGTATCTCTTTCAGCGCGGCTTAGAGTCCCGATAGATTTTCCAATTGCAAATGGCCCGAAGTTCGTTCGAGCAGACGAAAACAAAGCTAGAAATTATGAGCTCGTGCGGAACGACCAGTTCCGTCTCCGAAGACCCGAGCATCGGCTTGCCTTCTGTGTTGACAATTTCACGGTGGGCTAGCATCCCAGGATCTTCTTTTGCAGATTTTCGTTTAGGCCGCAGCGCACACGCCCACTTTTCTACCCCTCCCGTGAGACTTTTGTCCGGCACAGATGGATCCCATTTAAATTGGGATTAACGTAGCTGCACCTTTCCGCGTCGCCGACGGAGAAAAAGGTGGCCCCGGGGCAACGACAAATTTTGCAATATTTGCTTTCGGTGCGGTAGATGAGAGGGTGGCCTCCGTACCCCGTGGCGAGCAAGGATTACTCGGTTTCGCTACGGTCAATCCGCGGATTAACGGCAGACCAGCGTGCCGGCTAACCAGATTGCTGGTTAAAGTCTCCGAGATAAGATTCCGCTTGCGATACCGCACGCCTACAATCCGAAATAAATGGATAACATCGCCAGGACCAGGATTAAGGGCGGCGACGCCTCACGGGGGCTGCCTAAGCGAATCAATGCTCATAGAGTCCCATTCTTCTGACCGGGCTCGTTTAAAAAGAGAAGGTGTCACTCGTCCAAGAAATTTATCTTATCGGACATTCTTTTCACTTTCCTCCAAGTGATCCAACTGAGAAATAAAGATTCGTTGGACAGCGAATTTTGTCTCAATTAATTGCCAAATACAGCACTGGACATTAATTTCTACTTGTCTCCCGACAGGTTCATATAAATAAGCTTCTACTGTACAGGGTGTAGAGAAATTATGTCTAGTCATAGCCTCAATAAACGCGAAAGCTGCCGCAAAATTAATTTCAAGGTGAAAGAAGATCACTTATAAAAATAATTAAGTGACAGTAGCAATGAATCGAGATTTTGGATGAAGGAGAACAAGGTGGAAACACAGGTAGAGCAAAAACGGGAATTCTGATTTCCGTAACGAGGATAAAACGGAATTCGCAGAATGGAACAATTGTATATTGAGTTCGGTCGTATTCGGGCTCCACCCACAAGACCGCCAAGGTTTTCAAAACATTTACGCCGTCTGCCGAGCCAACCCGCGCCTTTTCCCCCCTGCGGTCTTTTCAACCCTTCTGACGGTCAATTTCACCCTTTACCTTTCCTACGTTCCCTTAATTTACGGCAGGGCCCGCCACTTGACAGTATTTGGGTGACCGCGTGCTACCGACGACACCGCAACGAAATCTTCCTCGACAGACGAAATTAAAATTCCGCAAACCGGAACAAGCCGACGCGACGTGCGAACGAGAGCCAGCGACGCGATTGTTATAATTTTAGAGATGATACGACGCAGTAGGTGACGTGATTACTCCCGCGCAGTAAAATTGCAAAGCAAGGAGACTCTCGACGCTCCTGTGTATTGAATAGTCGATTCAAGACCACGAAGTACCGATGTGATTTATAGTCGAGCAGTCGAACGCAGTCGCTCGAGGATTGAGCACCGTTTCGAAACGAATCGTGCGATAGCTGCCGCAGACGACGACAATAGAAATTCGAGAAAGTACTGGTCAAGTCGAAGGCAGACGAAGCGGATTAGCACGGTCTCGGGGGAAGATGGCAATAACCGGATTTCCCTATTGAACCGCCCGGCTAATCCTTTTACTACATTCCCGCCAACTTGTGGGAGGAACATCTCGACGAGGAATTGGTTGAGACTCATTACGTAATGTCGACGCACTGAATAAGCTGGGGGAGGGGGCGGGTTTAATGCTGATGTTTGCAAACAATTGTAATTTGAAACACAATCGCAGAGCCCGCCTATTTTCGTCGAGATGTTTCGTTCAACTCCCAGAAATCGGTTAACAAGAAGTAATCAACGTGAGCTGAGGAATTCAACAGACATTCGTGAATCAGATAGGACGTTAGGTGCGGGTCAGAACTAGGTGGTACTTTTACCACCTAGTCCTTTGACGATCGTGTTTCTCGGTATTCCACTTTCGAAAGTAATCCGGTTATCGTGAAATCTGATGTAAACAGATGAATAATTTTCGAATTTGCGGAAATATTCTTGTGACCTTGTTTGAACCTGGACTTGTACCTTGAGAATGGTTGACGTCTTCTCGATAACGAGACGAATGCTTGAAGATATGGAACTTCTCGCTTGAATATTAACAAGTCGCCAGAAAATATTAGACAATTATTGCTATACTATCTGATAGCTTGTTATTCGTTGTTCCTTAATTAGTTGGGCGTGTATCCTGGGAACGAGTGAAATTTTTTAAATAGATGATAATCTGGTTAGATTTATTAGGACCCCGTACGATTGCTAGTTTTGATAAATCGGATTAGCCACAATGATTTCTCCACCTTCCAGTGTGGCTGATTTGCAAATGCCTGGTTTAGTTTATTACGGCACACGAATGAAGCATAGTCCAAGAGACGTTCTTAGACAACTTTGTGGCTACTAAAGCAGCTCTTTCACTTTGCCTGATTAAAATGTAGAAGCTCTACAATTTAGAAATAGAAAACTATTTAATGAGATCCCCATTTAGCGACTTAGAATTTGTCATCGACAGTTTCGAGTTGTCTGCCATGGAAATAAACGTCTAATTGAGAAATATTAAAATTTTGAACAAAAGTGAGATTTTTGCTGTTCAAAGACAGAAAATTAGGAATATGGGAAAGGTAGTCAAGACACGAAATAAATAGAATTTTGGAGAGCAGCAATTATTTGATCGACTGAAAAATTATTTGAATTTCATTTGAAATTCAAATAATGAAATGATTTTGAAAAAATTATTTGGCCGTTTAAATAAATTAACATATGATTATTTCACATGACACGTTGCCAAATAAGATCATATATTATCTTAACGATTACTTTTGAAACAATTTATTTCGGTAATGCCCGAGCCTGTGATGTATAACTTGGAATAATTTGTGCTCGAGCTCCGTCCGAGAAAAAAAGGAGTCTACAAGGAAACTAAATGTCCAATTGAGGACTATTAAAATTCCCAAAATCTACTAAAGTAGTTTCCAAATCTTGTCGAAATAGGTTACAACTTTATAATTCGAGGATAGAAAATTGAGGTCATGGGAACCCATCGAAGTAATCGAGAAGTGGACGACCTACAGTTTCGAATAATTCGAGCTCGTCGGGTCCAAAGAAATACGTGTCTACAAGCGGTCCAGAAATCCAATTGAGGTCTTCTACAATGCCCAAAATCTCCTAAAATAATTTTTCTGTGAAAGAGTAAACTTGTCCAATTTAAAGATAGAAAATTGAGAGCATGTACCTAAATTCGCCGAAGTAGTCAAAAATTGAAGAACACGTAGTTTGGAATAATTCGAGCTCGTCAAGTCCGAAGAAATAAGCATCTACAAGGGTTCCAGATGTCCAATTGAGATTTCTAAACTGCCTGAAATTTATTGAAATAGTTTCTTAATTATTCCGAGAAAGAATAGAGTCCAACAGTCCTACATAGAGTTTAAGGCTAGAATAAGAATTCTTCGAAGATGTCGAGGAGTGGACTACAACGGGACTAGGTGTCCAATTGAAGTCAAGGGGGCCCATTCTCCTTGAGAAAACTCGAGCTCGACACGGCGCGGCGTCTACATAACCGCTCATACCCTATCGCCGACAGGAATGCGTTCACATCGTCCATCTTCCGTCCAGTTTCTCCCGTGCCTGCGTGACCATCTTTGGCATGGAATTCGTCGCGTGAAAAGAGAGCCACCGGATACAAACGATCGCGGTCTGAGAGACGGTCTGGCAGTCTCCTAAAGGGAACCACGCGCTCGTTGCGACACTCGCATCCCAACCCCACTTCCAACTTATCGATACGATCTCGAGATTAATCGAGTGCTAGGAGCGTTTCTCCGACACCTAGCGAAAATACATCTCCGCGAAGTTCGAGCGAAGACGAAGAGAAGTAGGAGGAGGTGGAGGAGGAAGAAGAAGAGGTATCAATAATGCTTGGGCAATTCACGCACACAGGTGCGTCCCGTTAACGCGATTCTCTCGGCCTCCTCACGGCTGTTCCTCGAAGCGATACGTCCTGGGCCTGGTGTCTTCCTCGGGCGTCTGTCGTAAGCTGGCCCAATTTCTATGGTGGCTCGCCTTATAAATCGCCGTGCCTTTTTTACGACCTTCGCATAAAGCGCCTGGACGAGTCCTCTCGCCAGAGGTAACGAGCGCTCTTCTCCATCTTCTCTTTTCACCTCTGCCCGTCCATCTTCCGCCCCCCTAACCCCGCTTCGACCTGTCCCGGTCGATCCGAACGAATTCGTGTGTTCCAGCTAGCGATGGGTCCAAAAACATCGCAAACGGTATCGGAACCACGTGTGCCTCGATGAGCTTGTACCTGTGAAAGCGGACGAGCTCCGTTCTGCTGTGTTCATGCAAATTCTCTGCCTAAATAAGCATGCCAGACGTACAAACATTTATTCGTTTCGTCTTTGTGTTCGTCCTGGATTGCAATACTTTGCGGACCTTACTCGGGTCTTTTGTATGCATATTGTTTGTGCTTACCGATCTTTAATTGGACTCCAATAGTTTCTGGACTTTATTCAGATCGTTTGTGTGCTCATGGTTTGTGCTTATGGATTTTCAAGTGTAAGGGAACATGTAATATCGTCGATTGTGCTAGCATGATGACAATTCTCGTGTTTTACATGTCGTGTTAAACGTAAGACAGTGCAGACAATCTTCCTATCCTTCTGTTAATAAACACTATCACACCTATTTGTATTATAATTTCATTCTAGTCAAAATGAAGACGTCCATCAAAGCCTTAAATATTATTTCAATCAATATCTCTCGAGAAAGAGATTCTCTCAGAATAATGGCAAAAAGTTGATGGTCTAAGTATGTACGTAATAAACATGATTTTATTCGATGAAGGAAACTTCGTCTAGGGTATTCAAAGTCAAATCAGATGCCAGAGGTGAAAATGTTGGAGTTGGTCCCATCGCTAGCCGGAACAGTCCACGGGTTCCGATTCCCCAGAGTTCGACGATGTCGTTAAAACCGTTTCGGTCAGTCGCGTCGCGAGGACACTCCCCGGTATTTTTATGATTTCCATCGTGTCCGTATAAAACGCCGGGAACAACGGCCTGTCACTATTAAACACCGGGACGCACGCCGGGCCTCAGTGTTTTCGTTTTCAGACGGAAATCGTATTTAACAGTTTTCGGTGGGGGCAGGGGGATCCCGGCGCTTGTACCTCGTAAAAGTGGTTCTGGATGTTCCGTTAATTATCTGCTCGGTGTACTCGCAATCGTAAAAGCAATTATATTACTCGGGTCCAACGCGTGTTGATTCATTTTTTTTTAAATTTCTCTTCGAAGACCCCCGCAACCACCCGCCCCGCCACACCCCCGTTTCGCCACCACTGGCTTCTTTTTTGTGTACGCGGCGTTCGTGTTTTAACTCGCGAGTTTTATTGATAAGCAGGTGTCGGATTTATCGCCTAACGCGTACGATTTACGGGACAGTTTTGTTGCCTTTGGGATTATCCAGGCATTATTTAAATTTATGCGGGCTTGTAGCGTTGCTCGAGTGTTAAATAACGATAGCAACGGCTACCGACGCTTCGGGCTTTTGTTCGTCCGAGTCGCGGGCCGGTCGTTTAGTATCAATAGTTGATAGAAATAGATATTAATTGATATATGTCGTCGTTAATACCGTAGTAAATCTACCGGAAACAAGGCAGTTACGTCTGCGAACAGTTTCTCGTGAATTCAGAGGTCCTGCGACGTTCAGCAATTTCTCAACTTCAAAATATAGTCGATCAGAATCTCAACAATGGAACTCCTAAATGTTCACACGTCGAACATTAGGTTACGCCATCGACACATTCAATTGGTATTAAACAATTGGAAATAAATTTCTTTTATTGGTTTTCTGTATTCTAATCTATATCGAAATCTAACTTAATAAAATGAGTTTATGCATCCACAATGTTTCTCGACACATTATTCAAACAGCAGGACCCATTACCAATTAAAGTAATACAGTAAATTATACATTCCAAGCCTGAGGCATCGAACGTTCCAATGATGTGGGTATCGAATGCGGGTCAAAATTGCTCGCAATACGAGATCACAGATCTTGTACACTTATATGCTGCATATAAAACAAACCATTTGCATTGGATTCGTTTCTAATTGTTGGAAACGTTGTACGCAAATTCAGTGAAATTTTATTCATACAGGTTGCAATTCAGCATGATTGCGAGCACTAGAATAATGGTTATAACCGTTTCACCTTGCTGCGACCAAGGGTTGTTAGCAGCAGCTGCAGTTGGCAGCAATCGCTCTTGAATAAAAATATAAATGCAGCAATTACAAAATGGAGGACGTAGTTATCCTCATCTTGAGTCTGCTAAAACTCGATAGAGTAAATATGCCTTATCGTATACAGCTTCAGAATTGTACAACTTTACAAAAGTATACCTAGCGAACTGAGATTGATCAATGCCCCTAATCGACAATAAGCACATTAAGGCTTCTTTACACGGGTTCGCCGATTAAACAGCAGATAAAACTTCCCAGAATTTTGGAAACGATTCTCCAGGGAGCAGACTCTCGGTCGATTCGAGGAATCGGATGGTTCACGCAACTCGTGAAAGCTGCGGCCCGTCCGATAGCGAATTGTGAAAAAAGGTAGAATAGGAAAGAAGGAGAGGAGATCCAGCAGACCGGGCAACTCCCCCAATATTTTGACTACCGTGTCAACGAGCCGGCGTACCCTCATTCAGCATGCTCGTCGGCCCGTAACGCCATTCATTCGGCCGCGTTAGCGTTCTCGAAGCAGATTTATCGAACGACGTGTCGCCGGTTCAACGCCGGCGCGTCCATGCGGTTAGATTTGTGGCTGTTGCGGTTTTGTCCCGCAGGATGAAAAGGGCCCTCTGCGCGCCAAAAGCCACGGCAATTACCGAGCACGGGCCACCGTGGCTCACTGTGCTCCCCACGACTCGATAATTTTCTCGGATTACCGTTGCTGGGAATCTGTTCGCGCTGCCATCGATACCACTTTACGGATTGTATACGACGAGCTGCCAGCCGGCTTATGAACACGCGTACGACTCAACTTCGCGATCCATCCACCGGCTTCGACCGGTTCTTCTCTTTATTCCACGGCTTAAGCCCTTGCACCATTAACGTTGGTTACGTTCCTCTAGATAACCCAGGATTTTTGAATTCCTTAAAATACGCATTAAAAATATTCCGTAAGAGGTTCGAAGTCTCTTAGCTAGTCCAAGCACTTTTGTTCGTCTCTAAAAATTGATTTTTGTGTCAGTTATAACAGAGCCATTTGTAACAAGAGATACATAATGGATGAGGCACTGCATAACTTCAAAAAACAGATAGCTTTAACCCCTTGCCGGTGGTTCCTTCCCTTAGGTGTTCTTTACAGTCACAGTAATTGGAACATTTTTATCCCCAAACATGCCGTAGAAGAGGAAAGAAAATTTATATTTTTTGTATGGCTCCATTTATTTTAATGCTTAAATATTGATTACGAACGAATCAAATTATATTTCATTTAAAAAGATAGGCCTAACATTCATATTTGTTAGACTCTGTTTAAAATCTTCATCACGAATGTGACTCGTTAAGCTACGGCAAGGGGTTAATGAACCTTCTCGATAAGAAGCATAAAAAGTAGAACAAGGAAACGTTGGTATAAAACATGAAAAGAGACTTCATTAGTGAAAATACGATTCTGTTAGAACTTTCTAAGCCATCCTAATTGGTCAAGGTCTTTCAGGAAGACGAAGTATCTGCGATAGAGTGCTACAAAATGTATTTGTCAATGATGCCACACTATGATCCAAGGAGAAATGATCGGGAGATTTGCTCTGGGAACGCGAACGATGCGATAAAATTGAGTTCGACGTCGAGCCGACGAGTACACCGGTCTCGCCGATCGAAAGCGGTAATTATCGATTCGTTCGCGTTCGGTGATCCTTTACAGGAATTCATTAAGCCTCTTTGTTCGCGACGGGGTTCACGGACAGCGGATTCTGAAAGATGGTTCACGGGCAAGCATAAACCCATAGACGCGTGGGGAGGTCCGAGCGCGAAGGTCGAGCGATTTTCTGTAATTAAATATGCCGGGCCCCGCGAGTGGGCGGTAGGCGGTGGGCAGTCGATTTATCGCGAAAACCGCGAGGCCGCGATATTAAATTTCAGATAGGGTCTGGTAGTCCCCTGAACACCGGCGGATTGCATTTCAAGACTCGTGCCGGTCCCACCGCGATTCTGTATCGGCGCTCTTGTTTTCAGCTTGGTACCATCTCGTAAATCTCCATCGATCCACTGTGATCTTAACGTTGGCACTGAGAACAAACACTATTCTTCGCGCACCATTTTAAGTGATGCTTTTATCACAAGAATATATACGGAGAAGTTTTCCAACGTTTAATATTTTATGAAGATGAAGGAGTTCAGCCGTGTAGAAGATTTTTCTAAATTGGCTAATTAGTTCGGCAACTATGTTATGAAAATGGAGCACCTAATTTCAAGATTTGTCTTATGTTGAGACAACTTGTTTTCTCCGAAACTTGCAAAAATCGGGGTCTCTATCGAACACTTTACTAGGAAATATATGCTGCTGCGGTGAATATAGTAATTTTTCTCCTCTAACAGGATGATGTACCCAATCATTTTTGCGTGACCAACGCGATCACCGTTGAGACAGTGTCAGTTCCTCCTTGGATGGGCCTCGTTATCGCCGGGAAAATATTCATGACGGTGCAGCGTGGTTGCACGGAGGGTCGCTAGGAAGCCGCTACAGGGTGCATTTTGTACCGGGAAGAAACAATGGGGGAGCGAAATGATAGCGGAGAGAGGCTGATCGGTTGAAAGCGAAGGAGCACCGTGGGGCCCCCCTTCGTACCGGAGGAACGTTCAATCGTGCGGAACGATATTCACCGTGTGGTTCCGTGTTATGTACTGGCGCGGCAGTTTATAGTTGTCATCCATTAAGCGTATTTAGACGCAGGGGTTTCTCGTCACCGGCAGGACGGGTCATTGCTTCCTGTCGTCAGGAAAGCGGGCCGCTCGCTACACTGTCCTCGGCGGTCGTGAATCTCTCTGGATCGATCAAAATAGTAGGTGCTTATAAATCACATCCTGCCCGCTGTAAAAGGTCCTGCGACCGTGAACCGAACGCTGCCACGGTGAAATCGGAAACCGTTCTCGCATATTTCACTGTTATTTTTATTTCAGCTTTAAGCATGATGAAGATTTTCTGCTTCCCTGATAATGTGCTGTAAGATTTTGGAAAATTGCTGGGAATACTGAGGTACACTCCCGTTATGGTAAATAAAAATTGTACTTACAAAATTGTACTACAAATCTGACCAATATATCAGGTATTTTCTAAATTTTATTTATTATTCTTATATTTTCGAATTTATTAAATTTAAGTGGGGTGCTTGTTTTCCAACTTGGCTTCTAGAGCTGTCCATAATCATCCCACAATTTCTCAAATAACATTTATTCAAATAGCATACGTATATGTATATTTAATTTTGCATTCAAATATTATCGTATAATAGCTACATCTAATCAAAATAAAACAATAAAATCAAGTTAGAAGCTCGTATTCTTCAATTTCCGTTTCGTTGAAGATAAGTAAGTGTCCGGTGATTCATGGACGGAAGCGTAGTAGTATAAGTCGAATGTTAGGTTGAAGACAAGTGTGGACACACATAGTGTAACAGTCAGACTGCGGATTTTATTTATTTAGCCCAAACATTTTCTACCATGCATTGAAATCGCTAGAGCAGTGCTTTCCTGTGAATACCTCTTCAACTCTTCTGCATCGAAGTCAACAATTGAACCACTAACATTTTTTATCACAGTATAACAAGCGGAATGAAGTGAATCATTCTACACGAAACTGAACTCTTTACTGTTAGTTGACAATTTCAGCAAGCGGAAGACGCATGAAGATCCACAATCAACTCGCAACAAACTTGTGCATACCGATCAAAGGGGTCGCTACAACCAATTCCGTCCCGATTCATCGGCTCGCACCCTCGTCGACCATAAATATCCACTGATTAGAGGCGCAATACACAGTGGTGAAGCGAGTAGTTACGCGTATCGAAACGATCGAATCCACGGTTACCCAAACAGTGTTCTCACGAGCGCAAGCAGTTCGCCGATTCGATGCAAGACGCGCACCGATTCGACGCGCTTTGAGAGCGCATCGCGCGCGTCTCTCACCACTAGACTCTCATTAGCGGTATTCAACAATTATTCACAGAGGCGACCTCGAGGACGGCTGCGCGCCGCGGGCCGATCTACTGCACGGAAAACCGTCCCGTGACAAATCGAACAGATGTCGGGGGCCTAGTTAGGCCCCGGGCCACTTTGTCACCGACACTCCACTGTCACGATCGATGTTAATCATCGCTGATCATTGTTGATTCGTCATCTGAACGCGGGGAATCGATACCCTGCGAGTCATTCTGCGTCGAGTGCCACTTCGTTCCGCGCAGGGAAAATGGCACTCGGCCGTTCGATTCGGTTCGTCAACGACAACAATACATTTTCCCAGTCCTCGAATCCTCGTCTATCCAGTGCGGATATTTAAGAATATTTTTTGAAAAAAATTAAGGAAGTTTCTACGTTATTAGGAGTCTTAATCATTGTTAAAAATGATCCGTCCAAAGAAAAATGTTCACGAGATCCGCAGTCTGCTCAGTATTTCAAGGGTTTAATTCTCATGAAGGAAGGACTGGATAGTTCAGTCGGCTCGAGTAAGGGCTGGAGAAAATCCGAAGTTTATACGTAAGCGTTCGCCAGCTGGGCAAGAAATAATCCCGGTAATCGCAATTAATTTAATCCACATCGTCGGGGCGCGAGGTCCGGAATCAATCACGGTTTAATCGGTATCCATCATCGCGGTTAAGAGAAACAAAATCCCGGCTCGGCTCCGACTCGGTTGTGGCCGAAAGCCGGGGTGTCTGCGGGATATCGGTAAAAGGATTCAGCGAGTCCACGGAATCCTGCACGGTTTCAGCGAGAGGATTCGATCCAACCGTGCCGTAGATCATTGAAACGTATATCCCACGGATCGCGCGCGGGGTGTAGTACCTGTGCCAACCTTCTCTCTTGCTTCTTCGGCGTGCCCGTTGGAAGGACACAAAGTAGATTCGAGATACCGGCACACGGTGCACTCCCAGTTCCCGTGGGGTCGTGCCGGTCGTATATGGCCGCCGGTTGACTTCCAGTTGCTTTCGAGATCGAAGATTCGCCTACGCCCTTTCCCGCGGAAGGATCCTCGCCGAAGGACACGCGTACGTTCGAGATCCTGTTTCCAGCGGATCACTCGAAATAATTCGTCGTTGTCCACGGTGAAATCGATACCAGCCGATGCACGACGCCCGCTAACGTTAGGCCCCCCTTCTTCGTCGTTTTTCCCACTGACAGAAGAATTATTCCTCGGGGGTGCAACGGTGACCGATAACTCTGCCGATCGCGCACTGTCGCCGGTTGATAGCGAAGCTCGCACTGCTGGGAACAGGCCTCGAGCCTTACTATACCAAGCATTACTATCGCCATCTTCTTGCTCCTTTTAGAATGCACGCTGATACGGCCCGATAGAAACCGGAGCTCTGTTATCGAGGCAATTGCGCGATCGGGTAGCTACGGGATTTTAAAATATAGTACTGGTTTTTGCACCTGTTGGAACGCTACTGCTATTTGAAAATGGTACTGCTTTGGAAAGTGTTCGGACAGCCTGCTGTTGCTCTAAACTGCTTTGTGGTCGAGCTTCCGGCTCGTGCATGTGGTCCACACGTGGCTGGGTTGTGCAACCTATGGAACAATTATCGTAATCATTCCGGAATCTTCTGTAGAGTTACGTTAGCAAGAAAACGTCTTTCATTGAACTGATTTTGAGACTTCGCACAACAATTAGGGTCTTGTATTTTCAGACTTGAGACAAGTTTCAATTTTTTCAATTAAATGTAGTAGATATATTTGTAGTATTCTGTATGTAAATTGGGTCCATTTTGTCTTAAAACGCTTTACAGGTTCTTGAAGAGACGGAGCCTCCGTGAAAAAATGGTAACCGAAGATGCACTCTTTGCTAAGTCACCCAGCGCGCAGATTGCTGGTCTAGCAGATTAAACAAATTTCACCGTGCGTAAGCTGCCCCCGAAGAAAAGCAAATCTCGATGCGGCACCAAGGGACTAACTGCACAACACGGAAACCCGAAGATTTGCCAGGAAAGAAGATCAGTAGTTCACAGTCGACAGGACACAGCGAATTCTAAGCCACCGCCACCTCTCAGTCACAGTCGGTAAGCCAAAGTATCCGTTACGCGGCGATTTGCGAGAACGTTTCGCACAGAAAACGCTGTCAACTGACAGCACGATGAAAAAGACGCTTTAACGAGTCCTAATAGGATTCGTACTGGCACGGAATTCCTTTAAGAACTCGGAGGGGATTCCGGTCAAAACGTCGTTAGTCGAGATCGAGCAAACAGCCTGACCATTTTTGAGACTGGACTCGTGACCCGGTGAAAAAGGGTCCTTTCGCGCAGGACCTCCGCAACGGTAGGTGTCCTGCGTGAATGGTCACTTGAGAGCCGGGGGTCGTTCGGTGACTAAACGATGTTTGCCCACAATATGATAAACGCGTTTCGAGGATGTTCCCGGGCATCCTTTTCTGGGGAAACGGACCATTACCACCGGACCATTTTTCATCCCGGACCATGCCGCTCTTGTTTTTGCTTGCTCGGAATGTGTTCCGATCTTTTCTTTCTAATGATCACCACTCTTCCTCAATTAGTTCACAATAAATATTACTTGACAATTTTCAACCAGTTCATTTTCAGTCAATTTTCAACAGGTCTTCTACAGCTCTGTGTTCTTCTGTTTTCGACGTTTTTGTTGAATCGTCATATATAAAAATTCTATGCAGGTAAGTATTTGCAAAAAGGTCCTCCCCACCGATTTTGATGTCCTCGAAATATGCTGTCAAGGTCATCATTGTGTACCAACATATTTCAAGGTCATTAAAATCGGTGACTAGGCCGCTTTTCTAAATAATTAGCCTGAATTTTCATACCGGATTAGCGATTTTAAAATCGCGGGGAGAGATCGCCTGGAGCAACAAGGCAGACAATCGACGCCAATGTCGATCTCTCACGAGGCCGCGCCGCCATCAATCTTCGCGGGAGGATTACAGTCCGCTGAAATTCAGGCTATCCGCGGAACTGAATTATGACGTTCGATCCTGGGTCGAGCGGGGATCGCTTAGGTATTCGCGAGGTTTCAGGAACGCGGGGACGATTAATTGAATTCCGCGGGCCGATCCGCCGGCAGCGCTGAAAACTGGCACTCAATCTCATTAATCGAAAGCGCAGCGGAATGTCGTAAGAGCCGGCGCGGCGCGGCGGTGCAAGCGGCGCGAACGGTGTTTCTCAGTGCGAATCGTCGTCGTCGTCGGCCGCGTATGTATATGCGAAAAGCCGCCGTCGCCGACCCCGCGACGTCCGTTCGTCGTCACCGGTAATCGATTACCACGGCCGGATTATTAAGCGTCCAGCTACCCACGAGCGAAGAAAACGCATCGCACTCGCGAGGAGGTCAAAGGGACACGGGACGAGACGCGACTTCTCGCTGCGTAAACTCTGCGGAAGATCTCTCACGGTCTGAAAACCAAGCACCGTCCGTGTTGCAGTTCAAGTTTCCTAGCAGACGAGGTCCACTCTGCTGTCTAAACATCTTCACGCGAAATTAAAATTTTGCAGAAACAGCAGCCACTTACTATTTTTTTCTTTTTTTATTCTTATACGTTCGACGTTCAATTTATTCTTGTAACAAAAATTGGTACGTACAATTTAAAGCAGTGTACATATTTAGAAAATTTAAGAACATCAACGTATTAGTTTCAGTTCAATAAAATAATTAATACGAGAAAGAGATTTGTGTGCAACCTCTGTGTCTTGGTATCGACGTAGACATTTTTTATTTTTCATGAAGATCCGCAGTCTAATCATTACCTATTTCATTCATCGTTACTAGACAGCGGAGCTTTATGCAAAATAAAAATTGTATGCATCGACTGCAACAAACAAGGTCCAAGTAATAATTTCTTTCATTCTTTAATAATGTTCATAAGCTGCAACTAATACATTCATATTCTTGAATTTTTTAAATCTGCCCTCTGTTTTAAATTGCAGCTACCCATTTTTGTCATAAATGCATAAAATCCGCAGTCTGATCATTACAAGTCATTGCCTTAAAATCGACCAACCCTGAACAATCCTCATCATCGACACAGTTTCCATTCCTGTGTCTGTAAACAAATGTCCAGCTTTGATCCTGCATAATCCCGAATCCTCCGGTCCAGCTGAGACTATGACAATGCCCTGAATCTTTCATTAGCAGAATTACAATGGGGAAGAAAAGTTCGCGTTGACAACAGCAACGACCCCGGCCACTCGAGATCGTTGGAAGGAGCCGTTTCACCGTATAAGAGAGAGGTCACCGTTCACCGTCGAGAGGACGATAAATCTTGTTTCCTTCCGTGTCGATGGGCAGACACCTTCGTGCACTCGAAAGAATGAGTTCATATCTTCGGGGGCAGAATCGAGTTCATATTAGCCCCATCTGCCTCCTCGGCGGAGGGCTTCTGCATGAACGAGCATGCACACAAGGACGACACGGCGACAGACAAAACGAGAAGGACCAGCGGATCGACGGACTCGCAAACGTAAATACCATCCGGATTACGTTCGGCCAATTGATCACGAATCTGACGACGCTTGCCGCGCCTCTCATGTTTGCTACACATCGACGGACACACCGTAGAGCTTTTTCATGTACTGCCGAAAGTCGGAGAAATTATTTATAGCCACGAGAAACATGGACGAACGAAGCCTGTCGATATTTTCTGGCGCGATGCACAAAGTGATTCCAGGCGGATGGAGTATAATTTTGTTGCTTCAGGGTTGTTAGTTGTGAGCAGCGTTACCATATTTTTCTCTCGCCAGGCCCCTTCCCCATTCCGCCTCTCGCCCAGCTTCGCAGCGTAGCTCGCCTTTGCACTCTTCCCACTAACTCTGGCGTACGGTACGCATCAGCGTAAATGGGAAGAGTGGGGGAAGCACAGGCGGGCTACGCTGCGAAGCTGGGCGAGAGGCGGATGGGTAAGGGGCCTGGCGAGAGAAGAATATGGTAACGCTGGTTGTTAGATTCTCTCTCTTTCTCTTTCATTGGATCTTTCTGGAATACACCTTTCAATTGTAAAAGAAACACTGTGCGCTGTGTTACGCGAGGAAAAAGTATTGTTCCTCGAATAATATTATGAAGCGCGGTCGTCGCCCTATATCGACATCACAGGACAAACAGCTGACCAACGACGACTGGCGCTCTAAGGCCAAATATGTAAAAAAACCGCGGACACCCAGGCTTCCGACCCAATACAACCGTTTCTTAAGAACAGTCAGCGTTCTTACTCGACAGAGAGTAGTAATTAAGCATATCTTCATCTTACACGTTTTGTTCTCTCCTGGGAAAACCTTGCCACTCTACACAAGGATGTACATTTTGTCTGAAAAACTGGGAGTTATATGCATTTATGACAAACATTAATGACGCACACACAAAGCAGATAAACCACCAGGCGGAAGAACGTGTACTGTTACATTATTCGGAAATAATTAAAATTATTCCGAGACGGAATACATACATATTTATTTGAACCCTGCTGTTTCTCATCGATGCAGACAATTTTGATTTTGCATAAATATCCCCGCAGTCTAATGACAATCGTACATCAATCGGCAATATTAATTGACTCTAGAATGGAACAGACTGAAACAAAGATTACAGAATTCAAAAAATGACGAGGCAATAGGTGGACATAAAAAGCGAGAGATGAGGCGAATACGCAAATACGAGAGGTGAGATGAACCAGCGTAGATCAGCGAGTTAATGCAGCAATTAAACTAAATCCAATGAATTCTCGAAAAGAGACAAGAGGAACACGTTTAAACGAATACATGCGAAAAAAAGGAATGATTGATGCTACAATATCAATTCAGTTTCTCGACCCGCATTTTTTGTCGCGAATAGAACGAGGACGGCGCGCAGCAATACGAATTAGCGATGTAGAAACATTAGTGTTTATTTAGAGGAGGTTACTCAACCCGATTTTTTATCGGCCGCAGAGACATAAATTTACATGAACCTTTAATAGAATAAATTTCGCCGCGGTGGAACAAGGTTCCGATCGCCTTTACGATCCATTACGAGTCGGACGATGGTTTCGATCGATGACGGCCGGCCGAGAAATTGGAGAATGGAGCGTTAGAGTGACGCAATTCTTACGATTCCCGATTCCAAGGAGTGTGTATCGTGTATCGTGCCGGGTCAACCGACACCATCATCATCGGCTATCTGGCTCGTAAAAAACGAGCGACAGTTAGAGAGAGAAGGAGCAAGAGAAAGAAAGAAAGACAGAAAGAAAAGAGAAAAAGAACCATAGGATCGGGTCGAACGTAGCGGACTTTCCCAGATTTGTAGCCGCTTCTTCTCCGGGCATTATCTCGATAAAATGAAATCGGTCGTTAAACGAGGAAGCGAGAGGAGCCGAGAGAGAAAGAGGAGACACGCCAACACAAAAAGCACCGGGCTTCGGGAGGATTCATAGGGTCATGAGGCTGGGTGGGGACTCGAAACGAAACGAAAAGCAAGGTGGTGGGCCTGGCGGGGACGGAGGCGAGAGGAGAAGGATTGAGAGCAGGAGGAGAAGAAGAAGCGTTTTACGTTCGAAACCAGTTTCTATGGTTTAATTTTTACGGGTGGACATCTTCTTTAATTTATGGCGCTGTCCAACCCCGTCCTTCCTGCCCTCCTACTCTGCTCTGCGGACGCCTTTCGACATTTTATTGGGTCGACCAGTTTCTCTAACTCGTCGGGATCTGCTCGGAAACGCCACTCTGACTGGAAATCAGACGCGATCCAATCGACGGACTCACCTCTGCCCACCTTTCCCGGCTTCTAAATCGCGTCCCCCACTCGCAGTTAGCTTTGTCTAATTACTCGTGATTTCGCAAAGTCGAATACCGATCCCAGCAGCCGCCAGTGGAAGCGACAAGATCGACGGTTCCGCGCCTCCGTCCGACTCGGTTTCCCCGCGCCGCTGCGTGTTTATCGGATCTGTACGTTAATTGAACCAGCGAGCGGGTAATAGCTATCATTACCAGCGCTTACGTCTTCCAGGCCAGCAACTAAATTATATGGGTGAGCCACTACGCCTGGCCGATGCGCCACGTACTTTGGCGTACGCGTGCAAACTGTTGTCGGGCCCAGGATTTATTTGTTCCTCGGGATTTGGGCCAGAGATGCTCGGGAAAATTTGGAAAAGATATCGGGTCTGACAAGGTTGGAGTATATTGAGAGGCTTGATTGAAACAAATGTGGGGACAGAAACTAATAAATTCACGGTGAACTTGTTCGACACTACTATATGTCACCGTGTATTACGATGCGCGTGTAATGTAAATACCCGAACATTGACAAAATTAAAATACACGAATATCCAATACCAATGAACGTGTATTTACACCTAGTAACCAAAAATTCGTGCCTGTGTGTGTGTGTGTGTGTGTGTGTAAATCAATATTTATAAGTTTCAAGATAAACGAACCTTTCTACATTTACAAAAAGAATTCGGATTACGGAGGGTAATAAAATGGGGGTCAGCATACAATCGAATGAACTTCGGAGTCCGTCAAAGGAGTCGGTTGAATCTCCGCCCGAAAAAGGAGCAGAAAACAATAGGAAGGGAAGGTAAACAAAGGTTCCCATGCCCAGGGTCACCGCAAGAGGCGAATCCGAGGTTTCTCAGGGAAGATGGGCAGCAATCGGTGCGCAGCCGGCGATCGGCTCCCAACGGGAGCTTCGCCGGTACAGAATCTATCTACAGATACACGAGGAACCGGGAGATAGCGCGGAGTGGAGGACCGAGAAGTCTGCCGGAGTAGGGGACGAATGGGTGGCACTTGTCTGGCCAGCGTTCTGGGACCGAGCGGCGTGCGATTGGTCGAGCGATCGGGCCCGATCAGGACGGATTGGCTGTCGCGTAGGAAGGCGTGCACCGATGGGAAGTACCAGGTGGCTCCCTGCCACACGGCGGAAAATCGGATCCCGTCGGTAAGCCGTGGCTCTCCTTAGGCGCCTTCGATGCAGTCGAACAGGTCGCAGCGATCGCGAAGCGCCAGTCCTCTCCCGTCCATCGACGTGGCCGCACCGTGACTCGTGGATGTTCGACAGAGACAGACAGACAGATAAATAGACATTTAGTCAGTCAGTTGAAGGCTGAGGAAAAATTTAGTCGGGGAACGAGGACGGCTCTCGGTGGTGAGAGAGAGACGGAGACCCGGAAAGATAGAAGGGGACACCATCTGCCGGAACTCGCGTGTATCGTTACAGTGATCAAACCACTCGAGGGCACTCTTCGACTCTGCATTGAAGGGAACGGTGCACCAGTGTCCTTCGAGGGGTTGAGATACGCCCAGTCGAGACCGAGGTGAACGATATTCGCGGCTACGTTGACATTTCCGGGTATGCGCGAGGTCGTGGTGTACCACGCCACGTGACCACGCAACACAGGACTAATCTATTCGAACAGTGTGTGCCGGGGATCGAACGATTTCTTACGATCGAAGTTTATTGCTCGCCGAGGTAGCAGAAACGTTTGGGTATGGTGTGTAACGTGTGACACTAGGACTTGGACGATCAGTTTGTTCCGGAGCTGAAGGTTGATATTAAGTTTATGGTGCGGACAGACAACGGTTGGCCAGTTTGATTTGGATATCGTCTGATTACGAAGGTGAGTGGACTAGCTTTATTTATTAACCCCCCCGACGACATTTCCGGCGCGGGCGTCGATGTCTCTGGTCGCTCGGGCTGCCGTCTCCCAATGTCGGCGCCACCGAATTGTTAAACGAACATCATCGACAGTGTCATTGACCCCTCGGACAGACGTGCACCTCTTCGCGCGCGATTTCCTATGACGCAAGTGAAAGAAAGTGACGGAAATTCTGGTCACAATGCGCGGCAGCGCACGTGAAAGGATCGGGGGGATGAAAAAGACCGGCTAATGATGGTTATAAAAACTAGAGAATAAATCACTCGCGTTCAGGCGGTAATCAACGGTGTTTCGTCAATCTTACAGCCCATTCACCGCTCCATTTATCCCTCGTAAATTAATGTCTACATCCGAAGTGACCGCGTTTGCTCGCGATTATACTCGCGGCGTGAAATTGATAATGCGTCGTAATTGCGGCGCGGGCCCCGCGTGCCCATTAAAAATGCCCCACCGGCTAGTAAATTTCGATTGGAATATAATTACGCGGTCGTTGCACCGTTGTTGTCCGTACCGGGAAAGTCCTTATCTCCGGGGAGCTGGGACGAAATCTGTCACCTCGCATTCTTCGGCTCCGTCCGAGACCATTAGTAATTCAAATGGTCTCGCGAGATCGACGTTTCCATTATACGATTAACACGGAATTAGCTTTTTACGCCGAAGTTCGACGCTTTCACGAATTCCTCCGGAGAAAAGACTCTTCGCGCGACAAAGAAGCGTTCGCGAGAACGTCGTCTCCCCGGCCAATATACGATCGGCGACCGCGTCTCGCATTGCCCGGTGTCACAGCAATTCTAGGCGTCTTTTTGCGCGGATTCTCGAGTACAACTACGCGACCCTACGAATGGTGCGGTTGATCGTGGGGTCGGTCGCAAATGAAAACATTATCGTCACCCCTCGCGGCCGCCTGTTGCTATAATATTTGCCTACTGGTAGACAGTGCCGTAATTCGGGCCGCACAAAGGCCCGCACTTTTGTCGTCGCATAAAAGCGAGCAAGAGTCACGGAAGCCAGAGCATACACACGCACGTGTGCGACGTGGAAGGAGGGAGAGCGAGAGAGAGAGAGAGAGAAAGAGAGAGGGATAGCCGGGACGAAGCGTTACAATTATTATGCATAGCTGCCCGACCGGCTTCTCCCATGTCAAAATATATTTATTGCCCCCCACCTTTCACCCCGTCACCTCTCTCTTTTTTAGCCTGGTTGCGGTGTGTCAGCTACCATTGTTGCCCTTTCATACGGTTATTACCCACTTGTACGTCGTCGGAGGCCCCGAGGCCTTCGAGAAACGTGTCCACCCATCCCTTTCCGACGTGTAAAATGGTAGCAGCTCGCTCGTCCGCGCCGATTTCTCCGCCAGACACTCGAATAAATATTCCTCGTGGATCCGGCCCAATAGGCAATTTGGAAGATTACACGGTCTATCAACTAATTTTAGGAGAAAGTCGACGAAAATCCACGACGTCCGCGCACGGGCCAACCTCGGAAAGGATTACTTTGTTGGAGAAAGCGTGGACACGAAGAATAGCTTTAAATTAGCATCGATAAGAAGACGGTTCTCCTAGAAAATCGGCGGCCGTTTAATTAACCTTCATCCGAACTGCGAGTGCAGTTTCGAAACTCTCGTTTGTATCTGTCGAATAATCAACGGCTAGGAACCCTTCGTCCCCACTCGGTTTCTCTGGCGAGCCGGCCTGAAGAATCGTCGGTCCCGATTTGCATATTAACCCTCGCGGACCCCGGGCCCCGAGGACTCTGACTTAACGCCTTTTTGCTGTTTCACCCTTTGACGCGGGGCCCTAGGAATCGTAAAACTCCCGGCAAATACGCGTATTATCTCGGCTTTTACGATACCTGGCGGGAAACGGAAGCTTCGTCGGTAGAGCGATCCCCGCGATGGGGGCCTGTCGGGCCCATCGGGTCACGCCGGGTCGAGACCTGTTCCACGACCGAGTTCCAATCGATGTTCGCGAAAAACGGTGCTCGCGGAGACGCCAGGTTTTCCAGTCGAGCTTTATCTCGATGCAACGTCCTGCGAGACATGCTTTTAACGGTACACGGGCCCCCACGGACCCGTTACTTTTCTAATCTGAACCGATCCGCTTCGGGCCCCGATTAGTCGCGAAATACAAGGAACCACACTCTGACATGCTTCCTTCCGTTCGCGGTTTCCGGGAAAACGAGCTGCGTGTCTTCGACATGCTTCGCCGATCGAGCTTCTTTAGACAATCTTATCTCTCCTTTTAAGGAAATCGCTACAACATTTGTTATTCAGAAATCACATTTTTCAGAATTATTTCGAATTGCTGGTAGCTGACTTTTATGCAATATCCCGTTCTTACAGGCTGCTTCATAAAAAACAAGTGTTTTCTTGTAATAATCTGATTTGCAATGCATAAAGATTCGACGTTCTATATCGTTGTTTTGTCATAATTGTGATTTTCCGTACAGTTAAATATTGTTTTGTTAGTCACGAACATTTGGTTACTAGCTTCCTCAGTATCGTGTAGTGCAATGCAGCGTGTTTTGTAGTCAATTGGCATTTGCAGTGTCCACGTCTTTTGTTGTTCCAGATAGTAGTCACTCCGCTGATTTCGAAAATAACTCTTAGCATTTTATTGCAATCGGGAAGTACACGAGTTACATTTTTGTTCATCGAACGCTCGTCCGTTTTACCAAGAATCGTCCGGATAAAAAGTATTCGTTACGCCGTCAGCATACTGCATGAGCAGCATGGCAATTATCATTCTACAAGAGAACATTCGCTTCATCTCGCTGCAAGAAACAAGGAATTAACGTCGCAAGAACTAGAATTTCCATATACTTGACCCCTTGCCTTATGATTTGTTTGGTAATCACGCTCGCGAGAGGTACGTTATTGTTAATAAATTTTCCGCCGGACAGAAATCACGTGTGCAATTTAGGTATAAATTTTCTGTGGAGATTTATATGTGATTCACTCTCACAGTCTTACAAAGGTCGATCAATCAAGGGGTTGAAAAATCATAATTCAACCTCCTTCGATTTAAGACTAAATATAATAATAATAATGTTCTAAAGAAATCAAAGAAACTTGATGTTTTACAAAGTTGGGGTCATGAGAGAGTCTCTTCCATTTTCTGGAGACTCGAACGACTGGGAAAAAATGAGAGACGAGCCACTGGTTGGCAATTTTGACGCTGCTGGTCTTGCGAAGAGAGGGATTCGAAGGCGACAGGCCGGAATATATACGGCGGCTTAGGGATTCTTTTATTTCGGAATTCTCTCCAACCGAATTGAATGAGAACATGAAACCGAGAGTCCGATTCGCTGGTCGATATCGTCGCGGGTTTACGATATTATAAATCTACGGTGACGCATTTAATCGTCGTCTAAATGGAGATTAAATCGCGCGACGGCCGGTACGCCGCGAGCGGGCCGAGCCGGCGGAAAATAAGCGCGCGCATAAAATCCGCTCGGCTCTCCTCGCGTGAACAACGCGCGGGGCATAAATCCGCGCGGTGCGGCGCGGTGGTTCGGAACCGTCGACTTGTAAATCACCGGAACGCGTAATTAAAGCGGAATTATCGGAACAGGGCAATTTATTCGTGCATAAAATACGACTGGGTATTTCCCAAATCCCGATACCACCCGTCAACGAATCGTCGGAATGCGTCCGCCGCGAAGAGTTACGATGTTAACCCTTGCCGCCCGTAAAAAGGCGTTTGAGAAACCCACTTTTTGCGAACGATGCGCTCGTAATACAGTGAATAGTTATTAGTGTTTTGCGACCGTGGACGCCGCAAACGAGGCCGCGACGCGTTCGCCACCTCGATCTAACCGATCGAGCAAAAACACGCTTGTCGTTCTAGATTACGTGTAATTTATGATCGATGCTCGATATTGTCCGATCTTATTTTTCGTGCCACCTCACCGCCGGGACAATAATAAAACTTTGTACCGGCGCGACTGCGTGTCGGAAACGTGGATTAGAGCGACGCGTTCCCTCGCAGTGTCTCGCAGACTCTCTCGGACTGAAGTGGACTAGATAAATCGAACGACACGCGCGTGGTTCTGTTGGCAGTTTTCGAAGTTCAGTGAATTACAAAATTCGTGGGTCTCTAACCGAATCTTTGACTTCTTCATCGGCAGTCACGGGAAGAGTGTTTCTTCCCCTAAGTGTTCGCGGGCATAGCGAATCCCGCGGCGGATTCCCACAAGTGGCAAGGGTTGCCGTTGGTCGACCTCGATTAACTTGGAGTGGCTGAGGAAAATGGTGCGTGTAGAAGGGGGGAGGGGATCGTCACAGTTAAAAATTGGATCGGTCACGGGCCGAGGAGCCGAACAATGCCGAAGATCGGTTCGCCGGAAGACGATCGCGCGCGGGTCAGGTGGTGCGCGTGTGTATGTGCGAGCGTGTGTAAAGGCGCGGCGAGAAACCTGGTTCGCCTTCGTGGGGCTAAACTGTCGCGATAAATGATCCTACGGAGGGTTATTAATTGTCTTTGACTCCCAACCGGGCGCTTGGTGGATCGCGAAAACATATTAACCGAAAAGGAGCTGCCGTCGTCTACCCCCGGGCGCATATGCCCCGTCGAATCGTCGGTGTTGCGAGATCGGTCCCGACCGTGACGCCCGACCATATTCTCGAGTGTCTGCCGTATACAACGATCTAGAGCATCATTTTTCAAGGTCTCGATCGACGCGCCGCGCCGCGCCGCGCCTCGCCCAGCCATCATCCATCAAACCGATCGTTAAAAACGCATCCAGGCCCGATACAAATTGCGCGACCTGTATACCCAGCCGTGTTCTCGAAACGGCACTCCAGTTTCCCTTTCGAGCTTTCCCTAAATCTTTGCCTCTCACCCCTGCTCGACTCGTCCGCTTTTGCCGGGTTGACGACGACCCGCGGCGACTGGCAATGAGCGGGCGTCTCGGGTCCTCGGCGACAGAGACAGCCTCGCTGTCTCGCTTTTTAGACCCCATGGCGGGAAATGGATCACAAAGGAATTCGCAAGTAACCATGGCTGTCTAGCCGGGTCACCTTTTTACCGGTGTCCCCCGACGTCCTGCAATCCTCTTTTTATCTTGTTCCGAGGGACCGTGCTCGAACGATTCACGCCGATTTTCTTCCTCCGGCCACTTTGGTCGAAAATATATTGGCTCCTATATTTCATTCTTCCGAATGGCGTGGACAATGCAGTGCCTCCACGTTTTCTTCAAACATAGAATGGTCAGTAGTTTCAAAATGTTATCGATAGGAATTTGATAAAATTCGATTAGACATTTCATTGATGAGGGCACACAATGCCTGCCCATAATGTTGTCAATCATAGATTGTAGAATATTCGTTTTCCTGAACCATTATAATAATATTATTCCTAAACCATTGATATCTCAAATATTATAGGAAAGTGAATGAAAAAAATCCTCGGTAAACAATTCTATAGTCGTTGGTATAATGTTTGCCATTTGCCTCGATGGTGAAATTGCCGAAGGATCTGTTCGCAGCCGAGTCAATATTTACGAAACAAGTCTGCCATGAAGATCCGCGAGGTTCTCGGATGGTCGACATTGACACCGTTTACCACCCTCAATCGAAGATTGCGTAGATCGCGTCGAACGATCATACGATTATCATTCCATCGGAAAATAGCGGACCGGTTTCATTCATGTCGAACTGCTCGATAATTAATTACGGAGATGAACCGAGTAAGAGACGCGTCACGCGCGGGGATCCGCGCGACAAACCGTGGGCAGTCCCTTCGTAGGACAAAAAGCTTCAAGACGAAAAACCGAGTGAGAGATAATCGTCCAATTAAACGGTTCGAATAATCTTTCGTCGATGGAGAGTTTCCGCCGCGAGCGAGCCAGTCGGTGCAAAACGAGTTCTCTGCCGCGCTTGGCGGCGATTCACGAGCGCGTTAACTGCAATTACTCGGTTGACAGGGCAAGTCCGGCAGCGATTGTTACAATTCCCCTGGACCCCTCGATCGCGTCTGGTCCCGACTCGATCTCTCGGCTTTGCTTCTCAACGTTAGAGAAAGCGTTGCGCGATTTAATTAATTGGCGGTATATTAATTCGCGAATTTATGGCCGCATTAAGAATGACCGCTTGATTACCCGGCCGGGAACCCCGTGATATACGGTCGATGATTTTTCTCGCTAAGTTAATGAGTTAATGAATCTACTCGAAAGAGGGAGTCGATATATCACCGGTGTGTAACGCCGCGTCAAGGGAATTTCTTCGCACGAAAGTTAACCGACCACCGGTCGCGATCTTATCGTCGCGTAGTTACGCGCTCGGACTCGCGCGAGAGCGTTTTGCCTGTAACAGGGTTTAAAATATACGGACGATTACAACCGTTTATCGCCAATTAGAGAAAATGAACGGACCGCGAGGGCACCTCGTCCTGATTGTAATTGTGCGCCGCGCGCGCCAGCCTGCAACACGATCGCTCGCCGATCTCCGGATTATATTATTCCGGGGGTATGGAAACTACCTGGAGATTCCTACGCGTAACTGGCTCTCTTAAAACCCACCTGATTTACACGAGTTCTGAACGTCTTTGAAGATTCTCGAGCGCGAACGTAAAAAGATTATTCTGTTATACTTTCTTTGGGTCAGTAGACTGGATTGGTCACTCTTAATGCTTTTATGATTTGCGAACAGAAGTTCTACCTCCATTTTGTTCGTTTTTAGGTTTTCAGATTTCTACATTTCAAATTTACTAGCGTTCAAGTTTTAAACGTCTCGATTTCCAAACTTTCAAATATTCTAAATGGTGGGTTGATTTCTAAAATTTCGAATCTTTCGAGATCACATGTTCGGAACTCAAACATTCGAAGCTCCCGAATTCCCCAAAACTATCCTCTCAAATCCTGAATCTGGTACATCCGACTACATCATCAACAGTGTGCCGAGTCGGTTTCTTTCTCACTGCTCTAGGGCCTTTTTAACGCCTGTCCCACATTCTCCGGCAGGCCGGGTTCACAATGCGGTCCTATCTTCCCGAAATCTTCTCCGGACCTCGTCTGCGCACCCCACGATCTCGATCGTTCCTGCCCCCTCCATGTTAGAATCGGAAGGGTTCCTAAGAAGTCGCCGGTAGGAAAAGGGTTGCCGGGGTGCTGTAGTACAATGGCGGGGCAGCCGGTGAGGATCTCGGAAAAAAACGCTCATAAAGGGATAAACGTCAGACGGGACTCGAGTTTAATGGCGCGTAAAGTTCGACGTGCCCCTGGACCCGGTGAACACGCGCGCGCTAGGAAGGAGCGGGACGATGACAGGAGGGGTTTACGGGGCCTTATGGTCCCCCATCAGCCGATTCTTGTCTGTCCTGGTCGTTTTGGCTGGGCTGAGGCGTTGGAGCGGTGTAAGCCGATATTTGGAGCAGGTCGATCGACTTCATTAACGCGTCCCGTGGCAAATATTGACTCTGGAAACTGGGGTACGAGGTGCACGCGTGTACACGAGGCTGCCCTGTGCCCTCTCCTGTGTTGGTCTTTCTCTCCGTCTTGGCCCGCTATCCTCATGAGCCGATTATAGAGAGCCGAGAGCTCCGTTGTTCAGGCTTCACAGGCATTTTTTGCATATCAATGGAAGAGGTGCGCTAGCGCGGCTGCCGGTCTGGTAGTCGCCGCGTTATCTGATGCTTCGTGCCCCGTGATAAGCGTCTCGGTTGCGGTGAAACTGCAATGGCCGCCGCTCGAGAACCGTCTCTAAGCCCGCTTGGAAACGGGAATTCGGTGCTCGGCTGGAATGTTCCGTGAAACGGGCTACCCGATCATCGGAAACGAGAAACGGTGGAATACACGTGATCTAACGAGGCGTACGCCGAGCCGAGACTCTTTACACGCTCCTCAATATTCGAGTCTCTCTCTCTCTATCGAGTCCGACGCGCGGTGGCTGCGCACGCCTTCTTAGTTTCACGAACGGATCGAATTCCTATCGTCGAATTGGAAACGCAACGAGCCCGTTGCCGTAACACGAACCTCTCTATCCCCGGCCAGTTAAGGCGCATGAATATTCAGAAAGCGCTATTAATCACGGGGGGTTTCGTATCGAAATCCGATTACGGAAACCAGAAACGATTGTGAGCGTGTGTTCCTCGAAATAATTGATCGGGAGGGGGGGAAAGGATATATATAAACGGCCACGAGTTAAAAGATTCCGATTAGCGGTGAAACCGCGGCGGAAATGGCGGCGGCGGCGGTAGCCGATTTCACGGATCGGAGGACAGTTTAGGGCAGAGAAATCGATCTCTCGCCGGCGATGCAGTCGATCCAGCCTTGGCCCGAATTAACCTTCGTGGGATCGCATCCGATATCAGTCTCCTTTAGCCGCACGTCTAACCCGATCCTTTGTAAAATCAATAGGCTCGGCTACTTAAATGGTACCGTTCGCTGGTTATAGTCACCGGTCGCGACATCGGCTACGGCCCCGCGGATACGGTTACGAAGGTTGAATCGAAGCGCTCCGTGATTTACTGTTAATCGCGAGACCACTCTTAATCAACGTCGACCCGCGTGCCGCGCCGCTCGCCAGCCTGATCTCGAATATATGTATTCCACCGGTTCCGACTATGTGCATCGATGGAAACAACGTCCCGATATTAGCTCCGCGCCCCGTTTTTACGCCGATTAACCTTTCCTACGCCCGCGTCCTTTCCGGCCCGCTTTGCGCGCTTGCCAACGCGATCCAGAACCTCCCGCTCGATTCTCACGCGAACGAACCTTTGCTTTTAGGTGAATTTTCACGATTCCACACCGGTGTTAGACTATCCGAGCTCTGTTTTCGTAGACTGCACCCTCCAACATTTTTCTTGGCGATTCCCTGGGAACGATAACCGTGCGAACATTTTTAACGTTGTTTCACTTGAATTCGTTGTCATGCTCTAGAGGCTGTTAAGGTTGTGGCGATCACAGTCGTGAATTATTAATACTGCGATTCGGTTTTAATTGTTTAGTAAATTGTATCTTGAACAATATCAACCGAGAAGTCTATAAATTGCGCTCAGAAAGATAAAAACAAAAAGGAGCATTGAAAAATATGAATCTGCAGAAGTTTACGCATTTATACATTGTTCTATAATATAAAATTCAAGAAAGTCGAAATTGTAACGTGAACACCCCGAAATTTAGTCTAAGAACAAAGGAGGATCATGTTATACATACAGTAGACCATAATGCAGCGAGTAGCATCGAAGTCTCCAGCGCAGCGTTTAGAAGCGAACGAAAGGCAAAATGGCTCGAGAGAATCTGTAGAAAAGACAACCGTGTCATTGTACGAAGGTTGGTCGGAAAGGGAGTGAGATGGACGTGGAAGAAGGAGAGTAGATACCTGTTGTTCGGTTCTTTGGAGGGAAAAGAGGATAACCTGGCCTCATAAGCAAGCGGAATGAAGAAAGAGCGGGCGTCAAACAACTGGGTCGAGAAAAAACTCGGAAACCTTAACGAACTTGCGGCTCCACTGGTCTTTCGTCTTTGTTCCGCTTGTGTGGTTCTCTTGTTGCTCTGTCCTCGTCGTAGCCGGTTAATACGACAGGCCACTGGCGTCAGATCGTTTCCTTTTCAAGAACAATCGCGAGGGAACGATTAGAAGGGCTCCGCGTTCAATCGCGACATAATTATACTCGCTTTAAATTCTCGTTAAGGCGTTAATGGCGCCTTAACACGAGCACCTATGCGGTGGCTGACACCCTCGCACGGTACATTGAACTCCGTATTTAACGGCATTCATCGGAAACGAAGTTACGAGGCAGCATTTTAAATCGAGATTTGAAAGCGATAGAAACTGGAGCGAGCGTGAATCGTTTCGAGAGAATGAAATTATTCGTTAGAACCAGCTGCGCGTTCGTTATGCAGCGATGATACATATGTTTAGACGAAGGAAGTTGCATTTATCAGAGATCTCGCCTGAGTAAATTATGCGCGACAGTAATCGGTTAGAACGACGTTTGACCAGGTGTCTTCCGCTTTGATGATCTTTGTTCGATGAATTTATTAGATTATAAAACAGCTTAATTCTTATTCTTGTTCCGCTGCGCTTTACGTTTCAAAGTTTACATTTATTTCGTTTTTCTCGTTTAAGTCTAATTACTAGATAGCGGATTTTATGCACCTATGGAAAAAATGAGTAGGTGTAAATTAAAACACTGAAACATTAGAAGAATTTAAAACTACTGTTATATTGTTTTCAACCTATTAAACGTATTTTGAAAGAAAATAAATTTCTAATGCACTCCACTTTGTTACAATGCAGGTAGAAAACTTGTATTTTGCATAAAGATCCGCTGTCTACTAATTATAATCGTTACCACTATAAACGCTTTTATCGTTTCACAAGGATCTCCAAGCTGTCAGCCATAATTAACTCCTATTAATTAATTAATTCTTACGGTTCACTCGAGTTTTCAGACGACCCGTTTTATCAGATCATCGATGGTCTAATTTGATTCCCGTTTACCGGTGAAAAGCCGTTTCCCCGACACCGCCCTGCGTCAGATGGTGGTTTTTCCGTAGATAGCGTTGATTTACGATTCCCTTGTTCGAGCGGGACCCTAGAACAGAAAAAGACACTTTGCTGCGTCCGGAAAGGGCCTAATGGTCTGTCGATCCTTCGGCGGTACGACATTAATTTATTAATTGGCTACGGGTGAAAAAAGGGAAACGCGTCGCAGCCTGGACAAATCTGTTCCCGAAGTTAACGATCGAGACAAGAGTCGGATACGACGTCGAGAAACGAACGGAATCGATCGGGTTGCGATGCTCTCGGATGCCTGAAGCATTACTACACGCCGGTGAACCGTGTCAGGGGCGATACTGGCCGTAAAAAAAGACGAGGAATAATTTTTCAAGCTCTCTCATTCCTGGTAATCCAAATAGCATTCGAACATCCGTAAGATATTGTGGGAGGAATAAAAATCGAAGCGAACACCGGGAAACCGGTTCGTCACTCCCTCTCCACGCCTCTCCACCCGCGCCAACAGACCGCTCCGTCTCCTTTATCTTTCCAAGGATGAGCCGGACTAAACTGACGCATCCACTATCCGTCTCGGATAACATAATTTCTATAATTGCAGATGAACCAACAGTGCAAGGTCTGCGGCGAGCCGGCGGCTGGATTTCATTTCGGAGCGTTCACGTGCGAGGGCTGCAAGGTAAGGAATCCGTTTAATCGTCCCTTGGATACGTAGTACTTGACCCCTTTTACTGCTGCGTTTTTTGGCGGCGGCTGTAGATGTGTGTATGTGAGTGAGTGTGTGTGTGTGTGTGTGTGTGTATGAGGAGGACAAGGAATGAAAGCGTTTCGTCCTGGGCCTGCTAGAGGACTGGTCAAGTAAGGCTATCTAGCAGGATGGACTGATGATTCCTAAGATCATGTGAAATAACTTTTTCCTTTGTGAAAATGTTTTCCGCGGCTTTGTCGAGGTACAATAGTTTCGGGCACCCTGTATAGGAATCGTTGAAAAATCGGGTGACATTATTAAAGATAAAGAAGTTCCAGTCATTGTATCCTCCAAGAACATAATACTACACAGAGTTAAGAAGAACTGTGTACTTTAAAATTTCATATTCAATAATAATTACTAGTAGAACACATTTCCTAAGAATTAAATCTGCTGCAACGATGACTTCAGCAAGATCTGCAACGTTTTCCGCGTACGGCGTTCTTCGACAAGAAAATCGTTTTCGTGTTTGACAGGATACTCCGTTCCGCATTGCAACACGCGTCAACTACAAGATAGTGTCGCCAGACTCGTTCGCGTAAATCATGTATCAACGAATTAATTAAGGCCGTGTGTTGCGCGTGTAGTTCCCTTTCCCGCGACGGTGTTTTACACGCGTTGAAATCATTGGCCGAATGGTCGGAGCGATCGCGATCCACGCGCGAGAGCTCGTCGCCGTCTGAAACGAATCCGCGTTGTCTGCTCCGGTTTAAAGGAAAGAGAGAGGGTTAATAAGCCGTGACGAATCGCGAACAGAAACGACCGGCACGTACGATCGATGAAGAAGGCGAGGAAGTCCGGTCTTGATGGACTGACGAGCGGAGCGTGCAAAGGAAAAAAGCTCGCCCGATGCGAATCCGTAAGTGGATGGAAAAATCGAGCGAGACGAATCGATTGTCTCGGATCGTCCTCCTGCAGGGATGGATTCGTTGCCGATGCGATGGAGTTGAAAATCCGGAGAAACCTGACTTCGAAGTTCCATGTTCAATGCGGGGTACATTAACAGACAATTTATAGCAATTCTCCAGCTCTTCTTCACTTGGAATTATTGAGTATTATCAACGGAGATCGTATATGAAAATTATAGAGTTCATTAAATAAATTCACACTCTCTGACACACCTGAACAAATTCCGCTTCGAGTTAATTCACGTAATCAGCTATGGTTCTCTAAATCTTGAACAGCAACTCATTAAAACTTCGAGCAGTACTATCCCGGAACATGCGAAGCAGCTTGCACGCGGAGCTAATAATTTTCGTTAAATAAATTCGCATGGTTCGCGCATCGAAAACGCCTATCCGCGTATAAGATAGGCGTCCGACCGGGAAGTCTGGCATTTGTAGCGTTACGATCTGAAATTATGGCCCATATCTTGGCTCGAACAATGTTTCCCAAGACGTAGAGGCTCCGGCGTGCCCTGGGGAACCGTCCTTTCATCTTCAACGTCGATTCGTAACGTTCCGTAGCGATCGGGTATTCGCGGGGACAGCAAAGCGGGGACCGCGCTTTCATCGCGATGTCCTTCGCCGGTTCGCCGGTCGCGGGATCGATCGATAAGGACGCAAATAATATTCAATCGGCGGGCTTTCCGTGGGGCGCACGCGAGCTCTTTGCGAACGCGTATACAACTCGGGCCCGACAGGACGATCCCCGAGTCTCGTTAGGCCGCGTTTAGTTGGCCGAAGGGTGTTGACCCTTGCTCTCGTCTCTCGTCCCACTAATGTGGTACACCGTGGAATATCGGTACCGCATACTAAGTGACCCATCCGATAGTAATTGGACCTCATTAAGGCAACAACGGGGCCCACGGGGCTGTCTCTGTTCTGCCGCGTGCGTTCATTCCTTCGTTCGTTCGTTCGGTTTCCCGGAGAGACCGAGCCGCCAGATAACGCGTTTTAGGTAAATTAGACTCTCTCTTTGTGGACTAGGATCGGCTCCGGGGAAAATACGGCCGCGGGTCTACGCCATACAGATTTATGTCCGTATATCTGCGCTGCCTTCGAAGGCATCCTCCTCCGAGACCGGATTTTCTAGCGTTCTCTACAGCCCAGCGTCTTTTCCCGTCGTTGCACCACTATTCTGAGTACCTTCGCGATAAGGGACCGTGCTCATGAGTTTATTAAGGTCGAGGGGAGACCGAATGTCGGTTTAAACCGGATTTGTAACAGAGTTCTTCCGAACGCACAGAGTGGTGAAAGTGTTCAAAACTTCTACGAAAGTGGTCTGAACGTTTTCGGAACCGTACGGGAGATCTTCGCCGTCTGTTTCTCATCCATCGGTGGTTACTAAACATTCCAATATGTCGAAAGAACATTGCAAGATTTCTTATGCTTTAGAATGCATAAGTATTTCAATACATTTGTAGCTTCTAGAAGCATTTTTTTCATCACCCTGAAGCAATCAACATGCCAACACGGAAAATAACATTCGTGGGCGAGTCTATTTCCAGTAAAGTAGAAACCCGTATACAGTAAAAGCTCCTTCGTTGTCCAAAGGCCGGGGGGCTGAGCGGACAACGAGCGTGCCCGGACACTATTTTTGATTTATGACTGCGTCTAGATATCGCGCCAACCGCGCCGAGCGACTTCAATAGGAAGCCGAACATAGAGAAGGACAGAATGAGATACGGATCGGGTGACCGAAGCGTGTCGCCGTCGCCGGCACAGTTTAAAGGCCCACATTGTTGCTGTTGCTCGTTGCCTTCGAAAATTTGACCGTCGATTAAACCACTAAATACAGTTGAAACTATATCGTGCTTGGTGTCATTTTAATCAGAGAAATGCCAGAAATAAGTTAGTGAAAGTCCCATAAAGAAATAATGAAAATTAAGAAGTTTGAAAATTCGGTTTACTCGAGTCAATGTTGTGGTGTTCACACCGATATACCCGAGCCGACATCAATCGACGCCGCCTACGGAGCGACTCGGCGTTGACAGGCAGTGGAATGGGTAGGCACTGGACAACGATCGTGCCCTTGATTTTGGACAACGAAGGAGCGATTACTGTATATAGTTATCACGCGCGTTCGTTTTCATCGTAACAAAAAGTTCATTATAATTACCTGTTGGTTACATAAGGATCACCCTCGTTCACGCAGCTAATGCCTGTCCGAGCGGACCTCCCGATAAGGTGTTCCGTTGAAGAAGCCGAGGAGCGAGGCGGTTTTTCGTGGCGTTCGTCAGGGATCTGTGCTGGTGCGTGTCGGTGTGGGATGAGAGATCGGTCGCCGGGTCGACTGCCTTTAATTCTCACCTCTGGACTTTCGTGCGGCTCTCGATATCAAGACCCGATGCGATGGCGCCGTTATATATCCCGCGATAACATCGAAACGCCGTGAGAGCAACGTACCGGGCTCTCTCGGGGCCTCGCGAGCACATAGTTACGCCGCGGAGCGACGTGTACACGGGCACGGAGATGATAATATTAATTCCCGTGGCTGACCGTATCGTCTTTCATCCGATCCCGTCGCGTCGCGGCGATCCGCGATCATTAATTAAACATTCAATTCGTATGAGAAATTTCGCGTTGCGCTCCGCACCGGTCCGCACTGTTTCAACTCGCCAGGCGTGCTGCTGCTTGATCGATGCAGGATCAGGGGCGGGAAAAAGGTCCCGGGAACATCTCGACAGAACTATCCGCCGCTTCGGATCTCGCTAACGGTTCGCCGTTCTCGCAAAAATTCCCGGCAGAGCGTTCTCTCGACCGTGCGATGATGTAATTGGACGCGCGAGCGAACGGGCGCGTTTCTGTCCCGATGATCGAGAGAGATCGGGCCAAGGGAAAAAGGATCGTGTTCGGAAAGTGAGAAGAACGCTAGGAGTTATGATACCAGTCGAAAGAATCCCGTGTAAGCGGTTCCTTCGGTTTTACTGCGACTCGATTCGGACCTCGGACCGGGGACTCCATTCTCACGGCGCGCCTCGCCGTTCGAAGATGGTCCGGCGCGCAGTAGACGTTCGGGAAATATTCGAAATAATTCAACGGGCCCGTGCATTACGGGAGCGGGCTGAGAGGCCGGGGACACTCATTAGCATACTAACGACTGCCTCGAATTCCCCGCGTAACATTGAGGAGGAGCCATCCCGCTCTGATCTCCCCACCCTTCTCTGTCCTTTCTGTCCCCCTTTGTCGTTCAAGCCTCATCCCATTTCTGGCGACACCGCGTTCCTTCGAAACCTGTCTTCAATCTCGACTCGATTGACAATCCCGGGAATTCGCGAAATGCTAAACGCTGTTTTCCTGTGAAAATACGGAATCGTGAAGTCTTACTTTGCGCCGGTCAGTCTTCGGCGATCTTCGTTTGACGTGGCCGAGTAATTCTATTCTGAAAAACCCGCGGGCAAAAATTTTTCCTCATTCATATTCACAGATGTACGTATTGCTGATATTTGGAGCAACTGCGGGTAACTTTGAACCAGCATTCTGGCGATTTAAACCCCGATCCTCAAGAGGTTAATCAACATTTCGGGCGCAGCCGTGCGCGCAGGCTCTTTTTGCAAACTAGTTCCCGGGATCCAAAAATAGAAGTCTAACACTAGCACGTAGGAATCCAGGCCTCCACCCTCTTTTACGATTCTTCTTCTAGCAGCGCTTGGATTCCAGCGGCCGCTAGGTGGCAAAATGAGCGAAAAAAAGGCGGGAATGGTCGCTCGAAGGCCGATCGAAGAGATCCAGCGTTGGATCCTGCTGCGCCTGACGTATGAATATTAACGTGACCCAGGCTGCTGCCCCCTTCTCCGTTGCACCAATTTGCAAGGCTCGACGCGCTCGTTATGCGAACTGGTCTTAAAAGGAACAAGGAGGAGCGAAGATTTCGTGGATTCGCGGCGCGTTGCGATGCAAATGGCCCCGTCGAGGACCATTGTCTTCCGCGAGGCGATTATGCGCGACCGACATCGCGAACATTTTTCGGGGACCAGCATGATTCACAGGGCGAGTTATTCATCGCGCGACAATGATGTCGAATGGATCGGGGACACGGTGGTGAAGAAAGAAAGCAGCCCAGGGCTCGATTTTCGCGCCTTTCGACCCGGTCTTGTCGAGTTGTTTCGCGAAGAACAGCCTCAGCCTGGAATCCGGGCTACTTCCGGCGGGAGAATCTGAAAAGGCACTTAGCCCCGATGGAAGTGTCGGGTTTTCCGGTCCGGTGCCGTTGCATCAGGAGCTAGAAGTGCAGCTCCGAGCTTGTCGGAAGTGGTGGAGCGCACGTGCCGGAAAAGTTGGAACACGTTCGCTTAAAAACAATTGGCTTTGTTCGCGATAGGAGCTGCTAACACTGTTTCCTCCGATAAGACGCCGATTTTCTGGTCGAACTGGGCGCAGGAAAGCGTGACGATAAATAATGTACGTGATAATTGTGCTCGTTCTGTGAGGCACGTTATTTTGAGTTTTATTGGTCGACGTTCTTGAGGAAAGACGCAGTTCTCAAGAGTATTTAAAAATCACAGACGGATGCTCTAGAATCCTGGAAGAAGATACTACAAAATCGCTGAACATCATGCTGCAGATGCTATGAATAAGGATGCATGAAGACCCTCAGTGACCTAACGAAATACGAGAGGAACGATAGAAATAATAATTCTGAAGAGACAGTTGGAATTTTTGAAGCTGCGAGTAGTTGATCGACCAGAATGGGACTTCCTCGAGGAAGATAGAAGTACGCAGATGTAATCGGCCATTTTGCGATGGCAGTAGCGCTGGCTCTCGTCGATCGTTACGTCAGAAATGGGAAGCCGCGGAATATCGATGTAGATTACCGGAGCACTTTATGCAACGCAGCGAGCCACGCGCGTCCGTGCAACAAGAACACTTATTCCGTCGAGCTGGATAGAGGTGCACTCGCGAGACGCACAATGCCACGGGACCCCGTCGGAAGAACGGCGAGGAAGAAAGAGAAAGAGAGAGGAACGGGGACGGACAGACGCACGAAGACCGTTTTAGAGAAACCGTTTAGGCCGATTTCCACAAACGGCCGGACGATTTCGCGAGCGTCGATTACCGTTTCCCGTCACGATCGACAGATTAGTCGACCGGTTCGTTTTTTGCCGCGGCGCTTTATTGGTTTCGCTGGGAGTGTCCAGTCCGACTCGCGGCAGAATATATCGACTACGGAGTCCCTTAGACAGAACTGTCACGTCCCGTATTTTATACGAGCCACCGCGCCGCACCGAGAGCACGCGCGCACGGCCAGCACAGCACAGCATGGCGTGGAATCGGTCTGCTTTCGTTACGCTAGCGAACTCGTCGCAAATCGTAACGATTCCGCGGGCAATATACGCGAGAGGCAACGACGCGGTTACGCAAAACCTGGAACGCAGGCGACTTTCGACGAACCGCGGCGAACCCATTGCAATTGTATCGTCGACGACTGCGGAGCGGTTTGCGAAACCGCCAGTGGCCTCGCGGACGGACGTAAATGAATTGCCGGCGACGACGCGTCTCCAACGTCCAACGTTTTCGAAAACTCTTACCCGAGCTACCCGAGTACGGTTAAATTTACATCGGTTTAATCACTAAATTAAAACTGTCAGCCTAATGAAGCCATCACAGCGAATTGGAATCATTGTTAGAGATAATTTGATTTTTCCGATCTTACTACGGGAAACGTTTCCTCGTTATTAGTCTGGAATTCGGTATTCTTGCTCGGTTTCTTAAACGCACTGGAAGTTCGGAATTCTTGGCTGACATTGGCTGTCTATCACGATCTGAAATCGCCGGACTCGCGATAATAGCGCTTTCCTGATCTTGTTGCGTGGAACGTAGACACATTATTAGTCTGCGATTTGAAATTCTCAACTGGGTTCTTGAATATGTTGCAATTCTGGAACTGTTCTCCGATATTGCCTGTCTATCGCCCGTTGAAATCACTGGAACAGGGTTTACGTTTCCTTAATGACCTTGTTACAAGTTTGATCGAATATCTTTTACATTTATGTTGTCACGCGTGATAAAAGTTGAGAGTTTTAGTAAAAACGTCCGTATGAATTGAATAGGCTAATAGAGCGAATGTGTTCAACGCAGTGCGAGTCTCTACTGTGTGTAAAGCGTTTCTATTTGTTAAGCGACAACTCTTTGTAGCTATTTAGAAATTCATTCGTGCTCATGAATAATTTGTAACCTGTGTACAGTGTACATTGAGGGACTTAAATAAGCGCAATCATTGTTTCCTCCACTTTAATGAAGAAAAAATACTACGGATGAATAGTTACCCTTTTGGAGTGAATATGCATTTGGACCGAAAGCGATCACCTGTTTTATTGGAGAAAAGTATTTGCTACCGCCGTTTATTTTCCCGATAAGTCGCGAGAAAAATGTCAAAGTGTTTTTCGAAAGGGAACAGCAAGTTCGACGCTCGCGTCGGTTTGTTCCGCGACATCCGGCACGGTGGATCGCTGGCTCCGTTTATCGCGAGGATCTATTTGCAGCGGCGGTATTTAAATGGCCGGCAATTAGGCGACGTAATCGCAGCAGTTAAGGAGCGAGTCGCGCCGACGAAGTTGCCAACCGAATCGCCCGCGGATTGCGGCCGAGCGTAGAAAAGGAAGCCGCGGAAAAGAGCAAAGTCGATGGAGGCGGAGGAGGATGAGGATGAGGATGAGGATGAAGAGGAGAGGAGGAGGAGGCGGAAGAGCGCGCCGCTGGAATCGCTCTCGGATTCTCCGCGTGTGTTAACACGCGCCACCTTATTGCCTGCCTAACGTCGGCTTTATGAGAGAGCTAATTGTGCCGGCCGGCCAAGCCGCGGAGATATCGCGCGGAGATTGCCTCTATAATCGAGTTTACGGCGATGTTCGAGGCGAGCGCGCCACGGCTAAAAGCCTAAGTACTCGATCCCGCGAGCGTAAACGTAAGCGGGCAAAGAGCGGGCACCGAGTTTCCGTGTCACCTGCGTTCGACTTCGCCGCGAGCCGGCAGGTTCGAGAGGTCGCCACGGCTGTACCGATGCACCGGCCGTGCATCTTCCGCCGGCATTTCGGTGCCGACACCGCTGAGATATTTCCTGACGATTGCCCCTGCTTGAACTGGGAACTAGGCGAACGCGAAATGTTCGGCGGTTTTCAATCGTGCCTTCCATTCCCTGCTTTGCTCTTCCCGCACGCTCGCAAATAAATCCTCCAGCGGCTTCTCGTGCCTGCGAATCTACACGGCGTTCTAAATTTTAGGCATCTTTGAACTCCAGCTTTTTCCCCTTAAACGGTTACTCTTAGGCTTCTAGTGTAACTCTGGTTGTGAACTCGAATTTTTTTGGACGTATTTACTGTCATATTAGAACTAAACTTTGCGCCATGCACTCGAGAGCTACATGTAAGAATTAAATGAAGGAATAAATGTCGTACTTCATAAAAATTTTATTAGCATTATTTCGAAAACCCTCGAGACTGCTTGAAAGACATTTCACGCACTTTTCACCAAAATTAAATCAGACTAGTGAACCTGTTATTTGAAAATGTAACCTTATATAACTCGTATTTCATTTTAAATCGAGCACGAACTTCTGCAATCATCTACATAGCAGTATCGAAACACTTTACGTCCTGAGCATCTCGGTCCCGATTTTGCAAGAGCAGAAAAAAGTGCAGGTTACGAGAGTCGAATAAAAACGGCTGACAAATTCCTTGGCGACGCTTCCCATGGAATATTTGCCATGGCGAGGTTGTGCCTGGTCGATGTCTAGCCCGGAGGAGCGTAAAACGTGACAGAGGGGAGGAAACCGCGGACCACAATGCGTCGCTCGTATAAAGCTGCGATTTACGAGCGGGCAGGGTGCCCAGCGCGGAAACGCGCGACGGCAAGCACCTTGCTCGTATGTGGGCCAAATCGCGGCACCGCGACGTCCGCTTTACGCTCCGTTTTACGAGCCAATAAATCGCGATCTATCGATCCCGACGCCGCGGCCCGAACCAGCCCGCTCCGGTCCGCGCGAGCTAGGTGCACCCTTTTCTCCTGAACGGATCCACCGGCGAAACCGTAACATCCGTGACATAATTTAACGCGCCAGCATAATTTACGACTGTTTCTCGAATTAGGATCGGTCGCCCCCTCGCGAACGACCTGGAATCCAATCTCTGTTGGAAACATTAGACTGTCAAAGTTCCTGCGAATGTTATATTGCGATTACTTCCGCTAATTGGAATCGGACTCGCCGTGTGTTTAATATCGTTCAGTGCCCATTAATTCCTCGTGTTAGATCAGGCTTAACCGTAGAATCTTGAAAAATGTTCACCTCAACGATCATTAATGTTAGAAATTAGTAAATTATTAGATTAGCGGGGGTGATTTGTCAGTTCACAATAGAGATTGTGAACTTTTAAAAATTATAAAATATTCGCCGCGGCAGGAAATGTGTCAAGACAATAGAATCATTGGACGACCCGGCAAGAGCTGGAGCGAAAGGATGGTCAAGATGGCCCAGTTCACGCCCGGAGCGATCATGTCCTCTTGCCACAGCGTCGGCGCCCTTGAGTACAAGTGTTTAACATTCAGAAGACGGTGGTTCCCCGTCGCAACCGACGATGGTGGCGGCGTCGCGACGTCCGAGCTCACGTCCGCGACCGATCTTTTCAGAACGATCGGGCTTGCGCAAACCCAGAGCCTGACACACACACAGAGCCTTGACGCAACCCGGCGAATTCTCGCGAAACCGACCGCTCTTGGAATCACCCAGACCGCATCCAATTCTCGGGAAAAAGAGGCTCCGGGAGGTTATGAATGCGGAATTACGAGCCGCGCGTTTTCAAAGGAGATACGTCGAAAACTGGCGTAGAAGCAACTCGCTGGGAACACAGGCGCTCCGTGTAATGAGTTGCGCGTGAAATCAGCCCAACATTTCGGTCGCTGAATACCTTAGCCAAGGATTGCGTGGCACGTGCTCGCATTTGCATTGGCTGTCGACACTTTGGGAAATTAGGGATACTCCCGAACAGTTCCTCTCGCTTCTTCAGTTTTCTCAACCTACGACTTTGTGGTTTTCTTGATGAAACATCTGAGTTTCTTAATCGTACAACTTACACAATCCTATCAATAGTAAATTATTTATATTAAAATGTGTTCTATTCAAAAGTTGTAACTAAACGAGCTCCGATTACGATCCAGTAATTAGTTTTCCCCTCACTTGCGTCTTGCTCGAGATCAGAAGGATTTCCACCATGCTCATCTAGGATTCCTCGATCGCAGGAACTGAATCGAACTCCGCAGCTTCTCCCAGCGGTTTAGAGGCAATTCGAGTCTTCGACAAATGGGTCCCGGCATGATCGAAAATTCGTGTTGGCCAGCTTTCACCGGAAACGAGGCGCGTGTCTGCCGTTCGTCAGGCTCGTAAATAAGCGTGCGCGTCTCTCGGGGTGTCTACGTTGGCGGCGCGGTCCGTTGTCTGCTAAATCTGTCTGTCTGTCCGCGAGACAATCGTCGTCGTTCCTGGTTCGCAAACGAGGCGGCCGGGGCCACAGTTAGTCACGCGAGCCGGCCCGGGATGAAATATCGAACGCGAGGCAGCCGTGGAAAGCGTTCGTCGAACAGATTATCACGCGGGAATCGGATTCACGTGACCCGTCTTCTTGCAGGCATCGGTAGATCCCATGGCGGAGACGCGAGGCAAGGCAGCAGCATGGGACGGTGCGGTGGCGTGCATCGCGGATGATCTTTCGGATTGAGTAAGGTCGCGAAGGAACGGTCCCGCTGCCTCGTGCCCGGCCTCTCTCGCGTAACGAGGAAACGCGGTATTGTTTTCTCGGTACTTGGCGTATCGCGACACGTTATCGTCGGCTGCAGCCATCTCTCGATTCTCGAAAATTAGCGCGCTCCGCCAGGTGCTCGTCGTCGTCTTCGCGTTCATCTTGCTCGGCGAAGAGTGAAAGCAGCGAATTTATTATCCGAGTCCGAGCGACGAGGATCCTTTTAATAATACGTATTCATGTTTGTTTTACAACATGGTGTGGAGTTGTTCTCCGCCGGTGTCCGTCCGTTCAATCAAGAAATTTGATCCGCCGGAGATTCTTTCCCCCGAGGACATAATAGGGAACGTAGGCAGCGACCGATCGCAGATTACGCCTCGATTAAGCAACGGTTCGGTAGCGGTTCGATAAACAATCGGTGGCAGTCGCCGAACAATTTATCGACTGCTTGCGAAACCACGGTTCTCCGTCGATCGTTCGACATTTTCCCTCTGCGTCGCTACCCCCCTCTCTCTTTTTCTTTTTCTTTCTCTTTCCCTCCATTTCCCCTCCCTTTCTCCGCGTTTGAATATGATCGAGCAATTAAATCCATCTCGCGGTAGCTAAATGGTATGCGCGGCCTTTGCGCGGCGACATCCACGCGGCAAGACATTTTCCCGGCACACGCAACGAATAAATCACCGGTCCTAAGCGATCGATCACGCTCGATCCTCGATCCTCGCGGCGAGAGCAACCTCTCTTTCTCCGATGCTGGAGCGTCGGATGCCTCTCGGTCCGTTTCGGGGGAGAGCAGACGTTTTCCGACGAGTCCGAACGGTTTCCTTGTACCGACTTTGGTAATACCGTGAGGCCACGAAACACGGGGTACACAGGTGAAACTCTCGAGCATCGTGATCATCGGCCGAGATGCCCGATTGTATCCAATTGAATCGGTCTCACCGCGAGGATAGATTCGACCGGCCGATTGCGCGCCACGGGAAAAGGACGAGCAGCTGAGTGAAACGCACACGTACCTACAGATATAATACACACGCACACTCTACGATCGCTCGTGTCCGACCATAACTTTTCCATCCGAGGCTCCTCGTCCAACCAGCAGCATTTTCTCCAGCCCGATAACCAACCTGAAGAAATAATTCTTCGGTATCCGCCGATCGATCCGATGGTTTCTTCTCTTGTCCCGCGCTTTTCTCACGTACCGACGCAGATACGTACCCTTTTCCGCGAGGAACACCTGTACGCTATCGGTTGAAAGTTTGGAAGGTGCTCCCGGCGATACAGCACTTTCCTATAGATTGTATTTATTTTAACTCATTACCTACCGGAATCCTAAGATTTTCAGCAGTTGTACTGTTCCAAAAGGGGATCTCGTACATTTGATTATAATTTAATGCAGTACTGTGTGAGTCAATTGCATCAGTTTCATATACATAAAATCAAAAATATATAGAATGGAAGTATTCTCGGTCGCAAGAAATGTCCGGTATTCGAATTAAAATAGACCCGAGTCGAAATACGTTCGTACAAATGATTTTTAACAGGAATTTCGTCTGAAACGCTGAAACGGAGTTCCCTATATTCGAACTTTGAGCGGCCAGCGCATGCACCGGGCGTGCAACTTGTCTATCGTCCAGCTCGCATCTTCGAGCGTGAATCCTCAGCCGCGCATCAATCCCGACATGCTAGGCTATCCGAGGAAGGATCCACGGAACACGTAGTTCGTCGTACGGTGTCCCTTCGCGATAGACTGAGCGGCTTCTCCGCGGCGCGGATCGCGACCGACTAATGTAAGCAAATAGCTCGCGCGCAGACAAATTCCCCGCGACCATATCGGGCCGCCGGAAAAATCGCTGACGTACGATCTTGTCCGCGACCATAAAACGCCAGTCAGACGCAAGCGGAGGACTAGAGCTTGCGGCACGCCGACTGAAACACGGGCTCGTCTCGCTGCGGGAAGATCGATGACTTCCTGATCGGGACGCTCGAACGGCGAGGCTCGAACCCGCTCCTCGAAAATATTTGGATAGGGCATTAGTAGAAACGTGCGAGCCGCCAAAATCAAGACGAGCCTGGCCGTCTCGAACGCTTTTCGAAGCTAACTACCAGAACAATTCTCGAGTTCCATGTTTTCCTACGTGTTGTCGGTCGGTTCAAGATGGACATTGATTGGACTTGATGAGGAAGCGCTCAGAGGCTGTTCAAAATGTTTCGCACGTTGAAAAATTGAAAGGGCATGTGCTAGAAATTTGTTGTGGAGGTTTGACAGAGTCAGAAGAAATTTATTGGAGCTTTTCTCAATTTCATTTCGAAATTTACAATGGCTGTACAAACATCTGAAGTATTTTTATAAGACTCTACAAGAGACCGTCGTTGAAGCCGTGCTATAGACGAAGCATTGAAATCACCAGGACTAATTTCTCCAAAAGTTGATTTCACCGGATTTCCCAAGTGATTCGAGCAATTACAGAGTCCGGTGGTTTCCGTGGAGGGCGAAAACGAAAATCGATTTCACCGAGCGACAAACACCATTTCCCCGCACGTAGCGCCGGAGAAACGAACTTACAAAATCGCGATGTGGAATCAGCATACAATGACCGTCGTTCATTGTTCCCGCAGTTAGGAGCTGTCCCCGCCGCGATCTGCAATTCAATCGGCGGCGTACGTAGAACATGGAAGCATCCCGCGTCATAAAAGTGCGTTAAACCGCGCGAACTCGAATGACACGGCGCTAAAACGCTGGGCACGGGGACCACCGGTGAACTCTGCGTACTCCCCGGCGATCCTGTCAGTCGCATCGTCGACAATTACGTTCGGAAAGTTATCCTGATTACATCGATCCGATATGCAAGGAATCGAGCGAGAGGCACGATCTACAAAGGCAGCACACGTAGCACGGTTAAAAATCCGAAACGAAAACGAGAGTGGCTCGGTTCTCTTGTTCGGCATGCAGGCCGCGCATCAGCCAAGGTCTCCGCATCGCAGTGACGTCACCGCGTCGGTTTTCAGCGATCCCGTTTCAGCAGAGTTCCCTTGGATCGCGGCCAAATGTTCTCCGTTCGCGGCGAACGGATCGCAGAAATCATCTTTCCACCGATGCACTTTCCATTTCGAAAGGGCAGTGACCCCGAGTAGGGGCCGAACAACCGCCACTCTTGGTCTCGATATCCGAAGGAAAAGGTATACGCGGAAAAAGGAACTGCCTTCAGCGTTCGTAGTAAATCGGGTGAATATCGATCATACCTGGTGGCCAGTCATGCGCGGCGCCACGGGATCGCGAAAAGCGGAGTAAAATCGCGAGACTGGAACGTGCTGGTCTCGCGCGGTGGCCGCCAGCGACAGTCTAGAAATAGCTGGGCAGATCTAGATAAGTCATTACGTGGAACGGCTCGTTAACGATTCACACTCGTCCGTCCTCCCATCACGCGTCAATCGGCGCGCAGAGCGGTGCCGGTCGCACGACGGCATGGCGGCGCACACGGGGAAAATGATTTCCCGGCAAGACGTCACGAAAACCGGCGTGACCGATTATTACCGCGAGCAGAGCAGCTGGTACCACGTTGTGCCAGGACACGGAATTCAGATCTCCGAGCATCGCCGAGTCATCCCCGATGGGAAAGTCACGGGAGGAAGGAAACGCGAGCGAGCTAGCGAGTCAGCCAGCCAGCTAGCTAGCGGATTCGCTGGAACGAGGATGATGACGCGCGTTCCGCGAACATCGGCGAGCCTGAATCGTGCGCGTATCAGGGTCATGACGCGCCGACGCGCGTCCTAGTCACGCGCTTCGCGGACCACCGTCCGCGGAAATTGGTGGGCAACGTCGGTTGACGCATCCGCGACCGGTTCTCCGATCCCCGGTGCAACAACTGCAGCACACACGTTGCATTCTGGGCTTTCCCAGCGAATTTTGATCGGTGATCTACGAGCATAATTTGCATTTAACTTACTCGTGGCTGGTTAATGGATTAAAAAATAAATCACCGTCGGGAACGCGATCTTATCTTTCTTTTCAAGATTGTTATCTAAAATAAAATTTTTAATTCTCCGTTCGCGTAGCTCGCTTGTAAATTGTACTAATAGGAAATTGCATAAACATCCGCAGTCTAGCGATTAGACTCACGATCTTCGTACATTCATAGCTGATCGAGATCTTTAAAATCACAAGAGTAGAACACAGAAGGAAAATGTTTATTGACGAAATTATAATATATTCATCAAGATGGGACATTTACAACAAATGTATGATTATCGAAAAAATCAGTTTGTTGTTGTTAGGTACATTTGTATTATTATCCGAGCATGGTCGTTTTCTGGAAAAAATCGCGAGCACCCTGTATATTCTGGTTTGTGAACCTGCACCGTAATCGTGACGCTAGTGTACTCGTTTATAGCTTGAAACAGTTGCAGGATACAGGGCGCTTTTAGTGTTAAGTATATTGCCTGGTAAAATGAATTTAAGCACTGGTGCCTTGGCTGTGAGTAATGATACTACTGCCACGCGTTGAAATCTCCGGGGCGATACTACTTCCAGGCATTGAAATCACCAGCGCTAGACTATTAACTCCCGGCTAACATTTCAATTTTTCCATTTCAAAATTGATGATTCTAAACCAGTTATTTATCTCAACTTGTATCTAATTTGCGGCGCTAATTGCCTGTCTTTAAAAAATTGTTGCATAAAAACACTCTACATTTCTACATCGTTTCCATACGTTAGTGCTGACTTCTGAAAAAAATGTTCGAATTAAAAGCTTGTATCTAAGTGGCACTAGTTGACTGTCGTTAAGGAATCCTTACGTAAAAACGTTCTACATTCCTGCATTGTCTCCTTGTACCAGTCTCGTCCTCTTCAAACTCGGAAGTATCGAATCCGCGATGGCTTCTTTACGAATGTCTTCAATACTATTAATATATTACCTCTTTCATCGGGAGGAAGTACAATTTTTCACTCGTATTGTCTCTTTAAAAATAGAGAACTGAACACGTTCACCGGTTCTATGCTGTTTCTACACAATCAGCTGAGACACCTGTGAGACCAGTGCCCTCGCTGTCGCACCCACGTAGCCACGTCTCTCTCTTTCTCCCTCTCCTTCTAGTCCCGCAGCCTTTATCCATCCGTTTTCGTTTATTCTCGCCTGTGGCCTCCTTATACCTCTTGGAACGGTCTTCCTCGTATCCTCGTCCTTTTCATTTACCTTTCGCGTCCTTGTTCCGCGCGCCTCTTACTCGCTCGCGTATCAAGAATCTATATTAAGGACGTGGGAATGTGAAATGACCTGTCCAGCTAGACTGTAGAAGCCCGCGGTACGGTCTCGAGAGAGCAACATTGTGTGTCAAACCCGTCTGTTGCGCGCCGCGCAGCTGACTTTGAGCTAATTATTCCTTCATCCTGATTCAATCAGCTATCTCAACAAGAAACACGCCAATTCATTTTTGCTGCAAAATGCATCTCTGAAGACGGAGTGAAAAGATTCCTCACTTCAATTATGATCCCATTTCAATGAGATGAAATCGATTATGGTTTCATTTAAATCTTCCTCAACAACTACTCCTTTTTGTTGTCGTGATTAAAGGAGGAAGCGAGGAACGATCAAATTCTGTGATTCACTTCGAGGAATTCCGAGTTCGCGGTGTTTCCCCCAATTTTCACGCGGGCTGCGCGATCGTGATCCTCAATTAGAAGCGGACAGGCCGGCATCTGATCGGAGCGTTTTCCGTTTTACGTAATCGCGAGGCGTGTTCGGCCGCGCACGCGGCTCCCATTGTTCGGCGGGAACGCGTCCGCGGGTTTCGCGATTGTCACGAGTGAAAATTATTTCAACCTCGAGGCGGTTGTCCCCTCTAATCGCGTTAACTCGCAACGTCATCCGCGTCTGTCGGCCGCGAAACTCGTGTTTGCCGGAGCATTTAGCCGGTGTCGCGCGGACAAAGGTCGTGCGCGAATTCGCGGAATCGTCGAATCGCGGAGCTGACGAAAATTTGCTCGTGCTCCTCGACCAGCGACGTTCGCAGTTCACGTTTTCCCGGAACGAAGCGTGCGCCGATCCGCGCTCAACGATCGCGTTGACCATTTACAATCCGTTTCAGCTCGCTTGAGACAGCGTCGATTGCCCGCGCCTCGAATTCCTGTCACGTGCGGGAAACTATCGGCGAGCTCGGGTTTTTTTCAACTCTCCCTCTCTCCCACCCCCTCTCCCCTTCTCTCTCTCTCTTGGTCTCTGTCTCTTCGGACCTCTCTCGCTCGCTCTTTCCACGAGGAAATTGTTCCCGCAACGCGCGCGAGCTTAGCAAACGCCGTGCCAATCGCATTCCCGACGCCGGGTCGAAGAAATGACCGTGTTCGGCGCTGTGACCCCATCCGAGCGAAATTAATCAATTCCTCGAACACCCATTCCGATTCTCTTCCCTCACTTCTCGAGCAAAATACAACGATCCACAGCCGATTTCCTTTCGTTTTTGCTCGATGTTATTTCATCGCGTATTAACACGCTGCGAATGACGACATTTTGCGGTTTCGCTTGTTTAATTAGATGCGAACGGTAGTTCGATTTGTCTTGATGTTCCAAGAAGACATTGTGTCTATTAATACGATCTGATGTTACAGTAATTTGATTCGAGAAATAGCTGACAGTTACATAGAACCAAGTAATAAGGAAAATAGTCCGAATGTACTCTTGGAAATGTATACATATCTGTAAAGACGATCCGATGTTACAGTAATTTGATTCAAGAAGTAGCTGACAATCGTGTGGAAGTTAGTTGTAACGAAACGAGAGTCTTCTCTTTTTTCTGTCCTAATAATTTCTAACACAATTGATGCAGACCATTTCTATTTTGTATAAAGACCCGCAGTCTAGTGATCACAATAGTATACAAGGTCAGATAGTAAGTCTAACTCTCGAGCCCACAAAGCCGATAGAATTATGCAATCTGAAACGAAAACGCTGAAATGGTACATGGTGAAACAGACAATCGAAGTCGGAAGGATACGGTATGAATTTTCACGAGCGGTTTTTGCGCGGCTTAACTATGGCACGATGTGTTCTTGTACAACGCCGTCGACAATTTGTCAAACTTTCCCGCGGCGATTGCCGCTTCACGATCACGGACAACGATTTCCCCGCTGGCGTTTTATATGGCGTTGCAAATCAGTCCGGGATTCCGGGCATGCCGGCTGATTTGTGATAATCTCCGGCGTCCATGACGGATTTGTCGCAGCCGACCAGCCCTAAATGGCTCGCGTTTCAGCCGCTGAGAATTTTCTGCTCGCGACGCGACGCGCGGCGGTTTGATTCCGTGGACTGGGTTGCTGCCGGTACGTGATTCGCGACCGGACGAGGACCGGCAAAAACTTGAAAAGCCGAGGAACACGCGCTCGCACGCTCTTACGCAATCACGCGAATCCCGTTGTCCACCTTGTTTTCTGTCTACGGTCAAGATACGCACAGCTGACCGACTCCGGCGACGCAATCGCGAACGCGAACCCGATTGTACGCGCGGCAGCTTCACGTTCCGTCGGCGCGTTTCACTTCGTAAAGAATATCTTTCCCAACCAATTTGATAACACTATCCTAGCCCCTTGTATTGCGATTTACTTTACTTTTTTCAGTGATTAGAACTTTATTGTCATTCATAGTTTCTTAGAAGAATGATTGTATATTGACAAGAAAGAATTTGATTTCGATTTAAAAGAAATTAATAGAAGCGGTATCGTTGGCAAAAGTGTGAGTTGATATTGAGTAATTATTGACAAATGGTGCATATTAAAAGTGTATAATGATGGTAGTCACCACGCATTGAAATCACTGAAAGATAGCTCTTGCCGATAATCAACATTGCCAGGCATAGAAACCATTGAAAGATAGCTTCTATCACGCATTGAATTCAGTGAAAGATAGCTCTTACCGTGCATTAAGGTCTCCAAAGAATGTCGCTTGCCACGCATTGAAGTTTCCGAAAAATTGCTTTTACCACGCATTGAAGTCTCTACAAGATACCTTTCACCATGCATTGAAGTCTCCGAAAGATAGCTCTTAGCACGCGTTGAAGTCTCCGAAAGTCATCTCTTGCCATGCATTGAAATCTTCAAAAGACACACCTTACGTATTGGAGACTTCGAGAAACATGTTTTTCCACCCATTGAAATCTCCGAAACATAGTTCTTACCATGGACTAAAATCTCTAAAAGATATCTCTCGCCACGCATTGAACTGTTCGAGATTCTCCAAATCTCCGCAGTGAATTCATCATGGTATACATATATCAACATTTCCTTGGAGGACAATTAAACCTGGTTCCGATCTTGACTCCCATTGATGCACATCGGCTCGGAACGGGTTCGAGTGAAATTCAGGTTCATAGTTCAATAGCTGGGCCCATAAAACTCCGCATTTTCCGCGGGAGCGTGCAGCTCCGGCAGGAACTATCGGCGTCTCGGGATCTCCCATTGAAGCATTAATCAAAATAATCAATCTAGCAGGGCCGCTCACGAGTCCCATAGCAGAGTTTCTCCATAAAACCAGAAACCGGGTATCGGTAGGATTTAAACCATCGCGGCGATTCCGATCGCAAAGAAAACGCTTTCTAACGGAACGCTCTTGGACTCACGCTGTCCGCCTCTGCTTCCCTCCATCCCCGACAGACTGCACAAGTATACGTACTGTAACAGACACACGAGCGAGCCTATATAATATTCCGTACACCGCGAAAGTCCCGCTCTCGCAGCCGGACCGCCGCCGATGCTATAAGCCGACACGCGTGTACACTAGATCATATTGCAGCGCGGACAATGAGCGTTTCGTAGGCGGAAGCGATCGGGTCCCGAGGCCGTGCCGGTTTTCGCGTGCGCATAGACGGCACCGTGACCTCTTTCACACAGTCGCGGTGACAGCCAAGGATCATCTGGCGTACGGGAGCCATTTCCAACGCGTCCGACCGAGCGCGCAGATCTAAGATCGTTGCCGGGAGATTATCACCGCCGCCGCTGTGCTGGTCCAGCGATCCGAGCTAGCATCTCGCGATCATTACCAGTTTGTCAACCTTCCGGCGCTCTTTCTCAGGTACCCGTGACATCGATTAATCAACGCCACCGTGCGCCCTAGCTGACGCTCGAATCTCCACGTTCAAGCTCCCCGCTTCACCGAGACTCGCACCGCTAATAAACAAGTGTATCCCCGCGGACCGTCCGGCCATTCTAATTGCCGAGCAACGAGCCCGTTTCTCACGACTGCCCTGCGCATTAGCCAATTCGAATCACTGAGCAATTATTTGCATACCGACCGACAATCAAAATCTTCCTTGTGTTACGTACTCGCTTCCTTTACGTTTCAAGTGCGATGTCTGCTTTGCGCTAGAATAAAACCACATTATAAGTAGCTCGGGAAGAACAGTTATTAACATACGGTGTGGGACATCGTTTGATTATCATTACTGAAAATATTCTCTACGTTAAGCACCTACGTGATTAATTATTCTGACGGCTACGCGATGTGATTGATCGATCATTTTTTCGAATTTGCCGGATGATTTGCCTCTCTCATTTGAGATATACCTTTAGTCATTCTTTGGATGGTTCGGACCGTTATCGTGCCACCCACGTGGATGCGTCAGGTGAAATCCAGAATCCGAGCGTTTCCGGTGAGCGATGAAATATGGACGCACGGAGAATGACTCGTGGGTTTCGCGTTTTATAGTCTCTGCATTCGATGCGCTTGATAATATCGATCGAGATCGCTTATGCCGGAGTGCCTTTAAATTCTACTTCGATTCGTATCGATTTTATTTGAAATCTTACAGACCGAGAATTAATTAACCGAAGTATGTATTACTTATAACAGGTTCTCTCAATCTTTTGATAATCTTAAATTGTGTCTATCAATTTTTCCTATAAATGCATAAAATTCGCTGTCTACAGTCAACATTGAATATCTTCGGTTGTAAATCAATTTTAGAATTCTGGATTCAAATTTATTCTGGACAGATTCAGGAAAAGGAAACGAGGTTTAACGTAACAACATTAACGTGGAACATTTGATAAACACAGTTCGGAAAAGGTGCGCTCGACAAAGTAACTGAAAAAGAAGCTGATGAACGTACGCGTTACTTTATATGCTCCCAGGCCGCGATGAAAGAAGTTGATCGCCACTATGAGCATCCTCGAAAGAATAAGATGGTTCCCAAGACGCGGGAGAGTATCGCCGTAAATTAGAACTCGATGCTCGTCGGTTTCGAGGCGGTTTTATTGTCGGCCGACAGGCGTCTAACTTTACGAGCGGCCGTGTGCTCAATCTCATGCACTATCCTGCCACCCTCTCGTCGTTGCCTCTTCTTCTAGGCATGCTAATTCTCGTGACGTGCGTAACATTAACCTCTGACGTTTAATCCGGTAGAAAACGCGGCCCGCGCGCGGTCGGCCCTTTATATCGAACGGGCGATCCTTCGTCCTAGATATACACGGTGTTTAATAAAATCCGTTTTGTGAAACAAAACTTGATTATTAGACTTTTCAAGATTACGAAGTCTCCCGTGGTAAAATTTTATTGTTCATTTCGATCTAGTTCCTGGCCACTGGCTTCTACCATTAGTTTCGTGACACCTTGTATAGCCTGCAGAGTCCTCGACGAAAAGAACGGCGGATTCTGTGCCGCGCGATTCGCTATTTGCTTCCACTCGCTGTCCCCGTAAGGAAGTTACCGGGATGACTTGCCTTTCGCAGAAACCGTGGCAAAAATTTGTGGCAATAACTCACCACACCGTTGATCTCCGGAGGAAATGTATTGTCATCGGTAGAGCTGCTTCTGGCGAGGATTTTTTACCGTTTTAGGAAAACGATTTGGGAATCTGCAGGCTTAATCGAACGAGCTCTCTTTGCTCTCCTGTCGTAGAATCAGTTAGCGTCAGACCGTGATCTAGATAAAATGTAAGTATAACAAAATTCTTGAAAGACAAATATTGTATGTACTCGAATACAAGAGCAATAGATTTGTGATAGACCGCAGCACACGGTTCCTCGAGTGTGAAATCTATCGCAGGAAACGAGGGATTTTCCCGGCGCAGTTGGTAATTAACCAAAACGAAGATGATATTATCATAATCACGGAACAGCAGCCTCGTTACCCGGCACCGGTAGCCATTAATGAACGCAACACGATTGGAGGTCATAAACGGCACCCGGCTTCCCAGAAGCATGCCCGGCTAGTCTATTAGTGGCGAGTAGAAGAAATCATTCGGTATGCGTCGAATGATAAGAGGCGGGCTATGAAAAACATGATTAGCAAGGCGGTAAATCGCTGTCTAAACGATTCAACCACCGGCAATAAGAATTTTCTTCGATCGCGCTCGCCGCGGTTCGAAAAAGTCGCTATGAATTTTATGCTCAATAAACGAACGTCGTTCGTCCGTCTCGATAGAAATACCACCCGCGAGAACGTCGGAGGAGATTCGCGTACGTTTACGACATCTGCTGTTAGACATGTACGATTCTATGTATTACCTATCTACACGCTAGCAGTGGTCACCAATCCGGTCTCTTTTCTGATTACAGTCATTCTTTGGGCGGACCTACAACAACCTGAGCAGCATCTCGGAATGCAAGAACGGCGGAGTATGTGTGATCAACAAGAAGAACCGCACCGCGTGCAAAGCGTGTCGCTTGCGCAAGTGCCTGTTCGTTGGGATGTCGAAGAGCGGATCGCGATATGGTCGCAGGTCGAATTGGTTCAAAATCCATTGCCTCCTGCAGGAGCAGACCAACGGGAGCCAGAACGTGAGCGTGACACCTGGCGCTGGATCGCCGTTCGGCCCAGGATTCATACCTGGTTTCCTGCCTCAAGCTCAAGGACAGCAGGGTAGCGGCGTGTACAAGAACGAAAAGGACCGTGCTTCACCTAGTCAGGAGGACATAGCCCTCCAATCGCACCTTCTACACGTGGCGATGCTGAAGCAAGAGCGCGAACGGAACAACAAATCGCCACACCCGGGCGACGTCGCCCTGCAAAATCAATTACGTCTTCTAGCGTGGCAGAAGGAGCGCGAGAGGATCGGTAGCAATCCCCAACAGCCCCCTACAACACCCCCAAGGGACACCACTCCTCCACCTTTCTACAAACAGCAGCAGCACCCAACCTCGCCAATGTTCCCCATGAACTTTGCTCAAAAGGACGCCTGTGTGCCGTCCAGTCCTTCGGACGTCTTCAGACCCTTCCTCCCAACGTACAAGAGGGCGGCGGACACCCCCAGCGATAGCGGAGCGTCGTCGGTCGACGGCGGTGACGGACAGGACACCGAATCCAGGAGCAATTCAGCGCTGAGTTACTTCAAGGCTAGCGCAGCGTCCCCGACCCTCTCTGAGAGAGACTTCCCACCCAGGAAAATCAACGCCACCGTTACCCTGACGACAGGGTATCATCCTCATCATACTCTAGGCCTGGTCTATCCACCACCTGGCTTAGTAACCCCAGCAGCGTCGCAACACTCGCCTAGAGGCGGCGATCTGCTGTTAGTTAGCCCCAGTCCAGGCGGCCTAGCTGTCGAGCAAGACGAACCGATCGATCTCAGCGTCCGGTCTAGCAGAAGCTCCCCGAGACCCAGTCAGTCGTCCGAAGAGGACAACAGGTCGGTCGACAATGTCTGCGACCGCGAGAGCCCGGCGAAAGAGGAGGCTACAACTAAGAGCAAACCATTGGACTTGACCTTGGGAGTGAAGAGGCCGACGGAGCTACCTCTGTCGTTGTGAAGCTCCTGGTGTCCTTGCAGGCCCAAGGCGGGCTGGTCCCGAGCTCTGACGCACCATCCGGTGCGGGTGAATCCTCGTTCAAGGAGGATCACAGTTGGACTGATGACGGCTTCGAGAGAATCGATGGAAACGCGTCTCTCCAAGGAAATGGGAGACTGATGGGACTGACTGCGACGCAGGGTCGAAGTATCCACTCCACAGTGGATCAACGTTCCGGAGCAACGGCGTCGAAATTGCGAGAATGTGTTCAAATCTGTACATAGGTGTGCGTCGAATCGATCCAAGAGTCGAGATTAATTTATTACGGCAGAGCGGCTAGAAAGCGAGCGAGACAGTCGACTTAATCGTTGATTTCACTTAACTCCTTAATTCTGACATGTAGAGGTTTTTCCGTCCCAAGTCGTGCCGCCTCTATATACGCACGGACAACTGACAAATACGCGAGCATGCGAGTGCTGTTCAAAGAAACCCGGGAGAGTCGCGGATATACCGGCCAGTAGTGGAGTGCCTTAACATAATATATTTATAGAAATATTCTTTATGTATATGTACGTAGAATGCCGGCCCGTTTTAGGACAGTCGCGCCTAGATAGCCGCGCGATCGCTCGGCCAGCGTGATCTTCTTTCACAGTAATGTTCAGTTAAATTTACGTCAGATTAAATTCCATATTATGTACCATGACAGCTTCGCCGAGCTCAAAGCACTGAGAAGCCAATTGTGGGAAAAGAGCGAAGCTCACTCGTGTAAATTTAACCGCGCGCTACTATACTACAGTAGAACCTCGCTCGTTGCAACCTGGCGATTCCGACCAAGTTCTAGAATGGTGGGGAAAAACGGGGTGGAAAAGTGGAAAAATCAGATCGCGCTCGACCTGCATCTTTGCACGTATTTTCCGTCACATTTCGTTCAACGAGAGCGAGGTTGTACTGTATATCCATCCTGCTAGGCGAGACGTGCGTGTCGAAACGCGGAAACGGCGTTCCTCGCGTGTCCGTGACTCCGTCGCCGACGATAGAGGCCAGTAAATAAAACGCACGGGAGGGGTGACGTCAGTTCGACGTCGAGAACGACCGTGCATCTAGTAAATTCGCGAGGGGCGAGGGGGCAGGACTTCGCCTGCGAATCAGAATGTTGCTTCTGTACTTCCGCTTGGTGTACGACCTCTCGGCTGGCGTGACAGGCGAATGTAAATATATTTGTTTTCTCTCTTTTTTCTCCGTTCTCCCTCTCCATACTGTTCTATCGACGGAGCTTCTTTCCTTCCCGTTTTGTACATAATAGCATATAAGCGGTGAACCCGAGCGGCCAGTACCTACACATAACGCGGAATTAAATATTTTTGTTTAATCTACTCTGCACTGTGTCTGTTACTATCATACCCCTCCTTCTGCATCCATCATCCACGTATTGCGAAGAGGAGATTCGAAGAATTGCTGGTAAGTATTATTCATCCAAAGATGAATTCCAGAGAATTAAGTAAATATTCTTTCAATAAAATAAAAAACCCATGGTTAAATCGAATAAAATCGAATCAATGCTCATCCAAAAGCGTGATCAAATAGAATGATATTAACATTCTCGTAGTAACAACCAAGATTATAGCCAGAGAAAAATGAGCACATCCATACGAAAATATAATGACAAACCAGAAAAAGCAACACTGCCCATAAAAGAAGATTATCCCTCAACTTTACGCCCTTTTAAGCCCCGATCAGATCTCGGGGGGTCCATTTACTTTAAAGTCGAGAACGCATCAGAGATGCCAATGCAATCCCGCACACGATGAAAGGTGCCCGGCAACCGGCATTAATCGCAACGGGAAGCGCGAGAACGTCGTAAAATCGTTAAGCTCCGTAACTCTGGTATCCGATCATCCCACGCGGTTAACCTTGGCAAGTCGATCGTTCTTTCCACGTCCGGATCATGCGGGAACGATGCAAGTCCCGTATCTGTCCTCCGTGCTGGATCCACGTGACACGTCTTCCCGTCGATTATCGATGCTAATCACGCGTGGCATTATTCGCGGCGCGATAATAACTTTACGTAAGCTCCGCGAGAGACCGGAGCAGCCGGGTCTCGTCATTGGATTCCCGTGTGAATCGCGATCAACGATCGGCCATCGCCGTCTGACACGAAACTCTCATCGGGACCCGGGTTTTATTACGGCCCATCGTTCACCGTATCACGGCCCATATATCGAATCATTCATTTCGCGCGCGGTAGGTATAGCTCGGGAAAAACTGGTACACCCTGAAAAATCGATTCTACGAACGGCATAGATCGATTCGTCGACGGTCCGTGGTCCTAGTAGGGTGCGTTTACACTGCTACGATCTAGGGTTGCGCTGCCGAACATCTGCCTGCGTTCGAGAGTCCGAGCTTGATCTGTTACCTGGTCTAGCCGGGCCATGAATGTTCATGCAGGCACAATTAACACGGTGGTTCGTGAAGTAACGTTTAATTAATATGAATCTGCTAAGAGATTTGAATCTTGCTACCCGGTGAAAGGAGACATTGTGCTAAGTTTTTGTGAGCTGTGCTATGGAAACTGACAGGAAGCTGTAGTTTGTTTACGAAATTGAGGGTTTTAGCAGGTTTGATGTGAGGTTGAAATTGCAGCGCGTTGTTGTGGTTTTTAGCGGGATGTAATCTACGGATTTGATTTAGGCTTTAAAGGTATAGGAACACGCTAATTCATGGATACGAAGCTCGCCGTTACGATTATGTGTGTTCGTACAAAAGTTATTTAACCTTGCGTAGATACGTCCATGCGGATTGGTATGTAACCATTTCTTTACACTGTTTTGAACCGATTTATTTGAGGTCAGCATTCCTTTATTGGATCTAAGTTAGTGGAAAGAATTAATTAAATGAAATTGAGGTTCTAATGCCAACGCGATCCAGGTTCTCATTGCAGCCTCCCACCATGGCGGCAGTAAGTTATAATTCTCTCCGGCGGGTCGCTTCATTAAAATCATCCCTTTCCTGTCGGCCGGTCGTTACGGAGGATCGTAGCCGGTGTAAAGGTGCCCTTAAGCGAGTCCGCGGAGTAAGCGCACGTACATGGACCGAACGCGGATCGCATTCGCCGAGCGGAAAAGAGAGCTACACTCGCAGAGGCTCACGTACCGACTCCTTGGTATCGTGTGTACACGGTTACACAGGCTATCCAGGATAACAAACGGGCGAGACTCGGACCAATGCGTCAGTCCGCGGCGACTGGTTGCACCACCCGAGCAATAAGCAATCGCTTAGACTCGTCATGACTCTATGCATGAGTTGGGCAACGCTGGAGTACGATACTCGTATACACCGGTATAGTCTAGCTCGTACGCAGGACGCGATTTCGCCCGGTAAGCGTTCCCTCGGCCTCTCGCCGAGTGAAATATCGCCGGGCCCGGGGTTACCGGTTAGGGTTCGAGAGATCGACGTCGGCCGCTTGATCCGCTCTGCGGGAGAAACTGGAGCGATCTCGATCGAGCGGACCTCCTTCGACGAGAGCTCCTTCGTGATTCCTTCCCGGTCGTACAGCGATCGAGCCGTACCTCTTCGATCCGCAGATCTGGATCCAATGACTCGCAGAATCCACATCAAACGATTTTAACTTTGTGAATGGTCGTGTATGTTCTGAAACAATTTCTTATTTTCACACGCACAGGGTCGTTAATATGTTTTGCACTCGTTTCATATAATTATGAAAGTGGTGTAAGTCGAAATTTTAAGCGAAGTAGATTTTACGCCTGTCCCTATTTTCCAACCCCATCAATGAACATGAGAAGGTAGAAAAAGTGTTTGGTGCATCTGAACTTGTATGGGAACAAAATTGACGCATGCTGTGTAAAAGGTTGACAACTTCTGTCATGTGGAATTGATTTAGTGTTAATATCCTTTTCCTTCAAATATCTCGAAACAAGAAAGATATAACTTAGACCAGTTTCATAATTACGGGTGCAATTAATCCTTACGTAAAATTAATTTATTCCACTGTTAATTTATTCTGACACGTTGGATCATTTATGCGTCGTTTGAATCAGAATCAGAAGCAGTTCAATGGCAATATCCCGCGCTTAATACGCTATTCGATGATTATCCTTTCTGATATCACGGGCATCTCAATGTTACTTCTTGAACCGTAAACGGAACACGTGCAAAACAGGTGTATAATAAAATCTACAGGTTCGTGTAATTAAGGTAAACATTATCTCAATTAATAATTCATTTGCATACGACTGAATCAATCGAACAGCTGGAGCCGTCGTCGTGGAACTTTCACTCCGCATCCGGAATAAGTTGTTCGCCGACGCGATGGAGTTCGCCAAAAACCGCTTAGACCTAGCTTAAAATTATCATTGGCAGGCAGGCTTCAAGGCGAAATTATGCGAGAAGCTTTAAAGCCGGAGAGATGCCCTTGCATTAGCTAAACGAGGCTGCAGGCCGACGTTGATAGGTTCATTTGCACAAAACAAAAACTGCACAGGGCAGCCGGCTCACGGCATTGTTGGCATGCCGATCGGCGACTTCCGGAAGTCCTTTGAGAACCACCAGGAGACTGGCAAACGAGATATCTTGGCCAATACCGATCGGGATGCCTTTTCTCTTTCGCGCACTGGAGAAGATCGTCTGCGAAAGGAGAAACGCGCGCTGTATAAAATACGAGCACCGGCGAACATAGCGCACCGAGTGCTCGACGTCAACAGCTCTCCGGGGACCTGGGAGACTATCGGGACCCAGCTCGGGCCCCGAACGCGGACACGCAGAGCCATTGATCGACTACTTACTTACTATCCTACGCGGATCGAATAAGAAGTCACCTCGTAGAACACAGCCTCTTGTCTGTCCCCCATTTTTTCTCCACCTTCTCCTTCCCCTCCCTGTCGTCGGGTCGAGCGAATTAACGACCACGAGGAGAGAGAGAGAAGGACAACCGTAATGAGCTTTAATTGATTACACTGTACGCGTACACGCGTAACCACCGGCTGCTAGACCGGTGAGTAATGAGCCGCGTCTTCGCGCGATTATTAATTCATAAAGTGCGCCAGCCACCTGCGATTCGAAGGATAGCCTCGGACGCTCTGAAATGTTTACGTGACAGCCTCCTGTAGCGAGTCGGCGTCCGAAAAAGTAAAATGAGAGGCCTGATAGCGTCCGATCACGCGATGTATCGATGGTCCGGCGAGTTGAAGCGTTCGCGAATCGCTAGAAGATCGACGGATCTCGTGTTAATATTCAAAACGGGTCTTTGTTTTTTAAAAAGGACGTAGCTCGCAGATCGTGAAAACGATTGGATGGACAGTCTCACCACCACGAAAACAACATTTCAGCGTTACTGGTGTCCGCTAAACGGCGCGCGACACACGGCGGCGTGTATGTACGTAAACACTGACCAATTTTCGGTCAAACCACTGGAATGTAAATTGCTGGTGACTAGACTGGTATTTTATTTTCAAATCGGGCAGAAACATCTGCAACCATCTAATATATCGAACTTCGAATCCGTTCACTACTGGACACTGCACACCGGAGCAGTGTCTCCACGAAAAGGCTACCGTAACAAACGAAACAATGACTATCGGCGACCAGACTGATCCCCGAGTGGTCGCGAGGAGTCCGAAAGCGATTCTTAGACGAAATACAAGCGCAGGAATCGGTTGGAACGAGACCGGCACTACCGTACCGGCCGTAATTGCCCAATAAAATTATCCTAATGGCGCGGACTCTGCGAGCGAGCTCTCCGGCAAGAGAGAATCGCGCGCGCCTCGTTTATACGGTTCAAGATACGAGCGTCCCGGAGGATGGTGTGGTGCTGGAGCATCGAGCACGGTCGCAACGGTCGCATCCGGCGGATAAAATCCGCGGTGAAAGCGCGGTGTTCCCGCTCGGGAACGCGTCCCATAAAGAGCGATCGACGCCGGCGGAATCGGCGCGGCGACGAGACGCTCGGCCCTCGATCCAGATTTCGATAGTCAAAAGGGACGACACTCGGAACTGGTCCAACGCGTGGTACGACTTCCTGCATGCCCATATACGCGTCCAGCTGGCTGGAAACCGAACGAGAACAGACGTGGAGAGAGGAGAGGAGAGGATCGAGAGAGCACACGTTGGGTGCAGCCTACGACGTCGTCGCGAGCCATCCTCTTCGGTTTCGAGAGGGAGAGGAGAGCCGAAGAGCGGAACCGTGGCGTGCACGGAGAGCGTTAGGGGTTAACGAGGGCCGATCGTGCGATCGGTCGATCTTTCCCAAGAGCCGAGGCGGCCCAATTAGAAGGCACGTAAAAGCCGGGCGCATAATCAGCAATTTGTATTGTTGAAGGATAAGGCTGCTCTCTATGGACGACGGAATCCTTCTTTTCTCTCGTTAGCCCCTTCGTTCCCTCTTCTTGCCTTCGCCAGTCACTACATATCTTTTCTCTCTCTCTGTCTCTCGCTCCTCCACTCGATCCTCCACTTTACGGAATAACTTCATACGAGCCACGGCCGAGAGGCGATAGAGTGCCGAGATGATGAAGAGCAGCCACGAGGAGAACACGTGGGAGGAGACGGGGAGGGGGTGGCACCCTATTAAACCTATGCAGTCGCCAATTATCGGCAATTTGATCCGGTTATAACTCAATTTAAAGTAATTGGGCCGCAGCGAGTGTTGCTCGCTGGATCTTCCTTTTGGCGCATTTCGATGTGTGTGCACTGGGGAACGCACGCGAACGGAAAGAGGAGGACGTCGCGAGGATCACGTTTCAAGCCGACCGGGACTGCTACGTCGCTCTTAGCACCCTTCGGTGATCGTAAATCGCTGATCCAGCAGACGATCGTCGGAAGAAGCGCGCGCAAGCTGACCGGTATGCTCCCGATACCACAACCTGGCACTTAGTTTTACTCGGGAGGAAATGGAACGGCTTATTACGACGTTACGCTCTCGACGCGAATTTTTCGGCGAGATTGCCACCTTCTCTGCCGGATACGCTCGTTCGGCTAATCGCTAGAGCGATTTGAAGGCCAGGTGCGATAGGAAGTCTGATTTAGAGAGAGAGAGAGAGAGAGAGAGTCCGGGGTGCTGTTAGGTTTCTGGAGCGAGGAGATCGTTACTCGGTTTATTGACTGAAGATCGAACCAATCGCTGTATTAGTCGAAGTTCAAATTTGCATCATTTTGCGGCTATAAATATTCTTTGTTTAATGAAGTCCTTTTTAGGAGGTACGGGGCCATAAAATGGATGGATGAGGCTACGATGTTGCTGTGGGAACATTTCACAATAATTACTTATTGAAGTAATTTAGATGATGATGGGATCGAGGAAGAACAGTATCTAGTTGATGCTAATGTTTTGAGGTTGTTAAAAATGTTACAAGTATGAGACAAGCTTAATTTACGTTAATTTTAGATGAAAACAAATCATTCTAAATTGTTTCCACTACGTGAATATACTTTATTTTTAAGTGTTAATGGAAAACTAATGTTTTGTGCTAACAAACTTCATGCATCAGGATGTCCCCATTTCAACGAGGAGTATTTATTATTTGTTGGATCTCGCGGATAGAAAAGTAAGACGAGCGGTGAAATCGCCGAAAGAGCAACGAGCTTTCGCCTGATCGAGTAATCGAGCCCCAATCGCGTCGATGCTTTTTCTGCGGTCGCTCGAACGACGACGCGACCTTGTTTCGCGATCGAAGATAGCCGGAAAACGGCTACCGTGAGCTGCGGACGAATCGCGATCCGAGGGGGATCGATCGAGGCGCGAGATCGGCGAAGAAGGAAGCCCGGCGAACGTCGGTGGCTCGGAGCGGCGCGGAGCGGAGCGTAGCCGGGAGATTTCCGTGAGAGCCGACGTGATCGAAAAGCCAATATCTGTTGCGCTCGATCCCGGCCGCAGGGAGAAACGAGCCTGATCCGCCTAATGAACCGATCGCTGTATCGATTAGCGCCGGTTAAGAGCGATCGATTGCGTGTCTTGTCAAATTTGTCAACGGGTGCGAACCGGCCGCAGACATAACGATCACGCCGGCCAACTCGCTCGACGTTCTCTTACGAAACCCGAGGCACAGCCGGGAACGAGAATCGTGGCGAGGAAGAAGGACGAGGAGGGGACACGAAACAACCGTTTCGATTGCGGGACGCGTGCCGGGATGCTACCGTTCACATCGTTTCACATCGTCGAAAACACCCTCCCTAATTCGCTCATACCCTATTTATTCTAGAAGAGATCAATCTTCTGCATAGCTACAACGAATAGAACTGGACTGCAGATTTTTTTAAGCTTACAATTTTACACTATTTCGTAGCGTGTGATGTAATTTCTATTCGTGCGAAAATGTGTACTCGTGTTCGTAATAGGGCGCGAAGGATAAAGTGCACTTCTTTTGAGGATTTTTGTTTAAGATGATGCTGTGCGTGAGACTGCGGATTGGGTTCCACCAAATTAAATGTTCTCCTTGTTTATATATCTGCCACGTTGTGTAATATAAAAGCGACCGTTCAAGGTAAATTCAGTGACCAGAAAATGTTAGAATGGAGATCTGGATGATCCTAGCGATCGCCAACTACATAATAAAATCTCGTCCTCCCGCAGCTAATTGAGTTTCCTTATGCATTTGTTAACGACAGTGTCGGGTGCATGCGCAGCGTCCGCGGCAGACGTCTTCATCACGCTTTCACGCAGCTTGGCCGTCCGTCTGGTTCGGTGGTAGCAGCATCCGGTTACTTTCTGATCGAAGGAACGAGGAACGAGGAACGGGACCGTCCGGAGGCGCGTACACGCGGAGAAACTTGATCCGAGCGGAGGAGAGGAGTAATTATTAATGAAGATCCGAAGGTCCCGACGGCCCCGACCGGAACATTCTTCATCCTTCTCCGCTCCTTTTCCTGATCCGGCGATTCGACCTGTGCGTCCGCGTGTGCGTGGTATATCGCGTGGAAATCGAAGACGAGCGCTTTATCATCGAGGGAAACGCGGCCCTCGTGCGACTCCTCGAAACGTTGCCCGCTCTGAAGGCTGATTTTCCGGAATCAAGAGGACAAATGGTTTAGAGGGCCCCGAGGGCCAGGTACATGCCAGCTCGGCGATAAGGATCGTTATCGGTGCTGGTGGCGCTAATCAAACGGGACATTTCCATTCGATGCCTGACAACGCAATATTTTTCGTAAACCGCTCGAATTCGTCGCTCGTTAACCTCTGTCACTGGTTAGCTGCCACGGACACGCGTTTTCCCGTCTGCCTCTTCCGTGAACCAAGCCAGCGCGTTCGAAAGGGAATTAGTCAGTTCACGTTCGTGGCCAGGTACCGTTTAACCGATGCTGAATCTTCAACTTGGCATCTCAATAATTGTCAACGATCTTGTACCTATTTAGTATCGGAATACCTGGGGATCGTTCCCGGAAAAGTTATGGTGCACGCATGGCTAGATGGATGCGCGGTTAAAAATTGGGAATCAGTTAGGCGCGATGAGACTTTTAATATCTGCTCGTGGAATGCGATTTGTAATTATTACTTTGCTGGGAGCAGCAGTGATCTAGCCCCTTGGCTATGAAACTCAGTCCGATTTTAAAAGTTTACAGATCCTGTAGAATATTTTGTTTTGCCGAATTTTTCGATTTGTTGTATGTTTTCATTGTGTTTGTACAATCCTGTCGCAGTCAACACTCCGGAACAAGAATAAATATGATACATTTATATCCTGACATGACTTTTCTCCACCTAGGTTTCCCATTTGTCCCACTGCGCGACAGGGAGTTTGCCGAAGGTTCGAGAGCAGTTCTGATCCGTCGCTAGGCGCGAGGCAATTTCCCTGAAACCCCATTAACCCTTCGGAGATGAACGACGAAGAGGCAGGGAGCAAGGTGGTGGGACGGTCTCCGAAGAGGGATAAGGACGGACAGGCGCGAGGAGGATCAGAGGGGAGGACGTGGAAGATCGCACTTGTCGCTTGCCAGGTTCCTCCGGTGTGTTGCATGGCGTGGAGATGCGCCGAGGTTCTACATAGTTGGCTCGAACCGCATGAACCGAAGGTAAGAAGGAGAGGAGAATGAAAGCAGGAGGGCGGAGGAGCAAGAGGTGAGGAAGAAGAAGGAGGAGGCGGAGGAAGAGCGAGAAGAAGAAGAAGAGGCCCTCGCGAGGCGAGGGGTCACAGCCGCTTATGTAAACCATATAGAAGCACACACTATCTAGCAGCGCGCCGTTTATCTAATAATATTATGGTGCAACGCCAGCGCAACCCATAACAGGCGCTCGGGATGCACTGGCCGCGATGCATATAGATACACTTAGGGCCGAGCTCATACGCCTCTATAGGGTAATGCTCGTGTATACGCCGAGCCACGGCGCAAGGTGTGCGCTGTCCACGACCCATGGGGGTGTGCGAGCACTTGTACAGATACTATCAGCAGATATTTCGTGAGATAGAGGATATATCCCGGCGATATTATCGCCGCGGAACGAATACGGTTCTCGCGCCGAGACTCCGCGCGGACCCTGCGAACGTAATCGAGCGCACGGGAATTTGTTTGCCATCCTCGCCGGCGAATTTTCGATGTTTTTCCGAACCCCCTCTCATTCTTCGAACCCGCTCCTTATTAGGATAGCTCCTTTGTCCTCGAAAAAATGCGTACACGCAGGGCGGCTTAAATAAGAATATTTCAAGATAACACAATGAGTTTCCGGCCTGCCGTTAGAAGAAAAATCGATTCGACGAACAAGCATTCCTCGAGCAGCACGATCGATCGCGTCTCGCGGGCGATTCTAAACTGCTCGCCGTTTAATAGTTCATAAATTCGCAATTCGCAAATCACTTGGCCGCGAGCGGTTCGCATGTATATCGATTCCACGCGCGACGACTCGCGGGTCGCGAGAAGACGCGTGAGGATTTCACGAGCGGCGCCGTGCGTGAAGCGGAGTTTTGACGGTCGTAAGTTCCCATGTAATGACTTAGAGGATTGGATCCGCTCGACCCGCGATTTACGTGGCTCGTAAGTCGCCAGCCCGACCGGGCCGACTTACAAAGTTACATGCGTCCACCTCTGATAGAACGGCTCGTAATTTCGACGCTAACGATCCCGGAACGCAACTTCGATTTCACGCCGGTTCCCCGTCGCGTTCGGTTCGCGCGACGCGATCGTGCGACTCGTCGATCGGAACTGGATTTGCGGACCTCGTTTTACTGGGAGGTTGCGTTGATTCGTGCCGGTTTTTGACTTGGTATATTTATTATATTTGCGATATGTTATAATCAGTCATCGGTTCAAATGTTTGCTATTGTTCTTACGAACTCCGTCAGAAAATATTGTATTACAAAGAGAGCAACTTCAAGTTTTTAGTGGTACGATCATTTGTCGAGTTGCGTGTTGGCAGTGAAACGCGCCCGGAGGAAAACTGTGCGCGCACTTGTCGAACCTAAAGGATCAAGTTCCCCGGGATGACCGATGGGACGGTTCGGATATCATCGGTGTATTATTAAGAGACTCGTCGAAGCCGTTTAGACGAACCGGCAGCTGGCAAAAAGCGACACAGAAATATAAGCGTAGGTCCGCGTGACACGGCGCACTTACCATTCCGCCGGGCGGTTGAATGTCTTCGGGTTGTCAACAAGATCGTCATGAATATCTCCGGGCCGCGAAGTGGTTTGATCCCGGTCGTCGCGTCGCGTCGGGGAGATCGGCATCGACCGAGGCAAAACACTCGGCAACGAAGACGAACGTATCGGCGGCCGCAAAAGTGGAACGATAGGCGGCTTTAACGGTGGCACACGCGTGATTGCGGGCGATCACGCGTATACTTTAAAGGTTAATGCCGGGACGTCAGAAAAATGCCGGAATTAATGCGTCGCGTGTGCTACTGGTTGCGTGCTCGATGACCATTCCCGGTGGCCCGCGGGAAAAAAGGCAACAAGGCTCCGTGGGTAAATCGGCGTAAACACACGAGCGCACACTCGCGAACACGAGAGCGGAGAAATTCGACGCGTCTTCTGCGAGAGCTACCATACCGAAGGAAGTCTGTTAGCGGAATCCGTATTGCTCGCCTGTGGCTATAATCGGATCTACTCCGATATCAACGCGATTACAGGCTACCGGCGATCCCTCGGACCGACGATGATCTCAAAATAACCCGATTTAGTCACAATGTTGCGCCCCGGACTCCGGTATTCCCTGTTTATCTCGCACCTTTTATCTCTGCCCCGCGGCCTTTCGTTAGATTATAACACACTCCGAGCATCTATTAGCGACACTTCGTGCCGAGTGTTCGGCGGAATTTTATTAAATTCCTGCACGCGCAGACCAGTCCATTTGAATAATGATGCTGCACGGGTAATTGTGACATTAGCGTTTTGCGAATTACACCGGACGGTGATTGACATCTAATTAAGCTTAATAACTGCTTTATAACTCCGTGTACAGTGCGTTTAAATTGGTCGCATGAAATTAGTGATTCAGTAAAAATATTAAAGATATTTATATACACTTTCCCGAAAATCCCTAATTCTTCAGAACTCAGCCTGCTTTCCGGGAGAAGCGACGCGACAGAAAAATTCTATCGTACCGTTTCGAATGTCAGACTCGATTTTGCAAACCGGAGTCGATCCGGGAGAGTGGTGACACAATCGGTCAATTAATCCGGTAGAAATCGTCCGCGGCGGTAATTGAATGGCTGACAATGGCGTGCGGTAAGATCGCACGAAACAATTTGCTGTCGCGACTCGTTAGCGCGGGACGTTGACGTGCAATCGTTCCCGATTTCGAAGGCGGCCGCTAATAAATTAACCCGGCGCGGCGCGGCGGATCCCTGCGGGCGAGCAACGACGACGAGCGTTCCGTTCTGGCGCGTAATTAAGTTCGCCGGATCGGAGAGTCGACGCTTGCGACCCGAGGTCGTCGCTTCTCCTCGCTTTTCTTTCTCGCCCGTCTGTGTCCGTCGTCGTGTCCGTCACCTTAGCCGCGTTTAATCTACTCCGATCCGGCCGGCTCATGCGTGAAGACAAAGCGCGGCAACTTCGACGTCCGATCATCGATCTTTACGGCCCGCGGGGCCATTTTTACGGTGCGCAATTGAGTTACCTTTATGACGGATCGACCAGCCGCGCCGCGCCGACGCCATCCGACGCATCGAGAAAAAACGGTTAACACGAAACTGTTCGACGCCTTATGGTCCTGTTCATTACGATTTCATTATGCCAATATTCCCCTGTCTTCTCAATAGTCGCCACCTTTGGGCATAAGACCGTTTTCTAAATATTTTTCGGTCATTAGTAAGATGAAACAATTTTCTGTGGTTCGCATAATAACAGTGTATGAACCGCGGTCTAATCATATGACACTATCTGGCAATGAATTGAAGGAATTATTTATTGAATTAAGAAGAAAGTGAGAAGTTACGAAAGGTCGTATTGTACGTGAATGACAAGTTAATTTGTCATCCTCGACTACCAGGTTAAAGTTCGTTTGCTGAATCAGAGAATGATAAAAATCGAAAGCAAGAAGTTGGATTTTTAATAGTCGCGTGTCTATTTTCCAGCTGGTGTATCACCGTAACAATTTAATGTGCCGCCTCGTTTGTAACAATGATTATATTCTAATGAAGATGGCATACATCTCCCGATTGAAAGGAACGGATGATTCCTGTATGATCTGCATTGACTGCGTACAACACAATCGTCCGAGGTTTCTCTTCCAGGATAACGCGAATTAAAGATCGTTTTAACGCTAAACGCCGCTTTCGACGGTTAATCTGCAATCTCGATTCGCGGAGTCAAACGTGAGTGGATAATGGAGGAAGTGCAGAGACGATGGAAGATATTAAGATAATGGGGAAAATTGACGATACACGTCGGAGGGTTAACGATGACTTACGGGGCCGAAGTGAAAACGTTATTACGTATCGATGAAGTCTGCCAGAACGGTTTGTAAGTACGTTTCCTAGGTTTGCAACTTAATTAACTATCGATCCTGATGTTTTATGTAAGAAATGCCCAGGAGATATCTCTATATTTACCGACGTCTCGATGATAGTTTAATTCCCAAGTGTCAGCGGGTCGGTAATCACCCCGTCACGACTCCATTGAAAAATTGAACCCGCGGCCGAACTACTGAACAGAGCAACACTGTCCGGTATTAAGAAGAGATCGATAAAATTGCAACGCGCACCGTGAGAAAACGGAACCGCGGTCCGTTTCGCGAAAGTAGGATATTCTCCCGTGAGAAAATTTTATATAAATCATTTTTATATCAGACAAATTATATAATTACTTACCAAGATAAAAATGCATTCTTTGCATTACAATTGTGTAGGGTAAAATGCCCAAATATGAACCACTTTTTGTTGATGTCTTTTTTTTTATGACTTTAGAATGCTCTTTTTCGACAAAAAAATTACCAGTTGTAGATGCATTTCCTCCGTATAAGATTTTGGGGTCAAGTTTGTTAAAAAGTTAATACAGCTTAGGAAAAATATTTTTTTTATGGTATGTCATTTACAGGTTCCAGCGAAAGGGTTTCTTAATATGGTACGCCTTGAGTCCCTAATATGATACCTAGTGCCATATTCGGCACCCACACCAAGAATGTCAATAGCTATACCCATATTAGGGAACCCTTGGTAGTGCCATATTGGGAACTCCACGTGGACTGATACTGGACTAGCTACTGACAAAGAAAAAATAAATTTCAGCCCAAACCAACAGTTGGCAAACATTAATGTAAATAAACTGAAACTACAGATATGTTCAAACATTTCAAAATCACTTACCTTCCTCGAAAAAGATGCAATCGAAAATCTAACCACAAAAATATTCAACATGTGGAGGATCGATACTAAAATCGATAGATATGGTGCGATTGCACTGCACACTGTTGAGTAAACATGGTAAACTATTGTTTCAGGATTTTCTCACTAGAGTGCGACTTCTCCTTTACAAGATATAAGGTAGTGCCATAATAGGGGACTATACCATATTTGGGAACTTTACCCTACCTCACAATCAGGTTATACTGGTAGTCAGAAATTGGTTTAACCCTTAGCACTCGAGTGGTGACTCAAAGTCACCACTAAAAATTGCTGTACCATTATTTGTACACAATATTGTTTACATTATTAAATATGTTGGTATACAATCAATTACTACACATCTCAGTATTGTACGAGGTATTATATCAATTTCCTATTCGTAAAATTAAAAAAATCATATACAATGGAATTATTCCAGGTCGGAAAAAATGTTTAATTTTCGAGTGAAAATAACCTCGACTGCAAAGGGTTAATACTTACAGATTTTCAGAGCTGTCCTCGAATCAGCATGAGGGATGGATATCGTGGGATGAAGCTATGATCCAGAGCACGAATCGGGGAAGAAGGACATCGTACAAGAATGAACGCGGCGTTTCGTAACGTGGTCGTCGCATCGATCGGATCAGAACGATACAAAGCCTTCGACCGATTTCCAATGGTAAAGTCCTCCCGCGGTCGGTCGTAGCGAACGTGACGTTGCCACGGCCATCGTCGTAGAGGTTAAAACGGTAGGGACTGAACGAGGACGGAGGACACTAAGGAGAGCGAGCCTCTGCCCCATGAATATTTAGGGCCCCCGGTACTCCCGCAATGGAGTATTTATTCGCGGATGCCGGTTTTATATCACTCAACCGGAGCGGAGGCCAGCAGTACGTCCGCGGAGAGCTCTGCCGGCTTCTCAAAGAAGGCTTTCCCGATGGGGGATCCCGTGCGCTCGATCCCCGAGATCGAGTTTCACCGTCCACGGTCTCGATCAGCTTGAAATATCGCCGGGATCGGACTACCGATCAACGATACGAGGCAATCGACGCGTTGCTAATCACGGATTACCTGTTATCGCGGTAGCTCCTGTCTGCCTGCTTTCTACCGGGCTTTACCAATGATGCGTTTCCGGTGATTAAGAAGATACACGCGTTCCAACGAACCAGCTGCTGTGTGGATCAGTGACCCACTTCGTATTTTTATTGAGCACCGGCAGAAGCCACTGTGGGTTCTCAGAAACGTAATTTTTCCAAAATGTTCAATATTTGTCACCAAGTAATCTAATCTATCTTATGTATCTAATGGTTTGGCGCTCTTGGCAGAAAAGCTGAAGTCGTTTGGTCTATTTATAAAACAGGTTATTCTGATTTAAAGTGTGTGCCATTAATTATGAGACTTCATCACGAGCCATTAAGTACTCAACATTATAGGGAAAAGAGTTAAACGATCTCGAAAAATTTTATTTCAGGCATCGCCAAGTCTTGAAGAGTAAAAGTGTCTTCGAGGTAATAAAAGTAAAGAAGCCTACCTTAAGGTGGAAGTGACAGAGGGGCGAGAGAGCATGATGAGTCGATGGATTCCAGGGATCAGAGACCTCCGCGCAGATTATCTTTTTTCATCGGCACGGTGCAGTGGATGGAGTTTTTAATATTTGCGAATCGCACCGCGAGGCAAAATAATGCCGGGACGGTACGTACGAGAGTAAACAGCCGCAATCAGCGCAACCTTTCGAACAGGTTGGTGAATAGGCATCGATAGCTCCAGGTGCGTCGCGAATTACAATCGCACCGCTCGCCGGCCCGACGAGTAACGAGTACTCCCAGAGAATGATTCAACGTTTCGACGTAAGAAAAGTGTAAAAAGGTACAAATAATATCGCACTGTCCTCGGTGCCTTTCACCGAGGCGCGCTAATGGTAAAGCCGCCGCGATATAGCGCGTGCACGCGCCGTGCCGCGCGCCTCGCGCTCCGATGAAATTCAAATTCGCTGCCGCTATACCAATCTTCAAACTACTAATTCCACGTCATTTCGCTGATGGACGAGACTGCGCGTAGATCAACGGCTGTATTTCATCATTCGGCACCTTCGAACCCGGCAACGAGACAGCTCCCCCGATCTATGCACGCGAACGCCACTCTCGATCCCGTGGATCCGGGCCCCGACAAATGGATCCTCGCCGCCACAATGCGCATGTCCAGTGATTTATGGGAAAGCAATCGTACGATTTCGATTCTATATGCACTTTTAATTAATACCCGGAGCTCTGATGAATGAGATGACTCGGGAGTTTCGCGAGCGTTCGCCGGAGGTACCAACAGTTTATTATTTCTTAACAGATCTCCGGCTGAATAGAAACATAATTATTGTCTTTATTTTATCATTCTAGATTTTGATGACAGGGAAACACAGCCTGAAGTTTTCCGGACAACGTGTTATCCTTCTCCTTAAACTAATGAAAATATCTTGCGCACCTTTCCATTAATCAATCCATCTCGTACGCGCGTTTAAGATTAGGTTAATAACAGCTTGTGGCCGTGCCTCGCCTCCGCCGGCCATACAATTTTATTATTTTCATACTGTGTACGGTCTACTAAATTAACGGCATATTATTCTCGCAATAAAGACGCGCGGGAATAATAATAATATCACGACAATAACAGTAAATAATTACAACGGCAGGTGAATTTATTAGAAACATGTCCGAAGGGGCTGGGTTCAGCAATGCCATTAAACAGCACTATATTTCAGTGGAACGTCTGCCTTGCTGGTGTGTTTAAATACACCAGAGATACAGCCGTATAATTAACTGCACTAATGAACGTTTTTTCACTTGACCTATAAGTTGTTGTAGTATTCAAATCAGTATTTAACCCTCATTCGCCGCTCGTGTCAATCTCACACAGTTTTCCCGGAATAAGTTATACTGTTCTGTTATTTGTAGCTAAATTTTCCTGAATCTTCGTGAATTTTATTTTTTTAATGCGAAACACATAGCCGAGTAACCTAAGTAAATGTTAACTCATCATCAATTTGACTAAAAAGACATCGGAAAATAACTGTTTTTCTTGTTATTTTGTCGATTTCTATCACTGTGTCAATTTGACACCGAGGGACAGATTCGGTTCACGAAAAGAGGGATGGATGAGGGTTAAAACAACGTGTTAATAAATATACATAGTCATTTGTGAATAAATACTAACGGCGAGTATTCTTGATCTGCGATCAGATACGTTTGCAGAGGTTTTCGTAGAAATCGACGATTGTCACAGACAATGACGCGCTTCTCGCATCCACGAGCGCAATTATTCACGTGGGAGAGTTGATCGTCGGGGTATTAGAATCGAGTATGGTCGAACAGGCTCGTTTCCCCGGCTCGTTTTCATCGGGAATCGATCTGGCCGACGATCGTACGACGTCCGCGTCCGATCGGCTCGATTTTAGCGAGATCGAAATCGCGGGGACTGCGTCGTCGTCCGTCTGTCCGAGGGTTTTCCATTTAAATGCGAGCGCGAGCTCACCGGCCAGAATAAATTATCCGGTCCATCGATTATTTCCTTACAACACCGCCGGCAGCCCCTTATTTAGAGAGGACTCGCGGCGAGTCCGAGAGCTGGAAGCGTCTGCGCGGATGCCTGCGCGCCCAGAATAGGAGAAATTCCCTGACAATCGGAGAGGCGCGCGCGATCCTTCTCCCAGATATACATCGATTGCCGATTCGATTCGATTCGATTCGGAGCGAGTGCGGAGGAAGAGCTGTGTCGTCCGATGTCGTCTAGAAACGCGGCTCGAGAAATCGCGGAAACCGTGTCGTGTCGGCTCGAAAGGTCAGCACGGCGACATTTCGGTGTGGCGAGACGATGAACCTGCTCGCGACAATAACGCTCGGCGAATTAGCCGACGATCGCTCCTGCTACCTTGCACCTGATAGCAACGGGTTCAAGCGATTCGCAAGCACGCTCCAACGTTGACTACATTCTATCCTCAATAGATACAGACAATCCCTAATACGATTTTTTCACATTTTTAACACGTTGTACAAGGTGTCTCAGTACTGATAGTGCACAGGGTGACTCTACATGAGAAAGTAAGTCGAGAATATAGAATTTTGTTGTACTGGAAAATTCGTCTGACGCGTCTGTGCATGGCTCACCGATTCTACTTACAAATACTAGGCACACTTTCGATAGGTAAAGTGTTGCCTCCTCCAATGGGTGAAGAAAATTTATATTAATTGCATGTCTAGTTTTACTGTAATGCTTAAATATTGATCACGAAAGAATGGAATTTTATTTCATGGTAATGATTTCTTACATACGGACGGCAGAAAGTCTCCGGTCATTTTCTTTTAATCGGCGAATCAAATTCTATAAATTGAGGAAACTTCTCTGGTTTCCGAAGTTTATGGCCAATTTTCGGGATGCTAGAATCAAATAGAAACTCACTTTTCCAATATATTAGAGGTTATTGCATCTATTACAAACGCATGAAATTTTGCAATTAATTCGTTAAGTCGAGTAAAAAAGAGCGACGACCGACCTTTCTCCTTTTTGATTGGCCGCAATACTATAATCTAGTTATACTAGATTACTAATTTTAAAAATCTAGACTAGCTCATCTAGTAAATCCTTCTATTCTTGTTTCAAATGACGGAGTCCTTGATACACTCTTCAGAAAAATGGCTGCTGCAAGCTACTAATTCGCGCGACTTCGTTAAAATTTTGTGGAGACAATCTAGAATAATACTTCTTCGAAGCTGGGCCCTCATTTTAAATAAAAATTAAATTTAAGCCGAACAGAAAATTCGTGCAGGTGCTCGGTACACTCACAGCAGCGGCGACGCGCCCTGCGCAGGGTCTCCTCGCGTTGACTGTACAATCTCCAGATCTTCGATTAACTTGTAATTCGCCGAGATTCCCGGCGATAGTGTCGACCGTCGGGAGACACCCGATCTCTCGTTAAAAATTCCATCGACGCCGATCGGGTTTCCCCGAATCATCGCGTCCGGCATCCCGGTAATTTACTAACTCGCGTCCCGTGGTGCACGCGCGAGAAGGACGAGACGGAGAAAGGACGCGAAAGAAAGAAAGAAAGAAAGAAAGAGAGAGAGAGAGAATATGGATAGGTGGGAAGGGGACAAGTTATCGGAGGCATCCGATCGATAAATTACAGTCAAGCATATGAAAGGCAGCGGGTAAGGACGATGCGTGTTCCCGATCGAGCGGCGCGGCGTGTCTGCCACCGTCGCGCGGTAATAACTTCGCGGACGTTTATTCGCGACAACGATGGATTCGTACTGCGCAAATTATCAGTGATTAATTGAGTCACGATCCTCTCGGGAGGACGAGGAAGCGGAAGAGGCAGCTGCGTGACCCCTGCAGCCATGGAACCCCGAATCTGTCGCCGCAAAGAGGACCGGCCACCCTCCGGCCCCGTAAACAGGATCCCCTAATAACACGTTGCCGGTCTCGCCCGGCCAATATATTAATTACCGCTCAATATATTAATTACTGACCCTGTAATCACGCCGGTACGCGTCGTGGGATCTCGCCAAACCGTCCTCGCGTTCTCTAAAACGCCCTCCGCCCCCTCGTTCTCCACGCTCGCCCCTTTTCGACCCCCTCGGGCCCCGATTTCTTCTCCATTTTCTTCGGCCCTGGTATCTTGATTCCGAACCCGAGCCGCAGCAATTTGGGACGGTTCCCGGGGATCGATCACGGAGATCTTTAAGGGATTGACGATTTCATGAAACAACTCCACCCCGGCAATTTGATTCCCCGAGCCAACGAGCGTGCGCGAGAGCAATTTTTGTCTTCTACCTGATCCACCCTCTACCGGGACACTTGAAATTCACAATTTCTCACCGTGTAAAAATTGATTTCGGTCGCAAAAACATTTGTAGGTATCCACTAAAATCATTAATTAAATATAGTGACTGTACCGTGCTCTATCAATTTCACTCGGGTTGGAAATGTTGACCTCTATTCTACGATACTCTAACGGTAATTTTCCACTAAAAACGCGATTGTTACGCGAATAATGTAATTCTATATAATTTAACCTAATGATAGTCTACAGCGCAGACAATAAAAGTGATTGAAGAATATTTTGCCATTTCTAATCGATTAAAAGTGTTAAACCCTGTGCAATTTCAAGCATTTTGTTCACCGAAGATAGAAATATTAACGTAATTCTACGTAATTTGAGATAATGTTAGTCTATAGGAGAGACTATAAAAGTAATACGAGTGAATTTTATACTTTCACTTGCCGAAGAGTGTCAACCTCAAATATATGTAGTTGTCCTAGCTCGCTAAAAGTGAAATAAGTGCTCGAATATTTGTGGGAAGTAACGCAAATAATATGTATTTTATGCAGTTATTTTAAACGTTGTTTTCATTGCTATATGGCAGAATCAGCGAACGCGGGTGATTTCAACGCACGGTAATGCGATATGACGCGATATATCAGTGACATCGCCTCTTCCCCGAGAGATCCTTGATAAGAATAGTAATCGAGCATTAAGCCGGGACGTTAAAACAAGCGGCAATGATAATTGGTGCTCGTCTAAGAATAGAAAGACGATCATCGTTACAGCTGGATCGTTTCGCGCGAACGATCCCACGAGAAGAATATCCTCTAACTTAATATCGATCGACCGCAGAATATTTCCACTGACTCCGTAGCAAACAATTTATTGTCGCAAAACACGAATATTACTTCCGCGAGATGCGCTCCTGCTATTATTATAATACATCATCACCGACACCCGACCGGGTTTTATTGAATCTACTTAAAATGCGAGCGGTATACAATTATTATTTAAGTTTCATTTTCGTATTTGCGTTTTCAAATAAAATTATTGTGGATTGCATCGGGCTTTATGGTTCACCATTGTAACTCACCGGTTTACCAGAGTTAAAATGGCTGAAATAATTTGAAGGCCCTCCCACAACTGCAATGTGCCGGTGTGACAAGCGACGTTTGTGTTGAAAACTTTTTCGGAGACCTTCACAAAGGAAAGAAACATTCGGATGGCTCTTCTCGAAAGTATCTGAATTGCGTTTCGTGTTTGGATCGGGTCGTTCTTTCCCTTCCCTCCTTAACGACGTGCTTATCCTCGCGAGGAACTTATTACACGCTCGTAAGGACCCTGCATGTAGGATGCAGCCAGGGTGCTCGCCACCGTCAGCCTTGCACTTTTTCTCTCATTAGTCAGCCGCGACGGCCGACGACAGCGGGATAATGCACGCCCCAAACGGCACACCCACGCACGGAAGATAACGATTTCGCGTGTGCTTGTTCTAGAACTCCCGCCGGAAACTGGGGGACTGTCGTGGTTATCTTCGACACTGCCTAATTTGCTTTGTGCGAATCGTCGGCCGATCCTCCATTCCTCGCTATCTCAGAAAATTCTCCGACGAGATACATACCTTTGCGATATTATGTCTCTCGTGTGTAGACTATGATTATTCTAAATTGAAAGTTACCAGTCGCGCAAGTAAAATCAACTTGGAAACCTTCTTAACATTCGTGTGACACGGAAGTACTGCAGATTATTGCTGGAGAAATTTCCAAAAAATGCTAGAATATAAAATTCGACCGAATGTAGTAGAAAATTAAATTTATTTCAGATCTACAAAGTTTACTAGCATTAAAAATACGATTTTATTGGATTCCACTTTCTTAAAATTCGTCTACAAAAATTGCAAATTCGTGAAGAAAATTGTCACTTCTTTATTCAAATGCATGTTACCATAAAAATTCTATGAAATGTTTCGATCAACATAATTGTCTGTCGACAATCCGTAAGGTTGAAACAGCCATCAGAGCCCCTCGGAACAAATACAAAGCAACGTAGAATACCGAAGACTAATTAAAAAGCTCGGGAATTATTCGAGCGATTCGGATGACCGTGGAAGTGGGTACCGTTTCAGGGTAAAGGGGGGGTCATTTGTCTGTATCGTGGTGGAGATCTTCATTCGCGTTCCGCCGCTTTGCATTCTATACCTAGATTGCGGGTAATTTACCAGCAAGAATTCCCGAAACGCTGCTCGTCCAACCGGGATCCAGATAAGCGGCTGGGTCGGGAAGATGCTCGGATCGTGATAGTGGATCGATCGCGCGGGAAAAACGGACTGGAACGGCAGCGAAATCGTGAAACGCGATGCTCCGGAGGGGCTCGCATACCGAGCGGGGTCCTCCGATGGTCCGATACCGGGTCGGAATTCAAATGAGACGCCGATCGATCCCGCGTGCGATCGCGGCCAGAAATTTGTGTCGGACCGGGCCAAGAAGACGTCGTCGTCGGGGACCGGCTCGCGGCTTGTCAAGATCACGTCATCGCGCGGAGGTCTTATTAAATCAAAGAAGCCGATTCGAGCGCGCGATAAGGGCGTACCTGTCGACAGGTGGATTCGTTTCTCGGTCGAACGTTACGGGAGCGCTCGCGATCGTGCCGATAAGCCGCTTTAAAAACCTAACCGAGGACGTCACGAGTGTCACGCACGCCGGCTCCCTGCTACTTGTAACTATGAGTGATCAACACGAACGATACCGCGGACGATGTGATTAACAAGCCCGGGAAGAAATTATGGTTCGATCGTGTCGTCGATAGTTTCAGCCTGTTGGCCAGCATCGCGGTGATATATGAATACACGGGCCGGGCTGCCAACCGACGACGAACAATGCTATATGCCTGCGTTTAACGAAGAGACAATTGTGGGAGGACGGAGCCGCTCGCTAAAGTGTGAGAACGATTTTAGGTCGCCCGATCCGTGGCTGCGAGAAACTTCGGTATTTCGATGCTGAAATACTGGAAATCTGCAATTGTTACTTTACGATAAAATAATCATATACAAATATTTACAATAAAATACAAATTTAGAATAAGTACATGAAAGAGTAGAGGTCTAAGAAAGTTCAATTCGTATCATTATTATTTTCAACGAATTAAAAGTAAAATAAATTGCATTGTATGTCGGTCAATTTCGTATTTTTCCAAGGATCTGAGGGATTCCACGGGCAAGAAATGCCTGAAAAGATAGTAGCGAAACTAATTGGTTCCATCGTCGTCTTCCAACAGTTCCTACAACCTGATGCAGCGATACTGTGACAAAAACCCTGACATTATCAAAGAAGTGCCACCACCGAGCACCGAAGTCTCCTAGCGGTTTATCTACTATCGTTCGTTGGAATCTCCAGGAAGTTTCCTCCCACCGTTAGTCAATATCGAAGTCCGTAGCAGGAACATAGACCACCAGGCATTGAAGTCCTCAAGCAGCGTTGTCGCAATCAGGCATCGAAATCTCAGGAGAAGTTTCTTGGACTTCGACTCGAAGGAACATGCTGTGACTGCTAGGCACCGGAGACTTTAAACTTTTAACGCACATTGCCAGGCATCGACGTGTGCTATCAGTATCGCTAATACCACTGGAATCTTCGCAGAATCCTTTCGGTTCTGATTTTCACTGATCAGTAGACTGGGGATTAAGAAGAAAATTAATAGGTTGAATACAGAACTCTGAAGACAATCGGAATTTGAGGATATTATTAAATTATTTTCAATGTGCAATACAACATCGAGCACAGACTCGCGACGAAGATTTCCATTAAACCGAAATTTATAATAACTAGACTGCGGATCTTTATGCAAAATAAAAATGTTCTGCATTGATTGTGGGCAACAGGAGTAATATAAAAATTGATGTCATCCCGTAATGATTTTGTTGCAGTAAAACCAACGTTATAACGTTCTTAAATCTTTATAATCTGTTATTGTTTTATATTTCACTCAGCCAATTTTTTCATAAATGCATAAAGATATTTCTAAGAAAGAAGATATGACCGACAAAGAAGTTCTAATCACTGTAATCGCCAATAAATCATAATTCAAAGGGTTAAAGAAGGAGATAAATATTCATGTAACTCTGTTGGTACCTTACTCGGTGCCTTACAATTGACGTAATCAATTTTCATTTCGCATAAAGATCGATAAAGTGTTTGACGTTCAATCAAAATGGTAAAGGAGGTTCACCTTTATTCCGTGGAACGTTTCTAATTAATATATCGCAGGATCGAGGTGAACTTAAGGAGTTCGCGAAGAGTACACGTTCCCGCAACATTTTCCACCTACGTCCACTTGTTGCAAAACGAGCGCCGCCAATCAACGGGAACGTAGAATGATTCTTCCACGTTTCATACGCGTCGAGGGGAACGACGCGACGCGACAAAGGAATCTCTCCGACGTATTGCGTCGAGATCGGAATGCAGGTGGAGGCGTCGTGACCGATTGCGATCGTTTCGCGCGCGCGTCCGTCGCAGATTCTCGATACATTTAAATCGCCTCGTTTGCCTCGATCCTGCCACGAACCTGGTCCCCCGCCGTTTCTTTTTCTCACTCAACCCTTCCACGGACGTCCGATAAGCTCTTGACAGAGATGATTTTTCGGTGCCAGAGGCCTCGGGGACCACCGCCGACGTGGTTCGATCCGCCGACACGATTTCGAACGTGGAACACGAAGCGTAAAAGAGCGGCGAGGAACAAAAGCGTGAAGGCAACAGCATTATTTCGCGCGAGGCAAAAGGAATGCGTAAAACGATCATAAACAGACAGAAACAATGAATCGAAACGTTGGTGTTTGACGGTGACATGCGTACAATCCTCAATCTAGTAATCAAACATCATTTGTGGTTAAAAAATATTATCTTGATGCCTTTACCCATTTGTAACCGAATTTTCGGAATTTACACGAGAATCTACATATTAACAAAACTACTACTTTTTTTAATACGTACGTTTAAGACGTACATGAAATCAATTCCGAAAATAGAAGGCTGCATGAAAGTTCGTGGTCTAGTTATTACAGTTTTGAAACGAGGATGCACCGAGCGTTTTTGGTTGCCTGTGTCGAAATACTTTCGGCTCGACTTCCGTGAGAAAATGCTTCTGGAGCATCTCCGGGATCAGAAACGTAGTAAGTCGTGCAGGATACAGAAGCTGGATCGGAGCGGGCTCGCGATCACTGCTCTTTGCGACTCAAGCCGCCCACGAGAAACCATCAATTATGCCGAATGATTCCCGTAGCCGGTAATTACCGGTAGCCAGGCCCGATTTATGCCAGCTGCTGCAACAACGTCGCGAACCGATCGATTGTTTAACGCGCCGCAGTGAACGGGGATTGTGTACATAGAAGTAGCGTGGTCTTGAAGAATGCCAATTTTTCAGAAAACCAACGATTCTCCTAGTCACTTAACGACTGTTCTTATTTTCTTTATATCAGATCTTCCACTTTCCAAAATACATTTCAATTTATTTTCAGGAAGGCCGACTACTGGATAAGGGCCGAGATAAGGCACGCTTACCATTTTCGGTGGTCAGATTCTGCACATTGGTTCACCTGAACTACAATACCATTCTCTATTCGCGCTGAACGCTCGCCGTCTTCGGAAAATGAGTGGTGCCGGCGTTTTATCTCGAATTCCCATCGTTCCGCGGAATCGAATCCCCGGTCCGGTTGCTTCATCGAGTGTCGGTCGGGTTCAAGATTCTCTCATCGATCGATCGACCGGGTTGCGGCGCGCGGTGCTCGCTGTGCTCGCGGCTTGCGAGTCCATCGGCCGATGGTAATTAACCCATAAAGGAGAAGGAGAGCCCCGCGCGAGTGGAGGCCGTGGATCGGGTGCACACGCGTGTGCACCTTGTGCACGTAGAGGAGAGGGTCGCGGTGCGGCGCGGAGGAGACCACTGCGCGCCGGGGAAAGACAATGGAACGAGGCGTTCCGATCGCTTAACGGTATAGAAATATCTTCGCCACTCGGGCACCGACAGAGACAATCGCGGGGAACCCGGGGGGAGCAGGTCGACGACGTCTTATTCCCGCGGCTAAGGTCGTACCCTTATACGCGACGGTGTTGTATATAATGCAACGGCAGGGGGCACGGGGGGCGAGGGAGAAAGGAGATGGACGAGAGGCTTGAACCCACGTCGTGCGGGAGCCGGCAGGTTCACCAGGGTTTAACCTTGAGGATGATTAGAAAGCAAAAGATCCCACCGTCGTCCCCCCCCCTCCACCCCCTCTAAGCAAGGTTTGCGCGCTAGATCACGACTCGTCCTCGCTCCTGCGCCCTCGGCGGAGGACTTCTTCCATCGCCGTCGTTGTCGCCGTCGTCGTTACGCCGATATCTGGCCCAGAAAGCTTCTTCCACTCCGATCACGTGTGAACATCGCTCCGGGCAAGCTAAGGATGGTTGCAGCCCGGTCGTCTTCCACTTCGTTCGTTCTTGATCCTCTTCGTGTTCGATCTAATCCACCTGACTCCTCGTGGCGACACGTTGTTGCGGGTAACGACGAGAGAACGGATCCTACGGCGACTGCCTTCGCCGCTGATCGAGTCCTACCTGGTGGCTACAGCGAGGGAATGTTGTTCACAGGGTGCGACATGTGGAGTATTGCTCCTTGATTCAGTTTAACCTTTTAGCCACGGCGAATCGCCGCGTGGATCGTACGTAAACGATACTGGAATATTTTTGTTTGCATAAAGTATTTCAAGAGAAGTTCCCATGGTGTATTATATTGGCTGTGTTACTCGACCGCTCGTTTGACGAATCGGTGAACTCGAGGAAATTGTTGAAGTAATGAACATCCATTTTTGAAAATTCTTTCAATTATTACCATTCCATGATATTCAGCCTAACGAAGTTTGATTTAATTGGACAAATTTCAAACACCAATAGAAAGATGACAGCAGGTAATAAAAAAGTACAGAATGAGAAAAGATTGAATTAGGTAGAGATTAAATTGTAGAATCATGGAAGATTCGAGCGTCTTCCTCCCTTATTCCTGTGACACGCGGAACCACCCAGGTAGCCGCGTGTAACCAATCCCCGAGACGGCGCGGCGTGCCAAGTGAATAGGTGAGAACGAATCCAACGAATATGTCCGTCGTGTTACGACAAAGACCACGGGGCCGCTCGCTATCGGTGTTTCGCGCGAGCGCGAGATAAGTAAGTGCTTTAATTTATTCGAAACACCTCGGTTATTAATCGTCCGCTCCGTGGACTCCGAGTGTCTCTGTTTCACCGTCTCCCACCCGTCCTTCTCTACCACCTTCACGCTCCTTCTTCCCTTTTTATTTCTTCCTACTCTCCTAGTTATACCTTTTTCTCTCCGTCTTCTCACTTCCTCTTTCCCATGTCCTCCAGGTTCTTTCGTTTCTCATATTTCATCGTGATTTTTGCCGACCGAAACTTTCCTGAATCCACTTCGCGTATGTTTCCTTTCTCCTTTAATTTTATTTCTGCTGACCAACGTATTGATAATTTACACATTCGTCGGACAGGAAAGTATGCTTGAACTCCCGTAAAAACGTGACTGTTGCAATACTATAGTAATCACGCGTAGCTTCCTTTCATATACTTTCGTTTCAGTAATATTGTGGTTAATGAGCTCGAACTTACGCGAAATCAATATGACTTGTTAAGAGCGATGATTTTTATTGAGGATGATGAGAAATTATATTTTACACGTATGGTTTCGACTTGACGCACGTTGATTGTAATTGTTCTCAACTAATTATTAATCTTATAATTATAATGTGCCATATTTTTTAATTTCCGATATGTCCCAATAAATACCTTCGCCTACACCTTCTTTCATTACCATTTCACAATTTCTGAATTCTATGAAATTCGACGCCAAAATCGATTCAGGAACAAGTCTACATCTAAGCGCATTAACTGGGCTGGCAGCGGCCTTCGCAGATACAACTGGCAGCACACAGCTCGAGCACTTCCGCCTCGATTCCCGCTGCACTCGTACCGATGCGACGGCTTCTGCTAAATGCTCCCTAGCAAAGTGGGTCAGGCAAGCAGTGATCAGCCAGCGGGTCCTCTCACCTTTTCACCTAATCGGATCCCTCGGAATTCGACACGTTCGGTAAACGGTCCTTGGCGGAGGCTGTTGGGTGTCTCGCGGGTATTACAGACACCGGCAGTGTTTGCGGAGCCATTAGAAGGCTCGTTAGGTGTCATTGCCGGCGATATCAGGGGGCCATCGTCTTGGTCCTTGCGCGGAGCGGCTTTGGCGTCGTCCTCCTGTCCGCTCGTAACCGCGGCGCGGACACGAAAAGCCGGGTCGGCTAGCGCGGCTCGCACAATTATGCATCCGCGGAAGACAGAACATTAATTTATGGTTGAAATAAGGGCCCGGCGTGTGCGCGCGCGTGTCGGCGCGTCTGTTGGCGCGGACGAGCGTGGGCGCCGTGAGTGGCTCGCTTAAAACATTTCTCTGGTTCAGCTCTCCGGTGCGCGCCTCCAACGAGCTCCGGCCCCGAGACACGGCCGCGTGTTCGTTATTTGTACCCACGTATTTATATGCATATATAACTGCCCCATGTGCATATATACATATTATATACGCGACTCCGTATGTACGTATTATACGTGCGCGAGCACGGTTACATCGCGAGAGCCGGAATGCATACACACGTACCGAGATGGGGACCAACCTCTTAACCCGTGACCTCACCGGCCTCCAAGGGATCCGTTGCCGTAGCTGACACCCTCGGACGTTCGTCGGGAGGCTGAGGGATGGACGTCGCTCCGGCAACGCAGGGGATCGTGGTGGGAAATGGCCGGAAGACGCGAAACGTTCGAAATCGTAAGATTTTGGAAAGACTGTCCTTGCACATTTCATATGCAGCAACCTATCGCAAGTCAACTTAGCGAGCAGTACAGGTGACTAGTGTACCAGATCATTCAGAAAGTAGCAGCAAAAACATATCGTTGTTGAAACATCCGTGCTAGATGTGAACATACCATACATACCAAATCGATCTGTCAAATAGATTGCTTCAGGCAGGTAAGAAGAATAGAAAACTTGAAAAATCGTGCAGTCATTGAATATGTATATAAAAAAGGATTAAGCGGAAAGGAAATTTTTGATGATACAGTGAATGTGTTAGGAAACAGTGCACCTTCATGTGCAATGGTAAAAAAATGGGTTGCTCTGTAAAAACATGGTCGTACAAACATTAATGATAATCCACGTTCAGGACGTCCAAGAACTGCAACCACTTCAGAAATAATTGATCTTGTCCATGATTTGGTTTTGGAAGATCGCCGATTAACTGTGGTTCATTTAGCTGAAGCTACAGGCATCTCAACTGGATCACTTCATGAGATCTTAACTAATGAATTAGGTATGAGAAAGCTATTGACAAGATGAGTGCCGCATTCGTTAAATTCGGATCAAAAACGCATTCGCGTGAAATGTTTTCAACAACATTTGCATCGTTTGCAAAAATATGAAAACTGGCTTTGTGCGTCGATTTGTAACCATGGATCTTGGGTTTACCACTATGATCCTGCATTGCGACAACAAACCACAGAGTTGACTGAGCCCGGTTGTTCAGCTCCAAAGCAGCAAAAGTGGTCCAAATCGGTAAAGAATGTCATGGCATCCGTTTTTTTTTTTGGATGCAAAAGGAATTTTGTTAATTGATTACCTTCAAGTCAGGAAAACAATAACAGGAGAGTGTTACTCAAACCTTTTGGATCAACTGGGTGCACAAATTCGGGAGAAAAGACCTGGCTTAGCGAAGAAAAAAATTATTTTTCACCAGGACAATGCATCGGTTCACAAAGGTGTTCTAACAATGGGCAAATTGAAGGAGTTACGCTATTGTTGCAGCATCCACCATATTCACCAGACCCGGCCCCCTCTGAATGACCTAGTATGTTGTTTTATAAAAATTAATAGTAATTTTTATGTCACGTCTCTGAATGGAAAGATCTATTTAATAATTGTACTGTTCGTTATCCTCCAATAATCTCCGAAAGTGAAGTGCGTTTAGCATAACGCGTACGCCCGTGAAGAAATCTCGACAGCTGATCGTTCGGTAGCCGCGTGCCATTGAAACGAGAGCAACTTCATCGATCGCTAGACAGCATTCTCATTCATAAGTCTTGATTTCCATACCGGCGTCGTGATCGCGATCGAGCATAGTCGAACACAATGTACGTACTACCGAGGCAGGCTCTAAACGGCGGTAGTAATCGCGGGTCGTCAAGTATTAGAATTCGCGTCTACCGAGTCGCGACACGCATGCACGGAGCGTGCGTGAGACCATAAATTAAAGTTCGCGACGATGGCGTCAGCCGGTGTTTTCCTTGCACTTTGCATACGTAATGGCTGTTAATCGTCGCGCGAAGCGCCGTTGCACGGCGTCGCGTCGTATAAATCGGGGCGGCCTTAGATGCGCCGGCGATGACAACGAGACGCGTACAAAAATAACGTTGAAAGCGAATCGGGGAGAGTTCAAGAGCGAAGGCCCCTCTCGCTTTTGCCGATGAAGCGAGACGGCCAGACCAGAGGGACGAGGAGACAATGGGTCGAATGCAAATGCACGTGGACGTGAGCGACATCCCGATCCCCCGTACGTTCGACGAACGGAACGAGAAGCGATGTTCTGTCTCATCGGGCTTTATTCATCGCGGTGAATTCAAGAATCCCAAACGCGACCACTTCCTGTCCCTCCCAGCGGTATCAATTTTCATCGCCAGTCGCGAACGGTTCGTGAAACGATTTTTATTGCACCTCGGGGCCGCTCGTGAAAATTCAATCGTCTCGCCACTGCGACTTCGGGGAAGGGACACTTTGTCACTGAATCGCTAATTCCCCGTTTCCGATTGCAAGACGGTCTCGTCTTCCACTTTTCGACTTCCTTGCGCAACTATGATTTTAGCGCTCTCGTGCACGCGAGTCTAGCCGAAACCATCAATCCACCTAAAATCGCAATTTCGCTGTAAATCTGACAAGTTTTATTCTTCTACTTTCACACAGGCTTTCGTTGTTAATTTAGGACCACGTGTACGTTTCACTTTTCTAGCTATGTGTAACAATAACCACTCTGCATGCTGAGTGATATTTATCATTAACTGCCTAGATGAATAAACACATTATTTTTCCAGCTGAAACACTGCGTCACGAGTGCATTGCGGAACTCCATGCGAAATAAAAATTGTCTTTCTAATCTTTTTGATTGATCTCCTGAACAGAAACGCAATACAATGTATGCGACGCTTGATAACAGATTGCATTGAAAGTACCTTTTACCCGAAAAGGGAGATGCCAGCTGTAAAGATCAACCTTGATCCACCCGAGGCGACCGATCGTCGAGCCAGCGATCGCTCCTTACATCATCCCCGTTACTTTCATCTCGATTCCGCTCCGATTGCCCGCTCGGCGGTCGTCATCTCGAGCACCCACTCGACCAAGATAGTCCGGAGTCGCTGTGAATAGTCGCGAGGGATAATTGTATCGCTGCTGCTCGAATAGGTATGACACGAGGGGGAGACGTACACGGGAACATGCTCGCACGAACGTGCGGTTTCGCAGCCACCTTGTTATGCGCTCCAGCTTTTATCTGCCGCATCCCGCGGTGACGAAGCCGACCTGTCACTCACGCGGGGTTTGATTTTATCGCGTGACCGCTTTTGCATACGACCATGTTGTACCCGCGGCGTTCGCTTTTTTCGCGAGCTCCACTATAATAACGTAAGCGGAATTGCGAGGCGATGCTCGGGGAGGATGCTCTTCGGAGAAGATGGAACAGGTCGACACTTTATACTCGTCTGCGAACTAATTCGACGCAAAGTGGTAATAAAACTGATGTTTCCTTCCCTCTCTCTTCGATCTTTGGCCCGGTTTTTGAGAATTTTGGCATTTTTAAGACAAACGAATAAGTGTTTCACATCTGCGATTGTATAAAATCCTTTCGTCACAATTTTATATTTGAGAAAAGTGTGTTACCGGATCGAGGGATTCCTAGGATAAGTAGTGGGGGAAATGCTGTAGCGAGAACCTGAGTGACGTCACGAAGCTATAGTGTAGACTAACCCAGACGTCGCGATTCAGAGGGTGGGGATCCTATCACGACCCTACAGTACGGATCGTGACGCCACTGGATACCCCCACTATTGCTGGGGCAATCCTCGACACGTGACGTCATGTGATCGCTTTGAGGGACTTTGTGCCCTAACGCTGGTTCCAAGTGGTTTGAACCTTATCTTCTCCTCACGAATTCTTCTCCCAAGAGCTCCGACGTTTCCTCCGATGTGGGCATGGTTTGGTGCCCGAGGCTTTCGCATATCGAACCTGTGGAGTTCCGGTTGGGCAATGTTTTGAAGCTCGGCAGATCATGCAATTCGCACGTACGTATATCGGCCTTGATCGAGTCTGGGACGCCCGAAGACGGCCACAGTGGTCGATTTTAAGGCGATCCGTGTCGGCTAATTCGACGGTTTAAAAGCGAGCCACAATCTGGCGGCGCGCGTTCTTCGTGCGTGGCCCTGGTGCGCTCGCCTAAGGTCGTCCCATGATGGTGACATCCGACGTGCGACGACTAGCAAAACCACTCCCGCGGGTTCGCGAATCCACGCTCCGGGGAATCCTGTAACGTCTGACCCTGATCGAATTCCAGCGGAATACTCAATTGCGGCTTCCTCTCGGTCGTTTTCTGATCCTTATATCGATCTAGACAGAGGAGACCCCGGGACACGGCCGGTACGCTGCATCGCTGATGAAGCTACTTCTTCGGAAGGTACCTGGAAGCTTCGAATATTTTAATACAATTATTTAGTCGTCGGTGAGGAATGCCCCTTCTTCTCCCGCTCAGAATTCATTTCGACATTGTTCCTGTGCACTTGTGCACTCGTTTCACTTTTCTAGCTGAAACACCGTGTTACGAGTAGACCGAGGATATTTACACTGCCGTTCATAAGTCACCGGACACTTCAACAATATGGTAATTAAAAAATACAAGCTTCCAGCTTGATTTTATTGGATTATTTAGATTAGATTTGAATTCAAAATGAAATAAATACATTGAATAAACTTCTAGACCGCTCTAGAAGTCAAATTGGAAAACAATTACCCCGCACAAATTTTCCAAAATTAGATTGTCTAAGGTTACGAATTTAAAGATTTAAAATTTTCTAGATGTAATCTTCGGAGAGCAAGATCAAAAGATTATTTCCATTTAATTTGCATATTATCGTTGGAATACATTGTATAAATGGTCAATTGCTCGTAAGTTATTCTTGGTAAACTTTCGACGAAATTGAGTTAGCGGTGTACACGGGATTGCGTTCGTCACAGTTTACGTTCCCCTTTCATTGCCAATTCACCGATGAAGACTCTTAATTCCCCTCGACTCGGAACAATCACGCTCGGCTCGGTTATTAGCCACGGAATTATCGACGCGCACCGAAATCCAGAGAGCACTGGTGCTCTTTTTCGCGCAATAAATCAAGAGGCGTGTTAATGACGCCTGGCGTCGGGCGATTGATGCACGCGGAGGCGAAGAAATTGCGGAAAATAAACGACGCGAGCGTAATGCTTAAAGCGTAATTAAGATAGCGCGTATCTACACGGGCGCAGACCTCTTCGAGCTGTCCTGCTCAAGAAACTCGACGAGAATAGATTTTTACACGCCCTCTGCTAACTTAATCCTCTCGAGACGAATGCTGCAGACGATTTTACGACAACCATAACTAAATCCATACAGATCCTTTTACGTAAACTTTCTTTACATGTTTTTGTACCCAATTCTTGGGGATCAATATCGTTAATATATTTTCGTGAATTTTATAAAATAATTAAAGAAAGAAATTTCCACTTTCACACAGATCATTTTTCCATTGCATACAGATCTGCAGTCTACTTATTAAAACAAGAATTTAAAAATCTTTTAAAAGATCATTGTGCAAGAGAAATGATTGGACTCCATTTCTGGAGGTGACTTGTTGGTTCATGACCAAAATTGTCATTGAGTAATTTGTTAAAAGAAATTCTCAGTCTAAAATCAACGATAAAATGCATAAAATTAAGGAAGATTTTAGCTAAGAAAATTTTTTCACAGACTTTGTAATACTTTGTATGCGGTCTTCGAACTCGCTCGATCTTCCCCGGAAGTTCAGGAGAACGCTTCCCGTGTCTCCCAGGGAATCTCGATCTATTCCCAGAAGAGTAGTCACGTTCGTTGCGTCGTAATACTCCCAGCTGTCAAACAAATAATGCGTCTTCACGCTAACCACGTTTCCAAGATCGACTCGTACCACTTTCCTGACACGCAGGCCCGATTCACGGCTCGATCCAGTGAACACGCGTTCACAGTCAATTGTTGACTTCGAGCTGAGGGAACTTGCGCCATTCAGCCGCTTGCGTTCGTTACTCCTAACAGTCGTCTGTCAATTGCTAGCGACAATTGAAGCCTGTTCAGTTGTTCACAAATATGAAACTGAAAAATGCGAAAGGGCAGTTGCTTGGACGGTGGTTCTTTCAGAGCTTCGACATTGAATTTTTCCACTGGAAATGTACTTAGGAAGACAGGATAACATAACTGTCGTCCCAGTCCATTCACTTACCAGAGAATTGCAGAGCATGAACATAGTCCGACGATCGTGAACACGTTGAATTAAATATTAAGTTTAAGCTCCGATAAATAACCTATCTTCACTACTGGAAGTGCACGATAGAAGCAGCATAATATAACTGAACCTTCCAGCTCGTCCACTTAACGGAGAATGTCCGAGCTCACTGAATTCCGCAGATCTCGAAGATCGAGTTTGTCCGCGCGATCTAAAATAAATCGGTCTGAGCTGGGATCTAGGATCGCACGTGCGGCTCGTTTCCGGTCGGCGATTCGCATCTCGGTCGGCTCGTCCTGTAATAAGCGTATTACAATTCCCCTCTCGTATATACATGTTAATGGCGAATCGTAGGCGCACGTAATTGGAGAAAATTAAGACTCGCCGAATGAGTGCTCGAGATGCGCGCAAAGGCATGAGGGTCGGTTCAAAGATTGTGCCCTACAAGGACCTCTTGCTCGTGGGCGCAGGCTGGCTCGCTGGTCACCGATCTTGGTACAAGGAATGGGTAACAAGAAGAAAAGGATGCGAGGTCCTTGCTGGGAGGACCCTGCGACAGCTCCGAACCTTGTTAAGGGGTTACACATGTTCGATCCGAAACTGGGTCGAACTTGACAAATTTTTCATGGTTCTGAAATTACATTCTATTGAATGACAACATACGTGTGTTGTAGAAAAGTTGTTTGGCCGGTGAACGTTTACAAACGTTCCGAACGTTCGCAAGCTCTGGAAATTGTTATATTGCAAGTGCATGAAGATATTCAATTAATGGCGCAATAATTTGCACCAGTTACCCGTTGCGTCGCCGAGGAGGAATCCTGGACCGTGTACCGATACGAAAGGATCAGTTTAATCGCAACCGGAGAATCTCGAGGAGGCTTCCCCGTGTCAAGGAAGCGTTCGCGTTCTCAGCACGGACAACGACGTTACCATAATCGCCTCCGTACCGTTCGATACCTGGCATCGATCGTCGCCGGTGCCCGTTTGCCTATCAGAAGCATCGTCGTTTCGCCGGGGTAATTACACCGGCAGGATAATTTGCAATACGCGGTCTTCGCCATCCATCGTCCTACCCCTCTCCTCTATCTCTCTTCTTCGGTGCATTGTTTTCCAACTCGGTCAATCGAGATGTCCTTCGATCGAGGATCGGCCGAGATAGGATCGAAATCTCAGGGTCGCTCGACCGCTCTCAGGACTCTCCGTTGCTAAACGGCTCGTTCCACCGAGACTCGTCGTGTTATTCAACTGCACCTTCCATCGGACACCTGTCCACGCTCACGAAGCGCTTCGTTCCTCAATTTATTGGAATCCTCGTCTCATAAACCGTTCCTTCTGTCTTCCCGCGGAAAGTTCTACTGTCAAAATTTATTGGAGTAGACAATGATTCGACGGCTGTCTTCTCCGGGGATTAAGACGTGATCGATGATCCTGGTCGATGATCATTGGACAGGTGACTTCGAAATCTATAACACTTTGGCGCGCTTGTAAGAGTTTACACAATTACTTGAAGGATTTTACAAATTCTTCGACTGTCAACTCTTTGAAAGCATTAAAATTGGACAGTACATGTTCATGTAGACTAAATATTTTTCTCCGCGTTGTTTAAAAAAAGTTAAATTTTTGTAAAATAGAAAGGGACGTACAGCGGTTGTGAGGGGATCGGTGGCCACATGGAAAGAGGACAAATCGATGGAACAGATTCCCATGAACGGAGGCCGGAGCTCGAGGCGAGAATCCTTAATATCCCCCGCGATCAAAGACACTATGAGAGGCCAACCGATTCGTCTAGCGGAGCCTATCGTGACGATAATGAAGCGGCGTCGTCGGTGGACGATCAAGAGGATCCTGTGTGCACCTCGCCGGTGCAGCATGTAACGGTTATACTAGATGCGCGTTCCCCTGGACCATTCTAATATCAAGGACTCCAAGACACACGGAGACGGAAGAAGGGTGGGGGCGGTAGGAGCAAATGCAATCGACCCCTGACCCGGCACGCTGAAACCTGGAGGATATCTGACTCATGACGCGCTCGGCGTCCTATCGTAGCGGCGCGTCATCGCGCGTACTCAAGCGGTTCGTCTTACCGAGCGGAACGGGAATCCTTGCTTGAAAACCGTCCCGTGGACCAACCTCGTTAATCCGCCTCCTAATAATGGTAACTTGATAGGCGAACCAGCTGCGCGAGTCACGGCACTGGCATCTCTGGTATTCCGGAGACCATTCTCGCAATTTTCGGGCCCTCATTTCGTCGATAAAACAAGAACGAACAACAAGAATTTTCCATGTATAATAAATGCCATCTCCGTGTCATTCAATTTCCAAACTTAATCTTTTCATTAGAAGAACTATCTTTTTCTAGCATTGTAAAAAAGAATCAGCTTTCGAACGATCGATTCTGCTGAACTCTATATCTGTCGTATTTCCAGGGACAAATTGGCCGTCCGAAAGAGGTTTCACGTTCCGTTCATCGAAAGTTTGCGGAACGTGCAATCGAATCTAAGGGAAGATCTCTCCCGTTCCACAAAGTGTGCAAAACAGCGGGACCGGCTACGTGATCGCCGATCGCAATCGTACGCGACTGGTTACGGCGTACGGGACATGATTATTGCCCGATCGGAATAATAATTGTAATCATCGCCGGGGGATAATGACGAGGTGACGACGACCGGCGAAGCTTCGACTCCGTGGGTGACACACGGTCATCCACACCTTCCCGTTTGAAATCGAATGTCTTCTGCGGGACTGTGAAGGAAAACGAGATAATTTGGTTCAGGGATGATGCTTTATCACCGGGGCTGAATAACGAAACTACGGAGACTAATCGCTCGGATGTCTATACAAATTTCGAATTTTTCAACGTGTACAGCAAGGAGGATTAAAGAGAAGCCGATTTCCCTTATTAATGGCCTCGTCGTGTCAGAAATAGAAAAAGACCGGCTTACATCTCGTTAAAACTTTTGTTCCTTACAGTACAGAGCATCCACAGACCGCTCGTTATACTATTCATTGAATCATCTCATGAATTGAACAGCACGGTACAAAAGTCCTGACTTCGTTCGAGCATACGTTATCTATTATTTTTAAAACTGTTGTGTAAGCGCCACAAAAAATCGGCTGGGCAAATGAAAGCACCGGTAATCCAAGTTCAAGGATCGATCGTTTAACACTCGGACGATTAATCATGTCTAAACGAGTGGCCACGGACGCGAAAAAAAGAAGCAATATGCAACAGGAACGAGGTGACTTAATAAACTGATTTTACAGCGAGCGGAATCTTCTACTCGAAGGAGGGTCTTATTGTAGAGCTGAATTGTCAGTGACAAACAGCCATCGCCGACCAATTAAACTTGCAAATTCGCGAACGTTTACTGCTAACGTCGATCAACGCACTGATCATTATTCACTGACACGGCGAAGTCGATCGGTCGCGTGAACTGTCGGTTTTTTTCGACATTCCAGATGAATTCCGAACAAACAAGATGGCGGCGATGACGTCCGCGGTCTCGCGCGCTTTTGTAGATCAATTTAAAGGTTAGACTCGTTAGAGCCTCGCCTTGAACCTTCGATCCTTTTTTCCCTGCGGTCCGGTATCCTTGGATTTTTGCTCGCGACTTTTTAGAATCGTTCGCCAGTTACTTTGCATTTCACGGATGCCCAAGGCCGCTGTCGATCCGGCTGGGATCGACCGCTTTTCCCGATCTTTATCTCCGAGCCTTTTTCATCCTGCTCCGTAGATCGCGATGATCTTTCCCGTGATCGCTGTCTCGATGATTTTCCCCTTCTTACCTGCCTTCCGCTCCAATCCGATGGCTCAACTTTGTTGCGAAGAAAAACAGTGGTACGAAGTGTGGGACCATTCTGAAAGTTTTTGTCGCTTCAAGGAACATCAGTATAATTTTTAAGACGAAGCGTGTCGAATTTGACGAAGAAGGTGCACGCAAAAAGAGGGGAACTACAGCGATGACTAATTGTTTAATTAAGTTCGCGCGACAATGTTCTGAACGTAGAACATATAGAAGCACAAGCAGTAAATATTGTTGAAGTTCAAGGTACGTTTGCATAACAGATTCTTCGTGAAACTACGTCTTTATGCCATGATTAAAAAATAGTAGCAAAGTGGATCGATTGTGATTCTCAGAAGGTCTCGTAATCGAAAAAAGTGAAACGGAAATGGAACAAAGCGTATCTGTTCAGATTCATGGTAGGAGTTTCGAACTGGCTAGAATCAACAGAGCAGACCCGAAATTATGCAAATGGCAACCGGTAGCCGATCGTAGCAGGGACCTTGATTCCCTGGATCATTCTTTTTTTTTCCGTCAGACCGAATCATGCCAAGTCAAGGTTCCGTAATTGCGAGGTGGTAACGATTCGGAAGACCGAGACGGCTGTCGACAATTAAAGAAAGAAGAATAGAGAGCAAGGATCCTGGAACGATCCTTGGCGATCGTCTCGTACGAAGGGGAAAAAGCTCGGCCGCGTCATGGCTGCGAGCGGAGCGAGATCCTCGGCTGTGCCGATTCTTAATCGATTAGTTCATAGGGGAAAGTGTTTATTACTCATTAGCAGCGTTGAAAATAACAAGGCGATCGCGATCGGTCGTCTGGGAAACCGATTGCGGTCGTGTTCCTCGGGATGACGGATTGAGATGACCGATGCGTGGTGTTTTCAATGCTGTTGTCGCTATCAGTGATCAATTCTACTTCGAGCACGAAAGGAACATTGACGTCCACGCTATTCTTAGATCGGCATTTTTCTTCCACAGCCTGCGAGGGTATTAATACAGCCACTCTACATGCATTCAGAGTCGTGAAAGACTTGTCTCCCTATTCTACCTTCCCCCTCTATTCTCCCTATTCTATCCCCCCACGCTTTCGCCACGGCCTGGCCACGTGACTAATCCGGTGCTGGTAGAGAGGGGGTAATTCCTGATTCTGAAAATGCATTATGACGATTCCGTTCTATTGGTAAAAAAACGTGGTAAAATGTAACTACCACGTCAAATTTTAAACGAATAAATTCTAGACGACTTTTAAGTTGTTTCTGAGACAGTTGAGTGTAAAGTTGAGTATCGATTAATAAACATATCTAGAAAATAGTGCCACATAGTGTGCAAACGTTGCAAAACTCGGATGAACGTATGAAAGACGCAACCATGAGGAATCCTTTGAAATTCAGGCATAAATCACCGGATCGGGTACCTCCAATCAATTAGAAAAAGTGTGCGTTTCGCTCGCAATACTTTTCACTAGAAATAAACCAAGCAATATTTCTGGCGACACGTAACGTTGCAGTTTATTAGCGTAACGAGGAAGTCAAAGCGAGCTGGTATGGCAGGACGCGCAATAAATCGTAAGCAGCGGCGCGGGGTCCATCCCGTTTCAGTCCTTGTTACGATTAACGATCAATTAGGACTACTGGTTTGCATATTCAGTCGTGGCGGCGACGGTTGCAAACAAAAACAAAAAAATTCCGCCAACGTCGCGTCGTTTAAATCCATTAGCCGTCGATAAATCACCTACATTGTACTACGAAGCGTGCAATTTCGCTCGGCCGCCAGGCAAGCGTACGTTTAGAAAAACAACCGCGCCTTTTTTCGATCCGATGTTTATAGATTACTCTCGTTTGATGTCATGGGTTTTTTTCTCTGCTCCAACGGCGCGGCGGCGGCGTATGTTCGAGTGCCATGCGGCGGAACGTCGTCGGCCGCTCGGAACCAGTGATTTAAAAGTCACAACCAACCGTCAACCTTTTCTGCCGGCGCTGAAGATGTCCGAGTTAATGACAGCTGCGAGCCCGATATAAGGTCTCCCGTCGCCGGTCGCTCTCGATCGAATCGTTTAATCATGGGAAGTGGTTCGGTTCTAATTCGAGTGACTTTCACGCGTCATCGGAGGAGGACCGTTCCATCCCGTTGACATGGAACGCCTCAGTCTAACGCCGAGCATTAATAAACGTTACGGACAGTTTGACCCATTAAACGCAAAGGTTACGCGCCGATAAAAACTGGCATCGAAACTCCTTTGACCGAGCAGCAATCTTCTTAACGCGCTTTTTCAATCGGCGGGAATCGGCGCGGCTAAAGCCGGCCATAAATCCTCTTGTCACCTCGCGACGCTGTGAAACACTCGATCTAGAATGTTTGAATAATTATTGGGTTACTGGTAGATGTCGCTACGGCCATCCGCGGTTTCAATTAGAATTGGGATCGTTCATGTCCATTAAATTAATCTTTTTAAAATTTAATTACGTCCGAAATTTAATGGAAAAAGGAGGGGAATGAGCTGCGAAACGGGAGGGGCAAGGTGGATGTCGAAACGAGGGAAGAGGAAGCGCCGCGCCGGGGCGCGCGGTTCGGAGGCAGCTCGCGAGCGTCGCGTAATTACTTAAACGCGGCCGTAATCACATTGTTTGCCGGCAATTGCGCATTAATAGATGAGAACTGGGTCTGCGGCGGCTGCAGGGCTACGTCGGTCGGCTGACCCGCCTTCACCTTGCGCAATACCATCGGCGGTCGTGCCGGGTCGAAATATACGTCGGACGTACACCGTGGCGGCTCGTAATTCGCGAATTCCACGCTGGGTAACCGCTCCGGGCCGCCACGCCGGATTTCTCGGGTTTATCCGCTAAGAGCCGTGTATTACACATTTTTCAAGACGATGTTCACGCGAGGCCTCAGTCCGCTGTGTGTACCGTTCGCCCTTAATCCACGCGGAGCGGAGCGGCGCCGCGCGCAGCAAACATTTATTATTCCCGGGATCGCTTGTCGAGGCACTGTGTCTTCGGTGAAACTGTTATTTCGGAACCAGATCGTTGCAATTAGGTTTTATCGTGTCCGGCCGGTTCCATCGCCTGGTTTCAATTTGGTAGCACCGTTTCCTGCGCCGATCCCTGGACTCGGCACCTTCGTTAAGTCGCCGAACACCGTCCCCGTTATAACTGCTTCATCCAATTTTATACACAATTAAAACCGCGATCAGAGAAATCGAGGTCCTCGCCCGCTGTATTGATTTTCATAAATATTCTTTAGATATTCGATTTGTGTATACTAGAGGAAATATACTTTTAAGAATTTACAGCGTTGCTTCAAATATATTTATCAATGATTTTCTGTTTTTTATCTTCCAATGTGTTTCCTATAATACTTCAGAATAGTATTAGGTCGTTCGGATAGTCATTTCGTTTTCTCAAGGGAAAATGAAAGGCAATTTTTTACCATTTAGAATAAGTTTTATGACATTTTGTTCTACGATCCCTTGCAATTTTTCAGGCAACTTAAAGAATTTCTGTTTTTTATTAGCAAAAAATTGAGTTGCATGACTTGTTACGACTCTATTTGAAATTAAATTTACACCGCATGAAAAATATTGAAAAAAGCGAAAAAAATGGTAATCCGATGCTCCGCTTAAACAGCGCGCAACTTTTTCTTTCGTGCACTGTATTTTTACCCTTGCGGCGATAAAAAAGCAAAAGGTTATGCAACGCGTACTTTGATTTTGCATGTTTGATGCGATGACAAAAACATGCTTGAAAGGTTAGAAACAACTACAAGGTCTACAAGCCAGGAAGTGACGTCCGAAATGTCAGCTGTCAATATACACCAGGAGTTGGTTAAAATAAAATTAAGTAATAACAAATGGCAGCAATGTCACCTCTACGCGAAAGCGAAATTATTGCTCGAACGACGTAACAAGTACCATCATAAAGGATTTTAATGTTCACCCATTTTTGCTTCATACTTAATTCAGCGACCGATGTTTAAAAGACACAAAATGGTTGATTTCTCACATGAGGAATGTATGTATGAAACTTCAAGGTTAAAAAAAGTGAAAGAGGTGGCCAATTAACCATACACATATGCAATCCTGTTCAAGTCGCACAATTTATATTCGTATTTTACGAGTCCTTTCATTTTATCATTCTAATTGCACATGACATATTGTTCCCCTACTTCTTTGTAACCCGACAATTCTCTTCCTGCGATTGTCCAGTTTTTTCAACTCCATATACTTCCCAGACGTATTTTACGTTGAAAAAAAATTGAGAGACATCTCCAACGCCCAGATAGCAGATGCGAAGCCTGTGGTAATTATTTATTTACATTTCGTCCGCGTTGCGTAGCGCGGATTGCGACACGAAAATTAGAGTTTACGGTTAAGAGAGCTATTAAAATAGAGTAACGATCCTAACAGCAGTTGCCAATAACGCCGCGAACATGACGAAACCTTCGACTGTTGCCACTCTCCGGCAGGCAACCTATCCAAAGATCACCCACATAATTCAGTGAGCGCTGACTGACTGACTCATCGATACCGGAACTTCGCGAAACCAGCGCCGGCGGAACGCATTCAGTCACGTCCTTGAACCTTGCCTTCGCTCGCGTAGAATGCACGCCGGAGTAATTGAACGAGCGCACCGATCGATCGTCGTCACCCAGAAGACGGATCGCTGGATCGTTGCGCAAGAAACGACGCTCGGCCCGCGTTCATCCTAGCGACGCACTTGTCGCCGAGGTTTTACCCAGTTCACAAAATTCATTTTCCCTCGAAACTGTCCTCCATTCGGACTGTAAACTGTCTTCTGCTCGATCTTTACGCTATTGTCTCTAGAACGGATCGATCTCATAAAATCTCTGAAACAAGAAACTATTTTTTTTAATTTTTTAGACAGTGTTATTGGTATGCTATAAAGAAGAACAACTCTTTCATGCAGTTTTCGAATAAAATTAGTATAACCCAATCTATACAGGCATTCATATTGAAAGTAGAACAATGAATTTCCTTAAAGCAATAATCGAAAATCTGACTGTTTCTAGAAAAATTGTCGAAAGTCCTACCTCGATTACCATGAGATCATGGAAGTAGAACAATGAATTTCCTTCCGGCAATAACCGAAAGTCTGATTGTTTCTAGAAAAATTGTCGAATGTCCTTCCTCGATGACCATTAGATAGTAATAATTTAGTTGTTGGTTCCAAGCGAGCCACCCAGTATGCAAGTATTCGTGACTCATACAGGGATGTTAATCCAATAGCCACGATCTCGCGAGGAATTCGCTGAAGAAGATTTTATGCCTGTAAGAATTTCATTCTTGGAAAACGTTTAGTGCTGGGGAATCTCTTGTAAAAGTAAAAGCAACTTTACGAGACGAAACTGTACGAGGGGGCTCTTCTGCATTTCTATAGACTCGATAATAGGCTGTTAAACGTCGAGGAAAAAATGGCATCGAGTGTGTTCGGACACGGGGAACAGGACCAGGAAGTTGCGAACAACATTTCCCAGGAAATTCGAGTCTCGATTGTGCCGTATACGAGGGGTCTTGTAATCGGCTGATCAATCTTTTGTCGCTGCTGAGGACGCGCTCGATCGTCGTCTCCTAATGCTTTCCAGGGAATCCGGTGATCATTAGATCGGTGGAATCGGAACGGTGGCGTTGCCGGCGCGGTTTATATGCGTCGTTTCAACGTGGGCCGATCCGGCAAACGGAAAAAAAAACGTATTACGAATGGCTCACAAATTACTGCGCTCGCTCAACATCATTAATTAGAGAGCATGACTCACGCGTTATCGAACGGACCACGGCGCCTCTCATTGCTGATACGTCGCTCGGCTGTGAACGAGACTCGGAACGACCGAGTTCCCGCTATGATTTCGTAATCGCACCCTTTTCCCGACTGTCTGCGGGAAGGACACGCGTTGGATGATCTTTATGGCCGGCGAAGTTAGTATCTCCTGCGAGGGAGAGGCTCAGCTTTTGTGGGAAGTGGTGAAACGAGCTGCAAACACTCGAGCGAGTGATTTCTCTGATGGAACATGATTCGACGTCCAGGGATTTTGGAATAATTATAGGAATTACTATGGAACGTGTACGGTAGTCGAAACACATCACTGCTTCAGAATTTTAAATTACTGCAAGGAAAAATAATTTTTTGATACAGGTCGATGGTAACTCTTCTTATACGGTACCAGGGCCTGAATAATGATTTTTAACGAGCGGGCTACGCATACATAATTAAATAACCAACACGTTTGTATTAATATACTCACGATTAAGATAAGAACAATATTTATTAGTTTGGAGAAAGTGATCGAGCGACAAAGTGATTGAAGTGATAGGTAAGTAATTGTAGGTTGAGCATACAAGTTTTTTTTACAACTTGGATATATTTCGTGTGTATGTTCTCTGACTTCTCTCTCGTTGCATATGAATGAAAACGTTCGAAATAAATGCATACTAAAAGAATCGAAGGACAGTATCTAAAAAATCGAATTGATTGTAAGTGAAATTAAATTGATTCCACTTACAATTCTAATCAGATACGCAAGAACTTATTCTTAGTTGAAATATAAATCTGCGATACCTTCTGGAGTGTAGATAAATGTGTAAAAAATCCAGAACCTCTAAATAAGGAGCAACTTTCTCGAAAAGTAGATTCTGGTTCAGTCAGATTTCGGAGCTAAGAAAGCCGTCAATCTCTTCGCGGTCTCCCATATTATACGGAATATAATTTCGCCAAAAAAAAAAAGAAAAGTACTTCTTCCGATACCGAATCGGGCCTCTGTCGAGCCGCTTTCACCGTTCGAATTTTTTCGTCGATGAAATAATAATTATTAAATGTTTAAAGTCGCATTAATCCAATGGGGTCATTAGCAACTACATCACGTTACGTTTCAGTTACGGTTAAATATTAATACAATGGTTAAATAATTGAGATATCGATAAAATCGCACGCTGCATTACAGAATACTTCGTGCACAGTATTTTCTCTCTGGAACAAAAAGATATAGTTTCAAGAACAGCATTAAAGAAATTTACTTACTGTTATTTTAAAATGTGCCAGCATAAGTTTCAATATCAAACAGGAACTTTTGCCATTACCCAATGCTGTAAACTTTGAGACAATTAAATTAAAAGGAAATTTGGCTTTTTACTCAGGGCGACCTACCCCTTTAATTGGGGATAAATGCCGCGTAATGAGAAAATCGTAATCACGCGCATGACACGCGTGCCTGTACGTTATCCGCGCGTGTAATAATCCCGGTACAATTCCCCGGGTCGGAACGCATCGCGCCGGGACGCCTCTCGATGCGTAGAACGAATCGCTGTCGACGCCGACTTCCCCGTTCGCGGTTGTGAGAAAGGCCGCGCCGGAATACGCGATTAGGCTCGAAGATGAGAACGACCGGCTCTGGGAATCTGGGAAAATACGAGGCCACCGGCCTGCAGCTGTAGTAAGGCTCACTTGATGTCTTTCGGGTGCGATTTAAGTGATCGAACCGAGAAATCGATGGGAAAAGTGTGCTCTCAGGGTGAAAAATGCAGTCTTGAGCACCGTGGGCAAGGGTTGAATAAACTGGTGCAAAAGAACTAGTTAACTTCTTTAGTTACAGTTGGATCAGTTAGTCTTAAATTATACATTTAGAGGTATCTGAGAAATTTTATAAAGAATTAAATTTTAAAAGTAGCACACACCGCTTGAAGATTAATGAAATATTTAGAAATGCAAAGGACTGTTTCACCTGCGCATGCTTGCGCGACACTCATCCCGTGAAGAACATGTGCTCCCCGAGAGATTGAATTAGTAGCGTTTATAGACGGTGGAAAAAAGCAGGATGGGTAATCACGGAGGCGTTGATAAGAGCCGTTTATCCATCGGCGTAATATACGACGGCGATGCTCTTGTTAACTACCGGTCTTGCTCGCGCCTAACACGCACCGGGAGCCTCTAATTACGAAGCGACACGGGCGCGCGCGGCCACGCAGAAAAACCGATCGCATTACGTACGATAATCTCGGTCTCGGGCGCGTAAACGAGCTCCGGTGTGTCGGCGTGACATGAAAAATAACCGGCGCAAATTGACCGCGTCGATCGTGCTAATCGCGGCAAAACGCTCGGCTCGACTCGACTCGACTCCGCTCCACTCGCTCGCTCGCCGCGGTCGCTTCCCCGCTTCCGGCGGATAAATTAATTAGCGTAATTAGTATATAAATCGACAGGGATAGCCGGCCGTCACGCTTAATCGCGGCTAACGAGTCAAATCGAACTGCCGGTATCGACGCGGTGTCATTTTCTTGTTCGAGCGAGCGCGAGACGCGTGGGATCGCGATACGCTTGATTTCTCTTTACTCGCGCGCGCTTTTTCTCCGTTCTTTTTCTACCGGCGATCGTGACCGCCGATAAACCTGCACCTTTAATACTAATCGATATCCCTTTTTTTTCGACGCAGTGATTGATACGTCGAAAGTAGCACCCAGCGTTGAAATCGTTTTTCTGGGGAAAAAATCGGTTTTATGCAAGTCGCACGAAATTAAGTTGTACCTCGTACAGATAGCGAACGTCGTATCCGACCGACGAAGAAATTAATGAAACCATAGAACAAGTCAATGCACTCGCCGAATTAATTCGTATATCGACAGTTACCGGTGATTCGATCTCTCAATCGCCGATGGTTCCACTTACAGTGTGGCACGTGAAATTTATGCAAGGCTCGCAGCAGTTCCCAGAGAATATTATCATTAATTAATTCCGACGATTTTCGACCGGGTAATTAATTACAGCGGAGCCGGACGATAAATCTACCACGATCCCGAGATAGGTTAATGCCTGTGCACCAGATTTTTACGGCATCGTAGAATAATTATGATCCGCGCTTTTTTGTGGGCCACGGTGTCCGTCAGCGATCGCCGAATCAATCAATATGTGTGCTTTCGAAATTCTTGAGCGATCGTTCTCCTGTCTTACAGTGCAATATTATTCATCAAGCGTTTAAATAAACTATTGTTACCAATCATCTGCGAGCGCTCTGAAAATCTAAAGAACATTTCATTGTGTCGTCCATTCCATTACAATCACTTCAGATTTCGAACACAAAAATTCAATTATTCAATCCAACTTTTCAATATTCAAATAATTATATGTACAAGTGTCTCCAGCGATTTTTATAATGGAGATAATTTATGTTGAGGGGGCCGTGAACGAGAAAAGGTAGGGAAACAATGTTTTACACGATTCCGAGCAAGCGTTAATTTTTTAGGGGCACAAAGCGGAGGGTATGCAATGTAGAACACGATCCGACCCCTAACCGGTGCATGACGTGACCCCAGGGCAAGGAATTTATTGGAGCCCTGCACCTGAAAGTCGCTCACCTGCCAGCTGGTCCGGCCCGATGGAATTTTGTGAGGAACGGGCCGGTGCACCCATGGAACCCATAAATTCCGGGAACGTACTTCGCGCTAAATGGGGTGGAACACCATCTTGATTGTCAGAAATATTCGAGGGCAATTGCTTCGACGGTTATCCGATCAACGATCGACACTCGATACTCTGAACGATATTAAAATTTCCCTTCCCGATTATCTTCGGCATGCTCCCTTGGTACGGCCACGTACAAAAAGTTCCGGAGAATGCTGTTCCACATTCTCTTGCAAATACGCGTCTTTTGTCAGACCACACTTTTAAATTGCACAGCGACATTGTTGTTATAAATGCATCAACTCCGCAGTTCAATGATCATCAGCTGTTAAAATAGAAGCATCGATGAATCAAATTGAGAGTGATCTTACAGGCGCTTATGTACAAAGCTATTACCCAAATCAAACAGACACATTGTCTTCGGCTCTGTCGAGACACGATCATCCATAAAAGTCAAGTTTCGAATTCTTGTCACTTCAAGGCAAGACAAGTCGAAGACAGCATCGAACGCAGAAGAGCGTCCGGGCAATCCCGGAGACTTCAATGCCAGGTCGAGTCAGCTGACTCCGCGGTCGGTTCGATTTCTGACCCGATTCCGAACCGCAACGTTCTGTTGGCATTTATCACTGTCAAGAATATGTAGCTGATAAATCGCCGTTTAATCGCGACAGGAACCGACAGTCTGGTGACATGCCGAGCGGTCGCTATCTCGGGAAAGAGAGGAAGAGAGAGAGAGAAATATCACTCTCGCCGTCGGTCGGTCGCGACAGGTACGTAAAAGGCGCCCGTGGGACTTTCCTCTGACTTGGCAAAAAGCTGCTCCAGTTTACCATCCGCGATTGCGGCCGGAGAGTACAAACGATCGCGCGCGGAACCGACGACGACGGCGCAGACGAAGACGAAGACGAGGATGGCGGCGACCCAAGCGCGTACAAATCTTTGCTGGAAAAAAGAGGAGCGGCGGTTTAGCAGGACGCGCGGAAATAAATCAGCGCGGCGCTTCTGCGAGTACTTTCCCGTTGTGAGGTCGACAGCCCGGGGCTCCACCGCGACCGAAGGGAGCAACAAAACGAGCCGACGTCCGCGCCAAACAAGGTTTAATTGCCGGAGCATTGACATGCGTGCGGCTCGCCCTCGGCTCTACGCAACCGCGCCTTTTGTCTTCGGCTTCGTGGAAGTTTGCGCCGCGCGGCCGCCAGAAAAATCCACGGCCGTGTTTCGCAACCTCGCGAAAACGCGCGCTCCGAGAAACCCGCACGGCTCCCTGGAAAATGCGGCTCGAACAAGCCGACGCCCATAACTTCGGCTGCGACGCGATCGATGTCAATGGCGGTTCAGGGTTTTTCGCCGTACGCGAATCGGACGAAAGGTACGCGGAACACACGTACTTGTAAAATTGTATCCGAGCACCTACAATGGAGTTCGTAAATCCCATGGAAGAACGAAAATGCATTTACTCTACAAAATGGTCTCCGTCAATTCTGATGCATTTACTCCATCTTGCAAGTAATTAATGAATTTGTATGCAGAATAAAAATTATCTTCACCAGTTACCAAACAGAAGTCAAATAAAAAGTTAATTAAGTCAAATAAAACCTTTCTTTAATGGTTTTAAAAGATTTAAGATAGTACATTGATGCTTCTATGTCGTTGTAATGTTTTTCCTGTTTTAACACGTTCACGCGACGGCGCGTGAGCCACCGTCATTATGGTCATTACTACGGAGGTGGCTCACGCGTCGTCGTGAACGTGTTAAATTGCATAAAGTTTTGTCACAAATGCATAAAATCCACAGTCTATTAATGCAGGGAGTTCCAACTTGTAGCTCGCGAGTCATATGCGGCACCTTCCTTATGTTCTTATGTTCTTATGTTCTTCCCCCCTCTCGGACTTCATCGTTATACATGCATACTTACTATGAATAGTAGAACACACAGACATTGTAACCGTCGAACTTCGTTCTTGTTCCCTCCCGCGCCGCCATTGCCGCCTCACTCACTAACTTTATGACCATACTATACACTATACGTAGTAGTGGGAAGAGGTTCGAATGGTGGGGACCTTGCGGTTCTCGGAGGGGAGTAAGTTGGAACTCCCTGTATGTACATATTAATGAATCTTCAACTTGGTGAAAGATTTTAGCACAGAATAAAATCATGAATTAATAGGGGTGCAACTTGGGTTTTCTGCAGGTAAAAAATGAAGTTAAGTAGATCGTGGATCGTGAGGTGGTTTTAAAAGCGTGTTTCGCTTTTTGACACGACGCAACGGTCCGCATGGTTTCGCGAGTGTATAACGCATTCGTTTCGGTTTGGCCGGGGTTCCCCGGTGCTGCGTTTAAATCGTTGGCCTGGGAGCGAAGAGTATAACACCACCCCCGGCCTTTCGCCGGCAAAGATGCCGCGGATTACGGGATTCCTAACTTCTTTCGGTCGCCGCGTAGCGTTATTCTTGCCTTCGAGCAAGGTCTATCGCGGGATCGTGAGAAAAACTAGCGAGCGCCGATTCAAGCCGCTCTTCTAATTCATAAGGAGGCTGTTGCGAAGCCTGCCCGCAACGTTTACGATAAAATGACATAATTGTGATGAATTTACCTCTATCTTGGCTCGTTTGAGGTCTATATCGTGCAGCAGACACAAATTACACCATCCGATGCTCGTCAAGGATAAAGTGTGAATGTTATAAAAATCGGTACTCGACTCTTTCAGGTAATTCTAGAGAGATCTATATTGTACTCGTAGCCGTGATTATAGCCCGCAACACCGTACACCATGAAAACGTTCATTCTTTTTCACGGCAGGCGGTCATTACCCACACACTCGCGGCGTAATCCGATTTTTCACAGGGGCATCATCGCTTCCATTAAAAATTACCGTCGTTATGCCCGGAAAGAATTAATCTGACAGCGCTGATCCCTGAAACACAATTACACTCTACGTTCACTCAACAATTTCTTGTTTAGACATTTATCTATCTTAATCCTCACACGCCTCCTCATATTCTTAATTTGTTTATGATCATGTTATAAATATACAAGAGTATATATAAAACAAAATTGGTGGAGTTTAAGTAAAAAATTAAAATTAATGAAGATTAACGAAAATTAATGAAAGTTACGAGATGATGTCTCAAAATGACCTGACATTTTAAATTGCGCGCCATTTTTTTCGTGGCGAACAGAGAGTACTAGTCTTTGACAACTGACATCAGGAAGTATTGAGGTTCAGTCATGGAGAATTACACGATCGAGCAACGCATAGAAATTGTGAAAATTCGCTACAAAAAATGGTGAACATTTTTCAGAAATACTGTTTTAAAATATTTTTATCAATTTAGAACGACTGATAAAGAGTTTTTGGAGTGAAATGATCGCAGTCTGTGGAACGAAGGGGATCGCGGAATTGATTGCCGATCGTGGCCGATCGACACGATCGAACATACGAGTACAAAGTTGGTACACACGGTATCGAACCGGCGGATCTCTATTACCGGTAAAACATTGCCAACTTCCCCGGAATGAAGCGATACGGTGTGCAATAGAGAAGCCGGTGGAATCGTATCGACGACGACAATCGATTCCCCCGATCCCGAAAGGACTCCGGTTAGTTTCTCATGATGCGCCATTCTCGGGTCTAGGCTGTCAAGGAACTTTCACGGCCCTGAGAGAACGTTCGGTCCTTGACCGTTTCCCGTGATCCCTTTAATAAGCGCGATATGGAAAGCAATCGGAACGCGGCTAGTCTTCTCGCGCGTGTTAATCGCCACCGTGATCGAACCGACACGCGATGAAAAATCGCGTAATTGTTCGCTACCATTAGGACTTAATTGTGAGACCGGGTAAGTCTCTTGTGAAACCGCTCGTTCGAACATTAGAAGAAAAACACGGACTCTAAAAACGCTGTGCGGCTCATCTTACAATCTTCATATCTGTATATCTGATCGGTGTTTTTCTTCTGTCCATCTCTCTGCTCTTTTCTTATACTTTTTAATAAACTATGCTTTTTTCGTGAATAGCCATTGATTGTTTTAACCCACTCCCACAACGATGAAATGAACAAGAAAAAGATTTCGGAATTTATAATTGAAAATTTTTACTCGATTGATGACATATTTGCAAATTTTTGCGAGACAACGTGGGCACTATAAAGTACTGTTTTATAATCTTTGTTAAACGTCTCATACTCGATAGACATGGTAATTATTAATGGATTTCGGTGCAACATTGAGAAAAGGCAGCATTGCACAAAAGAGTCCTCAGAAAAATGGTGAGTTTGTATTTCTCGCGATGACTCGTTGATTCGCAATCATAATTGCTGCTGACATTGACAAATTTATTAAGAAATCCTTAGCTGTTAATCATCGGTTTTTAAAAGACTATTAAGAGACCTTGGTAGGTGCTTATGGATCGTTGTATACTTATTTTTAGCTTGAGGCTTTATATTTGTAGCCCGTAGTGATCATAAAAACATAATGGGTTACACACTCACAATCAGTAGAATTTCATTTTTAATTTCCTTGAAAATACACTTTTTTGTATCTTTTTTCTGTATTTCTCTCTTCCGTCTTTCTCATATAAAAGACATGATATTGATTACTGTAAGGACCTTAAACAGAGTTACAACTAGCAGGTTGAAAACATTGTTCAACATTACGATCCACTCGAACCAAGAAGAAAAAGACCTGCAGAAAAAGAGAGAATAAATCGCCATCTTCGAGCATGTTCAACTAACGAAAGCATCACCGAAGCGTTACAGAACTCACGTCAGAATCTTGGAGCTGCCGATCGGCTTATTATCTGCAAAACAATAAAATCGCCCGATAAGGATCAGCCGTGGCCCGCCGGCGGGCTCTGAAATATTTCCTCGGTCGGAGGCGCGGACGTAGCCGCGATGTCCGATTGAAATCGATTTATGGTCCAGCGACAGACGAGATATCGCCCGGGGCGGGGTCGAATCGAGACGAGACGAGACGAGACACGAGTTTCGGGACGTGGGAAGAACACTTGATTTTTTCGTTTCCCCGTCCCCCCGCGCACCTCCGCTCGCCACCATATAGCCTCGTCAACGGGAGGAGATACCGTCGCTGATTGCCAGGTGAGCTGAGGTGAGTGGTGAGCGAGCGGGTGAGTCAGTGAGTCACCTTGTAGGAGTGGTGACTGCGAGCAGAGCTCGCGATCGGCGTGATCGGCGGCTCGCCGATCGTGTTTGGAGTCCAGGTCGGGCCAGACCGGCGCGTTGCCTTGTACACCGTCAAAACGAATGACGTCCCGACGTTTTACACGACGTGCACGAGTTCGTCTCTTCCGCGGACGGGCCAGTATGCGAGCCGATCGGCAGAAGGAACCGAGATCGCACGACCTTAGGCTAGGTGTTCATTTGAGAATGGTACTAGCGAGCTGGCTCTAAAGAGCACGCAGGTGGACGTTGCGTGGAGAATGATTGCGAGCATGGTTCTTCAATGTTTGAGAATGGTCCTCCCTTCCGATGGGTTAGGGGGATCGTTGATTCCAAAGGATTAGACTACTACAAGGGGACTAAGCATTGGAACATTTCTTTCCGGGTGAAATGAGCGAAGTAAATCATTGACAAGCCAAGTGACTGTCCACCCTTTTGTGTTCTTGTATTTTACTACAGAGCTTCTGAGAGTTCGATCATGTTAGTATCTGACAGAAACTAAAAATTTTCAACTACACTCTCGAGGGTACAGCCCCCAAATGGATACCCGGCTTTAGAAACCGAAGCGGAAGACGCGGGGGAGATGAAATTCGTCGACGGTGCAATTAAAATCGCCGGTCGCGGCAAAGCAAATACTTTGTAGCAGAGCCTGGCAGCGCCGTTAAATGGCGTTTCTCATTAAACGTTGATTGCGATTTGACGGCCTTCGCGGCGGAGTTTCCGTGGCGTTTTAACGGAGGCCGCGCCGGTGTTTCAGTGCACGGCGGACTTTTCTATAGGAACTTGTTTGCCGGTATGACTCCCTGGCACCCGTTGCCAACCATCAAACTCGGTTGCCGGACGATCGCGTGACGATAATCGCGACGTAGACCAGTTAGCCGGCCGTGGAAACGAAACCGGGATGAGTTGTGTGAACCGATCGCGCGATTAAGTGAACGTCATAGTGGCATTTAGCCGGGTTCTGCCTCTGGACACCGGGTCATTCAGTTCAGGATTCTGAAGGTACTGGTATGTGGTAGTCGATCGTTTCCAGCGACTTCAAATCGAACGTAGTCCGAATGGCATAATTCACAAGTATGACCATGGATAACAGAACATAGTACATATCCCGCGTCTTTCTACCACATCGTTCATCCCAAGCTCGCTGTTCACCTAGGAGATCTGCCACCTTCTCACAGTGTCCAACTTCATTTTCAAGATTCGAGAGGGGACGAATCCTCAGGTGAGTAGTTTCGCAGTGTCGCGCGCAGATTTCTCACGATTCCGTGTGCCGATGATCTCCGAGGCACGAGAGACGGGCAATTTCCCGGCGAGACGCCGGTAAATCGCGTCGATGCTCGCGGCCGATCTCGGGCCGATACCTTTGAGCGTGAACCGGTAGTGGGTGCAGATGGGTGGACACGGCCACGGCGCGATTAGCTGGCCCCGATACGGCTATCTCCGTACAAGGGGCTGGCACGGCTGCACGGGGTTTCGCGGCAGGAACGCGCGCCTCGAATTCTTCCTGCTGCGGGTAGAAACGAGCGCGAGAGCGAGGAGGCGCTTCCGATTCCGAGCGGCAGATAGGGGCCCCGGGTGTCGGTGTCGGGTCTGTCCCGAAAAAAATCGCGAGGGCCGGCCGGCCAGCGAGCGGGTAAAAATCGCACGGGATCGGCTCGCCGAATGCAACCGAGAGGCCTTGCTTGCAACTAGGTGCCGCCGCTCTAGCGGTGGCGTCGCTTAATTAACGCCCGGCCGGTAGCGTCCGCGCGCTACCTTGCACTCTCCTAGCACCTCTCCACTCTCTGCGCAACACCGGCCGAGATCGCGAGATCGTGATAGCGGCTCCACCGACCGGCCGCGAGAGATCCTCTCTTCCTCTCTCTTTACCCCCTTCGGTGTTTTTCTTTTCCCCCTTTTAATGCGCTCCTCGGCGTCCTCGTTTTTTCTTCCGCCGATCTCGGCGATCGATGCGCCGCGATGCACGGCAACCCCGACAGCCTCCGAGCGTCCCGTCCGCCGAGCCGTGTCCCGTGCATCGATAAATTTCGGAATCGGCGCCTCCGCCGACCCGGGGCCCACCTAATTAAGCGGTTCGCCCCGTAATTACAGCCAATTAACGTCAAACTCGGCCGGCACCGGCCGCTGACCGTTATCGCGCCCGGTGATTGCGCGCCCTTGCCTCTGCGTGCGTCGAGATGCATCCTACGGCACAGGCCTCTCGCGAATGCACGCGACGCTTCATCATCTTCGCCAACGGATCCCTCGAGCTGGTCTCTGATAAGCGAGGGAAGCGACCAGCTGGAATGTGGGGTTTCGATATGCCACTTTCTGAGGGGACGTTTCTGTTGACGCTACGATGCAAGCCGTAAAATCGTTAGGGTGGTCATAGGAGCTGCTTCAAACTATGTTTCTTCATGTTTCCACATGGGTTGTTTGTCGCGTCTCCACCCTAAACGTACCAACGCAAAAATATAATCATCACCAAAGTACAGGATGTCAGGTAAAGGAGGAGCACGATTAAATACTTGAAACATCGAATCAGCGGTCTCGTTATTAAATATCAAGGCAATGTATTACACGAGCATAATATCCATCGTACCCTAAAGAGGTGTAGTTGGGTACGTCCCTCATCTCGTAACAAATTGCATAAACGAGATTTGATCGGGAGATTTGCAAGACAGTCCACCGTTATTCCGAAGCCGCTAATTAGCAGACTGCAGGTGTTTATGCAAATGAACGTATCTCTTTTTCCCCGCTTAATTTGTACAACCTGTTATCAAACATAAAGTTATTTACCCCGTAATCAACATACCATCGGATTGTAAACGGGGTAAAAGCTCCAGCGGATTTTATTAAATCGTGATCATTGTAAATTCCAGGCGCTCACGTGTGAATGCGTAAACACATCATTTGGGATGCGACGATTGAACGGTAATGTGTGGACTCGCGGACGGACCTTGCGACGTTGGCGAAGGCCTTGAATTGGACCGGACTGTATTGCACTGGATCAAATTAGACTTGACCATACTAATCTGAGTAAACCTAACTAGAGATCACTAGAGACCTAACTAGACCAAGCTAGACCAAGCTAGATTAAACAAGACCAAACTAGACTTGACTATACCGAGCTATATTAAAGTAAACGTAACTGAGGATCTAACTGAATCTGACTACATCAAGCTAGACCAAGTTGGAATAAGCTAGAGCAAGCTATACTTAACGAGACCAAACTAGACCGAACTAGACAGTGGGTCTTGATACAAATTCTCAGTTTGAAAGGGAAATTCAAGAAAATTGAAATCAGAAGAGACTTTGTCTCCCTCAGGAATGCTTGCATTCTCTGTTCATTCTGTCGGCGGATTCTTAGCGACGGAATTAGAAATCCGTTCGGTGGGAAAAGGTTAAAATCCATCAGCGTTGGTGTGGGTCACTGGAAGGCCTCAATTAAACGACTCGGAATCGCTGGCCCCGCGACGCAAGAAATTCATCCACCGTGACGAGCGTCCAGGCAAGAGCGCGCGCACCGGTACCGAGAGAGCCACGGCTCGCTCATTTATTCAGACACCCTAATGAACCGGGGGACGATTTCGACGGGCGTTCTCAGCCGTGGCCTTAATATCAGCCGGACGACCAGCGTTACATAAGCCGCGTGCACACAGACCGAGCCGAGAGGGCCGTGTATGCAGCAGAGACGTGACCACGATGCACGGAACGGAGACCGTGCTCGTGAGCCGTGGGCCGGCCCGGCCCGACAAAAATCCCATTAATTGCTTCTATGGTGATAAATTTCCCCCTGGCTCTGCACGATTCCACCTCTCTCGCTCTCCCTTTCCTTCTCCCCCTTTCCCTGCTCTCTTTCCTCTCTCTCCTCGCCGCGGTTACCCTCGTACTCCCCTCGATCCCCTTACCGTTGCATCCAGACCGAACCTCTCGGCTCGAGAGAGCTTCTTTAGCGACCATATCAGCCGCCTATGTTAATTTTCAGTTTAATAAGGTGCACCAGGAAGTGACACGGAGACTCCGTGGCCGCTCGAGCGCGGTGTTCACCGCCGCTACGGCCGAATGCCAGGTGAAAATGTCGCGGCGGGAGTGACATTTCAATTAATGTTTACCGTGTTTGCGTGGGAAGGGACACGCTGGCAGGCCTCGCCGGGACCGGTGCAGCAGGTGCAAAAAAGAGGACGACCGATCGGCGGATCCTTGCTACGCCAGCCGATTCGAGATCGGCCGTAACGGGATCTCGATCGAACCCGAGGATTCTGTAACATTGTTTCAATCTACCGGGATGTTCTACCTACCTGCTGCAAGCGGAATTTATATAATCAGTTGGTGAAAGACCTGCAGCGCGGGATGCGCTTGCCCGATTCAATACTAATTATTTCAGGCCCCGCGAAAGTAAGTTGTGAACGATTTTTCACCGAATAGTGACGTGTGTATCTTTTTACGACCTTGATAATCGTAAATTAAAAGATTTACGAACCTAGTAAAAAAGACTACGAAAGAGAAACAAAACTGTTTAAAGTTCGAGCGATAGTTTCCTCGAAATAGGAGAGCTGAGTTTCTCCAAAGAGAATGCGATCAAAGTATTCTTTTCAGGAGGCGATTCATGCGGCTTCGTGTTGTTCGAGAGTCTCGAGCGAGTCTTAATTCAATTATTCGGTACGAGTGTTCTTAGCGCCGGCTTGAGAGCGTGTTAATGATCACGGAGTAAAGGAAGAAGACGCTTTTACTACAGAAACGAGAATTCCGCTCACGAAACCGTGCCTGACTCAACGTAATAATATCTGTGTCGCGGGTAATAAATGGCGCCGTCGCGGCATGCTCAACCGGGTAGTGAAATGATTATCACGCCGCGGCGCGAGGAGGAAGGAACGACGAAAAAAGAAGGAAGGAAAATCCGGGGTGAATCATCATTGTGCGGATGGAATGCTCCCCGGTTTCGCGCGCGATGTAAACGCGCGAACACGGCAGCAAGGTAATGAGCAACGACGGCAATAACGCAGGCGATAACTATTAACCAGATTGTTCGGTTAACGACGAAGGTGATGAGAAGCGTACGCGAATCACGTCGCTCCGGAGCGAGGCGCTTTCGTTTATCAAGGACGATGGAAAACCGACCAGCGCAACCTGCAATTCTAATTGGCGAGCGGGAATCGCGGCCGAATAAAAGACCAGCCGAGATGGAATTACGTGGAATCGAGACTTTCGGCGATCCACGATCTTCTGTACAATCGCAGCTTGCGTGCAAATGGTGTTACCGATTTCGCAAAACCCGGAGATTCGCGTTTACTGCATCTAACTTGACCTCGTCTCCAAATTTTTGTTTTATTCGTGTGTGTCGTCCGCTTACATGAAATAATAATGAAAAAGTTCAGCGGTAAAAATAGTACCTTTTTTCCGGGAAAGCGGAACAGAAGTTTCGCTGGACCAGCGTAACATTTAATTGGGGAGACACTCGAGGCGCAGATTTTGTGGGAACGATTTTACGAATCAATTTTCTGGCGGCAATTTAACGAGCCGCGGGACGATTGCACCACGCGAAGAATTTGAGTAATTTGCTGCTCCCGTAGAAACGCTAATTACGATCCCCGGCATTCCTAAAACGTCCCGCCGAACTTTCTCCCGGTCGGGCAAGAAACGGGTGTACCGGCCAGAAAAATTTCAGCGGGCGATCGACGACGGTCGATGCATTCGCGGCGATCGAGATACGCGCGCGCAGCATGGAATTTAAACGATATCTTAATTACCCGGACGCGCCGGGAAATGAGCGTACGGTGATTCTTTACGGTCGAACCTGTCCTCGTAGACGCGGCGAGGAGGTCCAATTTCGGTGAACAGCAATTACAGGCGTCGAGAGAGCGCACGTCATGGTGTGCGCCCACCCCCCTGGTATCTTTTTCTTCGCATTTTTCTGCGCGCGCCATCTTATCGTGATTATCCCGATCATCGACACACGGGGCCTCTTCGGGACCGGACTCCTCCGGTACTTTCGGTGTGACGTAAGATGGTCCCCGGTCAGCTTTCCTCGGCGCGGGGCTTCTTCCACCCGAGGCGATCTATCGTTCGTCACGGTTCTCACGATCCCGATCTGCGCCAGTTTCGTCCGAAAATGGCGAACCGGGGCGAGCGTGGCCCCGGTGAGAGCACCGCGCACCACGGCCGTTGAAAAAATCAATTAATCTCAATCGAGGCGACTGCGCCGCGGAAGGGTAATTTCCAATTTGTCGCGGCCCCGAAACAGCCGCGCGCCTCTGCCCGCTGAGGATCGGGCCACGGCACAGAGCCCCGGCTCCGGACCAACGAAATGGCCCTCCGGGGAACCACGAGCGAAAGTATCCTCGGTTAAGGACATCGCGCACGGCGCTGTCGTCGCCGCAGGTGACGATCGGTGATACCTTTCTGGGCCGACTTTAATGAAACGTGCGAAATTCATTTTTGTCGAACGTGGATTATACGAACGTTTCGACTCGACTGCCGAAAAAATTCTTCTTCCAAATTCTTTTACCTTCTTGTCGCGGACGAGGACATGGTATGGTGCAAATGTTTTTTATATTTTTAATTATATTTTGTAATCTTCTGGGTCCTTTTTTTTGGGACGAATTCAATAAGGTGCCATTATTCTACCATTTCATACATTTTAGCTCTTTGGAAAAATTTGATCAGCTTTTCAAGAAAATATTTAGTTATGGGATTGACATCTTGTTTGAATATTCCAAGACAGAAGTCTATTATAAGAAAGCCATTAAAAATACTGTGTGCATAAAAGGCAAAGCTATAGAGGTAAAATGAATATTGCCATCGCGCATTGTAAAAGACCGGTGGCACTCCTGGCCCGAAATGAATGAAATCAAATTCCACCGGAGATGGTTGCGCGCATATCTCGGACACCTTCGACTGGTTCGACAACGAATTCTTTATGCAAATCCGTATCGACGACATCGAGCGATTATGCAAATTTTTTTACTGCAGCATTGACAGCAACGATTCCGTATCGTTCGTTTGTTCGCGCGTTCTTTTGTTCACCTTCTTCGGTCCCTCGATCCTCCGACGTGCCTGGTATACTAGTAGAATGTGTCTGACAGTCTGATGTACGAATATTTTCCCGATAGAGATCTACGATATTCGAGACACCTAGGAATTATCACCGAGTACGCTTTTCGGAAAGAGACATTCGAGGGTGGTGTTGTTCTGAATTATTTACGAAGATTCGAAGAATAAAATGGCCATTCAGAATAAATACCGGGAATGCTTTTTTGGGTAGAGACATTTGGGTAGAAAGTTTAAAATTATGGTTGTATTAAGTTATGTCCGAAGATTTGCTTATCGAGAGATAAAATTTACAGAAAATAATAAAGTAGTTCTCATAAACAAATATACACCATTAAATAATCATGTAAAAATTACGATCCATCAGTTTTATAGAATGTTATAAGATAAGAAATCTCCAACTCTCACAAAAATCACAGGATTCGAGATCGAAGTATAACCCACAACCGTGCATACAAATTCTTCCATAGACAGAAAAAGTGAACGAAACGTAGCATTCTAAGCAGCTTTTACTAAACTACTGTATGATCGATACCAGTATCGCGTCAAAATACCGATACAACCACATTCTGCGGCAATAAATCATAGGTCAGAATGTAGAATCATGATTTCGTTTATAAAATACTGTATGTGCTTCAGTCTGCGCTTTCACGCTCCGGGGCAACGAGAAGTAGAAACTTATTGAAATTCTACTGCCTTAATTATGCAATCATTCTCGCGTTAACACACGCAAGCCCACGGTGTGTAGAATAAATTTCTACGAAGCATCATATTTTTCTGCGACTTCTAAAAAATCTTCGGATGCATGCTTTCTCGCTGGAAATGAACGATGGCAGAATGTGAAACGGATTACCCGCTAAGAAATCCGACAGGCTCTTGAAAATATTACCAATTTTTTAAAGGGAACACGAATCGCAACTTTTAAGTCTCGGTTGTTTTGAAATCACTACCTTACACAACTCTCTACATCTTTAAATAAATATTTCTAAATTTCAAAACTTCAGAATTCCAGGCACATCATCTTTTTACCCTGGAAAAAAGTCAAGTTTTAACTTCTTAGCAGATTATGACGAGTGCACTCGTCACAAAATAAAATGAATTGTTTACTACAATTTTTAGCTGAAAATATTTTGAGCTGAGGAGGCAACACAGAACACGAACAAAGGAGTAGAAGTGTGATCGGTAAAATATTAAAAAATGTGTTCGACCTACTTTCAAAGTCGGTCTACACCGCACAGATTGCCATAATCCTTATAAGCCATTCCTGAGATATAGGAAACGATTAATAAACTGGTGGGAAAGACCGTTGCACGCCGGAGACTTCAATGCCGCGCGAGAGACTTCAATGCCGCGCAGGCGATGCTTCGAGCGATCTACGCGTTCGCGATCGCGATCGAATCTGGATCTTTCGCGGCCCATCAAAGGAGAGCATCGGCGACACGATCGCGATAGGGACCGATTACCAGGTACCAGTTCCCGAGCCGGGAATAAGCCTTGATCCTGCACGCGTCCCGATCGGCGCGAGATGTGCTCGCGGACTCGAAACATGATCTACTTACCGCGGTAGCCGCTCGCGCGATCGCCAACCATAGATCGGCAAATGTATCGATCTACCCACGGTCGTCTAGCACGTATCCACTGTCCAATCACCGCCGGTACGTACAAAAGGTGCGGAGAACCGGGCTGCGAACGTGTCCGTGTTGCGAACGACCCTAACCGCATCTGTGTGCGCCGTAGAAGTGCTCCGCGAGTGCTGTATGCCGCAATACGAGATGCACAACCTTCATTAATGAGTCATCGGCCGAACTCGCCGGTTGATGCTCGAGCCACCATTAAACGGTGCACATTGTCGCTATAGTCTGCACCCTGGTGACACTGAAGGGGAGAAACGAATTTTAGACATAATTGCACCCTGTGTTCATGATGTTAGTAGTCTGTTTTTATGTCAAGAAAATAGAAAGGCAGCTTTTGTTACACAATCTATTTTTTTTATAGGTTGTTTCAATTTTCTCAAGCTTCTTTTTGATTGGATAAAGACTGGTAAATTAGGAGGGATGTTCATTGTAGTTTAAATTTCGGTTTAGCATTAATTGGTTCACATGAACGAGATTCTCCTGTGAATTTGAGACGAACGAAAACGATGTACACATCTGCAGTCGCCGAGTAACATGTTCGTAAGCTCGTCGAATGGACAGAAATGGGCCTGAACGTTTCAGTAACTGGCTCAAAGGAGAGGCCCGAGGGAGGTCCGGACGAAAGAACCGTGAAGCTCGCCTCCTACGGAGATCTTCTCAAAGTAATCTTCTTCTCGAATAACTTTCCCCGGTAATTATTATGCAAACGTGTCCGTACTTTATAAGATCCTCGCTTCCTTAAAGATCCGCCGCTTTCCTCCCAAGTTTCGTCTTTCCTGTTCCATGGCCGTGCTCGCCGCCGCGCCGCGATCTTAAGAAATAGTCGTACGCCAGCGTATTATTATATAGCGCTTTAAATGGTAGCGATAAATTACGGACGCTGTGCTCCCCACGTTAACCGCAATCGCCTTTTAAACCGAAAGGCAGATTGTGTCCCTACCGAGCTGTACCTTCGACGCTGTTGCCTTTTATTTCGCAGCGTACCAACCTATTACTACATCCCTATTAACTTCCAATAAACGGTCGAAGAAACTGTTCCAGCGCTCGTCACTTCGTTTCTGGTTTTCGCGATCTTTTCCACCGGAGAGAAAGAAATGCGATCTCGTGTTTCGCCAGTTACGTCATCGGAGAAAAAGAACCAAACGCCGAATCGGGGAGGAGAGTCGCAGTCGTAAAAAGTCCACTTGCCGGCGTTCTTATCTTTACGATCTATCGAGAACACTCGGTGAAAAAAAATATTGGTCAACAATGTCCGCTCTCACGAGAGCACCGGAGAAATATGTCAGCAGCATTGTCAGCATCTTTATTAGCCCAATATTATGTTTCCTTATGGGGTGAGGCGCAATTTATAGGCCGACCGAGAAACTTCTTCCAAGTCGGAGCCGTTAAACAGCACGCCGGCGTGGATTACCAATCGCGACATTAAGTATTCTAACGTAAGTACTGGGGTTGCAGAAGAAGTTGTGGCATTTCTCAGTGACAGAAATGTGATGGTTTTCAGTGAGAAACGGACGTAGATGGTTATCAAAAATTTTGGATATATCCACCGATCCTTTTTGTAATCAACGATTGACGATTAACTTCATCAATCGATTGAATCAATCGTCGATTTTTCAATGATTACCTGTTTTAATCGTACACATTAATCGATGAATCTTATTAATGCCCGGCTCTGTGTGTAACAATGGATATAAGGTATTCTTTCACATTTTGCAACTTCAAATTTATGATTCGAATGGGCAGGGAGACGATCACTTGGTACGGGCCTAGCGAGAATGTCCCTTTAAATTTCGTTTGTCTCGAGGTACGCACACGATTATGTTCTGTCTCATCGACACGGTCGGGTGGACTGTAGTAGTAGCAAAAAGCAAATTTTGCAAAAACTTTAACAGCTTATATCTCAATAACCATTTGTTTGCGACATGTTGCTTCTTTCAAACTTTTTCTCTTCTCGGAGAGAAGAAGGTTTTGACGTAAAAACAAACTTTAACAACAATGTTCTTTGTTATAAACAATTTTGCGGCTAGTTTCTTTTACAAACGTCCACCGATCCAGAGGTGTACATTCACCTCTACGACGGAAGACCATTACTTTTTATACACCCTGTACATTTTTAACTTCGCTAAAAGAATGAAGCATAATTGTACGAAGATGGATACACATTCTGGATCAAAACAAACATTAAAAAATTTAATAAAATACGAAGAATTATTTTGAATCAGATGCTTTTAGACTACATATACGTATTATAAATTACAAGTGATTTTTTATATTAATGCCACGAAAGACGATTTCCTATGGTATCTTCTAGCATTATTCACTTGCGAACCCAGTGATTAACGGAAGTGCGAGACAAAGTCTTCTAAATCGTCCATTACGGAGGAGCCTATTCGTCTACCTGACGCGCAAAAAAAGAAGAAAGCGTGTCTACACGATGTTCCTTGAGGACCGTAATTACCGTCGCGTCGTGTCCGATTACGATCGATTCCGCGGCGTTTTAAAAACAAGCAGTAACCTGTATTTATTCCGTGCACGAATTAGCCGTGCTCGGGGCGAATAAATCTTAATACGATCCCGCGTGCCCTAAATTCCCGTCGTCGGCCGGTCACACGTGTCCGGATCGAGAGGAGACGAGGAACTATAAAGAGTTATTCGACGGTTTATCAAAAGGCCCCATCACGAGCGCTCAGGACCCGGTCCGTATGAAAAGCTTTGTCCTTACCCGGCAGCGAAAGAGAAAGCAGAGAGATGAGCCTCTCTTCTCGTCCCGATCATTACACGAAATCGGTCCCTGAGATTGCGTCGCGGGGGTGGGGAACTGACGTTATAAAGTATGTTTCGATGTATAGCGTGCAGAGATCGTTCGGGAACGGTAGCCGCGCGAACGGTAGCGGCCTGCGTCGGCCATATAGGGAGGACGAGTTGGGAGCACGGTCGTGCCGACTCGCCGGTGAAAAATGCGTATGCAAATTAATAAGCCACGACCGAAACGGTCCGCGACACCTCCGCGAGAGGATTTTCTCGTCGGCCACCGATCCGCAGGTAGATGTACCCCCGATTCATCTGCCGGCGATGTTGCCGAGACTTCCTGCTAGCCAGGACGACGATCGCCACCCACGACCGCTCGTGAATATACAATTTTGAAGTTGGAACTCATGTCCGCGGAGGAGATCGTTAATCGAGCCAACCGGCGCACTTAGGAGAATCGTCCGGTCCCCGGCCACAGCCACCTAACGTTCTTCTCGGTGCATTATCACTCGGACACCGATAAAAGTGACATTTTTGGTAGGTTCTGGTTGAGCCATGCATCGTAGATCTTTCGTGAGAAACGTCCCTGTGTTACTAGGTACGATGGTAGTGGATAACGACAAATTCTCGAATATAGCAGTTTTACTGTCAGTCTCATGAGTAGACTGCGGATCTTTATGCAAAATAAAAAATGTTTGCATTGATTGCAAAACACAGGAGCGAAATAAAAATTTATTTCTTCTTTCAATTATCTGGCTAAGCTGAAGCCAATACGCTGATGTCATTAAATCTTTTTGATTTTTGTCATAAATGCATAAAATCCGCAGTCTACTCATGAGAAATAAACGGAGCTAGATGAATTAGTTTGCTAGATGTTATGTAATGAAAATTTTGGCAAAATTACAAACTTTTTTATTTGGGCCTGTGACGAAAATTTGAAGAAAGTGTTTTGAAGATACGTCTAAGTTTTATACGCGCTGAGAATTGCATCGCAATTGGTAGATTGATTTACGAGTTTTAAACGATTGAAAACGGGTAACATTTTTCCATAAAAGTTCCACAAGAAACAGATATATCTCCGTAAAAGTTCGACCAGAATTTTTTGGAAATTACCAAACATTAATAATGAACGATTCGATCCATCCATGGGAGATTTAAAATACGCAGAATAAGAAAAGAAATAAGTTAAAGAAAAGAATCTACAACTCCGTCATGGCCAGCGAAGTAGAGTTTCCGTTGGGATTTCCGCGGCGCAGTCTGCCGTGTGCTGATTTGAATAAATTTGAATAGTACAATGCGGAGGAATGCTACGAAATCAATTGTAATTGTTAATAATCGTAATACGGGCGCCGTGTCGCGGATGCGTTCCCCAGCTTCCCCTTGTGTCTCTTTATAACCCCCGGTTCTCTTCTTGTTCACCGGGCGCAGTACTCGCCGGTCGTGATCTGGTTACATTGCTACCCGTTATGTTGAGAGTTCGGAGTACATTCTTACCCACTCCCCTGGTTCGGTGCATGCTCTCACCCACCGCGGGCTCTACGTGGCTCCTTTCCTCTCTCCCTGTCACGGAATTTCTCTCTTTCGCCGGCTACTCGACTGGTACAGGTACTCGGAATACGTACATCACCCCGGTCAGGCTTCCTACTCGTTCTCTGTTCCTCTTCGGGATCCTCTTCGCCTTGATTCGTCCACCTTGAACAATCCTTTGTATTATCCGCGAGCATCTCCTATTTCGTTTCTGTAGATAATTTCAGATTTTTACGATGTTGTATACAGTGGTGGATTTAAAAGCAATATTATTAACACAAGAATTTTATTCCTCTGAATTCCTTGTAAAAATCACGAGAATATATTTGTTGTGATTTTTTCATTGCACCACACGCACTGATAAATTTAATAAACGGCCAGGCCGTAGGCAATGTTCTTGTAAGGCGATGAACAATTGAAAGGGGATCTTGTTTAAACAATTCGAGCTTCCAGCGGTCGGAGAATAAGCACGATCGACTCTCGATTCCGAGTAAGCCTCGGAGAGCCCGCCATTAGAGACAGGCGGAAGTTTCTTGCCGATTTTTTGCGGTTCGCGCGCGTCACAGAACGAGAAGGCCGGCGAACTGGGATCAAAGCGCGCACACCGATCAAGGGCACCGATCTTCTGCGTGCCCTTTTCCAGACAATTCGTTCCGCGGGATTATCCGGTCGGTATACGTCTGCCTCGAATCGTAATCAGAGAGATCGCTGTGCTCGTTTAGCGCGTGCTGCTGGCGAAACAACGTTTCTTTATTTGATAACCGACGTGGAACCTTGACGCGCAGAAACAGATCGCACGGAGAATACGATCTGCGATCTCCGCATCATAAATATCTTCACCGTCACGGGATTTACAAAACTCCGGTTACGGGATACTAAATGTCTCACTTTCCAATCTCTGTGGATCGAACTTGTTTACAGTCGGTCAGAAGAATATTCGAACTCCAGCATAATTTGGACGGGCGACTTTCATGTTGTATGTGTTCTGTTAGAGCGTGTAGGTTATAAAAATGGCAAAATCATTGTTTTGCCTCGGAGAAATTATGCTTAAAATTTTCTCTCATCTCTTGCCAAACAATCTGTACATACATACACGTACACATGTGGCTGGTCTGACCATTTGTTTGCTCACGATCTGCCGACGCTCGTACGAGTAAGAGCGCGGTAGAGGGAGGGGGTAGCGGCTCGAGCGTCGCCGGCTCGCGAGCAATCAGTTGTCGAGACATTGATACTATCAGTCAAACATCATAAACCCAGAGTTCCTAGAATGATCTAGACACCTATTAGGACCACAAATGTACATCGAGGCCATTGGCACATGTATGCAAGAACTTTAATTTAATTTCGATTTGATGAAGTGGTTCAATTAACAAATTCTGTGCACAGATGCTACGAATTCCGAACGGTCCGAATGCACCAAGAGAACACAAAGCAAGCACAAGGTGTATTTCCAGACGACAAAATCTGCGAACGAGTCTCCGCTGGTTCCCTCCATTTTCAGGAGGAGGATCTCGTAAAATCTGCGAACGAACAATCGGAGGTCGGCTCGAAAATTAAATCTCGATCCGCGGAACGATATTTATGGTGGCACGAGGGGGGAGAGGAGCGCGACGGGAGGATGCGTGACGGGCGTAAAGCCGGTGGGGAGTCGTTCGGCGCGGGATGATTTTAAACGGCCGCCACCGACATCATTGTAAATATCAGCGGCTATATGGCCTCATAAACAACCCCCTTACTAGGTCGAGAGCCGTGTCGTCTCAATCGGGGCCCTTTCCGTTCTGTTCCTCTTGCTCGCGTGCACCCCACTGTTTGCGCTCGACGATACGCGCTCGGTGCTCGACGGTCTCGAGGATCCGAGTTTTTTAATAGCGCTCGTAAACGCAAAAGCCAGCCCCTTATCGGGCGCACTTAAACCGCGCGCGGATTCGAGCGTCATTAAAGGTGCGTACCGAATTTTTCGATCGACCCAGCACGATTTTGTCCGAGCCACAGCGCTGGTCGACCGAGCTGCGTGTCGCCCTGCAACGACTTGGACGAATTTGACGACATCACGGTTGCATATCTAATTCACCCATCAAATGGACGAGTTTTGCGAGTCTCTTGTTTAACAGTATGTTAGTTCCCGTTCTTACAAGGAGAACCCCCGCTCTGTCCCTCACGGATTTAATTCAGACTTTACAGAGTTATAGATCTCGTTCCCCTGATTACGAAAATACCCCATTATAGGCGCAGACGCTCAATAGTTTTCGAGATATTAGGTGAAGTAAAAAGTTCTGAGCGTTTTTCGCTTTATTTATATAAGCAATTAAAGTTTCATAACTGTAAAATATCAGTTTAGTTCAGATTTCTACCAAGCAGTGGTGTGGCGTAACAGCAGCGAGCTGAACTGTTACGCCGCAGGCCCGGGTTCTTCGAATCCCTTCGTGGTAAATTATTTTTTATTGTTTTTTTTCGTGGAAAATGCATTTTCAATGTTAAATAAATTTTAAATAAAATATTTTTATTCGCTGAAAGACTAATTGAAAATGATACTTATTATTTTATAGAAGAAACACTAGATCTATTACTACTGTCTGTTTTGTATTGACTGGCTGCTGCTAGAGCCCACTGTTGCAAATCCCGTGTGGTTACTTGTTGAAGGTTTGCACGAGCTTCTTTGAATCTGTCATAGGTCCACTGATTAATGGCATTGTACTTGTCATAAATTGTACCCCAGTTCTTGATATAATTCTCCCAGCATAACAAATAAGTTTTTGTTTTTTAAAAATCTGTTAAAATGAAACTTTAATTGCAAATATCTCGAAAACTATTGAGCGTCTGCTTCTATAATGGGGTATTTTCGTAATCATGGGAACGAGATCTATAACTCTGTAAAGTCTGAACTAAATCCGTAAGGGACAGAGCGGGGGTTCTCCTTGTTAGTACTGCTTATTGGGTTGTTACTTTTCCAAAGATTCGAAGGAACGAAAGGAACTTCGAAGCTTCAAAATCTTCAATTTCCGTAGGAAAATAACAGCCCTAGTTGTTACTGTTGAGTTTCCACGCGTCCGATCGCAAGATGGAATAAATTGCGTTGAAAACCTACAGCAAACTCGTTTCGTTCCACATTCTCAGCCACCTCGGGATATATCGCGAGCTCTCGCAGTTCCCGGGTATCTTCAGGTTCTCGCCGCGGGAACCTGGCCAGGTATCGCGCGTATTTGGCCGGGAAAGAGTATAAAGTTCGCCTGTACGAACGTTGCACGCCTCTTAATGAGCCCGCTGCGTATCCAACGATAGTCTCGTTCCATCAGCCCGTGGCCACGACCTCGTAAACTAAGTTATTGCTCGGTCCCGCGGGTTCAATCCTCGCCGGCTATTTCGGAGGGTGGAACAAGCATCCGCGGCAGGCTATGCTCGCGGCCATAATTCCTGGCTCAGGCTCGTTTCCTCGCGGAGTTTAAACGCGGACCTCCTTATCGGTGCCGGAAACGAGACGGTGCCGCGCGAACCAGAGTTAAGACCGACCACGGGCGCCGTTAACGAGCAACTGACGTATCTCGTTCTCTCGCAGGGATGCGGCGATTAAACGGCAGTTTGTTATAATTGGTATGGTGCCCTGTGCCTACGATTGTCCACTTTTTCCCCTCTCCATTCTTTTCTGTTTCCTCCAAGCTCTTCCTGGTTCTTCTACCCCGGTGTCCCACCCGTGTGGATCCCGATTTTCCTGGCGATCGTTTCTGTCTTTTACTCCGATCGGTCGAGCTTACTTTGTGATCAGACTGCGGATTATTATGCAAAAATGAGAACGGTGTAGATTTTGATCGGAAATCTATACGTCTATCGGCAACCCTATACCTCGTCTGTAAGAGTAGTTACGGCGACCTAAGAAAACCCCGGTTTTTGCAAAATCTTCCCCATTGAATGGCAGCTAAAAATTCTTTCGAAAATCTGACACGTTTAGCATATGGAGCCACATATTCGAGAATTTTTTCCGATTTTTCAGTTGCAAACTGGCTGTAAAAAATGAAAAACCAGAGAAAATACGGATTCCATAATGAAGCTTAAGAGCGACCACCCTGAAAATTAATTTAATAACACGATATTGTGATCTACAATATCTCCAATTTTTTCATATTTTTAGCTAGAGAGCTTAATAGTTTCGTTGGCATTTTAAAAATAAAAGAAATTATTGTCAGAACACCTTCTCGTTCAGTATGCGAGGTCTTTGGTTCCGTATGCGATTTTATTCCGTAAAAATGTGTTGGACTTACGGTTCGAACAAATAGACAGATAATAGACCTATATAATATGTCGTAAAAGTATTTTCGAGAATGCTCGGCCCGAAGTACACGTGTAAGTTATGCGCAACTTTTCCGTGTCTCTCTATTTGTCGGACAACCGGTATCGTTGTGTTTCCACGGGGGAATTACCATCAATATTTGTCTTAATTACCAAAAAATGGATCGTAATGCAGTTCACGATCCCGGGGCTCCACGGATTCCTGGCCGGTTATTCTTCGAATTGAATGTCCCGGGGAAGGAAATGAGCCGGCCGGCAATCAGGAACATCATAAAACCGCAGTTACAAGTTAGAATCCCATTCGAACGGACATGTGTCCCGATACAATCGTATATTCGAGCATAATCGTCGAATCTTCCGTTCGCGGGACGCGATTAACGAACCGGGGACCCACGTAGGAACGACGCTCGCTCGATTTAAAGGTGTAATAAACGAGCCACGGAGCAGCCATTCGCTTAGACCGCTTTGACATTCCGCGAACGAAGGTGTACGGGGACTCGTGATTGGATATTAAGAAACGGACCGGCGGATGAACGTTTTCGTTCGCGAGTTCAACGACCGGGGTACGTCTCTGCGAGACTCCGTTTCCGATGAATCGTTCCAAATTTTAACGATCAATTCACTTTATTGCGTAAGGGATTCTGTGTGGTATGTGCGAAATGACACGAACAATAAAGAATTAAATTCTACGGCAAGTAAAGATCCCGCAGGATCGAATTAACTTTGGATATTTGGCTTACAAGTACGCCATTTGTGTCAGTAGTTCCAGTAAATATTTTCGGTAAGTAGAAACGATGACTTGTAGACAGACGAATTTATGGCAGCCTATGGCGCTCGAAGCAGCACCGCGTGATTAAGTAATATGCAAACCAGCTGGCGAAGTCCAAGCAGAGGACAATGTTATCTTCGCAAGTTCTCTTCCGCGAAGCAGGTCGGCCGATCGGGAATCGCATTGCAGTCGTTGAAAGTCGCGCCATCCGAGTCACCGATAAGTGAAAAGAACACCGTCGTTTTTTAACGGCGACGGTGATCGGCTCGAGGGAAAAAGAAATTCCTTTCTCGCGGCTCTGCAGGATAATAAACTCGGCGTTTTGTGGCCCGCTGGGAAAACACACACGACAATAATTCCTAAGGAGTCGAGGCAGCGCGGCGCGGCGTCGTCGTCGTCCGGTTGTCTCTGTTCCTCTGACCGCGTTCGTAACGTCCGCCGCGTCAATTAAACCGTCCCGGGAGAAAACCGAGGACCTGATTTCGCCCACCCACGCGTAGGACGCGTAGAAAGTTCGTTCCATCCGCCAGTGTCGGAGAGGCTGGTCCAGGGGACCGGTGAAAAATACGGCCGGCGTTTCGTCGACGGACGCAAATCAGCCCTCTCCGGCTGTCGCAACCCGGAACGCCGTCGTATTCATATTTTTTAATTAGCCGGACTTATGACCGGCCCCGTCTCGTCCCATATACGAGCCACTTCATCATCCGGATGCCCGCCACGGGGGATATATCTGTTTCCTTTTACCCTACCTGTCGCGTCAACCTCTCGCGCCAGTCCCGATTCAGGATTCAACTGTTCAGAATCAATCCGATGTACTTCTTGAAAAGGGACAGACCGGGATAAGTTGATACACTTATCAGTAGACTGCGGATTTTATGCATTTATGACAAGAATGGGTACGTGCAATTTAAAAGAGTGGAGGTATTAAGAAGATTTAAGGCCGCCAGTGTATTAGTTGCGCCTTAACAAGATAATCAGAAGAAGAATGAAATTTTTATTTGGCTCCTGTGTCTTGCAATCAATGCAAACGTTTTTTATTTTGCATAAAGATCCGCAGTCTTCTTATCAGTGTTTCATTTCTACAATTTTTGTTTAACCAAAGTTTTTAGAGTCCAGAGAAGATTTTAACCAAGTCTAGCAAATATGATTGTTACGCGTTTAATCAATATTTAAGCATTAAAGTAAATGTAGCCATACAAGAAGTATACATTTTCTTTCCTCTTCTACGACATTTTTGGGGATAAAGACGTTTTAATCACTGTAACTGTAAAGAGCCGTAAATAGCTAATGTACCAGTTTGATATACATCTAGTGAGATCGCAGCGATGTTTAATGACGCCGAAGGAGAATTCCCACGATGATAACCGGTGGATGCGAAAAGCGAGAATTACCGGGGAATGCGTCGGCGATCTTTCCGACGCTGCTCGTCTCAGTGTCGAAAAATGCGTCCCTTCGGGATCAGGCTGAGGGAACACTTTTACCGCGGCGAGTTTCGCGAGAGAGGCACGGTGCGGCGCGCCGCGTGCTTTGCATTTCCTGCGTGCACGACGGGCCCACGCGCGCGTGCACTTTCATCGGCGCGCTGCATCTATCCTGCATCGGTGCCCGCTGCATCGCATCGGTGAGCTGCATCGACCGCGGAAGCCGGAATGGGAATAGGTGTATGAAATATTCGATCGAATAGGATCCCGCGGCGGACTGTGAGAACCGTGGCACCGATCGATCGCGTACTACGCGCGATACACGGATAAGAGAGATCCAAGTGCTATGACTTCATTGGAGCGTGTCAGTGGCCGATTATGAGAAATTGGAGAACGAAAAAAGGAAACCGGGCTTCGCTGATCGGGAGCGTGGTATCTGACTCTCCTTAAATAATAAATTGCTTTTATCGGGCCAGGCCGATCGAACGCTTTGCTCTCGAGCACGAGACTGACGGCTCCAAAGGAGAAAAGTGAGCCGTTTGATGGATAATTGTACCGTTACGCCACGGACTTCAAAGAATACGTGACATCTCTTGGAAAGCGTGATGGCCAACGGGTGTGGATCTTTTATCTAATGCCTTGACTGATCAATTTTTAAAACTTTGCAACTTTTAATTTTTAAGGTTACAAGCTTTCAAATTTTTAAATAAAAATATTCATGACGCATCTAAGGGCCATTTTGACTCAGAATTGCAAACGTTCGCCAATATTCCGATTTTTTAGTATCCAGATCCAACTGCTTGCTTTTTACACTAATTCCAAGGATAGCATTGATCTCGAAGACTATATCCAAGTATTAGTAAGAACAACTCGCTGTCTAAATATTTGCACAGACCAGCCACATCTATTAAAAAATCACGAAAAGCCCTACCCAGCAATGCTAAAACATTCGCCTTCTCCACTCTTTTATAGTTTGATCTGATTTTACTCAAGGCCTCGATTCTGCTATCTCGATTTTAATTACACGGCTCAGCCGACACACTACGTGCACAACCAATTAATGAAAAAACACAGTGGTTAAGAGCGGCCCACAAATTAAGACCCAATAACATTCGGAAAAAAGGCCTCACGGTCGTAACGGACTTGGTTCGCGTGGCGACCACACGGGAGAGTCCAGTCTAGTAATCAATTTTAACGACCTGCCTTAATAACCCTAAGCTGGAGACGCTTGGAATCGCGTGTCACGAAAACGACAACAACGTAGCCGGCCCATGAAAATCCATGGAATCTGGATCACGGCGGATCCTCGTGACACCCGTTGCTAGGGCCCCGTAACTCTTCCGTGCATGATTAACGTTACAGTTTTACGAGGCGGCTTTATGCACCGCGGGGCCCGGTGCTTTCGTAATTTGTTTCCACGTCCATTAGCATCTCGGTGGGCAGAAAGGGGAGAAGAGGGGGACAGAGAGAGAGAGAGAGAGAGAAAGAGAGAGAGAGAATGAGGAGAAAGAGGAGGGAGGCTGCTTTTACGCGTGCGTAGCCGCCCGCGTATTTCATCAGCCGTGTCCACCTGCGTGTCACGTTCTCCCCCGTCATAATATCGATGTTATCAGCGGCGCGTCATTATCCTGGTGTCCCGTTAGATTCGAATCTCTCGAACGGGACCTTCCCTTCCTCGAGCGTTCACGAAAGCGACGGGGCCCGAATGTCGCGATGCGATCCGGTCGCGTCGCGCAATTACGCCTCCGTAATTGGCAGTCTCCGATTGCCCGGAGTAATTAGCGATCTCGTGTGCTCGGCTGGCCGGCCGGGTGGGGCGCGTTATCGATAATTGCTCGGCGCGAAACGGAATTTCGAGAAAATTGCCGCGCGACCATCTCCGACGAATACTGATTCCTCTGTCGAAATTCTGCGACGTCCCCGCACATACCGCGCGACGTTGACGTTTCTTTTCTTTTTTCTTTAATCTGGAGTTGCACGCCGCCGCGGATCGGTCTGGAAACGTCGGAGCCGTAATTAGCGAGCGAGCTTCTCGAGATTACGGCCGATTAAATCGACGTATTTCGCCGAATCCAGCGGCGGTGGTTGCCACGATCGATACCCGATATCTCTCGCTGTAGAAATTCCTTCTGTTTACGGTTCACAACACCACCGGATTTTATTCACCCGCGGGAATATCGTTATGAAAATGTCGAGCTGTAATTGGCGACGGAACTTGTGGACACCGAAGCGATTAAAGCCGCGATTAAATTCGATCAGGAACGGTGACCGTAATGCGTTCGCGCGTTGCAACATAACACGACGATATCCCACCGTTGGGAAAGGTTCCCCGGATTTTCGAGTGGATCCTCATTACGTTACGAAACCGACCCGGGATGCCTCCGCTCTCGGAACAACCGATCTCCATCGCGCCGTAAGTTGATCGCCGGTGCTCCGACATTTCTGAAATTCTTTGACCTCCCCGGTGATCCGATACAGTCGCGCGATTGCGTGCCCGGCTGTTCGCCGATCTCCGCGAGATTTAGTGCCGAGATACTAGTTTATACGGGCGGAGGGGCACGGTTTTGTAAACCCCAGGAGACTTCGAATAAATAACCGGTGTCCAGAAGTCGCCGGCACGCGGATATTTTTCCAATTTAATATTTAGGTCGCAAATCGCGAGCTTGTCTATAAAAGTTGTATCTCCTTCTCGCTTAGCTTTTTTAATTATTGTCGACAATGGAATTGGAACTTTGAGGTGTTAATTTATTCGGTGAATATATAAATATTTTTCTGTAGTAAAAATTGATTTCCGAGTTCGGTAGAAAAATCATATCGGTCACGTATGATCGATGCGGCACTCGGAGGGCTAACGGTTTAGAGTTTAGAATAAAATTCCTCCTCCGCAGGTGCAGCGAGCGAATTCTCAGCGCAGCGATCTCCAACAAAGTTTTGCCATAAATATCTCGGCCCGGTTTGCAGCATTTAAATTGCGGGTAATAATAACGCCATTATACGAGAAGCGCGACCAATAAAACCGCAACAGGTCGACGCGCGAGGTTTCAGCGCTCCGTTTCTCGATCGTGTTACAATTTCCTTAGCAGGCCCCGAGAACCGTGGAACTGCATCCTTGAGAGCCCGACGCGACGCGGCCAGAAGTTCATTACTGACGGCGATCCGCATCGATTACGTGAACGTATCGCGCGTCAACGCGTCGGATTCGATCGCGGCGGCTAATTATCCGGGATCGGGGCTTGCACCTGAGAGAGGACGGTCTTCTCGCGCGGCGATGCGATGGAGGTCACCGAGGTCGTTCGACGGAGAAAGGTGGCGGCGGCGGTTCACCGGGTTGACCGAGATCGAAAAAAAGCGAAAAAAGGAAAGGAGGAAGAGGAGAGGCGGCTGGCGGAGAAAAAGGCGACGACGATACGCGCGGCTGCCGAGAAGCTCTCGGCTCGTTCTAATTACTGGCTGAGACCCGAGCGGACCGTAACGAGCCATTTATGCGAGGCTTATGGCGACACGACGCACAGTGCTCGATTTTTCTATAAATTCCATTTATTTATGAATAATAGAATTGAATAGACCTGTTAATTTTCGTGGTATTGTACAATATTATTATTATAATTTAATTAATCTTCGATTATTGAGATTTTTGTAGTTATTATTATTATTATTATTTATTATAGACGGAACCCTCTTGCATAAATGTTTACAATAGAAAACAATAAAAGACTACTCGTATAATAGCATAGAAGGGACATGCACAAAAACTAATGGTACACACTATATGGTATTATTCTATAATCCTATAAAAAAATCAATACGATTATAGACAGTGCTAGAGTCTGCAATAATGCGATTTATTGGATTAATTAATCCATAAGTAGATCTGGCTTTAAGTATTTGAAATCCTGCTGTAGTTCTCAATACACGTTCAGGTACATATAAATTGATTTGCGTAAGTAGAGAGGGACAATCAATATGATTATTAATTAAATTAAAAATAAAGCTCTGGTCGGATACTCTTCTTCGAGCAGCCAATGTTTCTAGGTTCATTGTGGTTAATATTGTGGAGTAATCATGATCAAAGAATGACATTGGATTATTTAGCTTATATGAACAAATTTATGCTGATCTCTCTCGAGCATGATTTCGTACTTAATGACTTTCCGGGACGATGGTGATATAGTATAGCAATCTAAGTGTTATGAATGAGGTTAAACTGAAAAATTTTACTGATGTACATACTAGACATTAAACATCAAATTGTATAACAGAAAATTTTGAACTTCTAAAAAGGACTTATTTTTTAACTACCGTTTTTTAATATTATACGCTAGTTTGCACCGTTGGCGAACCGGAGATCGCAAAGTTTTAAGATACAGGCCAGGCTTTTCTGAATATGGACCACGTTTGGAAAGAGCGTCGGGCCCGCGGCGAGGCGGGGAAAACGAAAACGAGCAGGATCGGGCCCCCGGCGTACACGTGTTCACCGATTCGTACCGTGTCGTCGGGGCCCTACGTTGTGCAATCGCGGATGACCTGAAAAGAGGAGCAACCGTCGGATGAGACGGACCGCTCTGTTCGTTTTTATGCGAGGAGCATGCGTGCGTCTTCTGTCTCAGTGGAGGAGCGCATCCATGCCGTGCCCAGGGGCCCGACTCAGACCCGTTACCGAGGCCCGCACAATTAGCCGGCTCCCGTTTGCTTAATTAATGACCGAGCCCCGCTTAACGATGACGATTTTTTCGATAGTGAAATCGAAATTGCGAAACTCACTTTCCGCCGCCTTTCATTTTTCAACAGCGCGGCAACCCTCTCCTCCTCGCGAATCGTCGCGGAACCTTGCCCGCATTTTTACTCGTTTCCAGAGCGGACGATCCGCCTCAAAACCATAAGGATTCCGGTTTTTTCTACGAATGTGCTCTGTTCGGTGTGCGCGTGTACTTTCTTGTGAATGATATTTCGTTTATTAATCGGAAACAAAGTAGATCGTGTTTTATAGAATCTAACAATGTCTGCCGAGATTATTATTTGAAAACGTCTTCTTGTAGTACAACGATTCGGAAGCACATCAGCAGATTCCCGGAAGGCAAAGTGTTAAATGCTTGCCTCGAGAAAATTCACTTCACCACGCTGAAGTGATTTTCTCGATACAACGATAACCGACAATGTTCAACGCTGAAATGAAGATCTCTGAGGAAGCGTGGAAAGTGTAATTAGGAAACGATATTTCATGTTGCGCAAGAAAAAACCCATTTGCATGACAGGCCAATCATTTATCAACTCATAAAAGAAAAACGAGCCTGTTAACGAACAATGAACGAGACAGGATTTTATCTCTTAAGATTTTCCGTTGAGCATACATTAAAGAACATCTTCTCCACAACTTCTTATTAAATAAATACCGGGATAGAAAAACTTTTAATTATTCAGAATTTAAAAGAACGAGAGGAATAGATTCGAAACAGAACTGTAGAGTGGATGGAGAACGTTCCAGGACGAAAATAATCGAGTAACAGGAGTTGCTGGATCGCGACCTGTGGGATTTCTGAAGCTGGAAGGTATTTCGATCCCCCGTGTCGTGTCACGGACATATAGATCTTCGTTTCGGTCGAGCAGTAAAAAGATACGGGCCACTAAAGTCCGATGTCAACGAGCTACAACCACTTTTCGTACCATTACCGGGTTCTTTCGATATCGCGGGGACAGGAAACGAGCGGCTCGCCGGTCCCCGTAATACGCCGTTAACGTAAATACGTTGGGAACCTCTAAAACCGACTGTAAACTGAAATCGATTTTGAATATCCGTTTTTAATTCACGGTTACGACCCGAAGATAAGCTCCGCGCCTTCATGGTTCGCTGATCGCGAACTAATGCACCGGCGAATGCGATCGAAACCGAGCTATCCGCCGCTGAAGTATTTATGGTTCATCGAAGTGAATTAATGTTTAACCCGTTCCTAGTTTCCTGAAGTATAAACGCAACTATTCACCATTGAATCGGGGCTCTAGATGGGAAATTTCACGCTGGGAAAGTCGACCGGGGAATTAAGTGAAATGAACTTTGCGAGTCAGACTTCAAGGAATGCCATAAAGAACGTTTTGTCAATGAATTAATTACAGTGAACGTGTAGAGCGATTTGCGTGATAATTGAATAAAATAAAAGCGGGTAAGCACCTGGCTACTGGAGCGGTAATTAGAAATTATTGGCCTCAGATAAAGGCTAATATACAGATCCTCGTTAGATTGTAGTCAATTAATCGACTTGTTCTAAATGTTCTTCCTATTCTAAAAGTTTCCCAGTCAACTGTAATAAATTTCTCCCCAGTTTTAATTTGATTTGCTAAATTGTTCAACTTTCAAACATTGCGACTCGTGTTAATCGAAGCAAGTTACCATCGGTAACTCCGTCATGAGAGTGCCTAATCGCTACCAGGTCTCGAAGGTAGAATGGACGAAGCTCCATCGAGCAGACATTCCCGACAGGCTGTTTCCCTAATGTCCGGGATACGATGGTGGCAATGCGATCGATCGTAAAAGCTGGATCGTATACAGAGGGATTCTCTCGGGTCACGAGCATCACGAGTTGGCGTCGGTAGCGAACGTGGTAGTCGGCCAGGCTGAATCATGCCTGCATCGTGGTATACGGGAGTCAATTGGACGGTTACGCCGTCCTGGGACTAAGGGAGCAGCCACGAGTGGAAGCGCCCTCATCTTTACGACAACGCGACCTCGTAACTCCCGACAACCTTCCCCTTGTTCTGCTTCCTTCTTCTTCCACTCGGCTTTCGGCCCCTGAAGATCCTTTACGGTTACCTCTCGGCTTCACTGTTCACCGTGTCGTGTATGAATGTGCGGTATCGCCGTTTGATCTCTCCATTCGCGAGAAAAGAGCCGGATCGCAAGGATATTCCACGCTCTCTGTTACTGCTCCAGAATACTCGGCTGCATATTAATGGGAAATAAATGGAAATTAGTCTCCCGAGTGCGCAAAAATGCAGACAGCTACAGAAAACTGTGCAATCACTTTATGTTACACAGAATTGTAAAATCTTTCAGAAACAATGTATCAACTGAGAAACGCTCGAAAAGTGTCGCTAAAAGAAATACCATAGAGGCTTATTAATAACGATCCAATTACCTTGAAAAGCTTTTGTATCGGAGCCACGTTGTCGAGACGATTCGAGAACTTCGCGGTTGTATCGATCGTTAGGGAACGGGCTAGCGGAGAGTAACGAATCGCAGTCGGATGAGGTCATACCGTGCTAATTATTCTTAATAGAAACAATATACGATGGCAAGCGTTTCCTAACGCTCGAGCCGGTCGCACGACAAACAAACGAGCACCGCCGCCATTAATCAGCCCACGGAACCTCCGCGAGCAATAAAGTACCCGGGACCTAAAAGTGGCGGGCGTTCTCGAGCAGACCGGCGCTCGGCGCTCAAAGTGCTCTCCCGGGATATTCAATATCGAGGCAAGCGAGCGTAACGGAGATACACTATAGGCGCGCACACACACCGGTGTCCGAGAAGGCAGCACGGAGTGTCGAAGCCGCGTAATGAGTACCGGTACCGCGAGAGGTCGAGGCAGCAAGCCGCGGCAGCGCTCGTGATCGTGCCGTGCCGTGCGAAAACAAGTGCCGATCGCTCCAATTACACCGGGTCCCGATACCGGGGCCCGAGTGGAAGGGTCTTCGCGGGTACCCGGAGGCGTCCGCGCAACATAAGGCCCCTCGACTGCCAACAAGAGCTACGCGAGCCCGTGGTTACACGCTACTCGTGCAGCGTTGCGTCCATCCTTGCTTCAACACCAGCACAACCCTCCGGGACTCGCTTGCAAATCTCTCTCGCTGTGTGAGTGTGTGGAATTGCTGGGAATTCTTAGAGGGTGCGAAGGAGGGTAATTCGAACGTGAGTTGCTCGGGACCCCTCCAGGTCCTTTGCAAATGTCTTTTCAGAACTACCTTGTTTTTTGAATTTTACGTTCGTTCTGTATCCACGTTTGCTCTGAGCAAGGAAGACATTGAGATACACCGATCTTTTAAACATTGGTCACGTAATCATTGCCTGGACCCCATGATATTCAGTAAAAACAGTACCGAGAATGAATAGAACGGAATATGGACAACCAAAGATTATTTAACAAATATAACAGCTAGTCACCTTACTAATGTTCGCGATCGTCCAGTAAATCACGCGAACCAATTACCCCTGCCATCCTCAGCGCGCGGTGCGCTCGCGGAGTCTCGCCCTCGCGCAGCTGCGCTCTGTGTCAATCGGGTGAGTCGACGGGCAGGAATCCCTTCCGATAAGTGGAGGAACGGGTCCGGAATCCCGCGGGATGGTACCCGCCGCATGTCGCTCGGCGTGCACGTACCCGCGAGCTCTCTCGCGCGGGTGCGTGAATGTTTTGCGAAGCACCGTGAAGTATCTCGCGCTAGCGTGGAATTCTCGATCTTCCCGAAGAAACACGACGCGAAAGAAGCGAGCGAAAGAGACGGAGAGAGAAAGATGAAAGGAGACGGAGGAAGCGGGAGGGGCGAAGCCAGTGCGGAACAACAAAAGCGCGGAGGAAAGATCCCCTGGCACTCGGGAATTCCAGCTGGAAGGTAGTCCGCTCTATATATATATCAGTCGGACGGGGGACATATTTCGAACGCGTCCTATTTATTTATTTTACCCGTGGAGAAGGAAAGGGGTCGCGCGGACACGCTCAACCAGAGATTAAATTCTCCCTACGTACCGCGAGAGAGAGAGAATGAGAGAGTAGACGGTTAAGTTATGCATCTCGGTCGGTCCCTCCCTCTCCCCGGGGACTTATCTTCGTGGCATCTTCTCTTTATATACTTAGATGGCCCCGGTGAGCCGCGCGCGGAACCCTCCGACACGGAATGCCTTCGCTCTGCGGACCCCGCTCGCCTCGCATCCGTAAATCACGGATTAAATAAAATAGCTTACTCGCCGGAGTCAAATGAGATGTCAGCGCCGGGGCCCACCGCCCTCGCCCGTGTGCCCCTGTGCCCCTGTGCCCTTCCACCAAATTGCTCTCGCTTTCAGCCCCTGCCGTACCCTCGTACATCTTGCCGGATCCACACCAGCGCGGAACACGCTCCCCAAGCCAAGCGACAGATGGATCCGACGCATCTCTCTTTACCGGGAAACCGGCGCGATCCGACTTAACGAGACTGACCCGTGGTTAATGGGAGACGGTATTGGGACCTCGGGCTCCGATCGGATCGAGATATTGTTTACTGATGTCTCTGGGGCTCACTCCGGACGCAAGAGTTTGGTTGATCGAGACTCCTCGGGAATGAGTCCTTTGTCTTTGGTCAGCTCCGACTGGGGTCATGTCAGGTGGCATTAATTCTGGAAGGACCGAGCAATTTATCTGAATGCGTAACTGTTTTCTTTCTGTTAGGTCGTCTGGACGCGTCTTTGTCGGACATCGTCCTTATGCCAATAACCGGGTACCCATTTCCAATTTCTTTCAAACTTTTCAAAATTTCTGTAGACAAATTACAATATTATTGTAGATTTTCCTTTGATAACCGCAGAATAATTTATATTTCAGGTATAAAAATATGCAACTATAAACATCGTTGAATGCTGTTGTAAATTTTGATTATTGACATAAGAGTTGGTATGATCTGCCAATACCAGATTGGCAACTTTAAGAGTATATTCTCAAGACATAGTATTTACCATAAGGATGTACATGTTCCTCTTTTAATCAACACATGCGTGTAATGTTCTGTAAAAATATTAGAAAAGCTGCAACGGAAGAAAATAATAATTTCGAAGAGGGACAACATCGGCATAGGAGAAAACCGAGGGGAAACGAAGCTAGTGGAACGCCGTCGAAGCGTCGTCACCTCGGTGACCATCGTCATCGGCGTCTACCTGCCGCGGCAACTATCGAGAGAACAACGTGCGAACAGGTCGCGCCGGCGTCTCGAAGATTACAAATGTGGCGTTGACCCTGGTCGTTCCAGGGTCACGTGAGCGCTCCAAATTATATGGAGCGAGTCGACGGATGGCCAGAGCACGCCGCGGACGTGATGGCCTGATCGTGGCTAGGTCATCAGCCGCTTACCAATCGGTGTACCGATAGGTGTGCGGCACACGGGCGAATCAACGTCTCCTGAACTCGCGGCGATCTACACCAACACATAGAGGATCCGAACGCTGACTGGTCCCGGTATCGATGACTCGCCGATGATAACCATACGAGATACGGCTCCGGCGATGATGACGATGATGAAAGGTGTCCGGGACGCGTGCTTTCCACATCTAGATCAGACGACCTTTGCTCTCGATTAACCTGAACACACGGTTCCGGTCGGCCCAGAACGATACCCTCGTCCGCTCGACGTGGTGTCTCGTCGATGGTCCAACAGTACGTGGTGCTTGGAGAATTTGTTGTTAGACTGTTCCCACAATCTGATTTATGGAAGGAGACACTACAGACTAATGTTGAGATCAACAAGGATCGCAAGCAATGCTCTAGAATCAAACATCTTTTATTTCGTAAAAGAATATTAATCGTTGAACAACATGCCACTAGAGGCTCCTAGACGAGTCTCTCGGAATCAGCAAGGCCTGGAAAGCGACCCGAAAGGTCAAAGGTGACCAACCCCATCAAAGAGGACGGAAGTAGACCACGAAGATGAACGCAGTCAAATAGGGTGGTTGGCGAGGCCGAAGACTATCCCATCCATCCTGCACGGGTTGCATCGCGCCCGGGGGCTCCTCAACAACTGACAGCTTTCGGCTCCACAACTCTATTTATACTCGTTTGACAGGGAACCCCTTCTCACCGTCTCATACGCAATCTCCATTATCTACCTAACACCTCATCCGATTTTTCGGCGTCGAAGGTCTCTCAGAAAGCAACGTAGTTCTGCAAAAATTTTAGAAATTTCGGGGAAGCCGGAGCAAGAGTCAATAATAATTTCGTAGAGGAACAGCAGCGACGCACGAGGAACCGGAGAAGGAACGAGAATGGTCACGTAACTCGATGACCATGGTTCTACCTGGAAAGTTTCGGCAAACTCGTGGCGCGCAAGGCAATTTGTCACAATTCGACGTTCTCATTAACGCGTCTTTAGTCGGCCGGCGATTCTCGGTCTACCCGCAGGTGAGGCGATCATTAATATACGATGCACTGTCAGCGGACATAATTTCAGCTCTCAACGCTGCGCTCCGTGACAGGCGGCGGCGTACCCGCGAGGCTAGCTAGCCTGATACAGTATCAGCGGATTAACTATCGCGGGAATGGAATTACGGCGGCGGGTATCGGGAGTCGCCGATGATGCATCGCGTTCCCCGGCAATGCTTTACGTTGGCGAATTCGAAAAAGGTGATTTACACCGGCGACGAGTGAATTAAAACACAAGTTACCGCGACCGTGTGTAGGCGTGCAATCCGATATCGATCTAGCCGATATAACGAGTCGCGAGGAGGACCGATACGCGAGAGGAATCGCTCGGCGTTGTCGCGCGGGACCCGGGATAGTCTTCGGTCGCTTATGCCAGCGTATAACTATTAAACGTAAACATCTGGTGGCTCGAAATGTTCGGTCATTTGCGTAAATCACGATGATAAATAATAATCTACGCTCTTTAAGTAAGTTCTAGGCAATAATTTAGATCCGCGGCGGGTTCGAAGAAAGAACCTGTACAATGGATGAACCGTTGTAAGGAAGATCAAAGGTTATATAATCCCTCTACGTGTCTTGTGGGAACACGATTCATCTCCGCTGCAATCGTAATGCTCGCCTGCGCCGAGCCGCGCGCGATGCGCTTCTGCTTAAAATTCATAATAAACTGCACGCCTATCCGGCATAAAATACTTCAAATTAATTGCGGCTGACTCGGCTATCGGACGAATGCATGCGCCTCTGCACGACCGCCTGTGTGTGTGTGCCCCTATCCTCGCAGCAGCGTTGACACAGAAACGGTAAAACGTTGCGTTGTTTCGTTGCCGCGATATCGAACTTCCCGATCGCGATCGGTTCGACTCGAATTTTTTTTCCGATGAGGAATTGCGGGGAAAAATCTTTGAGGTATCCATAGACCGGAAGGAGAATGAAATTGTAGTCCGTACGTAGCCTGTGATCAATTTTAAATGATTTTTGCGAGGGTGTGTATGAATTTTCATTTTTACGGAGCTTGAGTAACTGGGTCAGCATGTTCGCCACGTTAGTCGTTACGCGAGGCGATTTTCTTATTGTACGTGACACGTAAACTCTCTTTTCGTGTGCTCCTTAGTGTCTATTCGTGGTTAAGCTACTATCCTTCCTTATTCCCCAAGAATTACCTTAAACATTCTTGTATTACGTGTCTCCCGGTTCGTTTGCATATGTAAACATGATACCGAAGCAAAACTTCGTGCACTAACGTCAAAACCGTTTAACGTTACCTCGTTTAGACCTCTGATCTCTGCTGTCGAGCGTAGAATTCCATCTGGAAATTCAACAATGTTTCCCGCACTACAGAAAAACCATTTTCAGAATCTTCCTGTTGGACCACTTGTCCCTTGTTCTCCCAACTCAACACTTAGCACTCGAGTGGTGACTCAGAGTCGCCACGAAAAATTACTGTACCATGATTCAAACTATTGTTCACATTATTAAATCGTTTATATCAATTTCATATCCATAATACGAAAAAATTATTTACATAGAATGGAGACACAGTAGTACAAAATAGTAGAATTGAGTAACCTCCGCCGCTTGAAGTCAATTGAAAAATCTGAGATAGATCAAGATAAGTTTCAAGTAAAATTATTCGTGTCGTTCGCAATGGATAAACCTATCTTGAGAATCAATGGAAGCCGTATCGAATTGATACGTGGGGCGGATGAGCGTTAAACAGGGAAGAAAATGACGTCACAAGAGCCAATCAATTCACCTCCCAGGTCGCATAATATTTAATTTGTGCGATTTACGAACGGCCGTACACCGGAGATCACGGTGCGCAGCGATCATAATTGCGGAGCGGCTGGAAAAATCGGAATAAAGGTACAAGAGAGGAAGAGGTCCGAGCGCCGGTGCACGCGAGGCAAGTAAAATACAATGCATTACGATGCGCCTCGGCAGGAACACACGGAGTGGCAAGATCGGTGGTCGTCCTTTCTACGTCCCTCATGCATGCACGACGTCCCCGTGCGCTCTTGCTCGCGCTCGGTGTCGTAACTTACGTGGCAGATGGCGATCCTTGTCCGGGGCACCGAGCGGAGAGGAAGGCACCCAACGGAGATTAGATCGATTTTTCACGGTTGCAAGAAAATCGCTCTCGAGCCACGGCTAACAAGCGCCAGATGCAAATCTGCGGGGCCCGCGCGCGCGAAACGCGTCGCGAACGAGATAATACGCGAGGGGAAGACCGCCTCTCGCGGATGAAACGTTGAAACTAGGGGGACCCTCCTCAACTAGATCCGGTGTCCGCGGGCTTAATCAGCCGAGGGAACATGCGGAACGTGGCCGGCCAGGTTAATACGTAAACGCAATTAATTATCTGAAATTTACGAGCACGCTTAACAGCCGGTCCCGGCGAACTCGGGCTCAGATAACTGGTCGGTCACGTGTTAATATTTCACCGGCGCGAGCGCAATCGTAAACGCGAGCTTATCGGCCTGACCGGGTTGCCGGATATTCGACGATTTATGAAACCGACCCTCGACACGGTTCCTGTGGCTTCCGGTTGCTGGAGAAGCGATTGGATGCTGCGCGGGTCGGATCGAACCTGCGAAAGCGAAAGCAGATGGTCCCTAAGTGCTAGCATAAATAAAGGAACAGATTGATTGCATAAAAATTTGTTTCAGATTTTAGAGTGAAGCTTTGCACATACTTTGCTGCTCAATAACAAAGCAAATAAGTAGAAACTAAATGCAGATAACAGGAATTAAATAGAAACTACTTACAGTTCACGATTATATAACTGCTTGTAATTCCCAACATTCTTAATAATTAACAGGCAAGCGACGAGCCTGCCGACTCTGCTAATTGCGAATAAAATTGAACATAAGACGGACCATCAAGACAACAATAACAAACGATCAACCTGTTTCATTTTTCCTGCATCGTTAATCTTTAATTGAATACGTCGAGGTAACGTCGTGGGCGTATATTCAACGGAGATTCGAAAAACGACCGGCACAGTGTCTGACGACTACAGATCGGGCCGGAGGAATCGGAGGCAGAGGCTCTCGTTCATAAATAAAATATTTTGCAGGTCGAAGTGACGTCTTCTTCGTCTGCGCGAGAGAGTGAGAGAGAAGCGGACCAATCAATCTTCCGGGCGTCTGGTTCGGACGTCGGTGCTAAATTTACGATTAGTCGAACGAACGATTTCCTAGCCATTATTTTGCATTATTTTGCCCTCGCAGCTCCCCGCGGCTTCCCGATACATTTCTGCCTTGCTGTCGGCGGCATATGGGGAGCGCCGATGGGCTAAATATTACATCGAAGCAGATTCGTATCGTCGACCGTGAGCCACGACTTACGAGCGCCTCTTTCGACGATCCGATTCATATGAAGCAGCTCGCGAAACCAGGACCTGTATCTGTGTGTGTGTGTGTGTGTGCAGCGGTGTGTTGAGCATTTACGTACACCCTCACCGACGAGAACATTTGCCAGCACGCCCGTTGATTTATCGATCAACCGCCGTTCGCTTCCCTGCTTTCGACGAGCCCCAAGATGATGACGACCGATACCCCGCGATATATATTACGCGGGATGTAGCAATTTTTCGGACCGGTCTCCTGCCGAATGCCCCGGTGCCAAGTGCGAATTTAAATTGCGGCCCGCTCGGAGTGGTTCGGTTAATGTGGGGTATGAGAAACTGGTGAAAGAAAATATATTCTATATGATATTTGGTATCGACAGATTTTGGAACTTTGTCCACCTTAAATATTTCCGTCACTTCTAATAATATGAGAAAATGATATATACAAAAGTTGCATGGTACAGAGGAGGAAATATTGTCTAGGACATATGGAGGTCAATAAAAATGTTATTCCTTTCCGCTTTGTTTCTGCATGTAGAATCACCGCCCGCTTGTACCACGATTTTAGGAACACCTTGTGTAAAGTGCGTTGTTGGTTGAACGTCACAATAGTACCACATCCAACAATCTATCGTAACCTTGACTAAATGAAATTCGTGTAGCCTGCGTACGTAAGGATGAATCTGGAATGTAAAACCTGTATCCATCGCAGAGGCAAAGGATCATCCGAAAAGGTCATCAGCAGTCTGACGATCGCCAAAGAAAGGTTTGTCGTCGGAAAATCGAGGGGCAGGATCAGCGGCGGGGATCCGAGCGATCGATCACACCCCGAGCGACACCTGACTCCGTGTGCGCGGCGCAGGAGGTATCTTGCGCACGTGCGCTCGCGCAATTTATTACGCGATAAACAAGCCCGTGGCCAGGGTACAGGTATGCGTAAGGCGAAGATCCGTCGCGGTGGAAGGTCTCTCCTGAAGCAGCGCCGCGCGGCTGGTGCGATCGGGGCGGAAAGAGCCGGTGTCAAGGCAAGATCGCGTCAGATCGAGGCCGCCGCGACGAGAAAAACTAGTAGCGGTCCCATAGATCTGTCGATCCTTGTCCCGCGCCACGTACCGTCTTCCCCTTTTTTCCCGAAAGGCTTCTCCTGCTCGCTGTATACGTTCGCCTCTCCGATCCCGCGGCCGTTTGTGTCTCCTCCGCGGACCGGCTTCTCTCTCCCGTTCTTTCGTGTCGCCTCTCCCGCGAACTCGCGACGGATCCAGCGGCCGGTCTCTCTCGCGCGCTCTCTCTCTCTCCTTCTTTCCTCGACGGCTCCGACCGGCTAATAAGCCGCTACCTCCGGACATTAAAGCTCGTATTACACGTCGGTCCCGTCGGTAATTGGACGCGCGTTCGCCCGACCGACGACGACGCCGCCGCGCCGCGACCACGCAAGTACCAGCGGATCTACCATCTCTTCCGAGTACGGGAGATCGGCCGATGCGTCCTTAATGAAAGGATACAGGAAGGAAGACCTGTCCCGCAACCCGGCGAACGTAAACTCGCGGCAAGTCGCGCCGGTGGCCGGCGAACGGTGAATTTCCGTTCGACGTGCCGCGGGAGAACGCTCGCCGCTTGTGCGGCGCAGCCACGCTTTACTCGCGATGATGGGAACTGCTGATTTTTCCGAGGTTAGTGCCACGGGTTTGACCATTGCGTTTACGTCGATCTAATGGATGCATGCAGATTCTTGTGATACGTCCATTCTAATCTTCTAGTTGTAGAATTGTCTGATAGCAATAGCATTTAAAAAGTCAATTAATAAATTTCCAAGCAATTACAGTGTTGACTATACTATAAGTAGATTGTTAAATAATAAAATATAATCAAACCTTTCGTTCAGAAAATGTTTGGCACCGCGCGCGATGCAAAGTAGAAACGGATCGTCATAGTCAGACGCTTTAGACACAAACGGTACTAGTTAACACCATCGAAGTGAGTGATACTTTCTTCGTAATAAATTCGTAAATTCGTCGTAAACGTAAATCAAACAGTAGAATTTTATGTTTCGTTTTCTATACATACTTGATAAGCATTTCCCACGTGCAAACGAATAACGTTAATCTTCGTTGACAGTCAAACAAGAAGAATCGAATAAAATTAATTTTCTTTCGCCAATCAAGTAAGAACAAGTACGACACGAGAAAAAAAGGAGTTTGAAGTATAAATACCCATACCAGAAAAGAATTATTTAATTTCATCTCGGAGGAGGCAAATGACGGTCATATTTGTCAAAGTCCGAAACCCTCGCAGCAGGACTTTCACGATACCATAAGTCAGGGGTTTAATAAGACCGCTGACGAATTTTGCATTCCGGCCGTCAGAAAATATTACAGTTAGCCGCGAGGCCTTTACATAACGAGCCGGTAAAAAGTGTCTCGGCATGGAGATAAAGGCCGGGCAACGCGTCGTTCCGTTCGGAGACGAAAAATTACCGGTCCGCCTTTCCGCGTGGAGCGTTAATCATCGGTCGGAAAGTGGTACACGAGTGGGATCGCCGAGTTACGAATGCACCCGCGGTGATTAATGGGTTAATTGGCAAAAGGTAGCCGCACGATTTATTCTAATTAGTCGCTGCGGTCTTGAGAGAGCGAGAAAGAAAGAAACGGAGGAAGAAGACGAAACGAGAAGAAATGGAACGATCCTGGCAGGAGAGGACGCCGAAAATCGCACGGAAGCCGCGACCGCGTCCCGAATCGTTCCCGAAGCTCGATTAATTTCTGCCGGGCGCGCAGCCGTTCATCACGACGATAGAATCGTCTGCGATAAAAGGCTATAACGTCGTCTGGTCGCGCGGCAATTTCTCTCGCACGTAACGCCAGTCTCGCGTGGATCTCGTTTTCGGCACGGTTTCGCAAACACGAGAGGATCCGAGAGGACGCTCGGCTCGCTCGCTCGTCGCTCGTCCCGTGCCGAAGCAGACCGAGATTTTTTAATGGCGGCATATAAATCGGCCGATAATCCGCCGGACGGATTCCCACGTGGCATGCAAATGAACTGGCGACTTTTTTACGCCGACTGGATACGTATAAAATCTACTTAATGGTATAATTTCGCTATTAATCTCTACTTCGCGCTGCCCGGAGCCCGACACGAGGACGGTCTCGCCGGAGCGTTACCTGTCCGTCTCTGTCTGTGTGTACCCGTGGCGACAAGTTCGGGCGCGCGTGTATGTGGACGTGCGTGCGTGATTATGCGAGGCTGACACGTATATCCCGTCGAAGAGAACACGCGCGGTAACGCAGCCTAATTATACGCGATTCGGTCGCGATTTAGCGCCGTTATTCCGCCATCAATTCCGGCCTTATCCGAAGCAGACCACGGCCTCTACCAGAGCCCGAGGACACTGGGATCCATCAGGCGAGCCTCGAGTTTTACGATCGGCCGTCCCAATATCGCACCGCGACGGGAATAAATAATTCGATTTCGAAACCGGCGCGGATCGTCTTTCCTCTCGCTCGCGCGCGCGTTCTATTTCCAGCCGCTTCTTCCTTTTTTTCTCTTTCTGCGTCGTCGTGGGGTGTCCGCGAAACAGCGGTACTGCGAAAGGAGTCCTCGGTGTCCTGAATCTGCTCGTTCCGAGGTAAAATATGTCGGCAATCTGCTCGCTTACCATTAAACAAGTAGGATCGCGTTATTATTCTTGTAACCTTGTGTTTTGCAATTTCTTTTACAGTCGAGTAGAACTTCTTCGTCGTTGCTAATGTTCTCTGTGAAAGAAATTTGTTAATGATCTGTATTAAATATCATAGTCTGACACGATTAATTGCCCACCAAAAGCGTCGAAACTGTTCTTTCAGACCCTCCATTTTCACGTCGTTCGGACACATTTTGGTGGTTTTATTCCTAAAAGAAGGCCGAACGACTCGAAATAAACGCGTGCTGTCTCGACATCCTGTCCACGTGTATCTTAATGGATATTAAAGCAACCGGGACACGGGGAAGTTAGGTTGAAACGTGGCGTCGTTATGGAGATACAGGGTCCATATTGGATTACAAAGTTACTCGCGGTCGTTACTGCCTCGATGAAGATCTCGTTATCGGCTACGAAGTACCATTTTAAAACGCATCACTTTATATAATATTGCAATTACTGGAATCGCTCGTTTTGTTCCACTGTATTCACGGTGGAAGTGAAATGGCGCCGGCTATGAAAACAGCCGGTAGCCCTTCTCCTTCCTAGTCAGAGTCGATTCATAATTATATAAATGCTCAAATAAATTAATGTCGGAATGAACTATAGACATTGCACAATTTTTCCACAGAAATGTCTTTACAGTCTCAATAATTGTAAACAATTATCTATTACAATAGAGAATCTAAAGAGGTATGTAAAAATATTCTACAATCAAAGCGACAAACACTGAAAAAGCATCAATACCAAATATGTCTCGGACGAGGACCATGCAGTTTCTGTCTTAAGTGGAATAATCCCAGCAGTTATAAAGTCATCGCGAATAAACGTTTCGGACGGACTTTTAGCACCGAGAAATAAAAACTAGCACGATGAATCGCCCGCAGATCGCCTTTTCGAGCCTGGACGAGTCATCCGCGTAAAAACCTCGGCGAAATAATAAATATCTAGGTGTATCTGGCGAGAAGAGAAAGTTCGAGGGAGCATGTTTTCGGCAAATAAGGAGTAACAAAAATTCACAAAGGGAGCTGTTGGTCGTTTCGCGCCTGGCCGAAAAGAAGAGGAGCGTCGAGCCGTTACGTCACCGAGACGAAGCACCGAAGCAGCTGGTTAAAAAGGCAAAAGTTTAACGAACCCATCGAGCGGTTCGTACGGCCGACGAATCGACCGGAAGAGGCAACAGGACGAACGTCAACAATGTGCACCGCTTCGAAAAAGAAAACGATCGCGGCCGGCCGCCGCGTCGAGCGTTTTAATGAGGTCGGCTGCGAGCTCTCCCTCGTTTAGAAAAGTATCGAGCAATCAAGCCCCGTGAAAAAGACTTCTCTCCGCGAAAGGACAGCCTACTTCGTCGACAAAAACCGCGATGAGCAGAAAGTAGCCATTGGTTCGAAGTAACTCGAGCACGTTCTCCGCTCGGACGCCTCTGCCGATCAGCGGGGCGGCGAAAAACTAGTTTGTTACGAAATCCTTTTCATCTCCGATTCGTTTCTACAAATTCTCCGTGATATTTTAATACAAGAACATTACGATATAGTCGCTGAATCATCAGGTATATTAATTTTTGACCCACTCGGTATATTTACCTATGACATTACTACATTATTTATATGATTTATTGTATGACATTATAAATTGTTATATATTATTATATATTAAATATTAGGAACAAATGAAAGAGGGAAAAGCATATGTCATGTTTTTGTCTTGGCGCTAGTAATGAAGGTGACCTCCATTCGTATACAACAGAATGACTTTCAAGGTCATACAAGGTCAGAAATTGTAGATACACACTCTTATAGTCATTATTCTCCGCACTTCTTTCTAAATGAAACGGAGTTAATTTTTGATTATTCCCATGCTCATCCCACTATCACAGTCAGCGACATTATCTGAAGAACAGGACCAGGACCTCCCCGAGGTTCTGCGAAAAGGGTTGCAACGCAACGAGCGGTTTTAATCGCGGATCGGAGGCGTTTATCGACACCGGCGACCATTACACTCTCGCGGCAATTACGCCCGCGAAATTTGGCCGCGATCTCGCGCCGTTATTCCGCCATCAATTAGGTCTGTTATCCCCGGAACAGCGAGCACTCGGCCGTGTAACGAGCGACAGAAGAGTTTAGGGGCCTGTCGGGCGCGGATCGCGCGAGTTTTACGAGCGCCGGACGGGTCGCAAATAAAACTGAGATTTCGGACGCGATCTCTCAGGGCGCGTTCGAGTTCCACCGCCGAATTCCCCGTGGCATTCCTACCTGTTTATATCTCGATCGATATCGCACGATTGTAAATAATCCGGGCCCGCTCGGCGCGTAAAAACGCGCGTAAACGATCGCGCGGAGGTGGCCGCGGGCTACCTTGCCAAAGGACATCTTTGGAATCTTTGGGAATGCGGGCCGAGAAAATGATTCGATCCGGACGAATTTCAGGTGGGAAGTTAGCTGATTTTAATCTTAATTACATCTTGGGGAAGGCTGCAGACATTCGGAGAGGAACATTGGGACGAGAAAGTTGGAACATGTATCATCACTAGACTGTGGATTTTGCGTGTTTGTAATAAAAATGAGTAGGTGAAAGCAGCTACGTTATTTTGAACTCATTGCCTTATTTCATTAGTGGAGATTTTTATTTTATGAGTTTTTCAAAGAATTGTCTCTTGAAAATCTACTACAGTGATTCAAACATTCTTTCGCGTACCTTCCTGACGGACTCAAGTTCAAAAATTATTTTACTTTTTATTTGTCCAGGCGTAATATTTTTATTGCCGAAATTGATCAAAACGGTCCAGGGACAGTCTAGTGACCTCGATGTGAGATTTCACGGAAAACTAGCCGGTCCCTTGGAAGATCGACGGGATTATTCAAATCGTAGCCGATTTCGGCAGTGCCATTACTTATCTAGTCGAGCTCATTTACAACTCACGTTAATTTCGTAAAACCGGGACGCTCGCCAGAGGCTTGCGCAAGGCAAGGTTGACACGGCGAACCAGACCGAGAATAAAGATAAGAGAAAAAGAAGAAGAAGACGCGAAAGAGGAGCAGATCGGAGCGGAGACGCGCTAGCTGGAATACCAACGCCGACGCTGTCTACGCGTCCGCTTCTCTCGGATGACATCACTCGCTCCGTGACCGAGTTCGTTTGATTTAAACGCGGGTTCGACGCTCCGAGTGGGTAGTCGTTTGAAATATCACGTAACCCGCATATTGCATTCCGCGACGCGAATTATTGCGCGGCGAGTATATCGATCAGCGGCGCCCGGTTTCGCGCGGAAACGCGGTGAACCGCTGTTCGTCCCAGGACCTTTATCAGTCGGCATGCGGCGAGCCAAGTTAGAAAAACGCATAATAAATGGCGAACTAGAGAAATTAATATCGAGCGGGAGGAAAGTTACTCCGCACCCGTCGACATGGAAACACGGAATCGTAAAATTATTCATGAACTATCGGCGAAGTTCAGTGTTCATCGATAGACTGATTTTGTGCATTTATATCATAGTTAGATGAAATACAAAACAGTAATAAATTCATTAGAAGAATTGAATGAATGACTTTCGACTAAGCGGACTGAACTGAACAGACGAATGTCCCCAAAGTGAAATGAATAGCCACCCTCGTGGCTGGACGTTCCTCAAGCAGCCGTCTACTCTCGTTCACGGTCATGAGAATAAATTGGCGACACGTTTCGCGGTTCCCGCCGCCATGCCATGCCGTTCCCCTATGTAACACCGTCAGGGGAAAAGGGATTACGGTCTTAGGGTGAAAGAGAACGGGGCGAGGGTTGGTTGGTCAATGCCGCGACACGTTCCGTGCTCCGGGGCCCTCGTACAATCGTGAATCCAAACGAACGGCTTTTGAAATCGGATCCGCCAGATATTTCTCGACCCGGGGCCCGGGCTATGGCCCCGTGCAGGGGAGAAGGACGAAAGCCCATCGTCTCAGTTACAATTTGTGTTCGCACTTAAAAGAAACATTACCTGGTGGGACCGGGTCGAGGATAGCGCGGACGCCTCGTGTGTGGTCCTACATAACGCCCTCGACCGTATCTCGAATCGTTCGTTACCGATTCGATTGGAGTCGTTCGAGCCACCTTTCCGCCACGGGGGAGACGATCAGAAGTGCCACTTAAAAGTAGACTTCCCCCCTCCGTACCCTTTAATTTCCTCGGTCGGGACCGTGCGACTTCGGGTCCACGATTCACCGCGCTCGATTCTTCTCGAAGATCGGACGAAAATCGCTGCTTGCAATCTTCTAAGCCAAAATTCGCTCATTCGCATTGAGTCCATTCTGACGCAAGTGCTGTACGAATTTCTGGCCGTTGCAAGTTTTTTTATTAATTAACCTTTCGCACTATCTTAATCTTACTGTTTCGCCATGGGTCAAACAGTACCGACGAATGAGTGGCACAACTATAATAAGTAGAAAAGGTAAATAATTAGTAGACACGCTGGCCGAGTCCGATATAATTGCTTCGCTGCGGATGTTTATGAATTTATTACATTTCTTGCCGCGCGACTGGACGCAATAAAATGAAGATTTCAATAAGTTTTAGTACCGCATATTACACTTTTATGAACAGAATAAAATTAGCACAGAAGCTAAAATTATTTCTGCTCCACTATTTTCGACGTGAGTGAGTTCGCATAAACGTCCACGGTAGTACTGATACAGTTATTCGACCGAACAGTCGAATCAATCGGAGTGGAAGAAAAGAATTGTTATCTTTTTAAACGGTATCTCACCAACATTTCATTTTATCAAGACGTTCAAATCCACGAGTGAAGAAGATCGAAAAGTAATAACGAATTAGAATTCCGATAAATTGCTTCGATTTTATGAAACGTATGAATGGATCCAGCTTCGATATAGAACGTACATACATTTTATAACCCGAATGCAATTGAATTAGTTATTACTAGACAGCGGATCTTTATGCATTTATAGTACAATTGAGTAGATGAAATTGAAAATAGTTGAACAATTTTAAAAATTGAAGATGTTAATATATGATTTCTCCTCGATTAAAATCATTAAAGGAAGAAATAACATTCTATTTGGTTTCTATCTATTGCAATCGTTGCAGACAATATTTATTTTGCACAAAGATCCGCTGTCTAGTTATTACTTACGGACGACAGTCTAGAATTTATGAGCTAGAGTCTTTTTCCGCTAAAGAAACTCCCGTTAATGAAAACAAACAGGACCCCCGGAACGCATTCCTGCAACTGAGATGCCAGAGCCGCTTATTACAATTTTTATTACAATTACCTGACTCTGAGTGGAATCGTATATCAGACAAGAGATCAGCTACCGCGGGTATGTATTTCGCCCGGGGGAATCACTTTCGCCAAGAAACAATCACCGGCGGATACTTCGGTCCGAAACTTTACGACGCTTCTTTTTAAAAATGTATCTCCCTCGGAGTAGCTTCCGGAGCCAAGCAATCGGCGCTCGAGGCGACGATGCACGCTGCATCAATTCGCCGAGAGTACATTCAATATTAAGTTTCAGTTATCAGAAGCGAAATAACGAACCCTAAGTACCCGACACTCGGACGGTTAAGATTAAACCCGCGTCGCCGGATTAAATGGAGGCGAAGAGGAGAGTCGGAACCGGCGACCGTGTAATCGAAACGTAATCGGGACCGCGGTTTAATCCGCGAATTATTGTGCCCGCTCCGGTCGGCTTTCGGGAGTCGTTAAGAGATCGAGACGCTCTCGGGCAGAGGTCGAAAAACGTGTAAAAAACTGTAATCAATTTACACAAAAAATTCATATCCTCGACAGTTTTATCCTAATTCTTTGAACAACACAAGATTCACAGTTTCCTTTCCTCTTACATTCGAGTCCACAAAGAGTTAAATTATGATAATTAGATTGAAGATCTTTCTTCAAAGATCACAGAACAAAATGTCATAAAACTTCTTCTAAATGATAAAAAATTGGCTTTCGTTTTCTTTGGAAAAACGAAATGACTTTCCGAACGACCTAATAATTTCATTCCTCAATCATTCTAGAAAATCGAAAGTAATGCATCAATCATCTTCTTCTAATTTTCCCGTTGCGGTTGTACAATCTTGACATAAATGCACGAAATCCGCAGTCCCTTGAAGATTTGCAGCTGAACATTAGACTGCCAGAACATTTTCTTTTTTGTCCACGTTTTCGGGCAAATTGATGTCTTCTTCACCGTGGAGCGGGCACACGAACGATTATGCATACAGGCGAGCCTCTCGGAAGCAGGCGTCGCGAGTGTCACGCGAGGCTTTATTTCCACGCGGGTTCGCAATTATGATTGTGCCGGTGTTACGCCACGTGGCACTTTCGCACGCCACGCCTTCGGCGAGCTCGCGCGGGCGCACAGGTCGCGTGCCAATTATAGGAAAAGCGACTTTTTCACTCGAGCGATTGCAGCGAATTCCTGCGCGACCCGACGTGTCAAGGTGCGTTCGTCACACGCGCAAACAAGTTTCGACGGGCGTTCCTTTTTTTCCCGAACTCATTCGGTTTCATTCCTTTTCCCAGGCCGGAGAAAAACGCACGCTTCAATCCTTATCGATGCTGTCGAATTCGTCAGATCGTTTCTTCCTATTTCGTTGGATAGACGATGGCGCAGACTTCAATGGAAACCACAAGGGCCATTTCTTAGCCAAAGAAGCTACAGAATCAGGAATCGAAGTCGAATGAGAATGTCAACTGTATATTTTTTCCAATTTTTCTCTAAAAATTTTTATTTTTTTCTAAATTTTTCTTTTTCGGCATCAATAAATAAATAAACAAATAAATAGTTGATGCATTGAGCCATCGGTCTCAGAGATTTATACGGAGATACCTCGGGTCCCAGAAATGTCGTAACGAAGTCTGGAGTAAAGGGGCAGCATTCGGCCGGGTCAGGGGCGACCCACGCGCCGCAGAGGGCGCCAGGATCGCGTCCCGTCCACGGCGTCCCCGATACGATTCCAAATAATCTTGGCAATTGATCGGCGAGTCCCGAGCGATTAAACCGCGTGTTTTAATGCTGCCCGGCGGCGAGCGTCGCTTTCATAACTTAAAACGCCGACCCGGGGGCCTTCCACATTTTATGATAATGGCCCCCGGTAAATTATCGCCGTGCGAGAAATGAATTTTCAGAAGCGATCGGGCTTAAAGTACGCCGGAGCTCGCACAGCTCGTGGGCCCCCGGCAACGGTCGCAAAACCGGCGGCCCTTGGATGTCGTTAAAAAGGGGACCGCTCTAACGTCACGACGTCTCGCGACGTCCACTGGGGTCACTCCCGGGGATCACGGGAAAAATGTCGCAGGTGTTATCAGCGATCGCCTCGTAAACTTTTACGTTTCTTTTAAAGCGAAACTTTCGAATTTCTATCCTCGGGTGGGGGACGCGCGGGGGCAGTTGCTACTTTCGCCCGGGATGCCTCGGTAACCGACATAAAGTCGCCCGAACGAATAGCTATTGAGAAACAATTCGATACGCGCCGACAATGAGAATAAAGTCGAAGGAAACGGACGTATTTCATTCCTCGTGCACGCGCGATGTACAGCCAAGCCCGGATTGGAAATCATCCCGCGTGCCGTTAAGTATCCCTCGTTAATTCGGCAAGTATAATACACCGATTAATATGTCTACCGGTCTTAACATCCTCGTAAATTTTCAATATGGTTATAATTTTCGAGGTTTACGCTGCGCTGCACGGTTTAATACGATGGTAATTATGATAAGGCGCTGTAAATTATGCCTGGTCCCCTCGTTACCGAGAACTGTCCGCGGATTGTTACAATTGCCTTCAATGTTGCTCTTTTAACGATTTCGAAAATTTATTGAGAACTTTTATGGCCCGCGCTGATTGTTACTCTTCGGTCGCAGAAACGTCCTTCTGCGTTTCAACTTGGTCTTTCAGTCGCACGAGAAAGCTGCACTTTATATGGAAATCGGATTTCCTTCGAGGAGAAGGGGCAATTCTGCGAGAAAAATCTCGAGTACTGCGGACTCTTGTGCAACATCATAATTGTCTACATCAATTGCAAGATACGGGAGGTGCGTAGACACCTGTTTGCTTTCTGAGTAATTTTAGCGGGTTGAAAATAGTACAAGAATCTTCTGAAATTGTTATAATTCAATCGAGGTCTCCGCTTTCAAAACGTAGAAGTAATAATTCCAACATTAAAAAACCTTGCAATATTTCCCCGCTCTTGACACAAGTTTCTACAGCTTCCTAATTTCTATCCGTCGATTCTGCTTAAGCAAAGTCGCAGAATTTATTAGCCGTTCGTGGCATTAGCTGTTACGAGGCCTGCACCGTTGCCGGGGTAACTCGGATAGATCCTCGTCGTAAAATGGTAATATTTATCCGATTTCGATTCGTCAATAGCTTAAAGGTATGCTGTTACGTCGGCCGGCTGCACCTTGTGAACGGAGCCAAGGGCTAGGTCTCGAGCATTTAATCGCGCACCTTATGTGGACCACACCGAAGGCGATACGACCCGGAGGATATCATCGAGCCGCGTTATCGCGACCTATTAGACACGCTTGTAGTCTTACGACCTGTCGTAACCGAGGCCACTACGTCGCTTTACCAGTTCTCGACTTACACGAAAGAGGGCTCCGGGTCGGGGGTCAGTTCTTCAGCGGCGGGACTACCGGTAACCAGAAGATCCACAACGAGTAGGCGACTCGTCAGGTGTCCTTGACCGCTGATCGAGAGATCGACGAGTCGCGCGAGCCGGCCTCCGCGAATAATCAAACGGGTCTTCTGGTTTTTCACTTCCGAAAAATCGATTTCTCTCGCATTCCCATTAAGTATAACTGTTGTAAAATATGCGTGCAAAAGGATTTTCTACAACTCGCATTTCGTACAATTTATAGCTGAATGTTATGAATTCTAATTCTTTGAGATCTGTAATCTTTGCTAACGAGCAAGAAAATGTCCTCGCTAGTGTATTTGCACCTTAAGCCTGAGTCCAAACAGACCGAAGTCGCAGCATCCGAATGTTAATCGATGTCTACCTTGGTCCGTGTTTCGTCAATGGCGCAGTTTCATCACCTCCGAACATTCCATCCGGGTACTAATCAACGATTTTACGAGCATAAAACTGGTCGGAGCCGCAGAAATTCTTACAGAGACCGGAAGATCGTTGAACAATCCATCGAGAATATAAATCTTCTCGTTCTTCGAAACGCAACGCAAAAAAACTCTGCTAATAGTTTCTTAAAATTCAGTATTTGGTTTCGAAAAAGATTGAAAACCATTATCGAGAACGTTCGTTATCGTGTCGATGTTCTCTGACAGCGTCGTTTCGATTACGATTGAAAAAGTTCCGTGCGAGTGTCGTATAAATTTGTCGGAATTAAAATTCCACGGATGTTCCACGTGTCTGGCGGATCGATGAAAAACTATGATCATTTTCCATGGGTGTACGGACGAGCGGATCGAGAAACAGACGTTTTTCTATGGAAATAATCCCACGGCCAGGTCGTTGATTCTTGTTGCTCGAAAATCCGGGCAAGGCTCCTCTCTCTCTCTCTCTCTCTCTCTCTCTCTCTCTCTCTCTCTCTCTCTCTCTCTCTCTCTCTCTGCGCAGAGGTCTCCAGATGCGTTGACCTCGGGGAGACCATTAAATGATGAATATTACCGGCAATTACGAGTATCCCAGTCATTGTGCGTGCGAATCGGCCGCGGCTGAGCCGCGTGTTCGGCCGTTATCGTGCACACGCATACGCGCACCCATACGGGGTGAGAGTGCGGATTGAAAAAAAGAAAAGACAACCGGTTGTGCTATGCGCACGGGATCATAGAGCCCCACTCTCGAAAGCGACCTCTTCGCGGCTACGCCGCGCCGCGGGAAGATGACATCGGGGTTCTCAACCTGTGCTGGAATTACTTTGGTCAGCGTACATAATTTTCCCAGGTCCGCCCAATTTTATTCGCTACGAGCTCCTACCGTCAAAAAAGTAACAGGTGAGTTTGTTTAACCTTCTCTCTGTGTACTGCTATTCTAATGTTAATGTACAGGGGGGTAATTGAACCCTCTATATTTAAAAAAATATGAAACATATCTCAGATAGCATTCGTAGAAAATTTTTGGAAATTTTCCGCACACTTCATATCTTCTCTCCTCAAAATCAGCTGTACTTTGGAGTGTGATTTCGGTCAGTTTACGTAATTCTCCCAATTCCACCCAATCTTATTCTCTACGAACTCCTACAATACAAATCGTAACATTACGTACAAATCGAGAGTTTGTTTAAACGAAAGTGGGCATTTTCTGTCCATAGAAAATAAGCCATATCTCTTTTTCTCAAAATCTACTGATCCCGAAAATGATTGAAAAACCAAATTCTGCACGAGATCAGTGAACAACCCGCCATCGAACGCAGCAGTAACATAGACCACCTAGTGGACGAGTATGAGCCAGAAACTCGGATGAAGTCTCGCATCAGGATCGTCGAGCCGCAGGTAGTAATAAAAGCGATCGGTGGAGTGGAGTCGTCGGATCGATCAGCGTGCACGACTCACGCAACGCAATGACAGAACCGTACGGCGATCTTTCAGCGGCCGGTCGATCGCGGAGTCGCATTAGGACGGCACGGCGCGCCGCGGCGGTGGCTATAATTTTCTCCTGAACCACTTCCTCTAATTAATGCGCCGTTTCTCTCGCGTTAATCGTGTTCCCCTCGCAGTGGCAACGGTTCATCGCGATGTCTCCGGTAGACATGGTTCGTCGAGGGACACGAGCAGCCGCTGCGCTGAGCCGAGGGCAACAGAGACGATCCGGGGAAAGAAGCCGCTCGGAAGAAAGACGGAAAGAGAGGACACGATCGAACCGAGAGAAAGATAGGAGGGAGAGAGAGAGAGAGAGAGAGAGATCTCTCTCGAGAAAAAAAAAGTATCCCGCGTCCCGGAGCTTTGAAACCGTTCAGGCTCGCGAACAGAAAGACTACGGCCGAGCAGAATCGTCGACAAGCTCCCCTCTGACCCGACGGCGATGGCAAACGATCGGCGCGCAAGAAGCGGAGCCTGATTTATGGGCCGGTCGCGAGGGCTGCGTCTCCTCGCGAAGTCAGCCCGTTCTGTACTTGCACGGTACCTGCATATACGTGTGTACACTCGGTCTCGTTCTATCTGCCCTCTCTCTGCTTCTCTTCCTCTTCCCGAGCCTCTGTGTTTAACACGAATAACACGTACGTGTAGAGGCGCACACGGTACGTGTATACAGGCATTCGCATAAGGCAAGATCTCCTTCCGGCCGGCGCGGAGCTATCTCGATCCGCGGGGGAAAGCTTCGCGGACTCCGCAAAACGCGACTCCGAGCCTCGAGACTCGCTTGTCGTCCGCGATATCGTCGTTACTCGCGTGCGATTGCTTCCGAGAGAGCCGAAGCAACCATCCCGTACCATCCCGGTACGTAGCTTCGACACACAGACCGACCTACCGATCGATCCGGCCTCCCAGCCGACCGATCGATCGCGTGCGACGCGACGAATCGATTCCAATCGATTCCACCCGGACGAAAACAACACGCGCGCGAGCGCGCGCCCGGTTTCACCGTTCATCAGCGCGCTTTTTCTTGCCGAGGATTTCTCTCTTTTTCCGAAGAACCTTCGCGTTGCGAAACCCGCTTCCGCTTTGCTCCGCCAGGATCCTGATGACGTACTATAATAGTCCCAAATCGGAATTTATATTTTTTGTAGTAAACGTTTCGAACATAAAATGTCTAATGTCTCTTGAAGTGTCGATATTTCAATGACCTCGGGCTAGTACTTTTACACGCAGGATTTACAGAAAGTATCGATTGGTTTAACGAAAGAAATTGGGTTGCGTTAGAACGTTTTCTCTATTTTTAATTGAAAAATAGCAGTAACCAGTCCCAGTTGCCAGAATCATCCTGTATACCAAGTATTCTCCTTTTGAAGTAGTCTTCATGACTTCTTCGGCAGAGAAAGCGCCGAGGCAGACCCAAATGACTAAAAATTGCAGGATCTGTCGCAAGGCTGGCAGCCACCCCGATGGATGGTTCGATCGATCGCGTGCGACGCGACGAATCGATTCTACGAGAGGAAAACAAGTGGTGGTTTTTCTTACCATGGATTTCTCTCTTTTTCCGCGGATCCTGCGAGACGTCCTCTTTGTTCCGCTCCGCGAGGATCGCGAGGGGTCGAATCGAATCGGATCGCGACGCGACGTCCTCTCGATCTCTCTTCTGCCGTTCGATCTCCTCACTGTTACTCTCTCTTGCTCTCCTTCTCTGTCTGTCTCTGTCTGTTTGTCCGTCTTTGTCCGGTTCATTCTATGTTCCGTCCGCCCGGTCTCTAGGCTCGCCGGTAGCCGGCAACGTTTACATTAATGTATGAGGGCAATCGTAAAGCTCGATGTGTACATACGTCTCGATCGGGTCCCCGGCAGCCTCAGAGATTTTCTCGTGCGGCCAACGGACAAAAAAAGCACACGACATGCCGCGACGACGTGTACCCGATCTAATGCACTCGCCTATCCGTCCGGCGAGGGACGCGCGGACGGCCCACCGGTGCGCCGAGAGACGCTCCTCTCTCGCACGACGGACCGCGGCATTATAATGTGAAATCGTGACGGCAGACCGACTGCCGAGCCGGCCGTCGCTGATTGTCCGTTTCATTATGCTGATCGCGGTTTCGTCGGTTTCGAGCAATTAACATACACGCCGGACGACCGCTTCTGCGTCCGAGCGCTTCCGATGCTGCGCGAGGATCGTCAACCTGCATCACACTTTGCGGTGTGATTAGCACTACAACTCGACACGGAATGCTTTTATTAGACTGGGGATTTTATGCATTTACGACGAGAATTAGTTGGCGCGATTCAAACCACTAGATCCAACGAATTCACTTAACACTTGAACTACCGAATCTGTGAAAATGGTGAATCTCGGATTTTTTATTTTGTAATTGTTGAGACTCTAATGTTATTGTGGACACCTGCTACACGAAAATAACTCTGCAATGTTTAAATAAATGCCGTCTCGTTAGTTTCGAAAGTTTGGTTGTTCCGGTGTTCTCGGGTTACCCTGGCCTTATCGACAAACAATTTGACCGGCACCTTAAGACCACCGACAGTGTTTTGGTCGTAACTGGGTGTCGATGAAATTGTGTCAGGGTAATCCATGATGTGGAAACAGAAAGAAGTACTCTTATTTGTATCCCTGCGATGGCAACGATACCGAACAGAGGAGATGAACATGTCAATTATTTTGTTGAGAAATTAAAGTGCGTTCTACATAGTGGAGAACATTCAATGAAAACGGATCAGGGAGTGACTTCTTGTAGGACCGAGGGTCGGTGTCCATTGCGTCACCTGGATCTCCCCGCGCCGTTCACGGAGGGAAGGCAAGGCTAGGCGATGTATACGCGTGCACGGATTATACATCGCGATGGATATATATTTGCAAGGTACGTGTATTACCTGCGGAGAGGAGGCCTGGTGGAAGAGGTCGGCCGAGAGGTCGCTCGGTAAATTGGTCGCTGCGGCGCGGCGTTACCGTTGATCTACGGCAACAGACGCGATAGTTATGGAAAGGTTACGGCGGAGCGCTCGATAAAGCGTCGCGCTGCCTGTCCTCGGGAATCCGCGACGGCGGGGAACGAATCGTAAATCGCGGAATCGCAACCGCTTCGCCGGAGCTGGAAAAAGAAGAAGGAACCCCGCGACCGAGCGAGAGAGTCGCCGCAGAACGAGAAGAACAGGAGGAAGGGAAACAGATGGATCCCTCTCGTGCCGCACACGTATTCCGCGATCGCACGATTTCCGTCTTCTTCCGCGTCCCAGACCACGACCGGCCTCCTCTACGCTCGCTCCGCCGCAGATAAGCGATCGGGGTATTCGTGTGTCGAGCCTGAAAATCGTCCACGTTCCCTCCTCTGCCCCTAGATCTGCCACTCGAAGCGATCCGATGACGCTGAAAACCCACAGCACGGGGTTGCAGACCCGGATAGGGTGAACCTGCGCTCGACAAACTTTGACTTACGATAACTTCCACTACTCTCCCCTAAAACAACGAGATTCCCACGGTTTTTGCTGTCTGATCACCGAGGAACAGGTTTATTTAGTATTTAAATTACTTCATCATCTGTGGGTGGTGCAACGCATACTCTACACTGAAGAATTAGCTTCAGAACCAACTTCGTAGAGGATGTTTTCCTTCGTCTGAAAATGTTTTTCGGCGTGAGGTAATGGGTGATTGAACTTTTCGAGCTCCCACTACATTTCACGTAACATACGTATTCTAATGTAATGTTATCGTAATATGTATAACGTATCAAATGTTCAACGCTTATAATTTACAACAGAGAACCTGATACTCTGATACCTATAAAGGAATAAGTCGTAAATCGAACGGGTAAAGATATTCGGATACATAATATGAGTACCAGTCGTAACGTTAATAGGAGCGCCATACTGCGCGCCGTGCGGTGATTTCAATGCGTGGTGAGTATGTCGCCGTTCTCAGACCGCTTAAATCACTTTCTTCGAAAACGAAACTTACCGTTCAATATTCCCAGCCCACACTTTCCTCGTACACCATTATAAATACTCATATTTCCCAACTGTGGCACCGACAACAATCTGCTGTATGAAATAAGTAAACCCTTGGAAAACGTCTAGGACATAAAGAACATCGAAGGAATGATTCGAATCACTTTCGAATATATTGTATACTAACAGTTACAAGGTTCCTGTGGTCAATGTTTTCGTTTTTATTATCGACGCTTATAATTTATCTAACTAAATGACTAACAATTAGATGAGCTGTAACAAAACAGTGCTCCCCTCAATATTCATTAGCCATCGCCAGCAGTCGTTGCACTGGCGCGGCAGGTTGGCCAGGATCCAGGATCCGGCGGGCAGCGAATCGTAAATCGCGTAAATCGTTTCCCCGTCTGGCTCGGCTCGGCAAAAAACGAGATTACTCGGAGCTGATCGGGTCTGTCACGTGTCGGAAGCGAGACGGTCTCGCGGAGCGTATCTTCGGACAGCTCGGAGATCGAGGGAGCGCGGGCCGAGCGGATTTTTGCGAGCGAGCGAAAGAGAGACTCTCGCCTCGGCGAGGCCGTTTTAATCTCCCTCGAGGTCGACTTTCCGGTACACCCACGCTCGTGTCATCGATATATCACGCGGCCGAGGGTATTCACGGTTCGCGGCCGTGCTCGCCATGCGACGAATCTCGCCTCGAGCCGAAGATTCCGCGCGGAACCGTGCGGAGCGGAGCGTGGCGGAGCTGTTCTCGATTCGGAGAGAAAACGGGGTGTCACCTTTTTTGGTCCGTTATGACGTGACGCAACGACGAATACGGGGAGGCTGTCGGGAAAGATCGGAGGATCTCGAGAAACAGGGTGCGGTGCGTGGATCATCCGTGGCAACCCGAGGCCGGCCGTAAAAATCCGCGCGGCCCTTATTATTCGCCACGGGATTCGTAACAGGTCAGCCGCGTAGGAGGGACGCGGTGAAATACTCCGATATGAACAATACGCGATCACGCGCACATATCGAACCGTGTCCCGACGGTTTCGAAAGTCCCGTTCAAACGATTGCGGAACGCTGCGGGTACTGAATAAAATTTTATGCATTTTATCCAAGGGACTTTGCTCGGCCGAGCATTAGACACGCTCGCCTGGGAAAAGTTTCGCGGCTACGCGACCGAGCTCTGATTCAGTCGTTAAATGTAATTTGCGCTAGTCTTGGAAGGTATCTCCCCATCAAAACAAAACCAAAATGTTATTAATGCAGTACTTTTTATAACAAAAATTTTTAATGCTATATAAGTGCCTAAAGATCTACAATGCGATATCTGCTTCTATCCAAGAACTCGCAATTGTTATTTCTTGCATGTACAATTTCATGTAACGACTAGTACAACTGTACACAACTGTATAACAATGAATTGCATCAATTTTCCGCTGGATTTCCACATTCTCCGAACAAAACGGCTCTTAACGAACACCAAGTAAAACAACCTACCGACAGCATTATCCACTTGAAGAATCAATCATCTCCTCTGGAGGAACTGTTCGAAATACCGCAGGTGAAGTACGCAATGCAGAAAACTCTGGGAAACAACAGCATTGTTCGACGAAACGGGATAGCAGTATGACAGAGGGGGAATATTCGCGATTTTCGAAACCGATTGAAGGGACGTCGGTGATAAAGGTCCGATAATAGAAAGTGTAAAATCGAGGAGCATCGAAGACCTACGCCTATTCCGGATGCGATTGGATCGGGACGCCATTAATAACGACGCACTTACCGATCCCATGGCAGGTGGTAGACCGCATGAAAGTCACGACCTGACATTTGCCTGGGTTGCCCGCGCCCGATCGCGTCCCGAGAACCGATCGCGAATGCCGCATTTTTCTACACGCCGCGCCGCTCGGCTCCGCTCGGCTCCGCTCCGCACCGCTTTGCTTCGCTTCGCTTTGCTAGAGAAGCCAGCGGAGCAATTTCAAGTGTAACGGCGGCTATCGCCACCACTAACACGCGAAACGCGTGGCGTGCCATCGCTTTCTCTCTCTATTCGTAATCGCCTTTTCACTTTCGACGATGTATCGATCTCTCCCGTGTTTTCTTCAGCCCGCCACTTAGCGTTCCACGATCGGCGGCGTGTACCCGTACTCGACACCGTTTGCTTTCGAATTCGACCCTTTCCGTAAATGATTTTTTATCCTCGCCGCGACTACAAGCGTTTCGCTTCTCGTCTGCCCGACCTGCAATCTCCCGCGATCTGCTAAATGGATGTCGCTCTGCGTTTGGAAACGTGCCTACTCGGTTTTACGAGGCTCGGGCCGTAGTCCGACGCGCGTCTAATTGCCGGCTATTTAGCAATTTCAGTTGGCGATACTGGATTGTCGAGAGAGGTCTGAAAGTCTGAACTCTTTCCAGGTCACACGAAATAGTCCAACGTTATTCTTCGTGGGTCAGTCTTAATTTAAACGATTTTAATCAAACATTTTAGTAAAAATTCTCGAAAGATCAGTGTAGAAAATACGTCGATCAAAGTACATTTTCCAATGAGATATAATATTGATTCTCGAAAAAGATTTGTGAGGTCTGGCCTAGTTTCCAGCCGGTGCAAGCGCGTAGCCCGTAAACAGGTGGAACAATGGCCACTTTCCTGCGGCATCTTTCGCCTCCACACCCTTGGATCCCCGCTTGGATCCCTCGATCCTTTCCCGCGAATTGGTTGCGCAATCGCAGGTATCACCGGGATCCGCGACTCGGCATAGGTGAGCACGAGGATCCCGTTGATAGCCGGTCGTGTTCTTACCTTGATTTGCTCTCCGCAGAACCTGTTAACGCTTAATAAGTAATGGACTTATTTGCCGATCCCGCGAGATATCTCGTTGCATAATGGGATTTTCTTTTAGAGAGGCGTGGATCCCCCCGGTTCTAATGAAGACGCATTGTTTTAATTAAACGTCGTGGGACGATTCTTCTCCGGCTCGATGGTTGGACTCCCCACATGGTTCGTTTCCATTTCTCGATTTCGCCTTGTCGGAGATTCTATCGGGTGACATTTAGTGGCTCGACAACGGCAGATATCATCTCGGTGTTCGCGTAAATCGAATCGATTCCCTCCGTGTACACAGCCCCGGCCCGCGATATGTATCTCTGTACACAATCTACCTGCGGCGTTAATTATTTCCGTTCGCATTATACCGCATGTTAATTAAGTGTAACGGCGAGCCGCGCCGCCCCGAAAAATAATTTCAGGTCTGCCGGCCGTTGATGGGCGTGCACCAGAAAATCGCTCGCGCGGACACGTGGCAATTAATTCGATGCGTCCGATCGCGTTATCATTATTACGCCGCGTTATCGTCAAGTCCGATCCTCCGCCTCCCCGAAACCCCGGCGACCCGATCGGCCCAAGAAAAATCGACCGACCGAACACGTTAATTCTCCATTGCAACATTTCCAAACGGCTCTCCGGTAATTATCGCACAGCGAGTTATACGGGATTTCCATTTTTCGCGTCCTCCCCGCCCGTGATTAATCGTCGCAATTGCGATTTTTAATGGACCACGGTGCCCTCAAGAGCTTGGCAATTTCGAGGCAATTTCAGTGAAAAATACCCGCCAATTTGCAACTTAAATGTTGCCCGAGGTGTCGGTGATCTAGAGATCGTATCGTCCGGCAACGATCTCTTAGGGTAATCCGATTAAGGGGTGCATTAATTTCCTTGTAATTATCCTTTGATTTATATTTCAGCGGGGGCAATTAAACATATTTTTAAATGACATTTTCTTTCGCGAAAATTTGGTAATATTTCATCGCAGCTTCTAAAGGTTAATATTAATGTTGTCCATTAATTTCTTTACCCAATATTAAAGCAACTTCAAATTTTGATTGCCTTTCCTGTAAAAAAACGTCGCACTTCCAAAGATATTAAACAAAAATGAAAGTGTCACATTCCAGGCTCATCGAAAGCCAAAGTGCAAGGTGTATCGAAACTGCAAAACATAGAGCAACGTTGCGTAATACGCTCCGTTTCAGAACAAATCGTTCCTCGCAGGAGGAGGATCGAGCGTGACCGGTACGATGCGTCTTATTGTTACAGATACTCGGCGCAGAACGCGAGAGTCATCGTCGTTTGCGTACACGCCCATCGCGGCCGTGCGCATCGATCAGATCGGTGAAACGAAACAATTGTTCTTAGAGCCGCGGGAGAAATGAATGACTCTGAGGTTCCACGACTCTGTCCCGCTTCCTCGTCCAGCTTTCTCGCTCGTCCTCGTGAGCAGGACGATCCGACATTTAGGGAAGGAGGAGCACCGGAGTATCAGTCCGGTAAAGGGTGGAGAAACGTAACAGGTCGATCCTGTAGAATGGTTTCAGGCCACAAGTGCTTACAGTGCTATACTTCAATGAAAATACATGGGACACTCAAGGCCACTCTCCTCCTCCGACGAGATTAAGAGATACGGGTGGATACAAGCAAGACACAAATAAATCTGGTCGACTTCAAACTAGATTATTGCACTTATTTCAAGTTTCTGGGTAGATGAAGCTGTCACGTGAATTGAAAACATCGCAGAAAAAATATGGCTTGCGGTAAGTGGCTTACAATTCGACAATAAAGAATTTGGGTTCACCTGTATGTAATTATTGACTATTTGTTCTAATGCTTAATGGTATGATGATGGCAATATTATTTTGATTAAGACGTAAATGGAAAAAATATTATCAGTGTTACCTTCTTGGAGCAAAGTTCTCGAGTCTCAACAGCTTCGTATTTTGGGGTTGCTGAAAAAATAATGGTTAGTGTATCAAAGGGGTTAAGGGAGGAGTAAAATGACGTGGTTCAGGATGACGGTGTAAAGGCAACATTATTAGCATAGACATGTTGGAGCCGGCGAACTTAATCGATCTCGAGCAGACAGTTTCTCGAGCGGCGGCGGCGGCGGCGCGTCCGATCGAGGCTGTTGTCGAAAGAAAAAGGAGAAGAGCCATGGATCTATTTGCCAGAAATGGCAACGGGCACGGTAATGTGGAACGTCTGCGGAGGCCTTTACGTCGAGGCTGACCTTTACGCGTCTCCGCCAAGAGAGAGATGAACCCGCATATCGCGGTTGCTCGACAGATTATCGCGCACGGATCTAACTGCGAGCGGATTTCTGCGACTCGATCGCGTCGAAGTCACAAACGTACACGGTTGTCTAAGCGCGGAGCATAGGTACCGGCCGCTCGAGAACACGCTCGCCGAATTTTCTCGACACTGGGGAGAAAATGATTTACACGCCTCGTTAAACCGCTTCCTCTAGCCGCGCCGGTGGTTACGAGCTTTCGAGCATTAGCGAGGGAAATTAATGGAGGTCGCCTCGCGAATCGCCTCTCGCGATTTATCCGCCGGCGTTCCGATCTTTATGAACGGCGCTATTTTAAATATCGGCGAGCTCGTAGAATTTTTATTGCCTCGGAACGCGCGTGCTCCTCTCTCTCTCTCTCCGCCGCGCCGGCCTTTCTTTTCCCTCTTCCTTATGGGCTTGTTTCTCCGATGAACCGTGGTTTACAAACCTCTTGTCTAATGAATCTTAGGCCAAGTGTCGACCAGGCGAGTTTCCACCGAGAATTATGAAGTAATAACATTCTTCCGACACTCGCTTTTCAATAATCCGTTAGCGCTTTCGTTTTGCCAGATCGAACCGACGATTTTTCGCTCGCCGTTACGACCATTGTTCCGGACGAACCGCTCCGGCTATAAAATCGAGCACGAAGATGAAGCGAGCGAACAGGTGGAGAAAGTAGAAACGATACTTATTGATTTAGAAGTGGAAACCCGAGTGCGTAAAAATCAGGCCAGATAATCTCTTCCTCGTCGTAACACCGTCTACATTTTCGAGAAAGTCTGAAATGTCCAAGAATGTCTCGTCACGTGACATTTCAGATCTGTTTAATTATCATAATAATTATTCTAAAATTCTGTAAAAATTTCTTGAAACTCTTCCAAGCACATAGATTTAAGGTGGGATCTCCTTTAGACGCAGCGTTTCGTTATTCCAGCGCCTTTTATACTCCAATCGTCATACTTCATCAGAACTGCGTCTACGCCAAGAAACAATATCGCATTATCCGTTCGTGGAATATTCTAGAATATTCTTGCCAATCGTGGCTCTTCATCATTCCACGCGAAAACGGACACTTTTTGGAGTAAAATTTCGGATTTTGTTCGAATTGAAATATGTTGTAGTCTTTAGTGAAATACAAGGAAAGACATACCAAATCGCATCATAGGAATGCAAACTTGTGCGTCCAAAGGCTCAGCAAAGAGCTACGACAAAGGAGATCCCACCTTAAGACTTCACGTTTATAATTATTTTGAGATACACAGAAAACTTTGTGTGTGATTTAAGAGACCCCGGATATACTGGGTAAGTTATATGTAAAATCGCTCAAGAACCCAGACAACTTTACAGTACATTAAACAATTTATTTTTAGAATGACACCACGATCTATTAACTTGTACGTTCGAAGCGTTTCCAGCGAAGACATAGCGTTGACCAATTTCGCAACCATCCCGCATAACGCCGAGTCCAATAACAAACGATGAACGCCAGTGTCAAGTGTTGGCGATCGATGGAGCGTTCGAATAAATCTCGCGGCTTATCGAGGATTCCTCGGGATCCAGCGTGGATTCAGCTCCTCTCGAAATCGTGCGCGGTCGAATCGCATTAGTTCCGTCGACGGATCGGCGGAGGTTTCGCGGACCATCCGACGACGATGTTATCTTGGCCACGTTTCCAACGAGCGTAGCCCATTAAGCGGGACAGCCGGTGTCTAACGGAAGCGTGTCAATCAGCAGAGACGCGGCCACGTCGCGCGATCGGATCCCCAACACATTTCGCGATCGTGCGAATCGTCGTGATAGCGTTCGCACGACCATTCGACGGGTCCTGGCAACACACACACACACACACAAAGGGGGAGGGGGAAGATCGAGAGAAAGAGAGAGAGAGAGAGAGTTGCAAGCTGACAGCGCCTCAGGATCGGGGTCGAGTGCCGGAAGGCCGCAAGGCGGTCTCGTCTTCGGGACTCGAGGAATAGACACATTACGGCGTGTAACGCACCGGGCCGGGCGCATTAGCCGCGACGAATCGCGAGGAAGGGTGAGATCGTCTCCCAGGCGATATCCTCCCGTGGGACGATCGCTGGGAACGACCGCGATAAGCGGACGTCTTCAAAGATACCTCGGCTTTAGGAAAACCGACGATTTCATAGCCGGTAATTGCCCATAAAATTGCGCCATCAGTGAAAATCATTTTCCGAATATTTGCACAAGATTTCTAGCCCGTAATCACAGACGTCGATGTAGTGCCTCTTTAGCACTGACACGCCTTTCAGAGGCCGCATTAGACAATGCTACTCTAACCACGTCACTTACATACGACACGATTTTTCTATAAAATTATAAAATTAATTTTTAGTGAAATAATTTCGTGTGATTCGTATTGAGCACTAATGAAGTAAAAGCACTGAAGCAAAAAGAAGGATTGATCATTCGATGATAATGAAAAAATCATGTCGAGCCATTAGCGAGACACCGTCTGTAATTCTAAATTCCAGTACACACCGTCAAAAATCGTGTCTTAACGCCTCCTAACCGACATTTAATTAGCACTAAACCTACCGAGCACTAAAAGCGATTAAAATGTTTTACCTTGTAAAAATGACAAGGCTCTATTTATTTACATTTTGCTCCACTTTTATTACAATATGTGCTTGGATAAAGAAATTGACCGAATCAATTTTCATGTAAGCGACTTCATAATTTCAATAATTGTGAAATGGAAAATATAAAACCAGTCATTTGACCGGCAGTGGTGGGTTTAATGTTAAGCAAACGCATCCGATGTCAGGACAAAAAGCTAGCGACCTCTCACTCGTCGATTAATCAAAGCAGAATTCATCGGTTGGAAGTAAAACATAATTTCCAAGGTTGGTATAATTCATTTCGAGCGATTGGCAACGATTCGTCCTGATAAATTGCCGACGGCTGTACCGGTTCGCGGCCGCTGTTTCATTTTGTCAACGTAGCCGAGCGCGGCATCGCAGCATTCTGCGGATTTCTGGCGTGTAGTCCGGGTCCCGGGAAAGCTCCACGCTTTCCCCAAGACGGACGATAAATGAACGGCTCGCGGATCGTTTGTCCTTTCGAACGGTCGCTCGTGTCCGCGATCGATAAAGCGAACGAGCCGATGATAAATTTCGACGTCCGAGCAGCGAGCGGCGAGATATCTCGCGATCTCGCGATGAGACGCGCGCGCTCGCGCTCTCTCGAGCTGCGGGTTTTGCGCAACCCGCAACCGGGTATCGCATTGTGTACACGCGTCGACCTCCGCATAACACGCCGTGTCGTTTCGCGTCGTTCGCGAGCCGCGACGAGATTCAGCAAAATAATGCCAATAACCATTTGTACGTCTCCATTAGCGACGGCTGCAACCGGTGTCCATCGCGCGGTCGATGAAAACCCGCCGGAATGGAATGTCGGGAACACGCGGAACCGACAGCGCGGCGATTTATGAAGCATTTTTTTGAGGACGGACATGGTCTGCTGTCCTCAGACCCTGTGTCCAACACCGTGGACATTCACACTATGCTCCCGACGTCCAGTGAAGACGTCCGACCTAACCGATGGATTTGCATAATTGTAGAATTGGTGCAGTTGAAGTTAAGTTTCGAATAGGAGAGATCGTAATTCATTTTTGAGTTGAATGATAGTAAAGGTAAGGTAAGGTGCCCAAATATGGTATAGTCGCCTATTATGGCACTACCTTATATCTGGTGAGGAAGAAGTTGCACTATAGGGAGACAATCCTCAAACAATAGTTTACCATGTTTACTCAACAGTGTGCAGTGTGCAGTGCAATCGCACGCGTCTCCACGTGTTGAATATTTTAGTGGTTAGATTTTCGATTGTATCTTTTTCGAGGAAGATAAGTGATTTTGAAATTTTTTAACATTTCTGTTATATTAATGTATATTTCTGTTATATACATTATTTATATTAATGTTCGCCAACTGTTGGTTTGGGCTGAAATTCATTTTCTCTTTGTCAGTAGTTAGTATTATCAGCCCACGTGGTGTGCCCAATATGGCACTACCAAGGGTTCCCTAATATGGGTATAAATCCCTAATATAGCTATTGACATTCTTGGTGTGGGTGCCATATTAGGGACTCAAGGTGTACCATATTAAGAACCCCTTTCGCTGGAACCTGCAAATGACACACGACAAAAAAAATACTTTTCCCAAGCTGTATTAATCTTTTAACAAACTTGACCCCAGAATCTTATAGGGAGGAAATGCATCTACAACTGGTTCATATTTGGGCACTTTACGCTACTGCTTCGAGAATTAAATCTCAGAGATTTGTTCAAATTGAAGAACTGAGTTTTGAGTAGAATGGGGCCAAAATTACTACTTTCACCAAAGAAATAAATTCATTTTGTGATTCCCCACCAATGCAACTCTACAGTCTCAATAAACATTAATAAAAACGAATCAGAAGCTGTCAATTTCGACATGACCCGTGGCTCCAGTGTTAAATGAAATATGTCCAGCGTTTACGGGATTGTTGGATGTACATACCTAGTAGCCGCCAGCGCGTCTAGTTACCCAATTATTGGACAGTGAAAGGAAAAAATGTAACTTTCACGGGTAGAATTCGACGCGATAATTTACGGTTGATTTTCGAATGCAACGAGGCTCGAGTAGTGTGTCACTCGGTGCCACGGCGAATAAGTATACTGGACACGGTCGCCGAGGAGCAATGCCATCCGCGGCCTTTCACCGCGCCGAGGATGCACCTGCATTCAGGTGTACACCGGGTCGGTCAGGGTGTAGGAAGACGCTCTCGGTTCGTGCCTTAATGGCCATTGCTCCGAGAGAGGGAGAGAGGCCAGACGTTATTGGACCGAAGGGTATATACGCCGGCTGCGAATCTGAACAGTTGTGTATTTAATTGGTGAACGGTATCGACCCGAGGGTAATTAATTTTCAACCGTTCCGAGATACGGTATTATATCGGAGAGCATCATCGCGTCGGGCCCCCCGAGAACTCGTCGCCCATCTGAACGGTGCGGTGTCCGCGCGCGCTGATTTCTGCGCGTGTCGATTCGAGAGGTGAGCAAGGACAACTGGTCAATCGGCATCGACTGTCACTTATGTTTCGCTTAAGTGTGTTTCCTCGTTTGAGGAGCTAAGTATCTTCATTGGGCAATGGCCTCTGTGTTAACCCATTAACGTCGTCAAACTTTTACTACCGAGTTCTAAATAAGGAATTCAAGGATTTAGATTTACGCCGAGAACGATCCGTGAGATCTCTCTCTCTTTCTCTCTCGCTCTATTACGATCGAAAATATTTTACCGCCGACCGAAATACGCTCTACAGCGATTTTTACTTCGCCTGCGGAACCCCTCGAGCGATTCTCTACTCATCCAAACGATCAGAAGTATCCTAAACACTACATCGTTGCACTTCTAACTTGGTTAGACTCGATGCACTAGTTTAAAGAATATTATTATTGAAAATATTAGATATTATCAATATTTCATGAATATTAAATTTAATTTTACCGTTGAATTCTGCAAATGAGGAGTTCTTCGTCCGCCACGTGGTTCCCGCAAGATCGCGCGAGACACGTCGACGTCGACTTCCACGCGTGCACGTGCTCACGCACGATCTCCCGTGCGTGCAACGGATGAGTGCGTATGGTAATGACAGGCCAGGAAACGCCGGCCAGGCGCCAGCGAACAGCCTCGGGCCATAGCTACCTGCAATCTCCTCGAAATATCGGGGTGACTACCTTGAGAAACAACCAAGGCCGCACAGACGGAATCGGTTTCTGTCTAATTGCGACTCTAATCTATCCCGTTTCATCTCCTTTCATCAAATCTCAATAGCTGTGTGCAAACCGTCATTCGAAATGATTCACTCGGCTCGATGTGAAAATTGTCGGTCCTCTGGTCACACGCCTTCGAATTTCAGACTTCGAGACCAATTCTCTGAATGTTTGCTTCTCAATCAGTATGTTCTAGATCCTGTCGTGGTGCCAGAATTGTTGCTCACTGTAGGAATTTGCGCAAACCTTCATCCCCTCGCTTTACAGAAACTGCAGTGAAACAGAAAGTGTACTCTGGAAGACTCCGTGGAGTTACATTGGTACAACTAGACTGCGGATCGTCATGCAAAATAAAAATTGTCTGCATCTATTGTAAGAAACAAGAGCTAAATGAAATTGTTATTTTTTCTTTGTTAATTTCAACCAGATGAAAATACGTAAAATCTGCAGTCTAATTAAAGCATTAAAAAATACATTGTTCTGTTTCTAGGATCGTGAAATTCGGAGGATCGAAGGGAAAAATCCTGTGATGATTTTAGATCCGGTTCGCGAGAGGCATGTTCGTTGGGAACAATGCGACACGGTTGAACAATATCGAAGAAAGGAGGATCTCTCGCAGGTCTTCCACGGCGGTGCTGCGCGGAGGCCGGCGATGTGTTAAGTAACGCTAACTGGAACTCGAGCGGGGCTATCGCGAAACGCCGGTAATTTCAGCAATTACAAACAATGTTAGTCAACGGTGAAAGCGACGTCGGCGTGAACAGCGCACCGGCGCGTCGGGCAGACATATCACGGGAAAAGGCGGTTCCAGAGGCGAACAAAATAAATGTGCGAGCCGCGCGTGTCTTCGCCTCGAGCCGCGGCGCAACCTTTAATCGTTTTCACCCGAAACAGGCAGAAAACCGCGCGGAACCCCAACAAATCTGCTTTTAATCGACTCGCGCGCCGACCAAGCGGACCGTGTCGCAACCGGAGCTGCGATTTGTCGCGATGTAATCTACCTCGATTGTCGCAATGAGTTCGCGTTGGCCGATATCCAGGCGAACCTCTGCCATCGAAGCCGTCACTCTGCCCTGCGGACACTCTATTATGCCATTTTATAATTTTTGCCTTTTTTTCTTCACCACTCGTATCTGGAACCTCAGATAAAAATATTTCATAACGTAAACGATACCTTCTTTCGTGTTTTTAAGCACAGTCAAACCTGTTTTTAAGCGATTTTTTTACCTCTCCACTGCATAAAAAAAATTTTCTTTACTATGTTGTGAAAAATTATTTGTTATAGCTATTTATGAAGTTTGTGAATCTTTATTTTATGTGCCGATCTTTTTCTACGATCCCTATCTACCGCACAAAAACAAGTTTGACTGTAAAGAATACAAAGTTTCGAATGTGTGAGTATCCTATACGAATAGTGTGAAGTACACGTGCTGTCGTATAGGGATTTATGTGTCTGGTCATGGCCGGCCGATTCTACTTCTTGTAGATACTACCGGAGAACGAGACGAATTTTGAAAGGTGATTTCCGAGGAACAGCGCGAAGAAAGACCGATTAGGAGTGAACTGAAATTATGAATACACGTTTATGAAAGATCCTCTATCGGCTAGAAAGGTAACGTGATCGTAGAGCAGCGAACAGGCAGCGAACGAGGGGGTGGATACATTACAATGGGCCCGGCGGCGTTCTCTATCCGTTGAAATCAATCGGCAGAACAAACGAACCGGATAACGAACGTCGATCGATGAATAATCGAGCAACGATTCCGAATTAGCATTTTTCCTTGTTCCCCGGACCACGTATCCGTTCACGTTTCACTCGCGCCCGCTCGGCTCCGCGCGCCGAGGAAGTCGACACCCACGCTCCTCCGCTCGGTTTCGCCGCGTAGACGCGTTTCACGGTTCGCTTGTGGGATCATTCTTTTCCGCCGGGGCGATTGTAAGGAGATCGATATCGAGTACCGTTCCGTATCGACTGTGTATCGGGTTTCACGGTTGCACGAGTGCGTTTCTTTCCACGATTCAGGCCCTGCGAGTCCCTTTTCAACACTTGCCTCGCGTCCCGCGACTTGGAACGCTCCATTCACGCCTACGATGGATTAACCCTCGTCCTAATACGACATCTACGATGTCATACGATTCGTCATGATTTGATTGCTATGTAAAAATAAAATGCATACATGAAATTTTTATCTTTCATTTAGTCAGCGACACCTGCTGTCAGAGCACAGAGATTCGCAGTCCAGCAACTGGAAGCTTCCGGTTTTATAGCGACCTCGTGTTTTATAGCGACCTCGTGTTTTTTGTGCTGCCTCTCAATTTTTAATTGGTTCTTCATTTTAAAAATAGCAGATCGGTGGCAGTTCGCCGCTTATTAATATAAATCTAAATATACACGGCTCGCGTATAGACCGTATTCGGTTATCCGAGGAGAATGTTAATGGCCGGGGGAATCGAAAGTATGAACGGAAATCCGAGGAATCTCCGTCGGGTAGAACGCGAGCTGGATCGCGTGGCTCGCGAATTACGAAACACGGACGCCGCTTCACTGTTCCATCGGCCTGCGAAGCGGCCTAACGGGATAAATTTCCGCGTGTCCCGCCGATTTTTCCGCCTTTTGCGAAAATATATGTGACACGGGCAACAATAGAGCGCTCGCGCGCCGCTACGGGGATCGGTAAGAGAACCTGTTTAATCTGATTCCGCGACGCGATTGTGCGCTCCTCGAAGCCGCGGCCGCCACCGAGGCTGTTACATATTAGCGTTAATAATTCACGATTTTACGGCCGCGGACTCGTGAAGTTGGCATTATCGTCGGGCCTCGGGCACGCCGCGCTCTGGCATAGTTAGCACCGACACGCTGTTCGCCTTTCCTCCACCTCTACCGGTATTTATGTGTCTTATAGAGGCTCCGAGCCGGGGCGTAAATCTTCCCTCGAACACGGATCCACCAAATCGCATTATTTTTACGATCGCGAGACCGCTCGCCTACACCCCCACTAGCCTCCGACATCGGCCTCGGTAAATCAGCTCGCCTGGGCCAGATCCACCGTGCAACACTCCTGTTTAACGCCTGGCGAAAATGTACTGTGGCCATCCCTTAACACGCTGAGTGCCCACATACGGGTGACGGAATTCGTACATTTTAACTTCTCAATATTTAGTTCGCTAAATAAATTCCTTTAGGATTTGTAAAATGGACGAATCCCATACATAACTGGTTACATGGAACTTTATGTGACTCCAACATAAATAAATTTTTATACAATGAAATAACTACTTTAATACAAAAGCATTATATTTAAAATTTTGAGATTGTAAGTACTGCATGCGAGTAATTAAAAGATAAAGAGCGTATGGGTATTAGGAAATTGTGCCTCTAATATAAATTATCACATAATCATAAAAGCGAGTTTATCTGAATAAGGTATGAGGGTCGAAAAATAGTCGCCCCGATGAAATTTAATACTCGACCTGGAAACCGTACCAGCGATAAAACAATGTTGCGTGCGCGATTTTCTAGACATTGTGCCAATTCAGCGTAAGAACGCCGTATTTCCTTCAGCGAGCGAGGGTTATTGATGGCGATACGCGAGCAGTCGGGGGCGGCAAACTACCTCGAGGAAATCCCGTGGAACTTATTCGGATTGAGTACGCTATAAAGTGTCACGGTAGGGAAATGTTCCGGCGGTGATGCAAGTCCGCCGCGCGCCGTTGGAAAATCGAGGTCGGGTTCGCATGGCCGGCTGTGCCGTTCCTTCGTCGTTGGTGGTTTATGCTGCCAGCATATTTACGCCTCTCTTTGCCCGTAACAGAATGCATTGTTGGGTCATCGTAAATGCTGACGTGTGACGTGCGCCTCTTATTTGACCCTTTCCGTACCGTCCGGGTTTCACCTCGGCGCTCGCGAGCGGTTCGAACCACGCTCGACTTCGTGAACGAACATCACTGCGAATCCTTCTGCAAATCAAAATTCCCTAAACTCGAAAATACGTACATCAAATTTTTGCCTTCCTTCGATACTTTTTGTTGATGTCATTTTTTGATTATTTTAGAATGCTCATTTTCGACCAAAAAATTACCAGTTGTAGATGCATTTCCTCCCTATAAGATTCTGGGGTCAAGTTTGTTCAAAAATTAATAGAGCTTGGGAAAAATATTTTTTTTGCGATGTGTCATTTGCTGGTTCTAGCGAAAGGGGTTCTTAATATGGTACACCTTGAATCCCTAATATGACACCTAGTGCCATATTCGACATCCACACCAAGAATGTCAATAGCTATACCCATATTAGGGAACCCTTGGTAGTGCCATATTGGGAACACCACGTGGGCTGATAATACTAGCTACTGACAAAGAGAAAATGAATTTCAGCCCAAACCAACAGTTGGCAAGCATTAATATAAATAAACTGAAACTACAGATATGTTCAAACATTTCAAAATCACTTACCTTCCTCGGAAAAGATACAATTGAAAATCTAACCAGAAAAATATTCAACACGTGGAGACACGTGCGATTGCACTGCACACTGCACACTGCACACTGTTGAGTAAACATAGTAAACTATTGTTTGAGGATTTTCTCACTAGAGTGCAATTTCTCCCTTACAAGATATAAGGTAGTGCCATAATAGTCGACTATACCACATTTGGACACTTTACCCTACTCTTAAATTGTGTTAACCCCTTCACGAGTCAGACCCTTAACAAAAAATAGAATTTATTATTTCATTGTAAGTTGAAGATAAATTAAATTCTTTCAATCTCTCCACTGTTTTAAATTACACTCGTCAAACGCACAAAATCAGCAGTCTAATCACGAACAATGGAAATGTTCAAAGGCTCCGGAGTTTAAAAAGCGCGAAGGGACAATTGTCACTAGGTGTCCTGATACTTTCTATTTATACACCTCGATCGATACAATTTTCCCACGTGACAGAACGTTCGCGAGACTTCAAGCTCACCTTCCGCTTGTAACCGGTGTTCGAAATTCCTCCTCCGATTCCTGCCACCCACGTCCAGATAACTTTACACAAGCAACACCGACACAAAGGAGCAAGAGCCTGGTGGAAAGAACAAACACTGGAGCAAGACTAACACGATATGAATCTAAAACACCGAGAGGACATGAGTATGAATATTCTGGCCTATTTTGTTAATCTGCGAGGATTAGAAGCGAACGATGGCAATTGACCTGGTCGCTGAAAAATTGCCTGGTTATTTACAATTTTTGTAAGAGCTGGCGGACCCTTTAGGATCGCAGACAGATGTCTTTTTATGGGGGAAAGAGGGTGGAGGAGAAGAAACTTTACGACGCGGATGACTCGTTGTGTTAAATACTCCCAGAGGAAGTTCACGGAACGAACGGCCAGTCGTAACTAAACTAATTTCTTTACTCCAATTCGCCGAGGCGTTCGGGTACCCGATATTAAATCGCAAAGATGCGTTTACCGATGCCACGGTGTATTACAACCATAAGTGGAACGACACGAAAGGCCCGGCATTGTGCGACTACGGCGCGGCGTCGCGGCGGGGAACGGGACGCTAGAAAATGTCTTCCTGGACCGGAGAAAAGAGAGTAAGAGAAGGGCAAAGGTGGGCAATAAAATCGAGTTATTATCCTTATTATCGGCGGCGTTGCGAAAGCGCAGGCGCGCGCGTGGGCAGCGTGTAGACTCATTGTCGTACTATGTGCACCCGCGTGTCTACCACGGGATATCGTTCTATCATCGGGATCAATAAGGGAACGCCGGGATCGAGGATCGACCCGATGTCTTTCATCGTTGGAAAATTAATCTAGTGGCGGTGGAACAAAGGGAACCGAGAGCAATTAAAAACCAATCGAACGGATGCGAGCAGCCGATCCACTATGAATTGATCGACGGAGTCTCGGACTATTATCAGTAGCACTTTCTGGGTTACGGGTTACGATTCGTCTTTGTGGAGAACGATTTAATCGGTTCCGTCTGTTCAGAGCTTAATTGAGTTTTAAGTTGGGACTGTTTATTTTGGAACATTGTACCGTAGACTAATTGCTTTCTATGGAGCACTACAGTTAGGGATTGCTCTTCTTTAAGTAAAAATAGGAAAAGATGATAGAGCGACAAATCATTTAGTCAGTATTTTATGTTTTTAGTAGAGATTGTAAATGTTTTCCAATTTTTTGAGCTTTTCTTTGATAACAAGAAGCTAGTTCAGTCGAAGTAGGCGTTTAATGCAGATTTGTTTAAACTGGAATCTGTTCATTATTGTAAGGAAAATGGCTTCTAGATGAGAATACGATTATTTCGAAGCGGTAATGGATAACTTGACAACCAGATATGATACGATCTAGTTAACTGTTTACTGACAGTTTCCAAACTATTGTTCTTTTGTGAAGTAATCAAGATAAAACTGAGCCGAATGAAAAGTGAAGATTGATCAGAACTATCGGAAAGATCGACAGAAATCGTGGGCACAAGCCAGCACCAGCGATTATTATCGGCAGCCGTGTGCGGTAACACAAAGTGAATTCCAATAAACTGGCCGACATTTTTCCGCAACCCATGTGGCATGCAGAGTTCACGCATCGTTCGTACTCGCGTTCTCCTACTTATACACAGTGTCCCATAACCAACGAACGAATGTGCAGTAATATTTGTGACAGAAAGCTCGATTGCTACAGGAAGCCTATTAATAGGCTCTTCGATCAATCTGCTGTAACAAATGGAAGCATAAAAATCTTTGCGCGATAATCCCAAACGAAATTATTGGGTCACGTTGTTGAGGATGAGTTACTGGTGCATGATTCAAGTTTCGACATCAGGAGGAATAAACATCGAAAATTATAGAATAATCGTAGGTAGATGTGTTAACGCGAATGTGGCCAGAAGCGGAGTTCGGTTTTGCATCATCCACCCAGTAGATCCGCGAAAGAAGAGCTCGCGAGCGAATAGAATAGCGGTCGTCGGGGACGTGGTTGCACGTGGCCGGAATCGCTCGAATTGTCGCGAGTCCTCGAGCTGGGCTTATTTACACTCCATCTGGAGTACGCCTCTAGAATTTGAGCGCATCCGGCGAACGCGGAAGCCGTGGTCTCGTCGAGCCTCCGCTCCACTCCGCTCAGCGTAGTCTCGAGCGGTGCTGAGCCACTCGCGGACGCCACTTGTCCCTGAGAATTCCAGGACAAGTGGCACGACTCTCGCGGGCCGCACGACGCTGAGAGCCGAAGGAAGCAAGGTGAAGCAAGGTGAAGCGAAGTGTGGTCGTTCCCGTCTACATATATACCTGTTCGATCCTCCACGACGCGACGCGACGCGACGCGACGCGGCGGCTGCCTCCTCTGTCCTCGTGCTCTTGGTCCTCGTCGCCGTTCCTCTCCTCTCTGCAACGTGGATCGTCGGCATAGAGACGTGCACGCCGGCTATTCAGCCGAAGCGGGTTAATACCTCGACATTGTGGACACAAGTAATGGCGGCCTTTACGCTTCAGAACGCTCTAGCGGAATCGAACCGATATCCACCTTTCTGGACTCTCCACTATACTCCGCGACCTCCTGCTCCTCTTTTTTTCCAAGAGATCCCCCACCTGGCTACCCGACTATTTATTGCCGAGCTGATTTACCGCCTGTATTTGGAACTTTATAGTCCGAGACGCATTAGCGGACGGTTTAATAGCCATGGATATTCGGCTATCGGTGCCTCTGTTAAGACTCCTCTTCTTCTTTTCTCCTTCATACTATTTATTGGCATAATCAGCGTTTACGCATACGAGATAGAAAAAGGACGCCTGAAGTAACGGTCTGTAATAGTTCTTCTTTGTTTATTCGAAAATCTCGCCGTGAACTATCTTCCCGGGGATCTAAATGGCCTTTTTAAGTATCGACGAACAGGTGTTCCAATTGAAACGTTCGCGTGACTGACGCGAAATTTAATAATATAGCGTTCTGATGTTAATGCTCCCGGTGACTTAGGTGGTCGATTAGAATTTGGGTAACTTGATTGGAATTAATTGCAGATTTAAGGCCTTCGCGTCCAGCCATCACACATCGTTTTTTGCGATCGGGACTTTCGGAATTCCAACGTTTCGCAAACATTGTTAGGTTGGAAGGAAAATTCTGTAGTATTTTGAAGAAAACATTTGCATCGATTTATAAAATTATATGTTTAATATTATTCAATGATATAATTTCTATTATTTGTTACAACTTGTTGCCATCTTTCAGCTAACCTGTCAATTCCTGTTTCCCAATGACTCACTAGCAACATGTGTTTTTGAGTTACAAGCAGAATTACCTGCTTATTTAAAATACGACAGAACTTTCCCTCCAACCTAATTGATTCGACGAGTCTTCATGAAGGAGTGGAGACAGTCGTTCATCTTGCGATACGATATAGGTGTGAAAATCAAGCAAGTCCATTTTTTGGTATTCCTGATTATTTGGTGCAAGAGTCGCAATATCCAATATCTGAACTCGTCCAGCCTTTACATCAAGATTTTCAATTCCAAACGGACTATGCATCTGATAGTCGCCATCGACTCGGCTATCAGTCATTTTAGCAGCGATCGATCTCCCCGTCGTTGAGAATCGATTTTGTTGACGTTCGTCTAAAATCCTGTGTTTCTTTCCTGCGGCCGATTATCATACATCAGGGTTAATCGAAGGACCCGCGGAACAATGCCCTCATTCATCCTAATCAGAGGCTGAATGCCCGGCCGCGAATAAAACCACGGGTATATTTATCGACGTCAGCTCTAAATCCATTAATTCGATTCCGCATTATGCAAATTCGCGGCGCGAGCGAGCCCGGCAGCGCTCTCGGCCGAGGCTCGACGTCTTCAACAGGCGGACGTGGGCGAGACACAGGCCTGGCCCCGCTACTTGTAGTTCTCATTCGAGCTCCCGTCGGATTCGTTCAAACAAATTCGACTGTTCGAGGGTCGCGTGGGTGGCGGCTCGCCGCGTACAACAAGCACCGACACACGGCGACTCACTCGTCCTTTTCCGCGGAAACCACCGACAAACTCAGGGACAGGCTCGCGCGACGGTGTCGACGTAATTGAAAAATGGTATGCTTCTCTTGCGGAGAAAGTGGAGGATTTCTTGCCCGATTACTTAACGTTTCGAGATTGTTGCCGCGGCGAGGTTCCTGGGAAATCCGTCCGAGAAACAAGCCTCGGACGATCCGCGAGAAATTTAGAACCGACGACGTTAGTTTTTCTGGGGCACCGGGCAATTTGCGGAATTCAAAAGACTTTGTTGCTTTCACCGCTTCTTGTTCGCTTCTGCGGTTTATCAATGGATCTTTTTGCAAAACAGAAGTTCTCGGAGTCGACTGTGAGGGACAGAAATAATTTTCTCTTTTAAATGGGAACGAAACTGTGAAAAACGTATAGAAGAATTTCTAATGTAACCCTACTTTCAAAAAGAAATTCAGGAAGAACCCATAACACATTCACATGGTATAAATAATTTTAAATATCGGTATAAACAACTAATTAACTTATAAAGGGAACGGATGAGAATGAATCTGCGAATTTCACTGAAATCTTATAAATTTTATTCCACATTCACCGAGCCAGGTAAGTACTCTATGACTCACGGCCGACGCTGTGCATAAAACATGGCAGCGGACTCGATCAACATTATAAGTCAGACCGGGATATACAGCGCGAATAAAACGACATTTTTAAAGCATGATTTATATCATAAAGTTGTGCCAGCTAGAAACTATGTACTAAAGCTGCAAACGAGAGAAGGCAACGCACTCGCCGGGAACTCATCTACAATTTGCGAATCCGGTGATTGGTTATATAGTCTCGTAAATAAATCGCGACTCGGGCGACTCTTAACAAAGACGATCGTCGACACGAAACCTATCAGCAGCATTAATTTATTTCTGTTTCTATGTCTTCGAAGTGACGACCACGGCAATGAGATTCGAACGAGAAGAGACGAGTTTCCTAGCAGCCATAAAATCTCCGAGCGCCGTGTGTTCACTCATTAACAGACACCTGTTCCCTAGAATCGTTTCCTTTCATCCCGTTTGTCTACGACCTGCGTCGGCTGTGCGGCAACGTTCCCGTGCTCGAATGAGATTAAAACGATTCGTTTCGTCGTGGTTCTCGTAGCTTGACGAGACCAGTCAGCTATATTCATCCGCTATTAGAATTCGTTTACCCGCGAAATCGCGGCGATCGAGTCGTGCTTTCTCCTCGAACAAGCGAAACAGCCTCGAGACAGGCAACCTGTTCGACGTTGCTCGCCGAACGTGATACACCTGCGCGGGTGTTACTAATTAGAAACCGCGGACGAGAGCCGGTGAACGCACGCGACGTGCACGTGCCTCGGACCATTTTTAATCGCTCCGCAGGATGAGTATTAATTCTGCAATTAGCAGAGACACGTTCATTTGTCCAGCAGATTGGTCTCGGTGCGCGAGTGCTCAACCTAATCACTATATGACGTCGCTAAATGTCAATTTCGGGTTATTTCGGGAGAGATGCACCAGTTTTTATCGTGGCAATACTGAACGATTTTTAACTGTTTTTCGCGTGTCATGTACATCGTATTAACCTACGCAAATAACCTCGTTTCGACATGTACAATGTATACTATTTTATGTAACATGTGTGGTAGAGAAAAAAAAGAACAAAAGTAGGGAGAAGAGGCTATAAATAAAGGAGTGCGTCCCTAAGGCCGTAGGGAGTGATGCACTTTCTCGACCTTTTTTAAACAGTATATTAATATATTAATATAAAAGTTTTACTCATGTAACGTTATATCTTATTAAACGGATTTAAATAAAGAATTCGACTATGCCTGTCTACACTTTCAATTCTTTTTAATAAAATTTTTATAAGCAGAAAACGAAATGTGGTGCATCTCTCCCGAAATTACCCAAACCGCTTTTTCTAACAATCTCGAAATAATTGATTCGAGATAACATATTTTTTTGATAATGAAAATGATATTGGTTAAATGTATTAAATGTGTAGCTCCTGTGTCTTGCCAAATCCACTGATCGTAAATTATAAAATTTGAATCTGTACACATCCAACTTTCAGAAAAGTGTGTATACATATTAAACATAATCTTTTTGCACCACTGCATTAACCGAATGAGTAAAACGATTTATTATGAAGTAAGTGTATCCATACGGTGAAGTGTCCACGTTTCCCTCGCCATGGGGCAAAGGCAGGTATAAAATTCGTGTCGAATGGACCTCAAGTCCCGATCCAGCGTGTAACAGCTCGTGGGAACGAGGCGCGCGAAGCACGGAAGCGTGATGCGAGATGAACAGCCGTGGCAGGGGAGGGATTCACATTTTCGTACGATGATAAATGATCTCATCACTGGCATTTAGAACGCTGCGAGGTGTCGGAAGACCGAAACGAGCTAGGACAAGGGATAGGCAACGAAGAACGCAGAGAAGAAGCAAGAGGAAGGTAACCACGTTTGAACGCGATTAAGGGTAAAGGGGCATAGATCGTATGCAGCTATTCCTCGTGGATCAAAAGCGAGCGAGGCGAGCCTGGAACGAATCATAACTGCGGTAGGATAACCATTAACACCGATAGTTGCCTCTAATTGTCTGTTCATTAACCTTCTAACTGGGAAGACTAGTCGGTGTTCGTGAAACGCCGTGAATTATGCACTTGGTGCCGCAGTAATTATACTATAGTATTTTTGGCTGTAACGTGTTGGCCTGGCATCAATTTTTATTAAACGTACCTCTCGATAGATCTTATAGAACCGGTCGAACGTGTTTAACTCGAAGCTGTTTCTCGCATTAATTCGACACATTGTTCCTGATACATAATGCACTTTGCAGTGGATATAAATAGGCATTATTGCATTGTAGCAGTATTGCTTTATATTTAATTGTGTCACCTCTTATTTTCAATAAAAGGCCTTCGTGCAATAAAATGGCAACGAAAGATCGAAGATATAATTTTGAGATTTGCGAATGTTAAAGTCTCACGTCTTTATTGTCAAGTGGACTGTCGTACGATTTTTCTACGAGGTTATAACAATTTGAACGTCGACAATATTTCACAAACAATTTAGCGAACCTTCAATTTCTGATGTCACGTATATTGATCAAATCAAGTTAATTGTGCAAGATCCATTTTCGAAGACGGGCAGAGGCAGGTCGAAATCGTTAGACGTTCATTAAAAGAATGATTGCGGCCGATTCAGCGGGAGAACAAACGAAGGCAGAGGGGACGGCCGTCAGGTCCCAGATTCTATCAGCAGCGCGGAGATTGCGTTCGATGTTATTACCATGAAATCGAGGGGAGCGAGAGCGGGACGTCCAGCGGCTATCGGGGGAAATAGGAGGGAGACGGTCGGGGGTTCGGCGAAGAGAAAAAGAGATCACGGTCTCTGGGAGCGGAAACAAAAATGGATATAGATTATCGCGAGGATGCGCGGGCGCGGTACCCCGTAACCGTAATAACCAGTTAAACGTTTCGCGACGGAAGAGGTTGGCGGCGGTCCTCGAGGTCTGGTGGCGGAGATGAGGCAGGACGTGAGGTCAAAAACTAATATCGAAGCTGGGAGGGCCCCGCAATTGCGGTCGCGAGGACGGGCCCGGCTACCGTGGGCCGCGTTCCCGCGGAACAACTTTGGTCCGTGGCTGGTCGAAGCCATCTTGCGAAACCATCCGCGGATCGGATCCAATAATTTCGCCGCGGGTAGGACTAATTTTGAATGCCATTAGTTAGCACACGCCGCCTGGGATGATCCGACCGCCGGAACGGATTGTTATTTCATTCGTTCGTTTCGCTCCGCGTCGTTTCACTCCCCCGCATCCTCCCTTCTTTCTCCCTTTCTCTCCTTCCTCCTATCTCCGCTTCGTTCCCCTTTCTTCCCTTCTTTTTTCTACCTTTGTTCGTGATTGTTGTGCGCTTGCACGTCGCTCCGCTCGCCAATACACTACCGCTACCGTATTATGAGGCCGGACGCCAACGCATTACACGCCGGCCCTCTCTCCCTGTTTCTCCCTTTCTATCTTTCTCCCTCTTCCTTCTCTCCCTACCCCGTTGATCCTTGCACGCGTCCTCTTTCTCCTTTCTCTTTCTCTTTCTCCCTTTTTTTCGCCGAGCATCCCCTACCTCGCAGCATGGCGCCACATCTGATTGAATCGAGCCTCCGAAGAAACTATCCTTGTCAAGAGGCGCGCGTCGTCGCGGTGCGAATTCCGCGGGATCGTTTCTGCCGACCATTTCCCAGCGACGATCGGTACGCATGGTATTGGGTCACTGGGCGCCGCGGATCGGGATCCCTTTTGTTCCACTGCCGAACAGTGGGCGATCACGCCAGCCAGTGATACGTTCCTCCGGCTGGCTGATGCTCTGACGCACCTGTGTGCCACAAATTAAATATTTCCTCGGACTTTGCCTCGTTCTCGTGGGAATCGAGGAGATCGCGTGGGCTGAGGGGGTGTTCAGACTTCGGAGATGGAGTTGGAGTCCTGGTGCAAAAAGTTGGGTGAGATTTCAGAAATTGTTCAATTGCGGTATCAAACAAGCAGCGATGCACTTTCGTATTTTCTTAAGGTCGTTTTACTTTAACTTACCAAGTAAGCAAGTTGTCCGCAAGATTCAGTTTGCAGAGTCACTCGGCAGTCGACAGAGAAATCGCCGGCAAAGGCGACCGACATAGCGGCGAGGCGCGTGTATGAATTTCTTTTTCATAAATAAACCATCGAAAGTGAAGATTAGCATGAACAGAGCTGCTGGCACGCGAGGAGACGCCTCGCCCTGGGTTCCCCAAGCGGTCTGTCGGCTCGGATCGCAGCATCGGGCGTGCGATCGTCATTCAAGTCAGCGGTTAGGTCTACAATGTCCAGCGCGTTTATTTCGAGATTATCGGTCGATCAGCGTGCATCGTCATTCTAAGCGCGACACGTTGCCGCGGACATTTCGCTACGGTTCCACTGTGTAGGCGGCGGAAGTGACGGGGGAGGTTTTGCTCGGAGTGGGGGGCCGCGAGGGGGGGTCGCAAAAGAGACCGCAAAAAGAAACGGCAAATTTTCACCGCGGCTCGTTGCTGCTCCGCTCTTTTACGTAATATGATTTTCAATTGCACACGCCCATCACGTATCACGCCGCCTTTCTATTCATATAATCTTGGCCGTGTGCGCGTGCGTGTACAGGCTCTCCCGCGGACCATGAGAAGAGGTATGAAAGAGAGAGGGAGGGGGGCAAGGCACTTTTGATTATCGAACCTCGGCTATAGCGAAAGAGAAAGAAAGAGAGGGAGAGAGAGGAACACGCTCAGGCATAATACCAACATACCCGAGCTTCTTAGTGGGTATGCATTATAATGCATCTACAATGCACCGGCGCGGTGCACATCAAAGCCCGGCTACGTGAGCGACTACGTACCCGTGTACGGGCAATACCCGGCCGCTTATGCTGCCGATACGAACCGCCTAATGGCCGACCGATCCATCGCTCGGCATCTGCCCAGACGCTATTCTTCCGTAGCTTTTCCGTGACTTCCTTTCCGCAACTCCCGTAAGCCAACTTCCACCTCGGCGGAATTCCGTCGAGGGATTCGCCGAACGATGGATTCTTGTGGTTCGTACGGGCCGGCTCTTCCGGGAGTGGCTAATTAAACGCCGCGATCAACGGTCAATGATCCTTGACACGGCAGATGCGGCTGCGATGCACGATTATCGGGAAACCAGAGATGATACCGGCGCCCTTAAACCGCGAACGAGCGTAGCCACGATGACGGCGGAGCATTGGAGAGATTGCCGGATGGTTATGCTTGCCTTGGTGCTCTCAAGTAAACAACCAGGTTAAAGAGCAGTATGGGGAGAGTGGGGAAGATGAGTAGACTAACAGGAAATTAATGTAACTTCCTTATCTCCTGCATAAAATGACGAGTCATTTTTATGGATTTTACAAACTTGCAACTATTAGGTCATCTTCCCCGCCGTCGCTGCATTACTCTGGCGGTTCCACTACCACCTGACCTTCCCCTACTACGTGACTAATTCAGTAATTACAGAGAGAAGAGAACTGTATTCCCCTCAATTTTCCCGGTCTGGCGACACTGCCCGGGCCTGCGTTAGGGTATCGCTTATGCTTTCGAGTCAGTTCAACGGAGTGTCTCCTAAAGACGTAGGTAATTACATTGTTTATTTGCCACTTCAGAAATAGAGATCTAATCTCGTTCAGAAGTCTCGTGCAAAATTCATGATTCCGTCTACAATGATGCAATATGAGAGACGATAGTGAATCCATGTATTCCAGTTCAGCTCGAAGTGGCAATTCGCAGGAACACGAAAAGGCAGCGTCCAGCTTCCGCGCTACGTAGCCGGCCGTTTCCGCCGGCTTCCGTTGGCGCCGACGGTCTATAATTTGTGCGGTCGTGCCCGAGGGATTCGGCGAGCGATCTCCCTCCTCTTCGCGGCCCCATCGTCCTCACGGAATGATATTCCTCTCCCCTTGGGGAGCACAGGGGAAGAAGGAACCCCTGATGTCCGGTAGCAGCCACCGGGCGCCGCGCCACTATCGCTCGCAATTACAACGCCGTCGGCCGTTTTTAATCTCGAACGACCCGGCAAAAAACGTAATCACTTTTTTTCCATCGCGATTACGCGGGCCCGGGCCTCGATCCCTAGGCCCGCGATGATCCCCACGCTCGAAATTGGCAGCTCCGCCCCCGCGTCCACGTCCACTCTCCGGGGATAACGACCAGGCTGTATGCAAATACGGTATGCGAATTGGCGGTATTTCGCGGCGGATTATTATATTGCCTTGTTCCCGAAATTACCCACGTAACTCATCACGCAGCGCAAAAAGATTTCACGGTGACATTATCGGCCGAGCCGCTCACAGAAGAGTTTCTGACAGCTTTTTAATGGCTGCGCCGTCTATTATACCGTGATCGTCGCTGTCTAATAGGCAGAGCAGTTTGCGGACGCAGTTCCACGTAGCTCTTTATATGCGTGCACGTGGTACGTAATTATGCGAACGACTTTAGAAGCTTCGAGAATAGGGTGCTGGGAGTCTAAAAATTAGCGATTTTGTTCGGTCTAATGACGCTTACGAGACGGACCACCTTTTACTCCGATTCAGTGCTTTGAACCTTTCCTGGCTCTTACCGAGATATTTCGGTCGAAGATAGTTGGTATTTTATTTGAATAAGTCTTGCCGATTCATGCACTGCATGACATTTTAACAAGTTGGCTATCGAATTAGTAAAAATTGTCGCCGACGAGACGTTCAACTTTCCCACAGAAATCAAATATCCCATAGAATATAAAATATTCTAATAGAGTTATTTATGCTGACGTTAAAACGGAAAATCTATGGTAGCTTTGCAAGAGCCAGATAAGATACGATGTCTCTGCAACGATCTGCTGTAGGAGGATACGTTCGTAGAAAAACGTCGGCCACTGTGTTCGTATAAAATTTCGCAGCCGGATACGCTATCCCCTGGGAATAATTCATCGGCGACTGTAGTTGGTTCATTGGTTCGACACGTAACTCCCATGGGCCAGCTCTCCCCCGCACGATAGGCTCACTCCCGCGCGGAGTCAGCGCGATTTTACCTGTACCTACGACGGCGTAAGGTGTGAGCCGGGTGTCGGCGATCGTGGAGGCGTCATTGTCGTGTGTTTCGTTCGTTTCACCGATTACGTCAGAGCGTATGACCAAACGGACGACTATCGAGCGTAAATAGAAAGCAAACGGCGACGAATCGAACACTGCCAACCGATCATTTGTCAAGCGCGCGCGCGCGCGAGAGATGGGAGCCCCCGAGAGTATAGTATGTATCGCGTCTAAACGCAGGATTATCGGCGAGGATGAAGGCGCTACCTTCAAGAGGGGGCAAGAAGGGGACGAGACGCGACCCGCGCCTACCGTATCTCGCCTGGGAGAGTGATATTTCTATCGTCGACACCGATGCAGGAACGTGTTAACAATCCATGCCTCGGCAAGCGGCGATTGATGGCCGTAGAAAAGCGGATTTATTAATCCTGACTATTATCAGTGTTCAAGGCGCGACGACTCTATCGATGGCTCGCGAGGACCCATTGCTACCCGACACCGGTCTCGCCTTTCCAATTTCTAACCTCACTGACCAATCGGCGCTGTCAAAACCCGCCGACTTTCGGAAAGGTCAACCTGGCGAGACTGATGCGCAACAAACCCTCGACCTGCAGTCCCCATGAGGTTATCACGATTTTTGAGAACCACCTGTACTGGAATGTGGATGATGGCTCTGCTGGAAGAGACTGACTAAACATCACCCGGAGACTCCGAAGACCAAACCGTCGGATTGGGCTTCGAAGATTTTAGCTAATCTGAGTGGACATTTGCACAATCTTTCCACGGAGAGACTGTTCCAACAACAAAAATGTTGTTAGTCTTCGATGAAATAAATGCTTTCTTGTATTTCACAAATATCCACGTACCATAGGTGCACAAAGATCCGCAGTCTAATAATGACATAAAGGATCATTACCTTTCCCTAACGAACAACACGCAGGCTTCATAACCCGTGAAATAATCAACGGAGTGTTAACTAAAAATGATTATGCCGCAATTGCGGCTGGTTGCCCCCGCGATCAGCCGAAGGAAAATGACGCGTGAAATTAACCCGATGTCAGCGTGTCCGGGACTCGGCCAATCAGCGTCGAGCGATCGCGTCACGAGTGAATCCCGTGAAACGATCGCGGACCGACAATACTCTGGTCTCAGTCACCTGCTGGTCAAGTTAGAATGCATTTACGTAAGTAAACGACGCGCGGATTGGTCGCAGCTCGTCGAAAGAAGCACTCGCCGAGAAAGACAGAGGAAGGTGCTTAGAGGTTGGAGAGGGTACCACTGGAACCGTCATGCCGATGTCATTGTAGCGGGTGATTTATAGCCGGTTCGCTCGCTCCGACCGTCGCGCCGCTGGAAAATCGTTTGCGTTGCGCAAATTTTAATAAAGCAATCCACGCATCGACGTCTCGATTCCCCAGTGATCTTAAGAGAGGAACGCGGGTCCGCGGGGCTGGGACGAGGGACGCGGATGGATCTTCTGATAATTGCGCAACACCGCGCACTGGATCCACCGTTTCCTCCTCGTCGTGATCATCGCGTCGCCAGGAAAATCGCAACGCACCGTTCCTACAGCTTCGCAATACTCGGGACTCGGTTGTAACGACGATGTTCGCTGATAAGCGTGTCGCGAACCCGACTGGCGCCGTAATTAATAATTACCGCGACGAGGGACAGTGATAGAATGCGCCCGCTCCTTTGAGAAATTAGGAGCGACGGCACTTGGACTGGCTGCGACGGGAACTTGTTCTACATGCTCGCTCAAAGTTGAGGATTTAATAGGACTCGTCCTTAATCACGTTGGGTTATCTGTTCATTACCGGCGCTCGGTTGAACCAGAGATTAGTGAAAAATAAAGGCTAGGGTGCGGAGGTGCGCTATGGTGGAATAAATCAGTTTGTAAGTTTGTTATCCCGTCTTTTATCTGAAACTTCAATAAATCAACAAGCTGACAGCCGCAGGAGTGATCATAAAAGTCACATAAAACCGTAACAGCTTATTTGATAATATAAGAATAGAAAACACAGAGTTTACTGTAACCAGGCTGCGGATCTATGTTCGACTGTCTATTGTATGTCTAGATTAATTTGAATGACTGAATATTGTCAACGCGCAAATAGAACCACGTTTCGATATAGACGAAACAAGATCCTGTTCAAAATGATCGCGAGCGTGCAGTAATATTATAAAAGAAAGGGTTCATTTAAAGTCATAAAGATGGCCGTACCAACCGGTCCAGCTATGCAAGCCACACGCAGTCTCGCAACAGCAAAAAGCCGGTCGCTTAAAAACCGCTAATGACTATCTAATTAATTGATCGATCACAGAAACCGCGTGAAAAGTCGTAAAGCAGCGACCAATTAAACCTTTCCTGCCGTTTCGCCGGTAAATTAGCTCCGCCGCGCCACGCCGCACCGGTCAGAGAGAAAACCCACGGCCGTCCGTTTCAGCGGACCGTTCTCCCTAACAACCGGGATGTTTATCTCCAAAAGGCGACACACGCAGACACACAATTATTTACGCGGCAGGCGTAAAGTGAATCGAATTATCGCAGGGTAAAGGGTGTCGGACGCGTCTCGAGTGTGGAGTCGAGTGGAGTCGAGTGGAGTCGAGTGGAGTCGAGTCGAGCGAAGGCGTCCGATAATTCATTATCTCCGAGGCCCGGTCTCGTCTCATTTTCGCTGCACGGGGTCCTCGATCACGCCTAACGGCATCCCATCGGCGTAAATACGTTGCGTAATTAATTTCGCGCAAACCACGGGCTCGCCGGCGTTATATTTATAGCGGTGCATTAACCCCATGTGTTTTATGCGCCGCTCGGTGGAGAGCGGTGGCCCCGCGATATCCCTGGAAAAGAACAGAGAGAGAAAGGAGAAAAAGGGTCTTTGATACTCCCCGAAGAAGAATCCGAGCTGCACGATATCGAGGAAGACGGGGAGGGACGCGATTCCCGAGGGTCATGAAACACCAGGTGAAAATATCGATAGGAGGTCAAGCTGAGGTTAGTTAACGCGCTCTCCCTGCCTTTTCCTCCCCCTCGGATTGTGATCCCTAACCCTCCTTTTTCGCCTCTCCTCGTTCCTCTTCCTACCAGACCCTCATTTTTCTATCCTCGTCCAGCGTAGGCGTGGAACCTCCTGGCAAGTCCACACGGTGGACCACTGACTGCGCACAATTAGGCCTCGGCGCAGAACGAATTCATCTTCGTTGGATGCGCGAGACTCCGGCCAGTTCGGCACGATCGATTATCAATCATTCTACCGCGGCCTGCCCCGGTCCACGATCCGGCCCGCTCAACAACCGCAGAAAAAAGTAGACTGTGCAGGTTCTACACCATCCTCCGGTCCACCGTTCTGGCCCCGTAGGGTGTAACCACCCCCGCAGCCGGCTGCTCGTCGGGTTTCGATGTTTCCTGATGGACGTTTCCAGTGCCCCACGGGCTCGCACGCCGATTGGGATAAAGTGGCTGTCGGGATTCATAATGATCGGCCACGTGTGGCGGGCTTTATCGGCCCCTGCCCTGGAAACTCGATCCTCGGCCCCTACGTGATTTATCGATCCGACTCGTTTTCACAGGCATTCGTGACGATTCCGGAGTGACGGCCTGGAATTCTTCGATCGCCCTAACTTGATCGATTCGGAGATCTTTCACTGATGCCGAGGGACTCTCGATTTTTACGGTTGAATAAGATGGAGTTGGAGTCGGTTGCTGTTAATGGAAACTCAAATCTGTTTCAAGATGTTCGTTTCCATCACTTTGAAAGTTCACGAAAGTTCAAGCGTTCAAGGCAAACATTTTCAACTTTGCAATTTATTGGTTCTAGATCGCTGTGAACGTGTTAGCCACTGGAAGCCTAATCATAGCTAATATCGAAGATCGAGTGATCGAAATAAATAACGGCCGTAGTGGACTCGTCGGTTACACAATCCTGTTTTTCAAGATCTTTCGCCGCAATATGGAAACCCGCGACTGTAACATTTACAATTTCCCGCTCGATGATATTTTTCACCTCGCCGCCGTGGAAAAGCGACGGCCACGGTTGCAACGTCGCGCACATGTTCGTTTGATTAATAGACACTTTCCAAGAGCATGGAAAAATCTGTCGATATAAATGGAAATTAGATAAACCGTGAACAGTTGCCATCCTCCATCTTGGAAAACCTTGAGTGGTCAGGTTTGATCCTACCAGACTGTCGCCTTTCGATTTAGAAAAAGCAAGAAGTCTCACAATCACAATGGATGTTGAATAATTTTCGCATCTGTATGCAGGTGCCATTGAGAATGGCACTTCTATTGCTGCTTTGTCCTGCTCCCAATTCCTTCATGTTGCAAATCAGTGGTAACAACCAAACTCATTTTATTCACTTTTCCTTCAGTGAACTTTTACAATTGTCTAATATAAATCATACGTATTCGCAGTCAACTTGTGAATTGCACTTTACAATAGGTCATCAATTACTTGGCATACTGGACTTATAAATTGTTTAATGACGGACAAGGATTAAGTTGGTTCACTGTCATTTCCGACAATATTACACATGCAATTTAGACTTTTCCAGCGGGGAGTGATACGTGGTAGGAAGTAATCAGAGGTTTATTGTGTCCGTCGTTCGCTTTCTAACGTCTCATTCGCTGCCTATGCTTAATTAAATGGATGAAGCACGACCGATCGTAAATATTCGACGAAAAATTTCTCTTTAACCTCCGCCGACCCCGAGTCGCAAATCAACCGATCGAAAAAATCCACGTGAACCCGGCACGGGCCTCGATGATAAATTAAAAAGCCGGATGACAAGTAATTCGGTGTCAGGTGCAAGCCGCAATAACAATCGGCTTAAGGAGCCCTCCGGGTGTTCCTCGGCCGAATCGAAACCGCCGATTTCGTAGACCGATGAAATGATCGATCGGCGTAGATTGTAACATGATAGATAGATCCGTCGATTGTTTCTAACGATTCGCCTCAACGATCGTGATCCCATTACTGTACTCGATACTTACGCCGCTTCTCGTTTCGATCTCGGGCCGATCGCGGCCGAGAAACGCTTCTGACGGTGATGCAACGGTAGTTTCGATTAAAACGAGCAATTAAGAGGATACGACGAGGATCGTATTAGCCCCCAGCTGATCACGTCTTAATAACGTCTTGGTCGATCTAGATATTCGATTAACCAGCATTATTTTAGACAAACTCAGCGTTAAATCATCGGCAAATGATCGGTTTCATATTTTTAAATTTACCACATATGAAAATGTAAAGAAATAGGGTGAAGTGCCCAAATATAGTACAGTCGCCTATTATGGCACTACCTTATATCTTGTAAAGGAGAAGTCGCACTCTAGTGAGAAAATCCTCAAACAGTCCACAACAGTGTTCAGTGCAATCGCACCATATCTGTATATAGATTTTAGTATCGAGCCTCGTGGTTAGATTTTCGATTGTATCTTTTCCGAGGAAGTAATGTTCAAATGTTTGAACATATCTGTAGTTTCAGTTTATTTATATTAATGTTTGCCAACTGTTGGTTTGGGCTGAAATTCATTTTCTCTTTGTCAGTAGCTAGTATTATCAGTCCACGTGGAGTTCCCAATATGGCACTACCAAGTGTTCCCTAATATGGGTATAGCTACTGACATTCTTGGTGTGGGTGCCGAATATTAGGTGTCATATTAGGGACTCTAGGTGTACCATATTAAGACCCCCTTTCGCTGGAACCTGCAAATGACACACCACGAAAAAAAATATTTTTCCCAAGCTGTATTAATCTTTGAACAAACTTGACCCCAGAATCTTATAGGGAGGAAATGCATCTACAACTGGTAATTTTTGGACGAAAATGAGCATTCTAAAATAATCAAAAAATGACATCAACAAAAAGTGTTTTGGTACTTTACCCTACAACTTTTGTCATTTATTCCGTAGATTCAGCGTTGAAACGACCAATCCAAACGACCATCTGTAAAAATAAAACTGGCAAAAGCATTGCATAAAGATTCTCACCATTTCAGCTCGCATCTACCACTATTCCCCTCGGCAGTTGTTAGCTCTCAAAGGCAATCAATCCTCCAGCCGCGTAAAAGATTCCGCGCAAAAACTGCGACAATTATCGCCCGGCTGATCGAATCGCTGCGGGAGAAAGCGGTACGGCTTAAAAAAGGCTCGAATCACCGAGCGAAGTCACTTTTCAGGCTGTTCTGCACTTTGACACGTCCCGGGGAATAAAGTGTAGGATCCGGCTCCATTCTGTCGGCGTTCAGTCAGGCTTCTGCTGCTCGGGAACCGATGATCCGCAGCTGTCAAGCTATTAGCGCCGGCTCGTTATCATTATCCTGCCGAGTATGATTTTAATTCGAGTTTCACCGGTTGGCCAGTCTGCGTCGGCTCGGCTCGGCTGCCGTACAAGGAAGCAATCACGGTGAAACGTAAAATTGACACGGGCCGCGAAACCCCGCGGTGGTTTCGCGCCGTCTTAGAGGATGGTATAGCAAACACAATGCATCCTTGTTCGTTGCAATCGGAATTTAGTTCCCGCTTGACACGACGCATTCAACGTCGTTGTCCTTCCGCTGGGACTCGGCGCGATTAATCCTCTCGAAAACTGCCAATCGAGATAATGGAACGTCTCTCACGAGCCGAGCGATCATCCGCTTGTTCCAACAACCAGGTCCCGCGTTATGTGTAACGGGGAGAAATTTTCATTTGGCTCCCAGCGACGTGCAACCTCGTCCCGACTTTTGTTCGCTGCTCGCTAGCAACGTTGCAACACACCGGTTCCAGGCGTCAGGATCGCGCCTCCGATGCTTTACGACGATTGACGTTCCGTTCGACTACTTCGTTACACATCGTTAAGCCGCGGATTCTCAGCGCTTTCACGAGGGCCGTTTAACACCGGCACCTACCTGGGATCTTATCATCATAAACTAGTCATCTGTCGATGGGCGGCTCTAGCCCGTGTCGCGAAACTGCCGGCCGTCCGCGTCTGGCCCCTGAAGTGCTATTCTACTTAATTGTTTGCCGGAACCCGTCGCGTCGCGTCGGGTCCGCTAATTTTTCAGAACTCTGTGATTCGGAATACATGAATCTCAAGATTCTCAAGCACACCTTGATGAGCTTGTGCTGGAATGCTCTTAAGTTATACTGTGTATAATATTGATTTGATTATCATTAAGTCAATTGCGCATTGGTCAAGTAGAAATTCATGAAAAGAATTGGAAGATACTTAGAAGCTGTGTCTGATATTACTCGCTTGTTTGAAGTCGTAGAAAATGGTGTCGCCTCTTCGGACACGAAGAATCGGAGGTGTGTTTCTCTGACAGTCTCACAATATCTTCCATTGTGCAGCGGCCAGAGATTTTCAAGGTTCGAGACAACGGTAGACCGTAGCAGTGAACGTAGAATTCCTTTCGATCTGAAATGTGAGCGGATCATCAACGATAAAGTAGCTTTCCGCGGCGAGCACGGTTGCAATAGGAAACCGTAATGTGGGGGGTTAAATGACTTCCCACGGAGAGTTATTAGATATCATTCGCGAGGAGCGGTCTCTACTCTCACAATCCGGCAAAAAAGGAGGAGAAATAAAAGATCGGTAACAAGGTGAAAGACGGAACGGTCTATCTCCTCGCGATAGTTACGAGCGTTGTTACAGTCTGAAAACGCGGAGAGCAGAGCCGCGATGTACCCGCGACTCTCTCTCTAATAAAGTTGTCGCGAGTGGGTTTCACATTGTGCTGCCGGTGGGGACATTAAAGGAAGACGCACGGTGTCTGTCCATGAGACCAGGGTCCATCCCCTGAGTTACAAGTAGAAACCCATTTCGAGGATCGCCTTGTTGTGTAGCGTCCCGTGTACTTTATATGACCACATTCCATCTTTCCCACGATTCGCCGTGGTGCCCTCCCGATGAAAATCATCCGTTCTGTCATCAACGCGGTCGGACACGTCGTCGTTCGGCTTTCGCTCGTACCGGAATCACCTCCTCGATTTTTCGCTTTCAACAAATCTCCACGCTAATCCACACTTTCGTTCTTAATGTCTCTATTAAACGCGCCTCGCTCATCCTGAAACTTCTCACAATAGCAAAACACAGTTAAAAATCAAACAAAAACGTCACCGGAAGGAAAACGACAAGACATTACGCAAGTACCAAAAATAGTGTATCGCTTCCTCGTTCATCCTGAAGCTTTCCCCAATAGGTTCTTGCACTGCCAAACCTGTTGACGCGCAGATAAAAGCCGGTAACAGGTTCCAGCCTGCAGATTATTTAATAGGAATATTTATTTGCTGTCGGAATAAAAACGTCACACGGGAGAAAAACGAGAGGACATTATGGAATTCCCAAAAATAGCTGGTTCGATGATCCCGCATTTCACCTCGACAGCGTGAATTGTACCGGCAAGCGTGTTAAAACGCGGGTAGAAAAACGAGGATCCACGGAATAAAACATATGCTATGTTGTTTTGGGGACGGACGGTGGAATGTTACGTCAGGAAACAGGATCGTTGCTCGTGAGAGAGGTCGCCGCGGCGAGTCGGTGCGATCCCGCAGGATTACAAGCGTGTTGCCGGAGCGGATTCACATAATTCGCCCGGGGCGCGACGGCCGCGCGTTCGTTCGTGCCAAAATAAATCAGTTGGTCCGGGGTGGTTGAAAAATAGCCGCGGCCGGCTTGTCCTAGTGTATATATTCGGGTCGCGAGAGCGAACGATCCTAACAAATTGGTCCCGAAGCAAATGGGCGCCACGATGCCGATTTATTATTATCTATTTACGATGCGCCTTAAATCACGCGCGCCCCGGAGCCGACGGCCGTTCCTGCCCGGCGAAATCGTGAAGAAAGCCGAGGGAACAAGGAGCGGAAAGTAGTGCCGGGCCTGGACCTGTGTGTGTGCATGCGCGTGTGCGTGTGTGTACGTATATTATTAACCGTTTAGCAATTTGACAGGCGTTGTACTTTCGAATCGGGTCCGATATGATTCCCCGCGAGGTGATTTATACTGCGAGAGGCGGCGCGACGGTGTCTCTCCCGTTTGCGGCCGGGGCCCCGGTAGCGGTACTCGTTACACGCGCCATTAGCCCGTTTTTATTTGTCACGGGATATTTACGGGCGTTATTTAAGATCTGTTGTTTAAAGATCGTAAAATAATTTACACTCGTGTCGTTAAAATGTTTGTCGTAACGGTGTGCTACATTCACCGGTGGACGCGCGTACATAGTATCCTCCGCGGATATTTCTTTCAATTCTAACTTCGAACAATCCGCCGTGTGCCTTTGCACGGGGGCGTGGAAAATCGTTAACAAAAGGCTGCTCGATCATAATGGGCTGATAACTTGATTATACTCATGGTGAGCGGAGGATTGCGTGAATATTTCATTGACTTGCGGATTTAATCTTCGGCTGCATTGTCTCCGAAGTCCGTAAATCGGTCCCATAATGAAATCAAAAAATCACTGGACAGGTCACTCTATGTTATCTGCAGACATAATTTTGGGCCAAACCAACCAACTTCAGAGCAACGATATATCCAAAAGTTCTTTACGGTAGATACGAAATGGGCCTTGTATTAGGCAACGGTACCTTACCATGGTCGAACCTGAGAGTCTAGTTGCATCATCAACGGACCCACACACGATGGGCCCACTGACGCACCTGGCCAACGAGGTGAGACGCGCCAGGTGAATCGGTGGACCGGGTGGGGTTCACGTACTCGAAATTTCGTGTGCGAAGATTGGCCTTGACGGGGCCAAGATCGTCGATGCCGAGGCACCGGTGCGCCTATCAGTGACGTATTGACAGACGTGAACAAATGACAGTGCACAGCTGGGGGGGAAGAAGCGTTGGCCGGGCGTGGGGCCGCTAACAAAGCGGGGACGGGGCCCGGGCGGATCGGTGTTCCCGAGCACCGAGCATTATCATATTATGCTCGTTTGTAACTACAAATTGAGTTACCCCCGCGTGAACCCCGCGGCACTCCGGGCCCCGGCCAGCTCTGAGATATATATCTCGGCACTGTCAGCCCGCGAACGATACTCTTCGCGATCGATACCCTTCGGGCAGCACCCTCCGTGAGGGATCAACCTGCCCGTCCCCGGGAATCACCTGCGGGTGGCCGGGATGGGCCCTCCTCTCGTTTCTTACGGTCAAAGGTGAAAAATGTCCGACCCGCGTAAGAACCAGACGATCCGCCCGATAAGATTCGTCTGATATATGGCCATCTCGAAAGCGAGGCCGATCGACGATTCTCGCTTCTTATAAGGTTTATCTAGGAGCCCACCGAGGCATTTCCAACTCGTGAACACTACTGCTTGACTCGGGCGATGCCGATTTGTCAAAGGGCACGTTGTGGCAGCTGTTAGAACCTGCGAGAAAATTTACGGGATTCGACAAGACAATATAAATTACGAAATTCGTATAGTATTGTAAGATTTTATTTTATATACAGGGTGTCCCAATATTCCTTCAACATCCGGAAATGGGGGGTTCCTGAGATCATTTGAAGCAACATTTTCCTTTGTAAAAATGAAGTCCGCGGCTTTGTTAAGGAGTTATTAACGAAAAACACGGACCAATCGGAGCGCGAACTGTCAATTGGCCGACTGTGCCAACACGCGTCTAGGTCGCACTCTGATTGGTCCGTGTTTTTCGTTAATAACTCCTTAACGAAGCCGCGGACTTCAGTTTTGTAAAGGAAAATATTGCTTCAGATGATCTCAGGGACCTCCCATTTCCGGATGATGCGATTATTCGTTCTCACATGCCACACAACAATTTTGGTTCATTTCTTTAACTTCAGTCTTGGTTCTTAGAAACATTTCCATGCCCTTAAAAGAACATTTGCAGAGCAATTACACAACTTTCGCAGCACAGTTTTACAAGAACAAATTTATTTAACATTATTTCTGAATTACATTCGGATCAAACCGGTCGTCGGTAAAAATCGGAAAGGAAGTGCACAAGCGCTCATGACTCACAAATTAGCGAAAACCCGCAGGATTTCGCTTCGAACAATTCCGAAACGGCCATTGAATTATTTCCCGCGGCGGGGCCGTGCAATTTATCAATCGAAGACATTTCTATTCGGAGCGGAATCGAGAAACGGCCGCGGCCGCGGTCGGTGGGAATGAACGATTCCGCGGCGGCGATAATTTTGCAATAGTCGGGGCCCGCCTCGACGCGGTGAGATTCACAGGAAAGGGAATGGAAACCGGAAACCGGGGCCTCGGCTTGAAAAGGTGCGCGAGCGAACGCGCCCGGGTACATTCACTGAATCTCGTTCCTGGCAGATGACTAATACTTGATTTGACGAGACAACCATGAAGAAACTGTTATACATTGTTCCTTGATCATGGCTGGAAGCGGCGTGGGCGACTCTCGCCGTTATGCTCGCGCGAGACGAGACGAGACGAGACGAGAGCCGTTCCTTTCCTCGCGAACCGAGAACCGTCTTGTGAAATTCGCTTTTCGTCAAAAATATTTGTTCCCACTGGTCCAGAACGGAGTTCTAACAGTTCCACAGTCTCGCTCGCGCGCGGAAACGAATATAACAAAATTAAATTGCGGGAGAATGGTTCATAATATAGGGTATAGTGGCCTTAGTTGAATTAGTTAAAGCTGAAAATGGATAAATAAATTTAAGAGGACTATGTACCCACGATATTTTCTTCGCCGGTGGTAAAATACATGCTCATTTTGCAGCTGTAACATTGTTGTAAACAAAAACCCTCTTCCCCTGCGCTGTAGATTGAATCCTCCTGTTATTTTATGCAAAATAGTACCAGGATGTCATGGTCTAAAAATGATAAGGACCGTCGCAAAACAGAATTCCCGTGTTCATGTTTCCCTCGTCTCTCGCCCGATAATTTGAACAAAATCAAGGTACAATATTGTTTAAACCAATCATGTTTCGGGCATAACATCCTAATACCTTTTTACACTTTTAATACTAATTTATCGTCGGTCTCGGGCCGGATATGCGGAGAACAGAAGGCGGGGGACGATCGTTAACCGTTGATGTAACGCGACGTTTTACGATCAATATTTTTCGCTGTAAAGAATCGGTCTCTTTAATTGGCCGCCGATTCGCGCGGCTTTCGTTTTTACTGCCTCGTAACTCTGCTGCTCTGACCGAAATACTTCACGATCAACGTCCAAAAACCACAGGCACTCTGGAAGGTTCACGAAAAATCGGATGAAGAGGTTCGCCGGCTCTGTCGGCGGGTCCACAAACGACCCGGCTCCCGTTCACACGGACTCTGAGATCCTGCTCCCCGGAAACGGGTATCCTCGATACAACTATTTATTGCCCCAGATGGTTTCTAAAGCGACCTCGCTCGGTCTATCTTTTCGTTTCGCTGGGATTCCGATCTCGATGAATCGGGAGAACCAGTCGTAAATGAAAGGATAGACCGGGTCGCGCTGCTGGCGGTGGTTTACGACGGAATCCGTGTCGATTGCCACGAAAAATGGAAGGCATGATCGACGCAATAACAGAAAGACTCTTGGGAAATTCTGGATACTGGAGCCAGTTCTTTGATTGTCGAATCGCTTTGTGTCTCGTCGAGTAACCTGGTTTTATGTGGGAAAAACGTCGCTAAAAAGATCAACATTTTTAAATAATACACTTCTAATGATAATGTTTAGTGATTCTACAGCAGAGTTTTATATTAATTTCATTACTGTCGGAAGATCCATTAAAAAATTCTATAGACCGTGGATTTAAAAACAAATGGATTAATAAATTATGTTACGTTAGAACTACTGAATCATGAAGACGTTTAAACAAAAGGAAAATTTTCTTTTCGAATGAATTCTATCTATTTTGTACATAGACAGGGCCCGGTGTGCGACGTTAGGAGCAAACTCGAGCACGAAATCCATTAATCCATTCTGTTATATTCGCACGCGCAGCGGCGTGGCGTGTTCGCCGTGCGACAGTGGAATACGCTATGCAAGCGTACTGCAGCGGCAATATCTCAGCTCGACGCCAGCAGACGTCCAATCGGTCCCCTCGAATCGGCGAAGAGCCCGAGGAAAGGGGCACGGTGTGCATCTTAGACGCTGCCACGGAGGTGTTAAAGCAGCCGGACGTCGCCAGGCTCTTCGCCGGGCCGAAGTTTATGAAGAGACGGTAGACAATGGGTCGTTGATACGAAATCAAATTACGTCGAAGCGGGGAGAGAGTCTCGTCGCCGCGGGTTCCCGTCGAAGCGGTGGCGAAACGACCGATGCCACACGTATACAACATAATACGAGCGGGGCCTGGGGCGAGGCAACGCGAGGCAAGAGCGGGACGAGGCGACACACGTAGGTAAACGATCGTTTGTCCTCCCACCTCTCGATTGTCGTCTCGGGCTCGTGTGTTGCATCCTCGCGGCTGCGAAACACGAGGGCAAAGATGGAGATGAAGGTGGAGGTGGAGGTGGGTGCCCTCGGATCTTGAGTAATTGGAACACGACCTCTGCCAACCCCCGCTGACCCTAAATGGTCAGCGGAAACGAGCTTACCACCGGGGAGGAAGCCACCTCGGGCTTGGGCAATCGCATATTAGATGCGGATTCAGATGCAGATGCGACCGTCCGGCCTCGGACATCGCGATCCACGGGTCTACCCGGAGCTGGAACCGCTCGCGTCCGCACCGGCTCACGCGATCCCGCTTTATTATACTCCCACGATGATTTATGCTGACCCCGCTCTCGAGCATAGATCGCACCGGAAACTGAAATTGAACCGGCTGCATCGTGGATGCTGCCCGAAAATCTGCAACGCGTCGGGGGTTGCTTTCTGACTGATAGCAATCTGCAGATGCCTATCTATCTTTTGCTTCGAGTTTAGACTTGTCTACTTCTGACTGTTGATTCTGGGATTTTTGTTTTATTAATTTATTCTCTTCTTCGTTAGTAGACCATGGTCCGCAAAACACAAAATCCAGCATCTTCCGCCATTCGACAAACTACCAAGATTTTACATAATTCCTGTTGCGTGGATTGATCCTCTGGTCTGCCGGGAGTTCCGGAGTCTGCGGCTGACTAATGCCAAGCGACAGATGCCTACAATGAAACAATCATAGTCTGGAAAAACACGCGATTATCCAACCGAGCTAGGCACGATTGTGTACGAAGAATTCCCATGAAGCGGTCGGTGTACTTTTATCATTCGAAAGAGCTTTGCGCAATCGCTCCGTAGAAAGATAAGTTCCAGCGAGTAATCGAGTCGCGTACATTGGTTCGAAAAAGCGAATAAATATCCGCGAAACAATATCAGAGAAAGCAACGGCTTCGGTTGTGGCGGTGGCGGGAGGAACAATGTACCCCGCCCCCTCGTCTATCAATTAAGAGATCGACTGGCTCGTGCAAAGCTCGCTGGCCCCGGCGGAGAGTAACAAGGCTCGAGGGGACAAGGGGAAATCCGCTTTGGTTTCGAGCCGCGAAGCGGAAACTTACGAGCTAGTTCTCGCCTTATCGCCGTTTACGCGACGCCCGCGCGCTCAGCGATACGATCGGAGCTGCGGGCCGATACCGATCGGCCTGTTGCGCGCACAAATCCGCGGCCGTTTATTTACTTGCTCCGCTTACTTATGTGACACACACCAATTCGCCCCGGAGATATATGAATGACACCGGCGACTATCGAGTAATTACCCGCCGATTCGATTACGGCCTACCACCGCGGCTGCCACGTATTTCCCGTGGCGTATCTCGTGGAAGGTCTCCACCCACGCGTAGACGAGACTGTTAGAGCCACCGTCGCGTACCGCTCACGCGGCGAACCACGGGGCTTCTCTTTCTATCTTTCCCATTCTCACTCTCTCCCTCTCTCTCTTCCTTTCTCCTCCGTCTCTTTCTCTCGCCGTCTGTCCGTGCGTCTAGCGATTTTACATCGGCAGATAGAGTCGCGTGTAAAAGTCGAGAATAAAGCGTATGTTGCGCCATCGACTCGGTGCCGATACCACAGTGCCAAGCAAGTCGGTATTGGCCCCCGCGACACGCCACAGTTGCCGGTGTTAGTCACCGGGTCGTCAGCGCAGAGCCAAAGGGGACGCCGTTTCATCGAATGAATCATCGAGACGTGCTCCGTCCGCCGACAGGGAAGACTTCCGCTCGCCTCTTACATTTTCACATCCGGAGAACCGAGACGAGAGATCGTTACGACTTTTAATGATGCATTCGTCATCTGCCCGGCCGCCGTGGTACTTTGACACGCGACGCGCCGCTGTCTTCTCGGAAGAGCTTCCCTTGACAAGCCTGCCCCGAGGCTTTGTTGTCGCCAACGTGCTAGTGTCGCCGCCATGCCATCAACCGCTGTCAAATGCTTAATGCTGGGAAATGGAAACCTACGCTGTCTTGTTCTACAGTCTTCACAGATTTTCGGATGCTTGTCAAAATTCTGTTGTGGACCAAGTCGGACTTCTGCAGACTAATTTCACTGTGCAACCCCTGACGTGTCTCGTGTTATTCGAGTGGAGGAGGCACACTTCTCAGAGGACCTTTCCGCTGGAATTGATGGAACACATTTTTCATCGAAGTACAAATTTTTAATACATCCGACTTCGCAATTTTCATAAGGCAACGCGTGCCAGTTGTTTCTACTGCTCGGTAGGCATAGCGTTAAGTAGAACGAGTAGCGGCGCGGCCAATTCGGACCCGTGAACCCGCAACATGGTCGGCCGTGCTGTAAATTACCGGAGGGGTCCGCGGTCGGGCATAAAGTACCCGGGAGATGCGCGGGCCGAGTCGGATCCGCGGCTGAATGAAACCGAGGGATAAGTTTACAGCGTCGTGTCTAACATTCGAGGGGGCTGAGTTCTCGTGGTCCCGAAGGAGGTCGGTCAATGCGAGCAATCAACGGGGCCCGATAAAAACGGTGTACGAGTCGGGGGACGTCGCGCTGCCCGCCGAGAAAGAAAACGCACGACCGCACAATGTTCTTGGCGCGGGATGGGGCGGATATACATATGTATGTACGCATAGCGCTCTGCGGCAGAAGCAGTTACACTGATTGCCGTGTTTTCAAACTCGAAAGAACTCCTCCCGGTCCCGTCCGTGGGAACCTGACGCGGCGCAGACACCGCGATGGACCAGCTCGGGGAGCGTGTACGTACGAGCGGGCCCCGGCGAATGTGGTCAACGACGGGCCCCGAACGGAGAAGACAGAGAGGATGAATCGCGGGATACGCTTGCTCGGAACAGGGACAACACGTCGGAGAGGGAAAAGAGACTCGGACTCGCCGAGGCAGCTCATCACTCGCGAATTAACCCGCCGTTTCCAGTACCACTTCTTCCACTTGGCAAGCACGCTCGATTCGATCTCTGATGAGAGTTTACGAGCACCTAGCGCCTCTAAACGGTAACGAATAGATCACGGGCATCAGGGAACGTCCGACTCGCTCTTCAAAGAGAATCTGTGGAAATCAGTCCGATAGGGGTACCGTTAACAGAGAACGTCCACGTCGCTCTGCTTTACAAGCCTCGATCGCCAATAGGAACATTATGAAGCATGTTAAAGGGTTACCGCGGGAATACTCGGAAGGCTGACAGAACGTTCTGTTTGCTCTATTCCCGGGAATTAATTGGATCGGGAGTAACTGCCGGGATCGGTTAGACTGCTCTTCTGGGATGCGAAGATTAACCCTTTGACGTCCGCCTCTCTGCCTCACGCCGTCCCACTATTATAATGAAAGAAACAAAGTATTGTCGGGAACTATGGTAATAGTATTTAGATTCTTTTTCGTTGTGCACAGCTCCAATTCCTCTATGATCTACTCCCGTCGTTTAAGACTTCTTACTGTTGACAATCATCGACTGCTGTGAACTATTCGAGAAGGAGCATATTTCCGACATCTCAAGAAAGCTCGCAATTAACAAGAGAAATTACGCCGTGGCCTAATTACAACGAAATTACAAAATCCTCGGCGCGTTTTCGCGAGGCAGACATCTTTCCGGCAGCGCGAGCGCGGCGAGCATCCACGGTAGTAAGATTTAAGGTTCGTTTACGGGATTGCCGCGCGATAACAGAGATTTACGATCAATTAGAAGACGAACAAAGCCGAAGACGTACTGGTTCTGCTCGCTTAGTAAAGTTTCATTTGTACTTCCGAGCGCGGCGTCGTCTCCGGCGTGACGGGCCCCGCGATTTATCATCGCGACCCCGTAGAAAGTAGCAGCGTTCGATTTAATGGCCGACCGATTGGAGACGCGGGAACAGATAAGCCGATCAGAAATCTGGACGATATAGGCTGCGGAGCTCGGACAGCCGGAGTAAAGAGAGAGAGAGAGAGAGAGAAAGGAAGAGAGTGAGTTGAGAGAGAGAGAGATTCCTCGCGGAGATCGTAGATACGGAGCGAAACAACGTTGACGCATTTATGCATGAGCACCGACCGTCAAGCCTCCAGGGTATATACCTTTCCGTAGATCGGCGCAGATATATACGGGGGCTTGTACCTGTATACGTATGCGGTGCGCCTACCGTGATGGCGTTACCCTTTTGAACGGTCCTCACCTTTTTATCTCCGTCTCCTATTGTCTCGCATCTTCGCCAAAAAACCGCGTCGCGTATGCGTCGGCATAATTTTTCAATTTGCTCGGCCCGCCCTCAGATTCTATCTGTCCAGCGCCGGTCGAAATTGTTGGGGTAGCTCTCCATCCCGGGCCGGATAGACCGAGGATACCCGAGGGAGGAACGAGCAACGACCAAACGAGAAAGAGAAACGGATATACAAGCCGAGGGGGAGAACGGGTCAGTTGGTTCGCGCGTGACCTTTCGCACGAGAGGACAGGAACCCGGGAGCCTCTCTCGTGCCATAACTTTTCGACCACGAACCCGTATCGGTAACCCCCGTGGAATCCTAAAATTCCCGGGGCTCCCTCCGTGGAACCCCGCTTGACGATTCCGTGCGGGTACGATGCTGCTGCGTCTAACGGTGCCGGTCCGAAACACAAGCTGCCCGGAATCCTGAAACATTGCTAATCACCGAACCCATAAAACGAAGCCTCGTTCTTTTGTGTACGCAGGCCTCGGATACTGCGTCTTCGCCGGACCTCGTGCCGTATCGGTTTCCCCGTGACCTTCAGGTGAATCGCAGGGGCCCCGCTCCAGCAGGACACCCTGGTCAGTCACACTTTATGCGACGTCATTGTGTCGTCGGCTGCGAACAAATTGTCGCGCAATTGTCGCACACAAACGCGCCGCGATTTTCGTACGTGGACCCTCTGTTGTAGAGAGGTCCTCCACCTATCTCGGGAACGGGCGGTGGTTCTCATCAGGGCGGTGCCACAGCGGTTCCCTGCGATTTTAAAAAATCATATTTTCATCGATTGCTTTCCTTTATATTCCGAAGGGTCCTCTAAGTTGAGCCACTTATTTTTCGGAAAAATCAATTTTTTGAAAAACTGATTCTACAGGTAAGTTCATACCCTTGAACAAATTTTTCTGCAATCAATAGCATAGGACGATGAACGAACAGACACTGTTTGGCTGCAGGAAACCACAGACAAATTATAATGCAATCATTACTCAGAGTTTCATATTAAACGCCAAGATTTGTCAACATCAAAGCAGGTCTGAATTGAATTTTTCTGTGATTCTAAGATACGGTAGCACTTCTTTGCGGTGTGGGCATCGCTATTGCGTTGCCAGGGGACAAGTATAGTTCAACCTGCGTCCGGATTTCTGCCAAAGCTGAGAGCCACTGCGGTGTGTCTGCGACCCATGACCCTTCGCCCACACGAGGAGGCCATGCGCTACAACGCGATGCAACGCGGGCCAGGGGCCAGTGGGAGGGCGACTCCGGGGTCCGTTGGGGCCCGAGGGGACCCGGGGGATCCTCGGTCACCGAGCCCGAGCGGCCAGGCTGATCGCGCAGACCGCTTCGCGCAACCTGCAAACTCGTACCAACGGCAAAAATACTCCCTCGCAGCGCAAGACACTCCTGCGTGCACGGCCCGGCGACGGCTTCACCCTGAAGCCCGTCTTACGCAGCTTGGCTGGATCCTGAACTCTCGGACACACCTGTACACTATTCTTGACGCCGCTGCTAAATTCTAGCCGGTTCTACCCTGATGCCTTTGGTATCGTACCAAAGTGAATTAACATCGATCTCAAACAAGTAGATTCAAAAATTGATGTGCACGACGATTCGAATCAGAAGCGTCGTTATCGCAAGGGTTAAATCGTTCTTCTTACTCGAAGTTAGTGTTACTTCACTGAAGAAGTTCTGATCACTGACACCATAAAATAAATTGCAGTACAAAGGGTGAATAATCTGCACGGTACATTAAAATGCGTTAATAAAGAATATTATGAAACAGCATTGATCTGAAAGAGGCAGATTAAAAAATCGATATAAGCAAGCACTTGAATCAAGTGAGTCACGAAAGGGTTAAATCGTCGTTATTCAAAGTCCCCGATTGGCGTGAAACAATCCTTTGCTCCAATACGTAATATTCTATCCAATTTGGCGAGCGATACTATCAGAGCCGCGTTATTTCAGAATAATCTTCGCGGACGTGTGAAAATTGCCTTATAAATGTGCCCAGGAGGAATACCGCAGGATCGTGTATCGGGACCGAGGCTCAACCATTTATTTCGCCGTGAACGATACGAGGCGAGCCGCGAGCTCTCCGTGCAGAATATAACATCACAATAGCCGGTGTGCGTATCCGTGAACTCGAACTCGAGCACTCGGCCACTCGGCCCCTACTTCTTCCTTCCATGGTGCACCGTAAACCGGAGAGAGGGCTCGGGCTACGAAATTGGCTCCGGGTGTGAAATTATTTGTTCCCCCCCTGGATGATGCCGGTGCACCGCGCTGTATATGCATATTTTTGTCTGGCCTGTTAGTGTGCGCTGTACATCAGCCGAGTCGTTATCGGGGATAATAACGAACTTTAAATATGGAACAACGGTACCGACTCGCTCGAGCACGTTCGTCGTTCGTTGCTGCCTCACGACGATGATTATTGTCGCGTATTGCCCCTCAAAAGCCGTTCTTTTCATTATAACCTTCTCCCCCTACCTGCAGACCCATCTTTTTGCAATTATTGCGCACCTGGCCCGCTTTTTGCACGCTGCTTTCGTACACGGCTCGCATTTACACGCGATCTTTCAACACGCTTTGTTCAGTTATACGATTTTGCAAACATGTTTCATTCGCATTTTGCAAACTCTCGTGGTCTCCATAGTAAGAGCTTGTTGTACTGTGATAGAACAGCAAAAATAGTTTATGAAATCACATCTGCATTTCTAATTGTAACAAGAAATCCAGGCGAGGATGATATTTCAGTGCCAAGAGGGGTCCAAGTGTACATGTTCTTTCTACTTATATATCTGATACTTCGAAGCTTGTGTGCTCTTTACCCGTTCACAATTTTATCTCTATTACAGCACCGTTCTCTCTCCAATCACGAACACTTTATTTCTACACTGTTCTCTCTCCATCACTCGCCAAGTATATGCTCTGTACTTATATAAATTTCTCTCTCCATATACCTACTTCTCTTCAATCATGCGCCCTTCTACTCCTACACTCGCCTCTCTCCAATCATACCCTTTCTCGTCTACCCGTGTACCTTATTCTCTCCTCACAAGCCATGCTCACTTTTCATCTCTCCTTTCTCACTGAATCTTCCCTAAAACCATCGACTTTACCGCGCGTTGTTCGACGCTAGGCAAAAAAAGATTCCCGAGAGCCAGGAAGTATGGAAAAATGACGAAAGACAGTACGGGCATATTGTTGCGACCGTCGAACAGCTGCGCGGAACAAGCGGAGACACCAGTGACAACTTCGTCATAAAGAGTATACGACTAACGACGATGTAGTCTCGCGCAACGATCATAAACTTGGCAACGTAACAGCGGCTCGAGACCCGGTCACAATTCGAAGGCATAATTTCATAGCGGAGACACTTCCTCGCGGCCTCTGTCTTTGTACGAAAGCTATTGTTGCTCCCGGCCGACTCGCACTTTCTAGCCGGCATCGTTTCACCCTCTTTCGCTCCTTCCTGCTGTTTTAAACTTGCTGCATTCATTTTTCTCGAGAATGCGTAGGATCTATTAAAGTCTGTTTCGCGGACGACGATTTCTGCGGAACCAACCAACCTAGATCAACCGAGTCAATTTGAATCATGACAGCCTCGCGGAAGATCGTTCTGATATTACAGAGAAGCGGGAGCGTTTCCGTGGTCGTGATCCATCGAATGACAGGGCTCGGTTGCAACTGTACCTGCTGATCACTCGCTGATGAGGGATTGACAATGTTTATGTAACGCAATCAAGTGAATTCGCTGAGAGTGTTCCTGCAGTTATAGCCAAGCAACGAGCAATAAAATTAGTGTAAAAAAAGACGTATTCTAATCAAGGAAAAAAATCTTGATGGAGATTTTATGAAAATCTATGAAATCTTCTCACCACGTTTTTATTAACTCGCTTTCTTGTCTGTCTGTTCGGTACAAACTATGCAATTTATTTTAAACTAACTTCCCGATGAGCTCTAACTTAGAGACTTGAAACCTTAAACATAGCTCAGAGCTGGATGACAATGCGATATTTTACCGATTCCTCGATCGAACGTTTTAGATCTATTTAGTTCGGTTGAATTTTCGTACGTTGAGGTAAACCTGGTAAACGGTCTGAACGCCCGCTCTGTTCGTTCTCGCCACCGCTCGCGTTTGTTTTCGATATGCCAAACTGTAATGAACCTGAAATTTACTACATGTCTCCGTTATAATCTTATCATAATATTCATAATGTTTAAAATCGATTGACAAATTTCACACAGAGAAGCAGAAAATAATTATTTCAATAAAAAAAAATTTTTAACATACTACCACGTTTTTAAAACGGACTCTAAAAAGTATAAAATAATTGTTCCTAACCCCGTACAGATTCGTAACCCCATACAGATGGTCCTGAAAATTTGTGATTGTGAATTTTTAATAGCTATGAAAATACTTGTAAGATTTCAGGACCATCTGTATGGGGTTACGAATCTGTACGGGGCTAAAAAACATTATTTTATACTTTCTAGTCCGTTTTAAAAACGTGGTATATTAAAAATTTTTTTTTATTGAAATAATTTCTAACACGAAATAATGCGCTGTCCACTATTATCGAAAATTTTAGTCCAGAATGCTTGTACACTTGAATTCAACAGAATCCTTGGATCCTATCCAAAGGATTTCCTGGACCGTTTCTTCTTGTTACCAACAGGTCCGCAACAGTTTCGATCTGGCTCAGCAGGATCATCCATTCGCATTCAAGAGTCAAGTTTTCGTTCACGGCCGGAACTCTTAATCTGCAATAAATCCTCCGTCTCGTTTCGATGTTGCGCATCCGCGTACCCACCTATAGTCACGTCGAGGGTTACGGGGTGTCGAGTTATGGAATACAGGGGGGGCCCCCACTAAGCGAAGGTGTACGAGAACCAGCGTGAGTTACGACTGACCCCATAAATCGTGGCTGGGTCACCCGGTAATTGGCGGGCCCCAATTCTCGCACCCAATCAGCGCGGGAAACCTGATGTACGATGACGTCACGTATTATCGGCGATTTACGCGGGAAAATTAGGGTCCGCGCCTGTCCCTCGATCCATTCTGCCAACACTCACCGAGCAGTGTTCTTGTAAATATAATAATATCGTCTGTCGACCTGCACGATCAACCTTCCACATTCTTCTTTACACTGGAGATGATGGTATCTAGTCCCTGAATTGGTCTATCCCTCTCATGCACAGAGTTAATACAGCATTAACCCTTTGCACTCAAAGCTATTTTAACTCGAAAATGAAATACTTGTTCCGACCTAAAATATTTTTAAAATTTGGTGGTTATGAATTTGATATAATACCTCATACAATATTTAAATGTTTAGTAATTGATTAGATAAAAACCAACATACCTAAAGTAGTCCCTAGGCGATCAATAATATTGTTAATATTCGCGTCAATATTAACGGAGGAGCGTATTTAAGCGTCCTATCAATATTGAAGAACCGTTTGAACGCCTAGGAGATTTATTGTCAATATTTCCTTCAATATCAGTTGCTTGCGAGTACGTGACGGCACAACGTGAGGACGACGGCGAATTTCTCCGCTCCGTAAATCTACAATTGGGTGAGACTAACAAATTTTCTATGACAGCGTTGTTAAACTCGGGTAGCCCTATAAGTTTTGTTAAAGAAAATTTTGTACCGAAAGATATCCCTAGAATTACACTATTTAATTGTACCACTCTTTGGACCAACATCTATTTCTCTTTTTCTTTGATTTTTTTTGTTCGCACAGTGAAAGAGTTAACGCTAGAAAACTGGAACTCTTCCGAACTGGAAAACATTTCGAAATTCACAACAAAAACACCACTGAAACAGCCCCGACCATGCAGCACGAATATTTTTGCCAGAATGAGTATTGGCGAGAATATGCGTTTATATTGAAGCATATCGATGCATGCTTCAATATAGAGCGTCGATATTGACGCGAATATTGACAATATTACTGATCGTGTAGGGGCCACTTAATAACGTGAACAATATTTTAAATAATGGTACAGCAATTTTTAGTGGTGCCTCGGAGTCACCGCTCGAGTGCGAAGAGTTAAAATAAACGATCACATAAAAGATTTCTAATTTTCGACGTCGTAATTGTACATCGTTGCACGCACGAAAATTCCCAGGAGAAATAAAAACATCTGTCGGAAACAGACATTAAAAGGCAACGCGCTGATTGAACCTTTCCTTCGTTAAAAATCCTGAGCTTCTCCGGCGGCAAAATCAGCAACCACTCGGACGCAACGAGGAAAGTAAAACCATTAGAAGATGAGCTAATGATTCGGAACGCGAGTGTCGGCTAGTCCCCAGTCTAATGACTTCCACTTGTCGCAGACTTCCGTTCTGAAGGGATTAGCGGTGTCGTTCCAGAGACAAGTGGAGCGACAACGATTCCGCGGCGAGTGGGGGGGACATCGGACGGGGCGGCCGGTTAATCGCGCGGACATGTAATCAGTCTACTAATTAGCCGCGGCGCGAGTGTTGCGCGAGCGACAGCCACCTGTTCGCGGTAGGGTAATAACGTTCCGCTGTGTTGAGGAACGCGATGTCGCGTCTCGGAAGTCCAAGAGCACGGTGCTGAGGCTATTATGAACCGCGAAACGACCTGCATTAGTGTGCTTCACGTCTCCAACGACGAGGACCGTTTCGTTCTCTCGTCTACGTAGCCGGCGACTACGGTTGTTATGACGTTAATCGTTCCAACGCTCTTGCCGGACCGCTCTAATCGTCGCACGTAGAAGTCGTACGCCTCAGCCGCCGGATAACCACCAACGGGACGGACATACGGCCGGCTAACCGGCGGACAGAGACAGACAACCTGCAGTTTCCACCTGCTTGATCGTCGGCGGTAACCTCCCGCCGGATTAATTGTCCACAATTTATTCGTAACGCGATTAGCCGCCGTTTGAGGTAAAGGGCGTCCGCCAAGCTAATTCCCTGATGGCTTGCGTGGGTGCTGCTAACCGCTGCCACTAGGACAGGCCACTGCTTCACACCGGTTTGCTCGTTTTGTCGAGAAATTGGTCAATGTACAATTTCATTTCATATTATACATGTAGACACCAAGCTGTTTCATCATTCCCATTCGTGTTTCCTAGCGTTTCAAGAGGTCCTCCAGTGCATGGACCAGGTCAAGGTGGCGCGAGGTGTCGTAACGAACCGATTAATTTCGGGGCAGGTGATTAATACCCTATCAGTGGTATGGGAACGCGGAGAACGAGGAAAACTAACGATCGAGTGATTATTTGAAAACACTCCGGCCCACCATAAATAACCGTAGGACCATCAGGGCCTAATGATAAATAGCGGTTACCGGTTGGATATCGACGTACCGCTCCCATTTTCGAGAGGCAGTGATCGTTCTTCTTACGGTTCTCCGATCCCGTCTTTTTTCTGTCCCCTGGGCCGATCCGCCTGGTGAAATTGCACGTGACAGCGATCATTAGAGAAGGTTAGCGGGGTTTCATTAAGCGGCAAACGAGTATCATCGATATCCAAGGGGGCAAGATACCGAAATGACTAGTTTCGGTGATCCCAGGCTACGGCGGGCCGCAGTTAGAAAGTCGGGGGGATTCATCGTCGTTAGAGAGACAAGAGGAGCCATAGTCGAGCGATTCGTCGAAACAAAAAGGTTTCAACCAGTCCCCGGACTGTAAGTAATGGGCGGTTAATTACGATCCGGTTCGAAATACGCTGGCATTTCGATGGGATTGGACGCCTGTGAACACTGTTAAAACCGCGAGCACGCGCGCGAACCAACGAACCAACGAACGCGCGGCAGAATTCAACAAACGACTTCCTGGTTTCTATGCGTTAACCGTTAATCGGTACGGTTTTACCGATAAACCTCCGCAAAACTGCTCGTTCCGCGGAAACACGAGGATGTACAGAGCTGCCACGGAGGTGAACATGTTCCTTTATGCAACAGGCGATTGATTACGAAGGTTGTTTCAATATTGTTGAAACGGGCAATTACCACCGGACCGATCTCCTGAAAATCGAACCGAACTTCAAACGAACGTATCTCGTTCGTGTTCGTAACTGCATCGGGAATCGACAAAGTGCCTGGTGTTTACTCTCATCGCGCGTTGAAATCGCCGGAACAGTAGTAGTCTAACCACGCATTGAAATCACCGGGGCAATGGTGCCCTAACCGCGCATTGAAATTACCAGAGCAGCGGAGCCTTAACCACGCATTGAAATCACCCACGTGAAGCAGTAACTTCCAGCGCGGTGAAATCTTCCGAACGATGATACCTTCGGCGTGCATTCAAATCACTGATACCATCGACCCGCCTGCTAATCATGCATTCAAATTATCCGATGATACACATAAGCCGACAGTCTACTGTGGCGTAGTCGTCCCTGATAATGGAGTCGTAATGATATCTCTGGTGGGTGGCCACGAATTATTAATTCTGCTGGGAAACGCTCAGAACATTCTTCGACAACATTATTCCCTTCCATTTCTGATCTACAATTGACTTGGACACTTTTTACTCGCGACAGTTTGTTCTCCCACTGGCACGCAGTCGCAGAGTCCTCTCTCGCTAAACTGTAATACCGTCGAATCCGATCGTCAGCGTAACGAACTATAGGCTAACCAAACAATTTCGCAACCGGTCGTCTCGACAGTTCCCAAGAGTGCCAGAATAATAGAAAAACTCGCCTGCTTCCGGCCGGTGGTGCGGCCGTTTAGAACGGAGCTGAACACGGTGGCTCGATGACGAGCCGTAAGTATACCGCGAGGCAATTTACAGGCTCAATTTGTAGTTTGTACGCTTCTAATTTAAACTGCGGGTTTCGGCAATCTCCGCGTTTCTCATGACGACAATCCAACGAGGATCTCCCTCGGATCTCCCGATGATACCGGGGCTCGAGAGTCCGGTACATCCGCAAAACCCCGGAGCTCTAGCAACCGCAAAGCTGGCCTATTATTCCCCAATGACGTCCCCGTTCCTCGTTCCCTTCTTGTCGTCCTGGACCTCTACTCTCGTCGTCGAACCTCTTCTCTTCCTGTTGCACCGGAGCTGTTCACGTCGTCTTCCCCGGGCCACGGAACACGATGTCGCCAGTTGCCTTACGGCAGCTGCTGCTGCTGTTGCTGCAGATCGCGCGTAATGGACCCTGCGAATTGTTTGATGGAAACGACGCGACTCCGTCTCGTTTATTGCAGCCGAGTTCTAATCTTTTCCCGCGGGTACACCGAGATTGTCCCGACCACGGGCTCGCGTTGAAAAACTCCCGCCTCTTTTCAACCGCGAGATGAGACACGAAAGCGGCCGCCAGCCCCGTGGAAAAATGTAATTAGAATTTGCGCGATGATCCTCGATAATGTGATCGTCCCGAGGCATCTGCGGAACGCTGTGCCGGGACAGGCACCGTTACCACCTGGCCAATTCGACTTCCGTATTGTCGCGTACACCTGTCCGACGCTCTCAATCTTCCTACCTGTCGTCGGCCCTCAAACTCCGGGCCCGAGACATTTGCTGGCCTCGCATAAACTACCTTACTCTCTGAATCTACAATATCTTCCGAGGTCTGTGTAAAAAGAGATCCAACTCGGGCCAAACTGATCTCCCGTCAGGGTCTCGAGCCTCTTCTGGCTCAGACCATCGAGCTCCCCTACTAAATCAATCGATGCATAAACGAAGAGTACAACGTAAGAGCATAACTGTCTATATTGAACATTTTTCATCTTCTTGGGGTTACCGAAGAGCCCGGTTCAAGGATCCCGGAAGCGCTGGAAGGCAGAAGCGGAGTTTCGGCAGGCCCGGTCTCAGGCGCACGTAAGTGTAATAACGCTTTAGCGCGAGTGCTCGCTAGGAATGCATATTTCGCCGGTGGCTCGCCCACGCCAGTCAGTCGGTAGGTCCGATTGTTCTCAGGATATATCCCGGGCTGGTTTACTCGGCTGGTTAGCTTAGCTGGTTAGTTCCCTGCCCAACCTTCAGCCTGGATACCCAGCATAGTTCGCCTACAGGTCCAACAGCGGTGTACGCTCTTCTATGTTCTCGGGCCGGAGACGAGGAAGAGAAGCATCGGTCTCCTCCCTTTGTCTCGTTCTTTCGGCCCGTCTCGTTTCTCTAGTCCTCATCTTTCGCCCGTTTACCTCCTCTACTTGTCGTCATCCGGCTCTCAGGCCCTCCTTCCATCCTCCTTCTCGCTCTCTCCCTCTCTCCTCTCTCTCTCCTCCCTCCACACCCGCCCTCCTCGGGGCTTCGACTCTCTTTTCTCGCGCGATTCGCGTGTGACGCATCGCAGCCACCCTGAGAAACGCGCCCACGCAAACGCTCGAGAGAGGCTGCCTCGCGATTCTTCGCCTGCAGGCTACACCTGCCGTGTTCCGAGGAACCTGTACCGGGTGATCCCGAAATCCGCTATCCGAAGATCCACGAAGTCGCACCTGGCTCATCCTGCCGCCTCTCCTCCGCTTTCACCGCGCACCGCGTTCCCCGTCGTAGATCTCTGTCAACCCCAGCGCGTAACGCGGATTTGGAGCCGGGTTCTTTCCTTTCGGAGAGAAAGCGACCAGAACACCGGAGAACCGCGGACTTGTCACGCCGTGTATAAATCTCCTGCCGCGCGTGAATTACCGCGATCGCTCGGTAATTAAGCGACCCCGGCGCGTCGTGACGATTTTCGAGCCTGCGGGAGCTTCGCGAGATCGTGCGCACGCTCGAACTTCGGGGATAGAACAGCTCCAACCGAACGATCTGAATGGTAATTTATAATTAGCCCCCTAATCAGGGGTTGCTCAAGAAAGTGGAGAATGACGAGTATTAATAGAACCTCAGGATCTGGAGTACTAGAGACAACAGCATTTCAAACTCTGATGTAGGATGAACTTCTTAAAGAAGTGGTAGATTAACAACGAGGTGAGGCGAACCAAGTTCGGGGAACGGTTCCACGGAGTCGATACCGGATATAAAGTAAAGCAGACTCGAAGGGAGATTCGCAATACGCGTAATTACAGGTTACAGCTCGCCCGGCGCTGACTCCGGGGGCCGTTTGCGCGTGCATGCATGCAGAGCAGAATTTCTTCGTAACAGTAGGGGGAGAACGACCCATTTGCCTCGCGAGGGGGCTGGCCGCGACTGGCTGATTTATCGCCGGCGTTCGGAGCGTGGCTAATTATTAATATTCGGGAAAAGTTCCGCCAAGGTTTCGCGGCCTCCGCCTCCGTCCCGGTGGCATTTATCTCGCGTCGAAAGCGTGTCACGGCTCGCCAAATAGGATCGGAGATATCGACACAATGCCCAAAGAAATATCCTCGGCACTGAATCGTAAATCTGCTCGGGTGAGACATATTTTATTGCCCGCTCGTAACGTATGGATGCTCCGAGGGTCGCTCGTGTGCACGCGCGATCGCGCTCGCTCGCTCGCTCGCTCTGTGAGTAAAGGCTCCGCTGCGGAAATATTAATGCAACTTCATCAATCACGCTGCATAAACAGTGGGGCAAGAAAACGATTTACTACTTACGATCTTGACCAGCCTACCGACGAATGTATAGCACACGCTCCGGAGCGCTCGCGAGCACCAGAGAAACTCGAGCCGACGCGGGAACCGACCGGGCATTCGTCAAAATCTTTCATCGCCAGGCCAGCATTCCCACAGACGCCTCGAACGCGTTTAAATTGAAACCTCGCCGACTCTGTTTGCCTGCCGAGCGAAAATCCGGCGAGCCCCGGCGATCTCGTTTCTCGTGGGATGCGTGGTTCATTCATATTACAGCTCCCGATGAGGTGTGGTACCCTTTAAACACTACACGTGCACGGAATATTAACTTTGGATTTTCTGGTTCTATTAAGTCATCCTTTATAATTGCATCGCTCCGTGCTGCTTGCTCTTTCATTCATTTACGCTAAGTTTGAAACCTAGAGCAGCTAAAGTTGATCATGATCGTTGGAATATCTCGAATAAGCCACTTCGGAAGAAGATTGGTGCTGATTTAAAAATTGCTTTCACGACTCTTCAATAAAACACTCTTATAAAAGGTTAAAGTGTGCAAATAGTTCGTTCAGTCGCTGCAGGTCTGATAAATTTAGCTGTCAGGATTTTATCGAATGTGTATGGATGATTCTAGTTCAAGTAAGAATCTAGCAATCATCTCTTCTCCCCAGAGACCGCGGACTTTCGCTGGTGGAACGGTAATGGATCCCATGCGGCCCGAGATGAAATTCGTTCGTTGGCCGAATGAGAGCGAAGCATCCGGTTGACCGGGTCGTGGACGATTATGCGTGCGTCTCGCAGGACCGTAAGAGCCGGCTCCACGGACTTCACCGTCCGTTTTAGGACGCGACGTTAGGCAATCCCAGAAAAGAAAGGAATCGTGGAAGATGCGAGGACCCGAGGGAGACGCTCGGCCGACCGGCTGAAACGCACCCATAAGTACCGCGCGCTCTAGACTCACGTACTTCCTTAATGCCGAATACGCCATCCGTTTTCTTGCCATATAAGTTTCTATCAAAAGGCTGGATCGTAATCCAGAAATCTCTCGTGTGACCCCATGGGAATACACTCGGTGAAACTCACGCATGTCCTTCCCCCACCGTGGACCGAGACGATGCTTGAGAACGAATGAAATCACGGTTGACTCATCCTCCTCTCTCCGCGAAACCGGGGCTTTCTTTTTCAAATTGGGTGATCTATAGAACCGAAACATTTACTCTGCACTGCATTTTCCATTCCAGGATCGCGGAGACATCCTGTATGTTGGCAGGTAAGTAAAATCAATTTTCTTTGTTCATCTCCACATAAAAAGTCGCAACATAACGACCTTCAAACGAAAATAATAATAAAGGTGATTCTACTTTTCTTCAAGGTGACATCTAGAACCACGATCGTCCGGGGTTATTGAAAGTTTTTCATGAAGAATCAACCGATCCTTGGGTTGCATCGTTGCTATTGGGACACCCGGTATGTATCTCAGATTAGAGATCGAGCGAAGTACAGTGTAGCAGAATAGATCGCAGATGAAGCACCAAAATGTCTGCAACGCGTAGCTACTTGATAGAACCCGCTACCATCCGGCGGGCATTCCCAGCTCATCATCGCCCGGCAACCGCGGTAGCGTCTTCAATATCGCATTCTATCCGCTGAAGTAGTAGTCGTTTGTCTTGCGCGGAGTATACACCCCGCGGAATTCTCCGGGCGTTCGTTAGAAGAAGCTCGAGCGGGCATCGTTCATCCGACGATTCGTCGAAGGGTTAACATAAACCGCGGCGGCGCAACATCGTTTCCTTCTGCGGAGTACACGCGTGTACGCGCGATTCAGCCGAGGTGTAAATCATAGGACGGTATGGGCACGCACCATTGCGAGGGAAGTCGCTCTCCTCTCCTTGTCTTCGGCTCCCCGCGGCCGATCCTCGACATTCTGTCTTTCTCCCTCTCTCTCTTTCTCTCTCTCTCTGTCTTTCTCTCTTTCGCTTTCCTTCTCTCACCGTCTTCCTTGTTTCTTGGCTGCGAGTCGCGCGATGAGAGCAGCTCTCTGGCGCGGGGCCATCTCTGGTCGCTAGAACGGGCATCAGCTGCCTGACAAGGCGTATAATTAATCCCTAATGACGCTGGCATAAATCCATCTCGGTAGGCCGTTTGGCCGCTCGCCGCTCGCGCGCCGTTGCCTTTACTAGCGAAATCAGCGCTAGCTTTGTCGCTGTCGTCCATTTTCCGCGTTATTTATGCGCCCATCATTGGATCGCGCGGCTTCGAACAGTCGACCCACCGACCGGCTACAAGGAATCCTGGGATCACCAAAGGATCCGCTCCGAATCGTTCGTGAACCCTCCGAGCGAGCCACAGACGGAGGATAAGTGGCCTGGCTGCCTTTGGCACGTTCTGTTCCGGTACAACATTTTCTGAGTGTCAATCTTGTACAATCTTACACAACTAACGAATTGGTAGGAGGACATTCTTAATGTTCCCTTCCTTCCTTGGATCCCTCCTCTTTCTTGAACCTCTCTCTCCCTTGGACCGCATCCTTCCTGGGTCCCACCCTTTCCCGGAGGGCAATGATACAGGAAAAGGACCAAGGAAAGGAGGGGTCCACCAAGAGACTAGAAATCGTCGCTGATCGATCTTGTTGCAAACATAATATACGGCACAACATTTTTGTTAGTTTGAACATACAGAGATCGATTCCCACTTGCCAATAATTTACAAATTTTTTCGATCTACTATGATAATATAAGGGGTTGACAAACGCACTGGATTTTCGACGGATCCAGAGACGACCGACGTGACCGACGTGGGTCGAGATTACAATAAAATGACGTCAGGCGAGCATGTAACCAAGAAATACGAACGTTGTAAACTAGATCACCACGGGGATTTATAGCCGGTGTCGGTTTTTAACTAACGGCTTTATCGTTCCATTGTCCCGTCGCGTTTTGTCGGCCAAGTGACTTAAGCGGTTCGCTACGGGGTCAGTGCTAGCGGTCAACGTTGTCGCTGTGCTTCTGTTGAGTTCACATCAATCCGCAACATTTCATAAAAATAGCCACCCAATAATGACAAATTCGTATGTCAGCGCGTGCCATAATTACGTTGAAACATTGAACCATCACGATGTTTCGAAAACTTCGAGAGTCCCGAGCACATTTGTGAATCGCAAAATTTTCGAGAACCCGACTGGTCTCGATCGTTAGATATCCGACAATTTTTGGTTCTCGCACACCTCTGCTGCTAGTAGATTCTTATCCCAAGCTCCTTAGGTAACACACCTTGGTCGGACAATCTATTTGCAACCCTGTCTTCGCCACCTCATCGAGCCACGCAAGACCCAGTCATCACGGTCTCACAATTAATCAAAGGACCTGGAGAATGATAGACGGAACGTTTAGCAGCGGGTAGGCGATAGAGTAGGGCGTCGAAGGAAGAAAGCATTGTGTTTGAACGGTGCAGTCGAGGCGAGCCATCGGCAACCACGAGAGGAACGGAAGCTGACCCGGCGCGGAACCGTGCCACTAGATAAACGCGTGGGATAAACGCGGCGAAAGAACAAACCGTCGGCGAAAAGAGAGCGGGGAAAATGAAGCGTTTACCGATTCCCGGATAGCAGGTCCTTCCTGGAAAGGATCGTCCTACTCTGTTTCTCGGCTGTCGGCGTGGCGAGGAGAGGAGAGTGAAGGAGCAGAGCGCGGCGGATACGAGACGATGCGATGGAAGTTCTCGTTCGGAACGGGGCCGACTAGCAGCAGCAGCAACAGAAACGGCACACAGGAGAGGAAAGGGAAGGAGCAAAAGCGAGCCGAAGCGAGAACGAGCGGAGAGGAGAATCCTGCGCGCTCGTGCGCGGGCTGTGAACTCCGCAAAGAGGGAACTGGCGTACCGAATTGATGCACACGAAACGGCATGCCCGGAATGTTATAATCGCGAACCTTTGAACCCAAACAGCCGAGACTCCCACACCACCCGGGACCGTGCCGGGCCCCGTTTCCATCGCTGAAATTACTCGTGTTACTCTCCCGTTCGTGCCGGTTCGTCGCTGATACGCTTCCACGAAAGAGCCCGGCTAGCAAACGACCGCCTCTCCGAACCTGTATAATAATTCTCGTGCGTTTCACCGATACGATATAGCCCGATACGGGTCATAGACATACGAATGCGTGGATCTGGAAATGAATCTAAGCGCACGGCGGAACTGCCGCGACGCAGAAACAGAAACAGAGAAAGAGGGAGTGAGAGAGTGAGAGAGAGAAAGGGGGGAGGTGGTCGCTGCTGATCGCCTGGTTACTGTCCGCTCGACGGAGCCAGCCGCTAAAGGACACGGAATTTTATCATCCATTCATATAACGCCGCTTTTACCGCGTTTCCGCGCGATGGCTGATACCGGTGTCCACGTCCACATTGGAAAGCACGCCGGGTAATTAGAAGATATCGCGGATTCGATGTGCTGCCGCTTTGACCTGTTTCCGGGGACTATGCTTCCAGAGCCAGCTCGTAGCAAGAGGAAGACACGCGATTTTCAATGTTTTTGCTCAATTAGGAATTTTTATTCCATGATTGAACGGGCTGATCTGCAGTTCAATTTTTAGTGAAACAGAAAGTATTTTGCATAAAGTTCTCAGTCTAATGATGTTCTTATACTTACAGTGACTTGTACAATTTTCATTTCGCATGAAGATCCGCAGTGTCGTGACGAGATGGAAGAAGAATGTAGACGAAGAATGTTCCTTTTCCACAGTTCTACTAATATGTTCAAGGAATATCAACGCTATATTCCCGTCACCTTCCATTCCGCTTCAACATTAATATCCCAGAGTCCCGCAACAAAGTGTGTTTTATTAATCCTTCGCATCCAGCATCGATCGTCGTGTATCATCCGTGGGACGTTGGTTTTTTGCGCATACCTCCGTGCGATTACATTGTGCACGACAAGTTGTTAAATTGCACGCGAGTTTCTAGTCTTGATTAATAAATGATATTAAAAAGCCTGTCAGCCGGCAATCGTCGCGGATAAAGAGAGATCGGGTATTACGTGTATTTCACGGTTGAATTCGAAAGTTGCGCGCTGTCCGCGACCTAGCGAACGTTCAACAGATTCGACGCCGCGTCGGAAAAAAATTCGCAAGATGGATAGTCGAAAATTTCATGGCACCGCATGATGTACAGAGCAGGCGAAGTCGCTCTAACTCCCACGAATGCCCTACGGGAGTCCCCGCCGCCTTTCGTTTCGAGTGGGCGTTGCGGTAATTAATTTTTGCCCGATAATTAAGATATCCCGTGCAGACGCTGAGATATAGCCCGCGGTATCGCAATTTTTCAGTCAGTGGTTGTATCGCGTGTTTCTTCGCGCAGCCTGGCAATTCCTGGTGTCCCGAAGGAGCTGCTATTACGTCCTCGCGGGAACGATCCCGATACAGTAAATTCTCCTGCCATTACCATATCCAGTCCTCACCTTGTTTTTCCCGTTCCACTATTATCGTTACGTAATCTGCGCGAATTATATGCTATTCTTTAAATAAGCACTCCGAACACTGTAATTTGCCCGGGCAAGCCTAGCGCATATATTATTCAAATTGTACAATAAATATGATTCCCCGTATTAAACCGCGAAAGCAAACAATTAATTGTTTACACGATGTAATTAATAAACCGAGACGTATGAGCAAGCTTCGTCGATGTGGCAGATTGATATCGATACTAATCTTCGGGCACATTTCTAAAGCGATCAATTGCACGATAGATGAACACTTTTTTCGGTGAAAATTAGCAGAAACCGCAGAAGCTGCGGATGCACTTACGATTGTCGAAACCGTGAACCTTCTCGCGAGTCCAGTAATCGCAGGATCGCGTCACCATAAAGCTGTTGAAAAACCTCAAGAATCCACGATACCATCCGCAACAAATGCGTAATTGCTAGTTCGAGTCCCGTTGTTTATCTACTTGCCGTGTCGCCCGAAGCAGAACACAACTTTGACAAGGTACGCGGCATTGACGTGGGATAACGCGAAAGTGACTCCAGCCTAAAATTCCACGTGAACAGTTGACGTGTAACGCTTCAGGATTACACGGTACAGTGAAAGTCCCTATCAGAATGCAAAATTTCTCTCGACCGATAGCGTCACGATTGTTCGCGGTCGCGTTCTGAAATCCGCTTTTCACATCCCCGAAACGTCTTCCCGAAAACGAGTTTCAACCGCCTGCCTCGTAACGGACAGTTAGCGGGAGGAGTATTGGCATGAATTCAATATTGCAATCTTAATGCACGTTAATTCTGAATGTGACTCAAACTAAAATTAATAAGAAAAGAAAGCGCTGAATTGTTATAAACGGAGAAAGTTTACGAATCTACTCGTGTAGCTCGTGGAACAGGCATGATATTGCTGTTAAGGAAAAAAAAAGTGAGACACAATTGTGCAGGACTTTCTTCGGTAAACATGATTGTGCGAAATTATAAATTTATGTGAAGATCCACGGTGTAATTACCCGTCGATGATTGTTCGTAGAGCATTCGCCGGAGCAGTGATGGTAACCGGGACAAGCGCGGCGGAAGACGAGGCCGAGTCCGTCGAAGAAAGGGAATGAGCAGCTCTCCGAGTAGAAACATCTGGCCCACGGTGGTGTTTCGTGGGGATTATTAATTGTTTCATCTCCACGGTTATCCGCGCCTGCCCGATCGCACGACTAAGCAAATACAAGAGGCGTAACCCACGCGGTGATGTATGAGCTTAAAAGCCCTCACGATCCTCCGGGAACAGCGTCTCTCGGTCTCTGTCTCTCTGCCCTCGAAGCAGTTCGACTAAACAGAGACAACGAACGATAGAGCCGAGGGGTTATCATCTGATTTATAATTTGAGGCCTTCGACTGTTCACCGTGCGGACCCGACGTTTTCCGGTTCAAGAAAGGTAATTGGTTGCCGGCACGATCGCAGATAGCTGCCGCCGCCGCAGGTTCAAATCGAAACTTCGACCGCTCCCACCCTAAGATCGCGTTCCTCCTTCCGGAGGCTTATCTCGCGGAACACTTTTTAATTCGTGACTAAGATCACGAATATCGTTCGCGGCCGCGTTAATCGAGATCCGTTCAACGCACGGATTATTGCGATTGTTATTCCTCGAATTATACACGAAGATTCAACCCCGCGGCAAACTCGAAAGCGCGACGAATGGTATACGACCGGTCGGAAAAGCGCGATCGCGATACCCACAGCGACAAAGTCTCTCCGGAGACTTTAATGCCCGACAGGACATGTGCCGCGGCGCACGGAGCACCGTAAACGAACGCTGTAAATATCCAGGGCCCGATGATCGCGCGCAACAGCCATAATCGAGTGTCCTCCCCGTATGAACGCCGGTCGTTAATTAAATGGCAGCTGGCGGAGGCGACGGTAAATCTTCGGTAGTCCCACCTAACTCTGTGCTGGCCTTAATTAATTTATCATCCGTATTGTTATTTGAAAGCATTTCTTCGTATTACGATCATAAATTATCCGATCGGGGTGTTCATTTTCTTCGTTCGTCGGTTCGTTCTCCAGGAACATCCTCTTCGATTATTGACTCGTGAACTTATCCGGTCAAGGTCATTTAAAGGTCACGTTACGGCATGTGTTCGCGTACATGTAATGATGGCTGTTTCGTAGATAGCTGTACATTTCAAATGTTGTTGAAATAATATTTTTCTAGAATATAAGACAGTCTTGGGCAAAATAGGGATTTGAAAGAATGTTGTACAATCGTGATAGGATTAATCTTTTGCAGTTCTACGGTCAGTTCGATCGGTCAAAAATAGCAGAATATGGCATCGTGTATGCTGCAATTGAACCCGAGGATTTTTCAAGGTGCTCACGCAAACGCGTGCCAGCTTGTCCGAGGATTTGTTCGCCTCGCGGCCGGCATTTGTATCTTTCCAGCGGTTCGCCCCCTGAAACGTTAGCGCGGACGTCTTCATCCGTCCGGACGTCTCGGATCGTGGACCACGGGCAGCTAACGCGCTGCCTCTTTTAACGCGCGCGGACCCTGCCTGCACACGCCCGGTGAATTATGGAGTGCAGCAACACCCACTTCCTGGTCCACGAAACCGCCGACTCCCACGCATACTGATCGACCTGCCAGGGGCGGCATGATACCACCACCCCGTCCCCTCGATCTTCTTCTTCTTTCGTATTCTTCCACCTCTGAAATCTCCTCTCCACGTTATCCCCGACCAACAACAACGCTCGTCGCCCGTTCTCTCCTCTGTTCTCTATCATTATTCGCCGAGCGATTCGTTAATCAATCATGCCGCCTAATTGCGCGACGCCTCGGACGTCTCTTTTAGCGCGAGTGAAACCTTGTGTTTTGCGGCCTGATGCCCAGGGATGGTTTCGTTCCGTCGGCAAATATTACCCGGATAGCGCAAGGATGATACCAAACGTAAAGATCGTGAAAGATGTCGAGGAGGTTCCTGTGGACTCAGCGGGGCTACTTGGTAGAGTCTGCTTTAGACACAGGACATCCAATCTAATAATCCTAAAATAGCTATCTACCAGCAGGACATGTCCACGCCAAGATACGGGAGAGGTATCAGCTCGGGAGTCCTCTGAGAACCTGAGCAAACGATGCGAGGTCCGTGATCATAATTTTGCTAGGGGATTGACGCGGCCTTCTCTGGTTGTAAATCGACGATTTCTCGGTCGGTAAGGATGGTTTTGTTCGGGGGATCTCTATAACCGATTTACTTGCGACGCGAAGACGGTACACGGGGAATCGCAAGAACATACGTGCTGTCGAAAGGAAATGCCTCGCCGGACGTGAAGCAGGCAGGCGCCGGGAGTACGAAAAGACAGGAGAAAGGAAGAGAGAAAGAGGGTCTACGGCGCGGAGAGTGAATTCTGAGATGGGGCATAAATTGATATGCATCCAGCATTCGACATGTCGGTCGGATGAAAGAGGGAGCCCCGAGACAATGCCTGTCGGCCACGAACCCCCTCGTGCATCCGGTGCGTTTTCAAGGAAGCTTTCGGAGCATCGTGACACATATCAATTGATTTTCACGGGCGCAGGTCCGGGGCTCGACGCGTTCGACATATCGCCTCCGACGCCTTTCTTCTTCTCCGCCCTCGGGGGGAACAAAAGATGAAAGTTCCCGGCCGATCGGGCTTGCATCGACGCTATCAAACCGTCCTGCGATTCTCCAGCGACTGCTATAACCCCACTGCGCAATTGTTATCTAAGCTCCAATTTTTGCTTCACTTTTGATTTTGTGACATAGTGTTCAGTATTATTCTGGAATTTCTGATTCTTTCTGAAAAAATTTTATTTTCTACACCCTTGATCATTTCCTACGAAATATAATTTGAGAAACACGGTTAAAGATAACAAAACATGAAGGACACATCATTAATTTACGAATCAACAGAGAATTGGTCCACTCAGTTTTTAATTATGTCTAAATAAGACTCATGAAAAATGAGTTCATTCATTCACTGTCAGTGAATTACAGATTGTTTGTGTAATGATCGCAAGATTATTGGTGGTAAGACTCGTTCAACGATTCGTGGCGAACAACAGATGAAAGTTCGAGCATCGTCCGATTTCACGAGTTTCGTGATTCCGTTCGTAGTTGCACCGGCTGCAAGTACGAGCGGTATGCGTACGCAGCAGTTACTAATTTAATTACAATGAGACACCGATTGCACAATTAACATATCGTTAAAATACCGCGGCGCGGTAATTATACACTTTCTAGGTGCATAGGTCGCGACGGATTTGCATATCGTTCGGAGAATATAAACAACCGTCGCCGGCACGGCTACATTTGACAACGGCCGCTCGTTAGGACGTCGTCGGTTGCATTGTGCAATCGAATTTCCAGATCGCATTGCTGACAATGGCGGCAGAATGCGGCCATTGATGCGCGAAAGCTTTCCACGCCTGCACTGTACAATTACTAGCAATTACTCCCACACAAGTCCTTAAGAGTCGCGCAAAAAACAAAACCGTGTTAATCTTTACCATGGTTCACAGCTGGGAATTTATCTCAATAAATTTTTCAAGAACTGCAACATCAATCATATCAAAAAATCACCGCAAAATGAAAACGTTCTGTCATAAGAATCTCTTTACATCAACAATTTTAACAAGTCGAACATAATGTAGCAATATTTTTTAATTCATCTCATCTACGCACGGTTTTGTACTTATCCATTTTTATTATGAATGCATGAAGTCCGCAATATGATGATTACCGTGACCGATGACGTCGACATACGAAATTAGGCAAAAATCTTCAGACGATACAGCTCGAACGAAGACAGAAAAATGCACCGAGTGAGTTTTGCTTTCGAATCCGAGCGATCGATTAGCTGAAACCACCGCCGTTCGATCGCACAAAGGATCGAGACTCGATGATCTCTGTTGGATCGCGTAGGATAGGAGTCCGCGGAGGAAGGTGTTAAAGGCGCCCTGAAATAATTCAGACGGCGGCGCCGAAAGGTTGCGCGTTCGTTCGTCCTCGACGTGTGTCTTCTATAAATTCCGACTCGAGCCGTGGAACGTCCCCCCTGGAAACTACTTTGTTTTACAACTCGACACCCACGTCTCGTCTCTATGCGTACGCACGCACGTTTGCGCGCGCGTACCACACTCCTACGCGTACCGCTCGTTACACACATCCGTATCGGCCCGTAGCCGCGTCGCCGTTCTACACAGAGCACGCGCTGCGTTCAATGTAAAGCGTTAAAACGCTACGTGATCGAATTCGACAAGCGACCGGACACTCGCCAGTCCGAGCCACCATTTCGCGGACGGCGACGGAATATCAACCGGAGAGATCGTTAGAAACGTTTTCGAATTAACCGCGCGCGGCTTTTGCCCAGCCTGGCCCGAGTCGAGCCGATCCGATTCGTCGGTGCGCGATCGGTGAAACCGAACCGATTCCGATGCCGTCCGTGTCCATCCAGTCGTTTAAAATTACATAAACCTACCATAAGCGACCACAAACTCCCTCCGCAATGATCTTCTCCTGGCACCTTTGGCGCAAGAAAATCGACAGGAATCGACGTTTATTTTCGAACCAAATTTTACGAAATATGCGCACAAAAAATGTGCTACTGGAGTCCTCTTCTGGCAACGATTTATTGAATTGGGCGATTGCGAAAGATCGGTACCGATTTTCGAAAACCTGAAGACCTCTGTTGAAAATGTTTTATTTTTTGGAGGAGATCGAAATTCAGAAATCCACGACGTTTCTCGACTGAATATCGCCGGTGAGTCGTAGCAATTGGTTTCCGTTACATGGTTCGGTATCGGCCACCATAAATCGAGAACACCCGGGCCCCTCCTCGCCCCAGCCCGATTACATCGTGTTCATTGTTATTAGCGACAGTCGCAAGCCGTATCGAGAGCCAAGAACAAGTTCTTCGAAACCGAACGCCTCTCTCCTCGCGGAATCGTTGGGAAATCCCATTCATTTCAACGTCTCTCTCCGAATGATGCACGAAAGTCATCTTCCGGGAATTTACGGAGGTGTGACGTTACAAAAGCGCAGTTCCCCGCCGAACAATGCAAAATAAATACACGACGGCTGCTCTCGATCGAACGACGGCTATTTTGAATAGTTTCCCACAGGTTACAGGGAAAAATCTGTTCGAAGATGGAAGCATTGAAACGACCACACGTTGGGACGCGTGATTCACCGAACGTGAAGAAAGCTTATTACTAAACGATTTACATCCATGTATTTACAAGCACATTTACCGCAGAATATATAATCAAATTCACAGTTGCCATGTTTTTTTCCAATATGCTCGAATCCGTCATAAAGACAAATATTTCCTACGAAGATTTACAGACTGCTAAATTACATAAACGTCTGGCGCAGAGATATTATGGATGAAATGAAGTAAACACGACCTGGCAAAATTATCGTGGTCGTTAAAACGCGGGAATCAGGCGTTCCGATCGTGAGACGGGAGAGAGGAGCAATCAGCGTCGATGCCATTTCAAGCGAAATCCCTGTAGGATTACCTTGATCCCTGAAACACTCGGTTGTGGCGTCTTCCGTATATACTATCGTAAACATTCGTGTTGAGAGAGTACTCGGCGATCGGCTCGAACCTCTCGCTACCCATATCGCGGAATTAGATTACGTATCTCGGCTGTCCGTGATTTATTTATCGAGCCCGGCTCCTCGAGGCGTGCTAGGATTTCAACACCTTTTGACGCGTGTATTTACGATTATGAGAATTACACAAGGCAATTAGAGCCGACCGGTATAAATACGGATAATTGTGCACTGTTTCATCGGTGCTCCGTGCGTGTACCCGGTCGCCAGTGTGTGTGCACGAGCGCTTAAATTACGCGCTCGTCAGAAGAAAATCGACCGATGCGCGATGATCGTGATGAGGATCGCCGGTACGATTTCGTGTAATTGCAAAATTATTACCAGGACGGGTCGCGCGAACATTGCCCATTAACGTTTAGTTCTGGCTGAGGTAACTTCGTTGATTAGGAAACTGATAAGAGATGATGGATGGCTTTAATTGCGCCGGAAGCGTTCGACACCGAACACTACAGTGTTGATTCAAATCGGCGTGCACCGACCTATCGTGATAGATCCTTAATAAATGAGACGTTTGAAGGGTCGTGGAGCTCGCATTTTATTAAGGATTTCTAGCGACTGTCTGAAATATTTTACAGTGACAATAAGAATGTAGAAGAAGCCTACAGTTACTTCGTTGCTTAAATAATGAGAACGGAAGAACAGAATTGAAATTTAAAGAACAGAGTTTAAAAAGGAATTTTATTATTTCTATTCGCAGAATGAGGAAGATGAAGGGTGCAAACAGTCCTTGTCCTGCCGTTGTCATTTCATTCTCAGCCACCTGCGATCCCGAAGAAGCAGAACGAGAGACGCGTCAAAGGAGAAAGAGCAGCTCGGCTACGAAAACCGACTACCGTTTCTGTAATCGGTCTCGTCGATCTCGCGGCGTTTCGATCCTCGATCCCTTCCATCACCTGCGGAATATTAAAATTTGCCACGACCGTAATCGTTATAAGTTATTCACCCGAGAATCCTGACGTTATCGCGCAGCGATCTGTGCCTAAACGATTCCCGAGAGAGAGTTTCTATTCCGACCGGAGTGGCTGTGCGCGACGAAGACGAAGACCAGGACGAAGAGAAAACCGGCTAGTCGCGGCTTCTGCGGAGAAGTCCGCGGGGATCTGTTGGCCGGTCTGAAAGCGTCGGTCGGGGGAGCTGCCGGCGCGGCGCGAGATCGTGAGAAGTACTCCAGATCACCGAGCAGGATCTACCAGGTACATATCACGGGGCTGTTAGAGTCAGATCGCTAACAAAGTGAGGATCAAATAATAACACGTTACGATCGCGCTGCTCGAAGATAGATGGCGCGCGGTGTGAGTGAATAATTTGATAATGGCGGCGGCGGGAGCGACGCTTCGTACTTTTCGCCCCCGCCGCCTCCTCCTAGGATCGAGGACGAGAACGGTCGAAGAGGGAAGATGATCTCCGATCGTTGCTCGAGATCTAGCACTCAGTCCTCTCCCTCTCTTTCCGAGCCTCTCTTTCGCTCTTCGTGTTCCCCTTCGCTCTCCCTACGCCACTATCCGCCTCCTACTCCCCTGACACCGTCGACTCTTATTTTCTCCTTCCATCCCGCACCATCGTTCCGCCTCCGTCCATCTTCCTTACTCCCGATCTTGAAAGATCATGCCGCGAGATCACGGGGCTATTCGTGATATACCCGACGCGGACGGGTTATGCGCGCACCACGAGAGATCAGCCTCTTTCCTGGGCCCCCTCCCACCCTCGTGTAAAGGGATATTCCGGTGTTTTCGGGATTTTTGCAGACGGCCTTAATGGCGGATGATTGTGTGCCAAAGGTAATCCCCAGGTGAAAATGAGCCATCCGCGGACACCCCCCGCGCACCGCCTCCTACGCGAGGCCGGCCGCGATCCTCGCCTCGTCAAGATCGAACGGGAACTTCGTGATCCTTGGGAGCGTTGCGATTTCGTTCCGGCTAACCGGCTACGCCGTACCCTTCCTTTTCGACGGATCACGATCTGCGTGCAATTTTGTTGCGCTTCGGAGCGCAATCGCCGCTACTAAAACACGTGCGAGCGCATTGCTGTGGCGTCGAGAAATTGGAGCTGCGATTTTAGGAGGCGCGTCTTCCGAGTTTCCAGTTCCCACGCTACCGCTAACGCTGCGGAATCGACTCGCTCTACGTTCATGGGTTCGACAATACAATGGAAACTATAAATCGCTATTAGAAAATATATTAATGCTATCGGCGCACTGGTTCGATCATTTGTTATTTAAAAGCAATTTTGCAAATTACAACAATAACTCCAACGTTCCGATCTTAATTTAGATCATTTTCACGAAATAATTGCGTCTGGATTGCGTCCAAGGACTTCGAGGGGGAAAGGGGGGGAGTAGTGTCAGTTTCTTATTTGGGTGACGTTTTCAAGGTCATTAGAAGGTTAACTTCGTTTCTCGAATGGAAACCTATGTTTTTTATTATGGAATTTTATTGTACGTAAAAAGACCAGCAGTTTTCGTAGGATTTTAGTTTCGGAGATATTTTTCAAATGAAAACCCTGTATATTATGATACTATACTGCATGTACAACCAGGTTGAGGACATCTATTAGCCACTTGCTTTGCGAAAAAGAATTTTTAGATTTGTTGGAATTAGTGGAACACATTGATTTCATGTCGGCAAACAAGACACTGAGGCAACGTGCACATTTGGAAAGAACGAATCAAATCGTCGATCGACGTATTGGCCAATCAATATTCGGCGGTAAATTTGAACCTTTTCTTTATGTGAAGAAATATTTATAAATCGTTATGATCATTTTAGGTGCATTTCAGGAGCCGCAGCTTTGTTTACCAATTAAACGTAAATTCTTCTGAAAATTTCTGTACTTCGAATCTCACCAACCCATGTTCATCATAAATGCGTAAAATCCGCATCAAGAGTTTGATCATCAGGTTGGAAACACTGTGTGCCAGTTGGCTAATAGTTGCATGGGATACGCGGTGGACTCCGCCGAAGAAATCGCATCTGTAATCGGTCATCGGTAATTCCAGAGCGATCCGATGCGTTCCGAGGTTCCTCTTTTTACCTCTCTACAACGTGTATCATCGTCCGGCCGGTTCCTCGGACTTCCTAATTCCCCGAGGATCAAAACCACGGTTCCGCGCGTCTCGTTCATTCCAATTAGAACCCTTTCGACGGTTGGTTGCGTGCTCGCGTTGGCCCCACGTTGCGGAAGACTGACGATTATACATAAGCAGGGAACGGTTGCCCTTCGCGTTGCACCGGGAGCCTGTTTTTCGCGGGAATCGCCACGAGGAAAGACAAGCGCGGACCGCGAGAAAGAACGGAAGGTAACGGAGCCGGCAACAGGGGCAGCCGAGGGATCAGAAACGACGGAACTTGGGAGACTCGAAGCGAATAAGGAGGTGCAGGCGGAGGAAGACGACGAAGAAGGGGAAGAAGAAGTCAGAGATGCTCGCGGCTCGTGAGGCTCGGGCATAGGTAAGTGGCACTTATGTTTAATACGTGAGTGTGGATGAGTAGTCGGTCCTGCACGCGATCCTTGCGTCGGCCAGGTCTTCCCTGACCTCGCGTTCGCTAGAACCAATTTCCGCGGATAATACGAGCGCTCTGTGAAACTGAAACGCTCCTCTAAATGGAGCAAACAGGCTAGAAGCCACGGGGGCACCGATACGCGGTGCGCCTTCTGTTCCCACAGCTTCCAGGATCAGACCTAACAGGATCAACCTAACTGGCAGAAAAAAAGAATCCTCTTCGACTTCTGTTACAAACGTGGATAAGCGACTGGCACGAGATCCGGGAAAATAACCGAACATTTGAGTCGTTTACTGCAAGGGTGGCAGAAATTCGATACGACCTGAGCTGCTATTTAATTTATTTATTGTATTTTATGGAAAATTTACTTGGTTCCTCATTATCCAATGATTAACTGTTTCGCGTTACACCATTTTTGCATTAAACGGCTCGTTTATGCACCGATCCAGTAATTGCTCCTCGATTCCGACCATAATCGCCGGAGTCGTTAAGCTCGCGATACCGCGGCTCTTTTCCAGTCATTAGCGAGGCCGGGTCCGCTGTGGATCGTTTTAATATCGATCGATGTTAAGTAATCGACTGGTCGAGGCGAGCGCGCGCCCGTTCGATTTTTCACACGCGCTCCCATAAACGATCGTTCGGCCACCGCGCTGCACCGCCCGTTAACCTAATGGGAAAATCATGGCGGCCGTTTCTCACGAAGGACTCGCGAGAGGGCGATCAGCGCGATTCTACAGATCTCGGTTGTCCCTGGTATCCCTGGTATCGATCGTCAAACGGCATTCTTTTTAAACAAACGAAGCGCACTACAGATCCGCTTCGGCACAGAACAACACATCCCAACGACAAAATTTTTAGTGAATCCGGAAAACTTTATCCTGAGGAGAACAATCATCAAAATTCCTGGCAAACAACGAGAAAGTATGACTACTGGTCCTATAGTCAAGAATCCAATGTACGCGCTGTGTCTTTTGGCTGCAGTCTGCGTACGACAGTATGTTCAAACCAGGTACGATCTGTACAATCTGAAATTTATTAACAGATGGCTAGATATATTTAGTAAAATTCCAGGCAAACAATGTTTATTTTGCATAGAAATCCGCGGTCTGCTTATTAAGCATGCTTTATTAGAAATAGCATTTAATCCTTGAGAAATTGTTCTTCGACATTCTGTATGCGAAATAAAAATTTCCTGCATCAGTTGCGAAACACAGGAGCCACATATAGAAGTGTGTTTCTTTCACTAAGAATTTTATTAGGTCGAACGTAATATATCGATAGTCTTCCGCTGTCTATTAATACGAGAGGAAGGAGAATAGAGATATACTTTTTCGATGGTAGTTTTAAAGGAAATGTTTGTAATTTTTCCTTCATTTAAAATTCTAATATTGCGTGTCTAGAAACGAACAACCGTTGACGAAAGGTTTGTCGGTCCAGCCTCCGACAGCCGTCTTCACAAGACCAAATAAGTCGATCCTGAAGTCGGTAGTCAAGGATAATATCACTGTGAAGCCTTTTAAAAAGCGGCCACAGATAGAGGACGCCGACTCGTTGGTCGCATGTGTGCAGAACTTTTACAAGAGAGCGTGCCAGGTTGTGCATAATGGTTGTTCAAACATACCTGTAAGTTTTGGCTAATGTATTCACACGATGATATGACTAGATGTCTTATCACGCTTTCTTCAATGTGGTGTGTCCAATTTGACACTTTATTGTATTGGGTTGGCAAATAAGTTCGTTCGGTTTTTTACAGTGGAATAAATCAGAAAAACCGAACGAACTTATTTGCCAACCCAATACAAAGTTTGTAAAACTTACAAACAACGTAGTACGTACCTATTAAACCTATAAAACCTATTTACACCCCTGCTAATTACTCCTTCTTTTACATCATATGACCTAAATTACCAAAATCCCTGCCACTTAATTTAAACGATTAAATTATTGTTGCAACACGAAGTTCCATGCTATAGAAATGAACGCTAGAATATATTAGTCATAACACGAAATAATCTTTATTGCATCTCGAATGCTTCAGAGCACCAAGAAACAAGATTTATTATTCAACAGTTAAACGTGAACATGAAATAACATTATTTTAATATATAGAATAGATTGTACGAAATTATAATTATAAATTACGGTTTGTTTCGATTTTATAATGTTTGAATCGTCTAAAGGTTTTAATCCGTTTTCTTATCAGGCCTCGAAAACAACAGAGTCGCACGATCTGAATAACACGAACAACGTCCTTGATTCTATCCTGTATTTAACGAGCAGCGTCGGGACTAAATGGATAGTCTGAGTCGAAACATAACCCACTAATGACCACCCAAGAAACGTGAGGACTGCCGTTTGACAGAGGTGAACGTGGATTGAGGGGGAGTCCGCAAACAGCCTTTGTCAATCGGCGGCCGCGAATTCATGCGATTCCACGCGTGAGTGTAATTTACCATGTGTACATCGTCATCGTAGGAACATTAGCCAGCGCAGCCTACGATTTTCCACTTTTATTCCAGATACCAGGTTATGCAAACGACCTGAAACCCGACCGCGTTCTGAGGCCGCAAAAACCCCGGGGAAACCGGTAGGTTTAAACAGGTGCCTCCCGCTCAAAATGGCGCCAAAGAGCGGAGAGGCACCGAAAACCGGCAAGAACGCAGAACGCGCGCGCGTTTAACCAACAAAAAAAAATGAATAAATTTGTACGTTGCAACGACAAGTGGTCCAATAAACATGTTTAACATTTAAATCGTTATTTCTTATTTTGTTCGTTTACTTGGCAAGTTTCCTTGGCATTCGCAACGAGCTGAATAGAATATGGAAATAGCAAGCAACTCCATCTTGTGTTCATTAGACAGTTGCGTGTTTATCAATGTTACCAAATTGTTTTTCTGCACAGAGGTTCATAACACTGATTTTCTAGTTAGATTCGTAGGTATCCTAACCACGATTAAATTTCTATAGGATAATTGATTAATGATTAACTGCTGAAATTTCGAAATGAAATCAAAACTGTATGAATACTGAAAAAAATGTAAACTGAGTTTAGGTGTATTGTCATTTGGTCTGTATATGTATAATACAAACTCTGTTTACGTGCTTTTATGTTTTTTTTCGATAATTTCTTTTTTTAATCAACGATTGACGATTAACTTCATCAATCGATTGAATCAACCGTCGATTTTTCGATAATTTCTTTTTTTTAATCGTACATATTAATCAATCAATCATGATTAAAATTTTAATCGATTAATGCCCAACTCTGCGCTATCCTCACCTCGCCGCTCCACTATATTCTCGTACTAAGGAATAAAAATGTTGTTTCAAATAAGGTTTGATCGTGATTGAAATTCCTTCCTGGAATATTAGAGAAGCGCAAACGTTTTTCAGCAGAGTTTCGAGGATTCCGGGTCCATCTGCGACCGCAGGTTGCTGCTGGGATATTTATCGCGAGTATCTCGTCCCCGGCATTGCCAGGTTGTCTCGCAAGCCATCCGTCAGAACGGTGGCCGAGCGGATTTCCAAATCTCCGGGTTCGGCTTGGCGTGGCGAGCCCGGCGGCGGCGGACGACGGGGCAGGGCTCATTTGAATTTTCCCGGACAGGATGTGCACCGCGTGCATTTCAATCCTCCGGGACACCCCGACGAATTATGGTCGAGGTGGATGGTCCCATGGAAGAAGAATGGAGACAACGACGGTGCAACTGGAGGAGCACCACGGTCTACGTGTACGCGGATGGTAGTTTAAGAGCGAACGCCCGGTATCCAGAGCACGTCCGGAGCGCGAAGAGCTTATTGTCATGTGCAGGACTCGCCGGGGCATTTTAATATTTCCGCTGAATGCGCCGTGAAACGGTAGGAACGGTAGGACGACGAGGACGAGGGGCGAGGATCCAAGGAAAAGAAAAAGGTGCAGACCGGAGGCGAGGAATCGTTGCAACGGAGTTGCCACTGGTCTTGCGTCTCGCCGGCTCCCGTGACAGGTGGCTACGCGCCTTAAGAAACTCTTTGTTTTTTCTCGCCCGCGAGAGCTACTTACGGCCCTGACGACACAAACCTTCGGAGAACCTGGCGCCACGAAGCGCATAACGATACTCGAATTTAAATGTTTCTAGACGCCGCGAGCGTGTCGCCTCCTTCCGTCGCCTGGCTTTAACTGCTGCTCGAAAATAAAGGACGTTTTCTTGTCTGAGCTCAAAATTAGCATCTCCCGAGGAGAACTGCGCGGTTGCACTCGCGGCTACTGCGGAGAATCTCGGAGACTGTCTCAGTTAAACCAGTCGGTTGTCTAAACTCATTTAACACTTTGACTGGCTGCTCAGCGACCTCGAAAGTTCCATAAAGTCAAACTGATTGATCAATTTTCAATTTCTTTGCATTTTTCAGATCCAAACTACATTCTAAAATCGAAAATCTTCTGTACGACTAGTTTCGAGAATGGAACGTACGAAAGATCGCTTATCAGAACAGGAGCACCAGCTCTCCGTTCTCCATTCCCGGTTATTTTTAGTCGACAAAACGAGCGATCGCATAGACATGCAAAGTACTTCCACCGTTTCCCCGAAACCGAAGACAGGAAATCCATTCAAATCACCGCGAGTCACGGCGATTCGAAGGTTCGTGCGAAGCACACGTTACGCGGCGAGTATTTCACTTCGAGGAGGGAATCGATCACTCGAATCCGTTCTCGGCCGTGGCGCATCGATTTTCGAGCGTTCGTCCACCGGAACGAGGTGATGCACGGTGTTCGGGAGGCCATTTCATAAATCGTCGAACGAGGCCCCAAACTACACCTGTGTCACCGTGTTACCGTGCCTCTTCTAATACCATCTCGCACACCGCACCGGTGCAAATCGGTAACTGGTAGTCCCGGCCAGCCACGATACATTTACATATTATGCGTGCACGGTAGCCGCATCCTTCCGATGCACCACCGGCTGACTTTTAATGCCGCAGGACCTGACTTTTCGACGGTCGCACGCAGACGTGACGATTTTTAGAAGAGTCGCACATTTCGGCCGGGAATTATTCATCGGGATGCCGGGCTCTATGAGAAACGAACTCACGAAACCGCGAAATTGATCCTGATTGGTTCAAACAATTTTAAACATGTGAAATCGTGAATGTTCAGATCATTTCACACGGAGAGTTTCGAAACTTCATTTATTTGAATTTTGACGGTATTTCCATTTAATTTCCATTTAATTTATGTGAATACACACGAATTTACATACAATACAATCTTTTCGGAGGCGGCGCAGAATTGAAAATTTTCCAAATGACAGATGTTGCTGATTATGATTTAATATGTGAAAGCGTATAAAAGAATTTAAGGATTTACGTAATTTCCAGTGTCGAAAATTTTCAATTTTGCGCCGCCCCCGAACAGATTGTATTGTATTTAAGTTCGCGTGTATTCACGTAAATTGAATGGAAATTATTTCATACTTTTTAGTGCATCTTTTTAGTGCGTTTATTCGAAGTCGGTTTAATTTTTTTACACAACATTTTTTTATTTCGCACTTTTTAGTGGAACGAGCAGAATTTGTAGAACACCGTAGGGTGGTTTTTCGGTCTTATTGGTTATTTTCAATAAAAACCGCAAGGAATTCGTCCTGATTGGTCCATCCATCTCGGCGTAATCGATGAACATACATAGAAAAAAAGCGAAAAAAAGGCACATACAGATCGAATTGAGTAACCCTCTCCTTTTTCGAAGTCGGTTAAAAAGAGTGTTTCGCGGATCGTGACAAAGCAGCAGCCGGTCAGCCATGAAGCAAGATCACTGCCAGAAAAAGAAATCTCTTTTACACGAATCGGCCGGTAAACGGTTGATTGGAAAAGTTCAAGCATCGGATGCACGTATCAGAGGAATTGCAACACGCATCCTACGGTCGTTCCCTGTGGTCGGCGCAATTGTTATATTGTAGCAATAAGAATTGCTCCGTTCGTTCGTTCGTTCGTTCGTGGCACGCGATCGAAGTAGTCTTCTATTGGTAACACTAATTGCAAGAACCACGGTATTTTCTCTCCGGTTGCTTACATAACGAAATCGCCTTCTACCCGCTGTGTATCCGGATCTCGTTGGACGTCGAACAGAAACCGGTGTGAATCACCCTCAACACGCGAGACCGATCAGTGAGCGTCTGGATCGCGTTCTCCGCAACGAAATCTTCATTTCGTCAAACAGTCTTTAGGTTTACGAGGGAAAGGCGGTTAGCCGGAAAGTGAACTATCGATTGCAAGTGCAGCTGTGCACTTCGAAGTCGTGTTACCGATGTAAATCGATTGCACTTGTCGAAAATTAGTGTTTGGATTGTCGGTCATAGGGGCTGCGCAAAGTTACCGATTCCCTTTACAAACTTGATACTTCGATGAAAGCTTCAATATACACAACTGTTCGCAATCATTTTGTACCTTGTCAGCCGTAGATCACAGAGAAGTTCGGTCACGTGGACAAATATTGACGTACCCCATTTTTGCATTGAACTGCTCAATTGTTGCTACGAAGATCATCAGCGAGAAGAAATGGGAGTAGACTCGTCGAGCTCGAACTGATTTCTACGAGCTGTTTCTCTTTAGAGCGTCAGATATTGACGACTTTGACGGTGTTTTGATAATCCCGATACAGGCGTGAAATCGAGTAGAAAATCGAAGAAAAGTCGGACAGTTTTGTTCCGGTGAGTTGCGTCGATAAGAGCGCGATGCCGCTCTGACAGGCGTTAAAATCGCCCAAGAGCGTGACGTCTGAATGCACCAGATGCGCATCGCGTGCTCTGGGCGTTCATGATTGCAAATTGCGGGAAACATTCGAGACGGCATCCGGGGCTGTCGCGAGGCAATGTTGCACACTTTCGATGCAGTGACGCGGAAAGCACGATTTCGACCGGCCCGAGTTGCTGAAGCTTGCGACATACAGCCGACTTTGGACGAAATCAACCTCAAACGCTGTCCAGGCTCATTACATCTCAATCACCGTTTCTTTTTTTACAATTGTTCCTTCGCAACGTTTCACGTTGGTGGTCGTGCGCTGCCATTCTTAAAACAACAAATTAATCACGCAAATAACGCCTCTCCCTCAGTACTTGAAAAATGTTTACCTCGGGACGGAGTTCTCGTAGTGATGTTTCCGTCGGCGCTTCAATTTTCAATCGCCTCACGGTGTCATTAATCGCTTGTTCCCGCGATATTGTGTAAACCATCCGGGTAATTGAGCCCGAGGTTAATACGTTTATAATGAAAAGTTATTACCCGCGATCAAAGCAATTACGCGGTCGGGTTTTTTGGCCTATGAAACGATGTTTCCCTGGCGGGACCTTAAAGTGGGCCGGTCGTCGACATCGGCAAAGGGCATAGCGAAGCCTCGCTTTTTAAACACGCGGACGTTTTCCTGTCTGGCTAGAAAATGTTAGCACCAATTGCGTAAACCGCCCGCAGAAATGTTGCAGTTTAGATTACCTCGCGGCAAGAGATACGCCGAACGAGCGTTTCGTTCTGCGGAGCTTGTTCGGAAAAATTGGAGAGATCGAACGAGGGAAACGTGACGGGCGATCGGTAGGCCGCGGACAAAGAATATGATTTTGTTTTCATATTCCGGGGGCGGGCGTGGCGGCGAGCATGGCAATGAGCCTAAGCTGCCTTACGGCCGGAAGCGAGGGAGGCACACGCGCATCCGGCGATGCGAGACGTCTGCGCAAGATACGATCCTTTCCACCTTCTTTCACGACGAGATTTCCTTTAGATCCAGGCGGCGACGACTTGAAAATTGAACAGCGACTTTGTGCGGACGCGTTCTTCGTGGGAGTAATTTACATTGTCGCCGATGATCCGTTTGATAAAAATAGGAAGCCGCCGGCCCGCGTCCGGACGACAACAGACCGTTCGGAATCAGCAAAAGGCTGGGCGCCAACGTTTGTTTCCCAGAAACGTCGGTGCAGAACTATGAACAAAGAGGTACTATTATTAGACGGATCTGTATGCAGAATAAATTGGTTTGAAGAAGCTAGAAGAAGTTTGAAGAGGTTTGAAGGTTTAGACAAAGTTTGAAAATTTGCTAGCGCTGTCGCAACGGGAGATCGCTTTTCCCGCGGCACAATTTACAATAACGAATCAAAGTAAATTGCCGTGCGTACTATACCCGGCCAGCTCGCTGTCGCATGCGTGCAGCTTACAAATGCCCGGCGATGGCTCCCAATTACATAAGATTATGACATCTGTGACACAATCGTGCACACGCGTGTGCGTGACGCCCTCCTTCCGTAACGGTCGTCGACGTCCACCGACACGGCCGACTGTTCTCTCTCCCTCTCTCTCTCTCTCTGGTCCGTGCAGATTTTTCGCAACTTTCCGACTTTTCCAGCGCACGGCTAATTGCCACCGGCGACACTCGTTGTTTTCATCGCGAGTCACTGCGCGACCGAGTTCTGCAAGTTCGCACACTTATTTGCGTGTCGCCTCGACCTGCGTTTTCATTACTCGTGACGGAGTGGTTGGGAAAAGGATCTGGGTCACTCTCGACCCATAACATATGGCATTCTATAGAATTTAAAATAATCGCATATTATTATTTTTATTTACCGAGTTTATGATTGCAGGAATTCGTAATTCATTCTAATTTAACATCCTCGAAGTCAGGCATGTCAAACACGCGACCTGTCGACAAGTACTTTGCGGCCTGACCAAAAATTTTCTGTAAATCAATTTCACCCTTTTGCAAATCAATTTCATCCATCTTAAGGGGTAAAATATTTTTAAATATTTAAAAATAATTATTTATTTGTTTCGATTAAATTATATAGTTCTTTAGACACACGTGAACGGTCAACGGTGTCATTACTGCGAGGGGAAACTCAATACTCAATACGCTTCAAGAACATGTATTTTCATTTCTAAAATTTATTAATTAGAAAATGGCTACACTGAATATACATATCTACACTGTTCTACACACAGTTTTCGCACATTACAAAGTTAATGAATTGGTAATTACATTTAAATAAGTATTTGATGTACATCTTTGCAATAAATAAATTTAAAAAGATAAGTTTGAATAAATTTGATCTGATTTTTTTTACAAGAACTTACTTAAAAATACTACATATATTTGTAAAAGGGTGAAATTGATTTGCAGAAGGGTGAAATTGATTTGCAAAAGGGTGAAATTGATTTACAGAAAGGTTGAAATTGACTTGCAGAAGGCTGAATTTGGACTGCCAAAACTTGTACAACTGGAATTAATCGAAATGCAGTGTGATTACGTATTGAAATAAACATATACATATCGATGTTGTGATTCCACATTTTTACGATTATTTATGTGGCTATGTGTGTAGCACATATATGTGCAAACCATTATTTTCAACGTTAAAAAATAATAAAACTGCGGAGTGGTCAAGATTAACAAGCCAGCGTGTACAATCAATTTCAGAAATATTTACAGTTCAACAAATTCAACCTTCTAAAAATTTGATTACTGAAAAACTGCCAAATTTCTTCGAAACAAAAATGAAATAGTTTTATTCAAATAATGTAAATATGAAAAAAAAACAAATTTTGTACGTAAGTTATTTTGTATGTGTAACAGCAATGTCAAAAAAAAATGTGTTTCCTTTTTATATCGAGTCTGCTTTGTTCTATTGCGGCCCTCGAATTAATTTATAGTACTTAATGAGGCCCTTGGTGGTAAAAGAGTTTGACATGCCTGCTCTAAGTTCATCTATGAATATGTGCATTTACTTGAGAACTTTTATTTTAAAAAATGCGAAGGGTGCTGACTCGTCTACCCTATAGAGGAAAAGAAATGAAACAAGAAATCAATTGCGCGAACTTTCACCAACCTCGCCCGAGCACCCACCATCCGAAGACCATCCATAGGGCCAGGAGTACCGAACAGCTCGGTTGTCACATTCGTAATGTAAATAAATCAGGCCCGGCGCGCCGCATTTGAAATAATTACAGTAATACGCGGGTGAGTTATTACTTGTAAACGTCTCATATAGAAATTGAAACGGATGCGGTCTGAATAATGCATGAGCAAGGGCCGAAAGCTGATGTTTATCTGGTCATTAATCAGCCCGTCCATGTTATAATTAATTTTTGTCAGGGCGGTAGCCTCGGTTTCCCATTGGGCCCACCGATCTAATGGCAAACCAGGTCGTTGCCTTTCTGCACGCGTCGAAACGCGTTTGCTTCTCAAGGCACACGAGGTCGGCCAATTTTCTTTCGTAACTCGCCCCGATGACACGCACCCGCCCCGTCCTCCCCGCGATCATTATGAAATAACGATATACATATTCCGCGCGCGCGAGAGACCACTCTCCGCTCCGAAACCGCGCCGAGCCTCTATCGGTTACGTTATAACCCGCTTTGATGAACACCAGGGAGTCGTATTACAAACCGTGCACCGATCGCACGTACGTAACAACCGGTCGCACATAATTCTGCCGTTCGACAGGGGAGTAAATCGCGCACGCAACTTTCGCGCCCGAGATCGCAAGACCGCCGAATAACGCATTCAATGTAGGCCGACGCGGTTTTCTATTAACCGGCTAAGTTATCGGCCACGTTACTCAGCCTATGACTTATCAATTTGCGAAACGGTAATCCGCGCACCGCGCTCGCTTCATTATTTATCTCCACGCGGGGAGGCGACTGGCAAACAGACGCGGGGCGAGAAAATATCGTGTGAATCGAAAACACCTCCTCCAGCAGACGCAATCACGCTCTGGGAAAATTGATTTTCCAGGGTGTGCGGTATTTCTTAATGAGACGCTCGATTTTCGCAATTGTTCGCTGCAGGCAGAACCGGTGGATGATTGCGAAAATGGTTCGGAACTAAAATTCTGGTTTAATCGTTTTTATTCAATTCCATTTTACACGACGACGATATTAACCTTAGCATGGGGGACGATCTGGAACGAATGATGACCCGACGAAAAACTCGAGCATTAAACTTGATGCGTGCTCGACACTGCTTAAATAAGTAACGATAAAAATTTACCATTTTAGAACGAGATACAGGAATTTCATCCCTCGTTAATGTTGTGAACAATGAGACACCTAATGGTAACGCGGACGGAAAAAGAAATGTAGCAGCTATCCGTGACGGCAAAGAGGCAATCAACCGGATGGTCGATAGTTTGCTTAATCGGGGACGCTAATGTTACCGGCAAAAAACGGGGGGACAGGGTTGCGCGGAGCTCTTTAGAGGAAACTGTATATATGCGCTGGTAGGTAGCTAGGACACCGAGTGAATTCCGTCGAAGAGGGGAGGAGTCTGTTGCTCATTACTTAAACCACCCTCAGGAAAAAGCGGTCTCGGGAAGCGGGTACCACCCCCTCGAGACGAATTAGCAAATCTAACGTAATAATTAAATTATCGCTGTGCCGGCCCCGACCAGGTAGTTAAAGACGCGCTGTTCAACGCGGACCGTGCTAATGAACCGTCCCGCGCAAATGGCAGCGGGAATAAATTTGAATTTCCATTACGTCCACGGTGACGTGGCTTCTGTCTGCGGGAAGATGGATCTGCCTGAGGAGCGGGATTCGAAGAAAGGAAGAAAGTGGAGCTCGGCAAAAACCGGGGGAAACGATTCTCTCTCTTCCTCTCTTCGGCGAATACGATTTGTTTTTCTAGGCTACGGCGGCGGCTGCTGGGCGAATTTTTATTGGCTTCAGGCTACGCGATAGCGCCATTACCGAGCGCTGGAATCATCCGGATCCTCGGAACTGTACCCGTTGATACACTGACTGCAAACATTCATGACGGACTAAACAATTTTTTAAACGATATGTTCACATTGTTCAGCAGTATCGAGCGCACACGTTTCGGAAAGAATTTTCGGGAAACCTAAAGGACACGCACGCAGTCGAGAAGTTCACATAAGTCGAAAATGTGCGGATTAACAGAAGACTGCATTAAAGTTTAATTAATGCGACAATGAGCGTGTTCTTGCCACGAAAGGATATTCGAAAGATTAGCATCGCAGTCAGGACGAAATGGTCCCGGCAAGTCGGAAATCCAAGGAGCATCGTCGCTGTTGGCCTCCACACGGCCATAATCGCGCTACAAATATCTGACATTTACATCGTTGCATATTTATTGACGGCACTCTGCATAAACGGTTCTGAATATACATGCGCGTCATCGGGGTGCCGCGATCGGTGAATTTCATTGACTTCAAACTCGGATCGTGGGCAATTATACACTGGCCGAGCGTAATGCGACACATCTATATTTACATTTCATTTTCGCCGAGGGAGACGCACAGGCGATGCGCTCGGTTAATGGCACACGCTCGCGAATATCTCCCACGGTCGTCCGATGCGTGCACGCGAAAAAATCGCAACACGCGTCGCGTCTAAGAGAGCAAGCGGACCGTGGGAGGAAGCCATTTAGAAACCGAATCCACCTGTTAATCCGGCTCGAGCCGCCGGGGCCGCTTGTGAACGTCTTTAATTGAGTGCCACCATTCCCGGCGACCGATGTCCCGGCGAAACCGACGCTATTCTCCATTAAATTTGATGGATCAACGTCGCCGATCAACCATCAATCTGCTGAGCCGGTGACGTCTTCATTGCAACACCTCTGCAATACGATCTTTTTTTCCACGTTGTTACAACGCGCGAAAAATTGGCACCTTTTGTGAGATCTTTTCACACGTCGAATGTAACAAGTCAATTTAATAAAATGAAAATTCGTAGTGTTTATAGAAATTGAAATTCAAAAATAAAGTTATTTATTCGTAGGTTTATCTACAATAATAACATGATAAGTAGACTGCGGATCTTTATGGAAAATAAAAAATTTGTGCATTGATTGCAAGACGCAGGAGCCAAATATAAATTTCTTTCTTATTTTAATTATCTTATTAACGTGAAACTTATACACTGGTGGCCTTAAATCTTTTTAATAGATCCACTGTTTTAAATTGTACGTACCCATTTTTGTAATAAACGCATAAAATCCGCAGTCTAATGACAAGTTACGTGAGAATGTACTCTTAAAAAATAATGAATTCAATAAGAAAAAGTTATTAATGATTTAAAATCGACAGCTGTTTACTTTTCCAAAGCTCCAAATAGATTGAACGAATATGAAAGTATTTATTATTATCGGCTTTTAACAGGGTACCATTAGCACATTTTTCGCAACTTAAATTTTGTGTGTCGTCTAGCTAGCACGTTCGACTGTGACCTGGAAGAAGATGGAGACAAGGGTGACGAGCAGTCGGAGTAATAGTGCGAGAAAGTGCAGCACGACGATCACGAAGGCATTATCGCCTTATTTTCATTTCTCGCGACCGGCGATCGTGTGTCTTCGCGTAAAAGTTCAAGATGTCGATTACGAAATCGAATCCGCGTCGAGCCGTGCGTGTCTCGATACATTCGATTAATTAACGAACTAGATTTTTCTCTCTCCCTCTCCCTCTCTGTCTCTCGGCACCCACACGCTCCGCTTTTAATTTTTAAAATCCGCGTGTCTACGGCCGCGCAATGAAATCCGGCACGAAAGCAACGACGCACGGTCGCGAGGTCATCGTTCGAACTAATTAGCACATTCCGTCGATGATATTACGAAACGTGAGATAGACGGTCTATAATAGGAGCGGTGATACCCACGTTCGAATAATCGATACCCGGGATTTATTACGCGAGCGCACTTTTAGCGGGGAATAATTTATTACGTCGCGCGCGTGTCGGAGCCGATACGCGCGGACTGGAAAAAAGAAATGCTTCGGATCGACCTAATTGAATCGCTCGAAATGTCTCTCGGCTTTAATAAACGCGTGTCCCGGTGAGTCACGAGAGTGTATCGGATTGCCGCAATCGAGCGTCGAACCGACTCGAAAATGGAACTCGGGGTATTTGAAAGGGTGTTACGAGATTGCCGAAACGATCCGAAGTATTCGAAACGACACACCTCGAAAAAAATCGAGCTCTCTAAATACCAGAGGTCGGAGCGTAAAGTTCAAAGAGCTGCAAAAAACTGTCTGCAACCGGGGAATGATACCATTACCGCGCATTAAAGTCACCGAGGCGACAGCCGCGCACGTAAACTTATTAACCCGGGGTATCGACTACATTATTAATCCTAACATTTTGCTGTTTTGTAGACGCTCGGATACCATGTTTTCCATCCGAGAAGTGAATAGACGCGAAGTCAAACGTTTCGACCGGCTGACTGCAAAATTACACACTTCAAATCCATCAGGCTTGCGTTTGACGTCCGCAAATCACGACGGCTTTTTCAGACGTATCGGAAAGATTGTTGCAGACCCCGGCCGACCTGAAATATCACAGTGTTGCTGAACTATCAGGCAACCGTGGATCCAGTCGAGGAAGATCCACCAGCGGGTAGAAGCGCAATTCTAATTCACTTTTATATATTTCGCCAGTGTTGAAACGGTGAAAGAGAGAACGGCCCACGCTTGCCTCGATACGGGTTGACGTGCGAATCCCGGGAACTATCCTCTTTGAAAAGCGGATTGACTTGCTGGGCTAAACAGACAGTCTTCGGTTAGGTCGTAGGTTCATCCACGAATGCGTTGATCAACCTATAAAACTGATTCAATTGTTAGTTCAACCTCTTTGAGGCGTGCAGCGTACATAGTCACCCGGTCATCCAATAATTCATTCGACATCACGGTCCGCTTGGTCGGTATTGTCTCATCATAATGACGCTTCGGCTCGCCAATCGTTGACCGCAATATGTTTCCGGAAAACCTCATGCGAGGTGACCACGATGATAACCGTTCCAGCTGATCACAGTGTCCACGGCGCAGTGAAAGCTTCCACTGTTTCGTTAACTGGTCGCAATCGGGTTTTCAGAACCTCTGTCATTTGGTCCAACCAATAGGCCGTGTTTCAAAGGAATGGATACCTGTTCCAATCACTCTGAAGAATACGAAAATCTCAACAAAAACATCCTGTAGAAAGGAGCCAAGTTCCTATGGCCGTAAAAAGTTGTGAGATCAAACAAAATACAAAATACAACAAAATACAAACGAAATACCTCTTGCAATACTGGAAAAAGCGTTTGTAAAAATTAGTTTAAAAGAACGCTATTTAATTTTTAAAGAGCTACATGGAGGGCTAAATTATTCAAACTTGGCCGCTACCTAACACCTTTTATGGCCATTGGTCTAAAAAGTAACTCTTTAAAAATTAAATAGCGTTATTTTAACCTGATTTTTACAAACGCTTTTTTCAGTATTGCAAGAGGTATTTCTAAGCTAACGAACTTGGCCGTACTCTGTTTGATCTCACAACTTTTTACGGGCATAGGAACTTGGCTCCTGTTTACAGCATGTTTTTGTTGAGACTTCATCAATTTTTGTTGAAATGTTTTTTTTTCAATACAACCCCTTTAAGGTGTAAAATTTCAAACTTTGATCATTACACCTTTGAGTGTTTGTTATGGTGGACCTATGTACCAAATTTCAAGATTGTAGGTCAATGGGAAGTATCCATGATCTGTCAGTCAGTCAGTGACAAATTTAGCGATTTTTGAGGTCCTACATCTCGGAACCTACTAATGTTGGAAGATTAATGTTTTGTCAATATTGAGACATGATAGCATTTAACAAGTGTACGAAATTACATCTCTCCATCTGCCTCCAGGGCCGGGTTATAAGCCTCTAAAAATCGGCTAGGTTGTTTCGTGTAGAAGGAGGTAGTGCGAGAACTTGGCTGGTGCACTACCGTGCACCTAGATTTCTTACATCTATTTTCCAATAGATAGAGATAAACGTTTCTCCGACAGTATGAAAACAAATTTTGAAAACGGGGAAAACTGTAGACCATAAAGTTGAAGACACCTCGAGTGAAGTGATTTCTGTGCTCGAACCCGCAAGGTTCGCCGAGGCCGACAGAAAGATCGAAGGGCTCGCGTTAGAATGGCGAACCAGCGGCGCACTTGCGCTTCTTTTGCCACATCCCTCTTTTTTTCATGTGCGCTCGTTTGGTATTCTCATGCGACGGTCGGCCACGACGCCACCGTACATTCTAAGAGACTGACTCATCCGCGTCCAGTGCCTCTTCTTCATCGACACAGGACGCTCCGCGTCTGGTCACGTCCCCTGGCACGAAGAGAGCTGCATTACGCACCCTTCTGCTCGCTGCGCTCTTAACCAGATGCCTGTCGGTGTATGATCTCTCGCGTGCAGCGGAGCCTTGCTAACGCGAAACACGTTCGCTCTCGCATGACAATGAAGCAGCCACGATAACGACGCGAAAAGAAACGCATTCGCTGGCGAACGTTAAACCCTGCGCGATGATCTACATTTCAAACGAAACCTCCCGGCCAGCGCTTCAACGTCTTCAAACTTAATGAACCGCGCACTGATCCGAATCTGAGATACGTTCTGCAAAATTTTACAAAAATTTTCTACAGATTTCACAACTCTTTTCTCGAGAATTTCGCAACTCTTCTTCATCATCATCATCTTCATGCTCTTCTTCTCTTTGACTCTTCACGATCTGTTTCTTTATATTAATTTATAATTTATCTTCAACATTAAGAAAGAAAATACATTTTTATTTCGCCTCGGTTTGTTACAATTCAGTAGGGTTTATACAAAAAACGACTTTTTAGAAAAACCGGTATTTGTATTTTAACTTTTCCATGAAACCGGTTTAAATCGGTTTCGAATTTTTACAGATTAAAACAAGACATATTTACAGCTTAAAATAGAAGTTTTTAATTTTTTTTATTTATAATAAATCAATATTACAAAAAAGAGGAAAACATAAGGTACATATACGTACATACACAGAATTATTAAAATAAAAAATTAACAAAATTAGAAATTAGCAAATTTTTTATATTCATGTAAATTATTATTTTACTTCTTTCTTTGTTTAATAAAATATGACTTCAAAAAGCAAAGAACGTCAACGGATTGATTGCTTAGTCGTGTCCTTATTTTGGACACAAAATTACCAGAAATAGAAAAAACTCGCTCACTTGCTACTGAACTGGCCTTAATTGTCTTTAAAGCATTAAATAATAAATCTAAATTTTTTGTTCTTCTATTTGTACCCTCTAAGACTAAAAACTCCTTCTTTAATGTTTGAGGACTAGAGGAAGTCACTTCTTCAGGTTCTTGCAGATATTTTTTTATTGCTATTTCCATAGCATTTCTAATCATAGACATGTCTTGATTTTCTTCTTCGTCCCTTTTTGTGAACCCTACAATTCAGCTGGAAAACTCTTATTTTGAATTATTGTCATATTTCCCTTACAAATAGTCCTCGAAGACTAAATCTTGTAGAACGACGCACTTTTTTCAAAAATTAGATGAGAATCTTTAGTAGGAACGAGAAGTCGCGGTAGATCACGTTTGTTGATCGGCGGCGACTTCATCGATCAACGCCAAGTTATGGAACAGCGATGATCGAGAATGTCTCCTGTTTTACCGAATTCCTGGCTCGGGGATAGCCGCACGCGATGCAGTCGACGAAATACGTGTAAATGCTTGGAGCGCAGCGATGTGCATATCGCCGGGCGAGTGCGCGCGAGAGAAGCCGTCGATGCGTATCCAGCTATCCACGTGCCAGGCGCTGCGTGCGACACGCCCAGTGCGTGGCTCGTACCGCACGCACATACGTGCCGCGCGAACCGAGATTTATGCCATTGGCCGCGAACCACACCGCTCGTTTATCGGCCGTTCCACACGCGCGGATCAGAGGAACGAACCAGGTAACCGCACCTCGGAACGATACACCGGCCCAGGTGATCACCGAGGAGCGAGAGAGAGGGAGACGGTATGGGACGTCACAATCGTTCGATGATCCGAAGATTCACGATCCAGCGAAACCAATCGATCCACTTTCGATTTTTCATTCTCATTTTTCCTCTGATCTTCTTTTTGCTTGGAAATGCCTAGGAACAATGGTTTCTTTTATCGTCGCGTTTTTATTTTCATTAATATTCCGTTTTGTTTTGTACTCTCACAAAGAGCTCTTCAGAAAGAGCATTTCCTCCCCGCTCCAGATCCCCAAACATAAAAGCTTCCAATCCCAAACCCCGATAAAGTCTCTCAGCATCGGAAACGCCATTCCCCGAACAAAGAAGCACCATTCTCCATCCCGCGTGTATCAATTATCCTAATCGCGCGGACGATCTGTCTTTTCCTCTCGGTTAAACGCATCCGACCATTATCTCTCGCGAGAAAAGTCAAGAAGAACAGGTGCTGGAGCCGCTTATCCGGTGTGCATCGGACTGGCCCGTCGCTCCGTTTCCACTCGGCGGAAAAATCGGTGAACGTGGACGAAGCGCGCGGCAGGTGCGCCCAAGTGAGGGTCTTCAGGATGCGGAGCGGGTCGCGCGATGAACGGCTCCGCTTTGCTCCTCTCCTCTCCTCATTGCTGTGGACTGCTCCGCTCCTCTTTGCGCCTCTCTCTTCCTCTTTGTTCCTCTCTGGTCCGCTACACTCCGTGTCGCTCCGTTTCGTGTCGCTCGCTGGGACACGAAGCGGCGCGGTGCGACGATTTCCTCGCGAATCGACGACAGTCGTGAGTCAGCTTGATCGAAGAGGACGCGGGAAGGAGGACAGAGGACAAGGCGGGGTTCCTCGGGTTTCCGAGAGCTGGCCCTCCTCGTTGTCCCGAAGGCTTGCCGGATACGCGCTCCCTGCATCTGTAACGAGGGTTGCGCGGTGCAAACTCGGCGCAGCGCCGCTGGTAGAGCGCACAGCGCATAAAAGCGCGCAGTCCAGGACAGCCGTATCGACGCGACGGTCTCGCGCTGTCTTAGCGGCCAGCCCCGGTACTTATCCAGCCCGGGGCATTGAAATGCAATCCCTCGCGCGGATGATTTATACCTCGCCAATGGCCGCCCGCGGGGCAGGATGTCGCACGTCCCTTCTTTATGTCTCTATCGTTCGCCTTCGAAAATATCCCACAGCGCCGCAGCGTGTTACGCTTGACACGTACGTACCAGCTCGATCGGCGCCACCGTTCGACTGCGCCGCGAATCCGAACGATCCGATGCAACCGCCGCGAATACTTCTTTTTTCGGATCGTCGGCTGTCGATCTCGAAAACGTGATATTGACAGATTCTACATTTTTCGGCGTAGTCGACATCGTTCGGAGATGATCGTTGCGAAACTGGAGGTGGGAGCCGTTTGTTAGGTTGGTACAGAAATTGTTGAACCATCAGTTCTGGAAGAAACCTTCAACTTGAACAGATCGTTCACTAGGGACACCAATTAACAGCTAATTGATGTGTCTCATGAACTTTATTGATCTGATTAAAAATTTTATTAGAATAGTAGAAACGATAGACGAAAAGTTAAAACAAAATACACATTTCATTTGAGTTGTAACATAACATATATACTCCAATGGTATTAAATGAATATAATTGCAGTTTAGTACACAATCGAATGTCGAACTCTGTATTTGTTCACCGAAATCACGTTATTTCCCATGACGCGGCACCTACACACACAGTCATCCAGTTGTTACAAATTTTCTGAAACGAGTTCTCGCACAACAGTAACTGACCTCGTTTCACTTAATTACAGAGTACAAAACGCCTTCTTTAATGCGCGTGTAGTAATTTCGGGTTGCTGTTAGTGTGACGCAACCGCAGGAACAAAGATATCCTTGCGAATCAGTACGAGATACGTTTAACAATCTACGACACTTCCGTTTTGCATAATCGATTGAAACTATTATGTATAACGTAAATGTACGGCCGCACATTGATAAGAAATTTTGATTTGTTGCAATCGTTGTTCCAGTCTTTTGTCCTGTAGGCAGTTCAAGATTCTCGAACGACTTCTTCGAATCTCGTTCGCCGGAGCGTTAGCCGACTTTCGTTAGAGCGGGGCCCGAAGCTCGCGCCCAACAACGGCAGGAGAAAGTCGGATAACGCGTAACGAACGATTCCTTTGTTTCTGGTTAAAATCGGAACGTCATAATTATGTAGGAGGGCGGGGTGCAGCGTGTGGTATCAATCACCCGGCTGCAACGGAGCGGTCCGCGCGGTGAAATCCGCGCGAGAGGCGTCGACGCGCATTTAACGGGGACGAAAGGAACTCGATCGTCGGAGAGGGCCCCGGTGTTTACGGTTCATAAAGGCGCGCGCGGGGAGCCCGCTCTACATCCAAACGCATTAGAAACGGCCGAGCGTGTAATAACCGGGGACCGAAAAATTAGCATCTGCCGGCCAGGAGACAATGCCTGATTTGAATAACAATGTTCGCTACCGTGTGGGCTTCTAACTCTTAACTATGGGTTCTAGACGTGATGCGAGTCTGCATATCGCGCTCGTACAGTGCCAGCCGCACATGACAATGCGATTTGCTGCCTCCACGATTTCCTCCCGCGGTCGACTTGCTCCCGCGACTCAACCACACAGAGAAAAAAAAAGAACCTCGTAGAAAATCGAATTCTTTCGACGTTGTTTATCCTTTCCGAGCGTTTCCCAGGACCGGTTTCAACACACCTAATGGACCACGATTGGATACCGAACCAAGTGCTCGATAATCCTATTAACGATAATGCCCGCACGGATAGGGGTACTTTGCCTACAATGTTTCTCTTTACACAGGATTAAGGATCAGTACACTATTTTCCTTATCTTTACGCGGCCGTATCTTTCGCAAATGATCCCCTGCGTCGAAGTCTCCTTCCCTTATCGGACTCTCGCAGCCGTTATTCTTACCTAGACCAGTTTCGCTCAATTGGAAACACGGTTGGGTAATCGCATTTTCACGCGATCGACCAGTATCGAGCCTGCTCGAGCGTGAACTCTCAATTTTCCTCGGAAAAATCGACTGGCTATTCTGCTCTTAATTTGTCTCTCGAAGTCACTACGATCTACAAAATCATCCAAAGCCCCTTGTTTACGGTTTCGTTTGCCCCGCTTCGTTTTGCACCGCCTTACGGATCACCTAGAACCTGTTGCAATTGTAGCGTACCAGGAGTATTTACATAAACGAACCCGGTCAACTAAAAACAGTTCCTCATATCCCTGAATGTCTTCCCTCGCATTGTGTGACTTTCCGCCTCTACGGATATTTTCGCATCTAAAGGGATCCCCTAGTGTTGGGGATAGAAAAGTCACATCATCCGCATACCCGAACGTCACATCAATCGCGGGAACACCGTATTCTGTTTTCGAGGAAACAGTGTCAATGTAAACATTGCCGAGGAACTCGCTGTCGGTGGAATAGAACGGCCCCGAATAAATCGGGTAGAAAATGGCAGGGCACCGGAGCGAGGAACAATTTCCCAAGAGTTTTCCTCTGGCGTCAGCCAGATTCGCGCGTCGAGAGGTCAAGCAACGCGGAGCACGCGAGTGAAGACACAGCGCTTAAGAAACGACGTCGGATCGTTAGCCGCGTAACAGCTTCCGCAATTACCAATTAATACGGGCGGGCGTGTATATCGGAAAAAATATCACGGACACACTTGAGCAGCGAGAGGCGCACACCGGGCGAGCGTAGTAACATAAGTATGAGCCGGTGCGAGCGTTATACGAGGTCCTCATATCGATGCGCAGATGTCTGACCCTGAAGTGTCTTCACCCTCGTCCGGGCTGGCTGGTGTGCGTCAGCTACACCGTGAAACCGGCCGCCGGTCACTACAGTCCGTGTGCCCGTCGCTCAGACGAATATAGTTTGTGCGTGACCAGGGCGGCAAGTGTCATCTGCTGATGCACGATCGAAACACGCACACCACCGTCCACTTCACGCGTACGCGACGCGGAATTCCATCGCGAATACTACCGTATGATAACCGATTTAACGCGCGTGTCGACGCTTGCGAGCCGGAATCCGGAGTGACGATCGGTGCTCTCCGCGGAAAGGTAAACAGTCTCCTGGGGTCACCTCGACGACTTTCCGGTGCTTTTCTTCATGCTGCGTATATAGCATGATATGTACTCGGATTATTGTCCATTTCATGAACACAATTCTTCGTATGAAAGTGGTTTTTCGCGTCATTGCAATTCTTGTGCAGTAATGTGTTAGTAGAACTCGAAAAGTATAAGCACTGTTTCAAGCAGAGTTGGGCATTAATCGATTAAAATTTTAATCAAGATTGATTGATTAATATGTACGATTAAAACAGTAATCATTGAAAAATCGGCGATTGATTCAATCGATTGATGAAGTTAATCGACAATCGCTGATTAAAAGAAGAAATCATCGAAAAATCGGAGTTAATCGCCATACGGTCTACCCTTAAATTGTGATGGGGAGAAATTGACAAAAATATATCTCAACAAAAACGCAGTTTACATTTTTTTCAATAGTCATACAGTTTTGATTCCGTATTTCATTTCAGCAGTTAATGATTAATCAATTATCCGATCGACGATTACAATTCAAAGGAGTATAATCGTTAATCGGAATCAACGACTGAAAAGTAGAAATTTAATTATTATTGATTATCCCCAATTAACGATTAATAAGTATTTAATCGTGAACCGCAATGCACGACTAAAGTAGGAGATTAATTGCTAATTGCGATTAACGATTGAAGTAGAAATTGATTCGTCAGTCGTTGATTAAATTTTTGCCCAACTCTGGTTTCAAATGAGAGGTCAGTTACACGTCCCACATTACATTAGTGAAAGTGTCGATATATATACTCCTGAACGATAGTGCAATAGGCAAGCGACATTTGCGAAAAGAGTTGGTACAACCTGTAAACTAGGGAAAAGTTCGATCGACTGTCTAAATCATCGTTTATATGAAAATTTGATGGGCTCAATGGCGAGAAGCATAAACAATGCAAGACCGGACAGCAGAGGACGCAGCAACGCACAAATCACGCTCGGCGAGTATGATAATGCGTTTCAACTGCGAGACAATTACTAAACAGTTACATTAAACGCGAGGTGAGGTAATAGTGGTTGATTTAGAGCAGCTTTAAAAGAAACACTACTGAAACCCGGCAATAACTCACGTGGTCCCGTGCATTCGGATACCAGTGTATATCATCGAGCGTCTAGGCGCGAGGGGCCTATCCGACTAATAAGCTGGCGCGATTGAAAAGTATAACGACGGGGAACGATGTAAAATTTCCGTTTTACGCGGCCATAAATATCTCCGTGCACGGTAGCTCGTTACAGTTTATGACGAACCTTCCGGGACAGTTACGGGCGACGCCAACGATATCACCTCGAATAACACGTGGGTGCGAGCGGCCATTGTTCAGAGGTGTCGCCTCCGTGATTTCTCACGGGCGAGGAACGTGAACACGGTGTTTTCGGGTGGTGTCGTCTCGTGGAACTCCTGTTTCCGAACGTTTCCGATCTGCTTCGAGATCGGCAATAAAAGATGGCTGCGAACGGCCCTGAGCCGTTGTTTGTCGAGGATAAAATTTTAGCGAGTCGGCGCGTAACATCGGGCACGCAACCAATAAAGTATCATTAGTGTCGGAGCGCATACGCGCCACTTAAAGCCGATTGCAGGAATGCAGAAGCCGATACCGTCGGGTCGCAACCGGCCGATCTATGTATAGGGCCCAGAGGTCGGCAAATACGTCTAATACTGTTAAAGACCGATTTCCACGGTCGGCTCTTGTGATCGCTAAAAACCTATCCTAAGCACACCGTCCGACAATGGACGATGATCACCTTTCCTCCGTATAAACGTAGCATTTGTGCCGAAACAGGTGCCCTTCTCTCACTCCCTCCATTTCTCGGTCATAAAATTAGAATGCTCCGAGACAGGTAGGAGCGGATAAGATAGAAGCTTAGGGCACTTTCGTGTTTGCCCTACGAACGAATCACTTCGAGCTTTCATTTTCAGGTTTTATTGCGACCGTACGATGGGAAAGGCCGGGCCACGGCCAACGAACGAACCGCTTTATATTTTTTATGTTCTTATCTCGCTCTCTCTCTCTCTCTCTCTCTCTCTCTCTCCTTCTCTCTGTTTCTTGATTTTTTTTTGTTTCGTTCTCGGTCACGTTTACTCGAGCAGTCCTTCCCCACCTTTTTCTCGTCCCTTTTCCCTTCTCCGCTCTTACCGGACCGACCCGGGCTCGTACTTTACGATGTTTGACTTAATGTTATCGTTAATCGACGAAGACCGTTGAATTTACATCGACGATCCGCCGCCGATGGCATTCGATTCGTACCGAGCCGGTTAAATTTCTCGTCACTCCCGATCGGATAAGTTTCTGTTACCCCTCTCGACCCTTCCTACCCCACTCCCCTCTAGATGCATCTCACCACGAAGGTCACGTCGTCGTCGTGTTTCGAGAGAACCTGCCGGATCGAACTCGCTCACGGGAGCGTATCAGCTTACTTAGTCGTAGATCGTGCCCGCCAGGCCTTGTTGCAAACATTTATTTTCTTCTTATTGGCTATGTACTGTCGATTTCTGGACTACCTAATCGTAAATCACGACCGACGGTACTCAAGTTGTATATACCTGCATTCTTGAGTGTACACGCTGTAACACCGACGATCGGCGTATAACAGCGGCCGTATTATACGGTGCACATGGCCGACGCGATAAGGACGATAAACGTGACATCGATATTAATAAATACCGACCGACAGATTGGACGGGGCTAGCGCGATTAAATCTGTCGGTCGCGTGACGCTCCTTGTTAATTATACCGGCTGCGTTCCCCCTCGCGAAATTATTAAGTTATAATCGCTGATTGAGAAGTTAACACGTTGTCTGCCGAGAATTTTCCAACAGCTCCTCTGAAATCGATGATCAACAGCTGAGAATTTCTTAATGAACTGTCTAAAAGTGATATCAACTTCGTTTATACACTAGACACCGGAATAAAGTTCCGTCCATACTGTTTTGAAATTAAATGTATACAGAGAATAAAGAATAAAGAAAAGCCTTATTTGATTATTTCAATTTCAACAATTGTAAAATGAACGTTGTAGAAATAATCATTGTAATTGGTTCAGCTGTTCTGACGCTTAGAGTTCAACGTGCTCGCCTAACCACGCGTTGAAGTCTCCAGCACGGCGCGGCGGTGACGTCTCTGGTGCGCGCGTCGAAGTCTCCAGAGCGTCGCTGTAATCAGCGCTGACTGAACGATGTTGTATTTAATTATACACACAAACCGCTGACGGTCAAGTGAAGGACTGAATCAAAATTTGCGTACAACAGAAATACATCGCATAAAATGGAGTTCTGTTTCGCCCGGTGACTTAAACGCACAAGTACAGCGTAGAAGCGCACGGTATTGCGCATAAAATCGCGTAAACGATTAATGAAGCAACACAGGTGATCCATTAGCGATTCTAGTTTACGAGCGATCAGCGGGCTATCATCGGGATCAGACTCGCCCTGTTACGCCAGCCGGTGTTCGCTAATTAAGGCCGGATCGTCTCCGAGGTACGGAGCGGGCCGCGCACCGCACCGGGTCGTTTACAATAAATTTCACGGCGTCGCGAGCACGCTCGAAAAGCGTACGACGAGGCTGCGTGTCTGCGAGGCTCGTTCCCCAAGAATAGCTTGGGTTTTCGCCTCGCTCTGGCGAGCAGCGAGAGAGCGGTGCACCGCGGCAGGTCGATCTCGATGGTTGGAAAACGGTTTCAAGGTCCGGGCCCGAGCTTTCCGCGCTCGAAGTAACGAGGGCGCGAAGCGCGTCTCCGCGACGCTACGCTAGGTCGGGGTACTTGCACAAGACATCCTCGCTGTACACGACACGACACGACACGCCGTCGGCACGTCCGGACGAAAGGAAAAGTGTAGGAGATCCCGAGGAAGGTGGCTAGCTAACTTAGACAGAGAAGGAGAGATAGAGACGATTACGGAGAGTCAGAAGAGGGGAAAAAAAGTCCGCGAGATTCGCCTCGTTGGCCGCGTTGCCTGATGCCAGGACCCACGCCCGCATTGTATTTCGCGTCCAACTTGTCGTTCTCTCGCCCGTTTCATTGTGCCTCTTCCTCCTCTGTTGATTCCCCTCATCCCGCTCCATCTCGACGGTTAGCCGAGCAAGCGGGCACCGGATTAGGTGGGCAGACGCGTATGAGTCACGGTGCTCGCGCTGAAGCAAGTGAGATTTTCTTGCATGCGGAGAGTCGACGCCCTAACCCACATAAATCCGTGCCATTAGCTGGCCAGGAAAGGCCTTTTCTCGCACCTCGCTTCTCTCCTTTTCTCTTCTTCATCTCTCTTTCTCGAGAGAAGACTCGATAAACGAACCCAGGACTTGGTAGAGCGGCGACGCTTTGTTCGCTCGCCCGCGACGCTTGGAATCCCGGACTGGCGTAATCGGGGGATTCTTTTATTAAGTCATTCTGCGGCGATGATGCACAGCCGCGCGGCGGAGGCGTTCCATTATATGCCCGCGATCGAAGGCGGCCACGTTCGCTTTCGATATCGGGACCGACGTGTACCGGGCGCGAGAGAGAATCGCGACCGACGGGTCGCGTCGGTGGGTATTTATGGAAACGATCACCGGCGAGGCATTAACCCGAGAGCCACAATCGGACGAGCCTCTAATCCGTTACGGTGCCGCGGTGTTTGTATTCAATGTGTTGAGCAACCGGCACGTATTTGGTCGCGCGCCTTCTTTTCCACAGAGAGAACCCCCAAGCAAGGGAAAAAGACGAGCACGTGGGCGTGTATACCGTCCAGTCTTCCCGAGACAACGGGCGGGACAATGCTCCACTTCTGTCAAGTGCAGCGGTTCGCCGACCCAAAATCGGACCCGATTCGCCCTGTCAGTGCCGCCTTCATAAGAATCAACCCTAATTACGGGCACTCGTCGGTACATAAAGTGATCAGCTTTATTATCCGTACGTTCCTAGAAAAATTTGGTCCCTTTTTTCTAAGAATGGTCGAGACCGCGGTTGACGATAACTACTAAACAACAGAAAGGACATAAAACGGGAACAAAAGGCTAGCAATTTACTTGAAGGATCCACGCGCCGAACGATCAAAGAAATCGACAGGCTGTCAAGCGGGAAGACAAAGTCCGTCAAAGCTATTGCATCGTTCGGTTCGTGAAAAGCCGCTTCGATTTCGAAAAGGTCTATGAAAAGGAACAAGGAGGATTCCTAACGGTCCGTCAAGGAGTCATCCTGTCGGCGACCTTTCATTACGAAGTCGCCCCGAAAAAATTCGATCGTTCGAGAGGAATCGAGGAGGAAATCGCACGCAAGAGGTTCGGATCACGGGACTGAAAACGAGCAGGTCGAGGAGATCACGTGGAACAATGGGCACCACTGTCAAAGAGTTGCTCGCTGCGCCGCAACTCGAAGGAGATCCGATAAGATAGGTGCAGCCCCCCCCCCTCCACCCCGCCGTTCTCTCTTTTTCTCTCTCTCTCTCTCTCTCTCGCAGGGGCAACCATTCATCGGCGCCGTCATCGTGGGTACCTCTTTACCCTTTTCACAGTGCGCCGTATTAGAGCCATTGTGTTATCTGTCATGACCGAGATATCCGAAGGGCCAACACCGGCGACGGCTTTCGGTGCCTCGGCAAAGAAACTAGTCGTGTCAGAGGCGTGAAAAGCCCTCGCGTGGGTGGCACGAGGCAGCCCCATATACCCGCCTGTTCCTTTTATTACCCACCGAAATCCGATGACTGACTGTTTCTTTGAATGAGTCCGCTTCGCGACCCTCATTAATTGGTTAATTGCTCCGCGCCTTTGAATATCCCCAATCGGTGACGTTCGTCCGACCGGCATTTTCCAAACTGATCATTAACCCTCGGTCGGCAGTCAATTTCGAGGATTTCGTAGCAGCTATAACTAGATCCATTGAAATTTTTATATGGCAGTTCTCTTTTACGTCTCTTTTAACTTTGTCTTCTTCTTTCACTTCTTTGTGAATCCCTGATGATGTCGTTAACTTTTTCGACGACGAACGCTTTTGTTGCTCGAGACCTAAATTTTAAATAGAATTATCCTCGACTGCGGCCTCGGCGAAGCTACACTCGGACATTTGTTGGCGAACTTCTCCGTCCATGGTTACCCATCGCAATGCCACGGTAGGAATTATAGCAGCCCACGATTCCGTCGGCGCTCATTAAAATTCAGCGCCCAATTGAATCGAGCTGCCAGCAATCGTATCGATCGATGAATGAAAAAAAAAACGGTATCCCGCGACTTTTGCAATCGACTGGTTGTCTCGATATAGACGTAACGAGTGTCCCAGGCCCGACGCGGCGACAGAGGGACACGGCGTTACCTATCGCGCCTACTGTCAATCTGTCAGCGACGCGGCGTGCTGTAATTTTCACGCCGACAACAATCTCGAAGCGCGGAGGTCTTGCTCGCGCGAGTGCGAGTGCGAGTGCGAGTCGACCGAGTAATTCTCGGAACAAAAGACAATCGACGGTGGAAACTCGGGCCGAATAGTTTTCCCCCCGATCCGCGCCGCCATATCACGGTGCTGGAATTGATTTCAAACGCGAGAGAGCAAGCGCACGGTCCCGAGAGCCGGGCGCAACACGCACGTGCGACAGACAGCAGGGGAAAGAGCAGGACGACACGGCACGACACAGGGAGGAGCAGCAGTCGGCCTACGTGCACACCTATCTATCTATCCGTGCGTCCATCTATCTGCCTACCCACCACCTACCCACCTATCCGTCCGTCTATCGAGCAGTGTTGCTTTCGCACACCGAATTGTAAAAGGCCGTGTAACACTTGCAACGAAAACCAAGCTGTATGGCTCCGGCTAGGCAGGCTGACTGTTCACCCGTCTGTCCTCTCCGGCCGCGCGGGCTTGTTCGCCTGTCGGCCAACAATAGCAACGAGATCCCTGACGTTTCTCATGACGATTAATCCGCGGACAATGCGCGGTTGCGCCACGACAATTAGCGACAACACTTTTGCCGAGCGGGGAACATCGCGAGCGGGACGAGCACGCGCGCGTGCACGCACCACCGTCTACACGCGTCTATGCTCTGTACACACACGGACAGGGTTTGCGCGTGCCTACCCTCCTTTGCGTATGTGGAGCATGGGACCGCCATTGTCTATTGTTGGCTGCTTTATTGCCGACGGGTCATGGTCGCGGGCTGACACTTCGCCAATCCGAATCGCGCGCGCTCCCTTACCCGCGAGTTCGTCTCTTTTATCTAGATAGAAAGGATTACGCGTTCCGTGACTCGCCAAGCCGCCGGTCTTTCGTATCGCGGCTAACTGCACTCATCCTGAATCGCCAAGACGATCCGACTCGCGTTCTATCACTACCACAACCGGCGATCATTTATGCAACACGCTTTTCGGTCTGTCACGCAAATGCCGGGTCGACGTCTCAGGGCTCCGCGGCTTTTGGATTCTCACGCGAAACGGACTGTTTGGCTCTCGGGACGGTCGGGCTGCGATTTCTTCAGAACTTGTTGCTGCAGAGATTCAATTGGAAAAGCGTTTTAATTGCACAATACAGGCGCTGCATAGACATTAGCTTCTTTTCTCAATCATTTTAACAAGCTACACATGATACCGTATTTTTGGATTCCTTAAATGCTTCTACCGTTTCGTGTTCATTTCTGTCAGGAATGCACAAAATCCGCAGTCTAGTCATCATTCTGGAATGGCAATGGTGAGGTCTACGTTTCTGCCTTAGGAAAGCAGTCGAAGCCTGTCAAAACACGGGTCTTCCGCCAGCCAATTGTGCATCGAACGTCGCTGTCAGTCAGATCTATTTCAATCCTCGGAAATGAGCTAGCAACTCTCCATTCACGGGGAACAACCCCCGTAATTTCGTCTTAAAGGGGTTAATTTTGGAACGCGTCCCGTGGAAACGGTCGAGCGCGAGTACAAAAGAGACCAACGGTGCGTCTGATTTCTTTGTAGGTGGATACTTAGGCTGAAAAGAGGATCGGAGAGGTCTCTCTCTCTCTCGCGAGCCAGTGTCGGTGAATAAAAGAAAGAGTTGAAATGGAAGGGCAAGGGTTCTCGATCGGTGCTCATTCGAGGGCGAAGGCGTCGGAGCGGTCGCCCGCAGTGCCGCTGACTATTTATCATAAGATCGATCGGTATCTCGAAACGATACCGGTCCGATCGGCGCCGTATCGATTCTTCTAAGGGCTTCAATTAACGTTATTAAAGCACCATTAATCTCCGGGTCGACACGACGGCATGCTCGGCATGCCATGTCCCGATCCGAGCTCTCTCCCCCTTCGTCCATTCGTCCACTGGTCCATCGAGAAGAAACGAATACACGCGCTTCGGTCCTCGATCCCTTCATTCTCGATCACGAGCGGCACGCGCGATACACGCCGGCCTACATCACTCGTAAAAATTACGATCTGTCAGGGAGCACGCGTTTTTTCACAGCGAGATCGCTTCATACTTCCGGTCGCAGGAATGTCTCTCCGAACACTGTCAGGCGAAAGGGGCGGGTCTCGTTCCTTTTGCTATCGAACAGGAAATCTTCTTTTTTATGAACCCCTAGCATTACGATATCAGCAATGTAAAGTAATTCTTACGTTATTAATAGACTGCGGATCTTTATGCAATTGTGGTTTTTGAAAATTTGAGAATTTATAATACGATTTTAATTTATTTCACATCTAAAAAGTCTACTGCCATGGAAAACAAGACTATTTTATTCCACTTTCTTAAAATTCGTCTACGAAAATTGAAAATTGCATAAACATCCGCAGTCTAGTTATTGAATTATTCCATATCAAATAAATTACTAAACATTTGAGTATTGTGTGAGCAAATTGCGTCAGTTTAATATGCATAAAATGAAACAAAAATCGTATAGAATGGACATATTCAAGGTTAGAAGAAATGTTTAGTTTTCGTGTTGAAATAGTTCCGGGTGCAAAGGATTAACCCATTTAGACTTTCCTGAAAATATATGTAAACAAGTGTGTGAGTCACTGAACCTGGATGAACCATTCCCACGAATGCATTTAGTTTTACATATCAAGTATCAATCGAACCCCAAAATATTCTAATCGCAACCCAACGAAGGTGTAACTCATACTCAATCGAAGCTCGTCCGTATTTGTTTCCACCTCGGAGAAATAAAATAAACGAGCGGCAGGCCTGAATCCATCCGGCTGCTTAGCACCGTGTAAAAAACACAGCGACTTCGTAGCAGGTATCCACAAATTATTCATCGCGCGTTTTGGGCTCGTTAGGAGGGACACCGGATGACCGCTCGTAAACGCAGCTCGCATTCTCTTCTTCTTCGACTCGTGTAGGAGACGTCCGGGGCTTTTCTTTGGCCGATCGCTCAGAGGTGGCACAAGGGAATCTCTTATGCTCGGTGTTTTTGACAGACCTGGAACGAGCCGTGCACTCGTTCCGAGACCACGTTTTGCGTATTCATGTATGCGGCCACGCCCCGGTAGTGCAGTACCGGGCCCGCTTCTTGCCCGTGTCTGGTCTACTTCATTAGCGCGGGCTGAACCAGCATATGTTCTTACCAGGTCTTTACATACGTGAGTTAGCGGACCCACCTCTACAATGATCTCTGTCTCCGCTGAAACAATATTTCGTCTGCCCGAGGGATCGTCCAAATCCCGGGCCCGATATCTACGATCTTCCAACTTGGTTCTGTCTTGAATACACTGTGGATCGTATTCGAGAAGATGATCAAATTATTAGAGTGACTGCTGTCCCTAGCAATGGATGCTGATAATCTTTCATTTCCATAAAAGTCCAGTAATAAATTTTTTAATATTCTATGGAGTGTGTGTCCAACGCAAAGACATCGTTGTTCCTGAAGCAATCAATTTCAGACTTTCCGCTGTCGTTGATTCGACAGCCACCGAGTCGAGCGTAATCGGCACGGCTCTAATCAACAGGCCCGTAATCGGGCAGGATCGTTCGGATGTTATCGTCGTGTGGAAGGTGTAATTGATGAATTACGGGTGCCTGGTGGCGCGGGATCGCGCAATAGGGTACCATCTTTGTCTTTTACGAGCATTTCCGTTGGTAAACGTGCGCGCTGTTGGAAGGAGGAGGCGACTCGCCGGTATTCGTCAGTCAATTTATCTTCGCGACCCCGTTTCGGAGCGTTACGAAAATCCGCATTATCCGTATTGTTAGGAGCGCATCGTCACGACAGGTCGCACGGGTACCCGTGTGCACGAGCCGCGAAGTTCCGTTTTCCAGCGTGCCGCTCGCGCTCGTGAAAGAAACCGCTAGCTTGTGCAGCGAAGGATGCATCTGGCGCGAGGTCCCGGCTCGTCCTTGTCGATTCCGCCGCCGGAAACGCAGCCTCTTTACACACCCCTCCTGTCCTCCCTGCCGCTCTTCGCTTCCGGTAACCGGCCAGACGTGGAAGCCACCGCCGATTGGTCCAGGTAAGAGGAACGCGCGCACAATGCCGTGACTAGAACCGTATCTAGGACGAAGACTATACCTACAACTACATTTCCAACACCCCTCTCGTCGAATATTCACCATTGACCAGGATACCGATCGCTATCCCAATACAGGAGGGTCAGTTAAATATTAACACCAGATACACGGAGCAGACGATTTTATCAAAAATTACATTTATTCAGAATTTCAGCAATCTAATGTCAAACCGGATTTTCTGTTGTACAACAGCACAGCTGTCCTTATCTAGATGAGACCAAGTGGAAGTTCAAGTAGATACGTCTTGTACTCAATCCGCGTCGTGAGCTATTCTACTTACCCGTTTTCTCGGTAGCTGAAATGATGAATAAGCGAATAGTACCAACTTCCGTTGCACAAGATATTATTATCGCGGTTTTAACTATTGAAGGTGAAATTTAAGGATGAAATTTTATCGAGGGCACCAGTGGTTGCTTGGCATGAATCGTTTGTTAATGGACGCCAATACGATCAAAACACAACGCATCAAGACGAGCTGACGCAAGAAATCGTTCAAGCCATTTGCGAGCTGATCGAGCAGCCGTTTGAACACAAGAAATGGGATGAAACGAGAACGAGAACAAGTAGGGACAGCTAAGAGGGTACTACAAGCTGTATTATTATTACTGCTTCATCATAAATTCATCAAGGAAAAATATGTTGCTTTAACAACTTCTGCACGATGGAGAAATTAAAATGTGAAATCAAGGGTTCGAATTTCTATCCACGAAGGGTCCTATCACAATTTCGAGCTTGCGCGTCTGATCGGATTCGATGGTTACCAAGTTTCGTAGGCACCTTAAGATTGCTGCAGGTACGACGAAGACGACGTCGAAGTCGACCCCGACGCGGAGGATCCTGAGACAATGGGCGGCCGATTGCGCAAGATCTCCTTCCGCTGCCGGGGCACTGTGTGTTCTCCTCGTGCACGAGCCACGGAGAGTGTCGCAATCCTGGCAAAGGCAGGATGTCGACGAGGCTGCCTGGGGCACGGTTCTATGCCCATGCCGATCCTGATTCCGTTTGGACATCCTTTTGGTCGTCCCGGCCTCCTTCCACTTTCAATTGCGTCGTTCCACGTAAACTTCCATCTCTCCGGCTACCACCACCGCACCGGTGACACCGTCGCGAGACCTTCTTCGCATTAATCGATCGAGAACACCAGTTGCAGAACGCGAACTGATGAATAGGAGATTAGATTGTCTTCGAGGCTTACTCATAGAGGCTCATTCACTTTCTTTCTTGGAACAGTGGATGTTCTCAGGTTTCAATGCTGCGTGCAGGAAGATTTTTCTTATCATGAAATAGATGGCGAGAGAACAGATCATGGTTCTGTGGTTTTAATGAATTTCTAGTTGCCTAATTGCCAATTCATGCTTGGATCATCAATAGGATTAACCCGTAGCAGTCGAGGGATGACTCAGAGTCACCACTATAAATTGCTATACCATTATCCAGAAGATTGTTTACATTGTTAAATTTGTTCGTATCTAATCAATTACTACACATTTAAGTATTGTACGAGGTGTTGTGACGATTTCATATCCACAAAGTGAAAAAGATCATATACAATGGAATGATTGTAGGTCGGAAGGATTGTTTAATTTTCAAGTTAAAATACTGCAAAGGGTTATATGAATAATTTTCTTAATCCTGTCATTTTTCGAGAGCGAACACGACATTCGGTGTAGGGTATTGCAGGGTAGTCAGTCGCGCGAGGTAATTCAGGCGAAGGCGCCCGCGAAACGATTGCCACACTGTTTCCTCCGCGCGCAATTTTACATCCGTGCGTGGTGGATACGGATGTGGGACGGCCGGCAGGAAAGCAAGCAGGCAACAACCAAGCCAACAAGCGAGCCAGCCCCGCCGCAAGAAATCTATGAATCATCCGCAACAGTGATACACATGAGGCGAACAATCCTCGGACACATCTGCCTGCCGAGCGATCCCTTCGGAGTCCAGTCCGAAACTCGTTTGCGCCGATTCGCGCCAGTTCCCCGCGTGGGAGGGTTACGTAAAAGGCCGACCTCGAGGAAACACGCGGGCGCAGATAAATAGGTGCAAACGTCGCGTCAACTACGTGCCTCAAATCGTAAAATTCCGCTAACGAACTTTCCGACGAAAGTGATCAGTTGCCATTTAGCTCACGGACCTCCTCGCCTTTCTAACGGGCTAATTCGTCGACATTTTTCCGCCGATCGACGTGTCCTGCGTTGACCAGCGACACTCTTTACGTCACTAATTGCTGTCGTTCTCTTCTTTTTTTCATCTTCTCCATTCTCGCTATTCTTACTTTCACCGAAACGCTAATTGAGCGCGAACCGCGCTCGTCACCGGACAAATGACACCGCTAATTAGACCAATTTGTGACATTTCCTAATGACGTCTTCAAGGTGGTCCCTGCCCCGCTGGATGCCCGACGGGGCCCACGGTACCTGTAATTGAGACGTGCCCCATGCGGCGGCGAATTATTTGAATGCGTCCGAGCGAATGCGCCGCTCCGGGACGTTCTGGACTTTCTAATGGTACGCTTAAATAATAACGATGCTCGTTTCGAGCGAAGCCACAGACCAATCCGCTCGATCCTTCTGGACATTGTCTTCGTTAAATCCTTGCTCTTCCATCTGCCTTTTTAAACCCTTCTGTGTATTAAATTGGATCACACAGCCGACATCCGATTCTGAAAAATATTTAGTTCTCAACTGGTGTGCGATGTGAATACATGTACAAACTGTGGACAACGTTGCTAAGAACAATCGTCCGGTATTCACTGCAGATATTTTCCGGTGAAAATCGACGGGGGAACGTATCGAAACAGAAAGGTGAGCAAAAAATTCTCGGCTCCCCGTGTTCCGGGGGTTGAACATCGAGCACAGCTCCTCCCCCGACGTTCTCCGATAAATCTCGGGCCTCGCGTGCGCGCGTCGGCCGGGCCGCGTGAATAGCGTGTAATTCGCGAATCAAGCATAAAGTGTCGCGCGGTTTAAAATCGATTACTCATCAGCGGCGGCGTATGGGTAACGCGTTCCCCGCCGCGGACGGGCCCCTAACGATCCCCCCGTGTTTCCTTGGACCACACGCGCCGGCCGAGGGAGCCCCGTTGTCCGTGTTCACGGTGCCTAGGCACGATCGCGTAAAGTATCAATCTAGCGTTAGGGACTTGACCCTTCTCGCGCACACGCATTTATATGAGGCCCGTTTCGCGAGCGCGCGATCCCCGCTCGCCGGCCAAAGACGATTCTATTTATGCGTGCAACCGACGGGCCCAGGGGTTAATGTGGTGATATTACTCACGGGATATACTTACCGAGCTAAGTCGATTAGCGGCGGCAAAGTCCGGGACGAGTTTTGCGGTCGAACAGAGCTCCGGTGCCTAACGCCTGTGAGACCTGGAGCCGAGCCGAGCCAAGCAGAGCCAAGCAGAGCCAAGCGAAGCCGAACGGTGCCGCGGTATCTCTCGTGGAGGGTGGCCGTGAAACGAAAGGGACAAAGCAGACGGAAACTAGTTTCTCCGGTCTCCTTCTCCGTTCATCTTTCTCTGCCGCCGCGGATATCTGCACCTTTAACCGGTCATCTAGCAGTGCCAGGATTCCGTCGCACTTGTCTGCGATCCTCCTTCGTCGGAAAACCGCCGCGCGCCGTGCTATCCGCCTGTCGCGGATTTACCGGATCCTCGTTTTTCGACTTTCTCGAGCGCCTTCTACAGCCCGAGACGCGACCACGCGCGACCCCTGCTTATTCCCCATGCAAATACGACGTCCGCGAGCTAATAGATTCTCACCGATAGATTGATGAACAACCGATTCCCCACGCAGTAATTACAACGTTTCGCGATGTGTAATCGAATAGCGCCATTAATCCGTGTCCGGTGGCCATTCAGTAGCAGATAATACTGTTATTATAATATTATTGGAAAAACCACGACATCAATCATTTTGCTCGTTAGCGCGCCGAGCGACAGTGGGTTTCCGAGGCTATTCGCGGATGCGCGAAAAAATGCGTCACGATTTTAATAGTATCTTATAGTCTGGCAAGTGTAAGGAGGAACAGAACCCGATAAAAATGTAAACAAGTTCGATCGAATTATCGAATCGCATAGAACCCGTAGATTCGTATGCCCAGCCTTTCCCAGTCGCGTGGGTCCAAGGTGACGCAGCATCAGTATGCGAGAAAGAATAATGTGTAACTGCTAGTTGACGATAAAAATCGGTATTCGAGCGATTCGTCACGTACGAATTACCGTCTCATGTCCCATCGTCCTCGTGCATGTCGTCGCGTCAAATGCTATGCAAAACCTGCTTTGCATAAAGTGACCTGAATCGGATTTCACGTGAGGGATTACGGCCAGGCCGGAGATATAGTTATAAATATTTCTCTGTCAAAATAAAGAACGCACGGCGCACCGCAAATCCTTCGGAGGACATTAATTCCACACGGAGGGACCGGATGAATTTCGTGCTTGGCAAAAACTCGACGCATCTTCTGACAAAATAAAATTCTGATCATTTCCAGCTTTACATCGACGTCGACAGAATTATTTCCTTATGTGGATGACACAACAGTCAACGACTCAAAAAAGAAAACAGCTCGAGTAGATACTTTCTTACTCATTAATCTTGCCTGGACCGGTCGTCTTAATTACATTCCCGATTCTGTCAGCCGCGTATTCGTTTGACCCACCGACGAGTCGGACGACGACGTGTCAATAATCCGCTCTTTCTCTCTCTCTCTCTCTCTCTCTCTCTCTCTCTCTCTCTCTCTCTCTCTCTCTCTATCTGCGCGTGTAGAAGCTGCCGGTTCGGGTGTTTACCATGGCGGATCATCAAGGACCGAGAGAATCACACGTTTTTATCACGGCCGATGGTTGCAGGTTCAGAGAGCACCGGTCGCACCTGCCGGCAGCTAGTTCTCGGCGGCCGTACGGTACTCCGGGAGTAGGCAATAAAATATATCTTCCAACGGCGTGATTATACTGACGAGCCCTAAATATTTCTCCTCGTGGCTTCCTTTCGATCTCTCGGAATGCGCCGCGTCCTTTCGTTGGTCTTTTCACGAGAGGAGACGAGAGGGCCGACCTCGGGTCTCTCTCTCTCCCGCCATTCTATTCCCCGCCGTTCCCTTTCCTTTTCTCCCCCCGGGTGGTGAATACATCCTCGCGCTAACGAATTTCGTGTCGGAGGCCCCTGAAGCCCTTCTAATCCTGACTAACGTGCACGATTCGCTCTCTCTCTCCGTCTGCCTCCGTCTTCCCAGAGGCCAAGGCGCTAGGACGCGGATGGTCCAGGGCTTAAGTCCTCGAGGTCGACCCTCGAAAACCGATCCCAAACGAGGAGAGGGTTGCCCGCTGGCTGGCTGCCTTCTGACAACGTCTTTATCGGCCCCGATCTCTCTCTGCCTCTTCCCTCCGGCCGCTACCCGCCGCTTAATAGCGTCCATAAAGTTTCATCGTGCGACTACTATGTCGTTTAAATGTATATCGAACGCCGCGGCTACGTTCCGCTCCGCTCCAATCCGCTCGTCCAAGCTTGGCATGGCTTGCTGCACCGCTCTGCACCGCTCTGCAACGCGCTGCACCGAATCGCGTGCACCCCGAACGATTTATTTTATCGTTCGCCGGCTTTATACCTCCCATCCGGCATTTGCATACCGCCGGCTGACTCTGACGTACGTGTGTACGAAATTCGTTTTATTACCAGCCCCGTGTACTGACGTTAATAACGCGCACAGCCCTCCCTGCACTTTCGCGTTTCCTCGCAAACAGACCGTGCAACTTTGATGCATTCACGAGGCGCACTCTGCGCGGGCACACCCGCAGGACCTCTCGTAAAATCCCGATTTTTACTGGATCTTCGTTGTCACGCGCTTATTAATCGCACTTGGGCACGTCATGCTGGATTCTTACTGGCGGCAAGGCACCGTTCTTCGTTAAGGCAGCTGCGGTTGCTCTGTTATCGCGTTTACCGTTTCTGCAGAAGCTGGTGCACCCTTCTGCTTTATTTCATAACCTCACTGAATCCAACAAATGTAAAGAATATTCTGGATAACGGTATAAATTGTACAAATAACTTTTAGTGGCGCCTCGGAGTCGTCGCTCCAATGCCAAGGGTTAAATTCGATCAATGCGATACAGTGACTGTAGAACATCGAAACTCTGCGACCCCATCTGCAAGACGAAATGCAGCCAACACAATATGCCGAGCTACTTAGCATCCCGTTTAGTCGCCCTTCTCTAGTCGTTTCACCTTTTCAACTTTGTGGTGCAACAATACGCGCAAATCGTTCGATTGTTTCTACTCTGACCCGTCGAAACAATCTTGCACTAAACAAGTACTCCTCCGGAGGGGTGAAGTTTCGGCTCGGCCGCTTTGCATACCAGTCGACGTCCGAAAAAGGGTTGTTTCTCCCGCGGACCATTTTTCGTCTCCACTTTGCGTCACGGTGCGTCCGCTGCATCGTTGCAACGATTGTCATGTTGCAACATTCGCACGGTAGCAGCGAGCGACTCTTTTGTGAGTAGACGCGAGCGTTCTGTGGCGACACAATGGCTCATTCCGGCGACCGGATTTCGGACTTCTCCTTCGGGGCCATGAATGGGCCATTGGAACAGAGAGCGGACCCTCGCCGGGGCCAACGACGAACATTAAGGTAATAACGTGCATGGGTGTCAACGTATTAGGAGCGATTTCCGTTGCATTGTTGCCCGTGTTTCTCCTGCGCGCGGATCTGGCGCGCGAGGGAGCGGGGCCATTCGCGGATAAAACAGCCGGCGCAAAAGTTTCAGCGCCCCACGACGCTCGCGAAAAAATCGAGGACCATTTCCGGCGCGATTGTCGTGCCCACGCGTGAAGCGCGACCACGAATATAGGATCGATCGCGTGCCGATAGCGCTCTGCTGAGGTACCATTTTCCCGAGGAGCAGCACTTTTAATACGACGGAAATTAATTTAAACACTTCGCAATCTTGTTTATCACACGGCGAAGATGTATGTCGATCCCAGGTGCCTCTTTTGGTTATCTGCGACGCGCCGCGTTACGTACGACATGGCCATTTTTGGTGGACAATTCTTAGGCCGCGTTTCAAGCCACGGACATTTATGACGGCGCGGCGTCCTGTTTAGGTAAAGAGGATAGACGGCTGCGTTCCGATACGAAATTACACGAAAGTGCTTTCTTCTTTTCAACCTGATCGAATTTTGTAATTTCTTCCGGAACAGAAGGCTTTACAGTTTTCTGGAAAGGTAATCATCGTGGACCTTGAATTTCGATGCGGGATACACGGAATGGTGGAGGCTCGTGAAGATTAAATTCTCGTCACGAGCCGGGATCTTTATTGCAACGCGGGGGAATGAGTATCAAACGATTTTGGACCACGGCGAGCGGCGCGCTCGCCATTCGTTTTACTCCGGTCTTGTGAAACAGAACCGATTATATAATTTCGTCGTGCCTTTTATAGAAAAAAAGATTACCATAAAACGGCAATAAAAGAGTACAAAATCGATTGCTCCGGCCGCTATTAGTTTCCATTCCCATCTTTTAGCTCCATAAACGTGCCGGCCTGGCGCGGCTGCGTTACGTTACCCGTTGATACGCGTCTCCGTGCTCGCCGCGTCGCCGAAGTTCACTGCTTCCCATTCAAGACGCGGTATCGCACATATTTCTTCGGTGTCCTTTCCCTAAAGAATCCGTAGCATCGTCCCCATTATTCCCATTCGCCTCGCAGCGAAACAAAGCGCTCCTTTCCCCCTTAATAGTCACAGATCTGATTGCGAATCCTACGAGCTCGTTCCACCGAGCGCGCACTCTCTCTCTCCTCTCTTTTCCTCGCTCGCTGCTAACGATTATTCCAAAAAAGTCTCTTCCGATTACGCGCACTTAATAGGCTCGGACTCGCACGGTAATTGCGAGGTTAACTGATTTTTAATGACGGGTCTGTCGATTGCTACCGCGACCGCGCGCTTCTGCCTCCCTCTTCTTCTTCTTCTTCTTCGTTTTCTTCCTCTACTCCGTTTCCCTTATGCTCCACCTTCTTCGGCCTCTCTGTCCGCCACGCTAGAACAAATCCTCTCTCACGGGATGCCCGATTTCTTTTCCCCATTCGAGGCCCCGTCCTGGTCTATATTCCCCCGGGACGTTTCGCTTTTTTCCGCTTCGAAAGAATCTGTACCACGCTACTGTTATTGTCCGAGTTATGGCCGCCCATTACCGATGGTAATGGATCCGCATTCGGTAAAAACTTCGGTCGACTTGCACCCTTTCGCCCTTTCACGCACGCATTTTTCATCCATCGATTTCGATCTCAGCTTCTTCCAACATACGATAATTATTTGCTTGACTGTGTCTGTTTCGAACAAACTCGAACTTGTTTTTAACCTAATATTCGCTGGGTGATCACTGGGACCACAGTACGGGAAACATGTTTTTAAATGTCTTCAATGAATACAATTTTTATCGACGTCGATAATTTCCTTAATATTTTTCTCACACAAGACGTCTTTTTTAACAACCAATCTTATTAACTACCAATTCTAATCTGAAATCATAAAATTGTTAGAGGAAGTGCAAATTGATAATATATGACACTTCCTGTGCAGTATTCGCCCGAGCAGAATTCCTCGGAATCGTTCCTGCAAACTAATTCAAAATAGTAGTTTATTACACGAGCAATAAACATCCCTGAACAAGCAGGTTCACTTGTTACCTCCGTGAACCTGATTCCTCCTCGTAATGACACTGCTGCCACAGCTCCGTCAATAAATACAGAGAGTCGAACGACGACGCGACGGTGTCTTACGCAATCGTTATTGCGACGCCGATGTCCGTGACTAGTCTTTAAATTATTAAACCATCCTCCGTCGCGATGAAGACGACATACCGTAACATTTATCACCGCGGCTGTTATCCGAGCTAATATATTACGTTTAACTCGAAACCCAAGGATTCGGGATCGGACGAAATCGCCGATGAAAAATACTCATTTCGTATTCCCGGAATGAACTGCCTCGTGGGCTAGGTCTAAATTAATTTGGAGGATTTAGTTATCGAGATTGCTTTACATTAATTACCATACTGCCGAGACCCGACACCCTTACGAATTCCACGAAATACTACTTCATTACAAAATTTAAATTTATTCAGAACAAGGAAAAATTTTTCAAAAAAAATATCTTTATGATTTTGTCCCATCATTTTGATGCGTCCAGTAACTCTAGTTTCAAGTTTGAAATCGAAGCTACAGAGATGAAGTATATTAATGAAATTTTATATTATACAGTTGCGAGCGAAACTGATCACACACACTTTAAATAAGAATCACTTTTTTATGAACGGATCAAACTACTTCAATTTCTCTGTAAGGCTAGAAGAATTAGTTTAGTAAATGACGTCTAAAAAATATGTTGAAAAAATGCATTTTGTCAGAATTGTGAAAAACAATAGTAAAATTGATTTTTACGACTTTCTTAGCTGGGCCAATTACGAAATTTTGAAAGATGTGTTTGGTCAACTTGTATAAATTATATACACTCCGAAAATTTCATTGAAATTGCTTAATTGGTTTACGAGTTATAAACGATCTAAAGTGGTACAAAGGCTGAAAATCTTGAAAAATTGCAATTTTTACCACTTTTGATCGTTTATAACTCGTATACCAATTAACCAATTTCAATGAAATTTTCGGAGCGTATATAATTTATACAAGTTAACCAAACACATCTTTCAAATTTTCGTAATTGGCCCAGCTAAAAAAGTCGTAAAAATCAATTTTTTCTATTGTTTTTCACAATTCCGACCAAATGCATTTTTTCAACATATTTTTTAGACATCATTTACTAAACTAATTCTTCTAGCCTTACAGAGAAATTGAAGTCGTTTGGTCCATTCATAAAAAAGTTATTCTGATTTAAACTGTGTGTGATCAGTTTTGCTCTTAACTGTAGATTTACAAATTGCTATTTATTTTGATGAACTAAAATCTCGAATGTTTTCTCAAGGAGAAGTGGTTCGGTGAGCAGCAGATTCCTTTCCAGGGCGAAGGAGTCAAGGTTGCGTAATGCAATTAGCATTACGTGGCATCCGGGTGTTAGATATGCGCGCACGGTCTGGTTTAATCGACGTGGGCGTTCTCTATAGGAAGTGGCTGCAAAACGCGTGACTTTTTATCCGTGCTAAAACACTTTCGGCCGTGACGGTCACCTGTTTCGTCTGTTTTCTCGGTAAACCATGCGCCTGGCGGATTACGGTCGTTCCTTCAAGGACGCGGCTCGAAAATTAAGCCTTTCTAGCTCTCCTCCGCGGCGTGTATCAATGTTACCGACGAACAAATTCAATCACGCGCGCTGCCTTCTTCCTCTCCCGTAATCATCCTCTTGGGAAACTCCGCTCGCGCGTAATCGTAATTCAACGTACAGAAGCATTACGTCTGTTTACTTTATTCTACCGGGGGGGATCTAATAAACCTGAGCTGCGCCGACGAATGTTATCTTAATCATATTTGTTCATCCGTTTTGAGCGCCGGCATCGTTTCAATCACGGTTTCACAATATCCTATTCGACTAATGAAAGATGGGATGTTGTAATCGACAGCCACGACCGCGGACAATGTGCACCGCACGGGTTCAAACGCCGCGCGCAGGATAATAGCCTGGCACCCCACTGATCGGACCATCATCAACGTCGCCTGTACCTTTAATGCTCCCACGGAAAAATCCGTGTCTACTATAATCTCTTCGGATCCCCGGTAAGTGGGAACATTAGCGGGATTTTTCAAGACCTTAATTCCTCCGCGCGCAATCTCCCGTGACCTTGGGCGACCTTGACTTCGATATTGTTCCAAGACCCGCGAAAAATTGTATTGGGTCTTCCACATGGCACGAAGCTGATGGAAACACCACTTGTAAATCGTACACTGTGTTTGTAAGATTGGCAGCCGTGAAATCGCGCATACACTGACCATATGTAAGAAGCCATTTTGAACGCGACGAAGTGACGATGTAATCAGCCTTTCGAGATGGTACTTTTCAAAAAATGTTAATCTTCTAACACGTTTTGTAGTGCTGTAGAAGTAAGTTTATCTAGATATCATTTTGCCCAACACCAGTGTCCAACGACGTTCTATTAATTCTTCCAAGAGGATTAACGAAACATTTCCGATCGACGGCTTCGTAAATCTAAATAAAACTGTCCGGGGAACTGTTCAGATGGTAAGTGGCTCGACGTGATCGGTGCAGAATGATTTTCCGATTCAGCAATTGTGAACTTGAAACGGACCGTTATCCGGAGAAGCTCTCATTTGCCGTCTTAAGTGGCCACTTACGAGTCTATAACCCTTTCTTTACTTACGTTATTGCTTCGTTAAAGCGTCATTTTCCTCTCTCCTGATTTCCACTGGGCAGAGTCGCATCCACGATACGTAGTCGACCCGAGGGCCCATTCCCGAGAGTTATTCCCGACTGTTCGAGTCCGTACTTAACTCTCTGCCATATAAGCGTTGCGGAAGAGCCGTTTGCTCTCGATACGTTGCTCCCCGTTCGGCCAGTATACCCCGGAGAAGTTAAAGAGAGAGCCGATCGCCGCTGCCTGCCTGCCTGCCTGCCGCGGTTGTAGTTACGGATAAGTTTGTCGGCTCTTAAGTGGCGCCGAATACGGTCTTGTAGGTGCAACCACGGACGAGGTTCAAGAATAGAACACCTTTCGTAGTCCGAGTCGACTCACCGACCTAGAAACTCAAGACTGATTATAGCGTGCTCTTCTCACGCGATGACAATCAGCTCATGAACCATTGTAGAATATCCCGAGACAATGCCGAGCTAATGGCAGCGAACTTTAAATCTTTTACTCTAGTTAGCGAAGTGGATATAACACGCGATGCTTCTCCACGCTCTGCTCCGTCTTCGAAAAAGCAATTCTATTAATTGGTGGCCTCGTAGATTTTTATTCTCTTTCGCAACTGTGGAAGTGAATAATGGCCAAGAAATACGTAAATTTGTACGAACATTAGCGGTTCAATTGTTCGATACAAATTGCCAGCACAAATCTGCGGGGAATTCCCGATGATAACTAAAGCAGGCTGATTGTACTGATGTTGCACGTCTGCAACGGCTGTGTCTTCAGTATCTTCGCTAAATATCGCGCAGCTCTCTTATCGCTAGATCGAATCGCTGATTCGCGATGCTATGTCGTAAACTTCCGGGAACGTGAAATCGTCGGGCGAATTAGTGGAGGAGTTGCAAGGCGGAAAGAACAATGCAAATAATATATGAAGCACATAATCAGAATTACAATATCCATTTCTCTGTTGATATCCAAATGATTTCAAATCGCGTTCCTGCGAATAACGAAAGGTAAGAGTTCCGCAGGTTAAGGGACGCCGCAGAGGCATAAAGATCCCGGGGCATTCTAGGGTTGACAAGAACCAGGCAGATCGCTGGTGAAGTATTTCCAGCGGAATCCCGACGGAGAGGTAGCAGGAATTCGGGAACGGGGCCGAAACAAATAGTTACAAAACAGCCGGGGGACGGAAGACAAAGTATTTTCTCGGAGACGAACCCACCGCGTGCTCTGTTCGTCGCCAGGGCCCGTCGTTTTAAGCTCGTTGCCATTATCTCGAAAAAGGGATGGCAAGAGAACCGGTCGTGCAGAATCCCGGGTTCGCGATAATATTTGCGACACTCCGATGGAGGCCGGCTCTCGCAAAAGCGGATAGGTTAAAGAGGAGCGACGGGGAGGTGGGGGGCCTAAAAAGCGAGTGATTTGGCCGGCGAGCCCCGGGGTGATTAATGTGACCCACTATGCACGCCCGCTATATGGGCCGACGTGGCTCATTTGCATTTGCATCGGCACGGACCACCGTGTTCTGCGGCCGCGGACTTCTTTCGGGAACGAACAAGCTCATGTTCGGAGAGCGCCTCCATTCAGCCGCTACCATTTCCAAGCTGCGCATTTTGGGCCGGATCGGACCCCGGGTACGAGTCCCCGGTATCTTTCCGAGAGGACGATTATCCTCCTGGAAAAAAGGGATCCCCGTAACAAATGACACCGACCAATCGAAATCCGCTACTCGTCTGCTCACTACCGCTGAATCCGCCTCTTTCCAATTTCTCCTAGGCTCGGCTTCTAGACTCGTAACAGGAACGACGCGATTCGGAAGGTGTCGTCGATCGTATACGCAAGCTACGATTCGCAACCGCGTGGGCGTTTATTCGAGACCTGTTTAACATAGTCGACGGTTAGTGGATTCAATGATCGTGTAATTGCCGGCAGGAAACCGGACGGTTGCCTCGTCACGTTACATGAAACTCGCCTTCCTCAAGCTCCACCGCCGTTACGACGTAAGACGGGAGTTTGGAAACGCGCCTCGGAGATCTTTTATTCCCTCGAGGCGGATAAGAATCGCGCCGTAATTCGAGAGCGGTTTAAATTGTAACTTTATTGCCGTTCCACCGTCGGATGCCCGACGTGCCTTCGCGAAGATTCGTTTCCGGAAGACGGAGCGCGGCTCTTCCAAATGACAATTATCCTCGTAATGAAGCATGTATAAAACCGAAGTGGCTGCTTTTGTGATCCTTTAGTCGTCTGCATCGGGAGTTTATAGTTTATCCTGGAAATTATAACGCGTATCAAAGGACGGACGCTAAGCTCTGCGACGGTCGTTAACCCCTTCCATTGATACACCGATTTTAGATCGTCAGATAGATGTTTATACAGAACAACAATTTTCTGTATATATTGTTACATACGAAAACCACAAGGGAATCTCTTCGGTTACATAACACGTTGATCGACCATTCAGCGATCACAAAAATTGGGTAATATCACAGCAATTTATTTCACGAAATAGAAACTAACATTTATTATGCTCATTTCTTTTGCGATCCTCTTGTATTTCATAGGAAATTTAGCACACTCTATCTATCACTGCAGAAATGAATTTTTAAATCTTGAGAGGTAATTCTGTCACCCAAACATGGGTGACACGGCAGTCATCGTGTTAACCATTTTAACAACTTTCAAATAATACAGGCTGATTCGGGGAACAGGGGCAAGTTACTGCTCTTTTTTAAGTAAATAGAAAAAAATGATAGAGGAAAAATTATGTCATAATACGTCCTAACTTCCTATGAGCTTATTTTTTACTCACCGATTTACTTCCACTTTGCGGGTGATCTTTCAGACCATGACCTGCATGATATCTATTGATTATATCATTGATTGTACTTTTCCCGATAGACAATGTTGAAAAAATTTCACGAGGCGACTTCCCCTTATAATGACAATCCAATCACAATTTTGCGTACTTCGACAGATGTCTTTCAACCCATGTTTACAGTGCAGCGACTGGTTACCGACTGAAGTAATAATACTACGTAATATTATTTGAATGTTAACACTTACTGATCTTTTACAGACTTATAATCGAAATTGGCCGGGAACTTTCAAACACGTTAATTTACATATTCTGCAAACAAACACACAAGAAAAAGAAATAGCGTTGATGTTTTTTGTATTATCCTTTCACTAATAAAAATATCTTAACGCTTTTCTTTTGGAACTTTTGCACGCCACTGTATATTTTTTGTATATCGATGTTCCTAAATTCTTTGAAACCCGTTGCCGATTAAGTCTGGTTATAGAAATTGTACCGGCACCAGGTGAAATCAAGTTTCTACAATTTATCAGCGAGATTATAATGCACGCGGATGGATAAACACTATTTTCTGCGACGGTAATTAAGAAGCTAGACGCAAGCAAACGTCCGGAACAGTTGAAGCACCGTCCACTTTTGCTGATAGCATGCGCGCCGATAAAATCTCGTTACGGAAATCGTGTCGAGTGAAATCTCCCGAGAACCATCTTCCCGGCGCAGCGGAGATTCGCGCACGCCCACGCAAGAGGGGCACGCGCTTCGATGCAGGTGCGTGGCCACGGGTTCGCGAGGGTTAATGCGCCGGGTAATAATTAAAACGCCGTTTCGCAGAGGAGAAAGGCGAGACGAGTCGCGTTTATAAAGCCGCTGCCGCGCCTATCTGCTAACGGTTCAGCAGATGAACCTTTTCGTCGACGATGATATTATATCATTGCGTACCTGTTCCATGGGGAACCGCGCCAGCGACGATGATACAGATAATATATGCTCGCCAGAAATTTCATAAACGTTCACTCGCGCAATTTATGAATTCTCGAGCCCGCCGAGCCTGCGAAAGCTGCATCTCGCGGTAATCGTGACGGACGTTACGCTCGCAGGATCATCGAAAGGTCCTTGAACAACTAGGCTTCCTTAAGGATCGAGACGTTGTTTATGTAGTTGGGGAACCGTATGATCGAAGGCTGAGAATCATTTTTCATGTAGAATATGCAGAGGCGCTCGAGAATAAATCAAATCTTTTAAATTCGAAGCTGACATGCTCCAACTCTTAATCAATTGAAACTTCAATTGAATCACTTGTAAAAACTGTAAAGCTAATAATATCTAATTTGATCCATTAATGATCTATCCATGCGTATTGCTGCGGCCAGCAACGTCAGAGTGGACTAATAACAGTATCCTTGTTATTTTTGGAGCAGACTGACAGCCATGGTACTCCGCGGAGCCGGTGCCAACCTGGATCATCGGCAAAATTACAATAACAGTGACTCAGTGCTCACCGCGCGTCGTAGGAAGATCTTTTTGTCGGTACTTAATTCTACGAATAAGTTGACCCGAATAAAGCCGTCTAGACTCGCTCGTCCTTGTGACGTGCCAAGGATAGCACATATAAAGGACCTCGGCGAAATTCGTCGACCGGGTTACACGTGTTGGCGTGTACGTAAGTGGCAGTTGCATCAAGCAACGAGCACACATTGTAACGAATTATCGCGGGCCGAGCGGCATCGTAATTAAGAGTTGCGCAACCGGGTAATTGAGAAACCAGACGCCTTTACAAAGCGCTACCTCGTCGACTCGGCGCGGTGCGGCGCGGCGGCGTATCGTATCGGAGGAGCTTAATAATAATAATATGGTTCCGGCGATGATCAAACGCGCGTACGCTCGACGGCGACGTAATTCCCGTCGCGCCGGGATCGATCGCGTCCTCTCCCTTGTCCCGCTCCTCGCGATTCTCGATAACCCCCGAGGCCTGATGTAATCCCGCGAGGAGCACCGAGGTGTTTTTCGTCCGCGGCAAATTTATTAATTATCCCGGACGTAAGTCGTGGCGATGCGGCGTCATTCGTCGATCGCGGCCGCGTCGACGTTGTTTCTCGCCGATGCGATCGCTCCCCTCCCATTGTACCGTATGTATCGGGCCCGTCTAATAACACGGAACGGCTTTCCGAGAAACGCTCGGAACGCATCAATCACGTTACAAAAGCGTTTACAGGCTGCTAGCGCGGCCGATCCATCTCAATTGGTATTACGCGGCCGGTTCCCCACGAGTGAAATATAATGTCAGCCGTAATGAAAATGTCGGCCGGAACAAAAAGACCGGCGGGACGCTAAACGACCGGGATATAATCTCGTCGTGGGTGATAAAGATGCCCGGATTCCACGGTCTAATTACCGGCGATTATTCGCGGGCCTAACTAACGCCGAGGCCCCCACGGCCGACACAGACGTGTTTCGCGGCGGGAAACGGGGGAGGCGGCGCGTACACGCACGATGAAGAAGTAAGCATCGACTCTTAACCGTCCCGGGCAATTATTAATCGCGTCTCGGGCTAATGACGAGCATACGCACGTGAACGGAGGTCCGCGCCAACCGAGCGCATATGCTAATGAAGCTCCGGTGAGTAGCGAGCGCTCGCGCGAGCACAGGCTCCTTTTATTTTTCACGCGGATAATGTAACTTTGGCTGGCCGCCGCGCCGCAACCGCGCGAGAGCACGCCGAGTGATTAGCATCGGCTCTGATTCGCTTTACGGCTTGGCCATCCCTCAACTGGTCTACCGGATAGGTGCAGAGGCGAGTATTCCTCAATGTCGCGGTAGCCGATGAAGACCTCACGAGGGTAGCACGGGGAGCCTTGACCGCCAGCGCGGCGCTTGATGTATATCTCCATCGTGGACGCTGCTGAAGGTACCCTCTCAGCGCGAAAACACAGCTAATGTGGTCGCGGATGTGCCGAGAATCATCTTTTTATTAGCCCTAGGACTTCCCGGATTCTGCACTATTTTTATTGCGAAGAATAATGTGTACACGAATAAATGCAATTTTTTCCGATGTATTAGGTGTGCAAATTAGTTCTTTCCCCTTTCTCTCCGAATTTAAGATTGTATTATATAAATACAGTACAAGATTACGTCTCGAAGTAATCACCCTCACTCTCTATAACCTTTCCCACCTGGTGGGTAAATTATAAATTCCATCCTTGAAGAATGACGGCTGCTTGCTGGTTTTGAAGTCATACATTTTCGGATATAACAAGTGGTGTTGCAGACTCCGAAAAAGATGATAGTCTGACGGGGCCAGGTCGGGAGAGTATGCCGCATACGGCAGGACTCTCCATCACAACGCATAAATCGTGTCCCGCGTTCCTTTTGCAACGTGTGTCCGAGCATTGTCTTGCTGCAAAATCACGTGTCCTGTTCCTTGTCCAGTAAACGGCCGTTTCTGCTCTAGTTGGTCGTATAAATTCATTAATTGATTTTGATAATATTCGGCAGTTATTGTCCATCCAGGTGGAAGCAGTTCATAATGGGTGATTCCTCGGAAATCCCACCACATAGACAGCAAAACTTTTTTGCAATGCAGTTCGGTTTTGCCACTGAAGTCGACGGTTCCCCGGGATTAACCCATGATTTCTGTCGTTTAGGATTGTCATGTATACCCATTTTTCATCGCCAGTAATAATTTTGTGCAGAAAACTCTTCCTTTTATGCCGTGAATGCAAGGCAGCAGAAATCTCGAATCTGTTTTTCTTATTCATTTCGCTTAATTCGTGTGGGACCCATTGCTCTAACGTCTGAATCTTACCCAATTGTTTCAGTCGGATAGATACTGTTTGTCTGGTGACTCTCAATCTTTCTGCCAATTCTTCTTGCGTCTGGGTCGGATTTCCGTTGAGCAATTCCTCTTGCTCACCGTCATCGAACTTTCTCGGTGCACCTGAACGATCGTCGTCTTCCAAATTAAAATTTCCGACTTTAGATCTTTGGTACCACTTTTTGCATGTTCTGTAAGATACAGCGTTCTCTCCCAGTGCCGCACAAACCATTTCGGTAGCTTCAACAGCTGATTTCCTAAGCTGGAATGTAAAGAGTAAGCAGTGACGCAAATGATGCTTCTCGCACGCCATATTCTTTGAAATTGTTGCATAGGACTCTAAACTCTTAGAGCGCGCATTACGACTCTTCTTAAAGCTAAAAGAACGCTCTTTGCAGGTGGCACTACAATCGGGATGTAATTCGAATTCAGTCAGAAGTTGCGATCGTAGAAAAAAAAGGAGAAGGGACTTATTTGCACACCTAATGCATTAGTCCAGTTGCTGGATCCAGCGATTTACGTTCCAATGGCTTCACTGCAAATTGGCTAGTGTCTACATGAAATATACAGCAAACTGAACAGTGAGCCCCATCGCTACCTCGTCTCGTTCCAATTACTCCTTCCATTCTTCTCACTCTCATTATTTCACGGCTGCTCGGACGGAATCGATCGGCCAAGGATCTCACCGATCGGCAGGCAACCGAGATTGACATTCGACGCGTCGACTAACCGGGTGATTCCGGCTCTCCACGGTGTATTAATTAATCACTCGATTAATCGCGCACGGGCTTCTTATCAACGGTGGCCGGCGAAGACGCGCGTGAAATTGATTTAAAATCGACGCGGTTGTAAACAGTTACTCAAACATCGGTGAATCGCGCAATCTTCGCCGATAGGAGCCGGCTGTATTATGGGACACGGTTAGGAAAACTGTTCGCCGCCGGTGGAAAATCGCGAGGCTAATCGCGTCCGATCTAATCCTACCTTTCGGCGTTCGAAGCTGTAAAATCGGGTATCGCGTCGTGGCGAAGCGGCCGATGCGTGAGCGAATACTCATTATTCGCTGGTAGAAGTACCAGTAAAGTGTACGAAGTAATTCCAGAGTGTAGATACCGGCGGACATGTCAGGCGTTATTTTAAGGCGAACGATCTCGGTATTTTGCAAACCGATGAAATACACAGCGGCCGGGCGGGGATTACCACGAGGATAAGCCGTGGAGCGTGTTAAGAAAAAAACCGTCGGGAGAAGCGTAATTACGAATAAAAGTTTCAATTAGCTCTCACAGGCTGAACCGTGGGCACTCGCGCGGCTGCCGTGATTCATAGGCCATATAACTGTGTGCACAGGCTCCTAGCTTCGTCGTATAAGATCGCCGAAGGATGATGATGATGGTGCGTACTCCTTTCACTTTGTTTTCCCAGATGCCTGGCTAAATATTAACCTACGTGACAGAGACGCTTTTCCCGGCTGTCGCGTCTCATGACCATTACCAAACGTTACGGTGCGCCGCCTGAAAATTCAGGCGGCGGCGACTGCTTTCCCATTCCACCTACAGGGTGCTCACGATTTCATCATTCGGTGCATCAATTCGCCGTAATCCCTCATTTTTCGATAAGATCACAATACGGAGATACACTCATAGTAAAATAAGTCTCCGTACACCCTTTAAAACAGAATAACTTTTTTATAATTATGCCAAATGACCTGATGTTTTGTAAGCAATTAGAAGCATTGGTTTACTAAATGATGCGCGAAAAAAATTTTCCAAAAATTATAATTTACAAGGTTCCATGAAAAAATAAAAAAATTTTTTTAACTTTTTTATTTGGGCCCTTAATAAAAATGTAAAATATATGTTTTGTAGATCTATGTTAGTTATACACATGCTGAAAATTTCATCGAAATCGGTTGATGCAAGAAAAAACGACAAGCCTCGAAAGATGTACGATTCTGTGGATTTTAAGCAGAAACTAATCAAAAGTCGTGAAAAACTACGATTTTCACAATTTTTAACCGCTTGCAGCTCGTGTGTATCTCAATCGATTCCGATGAAATTTTCAGTATGTGTATAACTAACATATATTTTAAATTTTTATTAAGGGCCCAAATGAAAAAGTTTTGAAAAATGCCTTTTCTATTTTTTCATGTAAACTTGTAAATTATAATTTTTGAAAATTCTTTTGCACATCATTTAATAAACCAATGCTTCTAATTGCTTGCAAAACATCAGGTCATCTGGTATAATTATAAAAATGTTATTCTGTTTTAAAGGGTGTGCGGAGTCTTATTTTACTGAGTGTAGACAACACTTCGAAATTCGATTGTTCCGAATTTTATGGATACAAGCTGTTGGGACTTTTACCTTCTTACCCTAAATAATATGGACGAAGGTCACACATTTCTACACCTATTATTTTTGTAAACAGAGGAGCCGACGGTCGTGCTCATAAAAATGGATTATCACCAGCTAGGGGATAAGCCTGTCTGAAATGAAATCTACAAGAATACTTTACACTGCAACAACGAAATTCTATGAAGAATATAATCCCTCAGGTATGCATCCTGACCCTTACGTTATTCTATTGAATTGAATGTTTTTACTACGTTTTTTTAATTCTCAAGAAGTTTAGTACTTTGAAAAGCAAGAAGGTACCTACACAAGAAGCATATTAGAAATGAGACTATTGCAGGGGCGTACCTGCTTTTTCACGGCCACCGTGTAGATGGTTCTCCCGTAAACTCCTGAAACCCGAGTGTAACATTGTAGCGCGTATCCGCGCATACGGCAAATTAAACGGAGAGATACTGCTGTTAAACGTCCCAACGTTGACACGACGCTCGGCCGTATCTCGGCGGTGTTTTTCCCGTTTAAATCGTTACGACGTGTATATTTTTATCGCGTTTAGAGGGAGTGCCACCTGTTCCCAGCGCTCTCGGTGCTCGAATGGATGCCACGTCGCGGTACGAAGGTGTAAAAACGGTCGTGTGCGTTGACTTCACGTCCGGTCGATTCTTTGCGTTCTAAGTTACAAGGTGTACGCGGGCCAACCAGTCAAGTTACAGCAGCCGAAGCTGTTATTAACGTTATTCAATCATCGCTCGAATTATCAGGAAGTATTCTACGACCTCGTTCATCCGACCTCGTTCTTCAGACCACCCGGGTTGAACACAGTTCTACATCATTTTTGCGATAACGAAATGTTGGACTCTGCAGTTGCAGGAAGAAAAATCGTCGTTTTCTTTCGAGCAGCTAATTCTGCCTACTCGAGCTGTTGAACTCCTTTGAATCGTCGACAGTTATGGAAAAGAAAGCAAAAATAGGCTATATTAATATCGCGCTGTCATTCCTCGACCACCTCAGTCCGCACTTTTCCGAACGCTTTCGCCAATATCAGTGGAGAGCGCTGTGAGCATTGAGATTTATTGCTCCTTAAAGTGTGTACCATTTCTCCTTAATCGCACGCTTTTTCTAGCTGCAGACTTGGCACGGTGCTACTCTTCAACGTAGAGAAGTCAGTCAACCCTTAATTGGTCGGGTGGCTTCTGATTAATACCTTTCTTTACGTACCACCATTTTGACATTTTTTGTAGAACGAAGCAGGTCAAGCAACTGGAAAGTTTATTCGTAGTAAATAAGAGGTATAATTCGTTGAAAAGCAGGTGTTATATGAGGGAGAAGTATATAAAATTCACGTACATCTCCTTACATATAAAAAAATATATCTGAATAGTCCTAAAATTGATTGCAGCCTACAGCCCACCCTCTCAAGAGGCCAAGTGTCACCGAGCACACTTATCTACTCAATCATAAACGTCCGATTCGTTAAAACCTCGGCTTAGAATCAGATTGCGAAGCGATTCGCGTCCAACATATCCCTCGATCGTGAATAGCATCGTTCTCCGTCCGATTCGTCAAGATTTCGTTCGGATAACATGCGTTCACCCCGCGAACGACGCGTTCAACCTCGTAGGGACGGTCGAGTGACGTTAACGAGCGACGCGACCCGTAATGGGATTACTTTGCGTAAATCACGAAACTGGCCGGTCGTCCAGAGTCCAGAGGGCCCCGTACACTTATTACACGCGCGTTCGTCGACTCGGCCGGACGGTGTTGAGATACGTTCGACGTTTAACCCCAGGGTCCCCGCCACGCTGGAAACCCCGGCCATATCGATCCTCTCTTGGTCCGCTGCGTACCAAGACGGACGCTCGCTTCGATATTACCTGGAACTCCGAGAATCCTATCGACTGTTGGTGGCGATGCGCATACACACCGAGCGAGAAGCTCGCGAGCAAACCGAGGAACGAAACAGCCAGCCTCCTCCTCTAATCGGGACTTTACGAGCACCCTGTATTCCGGCATGCGTGGCTCGCGCGCGACCCCAGCCGACCTGCCACGACCTCTCCCACATTACCTCGTCCACGCACCTCGAGCATGCTAGGATAACCAGAAACCACCTAACAACATCAACAATCATACCGAAAACGTTCATTGAAAAAATCATGAGTTATTTCTGTTTCTATAAAAATTAAAAATTTCGCATTAAACGATTCGCATGCTACACTTTAGTGCGGGCATGTCAAACATGCGACCCGTTGACAAGTAGTTTGCGGCCCGACCAAGAACTTTGAAAATGTTGATGACAATTTATAGGTTTTACACTCCAGATTCACCCGTTTGCGAGTCAATTTCACCCTTCCGCAAATCAAATTCAACCTTTCGCAAACCAATTTCACCAATTAAGAATATTTAAAATTAATTATTTATTTGCTTCGATTAAATTATATATTTATTTAGACACGCGTGAACGGTGTCATTACTGCGAGGGAAGACTCAATACTCAATACACTTCAATAAATATGTACTTTCATCTCTAAAATTTATTAATCAGAAAATGGTTACAATTAATATACATATCTATACACAGTTCTCGCTCATTACAAAGTTAATGAATTAACATTACAAATTACTTTTAAATAAGTAGACTGCGGAATACTTTATGCAAAATAAAAAATGTTTGCATTGATTGCAGGACACAGGAGCCAAATAAAAATTATATTCTTCTTCTAATAATCATATTAAGCTGAAACTAATACATTGATGTCCTTAAATGTTTTTAACATGTCCACTGATTGAAATTATATGTATCCATTTTCGTCTTAAATGCATAAAATCCGCAGTCTATAGGTAGGTATTTGATTTACATCCTTAATTACAATTATTTTACATCTGATCTAATTCTTTTACAAAAACTTACTTAAAAATACTTCGTTTGTAAAAGGTTGAATTTGATTTGCAAAAAGGCAAAATTAATTTACAGAAAAGTGAAATTGATTTGCAGAAGGGTGAATTTGGAGTGCGAAACCTGTACAACTGGAATGAATGAAATGAAAAACATTACCAAGTTTCTTCGAAACAAAAATGAAATAGTTCTATCCAAATTAAGTAAACTTGAAAAAACCAAGTTTTGTACGTATGTTATTTTGTATGTGTAACAGCAATGTTAATAAAAAAATGTGTTTCCTTTTTATTTCGAGGCTGCTTTTTTCTCTATTGCGGTCCTCGAATTAATTTATAAAAGAGTTTGACATGCCTGCTCTATAGAATCAGTTCCTGTCGATCAATACAGAGCTTTTCCAGCTTCGTAATCGATGTGTCCACGAAGTGAGTTTCGAAGGCAGCCTATAACTTCGCAATTTTTCAACATTTTGACGTAAAGCAAATTGGAACATTACCGGTTTGTACACCTCGGAAAAATGCGAGTCCAGTGATTACCTCCGAGCGAACATCTGAAATGTAACAGTAATGGTCCGCAGGAGAAACCTCTCGCTGTTTCCAGCGGAGGATATCGACCGGATTACCCCCGAGACATCGCCATCCCGCCAAATTAGCTCTCGCTCGTGTTTGTTTCCCGTCGATCGCCCGTAGACATCTCGCTTAACGAACGAACCATCTCGCTCCGTGTCGGTGCCCCTTTGACCGGCCGGCAGCGAGCGGAGAAATTTTCGCGAGCGTGATTACACGCGTGCTTTAATGTCCGTTTACGCAGCGGACGTAACGAGTTCGTAGGGAGGCGCAGGATCGGCTCGGAGGACTCGCCGAGAAAAATTCAATTCCTGGTTGTACGCGCGTTTTCAAACGATTCCGAAGATCTCGCAGCTGGCTCGTCTTACGTGCAAATGGACCTTTATCCTACGATCCTACGTCTCGCGGATACTTCCACGAGGAATCCTTTTCCCTGGACCATCTTTAATTAAACTCCTGACACAATATTGCTCGGAGGAATGCTTCGTCGGAGGACCCGGGGTGAAAGTAACGCGGGAAACGATCCTCGTCCTGTTACGACGTTCTTTTTCGAGGATTCTCACATCCTAGCCGGCGTCTTTCAACCTACGCTTCCTGTTTGTCTACCTGCCGGGATACGCTGAAGAATCCCAAACTAGAGTGCTACGTTGACTGTAGTGATTAGCGCGGCCGTCTCTCTAAATAATGAAAGGAACGCGCGGCTTCCTAAAAGCGGCAAACTTACATGCACGCAGGCTCGTACTAATTTAAATACATTTGTAATTGAATTAAGTAATTAAATTACATTGTATATTTTATATACACAGTATTTGAATCACATTGTCATTGCATTACATAATTCGGACCTTTGGCTTAATTTAATTTCTAATTACGCGAATCATCAGTGAAATAATCAGAAATAACATGTAATTGAAATACAATATAATGTATTAGGTTGTAAAGAAAGAAATGCAGGACTTTTGTTCCTTTGTTTTAATTGCAATTTTATACCAATAAATATTTACCTTAATTTAATGAGTTATACATATGTCATTTTAAAGCTTTTTTTTACGCTTTATTTAATTATGCTTTCGATATATTTAATTTTATTCAAATTTTTATTTAATTATATTTTATTTCAGGATGTCAAAACGCGATTTACCTTCGCCTCATACTTCGTTGATATTCCGAACCGCTTGAGATGCACTTCGGCCTGCTTCGATCTCATAGAAAGAAAGACAAATAATTTGATAAAAATTTGAATAAAATTAAATATCAAAAGCACAATTAAAATAAAGCGTAACACAACCTTTAAAATGACATATAACTTATTAAATCAAGGTAAACATTTATTGGTATAAAATTGCAATTAAGACAAAGGAACAAAACTCCTGCATTTCTTTCTTTACAATCTAATAAATTACTCAATGTGCACATTACTCGTTTAATGTGAAAAATATCTTCCCGTGGTAAGTGCATTTGCTGATTGGTTTTTCTGCGTTAGATTAAATATCAACAGTACGGCAAGATTGGTGCTTGGAAAAATAAAAAATGTGATTAAAAATGGTCCAGGACTGGTCCACGTTCTTATACGAAAGTAGACCTCGTTACCTGTTGCCAATTTCAGGTTTCCTGAGACTTTCCAGAGAGGTTCGCGGCCGAACGTTAATCTGCGAGCCACAGTTTCCAGCAGCATGATAAAGGGAGGATTTCGCGTCGGTAAAAAAAACCGTTTAACGTAAACGCGTCAATATTTTATCGCTGCATAATCTGCTCGCCAGTTGCCGGGCCTTCAAAAGCGCATAAACGACATCGACCTCGAGCTGACCCGGGTAATTGAAAGAGGTGGCCGCGAAGAGACTGAGTGACCACAAGCGGCTCCCTCGCACGTAGGTGCACCTGCACCTGTAGTTCCCCGTGCACATGTAATAATGAGCATGCGGTCGTGCATAGATTTTTCTGTTGAATCCTAGAAGCCCTGTGCAGATAGCTCTAGGAATCACTGGACACAATGAAATGAGAAATGACACTGTGCGTCTTCCTAACAGCGACGATCAATCATCGATGCTAGAATCTCTCCCTTAATTGAAAGACGAACGCAAATGTGAATTTCAAACTACAATCTTAATTTATTAAATCTGATCACTGTTGCAACAACTATAAATCGTTATTCCGCTTGTCAGACGTTGATTCCTTTAACCAGCTACCTTCAAATTTTCCGTATTGATCATGTGCTTTCGAAATAAATCGGGGAATCATGCAAACTATCTCAATTGTATCGTGCAAATTGAATAATATTAGGTTGGCAACTATGTTCGCGACCTTCACATTTTCTCAAACAAAGTCACATTTATATATATATTTTAAGCACGAGTATTTTATATCGAATTAATCGCAAAATTCAGAGCTTTCCAATGATATACAGTTCGAAAGGAATGGTATAAAAGGGATTTACATAGTTTTCAACCTAATATTTAGGTAAACTTGTCGAAACGTTACTTCCGTAACTCCGAATCCGCTATAATCGAACTAACAGTTGTCTGTAAATATCTAACAAACTAAAATGGACCGCCTATTATTTGTGTAGGAAAAAGTCGTTGTCAACTTCATCAAAATCCGTGAGGAAGTGACGTTTCGACAAGTTTACCGATATTTGTATTTATTAAAAACTGACTAATACATTTATATTTATAAAAATTGCCTTACTTTCTCTATTGTTGGCCTATAAGATAAAATGTTTCAGAGTATTATTACACAGGAAATTGAGAAATGAAACTTCATTGAACAGTAGATTGATCCACCCGTGAGGAGACATAATAGTACATATCGCTCTGCCCTTTGACTGTCAACCAAAAGTTAGCGCCAAGAATTCATCGGTGTGTGTTCATCGGCACAATCATTTCTCTGGCGTAGTGACGGAAATAAACGTACGACGTCCCCGAAACTCGTTTTATTGCCGCGGCTGTCGCAGAGATCGAAAAAGATTTTTACGAAGGCCGGTCCATTATGACCGTCGATTCGTCGGCCGGTAAAATATCGCGCGGCGATAAAATCGACTGGATCGGCATTTTACGAGAAACACGGCCATCTAAAAATCTATTTCCCGTTCAAGTCCTTCAACGGCGGCGATAAACGCGCGCGTTGCGTGAGATAAGGGAGCACGGCCATCGATGGCAACATAATGGAGAGTTCGTCCACATTTTGCAACCTGTCGTTTTGTAACGATCCACGGTTCCCTAGTTTTATTTACTGTATAAACAATCCTGCCTCGCGGAGAACAACCTCGAGGCTGTCGCTATTGTGCACCGTAGGGCCTCGTGAATCCGCACAATCGTAGTTAATTCGGGGCGAAGACGTTTCGACATTTGACAGGCAGACGCGCGAGAAGAAAAAACGTCCCGCGTTACACAACGCAGACCTATAAAGAGCACGGTAAAAGGGGCCATCATTGCTTCTAAAAGTGAACGTTTGCCCAAAAATGTACGACACAATCGCGGACAGGTGATTCGACTGGCGGGCGGAGACGACGCGTACAGTGTTCCAAAACGCCGAGAAGCTGGCCAAATATTAAAAACACTAGAAGAACAATAAAAACCTTTCTAAAATTATTATATCTTGTAAAATTATTATTATACCGGGTATTTCACCTAACTTGACCACCTTAAATATCTTCGTTGTTTTTAAAGATACGTTAAATGTCTGAAGGACAATGTTGAATAGTACAATGGGGCTCATACGATGCCAAAAAAATTTTTGTTTATATGTAATTTTTTTAGAAATATGGAGATCACCATAATTTTTTTGAATGGATTAAGGTATTTTTTAATCCATCAATCTATGCAGCATTCGTTATAAAAAAAGTACTAACCTATGTATGTCCAAAGTTAGTAGTTCAGGAGATATTTCAATTGAAATAATTCTAAAACACTGGTCCTATGACCAGCTTTCCGGCGTTTTGGAACACTGTGGCGACGCGGCTCCTACGGGCTCGTTCGTTCTTTCGTTGACCAGAGAAAGACCGAGCAAAGGAACCATGATGCGCTTTCATTCTTTACGCCTCTTTTTCGACTGGGTGATTAAGTAATACGTAATTAATAAACGCACCATTTCGGTATGATTTTTTATCGAGGACGAGAACACGTCCGAAGTAATTACTGCCCCCCTCCAGGCTCCTCGACTCTGCCCCGCTCGTAGCGCGTTCGTAGTCGTGTACACTTCGAGTGTGCGACAGGCTCGGCCATAAAATTTTGAACGTGCAATTAGGGCCAAGTCGTTAATTTATTTTTCTCTACGTGTGGCCTACACTTTCAGCACCGTCCTACCATTGTCTTGCGTCTCGCCGGAACCGTGAGTCCAGCGAACTTGTTGCCCAATGTTTGTTGATTAAACGGACCTAATGAGTTATTCGTTTATTAATTACTGCCGTCTCTTTATCCTTTTCTAGGTTTGGCGATTTTATTAGCGAATTATTTGAGGAACGCATTTTTAAGACCACAAACTATTAAAAACTGCAAATATAAATGTTACACCTTTCTTCCAGGTCGAATTAAAATTCTATTCTGTTGTAATCACTAGCATTTTTACGCAAAATAAGAATTCTTTTAACACTGAACCTACCACTGCCGGTCAAATGGCCGGTCTTACATTTTTACGACGTTGCTTACATGGAAAATGATTCGATAAATTTCTTTATCCAAGCACATATTGCAATAAAAATTGCACGAAATCTAAATATGTATATCGAGCCTTGTCATTTTTATCAGCTAAAACTCTTTAATCGCTTTCAGTGCTCGGTAGTTTTGGTGTTAATCTTTAGTAAACTATGAAACACAAACAAGTTTCAATCTATTCTAGCTACGAGGAAGATTGTACAGCGAGAGGTCAACGAATGAACTGTTACAATCGGGGGAACAACGTGTCCAACACAACGAAAACGCTATTATTCTCAGATTAATCATCCGAGTAGCATTAACACCGACTGACACACTAACGCACGAGTTTTAGGCTGCGTTATCGAGCGAGACTATTCAGAAAAAGAAAGAGAAAGATTTCGTGTGTCGTAACTGTCCTAACGAAAGTAAAAAAGTGGATGATGAGGATGAACAGGGATCAGCGTGTCAAAAAAGAAGGAGGTTACCGTTAGGAACAGCATAGAGAAGTCTCGAAAGGTTACTTCCAGGTTCCATTCAGTCGTCGAAAATTTCGACTGTGGCCGCGTGAAAGTATGCGTTCGTAAAAAGTAAAAGTAAAGAAATACCACGGGCTCGTCCGGGATTTGAACCCGGGACCTCTCGCACCCGAAGCGAGAATCATACCCCTAGACCAACGAGCCAGCTTGCTGGTGTCTTCCTTAAGATCGCTGAAATCCATGAAGCGCGTAACCCGCGATAGCTTATCACCGTTCGCTAATTGCAATGTTTCCTGACGCATTATCTGTTCGATAAGCGTATCGCTCGCGAAATAAATCCTCCGATCAGTAAATGAAACTAATCTGACCGAGAGAACATTGTACAGGGTGTAAAGAAATGTTTGGTCTTGGCTGCCATAGGCGTGTTCTACATCTTCGAATCGATGAAGATCTGTAAAAAAAAGTTACCGCAAAATTTGACCTTGAAGTTCAAGGTCAAATTTTTTTATTGCATTGTATTTTACGCATCATGGGGATAGAAAGTGTCAAAGGAACCATGGGTCAAAACCATGGTTCGTAGAAGTCATTGTTGACATAAACAGAGTCACGGCGAGAATAAAAACACACCGCTACAACGTTAAAGGCCACATGAACACAGTTCGAGTGACCTCCACTATCGTGATTTTGATTGCTTTGCTTTGATTCGGGGCTCGGAATTATTTACTCCCTGATTTGATTGATATCGCATTCGTGTATAGGGATACGCAGTAAATCATTCGGAGCCCTGAATCAAAGCGAAGCAATCAAAATCACGATTGTGGAGATCACTTGAACTGTATTCGTGTGGCCTTTATAGCTGTTGCCCACAATCTTGCGGCAACTTCTTTTTACAGATCTTCATCGACCCGAAGATGTAGAATACGCCTACGGCAGCCAAGACCAAACATTTTTTTACACCCTCCACTAATTACACGATCGATTAATTTATTAATCCCGGGCGCGAAAGAGCACGCTTATAATGGTGAGAAAGCGTGAACACGCAAGCGATTAGGGAGGCTTGTTTACCTAATTGATCGGCTCTTAGCGTATCGACGTCATGGTTTTTGTCCCGTCATTGAGAATTCCCCGAGAGCCTGGGAAGCAACTCGATCAGCCTAACAGAAAGAAAAAGCGTTAATTAGCTCGTTTGAATGGGGGCCGGCGATCGCGATCAGCTCAGAGTTGGTGCACGTGGCGCCACCTCTGGTACAGACGTTGCATTCATGATTAGCGCGGCGCTCTCCCGCGTACCTTCCCTGCCAGCAGGATGGATCCTCCTCCGGGTTAGGATCCATGGGGATCCCCTCCGGTACAAAGTTGCAGTAGAGGTCGGCGAGATCGCAATTACTTTTCATCGCAACGGCGTGATTACGGCCGCCCCGACACGGCGAGGTCTCGGATAGCTTCTCGCGTGCATCGCCGTTTAGACGACCCTCGGAGATCCAAACGAATTAGGGTAGGGGCTAATTACCCCCCTCGAGGCTAAAAGACCTCTTTCCTACTGGAAGATGTATCTTCCCGGTGAAATGAAAGCGTGATCCCCGATTTTTCAAGCGGGATTGGTGCCGTGTTAACGTTAATGGACATTGTTATTCATGATAAAACGCTACACGACACGCTCGCAGCCAACGGGAATACGTTCCCTTGTTTCCTAGGGGCTGTCGGGGTACGGGTCGCATGAAACTCGACGGGAATTTCCGGACCACCGCGACTTCACAATAGAAAACGAGCAAAAAAAAGCGCGCAGAGTTTATTGTTGCATCAACGCGTCAAATCCTTTCCTTTCATTTTTTCCTTTATTTACCTCCGGATTCGCGAAGACACGCTTCTCGACCGTTTAGTCGGCACTTTGTGCCTATAAAGATTAGCACAATGGCGTGGTCGTAAAAATGCGAATTGTAGCGCAAAAAAAATCATCGGAATTTTTGACATTTTTTATAACGGTGTGTTTTTTGTAGGGTATCCTGGTTAGGTAGGCAAGCGGTGTACTTTTTAATTAAAACTAGGATCGCATCGTAAAAGCAGCCCATGGGCCGATTAACCGGTTCGGTGACCACCATCATCACTTTACGACATTTTCGGCCTTTCTTTTGCAAAACATAATAAAACCTATTGTTCCTCAACGGCCATTATCGCCTGCGCAAGGCCACCCCTCTGCCAGAGACCGTACCGCACCCCCATTCATCGGTATAGCTACGCATCTCTTCTAGAAATCCCCACAATATTCCTGGAAATAAAGGCAAGGCTCCGGAAACGATTAGAATTACCTACCTAGGCCGAACCGTTCCGACACAAAAGCTACCCACGTATTACTTTCCATAAAAAGAAAGTTTTACGAGCGTTTTATAAACCGTTTCGAGCCGTTTGGAACCGTTTGCAACAGAAAATATACGTTTCAATTGTTTCCCTCGACAATAACGGGTCGGCCATAATTTATATTTATGTATGCTCTAAATCCGCATATAAAAAGAATGTTGCCTATTGATATGACGGGCGCTCGTAAAATACTAAACATAATAATTACACTGCGGATCTTCATGCAAAATAAAAAAATTGTCTGCATCAGTTGCCAAAGATGATAGCCAGATACACATTTTACGTTGATCGTTTTCTTCAATTATTATTCCATTCAATATTATAATAATCAATTGTTATTCTTCAATTACATATTTTAATTTTTTTCCTTTCTTAAAATCCGCAGCCTAATAGTAATTAAACGAGGTTTAGTTCAACGGAAAGAGCGAAAGCTCGTCTCGAGGACAAATTTTAAAGGATAATAAAAATTGTTGACTCTGCACTCGCAGCTATTTTAATTCGACAGTTAAGGAGGTACACTCGTTTCTAGAATTGCAAGGATGATTATTTTTCAGCGCTGGATGAAAGATCGGTCTAGGCCGCAATCGGCCTCAAAAGTCCTATTTGTGTACAAAACGTAATTTGCATTATTCGGCAGCTTGTAGCTGTCGCAGCTTTATGAAAATAGCTACATGCGCAGCTTTATGCTTCCGAATAATGCAAATTACGCCTCGTAAACGTGAAAATTGGACTTTTGAGGGCAATCGCGGCCTATATTGATCTTTTATCTAGCGCTTTTTACTACTGAAAAACCCCATTATCGAGAAATGAGAAAGCGCATCCCGCATCCTTGCAATCCTGGAAAAACGAGTCTACCTCCTTAAACATTTCTTTCGCGTGACCTACAATAACTCCATTCTATATTAATTTTTTCTTTGTGTGAATATAAAATTGATATACCTCATACAATACTTAAATGTTTAGTAATTGATTAAATACATATTTAATAATGTTACAGCAATTTTTAGTGGCGACTCTTTCTTTCTAAGTCACCACTCGAGTGCTAAGGGTTGATACTATCCTGTTTTCTTTCCAACTTATATTTAAATTTAGAGATCAACATGCTTCACACCTGAGGCCTGTAAAAAATTATCTATAACGCCGTAAATCTATAATAACAATTAATTGTAAAGAAGTTCCAAAAAGTTGGCGATGTTGATGACCATCATGAAAGGAAACTGATCAATGCTCTAATTATCATTTTATTGTGTTAGCTTCAACACCGCCGAGGGTCGAACTACCCGAAAGCGAAAGTGTCCTCGGGCCCCGATGCATTCATCGATAACTTCGATTTTCGAAATACGTAAGTTTCCATTGTTCGTAGAACGCAAGCAGCATTTCGTGCAGATAAAATAGAATAAATGAAAGGCGACGAGGAATGCCTGAGCATGCTTTCATATATCACCAACACAATCCCCAAAGCTGTTATCGATCATTAAGATCTCTATGATCTACGAGCAACCGTGGTTGGATCTTCAAGGACATTGCAGCGAGAATTGTGTTACTCTGCACAAGTACGGGGTACAATTCTTTAAACTAATTTTAGCACTGATCTGTGCAGTGAGTAATACTAAACAATCTGTACTGTACTTGAACAAAAACTGACTGTGCCTGGTGTGAACACACGAGGATTATCTGTTACTGTGTGTGTGAGAGGTTTTAATTCGTCTTTTACCTTCAGAATATAATGTTTAGTAAAATGCCTTAATTTATTACCGGAGTTGTAGTATTCGTTAAACCAACTTGGCAATGTTGACTAAATTATAAAGCGACCAGAAACGTGACTAAAAATTTGTCTTTTTTAATGTCCAAACATTACGTTTCTGTCGTTCATTATATTGTACTTCGAACTGCATCTTTTTCAAGCACACACTCAACGGAAAAGTTACGCGATCTACACTTTAGGTTATCCTCTCGGCAGTTGAAATCCTCGGCGAGTCCTCGAACAACCAAGAAAAACTGATTAGCTGTTGTTCATAGGAGGAGAGCCATCGGATTCATCTCGAGTCTTTCATCTTCCGGATAGTCCTGTCGAAAAGAATCTTACGTAAGCAATTCTGAAATCCGGCACGATCGTAAAAAAGTATTGGATACTTGCTACCGCGGAGATCCTACCGTCGATTCGAGTTGGCAGAGGCTCGATAGGAAGAGGAGAAGGAGGAGAAGAAGGGAGAGGGAGGGAGTAGAGAAAAGGTCCTCGAAACCGCAGGATCCTTATCGATACCGTCAGCGTGCAAACCCGTGTCTCGTAGGTCTACGAGATCGTCGAGGGTAGGAGGTCCGGGCAAAGGAGGAGGAAGAGAGGCGAAGAGATGGTAAGGTGGTGAGGCCCCTCCCTTGTTCCCCCACCCCAGAGTCCGGAGGATCCCTCTGGCCGTCCAGCAGGACCCCCACCAAAGGTACGTTAGGACCCGCAGCCCACCTGTGCCACGGATGGACCCTGCACGCTTCTCCGCTGATCCGACGCACAGTGTGCCCATAAGGCCCATTCGAAGTATACTTACGAGAGCGCACGAGCCTAGCTGGCGAACGAACGAACGAACGAACAAGCGGTCGACCGATCGAGCGAACGAAGTGGGACCGTATAAAATAATCGGAGGTGGGGGCTGATTCAAGAATCGACGTGGACACCCTCGCCTTCCAAAGTCATTCACCTAACGGTCATCGCCGCGTCAAGAATCTTCTTCATGTTCCTCTTCTTTTTATCTGCTGTCGTTTCGTCTTCCGTTATCCGGTCCAACCGAAACCTCAGACGACATTTCCCGGTTAGTGAATTCCGACCATCAGTGAAAAACGCTCGGGATCTACTCGCCCCTCTGTCAAGGATACAAAAAGGACAGTGGATTTCAGTTCCGTTCGCAACCCCGAAGTGACGTTTTCCGTCAGGTGGTTCAGATACTGTCTCGCCGATTTTCCCGCGCATCGACAGTGGCGAACTGTTTTCGTGATTGAACAGTGAGAACGCTCGACGGAGATTTTGTGTTGTTCGAGGGACAAAGTGAGTTTGTCAGTGATCGCTCGATCTCTCGCGCCGGACTTCCCAGGAATTGACGACAGCCGACGCTCCAGTGGCCGCGGCCGATCGATCAGTGTCACGAATCTGTTTGCGACAGTTCCGTAATACGATATGGAGACAAAGTGTTTTGGATAGTGTGCCGCTCTTGAGATATACGGGCCACACGATTCACACCGCCGTGGATGATACTTGGACAACGCTAGACGGTTTAACTGTCACGGTACGCATGAATTCTTTATTCTAATCGGTCGATCCTCTTCCGAATTCGTAGAATGTCAACGCGTTTCTCGCGAATCCGATCATATTAATAGAATTGACGTTGTTGGTCGGGAACATATCGCGATGTGTCGCTCGGCGTTAAGTGGATCGCAACCGGCGACTGATAATAATCAATTACCATCAGCCTCCGCATCGTGCAACGCGTTCGTTTCGTCGAAGAAATCGAGTTGAACCGCGTACACCTACGAGCGAGCAGAAGCGGCGAAGGACGCGTGCGTTTCGTAATTTGAGCGCGTCTGGCCGACCGATTTCTTTGTCGTTGGTCGTGTCACGGAGCGAAAAGCGTCGCTGTCGGACAAGATTCCGACGATACCGTCTGGGAAACCGCGATAAGGCCGTGACTCTCGCGTACCTTCGGGCGTCGTGATTAAGCTTAATTATTTAATATATTTAATACCGACTAGCAGATCGTATCTAGCCCGATCGCGACGATAGCTGACTGAATATTCTCAGCGAGACGTCAAAAAGAAACCGCGGCGAGAGTCGATTACAAAATTCATTCCGACGGTTTACGACCGCGGATAATTAATACACAATGTGTCGATCGATAAACGATGCGTTAAGCTGTGTCCACATTGAAGCAAAATTCTTGATCTTGCTTTCTTTCTTTTATAAATAGTGTAAAGAAGGCATGAATGGGCGCACGATGTTGGTTCAGTGTAAACTAAGCTTCAGAAAATATTTTTCAGTAAAAACTGAACTGCGTAACTTGTCGACACGGTGTATCTGTAATTTTTAACGTTAATGTATGTGCAACTAGATCGGCTCGCGGGAAATGCAGGCGTCGCGTTCCCATTTCGAGCGTGTTCGACGCGTTGCGCGATTGTTAGATACGAATCTGAATCGGGTTATCGAGGAGCGATGGAATAATAGCATCGGAAACAAACGGTCCACGTTGCATCGCGCGAAGGCCGATCGCCGGAGCGCGCGTTGCGGAACGGCGTTTCGTTTCGAAAGACCGGAAACTATTCTCTGCTAACTGGATCGCGTTGCTTTGCGAAGATGAGTTCGCGAAGGGTGTCGGGTGCAACCTCGTTCCAGCTCCGGCGGTCGTTCAAAAATACAATCGTAAAAAAAATCGTTGCTGTACTTTACTAGTCGGGACACAGTAAAATCCAGGTCGTTCGCAACGTTAATAGTGTTTACAGAGGTAAGCTCTCGAAGAGAGGAGAGAGAAAACGAACGATAACGTAGGGCCACAGGCTGGAAGTGTCGCACAGACGACCGCTACTTTTTATTACAAATCGTCCCCGATAATTGCAGCCGGCTGTGAGCAGTAAAAAAGTGACCTGCCTGTATAGCTCGCTCTGTCCACCCAGTTCACCCGGCATCTTTGAGCGTTTTATTGCTCGGGGAAAATAGAACCCGAGCCATTTTTCACCAATAAAAAGGCGCGGTAACGGTCACTAGACCTTGGCGAAAAAGCGGCTTAGCGGACCTTTTTTTTTTTTTTACAATCCTGGGGTTCGGTCGAGTAGGTTAAAAATCGAGGAGGCCGTGAATGCTGAAAAACATTGGGGATGTTTTAACGACCCGGAAAAAACGCCATAGGTGGCTTGTGCCGGTCGAAAACCGTTTCGATCTTCTCGGATAGCATTCGAGAAACCAGGTAACCGAGACGATTTCCGCGGGCGTGAGTCGTGAGGCGAAAAATCGAGCTGCGAATTCTAGAGGCGTCTTGTTTTCCCGGTGCCGCGACGAAAGTAACGAGGCGTCGGTCATTTAAAATAGTTCCGCTGCTAGACCAAACGTGCGACTTTCACGCGCATGCAAACGAAGAAAGAAACCGCTAATTCGACGGGAGTCTCTCTCTCTCTCTTTCTGATGTTAGGGTGTCGGGACGAGAAGAACAGTTCAGCGCTCGAGATGATCGCGGATCGATGCCATTCTTTCCTGAAAGCGGAAGATCAGGAGCGGGTAAGTGTCTTTATCGAGAAGGTCAGCTCTAGAAAGGAGGACAATCGCCGGAGCGGGAACGTAGGAACTCGGTTTGATCCCTTTGAACGCTGAAACGTGCTCGCGGTTGCACCTTCGCGTCCCGTCGAGTGTCTTTCCGTGGAATCGTCGATGATCAAAGAGTGTCGGGCGCGGGGGAGAGACAGCCGACCGATCGCGCTCGAAAGTAACGAGCCGTTAGCAGGGAGTCGTTACGATTCACACGGTTCGATCGACTAGCGCAACAATCGCGCCTATTGATATCTGGTCTCCGCGATTGGTCTTGGCGACGATGATTACAACCCGCGCCGCCGCCGGTCCGGTCTGAGCGGAAATCCCTCGGCAAATGTATCGGATCCTCGGCCATTATCGTTCGACTTTCCTCCCGGCGCGGAGGAATCGAGACGGAGTCGCGCGGAGGACCCGCGAACTTTCTCTACAGGGTATTCACTTTTCTTCCTTGATGATCGATCGGCGGAATAGTCGCAGGAACCGCGGGATTTATTAGAAATAATTATCGTCCCAATATTTTACGATCATTAGCGACGCGGAGGCAAGGGACTCCGTTAAGTAACTCCTAAACACGGTCCGTCGGCGCGAACGCGGCGCGGAGTTAATTAATCAACCGTTTTATTGTGCCCGCGGAGAGGCCATAATTAAAAGTCATTTATTAGCGGGGAACATTGAATCATCTATCATTCTTTTGCGCGTCGTCGATTCTATTAAGCCGGTAAACTCGCCGGTATCACCGGTCGCGCGAGGCCCGATTGCGACACGCAACCGTAACAATATGGCTTAAAGCACGTTGCAACCTCATCGACGTGAAACGCTCGAGTATGCAGGCACCCCCTGAATGGCTCACCGGATGCACACCTGCAATCAGTGCAGGTTGCGATACCTCGGGCGCGTACCGTCGTCGTCCTCATCGTCCTGGTCGCCGCCGCGCCGCCGCCGTCGTCGAGCGTTAACCGTGACTATCGATCCGCCAGCATCTATCGGTAATTAATAGCGCAGAACAATCCCTCTGGGGCCGAGCCCAAACCAGACGAGTCGAGGGAAGAGACGCGGCGTCGTCCCTCTCTCCCCCACTTGAAATATCAACCGGGCCCGCAGGCAGTATTTAACGAGAATACGTCGTCATTTAAATTCAATTAACCGACGCTCTCTCTTTCCTCCCCGACGATTTGCTTGCTAGCCAGCTCGCTCGCTCGCTCGCTCGATTTCGCGCCGTGTCGGAGCGATCGTCGAGGTCCACCAAGCAAACCGCGACGATTGCCACATCGCACGGATACGCCAGTTTTTCCGCTGGATTCGAAAATAACGTTGAAGCAATCGCGTTGGCATAATCTCGCGGCTTTCTTCATCTTCGGCCCCCGAACCAACCAACGAAATTTCAAACCGCGTTGCCCAGTCTGTTTACGATTCTAAGGCGGCGCGGACATGAAAGTCATCGACAGGAAGTCGACGAGTGTTACCTGCTCATCGACTTCCACGGGCGTAGACAAGTCACCTTACACGATCGGATAATCAATTTCAAGTAGAGTCTATCCCGGAGCCAGATTCTGTCCGAAGATTTGAGTCATCTTTCTTTCAGATAAGAAGATGATTCATGTAGAATTTCTTCAATCGATATACCTCTAAGATTCGCGTCAACAGCTAGAACCTAGAATTCTATTTTTGGGGCGGTTCGTGACAGTGTAGCATCGGATCCCACAATCTGAAGATAAAACGGTACTTCATCGAGTAGATATTACGTCTCCCTGTGTAACTTGGAGGATGTAAAGTGCGAGCAAGAATTACACTGCCAATGTATAAGGTGAGGTACCGCCATAAGCGGTTTTCGACCTAGCGGTGTGGAGGAGGGAAAAGGGAACGTAGAAGGGAAAAAAAGAATCGAACGTGGAATTAAAAGTATGCGTAGGCACGCCGAGTCACGGAGCGTCCGCGAATGAGAAGAGTCAACGACTGTGGGGTGTAGGTCAGGAAAGAGAGACTCCGTTGATCAAACAATCGATGTCTCTTCCATTAGCTGAGATTTACTTTCCCATTTAGCGACAGTCTGTCATGTATGAAAGTCGCCGCAGGTGACACGGCGTACCCTCGGGCTACGTATGTGGGTCAGTACTATTGTCCCATATTCCCGGACTTCATTAGAATTCTCGGTGCAGAGGCAGTCGTAAAAACTGTATCGTCGAGTAGTTTCACGACCGATCGGACCTCCGTTTTAAAACCGGCGCAGCGGCCAGCTCGTTAATTTTCGAGATCTCTGTTACGCGTAAGATGGCGGGCGGAATGAAATCGGCAAGGTGTGAAAACGAGACCGCGAACCGTTTTCCGGACGAGCGACCGAAGAAGGCGAAAGGAGTCGCTCGGTCGAACAGAGAGGGAAGAAGCAAGTGCACCGAGGGTTTTCCGCTCGTTGAACGTAACACGCACCGCTTTGCCACGATCCAGCGATTCGCGCGTATACCGCCGACATTGCGCAACGAGCCTCTTCTCTTACCCAATCACGCGATCGGTGTTCTGGCCGCATGATAACGCCTGCATTGTGATCCTGTCGAACCGTAGAAATATGCCTGGACGTTACGCGACGTCGCGCCCCCGGGCGCACATCGTCGACTTTTCTTTTTCCTCGGTTTCGTCATTCACCGGAACGGAAGCTCATAATCGTCCGGCGAGTGACGAATCCATGGAAAACACGGTGCGTTTGGCCCCGCCGACGCGATCCCAGATAACGGCGCCGCAACGCCTAATACCGCCACACCACGAATTCAGACAAAGCCATTATCTTTTGTTGCAGATGAACCAACAGTGCAAGGTGTGCGGCGAGCCCGCGGCCGGCTTCCACTTTGGCGCGTTCACCTGCGAGGGCTGCAAGGTGAGTTCCCTTCTCCGTTCGTTGCGCACAAGTTTACCAGCGGATCCATAAAGAATCCTTCCGATGATTACGTAGAGTTCGAACGAAAGCCGTCGGCGTGATTGTCGAATGGAAAAAATGTTCTGATAAAGCAATTTTGAGAGCAGAACGCTTTGATCGAATGTCTTCTTTGCGTGTCTTTTTTCGTGTTCTGCGGGTTGCGAGTGGCCGGTCTTTTCCGCAGTTTCGTAAAGCTGAGAAACACTGAACGCTTTCACGAAATGCTTCGTGGCCGAGGTTAAACGTTTGACTAGGCATGCGTGTCAACCGAACTTCCGAAAGTAATCGTGTTTAGTTCGAACGGCGGACAATTGCGGGAAGGAAGCCTGGCTCGAGGCCCAAGCAGTTTCCAAGATAGTCATTAATTTAAGAGGTGTTATAATTATTTGAAAATTAGTGTGCTCGTCTATCAGCTTGTTAAATTGCTAACGCAACGAAGAATATTCCAACCTTGTCACAGATACCATTTTAACACCGGAGACGCAAAATTATCAAAATAGCTGTATCGATTTTGTTATACAAATCGTGGAGACGTATTTATTGAGATTTCAATTCTGTAATTACAGAGTTGAAAATCATTGTAAAGTGCACGTTGCATACAGATAACAGCACGAACCGGCAAAGCAAATTGCACCGCGATTCCCGAGCTCAACAACGCGTACAGTTTCCGTGAATCGTAATCGTGTCGCGTAAAACGTTACAGAACGCAGCAAAGCGGACAGCTACGATTGTGGCATCGAATAGGACAGGTATCTAGGTTGAACAATTAATACCTAGAGTTCCATTCGTGGTCGAATTGGTGTAGTAGTAGCAGTAGCAGCGTGTTCTGTATCTCTCGTACGGGCCGCGATTCGAGCGTAAAGGGGAACGTGTAGTGGGTCGGCGGGGAGCTGACATGCTACGATGGGCCTGAAAACGAAAATAACGAAACGAAACAATGTCGAGGTGACGTAATGGTGAACTAGGGCGGAAACAATTGTGGCAGACAAGTGCGAAGCGCCGGAAGCACCGCCTCGAAGCCAGGCTTCCCGAGCACGGGCGAATTGACGAAACGCGCACACGTGCTGCTCGAGCACGGCCCGGCGCAATGTCTTCCCGTTGATCTCTCCCACGATTAGGCTCTCTCGGTGTGTTCTTAAAGGTGAAACTCGACGGAACGCGAATCGCAACGCGCGACGAGTCCTTGCCGAGGACCGACACCCGAACACGGGCGACCGATTCCGCGGTTTATCGAACCGCGTTACCCGCGATCGCCGTAAAAACCACCGGCGAACCAATGGGAAACGGTACAATGGTTCATTATCCGTTCATTGAGACAGGGGAATTTCAGTGTTGCCCGCGTTTTTATTTTTTTATTCCGACGCGAACGGGCGCGCGCGCGGTGAGTCACAGAGAGATACGTTTCTTTGCGTCAAGAAAGTTCACCGTGGCGTAATTAGCCGGTCTATTTATCGGCGGGTCAGAGTTTTCGAAAGGAAACCGTAACAATCGCGCTGGAAGGTTCGACGATGAAAAGGCAACCGGCGTGGCGCGCTGCGGCCGAGGTTTCAAAGTGCCGTGCCGTTTGCATAATCCCGGAGCGTGTGCCGCGACCAGAGAGGAAGGAGAGGAGGGACCATCCGAGGCACGTAATAACGGTAGCATTTTCGCGATTGTGTCATCGCTCCTGAAGCGTCGCACGCGTATTCCTCTTGCAAGTGGCTCGGGTCCCCTCGCCTCCTCTTCGACCTGGTCGACGACGGTGGGAGACGCGCTCAGATACCGAGGACGACGACGACGAAGACGACGACGCTCGAGACAAGTGGAACAGCCCGCGCGCATCGGGACCATTGGGCCGCAGGAAGAGCTCGTTTTCAGAACAAACGAACCAGAAACGATTAATAATATAGCCGTGCGTACGGGCAGAAAAAGCGAAAGTGGATGGATGTCGCACACCACGCTGCGTCACCTCGCGTCTCTCCTTTAAAGGCCGATCATTAGCCGTGCGAAGGGCAGAATTTTCTAGCGGGTTGCACAGGAAGCTGTAGGTGTTTCGGAGTACCGGCCCCGCCGCTCCGGCTTAAATGCACGGTGTGCCACGGGCCACGAGGCCGGTTCTCTCGATGCCTGTTATAAAGAACGAGGTCTTAAATCGCGCGGGTTTCGTAACACCGAGCCGCGTGCCGCGTCCGTCGGGATTTCTCGCTTCGTCTGTTTAGGATAACGCGCGCCGATCGCAATACCCTCCGACGGAATGAGAAGCATTTTTCGGTGGAATATAATCGATTCGTTGTGGAACGCGTTTACGGGGCAACGGGGCAGAGGGAGGGGCAGAGAGGAACGCGTGCGCTTAGGCAAATCAGAAAGAAATGACGTGGGAATTTATGCGAATGAAAGGGGACTCTCTAGCTGGAAACACGAAAGCCGCCACGTCGGTGTCGGAATCACGGAATTGCACCATTTGGGCAATTAGCACGAGCACAGTAGGCCGCACGCGCCTACACCGGGGTCCGTTCCCCGTAGTATACAGCATGAATGAGACAACGAGAGCACGCTATTGCCAACCGACACGACGACTCCCCTGTGCTCATTACGCGTTTCACTGCGGCGCGACGCGACCGTGCGGCTGCTCATCTTTCGCTAAATGTTTGAGCTCTCAATTTGCATGTAAATCGCGTGCGCCGTACTACTCCGTCTCGCGGTATAAAACGATGTCACCTTAATTACCGCATTAGCAGTAACGAACCGTGTTCTCGATTTGTTACAGTCCTTCTTCGGGAGATCGTACAACAACCTGAGCAGCATCTCCGAGTGCAAGAATGGCGGCGAGTGCGTGATCAACAAGAAGAATCGGACTGCCTGCAAGGCGTGTCGTCTGAGAAAGTGCCTGTTCGTAGGCATGTCGAAGTCTGGTTCGCGGTACGGTCGTAGGTCGAACTGGTTCAAGATCCACTGCTTGCTGCAAGAGCAACAACAACAGCAACAGCAGCAGCAACACCACTTCCAGCAGACACTGCCAAATGTACCCCAGGCTCAGCAACAACGAAAACCCATGAGCCCGCCCATCGGCATCCACGGAGCGCAGCGGAAGGATGACGTGCTGATGCTCGGTTTGGACGACTACAAGAACTCGACTTCGCCGAGCATAAGCTCCCCGGAGTCGCACAACAGCGACAGTTCCGTGGAGATATCCGAGAGACGAGCCGCGTACTCGGGACACCCCGGCTTCCGGCCGTTGCATTCGCACCTGCAACCCTCGGTAGCCGATCTATCGGCGCTCAGCAAGGAAATGATGAGCTTGCCACTCGGATTCCACCTGGGTGGAATGTCTCTGATACCGCCAGCGTTCCTGCCGCCGCCAAGTCTCACCATGTTCTCCCCGTACCATCTCTACGCTTCTCACGGAGCTTCTCATCCTCTGGTGCCCAACCACCCGTCGAACCTCCTTCGACACTCGCCTGTGATCGAGGACACTACGAGCGCCATTTCCACCGCAACAACCACCACCACCACCACCACCACGACGATCGGCGTCGACAGCAAGGGCACCTGCGAGAACAATAACAACAACAACGACAGATACGCGCACAATCACAATGTGCAAACGCCCAGGCAAAGTTCCTCTCCGAACATGGAAACCGGTGAATCGTACACGAAGAGATTTTACTTGGACGCGGTGCTGAAGAGCCAACGAACGCACGCGGAAAGATCTCCGGTGTCCATCAAACGTTCCGAGGACGGTTCCCCGATCTGCAGTCCGGAACCGGAAGCGGAACGCCCGCCGCCCCAAGATAACCCCATGGACCTGTCAATGAAGTCCGCGGCCACTCCCGCGAGGGACGAGACCGAGGATGAGGATGAAATCGACATGGAGAGCGTGAGCGATCGAGGCAGCCCGCTGCTGAAAAGGAAACCAGCGCCGATAGACCTCACAACGAGATGCTAGAGAAAAGACTTTCCGATCGGCCTGCGACCCGTTAGGCCGCTGTATAATGGGCTAAGAGCCGGAGAGCGAGGACGTTTGCTTACACAAAGACGGAAACCGATCGGCGTTGAAAGTGGAAAGCAGTTGCTCGCGAACCCCCGTTCCCAAATACGGCGCGTGAGAAATGGATACGTGATATTGTAATCAATTGCGTTCCCGTTTTTGCCCCGATCATCGGACGTCAATTAGAAGCCTCCCGATAGCCGACCGGGATTCCCAGAAGAGAGCCGTCCCAGAAGAAGTATCGTTAATTGCATTCCCCGGAGCCGTGGAATTGGCCTGATCCGAGAGAAGGTAGTAGAGGGGAGCCGCGTGGAATCGCGCTTGATCTCGGAGACAAATCATTCGCGCCCGAATCGCTGAACGTAATTCGCGCGCGTAAATGCCTAGCAACTCCTTGCGGCGCGGCGCGGCTCGGCTGGAGGGAAGAATGAAGGATTAACGTCTCAATTCCGGGTAATCACGGCGAGGATCGCGAGTCGCCGATCGATGGCTGGTTGCGCAAAAGCCAATCGACTTTAACGAGAGTCCTCCGGTTTAATTAACGAGCGCGCGCTCGTTCCCCGGCTCGCGGTAATCGTGAGATGGAGCGAGATGGTGGCGCGCGGCTCGACGGTGACGCGTTCGCAGAAGCGGGAGAGCGACGGAGCCGGTGCATCGGTTGATAAACACGTCAAACTGCGGGGTGCACGTGTTCGGAACGTGCGTTACAAACCGGCGTACACGTGTAGAACGTTGCCAACCGCTTTATCTTACAAGCGTTCGACGCCTGCCAATGTAAACGCCTCCGTCGAGCCAAGCCGCCTCTTCTCTGCTTTTGTCCCAAGCCTATTTACACTCGCCGCGAAGAATCTCCGCCGATATGAGGATCGCGCGGGGGAACACCCCCAGATCGTCTTCAGAGGGCCCGTCCATCACCAGAGGCCAGTGAAATACCAGGAGCAACCGGGAATTTCGGTGAAATTCCTGTACTCGCCGGCTGACCGCTCCGACAATCCGCCTTGCCAGCCGCCGAGGACTATACTTTTCCCGCCGCCGAGCCTAGACTCTCGTCGAACACAGATTTGCTTTTAGCACGGCCTCAGGACCTGCCGCGGTTCGCGCCAACCCGATGACGCCTCTCCGACCCTAAAATGTTAGCGCCGATCGCCAGCGACGAGGCGGGAGACTTCAGAAGAGTGTGTCCCATGACAACCCCATACAACGAAGAATATACCCAACGATTTCAGACGTGGGAAAGAACCAGGGGATGAAACCAGACTCCGAGGTGATAGAAAATGGTACGCGACTATGTTCTTCTTTCTGCTTCGTAATTATCTTAGAACTTGAAATTTATACAGGAGTCTTCCTTTCTGGTTTCCCTTTTCCATGATACAGCGTGTACAGCGAGCGTGATTTAAAATCGTGGAGCATTGTTGTGCAATGCGGTCTTGTATATAGTTTGTACATATGTAGCAGTTAATGTCCCCCCTCGAAAGTATTTTATTCGTTAACGGCGTTGAACATGTTTCTTCACTGACAACGGCCAACACCGCAACGATGATTATTGTTAATGGTTTTCTATTTACATATGCTTTGTTAGCTACTTGTTATCGAGGATTATCGAAGTAGTCAATAAATGGCCAGTATTTTATGTTTTGGTTGAATATTGTTGATCGCATCTAGATACCGACGTCGGACACGTGCAATCGTAGATCTATATGATATTTAAGTAGGACCCTTGATTTCTTTTTCGTACCGAAGTATCTCTCAATTAGCGATTTAAGAAAGGTGTGAAAGTGTACATAGTAATTAGGCAGCTCCGCGAACGGGACCCGGGCCAGTACTTACTTGTACATAGACGAATGAATTACACTGTTCAGCGTAATTGAAAGATCATCGAACGAAGAGAAAGATGTTGTACATTAATAGCTGAATTTGTCAAACATTGGTTACCATGCTCAACGCAAACGATCCTCGAATTATACTGAACAGTATACTTCGTTGATTTAAATAATTTTGTAAATCGATCGCGGCACTCTTGCGGATTGAAAATAGAAATACATTATACGTTTAATATAAATCCCGGCGCACACGTTACTGCAACTAATCTCTAGACTGATAGGCCGATTACAGAGCCATGCTGTTTTACAAGTAAAGTACAAATCCACCAATCCCTGGGCCCTACAATTCTAAAGAAAAATCTGCTCGGAAAATTAACCGGAAACTGGTGTTTCGGTGTACAGTTCTGTCTCGAGAAATGACACCAATGATTGTTTCGAGAATAAGAAATGTCTAGCCTCTCTTCTTTTTCCGAGTTGTCCGCTCGACAGAACTAGAGTGTATGTTCTATTCAATCATTTTCCAACGAAAGATATCCCTGCTCAACCGACAACCGAAAATTTCGGGTACCCGATCCTCGGGTCGAGACCCGAAAATTAGTGATACTCGCCTACCCCTACTATTCACCCTCCACCCAGTCGGGATCAAAGTCGAACCGCGGCCATTTCCCGAGACAAAACTGTATTCGCTGTTTGCGACGTTCAGGTCTGCCAAGAAACCAACTTTGCAAGTTGAGATTCGCACCTGTGACGCGTCGACCATTAAATCGTAGAATTAGCGATTCATTAGAGATACGGAAGCCACACACTGCCACGTTGAACTAGTTAACAAGCGAAACTAGGACGAGCGATCGTGCTGTCGTAACTTTTGTACAAACAACGAAAACCAATTGAAAAAATTGTTTGTAATACACGGTTTATACGAAATTCGACCATTTAAAAATGATACTTTCGATTCCGTTGTTTCAAGTGCTTGCAGTACTTAATCTAATTTAAGTAGATGATTAATAACAATTGGAAAAGAAAAGTGAAATAGATGTTAATTTTGATACGAAGCCTCGGATACGTTTTCAAATAGTTTGTAACCCACGGTTTACACGAAATTCGATCATTTAAAAATGATAGTTTCGATTCCGTTGTTTCAAGTGCTTGCAGTACTTAATGTAATTTAAGTAGATGATTAATAACAATTGGAAAAGAAAAGTGAAATAAAGATGTTAATTTTGATACGAAGCCTCGGATACATTTTTTCCGACCACTCCATACATTTTCGAGAAATACAACATTCACATCAATTTAACTCTTTGACTGCGGCGCGATTTCGGAGGAATCCAGCGATACGGACAGCACGTTGCTTGCATGTCAGTCGCTGCGACTGGTTGTCCACTGACTATGTACTGACCAAAACAGTACCCGGAGATTTGATACCATTCTTAGGGTTTAAAAAAATAATTTCAAATAAATTAAAAATATTCAACGTTTTATTTATTTTAAGTAGCTTTTTAAGCTATATTAATTTACTTAACTTAATTTGTACATTCCTTCAATAATAATCGCTAATTTCATTTTGATAAAACGTACAAATCCATTTTGATGGATTTGATCTTGATGGATTGAATCAATTGGTAAAACAGTAAAGGCGTTATAGTAAAAAAATGCAGAGGGCGTATATTTATGCCTTTCGTATATGTATACATATTGATAGACTTGTGAGGGCGTATATATACGTATATCGTAGTCAAAGGGTTAAAGAGAGAAGTAGGCATAAAATCTGGAAAATAATATTAGAATTCTCATTTATTCGTTAAGTATTTGTGGTGGAGAAATGTGCAAAACGCAGAGTAATTGTGATTCTGATAATCGTGTGAACTACTTCGAGGAACGCATTTCTTGGATAATCGTTTACACCGGTGGATAAGTATCTGCTTGTACCAGGAGAACATGGCGGAGAGAAGGTAAGAGAGAATTTTTACCGGTACGATTTAAAAGAAAGCGCCCAGACGACCGTTCCTCTCGATTTTCCTAGTCTTCTGTTCGAAATACTTAATTAGTGTACGCACGGCGCGTTGTTGCACGGTTTTCTGGCGAGAGAGGTTGAAATTTTGGCTAACGGTAAGTGGAATAGGCACGATCTTACTTATCGAACGCACATCCGTGTCATCGGCGCCTTTGATGGCCGCTAATACGTATTCAGCAGTTCGCATTTTTCCGTAGATTTTCACATTTCACGTTTACTTTCGAGCGCGCCGTTGTAATACAGATTAGATTTCCAAGACATCTGTTCACAATTTAACGCGTGATTTAACAAGCCCCTTGGGAACCGGTCTGTGTACCCAAGCATCTCGTCCGCTTGCTATGCTGAACACGAACGATTGTTTGGCATACTTTAATCCCGTTCAGAGCCAAATCCTTAATTGCGAGCCAATATCGGTCGATTTCGATCGTTCGCTCGTTAACGCATACATAACCAGCTTAACGATCGCTACGCACACAAATTCGCAATCGTTTATACATTTTCTGCTTAGAAAACTCGATAGCTATTAATTTAGGCATCAACCGAATTTCTCACGACTACATAACGTATAAAATGCATGATAATGATCACAATACACAAAGGTTAAGAAATATTCTACTACAATAATTCACATATAATTTCAGGATCATTTATTAATTATTTTCCATTGATTCAATAAAATTTCGTAGCATAAACAAGTAAAATTAATAATTAGAGACATATCCATAACCATGCTTTGTGTACACTTAAGTTCATGTTAAATCTTGAACTCGACAAGAAATTGCACTTTGCATGTTCACCTTTAACAGAACATTTCCATCTCACGTTGTACTCATGCAAATATACATATATGTACAAATCTATGAAAGGAACGACATATATCATTGTGAATGCGTGGATTTGGGAACCGGGTGATTGGGAGTAAAAACTTCGTAATCTACTACAGAGAAATGATAATCTCCCATGAGGACAGTGTTGGAAGCATGTTCTCCATCATAACTGTGGGGAAGATTACTATAACTCTCCATGTTCACGTTGCAATTGCTGGAAATGAGTAGGTCGGCCCCTGCTCCAAAGATTGGCCCAATGCTGAAAGAAAATAAGTAGATTCAGAAAGTCTTAAAAATCTGTTAGACTCTAATTTTACTTAAACTGTTCACTGAAGTAATGATTCTCACTCTGGATGATAGCAAATGGCGAACGGTCTCTTCACAATATCATATTTCGTAGGAGGTACATCTTGGTTGTTTGTTAAAGTGAAGAGGAAGGCTTTCTCAGAGAAAATGTAATGTCCTTTAGTTTTTCCCCAAGGTGCATCACTGAAACCTCCACAAATTTCTCCTCGAGTTCCCTACAACGTCAAGAAAAATTTTAGCGTATTGCGCAAATCAAATACCGAGAAAGATTATTATTGCGCAAATCAAATACTCAAAAATTAGGACGACGTACCAGCGCAATCACGTATGTTGGACAAACGCCATCGCAGTGTCGGTGAAATGATGCTGCCGAGTAACCATGACTAGAGGCTCTGAAATAGATCAACGTTCAGAATGATTTGCTGATGTATACTTATTCTGTATTGTGCAAGATAAACGTACCGGTACACTAAACGCCAGCTCTGTTTCGGCGACCCGTACCACTGATTCAGAAGACGTTGGAACCCCATTTTATCCCTGGAGAGAATTTGCGATCCAGGGAAGAGAAACGGACTCACTCTTGGCTGTAGCCGCTTGTCTGCACAGATTTCTGCGTACTTGTTCGGCAGTGCTGCATACCGGTACCTAAAACAGAACGTAAAAATCGAAAGCCTCCGAGGACGACAAGATTTCCCGGCAAACCGTACCTGAGGAATTTCGAGCCACTCGAGCGATCGGGATTGAAAAATTCGTACCTCTCCAAGGACAGCTCTATTGGCACTGCTCCGGTTGGCTCTACTTCCTCGGCGAACACCTGGCTGTCGATCAGCAGCAGTCGAACGTGATTTATCACCCCTGACAAATGCTGGCAAACCCTCACGCGCTCTTCCACCGTCCAGTGTTGAGTAGGCTGCGTCACCCCTGCCTAGGAGCGTGGTCCGTACGGTTAAGCGTTTCCTTAACTCGTAATTCTAAATTCTGATCCAAGAACCTAAGGAGGACCCAAGGACCCGGTAATCGTATGCGACATAAGGTCTGCGACCTTGCATAACATACACATGCTCAGAGCGATAAGTCTTCTTGGAATTGGAGGGATTCGAAGTACTCGGACATGGAATAGAACTCTGAAGGAGAAAGAACCTGATATTTGGCCCAATTCAGAACCGCTCTCCATACATCCTCTTCCTCCAGGCCCAAATAGTCAGAAGATATCAGCTTGACCAGTGCATCCTTTGGGAGGTTGCAGAATGCTGTTGTCTTCACCGTGTCTACTGCATTCTCCCCGATGAAAGTAAAGCATCTCTCGATGAAGGACGAACACGCTCCTTTACCTCCTGCGATAATGAAAATATTTCATTGTTATTACAGAGAAATGAATATTTATTGGACAACATATGCACTTAAAGTTGCTACAGTACTTACACATAATTGGAGAAGTTACTTATTATTAGGAATTATATGAAATTAGTAACAATAATATTCTGATTCAAAAATATTTATTAAGGATAAGTCAATACCGCATCTGTTACAATAACTGTTTCATCGTGTAGTATTTACATCTCTGATTGTTGTTACGGACAAGCAATAGTACAAAACGGAGGACAGTTCCATATAGGTGGAACACACATTGTAGATTTTTTATCGAAAGAAACAGACCCTGTGAGTGCAGTTCCTAACAAACAAGTGTTCCAGATTCCTCGACAAGTATAAAATCGTCAACAACAAAGTAGTTTTCTAATAAAGAACGATATTGTCATTTCGAGGTGACAGCAATATCCAGTGACAATTTGTACTAGTCAATTTCTCATTGTGTCTAATCTATCTTCATTTACGCGTCACATTTAGCGTTTCGGAAGTCAACAATGTTCTCGCATAGTGTTTATCATGTCACTTCCATCCATGTGTAGAAACCACACACGAGATCCCGGCGTGGATCAAAATAATACGTTTGTTGTTTCTCCTAAACTGTCCTTCGAGGTTAGGTAATCCTTCGGTGATTAGTTCACCCCTGGATTCGTGTTTTGTATCAATGTTATGTTGTCGCCCTTCAGCATGATGCGTCCCAGTGGTTTTCTGTTCTTCGTTTTCATATGATACTCCTCCGCGTCGTCCAGTACCAAATTCATGTACTCGTCGAAGCCGACAATGTGACCCTCGATGCGGAGGTTTACGTTCTCGAACAGCCAAACTTGCACACGCGAACGGTTTTGCAAATATCGAAATATAAGGTTGATGGGCTGCACCATCACCTTCTGGACTTTCTGCGGTCCCTTGTACGACATTTTTGTTATGGTTTTTCAAAAATTAACAGGCAACGCTTCGTCAACGCGTGCTTCGTAAATGCCGGACGCCGGAAAATGTGGCGTCGCCGCCCTACCAACTGCTGTCATCAGCTGTTACTAGTCACTAGTTATTTATAGAGGCTTTTCTCGATAATAAAGAATATTTTCAAGTCAAATCATTTATTAGGAATAGGAGAATTAAAGGTGGGTTCGTGATATATACGACATTGTAGAATTTACATATTTAAAACATAAAAATGTTTTACCTTTACCGTAAAATCTTCCTAGTGCATTCAGTTTTATTACCGAACAGCGCTCTCTATGTGTGCATCTTGTATCAGTCACTGTAACTTGGTGGATCAAGTAGAAAATTCATAGTCGGTAATTACATTGTTCAACTTTATATGTGAATTATCAGTAGTGAACAGACTGTGGACTTTTAAAAAATTTAACCGGAAACAAAAGCGATCAAAAAATGATGTGAGCAATTTTGCAACTACCTCGAATCTCTACAGCGTGCTGCCGTGTGGTAAACTTGCCAACCACGAGTACAGTACATAGTCGATAACTTACCGTACGTGCAGAGAGAAACTTTGCAAATTAATAAAATATTAAATTACTTAAATTGTTCCACACTTATCGAGAGAAATAAGAACAAACCAAGATACTTGCCTAGCCAGTACTATAAACGTTCAGAAGCAAAGAAATGTCCACATACACTCCCGTCCATAAGTCACTGAACACTTATTCAAAGGACCTATATTATGAAATAAAAATGGTACTTACAAATGTTTTCTAATGTAGAGGATATGTAAATCAAATCTGACCAAAATATCCTACATTTTCTAAATTTTAATTATTATTCTAATTTTTAAAATTTCAGTGGGGCAACTGTTTCCCAATTTGGATTCTAGAGCTGTCCGTAATAATCCCACAATTTCTCAATCTCTTTTTTCTAACATTTATTCAAATAGCATATGTATATTTAATTTTGCATTCAAATATTATCGTATAATAGCTACATCCAATCAAAGTAAAACAATAAAATCAAGTATTCTTGTATATTCTTTAGTTACCATTTTGTTGAAAATAAATAATTGTCCGGTGATTTATGGACGGTAGTAGCGCACATAGTACCACGCAATCGTCCAAAATTTCAATGCATTTAAAAACAATCGTGATGTAGATACAAAACGTGAATGAAGAAGCTCGAGGAGCCGTTTGCGTTTCACATTTTGCGACATTAACGACAGTCTACGGGAAATAGTTCAAGTTTCACGCGTCACGTCCTCGAAAGAGCGTCGAATCGGCAACTTCGACAATGGGAATTGTTTGATACTTGAACTTTTAACAGGATACCATGAATAACTTACCAGGGACTCGCTCTTGAGCATCCAGGGCTGCAGTCAAAAGAGCACACGCGTTTCCGGGGCTGAGAGTGGCGGAGACGTGTTCCTCGCAACTTCTCCAAAGTTCCTCGACTCCGAGTTCTTGGGCGAGTCCCAGCATCTCGAAGATGCCACTGTCCTGTAGTATGATCTATAGAAAAGTTACCGGTTGAATCTCAGCCGTGTCTTTAGACCCGCGCGGAACTTTGGCGATCTCTTATTCATGACGGGGCGATAACCATAACCGCATTTAATATCTTTGAAACCGGAGTGGAGGGGAAAAATTTATTCGGTGGAAGCTACGAGGAAGACCCCATGAATTTTGCCACACTTAATGGAATCAAGCGAGAATACTTTATTAATTGAAAGAGCGAAAATAATCTTGAAAGGAAGGATACAACCTGGACCGAGACGCGACGCGATACGGTAAAGCTACTAGTTACCGCACCCCACCCGGTTATCGGACAGAAAACAAACTTTTTAGAAATTATTAAAAATAACATGAAGTATTACTATACATATATCTATAACCTAGTATTACTTTATTTTTAAAAATCATATTGATGTTCCGCCTTCGTATATAAATCAAAAGTATTACAATAATTTTTGTTTAAGATATAGTTTAAGATCCGTTTCCGATGACAGAAAATACTAAAAAACTGTGATACACTAGAGGATAATAAAATAATGATTTTATTGTGCTACGGCATAAAAAAAGTTAATTAATTAATTTGTTACCAAAAATTTCTTGTGTCTGGTAAATAGGACCAAAACTTCGTTAATATTTCTTTTGCTTTTTAACAAAATCGTCCAGAAAAAAGGTAGATAAATAATCAATCGTTTATCACAAATAATGCAAAATAAATTACAGAATGCTTTCAAATAACTGGTACCTTTACCCTGGTTCTTCTCGGTCTCAGGCATACAAACGATAGCAATGGAATCGACCCTTTCTAAATAAATAATTTACCTTGCCGGTGTAAATGTAATGAATGAACTGTCGGAAGGTTTCTGGATGGGCGTGCGGCATGCGCACGGGCGTGGGGTTTCCGGGCGTGCCGATCCTCTTGGCGGCGGTGAAATTCTTGCACCTGGGAAAATCAATCGAAAGATGTCGACTTTGAGAAAAGCATTAATTGCCAGGATAAGGGAGCACGGCGAGGAACAAACGACAGAGGGAAGGAGGATCGTCGCGTGTAACAGCGTGCTATAGGCGTGGATGTGGCGTGGCTGCGTGGCTCTTCTAACGAACACCCACCACTTCGGCTTTCGTCACCGGCGCTCCCACTTCTGCCAGTGTTTCTTGTTACAAAAGGGCTTAATTGACTTCGTCAGGAAGCTCCGTTGCCACCGAGAGCGTACTCGCTGCGTGCGCGACCGGGGCTTTGGTTTTCGTTCTCCTCTAGAAACTTAATGGCGACCTTCGAAAAAAAAGTCACTTCGAGCCCTCTCTCTTCTCCCTGCGGCGAGCCGGTGGCGGCACATACTCGGCAGAGCGAATCTTTTCTGGCACCCCGAGCTGGAAACGGATCCCCCATGACCCATTGGGAGAACATTCGATCTCGCCTCTTCTGCCTGCCCTACGCCCTTCGCCATTCTCTACCTTACGCGACTAGATATACAAAGGGGAGGCTTTTAACACATCGACAAGTCTCTTTCTCTCCCTCTGAAACGAGCGGCGCCCTCACGCCGCACCTGTGCGACGTCGATGCACTCTTCGGAATACTCTTTCTCATCCGTCCCGCGGAAATTACTTAAGAATATCCCACATACCCATTGCCATTCGGCATTGAACGCCGCGAAACGCGAACGAAACTACGGCTGAAAAGAAGAGAAACAGCGTAGAATCGAATTCTCGGTGTAATATCAAGCTTGCGCGCAAGAGGAAAGAAACGCTGTTGCGATTCACGGGCGGAAAGAAAAAGGGGTGGCTGAAGAAGCAGGGCCGAGGGTCGGGAAAACGCGGACAAGCCCTTAAACGGATCCTTTCTCGTTCACAGAGGCCGTCCGCATAAAACGACAATGGTTTCTAATACCACTAACCACGACGACGCGGGGCGAAAAGATTCCGCGATGTTGAAAACGGAGAGTCGCAGGAAAGTCGAAAGCATACCGGCCGGGGTTTCGTATCGAATCAAAAGAAAATCCGTCAAAGAGCGAGCGCAAATGGAAAAGGCATGCACCCCGCGCTGCTTTGATATTATAACCGACGCGTTAACAAACGCTCGGCTTCGTCGACTGAGAGAGAAATAGAGAAAGAGGAAAAGAGAGAGAGAGAAACAGTGACACAGAGAGAGAAAGAGAGGTGTGTGTGCGGGAAAGTCAGAAAATCGTGGCCCGAGCTACCGAAACATGGTTGCAGAGTCGACAGAGGCAAAACTAGTGCTCAAAAAAATTAAAAACACCACACCGCGCGCGAGCACGCACACACAGAAACACGGCACAGGGCGTGTACACAGATGCGGTGGCGCGGGTTCAACCTTTAACAGACCGAAACAGCTCGACTTTTACGGTTTCGCGTACAGTTTGGTAACGATGTGGGCTGCGCATAATATCAAAGCTATAGTTCGCCGCGTTTATTTCTACAAATTAGAGGCGGGAAACGTTCGAGTACCGCGAAACGTAATCTCCAAGGTGAACTTCAAACGATTCTCGCGAAAATTTATCTTTGAACTCACGAGCAGAGAAAAAACCGCGAGCGCGGGTTGCTTTTCGAGATACGGAGGCTCGACCGCGGAGGAAAGGAAACGCCGCTGCCTGCGGAACAAATTTTAAGTACTACAGAAAGATAAAGGCGCCGGATGCCTCGTCGTGATAAGTGGTGGCGTGGAACGAGGCGAACAAGAAGTCGACGGATGGAGAAGGATCGGCGGTAGGCAGGGCTTGCGAGGAGGAAAAAGAGGAAAACCGAAGGCGCGTAGACAGAAGCTTTTCCCTAATCAGAGGCGAACGCCTGCTACGGAATCAAAGAAAACCAAATATCAGCGAGCGACGCTGAGAAAAGAATAGGGCACGGCGGCGCGCGAGCTTGTCTGGTGTGACGACGAGGTGTCACGGGGGTGGTAACGTAGGTTCACGAGCTCGACGCGGAAAGAGGATGTTAGGGGTAGGGGGCTAGTGGCGCAGGGAAACGAGGGTCGTGGCTGCTTGGTTTCACGGCGGCAAGGGTTGAATGTCGCCGCAGGCTCCGCTACTAACGACCAAGCGTGCGATTATATAGCGGCTCCGTCGATTTCCGCGCAAAAACCGCCTCCGCTTCCGGTGCACGAGACTCAAATTCGCGTCACGCCTCCTTGTTCCTCGTGACTGTGAAACGCCTGCTTTTCACCGGGCTCCATTATCGGCTCCCGGATAAGGGGAAACCGAACCTGCATCCACCGAAAATAATCGCAAAAATCGTCTGAAGCAATTTACAATCACTAAAACATTCATCATGCTGTAACTTGAGTAATCAAGAAATGGTAGAACAATTTATACGAGTTGCATGAAGGCTGCTTGATGAGCGAGGGGTTGGAGATGGAGGGCAATGGAAGGTATGGTAATTTTTATAACGAAAAGAAAGACAGCACAGTTTATGCGAATTGTATAAAGGCTGCTTGATGAGCAAGGGGTTGGAGGTACAAGAAGTACTTTGAATTCGTCGCAAGATTTGCAGCTGAAAACAGCAAACAAGTTAACATACCGACTGGTTAAATCTCATAATTGCTTTTTATATATTTAGACATTTAAGACTTATCTTGGCGTGTTATTACTAATTGTAATTGGATGACGATGTGCAGTACTAAAATTCATAATAGACTGATCGATAGAAGGGTTTACACCCCACTTATTATAGACAGAGCTATAGAGACTATAGATAGAGCAGCTAAAGCTGCAGGTATTACAGGGGAAAAACTGCGGAAAGAGGATGAAGCTTTTAAAAGATTTTAGAATAGCGAGGACAGCATTCTTGCGCCTTCCACGGTCGAAATTGGAGGAAAAAAATTTTATGCGAGTTCCACAAAGACGTGTAGAGGGTTTCGAGCGGGAAGCCTCGGCGAATTCAGCGCGAGGACAACGAGCAACGCGGGGATTACGTTCCGAGTGCCATCGAATGGTCGAAGCTCGGGCTTGTTTTTCAATTTCTTTCTGCCCTTGAGCGGCATCGTTCTCGTTTCCGCGGCGTTTCGAAATGACAAGGATTACAAGGGGATAAGAGGTATAGAGGGGGTCGGGGGTTCTCGCGACACTTTGTCAGGATTTTCACCGGACTGGAGAGCGCCGCGTAGAGTTTTGAGTGCGGTCGCGTATTGTCCATTCGTTTCTCCTGCGGACGCCTGTCACGAGCATGCGTAACTTAATTTTCCGAGGCCGGTGTCGACGGTGAACCCGACGGAGAGGGAAAAGAGAGCGGCCGGACGACAAAAGGACCGGGCGTGTTCCCTCCTGCGCCGATATCAAAAGGGTTTCACGGGAATATCGTAATTGACTTTACAATTAGTATCGGGCCTGTCGTCCCGTCGGAATGTCGTTGCCTCGGCGCTGCTGGCCCCCTCTAATGCGATCCTCTAGGCCTCCCTTCTTACAACAATTAGAATTCACCCGGCGAAAATTGCTGCCGGGACACGGTCTCGGCCCCGGTGATGGTGGATCGACGACGAGGGCACTCTTCTCTCTCCCTTATTGTTCAACTAATTAGTAGGTTCGATCGATTCATTTCGCCGTAACAATCCCCGGAGCCTCTTAATTAAAATTCATCGGTACCGCGAGCTTCGCCTTTTCCGCCCAAGAAACTTCGATCACTCTGGCCGATCTTTGCGGCCAGCTCGAGCACCGATTTCCCTATTCGACTCGCTCGGTTTTGAACATTGTTTCGCGGAACCATCAGCGCGTCCGCTCTTCTTTCTACCAGTAACGACCTCCTGGTGGTGCCTCGCCACCGCCGCGCCGGGGGCAGGTGAATAATGTATAGATGCCCCGGTGACTTCAAGATTTTAACGAAGTTATCATTTCCTCTCTTCCGACGAGCACCCGGCCCGCAATTCCCGGGGAAAGTTAACCTTTCCGCCGGCAGCTCCGAGCGAAAAGTTCGTAACGCGGTTACGCCGGGGCAAACTCGCCGGGATTTTTAAGCGAACCGCGGTTTCTTGCCGGTCGAAAGATATTTTCGGGCGTACCCGCTTCGTTACACGTCCGCGAGCTTCATCCAGCGTTTCCTCCGGTCTCGTCGCTTCGCCGAGGCGAAAAAAATAATCGCGATAAGACCGCGTAATATTCCACGTGCCTGCGTTAATTCTCCATTTTCCGGAAGTGTCGACACACCCATTGTCTCCGCGACGGGTTCATTTTTCGCCAGCTCGCGCTATCTCGGCCTTGCCGCCCGGAAATACGGGAGTTTCCGGGGATTAATCTTCCGCGCGTGATTTCTTGCGCGTTTTCGGATCGATTCGCGTCTCCGAGGAAAAACCGAGAGAGAGCGAACGATGCGAGCTGTTTTAATAGAAATTACGATTAACAATTAATCCGGTCCCACGACGATCTCGAAAGGGCTCGCTTAATAAAATTTGTTCAGCTCGCGACGAAGTTGTTACCGTCTCCCCGGAGACGCCGGGAGATATCAGTTGGGGAAAAGAATAGCACGAATTGTTCCCTTCTCTCGCCGAGGAAACGTCCACGTGTAAATATAATTAATTCGAGCTGGCACGAGACGCGACAATTTCGAACCAGCGAATACTGACCTCGCTTGCAGTATAATTCTGTGAGCGTAGACTGGCGTCTCGTCCCGACCTAGCAGAAAGACGATGTCAGCTGTATCTTTGTCTTCCGAAAGTCGAGCCAGGTCCTCCAGGAGTCTGGGCACACCGGCTAAACCAGCCTCGCCCGACACCCCCGCTGCACCTGGCGCCGCTCCTACTGCGACGGCCCTCGTCCCCATCGCAGGTTCCGTTGAAAATCTCAACTGCGCCAAAGGAAAACAACTAATTAATTCACGGTGGGATCAAACACTGTACACGTATATTTATTTAGGTGAGCCTTTCGATGCGTGAAGCCCCGACCGATTTTAATGATTTTTTGATATGTCACAGAACTCAACATTTTGAGGAACTTTTTCCTTTGCATAATCGTGGCGGGCGGCTCTAGTTTCATCAAAACCGGTGAGGGCCTCACACACCGAAAGGTCGACCTTCGTTTAAAGTCGATCAGTTTTCAAAGCTAAGTCAGCTACTGCAAAAAACTTTATCTAAACATCCTATAAAAACGACTAAGGAACTGTCCAATTAGCAGCACAATGGTCGAGAAACAATTTGTGCCTGGCAAGTACTTCATAAATCACAATCGGCGACATATCAAACAGCAATTGTGCCGTTGACAATCCCACGCACGAAGACTCGTTTCATTTTCTACCAGGCAGACCGCCATCGAACGACAGTCGGCTAGTTGGTAGCCGAAGCAATGGGCGTTAATCCGATATTAACGAGGCCGCAAACAGAAGCAAGCCCGTGACTGATGACAGTGCCGGTGAATGGCGGCCGCGTGTCATCGTCTCGAACATTTTCCGGAGGGCGGGTCGCGCAGGAGAGACGAAGCGAGGCGAGGCGCGAGCGCGCGAGAGCGAGGAAAAAAAGCAAAACCGATTAACGTACAATCGGCGCTAATTGCGCGATTAATATTTGATTTGCACCGCGTCGCGACACGACCTCTCTTTCTCTCTCTCGCTCTCTCTCTCTCTCTCTCTCTCTCTCTCTCGCTCTCCCCGTTGCCGCGGTCGGTCGATCGATGCCGTAGATTTTGTGTCACGGCGGCTGGCTGATTCCGTTTTAATTAGTTCGGGTTTTGTAGTTTTCGAACGCGTTACGCGCCGATTGCGACGCACGTATCGCGGGGTGAGAGATCGCGATCGCCGGTCATTTGCCCCCGCATCATCGCATCTCGCATTCCGACGCAGTGATTCGATTAAAAAGCCATCCACCGTTGCTTTTGTTTGCCCGATGGTTGACTCTGTCGAAGCACAAAAAAATCCGTTCCAGGGACGACGACGTGGCCACGATTTTCTGCGGGATCGAACGTTTTTCACTCGGGTTGCACGCGGCGTAAATATTATAATTTCACTCGGTCGGGCTCGCGTTACACCACTGGCCACCGTAGCCGAACTCGCCAACCGAAATATTAATACCGGCGTGCTAGGCTCGTTCGAAAAATGACTGCGTTTTGGAGCTCGCGCACGCACCTAGACCTCGACCGCGGATGCTCCGAACGTTTGTTTTGAATTTGCGTGGTCGATTGGCGCCCGTCGCGTTCAATATCGTCCTGCGAATAAATAAACACGACGTACATGCGAATTTCCGTAACGAACGCCGACCGTCAAGCTAGGACCGTGTTTACCTGCCAACGAGGGCGAGAAGGTAAGGCTCCGACGAGCGCGAGAATAGTCGTTCAGCATCCTCGCTGGATTCTCACCTGCACGAAGCTCGGTGGAAGGTGACTAAGCGAGCCGAAACGTCGTGCTGGCTTGTCTCCTAGGCACACATGGACGAGTATTATTTTCGCGGGCGACACACTGCATTTTCAGTCGATCCACGCCGAGTCCTGTGCTCCCACGGGCGAGACATTGTTTCCTCAAAGTTCCCTGCGTCGTCGTCGCACGCTCGCTCCGGCGTTCCTCGTCGTTGTTCTACAACACAAACGTACTCCCGCGAGATCCACCGCGAGCACACATCGGAGGAGAGACTGAGCCGGAGCGGCCAGGGAAGAGAGAGGGAGAGAGTGGAGAGAGAGAAAAAAAACAAAAGCACCGAAACCGGAGGAAAAGCCGGGATGCTCGGTTTCGGCCCGGAAGTTTCCAAGTTCACCGCGAGCTATTTCTCGAGTACGAGACGAGTTTTACGAGAGCTGGACCCAGGCCTGCCTCTTGTCCCGTCGCCGCTCCGCGCCACACCACACCATGCCGACCCTTTCCCTCCTCTCTCGTTCTCTCCCGTGCGTTCAGGTGTTCTCGGGCCTCGTTCCACCTACGTCGATTCCATCCTTTCTTTGCGTTCTCGCGTGGCCAATGCTCCTGCAAGATCACTCCTCCTCCAGCCGTTGTTGCCAGATCCTCTCTGGAGCACCGATCGCACGATCGAAAAGGATACACACAGCCGCTGCTGCCTCGTTCCAGCCAGCAAACGGATCCTCTCTCTTGGCCCTCGTCTACTCGGCTCGCGATCGACGAGATCCTACGGACTCCCTTACCCGCCCCCTCCCACGTCGTCCAGCCTCCTCTGTTTATCCACATTACACCCTTTGTTCTTCTTAAATCGCACCAAAGGAAAGACCCACTTCCTAGAGCTACTCTTCCCACCTATCGTCCACCATCGTTCTGACCACCGTTACTCCGTACCAGACTGTTTTCGAGACAACGTGGTTTCGCTTTCGGTCGCGCGATATTGCCGCAATGCAGTCCTTCCTAGTTTTCCCCGGTAAAACGAGATCGTCCTTTTATTTGCGTCGCTGTGCACGCTCGGCATCTTCCTCGCCCTTCCCGCCAACGGATCCGACGTGATTTCTCCGACGGCTTCCGCCGGATCACGTCGCGATTTAGACGCTTGAACTCCGGTTTCCGTTACTGCTGCTGCTGCTGCTGCTGCTGGCAGATTGTATTTTCGGTTCAATTTCATGGCTACGGAGCATTCTAGTCGAAACAACACACCCAATAAGGCTCATCCGCCATCCAATCTATGTATAGTTAGGTGTTGAGGGTCGAGAATTTTGTTCTGAATCCCGCATCTTTTTTTGGTTCCGCATTTCTTGCGGGGCTATACGTGTAATGAAAATTGTGTGAATGACAACGCGCTAGATGAACTATTTCGACGTCGCATTGATACTAACCTATTTCCGCTCTCATTATCTCATTAATTAAAATTTGTTTCTTTATTCAATGTATATTAGATTGAAGAACTAAATTCTTAGTCGCGCGGGATTGAAAATGGATGAGAGTGTTTCATTCGCGAGAAATACTATCGAGAGTTTTATTCTCAAATGGATGTCTTGCTTAACAGATAAGATGGTCATCGCAAATTTTTATTTTTGCACGCTTTTGGAAAATAGTATGGTAAAGCCCGTGGATCGCAGATTGCGTTGAGTGGCACAGACTTGGTTGTAAATGACCAAAATTTCTTTGTAATTATATTTCTGCCGGTGCCACGGCGATGTTCGGGCACAATTATCTTGGAATCTGGCCGGGGTCTGCGTGGAATTTGTAATGCCGCTGCCATTCCGCCTGGGATGTGCTTTAACTTTCTATGTTTCTCATTTAACTTGTTCCTCGGTATTGCTGCGTTACGCGGCGGAAATGATAAATTACGGACGCGCGTCGGGAGCGGGTTCGAGATTTATTGATCCATGGTAAAACTTCCTGAACACTCGGTTGATGGTAAGGCAGACGTATCAAGCTTGCCTGCTGTAGTATCGATCGTTGGTGGAACGATCGTCGTATCGATCGAACGATAAATATGTCCGTCGATAAATTCATTCGTTGATCTTTAAAAATTTAAAATGGTGATTTATGATTCTTCGTCAGCGTACAAAATAAGAAAACTCGGTGACATTTTGGAAGCAAAGATAAACCCTTTCAGCAAGGACCAAGAAATAACACAACGAAAATTGTAGAAAATCCGAATGAACGCGGTTTTGGCATTTTTATAAGACCTTGCAAATGGCTGGTGATTCCGGTAGTAATATTTTATGTACTGGATGCCTGACAACAAGATGTTCAATCGTCGTGTGAAAAAGGATAATTCCGCAAGAAATGATTAAATTGGCGTTCGCATCGCGAAATTCAGGAAATTCTTAACTGCGGAACAGAGATTTTTAAAGACTGCGAAACGACCGCTAATGGGTAACGCGTTAAGAATATCCTCGTAACGAGCGAGTCAATTAATTGTTGCGAGTTATCCGGAGTTTTCATCCGCCGCTAGTCCATTATTAAGGCAAGATTCCATCTCATTCGCCTAGAGCGGTCGGAGAAATTTCCTCCGTTTACTCCTCCCACCGGAACGATCACGCGGCGCGGCGGCTCGGTGCCACGGAAAATTCGCTGTTACTCCGTATTGTACACAGTCCCATATAATATGGCACACATTAGCATGGTGAAGTGTCTCTTCCGGGCGGTGAGTCGCGAATTTTCTGGGCGTCATTATCCCGGCCAGTTTTTCACCGTCGTCGGCTGAAATGGAATCTCCCGGCCGGCAGTAATAATCGGGGAAAGATCACTTAATGGCCCTTTAGGATAAGAGCCCACCGCCGCGCCGCCATTCGCACCTCCGCGAATCCGCTGGCAGCGCCTAACAAAATTGCCGCATTATGTCGTTTAACGCCCTCGGAAATACGACGCATCGTGAACGGGAGAGAATAAAAGTTGGTAGGAGGAGGAGAACGGCTCTGGCTAGCTTGGTGGTGTGTCGGCGGGCAGCGGGGGGATAGGATGCTGGGTAGAGAGAGAGAGAGAGGGAGAGATGGCGAGAGGGTGTAAAGGGACGGGGAAGAGAAAATTACACGGGATGTCCGTGTGATAGAGCGGTGTGACGCGACGCTATAATACGGGGAAAGGTGTCAGCGAGTGCGAACAAGCAGGGCCGAGGATCGCGCTGCATAATAGATGCAGCCGGCCGCGCTTTAGTGCAAACAGGAACAAATTCCTCGGTGCACTCGTTGCAACAATTGAATCGGTAATCAAGCCGGTCCCGATAATCGAATCAGCCCGGGTACACGCGTAATTGAAATTTCGCAGTCGACCACTGCAAACATCCCCTCCCGAGCCCCGCCACGGTCCTCACCTCTGTCCGGACCAAACACGTCGAAATTGCCTTCGCGAATTTTCAATCGGATCACTCGCAAAATGTTGTACCGCCGTCGCGCGCCGGAACGGGCAATCTTACAAATTGTCGCCGATGGAAAAAAACATCGATCGTGCCGGTGCGCCAGGTATACCAGGACCACCAGGGGATGATCGATAGCGACGTCGATGCGTACGGTGCGCACCGTCGCGCGGTATAATTCGACGCGACGCGTTTCACCGCGCGAAATCGTATTTCCAGGAACGAAAAGTCCGGACGCGCCAACGGCATGTCAAAAACAGACCCTGTCTGGCCGCCCGCACTGGGAAATCGCGGACACCGTGTCGCTCCGACGAGTTTTCTCGGATCGACGGACGGGAAACTGCCGTGAACTGGGGGAACATTGACAAGCTTTTGTAACATTTCGCCTCGCAACGCGGAAATTATTCCTTTCCCTTCTGCTGGTACTTTGAAGTGCCATTTTTACGAGAATTCACTCGAGAACCTTGCATCTCGAACAAGGTTAACCTAACGTTGCTGTAATTCAGTCGGAAAAATATTGGCACGGTCTTAGAGCAGAGCCGGGCACTTCTTCCCCGCTGTCGACCCTTTCTCTCCTGTCATAATCCAAGCGTAGGCACTGTCCTCATGATCCGTGGGTCGATGAGCATCGCTTATACATCTTTGGAACCTGTGACGTCACGTATTACTTTATCTTTGCTTTAAGGAAAGTTACCTGAGCCGTGTCTATAAGTTTATACGGTCTTAGAGCACGGCAGCTACGCTACTAAAAATATATCACGCTTATTAGCACAGCGACTGTACGAAAATATTATTCCTTTGTCCGTCGATCCTGCTGTCCATATTTCAGTTCATGGAAACCGGAGTGTATTTTCGCAGTCCGCCTACGCGATTTCCCGAGCCCGACGGATAATGGTGTCGCGTGTACAATACAGGTACGAGATCGCGAGAAGAGACGAATTAATTATCGTCGGATAAAATGAGCATTTAATTAACGCGGACGACTGAATCGGGAGTTCTCGTTCGCACAGCGGTGTCACAGACGTAAGAATTTCCTTCGAGCGAATCTCATTTCGCCGACTATGAATAAAGAACCCGGTTGCCGGGGTTGACGAGAGCGACGAAGGCACCGACTACACCGTTCCGTCGCTGTTTCGCGTAAATTGACCCTGAGGAAGCCAGCATTTCTGTAAACTACTTTCATTCCGTCCCTTTTGTGCACCGTTCGCCATGGCTCCCGCTGAAAGGAGCCCGCGCGGATCTATGGAAAACTGCACGGTCCGCGCGGGCACATTGACGCGCGGCTCAATATCAATTGTGAACAGTAATTATCAGTGACGGCATTGTCGTTGACTAGAGGCGGGCTTAATAATCGGCCAGTCATGGTTCCCCACGGCTGAAGAAATCGCGCGACGCCAGCAAATCATTCCGTGGCTCGCAGTCTACGATGGTTCCTTAATTACTGGGATCGCTTAAATTCCTCGAGTACCGCATTGACCAACTGTGTCCCGTTAAACCGCACTACTTAACACTCCGGAGACCAACGCGCCGTGAAATTTATCACCCGATCTTTTAATAACGCTGAAGGCGTTGGATCCAGTCGATTGCCTAGCCGAGAGCAATTATTAGGTCGATGCAAAAATATTTTCTCGAATTTTAAAGTTCAGCCTCAAAGTTTAAACCAATGAAAACCGCAATTATTTTAACACCGTCCCAATATTTTTCCTGATGCGGTATCGCAGGCTCGCATTTATTTACTCCATATATACTATTAGGTGTGCAAATTCTTCTCCTTTTTTTCTACGATCATAACTTCTGACTGAATTCGAATTACTTCCCGATTTGGGTGCCATCTAAAGAGTGTTCTTTTAGTTTTAAGAAGAGTCGTGATGGACGCTCTAAGAGTTTCCAGTCCTATGCAACAATTTCAAGCAATATGGCGTGCGAGAAGCATCATTTGCGTCACTGCTTGCTCTTTGCATTCCAGCTTAGGAAATCAGCTGTTGAAGCTACTGAAATGGTTTGTGCGGCACTGGGAGAGAACGCTTAGCTTACAGAACATGCAAAAAGTGGTACCAAAAATTTAAAGCCGGAAATTTTTATTTGGAAGACGAGGAAAGTTTGATGACGGTAAGTTAGAGGAATTGCTCAACAAAAATCCGACCCAAACCCAGGAAGAATTGGCAGACAGATTGGGAGTCACCAGACAAGATTTTATTTTATTTTATATACGTAAAATGTAATAAAATTTTGAATTTGGAATGAATTTGGAAAAAAGGGGGAAAGAACTTATTTGCACGCCTAATATATTCTAAGGTTGGTTCAGCCGCACCATTTCAATTCTGATAAACAGCTTCTGATAGATTTCTCTCGCGTCCCATACATTTTACTCACAATTTCTCGGCCACTTCTACAATATATTGAATTGGTATTGCAGGAAGTCCATAACTGAGTATCCCGTTCCCCCGAGACCTAACGCCGTTGAGAAACTATTTCTTTCGCAATATCAGAAGCAATCTAGAATTTAAAGGGGAGTGTATCCTTTTTTTAGTCAGTCTTGCACCTTCACTTTGGCTCGACAGAGGAAAAACCTACTTCCTGAAGCGGTTTATCGAAGGTAGAGGATACAGTCTTCGATTTACCAACTCGGCTTCGCTCTGGCTGAAGTAAAGCGTTTAAAAAGAATATCTCGAGCAAGATAAATTGCAGAGAAACTTTCCTCTTCCGCGGCGATCTCTAATTCATTTACCTTCGAGCACGTGTTCCCGTAGACGAGGTATAAAAATAGATCATGTGCGTTACCTCGCCGACCTAGACAATCGGTATTGATTGTAGCCTCTTCTTTTCGTTACCGTATAGAACTTATTAGTGAGGGAATATTAATAGAAAGTACAGCAAGTCCTCGATTTACACGGATTCGTTTTACGCGATTTCTTAAAAGCGAATCAGCAAACCAATTCCGGACTGTGAAATTCGGATTTTTGATTGCCAGAACTGAAGCTTTCTCGATACATAAGTGACAGAAGCGCAAGTTGAGGATTTACTGTAAGTGAAAAGGGGTTGAATTTTATCGATGCGAGAAGACACTAGGGCATGGAACACAAGATGCTGAAGATTGAAGGAGGGGTACTTTCAGAGCAAAACTGAGCCCCTGTTATCCTGTACATTTGAGGTGAACTTGTTTGATAAACATCAATTTGCCCGGCGAATCTCTATCGTTGGAACTTGTCGGCTATCCAAACTGCCTTGTTCCCCGACATATTGGTACAAGCGACACGGTACATTGTCAGGTCTGCTCTCCTGTCTGGTTGTTGGCGTGACACCGGCGCGGCGCACGCTAAAAGCTGTCGGCGCTCGGACAGGGGCAGCGTAGATTCGCTATCTCGATTTTACGCGATGAATTGGATCCGCGCGTGATGGCTGCTCAGGGCAGTTTTTCCTTGGAGCAGTTACACGGCAGTCGAACCGGGAGGAAACCTCGTCGCGTCCTATTCACCTTGTGCCGCGGCAGCCCGGCACCCGGCAGCATCATTCCCCCAGCAGTTTTTGCGTGGTGTAAACACAAAACTCGCGTCACGAGGAGGAGAGATAGGGAAAGAGAGAGGCGTGTATTGCGGACCTTCCGTCGTGTACACAACCTATCTGCCTTACGGAGAAACTACGCAGGCGGCGGAGGGGTTTTTTTTTCTAAAGACGCGACACAGGGAATGTGTAATACGCGGAACAATGCTCGACACGCTTTCCTGCAACTCCACTTACATTCACGTATCCCGTCCGCTCCATTATCTTTTCAGAAACCGTCCACTTTGTGCCGTTTCCACGGGCGGACCGTGTGTCGTGCATCGTCCGCCATCAGAAAAGTAGCTTAACTCACCCCTTCCCAGCCCCCCCCCATCTTCCCCTCACACTCTAACAACCGATTCTCTCTCTCTCACTCTCTCTTTTCCATCGTCCTGCACTGTTAACAAATGTACACGCCCAATGTACGAGTATTAGGCATTAGGACATTTATTGGATTTGTTGAAAATGTTTAATCGACGCTGTGCTATTCCGCGCTGGCTCTTTGATATTGTATCTCCAAAGATACATACGCGGGTACATATCGATACCATGTATACGATTGTTCTGTTCGTGCTTTCTGTTTGCCTGTGTTTTGTGAAATGTTATCTGCTGATCAATTTATCGACTCTGCCATGGGAAAATGGATTAAAACAGTCATTCGAATGACGTATTTCAAGCTCTACATTTGCGTTGTGTCGAAACTAACTCATTTTAATGCCGAGCCTACCGAGCATTATAATTCTGACAAGATTTAATTTATTCAGACCTTGCGTGTGCGCGGTTCTTATGTTTAGTCAATCATATATTCATAATTTCAATAATTGTGAAATAAAAAATCTGAAACAAGTCATTTTAACTGGTGATAGGTCAGAGTTGCGTTGAATTATAATGTCGATGGAATTATAGTGTCGATTATAATGACACAATAATTCAATTACATTGTATCCAATTATTTTGTAATTCGAAATTCTTTAATTTGTAATTCTAGTCGCTCATTCAATCTCACTCGATTACACTCGTGATTCGCGTAATTTAAGTGAAAGGCTCGAATTATGTAGTGCAATTTCAATATAATTCAAATGTTGTGTCTATAAAATATAATCTAATTTAATTACGTAATTCCTGTGACAATTTACCGGTGATAGGTTTAATGTTAAAAGCGCAGGAACTTTGAGTGATTAGTTTTCAACGATTCCCTGGTAGGGAGAGGAAGCGCATCGAATGAAGTTTAACTGACGATCTTTCTCCCGTTGACGGGGAATCGGGCAATTTATAGTGACCTCTTTTTTCGATCGAGATCGGCGATTCGTTTCATTGCGACTGCGGGGCGAGTTAGGATATTCGGTGGAAGTTGACGTGGCGAACACCGCCGTCGAAAATTTATCAGCGGCCGTAAATCAGCGGGTGTAACGCGACCGTTTAAATCGCCCCCGCGGATTTATGCCTCGGCATCCGGACGGAGAATTTATATTCGGACGATCGAATGCGCGCCGATTCGGTGACCGTCCAGCGAAATAAACCGATCAGGCGTGAATTCGTTATAAACTGGCTCGGTTATGAATTCATTTCCACGGCCGTTCGTCGTCGAAGACGGAAAAAATGCATATTAATTTCACCGGGGCGATGCGTGAATTTTATTTCATTATATCGGGCTACGAGCGTCGGGAATAATATATATTGGCTCGGCAGTCAGTGTAATGGGCAGAAACGACGAATAAGGATTTACTCGTCGACCAGGCGATTTTTTACCGCGTCAACGGACCGTTTGCTTGATTTAACTGTGTTCCGCCGCATTAAATTCCCGATCAAACCTGCCCCGACCGGGCGCGATCGGGAACAACGTAAACAAAAATATCACGCATGGGATATTGAGTTATACACTAAATCGTGTCGTTTGCGTTTAAGTGCGTATAATCAGCGAGTAGTGTAAACCTGTAAAGTGAGAGCTGGTGCTTCGCCAGAACGCTAAGAACGGGAAGCTGCAGGCAAGATTTCGAAGCGAATGCGAGAGAAAGAGTGTGCGGTGTAGAACGAGTTTTTATACAATTATTGCAACTCCACATTAAAGCAAAATCATGTTGCACGACGAGGCTTCTGGTTTGCCATTTGACATGTTAGACCATGAATCACGCGAAACCAGTTCGAGGGACACCGGGCCGCACAATTGTTCCCAAGAGCCGTGCGGAAGAAACCGAAATTATAGCATTGGAATAATGGACAGTAACAAAACCTAATGTTCCCGTCGGATGCATTAGCCTTGGCGAGCCTCGGGGATACAAAAACACCTTGCTCGTTATTCTTTACCGTAATGCGCAAGTGGCGGGTAACCCGCATAAAATCTTCCTGGCGATGTCCTTTGTTCCCGCGAGCACAATGTTAGAGAGGTCGCCGTGTTTAGCGACTCGATGCATGCGATTGCATTATTTCAGAACCGCGTGGTAGCATCCAGCCGCCATTATGAATAATGAAATACGCAACTGCTTCCAGGGGCCGTTTCCGCTCGGCTATGGGGTCTATACGCGCGGCGAAAAAGTAATGGATAATCCCGTAACGAAATTTATGAAACAACCTGCATAATTTCCTATGCGGAAGCGATGGACCGAGGATTACGGGGTGCGTCGATAAACGCGCGCCGCGTCGCACGAACGTCGTCGGGTCAAAGTTCCATCTCTCTCCCTCTCTCTGTTTCTCTGTTCGATGGCGTTCGAGTGGCTGCTCGGTCGCGGCCGTTATTTCATTGCGGCCATCAATATCCTTTTTTCATCGAGTGCGTGTCACCCGGAAGACTGACAACCGGCCGGTGACGAGGAGAGAAAAAACGTCGGAGCCGGTGGTGGCTCGTCTACGTTCGCGCGAGTTTCTATTGTCGTGAAACGTTCGTTCCCGGCGGTGTCTCTCCTCGGCTCTTCGTCCCTCTTTCTCTCTCTCTCTTCTTCTCTCTTTCTCTGTTTCGAAGGTCTTGCACCACCTCTCGTTCCCTCCATTGACAGTTCGAACAGAGGCGAAGTGTCGACGATGGTCGGGGCGCCGATTCGAATCTCGTACTCAAACGCGGACTCCATTCATGGAAGCATAATGGGCTACAGAGGAGAATGGAGGGACCACGCACACGCGTTCGCGTGTGTACGCGCCGTGACGGTGCGAGAGCTTTTGCCACTGCGAACGGGATAGGTCCTGCAGACGGCTGCAGACACGGGAGAGCGAACTGCTACGTCCACCGACGACGACGGCGCGACGTGCACGCTCGCAAAAACGGAAACCCGACGTTGATACACGCCACCGTTCCCGCCGCTGAATTTCCCGTTCGCGTCTCCGATAAATCCTTTATTAACTGTCGAGCGCTGAAACGTGCAACTTACCGCCGGATGTTGCGAGGATCGAATTTTCCCCGACCGACCCGATGCGCCAACCATGGATCTTCCTATTTGCGCGTTGCGTGGCCGACGATAGACGTCGATTTCCAGACAAAATTTGTTCTTGCTAATCTATTCCTTATGAAACAATACATTCTAATAGTTAAACACCAAGATGTTCGATGAAATAGGTTTTCGACCCCCAACTTCGAGGGCTGTTTTCACCCCTGCAATGTGGACGATGACCGATAAAAAAAAACACGTGTCATAACTACTTTGACCCTATTCGAAGATGAACACTCTCAGCGGCTAATAAAGCTGCGAAAGAGGAGGAAATTCTACCCCGTCTATTTCATGCTCAACGAGGATTAGAGCCAGCAACGATTGGCAGTCCGGGTCAATTCAGCGTAAGCCGAATCGGTTCCAGCTCGTGCGAAAGAATTTATCGGTCGCGATGGGATTAGATCGTCGTGTCGCATCATAGCGAATCGAGCGACAAATGAGTCATTTGGTTCCAGCAGTTGGCAATTGGATTTTCGTCAAGTTGGCCCCTAACTCGGGTGGAAGCTTCAATCGCGCTCCGGCTAAAGTGACTCTTATTGCTTTCTTTTAATTTGTGACTGCTCACACGTGCGCCGGGATCCTCCCCTTCGCTGTCACAGCCCGCGACAAACTCCGTGTCTCGCGTCCGATTCGATTGTCGGCTAATGTCATCAGCCGGGAAGGGAAATCGGGTCCGTCGGTGTTCCCGATCATCGGCAACTGCTCTTCGAACTGCAACCGAATCGGTTCGTCGTCCTCTCGGAATCGGTCCTCGAGCCGTCGAAACGTGTAACGACCATTCGGAACGGTAACGAAGAGCAAGTTCACCACCCGCGGCGACCAATTACCCGAGGGGAGACCGAAGAATTTTCAGGGGGCTCTCGTCGACGCATTGTGTCTACAAGATCGTTATTTCTTGTCGATTTCGTGCGTACCGCCGCGACTGCTGTTGAATACCGGTACAATTACGATCCCCACTGCGCGGCAGGGGTAATGGGAACGTTTATTCTCTTCTTAATACTTCAATATTCCACCGGGTGTTTCGTATTTTTCTCGTAGTCGCGTCGTCGCTCGTTATCGATTTCGCACTTCCGCTGGTTTCCCACAGCCTACCCGTCGATGTTCAAGATCGATTTACATTCTCGTAAGATTGCACCTTAATAGACACCGTGAAATATTTTACATCCAATTTTCCAGTGCTATTTTCATTGCTCGGCTGAGGTCCCCAGAATTCCGAAACTATTTCAGCGCAGGAAAGTTGGCTCTCGCGGAAATTGCGCAACACTTTCGCGACGAGGATATTATCTCGACCGCATTCCGTTAATCTTCATTTCCTGCTTTCCTTCCCAAATACAGGGCGCGGGTTGTGAAAGTTTAAAATGCATAATTCAAGGGGCAAGCCCGCGTCGTGGAAACAAGATATCCCCGCTCATTTGAAGCCAGATAAGGAGAGGTTACGAGTCCCGAGATACCACGATAAAATCCGCGACCGGTCGCTTGCGGAACGATCAAGATCGTCCTTTTTTCTTTCCGGATCCCGTGCCTCGTTTCCGCGCGGGTTCGCGATCGCAATTTCCACCGACATTTTCACCGGGGCGGCCTCGCAGGCCGTACCGCAACGCGTCGTCTCGATCGAAGCGACCGGTAAAACCACTAATGCCGCTTCCATTATAATGTCACATTCGATTTGGCATATCCGCGGAGGTATTCGCCGTTCGACAAGCACCCTCTCCCAATGGGCCGCAGCCATAGGGGGACACTCGCAGAGACGGACGCCACACCGAACACCGCTCAAATTTCACCGGGCGCAATTTCAAGACCGCGCGTGCACATCGGGCCGCGAGCGCGGGTTACGCTCATTCATATTCATTGCGTCAAAGTTGGCCGCGGCTGTCGCGCGTATTTACGCTTCGCTGCCGGACAGGGTTCGCCTGGCGATCATCTTTTCCACGTTCGTCGATCACCCGCGTTTATCTTGCCTGATACGGGGGCAGCTGGGCATGGTGTTCAGTGGTTTTAAAGAAATGTGCCCGTAATTATGAAAGTGGTCTAACAAGGAGAGTGCGAGGTCGATGAGTCTCCGATTTGATTGACACTTTGTAGAGTTATACTACGTGAGAGATATGAAACTCAATAGTTTTTAAGATATTTATAATTAAAGGTTTTCATTACCATGAATATGCAGGGTGAACACTATAAAGCGTTACAGACGAATATCTCGAAAAGTATTGATTATACGCAAAAATGTTTCAGATGGAAGGTGTTCAGTATCGAGGGGGACATCATGCGGTGGGGCTTTTATTTTTCCCGTTGGACAGTCCAAGGTGAGGTGAAAGTCAACTTTCTTTTTTTAAATGGAATGTCCTATTTTTTATACCATAGATCGGGAGAGTATCAAATTCTGAGTATAAACGTGTTGACCTCCATATGTCCTAAACCTAATAATTAACGAGATATTATCCAAAGAAGAAAGAAAATTGTTCCGATAATATCTCGTTAACTATTAGATTTAGGACATATGGAGGTCAATACATTTTTACTCAGAATTCGACACTCCATCGATTCATCATACAGAAAGTAGGTGTTTCCATTAAAAAAAATCAAGGTGACCTGTACCTCACCTTGGAGTGTCCACGGGAAAAGTACAAGTTCCACCACATGATAACCCCTTCGGTACTGAACAACTTTCATCAGAAACATTTTTGCGTATAATCAATATTTTTCGAGATATTCGTCAGTAACGCTTTATAATGTTCACTCTGTATATTCATGGTAATGAAACCCTTTAATTATAAATATCTTAAAAACTATTCAGTATCTGCGCCTATAATAGGGTTAACTATACACGTTAACAGGAGGACGAGATCTATATCTGTACAAAGTTTCAATCAAATCTGAGACTCATCGACCTTACACTCTCCTTGTAAGTAAGTGATATACTTCTTGTTTCGAGATATTTCAAGGAAAAGGATACTAACACTAAATGAATTCCATATAATGTTGGAATAACAAGTACTATCTAACTATTAATTTAGTTGAACATAATGTGATGTGAAATAACTGGTAAACTCATTTTTTTCAATTTCGACCACTTTCATAATTATGCCCACATGTTTGTCCAACAGCGCAATTACCATAATATCTTAGATTAACAGTGGAGATACCCTCTCCACACCAGTGTGTTCATTTAAATAGATTGTAGTTGGATTACGTAATTCAATTACATTGTAATTGCATTACATAATTCGAACCGTTCACTTAATAAAAATTCTAATTGCGTGAATCATGAGTGTAATCGAAATACAATGTAATGTAAATTAGTCAACGTGTACATTACTCGCTTAACGTGAAAAATATCTTTCATTTCTATCCGTGTTTCTTCCGTTTCGCATTCACACACAACTCAACTTCAACAACTTCTTCTACGGGAAGGATAAGGTGTGAGGGACCCTAAAATCTAGGACCTACGAAGAGTTTTCTTGCCGAATGCGACTGATCGTAAAATATATTTTCCCCATTACGCTCGGCACTTAAAATTTTCATAGCTCCTGTGCTTGACATGCCTAGTGGATGAGGCAGCTCTAGTCGGGCCAAGAGGACCACATCAAAGCGGATCGGATCGGATCGGTCTCATGGCACCAGCGCATTTAATAAACTGATTAAAACGCGCAGAGCCGATACTACGCCTCCGCGGGACTCGACGGCTTTTCGCACGGAATCGGGCATCGATCCGTGTGTATCGTGTGCATGTATAGGGATGGTGGCGGCGGTGCACGTGTGCCAGGAACCAATGAAACGGTTCACGACTGACGCCTCCTCGATCGAGGGGATCCCGTGTTGCCCCAAGGCAATGTCCCGATTGGATCCCACATCTACCACTATCCGTCGACCGCAGATTGTAATACGACTCGTGCACGTACAGACCCACACGCCCGCGAGCATACTCGACAATGCCAGGTATTTAGCCAACCGACCGTTAATACGAGTTCGCGTCGCTGGCTGACTGGATCAGTTCGGTAATTATCTCCCGGTTAACTTTCTCACCTTTGCACCCCCCAGTCGGCGAAGAAGCGAACCCGCCGGGAAACTCTGATGGGATATTGTTTTTCTAGCCACTGTCTCGTAACTTCGAATGGGTTGAAAATTCACGACTCCCCTGCAGATCCGCGCGGGAATTTTGAACGTATCATAGAATATTTTCGAGAAATGTATTTCTCGTTTTTTAAATATTCAGATCCTAGAACGAAATTCCGTAAACGAAATCTATACACATATCTACTGACACATACGATGCTGTATAGTCTTTTGTAAATAATGTTCCTGAACAATTTATAAACTCACATTTATTTATTTAGTATCTACGAGTATCGGTGCGCGGGCGAGTCTGGAAAAGAGTAGAGGTGAAACCGTTTGAATAAGTACGAAATATCGGAGAGATTCCTACGAACTCGCACTCGGCCGGTCGCAATTAAACGTTCGACTAAGCGTTCATTGATTGGTAAAGGCGCGTCTTCCTTTGGCTCGTTCTTTGATCGGAAGACGTGTTCTTCTGTATAGACGTATTCATAATATATAATGTCTCAGTGACCCGAACCCGTTGATTGGATCGTTCAGAGGACGGTGGCCGAGGTAGTTAACAGAGGTAATTATCGAACTAGAAAGAGCCGGTTGTTAGCTGAAGTATTCTGCGTAAGAATCGTCACAGCGAAGACACTTCGATATCAAAAACCTTGCAAATCACCGGCACTCGACCGAGAATTGATTAATCCCATTGAAATGGTCCCGACGGCAGGGTCCGTTTTACAAGCGGCGCCTTGCACAATGCCGGCTTATTGGGCGCGACCGACAGACGTCGAAAGGAGAGACGGCGATCGCGTGTTTGTGAATCTGCAATTCCTTTCGCGTCCGACTGGTGTGATTAGCAACCGTTTTCCCTTTGCCGTTCCGCGCCCCTTCCGCTTCAAACGGAACGTCTGTTCGATCCTCGATCTCTTTATCGATCAAAGTCCTAACCCGTGTGCACGGCCTCCGATCCGATCAAACGCGTCCAAACTGCCATAAGCCGGGCTTGTTCGGCGTCACGTACAAACGTGTACATAGTTATTACTACGTAACCGATGTCTGGGAGTTCGGAAACGGTACACACAGTTCTTCTATCGCTCGAACACGGTGAAACTGTCTCAAAGTAAGATTTATGAACGTCGCATAGACCAATACAAGTTTTCTCACAAATACAGTGACGCAGGTATAAGCTGGGGTTTTCAGCAATCACGAGCTGTATTAATTTAGCAAAGAAGCATTTGGTTATCGCGGGCAAGGGAGTGCACCCGCGGCTCTGGGCTCGCGAGCCACGCCATAACGCGAACATTAACGCGAAATGAGCGATGTCAATTCGAGAGAAAGCGTTTCAAAGGGAAAATACTGGTGGCGGGAGGAGGGGTGTCGCGTGTTACGAGGGCAAAGGACGCCGGCGGGGGGGGGGGAGGTGGATCCACGGTCACGGGAAATGAGAGAGAGAGAGGGAGAGCCCGGGGATACGCGGGGAAGAAAGAAAAAAAGGTATGTATTTGGAAAGCGATGCTCCTGTCGTAAAATGCTGAGAGAAGTGAGAAACGAGAGAACGTCAAAGCCTAGCACGCATCCTTTAATCCCTTAATCCACCGTTGCCTTGCGAGAATTCTCTCTTCGACACCGGAACTGTGAATTTTCAAGATCTGCCGGTGCAACGGGCGTCGAGGTAACAGAGAGAAACGCGGGGGTGGCCGGGAGACCGGCTATGAAAAACGGAAAGAGATGAAAGGATCGGTGGATGGGACGTGCGGGAGAAGGAGAGAAGAGAGAGAGAGAGAGAGAGAGAGAGAGAGAGAGAGAGAGAGAGAGAGAGGGAGAGAGAGAGACGTTTCACGGTTCAGACTTTTCAGGCCCGTGATGCGGGAATTACCGGCACGCTGTTTGAAATTAAAGCAAGGGCGCCAGGGCAAAGGGTTGTACAGAGCGCCCTCGTGTACGTTCACCTACACACACACACACCTGCTGCCGTGAGTCTCGCTGAAGAATACAGAACGCGGCGCAAAAGGTTCCTCAAGATATTCCGCGAGGATGTAAATTTTTCCGTGCGCCGCGCCGCGCGCTCTCCTATCGGCGTCTTTACCTCCGAAGAATGGAACGAATTTAATACCTTTTCCTTATTTGTTCGTAACCCCGCCCAACGTCCCCCCAGCACACTTTGAATTACAGTTTCCGCCCCTCGGTCGACCCGTTCCCCACCCGCGTTTCCTCCTTTTCCCGAGTATATTGCATTCGCGGGCCAGTACAGGGACCGCGATATGAAAGACGAAATCTCCGAGGGCTTTTCTGACACACTCTGCAAATAAAGCTACGCGCTGTATTATGTTACACGGCACATACGAATCGGAGCGATCGGGGCTCCCGACCAATATAGGTGAACCGGGCCGGTCCTTCAACCTACACTGGCGCTCAAAAGCATGTGGACAGTTCCTTAACCTTCACTCTGCGCACATATATTCTAATGTTAACCTTGCACTGGAGTGTAATTACACCCCCTGCATGTTTTCAGTGCAAAATGTAAAGAGAAACCGTAGGTATCTTCGACTCCGTAGGTATTTGTGAAATTGTATTGATTTTCATGACGGTAGGTACAGTCGGTCACAAAAATATTGGGACAAAAATGGGTTGCTCTTTACCTTACCGGACTTAAAATTTGTGCCTTTCTTCTAAGAATTATATATTTGGTATGTAATCCAGCAGATTTGTACCCGGCGCGGATGCAGATCGAAGTTTCGGTCCTCTAGGATCAATAGTTGAGGAATTATGGTCGCTTAAAGTTGAGCATTTTGTAAAGGTAAGGACGCCGCCATATTGATTTGTAGTGACGGTCGCACGCCGCTACTGAGTTGGTCAGGATTAGGTCGAGCGGGGGGGGGGGGGCAAGGTAAGCGGCTCGCGGTCGTCACTACAAACCAATATGGCGGTGTCCTGTATATAAACAACCGTACCGCTCCATTTAAAAAAGCAGAGGTGACTTTCGTATCTCCTTGACGGCTCCATCTATAAAATTGTGATCTGCTTTAAATGCTCCACCCTGTATTTGCCGTCTTATGGCCGGATGTTGTTATGTCTCATTCTCCGATCCGTAGGCTCGCTTCGATGACGAAACACCGAGTAACGTTGTGAAAGCTAGTTTCGAAGGAAACAACGTGGGGAGGAGTTTAAAAGCAGAATGACTCGCAAGCCATTCATTTCTAGGCTGACGTTCGACGCGGCAGCCTCTCTCTTTCGAGCACCCCGTATTTTCATAATCGATTTCGCGTCGAGGGTTGCACGCCGAAAAGAGGAATAAAAAAGGGACAATCGGGGAAGAGACCGTGACGGATCGATGGATACCGGCTTTTATGTTGAATTTTAAGGAAGGAAAACTTTCGTTCGAGAGTATACAAACGGAGACGGGGAAACAATTTTCGGGCTCTGACGAACAGCTAAGCGAATTATCGGAAAAAGTGAATTGGACAGGTTTATGAAACTTTTGACGCGGAGAATGGAACCTGTTCCGGGTCGAAGTCTGTTTATAAACTTTCTGTGACGTCAAGAAAGATTTTTAATAAAAAAGGGGAGATTTCAATGTGGAAGTCCCATTATAGGATGCACCGCTTGTTCAACCATACGAAAATGTGTTGCGCGATCATTTTCAGTCTGGCCTCACTCCCGAATAATTAGATCGACGTACAGGTGGTATTACTTTTGCAGAAGCGGCGAATGACATGTCAAATTAGCACGAGGGATGGACAGGGATTGAAATTGTTTGCGCGCGACAAAAAAGTAACTGAAAACTCGCTGAAATTGCGCGGGGCATAATCGATTCCGCTTTCCCCGCATTACAAAAACGTTTTACGACCGCGAAAACAAAAACAGGAGCGGGAATAATGCCGAAATCGAATCTGCCACAATCTCGTCGTGCGTCACGGTTCATTAACGCGGATGGTTTCCGATGTTCGCGCTGGCCGACGCGATGCGTATAGCGTACATGTAGAAGAAAAAAGCCGCACGGGCGAACGGTTATTTCCATATGTGGAAATTTGAGCGTGGCTCTGGTCGGCGTTGGCTTGGGCCAGCAGCGCGACATGATGAATTAGCTGCATCAATTACGGTATTCGGGAGGCTACACTGAAGCCGGTCCCGTTTGATTATCGCGCGCTCAGACAGCCGGAACTCGGAGCGCGGCCGCGAGTTCCGTTCCTGTATGTTCGGCAGCAGATCGCAGAAAAAAATCGAGCCGTATTCGCGTTTGCCGTCGCACATATTTAAAGGCGGGACCGTGCGGAGTGCGATAAATACGTGGGCACAGTCAGCCAACGGTATCCGTGAATGCGACCGGGAGGAAGAAGACCGTTGAGCGGAGGCATGGTTCTTTTTAGTAATTAAAAATTACGCGCCCGCGGTCGGCCCGTGTGCGTCAAAGCACACGGCTTCGTTAATATATTCAGCCCCGTGCCTTTGCCTTTGCAAAAAGACGCGACAAAGTTAGTGCCTATTTCCCCCCCGTTCGTCGCCGTCGACCTCCACCCCTTACGCACTCTCTTTCTCTCTCCCCTTTCTCTCGTGCCTTTCTCCGTCAAGGGAACAGCTTCCGCGACGATAATCTTTCCTGATTTTCCGCCAGGAATTCTAATTTCTTTGCCGGCGGCGCGGAGCGGAGCGGAACGGCCGCCGATGCGGAAATCGCGTCCGCGATAATGTCTCCCCCGAATCACTCGCCTAAGTAGGAGTGATTCCCTTCTGAGTGAATTATCAACGACTCTTCCCACCCCTGTCGACAATGAATCCGCGTATCCGCTCCGAAGGCTTTCCTCGGCGAATAGAATTATCGCTCGAATTCATTTTGATTGCGCCGCGCGGCATTGTGCGGTCGAGAGCCGCGCGAAATTCGGATCGCGAATAGTATCGCAGGGCGTATTATTACTTAATTAGTTGCGGGCCGGGCTTGTAGCCTCGCTCACAATTAGATTAGAACCTGAAATTCGAACGCTGAACACGAGAATATCGTGCGCGTTCTACAACGCCGTTACGGGCCTCGTAACCTGTCCGCGTTATTACCGGGATGAAGTAGTTTAAGTGTTAAGGTAATTCAATTTTGGTAGACTACCGTAACTGCAACTTCCCAACTCCCGGCTGCTACACCCTGCAGACGCTGCGCCGTGGAAATTAATACCGGCCTATCCTCTGCCATACGGATTTTGTTTGCCGGCAAACATCCGCTGCCACCATGCGCTTCTGACGCACGCTGCACTCGCCCCCTGTCGCAGCGCTATCAGCGCTGAAAAACCAGACCGATGAGAATCGAACACGTGTTTCATGGTTTTCGGTTACCACCCTTCGTCTTAGGTTTCGCGTTAATCGCTGTCCCTTTTTTGGGATTCGATTTTCAAACCTCCGTCCTGTGGGCCACTTAAAACACACGTAGAAAAAACTCGACGGTCTAACCCTTCATCCACTACAAATTACGTGCTGGTCGTCTCTCTAAGCTCAATATGGTGACTGACGCTGCTGGCCTGGAACAGGTGCAGTCACTCGCCTCATAAATCAAGACTGGACGTGAAAAACGTTGTACGTGTCGGACATACAAATTCGAAGAAGCAATTGCGTATCAACGCAGTATTTACTAACAAAATACTCTGTACAATTTTTCTGTATAAATTAATTCACGAATCTCTGTGGGTTTTTATGCAGATATAAATTTTTACGAACAACTTTCTTGTCTTCGTTAATGGTGCATAAAATGTACAATGTAGTAATTACACAATATTTTTGTTTTAGCACTATGAGCTTGTTAAATGACTGTAGGGAATTTTCGTGGGATATTTTAGCGTGACGTGACGTCGCCGGTTTTATATTCAGCCTCCGATTGCACAAGAAAGCGGCCGGAGTTTCCTTGCGTTTTTTTCAACGATACTTTAATTAAGTCGGGAGCAGATTGAATAGTGATTTAATTTGCCACCAAGATTTCCATCGCAGTTGCGAGAGAACACGAGTCCACTTTGGGCTTCATTCGCAGTCTAAATACGTATTCAAGGATCGCCTTTATTCGCAGGTCTGTCACTGAAACTCGGCTGGAATAATAAACGGCTCGATGAAGTCGATCCGCGAACGCGAATTATTTCCCGCGGCTCGTCATAAACCTGTCGGGAACATCGTCTAGCGATCGTCACCTGCACCCGTAAACACGTGAGCGTATACGTCACACTTTATTCCACTCGTATAAACTTTGCGGAAATGAGCCGTAAACAAAGACCGTGACACACGTTCCGCGCAGTCGTACGAGTCTCATTCGGAACGAGAGGGAATTGGGAAAAACAAGTTTATCGCGGCGGTCGTTCGCGTTTGCTTTATCCCCAACGATCGATCAAGAAGAATCAGCGATCGATTGTCAAGATTGTTTAGCTTGCAATAAATACTCCCTGGATATTGCATAAGTACGTGATGAAAGTTGAAAATATTCAGAATTTAGTTCCCGCATCATTTTCTTCTCTCAATATCTTAGAAATTGAATGTCAATGTTTAGCGGTGAATACGAACTTCCCGTAATTTCACATATCGTACAAAATGTTAAACAAAATACTCGCATGTACCGTGCGTATCCGTGTAAAAAGCATGTATTTGGGAGGAAAAGCGATTCGAAGGATTTCCGCTGGCGTCGGATCGTTTATTATTGACACCCGAGCGCTGGGGCCGAAGCGGGCGTAGTAATCCGCGGTATCTAAATCACAGAGTCGATTTTATTTACCACGGACAAGGAAAAAAGAGTCATTCGTCTACCGTTTTTCAATCCCTTTATTCTCCCGTCGGTCGTTTAAAAACCGGAGCGTCGGACGATAAATCGGGATCGGCGAAATTCATTGCGCATTGCTGCAGCGAATTCAATCGGTGGCAGAATTTTATTCGAAAATTACGCATCGTTGAAAAATCGGCCCCGGCCCGAAAATACGAGTCGCGATGCTTCCGGACCGGCCTTTCAACAACGATGTACATTCGATAGAGCGGCCGGTATATGATGCGCTGAGCTGGAAAGGGCACGCATTTTTCCCCATCACGATGATTCCCTCTCATCGGGCAGCAACGGCAGCAGCCCCGTTCCTCTCCCCTGGCCCCCGCTTTTTCGAAAATCATTACGTTACACGTACACGGTCACACAAAGAAGCGGTGGTCGTCGATGTGGGTGTTGAATTGATTGCGCGACTTCCGCAGAGAGTCCTGGTACCGCCAGAAAAATTCCAATAATTATTGGAAATTCGGGTCGGCGGCGGAGCGGCGGAAACGGCCGCAAGAAAAAACGGAATAAAAGGATTTTTTTCGCGAGCGTCAGACGCGATTCGAACAATTTAATAGTATACAATTTGCCCCCCACCCCACCCCTTTCGCGAACGCGGCCACTTTCCGCGGAACAAACGAACGACGCACTCACGCGAGCGCCAGCGAAAGTTTAATTAAAAGGGACCCATTAGGGCGTGACGGAGGACGAAATGTGAATCAGGCTAGCGGGACACAGTGGCCGATGTCGAAAACCACCGTCAACGTGCACCGGAATCGAGTTTTCCTCAATTATTTCGCCCCTAACCGTCGCTCCCGTGTCTGCGCACACTTGCGATCGATCTTAATTGGCTGCCTAACTCCAATTTACCCTTCGATCGTGCCGGCAACCCCGAAAAGTTGGCACAATTTCCCTCCGTCCAGAACTGACAAATGCGATCATGTTTTTATATGTTTACTCTCCTTTCATGCATAAATTAAGAGAAAATTTCTTTTCCCCAACCCTCTTTCTCCACCATGGCCCAGTCACAGGACGCGATTCGTCTCTACATGTGTCACAATGTCACGTGACTAATCCGCAGAGAACTTTGACGTGCATCTAATGGGAACATTGAATATAAATCTAGAAATGCGAAGAGCAAAGCTGCAGAATTTTCTCGAATTACCAGAGATCACTTCGCCTGTCAAATAAAAAATTCCTTTCGTTTCCGGGATATTAATCGGCCACGAGACCGGCTTTGCATTTTGCGCGTATCGATCGCTGCCGTCCCAATATCCAGTTAAAGCTAAACCGACAGGTAGCCTAGATTAACGTCGGCTTACCGAAAATTTTCCGCGCTAATGAAATTCATCGCTCGGTTGAGTCATATCATAAGCCTCATATTTATAGCACCATTAATCCTCCGGGAGAGTTTGTTTCGCGTTGCTCTGTGTTGGACGCAATTAACGGTGCTAAAGTAAATTGCAGTTTATAGTTGGCATCTTTGAGCTGCGCGGCGGAGTTACGTCACAGGAGGGTTATTTAGTAAAGCCGGCCTTTTAAAGGCAACGACGATTCCGTCGGCGCGATCTACAAGTTTAATGAAATTTATAAATACTGCGCTACGTTCTGCATGCGATGGATCGATCGGCGTGTTTGCAGTTTTCTTCGTACTGATTCTTCCACTTGAATGATGCATTAGTCGCATTTCCTCACTGAGAGATGCATCGATGTCTCTGGTTCAAATAATTTTCTTAATTGAAAAGTAAAACTTCGCAGTTCTGAAGGTTTGGTTCAGTGCTGACGTGCTGCAGATTACAATTAACGTAGAATTGCAAGCATGTACAAATAGCAGGAGCTTCGGGGTACCCTGATCTCACATTTCATCGGTAATGTTTTCATCGACACCAAGTTGTGATGAAAAACATATTTACATTTTGCTCTCACTTTTTCTCCACAGCCAGTAGGTACATACATTATCTAGATTTTGAGCAAAATCTGTAACTAATTTCATTGAATCTTTACTATTCATTTACTATACATTGAATCTTTAGCTAACCTACTCGATTCTAAATTCGTTATTGTAACTGGCAAAGTGGAAAAATTAGCTTCAATAAATGCTAAATCGTCAATAAGATCTTCATTTCTTATCATTTCTCTTGGGCTGTCTTAATACATGCTAAGTACACTTTGTTCTTTGAAGGATTTAACAATCTGGAAGTAAAGGAGGACTTGACTATTTGGAACATAATTAATAAATCATTTAGTCTTAAAATGTTTCCTAAATCCTAAATGTTTATGCATTTGCATAAACATCCGCAATCTAATGATTAGACACCGTCGGTGAAATTCGGCGTTGACGAGATCGTGTCGGTGAAATGTTTGCCGGTGCGGTCAGGATAACCCCTTTTGCAATCGCTCAAGAGAAAGTTTACCGTGTGCGAGATATTTTAAATGTAGAAGCGTCGGAGATATTTATACGGCGCAAGTGTCTACAGAAGAGCTAATCGGTAGAAGGTACTCTGAAAATCGATGGAGATGCGACTGCTTGGATTTTTCCACGTACGGAAAAGGTGAAAAGAGAAATCAAATAGAGCGGGGAGCCGTCGCAGCGTGAAAGTAAGTATAGGACGAGTAGCTTTAAGGGGTAAGAGGATTTTCCATGGAATCTAGTCGGTTGGGTAGAAGGCGAGACGTGAACTTCGGTACCTCGCGGCGAGGCGCGGAGCCGCGATTAATTGCCTGTGTCGCGATTTTTAAGCGAGCGCTAATTTCTGCGGACAAGAGTCGCAGGAGGCTGGTGCCCTCAACCCCTCGACAGCGATCGTTATATAATGTTTCGCCTTAATTGCGGATTCGACCCCTGACGGTCCGTACACCGGCTGGCTGGCCTCTGCGACTCCCCCGCGCTCGCGCGATACACTTTTAATTGCGTCCAGATTTGCAATTCAGATTTCCTAGGCGCAAGCCGGCGTCTGACTCCTGCATATATCCGAAATTCGAAATTCGCTCGAGTGCTGACGGAAGACAAAATACCCTTCGCGCGGCCAGCCGCAGGGGATCACGTCGGTCGTCTCGACGCACGAAAACTCCGCTTCGAAACGTTCGCCCCTTCAAAAGCGACGCCGATGTCGAATTGATACAATTATTACGCGCGGAGTTGTCTGCTCGCAAGTTTCCTGCGATAACGCAGTTTCGCGATCAGTGGAAAAGTGTCACACAGCCAAAAGGGCGGATAAATGCAAAATTTAGAGAACTCGTCAATTTTCGCGTGAAGAAGATTTGCAAGAAACACTCCGTTGCTGTTTCGTCATTTTGATCGGCTGAAAATAATTCTCCTACTGATTTTTCTAATGAATTCATAAAAATCTGCAGTCTAATAATTAGCATTATACGTCACGAGAGAATGCTCTTATAATTGACAAGACTTCCGAAACATGAATCGGCGTGGTAACACGTGTTTCAGTGGCATAGAGGAAACAGAAAATAAATGAATTTCGTAAAGCATAAATCAAACCCAGAACACATGCTTCAGTAGCATAGAGGAAACTAAAAGTAGCCCAATTTATTCATAAAAACACAATTATTAGACTACACAATAGAATTTATAATAAATATCTACATCAAATAGTTCTCAACTCTTATAACATACAATTCATTAAATCAATTTATCGGTAGGTACATTACAATAAAAGTCTCGGCAAATGTACTTTCGCAGAGACACTACAAATATCGAGCTCCGGTGCTCGCAAAGTTCGCGAAACTTCACGTCCACGAGCTCACCGAGGTATAAAAGAAACAATATTTTTTGCTAGAGAAAATCACTTCGAGGGGGATGACATCGACCCCCGAACTTTCCGCGTTTCCTCCTCGATCTGCCCCGTTACGAAGTTACATCGAAGAAACGCGAAAACTTCGGGGGTTGATTTCGCCGTCTCGAATCGTCTCTTCTCCGCCGCGGGAAGAAAGAAACCGTTCGCCTCGGCGAGTTTCCAGGTTGCTCCACGGTTCCCTTAAATGAAAATAGACCGTATTTAATTACGCCGTCCACTTACATTCGTTTCGCCATGCCAGAGAATTTCTCCGGAGCCGGATTCGCGGGTCGATGTATATTTCATGAGTCCGTCGATCGATCGGGCAACTGCAGGACGGAGAGCTCGACTCGGCTAGCTTTTCCAAATTTAATAGAGCGAGCGTGTCAGTCTTGGGAACTGGGGCAGCGCTCGATACTCTCCGGTGTCTATAAAAATACGCGAAACGCTTCGTGTCGGAGATGGGAGTACCCTAAATCATCGGATGTATTAATACAATCCTAGACACTCCGGAGAAAAAGAAAGATCCATAAGGCGCGGCGATACTCGTCGAGACGGATGTTTCATCGGTCGCGATGTAGGATGACCTGTTCAGAGAACGAACATTATTCTATTTGATAATTCTAAAAACATTATTATATTTGGTAACGTAAAATATTGGGTTGTCCGGGAAGTTCATGCCGTTTTTGTTCCACAACCTTTCTCCATCTTTCAGGCAACTTGAAACTTCTGTCCTCCCAAAACCTCTCAGGTTTTTCGGCGAAAAACTTTTCTATATGATTTTTTATTTCGACCGAAGAGTTGAAGTTCTCTCCATTAAGGGAATTTGTAATGATCGAAATAGGTGTAAATCTGAGTGCGCGAGGTCTGGAGAATATATACATGTATAGTGGAAAGGGTAGAACATTCCAACAGAGGTCCAACAATTTTTGTCGAGTTGTCAAAGACACACGAGGCCACGATTCATCCGATTTTCCTCCGTTAGATCCCAAGGATCCCATACATCAAAACGGTTTGTGTCGCCAAGCTTCACAAAAGGCTCGTGGACGATATTTTTAACATTTCTACTAATTCACGGGTCGTATAGCGTGGGTTATTCTCGATCAGTGTTTTAATCTGATCTTCATCTGTGGTGGAAGGCCTACCCGAACGTTCTTGATCTTCAAGGTTGGAATCACCAGCTCCGATTTATCGAATCGATTTCCATGTAAGCAACTTCGTAATTTCAATAATACTTGTAAGACAAAAAATATAAAACCGGTCATTTGACCGGCAGTGGTAAGTTTAGTGTTAAACTTTCATACTGGAAAGAAATGCGTACAACTTACTTGAAACGTATCAAAACTGTCGATAAAGTGCTGCACTTCATGAGTGCCTGAATGAGAAAGAAATATTAGTACAATGTCCCCCATATATTAAATTATAGCAAGCAATAAAAATTATACACTTCGGGTAAAATTTTTGGAATCGACTTTTGCCCAGCTAAATCAAAGAAAAGGTCCACTGTGGGGCGGGCTAGGACGTGGCGCGGAGGAGACCGTGTGTCCTGAGATCGGCATAATTTCTTTCTGCGCTCCTTATCGCTTTTCCAATATGCCCGGCCGGCAGATGCTACCGTTTCTCTGATAAGATGACCGTGCTCGAGTGCCGCGCTCTCGCCGGTGGTATGGGGGATCGATCGCGTGGCCGATTCTGCTTTTGAAGGAGCCGGCGTTAACCTCGTACGGGCTCTCCTCGAGCGCTGCGATACGCTCCCATTCTAGAGGTTGTGTGCTCTGTGTGCCCGGCAGCGGGAGCAGCGCGTCGGTGTGCTGCCAGTGCAAAAGGGGGCCAAAGGCGTTCTCTATCGCGACGGGTGTTGCCATGACACCATGGAACCTCCACCCCGCTTCTAAATCTTTCCCTCTCTCTCCCGTCCCTCCTCCCTTGTACACACACCCGTGGGCAACTACAATTTCTTGCTTCAAATTTGCCGGAATCACTCGTAAAACACCGTGGCTCCGCGCGATGCACGCCACCCCCCAACCTACCCGATGCACACGCCCCGGTGTGTATTTATTGCACCGGCTCTCGGCGAGCGCCACGTCGATCGTTTAAGCTTCGATTGAGCGCGGTTCATCGGTGCCCGGAGTTTTCCGATCAAGCCGATCCGACCCGAGCTCTGCGCACACCTGTCCAGCGAACGAGCGCTTAAGCTCCATATCTGTTGAAATTAGCATTCGCGAATCGTTATTCGAGACCGAGATGAGGTGGCTATTGATAGACTCGGGAAAGCTGTTAAAAGCAAACAAGATCGATCAATTACTAGCACCTAAAGTTAGCTTGAATTAGCTAAAAAAGTTCGATGCACTTAAAACTATAGTTGGTACATAAAGTTTTCGCGCTATCATGACTTCATGCACAAGATAAAGCAGTAAAAGCTAAGATTGCGCGACTGATATTATCGAAACAAGCGAAAAACTTTCCAAGAAGCTTAACACGTAAAAATCATAGGAGATTGTATAATAGAGATGTAAACGCGACGATATCGAGGTACGACTGCATTTGTACGACAGACGTATAAGCGTAAAAGTACAATAGGGACGGGCAGCAATGCACGAAAAATCCAATAAACGGATTCGCAAGAGTTTAAAGGAGGTAACGGGACTTTGTACGAGCGAAAGCGAATCTATCATTGTGAGCTTTCAAAAGGAGACAGAATCCATTGATTCGGAAGCAGTTTTTCCACAGTGGGCCGCGTCGCGAAAGAATACTAAGAATTTCTCTATACTTCTGATGAAAGACGTCAGTCGTCCCCCGTCTGCGAAAATATTTACGTACCACTTTTACTGTGGATTGTAACCCAGATACCATCGTGCGCGCGGTATTCCTTAAACTGGATTGCTTCGCGTAGGACGTTTCATCGCGGGTAAAAGACCGGGAAACTTGGCCTGTTTCCGTTCAAACTTTTAATACCGTGCAGTAAACACGACGGCGGACTTGTCGCGCTAAGTCCCTCCGTTTTATCCCGGAGGATGTAAATTCGTAATGCATTTCGTCGAGAAAAATTCTTTAGCGGAGGAGGAACGCCGCTCCTCCGTCTTCCCAGCGACGAACTTTCCGTGGGAATAGATATCAACGCGAGAACGGGCACATTCAATTTTTTAAAACGGTGCTGCCCGAGAGATTTTTTCCGGAGACTGTTCTTTACAACCTGGGCTGTTTAAATATTCCATTCTTGCTGGAGATGCTTAACCATTTTGTCGAATAATTTAGTAATAGACAGCCACGACATTGCGGAACTAAAAACTCTCAATAAGATTTCAAATCCATAGATTGCTCCAGTAATTTCTTTTGGCGTTACTAATTAAAACTATCAAGCTACTTTTGGACGTTCACAGTTAGTAAAGGGTAAAGCATTAAGACACCGCTATGAAACGAATCAGCAATTCCTGGAGACGAACTAAGATGTAAATAGAATGAAAAACGAAAGTGGTAGTTAAGGATGAAAAGTCGCTAATTAGGAGCTGATGGTCCGGCCTGCCAATTAACTACGCTCGAAAATGTAAAGCTGGTAAAAAGCGGATCTCCATTAATAACTAACGTCGTATTTAATCGTAAGGAAGCTTGTTTCCCGGAGGAGCGTCTAGAGAAAGGACTCTCGCGGCGTAACTCAGTCTCCAGAGCCGTTCTTTCAAGGGAAAAAACGAGCTGGATATTATACGAGCGGTCCCCATCGAGAATTTTACTAGCGTACCCAATTCCGCGCCATTACGCTTGCGGAGCTTAAAGCCACGATGCAAAATCTCTTTCTGGCAAGGACTCGCGGCGCATCCCGCATCCCCGGCTATTCCAAAATGCAGGCTGGCTCCGCTCCAAGCGTCCTGCTCTTTCTCCTTTAGTCCTTTCCCCTTTGACGCCGCGTCTTCCGATGTCGTACATCCTACCTTTCTGCACATTTCACGGTTACTCGTCCCTCCTCTTAAAAAACTTTCCCGCAGTGAAGAGGTCCCTGCATATTTCTCCTTATCCCACCCCCGCACCTCTCGCTCCCCGCTGTTATCATTTAATGCGACTAACCGATATACAAGGATTACACACGGGACTCGATCTTTGAATAGATCACGTTGCCTTCGCCGCGCGTTTCGAGGCTAGGATAAAAACGGCTCGCCTTTCAATCGGCACTGTCGTCTCATTTCTTATCTCTCTTCTTGTTCCGTGTCTTTATTTTCTTGAAGCATCTTCGTAATTTCAACAGTTGTAAAACAAACAATTTCAGACCAGTCGTTATGACCGGTGCCGGCAAGTTTAGTGTTCACAAAATTTTTAATAATTTAATAAAATTGTGAACGAAATACAACGTACAAAACCAAAGTGTAACGTAAAAATAAGTAAAACACCACCAGGAAACATTTTGTTTATTTTGGGTCCCGTTTATTAAGAGACGCAGCAACCACGCGAATCTCGAAGGTATCACGTGGACCACAGAAACACGTACCAAAATTAAAAGGACATTTCATTCTTTCAAATCGAGAATTTAATTGCTACTGGCAAGGAGAGCTTGCGGCACGCAGCGATTAAAACTCCATCGGCTCGCAAGATCGCTCGCTCGCGCGACTGCTTGCCGGCAAGTATCAACAATAACGATCGTGTATCCGCGACGCGTTAAGTGACCGCAGATAAGGGAGCCATTAAAATATGCGGCAAGAGAAACCTGAGTGGAAGAGAGGGAGAGAGAGAGAGAGAGAGGTCTGCAGCGGTGATTGATACTGAAAGAACTCCGGTCCCGCGGAGTTCTGCAACCCTTATGAAAATTTACCGTTGTGTACAGCTGGATTTATCGGGGGTTGAATTTACAAGCTCCAGCGAGGCGGCCAGCTAGCCTTTCCGAACGATAAATTTCTTGGACTTTATCCAGCTCGGTTTATCCGTGTTTGTCTTACATTTAAACTTCTCCCGCTCCCTCCGACCAGCATCCGACCGGAGTCCGCTCGAAATTCCTCTTCTTTTCCGGAGGACATTTGTCCGTGTCGCATTTAATTAGCCGGGAATAAGTTTGGGAATTATGCTCGCCTAGATCACCGATCCGCTCGGCGGAAGGTAACCGGTGTCTGCGGACGAGGAAAAAGGAGGAAGCGTGAACCGGCACACCTCTACAGGATTCGTAGGATCCCGGGAGCGTTGCCACGACAAACAGAAAATAAAACAAGCTCGTTAGAATCGTCCGCTCGACCATAACCATAATTCAGAGGGGAGGAAGAAGACGGATCTTCGGGCGAAAACAGTCGAAGCGATCTGGACCGGAACGGAGGAGGGGAGGGAAGAAAATTGGAAATTTCAAAGGGCCGGGGCCGTCTGTTGTGCCGGTGATAGCCGTGCTCATCGGTTCGGACCACTTTGACGATTAGGTGGCGCCGGCCATTTTCATCGGCAAGATAAACTCGGCTTTTCCTAGACCTCCTTAGCCTTTGTTAGGCGGCGCGCGGCGCTCGCAGCCGAGCAAGAGACAACTCGCGAGGGCGTCCCGAGTGCGGGGGTGGCCGCGGAACAGGGGTTCCGGAGGATGGAAACAGAGGCGAAAGCTCGCGAAAAGAAGAGGGATGGAAAATGGAAAAGAAATTCCCATTACTTTGGGGGAGAGACGTCTAGTACCCTTCTTCTTCATCTTCCTGCCCCGTCGCCGTCGTCGTCGTCGCGCCGTCGACGTCGTCGTAGTCGTCTTCCTCGCCTCCTTTCGTTTCCTCCGCTTCCTCCTAGGGTCTGCTACGTGGTCTCCGAGCAAGGGGACACGATGCACGCATGTGCCGGGGTCATTCTATCGATTTCTCTGGTTCGCGTGGCAGTCACGAGGAGGCGTACCCAGAGCCGCGCTCCCGCTGCACCAACACGCCACCCAAAACAGCCTCGCGTATCGTCGCAACCGGGTTGCCTTTTCAAGGTTAACCTACACGTATAGATAGATAGCCAGATATATATATATATGTATATACATACATATATATATACATGCATACATAGATACGTATATACATATACGCTCACGTATACATACATACAGAGACAGACATAACGAGCACCGCCACCGTCGAAACTGCCGGCAGTCGAGTTTTAAGTGTCCCGTCTCCGACGCGCGGTGTCTTTTTTTGTATTTGTTTCGCGTGTGCGCTCCGATCAGCCGGTGAAATTGGACTGGTGATCTTGGAAGATTGCTGAAAAACGAGAACTCGGACGATCTGAAAAGTCTTGCGCTCCCTTTTTTCGACGGTGAGTAACAACCTGTCCCTTTGTACTGTGCGCGTCCGTTTTCATATTCGCGAGGACAATGCTCCTTTTCTTCCTTCTTCTTTTCTTGTCTTTTCTTCTTCTTATCCTTCGTTCTGCTCGTTCTTTTTACGAAATTATTTCGGATAGATTGCGCGAGTTTCAATTGGCCGTTAAGCGTCCCCAGCGACGGATGATTTCAGCGGATGTCTATTAAAATTGCAACGTGCAGCCGGACTGTTTTCCTCGAGCGACAGCTGTCGTTAGGACCGTAACGGTGGCAGAATAAGCGTCGATGATCGCAGACCCGCGTCTGCAGAGGGGTGCAACGAGCTACGACGCGACAATAAAGCGACGGCTAATCAGCCGAACCGCGGAGACGCGGATTTTCTTCGGGCTTTCGACAACCTCTTTCCGAAGGACGGCCGCTCCACACCGGCGGCACCGTAATTTCGTGTAAATGGACAATCGATCTGCGATACCGCCGATATCACGCAAACGTAAAACCACCCCTCGTGCTTTGATAGCCGGGTATTCTCGAGTCGCGGCACCAGGGGGAATGACCACTTCCTTGTTCACGATTTATGCCGCGGAAAATGGAAACTCCGGGACAACCACCGGCAAGAAATCGTTATTCACTCGTTGACATTACTAACACACAATAACACCACCCGCAATTATAATACGGAAACGCCGAGGTGTGCGTTGCTCCGAGGCTCGCGCGGCTCGTTCGAAATTTTCACGAGCGGTGCGCAGTAGTGCGCACGATTTTTGAAGCAACACTCGTGAATTGTTTTACGGATTTTGGTGGGGATTACCATTTTTTAATTGGCGGACTTGGGCGAAACTGCGTAGGATTATAATCTTTGTGTTTTGTCGCTGTTTGCTCTTTTTTTTTAGACGAGTCTATTCACGAGTGAAAGCGTTTTCTTCTTATTGTTTGAGTTGTGAATGATTAAATGAAAATTGGGAATGGAATGGCTTGCAGACGTTTCTGGTCGCGGCTCCGATACATAACACATTTGCTATCACTTTTCGGAGCGATATTGAAGAAATCATAATAGGAAGAGCGCGATTAAAAGGTGATTTCGCAGGATGATAACATAAAGATCTTCAAATGTGTACACTTAACATTGAGTACAGTTGCCTGTCCATTTGGCAGATACACACGATTAACACGACATATCTGAAATGTTTACTGTGCAATTTTGATAACTCGAGTTTGTGTCTCCAGCAGATGCGTATCGAGATATTATTGCGAACTTTTATGCGAAATAAAATTGCGTGCATTCGTTACATGACACAGGAATTACATATACTTTTATCTCTTTTCTTAATCACCTTGATAGGTGAAAAATAATACAACAGTGTTTATAAATCGTCAGAACATTTTCACTATTTCGTATACTACCATCCCATTTATCTCATAAATGCATCATATCCTCAACCTAATTATTACAAAATATGTAGCACATCGAACAAGTCCATCGTCAAGACACACGACGTAAACCGTCGAATCATCGAATCAAGCTATACCCATTAGATAAATATTCACAATCCTATACCTCGAAAGACTGACGCAATTATCCATCTCGGAAATTCATCGCTCGACATGGAAGTGGAACGATGATCTATAGAGCACTCCAATTAATCGTTTCCAGCGGCCGTTACGTCGAAACAATTACCGCGCCGATAGCAACGCGGTGGCTTACGTAAGTCCCGTAAAAGAAAGACGGTGCGTTATCGCTCGATAATCGCCAGGAGAAATCGAGGTTGTAGGATTTTCGGGGCAATCCTCGTCGATAAGAATCGGCAATGTCATCGGGCTGCTTGAAGCGGACGCGCCTGTAACGCGAAAAAAGACAGCGAGAAAAATAGAGGAATCGGTGAACACTCTTTCTCTCTCTCTCTCTCTCTCTCTCTCGCCGGGACAAACTCAAATAAGAGTTATCGGCGACGCGGAACGTTTGCCTACATAAATCCAGTTAGCCGTGAGCCAGTCGGAATAGTGTCGTGAGCGAGTCGCGGCTGAACAATGCGGGCCGCGTTGGTTTCCAGAGAATTTTTCTCCCCCTTTTGGCGCGATAAGCGCCGTTATCTTTTGTCGCGCAACGATAATCCAAAGAACCGTCGTTTCAGTTCTTTAGGCAGGTCGGCTGGAGCTCGGGCGGCAGCTCTCCGATGAACTAAACGCCCGTGGCTATGTAACCAGGAACATAACGTCGCCTGAGTAATTCTCGAGCTTGTTACGAGCGGGAGATGGAGAAGGAGGCGAATCGTGGATACAGAGAGAGCTTCGTCGTTTTCTTCCCCTCCACTCCTCTATCTTGTCTCTCTCTCGCTTTCCGTGCAACCCTTCTTTCTCGGTTGCGCCACGGTATCCCCCGGAGTCCACGGTTTTTCTCCTTCCTTCTTCCTCTGGCGTTTCTCTCCCGTTTCTCTCCTGTTTCTCCGGGGCTCCGCGAGAGACCGGCCTCTCTGTCTGCACCTATCGCTTCGGCTCTGTCCCTCCGCGCAGCGTTAGGTAATTCGAAAGCAATTTGAATTGACGTGCACCGGCAGAGGAAAGTAATTACGGGGTGGTGAGCGCAAGCTCCCGACCTCGCCGGATCGTGTGCGCATACCACGCACGGGGAATACACACCGATGCGCGCGGACACGCGCGTGTACACACGCACCTACATGGCACCGCTCGCGGTTAGATTGATTAAAATTTACTATGCAAATTAGATTGCGCCTCGGAGCGACGGCCGCGAGGAGGAGTCGGTGGAGGCGTGGGCGGAAGACGGGAAACACACCCGCCCCCCTCTGAAAAGATGAATCGTTATCATTAGCATTTTCAGCATTGACGGGACCCTGTCGCTCTGTTATCGCGCCGCCCGGCTATTGGATCTCTCTCCCGACCGTTTCACCGAGGCCAGTCGATATACCCTGCCGCCACCCTCTGCTAGCCTCCTGTATCCTATCTGCGCCATGCAGCCTTATGATTCTCGCATCCCTGAACCGCAAACACGCCGGAAATTCGCTTTCGAAGAATGCCCCGGACAGTTGCGACACGCTCCAACGGGACGAGAAGCCACCTCCGAGGATAGTCAAACGAGTTTCTACCCTACTGCGTGACGGACAACAATGTAAACTTCCCTCGAAAAGTAACTCGTTTTTTCCGGAATTTTGTTTACCTCTGTTATTGAGAAGAATCAACTCGTAGCACGGTTATAAATACACTGTAACAGCAGATACGACACCGCAACAATTCTTGGATTTTGAGTTCTTTCCAGAACGGTTTTATTTCAACGAAATTAACCAACTATGTGCGTGGAAAATTTATCACTCGTAAATAGCTGAATGGTTGCGCTGTACACAAACAAACACTTATCTCCGCTTCTGTCACACATGTACCGGCAAAGCTGCCGTTCTGGCAATCAAGAAACGAATTTCACAGTTCGGAATTAGTTTTCTGAATCGCTTCTAAGAATCCGCGTGAGACGAAGACTCACTGTACAGCTAAAATAAAATAGAATATTGAATGAAAAATATATTACAGTGGAACCTCGGTATACGACCTCAATCCGTTCCTGATATCTGGACTTATAATACCGAATAGGACGTATCCCAAACCAATCTTTCCCATAGGAAGTAATGTAAAAATGATTAATCCGTTCTCATGTAAAAAAAAACTCCTATTTATATTGTACCTACATTAATGGGGTTGTGAAATAATTTAAACATTGTTTAAACACAAATAGAAAATGAGATTTTATTATAGATGTTTAAATTTAAACTCTGCTTAATGCTAAAGTACAAAAAGAAACACTCGATCGACTGATCATTTTCTTTACTTATTTCTGTACTTCCATTACTGATCCTTCCTTGTATGATCAGTCAGTTAATAATACATCAACTCCGAATATAATTGATTATTAATTTAATTTTTCCTCCGAGATAATAATTTAAAAATGACGCGAGATTGTAATTTTTCCTCCGAGAGATAATTATTTATCTCACCGAGCAAAATTTGTCACGTCCAAACAGGACGTACTCCGAAGCAGACGTATACCGAGGTTCCACTGTACTTCCTGTTCTTGCAAATACAAGATCCATGCAATTTTCCTAGACCGTAATGAATTTTTGAGCCGCGCAAGTAGCAATTCCGTATCCCTTCGCGTGTAAAACCCGCTCGGCGAGAGCAGGGTGTTCGATCCAGATACAGGGGTTGGAATTTTTTCGTGCTCCTCCGAAGAAACTCGTCTTTCCGCTAGATCGCTTGGAAACGCTCCTCGCCGCGACTCGTGGTACGTAGGGTGAATTTCTCCCCCCGAGGCCCGTACACGCGCTGTGGGCGAATTGATCGCGTTGGGGTAGAATCATCCATCACCAAGTGACAGACCCGTGCCAACCCCCCCGTGGAAAGGTGCCCCGCACCCTACCGGCAAGAGGAATGGACAGAGGTGGCGCGGCGAGGGTGCATGGTGACGTTAAGGGGGTGAGGTGTGCGAGAGAGAGAGGGAAAACGGTGGCGCCCTCGAACGACGGGCGACGAACCAAACAACCCCCTGAACAATGCCCAACAGATCCCACGGGACGGCGCGTTCTGTTTTCTCTTTCTCTTTTTCCGTCGTGCATCGCCCCTCGCCTCGCTTCGCCTCGCCTCACCTCGCCTCGTCATGCCTCGCCCGTTCCCCCGGCCTCGCTCTTGTTGCCGCTGTCGATTTGCCTCTGACGCGGCAACCATCTCCGCCACGATGCGATGGTTAGTCTTCGGGAGATGTGCACGACAGGCCTGTCGATACGGAACGGCTTATTACGCGGTCATCTTATTTAAATTGCTGGTTTCGCTTATCGAGCCGGAGGATGGTCATGCCCGAGCCCGCAATTATCCGAACGACCGGAACTTTTCGCCAGGTTCGCGCAATCCTTCTAACGAGTCGCTTCTTGTAACCGGCGGAGATTGTTTAACTCAACCGATACCCGATTATGTACTCTCACTGAACACGCCCAACCCTCCACGGAACTGTTCTATCCTCTCGTCTCAAACGGAGTTTCTGAGATCAATCATTTTGTAGATTTAGACATGAAGGTAGCATTTGTTCACACATGAAGGTTGGATCGGAAATGTAAACAAGGTTTGAAAAATATTCAACATTCAGATCCTTCAGAGAAATATTCTCCAGTTGCTCCAGCATAGAATGTCACAAATGAACGTCGACCAGTGTCGCTATAAGTAGGGTAAAGTGCCCAAATATGAACTTTTTGTTGATGTCATTTTTTGATTATTTTAGAATGTTCTGTTTCGTCCAAAAAATTACCAGTTGTAGATGCATTTCCTCTCTATACGATTCTGGGGTCAAGTTTATTAAAAAATTAATACAGCTTGGGAAAAATATTTTTTTTGTGGTGTGTCATTTACAGGTTCCAGAAAAGGGGTTCTTAATATGGTACATCTTGAGTTCCTAATATGACATCTAGAGCCATATTCAGCTATACCCATATTAGGGAACTCTTTGTTGTGCCCTATTGGGAACTCCACGTGGACTGATAATACTAGCTACTGACAAACAGAAAATGAATTTCGGCCCAAACCAACAGTTGGCAAACATTAATATAAATAAACTAAAACTACTGATATGTTCAAACATTTCAAAATCAAGTACCTTTCTCGAAAAAGATACAATTGAAAATCTAACCACAAAAATATTCAACACTTGTAGACACAATTGGCGGAGGATCGATACTAAAATCTATAGATATGGTGCGATTGCACTGCACACTGTTGAGTAAACATGGTAAACTATTGTTTGAAGATTTTCTGACTAGAGAGTGCGACTTCTCCTTTACAAGATATAAAGTAGTGCCATAATAGGCAACTATACCATATTTGGGCACTTTACCCTATAGATGACTGTTTATCTAGAGCATATTAGTAAATCAATTTGCAGCACTGAAACGGAGCAGCCTGTACGCAAAGTTTAGTACGACAAGTACGACGACTTTGCTGCAGGAAGTTTCTAAGTTAACGTCGTTAGCGCCTGGAGACCTATAACCCGACCTACTCCGTGTCACTTTCTTTGATGTCATTGCCTATTACAGTAATGCTCGCTGTTCGTACCTAGTATGCTCAATCCTACCAACTAATCTGTTCGAATCGACGTAATACGTTTACATTCTTCGAATCTTGTCAAAGCGTTTCCTTGAAACATAGTCCCACCACGCTGTGAATTTTCAACAATATTTTATGAATCCATTCTGGGTAGAGCAATTTAATAGAAAATTGGTTCGTAACTAGTTTGATCAAATCGAGATAAAACACTCAAGTTCTCGGAAGTTCGTCAAAGGTCTCGCCGGAGCGAAGAGCTGCTTCAGAAAGTACAGACTAAATTTTCAGCAATGTTTCACCAGACTACTCCGACGATCCAGGGTGATTTAGTAGAAAGTTGAAGCGTCTCGCAGCTAGTCGATTATTAGGTAATGAAAACGTGGAGTTCGTAAAGGCTGAACTGGTTGGCCGAGACTTGCCGGTCTCGCAGTTACTCTGACGGCACAGGATGGTGCATTAGCAGCCTAGGGGTAGGTGCACCACCATCCCCCACCTCTATCCAGCTCGTTTCCCGGCATTGATGTGCTTCCTCGCCAGCGCGACGGCAATTTTCTTGATCACGCGACACAAAGGGCGGAAATCAATAATACGGCTATGGGAGACCTCAATTGGAATACGACCTGAGCTGCGTGTATACGTGTCACCTTATTCATTTTCGAGCCAATTCGTCGGGGACCGGGACGGGGCACTGATTCGCTGAACGGTATTGATCGTTTCGATCGATGTACACAACTTGTCTTTCCCATGATAGTTTCGTGAACGATGCACGTAAAATATTACATTACACTTCAACCTCTAAAAAATGTTAATCTTCTTCTTTGGAAAGATAGAATTAAAACGGTACATAAATATCATCTCTTTAACTCTGTGTATGGAATGCAAATGTATGGAGTGCAATTGCACCCCTGTACGCGGTTAACGTTGAAATCGCAGTTCACAAAGTGAAGGTTAATCTTGCTGCGGTATCTGATTTTTGGATTGTGGGGTCGTTGAACCTGCAGCAGACTAATCTAGAGCTTTCTGTAAGAGGATTGCGATGCTCCGTGAGATTTTTCCATCCAGTTACAGCATCCGTTGTGTGTATGACGTTCCACGTATACTTGCCAACAGAATTATCTTGTTCATATATCAAAGAGATTGACGAAACCTCGATGTTACTGGAAACGTATTATCTAAACCCGCACAGCGTAAAATCTCGAAAAATGGCACCTCGAGGAAGAAGCAGCTCCTCGTCGCAGCGTTTCTCTCTCGGATCCCGAGCCTTTTGTACGAGCGAATTTCTCGGTATCTGTGTCAGTGTATGAAAAAGCAACAGGGGACACTTTAGGTTTTAATCTTAAGCGGCTCAGCCGGCGCGCGGAGAGATCGCGGTGGCGTATCGCGAAACAATAAGTCGGGGTCGTCATTGGGGCTTCCGTATCAGCGAGATTCTTTTCGGGATAGATGAGAGTCGCGTAACGTTGAAAACGCCGATGATATGGGGCGCGATATTATAGAGAGGAAGGGAAATGGAAACTATGTAGAGCGGATAGCACTCGAAAGGGGACAGGAAAGCGACTGTTGGCGGGTCTCGATATTCTGCATGGTGAAGGAGAAAGGAGGGGTGGAGGCAATACGTTGAAAGGATACGGATATCTCTCGGTATATTATTGCAAATGGAAAGAAGAGGGCTTGTTCGCTTCCGTCGAGCGTCGTAAAGCGGGAGACACGCGCGGGCGAGGTAAGAAATTTTTACGACTTTTCGCCGTACGAATGGCAATTGTACGGCGCAAAGAAAAAAGAATAAAGAAACGAATAATATAACCTGGTGGCCCGGTCCGACAGAAGTTGAACTGTTCGAGTCACAATGTTCCCCGGGCTCCATTGTGCGAGGTGCAAGGCCCGATAACAGGACACAAAAGGAAACGTGGCCTAGATCAGAATGCACTTTGGAGTACCGTGTGCACACGATCTACCTTATTCATCCGTGGGCAAACTCTCCGGAGGTCGGAACGAGAGTTTGATACGGGAGGCGAGGGAGCATTATGATCCAGTAATGGACCAATATTTGGATACGTACGATTGAACGCTGCCGCGATTCACGCGCGCGCCTCCCTTGCGACTGCACGGCTTGCCAAATCGTAATTCTGCGACGCAGACCTAATACACGCCGGCGCCGAATTTGTTCAGCGATAGTAGCTGTTTCATAAGGAACTTCCTTCCTTCGGCTTCCTGCAGAATAAACACCCGGATGAATTTATGGCGACGAGCTTCTGATACGTCGCGCCGATGCACCTATTTTATTCGAAACTACAAATCGAGAACATGGATGGCCGTAATTTGGAAGAGCAGAAGGTTCAATAAAATTTACTTTCGACCTACTCAAGTTATTAAGGATAGAAACACATTCTCCTAAATGGCTCGTGCATCTTGCAGTGAATGCACACAATTTTTATTTCAGCGATCATCTTACGATTTATCCATGCGTCTTGAGCAGAAATGTCCGAGAAGAAAGTTCGGTGTCCATGTATCGCTTAGATTCCTCAAAGAATCCATGATTGAAAGGGACGATAAACGCGAGCGTGCTTTCGCACATTTAGGTCAGCTCTTTGAAGAATGAATCGGAATTTAATGCGCGAGGCGCGGGAACAGTCTGATCTTTTAATGGACTCCCAGAATCTAGCCGGCGAGTGTACACAATATGCACACAGAAAGAGGGAGAGACCAGGCTGAATCACAATCCCGGCTACATTTTCATATAATAATACCGTCGACGATATTGCGTCCGGGTTTGCTGCATTCAAGCCAAGATTCGCGGTTAGACGTGGATTCATCGTGGGAATAAAGTAATTCTGCAACTTGCTGCCGACTTCGACACGGGACAACAGATAAATTCGCGAGCTCGCCAAGGTCGAGGTAAACATTTTCGAGATCGATTGCGCCTGGGGAAAGCAAAATTTACAAAATCAACATTTCCTCAATATCGATTTACGAGAGAGAAGTAAATTCAAGGAGGTATTAAATCTGCAGGAACATTCATTCGATGTTAAAGATGAAATTGAACGGGTAGGAAATATATTATTTCATTAATGTAGATGCTATAGGAAATAGAATTATCCTTTCTCGAAAATCGACTGCAAAAATGGGATTCTGGACAAATATCCTTCCGCCAGCGATTCGCCAACGGGTTTCGCTGCAAAAAACCGCGCACGTTGACGACAGACGAGCCTCTGGGTCGGCTCGGTCGATATAAATTCTGCGAACCGTAGGATCGCGTGTCATCAGCGAAATTCGACCGAACGCAGGTTCCGTCGAGCGTCGACCAGAAAAACCTGACGCGTCGTCAGCAGATACGCGGCGAAATGTCAATTCATTGCGTCCGTAGGCGGTTGTAGAGTGCTTTAGGCGTCTAAAGTGTCTTGCAGCACGATTCACCGGCTGTTCAGTCTCACGCGCTCGAGGATCCATAGAGCGGTGTGTTCTCGCTGGCTGTCATAACCAAGTACACCACGGCCTGGATGTGCGAAGAGGTCTGTCCTAGAGCGCCCTGTACAAACGTATCGATGGAGAGAATGTTCGTCAACCGGCGCCTATCGAAAATCGTTCTCGCTCCCTCGCACACGAACGATCATCTCTCGAAGCGACCCAACCACGAGATTACAAGTTGTTGGTTGTATGCGGATCGTCGATCTGCGCCGCGGAGGGGACTCGGAAAATCGTTCGCTCGTGCACGCGCTCGTTACGCCCGAGAACTTTTCTTCGTGAGGAAATGGCGCGCGAAGGTGCTCGCACGATCAATCGAGAAACGAGTCACGACACGCCATTCATCGCTGTCGTTGTCGTTGCTTTTCCTTCTTCCAGCTTGGCAGCGTTTACCATTTAACTGTACACAAACGCTGCTGGCCTTCTTGGACCTTTATTCTTAGCCCCGCGCATTCTACTAAGGTCACGCTGCGGATGCACCTGCCGATTTGTCGACAGGGAGATTCACAGGACGAACTATAAACGGTCCGTCGTATCTCTCCTCTAGAATTCAGCTGAAATCTAGTTGTTTAACCCTTTGTACTCGGAGCTATTTCATCTTGAAAATTACACATTTTTTCCGACCTAGAATATATCCATTCCCTATGATTTTTTAAATTTTATGGATATCAAATGCAAACAATATTTTGAATAATGGTACAGCAATTTTTAGTGGCGCCTCTCTCTCTCAGAGTCACCATTCGAGTGCTGAGGGTTAATTAAGTCAGACTTAGTTTTGGAGAAGACCTGTCTCACAAACCTAATGACAGCTCCCTACGTGTAGAGACCACGAAGAATTGCGTCGAACCAACCCAGGGATTAGCTGATTACCCTATCGCATTAAAAGCGAAGCCGCGCGAACAAGACCGGCGCGATATAATGGTAAACATCGGACGATGCTCGTGCGGAAATCACACCCCACGCTCATCAGGCGATTTACTATCCATTATCGTAAACTCGATGGAACGACGGTCCGCCCTCCCATAAACGGGCGAAAGGTATCGGTCTCGGCAACATCCCGTTCCGCCATTTTCACGACTCCCTCGTGAACGCGCGACGGGTGGCGCCGTTAATTTAGTACACATCCTATCCGGACGGTAGAAGGCTCGAAGATGAGCCATCGTCGAAAACAGCCCCAGTTCCGACGGTGACGACAAGTGGCTGGCGGGGTGCGAGTTTTACGAGCGTTTAACGGGCCGATTTATCGCCCGCCGAAAGCGGGAAACGAAACCACGACCTGTCGCACGGATCTCCTTGTCCTGTCCCGAGACGGGACAGGACGGGCCACGTGACCCGGCTAGACGGTTCGATCGGCCAAGCGATTTATAATTTCCGATTTTCGTGGCGGCCGCGTTGCTCATTCGGCCCGCGTCCGCTTCCTCGAAGAGACTCGAAGAGTATTGTCTCTCGCGCGTCTTCTCGCGAGGGAGGTCAACATCCGTCCGTCTGCTTTCATCCACTCCCTGGGATTCCTGTCCCCCTTAGTCATCCCCATGGTCTGGGTTAGGTGTCCCGTAAAAGCGTCTGGCCGGTGACCAAACAAAGGAATCGACGCGCGCGACGTGTACTGTACAGAGATCGCAAGTTGTATCTACAAACTGAATAACACACGAGCAAGGGAACTAGGCTGCCAGCAGCTGTACCTAGTAACCCTCCAGAAAGAGGGCTTGTAATTAGACAGCGGATTTTATGCATTTATGACAAAACCGACTAAATGTAATTTGATTAAACATGTTAAGACTGAAAATAAATTTCAACTTCACTCCAGTTTGTTGCAATCCAGGTGGACGATTTTTATTCTGCATAGAGATCCGCTGTCTGCTTATAATATTCTACATATAATAGTACAGTGATTCTTAAACTTATGTAGTCCGGGGCCCCCACTCTTGAACAACATTTTTTCGCGGACCCCATCCCAACCCTAGGCATTTTACGTAGTTCTTGAGACTTAATTTGAAACATGAAAATGTGAAATCATGAAACATTTTGAACATGAAAATGATTTAAATGACATTTTTCTTTTTTTTTTAGCAAAAATATCTGTTAATGACAAAATTGTTACGCGGACCCCCGGTAGAGGCTACGAAGACCCTCAGGGGTCCGCGGACCACAGTTTAAGAACCACTGGTCTAGTAGATAGAATTTTGCTTTAATTAATGCCGCAGTCCGTTACTTTGATATGCAACAGAATGCATCCTGAAGCTTAGGAATTGCTTCTGGACACTTACAGCCTTTCAGAAATCACGTGTAGAAAGTGGATGCAACGGTTTGGAAAAGTTGATATTGAAGTTGAGGACAAGACGCCCGATCAACCCGCAATATCGACGCTAAAACGGAGCATTCATGGGAAGAAGATAATGTATCGTCCCGATAAGATGTCGGGATCCTCCGAGATCAACGTCCCATGGGGACACCAGAGTCTTGATCGCAGCGTACGAAGCAACGTGTAAATGATTCTCACTCGTCCAACAAGATTTTCTTGGTCGAAAGCGTTGTTGGTCGTTTACGTCGAGTCCTCAAACCGCATTTGCATGAAAGATTGACTGTGGCCGTGGGTACTCTATCGGGACACTCGACGAATGCTAAGAAGACGCTGTTAATCATTCAGAACGAAGTTTCTACTCGACGCTGGCGAAGAATTAGCAGGTAGATGCCTGAAGTTTTAAATTTATCTACAGTTTACCAAATAGACAACTTCTGCGTGCTCACCAGGAAGCCATCCAGACATCTTGCGCGGAATATATTCATAGGACACGGAGAAGAGCGAAGTTCTATGCAAATGGCGTCGTTGCCGAGGCCACCGACTTATTCCCGGTAATGAATATTTTAATTCGATTATTCAGACGGGAACTGGCGAACACGAGCGAACGACAATGAACGAGGCTGGTTCGGTGACGTCGGATCATCCATCATCGATTCGATTGCTCGGACGGACGGCGCGGCGCAATGGCCCATTAGAAACCGTGAATCACTTATTAACGAGTGTTCGTTCTAGATTCCTACATTCACTTGATCTCTATTCCCGCGTCACCGGGCCAATCGACCGCATTTCCTCTCGTTATCTGCCCATTAAAAAATGTGTCTTCCTAAAACCTCAGGGACGTAACGCGGTCTTCGAGGACCCTTGCCACATCGTGGTCGATCTCTCTTGGACTAGATATTTATCAAGGTGGAACATAATAATGGAAACACCGAGTTCTTTTTTCGCGAGTTCTTCAGGATAAACATATAGGGTTATCCAAAAGTACCTTTAGGATGTTGAATAAGAATATCTGTCAAACGCCATGTTTGTTTCTTGTCACTTTCTTGTATTTCTAACCTAGAATGATAGACAATTTTAAGAATGTAGTCGTATACGATTGAACAGCGTGTTAAAGTTATTAAAATTTATTTTACAAATCAGTGTTCAATAAAAAATACCCGCCGTAATATATCAGATAATCGTCCATCAGAGCAAACAATTCGAAATTTGGTTAAAAAATTTGATGAAACTGGATCTGTTCATGATAAACCAATGTCTGGCAGACCAAAAGCAGCTCGTTCGAATGAAAACATTGCTGCTATTCGTGAAAGTGTTGCTAATGACCCATCAACATCAATTCCACGTTGTCAAGAATTGAGCATTTCTTCGAATTGATGTCTGTAAACGTGGTCGTGGTGGTCATTTGACAGATATCGTCTTTCACACATAATTGTCATAGATGACACCTGATAATAAAATAAAAAATATTATGTTCTTTATTTAATAAAAACTTCCTATAGTCTATTTTGTGAATAACCCTTTATATTCATTTTTACTTTTAGGTACCGTAAAATATTCCATTCCTTTCTGTTTTCGTTGCAAGATTTATTTCTTCAGAAATTCTTAATACCTAAAAATGTGACATTCGTGTACTTTGATACTTCATTTTTAAATATGAACTTTTCGGACCGCTTTCTTGATTTTCGCGGATCACTAGAGGGGTTAAACTCGTCTAATAAATAAACTAACAGTGCAGAATACAGGCCCAGCTTCCGCAGCTTAGCCATACAATACAAGTTTTCCCGTTTTCTCGGACTGTACGAACTGTGACCGAGGTAGCCACGGGTTAAGACAGGTCTCACACAGCGAATGTCACCGGACGAGACCGAGCACGTCGAGTGTTGACCGTCCAGGCGTGCTGAAGTTTGCGGAGAATTTGGAATTCCATGTGGCTGGTTTCGACACGGTCGTTCGAGCGATTCCGGCTGGAACGAGGCGGCTGCGTGCAGGAAAACACTTGGAGCGGTAGCTACGGGTCTCGGGAACGAACAATTATCGGTAGATCCGTGAGCTGGAATAAATTTCGACCGGTAGTCCCCCCGGCTGGTTCGTGATCGTCGTAGAAAATGAGCAGTTCCGTGAATTCCGTCGTCGTCCCGGTGGCTGCAAGCCAGCGGACGCGTAAATTAAGATGTACGCGGTGTCGTAAGCGCATGTTCGTAAAGTGTCGTGTTAAGTGGTAATTTTATAATATTCTAACGGGACGTCCCGAGCACTATTTACCATGCCCGTGTTCGGGGCCCACAGGACGGCACCTACCGTTACGGTGTAACGCGTTCCAACCCGGTCGTTACAAAACTGTTACCCGTCAAGTATCTACCGGCAATTTCTTGTAATGGCCTACGCAAATTGGAACCTTATGAAACATCCATCAAACACAGTGGCACACCGGCCAGCTAGAATGTTACCACTCGATTCCGCGGTAATTTCACTTCGGAACGAAGTATCGCTGCCTTTCCACCACGCCTCTTGACAATTTTCGTGTCCCGAGACTCTCCGGACCGAAAACTGCTTCTTCCTGGTAAGAGAAAGTCCTGCAAACTATTTATCCGACGCAGACACCTGTAAATTATATATTATTAACATTTATGAGCTCCCCGACACATGTGCTATATAAAATTGCTTCAAAGCCAAATGTCTGGGGAGCAGCAGTTTCATGAGGGACGCTGCTTCTGGTTAACACGTTCTCCACCGCCGCACAGTGCGGCCGATCGCAGAACAAGTACGGTTTTTCACCCCTCCTTTCCCCCCATAACTTTATCTGACAACAGAAACTTAATAACTTTATTATTATAAAAGAAAATATACGTATAAAAAGAAAAAAAATTGACATTACGGTCATTACATGTTTTTTGACATAGAAATTGAAAGATTCCTCATTGTCAAATTATGGACGTATATGGATATGAAACTGGTAAAATCTAATAAGGAAATAATTCACAACGGATGAGCAACCATGTTTTTGACGTTATGATAGGTTCTTAGCAAGTTACACATTTCTAAAGTTTGAAAAGGACTGTAATTATCAAAGAAATTACTCGACTAAATAAAATAATGGATGGTAATATAATATAATATAATACTTGCGTTCCTTTATGTACTCCATAGCTGGTGAGAAAGGTTTTATTACTCAACGTTTAAGAGAACACTACTAAAAGTAGAGATTTCACTAATACTCTGATATACTGACCGGGAGGATTAGCAGGTGCTTCAATGTTTACTTAAAACCAGCTCAAGGTCCCTTTAGCCAAATATTTGTTATGTTTGTAACATATAATGAAACGTCACACAAGCGTTGGTGCGCGAAGTCAACCAATTTTGGGATTTTTGAACAGCTAGATCGGCGATCGGCCGCACTGAGCGCTGATAGTCAAATTCATTTTATATGACCACAGAATGGCTAGTAAGGGAATTGAATAAAATAACAAAATATCTATTTTGCAAGAAGAAGCACAGTCTGCCGATGAGGAATCCGTGATCCGTACGAAAAAGCACATTTCCACAAACAACGGGTCCGGAAGAGCGGGTCTCGAATCGGTCGTCAACAGAATCACGTGTCACGGCATTAATCATCCGGTTAGCGAGTGCTTCCTCCCGCAGGAGCGCTTGTTAATTGGATGATCGGATCGTGTGGTACACAGAAGGAGGAGGAATCGGCGCGGGCAGGAGAGATCGGGTCGCAATCTCACGGTGCAACGGTGGGTCGGTAGATACCGCAATCAGCATTTCAGAGGGTGATAAAATTGCTTCTATGTGTCACTGGACCAGGAGTCGGGTCCGGGGCTTACAGAAGGATGACGTGAACGCCGCGCCAGGCCGCGCCGGTCTGATAGGTCGCGCGATAAACCGATCAGATAATTTTCAACGCTTAGATCGAACCTGTCGAGTCGCTGCTGGCTGCCTCGGCTTTGTCCGGGGGTAGACGCGTGGGACAACCGTAACACGGTGGGTCGCCGGTCGTGGATAGGCCGTTGCCGTATATGAAGACGTAATTGGACCGGTTGACAGTTTCCGAGCATTCATTTGACGTGTGACATGATTCAGAAGCGTCCAGCCGTTGTCACATCTTCAATTGCCTCCTCCGTCGGAGCAATCATCGTCCTGCGGCTACTCTCTCCGACTCGCGAGAGAATCGTCGCGACGAGTCGAGCCGAGCTGAACGAAGGTTGTGTGTTTCTGTGACGACTTTGTCCGGCAGCGATTTCCTTTCTTATCTGTTGGGTCTCGTCGCGCCAGCCTGTAACGCGATTCGACGACAAGCGAGCGCGAAAATACCGCTGCAGCTTTCGCAACGGAAGTTCAACAGATAGGACCAGATAGTGCTTCCTCGGAGCACGAACAGACGAGCTCGGAATGCAAACAGGGTCGGCGGCCTCTTTCTGGTGACGCCCTCCCTTCGACATTTCAGTTTTACGCTCGCAAAATACGGCGTTGTCTCGATACATGCGAAAACTTCGGATCCGAAATGTCGTTTAGTAGATGCTCGCACGAAACGGGATCGGAAATGCGTGCGCAAATCGAGGTTGTGCGACGAAAGAGGTCATCAATCATTGTGATTCGTAGTGTCGATCTTCGTTTGTTTCTGCGTAGACACAATCCCCACCACGAGCTCCTACGAGCGAGATTCTACTGTATATTCTACAGATACTGTTCCTTGGATAGCGAGTAAAAAGCCAGGAGTGTATCACTGAGACAATACCAATTCAGTGAAACAAGTGGTTTGGTTCGAATTCTTTTCGTACGACATTTTCACCGACATCTTTCGAAAATCCTCGCGCACATAGTTTCAGAATGTGGCGAAAGCCTGGCGATCGTATCCAGAGATTGCGGGTTCGAATTTATTAGCGATGAATTAATAATTCCTCGTTGCCGTGGCCGGGCGCAAGCTGCAGAGAACGTCTTTCGGTGGGATCGTCGAGATTGAAATGTTCGTAGCAGGAGGAGCCGGGCGGTAAAGCCGAAAACCGGGGATGAACCGCGAATATTTTGTGGCATAATGCCGGCCCCGGGGATCCCTTAATAACACGTTGCCCGCTCGTATCCCCCTCCGTTTGGATCCAAGGCCAAGATACCAGAAGCTAAAAAGATAATCGTACACGCGGGGCCCCGGAGAAAGAGAGTTTCCGCCGGGACAGTGATTATGTTAATCGTTACGCCGTTCCAGGTATTGATAACGGTATATTGCGACGGCAGTATGAGGATCGTGCACCTTGCAGCAGATTATACCTGGCTAACTCGATGGTAAATAGAAACCTTACGCGATAACGAGCGCCGTGTTTCGCCGGGGAGGTTCGTTCCATCAGGTGAATTATCAGCGCGGGCTCGGCATTCGGTGTGCCGGATCCGTCAGACGCTCTCTCAGGACATTCCAGAACCTGTTTATCGAAACCGTTTAGTTGGAAGCGGCGATTCTTGCCGGGAGTATTAATTGTAATTATACACCGGACGCTAATTGCACGTTATTAGACGCCGGAGTGCCTAGCAAACAAACCCCCGTTCCTCCGCGCCCAGCTGTCCGGCTGACGTGCTAACTCGAGACATCAAGCTGAACTGGTGAACCAACCTCGTCAACTGCTTTCGCGAGATTTAGAACGTTTCGCGGACGTGTCCCGGCTTCCGAGTCGACGGCCTCGAACCTCCATTTTGAATTCGCCAAGTTCCATCTCGTTTAACACCCCTCGATACGCTCCAGCTGTCTTCCTTCGATTTTCACGAATAATTGAAAGAGTTGCTCCAGTTTTGAATCATCTACATTTGACAACAAAATTCACCTTGCTCTTTGCTGATGGAGTCTAGGAAAACAATATTCTCGAGAACTGGCGAATGATTAAGGAAGTCAGGTTGCCATCGGTTCCGATTTTGCACGATATCACGGCGGAAGCTTGTTTAGAGTAAACTCGACAAAATATTGTGCGGCGAGCTGTGCGGAATCAAGGGGCGGAGGCTGAAAATACAACGAGTGGCATCGACCATCGCTGAAAATTACATTTCTGGCTCGAGATCCGTCGCGTTTCGATTTTCCACCCGTAGACGGTACGTACTGCATAATTGCGACCCCCGCGTATCTGTTTTTGCAGAAGCCTCGGTGTTATTGGATTTTTTGATTGATTCGAGTCGCTGTCCATTCAGTCGGCTGGACGTGCAACGTTTTCGATTTTTAGTTCACGCTGTAATTGTACTTTCAGCAGGGATAAATTAAATTACACTGCAATTGATCGGATATTGGCTCGGATGGTGACTTCTCCCTGGTTATGTATAACACCGACATATTTAACCCCTCCGACTCGACTGTTACTGTACAGACACTCCGACAGCGTTGTTGTTAATTAACACAATGATTTTTGTAGCCTGAGTGTTAACATTCTGATAACACATCTCTGAGGGACGGAAAATTAATTATATTTGTAAAAGGAAAAATAATTGCTTGGAGTAATTGATGAGTAGCTGTGAAAGAATTATCAGAGTTTGATTCTTGCAGACGGATTTAAAATTGCTTGAAGTTGCTAAACTTTCAACACGGTTCTCGAAGGAAGGAGGAGTACCAGAAAAATAATCGAACGACAGAGTAGACTGGAATATATTGTATATCCGGTAGAGTTTTTCACGGTGAAATTAGTTTGAATTAATTTGAATAGTTTGAGTATGCCGGAAGCAGACAATAGTGAAATAACACGGCAATTCATTTTTCTCATGAAACATCGAGCGCATCTGAATTCCTAGGAACGATTTCGTGAAATATGGAATCGCATTGATGCGCAACCTCGAGCCGCGAGACGCTCGAGAAAAGGGATTACGAGATATAACTCGATTACAGTGTCTCGAGTATCCTTTATATTTCACTAGCGTGTTTTCTTTTGCCTCGACTGGAGTGCGCTTGCGACGGGTTAATTTTCTCTGGCTCCCGTCTCACCCCCTTCGCTTCTCATACTTTCTCTTCTTTTCTCTCGTGCTCCTCCTCCTCCCCCTCTCTCTCTCTCTCTGTCTCCTCGGCCTCGCAATTCTCTCGATTTTCATCCCTCTTCGCGTGTGAGTGCAATACACGCCCGAAAGGGAACCCGGTGGAAAAAAATGTAAGATGTGCGGATATTGATACTGATACGCGACTTTGGTATATTTGCGCTTCATCGTCAGTCGTAGCCAATATCGAGCCACCCTCTTTTTTTCTCCCTCGATGAAAAGCGCGGACTTGACGCGAAAATATCGGTCAGCCTCGCTGCCGTACCATTTAATCAGGAAGTAGATCAAACACGAAGTTTTTAGTGAAAATGCAACGCGTTTGTTCAATCACTCTCGCGCGCGTTACATGTTTTTCTTTGATCCACCGGGTTGGTTCATTCTCGATTAAAAGCTCGGAGTTAATGTAAAAATAACGGTCAGACTTGTTACCGTGCCGCTACTCCAGCCGTCTTCATTTATATGCCGATCTAAAGATATCATCGAGAAAGTCGCCAAAGTGGTCGCCGAAAAAACTCGGCAGCCTCTGCGTAGACGTTGAAAAAGATCGTTCATATTGTAACAACGTATTCGCACGAGAAGAATTTTTAAAAATCACCTTAACGCTGTTAACATGTACAGAAATATTAGCAAGTCACAGCCAGCACCAACTCTCAGCAACGTTCTGCCTTACTGCCTCAGTCCCCAACACATTTGACAGGGGTAGAAAAACGAAACAAGCAAGAACTTAACAAAATCATACTAGCTGTGTAACTTTTAAGAGAAACGTGAATTTTCGAAAAAAACCCACCTGCTAGCAAATGGGAGTTACTGGGAGTTAATGGGACTCCACATTCCTCGCGTATCTTCGACTGCCGACTGCGCTGCAGCCGCCACCCCCAGAACCCGATACGCGTTCGCAGATAAGAAAACGATACACGCGGGATCGGGTCGTGGTAGCGATTTTAAACGTAAAGTGGCCGACGTAGCGACGATCTAGCAGAGTGAGGGCTCTCTCGGCACGAGTTTCATCCCCCTGAAAACGGCGTTGTAACCGCGATCGATTCGGTGGAGCGCACCGCACGAATTCCGACGACGGCACCGGCGCCGACCCACGCTCCTACGCTGCATTAATGCACCGAAACGTAGTTACAGTTTGTAACTCTATTTTGAGGGGCATGCACGAGGGGGTTGGCGGTGTGCCCCCTCGACCCCTCTGCAGCTTTGTATCCGTCCGTTCATCCCCCTAGATCCACCCTCTCTCGCAATATTCTGCGGCACAGATAACGTTAACGATTATGACGACGTCGCGGCTGAGCTAGGATGACTGGGACAACATAGACTCCCGAGCGTAGGGTTCCTCTATGTATATAATTTGAGAATTACCGACTGCTAGGCTCTGCCCCCGTCGACTCCCTTTTCTGCCAACCATCCTCGTTCGCAGCCTGCCTCGATTTCGCTCTCCTTCCGCACGAAACGCCCGAAACATCTGTGTCGTAATTATTCCGTGCACGCTCTCGAAAGTGTTCGGGACCCGGTGATCGATCGGCGACCGCTGGTCGATCGTTTAAAGAGGTTTTCGACGCTGCCAGGGGGACGGACGTTTACGAGAAGATGATCGGTCCGGAGCTACCGGCGAACTTCGGTCCACGGGAAATCGATCTCTCGCTCGGGCAAATTGAGACGACCCGGTGCAGGGGCTCTGGATCGATTATGGAACCTTCTAATGAGCCCACCGTGCCACTAGATGCCTCCCGAGAAATCAGAAACGCGTTTTAATTATCGCGCCTATCTCGGTCGCTGCTGTTTTACGTTTCGGTTCTACAAAAATCTGTCGACGCTCCGTCCAATTGCACTGATGCAGTTTTGTTGCAATCTGGTACGTAGAACACCGTGGAAATGTTGCAGAAATCGGGTGGAACGGTAGCCAGGAAGTCGGTTTGACGATGAATTATAGTTGTAGGTGTCCGGTGTTATGCCGCAGGGTTCAAGCAGCAATCGTAACAAACAAATGAACTACCGTAAACTCGATACGGGAACGAGCGTCCGGTGGTGATTTATGAAACGTTCGTAATGATGGCCGTGGGTGTCGTAAATTAAGGAGACCCGGGCGTCATACGCTTTAATCTGGCGGTGTCTTCCCATCTGCCGGTAGGATCATTGCGCGGTGCGTCCACGCACGACAAATTCTTTCCGTCTGATTAATTTCCTAGTGGAAATTAATCACCGCGAGGGGGCTTGCGGAACGAACGATTCGGTCCGTTGATCCGCGCGACTCGACGCTGTGCCGCGGCGAAACACACGGCACGGGGAGGGTTCCGAACAAGGGAAAGCCAGAAAAGGGGGTTAGGGGGCGGTCGGGAACCCCTCGAAATATTGATTGACATCCGGGTGACAGATTTCGCTGGCCACACACCCTTTTTGCTCCCGAACTGCAACGTACACCCGAGGACCCCGCGTGTGCTTGCAGCTCCTTCCTCGGCTCCTTTGTCATGCTGATTCGCGCTGGCAACGTTGCAACCGGTGCACACTCGACCAGAATAGCAAAAATCTGGACGACATTCACGTCCCCGGTAATTGTACATTATTAATTAGACTGCGGATCTTTGTGCGAACTTCCTGCATCGAATTGTTCGAAACTCGAGTTCAATGAAATGTACTTCATCCCCTAACCTTCGAGGGGCAGCAGTTTTCAAAGATACAATTTTTCCAAAGATTGTTTTCAAAGATGCATTAAATGTCTTGAGGACAAAGTTGAATGGTAAAATGGGGCTCATACGACACACAAAAAAATTTTGTGTTTTTATGTCATTTTTTTAGAGATATGAAGGTCACCTTCATTTTTTTTAATGGAATCAGGTATTTTTTAATACGTCAACCGATGCAGCTGGACATTCGTTATAAAAAAGTACTAATCTATGTCGAAAAGTTAGTAGTTCAGGAGATATTTCAATTTAAATAATTTTAAAACACCATTACTGTCGTACTAAGACATTAGCGTTTATTTACTAGTGTAACGTCTTACAATTATGTAATATACAAGATGAGTTGAGATATATCTATATACAAATAAAGGAGATCATCACATATTACGATTTTTACTGATTGTGAGTTTGACATGAATAAAAGTCACACCCTGTACGAGGGGCTAATTTTACCCCTGCAATTATATGCACCTGCAAATGCATAATTCGTAATAACCCAAATGTAATAAAGATTCATCTGTTAAAATGAGCGATTTATTTTTAAATACACAAACATCTTATTGTATTTGGAAATAGCACTTTTAAAGACGCTGGGATTGATTCAACCTCACCTGGTTCGCGGAGGGTTAAAAGAATATACGTGCGGTGTTCAATCGAACACGACAGTCTTCGGTTTTATCCAAAGATCATCGAACTCGCTCGTTGCTCGTGGTCCCGTATCGCCCGGACGCGGAACAGGCTAATTATGAATCCTTGATGCGGCCGAATTACAAAGTTTGATTGCGATTCCGCGAGTTATTACTCCGGGTTCTTGCAGCCCGAGTTGCCGCGGCTTGCAGGGAAGTTCAATATTGAACTCGATTACATTTTTTGATCAATGTTAGAGCCATCTGCTCCATTCTTTATGTGTTAATCCTGCGGGTCTTCTGCGGGAAACTTGGCTGCTGATTACTTCCACGGAGGGCCTTGATAACGCCGCGGTGTTTGATCTTCGTGCACTGTTCCGCAACGTTTAGCCCGAAATGAAACTCCGGGCTTCGGTAATGAACATTTTTTAAACCACGTGCTGCGAGCGCTAATATCCGGCTCGCGTCTCGTGTGCGCAAATCGAATTATCAACGACTACGTTAAAAAAAGAACAAAACTGGAACATATGTAAAGTAAATATTATCTGGATCAATTGCAAGAAACAGGGACTAAGCAGAAATTTCCTTCTACCGCCAACGACTTTGTTAACTTAATTGAATAACTTTGTACGAATAATATAATTAGTGAGTCTCGGAAAGTCTGGATCGACTGGATAACTTTGCCACGTGCAGAAACATGTTACACATATAGAGATCGTAGCCAAGCAGCTGGAAAGGCGGTTAAAGTGCTCGTTGGGAAAATTGCAGAGTATAGGAGCGTATCATCGCGATGCTGATAATAGACTCGTTCGTAAGCCTAGCGTATCCTGGATGATTGGTTAAAGGATGTATATATAGAAATCGCGAAGTTATATCGATTCAGGAATTATCTCCAGCTTTACACGCGCGAGAAGCAACGCTGGGGGAAAAAGAGGAGCATAAATCGCAGGCGAGAGGGATTACTTTCGGGATTAGTTTCAGAAAAAGCTAACATTTGGATTAGCGGACATAAACGTTCGGGCAATTCGCGCGGGAAGTCCTCGGACAAATGAAAAGCAAACGAGATAATGTTTCGCGAAAGCAGCTCACGGCCGGCTACTAGATCGCGAGGAGATTGCGCGCGAGCGTTCGCGCGTGGATCCTGAGATCGCGGATCCCTCCCGGGGGGCTTAACTCGTCCTTCCGCCCCATTTTTCTGCGCCGGCCGGTTCCGAGTTTGGGTTACCATTCTCTCGTGTAAGAGGATTAAGATATTACTTGAGCGTGGCGGCGAGCAAGCGTCACGAAAACACGGGCTTTAACACGCTTTATTCGCTTCGTGAAAATTCACGTCTGAAAGTGCAATCCCATCCCGCCCTTCCCTCATCGTGTCTGAGGGTTTACGCCGCGCGGAAAGAGGGTTGGCGAGCATAAAATCGCTGGTGTACACGCGCGTGCATACACCAACTTGCGCGCACCGCCCTCCTTCCTTCATCCCTGACTTCTTGAAACGGATTTCATACCCGGACCGGCGCGCCGCGCGTTTATTGAACATGTCTCCCACGATTCTAGTCCGGTTACCACGTATTCCCTCGAATATCTTAATACTCCACTCAAAACGACACCTTCAACGAGACTTTCCCGAGGCCAACCGCCAGACAGATTCTTTCATTTTCGCTCCGTTAACACTTGAGCTAATTCGAAGTCGTCCACGAAGAAACTGCCCGAAACTTTCAAGTACTAACTAAGTGAATTTCGGGGTTGTTCTTTGGAAAAATTATTGCAACCTAATAGGTTATAGCTGAGCCTATACCTACTGTAAACAATGTAATATTCGTGCGTACTCATCCCTTCATCCCTGACTTCTTGAAACGGATTTCCTATCCGAACCGGCGCGTCGCGCGTTTATTGAACATGTGTACGACCATTCTACTCCGGTTACCACGTACCCCCACGAATATCTGAATATTCCGCCCCGAAATACCGGGGCAGCAAAGATTCTTTAATTCTCGGTCTGTATAAACACTCGAGCAACTTCTAAGTCGTCGCACCGGTCGTCCACGGAGGAACTGCTTGAAACTTTCAAGTACTAACAAAGTACGCGAAAGTTGAGAATCTCTGGAAGTTTTTGTAATAGCACCGACTCGGCTTACTTCGAAGTTATTCTTTGAAGAAATTATTTCAACGTATAGCTGCTGTAAACAATTTAATATTCATGAAACGTTACGATTTCACCGTACGCATTAACTCTTTAGACTGGAATCTATTCTGTTAAGACGTCAGAATACGAGTTTTATCGAAGAATTTCATATTTCCCGAAAACATGGTTTACCGTGGAATGTGATCGAAAGTGAATGATCAGAAAGAAGCATTGGTTGCAGAAAAGAAGCAACGTGTCCAGGAATATTCGCGAGTGGTAACGTCGCTAGTCGGCGCGGTGTGCGCACAGAGAGCGCGGAAGGGTCCACCGGCTCTCTCGGGCAGGCTCTCACCCTTTCGCGCCCTTCTTGCGCCATTCTTTTCCTCCAGCATCGGCGCATGCACGATGCCGGTGCACGCTCTCGCACACGCTCGCAAACAGTGGCGTGGTCGTGTCGAGGCTCGACGGTCGCGTCGATGAATTCTTTGATCCACACTGTAATTAGTTGGTGGCAAGCAGCGCGCGGCAGCCCCGTTCCCCGTAACCGGCGGCGGCCCCGCAACAGCAGAAGCTAGAGCGGGGGCTGGGGGTAGCAAAAATGTTTGAGTGGCGATCAAAGTAGTACGACTCTGCCCTGTGCCGGGCTCACCGGGGGCAGTAGCCAAGGGTGGCAGCAGCTAAGGAACGAAAAAGAGGGAGGCCGAACAGAGAAGTAGGGGGGTTCAAACCATCCCCGTCGTCGGCGCCGACTCGCGCTATTGCCGGCTAGGTTCCCATTGGCGTAGCTCCCGATGACTTCCTCCTTCTTCCACTTACGTCCCTCGACCCTTCCTCCCTTCTCGCTCCCTCGAGATAATGGAAAGATACGGGCTTAGGTCGATTTATACGAGGCGTGATCAAAAAGAAACCGGACTCTGTCAGTTTCCTTGTGAGGGTGTAACATAAAGTTTCATGGCTCTGCTGAGCGCTACACGTTGAAATATGTACGCGGACCATCGGAGCAAAATCTTTTCTCCATTGCAACAGAGCAAATCAGCACCGAGAGTGAATACTGGTGTACTTACTTTTACGTATACTTAGAAATATTTACTAATTTTTATGCACGCGACCCCGGAAAGACGCCGGCTCCTCGAACTTCTGAATCGGAATGCACGCGGAAGAAATAATAGGTGCACTCGTTCCGCTCGCGGCATTGTTCTCGAGGGGTTGATCGATCGTTGGATCAAGGGGCGAGAGTGTCTTCGGGGATCGAACCCGGCAAAGTACGGTCAAAATAATTCGAGAGAGCACTACGCCAGTGTTAGAGGGCGCCGTATGACACGTCGAGTGCGGCACTCCGCGCCCTCAAAGCACCGCCGCCATCGTCTTCTTCGTCGACGTCGTCGTCGACGACGAGCACGACGATGTCGACGACGACGACAACGTGCGTCCCTGTGTCGTCACGTCCCGCCACCGGCATTGCTTTCACCGAGACGCGTATCAGTGTGGGAATTTAATGCATCCGCGGGAAGAGCGACGATGGATAAACGGAACGCCACTCGACGCTCGCTGCTGTTGCGAATGCAACGCGTCTCCATTCTTGGATATGTACCGGGTGTCCGTGAATTGTTTCGGCAAACTCGGGAACGTCTTATTAAAGATGCTAACGAGCCAGGATTACATTTACTCGTTCAAATTTACTCTTCAATTACTACCGTCTTAGAGACGTGGTCACATATCTGCACAGCCGGTGTGCACATCGTGCGCGTCCCTGCTGGATATTTACAAAAATATATCGTATACTAGCATAATTCCCGTTGAAAAATCAACGGCTGCCGTATTTCTGGAGGTACGCCACTAATTTAATATTAACACTTGATCCTGAAGGATTTCCGCGATAATAACATATTCGTGCACCCTTTTGGACTAACCTGTGCACCAAATTTCAGGTTTATATGTCTTCTATGTCTCGAGATTTTTGAACCGTTACAGAGGACAGAGGAACTGGCAATTTGTATGTGTATAGATACAATGTAGCATCTATAATTTAACATTAATCCGGACATACTCGTCCACGTTTTCCAACAACACCTTAAACTTTACATTCTTCAATCGATTCCTTTTTTCCATTTTTGACCAAAGAATAAGCGCCACTATTAAGCCACACGAGACCCCAGCAGCGGGCTAAAACAAATAAGCGCAGCCCGGTTCGCAATCCGGGTTTGATTTCATACATATAATGCACATGCATAATAAATGATAATCGGATGGCGGAGATATATGATTGTTTGACGGCAAATATTAGTGCGCGCCACACAGTCCTCCTTTTCCACTAATTTCCGACGGAAGTACCGGTGTGTAATTACCCTTAACAATTTGCCGAATAAGCTAATCTATTGCCGCGCGCGTTGTGGCCCCGGCGTAATAAATACTCTCTTCGCGGTAACAACTCGGAACTGTTTGCGATGGCGTTGCTTTGAGCCCGGGGAACGCGGCTGAAAATTCAAGTGTGCCCGGGACCGGTGTTTCAAGAACTGCAGGCCGGCCACGGTGTTTTCATTAATTCCGGAATAGAACGGCGCCAAATTTACTTTTAACGACGCAACTTTTCCGCGGGGTACAGGCGCGCGGGCGCATGTCGGTTCCGCGGAAATTTGTTTGAAATTTCGGTCGTAGGAAATAGGAGGGCGCGCGTTGACGGAGACCGGCAAACGAATACTCGATCGCTCGAATGATTTATTCAGTCGCGCAGATGTCTGTCCCGTCGAGTTCGGACCGGGAGAGAAAATAAAACAAAAATCACGAAGAGAGAAAGAGAGAGCGGGGGGGGGGGAGTGTACGAGCGATCGAGGAATCAATTCGAGTAACCAAACAAACGCGGACAATTTTTTTTCTCGTTTCGCTCCCGTCGCGACTTCGCGTCACCGTGTAACTTCGACGAGGCACGAACCGTCGACGCACGGCACGACGGACTTGCAGACTATTGGAATTTACACGACCCTTCAGGTGCACACGCGATTGTTTCAAGAGAGCCGGGGAGGACGACCGGTGAAAATGTTGGTTAGTTTCTGCTGCGTAGGCTCGCGAGCTCATTTACCGCGGTGCGGCGAGCTCCGTGAACCAAGTGAGACGGTCTACAAGCGAAAGAGAGAAAGAGAGAGAGCAACCAATGCTCCAGATGCTGCTTCAGCAATTTTCGCATTCGCTCGCAATTGGATACGTAGACGAACCGTAGGTTAAGTTTGCGTATTAGTGGTACGCGAAACAGATGTAGCGCGGCGTGCAAATGGGGAAGAAGAGCCTCCGGAATCCCCGTAAAATCGTCTGTGCCGGCCGCGGCAGCTGTCGAGGTCGCTCAGACCGAATTAACAGGTTGGACGAAAATTGAACGCGACTACCCTTTGCTCACGAATTTACAAATGGATCCGTTTCAAAGGAGCAACTCGTCCTTTTCCGCCGCGCCCCGTAAACTTGCTTAGCGCTCCTCGCCTCCATAGAATTTCGCACCGCGCTGTCGATGTGCTACCTTTTCTTACCACCTTGCCCCCGGTACGCATCGTTTCCGACTACACGAATTCGCAATTTACACTTCAAGAACGATATACAAAAAAATTGCAATTATTATTAAATACAACTCGATGACAACCTGTACAGTGGATCCGGACCGATTTTGAAACGACTAGCAACATCTCGACCAACTTCGATACCAATAATTAATTTCTCAAGAAGTCACGGTCCGCCGAGCCCTATTTTTAGCCATCACCGACTCCTCCGTTCGTATTACGTGTCCTATCGACGTACAAAAAAGCGCGCCAGACGCCGAGATTCATGCTCGCCCTTCGACCCACGGCTTTCCGCGTCTATCTCGTCGGTGTCTGACAATATTTCTCACGCGCGACCGTGAGACGCCATTTTCAGCTGGATGGCTCATAACGCGGGGGTGCGTCGCGAGATGCGCTCTCTCCGAAAAAAGAAAAAGAAAAACGGAGAAACGCAAAAAACGGGCGACGCAGGTCTTGACAGGCGAGCGAACAAGGGAACACGAAGAGAATACACTTTTTCCTCGGGTTTCTTAGACGTCGCGTTTCTTCATCCCCGATTCGCTTCGATCGTCGCCCGTCCGAGTTCTCTTTTATTTTTTTATTCCGTTCTCGGCGTTCCTTCAGCTCCTCGTTTCTGCTGGTTCTCGCGCTGTTCCATCGCATCGACGACGACGACCCGGTGACTCGTTCCACGAGGCGACGCGGCGCTCTCGCGACGGCAAACAGAGCGGACGGAAGAGAACAGAAGTGTGGCCCTCGGGAAATTTTCGAATCCGGGGCCAACGAAGCGAGAGTGTGCTCTCTCTGACGGAAAATTATGCCACGCGCGGGATGTCTTTGAGCAGGCGTTCCGCCGTGTGTCCGATCCGATTCGTCGCTAACGAGAGGTTACTTTCACAGGCTAGAGCCAATAGAGAGAGATAGGCGCGGGACACGATGTAGACCATCGTCATCCCCCGGTTGCAACGAGCAACGCGGCCCGCCTCTCGTCGTCGGGCGTTCGATGCTCGATGAATTTCGTTACAAAGTATACTATACGCTCGTTCAACGGCCGCAAAAAGATATAGGAGCCGGGCTTGTGAAGCGACGTCGAGGATGTTTGTAGCCCCGGGGGCGGCTCTTTATGCTCGAGTGCGCGCACGTTGTGCCCCGGCGTGCTCGACGATCTTTCGTTTACAAAGAGGCTTCGGTTCGGTCAACCTAGCGCGTTGGATCGTCCTTCTTGCCTCTCCAACCTCCACTCTCCGCTTCGCTAAAATATAGATCGAGAGAGAGAGAGAGAGAGAGAGAGAGAGAGAGAGAGAGAGAGAGAGGGAGAAGAGCTGTTAAGGGACGAGGAGGGCATCGCGGGAGCAGAGGATACACGAATAGAGAGATAGAGAGAGAGGGTCTCGTCCGTGCAGGCACGCGGAACGTCCGTCGTCCAATGCAGGAAGAGGAGGCTCGGGGACCGAAATCGTAATTGGATTCGAAGAGGAGAACGAGTCGCGATAGGAGGCGAAGAGAGAGAGAGAGAGAGAGAGAGAGAGACTGATAGAGAGGGCAAGGGGGAGTGAGAGAGAAAGCGGAAGGGAGGATCCTATTCGGCTTCATTGGCCGACCCTGGCGATGTCACAAAGTATAATACGAACTAATTACCCCGTCGTCGGCAAAGCTGCACTCGACTGCCACTCCGGGACAATGAGTGGGCACTTCCGCGATGTTTTCTGCATACGCGGCATCGGAAGCAAAGGCTTCTCGCGAAAGGCACGGCCGCGAAAGAAACGCGGAGGGGGAAGGGATGGGCTGTAGGTAGTTGTCTAGGGGGTGAGTAGGAAAAGGGGCAGGAGCGTCGAACGAAAACGGCGTGGCTGGTGTGCGAGAGAGAGAGAGAGAGGCAAGGCCAAAAGGAACGACAAAGGCAAAAGGAGGAAGAAGAGCTTCTTTTTGGTTGATTAGCCCCCGCGACACAGAAGACAGCGAGCCGGAGCCGAGAGCGCCGATCGTGACGCGTCACAAAGCCTACCGGGCGAGCTCCGCGCTCTCGTAAAGACACCGTGAAGGGATAAATCAAAGCAGGTACCATCCAAACACGATGACCATCGTGCGAAACTCCGAGGGAAAAATACTGTAATTAGCCCCTTAAGCATCCATCCTGCTTCCCACTTTCCATTCTCCCCGCCCCCCTCTCTTTCTCTCTAGCAGTGTGTCCCACTTGCTATCCGTTTGCGGGTCGGGTCTCTCTTTCCGATTCCCCGCCGAAAGAGAATGAACGTTCGACGACATTATCGTTGTACGTGGGTGGAGAGTCAGGACCTATTTCCCTCCCCCTTGATCGTTCCACACCCTCCCCGCCACCCGCGTGTGTGTGTGTCACCGGCGTGCCCCACACCATATACGTACGCGTTCGGTCCCCTAACGCCCTACGCGAGTACGTGGCTGATGGAACGAACGAGGCGAGGGGGCCAGGCGGGGGCGTGTAGCCGAGGAAACTTCAAAGCCCCCGAAACGATTGTTCGGCAACGCTCCCGCGTGTTCCTCGTGTACCTCGAGAGCCACCGGGGCGTTTCGAGGGCAGGGGCAGGGGGTAAAGTACCCACGAATATACACCTACCCCTTTGATTACCTCGGCGGTACTCTTCTTGGTCTTCCTTTTTTTCTTCTTCGAGCTTCGAAAAAAAGTCGAGTGAAAGAGAGAGAGAGAGAGAGAGGGAGAGGGAGAGGGAGAGGGACTCTACGAAGGGGGTGGAGGTAGGAGGTGGAGGAAATGCGAAGGAGGGACCAAGAGAGACGCGTAAAGTTGCCGCGGTGTTCTATATGGATGGAAAAGGGCGAGCCTCTCGTGCCGGAACGCGGGAACGGTAAAGAAAGAGGAAAAAGGCTGGAGGGTGGACGAGCACCGTCACCGAGATGAAGAACAAGATGCTCCACATGATGCATCTAGCCAGAAGGACCGCTCGTATGTGTGTGCGCACGACGGCACCAGCCACGGCCCCGCGGAGAAAAGGTTGCCTGCCGGTGGAAAAGGTTCGTTGGTTTTACGAGCTCTCGTTTGACCCGTGTATTATGCCACAAAGTAAGAGGCCGCCCGCACCGCCTCTAATAATTAATCTACTATTGACTCTTGATCCTTTTATGCGGTGAACTTGAAACATGACGAAAAACACGGGAAATTGTCTCCTCACCGAGATATCTACTCGCCGGAAAGTGATGCTTGGATACTTTTTAACCCGCAGGGCGACCGTCCACCCCTTGCCTCCCTACTTTACAAGATGGAGGCTGCTCGACCCCACATTCTATCTCAAAAATGTTCCTGCGATACGATCGGCTCGAGGATTCTTACAATCGCTATTTTAGTAAACTGAACCAATTTGCAAGGGAGAATTAGAATTTTTATAGAGAGAGAGAGACAACATTCATTCGCTTTGACGGAATACCTATACCAATATCGCCTCAATTATACTTCAATGTATTCGTATATCAAATTTGTTACACAATACGGAATTTCAATTGCCAACATTCCAAACGTAATTCGACTCTCAAAGTACCACTTCCTGCAGGTATACATTCATGACAACAAACACTGTGTCCATGAATTTTCATAATATAATCAACGATCTGTCGAATTTGATGAATTGACTGCGGACTTTTACATAAAATAAAAATTGTTTGCATTAATTACAAAACTCGGGAGCTAGATAGGCATTTATTATTTTTTTTAATAATATGTTGGGGGGGGGGTGTATGAAATCAATGCATCAGTATTTTTAAATTCTTTAAAAGCTTTTACTGTTTCGCACATTCGGTTCAGCGTTGTTCTGTTGGTCCCGAATAGAATTTTTACCAAATTTCGTCGACTTGCCCAGTTTCATTGAGGAAACAATGAAAATCCCTTGGTCATCAATATGAGAAAATCGTTTAGCAGAACGTCGCTAAATTCTTCGACCCGGAGTGCTATGCACTATGCAACCGCCACCGCCGGTGCAACGCGGCCAGAGGGGTTGCCGGTAGAAAAGGAAGCGGGAGATAAGCCGCGCGCGCGAACCGTCCTGATGAATAGCTCGTGAATCGGCATTGAAATCGTACGTGACCATTGTCCGGGAACCGGGATGCTTGTATCGACTTTGCTGGCTCGCGCCGGCTCCGACCGGTATTGTCGCAAAAATCTGCGCATGAAATTAATAACCTTCGCTGATGTGGGAGGAACCGGCCGAGGGGCCAAGAGGAACCGGTGGATCTTGTTTTTGAAAGCTCGTTACTGCGCCCGGTGAAATAGTCACCGACGCACAGAGGTCCGAATCGAGAAATTCAGTGACACTTTGTTATAACTTTTGAACCATTAGGAATATAAAAAATATTTCAAAAACAGCCATTTTTAACTATAGGTGATTAAATATTTTTTGCATTTGTTAAACAATACTTTTCAATTCTCATTGATATTTTCTATTGAAAACAAAATTGTTTGAATATAATTGTACAAACCATTTTTCACTTTCCAAATATGTATCTTACATTGATGTGTAAAAATACTCATCTTGAAATGTCCAACTTTCAATGTTGATTACGACTATAATATTTATTCAATTGTACTACATAATTTCTTCATTTCCGAGGTCCATGGACATTTCGGAAGCAGAGCTCATTTATTCGATATCGATACGAGAAAGTTCATTTTAGCCAAAATGTCACCGAATGTCTGAATCCGGACCACTGTGCGACGATTATCCGCCAAATTGAAACAGCCGCATGAATAATGCATGGTACGACAGTAAAATGTGCAGCGCCGGGATCATCCCCCTATCTTTCTTCTATTCGAGGATTCCGTGGCTCGCAGCCATCGCCAGTTAACACTGCGGACGTTGAGATCGACTCGTCCGACGATGGACAACCGATCGTGAATCACCGGGCTTGTTCGATCGAGCACTTCGGTCCGAGGGTTATTATTCAGTCGCGTTATTTATGGCCGCCTCTTGCGGACTCACTTGATGACTACGATACTCCGTCTTCGGCTCTTAACCGGCCGACGCGAAGTCTGCTACTTTTTACTGTGCGCGAGATGTGCACGTTTCTGTAATTATTTAGGAGAGCGGTGGAGTCTGCGCTCGTTGCACTTGATGATGAGGGATCGCCGAGATCGAAAGTCGTTTCGATGCTGATGACTGTGTTCTGCTGGAGGTATTGATTGAGGCTGATGTAAATTTAACCGTCCGCCACTGTAATTGTATTTCCCGTTTCAATAAATCCAGACTACACTGACGAATAAACGTATCAATTCCTTTGAAACCACCTTGGATTTATCAAAAACCATAAAACTACAGTCCAGCTATCTCCCAGAACACTGGTGCAGGATCGCATTGTGCGGGTGGTTCGCGAACCTGGCGTTCCTCTTCCTGCGTACTCACGCGACCAAACAGGAACACGCTTGATACAGCACGCGAGAAAGCCGAGCGTACGCGGGGCCACGAGGAAGCATTTACAGCCGTTTAATCGCGTTCGTCGTAGGAATGCCCGATGAGCCCGCATAAATAAACGTCCGATCGTTCTACGAACGAGCGCGTGTGCACCCTTCCTTCACCGGGCCCTTGATTTTTTTCGTTTCAATTCTCGCCCGAGCCACCCCCTCGCGTGATTCACTGCGCTCCTCGGCGCCCCGATACCGAACATCGGGGGCTAAGTACCTGCACCGAAGGTATAACTCATTTGGTATCGGGCCACAGACACGTTTCCCTTCGACCCCTGCTCTCTCCGCCACTATCGCCGAGAATTACGAGCGTCATTACCATTAGTCGCGGTAATATAGTAGACGCTCCGCTACACTCTCGCGTCTAAGCAGATACCGGGCCCTAAGTTTCAGCGGACCGCCCCAGTGCGATGATGCCTGTCGCTGAAAGGAATGTTACCGCCGAATGCTCACCGGTTATCGCGCTGAAATATGTGCAACTGCACTCGAATTGAAAAATTACGGAGCCCCTTAATGCCCCGCCGCTTTCCACCGGCTTCCGGGAACTCTGGCTAAAGTGTTTATTAACTTCGACTTGTTGAACTTCGCCCACTGTTTTCGTAGGGTAAAGTGCCCAAATATGGTATAGTCGCCTATTATGGCACTACCTTATATCTTGTAAAGGAGAAGTCGCACTCTAGTCAGAAAATCCTCAAACAACAAAACACACTGTTCATTAGTGTGCAGTGCAATAGTATCATATCTATAGATTTTAGTATCGATCCTTCGCCAGTTATGTCGCCACGTGTTGAATATTTTTGTGGCTAGATTGTGATTTTGAAATGTTTGAACATATCTGTAATTTCAGTTTATTTATATTAATGTTTGCCAACTGTTGGTTTCGGCTGAAATGCATTTTCTCTTTGTCAGTAGCTAGTATTATAATCAGTCCACGTGGAGTTCTCAATATGGCACTACCAAGGGTTCTCTAATATGGGTATATGTAGGTATTGACATTAGTGGTGTGGGTGCCGAATATGGCACTAGGTGTCATATTAGGGACTCAAGGTGTACCATATTAAGAACGTGATTTTTTGGTCGAAAAAGAGCATTCTAAAATAATCAAAAAATGACATCAACAAAAAGTGGTTCATATTTGGGCACTTTACCCTTCCTCCGCAAACGCTCTCCGATTTGTGATGAATTTTCCAAATGTACTTCGAAAACCAATAACTTTTGTAACATCGGATATAGCATGACAAAGGTACCCGTCAAATAAATAGATACATCAATACATACCGAACACTTATTACCATAAACGCCAGTAGGGCCACAGAGGCTGCAATAACCCACTTAAAGGGTAAAAAGAAAATTACTCTGTTTCACTCAGTAATGGTACATTACAAAATGACGGTTTCGCAATGCGCCCTGCTCGCATGAATTCACCACGATCAACAGTTTCTTTACACCTCACCTGTTACACTGTTGGCAACAATTTCGGAAAAATAAAACTCCGTAGCACGCAGCTACTACTTCGCCGTAATAACACGTTGCCGTCGACATTTAAACGGTAACCGGAAATCGCCGCTTTCAGCCTACACGAAAGGTGTCAATGCACACAATTCGAAAAGACCGCGACAGTAAACGCCAATGTTCCATGAAATTCCATGCGAATTAATACTGGAATTATCGAGCGCCAAACGCGATTGATATGGTATTTCTATTTATAATAACAACCGGATTGGACGTATTCAGATTTCATTTTATAATTCCCATGATCGTAAAAGAATAAATGTAAAACAAGTAATTTTCACCTATTTGCTAATTCTAGCATTAAAAACCCTGTACCCCAATATTATCCCAACCGGGAAAAGGCCAGGAAAGAATCTCGAGGTACCGTTTCCGATGACTAATTCCATAGATGTGCGAATCGATGCGAACAGGAGCAATTTTTTTTTCGACGACACGCGATGATTCGATCTACTTAAAATGCTGGTTCTCGATTCAAGGTCAAGCGAAGTAGATCCGATCAAACACACGGGCAAGATCGTTCGGTCCGAGAGCTCGATTGTAGCAGCGGGCCCGCCTCTCGACGAGTTATTAATATCTTAATTACATCCGACTCGTTTTTGCGAGGACGTCTGGTCAATCAGTGTTACGAGACAGGACGAGATTTCGCGGGATTAAGCCCACAACGTGTACAATCGAGTCCGGGACCTCGCGTGACGTGCGCCCGGGACTTGTCCGAGCACGCGATTAAGAGCGCGTACGATATTCAATCTATCTCGCGGTACTGAGAAAGTCCAGTCTGCTGCTGTCTCAAAGCAGACTTTTTTTCCGGGATCGAGCTGCCTGTACACGCATCCACCGGACGGCAATTAAGCTGTCGTTTCGACCAAAAGTGATTATTAACACTATCCGAGAATCGAAAACATTTCGCTATTAGCCACCGATGGGAAAATATTGTTGACCGACAGTCGCGCCTTTTTATCCTCCCATGCAAATTAAATAGTGAAATCCGAGTGTCTCACTACACTTTCTCGAATGTTTCTTTATTGCTTCATTTTGCGCAGGGATAATTTAGTCTTTATGCTCCTGTTGTAGCTAGTCGACATTTTTCGTGATCTACTTTTACACGGCGAAATCAATTTTTCCATCGTTCGAGTTTTCGTAAAATAAATGACCCCCGTAAGATTTAGAACCCGTTTTCGATCGCACGGATCTTATTATGTACCACGTTTTTATTACCTCGCTTTCTTGTCTGTCTGTCTGTTTGTTTGTTTGTCTGTTCGGTAGAAATTTTGCAATTGGTATTAAACTAACTTCCCGATGAGCTAGAGACTTGAAACTTTAAACATAGATCAGAACTGGATGACAATGCAATATTTCATCGGTTCTTCGATCGAACTTTCTAGATCTATTTAGTTCGTTTGAATTTTCGTACGTTGACGTAAACGGTCTCAACGCCCGCTGTTCGTTCTCGCAACCGCTCGCGTTTGTTTTCGATATGCCCCGGTCGCAAAATTTCACACACACAAGACTAAAGAACAGAACATAATTATTCAAATATAAAAAAAATTTTGAATGTACCACGTTTTTAAAATGCACTAAAAAGTATAAAATAATTTTTCCTAACCTCATACAGATAGTCCTGAAAATTTGTGATTGTAAATTTTTAATAGCTCTGAAAATACTTGTAAGATTTAAAACGAGAAACGAGGGGCGCAAGATAATAGTAAGGAGTGTATATAGAGAGTAGCTGCCGATGAGAAAACTCACACAACAGTTCATATAATTAGCAGTGCAATAAAATTGTTAGTGTCTTAGGTGAACTATTCATGCATCAATTATCTATTGCATGCGCCTCACGTTTTTCGTATTAAATCTTACAAGTATTTCCATAGCTATTACAAATTCACAATCACAAATTTTCAGGACTATCTGTATGGGGTTAGGAATCTGTACGGGGCTAGGAAAAATTATTTTATACTTTTTAACCTTTTTAAAAACGTGGTATATTACAAATTTTTTCTTATTTAAATAATTTACATTAGAACCTGTTCAGACACGGCAGAAACCGCGCGTTTTCGATTGTTCGACCGCGCGCACACGTGTGAACAAATACGAAGACGCAAATATGAATAAGATACGCGCGGTTTCCGTCGTGTCTGAACGGGGTCTCAACCCTTTGGGAACGAATGTCGACACATCGACGACATCAGTCATGTACAATGATCCGTTTTACCAAATCCAACTTTCCAATACCCACACAATCACAGTGCTCTCAAACCGAATCGTTAATTCCACTTCATCGAACACGATTAACAAATAACTCACAGCAATACGATCTCGGTGTTGCGATCGCGACAGGCAGAAACATATTAGAAAGGCATCAGTGAGTTATCGAGTGATCTACGAGCAGCACGAATCACTGAAAGACATTATTGCAGCATGACTTGTACAGCTCGAGCGGTGCAATCAAGAACGCGTACAATATTCCGCCGCGACACGACACCGAAATCGTAGCCGGCAGCGTGCAAACAGCGCATAAATTCTTCCGGCTGCTCTCTCTGCAGCGGCAAACAGCGCGTTCACACCTGGACTAAACGTAAAATGTTGTTTTTTTTCATTCCCCGGCTTTCGAGGGAGGCGAGGGGAGGAGAGGTTTCCGGTAGCCCGGGGACCAATTAAATTCGCGACGGTAACGGGATGATAATTCCGCGGCTGTTGTGCCGGTGAATAATCGAGCGGGCGGCCGGTATCGATCAAATATGTTAAATCGAACACACGGCGGCCTCGCGATACTCCGCGGAATCGGAATTAATCGCGGCCATTGAAACGCGGAACGCGCGGGCCCTCCGATCGGCCGTGTAATCAATTGCATATTCAACGGCGACACGACCGGGGGAAAAAAGCGCGGCAAAACACTCGAGCCAATATCAATTCATCAAGGGTTAAGGGATAATTCGCATCGGCGCTGCGGCGTCACGTGGCCGCGCGATTATTACTGGGAAAACGAACCGTAAATTTTTCAACCAACGGCAACAGAGGCCCCGAATGGGGGAATTGACTCGGAAGTGGCGCTCGATGGCCGTTAGCTTATTTTTTGCATTCGAGGTTGCACCATGGAAAAATGATGATACCGTAGAACCTATCCGAACACATCATTCAATTTCGTAAAAAATAGGTTCCCGTCATATGATCTCTAGACAATAAGAATATGTATTCATATATTTCGCTGTCGGTATTATTCCCAAAGTATGTTTAACTAACAGAAATGCACGTTAGATTAACATATTGTTATTTCAAATTAACATCACTAAAAATTGCAGAAATGAAAAACTGATAGAACTGCTTGCCCCGATCTTCCCTATTAACTTTCTCTCTGTGTACGAGGGTGTAATTGGACCCGATACATTTTTGGCAGAGTTGGGCATTAATCGATTAAAATTTTAATCATGATTGATTGATTAATGTGTACGATTAAAAATAAGAAATCGTCGAAAAATCGACGATTGATTCAATCGATTGATGAAGTTGATCGTCAATCGTCGATTAAAAAAAGAAATCATCGAGAAAAAACATAAAAGCACGTAAACAGAGTTTATATTATAGACCAAATGACAATACACCTAAACTTAGGTTACATTTTTGTCAGTATTCATATACAGTTTTCATTCCGTATTTCATTTCGAAAAGTCTGATTGTTGGAGCAAAGTGAATGAAAAAAGTCTGCATAAATATTTGTGAAATTTTATTGATTTTTAAATGATATACAATAAAAAATATAAAAGTATACAATACTTAAAAAATTTGAAACATATCACAGATAGCATCGCTAGAAAAATTTTGGAAATTTTCGATGCATCAACATTTTATTTCCATTCTTGTCAGCCTGGGGTGCATTCGCACCCCGTACACAGAGAGAAAGTTAATGGGTTCGTATAAAGAAGGCTGTACTGTATCGGATCGAGCCGTGGTTCTAAGTCGGCGATTCGATCGGCGCCACGCTTGAATCTTTTTAATTGCCCCGACGTAAGCGGCACGGGGCTTCTTTCGTCAGTTTAATATGCCCCGCAAACACGCCGCGCCGGTTTTAATCGAGCAATCGCAAACATTTGTTCAGCGGGTACGCCTCTGTCGTGGCCGCGGCTGCTTTCCGTCGGCATCTTCTTACGCGCCGGTACCACTTTGCTCGTGCCGACAGGTCACTTGCTACCGAAAACGGGAGCTGGATAGTCGTGGGTGGAAATTGAGACTCGAGCGATGAACCTGGATGAACCGCGATTCCAAAGGGATAACTCAATCCCTCAGACAGAACGAGCCGCACGTTTGCTCGTGCTGATCAATTGAACGTTCAACCCTCTGCACTTTGAGCTATTTCAGCACTAGAACTATCGAGACCGTTAAAATTACGGATTGTAGATTTTTTCTTCTACAAATTGTGTAATTATAGAAATATTTACTGAGGAAAAATAACGTTACTGCATCGCGTTTCATGTGAAACAATTTTTTAACCAGGTTGACAAACGATAAACCTGAACTTGTGTCCGCGTCACTGGGAGTTAAAAATTAACGTAATCTTTTCTTGAAACCACATCGCACGCTTCATATAAAATATTTTTCATCCAGGAAAATGTCGGCGAGTTACGACTAAACGTATTCAACCCTGTGCCTGACATTCAAAGATAAAAAAATAATACCTCCACTCGACAGCCACGCTGAATGGTTTACACGGAGGACTTTTTCAACCAGAGAAACGTCAGCTAATTAGTTAGTCACCCCTGACTGAATGCAACTCAATGTTTGTGACAGTCGCGCTCGACGGACAACAAAAAAATACTCTAACTTTACAGTCACGTTGAACGCTCCGTAACGGAGAACTCGGTGAACCAACAAAATTTCAGCTGTAAATTAACTACGCCTAAACGAACTCGACTCGAAACAGTGACATTCACAGACCTGAAAATAATACATATTCTACATTTACACGGAATGCTGCGTGTCGAAAAATCCTGTATCTGTGCAGTCGCAGATTCATGATGCAATATGATTGAATTTAAAAATTTTAGTAAATCGGGAAACCACCACTAAATTGAACTCTAGATCACCGACAGTCGCAAATAAAAATTACTGTTTTACAGCTACACGGAATTGGGAGATCAGAAAACCATCCCCAATCGTATAGAACACTATACTTTCTGCAATCGCACGTAAGTAAACAATATTCCTAGCAAACAATTATAGAGAATGGTTTATGACGAGAAAATCTTAGTAAACCATTACAGTACCCTTAAATGGACTTTGTACTACTGACATCAACAAAAATCACGAGTTTCATGTAACAAACTAAAAACTACCCTTATCGCAATATCGCAACTGACCAGTCACATTTACGGTTTACAAAAATAGAGACATAAACAGATACCGTGAAATCGAAAAGCTATCCTTAACCCTTTCACTACAATGGACTAATATGGATAATAACTTTCACTAGTTTCACTAATATGTATGGAGTATTTTATATACAGGGTGACCCAGCACCTTGAATATCTTTGTTGTTTATAAAGATACGTCAAATGTCTGAAGGACAAAGTTGAAGGGATAAAATGGGGCTCATATGATACCAAAAATATTTGTTTTTATGTCATTTTTTTAGAAATATGAAGGTCACCTTCATTTCAAAACAAAAAATTTTTTGGTATCGTATGAGCCACATTTTACCATTCAACTTTGTCCTTCAGACATTTGACGCATCTTTAAAAACAACAAAGATATTCAAGGTGGTCAAATTAGCTGGGACACCCTATACCATATATCATATATGTATACATATATAAAAATCGATTACTTGCGTAAAATGTTGATACACGAGATATCTCGTCCATAGCATTGTTTCTTCGTCATCGTGGAAGCGAGATATCTCGTCCACGGTAGCGAAAGAGTTAAAGAACCCGCGATCGCAAACAGAAAACAATCCATCGAGCCGCGACCGCAGCGAGCTCAAACAGAAGAAATGAAACAACGCGGTGGACTGGTCTCCAGGGTGTACCGGTTGTAAATGTTGTTCTTCTCTCGCGACTGGTGTTTCATCCATCAGAGCGAGTGTGCGGGTGTGCCGGGGGTTCTCGGTGGGTTTCTCGGCGACTTGGGAAAGGTCGGAAGTCGTGTAGCGTAGGATCGATGGTGCGAGGCGATGAAAGAAAAGCATCCGCGCGAAAGGGGCAGTCGCGTACGGGCGATGCGACGCGTCTTTATCGGCGTCGGTGGTCGACGTCGACGTCGGCGTCGTCGTAGGCGCGGAGTGTGCGTTCTGGAGCGGCGCGCACGTAGCTACACGAGGAGCTCTCGACACAGGGAAAAATCGGCGCGAAACAACCGAGAGAGACCGAGCGAATCGTGAGATCAGCTGGAGGGAGCGAGACGGGGCTAAGAGAGCACGCTTGCGCGCGCGAGCGTCGATAAAAGCGAGCGCCGCCGGGTGGAGCGTGCACTTCTCGCGCGCCTTCGAGCCCGGCAACCCGGCTGACGCGAGACGACGCGCGGAAAACGCTACGGAACGCTTCGAGAGCCGAGCGGACGTCGCACCGGTTGCAAACGCCGAAGAGACACCGGCGCCGGACTATCTCGAGACTCGAAGAGAATCTTGACCGTGTGCTCTGTCTGTGCTCGTAGAGAACCAGTACACAGCCTCGTGGCTCCTCCAAGGGATACAAAAGTTTCCGTCCCCGGGGTTAACCGAGTGGAGAGACCCTCTCTCTCTCGCGAGAGCCGTCTCTCGTGACTGTTGTTCGCCAGTGTCAGTGCCTACCGTTTGAAGAATCGCGGTGAAGTTAAATGGAAAGGAAATCTCCGCGATCTCGCTCGCTCGCGCACTGAGCGTTCTGCCTGGGGAAGTTCGACGACAAAGATCCTCGCCGTTGATGGATGATCGCTAGATCGTCGAGACCAGAGAGTTTCCGCGCGGCGAATCGGAGCTTTTATCGGTGCTATAAATCGTGTGGCCATGCTGGGAATCCCTTGTCGTTGACGGCCCGCACGAACGGACAGGTACCGCACGGAGACACGCGCGTGCCGATTTACCACGATCTAATCGGGACCGACGATCAGGTAAGAGGCATATACGTCCACAAAATGTAGAAATTAGATAAGAACATGCAGCCGAGGTGTTATCGAAGCTGTTGGGAAACGATTGACGTAACTGTTGAGGCATTTCGATCGGCCACGGTGATTTTACCGAGGAAGATACGTTCGGTGATTTCGGAGATTGTCGGTGTGTTGAGGTTAGGGATTGGAGGATCGAGATTGGAAATTACTGATACGTGCGATAATCTTGGTTGGGGACTCAGTGGAAGGCTTAATGCTCCGATATTTATTCTGAATCCCGATTTCCAATATGATTTACTTTGCTCAGTGTATCCTCTGGTCATCGTCGATTTGTTGCTCGTAAGACACTGTTTAAATTCTGCTGATTGTAACATAATCTAGCTTGACGTTGATAAATTAAGGACCTCCAAAGATAAATTGCTGTAGAACCCGTTTTAAAGACAGATCATTTTGAGCCCGAGACTGCGAACATAAAAACAAGAGAACAATCACTAACGAACTGCGTAGCAAGATACAACTTACTGGTTCCTAGTAACACACTGTCGTTTAAGACAGTAAACACCGCATAAATCCCAGCTAAAGCATTTGTCACACTTTGTAGTGTCGCGCACCACCGTGGTCGCCATAAACGCATAAACATCTCGAGGCAACCAATAATTCGTGCGCGTGTTTACACAGAAGGTGTGTCCGAATATCAAGCGAGCGCGCCGCAGAGCTAAATACCGTGAGCTGATCGATTCGACGCGCCTAGTTTCTCGTTCTCCTGTTTAGTATACACACACGGAGCGTCCGGTCCAGTCGCGCGTTGCACAGGAAACCGTCTTATCGAAACGCACCCCATCCCCCTTGCGCGTGTGTCCCTCTTTGTCGGAGGGAAGCAAATCCACCCCCGTCGACTCGTCATGGATCGCCCCCTCGTAACGAGCGCTTTGAATCGGACACACTGTCACGTCGAAACGCGACGTTCCTAAGTGGCGGTCCCGCTTCATTAAATTCTGTTATCCGTCGGACCTTATTGTCCCCGGGGCCAGCTGAGTCTAGGGACACCTGGCCGGCACAGTGTCCCGACAATGTGAGTCAACGACCATGGTCCCGTTGCTAGCACCGGTTCTCGTCCGATCACCGAAGTTAAACGACGGGCGCACGGAGCACAGCTAGGATGGGTGACCGCTCGGTGAAAAAGCCGGGGGTGGCCCATGTGCTGTTTTTCGTGTGTTGTTGACATATAGGTGGTTCGGAATCCACCTTAATAAAAAGTAGGTCCAAAAAAATAGGAATGGGCCCGAACATCCGGTCGGCGTAACTGGTATGGCGTAAGCCGAGGTACAGTATTCCTCCCTTGAGGAGGATCGCCAAGAATGAATGTCCCGACAATGTGCTCGAACCCACCCGCGCATTATTTCGCAATTGCTCCAGCGAACTCTCTCCCGCTTTCTCTCTTTGTCTCTCTCACATGCTCGATCCGTGGCAAACCCTTTCGCTTCCGGGGACGAGATATCTCGCATCCACGATGTTGAAGAAACGTTGGTATTGGCGAGATATCTCGTGCGTTCTTTGTAAGTTTAACACAATTAATCGATTTTTGAGACATGTAAAATGGTTTATAATGTATGAACGAACTGTAATAGTCTGTAATCTATGGCTGTTGCCAAGACATGTTAACAAACAGCAGACGGTACGTCAGTGACTGTAAGCCAAGCAACACACGCACATACCATCTAATAAACTACTTTTATAAACGGCCCTATAGAAATGTCATCGTTGGTAGAAAAAGTACTTAAAGAAGATAAATATTATTTACTCCGTATTTGACACAATTAGAGACATTTCTTTTTGCAAACTACATACTCTATTGTTCGGTGAGATTTTTTCTGTGGGTTATATTTTTAACCGACTTCGGAAAAGGAGGAGGTTACTCAATTCGTTTTGTATGTGCCTTTTTTCGCTTTTTTTTCTATCTATGTTCACCGATTACACCGAGATGGATGGACCAATCGGAACGAAACCTTTTGCATCTTGTAGAGTAATGTAGAGTATGTCTCCGGGGTGGTTTCGCGAAAAAAATTTTGCATTTTTTTATTCCTTACGATTTTTATTGATTACTGTTATACTACTGTTATACAGCGGTGGTCTCGTGAACAATAATACGGAAAAACCATGCTACGGTGTTCTACAAATTCTGCTCGTTCCACTAAAAAGTGTGAAATAAAAAAAATTTCATAAAAAAAATTAAACCGACTTCGAAAAAACGCACTAAAAAGTATGAAATAATTTCCATTTAATTTCACACTTTTTAGTGCATTATTTTAGTGCGTTTTTTCGAAGTCGGTTTCATTTTTTTGTGAAATTTTTTTTTTATTTCACGCTTTTCATACAAAATAAACAATAGAAACTCTAATTGTGTAAAATATGGTGTATTTAATATTTATCATCTTTAAGCACCTTCCACCAATGATGGCATGCCTTAAAAATCGATTACTTTACTAACTTTCTAAAATCAATTTTTACTTGCATTTTTATTGACATTTACAGTTTATTATAAAGTAATAATGTGATTATTTCTCTCCCGAGCAACAAAGAGTCAATAGCTGTCGCGAAAGGGATTGTTAAAAATAGCTGAGAAAATTGGCATTCAAACCAGAATGCCCCCTTAAAAGGCGGGGCGGGCCAGAAGAAGAGCACAAACGACAGGCTCGTTACCGACGCATTGAACGCCGAAAAACGCATATGCTCTCGGCCGGGTGACTCGCAAACACCGATTCCGAGGGTGCAACTCTTCCGCAACCCCTTTCCCCTATAACAGTCACCAGACTCGGTCGGATCGAACGTCCACCGATGGGAGGACACCGCGATACATACACCGACGCGACGGCTTAATATTCGAAACAGGAGTCGCTGGGTTAGGTCGGCTGATTTCGGTGTCGGACAGTCTGTTGGCATGCTCGATAGTTCGCCACCGGGGAGGAAACTGTTTCAAATATTGGGAACGCTTCGCGTGTAATTGGCTGGAAGTGTTTTGGTTCATTACGTAGTGAGCAGTCTCGCTCAGCGGAGTGTGATTCCCTTGGGACGCCATTTTGCAACTGTTTGGCAGCGCCTGCTATAGTCTACGGCTGTCGTCTTACTCAACAGTTTGTGGAACGCTCGGAAATATTCCTTCTGTCCTTGTGTGTTTCTTGGCAATGTCACTTTAACTTACACCCATATTAACCACTTTGATGATCACTTTAACCTGTACTCGGATGTAATCACGCTTCTGCATGTTTTCATTGCAAAATGTAAAAAAGGGACTTTGACTGCGTAAGTGTTTGTAAAATTTTATTGATTCTCATGACGGTAGGAATGAAAAGATTACGAAATTTAATATAATATAGTCTTATTGTGAAATATGTCGCAGATAGCATTTCTAAGAGGAAGTCTAGGGTGCGTTTACACCCCTGTACCCACAGTGAAGATTAAAGGATTCGTTTAAAATTTGCTAAAAGAGACTGTTCCTAGCAGACCTGGGTTAGGTTGTATTCGAATGAAACAGAATTGATTGGCCTGGAGTACAAAACGAAAATAGAACACGAACGAATAGTTAGAAGGGTTAGAATATCAAAGCAAGTTAGAAAATCGAATCGCGCGAGCAATTGTCGCCAGCCCTAGGTTTCTAGCGCCATCTGCGAGTTTTGCGAGGCAATTTGAAGTGACAGCGGCGCATTCAGCAATTATCCCCGTCGCAGTAAATGTACAACAGATCGCGTATCCGGATCTAAGAGGGTGGAACAGCGTGTCTGGCCGCGTAATACCCGATCCAAAGTATACCTCGCCGCGACTATCTCGACGGTCTCGATGGTAAGCAGCCCCACGAACTCCGTAGTTCGCGGGGGTGGTTTTGTGAGCGCGTGGCTCGGGGTCGATCGGCGAGATAAAAGGGCGGCGGGGCACGGTTTACAAAGGGCGAAAAGAGGACTGGGACAGGTGTACTGTGCGAGGCGAGGCGCGGAGGAGAGGCATCTAGCGCAGCGCAATTACCTGCCGCTAGAATTAGCCGGCCGCCTGTGAATCACAATTAATTCGTAATTAAATCCTTTGGCTAGGAGGCGTGGTCCTTTTCAGCGATGTATAGAGCGCGGCTCATGCACCGGTTGGTGGGCACCCACGTCCGACCGCTCCGGACCGAACGACGTCGAGCGTATCGTCGGGCCGGGGTGACAGCCGGAAATAAAGGGCCGGCCGTGCATTAACGTCGACGGTCAAAGGGTCGCTTGAATATCGACCGAGACGGTCGACAGCGTTAAATTGCCATTTGTCGGCCGGGGAATGCCTCTGATTAGTGCGCGGTGGCTATCGCCCAATGCGTTGCTCCGCTGCAAAATCGCTAAGTAAAATTCTACGCGCGCCACGGAAAAAAATGGCCGGCGAATTCGCGCCAGCAGTTTCGATTATTTCAGAATCTACCCGGTGAGCAACGAGCTGGACGTGTTCCGTGACTCGCTACCCCTCGAAAGCTTCACGCACGGTTAACCTGACTTCGTTAACCCGTGTATTGATTATTATAATCTGCCGGATAAGTTTCCGGGGAAAAAAGCAGTTTTCCGTTTTTTCTCTTCATTCTAAGTAATTCCAGACGCGATATAAATTGAATCGGGACAAATTCGCGTGATTCAGAGATTAAGTTCACGCTCCACGGCGAAAGCACGCGCAATTTACAACCAGGAACTTCACACGTTCGCGATATCTATCGTCGTTGGCGCAGTAGAACCTACACGCGTAGATCCGAATCTCTCCATTAAACTTCGGTTCGGAGTTTATAGTAGATCTCGCTGGGTGATATAAACGGCTGGGCGTTGCAACTGTAATTCCGAGGAAGATTCTGCCTGCTATCCGACGCGAGAAAACTACCGTCTTTGGCGGAGAAACTAATTTGTTTTTACTGCTAAATGACTGACCATGGACTCGACGAATATCTCCGCGACAGATCGCTGGAAAATTATGTTCTCCGAAGAAATTACTAGAATAAACGTATTCCTACAAGAACACCCTCTAAAGTGAAAATGTTGTCATACAGTTAAACGATTCATCCTGAAATGTATGTAATTATCGTCTACACAATTTTCTATGAACGACGTAGAGATTGAAAAGCCTTTTATGAACAAATATGTTACAAATTGTTGCGCCTTTTCTCAGTAAAAAAAAGTGGACATCTCAAAAATAATTAATCAAAAACGCGCGACTGTTCCTCCCCTTTTCACGTACAAAAAGATCGTTGCTCAATTGCTTCAAATAAGCTGAAAGTAAAAAGAGAATTCCTTCAGGAATTCCGAGGAGTGCACAGGGTGGTAATTAACCAAGAATGAAGACGTTCAGATGTCGAACAGACTCGTCAAAAGTTCTTACACCCTTCTCCAGACAAAGGGAGAGCGATCGTCGACAGGGACGATTAATATCGGGAGTAAATTGGCAATTCCGATCAAAGCCGAAACGTTTCCCTGTTCCCGTGGGTTGGATGCGGGCGAGGGTGCGTGGGGTGTACGCAGACGACACACAAGTAAATACACGCGCACGCACGCAGCACAGAAATGGCGTGCGTTTCGGTATAAATTTTACGGCCGACACCCCGCGCAGCCCGGTGTTCCTTATCGGGTGGATCAGCCCGCGGCACGGACGCGCCTGGATCGTCCGAAAATTACTTTCGCCATCCTGATCGCATTTCCGATCGAGTTGCCTGGCCGGCACGGAAAACTCGATACGAATTACCGCCGGGGGGTGCAATATCGGCCGTTTCGAGCCGGTTCGCTCAGCCACGGAATCCGCTCGACTCTTTCTTCGACGATCTTCCACCATTTTTCTCTCTGTCTCTTTGTCTCCCTTTTTCTTTCCCTCTTCGTTGCTCCCAGCTGTCCCCTCCGCCTAGTTTTCCGACGGGATGGTATCAAGAGTCGGAGAGAAATAGTTGAACCGAAGCGGAAAACAGTCAGGAGGCCAGACGCTTGAAAATTCCAGCGGCCGGACGGCCGGTCGTTTGCGATAATCGATGTCTCCTCTTCACGGTTCTCCACCCTTCGGGACAAACGAGCCGAGCGTACCCCGTTGAGTTACGGTGGCCGTGCACGCGACGCTAGCTCGTCGCCCTCCGCGGAAATTCTGCGAACCGTGATCTCTACTATCCCCCGCCACGCTCTTTCAATCACGAGTCAACCTTTTTGCGAAACCTCTCACCCCTCTGTCGACCTAGAGGTGTTCGTTCGACACTGTGAAACTATCGCAAACTCCCTCTGCGAATATTCAAGAGCGACTGTTCGAGGCCAATCATGTTGTTCCTTCTGAAGTGAGCATCTTTGCGAAAATGTTCTACGCAACTTCGTTAAGAAGTTATTAATATTATTATATTTTAACATTAAAGTTATTTTCCTCAACATATTTCATTAACCCTCATCCGTCCTCACCCCTCGGTGTCAAATTGACGCAGTGATAAAATTAAACAGTTATTTTTCGATGTTTCTTTATTCAAATTGATGAGTTACGTTTACACCTTTATATTAGAAAAATAAAAGACACGAAGTTTCGGGAAAATTGACCTACAAACTACGGAACAGTGTCACTTATTTCGGGAGAACTGTATCAAATTGACACGAGGGACGGATGAGGGTTAACATATGTCAGTCAAGCAATAAAACGAATTCTCGATGCCACGCTCTACCATTTGAAAGTACAGCCGAGAGAAACTTCCAACTAGATATCTAACCCGCTGGACGTGTCGTCGCGGATGCGGGTCCTAAGTCCGCGGACCCGCGAGCGTGTGATTAGCGGTCGTTCGTGATTGCCACCTTATCCGGCGATCGGTTGAAGAACAGGATCCGCTATGGATCGCGAAAGGAAACAGGAGAAACGATCCTAGGATATAAACACTCGTCTGCAGTGGGACAGGTGGTGCGCGGGGGCGTCAGAGGAGAGGAATAAAGCTGTCTGTACTTTTGTCCGTACTCGCCACATCCATCTTGTCTAGAGATGAATGTATATTACTCCGGCTGCGTCGAGGCTCACCCTCGTTGCGTGCATGGAAACCGGCTGGCTACAGCCTTTGCATCGCTTACCCCGTATCCATCCATCCGGCGTGCAATCGTTTTTCCTTAAATCCAAGGAGCACAGGTCCGCCTCTACCCGCCGCGAGCATTTTCTCTCACGGCTCAGGGAAATGAAAGGAAAGCCTCGCGAAGTATACGACCCCGCAGACCCACCCTCCGACTAGGATCGTTCTTACGGATCCACCGGGATCAGGTTAATCTCTTCCGAACAGTCGGACCTTCCGCGGTCAGGAATGCTAGATCGGAGGACTCTAATTGCCGGGGAACACGGCTCTCGCGTGGAACGAAGTGTTGCCAGTGTTTTCGGTTTCATAGATTAAGTCGGAATGCTGTCCGGTTCGCGATAACACCGTATCCCATTACGTTTCTGGAATTTCTTTTAATTACGATCGGTATCTGGAATGCGGGAGGTGTACAGGCTGACCTAGAAACTGTGGTTAGGACACTTAGCCGGTGTTCGATTTATCGGTGCTTCGCGAGACGCGGACACGGGTTCTCCAGGCTCGGGTGTTAAGTAGGACTTAAATAAAGTGCTCGCGGTGTTAATTCGGCGTCTAGTTTTGAGCGAACGTCTCGAGCTTTCGGAGAGTCGAGAAAAATCTCTGGGTAAAACAAGTCCGAATCAAAATTCTCGGAGAATTGTTTGAATATATTTATTGTTTATTAGCAGATGCTGTACTGGGCATTCGCAAATATCGAAATTTCATTCCGCTGTATTTGCATCATGAATAGCTTCACATGAACATCGATGATAAACAAATAAATATACCAGGTGTTCCAGAATCTGTTGCAAACTTTTCCATAAGGAGAGATATTTTATATAAACTGTAACTCCTCGCTTCATTCGATTCGCACAGTTTATTTCAAGCGTTTAGAATTTAAAATTGGCGCCCTCAAATGTTTGCAGAAGTCGAGGAATTTTGCGTTCACGTGAAAAATTGCAAGGGATCTCTTTGTCGCGTTTGCGCTTTTTCGCGAGCGCCGCCATTGTCAGTCGCTAATTACCTCGGCGCTCCCGAGACACGGGGTTAATCATGCGATTAATTATGCGGAGGAAACGGTAACTTTTCGGAGAGCGTCCAAGTTTTATTCACCGAGCGCGAAATTGTTAAACGGGTCGTGCAAACGAATAATATAGCGTCCGTCCAGTAAATGTAATAGAAATTTAGTCGAGGGGTAATATAGGAATTGTGTACGGCAGGGATGATTAAACCCGAGCACCCGCAGCATTACAAATACAATGTTGCGCGACGGGGAGCCGCGGGGTGGCACAATGGCGCGGACGGAGAGATATTACCATGAATACTTTTTGGTGGAACACGGTGCGTAAATGAGCTGGTCGCCGTATACCGGCTATTGTAAACGTCGTGAACCAACTGATAATGGGCTGATAAGCGCATCACTCTGCAAGTCAATTTTAAAATGGAACCACCACCACCAGCACCCCCGTGTTTCATCCCGCGCGGCGCGTTTGCGGAAATGAACTACAATGCGGCTCTTTGCGCCTTGGGTGCAGCGCTTTGATGGTGCACTGTAAACTAATTGTATTCAGTGTTGCGGGAACAGAGGGTGCAAAATTCTGGGATATAGCTCCTGGCATTCGGAAATTTCAGGAATTTATTACTAAACTTGTGCTACATCGCCAGAAACAATTTAATTCTACTTCAACTTTATTACACAAACCTATTCGAATATTATGCCAAAGTACATGTATGTAGAGCTTACAGTTCTCGTTAAACAAATTAGCCAGGAGCGCGACGAAGTCGCATTGAAAAGAGAATACATATCTGGAGCCTCAGAAACAGATTTACATCAACAACTTTGTACAATTTCAATGGATGTGCTTATGAAAGTCGATGATACTGTACAAATGTACTAGAATGTGTATGCCAAAATGCGTGCATGCAGAGCTGACGGTTCTCGTTAAATAAATTCGCATAGATCACAATAAAGATCGCACTCGAAAGGGAATATCTTGGACGGCAAACGCAACTCGAGCCGCGTAGAAAAGCCACAAGGGATGATGAGCGGTGCGAGGACATGGCTTTGGGTTTCACAAACGATTTCGCCGGTAATTGTGCCTGGTGACGAAATAATCGTGCTGGCTGACAGTCTCCGGTGAAATCGCTTGTAGGGCTCGCGCGATCAGAGGCTCGGGAAGGGCAGGGCAGGGCGAGTAATATCACCGGTAGCGCCATTACCGGGCAAAGCGGGTAGCTGGCGTATACACGCGTGCACATAAAGCGAGTAGGAGCTTGCGGCCGTGCCGAGCGGAGCTGAGCTGAGCCGAGTTGGGCTCGGTCCGTGCTCGTTAAAAAACTCTCCCGCCTTATATACATATCGGGAATGCGCCAGGAGTTCACAGAAAAGCTCCTACGCCGCCTTTGTGGACCCGTAGTCGCGGCTCGCGTGAAACGCTCTGTACATGCACGCCACACACAAGTCGCTATGTGCTGCCGCGAGTGAACTCGTCTAAGGGAAACGCTCTTCGAAACTTTCTGTATTTTCATGCAAATTCTCTCCCGCTCGCCCACGGTTTCTCTTCTCCCCCTCTTCGTTCTTCCTACCCCTCCACGCTGTCCTTTCTCTTCCGACGCCCAACCCCGTCGACTTCACCTTCGTCTCGAGCTCTCTTCTTTCGGCTTTAATTCGTTCTTTAATTTACCCCGATCTCCTTCTTCCCTCCCTCAAATATTACCTCCGAATTTGTCCTCCTTTGAACGCGTTCCCTTCGTTCCGAATTCCCGTCTCGGGGAAGCGTCCCCGATTTTCTTTCCCCTTTTGAATCCGTCTCGTTCTCCGCGTTTCTTTTCCTTTCTTCCCCACGAACTAACCCCGCCTGTTTTCATGTAAATTCTCTCTGGTCCACTGTTTTTTCTCCGCTTTCTCCTCGGAGCGTTATTCATCCTGCTTCGACATACCCTTTCTTTCGCTCGAAGTTCTCTGTCGTCTGTGCTGCTTTACGCTGTTTCTGTTTACCTTTCCACCCTCCTCCACTCTTCGCCGCGTCCTCGCGTGCAGTCTTCGAGCGTCTCTTTCTTTCTCTCTCTCGATTTCTCTTTCTACGGTTTGCATGGCCGAATAATTAGTAGTCGTCGTACGTCCCCGGCCCCCCTTTTTCGTATGCTGCGCGACCAGTTCGGGTCCACGAAATACCACGGTCACGGTACCGCACGGAATGTTTCCTCACGATTTTCCCCGAGTTTTTCGATGCCTGGCGACGCGACGACGACGACGCGGGACGTGGCCACGAGCTGCGATCTCCGGCGACGCCGGCTCGACGCCCCTTGAATGCGAATTACTGTTTGCGGCAATCACCGCGGAGCTTGATGACCCGAGCACCTCCTCTGATCTTGATTGCCCTGGAGAGGATCCACAAACCTGTCGATTGGCGTCGGCCAATCATCTCTTATTCGAGGAAATTAATGATCGACTGTGACGCGTTGGGTTTACGGGACAGCCCAGGTGCCAAATTCATCATGCTCCGCGAAACGAGAAGTGGGGAAAGCTAATCTATCAATCCTGGATTACCCTGCGGAAAAATAACCGTCGGTGCATTTGATTCTTTTTTGCTCGATACTAATGGTAACAATGTTATATTATTTGATATAGATTTGATAAAGAAACAAATTTTACTTAACGAGATGAGTATTGAGTTGAGCGTACACGAACGAAGAATTAAATAATAAATGGTATCGTTGGTCGCATCGAATTTTATTCAATCCGTACGTCCATTATTTTGAACAAAAAGCAACTCACGGTGAAAGTTGCAATCAAAGTGCGAATGAGTGCACTCCACGAATGAATAAATTAGTAAATGACGAAATTAATAAATGAAGCCAGAACGTGATTATTAACCTCCATCAGGATTATTTATTACAAACGCCAAAGAGAAAAGCAGACGGGAAGCAGATGTAATATTTCAAAGAAACGCTGCGTTTACCATTCGCTCATTCCCTCGGCAAATATTTTCTGCTGCTCCTCGTTCGCGTTGCGCAAAAAAAACCTGGCTGAAATCGCGGAAAAATGTACTCCCGTGAAAATTGAGAGAGACTCGAACCGGAGTATTTATTTTGTCGCGGAAGGAAACGGGGGAAATAAACGTGCTGACGGGGGTGGTAACGTTGAAAGATTCAGATTTTCGATGGGTGAAGGCGAATCAGCTCTCTCATCTTTCCCCGTGAACATTGGAGCAGGCACGTCGAACCTATTCACCGAGCGACACGTTTGTTCCGTCGGAAGAGGATTACGGGTTTTCCGAAAGATTTCAGCCCTCTGTTCCGAGGCTGTCGCTTTGCATTCTCCCCACGGAACCGTGTGACCGCCGTTCACGATTTAGGGGAACGCTGTCCGGGTTTAGGATGCCGGTTATCTCCTCGAGAAACTATAATATCGTTCCGTGTCGTTAAGAAACGAAAGGCGAGAAAGATTAATCGGTCACCGATGTTTGGATAACAGAGGCCTAAATCCTGTCGGTGACGAATCGGGCGTTGTCAAAACATGATTGGTCCCTTTTTACGAAAGCCTGCTGTCGCCGGGGGATTTCGGACACACTGACAGCTCTGTCGTCCATTTACAGGCATTAGAGTGGCCGTCGGTGATCGTTTAATCTGTTTTATGGAGCATAAAATCCTTTGCGAGACTAGTGTATAATTCATAGCTCCAATCAAGCCCTCCACGATTTTCTAATCCTCCTCGAGCGTATCTGGTTCGGTAGAGTCTAGACGATCCTCCGTTCGTCGAACGGTTCCCAACGAACGGGGGCCACACCCCCGAGAACGAGGTATCGACCGGCAATCCCTTCGATAGTTCAATTCCCATCGCTGCGCTGGCCGTAGCAAATTGTTACACGATAGAATCTTGAAAAACCGATTATTTCCATTCTTTAACGAGTACGCGAAAGTCCGGGCCGGGTCGGGCCGGACATCGAGAACCCTGATTGAATTAATGTATCTGCCAGCGAGAAGAGGATAAGAGAGGGAACGGCCGCGACCGTGAGCGCGGAGCAAAACGAAGTCGGAAATAAGCCGGGGTACGGCGTGTAGCCGTGAGTGAATATTCCAGCCCACTTCCATTTTATACGTATACCGGATCCAGCGCCGGGGATCCAGAGGATTGTTCCGCGGGTCCGATCGTGTCCTGTCCAGCGACGGTACCCCGTCGTGCTTGGTAGCTGCCACGCAAGCGATAGGTATCTCGTAACCGAGGATAAATTGGCATTATTTATATGCCCGTCACGCGCTTCATTGTCTCGTAGCTCGGCGAGCAGGCCCGTTCGCGGTGCCGCAATAAAATAATAAAACGTCCATCTTTCCCTTTCCTCCTCCGCGCCTCCTTTCCCTCCTCTCTTTCGAGGTTCGCGTCACAACAAGCACGAACTGTTGCCCTTTCTTCTTGCCTCTTGTTTCCTACCGAATATATCGGCCGTTGCGAAACGCCCATTCATGCTCGATGGAAAAGCCAAACGGAATTGTAGATTGGTCGGGACTTTCGGAATGATTCGGTTGGCCTGTATGTTGCGATGGACTGGTGACCTATCAATTGGTTGTTCGGTTCTTTGTTGTCGTTTCGTGGCCAGTTTTTAAAGTCGGCTGAACTAGGAACGTGAACGGAAAATTGCTCCTCTACTAGTTTCCAGTTTCATCGATTTTAGAATTCAATTTTATAGCAAACTTTTATCAATTTTATCCTCTACAAACATTGCCAAAAATCGTGGAAATCCCCCTGAAAAGACGCTCCCCCTTGTTCCCAGTTCTCGACCCGGCTCTATCCTCCGCGCTAGTCCCGAACACGTCTTTTCAGAGGTGGCAGACGCAAGAGCGATATCATCCCGCGTCTAGTTCGCTCACTCGAGAATTCGAGGGCGTAATTCCTACCAGTTTCATAGAGGCCGCTGTGCATGGCGGGGAATTTAATTTTCAAGTTGATACAAAGGTAACAAGGCGTCGTTACCAACTTTGAGCTCGTTACCGGGAGCCGGCCGTAGTAGTATCACAGAAGAAATTTCAGAACGTTTCCTCTTTGTGCGCATTGAGCCAGTCGTCCGGCTCCCGCAGCACCGTCTGCCCGTTCCCTCTTTCCTTATATTCGTAATATCCCCGTGGCTTGGTTACCGCTGTAAATGAGACTGCGCGATTTATGGCGAGGGCTTTTTAAATTGTACACGGGCCGGAACCCGAGCGCGGCTCGCGCTTGCACGGCACGGCACTCGGTTATATTTTTCCCTGAATGATAAATTAATTCTCCCCCGACCCCGGCTCCGTAGTCGCAGACGCCCTCCGCGAGACAGACCGAAAAGATTTCTTCTTCCAAGCCCTCCGGGAGATTTATCGCCCGCGACCATGCTCGCGCACGCGTGCTCGGCAGCGAGATTATAATTCCTGCACGCCGCTCGGCCACGGATAATGCGGACCCGTGGAACAAGCACGAAACCGGCCCGGTAAGAACGCGGAAAGTTGGAAGCCCCGTATGCACACGAGAAAAAGAGATGGAGAGGATGCAAGGAGACGCAGGGGTGCAGAAGGTAGCGGACAGGGAGGACCCGTAACTAACGCGCCGTAAAATTCGACGGGCACGCGCCATTTCACTTAGCCCACGGCAGCTCCTTTTCCATCAGACCGCCGCCTTCACCGCCACGCTTCTTCTTCTTCTTGCTTACCGCGTCGCCATCCCCGTGCAGTCTTCTAACCTCTGTCTTTTGCTGACCCGTCGCCCGGGGTCATCGATTCTCAACGCTCCGCGACCGCCTTCCGACGCGATCAATCCACGGCCTCTTGATCTTGCGGACTTTTTGCGGTGGAAACGCGACGATCGCTACTCCTGCGGTCGGACGGCCTTAGATTGCGGCCTCGCCTCCTCCGGACGCGACACTCCCTGTCGTTCTGTGGGAAATCAGCGGCCACGTGCAAGCATTCGCTTGTGTGGCTGACTTTCAGGAGGCTAATGCGCTCAGAGAAAAGATTCCCTAAATACTAGTTGATGTATAGCAGGGGAATATGCAGTGTACGTAACGGTGAGTCAAGGGTTAAAGGTCTTGACGCATAATGAGAATAATAATTTCCACAATGCACCAATGTGCACTAATTTATTCTGGTTAAGCGATAGAGTCGTGCCGCGTTTATCACTCGTTCGCTAACACAACACCATCCAAGTCGTTCAGTAAATACCAATTAAGAAATTAAACGTTAATAGCCCGGCGAACTTATCCAGCGCTGTTGAACAACGCCGCAAAGAGCGACTACTTACATATAATTAACACAACTATTGTCATGCGCCGAAAACTTACGACCCGCCTGCACCTTGTTATCTGGAATTACCGCGCTCGTGCACCGTTGCATGCGCTATTGTTCCAAGAGGCTGTAACGAAAGTTCCCTAATAAATTTTATAAACTTACCGGCAGCGAGAGCGCCCACTCGCGCATTCCGGCATTATAATTCTCGGCAACTTCGGACCAGACTCTCGATTTCGTAATCCCTTAACACACGAAACTGTAAAACAGAGAGAGGAGAGAGAGAGAGAGAGAGAGAGAGAGAGACATAAAAATAAGAAAATAAGTAAACAAGCCATTAAAGTTGTGAAGTTCCAAGACATACCGGGATTGCGGGAGAACAGCACTCTCGAGTCCGTGGTATGGTCCGAAAGTTGAAAAACAATCGGAAAGAGCCCGGGAATTCGTTAATAACTGAAAAATATATAGCTGTACCGGGGTTCGCGAGGATCGGGCGGCGAAGAGCAATGAACCGCTACAGGATGGTGCAGAATTCAGAATTTAGCTGTTCGGGATCGATACGCCAACTTTAGTGAAAGATTGAAAAGCAATTAGAAATGTTGAAATGTTTTGTTGCTAAAACGACATCGCGGACCACAATGTGCGAAACCCGGCGGCTATGGTTTTCTAGCCGTGGATCGATGTTACCCGAATCCGGCGCGGAGTCGACGGAATCGTTTATACGCGACGACATCGCGGCTCGTTATGGAAAAAATACGAGCGACGCCGTTTGAATTTCGAGGATCGCCCGACCATTGTGCGCGATAAATTCGTTCTGTTTATCCTTCGGCCTCCGCCCCCGCTCTCGTGTCCCACCGGTAGCCGTGGCATCGCGGGCTCGTGACGTGGAAATAAAACGGGGCCGGGAAAGTCCTTTATATGCTACCAAAATCGTTAATAGACTCGTCGAGCGCGCGCGTTGTAACCGGTCGACCGTTTCACGGGCTCAGTCGTGTCACTGCCTACGCCATTGGCCGCGATAAATTCTCATTCTTCTCCTCCTCTCTCTCTCTGCCTTCATCTTCCTCGTTGCTGTTCTCTCCTTCTGCCCCTCTCCCTCTCTCTCTCTCTTTCTCGTTGCCCTCTGCCAACGAGGCTTTCTTCGTTCTCCGCAGCTCGTTCTTTTTCGCTGTTTGCGCGCGCCGTTCGCGCGTCTTGCAGAGTCGTTCTCTCGGCTAACCGAGGAGGGTCGAGGTGTGAACGAAGAACCACAAGTGCCCCGGAAAGTGGCGGACCCCCTGCCCCCCGTTACCGTAACCCGATCCCCCTACCCGGGACACTCGTTACCGACGAGCTTTCTTTTTACACGTTCACGCATTTTCCTCCCACACGTCGCGGTCGATAGAACCTCTCTTGCACTCTCTTGCACTCTCTTGCGCTCTCTTGCACCCGCTCGAAACAAAGACGCGTCCTCGCTCGAACATACGCCGATCGACGTTCGATCAGCCACGGCCGATCGCGCGACGACGCCCCTTCAAGAAATCGTTTCAAGGATTTCGAGTCCGCGAGAGCTGCTGGCGATCGGCCAAAGGCCTAACGTGCGACCATCCGCCCCTGAAATCGCGCAGGTGGGAATTATCGTCGGGAATAATTGCCGCGAAGAATACGATCGTTTCATCGAGCAGAGAGTCGTTCCTCGGGTCTCCGCGAGGCTGCTGTTTACCTTGCCGGACTGAAAATTTGTGGCTCTCTTCTATAAATTATGATGTATTTGGTATGTAATCCAGTAGGTTTGTACCCGGGGCAGATGCAGATCGAAGTTTCGATCCTGTAGGATCAATGGTTCAGGAGTTATGCTTGCTTAAAGTTGAGCAATCTGCAGTGTTTTTGACAGGTATGATCAAAAGCGAGTTGGTTGATGATTAGGTTGGGAAGGGGTAAGTGGCAAGGACCGGCGGTTCTGCTCGGTAAGCGGCTCGTGTCCGTCACAACAAAGCAATATGGCGGCGCCTTTGCCTGTCAAAAACACTGCAGATTGCTCAACTTTAAGCAAGCATAACTCCTGAACCATTGATCCTACAGGATCGAAACTTCGATCTGCACCCGCCCCGGGCACAAATCTACTGGATTACATACCAAATACATCATAAGTTATAGGAGAAAGGCACAAATTTTGAGTCCGGTAAAGTGAAGTTTACCCCTTCGCGAAATTACGGGGACGGTCGTGTTTGGATAGACACACTTTCCGCTAGTACGTTTTGCAGGGGTGCCTAACGTTTTATTGTCGCGCAGCTGTCTCGCCGGACGATAGAGACGGGAAACACGCGCTGTAATGGTAAGTAAATGAGGTTTAATAAAGTTTATGGGACAGCTAATAAACGATGCGAGATTTACGGCTCTGATATCGCTAGGTAGCCGAGTCTTTTATGACGCCCGCGATAGTAAACCCGGCTTTAATGAATGCGCTTCAATTCGATGCGCCCCGAGTGCACTCTTCGCGCGAAAAGACACTTTCCAGTCGACGAAATATATTTTTCCCGTCGTCAGAGTTTTATTTCATTCGCATAACGATCCGCAGTTGAATTAAAATATACCCATAATTATAAAAGTGGTCTGACGTAAATTAATTCAATCTAATTTTTACGATATTGTCAAAAATGAAAAGTGCTTGTTATCTCAACATTACATGGAATTCATTTAGTGTTACGTTATATCCTTTACCTTTACACATCTCGAAACAAGAAACACCTGATTTCGAAGGAATTTATTTCATTATTTTGAATAAAGAGGTATTTATAATTCTATATCCAATCTTTCTTGCTGGAGTTAAAATGGTTCCGACATCAAACTATCGAATGATGTAAAAATTGATTTGAATTATCAATCGTTCGAACGCGAAGAATTAATATTGGAAGAGTCGCGGGTTCAGAAAACAGCGTGCCGTTTTAATGGAATTGTCGGTCCCGGGAATCCGATCGGGAATTTTCTTAAAAATACTGCGTTATTATTTGCGAATGAATCGGGGGCGGCTGCGTTGTTATCCGGCCGATCGAAAGCTCTCGCGAGCATTATATACCTACGACACGAGCAAAACGAGGAATACAATTAAGCGGCCCGGTGAAATCCCGGGAGTAATAAGAGATAAAATACGAGTGGACGTTTTGTTCAATAATCGGGTTGCGAGTGCCTGTCTCGGTCTAGATTCGTCGTCCAATTAAGTCGTAGGACGGTCGAACGAGCGGTGTGCTCCGTCTACAAAATCGATAAACGAGCATCACTCGCATTAACGCAGGTAGATACACGCATAAATTGCGGACCTTTCAGCCCGGGCACAGTGATGGCCGACGCGTCGAGCCTCGGAGGGCGTGTCTGTTATATTTGCGCGGATATATCAGCCGGGGAGAGGAGGGCTTGGCGTCGCAATGATCGAAAACCTGGATATAATCTTCTTTAATTAACGGTATCTACCGTGTATCGCGGAGTCCTCGTAGAGGAAAGGATCACGGCGGCGCGGCGGGTCCGCGGCTAATAAATTCTCTGAGTCAACCGATAAATCCACCGAATCGGCGGCGTTAATCCGATCGTTTCCCTGGAATTATCGCCACTAAATCACTGTTACTCGTGTTCCGCGATTTATTTTCCTCCACACTATCTTTCTTTCTTTCTTTCTCGCGCGCGTTGCGTCACATTCATGTCTTATCTTCGACGTGCAACCATTTTTATTAGCTCCTCTACACGCAGCAAGCGTTGATCTTGCCGATGGGAGAAGTTTTCCTTAACAATCCCCTCGCGACTACGTAAAACTTGAGCTAAATTAGTTTTTACTTAACAGTAATCTTCGAGCTTTAGGCGCCTCTCCTGAAATTATTATAGACATTACACGCGGTCTTTTTGTTTTATTCTCGACTGCTGCTGTTCCTCATTAACGCTTTTTCGTGGAGCATTCTGTGATAATATTTTAAGCTATCTGTCATGTGCGTCATCGTGGAGGCGGTATTGTCTTCACACTGCGTCATTCATTTCTGAATCATGCACTAAAAATTCATCACTGGATTCTCAACTTCAGTTGTCATTCGATATTTACCAAACGAAGACACTGTGCATTTAAGGGTTGCACTCTTAAAAATGCAACGACGGTTTCAACTTTACGCGAAAATCAATATGCGCATATCTCGATCGGATCGAAGAACGCTTGTCGGTCGTCAGGTTTTTGTTTCGCACAGAGGGCAGCGCCCTCTTTCCCGGTAATATTTTGAATTCCTAAGGGTAAGCGAAGCAGCCTGCGTGGCTCGGTGGCTCATACGATATTCGAGGCTCGATTTACTGCGCTATGAAACCCGAGACACGCCTTTTTAACGCGTGTTCATCAGTCATCCTCTTCGGCACCGGTGGATCTCGAGTTCGCGGGTATAATAAACGCGAGTCCGCGCGCCCCGGCAATAAACCCCGGATAATTGCGAGCTGTCTCTGTGTTCGCAAGGCGACCGATCCTTGCGAAATTTCTGCGACGACGACGACGACGACGCGCGACGTGATCGGTTCTCCGATGAACGATCGATAATCCCCGCGCGCGCGTTCGTCGCTTTTCGTCAACCCGATCTTCTCTGCCCTCGCAGACGTGCTCCGGGAGAACTAATCTCGTTAGCCGATCGTTCCCTCAGGATAAGGTACCACAGGTACACGCTGTTCGGAGGGGAGCGGCAGAAACATGTGGGCGTAGGATAAACATCTACAAGCGAACTTCCAGATTCCCTGATCTCTCCGCATGGTAATGCGTTTGGAATGTCGAGTCTCTCTCTCCCTCTATCTCTTTCTGTGTCGACACTAGACACCGTTGTCACCCGTTCGACCAGCCTGAGAACAAATCGAGATCTGTTTTTCGGCTTGCGATTTTTCTTTCCCCCGGGTCTAGGACCATCGCAGGATGAGATCTAAATCTCTTTCCCTGCGAGCAGGGTGTGGCTTACCTCGGGCTTCAGCGTCTTTGTCTCTGACGAACTTGGCGGAGAGCTTTGGACAAGCCAACTCGAGAACACACATTGTTATTTCGCTGCGAAAATGTTCGTTGTTTTCAGGTACATCGTTGAATAGAGACGTGGTAATTTTTACAGCTTCTATTCTGCTCTTACAGTACTTAAAAAATTATTTAATCGCGAACATGTCACTGACGAACGTGTCAAACGAAATTAAGTTTCTCCATGAATTTATTAACATGAAGTATTTGTGTAGTGGCAAGGGAACAACCGATTAGTGTGTGATTCCGTTAACAGCACGACCTCGAAGAGGCACTCGTCAATAACGGCGAAGTGCTCCGGACAATTGGAGCCCGAAACAAGTATCGCGGGCGATTATTTAATGATTACGGGGCGTTATCGATCAACGAGGCGACAATATTGCGCCCTGATGGCGACGCTGGTAATTCCTCGTTAACGTCGAGTGGCCGGACCCGCATACGGCAGCGTGTTGAAATTTAAGGACACCGCGGGAGGACATGGCTCGTTACGTTGTAACAGCATCGTGTCGTAACACCGCGAATCGTCGAGAGCCAACGGCTAGGTTAGGTCGCCGGCAATCTATCGGGCGTAATTGGAAAATGACTAATGCCGATACCGGAGCGCAAACTCTTTACGCAACGCCGATAAAAACGGGCCGAGTCAATTCCCAACCCTTTTTTGGCTATCAACTGGTTTCATTGGGCGCGCACGCCGCGAGCCCCGTTCTTGTCTCTCTTCAGGTTTCTCCACCTTGGAGAACACGTTCACCTATGAAACCGGTGTTTACCTGCCGCTTAACAATTCCTCTTGTTCCTGCTATGAAATCTTTCAATCTCCCGGGAAATCGCCTCACGATTATTATTCCGCTATCTTCCAATCGCTGCCGTAAGATATCCACCAATTATTCGAGACTTGATTACACATGCCGAGGTGTGGCATGGGAAATCGTTAACCGATTATTATTGAAAGCTACTGGAGGAACGTATAATTTCTATGCTGGAAAACGATTACCCAATTGTCGTTAAATGTTGCATCGATTACTGTGGAAAATCATTACCAGACCGTTGCTGGATTTTATACATTTATTTAAAAAGTGGGTGGCCACTGTTTCGAATTTATCATATTTGACACTCGTCTCTTGTATTTGATGCAGAAAATTGTTCGCATACAGTTAATGGTTCCCTAAACCCTTCCACATTATACACATTTCGCGAGGACTACAAAATCGGAATATGGGGGTTAAAATTCGTAAAACCATAGCTCGGGCAAACAATATCCACCGCGTCGACCCAGAATACAGCATTACCAGCATCGAATCACCACCGCAGAAAATTCCGCGAGTCATCGAGCCCGCCACGCATGGTTCCCTATACGAAATTCCACCGGCGATCGGTGGGTCCTGCGGATCCCGCGGCCGCAAGTATGCGAAATGGATCGCGTTATTCGAATCCCGGCTGCATAAAAATCAACCGGCAACGAGATTGGTTTCAAGGAATGCACGACAGCCCGTGTATTTGCTCAACAACCGGTTTCGCGTCCGTGGATGACGACCGCATCCGAGTTGAGTTGGCCGGGTCATCATGAGAACCGCTGGCGTATCGGTCGTCATAAGTCACTCAGCGTGTGGCATACAAGGTACACGGGTCCGTGTATATACGTGGGTACCCATGGGCCCTGGTTCTCCGTCTCTCTCTCTCTCTCTCGATCTCTCCCTCGGGGCGAGGATCATCTTTTTTAGCCTTTTTCCCATTTCTCCGTCTCGTTTCCACACCGGCTCGCGGAGTCTCGCTCAGGTCCTCGAAGCCCACGACGCGATGGTTCCCCGTTCATCCGATCCTGCCATACTCTCTAGACACTCCCAGGCTGTCCAGGACATCGCGTCGTATCCCGCTGGGCCTCGCGTCAGATCTAAGTGGTTCCTCTCGTACTGGTCTCGCTTTCTCGTTGATCCCCCGGTACCCTTAATCCGGCGCTGGCATCGAATTCAGCTCCTCCGGCTCGGTCCGGGCCCGGACAAAGATGGAAAACGCCGATAATTGATTCCACCGGTTGTATATATACCCCGGGAGAGAAACTACGAGATACCAGCCACGAGAAACAGAGACAACGAACAAGGCGAGAGAAGGATAGAACCGAGCCACGATCAGGATACACGACCAACCAACAACTAGCCGTTGATTCAACAAATACGATCCGGGACGCACGCCTCGGATTCCTCTAATTCAGACGTCTCGGGTGACGACCGAGGTATTTTCACCGGACTCCGCATAAATTACCGGCAGTTAATTGCCGGCCACTCTCCCAACGCCGACTGTATTCGTAATTATTACGACCGCGACGCAGCGATCGCGTCATAACCGGTCGGGGCCGATCGGGCCCAGTTACAAGCGCATAATTCGCGGGTTCCTCCCGATTCGGGCTATCGCACCAATTAATTTCGCGAACCGCTTATCACCCGGACACACCAAGCAGAAAAAAAAAGCAACGGACGCCGACGCCGGTAGGTAATTGATTCCGCCGGTCCGTATATCGAGCGTGAAACGGCCAGTCGATAGAGAGAGCCCAGCGCACACCCAGGCCGACTCCGTTAATCCAACAAATAGAATTCGAGCCACTCCGTGTCCGATCCAGTTAAGCCGACCGTATCCCCGGCCACGATGTGTAGTTACAATAGCTCCCGGTGAACTTTCTTTTGGATTATTTTCCGACGACGACCCCCTTTAATCCATCCACGGCCGTTTGCTTTGCATTTAGCGAGCCGGAAAACGGACGCCAGGCTAACTAGCGTTTCCACGCTTCTTCTTCGTGCCACGCGATACACGATGATTCTGCTTTCCTCGGTCAGCGGAATTGATTTTATGGCCGTTAATGGGGTGTGGGGAATAAGTGGATTGCGTGGATTTTATATCGCCTCTGAAATTGGAACATTTGAATATGTCGTGTTGATTGGTCTGTTGGATACAGGTAGGTTCTGATGAATTTTTATGTAGTCAGGTTTGTCACGATGAGAATTCATTATTAACCCTTAGCACTCGAATGGCGACTCTGAGGCGCCACCAAAAATTGCTGTACCATTATTCAAAATGGTATGTATGAGGTATTATACCAATTTCATATCCATAAAATTTAAAAATCATAGGAAATGGAAATATTCTACATCGGAAGAAATGTCTAATTTTTAAATTAAAATTGCTCGGAGTGCAAAGGGTTGAACACAGACAAGGTACGAGTTTATGAAAATTTACGTTTTTACGTAAAAACGTGTTCTACAGAATATCTAAGACCAACATGGAAGAATTACCATTTTGTTTGAGTTTTCCATAATATTATTGAGTAGATCCATCAAATTCGAATGAAACTCGGTCCAGAGATGTGTAACATGCTGAATGGTTCAAGAGACAATCGAAGACACGCTGTGCAACCGGATATAGTGTGCATTCGAGCTTCATAGCGCTCATATTCCACCAAGAACCCCGGTCTCCTGATGATGGTTCGCTGGAGGGGCGTTCCACGGGGCGGGGAGTGAAAAAAGCCCATGAATTATTTAAGATCGCGATGGTGCGCCAGTGTTATTTTAATTCCCGGGGTATTTTCATATTCCATCGGGCGCTGGGATGACGGCGAGGGCTCGCAACGAGGCAGCAACGTCCATCTTCGATCGGCGATGAATAGACATTGTGCGGTCTCTGTTCCTCCTCGCTCTGCGGTCGCGGATGATCGGGCCCGTTGACTTCGAGTGGCAACCGGAAGCCGGCTCTCTTCGCCGAAGAACGGTAATGGAGAAGAAAAAGGACGGAGTATCGGTGGCCACCCTCCGGGAAAAGGAGAGACGGAAAAGTGAAAGAGAGAGAGAGAGCTGAGAAAGAGAGAAGAAACGAGGCTAGTAAAAGGAGAAACAGCGAGGAGGAATGGAAAAACCGTGGGCGGTTACCGGCCGGGGACGGTTTCGTATTCACGGCCAGTCAAAACAATCGTGTCAAAGAGAACGTTCTGCTACTCGTGAATGGGATAGCCAAACAGCATTGTAAAACATCACGCTCGACGATGCGATCGAGCCACGAAGGATGGATCCGCGTGGAACGAGGCGCACGGTACTCTCGAGCACGCCATACTCGAGAGAGAGAGAGAGAGAGAGAGAGAGAGAGAGAGAGAGAGAGAGAGAGAGAGAGAGAGAGAGAGAGGAGAGAGGGTATGTGTCCAGAGGGTCGTTTAACGATGAATCGCCGGTACACGCCGGCTCGACGGCTGTATTTGTAAATTCTAATCCGCCGCTTGATATTTTCATCCTTCCAGGAGAACGTTTTTGCCGCGGCTAACGTCTAGAATCTCTCTGGCTACCGTCGTTCTCTCCGCTTCCACGAGGAAATGATTTACAGAGACGTGTTCCAGCCGATCGAGCGTGTCTTGTAACTTCTTGTTAGAATAAAAAACTTTCGCAAATTAAACGAGCTCTGCCGTTTTTCCTCGGACGGAAGGATTGCTTAATGGGTCCGATATTGAGACGACACTCTGTCCTCCAGCGAATGGTAATTTTTCGCTAAAACAACTGGAGGATTTGCAATGACAAGGAGACAGCTCTGCTTAGTACACATTTTTTGTTAGGTATCCTATATTACAAAGAAACAGATAGCTGTCAGATTAAAAACTTTTCATTCAAAAGGAACTGCAAAGGACTACATACTTCGATCACAATAAGATAAGTACGAGACGAGTCGAAGCATTTGTGCCAGCGTTTCTACAACGCCCTGCAGAAGGCCGTACCTATAAAATTTCGAGGGAGAAGCGTACCCTAATTACCAAACTCTAGACGAGGCAGTATTTGCTTTGCCACGAGTTCCTCCGGGGTCCATAAACGTTCGCATAATCGTAGCCGATATTTTTTAACGGGACCATTATTCGATCGGCGGATCGAATGAATTCGAGAGAGAGAGAGAGAGGTGAGTCCGTCATTCAATTACCCGGCGTGCACGTCGACGGCCGCGGATTATGCATCTTGGCCGGCATAAAAATCATTTACCGGCTCGTTAAAAGATTGAACGGCATCGGAGGGGGCGTTCCCGGTGGACGCGCCACGCCGGACAGCAGCAGGAAGATTTAAGGGCCTCGTAAAACGCAAAAGGATGACCAAGAAGAAGGGCCCCAGAAGGGACGCGCCCGGAGGATCTCGAGTTTCCGCTTTTCGAGGCCTGGCCGTTTTCGTTTTCGCTCCCCGGGCCCCGGGCCAGTTCTCCTCCGGCTCCGGCGCTGGCTTCTTCGGTAGACAAGGGATGAATGGCCCGCGTGACTCCTGGCCACGGACCACGGTGTCGTGTAACACTTTATTCCGTGTCTCGTGTTTCCCCGGCAATATTTAATCGATCCTGGCACCATAGAAAATGAAATCCGGAAAGAGCGAGACCGGGAACCCGCCTCGAAACGCCGCGCGAGAGCGACGCTGAATTTATGCTCCACGCTCCGCCAAGAATGCAGACTCGAGATCCTGATAGAAAACAGATCGACTGCATTCGGAGATTCATCTCGCTGCCCGCTGTTTACGGCCGTATTCTTCCCCGGCATTATAAGCCAGTCTGGAAATCTTTATTGCGCTCTCGCGAATGTAAGCGCCCCGCCATTTCGCGCGTGCTATTTATTATTGTTTATTTATAGTTCATTTTAATGTGGTCGCATTAAAAGCGAGGTCATTAGCGACCGCATGGTTCACAATTGATTATAACTAGACTGCGGTAAATTGATTGAAAGTGCTGGACAAAAAAGTTTGACCTCGAATTTCAAGGTCGAATGGTCAACAACTTTTTTTATTGATATCAACATCACAGGAAAGAATTCATTCTTCTACCTTTATTAAAAATTCCTCCTGACACACGACCTACGCCGTTAATGCCGCTAACTTAAGTTAAGACAACATTTTCCATCACTTCATAAATTTATACATGTCATAAACGTGTAAATATAATTTTCTCGAGGGCTGCTTGTGCGGGAATAAATGGTCAGTATGTATTATCAGAATAAAACTCGCCGCGTCTAATCAGGAAAGCGTTTATTTAACGTAGACTCATATTATATATTTTTACCGGCCGATAATTAGATACGTAGTCAGGAGTGCATAATAAATAGCTCGCGCGACGAGTTCCTCCAACATTTAATGAGATTGCGTTAACAGGTGGATGCGAGCAGTCCTTCGGCCGTACACGCATTCGCGCTTAACAATGTATCCTCATCAACGCTCGCGAGGAACCGTTCGCATTGTCGCCAGATCCCTTTTGCACTTGACAACTCTTGATGGATAGCGCTGCTTGGAAAAAGCGATAATGGCGGATTTAAATAGGCGGCTGTTAAGCACCTTATTAAACTGAATAGTCAGTCATTCAGGGGCGTACTCGGTGCACACCACGGCAGAAGATTTTAATTTCACGTATAGTACTCCGGCGGAGAATCAATGTTTCCGAAGTTCGCTATTCAGTAAAAATTGCGAGAGCCGTTGTTGCATAGCGAAACGCGAACGTGTAATTAGACTGTGACTGTTTATGCAAATGCACACTTTTATATTCAGTGATTTACCAACATAAACTAGAAGTATGTTTCCTTTTTTAGTATCGCCAGTATGTAAATTTCTGTCTTATTTCGCCAGAAGATTTTCCGAGCTATAAATGCGTAACGATCAACAGTCTACTCGCGCTGTTAATGAATTTGTGAAACGACTTATTGCTGTTCGAGGTTTTATTGTTCTGAAGACTCCGGATCTCTCTTTATTACGCAAGAAAATATTATCCCGCAATGATTAAAAGACAGAAGTAATGTACGAGATTGCTAGCTTTAGAGCTTTTATTGTATCGGAATCCTGGTTTTGTTCTCTTGGCAATAAGATTGAAACCCGAAACTCGATCAGCCTCTGTCGAAAACTTCCATCGAGTTCTCGAAAAGCGTAATCGATTCCGGGCGACAGAAGAAGTGAATCGGGTTCGTTGTTCTCGCGGCTCTTTCGCTCGCTTCCGGTCTTCGGTATCAGAAGTCGCCATTCCGCTCTTATCAAGCCACTCTCGCCTCGGCATGCTGTAAATTGTACTATCGCCGACGTAAATAAAATCCGGAGAACCATTTGACACTCGCGCTTGTACACTCGCGAGCAACGAGACTACTCGGAGCAAGCCGGGGAGTGTTAATCCACCGAATGGAGGTCGTAGATAAGCGCGGACTTACCGGAAGTCGAGTATCCTTTCGAACGAGAAACTGCATTCTGACGGTCGCCGCTGAAGCGAGCCGGTACGCGTAAGAAAATCGAGTTATCGTCGCAATTTGCACGTTCTTGCGTCGGTCGCGTCTTTGATGACATAGCTCCTCGCATACAGGGTGCTCCATTCCAACCGCGGAACCAATATTTTACCACTGAACCTACCATGATCTTTATTGTACAATTATTGAAGTTAACTCTAAAAACCGTAAACAAGTGAATTCAAACTTTTGATTTAATTCATTAGTGTTTGATGCTGGAAAGTTTTATTGTTATTTAGAAAGGTTTATTCAGGATTTATTTAAATGAATGCCTAGATACGTAGTTTGTCTCCGTACGCTCGTATGTTTCGAATTCTAATCCGCAGTAATACGTACAAAATGTCATCGATCTTATTTTCAATATTTTCTTATGATGTATTAGGTTTTGAAGGCCTCCACTTTTTTGTATTCAGAACACATTATTCCTCCATAAAATGATTACACATATTATTTACTATTTCGCGATAAATCAGGAATAATATTAAAGTAAAGTAATTGGTACAATTACCCTATTCCATAAATACACGATTACTGCCTGTCAGTTCCCCCCAAAAGACAATTGTCAAAACCGTGCCGGCCATGTTCGTTGTCAAAAAGTTCCGAAGCATCGCAATAACGTTTGCGCAACGGCGCGCGGGGCCGTTCAATTAATCAACCCAGTAAACTTATCAGATCGAAAGTGAAACAGCGTTCGGCTTGATTATTAACGAAGGCTATCGATAACTGTATCGCGGGCCATTCGTCATAACACCCCGAAAAACGCTCGCGGCGGCGTCACGGAGCGGGTCTCGCACGCGAGGCCCTCGTTCGTCGCTAAATAACGCGATCATTAATTAACCGCGAGGTAAACGCGGCCGGTGAGGTCAGGAGCGAAAACCAGTTGGAAGCTACATTGCAAATTAGGCTGCACGCGAGCGATTCTTAATCCGCGTGGAAACGGGGCTCGACGGAATCGCGGATCTCGAATCGCGCGTTGGACGAGCCATCGAAACGCGCGAATTCAACAGGCGCGGCTCGGTTACACGTGTATTTAATTGGCTGCGGCGCCGTTTACACGGAAATCCTCGCGCTTCGTCGACCTCGGTGTATCGCCAGGTCCATAAATAACGGGCCGGTGCTGTTCCGAACGCAAGAACCGTTCGCGAATATACGATCCGTCGATGGAAATCGCCTGGACAACGTGACGGGGAAAGCGGAGACGAAACGATTCACTAATGCGAGAAATAAACCAACTGGAATCCGCATACTGTTAGCCTGTAGCCGCTGATAACGCCGTAGACTGCGTTAGTTGACACACTAACGCTGTGCAGAAACCTCTTTCACTCTGCTTGTCCTTTTTTTGTGTTCATCAAGCTATTAGAATTACATATAGGGTAAAGTGCCAAAATATGGTATAGTCGCCTATTACGACACTACTTTATATCTTGTATGCGTCAGTTGTGTCTCCACGTGTCGAATATTTTTGTGGTTATATTTTCGATTGTATGTACCATATCTTTTTCGAGGAAGGTAAGCGATTTTGAAATGTTTGAACATATCTGTAGTTTCAGTTTATTTATATTAATGTTTTCTAACGGTTGGTTTCGACTGAAATTCATTTTCTCTTCGTCAGTAGCTAGTACATATTATCAGTCCACGTGGAGTTCCCAATATGGCACTAACAAAGGTTCCCTAATATGGGTATAGCTATTGTCATATTAGGGACTCAAGGTGTACCATATTAAGAACCCTTTTCGCTGGAACCTGCAAATGACACACCACAAAAGAAGATATTTTTCCCAAGCTGCATTAATTTTTGAACAAACTTGACCCCAGAATCTTATAGGAAGGAAATGCATCTACAACTAGTAATTTTTTGGACGAAAACGAGCATTCTAAAATAATAAAAAAATGACCAACAAAAAGTTGTTCATATTTGGGCACTTTACCCTATTCTTCTTCACTATTAATCTGACTTGTTGCTCGAGGAATTATATTAAAATTAGATGTACAGATTAAGAAAAACTTCTTAGATCGTATAGTTCTCCTATTTCTCGTGACCGCGCCGAACGTAGAAAAGGACAGCGCGTGTAAAGTGTGCCTCCACAACTAAACGCTGCCTGCGTAAACGCTTCCGAAGGGAAAAGAACAGACGCCGCTGGTGTGCGAAGAAATTGTTGCGTGTTGCGGCCAAGTATGGTATGTCCAAGAATTGGTATCATTTCTCATAATCTCACGAGACATTAAAGAAGTAATAATCATCAGTTCTAGCTTCTTAAGGCATGCGGCACCACAAAGCAGTGGTCACAATACATCATGCCCGTTTAACCAATACAATTCTGAAAACTCTCGATCATCCTCGAACAATGACGAGCAATATTTTCGGTTTCGTCACAGCAAAATTGTCTCCAACTGACGTCTCTAGTAGAAAATAGAAAACCCGAAGCGGCCGATCCCGCGATTTACGAAGCAGTTTCACGGTAGTCCCCGGCTATCGTGTGCCTAATCTCTATCCGCGTAAATCATCGATACGCCTCGCCCGGTTCCCTCGATTCCTACACCGGCGTTTTCACTCCTCCTTCACGTTCCTCACCATCGGCGGGCATTCCTGTAAATCATACGAAACGTAGCTGCTCATTAAACCTACAACTGTACATTATCTGCGCGAGTAATACTTTCTCCGCGGTAACCGGCGGTGCTCTTATCTTTATTTATCTCGTCTGACTCACTGCGGGCCCAATGTGTACACGCTCCGGGGACCTGTAAACACGGGGCCCGTCGCTCCATTCCGCTCCATTCCGCTCCGATCCGCGCTGCTGCCTGCAATAATGCGGGGATTTCTGTTCGCGGCACGTTCGACTCGCTCAACATTGCGAACCACCGATCCGCACGCCGCGCACTGGTCCCAGATCAAGATTTTGCAGTGCAGAATCAATACGAGCTGATCTTTTTAATGTCCGAAACAGCTGTTATTAGCGGTGTCTAAGTGTTTGCCAATAATGTCGTGGTTCAACGTGGCGTACGATGTTAAGAAACTACTTGCTACTTAAAGTTTCTAAGTAACTCTAAGTATAAATTTCCATTGATTAATTCATACACATACCGCAATAAAAATCCTTCGAAACCTCATTAAATGTACGTTCGTAACACGTGTAATAAAATTGCCCTGGTCACGGATAAAAGAACCAAAATGCATAATTGAACGATTAATTTCAAGAGCCGTAAACGGCAAATTGCATGTCGCGCGCTGGTATTCGTAAAAAAATCAATGCGTAAAAATTATTTTATTACAGTTTCATCGGTCATTATAGAAGGTGTTAAACGTTTTATTCGTACGAGTCATAAATATTAATATTTCAAGTCTGTGGAAACGAATTCGTTGAGTAATTCAGTAAGATCTCTCATTAAAACTGTAGCTCACCGATGAACTGCGAATATTCGTGCATTTTTATAACGTCCCGTAGGCGAGACGCGCGCAAATAAAGTTTTTATTGTTTCATTATGACTGCAATAAAATTCCCGCAGCAACGAATAAAATTCCTTTCTCATCTTTCTGTTCATAGAACGCGGCATAAAACTGCGAATTTGCATAAACATCCACGATTTAATCATCGGACCGTCGAATCGTCCTAGAAAATGCGATGTGTGCATCGAGGAATCTATGCACAAGCAGTATAGAATACAGGGAAAGAAAAACGAATTAGCAAAAAGATATTGAGATGTGTGGCCCGTTAAATTCCGTTCACAGAACCAGAGTCGCAAGATTAAGACTTGTGTCCCCACTCTACCTTCCCCTTCTACGACGCCTTCACAGTGTGGGCAGACCTGGCATATCTCAATTCGTTTATGTAACGATGTACAATAAATTTCTTTAGTCAAAACTGCGTATTAGCAGGAAATTGGTATTATTAATCATATGACAATCATTTTTATGCATTAATATTGTCAGCTTTTTCTAAATTTATGATTTTTATTGTCCAATTTCATTTTTTATGAATAATTACCATTGCATGTCCAGGGTGTATAACAAGTAATGGTCATCCGTCTTAGGGGTGAATCTACACCTCTGGATCGGTGGACATTTGTAAGAGAAACTTGCCGCAAAATTGTTTATAACAATGAAAATTGTTGTTAAAGTTTGTTTTTACATCAGTACCTTCCACTAATCGAGAAGAGAAAAAGTTTGAAAGGAGCCACATGTCGCAAACAAATAGTGATTATAATAAATACACTCCTCAAAAGAATTAAGGGATCACCTCTGCGAACCCGAAAAATTGCTATGTACCAGTTTACATGATCATAATTCCGGCGAAAATTGCTGTATCGACATCGTTAAACAATGGTTTGAAAGCGCGGAACCTCTAGTTTCAGATGCTCTGTTTCAAATTTTTGCTATGTTGGTTGTTTACAAAGTTATAGCGAGATAAAGACAACATTGACGGTTAACAGCTTATATCTCAATAACTATTTGTTTGCGACATGTGGCTTCTTTCAAACTTTTTCTCTTCTGGATGAGTAGAAGGTGTTAATGTAAAAAACAGCTTTAACAACAATTTTCTTTGTTATGGACACCGATCCAGAGGTGTAGATTCACCCCTGGAACGGATGATCATTATTTTTTATACACCCTGTAAATTAATAATCAAATGTAGAGAAGTGCTTGGCCATTTGTCCGCACTGTGCGCTTCCGTTGCGCGGCTCGGTCACGTGAGACGTTTCCGATCCTGCACGTGTAACTTTTTCCCCTGAATTCGTGCTCCCCCTCCTTGTCTGGCGACACTGCACAGAACCACACCGTTGCTCCTTATAACTATAAAAACATCCTTATTATCAGCGCGCTCGATAAAGTAGCGTGACAATAAAGTAATGGTGCCTCCGGCGAAACGAAAACCTCGTTAATTCTCGTCTCGGCGGAACAGTGGATATCGTTCCCCGAGACAAACGCGACAAGGACGGCGGGCAGGAGTTATACGAGCTATGAAAGTGAACGCTCGTGGCTCAAACTCGCCCGAGTCGAGCGGAAAACGATCGGCGTGGGCGGATCATCGCGACAGGATTTTTCGCTCTCCGAGCAGCCCGAAACCCGGGAGAGGATTATGCGATCTCCGTCTATCGGATAACTTTTCTATCCGCGATAAACACCGGTAGCGAGGATAGTGCTGTGGTCCGCAACTTCGCGTTTGCTGTTCGAAATTTAGTGCAAGGGATGATCTGTATACTTTAATTGTGTGTGGGCGCTGCAATAATTTATTGGGACGTCTTTATAAATGCTTCTAGCTTAAGATAATTGGCTGAGTTTTTCAGCACATTACTGAAACTTTAGAATGAATATTATAATAGACGAACACATTCATTAAATTTGTGTGTAGAAGAAATTGTTGAACTCCCCTTACCTTGTAATCGTTCAAAGCTATGTAACCGCTTAAAAAGCAAGTGTTTTCAATTTGGCGGGGCTCGTGGGCGTGCAGTATGCGCCGGTGGGCAGGTTAAGCGGTCTAAATATCGGGGCGAAGAATTTCCAGAGGTCCCGGTGTCACCCCCGTTTCCGCTCGGTCGATTTAAGCGCGTGGCTGCGGCGCCCCTGTACTCTATACAGTCCTCTCTGCCGTGTTACCAGGGATCCAGCAGCCGCAGGCGAATTTTTCCCATAATCGCTAGACGCCGTGGCAGCATTATAAAAAGCTGGAATTTACAAAGACACGCGCAGGAAAAAAGAGGAGAGAAAAAGAGAACTAGAAAAGGAGTGAAGGAGAGAACGAACGGGAATGTAAGGGAGAGAGGGAAATCTGGCTGGGATGGTGGGCGCTGGTGGCGTGCCACGGTAAACCGGGACCCCGCGCGTCCATAATAAAGTCGTAACGCACTTCTCCCCGTAAATTCGACAGAATATTACGGTGCACAGCGGCGGGCCTGTTTCGTTCGCCGTAAAGTCGCGGCCGGTGATCACTGGGGATATTTATTGACGTGTCAGATCTCTTCGTAACCGCACACCCTCGTCCCGTCCGGTTCACGCAGTATATCGACGCGTATTTATAAGAGAAACGCGTCGATACGCTCGTATTACGCGCGACCGTGTATTCGCTTCCGTGGGGGGTCCAACCGTTCCCCTTCCTCCAACCCCATTCTCGTTTCTCGTGGCGGTTTTTCAAACCTTAGCACCCCCTCGTTTGTTTTTCCAGAACGGATGACTTGGACGTCGACCCACGGACCTCGTGTTTAACTTGTCGTCAACTGCAGGGTGTAGCGTCGCTTATGGGAAAAGGTAAGTGCCACCTGCACATAGCCTCGCCTCCGATAGCTCCGTCAGAACGCACCCACCCCACTGTAATTGCCCTAACTTCTTTCCCTCAACTTCCTCCTATTGATTTTTCATTAATCTGAAATTGGACAGCCCTGAGTCCGCCCTGCTGCGATCTTGAACTCCGGTATCAATTTTTAACACTGTTGCAATTACCTGATGGTTTGTCCATTCGGTTTCCTTCTCATTTTTCACGAGTACTTCTGGATTTACTTACTAGATTAGTTGCTTCGAGCTACGCACACCGTTTAGATCAGTCTAACCGTTTTCCTTTCGACTTTTCTTCACAAAATGTTCAACCACAAAAATTTCTCGAACTCTGCACGAGAGCTCAATCGGCAGGGTGGAAATTCCTGAAAACATATGAACGTCAGAAAAATAGTTAAAGTTCGAAACGGTCCGTACATAAACCATATATTTCCATTTCGCCTCTAATTAGCCCCTTAGTTACGGCAATCAGCGTTCCATGCCATTTCAAACGACACGATATTCTCTGTAAATATCGGTAAAGAACAGGAGCAAACAGTGATCGCTTCACGGTAACAGCCATACACTTCATACTTTACGAGAAAAGGTGTAAACGTCGAAATACTCGCAGCCAGTAGTCCATATGTGCTGCCGATCGTTATCGTCGAATCGAAGTATCTCGCTTTATCGGCAAGCTCCTTTGTGCGGATTTGGTTCGCGCGGATCGACCGAGTACTTACAATCCCATTCGCTTCCCATGCCGGCCGTGAAACGCGGATAACGAGTAATGACTTATATGCAAAGAAACTGTGCATTCCCGAACTGGCTTTACCCGCGCGCGCGTGGTGAGAAACAAAATATCCGAGGCGTAACAAATCTCGCGCGATAAGGATCGTTATTAAGCGGCGCGATACAATTGCTCGTTGCCGAGGTTCGAAAAATACGAAACCCTCAAGATAGGAGTTTTACAAGCGACCACATTTTACCACACTTGAGCCTCTCTCTCTCTCTCTCTCTCGCCCACGATTTTTACAGTTCCCCGTGAAACGCGCGGCGCCGTTACGGAATAACGCTCGCGGAACAGCGCCGGGAACGATCTCTATTTCATTGGTATGCGAGAGTCCCGGTTGTTTCGACGCGAATATCGCGGTCACGTCACTCGGTCCTGTCCGAACAAAAGTGATCGTCGGCCTGCTTAAATCCGCATTTTTATACGGTCGCGCCGAAACGAATGCGACAGAGAAGGAGAGAGGAATAAAAACAGGGAGAGGGGGCGATGTCGAAAACCGGGAAGAGGGTGGAATTAAAGCAGCTTTTTCCGAGCGGATGCGACGAATGGCCACGGGATCTTGCCTCCTTTGCATAAAAATGGGTACGAATTAAAGCTCTTTTCAGGCACGAACTTTCGCCGGTGCGTGAATAGCGACATTGAGCGACGTCCCGCGAGGGTTGGCTCGCCTCATGGCGATTGGAATAATTTCAGGCGTCGTTTGTACCGCGCGCACGTCCACCACGCGTTCAAGTCTCCGAATACGAAATTCGGAGCTGCTGGGCGCGCGCTAACGCGTCGCGGCGCCATCGTCGAGCTCCCGAAACAGTAGGGTCCGCTCTAAACTCCTATAATCATCGTTAAGCAGCGTGCCTTCGCGCAAAACAAAAACTTTCCGAGTCAACTTTAAGATACAGATGCTAAATAAAGATTTGGAACTTCATTCCCAACTTCCTGTCAGTAGATCGGACGAAGACAATCGCTGGGCAAAATCAAGAGCGGAATTTTCACACGAAGTCAAGCGATTCCTCCGTTTCTGGTGGAGACGTATCGCAGATCAAGTCGTTTCGCGTGGTCGATCTGAAAATGGATGCGCGTCCCACTCGCGGCTCGTTAAGAGAGCGCTGGGGAAGGCGTCGGAATTATCGGGGAGACGCGTCGAAGAAATCCGACTCCCTGTAGGCGGCTTTGCGGTGCTAAGACGTCGCCTACCTGTGGCCTGTGGCATTTATTAAATCTTATTCTGGCATCTTCTGCCTCGCCACCGTCTTGGGTTACCGCGGCCGTGAATCCACGCCGTTCCCAACGGCACATTCTAGACACAGGCCTCGATTTCGCTGTCTTTTGTTGCGCGATTTACGGGCTCTCAACCCCCTCCGTTCCTTCCCTCTCGTTCGCCACCTGCTGCTTCCCGATCGAACAATATTCCGATTAAAGACGGGGGAGACGATACGGAGGAGAAGAGGAAGCTCGGCAGCCTATTCGAAGGAAGTCCCCCGTGGAAGCAGATCTTCGAGGGGGATCGCGTTATTAAGTTCACCCCCGTGAAAAGTCCCCGAATGGAGGATCCGCAGCGGACTCGTCATAATTTACGTGAAACGACGAATTACTAGCAGCCAGACGAGTCTGGAAGACGTATGAAATTGCACGGGTTTCCTCGGATGGAAATTACCGCGAGAGCCTGTTAAGCGTACCAGTGTCAGGAACGAGCCCCTCATGCGTCCCCTTATCGTCCTCTTAATATTAGTCTACCGGTCGGTACGCATACCTTCTGGGAAACTGAATTTCATTATCCCTGTTTGTTGCGATAGCGTCGATTATGAACGTTCTTTCCCAGGTAATTCTCGTTTGCTCGCCACCTGTTACCATTCCAGATAGCGGATCTTCTCGTTTCGACGCGGAGTATGGTAAATTGTGGCCACTTTGTTCTGTATCTTCGATCCCGCGGATAAACTTATTTATTTATGGACAGGAGCGCTTAGAGATGTGTAAACGCGAGAAGGAAAGTTGCGGGAGCTTAATGGGAAGAGGAAACATTAAGAGGGGGGGAATTCATTACGGCTGGTATTGAGATGCGATTGAAATTATTTTATGTATGGGTAGAAACTTCTCGACAAGGATATACAGTGACTCCCACTAATATTCGGACACTCTTAAAAACACCATAACTTGTTTCATATTGGAGTACACGACTTGAAATGTTTGGAGAAGTTGGAACAATTGGTTTGCTACAGAACGTGACAAAAATTTTTGAAAAAAACTGCAAGTTGTCGGAATTGCAGAGAAAATACTAAAAGTTGTATTTTTCAACTTTTTTGTGGGGCTTATATGAAAAACTTAGAAAACACGTTTCGTAGATCTGTATCAATTAAACATATTCTGAAAATTTCATCAAAATCGGTCGACGTTGTAATGAGCTACAAACGTTTAAAGATGGTAAAAATTGCAGTTTTTTCACGATTTTCGGCCTCCAACTGCAGTAATTCTAAGGATTCTTACATCTTTCAATGCCTGTCGTTTTTTCCTGCATTTCTATGAAACTTTTACAGTGCATATAATTGACACAGATCTACAAAACGTATATTTTTTAATTTCAATATAGGCCCGCATCAAAAACTTAGTATTTTCTCTACAATTCCGACCAAATGGAATTTTCGAAAATATTTCTTTTCGCATCCTATAGTAAACTAATTGCTCTAGCTTCCCAAGAGAGTTCAAATCTCATAGTCCAACATTAAAAAAGTTATGGTGTTTTTAAGAGTGTCCGAATATTAGTGGGAGTCACTCTACATATGGAAGTTTAATCACGTTACAAATCATAAATGTCTTATTTCCAATTTGTCGAACCCACTCCGATTTTTCCGCGTTCGTTTCTGCGTCTCCGGACAATTTTTCTTTCGCACACGGTTCCGCATTCATCAGTGGTATCTGCGAAAGGATAGCCAAGTGGCCGGAGAGGCTCTATGTATATTCTAGATCCTCCCGGAGGCAGATTACGACTTCCTGCGACTTCCTATCTCCTCCTGTTGTATGCATTCTATCGTGAACACGACTGGCGTACGTGTTGGTGACCGAATCCGGCGGAGCCGGGTGGTCGGGACTAACAGATAACGCGGTCATATCGGTGCAACGAGGAGCGGAACGCGATCCAGGTGCATACACAACGAGCGGGACACTCTCTCCACCACCTCCTTCCATGTACGAAGAAGAGAGAGAGAGACTCACTGTTTTTAAGCTTTCCATTGTAACGGTTTAACGCTCGTTCCCGCGGCGTCGTTCGTTATCTGCTTATGGCTGGCGATACGTTACGAAAGCGTTTCACCGGCGCGGAGATGGCGCGCGTTTTATTCTGTACCGATGAAGAAAAGCATGGGAGGTGATCGCGCCGGGAGAAGAAAAATTCTTCAGATATACACGGGGCCCGCGCAACAGAGTTACCGTTTCGAAACGCGTTGCGTCGTCGTCTCTGAAAGGCTCGAGCAAGTAGCTCCCAGCCGAGTCATCCTCGCCTCCCTTGGAGCCCGACACCGCACCGTTCGGAGAAAGAGGAGAGGAGAAGAGAGAATGACTTAAATGACCGATAGACTGACGCTGCGGGGTACCGTTCAAGTCCCGACCAGTTTCTGGACACCATTTCTCCTGCTCGCCGGCCGAAAAAAGGCACGCTGTTACGCGCGTATTTCACTCGGAATGGACTTGTTTCGTTGCGGAGCGTCCCGGGCGCTGCTTCCTCCCTATTGTTTGCCACGCGAGGGAACGCACGCGTTTCACAGAAGTTTGCAAACACCATGGCCGCCGCGCTGTCCGACCTACCAGCTCTCCTCCGCACAATGATGATGGACGAGGATCGTTCTCGTCGTCCGCGTCCGAGCGGGCGGACGACGGATGGATACGTGGGCACGGTGGTTATCCGTGGGATCTGCCCCGCTCGTGTATTGACAGCTACACGGGCCCGGGAATAAATTATGAAAATAAATCGTCACCCGGCGCAGATGGATTATCTATCGGGAACACGACTGACACGCTCTGCGTGCCTTACTCCGCTCCAGGATTCTAACGCGCTACATCTACGTTTTTATCTCGAGAATTTTGAAGGATGGTGAACCACGCGCTGCGTGGGGGCGAGCTTGAAAGGTACAAAGCTCTTTTAGACAAAAGACTGACGCCAGAGAATTATTCCTCCGTGTTTGCTCTTCCGACGGAACGCCTTGACCACCTCGTGTATGAGTGACACATCTTTCACCGAGTATTAATATGTATGATAAAATGTGAGATGGAATAAATTTCAGGTCCATGAACGGGGGGACACGAGGATCCTGACAATGGCAGGCTTCGTTTTATTGTAGAGGGGGTTCGAACCCTATGGCTATTGTGCGGGGTTGCGAGGGCTTCCGAGGTGTTAATGGAATTATCATTTTTATTCATCGCATGTCGGTGCATTGAAAATTATAATTACTTTGGTGACGACTTTGTGGTCTTTCTCACGTTTCAACAATGGGTCCACAGTCTACCAAGCCCTGTTTTATTTGCGTTTCTTGATCCCTTTGTACCTTAATTTCTTCTTCTTCAAACATCTCAGGACGAATGTCGACTATTGAGGTCATCGGAATTTTAATGTGATCCCTGAAGTTGCAAACATATAATTTCACAATGTACGTAACAAGAGATCAATGCACAGAATGTTTTCTCTAGAACTCAATGGAATTAAATAATGTACACGGCCCCCCTGGGTTCATTACAAGAAAATAGTATAACTATTATAGTATAACTATGCGTGCAGAGAATTCGCGCAATAAGGTCGCCGATTACGCAGGGCGATAAACAGTCTCGCATAAAGTCCCCTTAGGGGGCTAATTCCAACAAGGTTCATTAACTCCAGGCTATTATAACTGGAGCCATGGATTCCGGAAAACTATGCGGAGCCCCGTCTTCGCGCCGTCCTCGATACGATTTATCGAGAGCGATATTAATTAACGGGGGAAAGATTCCGCACAATGGCGGCAAGTTCTCGCGCCGAGACCGAGCAGCCGAATCGGAGGGGGTTGGCCGGGGGGTGAAAGGCGAAGAATTTCGCCGTTGTTCCGGCAACAATGGCCGCTCGGAATCCGTCGGCGAACTTAAATTTTAAGAGTCACTGGCACGAATGGACTTACCGACCGCTAAAAAGCGATTTTTTCCTTCTGCCGAATGGTCCGCGGACCGGAAGACCAGAGCCTTTGCTTTCCGCGCGACGAATAATTCAAGAGAGATGGAGAGGACGAAAGAAGCGAAGGGGAGACCGATCCCCGTGAAAAGTTCGAACTTTTCTTCGTTTCCCATCGATTCGCCAACGATATCGCGTCTACCAGCGGATTTTCCCCGCGGAGTTCATTGTGGCTCGCAGTCGTTCCGACCGATTCAATTACGTTCGTTCTCATCGAACCGGGCGGGACGCAGGGGTGGCGCCGGACCGAGGGTAGGCGTCAAAGCGAAAGTTTCCATAATAACGCCTTTATGGCGATACTTTTCGTCCTCGGTGCCGACAGAAGCCTAAGAAGTTACGCAAACGAACCGCCCGGACGCGGCCGTGCAAAAAGAAGAGTTACACGCCGACCAAATCTCCATGCAACTTCGCGAGACCAACCTCTCCGTCGTTGTTCAACCCTCCGCCACTGTTTAAGAAATTGCTACCTTTCCGACTTGTTTTCAGTCAACAGGCAAATTCAATCGAGAAAGTCGCTACCGAAGCATGCATAGACACGCACATATGTGCAGACTGCTGGAGACTGTATCAAATCCGTTTGGAAATTTTTGTATCGTGTACAATGTCGCCAAAGATATGATCAATTTTGTCTTTCCAGCTTTTATTTCTGCGGAAATTAGGGATGGGATCAAGTTCAATATGTACTCACTCCGAGTCAATTTCAATAACCAAGTTTCATTTCATGGGTTTCGATTATTACTTAAAAGCAATAATGTTTCAATGATTATATTTGAAAAGATTTCATTTTATACAAACTGATATCGAACCTCGGAATGAATACTTGCAAGTTTCGAAAAGATACTTATAAGTACTTCGATGTTGAAAAGAATCGAGTCTTTCGCAAGTAGTACTCGAATCTTGGAAATCAGAACTGCATATAGCAGGTTTTAAGCACTTTCTTTATTAATTCGTAACTATTTAAGAATAATATTTCATTTACAATACTTGGTTTTATCCTGTTTCCTTTTTTATCCATGGATTTGCTGCTATTGAAAACACTCTTTCTGAAGGTACAGAAGTGGCCATGAAACAAAGATAGTCCGAGTATACTTAAGAGTACTGTTTCCGATTTTCGAAGTACTTATAGAGTTCGAACTTATAGAGTACTCAAAGTTCGAATCTGTTTGCGAGGTACTTGATCCCATCCCTAGTGGAAATATCAAATTAGGGGACGAAAATAGCGTTACCCCTTAGCTCAAGGGATGAAGGAGAACACAGAAAACGATGAGTACCGAGTAAAGTGTAGAAAATTTGCCTGTATAGAGGGCTTTCTGCACCGAAACCACTGTGCCCATTCGCAACAAGGTGCAGGTCGAAGCGGAAGGGGGTACAATATTTTCCCGTGTTTCTTTGAAACTCACGACAGAACGTCCATCTGGGATGAAGTCCTCAGAAAACCGCTGTCCACCAGCAGCAGGTCGGAAATATCGGTTTTTGTCAGCGGGCTGGAAGAAGTTAAAGGCACCCCTGCGGAACAGACCGAGCCAGTGTCTTCCGTAGCCATTGTTGGGTCACGGTTTGACATTGAACGGTGTCCCAGCGACTGTCTCCGTCGTCGCCAGGACATTCTCGAGGGAGGGCCCCCGGTCACAAAAGGATCTGGCTGGCACCCTCGAACTTCCTGCACCGTAGGACCTGCTTTAGAAATCCCCCGAAACCAATTTATCTTGAGAAGCCCGGGCCCGAAGGAGAGCTAAACGGATTTTCCCTTCGGTGGCATTAGGCGCTTTTATTCGACGTGAAATTAGCTTACGGCCAAGCAAGCCTCGGGATCGATCGTCGCGAATTACACGCTCGTTTCCACGGAGTGTGTTCGTTCGTCGGGGTTCACCGATCCCGCGAATCGTGGTTCTAATCAAACTCCCACGCGCCCACGACCTCCTTCCTGCCATTATGAGTCGTCGTGCGAATGACGGCCGCCTCGGATTCTATAACAGCTGTCGAATATCCTGGGATTTCAAGCTTTCCCGGATTACGATCGTCTTCATTTTTACAGTCTCGTGATACAATGTTATTGTAGTTCTTGTGTGCGGATTTACTGCGCGGATGCAAATTCGCTGTTTTATAGGACGCTCTTTGCCCTCACTGTCTTTCATCATTTTTTCTCAGGGTATTAGACGCTTCCTATTCAATCGGGCCATTTTCATTCATTAGACTGAGGATCTTTATGATAATCTGAGTTTTCACAGTTAATTTATGAAACCCTGAACGATGTCTTACGGGAACTAGAAAATTGCTTTTCATAGGCACACGGTAAAATGCTATTATTCTTTCTTATTCTTTTTATCTTCGTTCACTTTCAATACTAGTATTAAGGCCATCACATAGTACTCTTTAGAACGGAATATTCCCAGGGCCGTGCCGCGTGCTGAAACTGTAGTAGATTCTTGTAGTTCATATCATTATTTCAAAATAGTTTATATTTTCAAAATAAAAATAGTATTCGCACATTGTGTGCAGTTTTTTTTTAAATCACAATCGAAGGTTACTTTAAAGAAAAAACATTTAAGCCCTGAATAAACCTTCTGCTCCGTGCTATATTTTTCATATTAAGATCTAATTGTCAGAGTCTCTGCAACTTCTTCCAGTTGTTGCATGGAGTAACGATTAAAATTGAGGATTACTTGATGATCACCACAACAACATACAAAAATAACGATTACAAAAATCTAAATTATTATTTTAATATTATTAGTTTACTCCAATTTCCTCAGGCTGAAGTGAACGGTCGCGTTCATTAAACTTGGATTGAGGTCTCCAATATTAACAGGGGGGGGGGGTAATAAACATCGTTAACTTCGTGGCGGACTCGATTTCCGAGCAATACCCTTCGCCCCCGGTTCGACGCGTATTCCAGTCGGAGGATAATAATGGACCACCTTGTGCGTACACGGAATTACAGTCATCGTCATTGTCGCGGTCCTTGCGTTGGGGTGACGCGAGATCGTAATCAGAACCAATCCTCCGTCGTTCGTCATTCCTATGCACCGCTGTTGCCTGGCTGACTTGGCTTGGCTCGGATGGCTGACTGGCTGGCAGCCTCTCTCTTTCTCGGGGAGAAAAGAGCTACCCTCCGCTTTTCCCGGCTATTGCGGGAGCGCCGAGGGAAAGTGTCCGTGGCCCCAAGGGCTCGAACCTCCCTTCGTGCGAGGAGACGCCGAGGACACCGGGTTTACTAGGGGGGACAGCCTCGACGAGCCGAGAACACCGGATAGACGAGAGTTTTCGTGATATTATTCGACGTTTTTATTTCAGAATGGCTCGTTTCTGTCTTCCCTTCGCGCTCGTTCGCTTTGAATATTTTTCCCCGTTCGCATGGGAACTGTTCGCCTCCCTACGCCATCCAATCGCCGACTGTGATTGCGAATTTCTATACTTCCCCCGTAAAATTAGAAGTAATCCGAAAACTGCGAGAGTATATGTTCGCAGATATTACTGGACCTAGCGTTTTAAAAAAATTGCATATTCTGCTGATCACAGGTTGTACTCACCGTTTTGTAATTTTGAGATTTCTCACGTTGCTTGGATGCTGTTGCGAAATTGTTATCGCGCAATTTTTATATTTGCTGTATCCGGCGAGAAATAATTTAGCGACCCACCAATAGTGCTCCACCTAAATTACAATCCGGGAACATTGTCATCCAGGTTGTTTTCACAATTTTATTATTTATGTACAGGTTTTGAGAATGGGTGAATATTGTTCGTTAGTCGTGGCAACATAGAGTAATATCGATGATGAAAGTTGATAAATGCGTAGGCAAAGGGTGGTCCTCCACGGACCGTTATGGTACTAAAGCTGTCCAGAATTATAAGTCGTGGCATGATGAATCCTTCGAGAGGAGGACAAACATTTCTTTATCTTTTGTACGTCATTCGAAAGTTTTATCCAAACAGAAATGGCTGCTCGGTCGTGTTTGAAATGAGTCATCCACGAACACCGGCGAATACAGTTACAAAAACCTTTGTCGCAAACTTCATACTTTATTGGAAGACTCCGGCATCGTTTACTGTAAACACTTACCCCGCCATTTAAAGCGATTCAAAGACTCGGCCAGGGAAGCAACCGAATGGCCCCATTTTTATTGTCCCGGCGTGGTCTATAAAACCAGGCTTTCCGAGTCAGTGATTCAAGCCTCATTTGACGGCAAATGCACCGCGAACTAGCCACGCTACGATATACCAAAAGAAAAGAACGGGAAGCACAGATAAAAAGTTGGACAATTTACGATAACGATGTTAATGTTCTGCGATCTTTAACTATTCAGAGTGTATCGAAGATTTTGTCGAAAGATATGGGGCGATTTAAAGAAAGGTACTCGGAAAAACAAATAGAAAATGTCCCGTGATTGATCCCGAAAATAATCCGGAGATAAGGCGAAACAAAGCTGAATGTTTACCTCGAGTTTGACTTTTACTCTCAATATCCCACTTTATACATCGTAAATCACCCAAATCACTGATCCCAGATAAAGCTCTCCATCGATCGCCTGTGCCTTCCTAAAGACCACCCATAAGTGCTCTAAAATCGTCTCAGAAACTACATATGTACTATGTTTCTTCTAGACCCAACAATAACACTCGTTCACCTAAACTGGCGACCGGATCTTGGGAATTTCACTGAAATTTGACATACTTTTCAGCGCCTACAAAGTATGTAGTCCCTTCGAGGATTGATAAATCCAGTGATTCATCATTTTATCACGATGACTTTTTAATTCTGTGCCAATTTGACACCAACAGACAAATTAGATTAGAAGAGAACGATATGAGAGATCAGAGAGAGAAACAAATTCTGAAAACACACATACCGATGCATCCGGAGCCAGTCAAGGTGGTCTAACCCCTTAAGTCAGCCCGCGCATCCGGTCGCCGGGTCAAGAAGGGGGGCCAGGGACTTAACAAAGCACAGTTTCGTTCCGCCTGTTCGTTTTTCTCGGCCGCGATCCCGTGGCGCATTGAAAACACGAGTGGTCGGTCGGATGAATTCTCGCTGACGATCACGACGCGCTCGTATCTCAAATCGCGATAAAGGGTTACAGGTCCGGGGGAGCAGCGACTCGACTCGACTCCGACCGGACTGGACGCGACGGTAACGAGGAACGGGCGATTAGCATTTTATTGGCGTCGCGTCTTGCAATAGCTTTGGGCAGAGAAATAAACGAGGAAAAAGGTGAGGGGGGGGGGACGTTAAACTTCATCGTCCATCGGACACGCCTTGTCGCTGCAGGTGTGCTCCGCGCCGACGTTATTTATTGCACGAGCGCTCTACGGGTACGCGTCCTGTTCCCGTAAGGGGGTGTTTCGTTATTTATACGTCGGCGCTGATTTTTGCGCGGGCCCGGTCCACGCTCGAGCCGAAAACGGCATCTAGAGAGCCCATCGTCTCCAAACTATGTATGTCTGGACGTTGCCTCGCACCTGAGACTGCCTCGCAATGAGTCGACGGTTGTCGATTCTTTGATGACCCTGATTCCTGTGCATTGTTGATGAACTTGGGATATCCATATCAAGCACAACCACCCTTATCGTCTCCCAAAAGCTAATAGCCTTGCTTCGGATGTAGTAGGCACCTCAGGCAGCAGAGTTTGAGGATTTCTCGAAACGCCAGGATCCAGGCAGAGCCTCCCTGAACCGATCGGATGGATCCTCTTGAATTTTATTAAACGTGCGACCGGGTGAAACCCGAGCCAGGAATCGTCGTTCGGGTTGCCCAGGCACGGTGTCCAGTCCCGAGTCGCTAGATACTCGATCCTGATAGGAGGTAGGCCTCTCGGAACCGGTCGTGACTGTACCTACACGAGACATCGTTAATGCCACCGTGGAACGAGCGGTCGAACGAAAATCCACGGGAAGGGTGCCTACTCTCCCTAGCAGGCTTCTGGGCCCGCACGATTTCTTCGTCTGCCAGGAGTAGCAGCGCACCAACAGCAGCAGCAGCAACAACCAAACACAGAAAGGAGGAAAGAGTACGAGGGAGAAAGAAAGTGGGAGAAACAGAGACGAAAAGAGAAACACGAGAGAAGAAAAAAAAAATGAAAAAGAGGAACAAGCCGGTCACGGAACGAGGCGAAACCTCTAGGACGATAATTAGCGATCGGTGGTCCCGAGGAAGACTCGGGCCATCTCGTTATCCACGCCACGGCGCCCAGCGTGACGTCATCGCGCGTGTACAGGCTGCCGCGCACGATGCGATGCGATGCGATGCGCTGCGCTGGGATGCGCCGCGATGGCGTGGGCCTCTGCGGTGGTGCGCGTCGCGTGCACACACGCGCGCCTCTAAACAGGTGTGCACGTTGGGGCCGAGAGGGAATACCATTGGCGGGAGCAGAGGGGCCGAAGAAAGGAAAAAGAGACCGTGAGCCGAGTAAAAGAGAAAGGAGGAGATACGCATCGGGTCTGACTCTCGCGCGCGCGGAGAGGGATCGCGAGAGGATCCTACGCTCGTATACCCCGAAGACCCGACCGACCGATCGGCAGTGTTGCCGTCGGCGGGTACGGCGGGGGGACAGCGGGAATGAGAGGTGTAGAGCCGAGCTATCCCGAATGCGCCCGAGTCAGTTCCCCCACTCATGTTCCCTGTGCGGTCTCGGTCGGATCGTGGCGTTCGCGTTGCGTTCACGTCAGTGCGTAGTCGACCGGCGTTGGGGGTAGTTCGTAGCTCGGTAGCGTGACTCGCACGTGTATATCGACATTCGTGCGCGATATATCGCTCGGTATCTCGTGGCGGGTGTAGAGGGGTACGCGAGACGGGACTGCTGGTCGGTAGCGGGAGCGTGCGCACCGAAGGAAAATATTTGGAGAAACGTGTCCGGTTGTGTCTGTCTGTCTCTACTGTGCGTCGGGAGCGGATGGCATAGAACCGGAGGGAGAGATAAAGGGAAAGAACGAGAGAGAAAGAGAGAGTTCGAGCAGCAGCGGGTTGTGTGATCCACTGGCGTGTGCAAGCATTCGACTCCTGACGGTGACTCACGTTCGCCGTGCGTACGTTTCACGGAGCTGATTTAGTGGCGGGACCCGGACAGTGTATAAAACACGACTCAACGAACCCGAGCTGTCTGCTCCGGAACCGAGGAAAAATAAAAGCGAGACAAAGCACGGGCGGACAGAGGAGGGAACACGGAGAGGAACAGCACCGACACACGGAGCAGTTGTCCAGGATCCCGGAGCACCTATTCTCCACGAGAAGCTCCAACTCGTTCTTTCTCTGTTCTCGCCGATAAACCGCGACGGGTGTTTTTCGTTCTCAATTTCTTCTCGTCGAGCCGATAATGGATTAATTTTCGCCGGGGAGCTTACCCCGGCGGCTTCGTCGCAACCCGGAGCAGCGAACGGCTACAGCGAACGCGGCAGCACTCTGCGATAAATCAAGGTAAGATCCGGCTTTGTTTTCGAGAAGGGTGTACCGATAGCCGGCCTACCATTGACCAGCCTTCTCCTCCTCTTACTCCTACTCGTCCTCTTCCTCACCCAAACCGTTCTCCTCCGCGTTCTCCTTTTCTTCCATCCTCGTCGGGCCGCGGGCCCAGCCGCCCGCGATTATCTCCGTCCCTCTACGACACGGAACGCTGCAAACGAGCATCCACGAGAGCATGCAGCATATATTTTGCGGCCTCTCGCTTCCTTCCCTTTCCATCCTTTTGCTCTTTCGCCTCTCGTCCTCCTCCTCCTCCTCCTCCTCTCCTCTCTCTCTCTCTCTTTCTCTCTCTGTCCCTCTCTACCTTTCTCCCTCGTTCCCGTCTGTTTCGCGCTCGATCTATCCTCTCTCTACCCCCGACCACTCCGGGCCGACTCTCGTGGATAGGGACCAACGAGAAACACATGCACGCGAAGGCTCGAGCCACCCCGCTGACGCCGCGCGCACACGCTCTCTTTCGTTTCGTTTCGTTTCGTTCCTTTCCCTTGGCTCCACGTTGCTTCGTCCGCATTCTGAATGCATTCTGAATGCCGAACGACGGACCTTCGCTTCTTCCAATTCCCCTCCTAGCCGGACGATGCCCACCGAATGCTCTTCCCTTTCTTGGGCCAGCTCCGGCCACTGCGACTTTACTCACGGGCCCACCGACTGCTCGACTAGACGCTACTTTCTTATCCCTCGAACAAGGAATTTGGTAGTACGGTTGCGTAGGAGTCGCTCGTTCGAGGAAGGAACTTGATGGCAACACCGAACGGTGATGAAAGGGGGAGTGACTCCAATTAACCCTTGTGTCAATCTGGCTCTGCCGACTTGCGCTTTGCTGGCTCAGACCTGCACCTGCACCTCAAATGTAGTCCCACGAGATTGAAGAATATTTTAGCCTTTCGTATCACGATTTCTTCCTTGGTTAATCATTTCAAAATTGGGGTAGATTGTTTATCGTACAGCTACATTTAGTCTAAATATACAATACTTTCTGCATTCCGTTCCAAGTCTTCACTAATCTGCCTGAAGGGTTCAGACCTAAACCTGCACCTGCACATGCACCTGGAGTAATCTCGCAAAATCTAATTTCGTAACCCTTTATTAACTATAAAGAGGAAACACGAAATGTATGTTCACTGTATGCTTAAATATTGATAACTAGACAAATGCAAAACGGTGAATACATACATTGAAAAAACTTATAAACACTTTTGCATTACACTATCAACTTCTTAAGACAGTTACGATAAGACCTGCATGTAGCTCCTGTGTTTTCCAACTAATCCAGGCCATTTTTACTTGAAAATCCGTAGTCCGTTGATAACGAACTGATAGAAAACCATATGCTTTCCTACAATTGACCTTTTAGAAATCCGCGATTGTGTCGTAATCTGTGTCGTTCATTTCGTTTGTTCATAATTGATCAACAACGCCTGCCACGCGTTGGCGGAATGTGGTCGACGAGGTTCGATCGAAGTCGAGGCTGCTGTGCAGCCGTGTGTCGAGATTCTCCGGTAATGTCGTTGCGCATTCAACCAGGCGAGTTATTGCAGATGAACAAAACATATTATAATATCTCAGGGCTGTGAATCCGACCTTGTCCCACCTATACGATCGTATCATGTGCATTTGTTTGCAGCTGCCGTGTCTCGACTCGTCGAGCGTACCGTAGTAGATTTTAGAACGATTAAGTAATTGGACGTCGGGAGATTGTCAATGAGTGTTTAGCGTTACACAGATCTCACACCAGATTACACGGTCGCGTGAGAAAATCGCTAATGCAATACCTTTCAGTATGCCATTCACGGGTCTTCCATCTAATTCCAGCTATTAGTTTGCTATTCTGACGATGCGGGAATGTGTGAACTTGTCTCGGGAAACCTTTTCTTCTTCGGTACACTTCCGGTTGGGAGGAAGCGTTATTAATTACGCTCGGACGAGTCAATTTCGAATGGGATCGAAAACACCCTTCAATTATTTCTTTAATACACCGTACTTGTTAAATACAAAGACGTACAATTAGCCCGGAAAATTGTACATTGTCGGCTATATTACTTTAATTACAGATTGCAATCGCGTTATTAATAATTAAACCTCGAGTCTGTGTAACGAATGAAAATTGTCTGCACCTGTTGCAAGACTTTTATACCAAACGTATAAAATCTGGAGTCGAATAATTTTTACATTATGTAATCTATTTTAACTACATTCGCCATTACTCGATCGTCTTTTCCAAAACAATTGCCGGTCGCGATCCTTCGATGAGCGTAACATCGTCTACAATGTATACCAGAAACTACAATTCTTGAGAGATTCAATTGTCCAAATGAAAATTCTACGGCGACGGGGCTTTCGTTTATCCGCTATACAATTTAGAAGTCGGACTCGAGTATCAAGTACAAACCACGTTTTCTCAATTTATTCACGGCGATTTGATATCAGTAGGCTCAGACGACTCGTCGTATTAATAAACCGGTGCACCGATAATCGAGGCGCAATTAGCGCACGGGAAAACGAGCTCGAAAAATAAAAAAAAAAAGGAGATTCTTTTGTTGGCGCCGGTGCGGGGCGGCTGCTTTCACGATATTTTTCGGTCTAACGACTTTCCCCATTTTTCTCGGTCAACGTTTACACGGCTCGTTTCACGGCTGACGATGTAAAAATAACAAAACCACCGCAGAGAAACGAGAGACCGTCGTTTGTTGCAACAATCGGCCGATTCCGAATTTTCAAAGGGAAAAAACTTTTCAAGATTCACAGCTCCGGAACAGTTTTACGTCCCTTATTCCAATTCAACTGTAATTACGTATGCATTGATCGATGTAACCTCGTGGAACTATGATTCCAGACATTCGTACTCGTCTCGAAAACAGTCGTTACTAGACTGTGGATTTTATGCGTGGGAAACATGAAACAATGGAAGCATTGAAACGAGTATGTTCTTCAATCATAATTCATTTAATTCTTCTTTCGCATAATTGATGCAGGAAATGTTCGTTTTGCATAAGGATCAGCAGTCTAGTTACAACTTTTAAATCAGTATTAAATCACAAGCGTGAATTGCAAGCTACAATTTTACACGCTTTCAAATTCAAGGCATTTGATGACTTTTAACGCGCTTTTGATTCCGGTGTGGGACATCGAGCCGGGTCCGGGTGGTCGCGCAGAAATTCATTTGCATCCGTGATCTAGTTGTGACGTGGCGACCGAAGGAAATTACGAAACTCCCTGTCTATCATCGATGCTTGAACAGTCGGCATGTAGAACGAGACTTGTCAAGTTCGCTCGCCGATGACATCTGCGCGGTCTCGTAATTGCGTACCTGCTATTCATACGCGATGAGCTCCGTTTCGAATAAGGACTTCGATCAAGGCCGTTCTCCTCGACGTTTACAACGGGCCCGGGCTCTCGCGTACGTTTATGCAAATAAACGCCGGAGACATTGTATCACATAACAACGAGGAGATTCGATTCGAGAGGACGACGACGACGACGACGACGACGTTGAACCACACGGGGGCTGGCTTCGTGTTCCGAGATCTCGCCGCGAGATTGATTCGGCATTTGTCCCGCGGCTTTACGAGGTTTTATGCCGGATCGACGATTTGAGCAATTCTTCTGCCAGCCAGTTCGCAAAGTGGCTCGTTTGCATAATATATTCGTTTAGCGGAAATTAACGATGCCGTGACTATGATCGCTCGATACCCGCCGAGGAACCTTCAAGTATCGGGACGTTGTAAATGTTTGGCTTCTATGCTAGCATTTGCATAACACGCTGTGCTAATGAATAGAATGTTTTAAAATAGTTCCGCGAACCACATACTTTATTCACAAATGTTTATGCGCTGTTTGATGTATCGACGGAGATCAAGCGATTATGTTTAAGGTAATGCTATGGTAAATAATTCTTCTCAAGTTTTTGTTAAGTGGTTTTTGCTTGCGCGCGGGTTACTAGGAAGTGATTTTGTTATATTTCTCGTGGTTGTATTTTTGAAAGTTTTTCAGAAGAAACAGCCCTTCCCACTGACTCTCGAGTAACGTGTAAGCTTCATAATCTCTCGACATTGTATTACGACTGATTTGTACACATCCTAATCTGGTTATCTGCATAGTTATCTACCAGTATGTACTATATTCGAGAGATACCTTCTGCCCAATGGTTCCAGCTTGTACTATCTATGTACTATTTATTATTTGAAACATATTTTTCTCTCGTTTCGGTACACAGTTTTAATCTCATGCTATCTGCTGTTTATTATTTGGAACGTTCGTTTTACCCTGTTTCGTACATAAACTAATCTAGGATTATCTGTTTATCGTTCGAGTGGGTCACTTCAGTGATCGACCACCTTGTTGCGAGTTTGTCAATTGTGTTTCCGGCACTGGATGATTAGTTGGGACCTTCTTGAATAAAGCACTGTCTGGTGTTATTCTAAAATTACGCTACATAAATACAGTGGCCGAAATAATGATAGGTTCACTTCAATTTGTTGCTGTAATATTGTGTTTAATGCAGTGTTTTTGATTTTACTTATCATTATTTATTCATTCTAATAAAATCAACAAAATACACCGCTTAATTGAATAACGCAATGTTAATTAATAATGTACTTACCATACAAAAACGTCCAAAAAATTTCACCATCAATAGTAATTTTTAAATATTTCTCCGTGAACCCAAGATTGCATATTTCGTATCTTGTACTCGATAATTTTCAAAGTATTTTTGAAACAGGTACATACATGTTTACATTAATACTGTTGATAATCGACTGACTGCTTACACAATGTGTAGAACACATTCTTGCGAAATAAAAACAAATGCCACAGTAGACTTCCGAAAACGAAAATAAAAGTAGAGGCAGTAAACCAGCCGCATCGGCTAGTGAACCTATAATTATTCCGGCCACTGTACTTATGAGGAAAATTCATTCTTATTTAACTTTTCTGTCAAAGAAAATGTGTCTCGGCTTGATATTTATAGTCAATTATATATTTGGACTTCACAACGTGACTTTCTCGATATTTCTGGATGTTGTACATTGATAAATAATGTGTACACCAGTGATTCGCGAAGAAACAACGTGGAATGCAGAGCTATAAGTTCCACGTAGTTTCGTAATCATAAGTGAAGTGGTGACGCGCGAAAAAATTTGTAGGACTGCCGGAATGAGAAGAAAAATGTCAAGGGGAAAAAGGATGGTGTGGTACAGGGAAATATCGCAGTCAAGAATGAGGTAGTCACGCAGAACGTATTCATCTCGCAGCGCGTTTCCTCCCTCGACGCGAAACGTCCAAAAAGATCGCGAGGAGTTTCGCCGAGTCTCGACATCACCCACCTGGGCAACGATATATCACGCGAAAGGAGCGGCGGGATCGACTTCTTATTGGGTTGGCAACGGGGACCGTGGCTCGAGCAACATGACTAATTATTGCTGTCCCGGTTCGGTGCCGTCTAGTTTACCTTTGCAGTGGCGCACGCTTTCCCGTCCGTAATTTCTCACGCAAACAACCGCGCGAGAAACCGGCCGGTTTCTCGCACGATTCTCGCTCCTTTTTCGCGACCTGCCCGATATATCGAATCCCCTGTCCTCGTGTTCGAGCGATGATAATCTGCTCGCGATCGCTCCGAACGATCAAACAGGATTAACGTGAAAACAAAAATTCGATAAAACGACGTACGGACGGCAAATACAGTCTGAACTAAATTCCGACTCCATTCCCTCTTCATTTATTCAGTTCGAATCATCACTTCGGCAAAGACTATTTTTCAAAGAGTTTTCATGCCTAAGGTATTCTTCGTTATCGAATTTCCGCAAAGGAAACTAATCACTCCGTTTAAAAAAGAAATTTCAGTCGCTTCCCGATGGAGATAAGGAACCTTCGTTCGAACATATGTCACAGTATGTAGTAAGTGCACACTACATATGTATGAAAATACAGTTCTAATCTCGAATATGTAGAGACACGAGGGGTAAGGTTCCCCTAATAGATAAGGAACAGCACTAAATTCTCAAACAAGATAAACTAAGTAAGAAGTTAGGAGCCCACCTGTGCATTATGCTAACCTCTCCGAGGGAGAATCATTTAATCCTTGTGAAGAAATATACACGACCATCAACAGATTTTCATTGAAAAAATATAGGTCCAGTGTGAGCGTCCTTGAAGAGGTTAGTGCGTCTGTTGTGACGAACCTCACGGTTGGAATCTCAGGTTCCACGAAGCGTTATCGGGAACGTTCGAATATCTGATAGCGGATTCCGTAGCGAACGGAGCGATTTATCGTCCCGCGTTTCCGTTCGAACGACGGGCGGGTATAAATACCGGCGGCGGCGGGTCCGACGGTTACTCGCGAGTCGGCGAAGAAAAAATATACGGCCGCAAATATCGCAGTCGCGAGCGCGCGCGCAGCCTGGTGCAAATTTAACGAGAGCGTCGTGACACAGGGCAGGAAGGAAGCCGCAACGATAGTCGTAAAAAAGGCCCCGGAGATAAACGACGTACGGATTCTTCGTTCGTTCTTTTTTCCCCGTCGTTTTCGTCTGTTTTCTTCCCAGTGGCTAGATTAGAACGAGCCACGAGACACGCGGAGATGCCCGCCGCAGCTTTCCGGTTTTTATTCAATTATGTACGTCGGATGATGCGTTCGGGTTCATTGAAGCGCGCCACTGTCGCGCACATACGTGTGAAGTAATTGATTTTTTTCTTATTCGTAATGATGCCCGCCGGGTAATGGAGTGATTAATTTACGACGTGCTACAACGCCCCGAACAAATTGAAGCGCACGGCTATTCGGACAAACGATTTCAATAACGGTTGTCAGCTTGACGTCTTCAAAAGTGAATCCTCGGCCGGAAGTGTGTAAAATTAAATTGAATCGCGCCCGGGCACGTGTGATTTAAACCTTACGAGTGCTTTACGTACGAATTCTAACGTACCGATTTACTGTTTTTACGCCCTGCACGAATGTTTCTCCTTCGAGAACCGAAACCAAATGTAACCATTTTCAAAGCTCGGAACTGAGTAATTCTATTATTAGGCTGTTAAGAAAGAAATGCAGGATTATTGACGCTTTGTTTTAATTGCAATTTTATACCAATAAATATTTACCTTAATTTAATGAGTTATATGTTATTTTAAAGCTTGTTTTACGCTCTATGTAATCATGCTTTTGATATTTAATTTTATTCAAATTTTTATTAAATTAATATGAGTTCAAACTAGGCCGAAGTGCCGCTCAAACGGCTCGGAATATCAACGAAGTACGGGGCGAAGGAAGTGTCAACGAGAATGCACAGTGCCCATAGAAACAAATTGTAATGCGGAAATCGCGTTTTGACATCCTGAAATACAAGCCAAATAATTTAATAAAAATTTGAATGAAATTAAATATCAAAAGCATAATTAAATAGAGCGTAAAAGAAGCTTTAAAGTGACATATAACTGATTAATAAATATTATAAAATAACAAAAATAACAAAATTGCAATGAAAACAAAGGAACAAAAATCCTGCATTTCTTTCTTTACAACCTAATACATAGTATTCCAAATATGTACATTCAATTTTAATTACAACGTAATTCAAATACCGTCACGATTAGCGCAATCAGCAAATAAATTAATTGATTGGCTTGAATTATTTCATACAGCCAGAATAATTTAATTACTGTGTAATTCAGTTGCGTAGGTGTAGAAAAATCCACGGTCCGAAGAGCGATAATCGGGTTTCGAAGAACAAAACAGATGCACCGAACGCATCCGGAACAAACGACGCGAAGATTGAAATCGCGATCAAAACGAATTGATTAGAGCAGGAGGGGGGCAAAATCTCGGGAGACAAGCGCCTTCGAGGCCGCAGAGCCATCCGGGATTAAGTTCTCAGTTCAAGAAACATCCGACTCGTCTTTTTTGTGTCTGTTCTTTGGTAGCATTCGTTGCGGGGCAGTCCGCGAGGAGGCAGGTTCCGTATTGAAGATCTTCTGAATCCAAGGATGTTTTAGCATCGATCGGGACACGATGTCAGAAATTTTTTCCCGACCTTCGGTAGAAAGCGCGGAGAGTGAGATCGGGATCGAGCGTGCTCGCGCGCGCGCGCGTTGCCCGTCGCGTAACCTGTTACTTTGATTGAACTTTCTAGTTTTTATTTGTAATTTCTTTTTTCCCATCGGCTCTCCCCGTGGCTTGTTCGCCGTCTCATTTTCCTGCCGGGGCCCCTCGGGCCCCTACGGACGATGATCGGATCGGAGGATCGGGGCACGCGGCGCTCGAATAGACGGCCGAGTCATTATCGACGTGGTTTCGCGCGTCGTCCCACTTGGGCCCGAGCAAAAAACCGCGTTCCACGCTTTAGTATCCGGTAAACCTACATCTGGAGGTGGCTCCCATTATGCGAACGGGTTCCCGGAGAATCCATGGCCTTTTTTGGTCCACCCTCGGCGACTCCCCGACCCGTGAAACCCCATGAAAGGCGAAGGTGAACGGTCGGGATCTCTCTCTTGTGCCCTACAGTCTCTCTTTCTCTCTCGTTCCCTCTCGTCTCTCCGAAGTCAGCGTGAAAAGACCGCTTAATGAAAGAAAGGAAAATGTTTGGAAAGGGCGCGAAACGGAAACGGAACGGCGCGTTTGAGGCCGTGACACGCTTTCAACTGACGGACAATGGTTACACCGGTGCCTTCGACTCGATTGTTCTTGAAAAGTGTGCGCGCAACTCTTCTCTCTCTCTCTCTCTCTCTCTCTCTCCCTCTCTCTCTTTCTTTTTCTGGGTGTACGCAACTCGGTAAGAAGAAGAAATGGAGAAGGGAAATAAAGAAAGGGAAAAAGGACGCGGGCCACCGCGCGTTCGCGTCATTATCATCTGAATCGTGGATCGCCCTCCATTCAACCGAGGCTTCGCCTCGTATCGATCCGGCCCCTGGTGCTTATAAATTTATTCAACATCGATGGAGCTCTAATTGAAGACAATTTGACGGACACTTTTTATCCCTCAGTCGTCTCCTCGCTGGGACGAGCCTTTCTCGTCATCTCCGGATTCCCTTCATTATCTTCTCTGTATCGGCTTTTTAACGATTCTGGATATTGCGCATAATTGTCTGCGTCGATGAATTTGTGGTCGCGCGTCTGCATCGTGGAGTCTTATATGGGCGTCGTTCACCGGGTTTCGCAATTTTTCTGCCGCAAAACCTGTGGGATGATGTCTCTTTTGTCTCATATTGATGGCGACTGCGTAATCCTCTGCAATTAGTACATTTCTAACCAGACGAATCTTTATTCAAAATAAGAACGCTTAATCCATTTCGCTAGGTCGAAAAATGACTTGTTTTACCTTGCCTGAACACCATTGCACAAAGGTACCTGCTACGCAATAATATATTCCAAAGAAACATCGGACTGCATTGGACAAACACAATTCAATGCCGTATTGCCCCAGACCGATTACCGAGCAGAGTCGCTAGATGGTGGTTCGGACATAAGGATATTGATTTAAAAAAAACAAAAATTGCTAACATAGATAAAATAACTCAGAAAATTGCGTATAAGCGAGATTTTATGAAAATTGTTCACTGTGCGCCGCCCGTTTTCAATCAAGAGTATTAGCAGACCGTTCGAAACAAATGCCTCGTAAACGAAGAACCCATTCCGATGCATTCGCACGTAGATGTTTCAATATTGACGGCCATGAAAAATCGCCGAGCACAGACGTGTTCGTATGGGAACAAACAGCGCCGGTCATTAAAGCGTTAAGAATACAATGGTCCATCTCCGAAGCGTATATACAAGTGTCACGGTGCTGACGGTAGTGAACCACGATTAGCACCGTAGCCCCACGAATTCTATTCGCGTTTAGTATCCGGCGCACGGTCTTGCAATTAATTCCTTGACGCGCGCCTCCATTCGTCCTTGAAACGCGTGATTTCATTACGCGAGATGGAACAGCGATGTAGGCGCGCGCGGTGCGGCTCGTCTTCGTTGGGGAAAGGTTAATCCACCGTCTGCAGGCTTCTATCGCGAGACTGTGAACAGAGAGAGAGAGAGAGAAAGAGAGCGAGAGGCGGAGGAGGAAAGAGAGAGAGGGGGTGGGGAGGGAGAGAGAACAGGAACAGAGCGGTAGTTGTGCCTGGCGTACGCCGATTACGGTTTCACCTGCCCACCAGAGAGAAGAGTCAAAGGGACGGTGTCGCGTACGCTTCTTCTCGCGTCCCTGTGTGCGCCCGGCAAACGACTATGCTCGCCGGAAAGGGAGAAAAAGAGAGGAGGCAAAGGAAAGGAAAAGGGCGGCAGCAGGAGAAGAGAAGGGAAGAGCGAGAGAGAGAGAGAGAGAGAGAGAGAGAGAGAGAGACGCGAGGTTGACGCGACATGAAAAGCGTTCAGCGCTCGGGGTAGGAGAGAAAGGCGAAGAGAGAAAAAGTCCCGTATTGCGAGACACGTTCGCCAAGTTTTTCCGCGAAACAACGGCGGGGAACAACGCCGGCGCGGGCATAATGCCGCCTCGTTAAAAAATAATTCATTTAACCACAATGCTTCGACGACGCGCGAGAAAAAAACGGCAACGTTGACGCTAGACGAGAGCCGGGAGCCTGCTATCTCTCTCTTTCTCTCGGATTCAACCCCCTCGCGGCGATACACCACCCAGCCACCCCCTGCGTTCGCACAAACCATCGCCTCTCTGTCCCTTTTTGTCCCAGCAGCAACACCCAACCCACCCACACTCGCCGCGACGCGCGCACAATAACCGTGGCAGGCGTTATAACAAGGGAAAGCGGGGCGTTGTAATTAACGCAATAAATACGCATCGTGTAGACGAGATTGCGACGCCGGAGTTCGACGAGCCAGCCCGCGCGTGGGCGCGCGAGAAAGAGAGGCCCTCTGTGTTGTTCGTTGTTCCTTTCATTCGGACGGCCTCGTTCGGATCGCGCGGATCATCGGGCTCCCGATCCTGCGCGTGTGGGACGTGTTACGTTAATTTCCGGCGATCCCGTTTTAATAAGACGCGTTTTGTTCGACGCCGACCCCAGTAACTGGTCCCATTGGTTACGTTATTATACAATATATATCGGTTAACGACCTCGCTCGCGTGATTTGAATATTGAGCCGGCTCCGTTGCGGAACCCACGGAAAAACGCGGCACGTTACCAATTGCCATTTAATAGCTCGCGCGAACGTTGCGAAAGGAATAGCGCGGGCATTATTCGTTTTTGTTCTGCACCGCTTCTCTGCTGTCTGTGGCCGCGCTTTAGTGCCAACATGTGCGGGGGTGGATCAGCTAGCTTTTCTATTTTCAGTTGGGTTGGGGTAACTCCGCGATTTTTTACTGTTTACGTGTAAAACGTGTTATTATCAGACTTTTGGGGCATACCTTTAGACCTTTTACATTAGCATCTGCATATACGTTCACATCTGTCCGCGCGGATCAACAATCCAAAACGAAAATCGCGATCGAAAACGCGCGGTTCTCGCCGAGTGTACACATGTTTGGACGATCGGGAAATCAAAATTTAAAAGTTATTCAAATTTACAGAACCTTCAAAACCTAGTATCCTCTATTGTTAAAACCAACCCAAACTTTCCGGACAGGGTTGAGCTAACTTTCACGTAAAAACACGAATAGAAACTACAGCGCAATAACTTTTAATACGATGTTATTCCACCGACACGCGAGTCCCCATTCAATGCGAATTTCCCAATAAAATACAAGCTTGTATAAAAATCTACGGTCGATTTTAAAACGCATACGTGCCACCTAACCGCTGGGAAAGCAGATGTGGTGAAAACGTGAATAGCTCCGTCACAATATGACACTGTGGTCAATGCGAAAACGTGAAATGGAAGACTGTGCGCATTGGGCGGGAATAATGGCATTCCCTCCCTATAAGTGTGCGCTCGGTACCGGGAATGGTAACCATAGAGAGCAGCAGACACGATTGTACGACGTTCATTGACTGGCTCGACAGAATTGATCACAGCTCCATCCATCGATGCGGAGCGCTGTATTTATCGTTTCACAATTTAAACCAGAAGGGTAACAAGTTATTTCTACCAGGCCGTGCTGTTCCCGATTTCGATCGAGCTTGTAATAAACGAAGCTTCGGAGATAAGATTGCGACAAAAGTGAAATATTTTCTGAATGGACCAGAAGCTGGAACCTCTAGGTACAGTCGTCGGGGCTCATTCAGCGAGAAGATCCAGTTACAAGACTCGCGTTCGGCCGAGATATCGAACAATGTTCGAGCGTTTGGTTGCGAGCATCGGTACCCCGTTCGGTAGAATTTCCATCGCGTGTCCCCGGCGCACAGGAGCCACGGGTAGACAACAAAGGAACAATTCTTTCCCTTCGGCCGCTATCTCCTTTATTTATCTATCGTTCATTCGTGGAACCGAGCCGAACCAGGGATTCCTCCTCCTCCGAAGAGTTACGATCGCCGATCTGGCCAGGATTCACGGAGCTCTCCTGACCTTTCGAAGGGGACCTAGCCCTCCTCCCTCTCTCTCTCTCTCTGTTTCTCATTCGCTCTCTTGCTCCTGTCTTCGTGTTTCGATGCAGATTCCAGTCGGGGTTCTGGTCGAAGCACGGAGGAACGAACGAGAGAAGAGCAGAGGAGTGGAGTGAAAGAGAAAGAGTGAGCCGGTGTGTGGAAGGTAGAGAAGGCAGCCGAGAAACGGCCAGTAACCGAGGGGAGAAACGAGAGAGACAGAAAGAGATGGACAAAGAGAGAAAGAGGGAGTCGTCTCGCAACTCGCAACTGGTGTTAACTCGCATGGCTCCAGGAGAAGACGACCACGACTACGAGACGACGACTACGAGGAGCACACGGCCGGCTCCGGCCATTTTTTTCGACCCTTTTGCGGTGCACACCCGTTATGCAGATACATACGTGGTCCGCAAGCAGTATTCCGCGAATCGTGTGCGGCCCACACGGACAAGGGAGAGAGAGAGAAAGACGGTAAGAAGGATATACCAGCGACAGGCCACGGGATCGCGCAAATTATGCGGAATTGTGTAACCGCGGGATGAAAAGTGGGCCTCGCGCGTAGGAAACCAGCGTGGGAGGCTAATCGAGGCGAGTGTCGCGAAACCGAGCGAAAAATTTCACCGGCAGCCTTGTTTCCAGCAACCGATGACGACGCGGCCGCGTTTCCACCGGTTGCGTGTCGCTCGCTGCTGATGGAAACTGCAGGCCGGCCTGCTGAGATTTTATCTGATTTAGGGATGTAATTTTGACCCCCTGCCGCGGCCATTTTCTCACAGCTACAACGTCTAGAATTTCCTTATCCTTCATAATTTAACTCTCCGACGGCGAATCGTTCTTGCGACCACGTAATTGCTGACAAAGTTGAGCAAAAGTTTCTACTTCAATCGTTAATCGCAATTAACAATTAATCTCCTAGTTTAGTCGTTAATTGCGATTAACGATTAAATACATATTAATCGTTAATTGGGAATAACGGTTAAATTTAGGCTTTAATTGCGATTCACGATTACATTCCTTTCAATTGTAATCGTCAACAATTGGATGATTGATTAATTTAACTGCTGAAACCTCGAAATGAAATACGGAATCAAAACTGTATGAATACCGAAAAAAATGTAAACTGAGTTTTTGTTTAGATACATATATTTCTGTCAATTCTCCATCTCCGCTTTCTGTCTCTCTCTCTCTCCCTCCTTATTACAATTTATGGATAGACCGTATAGCGATTAACTTCGTCAATCGATTGAATCAGTCTCGCATTTTTCGATGATTTCTCCTTTTAATCAACGATTGACGATTAACTTCATCAATCGATTGAATCAATCGCTCATTTTTCAATGATTACTTTTTTGATCGTACACATTAATCAATCAATCTTGATTAAAATTTTCATCGATTAATGCCCAACTCTGATCGCTGATAGTTACGGACCATTCACTTCTTTATCAATTTTTAAAAACACTTTCGGTGGTATGTATGTACTTCTTGCAGCGAATGTTCCTATTGTTCCTAATGCTGTCATTGAATTAATTAGCCAGGAACTGAATAATCGAATGACGATTTTGATACTAATGTTTTGTAATTCACTCATCATTCATTTTTGTCGTAAGTGCATAAAATCCGCAGTCTAGTAATTTCCCAGAGTACAGTAATCGCTCCTTCGTTGTCCAAAATCAAGGGCACGATCGTTGTCCAGTGCCTACCCATTCCACTGCCTGCCAACGCCGAGTCGCTCCGTAGGCGGCGTCGATTGATGTCGGCTCGGGTATATCGGTGTGAACACCACACCATTGACTCGAGTAAACCGAATTTTCAAACTTCTTAATTTTCATTATTTCTTTATGGGACTTTCACTATCTTATTTCTGGCATTTCTCTGATTAAAATGACACCATTATTTTTTTACGTAATCCAGGGCCAAGTAGAGAGACGGTCGTAAGAAGCCGGGATTCCGGCGATATTTGTTTAGGTGGCCGATCGCGGGCCTTTTTGTACGCTGGCCCGAAGGTAACTCGAAACTGGTAAACGTTACCGGGGCTTTTTAAGGCTTTCGCGAATGAGCCGGCGAATCTGCTTGCAAGGGATACGCGGCGCGATAAGGATCGCAAAGCCACTTTGTCGGCCGGCAGCGTCGACGAGTGTGTACACCCAGTGAAACTTCTGCGGGTATTTTCCGCAAACGCGGTGTCACGTTACGCGCTCTCGCGGAATCCCCGAAAGGAAAAAAAGCACGGCTCGGTGCGATAATACATCCCCCGGGTGTACAACGGGCGGCTCTTCCTCTTTGTCTTCGGCTCGGTTCCGAGAACCGTTCCCGCTCGAAATAAGTAGCTTCGCTGTCTTCAGCGGCGCGCCGATCGCCGCGCGAGAATTATCGAAAGCGGAACCGGGAGGAAGGTGAAACTCGAGACCGAACCGCGAAGTATCAAAGAAGAGGATCGCGTTTCGCTCTTTTGAAGCGCGCGACGCCTTCCCAATCCTTGAAATTCAAAGACCATCGCCCCGATCCTTTATTGTACCGAGCCGGATCGCAAGCACTGACACCGCCGGTGTACACACAACATCTATTTATACCTCGTCGACATGTTAAAAGTCCCCTGCCGCAATATCGATTCTCTGCTCAGCTATTCGATGAAAGAAATTCAATCGCGATAATTGATTTCTTATTTTAGTCTCGACTGTTCGAGTTCACATTTTTGTGTCGGCACGTTCCTACCACTTGCTGAACATTCGAAATGCTAAAACTAAACACACGATTCTATTAACTTTCGTGTACCACGAATACTAAAGGTCGGAATACAATTGCATCTCACAATCGGTGCAGAAAATTTTTATTTTGCATAACGATCCACATTTTTTTACATGCAGACACTGTAAAACCTTTAATTCCTCTAACTCTTATCATTATAAATTATAAATGAAGCACAATTTGATGATTTAAGATGTAAAGCAGAAATGGATGAAATATTACCGTAGACTCGTTTGGAGCGCTGAAGCCATGGAAAGAAAATATGATGAAAATTCAAACGTCCAATTTAGAAGGGGCAACCTGACGCCATATAATTTCTTAATCGCTTTACCTCCGGCAGGTGGGACTTCTTTTCATAATGTAGGGAGCGAGAAAACAATTTCAGCCTCCCGGAGGCAATCTCAATCGCATTTGCATTGTAAGCGGGCTTAAATGGAAAACTTTGCTACAGCGGTATAAAAGAATTTGTAAGCGTCGTTTAGCCGGTTTCCTTTCCGAGCGGTGTGCTACGGCAATAAGTTTTTGAGTTAGGTCAAAATTTTGCGTTTAGCCAGTGACGGGAAGCTGTTGGGTCGATAGCAGCGGAAAGCTTCTCCAAGGGGAGTCCTGGTGATGGTGGGTGGAATGACGGTGGTGGTGGAGTGGCAGCCCTATCGACCGTGTGCCAACGAGGAACGTCGTCACCGCACCATAAGATTTTCCCTTGCACGGTCTTCCTTCCCTCGGCGATGGTGTCTGCAAGGAATACTGCGTATTTCCTGCCGACCGTTCGAATTTTTCCGAATCAATACCGCCCCCGCCGAATCCAATTCCCAAACGATCCACTCGACTGGGGATTCGTCTTTGTGGAAATCGTGAGATTCTATTTAACGTTCAATAACCCTCGGGTTTTATTTCAGAACGCGTTTCCTTCGAAGAACTGCGACTTTCATCCGCTATTTCTACCTTCCACGGCGAAATTCGACGGGCGTCGTAATTTTTTACGTTATCGGCGAGTTTGCATCCGAAGTTATTACCCACAGTTAAAACCTTCCGATGTAGACATTTCAGGAGCCGTTTTATTAGCCCTGAAATGGAATTTACATTTTTCTACAATTTCTGTTTCAGTCATTTTGAAGTACAGTACATTCTTCTTGTTTTATTTCATCGCTAAAGTCGACCGTAAAGTTTTATTATCTTTTAAAACGTTTCTTACGATATGTACACATTGTTGAGACTTGAGACAAAATCGTGTGACAGGGAGTTAACATTAATTCTCACCGAATGATAGCAAAAACGTCAGTTTGAAATATCTATTGGAATACCCATGGGGTAGCCAGCCATCACGATCAACGGTATACGTCAGGTCTGAGGAAATCTCGCGCTTTAAATTCCCCATGGATCTCGGAGGCTGTAATTCCGAATATTTATCTCCGAAACAGCCCCATCAGGGTAATTCCACCGTCCCGGAGTTGTGCGAGTAAAAAATGCAGGAACAGGATAAATCAGCTCACCCAGCGACCCTGTTCGAAAAATCATGAGCCCCCTTGAAGAGTCCGTAAAACTTTTCTCTGTGACCTCGAGCGACCCCATAAACCGGGGCTCTCGTTTTCCCGAGGTTCCCCGAAAACGAGAAGGCAGCTGACTGTCTCGCGGTAGAGGAAATTCCTCTTGAACGTGCGAGGTGTCTCCGCGATTTGACGATGTAAAAAGAGATTCCAACAGTTCCGCAATCCCTCAACTAATTGTTCAAATCATTTTCTTCAAGTTTTCGCGTCAGTTTCTTCACGGCGAATGAATGCGAACTTCTTCCACGGCGACGCCATTTCAACACCGATTCCGCCGGAATTGTCTCCAAAGTCTTGTGAAGAAGTTACAAGCAGTTTGAATGACTCTGTGACAGATCTTCACAATTTGACATAAAACGTCCAACCTTTGTCCTTTCAAGCCGAATAAGCAGCAGACCCACACGAACACGGATCTACTGAAATGTTTGTAACGCGTATTGAGATATTGACAGCTCCCGATGAAATTTAACGAACTGGTACACAAGGGTACAGAGAAGTGATCAGCGAAACCACCAAACTTTAGGAAAACCGATCGAGTCCGGTTTCATTTTGATGATATATACCTCGCATTCGCAGCACTTGGAACAGTTGCGGAGGATGGGGATGGCTTTCTGGGAAGGCGAACTTTGAAGCGCGGACGATCTGTTTAGCACGTTTGTGCAGACCGGCGAGGCGAGGCGGTTCGCGATAGCCGTGATCCGGTCCGTAGAATCGCGATCGGCGGAGAGCACAGAGTCTTAATTAATGTTTTCCTCGCGGAGTGGTCGGGCCTCGGCGAAGAAGAAGAAGCAGCTCTGAAGAAGAAACGACCTCGTGAATCCCCTATTGGTCAACGGGACGGATCGGTAGAGTTCGCTTTGTCCCCGATCAATTAAACACTCCCCGGTGTCCCTGTCGGCGAGGTCGTGGAGGAAAGCAAAAGCTGCTGCCTCCCCACCTCGGTCTCTCCGGGGCGAAATAAGAATTTCTCGGCCCGTCGCAGGAAATTCCGGTCGCGTCCTCCGCGACTTGCATACGCGGCGCGGTTCTGTGTTGCAACCGAGACCGGGGAGAGAAACCGTGGTCGTCGGCGAACAGGTTCTTTTTTTTCCGGCGGGAGTTTCGAAAAACCGACCGTTTCCTTAAACGAGCCGCAAAATAATGACGTACTTGCTACGCCGCCCCGTTCCACGAGCTGTTTTTAGGCGACAGCCGCGACGACGAGCCGTTTCTGGCGAGTGATAAGACACCGTACTTGGCGCAACCCGAGCCTGTTTGTTAGCCGACGATCGGATCGGACCGCGTCGATTGCATTTGAATAATTCGACCGAGCGAAAAACAGACGCCACGGACACCTACGGACTGCTTTGGGAAATGATCAGTGCCGGAATCGAGGTTACTCGGATCTGGTGATGCGATCGGGAAGTTCTTCCTTCATAACTCCTTTTAGATGGCGCGCTCGCAATTCGTCTTTCCACCTCCGTATTAATTATCCTTTTACGAGCGGAACACCTTGACGACATGCAAGTCGACTGGCGGTTTTGTCATTTTATTCGGTGTGCTTCTCCTTTCAGCAGGAACGTCGACATATTCACGGATGCTGGGACGTGCATCTAATTTCCAGAATTGCGAACAAGTAGTTAATCATCTCACTAATGAATAGACAGTGGATTTTACGCATTTATGACAAAAATCTGTAGATGTAATTTAAAACAGTAATAACATTAGATTAACTTGAAAATACTGTTATATTATTCTCAACTGATTAAGCATATTAAGCAAGAACATTTTCTATTCCGCTCAAGTTTGTTGCAATTCAGGAAGACAATTTTTATTTTGCATAACCTCCGCTGTCTCGTAATAAAACATTAGGACATATTTTTCTTTTCTTCATTTTCCTCAAAAATGTTGAAAGGTTGGTTTTTATCTCTTCAGAATGCGTACAAAATGTGTATGACAAAGGAAAAATTGTCTACCGAGGAAATTAGAGAAAGATGATTATGCAGAGTATGTACTTACCAGCATGGGTTAATATTAAACACAGGGAAAGTAGCCTGATATAGACTGGTTATCAGATTGAGCCTGCTCCATAATTTATAGTTTATCGATACTACCAAGGACACTAAAGACATTCCTCTTTCTAACACAAGTAGTGTTAATTTGCACATGATTTTCTATGTAATGTTCAAATATCCTGATCCGAACTTAATCATTTTCAAATAACGTTTCTATGTGGGTATTATTTAGCGAAACAAATATTCAAATACTATTTAATATTTTAGATTTTATTTTGCTTAAAGAAAATAGTATTTTAAATAAGATATACAATTTTGAAAATAAAATATTTCTATTTTAACAACCAGAAACACGAAATAAAATATTTTACTTTTTGCATTGTTATAATACTCTGAGAAACCGCATAAACATACACATTTTCAAAATTGTACACATACTTTAAAATAAATAAGCTCTGCGTCCGACCACAAAGCCAACATGTTTCTAAATTTCGCGGAACCGTTGCGTTTCATGCGACATTTAAGAAGCTTTTTGCCCTGCATTTCCGGTTCCAGGGGCCGATTTGCTACTCTCGGCTCTTAAGAACAGAAATTCTCGGGTCCCCGGAGAAGGGAGTTAATTGGACAGGTGTCTTCCGCGAGCGAGATCCTCCGAATCGCGGTCTGAAATCGTGCGGGAACCACTGACTCGACATTTCCAGCGTCGTAGAAAAGTTTGATAACGACCGGGGGAGCGTCCGTGGGGAACCGTGGAAGATTAAACGTTCGTTCGCGGATCGATTCGTTGTAATTAAAAGGAATCGCGACAGATTTCGAGGAAGCGTTTCCCGTTCGGGTGATATCCGGTCGATGGGTCGTCGACGCGGCACTTTTCCCGGAAATATGGAACAACCGTGCGCCTTGTGCCCTTTGAGAGAGACCAGGAAAGAGAAGAGGGAGAGAGTCCCTCTCGCGCATTATCCCGTCCAATAAAGCTCGCAATCCAGTTCGACGCGCGCAGACGGGGCCTTCATCAGCTTTTCATCGCTTGTTCCACGTCCAAGCCCGGTCCGTTTCCGCGTTTTCCAATCCCGGCGAATGGGGAAGCTTCCTCGGATAGCCGTTACCTGTAAATTCGCATTTACCTGAAAGCATCGACGCGAAATAATCCCGCGAAAATGATCCGCGAGTCGCACTGTCTGTGCTCGCGGGCAATCGATAGGTTTCGAAGCTCCGACACCGTCACACGATCAAAGCGATCAGGAAAGTTCTCTGCTCCATATCGATGCAGCTGATGATGTTTCTCGAGCAATAGGAGATTAGAGAGCTTCGACTCTCCTGTGATCTAGGTCTAGGGTGTCTAAGTACGGGAATACAGTGCCCGAAATTTCCATAAAGCAACCACGTTTTTTGGTAATATTTTATAATTATTCTGGACTTATGATAAATTCGAGTATGATTTCATTTTAGGCGAGTTAAAAACATATATCGATTCAAATAATAGAAATAATATTTATTTAAAAAAATAAACGTAAATGTATAATTTTATACAAAATAAACTGCAAAATTTCTATAAAACCACATATTTTTTATTGAAGTGGGATCAAAATTAACAATAAGTTCTTTTTTATTTCTGTATTAATAATTAACAGAACTGCAATTTCTTCGAATAATTTCGAAAATACGATGGGGCATTGACAAAATCAAACTATATTGACGTAATCTTTGTGGGCGCTGCACGCTTTCATTTTTATACTCTCTAAAATTTTGGGGAGAAATATTACTAGTCATTTAATTGGATTCGGTATTGTATGGAGAACCAGGAAAAAGATTATTTTTTCCTTTTTAGTGCATTTTAATATAAGCGTGGTTTCTACAAGTTTTTTTTATATACAATATTTTATTTAGATGTGTTTTCTATCGAGACGACGACGTGAAGAAACTCTGTTTTGTGTTTGTTCTGTGAGAATCGATAAGTTATTGTAAAGGTTCCGGAGGAGCATAAAGTCGGAAAAAAGCGAACAGTCAGGATAAACAAGGGGAAAAGCGGGAGTCGCTCGATTCGAACGTGATGTGCCTGCCCACGTCTCCGTGAATCTGATCAAACGCTACCTTGATCATCTGAAACTGTAAATACGACTCGAATAAACAGATAAGATAAACATCGTTGGCTGGACGGGCTCTCCTATCGACGACAAACCGGTTACTATTTTTTCCAGCCCCCGTATCTTGTATCTTTTTAATAAAGAATCGTTATACCTTTATTACTACAAGGCCTCTTCTGTGTGTATACGAGCCCCGGGGACACGGTGCTCACATTTGCTCGACAAACCTTGCGCTATCGACACGATTCTTCAACGATGCAACGGAATTGTGCAGGGAGAAACTCGGCGGAACAAAATCCTGTCTTCAAAATTCTTCTGTACTGCTCCAATCAATTTTATCTTCATAGATTAATTGATTCTTTGTTAAATCCGGCGCGATTCGAGCCGCGACTAATTCATGTTCGTTTTACACAGTTAACGATTTTGTAAAAAAATTTATTGCTTACCAGAAGATTACACCTCGTGGGTCATTTGGTCGACAAATAAACGAAGCATTTTTATTAGATGCTGAGGAAATAGATCGTGGATATTTTATTTTGCACACCCTATATTTCGACGAAACTATAAACGTAATGGGCCATAAAATCCTTTATTATATTATTTATTCCTAATAAACCGCCGGACTGACAGGTTTAGTAAAAAAAGTCAGGATTATTGCACAAGTTTTTGCTGAAGCTACATCTGTGTCTCGTATTTTTATAAAACGACAATATAAAATTTTCTTCCGATATCGTATATCAAGAAAAATTTGTACAAAATAAAACGGTATATCTCCAGATTGTTAATACATACTAGACATTTCGATTCTACTTTTCGAAGGGTAGACAGTACCTACCACACCACCAAGCTTTGTAAAAATACGGTGTACCTAATAGTTGCAGATTGCAGTAAATAGAAAGGTACAGATCCAGATTGTTATTGCTAAACGTTACAGAGGTATTATAGGAAAAACGGTGCATTCAGTCCCAGCCAGGCCTACGCCAGTGTAATCTTCGAAACGCAGATAGGCCGGCGGATTATCGGAATCTTTCCGATAAATCCCGGCTCGGGGGGTATTCGCCCCGCTCGGGGACTAAATTTAACCCCCGAGTGATTAACCCGGTGGTTGGTTGGCGCGGACGCCGATCGCCGGTGCCGGTCGACGAGGCTATTGTTCCGCCATTCACGTTGCCGCCGCCGTGCCGTGAATTTTATTTCGCGGCTCTCCGATGCGCTGCCGTTGTTGTCCAACGAGAGGGAGAGAGAGGGAGAGAGAGAGAGTGAGAGAGCGCTCAACACACGCGCCCATGCTTGCGTATCGGTCGTGCACGACCTCTTTCTCCCTTGCCGGGCCGGTTCGAGCGGACGAGCGGGAAAGTTTATCGCGAAGCAACGAACGGTTGACAGCTCGGTGATGCATCGGTAGCGATTTGCATTGGCGTCGAGAGCAAACGCTCCACTGGCCCCCCGACGATTCTCTTTCTCTCTACCGTCCTTCGGAGTACCTTCGGTCCTCGGGGATACGGCAAAAACCGACCGTGAAGGTCGGGAATTAACCGCTTTACCGTTACCTCGATGCCACCTAGGGACATTTCTTCGTTGCCGGCCTGGCGATGCTGAAAATCGCACTTGCGGTTAACGATTTAGGGGAATGTTGACATGGTCGTTATTTGCACGTTGCTGAATCTTTGCTAGAGAGAATAGCTGCTCCAGTGGCACGGTGGTATTAAAACGAGATTGGGAAGGTGCAATTGACGTTGTCATGAAAAACGACTTTTTGGTCGTACCAATAGAATCAATAAGTTCTTGCTCTGTAATACAGAGTGGCTCAAAGGTCACTAGACCACATGAATTCGTTTACAAAATATGTATTATGTAATATGGTTTAAAATGTGCTAGTGTCTTTTGGATCACCCTGTAATTTCTAATAAATAAACTGTTAAGTGGCCAGAATGTTTGAAACAATATGTATACTCGTCGCCCACTGTATGCTAAGGTACAAGATTTATTCGCAGCCTTGATCTTTACAATGTTAAACATTCATGAGTCTCATTGATCGACAACGTCGACGTTCCAAAGCAAACTACAGGTCGATTCAGGAACAATTCGAGCTGCCACTGAAATGTCGTCCTTTTCTATATCGACTCGATTCACCGAGCCCCAACGTTCGAAATCCACGTTCACGATTAAATAGCGAAATCTGCGATACTTTCCAGTCGATTTCCGACTTATCGACTGCAAGGGCTCCCCCACTCCGAGGGCACACGGAGTCTAACAAGAATCGAACGGCGCGGCGGTTCGGTCCCCTCTGAAATGGCGGAGCAGTAATCCGGGACGAAGTCCTGCGGCATCCGAGAGCCATCAGAAAATAAATTCCATTGTAGCGGTGTGGAGCCAAGGGCGGGAGGGAGGGAGGGAATTTCACGGGCGGAACGCAGATTCTGCGCATTCCCTTTGACAACTTCTGCAATTTGTCTCGCGAGCCACGCTTCCCACGCGCCTCCGGGAGCCGTTCGGTCTAAGCCGGGGCCCGCGCTCGCCATTTATCGTCTGTCCCGTGGATATCGCGACTCGACATCCCCGGGACATTGTTCCCCGGTCGATACGACGTCGCGCTATCAGCATAGCAGTGCAATGCCTGAATATTTCGCGATGTCACGTTCGTGTCTGTCACTCGTCGGGCGCGCACCGCTGCTCGATTTCCGCGTTGGACGCGTCCATCGGACCTAATTAAGTGACAACGAAGCCGCTTAAAGAGCTTGTAAACACGGAACACGCCAACCGTTTATCTGCGCGCGCACCCCCTCATTAAGGGATCCTCATATCCTCGCCATAAATCGGTCTGCATCGGCCCTCCTAATTAAGGGCACATGTGGACAACACCTTGGCCGAATGTCTACCGAAACTGGTTCCCTTCTAGCCCCCCAGAGCTTCCTCTTTAGCCGGGTGGCTCGGACCTTGCTAGATCTACTGTAGCCATCGGGTGAGCCCGTGTGTCGTTACTGGAAGAGCCATCGTTCCCGTTGGGCGATGCGCACCCCGAGTTCAAGGTTAACCGTGGGTAGGAGACAGATCGTCGCGGATAAGAGCAGCAGGAGAGGTCTAACGAGGCACACAGGATCCGTCTCTCGCCGGCCCTCGGTTCCCGTCCTTCTTCTTCTCCTCCTTCTCCTGTTCGTCTCCCACCCTGTGGCTCGTTCGCTTCTGTTTCTTTTTCGACGTTTTTTCCCTGTTCGTTTCCTCCCTTTTCCATCAGATGCGTCATCTTCGAGCAGGCTGAGGAGAGTGGGACGATGATTTACGGTCTCGAGCCTCGAGAGTCTTCCCAACTCGCCTCTACACCAGCGAGGTCGAGAGCAGGACCTTCCTTCCCTTCGCCGCACTACCTGACCACCGATCTTTCGAGCTGGTTTCGCCGGAGTATATACGAGCGAGAGGACGACCGGTGCACGCCTGCTTGCCTGTCTGCCTTGCTATAGCCTGCTTGCTTGCCTGCTAGGCTCGACTGCTTACCTGGCTGCTTGCTCGCAGGTCGGCCGCTCGTGAAAAGTAAACAGCCAGCCGTGGCAACGACTTGCCCCGCGTCATCATCGCTGCACCGCCCTCCCCAGGCCACCGCCGGCTAAACGATAGAGATAGGATAGAGCAGGGAACACCGGGGACCAGGTAAAACGGGTGGAACTTTCTATCGAGGCTGCCAGGGACGCGCTCTCCGTGCTACCTCATTCCTTTTGCTTCCTGGAACGGTTTGTTGCGGTACTTGTATGGGCCATTTAAGCCGCCTCGGCCTCTCTTATACAAGGTGTCTACAACCGACCGGCCAGCATTTTTGGCAGGCTCATCAGGTTGTGAAACGAGGCTCTTCCAGGTGGTTGTACACCGCTCCGGGATGGACAGCAGCGTGACTTTGGGATTTCGCCTCGTTAGGATAAACATAGGAGATTGACGAGGTGAGAGTTCTCGGACCTCGATGCACTCGTAGTTTATTTCCTCATCAGACTTTTCATGTGGTCACTCGAGAATGTTGTTGGCTGCTTGACACAGCTCTTCACGCTAACGTGATTGTGTAATTAGTTTGCAGTGAAAGTTTCCGGTTCGGTGATGCTAAGTTCGAGGGTCTGTGAATCAATCTTTATGGAAGACGTCAGGTAACTTTTCTTCTGCGGATTTCGTGATTTTCTAGACGTTGAAGTAGTCGCGCAACAATGCCGTGAATTAAACGGGCAAACTTATTCCGAATTGTGTCATGTTCGGACTTGTTTCACTCGGAAAAATGCGACGCGTTTGCTGGCAAAAGTTTCGCGACGAAACAATTAACGACTGCAGAGTTCTCTCGAAACGTTGTGCGGCCGATACATTTAGTTTTTCTCACAAATATCGTGCACATCTACTTGACAAGTATCGAAGCATTGCTGTATTTAGCAAGGCTGGGAGTTTCGCGATTCGAGCGCGAACGGCCAAAATAGCATGGTTGGCGATCGGTTTCGGAGATGCGGCCCTGCGAGGTCTCGCCGGCGAAGGGGCGCTCGATAACGTCGATATCGCGGACGAGTTATGAGCGTACACCGGGTCGTTTGGCGCATCCGCCCCGAAGGAGTCACGGCCCCGGCTTGTTCGCCTGGTCTGATGGTGGTTCGGGTGGGGGCGAGGGATTCCAGGGGGGCTTGGGAGGCGGAGGGAACTCGCAGAAGCGGACACGCATCGGCGTCGTTTCCGCGGGAGGAGCGACGGATCCAATTAACGGGGCCCACGAATCCATAATTCACTTCTAATTAATTAGCGTACCCGCGAGGAGAAAGGGGTAACGCGCGCGTTCGGTCTCGCGCTGCCGGAGACGAGCGGAACTGTGGAAAAAAGAGCTGGTTGGGGAAAGAGTGAGAGAGAATGAGCGTGCGAGAGAGCGAGGCGTGGAGAAAGGGAGAAAGAGAGATATGCGTGACAGGCCACTGTAATCCTTTCCTGGCCACGTTTACTCGTGCCCGGCGAGACGAGAGCGAGCTGTAAACTCGCCAGCTAGGACAAAAGCGGCTGCGAACCGCTTCTGGCCTCGCGGCAGCCCGCTGCTATTAACCCCTGGATTATTGTTCGCGGTGGAATGACAGTCGCTTGGCAGAACGCTAACTTCGGATTCATCCTTTGACGGGAAAATTGGTATCCTCTTCGGCTACACGCGAGAGCTTCGAGCATCCCGTGGCTACGATGAACTCGTGGCACTGTTAGCTCGTTATTCAGCTTGTTCAGCGCACTGTCGTTTCGGTGGTTACGACGATTCTTTCGATCTAGCCTCGGGCGGCGGCTGCATCAATATTCTTAGCTTCGGTTCTTACTCGGATTTCATTCGCTGTTATATCTGTGGTTGCTAGGAAAAACGTCGCATGTCACAATTTCAAAAAGTTCGAGTTTACGCATTAATTGAGCTTCTATAGTATAGGATTTACGAGGTACGTTAGCAAAATTAATGAGACTGATTTCTTTGTTACCATGAATCGTATTCTTTTTACACCTGAAGGTTGTCACCTTCAAAATAATTCCCTTGGGCAGCTACACAGCGACGGAGGCGTTGTTTCCAATCTTCGTAGCACTTCTGGAAGGCTTCTGCTGGAATACCTTTCAGCTCGTCGGTTACGCTCTTCTGGATATTATCCAACGCGCTAAAATGACGCCGTTTCAAGTGGTTTCTGCTCTGGCGGAATAAAAAGAAGTCACAGGGACTGAGATCCGGCGAATAGGGGGGCTGAGGAACCACAGGAATGTTATTTTTTGCCAAAAATTCATTAATAGAGATTGCCGCGTGACAGGACGCATTGTCGTCGTGCAGCTCCATGTTTGTAACGCACTTCATAGAATCTACTGCACTTCAGACGCTCTCGACACTCTTCCAGCAACAGTAGCAACTTGAAACAAGTGTGGACAACAAAGTCACGATTCAACCTAACTGCTTTCCGATGTCGAAGGCGACAGCGATGTCGGTTGATGGACAATGTTGCCAGTCTCGTTACTTTACTAACGCACCTCGTATGTGTTTACTAGAAAAAAGTCATGAAATCAAATTTGAAAGACTCCAAAAAATAATGCAATTTAACCGATTCCCTATGTCGAAGCATTAGCGATGAAAACTTTAAACGGCAATTATCTCGAAAGTAAAAGTATGTGACATGCGGTGTTCTTTCTGACAACCAGGAATGTACAGAGCGATCGCGAGAGTTTCTGGGAACAAAACAGTTCCGATTTACCGCGGATAGCCCGTACAGGCCGCGTCATTATCATTTTATTGGCCATAGATCTAGCCGGATAGCGTTAATAAAAGCTTCATATAGTCTCAGCGATTCTAACCCGTTGCTCCTGAGTTACGTATCAATTATATGAGGTGAGACGGTGGGAATATTCAGCGAGCCTCGTGTGTGTCTTTGTACACGGTCGAAGAGTAATTAGCTGTAGAAATAATTTATGACCCCTGCTGGTTTATCCTGATTGATATCGCAAAGGAAGTCTTGTATGAATGAATTTACGAGTTACCGTAATTTTCTTTAATGCACCGTAGAAGAAGAGCACCAATCAAATTCTGCAAAACGGAACTGGGAGCTGAGACATATCAATGTTATCTCTATGCTGCGATTTGCAAAGCTTATTGAGGTGTAAAGTATGTGGGAATGATTACATCGGGAAGGCCATCAACCGACCGAGTCGTCGTCCCCGTACCGAAAACACCGAATGTCACGCGTTAGCTGCTGTAAACAGTCGAGGACCGGGGGAATGACCTGGCAAGTAAACCTAGGCCAGTGTCATCGTCCGTACCTCGACCAGGTCACGAAAAAACCCATGCAGGTGTGCGGAGACGCACGTGTGTGTACGACGATAAAACCAGGCCGCGAAGAACGCGGAACGTCTTTTGTCCAAAAACGCAACGATACGAACCACGATACGAAACACGAACTCGAACACGACTTACGGCTACGACACACGGTTAACGATTACGATTTACGGCTTACGATTAAGAATCCGCGAATACGGACGCATTTTGTATTGTAACTGTACTGTCCATCTTTGTTGTTTCTGTCGCGTTATCTTAAATAAAGGTCAGATATTTTACTATAAATAATCCTGTTCCTACAATTGGGGGCTCGTCCGGGATCGACAGCGACCGGAGGATACGCGTCGGATAGTGCAATAGATCGGGAGTCGGTACCGGAAATAGAATCGTGATTGTGCTCCAATTCGAGACGAGATGGATGACCGAACGCTCCTAACTCTCACCACGACACAGCTGAAGGAGGTCTTGAGGAAGAGGGCCCTGTCCACGAGCGGCACGAAGAACGAGCTGGTTGCAAGGCTGCTCGAGCACGGCGTCACAGAAGACGAGGTTCTTAGTGACGACGACCCGTTTGATCCGCCGGATCTCAAACCAAAGCCGACGCCCGGCGCGCTTGACCATGCCAACGAGATGAAACTCTTGAAGATACGGCTCGAGCTGATGGAGAAAGAGAAGGAAGTGGCCGTCAGAGAAGCTGAACTGGCTAGGCGCGAGCTGAAATTTATCCGGGAAACGCAGGGTCATAACGAACCACAACCCGCGAGGCCGGAAGCAGCAACTACGACAACGGAGCACCTTCGCATGAGCATTACGGCCATTGCGGACCTGCTCAACCACTTCGACGGCACGGAAGGCACGTTTAAGACGTGGAAGAGGCAGTTCCAGCTCCTACGCGACACCTACAAGTTGCGAGATGACGCCTGTCGGATCTTGATCGTCTCCAGGCTCCGGGGTAAGGCCCTGGATTGGTTCCATTCCAAACCGGAACACACGGGGATGGCGATCGAGGCGCTGCTGGAACAGATAAGTTCTATGTTCCACCTGAGGCCCAACCGACTGAAGGCGAGGCGTCTATTCGAGGAGAGGACGTGGCAGCGAGGGGAAACCTTCGCTGACTACCTTCACCAGAAGGTGATACTGGCAAACCGCATCTCCATAGAGGATGAAGAATTAATAGACTGCATCATAGACGGGATACCCAATCCCGGCCTCCAAGACCAGGCCCGTCTCCAACGGTTCCAGACGAAGACGGACCTCCTGGAGGCGTTCGGAAAAATCACGATCCGGACGACTTCTACGAACGTGATGCCCAGGGGAGCAACCTCAGCGTCGACGTCGACACCGAGGCCCGCAAATGCAGCAAGCACCGCGCCGAGGCGATGCACTAACTGCGGCGATCGAGGACACCTTACGGCGAGCTGCCCCGCCCAGAACCGAGGTCGTAAGTGCTTCAATTGCAACGAATACGGTCACATCTCACGCGAATGCCCTAAGAAATCGCCCGCGAAAGACGTCCTCGCCGTCGCGGTATCTACCGAGAGCAAATACCGAAAAGACATTCGTGTCAACGGATGCGCCGCGGTCGCCGTACTCGATACAGGCAGCGACGTGTCGCTGATTCGCGAGGATGTATACCGCGACGTCGGAGCACCACCGTTAACGCGCGAAGAACTGCACCTACGCGGGATAGGCGCGGAACGCTGTATCACGTTAGGAAAATTCAGGGCCGAAATCGTTATCGACGGGGAAATACGTGAGGCTACGCTACGCGTCGTGGGGAATACCGTCCTAGAATACGGGGTGCTACTCGGTTTCGACTTCATCGACACCGCGGAGTGGACGGTGAGAAACGGCGTGATGACACTGATGACGCGAACACGGGCACAGGATAGCATCCCCGAAATCCTGCATGTACGACACGAACCTCTCCACGACACGATTAACGTTTCCCACGTCGATAACGCGAAATTACGCGACGAAATCGAAACGACTGTACGTAACTACAAGCCAGACGCGATCCGCGAGGTCGGAGTTACGATGCGAATTATTGTAAAGGATAGCGAACCGGTTTATCAGCGGCCAAGAAGGCTCTCCCCTTCCGAAAGAGACGAAGTCAATCGACAAATCAGCGAGTGGGTACGCGACGGTGTCGCGCAACCCTCTCTTTCGGAATACGCGAGTCCAGTCGTCCTTGTGAAGAAGAAGGACAATTCCACCCGCCTTTGCGTAGACTATCGACAACTAAACACGAAGATAGTACGAGACCGGTATCCCCTCCCACTAATCGAAGATCAGCTCGATTTGCTACAAGGCGCTTCGGTATACAGCACGATAGATCTGCGGAACGCGTTTTTTCATGTATCGGTCGAGCAGGAAAGCCGAAAATATACGGCTTTTATCGTACCTGACGGACACTACGAGTTCTTGAAGGTCCCGTTTGGTCTCTGCAATTCGCCAGCAGTCTTCCAGCGATTTGTAAACGTCGCGTTCAGAGACCTAATTGCGGAAAAGAAGGTACTTACGTATATAGACGATTTAGTCATACCCGCCACGGATCACGAGAACGGCACACGACGGTTAATAGCGGTTCTCAAACGCGCAGCAGAATGCGGACTACGAATAAACTGGACTAAATGCGAGTTTCTTAAAACACGCGTAGAATATCTCGGGCACATAGTGGAGGGAGGTACCGTGCGCCCCTCGGAAAATAAAACTAAGGCGGTAGCTCGTTTCCCGATTCCGACCACGGTTAGACAGGTGCAGAGCTTCCTCGGGCTGTCCGGTTACTTCCGCAAGTTCATCCCGAACTATTCTACAATAGCACGACCTCTGACACGCCTTTTGAAGACAGACGTGCACTTCCAATTTGAATCGGAAGAACGAAACGCGTTCGCACTTCTCAAGGAAGCTCTGACCAGAGGACCGGTATTACAACTTTACCAGCGCGAGCGAGAAACCGAACTACACACCGATGCTTCAATGCTTGGATACGGGGCGATACTGTTGCAACGCGATAGCGAGGACGGCGCGTTTCATCCCGTATATTACGCGAGCGGTATGACGACGGCGGCGGAACAACGGTACCCCAGCTACGAGTTAGAAGTCTTGGCGATAATAAGGTCCCTCCGGAAGTTCAGGGTTTATTTGCTCGGTATACCATTTAAAGTCGTCACGGACTGTAAGGCATTCACGCTGACCATGCGAAAAAGAGACCTCTGCGTTCGGGTCGCGCGCTGGGCACTGCTGCTCGAGGAGTTCCAATACTCGATCGAACATCGTCCGGGGACCACGATGCAACACGTCGACGCACTCAGCCGCAACCCCGCGTCAATGTGCCTCGCAATCGAGAGCGAGGAAGGCGTCACGGCACGAATCCGCAAGGCACAGGAACGCGACGACGCCTTGCGAAAAATTGTAACGGGCATCGAGGAGCGAGGGGTCGACGGATACGCGCTACGACGAGGGCTGCTAATGCGCGAAGTAGACGGTGACCTGCGTATTGTCGTGCCCCGAGGGATGCAAACGCAGGTCACACGAAAAGCACACGAAAACGGGCATTTCTCGGCCGTAAAAACCGAGGCTCTGCTGAAACGCGATTACTGGTTCCCCGCCATGCGGGCAAAGGTCGACAGAATAATCAGTAACTGCGTCGACTGCATCCTCGCGGAACGAAAGAAAGGGCGACAGGAAGGGTTCTTACACGCGATCGAGAAAGGGGACCGGCCGCTTGAAACGTACCACGTCGACCATCTCGGCCCTCTCCCTTCCACGCGAAAACAATATCGACACATTTTCGTCGTGGTGGACGCGTTCACAAAATTTGTATGGCTCTACGCCACGAAAACAACGAACACGGTGGAGGTCACGGACCGTTTGCATAAGCAGGCAGAGATCTTCGGGAACCCGCGAAGGATAGTCTCCGATAGAGGCACGGCCTTCACGTCCCATGCCTTTAGGGACTATTGCAACGAGGAGGGAATTGAACATTCTCTCATCACCACCGGCGTACCACGAGGCAACGGGCAGGTGGAACGAGTAAACCGAACGCTGATCCCGTTGCTAACGAAAATATCTGCGCCGAATGCCACCGAATGGTATAAACACCTCAAGAAGGCCCAAATGCTGCTCAACGCCACCCTCCACCGGAGCACTGGGGTGTCTCCATTTACGCTACTCTTCGGAACGCGGATGCACTTGAAGGACGACCCCCAGGTTCGTGAAATCATCGAGTCCGAGCTGGCGGAAATGTTTCAGGCGGACCGAGACGAAATACGCCAACAAGCCAAGGAAAGGCTACAACGCATCCAGCAGGAGAACCAGAAACAATACGACCGACGGCGGAAGAAAGCCACCGTGTACCACGAAGGGGACCTAGTCTCTGTGCAACGTACACAGGCTGGACCAGGGTTGAAGCTGGCCGGAAAATTTCTGGGTCCGTACGAGGTGACGCGCGTCCTGCGAAATGACCGATACCTGGTGACAAAGATCGGGGAGCATGAAGGACCCCGCCAAACTTCAACTTCGGCAGATCACATGAAACGATGGATCAACACAGACGACGAGAGTGAAGAGGTTGAGAGCGAAAAGGAGGAAGATATCTGAGGGCAGATATCGATGCAGGACGGCCGAGTGTGGGAATGATTACATCGGGAAGGCCATCAACCGACCGAGTCGTCGTCCCCGTACCGAAAACACCGAATGTCACGCGTTAGCTGCTGTAAACAGTCGAGGACCGGGGGAATGACCTGGCAAGTAAACCTAGGCCAGTGTCATCGTCCGTACCTCGACCAGGTCACGAAAAAACCCATGCAGGTGTGCGGAGACGCACGTGTGTGTACGACGATAAAACCAGGCCGCGAAGAACGCGGAACGTCTTTTGTCCAAAAACGCAACGATACGAACCACGATACGAAACACGAACTCGAACACGACTTACGGCTACGACACACGGTTAACGATTACGATTTACGGCTTACGATTAAGAATCCGCGAATACGGACGCATTTTGTATTGTAACTGTACTGTCCATCTTTGTTGTTTCTGTCGCGTTATCTTAAATAAAGGTCAGATATTTTACTATAAATAATCCTGTTCCTACAAGTAGGTCTCTTATGACACAGTGTTTGAAAGATTCGTACAGCTGTTCAGCTTGAGGGGGCTAATTTCAGGTGATTCTTGTTCACAGAACAATCTATTTCTCGAAGAAGCTGTACAACCACCTCTGCGAGTCTTGTGTTATGCTTCTGGAGAAATGATAGTAAAATACAATTACAGCTACAAAGTTTACAAACACTGATCCAATCATGCAAAATATTATACAAAACGGTTTCGTTCCTGACTCACTGTCAAAATTGATTTTCGCTCAATACTCTCTTCAGAACAAATAATTGGAACGAACGAAATGATTAATGGAATTAGACCATTAAAATGCGTTTGAAAGAGGAAGAACGGTTAGGAGACAAATGTTTATTATCGAGATAAAATCGTGATCACAAGGGAAGCCAAGTGAATATCATTTTCACGCAAACGTGCAGGTTTGATGGCAAAACTTCCGGTCAGTTTAGATGGGCGAACGCGAGTGTCTAGGCTCGGTAATGGGTCCGGGTGTGTTTGCAAACTTCTGGTATCATAGACCCAGGTATTGTAGGTGCGAGGTCCGCGTGGTCGCCTATTTCTGCGAGGTCCGGCTGGTCCGCGATCCGGTGTCGACTCCGGGAACTGGATCCGACAATGGGCTGATGCGCGTATTCACGCCGCGAGAAAACAAACACGTATTCGTGTTACGGTCCAGGAGGCTAACCAGGGACGGGTTCTGGGGCCCTGGGTAATGTGTCGCGTCCGCTGGAGTGAGATGGGGCCCTCTCTTTAGCACGGCTTCGGCCGGTTTCGTTCGAGCAGAGGTCTGCCTCCCCAACCCCTTCCTCCTTGTGTCCGGCCGAACGAATCCGACGATGGTGAAACCCGAGAGTCCGCGGCGCAGGAAGTGGTATTGGGATCCACTTTAAAGTTGACACCTCTCGCGTTAGCCCGTTTTCTGCGTCTCGTTAGGGGTACCAATGCACGCTGAACACCGCACCAACACCGCACCGCACCGCGCGGTTCCCGCCGAAATACCGGTTGCGTGTTCCGGTGTGCGATTACTGGCAGTCTGCATCCTGATCACGCGACACCGCGGCTTAAGCCCACCTTCTTTCCTTTCTCCTTCTCTTGTTAATCGCGAAACACTAGCCTGCGATGAATGCCCGGATGGATAAAGGAGCTCCTGAAAGAACCGAGGCCCCCGTAACGAGCCATCGGCTGCGGTTTACGAATTTTAAAATATAACGATCGCCCCGCAACGCTGCGGCTTTCTCTCAATCCGCTCGGCCGCCCCTCTCCCGGACATCAATGATCTCAGCTTCAAGCTTTATCGAACTCCAATACGACTCCGGTCGACGGAGTTTAAGGGTAAATCGACGGGGGTGGTCGCAGAGGGCTGGCATTTCTGCGACGACGTCTTGTTATCCGATTCGTATCGGGATCGTTCACTTTTGCTTTTCTTCCGAGAAGTTTCTGTTCGATTGGAACATGGTTCCAAGTTCTCGGAATTCGATGCTCTCCACCCAACGATTTTATACATTTTCCTCATAAAAATGTAAGATACCTATTGCTCTTGATTTATTAGAATCGAGGAAAGATATCGATCCTTGTGTCGTGTGATTAAAATAAGTCTTGTTTTACATACGAACCATATAGTGAAGTGCCCAAATATGGTATAGTCGCCAATTATGGCACTACCTTATATCTTGTAAAGGAGAAGTCGCACTCTAGTGAGTTGTGTTTCCGCCAGTTGTGTCTCCACGTGTTGAATATTTTTGTGGTTAGATTTTTGGAGTTAGATTGTGGTTAGTACATATTATCAGTACACGTGGAGTTCCCAATATAGCACTATGTACCAAGGTTTCCCTAATATGGCTATAGATATTGACATTCTTGGTGTGGGTGCCGAATATGGCACTAGGTGTCATATTAGGGACTCAAGGTGTACCATATTAAGACCCCTTTCGCTGGAATCTGCAAATGACACATCACGAAAAAAATATTTTTCCCAAGCTGTATTAATTTTTGAACAAACTTGACTCCCAGAATCTTATAGGGCGGAAATGCATCTACCACTGGTAATTTTTTGGTCGAAAAAGAGCATTCTAAAATAATCAAAAAATGCCATCAACAAAAAGTGGTTCATATTTGGGCACTTTACCCTACCCTTCGTCGATCATAACGCTGCGCATAATACCAAAAATGTCGAAGTTGATTTTAAATCAGCAACGAATGAATATGATAAAAAGCACAGAAAATGCGAATAAGCTTAATCTTGTTTATCAAAAGCCAATGTTATGTGGCTCTCGCGCGACTCCAGACGAGTAAAAGAAAATTTCGGAGGAATGTGATTATTTCCCGACAAAGCCGTCTGCAGGTGAGCACTAACGATCTGCCGTAGCTGAGACAGAGAATGGAGCAATATGGCCGCACATCCATTTCCCCAGAGCATCTGAAAATCACCCTCTTCGCCGGCATCAGCCGTCGTTGGGTCCTCCACGGTCTCCCTCGCGGTTCTTTCCATATTACTCGGATACAGCCGCGATATCTCGACGAAATTGTCTGCCCACCCTGTGTGCTCGTCCTCGCGGGGGACGTTATCGTGCAAAAAGGCGCGGCGCAACGGAGTCGAACCGTTTCTAAGATTGCCGAGAGCGCGCCGCGCCGGTGGAACGGCCTCAGATACGAAAACCTTGATTCCGTCGTTGCTCGACGAGTTTATTAAAGCACTGACAACGAAACGGTGAAAACGCCGGGAGGAGAGTACGAGGCGAAACAGAGAGGGAGAGAGAAAGATAGCGAGAGACAGAGTAGGAGACGGAGCGAGACGGAGCGCGGAGAGTCGAAGTCGCGAAAGGACCGATAACCGGAACTATTTATTAGAGCCCCGGGGCGATACGGTGTTCACGGCGAACGATGTACCACGGGCCTTTATGCGATTATAAAGTACGCTTTATACGTTTCCGAGTGTCGACCCGTGGCCACGGTTAATAACTCTATATATCTTATTCGGGGACAGGCCACAGAAGGCAACGGTGGCATGCGCTCGCGTTCCTTCTTCCACCAAAGGGGACACGCAACGCGCGATTACGCGCCGCGACCAATCGAACGGCCAGTAAAAACCGCGGAAGGTATTCCTGATACTCGCCCACGTCGAACTAAAATACGATCTCGACCGTCGACAAGAGGAACACGGTCGTAGCCACCGTGAAATCGACGCCAGTGACACTTTCGTCGCGATCCAGCACGGATTTGCGACCCTTAACCGTCTGACGCCGACACTCCACGGGGACATTGTATTCCGCGTATCTGGCATTTGTAGACGCGCGATAACGAATTAGCGACATCCGTTTTCTGGCATCGACCCATTATCGTTCGTTGCGTCTGGTGTCTCGCGCGTATCTTGCCAGCTGATTGTGAGAACTCTGAAATTTGATCTTTCTGTTGTTCGTGCATCGTTTTCTTTCTTTTTACGAGTAAATCGTCTTTTGATAAATGAGTAATATGTATAATCGAATAGTTCCTTTCGGAATTGTTTTCTGAAAGAAAGTTATTAACCTCCAGGTTGACTTATAAGAATCTGAATTTTTCGCTCGGGTCGCACACGCAGCAAACTTTTCATTCATTCGGCTATCAAAACCAACTTGCATGACTATTTTCCGGCAGACTCGCTAACGAAGCCTCGATATCGAATCAATGGAAAGCTGGATGCAGGTGCACCCGTTTCGATTGCCATTTTAATCGGCGCGTGAATACGCAGAACTTTACGGAACAGAGAACTCGGCCAGAAGTAGCATCAGAGATCGATCGTGCGTGCGATTACGTTGCGTCTAACTCCGGCTCCTTTCAGACCTTGTTGCAAAATTGGTCGAACCAGTGAAAATTGTAAATTAGACGTTCGACGGTGGCCTCGCCCCATTAGCCACGGTTTTCCATTTATCCGCTGAAAACACGCGATCGCCATTTGCAGAAATCTTTTCCACTTATTTCCGGAACGTGTTCGACGTATTCTCGAGAAATATTTTTCTCGGAACCTGCAAGATCTTATTAACTCTTTCACTACCGTGGACGAGATATTCGATGTGATTTTTTTCCGTGGATTCAGTGGGTAATTTTTGTATATTAGATCTTTTATATCGATTACAATTATTCCTCTGTATTCCATATAAAATAAACGATAAACACTCTAGTTGTGTAAAATATGGAGTATTTTATATTTATCATCTTGGAGCACCCTCCACCAACGATGACATGTCTTGAAAATCAATTTCTTGTGTAAATTTTCAAATAAAACGCTTCATATCAATAATAAAGATACACGAGATATGTACCTTGTTCATAGCATCGTTTCTTCGACCTCGTGGAAACGAGATATCTCGTCCATTGTAGTGAAAAAAAAACGCTTTTCATATTTAAAATGCTATAATTTAGAGAGAGAGAGAGATAGAGAGCCTTTTTTATTTGGGGAAAAATTCGGAAGAATCGCCTTTTTCAACTTTAATAAACCCGCAATTCGAGCCCGATTCCACCGAGCAACTCGATTCGGTTTTAATTCGAATTTACGGTCCACTTTCCGAGCCGCGTTCGAACGCAACGCGACGCCCACCCCCTCGACGCCGTTAATTAATACCAGGATATCCGGTTATTAACGCGGGTCGTGATTTGTGTTTACACAAATCGCGTTAATGATCGCTAAATAGCGAACGCCGCGCCAACACAGTTTTAAGGGACCACCCGGGAAAAAAGCTGGCGATCGTTCGCCATTTGGTGAGTTTAATGCCTGGTGGGGCTGCACGGTGCTCGCGTGCGACCGAGTTTCTGCTCGAATCGCAGCTATTTAATGGCGGAACGGTTTATGGAGCTCCGGGAAAGTGGATAAAAAGATTTACGCTGTGTTCGGACCCGATACTCGCGTCAGATAAGCCCCGCCAGTATTACATATCGGAGAACTTGACTGTAATCGTACGCCAGCTGATTTACAATTTCGCCGGTGCATATTTGTTACTGAGGCTCGCACAATGTAATTTTAGCTTAAGTGGCTTTCGGTACAATTATGCCTTTATTTATGGACGTTCAACTGGTGCTTGGCCTTTTATTGTTCTCGCGGTAGACTGTAAAGTTACTCGTGCCTGTTTGCAATCGCGTTTGACGACGATTGTGCATTTTTACTGGAGACTGTTTCAATACAGATTTCTTCAAGAGTACATACATTATGATACAAAAGGTTTTTTTAAACGTGTTCTTAATACTTCATCTGATGAAAATACAGTAGAAGATCTCGGTCATGAAAACTGATCAAATCTATCCTGGGTAAGGCAGCATCTCCTTAAGAATGACTGCCCCCCCCCCCCTGCTTATTAACAGAAGAGGCCAGGAAATTCTCACTCCACTTCGTATTGGTCACACTAACCTAACCCACTTATACAGAATATTGAAAGATTCACTCTCGGTTGAACACATTATCCTGAACTGCCGCCTCTTCTCCTTTCAGAGACGTCGCTGACTATTCCTAGCAATTTAATGCCTCAATATCGATAAGAACATCACTCAGGCTATCTTAGTATAAATAAATAAATTAAAAAAAGAAATTAATTAAACTAATGCAGAGGTTCAGATAATATTGGGTTGGCAGGAAAGTAATTTCGGTATTTTAAGGTGAAATGAAACCCAATTTTGTTATTCAATATGTAGCTGTCGCGGCTTTATGAAAATAGCCAATAACTTTATTAAGCTGCCAGAAAGACGGCAAAAGACCATCGCACAAAATGGATAATATTTCATCGATTAAAGTTCATGTTCATTGCTTAAAGAAATGTTTATTTTTATTTCTTGCCAACCCAATAGAACCATTGCTTTTAATCGCATTGCTAGGCTAGATACCAACTGAATAATGGTCGTAGAGAGTTCAGATGCTGGGAGTTGAGATAGCTCTATTGTATCTGTTTGAAGGACAGCTTAAAGCGGAAGAGGGATTTGAATGGATACAGGTGACTTATGAAGTGATCGATGTTGAACGTGAGTTTCGAGCCGAGCTCGAGCAGGAAAAAGAATTGCGAACGTCTATAGGAACGGTTTCTCCCTGGGAACACGTCGTTCCGGAGATATGAGGGAACGTTCCGAGGGACTTCCGGCGAGATTCGACGTCTCGGGCGATCGATCGAGCCAGCGAAAGAAACGCGATGACATTTTTCAGAGAGTCGGTGCACACGTGTCCCACGAACCGAGACTCGGGTTTCTTTCGCGATCGCGTAACGTCTCGTCCGGGCATCGACGTATATCTTCGTCCCGTGTAAAATGTTAAAGCGACAGCGGACATATTTTACCTGTCTCTTCCGCGCACTGTGTCTCCCTCCAGTCAGCTCTGTGTTCAGTGTCTCTCATCCCGATCTACTCACAATCGACCAGATTCCCGAAAAACCGCCATTTGTAACTCCAGAACAAGGATGCCCGAACGCATCGGGGATCTTGTTTCTTTTTTGATACGCGCCGCGCACACTTTGACACGTGAATTTATTGTTGCTGTTATTTTTAATACGGTAGACTCGAAACATAGTCGTGAAACGTGATAGCCGCTCGATGGTGTAGAGTTTCAAACCAGGGAAACAGCCTGTTAACCCCTTTGCACTCTTGCAAAGTATTTTTAACCTTTCGCTAGTCGGGTTACACGTTACACCTACCGCTCGAACCCCGAAGAATCCCGCTTTTTCACGCAACGGAGATACGCCTGGATTCCTGCTACCTGCCGTGATCTCGAAATCCGCTGCGAATTTCTGCAAATCTTCTCACAATTTCCTGAAATTACGTCCTCTCAAGCCGAGAACTAAGGCAATTAATCTTTTCGGAAACTCTCGGATCATTTCCGAACCTGCAACAAATAAATCGTTGCGCAAATATTCTTCTCGACCATATTAAACCGTAGTCTGCAGCGAAAGAGACCGAAGTCTCGAAATGCGTCCTCGACGACCAAATCACCGCGCAGTTTGCATTATCTCCAACAGCCCAATCTCCGCGAGCGTGTCCACATTTCTGCGAGCGATTCGCCGCAACAAAATTAAACGTCCATATTAAAAGCGTATCGGGTCCTCGGCAACCGGCGATCGCGTTCCTAAAAGCCTGCATAACAAGACGCGACCGCGACACCCGAGAATCGATAACAATCGGCCGACGGACACCACCGGCCCGGTTAGGGTATCGTCCAGAAAGGGAGAGGACGCAGGTCTCTTATCTTGTTGAACATTTTACAACTGCATCGCGGCGAGAAAAAAGATCTCTCGGCTCGTATATTTTTTCGAGAGGTCCCTGTCAGGGTTCCCGGTGCCCGAAAACGAACCAATAAAACGTTTGGAGGGGGATGAAGAGACGCGAACGGGGGCCCATAAGGCGAAGGAATAAAACGACGAGACAGGGCGGCGGTTGGTGGTTCTGTCGCCGGGATACACGCGCGCGAGCACGCTCGACAGCCTGTGCACGCTCGCAAATATTTTCTCTATCGAGCGAAGGGAGAGCTGGTTTCTGCGACGGACCTCCCGCGGCAGCTTGGGATAATTTATGCAAAAATCGGCAACAGGGGGGGGGGGCGCGAATAGAATTTATTCGCGCTTCCACGAAACCCGTAGGTCATCTTAAGGCCGGCGATCTCTCTCGCGATCCTCCTCGATCCATCATGCAACGACGGCGTCGCTCGCGACGGGACGCCGATCCGATCCGACGGTACATTCGTTTTCGAAATTGAGAAGAAAAAAGAACCGCCGAAAAAACCGCGCTCTCTCTCTCTCTCTCTCTCTCTCTCTCTGTCTCTCTCTTTCGCCGTCTTTCTCGTGGACCAAACGATCCGGGAAACGAATCGCTCAAGCTCGTTTCGTCTATAATTAACGCCGCTCTCCGGCCCCGATCGGTCTTCTCGGAAGGAATATTCATTTCGGCTGTTTACGGGCCTCGTGTTCCCACTGTTTGTCTCCCTGTTTATTCGCGATGAATTACGATTCTTACGAGCGTGTCCGGGCTTTTTAGTGGGCCCGTCGCGCCGTGGGGATCGAATATGTGTATGCGGTTTCGGGGAAAACGAGATACACCAGGGACACGGTGAAATGTGGTATAGCTGGGTTTTTAGTTTCGCCGCGGCTCCATGCGGGGAATAGTTTAACGAGGATCGCTTTCGTACCCGGATCTGTGGGGGAGGCTTGATACATTGCAGCACGGTGCCGGGACCTTGTTTGTTTTCCTTTTTGCCGGATCGTAAAGAATCGTGTTTGACTAGCTCTTATTAGTTTTTCGGTGGTCGCTGCGCGGGGGTTGGTTCACCCCCTAAACTGATTTACGTGGATCAGCACCGGTCTCTTTGACTTCGGTGCTGCCGATAAATTGTTTTATCAGTAACGAGTAAAGCATGAAAGTTAACTTTTCGTGCCCGCGCGATTGGTACAGCAGTATTCTTACTGTTTGCGTTACTAAATTTGTTGTTCGTCCAATACATTGCTTGAAATACAGCTGTTGAATGAGTCAATACAACGAGGTTTTGGTTTTGATGTTAAAATAGCTTCGAGTGTAAACGCTTTTTGTTTTCTGCCTTATCAATACATCGTGTGGATTGCATTTGCAGAAGTTGCGATAATGTAGCTGTTATAATTAATTCATCACGGACGACGTTTGTGCATCGTAATGACTCTAACGAGTGTTTAAAAATTGATTGCACGAGGCCAGACTATTAAGTACGCATTCGTCTAGTATTATTTATCTCCTAGGCTTTGAGAATGGATGTGGAGCGTATGAATAAGTCTACTTAATTACGATAACATCTGTGACATCATACAACGTCGGTCGTACAGAGGAATACCGAGAATCATAGTCATTGAAAATCTTATTAATAGGCCTGCAGGGAAAGTATTAAATTAAAGGCAAAAGTCTCACAGAAGTATACACGCATATAAGAAGAATTGATTATCCTGACGAAGAATTTGAATAGATTCGAAATAGTAGATATGAAAATTTAATGAGAATCCTCTCTCTCCCTCTCTCTCTCTCTCTCTTCTCATTTCATACGATATCATACAACTCCCAGCAGCAACTATTTCATCTGACACTGACGAGTGTGAGACAACACAAGCTGACCAAACATCGCTGTCCCATCATTCACTAAGAGTCCACACGAAACTACAAATGCCGCTCATTAAATGCCAAACACCGTCTACTAAATAGTATCTCTCGGATCAAACCTGTCACTCACACAAGCCTCACTCGGTCACGAGCAAACGTTAAGCTAGAAAAAGACCGGGGCATGGAACTCGTCACACCTGTTATTCTCCCACAATCGAGTATCCTAGCTTTCGAAACCAGTTTACACGAATCCCCTTCGAAAGCGAGAAACAGTATTAACGATCGAATAATAAGATTCGGGATTCCATCGGTGCGTCGCGTCGCCTCGCTGGACAACAATGGTCGTCCGAAACTCCATTAGCCTGGCATTGAGAAGGTTAGTGGAAAATGGTGGCCGGGGGTGGTGTATAGGTATACTAACAAGTTTGTTTCCATCTGGTCGACAGCGTAGTCGATACTCGGGGGCCGCGTGTTTCCGCGGGGTTCAATTATTAACATTCCGTTCTCGTAGCTCGGAACGGGCGCGCATTCACCGTGTCCGCTGGCACAATGAGATAAACGGACAGAGAGACAACGAGAAAACCGAGAGAACGAGCGATCTCTCGTTGCGGGCTCTCTCTCGCGGGTGCCTCGGCAGAATTCATGATTAATGCCGGCGACGCGCGATTTGATATAAAACCTGACACCGTGCGCCGTCAGTTTTGCCAACTAACGAGCAACCACAACGGCGTACCTTATCCATACCTCGCCATAAATCTCCGCGAGCGCTTTGATTTATGCATCTTTTGGGGCCCGGCGCGGCGCGGCGCGGCGTATCCGCGCAGGATTTCTTCTTTGAGCCACGCTCTCTACTTCCCTCTCTCTCTCTCTCTCTCTCTCTCTCTCTCTCTCTCTCTTTCTCTCGCTCTTTTTCACCTCTCTTACACCGACCGGCTTTTTCCTCTCGCGTTTTAGAGACTCGCCCGAGGCGAACGGTTACCTTTGACCATCGGCCGTGTCGGGATGAAAAAATTTCTCGATGGCCACCGCGTCGTGTCTCGTCGACTCAAACACACGCTCTTCACCCTTCCTTCGGGGCCGATCCTTTTCACGCGGTTTTCTTCTTCGTCTCAGCTTCCTCCTCCTGGCGGATCGTCTCGCGGACGTCGACGAGCCTCGTTCCCTCTGAGTTATGCTCGCCACGACGTCGACAAATTGCCCCCTTCTCCTTCTTCGCAGCGCGATCAAAACTCCAGTTTCTTAGGGGAGGCTGGAGCTCTCTCGCGCGTTTGCCACCGCGACGAACTGGGTCATATCGCTCTCTCAGAAACGTCTTTCAATTTGTTCCGCGCTGGCTTTGGCGGTCTCCGGGGAAATTGCGCTTGTATCCGCGACACGGGCAAATTTTACTAATGACGATGGGGACACACGCGTATCGCGAACGCCGGGAGACAAGTGTGTTGCTCCTCGGGATGATCCGAAGTGGCTGGCTGCGGACCGAGACCGAGTTTTCTGCCAGCGATTTATGCTGGGCGATTGAATTGTTAGAGCCTTTTTATTAATGGGCCCCTAGAGATCAATAATATTGTCAATACGCCACTGAATAATATTGACGAGGCGCATCGAAACGGCATATTGTCCGTTTAGCAGGGGTTCAAACGCAATGTCAATTTATTGTAGCATATTGATAGAAATGTTGATTGAAGCGCATTGACGGGAGCCATATTGATGCGCGCATCAATTACTTTTTTTTCAACCAAAACAGGAAACACATTTCTCAGCAAAAATTAGTTGACGCGTTGATTCAGTTCAAACCGGATTTCACCGTTGAGAAATTCAAGAAGAAAAGGAAACCTAATTTAAAAAATAAACACGTGAAAATCGCCACCTCGTCACGAAATAGCTAGATTGACGAGATTATTGAAGAGTATTGACGGGAGCTTCAACATTATTGTCAACCTACACTGACAATATTATTGATCGTCCAGGGGCCCTTTAAAAATGTATGGTCTCTTATGAAGCAGGATTGGTCAAACAAGAATTTTTATTTTGCATAAAGATCCGCGGTCTGTACTTATGACAAAGGGAATTAATTGCACAATGTCTTTCTTCGAAATTCCCGGCGCTCCCGGAACTGGTTCAATCGGAATTGGTCAAAAAGTGCCCGGGAAGTCGATAGGATTAGGAGATCAAAGTTCTCGTTTCGCGGCGTTAGCCGCAAAACGGACGTTTCCTCTGAGCCGTTCGTTCCCGCGAGTGATCTCGGGGGATTGGAACAAGGAACACGTGTAGCACACTGCGGGTTTCAACTATCGCTCGGCGGAATCGATGCGGAATAGCATAGCGTCGGGCATCGAGCGCGCAGACGTGGCCGTTCGAACGGAAACACCTAAATATACACACCGGCGCGGCAGTCGATAGAGCTCAGGCGGTGTCCGTCTTTCTCACCGTAGATCATTCCCCCGCGAAACAGAAAAGCGTTACCACCAGCATTTATCGATCCTTGGCATCGATTCGCCCGTGAAACACTCCAGGGTTGTAGGCATATCACTGGTACTCGGCGAGTCGCGAACGATTTAATTAACATTCGCAACGGGGCCGGGGGCCCCTCTCGCGAGATCGTTGCAAAACGTGTTCCCGATCGGCCGAGACACGACGGGACGTGCACGCCTTTTCGATTATTAATCGCCACGTGGCCGAGTCATCGTAATTCATCCGGCCCAACGAATGCCAGCCAGTCCTTATACCGGAACACGGTCACGCGCGGTACGAGCGATCGATCGTTAATCGTCGAACAACAACGTGCACCGCTTGTCGACGCGCTGAATGGGGCCCCATGGCTCGGGCATTATCACCAGGAAAGCGCGAAGCGGGCCCAATTAGCTCGCGCTCGAACAATCTCGAATCACCGCACTGTGTTCGAGGCAATGCTAAAAACTCCAATTTTCCAAGTATCAAATCTAAAATAATTATTGTCGCAAAACGTTAGCAACATAATTGTGCGGTCTAAAGCAGGCCAAATGCGAGAATTAGACACGGTCAGCTGCAATGGCTAGAGACATTCCACGCGACGCGACGGTCCCAGAATGATTTGGGTGTCATCGGAAACCACTTCGAGACTTCCGTAAGCGAAACCCTTGACAGGGTATTCTTAGTCAAACGAGCACTTGTAATTTCCTATATCTTTCTCAGCTAATTAATCTTAGCCAAAACATGGTTTTAATAAATTACTAATTTACTAATCGTCATCATAATAAGAAAGAACATCTCATTCATAAGTTCAAATGCCAAAACTAATAAACACTGATCTCTTCACATGCATCTATATGTATATACTTTACAATTCTAATTGTATTTGGAAGTCTCCTTCAAGCCGAAGGAAATACGAAAAGAACGTTGGACTCGACGCTCGCAATTCCCTGAAAGTTCTCGAACTGGAGTAGCGAAGTTTGCCAGACTCGATTGTCACAAGAGCAGACGATTGCTATTCCGCTCTCACCACGTCGGATCCGTAGGCGCTTCCTTCTACGTGACTGGTCGGCCCGAGAACGCCTTTTTCCCTCTTCCACTCGCGTTATAATTTCCCATTAAGGAACATTTTCGCGGGATAGCTGTGCGAAGGGTCGCAAAAAAGAACGAGCCGCGCAGGATGGATCGTGTCGGAGTAATGAATCAGTTTTAAAGGCCTCGCCCCTGCCAGGGATACGCGTTCCGCTAGCAGCGTTGTTCGGCTTATGATTTACGCTCCTGGCATGTAAATTTTGCACGGCCCGCCTTTTCCTTTCTGCCTACGCGGTCGTCGCGGGTGTCTTACCGCGAAACTGCCTACCCTAAAAATTTTGCGGTCTCCTGGAGCTACCTTTCGACCAGCTCGAATCTGGTCGTTCGCAACTCTTCCCAAACGTCTTAATTTACTCGTTAATCAACGAAAAAGCCCGAGATTTACGGTCACAGATCGTTGATTGAAACAAGTACGTTAAAAAATATGTAAAAAATTTATGCATAAATGTGTGAATGCAACTAGCCATGGCTGCTATATGAGTACCCATTTTCATTGAAAGCCCCAAGCGTATGTCAACCCACGATGAAAGTACCAAAATTGCAGCCGTCACCCTCCCCTGTCGAATAAACGGAATACATACTCCGGTGCCAAATGAGACATCAGCTACACTTGAACCAGTGCATCCCCCCAAATGCAGCACCATTCATCATCCGGCGTCCCATGAAGCTTTTAGCAGTGTCGCGAGAACGACTCAATGAAATCTCGTTCGTCGAACGCAGCAGTTTCGAATCCGCAAAGAAAAATATCGAGTTGACACCCTGGCAGCTTGAATGGGGCCCGGAGGATCTCACGGGTCATCAGCCTCCGTCGAACAAAGTCAGCTCGAAACCCCCTAACGAAGAAACACGAATCACGAGAAGAGGGGGCCCAGGGGTTTCGAGAGAGCTCGAACCTCGAACTATAAGGGGGAAAGCGAATGGTCGTCGGCACGGAAGAAAAATACTGGATCCATTAGCCACGTGTCGATTAACCGAAAGGTGCACCTTTGCAGACTCACGCGTCCCATCAGCGTCCCGTAAATCCGAGGGGTGTCCCGCGTGGGTCACGTGTTTCCCGAACACCACGAGGAGAAGCACGGGGGTTGGTCGAACCCCCGGGACACCCTCCAGACGACGTCCACGCCGTCGAGAGATCGATTAGAGCCCGGTCGGCATTCAGACGCTGCCAGCCGTCGGCCATGAATATCGAATTCCGTGCTGCTCAATCCTGTCCCGGTCGAAAGAATCGTTTTTATATCCTTCCTCTTCATTAACAGCGTCGACGAGGCGCGGCCATTTGGCCTCAAGATGGCCGACCACTTGCGGGCCACGACCCCGACGGCTCTTTTTCAGCGTCCACTCGATCTCTTCTAGACGTTTACGCGAGCTGAAGTAGATTGCCTTTATCCTGGCGGTAATTCGTGCGGTTAATTATCGATTCGGGGTTGGTAGACTCGGTGGTCCTATTCAGCTGGAATTGAGTTTGAAAAGTAGGCTCGAAGTAGTGTTCGATTTTATAAAGTTTGCTTGATAGCAGCTCATTTAGGGAGATGATCTGATCGGATCGTAGTGGAGTTGAGTAATACAATATTAGAGAGCAGTAAGCACACGAGTTTAATGGATTATGGAGAATCTGTGATACATGTAATCAAACGCATGGTGGAGTGGTGGCTAAATTAACAGAATAGAGGAGGAATAGACTGACTCATAACTAGACTGCGGATTTTATGCATTTATGGGGAAAATGAGTAGGTGCCATTTAAGACAGTGAAAAAGTTACAATGATCTAATAACGTGAATCTAATGTTTCCAGCTTGTTAAAACGATTAAAGTAAGAATTAAACGTTTATCTGGCTCCAGTCTCTTGCAAATGGTGCAGACAATTTTTATTTTGCATAAAAATCCGCAGTCTACTCATAACTGACAGTAGATGACTCGAAATCAGAATGTCTCGTGCACAGAGTCTGCCACGACGTTATCTCCTCAATTCAGTCGTCAAGCCGATAAACTTTTGACTTCGCTCTTATTCGATAATGCGGGAACGCCCATTCAAAGAAGTAATGTTAAACTGAAATTTGTAGCATGTGGATTTGCTAAAGCTGTGGTGTAGATTATTTAAACTGTTCGAAAATCAATTAGAGAAGCTAGAGAGCAGCATGGCATATTTCAACGCAAAATGAAAGAAGCGTTTTCGATTGGATTTGCGGGCACTGGAACGGCTAAACGTTATCTATCCGAACACATCGCGAGCCATCTCCCCTAGCGAACACGATCTTCTCCGTACGTAACCAGGGGCAACGTGTCGAATCCGCGGCGTGTCCGCGTACGGTGGTCCTAATTAAGCGGGCCGATGAGGCTGGCCGGACTAGGTTCGCCATTATATAAGTCCCGAAGATCGTCGGCCGGTGTATTTGCATAACCACCCGCCGACCGAATCCCGATTCGCCGGTTCATTCGTTAAGTGGCCGCGCCGAAAGACCGTCTGCGACCTTAACGAACAAGGGCGCTCGGTTGGGTTCATGCGGCCGGCGCATAAATCAGCGGGCTTCGGAGCCTAGATCGCCGGCTAGATCTCAGAAACCAGGGGGAGAGCGAGGGCGGGAGAGGTGAGGAGAGCAAGAGGGAAAGGCACGATTGGCATACCTCGAGATATCGCCGGGGAACCGAGGAGAGGAACCGGCGAAAGGGTTCGCCGGAGGCGAACACGACGTGACGGGCGAATACGAGCAACGAAAAAGGGAGGCGGGGGCGGCGGGGGTTGAAGGCTCGAGACGACAGTCATGGATCTTATAATAGTCGAGCCGCGGAAAACACGTGACCGGAGCGAAATGTTATTGTAGGAGGCGGTGTTAGTTTTACCGTTTGTTAACTGCTAGCACCCCGACACGCGCTCCGCTCGGCTATTTATAAGACGGCCCGGCACCGATGCATCTCTCGGCCCGCGGGAAAGGAAGCCTTCTACGTGTGTGGCTATGGAACGGAGATTGACACGCGCAAGGAAAGGATCAGGAGGACGGACACCTCCTAATTCGGATGCTGGAAGGATTGAGCCCGGGTTTAACCCCAGGACCAGACGCCATTTTTCATCCTGCGCTTCCGGTTCACGTATTTTCGGCTAGACAGCCACTTCGTACGCGTTCCGCGTTCTGTCTGTCGGGGTTCAACCCCTTCGTTCTCTGTCCGACGCGTTCCGAGAATGCACGATTTAACGCGAACTCGCTGGCGAAGAATCGCGAGACATCGTGTTCGAACGTAGTCGTTGATCGATTATATCAGGTGAACGCTTTAATCGTTGCCAATGCTGTACGAGCGGTGAGAATCTCTGTATAATCGGACCGTGTTGTACTCAACACTCTGTCCAGTTTAATAAACGCGCCTACCAACCAAACCAGTCTCGACTGCAAGGTTGAGGTGGACGCGAACGCGAACGCTTCCAGAGCATAACGAGGATCACGGTACGCCTCTTCGATCTTCTGACAGCAGTTTGAAAAATTTGTCTTCGTTCTCTTCCATAGGAGAAGATTGGAAACCTGTTTAATAACTTTCTCTTGCGTCTGGTACTTCAAGATTATAGGATATCGAAGCCGTATTGTGAATAGGGTAATTGGGTACTTGAGGCGGGCAAATTTATAGGATTTTTTACTGGACGTTGAAGTTTGCATTACTGTTATCTTGTAACAAAGAATTTATCGATCCGAAGTATGCTTGCGCGAGAGAGAATTTTCTAACAAGAGTCGTTCCGTTTGTGTTGCAGATCGGAGTGATGCGAGCCAGGCAAGAGTAAGTCAATCGTCATTCACGATGGGTGTACCCGCTCGACGGACGAAGCTGCTTCCGAGCCGGACGATGGCGTCGATGTTACCCGTGCTGTTGCTCGCAGCGTTGCCGAACGCTCGATTAGAATCAGCGATCAATCCAGTGAGTAGCGTGGGCTCGGTATCGAACGGCGGCTCATCGTCGTCCTCTTCCTCCGGCTCGTCGTCGTCGATGGTGGGCGTCGTGCCTGGAAGTGGCTCGGGTGCCGGGAGTATGGTTGGGCCTGGCAGCAGCGTGGTGGCCGGTGGCAGCGCCAGCAGTAGCAGCAGCGGTGGACACTCATCTCTGAGCGGTGGGGCGACTAATGGGAATGGCAGATGCGAGGAGATCACGATCCCAATGTGCCGGGGCATCGGGTACAACCTGACTGCGATGCCGAACGAGCTGAACCACGACACGCAGGAGGAGGCAGGGATGGAGGTGCACCAGTTCTGGCCGTTGGTGGAGATCAAGTGCTCGCCGGACCTGAAGTTCTTCCTGTGCTCGATGTACACGCCGATCTGCCTGCCGGAGTACACGAAGCCGTTGCCGGCGTGCCGGAGCGTGTGCGAACGAGCGAGGGCGGGTTGCGCGCCCTTGATGCAGCAGTACGGGTTCTCCTGGCCGGAACGGATGGCCTGCGAGAGACTGCCAACCCACGGCGACCCGGAGAACCTGTGCATGGAGCAAGATAATCGTACCAGCAATGCCGGTCCAGGATCCGGCAACGGAGGAGCCGCAAGCAGCGCTCCGGTCCCGGCAGCAGCGCCACCCCGGCCAACCAGGCCCTCGAAGACGAATCAACCGCAGCGGTGCAAGCCCGGCAAGAATCAAAAAAACTGCCAGAATCCCCCAGGGGAAAGGCCGAGGGACTGCACGTGCCGGTGCAGACCACCCCTCGTACCCCTGGGGGCGGGGGGCACGGTGCTATCGGGTCCGATAAGCGGCACCGGCAGCATCGGCAGCGGGGCTGGACTGGCAGGCATGGCCGTAAGTGGGGGCATTCAGGCGCCGCCGACAAGCATCGGCCGGAACATCATCCAGGAAATTGCCGGAGTACGGAACTGCGCCCTACCGTGCCACGGCGCGTTTCTCACCCCCGAAGAGCGCGGGTTCGCGGCCGTATGGCTGGCTCTGTGGAGCGGCCTGTGCGCCGCAAGCACGCTCGTGACCGTCACCACGTTCCTGATCGACACCCAGCGCTTCAAATATCCTGAGAGGCCGATCGTTTTCCTGTCGGCCTGCTACTTCGTGGTGTCAATCGGCTACCTGTCGAGGAGCATGTTCGGCCACGAGGAGATCGCCTGCGACGGTCCGGCGTTGAAGTCCGGGGCCCAGGGTCCCGGGGCCTGCGTCACCGTTTTCCTGATGATCTACTTCTTCGGCATGGCGTCCTCGGTGTGGTGGGTGATCCTGGCGTTCACGTGGTTCCTGGCGGCGGGGCTGAAGTGGGGCAACGAGGCGATCGCGTCGTACTCGCAGTACTTCCACCTGGCGGCCTGGTTGGCGCCCACGGTGCAAACAGTGTCGGCGTACGTAGCCGGCGGAGTAGCAGGGGATCCAGTGGCTGGAGTCTGCACGGTGGCACCGGAAGGCGTGCGATCGTTCATTCTGGTCCCATTGTTCGTGTACCTATTGCTGGGAACGAGCTTCCTGTTGGCCGGGTTCGTCAGCCTGTTCCGGATTCGCTCGGTGATCAAGAGGCAACCGGGCGCGAAGGCGGACAAACTGGAGAAACTGATGATCCGTATCGGCGTGTTCAGCGTTCTGTACACCCTGCCGGCCGGAGTGGTGCTCGCCTGTCACATGTACGAGTCGGCGCTCCGGGAAGAGTGGCTCGCTTCGCTGGCCTGCACGTGCGGGCCGAGGGCGCGACCTCTCTACTCCGTTCTGATGCTGAAGTACTTCATGGCGCTCGCGGTAGGCATCACGTCCGGCGTCTGGATCTGGAGCGGCAAAACCGTCGACTCGTGGAAACGTCTCTGGAGGCGTTTGTTCGGCGGGAGCGGCGGAGGAGGTCACGGAGGAGGTGGCGCCGGTATGGTAGCCGGCGTGACCGGCGTCAGCGGAGGCATCGGTAGCACCAGCATCAAGGGCGTCGTCGGACGTGTCGGCGTTCCGTACCCCCCGGCGCCGGGCCCGGGCAGCGCGCTCTTGCCACCTGGCAGCGTGGCCAGCGCGTCCCAACACCACCTTCACCATCACGTTCTCAAGCAACCCCCGCTGACGCACGTATGACGTCACCAGTCGGCGGGAGGCGACATGAACACCGCGGGCTGCGACCAGCAGCAGCAACAACAGCAACAGTCGGTGCAGCAACAGGAGAGGCCTTCCGCCCTTAGCAACTACGGGCCCATTTAGCCCTTCGCCTCGGCCTCGCGCAGGCACACGCCGCACACGGCGCCACACACGGCGCCGCACACGCCGCACTCCGCGCCCACCATGTACTCGAGGAGATCGTTGGCCTCGACCACGGGTCCGTTGACGCCCGCCCATGGGCTCGCGCCCTCTTACACGCAGGCGACCGAAGTCTGAAGCGAACATCCTCGGACCCGCCATCCTCGGACGATCAAGATCCGCGGCGCCTGCAGCCTCCAGTACATCCGACGTAACCGCGAATCCTCGCGACCCGTTCCATCGGGTAGCCGCGCGACTCACAACGCCGCTTCTCGACCACCCGACGCGCTACCCGTCAGCCCGTAGGTCACGGGCATTCTTTTTTCTTTTACCTCGAACGTGCGACGTGTCATCGTGGGAAAAAGGATCAGCGCGACTCGAAGTACTTTATGTGTGTGCGCGCGCGCCGCTGGATTCGTCGATCGACTGACCGGTGATAAATTCTCTTTGTGATCGGCGATCCAGGGATCGCTTCGAGTCAAGGCTGTGGCGATCGAAAATGCGAGGACGTTAGACGCCGGAGGGCGCTACTTCGAAGCCGGGATCGACGCTCGGGGCTGCGCCGTCGCGAGATGTGATCTAGTGCGCCGATTACAAGTGGTGACGAGCGAATGGGTGCGCGAATGGACGGTGTGAGTTCTCTTACTCGTATCTATCTCTACACTTTCTTACTTATATACCGTAGCGGAGCTCGTACAGTCCGCATGTCCGTCTAACGTGTATCGTCTCGTCTATTTATCTGACTTAGCCGTAACCGAGTATAGGTGTAAAACACGATTTTCGTTTGGACTCGTACGCCGACGAAGGCGGCCCGGCATCCGACCAGAGCACGGCTCTTTGCTTTCTACTTTTCTAGAGTTTCGTGTATCGCTAGTCGAAGAGGAACCGGCGTTTCTCACTTGCCACGAACGATCCCGCGACCTCGCGGGGCTGCTCGGATCGGGTGTTGGGTCACCGACGTCGATCCGCGACGTACGACGAGCAACTGTATAGCGCAGATGTTGGGAGCGAACGAGGAGCGAGGCGACGTAAACTGTAAATATCACTTTTAGGTGTTAGGCGAACCGCTGTAAATATGTCATAGAGAGGGAACGATCATCAAAATGATTTACGGATCGGCCAGAGATCCACCGAGGTGTACAGCACGTATCGCGGTCGCGGTGGACGCGCGTTCCTTTCGCTTGCTCGACCGCAGTCCGTGGAGCCTTGAATTCGTCTCGAATCTTTCGAAGAAAGTCGGCCGACTCTCGAGGGACCCTGCGTGCGTGTCACCGTGTACAAAAACCGTGGATCCGACCGATCCCACTACGAAAACGTCGATCGGCGATCGGCCCACCTCCGGAGGAGGCTTCGAAGGAGCCGCTAGTCTTGCCACGGACGGAGGAACGCGTGAATCGATTGCTCATATACCTCTCGCGAAACATTCGAGCCCCCAGGGAATAACATGGTTTCTCTCTTCGATCGTTATCTTAATTTTCGTTCACTTTACTGCTGGCTTGTACCACTGCACCATTTTTTAAATCTCGATTTCGCGGCGATATTTTATTTTCGAGAAACACTCGTCCGAGAAATCGTCTCGGAACAATCCAAATGAACAATTGGAAAAATCAGATGCCTTACTAAATTCTGCAAGAAAGTCAATTTTTAATTTCGTTTTACATTCTTCACTCCTTGCACTACGGCGTTCATATTTACTGTAACTGCCAAAAGAAGATTAATAACATAGTCTCTGTTCGACATTCGTTTATCACGAGTCTGAAGATGTCACGGTGCAAGGGGTTAACATTACGGATTCTTCTTTTTATAGATTGCGACGATGTTTGCAAGTTTCGTCGGAGATTTTAGTGCGAAGGAAAGCCAAGACGAGCAACAGAAACCGTGTTGTTCTCCAGGGGCACGTAGGCTTCGCGTGAGGCGTAGGAAGGAGCGTGATATATTATATATACGTTAAACACACACGTACGTTAGCAACGTCGAACAATTTTTTACTGCCGAACGAATCGCCCCTTGACCGTTTTTTATATATCACGTATTCGTATATATATATATACGCGTCTCGAACCGTAGCATTGAAAAGTGTATAGAAACTGCCAGAGATTCTAAACCTGTTTTTGTACCTCGCACGACTATCGTTCTCGGCGAAGATGAGCAAGATTTCCACGACGAATTCAGTATAACGATTTTCTACCCGCGCCCATATCTTCCAGTCAGGAAGCTCATCTAATCACCCTGCCCGAGAAACGACAACGGGATTCTCGACGTTCGAACTCATCCGCCAATGAATCTTACTCATCTTTAACCCGACGAGCGACTCGAGTCGTGCACACGCGCACAAGACTCAAAACCCATACTTACATACACGTAAAAAGCCCCGTACGCAAGCACGTAGTAGGAAGACAAAGAATTCAGTGTACCCCGCCGAATAACGTAGATAAAAATGTAAAAGAACGAGCGAGAAGTCAACCTCGTGCACGGTCGCGTGTCCGTGTCCGTGTCCGTGTCCGCGTGGACTAGAAACGCGCAGCTGTTCGATGAAACAGCGCGAGGAATAGTCGACTGCGACGCATGGACGATAGCGAGTCGTCGAGTACGTAAATATATATGTGTATATATAAATGAATATATATAAGTATATATATTTAAGTATGCGTATAAATATTACACAGAAAAATATATATATATAAATATGAAGAAGAAAAAACCGTGGCGGAGGCGCGCGCGTCTCTCGCCACCGATGTCGATATCTCTCACGATTTTTCGAGCGATTCGCGCGCAACAGAGGGCGAACACTCGTGGAACGTCCTCCGATCGGGATGTTCGATCGCCGGGGGACGTCCGTCGCGGGGATACATCGCAACAGAGCCGAGCTGAACATCGTTCGACGTCGAGCGAGAAACGAGGGTTCCACGGGGCTCGTTTTGCTCGCGTTTCTCGATCGTCGTCGAAAATTTCGGCGGGTCACGCGATCGCCCCGCGGGACCAGGCGTTCCGTTCGCGATCGGGGGCTCGAGCAGGTGAGGACAGGCACACGGGAGAGGAGCGAAACGACGAAAAGACTGAGAAACGATAAACTGCCTCGAGCGAAACGTTGAAAGGAGAAACCGCAAAAAAAGAAGTAACGCAGCGGAAGGAAGGGAAGGAAAGAAACGAAAAAAGAAAGAGAAGGAAAACGCGAGCCGTATTCGCGTACCCGGGTACGGGGATCCCTGCCAAAACGAAAACGTACACGTGTAATGTTGTAAAGTAGTGAGAAGTAAAGAACCTTTTTAGCGTCACATATCACGCCGGGCCGTTGCGCGAGCGAAAACGGACAATGTCGCGTTCGTTGGGCCGACGATTGATGGTCACGGGCAGAAAAACGGTTGATAAAAACACGATCCATTTGTTGGTGGAAGGGGCCGAAGGGGGGGAAGAAAATGGCGGCTGCGAGTGGAGGACGCCATCGCCGGCGGCCCCCGGGTTCGAGTGCTCGGAACGATCGAGGAGCGAACGCGACGTTAGAGAGACCAGAGGGGAGGAGTTTATAACGAGTATTTGTAAGCCACTTTTTGTCACGATGATTGTCAATAAAATTGAAAATACTGTGTGTAACGAGTGTGTTCCGGGATTTCATCCATGTCGACCGGTTCTTTTTCGAGACGTTTTTCTGTTTCCTCCGTTGATTTCGGTCCTCCGGAATGCAGTTGTCGCGCGCGGACGCTTCCGAGCGGACGTGTCCCCGCTCTGTTTTTCCTTTTTGTACGTTTTCCTCCTTTGGACTTTTCTGTTCTCGGTTTCCCTTTTCTCTTTCTCGCTCACTCTCTCTATCTTCTTCTCCCTTGCTCTGTCTCTTTCTCTCTTTTCCCACCTCATCCTTGTGAGCACGCGGATCCTCGAGATCGTCTTTTGTACAATTTTTACGTTGCCATAGTAGTTAACGAGTAACCGACGACCATATCGTTATATAAATATATATATATATATATACTGAAATCAAAATTGTATACGATTTTTAATATACTTTATTATTATTTAAGTTCCTTGCGTTTCTTCTTCGAACACCCTACTCCAGCCCTTATCCCCAACGATTAACTGTTTCTATTGATTTTGTCGTCGACCTCGCGGACTCTTCGATCTGCAGTGCGGATAAATTGTTTACACAAACAAAGGTAAGTAATTGTACCCGGTTTCATATTTGATTTCCACTTGGACACGTCTCATCGGACGTTTATTACGTATGCAGACTAATATTTTTCCAGAATCGAGCCGTGTTTGCTTCTCGGCGAAGCGTTTATCCAACAAGAATTGTTTGTATTGTGATCGGCGAAATACCGGCGGTCGATTCGACATGGAAAGGCTTGAGTAAATATTTCCTGCTTTAAATCATGGCTGAATATAAACAGACGGCCCCGGAGGTCCGCACTTCAGTTTGTATAAAACAAAAAAAACGGTCCCTTCCGTTTAAGTGGCTCGAACAAGTGGTTACATTCTTCCGTCTGGGAGCGAAACAAACTATCCCGACGGCGAAGGGCTGCTGTCGAGACGATTTCGAGCACGAATGCTAGTTTCACTCGCCGCGAACAGTAGCTACACGTTTTTCCAACCTTGCAGATCAAACTTGTCATGATTTCCTAACCAAATTATTTTACCATCCTTACAAATATCCTTGAACCGTAAGCAGTGAAGATGAAAAAGTAAAATGTGCAACGACTTCTTCAAGCTTTACTTTTTTTACAGCAGGATATATTTATTTGTATTAGTAGAAATGTGTGTGTGGAGAAAAGGAATCACATAACTTGTAGTAGCTATTAAATAATACGCACAAATAAATAACACGTGAAACATAAAATAACACGAAAGAAACGAATAACATTTGTATTTAATAGATTCTATTTGAAATTATCATCACAGACCTGGCTCGTAATGAAATCATTTCAGGGTTAACCCCTCGCCGTATTTTAAGGAGCCACACTCCTAATAATGTAGCCAAAATAAATGTAGCCATACAAAAAATGTACATTTTCTTTTCTTTTCTACATTTTTGGAAATAAAGACTTGGAGATAAAATCACTGTAACTCTGACTGTAACTGTAAAGAGAACGATACGGCTAGGGGTTAAAAGACTATTTTCTACTAAATAAAATCCATTTTTACATCGTGTAATTTCATAGACTATTCAGAAATGATGTTCACACTTCGTTAAAGAGTCGAATAATTCAGCTGCCGGCGAAATAACGACGACCAGGAAAATAATTTGCGAGCGCAGAGGAATTCAGCGGCGGAAACAGCGTAAACCCACGAATCGAAAGGCAGTCGACCGGTTGCTATGGGGAACGTTTCAGCTAAGAATACTTCGGGGCCGAGACCTCAAAGGGTTGATACCGAAATTTCGCGCTTTCCGCGAGCCGGGGCCGAATCCATTAGGGAAGATAAACCCGCCGTCTTGAAGACGCGACGAGTAGGGGGGCGGATACCGGCCGTAGAAAAGTTGCCGGGAAACGGGATGAGATTGTTTATAACGTTCTCCCTTCGTTCGCCGGCTGCTGGAAATTAATGTAAACGCAGACACGGCCGTTCGGAAACCGGCGCGGTAGTGGATGCCGGTATTTACACGGCGTTACGGATCGTCCAGTGAAAATCGCCGTTTAACCCGGTACCTAAGTAAACCTACCCTTGTTCCGTGAGTCATTGCCGGCGGCGCAGACATCGCCGGTGGGGGTCAAACACCAACCACCGCCAACCCCCGTAGCCGACGAATTTATAGTCCGCCGGTGCACCACGAGTATCACCGCCATAAACAAACCATATTAACCGGCGGACATTTACGGCCCTCCGCCGCTGCTCCGGAAGATAAGGATCTCCGTTAGTCATTCACTCGTTGAGCTAACTGGCCGTGCGTTGATTTCCCTAATTGCAGCTGCTCGATGCGCCTTCCGTGCCGCCTGGCCCAAACACCCATTTCAACTAGTAAACAGTCAAAAACTGAATGCACTTAGGCGACGAACACTTCTGGTTCCACTAAAATGGTTGCTTATAAGCACGACTGTTCTAACATCTACTTCTGTGAAGTCTACGCCATAAAGCAGCCCTTGACACCAGAATCAAATCCTCGGAGAGCTCTAAATTCATCATCTTCACCGTCTCGATGAGCGTAATAGAAAATATCATAATACAAGAACCAATCATCGAATCCAGCGAGGTCTAGCGGGATAAGCATGGTCCAGCGGCCCCGGCCACAATTTTTATTGGTATTGTGTGGAAACCAATGGTTTTAGGTTGAAAGATAATTGAAAGATAAATGATACGAGGGTAAATACCCTTAACTGTATCGTTTTTTTCTCGGTTGTTCGAACGAAACGAAACGAAAATACTCGAACTTACCTCCTTTATATCACATTTTTTTTCACAATTGTAATCAAATTAGTAAGGGTAGAAAAAAATCATTTAATTTTTTAGGGGTGGGGATTGCAAGTAACCCTTCGAGTGATCACTTCCAAAAAATTTTGTTTCCTATCTAATACATAGTACAAAAGTATCATGATGATCAGATTGGTGGAACATAATAATAATAATAGTAATCATTTTTTTAAATGGAATACTATATTTCTTTCTTCAGGAAACAGTAGCAGGTACTGAGACAAATCCACAAAAAGGTATATTATGATATTATTCTGAGTTGATTGAAGGTAAATCGTTAGCTTCGTCATCGACCGACGGCCGATTCGACGCCACTCAGCGGCTGCTGGCTGTAAGCTAACGATTTACCTTTAATCAACTCAGAATAATATCATATAGCACCTTTCTCGAGTATTTTAGTTTTTTTTCATCTGAATATCTTAATTAACAACCAAGAAAAGAAATTATACAGTTAAGGGTATTTACCCTCATACCATCCTTATATGAAAATTTTAGGGGATTATCAATATCAATAAAAATGGTGGCCGGGGCCGCTGGACCATGCTTATCCCGCTAGACTCTAAAAAGAAAAAAAATCCACTCATTCGATTAAAGTATATAAATTTGGGGTATATTTTACACTACCAACACATAATTACGAAGGACAACCAGAGATGTGGCCACACGGCGAAGTCCTCACTTTAGTGAAACACATCCTGATTGAGTACCCCTCCTTACAGATAGAACATAGTAAATTTAACATTTCAAGGAAGCCTTAGGGAAGCACTGAATAATGAGATAAAATTAACGATGTCATCCGTTTTGTCACCCACATGAACCTGAGGAGTAGCATATGAATGTATTTATAATCACACGGAATGCAATGTAACGTTATGTATGTAACGTAATGCAATCGCTAATAAGCCGAGATGTTGATGCGACCGTAAACAAACTAACTATAAAAAAATGACTGCTGTCTACTATGAAATAGTACGTACCTCGTTTAACATCAATTAATTCGTATAAACCAGATGGAATGCTTAAAATAAATGATTGAAAAACTTTTTGAACAATCGAAACCACTCGGTACTCGAAGATTGGAATCTCCCCTTTAAAACGCTCCGATAAAAATCACAATAACAAGCTGTCTCTAATGGGTATGATTTTTGATTAGAGCCGTTGTTTGAACCAAAGTCACCATTTTGCTCGCGACTCGCATGTCCGCCGCCTATCTGCTCGCCTAATTAGCTATGCGTCATGTTCCCCGACCAACTGGAGATGGAATTTTCGGTGACTCCCGCTTTGGTGGTCCCTGATCTCCCCGTGGACGACCTCTTATTGTTTAAGTGGAGACTGGTGTTGCAAGTGGGCAGAGACTCGCCTCTTGACGTGTGTGTAGGCTTCACTTGGCATTTAGGTGTTCGACGATGTAAATACTCATTTCACATTTTTAGACTCCGGGAGCAGTAAATCGTGTAGATTGTGGGAATACGTTAGTCTCCGGTTAGCGAGGTAGTATCTCGCCTGGAACAGAGCTCGGCTGTGTTTTCAGTTATACGTAATAAAAAGAAGAGATCGTTTTGCTTTATGCGAACGAATAATCGACGAGTTCCCCTTTTTATCTTGAACTCGTTACTCGTAACGATTTATCCGGACAATAAATTCACACGTGTTTGACTGAAGTATTCTTGATGGGGGGATAAAAAGGGTAGTCTGCTACGTACCACCCTCGTAAATTTAGCCGGTCGTCTCCGTCTGATACTTGAAAAGTTTATGATTGCGGCCGCCAAATGTTCCTCTCGTGCGTTTTGTACCTCGCATAATCTCCATATGGTCTGCTATTTTGAAAACGTGCTCCGCTGCGCAACAGTTTGTCCCTTCGCTATCAAACAATTGCACTCGAACAACTCTTGTATGTACCTCGGTTGGTAATAGTTTCGTTAGGACTTTGTATACGATTAGGAGAGTTTAGGCTTAGAAAAATAAGAGTATTTATCATGATTGACGTATGCATTCAAAACGGATTGACTCTTCGTTGTTGTACATACAAAAACAGTGCAATGGTTCGTTATAGAATATGGTACACCACCTGGTTGACGATGATTATGAATTAATTAAAATGTTATAATTACTGCAAGAGACATCAATTTTTACTCGACTCTCCTGTCTGGCAATTACCGGCGAAAACCTTCTTATTTTGCGAAAAGCTCCGCAGTCTACTAATTATAAATCAACTCCCACACGACAGGACACATGCAGATACAACGAAGGATAATTCATTTCGGGAAGGAAGCCCATAAATTTCGTTCTGCTGTTTTCATCTCGAAAACAAATGTTCGAATTGTTCGGGCAAGTGCTGCAACCCTTCCCAACGATTCGCACCCCCGATTCTTTTCGTCTCGATCATGATTTATTCGGCAGCTCCACAAATTACACGGCGAGCGTCGCTCTAAGCCGCAGGCCTCCGAAATAGATCCCCGGGTTCCATTATTTACCGAGAGACCGCGTTCGAGAACGATTTACGAGCAGATTTGCCGAAAGGCCTGAACCGATCGCTTCGCGAGACGCTCGTCTCCAACGAGCCGTGATCGACGACGACTAATTGCGCCTGAGAAAACTAATTTACGGGGGCGGGGGCGGATCCCAGTTTGCCCCTCTGCTCTCGCCCCTCCTGTTTGTCGAGCGAAAAGAACGTTTTCCATGCGGCAGCGGAAAAAGGGCCCCCGTAGGTTTCGTCGGTTTCCCCCGGCACGGTTGTCTAACATTAGATCGTATCGTGCACGCGCTGCCGTTTCCCGTTTTCCCTCGGATACAAGCTCATTGCCGGTCGTTGTCTCCAGATCTAGGGCGCCATAATAATCGTGCAGCTAGACACTGCCACTGAGAAAATACCCTGATAACCTCCGCGGCTTCCTGGGCTTTTTTATACGCTCGACAAGCACCAGATGCCGGGTTTTATTCGAATTTCTCGGAATGTTCTCGTTAGAGTCGTTAAGGGGTGAGAATAATTGCATTGTGCTCGGAAAATTATAGGTTGATGTGGGATATGACTGTATACGCAGTTTCGTGAACCCCTTTCGATGCAATCTGCTAGTGAAAAATTATGCATCATAGGGGCGTTTAATCCTAATTAACCTGAACACGTATAAACTGATAGCACTGACGATGGATTGGTACTTAATAAGTTTGCATAAATTCGTCTATGCCATTTTAATTTCAATTTACTTTATTTTAGATTTCTATTTCCTCATATTAAGGGGGTATTCTTCTTTCCAGGATTGCAAGGGTGCGGGATGCGCCTTCTCATTTCTCGATAATGCAAAGACGCGGTTTTTCATTAGTCAGAAGCGCTAGATAAGAGACCAACACCTCAAAAGTCCTATTTTAAGTTTACGAGGCGTAATTTGCGTTACTCGGTAGCGCAATTTGCATTATTCGGAAGCATACAACTACTTTTGAGGGCGATGGCGCCCTAGATCGATCTTTTATCTAGCGTTTGTGACTATTAAAAACCCCCGTGTTTGTATTATCGAGAAATGCGAAGGCGAATCCTGCACCCTTGCAATTCTCGAAAAAGGAGTCTACCGCCATAAAGCTGCGACAGCTACATGCTGCCGAATAATACAAATAACGCTCTTATCTAGCGCTTTTGACTACTGAAAAGCCTTATCTTTGCATTATCGAGAAACGAGAAAGCACATACCGCTCCCTTGCAATCCTGGAAAGGAGAATTTCCCCTTGAAATTATAACAAATTTTGAAAATGTGAGCTAATTCTGCAGTTTCGAGTTACGGTTGCAATTTCGCCGCGCGTATTTTCATGCTTTGTCGTTTCTATCATGTTTTCCCGGCCCGTTTCAGCAGATCTTATTTACGTGCGTCGGACAAGTTATTTTTCCACTGTAGACTACTGTACCGTTCTTGTCCGTCGAGCGAGACAGAGACGCAGAAGCAGCTCGAAGTCCGATTGCCCGTTATCGCGACGCTCATTATATTTGCGCGTGTGGGCAATTTATGCCTTACAAACGTTGCCACAGGACCATCCCTTATCGGCGATGTCAAGGGTCGTCCGAGCAGTCGGATCGTTCCACGCATTCATTCCCAGGGGGAGATTAATCGCTGCTGCGGCGATAATCTATTGCTATATAAATTACCAGACTCGCGTATTAAGATATCGGGCCCGTAAATTGAATTTTCTTTTCGTCGGGCGCCTCCCGATCGCTCGATGATTTACCGGTGGAATTTCGTCAGCAGAACTTATGCGTCGGCCTAGATTATTGGCGCAGCTCCTCAGGATTATCTCGAAGCCTATCGACGCTCCATCTTTCTCCGAATTTATACGCGTCCATTATCGAACGCATCAAGTCGTCTTATGTTGACCTTTTTAATTCGCTAAAACATTTCAACTTACACTGATTTTCAAAAATTCTTCTAAAAAAATAACTAAATCATTGACTTCATATTTTTCTATTCATAGAATTCTTTTTTAGCCCCAAGTAATCTCACGTTCGGATAAACCGTAATACTAATACACCTTACTAATACAACCTAATTGATGCATTAAAAAAAGAACTAATTCAATCGAGATGAAGAATTAGGATGACAGTGAGCAAATTCACTCTAGATTAAAAATGATTCTGCGATCACTGTGATAAATCACGGTTAGTGATCTCGCACGCCATCACTAGAGTTGGAATCAAGTCAACGGGGGAAAAATCAAAATCCCTTAGATTTGCTTCGGTGGCCAACGAAAGCGCGCGCAAGACGGAAACAGTTTTCGCCGGGGATAAAACGAATGGTTCCGGTGACCATAAACAGCATCGCGGCTCGGCAGTTCACCTAAAACGGCGCCGGGACGGATTTACCCGACAGTGGTCGCGGACAGTCGACAGTTGTCGACTGCGAAACTGTGGTCCAAAATGTCGATTTAACATCTATGACTTTATTGCGGAAATGAAACGAACGAGATCCAAAGGCGAATGGTGTTTGAAGAATCCAGCAGGACTTCAAGGACCGACAGTAGCAGCTTTTCATTTTCAGACTGTTTAAGAAATCGTTCAACGCCAATAGCAATTTCAGTGAACTGTCAAATCCTGGGGCCACTGTGCAATGCGCTGAGTTAGGCCGTTCGCATACATGCGCCGGCTTCCGCAGCATTATATGCGGCCGCTTGTTGCAAGAGCAAGGGCTTTTCGTAGGTCCTCCGATTCCATTCAAATTAGATTCCCTTGTACCGTTAATCCTCCTTTGCAATGCCAACAGCTGCGAGAGACGGCGGCTCGCAGCTGATCATTAATTATTTGCGTCTTCGGATTAACGGGTTAAACGAACGCGCCCTGGTTAACAGCGCCTCTGTTCCGCCATCCATTCGTCATTCCTGCGTCAATACCTCAATGGGAATCTGAACAGGGGGACGAGGAGCGTGGGCGACTCGACGGGAACGAGGCTCTTCAACTCTTATCCTTTTTTAATTATATTAATTACTAGCTAGGTCACCTGAATCCACTCGCGCGCAGTGTTCCAGGGAACCGGGGCTCTCTCCCTCGGGATACTCGGTGGGCTATCCGGGAACATCGGATCTGGCGGACTCCGCAAAGTGAGTCATTTCTGCTTCTTTATCCTTCGATTCCCCTCTATAATTATTATAATAAATTCTTTTATTCGCGTGGATTCTATTAAAGTCTCGATAAATGCACCTCTGTGATGTTTATAGGACGTCCGAGTTTTTATGCAAAATAAATATTGTCCAAGTCGATTCTAAGGAGTACAAGTTAGATGAAAATGTACTTTTTGTAATAGTTAGAAAAAAGTGGTGACTGTATAATTCTTTTTTATTTTAACTACACCGTGCAGTACAGTTTGCGACATTTATGAAGATCGGGCACGAACTCATGCAATCATCTAAATATATATGTATAAGAGGATCTTTTAATAAAGTCAATTTTCTATTTCTTTTTATAGTAGTTGTTCTTTTTGTAGAGTGGAAGTGTCAGCTAAAATAACATTTCGTTTATTTAATTTCTGTTATACATTTCACCGTGAAATAGGATCCGACATAAACGGGTGCGGTTTAATTATGCGGCATCGATGGGGGTTAGGAATGGCTGCAGTTACATAGTTTAGTTATTGATCTATTAAATAGGTTGGGCGCGCGTATGTCTTGAGCAGGCTAACGGGTGACTCTATTGTTTCATCGAACACAGACAATGTCTTTGTTTTCAATTTTTCGAAATCCCAGCCCTGTTTCTTGTTCAAATAAATGCACCAACGCGTGAATAATAAATTCCGCGACTGAGAAGTCATCAATTAGTCAGCCTGGAAGAGATTTCCAGATCTCACGGCACCCTCATCCCTCGCGTCCTTTTCACTCTCAGCTCTTTAACTCGCCCCAATGTATCGACTCACGATCATCCCGCATTTGTCCCCGTGACAGGCGAACGAAACAAGACAGGATTCGACTCTGGAATAATACCGGCCCCGTGCCCCGTCAAGCCTCCGCGGCTGTTGAAACAATATTTTCACAGGGGCGGCTGCGTCGGCCGGCGCGTCGTAACCCGGGCCACGGGCTTATGATATCGTTGTTTTTCGTCGAGGCTGATCTCCACGGCGAGAACGTCTCCCGGTCATTGACGTCCTCCCACTGATCGATCCGCAGAATTTGTGCTGCGCGCACGGACATCGACAGATCGTAAGCCAACGCTAAATATAGAGCCGACACACGCGGATCAAACCTATTCCCGCTGCCATTACCGCTCGCCGTGGCGTCTTCCGCGATCTACTCGCCAGAACTCGCGTTGAATGGGCCCCCCGGCTTCCGTTCACGACGATCGATTTCGTGTTCGACGATCCACTTTCCGATTACGGCAAATTGAACTATATCCCACCGGAGCGAATTCGATAGAGAGAGCCTCGCTCGCATTGCGGATCCTATAATGCCTCCTCTCCTTATTCCGCAGACGATCAAACTACGGCAGTCTTTCACCTTCTTAGTCCGAGTGAAATAGCTCGCGAAGCGAGCTCTAATATTCTCCCCTAAAATAGCTGAACGAATACTTCCATTCCGTTTATCCATTTTAGCAATTCCAATTTTCAAGCGACCGCCCATTTCTTTAGAACTTCCCGTCGAATTCTTATGCTTATTGCATGGAGGTTTAAAAGAGCAGTCTAAAATAATCAAAAAATGACATCAACAAATAGTGATGCATTAGGGCCTCAAGGTGTACCATATTAAAAATCCCTTTCGCTGGAACCTGCAAATGACACATCACAAAAAAAAATATTTTTCCCAAGCTGTGTTAATTTTTGAACAAACTTCACCCCAGAACCTTATAGGGAGAAAATGCATCTACAATTGGTAATTTTTTGAATGAAATGACATCAACAAAAAGTGGTTCATATTTGGGCACTTTACCCTAAGTTCAAACATCAGGAACGGATTAAGGTCGTATAATTGCGCTTTCGTCAAATTTCATATTTGAAACAATTTTCCCACGAGGAGCGTATAAGCACAGAAACTTATCTGTGATTGTGAACTGTTCATAAAATTTACAAGATATTTCAAGTCACTGTACAATTATTAGCACATAAGATTTAGTGTTTCTAGCCAGCCAACACAATTACCGAAGGCAGCCGAAGTCCGAGAACAGTCCTCGTACATTACGAGCAGTTATCTCGCCTTTTTTCCAACATTTCTAAGTGTCTCGCAGGTCAGTAGCGAACCAAGAGCTAAATGGAAACAGTGCACTGTCTCGCATCCTCCACTCCCTATCCCGCCAGTTATCAATTGGTAAAAAAGTCCGAAGCGATTGAATGAACAAATAAATTCCATGAACGTCGAGATAGAAGCACAGCGGCGGTTAAAGTATTACAGGAGAGCACTGCCGAAAGGTTTTCCAGTCGAGAACAGAATTTAGCCCTTAACAACTCGTCCCGTCGTCTGTTATCTCACGGCTAGCGGACGGAAGGTGTACTTCACCGACGACGCGATGATAAAGACCATCTTGTTGCGGTGATAACGTGCAGACAACGCGACGCGCTTCGTGCGATGGAAAAAGAAAAAGCCGCGTGTGTACACTTGTGGGAACAATTCAGGGAAATGTCTTCCGTTCGAGAGGGGCCCCGCCGTGAACTACGGCTTCTGCGACACGCATGTTTCCTCTTGTTGACAGCCAAACGATCCGGGACTTCGCCCCTGGCACCCTGCGGGCCCACACACCCGGTCACCTTCGGACCAATGTGTCACGGTCGCGTCGGACACGAACGCGAAAAAACCGAGCCGGCAAAACGATCCGCGAATAAGCGTCGCGAGCAAAACGTTAGGGTCGTTTAGACGTCGACGGGCACGTCGGCGCGGCGGATCGCTTTACCGGCGAAAAAAGTCGCGCTGACGGCCGCGCACTGAGAAATTAAAACCTCCGAGCTGTGGCAGAAAAGTGGAGACGCTGAAATAGTTTTCGGGGCCGCTGCTCTCCCTGCATTCGGGTGGACGGCCCTCAAATGTTTTTTCTTTAAAATAACCTTCGATCGTGATTTATAAAAAGAAAACTGCACAATATGGACGAATACTATTTTTATTTTGAAAAAGAAACTAACAGTTCGGAAAGAAATTTCGCTTTCTCAAGGGAAAATGGAAGCCAATTTTTGACTATGACTCTTTGCGATTTCTAAATTTATTTGAAATGGAAATTGCACCGTATAGAGAATGTTGAAAAAATCTAAAAAAATGGTAATCCGATGGTACATCCTTTCCGTAAATAGCACACAACTTTTTCTTTCGGGCACTGCATTTTTACCCTTGCGGCAATGGTGATGCAAATACGTACTTTGATTTTTCAGATTTGGTGATTTATGGATGGGAGTGTACGTATTAAATATTGGTCGTTACAAAAAACCGTGCTCTGGTACTTTATGAATAAAGTACTGCTACACAGATTTTTGAACTATGGAACAAATTTTTTTACTTTGCGGCCACGATTTCGGTCGAACGTCATTTATATATATTCTTTAAGCACGAGTATTTTATATCAAATTAATCGAAAAATTCAGAGCTTTCGGATGATATACAGTTCAAAAGGAATGGCCACACACTGAATGAGGTTATACATAATGATACAATCAAAGAATTACAAAACAAAAAGTCGCGAATTTAGTTGCCAACCTAATACATAACTCGAAGCCTTTTCCTAGACTACCTACAGTCACTGGAGCGCATTTATTTATTTATCGTTTACAAAAATAATTGAAGTGCCCCTAAACTAATAATGATATCGAACGCATAATCCCTCAATAATAAATAACGAGGGATAATGGCCACGCCCCTCTCGAGAGCCACACTCCCAACGATGACCAAACATAATTCACGTCTTATATCTTCCATCCGTCACCCTTTTCCGGGCCTCGGCCATAATTCACATGGTCCGAGAAGAAGCTGCACAAAGACCAGGAAGAAGAGCTCGGTAATTCTTCCACGCCGTGTATCACTCGGTGGCCTAATGGACCTTCGAGAACGGGTAGTTCGTGGATCGATTGGCCCTGAGTCCGGGTCTATTCGAATCCGATGCGAAAACGGCACTCTTGGTACCATTTTGCAATTAGGTATACTATTACGGCATCCTTCTCATAGGAGATTTCGGATTTATTTCTTTTATTCTATTTGTCTTCTGACTCCTGATGAAGTTGCAATGTTTGCTAAGAAAAGGTTTTCGAGTACGTCCTAGTCCTAGTTCGTGCGAGAGATAACAGGAGTGGATGAATGAATGGAAACAAGGAATAGGAGAATGAGTGGGAATAATGATAAACAATAAAAGGGCCTATTCACGATCAAGCATCTTGCGCAACATGATTGATCGTGAATGATAGTGAGTGACTAATTGCGCAACCTGTTGTGTAAAATCAGAATTTCCTGATATTTTGTGCACAACAAACGGGTTGCGTTCGTAGGGTAAAGTGCCCAAATATGGTATAGTCGCCTATTATGCCACTACCTTATATCTTGTAAAGGAGAAGTCGCATTCTAGTCAGAAAATCCCCAAACAATATATAGTTTACCATGTGTACTCAACAGTGTGCAGTGCAATCGCGCATTCTGTAGATTTTAGTATCGATTCTTCGCCAGTTGTGTCTCCGCGTGTTGAATAATTTTGTGGTTAGATTTTCGATTGTATCTTTTTCAAGGAAGGTAAGTTATTTTGAAATGTTTGAACACATCTGTAGTTTCAGTTTATTTATATTAATGTTTGCCAACTGTTGGTTTGGGCTGAAATCTATTTTCTCTGTGTCAGTAGCTAATATTATCAGTCCACGTGGAGTTCTCAATATGGCACTACCAGGAGTTCCCTAATATGGGTATAGCTAATGACATTCTTGGCGTGGGTGCCGAATATGGCACTAGGTGTCATATTAGGGACTCAAGAAGTACCATATTAAGAACCACTTCCGCTGGAACCTGCAAATGACATACTAGAAAAAAAATATTTTTCCCGAGCTGTATTAATTTTTCAGCAAACTTGACCCCAGAATCTTATAGGGAGGAAATGCATCTACAACTGATAATTTTTTGGTAGAAAAAGAGCATTCTAAAATAAGTTCATTAGGGACTCAAGGTGTACTTGCTTGAAATCTCCGATCCGCCGGTGCACGATCGAAAGAATCGAAGATCAGTGACCACGAGACGCCAGGAAGACCTCTCGCAGATTTATTCGAGCCGTGACGAGAGAAAAAGAGGGTGCGTGGACGCAGCCTAAGATTGGCGCACCGTGTGTGGGCGTCGTAAATACGTAACAGCGCCGCATGCTCGTCACACCGTCCGCGAAACCGCTCGCCGTTTCCGTTTAACACCCCAGCAATTCTCCAGCGGATTGCTGGACAATACGCTCGACATAACTGGGGATTTAACTTTTTTTTTTCCCTGGCGCCGACACATTTCATTCCGTTTTATTCGCGCGAGGTGCTGGCTATATTTTAAGAGCCATCGCGAGACTGGTTAGTATGTATGTTCCTCCAACTAGACTGCTTCCTTCTAATTCAGCATTATTTTGGGTCTCCGAAGGTTCCATTTATATATTCGATTTTCTCGGCACCTTTATTGTTCGTGGATTGATGGCCTCCTACATACAAATTAGCCCCTCACTTGTTGAATCAAATAATTGCAACAGTTGTGCTGAGTTTGTGCTACAATGTGGTCGAATATTAAAACTATAATATAAAAAATAGGACAAAAACTTGAGAAAAACGATTCTTTTAGTAAACCCACACTTTTAATTTTTTTCAATTTTCTCAGTTGTGCTAAGTTGGGCTAAGATTGTGCTAAAGTATTACTTGAAAAACATAATAAATACAGAAGTTTTGGACATGCAACGAACGTTTAAGTTAGTAACAGTTATCCAAACAGCATAGCTCCTTAATTGCATGTCCTAAAGCATTATTTTTTATGAGCCAATGGTTCACATTGTACGAACCAGAGTGAATTTGTAGGGGCCATTTGAAAATTAAGAAAACTCTGTTCTTCGTTTCTATTGGAAAGATTGACTGCGGTCATTGATCGCAAGATGCAATGAAAAATTCCTTAAAATGTTGCAATCCACAAGAACCACAGTTAGCCGCGTTCAGAAATAGCGAACAGCCTCGCGTCGGTCAAGAAAAATGGTAACGGTACACGGAAATCCGCTGTTAGCAATAAATCGCGTACCGAATAATGATTTGCGTCCACTGTTCTATTAAACCCGGGACGAGGATCGGTCGTTTACGTTCCTACCATGAATAAGTAAATTACAGCACCGTGGAATGCGTACACCGGCGGTGTAACAACGATTACGCTTGTTAGTAATCCCGGCGAAAGAACCGTGTAAAAGCACGGCAACAAAACGGAAAATCAGAATGATTAGTTGTACGTGAGAGATACAAGAAGAAAAACCGTATTTCTTGCCGGGATGCCGTAATACCTTAGTCAACGAGGATATATGCGCAGGGTGGGGCACATAAATGGATAGTAAATCTTTGTTATTTATGGATGTATGAAAAAAGCGTTCGCAAGAAATTCGCGGCGGTCGGAACCGCGCTGGATTGCAAATGCACTGTCAAACTTAGACAGCGGATACCATTCCTTCTACTTTGTTAACTACCACTGCTAATGCTACCATTAGCTTGCCGTTCTTAACACTTTGAAATTCATAGCGAGTTTCGCGCCATTCAATGTCACATATTTCATAATAATTGTATATCATATCCTGTGTACTTCGGTTGAACTTGCAGATTTGGCAATGGTTCACTGAGCGATGAATGGAAATATTATTATTATTATTTATTATAGACGGACCGAAGTTCTCTTACATAAATGTTTACAATAGGAAAAGATAAAGGACTACTCGTATAATAACAAAGACATGCACAGAAACTAATGGTACAAACGATATGGTATTATCCTATAAAAAAAATCCTGCGTAATTGTTTTTTAAAAGTGTGCAAAGACTCAGTAAAAAAATCAATACGATTATAGAGAGTGCTAGAGTCTGCAATAATGCGATTTATTGGATTAATTAATCCATAAGTAGATCTGGCTTTAAGTGTTTGAAATACTGCTCTAGTTCTCAATGCACGTTCGGGTACATAGAAATTGATTTGCGCAAGTAGAGAGGGACAATCAATATGATTATTAATTAAATTAAAAATAAAGCTCTGGTCGGACACTCTTCTTCGAGCAGACAATGTTTCAAGGTTCATTGTGGTTAATATTGTGGAGTTATCATGATCAAAGAATGACATTAGATTTTTTAGCTTATGTGAACAAAACCGGAGATGCTGCGCTCTCTCAAGCATGATTTCGTGATTAAAGCTTCTCAGAGACCATATAATTGAAGCATATTCTATCAGGGGACGGACGAGGGTGATATATAGCAATCTAAGTGTGTGGATTGAATGAAAATCAGTGGAAAAACGAAGTATGAAACCGAGTGTTCTTGAGGCGGAGTTAACAGTATGATAAATATGGTTGGAAAAGTTCAAGGTAGAGGAGAAATGAATTCCTAAGTCCTTTACCTCAGTTATTGAGGAGAGAATACTGTCATTGAGATGGTAAGGATATAGAAAAGGTACAGAGCGACGGGAAGACCGCATAACATGGCATTTCTTAATATTGAGTTCCATACCATTCATGCGACCCCAATCGCTGAAACGATCAAGGTCTGCCTGTAATCTGGTATCATCATCATAGGACGATATGCTGCTGAAGATTTTTAAATCGTCTGCGAATAGGAGATACTTACAATATTGAAAAATGGTAGTCAAATCATTAATGAAAATTATGAATAGTAGAGGACCAAGGTGGGAGCCTTGAGGTACACCTGATAGAACATGTACCGGAGATGATAAGCAACTGCGTACGTGCAGCTTTTGTGGGTAGGGAAAATTACTGTGAATGAAATGATCTTTTTTATTATTTATGTTGTTAAAAATCAATTTCTGCGTTCACGAGAAAACGTATATCTGCACACATAAAGTGAGTATCAATCAGTGGCGAAGTTGAGTAGAGCGAGTTGAACGGCGAGACTGATCGAGCCAGAAATTTTTAACTAAAATTGAGTTGCGAGCTCCCACGGTGCGCCGTCGTTAAATCGATATCGATCATTGTTTCGTCTCGGCGATCATGTGGTTGACGTTAACGACGAAGTCGATGCGGAGGCTCGTAAAACGTGGCCCCTCGTCCTCAGGGGAACGGAACGAAACACGAAGCCGTGGCGGCGTTGAATCGAATTAATTGAAATAGCTCGGCATTATAAGATGTTGCTTACCCGGGATCGATCGATCGAACGGCCGCGCACCCGGAGATCCCGGCCCCGAGAACCAGTTTGTCGTCGAGTTTATTAAAACAAGTAATTACAATCTTATTATAAACTTATCGTCGCTCGAAGGCCCCTCGAGAGAGAAAGAGAGAATGAAATGCTGCTGCTGTTCTCCCCGGCGGCGCGGCGGCTGCGCTGAAAATTGCTCTCGCCGCTTTTTCCTCGATCACGTGAGCCGGATCGATTATTCACGGCTCGTTTCGTTCGATTAAAAGATGAGATTGTGCCGAAGACGGCTCGCCTCGCGAGAAAACTAGCTCGCGATAACTCGCCACGCCACGGATATTATTCGCGTTTGCGTCTTCGGGTCTTTCGCCCGAGTTTACAGACTTCAATCATGGCGCGCCGGCCATTTCCGCGGCTCGCGTGCCATTTCCGTGCCAGCTTCGAGCACGTCGTTCCATTTAATACCTTTCTAGTTGGCACTCATTTACCGAGCATTCTGATTCCGTTTTAATTGAAATTGAATGCAGGATCCGAGATGCTCTCCCAAGAACTGCTCTAGACAAAATGAACAAAAATAACTTACCATTAGCGAAATTATTATTACGATTTTCCGCTATTATATTGTTTCGGAAAGTAGCGTCGAAAAGTAGAAAATATTTAAATGAATATTAATCTTCGTTCGGAGTCTACAGTTAGAAGCAAAACTGATCACACACACTTTAAATCAGAATAACTTTTTTATGAATGGACCAAACGACTTGAATTTCTCTGTAAAGCGAGATGAATTAGTTTAGTAAATGACGTCTAAAAAATGTGTTGAAAAATGCATTTAGCTGGGCCGATAACGAAAATTTCAAAGATGTGTTTGATCAACTTGTACAAATTATATACGCTCCGAAAATTTCATTGAAATTGGTTAATTGGTTTACGAGTTATAATCGATCATAAGTGGTAAAAAGGCAACAAGAACAAATCATGAAACATTGCAATTTTTACCACTTTTGGTCGTTCATAATTCGTAAACCAATTAACTAACTTCAATGAAATTTTCGGAGCGTATATAATTTTTATAAATTAACCAAACACACATCTTTGAAATTTTCGATATCGGCCCAGCTAAAAAAGTCGTAAAAATCAATTTTTACTTTGTTATTCACAATTCCGATCAAATGCATTTTTCCAACATATTTTTTGGACGTCATTTACTAAACTAATTCATCTAGCTTTACAGAGAAATTAAAGTCGTTTGGTCCATTCATGAAAAAGTTATTCTGATTTAACCATTGTGTGATCAGCAGACTGCGGGGGGGTGATCTTTATGCAAAATAGAAATTTCTTAGCTGAACTGCACCAAACTGGAGTGAAATGGAAATTTATTTTCTTCCCTATTATTTTTAGTAGGTTGAGAATAATGTAATAGCATGTTTAAATTTTCCTAATATTTTTGCTATTTTAAATTACACCTATTGATTTTCGTCATAAATGCATAAAATCCGCAGTCTAGTGATCAGTTTTGCTCCTAACTGTATGTCAACTTCTCAAAATAGCTATAAAGTATACATACAAGGCATACGAATATTTTAACCAGATAAAAATATTGCTGTTTACATGCGCGCATAATGAATGCCTAACATATTTTGCAGCGACACTGTTTAATCAATGTTTCAAGCAGGACCTCCCGCATGTTTGTTAGCCTCCGTTTAAAAGAATTACAAACAACGAGACCCGCTGTGCACCATCAAAAATCGTTCTCTTCATTTTTCTTCAACGTGGTCCACCGCGAAGAAGAAAAAAAGGTTGTGATTTGTGACTTTAGGTTTTCCCACTGTGCAGAGTATCTAAAAAAAAAAGAGATCCCGGAGAACCACCCTAACCAAGTGCCAGAAAAGAAGTGACAGGTTTATGGGAACCATACCCTTGACCCCAGTTTCCGAGCACACCATCCGACACGCGGCTTCTGCACCCGGGAATCTCTCGCGAAAATACTTGATCAACCACGTTCACTCGTAAACTAGGAAATATGGAGGCTTAGGCGTCTTCCGCGGATCTTCTAACCCTCTTTCCGCACTAACTTATCCGATCTTATAGCCACCGATCATCCACATCGCTGACGTGCTTTATTTGCATTGCTCGGGTGTTGATAATTCGTTCGTTGTCGTAAATCGAGTACTGGAATTAATTACTTAGCGCTTGTTACTAAATTGAGTAATTTCACACTTGGAGACGAAATGACGAAAATGAGAAAGTAGCATTTGTATTTTATTCCTTGAGGAAACATTTTTTAGTCAATGCAGGACATTCTCTCCTCTTTGCAATACTTCTAAATCAGTCTGCGAAAACAGAAATTTTGTGCGAAGACCTGTAACATTACAATCATACGATTGCAAAATTTACCCTCAGTTGCACACAGGTAATTTCGCCGTTTGGAGTAACACAAATCGTTTGAAACTGGTACGGTGCGTATCCAAAATTTTCCAAAGGAAGCAATTACACGAAACCAACAAGCGGACGATCACGAGAACCGTAAAATCACGTTCTAATTACTCAATCCATATTTAAACACGTCCGCGGGCCCGCGATGATGGTCTTTCGACGTCCGCGCAATTTTCCCTTTCGTCTACCGGATCAGGATCGCCGTTAACGCACACCTGCAGCCTGCAATTAATACCATAAATGGAAACCGCTGAACATCGTGGCCGCCCACGGTTATTTACCGCACACGTCGATTGAAATTCGCCGGGGAGGCCGGCGATGCATTCTCACATCACCGTATTTATCCTCGGTGGTTGCAGATCGCGGAAACGAACCGGAGGAAGAAGAAAATTAAGATCCGGTAATTTGTTATATCTCGCCGGTGGATCGAGGGGGGATCGTAATTAAGGGAAGATCGACCCTGATTGCATAATGGGGGCTTCGCGCGTAAGTGAAAGTCTTGTTCGCGCGTCGTTACAGTTTTCGCACGATCCGGGCAGAGGCCGCGGACTACCGTGCGCCATCTTACTGTCCGAATGAACCTGTACATAAGTTGTATTGTTGCAAGCTTAGACCATATCTGCCCATAATTATGAAAGTGGTCTAAGTTAAAATTGAAAAGAAGTAGAGGAAAAAATGAACTCAATGTCATTTTTACGATATGACTTACGAAAAATTTGATATAATCACGTGAAAGCTCTCTTGATACCATGCTACAGTGACCCGAATTAGTATTCGGACGCTCTAAAACAGACGATAACTTTTATAATACAGTGAAATCTGTTTTTGCGCGGTAGATAGGGACAGCAAAAAAAACCGCTCAAAAAGAAATATTCGCAAACTTCATGAATAACTATAACAAATAATTTTTCACAACATCGAAGAAAAAAAAATCGCACGAAAACAGGTTTGACTGTATTGTACTATACGATTTGAACTTTTTTGGGAAGCTAGGGCAATTAGTTTACTGCAGGATGTGAAACGAAATTTTTTCAAAAATTGCAATAGATCGGAATTGTATAAAAAATACTAAAAGTTGCATTTTAGAATCTACAAAACGTACTTTTTAAATTTTCAATATAGGCCCACATAAAGAAGTTGAAAATACAACTTTCAGTATTTTTTCTACAATTCCGATTTAATGCAATTTTTGAAAAAATTTCTTTTCACATCCTGAAGTAAACTAATTGCTCTAGCTTCCCAAAAAAGTTCAAATCGTATAGTACAATATTAAAACAGATATCGTCTTTTTTAGAGCGTCCGAATATTAATTCGGGTCACTGTATATCTGATAAAAGCATTTTCGATCTAATAACAGAGTAATCTCTACTGATCACGATTCGTGGTTCACTCTGTGCATAAAAGGAAATATATACACAAAAACAATATTTTGTTGTATTTTGTTCTGTACGTAACAACACATGCATAATCAGTTTGATTTTGTTCACGTGAAGCATAAAGTCATGATCGACGAAAATAAGAAAGTATTAGCAAAAAAATGACGTCGTGTAAAGAATTGCAAGAATGTGTACTCATCGATCTAAATTTTGTCGGATCGAGGCAGAGAGGAGACGCGTTCGTCGGCGGAACGAACGCTCGTTCCAGTCTCGATAAAATATCGTCGGGGCCTCGAATTAATTCGCCGGGCACACACACTCGGTTTCGAATTTCGCGCGTCGCCATCAGGACGGATCGTAAAACGGTCCCGCAGGATCCTGGAGACATAACATTTGCGAGTTAATCGCGGTTAAGGGACGCGCACACCGGCGCGCGACGCTCCGAAACTGGATTCCTCTCGCCCCATTGATGGCACACCGAGATTTTAACAGCCCCGAAAATTGGCCCTTTATCGGAGATTATTCGCGAAATGATGGACCGATCGGGCCCGGCTTTTATTGACTCGACCAATCAAAAATTCGCACCGCGCGAAATTCACGGTCCGGCCGTGCAAAATGTTATGACCGACCGCGTCTCGGTATTTAAATCGAGAGCTGCCTCGAAGTCGGGGGCCGAGTGTTTCAAAATAATTGACCGAGAACCGCTGCAACAAGTTCCACCACTCGCTAACTGGTTCTGTGTCTGGGGAATTAATTACGCGAGGTTGGTTGGTCAAAGGTGTTAATTATTACCGGTTGGAGGTGAAATTGACTAATTCGTATTTTTGTAACAGACCTTGTGGATTTTTTAGCATCGTCTCTTGTTCGTTATTTTTGGTTTTTCAGTATTGTTTTATTCTGGTGACAGGATGATACCAAATAATTTTGTCTGATGTCTTCAAAGATAGCGACATGCGTCTGTGGATATTTAATTATATTAGGTGTGCAAATAAGTTCTTTCCCCTTTTTTCCAAATTCAAGATTTTCTTACATAAAATCTAATGAAATCTTGTCTGGTGACTCCCAGTCTTTCTGCCAATTCCTCTTGCGTCTGGGTCGTATTTTCGTTGAGCAATTCCTCTAACTCACCGTCATCGAACTTTCTCGGTGCACCAGAACGATCATCGTCTTCCAAATGAAAATTTCCGGCTTAAATCTTTGGTACCAATTTTTGCATGTTCTGTAAGACACAGCGTTCTCACTCAGTGCCGCACAAACCGTTTCCGTAGCTTTAACAGCTAATTTCCTAAGCTGGAATGCAAAGAGTAAGCAGTGACGCAAATGATACTTCTCGCACGCCATATTCTTTGAAATTGTTCAATTGCGTAATTGAATTACAATATAATTGAATTAGCACAACTCTGATTGTAATATCACTTGGATGTTTATTTTTTTAGTACATTCATAATTTTTATCTATACATATTTATCTAATTGAATTCTTGCTGGGTTTGACTGGTGAGAAGATCGTTTCTGAATAGATTAAATATTTTATAGCACACCATATCAAACATACATGAGGAGTGCAGCCAACAGACTAGTTAAAATAACATCGTAAATATTATAGGTAGACATCGGTAATTGAAATTACGATGATAAACGTCAGAAATTCAGAATGAACGCAGCCTCGTTACACAAATCGTTTCACTGCAGTAGGTAGTTCTACGATTATTTCCCCAATCAGGAGCTTGTAAACAAGATCTCCACAAGCCATAGAAAGTAGCGGAGAACTTTCCCAATAAAAGAACCGATCGCTGGGATAATAAAAAGGGCAGACAGCAATAAGAGAGGATCCATAGAAGAGGGGCAAATGCGCGCGATAGAGATCAGTTATCCATTTATCCGAAGACAAAGAGATGCACGAAATCGCGGAGAATCGGCGAAGTTTGTCGGCGCGGGATTATCTCTCGGTGTGCAAGCCGCTTTATAGGTTCGCCAACCCCCTGGATCATCGAAGTGAGACCCCCATAGAGCTTGCAACGTGAACGGTGGGTCCGGTGTACACACCCTCGGAGCGTTTCGACGTGGAGACCGGTCAAGAACCTCGGCTCGCACAACTTGATCGAGGTGCACGGTCGACTTTTAACGTCGGAAGTGCCGGAGATTTATGGCCGCGAACGACGCTAAATTCGGACTTATTTTTGCGGGGCTTTACGAGCCGCAATCTTGGCCACCTTTGTTACGAGCGGACGGGCTTCGTGTCGGAGATCGATGTCGAGATTGAATTTGCTCGAGTTTTCGGAAGAGATTTTCGAGCTTTTTCTCGGCTGCCGGGCCGCCGCGGCGGCCGGTGCGATTCGCAGGAGCGCAGCGCAGCGGCCAGATCGCTATCTGGTTGGCTTAATTACGTTTTTTGCGCGCCGCGGGTAGAATCGCGGCGATAAAAATTAATCCCTGGCCCCCGAGTATTTAAGGCACTGCGGGTAGTTAACCGAGAATTCGAAGTTCTCTTTTTCTCGCCACGCTGGGTTGGTATTTAACGTTTAATCAGCGGTCTGTCGGAATATTAACGATCGTTTGCACACCAGCGGATTTACAGAGTGGCACGGCCCGTAAATAAAAAGCTTGCGAGCGTTTTCTTACGAAGCTTGTACACATTATCGAAGGGAACGAACGTGTTCGCGACGTTAACGAATTCCATCTCGTGCGCCGGATTACAAAACAATGGAAGAAAGTTTATTCTCCGGGCAGCCAGTTAAATCAAAATCGAGCCGCGCCACCGCCGAGAGCACGTTGCGACAACAACGTAACACGAGCATTCTCCTCAGAAGCAACACTTTCACTTGCCATTTTATTTTGCAATTCAGCGCCTCGCAGCACTTAGCTAACAGCGCAATACAATTTATTAGACAGTCCCCCGATGTTGGAACGGTAGTTTTATCCGCGCGGCGTGCGCCGACGTCGCCGATAATCTTATTAATAAATTAGAAAGGGAAGCAATTGCGGTCCCGATACGTGTCGCTCGCGAACCGTTATCGCCAGGGAATAAGCGAATTACGAGCGAACGATTTTCCCTGCGAATTAACAGCGGCGCGCTTTTATCCACGTTTTCGGAGCATTGTCTCTGATCGGATTCGATCGGCGAGTCGCTTAGGTAAATCGGCCCCGGATTAAGCTGTCTGTTTCTATGCCGGCTTAGGAATGGAACGCGGTAATCCGACACCCGGTTAATGCTCGACAGGAAGTCAACGGGAAGACGGAGAGAGGAGACACGCTCGATGAGTGATACCGGCCGCTTCACGGCTCTGCCATGCAGAAAAAAGTTTATATGTACTGCTCATTTCTCTCTCTCTCTTTCTCTCTCCACCCCTCCGCTCCTGTCCTTGCTTCTTCTTTTTTTTTTAATAAGATATTTCGTTTGATCGCGGCATTTTTAAGAGCCCCTTTGGCGGAGCACCTTCCATCTCGTAAAATAAATACGGCAGAAACATCTTCGACGGGTTAACGTCGTCGACGGGATTTGATCAAATTCGAAATTAAAACGCTCGCGGAAAAGCCGCCGTCCGCCGATGCACTAGGGGAAATATATCCTAATTTTTTCATATCATTAAGTGCAAGCGGAGTGGTTGAAGATGTGTGAAACGATTCCGATGGGATTTTTCGAAACTAGAAAATGCTGTATACACGAGAATCTTTGTTTATGAATTTATAATAGGATAGAAGATAAGAGAAAAGTAGCATGGTTAAAAATGTATGGAATATTTCTGGCACATCCTGACAGTTTTTGAAAAGACTGATACACCCCGATACAAAAATAATAGCACAACGTAAGCGCCTCGTCGGAAGACTAATGAACATGCGAAACGCGCAGCCAATTCTCGTTTCCCTCATTAGCCATGGAGTTCGTGTAAAAATGTGTTTACTCTGTAGCCGGTTTCCGAGATAATTTTTAAATCGACGTACGAAAGGGGAAGTAATTTCGCGATTAGCTGGCTGAGAGGGGTTCACGTGGCACGTAACGGTGGGCATTTTTAACGAGGTCTGTGTTGAATGTATCGCGCATGAAAGTAGCAAATCATTCATTAGCGTAACTCGATGATCGCTATTTAATAAAGATTTCCAAGACACGGTGATTAATTTCCTTGAATACGAGCGGGTTGTCGGCTGGAAGCTATTATTCAAATAGACCGGGCACTGTTATCTCAATTTGTGCAAAAACCCGCTCGCGGGGTGGTCTTTCTCGACCGACTGGCGAACAACACCGGCGGTGGTGTGCCGGTATGGAAATTCTAGATACGGTACGGAACAGAATTTTATCGTCATCGCCGGTGCACGCGAGCAACAGTAATACGACGCAATGATTACAAGCGCACGCAATTGCAGGCGCGAAGGAGGCGTAAAATCGTGATCACTCGCCGGGGCTCTGGCACTGGTGGTATTGTTCGCAGATTCCTTTTCCGCGAAGGCGATGATGATGACGGCGCCCAGCCCCCGGCTATTCGAAGGGAAAAACCAGGAGGAAAGTGCCATTGGCCGAGTGCGTGTGTACCCTTTCTTCAGTAACGCAGAACCCCCGTAATTACAAGCACCGGATCGATCCAACGGGCCTCAACTATCCGTGAAAATGATCGAGGCTTCCGATCGAAATCGCCTGTCACTTAACCGATAATGATACCTCGATCTCCTCGTGCATCCCGGGCACCCAGAGTAATGAGGAAGTTTGGCTAGCAACGCCGTGCCACCGGAGAACCACCGCCGCCATCCAGAAACCATTAAGGGCGAGAACGTTTTACGAGCCACGAGGATCGGATAATTTCATGAACTTCGTGGGATCTCGCTATCGTAATTTGAATATTTCATCGTTCCTTCCTTGGAGTAGGTGAAGTGCGATAATAAACGCGAGACGAGCCTAGCAGCCTTAATTGAACCGGAATGCGCGCCGATTTTCATCCCTGAATACTGATCAGCATTTGCACAAATCACTCTTTCTCTACAAAAGTTCAATCCACTTTCCAACTTCAACCCTTTGCACTCGGTGCTATTCTAATTGTAAGTCGACAATCGAATTTTTCTTCCGATCTGAAACATTTTTATTTCGTATGATTTTCTTAATTTTGTCAATATAAAATCGATATAATACCTCGTACAATAGGGTAAAGTGCCTAAATATGGTTAGTCGCCTATTATGGCACTACCTTATATCTTGTTAGGGAGAAGTCGTACTCTAGTGAGAAAATCCTCAAACAATCGTTTACCATGTTTACTCAACAGTGTGCAGTACAATCTCACCATATCTATAGATTTTAGTATTAATCCTCCGCCAGTTGTCTCCACGTGTTAACTATTTTTGTGGTTAGATTGACGATACATAGTATCTTTTTCGAGGAAGGTAAGTGATTTTGAAATGTTTGAACATATATATCTGTAGTTTCAGTTTATTTATATTATTGTTTGCCAACTGTTAGTTTCGGCTGAAACTCATTTTCTCTTTGTCAGTAGCTAATATTATCAGTCCACGTGGAGTTCTCAATATGGCACTACCAAGGGTTCTCTAATTTGGGTATAGCTATTGACATTCTTGGTGTGGGTGCAGAATATGGCACTAGGTGTCATGTTAGGGAACCAAGGTGTACTATATTAAGACCCTCTTTCGCTGGAACCTGCAAATGACACACCACAAAAAAAAATATTTTTCCTAAGCTCTATTAATTTTTGAACAAACATGACCCCAGAATCTTATAGGGAGGAAATGCATCCACAGCTGGTAATTTTTTGGTCGGAAAAGAGCATTCTATAATAAAATAATAAAAAAATGACATCAACAGAAAGTGGTTCATATTTGGGCACTTTACCCTACTTTTAGTAGTTTATTAAAATATTAAGTACGTTTAGTAATTTATATTTATAGTCAGCAGGTGCATTCATCCGATCCATGTTTCAACAAGTAAAAATTCGCTGATCATATCAAAACACATGTAACCTTCCCGAAAGCTAACAATAGATTAAACATCGAATACGACAACCAATGTACAGACACTTTTCAGACATGTTCACCAACACCATAAAAAAAATAGCGTGAATCGGACTAATACAACCCGCGAAATTGCAAAATTCCCGTTATTTTTTCAACACAGCTCGTATAATTTCAATCTACATTCTCCACCATCCAAACTCTATCAAACCTTCCTAATATTCGTAGCACACGTCCCGTATTTTAAATAAAATTACAAGTACATAACAAGAATAAACCGGGTATAACTCGCAATCACTGTTTTTATCTTCTGTTGTTCAAACTAAGAATTGCGAGTCGCAGTTGCGGCTTGTGTAATACGTGGCCAGCATAGCCTCGGAGTTCCCCTAATCCGGGAAATTGCTCGTCCCGAAGCGGAGTTAGGTGAAATGAGTTTCCCGGCGGAGAAAAAGAGAAAATTTGGAGGCAAGAATATTGGCTGGTGTTCTAGGTGTTGTGTTCGCAAATTTCAATTCGCCAAAGCGGCATAAAACGTAGCGTAAAAATGTAATTACTGGGAATCGGTTAAGAAATCTGTTGGAAATGCTTCTTTACATCGCCGCTTAACACGTTCAATTGTTTCTCCAAACTTAAAATTCAAGCCACATATCTGAGCGTTTACGTTTCGTTCAAGAAGTTTTCTGACGCGACTACCATGTCATATTTGAATGATCGCATTATTCGAATATTATGAATAGACTGCGGATCTCTATGCAAAATAAAAATGTTTTCCATTGATTGTGGAAAGCAGGAATAACATAAAAATTGATTTCATCCCTTAACGACTTCGTTACATTGAAAGCAACATCCTTGAATTTTTTCAATCTTTCACTGTTTTATATTTCGTCTAACCAATTTCTTCATAAATGCATAAAGATCCGCAGTCTAATTATGAATGATTATTTGAACGATCACATAATTCCCGGATTTTATCTGATCAATTTTCTTATTAACCCTCCAATGCACGGGTTGAATCTGTGTGAACGGTCTCAAAGTTTCGCGTTTTACGAAAACCAGGAAGCAGAAACTACCTGTGGACAAATCGTAAGCATCAACAAGTCGTGAAATCCGAAGGGACGCTGGTCGGTGCTCGATTGAAAGGCTCGTTTCGAAGACGCCCATTCAGAGATCGGGATATGTGGAGCGCGGTTTAATAAGAGGCATGTCTCGCTCGTTTATTAAACGGTGCTCGTAACCAGAAATTATTACACGTCCGCGGCGCAGTTACAGTTTCCCCCGTGGGAGGATCGGGCCCGATTTTCATCAAGTCGGCGAAAGTCCCGGGCTCGCGCGTTCGATAGAAAATACTGTCGCTCGTTAACGTCAGAACGGTCGGTGATGTAATACGTTGTAACGCGTTCACCGTCGCGGTAAAAGCTTTCGGGGGTGACAATGAACCCCGGGCCGGGAATGATAGACGAGCGAAACGTGTTTAACGATGTCCCGTCATCGGTGACGCAATCCACGAACGATATCCACTGTCAATAGCGGCTTCGAGGGTGGCTCCTACAAGACCCTCCGACCGACGCCATTCACCGAAAACGCTATTCGCGACTTCTTTTTAATGAGATCGGACGTCACTTCCAGATCACTCGGATCATTGTCTTAATTCCGATTAAATAGAGCGACCGGGGTGAAATTATTTTTAATCAGATTCGAACGACTGTACCTAGACGGGAGCTGAACTCGAACGGCGACGCTCGATGAGGCGCTTCCGATATGCGATTATTATAGCACTTGGTGTTGAAAAGAATTTAGGTAATGCAGTAGGTCTGCCATTGATACTATAAATTCCATTTCTTTTTTGTATACATGTTCAATTTCTCTTCGGATAGGTTGCAATACATTCTTCAGTAGTTGGACATATTAATTAGATAAAGAGTTACAGCAATTTTCTTATTATTGTCAATCATATCCTTCAACACTTATCGACCCGAGGAACATAACAGATAAAAAGAAAATGGTGTCGCGAGACGACAAAGACGAGAATAATTCAAGATGTACCCTTAGCATACCACGATGAAACGTGACTATAAAAGCGATCATGTCTATAATCGTTCGATCGTAAACGTCCAGTAAGAATAATCCAATGAAGGACGGTCACAGGAAGCGTTCATAACATCCGCCGTGAAAATTTCTTCTATCGATCGGTCTCGAAAATACCGTCGGCCACGATTTGCCCGAAAAATCGAACGCCTTCGTCCCCGGACACCGAAATAGTCTCTCCTGCGAAAAGTGGGGGCAGGCTTCGATTGTTTCGTACCGGGATCGAGTTCCGGTGCATTTTTAAAGACAAATATACTGGGGAGGGCCGAATGCAGCCGAAGTAAATTGAATTTAACGGGCCGCGACGCGCGAACATGGAAGAGCAAACAAAGAGAGCCAGCTCGTAAGGAAACGATGTTTTACGCGCGGAGCTTTTCGTGTCCAAACAATTATATGCCGGGGGTGGGTGTGCACTCTTTCACTTCTCTCTCTCTCTCTCTCTTCTGTTCGTGTACGCACACGGGTAACCCACTTACTGGACCGCTAAAGAGCGAAACGCCACTCGGCGAACCCGGTATTAATGGCCTGTCGCTAATGTGCGAATATTCCTTCGCGTCGTTTCATATATTTACCAACCTCTCGCGAACTGGATTTTCGTACACGCAGCGAAGCTTTTGACCATCCTTCACCTTGCCGATTACAGCTGCTGGCTGGATAGTAGCTTTCCTCTTCCGTGGGCCCTCGAACGAAGCGACTGGGCGGACAAGGTAAAATATTCATCATACCCCTCTTGACAGAGAAATTTTTATTTGCTCCCAATTCCTACATACCCAAATTGCTCTGCGGTCAGTATATTTCCCGAAATATTTTCTGTTAAATGATTACACAAAATGGATTATAATCAAAATACTATGTTCAGCGTGGGCGAAACTCAACGAGAATTAAATGCTGTAAATCTTTGGTATGAATTATAAAGTCCATGTATTTGTACGAATATTTGAGATTTCAATACTAACGTTGTCTCGGCGTAGATGAGAGATGAAAATTGCATTGCATATTTCCGTCACAGATTACACAAAAATCTCCGCACATCGTCGCGTCAGAAAATCGCAGAAATCGATTCCAGTAAACACCGTGCTTGTCGAAAGTCCGCGAGAATCGTCGAGCGGTAGGAGCGTTCAACCCGTTCTGCGCTCGCTAACAACTCATTTAGGAAAAAACCGCCATCGCCGGTCCACAAAGGATCGAACCCCATCGCCACCCTGAATCCCGCATCGTTCACTAATAAATCTCGGCGTAATCTCTGACAAAGAGCGAGAGAGAGAGAGGTTGTGGTAGCTGGTGAATCTCATCGGTGGCAGCGTCTCGCGTTCCTCCGTTTTCATAACTCAGCGAGTACCGACCCGGAATGATTAATCCCGGTTACCTGGGATCGGGGGTGGCTGAAAGCAGGAGGTGAGGTTCGGTCGGTGGCATCGAGCGGATGAAATGCAAATGCCGATCGTCCCGGGGCGCGCGCGCCCGTTTCGAAAGTGGATGACGAGCCATCCGCGTGCGACGATTCCCGGACCTATCGGGGAGCCGAGTCGCGAATAATGTCCTACAGGGCTGTCGCAAAAGTAGGCGTCGGCAAAGCGTGTATGCGTACATTAGCATTTAGCAATTAGTGGGAACGGTATGGAAAGCCGGCGTTGACGGCCGACGTTGCGTCTCCACCCCCTCGTTCGACAGGGCGTGGATTAAGAGCGCGAGAAATCCGCTCCGCAACGCTCTGCTCTGCTCCGCTTCGCTCGGCTCCGCTCCCCCGCGTCGTCTGCGATCCTGCCCCCGTCCCGGTGTGCGCGATATCGCCCGCTCGTATAAATATGGAGTACCGCGAGACTTAAACGGCCTCGTTCGCACTTCTGCCAGAGGAATCTCCGCTCCTCGCACGTTTGTCGTTCTCCGACCGTGGATCCTGCGCGGGTCTATCTGATGCAACGCTGCACAAGACAGATCCACCCCCGCGCGAAAAACCTCCCCTGTGAAAGCCAAGCGCCACGGGGCAAACGCCGCGGGACTCGTTTCTTTGACTCCGTGCTGGAACGTTTAACTAGGAGTCGGGTTGTTCGAAACCATGCTTATCCGCTCGCTACTTCATTGTTAACCCTTCGCTCCCGGAACAATTTCAATTCCAATGTCAAGACATTTCGTTCAACCTAGAACTTCTTTATATTATACACACACGAAATTGAATCTATTTTCTCTTACAACGTTTATGAATTTAACGGCGACGAATTTAACATTACACCTACCAAGCCCTAAAATCGATTACAATGTTTTACCTCACAAAAATGACGAAACTGTATTTACTTTGATTGTGTACAATTTTTAGGATAGTATGTGCTGGAATAAAGAAATGTATTGAAACACTTCCCATGAAAGTAGCCGTTAATTTTAATAGTTGTAAAATACAAAATATGAAACCGGTCATTTGACCGACAGTGGTAGGTTGTGTGTTCATAATGTAAAAAGTATTCGGACGTTCGGAAAGCAATCGTTTTTCGTGCAGAGATGCTATTGCTTCCATTCCCAAATATGCAAAATCAAAGTACGCGTTTCCAATCAACTCTTGCTTTTTTTCACCGCAAGGATAATAATGCATTGCACGAAAGTAAAAGATGTGTCCTGCTTAATAAGAGGATTTACCACCGGATTACCATTTTTTTCGCTTTTTCAACATTTTTTATTCGGTGTAAACATTTCAAATAGAATCGTAAAAAGTCGTGTAACTCAATTTTTGCTAATAAAAAATAGAAATTCTACGAGCGATGCGGTCTTTAACAAAATGTCATGAAACTTATTCCAAATGGTAAAAAATTGGCCCTTGGCCGAACGACCTAATATTTTCAATAATTGCAATTTTCACAGATCTTTGAGCATCGTCGTGAAAATCTGCAGTCCAGTTAACACGCGAAAGGTTAATTAGCCTCAAGGATTTAATTTTAAAGCCGATTCCGCGTACATAATGTAAAAATAGACAAGCTTCGGACGGTGTCAGCGGGTTGACTGTAAGTTACTTAAACGAATTACGCTAGAATGCTTTCGAGGAAATCGTCGACCGTTCCAGTACGCGTATGGAAGACACGCCGATCCATTAAATCTTGTTAGCGAAACCATGGAAAGTCTTTCTTAAATACGCGGAGGCATTCCCGGAGCTGGCTGCCAATGATTCCCTGTATCCACTTTAGCTAACCGATACACGTTGCAGTTCGGTTAATTCCGGTCGAAGAAGTTTAAATCGGTTGAATCAGATAAGCGCGGCGATGGTGGCGTAGTATCTATACCATTACAACCTCTCAATATAAAATATAACCCCGCGTTGATTGCCTGTCCCGAAAACAATTTTCCAGCGATTTCGGTTCTCCGAGATTCACAGAAAGATTATTTCTCGAGTTCGAAACACGCGCCGTTGTTCCTCCCAAGTCTGGACGTTTCAAAATTCTTGTTAACGCAACGTGTGCAGTGAATTTCTAATGCTGCGACTGTTTTTGGAAACACTTACCCGTCGTGTATTGTAGAATTCCTAAATTTCTGTGGCACTATCTGATGCCGAGGCTGTGCATTGTGCATACTGATTATCGTTTCTAATTCTCTTCATGTGACTGCTGTGATTTTAAAAGTATGAACTAATAATTTGGAGCTTTGAGAGAAGCCGATCAGCGTAAATTATCTAACGTTTGTTTTTAAAGATACGTGAAATGTCTGAAGGACAAAGTTGAATGGTAAAATGGAGCTCATACGATACCAAAACAATTTTTGTTCTTATGTAATTTTTTTTAGAGATATGAAGGTCACCCTCATTTTTTTAAATTGAATGAGGTATTTTTTAATACATTAATCGATGCAGGTGTTTAACATTCGTTATGAAAAAGTACTAACCTATTTATGTTGAAAACTGTTTTAGAGTTATTTAAATTGTAATATCTCCTGAACTACTAACTTTTCGACACACATTCGATTGGTGTATTAAAAAATACCTCATTCAATTTATAATAATAAAATGAAGTTGACCTTCATACGTCCTTTACGCGTCCACCTACAAAAAAGCTACTGCCATCAGATTAATGCCCCCTCGAAACCGAGCAATTTCCATCTGATCCATTTTGTCCTAACACCAATAGCAGCCGAGTTATTCAGGTGGCCTGTTTGAGTTTCACCCTCTGTATAAGGAAAATATATTTATTATTAGAAAATTCAACCAGACTACTCTGGTCCAAATAAATCATTGATCATGAGAAATTTAGATTCACCGAAGCCAAAAATTGCATTACTATTAAAAACTATTTCATCTGATCTAATACTGGAATAAACAGTGGAAATAAATAAAAGATTTTACTCTCAGGAAAAAATTCAGCATTTATCTCGCATCTCGTGTACTTCTTCACGCAGATAGCAGTTTAAATTTCCGTTCTCCGCCCCGGCATTTATTTATCTTAACTGCAAGTGCATTTACCGAGAGATAACAATTCCCGAGCTACACGCGAAGAGAACGAGAGGAAAAATAAAACCGAAAGAGAATTGAGATTTTATCCGTTCCCTTCAATTAAATACCATCCGCGCAGACTACAGACCTTTCTCTCGCGAAGAAGTTGAACGTCTCTCAAACAAGGGATCAATAAATCTTATTTTTCTATATCGGAGATTTCCGTGCGGTGCTGTAGGGACATCTGGCTGGTATCAAGGAGTCCGGTGCCTCCGAAATAGCGAATCCGGCGTTGACATCCGGCGGCGGCGGGGCGAGAGTCAGCTCGGCGTGTCAGCGTGAATTTTTCAGGGTAAAGTGTCCGATTAAATGCCGCGCGAGATAATCTTCGGTCTGGTTGAATTTGCGCAGCTGTATCTCGGAATCCCGCCGGCTAACAGGCGAGACGGGTTACGGATTATAGGGACTTGACCCTTGGCGAACCTTTTTTATCGTTCTAATGTTTCCTGCGGGTGACGACGGTGAGCAGAGCCACGGCAGATAGGCTCGACGATGACCCGCGGAACGACCCCGCGTGCCAGAACACCGACTTATTATCGCGGCCAATTACCGGATTGCGAGTTAATTAACAAGCCGCACGAACTTCGCTTTCTCTCTCTCTCTCTTTCTCTCTCTTTCCTCCCCAACGGCGCACGTGCACTCGCGAAAATCACGGCCCTCTGTTCCTACAGGTGTTCGTGCGCGACGGTAATACCACGGCTCCTCTCTTCTTATATTTTATTCTATCAGCTACTCGAATAAGTTTCTGCCGTTTACTAATTGATGGCGGAACTAATAGTATTAGGTCGTTCAGAGAATTCTGAATTGTCTGCTGGCTTATGCACAGTGTATCGAATTCCCAATCTTGGTGGAAAGAATCATACATCATCCTATATCGCTCATAACGAATTCAAATACTATTCTAGACCTCGGAATAGATTTTGTATAAAATCGTGACCGTTAAAATAATTTTACATATAATTGCATACAATTTTATTATTGTCGAGTTTTTAAAAATAAAGTGGAAAGATGAAAAACTAATAAAGTCCGATCTTGCTGAAATTTTGTATACACACTTGCTTCCGATGACAATAAAAGTAGAAAATAAAATGTATAAAAAATACTTTTTAAAAACGACGCTTATATTAAAATGCATTAAAAAGGAGAATATAATTTTTTTCCTGGTTCTCCGTAAATTACCGAGTTCTGTTAAATGATGAATAATATTTTTTCCCAAAATTTTAAGCAAATAATTCATAATTTCTTGTTATAAAATTAGTGTCGGAATAGATAGACAAATTTAAATAAAATCGTGACATTAGTGAATATAAAAATAAAAGCGTGGAGCGCTAAACTACATTGAAGTAATCTTCGTGGGCGCTCCACGCTTTTATTTTTATAGTCACTAATGTCATAATTTTATTTAAATTTATATGAAATTTTTCTATCTAGTCTGACACTAATTTTATAACAGAAGAAATTTTGAACTAATTGCTTGAAATTTTGGCGAAAAATATTATTAATCATTTAACTGGATTCGGTATTTTATGGAGAACCAGGAAGAAAATGATTTTCTCCTTTTTAGTGCATTTTAATATAAGCGTGGTTTTTAAACAGTTTCTTAAATATATTTTTTAGAAGGGAGAACAATTAGTTTCTTACACATCACGTGAAAAAAAGTCTTTAAAAAATTGCAAATGATCGGAATTGCAGAAAGGATCGGCAGAAAGTAATTCAAGTACCTAATATATGTATTACGGTGTTGTTAGGGTATCGCATTTGTTACACTGGCCCCACACTCGTTTCACTCGGTCTGCTCTAATTGGACCGTGTTAGCCGAGCCTCCGAAGCGTAGTCTCGCAGCTAAAATTATGGAGCCTCGTCCTTCGTTGAAGATCCGATGCCCGGACCCCACCTGAAGTTCCCGAAGCGTCGCTCTAAGCTCGGCTAAGAGGATGCCTGCTCACCGTGCAATACTCGAGTTTACGTCTAGTGTTGCCTACTAAGCTGTGCACAATCCACGGCGGAGATTGCTCCTTGATTGGTTAGGACGAGAGGTAGCTGCGAAGTGTAGTTCTCGGTTGAAGCACTGTCCTCTAATCTTCTGCGGCTCTGAGAAGATGAAGTTTGCCTGGCGAGTTCTGGGGAATTCGAGCACTCAATCTTCGCACGTTGAGTTTGGACATCGCATCGGTCCGAAAATCCTGACGAAATTAAAGTAACTCAAGAAATCGAGCCAACTTTCTCAGTTTAGCTTTCCAGTGATTGAATTAATGTTCGAGATTTTTTCATATTTTCCCTGCGAGGTTATTTATAATTATGAGTCACAACATAACACTTCAGACTTTGATTCAGTGATTCATAGACCCGTTCAGATACAGTGACAAGTATTTATAGCGCTCTGTTATTATCGGCGTTATCTCGTTCTATTGCAAATGAACAAGCTATCAGCGGTTTCGGTGCGAGTACAAATTCCTCCGGCAATTGATATTCAAATTATCCTCGATAAACCCATTACGGAATCCATAAAAACTTTGTAGTCACAACGTCGTTACAAACATTCGCGAGAACTTGGCTGAAACGTCTTCGCGTTATCGCTCTGCCACCTATAAATCATACTTTTACATCTACGTAAAAGACAAGACTAGATTTACGACTCTTGTTTAAGTCTGACCTAAATATGTTCGAGAGCCAAAACTGAGACGTCAATCATCAATCACAGCTTAAACCGAACCATCGCCAGTGTGGACCAATGGATTAAAAAATCTGTTATCATTTGTTTACTACATATAGTGCAGAATGACATCTCATCAATTCGAATCTCAATTTATCTTTGATCTTGCTAAAATTAATTTTATTGTTTCACATTATTTTCGTTAGTATTTTCTTTTCTAAGACTTTGAACACCTTCCACTGTTTTCTCCAAACCTGCACTGAGGTTTCAACCGCTCAACAAAAATAAATAAAAAATTATTTAAATAACAAAAAATTTTTAATACACCACGTTTTTAAGACGGACTAGAAAGAATAAAACAAATTTTCGTAGCCTCATACAGATTTCTAACCCCGTACAGATAGTCCTGAGAAGAAATTTTCAGGACTATCTGTTTTAGTTCATTTTTTAAACGATATTTTGTAAACAATTTATTTTATTTAAATTATTTTATACTTTTTAGACCGATTTAAAAACGTGGTATTTTTTAAAAATTTATTTTTATTTAAATAATTAGTTTCTGCTTTTTTTAGTCTTGTGTGTGTGTGTGAAATTTTTCAGTCGATTTTAATAATTTTGATGAGATTATAACAGAGACATGTAGTAAATTTCAGACGGTATTGCGACCGCGTCATATCGAAAACAAACGCCGTGGTAAAATGTCAAAAATAAAGGTTCAACGGAGAATCTCGGTGTAACTGTTCTTTCGCTTGATAAACAAACATTATAGTATAATAATATGTAATAACTTTGTAAACACCGCACGGAGCTCGAACGCACACCGAGCTCCTTCGGTGCGAAGCGGGTCAGTGGAGTGGGGATGACTCAGAGTGGGAACGCGTAGTGGAGTAGGGAGCGCTGTCGTGCGGAGTGGGGATCGCTGAACGCGATCACGTACTATCGAGCGTCGCGCGGGGAGGTGTAACGGTTAAATTTAATAGTTTATATCTCCTAAACGCATAGGCTTTTAAAAAAAATTTTTTTTAAATATTGCATTATCATCCAGTTCTGAGCTATGTTTAAAATTTAGACTATAGCTCACCGGGAAGTTAATTTAAAATCAATTGCAAAATTTGTACCGAACAGACAGATAGACAGACAAGAAAGCGAGCTAATAAAAACGTGGTAAAAAGGAATAACATTTTTGTGTTGGTCGCTTTGTTTTCGAGAAAACCGAGTTTGAAAATGCAGCGAATACACGTGCTATTGCATAGGAATCGTCTGACGCGTCTGATCATGACCAACCGATTCTACTTCCTGTGTATACTGAAGCACGCGAACCCGACGGATCTATTTTCTCGAAAACGAAGCGTGGAACGAAAAAATGTTATTCCTTTTTTTCGACTTTTTTTACATGTAGTATCACTCGCTGCTCGGTCGTACCACGCGTCCGGTCACATCCTGTATAATTGCTACTTCGTCTGTCCTCTGTAACGTTAAAAAATCTCGAAACACACAAGACATAAGTAGAAAGCTGAAATTTGGTACACAGGTAGCCGAAAAGGGAGTGCACGAATATGTTATGATCCCGGAAATCCTTCAGGATCAAGTGCTAAAATTAAATTAGTGTTATTTAAGTTCCTCTCGAGTAAAACGGTAAACAAATCTCGAAACTCGGAAGCCTTAGAAAGCTGAAATTTGGTAGACAGGTAGCCGTTAGCCCAAAGGGGTGCACGAATATGCTTGTATCCAGGGAATCCTACAGGATTAAGTACTAAAAATAAATTAGTGGCGTACCTCCGGGAACAATCGTGCTGGTTTCCTGTATAAAATACACGACTTACGGACATTTCGAGCGCGGAATAAACGAAAGAACTTTGAAAACAGTAGCGGCTGGAGAAAAAGCGATTGATGGAGAGCTGGTTGTCGATTCGGGATTCCCGGCCATCACCTTCGGTGGTCGGGCAGCGCGTGAACGCACGAAAGTGCGGATGAAAATTAATGAAAGCACAATTGGTGTTAATGGCGGTGGCACGGCTTCCCCATGCCGGGGTCCGGCAACCTTCTGCATCCTCGTTACCGCGCTCGGTTCAGACGAGGTTTCGGGGGTCCCCGTTCGGATTTGTTTAAACTGCGGGGATCCAGATCGTCGACACGATCCAGATATCACGAAATCCCAGGGCGACGGGCTGGGCGGTAGGATCGAGGCTCTCGCTGCGGCTGGAACGCGTTCGCTATTTATAATCACGGGTTTGTTCCTCGTCTCTGTTTCTGCGCGTGTGTGTGTATTACTCACAACGGTAACACGGTCCGGATCACTCCTGCTCAATGTTAATTCACCAATTCCCGGTATCGCCGCACGGATCTTGTCTTTTACGCGAACAGCCTCCGGCCTTGACGTTCCGTGTAATTACTACGGTCGTATGAATGGTAACGCGACGCGCGGCGAATTAAGCGAACCGACATGCATCCTGGACAGCGTTAACCGCATACATACTGCACGTGTTGCCTTTCAATGGGAGCGGCTGATTGTGGGACGGTGACGAGACACACGGGGTCAGATGGTTAACAATACGCGACCAACCAGCGAGACTCTTCGACCCGATCCAGGTTCACCGGTGTCTATCTCTCAAGCGGGACCACAGGTTGCTGATTATTGCTCCTCTCTTTTTACCCGTAACGGCAGGTGGTAATTTGCCGAGCGACGTGGGTGTGGAAATTGCACCGACGGATTATTGAATTCGGAGGAGAGACGCCTCCGAGGATTACGTTGGCGGTGTCTTATCGCCGAAACGAAACTGCAATTATTTTTCGAACGATGCTGGACGATACTGGCCACTCATTGAAAGATGGTTCTCTTCGGAGCAATCTTTGGCAACGGAAAGTTTAACTCCCATCCGTCCCTCGTGTCAATTTGACACATTTTTCCCGAAGGAAGTTATACTGTTCTGTTATTTTTAGTTTAATGCGAAACACATAACTCATCAATAGACTGCGGATCTTTATGTAAAATAAAAATATTTTGCGTTGTTTGTGGGAAACAACTTTGTTAACAACTTAACAACTTTGTTACATTAAAACCACTATTTCGCCCAACCAATTTCTTCATAAATGCATAAAGATCCGCTGTCCACTCATCAATTTGGATAAGGAAACATCGAAAAGTAACTGTTTACCTTGTTATTGCATCGATCAAGCTCATAATAACTTTTCGGCATCTATTTACAATTTTTGATATGTGTGTAATTCAATCTTGTTCTTCCTTTAACTTCAATATCGTATGTACTTCACATACACTTTGTTTTTTCCACGACCCATTCTTAACACTTTAGTATATTGTTTTATGAAATAAGCACGAAAGAAGCTAGTACCCACCTTATCAATTACGTTTTGCAAAGAATGTTTGCTCTTCAGTAACTTCTGCACAACTGACAAATGGAAAACTGCTATTTGTGCTATCATTTTGTCCCGCTGGTGTACCTCAATATTTACGTTTTCATTTCGAAAATTCTATTGAAGTAAACATGGTGGATGATATTCAGTACATTGTACCTACAGGTATGTCAGAATATGTTGACATATTAAAATATATTACTTTTCTTCAGTTGATGTATCAAATGAGAAAAAATAGATGATGTGCTATCTTTTTGTCTCGGAGTGTATTCAGTTCGTGAAATGAGTGTTAAAGAAAGGTGAAAACCTAACTCACACTCAACCCTTGCACTGTTTTCTTAGTAAGAACTGTTTGTTTCTTTTACAGAAGCGTAGTCGTAAAGATGGGGTAGGATATTTTTGCACAAGATTCAACAAATTTTCAAGGTAACTCGCATGAAAGGCAATATAAACTTTCAAAGGTAGTTACAAGTTCGGAATATGAAATCGAGCAATAACAAGCATCATATCACCTTCGCCATTTTCGACTCCCGACAGCCTTGAAACTTCTCCCGCCTAATGCTCGGACCCATCAATCATCTAAACTCACTCGAATCGACCAATAAAGCCTACACGGACTCCCGTTCCGACTTCCTCGAGTTTCGTTTCCGGTGTACACAAAGGCAAAATAAAAATGCGAGTAGACAAAAATATACGTGCCATGCATCTAGCAACTTTTTGCGGTCCTCTCGTATGAATATCCTAAACGTTTAAATATAAATTTTCTCTTTCATCTAGTACAATAATAAGGACAGAAATTCTGATAATTACAGTTGTTAAAAAATCATATGGCAATGACTTAATAGTTACCTACTCTAGTTTAAAGTTTGCCATAATCGTGTATCAACTTCAGAAAATTGATTAGCATTGCTTTCACCGTTCAGACAAGCACAGAGTAAAGCGTATACATAAATTTCAACAAAATTAGCATTTATTTCAGCATTTCCCCTGGCAACGACACATTCATTTGCGATTTCCGCGGATAAATGTATGCAGAAATTTCTTGTCCAATTATTCCCGAATTCTGGACCACTGAGGAACGATGTCAAAGGCCTGGCTGACCGGCTCGGGGCTCGTTATACGTATCTGCCGGGCGTTGGCTGCGCCGCAGATTCAAAGACGACGTAATTGCATCTCGTGCGCAATGTACGCTACTTACGTATCTCTTAATTAATTCGTGCCTCGCCCCGCCCGGTAATTATTTCCATATCGCCAGACACGTACCCCCGTGACCCTCCTCCGGTGGCTGTGTCGGCTCGACGACGACGACGCCGACGACGACGCCGCGCCGTCGACGACTACGCACCGCGTGTCGGGAATATCGAGTATTTCCAACCTCGACCCCCGTGTATCGCCTCGACCCCCCACCTCTCCTTGCCTCGTTTTATTCGTAATTAATTACGCGGCAACGAGATACGCGAACGAACCCGGGGAGAAAGAAAAAAGAAGAATGCCTATCGCCGCGAAACAATTCACTTTCCGGAGATCCGGTATTTATGGGGCCCTCATCGACCACGGGAATGCTCGCCAGGAGGTATTAATAGCATGATTTCGGTCGCGATAAACACCGTTTTTAGATCGCTTCAGACCAGCTTGGATCCTGATCAAGGGTGGCTTCTTTGTCTCCTTTGGAAATTGGAAAATTTTTAAAGTTCACGGGGTGGGTTTGGTTCGAAGGTAAAAATTTGTTAACGCAAGGGTGAATTTTCTTTCGATTCTTACGGTTGAAGGAATCTGTAAAATCTAAATTATCTTTGTAATGCCGAGGACCTGAAGTTGAACAAACAAAAATTGTTTGTAATAAGAAGGTGGTTCTAGGTAAAAAGAAAATTCAATTTTATATTTTTTCTGGTTCAAAAATTCGTGATTTCTTGATTTATTAATTAACCTTATCACGCGTAAAATAGAATAGTATAATTTCTTTTAAAAAATGGGAGATTTCGAAACGTAGTGTAAATCGAGGAAAGATCAGGAGCTTAAATAATATTCATTCATGTTTCTCGTCTCGTACATGTCTCAAAAGAATATCGAAAGACTTCACTTCTCTATCGTATGTATTTCTAAAGTTAGTAAACGTTGCTTACAGCGTGTCAACAAGGTTTGTTTCAACAGTTTCAACAACGTCGCGTTCATCCCAGAGATCTCCCAATGAAACTGTAGATGCAAGCTCGCGGTTAACGTCTCTAACGGAATCAACCATAGAAAATGTAACTCGACGAAAGATTCGCCGGAATAAAGCCACCATTAGCATCCCCGTAGCGAGGTGATTTGCATTTTAGAAAACTATTAGTCGTAAACACATACTTTCTACATCGCGAACCCAGCTGGTTCGCTCCGGATAGCTAACATCATCTCCAGTTATGCTTCTTTTACAACAGAGTACTTGAAATTACAAAAGCAAAAGAGAAGCTTGAACAGATTTCAATGCGAGTGGTGTCGCTCCTTGGAGGTTTCTAATTTACCAATAAATTCATACACAAAAAAACTGGGTCTTCAGGTTCGAAGCTCACATTTTCCCAGCACGAAGACTCGCAATGATTATAAACTTACGTAATCTCGAGATCGACTGAAACTCGTCTCAACACGTTCTACCGTCGTTTATTCACGGAATACAGATAATCGGGTTGTTCGGCGCATCGTATATACATATTAAGCGTCCGTTTAACAAAGAGTCGTTCAGCATGACGAATGGAACGCGGGAAGATCATGAAATAGGAACGGTCGGGAATCATTCTACGGGTCCTAGTATCACAATCCAGTTAATTCACAGTCACATTCCGCCGGCCACACCTTGGACAGCTCACGAGGAACAGGAACCTCTTACGGTGTGTAATGTAATATTTACATTTCAATTACGCTAATACCGTCCGGGGGACGGCCGAAATCGAATGTCGCAATCAGTTAATTAAATCGCCGAGGAATCGCCGACTGCTCCCCGTCGATCGAGGAGCAAGGCGGGGTAAACGATCACAGGAACGATCCACCATTTTCCCAGCATTCGTCGATTCTCGTCCAGGTTGATCAACGATCACGGATATGCAAATCGCCCCTGAAAGAAACGACGCTCGTTCAATGTATATTCGTGATGATCCGCGTAATCATCCACGATCGCAGAATACTTCGGCATCATTACCTCATTCATTTCTCCGATGATCCATCGACGATAAACAAACAACTCGTAACAGTGCTCGGCGGAGCGCGATCTATGCACGCGAGGATCGTGATCGGGGAATACAAGAATCACTATAGCGTCGATGCCCGTGGCTCGCGTCCAACAAACGGAAGCTTCCGAGCGGTGTCATAACGTTCAATACAAAGTCGGATAAGAATGGGCGTGCGGGGTTCCCACGTGCTTCACGGATCAGTCCGATTTTTATATAGATCGTTCGCCTGATTATGTAACCTCCCGCATTCTTACGATTGACGTAGGCGAGCGTCTCCTCCCCGCCGCCTCTGCGACATATGCCGTCGTAGCCGTGCGTTTCTCGCAATGATTCATTGGGCGGAAGTACTTTCGGCGACGTCCGATTTGTCCTGAATAATTGTGTTGCAGCGCGTCCTCTATTTTCCAACAGTTTCCCGACAGTTTTCTTCGATGCTCGCTTGCGAACTTCAATGAAAATTCTCGCGCGAAAATTCCTCTTTCATTCATGAATCGTGACATTGCAAGGCACCGTTTTGTACTATTCAGCTTCGTATACCAGTTAACAAATTGGTCTCCAGAATAATCTACTATTTACATTGCAGCTCTCATAGATGCTCTTCAAGGTCTCCAGTCTCCATTGAAGATGCTGCTCCTCGAGCTCGATCCAATGTCAGAGCATTCTTGGGCCAATCGAGCATCAGTCAGGTTAATCAGGCCGGGATCCCAGTGCGTTGTCCAAGAACATGATATCTCCATCGTAAGCCTGATCGTTGAGGCTCGAGCATCGAGCAACGAGCCGCACGGATCATCCCCCAAAGCCCAAGCAAATTCCGCGCGGTCTGTGCCGTCGTCCATCATCAAAGCGAGAGAGATCGGCCGTTGATCAATTGCTGACGGATCTGCTGGTGCTCTCGAGGGAGCCTCTGCGCGCGTTCTCGGTCCTCAGGATGACACCCTGAGCGATGCCGTAGTGCTCGTAGGGGTCTTTGCGGTAGGCGACCGGTTCCTCGACGCGGTGGCCGTTGTTCCTCGGTCTCGGCGGTGTGGACGTTCTCGCGGGGCTGTTCTTCGGGGTCAAAGTCCTCGCGGGCGTGGAGGTCGGGCTTGTCTTGGGCGTTGCTTGCGAACCGGTCTTCGGATTAGCGTTGGACTCGCTCGGCACCGTTGGGACGGTGTTCATCCCCTGCAACGCGTTGAAGCTCTGCATGACGAGATGAGACGCGACCGACATCGTCAGCGGATTTGCCGGGGGGACCGGCCCGGCCGCGGATTTCTCGTTTCGGGCTACCGGCGGAGCGTTACTCAATTGATTCTCCACTCGAGTCGCTACCGCCGCCGTTGCCGTTGCCGTTGCCAGTGCCGCCGCCGGCATTGCCGCGGATTGATTTTCTACTCGAGACATTGATTGGGCCGCGGATCGATTCGACCTCTCGCCCCGAGCCATCGCCGGCGAAGTCGACGATTGGCCGACGTCCGCTTGAGCCTGAGCCTGTTTCTGTGCCTGTGCCACTGGCTGCGCCGGTGACCTGTCCGTTTCGCGAGGCAAAACCGATCTGTCTGTCTGCGAGCCCGAGAGCGCCGTGATCGACTGGCTCTTCTTCACCGAATCCGCGCGGCTTCCGTTCAGCACCGGAGAGGTCGGCGCTGGAAACGGGGCGGTATGCGACCGATGCTTCCTCGTGGGAATCTGCGGACTTCCGGGAAGAATACGATCGACCTGCGAACCGTTTCGATCCTGCGAGTTCGAGGTTGGAGGGTCCTCCATGTTAGATTTAGGAACGCCGCTGGTTGTGGCTACGGGAACATCTTGGGGACTGTTGAAGCTGTTCGGGTACGACTTGTTGAGCTGACCGTTCGTGCCATTGATCGACTTGGTCTCTTCCGTTGTGTCGTTTAGTTTCTGGGCTACGGTAGATGGTGACGAGGTCCCGTTTGTCCCGTTCTTCAGGATCGCCAGGCTAGGGTCGCCGTTCGGGAAGCTGGCGAACCGGGCGATCGTCTCCCGTTCTTCAGCCACTTGCGGCGCGAATGGAATCTTCCTCTCGGTGGGCTTAATGGTCTGCCGCTTTCTCGGCGCTGACGTGTCTGCTCTGTGCTTCTGTCTCCCGGTGTCGCTCGTCTTGACCCGCGTCTCCGGGAAGTGTCGGCCTTTCATCGAACTCGCCTCTTCCTCCTCCTCGTAGATCCGGATGTCCTCGTTCAGATCCGAGTCGTCCTCCTCGTACTCCTCGATTATCGCGCTAGCCTGGATCCACTCTCTGATACGGTCTTTCTTCTTCGAACGGTCCACTGTCGTCTCCACGCCATACGTCGTCAGTGTGTGCAGCAGCTGATTCTTCTCCTCCAACGAGCTGTGGAAGCTGTACATCGAGGGACACAGCTCGTCCCTCTCGTCCGCGCCACCTGTGCAAACGCGAAGCCAATCAAGTAGACGCCGGACGAGTCAGCCAGGTTTAATTTCGAGGGATCGTTACCGTTCATCGCCTTCTCCGCGCCTAGTTTCGCCAGCCAACGGTCCTCCACGTATTTGTTTACCTCCAAGACGCTCGCGGGCCTCTTCTCCGCTTTCGGGTCCAACAGGCGTTTGAACATTCTGGGAAACGAGACTTTGTTACGGACTTGAACGGTTTCAAGGTCGGTCCTCACTATACGGCACGGACCGGAAGTCAGTGGGAAAATTTGGAGGTTTTTAGGTGGATGGTAAGCAGCAAAACAAATGGTAGCCAGCGGACGTGTTAGATCATCTATAGCGGTGAATGTAATTTTAGGAACTGTGAGTTTATATGGCACATCTGATGATTGAGACTTCGTGACATATTTTTTTACATTCTGAAAGCATTAATATACTTCTCTTATCTTATCTGGCTATGTCGGAAACTTTTTCTAATAAATTCAAAGCAGGAACATTAACCAGTCCAGTTCGAAATAGAAGAGATCTACATAGATCTAAATCAAAGTCAGGTGTCTCGCTATACAGATAACACTAATTACAGGTATCGACTGTTCAAGCTGAATTTATTGACCGAAAAACCAATCAGTGCTTATGTACAGCTAAATTAGTCCTCCACTGATTTATGACTTCCCTCTTTCTTAGTCGACCGACCCGTCGAACACGTTTAATGATCTTCTTTTGGGACAATAAACTATTCAACGCGTGCTGCTGCATCCGCGGCCGTCATCGCGCTTATTTCGAAAATAAACCGAGGCTAAAAGCATCCCCACAGATTCCGGTTTATGTGTCCCCCAGATAATTTAGTCGTATGATTGTTTTCACCGGGGGAAAATCAGTGCATAGAAATTCTTTTTTGACCAACTTCTCGAAGCTAGCGACGGGTTTGATACTCGCGAATATCGATCGATTTCGTGCCTACGATTCGTGTCACCGGGTTCGATCTGTACTGGTTTATTCCACGAGCTTATGAAGTACTTGGTATCATTTAGCTGTTCTCGAAACTTTTAATGGCCACGTTCGAGTGCTCTCGTAAGTAGACCGCGGATTTTATGCGTTTACCACGCGCGCGTGCATACAAAACACAGGACAGTAAAGACCGTTTGATTTTTCGTTGAACGGAGACTTTTCTATCCGGTTGTGTAATTCTTGCAAGTTAACTTCGAAAATTGTCTCCGTTCGCTTCGATGATGAAAATTCGCCCATCTTATGTTTTCGGTACTGCAAAATATTTTATTTCTCTGGCATTCTGTTGTCGTTCGATGTATTCGTTTTACCCTTCGAACGCGGTGGCCGGGTCAATTTCGACCTATACATAGTACCAATATTGTCATACAATTACTCATTTTCTAACTGGAATAGCTGCTACGTTTGTAAGTGTCTTGAAATATTTGTTTTCGACATTGCTAAATAAAATGATGAATAAAATTGTTGTAGATTTAAGTGTAATGCAAAAATTGGTGAAAAGTATGAGAAGATTTCGCGTAAACCGAGACAGCAGTTCTGCGATAGATGTAATTGTGTGCAACCGTTTCAAGAATAATTCGATATGTCCTGAGATTTTGTTAGCGACCGTGTCTTTTGGAAATGGAACAACGTGAATAAGAATTAATTATATCGTCACACTCGTCTCGCGTTTCGAAATTTCCAAGCAGACGATGGCTCGGTTTCCAGATAAGATAGGAGTCATTAAAGTTTCGTGACTGCTGGCGCCTGGTCCGCGTCACACATTCGAAGAAACTGACCTCTGCGCCCGCGAGCTGATCAGCTGAAATAATTTCGGTTTCTTGGCTATGTTGAGCGTCGCGTTGTGCCAGTTTTGATATCTGGTGTACCGCGGGTCGTCCAACGCCGCCTTCTGCCACGGCAGGCATCCGGTCAGACAGACAAATAGGACAATGCCGAATTGCCAGACGTCGTGCGACGTGAGGGCTCTGAAACCGTGAAACGTAATACACTAAACAAGTCGTCCGAGATAATGTCATTCACGTTTTCGCCTCGCATGATTCTTATAACTCTCGCGCAGCTTGTTCAAGCTTCATTCAGAGAGCCGACCAAAACCCGCGGCGCTCCAACCGAAATTCTTTTAACAATTCCAACTCCACCGAGAAAATTCGGCACTCTGCAAAACACCCTGATATCTTGTACTCGCAGCGAATCTAAGAACTTCAGAAATGTGAACATTCATGGAACAGCATGTGAACTCGTATGAACATGCAAAAATGTTGCTGTATAGGCTGCGAGATTGACTTTGGGGGTGGGTTTATCCCCCAGGTGGACTTTGAAAGTGAACATGAACTGTACTCACAAAATTTGTATAAGATTGATTGAATAACAATTGACTGCTTTACTCAAATCTTTAAATAATTACTTCTAAAGATGCACAGGACTTCGGAGGCTGTAATAGTCCGCTAATTCGATGAACATAAAGCTTATACGTCTCTTAAATAATTATTAGGATTGCTACACAATGGACAGTGCATCTTGTACTACACGAATCGAGAACGTTCTTCGGGAAGTAGATTGTCCCAACGCCGTAGAACGGTATAAATTCATGAACATCAGAGCAAGCATAAATCCCAGCACAGAGCCTAAACGTCTCATAAGCAGTGCGCGACTGTAAATGTCTTATGAGGGTCCGCATAACTCCATAATTCGGGAGCAAGTGCTCAACTATTTAATCCACCCCCAAAGTGGTCCCACATATTACAGGGATGTCCTTTGTATCCTGAAATACGATTCTCCGAGCTCCGACTGTACTCTCATTACTGGTGTGCATTAGTCTTCCGGAAGCGGAAATGATCAACCACCACCGGGAGGATAAAGCACTTTGTGAATGGACGGCTATCGGTTTCTTCGAAAATATAATATCAGAGATGAAATCGTCGCAATTTCGCGAACATTATTGGAACGTTACAAGTGGGCAAGGTAATTACTGGTAATGGTCAATCGTATAATTACTTGTACGTCTCGTCAGTGTCGATCTGCAATACCTCGGGCGGCGAGTATGGCAGCCACTCGTTGTGTCGTCGCACCACGGTGTTCACCCGTCTGGTCTCGCCGAAATCGCAGAGCTTGATCCGCGAAAAGTCGCTGCGAAAGACGAGCACGTTGTCCAGCTTGATGTCACGGTGCACCAATTCGCGGCTGTGGATGTGATACACCGCTGCAGCCAATTGTCTGGCCACCCTCTTCGCATGCAACTCCCCTAAACCCGTCTCTGTCACGTTGGACGTCAGGTCTCCTGAAAAATGGAAAACCACGAGCGATATTAATGACTCCGTGAAAGTGGGTCCTAAGGTGAATCCTAATTAATTAGATCTTAGGCAGGGAGCGAAGAATGTGGTAGAAAGTAAAATATTGATTCTCGGGAAATTGTTATAGGCAATGATTCAATTAGTCAATTGGAATATTCGTCTTCCGCTGGATTATTGATAATTTTACGGCGCGTGAATTCCAGCGTCTTTCCAAGGATACGGGGTATTTACAGTACAATTAACTTCTTCATCGAGCCATTAATCACTCAGCCAGAACGTGCAAAAAGATTAATGGCGAACTAATTGCACGTTGCCGCGCGTAAGGGGTTCTCCTAGTTTCTCGTTCTTCCGCGGACACTTTGATCGACGGAAAAGTTGCGCACCCTTTACTATACAGAAATGTGGTGATTAGACCGCGGATCTTTATGCAAAATGAACATTGTTCCCGTCTAGAAAATGTAACAATCGTTGCACAATTACATAAAAATCCATCAACAACGTAAGACCTTGTCACTAAAGAAACAACGATACACCCGATCCCACACTTTTTTTATGAATGAGCATTTATTTGAAACATCGATGTTTCGCTTTGACGTTTAAACAAATGTGCATAGATAGAAAAACGTTTATATTATACAAATATAAGAAATTAAATTTTTAATAAAGATTTAGTTATATAACAAATGGTTAATTAAAATGTTATTATTAAGCTATTATTGCTATTTTTTACATTATTTTCTATTGATTTTTGATGTCATAAACTTATCTTAATTTTAAAATAATATAAAAATTTGAGTAAATTTATTGTAATTTAAATAAAATTAAAAATTGAGGGAAAATTTTCATATTATTTAAAAATGACATTAAATTAATATGACAATTAATTGTATAATATAACATTCAATTTGTGATCAGCGACCTCAAAAACCTTAGTACACGGTGTTTTAGAAAGGTTTTTAGCTTTTCGGCGTTTTGGAACACTGTGTAAACGGAAAGAATGGACAGGATATCTTACAAATGATCTTGTGATGTCACGTGTGCCAGTTATCTTTGCTTCACTGGATACTCGACTTTCCTGTACACATACTATACACATGCCGCGTCCATGAGATTATATTGCCCAAGACTCTGTTACACACAATTGGCTGGTATGTAAGTATATGTATACAGTTGTTTACTTTTACTGACTCGTGTCGTAGGATCGAGTTAGGTCATGTTCTCACCTAAGGGGGCGTACTCCTGGCTGAAAACATAGAACCCGGCGGTCTCGAATGCGACGTCGTAGGTGGTGATGATGTTCCTGTGCGCCGCCAGGTGCAAACCGTAATGGAACTCGCGAAAGAAGTCGGAGATGCCGGTGTACGCCTTTGGCAGGGCCTTGAGCACCATCTCGGTCTGGGTGCTGCGGTGTTCGGTCAGCAGGATCTTGCCGAACCATCCTTCGCCGACGATTTGCAGGATATCGAACTCGTCGATCAGATTCACCTGTTCGGGAGAAGAAAGTACGGCGGCTCAGCTGGTGCGATGGATCGCGGACCGATCCAGGGGAACGTGCGAGACCCAACGGAACAGCTGCAACTTCCCCCGAAATCGATTCGGATCGCGAAAGGGACGGTAGATGGCGAAAAGCCGGAGGAGAGCAGACCATCGAGAATGGACTATGTCCGTCGCGACCATCTATTTTTAATTCCACTCACGACGGCGCGGCGTTCCGTCGCGTCACGTTGTTCTTTTAGTTCGGGTTGTAAACACATTCGTATTAATTAATAAACAATTTTAATTTTCTATTCCCGATTAAAAACATATAACTCGTGCAATTTTTATTATTTTTACTTGAAAGAAAACCACACGCATACATGAAATGCCAATAAATATGTGTGCAAAGTCCCAATGCAAAAGGTTCAATAATCTTTCCGAAAAAAATTCGGTAAGACGGCCCCGATAATAAGAATACCTTATGACGGGGGTTGACTCGTCTTTCCGGGATTGCAAGGGTGCAGGATGCGTCTTCTCACTTCTCGATAATGCAAAGATGGGGTTTATCAATAGCCAAAGCGCTAGATAAAAGATCGATCTATGTAGGCTGCGATCGCCTTCAAAAGTCCTATTTTTACATTTACGAGGCGTAATTTGCATTATTCGGAATAATGCAAATTACGCCTCGTAACTGTAAAAATAGGACCTTCGAGGGCGATGAAATGAGAAGGCGCATCCTGCACCCTTGCAATCCTGGAAACGAGTCTACCTCCTTAACCCCCTGCCGTACCATTTTCTTTACGATTACAGTGATTAAACGTCTTTATCCCCAAAAATGTATATTTTTTGTATAGCTACATTTATTTTAATGCTTAAATATTAATTACAAACGAATCAAATTTTACTCCGTCTAAACAGAAACGCGTAACATTCATATTTGTCAAAATCTTCATGCCGAGTCTGACTCGTTAAAATACGGCAAGGGGTTAAGGAGTGGCTTCCGGGTATAACGTGAAGGTCCAAGAACGTTTTTCGACGCGTCAAGCGACTCGATTCGCCGATTCGATGCATAATTGAACGAGCAAAACGTACCGATCCGTACCCAGAACGCTAGAGGTGGTACGGTTTGAGGAACTATACCGGGCGAGCGGTTAGGCGTGCGGGACGCGACGGAATTGCGAATCGTCGGAAGTTGTCCGGAACTTCGGTATAGTTCGCCGGGAAGTTTGGACTCGAAGCGTTTTGTCTTACGGACTCTTCTGGTGTATATTCTGTTGAGTAACTGAAGTCGACCGAACTTCGCGGAAGTTTGATGTAATACTTGCACCTTTCGCCGACGAATCTTGTCGGGCTGGCGACAGTCGGCTCTTGCTTATGGCAGCGAAAGTTGCAACGAAATGAATTGGCCCTCCGAGGCGCTAACGTAATTTGTAATATTACTACGACGCACTTGACGATATTCGAATTGTATTTTGATATTGCACACTTTTGTTGCAGGTTCACCGATTATTCGGTTTGTGTAAATCCACAAATTGTAGATTCTGTGATTGCATCCAAGGACACGTGTATAATGCTGCTCTGTACGCGGCGGATCAATGAGAGTATTGTGAGGCTCGATTGTTTGCATTTATGTTTCAATGTAGACTAAACGACCTGCATTTTTGTGAAATTGGTTAAAAGAATACTCAATACATAACTACTTCTAACCTATTTACCTGCCTAGTGCCTAAGGGTCTTCTTTTTTTCTTTTTCTTGTCTTCTCACAATGTTAGTACTCTGTAATGTGCACTTTAAATCAGAATAACTTTTTTATTAATGGACCAAACGACTTCAATTTCTTTGTAAGGCTAGATGAATTAGTTTAGTAAACGACGTCTAAAAGATATGTTAAAAAAATACATTTGGTCGGAATTGTGAAATACAATAGAAAATATCTATTTCTACGACTTTTTTAGCTGGGCCAATAACGAAAATTTAAGATTATTTATTCTGGTTTAAAGTGTGTTTGATCAGTTTTGCTCCTAACTGTACATTACGTTGTAATAAATCTCCGAGCGCGTGTGACGTCCCCAGTATTTCCTTCCCTCATAATTCACATCGTGCGTCAAACTAATATTATATCGGTAAGTAGCAATAGCCCCCGAAAATTCTCGTCCAAGTCCTCGGACCTCGAAGGTCGCGTCGCGTCTGTGGTATAATGTCACGGCTCGAAGGCAGAAGATAGGTGTGAAAGGGTTACTTTTCGGCCGAGGTGCACGGAGTGTCCCCGATTTTCCAGAGACTTTCGAAACCCCTCGAGAAGAGGATTTACTGCCTGTCCTTTGGAACAATGGGAACATACGCCGGCCCGGAGATTGCTTTATTACACGCTCGGCCGCGAACTGGCTCTCCTCGTACAACTCGGCGTTAAGTGTTAAAGGTTACAATCGCATCGCGCATTGTCATAAAGTGGGCATCGGGCGAAAGTTGGTTTAGTGCCAGAGAGGAGGAGGATTGCCCGTTCCGCGTTACTGTCCCGATGTAAATGTTCCACGTACGATCACTATTTCGGGATCCTGACGAGCCGAGACTGGAAACCGCGGGTCTCGCCGCCCCGTAATCCGTCGGCGAATAATTTAAGGATCTATGCGCTACGATACAATCTTCATACGATCGGACGTTCCAGCGCACCGACTCGTTTCGAAAGTCTTTCCCGAGGTGACTCATCGGTCGCGGGAAAATAGCGGTTATGTGCGTGATTGACCGCCTGCCTCGAGAGGACCTTCTTTGTCAACTCGAGCTTTTGTTGCTCTGTATATAAACTCGAGGTTTACTGCCTCGTGGAGGAACAGAGTCGACAGTCCCGGAGATTTATTTTCGGCACCAAGTAAATTATTTCTACGCGAAGCGAAGAATTAATCAATTTCGAGGAAAGGGACAATGCTGCTTTCACGCTCGACTATGGCAGGGTGAGAATCTCCTGGGAATGGGACTATAATCGTTTAACTCTTTACGGTAACGAACTTTTATCAGGATTCATTCGATCAGGCCAATCGAAAGAATTGTCTAAGGGGTGAACGCCGGTAGAATACGACCGTATGGCGAAGACACGTTTCGGAATTGAGTTACCTTCTCGAGCTCGAACTCTCGTATCCTGTGAATGGAGCCGCCGATGGCTTTCTTCATTAAGCTCATTCTGACGGCCGGTCGTCGATCCTGTGCCACGGGCTCGAATGGAAGCCAAAAGTCGGGATGGCGTTTAACAATCCGGTGTGGTTGACGCTGAGACCGCGAGGCTCACATTCTGTCATTTCGCGGTGAACGCTCTGTCGAACTCTGCGCTGAACAGATTGAAAGTGACTCTGTTACATTGATCGGGCTGTTCCATTACCGGAAAAGAACCATCCTTGCTCACTGTTCCACATTTTCCCGTCTGTCTGCGGAATGCGAGAAATTCAAATATTCCCAGAAATCTTTTACTATTTCGAAACTACAGTGACCCGAATTAATATTCGGACGCTCTAAAGAAGACGATAACTTTTTTAGTATTGTACTATACGATTTTAACTTTTTTTGGAAGCTTAACGCAATTATTTTACTACAGAATGTGAAAAGAAATGCAATTGTTCGTAATTGTAGAAAAAAATACTGAAAGTTGTATTTTACAACCTTTTTATGTGGGCCTATATTGAAAATTCAAAAAATACGTTTTGCAGATCTGTGTCAATTATATGCACGGTGACAGTTTCATCGAAATCGGTTGATGCGGGGAAAAACGGCAGGCATTGAAAGATGTAAGGATCCTTAAAATTGCAGTTGGAGGGCGAAAATCGTGAAAATCTGCAATTTTCATCATCTTTAAACGTTTGTAGCTCATTGCAACGTCGACCGATTTTGACGAAATGTTCAGAATATGTTTAATTGGCACAGATCTACAAAACGTATTTTTTAAATCTTCAATATAGACCTACAGAAAAAAGTTGTAAAATGCAACTTTTAGTATTTTTTTTACAATTCCGATCTATTGCAATTTTTGAAAAAATTTCTTTTCAAATCCTTCACATCCTTTTCAAATCGTATAGTACATATAGTATAGTTATCGTATTTTTTAGAGCGTTCGAATATTAATTCGGGTCACTGCAAGTGTTTGGAGTCAGCAAAATTTTTATGAAACTATAATTTCATAAACTTCGCTTTATTATGAATTCTACCACTTTTATGTTGTATCATTATTGTGAAACATTAAGCCCTAAGAGCCTGTTCAGACACGGCGGAAGCCGCGCGTTTTCGACCGCGCGATTTTTGTTTTTGATTGTTTGACCGCGCGGATGCGTGTGAACGGATACATAAACGCTAATGTAAATAAGGTCCGCACGGATTCGGCCGTGTCTGAACGGGGTCTTAAAATCAGCATTTTCCAGCTACTTACCGGAAGCCTATTAGAATGACTCTCAATACCTACGTTACATCAAAAACGAATATCAAAATCTTGTTTTAAAAAATAGTCATGAAAGGAGCGATCACGACAGGATTGCCATTGGTGCCGAATCATTTCTTAAGAAATTCTGCTGCGAGTCATAAACGGTTATAATCTATTAACCCTTAGCCAGTCACGCGCCATAAGACAGTTTTCAAACTTTGCATCTGTTTCTTCCGAATTTTGTTGAATCGCACGTCCAGTCGAGGGTCAGAACATCGAAGAGGTATCGAAGGGGCGTGTGAAGCTGCCGAAGGCAGTCTTTCGCAGGAAATAAACGCGCGGTCCTTATTCTGTGCAGCGGATATTGCTGAGGATTTGCCAAAGCAGACGAAACATCGCACGCCGCTCCGACGACGCGACGGATAGAATTTTGGGGCGAGGGTAAAATGCGGCTGGTCGTGTCGTTTTCTAACAACGGGATCCTGACGGGAATTAAAGCGTTTGCCAAAGCGCGGGGCAAAGTTTGTCGAAAGCCACTTAAACCACGATCACGTGCTCACGTTTCCGCCGACCGGGGGAGAGTAAGTTTTAGATAATGCTCCCTTTGTGCCGGGTCGCGGGGTATAACAACGCGTTTTCACGGAGCTACAAAGCTCCGTAAGCACCCCGGACCGTTCACGGCTGGAAACAACAGAGAGAAAAACGTGTTCGGCAAATGACGTCTCCGCAGGAAAAGGGGGGGGCGATTTCGGGACAGCTACTTCTCGAAGCAGAAAGATACGTCGAACGCGGCGCGGCTGACTCGTGAAAAGAATCGCCCCCGACGTTTGATGTTGGGCTACTTCCGAAGGAGAACGTGGTTTCGCGATGCGAAACATGGCGGCCGCATGAAACATTCATGCGGGGCGCACCGGCGAGATGGGAAAAGCATCGATACGCGTTGCAGAGAAACGGGAGTGAAAAGGTGGAGACATGAAAGAAATGCAAAAAGTGTGAAAAATTTTAGAAACGCGCTCTTTCTCGCGCGAGATGCATCGAACGTGTCGTCGTTGTTCCGTCGGACAAAAGAATTTTAATAATAACCATGGTAGAAGGATCGAAAACCTGTCAGTTAGTTAGCTTGCAGCGTATCCTCTTTTAAGTGAGTCCTGGGACGGAACGAAGCATTGCTTTTAACACGGTTCGGAGAAGGTGGGAGACACCTCCTCGTTGATCGGAGAGTTAATGGACTTTTAGTGTACGGCTTTTTAATTATAGCGGATCTAGGTTACAGTGTTTCTACGACATTCGGGAATGACGGTTGTTATTCTGGAGTACACGTGTCGCGGACGAAAATAGCGTTACAGATTCCGGGACATAATTCCCGGTTGTGTATTATTCCTGTAGAATAAGTAAGTGGCCTCCGCCTAATTTCACGGTTGTTTCTATACTCTATACAGCTTAAGCACGTATTTTCGAATCGCGATAATTGTTGCGCAAGTTGGACAACGAAACGCCGCAAATCTCGGCCGGCGCACACACGCGCAGACGGACCGCTTCATTCGCCAAATTGCGGTAACTATATCGGTCACCTTTCTCTGAGGTTCGACTTAATTTCGTTCCGACAAAGGGAATTCGAACGTCACACGGATAGACTTACATTTGGTTATAACCGGCCTTCCCACGGGGAATCAAATATTTCATTTGAAACCCTGTTCCAGAGATTCTTCGATTCGATTACGGAGGCAATAAATAATATTTTCTATACTGGCTTCGAAGTTAATCAACTTTATCCATAGAAAAATTAAATTCCATCTTACCAAGGGACGTGACTAGACGTCGGTTCACTTATGGAACAGTTTCACCGCGGAATCTCACAGTTTCACTATCACAAAAAAGCACAGATTAATTTATCACTTTCCGCGGACGATTGGGATTCGCAAGAGGCTCCTCCAATTCCCGAGCACTCACTCGCGCACTTCTCTGGCACTTCGTTCCAAGAATTCGCTTGTGCCACAATTAATCCATCGAAAATGTCAGCCGCGGTGGCATTGTCGGGGGCGGTTTTCGCCAGGAGATCGCGGCCAGGATCGTCGCGGGGAAAGTGCCTCGATCGGATCGAGGATCGTTTTCGCTGGGATCGTTCAACGAGCCGTAACTGTGTCCGCCGGGATTTGTGATTTTACAGCGGCTCCCGTGTTCGCTGCACTCTTCGAGTGTCTGCAGTATTTATAAAACACCGACCGGAAAGCGCGACTGGCGAGCTGATTTTGGCGCCGAGCCGGCTTGGCCGCGCGCTGACGCCTCGACGCGCGGACGTCGTCGTCGTCGTCGACGATTTCACGTCGGCTCTCTGGCGACCCGTCGATCGCAAACGAATCCACAGCGGACACCGCCGCGTGTTTCGCGTACCTTCGCGGCCCCGTCGATGAAGATCATCGTCGAGACCCGCATTTTTGCACGAAATTCGCGGACGCGGTGCGGCCCCGGGAAATTTATACGTCTGCGACGTGACGCGACGTGCTTTCGGCGTGTTTTATGGGAACGATGAGTAATTCGCGAGTTATTTTCACTCGGAAAACCGGGGCTGGTGGAAATAATGGGGCCGGGATGCTTCGCGAAGAAGAAGACGAACGGAATGGATTTCTTAATTGAACTTCGCCGCCGCCGCTGCGCCGTTTCATTTGACAGTGATTCATTCTAATTAGTAGAATTCGTGGACTTTATTGCAGTTACCCCGCTTATGGAAGTTAGGGTGATAACATTTAAGGAAGAATAATGGCAAAAGTTTTGGCTAATGTGATAGAAGTCTGCTAATTTTGAATCTTTAATGGAACAGGTCAAGTACAGATTATGGAAGACTCGTATCGATAAAGCTGTTTTCCTGTGTATGTTTGATAGGACACTGTACTTTACTAGTATATGCTAGTACTGTATAATACTTTTACTGTATATGCTAGTTGTGAACGTGTTTATTGCATTTCTGGTGTAGAGACTTTGGTGGGAGTAGTCTGACTCGCGAAAATATTTGGGCCAATTACGTGGCGTTCATGGAATTTACCTAGCCCAATTTCGGCGAATTTATAGAGTCATGCGATTTGTCATTAGGTGCGAACGCGTTTGTTGTATATGTGTACTAAATAATTCGATACTATTTTTTATAACTATTGAGAGTCTACCGCTGCACAATAATATTCATTTAACACTAACTATGTATACCGGCTCGAAAATGTGTCGAATACACATTGTTTTATGAAAATGACAAGACTGAACTTATTTCGATTTTTCACAATTTTTATAATAATACGTGATTAAATAAAGAAATTTTTTGAATAATTTCTGATGGAAGCATGTTTATAATTTCAATAATTAAAAAATAAAAAATGTGAAATCAGTCATTTCACTGGTCTTGGTACGGTCAGTGTTAATTGTTTAGATAATTGATCTCTATCGATGATGACGTCAGATTTTTCATTTATTACAGATCTGAATATAGTATTGACTATAGAATTGCTCAAAACGTGCTCCACTGTTTAAAATTCTCCCACAATTCACCCATCCCGTGCACTACGGACCTCTGTCGGGTGGTGCTTGAACCGCTTTCATAACTCTATTCTGACCATGGACCTAAGGTCCATGATTCTGACAGAGAGGAAATGAGAGTGCTCACGCCCGGTGTTTGGCCGTGCCGCTTTTGTCTCCACATCATGTTTAGCCTGGAACAGCTCCTACATCATCTTTAGCATGGAACAGAACCTACACCATCTTTAGCAGGAAACAGAACCCACTTTACTGTTATTAAATCTGTGTAATGGATCAGAACTAGCTTCAACCACCGACCAGATACTATTAAATGATATTAACTATTAAATAACTATTAAATTGTATAGTCAGACAGAGAGTATATACTCTCTGAGTCAGAAAAAAATTTAGTCTTCGAGTATAATGTAGAGCGAACCGTAAAATGCGGTATTGAGGAGGGACTGTTTTCGGGGTGCGGAGCAAGGGGATAGGCGAATAGTTTGTTCCTGACACGCTGGGAGCGCTGCGAAAACGAGGCACAGATTTAACATAGGGCTCTTATGGGAGTGTCGCCTCTATCTCAGTGATGCCAGAACCGTGGTACCGTGGTACTAAACCGTTTCTACCTACAATTTGCTCTCTATGGAGATGAATTAATTATTGAAAATTGAGAAGACAGGTTTATTTTCATGCTGTAAAATATAAATAAAACCGAAAGATGGATGAAGCTAAATTTTTGAAACGGTAGGTATTTCAACACGTCATTACGATATTAATCGATACTAATTGTCATGATAATTTGACAGAAAATTCGATATTATTTTTTGTCTAAATCGTATGTCATGTACAACTATAAAGAATGTATTTTTAATATTTAGAAAAGTGAGATCCGGTTCTCTGGACGTGCATCCAACAGAAAAAGCTTTAGTAGTTAATTACGATGTGGAAGCATTAATCTTGGGTGAATTGGGAGACCCTATGCTGGGTGACCGTAAAGTAATACTTTTAAATAGTTTGTTGTGTCGTAGTGCTACGTTTAAAATGTCATTCTAATTCATTATGTTCGCAGGAATGTCAAAAAATAATTCGGTTAAAAAGTTTAAACGCAGACACTAATGTATCACTTCTCGCTAAGGAAGTGATAGAAAAATGTTCTTTAATTCATGAATCTAAGCTAAAAGAGGTAGAACAATTGATTTATTACCTACAGAATCGAAGAACAAATGATACTTCTGCGAGTAAGTTTATTTCTTCATATAAAATATCTTCCAATGTTATTTCAATTCTGTTTTCCTTATTACATATTTTTCGATATAGGCAATGACAATAATTCTCAACCTTCAAGACCGACGTCATCAAATTCAATATCTGCAGACAATGGGGAGATAGAACGAGCTATCATTAGTAATGTCGATAGTTACATTGAATTATTATATGAAGAAATACCAGGAAAAATCAAGGGTTCGTCTCTGATCCTACAATTGGCACGAGTACCTGATAATCTCCACGAATTGACGAAAAATGGTATTAAATATTTTTATATTCATCTACATAGATAATGGTTACATCGTTTGTAATTAATGTTTACTCTTCCAGAATCTCTGTTAAGCGCTTTAGCTAGAGTTCTAAGAGAGGATTGGAGGCGTAGCATAGAATTGTCTACAAATATCGTTTACATCTTCTTTTGTTTCTCGACGTATAGTCAATTCCACAATATCGTGCTTGAATACAGAGTAAGCGAGAATACTTTAAAACTGTTCACTATATTTTATAATACTGTATAACTTTAACTATTATCTTTAGATCGGATCATTATGTATGGATATAATAGACTTCGAACTACGCCGGTACGATCAATGGAGAGAGGATATGGAAAAACGTAGGCGTCACTTTGAAAATACTACCGGTTTAACGTTCTTCTCCAGCGTAAACGATAACTGCGACAAAAAGACTAAAATCATCGACGATATTTGGAGTACAGATGGTCCTCTAGATTATGAAATTAAAAAACGATCTAGTGAAATTTCTGTAACTGAAAATGATATCAAGAAATTGAAAGAGGAACTTGAGAAAAATCGCAAGAAGTTTAAAAGCTTAATAAAAAAACAAGAGCAATTATTGCGAGGTTGGTAGTTGCCTTTTTTGATAATATAAATATCAGAAAGGTATTATAATATAGTTTCTTTTACAGTGGCCTTTTATTTATTATTAAATATTGCCGAAAATATGGAAGTTGAGAGAAAAATGCGTAAAAAAAATGTAATTGGAATGCTGATCAAGACATTGGACAGGACAAATACAGATTTGCTGATACTAGTTATTGCGTTCCTGAAAAAATTATCCATATTCCGAGAGAACAAAGATCTTATGGTAGAATTCTATGAAAAACAATTTTGGTACTATTTAATCCATCCGTGTTTAATAAGTCCATACATAATCTATTATTGTTTCAGGCCGAAGGAAATATTATTGAAAAAATACCAAGACTTCTGCAAAATAATAATGCTGATTTGGTACTAAGCACTTTAAAGTTATTGTTTAATCTGTCTTTTGACACAAAACTTAGGGCGAGGATGATAAGAGTTGGTTTGTTACCAAAGCTAATTAAACTTCTTGGCCAAAGCGACATTAAAAATAAAACAATAATTTTGGGAACATTATATCATACTAGTATGGATGATAAAGTGAAAGCTATGTTTACAAATACTGAATGCATACAAATGGTGAGCATCGTAAGGTTTTCATATATGTGTCAATTTCGCTTGTATTAATTATAAACGGTTTTAAGGTAACAAACATGATTTTGAACTCTGAGGATGACGAACCGAAGTTAGAATTGGTAGCTCTTGGTATAAATTTAGCAATTAATAGTAAAAATGCCCAACTCAAGGTAGAAAATAATCGTTTGCAAGGTCTTATAAAAAAAGCATTCAGAAATCAAGATCCCCTTATCATGAAAATGATACGAAATATTTCTCAACACGAGTCTACTAAGGAGAGTTTCGTTGTAAGTCATTTTATTCTATAAGACGTATCATTTTGTAAGCAGAAATGTTCAAAGATAATTCCTGATAATTAACAATAAAAACTATTAGGAATTTGTGGGTGATTTTGCTATGGCATTAAATCAATCGGACTCTCAAGATTTCGTGCTAGAAGTTATCGGTGTGTTGGGCAATTTAGAATTGCCTGACTTGGATTATTCGCAAATACTCCATCGATGTGATTTGATACCATGGATACGCAACAATCTGGTTCCAGGTTGAATATTTTCTTATATACTAATTCTTTTTACTATGGTTTCTTTCCAATTTTTCATTATTGTCGTTTTTAAACAGGTAAAGCACCTGACGATTTGGTACTTGAGATTGTTATATTTTTGGGTACGGCGGCTTATGACGAGGATTGCGCGCGTTTATTATGTAAAGCCGACATACTACTTTCCCTTATCGAACTTCTTAAAGGTATGTGTAACATTGAAATCAAGTAAACAATAATTATTAACAAAAATTCTCCTTACAGCTAAGCAAGAAGACGACGAAATGGTTTTGCAAATAATATATGTTTTTTATCAAATATCTAAACATGATTCGACGAGAGACTATTTAATACGCGAGACTGGTAATGGTAATAATCAATTTCTTTGCTTTTTCCCGTTTAGCATACTAAAATGTACATTGCTGGCGTGGTTTAACAATTGGAAATATTTTACGTTCGATATACTGGAATATAAATGTTATTTGCAGAAGCACCCGGCTATTTAATAGATCTGATGCACGATAAAAATCCAGCAATTAGGAAAGTATGTGACTCGTGTTTGGATGTTATTGCTGTAAGTATATTGTATATGTATATAACTTTTCGTCCATAAGAAGCTTTCTACAGAAGTAATCGATTTCAATTAAAATGCTAAATATTAGATGTGCGACAAAAATTGGGCAGCTCGTATAAAAGTGGAAAAATTCAGATCGCATAATCAGCAATGGTTGGAAATGGTCGAATCTATAACAAGCGACACTACTAATCACTTACTACCAGAAGAAGACGACAGTCTGTCACCGTTTACGAATGGTGATTTCTTAAACAATACAATGTTATTTCCCTCTGGTAAGTAATTTTTAATGTACATATATTTGTTACTAGTCTTTTATACCGATACTATTGAAAATCCTTAAATCCATAATAGGTAATGTAGCATCGTTTAATGCAGATGACAGATTTTCAATTATGAAAAATTCTTCGGAGTCGTCTGAAAATCAAAGTCGTCCTGTCAGCAGGTAAGTTTTTTTAAATGTTTTCTCTTTTAAACACATGTATACGTACGTATACATGTGATAATAAAAATTGATTTATTTGTCCTACTTCTATATTAGGTACAAAGATTTTGATGAGTTGGGCGAACTCATGGCTCGCTCTAAATCTCGTATGTCCGTTGGTTCGGGGATCGAAGACCTCTACTATAATTCCAAAGTAAAATTTACTGAATCAGACAGTTCACATGTGTTAATATGAAAGGTAAACCATACTATAGTGGATTGCCTCCTAGTGGTAATAAGAACTTCAATTCTTATTTAAAATCCTATTATCTTTCCATATAAATGTGCATAATGATGCATGTAATAGTTGCTTCATTTGTCTGTGAGTCTCAATCTTGATTTTAGTTTTCAATCGATAACACCGACAAATAGTAGCAATATTTATTTGAATCACACTATATTGAATTGTTTACGAGAAATCTTAACTCTCGTTCGTCCCTCATTTCACGAACTCAATCTGTCACTCGGTATCAAATTGATACAGTGGTAAAAGATCGATGAAATAGTAAGTTAAACCGTTATTTTCCGATGTTTTTTATTGAAACTGATGGGTAGACTGCGGATCTTTATGCATATACAGCAAAATTGTGTAGATAAAATTCAAAATTGTTGAAAAATTTTAAAAATTAAGGATGTCAATATATGATTTCTCCTCTATTAAAATCATTAAGGGAAGAAATAACATTCAATTTAGTTTCTATTTCTCGCAATCGATGCAGACAACTTTTATTTTGCCTAAAGATCCGCAGTCTATTGATGAGTTAACATTTACGTCTTAGGTTTCATGGTTATGTGTGTTTCGCATTAAAAAAAAAATAGAAGTCACGAAGTAGAACTTAATCTGGAAAAACTGTGTCAAATTGTCACGAGGGACGGATGAGAGTTAAGAAGCTTTGATAAATAATAAGCGACAAAATATTTTGCCCAAAGCTAGGCACATGCAGCAACCTTTATGTGGATCACTTCGTATTTATTTAATTGCAAAGGAATTTTTGAAAGCTTCGAAAACTATACGCATACGTGATAAGTTACTTTGATCTCATAGTGCAGTATAGTTTATATTTTATTTATTATAAGTTAAATTGATTTACGCGCGAGCGCTCAATTTAGATTGATTTCTAGTCTTGTCATTTTACAAAGCAATTAATTTAATTAACAATGTGATGATCTTTTCCACTTCGTAAGTTTAGTATGTGCAATAACATAATACTACGATTTTAACATAATTTTGGTATTATACGATAGTATATAAATGCTTTCGCTGCACAGCATTTACTAAGCATTTACAGAGAAAAAGAAAATAATTTAAAAACCCCATAGTCAAAGTTAATTTATATAATCTATTTTATACTGCGATATACTATAAATCTTTAGGATCAGCTTTTTCCCTTTTAATTATTGAACACACATTCCAACATTTACCTTTTACTTCTTTGCAAAAAATATTGATGTAAAGCAATGTGTTATATTAAAAGAAATGTTACTCATAAACGTTTATTATTCTCTATATCATAATAAACGATGTATAAATTGCAAAATATAATTTATTTCTTCTCATACAAAATTTTATTTGTATTGTTTAAACGTTTTACAAGAAAATTCGTCGTTACTAAAAGTTTCTTGGTTTATTGTTTGAACTGAGACTTTTTCGTATAATAGAATCGGCAGCTGGTCTAAATACAATGGTGTAACTATTATCACCGTCAGTATAAAATGTATGTTCCTTTAAATCCCAACTAACCGGACTATCTGAAAATCCTTGCACATGTAAAACACACCACGGTATGCTGTTTTGCACCGATACATAGTTTCTCATGGCCTTATATAAACTTGTTACTTGCTGTCTTGTAAAGAAACCAGTCCATTGTAAATATTTTACTTGGCCAACATCTATAGAAGATGATGGGCATGTATATGTGTTTACATAGTCATCTGCCTTAGTATTTTTGCTGAAACAATCAATTTGGTTATTATAAAATTTCCATTCACTTTGAACGTTTCTATGATATCGTTTATACATACAAATCACCAGAAATACTAAAAACTCCGAGCCACTCGAAAAACTTCTCGTTATCGCCTTCCTCTGAGATTGTCGGTATCCGTAAAGAATACTCGGTTTTTTGTGTAAAAGTTAAATGACAAAGAAGAACGTTGTATTGATGTTCATTCAACCATGCAGCTACCGATGACGGGCACAGATTTTCATCTTTAGAAGTAAAATAAATGATAAATGATTCTGTGAACTACACACAGAGATAGAAGTAATCGAGAAGAAAATTGGGATGCTTTACCTGGTGGATTCCAAGAAACGATCACATCGAATTTATGCCTTAAACGCTCTTTTAATGATGTTCGGACGTGCTCGTAATTCTTCTTTCCAGGTGTAAAGCTTTCAGATTTTAAATCAATAGTCACAACTTCGATTTGCATTACCGGTAAAAAAAAAATAAACGGAAAGTAAAATAATAAAATGTAAACTTTATTCATGAGTATACAATAAAATCTACGTTAATAAATAATTCATCTTAATCACTGTTCTTGCAAAACTGTATTCTATCGTGAACAAAGAAAACATACAAATATTAAATTACGCGAATAATCGATATGCACAAGATTATTAAACTGTTATATATGAATTACAATTCGATGTAACTTTATTACATAGAATAATGTAAAAAAATATATCCTCCTACATTGTCTACAAACAATTTAATCACCTTCCGAATTTCAATTATGCAAAAGATAAACTCGGACTCGTATCCAGATTTGTATTGGTACGTTTTAATTCTTCTCTGAAAAGAGTTAACTCTGCAGGCGAGATTCCTTGCCAGTTTTCTAATTCAGTTAGACGTCGTAAATTATCACAATTTTCCATTAACAGCTGTATAGTTTTCATCGATAAATCATGACTGTACAATATTTTAAGCTCTTCCAATTTGCTCATTGGATTCTGCAAAAGTATTCTTCTCATTGTTTCATCTCCGATATCAGTCGACGACCCCAACTGTATAAACTTGATATTGGTACAATGAGAAAGCAAAAATTCTAGGTGCATACTCGCGCATTCTGCTATACATTTGATTCTCTCTAATAATTGAAAAGGTGCGACTGCAAGCTTTCTTGGATATCTTTGTGCACGCACTAAGAATTCACAGTTATAAAATGTTAGGCTTTTTATGTCCGGGCAGTACTGACTTATCGATATGAGTGCATTTAAATCAATTTCCTCTACATGCTCCAAATGCAGACTTATAATTGTGCTACCCTTTATTTCCAATAACGTGTTTATTCCATGGGTATAAAAATCGCAAGACAAGAGTTTCAATTCTTTTAAATAATCAAGAGTAGCGAGAATTGTTAAGTCAACGATTCTTTCGTCGCGTAGCAAACAAAGGCTCGTAATATATGGACACATCTCAACTAAAAGATATAATTGTTCCATACTGAAATTTCGGCTTTCGAACGTTCTTATGTGGAAAGAACTTTTAACATTCTTTTCGTTTTTATTGATAAGCTCTAAAACAAATCCAAATTCGTCGCATCTGCCAATGTCTTGAATGTTCAAATGTTCTAAGAAGAGATTCGCATAACCAGGTGTACTCATAGAAGTTCTACATAATTTAACTTGCGTCAAATATTTACACGAAAGCAGCGGACCAACACTGCGCTCTGTTACGGATCTAGATGCGGTTACATCTAGTTTCTGCAGCTTTTTACAATGCTGAGCTAGAGCCATTATAATATTATCTGTACAGTCGAAACATAAAATGAAGCACGCTAAGTTCGGCATAACAGAGACTCCATTGATAATCATTTTCTCGATAACCGATGTTCTCCAACCGGCTGAACCTGAGCCCAAGTCTAGAACTTCAAGGCCGATCATATCATGTAACTCATTATACAGCACGTGTCTCATAATTTTAGGCCAAATCGAGAATTCAATTGTTCTTAAATGTGCACCTACAGCGACTTCCGTTAAATGAAGAGCAACAGTCATTTCCGATAAGAAGGCTGTAGTCGAAACAAAGTCATTGTATGTACCTCTGGTTTCTTTAACTAAATTTACGACCGCAGTCAACACTGCTATGGACATTCTATTGTATAAGTTTCGAGGTATATTGGAGTTAAGTAAATATTTCATGAACTGTAACATCGAATGTAATTTAACAATTCCATGTTCTGGATTTGTTTTAGAAATGGTGCAAACAAGCTTTGTCATGTGCCTACCAAAAGCAATTACAAATTCGCCGATGGAATGTAATGCTAGATCCACTAGCATAGGTACTTGGTGTTTCTTTGGCATTCTGATCTGTTTTTTCTATTTACCTCCTTTGAACTTACCATAACGTGTATGCACTTTACGGTCAAAAAAGGAGACTTTTCCTTCTAAACCAAGCATTTGAAAATCTTCTGTCAATAACGACAATATCAAGTGACCAGTCGGCGTAATGGCGATTGCATTATCTAAATCTATTTTATTTCCAATCGTTAGGAGGCTCAGTTCTCCTAAAAAAGAAAGTTAATTAAAATCTCTATAATACAATCGAATACGGTATCTACGCACTACTTGTTCGCTGTATCGTAGAAAATTATAATGTTACTATTTCTTCATTTAAAATGTTGGCATTAATCCATAAGGATTTCCATTTATAGGGTAACGATAAAAATGATCTGTTACAATATATTTCAAATTGTTCTCGCTACGATTATTTATCGTATAAATAATAAATGTTGATCTTTTTTTATTATGTTCAAATGAAATTTGAATATTTCGTTAAATTACAATTAAACAGAGATATTAATCCATTGTTTCTACTGCGTCATGTATTTACCTTTCTTAACAAATGCCTCGATAAATTCTTTGTTTATCAAGTCAAATACATTCACACCGTTGACACGATAATAGTCGCTGTCTTCTGAAACGCAACTCTGCAATCCATCCGGAATTCTGACGGTGTCAGGAAGCACCAAAGATACCTGGCGCAAAGCCAAAAGTAATTGCGAATTATGTAAAGATTTCTCAAAACATAACCTACACTAGACAAGAATTAATGACAACTAATTCCTCGCGTACCGAATGGTTAAATATTTGTGATCCGACTATGCCTGGGACATCCGTTCGCTTGAAATCTCTCTTTTCTGTAGAAAAATGATGCTGAGGTGGCCTGAAGTTCCATACTTCTGGACTGAGCATTTTGTAAATATAAGGACGATCTCCACAATACAAAAATCCTTATTCTCACTCCACTTTATCTATGATAATATTCGCGGGCGCTATGTATTGCTTAGCTTTCTAACATAAGATTATTTTGAGGAATTTATTCCACGTGCTGTTACATATTTCTTGTTTAAATAGATCTTACTCCAAAAATATGTGACATGCCTCGGTAGCGCAGTAGGTAGCGCGTAAGTCTCATAATCTTAAGGTCGTGAGTTCGATCCTCACCCGGGGCAGTTCTTTTTGTGATTCTTCGTACAAATAAACAAATAACTAATGTTTTGCGCACACTTTTACTTTCTAGGAAGAAAGACAAAGATTTTGGAAAAGGATGAATGAAATTTCACATCCTCGGAAAATAAGATGTAGAAGGTAGTACCTACCCTTATAATAATATTTAATTTACTCATTTACAAAATTCTTACAATAATATAAATTATTTATTTTCGTTTTCCTCTGCATTCATTTGGATTTTTCCGCATCCAATACTTAACAGAACCAGATGGTCGTATACCTAACATAGCTGATTTAGAATGTACATCGCGCATAATAAAAGGAGAATATCCAGCTATGTAATCGTCTTGTAAAGGATCATTTTTAATACGAGCCTGTCTTGTTTGTCTTTGATGAGGCACTGGCTGGTCTTCGCAAAGAATAGGATTGTTCGCATGTTTCCCACCTTTCGGCATCGGTAAGGAGAACTAAAAAAATTTTTATCATTGTTAGACAACTCTAGTTTACACAAGATCAGACTAGAAACACTGAAAATAAGCATACCCTTTTTCCTTTCTTTGATATTGGTCTTGCGAAATTAATGTGAATTTGCTGGTTTCCTTCTCCGTCTAACACTACCGCGACTTTTTTTAATGTTTTATTACCACAACTAGGACAGAAGACTTTTGTCATGATACTGGTAGTTTTGTAACACGCGTAACATCTGAAGATAAATGTTTTCATTTGTTTAATTAATCTGCCATCCAAGGCTACTACATTCAGTCCAATCTGTTTCAAAACATTTTGCATAGCGAAATCTACTGTTAAGCATGCAACAGTTGCAGGTTTTTCTTCTACAAGTTCTGAATTAATCTCTTTCTTCACAGTAGAGATGTTTTCTGCAATAAAAAGAAGATTTTATGCATTCTGCTGAACCATTTTATTTGCAATACGATTAAAGAACTTCTAAAAATCATACTAGGTGTAATCCATCCGCTGTCGTTATCATCATCATAGTCGTCGTTACTTTCGTCACCTTCGCCATCTTCACGTTCATTGTATTTAATATCGTCTTCTTCGTTGTCAGAGTTGCTTTCGATCGGAGCAAGAATATCATCGACATTATGTTCACTGTTATCTTTATCTAGAACTATAAATTCCGACGGTTCGCAAGTTAACTTTGAAAATTTAGAAGATAAATCTTCTGTTCTTTCTTGATCGATATCAGAATCTGCAGTTTCATAGTCTGATTCAATATCAGAGGAGTCACTGTTACATGACTCTGATTTCTCTTCTTCGTTATCACTATGTTTCGCTTTGTCCTCCAATTGTATTTCTAGTTTTTCGTCATCTTTACTGTGCGAGTAATTCGTTTCTTCTAGTTCCTCTATATCGTTTTCACTTACAACCTCCTACAGAGAAAAAAAAGTGTGAACAGTTGAACTCATTTTTGCCCATTTTAATTACAAGATACTATACTGTCATAATACGTCCTAACTTCCTGTGACCTTATTTTTTATGTGGATGTACCAATATATCCGCCCGGTACAATTGTATTTTATTTTTGAATGGAACCCAATTTTTTCGTTAAACCAATGGATCCGTTTTATTATCCAACATATTTTCACGAGATATTAGGTTGGAAAGAAAGTTCTCGGTTTTTAACTATTAAATTCAAATACCAATGAGAAACAAGTTTTGTTATTCTGGTTGAATAAAATTCCGAAGTCCTGGAGGCAACAAACTCGTTGAATGCCGTTTCAGCATCTCTCTGGAATTTGAAGCATTTCTCAAGCAAGAAGTTGTCGAGGTGCTATAAGGAGTATCGAAACTCTCGATATGAATTGTTGGAACTAATACAGAGTTTACTCTGACACATAGGATAATTTTAAAAAATGGGTTGCATTAAAGAATAAAGTGCAATTGCACCTGGCAGGTGCGTCTGTACCTTCTGTCCCAGTTACCAGAATCACCCTGTATACTTACATTTTTTTCTGGCAAGTAGAAACCAGCTAAAAGACTACGAGAATCCTCAACTTGGCTGACACTGGTATCTACTGTTTTCGATACAAGCGGAGCATCTCTTAAATGATCTGTTCCCACTTTCTCCTTTTCTAGTTGATACGTTAACGCAATTACTTTTACATCGGTTGCTGATAAACTTGTGTAATCCCCTGTTTTCTTAGCAAACTCAGTAACTACGGATAGTATAGTAACATTACCACATAAAATATATAAATTTAATATACATGTGTATAGTTAACGACTAAATATATGGTATGTTACGCTTACCGAATTTAATGCTCTCAGGATCCGCGTTTTGTATTATTAAATCATATGGTAGGACAACCAACCTTCTCAACTGTCTTTTGTTTGTCACTTCATTTACTACATCTTGTTCTGTTATTATATTGACCCCAATATCCTAAAAGCACCGTTTATTCTTATCATTAGACTGCGGATCTTTATGCATTTATGGCATTTGAAAATTTTCAAAAAATGCTGGAATGTAAAATTCGATAGGATTTCGTACGATTTTTATTTATTTCATTACTAAATATATACAATGGCTACTACAGCTGAAAAAATAAGAATTTATTTAATTCCACTTTCTTAAAATTTACCTACAAAAATTGATATGAAAATATTACTATAAACTGCAGAATATTTTCCAACTATATAAGCTAAGTACTGAAGCAATATTTTAAACTATAATAATGTTGATATCAAATCTTTTTGATTCTGTCAACAAACAAGTAGAATATATTTACACATATAATAAGTTTACCTGCAAAGCTGCATTTCTGATAAATGCACTTGTATCGACAACCAAATATTGCACTTTCTGTTTTTCATTCATTTTTATTAACTTTTTCCAGAAAATAATTCAATAATGCACATACGCACGTGTCCTGCGTCCTGCAGCAATGGACAAGTAAATACATTGAAGTCACTGAAGTACATATGACATATATGTATGTATATATATGTAGTAGTAGTAATTGTCCACGTTAATGCGTATATCTATGAATGTTTGACAGCTATCACTTATCACAATCACATTTGAACACACGGTTCTTATTTAGTAATATTTTGTTTCTGTGAAACAAAATTGTGTGTGTGTAATATATATATCGCGTTATGATATGCAACAAATATGCGTTTATATACATGCAGAATTTTTGTTTCTGATTCATGAGAACATACCTTAAAAAACCGGCAACATTTTTCATGCATGATATGATTGGATATGATGATATGTCAAGGTCACTCAATTTGAGAATATAAACAGAACGAAGATTCTAACAGCAGTTTCGCCTCTGTAAATATACTCTATGGTGTAAATAGTGTGTAAAGTAAACAATAAATTCGCAACTGTAAAATACATATGTCAGTTAGACATACACATATAGTATTTAGAACATAATAATTGGTATACTGAAGTATGAAAATTTTTTATGAAATTCCTAGAAGGAATATTTATACATGTACCAACATCAACACGGAAGATTCAATATTTTTGTGGAATAAACCACGTTAGGTCAATTTAATAAACAAGGTAAGCATAAACTATGGTTCATCACATCTCGTGTAAAATGAAATTTAATGTAATAATAATGTTTGTACGTTTTTAGAACATACGACAAAGTTTATAGACACTGATTACTGTGTTGACTCTACGAAGTGGGAATCCCCTGAATATAAAGTAATCAGTTCAAAGTATACAATATGACTACACAGAATTGGTATCATCATTTATGTACAGAATTTTTATCTACTGCTCAATTGTATGTTGACGATACTGTACTAAATGCAATTAAGGAATATTATAAGCCTTTTATAAATTCAAATCGCAGATTAAGCCAAATTAAAAATTTGAGCACATTAATAAAAATATTAGAAAAACGAGACATTCTCAGTTTTAGCAATATTGAACCTCTTGTTGATATTTCAAATAATTTTTTAAATGAGGCATCTATATCCGCGTTAATAAAGGATTATAAATCCCTTCTCGAATACACACAAAGTTCGAAATCTTGTGACATGTACGACGATGAAAATGGTAAGTCTATTTCAGCATAAATCATTTGTCTTGCATTTGCTCTTGTAATAGGCTTTGTGTAATTTTCACCTAAGTCAAAGAAAAACAGAACACTGAACCATCTCAAGAAACTGCATCGTCATCGCAAAAGCATTTAACAAGTTTTCAAACTAGTTCTAAACAAGAAGAAGAACTTAAACAAATGGGTAAGGTAATCTCTTTTACACGGTGTACATTACTAACTATTTTACAAATTGTTATAAATATACTTGTCTATTCAGTTTTGTCGCAAACCAGTGAAAGAATTGGACGTTCTTGGAGAGATACAGTTAGATACTTAGGTATTCCCGAGTATCAAATCGATGTCATTCAAAATAAATATCCTTTCGATATGAAAGAACAAAGTTATCAGGTAAGATGTAACTGTTTTATTTTACACAATGATTTACATTTATATAATATAGAATTTCTGTTTCAGGCTTTAAACTTATGTATATCTGAGTATTGTTCTGACGATTGGAAACTAAGTTTAATACGTGCATTAGAAAGAGCAAGGCGCAGAGATCTCAAAGAAATGGTGGAAAAATTGATTATATCGGACAAGTATAAAATAAATTAGAAGGGAAACAATTTAATTCTAGCAAGTTTATTAAAAAATTATCGCTTATATCGATTAACATTTATCGTATCATTTATTTGGAGATAACGAAAAGTCTAAAGGTATATACGCATACGTAATTTAAACAGAAAATTATATTTTGCACAAATTTTAATAAAGATACAACTTAAACGTAATTATTTGTTGTAGAAAATTGAAACTATTAGTTAAATAGTGTTATTCTATTTTTTTCTTTTTGTTCGTAGGTTGCTGTACTTTTTTTATTTTATTTTTCAAAATTGACAACCTACATATAGGTTTTAGAAAATTCTTTATCGTTTACGAGTGATGTACATTACAAGGAAAAAAAAACGTGTGAAGAAAATTACTTAATAATATGTGTCAATCATTCTTTATAGTGATATAATTTATATTCTTTGAAAAATACAGCAGCCCGTGCGTACCTTTCACAATGTAATCCTAAATTACATATTACATCACTGTAAATTTTCGTACAATATACGTCTGTTTCAGCGCATATTTGTTGGTGTTTGTTTTTTGTTTTACTTTCATTAAGAAAATACTCGACTACAGTGAAAATGTAGTTTTCTCAAAATTGTACGCGGAATTTTCGTTGAAATGTTTCGAGTGATAATCCGATTCAATTTTACATGCCTGTACGATTAATGCATTTTTAGTCATATTTTTAATCATAACGTGACATTAATGTAACATCGATAGTTTTTTAGATAATATAAGCATTCTTTGTTTGACTTCCTACTTTGACCATAATATCTTTATGTATTTGATATCCTATAGATACTTTCGATGTGATTTTTAATCTCTCCCTCAATTTTCGCCTACAACAAAAATATAATTAAGCAATACAAACAAATACATTACTTACATACACGCATATTTGGTTCTATTTACCCGATTTCCAAGACGCTATCTTCGCTATTCGCATTTGCTGTCCATACTCCAATTTTATCTCCTTTCGTCCTTACATTTACTACTGCTCCACAAACATCGTCAGAGTATCCGTCAAAGGCTTCGCCGATCATACATAAAAGAGTTTCTAACCAAAAGTGATCTAAATCTGAGGCTCTTTGCTTCCTATCTAAGTTGATAAGCCACCTTCCACCAGATTTATTAGCATCGTCTTCCCACATAGGTCTAATTCCTTGCTTGAACAAACTGTAGTCACATCCTGGTCTCAAGTCGGACGCAGCTTTTATGTGGTTGTATAAACTGGAAATAAAATGCAACCAATGTTATCAGTAGACAGCGGATTTTATGCATTTATGAAAAAAATGAGTAGGCGTAATTTAAAACAGTAAAAATATTAGAACAATTTAGAAATACTATTACATTATTGTCAATCTATTAAACATATTAAGGAAGAGAATCAATTTCTATTTTACTCTAGTTTGTTGCAATTCGGGTAGAAAATTTTTATTTTGCATACAGATCCAGTGTCTAGTTATCAGTGTGAGTTAATAATGCATCTTAGCAGAAAGTAGAACTATTGTATCTAAATATAAATATCAATGTCCAAAGTGTTTCAAAATCTTGACTATAACCATCAGTGTGCAGAAATGTGGAGATGGTTGAAAGAATAAACATGGTTTGCATTTCATTTTAACACTAACCCTACCGAGCACTAAAAGCGATTAAAATAAAGACTATTTATTTAGATTTTGTGCAACTTTTATTACAATATGTGCTTGCATAAAGAAATTGATCATAATTTCTAGAAAATATAAAACTGGTCATTTGACCGGCAGTAGTGGATTTAGTGTTAATGACTTGTCTTAAGGAAAACTAATTTTATCAATATATACACGCTTAGGCGTTAAAAATCTTGAACAATCAGATTTCCTGAATAAGCATATAGTTTTAGAAGTGTACGACTTCAGCTCGCTTAGTTTTACATTTTTCAGCATACCCAAGTTATAAGAATATAAACCTGCATATTACATTTAAAATACACTTTTGAATATAGTGTAAATAAAAACATACTTAATTTTTCAATAAAGTTATTACAGTAATGATAATAAATATATAATACGCGAGATGTAGAATTGAATGGGGCACTCGTAAGATATTAGAGAAAATTTACCAAACAGGATACGCACAGGATACAGACAAATATTTATAATACCTCCAAAAATCTTCTGCCGTATCGAAGCTTGTAATTTTTCTTTGACTCTCCTCCCACGATTTATTCTTATCCTGCTCGTAATACCATAGTGTCCACGTATGTTGAAGCGGATGTTTGATTAGAACTTCGGGTGGGAACTCATCAAAATTTGTTACATCTTGCTCCTTCCGTTCGACTTCCTGAAAAAATAATTATAGGTACATATGTACACTTGAAAATTTTCTGTATAACTTTTTAACCTCTATCTATTGATATGCACACACATATGAATATGTATGTCACTTTCTAATTTCTCAAAACAATTTCATGAGTATGTTATTTATAAGTGATTTTTCGTTCAGTTCTGTACCATATTTTAATAATAAGCGTGACATATATTAGAAAACTTTGGTCGAGTAATATAATATGTCTTTTTTAAGCTCGCGTTAGACAGTTTTCACCATGCATGGGTATAGCTGGGAGGGGTAAAGGGTGAGGTACGACCATGCTGTTTCAAAGGAAAGCTGCACACAATTTTTCGTAGCACATGTGGCAAGATTGTGTTTAAATGAAATATTCCATTAATGATTGAAATGTTTTAAACAGAATAGAATATATTTCAAAATAATACCTCGATTTCTTCTGTATTAGTAGTAGCAGCCATGTCACACAGACTACACGTACAATATGTTCGCTCAGTTAACTAACAGGAAGGGCATCTATCGGTGAAACTTTCTGCGTGAAAAATCCTTTCCCTAAGATAGAAACGCCAAATCGCGTCGGCGCACCGGGTCGTTATCCGAAAGAAATTGAAGAACAAAACGATGGTTAATTACGTTATATTACTACGATATAACCGATGAGCACAGAAACGACGCGAAAACAATAAACAACGAACATAATCTTGAAAACGATCGATTTTTGTACATCATATCTATCTGTCGCTTTTTTCACTGGTTGATAGACAAACAAATATTATTTTACCGGCGCGGGAATTTTTTAAAAATATCACATTATTTTATCTGTAATCACGAGGCCAATTACTTTTGTTTCATTTCAATACTTTTGTCATATTTCATGAAATTGTTTTGTTCGTGTATTCGTGACTTTCGATTGTTTTAAACGTCTAGAGAAAGAATGATTTGCAATAAAGCAATAAACTCATACTTCTGATGCAAATGTGGCGTGAATTTTTCAATAAATTTTATTTGAAACAGAAAAACTGAATAGCTTAATATAAATTGGCAAATTTATGAATGTACATATAATTTAAAATTAACAACAAATAATTATATATAATAAATTAATCACAAATAATTCGAAATAATTGTTTTAAATGTCTGGAGAAAGAATGATTTGTAATAAACTCATACTTCGAATGCAAATGTAGCGTAAATTTTTCAATGAATTTTACTGAAAAGTTCAATATAAACTGTGTGGCAATTTTATAAATATACAATATATATTTAAAATAAAATATTAAATTGTAAAGTATAGAGATTTTATTAATGTAATGTGCAGTAAAGAATACAAATAAGATAAAAATTCGAACTGACAAAATCATTTTATGTATTATTAGTTGATTATTAGTTTACAGGTTTAGCAGTTTAGGCTGGTTTAGCCAGGTTTAGCACTGGTTTAGCACTGGTTTAGGCATATTCAGGCATATTTGCATAGAAGAAATAAAATAGGGGTTGGTAAACCTGTTATGTACCGCAACAAGCCAAGCAGCTTCTACTGGCCACCCTTGTTGCTTTGCACTATGTATTTACATTATAAGTTAAAAAGTTACAGAGTAATTATTCGTTAAAGATTAATAACTGTTTTCTCCACATTATGAAACGTTCGGTAATGATCTATATCTCTATTTCTCATAGTTTTACAATGATTATTATATTATGTTTACACTTTTAAGGGTACTTTTAGGGAAGGTTAGTTTGACAGCGATTATGGAGAATGCCTTCGTATATGCTATATACGAGTAACCATGATTTAGCTTGAATCATATTAAATGAATATTCTTAAATTATAATATCACGCGACAGTATTTTAATTTTTAAAAGTTTTTTGCACTTTAAGTCACAACTTTTGATTTTTCAGGTAACCGAAGAAAATGGAGAGACAAAAAGATCTTTCGTCAAGCAAGAGTGCGTCACTTTTGGATACGATGGTTCCTATCCCGCTTACACTACATCATCTTCATCCCCTTCGACTGTCACGCAACCCTTGCCTGGTCAACCTCCTTTACCCCCTATGCCACCACCGTCGAGTGGAATACCACCACCTCCTCATGTTTTTGGACCAGTGCCCTCTCAAGTTACGCCACTACAAGCATGGACGCATCCTCCTGCACCATGGCAATGGATAACACCTCAAACATCACCCCTACCACCTCCACCTCCGCGTGATATGACCACAAACTCGTTTCAAAGAGAAATGCCTCTGAGAGGTAATTATATGAGACGTGAAAGGTTTAATCACAATAGAAGCAATATATATATTCAGAGAAATAACTTTCATCGTAAAAATAGAAGGCTCGCACGGTTTGGGCAGTCTCAAGGTCAATTTGAACAGGCAGCATATTTTGGTGCAACGCTGAGTAGTAGTCTCGGTTTGGATTGGCAAAGGAACAATTATACCACAACCGCGAGTGATGCTATTATGAATCATATGCCCGTTCCTCTTCCTAATCATCCCTTACCTTCCATTCCTCCAGGAATTTTAACAAATCGACATGGAGAAGAAACTTCCGATCAGGACGTTAAAATTGTTTTGGTAAGTATGAGATATCGTTAAATTTATATTCCGTTTAATAGTAGAATCGAACTTCGTTTGTTTCAGGAGGAAGTTGTAGTGAAAAAGAATAAGCAAAGAAAGCCTATGTCGCAAAGTTATCCTAGTCGACCGTGGAATCGAGAAGACGCCGAAAGAGCTTTAAAGATTGAGAATGAATATAACAAGACGGTGAAAGCCCAGAGTCTCATAATCAAATTCCCGGACCCAGATCTGAACAAAGATATTGTTAGAGAATTTCATCCCGGTATACAAAATATACATTTTCAAAGTCCTAGTGGCCCTAGATACTGTTTCATACAAATGGCGGAGAGTGTCGATATTGACAAGGCTATAAAAGAGTTGGAAAAAATACCATTCGGTGTTGGTCATTTGAAAGTTGAACGGAAATCGCTAAGGGACGAAGATAACCCGATGCCTGAGGAAATAGACCCTTACACATTATATATAGGAAATTTACCGGAATCTGTTAATGTTAACGAAGTGAAAAGTAAATTTCCCACAGCTGCTAGAGTAGATGTAGGCTATGCACAAAAAATGAGAAATACACGGTAAGTTATATTCTTCACATTTCACGCGATATAGAAATTTTCTACACATACCTTATGTACCGTGTTCTTTCTTTCATTTTTCAGGTACGCTTTTATAAGGTATAATAGTGTAGATGAATCTATATCTGCTTACAAACAAGCACATGATTTAATGTGGGATACCAGAAGTATTATTGTTAGATTTAGAAGGCAGCGTGGTAATACTTGTCTTCCCGGCGAACCTAAACCAAATGTTAAGAAAGTGAAAGAAGAACCAAATAGTAATTCGCAAGTGAAAAACGAGCAAAAGACTAATCATGCTGAGAAAAATGTAACAAACGTAGAAAGTAACATAGGAAATAGGCTGCAAGACAGTTCCAGTCAAACGCAGAATAAGGTCGCGTCTCAAGTGCCAGAACAAAACTCGAATTTGCAGACCTCTACTTCTTCCTCACCTGTACCAACTTCGATAGCATCGGCTAAATCAGCCCAATTACAGCAGCAACAGCCATGGGTAAAGTACATGTATTATACATTATTTAGTTGTTTTACATATAATAACAGGAAACAACCTTTTTATTCAATTAATAATACTTCAGACCAGTCAACCACCCCAAATACCTCCAGCATCAGAGGCACCTCCGCCGTGTCCAGATGAAAGAGAATCGGTTACCGAAACCATAATGCTTACGGAAATCAAGGAAGAACCAGAAGATTATGAGGAAATGGATATGTCCAGTCATATTCGTTCCGATGAGGATATAGACGACGATGTGGATGACGACGATGATGACGAAGAGGAGGAAGAAGAAGAAGAAGAAGAAGAAGACGACGATGATTCCGATGATAATGATAATAACGAAGAAGATTATGAAGAAGACGAAGAAGAAGATATGGATAGAAACGGAAGATTGTCATTCACTGATAAACAAGAAGAAATCACGAAAGATTCGGAGTCAACTGATGTACGTTTCTACAATACAATACGTTTCTAATATAATTCGTATTAGAGAATCAACCGAAATTTGTATAACTAATTCCTATTAATTTTCATTTCAGCATCTCGATCACATATTCAGCGAATTAGAGAACATGGCTGGTGATATCGGATTTTAATATATTTAAACGAGCATGCCCTATTCCCACAATGATTAGTATTCTATTTTCAAAAAATTTTAATTTCGTACATAATGTGTAAATATTCCTAGTTGTAAACTGTAACGAGTGAGACTGCATGTATTTAAGTATGATGTTGGTAATTGAGTCGTATTTAAATACCTTTTTGTATTTGTACATTTTCATTTCATCAATTTCTATTAAGACGTACTCATACGAAGTTCTTCGAAAACAATTGCGAACTCGATTATATTTTTCATCCGAATCAATTTACTTTGTACATTTACTTTGCATTTAATTGACTTCATCATTTCTTATATTCATAACTGTGACCATTTATTAAACTATTTTTTACAAATTACATTTTGTCGTGATTCTGTGTTTTCTCTTTCGTGTTATATATTTTTTGTTCGACGTGGTTAACGAAATTACTGATACTGATTTCATAACCGTTTCAATTGCGCGCTTACATATTACGTACTTCCGGATCAAACGAATACTAAAATTTTGATATTATATAACACGTTCATATGAACATATTAGAGAAACATTTTTCTATAAAATAAATTAAGAGAAATTGCTACTTAGATTTCTTTAATAGATGTTTTATTGTCTCCCGAATAAATTTCAAAATAAATCGTTCAAATTCTGCGTCGTAGTTTCGAATGAATGCATTCACAGATGGCATCTCCTAGTTGAACGTTTTGGCGGTAAGAAAGCGCGGTCAACGTTACCGGTCTCACGAATTCATTCAATTGACGGAGGTTGTGTTATCCGACAAGCGTGTACGTACTGATTGTCGAAAAAAAGTGAACCAACAAAATGTTCGAAGCTCGTTTAATACAGAGTGCGATCCTGAAGAAAGTGTTGGATGCAATAAAGGATCTTTTAACCGAAGCTACTTTCGAATGTTCCGACTCGGGTATACAAGTCCAGGCTATGGACAATGCTCACGTTTCTTTGGTATCCCTTAATCTGAGAAGTGACGGTTTCGATAAATATAGATGCGACAGGAATTTATCAATGGGTATGAGTATTGCATGGTAAGGCTGAACATCATTTTCTATAGAACTATTATTATCTCGAATAAGTAATACCATATATCTCTAATCCTTTGTTTTTGTTTAATCTACCTGGTTCTTTGAACCATAAAGAACGAATTAAAGCAAGCAAATTTCTGTTTCAGCATGTCCAAAATTTTACGATGCGCCGGCTCAGAAGATACAGTTACTCTACGAGCGGTGGATAACCCAGAAAATATCATGTTCATATTTGAATCACCGAACAAAGAGAAACTTGCCGAATACGAGATGAAACTTATAAATATGGATCAGGAACATCTTGGTATTCCTGTATGTTTTATATTTTATATACTATTCTAGCGCTTGTTCGTTTCGATTACACCTTGGTCACCTGACAATGTTCTTACAGGAAACATCGTATTCGTGCGTTGTCAAAATGCCAGCGCAAGAATTTTCCCGTATCTGTAGGGATTTAAGTCAGTTCGGAGAATCGATAACATTTGCATGCTCTAAGGAAGGCATCAAGTTCAGCGCTGCCGGAGATTACGGACAAGGTATAACAAATTCTAATTATATTTCTATATTACATTAATCGTCGTTTCAAATAGCGTATATACACTTACCTTAACAGTAAAATAATTTCTTTGCATTTGTAACATCTTGCATTGAGGGTTCTTCAAGCACAAAAGTTACTTGCCAACTGAATGAAACTGAGGAATGTCCTTACGAACCTATAGAACGTATACTTGCTTGACCTTGTTGTCATAAGAGACTGAGGTCACGCGTGTATTCAGAACAAAGCTTGTTTACATTTTCACACTTACCGATATGAAACTAATTGAACCACCGATGAAGCTGATTTAAAAATGCAAATCAATTAGAAGACGTATATGTATATTACAAAATGTAAAAATATATCTATACAATTGACATTATAATGTTCTCAGTATATTCATATAAGATATTTCTTTTTTTCAGCTACTGTCAAGTTAGCACAAACAGCGGATGCGGAAAACGAAGACGAAGCAGTAGTCGTTAATATGCAAGAACCTGTGAAATTAACATTCTCATGCCGTTACCTTAATTGCTTTATAAAGGCTGGACCTCTTTGCGCGCAAGTGCAACTATCCATGTCTAACGATGTTCCTCTAGTATGTGAATATAAAATTGGCGATATTGGACATATCAGATACTATTTGGCTCCGAAAATTGATGAAGATGAAGAAAATTAAAATTCCTAGGAACCTATCTCAGTACATAAGCCATATCGTCATTGACGCAGTGTATCATAGTATTATTACATTTTTATATGAACGTCACGATTCGGTTTGTCTTGTCATTTACCGTCGTATAAAATATTAAGTATTTTCTTTACTTTACTCTGAAACTTTACTCTGAACAAAGTGATAGCACTACACGTATGAAAGAGAGAAAAGAGGTATATTTTGATACTTGTTGTTTAAGGAACGATTGAGGGTAGTTAAAAATTACTTTGAAGGTAATATATTTAAATTTTACATTTAAAAGTCATTTGGCTCGTCACAGTGTTAGCGCAACGTAGAATTGACACTAAGATTCATAGTAAGAGTGACACGATCATGATTAACATGGTAATGCGGTGTCATTCTCGTAAGATTTATATTGTTACCGTTTCATAAACTGTGACAATATTTTGATAATATTGCGATCTTTTTTTTTTATATGTAAGAAGAACTCAATATATTTCCAAAACATTTCATAAATTTTGAATTACGTGTTATCCTTATGCCCTAGCCTAATTGAAAGTTCAAATTTTTTTTCTTACTTTATCTTATTTCTTATACTTTTTGTGTATAAGCTAGTTTAATATAAAAATACATAATTAGCTTACGAGCTGAGGGAATAAGAGGGCTACCATGGATGGAATAGCCTAGAAGTATACAGTTAAATCTTACACAATTTGGATCTCATATAGTTACTAAGTAATTAAATATTAATCAATAGATGTTGATTTATACTATGAATTATTTTACACGCACATACTGCGAAGACCTGTATATCGTCGTTCCTATTCATACACGTTTAAATGAAATGTCTAATTAAAATAAATACTTTTTCATAATTTATTCCTATATTCAAATGAATTAAAAGTCGCAACGAAACAAAGTCACTTTGGCAATGGTAATCAGCCTCTTTGGTTTTAAAGCCCTGATATTGCTTTTGTGTTATCAACAGAACAGAAACCGATATTTAAAACTAGGATAAACAATTTTACAAATAATAATGTCCGTAGATACTTATTCAAATTAATACGTACATATATGTATACAGAGTGTCCGCGCTTAAGTAAAAAATAGTCAGTTATTTAAAAATATTGAAGATAGCAAAAAATATTTATTTGAATGTTCCATCAATAAGAATAGGTATGCTTACTGTTAAAGACGAAATTGTCAATTTCAGAAATAAAACAGTAAAATTTCGTTCCTTAAATAAAACTATATGTTTTTCAACGTTTCTTCCGCGGATTGTACGCGCAATATCTCTTTAAACTATTAAAAAGCGCTAAGTACTAATTTTTCGCATCTTCAATACTAAAGAAGATAATTGTCTGCTTCGCTGAAGCGTGGACACCCTATATGTTAGTTAAAATTAACGCGCGAGCAGAATAGCTTAAATTACTCATTCGAACTTTTAAAACAAACCATTATTAAGCCTTTAATGTTTTACTTATCTCAAAGAATATGCTACGCGCGTTCTGATAGCGTTTTAAACGTTTTGGACCAGTTTGACATGCTTACGCATGGTCGCGAATCCATAGATAACTCCGTCAGTCTGTGAGCACGATTTGAAAAGTATCTAGGATGTTGCGTGACGCTCACTTTGTAAATGAGGTACCAACGAAGGAAAATAAACATGTACATTTTGAAAATAATAAGAGCTTAAGCATTCGTGTTGCCGTTACTTCCGTATAAGCTGGGATGTACATACTTGTCATGCAATGTCCTTAGATGCCTTAGTAGATTACTCTTTACGTTGAAGCCTTTTTTACAATAGGAACAAAGAAAAGGCTTTTCCCCTGTGTGTGTTCTTTGGTGGATTACCATCGATGCATGACTTGGGAATTCTTTTTGACAAATGTTGCACAATTTCTGATGGCTGTGAACTCTTTTTGGTTTCGGTGGCGCCGAGTTGTTCATCAGGGCTAACTGCTCTTCGGTGTGTTCCGTTTGTATGTGGCGTACCCATTCTTGAGGCGTTGAATACATGTTACCACACAGGTCACACTTTAAGGGTGGAAAATCCTTGCTGTCGTCGTCCACGTCACCCTAGGTAAGACAATTCAAATTTAACATGATTATCGTACTAACCATTATTGGTCAACACCTTCCTATTTACCTTCCTCTTTTTCCTCCGATTTTCAGTCATATCGGCGTGCGTGAATTCAATGTGTCTCACCCAGTCCGATGGTCGATTAAACGTTTGACTACACATATCGCAGGTTAATGGTGAGTACTCTTCTTCTTCGTCTGCGCTGTGTACGATTTCCTAAAAGGAACGCGTCTCGGTAGTAAATTATTGTATTTCTCTGGTGTAAACGATAATAAGTCTTCAGAGTCATACATACGGGCTTAATATCAATTTCATGGTCTATCGTCAATGACTCAGATGGATCGATAGTTTCCTCCCAGATTGGTTCGTCTTTCACCAGAAGCTCCAAATTCAGCTCCGTCTGAAAAACACGGATGAAAACGTCAGCTATCCAGTTCGATGGTACATCTTCGCGAGTCGTCTTACATTTTCACCATCCTCGCTTTTCGATTTATTCGACTCTGCGTCGCTGTTGCTGTTGCTGTTACTGTTGCTGGTGGTTTTCCTCTTTTTCCCGTTCGCCTCCAGGTTCTCCTTGTTTTTATTCTGTTCGTTATTCTTCTCCTCTAACACCTTCTTGGTCTCCGTCTCGCTAATCTTCTCCTCGATCTTCTCAATGCTCTTTCTCTCTGAGGTAGGTTTCTGTGGTTGAACATTGTTCTGGACCGACGTGGTCTGCTGTAGATTTTCGACGACCTTTTCAGTCGCCGGCTGAACCAGCTTGATCTTTTGTATTTGTCCCGTCATCGGCGGTTGTTCCCGCTTGTCTCGGTCAACCTTTTGATTGTTCGACTGGATATTCTCTTTTTTGCTTCCGTTGTTGGACCGCCATAAACCTCGGACCCGTAGTATATCGCCGGCCTTTAGCACACCCTCCAGCTGATCGTTGGTCACGGTCGCCTCGCCGCTATACATATACTGAATTAGGATTTTCAGCGTACGATAGCCGATTTCTGTTGGTAATACCTGAAATGATAATTACGGTGATATAAACATTGGCCGTTTCAAGCGTTCAACCGATTTCGCGAGCGATTCTTGTGCAGCAACGGTGTAAATATGAATTGTTCGACTGGTAAGAAGATTGTTCATGGAAGTCATTTATTTATATAAATAATGGGTAGAAACATTTGGATAGAAGAGGAAGGTTCGAACAGGGTTCTGCTTATAAGCTCGGGGACGTGTTTATACATAATACATACCACGATTGTGGGAGCGTTCGTGTTTGCTCCAAAATGGCATGTTTGAAAAATATGACTGAAATACGACGAGCAAGCGGCAAGGACGAATCGATGGGCAGCCACGTGCCGGCCGCAGGATGTCGCCAATAAGACATCCGCGAAGGATTCTGAGTGGAGCAACGTCGCGACAGAGCTGTGCAGATGCGCGCCATAGCTGTGCCACTTCAGTTGATAATTATCCGAAGCTGCGATGGCCATTTTTTCTGCACCATATGAAAAAAAGAAGAAAAAGAACGATCGATTTAATATTTTCCTGCGTTCCAGCAGTTCTCTTCTTGCCCTGTTATTGAGCCTGTTGCGTCGTCCGTGTCCCGTTTGTATTTAAACTTTTAAACAATTCCTGTGTCGCGAATCGATTGACACATTACAAATATTTCAAAAAGTAAACAACCGTCGTCCATCAAGAATCGAATTATATATTACCGTGAACTATCGAATTATTCATTGTACCTGGAAGATCCCGTTTATTTTATAGATCGCGATTTTTAACGATAAATAATAATCGGGCACACTACACGATCACGGTCTACCATCTACGCGACTTTCCATTTTATCGAGAAATTTCGAAAACACAACTTCTCGATCGGAGAGTGTCGTTCGCTTCGATCGAATTCACCCCGCTGCTAGCGTCGACCGTTCTGTATTTTCCGTAAGGTCTTTCGCGATTCCCGGTAATCCGTTTGCTCGCGATTAACAACAACCGACATCGACGGATCCGGTTCGCAAAGATCAGTGTAGATCGGCAAGTGTCAGTGAAACGTTCGAACGAGTCCAAGGATCACGTCACCACCGAACGCGATAATTACGCACTGTCTCGTTCCGCCACCCTTGAATCACACCCCTGTCTCGATGTCCCGACGTACATCCAACAGACGACGACGACGACGACGACAGTGTACACAAAACAGCCGCAAAAATTCAGTTACACAGCGCGACAGCGTCGCACGATTTGCCGAAACAGGCTGTAGGATCTTAGATCGTTACCGCGTGGAGAATCATTGATTTTTCGAGAGCCTGCACACGGGTTACACGATATTATAATACCTCCGCTTGTCACGCACAAACGTCAACCGACCGCTGAACGGAACCGAAAATCTGGCGTCCGGTTCGGTTCTCTTTCTCTGTTATTTGATTGTCGCTCGGGATTGTAAACCGGGTCGTAAAAATGCTGTCAACGTGGGGTTACCTGACGACATCGGTCAGGAAACTTGGTACCCGCGTCACTCCGATATAACCTTCTTGTATTTAATCGCACGATAATTCCTCGGACAAGATCCGCGTCACCACGGTGTGCCTCGCACGCGTCGTTGGTGTTTTGAAAGGCGCTTCGCGCGGATACGGGACACGGGGCAGATATGAGCATCGAACCGCCGCGTAGGGGCCTAAAAATCGATATTTCGGTCTTTGCTCCATCCTCTCCGGCGGTGCAGCCGTGCTCGCTCGCTTTCGCGGCTAGGTAGGGTGCCCCCCTGTTCATCATCGATTTTCCCGGCTACCAATCGCACGCATCCATTTATCGCATCGATCGCCCGAGCTGATTTCAGCGTTTGCGTCCGTCCGTCCATCCGCCCGCTCCACGATTCATGCCCGTGCGAACCCCACCGCACCCCCCGCCACGCTCTCGCGTCGCCCAGCCCGCCCCAAGAGCCACCCGGCCACCGTTCATCCTCCCTCCCCGTCAAAACCTCCAGCTACTACCTTAGGCTGTACAGAGACGCGGCTAAACGCGACCCTTCACGATCCTTTTCGCTACCCGACGCAACGCCGGACACGATGCCACACAGTGGTCGATAAGTACGAAAACTGGGACAAAAATGAACAAAAAAATAATTAGTATTTTAGAAATCGACGATTCTTGTACTAATCGATCCGTTAATATCCAACGCGCGTGTCTGACAAGTTACTTCAAATAATCGAAGATTACTGAAATTTTAGCAATCGTATTTTCTTTTCTTCCGGACCGAACGTGTTTCAAATTGTTTTAGATGAAATTGTTTTTAGAAATGCAATCCGTAATATCTGTGATTGTCAGGAAGAACGCCGCATGTCACATATACTTTCACTTTTGAGATATTGCCCTTTAAAGTTTTGATCACTAATGCTTTGACACAGGACATCTTTTTTTCTGGTGAAGACGTAAATCCTATGCCCTATGCTATAAAGCTCAATGAATGCATAAACTCAAATTTTTTGAAATTGTGACATGCGACGTTTTTCCTGGCAACCACATGTATAGCCCATCAAGAATCAATTCTTTTTTGTTGTATAAGATTCAGTAAACTCGTTACTGCAATCGCAGAATCCAAAGGTAGCTGCGGCTCCTTCCGGTTTACCGAGATTTATGGTCGGAAAGTCGTAAAAAGACTCGAGTCTGCCTGTGACCCAATAATGTAGAAAACCTTGGAAAGCACACTTTTGAGGTAGTAAATATCAATTTTCAAGGTGTGCGAACATGGAAGATCTGTTTCCAATGGAAAAACCCATCGTGATCTATTCAATTAAGTGTAGTCAGTATGCAATTCTATTACTCGCGAATAAATTAAATTGTCAAGTGGTACTGATTTTTGTTCGACATTATCGAAAGTTCCACCACTGCGCGATGTCGTCTCCCATTCGCTTTACCCGCGACTATCCTACGTCGAACCTGGTGCCTGTTGATATACACCCGTTTCCTGGAAAAATCGACCTTTCCCCCCGTTGCGATCTCCTAATTTCTGCTAATCCGTGATATTTTTTTCCACCACCGCTCGTCTGCGCGGGGATACATATTCTGTCTGGACGCCTCCGGCGATGTATATTGATTTCGAGAAATTCGAGTAACCTTTCCTTTTTTAATTACGGTCAGCAGTCACAATGGACGAAGTATCGTTTGGATCGAACTAATACGCTCGTTCTTGTATATTTTTGTTTGTTGTAAAGAGGATGGACACTGCGCAGTCTATTTGCTTAAAAAATTCCCAGCGGATTGTTTTTGCGTTACGATTTATATGGGCTGAATGGCTTTTTTGTCACTGTAAATCATGTTCGTTAAATGTTGACACAAACGGTACTCGTAATGTGAAATATGTTGGTTCTGTCTCAAACCTTAATTTTGTCGAATGGGGATTGATCTATAGATCTGTATGGGCAGATTACGTGCAGTTAGTTTATAGAAGTAAAATTTTAGGATCGCAACTGTCCTGTTCGTTGCTGTACCCGAAGATGGCGTTCATAGTGGGATTCTTCGATTTTCAAGAATTCGTTGTATGTGTGCATGTATACGTGTGACGATGTACTGCATTGCGTCGACGACCCATTTTGCAATGGGAGCGATAAGTTGCACACCCTCCTACCGTTAAATAATCAATCCCATGTTTCTGCATGAGCAAACTACGGTCCCTTATACGTGTGCGTATACGACTTACAGATTATTCGATCATCTCTTCACCCTCTCCTATCGCTCTCTTTGAATTTTTATTCAATTCAAACTATGATTTCATTTAAAAATAGTTGATATAATTTGTCTTACACCTTTTATCGATTTTTATCAACGGCACGTACACAAACAAGATCCGGAAGTACAGTTCTTGCATAATGAAGGCCACAATCTTTTATTGTTATCTATTTCACGAGGAAACGGTCTTGAGGTTAAAGTGACCGATAAGAAGGATGAGTCAAATGAAAAGATATGTTCAATACAACAAATCACGGTTAACAAGAAGAAATCGGATAACGTTGTATCCGAATACAGAATTGTGAATAAGTATTTTGAAATTCTTTTCTAATGTACATACATATAGCTTATTTTATATAGTGCCTTGTTTACCACTGCGTGTACGATTGTAATAGGATTCAAACGTAACCTCTTGCTTTTGTTTCAGCTTAGTCTTTTTATCCGTTTTTTTTTTAAAGAAAACTGTTTATGATTGAAATTGAAATTGGTTTTGGGTCACGTGGCAACGAGATCACGTGGTATTTCTACATATCCCGTCAGAGGGAACCACAGATAATCTCGAGCGAACACCACGGGCAATAATCCTTTCCTGTAAATATATACGTTATTGTCATCGAACCGAGGTCGATCCAGTGAAACGATGCAACGGCTTCCTAGGGCGTAATGTGCATCGCGACTATAAAGGTTATATCAGCGGTGCACAAGTGTGATTTGTGTGTCAGGTCGAGGTGACCTAGTTTACAGATAAATTTTCGCCCCTAATTTTCTTCGGCTATGACCCTGCAGTGAGTGTTCTTGAAGTCGGTGGCCTCAGCGAGACAGTGACTGTGCTGTCTCAAATGTGAGTTCATATCTGTTTATAGAATGCGGAAGAAAACAAACGGTTCCGTTTCATCTCGTTAAAATGTGGATTCTTATGAAATATGAATGCCCTCGCGTCATCAACGAACGAAACAATTAGGTTAAGTTGACAAGAGGCGCAAGTTCTTTCCAAGCACTACGTCAACATGCTACGATGGGCAATTTGTAAATGGTAATACGGTATGTTGATTTTTCAGTTATTATCGGTGTATAAATGTTTAACAGAAAGTCATCGATACTCGATATCGATAAATAAGAAATATTGGTTTAAATGTTTGTCGAATATGTTACAGTTCGATAAATAAATTGATAGGCCAAGATGAAATATGGTTTTCCGAGTTCTCGCATGGTGATGCTAAACAAACGTTGTATGGCCCTAATTAAGAATTCCTTACGAACCAGGCATTACGTACTTGTGTATATAAGTAGTGTATGAGAGGATTTGGTTCTGCAAGATGCCACACGTTACTCGAAAATGGGAACTTTTCCCAGGAAGAAACCGATTTTGTTGCGACGGCAGAGTGATGATGGCACCCCAAACCGGGGTCTTTTACGTGACCGTGTGCCTCATTGCCGGAACAAGTGGTTTATTCTTTGTATTCGAGTAAATTCATCTTGATTAAACTTATCATTTTAAGTATCCATGGTCGGTTAGATAATAACGACGTTCTTTTTGTTTCTAGTTGTCCTTTCTTAGCAGTTCACATAACACCTGCTATACCGGTCGTCGGCGGTTTATTATTTATTTTTGTAATGTCCGCTTTATTAAGAACAAGTTTTAGCGATCCTGGAGTTATTCCAAGAGCGACGACCGACGAAGCTGCCTATATTGAAAAACAAATCGGTATATAGGAAACATTTTTACCATAAGAGAAATGCAACCTAATGTTTTTACCCAATCGTTTGATCTAAATATTTATATATTTTTTGTACTGGGTGTGTAGAGGTACCGAACGACGGGAACTCTAAAATACACAGACCTCCGCCTAGAACAAAAGAGGTGTTGGTCAAAGGGCAGCCAGTTAAAATGAAATATTGCTTCACTTGCAAAATATTCAGACCACCAAGAGCATCGCATTGTAGTTTATGCGATAATTGTGTAGGTATGTGTATCGGTTAACCGTTTACTATGAGAATTACTTTTGTATTAAACTGGAGAAAACATTGCACGATTATCTTCCTAGAGAGATTTGATCACCATTGTCCATGGGTTGGTAACTGTGTGGGCAGAAGAAATTATAGATACTTCTATGCTTTTATCGTCTCCCTGGCATTTCTTTGTGTTTTTATACTTGCTTGTGCTATTACACATTTAATAATGCGTAAGTAAATTAATCGAACATGATTCAAAACTAGTATGAGAAGGTCTAATTCGAGATTTAATTCGTTACAGTAACGAGAGATGGTAGGCCATTTTTAGAAGCTGTGAGAATATCCCCTGGGAGCGTTGTTGTGGGAGTTATTTGCTTCTTCTCTGTTTGGAGTATTCTCGGCCTTGCTGGTTTTCATACGCATTTAACTACCAGTAATCAAACGACAAACGAAGATGTAAGCATTACGCGTAATGATTTAACTAAATCGAAAGGATAATTTCGAAAGTTTTTAACACGAAACTTATCTTTATTACAGATTAAAGGATCTTTTTCCATTAAAGTAGGCGAAGGAAGTTCCAATCCTTATAGTCAAGGAAATATTTGTGGAAACTGTTTCTATGTGTTGTGCGGACCTGCACCACCTAGCCTAATAGGTAACTCGTTCTTCTGTTCTTGATGTTATTTAGTACATTATCTATGGTTGGGGACAAAATTAAGTGTACATCCTTTAAGAACTTTTGTAATATTGGACCAAACGACTCGAGTTTCTTTTCTTTTTTGAGATGTTAGGAGAATTAGTTGTTCGGTCCAATTTTTAAAAAGTTAGTTTTTAATTAGCTTCTAAAGGATGTCCAGTTAATTCTTGTCCCCGACTGTATTATCTATTAATATTCATAGATCGAAGAGGTATCGTAACACCTGAGTATCGGGCAGAGCAAGAGAAGGTCGGGGACGATAGTGTCATTACTAACAGCAAGACATACGGTACCGTGGAAGTTGTGCAACCACAGGTAGTGGAATATCCAATATTTTATTTGTACGTCACTTGTACGAATTTCTTATATGTTGTTTATTATTTTCTGTTCGTAGCCTAATGGTACAACTGTCCAAACGAATCCCAGTACCGAACTAACAGGTTCGATGAACAACCTTGTCACCGGTCAACATTCGCCACAAATCGAATCAATGAACGGTGAGTTAAGCCTTTTAAGGCATACTGCTTGCTATCCCGAGGAACTTCCAGAGTATTCGCGTCAGTACATTAACGACACTTATGCTGCGGCATATCCCGTGCAACATTGTTTCCAGGATCCTGTGAAATATATCAAATACGAAACAGATAGAACAAATCCTGAGTTTCAGATATATCCGTGCAGATGTGAGGAAAACTTACAGAAGTATCCTCACAGATGTAGGGAAGAGTATCATAGATGTTCGGATAATAATTTAATGTACGATCAGTGTGTCACCGATCAAAAATTCGAAATCGATCTCCAGAAGTATCCGAAAAGATATTCCGAGGATCCGATACGATATAATATCAATGACAGAACGGGATATCCTGTCTTTCAAAAATACCCACCACAATGTTACACAGAAGATCCATTGCGACTTCCTCAATCTCAGCATGCTCTCGAGTACAACAATTTGAGATGCACCGTTCATGGTTTTCAACCAGGACTGCCCGACTTCTTCCCCCCGTCTTCTTTACGATCGTACTCCTAGTCAGTAGACTTCTACACTAATTGACGCCCTCGTACCCCTCCTTTGGACTTTAAGCCCCTTCGACTCGTCTCGAGAAAGGGAGAGAGAGAGACAGAGATACTTCACTATCCCTGTCCTTCCGTAAACCATGCAAGTTCAATGGAGAGGAGGGAGTCGTTTAGGGTAGCAAGACAGTCGGGAAAGGCGCTTAATGTGGCCCGCGGGCCGCTAGTCGGGCAGCCCTGGTTTCAAATATCTATGCATTGAGATATGGAAGAGTCTCTTGCCAACCGTTGTAATGTCGCGAATATTAGGGGTAGGGGAATGCCTATTATGGCTCGTAGAGGTGTGCGAGAGCCCGATGGTCAGAACGGATCGGGAAGGCATCGGGTCGAGACGATTCGGGTTTTCGAAAATTTTTGGAATTCTCAAAAATAATTCTGTAGTTGTCAGGAAGAACGCCGCACGTCACATACTTTCACTTTCGAGATATGTATTGCTGTTTAAAGCTGTGGTCACTAATGCTTTGACATAGGACATCGGTTAAATTGCATTATTTTTAACAACCTTTCGAATTTATTGTCATGACTTTTTTTCTGGTAAAGACGTAAATCCTATACTATAAAGCTCAATTAATGCATAAACTAAAATCTTTTGAAATTGTGACATGCGGCGTTTTTCCTGGCAACCACAGAATTAAGGACTCGAATGTAATCGGGAGTTCCGAAATTTTCGTAAACCCGTCTCGACCCGCCGGACCCGACATTTTCGTTTTCTCGCACGGTTCTAATGGCTGAGAATGCAGTAGGATTTGAAATTAACAGATTCGGTTCAGGACCGTTGACTAATAATTTCCCTGATACAGAAAATTCTCTGTGTCGAAGTGATGACAGCGAAGAAGGTCTTTTAAATCGAAGATTCATTATGAGTTCTATGAGTGATAACAATGACATTTAACATTCTCTACAATGTCTCCACATTTTTTAAAGTAATAGTGTCCCGTTTATTGAGAAACAACTAAATGAACGGACATAGTGTCACTTATTAAGATAATTCTTTCAGCATGTTAGAATCAAAATAATATAGGTTTACATCGTGTCCGTTTATTATTAAAGGAAACTTATAACTAGACTGCGACTTTCTATATAAATTTATATTTTCATAGACTGATTAATAAAAATGAAGATTAAATGAAAATACGTTTTCTTTGGTAGACTTTATTCGATTGAAAACGATGCGAGAACATGATGAAACTTCACGTTCTTCGCATCGTGTTCCCTGTGTATTTATATGCATTATAAATGCATAATATCCGCAGTCTATTTATACGGACGTTTTTATCTGTACATAAATATTAGTAAAAGTATTATTATTATATAAAAGATTATTGATACCATTAAAAAAATATTATAATTGTTCATGTTTTCTCGTACTATAACTGAGAGACTTTTATGGATAGAAAGTACATTCGAGTTGAATTTGATTATTGTTGAACAGAGACATTTATTTATTTTTTGACTATTCGATTCGGTAATATGCACATAGATATTTTTGTTTCTAAGGAAAAAAAAGAGCGAAAATTGATACATATTCTTGTTACAATATAATACATATATGTATATTGACTGAACTTGAGGACTGAAACATTGATTATTTTCATTATGGTTTTTAATGCCTTTTAGTGACATATTTTTCAAAAAATATGAATATAATTATTTACTTTTATATTGCACTTACATTATAATTGACAAAGTATTTGTAATTCAATGTCTTTCAAGCATATTCAGTTGCAGAAGCTTTTACGCTATAATCATTGATGTTATGAAGATATAGGTCTAATTATATATATTTTTTTGTTTATATATATATATATAGTTATAACTATATGCGTATAGCATAGGATACATTTAAGTTTTACATTTTTCTCCATTTCCACATAATTCAATAAATTGTATTTCTTTGTTGTTTAAAATTACGTCCTGTTATCGAGGGCTCAGAGCATACTGTTTGGTAAGTTGATTTTCTTTTATTCCGATTGTCCGTCATTGTGTGTATGCTTAATAAGAATGAATCGATATTTATTAATAGTTATTAATGAACACTTCAAATTGATGTGTACCTTTCACACACTTCTCAAGAAACTAATTTTAATGTGTGATGTCAAGTTCGAGGGTTCATGGATTGTGACTAATTATATCGGTGTGCATTATAGGCACGGGATTTTTTGAAAATACAATTTGTACATAAATATACGTATATTCACATACACACAAATCATGTATGCACAGATTTATGTATTGTTCGATGAGGGCGGGAGGGAGGGATATCGCATATATTTATGGACATGTTATATGTATAACTGTGATCGTTTAAGGTATATTTTCACGTTTTAATCCTACACCTGTATAAATAGGAGCTACAGTAATATGACATCAATGACTGGGATATAATTAATTTTCTAAGCTAGCTTTTAGTACATATATATATTATTCACAATATACATAGAACAGATAGACAGCAAATTCTGCACTTTTGCAATGAGTTGTATAATACAAAACAATAGTTTCTGTCGCTAAAGAGCATTCATAACAGCTTGGCACTAGACGTTAATGCCAATTATCAAAGTTATAATAGTTTCTGCACATTATGCGCAGGGCGTATGTACACAACGGATATCGAAGCAAGTACGAATCAAGTAATGAACATTGAATGTTTCTTTTTTTATTTTAGGTAGCACCGCGAACAGCGTGAGCCAACTTGTTACCAATGAAGTACCACTAGCATCGCTTAATATTGCTCCGATCGATATCGATGAGATTGCTCCGCTGCCTTCCAGACAGAGTGTTGTGGTTTCTTCCACGTTGGACACGTCCTCTATACCATCGGTAACTGTCACTCCCTTGTCTGCATCTAGACTTAGATTATTACAAGATACGACCATGATAGAGTCCGCTTTAGACTTAGACTCTTTGGAAGATGCCAGTGTGGGTAGAGGAAGTCAAGCAGGTCTTTTAAAGATGGGGGCAGTATAACGAATTTATACCTTTAATCTAGATAGATTCATAGACTTTTAAAGTCATCGACGCTTATTAAAAAGAGTAGTGCAGATCATTCCACTGGTTCCAGGTGGTTTTAAACGAAGATTAAATTAAATTTTTGCTTATGTGTACGACAGACGATGCTCGAGATTATAGTTTCGTTATAATCATAAGTAATATTCTATCCAAAAAAATATTGTTGTATATGCGATCTTGTTAGTAGATTTTGTTCTTAAATGGAATATTTACGCGAACAAAGTGTAATTAATAGACTGCAGATTTTAAGCATTTATGACAAAAAGGGTTACGTACAATTTAAAACAGTGGACATATTAAAAAGATTTAGGGCCACCAGTGTATTAGTTTCACGAAGTAAGATAATTAAAAGAAGAAAGAAATTTTCATTTGGCTTCTGTATCTTGCAATCAATGCAAACATTTTTTATTTTGCATAGAGATCCGCAGTCTAGTAATTAAATATTAGGTACGCGGAGCGATTTTGCTTATTCTAAAATTATGTTTATTATCGGTAGCTTAATATTGAAACATTGTTTCACTCGATCTGCACTATTCGTACGTTACATTTAGCATCGTTGATTCCATTCCAAACATTCGCCTCCTTCTTTCTTCATTCTATAAAGCTAGCGAATGAGAATACTCTACTTGCAGTGTAGTAGATATGTATAAAAAAAAAGGTGTGAAAAATATGAAGATTTATTATATTATAATATTATACACACTAAACGAAAGATATGTGGGGTCAAGGAAGATGTACTACTTAATCATTTTAACGTCAATTTACATATACATTTCCGTTTTTTTAAACTTATACTCCAATTTCTTATTTCTCAAACGTACGATACGCAGGAATAAGAAAATAGTCGGTTAACCGGAGTAAGAATCGCATTTGAAAGTCCTTATTTATCAACTGAAATTGTGAATAAACATTGATTTTATCGAATAGAGAAAAAATACGGTTTACATATACATGCACAAATTAAAGCAATAAAAGATATTTGTATGCATTTAAACGGAACGTCGAAATCGCAATATGTGGCGAAAGTAGAAATGTTAAAGAAGATGGATTCTGCAAGTTTTATTATAAATTAGTATTGGAAATACTTGGAAGTATTATAATTTCATTTTAATATTTCATATCGATAACAAAAAGAAGGTTTTATTCTTGATTAAATTCACTATGTACAGTGTAAAGAGAATTTTGTAAATACAGAATTTTTCATAAAAGTTAGTATAGTTTTTCAAGTATTTGAAGGATTTGTTAAGACGGTGTGGACCGTACAAAGCATTTTAAAACATAGAAGTACCACTGCCTGGTTTATCAGTAACTCGTGTATTCACATTGCATGGCACCATTTTATTCAAAAAGTAATGAGATATCATTGACACATTGTTTATAAGATTAATTATCGAAAACGAAACGAAAGAACACTGCTAGTTATGTTATCTATTAAGAGATGCCATTATACTGACTTTTGGGAGTACTGTCTTTTTGTACATAATATGCGTGTATAATACTAAATGTATATATTGTGTAGATGTTATTATAATAAGATAATATACTACAAGTTAAAAATATCTTGACAATGTTACATCATATTAAACCTATTTAAAAATACTTTAGTTATAAGTTAATCATAATGCATGTAACATTTAGCATCTTGGGAGAAACAGAGATTATGTGTTATCTTTAATAGATAAAAGTATTTTTATTCAATATTCGTCTTACAATCATTGTAATAACACCTTTACTAAAATATCGCGAATAACTGCACAAGACATTAAAATTCAAGTTTCGATACGCACATTTCCTCGAACGACCATACCATTAACGTGTACAACATTCACAATATGTGTTAGCAATACAATATTTTTACACATTAAGATAAGACATACCGATTTCTTATCAGTAAATATACATACATAATTTTCTGTAACTATCAACCTTGTTTCTTAATATTTTTTCTTGTCCAAATAACATAGCAATGACACAGCGAATGTGTGTATCTTATACTTCCACCGTTACGTTAAAATATACATTTTGATTTGATATTATTTTGTATATTTCAATATAATTTTTGTATTAAGAAAGCGATGACCAGGATTATAACTGCAATACTGATACCTGCGATGTATATTCTACTTTGCTGGCTATCGCACGAGTCTTTGCCAAAATCTGTTTTTATGTTCACATCGCTTTGACTGTAGAACTCCATGGGGTCTGCAAGATAAATTTATAATATTATCCACAATCGCAGTGTACGTTTCATTTATAATGTACAGGGTGTATAAAAAGTAATGGTCATCGACCGATCGACCGATTATTTTACAACCATCGCGCTCTGACAACTTCAACCCCGACAGATGGACAACACATGCGACGGATCCATCGAAGCGACGAGCAGACTACCCTATAAATCACGTCATTGTCGACCAAAGACAATAACAAAAGAAATTTCTTTGACAGTTTCCCCACTTCTCAACCTAAAGTCCTTTCAACACACCCCCGTCCAATTAACAAACACAACATTTCCCCACCTAAATCCACCCCCGTTCACGGAAAAACGGAGGTGACAACCGCAGAACTATTTTGACCGTGGTCGGAGTAACTTCTTCCCGTTCGCTGTTATGATTTCGGAAAGTGTGTTGTGTAGAAGTGTGGTGTTTTGTACTTCACAGTTATTAAGACGTATTCGCGCAAATGGATTAAAATTCTTATGTATAACAATGGATATAAGGTATTCTATCATATATAACTACTTGTTTGCGATATGTGGTTCCTTCCAAACTTTCTCTCTTCTCGATGGGTACAAGATGTTGATGTAAAAACAAACTTTAACAATAATTTTGTAGCAAGTTTCTTTTAAAAATGACCACCGCGATACACCCTGTACATCTACTTTGAAATATTTACCAGCTTGGAGCTCTATATCCTTCAGAACACTACTTTCGTGAACTTCCAAATCTAGAAGTTCTTGTAGCGATAAAAGTGCTTCTAGAGGACCTTCGCCAGGAAAGAGATAGTCCGACAACGTTACTTTACTTTCTGGTAATGCTATCAACACCCTTCTTGGTGGTTCGTGTAATGTTACATTTTCTGTGAAAAGGAAAAGAGAGTCCCATTAGCCATTGTATTAAAAATTAGCTCACTCAGTACTACTAGTTTATCTCCGAATTATGAACAAAGTTTAACAACTTTTATTTACAAAGTTTAAAAACAGTTTAACCCTTAGGGTTTAAGGGTTATTAACCCTTTGCACTCTCAGCTATTCTAATTCGAAAACAGAATGTTTCTTCCGGCCTAAAATATTTCCATTTTATATGATTTTGATATAATACCTCGTACAATACTTTCTGTAGTTTATTAAACTATCAAATACGTATAGTAATTTATTGAATAGAAATTTAATGATGCAACAAATATTTTGAATAATGGTATAAGAATTATTAGTGATGCTTCTCCGAGTCATCACTCGAGTGCAAAAGGTTAAAGATCGCTTTTGAACTGTACCTCACACAATGCGACGCGAAACACTATTGTCTCGTTGTTTTAATAAAATTGTGTATTATTTTTATCGAAAATTTAGCAAAGAAAAATGTGTACCTTCTGGGAAACCATTTTCTTCGTCGATTAAACTGTCCCAGTGCATTTCTAGTCTACTTGCTAGAGATCTGATTATGTCTTCTTTCACTGCTACTTTAGCTTCTTCAACATTTGCTTTTTGGTGTACAAAAGTTCTACTCGCTAATTGTCCGACCAGACGTATCGACGCATTACAAGGAGTTACTTTCACATTGGAACTTGTATTGTTCGCTTGCTAATAATCCACAAAATAAACGGTGTTACGTACGATCGAAAAGTTGGTTATTTAAAAAAGACATAATAATATTCAAATACAAAGTACATTCTAAATGTGTTCTCCAACAGATGTAAATACTTACACACGTTGTGTACAAGCTAATTTGAATCGGTTTGTCATTAGTAGACTTCTCATTATTTTTACATCCCTTTTCTTCGTTTTTATTTTTAGTAATTATTTCTAGCATGTCATCTGGGGACTTTACTTCTCCTTCGATAGCAATCAGGGATGATTCGACGATGTCCGACATAGTTTTTAAAATATCCTATAAAATTTATCGTGTGTTTATTTGATCCGATTCATCTGTGGTTTGTATAAATGTACTTTATCTTTAATACCTGTAGTTGTTTTTTAAGAGTTTCAGGATCTTTATTTGCAGGAATGAGAAATAAATTATCAAAATTTATAACAGACTCTAGTTGATGCCATTTAGTAGCTATCCCTTGGAACTTCCACTCTACAGGTTTTACAATGCTACTTTTATTATTAATCTCTACAGATTTACAAGTATATCTGAAACATCAAGCGATACATTATTAACAAAAGAAATTATTTGAAATAATATTGAAATTGTGATTCGTTATACTTTTGTGATATGTTATTCAAGTTTAAAATAAGTTGTTCCTCGTTATTTCCATAAAGGTATTTGTTTTGAGACAAGTTTTTATGTATAGCCATTAGAATGGACCTACATTTTTGTATATTTGCATTATCGTTAACGGTATCGTCAGGGCCAACAATAAAGATACCAAGTACCCGCATTCCACCAGGTAACATTCTAGTAACCTTTAACAAATTTAAACAAATTAATTACATCCTTGTTAGTAATAATAGATTTACAAAGAACTACAGAAAAAGGGTAAATTAAAATATATAGTACATATTTAGCATGAACAGCGACCCAGGTATCAGGTATATCCTTTACAGATTTTATACAACTTTCAGCATCTTTTTGTTTAGTATTTGTTCTAGAAGTGATCGATGTTTCTTCAACAACATTTTTAGGAAGTGGAGTCTTCGCCAAGTGTACAATATAGTCCTTTTGGCTGGCACTCTATAATTTTAATTCGTTAGACTACTGTCAACCTAAACTGTCTATACGTTTATGCCTTCTAATCCTTTGATTTTGAATGATAGTTAATAAAAATGATAATTTTCCGTTTAATCGCATCATGATTTTATTAAAAAAATATCAAGTAACGTTCCAAATTTCCGTATAATAACGTAGTAAATTTCCAAATCAACAATTACATATGTTAAGTCCTGTCCAGACTGACAATTGTCTGTTAGCCTGGACAGGGCTTTATACATGCAAATACAAGTGAAAACAAGATGTCGTGAGATTGTAACATACAATAATCGAACCTGTCCTAAAATTAGTCCTATCCTGTATTCATTCGGTTTTGCTAATGAGGTTAAATAATTGTGAAGACGCTCTTCCGCATACACGGTTCGCCCCATTATTTTTTTACACTTTTGTTAACGTGTAAAACGAAATTATGATACGTTTACGTTGTCGTCACCATTGATTTCAACGTGCTGGCATACGTCATGCGAATTGCACATTAAAAATTATTTACGACTGTTCAGCAACTTCATAATCGCGGGACGTGGGACAACGTGGGACAAACCGACGGCTCCCAATCTGACAATCTGACGTATTGTCGTTTCCCACGTGACTTCCACCGTCCACCTCCACTCCACCCTCCACCTGCTTCCACCGCGCCAAAGAGTAGAGATACAACAAGAGGTGACATTCAGTGCTGAGATCATGGACCTAAGGGGGTAGACTCCTTTTTATTTTCATAGCTACATACTGCCGAATAATCCAAATTACGCCTCGTAAACGAAAAAACTGGACTTTTGAAGGAGATAGCGCCCTAGATCGATCTTTTATCCAGCGTTTTTGACTACTGAAAAACCCCGTGTTTGTATTATCGAGAAATGAGAAGGTGAATCCCGCACCCTTGCAACCCTGGAAAACGGAGTTTACTACCCTAAAGGACGGTGCCTAGTTCTGCAGGGTTGAAGCGGAAGACGGTAGGGGAGTCGACCTCTAAAATGTCCTTCAGCCATTTTTTTTTGTACCTCAACTCCCTTTTACGGTGTTATTTCGCGACGGGGCCATCCATGGACCTACAGTTTTTATAAGGAAGGCAAAGGAAGGCGAACGTGGTGCTGTAATTTATGTCATATCGCGGTAAATTTTAAAGTTACACGCTTACATAAATGTTATAATAAGATTGAGGAGTAGTGTAAAATGGGTAAATTAAATAATGCAATACAATTTCCTGTATGTAAGCTTTTTATCTCCGTTATGCAGCAATCATTTTCTAATAACTCCTCGACAACGCCGATGAGCATAATCAACTGTCCATTGGGGGATGATTCTATGTTTGCAAGAAAGGGGGAAGCATTCAATGAAGAATATAACAAATTTAATGAATCACAGGAGCAACCAGAATTGCATAATTATTCATTATTAAATGGAGAGGGGTTAAATAGTAATTCAGAATACGCTAAACGGTAGTAGTATATACAGGGTGTCCCACGCAACTGAAACAGGCTGTGGGAATAGAAGATGTTGTAAGTAAAAGTTGAATGGTATCAGACTTCTGTGCATCGGTGCACCAGAAAAATGCAACTGCACTTTTTTTTAAATGGAAGCCAATGTTTTTGACTGTAGCAATCGATGCAGTTTCTTGTGCTCTACATAAAAGTAAACCATGCTTATGCCCTAAAGTTATTCGTTAGGAAGTTATCGAAGCTAAAAGTTCTCTGAATTACAGTAGAACATAACGTAGATAGGTACTTCGGAACACTTTCCGAGAGACCGAAATAATTGGCGTGAATTTAGAGTGCAAAATCTATAAAGAACGCCAGGTATAGGAAGTATTCTAGCAAAATAAATTGTAATGCAGACAAATCGTAGATATATTTGCGTATGAAAAATTTTTATTGAAAAATGTTCTTTCACGCTACAACGTCAGTGTACCTTCGTCTATTTAACGTTATAACAGTACAAAAATTGCATTTTTACAAGTTATCCAGCTTACGTGACTAAAATATCCCAGTTAGCAATCTGATAATTCAAAAGCTACGTCTCTTACAATAATAACAGAAGGCGCCGTAGCAGAGGCATTCTTTGGCGACAACGCAATATACCAGCCTCGACAAACCATTCTTATTCCTCGTCACAATCGATAGACACGAAAGATCCAGATACAATAAACGCCTGTCGTCGAACGTCGCTCGAAATTTCCTCCTTCTACATTTGAATAAAAAATGGTGTTTCACTTACGGCTCACTAAAATTTGGCTGGCCAACGATTATTCTCAAGCTATCGTTGCTAATCTCGCTCGGATCCCGTTTCTCACGGAGCCCAATACGAAAGGTCACAAATCTATTTCCGTGGTACGAGAAAAAACGTTCGACCGGTGAACCGTAACGTGGGAACACTCGAATCGAGTATAATTACATAGAACCTATTATAGAGACCGTTCGTTTACGTACACTGTCGTTACTATACACATCAGTATTCACGTTCACCAGCCAAAGCACGCCTGAAAGAACATAAAGAGGGCGGAAAAGCCCTCAGGGTTCGAAGAGGCAAGTGTTTCACGCCATGATTAACTGCCTTTAACCGTTTCTGTGCTCGTCGTTCCGCGAAATTTTTCATACTTCCCCATCTCTAAAACCTACCGACGCAAATCAGTCGACAGTGTCACCGTTTTGCTATCTGGGTTATCAACGACGCTTTCGGCCGGAAACTTGCCCGTTTCACAATAGCGAAAATTTTCGCGGTTAAAGCAAAATTCCTATGTCATTCGACACATACATGCGTATTGCGCGTACACATATACACACAAGGCAAGCCACCACGACTTGAACCCAAAAAATATTTGTTTTCATATTTTGTCGTGACCTCAAGGCCATGGATGGAATCAGTCACTCCCTACAAAACAAAAACAAGTTATTCCGATCAAATTGATTAATTCGGCAGGTTCTTCGAATTAACAAAGTTTTGATCGTTAACGATAGTTTTCGTTTATAGAGAATGACAAGCTGCATCGACTGATAAAAATTCTTCTCTAGCAATGTCTCCTCAGAAGCAAATACCTTTTCCTTCGGAATTCAAAGATAAAAGACGTCACATTGGGTTCTAAGTTTTCGGCGAGCCGCCCTGTAGGTACAGTGTACGCCTACTAGTTTCCTGCGGAGTCGATCACCTGCAACGCAAGCATCCGGCCAAAGAGAATATCCTGCGCTAGCGTTTAACAATTACACCGTTCGTCGTGGTACAGAGTTCTCGCCTCTAAAGCGAATTAAAGCAAAACGCAACGAATGGATAAGTTTCACAGAACGGAATGTTCCGTGGGACCGCGTGTGCCCGCGTTTCTAGAGCCGTTTAAGTGTGTTCGAACGAGGGTGCCAGCTTATCCATTCGATGCCATCGAATCGCACACGCTGGGTTTCTGCCTGAAAACCACCGATACCGCGCCCCCGCGCGCACCGATCGTTCTTCGTTGAATGCGGGCCTTGATATAACGACAGTGTAAGTACTAAGTACAGAGTGTTCACTCCATTCTACGCGTCTTGACCAGGGTTGCCATATGCACGCCCCACCAGGCCCCTTACGTCTCCGTCCCTCGCCTAGATGCATGCCTCCGCTATCCCCACTCTTACCACTACCGCTAGCGCGACCGAGTCGATAGCATGCTACCGCTCTCATGCTAGCACTCGGTCGCGGCAGCGGTAGTGGTAAGAGTGGGGATAGCGGAGGCAGCATCTTGGCGAGGGACGGAAACGTAAGGGGCGTCATATGGCAACCCTGGTCTTGCTATGCGATGATCGCTATACTCGAATTAACAAACGAATAGAACGCCGCGAGGGGTCGGGCTCAGAAGTTTCGCTCATCGTTTTAACGGTCGTCGGATCTTTGGCAGAATCGCGCGCTACTCACAATTACATTATTTACTTACGTCATATACAATTCGTTCGATGCGGATAATATCTCTGCGTTTCTCTCATTACTTAGTTCAGGTCCTGCCCTTTTCTGTTTTTTTTTCCTTCGTTTTCTTTTCATCGTCGTTTTTTCTTTTTTCTTTTCTTTTTAATCGATCGCTTATTCAGACACTGCGTCGTCTCAGTACGAAATAATAATTCTACGTTGAACGAGTTTCCTGAAATCGTTTGGAAGCAGTCTTTTTCAAACTTTTTGCATGCTTCGACGTAAAAATCGTCGTTTACACATTCCTCCCTCGTCTTTCTTTCTCTCTCTTCTTCTACTTCTCTTTTTTTTTCGTTTTGTTCGTTCAAACTGTTCATCTCTGTTTTTCTCGTGTTTTTCTTGGTTTTTTTTTCGTTTTCTCTTCACTGGAGTTGCTGCCTTTACCGATCGCGCGCTTTTCCAAGGATTATCTCTGGTCGTGTTCTCTCGTTTGTTTGCATTGAGTCGCGCGGAATCGTTAATGTACAAGTAATTATCTACACACACGTTAGCTGATAGAAATTAGAATTGTATCGTTTGACTAGTTTTTGACCGTCTCTCCTGAAGTCATACGTGTACGAAACTCTGGAATTCTAGTCGGACAACGTACATTCTCTCTGCGTATGCATCCCGATATGTACGTGTTTCGTGTACAGTTTGATCGTGTATATTTGTACACATATACGTGGAAATGATTTGGTGCGCGTTCTCACGTGTGTAATGTACAATAATCGTTCACGGAATCGGTACAGTTGCCGATGATGATGGGTGTCCTCCGATTTCGATCACCTTCAAATATATTACAAAAACTTAACATTTTCAATAGCTTTTTCCTTTGAAATGGTTGGCGGGGTCGGCTCCAGTTCCGCAGATATTAGCAAGAAACTTTTGTTAGTTTGAGATAGGTCTGCGTTAGGTCCTGTATATGGTAAAAAAAACTTTACTTGTAAATGCTGGGGTGATCCCCAAACCTAACCCAAACCTAAACCTTGCGTACGATACATACGAGCAAAGTCTTTTGCGATTACCTCGTAAACTAAAGCCGACCGCCAAAAACTTTCAACGAGAAATGTTGTTCAGAAGGATGACCTTGACAACGTATCTAAAGCTCGAAACAGTTTTAATATTATTAAACTCGTCTGCATTCTATGAATTCTATAAATTGCTCAACTGTTGTATGAGAAAACAGGTCCGATTCGATGTGCACAATGTAAAAATGATTGCATAGAAGAAAAATGATCTGGTTTGAAAGAAATGTCTTGATTTTCGAATTAAAATTGCTTCGAGCCCAGAGGGTTAAAGAGAAATGTTGTTCGGAACGATGGTCTTGACAACACATCTGAAGGTCATTGAAATCGGAGAGGAGGTTGTACGTCGACCCCATGGATTTACAGGTAAACTTTTTCGATTATCTCGTAAACTAAAGCTGACCGCCGAAAACTTCAACGAGAAACGTTGTTCAGAATGATCATCATCGGCAACTTTATCGCGAAATTGTCCGGAGTGTGTTCGTGTAAACAATTTGTCTCTTCGAATTATGTCTGTGTGCGTGGACGCGTGTGTATGTGTGTAATTCGCGTGTAAAAACCAGCTTCGCGATGCCGATCCTACGTGTCTTGCTTGAACGGGCTAATTTGAATTAATCGAGAAAATCATCGCGCGCCATTATATAAGATTCATCATCCTAGTAAGAGTATAATCGTTAAAATATAACTGTTTACAATCTACAACTACAGCTAAACATTATTCTCGTTTAAACTGGTTTCGTTCCTCGCTCTAGCTCTCGCTCGCTCACTCGCTCACTCGTTCTCTCTCTCTCTCGCTCTCTCGCGCGCATCTCGTCCTAATTCTTAATATTTTGACAGGTTTTTCCTTCCGCAGTCTTCCAATTGTTTCATATTCACGCGCGCGTGCAGCTATCCTACACGAATAAACGAGTGCAAATCGTCCAAAATTCAACCGGCTCCCGGCGCGTGAATTATTCAGTCTTTCGTTTATATATATATTTTTTTTGTTTGTTTCGCGTTTATCGGTACGTTAGTCGCTAATACTACATTAATCGTTATCATAATAATCATTATTATTATCGTTATCGTTAAATTTAAACTTCTTTTCATCGTCTCGATTCAATCCTTTCTTTTTTTTTTCCTTGCCTTGCACGAAAAAATATTATGCTACGTTTATACTCGCAACGTTTCGATTAGAATGCTAAAGTCCGTAAATAGAGTAGGTATTGAATGATGTATGCTTACAATTTAAAGCCACAGATTTCGATGTTGCATCACACCAAACTGTGATGCAATTAAAACGACGCGTCTCCGTCGCATCTCTCAACGTCACTACATATAATATTTAGTCTTATACCCTTTTTTTACGTTCGCTTAATGCATTCTTAAGGCCTTTGAAATCCGTTTGTTGTATAAACTCTTCGCCTTTTTCTTTTTTTCTTTGCTTTCATTCCTTTTTGTTCTTTCCTCTCGTTACAGCCTAACCACGTTTTCGAAAGAAGAGACACCTGGTAACTCTCGCATTCGACTGTGTATATGTCGTGTGTTTACGTGTACGTGTACGTGTGTGTGTGTAAAAAAATCTTCCCGAGATCTGTGCGCATAACTACAAAGCGTACACGTTGTTCGCGTGTCCCGTTATCGGGACAGTTAAGAGACGAATTTAAAAAACGTGTACGTTCTTCTTGTGTTAACATTAATTTTTCCCAGTTTCTTTCTCTTTTTTTTAACGAACTATCAAACTTTTCCTTTTTCCTTCTTTTAAGTATGCTTCCACTCTAGGGAAAGTTACAGTGATAATACAGTGATAGTGGAGATAGTATAATAGTAGTAATAGCAGTACTTGTAATAGTAATAGTGTCGCTACTAGTAGTAGAATAGTAGGAATAGTGATAGCATAATGATAGAATGGTAGTAGTAGAAGCAGCAATAACGATAGAGGATACAAATAGTAACAGCATAAAAGCATACGAATAATTGGTGTTAGTTGGTTGTCGGAGAGATATGGTGGCGTCAGCGGTGATAATAAGGGTTACATAGCAATAATAATGGCATTAACTGTAATGCTAGTAATAATAATATGGTGAATAGTAATGACGATGGCGACGATGACACGATGATGGTGGCAAAGTTTTCTTTTCTTTTTTTTTTGTTGTTGTTGTTGACGACAACTACAAGAACCAGTAATGGTAATATAGCAATAGCAGCGGTGGCGTCAAGAGCAGATTAAAAAAGATAATTCTAATAATGATAAAAAGAAGTAAAATCAGTCAGTTCATTAAAATGAATTACATTACATTAGTATAATGTGTCCCTGGCGCTTAAAATCAGACGAAATTCCATTTCCCGAAATGGATAACACGAAAAAAAAAAAAATAATATTGCAAACATCGCACAATAATGTGGTGTACCTTTTTCGTCCCCCATTTTTTTTTCTCTTTCTCCATATTATAGGTTAAACGATTTAATCCGCTTCCCATAAAATTCTATCATATGTGTATACATATATATATTCTTTATATAATACATTTATATAGATGCAGCAAATAGTCAAGGAAAGAATCTATCTTCCTAATAGCATTTGGCTTGCCAAATTCTGTCAGTTTCATTAAATAGTATAATTGCATCGGTTATAATAAAAAATATTATTTTTTTTTCTTTTTGTTTAAATTCTCGCGAGTCGTTCAGACGTGCGCAAGCTGAGTGTCCTCTCTCGGTAATGTCTCTTTAAATGTCGGACATTTCTTTTTCATTTGGTAGGGCTATTAAAGCGTGTGAATGTATGCGCGTCAAAGTACGCGCAAATGTCAGCACTATCGTCGCTGTCGATCTCTTTAGTCGCAAGATCTATGGGAGAGTCAGTCTTGCCTTCGGCTTTGAAAAAACGGAGCTCGGACACATATATATCTATATATCACTTCATAAAAATTTCCCTTTCTCTTTTTCAAACAGAACTTACTGCGAAGGTCCCCTCATCGAAACGAAGAATTCGTTAGGCCTCGCCGAAGCCACCGATCGCTTGTTCTGTCATTCTTAAACAAAGAGATTCCAGACGAGAATTAATCTCCGGTTCCGTTGTTTCGGATGTGTTGTTCCCAGTTTGACCAAGAAAATGACCCCTCGGCCCGCTGTACGTGCGCTGTAACGTTCTTTGTAACTGCTGCAGTACAGAAAATCAGATGTTTTAGAAAACGACCTACGCTTGACTCGTTGATGGGGTAGTCTCATTTCCAGAATTGCAAGGGTGCGGGGTGCACCTTCTTATTTCTCGATGATGCATGCGATGGGGTTTTTCAATTGTCAAAAGCGCTAGATGAAAGATCAATCTAGGTGGCAGTCGCCCTCAAAAGTCCGAAGCTGTGCAAATTACGCCTCGTAAACGTAAAAATAGGACTTTTGAGGGCGACTGCTTTTTCACTATTGAAAGAGCCCATCTGTGCATTATCGAGAAATGAGAAAGCGAGAGAATCCCACACCCTTGCAGTCCTGGAAACGAGTCTACCCCCTTAAAACCATGAGATTTTTGTTTGGTACAAGTACCTGTAAACTAGACTCTTGTAAACTGGGTCTTTTCTCGGTTGTGTGAACGGAACGTAAGATATTCTGATTTACACTTTGGCTCTGATTCTGTAGGTACGGCGTGGATATGCTGTTCCTGTGAGGGCCAATCACGAAGGAATTGTTCTGCTGGTGTACATTGTGAATGTGACCTAAGTTGTAACTTGGCTTTCTGTTGTGCTGTTGTGGATTACAGTATCTTCTGTTATTGTATCCATAATTGTGTTGCCACCTGAAATTATAATTGATAAATCGTTTCAATACCGTGTAAACGAAGACAACAATGAACTTTCGGTCGTTATCTCTGTAAACGATGTACAATAATTATGTGATTTCCCTTACTTCGGAGTAGGTCGTGGATTTCCAAGTCTACTACGCCACTGTTGTACCTTCTCCTTCTGGTTTGGTGTAAAGCAATCATGCTGCAATACTTTTTCTAATATGTTAATACAAGCGCACAAAATGCCATCATCCACGCTATCCAATGCCAATCTGCTACACACTAAGAAATAAACGAACACAGTTACGTTAAGAACGTTGTTCACAGTTGTTACCCGTGTGCATTATATCTGTTGTATTTTCTCTTAAACGTCATGCTCACAGGAATGCTATACTCACGTTTACCGAGAACCTTGGCGAATTGCGCAGGTATGTCTTGAGGATCGTTCTCTTGGCTTGGTTTCATGGGCGTAGCTAATATTGCTTTCAACTCGTCCATGGTATTGACCAGTACCGTTGGTCCTTGTGAAAACGATGCCGATTGTGTGTTATCACGTGCTGGCTGCAATAAGTCTTTTTCTAAATTTACAAGCGTAGTGTAGCGTTGCTGCAACTTCGCGATGGAAAGGGCTAGTTTATGCCTGGCTCCTTTTGTTACGCCCTGTTCTGCTAATTGTTCTTCGGTCAATTGAAGCATCTCTTCATAACTCAGAGCAACAAAAAGATAACTATACTTATGAAGGCGTAAGGTTTTAAGCCATGATGGTACATCTATAAATATAACCGAATAGATTATATTACGCATTGTCCAACGATATGCTATGAATGTCTTGTTGTTGTATGCCTACCTCTCATACCGCTAGTAAGCGATAGATTGGAAGCTTCGTCTAAACGTCCTTCGCTGCCACTACTTGCGCACGAGCTTTGAGGGCTCAATGGACCTAATCCGATAAGATTGCCTGTTTAAAAGTTCAGAATTATTCAAAATAAACACCCAATTGTAAGTATAATAACGCGCGGTGTCTCGTGTCATAATTTTAAAGCAAACTAACTGGTATTGTCTCCAGAGATGCTAAAACTCCTCGGCTTGTTCCTGGTCGTGCAATTCACGTTGTTACTGCGATCGATTACTTCTAAATGATGAGGTGGAACGATCGGTGGTGTTAAACTATTTGATCGCCGTTGGCGAGTTCCAGGCGGAGGAAATTGTAAATTAAAGGCAGTACCTGGTTGTGTACCGAATAAGTTTGTTTGATCGTTCTGTTGTTTAGAATTTCGTTGCCACGCATTGTCCCACCTGTAGAGAAAATAAATGTTCGATAAAAGTAAACACAGATTATTATCACAACATAAATTCCAATTTATGGATTTTCTCAACTCACCTAATAGTACTATTGGTGTACTCTTCGAGACTGTGTATAGGTGGTGTACCGCTAATGCGTTCTTCGAGATGACGAAGCCATTGAGTCAAAGAACGTCTATCTTGACTAGTAATAGCCGGATGGATCAAAGTATAACTTAAAAGTTGTTGAATTTGTTCGGTGTATTGACCCGTTGTTACACAGTGACTTACTAATTCTGGTATAGCTACTAAGTAGCACTGTTTGCACTCTACATTCCCAGGCCTTAATAACGGCAGATGCGTTAGAAGTTGATTGATAGCAACTTCAGTTGATTCGGAGAGTAAGGAGTTGATAAATGCTGTAAAATATTACCGGTGAGTATCTTTAAACATTAACTGTAATACGTTCGTATTAGGTACCGAGCATTACCTGGATTATTGGCGTTCAATTCCTGCGTGTCTAACTCAGAGACTGAGTGCAAGGAATGTTGCACTGCTTGTGCAAGAAACCTTGCCTGAACTGCAGGAATGCGCCGAAGTAGAGCATAAAGAACTACAGTCTGTTCGCACTCATTCCACTGTGAAAAAACTCTAGTGAGTTCGCCTACTTGTTCACAGAACAAAGGGCCATGTGACCACTTCATTTTCGTCAGTGTTTTAACGTCAAGGAGCAAATGTCGAAAGCTCCTCCACTTTCTGTTGTATTGTGTCAATTACAATTTATCTGTGTTCCAACGATGATTCGACAGTAACAGACATGTGCCAATATTCTGTTGCAAAAGAACGCACCATTTAAATTACCATGCTTAGTTCTATTTTCCATACAAAGATTTATTTGCAAAATCGAAATACAAAATTTCATATATGCAGTATTCATTCGTCATCTACATGATTTATAAACTGTAAAAATTCATCTATCATTCGTTTAACAGAAAATCTACGTATTCTAATAATTTAAAAAAATGTTCAGGTGATTAATACAATTTCGGTATTTGTTTGTATATATACGTGCGTATCGAAATTTTGTTTATATAAGGAACGTTGTGTCGCCGCTAGAATTGTGTAACATTTCGAACGATGTTATTGAATTAATATTTAACATAAACTAAAAAAAGTATCAGCCTACTAGAACAGATCGAACAATTATTTTTCAAAAATAGTATACCAAACGATTCTCGTTAATGTTCGGAACAAAGCGTTAAGATTCTAATGAGGGGAAAAAAAAGACAACAATAACATTAACTCGCCGTAACCTAAACTCGCGTTAGAAGTATTTTCGCAATGTCGCAAGGATCCGCTCGACTTCTCTCCGACGAAATAATAATTACGGTTGCCGTATAAGCGGTTCGATTTTCACGCACAGTTTGTACACACAATAACGACCGGGGTACGTTCGACATAACCTCAAAACTGTCTGTGTACACTGCATCAACTGTAGATACATCGATAAGAATTCCGCTGAGGTCAAGTTTGTTTACCCCACGATGCGTGTATATTTATAGCTTTCCTGTTACGATCCATTTGGCGGTGCAATGGCACCGTGTGCGAGACTTTATATGTCGAACAGGAATTGATAAGATTTCCGTCTTTTTACGGGCATAAATATCGTAGAGACGTGTCGCGAAGGTTTTGCCGACAATAGAAAAGCACTCGCGCAGTAAAATTCATACGTTTACTAGCAGAATTCCGTTTGAAATTTCCATAGAATAACTTCGGAGTCGCTTTCGTCGGTGCCGCCGCGTATCTTTGTATGCGTGGAACACTGTAGAGGGGAAAGGACGAAGAACGAAGGGAGGAAAACAAGGGAATTAAAAAAACTCATCTATGCGAAACATATTAATCGTTTTTATAGGGAAAGAGCTGCCGGGCAACGAAGAACGTTAACATTCTCGCTGATTCGAATACGATCGATAGAGTTATTCTACAAATGTAATGAATATAATATTCGCCACTGTACGACCAGCACTCGGCCATTGAGCCGAACAGCAAACAACAAATTGTATGCTCGAATCGGTTAACACGCTAGATGCTATGTAACATAATTACACGTTGTTGTAATTACCGTGTGCAAGGCTGGAGATGGCTGCTCCACAGAATCGTTGTCTCCCTTGCAAAATAACAACAAGACACAATTATAGCATTTTATACGACGTTGAGTTAAAGGAAACATCTATCCACCATGCGGTATGGTGGGCCTACGTGACCACACTGGTTCGTCGTCGCGACTCGTTGTAGAACTTCGCCTTTGCTATTGGTCCTCGCTCGAATGATATCAACCAACCGCGCGACAGTTTGGGGCGCGGTTCGTTTGTGTCTCTCAAATAGGTCGAGCAGTCGAGCATTATCAATTTTTCAGTATCCGGCCAAAAATTTTAATTCAACTTATTCCACAGTCGATCGTAACTTATAATTAATTTTTTTCTTATACTTTCACTAAAATATTGGTCATTCAGCGGGTAGACACTTGTTTCCAGGATTGCAAGAGTGCGGGGTGCGTCTTCTCATTTCTCGATATCGCAAAGATTGGCTTTTTCAGTGAATAGTGCTAGATAAAAGATCAATCTAGACCGCGATCGCCCTCAAACGTTCTATTTTTAAGTTTACGAGGCGTAATTTGCATTATTCAGAAGCATAAAGATGTGCATGTAGCTATATTTTCATAAATCTGCGACAGTTACATGCTGCCGAATAATGCGACTTACGCTTCCTAAACGTAAAAATAGGGCTTTTGAGGGCGATCGCGACCTGGATTGATATTTTATCTAGCGCTTTTCACTGCTGAAAAACTCCATTGCATGCATTATCGAGAAATGAGAAGGCGCATCCCGCACCCTTGCAATCCTGGAAACGAGACTACCTCCTTAAATTAAACAAGAATTTTTACAAAGGATGGTGAAAAAGAATACTTGTTTAAGTATTGGTAGCAGAAGATCAGTTATGTCATTTAAAGACACTCATTCATTTGTTACTGTTAATGCTGTTTTATTGAACGTTTTACTAATTCATGTCTACTTTATATCTATATGTATATTCAAACTACCGACGTAAAGTACACACAATCTTTATATTTAATCGGATTTACTGTGATACAGGTACATATCGAATGAAAAGAAAATGTTTTTTAAATTATTAGTAATACGCTATATTTTAGGACAAAGTATGTTCTATAGTTACAAAAATGTTGAATAGCAAGTAATAAGTTGTTGTACATTCGAAGAACAATTGTAAACTTATTTCGAATAACGAAGGAACACAAATAGGAGAACAACTGCTTATATGTTGACTATGATGTTTATGTAGTTTTTATCCTAAGACCTGTTATTTGAAGGATAGTAAATATTGTCACCCATTCCATCGGTTTCAGTAACTAAAGCTCGTTCCAGGATGACACGGCCTTCTTTGTAACGTTGATTATCGTCTGTTGCAAATTCATACGACCACCCGAGCTTAGCATCACAGTTTTTGCAGCTGACATCTCTGACCATGTGACGACCCGTCAGCATCACTCTATCCTGAACCTCGCTGTATATCATTGCAGACGAATTAAATGATGAATATGAAATAATTTTATAAGATTATTCCGTTAGTACAATTTCTCTGAGATTTTGTACACTTAACAATGGTATCCTGTATGCTAAATATTGCTAAAAAGCTAAATACACGCATCAATAAAAAAAGAAATCATGAACCTAAGAATAAATAGATAATATGCAAAAACTGACAATGTATTGTTAAGAAGGTAACAAAACTATTTCTTTGCTCGTGTAAATCATTTTATTCAGATAGTACAAGCTCCAGATGTCAGTTCAGTATCTGTATACTACATTTAGACCCGCTAATCAAAATCAAAGTAATGCTATATCGTGTAGTCATATTTAAGGGAGTAGACTCATTTTTTCAGGACTGCAAGGGTGCTGGATGGGCCTTCTTATTTCTTGATAATGCAAAGATGGGATTTTTCGGTAATCAAAAGCACTAGATAAAAGATCAATCTAGGCCACGATTGCTCTCAAAAAATTCCTATTTTTAATAATTTGCATTATTTGGAAGCATACAGCTGCGCATGTAGCTATTTTCATAAAGCTGCGACAGCTATACGCTGCCGAATAATGCAAATTACGTCTCGTAAACGTAAAAATAGAACTTTTAAGGATGATCATGGCCTAGATTGATCTTTTATCTAGTGCTTTTCACTATTGGAAAATCCCATCGCATGCATTATCGAGAAATGAGTACGTGCATCCTGTACCCTTGCAATCCTGGAAAAACGAATCTACCACCACTAAAAATTGCTGTACCATTATTCACACAAGATATTGTTTGTCATTATTAAATATTTTGGTATCTAAACATTTAAGTAATATACGAGTATAATATAGAAATGAATTATTCTAGGTCGGAAGAAATGTTTAATTTTCGAGTTAAAATAGTTCCGAGTGTAAAGGGTTAACTTAAAAAAAAAAAACAGAAAAAATAAGAAAAACGAATTTGATCATTATTTATTTTTTTCTCTCGCGTACGTTCCGTATGAATGTTTGTTCACGAAAGATAATTTTCCCATGCCGTTCGAATGTAGACAAGCTCCATTTTCTTAGGTGTATGGAAACAATAATATTCCATCTTACACAATTGTCTTTGTCTGTCAACTACGAGAATGTTCGAAACGTAATGGCAGAATAATGACGACGTATTGAATCAATTAATATGAATCTATGTTGAAAAGAAACGTCACGAAAATATGAGTACCTGTAATTTAAGTTGACGACTTTGTTAAAGAGAAAAGCACGGCCCGTAGCTCCCGTAAAACGCGTGCTTATCAGCTGAGCTCTGTTTGTAAGATTGGTGTCGCAGGATGCGCAAGAAAATAGACGAGTACCTCCAATATGTTCCAAAAAAATTACGCCCATCCTGAAATGTCGTGAATTGCTTGCCTAGAAATTTTAATATGAAATGGTAACGGTTGAAAATTCAAGCGAATTTACTTCGACTATGCGGAACGAGCAAGTCAAGTAATTTCACGTAGGGTATCACACTACCGTCACAGCACTATATAAACACTACGCATAACAATATATTATGGATATACACGAGCGCTCGTGTCAATCAAAAGTGTTGTCGCGTTTCATGAATTTCAAACTTCAAGAAGCGTAAACCTTATACAAGTTTTCAGCGTCGCGACTAAAGCGACCCTAGCAAAGAAACTTTTCAAATCGTACGTAATTGGTTTGCTTGAAATTTTAATTCAGTATACATTTGAAAAGGAGTAAAAAGAAATGACAGCAATGCATTAGAAATTACCAGTAAAAAGAAATGATAGTAATGCATTAGAAATTATAGTCTTCATCCGTATATTCATATACATCTTTATCGCGTTGAACTAACGCGCGCTATTATGGCGACGGGGATTAATAAAATGGCGACGATTTAAGTTCCGGCGGCAATACAATATAAAAATGATATATTTTTAGAGAATGATGCAAGAACTATGTATAAATATATACATGAACGAATTTGATTTGTTTTTTTAGAATAATAAAATTGAATAAATCAATTTTGTAATGGACATATTTATTTGTCGTGGTATGTTGTATATGCAGAAAATTATATATGACAATATATGTATACTTATATGTGTACCATGGACCTATAGGTCTTATCATTATAATGATGTGTACCGAATGTAAAGATTATACAGAAGAAACAACGCAATACACATAATAATAATTTGATGTTTACATGTAAATATATTTCACTGTATAGCTGATAATTCATCTGTAGTCTCAAAATACATTTCAACAACTTCAAGGTGCTTCAAGGTTACATCAAAATATTATATCTTTATTATTAATATAAATGGTATACAATATGTTACAAGTATATATACATATACATATATGTATGTAAGTTTATGTATATATATACATATATAATATAATATATATGTTCGTGTAAATTATATATTTTTAAAGCTAGGTACATAGATGTTTGTGCAGTAAAATTCGAAACACTTTCCCTTGATATTTTTTTTCTTCAATAATTCCACGTATTTTTTCGGACATTGGCCACGAAGCCTCGCTATAATTATATACCGTAACCACACTTAGAAAATGTAGGAGGTATAAGTGTAAATGTCAGAAAACAGTTAGAATACCGAAACGAATCGAAAATATTATTATTGGTCATTGATTAATATCTATGTTCAAATCTCTTCAAGGCACATTTGAAATATAATCAGTATACTCATTTCCATATTACAGAGGAATTTACTAACATTAGTTTCTCCTATCATTTTACTAACAGTATCTGGAGTTAAGACTTCAGAGAACATAAAAAGGTGAGAAAGAAAAGGAGAGAGAAAAATCAATAGAAAAATATAAAATATTAAAAACTCCTTTAGCCAAAATCACAGACGAGTCCCTTACTTTCTCAAACAGAGCACAGAATCGCAATTTCATGGTCTTAATACTAAAATAATAGTTAGTCGATATAAATATTATAAATATACATTTATATATATATATATATATGTAGTCTTATCAAATTACATACGTACATATATACACATGGTTTTTGATACACAAAAACATTTACTAACAATAAAATTTACATTTGTTTTTTTTCTCTTATATACTTTCTCGTCAATTACATCATCACGTATGTATATATATGTACGCACGTACAACGTATAAATAGTGGTCTTGCACATGTGTATAAATATATACACATATATATTTATACATGTATATTTTTTGATTATATCCTTTTTTGATATTCAGATCATGAAGGATATCTTTCATAATACTGCACCTATTTCTATGTACATAAAATGTTTACAGAACATAATTAAATATAGATTAAACTTATGCCGATGATAATAACAAAAATAGTAACAAGTGACTTTGCAATTATTACGTGTTATCATTACTACACATAGATATGATAAAATGCCCTGCTCGACGGCTTTATTTAAGATTCATGGCTCTATTAGTGTTACCTTTCAATCGTGTTTATATTATTTTATAATTAGAAAAATTAGTTTACAAGATCCGACTCTTGCCTTTCCAACATCATCTTATATAATACACACTGACTAACATTCTTTTAGTATATATGTACTTTTCTCTCTTCGTTCATTGATAATTTTCTTTCTAGTCCGGTCCTACGTCAAGAAAATATTCGTCTGTTTTTTTTATTAAAAGTTTCACAAATTTTCCAATGAACATTAATACATACGGGCATTTTTTTCTTTAAATTATATGTAATGGCTATCATTCATCTGCACTGCAGGTGTTCGTTAACAAGTATAGAAACGTGTGACGCAATATTTTAATAATTACACGCAACGCAAAGTGAAAACTAGAATCTTCCTTCAGTATGTAATAGTAACAACATTATTCATTAACAAACTATACAAAAAAAAGGGGAAACTGTTTGACAGTGACCTTATTCGCGGAATATTTATGTAACATAAAAGAAACATCTTTATATGTTTTGTTGCGAAATCATCTTGTAGCGGTCACAATATTAATATTTCTATAAACAGCGGTTAACGATATGAATATTAACAGTAATAATGTGGTACAGTTTCGATCGCTTGGAAACGTTATTACGTTTCAACAGCAATCGAAAGCAATTATTTCAATAATTATTCTAATAAAAAATTATATTAAAGAAATAAACGAATATAGTTTTGGCTTTGCACAGTGCAAGTTTGTATATCGCGAACAACCGCTAAACATCAAAAAATATATCTTATGTATTAATTTTGGTAAGTTTTGTTCTGTAGGCGGCAACTGTTGCGAGACATGCCAGTGCTTCCAAATCCGGCGATGCACACCACGCTATTAATATTTATATAGATAATTAAAATTTTTTCAGAAAACACACTTAAAAACTATTTTTAGAAGTATATTAGAAGTATACAAATGTTATGAACATTAAACAAATAATAAATCTTGAACTGATCAAATTCAAATTATGTATTTGGTTCGTACAACTCCTAAGTAACGACCAACGAAGATATAACCAAGTATAAAAAGTATCATATGTTATGTATAGACTGTGGATCTTTATGCATTTATAGGAAAATTGAGTAAACAAAATTCAAAATTATAGTACAATTGAATATGTCATTATATGACAGCAAGAACCAGCGACCTACTGATTACCAATCTTTCTCCCAGCGCCCTCAGCCACTGCGGTTCTGAATGTCATTATCTGATTTCTCATATATTAAAATTATTAAGGGAGGAAAGAGCATTCTGTTTGGTTTCTATTTCTTGCAATCGGCGCAGACAATTTTTATTTTGCATAAAGATCCGCAGTCTAATTATGTATTGTGTATATCTTACAGCGTGTTATACCAAGTAGAATGAAATGTGTAGAAGTAAATAAAGAAAACACTATATTGCTTATCTATACTCACGTTTATTAGATTCGTCTGCTTCATTTTGTGTGGAATCACTTGTAGCAGCTGCGTTACGCGTAATGCTCTGTTTCCGTGCTTTCCTCTTTTGACTTCCAACAAGGAGCGCTTTATCAGATTCTTCTGTACTTTCACGATCTGTTTGATTATTTGAAACATTTGCTTGACCATTAGCGTTACAATTGTTTTGATTTTTCTTGTTATTCGAAGTTGACGTTAATTTCTGTACTATTTTTTTCTTTTTCGTACGTTGTTGTTTCTTCTTTTCCTGAAATTCTTCTAAACTTAAGGATGGTAACGCTTCAATTTTCTTTTCTAAATTAAAATCCCTACACAAGAAAATATCACATAAAAATAATATATATTCACCACAAATATATTTTCATTAGAGAATATTTTTGCAAAAATATTATATTCAACTTACTCGGCACGAAATCTTTTACGTGTGCTCCATGGTCCAAAATCTAATTCTCCTTCTGCGCCTTCTGTTTCCGTTTCTTCCGGTTTCGAAGCTTCAATATTTCCTTCAGCGCTTTAAATGTAATTCATGTTATATTTTTTCCACATAATTTCCCTTCGTTTATTTACGAGTTCATTTATATGAAAACAAGAAAATATTGAATATAAGCGAAGAGATCTATTTACCTTTCTACAAGATGTTCCAATTCTCCGCGAGAACTATTTCCACCTTCGCTACTTAAAGAATCAGTTTTTTCACTGACATTTGATGAAATGGAATTTCTTCGTTCGTTCGAATGTCCATCGGTGCTAAGAGAAGAATTCGATAAGATCGTTTGTATTAATTAAGAATGAATTGGTATTTTACTCTGAATAGAAGATTGAAAAAATATTTACCTACGATTTCCAGTATGACGTTTTCGTTTAGGTTGTTGCCCTGACGCACCAATATTCTTCATTTGCTCTGCAAGGAACTTTTGATAGCGTAAACCTTTGCATGTCCGTTCACTTCTAAAATTAGTTTCTTCTGAAGGCATATTTGTAGTTATAAAATTATTTATTTCTATTTTCTCATCTTCTATATCCTAAAATTTCATAGTAATATCGATTATGTACATAGTAATTTTCAATAAATCTATAAAATAAAGATGCTTACGTATTGTTGCTCATTGTTGTTTGATTCAGATTTTCTTTTTTTCTTCACATCGAACAGATCAGCTTTGCATTCTCTCTTAAGATCAGAAGAAAAAGATGCATCTATATATTTCTTTTTAGGGGGTTTCGGAACTTCATTATCATCGTCGATCACAGAACCATTGATAGCTGCTTGCTCATCAATTATTTGCATTTTCTGAGGTGTGAACAGCGAACTGAGGCCACCAATTTGGGATTCGTCCGCTAGTTTACCCGGTTGAATTGATTGTCCATCTCGCTCGTCGGCTTTTGAATAATCGGAAGACTCATTCTCGGACTTGATTTCTATAGGGTGCTCGTTAGAACTTGTTTCTGTTTTCTTATTTGTAGGCCTAGTATTCAAAGTACGTAGAGGAGGTGCTGGTAATTTGTACCATTTGAAATCAGGATTTGCATTCAAGAATGCATCTTTGTACTGAAAGATAATTAAACTAGAATTAGTTTTTTTTGCCATCCTACCTATAATCGATACGAACACAGAGAATTTCAAAGAATACATTCAACCCTGTACAAAAATTTGTACACATTGAAATTTCATTATTCATATAAATTATTTACCTCCTGTGCTAAATTTGTATATGAACGTTTTTGATCTGGATGAAGAGTGGCCCACCATTCACCAAGAACTCTTGTAACCGCTCGATTTTCTAAATGTGGGAAACCAGACCGCACAGAACCACGATGTCGTTTACAAAAAATAAGAAATGCATTCATAGGTCTCCTTGCATGGTGGGCTGGTTCTCTTAACTCCCGTGGTTCCTGATTATTAAATAAATTCTATTAAATAATCGAACAAACATGTACAAGTGAAATTTATAAATAAAATCATTTGGATAAGATAATAAAAGAAATATAATTACATTACTAATTACTAGACTGCGGATCTTTATGCAAAATAGAAAATGTTTGCATTGATTGCAGGACACAGGAGCCAAATGAAAATTGTATTCTTCTTTTAATTATCCTATTAAGCTGAAACTAATACATTGATGTCCTTAAATATTTTTAACACGTCCACTGTTTTAAATTGTACGTACCCATTTTTGTCATAAATGCATTAAAAAGATCCACAGTCTACTAATTAAATAAAAATGACATAATTTAAATAATAACATGTAAAATATGTGTTTTCAATGTTCAGCTCACGACATTGTGTATACATATAGTGATGCTATACCACTTCTGAAGCCTTAAAATCGTATACCTTGACAGTTTCTAAGGTCACATATGCTCACATAGATATTCAATATGTAATGATAATCCATAAAAACCTATTACTTGTATCAGACACAATTTAGAGAAATTTCTTACTGCATTGTACTGTTCTTATCAATAAGTATATATACCTATATCTTTCCTGGAAATTACATTACAATCTTCCATCAACCTTTTTTTGGGTCATATTTTTACAACAAAGCCATTTATCAATTGCGACTGCCATAATATTTATAGTAAAGAATATTATACGTGTTTTTCTAGCCTTGCTTCTCCAAATATATCGAACAAAAAACGTATGTAAATAGTTCGCAAATATGTAAACGTAAAACATTAATTTTATAAAAAAGAAAAAAGAAACAGTGATATGCAATTATATTTAAGCTAATGATTTATCGTTACGCGCACAATGAAATGATGTTTCTTAAAATATCTCTTGGCCTAACTGTCGTTCTATTCACCTCCATGCTTAATTAAATGTTATTCAAGTAATCGCGAAATGTAAACGTGAATCAACGCATGAACATGACGGTGATCGCCATACATTCGTAATTCACGTACATCGTGCATAACGACAAAATAAAAGAAAAAAAAATATTAGTTTCGTCCGAGAACAGCCTTTTCGTTATTCATTCTTATCGTTCAATATTTTTACCTTCCTGATAAGTCAGCTTTATTGCGAAATACGACGTGTAGAAAAATCATTAATTTATATTTCGTGCGGTATTATGAAATCGAATATAAATTGCAGTATCATCTAGAAATCGTCAGGGAAATTAAAGGTATTTAATTGGATTACGTCGTTCGTGAGAATGCACGAATGATTTTTATGAAGAAAAAAAAACAAAAAGTAACAAACTATTTCTCGATAAGTCTCCGATGAAAATCATGTCTATTTGTGGTGCAACGAGAAGAGCGATTCGCGAACGCTCGTTTCAGTCAAATCCAATGTCAAAAGAATCTCGAATTCCGAGTATTCTCTAAATACATATCTATAGCGATTCTGATCGACAATGACACGATACCAATTAAAAAATTGGTAGAATCGGCTATAGTCGATCTTGTCGAAAGAAAAAAAGGTGCACACAGAGATATCTGTCGTCATAGAAGGCATATGTTAATTTTCGTATTGTGTCTAATTACTTCGAGCGCACAAAGTCCAAATTATTTCAGCTGTACGCTGCATCGTTTTATAACATCCCAACTAATTTCGGTAGAATATAATCGTCGATCTAGAAATCTACGCGAAAAATGGTGGGAGGAAGCATTATCAAAATTGTTAGGGTACATCTCGCCTGTCATACGTCGCAGCCTTTCGTTAATGCTATTGTACGCTGACTTGGCTAGATCGCGCGATCCATCGCAAAAATTTTCTACGAACTCTCGACAATCGTGACAAAAATGATCGAACATTTTCTGCGAGGTGAACGTCAACGAACATTCTGCATCGCGTATTTTTCGTTGGATTTCATGACACCTTCCCGAACGTCTACTGACAGCTGCTCGTGCGAATGTAAATACTGCACACAGCAATCTATATGTGTTTCTATGCATCGATGATCTGGCAAATATTTGAATGAAGTAGAACGTCTCTTTAAACAATTCCTGTTCGCGCAAGACTCGAGCAATTTTTCACAAGGTGCACACTCGAATCCCCCTCGCTGTCAAATATTTATCAACGTAGAACGAGAGTCAGAACACGACGTTGTTTCTTTTAGTATGCACCAGTCCCGAGATATCGTACGAATCTGATTTTTTAACTCGAAATCGTGACGAGTCGATCGCACGTTCAACTGTTTCGATCGAGAAACTTGTCCTTAGACGATGTCATGAGTCCAACGTTCGGCGGAACATATTGTAAAGTTCTTCGAAACTCGAGAAAAATACAATGTATTTCTCCCTACTCACCTTGCGTTGTTGCTCGTTGGCAGCCATTTCTGATTTCACTTGACAATTCACTCAGCGGCGCATAATAAAGATAAAGCTTCGGCACTGACTGCCCTCTCTCTTTTCCTCTATGTCTCGCTTTCTTTCTCTAGCTCTTTTCTGTGCACGAATTAACCTCTCCCTCTCGCGTACTATTTCTATCTTTCTCTGGCACCAATGCGTTCATCCACGATTGCTTCGTGCAACCCACGTGAAAGAAAATTTTCACATAACTCCGTGTAATCGTTTTTATCGGTTGCCGTTCGTTCGCTAACTTTTCAGGAGCTTCTAGGATACGTTGCGTTTCAGTCACTCGAACGACATTATTCGAACAATTTTCTGTTTGCAACTAAACATTCCCCGTGCAAACGTCACGATTCTACAAACGTCACTATCAAACCAGTCACGCGCCTGTTTTCACTCCGAGGAGATTAACTTTTGTGACATCCGATGTTTTTGTCTCGTGTTCTCATCGATTTCACAGTAACTTCAAACCTTTTTCACGGGCGTTCAATTCTTTCTTCGTCTTATATGAATTCACGTACGTAATAGAAAAGCAACGTATAATTGTCATGTGCATTTTCAGCATTGTGCGCAATTCGTTCAAAAAAATATAAGATTCGCGCGCATAACAATACTACAGCGTCGGCAATCTTACTGCACGAAAGTTACTGAAAGACATTTCGTACAAATCAATATATCATTCTTCACATTCTTCGGAAGATTATATTAAAACTGAAATATAACGTTTATTCATCAAGATTTCATACGTATAATGGGTAATGTGGAATCAGTTGAGTCTTGTGTAGTCAGCAGTCTTGTGTACAAGTTTGATAGCGGTTCTTAATTTATTTACTAGATAATAGTGGTAGGATTGAATCGAGTCTGCAACAAAAAAAAAGTGTTGAGGATGCAGTTCAATTGAGTTCAATGCAGTTACCAGCTTCGTTGTACAGTAAAGTCTTGATCTAAGTCGAACTTTCGGGACCATGCTCCGTCATAGATCGTGTATATAGGTCTACTATATTTTTTGTGGCCTCACCGACCGCGCCGAACGTATATAAGAAAGGACAGCGCATATAGACATACCGTCAGTTAAACCACTAAATACAGTTTATATCGCGTTTAGTGTAATTTTAGTCAGAAAAATACCACAAATAAAAAGATCCACAGGCTAAAGATGAAAGATTATGTATATAGGCACTGTAGGTTCTGATCCAGGCTAAAAATTAGACTAGGGGGCAGCACTGTACCGGGCACAGCGATAAGCATAAGCGAAACCTCAGGTGTGAGCATTCTCATTATTCTCATGTCATATACTCCGATTTCTGCCATTACCATTACCAGGTTTAGCGTTTGGCTGCGTGGGAATAAGTAGTGTTGTAGTCTGTTGTAGTTCAACGCCAAAAAAATCACAATGGAGAGAAAAGAAAAGCAGTCTCAGAAAATGCCGAAAGTTGCCAAGGTACTTATGCTTCTTATTATAATGATAATATACAGGGTCTGTCCGGAAAGTAATGCGACCACATTTTTAAGAAAAAATTTATTGAACGTATGAGTACAAACCTTTAAAATTCTTCAAAGTAGGTCCCTTGTGGTGATGATTTCGTGCACAGTGGTTTTGTCCATTCCTATAGTCTCTGCTATTATCCGAATACTTAATTGACGGTCGGAATTAAAAATTTTCCTCTCACACGACTCGCATTGCCCTCGGTTCTGCTCGTTGACGGGTGTCCAGAGTGACATTCATCTTCCACCACCTCCCGACCATCCTTAAGGCACTCATCCCCAAAGGCCTGTCGCTATGGAAAATGCCTCAGTCCCAGATTTCCCAAGTTGCAGACAATATTTTATTGTGTAACGTTGCTTAACAGAACGCTCCATATCAAACTTATACCGCGTATTGCAAACACATTTCAGTTTCTCATGTTTACGACTGAAACTCCCTCGCACCAATTCCCCAGGCGTGTGCGCCTTGCGATCAACAGGAGAGCCAGAAAAAATTTGGTCGCATTACTTTCCGGACAGACCCTGTACAAAGCATATACATATTTGTATATATAAACAAAGATCGCTCGATAATACAAAATAATTAAACTCATTACAGGTCAAGAATAAAGCTCCTGCTGAAATTCAAATAACAGCGGAGCAGCTTTTACGGGAGGCTAAAGAGAGAGATCTTGAGATTTTACCTCCGGTAAGTATTTAGAGAGACAACAATGAAGAAAGAAAACATTGGAAGAAATGATTTGTAATATCACTGTTACCGTTTATTTACAGCCACCGAAACAAAAAATTTCTGATCCCCACGAGTTAGCTGATTATCAACACAGAAAACGCAAAGCTTTCGAAGATAATATCCGTAAGAATCGTATGGTCATTTCAAATTGGATAAAATATGCTCAGTGGGAGGAAAGTCAAAAACAAATACAAAGAGCAAGGTGTGTTTGTACATTTCTAGAGAGTTACGCGCGCGTATTATGTCTTATAATAAATTGTACGTTTAAATTTTAGATCTATATACGAGCGAGCGTTAGACGTCGATCATAGAAATATTACATTATGGCTGAAATATACAGAGATGGAAATGCGAAATCGTCAAGTAAATCATGCGAGAAATTTATGGGACCGTGCTGTTACTATATTGCCCAGAGCGAATCAATTTTGGTATAAATACACTTACATGGAAGAGATGTTAGAAAACATTGCAGGTAAAGTTTTATTGTATTCCGTACTGTAAAATGGCATAGTGACGAAAAATTTATTGAAAAAATTATTTATTTAGGAGCTCGTCAAGTATTTGAAAGATGGATGGAGTGGCAGCCTGACGAACAAGCATGGCAAACGTATATTAAATTTGAATTGAGGTACGATGAAATACAGAGAGCTAGACAAATTTTTGAACGATTTGTGATGGTACATCCCGATGTTAAACATTGGATAAAATATGCACGTTTCGAAGAATCCCATGGATTTATAAAAGGAGCGCGCGACGTATATGAGAGAGCTGTCGATTTTTACGGCGACGAAAGTCTAGATGAAAAATTGTTTCTTGCGTTTGCGAAATTCGAAGAAGGCCAAAGAGAAGTAAATATATATAAAATTAAAATGATTCCATCCCAAGATAGAATATAATATTGTATTATGTGTATTCTAAACATATTTTTTTATAGCACGATCGAGCCAGAGTAATTTACAAGTACGCGTTAGATCATATTCCGAAAGAGAAGACGCAAGATATTTATAAAGCGTATACTATACACGAAAAGAAATATGGAGATCGTTCAGGTACGTTCTCTTTTATCGTAACAAAATATGATAACCAATTTTTAAGACACGTACGACTGTATGATTTCGCTATTTGCAGGCATCGAGGACGTAATTGTAAGCAAAAGAAAATATCAGTACGAGCAAGAAGTAAAAGAAAATCCTTCCAATTACGATGCGTGGTTCGACTATTTGAGATTAGTGGAATCGGAAGGAGACGTAGAAGTCATTAGAGAAACTTACGAACGTGCAATAGCTAACGTTCCTCCTACTAAAGTAAGGGGTACACTTTTATGCGGTTTAACCCTTTGCACTCGGAACTATTTTAACCCTCCGACGGCTGTGCCTGAGTCTATTTTGACCGGGAACATCCAAATTGTCATTTAAGTACTCAATTTGTGGCAATTAAACTAACTGAATAGCTGTATCATTGAGGATATCGGAAAGACTAATGTGTCTACACGAGGTGTCATCAAAAGTAAATTTTTCCTAAGCATTGCCAATTATATAGCTATCGATAATTAGTTACATAGTTAACACGATAGACTGTAGTTAACACGAAAACTAAACATTTCTTCTGACCTAGAATATTTTAATTCCATATGATTTTTTTCATTTTACGCACATTAAACTGATGCAATTTACTCATGCATTACACTCAAATGTTTAGTAATTTATTCGATATAAAATAATTTGATAACTTAACAATTATTTTACATCGCCACTCGAGTGCTAAGGGTTAACACTTTGTACGTTCTATATTAATATGGAGAATACAATCTCGGCGAATTGATACCTTCACAGGAAAAACAGTTTTGGAGAAGATACATTTACCTTTGGATAAATTATGCTCTTTACGAGGAACTCGATGCCGAAGATATGGAAAGATGCCGAGAGGTTTATAGGTAATCGATTGTGTTCTGAAAATTATGAGCGATTTATTTAGTTGTGATTTTTTTAGGGTATGCTTGAAATTGATTCCCCATAAACATTTCACATTTTCGAAAATTTGGCTGCTTTACGCATACTTCGAAATAAGACAAAAAAATTTACCAGCAGCTAGGAAAACATTGGTACAGATTTATCATGTTACTATTCCATTCATTATACAATTCATCTAGCTTGTAAAGTATAAATGATTTCATTTGAAATTGTTTTAGGGTATGGCGTTAGGTATTTGTCCTAGGGATAAATTGTATCGTGAATACATCGACCTGGAAATTAAATTGAGAGAATTCGATAGATGTAGAATTTTGTATCAAAAGTTCCTCGAATTTGGTCCAGAAAACTGCACCACATGGATGAAAGTATGTAAAACAGAACTATCGAGGGTAAAGGTACCAGTTACTGTGCCCCACCCGGTTATCGGACATAAAACAAACTTTTTCGAAATTAATAAATATAACATGAAGTATCTAGTATTACTTTATTTTTAAAAATAAAACTGATGTTTCCCCTTCGTCCATAAATCAAAAGTAATACAATAATTTTTGTTTAAAATGTAGAAAACATTAGTTAAACTCCTTATTCCCCGAGATAACGCAATTTTTCGTTTTCGATTATAGAAAATGCTAAGAAACTGTGATACATCGGAGGATAATAAAATAATGATTTTATTGTGCTACGGCATAACAAAAAACGAATTAATTTGTTACAGAAATTTCTTGTGTCCGGCAAATAAGACCAGAACTTCGTTACTATTTCTTTTGCTTTTTAACAAAATGGTCAAGAAAAATTTGACGATACAGAAGAAAGGTTGGTAATCGATCGTTTATCACAAATAATGCAAAATAAATTACAGAATGCCTTCAAATTAAAAAAAGTCGTCACTAAATATCCGGTAACTGGTACCTTTACCCTAGTACATATTCCATTTAATTTTCAAAATCATAAATTCTGTTAAATTTTTTGTTTCAACAGTTTGCGGAATTGGAAACGCTATTAGGCGATATAGAACGCGCACGAGCTATTTATGAATTAGCTATATCGCAATCAAGGTAAAATGTTTCGAAATAACTAACCAGTCTTTCAGGTAAAGCTTTTGTTATACTTATGTGTTTTTCTTTCTAATATGTAGATTGGACATGCCAGAGCTTTTATGGAAATCTTATATCGACTTCGAAATAGCACAGGATGAAACGGAAAAAGCGAGGGAATTATTTGAAAAATTACTAAAACGTACGCTTCACGTAAAAGTAAGAACGATACAGTACCATATCGACGTTCAATTTTTAATTGCACAATTGTGATATTTATCTTTTTCTCATTATTGAATGTATACAGGTCTGGATTGCGTATGCTAAATTCGAATTGGCAAATTCGACGACAGAAGATGGCGTAGATAACGTTGTTTTGGCAAGAGCAATTTTCGAACGCGGAAATGACGCTCTTAGATCAAGCGGGGATAAAGAAAGCAGAGCGCTGCTGTTAGAAGCCTGGAGAGATTTTGAAAATGAGAAAGGAGATAACGACTCTCGAACGAAAATTATGGAAAAAATGCCCCGGCGAATTAAACGCAGACGACGTATCGTGGGAGAAGACGGGGTAAATAAATTTCGTATCTCGGTAGTATATTTTTTCAAATAAAAAATTTATATTGCTTTTTCATTTTTAGAACGACGATGGATGGGAAGAGATATTTGACTTTGTTTTCCCAGAAGATGAATCGCAGAGACCTAATCTCAAATTCCTTGCATTCGCCAAGGCCTGGATGAAGCAAAAATATGATAATAATCCGGACATCTCCCAATCAGAGAACAACAGTTAGAACCTAATTGTAATTTTTTACTGCTAGAAATTATATAACACTCCTGTAAATAAATGACCATTTTCATTTTCTACGAATAAATGAAACACGCCTTGAATTTAAAAAAAAATTTATATTTAGAAAATTTTACAGTATAACCAGTATTTATGACACCATATTCGTTTTGTTGTACATAATATTTGTACTTGGAACTTTTACGCACCAATAATTAAATCATCAAATCGTATGCAATGAATATCGAAGGAAAATCAGTAAAACAAAATATAAATTACAATGATTAATAGCTTTGTCGTTATTACATGTCCGTAATATTTCGTTATTGACTTGCCGATGGAAATGTAACTTTTTCTTCCATCACTGCAAACACTGCATAAGTGAAAAGTATTTGATTTTTGGCAGTTCGCGCTACATGTCATTTGTCACTACGATGAATACATTTATTAAAACGATTCAATGTGAACAACGAACAAATCATTTCTTTCAACAACTGTATAAGGAAGTAAAAAAATAAGTGAAAAAATGTACAAAAGAAATAAATACTTTTTATTGCAAAACGGAGATCTGATACAACAACTGAAACAGCTGTCTCTGAATCGTGTTCTATTGTAAAAAAAAAGGTGTATTATTTCTTCAAACAATACCACTTTGTACTTGATAGAATATAGCGAACCGGGATATCAATTTCATAGTTATCCGTTCCCTTATAATTTATACCTGCTGGTTTTATATTTTATTTCATTGTTTTCGTAGAACTTTTCTTTTTCTCGTCACTTTCGAAACCAGAATCTAGATCATCGCTCAGACACTTTTTTAATGAGTAGCTTTTAGAAATTTGTTGCGCGTCCGTGCGTTCTACTACCAATTTTCTAATGCATCCTATTAACTGTTCGAAAAAGTTTGGATAGCCTACATATCCGGGAAATACGTTCACATCTATAATTGCGTATCTTCCGGTGTGATTTTCAATAACAACATCGACGCCGATCAAAAGGAGTCCGAAGAGTTCTGTAACTTTCTTTACAATTTTCTCTAACATTTCCTGTTTTGGTTTTACTGTTAATGGAATGTTTTCTTCCGATAAGATTGACCATTTCGATTGGGAACCACTCTTAAATATATTAAGCGAGTTGAAAAATATAGTGTTTAACGAAGTGCAGTCTTCTTCATAGAAATTCTTGAAACTGGGCCTCTCGTCTACGTGAAAATGTTCACGGACTATGTATATTTTGTAAACGATCGCATTGTGGTTGATGAATTCTTGCGCCACGCAAGGTGGTTGACAATCGTTCAAACCTTCCTCATTGAAAATGACCATCAGCTGCAAAATATAAATTGAAATTGATACGTGTTCAGCATTACAAGCATAGCTTTCCATAAAGAAATAACATGCTCACTTTATGTGCATCGCTAGAACCCTGAGCGATAAGCGGTTTGCAGATTACTGGGAACTTAATATTTGCCTTTTTTAACAGTGATATATTTTCAACAGTATCTTTGCTTTTAATCTCTACGAACTTTGGAGTAAATACATCTGAAAATAAAAGCAGAAAATTCATTCGGTTCGCAATATAGTATTGAACGAATGAACGTCTTGACAATTACATAGTTAACATGTTCCATGCCGAGCCGTTTTCACTCGACAACTAAACAGATTTATGTGCTTTGTTCTACACTGCATTTTTTATAATGCATCATTCTTTCAGTGGAAACATATTCTACAGTGTTAAACTTGTTATAAAAAGTTCATCGACACAGTTTTCACTGACTCCAGATTTGACCGACGACTTTAGTCGACGACAGTATTATTCGATATTAATATCGTTTGACAACAACATTAGCCGACTACATCTAATTCTTTTTGAACATTTTTTTTGTACAACAAATAACTTACGAGTTATTTGAGATTGTTACGTTATGAGACCCACTCTGTATACATAGATACAAAAGTAAAAGTGTCAGTGCAGAATAGTTAAAGAAAAAAATGTCAGCACCATTTTTAGAAACGATGTTACTATCAGATAATACTGTTGTTCACGTGGCACGGAACGTGTTAAGAAACATATTGTTTGGTTTACCATTAAATTGTACATGTTCCTGTATGAGTTCGTAGTATTTATAACGATTTATTAAAATCTTAATATTGTCCAAAGGATCAATAACTATTATTTTAGGGTGTCGACAGAAGAACTCTTCAATTTTTGAGATAAGTGCTTTGGCCTGCAACAAAAACGAAATGGTTACACGAGTTCCAGTTAGAGATTCAATGAATTTTATCATACATTTTGATCACCATTTTCTGCATGCGCTAGTTTATGTGTCAATTTATGTATAAAAACATGAAATGGTCCCTGAGATTCAAGATCAGAATTTATGTCGATCTGAAAGCAATACATTAGTTCAAAGAACATATCGTTAGTCGTAATGGAAATATATGTTTTTTTTCTCGATAGAGCTGACTAGCTGCGTACGAAGTTACAATCGTTCGATAATAATAGAACGGAGATAACATTTATTTACCATTTTCAATTGAAACCCCTCGGCTTCGCACAAATTGTAAAAATGATTCCAATTGAACTTCTGCCGTTTTTTCTCGGATATCCAATAACCGATCACATATTTTTCGCACATTTTCTTTTCCATTTACTGTTCCGTTACGACGAATAAAGTATTTATCCATTAAAGTGTATGCAATACATTATTTCAATAGTCGCCTTACGTGAACTAATAATTGAATTTCCGTGTTCTTCTACAAGACTCTCCCTTTAACAAGTAATCTCATATTTTCGTCGAAATGTGAGGTTATGTCTGTGACATTTAGAAAAAAAATCATCTGTCACGGTATTATTACGTTCTTCGAATTCTTAACTATTTCACGTTCCTTATTTATAGAATGTTCATTCTTCTATATTTAAACTCGAAGCACAAACACTATTCGTACGATTTCCGTCCATACATGCGATAAACGATCATAGGTTAGCAAGATAACAGTGATGGCCACAATCTATGGAGTTATTATTTTTCCTGAATCATACATACTTTCATCGTTCGCCGGTATATGATAAATACACTTCAACAAGAAATTGATTTACAATGTATCGGTGCAGTTATTAGTCATCTTCTCCTGTTTATGTGGAAGCACGAGTAATCTGGAATACGTCACCGTCATTGCATCTTCAAGTGCAATACATACGAAGTGATACGAAGACGGACGTAGGTGGGTGTAAGTAATTTGCAGCAATACTCGTCCAACGCACTTTTCGTCAAAGCAGCAACTTCAAATTTCCCCCATACTCTGTACCAACGACTAAAAATATTCAAAAATGTACTAAATAAGCATATGAACATTGATTTACAATTATTTTCGGAAGACAAAACGTTGAATAGAACGAATTGAATACAACGACGTGTGTGTGTTTTCTAACAATCTTATATATAATTAAAAGACTCACTGATGCTGGAGGACTTGTACACTTACTTTCGAAGACTCGCTCCACAAAGTCAACGTCTCTTTTGTCACGAAAACTGTAATGATATTGTCTTGTTCGTCGGTATTTAACATTTTAATTTCGCCCAGAGAACAGGAACCGGAACTCGGCACGAACAATTCGCCTTCGGAGCGGGAAGTGTCCGAAGATACTGCTTCAATCTGATATCATGAAACGTGTTTAACATAAAGAATTCTTATGTATATGAAATATTTTAAACATTTTTATTAATGTTACCTTCGTTGAGACTGTTGCAGGCGTATCTTCGGATGTCCTAAAATAAATAAACCCGGGTGATTATTATATGAAAAAGAAATTTCAATCGTAGTTTGATAGAAAGTTATATTAATATACGGTTTAATCGAAAATACAGTAATCGCTCGTTCGTTGTCCTGAATCGTGGGCACGATCGTTGTCCAGTGCCTACCCACTCCGCTGCCTGTCAACGAGAGGATTAGGCCTGCGTGGATCTGGTCGCCAGATGTGTCCCAGGACTGTCTAGACCCGCGCAGAACGGAGAACAATAGGAAAGGAATATGGCAAGGAAATAAGGAGTTTTTTAAAGCCAGACAGTTGACCGCTTTTGACTGCGAATGCTTTTCTTTGTCATTTGACTAGCCGTTTCACTAAAGACCCAGTCATAAATCAAAAATAGTGTCCGGGCACGGTCGTTGTCCGCTCAAACCACCGGCCTTTGGACAACGAAGGAGCTTTTACTGTACTGCTTTTCATTCAATTCTATTTACATCAGTTATGACTCGTAAAGTTTAAACAGTATTATTTTGAATAATTCCTTTCAACATTTTTTCATGTGATTTATAATAATGCTACGGTAAACTTAATGTATACTCTCAAGTCATAATCGTTGTATATAACGCATACATTTACTGGTTTAATTAATACAGGTTTTGCACTCTGAATTCACCCTTTTGCAAATCAAATTCAGCCTTTCGAAAACTAAGTATCTTTAAAGTAAGTCTTTGCAAAGAAAAATCAAATCATATTGTAAATTAATTGTTAAAAAATTCAAAATTTTATTGATTGCAAAGATGTACATGAAATACATACTTATTTAAAAGTAATTGCCAATTCATTCACTTTGTAATGTATGAAAACTGTGTAGATACAGTTACTCCCACTAATATTCGGACACTCTTAAAAAGACGATAACTTTTTTTAATATTGGATCATATACGATTTGAACTTTTTTAAGAGTTAGAACAATTTGCTACATTTGTTCGCTACACAACGTGAAACAAATTTTTGAAAAAAATTGTACGTTGTCGGAATTGCAGAGAAAATATCAAAACTTGTATTTTGCAACTTTTTGAACTTTTAATTAAACATATTCTGAAAATTTCGTCAAAATCGGCCGACGTTGCAACGAACTATAAACGTTTAAAGATGGTAAAAATTGCAGATTTTCAGTTTCTAACTGCAATAAATCTAAGGATTCTTACATATTTCAATGTCTGTAGTTTTCTCCCGCATTGAATTTGGAGTGCAAAACCTATAAAACAATCTGGTACGAATAGATATATAAAGATAACGAAAAGAGAATCGTTTCCGCACCTAACATCCTGCTGGACCAGACTTGAATAATTCGTGGCGGAATGTAAGAGTTGTTCGCGCATCTCTTCGTACAAGTGTGAAAGGATCTTCTCTTTTTGAAACATGCGACGTTTTTCATGATTTATTTCCTTAAATTGATCGCTGTCCTTTATCTCGCCGATTGACTCCTTCGTGTTTAATACTTTCGTCTCGCTTCTCGAAGAGGATCGAAGAGATACGCAATCGCGCAAAGAATCGGAAGATGATGTCCTCCGAACATTGTCACAAGATTTAGCCTGGTCCAAACGCGACTCGATTTTCTCATTTTCAACTATGGGATTCGGTTTACTCGAAGAATGATCGTTCGAAGAACCGCATGACCTCGTACTTCCGATTCCTTCGCTTTTCGCTGATGAATTATTCGTCGATGAATTAGATACATTTTCACTGGTCGTCGCTGTTTTCTTATCGACGATGTTTGAAACGCCTCTCGAGGAAGCTAAACTTCCATTGTTACTCCCTTTCTGCTCCAAATATTCGCAGCTTTTTACATCATTATTTTCCCCATTTCTTGTTCTCAAAAGTTCTCCGAGCGGCTCGGCGATCGAGAGTTCCTGGTTCAAGCAGGATGATGCTGTTTGCTCCGAGTTTGAAGATCGACTGACAGGCTTATCGATCAAGTCAGCGATAATATTTTCACGAGTGGATTTACCGTTAGCATTTTTCTCGGAAATCTTTTCATCGATCTTAATGATTTCCGTTGCATCAGCTTCGAATCCCGTTCCCAAGCATTCTTTCTCGGATTCGTTGTCAGTTTTCAAGCGCGCGGTCTCTATCTCGTGAATGTTCGATTCGACATTGTTTGCGGACACATTCTCCGTGATCAGTAGATCGAGATTCTGCGGCGAACCGGTCGCACCGTTCTGAAAATGCTGCAGTAAGTTTTTCACCAATATTGGTATCATTTCGTTGACGTTGAACGCATGCTTCAACGTTTCTTCGAAGCCCACTTTTGTTTCTGTTTGTCTCCTTTCGACGTCTCGCACGATCGCCACATTCGATCGCGGACTCGGAACTTCGGCAACGTTATTATCCGCAATTCTTGAAATCGTTTCTATTCGACGTTCATCGACGCTCTGCGCGTCCATGCTCGAAAACGAAAGGTTCACGGAGGAAGTCATGCTCGAGCTTTCATCTCTCGTCTGAAAAACGACGGATTCTCGTGGACGAGACACCTTGAAAAAATTCGCATACGTCTCTTCGACGTGCCTTAAAATCTTCTTGCTGTCGCTTTCTGTTAATTTTGCTCCGACGTTCGATAATATTCTCGAATCAACTCGCAACGGTGTTTTGTACGAGTTTCTCGGGAGGGCAGATTTATTTCTCGAATCGCTTTTAGCTCGAGACTGGCGTGCTTCGTTCATGCGTTTGTTCTTTACAACTGCGCGATCCTTAATCGAATCTTTGCTTCGTACGTAATTGCAAGAATTTCTCTTCGGCGTCTCAAACTTCTCTCGGGTCGGTCGGGTCGCATTTCGAGACTCGCTCTCCGAGATTTCATCTTTCCGCAAAAATTCTGCGAGTTCTGGCCGCGATAAGTATTTCTCGATTGCTCTTACCGATCGCGCAGCATCAGCGATTGTTTTATCGTAAGCGAGCAGTACATCGTCTAATTCGTTGATGGACGGATAGTACAACTCATCGTCGTCGTCATTCTCATGACCGAAACCTTCGCCGGAAGTGTCCATCCTCGAGGATTCGAGAAGACTAGAATTTTCTACAGTTTGCTCGTTCCGAATACAATATTTCGGATGGACACTTGCAAAACGTTGATCAATCATTTGACCATGTTTGTATCCGTGATTCTCCTCATCGCGAACTTCCCTCTTATCGCGCGGCGACAAAAGGATCGTGCGAATTTCAGTTTCTCTCTTTAAGATACTTTCGTCGTCAGATTCGACGAGTGTTGACCCTCTTGCATCTCGTTTCAAAACTGAACCCTTCTCAATGTTTTCTTCAACCACTTCGTTGAGACGCGCTTGCTTCTGCTCACTCTGATTACAATACTTGCGATGAAGACTTGAGAAAAGTTGATCAACGATTTTACCATGTTTGTATTCGCGATTCTCTTCGTCGCGAACTGCCTTTCTCCTCTTGTCGCGCGGCGACAAAAGGACCTGGCGAATTTCGATTTCTTTCTTCAAGACACTTTCGTCGTCAGATTCGACGGATGTTGATCCTTTTGTAACGAGTTTAAGATCCTTCTCAATGTTCTCTGCAACCACTCCGTTGGAACGCGCTTGCTTCTGCTCACACTGATTAGAATTTTTGCAATGAACACTTGCCATACGTTGATATTCGCGATTCTCCTCAGCACGAACTTCATTTCTCCTCTTATCGCGCGGCGACAAAAGCACCTGGCCAATTTCTATTTCTCTCTTCGAGATACTTTCGTCGTCGGGTTCTACTCCCGCATCTACTTTCAAAACTGGACCCTCCTCAATGTTTTCTTCAACCACTTCGTCGAGACGCGCTTGCTTCAGCTCGCTCTGATCACAATATTTGCGATGAAGACTTGCAAAACGTTGATCAATGAGTTTACTATGTTTGTATTCGCGATTCAAAAGGTCCTGGCGCATTTCAATTCCTCTCTTCAAGATACTTTCGTCGCCAGATTCGACGGATGTTGATCCTTTTGCACGTAGTTTTAAGATTGGGCCATCAATGTTTCCTGCAACCACTTCGTTGAAACGCACTTGCTTCTGCTCACTGTTGCTACTAGAAGCAACTTTTGTCGTTCCGTCGTCTGTCCGTTGTTGGGTTGTCTTAATTTCCGATTTTCCGCGGTCGAGACTAACAGCGACATCCTCTGACCTGACGTCTCCGACGTCCTGTCTCTCCTCGCCGGATGCTACCAAAATTCCCGCCGGTCTTCTTCCCGAAAGTGAACTGTGCGAGGAGTCTTCGGGGCTACTTTCAATTTTGTTCGTAGCTTTTCCATTCTTCTCGCTCTGCGTTTCACTCGATCTTTTGTTGCTCGTGGCGTCTTTGGGCTCTTCGAATATCTTCACAAACTTCTCTTTGCGAACCTGACTTTTAGTTCCACGGTCGTGGGAAACTATGTAAGTTCCAACGTTCACGTTCTCTCGGACGAAAGATGGATCGGGCGATATGTGAATGCTCTCGAGATTCTGAGCTGTCAAATGCCTTTCGATGTTCACCGATGGACACGTTTGAACGGAGAAACTGTTCATCTTCGCGTTTCTTTCGTTGTTTCGTATTTCATGGGGATCATCGGCCGTCCCTTTGTTTTCTGTATCCACCGTCGAAACTCCTAGATTCTGAATTCCAAATAGGCCGCACCACGGGAATTCCTTGTAGCGTTCTTCGAATCTTTTGAATTTCGGCGCGGAGAAATCGACGATTCTCTTCGGTTCCTCTGGAAGCCTTCTCTCGTCGTTTACGCCGTTCGCCTCTTGAAATTTATAAGCTACACGCTCCCGGATATATAACAGTTGATCATTGTCGTCGTCTAACGACATTTCATTCGAATACCTGCAAACAATTGAACGTTATTCGAATTCCTAGCTTGTTAAGTATAAAGATAACGCAGGGTATGAGAACTCACGCGTTCACAGGCGTCTGCAAACCACTGCAATCACCGACCATTTTAATTGCTTTGATTTGGATCTGCGCATCTTTCACCAATCTCTCCAAGTCTTCGAGCGCTGCCGATGTTTCCGGACTGAGAACCGGGGAGACCGGAAGTATCGCGGTCGATCTTTTCGTATCCGGCTGGAACAGAAAGGTTACGAATTCTCACTGACGATCTTTATGTCTTTGAAGTGGAGTGGAGACGTTTCTTTATCTCAGATCTCTTCGAGTTATTGCGATACAAAATTAAGGTGTAACACATAGCTCATAGAATACTTATGGTAAATGTTTAGTAATTGATTAGATACTGACATATTTAACACTAAACCTACCATCACCGCACCGGTCAAAATGACCAGTTCCAGAGATTTTTTATTTTACGATTATTGATATAATAAAAATAATTTCATAAGGAATGATTGTATAGATATCTTTAGTGCACCACATATTACAATAGGAGCTGCACAAAGTCTAAATAAAATCAATCTTGTCATTTACCGCAGGTTTAGTGTTAATAATACTATAGGGACCAGTCGAGGAAACCCGAAGTCCTTGCAAAATAACTAAGCGTGCAAAAACAGCTGAACAGGATTTATGGTGTGCGTGACTAGACAAAGCTATTTTTCAGAGAACTGTTTAGTTTCAGAGTCTGGCAGGATTTTAGTTTTCGTTAGTCACAGTTTCAATAGTGGCATACGGGTACCATAAGGGTGCCTTTATACCGAGATCCGCGGCGGACTTGAGTCCGCGGCCCCGGCCATAAATTTCCAGCGCGTTGACGGGGCCCGCAGTGCCCCGCTGTGCGTGGCACAAAAAAAAAGGTCTCTCTGGGCTCCACGGCTTCACGGTACGTTAAGTTTAGGGAAACGATAGCTTCCCTCTAAAGCGGTAGGATACCTTCAGATTGTAATTAGCAAATAACTAGAATATGTTAGTAGAAAACTTGGGTTTGCGAATTTTGGCTTCTTGTCCTTATACGAGCAAACACACCATGTAAAAATTATAATACGTGTACACGGATCCACAAACCGTTCACTACACGGATCTGCGAATACGAATCCGTGTACACGGATCTACGAACACGGATTCGTATTCGCACAGATTTATTTTTATATTTTTGTATTTAAGGATCCTTAAATTCGTACTACATACATGGTTCACGTGCCACGTGTACACGTGTATTTTAGTTCACGTCCAAAACCGCGATCTCTAGTACACGGTGAGCAATTTGGACGAAATCTGTGTCTAAATGAAAGAACTTTTTCTCCCTATTTTTTCTATATTCTTTGGTATGCTTTCATTATAATTTGGTATGAGGAAGTCCCTTCCAACACGGCGTTGGCCACGCGCCGAGTGGCAAAACTTACCTGAATGATCTCAATGCAGTACTCCTTTTCGGAGCCATTGATTTTGAACAATCTAGGAGATAAATAATAACTGTTAGGTGTTTACGGATAGGAATTCTGATGTCGAATGTTTTCACTATAAACTCCCAAAAACCCATTTTCATCGATTTGCTAAATCAACATTTCATCAAAAGATCATTTCGCGTCCGGCGATTTCGGCAATTGTAAGTGCCCGCGAAAAAATCAAAGTGACATGCACTTACTATGAACGGTATTAACCTGTGCACGCTGCACACTCCAACAACAATTTAGGTAAAACAAACGCTGCCCTAAAGAATATTCAGCAATCTTTATTGAATTGTTTGTTATTCCGGGTCCATAAGATCGCTGAATATTCTTTAGGACAGCGTTTGTTTTACCTAAACTGTTGTTGGGGTGTCGTACACTCCGAGTGTGCGGTGTGCACAGGTTAATACCGTTCATAGTAAGTGCATGTCACTTTGATTTTTTCGCGGGCACTTACAATTGCCGAAATCGCCGGACGCGAAATGATCTTTTGATGAAATGTTGATTTAGCAAATCTATGAAAATGGATTTCTGGGAGTTTATAGTGAAAACATTCGACATCAGAATTCCTATCCGTAAAGACCTAACAGTTATTATTTATCTCCTAGATTGTTCAAAATCAATGGCTCCGAAAAGGAGTACTGCATTGAAATCATTCAGGTAAGTTTTGCCACTCGGCGAGGTATGGGGCACGTGGCAATAATGAAGGTAGAAGGCGTTGTACCGGTCGTCCGTTTGCCTCTGCCCTAAGCCCGTCAATTTTATTACGGGTAAGAGCGGCCACTGGTTGACTTTGCGAATGAGGCTGTTGTAAAGATTAGCTGCTTTGACGAGCATGAATTACTTTATGTCCACCGTCCGACGAAAAACGCGAAGGAAAACGCGTGGCCAACGCCGTGTTGGAAGGGACTTCCTCATACCAAATTATAATGAAAGCATACCAAAGAATATAGAAAAAATAGGGAGAAAAAGTTCTTTCATTTAGACACAGATTTCGTCCAAATTGCTCACCGTGTACTAGAGATCGCGGTTTTGGACGTGAACTAAAATACACGTGTACACGTGGCACGTGAACCATGTAGTACGAATTTAAGGATCCTTAAATATAAAAATAAATCTGTGCGAATACGAATCCGTGTTCGTAGATCCGTGTACACGGATTCGTATTCGCAGATCCGTGTAGTGAACGGTTTGTGGATCCGTGTACACGTGTATTTTAGTACACGTCCAAAATCGCGATCTCTAGGTGTGCCGTATGAAATTTTTACATGATGTGTTTGCTCGTATAAGGACAAAAAGCCAAAATTCGCAAACCCAAGTTTTCTAGTAGCATATTCTAGTTATTTGCTAATTACAATCTGAAGGTATCCTACCGCTTTAGAGGGAAGCTATCGTTTCCCTAAACTTAACGTACCGTGAAGCCGTGGAGCCCAGAAAGACCTTTTTTTTTGCGGGCCCCGTCAACGCGCTGGAAATTTATGGCCGGGCCCGCGGACTCAAGTCCGCCGCGGATCTCGGTATAAAGGCACCTTAAACCGTGGAGGGCCGAAGGACCTCCGACGAGAGGGCAGCGGTCGTCCGCAACCGGAAGAGCCCCACGTGCGTAAGGCCTGGAGGAAACCAGTGTTATTTGGAAGGGATTTTTCCCTTCCACTAAAAAGACAAGGATAGAGACACATAAAATAGGACGACGGTGACTCCAGGTCATTTGAAAGTATAATCCCCCCCCCCCATCTCAAGTCTATAGGTTTTTGAAAGTTGAAGGTTACCCCAACCCCAAAAACACCCCTCCATAACCCTACTAGTTCTTCACCTTTCAGGATATTTTCCCCAGGTACTATAAGAACACAACACATGTGAAACTTGGAAAAAAAGACTTCAGGTCAGTTGTCAGATAATTGTAAGAGTCAGTCGGGACCCACAGGTCGAATATACGTTCTGTACGCTAGTGAATGATAAAAAAAACTTTTCAAAAACCACGCTTATATTAAAATGCACTAAGAAGGAGAAAATAATTTTTTTCCTGGTTCTCCATAAATTACCGAATCCAGGTAAATGATTATATTTTGCCCCAAAATTTTAAGCAATTAGTTCAATATTTCTTCTGTTATAACATTAGTGTCGGAGAATACATAGAAAAATTTAATATTTTAAATAAAATCATGACATTAGTGGCTATAAAAATAAAAGCGAACGAAGATTACGTCAATATAGTTTAATTTGACAAATTGTTGAGAATTATATATTTTCTGAAAAATGATTTAATTATAAATTACCGGGTCATCGCTAACGGGAGTCGCAGGCGTTGTTGGAACTTTCCTCGCGCTCCTAATGGCGTCCGTCTTGGAACCGGAAGTTTTCGATGTGATAAGTTTAACACGACTCCTGTCGGATTGAGCCTCATTTTTCCGAGGCTGCGTCGGTTCACGAGTTTTGCAATAACAATCGCACGACGACTGAGAATGCATTTTCGATTGACAAGGCGCTGATGAAGGAATCACGGGTTCGTTTCGTAAGTCCAAGTACTCTAAAGCGTCGTGCTTATTCCTGAAACATAAATTACAATTCTTCATTAGCAGATTTAATTTTTTATTTTAATCATATATTTTAATCAATTACTTCGATCGTGTAATAGAACGGATTTTTCGGTTGTCGTTCTTTGTGTCTAATTATTATAGACAAACGTGGTGATAAAATGAAAAGGAAAATTGAAAACGAAAGGAGAGACACGCGCGTACTTTTTTATTTTAATCGTATATTTAATCGCGTAACAAAGCGGATGTTTCGGTTGTCGTTCTTTCTAAGGGATGAAAATTCATGCGAGCATTCGTTGTATGTCGAACTACTATTATAGACAAACGTGGCGATAAAATGAAAAAGGAAAATTGAAAACGAAAGGGGAGACACGCGCGTACCGGGGAAGACAAGTTCACGAACCAATGACAATAGAGTTACGAGTTTCTTTCGAGACGGGGTGGTTGCCCTCGAGCTTCCACCACCTCTTTCACGAGTAGAAAATCAACCCATCCCGTGCATTACGTTGTCAGCCATTCCACGTTCTATCATGGATACACCGAGGAATATCTTTACTATACATGTATAGTAAATATCGATCCTTAAAGGGAGCTGCTGTTTTCTTCCTGTTCGTCTATCTCTATCACATTCACAAAATTACATAATCTTCATCCCATCTACCACCCAGCACTTTGGAACATTATCATCGACTAATAAATCAATAATAACAGTATACGTAGGTCGTACGATTCGTTTCGATCAATAATTATTTGAATAAGTATTTCCTCCATTTTACAACGTACCATTCCTCCAGTACCAGAACAAAGAACATTTTTATCGAATAAGAACTGGACAGGGGGTGTCATTTATGGATCTTTAAGACTTCTTAGGGGCGTCTTAAAGACATCCCGAATGTCCAACTGCAGACGTCTTTGTCCTATCTGGGATGTATCTAAGTTTATTAAAGATCAGTCTCTATTACAGATCATGGTTTCGAGTGTGTATTAATAACACACGTATAAGTACATGAATTGATCTAGATTTTTCACAATTTTTATAATGACACACGCTCGAATAAAGAAATTTATTGAATAATTTCTAACGGAAGCATCTTTATAATTTCAATAATTAAAACATATAAACAATGTTAAAGCGGTCATTTATAATTTACATATACGTGAAATAGGGATCTCTAGTTTCTATGCAGAATGAACGTACACTGCTGTGCAAAAGAAAGAAGCACCCGGCCATATTTAATAGAAAACCGTAAAAAATGAAATAAGAACACAGTAAGTTTTGAAAAAGGATTCCGCTGTTTAATTCTGAGAATATATGTGTTATTGGCGTTATTGCGGCTTATCTAATACTTTAAATGCAATAAATCAATCATTGTATAATACAATTTCTACATAAAGATATCGTTTGTCATTATAGTTTATAATTATACTGGGTGCTTCTTTCTTTTGCACAGTAGTGTATATTGTATATACTTGTTGATGGAATTCTACACTGAGCGAATAGCATTTCGCACGTACAGTTTCGCTTTTTCTTCCGATAGAGAGTTCACAGAGTTAAAGTTACTATCTACTACAGTACAAGATGGCGGGAGGGACTTCCACTGAGTAAATTGTAGCGCGAAAATCGTGCACGATGACGTCGACGTGTCTTGAACGGGCTTCCTGCTTTAATGTCCCCGAGCTACGTGATCAATAACAATACGTCAAAGGTACGTAATCCGTGGCGTCTTTTAAAGAGGATGGATCGGTGTACGATCCATCCGCGTACCAATGTATGAGTCATCATATAAACCCTTCGATCGGAACGCGCTATCAATCCAATTTTGCCAAACCTTCTCCGAGTTTGCCAGATTTTTCAAGAATTCGCTAAAACTCATTTTCAGATTTCTTTTTCTAGGTACTTTAAGTTGAATTGATAAGATTGAAGAATGTTTGCTTCGGAAGTAAGAGTATCAGTGGATTCTTCTTGGAAGCACATAATTAGACAGCTGATTTTATGCGTTTATAACAAAAATGAGTAGATGTAATTTAAAACAGTAAAAACATCGAAGAATTTCAAAATACTGTTATACATTTTCAACCTATATTAAGCACACTAAGAGAGAAAATAGATTTCTATTTCACTCGAGTTTGTTGCAATTCAGGTAGAAAGTTTTTATTTTGCATAAATACTCTTTCCCAAAAGGTGGAAATGTTAAATTATATAGAAAAAAACTAGATGTGTGTTTAGTAGGTCGTTAGAGTAATTAATCTAATGATTATTGCGATGGATCTTGACTTATAAGATCCACGGTGCCACAAATTGTTGAGGCGATATGCTCTTTAAGAGCCCTTAATGATCCTTTAACATTCTCTCCTCTCTTAATTACTCGCTCTTCATGATAGGCTAATGATAACAACAACAACCACCCCTTTATTACAACAAATTCCCTCTAACAAATAACGTAACAGTAGCGGTGCTATGGAACGTATGTACACCGAAAACATAAGTGGGGTGTACGAAGTATTCGTACACTTGTTATTACAAACGAATAACTTTTACAAGATTCGACTCAACAGCTTGAGTTTTTTTTCAGATGTTAGATGGATTAGTACAATATAATTCAAATACTGCGTATATAAAGTACAATGAAATTCAAATACTGTGTGTATGAAAAATACAATGTAATTCTAATACTGTGTATATAAAGTACAATGTAATTCGAATACTGTGTATATAAAATACAATGTAATTCAAATACTGTGTATATAAAAAATACAATGTAATTCAAATACTGTGTGTATGTAAAGTACAATGTAATTCAAATACTGTGAATATAACATACAATGTAATTCAAATACTGTATATATACATGAAGTACAATGTAATTCGAATACTGTCTATATAAAATACAATGTATTTAAATTACATAGCAGAAGTGTGGCGAATGGTCGCGGAGAATATTCCCCGCGCGATGATTTCTTGCGAAATGACCCCCGCGAATGGCAGAATATGGCGGTATCGGGCAGCAAGCGTGCACGCACGTGCCATCGGAATCCTCGTCTACTCGGATTAAGCACGTTTTCCCCGTATACGGTGTCCATCCTCTTTAAAGCACGGACCCGTTGCGCAGACAGCGGAGCGTGGTTGGCATTCGAGCCGTCTGGGAGAGACAGATCAATATGCCGGTTTTCCCGTTTTCCTCCTCGCCCCTTTCGGTTCCCTTTCAGCCCCCCTCACCGACACCCCCGCCCGGACCGCCGAGCCGAACCTCTTTCTCTCTCTTTGGCCCACCTATCACACAACAGCTGAACATTGGCATTGATTTTCAAAGTTCAGGAAGTCTTCTGGAGCCGGGTGTTGTGACCAGACTACGTGTCGCGTGCACTCGCACACACCCCGGGCAGCAGGCACGCACCGATTGCAACGCGATAGATGAAAACGTATAAATGCTCCAGATGAACTCGCCGCAAAAACTTAATCCTTTGCACTTGGAGCTATTTTAACTCGGAAATTAAACATTTCTTCCGGCCTTGAATAATTCAATTTTACATGATTTTTACTCTTTCATGGATACGAAATTGATATAATACCTCGTACAACATTTAACCCTTAGCACTCGAGTGGCGACTCTTATGTAAGTATACGTTTTTTCTTGTCCGTGACCTTGAATGACCTTGAGTAATTATAGTCACTGAATTCGTAATGAAAGGGACTATCATCGGAGATGTTTAAAAATGGGTGGTTCCATGTAAAAACGAAGGTGACCCCTTGATATCTCTAAAAAAAATTACATAAAAACAAAAATTTTTTTGGTATCGTATGAGCCCCATTTTACCATTCAACTTTGTCCTCAAGACATTTAATGTATCTTTGAAAACAAACGTGTCAGACACGATATTGTAAGGCAAGGGGTTAAACGTGCAGTAATTGATTAGATACCAACATATTTAATAATGTGAACAATATTTTGAATAAATGATACAGCAATAAGCTAAGGGTTAAGAAACAAAGTAACTTTCTATTAAAGAAATGCAAGTATGCTTTTCTCATTAAAATTCATATTTGTGACAATTGTTACGTGTATGTATAAATACGAGCAACCAATGTAACAGGAAAATTACGAATTGCTGTGGATTTGCCACGTGCATTAGGTTCGCTAGAAGGTTCATCGGTTTCAGGGAAGCAAGAACGCCGGAAGTTCTCTCGGTGTCATTGACATTGTCCTTCGGGTCTGGTATTGATCGGCGAATTTAGCGGGAAGTTGAAAATTTGGGACAGACTATGGTGACGTAGTATAAACACCCCTGAGCATCGTATCTATGGCTATTTAGTAACCGAATTGAATAAACGACGTAAAATAGTTGTTACTTTTTACGAAACTTTTATCTTTAATTACAGTTGTTTATCCGTTTGTACAGCAGTGGAAATTTCCTTTTCACCTTATTCAATGACAAATTCATAGATTACCGGGAATACTAATAACTCTACAGCGGATATTTATGCAAAATAAAAATTTTCTTCGTCACTTACAAGATACAGGAACCATATAAAAATTTCTTCCTGTCTTTAACAATTGTGATAAATTGAAAATGATATATGGATGTGCCTAAACCGTTTGAATGTTTTCACAGTTTTAAATTCCATCCACCCATTTTTGTCATAAATAAACTGCGGATCTTTATGAAAAATAAAAATTGTCTGCATCGATTACAAGCCACAGCAACCAAATAACAAATTCTTTCTTCTTTCAATTATCTTATTAAGCTGAAACTAATACACCGATGTCCTCAAATCTTTTTAATATGTCCACTGAATTAAATTGTACATGCTCATTTTTGTCATAAATGCATAAAATCTGCAGTCTACTGAAAATTTAAAAAATATGGTTTGTAGATCTATGTTAGTTATACACATACTGAACTTTTCATCAAAATCGGTTGACGCAAGAAAAAACGACACGCATCGAAAGATTGTACGATCCTGTGGATTTTCCTAATTGTAAGTGTAAAACTACCATTTTCACAATTTTTCACCGCTTGTAGCTCGTGTGTATGTTAATCGATTTCGCTGAAATTTTCAGCATGTGTATAGCTAACATAGATCTACAAAATATATATTTTAAATTTTCATTAAGGGCCCAAATAAAAAAGTTTAAAAAATGACTTTTATTTGTGCATGTAACCTTGTAAATTATAATTTTTGGAAAATCTTTCTTGCACATCAATTAGTAAACCAATGCTTCTAATTGCTTACAAAACATCAGGTCGTTTGGTACAATGATAAAAAAGTTATTCTGTTTTAAAGGGTGTACGAACACTTTTGTGGGCCACTGTATATTCGTGGCTGCACTGGAAGCCTGTGAAACCGGGGGCATTTACGACATCTCAAACGATGCGTACCTGAAAACATGGAAGAATATACATCGGAACTAGCCAGCGGATCTTTATGCAAAATAGAAATTGTAGCAACAAAATTGAGCGTAATAGAAATGTATTTTCTTTGTTTGAATAATGTAACAGTATTTACAAATTCTTCTAATGTTACTCGTGCTACTCATTTCTGTCAAACGCATAAAATTCGCCGTCCAATGGGACCGTAGAAAGAAAAACGCACAATTGTTACACATCAACACATATATTTTTGCTTTTGCATGTTGCATACATACGATAAACAGTACAGTGTTACGCGTTCCTCGAGGTATGGTATACTAGAAAATTTCATTATCCACTACTACAATTGCTATTCGACGTTATTTTGTCTCGTACTTCCGCTTTCCATTCGTGTGTAGTCTGCGTGGCTATATGAGAGTCTATACAAAAAAAAAGAAAAGAAAGAAAGAAAGAAACAACAAACAAACGGAACGAACGACACGAGTAATGCGTGTTTGTAAAACGACTGGCTTCGCAAACAGATCCTGTCTCGTTCGGTACAATGTTTATTGCGCGCTCCAAGCGCTTCATCCGAAAGAACGTGTGTGTCGTATTGATAGTTCATCGAAAATGGCTTGGTCGTCGACAATGAAATCGAATGCAAGCTACAGAATGCAACGGGGGGTCGAGGAGCGACGGCTGCCAGAGGGCCCGGGGATCTTTCTCGAACCGGATGTCGTGACTCTTTCCTCCCGTGGCATTCTCCCCGATTTCGCTCATCTGGCCGACCGACGGGGCGCACAGTGTTCGGTCGCTTATGGGAGGCGGCAGAAAATGTCTAAGCTAAGCCCTTTACGACCTAAAACCCTCCATGCTTTTTCTGAAGAGGACGCGAAGATACATCGATCAGTGAAAATCAAAGTTCGGAGAAACTGTTAACCCTTAGCACTCGACTGATGACTGAGGCATCACTAAAAAATGCTGTACCATTATTAAATATGTTGTACTTAATCAATTACCAAAGTATTGGAGGAGGTGCTACATCAAATTAATATCCATAAAATGAAAAAATGATGTAGAATAGAATTATTCTAGGTATAAAGAAATGTTTAATTTTCCAGTTGAAATAACTCCGACTGCAAAGGGTCAACATAACAAATTTACATAAAGGGTGAACACAACAATAGTTTTAATATTATCGATGTCGCGTGTTGTCATTATTATTAAATGCGTTGGTAATCTAATCAATTACTAAACATTTAAGTATTGTACGAGTTATTATATCGATTTCATACCCGTGAAATTTCAAATAATCATAGAGAATATTCCAGATCGAACGAATGTTTCATTTTCAGGTTGAGATAGCTCCGTGTGCAAAGGGTTAACCCTCATCCGTCCCTCGTGCCAATCTAACACAGTTTCCCCGAAATAAGTTCTACTGTTCTGTTTGTAGGCAAATTTTCCCGGAACTCCGTGACTTTCATTCGTTTCATACGAAACACATAACCGATAAACCTAAGATGTAAATGTGAACTGATCAATTTGAATGAAACAACATCGAAAAATAACTGTTTACCTCAATTTGACACAAAGGGTTCCAGATTCAGTTTGTAAAATGAGGTACGGACGAGGGTTGATATCTCGGAAAAATTTGGTGGGGTTTAAGAGGCCTTATCATACTGAACACAACTTCAAACGTAAAGACCCAATAGCACGAGTTTTATATTCGATTCGAAGCGTTCAGTTCGAACAATAAATTCGTACATTTTCAGTAAAAATGATCGGTAGCGTTGTCACAAGCTACGTTTCTATTACCGATGTTTCACGACAAGATTTCTCTTTCGACTTTACATTTCGAAAATTTGACTTTTCAGCGTCGTCGCGAACACTGTGCGACGATCGAGAAATTTGTTCGGTAGTTTATTCGCTGCCGCTGATCGAGAAAGAGCATACACGCTGCCTGGGACGGGGAAACGGTTGTGTATGAACGCGCGTACGTGTCCAGAACCAATTCTCTCGTCATCCGCAAAACATCGTCCAAAAATAGTTTCGGGAAATTGAGCAAGCGTCAGAACGCGATCCGATGCGATCTCGCGAGCAACGCGAATACGGCGAATACACGGGGGAACGGATGTGTGAACGAAACTGGGCAACGATCGGCACTCAGACGACGAATTCGACGACCAAATATATATTTATATATATATAATATATATCGGAACGTGAACGCCAACGGGTGTAGAAGGGACCAAGTTCCCTATCCATCCCGTTGGAATCGGGAACCGTGTTTCTCTCGGAAAGTACAAAAACCAGAAAAAAAGACAATAGCGATACGGTTCCACGGATCCAGTGTGTGACAAACAAAGAGGTCGTATCTGCGTGAGAAAGTCTCGACTTATCAAGTTGCTTTGTTTCCTCTCTTCTTTGAAAATCGTCTTTCATCTACGAAATATGTTATCTTTTTTTTTTGTTGTTTTTGTTATCTTGCACAGGGGCGATTAATCCCTAAACGAGTGCCGTAATCAACTTTGACATCGAAGGTAGGAACTACCTGCCTCGGACTAAAAAATATCACGTACAGCCTCTGTAAAGTATTGCTACGATCAATTGTGCTCCATTTTCATCATCGGTCTCTTTCTCCTCTCTGTTCTCCATTCTCTCCGCGCCTTTTCTCTCTGTCGTTCTCTGTCGTCGCATTTTCACGGGTTTCCTCGCACATTCGCACACTCTCTCACTCTCTCTCTCTCTCAGTCTCTCTCTCCCATGTTTCTCAAACAATTGTCCACGATATTTCGATACATAAGTGTTGCTTACGCTACGCAGATAGCCTCTACGAGTGTTGTTTCTTCGCGAAACAACGTTAAAAATCAAACAGTTCCGCGACAAAATGGCGGCGGATCGAACGTTCAGCGGCGCGCCAAACACCGCGACCGCTTTTCAAAGAGGTCTACAGCTAGCACGTGATCGTTCTCGCGAACATTTCCTCTTCTTCTTTTTTTTCACTCTCTCGCCCTCTCTCTCTCTCTCTCTCTCTTTCGTTTCAATCGCCGCTTCTCTCCATCATTGTGCCGATCCGTTTTGTACAAATATATATTTATTTACAAAAAAAGAACCGCAAGCGTGCGAGACCATCCTCGCCTCTCGTGTTCCGCGAACGAGAGGGGGCTCCTCGAACGCGAGCGAGAACGTGTCGTCTGCATTTTTCATATTCCTCTTTCTCCTTTCTCTTCGTCGATTCATCCTTTTTTATTTCTTCCTCGTTTCAACGTTTTTCTTTCTCTTTTTAGACATAGCGAGTGTATGGTTCCTATTTGACGGGCGTACTTCCTTTTTCTTTTTCATCGGCAAAATGAAAAACCAAAAGGCCCTCACACTTAAAGTCTAGCGATTAACTAAAGGCGAAAGTGGACGTTACAACGATCGGATATATCAATCCGTTTTTTATTTTTCTTTATTCGGTTTTCTTTGTTTTCCTCCTTTAAGCATGACTGGATTAAGAAACGATGCTCGCCCTGCCTCCCTAACCCCGATGTCTCCTCGAACAGCGGACGCGAGTCTCGCGGGAGACTCATTTACGAAAAACAGCGTGTACAAAGAACTTTCGAGAGGAAACGATCGACAAATGAAACGGACAGTGATATTATAATATGCGTACGCGCGTGCCGCGCGACGCCGGAAGAAAAATGTCGAATCGATGCGAATAAACGATCTAGACGTACCGACGACTCCCTTAATTCGAAGAGTCTCGAATCGTTCGATCGAAAACGAGAAGAACAGAAAGTAAAAGCGAAACGGTGAGAGAACGAACGAAATAATTTAAGTCGATAGAGAACACGAAAGTAAGTTTTCCTTTTGTACATTTAAAAATGGTTACTCCTTTAGTCATAAGTTTTATTAATAACGTGGTATGTACACATATACACAATGTACAGAAAAAAACCCGTACGCTGGGTCTAAACATGTCCGCCATGTTTCCTTTCTTTTGTATGGTACAACACGAGGGTAACAGTAGAAAGAGTATACAAATAAAAGATTAGAAAAGGACGCGAACCGACGGAATCACACCGATCGGTTCAAAACCTCCGAAGGGACGCGCGTTCGTTCGGCTTCCATTAATCCGCAATATCCACGCAATACAACGTGGGTAAAATAAAGTACAATAGACAACCGTAGACAATCTTACGGTTATTGTGTTACGTGTGTACGTGTGTAAGCGCTTTGTATGTTTGCGAGTGTGTGTGTCTGTGTGTGTATGGTGTGTAAATTTTTATGTATACGTGTTGCAGTAGTTCAGTGTTCCGCAGTCTCCGTTGGTGGTACATTGTACTCGAAAAAGAAAAAGTCGCGAGAGCGCTCGCGATACAACAAACAATAAAGGCTGCTGCCGAGCCTAAGTACAAACCCAAACCGGACACAAATCTCTCTTTCTCTCTCTCTCTCTCCGCAACGTTCCTTTACATTATTCGTACAGAACCGACCACAATAAAAATCACGTGTTTCTTCGTTCGAATCCTTCGGCGTTAACCGTTCTACTATAATCATTCCTTATATACAACGCTCGCGTGTATCTGTGTGTATGTGATGTGTGTCTCTGTATATGCAAGACCGACGCCAGAATCCAAAAATTGCCAAAGACTTCTTCTCATGGCCTGTCAAGAAACGATCGATCGAAAAAACATGATCCGATCCCGAAACATTTATCGTTGCCTCCGTGAACGGACCGACCGGTCAGCGATGATCGATGCGATCTCAACGACGATCGCTGGAAACGAAAATCGTCCACTTTCCCCGACAACGTCAAACAACGCTCGTTGAAAATCCAATTTAACACCGACAACGTCTTTGGCTCGAGTCGAGACACGTTGACCGGACATACCGGCCAACATACGGTCATCACCATTACCAAAATGTAGAATTTCAGTGGACCTTCACGGTTCCACCATGATATTTTTACCCTCCTGACGAGGGTGCAAAATTTGAGCCCCGATTGAACATTTGACGGAGAATCCTTTAAGTTTCTCTCTCCTTCTTCACCTTCAGGCCGGAGCCTGTGGTGTCGTCGCCCAAGATGGTGGCGATCTCGCCCTGCATGAATGCCCATGGCACTTGGCTGTTCGCCAGTGGACACTTTTCTCCGCTCGGGCAGTAAACCTGAAACGAACAGAGTCGGAGCCGGTGAAATTAAGAGTCGTTAAAAAGAACGAAGCCGACATAACGGTGGATTCAGGTTTTTTATACGGCAGGAAATTGGAATGTTAAGTGCCGTGTGAGAGGGAAGGATGGGCGGGATATATACATAGAAGACGACGCGAAAACCCACCTCTGAACCAGCGCCCTGGCGCTTTATGCTCTCCCGGCTGCACGGGAAGCAGAATTTGTGGTGCGGCACGCTGGGGCACTGAACGAAGTGAGTGTCTTCCAGGCGTTCCTGGCACAGAGTGCATTTCAGAATCGGTGCGGACACTTGTTCCGTTCCAGCAACCTGGGCGACAGCTCCTTCCGACGATGTCGTCACGGTCGTCGACGACACGTGCCTTGAACAACTGGGCCTCCTACCAGATCCAGCTGGGAACCGACAAACGGAATATTTCAAACATCGAACATATCCAAATCGTCCAGGAATTTTCTAAACACGTTAGCGAACCATTTTTTTTTTCTTTCGATCAAGCGTATTTACCTGAACCGTTCGGGCTGTGTTGCGAACCTCTAGAGGCACTGCGTTGTTGAGCATTCGTGGCCGTTGTCGGCGGGCTTCTGCTTGTCGGGCTCGGATTGTTTGGTGGCTGTGGCACCGACTCCGGCGACGCCAGATTGTCAGCGACGGACATCAACGCGGCCATCGGTGATGGGCCATTCGTCGAACCCTGAGGGATAAAATTAATGTTCAATCTCCGTGCCGTTGGTTACAAACGCCTATAAATAAAACAGCCTTGCGCGAAGACCGCGAATCTTTTTAAAGAACTTTGTAATTGCAAATGCGTTCAGAGCCATTCACATTATGAGTTTGATTACCTGGTGGTGATTCGATTGTGGATTATCATTCGAGCCTTCCTGGGCAGGTGGCGGCGGCGGCGGTGGGCTCGTTCGCGGACGAAGAGGGGAGCCTCCACCGTTCGCAGACACATTTGCTGGCGCCAGTGGGATCGACGGACCGACATATGCTCCTGAAATTCAATCAATTCAATGAATCGTTCTAAACAACAAAAACAAACAAACGTTATCTACTGTGTCACGTGACCGAGCACGATTGGTCATGGCTTTACGCCATCTTCGAGAACGATCGAAGCATTTTCTATATGTGCAATTTTTAACAAGGGAATGATTCAAGTGGGAATACAGAAATAGATATTCCTTGGACAGAGAGAACGTGTCGCGATTATACCGGGTGTCCTGAGAATATTGTTCTTCCTTGAATGTAACTCTTCCCTTTGCGAAAATGTTCTCCGCGGCTTTGTTAAGCAGTCAATTTTACACGCATATAACTCTTGAACGAATCCACTCCGCGCTTTAAGGCATGCATTTTTGGAATTCTCTCGTGGAAACCTACAGGATCGTATAAAAAAAAGTGCGAAATTCTTGGTCCCAGAAAGTGAAGTTCAACTGAAATATAGACAATTTCTCGGGAATCAGAAATTTAGTGTTCAAATACTTTTTTGATCCACAGTACGTACAGGGTGTCCCAAAAATGTTGTGTTGAAATCAGTGACTCCGCGGCTTTATTAAAGAATCATGAATGAAAAACACGGACCAATCAGAACGCTGCTATAATACCTCTGAGGTCATTGGTTCGCTTTTTTCGTTGATAACTCCTTAATAAACCCGCGTAGAAGATTTTTGCGAAGAAAATAGTTTCAAGAAAGTACAAGATTGTTGCGAGACCCTGTATATCGAACGAAACCGGCGGACATTTTTTTCACTATCGACGCGTATCGCCACGTTGCATCGGTGCCGGGACCTGTGGTTTCCTCCGGGCTAAACTCCGCGAGGCAGGCTCGACCGACTTCCTCGAACGTCGCGCGTTGAATTATCAGCTGTCCGTTAAGTCGCGCGAATTCCAATATTATCTGGAGGATTTATATTCCGTTGGAAGCACACGCCGTGATCGAGGAAACACGACGTGCCTTCGATATCGACTCCCCCCATGGCACACGAGTGTATGTGCACGCGCGTGTCTGCGTGTGCACGGAATGTTTTTCGTGACTTATTTTCACGACCACGACACGTCGCCGATACACACCGCAGAATGTAGAGTATCCTGGTAAGATCCGAGTACTACAGGACGTTACCAGCTTACGCATTTTGATATTGTTTACGAAGGCGTTCTCCGTATCTTGAGACACTCCGGTCGACGAAATTATTAACACGCAGCACACGCGCGCAAATTCAAATATATTGCATCAATCCATTTGCATGACACCACGGAGTACCATGTTTATATTGATATTGTAAGACGCTGCGTAACTGCGTATGATAATGCAACCTGCAGCTGCATATGCCGCTGTACCAAATCATAGGCTATCATTTAACTACAAATAATATGAGAATTGGCTCTCGTGTGCTGCAGTGGGTGTACGAAGTATTCGTACACCTTTTGAAAACGAATAACTCGCAATACATATACAGGGTGAGTCACCTAACGTTGCCACCTCAAATATCTTTGTTGTTTTTAAAGATACGTCAAATGTCTGAAGGACAAAGTTGAGTGGTAAAACGGGGCTCATACGATACCAAGGAAATTTTTGTTTTTATGCATCTTATATAGCTTTTTCATGCATCAACCAATTTCAATGAAACTTTGTACATGTATACAGAGTGGACTACGAATCGTTTTTCAAAGGTGTACGAATATGTACTTTGTACACCCACAGTACATATATGTTTCGTGACCGTTCTTTCAAAGCACCATTGACTAGCATAATGTATCCATGGATATAACATAGTGTCGTATACTATCGTACAATATCATTGACTACGATAATGTATCTTTTGCTTATCATATCATACGATTAATATAACATGACACAGTCCTTGTATAAATAGAAATAGAATTGATAAAGTGTTTGGAAAAAGAGTTGGAGGAAAGTATTAAAATTGTCCTTTGTATGGCGTATTTGATTACATTCGGTTAACAAAATAATATGCGTGTATGTATTTGAATCGCCTGTCTAATATCTCATGAAAACGTGTGCCTCCTTCGCCGAATCGATCATACATTAAGAAAGGTCAACAAACAAGCGGGGACGCTTGTGTTTTCTCGAATTTACTGAACCCGTATGTCAACATTCACGAGGAAAAAAATGTTTGTCCTAGTCCCACGTGTTAGATATCTTCGTGACCCTGGCCAGTTGTTGCATGCGTGGTAACGTTATATCTTGTTCGTCAACCATTTTGTACGTTCCAAGCATCGACGAGCGTGCCACCAGAACCCATCGTGGATTTTCTCTCCGCGAGAGAAGAAACCCGACGAGTTTATACATAAATGGTTGTACTATAATAAATCACGTTCATTCACGTCGGAGAATCAATGAGCCACTTTCTAATTCCCAAGAAAGCTAGCGATTTAGAAAAAATTGTACAAGGCTTCTTGTGAACCGGTCCCGCTCGTTCAACAGAAATTTCCGAAGGCTTCCGTTTGTCACGCGTCCGCCGATAATATTATCCATTCAGCTTTATCGATCCTACGCAACGGAATTTACTGACAACGTGCTATTTCTTTCTCGGTTATCGTCTCGTTATTTTTCCCCTTCGGTGTTTACACGATTCCGAACCTCCTTACGGAGAAACGCATTCCCCTGGCCGCGAGATAAGCACGAATCGATATTAAAAGCCACGATTTCGTCACGTTCCACATAGAGACAGCACCGTGACACGCGATATCTCGTGTCCAGCTATTCCAGTACAACACAGCATCCGCGCGCACGTACTCTTACCCCCACCATTCCCGCCCCAATGCTTACTTAAACCATGCTGTTCCAACTTGTAGCTCGCGAGTCATTCGCGGCATCTCCCCCGCTTATGTTAGATTCTTACCCCAATCTTAGACTTCATCGTTATATGTATAGTTGTACGTTATAACCGTCGAACATCGTCCCTGTTTCTCTACGGCTGTACGTAGTACATAATCAGAAGATATTCGAATGGTGGGGAACCTTGCGGTTGTCGGAGGAGAATAAGTTGGAATTCCCTGGCTTAAACCATATAAACTCATATACACGGCATGTGTATAGGATAGTCGAGAATCCACTGAAGCAAAGATAACTGGAACATGTAACGTCACAAGATAGTAATTCCTAAAATATCCTGTCGATTCTTTCCGTGTACATAACTTACACATCTTTCGAATCTGTGACGTCATGTATTACTTTATCTTTGCTTCAAGGAAAATTATCTGAACCGTGTGTAGTTTATGTTTATATAGAAGTTTCCCCACCAGAGACTGATCTTCGATGAATTATTATTTCAAATAGTAAACAACTAGGGGCAGGTACTAGAAAATTTTGGCTCGTGTAGATGTTTAACCGAGCATTACTGTAACTATTAAAAAATTACTCATATTATTGTTTATTATTAGACAGCAATTTACAAAACAAAAGAGCATTTATGCAAAATAAACATTTTCTACCTAAATTGCAACAATCTGGAGTGTAATAGTAATGTCGTTTTTGCACACCCTGCGTTTAGTCTCGCCGTAGCTAAGAGGTTAAAGATAAATATTCTCCGATATAGTAGTTTCTTTTCTAAATTTACTTTTATTGCCGCGAAATATTTGAAATATTTGAAAGCATTTCGATTTGTGTGATTCACGTAACTAAAATAGATCGATTTCGTACGCCAAAATCTTATTGTCGATATCAATTGCGGAGGATTGAATATTGTAAATGATATTTCAGATATATTTCCTCGAAATGTTGTTACCTGCATCTGTTAAAGACGGAAGTAGGGGGGTGTGCGTCCGTGTGGCTTGTCATCGAGAAGACTTGTGACCGGTACTTTTCCGTGACGCGACTTTGATACAGCGACGATCGGCTGCCGCGTCCCTCTATACGCTATATCTATGTATGTATATCTATCTCGAATCATGCGAAGAAACGTAGCAGCCGGAGGAAGCAAAGGAAAAATGGTGGACGCGCGGGTCCGGACGCGAGCACGCATGCGCGGTTTTATACAGACATCATCGCATCGCACACGTAGGCGGCCGGCTTAGTCACACTGTGCGCTTTGTATATGTATCACTGCTAACCGGTCATCTACATACAGGGTGTTCAACTATACCCGACCCGACCTGAAATGTCTGGTACCCACCCCCCCCCCCCTATTAATTATATACACATAGAAGACTTTTTATTATAATTTCCGCACATGACAACATGCGATCATGCGCCTTAGACCATATGAACTTATAGACACGGCTCAGATAATTTTTTAGTGTTAGCGAATCGACTATCAAAATGTAGTCGGCAATTTTGTTTACTAACAAAACATTAACATTTATAATTCACGATACGTTGCCAATTAATAAATTTTAGAATAAGATTTATTACATTTTCGGCTATAAACATTTTGATTTGTTATTATTCATACAGATTACAGTTCATGGATTCACATGGTTGGGCTGCAATCTAGTTCTGCTTTCGAAAATATTTTAAACAATTACTATTTAATATTCACCAAAATATTTTATGGCTACTGAGTATATTTCCGGAAAATAAATCTTATTTCAACACAGTAAGTGTTGTCGACTTGATGAATCGAAGAAGATTAATGGTACAGATAGAAATACCGTTCTTCAGATTTATAAACACAAATGAGAGAGATAAAAGTCAGTCTATATTGACATTTATACTGAAAACGAAGCTTGCCCGACAGAATTCTAAACAAAATAGTTACCGATCATTTTATTTGAAGCAAAGATAAAATAATACGCGACGTCACAGGTTCCAAAGTGGATGAAGAATCGACAGGATATCGTAGGAATTATCATGTGACGTCACATGTTACAGCTATCTTTGCTTCCCTGGATTCTCGGCATAATGTACTAACGCTTTCTCTCTCTCTCTCTCTCCCTCTCTCTAAACAATGGTCCCGAAAAATCTATTCTTGGTATCTCAAGATGACCTTGGGGAATTATTAATGAAACGAGGAAACAACAACGGTCCGAGTCGTAAAACGAAATGACGGGTGCCTCAGTCGGAATTTCGCAAGATGGAGGTCAGTGAGAAATAATCAGGGTCGCATCACCGGGAGTACGTTCCTGTAGGCCAGTGGTTCTTAACCTTTTTGAAGTCGGGGAACACTCGTGATTATGTATGTACATGGAAAATTTGCGGAACACCAAAATTAATAATCCAAAAAACAAACAAAAACATCCCGCGTAGAAATAAATATATTTTAGAAAAAATGTACAATATCATTACATATATTTAATATACATTTCGCGGAATGTCGCGGAACACTTTCAAAAAGCTCGGGGAACACCGGTTAAGAACCAGTCCTGTAGGACCTACCCTTTCGCTAGGGTAAATGCACCTTTTTTCGATCCCTACCCAGCAGTTAGCCCCTTCGTGAGAATAAATATTTATTAACAATCTCCTATAAATTTGAATGAGTCCAGTGTACCGCTAATATAGTATCGAAAAGAGATGTTACTAAAAAGGGTACCCACTGTAATTCTCTCGATATACAGTGACTTCCATTAATATAACTTTTTAAATATCGGACCACACGGTTTGCACTTTTTTGAAAAGTTAGAAAAATTGGTTTGCTACACAACGTGAAAGAACTTTTAAGAAGAATTGCAAGTTGACGAAATTGCAGAGGAAATACTAAAAGTTGTATTTTACAACTTTTTTATGCCGGCTTATATGGAAAATTTAGAAAACACATTTCATAGATCCGTATCAATTAAACATATGTATTCGGAAAATTTCATCAAAGTCGGTCGACATTGCAAAGAGCTACGAACATTTAAAGATGCCAAGGCAATTTTTTCTACAATTCCGACTGACAGCAATTTTCTAATTGCTCTAACTACTGAAAAAAGTTCAAATCGTATAGTCCGATATTAAAAAAAAGTTATTGTTTCTTTTTGAGATCGTGCGAATATTAATGGGTGTCACTGTATTCGAATCGAACAATTCGTTTGGATTTAGTCGGAAGAACTTCACGGACACTCGGTATGTAGCGAGACACGAGGAGACACGCACCAGCGGCGGGATGAACGCGATAATCGTTTAGTGACGTAGCACGAAACCGATGTATACGTGGTGCCTCTGTATCTGTACGCGATCGATGGAGTGTTGTCGAGGAACTCGCGCAGCGTGGCGATCATTTCGAAACAAAATAGACTTCGCTCTTGTTACTGTCGTTGACAGCCGTCGTTTCTCACCGGTCTCCCAACACACGCATACGCATCATATACGTATCGGACCAATCAATCGGAGGTAAAACAATACCTACGTATTTTCGTCGCATAATTGCTCTAGATTCTCGATATTCCGAGAGCCCGGTGACCACGTGCAACATAGGAGAAACGTTAAAAAAATCAAAATAGATAAAACCAAAGAGTAAGGTTAAAAGGGAAATAAACGAATAGAAAGTACTCGTATGAAATTGGAGTATGGGTATGCGTAGAGGATCTCGTTTGATGTATTCCTGTATCAGATTAATCTAGAAAATTGGCGCTTTTAGCGGGAATGAGAGTGCTTCGACGTTAAATCTGTTCACAGAGGCACGTCGAGTGACAGAAGCGTGTAATGTGCGCAGATAACGCGAAATGAGCAATAAATGTAAGTAACCGGTTGGGGAAAAATGTGCACGCAGTCGGATGATTGTACGCAGAATTACATGTATCAGATCCCCGACGTTCACGCGACAGAGGTACGAGGACAACGTTCACGTTTGTTACGATTGCTCATGGACACCGTATTCACTGAAACGCGTAACGCGTAATAGGTACAATTACGAAATAATCGCACGATAACTTTGTCACTACACAATGGTAAAGATTTTCGAACGAATCTGTCGTCTTCACAGTCGATCGAGAAAAAAGTGAGGAACTGTACCGGGGAAAATGACGGCGGAACTTTCCGAAACTTTCTGTCACATCTTACGTTTATTTCAGGACCGTAATATCTTTGCCAGCGGTAATCTATTTTTATCAGAACACGCGTATGTAGATGCGAATTCTATCTTTCAAGCGGAAACGCCATCTTCAAGTATATAAAAAAGATAAGCGAACGACTAGCTTTTTAATTAATGTACCGGAATACAGTTTTCCGAGGTAACGTGTATTCAGGCAACAAGTGACCGTGCATTAATTTTTGAAAATACCTGGCTCGACAAACTGTTTCAAAAAGCGTTGCAAAAAGATGACCGATTCTTCACTATTAATTACTCCTCCGACGTTCCAACCGCGAGATAGGAACGGTTTAAGGTCAGCTAACTGAAAAATACCTGGAGCGAGGTAAAACAGATAGCTGTTCCGTTACTTCGCAGAAATATAATTTATCACAGCCACGGCATCAAACCCGCTGTACGTGCACAACTTGTTCGCGCTAATAAGGTATCCTTTCCTTTCTACGATTCTTTCACTTTTTATATCGTATTTTCACCTAATACACTGCGTCGGACAAAATTACAATTCTCCTATTACGATGAGCTGTAAATCTCCGTGCGAAATAAAACTTTCTTGACAAAGACGAGAATTGAACAAAAATTAGTTTCATCTATTCACGATCATATAAAACCGAAATGGAATGAAATCGCTCTTCCGAATTTACCGTGATTTGCACAGTTAATATAAAGGTACGCAAAATTTTGTTAAATCGCGAAATGTATTTACGAACTGCAAGAAAAAAAAAATAATCGAACGCTTGTGCGCGTACAACTAATGTAAACGATCTAGCAATTTGATAACCGTAAACACCAGGCGTTAAGGTCGAATTAGAAAGTGACCAGTGTCGAAATAACGGTCGATGACCAAGGTCACTCCGGCTGTACGTAGGTACGTACGTACGGGTGGCAAACGCGAAGCGCGTTTCAAACTGCCTCGTCAATGAGCCTACTACGAAAAAAGAGTGCAAGAAAAAGGGGGCCACACTACAGTTACCATCGCGATGCAGCAAAATATCGTGCCGCAGACGCGAACCGGTTTTCACGAAAGTGCTGCGCAGATACGATCGAATTAACAGTAGGAATGTATTATTATACGCAGGGAATCAGAAATTCAAATCCCATTCTACGCTTGTGTACACATTTGAAAGTTAATACGGTTCACGGGCGGCCCATAATGGGTAAACAGTCTCTCAGTCCATGAAACACAATACTGTACGGAAGGGCATCGACTGGGGGAGGAGGTGGGGAAAAAACCAATTGTCAGCGGTGAACGTTCTGGAAACCGACCTAACGTAACCGGGCCCGTTAGGATTCGCTAATAAAAATTATACTCGCAAAATGATCTCTCGACGTCGAGATTCGTAATAAAGCAACAACGGTCTCATTCATTGTATCTAAATATACCGTGTGACGTCATCGGATCGGACGTCACGGCGCGGCAACTCGTATCTTTTGGTCGTCCCATCACGTGCTCAACGTACGTCTCCTTTATACGCGTTTGGACGACTCTACCGTTCTCGTCCGGAATGAAGGAACCGGCTTTGGTACAGAAGAGAGCTGGTCGTGCTAATGCGTTCACATCGTGGAAAGAGAGAAAGAGAGAGAGAACGAAGATGCGATATCCTTTAACCGGAACGATTCTTCGAAGCTTAAAGCCTGGGAGCAGCCCGCGTCTTTTAACGCACGCACGCGGCTCTTTTCTCCTGCCAGATGGCCATGCGGACTACTGAAACGTATTTCTATTTTTACCATCCACCGATAAGACCACGCGAAACGCTGTTTGCTTTAAAAATGTTCGAGATACACGGGATACACGGGATACGACCGGCGAGAACAATTTCTTTTACACTGAACATCGTTAATCAGCAGGTAACAAAAAGACTGATCGACCGCTTTCTATCTGTACAAAATGTGCCGACTTGCCCGTTCACAGTATCCATTTTACATCGGGTTAGCAAAAATGTTCGACAACTTCGCGCTATCTTTCTTAATTAAAGAACAAGAATAAATCCAACATTTGTTAATCGTAAAAACAAAAATTCCAAGCAATATCTATGTACACACTATCTTCCAATTTTAGGGTCAGTTTCTCAAACAATATGGCACTCTCGTAACGCCCTTCAGCTGGATACGAATTCCAAGAATGGGGAGAGGGATGGGGGGGGGTCGGGGTCACGTGACACAGCCCGAATTTCTAACAGCGGAAATGCAATGGGAGCATCGGTTTGCTGTGTTGTATCTGTGAAACTCACCGTTGGATTTGAATGTGGTGGCGGTCTCGAAGCTGGGCGCTCTGACCGGGTGCTTATCCTTGTTTCTGTCCTGGACGTAGCTGACGGCCAGGCTCACAGCTGGTAGGGAATCGCCCCTGGTCAATGGCGGCCTAACCGGATGCTGTTCCTCGAGAGAGAGCCTCTTCTCCGCGTGCTCGTCCTCGTCGATGGTGGCGATTCCGCGTTTAAGCTGTGCGATGCCTCTGTTGTGGCTGAGGTTCACGTGATGCGCCACCGCGGCTAGGTGGGCGTTCGGGATCCTCACGTTGTTGCTCCTTATGCCATTTTGAATTTCGTGAGTCTCCTCGTGTTGGCGTGCCGCGGTCAACCTCGACGTACCGGAATTGAACTCGGTGATGGAGTTCCTGTGATGGAGCTGCGAGTATCCGGCGATGTTATGATGCCTCGAATGACTCTGCCCTGTGTTCTGTATGGGCAAAACGTCCAGATTCGTTCCGCCGTTGTGTTCCGTGTGTCCGGTCGTCCTGTACGCCTTTGTCGTCGACGATCTGGCCTCTTGAAATCCGTGCGCCTTCTTCATCTGTTTCGCCGATTCCAATACCAGATCTATCCTATCCGCACCCTCATAGTTCACGCAACCGCGGCACACGGGTTCCGAATAGTCCTGGATCATGGCCCAGGGCATCCTGGGCAGATCGCACAAGTAACACTGCGTTCTCTTCCCCATCATTTTGCCAGATTGATTTTGCTCGTCCGTGTATGTTCGGCGATTCGTAACCGTTTTTCTTTTGTCACTCACATCCAACACTATTGATGCACGTCAATATCGTATCCTTGTTCCCTCGATGCTCTACTACCTTCTCCACAGCACTTCGGATCGAACTATTTACCTCGCACAATAGTTTAAACTTACTGTTTTACTCGTTTACAGCATATTCGGCGCCGGAGGGCTACCGATCGTTGGAGAATGTACAGGAGAAACACCACCGGAAAAACTAACTTTTTACACTATAGCGACAAAATAATAATCACTTGTTCGATACTCCCCCACCGAACTGAGTTTCACGCTTCCTTTCCACTCGCCGAGGTGCCGTGGGCTGCATGGAACGACGCAGCAGCCAGATCGAACACGGACGAGAGAGAGAGAGACAGTTAAAATGTCTCAGGTCTGTCGATTCGATTTACTTAGACTCGCCGTGAAACTTCTTCGACGCCGCGAGAACACCGCGTTTAATTACGGCCGGCCCGAAAAGCCCGAGCTGCCGCGGCGGAAAATAAAGAAGCACGACACTCGCAAGCCAGAATATATTTTTGCCGCAACTTACCCTTCGTGGTTGAGAATCGTTAATGGAAACCGACGCGGGGGGTTCGTTCGATCGAATATATCGCGACTCGCACTCGGAGAAAGACGGACGCGATCGACGAATAACTGGGGAAACTGTATTCTAGGTTGAACACGAGACACCAGACAAAAGTAATGGTATGCGCGCTCGCGACACGACGTGTGGCTCACTCGCCTGGTTGCCGTACGAGGAGACGAACGGAGACGAACGCTCGAGAATGCGGCGGTAAAGCGGAGCTACGGGTGTCGGTCCCCCTCCCGTCGCCCTTCGCCCTGCCCCAGGCTCGCTAGCTCGTTTTTTCCCTCACCCCGCTACCCACTTACACTATCCACGGGTGGGTTCGACACAACGACGGCGACGACGACACAACGACGGCTACGACGCGCTCCGCCAATCGGGCGTTGTGGCGTCATGCCGCGTGACGTCATAGTCGCGAGGCCGCGCATGCGCGCCAAACGCTGCCCTAGGGGGACACGTAGTCAGCGACCGGGACTCGAGCGTGAACAGATCGCCCGAGAGCGACCAGGATAGCGATACATCAAGATAGAAAAGGACACCGACACGCCGAGATAAAAAAGGATGGAGTTTGTACGCGCGCGCACTTGATCAACGTGCCCACTCTTCGCGACGAGAGGCCCACTTTACACCGGAGAAAATGCTGCTAACCAACTACATACATACATTCTCCTTCTTCCCCGATTTTTACTGAATATGCATGAATCCCTGGACGTATCGCGGATTCAATTCGGCGATTGTTTATGGGCTAAATATACCTATTGCTGCGTTATTTTTCCCAATGAGATTAAAATACGTCGAAATCAATATTTTGCCCGGAATTTTGTACAAATCGACGAGATCGTATTCTCGGTCGAGAGGCGAACAAAATTGTTGATCGCTCTCATATTTGTGTAATCTCAGGATTTGAAAAAACGTACTTCGTAAAAGGTCAAAACAAGACCATTTTTCTTCTATCTTGATCACCAAAGGACTATTGTTGTCATGATTCTACATTCTTCATATGGCTTTAAATTTCATAGTTAAAATTTTTCGAGGTTTTATATATTGAAGTTTGTATACCTTTGATATTTTTTTTAATACTGTTCAACTTTTGTTGGAAACATTTTTTCCTCAGATTAACGGAAACCTTTGAAAAATTGTACGACGTACGCAAAATTTTGAATTGAAACGTTTTCCGACCTTTCGGGCCAAATATGTACCGCTGCGCGTTGTATAAAAATCGAAATGGGTCGCATCCATTTTAATCGTCGCGCAATGCAACATATTTCGCTTCGAAAACGAAACATGCACACGGTAAGAAAAATGCTTTTGCTCGTTCTCTTTACGAAGTATGCTTGATTGAACTTTCGCTGGTGGATGTGGGTCGAATAGAAGCGTGCTTACTTCTAATAAAATTCAACATCATGATACTTTCCTCCATTTTCTCAAATGGAAAACAACTGTTTGCCTTGTTATTTGACACCGAGGGATAGATTCATTTCGTGAAACGAGGGACGGATGAGGATTAACAAATCGTTTCTACTACGAAAAAATAAAGTTGCTGAAACCATATATCTAATATAATTTCTACTTCCAACCTCTTCCATATATTTGAAGTCAAAGGGATTTCACGATTTTTTGAAGGAAACCTGAGAAAAGTTTTAAACGCACACTGCGAATAATGTTTTTATACATATAAGCGTTATACATAGTAACACTTTGTACGAGTTCAGAATTCCTAATACATAACTTTTTCACAGTAATCTTGACGTAGACGTTCCACTGATACGATCGGTCTTATCGCAGATCGTGATTGTTGTCAATTCATAACGAGACTTGATTTGCGAAAGGAATCGAATCGGTAGGCAGAGGCGCACTCGGACGAAATTGCATCGAGCGAACGACATAAACAATGGCTATTCATGCTATAATACGAGCTGGGTGATCGCATAGTCGCGTGCCATTTTATCAGAATTTCTTTCACGATAAGGGAATACGTGATAACGGTCGCAGGAGGCTCGGCATACAGAACGGACAGTTTGATGATCGGTTATATCGTCGTTGCAGTAACAAGGTACGCGAGAACGACACCCAGATCCGTTGTCGATTATGTTTAGTCTCATTGATCAAATCCGTATCGTAGCTCCGCAATATTTTTCTATTGTTAATCGCGTTATGAGCTGAGAGATGGTGTTACACTGTGAAAGCAGCTGTGTACGTCGAATAAAGAGGAAAAATTGGTAGTGTGCTGAACAGATTAAAACCGACGTTACGACAATGAAGAGATTCCGATAAGATTGCGCGGACGTTATTATCAGGAGGTGTATTAAATCGCGTGATTATTATTCTGCCTACGATAATATCTTTTCGTCATCTCGAACGACGCGCTCAATGTCGAAATCCGATTTTGATACCTCGATCGAAGCAAAGCCTGATAATAGTCCACGTAATCTGCGAGAGATACGTTGCATATCGGCGCTGAAGCTCGATCAGAAAAAAATAGGTAAATATTTTATTATTTCTTATCGCGATGACAAGCAGTTCTCTTCAATGTATATCTCGATTATCTTGACAAGATGACCTACGTTTCACGTAGCGGAATAAGCATCCGCAACTATTCAGATCGTATTTACTACTTACGCGCTTACTAATAAAACAATGCAAACGTTTAATTCATTGATAAAACGTTCTCCGCGCTTTATATGCCACCGCTAAACAATTGTGTACCTCGGATATCTACAGATGTGACATCACTCTGACATCATAGTTTCATACAACTTCGTAACGACAGGCTTTCGACGCAGTCCTTCGGGCAAAGAAAACAATTTCAACCACACGACACTGGTTCAGTGGAGAAGTGAATCACTATGTATTTTTAGTGTATCCGAAATTTCTTTTGAAAATACGAGAAATAAAGTACGCCCCGATATTGTTCCGCCAGGTCGAACGATTTCGTTATTTTTGCGAGTTTCGGTGGAGTTTTTGGTAATTGCAGCCGTCGAATGAATTGTTCTAGCACGCTCTTATCGCGAACCTTAGTCGGCGTTATCTTTCTCAGGCTGTATCAATAACAAAACCGACAAACGGATCGAACAGGCTGTTTCCTTCGCATAAACTCGTGATTCAGGACCTCGGATAATCTTATCGCTTATAAGTAGACTGCGGATTTTATGCATTTATGACAAAAATGCGTAAGCACAATTGAAAGCAGTGGACATATTAAAAAGATTTAAAGACGCAGCGTATTGGTTTCAGCTTAATCAGATAATTACAAACACTCCTGTGTCTTGCAATCAATGCAAACATTTTTTTATTTTGCATAAAGTAGTCTACTCATAAGTAGACAGCCGATTTTTATGAAAAATAAAAATATATTTTCCTTCTTAATATGTTTAACCCTCTGCACTCGTGTGGTGAGTCACCACTGTTGACTTGGTGGCGCCATTAATAGTTCCGTTATTCAAAATATTTGTTGCATTATGTAATAAATATGTAATATTTCAATAAACCGCTGAAACTATTTTATAAGGTATTATATCAGTTTTATATTGATCAAATTACGAAAACCATATAAAATAGAAATATTTCAGGTCGGAAGAAAAATTCGGTTTTCGAATTAGAATAGTTTCGAGTGCAATGGATTAATAGGTTGAAAATATTATAACAGTGTTTTTCAACTCGTCGATGCTTTTACTGTCTCAAATTACACCTACTCATTTTTCTCATAAATGCATAAAATCCGCTGTCTACTTGTAAGGTAACTAGGAGACGGCCGCTACACGTAATATGTATGTATATTACTATGTACATATTATTATTTTGATTAAACTGTTTGGTAATACGAGCGATAAGAAAGTTTACCATTTGTATTACCCTGTAAAAAGGCGAGTAAAAAGGTTGTCAATAAATTAATTTCGGCATTGTAATAATAATAATATAAAATAAAAGCCAATCTTTTTGTTCGATGTTCTTTTCTTAACAATTCATTAATGAGAAAGTTCATTGGTAGAATAAAAAAATTGAGTTTTATTTCACCTCAAAATACCGAAATTACTTTCTTGCCAACCCAATATGTAATAACTAATCGATTTATATTTTGTCACGCTAAAATTGTATCATTCGAATCAATCTAGATGACCAATCCTGATAATAACTAGGACTATTAACAGACACCACGTACAAGTGGTGAATGTATACGTAACGTGCACACGTCTGCTATATGTATTTCATAGGGGCAAATGATAGGGCAACTTTATCTAGCGCGACACGCTGCAAAATTATTTCCGCTTCGTCGAGACACGCGGTAGACAGGTCTGCCCTGCTGGCGTCTTCTTTACGTCGAAAAATCAGGTGCAGTTTTTATCTGATTAGACACACATTCGTGTATATTTTTTAACTGAACGGTTTATAACCGTTGAAACAACGAATTCTGAATATTTTCGTGACCGTTTATATTCCTGGTTGCGATTATTTTGCTCAGCAATGAAGAATGAAAAAATGGTCCAAGTGATATATTTCTTGTTTCGAGATATTTCAAGGAAAAGGATCTTAAATGAATTCCATAGAATGTTGAAATAACAAGCACTATCTAACCGGTCATTTTTCACAATATCGTAAGAATTACATTGAATTCATTTAGTTTCAAATAATGCGGTGTGAAATAACTAATGAACTCATTTTTTAAAATTTCGACTTAGACTACCCAGATATCACAAAGACGTTTTGAAAACGTCTTGAAGACTTTAAACCAACATCACGAGATAGATGTCTTTTTAGTTTTTAGAACGTAAGACGTCCTGTGCTATCTGGGTACTTTCATGATTATGGGCACGTATATATGTTCTTCGAAATATTTTTACCAAAACTTTATCGTCGAAAATCAGACAAAAGGAATTACTCAATTAGAGGTCTGAAATTTCTTTACATGCTACAGTGATTCCGTGAAAAGAACGAAACTGACAGGCTGCGCCATTAAATTAATCTTCTACAGTTATCTTGATCGTCGATGGCAATCGATTCGGAACGGAAGATTTTTACAAACGTCACGTGAATGAGAACGTTATGTTTACAATCTTGCAAAAGTGTATTATCGTTCACAGATCATCACTGACAGAACATGAGTCCGAGTAGTATCTACTGTAAACGCAAAGATTTCTATCGCTGAAGTACGATAATTTTTTAAATGTTAATGTTTGATAACGTGAGCTGACAGTAAATATCCGGGCACACCTGGTACGTGTCATAGGGTTATCATCGGTTCAGCGATTACGTAACGGAATTTAAAGTTTCTTTAACGGAATATGTATTTCACTGTGCTGTTCATAATCAGCGAAAAAACTACGGCTGGCCAGCTCGTCTATCTGGTCAACGGTACATTCAGCATAAAATTCTTCGATTTCGATTCGAACGGTACATCAAGTTAGAATTTTTGTATATTCTAAGGAAAAGTTCAACGTTGTGAAATACACTCCTGAGGTAGTCAAAGAATAGAGTATAGTATATGAATAAATATACCGGATAAAAATACAATGTATTCGTTAATAAGTTCGTATTTGAATTGATTCGTAGAACTAATTTAAGCTCGTAGAATATGAAAAATACACAGCGACTACAGAAAGCTAGATACACGTACATAGTATCTATCGGTTGTTGACAGAAATACATATGTAGTTGCAAATGTAAATTATTTCCGATAAGTGTGGTATACGTTTGCATAGTTTATCCGAATACGCAGTAGAAAAATAGTGTACATAGGTTTGCAGACAAATGGTGGAAGCGGGTAGAGTAAGTGTACCTATTACTACGGGTGTACGCTTTACTGCGATACTTTTTCCCAATGAGATTAAAATACGTCAAATACGAACAAAATTGTCGATCATATTTTTATAATCTCAAAAAGAAAAAACATTCTTCATAAAAGGCAAAAATAAGTCCATTTTTACTACGTTTTTATTATAATAAAATTATTATTTATTATTATTTATTTATATTATTTATTATCAATAAATGAATAATCAAATAAAGTACGATCGAAGCCTGATACAGTGGCAATTGGTACAGTTACTCTAGGTGTGATCTCCGATTATTCCTATCATATAACAAAGAGAGCGTTGTACTTTTCCGAGCGTAAGTCTGGCTTTGCCGGCGAGCTGCTTTACGTGCTCGAACGAGAGTCGTGTGTCTCGTGACGTCATCCGAGGCTCCGGCAACGTCGGGAACGATCGCGCGACGTTGTCGAGCCGCTCTCTATGTGCCGGAAATTCAGAGTCTCTCCCGGTTCTATGTAGATTCACGTAAACCCTGTTTGTTTCCGAAACGATTCGCTGATCGTGACGACATATCGTTACGGAGCACGCACGTCCCTTTTGTATTCACAGCTCGCGGATACGAAATTTTGCAGAAGTCCATCGGCAAACAAGAACTCGGCCGCAATTCCTCCACGAGGAGCATCATTCCCGTTCAATTGCGAAAAGCAACGCGTCGTTTCGCAGCAGATAATATCATTCTGTCACGTTACAATGTATGCTAGCCGGGGAAAATCAATCCGGCGCTTCTCTACTAACCTTTTGCCGGAACACCGTCACCCGGCTACTATCCGTCTCGAAAACATCACGCTCTTCAAGGGTCCGTTGCGATATTGACCCGAGGTTGCGTTAGGTTATTTCTGTCGGGGTTCATGCACCTTTTCAGGTGAAACGTTCGAATTTCCGCGATCGCGATTCGAATTTTCCTCCCGACTGAATTCGTTAAGAATATTTATGGATGTTACATGCTGTTCCGTAGGCCGCCATTCGGGCCATGTCCTTGACCCCGTATCGATGGCCGAAACGGTTAAACATCGTGTGCAATGCCCTGTAGAAGGTAAAAGATACACAGCGGACTCCTTTCTATGCACGCTCAAGTGGAATGTAAAGTGATACGCTTGTGGATGCATGGCGCCGTGTGCACTCCTTGTTTCGAACATATTTCAAGCCATAACGTGCCGTATTTTTAAACTACTGCCTATAGGACATTTCTGCACAAAATTATGAATGTGGAAAAAGGATACATATTAACACTGAATGAATTCCATAGAATGTTGAAATAACAAGCACTATCTAACGGTTCATTTTTTTTCACAATATCGTAAAAATTACATTGAATTCATTTCGTCCAAATTTTCACTTAGACCACTTTCATAATTACTGGCACATTTATGTACTTTAATGTTAAACCTAACAACGTAACCCGTATATTAAAGCTGTCGACGAATAAATTAAAATATGAAATATACAAAATATTTTAACTGAATCAGAACGACATTTCGTTGCTTACGTAATCAGATTTAGATCTGATCGGTTCAGGTTAAGGGTTCATTCCATCGAAACGAGGGAAGATCTGCCCTTAAGTATGTGAACGTATGGGAACGATTGAACCTGCGGCATTCGCGTGATGGTGAATGGTCAAGCATACGGCCGATCCTTTAAATCAACCCCTGTGCCGTGTGTTTACCGTTTGAAATGGACCAAGGGAAGAGGATGTGCGCGCGATGTGCGACCTAATTCAGTACCCTACTGATAACGATGACGTCACGATAGCTCGTCTACTCGTTACTAGTCACGGACGCTACGTGACACGGGACCCAACTGTAGAGATGAGCAGGGCGATAATGGTGCTACACTACATTACGTTATGCGTTACGTTACGCTGTTTTCCTCGTGACACAACACGCGGCCGGTTTGTTCTCGTACGACCGGTCCGCTGTCCATTCGATTGCGAAGATGGCGTCGACAAACATCCGTGCAGAGCTAGACACTACTTCAACACCTCCATTCGTGACCCATTGCGAGTATATGTAGTAATGTTCAGCAGAATTTAAAGAGACAAGCGTGGAGAACGAGTAGACGTTTAAAATTTCGTATATTCAGCCTCTCGAGGTTCAGCGACGCGTCTGGCGCACCGGTAACAACTGGCGCCAGTATAAATTCTGTTAAAAATCCTTGTAAAAACAAATTTTTAAGGCCAACACTTTGTTCTCGCATATTGGGGATTTACAGACATCAACAGATTATACGCATCAATTAAGCTATATAGTATAGGATTTACGTATTTACCGTGAAAAAAGTCATTAAAACAAATTCGAGAGGGTCAAAAGAATAATGCAATTAAACCGATGTTCTATGTCAAAGCATTAGTGATGAAAACTCTTTAAACAGCGATACATATCTCGAAAGTGAAAATACGCGACACGCGACGGCGTTCTTCCTGACAACCACAGAATTATGGGCACAATTATTTACCAGGCTCCGGCGCGGCCATTACAGTATTTCGGTAATGGGCGTTCGGATGCAGGGCACTCTGCTGTATCGGCGAATTCTACCTCGCGCGATGCTATACAGTACATGTCCGCAGCATTGATTCGCGCTGGAAAAGTACGAGAGACATGAGAAAATGAAAGTACAGCAGCCGCTTTAGATCGATCAGCCCCAACGAGAGAACGGACCGGTCGTCGTCTCACCATCGTCGTCCTTACGTCGTCGTCAACTCACGAGATTGCGCGATGATGTCATGTATTCGGCCGAGTTTACGCGTGTTTGTAAACAGGCAGAGGGAACGAGAGAAACAGCCCAGAAAGACGGACCACGGGCGAACAAGGGGGGCGGGGAGTAACGACGGCGAGAGAGCGGAAAGAAGGGCGGGGGAGGAGGGTCGCTGGATGGAAAGAAAGAGAGAGAGAGAGAAAGAGTCTTGTGTCAGGCACCTTGCCGTTCCAACTGCGCAGCATCTCGCCCGGTTCTCGTACGGTTTCGTCGAGGTTCCCTACGCAGCGTCGCTCGTCTCGTTTTCTCGTATACGAGCGTGACGTCATGCTGCAAGTTTCATCGGAATAGCCGAGCGAGGAACGGGGCAGGAGGGGGACCCACGGGAAGAGGGAGGGACGTTACGTGGGGATGGAGAAAATGGGCGGGAGACGCGCGCGCAAAATATATACAGGGTGTTCGAATTAAAAGTATTTCGTAAGGACATCCTACGAACGAGAAGAAGACGAAATTGGAATTTTTCGTTGTCTTCCCCCGAGTAGTTCACGACTAAAGTAGCGATTAATTGTTATTTATATTTGTCGCTCGACGCGCTCGACGCACGAGCGTCGCTATCGGTGAAGGGATTTCGAATAGTTAATTTGTAAATAGAGCCTCTATATCCGACATTTTCTGATTCTTGATGTTTACCGAATTCTGATTCGAGCCACCGAAATATTTATTGCAAGCAGCACGGACACCCTGTACATACCGCGACGTATACGCGTGCGCACAGGGGGTTGCAGCGGCGTCGATGCATCGACTGTTACCTGCATACGGCGGTCTGCATGCAGAGTACCAGCGCGGTGACATCGCTTGTGTGTAGCTGTTGGTTGGCTCGTTGGTCGACTGCTTTTGCCTCTGCCCTCCTCTCATCTACCCACTGCACCTATATCTTCGTAGCGTAACCGGTTACGCGCCGCGTGCAAAGTCCTACCATCCCCGCGCCTCCCGGCTATATCTCCTTCCTCCTTCCAGTTGCTTCTTTTCCTTTCTTTTCAGACCCATCTCTCTTCCGAACCGTTCCCAACCTCCCCCACTTCTTCTTTCTCGCTTTTCTTTTATGCATCATTCTCGCTCTTTCTGCATGCTCCGAGGTACCATGCGCAAACGATGCAACAGACCAGGCTAGCCACCTAGCCAGCTAGCTGATCGACTGGCTGCCTCGCTGGCTGTGCGCGAACGCTGTAAATAACGTTCGAATTATTCGAACGTCCAAACCACTCGGACTAGCTCGAATCAGAGCCGCGTCATGAGTCCACCAGGCCCTAAGCGTATTTATTTATTGGCATAAAATATTTTTTTCACTATACGAACAGCTGAATTAATATTTTTACAACACCACTGTCCACCATTCATCTTCCCCGCATTCTGCACGTGTGTTCTTTTCTCGCTCGCCAGCAATACAGAGCTCGCGTGTATCCTAACTCCTCTTTTTCGACTCGCAATCAGCCCGATCCCCGCGGTCATCTAGCGGGGCGTGCTCTTTATCCTACTCCGTCTCTGTCATGCCACGCGATTTGTTCGAACATGTATGTACATAGTATGTATTCCCTGCCACGCTACAGTCGTCTGCCTCGGTCAATATCACATCGTACTCTCCAGCTACGCGCAGTGCGCGTTAATGCCGCACGGTTCGCGGTCTCGTTTTTAGAATAGGTTACATCAGTCCGGTCATGCACCCGTTATATGTATACAGAATTTACGGACCGCTTCCCTCTTGCGCTTTTCTAGCGGCTCGCCAAGATGCCTTTGAAATTTTCTGTTGACCAATTTTCATACGAATAATCATCTTTATTATGAAAATCTAAAAAAAAAGGTTAACTACACAGTGATTCGTACTTCGTTTCTCTCTGTAACGTCGTGAGGCACAACGAGACGTTTCGAAGTAGTAGAACCTAAATTGTTTTTGTTCTCATTGGCTGGCAGTCTTGCGACGTTACAGATGGGAAAATCGAATGAATCGAGAGAAACTCAACTTAATATTTAGATATTCTAATAAAACTAGCGCAGTAAAACGTACACCCGCAGCAATAGGTACATTTACCTTATCTAACCTAAAACGGTGGACTGATGTGAATCTCGTTTCTCATCATAATTGCAGTTCACACCGCAGTATTAGGGACATTCCTAATGATTTTTGTGCCACTGTAATGTGCTTCTCTTTCACTTTAATGTACGTAATGCTGAGGGCTTAATTTTGTTACTAAAAAAGCAACAGAAGTTCCTTTTTATACTTTTGTTGTATCGAGGTAGGTATCGAAATAATAGTAAAACTTTCTTATGGAATTATGTGAAGAACGGTCCTTTGGTGGACCATAGGTGATGCTTCTAATTGATTATAAAAAAATCAGGTCGTTTGGTACAATTATAAAAAAGTTATTCTGTTTTAAGGGTGTACGAATACCCTCGTCCCTCACTGTATGTAATAGACTGTAGAATAACCTCTTACTGGAGGTTACAACTGTACAATAAAAAAACAAAAAAAAGTGTCCGTGCTCGCGGACACTGTGGTATATTCAATACAATGGCGACAAAGTTATTGAATCAGGCGTGGTCATGTTCGAGTTTCGTTTCCTTTCTTAGGTCCCCCTAATAGTTTCCGCGGGCAATGCCACCTAACCCAGACGATGGTCCGAGCGCATATTGCACCGGACGGTTAATGGCGTGATGGCGTGACATCGGCGTACACGCACGCCGAGGAGGGGCAGATGGAACCGAACCAAACCGAACAGAACGAAACGAAACGAAACGAACCGAACCGAAATGAAACGGCCCTAGAACGCGATGTCGCGTGTCCCATGCTTGCAGTCGCGTGCGTCGCGAGTATTACACGCGATCTCTCGACTAAATGCTTTGCCTCACGAACACCGCCGCTGCGTCGTTTTGCTTCTTCCCTCCCTTCTAATTCCTAACCCTTTAAACCTCTCTTAAGCCGATACTGGTGTACACGTTCCTATTACTTTACGCCGCTCGAGATTAGACGTTTATCTCGCACGGCAAACAGTTATAAATTTCATTGCGACGGGAAAACCGTGTATGTACCACGACACGATTGCTTCTTGCTTTCCCGGCCAATGGCGTCCGCGATTCGATCTTTGATTTACCACAATGGAGAGCCTCGGCGTGATTGAGTACCTGAGAGTATGCGAACTCTCGTTATCCGAACGGAATGTCTTTACAATTTGGTAGAAAGCTTTTCACGTACACTTGTAATTATTGCTATGTTATTGTAATTATTTTACGTACGTCTGCTGAGTTCTTTTTTTAACGGTATATGTATGATACAGACCCGTAATTTATATGAACGTCCCGCTACGTGATATTTCTCCGAATGGTTTCTTAGTTTCTTTTCAGTTGAACATTAAATGCTCCACCTTTCGCTAATCAATTTATGTAGCAAAGTTCTCTTGTCTTTAATAGGTAGTTTCACTGCTAAATGAAATTTACAAAAGCCAATCCGAGAACTTTCGAACGTTTCAACGTAGGTGTGTACTTTTAACACTACTCTGTAATACACGTGATGCAGCGTCGCGTATCTCCCGAAGGGAAAATGCACTTGTAGAATGTGAACTTGGCCGGTATGTGCGTGTCTACGTGTTCTTTTGTCAAGACCTCGTGAGAAAGCGTTCCACAATGACACGGTCATACGTGTACGGTGCAGAAACGAGTGACTCGGCGAGAGCGAACACGGCACCGACGGATTACCTTGCCACAGTTAGTGGCAAATATAATGATATTTCGAGGGGCATTTTTCTCTGATCATTAATATTCTAAAGCTGTACGAACGAATACAAATTGCCGCAGGAGTATCCTAAGTTTCAGCGTGAATAAGATCACGTTTCTGCGACATTGGTCGATAACAGCTGGTCGGTTAAAGTCATTGATATACATACAGGGTATTTCGTTTACCTGATAACGGAAATATCTTGTGACGCACTAAAGTTGCGAAAAAAATTTGTTTACAAAAAAAGTTCGGTATGAAGGGTACAATCATATAGTCTAATTTTTTTAGGACTAGAATGGTGGGGAGAGGGGATTTCAAAATCAAATTAAGTTTTTTAAATGGGATACGTAAGACTGAATACGTTTGTACAATTCAATGAGATACTTCATAACAGGCAAAAATAAGACCATTTTGATAACTGAGGAATAATATTCAAATTCTCAAATATTCGAAGCATGATACCGCAGTAATCTGTGCAGTTACTCTACACGACGGATATTAGAATGAATTATTAGCAGACCGGAGAAGGGAAGCAGTTGTGATTGAAAGCGATAAAATCGTACCCAATATAACTTTTTAGCGAGATCTAATCGGACGCGTCCCGGCAGATGTTCCACCGCGTTATCGTTGTTTACCTTCGCCGAAATTGTTTCGTCGAACGAATTAGAGGATCTTTTTGTCGCCGCGAATTCTATCCGAGCAGCAGCTGTTCGCCGATCCCATTCGTGAGTCGAGGTTCGCGGATTAATATTTACAAGAATGTAGCTAATAACTAGGGGTGTGCCTTTTAAACTTTCGGGATCCCGACCCGAACCCGAACAAATTTCCCAACCCTTTGCGAACCCGAAATTTCGGCTGCTCGCACACCCCTTGAATTATGTAATTTCGATGGTTGTATTAGTTCGATTGACGCCATTTATTTTTTGTTGTGTTGATAAACATGTCTGAGAAGTATCTGTACATTTTCCGTTCGGAAAAAGACCGAGCCGGCCGACCTTCACATCAGAGCTAGACTACTCTTACTAGATAAACAGGTAAGACCCAAAAAAACTGTTGCACGTTCACAACAAACATTCGTTATCGTGGTAAAAAGCAATGCCTCGTGTTCCAATATGAAACAGACGTCACCGATGCAACACGTGTACCGATGAACCATACATAGTTAATCTTGCTGTCGGTCGAGGAAAGAAGTGGTCTAGACTAGCTACAGATAGAGATAGAGATAGAGATTGGTACACGTGTTGCATCGGTGACGTCTGTTTGATATTGTAACACGAGGCATTGCTTTTTACCACGATAATGAATGTTTGTTGTGAACGTGCAACAGTTTCTTTCGGTCTTACATTTTTATCTAGTAAGAGTACGACAACCAATATACAGTGCGGAGGAGCACGAGAGAAAACTAGCGGGAAGGGAACGCAGGGTAAGAAGTCTGATCATTCAGATTGCCCTTGCGTTCCTCTTGGCCCGTTCCCCTCCCGCTAGTTTTCTCTCGTACTCCACACTGTACAGATACTTTTCAGACATGTTTATCAACACAACAAAAAATAGATGGCGTGAATCGGACTAATACAACCCGCAAAATTACAAAATTTTAGGGGCGTGCGAGTACCCGAAATTTCGAGTTCGGGTTCGGGTTGGGATCCCGAAAGTTTATAAAGTCCGGGTGCCTGCGATTTCGGGTCGAGCCGGGGTGCCGAAAGTTTGCAATATTCGGGTACTCGAAGTTAAAGTTGGGGCAAGTCTGTGGTCAAATCAGCGATAAATAACTCTGTGCATAGGGGGTGGACTCCGTTTTCTAGGATTGCAGTTGCTCATTTCTCGATAATACAAACACGGGGTGTTTCAGTAGTCAAAAACGCTAGATAAAAGATCGGTCTTTTGAGGAAGATAGCGCCCCAAATCGATCTTTTACATTTAACATCCTACATTACAATTTAAAATAAAACATATATTTTTGTGATTACTTCATTTTTTTCTTCATTTTATCATTTCCTTCCGTATCCCCTAATATAAAGTAAATATACTTAAATACATAAATAAATACTAAATACGTTACACGTGTTCTCGTTTGTACTAAATTTTTATAATTACCAAACACTTGTTAACAAATTTGCTAACGAATTTATTGTCTCAGTAGAATAATATACTGTTAATTTAATTATGGTTAATTAGTAATGCATAATTTGATTATGCTAATATCATTACGCTACTTGCATTTAGTTGATATTTCTCAATTCATACATATGTAATTTATATATATCGTTCGTAATAATACATGTATGTAGCGCTTGTGGGATTCATCATATGCATCGTATGTATACTGTATACATATGTACATAGATTGTATACCTATATAGATGTAGATATTATGTAGTTACATTGTAGTTAGATCGTTTCGGCGTGTCAAAGACGCTGTGCCGCGCGCCGTCTCTTTTTGTCGATACCCGCTCTCCTTCTCGGGATCTCGATACATTTGTATGTAATGTAAATACATATGTAGTCGGATAGCCTTCGGGAACCCGAAAGCTGTGTTGGGAATTGGGATATTGGGCGGGTTGGACGCGCATGCGCGACCAAATGCAGGAACGTACGTGCGTCCTACAGTCCTAAGCAACGGCCGGAATTCTTCAACACATCGTTAAAACATGCGACACTATGTACCTTGGCCTTCGTGGGTAATATCGAACAACTGTAATTGTTCTTCCCTAAAAACCCTGCGGATCTGGGACCTTTCCATAAAAAAAACATTTTGCGAAATTATGCGGGTTGACCGAGGTACCCCAACTTTGTACTTCACTGACGCTAGAATCGTCGCGCGTGCGCGTGCAATCCGCCAATATCCCAAATCCCGACACTGCCCGAAAGGGACATAAGTAGGCAAGGCAGCCGGATCGGATACTTTCGGGAAACCGAAGCGTATCATACGTTCGGGAGCCCGACAGTTCTCGCACGAGAATTCCCGACCCGACCCGAACCCGAGGTTTCGGGTTCTCGCACAAGCCTGCCAGCTCGCATATCCCTCCTAAATCTTATACGAACAGTGTGCGAACGAAGAGTTCTCGTCTTACTTATAAGAGCAGATTTTACTATAAACAGAAACGTCCCGATACATTCAGTAGTCTTGAGGACGGCGCACAGTTCGAAGATACATATTTTGTATAAACTGTTTAGATTGAGCAAGGTGTGCTAAGTATGTTGTATGCCGGTGAAGACTTCGTTGTCGATAGTGAGGCAGCAGTGCCGGATGACAGTGAGAGTCCACGACATCGTAATAGAAGTTTCGTGTGGCAATATTTCAAAAAACTTAGCCGATCTAAAGCCCAATGTTTACTGTGTATGCGAGAATTTTGTATTAAATATAGCAATACTAGTGGTCTTATGCGACATTTGAAATCCAAACATAACGAAGTAATGAATACAGCTGCAGTAAAAATTGAAAATCTACAAAACGATGATACTACGAGTGAACAAAACAGAGGAGAAACGTATTTAAGTATAGATTCTGTACGTGTGAAACAATTGACCGAAGCAATCGCACGAATGATGGCTTTGGATATGCAACCGTATACTATCGTTGAGGATGTCGGATTTCGGTCCTTATTAAATATTGCCGAACCACGATATCAGATCCCAAGCAGCTCAACATTTTCGACAAATATTATACCTCGTATGTACGAAGATTTGAAAAACGATATTAGGACAAAAATACATGCGGATATGGCAGAAGGTAACTGATTGTTGCTATTTTCATTTTCTGTTCAATTTATATTGATTGATGGTAAACCTTTCGTTTAGGGGAGGCAGCTCCGATGATCTTCACCTTGACATATGTTATTAACAACAACATTCTGAATAAAAAAACTATTGTTAATACTGTATTGCATTTTCCGATTTCGTGCACGCTCCGTGGCAACGTAAACCTGTTCCGGGGCCGCACATCTGTTTATTTTTTGTTTGTAAACATGTTGTGGAGACGAGAAGTGACCATACCACACCCACCCACCCAGTGTTTCACACGCACCCAGTGTTTCTAAAAAGAAGGTTCTCACATTATACAGCATAAAATCAACTGAGACCAATACAGCATACATGTATTATATTATCGCATTTCATTATAAAACAAATTGGTATTGGTTTTAGTTGATTTTATATTGTTTAATGTGAGAACCTTCGTCTCAGAAACACTGGGTGCGTGTGAAACACTGGGTGGGTGTGTGTGGTAATTCGTGAATATGCATATTGAAATAATTCAAAAAGTTACGAGACTTGTAACTAACGCACCGATGTATACACTGATCGCTACTGGTTCGTACTGGACCGCACATGGGTCACATTCGGATATATGGGTTCTTGCTATGTTTGTTTACCTAAGGTGTAGCTCGTTCGAAACTATGACAGCCTTACGTTGCCACGGAGCGTGGAAGAATACGGAAAATTCAATACAGTATTGGCAATAGTTTTTCGCGAATATCTCGAAAACTAAGACCGAGCACCGGGTAGTTGTAGTGACAAAAGTTGTTCAGAATGTTGTTCTCGACAACATATGTGAAGGTGAAGGTCATCGGAGCTGCCTCCCTTAAACGAAAGGTTTACCTGATTGATTCTAATATGCATATGTATATTAATTAATTTTTATATATTATGGAATTAATAGGGGAGTTAGTTTTCGCATTTACAACCGATGGTTGGACCTCTCGATCTATAGAGAGTTATTTATCACTGACAGTCCATTATATAAGTAAAAATTTTAAGCTGTGTCATTTTATGTTAAATGTAACTCACTTAACACAATCCCATACGGCTGAACATTTACAAACTGTATTGCTTGCATCTTTACGAACATGGGAATTAAATAGTAATGGTAATACACTCAATAAACCCATATTTTTTGTCACCGATAATGGTCACGATATCGTGAAAGCAATAGACTCTCAAGAAAATTGGAAACGAATTCCTTGCTATGCTCATTGCCTAGAGTTAGCAGTGAAGTCTGCACTGAAACAAAGTGCAGAGTATACAGGACTGCGAAAAAAATGCAGAGAACTAGTAGAATTTTTCTCACAATCTACATCTAGCAGGGAGAAGTTTTTACACATGCAATCGGCTAATAATCCTCATGAAGAACCTCTCCAATTGATACAAGACGTAGACACACGGTGGAATACAATGTATGCCATGTTACAACGACTAATCATTTTACGAGACCCATTAACCATGACATTATGTGAAGAACATATGGTAGAAAATTTGAATGCTGATGAATGGAAGCTTGCTGATGCCATAGTAACCGTTTTTCAACCACTAAAAGATACTACCGAGATAATGTGTGGAGAAAATTATCCATGTCTATCTCAATACCTACCAATGTACATTGGTTTGATAAATGTAATTGAACCAGATAAAACGCAGACTGAAAAAGCTATCGAAATTTCGAATTATTTGTGTAACGCATTGAAGGTAATTCTGTTAATTTTTTAACTCGTTGAGTCCGAAACCAATTAAAAGGTAGTTGCTACAGGTAACATAATATTTCGCTTACAGGTGTGTTTTGAACCCATTATAAAGGATGAGATATTCGTTCATGCGATGTTGCTAGATCCGCGGTTTAAGGATCTTCTTTTACCGCCAGGAGAAGAAAGATGGGAGGCTGTAAATAGTTTGAAACGAAAAATTGGAAATATGACAAATATTGCAATAGATGTCGACCAATATAGTAATTCGCCGAGCACGTCAACCATACGTCAATACAATGGTATTTCTGCGATATTATCTATAAATAAATTACTTTTGACTATTTTTAATTACATCAGCAAAAAACTACTTTTTAAATTTTAATTCGTTTCATAGAACAACCTTCCAAATTATTGAAATTCTTCAACGAGGCCTTGGGTAGTGTGGAAACAGAAAGTATATCGTCCTTCCAATTTCGCATAAACGAGGAAGCCCAAATTTACTTTTCAGAAAGCGCTGTTCCCCGAGACACTGAGATAATAGAATGGTGGAAAGACAATTGCAAACGACTGCCTATATTTGCAGAAACAGCAAGACAATATCTTGGCATTCCTGCCACTCAATTATCCAGCGAACGATTGTTTTCTGACGCTGGAGACGCTGTCAGAGCCACGAGAACAAAACTTATAACGGAAAAAGTAGAGCAATTATGCTTCCTGCACGCGAATTTAGAATGAAATATTATTATTTCACATAAGTTCGATAACCGATTACACCAAAAATAGAAAAATCGTACTGAACCTGCCAGTGAAAATGAAAGATTGAACTGAAAAATCATAAAACAGCATTATACATACTTATATAAATACAACTTTAACGTCGAGTACCCGAATATTGCAAACTTTCGAGACCCCGACCCGACTGCCATTTCGAGTACCCGCACACCTCTAATATCTAACGACGAAGCTGGTCATATCAGGCGAGAAATGACGACGTTGGAAGAATACATAATCGCATCACGTTTTCGCTATTCCATTCTTACACGTGACCGCGCATACTCTCTCGTCCGCAGCCGCTGCATACAGCCAAGACGCGTACTATGTACGTGCATTGCCGCCGTCACGTGTTCAACAAGAACGAAAAAAAACAGATAGGAAAAGATGCAATCGTTATATTCGTCCGTCTGTCGAGAACGGGCCGAAGGACGTACAATCTTTCCGTATCCGGTCGCGAAAATTACCGTTTCCTGTTAGGATGTTCGAAGAGGGCGTAGCTGTCGTTAGATGAATCACGCGAGCTTTATAGGTTATGTTCGCAAACAAGGCGAGACTGGCGCCAAACAATCTTGCCCATACAAGGAACGAAGCGTTCCGTTTCAATTCAATCAGCCAGTCTAATCATTAGGCGTTTCGCATTCGAACGTTATATTTATAAGCAGGCAGCGGATTTTACGCATTTATCAGCAGGACGGCTCGAGTGAAGTGAAGGCTCCATGCGGTAAAAATTTTGCGGCCCTCAAACTCGTAAACTTAACCTTTTTCCCTCAACACTTTTTAGGTTTAATAGGTATACCTCGTCGTTATTCATTAGAAATAGAAGTTATTATAGTAGCCCATAACGTCCGTGGTATTAAAAATTAGCATAATTCACAATTGAAAATTGAAGAAGTAGTTTTCATTCAGTGTAAATAAATTGATTTTTTTTTGTAAATTTGAGGCCCAGGGCCCCACGCGGTCACTTAGTCCGCTTACCGTTAAATCCGCCACTGTTTATCAGAAAAATCGGTGGGTGTAATTTAACCTTCAATTGAAGTAATTACTAGCATTCCACATTCTACGTAACCGGTTACATGGAACTTTACGTCGCACATATAAATTTTTATCCAACGAAATAAACTACTTTAAAATGGTAAATATAAATATTGCTCGTATGGTCGACACCGTTTTTTACCTAGACACACCGCAAAAAAATATATTTGTCCCAAGTACATATTAATTTTTGAAAAAACTTGATCCCAGGATATAGTAGGGAGGAAATGCATCTACAACTGGTAATTTTTCTTACATCTTTCAATGTCTGTCGTTTTTTCCCGCATCAACCGATTTCGATGAAACTTCCACAGTGCATATAATTGACACAGATCTACAAAATGTACTTTTTAAATTTTCAATATAGGCCCACATAAAAAAGTTGAAAATACAACTTTTAGTATTTTTTCTACAGTTCCGATCTATTGCAATTTTTGAAAAAATTTCTTTTCGCATCCTGTAGCAGACTAATTGCTCTTGCTTCCCAAAAAAGTTAAAATCGCATGGTCCAATATTAAAAAGTTATCGTCTTTTTAAGTGTCCCAATATTTTTGTAACCGACTATATGTCTTTATGCAAATCTATGTCAACTTACAATGTCCGAACATTTCGCGAATGACTCGTAAAAAACAAGTTTCTATGAAATATACGATTTCGTCACCACAATTCGCAGAAAAAAACATATTTTTACATTCTTTAAACGTTCTTGTCGTATATCCACGCTACCTAATCGTTTTTCTGATAAATATAAAATCCCTAATACAATGGGATACAAAGGACATACATCCTTATTCAAAGGAATAGATAAATATTTTGTGCGATTTGTTTGCATCTAACAAACTATGTGTGCCCATAATTATGAAAGTGGTCAATAATGATTGAAAGTTGAATTTCGATTTAAATTGGGTTGCTCAAAGTTGAATTTGAATTTAGATTTAAATATGTGGCCATAATTGTGATGTATTCTTTGTTTCGAGATATTCCAAAGAAAAGGATCTTAACACTAAATGAATTCCATAGAATATTGAAATATCTAACGGTACATTTTTACAATATCGTAAGAATTACATTGGATTCGTTTACTTTCAAATATTCTGATGTGAAATAACTGATAAACTAATTTTTTTTAGTATAAATTGACTTGGACCAATTTCATAATTGTGGGCACATATAGCGAATTGTCGGGTACTTTCTTCAGTGTAGCGGATCCGAACCGTACACCAGGATGTACGGTGTGGCTGGCGGGACGAGGCCGGATCATCGAATGAAACCAGAAACGACGCGTGAATTGTAAGCTTACTCTAGCGGGCGTTAGACATAGCTAGTAACCCACATTTATGATAGACCGCTTTTATAACGCTTTCTCGAGTAAAGGTAGCCATCTGCTGGGGCACCTGACTCGATTCACCTGCCACAGGTATGTACTTACGTACACGGACTGGCTGGCGGGCGTCCGCCTGGCGATGTCAGGTGTTTCTTCGGCCGGCTTAACGGCGCGGCGCGGCGCGTCGAAACAAAGAAGAGGGTGCGAGAGCCGAACTGACGTGTTTTCTCTTTTCCCTCATCCTCTCTTTTTTCCCTCTCTCTCTCTCTCCCTCTCTTTCCTGTCCATCGGCTATCTGATGAAGATCGAGACCGGATAATCGGCCTTCCGACTTTAAATTTCGCTTACACAGCTTTTCACCGCAACAAGAAATCGATCGAGTTCGGTCGATTATTTTCACGACTCTTCAATCTTCGGTCGTGTTCGACACTTTTGCCACTATCATTTGCTCGTAAGACTTTTCGCAAGTATGTATAACGTTCAACTAAAATCGTCATAAATGCATTATTTCAGTCGATGGATTAAATGCAATTCCATTAGAAAATATGAAAACAAGTTAATAAACATATACAGTTAGGAGCAAAACTGATCCCACACACTTTAAATCAGAATAACTTTTTTATGAATGGACCAAACGACTTCGATTTCTCTGTAAGGCTAGATGAATTAGTTTAGTAAACGACGTCTAAAAAATATGTTGAAAAAATGCATTGGGCGGAATTGTGAAAAACTATAGTAAAAATTGATTTTTACGAGTTTTTTAACTGGGCCAATCACGAAAATTTGAAAGATGTGTTTGGTCGACTTGTATAAATTATATACGCTCCGAAAATTTCATTGAAATTGGTTAATTGGTTGACGAGTTATAAACGATCTGAAAAAACTAAAGCTGTCGGGTCCAATTTTTTTTTTTTATGAAGTTATTCGCTTTTAAAAGCTGTACGAATACTTTGTACGTCCACTTTACATTTTCGGAAATAATTGATTATTTTGGATATACGGACGTCTGTGGGGAATTATGTGTTGTGTATGTATAAGTTTAAAGAAACCGGTTTTCGGATGAAATCAATTAAATCATTTTTTGATATTGCCATGCCATACACAACAACGCGTCGAATCAGTGTGGACCATAATTGGTATCCGAGAATTTATCGCGTAATATCAGAGGCCAATGAGCAGTTCACGCGTAAAAGCGCAGCTTTCGCTCTCGGAGATAAATATTTATGTCACCTCGAGATGCTCCGGGGCTGTCGTCCATTTTAATTTCTTCGCGGAAATGTACACAAGCCATGGTTTCGCGGCTGATGAAACGGTCGGGCTTCCCGTCCGTATCGCTCATTCGAAAGAAATTATTTATTTTCCCGCGATATACTATGTACTTACGTATTATGTATGTACTACTAATTCAGTGGCCCGTGTTAACGCGTTAAGTGGCGAGACGTTTATGCTCGACAATTAAGCAAACTTAGGTGCTTTGTTCTATTCTGCATTTTTTACAATACCACTTTTTGTTTGGTGGAAATATATTCTAGATATATGTCAGGAAATATATGTCACCGTGTATACGCAACGGAAAAAGTTCAAATCGTCCGATATTAAAAAAGTTATCATTTTTTCGAGAGCGTTCGAATATTAATAGAAGTCACCCTCAAACCATTTCTTTGTTCTTGATGTTTCGATGAAATTTTTACCGTGTATACAATCGACACAGATCTACAAAATGTATTTCTTAAATTTTCAATATAAGCCCACATAAAGCAGTTGGTAAACAACAACTTTTAGTATTTTATTTGTAATTCCACGCAATTGCAATTTTTTTCTAACTTCTCTAATATTTTCAATATTGAAAAAGTTATCGTCTTTTTAAGAGAATCCGAATACATATTAACAAAGACGCCACTGTATGCCCATCGAACAATATCTCCTTCACTGAATTTTCATTTGAAAATGTCGGAAAAGGACGAAACACTTGGGGAAGGAGTCACAGGAATGCTTTGCGGTAATGTTCTTGAAACTTTCTGCTGATTCACTGAAATTAGGGACAAGCTGCTAGAAAGTACACTAGAAGTGATAACGAGGTGCGGCGTTTTCTCTATGATAAAAGAATTCCAAGAAATTTTGGTCACAGGCTTGAGAATATTCGAAGAGTGCGGGTACAGATGAACGAAACTAATGAGGAAGATCGACCCGTTAATATCGCACCGTTATCAGATAGTAGCCTCGCCTCTCCCCAGTCGATAATGTCCGCTTCGCGCCACGAAATCGTATTTCTAGTCATAGGAAATTTCCAAAGTTTATCTAAGATTTATGTTTGTGTCGTTGATATACGTTTATTGACACGTGGGTGCTCAGCTCGTGTTCTACGCCGCCGTAGCTCGATTATTAGAGAGACTTTACGCGATAGTACACAATCTCGCCAGACGGATTACACACTTATAAATATTCAACCGATTACGCGAGTTCTTTGACGATCACTATTCGATTTTAATTCTTTGTCTGCGCAGTGAACGATGCAATGAATGAATAATCCGCGCACCTACTTCCTTTTCCGAATTCAATTCAAATCCCCTTTCCCGAAACATTATGCGATCGTTCTGAAACGTCAACAATTTTTCCATATTCATTCCGTATACGGTAGACGCCCGTATAACGCGACCAGAAACTTCTTTAAATAGGCTGTATATGTGTTGTACATGTACAAAACATTGCGTAACACGAGTGTACACTTACTGCCACAAAAGATATAGATACCCAGTAATTTTAAACAATTTTTTCATCGCGCTATATGGGAGTCTACTGTATAATAAAAATCACGTTTTGAATATTTTCCGTGGTTAGTCCCCGCGTCTCGAAATTCGCGCTTCTTCAAAACAGAAAATTTCAGCCAATTTGCAATTGTTTTCCATGGATGTTGAAGACCGTCCCGAAAATATTGATCACTTACAAGGGAAGAACCCCAAGTATCCGACTTCGATTTTGATAATGTCTTGTGAGATGATGGTATATGGAATAATATGGATCCCTAATTATTGTATATGCAAAATATTAGGTGTAGTTACTCAATAGTTTTAAAGATATAAACAATTAAAGTTTCATACCTGTGAATCTCGCAACCTGCTTACACGGCTAATGGAACTTCGAAAACTACAGCTGAAATCGTGGTATGTATATCAACACAAGGTATGAAACTTTAATTGTTTATATCTTTAAAACTATTGAGTAACTACACCTAATATTTTGCATACGTAATTAGGGATCCATATACCATCATCTCACAAAAAATTATCAAAATCGAAGTCGGACACTTGGGGTCCTTCCCTTGTTAGCGATCAATGTCAGCTCGCGAAAGCGGAACCATCTGTAAATAGCGGTGAATTTATCATTGAATCGACGAGTATAGTATTTATGTTAGCGAGCCGAGCGCAGGGATATTTTAAAGCATCTCGTTTAGAGTGAAGTGGGTCGAGAGTGTACGTGGAAACGATGATGCAGGGTAAACCGACGATACCAAGGAGAGATGAATTTTTAAATATAACGTAAAACGTCGATACGTTGATGATTGCGTCGAGGAAGCGCGCGTTAAGATGGCGCGGGTGCGACCGACGAGGGATGATTACCTCCAGGCTGTGCATACACTTCCCTCCGGAACCGTATTTTCAGCAAACCAATCATGATCGGGGATGAAAATAGACCATATATCTATCTATGCAGGGTTCTTTTCGAGTTGCTCTATTTATTACTCCCATTTCAGTACCCTTGCTCCAGTGCCTCTGTTTCTATTATTATTTGTAACATGGCACACATACAGAAGCTTCTATGTGTTATTTTGCAATTCTAATGCTGGACAATGTTTTGAATTATTTACATACACGTGGCCCCTTGCGCTGCAATATCATGTCAGTCTTTTGCGATAAAGTTCCCAAAACAGACTTCATATGTGCCCATAATTATGAAAGTGGTCTAAGTGAAAATTGAAAAAAAATTGTACATCAATTATTTCTCATCAGATTATTTGAAACTAAATAAATTAAATGTAATTCTCACGATATTGTGAAAAATGAACCGTTAGATAGTGCTTGTTATTGTAACATTATGTATGTACAATAATGTATATATATGGAATTCGTTTTTCCTTGAAATATCTCGAAACAACTTAGACCATTTTAATGTGTGATTATAGGCACATATACAAATTATTCCTTTAAGACTTTAAGTAAATGATCAATGACGAAACGGACGATACCGGAAGAAAAAGTTCCGTGAAAACATGTTTCCCTATCGGCAAGACGGGGGTCTAACGACCCAGTGGAACAGAAGAAGGGTGTAAGCGGCCATTATACGCGCGATGACCGGTAAACAAAAAATTCCTGAAGAAAAAGGAAAAAGGTTAGTGCGGTGACGAACGGGTTAACGGCGGTTAGCGACCGATCGTTTGAACGGGCATCGGGTATCCGAGTGTCATTCGTAGCCCTTTTCCAGCTGGCCGGAGGAAAACCGTCGCGCAACAACGCGGGGCACATACGTATCTACTTACGTATACGTACGTATGCCTACGAGCGTGCAACACGTAAAAGAAACTTTTGTATCGATCCTGCCTCGCTAGAAAGTCACGTTGCCCTCGCGTGTTAATACCGATAAGTCCCCCCGGCCCCGTCAACCCCCCAACACCTCCACCATTCAGCGGACCCCGTGGCCGCCGTTCTCCCGACGTCCACGTTATGTCGTAGGCAGCTAGATAAGCGGCTTATCGCTGTATTGCGATACGGAAAACCGCGCGTAAGAGTCCGCAGCCGCGAATAAAGGAGAACGAGAGATGGGTCTCTCCTCGCCCCTTCAAGGGGGGCACGTGACCGCCGCGAACAGTTTCGCGCGTGCCCGTAATGGACCGCTTCTTTTTTCGACTTTCCAGGCTCGTCTCGAACCATCGCCGCCGCGTTCTTCGCACGCAATTACCCGTCCGCGGGAACCGTTACCAAATATACGCGGTAACGGTAGTCGATTCACTGGAGTAAACCTCGCGAGAACCTACAGGCAAGTATCTGTACCGCGGAAACCGTATCGTCGAAACAGTCGTTCGAACTGGCACATCACGGAAATCTCCGCGAGAGAGCAAAACCGTTTGCGCTTTTCGAGGGCGGCTCTATACCGCCTCGATGCTGCGGGGAACAATTTAGAAATAAGTATTGACCAACACCAGTTAACCTTTAGCTACTCGCACCCCGATTTCTGCGCAATTCTTAACTACACTCGATCCAGCGTGTCGAGTCAATAAAGGTAAGAAAATACACGTGGCAGCTGTGTATTTACTTGAGGGCGACGGAGTTCCAGTTATATCTTCTCAGGTAGTCAAGACAAGCACGCCGCTGTTTTGTTTATCTGCCTCGACTGGTTTCGTTGGACCGAGTAGGGCAGTATTGTACACATTCGACATACGAATTACGTGTTTGTGGAATACGTCGAAATCGAAATGACCCCGTGCGATGGTCTGTATAAAATCGTTACAGTGGATCTGCGTTTGTACGCACCACCTAATTATGTGAAACAACTTGTCTCCCGAGAGGCTCATTTTTAACGAGTCACGCTCGTCGTGACGATTTTGAACAAAGTCTAACAAATATGAATGTAACTCCTTTCTTTTTAAATGGAATAAAATTGGATCCGTTTGTAATCAACACTTAAGCATTTAAAGTAAATGTAGCTATACGAGAAATATAAATTTTCAAGGGGTTAAACGTAGGTTAAACGCGAAATTCATTGAGAAGGTTTCGTATAACAAGACGAATCAACAGACCGTAAGAACAACGCAAAATCGGTTTGTTAACTGTCTTTGATAATTGATTGTCTACCATTTGAATGTTATACTATTTAATAATAACTATTACAAATTTCATTCATTAATAACTGTTATGAGCGTACGAAATAAACTTCTCCCATCGAATAACTGTTATGAGCTATCGAAATAAATTTCTCTTACCGATAACTGTTACAAATGATCGAAATAAATTCCTCTCATCGACAACTGTTATGAGCGACCGAAATAAATTTCTCGCATTGATAACTGTTACAAGTAGACTGCGGATTTTTATGCAAAACAAAAAATGTTTGCATTGATTGCAGGACACAGGATCCAAATAAAAATTGTATTCTTCTTTTGCTTATCCTATTAAGCTGAAACTAATACGTTGATGTCCGTGAATATTTTTAGAATATCCACTACTTTAAATTACAAACACCCATTTTTGTCATAAATGCATAAAATCCGCAGTCTAGTTATAAGTGATCGAAGTGGATTTCTCTCCACGATAACATTTACCAACAAGAGGAAAAATCTTCGGTTACTTATAATCCTTATTTGTAACCAATACGATTTTACTCGAAGAATTACTTGTTATCGCATACTTATTTTCGTTTAGGTTATAACAGTGATGGTCCCTGAAAGATGCAAATTACGAGAGTCGAAGAAGCACGTCATAGAGAGGGTGAACATTTGCGCAGGCTATTTTACCACGTTTTTATTAGCTCGCTTTCTTGTCTGTCTGTTTGTCTGTTCGGTACAAATTTTGTTTCAATTCAGCCCCGTGAAATATTTTCGAGCGGAAGTACGTGTCCCATTCGCGTGTCCGTTCGATTCCCGGAGAAATATCGATTGGCCGTGGAACGGGTTGGAGCGGGTATGGTCGCGTATGTACGTCGCGCTTGCGACCGGCGCGGCGCGGCGAGTTCCGTAATTGTGGAATATTTTGCAATTCGTGGATTGGAAGGCGCCTTTCTCGAAAGAGCCGCGGCGCCGATGCCGGTCACGTAGCCCCGTAGTTCCGAGGGTGCCCTGAGTACGCCACGGAATACTAGAATACTAGCGGTGGGTAGAATGCGCGACGAATACCCGCAACGTGAGTAACCGGTCGCAGGCGAGCGAGCGAGCGACCGAGCGAATCAGACCTACGGTATGCTCATCACGCTTCGACACGCCACCGTATATACATACCTGTACATTGTACATATCTATCTACTTAAACGTGTCCTATGTACGCGACGTAGCTGGTATAATTTTCAGGAGTTTTTCGTAGCCGCCGGAAGTTAGTGAAAAATTATGGGACACCCGTGAACGCACCTCCAATCGTTTCCCTATATTTCGCGGACAACGGTCCACGTCCCTAGATCCTCCCGATCGACCAACTATTTCACGTGAGCTTCGATCATTCGTTCGATCTTCGTTCAGTTAAGGAGGTAGACCTGGTTCTAGGATTGCAAGGGTGCAGAATGCGCCTTCTCATTTCTCGATGCAAAGATGAGGGTTTTCAGTAGTCAAAAGCGCTAGATAAAAGATCAATCTAGGCCGCAATCACCCTTAACAGTCCTATTTTTACGTTTGCCAAGCATAATTTGCATTATTCGACAGCATGTAGCTGTCGCAGCTTTATGAAGATAGCTACATGCGCAGCTGTATGCTTCTAAGCGGTTTTGGTTACTGAAAAACCCCAGCTTTGCATTATCGAGAAATGAGAAGGCGCATCCCGGACCCTTGCAATCCTGAAAAAAAACGAGTTTACTCCCTTAATTCTTCGGTCATTTGAAAGAACACCTAGAGAAGTCCTTGCAACCAGAACAATCTCATCGATCCTTGAAACCCTAACTTCACGGAAGCTGATGGCTGTAAGCACCACCTTCGGTGGGATGAATCACGCCCTAACAATTGCAAGTATGTGGGTTAACGTCTCAACTGAATTGACAGTAGGATTGTTTCAACCTGCGTCCGGACTGTGAATGACCAGGGCTAGAACATAGATTGACTAAGACTGCGAGTTCCGATCGATTAATCTGATTGATAGAATTCCATGCTATGACTACACAGCGGATCTTCATGCAAAATTTTGATTTTCAAAAAAGATATTTTTACTCTACATTTTACTTCATGTACACAGCGAACTTGACAACCACGTCGTTTATAGTAACGTAAATAATACATTTTAATTAACTGCTGAACACACGTTTTATGTCGTGACTACATTTGCTAGACTTGGGTCTAGGTCAGTAACTCAGTAGCAATTTGCAAATAGAATAAGTCAGTGAAATGAACGGTGAAATATTATCAGAGACACGCGGTTCGATGTAAATGAAAAATGTTTATCTCCACGATAAACGAATTAAAGGGGATCAATTTTCAAGACGAGATCATCAAATTGAAAAGTCTGTTTAAAGTGCGAGGTCGAATACACATTTTTCGTAATGAAATTAAATATCAGGTTTATTATAAACTTCTCAAGTTCGTATGACAAAGATGAAAGAGAGACTGGCAATGTTAATATGCAGATTTTATTTTCCGTGGCATGCGCATCAATTGCAAGGGATTTTGATTTTCAGTCGAACGGACCATTACCTCGCCCACGTCGTATGCGATCGCCTAAAGTCGCGTGATCGAGTAAAACCGGTTTGAGCCGAGCAGGGCCGTAACTACATATCTGTTGGTGAATTTTCCTATCGGCGAATATTCGTGGAATTGTATCGTTCAAGTTAATCTATGTTCTGCTGTTTCTCTCGAAACGAAGAATATATTACTAAAACTGACGTACAATTGTTAATACCGAACTAAGGATAAATACTGATTTTAGATGTGAGCTGAATCAGAAAATACATCTTTTAACATCGTATACCTTACGCACCGTATGTACAAATAAATCTGTTGAGAAATTCTTCAAAAATGATTTTCTGACAAATTTTTGTCAATACCAAATATACGAATGTATTCAAATTTGAAAATTTCATTTCAGGCATAGATAAAAAATTTCAAAATTGTCACCTTTAGGGTAAATTACCCAAATATGGTATAGTCGCCTATTATGGCACTACCTTATTATCTTGCAAAGGAGAAGTCGCACTCTAGTGAGAAAATCCTCAAACAATAGTTTATCATGTTTACTCAACAGTGTGCAATGCAATCGCACCATTCTGTAGATTTTAGTATCGATCCTCCGCCAGTTGTGTCTCCACGTGTTGAATATTTTTGTGATTAGATTTTCAATTGTATCTTTTTCGAGAAAGGTACTTGATTTTGAAATGTTTGAACATATCAGTAGTTTTAGTTTATTTATATTAATGTTTGCCAACTGTTGGTTTGGGCTGAAATTCATTTTCTCTTTGTCAGTAACTAGTATTATAATCAGTCCACGTGGAGTTCCCAATATGGCACTACTGAGGGTTCCCTAATGTGGGTATAGCTATTGACATTCTTGGTGTGGGTGCCGAATATGGCACTAGGTGTCACATTAGGGACTCAAGGTGTACCATATTGAGAACCCCTTTCGCTGGAACCTGCAAATGACACCACAAAAAAAAATATTTTTCCCAAGCTCTATTAATTTTTGAACAAACATGACCCCAGAATCTTATAGGGAGGAAATGCATCTACAACTGATAATATTTGGTCGAAAAAGAGCATTCTAAAATAATCAAAAAATGACATCAACAGAAAGTGGTTCATATTTGGTCACTTTACCCTACTTTTTCCTTCGCGATTGCGACCAACAACAATTACAAAAAAGAATTATTTAGACATTAGCTAGTAAACTAATCTTTCTAACGTCTCAAACAAAAAACTGAAGCTGTTGGGTCCGATTTTGTGAAAAAGTTATTCGTTTTTAAAAGGTGTACGTGTACTTCGTACACCCACTGTATATTATGGGTTCTGCAGGGCTCACGGTGTTTTTTTGCGAAGCACGTGTACCTAACGTCTAATCCAAGGATTAAGATTCCGCTGGCCGCCGTTCCACAGTGTTCATCATGGGAACGAGTGGAAAAACGTCTTTTACCCCTGTCACGATCCACCCTGAAACCCCGAAGTATCGCTATATATGCGGTAACCTCCGGTTTCCTACTTTACAGACATTTTACGGAAACAGCACGGCCCTCCTGCTCGGTGTAACTCCTGAATATCGAGAATGCGCAGGTTCGTGCTACGTGGGACGCATTCGCAGACTCCGCCACGCAAGCTGAATTCCGAATCGCGCCGTTTCCAGACCGATTTCTTATAATTAACGTCGCCTAATTTCTTTATCCCCTCGCCCCGTTCAATGTCCATGCGTTCGAACAGATTCGAAAGCAATTTTCTATTAAGCATCCTTTCAAAAACTACAGACACCTAGAGCTGACAGAAATGAATGATTGAAAATACGTGTTCGAATGTATCACTTACATATCGGTGAAAAATAATTCACTGTTTCATTTTTTTTGTTTTGGTTGCTCTTAAGAAATACTAAAATCACAGTTTGATAGCTTCGTTGATAGCTTGAGAAATTTTTATGAAATCGTTTATTTAAAAGCCTATGTAGTGATTGAATGAAAAATTCAACTGAAAGCGGTCTTATCTTGTTTACATAGCAATCTGAAAGATAAATTGTGTAATAAACATTATTATTCACATTGAGAAACAGTGCTTCAATAATTTATGTAACTTGACGTCAGTGAATTATGCGAATTATCTGAGCCGTTCGATAAAGGAAGTAATGAGCAACTGAAAGTTGAATAAAAATATATTTACGTAAGCCTACGCTATACGGAATGTATTTATAGCATCTATAATTGAGTGTCGGTCAAGTAAATTTAACCGAAACACGTCACACGAATAATAACATCGAGCACACAACAAGGTAACTCGTGAGAAATGTGTGGACTGCATAGAAACATGTATAAAAAAATGTTGTGTACAAAGAAGAAATGAATAATAGAAATCTTAGCACTTTCCGATATCTACGATCGTGAAAAAATATAGTAACCTGAACGACAAAAAAGAATTGCCTCCTGTGAGGTTTGAACTCACGACCCCTGGTTTACGAGACCAGTGCTCTGCCACTGAGCTAAAGAGGCTGATGTTTTTCCTCTCTAGACTCAGAAGTGATCAGTGATAGATTTTCCGTGTCGCTCAATTATGATAAATACCGAAATATTCTAAATAAACTATATACGAAAATGTTTGACAAACTTTTGTACAGCAACCGAAATATCTCGAGATAGATATTATTTAAATTACCACGTGAAAATTTTCCTGATACTGATCCTTGCAGTTTTAATGTTGTCGCGAAAACAATAATCAAACATTATTAATCAAAAGTATATTTAGAGCTGATAAAAATTTCATACATTTATTAATAGTTCGAATATACATATAAAACTAGAACAAATAGACGCGTAAGATTGATTAATGCTTTTAAAAAGATTAGATTTCTCATTAACTTTCACTGTGTTCTGATATTGATGCGAAAAGATGTGATTAGATCGAAGATATCAAAGTATCCACTTTGATTGTGCAGCATGATCGCGTACCTACTGTCCAGAGCACGAGAGAAAACTAGCGGGAGGGGAACGGGGAAAGAGGAACGCAAAGGCAATCTGAATGGTCAGGCTTCTTTCCCCGCTCCCTTCCCGCTAGTTTTCTCTCGTGCTCCGCACAGTACACGAGTGAATGGTCAGGCAATAATTAATGTATCGTTCGAATGATACTGAATAATTTACGAAATTTGTGGTCGCGTATCGTAGGAATATCCTATCGCGGCGTATGTTTCGAATATGACAGTCACAGTTCAGCCGCGGAACGATACGATTAGAAGTCATCGCCACCGCTTGCAAGATTACCGTAGTCCAGAACGAAAATAACCTGCATATGGCGCACCGTGATAATCAAATCGGCGGAATTACGTTTCTGCTGATTACGCGCGATGACTGTGCTTTTATAAAATAATCGTGCATCTCGGTGAAGTGCAACGCTTCTTACTCCTAAACATACGCTTTCAACAGCTTCAAAGTGCTCATCATTCTATGTATACAGAGATATACAAGTTACTAACTTTCACCTCAGATCATGTAAGCTTATAGTCACGGTTCAGATAATTTTCCTTGATGCAAAGATTACCACAATTTTCTTGAAATTCTGTAAGTTTAACACATATTTTGGGTAAACTATAAATGATGATGTATTTGGTATGTAATCCAGTAGATTTGTAAATACCCGGGGCGGCTGCAGATCGAAGTTTCAATCCTGTAGGATCAATGGTTCAGGAGTTATGCTTGCTTAAAGTTGAGCAATCTGCAGTGTTTTTGACAGGCTAGAGCGCCGCCATATTGGTTTGTAGTGACGACCGCGAGCCGCTTACCGAGCAGAGCAGAACTTCCGGTCAGAACCAACTCGGTAAGCGGCGCGCGACCGTCGCTACAAACCAATATGGCTGCGCCCTTACCTGTCAAAAACACTGCAGATTGCTCAACTTTAAGCAAGCATAACTGCTGAACCATTGATCCTACAGGACCGGAACTTCGATCTGCAAGTTCCCCGGGTACAAATCTACTGAATTACATACCAAATACATAATAATTTATAGAAGAAAGGCAAAAATGTTGAGCCCGGTAAAGTAAAGAGCAGCCCATATTTTCAAGGTTAAAGAACGTTCGTACCATAATCTCTCTATTTTCCCATATTCTGCAATATTTTGACACAAAATTCATCGGTTTAGCCTAGTAACTCTACCATTGTACGTAGTAGTGGGGAGAAGTTCGACTAATGGTGGGGACTTTGCAGTTCTCGTCGGGGAACAAGTTGGAACTCCTTGACAATAAAGTTTTATCGGACACGGTCCGCGCGAATACAATTAGTAAAGCAGAGAATGTATCTTCCATTCCCGTCCATTCTCGTCGCACGAGCGTTTTTGTTTTCTGGCGAGTACACACGTGGTTGAAGCGAGTCAATAGATCGTCTATTTATATTCAACATCCCCTGAATCACTAGGAAATATCTTTATGGTCGAAGAGTGTGCGCGTAGGGCTCTTGTCATATGCCGTTTCAAAAATAGTTCGACCCAGAATCCCTGCATAACGCAAGACAGATGTCAATTGTCACTTCCCGTTTTGCGCGTCGATCACAATGAGCTGTGCGCGTAGATCCCTTCCTGAAGGGACACGTGCAAACTTCTCATTCTCTATCCCGGGCCAGGCCTCTGCTCTCCTCTCCTTCACACCGAAAAGGGCAGATGGTTGTGACCGTCTTAAAGATCTCGGGACCGGGAGGGGAAAAAAGAGACCCTTTTCAGGCCCTTCATCGTACTCTTTGAGACGCTATAATAAAAGAGCCAACGGAACACGTACCCCGTGAACCCCATTGTCCGATTAAGCAGATGTTATTCACTGAATGCGCAATGTATAATATGAACCCGCGGACAAAGAGAATGGATTTTTCTACCGAGCGCGCCGAGATTTTTGCATTTTCCCCGATCCAGTGCCTCGACACACCGACACGGCAACGACATCCACACGCGATGAAAATTCACCGTTACGGCCCTTCGATTGTTAAGGGTTGCTACGTCCATTCAACACCCCGGAAGACGAGTTACGGTTTCAGAGTCGATAACAATATCCGTGGTACAGAGTTTACTACTCGCATAGAGGGCGGTCGTCATTCATAAACCGTGTGCATGCCAGGGAAAATTAGCGCGCACGATTTTGCACCAGTAAATCAGGCTAAGTATGTTATACATAGTCGGTTACAGCAACCTCTACAATCAACGAAGGCTCTGTGACAGTCCATAATTTCATGTTGAACTGTTCAAAATTATACAATCTGCTGGTTTCGAATATTGCTCATTTCATCCCGATAGATATGGTCAAAGTTATCGATAATAATTATTAATTGATAAATTGATATACGGGGTGTCCCAGCTAACTTGACCACCTTGAATATCTCGCTTAGTTTTAGTAATAGGATAAAAACGTTATAGGACAATATTAACCTAACCCAAGGGGCAATATAATGATTGGGAAAAAACTTTTTTCAAGGTCATTTTTTTTTTATATCAAGGTCATCAATTTTTTTTAATGGAACTTTTATTATTTTTTTCACGATGTAATAGTAGGGGTGGAGTCCTCTTCAATGACATATTATACAATGACCTTCGTGTGACCTTGGGTATGAAAAATCCAAAAAGCATTACAGGTATTATCGGTGATTAATTTCCTACACTAATTGGTTTGATTGAACTACTTTATTTCAATAAATGTTCGAAATGATGATCATTGTTTTCAATACATTGTTGTACGTATGTATACGGAAAATAAATGATTGGACATGGAAAGAGATTTTACTGTATATCATATGTTCCAATATTAGCAATGAAACTATTAGAAGAGCCAGAGAATAATTTTTTCAATGTTACGACACGTTTCCGAATTCGCCTTGAAATCCTCTAACAAATAGGCGTAAAAAAATTATAGGTGTTTGCAAAAAATTGAAGGCGACCTTGAAAAATCATAAAAGAAGAGTTGACGAAAAATTTGCTATAATCACGTGAAAGATCTCTTGAAACAGCTGTTCTAACTTCTCAGAAAAAGTTCAAATTCTATGACCCAATATTAAACAAAGTTATCGTCTTTTTCAGTGTGTCCCAATATTACAGAACGAATATAAAATTGAGAAAATCTGATCGTAAGATGGGATTGTAGAAGGAAATGGAGACCATCGGACTAGCTAATCCAAGTTTATTAGTTTATCATTTTGATTAGGGTGTTTCCGTGATAGAAGATATTTCGTACGAAGGACGATTGAAAGTTGGACCCGTTTTTTGACCGCTTTCACGAGACACGACAATGAGTGTCTGCTGGTGAATCACGGCAGCACGTCCTACGGTGCGGTGGCGCGAGTGTCAGAGTTATAAATCCGTTTCTCGTCGATCTCGACGTCAGGGCCGAGGTCAACCAGCAGCGGCAGGACGTACCCAACTCGGTGACTTTCTACTTTCTGTTTTTATTCACCGGCGGGATCGTTGCCAGCGGATTCTATGCCTCGAAGAAGATCGCCGGCGATCGTGGTAAAATTCGCCTCGTTAGCAACGGCAATCTTTGCACGCGTTTGTTCGACGAGTCTACCCGGGATATAATTATAAGTTGACGGCGGATGTTTATGCATTTATGGCGTACATTAACCTGCGAATTGCGTGCACTGAAAACTCCTTCGCCGAACAACCTTTCAGAAAAATATTAATTCACGCTGTAAGTAAAACCCGCAGGATAATATTCTCAATTTGAAAAAGCTAGGAAATTATTCAACGAACCTCTTTCTTTCGAGAAAAATTGGGAAAGAATTTGTGTTTTGCGTAACGAACATTTTGAACGAACTACTTTCCAGGTTCGTATCGTATTTGTACATCGATAAAATTATAATTACTGTTAACGTTTGGAACGTTACGTAACACTGTTTAATCGTTTGTAAACGAATTCCCCTCAGCGATATTTACGTAGGCAGAGTGAATCTTCTACCAAAAATGGAAATTTTGCAGCACAAAGAGGCACTCGACTAAAACTGTACACCAAGGTCATTTTTAACCGCGGGAGTTCACCCTCCTGTATAATTCTAAGGTCAATAAACTATTTCAGTTTCGCCGGTGTCACGGGAAATTTCAAGGGTCTGCTGAACAGTTAATTGTACGCTCTTCGCCAATCTTTGTTCGCGTATTTATCGTTCAAGCAGCTGAAGGTTTCTTTGTCCTGTCGATAGTTCTGTTGCGTTGCTCCTGTATCGTTCAAAATTACATTTCGTATTTCGCGGAAAACGTTCTTCATTGTAGCGAACGTTTTCATTTTTCCAAATGGTAATAATTATTTTTTAAATCGCAGCCACTGGCATTTTTCCCATAAATATTAATGTTTATCGGATGACTAGTAAGGATGCGAGTTACAACAACTATTTTTCCATAGGCGAGCGATTCGATACGACAAATGTGCTCGTAATTACGAAAGTGGTCTAAGTTAGTTCACATTCAATGAATTCAATGTATTTTTACGATATTGTGAAAAATATGAAATTTGTTTAATCTGAATATCCTTTTCCTTGAGATATCTCGAAACAAGGATTCATGACTAACAAGGGAGGTTACCGAATCGCACGACGTCGATTTTAATGGAACTTTTGTATACGATATAGAACTCGTAAAAATATTTCACACGTATGAATGTTGGGATTGAAAAATCTATTTTATCGAGTATATCAAAATCCAACTTGTGCGTCTTTGAATGACGAATCTTTTAGCATAAACTAATAAAAAAAAATATTCCAAAAATAGCAGTTCACGCCATCCCTACTGGTTTCATAATTATGGGCACAAATGCATGGTAAACATTGCAGAAAATAGTGTCTAAAGATAGGCGACAGCAGAGGCGTCGCGCGTCGGTTTACATTGCGGGGAAAGGGATCGAAATGGGCAGGGAGACATTTTTAAATTCCCCAGAGGATGGTACGCTAGGGGGATCTAGCTTGGTCCGCATTCCGAACGGGAATACAGCCGAAAACGAGCCCAGTCCGAAGCAGCAGAGGCAGCGTGACGTGTGCAAGGGAATTTCTTGCACGGATCTTTCGAGGAGTTTCCCGTTGGATGAAAGCATGCAGACTTGCGCCCAACTGCTTCACGGGCCAGGCTGTGTCGGTGGTCGGCGGCCACCGCGCCGAGCCGGACCGGGACGAGCAACCTCCACTCCGTACCCTTGAACCTAACAGACGCTCGCAACGTTGCCGCCTCGTACACATACGCCGCGTCGTCTGGTTCGTCTGTGCTCGGCCCTGATCGGCTTCCCTCGGCTCCGGTCGCCGTCCGCTTCCTTCGCAAGAATTCCGCGTCCGGCGTCGTCGTTGGTGGCTGGCGCGACGCCAAGTGTGCTGACGTCACGGGTCGACGTTACGCATAGCGTTACGTAAAAAATGTGCTGCTGAACTGCTTCGCGAAACATGTCCGCCTTTGTTGTATACATAGACACCCGCCGCGCCGCCGACGTAGCTCGCCGAGCGTAGAAAAGAAAAGCCCGAACGAAATGTCCGTAACCATTCGCACCATCGCGAATACGCGCAAGGCCAACGAACGTTTCGTAACGTTTCAGGAAACAAGTAGGGGACACCCGTATCACAGACATCTCGTACGCCCGTAAATACAGCACCTTCGGACTGTAAGTCGAATGAACACTCCTCCATAGCTATCCTGAATTTTTCTTAATCAAAACGTAGAACCGATGAACGTTTGACGAAACAAATAAGAGACATACACGCACGCTGTTAGAAGATTAGTGTGCAGTAGAAATTAGTAGGAATTCGCGGTTCCCTATTGGTAAAGTCGGATTGTTACTCATTCGAAAATACAGTTCCTACCGCAATTTCATCACTCTTGATTTTCGTGTTACTGTGGCGCGAAGAATCCCCTTCCCACCAAATGTCTACGTAGTGGAGCATTCCGCATGTACACGCGGACGACTCTCCGTTACGATACTGTTACTCGTTGGTATGGTTATGTGACGTCGTCATCATGCGTTAGTAGTTTTTTTTTATTTCGTCGTACATTGGCCTTGTCGTTCTGGATCTGGGTTACGCTCGCAGCCCATGCTTTCTCCGGTAAGATTTCCGTGTCTGTTGGCGACGACTGTGTACGTCGAGCCACGCTCGGTGGATGGTCTGACGTCACGGTCACCGATGTTACGTAACGGAAAGAAAAAACAAATACCGTATCTCGTGTGCTCGATTAAACGAGCGGTAATGTCTACGGCGCGAATTTAATCTCTGTAACACGAACCGGCCATGCTTGCGCCGATGGTGTGTTGCTTACGCTAGCGCGTACGCGCTGCAATGCTTATGGATTCTTTTTTTACTCGCGGTGCATTGGCGTCGCGTTCACAATCATTTCGAATCTGGGCTGCGCTCGAGTACGCTTTCTCCACAAGAATTTCATGTCCGCCGAGACGATACCGACTGCCGGACAGCATTTCGGCACTGTTCGGCTCATGGGTTCGTTGGAATCCGAGCGAGGACGCGAATAAACATTTTCTTCATTGCACGAGTTTATTCAATTCCATGCATCTCGTCAAGTGCAAGGATTTTTTCAGCGACCACGTTCACAGCCAGTCGGCGTCCAGGTTTCAAGCTGCATTCTTTCTTCTAGCATTTTGCACAAAGTTCTGCAGTCAATATTAATGGCAGAGAGAACACCAATAACCATTGTGACACGTTCTCTCGAGCGATTAACTTTGAGGGCACGAAGGGCCAAAGTTCGCCTCGTAGATATCGAAGAAAACAAACTACATAGTCATCGAACAGGTTTCTGGTATCGGTGTGGTATAAAATTTGCTTGATGGAGCAAACATCCTTTCAACCGACAACAAGGGTCAAGCATGAGATCTTGATTAAAGCCTGCATGATCTGATTAAAAGGTGACGGTGCAATTTATCCGCCTCGGTTACCCTTGGCAATGGACTGTGCCCTTCTTGTTTCAAACTAGGCGCACGGACAAAAAACCTGTGGTGATCAATGGATCGCTATACCGTATAGACAGAGCGACGCTAAATGTCGGACAACGTTCAGAGCACGAGCGACGTTTCGCTAGCGACGTTGCGCGTAGCGGTACGTGAAAAAAGAAAAAAATAACACGGCTGATGAATCAGAAACGCGCGTCGGTCTATTACTGTTAAGGACGTACGATGAATCGGCTGTACGGTACAGCAGCGAAGTCGGCGAGCGTGCACGTTACAATGAGAAATAATCCTAACCGAGATTCGTTCTCCATTTACCGATGCCGAACGTATCGGGCCCGGTGGTCCACGGGAATAATTCGTTTTCCTTTTCGGTAAATATGTATATTGTATATCCGTTGAGAAATTGGTTTACTGTAAATCAGCGTCTGAGGAGATCGGCTTCTTCTCGTTCTCGCCTCCTTTACTCTCACTCGGTCTTTCTCTTGGCTGTCTGTCCTCCCGTTCGCACGCTCGTGTGCCATTTACGAGGCAAACCGGTTTACGGAGTTTTTGCGAGCCTCGGCTTCGCGAAGAATGTTGATTTTTGCGATACACACCGCTGGGAACCTAACCTACATCATTATCCGGATGAGCTGGCCGCATTCGAAGTCTCGTTTCCCCGCGGACCTTGAGGTCTCTCGTGCGATTTTATTTTTCGTTTCCATTATTAACGCGCGACGGGGGAAGCGCACACACCCGATATATTCGCTGGCCGGGTATTCGAGACGAATGTCCTCGGGACTCGCCGTGACTCGATCGGCAAAAGCCTCTCGGCGACACGCACGAGTCTCGCATCGGCGAAACGATGATGGTCGGTGTGGTGCGGTGCGTGCGCCATCGAGAAAAAAAATATTTCAGTCACGACGACGGAGGAACGACTTCATGGTCGGGGACGAATTCGGCAATGTCTCGGGGACTTATCATTCGGGGCACGGTCGCCGTGAGCCGAAAATATTTTTACTACTGAACGCGCACGGCATGCGACCGCCGTTGATTAGCGTAAGTGGCTATTGTTCTCACTAACCTACAGCACTGTGCTCATTATCATTTTTCATTCGTGACGGCACTGCCGAACAGTTGCAACGGCCGGCCTCCCGATAAGCTTGCGGCCGTGCACGTTAATTAATGATGGCGGTGCGCGCGACGGCGACGCGCGAAAATTTAAATGCATCGGTTGTATTGAATGAAAGTGGAGGTCCCGAGACACGAACACGGCCGATCGTATCGAATTACACAGAGTGTCCTGCATACACGTACAGCGCGGTTTTCCATTGTTAGTGTCTTGCCTCGTTGCCCCACCATCTTGTCGTGTATCCAATAGTATATCGGTAGGTCACCCTGTAGATTTATCCATGATCAACGAATGTTTTGGTGGGCAATCGCGTAGCGTGGGAAATATCAATGGAAAAATAAACGAGATAACGACGGTAAATGGTCCGCGCGGGTTAGTCTGGGTACGAGCGCCGCCGACAAGCTGAACGAGCCTCACTGTCTGCAATCGGAAACCGGTTAGACGAAACTTTCGAAAATTCCAGAATGACGTAGTCCTTCCCGCGTGTGTACTTGCATCGCGAAGATACACAGTCGTGTCTCCCCGATCGTTTTTCATTTACAGTTACTTACGTAAGACACTCCTCCCGGCCCTCTTTCTTCACTGTTCGACGCATGACAATCGACTCGGTCACGTTTTATCGTACGCGATGGAAACGCACACGTGCGCCCCATCGTACTCGAGAGTACTCTTTAATTTCATCTATTATCACCGGCATATCTCTTTCGAATAAATGTGATTTTACACTTACCTTGGTCACGTTGTTAAAAAACACTACACCAACACGATAAAGCTGGTCACTTGTCCGATAAATTGTACGAAAAAACGAGCGCGAAGCAACTTGTACTTCGCTGACGCGTATTTCAAACAAGTTTTTAATTCACAGCCAACATATGACTCGGTCACGCGCAATGCGAACGAACGTACTTTCGGGTTGAAGAAAGAATCGATTTGATACATTTTTTTGGGAGGTGCAATATCGATGGTACGATTATTTTGAATTGCATAGGACATAGACGACTAATTAAGGAAATCAAAATATTTGCTTCGATCCATCGTTCACAGGTAGAGGTTATTATTTCTTCTTTTATGTGTAAACGATGCCCTTGATCGCGGAAGATGGAGCTGCTAGTTAACCAAACAGAACAATGGGGGTAACCATTCACAATGGCCTTGAGCAGCCAATTAAGTTTGACGTAGCCTGTAGCGTGTACTTTCAAATTGTCAGGTCGGAAGAAAGCTTATGGGAAGGGGAATGATTCTTTCTTGAACTCGACTGTAGCTCTAATCCCACGCCAGAGGAAAAAAAAAACAAACATATAGTACTCACGTTACAGCAGGGAAGTCAATGTACGTCCTGACGGATTTAAGAGGATTATCGGGACTTCGCTGCCTCTTTGTGGTTTCGTCCGAAGCTACTGCAAATAATGAAGAAACGTATGAACATAATCGACGGGGCAGAATGAAGAAAATTATTCTGCGTTTGTATTCGATGTTCCATTGATAATACCGTAGCTGAATGTGCGATGTTCGCTCGGCGTTTCAGTAAGTCTCTCTTCGGTTCTGGAGGTTAGAACTTCGTTGATCTTCCAGTCTTGAATTTCTCTACGCAGCGCAACGATTCGATCGTCGTAATCGGTATCGTTGAAACATTTGCTTGTAAACTTTGTTCGACTCTTAGGATCGGTTCTTCTCTCCTTGGTAAACTGTTTTTCATGAAACGCGTCTTTGCCGCATTGCCCTTTCATTGTGAAATTGTTCAAACCATTTCTTTTTTCAGTATGCAAAGTCCTGTTTTTTTGAGTGATCTTCGCGGACGACCCTTTCTGCGATATTGCCGATGACGATCTTTTACCCAGCGTACAACTCGATGCTCTATCGACGGAAGGAATATTGTAATTATCGTGAGGCATCTTTGCGAGTATTACGATTACTCGACCGCTTAGTGATTTTTAATCAATATTCTGAAATAATAAAATTTTCAAAATATAAAGACTCCTACAAATGTTTAGTTGACAATGGTTAAATGATGAAAAGAAAAGAATGGACGGTAATTCACATTGAAATTTCATATAATAATAATCATTTTCTATATCACCGAGAGTTGCATAAACTTATAGCAATACGAAATATTTCGTAAAAGTAAATAGTTCCAAATAGATCATCCGACACGAATAAGCGAGAAAAATGGAAAGAGGTGCGCCATCTATAGAAAATAATGTTCGTCGCAAGAATAATTCACTTATGGTAGCGTAGAGGACACGCTACATAACCGGTATTCAAAATATATTTAAAACGATGATGTATAAAAATAAAGTACTTACTTAGTTCGGGTTCTATCGATTAATTTGCGCAGCGTGCAGTATTCCCGTTAAAAAAGTAAGAAAGCATAACAGCAACAGCGCAAGAAAACCATTGTAATTTATAACCAATAAAAAGGAAAAAAACTTTGCAGGCAGCATTTGAAACTTCTACGAGATGTACAACTGAGATTTTATGTTACAGAAATGTTGATGTATTTATCCGAGCATAACGCGAATAAACGAACACGTTTATCCGTTGTACTCGAACTGTGTCCAAATTTCAGCTGACTTTTGCATACTGCAATGTATTTGAAGTTTTTCATTGATTCGACGAACTCTCGTTTGTTATTTATCTCCGAGTCGTTACAGTATATAACTAAGAATTACATTCAGCAATGAATTGGAAATTTCCAAGTACATAATATTCACGCATATCTCATACGCTTACTGTTTCGATTTATTTTCGTCAAATCGAACATTATCGGTGCGCGAAATATTAATACATTCGCCGTATCTGTGTAGAAATATTATTTTATGGAAATATATAAAATGTGTTGAATGACTAATTAAAATAACGAAACGTTTATACATCACCGTTTACAGTTACTAAGATTTCAACGTAAACATTATGCAATGAAATACGACAATGAAAGTACTTGTTTACTGCTCACCTTCTAAATAAAACATGAACGCTTCGATGTAACCGAAATAAAGACTCAGCCCACTATGTTCGTGCACCGCGGTCAACTGCCGACAGGAAACATCTGCTCAATTTCTACTAGCTTTGTCCTCTATTCTCATTCACTGCTAATTTGTCTGTTGTAATAACAAATGGTTCCCGTCTTCTCATACATAACAATACCTGCGACACGAGTGGTCGGTATTAATTTTACAGAATTTTTCCGAATAATTGATTAATTCTAATATTTTTACCAAGTGTTTTTGTAATACGACGATATATCAAGAACCGAATTGTGTATAGGCATCGAAACAATTCTATGTCTGTCAGCATTATACGAGAATTGATGTTTTACAACTATTCGAGATTAGGTATAAAATTATATTTCCGATCCTGGTATCGGACGAATTCATTTTGAAAAAGTAGACGTTACAATGCGTTCCGAAATACGTACGATTGAGAATGAATAATATGAGGAGCAGTTTTCGAACGCACAGCTGTGAATCAAGACATTTCTCTTATATAGTTTCGGATCCAACAGTTTGTACATTTTATCTGATGTTTTGAGTATTATTTGCGATCATTTGCGATTTATTTCACTGATTTGTATTGAAAGCAGTCATGTCATGAATATAGTTCCAGACTTAGACTATATGTATATATATAGACCCGGCGTAGGTATAGGCAGGTATAGGATATGCCTTAGACCATATATGGTCTAAGGATGACATGGATGGCGGGGGGACGCGAAGATTTCAGTCGGCGTGTACAAGATAAATATAAGAAGGGAAATAGACTGAGTAGAACTGAAACGTATAGTTCGGGAGTTGACATAATAGATGGCGCTGCAAAAGAGAGCCACAGCAGTGTCGCCTCTATCTAATCCTCTTTGGCTGTGGTACAGTGAATACCAATACCAGTGAATACGCACTGATACGCACGTGCTGTAAGTTGCTGTAAGTACGAGAAGTAGCTTTAATTTAACCTAAAAGCTGTTCACGTCAAAGTTTCTGTAGTTCTGCGAGGTGTATCGAATAGATAGCTATTTAGTGCATAAATATAACGATCGAAAAGTAAATTATTTCTTACAATGACAATGCAGGTTCCTTCAAATGTGGACTCTGAGCAGATTAAAGCTGTACGTATTCGTAATGTTCTCATTTCAATATTGTTTATGAAAAGACCAACTCAGATTTTTCTGACTGAAGAATACATTCGGAAACATGAAAGACAATAGACTGCACAATAATTTTAATTGTGTTATTAAAGAAATAAATTGTTAATAATAAAAACACGAATGATCGAATCATTTTTGTACTTTAGTTTCGAGACTTCCTGACGTCCTATAACAAATTATCAGAAGTTTGTTTTGTTGATTGTATAAATGATTTTACTGGACGGGATATCAAGACGACGGAAGAGAAATGTGCTCTGAATTGTATGGAAAAATACTTGAAGATGAACCAAAGAGTGTCCCAACGGTTTCAAGAGTTCCAAATGATTGCTAATGAAAATGTGTTAGCTGCTAATAAAAAATTGGGTGAAGGTAGATAATTTTAAAGAATTAAATATATAAATTGTTCATAAATGAGATCACAGGGATATATTAGGTTAGCATGTATACTGTAATTTGCATATTTCATTAATTGTCTCCGATTAAAATAGAATACGAATAAAATAAACATTTCATAAAAATTAACAAGAAGTAGATTTTCATTTAGAATTCATGGTATGAACATCTATTATGTAATATTTACACGTAATGGGTTGAATACATTTCAATGATGACATTTTTGTGTAACATATATTAAATAAAATCTTAATGTTAAATAAACTAATAGCGAATGATTAAAATAATATGCCACGAAATGCACTAATACATAACTAATGGAATAAAAAGAATGTAGCCTTCGTTCGGCTAAATATTTTCATCGCATTAACAAAGGATCTAATTTAAATAATACCTAAATCCCGTATGTTCGTAATTCTTACATCGCCTAATTGCAGACTTCCAGTTCCACAATCTTCATTCGAGAAAAATATTATGCATACACCGTATCTAAATATACATATAAATAATTTATTGTAGTAAAAACAAATGTGTGTGAACGAGAAACGAATTTTGTTTAATCTAACTTGATTTTGAATGTCCGTAATCATGAAATTTTGGTTTCCCATGAATTTCTACATCCATACTATTTGAATCCCATTCCACGTGTGATAATTTTGGTAAAGCCTGCACCGAATCTAAATTCGACGCAGGAGTTATTACTTGCGAGCCGAAGCTTGTACTACAAATTTGATATTCCTGATTATGACCTGGTTCTTGGTTTGGTGTATTCGGCGGAGTTCTTCTTAATCTTTTATAATCTGAAAATCGTTTTAACGGGACTTGATCTATGCAGATAGCTTGTGTGGTATGTCGTGTTTTGTATAGAATCGGACATCCTAAGTCTCCTTTCAAACTTAAACTGTATAAATTTGCCAATCTGCGAAGTTTTTCTCGTTCCGGCTGCCGCATAGGATGTAATTTCAATTCACTTTGAGTCGGGTCTTGTAAAAACCTGGACACTTTTTCATTAGCTGATGTGATAATCGAATATCCAGGCTTATTATCAACGTGACGACGACCAGCACGAATCTCTCTCCCGCTAAGACCTTCTCGCATTCTTTGAATTCTTTGCCTGTAACTTTTTCTTCCCTTATCTGTCACGTGTTCAAAATTGCCGTGTAATAACATTTGAAAACCTGCGTCTGTAGCAACTTTATCTTCGTTAGCGCTTTCGCCATCGTCCCACCAACTAGATTCCCCAATCCAATCTGACTGTTCGTCATCGCCTAAAATGAAAGTGATTACTCCGATTGTGGTTAAAAAAGAATCATTGTTCAAGGCTAAATAAGTTGATACCTTCACGATCTTCATCATTTGTAATTAAACCAGCTTCCGAATCACTGGATGAAATGCTTGAACTTGATATTCTAGAACAATCTATCGCATCTTCAGTTTGCATTTTAATGCGATTTCTTGATTTTGGCGTCCTGTTTGGTTTTATCGATCTCATTTCACAATCTGTAGAACGTTCCCTACATGATCTTTTACGTTTACCACACCTACAATAAAAAACACTTCCCTTGGTATACATTTGATTGTTTGTATATAATGTTTGTATATTATATGAAACATATCTTTGTTTATTAAATAATACACAGTTAATGTTATACTATACGTTACCATATTGTCCCATATTTATTCTTGCAATCGCCTCGTAAAATTCTTTTTTTATCTCCAAGCGTGGTCGACATAATCGTAACTGTTTGCGACGTTGATGGATTACAATCTGAATCTGTGGCCATCCTTTTAAATTTTCTTTTACGTCTTGGATTTCGTATTGGTACAAAATTTTCATTAACAGAATCGCTCTCGATGTTGCTGACGTTATTCAAATTTGAGAAACGTGCGAATCGTTTTGTTTGATTTGTATCATCGCTGTCGGACTGATATTTCGATGCTGTGTTGCTTTTTGGTATATGAATATCGCATATGGAAGACGAGCTGTCATCCGAGTGTTTGCTCACATTCAGGGATGCTGAAATGAAAACTAATTGCTCAGATATTATCTTGGAAATTTTCTTATTACATATTTGTCATGCCTCAATCAAAAATTACTTTCAAAGATATATAAAGTTTCACTTCTTTGTGGAACAAAATATGGTTTCTATAAACACAATCTTGATAACAGTCCGCTGTGTACCTTCTAGAAATAGACTGGAACCAATTTCATAAATATGCGATTAGCACAGAGGTGTTCGACTTCGTTGTTTATCTCTATTTTGAAATATATTTATGTAGGGTCAACTTACAAAGTGCATGAATAAATGACTCTTTAAAAATAAATTATATTTCTTTGTATTTCTCGCTCCGTCGCACTTACGAATATTGCCTGTGGAACGAGTTCTCCTTCTGATACCCCATCGGCGTCTACCATTTGTACCGTTGCTGCTTTCCTCCAATGCCAAAGTTAAATCGTGTACAAGGGCCTCCATTTTTACTCTTAAGTCTGCTGGTACAGCTTTCAGAACACGCTCCATTTGAGGGATGCACTTGGACCTGACATTACACCATGTAATTTAAACTCGTGCGTGTCTGTATATTTATAATATTAACGACAATATTGAAACTTCGTTAATAATCATTTTGACGTTTTGCTATAAGAATGGTATATGTCTAGTAAAATTGTTATGTTAACCCTTCTTCCTACCTAGAATAATTACATTCTATATGATTTTTTTCATTTTATGGATATGAACATCGACAATATTGAAACTTGAATATAGAATAATTCCATTCTATATGATTTTTTTCATTTTATGGATATGAAATTGTAGTAACACCTCTTCCAATACTTAAATGTTTAGTAATCAATTAGATATCGACATATTTAATAATGTAAACAATATTTTATAGTAGTATAGACTCTGAATCGCTGCTTGAATGTTAAGGGTTAACACCATTATTATAAATATATATTGAATTACATTTAAACAAAGATAACAAAATATTTATCGATTATTATATGCGCTAATTTAGACAAAAAGGAAAATCAATAATTTATTTTCGGTATGATCTTTGTGCTATCTATCTCTGCTTCGCTGTTGCTGTGCTATAATATGGTTTATCCGATGTGTACATATATTGTTTATCGTATTCTAATTGATAACTGGTCTTGATACACAAGGAAACTATAAAACAGGATGTCACAATGTAAAATGCTTGTTACTTACAATTAGCAGCGAATACTAATTGTCAAAACAATATCCTTCAGCGAATACGTCGCATTTCAAATAAATGACAGATATATAACATAGGCACATGGATTAGATACTTGCCTGTATAGGGAATCGTGTGAGATCTGGATTCTTTTTTAACTGGATGTCATTATTAACCGATGCCTTTCCCCGTTTAACAAATTCGAATGGAATAAGACGAAACTGTCAATTCTAAACTATTCTGACTGTGCGCCACGGATCTATTCTGCTTCTTTACTTTGGATTAGTGTGCGATATCGAAGTTGTAAAAGTATAGCGTACGTGTGCACTCACTTATTCTCACAGACAGTAATTTGGTCATGGTTCACCTATAGTAATCCACCATAGACGTGTTCCGAAAATTGAGCACCTCTGCTAACATGTATATAGTCTAAAGCCAGTGTCTCCACAGAAACTTACAGATTCGAAAGAGACATTGTCCAACAATATAACGTAACTTTCTATGTAAATCATATCGAGTTAAGTAGAAAAATTGTGTAACACTATACGTAAGATTTGTGCTTGTGTAAAATGAATTACCGATTTCAAATGTGTAATGTCATGCATCTATTTATACAAGCTCTATTTATTTATATACATACTGAATAGATCGAATATCAACAATTACAAACTTATTAGCCATTTTGTCTTATAATAAAAAAACGATGTTTGGTATATATCGTTGTCTATTCGAAATGTTGCAGGCGGAGAAATATTTTGAAATAAATAGACTGTGCGAATGCGTATTGGAAACAGACCTTTAACATATTTTGTCGGCCATTTCCGGTTGTGTGCTTTACAGACGCTTCGTCCCTCTCCGAAGTTGTTGTCGTTTTTAAGTTGAAGGCTATATCCAAGCCGTGTATTTACGGAGAGCTAAGTAATTTTGATTCTTATATAGTTTCTTTGTTTGTCTCGAAATACTGTGCGTGATGTGGTAGTATGGTAGTAACACAGGACAGCTCAAAAACCCATCCCATCGAGAGAAAACCTGGCGGTTGTGTAAATAGCGCGTAGTGGTGCCTGCGCGTACGTTATGCGCATTCGCAGACAGATGAGCGCGGGATCGTGGTACTCAGACGCAAGGGGACTGTAGCACGGGTTCTTATGCGAAGATACGTTGAATGGAGTTCATACGAAGTGTCGGGTAACGTAAGATTAACGTTCTTCAGGCATCGCTCGTCGAAGCACGTAGAATAAGGGTTTGGTCCCGAAAGGGCCTCACGATGGACGGGGCCAACGTGAATGGCGGGAACGGCGACGAGGCGCGCGAGAATCCTAACCTCGAAATCGCTGAAATGCCGGACTTACAAGAGACGCAAACGAAATCGGATATATCCATTAAAATGGATTGTCAAGAAGTGAACGGTGACATTAAAGGTTCGTCGAAGAAGAGTCCGACGCCGATCGTTCGAAGGAAATTACGGAAATTTAAAGCGAACTCGACTAGTACTATAGAAAGTGATACAAGTACAAAAGGACGCAAGCGGAAGCTTTCGGAAACCGATGATGTTAGCTCCGAGGAGTCTACGGAGTTCAATGGATTCGATGCCAAGGCAGATAACGAAATGGAACCGGGAAGTCACATTCTGAGAAAACTGATTGGTATTCGTCATTGTTGTTATAACATATCCTAGATTATAGTATCTTTATTATTAAAAGTCCTACTATATTCCTAATATAATCTTTAAGCAGTCCACATGTTTTTATAGACAACAAGCTTACCATTATAAGTAGAGACATTACTGCTGCGTTTATATATTTTCATCTTTTCAAAACGTTAAATTCACGTTAATGTTATATCGATCAATATAGTATTTATGTTAAACAAATAATCCTTTGGTTAAAAAATATAGATTTGCTATAACGTTGTCTTGGTAGATAAACAACATAACTAAACTACACATTCACTATGAGAAATCAGCGATTACGTTTTTAGCATGTAACCAGTCAATTTATAGTCTTAAAGCAATAACATTATATGTCTTATGTATACAACACCTTGTATAAATAATGATATGGAATATTACATGTCTGTATGATTTATTATAGCTGAAGCTGAGATGGCAGAAGCTCAATTGGCAAAACGGTTTAAACATAGTGTAAGGAAAAATTTTGATGGAAGATACGACGAAGATTCGGATGACAATAGGATGCATAACTACGATTCGTTACATATATTAGACATAGATAAAATAAAAAAGGAAAAGGAATCTGACAAATCTGAAACAGATTCGATTGGTTTACCGAACACTATGGAGTCTGAAACAGACACACGAAGAACAGAAGATACATCGACCAAGTCAACAAATTCATCTGCTGCTAGTAGTCCAGCTAGAACTCCACGATCTAAAGGTCGTGTGGCTCGTGCGGCCAGTCCAGGAAGTACGGCGAAACAGAAAATGATTATCGATATGACGAACCCTGCATTCAAGGAACCTTTTAAATACGGTTGGAAACGAGAGTTAGTGTTTAGAGCAAGTACCGATGTAAATCTGAAAAGAATGGCTGATATATATTATTATACACCAAAGGGAAAGAAAGTGAGAAGTTTTAGAGAAGTTGCAGAATTTCGTAAGTATAATTTACAACGATACGTCGATAACGATTTGGGAATAAATATGATAATATTACTCTCGTCTTTACAGTTAATACAAAAGAGTTAACTGTTGATAATTTTACATTCTTCAAAGAACCAATCGGTATTGAAGATCCTACCAAGGAAATTATTCGTGATGCGAAAAGAATGAGAGTATGTAATTTTATTTATTGTTCATAGAAAGATTATAATTTCTTATTGAATATTAATAATTACTTTGTCACAGGGATCTATGGGAACAACTCCACCCAGGAAAAGCTTTCCGCATAAGAAAAGTACACCTGGTAGAAAAGCCGCAGAACCACCGCCTGCTGCTCCTGTATCTGTGCCTACAAAACCTGCTAAATCACCAAAAACTCCATCTACTGGATTTAAAGTCAAAGTGCCTGGGAAGAGAACTCCTCAAATAAGTATGCATTTACGTCAATATGAAATTACATTTTTTATCATCTTCATTCTATTTTCATTTTACCGGATGTCGAAAACCAGTCGTGTTCTCGAAAATTTCGGGATTCTCGAATATTCTCGAAATTTTTGAGAACGTCTTAAAATATTGTTAGTCGTGAAAACTGACGACAAAACAAACGATGCTAGCGAACGTGTTAATAAATGGATTTCTAATTTGTAATCTTTTATACATTAAATATCACTTTTGTAAGAATTACGTTTCATATATGCATAGCAGAAATAAAATTATCTGAAGAAAGTGAGATGCTTCCACCTCAAAGAACCACAAGCACAAGAAGGAGTCAGCCGATAGTAGAAAAACCTCTACCTCCAAAGCCTAAAAGACAACTAACGTGAGTATCTAACAGTTTCTCTTTTAATAATATTTACTCTATAGAATAATCGCGATTAATTTGCAACATTTGAGGGTATCACAATGCTTAGTAGTTGAACATGATTAATGGTTAATAGTTACTATTAATAGTTAATAATCATGTTTAACCTGCTTTGAAAAGGTCCAATGAAGGATTTACAGCATGTGCATTCACTATGTTTTACTCTTTAAAATTCTTGAGTGTCGTAATCTCAAAATATATCGAGTAAAAGAAAATATTTCAAAAAGAAAACTGACTTTTTGTACAGTTAGTTAGTAAATTATTATTACGTAAAAATCCTTTTATATATATAATTTTGTAGTTGTACTGGTACGGAAATATTTTATTTTGCTAGTTTGAATACTATTATCTATGTTCTTTTAATCATTTCGTGCATAAATAGTGCTTCAGTAGACATATAAACAATTAGATCTTGCATTGTATAAAAGAGAAATTAAAGTACATTTTATTTTATCAATTATACAAATGCATGCTGTATAATAAGTATACATAGTCATAGAGTTTCGAGATTTTATTCTGAAGCAGTTCAAACATTTCCTTCTATATTTTTCATGACTGTATCCTCCTTTATCCTTTAAATCCTTAAATCCCTAATTTAAATTTTGTGTTTCATTCCTTAATCCTTGTCCCCAATCAACGCACATCTTACAGGCCCAAAGTTCAAGAACCGTGCAGTATAAGATGCTCAACGAGTATGGGATTGATACCAAGCTTACAATGTAGCGTCTGTCTCTGTTTATATCATCCTGAATGTGTTGGTGGTATGGAATTTGCGGGAAGTGACGATTACGTTTGCAAGGTAATTCTCCTCAATTTACGACTATAATATTCAATATAATTTTTTACATCGATATCATTAAATATACAATTACATGTATAATGTGATGCATATATATAACAAATGTGATGTCATACAGAATATTTTTAAGCTTCGTAAATATTATGAACTATAGATAGAGACTTGAATAACATTAAAATACAAAACATTGAAGTACTAAATACAACTTAGTTGACAGTGTATAAATTTGAAATATGTTCATTTTGTTGTAGAACTGTCAGCAAGATACTAGTGAATCTCAACAATCTCAAACAAATGCGTCTATGACGCCTCCTCCATTAATACCGATTAGTATGCTAGGCACGCAAGGCGCAAAAACAAAGTATCAAGCAAACTCAACTCCTCCAAAATTACAAAGAATTCCAAAATCTGACAGTACAGATTCACAGTCTCGAAATGTTACTAAAGTTTCGAAAGCGCATCCATCGGCATCGTATTCCCCATCGAATTCCGAGAAAAAGGAGAGCAGTTGGTATTCTCAGACAGAAAATGAATTTTTACAAAGTCACGATGGAACTGTACCGAAACCAGCACAAAATATCGCATTGATGGGTGGCAAAAAGTACATTGTTGTGCCAAAAAATAACGCTATGGCTGTCCAGCCAGCTATAACAGTGAAACCTGATAAAATTGGTGATAAGCCTCCGATACTCCAGGATGGTTCGTTTACTGATATCTCAAATACTGCTGAAAATTCGTTAATAGGAAGGTTGCATGGTCGTTCATCGACAAATTTCTCGGGCAAGGATATCGATAAGTCAAGCGACAGAAATATGTCGAAAGATATTACGCATACAGAAATGACTGCATGCTCTGTGAAGGAACAGAGAGAAGAAACGTGCAATGACAGCAATAAAATAGATACAGTAACTGTTAATAGAACGGAGAACGATGGATCCAATGCGAATACAGAAGTTACAGAACGAGCCGAGAAATCAGTTGCAAGTAACAAATCACTTGAGAGGACGGCGTTAGTAAATAATTCAAACACAACTAGTACAAATAACGATAAAGTCGACTCACGACAGTCAATCACAAGTAGTTCGGGTACTATTAAAATAAGTAGCAAGTAAGTGTTTGTTTCTCAAACACACCAACATATTTCTTTTACTTCCTTATTTTATACATTTTCTCCAGATAAATTAAGGCAACTCTCTTTTGAGGTTTTGGCAGTTGCTTTGTACATATTGTATTTACAAGATATGTGTTCTGTTTGTATGATGATTTATTGATTGTCATCAGTGTGTTTTAAGTATTTCGTTCCATTTTCTTTTTAATATTTCTTTTTTTTTGTTTCCTTAATTATGTCGGAACATTTCTGGCATAGTCTTGTTAAAGTATTCAAGAGAAAGATTCTGCAAAATTTACGCGAGTGCCATTGTAAATGCAATATATACTGATGTTTATTATATTTGAAAATATAAAAGTTCGAGGTGAAAAATGAATTTGATTTTATCTTGTGATCGAAGCACACTGCCTTAGCTTCTTAGAAATGCGGCCAAATTTTTGAGACGTGTGATAAAATGAACAAAACAATCACATATCGTTGGTTCTTGCAGGTATTGTGTAATTGTAGTATCAACGTAAAAATACCTATATATTCGACAGACTCGGCCTTTTTCCTTAAGATGAGAGAAGACAAAAATATTGGCTAACTCTTTAACATGTTATTTACATTCATGCTACAATTACTGATACAGCTACTGATAAGTGCTTCAGTGGAAAAAATCTAATTCATTTTTACTTTTTATATTTACAGATATAAAGACATGTGCGAGCTGAAACACAAAAAACTCTTAGTGCGTTTTCCTAAAAACATCCTACAGTCCTTGTTCCACATTATTTATACCTCCTGTTTATGTTTGTTTTTTGTTTCTATGCTTTTAATCAGTTTGTTTATTAACGTCGAGTTTTCAATGTTTAAAACCTTTTCTTTTCAGAGGCTTTTACCTGTACTACTTATTCGATACAGTATAATATCGTTGGCATCATTGTTGTAAATCATTGGTCCTTAAAAAGCCTCTTTAAAAATTTATATTCTCGCCTTAATGTTAAGGGAAATAGCTAATAGGTCGGTTAGCAATGTACACTCACTCTTTTATTTTAGAAATAAACCGATTTTACATATACGATGAACGATACCCTTAGCGTATAGATCTTAGGCGATTACTTAAAAAAAAAAACATAAAAAAAGGCTTGTAATTGTAACTTTATCTTGATACTTGCAGAATAAAGCAAACTCAACAGGAAACAGAAGAAGAAGAAGAAGAACATCATCAACAACTACAGCACCACCAACAACATCACCAACAACCGCAACATTTTATGGATTCGGTCTGTGCTGGATATCATGCCTTGCTACGTATATTCCAATACCTTAAAGTTCAAGAATTGCTTCGAGCGGCTAGGGTGTGCAACATGTGGAGGGACTTGGCCGCACATCCTTCTTTGTGGAAAACTGTGAGAATGAAAAATAGTCAGGTTACGGACTGGGATGGTTTAGCGGATACGTTACAAAGGCGTGGTACTCAACACTTAGATCTCCGAAAAATGCTTGTGGCTGGCGAATGCGATGACATTTGGAAAAAGTTCTTGATAGTCATACCACGTGTCACTAGTCTCGTCAAGCTAGAGTTGTGCAGATGCCCTGTAATGGTAGTAGAAGAAGTAATAAGCAGTTGTCCTCAGCTAGAGGTATTGAGTGCAATGTCAATAAAATGCGACACCTTGAACTTGGAGAAGGTTGGAAACCTGAAACGCTGTCAAGAATTGAGGTTGAAAGCAATAAGCGGAATGTCTCTGCAAGTAGATCTCACGTCTTTACAAGAATTAACGCATTTATCGCAACTTGTAAGTGAAAAAATATATGGTATATTAATATTTTTCTTTTTCATTTGTCGTGCTTCTTAATGCTTAAACCTAATGTGTGTTGTAGAGTTTAACATCTGTTAAAGAACTTGGAAAGAAGAGAATCGACGTCATACAAAATCTAGCAAATTTGGAGACACTGGAGTTAGGAGAATGTTCCGATTTTCCAGACAAATTTGGTACCACCGTTTTGATAAAACTGCAGAAATTAGAGCGCCTGAGGCTCGAGAAAGGCCAAGGCTCGTGTTGCACGTTCGATATTTTGGAGGGTTTGTCGAAACTGCAAAATCTAATGCAAATGGAGTTGGTCAATTTCGATGTGAAGAATGGCTTCGACAAATATCTTGCGAATTGTAAAAATATTAAGAGGCTGTTAATTATACCAACTTACATATCCCAGTCGGCAACGTCTAACAACATGGTGCTTGGCGGTGTTACCGAGTTGTCGAGTAATTTGACACACTTTGTTTGGGGTGTTACACTTGAGTTACTTAGGGTTACAGAATTATTCGTCGATCAATGTAATTTAATGAATAACCAAGTCACTGGCGACTCGATACCAATTCTCAAGCCAGTACCCTGTTTAAAATTAATCAAAGATGTTGAAGATGAAAATGACAATCAAAAAGGTATTTTCTTTCAAATAGATGCGTACGTAAGCACAAAGAAATTATGTTACATATACGATGATCTACCATGAAAAATCTTTACTTTTCAGATGACGATAAACAACCAAACTTAACAAATCCTCAAGTGGATATATTGCCGTTGCCTCAACTTCAAAAACTGTTACTAACGGCATTGCCCAGGACACGTGTTAAAATCTTAAAGATTCCTTTCCATGCGACGTGGCGGCAAAGCATTTCAGATACTGCTACACAATAGAAACAAATTAAATGAAATTGTATAAACACGTATGCTACAAAAGTGAAGAAAAAAAACCTGTTATGAGAAAATTAGAAATTTTGTGAATTCGACTCTACAGTGTCTGCACAAAACTTAATTCCAGTAATTGTGAATTGGACAAAAAGTAATTTAATATTTATATACTATATGTTTTTGTAGTCTTCAACAATTCCCCTTGAATAGTGTACTGACACACTCTACAGTAATCGCAGATAGTGTTTTTCATTGAAGTTATTAGTGATAAAACCAGGGGACCACAAGGTGCATCGCGTGCTGTTTCGCCTACAAAGAAAATTTCCATGAAAGGCTGGTATCCTTGAGTAAAAATCGTTTGAACAAAGAGAGTCTCCAATTTTGTAGATTACAATATACATGATACTGTTTTCATATATGATTTAACATTATCCGTTACACTGTAACGTCTATCTGCGTGAGGTCAAATGGCTGAAGTGTGCAAAAAATGAGGGATGTACATGTTTAGAATAATTACTGTAGGAAATTATGATCTAAAAGCGTCGCGCACATTTATTTGAAAGGGGATTGGGAAATGAAGTATGCAGCTTTCAGTTTGTTCTTTTTTAAATTTACGAATCTGTAGAACTATTGGAAATAAGGTTTTGCGTCAAGATAAATTATACTTTTAATTTCATGACATACAACGGACTTCGATAAGATTCTATTGAGGTAGCAGCGAAAGAAGAAACAAAATCATGTGGTCTATAAGGCTCTACTTAGAGGTTAGGCTGTATAAATAACGGTATATATTACTATAACTGTATGCGTATCTTTAATATTTAAGATACGAGTTTTCCGCTGCAAAGAAGTTAAGAAGATGTTTATGGGTAATGTTGTAGAATGTGTAACATATTTACAATTCTGCACAATTCGTAATCAAATATATTATTATAAAAACGTAGTGGTTGATCTATACTCAGTACAAATTACATAATTACGGTAAATTCCCAATCAGGGTATTGAAATTTCGTTTTTTAATATTATAATTGTTCTTTCTCCTTTCCTTTCTTTTATCTCATTTTTCAGAATAGTGTATAATATACAATGGAAAATTAGATTTTATACCGGAACAATGATGCTAAAGAAGAGCATTAAGAATTTTAAGCATAGGTGTGTCGCACATATAATTTTTAAATACTGTTATAAAGATTATTCCGCGATAAGAACTATTATCTAAGTGAGACTTTCTCCCAATTACTGTTGTATCGATTTATTACATTTATTAATGATGTCGTACATTTCGCGCAATTTTCAATTCGTTGGTTTTTCGAAAAGATTTTACAATTAGTTACCTTACTTTGCAGCGTGAAAATTCAATTGATTGTTTTATTATATTATTTTTAGGTGTACACAAATTGGATAATTTATAAACATTAAGGGGGATCTATGAGTGCACTACTCTAGTTAACACGTTAAATGTATGAAAAAAATGATTAAGTACGAGCTGTGAATATTATTGAATTAAATTTAAGAATAAATATTACATTTTCATGGCTCTCGGCCTTGATATAGGTATTACAGATACTTTTATACTAAAGTAATAAATGTTAAACGACTACTGAAACAAACTTCTAAAAATTATCTTTTCATCTTTTTCCAAGTTTTCATTTTTTTTCTCGGTTTACAGTTCATATTGTACACTTTGTAATCACTATGTTGTTTGTTTTCTTTTTCTCCATAATTTTCAATAATTTTATTTGCACAAATTAATACTGCTGTTAATACTAACACACAATACATATCTTATTATTATAATTCATATTTTCCATTATAAATCACATCGATGTGCGTATATAATTTATATAGCAAGTTTATATATAGAATGTAATTTTTTATTTTATTTTTCTAGCTAACTATATATATATTTTTCAATTGTTCTGTGTTTTAGATCCCCTTTAACGTGGCTTTATAAATCAACTATAAAGGCAATACAAATCTATCCATAAAGAAAATATTAAGATATATCAACCACTTGTTTATTACTTTGTATAATATAGCTCTTAAACAAACGAAACATTTGTTTCATTAAGCGTTTGTACATTTAATTCTTAAAGCACATAATTTTCAAGAAAAATGTAAAAAGTGATACGGGGGAGATTATTAAATTTGTAGATATATACGTACACAAACTTGTACATATTTTCAAAATGTTAAATTATGTCGCGCCAATGTTGACCTTCAACCATCGAATAAACATCCTCTGTTGCGTCAATGGAATTGGAAAGAAATTGAATTGAACGACACGTATATTGGAAATTCGCTGAACAGTGAATTATAAATGTGTTTGTCCAGAGCGGGATAATGGAAGGATTCATAAAAAAAAAATTATTTTGACGGGGGGGTTTTAGCGTTATTGCGAAAGTAGGTGACCCCTGATAGAAATTGAAAATCAATAAAGTGCAGTGAAGTCAATAGTATACAGGGAAGGAAGGTAGCTCCACTCTGCCGTTTCGAGGTTATGTCGGTCGAGACGCAGACCGTCAAACGTTCTATTTTCGTTTCGGTGAAGTGTTTATTCTTGCTAGTCGTAGGCGCACGTCACACATTATAATGCATCTAAATGTGAGAAGAAGTCACGAAAGTGCCGTGAGATAGTACAAACATGGGCAGAAGAAAATCTCACGCATCCAAAAGTAAACACGTTTCGAATCAAAGGCAATTATCTTCACCGAAAAGGAACGAAATAAATGCCTTGTGTGAAAAGTTGTTTCATCGTGAGTACATTATTCTCCAATATATTTTTCGCTACCTTATATTATTCAATTTTCATTTCTCTGCTTGTAAATACCATGCAACTTCAAAAATGGTAATAAAATTAAAAATAATACGTTTAATCGTAAATAAATCATTTCGTAACGATTAGTTTTAAAGAATTCTATTCTTATTGAAAAAAAAATGGTAAATTGTCTTTTGCGAGGAGCTTATTTATATATTTTAAATCAGTTAGCAGTAATTCGGCTTACGTGACACAGCTATGGGACAACTATATAGAAATATCATCAGTTTTGGAGAAGGTTAAAAGGTTGGAGGAAATGAAGACAGAGTCATTGAAGCGGTCCCATGGAATTGGACAATTCATGAATTGGCTGAAAGAGAACGGGGCTAGTATAGATGGAGCGAGCGTGGCTGAGTTTCCAGGATACGATTTGGGATTGAAAGCGGAACGTAATTTCTTCGAAAACGAATTAATTTTAAGGATACCGAGAGATCTGATTTTCAGTATTCATAACGTGGCGCCGGAGCTAGCTTGTCTCCAAAATGATCCATTGATACAGCACATGCCACAGGTGGCTTTGGCAATCGCGCTTCTGATCGAAAGGCATAAAGAGAATTCTAAATGGAAACCTTATTTGGATATTCTCCCTACAAGCTACACGACTGTGCTATACATGACCGCTGCTGAGATGATCGAACTTAAAGGCAGCCCTACGTTAGGTACATGTTCGCTTTAAAAATTAATTCGAAGCCACATTCGAACCGATTTCATTCGTGATTTTCTCTCTTCTTCTTTTGTAGAGGCAGCCTTGAAGCAATGTAGAAATATTGCAAGACAGTATTCCTATTTTAGTAAAGTATTTCAAAGTAATAATAATGCTGTGTCTGCTATACTCAGGGATGTTTTTACATACGAAAGATACTGGTAAGTAGTAAAAATAATTCTCTTTATTTCAATCGTAAAATGACGGTTCCAGATCGATCTGGATATAAATAAATACTTTATTTCATTGTGTATAAGTTTGAAAGGATACGTTTACAATGTTAGAAAATGCTTCCGAAACAATATCCTATGCAAGAATATTATACTAACCCTAAATTACATTAAACATTACCGATTAAACACGATTGGAAACTCTATACAATTATATGTACAAATTGCAACTGTTGGAAACAGTTGCTTGTTGCTCTAATAGAGACTGACTGAGACTGGTGAGTCTGCCTTTCGCTTTGCGTATGGTCAGGCTTCTGTACATGTGAAAGATTGAATTGAACGCAACTATGAAAATACTATTGATTTTCCAAGGTTTCGATAAGTCATCATTTCATGTAATCAGGAATGGTCTCCCAGCTATCGTTGGCATCCAAGGAGTCGTTGTCGATGTCGCTTTTGGAATCCATTTCACCGACGTGTACCGCTGAATCATTTTTCTCTGGCCTCTTGGTCGTCGAGGTGGCAATCACGTTGACCATCACAGTGCTCAGGCTGCTCGAGTTCGATAATTTTCTCGCAGCCAGCATGGGACCTTGAAACACAGCTCTGGAGAAAGTGTTCCTGTATCTGTACTTCTGCTTCTGTTTGATCCTGCACGCGATGAATATGGCAAGAAAAACGACAATGGTTACGCCAAGAATTGCTCCGCTGGCGATTATGCTTGGCCTTATCTTCGACAAACTTCTCTCCTTTTCACTTCTGTCTTGATCGTCGGTGAAAACGTCTGTCTCGCTGTAGATCGTTCTGATGTCGATCGAATTCGGTTCCTGTTTCACGATCTCCTTCACGAAGCCGGAGTGAATCGTGTTCGCGGTATCATTAGCTCCTACAATTTCCCGATTATTTATAATTACCATGCCAAGGTTGTCGTCATCTTCGGGCAATCTCTTCTTCTCTTCTCTGTTATATTCGTCAGCGAACTTCCGTCGAATATCCTTCGCGAATGGCAGAGAGTCGAACGTCGTTAACAAATCGACAATTTGTACATCGCGTCGCCCACTGATCTCCTCTTTCCCATCAAGGACACTTCCATCTTCGATCTGCGAGGTTGCAACGGTAGAGAACGATCTCGCGGTAGTAATCTCCTCCGGTTGAATAAAGTTCACTGGATAGGACGCGGATTTAGGCACATTCTCGTAGGACTTGTCATAGTTATTACCGATCGCTCTTCCCTCTCCACCACTATTCTCTATAAACGACGAAGTCGCCGCGTCGGAGCTGTTTTCCTCCTTATTCTCGTTCTTCGATTTAGGTACCTTGATTCTAGACACTTCAGCCAGGTGAACTTTGCTAGATCCCCTCTGTCTCAGCGCGATCAACTCCTCCAAACTCATGTTCCTGGACTTGAGAAGTCTCTCCAATCGCTTGCCGGCGGATCCCGACGCGAATAACTCGAAGATCTCCGCTCGTGCTTCTGGTTCCACTTCGGATACGATATCGTCGTAGCTCTTCTTCGTAGTTTCGTTTACATTGTGTTGATGTCTGACTGTGTAATTAGCGTTGTCAGGATCTGTTTCATGATTCTTCGACAAGCTTCCAATCTCCATCCCGCTCGTTACAGTCTCTCCTTGATCGCTCTCGTCGGTCGAGGTTGTCGCTTCAACGTTACGATCTTGATATGCCGCTGACGCATCGTCTTGGTATTCGTGATCCATGTACATGTTATAGTCCTCTTTTTCAGGTCGTCCGATAGTCGTTTGTTTCTCGTTCTCTGAGATGAACTTGGAGCGTTCCGTAGGATTGAGAAGCTGCTCGATGCTCAACGTAGATCCCTTGTCCTCGTAATTTTCTCGGAGCAGATCGGGAGACTCGCCGTTTTCATCTTTCACGGTTAACCATACCGGGGACATCGCGTTCCGGCCGTTCTTGTAGTCGGGGAAGTCGGAGAACTCCATGATCTCATCTTCGTCAAGACCGTCGATCCTGATCTCGCCGTTGCCACGCAGCTTCGCGGTGCTCTCCTCGGATCGCAGCAGTTCCATGGAATTGGTGGCGACGGGGAACGGCATCGATGTCGTAACCAAAGTTAGAATGCCCGCCGGAGGCGTTCCCCTAGCTCTGGGAGGTTCCGCGTCCGCCGATTTTCCGCTCGTTGATTGTCCTAAACGCATCTCGCTCGGGCCGCTCGCATTTTCATGCAGATCGACCACCACCGGAACGATCGAGATTATTCCTTCTCTCAGCGAGCTCTTCAACCTCGTCGCTTCCGTGCTGCTCCGCTGCGGACTTTTCGCGGTTGATTTCGCGAGTGGCGCGATCGTCGTTCTCTCATCGACGTAATCGTCGGCGTCGACGTCCTTTGACTTGAGGGCGTTGATCGCGTCGGCCCTGCCTTTCAGCAGATCGTTCAGCGTCAGGTTTCTCCTTTGCAACAACTCCGACAGGCTCAGACCTTCCTCCTGTTGCATTTTCAACAGAGACTTCAACTCCATCGCGTTCTTTACGAACTGGTTCCTGGATTCCGATTCCGAGGAAGTTGTCGGGACGTTCGGTTTGAACCCGCTAGCTTCCGGTCTCCTAGTCTCGTTCTCTGTCAAGCCGAACTCGTAATTCTGAGGAGGACGCCTCTTCCTTGGTCGAGGCTTCAGATACTCCTCGTCGTCTAGCTCGTGTTCATAGTCGTTCGGACGGACTTGAAAAGCCTCTCGATATTTCGCCGATGTCGATTCTCTTCTACGTTCCGCCAGGTCTTCAGACTTCTTCTCCTTTTCGTCGTTCGATGTTCCTTCAGGCTTCAAGGCGTTCACCGGCCGATTGTTTCTTTTTCGCGATAGCATCTCATCCTTTCTTTCAGTGTTCCGAGAAAGTAGAGACTCTCCATTTTCTTTGTACTTCGGTCCCCGTTGCTTCGACTCGTCTTCGTCTTCCTCGACGTTGTCCAGATCATCGTCAGAGTACCGTGTCAGTTGAGGAAACGGGAGCAAAGGCACCGTGTCACCATCCCGCCATTTTGGTTCCAGGGCTTCGCCATTTTTTCGCCATCTCCCGATCCGCTCGCTCGAATTTTCGTCATCCTCGTAGAATGGAAACCTGGGAGCGTCGTTCTTCGTTTCTGCTCGCTTCCGAATGTCCTCCTGGAAATAGTTCGTTTTAATAAACACTGAAACCGTAGTGTATAGTTCCTCTACAAGTTGGTATACAATGTATTCGTACACCTTTTAAAAACTTTTTCAACATTCGACCCAACAGTTTCAGTATTTTTCAGACGTTAGAAGGATTAGTTTTACTAGCTAATGTGTAAATAATTTTTTTAAAACTTGTTATTGGTCGCCATTGCGGAGGAAAAAGTAGAGGTGACGATTTTTATACTTTTTGTTTGTGCCTGGTATAATCAATGACCATCTTTTTAAAACTACTTTAACATTTCTGTTGACAAACAACACAATTATTGTCGACTTTAACGGCTTTGGATGATCAAAGAATTAATTCACATTTGCGGCATAAATAACTATGCATTAAAACTATAAATTGCAACGTCATCGAATATTGCAGAAAAGTTTGGTTATTCACATGAAAATTCAAAGACGCCCATAGCTTCTTTCTGCGTCAACCGATCTCAACGTTTTACACGTTTTAAATTTTCATTACAGGCACAGATTAAAAATTTAAACTGTTGAGTCCAATTTTGAAAAAATTATTCGGTTTTAAGAAGTGTACGAATACTTCGTACACCCACTCTAATTCTAATTATAGTCTTATTCAAGGCCAAAACTTGGACTAGGCTTGAGATTGCAGCTGGATGCTGAAACGCTTTTAATAATAATGAACATTTGTTTAGAGCTTTACGAAAGCGCGAATTGATCGACGTGCGAATAAATTGACGAATCGCGACGTTAGTTACGAAACTTTCCCTTGATCGGACAAGATGATTCTCATCGTGAGAAGTAAATTTCATAAATGTTTATAAACGCGCAACAGCGTATAATGACTGTGCGAACGTGTGCCAGAGCGAATTCTGCAGTTGCAGTATCTATCGAAGATTCTGTACCGTCTCCATAGCGATTATTCATGAATGAATCATCCTCTAGTTGCTTGTTTAACACGAAAGTATCGTTCATTAAAAGTCAATTAATTTCCAAGTCGCAGCGAGCCATGCGTGCGAATGCGAAGCCTGGACAAAGTTCAATGACTAGTGAAAAAAAGGAAAGTGCAATCGCCCAAACGCAATTCGCACAAATTACCGCGACGAGCACACTGAGCAAAACAACGATCGCGCGTCTATTCGATAATTAACAGTCTGTCTGGACAGTGCATTCACACATGACAATGTATCTCGTACAGCGATTGACTTGTTTTCAATTATTCATGAAAAAAATTGTTCAATTCAATGCCCTTGAGCTTGTTCGCGAAGAATGCAGATTTGTGTAAATGATGTTCATTTATTGCCACGTATTACGAAATCAGGACTGTAGTTGTTTCATATTTCACGTTTACAGTTAGGAGCAAAACTGATCACACACACTTTAAATCCGAATAACTTTTTTATGAATGGACCAAACGACTTCAATTTCTGTGCAAGGCTAGAAGAATTAGTTTAGTAAATGACGTCTAAAAAATATGTTGAAAAAATGCATTTGGTCGGAATTGTGAAAAACAATAGTAAAAATTGATTTTTTAAACTTTTTTAGCTGGGCCAATAACGAAAATTTAAAAGTTGTATAAATTATATATGCTCCGAAAATTTCGTTGAAATTGGTTCATTGGTTTGCAAGTTATAAACGATGAAAAGTGGTAAAAATTGAAATTTTTCAAGATTTTCGGCCTTTTTACCAGTTTTGATCGTTTATAACTCGTAAACCAATTAACTAATTTCAATGAAATTTTCGGAGCGTATATAATTTATACGAGTTGACCAAACGTATTTTTTAAATTTTTGTTACAATACTGACCAAATGCATTTTTTATCATATTTTTTAGACGTCATTTACTAAACTAATTCTTCTAGCCTTACAGAGAAATTAAAGTCGTTTTTGGTCCATTCATAAAAAAGTTATTTTGATTTAAAGTGTGTGTGATCAGTTTTGCTCCTAACTGTATATCTTGAATAGTAGAAAGTTATTTTTTGAAACTCTGCTATTTCGAAATATTATTCGCTATTGCGAATTACGCAATATGATCGATGAACTTTTTTTTAATGCACGTAGATCTGGAGCTCATGTTAGACCGCCATTTGTATAGGTGACGCGACAACGCCAAAAGGTCGTATGGATACAACTTCTCGAAGCCTTATACATATTTTTTGTACTATCATTTTGCAACAAACAGATTGCGAAATTAGCAACAAAATGTTTGTTGAAGTCTCGAAGTTACCGCGCAAAGCAGTAGCTTTCTCTTTGCCGTGCGGTTGGTTGTTTTTTCATCGCGGCGGCCTCGACGTGTACATTTTGATATTTGTTGTCGTCAGTAGCGTTCCATAGATACTTAATGAACACGGTGCAATTCTTGTTAGATCGTTCCTGATAACTAGACAGCGGATTTGATGCATTTATAAAAAAAACGAGTCGGTGAAACTTGAAACAGAAAAAACATTAGAAAAATATAAAAGTATGGAGACATTATTTTCAGATTTTGATGAAATTTAAATTTGTTATAGATTTCGGAGTGTGCACGAATACGGAAAATTCAATCTAGTAATAGCAGTAATAGTTTTTTTGCAAGTATCTCGAAAACTAAAAGAGCCCCTGGTACACGAAAAGGAAAAAGTGCACAATGTATAGCTGTGTGACATATTAGATAATTGCATAAGTTCGTGGCCGATTTGAAAATAAAATTCAATGGTTAAATTTTAAAGATTTGGTCAGAGATTGGTTAAATTAAAATTAAAAAATGGTTAAATTTCCTACAATTAAAAAAGAATGGTGACTATATGTATAATTGATTAATAAAGTTGTATTCTTTAAAATTTTTAACCGTTGAATTTTATTTAAAATAGGCCACACACTTATGCAATCATCTACTATTTAAATTTCATCAAAATCGAAGAGGAGTACCTCTTTGTAAATAATTACCTTATTTTCAGACAAATAAAGTTATTTACATAACAATACATTTTTATCTAGCTCCATTTCCCATTTCTATATTCCCTCCTGAACATTTTATTTTGCATAAAGATCCGCTGTCTACTGATAACAGAAGCCTTACAGAATTAAAAAATTTTTGTGTATTCTACGATTTGTTTCACACTTCATCACAACCCAAGTTTTCAAGAAACGGACGACCAATTTTATGTTCGCTTCATTTCTAATTTAATCGGCACCTAACTCATCTTGAAAGAGACTAGAAAATCGACCCTTGCTTCGTAGAGCAACCTGTTATTATTTGACGGTTTGACTCGTGAACGTGCGAATACGTCGGTGAAATGTCCCGAACATTTCACAACGTGTACCTGTTACCACGAAAAGAAAAAGGAGAGAGAGAGAGAGAGAAGTAAAAATGCGACCGGTTGAAAGAACGCCGTCCACTTTCGTGAAGGAGACGTTCACCCTTCTGTGTGAAATATGGGCGCTTCTTCCGGTTTGTGATTCACGAAAAACGAGGTTTCTTCCGCACGCAGCCAGCGAAAGTTTCTTTCTCCTTTTGTAAAGAAGAAGAGATAAAACGTTCACGATTGCAGAATGTCGAAAGAGTGACTACAGCTAACGGGTAAACGAAAGTTTTTCGAATTATGTTCTGAAATTTTTATCGCGTTCTTCAATGTGGATATTTTAATATTTCGTTTCATTTCCATTTCAATTGAATTTCAATATTTTAATGTACATTTTAAGTTGCTCCAGTGTGGGTAGGTCTAAGCTGCGGATGTTCATGCAATTCTCAATTTTTGTACAGAAATTTGAAAAAAGTGGCCGAAAAAATTGCGGATCTATGCAAAATAAAAAAATTTTTGCATTGATTGCAAGACACAGGAGCCAAATAAAAATTTCTTTCTTCTTTTACTTATCTTATTAAGGTGAAACTAGTACACCGGTGGCCTTAAATCTTTTTAATACCTGCACTGTTTTAAATTGTACGTACCCATTTTCGTCATAAATGCATAAAATCCGCAGTCTAGTAATAACATTTGTAGGTCCAAATAAATAAAAATAGTACCTACTAAATTCTGTCGAATTTGATAGTCTAGCATTTTCCGAAAATTTTTACAAACCACGAATGTATGAAGATCCGCAGTCTAAGTAGGTCTTTGCAAAACGCACTTGGTGTGTCGAATTTGCAAATGCAAAATGATAAGAGAAATGAATGTTCATTGGAAGGAAGTATGAACTTCGCTGGAGCTCCTTTTGGCACAACAGAGTTCTCGAAGAAAAAGTTCGCGTTTAGAAATGCGAATTCCCATAAATATTCGCAATCTGATTATAACATTTAATTAAGTGTACCATAGAACGTAACAGGAAGTCACATGAAAGAAAGAGTTATGTAAAAACAAGAAACCTTCCCAACAAGATTCCAGCGCTGATCCCTAGGATAGCAGTTTGAGATACGCTTTACTCGACCACAATTTTTTAAGAAAATTCTATGACGAAAGTATATGGGGTGGTCTAGTTCGAAGTGAAATCGGTTGTTTGTTTAACCATAAATGATCAAAAGTGAAAACATACACTGGACAGCGGATGTGATGCATTTATGACAAAAATGAGCAGTAGTGATTTAAAACGATAAAAACATTAGAAGAATTGAACAACACTGTTATATTACTTTCAACCTATTCAACATATTAAGAAAGAAAATAAATTTCTATTTCACTCCAGTTTGTTGCAATTTAGATAGAAAGTTTTTATTTCGTATAAAGATCCGCTGTCTAGTGATGATGTTCAAGCGTTCTCACGGCTGCCATCTTGAACGATGCCGTAGCAATCACATGCAGATGAAGTTAAAGGAATTTTTCAAGAAGAATTGCTTCTTCGCGGTAACGCAAGTTGGTTACACGACTACAGATGTGTATGCAAATTAAGAAATTTTGTTAAGGATATCGAAGGGGCAGAAGTAAAATAATAATTTCGTTGAATCTTCATCCTATTTTATTGACTTTCGGAAGCCCGCGGTGTGCTAATTACAAAGTGTATTGTCGTCAGCCAAATTACAAACAATAAATCAACATATTTGTATAATTACTGTCTTTTAATGTGTATATTCGCTGTACGCGACGGAACCAATAAAATTCAGGGACAATTAGTAAAATTATGGATGGTTTTCAAGTCTGCGGAATAAAAGTTCTACTAAAAGGATAACCATAGCGTATTTCGGGTCTTGAAAGGTTAACTGGATCCTCATTTTATATCTCTTCTCGGGAGCATGGAAATGTAGTTGGTGCCCTCGATGCGAGCAAAAAGGACTTATCGTAAATCGCGTCTAATTAATGCGGCTCGGATTAACCCAGAACGCGGGATCGCTCGATGATCGAGGATCGCATTTCCCCGGCGCGGCGCGTCGCGGCGGATCACGGTCGCAGTCGAGAGCTAATCTAATCCGGGAAATTTCTCTTTCTTACCCGATGATTCTGATCATCGTCCCGTGGAACGAGCTCGCCGTTCTCGCGGATCGACTCGGCCCGAGCGGATCTATCACGGGGGTAATCAAACGTGAAAAGCATCAGCAAGAGCGGAAAGAATATTTTCCACATCGTTGCAGTGCGATCGAAACACGGACAGCTCCTCGTCCCCGATGCACCAGGAAATCTCTCGATCCTCCTCCTCCTCCGTCTCGATGTAATCCTTGTGCTCCTTCTGGATGGCGAAGTCCACCGTGAACAGGTGCACGTATAACGCCACCGCGCACAGAATAACGAAAATCGCGTTCTTCCTGTTGCACAGGCCGAAGATTTCCTCAGGGTTCATGCAGAACGGCTCTTCTGTCCCTTCGCGTGGCTTAATTGCGATGCGGCTCGTTTCCGGCCGCCACGAGCTCGAACTTCCCACGTACCTTTCAGTCGCTTCGAGCCTTTAATTCTCTCTTAATCCGTCTAACCGGACAGACGGTCGTGACAATGCCACTTTCAAAACTCTTACAATTCGAGGGAACGGAGCGATTTCTTGTATCCCGTGTTCTACGTGTACGCTTCGTAGTTTCTCCTCGCTCGAGCTGGACGAATCGCACTTTGAAAATCAATTCGCAATTCAAAATTGATATCTGCGTTCTAATCTCCGACTCGCAGAGCAGCTATTGCCAGTTACATTTGTCTCCGGAAGTTCTCGAGAGTGAATTTACAAATGAAGTTTAGGTTTCAAGACCGCCGAAACAACCGAGGGTGGCATTTGCAGAGCAATGGCATCGACTGATTTCGAATCGGTCCTTATCCTCGATCTTTCAGGCACGAGGAAGCTTCTCGTCGATCTTCGAAGCTCGCTTTCGTCGGTAATTTGATGAGAGGTGACAATCGTAGAGTTGGAGACGCACCACCGCTGTTCCCATATGATCGGGACGCGGAATTCCTCTTCGGTCGGATCACTAAATCACCGTCGTCGCGTACGGAGGCCGTGCAAGCATTTTGTTTTTGTTGTATGGGACGCGCGCGCGCACGCGTTGCTCTCGGATCGTTGCTTTCGATCGGCTTCCCTCGTTACTTTCGAACCGGCAACACTCTTCCACGCTCGGCAAAGCGTTCCCGCGAACTGACGCCGGTTTTCTCCGCGCACGGTCCTAAGTAAGTCGGTGAAACTCGAGAGCAGACACAAGTCGTCAGTCTCTCCTCTGCCTGCGAGCGTCTGTCCGACCGAACGATCTCCTCGCCGCGATCGCGCTAGATCGGCCGCTAGATCATCAGAGATGAATTTCATCGTAACGATCCGCGACCGATGCTTGCCTCGGTAGATCGGGCACCGGTCGCGGATCGAGGGACAGGTTCAGGAGGAATCGGTCGCGATCCATGCAACACGCTCGATACGTCCTCCAAACCGGAAGCGAGTCCTGCGATCGCATTTCCCATCCGACATCTTACACCTTGAATGTCTCTTACGCACTGCCCGAAATTTCTATTAGGTTGTTGCATATGATGCTGCTTATGCTCGTACCGCCCCGGGGTACGGGACGGTTGTAACACTTTCCCTGGTTTCCATTTCTTATTTTATAACTTGAAGATGCTGCGACCGAATTATGTCGGATAACTATGTCAGATTTTGCTGTCGAAATATTTCCTACACAGGTTTCGCACTCCAAATTCACCGTTTTGCAAATCAATCTCACCTTTTTGCAAATAAAGGATTCTTAAGTAAGTTTTTTTAAGAAAAAGTCATCAAATATGTAAACTAACTGTTAAGAAATTCATTTTGTACGGTCATTAGAACAGATTAGATAGTGGAGGACGGTATACAGTATAAATATGTATAAGGCTTCGAGAAGTTGTATCCATACGACCTTTCGGCGTTGTCGCGTCACCTATACAAATGGCGGTCTAACATGAGCTCCAGATCTACGTGCATTAAAAAAAAGTTCATCGATCATATTGCGTAATTCGCAGTAGCGAATAATATTTCGAAATAGCAGAGTTTCAAAAAATAACTTTCTACTATTCAAGATATACAGTTAGGAGCAAAACTGATCGCACACACTTTAAATCAGAATAACTTTTTTATGAATGGATCAAAGGACTTCAATTTCTCTGTATTTCTCTTTGTACTCGGATCAATGTTCTTTAAGCTCGTACACGAGATCAGCCATTGATACGCAACGTCAAACTTGCCAGATACCCTCTCTCTGCAAGTACCGGATTAGTCACGTGACCGGGCGGAAGCGTGGGGGAATATCATCGTAGAAGGGGAACGGTAGAGTGCGGACACGAATTTTAATCTGGCGACTCTGCACAACGTGTTTGTTGTATTTACAAATTTATATTTACAAGAACCTAGTTTCATTGCACTTCGTATAAAAGGTGCACCGATGGCGCCGGAATAATTCTTCGTGTGACGACGATTCTACGAAAGACAAATTGTGGGAGATCAAACCTATTTTTCCGGGGAGCCAAAGTGCTTTTACTTTACAGCGACAGATGTTGTTTCACAGTGGCTGACCAACAGGTACAGAAGTTTATTTTAGCCACGGCAATCTGCGAATAAGTGGATGAACGATTTCTGAAATGGTAGACTGCAAGTGCAAGCAATAAAAGTGAAACTCTGCTATCGTATATAGTTTTCTGCGATATTATTCACCGAATAGGGTGTTCGGAATATGTTTCCAATCTGAAAACGTTTCTAAAGATCTGGAGAAAGTATCAATACTCCAATGTTTTTTCTACAGCGTTTTTCGCTCTTGCAAGCGACCATTCGAAGAATCATCGTGATCGAAACCGCGCATTTCATAACTGAGCAGGTGTATTGCAAAATGGCTTGTTGTTTCGGATGTATGTATACATTTTATCCACACTCGATTGTATGCAATATATTAATATCTTTCGGGAGATATCGCCGGTACGCGTTTTGTTGGACAAGCTGTAAATATATCGTCAGTGGAGCGCAACGAAAAAAGGAAGTGTAATAATTATTGTGCCGCGTAAGGAGGAGGGTTAACGAGGAAAGTGCTGCGAGAAGCGTGGCTTCTAACGAATGCTGCGCCGCGACGGGGAAATAATCGCGATGCGCTGGGAACAACGGGGAAAAAACGGGCGGGGAGAGAGAGAATAAAAACGACGTCGGCCGTTTCGCAATATATCGCGAGCCGACGATAAGAATCGGGGAGACGAGCGCACCGTGAACCGTTGCACCGTTGCACCGTGGGGATGGATGCACAGTCCGCTGCACGTGGGAAGGTCGTGCAATGAATCGAAGATCGTGAGATCTCCGCCGCGCGCACTTTCTACGGTGAATCGGTTCGCCGTGGCTGCGACCGGATCAAGAAAGATCGACGGAGACTGTTGTCGATCGTTCCCCGCGGTCGTTGTTACCCGGGGATCATTACAATTACAATCGTCGGAGCGGCTTCTTAATGATGTTCATTGATTCGTTTGCGGATGGATCGCCATGTAACTCGACGCTTGTCGACGGTATCGCGGAACCGGTGACGAAACGGTGATGAAACCGAGACTGGCCTGCTATTAGGCGTGTAAAAAGTAACGATCGTTTCTTACTGGCAAAACACACGACGTAATCACATTTATTACTGGATCCTTCGATGGGAACCCGAGAAAACACTTTGTGTATGTCGTCGATGGGACCCGTTGCTCCCGCATCGGCGAACCGCGTTAACGTTCTTACACAGAGGGATATACAGTGGATCTAAACAGTATCTTAACATTCTTCCGATTCTCCACATTTCCCCAATATTTCACCCAGTAGCGCGTTACCCTATGGGCAACTTGGGCAAAGCCCGGGGCCCCAAGCAAAGGGGGCCCGAACACAAACCAGGATCCAAGATCCAAATTCTACGTTTTTCTCATAAAGTTATTTAGTTGGGATTAGGGGCCCCGAAATTCTACTTTTCCCGAGGCCCCAATTAGTTATAACGCAATACGGATTTCACCCTCGAATGGCGAGATCTTCGCACTAGCTGGACAGAATTATTTCTCCACGGTTTTCAGCTATTTTCAGGGTTTAATACTACTTTCTAAGCTATCTTCCTGAAGCACGATAATATAGTTGTATATTTGTCGCAGTATTTGTTATTGTTGTGTTACTGTGTTCCTATTACGTTTAGGCGTCGCATTGTTCATAATAGAAATTAGAAATATATTAATATTTGGTGAAGTTTTTGGTTCACGCAGTAGCAGCAAGTTTACTAAATATTCTTTGATAATTTGAAATTGATCGCACAACTGGATCTTGAGATATTTGGCCATAAAATTGGCCATGTTCAAAGTTTTGAATATCAGTTATATGTATACAATGAGAGCCGCGTTCTTCAGACATCCGTAACTTCGTCATTCTTGCGGATCGAAACAAATCTTTTTGCAGACATAATCATTTTGAAGACAAAGGAGAGACAAAGCTTTGAGAAAATGGAAAACGTGTTCAGGAAAAGAAACGTGGTCGGTCTCCCGGTCGCGAGTAGTTAAACGCGCTTGTTACGCTCGTGTCCCAGCCGATATCTCCTCTTCCTGAGATGTTTGCGGAGGCTCGCGCAAGAGGAGGATCGCTCGAAGCAAGAGAGGACTTTCACACGAGGCCAAACTTTCATACACGGTTTTATCTGCGCGTGGTAACGGACGCGCGCAGGAGAGGAGGAACGAGAGTGCGTTCCCTTTTCCCGTTCTTTCTTCACGGAATATAATTTTCTATTATCGCGTAAATGCGCTCTGCTCGCTTCCAGTTTCCCAGCTGATTTGCTGAATCGCATTACCCTTCTTTCTCGCAGCCACGGCTCGCGATGCATTATTTATCCTGATCGAAACGTCGCAGCAAAAAGAAAACCGGAGAGTAGAAACGCGTAGGTAGCGCATCCTCCGTGCAGCAGAAGCCGAAGAATTCTCTGGAGGAGACTTTTTCCCATCCGAACGAAAAATATACGGTCTTTAGCGTAATTAATTCGAAAGGCTCCGCGGTTAGAGACTATTACGGAATCATGCGCGAGCAGAAATTGGAGAAAAGTGTTACGTGAACGCGAATCTGCTAAGACGTTGTTGCTTCCTTTGCGAAAAAACGGCGGCGTCTAATGAGCATCTTTGGCTTGTAGAATTGTTTCATTAGCTGAAAGAGAACTATGCCGTAACACGCGGTTTTCTATTCTCTTATGAATATTCTCCGAGCTGAACAACATTCTTATCGGAGCGAGATACGACGAATGGTCAGAGGGAAAAGTAAGCTTTGTAATTATCCTTAATTTGTTAATACACCGTGGATCTTGATGCGAAATCAACATTTTAATAGATAAGCCTATGCAGACAATCTCTAACGTAACTGGAATTAGTGAAACTATGAATCGCTATTAGCTTATGATGTAAAATAGAAGCTAGAAAAAATTGGTGTACGATTTATAGAATCTCACCATGTTTTTATCATTCGGACGATTCGATGGATTATGGATTAATGATTGCGATCAGTTTCGCGGCGCGTTCATCGATCATGTCGTCCGCTTTTGGAGACAGATTTTCTTCTTTACGTAAGAGGAAGTAATCTAATAGCCACGCGACAACCAGAACGATCTCGACAATACGATCGGAGCTTTCGTTTGTCCACTTTTGTCCTGTTGCGGCGATCTAGGCAAGAAAGTGTACTGGTGCGAGATTGCTACCTTCGGATTATGGTCGAAGGAGAAAACAGATAAAACCAAATTTCTTTTAATAATAGCCTTCCCCTTCGAGTAACGTGTCTCCTGAAATATTTACACGTTCATTTCTCTCAAACATGAAAAAGCAATCTCTTTTTTTAAAGCGTTCACGTAACAACGCGTACGGAATGTTATTTTCTAAATCATTTATGAAACAATACGAAATCTGTAAAAATCTTACGGGTACGATAAAGCGCACGAGATTATCGTTCACGATAAAATTAATGAATATTCGTATTACCGATTAGGATCACGAACAAAACCGAACAACGTTATTAATGTTACCTCGTTAGCCGTAGTACCGGCTCGTTTAAATTTTGCATATTCATCCCGTAAATCACGAAAAATCGAATAAAAGATTTTCGATCGCAATCAGGTGGGGAAGAAATGATGTCGCTACCGGTTGAATCGCGGACGATCATAGTTGAAAGCGTACTCATTTACTTATATTCTAGCTAATGTATTCTCATCGGTACCGGCCGAATCGCGGACGATCATAGTTGAAAGCGTTCCCGAGGAATCATAAAATAATAAGAACCCGTAAGTTTATGCCGAGCACCGGGACGTATTTCAGGTATTTTAGAAAGTGAATGGACATTAAATAGTTTTCTGTTCTCTTCATCTCGTTCCCCGTTTTACGAGTCTTTGTTTCGAATTCACTTGGCCATATAAGAGCGTCCGCCATTTCCCTTCGGTGCGCATGATGTTTTCCTTCAAGACTATGGTCCCTCGGTACACACATACCTACGCGAAACCTCGAACGTGAACGCTTCCTCGGGAAGAGAGAAAGTCGACGGGAACCGCGCGTCGCGGGACGACGACGATGGCAATGAATCTTCTTTTACTTCCATTTCCGGAATTGTGGGTCAAGTTCTTGCCCGAAAACCAACCCATGGCCGGTCGCTCTAAGCGTTCCTCTCTCGAAGGCGAAAGTCACTTCCACCGATCGTTTTTTTTCTCATCTTCACGATTGCGACGCCGCCGCGCGCAGACGACGACGGGATCCGTCGATTCTTTTTCTCGTCAAATTTCTATCCACGGGAGAGTCGCCGCACCGCTCGCATAAATCATACCTTTCCAATCTCTCTGCTCCTCCTAAACGCTACAAATTCGCTGCGAATCTCCAAATCTTTTTCTAATTTTCTAATGCAAAAACAATCGCTCGAAGCGAGAATTGTTTATCGTCCCTTCTTTCACCATTCATTAATCGCGTCGTACAAAATTACTTAACTCGCACACATAAATATTTAAACGGATGAACAATGGAGAATGTGAAGAATAAACTCGACTTTTTATGCGTCCTACTAACACGTTTAGAAACGTGCACAATGAATGTAACTTTTTTATCACATGCAATTAACGTACGTTAGAAAATGTAACAATATGCGGTTTCATTTTATGTTATTCTTTGTTGCATTCGATGTTACATTGATCTACGCGTTTGCTGCTTTCGACGCAGCTGCGATTTTGGAAAGTGATAGGCGCGAGCTAAGAAATCGCTGCAGGAATGTACGCCCGAATCAGATACAATTACCTACAGAGTTTAATAGAATTTTACGCACATCATTATTCCCCAATTAAGTTAGAAAGGCGCATTCATTGTTTTTACCGTTCGACATAACGATTAACAGAAAATCGTGACAACTTCTCGCTGGCTTTCCTGCGGCCGGTTCGCAGATGGAAAAATAACATTTCCGCGACGAAATCGTTGTTCCAGCTGGGCAGTTTCTACGATTATGACAAGGCAGAACCTAATTCCGAGCGAGGACGACTCGCGCATGATCCACGCTTTGATCCCGATGTGGGACATGTGCAATCACGTGAATGGGAGAGTGAGTTTCCACGATCATGATCGAACATGCGGTTTTAACGACTGCTAGCGATGGGTCTTCGAGTGGTTTGGGTTCGAGTAGTTTGAACCTGTGTTCTCTTTCATGCATGAAGCCTTTTAACTCCTTGCCGTATCATTTTATTTACGGTTACAGTGATTTGAACGTCTTTATCCCCAAAAATGTCTTGGCTACCTTTATTTTAATGCTTAAATATTGACTAAAAGCGAATCAAATTTTATTTCATTTAAAAAGAAAGTTAAGCTACTCTTGTTGGTCCTAGCTTCCTAGCTTTCGTTGGAAACTGAGCCTACAGCACTCGAACGACTCCAATACCCATCGCTAACGACGACGTGCGTTTTCATGTCCGCTTGTTTTCGTTTCAGATCACCACCGATTTCAACGCGACGACCAACTGCTGCGAGTGTTACGCTCTGAGGAACTTCAAGAAAGGAGAACAAATATTCATTAGTTACGGGCCTAGAACGAATTCCGACTTCTTCGTTCACTCCGGATTTGTGTACATGGACAACAAAGAAGTAATGCCACTCATACTGCTAACGAATATACTTGATAGAAAGTGTCCCGAATAATTAACTTCCGACAGACGAGCTGTCGCCATCGGGAAGAATGAATACTTTCATCGTTTCAGCGAAAACAATCATTCAACGTACTTTTCTGTCCTTCGAAAAAATGTACTTGACACGTAAAAGGATCGTTCTTTGTGAAGCATTCAAAAAGTTTCAATACTAAAGAGGAATTAATAATATTTGTTAAACTGGTCAACATTAGATAGAAATATTTATTCGGAAGATGGTTAAATATATTTTATAAAGGACATAGTATACAAGAAATAAGCTTATCAGGCCAGTGATTGTTTTCGAAAGAGATTAAACCAATTGACTCGAACAATTTTAAGCATTATAGTATAATTTGCGTAAATACATTTAGACACAATGCTAATAATATTTGTTATACTGGTGAATATTAGATATGGATAACACACATAAGATATAAGAAATAAGCTTATTCAGGCGAGCGATTGTTTCAGAAAGAGATTAAACCAATTGACTCGAACAATTGCAAGCATTAGTATAATCTGCATAAATACATTAGATACGATGCTAATTTGATTTCAACGTTCTTTAACTATAATTGTACAATAATGTTTATGTTCTGGTCAAGTCCTCGCTTTTGTAAAGATGACTTACATATTTTTGTAATCAGAAAACGATGCATGCTGTTTCAGGATGGTTTCAAGCTCCGGCTGGGAATTAGCAAAGCCGATTCCCTGCAAAGGGAGCGAATCGAATTACTAAACAAACTGGACTTGCCGTCGGTAGGCGAGTTCCTGTTAAAGCCAGGAACGGAGCCAATCTCGGATCTGCTATTGGCGTTCCTCAGGGTGTTCAGCATGCGTAAACAGGAACTGACGCATTGGCTCCGCTCGGACCGGGTTAACGATTTGAAGCACATGGACTGCGCTCTAGAGACAGTCGTCGAGGAGAACGTCAGGAAATTTCTGCTTACCAGGCTGCAGCTTCTAATTGCTAATTACCCGACGACTCTGAAGGTGAAAGTGAAACGAAAATATAATCCGCGGAGCGGTTACGGCTGCCTATCGGCGTCAAAATCACGATCGTTATGCTTCTTTTTACTAATTAAATTCTTCTTTTCTTTGTTCATTTCAGGAAGATCAGCAAGTACTCGAGACATCGTTACCGCAAATTAAGAAGTTAGCCATCCAGTTGAGAGTAACAGAGAAGAAAATTCTTTTAGCCGCGCTCGAGTACGTGGAACAGTGGATCAAAGCTTAAGAGCAAGCCAGAAACGAATTTTACCGTACTAAAACGAAAGAACACCATTTCTTTTTTTCTCTCTGTCCTAAAAGGATTTTCTAATGTGTATCGGCATTACTAATCTTGCGTTTGCTTCTTCACAATTTGTGGCTAACCCTTGGATGGCAGATGTGTTCAACGACTTCATAGGCGGAGATGCCTAAGTCCATTCAGAACTTTGTCAGAGTAGATTACGGATTTTGATGCGTTTGTTGTATATGCGAATTTTCAAAATGCATACATTCAATAAGTTTTCGAGTATAGGATTTACGTATTTACCAGAAAAGAAGTCAGGAAATCAAATTCGAAAGGCTCAAAAGAATAATGCAATTTCACCGATTTCCGGCGGGAAGGATTAGAGCGATGAAAACTTTAAACGGCAATATCTCGAAAGTGAAAGTATATATGTGACACGCGGCGTTCTTCCTTACAACCGTTATCAATATTAAAAATAGAGAATTCTCATTGAAATTGGGAACTCGCATACAGATTCGCAATCTACTGATCAGTTTTTCTAGAAATATTATCGAGCTTACTTCTCCGAGATACATCGATTCTCTTGTTGGACCTAATATAAATAACTACCAGCATAAGTGAACCGCCAGAAAATTAGATCCTGTCATCCGTGGGTTGTGAAGCAAACAGTCATCCCTCTTCGAGTGTGTCGTTATCTCTTTTGTATTTATTCGTGTGCTAATGGCTGCGGGGCAGCAATGATCTAATCGTTGTTGAATTTTGGCCGTAATCAAGGATACCATTTATGAATCTCGGCATTTTTTATTTTCCGTGATGCTTCTTATACTTGCGGAATAAACTTGATATGGCTATAATGTAACTAGGCTAACGGAGTATTTTATTATTAATCGAGCTGTAACATTACATCAATTTTTTCTTCGTGATTTTTACAAATTCCTTGGCACGGAGACGTCAAGTTTATTCTAGCCGGTAATCAGCACTATGAAAACTATTTTTTTTCAATTGAATTAAATGAAAATTATTTTTGTTTGTGGATCCGAATTTATCTATTGTGCAAAACTTTGTCGACGCGATCGTACTAATTCTTTAAAGATTAATTTCTTTAGCATTTACTATATTATTTATAGAAGGATATAGATTTCCTTGAACGTGATTCTCGTTGAAGAATTAGCGCGAGCGAAATCACGACAGTTTTATCAGGTGTTTCGTGTATAAAACAATATAGAGGAATAAGTGACGAACGGAAAAGGGAGCAACGGTATGAAATACATTGAAGTGTACGTGAACCTTCAACAGATTCTATATATGTGTACGTGTATTAACAACCATACAATGCAATGTCAAGTAATTGCGTGTTTCAAGATATTTTTGCTGTTCGTAAAAATCGACCGGGTCATGTACTAATCGAGTTCTAACATCGTGATCGCAAGAACTTACAGACTTTTATTTCAGCTTTGATAAAAAAAAACTGAAAGAAAGAGACGAAAAAATATGAACATGTACAAATAAAATGTTACTACTCATGAATATTTATTTTTCACAGAGGATAGTTAAGAGATCTAATTCTTTATGCGAGCTATCGTGCATATTACACAGACCTACGATAATCAGACTTACGAATGATTGTAACCCGTAAGATTTACCGATGTATTTGTGAAATTCTATCAGTACGCATAAAACTAAGACAAACAGCGAGTTCCAGACGTTTTCCAGCCATTCGAACTTTCAAATCGTATCATGTTTACCCCGGACAATTATGTAGTGATTTCAACGAGAAAATTTACGCTTATAAATAAAATCCTATAGAGAATCGTAAATGCATGAAAATGTTACAAACACGTTCAGACGTAGAATAACGAAGAGTAATCCAAGAGTAAACCATGGATCTTTACGCAGACATAGATTATTCTACCTTATTTTGTAGAAATGGATATTTCATAAGAATTGATTTCTTTTATTAAAAGTAGAATACATATTTTACTATATTCCGCAGACTTGGAATATTCTATGGAAGCGTAAGATCCGTAGTCTAACAGTTAGGTATAGAGTAAGAGATTAGACAGCGCTACAGCAGGACTGATAGCTCTGTATTGCTTTCTCGACACATAGGGGCAGACATGATACAGCCAAATATGCAAACTTCAGATTTAGCTTAACGTTTACATCTCCCACTAATACAAAACACAGAGAATGTATGATACGGTGATTATATTACTTCAACGGACCGCTAGAAAAATTACCTTGCTATCTGATCGAAAAAGTTCAGCGCGCAGAGTATTCGCATGAGATTCTTAGTTACGTATATTCTTAAAATAATATTGTCAACTCTGTGACAATATTTAGTGTCCGGTTAAGCGAGCGACATTCTGTATCTTACACGACCGCTAAAAAAATATACAAGTATATATGTTCATCCCTGTGTCAAGTGAGGTGAAACTGTGATACAGTTTATTTCGAGAACTTTTTGATCAGATAATATCGAATACATGCCTCTATCAATAATTTATAAGTTGTTCATCGCCAGTCATGTTTAATTGTACTTAATATATACTACAGAGTGACTGATCCTTACCAACGGCACGTTTTTATTATTGTTACAATTAATTCTTAAATATTAGTCTCAGATCCTTTACATTTCAATCGTATTCATTTCTTTTCATTTTCTACTTTAGTCGATATTAGTATCTGAAATTCATAGTGCATTCTGGAATTCGACTTTAGCCTTCGAAGTGTTTATATTATTGTTTTTGTTCGCGTAACTCGCAGTCTGTTCTTTTAGTTGGCGGAGTAGCATCTCGCTAATAGACTCCTCTTTCTGATCATCGTTATATCCGTCTTCGCTCTGAATCTCTTGCTTCACATTCGGAACATTGTGATCTTCTTGAAGATGTAGTACGAGGGAAGGTAAGGCATAAAATATTTTGTCGCAAAGATTACATTGGAATGTTTTTCCATCTGCTGCCTGTAGACAGTGGAGATAATCTTTCATGGTACCGAATGTCTGTCTATGTAACGCCAAGTGTTTCTCGTGGTCCATAGCGAGAATGAACTCGTACGAACAAATTGGACACTTCAAATTGTGCTTTGTCCACATAGTGTGTGTCTTTAATCTGTGTAAACTGTCGTAGACTTTTCCACAAATTGCACACTTCATGCATTTATGATTTTTTAGCGTCTCTCTGCTTTCATACAGCCCGCTGCATTCCTTGCATTGGTAGGTTCGCTCTCTTCTGCAGGCATGTTTCAGCCAATGTTTCTCCAGCTGTGGCAACAGATCGAACACTAACTTGCACATTGTACATACGAATCTTCCCTGGTGATCTCTTTTCATAGTAAAGTTAGATCCCCGTATGTCCCAGTGTTTCTCGAAATTGTTCTTACGCAACAAGTTTTCGTTACAAAATTCACACTGATTCTGATGCTTGGATAAATGAGTGAACAACATTCCTGGTTCTGTGTTCGTGTAGTCGCAGAACGAGCATACAAAAGTATCGTCTTCCTCGTACATGTGCGAGTACAAGTGTTTCTCGAACGAGTGAGAAGTGAAAAATATTGCACCGCACGCAGAACATTTTAGGTACGGCTTACCATCCTCCGAGTAATACAAAGGCAAAGATGTAAAATTTTGTATCCGACTGACGTTCCCTTTGGAATCTGTCATGTTCTCGTTCATGGCGTACTCCTCGTAATCTATATCTTCCATGGAGGACATGTGATCGTCGATCTCGGGAGAAATGATAGAATGCTCTTCCTCTTTTATCTCAACTATCGGCTCGTGTTTCGGTAGAAACTTTCTCAGTAACAATACTTTGTTACGTCGTTTGGAACGATGATGCGATTTAGATTTCTTGGTATTCAAAGAACGTTTGCTGGACAATTTTTTTGTCATTAGCGCGTTGTCTGATTCCAATTGAGTTAATAGAAAGAATTCTTTACTGCTTGGCGCGGAATTCATGCACGAAAGAGGTGACTCAACTTTCAGATTGTTCCAATCTGTGATAGTCGACTCGCTCCTAAGTTCGGAGTTATTTTCCATAGAAAGAAGCTCGGAGGAGACACCGTTTTCTTGAGATTCGATATCGTCCTCGTCCTCGTCGTCGTTGTCGTCGTCGTCGTCGTCGTCGTCGTCGTCGTTGTCGTCGTCGTCGTCGTCCTCTGACGATAAAAGAGGCGTGCCGAGTATTTGTTCACCGGTTATCTGATACTTGTTCTTCTCGTAGTTTTCTCCGTCGATCCTACTTTCGCTGGTTTCCTCATCTTCCATTGTGTCTTTTGAATAATCTTTGCATTCCACGTCCTCCAATGTTAACATACTACATTCGCAGAACTCCTATCAACCAGTTCGAACGATTACTGCAATAGAAAAAGCAAATTGTTACCAGAACCATTGGAATGTTTACACAGTCGATTCTCAGGAGTGGAACATAACCTTTTTATCGCTCGTTCGCCGCATTATGTTCGTTTACGGCGGTGGATCGTAAATACACGACAATTACGTGAAAATTCTCACTGATCGATGCCTATAATCGGACAGGTGAATTCTACTCACATACAGGTACTTAATCGGACTCTTCCTTGAGATGCTTTTCGTGGAGCAAACATTGATTTGTATCTGCGTGGAATTCTTCAAAGACGCATCGGCAGACGGGAAGAAAGAAGCGTGTTCTCGAGAAAGAGATCCATCGTTCAACGTTTCGAATCCTCGTGATCCATAGCGCCCCGATTTCGCATAATTATTCACACACGAATAACTTTGATCAGCTGTTTTCAGATTATACAAAATTGACAGGACGTTTCAGTGCGCGTCCAACCGATGACCTGTCTCCGGAGACACAGAAAGTAACTCTCAACTTGATCTTTCTAAAATTCTTTGTTGCACAGTTGTGCCTACCGTTTCAAAATGAGAAGGAATCGCGAAAAATTCGTTTCGAATCTATTCATAAAGAAAAATTGATCTCAATCTGTGTGGCATAATATCGTTCACGATACTGTACATCACCTTACATGACGTGAAAGGTCCATCACTCTTTTATGCGTCGAATGGAAGGTTGAGAAACACTTTCACAGGAACAGGGCGTATAACTGTATACATACACGCCATAGGGAGACTTGGCGATTTACGAGAACACGTAGGACGTAGGTGTTACAATTAAAATATTATTTCACTTGTCGTCGCGTTTTATACGAATACAATACAAAACACAAGTAGGATCGGGCTTTAGTATATTTATTTTTATGTTAAACATTTATATATATATGTATATTTCACATATTTGAACAGAAAAGATGGTACAGTTGCAAAACTTAACAATTGAGAAAATACATAACAATAGTTGACTTTCAATCGGAAGCTTATCACTAGACTGCGGATGTTTATGCAATTTTTAATTTTTGCAGGCAAATTTCAAGAATTTCTGTGGTAGTAGCCTTTATAGACTGTGGTATTTTATATTCTACCATTTCTTGAACATTTTTAGAAGCCATAAATGCATAAAGATCCGCAGTCTACTTATCACTAATTCTTTGCACTTGATTTATATCTAGATTTAACAGTTAAGTAAAAATTATTCTTTTGTCGATCCATTACATTAATTATTATAGATATATTATCGTCTATTTCGAAGTAATAATACAGTTACTGAAATAATGTTTATGGTAACGTAAACAAGATTGAACGCATTCATTTTGCACGCGACGGAAAAACTAAATACATAGATCATTCACTTCATGTTTTGAAAATAATTGTACCGTTGTCTTTGCAATGAACCTTTCCATGATAAACATTGACAACGTTCTTCAGTTACCAACCGATGTTTAAGTAACAGGATTTTTTTCATTCGTAAATAATCTATCGTAAGAATTGCAACGATAATTGCGTCTGCACCCGGCAGGTGCCGAAACTTCATGAAATAAGCAGGCTGGGCATAGAACCTTCATCTATCATACGATCTCCTAATACACGGTTGTAGCATGAAAGCTGCGGACAGTAATAAAGAAAAGCGAATATTGAATATACTTGAAAATGATGTCGCAGCACATTCATTTCACCGAAGCCACCACAAAATTGAACAGTGTCTCATTCGATTTTTATCCGATCCATACTCAGTCGTAAAAATAAATGCTATCAACCAGTGGCGCGTTTACTCTTCTACCGCCTTGGGACTACTTCTACCTGTATAAAAATACGAGAATTCTACCCGTATTTCTACTGTCATTTATCTCTTGTGTACGAACAGAGACAGGTGAGGAAAAGGACAATTTCTAAGCTTCCCTAGACTTTCAATGGTAACATGAAGATTTGAGTTTCTTGTAATTGTCTTTTTACTTATTAATAGACAGCGGATTTTATGCATTTATGAAAAAACAAGTAATTTAATGAAGAATTTAATAATACTGTTATATTATTTTCAACCTATCAAACATATTACAAAAGAAGATGAATTTCGATTTGACTCGAGATTGTTGCAACTCAGCTAAAAAATTTGTACTTCGCATCAAGATCCGCTGTCTACTTATCAATCATATTCTATAACTGCATTGTTACTGTGGTATAACAAAGTCTTCGTACAAACTTTATAAATTTGTCAGAAACGAGAGACACGAGAAGCGTTTTTACAGCGATAGACTGCAATTTCAACAAGTGGAGACTAATGTCACACAACTAATTCGTGTCTTGACATAAATGCATAAAAATTAGCAGTCTACTAGTACACTTTATTTCTTGCGATGTCCAATATTGTTTCGAAGCGTTGATTTTTTCACTTACTTTACTTAGCATTTTGCCAGCCTGATGACTCATTCGATGCTCACCCATGATCCAACGTTTCAATCTTCGCTTCGTTTTTTGTGATCGTGACCATGACCATGCCCGTGACCATGTCCATGTCCATGACTGTGACCATGATCGTGAGCTGGAGCGGGGATGTGCGGGTACCCGAAATTGTGAGCATAGCCATGGCCATATCCGTGGCCGTAACCGTGTCCGAAGCCGTGACCATAGCCGTGACCATGTCCGTGACCATAGCCGTGACCATGTCCGTGGCCATATCCATGACCATGCCCGTGGCCGAACTCATGACCGAATCCATGACCGTACCCATGGCCATACCCATGACCAAATCCGTGACTTAATCCGTGGCCGTAACCACCACCGGTTCCGTGGATCCCGTGTCCCGAGAAGTGACCGCCGTGGATCGGTGGGTAAAAGTGCCCGCCACCATAACCGCGAGCGTAAATGCCTCCTGGGAATGGAGCAGGGCCATAAAGGGAAATCGGCGCCGGATGCACCGGAAATGGAACTGGCACCGGTACCGGCACCGGGAACGCTTGCTTCACCGGAACCGGATACGGTTGCTGTACCGGCACCGCCACCGGGTGTTTCACGGGTATCGGTATCGGTCGTTCTACCGGTATCGGAACCGCCTATACAACAAGCGAATTCGAACATTATACCGTCACATTCCATGCACGAAAGCGATTCATGAAGCACGCTCTCCTATCGTGTGTTTGTTCGAATTATTCGATTTGAAAATTAGCCAAGGCTCGAATCAGACCTGGCCTTATTTACTCTTAATAAATGAATAATTAACTTTGAATATTCTTAATGGGTGAAATTGATTTGCAGAAGGGTGAATTTGACTTGCAAAAGGATGAATTTGAAGTGAATTTGGGGGATTGATTTGGGGGATATTTGAAGGATAGCTTCAAATTCCTTCAATTAACCAAATGAAACACATATATGATCAGAATTGTTTTAGAAATTATTATTCGAAATAAATTTCGCCCAGGTCTGGTTCGAGTAATGAATTGTTTGGAGAAATTGAATGATTTCGGAAGAAAGTTAAGAATCGTCCCTTACCTCGGGTACCGGATACGGAACCGGAATTGGTTTGTGAATGATCTTCTCAACCGGCACAGGGATCAGTTTCTCCACTGGCACGTGGTACGGTTTTTCGATGATGACCGGTTCAGGAACCGGAACTGGTTTTTCCAAGATTACATGCTTCGTGATGTACACTGGAACCGTTTTCAAGGAAATGGCTGGTGCTCTACCGTATGGTATACCACCGTACAATCTATAGAAAAATAAACGCGTCGTTTTAATTATATCTCTAATTTCATCGAATACTTGATTTCGAAAAAATAGTTCTCAGAGTTTTGTATTATTACCCTCCGTGGGCTAAATCGAAAGAGGGGAACTTCAATCCTTTCCAACTATGATCGCCTGCCCACGGAAGTCCATGGCCGTATCCATGTGGATTTGGTATACCAACCCATCCACCGGTGTCAAGGATACCGCGTTTACTTTGTTTGGATTCGCTCGACTCGGTCGATTCCGTCGAGAACGCGGAACCGCAAAAAAGTATCAGAAATAGCTAAAATTAGAATTCATCTCAAAATCGTTATCAGGAATTTCTAGGTCGCGATTAATAATAACTAGACATTTTCAATTTTTATAATCAAATTTTAACCCTTAGCACTCGAGTGACGACTCAGAGTCACCATTAACAAATTTGGTTCACATTATTAAATATGTTGGTGTCTAATCAATTACTAAACATGTTGTTATCAATTTTATATCCATAAAATGAAATAATCATATAGAATGGAATTATTCCAGCTGGAAAGAAATGTTTAATTTTCTAGCAAATAAAAATGGCTGTGTCATTATTCAAAATATCGTTTACATTATTAAATATGTTGGTATCGAATCAATTACGAAACATTTCAGTATTGTATGAGGTATGAGATATAGAATGGAATTATTCTAACTAGGAAGAAATGTTTAATTTTCGAGTTGAAATATCTCCGATTGCAAACCGATTGGAACCAAACACAATCCTATTTTTAGTTGGAACAGCCTTTGTAGATTCAAAATAAATGAAAATTGTATTAAATCCTATCGACATTAATATTCTAGCATTTTATGAACATTTTCATTCTACAGTCTAATAATAACATTTTCTCTTGCTACAGTTTGTGAAACTATAACTTATTAATAGACAGCGGATCTTATGCATATTTGTAAAAAGATTAGAAGAATTTATAAATATTGTTATATCATTTTAAACCTATTAAACATATTCTATTTCACTCCAATTCGTTGCGATTCAGGTAGAACATTATGATTTTACATAAAGATCCGCTGATCACTTATTAAATAACGCGATGTACGTTCACACTTTTCGAAATTTTACTCGATAGTCGGTCGACTGGAACAGTATTTAAAAGAGAATGCGCGCGGATTACGGCGTGTACACTTAAAATGATCTCCGAGAACGATGAGCGAAAGTGAATGGACCGAAGTGAGAAATAGGTGGAAAAACTGCACGTGGAAAACGGCATCACTTCACGAAGAGTAGACGATACTTAAGCACCAGGTAGAATTCTGTTTGCGTGTTCTTACCGGGATCACAGACATTGTTCTCTCGTTGCGAAGAAACTGTTCGAATCCTCGAGAAAACGGTAGCTTTTATATATTTGCTGTCCAGTCTGGTGGACAGATCCCGATGAATCTGGATAGAGGTCCAGGTCAGGTTCCCGTCTTTGACTCGATCAGGAACTCGGCCTTGTCAATTGGTTCGTACTAGCGTTTCCGGTGAAGAAAGTAGTCAAGAGCCGTAATGAATCTGGTTCACGTTTAATGCTATACTTGGAATTTGTGTGTAATGCTCTTATGCTTTCGGCATAAATCAAACTTGTAACGGCGATTACAAACAATTATTTAGCAATTTCGCGACTGATTTATATATTGTACAGACGAATCAATATCCTTGTGAAGGAATCATGTGGTCGATCAAATTTTATATTTCCATAATTTTTACCTATCCTTCTTTCAGGTAGAGTAACCTACACGTAGAATAACACTAGAGAAGGACGTCATTCATCGATTTTCGTCTACCTCAAATAAAATGTTTAGCATTGTACATCACTTCGTAGAAGTTTCACGACTGTCATCAATACTTTCTGCAAAATAAAATTTTTAAACGTCATGTCCATGGGAATGAAGGGAAATAACGATTTATTTCTTGTGTAAATAATTTTAATCGATTGAAAATGACGTTTCCGTATTTTTACATATTTTAAATGTTTCTAGTTTATCTTTTAAACATTCTATGTTTTTAAGTTCACCTACTGATCTTTGTCAGTAAATGTGCACGTCGCTCCTACTAAAAAGATGTTTTATTACAAAAATATATATACTGAAACATGCCAAAATTTAATTAACTTTTTGTGAAAATATTGCAATTCGTAATGTTTTAGCAGAAGTTTTGTCGAGAAGTCTAGACAGCGGATTTGATGCATTCATGACAAAAACGAGTAGGCGTGATTTAAAACAATAAAAACATTGGAAGAATTTTAAAATAGCTATTAAATTATTTTCAACATATTAAACATATTAAGATAGAAAATAAATTCCTGTTTTCTTAGCACTTGAATGGTAACTATGAGGCACCACTAAAAATGGCTGTAAGTACCATTAGTCAAAATATTGTTCACATGATTAAATATATGTTGGTATCTAATCACTAGACCGCGGATGTTTATGCAAAATAAAAATTGTTTGCATTGATTGCAGGATACAGGAGCCAAGTAAAAATTTGATGCTTCTTTTAATTATCCTATTCAGCTGAAACTAATACATTGATGTCCTTAAATATTTGTAATATGTCCACTGCTTTAAAGTATACGTAGCCATTTATCATAAATGCATAAAATTCGCAGTCTACTAATCACTTGCTAAACATTTAAGTATTGTATGAGGGATTGTATCAATTTGATGACTATAACATGAAAAAAATTATATAGAATGGAATGATTCTAGTTAAAATGTCTCCGAGCGCAAAGGGTTAATTCAATTAATTAATCGACAACGGTTCCCTCGTGAAACATTTCCATTACATTTCCACTCAGGAAATTGTACGGAACGATTACTACAAAGGCAGGAAATTATAGCGTGGCTAGGTGTTCAATAATGCAAAACGCACGGAACCAAATCAAATAAAGATCAATCGACGGAAAAACGAAATTCATTGATCGGCCGTAGCGGAAGTCAATTAAGAATGAATTTCGAGCCGTCCAACTTGACCGCTATATTTCGTCATTGTAACAGGCCGTTCTTAGACACGTTCGAGCGTGTTATGGAATCGCCAGGGAGCATAACAATGAATAATGAATGACAGGTAGCGGCCGGCATTAGAAGTGGCTCAGACGTATTAGAAAATGAAAGTTAGGAAAGTTCGCGGATGCGGCCAACGCGGAAACCTGCTAATGCCTGTGGTACAAGAAAAGCCGAAGCTGGTTCCGTTGATCTCGTTAACGGAGCAAAGACACCACCTCGACGTGTATCGGTCCGAAGAATGCGATTCTTCGCGATGCGAGTCACGATTTATTTCGATGAAATAATCTGCGCCGCCTTCCGTGGAAAATACCAACGAGCAATTTTTTTAATTTTAATTTCTACTAGAATATGCAAGGAAACAGAATATCGATGACTCTGAAAGCTCCGGAAATAAAAGACCTTGAGAAAAGAATAGCATTTGCGAAGCATGCACCTTGCGATACCATTCAAAACATTTGCTATGTCAAAAAAAAAAGGAGATACATATTTAGGTGGACTGCGCTGTATACGTACGGTATATATATGTATTGTATGTTGCAGTAAATGTACAGACAAAGTACAAAATTCTCCACGAAAAAGTATTACGCCAAATAAGTAGAGGTGTGCGAGATTACCGGCCGGGACCGGAATTTTTCTCGGAATTCCCGAAAATATCTGTAATTCCCGACATTTTGAAGTTTCTCCATACTTCCAATAATTACAAGAATCCGAAAGCCATTGTGTTCTCGAAGATTACATATCTTATTAGTCGGGTTAGTAATATTGTAGAAAGTAATTGCGAATAATATTATTCTATATCCCGTACATTGTCGGGAATCCCGGATATTTTACGGGAACCCCGATCATTTTCGAGAATCTCGCACACCCCTACAAATAAGGTTTAAAATGAACGATTCCTGAAATATTTGTAAGAAAAATTTTCTTTCAAGCGATGCTTGAAGTGTGGTCTATTACAATAAATGCACTTGCGTAATCGAATTATCAGTAAACGAACAGCTTTTCTAGTGTTTCTGCAGTTACGTTCTCGTATGAACTTCATATTTCAGTATTTGGTGTAATACTCTTTTACGCAGAGTTCGGCGCTTTTCCGAAAAGGTGACCCTCGTATATTGATAAAAAAGCAAAGTATCAAGTAAAAGCAACATTTATTTGAGAAACGTCTTCGTACAACAAATAACTGACGAGTTATTTCAGATCGTCACGTTATCAGACTCGTCCTGTATAGGGGTCTACCGTAGTAGCCGAATAGCGTTCGCGCTGACTAATCCACTTTTCACGCTTACGCAAAGGACATTAGTATTCTCGGGCTTGTCAGAGGTATGCTTCCGTGAGGATGTCGTGAAACAGATGAAAAAACGTAACGATAGATACTCGTCGACGCATAACCAGGCTGATATGGACGCGTGTCACGATTGGACGCACCGGACGGCTCTTATTAATTTGAATGTTCACGTAGAGAATTTTCACCGGGTAGCTATCCGACGATCTCCGGAACGCGGACTGTCATTTCTAACGATGATACTCCCCCGTATTTGCCGTTGCAGCCGTCCTCTACCACCGCGAGAGGTGTCTTCCTTCGGCGCACGAAAGAAAAGCGGTCGTGACCGCCATTTGGCCATCACCCAGGATTGGTAGCAGCGAAAGTCCATTGACAACGACGCTCGCGCTCGTCTTCATAGTATCATGTCTTGCCGGCCTCTGCCCTATAAATATATATGGGGGTCACAAGCAACAAGCAAACGCAGTTTTCCTTCGGCCCCGTAGCTGCCAACTAGGATTTCGGGAGCCGACTGCGCCGCCATCATGAAGTTGCTTCTGGTACCACTTGTTCACAATTTTCTTCACTTTTCGTGAACAATCTATCCAATAGACTGCGGATTTTCCTATTAATAGATTTCTAATTAATAGACTGCGATTTTTATGCGCATTCAGAAAGGAAATATATTTTTATGTTGCTCCGACATGTTGCAAATCAGATAGAACATTTTTACTTTACCCAAAGATCCGCAGAATGTATTGTAAACGAAGTATTCGGTAACTTGAAAATTGGAATGTTTTAAAAATGTCAGAAATCCGTGTTGTCATAATTATGTATTTATAAATGATAATTAGACTGCGGATGTTTATGCATTTATGAAGAAATTGGTTGGGCGAAATATAAAACAGTAAAGGATTTAAATAATTCAAGAAATAACAAAGTCGTTAAGGGATGAAATCAATTTTTATATTACTCCTGCTTCCCATAATCAATGCAAAAACATTTTTATTTTGCATAAAGATCCGCAGTCTAATGATAATATATGTATTATATAATGTCAGAAATTCGTGTTGCAATAATCATGTATTTATAAATGATAATTACTGTGGAGTTTTATGTATTTATGGCTTCTGAAAATCTCCAAGGAAGGGTGGAATATACAATTCGACAGAATTTAGTAGAATTTTGATTTTTTTTTGAGATCTGTAAAGGGGCTACTGCCACTGGAAATAAGAATTCATCTACAAACATTGAAAGTTGCATAAACATCTGTAGTCTAATGATAATATATAATATACAATTTTATTATATCTGGTGACTGCTTTGTTTTCAGATTTTGTCACTGCTTCTGGTAGCCACTACAGCAGTCACAGTCGACAAGCGCGAGAGGAAGAACTCTATTGCTTCGAAGAAACATGACAAGAGAGGTCTCTTGAATTTGGGATACGGTCTGCCACCTGAACAGGTGTTCGGACCTCCTGAACCAGCACCTGTCTACGAATCGCCGGTTCCTGAAGGTGTGCCTATAGGTCTGGAAGCTGCTGCACCACCGTTACCTCCTCCAGGCATACCGCATTCAGTTCGTTAGTATACTTTCCCATTGTTTCAGTTAATTAGATTAGCTTCATTAGAATATTAGCTCCATTAAATATTTCACTTATTTATATAGAGATTGTGTTATTAATTATATTATTATAGTACATGTTATCAACATTGAAAGATTGAAACTGTTCGTACAGTTGGCAGTCAAGTCATTGAAGCCACAGTATGAATGAACGAATCAGCTTTCATATAGAAGAAATGAATTGTTGAAAGAATGAATGGATCAGCTTTCATATAGAAGAAATTAATTGTTGAAAGAATGAACGAATTGGCTTTCATATAGAAGAAATGAATTGTTGAAAGAATGAATGGATCAGCTTTCATATAGAAGAAATGAATTGTTGAAAGAATAAACGAATCAGCTTTCATATCGAAGAAATGAATTGTTGAAAGAATAAACGAGAATCAGCTTTCATTTAGGAATGAATTGTGGAAAGAATGAATGAATCACCTTTTATAACGAAGAAATGAATTATTAAAAGAATAAACGAATCAGCTTTCATATAGGAATGATTTGTGGAAAGAATGAACGAATCAGCTTTCATATACATAGAAGAAATTAATTGTTGAAAGAATGAACGAATCAGCTTTCATATAGAAGAAATGAATTGTTGAAAGTATGAATGGATCAGCTTTCATATAGAAATTAATTGTTTCAATGGAAAATAGTGAAAATTTGTGGACTTGATGTAATTAGCAGAAGAGAAAATAGCAGAAATTACTATATTGACACGATCTGTGATCCGCTGTTCCAGCAGCCATTCCGGTACCAGTGCCGCACCCAGTTCCGCAGCCATTGCCGGTACCCGTGCCGCAGCCGTTTCCGGTGACGAAGCACGTGGCAGTTCCGGTGCCGGTTGATCGGGCAGTTCCGGTTCCAGTGGACCGTCTGGTTCCGGTGCCGGTAGCGGTTCCGGTACCAAAGCCGTACCCCGTCCACGTGGAAAAGCTGGTGCACGTCGACAGACCGGTACCAGTACCGGTCGACAGACCCGTCCACGTTCCAGTAGATCGACCCGTCGCTGTTCCAGTGCCGGTACCCAAACCGTACCCGGTGCCCTTCGAGAAGGTCGTCCACGTGGACAGACCGTACCCCGTCCACGTGGCTGTGCCGTATCACGTGCCAAAACCGTACCCCGTACCCGTCGCCATTCACGCGCACAAAACCCATGGCTGGCGCCTATGGTGATGACTCCCATTCGGTGCTACCTTGATTGATTTTAACACATTAACTACCACTATTTCATCATTTTTAAATGTCCATGGCTAAACACTTTTCAATGGGTCCTTGAACAGCAACAAAAATTTCAATTTCGATCCAGGTCACCCTCTGGCAGAGTTCCGTTGAATTCCAATTGAATTACTTCGCGAATTATAATTACAAAAGTAATCAGAATTACACTGTATTCGACTATTTCGTAATTCGAAATTCAGTCGCTTCGTTTTCAATTAGATTAAAATGTAATTCGTAATTCAATGTAATTCGATGTTACGATTGAAATACAATTACGAAGTACAGTGTAATTATGGGTTATACAGGGTGTCCCACGTAACAGTTTTCACGATTTTTCAATTAAGTGCTTGCGATGATCTGACAAAAAAATATTTTAAACAAAAGTCGATCAGTTTTCGATTGGCTGTACATTGCAATAAGAGGAGATCGAAAATTTTCTTCTTTAGTGTTGTTAAGGCCACCTTCATTTTTTTAAATGGCACTTCAAGGTCGTCCGAAGGTCATGGTATACTAGGTCTTTGAATTCGTCTTGATACGGGCTATAATACTGTTAAGTCAAAAATACCAAGTGCCATTTACAAAAATGAAGGTGGCCTTGACAATACTAAAAAAGAAAAAAAATTTAAACTTTTTTTTATTGCAATGAATAATATTTTTTTGTCAGATTATCGTAAGTACTTGAAAAATCGTGAAAACTGTCACGTGGGACACTCTGTCTATAAGAAGAATAAGAGGTGGAAAAAAGGGAAAAAGATTAGTCATAAATTTATATTGTGCGATCAAAAAGAACTACAGAAAAAAGAAGTAACACTATTTAATAGGAGAGAACTGCAAAAAGAACATTCTTCGTGTGGCATGAATCACTTATGCGGTCATATTCACCGATGACAATTGTTGCCCGTGAACGCGAAACGGAAGAAACACGGATAAAAATGAAAGATTTTTATTCACATTAAGCGGGTGATGTACACATTGAGTAATTCACATTATATTGTATTTCCATTACGCTCGTGATTCTAGCAATGAAATTAAGTGAAAGGTTCGAATTATGTAAAGCAATTACAATGTAATTCGATTAGCACAACTCTGCCCTCTGGTAACGTCGTCCAAGGATTTTCTTGGAGATTATAATCTAATAGGTGTGTATATTTAATTATGATTTGATATTAAAAGACAGTGGTCACCGCTATGGCCACTATAATATTTTTGTTAACGCGTTCGTAATTATTTCTACCCACCTTGTCGTATTACCAACCGGAATCTGAAATCCTTTGCCCGTGGATGGAGAATTTGTCCTCGATCAGGTTAACTGGATGCATCGTTTTGATTTTCAATGAGCTCGATCGAAGCGATCCACTATAATTTCGAGAGGTTTCCGCATACTATTATCATAAAGCCTGCCTAGAAGGAGTACAGTCACGTCCGGGAAACAAAGAGCAATATCCATATATCACACCTAACAGTTAGTAAAATATTTAGCCACATCGACGACACAGAAATAGCGTTTATTCCTACAACTGCGCAACTATATCCTTGCTGATGTCATAAATCCACTGATAATTTAATTAAACGAGAGGTACTTTGAGGCAGACACTTTTACACCTAAACGTGTCTTTATACGGGAAACATTTATGAATATCAGCGGAGTGTGGAGGTCATAGTTGTGGTAGTTAACTATACAGGGTGAGTCACCTAACGTTGCCACCTCAAATATCTTTGTTGTTTTTAAAGATACATCAAATGTCTGAAGGACAAAGTTGAATGGTAAAGTGGGCCTCATAGGATACCAAAAGTTTTGTTTTTATGTAATTCTTTTTAGAGATATGAAGGTCACCTTCATCTTTTTTAAATGGAATGAGGTATTCTTCCGGCTGCCGCAAGCTATAAACACTCTATTAATTTTTTTTATATCAGCCTGGATGAATAAATATTTCATATGATAACTGAATGTGTGATATACAAAATTACTAGTCATTATGTACAGTTTCTTGAATAGTATAGCATGCAATATTAACGTGAATTATCATTGAAATATCTTTTCGTCACTTGAAATAATTGCAAGCTTGAACATAGCGTTTAGTACAGAATAATTATCGGTTTCCCAGACTAGTCGATCACGAATATGCCTTATTCCTTCGTGGATTAAGAAAGAGCGAATTTACTTTTTCTACTACGAACGTTTATTGCTTCTGTGGTAAAGAAACGTTTATATAGCTTTTGCACTCCACATTCACCCTTTTGCATATCAATTTAATTATTTATTTATTTAGACACATGTGTACGGGAAACATACGTAAGACTAATACTCAATACTCAATACACTTCAACAAATACATATTGTGATGTACCTTCACTTTAAACATTATTAATCAGAAAATGGCTACAATGAATATACAGTGGCCCACAAAAGTGTTCGAACGCCCTTTAGAACAGAATAACTTTTTCTATAATTGTACAAAACAACCTGATGTCTTGTAAGTAATTAGAGGCATTGGTTTACTAAATGATGTGCAAAAAAAATTTTCCAAAAATTATAATTTTCAAGGTTACATGCAAAAATAAAAAAGGCATTTTTTAAAACTTTTTTATTTGGGCCCTTAATGAAAATTTAAAATATATGTTTTGTAGATCTATTGTTAGTTATACACATACTTAAAATTTCCTCGAAATCGGTTGACGCAGGAAAAGCGACACGCATCGAAAGATGTACGATTCTGTGGATTTTAAGCAGAAACTGATCAAAAGTCGTGTAAAACTAAGATTTCCACAATTTTTAACCGCTTGTGTATCTCAATCGATTTCGATGAAATTTTCAGTATGTGTATAACTAACATAGATCTACAAAACATATATCTTATATTTTTATTAAGGGCCCAAAGAAAAAAGTTTTAAAAAATGACTTTTTTATTTTTGCATGTAACCTTGTAAATCATAATTTTTGGAAAATTTTTTTTTGCACATTTAGTAAACCAATGCGTCCGATTGCTTACAAAACATCAGGTCGTTTGGTACAATTAAATATAAAAAAGTTATTCTGTTTTAAAGGGCGTACGAACACTTTTGTGGGTTACTACACATATACATAGATCTACACATAGTTTTCATACATTACAAAGTGAAGGAATTGGTAATTACTTTTACGTTAGTATTTGATGTGTACATCTGTGCAATAAATAAAATTTTGAATTTCTTAACAATCAATTTACTTTGATGTTTCTTTACAAAAACTTACTCAAAAACACTTTATTCGTAAAAGGTTGACATTGATTTGCAAAACGGTGAATATCGAGTGCAATTCCTGTATGTAGATCGAGTTAGTATTAATTTCGTTTAACGTGTCTAGCTGCGGAACAAATACATATAAACGAATGAAATTCGTGACGTATCCTCGCAGTGTTAAACTTTCGTAGCATTCGAAAGTATACCCGCACTGACGTACATGAAATTTTTAGAGAACATCACTAAGGTTCTTGTTTCTACAAGTAGCCTTGTACCCAGTAGCCTCATATTTAATAGAATATAAGGCGTTACACTTGACACCAGAGAACTACGTAGCGTCTCTGGAAGAAATCCATATCATGAGCTAAGGCAGACAAACATCTGTTCCAGCCAATACATTTCTCTTTGTTGTTGTTACATTCGACAAACTCGAGAATTCGAATAGACTTCGAGTAAACAATAAATTTCAATTGAACATTAAAGCTTTTATTCACGACAATCTACAACTATGATAAAAAATGGCTCGTTGTGGTGTCCATCCTGGTCTTATAGTTAAGATAACAATATCGTCATGATGAACCCTTTGCATTTGAGTGGTGACTCAGAGATACGCCACTAATAATTAGTATTATTAAATTCAACAAAATATATAAACGTATTTAATATTTTACTAAACTACTAAAAGTATTGTACGAGGTATTATATCAGTTTTATATCTTATATCCATTTTATAAAATGGAGACATTTCAGTCCGTAGGAAATATTCGTTTTTCGAATTAGAATAGTAGGTTAACTGTAATAAAGTCAACCTTCTCTCTGTGTATGGGGTGTGCAAAATGTGCGAATGGAAAATTTCGAAAATTTCTAGGAGCGCACAGTATCTTGAAATTTTCCTAATATTTTTACTGTTTTCAATCACACCTACTAATTTGGTAACTAACTACTAACACTAATGTGTAACTGATACGGATCTATAAAATGTATTTTTTAAATTGTCAATATTCAGGGTGATTATGGGAACTGGGACAAGTTACTGCTCTTTTTTAAGTAAAGATAGAAGAAAATGATAGAAGAAAAAAATTACATGTCATAATTAAACGGATCTTTATAAAAAATAAAAACTTTCTGCCAGAATTCCAACGAATTGGAGTGAAATGGAAATTTATTTTCATTCTAAATATGTTTAATAGGTCAAAAATAATGTAACAGTATTATTAAATTCGTCGAATGTTTTTACTGTTTTCAATTGCGTCTACTCACTTTTGTTATAAACTTCCTATGACCTTAGTTTTTATGTGGATGCGCCGATGCACTCGCCAGGTGCAATTGCTCTTTATTCTTTAGTGCAACCGAATTTTTGTCAAAGTGTAAAAGTACTATCCTAATACTTCAGGAGATATTTGACATTCCATCGTAAAGTGAATTCACGTTCCATCTGTATCGGTGGATGCATTGCTCGAATGTTAATGCAAGTCAATTAAAACATGTAGAAAATGTTCAATCTTTTTTTACCAATTTTACTCAACACATTACCGATCGGTGATTATTGCATAATTTTGAAAAATCTATGGTTCACGACTAAACACTTTTTAGTGGTACCTTCAACAGTGACAGCAATTTTCATTGTGAACTAATAGGTCACCCTCTCTCAATAACGTCATCTAGTACATACTTTCATTTAAGATTGTAATGTAAAACAACATTTCTATGCTTTCTTTTGGTACAGCACAATTATTCAAAATCCTATTAATAGGCTTTCGGTAGGTAAAGTGTTAAAAAAGAGCAGTAGCTTGTCCCAGTTCGTAGAATCACCCTGTACAGGTCCACACGAAAAAATCTTGTAAAAAAACAACCTTTAGCATTTTTTCTGTAATTCCGAGCAGTTGGAATTTTCGCCAGAATCGATGTTCGCGTCGTGTGTTAAACAAATTGTTCGAACTTTTCAAAAAAAGTCCGATAAAAAAAGTCTTTTCGAGAATGTCCGAATATAAATAAGGGTCGCCATATATCCACTCGGCAATAACGATTGCGTTAATGCGTTTAAATGTCATATAGCAAATGAAAAAGTTGATTGTTGCGACAGTGGGGGTGGAGACGTGACAGATGGTAGTGTGTTGGTGCGCCGGTTCCTCGACGACCGGATCGCGCAGTCTTTTGTCGCGAACAAACCAAGATTGACCGGCCTGGATCGAGGCACCGTAAGAATCTAGCTAACGTTGATCGCGTCGTCTCCACTAGTCGTCGTCTCATGAAGGTGTGCGAACGGATACGAGAGCGATTTAAACGAGAAAATCGGAGAATGTGGATTCTTGCTCCTAGAAGCTCTATTGACGGTTTGCTAGGGCCGCGGACGAGTCCTTGCGGAGTCCTTGCCTTTTAAGAACACCGGAGGAAGCGGAAACACCTCTTTCTCGCGAGAAATGATCAAAGAATGCGTGTCGCAAAACACGCGTACAATCTAGCCGGTCGTGTTTTTCGTCGGAGCATCAACTTAAGTCTATACTCGTCGTTTCTGGGCCTCCTCTCGTTCGTAACAATCGGCCGAAAGATCCGGAATAACCTACCGAATTGCAAGGTCTCCGGAATTTGATAAAAACCGATCGATCATGTCGACCGTTTCATCGGATTTCGGCGAAATTGCACCCTCGAATGCAATAGCAAGTGTCATAAAACAGAGAAAACATTCATGAAAACCCTGTTTCAACTGTTATTCCGGTCGAGAGTCTCGACAAAACAGTCTATTTTCGAGTGTTGTATTTTTGGATTATTTTTCGGTTTCTTTGGTGCGTATTTGTCCATGCTGTGCGCTGTAACTGTGTATTTTCGGAATCCATTGAAACGTATGGAAAAGTGTTGACCGGGTCCATCGTGGCAGCATTTTCGAACGTGAAGTTGTACGATTGTTTTCAAAAATTCTTGGTCAGCTGGTCCCTTAAAAATTGGAACAGTGTTTGTACAAATATCGTCGCCACGCCACTTGCTATTCCATTTTTGATAACAAGGCTGCGCATTGTCGGACTGACAATGCGTCATTACATGCTTGAATAGCTAAATTAAATTTCCCTCTTACGTTTTACGCGACTTTACTATGGATTCGAGTATATTTTCCGTCGAAAAATGAATTTGCTCGTTCTTCTCCAATTCGTAATTTTTCTGAACGACCTCGACGATTCGATAGAGACTGCATTAAATAACCAACGCGATTGTGTGAAATAATTGAGAAATTTACGTTTATGGTTCTGTCTAGTATTTATCCACTATGAAGCCGAAAAAATTGGGAATCATCGGCGGGAGCTTGTTCAGTTTCGGACTATTCTTCCTAACTTTCACCTTTCCGACGATTCTCAGATCGCAAGTCAAGAGAGTAAGTGCGGAAACGCGTTCGTTCTACTTTTTCGTGACAAAAAAAAACTATTCAAGAAAACCGAGATTTATTGTTGACTGTGACGTCTGCTTTCGATTGATATCGCATATGATTCTCAATGCGGGTTTTTGTCGTCCAACGATTAGGCTCCGAAATCGTTGATAATAGAAATCAACGCTTCAGTAAAGAATCTATTCGATCAATATTGAATAACGTCCTTCCATTACTTCGACTGAGCTGCGATTAAATCAATTGGAAAAAGATGATTGTCACCGTTCACGATCGCCACTACCGTAACTCTGCTTTCCGCAGTTGTCCCATACCCAATCATTACCATGACACGATTCTATTTTTAATGCCGTAATCATCACGTGGTTCTGTTTCTTTCGTTATCTTTTGTCTTCTTTCCATTTCATTACGAACAATTGTTACCTTCTACCTGTCTTTTCTACGCGTATACCTTTGCTTTTTATCTTTCCACATTTTGTCCGAGCCTCGCCGCCAAATAACAATTTCCTTTTTCCAATACGACATTGCAAAATGATCGGATTTTAAGCTTCATATTTATTCGTACAAAATTTTAACGTGAAACGTAACTTATGGCATTTCTGATTATCCTTAGTTGTTAGTTTATTTTTACGTAATTGGATCGTTCTTTTACAAAGTACAGTAAATCCTCTATAGTCGCAGAAGCCTCGGGGAGGTTCGTTTGCAAAGTTCGTAGACGGCAGAGTTGAGCATTAATCGATTAAAATTTTAATCAAGATTGATTGATTAATGTGTACGATTAAAAATGTAATCATTGAAAAATCGATGATTGATTCAATTGATTGATGAAGTTAATAATCGTTGATTAAAAAAAGAAATCATCGAAAAAAAACATAAAAGCACGTAAACAGAGTTTGTAATTATAGATCAAATGGCAATACATCTAGACTCAGTTTACATTATTTTCAGTATTCATATAGTTTTGATTTCGCATTTCGTATTTCGTATTACTGTCCTTCCTTGCGCCCGAAACTTTCATCGTCAATTAAACCACTAAATACAGTTGAAATTATATCGTGTTTGGTATTATTTTAATCAGAAAAAAGCCACAAATATATTAGTAAAAGTTTCATAAAAAAATTTTTATATTGTTATTACATTGTGAGGATTCACGGGGCCTTTGAACTGTGCCGGCGACTGCGACTCTCCGTGTATTTACTGTATTGTGCCTTTCCCTTACCTTTGCTTCCACGCAATCTCTTATTTTACGTTGCCATCGCTTCATTATACAGGGTGTGGCCGAACGGGTACAAAAAAATGTTATTTCCTTTTTTGACTTATTTTTACATGTAGTATCACCCCCTGCACGGTTGTACCACCCGTCCGACCACACCCTGTATAATCGACAAAATATTTTGTTGTACGGCACCCTGTGTGTTTTGTAATAATATCGGTGGATGGCAGGTCGGCAGCGAGCGCGCCAAAATAAATGTGTAAACAAAGTCATTCGAAAGAGGAATATCCCAGTGTGATCGAATTTGAAAGATGTTGAAATTTGTCGTTACAGCAAACGTCACTTGGTAAACCAGGTAGTCAGATGCGGGATATTTGGTCGAATCTTCCCATTCCGATGGATTTTCAAATTCACCTGTTCAACGTGACGAATCCTGTCGAAATAACGGCGGGTGAGAAACCGATTCTTCAGGATGTGGGTCCGTTTCTTTACGAGTGAGTGGCCTTACGATACTTACACTCGCTTACGTGTTGATATTGTCGGAGAAATACCTCTTCAAAGTCGAATCGCATCCGGAATGGAAAATTACATTTTCGAAATGAACCCTTCGGAGCTATTCTAATTCGAAAACCGAATTTTTCTTCCGCGCGACCGGAAATACTTCTAGTTTATATGGTTTTGTTAAACCTCATACAATACTTTCAGCAGTTTATTGAAGTACTGAATAAGCTTAGTAAAATTTATTGGTAGACTGCGGGTCGTTATGCAAAATAAAAATTGTTGCATCGATTGCAAGAAATAGGAACTAAATTGAATGTTATTTCTTCCCTTAGTGATTTTAATAGACGAGAAATCATACATTGATATTTTTCAACAATTTTGAATTTCATCTTCTCAATTCTATAAACGCATAAAGATCCGCAGTCTATTTATTGGATATAAACTTAACAATGCAACAAATATATTGAATAATGGTGTAAGAACTATTAATGGCGCCCTTCGAGTAACCACTCGAGTGCAAAGGGTTAATATTTCAAAATAATCATCGAGCAACGAAGAGTGAACGAAAGAATATGCCTTCAAACAAATTTATCACAACGAATATTTAACAACATCTTACGCCCTGTAAATCGTCCGAACATATCAATTTTCATCGTGACAATTATTTTAATTATCGGTCTTCAGCCAGTACAAGGAAAAGGTGGATCAAGTGGAACGCGACGAAGATGATAGCATAGAGTATCGCGTGAAAACTACCTGGTACTTCAATGCTGCCAAGAGCAACGGACTAACAGGCGAGGAGGAGCTGATATTGCCTAATTTGCTGGCTCTAATGACGGTCAAAGTCGTCTTGAAGGATCAACCGGGTGTAATAGGAGTCGTCAGTGAGTACAATTTATCTAAATTCTACCTTTCCCTCGAAAAAAAGTAAAATGTTCTTGATCCCGAATGGATGCGTTCTCGTAGTGTTTATCAAATAACGCAGAATAGCCAGTTTTCGTCCTTTGTAGATCTGGTGTTAACCCCTCGCCGTATTTTTAACGAGTCAGACTCGCCAAAGATTTCAACAAAGTCTAACAAATATGAATGTTACGTGTTTCTTTCTAGATGAAATAAAATTTGATTCGTTTGTAATTAATATTTAAGACGGTAGACTCGTTTCCAGTTTTGCAAGGATGCAGGATTCGCGTTCTCATTTCTCGATAATACAAAAATGGGATTTTGCATGGGATAATACAAATTACGCCTCGTCAATGTAAAGATAGGACTTTTGAGGGCGCTACCGCCCTAGATCGATCTTTTATCTAGCGTCTTTGAATACTGAAAATCCACATTTTTGTATTATCGAGAAATGAGAAGGCGAATCCCGCACCCTTGTAATCCCGGAAAAAGATAGTCATATGACATTTTTGGGGATGAAGACGTTTTAATCGTTGTGACTGTAAAGAAAATGGAACGGCAAAGTGTTAATGATCGTTAACGAATAAACAGGGTGTCCCATTTAAGTTGAGATTGTAAAAAATCTCGAAGACGTGATTTAAAAAAAAAAAAACTGTATCGTAGTCCTTAAAAATATAGGTTTATGATAATAAAAAAACAAAATGACCTTGAAATAACCTTGAAAACGCCCACGTATTAAAATACTAATAGTGCCATCTGACTCGCCATTCGAAACACTAAATGACATGTGTCAGTTTGTCTTTTTTAAATCACATGTCTTCGAGATTTTTTACAATCTCAACTTAAATGGGACACCCTGTATAATTGATACAGCAGCCACGAAAATTCGCCAGGTTCGTTAATTGTTGAATGTTGTTCGCGGATTTGTTTCTGAACGTTCCGCGGAAAGCTTATTCACGAGAACACCGTAGGGAAATCGATTGTTGACCAAGTAGGTATAACATCCCAGTCCGCTATCTTCCTGACGTATTTATTCCCCGGAAAGCATAGATCATATATTCTCACACTTCGATCAGAGGCGAAGGTTGGTTTGGCCTTAGCTAAGTATTCTAGAGGCTGCTAAAGTTGCTACTTATAACACGTGTACAGCAGCTAACGTGACAAGAAACAACACTTACATCTTACATTTACAATGAGAATTCGATTGATTTCCGCGTAACCTTCCACTTGATCTATCACCTTTGAAACACCGTCTCTGCTCCATAGCCATTTCTTTTACAAGCTTATCTGTATCGCGTGTACATTTCCTACACACACGTTCCCGTATTCTATTTTTTGTCGACATTTCCTTTTTATTTTTTTTACTATTTTCGTAGTCCATTGATTCCGTCGACTTTGCTCGAACCGTTTCAATCAAAATGTCGCTACTCTTCGATCGAACGAACTTTTCACCGCAGGCAAAGCGATAGACAGCATCTTCAAGAAGCCCCCGACGATCTTCATGAAGGTGAAAGCGAAAGATTTCCTTTTCGACGGAGTCCCTATCGATTGCAATGTGAAGGACTTCGCTGGAGGCACGATCTGTGGCGTTCTGAAGGATAGGGACGATCTATTACCAGGTGGCGAAAATATATACTTATTGTCCTTGTTCGGCACGGTACGCAAGTATATTTCAACAGTTAATTAATGTGTACGTATGTTTGCGATTTCACGAGAGACGGCACACTTTTCTGAATACAGTGAAACGAATTAATATTCGGACGCTCTAAAAAAGACGATAACTTTTTTAATATTGTACTATACGATTTCACCTTTTTTGGGAAGCTAGAGCAATTAGTTTACTACAGGATGTGAAAAGAGATTTTTTCAAAAATCGCAATTGATCGGAATTGTTGAAAAATACTAAAAGTTGAATTTTCAATTTTTTGAATTGAAAATTTAAAAAATACGTTTTGTCGATCTGTGTCAATTATTTATATGCATTGTGAAAGGTTCATCGAAATCGGTAGATTCGGGAAAAAACTACAGGCATTGAAAGACGTAAGAATCCTTAGATTTATTGCAGTTAGAGGCCGAAAATCGTGAAAATCTGCAATTTTTACCATCTTTAAACGTTTGTAGCACTAATTGCTCTAGCTTCCCAAACAAGTTCAAATCGTATAGTACAATATTTAAAAAATTATCGTCTTTTTTAGAGCGTCCGAATATTAATTCGTTTCACTGTACGCATATTCTCTTTCTGGAAGAGTAATCAATTTTCTATTCTTCAAAGTTTCACGTTACATAAAATGCAATGTGATCGTTCTTCCACTTTTAACGTACAAAACAGGCAAAAACGTTGCTGCGGACCTATGTAGTATGCTATACAATCGCTTATACATATAGAAGTGTTCAACTAGAACGTGAACTCAATGTTTCTTTTCCAGTGGAAATTGGAACATTTCTATTAAATGTTATTATCAATTTGACCCACCTCTTTGTAATAGACACCGTCGTTAATAGTAATAATCCGTTGTACGGGTATCATCATTGTAATGGTTATCGTAATTCGAATTAATCGTTGGACGAGCAGAAAAATAACAGCGTCGATCCTGGACGTATACGCGTGAAGCGTGGGAGGAAGAATTACAAGGATCTGGGACGTGTGATCGAATTCAATGGAGAGCCAGCATTGACCATTTATAATGGAGAATACTGCAACACGTTAAATGGAACCGACGCGACGATTTTCCCGCCGTTGATGACAAGAGACGATAGCATCGTCTCCTTCTCCCCGGAGATTTGCAGAAGTGTCACTGCTCCTTATCGTTACGATAGCAAAGTCAAAGGTACGATCACTACAATGCATCTATGGAAAATTAACTACTAGCTTTGGCTAGTTAACTGTTAGGTTTAGGACATGTACAGGTCAATAGATTTTTTTAAAAATAATTCGACATAGTCCATCGATTTGTGATACGAAAAGTGGGTCTTTCCATTTAAAGAAATATGAAGGTGACCTTGATATCTTAGGTTTAGGGCATGTAGAGGTCAATAGATTTTTTTGAAATAATTCGATATACTGTATCGGATCATAATCATAATACGAAAAGTGCGTCTTTCTATTTAAGGAAATGAAGGAGGTGACCTTGAAATCTTCGGAACGCCATTGCGCACTAAAAAGTGTTTACATCACAATATTTCTTGTGTTATTATTATTATTATTATTATTATTATTATTGTGTTACAGGCCTCCACACCTATCACTTTTCGGCTGATTACGGAGACATGAAATCAAACCCGGATGAGCAATGCTTTTGTAGTACGCCGGATACGTGTTTAGATAAGGATTTGATGGATTTGGAGAAATGCCTCGGCGTTCCTCTTGTCGGCTCTCAACCGCACTTTCTTGGAGCCGAGGAGAAGTATTTGGAAATGGTCGGTGGACTGCATCCAAATCCGGTACGCAACTTTATTGCCATTAATGCATCTTCAGCGTGCGAATTCAATGCGTTTCGAGGATACAGAAATATTTGGAAGAAAGGAGAACAAAAAATCTTGATATCATTGATATTGTATACAGTAGCTTCCCACATAACGCGATGAAAAAATTGTTTAAAATTACTGTGTATCTACAGTTAGGAGCACAACTGATCACACGCGCTTTAATTTCTCTATAAGCCTAGTAGAAGTAGTTTAGTAAATGATTTGGTCGTTATTGTGAAAAACAATAGCAAAAATTGATTTTTACGACTTTTTTAGCTGGTTTAAAAGATGTGTTTGGTAAACTCGTATAAATTATATACGCTCCGAACATTTCGTTGAAATTGGTTAATTGGCTTACGAGTTATAAACGATCTAAAGTGGTGAAAAAGCTGGAAATCTTGAAAAATTTCAATTTTTACCACTTTTGATCGTTTATAACGTATAAAACAATGAACCAATTTCAATGAAATTTCCGGAGCATATATAATTTATACAACTTTTAAATTTTCGTTATTGGCCGAGCTAAAAAAGTTGAAAAAATCAATTTTTACTATTGTTTTTCACAATTCCGACCAAATGCATTTTTTCAACATATTTGTCATCGTGTTATATGAGAGTCTACTGTATACACAATGATATCAAGATTTTTCGTTCTTCTTTCTTCTGAAATATGACATATTATACAGTCTTTCTAAACAAGTTTCTACTTACATTAGTTTGTCTGCTGTATGTTCGGAATAGTTGATCTCGCGAAAACATTTATGAACAGTTTTGTATTTTTTCTAATCGGATGTAGAGTGTGAAATAGCTGAAATTCTTTTTCGAAGAAGCGCAAAATTTGAGACGCGGGGACTAACCACGAAAAACATTAAAAACGCGATTTTTCGACTTACACGGAAAGCGCTGGGACGAATTAACCGCGTAAGTCGAGGACTTACTGTAACTTATTTGGGGAAAACTGTGTAAAATTGACACGAAAAACGAATGAGGGTTAAATAAAAATATTTTACTTCGAATTCAAGGAGACCGATGTCCCCGGTACATACCGTGTGTCTCGTTTACAGGAAGAACACGATCTCTCGATGGACTTCGATCCACTGACAGCTACCCCTCTACACGCTCACAAGAGGTTGCAGTTCAACATGTTCCTCGGTCCAGTAGAAAAATTCAAATTGCTGAAGAAATTCCCGGAATGCCTGTTTCCGATTTTCTGGGTGGATGAAGGTATCCTGCTCGACGGTCCATTGTTCAACCAAGTGAAACTAGTGCACACGTTGATAGGATTGGTCGGGTAATGTATTTCTTTTTTAACCATTTGCGCTCGGAGCTATTTTAGAATAATTCCATTCTACAATACAATACTTGAATGTAGTTGATTAAATACCAACACATTATTATTTTGAATAAATGGCACAGCCATTTTTATTTGCTAGAAAATTAAACATTTTTTCCTAGCTGGAATAATTCCATTCTATACGATTATTTTAATTGTATGGATATGAAATTGATGTAATACCTCATATAATACTGAAATGTTTAGTAATTGATTCGATACCAATATATTTAATAATGTAAATTATGTTTTAAAGAATGGTACAGCAATTTCTAGTGGTTGTTCTCTCTCCGAGTCACCACTCGAGTGCTAAGAGTTACACTTTTTGATAGACTAGTTCACTTGGGGACTAGTGATCGATATGATTATTTCTATTCAGGGTCATAAAATATGTGATGATGGCGGGTGGCGCTGGTCTCGGTGCCGTAGCAGGCTATTTGCATTACAAAAACCGAGACAAGAACTCGCTGGACGTGACCAAAGTGACGCCGGAGTCGCGGAATGGAAAGAATGAGGAGAAAAAATGGCCGCCGCAACAGCAGATGAACATCAGTACAATACAGACACAGAGCGCCGCGGTGCCCCCTAATTTGGACATGAATTAACCAGAGTTTTGTTTAGTTTCTCTTGCTCGAAATTCTAGCAACAAAATCGACAAAATCGCTGGTACTAATCTTTTCCTTCGAATTCGAGTTTGTTCTGCAAATGCGGTGCGAATGAACGAAATTCAAAGATTTTATCACTGTCCAAATCGAGAGGGCGTTTCGTTGTTACTGGCCACCCTATTTATTATTTCGTAAATATTATAAATATTATATAATTCATGTGCGCCATATTTTGTTCTTGATCTATTTTAGCATAGATATCGTTGACGTACTCGAATAAGTTAACGGTACATTGTAAAGGCGAAGGAGTTTGTTGATCGGTGTTGATAATTTTACGTTTAAATATTTAATTTAAGAGATTTGCAAATAGTCCCTAGCTATCGATTGCTCATATTTTAACCCTCGCATGGTTTTCTCGTATAAATTCACCTGTTCTCTGGTTTAGATAGTGCAAAGTTTTGTATGTTACGATCGTACGTGTTTGTAATTTGTTGCATTTATTGAAACTATCGGATTTCAGTGTAAAACGAAAATGAAAGAATATCGATCAAGGATCTTTCGTGTAACTATTTTTTAGCAGCCTATGAGGGTTAATCGTAATTTGTAAGAATCTTAATGGAACAATAAATAGATGACATTTTTTAAACTGTCACGATTATTTTTGCCAAATACCAACTACACAATCTAACACAATTTCTTTAGCAGCGATATCTACTACCGTCGCGCCGTCTTTCGTTCGTGCTATTTTCACTATCGAGAAACGTTGAAAATACAAATATATGTGCAATATACGCATAAAATACAAAACTAGAATACTTTATTTTACATTCCACTTTCCCGAGGTAAAAATATCTTATCATTATTCATTTAACACATATAACATAATGTGTACTATTTAAAATGGCGTTCGAAATTCTTCCACCTCAACATTTTATTTTTATAATAACGACCAGAGGCGTATTATCGAGGTACGACCATCGCTATCGTAGAATTTCTAAAAAGAGGAATTTTCTCTAGAACAACGTTAACCCTTCTTCCACGCGATCCTAAGAATTTGCTAGTTGTCCGAAGACTTTTTCTGATTTTGTACAGCTTCGCACGGATTCTGCAATCTATCGCTTAAGAATCTGTTTGCAGGACCCGCAGATCCTACCACTTGTAGTCCATCTATCGTCCTCAGGGTTTTCTGGCTGCGTTCCTCGCGCCGACGTCGTTTCTGCAAAGTAACACGTTTTTGTAGGCACTTCTGTACTCGGAGCTCATCACCACGTACACCACAGGATTGATACAAGTGGTCAGATAAATCAGTATGTATCCGGCGATATTGAGCCCCCTCCAATCAATGGCGTTCTTGAACGTTTTCGTGACGGTGATCGGCAAGTAACAGACGAGAAACGACGAGAATATCACCAGGATCATCTTCAGCAGCTTCTTGTCCTTGTTGCACATCCGCGGAGGACTCTCCGTCTTCCTCAAGTTCGCCAGACTCGGGAACCTCGATCCTTTCCTGGTGATCGTCGATCTCTTGACGGATTGTTCCGGCGTGCTCGATCGTAGCCGGTCGTTCTCCGTGGCGACTTTCGAGTTCAATCGTTGAACCCACATAGCGGACTCGATGATGAACGAAGCCCTGCTCGCCATTCTTTCCAATTTATTTCGAGCGTTCGCGGAACCATTCGAAACCGCCGCCGATTCGTTCGTCATAACGCGATCGTTGCGCGAGAACACGTCCTCCGTTTCATCGTGGTCGTCCCGCTCGTCGACGTACGGTATATCATCTATTTTTACGTCGAATCCCGGGTTCATTTTATCAGAGACCTCGAAGATTCCAGGAGTCGACGGTTCGACGGATTCTCTCCTGGATTCGATCGTCCCTTCCGTAGCCATTTTGTTCACTAACCTGTCAGCCTCTTCTTCTTTTTCCTGTTCCTCCTCCTCCTCCTCATTTTCGTCTTCTTCCTTTGTTGGATCCTGGTCCGAGGAAGTTTGGAATTCCGACAGGGACCCTCCGATCGCCGATCTCGAAGGAGTCCGCGAACAATCTAGCCGACTAGGCGCCATAATCGTCCGCTTTGAAGAGAAATTTGAGCAAATCACGCTTCCTGCTGTGCAACTCGAACCCAAGACCGATAGCTCTTCCTCTTGAATCCTTGGGGACACTGACCGATCCTGGGAAATGCGAAGAAACGCAATTAGTCGAATAATATCTGTGGTTGGATGGAAGAACGCCGCATGTCACGTACTTTCACTTTCGAGATATGTATTGTCTCGTTTCTCATTCCTCGATAATGCAAAGATGGGGCTTTTCAGTAGTCGAAAGTGATAGATAAGTCCTATTTTTACGTTTACCAGGCGTAATTTGCATTATTCGGAATGTAAATAGCATGTAAATAGCTGTCGCAGGTTTATGAAAATAGCTACATGCGCAGCTTTATTCTTCCGAATAGCGCAAATTACGCCTCGTAAACGTAAAAATAGAACTTTTGAAGGCGACTGCGGCCTTTTTTTTTGTTTCAGGGCGGTGGAGAAATGCTATGTATTACGCACACCCTTAGATAAAAGTTGAGGGGTAGTGTGAGGCTCAGCCTCCCCCTAAGATATAAGTTGGGGGATGGGACTTAATCCCTAGCCATGTCCACTAAAACCCCACCGCCCAAGGGTTCTACACCCTTCGACCTTCACACTCCCTCGACCTTCCGACCGGGGATAGGGTGTACAGGGACCTACTATCCGCATTACACCTGTACCACACTTTTTCTACTCCAGTAAAACCACACCTGTCCTACGGCGACTGCGGCCTAGATTGATCTTTTATCTAGCGCATCCTTGCAATCCTGGAAACGAGTCTACCCCCTTAAAGTTTTGATGCATATGAATTAAACATAGGACATCGGTTAAATCGCATTATTTTTTCGGGCCTCTCGAATTTGTTTTCATGACCTTTTTTCTGGTAAATACATAAATCCTATACTCTAACCCTTTGCACTCTATTTATAGAATATTTCCATTCTCTATGATTTTTTAAATTTCATGGGTATGAAAATGATATTTATAATAACTCGTACAATACCTGGATGTTTAGTAATTGATTAGATACGAACATATCTAATAATGTAAACAATATTTTGAATAATGGCACAGCCATTTCTATTTGCTAGAAAATTAAACATTTCTTCCTAGCTGGAATAATTCCATTCTATATGATTATTTTAATTGTATGGATATGAAATTGATGTAATACCTCATACAATACTTGAATGTTTAGTAATTGATTCGGTACCAATATATTTAATATTAAATAATTGAATATTTCCGTTCTCCATGCGTTTTAAATTCGATGGTTATGAAATTGATATAATAAATCATGTTTTGAAATTGTGACATGCGCCGTGTTTCTTTAAAACCACAGATATATTCTTATCTTCGTTTCGAAACGAACAACAATTATTTCTTAATCGATTATCATTCATTTTCTGCAGATTTCGATTGTTACCTCACGCTTCACATCCTTGACGTCGGCATTCGCAGTCAGGTTTCGTTTCCTCCTCTTCCAGGCCGTTTTCCGAACGATATAGAAAATCCTGGCATAGCAAACGACGATTGCGACGCAAGGGATTAAGAAAGCAACGACAAAGAGGAACTCTTTGGGACTATGACCGTGAACATCCGGAAGTATCGAGCAGGATCCAATGGCGGTGTCCAATCCGAACCGTCCCCAACTTTCGAACCACGTAACAACGAGGATACCAAACGCGACGATCCATATACCTATTACCATTGGCACTATGTACTTCTGTTTATAAAATCTGGAAAAATATGCACAGTTGCAATCGTGTCCTTATTTGATCAAATGTATTACATAATATAATCAAACGTATGCTACTTACGTAGGATACAGTCTAGGGTGGCCTATCATCACGTAACGATTGATCGTGATCGCAAGAATCGTGAACAGACTGACTGCGACCAGACCGTATCTCAGCAAAGGAAACAGACGACATAATAATGCTCCGTGCGGCCATGAACTATGCCAAAATGTCGACGTGGCGAGGGGTAGATTGAAGCAGCAGAACATCAAATCCGAAACCGACAGATTCATGATGAAGATCGCAGTGGCATTCCTCAGCTGTAAAAAGGAAAGAAAATATTATTCTACCATTAACCCCTGACTGACAAATATGCCTTTTCGGAAATCAATTCCACCCTTTTACAAATAAAGTTTTTTGTAAAAAAAAATCGAATGAAATGTAAATTAATTGTCCAGAAATTCAAAGTTGAGTATTGAGTCTTGTGTTTCCCTCGCAGTAATGACACCGTTCACGTGTGTCTAAATACATAAATAATTAATTTTAAATATTCTTAATGAGTGAGATTGATGTTCAAATGATTGAATTAGATTTGCAAAAGGGTGAAGTTGATTTGTAGAAGGTTGAAATTGATTTACAAAAAGGTGAAAATTGATTTGCACAAGGTTGAATTCGACTTGCAAGGGGATGAATTTCGAGTGCAAAACCTATATTGTATCGTAATATGTAGCAGGGGTCGTTGAACTCGTTTCGATGTCAGCTACACGACTAACACACGTCGCTGTGTAAAAAAGATGACCTTGGCATGATCTCCAAGGTGATAGAACTACTGTTTATTATCATCTGTGCGTTAGCGTCATCGAATCGCGTAAACACCATTTACCCTTCTTTTATACTTTCGATAGCGTGTGGAACAGTTTCAATGCGTTCGATATACACAAGAAAACATTCTCATAAACATAAACATAAAACTGAGTTGTCCGTGAATGCGAAACGAAAGAAACACGGATAAAAATGAAAGATATTTTTCACTGATGATTCGCGTAATTAGCAATGAAATGAAGTGAAAGGTTCGAATTATGTAATGCAATTACAATGTCATTCAAATACTGTGTATATAAAATACGATGTATTTAAATTAGCACAACTCTGGTTATACATGTATATACAGTAGCGCGAAAATGTTCCCGGCCAGATGGTTTTTGCGATTTTTCTTCCAAAAGAAAAGCGTTAAGAAATTTTGATTAGCAAGAACTATCTGGCCGGGAACTTTTGCACGTCACTGTATGTATATACAATATGTGCTACGGTAAAACGTGAAGCAACGGCACCACGCTGAAAATACCGATTCGACAGGAATTTCGCGTTAGCAAGCATTCCTCGACTGATTGTGCAATAAAACATTAAAGCCACTGTGTTGTTTCCTCGCGGTTTAATTCCAGTTCATCGATTGGACCGACTCCGTCGGAATTGGCGCGAAAACACTCCCCCGGGACCAACGAAAACAAGGTAACGCGAAACTTTGATTTCTTCCGCGGCCGAGGTGTAGATCGAAAATCGGATTTCATAATAAACGGTGCCGACAACCTTCCGATCGTTGCCTTGTTTTCGTTATTACGCCGCCGCGCCGATATCTTCGGTATTTATAGGAAAACGGTGGCCATTACCACCGCCGAACAATGGCCGAAACTCTTGCGAAAGAACTCGACGGCGCGGCGTCCTCCACGATCATAGCGCGCGATTAGCTGCTCATTACGATAGGAATTTGAATAACACTATCCTGAAGCGAAACTTGTTTTCTAGACTTTCAAGAACAGGCTCGCGTTATTTTAATTTTTAAACAAGTTCCAGTCAAGCTTACAATTACATAGTAATTTTTAGCATTACGTAATTAATTTCTATTTTCAATAGATCCGGCGTTCTCAATTCGAATAAAAAATACCAACTGAACCCGACGAATGATTTTTTAAAATGAGGACATCATAAATTCAAAGTAAAGAAAGTTTAACCGTGATCTCAGAAATGTTCAGAATTTTCGAACAATGGAATTTCACTATTTTTCTATTGCTTGTTGCCATATTGCGATTTTGAAAATAGTTCTCTACAGTAAACTGCCGTACAACGCGATTAAAAATTGTATATACAGGGTGTCTTACCCGTTTTTGACATCTTGATTTTCTCACTATTGTTACCCGTAGCAAAAAATGTTTCAGTGGAGGCTTGAATGGTGTCGAGTAGAGCATATTATGATGTCAGTTTTTTCGTGAATGGACACGTAAAGGTCATATAAAGGTCAACTTTGGTTTTTTAAATGAAATGAGGTGTTTGTACGTCGGTCCAGTCAGTGGTCGACCGGTTAGTCCAATATTGGTAAACAGAGCTAACGCTTTAGTGCGGCAGTAATATGATGCCTTAAGAATTTAAATAATTTAAATTGAAATATCTCCTGAACTACTAACTTTTCGACACACATAGGTTAGAACTTTTTTATAACGAATGTCCAGCTGCATCGATTGATATATTAAAAAATACCTCATTCCATTTAAAAAAACAAAGTTGACCTTTATATGACCTTTACGAGTCCACTCACGAAAAATCTAATAACATCAGAATATGCTCCACTCGATACCATTCAAGCCTCCACTGAAACGTTTTTTGCTACGAGTAACGATAGCGAGAAAATCAATATGTCAAAATCGTGGGAGACACCCTGTATATGTATTTTACATGGCAGTAAACGTACAATAAATTTACAAAAAAATTGTTTGACAAGTCTGTTCGCTTACTGTTGCAGAGAATGCACATACATACAGTCCGTTTAAAGAATTTTCGACCGCGTTGTACGGAGTCTAACTGTATTTCTGAAAGAAACAGTGAAAAGTCGAAAAGTGAAAGAACAATTTTCGACAAGGGATTCTTGATTGCTGTTTGTAAAGTGTTTGGCGAACAATGATTTTCCCTAAACATCTGGCCGTGTATAGTAATGCTTATTTCGGGTTCTAACGAACGCTGGAAGTCTTGGAACCGGGAGAAATTGGTTTTTCCGGCACAATGCGACCGGTTGAAGAGTTTTATGACTATTCCAAGGCTTGCCGGGAACTGAAAATAAATCGTGCATGCATGGCACGTTGTAAAATCGTCTCCTACATAAATCCAGGGAACTCGAAGAAAGGAGAATGTTTGTATGCATGGCGGGAAGTTATCGTAGCGTCGACGGGTCTTATCTGACGATCGTAGATCGTAGCTCGGTAAATATCACCATTTCGAACCGATAAACATCAACGTTGTAGAACAATTTTATTTATCCAATTACCTCCTATTGCACCTCTACCAATCGGAACAGAAAATATTTCCAACCCAAATTGCTAACAGACTGCGGATTTTATGCATTTATGACATAAATGAGTAGGTGTGCTTCAAAACAGGAAAAAGATTAAAAGAGATGGGAGATTAAAAGATATAGAAATCATCAACGAGGAAAATAAATTTTTATTTAGCTCCTACAGCTTGCAATTGATGTATGGAAATTTTATTTTCCATAAAGATCTGCAGTCTAATAATGAAACAATGCTGATTTCTTTTGAAATCTAGATTCCCACAAGTGCAATCTGCTCGCTTACAACTTTCCAACATTGCCAAGAGGAAAACTGAATTGCGAACCTTTACTAAAAATTTCGCGACGCCCCGCCATTCTGTTCTAGACTTCTAGAACCTGAACTGAGGTGAACCATATTAAATAATTCATTTTAGATTGCCACAAGTGCAATCTGCTCGCTCACAACTTTTCAACATTGCCATGAGGAAAACTGAATTGCGAACTTTTACTAGAAATTTCGCGGCGCCTCGCCATTGTGTTCTAAAACAAGAGCCGAGGTAAACCACTTCGCAAAGCGGTCCGTCTAGGATTTAATAGCAACAAGTAAGGCGCACTGGAAACCCGAGCAACTGCGACGTGTAATCTAGATCGTTCCGAGTAAGAAATTCGTCACTCGGAAATCTAGACATTATCGTAGTTACATTTATCTCCGTGTTTATCGTTGCAAAAATTTCAGACCACCGCCTACAGAGTTGAGAATTATCTGCACTCCTTGATAATCGCCGCTGTATCGTCACTATATGTAATGACAATGTTTAGTACCATTGAATCCAACGTTTCCAGTTATGCAACATTTTCGCAGACGCTATTTCTACACACATGCAGCAAGCGTACAGAGTTAAATGTTACTACACGGAACACGCAGTGCAGTAATTATGATTGTAATCATCGAGAAAACAATTACTATCATTAAACTATACATGTATATAACCATGCAACAATGTTCTCTAGCGCAGTTACTACTGAACATTGTGTTATTAAATAATTAAAAATTTCAATCAACCCCTTTACACAACAAATTAAATTAAATAAAGTTTTATGTAACCAAAGATACCCATTTCTTTATCAAATAGTTTAAAATTTCAATCAACCCCTTGACACTCAAATTAAATTAAATGAAATTCTGTGTAACCAATGATGCCATTTATTATTGATCTTATCACTGGTGCAAGCTCTGCGATGAATTTTCGTTCAATTTCAAAATAGATGCGTTTCTGGGATAATAAAAATGTTACGGGGTAACACCGATGTCCCTAGAAGCGAATGACATATTAGGCGCACAAATTAATTTAATTTATTTATTCGAAGTTTATTTGAACGTTACTTTACACGTCACTTTACACTTGGTCATAATTAGACTGTGGATCTTTATGCGAAATAAAAATGTTTCGCATTAACCGTGGGAACCAAGAATAATATAAAAATTGATTTCATCCCTTAATGATTTTGTTACATTAAAACATTCTTGAATTTTTTAAATCCTTTACTGTTTTATATTTCACCCAACCAATTTCTTCATAAATGCATGAAGTTAACATTGACATTAGAATGAGAGACAACCAGATTAATTTGTGGTTCTCTCTATCTCACACTTATTGTTAGTCAATTGTAATTTCATTTCCGTTGCGGAAAATCGTCGTAAAAAATTGTGCGAATGGCGAAGCGAAAACTAACCTTTCGGGTACGCAGAAGAGCGATAATGGTGAAAAGGTTGCCTGGTATCCCGACGAGCATGAAAAGCACACAACACCCGGCGGCGAAATGTAACAGCCATCGCGGGTAGCCGTCGAAAAGGACTACCGATCCTGGATCCTGTAGGACCTTCTCGAGGGCCTCTGCTCTGCCATTGTGACCGGTATCGTTGCTCGCCATCCAGTACTCCATCTGCAGACAGCATGCTAGACAGTTATCGTTTTGCACAGGGCCGTAAAACTCGGCGACTTCTTCCCGATAAATCTGGAGAAAAAATTTTTTCTTCCCTCCTTGCCGTGAACATTTGCTCCCCCAATCTGGAAATGTTGCATTTCTTTGTTCCACGCCATGAACATATTCTTCACAATTTTTCTGGACTATGAATTTTCTTCGCTTTATCGCGATCTATTTTGAAAAGTATGTTTTTACAGAAATCACAGAAATGAGAGTAAGCAAATATTTGTGCTGTGAAAATAAAAAAACTGAGTTTATCAGTTATTTCACGTCACATTATTTAAAACTAAATGCATTCGAATTTGTAAAATGCATCTCAATTGTAAACAGTACAACTCTGTTTCTGATTTATGGATTGCGGTGAACGAAGCGTGAACATCCATCGAAGCAGAAACTCTTCGTACTTTGATTTCATCAATGCCTAATCGAATTTTCCACGTTATTTGAAGAAATGGCAATTATACTAAGTATTAATTTCTAAATATAGAAGAAATTTTCGATAATCTTGATGTTATTTACTTAAAAAACGTGTGGCTTTATGGAAATTTCACGGTTCGTTTTTTGTTAAACTATATAACTTTCCGTTTTTCTGTAAATGAATAATATATCTATGACTGTAATCATGTAAATGGTTTCTTTTATTGATCCTAAAATACTATCGGGCGTCAGCTTCTCATTTCTATGACATAATTACAAGATTTCATCAAAAAATCAGGTGGCTTTATGGTCATTTCGGGCAGTGTATATGTTCCCCATTAATCGCACCAGATTGCGAATAAACAATGCGAACGAAAGAATGTGTACACGCGATGCCAAGACGTATTTCTCAAGTTCCCAACAACGCATTAAGAAAGAAAATGGTTGAAGTATCGCGCGACAAATGCACACGCTTGCATCGGTTTCTGCTCTTCCATTTTCCGTTTGTTCTATCAAATTGGAAACGTTGATCGATTTGTTGTCTGTTCCCATTATGGGTACTCGACTACTCGACTTGGTTCTCTTGTTTCTCGCGCGTCGAGAAAATGCACAGAGGAACGCCTCTTCTTTTTCCCGTGCGCGCGGAACGTTGAAAAGGAAGAGAGGAAATCTATTTTCGCCACTCGAGACGATAAACTCTTTCAACCGGGAGTAAACTTTACCGAACGATTCTATCTTATGTCGGAATTGCGCGTTCCAGAGGAACCACGAAGAGCATGATTTTTAGATTTCGTCCGAGTGTCCGGATGAAGCTGCTCAAACAGTTAGAAAGACGATTGTGCGAAACTTAGAAATGGTTGTCGCGCAGACCAGGTGCGAACAACCCTCGGATCCAATTGCTCGGGACCGGAAGTCGGTCGTTTTTGTGCGCTGATAGCAGAGTGCATTGTGGTCAATAGACTGCGGATGTTTATGCAATTTTCAGTTTGTATGGACAAAATTTTAAAAAGTGGTGCTAAATAAAATCCTATCTTCATTAGTAATAACTAGACTGCGGATTTTATGCATTTATGACAAAAATGGGTACGTACAATTTAAAGCCGTGGACATGTTAGAAATATTTAAGGGCATCAGTGTATTAGTTTCAACTTAATAAGATATTTAAAAGAAGAATACAGTTTTTACTTGGCTCCCGTGTCCTGCAATCAATGCAAACATTTTTTATTTGGCATAAAGATCCGCAGTCTAGTAATAACATTCGTAGGTCGAAAATAAATCAAAATCGTACTAAATTCTGTTGAATTTGATACTCCAGCATTTTTTGAAAATTTTTATGAACCGTATAATGCATAAAGATCCGCAGTCTATTGATCGATAATGTTATGTGTGTAATAGAAATAATTCAGATTTCAACTGTACATCATATTTCATTTAACGACAATGTATACATTGTTTTATAAAGATGACAACTCTGAATTTATTTAAATTTCTTGCAATTTTTATAACAATATGTGCTTGAATGAAGAAATTCATTTAATAATTCCTAATGGAAGCACCTTTATAATTTCGATAATTGAAAAATAAAAAATGTAAAACCGGTCATGCAATCGGTCGTGGTACGGTTAGTGTCAAAAAAGGAATTTTACTAGTTACGTTTATTAAACTGTCAAGTCAGCGGTTCCTCATAAAATAAATGTTCCGTGTATATTATTATATATTTTTTACAAATCAGATAGATTTCCTTGCTATTGATTGAATTGATTTCCTTACAATTGAAAAACATTTTAGAGCGACTAGATCAGTATAGGTATGCCATGTGCACGCTCACGAATTTGGAGCACGTCGCGACTTCAAACAAATACCGCATTCCTACACTAAATAAAAAAAAATGTTTCATTCAAAATATTATTCTGTGATTGTAATGAAACGGTATTTGATCATAATTACATATGCAAATTATACATGTACTAAATATGTATCTTCTAAAAAATAAAGCAATTAGCATTTTGTGCATATGTACCAATTTTTTAAATATTAGGAAATGTCTGAATAAACCCCATGCTTCTATTTTATTTTCCATTGGTGTAGAAATTGTTCACTTAAAATCCGTAGCCGGGTAAAGACAGAAATTAAAATTATTTTTCAAAGAATTTGGAAAAGACCGGAAACAGAAAACTATCCCCTCTAGTAAAGTTTGGTATGGAAATTGTTCACTTAAAATATCCGTAGCCGAGTAAAGATAAAAGTGAACATTATTTTTAAAAGAATTTGGAAAAGACCAGGAACAGAGAATTCTGTTTCCTCCAATAAAGTTTCGTGCCCCGAGAGGTGGTGAGATGCTTGGGTCAAAAGTGAACGTGCGAAAGCACGCTTTATCGGCGATGTGAATCGTAATCCGGTGCTATCGTCAGCACAATCCATCCATTCACACGAATCCTTACCTAGAATTGAATAGAAGGGCACTTACCTTCGTGACAAGCAAAGGCTGTCGGTCCTGGTCTCATTGATGCGAATCATTTGTGGCACGTCATCGCACGAGCACTCGCAATCTCTGTTTGATACATTTAGATCGCTCTTCTGGGGGATTTACAATGTAGCAATGCAGCATTTCAGCTTGTGATCATCTCTTATTCTTCATAGCGATTCTATATCCGTGTCGATGTTAGCGAATTATTTGAACAATCTCCTACACGTTGTTACGTTATCCTAACATCATCATACTCGCGCGTTCCTCTTCAACGCCATCCTTGCGAACACTATGCGAATCATTGAAATTCTTGGAAAAATGATCTACTCGATCGATCGCTTTGATTTCTCACAAGAACACTCTTCGTGTCCTAATTAATTCACGATTTTACAGAATGTTCTGACTGACTTATGGTTGAGGAACTATCATAATTAGACAGCGGATCTTTATTCAAAATATTGGATTGGCAAGAAAGTAAATTCGATATTTCAAGGTGAAATAAAACCCAATTTTTCTCTTCAAGCAATCAACTTTAATCAGTAAAATATTTTTCAGTTTGTTCGATGATCTTTTGCCATCTTTCTGATATAGCTTTATAATTCCACGCTCATAAAACTTGAAAATTTTACCAAAATTGGGTTTATTTTCACCTTAAAATACCGAAATTACTTTCTTACCAACCCGATAGAAATGTTCTACCTGAATCGCAATAAACCGAAGTGATATAGAAATTGATTGTCTTTGTTAATATGTTCGATAGGATCATTACGTAAAATAAAAATGTTCTACTCGAATCGCAACAAACCGAAGTGATATAGAAATTGATTTCCTTTGATAATATATTCGATACAGGCCGAAAATAATACAAACAGTATTTTGAAAAATGTTTTTACTGTTTTCAATTACACCCACCGATCCGCTGTCTAATCGTAACGATTCACTTTATAAAGAGAGAATAGTATCATTACAATATTAAGTGCACACAATTCGCAGCCTAATAATAACACATACGAACCGATTCAACGAAAAATCTTCGAACCCGTAGAATCTATAAAGACTTGTAGCGTCATTGTTGTCGCGTTCACCTGGCTCAACATCTTCGTGAACGTTCTCTCAACTTGCACTTTTGAATTACCAAAGACACACTGAACTTAAACGACCGCCTTCCTTCTCAGAATCTTTCAATTCCATAAAAATTCTTCTCCGTTGGTATCGTAGGATCTCGAACATCTCTCCTATTGGTCCAGAGGGATTTTCGTATCCGAAAGAACTTGGAACGACGCGTAACTCGAAGACAATTGTACTGTTCAGCTCGTGTTCACTCGGCAAGATAGACTGTGTTCGGATAAGTTTTAATTAATTAGGATCCGGTTCGAGAGAATCGAGATTCGAAACGTTTCTCGCGTATTCCGCGAAACGAACTAAACCGATCCAGTAACTGGACCGCCGAATTCGTTCGCACGGATGCGTTCTTTCGAACCTAATAGAGCGCAGGCGTGGGGTTAGTGTCCTTCATGGATGAGGGGAAACAGGCGAATTCTATTTTACCATTTTCAAGAAAACTTCGTTACTTCGCTTGACGAAGAACACGCACCGAACACGCTCGCCGAGTTTATTTCACGATATTTTACATGGAGTAATTGCGAGCCGATATCGTCGAATCTACCAACAAACACGCAACAGTTATAGCTTCAGGCACATTCCCATCGTTTAATGAAAGAAGTGATATTAGCTGCTATAAAAGGATCAGAGCAGCAGGATCAAATTTTTGCTAGAGGTAACGAGGTCGAGAATTCAACCCGTTGTAATATTTTCTTTGCTACGCCAGTGTCCATTATAATTCCACAAGGGCCAAATATTCCGATAAAAGAAATGTGCCAAAGTGTATTATAATTTTCGGATGACCTCTAACCCTTTGCTGTATCATTTTCTTTACAGTTACAGCGAGTAAAACGTCTTTGTCCCGAAAAATGTCGTACAAGAGAATAGGAAATAATTTATGTTTTCTGTAGATTTATTTTAATGCTTAAATATTGTTTACAAACGAATCAAATTTTATTTCATTTAATAAGAAAAGCGTAACATTCATATCTGTTACCCATTCAAACACGGCAAGGATTTAATAATAGCTGAGGATATTCGAATAATTTAAATATTCTATATATATATATATATATTAAAAAACACTAAATAATAAAAAAATGAGGAAGCTTTTTTGAGGATAAAAAATTGGAAGGGAAATTTTAAATTAAAATATAAATTAGTAAATTTATTATAAAATTTAAAGGGAAGAGAGAGATTTTAATATTATATAAGATTAAAAATCTTCTTTTACACAATAATCCCTAAGAAAATAATTGGATTTTGTTATTGAGGGTGAGTTGTTGATTTATGATTAAAATTGCTGTTGCTATTGAAGGATTCTTTTAAAAAATTCTGAGCTATGAACCATAGACACAAATAGTTACAAATTTCATTTCATTTAAAAAGAAAGGCGTAACATTCATTTTTGTTAGACTTTGTTTAAAATCTACATCGCGAGTGTGGCTCGTTAAAATACGACAAGGGGTTAATCAGCCAGACCGTAAGAAAAATATTCCAATCCCCGTTCGATGAAACTCGAAGGACACGATAATACATATTTTATCGTCTTAATTCAATACGGAGCGAGATCGATCATGCGTTTCTGTAATCTAGCATTGACAGGATGAGGTACAATCTTCAGCGTATTTGTACGTGATTCATTTCACGAATTTTCTGTCTCGATTGAAAAGGAGCTTGATTCACGAAGAAATTAACTAGACTGCAGAACTTGATGCAAAATGAAAATCGCCTCCAACGATTGCAAGAAAGAGAAACTAAATTCAATGTTATTCCTTCCCTTAATGATTTGAATAGAGGGGAAATCATATATATTGATAAGTCCAATTATTTAAATTCTCCAACAATTTTGAATTTCATCTACTCAATTTTACTATAAATGCATAAAGATCCGCAGTCTAATATTTACATTAGTAATAACTATAAAACGTATTAATCATATTAAGACAGAAAATAAATTTTCATGTCCGGTGGTCCAGCCATTAGTGATAATTCATACAATCAACCATGAATACAAATATTTCTGAAACTCGTTTAATACTTTCTCTAATAATGTTGCGCGGGGAAATAAAATATCAAATACGATAATTAATAATGAGTTATCATATACTATGTCATATTGCGAGCGATAGAATTAGTATATGATATAATTAGACTGTGGATGTTTATGCAATTTCCAATTTTTGTATAAGAATTTTAAGAAACTCGGAGCAAATAAAATCTTCTTTTCCGTGGTAGTAGCCTTTTTAGATCTGAAATAAATTAAAATCGTACTAAATTCTGTCAGATTTCATATCCTAGCATTTTTTGAAAATTTCCAAAAGCGATAATTGCATAAAGATCCGCAGTCTAATGATAATTCATTATTAATTATAATATTTGATATTTTATTTCCCCGTGCAACATTATTAAAAAAAGTATTAAACGAGTTTCAGAAATATTTGTATTCATGGTTGATTTTATTAATCATCACCAATGGCTGGACCACCGGACGTGACACATACCACTAGTGTTCTAAGTAGATTTTTTTTCGTTTTCTACAGCCCGTAGGATTATTTTTCTTCACCTTCGAAAAAATATGAAAAATTCGCGTTTCTCGCGAGACGGTCCCATGCTTCCGCCGCACCTTTTATCATTATCATCGGCGAGCATCATATCGGTGTTTATGTTAAAGATAACGTCCTATCTTAGTCTCCGCCCTCGCGAACGCAGCGACGAAAGAATCAGAGAACGGTGCTTGTTACCGAGATTTCTTGGTAAATTGGTACGGCCCGTTAACATTAACAGAATCCGAGGGCGGTGAGACATTAACGGTGAAATCAGTTAACTCGTCAGACGTCTCAAGACGAGCGGGGGCGTCGATGCTTGATAAAATACGCCGGCATTCTCCGCGAAGACACGCGGCCAATTTATCCGTAAATCCAAAGGGAAACTTGATTTCCCGATTTCTCACCTCGTCACCACAATAAAACAACTCTTGCGGCACGCAGTTTCACGGGGGAATTGATTGGTTTACCTGCAGCGAAAATAGATCCATCGTCAATGTCGACTCCGTGAGCCAGAAACCGTTGTACGAGGAAATCAACCGATAAATCGATCCGGTGCGAAGATAAAACGATTTATTACTTGGTCATTTGGCGATCGTTCATTGCCGAGTTTCGGTGATCCTCCACGGGACACATTAATCAAGGATGTCCCTCGAAAATCAGCTTTGTCGGTCAATCTATTCTTACTTGCAAGGAAATTCTTTCGTTCTTTTTAGTAGAACACTTGCCTGGCAATTTTTTAACCCAATTCACAATATCGTTTACATTATTCAATATTTTGCTATCAATTAATTACTAAATATTTAAGTATTCTATAAGGTATTATATCAATTTGGATTATTATATCAATTATATCAGTGGATTTGATGCATTTACGACAAAAATGAGTAAGTGTGTAATTTAAAACAGTAAAAACATTAGAAGAATTTCAACATATTGTTATATTATTTTCAATCTATTAAATATATTAAGAATGAATATAATTTTCTATTTCACTCCAGTCTGTTGTCTCGAATGTCTTGAATCTCATTGAATGGAATTATTCTAGGTCGGCAGAAATGTTTAATCTCCGAGTTAAAACAGCTCCGTCTGCAAAGGGTTAATAGTCTTCTTCAAACCTAGACTTATACATAGCTCTTTTCAGTCTATAAATATACTTTCCAGATTAACAATTCCGTTATTCAGAACCTCGTCGATTGTTTCGGAACGGGCGTCGTTAAGCTTCTTGATACATTTCCAAAAATTAAATTCACTAGACCGTTTTACAGCTCGCAGACTTCAGAGAAACAATTGCTCGAGAAAAAGCCAATGGAAAGTTAAAGTAGACACGTCGCTGGTGCACAAGAGGAACGTCACGACTCTTGTTTCCTTTTTTGTTTCGTAGCTTTTGAAATATACAATATTTGAAGAAAAACGTCACAACTCTTCCTTTAGTTTTCTTATACAATTATTAGGTTTTACTTGTTTCCACTAGTAGCCACAGCTGGTTAATCCCTTGCTCTACAATTTATTTCACGGTTTCAGTGATTAGAACTCTTTCTGTAGTTCGCAATTTCTTAAAAAAGGAGTTTATATCTATTGTATGCCTATACGTTCTTCAATAACTATACATTAACAAAACCAAAACAGAATATCATCTCGGTTTAAAGGAAATTAATAACATACATATTTATTAGACTCTAAATATTCCTTTCTATCGATCGTATACTTTGTTGATAAGAGCACTGGTTCGATCAATTTTTACTTCAAAGCAATTTTGCAATTTATCTGATTCAAATTTCGACGCGTTTCGATCTATGTTTAGATCATTTTCAAGGAAATTAATAATTGCGTCTGTGAATTATTAAACCAAATTAAACTCTGTTCAGAATCTTCACGATATTGTAGGGCAAAGGGTTAAACTGTTAGAGGACTTTGAAGCGCTCTCCTATAACATTTTTTTTTATTCCTCACGTTTTTATTGACTTATGCATTTCTGTGGAAAAGATGAGTGAAATTCGGAACAAAGATTTAAGGATATCGGTAGATTATTTTCAACTTTGTAAAATTGTCGGAGGAAAATACTTCCCTTTGGCTCCTGTTGCTCCTTTTTTGCTACAAACGAAAATCCCTTTGATACTTGCATACAGAATTCTCGCGAAAGAAATGACTGTGCAGATATGTATACTTTTTCGTGGCACTGTACTGCAAGAAGACTTCCGGTTTACGCGACGTCGCGCCGGCTTTGGTCCGTAGAAAAGGTTCGGGACGTAGGTGTAGGGGACTCTTGCACTCTCTCGGTGGAGAATGATTTATAGAAACGCACATCGACCTATCCACGATGCTCGCCCTGGAAGCACCTACGCTCGATCCGAACCACGCGTTCCGTTCGCTGAAAACCCGGCGGTCCCTACATCCTTTTTAAAAATAATTACATTTGGTTACCAGGGTACACGAGGCCGCGATGGGGAGTGAACCAGCTGGGTACGAGCGGTCACAACGGAAGAGTACACACACCGCGCCGCCCCTAATCAATCGGAAGTGGCACCGATCCTCCTTTTTTTTCCTTTCTCTTCTTCGCCTAACCTTCTTCGCAAGAAGGAAACGCCATTTACGCGGCCCGCTCCGCCGATTGGTGGACGCTATTAATTAAAAAACTGGGGGAGAACTAAATCGGCCGGCTCGGGGGTGGCTCCGTAAAATATACACGGTGCTCTGAAATTGTAACGCGGATGCACTGAAATTGGAAGGCTCGAACAAGGGAATCTAGAAATTGAGCTGAGAAAAAAATAGTAGAAAAATACGCCCCACTGAACTTGGCACTTCATGAAGTTAATGGCTGTACTTAAAAGAATTTCGATCGACAGAAAATATTATATGTAGAATTAGGAGCAAGTCTGATCACACACACTTTATATCAGTATAACCAGGGTTATTAGGCTCCGAAAATTTAATTGAAATTGGTTAATTGGTTTACGAGTTATAAACGATAAAAATGGTGAAAGGCAGGAAATCTTGAAAAATTGAAATTTTTACCACTTTTGATCGTTTATAACTCGTAAACCAATTAATCAATTTCAATGAAATTTTCGGAGCGTGTATAAATACGAGTTGATGAAACACATCTGTTAAATTTTCGTTATTGGCCCAGTTAAAAAAGTCGTAACAATCAATTTTTACTATGGTTTCTCACAATTCTGACCAGATGCATTTTTTCAACATATTTTTTAGACGGCATTTACTAATCTAATTCTTCTAGCCTTACAGAGAAATTCAAGTCGTTTGGTCCATTCATAAAAATGTTATTCCATAATAATGTTAATCTTCTACGACAATTTTCGGGATAAAGACATTTTAGTCGCTGTAACTGTAAAGAAAATGATACGGCAAGGGGTTAAAATGGAAAATGAATGATGCAAGCGAGATAAATGATTGAAAACTGAATTAATTCATTGTGATTTCGACGATATTGTGAAAAATGAACCGTTCGATAGTGCTTGTCATTACAACATTATATGGAATTCATTGAGTGTTAATATCCTGTTCCTTGAAATATCTCGAAACAACAAATATATGACTTAGACTGCTTTCACAATTATGGGCACAAATGGTTATATCAGTGGAAAGTGATTTCCTCTTTTTCTGATCGGAAGCAAGCTTCGCAGAAACAATAGCTCGAATTTGTCGTATCGGTGATCGGTAGAAGCACGATCAGACAGGTCTCTGTGATCGCAAAATTGTTGTCAGTCTCCGCTTGTTGCGTTGATATACATTGCCCTAGATTAAGCCTAGAGTTACACCCCCATCTCTAATAAAAAGTAAACGTTCGACGAGTTATCGTCAAGGGGGCCGTTTACCCGGTCCCCTTTCTATAAAAACTTCGACCTAAATCGCTAAACTAGACGATCTAATCGATTAAGTTGACTAAAACAAATTCAGAAAATCATTTGGCGAATAACGTTTTCCGATTCAACTGTAATATGCATTTTATTCAATAGCATAACTCGATCAAAAACTGTTTAAAAAGACTGTACACTTACTGACGCAAGAGATACATACATTATAATTGTATCAAACGACCTGATTTTTTATAATCAATTAGAAGCATTGGTTTACGAAATAATACGCAAAAAATATTTTCCAAAAATTGTAATTTACAAGGTTACATGCAAAAATAAAATGGCATTTTTTAAAACTTTTATTTGAGCCCTTAATGAAAATTTAAAATATATGTTTCGTAGATCTATGTTAGTTGTACACATGCTGAAAATTTCATCGAAATCGGTTGACGCTGGAAAAAACGACGCGCATCGAAAGATATACGATTCTGTAGATTTTAAGTGTAAAACTACTATTTTCTCCATTTTCAACCGCTTGAACTGCGTGTGTGTGTTAATCGATCTCGATGAAATTTTCAACAAGTGTATAACTAACATAGATCTACAAAACATATATTTTAAATTTTCATTAAGGGGCCAAATAAAAAAGTTTTAGAAAATGCCTTTTTTATTTTTGCATGTAACCTTATAAATTATAATTTTCGGAAAATCTTTTTTGCATATCATTTCGTAAATCAATGCTTCTAATTGATTATAAAAAATCTGGTCGTTTGGTACAATTATAAACAAGTTGTTTCGTGGCTCACTGTATGTTACAGTATGTACTTTTAAACAATTTTGTTCGTCGTTTTCCAGAGGTGTGTGAAAGAATTTCTATCCTAGCACCGAACTTCCTTCGAAATAATTTCTGTTTATTGTATCGGAAAATCGACGACACTCGAATATATTAATGGATTCTTAGAAGCGATTAATCTCGCGCTTTGATCTTCCTCAGATTAATATAGCCTTGGCTCGAGGTGCCCGGATGCGGGTTTCACAGAAACTTCTGCATTCGTCGAAACACAAAAGTACAATCTACCTGATTGTGAGACTCGAGTGAATCATCCAGAGATTGGCCGCGTTTTATATTTCGTTTATGGAAAAATTAAGTTTCAATCGTGCACAGATTTGTCAAATTTAAATGAAATTTTCGTGAAAAATGCAAAGGAGGACGTAACTGAAGATCATCGTAATAATGTTAGGTCGTTCGGGAAGTAATTTGTTATTACTAGACTGCGGATTTTTTATGCATTTATAACAAAAATTGTTATGCACAATTTAAAGCAGCGGACATATTTGAAAAATTGAAGAACATCAACATATTAATTCCAGTTTAGTAAAATAATTAAAAGAAGAAAGAAAGTATTTAGCTTCTGTGTGTTTTGGAATCGACGCAGATATTTTTTATTTTGCATAAAGATCCGGCAGTCGAGTTATTACTAAACAGCGGATCCATATGCAAAATAAAAATTGTCTTCCTGAACTGCAACAAATTCGAGTGTAATACAAAATGATGTTCTTTCTTAACATGTTTAATAGATTGAAAATGCTAGTCCCTTTCATAACAAGTCATTTAGTCTGGAAAGAGACGTCTTTAAAACGTCTAATTTCTGTATTAACATCCTCAATTTTAAACATTTTCCGACAATTTTGAATTTCATCTACCCAATTTTGGTATAAATGCAGTCTATTGACGAGTTAACATCTACACGTTAGGTTATAGGCAACTAAAACTTACAAAATTCCTGACACATTTACCTACAAATAACAGAACAATATAACTTATTTCAGGAAAACTGTGTGAAATCAACACGAGGGGCGGATGTGGGTGAATGAACTGTATTGTCGTATGTAGTACGGTAGATCTAAATGCATTAATTCTCAAGAGAAATTCTTGAAATTCTGTTCGTCAGCGTAAAAGTTGCTGCTGCATTTCGTGTTTCGTTTTCGGTCGGCGTGGTCCCGGGCTTTCCGATTGCCTGAAAACCTGACGTAGGCCTAGTCACCATGTTCCTCGTGATTCGCTTCAAGTCCGTCCCCCCCCACGCTGTGGTCTACTGGGCCCGTATCTATCGCGGCAACCAGTCCATTCGCGGTGACGGTGACGGACAGATCGTTACTCGTCGCTTTGGATCACGTCCCTCGATCCCTCCGCCGACGATCGATCTCCATCCGTGGATCCTCATCCTGTCACGCGGGGAGTGTCACCGGAACCTGCCACTCCCATTGTGCATTAAAAAAAAGTGGAAGATCGTGCTAGACCACGAAGATCAGATTCGTTGAAAGAGACTAGGCCCAATTTTGGGGCCCGTCGTGCAAATTTCAACTTTCCGGCGTGCGAACGGTGTATCGTAAACGAGAATTGAACTGACAGGACGGGGAGCAAGTGTGAACTTTAATATTATAAAACAGTGCCAGGTGGATTTGACGATTGTGGAACGAAAATAGATCCGCGGAACTATTGATTTCGGTTTTGGCGCGCCCGTGCTGGCGAACCGGAAGTCGGGTATGCAGACGCTGTTGCGGATGGTCACCGATCGCAATGACGTATGAGTCGTGAAAGGAATTAACGCGGTGAGTCAGCCACGCATGTTTCTTTCCTCGTCGCATCGCGTCGGTTCCGTGAAGTTTTAATCACTGTCGCGTTGCTGGGAAAGATAATTTTGTTGCGAGACCTTCTGCTTCCGGAAACTGTTTTCCCAATATCTCAGGCGGAGAGGAATTTCTCCGATTGCGAATCGCTCGCGGATTTTGACGGGCAAGTTTTCCGGATCGATCGGAGTCCGGTACAGTGCCATTTCCTTCTCCGTTCGGCGAGCAACCGTCTGTGCAGGTGATTAAATATCAATTTCAATCCTCGTTTGACTTTTGCTAGTTCGATTTTATTTCGATCGACGATACAACCCCTGCCAGAATGTTTCCGATCGGAGGCATTGATACGGATTTTAGAGAAAACATTCACAATGTATATATCTATTTAGAAGCATATTACTTTATGAAGTTAAAACTGATGGGAAATGAAAAGGGGCTTATTGAAGAATGAAAAACAACAACAGAAAACAGTGTAACTTTTTAGAGACACAAGTCTAAATGAAACGAATAAATCGAATATTTAATTCATTTTAAACTAGAGATTGCAATTTCACGTGCACATACTGCAGTACGCGAATAGAAAATTTATATTTTTGTCGAGAGAATCACATTTTATTTCATTTAAAAATTATTTGTTAGACTTTGCTTAAAATCTTTATGACGCATGTGACTCGTGAAAATACGGCGAGGGATTAAATTGACACGCATTGAAGTATATTGTACGTAAATAATAAACATATTTTGTTTAATCACGTCCGATTTAAAAGTAGCATTGGGAGTTCTGTCGGTCCGAAACGAGAATAATTGTAGCCCGAGCTGGAACGAAGGGGCCGAGCAGCAATTGGCTGTATGGCACATGCACCCTTTCGAGGACCAATGCCGAGATCCCGGCAAAAAACGGCTGTTATGTGTCTCATGCGACGACGAACGTATCGGCGCGACAAAAAATGGCCAGGACAAAACGAAACACGAATGACACCCGTACTATATTCTCCTCTTACTCGGTCGCCGTTGTTTGTATCTGTCAAGCTCTCTCTTTTCGCCAGCAATTTCGCATACAAGTGAGCACGTGGTCTCGTGGGCGGGATTTCGGATCTAGAGATCGTGGAACACATGGCGATCCAGCACTTGCGCAACGTGCCAGCCGATCAAACCCGTTAACCGGCAGATATATGTATTCCATTATGAACGAACTGGGTGGTGACGAACAGTCAATTCCGCGAGTTGCATTTATTAACCCCTTGCCGTACCATTTTCTTTACAATTACAGTGATTAGAACGTCTTTATCCCGAAGAATGTCGTGGAAGAGAAAAGAAAATTTATATTTATTGTATGAATACATTTATTTGAATGCTTAACACTAGGGATGGGATCTAATTCAGTTTGTACTCACGAATCCGAGTTAATTTCAATAACCAACTTTCATTTCATGGGTTTCGATTACTACTTGAAAGCAATAATGTTTCAATGATCATATTTGAAATTTATATCATGATCTGGATCTCATCGAGAACTGAGAAATTCGATTATTTTTGAAACATTCGGCGAAAGTGAGCACGAGAAGTTGTAGTTCAAGGTTCAGAGATGTTCACGTGTATTGTTGTTTGTTGCAGTTCACTCATCATTAGTCAACAATTGTTTTCTATTCTCGTCAGGTTCCTCGGAATTCATCCTTCGTCCGCTCATTTCCATAAGTCCGATTTGCTCGCGCGAGTCCACGGCAATGTATTTATAGCGACGAGCAGGCCAACAAACGTTTGTTTGCATTGAATTTCGATTAATCGTCACAGCCATTTTCTCTGTGCATCATGTTGTATTGGTTTGGCAAATAAGTTCGTTCGGTTTTTGTGATTTATTCCACTGTAAAAAAACCGAACGAAGTTATTTGCCAACCCAATAGTTGTTGGTACCGACACTAAGCGTTTTATCGCTGCAGAGGGTTGACTGAATGTTTAAATACTTCAGAATTCGAAACTCGAAGAAAGTTGTGCTAGTTTCGTGCTCGACCGAAAGCGTAAAACCAAATTCGGATTCACAGATCCCGTTACAAATTGATCGTTCATATAATACATACATAAGTCTGAATGAAAATGGACTCTCGACCATCTTCGACACTCGAGCGACATCTCAAAGTGGAGAACGCATGATTTACGACATTCTGCTTCGCATCAAATGCAAGTTGCACGCCTGTTTCATATGACACCTACACTAAAGCAAGTATGTACCGACTTATTAAAGGCAATCTTGAATTCTTGGAAATTAGCGTGAATGTTCAACCGCGATTAGCATTTCTTCCATTTTCCGTGCCTATGCTTCTCGAACTTTGCAGTCTTGCATCACAGTAGTTTGAAAGTAAAAAGCTACAGTGACTCATACAGTGACTCTTCAAAAGGATGATAACTTTTCGTAATATTGGACCATCGATTTAAAATTTTTTGGGAAGTTAAAACAATTGGCTTGCTAAATACACGACGTGGCCAAACTTTTTGAAAACCACGCTTATATTAAACTGCACTAAAAAGGAGAAAATCATTTTTTTCCTGGTTCTCCATAAAATACCGAATCCAATTAAATGATTAATAATATTTTTCCCCAAAATATTAAGCAATTAGTTATACTACGCCATAAGTCTCGCAGGTATGCAACGACCCATCCGCCATTAATTTCGGAAATGAACTCGCAAGGTCACGGTTGGTCCTGGTTTCGGTCCCGTGGGTTTACGAGACAGCAGTTCCCCATTCAGAAAGCTCAAAAAGACAGCGTCGGTTGCTAGGAATGTACAAATGTTCGCGACCATAAATAACCGGATTGGTTGGGCCCAAGGTAACGCGACGCACTACCCGTAAATCTGCAGAACAATGACCGTATTACCCATGCCATAAATTCCGTCCGCGAAAACCAGGAGAGGTTGCTCCTCGAACTGAAAATGACGAGACTATATGTATATATACAATAAATTAAAGAATATTTCAAAACATCTTCGCTACTGCATTTTGCCAAACAGATGTTTCTTCTCTCCTTTAGCCCGAAGATTCTGAACAGAGTCTAATAAATATATATGTTATTAATAGACTAATAAATATATATGTTATTAAGAGCGGATTTTATGCATTTATGACAAAAATCGATACGTACAATTTAAAACAGTGGATGTATTAAAAAGATTTAAGGTCACCAGTGTATATTAGTTTCACCTTAATAAGATCATTAAAAGGAGAATGAAATTATTAATTATTAATTTTCTGTAAACCGAAATGACATTCTGTTTTGTTGTAGTCTGTTAGCCTTTGAAGAAAATATACAGTGAGTGTAAAAAGTATTCGTACGCCCTCTAAAATAAACTAATTTTTTTATAATTGTACCGAACGACCTGATCTTTACCACGTTTTTATTATAATCAATTAGATACATTGATTTACAAAATGATAGGCAAAAAATATTTTACAAAAATTATTGGAGAATTTACAAGGTTACATGCAAAAATAAAAAAGGAATTTTTTGAAACTTCTTCTCATTTTTATGATCGTTTAATTTATATCAAAACGAAAAAATCGTGGACAACAAATAATGTGTTTCAAAAGAAATATCTAAATACAGCGTTTAGACGAGCAAGAAGAGGGCCAATTTTCTTTCCCATTCCCGAAAGAAACGTTAAAAATATCTCCCACGTGGATGCCCCGTTGGGTCAGGTCAAGATTAATCGTCTTTCGATGATTCTCATGGCAGCCCGCGAACGGGTGCAAACGGAGATATTGGTCCAGGAACACTGTTTTGTTTACCCGGCTCCATTCGCGTGGGTGTGCTTTCCCCTGCACGTGTTCTCCTCGTCCACGTGTTGCTGCACGAAATACGAGCGACTGTAAATTTCAACGCGCGGGGATTCTTTATTGCTACTTCGTGCGGCATTTAACGCTGAGAATACAATTCGTATCGACAGTGGCCATACGGTTGAAAGCGATGTCCGTCCGATAGCTTCGTGTTTACTGCGTCGCGTCTTTGAACCTGTTTACCGAACGTGTTCGCGCTATCGTGCTCTTCTAGGAGAGCACCGATCCCTTCTAGTCAAATATTTTTCCTCGATGTAAATATCTCCCTCTCCGATGGAAATTTTCCCCCTCCGTCCTGCTCCGGAAATCACACAGTTCGTCTCGCCCAGGGTCGACGAACTCTGAACGCGGTGCTCTTGATCCATTGTGACTTTTCCGGTAAATACAACGACCGAACCATGCGTGGATAGAACGCGCGGATAGCGTGAGCATAATCTACTGTTTGATTTTCCTGTAATAGTAGCAATGCTCGTCATTGGATCGCGGGTCCTCGTGCAAAATAAAAATCTGTTGCGTCCTTCGCAACGAACAGGAAACATAAAACTTCCTCCCTTCTTTGATCATTCTAGCCAACTGGAAATAACCTGCCAACAATTTAATTTTTGTCGTAAGCACACGTCACATCCGCAGTTCACACAGTTTTCTAGAAAATCCCGTGGCGATTTAACCCTTTGCATTCGGAGCTATTTTAACTCGAAAATTAAACATTCCTTCCGACCTAGAGTAGTTCCATTGTATATGATTTTTGAAATTTTATGTATATGAAATTGATATAATACCTCATACAATACTTAAATGTTTAGTAATTTGTAAATGTTTAGTAAAGCGAACAATATTTTGAAGAATGGTACAGCCATTTTTATTTATACTAGAAAATTCAAAACATTTCTTCAGATCTAGAATAATTCCATTGAATGAGATTCAAGACATTCAAGACAACAGACTGGAGTGAATAGAAAATGATATTCACATTCTTAATATACATATAATATTTAATAGATTGAAAATAATATAACAATATGCTGAAATTTTTCTAATGTTTTTACTGTTTTAAATTACACACTTACTCATTTCGTCGTAAATGCATAAAATCCACTGATATAATTGATATAAAAATCCAAATTGATATAATACCTTATAGAATACTTAAATATTTAGTAATTAATTGATAGCAAAGTATTGAATAATGTAAACGATTTTTTGAATAATGGTACAGCAACATTTAGTGGTGAGGTGACTCTGAGTCACCACTCGAGTGCTGCGAGTTAATAGAATTTCTATCACACATTTCTTCTCCATACGTTAATTGTTTCGTTGCCTCTCGATCTTCATATTGAAACTGGAATGACTAGATCGCAGATTCGGGTGTAGAATCAAAATTGTCTGCATCAAGTGCAAGACACAGGAACAGTGTTAATAGGGGTCGATAGGTGAGTCTCGATACACGAGGAAAAACTTTGTCACACTGTAGAAAAGCTTGTATTCGATTGCCAGTTGATCGTAGCGGAACGATTACCAAGATCTCTGATGTAATCCGTGTATATACTGTAAAGTATACTCCGCGGCGACGACGTCACGTTTCCTCTGCAATCCTTTCACTGATCCCGAGCGTAATAGAAAAATGCCCGACAACGTTTCCATGAATGGAGCCGATCGTCGCCGCGTCATTTGAAGAAAAAGCAACGCAACGAGACGATCAGCCGATTTGCATGAGCGCGCGTTGCTTGCGCGTGCCGATCGTCTTGCTGCGTGGCTTAGGCACTTACTTTCACCGTGAGTCAACTTGACTCATTCATTGCCATTCGCCGCGTGATTAACTCGGCAATCATTCGGTGACGTCAGACCATCGCGAAGGATTCTATGCTACCGATCGTGACGTTTCTCCGTGTTATTCTCTTTTTTTCGACACGGACGAGACCCGTTTTCCTCACCTTGATGAGTAACCCGAGGACGTTTGCATTTCTCACCTCAATTACCAGTGACTTCGGCTTATTTGTCGGTGACGAACAATTTTATTTTAATTGGTATCACTTTAATATATTCGAGACAGCATGATCCACTAGTGGGTCGCTGGACGATGCTCTTGTTTACCGAAATGATCCACAGGTGGGGTGGCTCATCTCTTGATACTAGTATTTGACGACGTACCTCATGATTGGATTACTGTAATTCCCATTTTTCTCTCTCAGCGAGAAACCATATGTGAGAATAATTATGAAAGTGTTTTATTTTTAACATTATTTTAAACTAAATTAATACAATGTAATTCTTGCGATATTGTGGAAAATTAACCGTTAGATAGTGCTTGTTATTTCAACATTATATGAAACTCGATTGGTGTTAATACTCTTTCCTTTAAATATCTGGAAACATGAAATAATTATGGGCACAGATGTGTGTGACTGATTAACACTCTTTACACACACAGTGAAAACATTCTGTTTGACAGTCGCTACTGGGTCATTCCATGCTAAATCGATCACTTTTTGCAGGTACCATCGACGATTTTGTTCTAAATGCAATATGTTGTAGTCCATGTGAAATTAGGGGGGGTTTAAGTCATCATTTGGCCGGTTTCCAATTTTTTTCGAAATGGCAGGCTTTCGAAAATTTCAATTTTTGTCCATTTTGGCGAAACCTGGCCTCACTTACGAATTTTTATCTCAGGAACTTTTTGTCCGATTGAGCTACATTTTTTTTTTGTTTTATTCGGGAAGGATTGGATCATTGCAAAATAATTTTTTCAACCTCCACAATCAACTTTATAATGTCGAAAAATTTAAACAAATTCTTTTTTACTTTTTTCGATGATAGGGTTCAGTGATTTAGAGAAAAATATGGTTATATTCCTTGGAAATTCCCCTTTAAAATGAGCCCTTGCAAAGGATGGAGCTCCTGAGAGTTCCTGAGGTAAAAATTCATAAATCAGGCCCGTTTTCGTCAAAATGGGCAAAAACTGACATTTTCGGAAGCCTGCCATTTCTAAAAAAAAATCGAAACCGGCAAAATGATGACTTAAACTCCCCCTAATTTCACATGGTCTACAACATATTTCATTTAGAACAAAATCGACGATGGTGTCTGCAAAAAGTGATCGATTTGGCATGGAATGACACTACTGTCCAAAAAGTTGCTGTTGAAAATGTTAATTTAAGGGGGTAGACTACTTTTTCCAGGATTGCAAGGGTGCGAAATGTGCATTCTCATTCCTCGATAATACAAAGATGGGTTTTTTTAGGGTAATTTGCATTATTTAAAAGAAAGCATAGAAATTTTCTTTTACATTACAATCTTAAATAAAACTATTAGATGAAGTTATTGAGGGTGACTTGTTAGTTCACAATGAAAATTGCTGTTGCTATTGGGGGTTCCATTAAAAAGTGTTTAACCATGTACCATGGATTTTTCAAAATTATACAAGAATCACCGGTCGGTAATGTGTTCAGTAATATAAAATATAGTAATTCTTACATCTTTCAATGCCTGTGGCGTTTTCTCCCGCATCAACGACTTTTGAGGGAGACAGCGCCCTAGATTGATCTTTTATCTAGCGTTGTTGACTACCAAAAAACCCCGTGTTTGTATTACCGAGAAATAAGAAGGCGGCTCCCGCACCCTTGCAATCCTGGAAACGGGTCTACCGCCTTTAAAAAAACGAACGTCAGCCGGGGCAACGCGTCATCAAATGTGCCGAAAAAGATCTTAATTGGCTAACTGGATCACTTACAGCCGTCTGAAACGAATACCAATTAATGTGGGGAGCCCATGATCGCATTTGCGCCGTCTAAATCGCGAAGGGTGAGCCTAATCGTGTCTCTAGTAGCGACGAAATAAATTAGCATTGAAAGAGTACGGTTAGCTGGAGTGTTCCTTTTGTGGAGGTAACTAGAATAGAATTCGTTGAATCATCGATCGAGTTTCGACGGGTAAAGTGTCTGAAATAGTAACGGAGAATACTGTCGTAAAATAACACCGCCTATGTATGTACATATTTATTTCATTCGTCAATTAGATGCACTATATAGTGCCATTTCGTTTGTGTTCACCGCCGTTGTCTTTTTTCATTGTACAACTAATACACAATAGAACATTCAATATAATGCTCTTTTTAGTCTTCTTTTGATCCAAGACCGTACATTCTTCGCACTGGTTGAATCAATGATTCTCTTATGCCTGATATTATTTTGTTTCTGGCATTATCAACGATAAAGAAGTTTTAATCATTGTAGTTGAGCAACAAATAATATGGAAAGAGGTTCAATATGGAGTGTAACAATCAGGATTAATCACAGTGTTACCCGATGTCTCTAGAAAATGTGTTCATGCTCGTGAACACTTCGTTCAGGACACAGAATAACTCATTTCACGAACTGAATCAGAATTAATCGATGAAAATTTTAATCAAGATTGATTGATTAATGTGTACGATTAAAAAAGGTAATCATTGAAAATTCGACGATTGATTCAATCGATTGATGAAGTTAGTCGTCAATTGTTGATTAAAAAAAGAAATCATCGGAGAAAACATAAAAGCACGTAAACAGAGTTTGTATTATAGACTAAATGACAATACAGCTAAACTCAATTTACATTTTCTTCAGTATTCATATAGTTTTGATTCCGTATTCCGATTAATAAGTACTTAATCAAGGATTAATTGTTAATTGCAATTAACAATTGAAGTAGAAATTTATTCGTCAATCGTTGATTAGATTGTTGGCCAACTCTGAACCGAGTCTGTTCCTTGGTGTCAAATTGACACAGTGGTAAAAGATCGATGAAATAACCAGGTAAACAGTTATTTTTCGATATTTTTCATTCAAATTGATGAGTTAACATTTACACCGTAAGTTTTCTGGTTATCTGTGTCGCATTAAAACAATAAAAGTCACGAAGTTTCGGGTAGATTCACCTATGAATAACAAAACAATATAACTTATTTTGAGAAAACTATGTCAAATTGAGACGAGAGACCAATGAGGGTTATTTTGAAAAAAGCGAAGCGATAAAAGAGGTGGATCTCGCAGGGAATGTCGTCGACGAGGTGGATAAAAAACGTGTGAAGAGTATGGAATCGATCTTACAGAGCAGTTCTATAAAGATAACAGAGGCTCCGCCGTGAAAAGAGGCGATAGAGCCGCGGCAGGAGGACACCAGCTGCCGGTTCCCATGTCTTCCATAAGTTTTCACGAGTTTTTTGTCGCGAGTGAACGCCCGCCGCTGGGTGTCCGTTAATTTCTCTTAATTAAGCTCAATCGAGGTTAATGCACCGCAGCTTGACCCTAGTTTACCAAATCCAGCATAGAACGAAACCAGCCTATAGTCGCTTCATCGAAAATGGTATTCGATGTACCGGAATATGCACACATTTCCTCGAATTGCATAAATGATAACTTTACTGCGGATTTGATGCATTTATCACAAAAATGGGTACGTACAATATAAAGCAGTGGACATGTTAAAAAGATTGAAGGACATCGGTGTATTAGTTTCATCCATCCTTATATTGAAATGCACTAAAAAGGAGAAAATTATTTTTTTCCTGGTTCTCCATAAAATACCGAATTCAGTTAAATGATAAATAATATTTTTCCCCAAAACTTTAAGCAATTAGTTCAAAATTTCTTCTGTTATAAAATTAGTGTCGAAATAGATAGAAAAATTTCATATAAATTTAAATAAAATCATGACATTAGTGACTATAAATAAAAGCGTGGAGCGTCCACGAAGATTACGTCAATATAGTTTATCGCTCCACGCTTTTATTTTTATGATTTTATTTAAATTTATATGAAATTTTTCTATCTATTCCGACATTAATTTTATAATAGAAGAAATTTTGAACTAACTGCTTAAAGTTTTGGGCAGAAATATTATTAATCATTTAACTGGGTTCGGTATTTTATGGAGAACCAGGAAAAAAATTATTTTCTTCTTTTTAGTGCATTTTAATATAAGCGTGGTTTTTAAAAAGTTTTTTATATATATTTTATTTTCTACTTTTATTGGACTATGGGAAGAGGTTTAAAATTCGATTACAAGATTTTACGCATACAACAACCCGGCAAGTTAACATAAGCGTGGTAAAAACAGTAAGAAGTTTCTATTTCAATATATGCAAACAATTTTTATTTTGCACGAAGATCAGGAAACACTTGAGACTTCTTTACAAACAATTATTTCATTTCAAATAGAGCATTTTAATGGGTTTGTTACTAAACTATTCAGAAAGGTTGTTAGTTTTTTCGAACTATGACGAAAATCACGGCAGTAAGGTGGAAACGATTATTTCTAAAATTAGATGGGTTTATTGGTCGGCGTAATTCATCTTAATCGTCAGAACTGTCTTTGACGCGAAAAACCCGCAACTTACAAGCACCGACGTGAGTTAACGCGCGTCACGTAGACCGGAAGTCGCGTTGTTGTTTAGGAATACTTTCCTTCAACAAACCGGGAAGCCGACGAAACTATGCGACCGGATTTTCGAGAATTGACGCAAGTGGGAGTTTACAAATTATTCCACCCGACTCCAAAAACAGGATTCGTATAGATAATTTCAGATTCCTACTGCAGCAAGGCAACAGTTAGCAATTGCTATCGGGCTACTACAGACCCTGTATTTTTTAAAAATTGATATACATAGTAGGTTGTGTTTTGAATAAGTAGATAATTTTGCTTGTAAATCAAGAACACATATTGCAGTGATTGGGAAATAGGAATTAACAGGTTATCTGAAAGATGGCAACAAGTTGTTACAAATAATGGAAATTATATCATTGCGAATAATATTAACCATATATTTTTAAAATACAACAGAATTTTACCTCCAAACTAATAGTAACCTTGTATAAACTGTTTCCTTCATTTCGAAATGAAATTATTCTATGATAACTGAAACGATGAATGGTAAAAGAACATTTGTGTGATCAAAGTTATCGTTTTTACGTATGTTACAAGTATAACAATTGCACAATAAAATATATAATGTAGATAAATGAAATTGTAGTTTGAAAGGTTCTTTCCAGTTTTATCTGTGGACAGTCGGAAAAGAAATGGAGAAAGATAAGAGAACTAATTGTTAGTAATGAAATCGAATGTCTAATTTTCTTTTATTTTTTCGTCTATTTCCAGGCCTCGGAGGTTGATCAAAGTCGAATGATTCACACCGAACGAAGCAGAGGCTCGTCATCGTCGAAATGGACAATAAGGCCACGTGGTTGTTACGTGTTTCGGAAAACAATACCGAGATCATCGATGGCGATATGTCAAGGTAATTAACATTCCAAGCGACGAGTAACAACCAGCTGTTCAAGTTTCATTACACCGCTTGAAGAAAATTATTCCATCACCTTTAAACAGAATTTTAAACAATTATTTTTGATACGCATTCAATGAAAGAAGAAATTTCTTTGTTAAGAAATAACAGAGTATATAATTTCTTTTATTATGTGTTTAGAAAACAGATTGACTAAAATTTAAACAATAATAAGTCAATCCTATACTATACTTGGTTATTTACTATACTTCGTTCATCTTAGTATACAGGGTGTCCATGGTTTTAATGGACAAACTTGGAGAGCATATCCTACAAGTGGAAATAAGAAAAAAATGTTATTTCAAGTTTGCTCAGAAACGCTTTATTACAGAGTTATAAAAAAATAAAGTTAGAATTGATGACGGTGGATTTTAATTGTATGGCCTCCAAGATCCCCCGATTTAACTCTTCCCGATTTTTATTTATGGGGAACTTTAAAAGATAGAGTCTACAGTGCAGAAGTTACTTCGTGTGACGGATTAATATCTCCGTTGCTGAAATGCAACAAAATAAGGAAGAGATTTATTCTGTAATAAGCTCCATAAAAAATCGATGTCAAGCTTGTATTTGCGCCCAAGGACGACATTTTGAAATAATCCGATAAACACGTTCGGCCTTTCAATGTTCAGCAAAGTAAAATTCACCGCCATCAATTCTAACTTTATTTGTTTATAACTTTGTAATAAAGCGTTTCTGAGTAAACTTCAAATAACATTTTTTTCTTATTTCCACTTGTACGATATGCTCACCAAGTTTGTCCATTAAAACCCGGGGCACCCTGTATAGTATTCAAAGTTGTCAGTGATTTTTATTTCTCGTAGTATGTACGAAAGATGATCCATTTCCTGTTCGCAGATTTCCGAAGCCGCTGCAAACGTTCGCGGCCGCAGTCGCCATTTTGATAATGACCGTCGGTCTCGCCGGAAATCTATTAACAATCATTGCCCTCTGCAAGTATCCGAAAGTTCGCAACGTTGCGGCCGCTTTTATCATAAGGTAAAACGAGAATTCCATTCGAGCTTTCAAAAATTAAGAGAGAAAACAGCACCAATAATTTCGCAAATGAAAATAGTTCATGTTTCAATTGGAAAATGATGAATAATTTGTTTTTCACAATCATTGCAGTTTATGCGTGGCAGACTTCGTGTTCTGCTTGCTGGTATTGCCATTCGATTCGATCCGATTCATCAACGCTAGTTGGGCGGAAGTGCGGTTTCTGTGTGTCCTTGTGCCTTTTCTGAGATATGGGAACGTTGGCGTCAGTCTCCTCTCTGTCGCAGCCATAACCATCAATAGGTAAATGCTCGACTCTTATTCAGTTCTCGGCGATGATTTCAATGAAATACAAATTTTTGCAAATTGTATCAGCCAAAACAATGAGTCACGTGTCATTTTTAATCTTCTCGAACGCTAATACTACTTCAAGCTGTCTATCAGATATTATTTCAAGTACACTACCAAGTTAAAAATAATTCGTATCTATTTGATAGTGATCAATTTTAAAAGCGCTTTCAAAGATCTTTAGTCACCGTGTAATTACACTTCACTTGTTTCGATCAGAAAATTCTATAGATGCAATTTTCTTTCTGGGGAATGTCAAAATATACTTTTTTCACTTTTCAGGTACATCATGATAGCTCATCACAGTTTATACAGCAAAGTATACAAAAAACACTGGATAGCATTCATGATTATATTCTGTTGGATCTTCTCTTACGGAATGCAGGTGCCCACCCTTCTAGGAATTTGGGGTGAGTCGGAGTGTGCATATTCTCACATATTTTTATTGGTCATAAACCAATCGTGAAACGACGAATAAAATGTCGAACTTTATATTAGAATCAAAGAATTGTCTCCGTCTTTTTTTCGGCTGGAAACAGAATTTTAACTTGACAATGGGAACGCAAAAATAAACAATTTCATCGTTTTCTGTTAATGTTATAGGAACATTCGATTACGATACAAATCTTGAAACCTGCTCGATCGTTAAGGATCTCAAAGGTCGCACGTCGAAGACGTTCCTTTTCGTAATGGGTTTCTTGATACCCTGCGTGGTGATTGTTGGATGTTACACGAAAATATTCTGGGTAGTGCACAGGTAAATAATTGTAATACATTGTCGTACGCTACTCTTCAACAGGAACATGTAATAGCTTTGAATGATTTATAGATCCGAGTCGAGGATGCGAAAGCACACGACACCAGCGATAAAATCACCGCACACTCCCGGAAGGGATACCAGAGAGATTAAACAGAAACGAAGCGAATGGCGGATTACGAAGATGGTTCTCGCCATTTTCCTCAGCTTCGTCGCTTGTTACCTGCCGATTACTATCGTTAAAGTAGCCGACCCGGAAGTTCTATATCCAGGTAATATACATATGTATACATACAGTGGGTGGTACAATAATTTATATTTTAATTTAAAATTTCCCCTCAATTTTAAATAAATCACAATTTTCTAATTTATATTTTGATTTAAAATTTCCCCTTAATTTTAATAAATCACAATAAATTTACTGGTTTATATTTTAATTTAAAATTTCATGAAATATATAATTACAGCTTTTTCCGATTAAAGCCGACAGCCTTTTCATGCGTCAACCGATTTTAATGAAACTTTGTACATATGTACAACTTACTCAGATTACAAAATACACGTTTGAAATTTTCATTACGCAGGCACAGATAGAAAATTTAAACATCGTCACCTTTAATCGTAACAATTTAAAAAAGGAGTACGAATATTCTGTACACCCACTGTATATAAAAGAAGAAATACGAAATGCGGGATGAACTTATTAACAATTTGTTAATCATATATTCGAAATCGTTGTAGTCGTTCTAATTTAAGACAGAGTAGCAAAACGTGTTTATACAAGTTTGCACAGAATTGTAGAATTTATTATTAGTTGCGGATGTTGATATGGAGTCGCGTCTTTAAATCTAGATTTAGTAGAGCTGCAGGTAAATACGACTTTGTTTTCTGGATTGAACCGACCAAAACAATTCTCCCGAGCCAAATATTGAGTATTCGAAATTTTCCCTCGAAAAGTGTACCCGAAAAATTTCTCAACTCGATCCGACCTGATATATGTATGTCCGGCTTGAATGTGATTATTAGACAGCGGATTTTTAAGCACTTATGAAGAGATTAACTTGGAAAAATATATAAAACAGTGAAAAATATAAAAAAATATAAAAAAAAAACTATTAAGGGGTGAAATGAATTTTAAATTAACTACTGCTTCCCACGGTCGATGCAGAATATTTTTATTTCGCATGAAGATCCGCAGTCTAGTGATTATCAATCACTGATTAATTATATTATTGGAGTGTTTCGTTGCAGGGTTTCACGTACTGGGCTACCTCCTTCTGTACTTCGCCTCCTGCGTAAATCCCATAATTTACGTGATCATGAACAAGCAGTACAGACAAGCGTACGCCGGCGTGATCGGTTGTTCGCGAATAAGGGCGGGTTTGACACCCTATGGGAGCAGCGCACCCGGCAATCATCAACCACAGGACTACGGCCAAGGTAACTTCGAGCACCGTCGCGTGGTATCGCTCACCAAGCTCTGACCGAACGCGAGCTAAGCGACCACTCTTCGCTCTCCACACTTACTTCGTAAGTCCAGGGCACAAATTCGATGCTTTCTATGATCGCCTTTTTTTCGCTCACTTCCGGTTCCACCTGCTCGACACGCACACGTCCACCGCAACCATTCCTGCAACCTCTGCTAGCAAACATAGACAGACAGGGGTACAGTGGAACCTCGTTGATCCGAACACGTCCAGGAGGTTCTACTGTATTTTTATATTAATTAAATAAAACCTCACAGATTCGCTCATTCAACAGACTTAACATCGAAAATTAACCCTTAGCATTCGAGTGACTCTGAGGCACCACTACAAAATTGCTGTACCATTATTCAAAATATCGTACACATTCCCAGTCAACCAGGCCGTCTCTGGCTGAACACGAGCCCGGCGGGCCGAGGGCAGGTAGCGAGACGGGCACTGTGTTGAAGGTCCCTCGAAGCGGCTCTAAGCCCACTGGGCCAAGGTTCTGACCAGGGACTATCCGCGCGGGAGGGCTCGTAACTTGGACCACGGCCGAATTTTGGCCGAACCGGCCCTCGGCCGAATTTTGGCCGAATTTTGGCCGATTTCGGGCCGCTGTAAGATGGCAGCACGGTGGTTCAGCCAAAATTCAGCCAAAATTCGGCCAAAAATCGGCCAAAAATCGGCCGAGGGTCGGTTCGGCCAAAATTCGGCCAAAATTCGGCCGAGGGCAGGTTCGGCCAAAATTCGGCCGTGGTCCAAGTTACGAGCCCTGCCGCGCGGATAGTCCCTGGTCAGAAACAGGGATTTTTGCTTACGGGGTTATTAAATATCTTGATATCCAACCAATTACTATACATTTCAGCATTGAATGGAATTATTCTAGGTCCGAAGATATGTTTAATTTTCGATGTTAAAATAGTTCCGACTGCAAAGGGTTAAATGAACATTTTTCGGAAATTTTGATTAAAATCATTTGCTTCAAGATTCCATCAATTACACATAGCTAATATTAACAATGCTTCTTTGGATTAATACAATGTTCGATTTCTGTAGAGATTCATATCCATATTTTATAATTAACCATGCACGTAGTCCGCTTCGTTGGTTGTCTTTTTTCTCAATAGTTTCTTGCTTGTCGCTGTGCACTATACCGATTGTTCGAAGCGTTCGAAAGAGAACAGGTGTTCGCGGATCGACTGCCATTCGCACGGTTTTCGTTGCAGATTTTAGCAAGACGATGGTCTCCACTGTCTCCATCGCTATGAACCCTGTGAGGAATCCTCACTTCGAAGAGGACTCGTGAAACTTAGGACTGAACTGCGCGTAGGAAGAGGAGAACGTAGAATAACGTACAGAATTTGAATAATCTCTACCTCCAACTTCAGATAACGAGAGTATTATTACCTTCGAAGTATTCAAACCCCCACAGAGACATTGTCATTCAATGTACGGTAGACTCCCATATCTGCCTATAATTATGAAAGTGGTCTAAGTGAAAATTGAGAAAATAATGAGTTTATCAGTTAGTTCGCATCACATTATTTTAAGCTAATGAACATTTATATTTTTCCTTAACATCACGAAACAAGAAACACATCACTTAAACCACTTTCATTATATCAGGGACACATACAACGTGATGAAAAAAATTGTTACATACAATACGTATATACAAACTTTTTAAACAAGTTTCTAGTCGCGTTACACGGGAGTCTACTGTAACCAGATTTGAAAGTCTTTCAGAAACTCAGCCTGCAAATCTCGGTTTGTTCTTCTTTCGATGAAATTGCTGCCAGTTTTATAACTGTTAAGATTTGCTCGATGTACGACCGAGTGACGCCATTGCAAACATTGAAAATTTTATGAAGAAAAGAACGATACAGCAGTGCTGTTCTCATATCTAGTGGTCGTATAAGTGGCATTAGTATTGTACAATAGAGAGTAAAATAAGTTATTTTCGATCGATAAGCGAAATGTTGATAGAACCACGGCGAACGCCATATTTAATCCTCGAGACGCAAGTGTCGAACTTTTGCCAAAGGTTACACACAAATATATTTTGTACATAAAAGCACTCGTTAATCTCTATAAATATAATGTAAAAATAAATCATAAGTATATATAATATGTATCACAATATAGTCGTCAAACATTGGCAATTTTATATTGGAGAATTATATTTATTCTTCTTAGACGATCTAAAGACGAACACGATGTAAAAAGATTATAGGAAAAGTACGAAATTAAATACTTTTTCTATAGTTCAGGTTTTATCTTTCTTCTTCTCCGCAAAAACCTTGCGAACGAAAATTTGATTTAATGTAATCTTCGTGGAAGATGCGTCAATGATGCGATTAATTATAGTAAGTAATATTGTAAGTTCAGTGAAAAATAAATATAGTTTCCGCATTTTTTCATTCATGAAACCACGTACGATACGTGTTTAAAAAATAGAAGTCTACGAGTGGTCGTGTACGATCGAAACGTATGATTCGCGAGTAAAACTGTATGCATAAAGATAGCTATCTGAAGTATCGTACGATAAATGACTGATACCGATCATGACTTGCAGCATGCGCTTTTTTCTCGAATGGGAGGCCTATCTCGTAACCGAACGGAGTCGCGTACACCTCCGTCGATTTTTGTTTTCAAAACGTTCTCCACCAGATAACGCATTGCCACATCTGCAGAAAATATTTAACGTTACTATAATTTCAATCATTCTTCGATAATGAAATCAACAGTGACAATGACATTTCATGAAAATGTCATCGTTTCTACCAATTCCACGTCTGTAACTTCGTTTTCTTGTTTTCCTCTTTCAACTGAAACTGTGAACACTTTGTCTACTGCGAATTACAGTAGGACCTCGAAACAGCCCGGACAAATTAAGGCCCGATGGATAATCGAGACCCGAGGGACATAGTTAAAATGTACATTATATTCCAAAATAAATTCTTTGTTTTTGAAAATTTATTTCCCTCATATAATATAATCATATTTAAACGCATATATATTTGTTTATAATCGGGATCCGACTAATCGAGGTCCTACTATACTTTAAAATTAAAAGACTGATCCTTTGAGGATGAATGTCATCGTAGCAACAAAAAATAAATTATATAATAGGTAAAGCGTTAAAACGACTGACGACGGTGTTTGACATTATACGATGCATTATTACTCACCAACGTTTGTGTTTTCTTTCGCGGAGGTGACGTACCACGCACCAATGTTATTCTCCTTGCAAAACTTTGCGATTTGCTCTGTCGGCACAACGGGATAGGGGATGTCGCATTTATTCGCCAATAGGACTACCGGTATGTTCGCACCATCCGGTAGCGTTACCTTCTCCCTTAGATCGGACAGCCATTTCTTAATTGACTGAAACGTCGCTATCCGTGATATGTCAAATACCAAAGCTGCTGCCACTCTGTACAAAATATATATGTATTGTTACAAACACATGTTACACTATAGTGTTATATATTTACACTCCCGTCCATAAATCATCGGACACTTATACATATATACTTGTCTGCAACAAAATGGTAATTAAAGATTAATACAAGCTTCCAGCTTGATTTTATTGTTTTATTTTGATTAGATGTATCCCAGACAGCACAATTTTACGTCTATTCCAAGTATGAAAGTCTTACGTCCTAAAAAGACAGTGTGGTTTTTATATATCCATGATCTAGCAGTACTAGAATTGGTACAATTTCAATTTTTCAATTCCAAAATTCAATTGCAAAATTGAACATTCGGATTAGCAAGCACCATTTTTATTTTATAATATATGTAGGTGCTTTAATATCAAAAAATGATCCGCATCCTTTGAATGAGCGTCCGGTGACTTATGGACGGGATGAGTGTATATGAAATACTTTCGTTTGATATTTGAGAAAAAGAGAACGATTCTTCTGAACCTTAATCAGTATTAACCGCCATATTTCTTTAAACGAACAGAACACTTACGCATATTTATAATAAACTCTAGTCATATATCCAAATCTTTCATGGCCGGCAACGTCCCTGAAAATCCAAATAATCGTTTGTACAACAGTAATTACACCGTACACTTAAAAATTGTAAACACCGGTTCATATTATACCCAATATCAGAAAAATAATTCCGAGGAATGGTATAGTTTCCATGTGTAAGGACTATTGCATTTTATGCATTTATATATATACGTATACTTTATGTGAATAAGCGACATTTTTATAACGAAATAAATGCTTCCATGAAAACTTACTGAGATTTTTATTCGACATCTAAACAAGACTTTAAGAATAAAATAAACGAAAAGCGAAATTTTGAGTGATTTCAACGACTGTACAGAACAGTTTGTCGTGCACCTACCATAATTGCAGATTTATTTTAGTGCGTGGATCCCAATCGAGAGATTTCATCGCGAAATCGGCTCCTATGGTGATCTTATAGTTCGACGTGAATTTTCCTGTACAAAAGTAATCGAATGTTAACGCCAACAATAAGAGCGGTTAATTGAAAACGACGCGCCGAACGAAATAAAAGAGAAGACGATAATATTCTTTTTTCATGTTTTCAGATTATCGTCTTTCGACTGAAAGGAGATCGAGTGAATTAGGTCAAGAATAAAAATAGTCAGACGTTTATTCACATTCACGCCATCACGCTGATAGCAGGTGCAGCATGAAATTTAATGATATGCATGGATCGAAACTATTACGCTATTTTTAAACGTTGATAAAGTATGAAAATATGAAAATAAAAACTCGAAGATCAATTTAAGTCACCTTCAGAATAAAATCCCAATTAATTCACGCGATTATTATATTAACGTCACAAAATTATAATTTTTGTAATTTCATTTCGCGATGATAATTAACATCTATCTTATATTAATATACATATACAATCGCGTGAATTAATTGGGATTTTTCTTTTATCTACAAAGCCAACGCAAACATCCATATAGAGTAATGATAATAACAAATATAATATATAATTGTTCTTACCTTCGGTGTACCGTCTAACAAGCGCAGTTTTCCCTAAAAAAACATCAAGAAATAATTATATAATCATTTAATGACGACTGCCGCTTTCTCCGTCGTGCAAAGCAAAATTCAGTCACCATCCGCGTTTGTTTATGAAACGAAGTAAAGACGAGTATTTATCCCGATCTATATGTGCACTTTTGGATCACCAATAAATCGAGACAAGTGAAACACGTAAGTTCCATGGGATTTAATAGATTTCTTTGTATGTCAGAATGTATACTAACGGAAGTGGTATAGCACGCAGTCGGTGGCGAATTTTCGAATATTGGGGTATAAAACAGCTGCGACGCACCGACACCATAGTCGCCTATCACGAGGAACTTGAAGAGGAACTCCTTCTGACTGAACTTGGACAGGAGGACATCAGAGTCTCTCCGCGGCTTGCGTCCGTTCATTTCGCTCTTCCTGTCGTTCTCCTTTCCGCGATCCAGCTGAATGAAATCTACAATCGAATATCCTTAACTTCCTCTTCAAACCAAGCACCTCCTATTTTACAGGCTGATTCTGAAGTCTGGGACGAGTTATACGAGATTGGTTTAACAAAACAATTGCATTGCATTAAAGAACAAAGTGCAGTTGCACCTGGCGGGTGCATCGGTGTATCCTCTATCATTCTCTTCTATTTTCACTTGAAACAGAGCAGTAACTTAATTGTCCCACTTCCCAGAATCACCCTGTACATTACTAATACACAGTAAACTACTGCAATTTGAAAGCAACACTTGTAGAGTTTTTCATCTTTCCTAATATCTGCGACTTACCGACTTCTTATTGAAAATGATCGTGAACGCACGATGCGCAATATCAACGATCAAAGAATCGCGATAAAGGATTTGCATATCTGAACCAATGTCTCCAAGGATAAGAGAAAACAAGAATTTCAGTGGCAATGTCAGAACATTATCGAGTATACATATACAAAATGTACATACAAACGTCTCCATTGCTTGTGTAAATAAATATGCACTACTGATATGTTTGTTGAACCAAATCTACGTTCTATTGTTAAATAACTATATTAGCACTGATCAGAAGTCGATTATAGTTGTGCAGGCACTTTGATGTCTGCATGCAGAGGCGCGTATTGTTATAAACTACTGCCCCCCTACTTCCAAACTATTTCTCCGAAGATACGGTTAGCACAAATATTTGTTTACTGACAATGTACGTACCCTGGACGCGAGCGTCGCGTTCCTCGTTAGGTGGCAGACTCATTGCAAATAACCGAGGGTGACAAGAGAGACTCGACCTCGAGGATCGTCTTCATACCTCCCCGGCCCCCCGAACTATCGTCACCGCGGTGCTATCTATCGTTCGGTGACCGCTGTAAACACCAGAGATCACATCAATTTCGACTACGGTTATCGGCCAGAGTTCCCGCTCACGCTACTTTCCTCGACGCTATGTATATTTCATGATAGTTTATCGTTCCGTGGGACCGGGTCGTCGGTTTAGCCGGGGATTAATCAGCATCCGACGAACGCAAGTGTGTGCCCGAAAAGCTATTAAACTCCGGCGCGATATGTCGCCTCTACATTGTTTCGTCGCGGTATAATGCCAAGGTTGTCGACAATGAATGCTGTTATTCGGTCGGGTTTATCTTCTCGGTACGCGGCTATCGTAGTACGGCGCGCGATATACTTATTGTATTAGTTCTCCTATCCGGTTACGTTCGCGTAATTCGGCGCAGAACGAATCCTCATTTGGCGACTCGTGTGTAAAAGTACCTTAACGCTCTATACAGGCTGATTCTGGGAACTGTGACAAGTTACGGTAAATCCTCATTTATACTGTCCAACAGCCGCGTTCTGCACGCAGAGTGATTATATAGGGACACTATTTTTTTATAACTGCGTCTACCGCGCCGACCGCGCCGAGACTTCAATAGAAAGCCGAACATATATAGAGAAGGACAGAATGAAATGCGGATCGCGTAGCCAAAGCGTATCGCCGTCGCAGGCCCGCGTGTTCTCACAATGTAATGACAATTAGAAATGCTTTATTTTTATCATTACTTTTTTTTATGGGACTTTCACTAACTTATTTCTGGCATTTTTCTGATTAAAACAAGACCAAACACGATATAATTTCAACTGTATTTAGTGGTTTAATCGACGATGAAAGTTTCGGGCTCAAGGAAGGACAGCGTATGGGAAAGAAACAGTCAGACAGTTCAAAGAATGTCCCATACGCTGTTCTTCGTTGCGTTCGAAACTTTCATCGTCGATTAAACCACTAAATACAATTGAAATTATATCGTGTTTGGGCTTGTCTTAAATAATAATGAAAATTAAGAAGTTTGAATATTCGATTCATTGTCCGCGGCGCGGCATTGGCCGGCAGTGGAGTGGGTAGGCACTGGACAGACTGTCGCACAGGCGATCCCGGACAGTAAATGAGGATTTACTGTACTGCTTAAGGGGTTAGTCTCGTTTCCAGTATTGTAAGGGTGCGGGATGCGCCTTCTCGTTTCTCGATAATGCAAAGATGAGGTTTTTCAGTAATGAAAAGTGCTAGAGAAAAAATCAATCTGGATCATTGTCTCCCTAAAATGTCCTACTTTTACGTTTACGTGGCGTAATTTGCATTATTCGGCAGCATAAAGCTCCGCGTGTAGCTATATTTTCATAAAGCTGCGACAGTTACATGCTGCCGAATAATGCAGATTTTATATTTTATAATAACTGCATCATATCTTAATATTAAAAATAATTTAAAAGAACCGACTAGAAACGACTAGACCCTGTTACTTGAGGTAATTTATTCTGTTTGTAAAGTTTCGATATGTATCGCAGTGGAATGTGTTTAGGAGGTCAACCAGGTTCTAGGATTTTGAATAGTCAATGTGTCGATTTCGTCTTGAGTGAAGCCCTTCAGTGACATCTTCGGCAAGACGTTGTTCAGAATATGAGAGAATCCGTGACCGCCGAACTTGCTCTATTTTTAGGAAAGAATAAATTGATAAATGAAATTCTTTCTTAGCCTCGCTAGATTTCGAGACATTTAAACGCGGAAACTAATCGATGCAGGAAATATTACAGTCAAAAATAGAATTGATTTAATGAAACAGTACTTACTAATCTGTGCTTGGTGTGAATATCGTGGCTCAAAAGCACACGATGCAACTTCTGATCGTTTCGAAGAAGCTTAACGCGATCAATCCGTTGCGCGTCGGATAACATATCCACTGCCGGATTTAACTGATAGAAAGAGCATTCCGTTCCAAACAAATCGAATTGGCAATAACAGTTCGTCTCGTCGGCAAACTCCAGAAGCCTTTCTTCGGACAGCGTTCCTATATTGATATATATAAATCAAACAGTTATAAATTGTCCATTTACAAATGTATGTAGTATGTATATGTATACTTGAAATGGAAACGGCCAATTCGGAACAGTTATATATCTCCAATGTTTTATCGTTGATCAAATATGACAAATACACTTGTTCCATTTTTGTCAAAAACATTATCTTCACTTTCAAACATAAGCTATCGCGCGAAAACACGGATCAGAAAGTTGTTGCAACTGTACACAATGCTTCGAGAGATAAAAGATAACGTGTAATTTAACGAAATCGAGCATTGATAAGAGAACAAGTATTGAGTCACAGCCATAATTGAGTTACTGTAATCCTTGTTCCTAGTTACAAGCAGTGCAGTAGACTGTACTTTGAATGAGATAGACAGTGCTGAATTAGACAATGCTGAATAGAATGCAAGATAATCTAGCACGGTTTACGAAGAACGGTTTCTAGGCAGATTGGCGGTAACGATGGTGTTGAAAATTTACGTAATCCAGCGAGATAGGTGATCCGATAATAACTGAAACGTACGATCCAGGTGAGAGAGAATGGCTTTCCCACTGTCGCCGCCAGCTTCCTGATAGAGCCTCATTATTTCGAAAGGCGCTTCAGGATTTCGTCCAGGATGGAAACTGACGGGACACTTTAATTGCGCCTGGAGTTCTCCGGTCGATTGTATCGCCCGTTTCTCGAAGTCTATTCAAGGAAATCGATATTAGGATTGTCAAATTAAAATTAATTATTACCGAGCAGAAGTAACGATTAGAAACAAAGTGTATGCACCTTCGATTGGCCAGGCACTTCCCACTTCCCCGATGAAACCTGTTTTCACATCGCGACAGTCCTCGCAACCAATGGTCATCTCTTTCAGCATCGTATCATACATTTCTTCCTTGGATAGACAGAGATTTCTTTCACTCTGAGTGGCAGCAACATAATAACCTTATTCAAATATATATAATGAGTAATCGAACAATTGGAAATGGCTACACGAAAGGAGAATATGTATTCTATAGTCTGACTTTTTATAAAGTCAGACGACGATCATGTGTCCATTGAAATTGAAATTGGTACCTGTCCCAGCAATAATATTCACTCCAGTTTCTCTGCTGACTCTTCTCATCAATTCAATGTCCCGCTTCAGACCATGGTTGCTGTTCTCCACGATGGTACCACCGCCAAATTCATGGTACAATTTTACATCTTCGAACACGGCGTTTATCGTGTCCCCGTCGTTGAAGTTTATATTATACCTGCTGCTGTAACTGCAAATAAACAGTTCAAACATTTATTCAAACCCTTCTATTATTTGATCTTTCGGATTTATTTTTCCATTTATTATAGGAGGATTGACTATCAAATTCTTCAATCGATATTATACTTCATGATACTTATTATGTAATTGGACACTTTCACTATGTTTTATCTACAGGAGCAGTTTTTGCTATTATTGCTATTAGGTGAAGTAAAAAGTTCTGAGCGTTTTACTTCACCTAATAGATTAATCCATTGATACCCCATTTGTACAGGATTAACGCTAAATAAAAAATGACTAAACATTCAATTTATTACAATGTTTATAGAAGTAAATTTAATCTTTTTCCCCCAACATTTTTTTAGGATTAATAGGAATACCTCGCCGATATTTGGATTACCCCGTGGGTATACATATACAGAGTGTGGTCGGACGGGTAGTACAACCGAACAAGGAGTGATACTACATGTAAAAATAAGTCGAAAAAAAGGAATAACATTTTTTCGTTTAACGCTTCGTTTTCGAGAAAATCGGGCTTGAATGCAGCGAATACGCGTACTATTGCATACGAATCGTCTGACGCGTCTGACCTAGATCAACCAATTCTACTTTGTATATATAGTAAAGCACGCGACCTAGCGGAACTTTAAACTCGATTTTCTCGAAAACGAAGCGTCAAAGCAAAAAATGTTATTCCTTTTTTTCGACTTATTTTTACATGTAGTATCACCCCCGCTCGGCTGTACCACCCATCCGGCCACACCCTATATAGAAATTTCATTAGATTCATTACATTCACCACGTACTGATTAGTAGACAGCGGATTTTATAATGCATTTATGACAAAAATGGGTAGATACAATTTAAAACAGTAAAAACATTAGAAGAACTTCAAAATACTATTATGTTATTTTCAATCTATTAACCATTTGCACTCGGAGCTACTTTAACTCGAAAGTTAAACATTTTTTCTGCGACCAACATATTTCATAATCTAAAGATTATTTTAAATAAATGGCACAGCCATTTTTATTTGCTAGAAAATTAAACATTTCTTTCCAGTTGGAATATAATTCCATTCTATTAGGTGAAATAAAAAGTTCTGAGCGTTTTTCGCTTTCGAAATAAAGCGTATTTCGAAACCTCATATATAATACTGAAATGTTTAGTAAGTGATAGAGATACCGACATATATTTAATATTGTAAACAATATTTTATTTTACTCGAGTTTGTTGCAATCCAGGTAAAGAATTTTTATTTCCCATAAAGATCTGCTGTCTACTGATTAGGGATAATAACAGAAGAATAAGGTAGATTTATTACACTCACGGATATTGTCTTAAAAAACCAAGATTTTGTATCTCGATGTTGTCACCGAAGAATCGCTTCAGATGATGCGGAGGCGGAACGTAAAACGCATCGAAGGACAACGACAGATGCTCGTGGGTAAGAATCCTGCCAAGCTCGTTTGCATTTTTTTCTCCGAGCACTGCGAGCATGCAAATGACTCTCCATAAATATAGATGAAAATGTTCGTGGAAATTTATACAAGCTTAATTTGTAAAAACACAATCCAAATGGAAAAAAACCTTTGTGTTAAACTAATATAAATTGATTAGATCTTAATGAAATAATTTTATTCGATTACTTCTAATTAATCAACGTGTTAGTTATACTCTGCCGGTTTTCATCTTCCATCGAATGTTTAACCCTTTGCACTCGGAGCTACTTTAACTCGAAAATTAAACATTTCTTCCTAGCTAGAACATTTCCATTCTCTATGATTTTTTAAATATCATGGATATGAAATTGGTATAATACCTCATACAATACCAACATATTTAATAAAATGTAATTTGCAATTTTTCGAGACGATTTAAAAATCGTCGAAGGGGAACCAAATAAAATATTTTCTGGCATTTTTTGAAAATTTTCAAAAGCCATAAATGCATAAAGATCCGCAGTCTATTAGATACCGACATATTTAATAATGCAAACAATATTTTGAGTAATGGTACAGCAATTTTTAGTGGCGCCTCTCAGAGTTAACAATAATCGAGTGCTAAGGTTTAAAATCCGCAGTCCAATTGCAACACAATTTGAGTAATATCAAAATTCAATCAACTAAGAAAATTTTCCAGTAATTTCAAACAATTAATACTAGCTTTTCGAAACTCAGAATCGCAGTTTCATATCCTCACCAGTTTGTACGTAGCTGTTTGCGTTCGCCATTTTCCGCTGGAGTGGATACGCAATTATAATTCCTTCCTCTGGCTCGACCGGCCGTAGAGTGAAGCGGCGGGAGAACGTTACATAATAAAAACCCAAAGATTTTGTTTACACACGATACACCGTTTTCGTTGGTTGTTCAAGATAGTATTTTCTCCAATCGCCGGGACGAAATAAACAGTCGCGCGACCTCGACGAAAAGTTCGCGTAATTATAATTATCAGTCGTCGCGTGTCGTTCGATTCTACTTCTTCACGTTTCTTTGATTCATTTTTAGGTAAGAATTTTGCTGTATTTGAAAAAGTTTCAACTTTCCATTTTTTGAATGAACGACTAACTATCACGGAAAAGGATTATATTCCTTTCGGGTTGTCTTAGCTCCAATTCGGAAAACAGAAATCAGACAAAAGTCATCGCAATTTATTGTTTTATTATTGTTTCGCTACCAATCCTCGTCAGTTATATTTATTGATATATTGTTCTTGATGGATCTTTTTTATGAAGATGAGGATTCTTCCGAATTTTATTGAACGACTGTCCACTGTTCATCGATAACAATCGTTCTTCGTGAATTAAAAGGAACCAAACTGTATCATACAAAGTGCAGGCCTTTATTTTTGCACGTACATCAGTTCGTAACGAGTAACACGACAACGTTCCATAAACTTGCTTTAACCTGATCTTCGTTTAAGTAATTTGCTATTACATGAACCAGACAGACGAAACAGAAAACCACCTTCTCCGCTTTGGTTTCTTGTTCTCGTTGAATTCGTTTTTCTTTTTTTTTGTGGGATACGTTTCATTCAATGTAGAAACATTAAAATAAACGCTTCCAGTATTCGAGCCCGTAGCATGGTGTTCGCCTCGTTTCTTACAGCTAAAAAGCGTATGGAACTCTCTCCTATGCGACACTTTTGTTTAAACGAAAGGAAAAATGAAAAAGAACAGTGAATAAATAAATAACAGGAAGAAAAAAGAAAGGAAGGACCGTAAACGATAAGAAGTCGAATAAGCCTGAAACGCGCTAGGGTACGCTCAGGGTACGCTTTCATTGGAAAAGATACAAAAAGATTAGAGGGACAAGATGCCGCATCACATATACAGTCGGGGACGATATTAAGTGAACACTCTCAAAAATTGTTTAGATTCCAATTGGTAGGAATCGTACAACATTCAAAAAATGATGTTCTCTCAACTTAATTATCTGAGCCTGTAACGATAACTTAAAAAATGAGTTTGTCAGGGCATTTCGCTCTTGCGTGATCATCTTTAAACGTTTGCAACTCGTTGCAACATTAACCGATTTCGATTAAATTTTCAGTATGCATAGAAGTCACCGAAATCGACGAAACGCATTTTCTAAATTATCATTACAGACTCTGATAAAAAAGTTGACAGAACATCATTTTTAAAATTTTGTATGATTCCCACCAATTGGAATCTAATCAAATTTTTGTTTGCTCATTCTCTATGCAATTTTTGAGAGTGTCCTCTTAATATTGTCCCCGACTGTATGTGTATATATATCTATACTTATACAGGGTGAGTCACCTAACGTTGCCACCTCAAATATCTTTGTTGTTTTTAAAGATACGTCAAATGTCTGAAGGACAAAGTTAAATGGTAAAATGGGACTCGTACGATACCAAAAAAATTTTTGTTTGTATGTAATTTTTTTTAGAGATATGAAGGTCACCTTCATTTTTTAAAATGGAATGAGGTATTTTTTAATACATATGTATGTCGAAAAGTTAGTAGTTCAGGAGATATTTCAATTTAAATAATTCTAAAACACCATTACTGTTGTACTAAGACGTTACACTAGTAAGTAAACGCTAATGTCTTAGTACAACAGTAATGGTGTTTTAGAATTATTTAAATTGAAATATCTCCTGAACTACTAACTTTTCGACATACATAGGTTAGTACTTTTTAATAACGCATATCCAGCTGCAACCATTGATGTATTAAAAAATACCTCATTCCATTTTAAAAATTGAAGGTGGCCTTCATATCTCTAAAAAAATTACATAAAAACAAAAATTTTTTTGGTATCGTATGAGCCCCATTTACCATTCAACTTTGTCCTTCAGACATTTGACGTATCTTTAAAAACAACAAAGATATTTGAGGTGACGACATTAGGTGACTCATCCTGTATATGTAATATATATGTATATATATACACGTTCTTTGCTGACAATTCGTCTACGCGTCTCAAATACGTCTCATTCCCATCGAATATGCACACAATATAAAACGTTTACTACCTCTCTCGATCGAGCACGATATTATACATGCAAGCTACGCGTATAAATCGCATTATCGCCCCGATTGTCAACGCACGATTGAATCGTGCCGTTCGTACGGGATCGTGTTGCGGGCCGAACGGCAAGAATCGCTTCGCGTTTCGGTGGATAATGTATCCACGATCCATGAATCGTTCCGAGTACAATTATAAATAATCCGATGGTCTACGCCGGCTCTCCCGAAGTCTAAAACATAAATTCATTGGGCCAACACCGGTTGTCCTGAATAGACATTCTAGAAATGCTGAATCGCAATCGTCGATTCCGCAACAGAGTTAAAATACACGTTTTATTGTTTTCGAGCGACACAAACGAGATTGTGTTGGAACATCGGGAAGCAGTTGGATGTTTAAGGCACGCTAGAACGAAACTGTTACTTGGTCAATTCGTGATCATAGAATGCATTTTATTTCGAACAACAGATGGACCTCCATCAATAAATATATGCTATAGACTTTCGAGGTAACCGATAAATTGAAGGTTCGTTAGTACGGGTTGGTTGACTCGCCTACCGTGCGATGATCGTCGGATCGACCACGCTTCGCGACGAGAATTGCACGATCGTCCGATACGGCCACGACAGTGGCCAAAAGAAAAAGAGAAAAAGAATCGGGAACTGAAAAGAAGAAATATTCTCGTGTTTCTCGGTAAATCAACAACGGCAATTATATGGATAAATAGTACTGACAGAGCACTAATGGTAATAATAATATTGATAATACAATAATTAATAATTTACATATACACTTCCACGTACTTATTTACTCAGTTAATTAATTATATTCCCTATCTACATACGGCATGCTTACGGGTACACTCTCGCCCGTCCGTTAAACGTAATACAGTCTGTACTCAGCCGTAAACTCTTAAATGAAACTGATTAAACGCCCGAACGTACTCTACGTATCTATAAAAAATAATATGAGTAACCGTAAAAAATATACAGAGCAAAACGCGTAATATACAGATCGATCAAATAGATATTGCGAAATTTCTCTCTCTCTCTCTCTCTCTCTCTCTCCTCTCTCTCTCTCTCTCTCTCTCCCTCTTTCTCTCGCACACACATTCTTGCACACACTCTCTGCCCAGAGTTTATCGATTATTTGAAACGTCTCCCATCTCGAAGTGGATACGAAAAAGAAAATATAAATGTCACGATCCAAATCATGGAAAAAACAGTGTCCGGTTTTTTTTTGCTTTTTAGTTTACCGAAGGGGGCGCGGTACTACGGGACTAAGGAAAATATCATAAATATTAAAAGTTGGACAAGAAAGCACTGCTCAGGTGAAATCAACGAGTGCGCCCAAGGGAAATATGAATTCAGAATGAGGCTACGTCAGTTTCCGAGAAGTGATTGATCAGGCCCGATCAATAGAAAAGATAAATAGTGACACGCTCGACAACACTTCATTCTGCGAGAATCTTGCACGCGACAGGATATCTTCATAAACTATCGTCACTGTCGTCGGCGTGAGCTTCGACCGCAACGTTCCCGGCCGAACCCCCAGTACTTCCTTCTCTGCTGTTTTCAATCTCCTGCTCCATTGAATTATTCTGCGCCTGTTGCTCGTCTACACATAGATAATGATACTAATTAAATTGGTACAAGTAAATATATCCACGCTATTATTTCTGATGGTATACCAAACATCTTTCTGCCTCTTCGATTCTTTTCGAATTGTGATGATTAGATTGTCTTTATCTAGCGGATTTGATGCATTTGTGAAAAAAATGAGTAGGTGTAATTTAAAACAGTGAAAACATTAGAAGAATTTTAAAATACTGTTATATTATTTTCAACTTATTAGCCCTTTGCACTCGAATGGTGACTGTGACGTACCAGTCAAAATCGCCGTATCATTATTTGAAACAGTTTTAAATTATTAATATAAATGTCCTATGAGAAAACAGGTTCAATTTCATGTGCATAGTGTGAAAAAGATGTGTCTTGATTTCGGAATTAAAATTGCTTCGAGTCCGAAAGGTTAAACATATTACGAGAAAAAATAAATGTCTATTTCACTCCAAATTGTTGCAATTCAGGTAGAAAATGTTGATTTTGCATAAAGATCCGCTGTCTATTCATTATTTAAAATTAAATTTGAGACTTCATCGAGTGTACGTGATACATGGGAAACCATATGTATGACGAGACATCGAAGAATGGGAATAGGATTGTCATATTCCGATAATGAAACTAGGCAAGTACTGAATATACCTTGGTAATGTTACGTTGACCTATCCTTCGTATTAAATGAATTACCTGACTGCGTTGCCGGAGATTCCTCATCCCCTTGACCTGGATTCAGTATAGCTTCTTTGATTTGACTGTTAACACCCTTTGGATCAAGATCCGATGCCCAACTAAAGTACATTAACGCGAGATGCGTGTTACCTAACTTTTTATGTACCTGGAGAAATGATAAATTTTAAGTACGTAAAGAAAAACAAAGAAACGCTGAAAACGATCAGAATAAATAACAGTAATAATTCATACTTTTCCTATCGAATAATAGACTAGGGATTCTTTGGGTACAATATTTTTCAACTCCTCGAATTCGCTAAGCGCTTCCGTGTGTCGGCCAATTGAGAAATTAATACTCGCACGATGAAACTTGCATAAAGTATTGTCGGGATCGTTCGTGATCGCAGTATTCAAAGTCTTTAAAGCTTGATCGGTTTTCTTCAGTGCATGCTGCACGACACCAATGTGGCACATTATCGCAGAGTTCTGCGGATTGATTTGTAAAGCACGTTTAAAATGCAGCTCGGCCAGACTGTACTGCTCTTGTTTAGAGAATATTGTTCCTAATCCGAACCTGTAAAACACGATGTAAAATTGTAAGTACTACAAAGTATTTTAGTTTACAAGGAAGTATACACATCTATTTGAATGAGCATACCAAGCGTTATAATGCCGAGAGTCAAGTCTGATGGCGCTACGAAATGCAGTAATAGCCTTTTCTAATTCTTCGGTGAGTACGTATTCATGACCGAGAAGCGTATAGGCATATGGAAAATTAGGATCCACCTGCGAACAATGCGATTGATTATAATTTTCTTATAAATATTTATTTGGTTGGAGGGAAAGTTCTGTCGTACTTTAAGGAAAACATTTGAATGATACAATTTCTATTATTTGTAACAACTTGATGCCAACTTCCAGATAACCTGTCAATTCCTGTTCCCTAATGACTTCCCAGCAACATGTGTTTTTAATATAAATTACACGCTTATTTAAAATACGAAAGAACTTTCCCTCCAACCTATATATTCGAGCGTTCTCGTCAACACACCTGAATGGCCCTCTGAAAGAACTTGATTGCCGTTTCGTGTTCCGTTTGTGCAGAAAATAAGTTTCCGGTAGCACACCATGCAGCCGGTGAATTACGATCTTCCGAGACCAGTTCTTGTGCAAGAGTAGAGAGCTGCACTTCAGCGTGTAAATGCCACAAAACTGTACTATAAATTTCCATAAGTTCAGTCCTCTGGGGTTCTAACTGTCTCACCTCTGCGAAATAACTACATACCAAGGAATAGGACAAGTTGAAAAGTCAATTTATCTCGAACGTAGATTCATAAACAAATTTTTAACATTCTTTTACCTAGCCGCCTTTTTATAATCTATCATCTCGAAGTGTGCACGAGCTAGCATCGATAGTACCCATCCTGTATTATAATGTTGTGCTGGAAGAATACTTAATATTTCAACAGCTTGAGTACATTTGTATTGACTTAAGCATTGATATGCCATTCCTAGTTCACGGAGCAACGACATTAAACCCTCTAAAAGCATATATATATAAACTGTATGATCGTGAATCACAATGAAAAACAATATTTTTCCGTAAATAATTTCGTAAGAATAATAGCGTACCAGCACATTGTTTTTGGAGCGTTATAGCACAGAAATTAGTATTACTTTGATTGTTCAATGCATTCACGTTAGCTACTGCCTTTTCCGATGTGATAGTTTCAGATTTCTCCTTCTCGTTTCGATTTCTTTCATTTAGCTCGTTGAAATTTGCTTTATTCAAATTACTCTTTGAAATCCTCGCTTTTGTTTTCCGCGAAGGAGATTTAGGTGTAGCAAATTTATTTCTATTAGGAGATTTATTATTTTCCTGGTAAAAATATGAATATACATTGATCTGGATACGTTCATGATTATTTATAAAGTTGAACGAATTTCAACTTACCTTGACTGAATAGCTGTGACTAAACAGCCTTGACGAACGCCTAACGTTGGTACCTTGTAACGTTGGCGGTGTTGGCGTTGGTGTAGCAGGCGTTACTGTAACAATATTTGCGCTGTTACTTGTATTTCCCGATTGTGAAAATACTGGTTTTCCTTGTTGTAATGGCGTTTCTTTCCTCGACATCAACTGCTGTTAATTCATAATATTATGTTTTACGTCTCGTAATATGTGAGATATAGATATATTATTTGTTTAGATGTTCAACAATTGTTAATTAAGTCTTACCCCCATATGAGCTCTTAAACTACTGACACGTTTTACTAAACTTTTCTGGTCATTAGCTTCTGTGAGCGTGGTATGCGATGGTAAAACTGTCGGCTCAGGCGTATTGCTTTCCAACGGTAATATACCAAAAGTCGGAGTAAGAGGACTCATCGTATTATTGAACATGCTACGATACCGTGGCAGTTTAGCCCTTGGCGATATTGAGGAGCAATTACTGTAATGCGTAGGTTGATTTTGCGGGCTCTCATCTACAGAAGAATATAATCTTGCAGCAGGTCCTATACCGTTCATAATAGTCACCGCTGTTGTCATTTGTGTGGGTGTACTGCGAAACAGAAATAGAAAATATAATAGTACAATGTAAATATGGACCTATCGCTTTGATTTACATATACGTACACACTGATGCCGTTCGTAGTAGGTGTACCGCTTGAAATGTTAGTAGGTAGAATGAGATCTGACTCTGTGGCATAAGTGGGAGCAGATATGCTGCCATGGCACATTGCAAAATTATCTAATTTGTCTAGTTGAAAAACTTTTGCAGGCTCTACAACATCGCCAACATTGCACAACTCTTCGAACGAATGCCACAGAAAAGGATTCAGTTTTAAAGCTAATTTGTGTGCATCGTTTCCTTTCGCGGTACGCATCATTTTATAATAAATCTTGGCTATGATCTGAAGCGAGAAACATGCATGTTCGCCGAACTGAGATATGATTTCTTCTAAATTTTTTAACTGTTTATAATATCCTCCTATTATTGCTGCCTCTGCTTCTGCGTATCTAAACATTCGAATACAAGATGACGCATTAATAACTAAACCTATGTACAGAAAGATTCTAAAGCAGAAATAATTAGGTACTCACTTTTCTAAATCATAACAACACTTGGCCAAAAGAAATCTGCATTGTGCGGAGCTCGGAGCTTTCTTCGAAAGCAACGCGTACGCTTGTCTAATTTGACCCGAACGGTAATAACATGTCGCCAAAAGAAACAACGTTTCTTCTGTGTCAACTAAAAAATATTTTTGTCGTCATTGCAATCGTAGCACGCAAAAATTGATTATTCCAGAAATGATAACTGAAGAGAAAACAAAAGACTTACCTTCCGCGCACAACCTTTCTGCTAAAAATATTGCATCTGGATAAGCATAATGATTTAAACAATGCCATATGGCTGCCTGTAATTACATAAAACATAATCGCTGTCAGAACACGTATCAGTACATTGCGATAAAAAAGATTTGCTCTTAGATCCGTATAAATAAATATACATAATACCTATATAACTATTCCCTAATAGAGTAATACAATTAAATTGGAAAAAATTAGTGAAACTAGGTACACTATACAGGAAAGAAATCGTAAACACCATAAACATTTCGACTTATTTATAGTCGTATCCCCTCCCATTCACGTCCATTTCGCAAAAGCAAACAACCCTAAAGAAGTACACCCTCACGGAAAAATACATTTAATGAGCTATTAGGACAAACCTACGATAAAATAGGAAACGGTATATTATCGAGGAGGGAGTGGAAGTTTGCGTGATATCACGCGAAACGCGAAAGCAATTTCCAGTTGAAAGGGAAACGTGCACGCAAACTGTTTTAATTTCTGATGTCAGTATCAATAAGTGTGGATGCGCCCCGATAGAAAATCGCACGTCATTGGAAGTTTCCCGTTCAAATCGAATGATTTTACCTGCACTGGCTCCTGTACGATCATCGTTCACACGGTAGGCTTGGTCATATAAGAATAATCTCGAACGTTTCAAGGAAATTTAACGAAGAAAATCCAAAGTCGAACGACTCCTGTGTATAAAAATTTCTTAGGTGTCCATCTTTGCTCCGATTCTTTTGAAGTGAACAACGAACTTCAGAACGAAGGTCTACCAACACCGTAGAAACGTCAGTTTTCATACCTTAGACCTTAGACCATATCAGAGAGGATATGAGAGTGCTCACGCCCGGGTTTTCGATGCCACCGGTATAGTGCTGCCCCCACACAAAATCCTAGCCTGGATCAGATCCAGTGCTAAAACGGTGTGGTCTCTGTGGTCTCTGTTTCGTGGTAAAAGTGGGCTCTATCCTCGGTGTAGGAGCTGTTCCGTGCTAAGCGTGAGCGTGCCAAAAAGTGGTGGCAACTGAGACCCGGGCGTGAGCATGGTGAGCACTCTCCGACTCGGAAACTCCGAGCACTCTCATATCCTCTCTGATACACTATATTTGCTGAATTTGGTTGGCAACCCGTGAGTGCAAGGTCAAAGAATATATTTATTATTTATTGATACAATTTATATAGCGTCTGGCTGCTGAAATGTAAATATCGTCTTATGAGCAATATGTGTATGTGTATACTTATTTAGTATCCTCTGTTCATACATTTATGTATGTGCATACGTACATATACATACATAATATTATACACATTTTATTATGTATTGTTCAAGGAATTTTCTTATAAAATGTATGTATGATATATGTACAGCAATGTAAGTACCTAACTTACATACATGAAACTATGTATTTATGTACTCCAATATAACCTAAACATTTAACGTTATTTTACAGACTTCAGAAATATTAAAAGTACAAGAATTATGTAATACTTTGTAAAATGTATTGCTTCTTGCATGTTTGTTTTCATGCAAGTTTTCAACTGATAAAAAAGATCAAGTTGAAATATGTCTGCCTTTGCATCGGTGCCATCGTATTACTCGACTTCTTCGGAGCATTCACACATTTCTTTGAGGTCACGTATGATTCAAGTTTTGTTTATCCATACGAAAGTGACGTGCGTGAATTTGTGAATGCGTTACGTCATAACGGGAAACCAAAAGTTGCTCCTATAAACGACTATAACAACACGTATATAATTAATAACAAACAAAAATGTACAGATCCAGCGTACAACAAATATCGTGTTGTATATGTTGTGAAGTCTGCGATACAAAACTTCGAGAGGAGACTGGCGATTAGAAAATCTTGGGGCTTTGAAAAACGATTTTTCGATGTACCTTCGAAGACAGTCTTTATGTTAGGCGTACATTTAAACGACAATGAACTCCAAGCAAAAGTGGAGGCGGAGGCTGCGAAATATAAAGATATCATTCAAGTAGATTTTATAGACGCTTATTATAATAACACTATTAAGACACTAATGGGTTTTAAATGGTTAGTGACACATTGCTCAAATTCAAAATTTTATATGTTTGTTGACGATGACATGTATGTTTCAGTAAAAAATGTTTTGAGATTCATAAGAAATCCCACTAGCTATCCAGATTATCTTAAAGAACCCAAAAAGATCGAAGCTCATAAGAGAGAAATTAAAGACTCCGATAAAATAAAAGAATCGTACATTGAAAATGAGATCTCACAGAGAAATATCAATAGTTCGAATAAAAATCACTTTTCTGTAAGGAAACTTGAAAATGAAACAAATATTATAGGAAATAATGTTACACTGAATAGAAGAAAGAGACAAATTTTTGATTTAGAACTTCCAGAAGATATTAGATTGTTTGCAGGGTTTGTGATTATATCGTCACCGCATCGTCATAAATCTTCCGTTTGGTATGTTTCTCTTAGCGAATACCCTTATCACTTGTGGCCACCATATATTACAGCTGGTGCATACATATTGTCGAAAGAAGCGTTGCTCGATATGTACTATACTAGCTTTTATACGAAACACTTCAGATTTGATGATATATATCTGGGCTTGCTCGCAAAAAAAGCAGATATCGAGCCTTTTCACTGTGAAGAGTTTCATTTTTATAAAAAAGATTATACAAGATTTAATTACAAATACGTCATAACATCACACGGATATGGAAATCCAATCGAACTACTCAATGTGTGGAATGAACAAAAAGCTCTTGGTAATGCTTAAAGGAATGTTTTCAATACACCCAGTCAACCAGGCCGTCTCTGGCTGAACACGAGCCCGGCGGGCCGAGGGCAGGTAGCGAGACGGGCACTGTGTTGAAGGTCCCTCGAAGCGGCTCTAAGCCCACTGGGCCAAGGTTCTGACCAGGGACTATCCGCGCGGGAGGGCTCGTAACTTGGACCACGGCCGAATTTTGGCCGAACCGGCCCTCGGCCGAATTTTGGCCGAATTTTGGCCGATTTCGGGCCGCTGTAAGATGGCAGCACGGTGGTTCAGCCAAAATTCAGCCAAAATTCGGCCAAAAATCGGCCAAAAATCGGCCGAGGGTCGGTTCGGCCAAAATTCGGCCAAAATTCGGCCGAGGGCAGGTTCGGCCAAAATTCGGCCGTGGTCCAAGTTACGAGCCCTGCCGCGCGGATAGTCCCTGGTCAGAAACAGGGATTTTTGCTTACGGGGCACTTTAGAAATTCTACAATATTAGTAACTTATTGTATAATTACTATATATATAATTATAAACATAATTAATGAAGATATTATATATTTATTTATTACTGTATAATGATTATTTATTTTTATTGTATTATCTTCACTTGATCTCTTTTGTTTAGTGGTAGGGCCGGATGTGTATCTTTTACATTGTTACCAATTTTATGTAATTCAGTGGGTCTAGCATTCCTCCATTCTTATTTTGTCTATTGTATATTTTAGGATTTGCGATCCAACAACTTATTGTATTAACATTTGTAACAATTATAGAATTATCATGCGTGAATCAGCAGTATTACTTTTTTTAAATTTTAATGTGCATTATTTTTACATCGCGAAAAATGTCAGAAAAACATTACAAATATAAAAATTTCGAGGAGATATGTATTATATGTATGTGTATGCAGAGAAATATTTGCAATTTTGTACTTGTTGAATTATTATTCAACTCTATGTCTATTCACACTTGAAACTTCAATAAGTATATTTTTTAAATCCTTTCACTTTGTATTTCTCTATCCCACCTATTTATTATTGCATTTTCATAATCGATGTTGATGTTTCTCTGTATTTGCTTTAACTAATGTTTGGTCTAAATTTGTAGCCTCCCTTTTAATCATATTCAATAGAAGTTGCGAACTTTCCAAAATCTGCAATAACGATAAATTTCATATCAGTTTTATATAATAACTAAAGTGTTAACTTTTACTAATATATTTATAACATTTCGAAGAAATATACTATCGACAAAAACTATACCTTTACGTACGCTGTTTCTGTATCTGCAATGGTTCTATCATATTCATTTTTAACAGCAATTCTTTGAGATAAACTGTCGTTCAATCGTGTTAATTTATAAGACAACTTTTCGATTTCTCTTTGCAGATTATTTTTTTCTTCTTCTTGCGAATCAATTTGTTCTTGCAACTCGCCACGTTTCGCTTTCATATCTTCTAAACCTAAACAAAATTAAAAAGTTATTAAAAAGTAGGAGGGGGGGGGTGGTCGGTTCGGCTTTTCATGACTCGGGTCAGGTCAATTCCCGGGTACCCGAATATCACGAATTTTCGAGTCCCGACCCAACCTGAACCCGAGTTTTCGGGTACCCGCCCACCTAGGGGTCCCTGCCCCTATTTCGAGTGGCGACTCTGAGGCACCACTAAAAATTATTCAAAATATTATTGTTTACATTACTAAATATGTTAGTATCTAATCAATTACTAAACATTTAGATATTGTGTGAGGTATTATATCAATTTCATATATTCATACAAAGAAAAGAATTAATATAGAATGGAATTATTCTAGGTCGGAAGAAATGTTTAATTTTCAAGTGAAAATAGCACCGACTGCAAAGTCGTTATAACCTCGAACGTTTTTATTAAAACGATTAAATAAATACTTATTTCGAAATGATAAATATATTGCGATCAAATTACAATGTAAAATGTGTATCAAATTAAGAAAACTTTGAATTCTTCAGATTTCTAATAAATAAACATAATTGCATATTTATATACATATAGTTTGTATAGGTTATATGACAGCCACTTACATTTTACAAGTTCTTGATTATACGTTTGTAAAGCAGCACCGTGCTGAGACATTTCAAACCCTCCATGCACAAATTACAATTACAATACACCAATTCATCTGATGAAAAAATGTTATTCAGTGACAAGTTTAACTGACAATTTATTTCGAACAACATGCACGCAATTGAACAAACGTTTCAGTTTTGCCGCGGAACTCGGAAAGGATTATTTACGACGCATGCGCACTTACTAATATGAATAATATACATATATATATAGACATTCATTTCTTCTCTAAACTCTAAATAATTTTAGTTGGAAATACTGCATCAGAGCATTTTCAAATTCTTCAAATGTTTTTACTGTTTCGAATTCAATCTATACACATTTTTTAAATAAACTCCGCATTCTAGTTATCGCATATGTAGATATATGTAATAATAAAATTGATGAAAGTATAGGAATAAACTATTCGAGGAATAATGTTGTAATATTATTTTTAATGATTTCATTAGAAATTAGAAAAATGCGCTTTGTCTAATGGCAAAATTTGCATTTAAGTGAAACAATGCAGCTGTTCGCATTGCCTTTTAAAGACGTCACGGAGTGTTTTCGTCCGGCAAGCTACAATAAATGCACCTTTCGCTCGGAATCTTCACTCCAGCAGAAAGCGTGAAAGCCACAGAAACGTGTTCGATCGTGGTGTACGTCAGTCAATCTATCGATCGTGAATAAATCAGTTATTTTTTCAGCTGTGATTAAAATGATTTCGCGTTTCTCTTTCGTGTAATAGAAATTGAAAGATTCATTAGAGGTATACAATATACCGAATACCGTTACAGTTAATACGTGCAATATCAAATGCTCGATATGTTCCAGTATCAGTGTACGATTGATCAACGCTTTCTAGTGAAAGAAACACGTTTTATGCATAAACAGCCACACGCAACCACCTGAGAAACTCTTACGCGAAATCTCGATCGATAGCTTGCAGATCAACTTTACTTTCGACAGGTTCCTTTCAACATGGATCTTTCAGGTATGACAATGATGAGAATTATAGTGATTCTACCATTCAGCGAAAGCCATAATCGTAATAAATCTGACATCACATTTTTCCGTAAAAACTTTTTTAGTTCAATTTCTAATTTATTCTGACCGTACGGCTGAAATACAAACGAAATTCGATGCGAATTGAAAGCCAATATGCGTTCGATGCTATGTTGACAGGATTTATGGCGCTTGCGCAGGCAAATTGCTCGATCTTATCCTTTTGAGTATGTATTTGGAGATTTCGTATCCTTTTTGAATTAGAACTGGCAAATACGTGAAGTTGAAAAATGAAAGCAATTACAAAATACGAAGATGGAATAAAATTAATAAAACATAATATATATATTATATATGTGTAGAAGAAATTTTTATCGTGAACGAATAAATTAAGTTTGTCAAATATAAAATGTTAAAGATTCAAATAGAAGAGAATAGAGATCATTTAGACGCAGACGATAAGTGTATAAATTATACACGCTAAAGATGGCAATTGCATTCACAATCATTTTGTCACTAATATCGAAGATGCATGCGACATGCGACCTTGTCAAATGACATCACGATACTATATTAGGCTCTCTTTACCGGCGCAAACGCAGGCATTGCAACATACACATACATACGATAGAAAGATTTTATGATAATTAAGTATTTTACAATTCATTTGCAAAGGATGCCACTCCTACTTTATTGCCCACACATCGACTTTAAAAATCGAAATCGTTTATTTGTCCTTCATATTTTCTTATGTGTAAAAATATTATCTTTTTTAATTCCTTACTTATAGTTAAAAATTATAGAATAATTAATTATTCATTTGTTTACAGACAAGCGTAATAAATAATATTTTTGGTCTAAAATAAAGATTATTCGTCAATAGATATGTTCTTTTATACCACTCAATATTTATTATGTAAGTTTTCCAATTATAAACAATAACTTTCAATAACAATGTTTAGAGTGTAATTTTTACAGAATCCCTTTTTCAGTTAAAGTACACATCATCGATATACATAATTCAAATTTTTCATCGACCTTGACATTTTTATAAGTACAACAAGCCAACATACTCACACACAATGACTCATACTTCGAGATATGTAGGATACCATGCTACTACAAATCGAGATTATTTAACGGATGGTGATGAAAGTCATCGTGGTCCGTCAGATCGCACAGTATCTGAATACATTGTATCGGCTGATCATGCTACGATGGTAATTGCTAAATACATATTTGTATATTCTATACATGAATAATAACAATGTAAAATTTCTATGTTACATGTATATCGACATTGCGTAGGTAAAAGCAATGAAAAAAGACCGTCCAGAAAAATATGAGAAAGATGAAGGAAGACGATCACGAAGCGCACACAATAGTCGTGTTTCAGTATTATCCGGATCTTCCAGACAAGGTCTGCAACCCCTCAGGAAGAGTGCTTCGCATGGTAGTATATGCGACAATGGCTCAGACATATATGTTACGAGTGCTGCTTATAGAGCAACATCAGACATAAGGTTGTACATACGTAAACATATAAAATATTCACTCATCGGTATGTTATAAACGCAGTTGTCATTCGATCAACAGCCATGTATCGCATCACAGTCTATCTCCAAGTTTAAGAATGGGTCATCGAGCACCTAGTCATTGCAGTTATGGTTCTGCAAAATCAGTAAAATCTCACACGTCCAGAAAGGACGGTATTATTATAGAAACTATGTCGACGCCTAATCCATTTTGCCCGAATACCAAGGGTGTTTGCTGTCTTATGCTTCTCCTTAATCTTGGCCTAATTCTTGTCGCATTAGGTTTTGTTATAGTAATTCAATTCTTTCAACCATTAATAGTTTGGTGAGTATATATATATATATATATATACACAAGTCGTTTAATTCTGCATTCAGTAACACATACGTATCTATTAATTTATTACGTTACTGTGCTTTCAGGATTTTGGGAATAGTCTTTCTTATATTTGGATTTTTAACTTTGATAGGAAGCTTAATATACTGTGTTCATGTATTTAGACATGCTAAACATCCACATGATATCAATCCCGAAGATCTTTATTGGACAAAATACTGGCAGGGTCATGTAGGTTCAGCACCCGAAGTGTACTACAAGGCCGAGGATAAGTATCAAGACGATGGGTACAGCGATCGCTTGAGCAAATACTCAAATAAATATTACGACCGTCAAAGATATTGAACACTAATTTAATGCGAAACGTACATACATTCAACATATTTATATTATACATACAATCACCAAACAAGCATAATGAAACTTACATGCAAACTAATTCAAGATAAAGAAAAATCACCTATTATGTATACCCTTGTTATTAACATATACGATATAAGAACATAATCTGTACAATTGTATTTTGTATAAAAAATGCTAAATTATTTATTTTATACAGATAAATCTAAGAACAATAAAATAACAGTTACAAATATATTATTTATTGTATATATAATAACTAAAATGATTAACAAGTAAGAATCGTTCTCTTACTTTCATAATTATATATAACGATATAAAATTAATTAAACCCTCTTGCTTTTATAAATATGTATTTTATTTATAATTTTACAAATTGTAATTTATTAACACAATATACAAGTAACGCATTACTTTCTCCATCTTTTTATTGTTCCTATCGTATTATCAAACAATCTTCCATTCAAAATTGTCCCTGTACAATCTAGTAAATAAAAAAACTTTTTACCTTTAATTTTCATTGGTATATAAGTCTTCATATCCTTTCTTGCGACAGTAGATTGTACCTTAAACATTAGAAATTACTTACAATCGTGTAAGCTTATATAACAATTTAACTGACATTTTGATAACTACCTCGTTCAAAGGAATTTTTAAAACTGTTTGATCTTTATACAAGTGATAAGTAATTATAGATACTTCTTGACCTCCCTTGTGTAAAATAATATATTTGATATATCGTGTGGCTGATAAATATAACACCCAACATATTAAAGGTCCTAATCATAAGAAAAGAAATATTTTATAAAAGTTTATATAAAACCTATAATATAATAATATGCAAGACAAAGATACAATTACCTACTAATCCTCCATAAATAAAATATATTATAGTGAATCCATTAGTTCTTAAATATTCTTTTATGGATATGTTCGTTGTCCAAAGTAATTTAAGGTTTGGATCATAGGTCATATACAATATCAACGCAGAAAAGACCAATGATCCGATTGAAAAATATCTCATAATTTGGAAATAATTCGTTTCCAATTTGTATAATAACACATTATTTTGTACATTTATATTTGGATTTAAAAAATCTATTCCTGCCTCTTTGTATCTATAAAAAAAATTCTAGTCATCTTTTGTATACGGTACAAGTAAAACTAATTTTTCTTTCAAAAATGTTTTCATTGTACTACCTTGAGTTGGTTATTTTAATTGCACGTTTAGGCGAAGAATGATATAACTTACGAAATACACAAGCTTTAAATTTACTATTCCCCCTTGTTCCTTGATAAAGCAATTGTAGCTTGTTAATGACATTTATTCTTGTACAAGTGGTTTTAAAATACAAAAGATTGAACATTTTTATTTAACGCGTTCTTAGATGTATTACTTTTATATTTCACTATAATTAAATAAGTTTTTCATAAAAGTCTGTACACTTTTACATTAATACACGCACGTTTTTTTACCCGTTTATTTCATAAATATACAGAACTTTTTACTTTTATTTACAACCATTTTTAGGTTACAGCTTTTCGTGAGCCATGTATGGTTACAAGTTGTTCAGCATAAACAATACGTGATCACTATACCCAGAGAGGAAATGAGAGTGCTCACCAGTGCTCACGCCCAGGGTTTGGCCGTGCCGCTTTTGTCTCCACATCATGTTTAGCCTGGAACAGCTCCTACATCATCTTTAGCATGGAACAGAACCTACACCATATTTAGCAGGAAACAGAACCCACTTTACTGTTATTAAATCTGTGTAATGGATCAGAACTAGCTTCAACCACCGACTAGATACTATTAAATGATATTAACTATTAAATAATAGTATCTGATCGGTGGTTGAAGCTAGTTCTGATCCATTACACAGATTTAATAACAGTAAAGTGGATTCTGTTTCCTGCTAAAGATGGTGTAGGTTCTGTTCCATGCTAAAGATGATGTAGGAGCTGTTCCATGCTAAAGATGATGTAGGAGCTGTTCCAGGCTAAACATGATGTGGAGACAAAAGCGGCACGGCTAAACCCCGGGCGTGAGCACTCTCATTTCCTCTCTGCTATACCACAGAACATTCAATAATACTTCGCGCATGACAGTTCATCTATTCTAGATGAAGTTATTTTTCAATAAAAAATATATTTATTTACAATCTAACAAATATAAACGGATTCTTGTTTATAATATGTATATATATATATATATATGTTCATATATATTTATCCATACGCCTGCATACGCCATACATACCCAGCTAACCAGGCATGCTTTGAGCATAGCCGGCCTAGGGCAGAGATCGTCCAATCATTGTCCAACTTACGCTCCGAGGCGCTCAAGGTTGGATTGGACGAATTTTGGACGTCCTCCTGTGCGCGCATATGCCGTCCCAGTGCCGTCCTAAGGACTAGGGTTTGGACATGGGCATGAGGACGGCATGAAAACGGCCTCAGGACGCCGAATCTGCCTTTGTGGCAGCACTGTCGCACTGATGTGGCTGGCGAATATCGTTTTACAGGGCAGCACCGCCAGCGAATGGGTATTTCGAATTGTCGAGAATGAATGTGAATAAAAGGGACAAGTGCTGTATATTTGATACGATAGAAATTGACTGGAAAATTACTTCGCCGACATCTGCCACATTAGTGCGACCTACCCTCGCCGAGGGTGCTGCCACAAATGTATGGCCACATGAGTGCGACGATGCTGCCACAAAGGCATGTGGTGGGCATGTGTCACATCAATGCGACAGTGCTGCCACAAAGGCAGATTCCGCGTCCTGAGGACGTTTTCATGCCGACCTCATGCCCATGTCCAAACCCTAGTCCTTAGGACGGCACTGGGACGGCATATGCGCGCACAGGAGGACGTCCAAATTTGAATTTTTGGTTGCCTGGGTATATATATATTATATATATATATATACACATGCATATATTATATCATTATATGTGCGTGTATATATATGTATAATTTGAAATTCAAATTCTACTTTACAACAATAACAACCGCTAGAAAGAATGTTATTTTATATACTATGAAGATGTAAATTATTAAATGAAAAAAAGTATTATATTTATACGAGATGTGAAGCTAAATACATGCATGTAATGTAGTAATGTATTTTGTAATAGATATATATATATATATATATATATATATATATATATATATCATATCAATGTATTTAAAAAATTAAATAAGCATTATATGTTTGAATTGATTTGGTTCTTTTACAGCATTTTTACACACTTTATATAATTGAATACGTAAATTGTGTGCGATTACATATTGAATTTCAATTTCCTTGACAGTTCTTTTTGATACAGCCTTTCAACGTGAGCGTTGACGTTTGTTATTACCGAAATGCTGATGAGTTATCTGTAGTTTTTATGAAAATATACAGTCCTTTAAAATGGGTGATTTCTTGGCAACTAACAATATTTGCGGGCAAAATTTATTGCGTTTAGTGTCCCGTGGAAATGCTATTATAGCGGAGTTGATGAGATTAAAGGATTATGTGCCGCCAGTATTTAGGTTATTTATTATTATCGTTAATTATGAATAAAATAAATATCGTTCTTGTAACGGTTATTACATGTTGATCTCGTTGGAATTAACGTAGCCCTTCCGCTTTACAGTTTAGATTCAAAGCAGATAATACAAAAATATGGATCGATTATAATTGACTTTGCGTATTTCAAATCGGTTAATATTTACGAACAAAAAATAGAAAATGATCCGGTAAGTAAAAGTGTATAGGATGTATATATATATAAAAATGAATGCAAATATAATTTTCATCTCGACAATAAACAATTGTATAGGTTCTCCAAGAGACTGACGAGGATTTGCGGAACAATTATTCAGATATCATTTCCAGATTTTATTTAGCGTTTGAAAGCATACACAAGTACATTACCGATTTAAACACGTACGTAGATGAATTAGGAGATGGAATCTATATTCATCAATCTATAGATTCTATCATGCTGAACGAGGAAGGACGACAATTAATGGTAACGCAATAATTTATCTATATTCCAAAATTCCAAAATTTTCTGCATTTTATCAATATAAAACTGATATAATACCTCATATAATACTATCAGTAGTTTATTAAATGTTTACCAAAATATTCGGTAAGATTTCGATAAGCTTTTTCTTATATATGAATATGATTTATATTTATAGTGCGAAGGAGTATATTTATATGGAGTTATGCTCCTTTTGGTGGATTACCATTTCGAAGGATGCGTAAGAGAAAGACTGCTAGTATCATATTATCGATATAATGCTCAACGATCATCTTCCACAAGTGTAGATGACATATGTATGTTACTTCGTTCTACAGGATTTTCTAAAAATTCCAATAAAAGATCTACAAATTATCCCGAGGAATATTTTAAGTAAGCCATCTAAATTCTTTTAGGTGCTCCGGTACCTATAATACTTTCATATATTAACACGTATGTTTCAGGAGAATAGTGTTAAATGAATCTCTAATAGAACATCTTATCGGACGTTTACGTTCGGATGAAATATATAACCAAAGTCTTGCTTTCCCGCATCCAGAACATCGTAGTACTGCTCTTTCTAATCAAGCCTCGATGTTGGTTGTTATTTTATCGTTTAAGCCGAGCATGTTACATACGCATACAGCCATGATGAGAGAGATCGTAGACAGATTTTTCCCCGATAATTGGGTGATCAGCATTTACATGGGAATAGTGATAAATTTGTGCGATTGGTGGTCTCCGTATAAAGCTGCGAGAACAGCTCTGAATAATACACTTGACTCGTCTAATGTTAAAATAATCTCCCAAAAGTATGGTCAAAGAATGAAGGTAGTTATGTTTCGAATTTTTGAATGAACATTTTAAATTAATAAGCTATATTTCTCTTTATATATTTCACGCTAGAATTATATTTTAGAAATTGATATCGGAAACAGAGGAAGTACAGTTAGCAGGCACTTTAGACGACAGTGCAATAGGATCGCTCGTAAAGTTAGTAAAAGAATGTAATGTAACTTTACATTGGATACTTTTACATACAGCAATGTCGACTATATCGCTGGAGGATTCGAAACGTACGCGTATACTCAGACAGTTAGTAGTGAATGAAAGTAAATATACAACAGTTGATTGTCTTCAACTATTACTAAATACGGCTCAGATCGAACAAGATGTCAAACAGCTATATAAAGATGTACGAGTACAATATTTTTTATATTATATCGTCGCACATTAAATCAATGATACGTGGTACAATAAAGTTGATCAATTAATTTTAGTTGTTGTTTGGTAAAGAAACTAAATGGATTAGAGATAAAGGAATATGCGTTGATAGAATAACGGACCTTGCTCAAATATTTGGAGGTAATAAACCTTTCGACGGTATCGAGAAAAATCAAAATCTACACGCATGGTTTATGGAGATTAGTAAGCATATCGAATCGTTACAACAAGAAGATGGACGAAAAATAGTACAATTGTTACCGGCATTGGAAGAAGTGCAAGGTAATTAACAACAGAATGTACGATAAAAGAAAAAAGATCAAAGAGTTATATTGATCTACAACTAATTATGATCATTTCAATTGAAACGATTCCAGAATTTCATCAATTGGAAAGTAATTTACATATATCTCAGTATCTAGCCGATACGCGTGAAATATTACACAATATGTTACGCACGGGAAGTATTACGGAAGACACTATGATCAGCTTAAATATAGTAACAGATTGTTGCTATGCATGGAATATAATGGAATCTTTTATCGAAACTATGCAAGCCAGCATCAAAGAAAGTCCTCCTACCGTAATTAAATTAAAAGCGTTGTTCTTAAAAGTAAATTTCCAGTTTTTTACTTAGTATAGAAACATTCTATTTAGTATGGAAATATTTATATCTTATTAATTTTTAGATGGCTTCGGCATTGGAAACTCCGTTATTGAGAGTGAATCAAGCGCGTAGCGCAGATCTATCATCAGTATCTCAGTACTACAGTAGAGAATTAGAAAAATATGCAAGGCGCGTTTTACAAATAATACCAGAGACTGTGTTCGGTTTACTCGCTCAGATTGTACACCTCGAAACAAACGCTTTCAAGGAAATTCCTACTAGATTACCAAAAGATAAATTAAAAGAATATTCACAGCTAGACGATAGATTAAAAGTGTGTTCGAATTTTTCATATTTTCGATGCTTGAAATATAGTAAAAGTATATTTTTAATTATTACGAAGAATATCTAGTAAAAATCTAAATCTATTTTAGATGGCTAAGTTGACGTACGCTGTATCAGTGTTCACGAAAGGTGTATTATCTTTGAGAAGCGTCCCCTTGGGAGTATTGAGAGTCGATTCTCATCGTTTATTAGAAGATGGTATACGGCAAGAATTGGTAAAAAAAGTCACAGTAGCCTTGGACAATGGCCTTGTTTTCGAACCAAAATCAAAGGTGAGATCTAAATAATATGCATTTAGTTTTCTACTCGAACGTCAGTGCTGAGAATGTTTTTGTTTGAATGCGTTGCTTTAGGTATCAATACTACAGAAACTGAATAATTTAGCCGCAATTATGGATGGTTATCGTAAATCTTTTCAATATATTCAAGATTATATAAACATCAATAGCTTAAAAATATGGCACGAAGAAGTAAGTAAATTTGTGCATACGTAATATGGGATATTTCATTATATTTGTAACAATATAAATTTATTTTCTATTTATAGATAACATATATTATAAATAATGCAGTCGAGGATGAATGTATAGGTTCTTCTTGGACACCGGAGAGATCATCTAGATTTTATCAAGAAGACAAACATACGTCTGTATTAGATAATAATTCTACAACTTTTATCGGTAGACTTGCTCGCGAACTTGTTCGTATAACTGATCCTAGGTAAATTATTTTCTATTCATAACTTTCGTTACCTTTTTTAAACACAGCATTATATTTATATTTACATATGTATTTTTAGAACAACTATCTACATTGAACATTCCCTCGCATGGTATGATCTGAAAACACAAGCAGAGGTTCTAAATTATAAAATATTTTCAAAAATAGTAGAAGCGATAGGCACACCCGGCTTAACAGGACTCGATAAACTTATCTCATTTTATATCGTCACTGAACTAGATAGTATGATTCGTTACATAGAAAGGAATCTTCGCAATAAAACTTGGGCATCTACCTTAGATTACTTCGAACCGATTTTAAATTCCTCGGATATAATTAAAGGTATTTGTAGCTCAACGTATCGAATATCTAAAAATACCTACTCAGCTAACTTTGTTTAATATATGCGCCCAGGTAATTTGCCAAAACTTCATAGCGCAGTGGCTACTAATGCGAATAAATTCTGTCCTCAATTGCTCGAATGGGTATCAAAAATTGGACACTATCAGCTTCTTAAAAAGAAGATAGCGTACGAATTAAATACTACCTGCAAATTTGAAGCTAAACACATGGAAGCAGCACTTCAAACATTGAATGCGTACATAGCAATATTTCTTAACAAATTCGTCGTCTCGTAATCTAGTAATATATTTTTATACATCGTATTTTTCTAATTTATAGGGCTATTTTATTTGAAATTAGTAAAGGGAACAATTGTAATCAAAACGAGACTAAGCGAAACGAACTGCTGCGAGAACTGAATGTCAGATTAGATTGGGCTGGCATAAGTAATTGCCATAACAATGTCTATATTAAGTCACCGAACTTAAATAATATCGCGCTGATCCTGTTTTTACTTACCGTGTCTCAATTACCTAAGGTGTACTATTGCAAAAATGCAGGTAATCAGTATTTTACATTTGCAAGCTTCTCGGCATGCAAAAATAATAATAAATACAATATATTATAGGTAGTCTTGTGAGTAAAAAGTCTCAAGATCCTCTAGACGCTGTAATATTTACGATCGGGGTACAAACGATTTTACGTCAGTTCACTTTCGCCGCAATGGCCAACTATGTTAAATATCTTTGTACATATGTTACCTCCTGTGTTGCAGCTGACAGGTACAAAAACAGTAATCTATGAACATTCATTAATAGACTGCGGATCTTTACGCATTTATGGCTTCCGAAAATTTTCCAAAAATGCCAAAATATATCTTTCGACAGAATTTAGTGAAATTTTGATGTATTTCAGATCTACAAAAGCTACTACAACTGAAAATAATATTTTATTTGCTCCCCCTTCTTAAAAATCGCATAAACTTCCGCAGTCTATTCATTAAAATTTTGTATCGATCTGTCTTAATATTCTATTCAACAGCGCAAAAACCGGAAGCGACGGAAATACCGAAGGTTCGAATACTTTACATATTTTGGAGCTGTTTACTAAATTTTCCGGTTTACCACGCTCGTTTATACTTAAAGAAATTCCAGTGATCGTCATGGATCACCTCCAAATGAAGATCACCAAGTAGCTAAAAGCTTCTCATGTAACAGAATTTTTTGTATAAAACCAACTTACATTTTGTTACAGTACATATAAAAGAATATGGATATTCTCTATTTTGTACATATGTTCGCACATGAATTTGTATTTTATATGTGTACCTATTGCAGTGCATATACATATATATATATACATTGTATGAATTGTATGAATTATTGTTGAATAATATAAGGAATAAAATTCTATTATTACTATAAAAGTTCTCTCTTATTGAATTATTTGTTCGAAAAAACCGAAGAATGTTTAATCAAATGGTCTTGAATTTATAATCCGTTAAAATGGACTATAACTACTTAATAAGATTACGTTGGCCTGGTGACAATACTTCCGCGAATGTGTGGTGGTCGTTATTGTCAACATCTGCAGTGGGAATTGGTATACGCATCGGCGGCTAAAGGTGTGATATGCCGCAATCGGCGGTGATGTGTCGCTTATGTACAGGTTTTATGTACAGGATTACATCTGAACCGATATTAACAAATCGAATTACAAGAATCGTCGTCGCTGTACAAAATTATAACGTATTCGCCTTCATTTACGTTGTATATTTGCTTGAATACCGCAATTTCGCGAACGTAGGCGGCTTCGTCGGCTAGAACGGCCGCCGGGAGAACGTTGAAGGCGCCGAAAGTTGCACCATTTTTACGATTCATTAGAAAGTAATGTTTAAGTCTTTAATAACGTATTTTATACGGATGTAAAAACTGCGCGATCGGAGAGAATATTTTTACATCCCCTAGAAACTTAATTATTTGAAAATATAAGTAAAATTTTATAGAAATAGGTGAAGCATCGGCGGCGAGGACGCCATTGACGCAATTGACGCCGACGAAGGCGGCTACAACGGCGGTTGTCGGCGGCCTGATACAAAAGGAACTGCGATAAATTTCCAGCTCAGTCCCTTTTACGTGCTGTTACAAGAATATTCTGCTCGCCTATAGTTCAAGTTGAATATATCCTCGAATGCGATATCATGGATTCAAAGCGTCCGTTAAATTTGAAATTTAAATATTCGCGGAAGATTACACGTTCGAACTTCTTCTCGGTTGTAACAAGTGCATCTTTCGTTTCGCTCGATTATACTGTACATTCAGTCTAGTTCGACTTTTATTTTATTTAGCGAATGTCAATAATTATGATAGTATTCCATATGTACATAATACAAAAATGTAGAAATGTTAAATTGTCCACGTAAGTATACGAAAATTGTATGTTTAAACGTACGTATATTCATCTTGTAATAGATTCGCTGCTGAATTGTAAGTATAATTGCTATTTATACATTACAAGTTTTACAAATTCTTAGTACATAAATATATTATATGTTGTATATATATAAATTTGTGCACACCCGTTAATATTTTTAATTTCTATAATCTCGTAACAAGTTCATCTTCTTCGTAATTGTATAAGATTAACGTAAGAAATGGAGACGAAATTATATCGTTGATTACTCTTTGGTTGTGATATTTGAAATTTAAACTTCCTGCGGATCTTATGCATATTTATGGCTTCCGAAAATTTTGAAAAAATGGTAGAATATAAAATTCGACAGAATTTAGTACAATTTTTATTTATTTCAGATCTACAAAGACTATTACTACTGAAAATAACATTCTATTTTATTCCACTGTCTTAAAATTCTTCTACAAAATTTGAAAAATTGCATATATATTATATATACTCGATGTGATTATGATTTCGTCTCTATCATTCTATAATACTATCAAAAATATACAAAAGTGCCCAGATAGAAGCATATTATCACAATATTATTCAAATAAGTTACAATATATCTGTTTCTTTTTTAAAACAAATGCAAACATATGTTACTGTATTTTCGTCCGATCCATTTGTTTCTTCTGGGCAAAGACAATCAATTTTTCTACTAATATAACTGTTATTAACCATTATGAAATTGTAATCGTAAAAATTTTTTAATATTAGAATACCATGCGACCATCTATAATCATCATTTTGGCTTTCGCCGCCGGAATGATCGTTGCGACACCTAGGCACCGTAATTTCTCTAATTTCGTGAAACATGCGGCGAGAATGCGGGTCATTCGTGGATTTAAACCAGAAAAGATATCCATTGCATACGGCTTCGGGAAAAGGCAAAACACTGCTGATATCTCCAATATTAATAAAAACGAACGGATTTTATTTACACTTCTACGATATTTCCCTCAGGGGTACGTTCATATGAAATGTTCGAATAGCTCTTTATAAAGGGGGTAGACTCTCGAGAATTATAGACTTCTCAGAATTGCAAGGGTACGGGACGCACCTTCTCATTTCTCGATGATGGAAACGATGGGCTTCTTCAATAGTCAAAAGCGCTAAATAAAAGATCAATCTAGGCCGCGATCGCCCGTAAAAATCCTATTTTTACTTTTACGAGGCGTAATTTGCATTATTCGGCAGCGTAATTTGCACTATTCGGAAGCATACATTTTTAGCTATATTTTCATAAAGCTGCGATAGCTATACATGCTGCCGAATAATGCAAAATACGCCTCGAAAACGTAAAAGCAGACCACTTTGAGATACTTGCGCGCTAGATGGATCTTTTATATCTAGCGATTGTGAGTCACAATTTGTGACTACGGACTACGGAGAAGCCCCATAACCTGTCCCAACTCCCAACTTTGCATTATCGAGGAATGGTTTGAGGCCGCCCAACCCGTGCAATCCTCGTGTAGGTGTACGAAATATATATATATATATCTCTAACGGTGCGACATTTTTGCTTTTAGAATACCTGTAGAATGGCTGCTTCAACAAATGAAAGCAAATCCAGCTTTCGCTTCAAAAGTAACGGAATTATTAGTGGATGGACGTGCTGATGATTTAGCATCGATGACAGATCGTTCTAATCTTGACAGAACAACATGGCTATCATAAATAAATTATTCAATGAACAAATGATATATATACACAATTTCTAGCTATACATATTATAGTTTAATTTAAAACAATTATTTAGTACTGTTGATGTATTATTTTGGTTTGTTCAGTTTTTCTTTAGAAAAGAAAGATTGTAATCTTTTGTCTGCACGAGACTTTCAAACTTGAAATTGCTTGAAATACAAGAATAAAATTGAACTTTTTCATGTGTAATAAAAAAATTATATGGACTATGAGACTATGAGACTTGTGGTGCCTCTACGGCAAAACGCTCAAGCAAGTAGCATGTCTTATGTAGAATGTATAATCTATGTTTTTACTCCTACAAAGCATTTCCATGTAAATACAGATCTATGGCAAATACTTCATTGTATATTAGTAAACGCATTAATTAACAATTGTCGTTGGAATTCATTTTGATGAGAAACCTCTGTAAAGAGTGGAATACGTTAATCTATGTTTCATCGTGAACTGACTTATGATTGGTAGAATTTTGAGATATACATTACAATATGTATTGCATTTCGTAAAAGTTGTTATCAGATCCAAATGATCCAAATACATATATTGTAAGTAAAAAATATCTGAATAATTTTGTCGAATTCTGTGAATACCAGTGAGTACCAAACAGTAAGACTACAACCTACAACAAGAGGCGACACTCCGAGCGGTGTTTTTGATGCGGCACGCGGGAAGTTTAAATCAACTGGATTTAAAGCGGCAATATCTAATAATTACAAATCTATATATTTATTTTAATTTAAAGTGTAATATTTATTAAAATTGGTTTTCGAAGTATTTATTTTAATTTGACAAGATTGAAAAGTTCAAAAAGAAGAAATATAATCAAATGATAACTGTAGAAAATGTAATTTTACTTATAATAATTTAAATATATTACGATATATATTATAAAATATATACGAACATTCAACGAGCATTGCCAAATAAATTGGTTGTCTCTCTCGAAAAAGTTATTATAGTCGTTATCTTTCCAAGTGTCACCTCTTGTTGTATCCCTATGCCCTATCCCTATCGATCCCTATATACTCTGTTACCAACCTGAAAGTTTCGAGAACCATCGAGAACCAATCGAGAACGTACAAAACTGGTACAAAACAGTGGAAAACAGTACAAAACAAAGGGTTCGTATAATTTCGGAACATACCATCTAAAGGTAATTCGTGGTTTACGTTTACAGTAATGGAGGACTTTCGATTCCTACGTTCCACGAATTTTTCGTTTGTGCTTTGTCCTTATTAAGACTGATTCTGCGGTGGCTAATTAGTTTTGGAATTAACAACGTTCCATCATTGGATAGAGTTATTCAGAAAAAACGGTAAAACGAGGACGCACCTGAAAAGTCGAACCGTTTTATCTGGGTGACGCCATCGGCCTAAAGCCTCGGAGCCTTATAGTCTCCACAGGCCTACAGGCATTAGCGCAACCAAGGTAAGAATCCCACAACACGTTCTTAGCAGAATTCATCAAATATTTTGTATTTTTTCCAAAATCTTTTACAAATTTCCGAGAATTCGTCCGTTCAAAGATTTACAGGTTCAGCTGCAGTAATACCTCAAATCAATGCAGTGTTAACCTCAATGCAACCATGGAAATACCCGAATGAACTTGTATTCAATGTAACGATTATCGTGTATTAGGCTTGAATAGCAGTTACTTTTTTACATAATGAAATATTTCTGTTACATTTGTTTGGCTAGACTTTAACTGTTTTTAGGTTAATCAAAGTCGAAATATTATTTCATGAAAATGTGTTGTCATGTTGATACAGCATGCCGAGATTTTATAAATTACTTTTACGATATTATAATCAAATGAATTAACTAAAGTTATATTACAAATTTAATTCGTTCGCTCTTCGAGTTGCAAACATCTTTTTCATCAAAAAATTTTTCGGGTGTACATGATTAATTTGAATTTAAATAAAAAATGATCTGATTTGTATAATTATACATTGATTACCAGTTTATAAGTAATTTTCATGATTAAAACATAATTGATTCTGTTATAAATATATTATTGAATTTTTCTGTTTTCTTTCCTAATGATAGCGAAGTATTTCTTTCTTCTTTTTTTTTGTAAATTTAAAAATAGGCTAATGAAAATTAGGATTGCATAGTCTTATTTGTGCATCTGTTGGTAAAAACAATACTTTGATTTATCATTTCCTAAATTTCCCCTTTCTTCCTTTTTCTGTATCGTTCCATATGCCCAAAAGATATTCTTACAGGTTGAAAGTCCGTTCGCTATAGTTTCTAGTGCAGTATAAAAACGGTTTGCGGTTTACCGGTATTTATTAGTTTGTGTTGTGCTCGAGTTGAAAAAGTTTAAAACGTAAACAAAAAAGTTCCGGGAAAGAAATCCTGAAAAATAACAGTATGTATTGTACATGTGCGAAAAGTTCAGTTCAAGTATAAAGTATAAAAAGTTTGCTAGTAAAAAAGTTATCAACGTGATATAAAAAGTATGTTCGACACGGTATGGAGCGCGCGCGTTGTGCCTTCAAGAGCGAGTACTGCACAGGTTCTTATTGATACAGGTAAGCCATGCGCTGCTACTGATGCAGATTTTACAGTGCTACATTCGGTTGGTACGGCTAAAAAGTTCACTTCTCTCAAGTAAGAGCGATTAATAACTTGTTTGAACTGTGGTCCCAGTCTTACGTCAAATTTCATTACAAACACTGTAAACATATCACTTGTTTACAGGTTAGAATAGTTCATCATGTCAGACTCTGGTTCAGAAAGTTCCTCCTCAGAGGGTTACGATGGAAGAAGAAACGCGGTTGCGTCTGCCGACAATGTGGCTTCACCATGCTACTCGCATCGTTCATCCGTATCAGGTCATAAGTCGAGAGCAAGTTCTATTTCTTCGAGAGGAAAATCTCCGGCGTCTGTCATATCCGAAAGGGATTCACGATCGCCTGCGTATACACCGAACTCACCAGCGTATATACCGATATCACCAAAATCTCAAAGGTCTGGGCTAGCATCTCCTAGCGAAGAAGGTTCTCCGAGATCTACGCGTAGCTTATCAAAATCACCGCCTAATACGCCGAAATCATATCGTTCGAGAAATAACTCTTTGGATTCGCCCAGAAGCGACAGAAGTTTATCTTGCTCGCCTATACCGGACGAAAGATCGTGCCCATCTACTCCTAACGACTCAAAGTCTTTACACTTGGAGGACACAGAACCGAAACAATTTGAGCTGGAGGTCGATGCGCAAAGATACGCCGATAATTCTCCTAAATCTTATTCTTATAAAAATAGCGAATCAAGACAAAGCTCGCCGAAATCGCCAAGATCTGGGCATAGTTCAGCGAAATCATTAATTTCAGGAAGAAGTTCTCCAAAATCGGGTGCAGCTTCTACAATGGACGATCAAGAATCTGAGAAACATTCACCACCTCATTCGCCACCAACTAAAAGCGGTTCATTTAACGAGTTAGACGGAGAACAAATTTCAGATGGAGACATCGAAGACGAGCCCGAGTCTATAGCTAAATCGAAGCCAGCACCGATTACGCATGGCGAAGATTTGTCGGATGTTTCTGACCTTGAAAGTATGGATGGAGTTGATGGTACGGCGGAACACGAATCGGAACTTAAAGAAAATAAGCAGAACGAGGACAGACGCATCGGAGGAGAGAGAGATCACGATGATAAAGTAGAGAAAGAAGACAAAAACGCGCAAGTTGGATTAACAGAGGAAAGCGAGCAATTAGACTTCGAAGCGGACGGTCAGTGGAAGGATGAGCGTGACGAAGGTATAGAACTTAATAGTTACAAAGAAATGCAATTTAAACATAAGTAAAAAATAAATGTGATACTTTTAGGTGAAACGGATGGGCCCAATGTTAAAGACAGCAAAGATGACAAAGACAGAAAGGATAGGGATAAGGATAAAGATAAAATTAAGTTGAAGGACGGAGGCGAAGGAAACGACAAAGAAGAAGGAGAAGAAGATGGGGAGAAAGCAGAGTCAGAATTAGAGGAAGGCGAACTTAGCGATGGTGACGATGCTCGACCGGAAGAAACAGAACCGAGACCTGTTTGTCGTTTTTATAACCGCGGTCAATGCACGTGGGGTGTCAGTTGTAGATTTTTACATCCAGGCGTAACAGATAAGGGCAATTACACTATGTTTGATATGGTGAGGCCAATGGCGTATCCACCTCATGCTGCCACACAACACGAGTTCAGACCGCATATCGATAGACCAAATATGGTACGACCGTTGCCCGGTAATTATGGTGGCGCACCATCGCACACACCTAAAGTAGAGGAGCTCCCTACCGAATCTGCGTGGGAACGTGGATTACGACACGCTAAAGAAGTCAGTTTTCGTTACCGAAAAATTCTTATACATACACTAAGTATCAGGTTGGAAGGAAAATTCTGTCGTATTTTAAATAAGCAATTTTGCTTGTAAATGAAAAACACGTGTTGCTAGTGAGTCATTGGGAAACGGGAATCGACAAGTTACCTGAAAGATGGCAACAAGTTGTTACAAATGTTTTATTTAAAATACGACAGAACGTTTCCTCTGACCTAATATGAATATATTCTGAAATAAAGAACACCTTGTTAATGTTTATTTATATTTTCGCGTAGATGATGCGCAAAGCGAACAAGCGCAAAGAATCGGATATGGACTTCGAAGAAAAGAAAATGAATCTAAGCTTAGGTCAGGATGAATTAGATAGAGAAGCCGGTTACTATGTCAGACCAGCTAGCCCAGAACCGCCCGTCGAGAGGTGGCCGCCTAGGGAGGCTCCTCGAAGAATACCGGCACCAAGGATAACGCCTGAACGATACATCGAAGAACCTGATCCTTACTATGCACCACCAGCAGCAGCACCACCGCCAGAGTATTATAGGTAACATTCTTGTTCACTGTGAAACGATTCGCTCCGTTTTCTTTCCTCGTTTTGCACTTTAAAGGATAAACTTATTTAATTTTACAGGAGAGTACATTATAAAGCAGATTCTCGTGTTACGGAATACCGAGAAAGAATCGACTACCATACTGTACCTCGTGGAACACCCCATTCCGTTTCTCCACCGCCACACACGAGAGATCGCGAGAGGGAAAGGGAACGCGAACGCGACAGGGAACGGGAGTATTATGAAAAATATGAGAAAAAGCATAAGCGTCCGTCAAGGGAAGTTATAGTAGAACGTATTCCACCAACGAAACCATGGCGGGAGGAAGAACCACCGCCAGTGGAAAGGGGTAGAGGAGATGAATGGGCGGATCCTTGGATGCGACGGAAATCCCCGAGTACCGTGCGACGAAATACGTCGTCTCGACGTTCGCGAAGGCAATCGTATTCATCTGGCTCTTCGTATTCGTCGACAAGGTAAACATTATGGTACAATCGTTACTATTTTATTTGTCTTGTAAATGGGTGTTATCTGAGCGGTCTCTCTGATTTTTTTTATGAATCTTTCAAACACAAATGATATATTTGGACTTCGACACGAATCCGAAATCCAATCGAAAATCGGCGCTGGCCACTCGAGTAACGCATTTATTAGTAAAACATCCTCTATTGGTATAGTAGTATTTTCTAGTCTCGACGAACCGCGTTGTAATTAGAACTATGGTGGTCACGTAAAAACTGTAACGTTGGTACATAGAACAAATACGAATTCGTAACTAATACTATTGTCGCCTGTTGTACAATGATCGAATTATCGTACGATCGCCAGCCGTGGTAATAATCTATTTAGAGTTCAGGTTTGGGTATAATTTCTTTGGAATTGAAGTCTGTGAATATTTATAATGTAGCCGCATCTGTTCTCAAAATTCTTACTTGTCTAGAAAAGTCATGTTCACGTTTCAACGTAGCATCTAGAGCCGAATAAGATCATATGTTATTCAAATCTTCATTTTCCAAATACAAGAAGTAGTTATGTTTACACTTCTCGGCGACCGAGGTCTCTCGAGTTTCGCTGTCCTTTTCTATGTTCGGCGCGGTCGACGCGGCCATAAAGAAATAGTATCCCTTCACGATTTCTGTCACAGCAAAGAACCAAGAATTGATTAATGCCCAAGCCTGTTAGAGTTATCGTAGAACCCGTAAAATTGTATATTTTAGTTTCTTTCGCAAAGATACGCGTACGGCAGAAATTTTTTCAATATTTTTTCCGTGCAACAACGTACAAGTATCGTGTATGCTCTTTTTAGTTCTAGCCGTAGCTCGAGCCGATCTAGCTACAGTTCTTACGACTCCCTATCCAGGTCCCGTTCACCATCCCCTCCCTCTAGAACCCGTGGTGCTGGCAAAGGGAAAGCAGTCGCATCATCGCCACCCTCAAATCCTCCGGCAGTCGCAGCTGTTGCGCCCCAACGCGGTGCCATGCTAATGAATCCACCTGCTCCTTCTCCACGTCCACCGAAAGGTTCCATTTCACCTACAACCGGTACGTTGCACCGACGTGCCGGGCTGAACCCTCCTGCGCCAAGCCCTCTATCGTCTCATCAGCGTCATCACGAGAAGGCAAGGGACAAAGCAGCTATAGCAGCAGCTGCTGTGGCAAAGGTTATCAAAAGTCGATCAAGATCCAGGTAAACATTTCAAATAGCATTCGTCATTCACATTGTTTCAACGGTTAACGAACGCATTTGGGATCTTGTCACTTGGTACTTTGATAAACATATATTTTTCAGATCTTCGCACAGCAGTTCCGGATCAGAGAGCAGCGGTAGCAGTAGCGACTCCAGCGAATCAAGTTACTCGTCTTCTTCCAGCGAAACACGCCGCAGGAAAGGATCAACACCGCCGATAACGCGAAAAGATTCGAAAGGCATCGATGCTCTGAAGCTGAGCGGTACTAAACAACAGATCAAGTTGACGCTGAAACCAACTAGCAATGCCACGGCTGTGAAAAAGATCGATCGGTCCGGTATGATGGCCGGAAAGAAGAGACCATTAGAATCGCCGCCTTTGATCGATAGCAAAGCAAGCGTCGCCGCGGCTGCAGCGAAAGCAGCTAAGAAAGCGAGCTCGAGACGGGAGGAACTGTTGAAACAGTTGAAAGCGGTGGAAGACGCGATCGCTCGTAAAAGATCAAAAGTTTAATAACGCAGCTTTACTGCCTTAAAGGTAAATATGTACCTACTTGCATAAATATTTCGTAGATGTACCGTGTAATTAGCTGCAGTAACGATAACGTGTGATATCAGAACAGAAACGTTGTATTAGGGACAGTTACGTTTCTAATCAAGCAGATCGTTCTAATCGCGATATCAAGATTTTATCTTTTGATTTTTCTTCTTTCTCTTGGTATAATATGTAAACAAGACACACAATGTTGAACGAACGTCATTATTGTACAGTTTCTTCATTGCTGGAACTTAGAGAAGCGTGCGTCTTTTCACGTATAAAATATTATATATTGTATATGTGAGAATTTCGAGCATTGAAGTTTTTTTTTAAGGATCGATCGAATATAGCGATCCGTAGAAGTAAGATAAAAAAAGAAAACAAAGTAAATGAACTGCTGAACTACGTCGTGGAAAAATGCCAAACGCACGAAAACATAAAACAGAATATGTAACTTATTTATGTATGAACGACAAAGATTTCGTTGAAGTATGTAAAACGTATATTATTGTCACCGGTGTATAACATTTTTAAGCACGATATGCGAGCAAGTTTGGTGATATTAAACGACAATAAGATGTCGCGCCTGTACAAATAATCTATAATCTCTCCTTTTCTATTTTGTTAACCGATTAAGTATATATTCTTTACGTTATCATTAAAACGAAAGAAAGAACATCACCTATCAAACGCAATTGCATTCAAAATTAGATGTTAATTAGAATGGCCGTTAATGAAAGTAGATCATCGGCGAATAATAAGACAATTTCACTTAACCCCTTGCCGTACCATTTTCTTTACTGTTACAGCGACTAAAACATCTTTATCCCGAAAAATGTCGTAAAAGAGAAAAGAAAATTTATATTTTTTTATGGTTACATTTATTTCAATGCTTAAACGTTGGTTACAAACGAATCAAATTTTATTTCATTTAAAAAGAAAGGCGTAACATTCATGTTTGTTAGACTTTGTTTAAAATCTTCATGACGAGTCTGACTCGCTAAAATACGGCAAGGGGTTAAGGGAACAAACATGAATTCAATATAACGAAACGTAAATGCACGGTGTAATGTGCATTATCTTATATTGCTGCTTTTTATGTTATGTTTATTGCACACAAACAGGTGAAGTTATATAATATTGTCACCGGCAACCATTCGAAACAAGTATACAGGGTGTCCGAAAAATGTTGTACTTCCTTAAAGTGACTTTTCTTCTTTGCGAAAATGTTCTCCGCACGAGTTTATTAAAATCTTAAATACGTTTTGTAATTTATTGAATAGAAATTTAATAATGCAACAAATATTTTAAATAATGGTATAAGAATTATCAGTGGCGCCTCCAAGTCACCACCTTCAGTTACTCGCACACAACTTTCTGCATAACTGGTTACATGGAATTTTATACGATTCCAACGTAAATCAATATTTAATCAATGAAATTACTACTTCAGTGCAACATTTTTGTTTGCAACATTATTTTCTAAGTTTTGAGATTGAAAGTGCTATACGCGAGTAATTACAAGTTAACAAAGATACGAAGAAGATTTTCCCAAAGGAAAAAGTTTACTTCGAATGACCTCTGAAATCAACCCTTTCAAGGAAGTACAACATTTTTCGGACACCCTGTACAACCACTATCAGATTTCGAACTATTCTTAAAATAGTAGTTAACGCATTGAAAAAATAAAAACGAACGTAGCGACGCGGAAAAACTACTAAGAAAAATGTATTCTTTTATACAACTTTTTATAGGCTAGTGAAATGAAATCCTACATGCAACAACAGTAGTAAAAGTACAGAAAATCTGATAAATATGTGAAAATGAATACATATACGTAAACGTAAAATGGATGTGACAATGTATTTTGTACTTTCGACAAACAGATTATATTACATTCGTATTACAAGTCCTTTTTTTATCAATTACTGAGACGAACACTTTGTTAACAATAAAGTTTATTAAATATGAATTACAAAACAAGGTCGGAAATGGTATATCCATAAGAATAATTGTACTATGTAGGTGTAGTCTGATTGGTTAAACAATCCATACATACATAGGTGAAAAAGGAATACGTACATTGCTTTAATATACTGTATATATTACCAAACATAAACGACAATTCTTTCATACGCTTACGTAATTTAATTGATATTTCTATCGCGAAAATAGTAATTTCTCTATATATAGACAAAATATCACCAAAAATGCGTAAGACTTATCGACGACTTCGGATACGTATTCAAAATGGTGAAATACCACGTGAGCTAAGTAAAACAGTTTTCCCAAAGAACACAATAAACCGCTTAGCAGATTTTTTGGTTGATTATACATTGTATAATTGAAAGATACCACGGTTACATACAATTCCGAGAATTGTATTAAGAGATATAATTAAGAAAGCTACCTAAACAACATCCAAAACAAAGCTTAGACCAATCCACCCAATGAAAAGAGGCTAATTCATAATTTTTATAATCTAGAAGTAGTTGCGTCGGTGTCCGATTGTCTATTGAAGCCGTTCGTTTCGGTGTTGTCTTGATTCGTGCGAATTGGAAGTCCCATAAATCTGTTTGTACCGTTTAAAGTGCTGCGTCTTGATCTAATCGTAATGTTGTTGTCATGAGCCTTCACCTCATTGTATCTAAATAAACCGTCGCCGGGTGGAGGTAGCGAATTTTTCGACGTTTTGTACCACCACTGATACGTGACGTACCATGTCAGAACAGCGGCTACGCCGCCGATGAATTTCTCGATCATGATATGATAATAGAGCATCGTGGATATCAACATAATGTCCCACAACAGCTGTTGCAGCGTCATCGCGACGAAAAGACCCCTCAGATAGGGGGTGAGCTCTTTGTGCGCCTTCTTCAAGAACTCTAGATCGGAGTTCGACAAATTCCGAAGTGGTCCGGTACTAGGATCGTTCGGAGTGGTTCGCGAGTGTTCCTCTCGCATAACCAAATCTTTTATACCCTCCCATCCGACCAACGAGGAGCCCTCCTCTGCGAGAATTAAACTCGAATATATCAAGATAAACGTGTGTCCGGATATGTCGAGACCACTCCAGAATTTGCCGGACTGAAGGCATTTCGCTTTCGTCTGTAGTTGTACGTCCCTCGTGTTCAGGCATCGACCGTAATTCGTCTCGATGTAATTGAACAATCTGATCCATAGTAACCAGGCGATCGTTGCCAGGGCCAATCTGGCGAGGTGTTTCAGTAGAAAGGACCGACGACCGCAGCCAAGTGTGTGCGCGGTCAACACCACCCATGGAACGGTTATGGTCAGCAGCCACCCCCATCCCCACTTCACGAAATACTGGTTCAGCATATTGTCCGAACGTGAGAAATATGTTCTTGGCATTGTGATAAAGTCCGCTATGATCGATACTACGAATATCGCACCACAATATATAGCAACCTTAAGTCTCGTGTCGAACAGCAATGATTTCTTACAAACATGTAAAAACATCGTCACGAGAATTAGACCTATGGAACTGGGAGCAGCGGTCGGCCGAGTTCCGCCTCTGTCCTCCTGCGATGAATTCGGACGGAAGTTTAAACGGCTCGATCTTATATTACTTGCTGTTGAACCGAACATCGTGGAATTGCCAAGCGTAGGGTTCACAGTTCTTCGTTTCCCCGTAGCCATCGTGTAACCAGTACCGTACAGGTTATTGCACGTACATATGTTATATATGTTTTATTGGTATATCCAATACACGGCGCATAGACGCATGTCGAACTATTTTCTCTTACACGAATCGAGGTTAGATAGCCAGCCGATTTTATTGTTGTTTTCTTCATATACAATTAACAACTTTGACTTATATGAATTATTGTGGGGATCAGCTGATCGAAATTATTAGTCGAGTTACACACTGCATCACACACCCGTTACTTAAAATAGTACTACTTACTACAACTGTACGTAGTACCAGGTAAATGTGACCCACACTGATTTGCTCTGTCATCCATGGTCAGCCATCCCCACTACCACTTTGTAGAAATTCATTCGAAACTGAATATCTAGTTTCTTGTAATGTTTTATTTGCATACGAAAGCACTTCGAACTTTACCTCGTCGAATATCCAAAACGAGGTTCTGCAACACTTGTATGTAGCACGTAAATTGACAACTTCTTTATTCGTTGGATATTTTCATTCGAATTCTTTTATTTCGAGAAAGAATTATACATTCGAATAATCAACGAAATTTAATGTACTTAAGAAAATACAATCTATAGAGTCATATACAATTAGTACCATTTGCTTCGGGGTTGGTATACTTTCGTTTCGAAATGAAAGCGTTTACAAGAAAGAAATCGGTACAGCATCATTGCACTTTGGAATGATGAGTAATCAATGTATATATAAATACAGAAATTTTCGATAAAACGAATACGATAATACAAATTTGACTAGAATTAGATTTTTATTCGCTATTCGATTTCTATTATGCTGCCACTAGCATTAGTGTGCAATAAGCTCTATTTCTTGTAGGAGATGATCATTCGAAACATATCGTTCGAAACGTCATTCGAGATGAATAATGAATTTACATAAAATAATCTCACACACACGCTGTTAAGTAATATTAGAAAAGGAACTTTGCTATTATCTCTTCCACGACTTTGTTAAACATACATATGCAATATGTTCTCTAATAACATGCGAGTAGTTTTGCAAATTTAAATTTTATACATATGCTCATCAATTTTCTATATAACTTTTGCAAGGCACCATTGAGAGTTCGTTTAAAATATGTAGACATTAACAATGGCCTCCTAGAACGAAAATGATTTGTTTGAACGATGATTTTATAATAAATTAGGCAACTATGAAAATCATTGTTACTATTAATGTGTTGACTAGCTCTAAACAGATTTGTGACCAGTCACCTTTAATAATAAATTCACTTAAATATATTCACGAAACGGACTTACGTCACCGTTTCGTTTCGTTGTTGTTTATTATGCTTGCTTTCGAGTGGTGAAGCTGGAGTAATGTACTTAAAAACAAGTATAGTTGCTAAGTAAACGGAAAAATCATTAAACACTTATACGTGGCAGACTAGTCATGATGGAATCTAATTTGACAACTTGAACGGTAGACGTCAGGTGAAGTTTCTTCTGCGACTCTATATTATACGAAGACCAGTAAGTTATTAATTCTGGGAATCCGTCTTCACTCGTATAATCGATTTTAATTGAACCAAAACGAGCACGTAAATTCAAATTCGGTTGACAATCCGCGGCTTGACACAACTGAATAATGTCGCTCTGACTCGCGTTCATCACTTGTACGTTCGTATAGTTCACAAAAACTATTAATACACTTTCTATCAACTTTCTCTCTGTAATAGCAGACGCTGCCTTTGTATGTTCGGTTATGGAATCGATCCATTGCCAAAATTTGATGGCGAATCCAGAAGTGTATGGATTCCCAGGTGTAACGAGAAACGCTGGTTTCGATACGAAAGAATTTGGACTAACATGATCCCATATGGTTATCGGCTGGCTTCCAGCTGCTTGCAATGTTAAGTTTATGCTAGCTTTGCAAAATTCTCCAGGACACGAACCTTCATTTTCTATAGATAGTGAGTGATATAATGTAGGCCTCCAACTATGTTTCTCGTCGTCGTGCGTTAATGTTTCGAACATACGAAACGGTATCGACGACTTTGCGACAGCTTGTTTATATGATTCTGGCAGCTTCATAGCATGAAGTAAACCAATGAACGTCATTGTTTTAACAGTGCCTGCAAAGACAAACCAATTGCGTATAAAAATAAGTCGTAACGTATCAACATATAAAAAATAAATTGTCGCTTACTTTTTCTGCTATTATCCTTGCAAACGTAAGATATAGTATCGTTGGAAACAAGACTGTATATGTCAATTAGCGAACAGTCTCCAGGCGAATATCTTCCTAAAAGGTTACCAGTCTTTCCAGATAAAAGAACAAGATTAGGCATACTTTTTATCGCTACTTCTATGCTCAAGAAATCTGCGACTCCGTCCGAATCGATATCTGGCAGAATGACAGGTAGTTTCTCAAATGTATGGATTTTTGAGCTCCAGTGTATAATGCCTGCAATAGGCTCGATACTAGCTAGGAGGCCTTGTTCGCCGGCAACTATGCAATCTGGTTTCCCAGACTTATCTGTATCGACCGAATTGCAATCCATTTCGGTAGGTGATCTTTTCAACGAGACCAGCCATAACGGCGAACCGCTACTTTCTTGCAACGACATAATCCCTCCTCCTTCTGATATTTGTCCTGGACCTTCGGTTGTGTCGTTCCCTTTGTATTTTTGTCCACGAACGAAGAATATCAGATTAGACGGTTCGTCTTGAATGATAGAAATAGGCCCGTACAATTCTGAAAATGTACACATAAGTAAAGTAACAAATGTTTCATTAAGTAATTATAAAAGATGTACATACGAAACAAGATATTCTATCGAACATACCTAACCCATTTAAAGTTCTATGCCACGATATCGATGATTTCGGTTCGGAGATTGGGGGGCATACCATTGAATTGTCGCAAGGTAAAACATACAAAAATATGACTATCGTCACGATGCAAACTAATATGGATGTAACCAAACAAAATCGACGAAGAGGAGACATGTCGCGTGGCTTCCACAAATCATTTTGGTCGTTTCCCTCGATCGACATTATTGGTATCTCATCTCTATAATATTTAAACATGTTCTGGCCGTTTTTCATCCGATTCGTTGCATTTTTCGTTTCATCCAAAGGATAATATATTCCATTCTCATGAACTATTGTTGATTCCTACAATTTTTTTAAAGTTTGTAACATACTTTCTATATTCTTCATGGAAAGTAAGTTGACACGCTTTCTCTTGCATAAAAGTAACATTCAAAATATTGTAGTAATTTTTATAATAAGCACAGCAAGGTTTTGTCGATTCGTAGCTAATTGCTTAGTTTTAAAAAAGCAACAACGATCGTATCAACTTCGCACCAGGTGGTGTTTTAATTTTCTTGCATTTGAACTTTTTCTCTCTAACGTCTGATAATTATAAAGTTTGTCGAACAATATGGGACAGAGGGAGTAACAAATACTACGTCAAACAATCTCTTATTACATGATGGAACAATAGATTACCAAGAAACAAACGATTGTTGTATGTGAGAAATATGTTGACGAACTATCTAACGAGATAAATATATGTATGCGTGTGTTTATAAACATTTTGTAGTGATTTATTATTATTTCTATTAGCGTACTTCTCAATTAACATTTGTTTCGTATTCGATCAATGTTTAAACAAATATATTGTTGCGCGTCAACGTACTTTCCAACGATGGGTATATGTACATATATTGTGTGTTCATGTAGTACGCTATTTTTTTCACGTTCTCCAGCAGTAATGGATTTAGCATGCTTTCGACTTCATTTGTATTATTTAATACAGTGAATTAATAGCATTTCTTCGAATTTAATCTTACCGCTAGCGGATCGTCGGTATGTTCTTTAGGAGCTTCGTTTTGTTGAGGCAAACAATCTTCATCTTCTGTATCGGTGTTACTTATACTTTGTGGTAAAGGCGCGTAACCCTTGCCACCGTGATGATCAATCGACATGTCGAACGACGCTTTTAGAAAATATATCGCCGACTTCGAAAAACCGAACTCAATGTTTATGTGAGCACATATGTATATTTATATCATCACACCGTATCACTGTCTGTCAACTGCAAAGTATTAATAGCGCGTGAACATAGAGTCACATACAGTCACATATCACTTTACAGTATATATACCAACACAATCAGTGCCGGCGTTAGGGTAGGGCCAGGTAGGGCGCATTCGGGCGATCTCGCCCGGGGCGCCAGACTTGTAGGGGCGCCGCTGTCCAGTGCTGGGATATTGCACGGGTTTCACGCGCATGTGCGACGATTTTTAGCGTCAGTAACGTAAAAGTGTGGCTAAAATGGTGTACCTTGGTCATCCCGCCTAATTTCGCAAAATTTGTTATAATTTGATTTTGAAATATGAATATATAACATGTGTGTGTTGTTGTGTACTACACGGCGGAGTATGAAAAAAATGATATAGTCATAATTCTTTTCTACAATTAGAAAATTTAACTATTGAATTTCATTTTCGAATCGAGCACGAACTTATGCAATCATCTGATTCATATATGTAATATATAATATACATGTTATTGTACATATAAAGTTCTGAACTCTTCCGGTACTCTCCTGCCAATAATAGTTGCCCACAAACTTAGGACGTAGATACGTTCCTGTATTTGGTCGCGCATGCGCGTGAAACCCGTGCAATATCCCAGCCCCAGCGATTGCATTTCGCATCGTGGTAACTATTCCTGTAATAGTAGCTAGTGGGAACGCAGTTTTTCAAAAATTCAACTACGCTCTCGACTGAAAATCAAATCGCTAGAAAATTCAATTTTGCTGACTTGATCGATACCATTGCGCGAACTTAGGTACGATAACAAATGGATAACAAACGATAGCAGACGGCAGCGTTTCAATTCCTTCAGTATTCAGTATTATCAATAGAAATAGAAGTAAAATTTGAAATACAGAATGTAATTCAATTTTCATTTTGATTGAAAAAAAAGAAAGGAAAGCAAATTTTAACAAGCTACCGTTACACTACAATAATGACTGTTAAAATATTTCACTCTTTTAAACAATAATTTTGTTGTCACCATTCAAGAGGTCTTTCCTTGGAAGCTAAGAAGATAAAGAGAAAGTTCTCATAGGAGCCTCTGACAATAATTAAACACCAAGAGTAACAGTTACAAGAACTTCCTTTATTTCCTTTTGCTACTACATAAATATATATTGTCATATATTTACATTTAAGTCACCTTTATTTAAGAATCTATAGTTGTAATAACATATCTATTACATCATAAATCTTCCATCTAAACACGTATATGTATATTTTGTTATGTGTGTCTATTAAATAAATATACTTACATTTACATGTATTTATATATATTACTGTTCTCTCTCATTCTATATACACATATATATATTTAACATCATATTTTTAACATTGAAATATTTCTTAGGATACAAGCATTTGGTGATAAAGGAAAGTACAAATATTCAATTTGGAATTAGGTACATTGTGTAATTTGCTTGTACAAGCATACAATCAATTAACTTTATGAAACACATATAAAATTTCAATTGGAAATGTAATGTAATCACACAAAAATATCGTTAGTTGTGCCACACACTTTAACATTTTTCTCCTTCCACAATTGTATAACATTCCCTTAAAGATTTTCTTACTTCTAAAAACAATTGGCACAATGTTAAGTAGATCTGAGAGAACAACTTGGAACAAAATGTTTTCTAATAATATTTTTCGGCACTCGTATATATATACGATAAATATTGATCGATCTTTTACTAAATTGTAAGACTATTTTATTATTTAATTTACTGATATATGGTACGAAAAATAGTCGTAATACGCTAAATAAGAAAAAAACTAAGAGTACTAATTGTAAGTAAAAAAATAGTTACTGTGGAAAACAGTTACATTTCCATTTAACTTTCTTATCCTTCTTTGCAATAAAATTAAAAATATATGGAAGTTACTTTCTTTCATCTTATTTTCATTATTACACTCGGTAGTTACAATTAAACCGTAGCCATGCTCCGAGTCACATTGTTCAGAAACATATATTTGTTAAATTCGTAAGTACCGTAATTGTTAATAAAATATGGATACAATTATTTATTAATATCGTTGAACTATGTTTTCTTGAATTTTTATTATATTTTCTCGTCAAAAAGATATTACGCCGAAATGATTAATCTGAAAGTTAGTACTGATTCTAAAGAAAATTGCAAAATTCTCATAGTTTATTTGTCATACCCACGTTAGTTTGTACACATTAATTATACGCACATAACGAGACACATTACCGAGGCAAGCTAAAGAAATACTCTTCATATTCCTGTCGTACAATTAGCAATATACTATAAAAAATATGGAGACTTGCTGATTTTTCAAATAAAACTAGCTATTGTATGTTATGCTTCCTTCAAAATTATACGTATGAAATATATGGATTGTGTCAAAGAGATTCGCTTCTAATACTATGGATCTTAAATGCACAATTAGGATTTAAAAATATATCGAGATCTGATTGAGTTAGATGATCCGGTTTTGGACACGTACAAGAAATTCATCGATTTCATTGATCAATTTACAATTATGTTGCGACGTATAGACAAAGAAAACATGTGTTTAAAAAATCTGTAAGAAATTGGAAGTTTTCCTTTTACAACACACAGAATCTTCAACATTCTTTGGTTTCATTGATAAAAAAGAAATTCTCAATTAGAATTTCTATCGTCATCACAGATCGACAAACATTATTTCCTTGATAAAAAATGGACTGTTTGTTGCGGAATGCAAAAAAACTGCAAATGTTGCATGGCATGTTTCTTAATCCTCTAATTATAAAATAAACTTTACCGTCATACTTGTAATGTGAAGTTACGATTGATATCGTTAACGCAATTTATGCAAGCGTACATTGCACACAATATTCGGACAAATGTTAGAAATAACGACAGTTAGCTTTTCTAACATTTTTGCATAACTTAAAAGTAAACTCTTATAATTAGTCATGTAAATTGGTGGTGGAACATTAATATATATTTAATAAACCTCTGTGTTCTAGTGAATCCTTTAGCGTTTGGAATAACTGCAGCTGTTGCTCTGGTTTTAAGCTGTATACCTACATTGCGTAGAATTAAAAAGATGTTTTATCAGTTTTAAGATGTTGTGTTATTTTAAATAGATAGTATTACAAAAATCATATCTTGTTTGCTGATAAGTTGAGTTCGATTATTAAGTAATAATAAAAAGCCGCAAATAGCAATACCAAATGTTATAAAAATATTTGCTTTACCTGTTGTAGAAGTTTTTGAGGCGAAGCAGTTTGAATAAACGAAGATATATAGACATTCACAAATGTTGCCATTAAATACTGACAATCGAACCTGTCCATTATTCCTCCGTGTCCAGGAATAATGTCTCCAAAATCCTGTATGAAACGAAACGTATTTTATTGAGGTGTGCGAGAACCGACTCTGAGATTCTCGAAATAATTTATTCTTTATATGTTAAACATTAAAATACTATCTTACGATCTATAATGAAATTACTATTTAAAATAAAAACTACCTTAATTTTAAACGCTCTCTTAAAGCCACTGGCAAAGAATCCTCCGAATGGTCCGATTACAGAACTGAATACTGACATCGATAGCGAGTGTAGTAAGAATGGATACAGTGTCACGGTGGATTTTCCACTAATCTGAAAAAGATAAGGTAAAACGTTTTCCACGGACGTTCTCACAAAATGCAAACTACATTTTGGGTTCTTGGATGAATTACCACTTTCCATACAACTTGTAAACTGCTAGGCAATCCATACTCCTGAGGTTGGAACAAACTAGACGGTTCGCAATCAATAGTCATTCGCCCTAATGCTTCGCTGTATTCAATTGGACAGACAAAGTAGCGGTACTGACACATCACGTACGATATCTGAAATGCTCTTTCTCTGATTTCTGCTTGCGAGAATGCAATTCTATAGAAATGTCTTTTTTAACAAAATAAAACTATTACCATTAGACCAAGAATAACCGTTGAGATACCACCACCTATAAAACCTTCCCAAGTCTTTTTCGGAGACAATTTAATTAAAGGTGTTTTACCAAAGAAGAAACCGAACATATATGCCATCACATCGTTTGCCACTATCATACTAACTGGAACAATAAACCTGAACAAAGTAAATATACATGATTAAACAATATATCTCCAGAGCAATATTGATTTACATAAATAAATGACTCACCATATCAAACCTTCGAAAATGTTCTTTATTATGAGGTAACTTTGTGTCACGACAATAAGTAGAGCAACGTGTGTCCAAGCAAATAGGGAAAACTGTTTCATATAGTATTTCTTTACGAGTGACAGTACAAACCATACGAAACCAACGATGTATAGACAAAATGAAATAAAACGGTGGTAGGTAACAAGTATACGTAAATATTCCTAAAAATATAAGAGAACATATTAATAAAAAAAGTTCACGAGATATTTGGAAAATTAGAAACATGTAAAAAGATTTATGGACTCTAAAGTTTTTGTAGCGTTTAATGTGGGAAACAGCATTTCATATGTACAGATCTAATAGAAGCCTCGGAAAGTAGAACTGGAAGCCATATAACTATATAAAGATGATACTCGAAGGTGTCCATTGATTTTATGTCAACCTATATGTGTTCGTAAAACTGTATTTCATGATTTAATTTAATTAGATTTACAAGGTGAACTACATAACATGGCCACCTATATTATTCTTATTGTTAGCAGATTGATAAATAAGACTTTTTCATATTATACATAATATCGAAGGTTTAAGTTCAACAAATTTACTAAGAAATGTCCTATCCAATGAAATTATACAACATTTATACAATTATACAAGATATACAATTGCATGATGGTACTCACCGTTCTGTTAATAACCACAGCAAAATAATCCATTAAATTTTCTCCATAAAAGAAATAGTTGGATGTAATTAAGAAATACCATGAGAGAGATCTAAACCATGGTAAACCATGAATTCTGTAGACAGCATATCCAATATTAATAATTTCTTGGAAACATTTAACTTGTACAACGAGCGTCTATCAAAATATATATGAAAACGTGTAATTTTTCCTTATAAATTACATGGTGAAATTTAGCACAGAAAGAACTTACTGTAGCCATCAGTGCTAAAGGTCCAATATAAATAATTCCACAGAATCCAATAATCATAAACAGTGTAAAAATAGTTCTAATCACCCAATTTTTCCAGCTGAAATATTTCATAATTTTTACAGTAGTCAATATAATGTATATCATTCGTAAATAACAAAGGTAATGCGCATGAGAATTTTACCGATCAGGCAAGCCGGAAAGAGCCGAATCCAAAATGTGAGGAGTATGATCGGTTCCCTGTGGGAGGCTCTTCGCCATCTCCTCCACTTCCAACTTTGCATCGTCTTCGGATTCCACATCTTCCTTCTATACGATATAACATAAATATCGTTTTCATTAACTTTGCCGCATTAAGGGGGAAGAATGGTTTCCAGAATTGCAAGAGTGCGGGATGCGCTTTCTCGATAATGAATGCAATGGGGTCTCTCAGTAGTGAAAAGCACTAGATAAAAGTTTACGAAGCATAATTTGCATTATTCGGAAGTGTAGTTTAGATTATTCAGAAGCATAAAGCTATGCATGTAGCTATTTTCATAAATAGACTGCAGATCTTTATGCATTTATAGCAAAATTGAATAGACGAAGTTCAAAATTGTTAAAAATTTTAATAATTGAATACGACAATATATGATTTCTCCTTTTTTAAAATCATTAAGGGAAAGAAGTAACATTCAATTTAGTTTCGATTTCTTGCAATCTATGCAGACAATTTCTATTTTGTTATTTAAATTATGCCTTGTAAACGTAAAAATGGGACTTACGAGGGCAATCACGGCCTAGATTGATCTTTCATCTAGCGCTTCTGACTACTAAAAAGCCCTATCTTTGCATTATTGAGAAATGAGAAGGCTCATCCTGCACCCTTGCAATCCAGGAAACGAGTCTACTTCCTTAAGTATGAGTTTGAAAGAGTTTAACTATTAAATTTTATTAAATGAAAATTAAAAATGAATATAATAAAAATTTGATTATAATATTTAGTTCGTAGAAAAAATTCAATTGCCTATGTATGCTTAATGCGACTTGGTGGAAGGAATTTGTATTTATTTCCATTAGGAAATATATCAAAGTTGCAGTAGAAGTGTTCATGCAAATGTAGATTTCCATGCATTTGTTTTCATATATGTAATTACATATTCTCTTAAACTATGAATGACAGACTGTAAAGTTCAAGAAACACCTACAAGTTACATGAAAGATAACAGCATGTCTACATTCATTATCATAATTCATAATGAAAAAAAAATATTACTGACAGTGCACGAAAAATTGCTGTACCATTATTCAAAATGTTGTTTACATTATTAAATGTATCGGTATCTAATCAATTACAAAACATTTAGGTATCGTATGAGATAGTATACCAATTTAATATCCATAAAATTGAAAAAATCATAAGGAATGGAAATATTTTAGGTCGGAAAAAACGTTTAATTTTCAAGTTAAAATAGCTCCGAGTGTAAAGGGTTAAATATATTAATGGAACTTGTTATGTGAAAACTACATGTTCCAATTAAGATAGGAAATACGTCGTATAAATACTATCAGTTAATTAATGTAAAGATACAATTAAGAAATGTTTCATCTAAATACATAGAAATATAATTGTGTATAGAAAGAATGTATTTTTGACGAACACCGTATAGCTCTACAGCCGCATTCCCACCGCTGTATCATAAAAATAATATTGGCGGCGCGGCGGATTGCATTGGTGTAATGATTTAGTGTTAGTAGCTGTCACAGTCGTTATTCAATTCATTTAATATGTATAACTGTATAACATCGAATACAAAGGTCAGCACGCAGTTAATCACAGTTAATGACACGACGGGAGACACAAACAAACTAGCTAAAAAATAGTCACGCGGTCTTTAAATGAGACTTGTAAAATAGAGAAAAGCCGTTTACCTGATCGTCATTGACGACTATTCTCTTCCGAATTTCCGTCATGTTTTATTCGTTGAATGGCTTTACGACACTTACACTTCAATGAAAAACTTAAAGTAAAAAATAGCAAAGTGACCACTGGTTCATACGGTTCACCTGCATATTTACATGTTTAAATAATTAATTAAATACAACGGACGTGACAAACAGCTATCATCTTTGCGCAATGCAAACTGACAGGTTAGCGCAGAGCACGATCATCGTCGACGTTCGGTTTATTTCGAGTACCTTCGGAAAATCAATGATAAAAAATGACTGACAAGTGAATGGAAACCATGAAATAAGAGTTACTTCATGATGGAAACTGGAAACTAACGACTCGTTCAACTAACGTCAAACAGCGTGCCAAAAATGTTCTATTTCCTTGAAGGGACTGATTTACTTGGATTCACTGATTCCCGTGGCCATTTCAAATAACATTTTTCTTTGCGAAAATCTTCTTCGCGGTTTTATTCATGTTATTCATGAAAATCACGGATCAATCGGAGCGCGAGGTTCGCTGAGCGTGGCGTTCGATTGGCTGAGCCGGAATTCGTACATTGTAATCGGCGCGCTGATTGGTCCGTGTTTTTCAATAATAACTCAAAAACAAAGCCTGTTTGTTGCGTTGTAAGTTGATTTTGACTTGTATAAAAAATTTTAGTACATATTATATTCCCTGATAATACTTTCTATCAGAGAGTTTTCTATCTTTATTTTATTCGTATACTTTCATGTAATACCGCCTTTAAAAACTATAATATGATGTCAGAGTGTCAGAGAGAAAATCTCTGGCGATGCTCTTACTCGGTTATGATATACATACATAGCTTTTGACAATGTTTTGTTTGTTATTTATACTAAAGATAACAATTAAAGTGTATCGGTAGAAACGAATACAGAAGTACTGTATAAAAGTGTTAAGAGTATTTTTCGACCGAAAGTAAGATTAAATTATCAATATTTGATAAAATTAGCGAGGAGAAACTTGAAGAATTGAATATGACATTGCCTGGTATTGGAGTTTTTGGTACTGGAAGTATTGTAAGGATTATTATTCCATTTCTGAGAGAGAAAGGCTTTAGGATCGAAGCTATCTGGGGCCGTACATTGGCAGAAGTATCAGAAGTTGCGACTGACCTAGATATACCGTTTCATACTAGTCGAATAGACGATGTATTGCTCAGGAAGGATGTTGATTTAATCTTTATCATGTGCTCTCCCAGCTTGCATGCACAAATTGCGGTGAAGGCTTTAGGCATAGGAAAGCATGTTGTGTGCGATAAGCCTGCCGGTTTAAGTCAAAGCGAAGCTTTAAAAATGGTGAGGGCCGCACAGTATTATCCTTCGTTAATAAGTATCGTCAACCATAGTTTAAGATTTTTGCCGGCGTTTGTCGATATGAAAAAGGCTTTAGAGGAAGGATATTTAGGTGGTGTCGTAACTGTTGTAGAAGTTAGAGTACATATGGGCAGTTTATTGCACAACGGTTTGTATTTGAATAGATTATCGTTCTGAAAAGAGTTTTGTACTTTTATACAACTATATAATTTTCTATATTTTTATAGGATACGATTGGTTGTGCGATGATACAATGGGAGGAGGAATTTTAGCGTTAGTAGGGAGTCACGTGATAGATTTAATCTTTCACTTGACTGGTCAACATGCCTCCAAAGTACACGCAGTAGTTCGTACTTTCACCCAAACTACAAAGCATATAAACGGAATAAGGCACGTTACGTCGCCAGACTTCTGTAGTTTTCAAATGGAATTGAGCGGCGGTACATTGGTAACGGCAACCTTGAGCAATCATTTGCAAGGTCAGCTTTCTCAAGAGGTATTAATATGCGGAGGTGGTAATCATCTTCTCGCGCGTGGTGGAGATTTATATGGCTACCGTAACGGTCAAGAAGAAGTGTTATATCACGATACAGATGATTTGCAAGATATACCGTTTCCTATCACCGATTCCATTCCAAGACCGTACGTCAAGGGACTGAGAAACATGATTTCTGCATTAAGACAAGCTTTCCAATCTGTCGAAGATAAAAAGGGTTGGGTAAAGGAACCAGTATTTTCTGCATCAACTTTCGAAGATGGCTTGTATGTTCAAGCGGTCATCGATGCACTGCGACAAAGTAACAAACGACGGGAATGGGTGAAAGTTAATATTCTGACAGAAGAACCGGATCCAAATCCTTTACTGAGCGCAGCTGTTAGAGCTACAGCAATTTCTATATAATTGCAAACGTTGTACAAAGACTGGTTTATTGTTATACAAACATCTTTAGTGCCACTGATAAATAATCTGCTAAAGAACAAAATAATAATGTTTAATCACAAGTTTTATTGAAAAGGTAGCTCTACGTACAAAATGAACATTTATTATTAAATTTAGATCAAACTAATTATTTATTTCGTTGGAGATACTAAACGTATGGCGATTACATTGTAAATATGTGTATAAATATGTATGAAATCGAACAAATTTTTCATTTGTTTTGAATCGTACAACATAGTGTAACATTTTGACATTCACAGTAACAAAACGATGCATGCATCATACAAATGCTTATTTATATATTGATAAAACTATTTATGCCTTAGTCTGAGATATACAAAGAAATATATGTCACTGTAAATAAAATTTTTTATATTTATATTTAATGTTATCTTATTAATCCATTATTATATTAATTTATTACACATTGATTTTTATTTAAGGTTTGTATAGAAATCAATTATATATTTAAAATGATTGAATAAATTAATACAGAAGCAAATTGAAAGAAAGTTGCAATTATTTAACATAATTCAGAAGGAGTTCCTGATATTTCTAGTAGTCGATTTATGAAACAGTCTTCTACTAATGTCGCAAAATTGTTTAAAAATTATAGATATTTTAAAGACCGTGTTATGATGTCAGCGAGTGCTGACGTCATCGTTATTGCTTCCCGATAGACCGGATATATATAGATAATAGTTTATTTCAAAAAATTTATGAAGATTTCTCCAATTTCTAGATAGCGCCACAAGGGGAGCCTTTCCATACTCACACACCGCTAGAGTGCACTCTCACACACCGCTAGACTACGTATACGTACGCGAGGATGCAAGGGTTCGGTTTCTCGACTTCCTATTTCTCGGTAATGCAAAGACGGGGGTTTTTAGTAGTTAAAACCGCTAGATGAAAGATCCATCTATCACGCTGTTTGCCTCAAAAGTCGTTCTTTTACGTTTCCGAGCAATGGTTTTGCAATATTCAGCTGCATGTTGCCCGTCGCATGTTGCCTGTCAAAGGGCGCTGCAGTCGCGCCGGCGCTAGCCTCTCTGACGGGCATCATGCAGCTGAATATTGCAAAACCATTGCTCGGAAACGTAAAAGAACGACTTTTGAGGCAAACAGCGTGATAGATTGATCTTTCATCTAGCGGTTTTAACTAATAAAAACCCCCGTCTTTGCATTACCGAGAAATTGGAAGTCAAAAACCGAACCCTTGCATCCTCGCGTACGTATACGTGGTCTAGCGTTGTGTGAGAACTGTCGCATTACGACTCGTGTATAGCATTATCTGATTTTGTTACTCAACGAATTTGCATCAAAACTGAATAGACAATCTTTAGCCCTTGAAATTAGACAAGTTACTTCATGCAACGATATTCAAATAAACAAAGTACATGTGTCTATATATATCGAGATACAATTTTACGCGCATCTCCGCATGTACTAGCTGCGCAAAATTAAAAAATTGTGAGAAGCGTAGACATAACTGAAAACCGAAATCAAATAATTTGAAAAAGTCGACATTGGTGAAGGTGAAATTTTATTTTTCATTTACAAATCTCGCTGTATTAATACAATTGTTGTTGTCACCGAACGAGTCGATAGAAAGACGATTAAAATAATGGTGTGTTCCTCGTGGACTGTTCGCGCGAGCAGTGACGAGATATCGTGTGGTTTCCACGCGCATGCGCGACGATTTTATCGTTGGTAAAGTAAAATGTTTGAGTAAAATGGGGTACCTTGGTCACCCCATCTAATTTCGCAAAATTTCTTATGATTTGATTATGGAAATATGAATGTATAACATGTGTGTGTTGTATTAAAATTAAATATATAATAAATATGTAAACTTCTTAATTCTTCCGGTACCTTCCTGCCAGTAATATACCATAATTTATTAGGACGTACACTCCCGTCCATAAATCACGGAATGCACTTACTTATCTTCAACAAAATGGTAAATAAAGAATACAAGCCTCCAGCTTGATTTTATTGTTTAATAATTTCAATTATACGAGTTTACAAAACACATATTTTAAATTTTAGTTATTGGCCCAGCTAAAAAAATTGTAAAAATCAATTTTTACTATTATTGTTTTTCACAATTCCGACCAAATGCAGTTTTCAACATATTTATTAGAAATCATTTAATAATTATAAAAAGTTATTATAAATAAATTATTATAAATAATTATTAAAAAAGTTAATTATGTGCGTAACTATAGGTACGTTCCTGGTTTTGGTCGCGCATGCGCGTGGAAGGCGCACAATGTCTGACCGCTGCGCTGTTCTTAGAGGTAGGCTGTGGTTCTGCGCACCTGGCAGGCAACGGCGCGCAGTGCGCACGCGCAAATTTTACACAGATTCAAAATTGATATCGAGCTATCGGTACGCGAAAAGAGGAAAGCGAACAGCATAGATGGAGGCAGATGGAGGTCAAGTTTTCATCATACGCGCGACAGACTGGGTAGCTTTACAGTAATTCCCGACGCAGGCGCATGTCTGACTGTAGTCCAAACAATACCTCTGTCCGCTGTCGCGGGGCAGCTATAATAGTAGTACAATTCGTATCGTCATCGCTACCGGATACACGATCGGCGATGTTACCAGTTACCATCCGTCGTTACCACTGCCGTCTCGAACGACCCGAACGTCAGATAAAAACGAGATTCACGTGTTTCCTACCTCGATATTAAACCGGTCGACAGATCGAACTGTGCGTCGTGACCGATTTCAAATTACCACGGGAGATATTATCGAAGAAATGGAGAATAACCTCGGGACCGTTCTCCTCTCGCGTTGCATCTAAGCCCGAGACTATGCTACATTGTACATCTCCTAATCGATAGACGCGTGAACGTCGATTGCAGCGCTTGGTGTGGAACAAGTGGTAGTAGTACGGTGCCCTCTCGTCACTGTTCGTCACTGGTCGTCACTACTCGTCACGGTGCATTATTCGTCGCGGTAGCTACGACAAGATGCGGTGCTACATCGTGGTGCACAACGTCTTGTCTTCTCGGGCGAATGGTGACCGTGTATAAAGCAGAGGTAAGTCGTCGAGAGAAAACAAAAAGAAAATAAAAAGATTTCGCGTCAGACCGTTGGTACGTTTATACTGGCTTACATCTATTTCCGTATAGTAGCCTGCTTCGTTATAGCACGGGTTGCCGGCACGCGTCAAATACTGTCCCCGAATAACGCGCGTACAGACCCAGATATGTTGAACCTCTCAGCTGCTCGCTCTTGAATCTGTCAAAAATACACGAGTTCTCTTTCACGCGTTCCTCGAAGTCCCACTGAAAAACTTCCTCTATCCATTAAACGTTACCGACGTTTTTCAACCTACCAGATTACAACATTTCCGAAAAATTCGTCATTCCGTAGGAGAGTCAATAGACTCGATATAGACTGTATATTTATTGTCGGTGTCACTTGAACCCTCGAGAAACTAATACAGTACAGTAACAATGTTAATAGATTAGAAGGCCGTCCTAATATCTTTAGGGTTCATAGACAATCGGGGGCTCGAACGGCAGCATTCATTCAGAAAAGAGAATCGATAAGGTCTTCAGGTCAGTCTGGGTCAAATTTTACGGCTTGCGAAAACAGAGTCCACCGAGAAAAGTAAAGGTTAAGAAAATTGTGCGTTATGTCAAGAAAGGATGGGAAGGGGGTGGGGGAGAAGTGCCTAATGTCCACGAACACCGTGACGTCAAGGTAGTATGCATTGTTGAGATATTTGCGAAAGGGGAGCAACGTTAGAATGCGAGGAATGTCGATGATCGTTTGACTGATAGTAGCTGGTCACTTCACCTTTCAGAATCCCTGGGAACGTGACGATGACAGGTTGTGCGGCAGTGAGGGGAACAATTAAAGTGTCGATCGTCTCTAGCGGTTAGGGAAGAAAGCGCATTCGATCCTGAAATGCAGGCCGTAAAATAGCGGTAGGTTACTACTGCCTGGTAAGGCTCATCATCCATCTTTACTACTGTCGGCTGCGATCCTAACAAATCGGGTTCTTCTCCGTGGTTGACGACTATTCGTGACCGTCGTGTTTTTCCGAAATTTACGGTTCGATTGGCGCGCTCGGCACGGCGTCATCGGATTTGGACCCGGGAGATCGTTATTAAAAGCGAAGTATTCGAAACTGGCGTGTATTACGACACTTCGCGAATATTTTCGTAATCCATAGAGCGACGTATTGACGCGCAGCCCAGATCCAGACCCTGATTCAGCGAAACAATGCTCGGACAACAAGCGTTTAAATAATACACTTTCGAACGATGCAACCCCTCCGCATTTGATCCGTGCGGTTTCGTCGGGAATACCGTTGCCAACATAACCTATCGGTCGGGTGACGAGCAGCCGATCGAAACGGACCCGAACAATAACCAGCCATAATAATTCAATCGATAACGAGACCATCGAGTATTACGGATGTCGACTAACCCCGGGAACTCAGGGGGAGAAACTACTCTGAAATTATGCCACGGATAAATGCCGTGCGGTGACATTTAAACAGATACCTCTCTAAAATGTCACGTGAACGGGAAGCTAACGTTTTGGCAGACCTGACACTGTACACGTTGACGATTTTTCACAGCATTCCTACACCCGTTCACCGTTCAACTCGCTTCGACCGTGTTCGAAATCGTGGTTCCTCGAACGGTGAGAAATATATTTTTATTTATTTTTCATCGTAAGGGGATTAATTTAGACCGCTGTCTCCCTCAGAAGTCCTACTTTTACGTTTACGTGGCGTGTTTGCATTCTCTTCAATTCTCTTTCCCGTACCTTATTTCAGTATTCAAAGAAGAAAGAAATTAAAATAGTGTAAATTCAAATAGTATAAAAGTGCAGACAATTTCTTTTATGTTTATGCATGTATATGCTACGTAGAAAGTTTTACAAAATACCGATGTATTACTTAACAATTACAGGAAATGCCACTGATAGTTTGAGAAACGTCGTACAAATCTAATAAATTTGATAAAAACGCGATGTAACTCGCAATTTTCTCGGGTTATGGCTCTGTGAATTGCGCGAAGAAGAGTTATGCTCTTCGCCAATAAGAAGGGATCATGAAAGTCACGAATCACAGTGAAAAATTATCGTGATCGGGAACGAACGTGATCGAATCACGAGAGATCCAAAAGTAGCAGTTCACGCCATCCTTAGCTTAGCTGACGCTAGTACGATCGAATATTTGAGGGAGGGAATAAAAGAAAACCGTCTCTTACAAGAAAGAGTCCTCGAAAGGTGCCAACGCGAAATGTATTTTCTGTAGCCATTCGCTTCCCCAGAGTCCACAGGAGAACAGCTCCGGTGTTTAGAATGTCAAGATTGGCCCCACGCACACTTGCCGGAATTGATGACGAGGACACAGGAACCGCTTAGCTCTGTGTCGTGTGTAAATAGTTGCACACACCATCTTCCGCCATAGGCGGGGATCGCCCTTATAACCAAACTGATTGTCTTATATTTCCTGTGTTCGACTGTGAACATTTACTTTACTAGTATTCTTCTATGCACCGATTCTAACATTTGCAATCCCCTGCGTTATTCAACGTTAGACTCGTTCGGCTAGGATACACGATCTCAATCCTTATCTAAAGATTGTTCGCATAACGTGTACACACCTTGCTGCGAATGACCTTAAATACGTTGACTCCCGCGCACTCCGCGACGGCACAATTCCATGTCCGGACTAGAAAATCAATTCGTTATTAGCAGACTGCGGATCCTTATGCAAAATAAAAATGTTTTGCATCGATTGCGCGGAGCAGGAGTAAAATAAAAATTTATTTCATCCTTTAACGATTTTGTCGCGTCAAAAACAACATTACAATATTCTTCAATTTTCCTAACTACTGTTTTACATCTCACCCAGCCGTTTTCTTCATAAACGCATAAATATTCACAGTCTTGCAGAGCTGGGCAAAAATTTTATCTAAATAAAAATTTCGAATCAAGTGGGTTTTAAACCCACAGGCTAGTTATTAGGAAACCATGTTTCACACGAATAGTTATTACATTATAAATATAGACGTGGATTTGTCCGATCGAGTACTCTTTAAACGAAAGTTTCGTAAGGTTTTCGAGGCGCTAGAAAATACTGATTACATTCTAATATTTTTGTTATAAATGCATGAAATCCGTTGTCTGATAATAAAGATACACGAGATATCTCGTCCATAGCATCGTTTCTTCGGCATCGTGGAATCGAGATATCTCGTCCATTGTAGCGAAAAGGTTAAGGATAGAGTGTCTGTTATGGGAATTGTGGAAATGGGGTGAAGCGGGGAGGCACGTCGCGATCGCGTAGAAATGTCCGAAGAATGTCTAATTGGCTGAGGGTAAATGACAGTCGTTCGTGTTGATCTGGAGGGAAGCACAAACGGTCACTGGAAGATCGGAACGTTTCGTTTCGCGCAGTTGCTTCCGCCCACGCGGATCGATCTGCGCATAGTAGATACTGAACCGTACGCGAGCACGGTCCTCCAGAAGTGCGGGTGTCGGAAAGCTCGTGGAAAGTCGCGTTCGTTGCGTCCTCCCGTTCATCTGCTTTGCGTGGAGAGATGACATGTGACCGAACTGTATTTGCGACACGCTGACTGGCTGGGTCACTGTGGCCGGAATGAGATCGATTCTCTTCCCGTCTCGCTCGTCGTTCTCTTCGTGGAAGCGAGTTCCCGTTTATTCGCCGATAGGGTGCTATCCAGATGGACTACCGCGTGCGTTTACTTTGCTATCGGTACGTACGAGTATACTTAGATCGGAAGAAACACCGACCGGAAGTGTCGAGAGAACAAGTGATTATGAAACCAGTGTTCCGCGGTCCCTCTCCCTTCATTTCTTTTGCATTCTTTCCCAAGCTCTCCACTAGTAGCTGTAACAATCGAATTTATGGAGATACGAGACGCTTAACGCTGAACCTACCAAGCATTCAAAATATCCGATAAATAGATCGAGGATCTTTACGGAAAATCAAAATTTTCCAGCCGAATCGCAACAACCACGAACGAAGTAGAAATTTATTTTCTTTCTCTTAATACGTTTAACTCGGAGCTATTTGAACTCGAAAATTAAGCATTTCTTCCTAGCTAGAATAATTCCTCGTTTATTTTGATATAATATTTCGAACAATACTTAAATGTTTAGAAATTGACTAGATACCAACGTATTTAATAATGTAAATAATATTTTGAATAATGGAAATCCGGTGTCCACTGATAAACTTTGCCTTAGAGAAATGCAACGCTACGTTTATTGAGGTTGATCCTTGGACAAGGAAATTTATTTCGTTGTTTTTCATAAATGAATTTCGATCGTTTCAATAACTGGAAGATGGAAAACCATGCCATTTGACCGTGGTAGGTTCGGTGTTGATTAACACGAAACATGTTAAATAGTAATTTCATTTGTTTGGTACTGTTGACGCCTTGCGCACTCTGCTTGAGCACCTAGAATTTGATGTTGACTTCGAGTTAAGTTCATTCGCCGAGTGTCACCAAGTATATTGTGAACATGCGAAGATGAGTTAACATCCTGAGGTAATCTGTATTGGGAAGTGTAGGTAATGGAAAACGGGCTCGTGTTGTATCGTGAAAGACGAGAACTGTTCTTTATTGTTGCTTACTCGACGATTATGATAATTGGTACTGCTCGATACAATATTTCCTACAATTCCCGATTCATACTGGACTAATGGCTATTGTTGTTTACGTCTTTTATATCGACTGGACAATTTCTTGAACAATCGCGTACTTCATCAGTTGCTTATAACTAGACTGCGGATTTTTATGCATTTATGAAGAAATTAACTGGCTGAAATATAAAACATGTTGTTTTCAACGTGAAAAGACTATTAAGGGGTGAAATGAATTTTTATTGAACTACTGGTTCTCGCAATCGGTGCGGAATATTTTTATCCTGCATAAAGATCTGCAGTCTACTATTTGTACTTCGACGAAGTAAAAGAAATTTTCAATTTTATCGTCTCTGCTAAAAATGGGTTTGAACGTTTGATGGTCGATTTCTTCGAGATTATATTAATATTGATATACTGGTAATATTTTAAAATCGTTTTCGTCTTTCTCGCCTAGTATTTTCAAGGAAGTTTCAAACCGCGCGCAAATTATTTTATTGTAGGCGTCTCATTTATTAGAACGACTATACCGGAGGATAAAACTGTGTAATTCCGCTGGTCGATACTTTAGGGTGATTTTAATCACAAGGACGATGCTCCTCCTCCCTTATTTTGACTGATAGCTCCCCACCATTTCGGGTACATTTAGTCGATTCAGGGTATTATTTTCAGAATCGCGGTTCAAGGCTATATCGAAAGCAATCGTATATGTATATCACGACTAAAATAACTTCATACCAGTGAAGCCATTGATGGTGATACTGGTGTGTAATATAACAATATATAATTGATGCTTCTGCCTATTCCAGTGCTTCTTTCTATAATAATTTTACGATACAATTCTATGTTCGAGTATTTTCTATTAAACAACATTTTGATCGTATCAATCATTCTGAAAGAGAAAGTCAGATATTATTAATAAGATTCTCAATGATTTTATATCTTGAAAATATAATATTTCTATAAACAATGATCCTACGAGAAACTGCTACGTTACTGAGAGTGGCGTCTTGGTACACGACTGAAGTTGTTATCGCCATTCGAATACTTGCCAAGAAATCTTTAGCTGTGAATCATAAACTTTTCAGAACTGCTGTTATATTATAGTATCATTAAATTCGACATATAATTATACGTTCTTAATTTACCAAATGCACGCGCGTGTTCAGAATTTCATTTTCAAAAATCTTACGTCGACTTTTCGATTTCAATCGAATATTCTTCAATTACCGAATCAATGGCAGCCGGTCGCGTGAAAATTCCATTTCGAATAGTGATCTTTGAACTTGGAAGGAGGAAGTAGTTCGCCTAACACGGGAAACTGGGTCAGCCCCAATGAGTCAAGTGTGCCGTGCCACTGTCGTTTCTTTCCCCTTCGTACACAGCGGTACGGAGGAGGTTCGCTAAATTGTGGTGCAATCGGTGAAACATTGATTCCACGCAAGAAGAAACGAGGAAATGAAAAGCACACAGCATATTTTTTGCATAAACAACGCACGATTGTCATTTTCAATGCGAACGGCGTGCAAACTCACGGTTTATCGTAATTGCGGATCAAATAGACTTCTTTCGGCTCTGAATGTCTTAAAAATAGAAGAAAAATGTTAGTAAGCCTGATATAAAAGGTCACATTTATTTTTGCATTGTCGTCGTGCGCGCGCGTTACAATTGCATAGAATGCATTCTTCCCATTCGTTCGATATTTTTCTAGTTTCAAGTTCCTTATTTGGAAAATAACTTTATCCACGATCACACAATTCTCGTGATAAAAATCAAAATATTCACTGTATTGTGTGTTATACGAACAGCATCGACATAAAGACTGACTTTTAAGTCTGCGTTATTTCGCCATATTTTAACAAGTCAGACTCGTGACGAAGATGTGAACAAAGTATAACAAACATAAATGTTTCTTTTCAAATAAAATCAAATTTGATTCGTTTGTAATCAATAGACTGCGGATCTTTATGCGTTCACTGCTTATCAAAATGTTTAAAAAAAGGCTAGAATATAAAATTCGATAGAATTTTTATTTGTTTTAGATTTACAAAGGCTGTTTCCATTAAAAATAGGATTTTACTTCATTCCGCTTACTTAAAATTTGTCTAGAAAAATTGGAAAATGCCACACAACAACGGCAAGGGGTTAAAACCGACACGGTCGCCGGAGCGTTAAAGGAGTGACCCACAGATAAATATAAATGACAAGTGTGCACTCGAACGCTCGTATTTCATTCGAGACGTAACTTTAACTTTACGGATATTTTACGGCTGCTCTGACAGTCGGACGGCTTAGAAGTTGGGATCACCTGATGCACTTGGCCGGTCCTAAAGGCGCCATCTTAGCGACCTTTCTCCTTTTTGGCTGATGCTACGGACTGACGTCCTGAACTTACCCAAACATTTCGTATGCCAAAGGTGGCGATCACGTGAGGGAAAGAGAGAGAGAGAGCCTGTTCACCTGTGGCAGCGTTCTAAAAAAGAAAAGGGTCGCGTGAAAGTGCAAAAGGGTCTTGCCATTTTCTTATCGAACACGGCTAATAACCTAACCCAGACCCGGCGCGTTCGGCCAGCAATCGCTCCCGTTGCATACTGATCGCGAGCCCTCGTGCACGAAACCACGTGCGATTCAATCGGGGACTATCGGTCAGGACAGGTGTTTTTCGCGTGGTATCTGGGTCGTCGGGGAGTATTGACCTCGCGTATAAATAGTACGTCGTACGTAATGTTCGCGGCAAAAACACTTTTCAGGCCTTTCATTTCCAAACTTTTCTCCTGGCATCTCTCCACCTCTCTCTCTCTCTCTTCCTCTCTCTGTTCTCTGTCTCCGTTCTCCCGAGAGCCATCGTCATTCCCGCGAATGCGCGCCTCGGTAATAAAGGAAGAGCCTCTGCCCGCCTGCCATACGCACGAAAATAGGTGCGATGATATCAGATTTGAGATCCACCGGCCTCATTAGAAACGACACACAGCCTTTTTCTTTCGAGCAACTAGCCCCCCGTCCCGGCTCATCTGACCTACGGTCTTTTAAACAGGTCTGCAACACACTACCAACTCTTTCGGGGTGACCTCGACCCGAATTTTACCGATGGAATCGAACATAGGGTGTAATAAATATGTCGGTGACACTCGAGCGTGATACCAGCGCTCTCTTCCCGAAGAGATAAGTCAACGGGGGTTGTGAAAGAAATCGGGGGACAGTTGCCAATACCGTGGATTTAAGAAATTTTCGATTCTCGGGGGAGGTTCGGTGCGTTGCTCTGGAAAGCAATATAGGTCGAATGGTTCCGAGACTTTATCTATCTGCAATGACCCATTAACGAATTCGCACTGGATGACGCATCCAAAGTATACGTACACCGTTTAAGAACGAATAACTTTTTCAAAATTGGACCCAACAGCTTGAGTTTTCTTTTTTTGAGACGTTAGAAGGTGATGGGTTTTAAATGTTTTATCTGTGCCTGTAATGAAAATGTAGCCGCCTTTGGTAGGTCTAAATAAGTTATATACACGTACAAAGTTATTAGTTAATATAATTGAGTTAATATAATGAGTTAATATAATTAATTGAAAATAGCAAAAATTGTAAGAATCAATAAATTCAAAGATTTTTACATCTTGCTATGCCCATAACTTTTTCATGTGTCAATCGATTTCAATGAAACTTGTACATGTATACATATGTATACATATGTAAGTTACTTTAGATTTACAAAATACATGTTTTCAATTTTCTTTACAGGCACATACAAAAAATTTAAGAAATTTAAGAATCACCTTTAGATAGATAGAAATGCGTAAAATGCTTTCGAAACTAATAAAATGAATGTTTCTTTGAATAGAAGAAAGATCTACTGGCGCCTTGAAGTGACTCTCACTTGGTAGTCCCAGCGGCGAGTTTAGCTAACGATCACTGGGTACTAATGGACACTACCAACTCCCATTAACACCACCATAGATTCTCGCTGAACAGAGACACTTACCTTGTTGATCTTCTGTTCTAAGAAAGTTTGTACAGATTCACGCGGTGAATTCCTCCGAAACAACCTTGACCCATATTTTTAGTAATCGATCAATCGGTGGTAGAGAGTATTGTAAATATTTCAGTGAGACTGAAGGACAATTATTATTTATAAGTACACTGCGGATCTTTATGCGAAATAAAAATTGTCTACATCGATTGCAAGAAACAGAAACTGAATCGAATGTTATTTCTTCCCTTAATGATTTTAATAGAGAAATCATACGTCTTCAATTTCGAAAATTGTTCAACAATTTAGAAGTTCATCTACTCCATTTTGCTATAAATGCATACAGATCCGCAGTCTATTTATAAGTACACTGCGGATTTTTATGAAAAATATAAATTATCTATATATTTATCGATAAGATAATGAAACGTTTCAGCACGTTGTCGAGAGGCTGCACACTATTAGCGAGCAATTATATAAAAACCGTGTCATTCCTCCACCCTGAAAGTAATTTTAGGCTATTACCGTTGTTATATCTCCTTCCCCGATGTAGGAGTATCATAGCTGAAACATGCTAATGACAAGATTAATTGTTCGGTTAATTTATTTTCCTAGAATAGAGGGGAAGAGTGACAGAGAGAGAGAGAGAGAGAGAGGAGAATTTGTGGATGTGGGTGTGTTACCTTTTTACAGTCGTTGACGTCGATGTTTGTGTTTCTGTTCTTTCCGGGAAAATAATCAGAGATTCGCGCACGCGTTCAATAAAACGACACTCGCGGCAGAGGATAGTTGAAAGTTTCTTAGGCTCGCAAATGCAAATACACAAGATACGAGGAAACCAATATACATATTTTAGAACGCGATCAATGATCGCGATGTTTTACCAATCCGAAAATTAGCAGTTTATTGCGAATATTTTTTTTTTCAATTAATTTGGAAAATTCGATCTTTCCCGTGTCCCGTATTCGAACGCGTTTATTTCTGTACAAACGCGTGGCAAATGGCAAGAATACAAAAGTCTTTCAATAATCGTAGAATTACACCGTGTTTTTTAATAAATTTATTGATTTTATTTTGTATAAAAAGTTTAAAAGTTGATTAATTGGAGAATATTTCCTGCAAACTGTAATACAAATTCGCCGTAGCTTGTGAAAATTGTTTATCAATGTACAGTCGTTGCTCGTGTATTTCAAATTTTCCCTTGAAAAGTTTACGAGGTCAGCGGAGTAATAAATACTAGCGGCAGAAGCTAAAATTCTGACTCCTAGAAAAAACAATGGAGATGAATCTTTTTGCCGTATATTTATAGCCGCATAATCCGCGTATAGGTTGGACCTAGCACGCTTCCCGCGAAGAAGCGTCTATTGTTTCCTAATGAATATTCAAACAGCTGCTCCAGAATCCTTGTTTTCGCGGGGAGAAGAAGAAAACTTGAATTTATTAGCGGCGCCGAATTTGTTGACATCGGATGCTTCGTGAAATATTGCATACTTTAAAATATCGTAAGCGTTGCTAACACGTAGTACGAGGAAACTGTGCGACTGGTTAATTTTTCGGCTCAGGGCGAGAATAGGTGCTAAATTGCACATGCGTCGGAAAATCTACAATCTTCTAACCTAAAATATATCTTCAAAAATTTATTGTCCACTTTGATCCACCATCCATTTTATGTGTTTCAGATTATGGCGCGGTTAAGCCGGGCCAACGCGAGAGGACAGACGTAGGCACGGATGAAGCGCAAAAAGGGTAACGAGGACGAGGAGGAGGAGGAAGAAGAAGAAGAAGAAGCAGAGGAAGAAGAAGAAGCAGAAGAGGACGCCAAAAACGAAAAAGAAGAAGAAGAAGAAGAAGTAGCCGTGAATCAGGAAACCGTCAACGAAGAGCCTCGCAGTCCAAAGACCGAGAGATCGGCTCGACCAGAGGCAGCCAACAGCGCCGTGCTATTATCATCTTGGCCTGGCGCGTTTGATGCTAAACAAAAGGCGGCTCGAAGAGGACACAACGCTGGCGGACGGAGAACGTAATGGGAGCGCCGTGGTCACGGGCCCGGTGCTATCGTCGTCGTCGTCGTGCATGGTGCCATACATCGGCACCGACCAGGGCTTCGTGTTCGAGGGTGGCGGCACGACGGCGTTGCAGTGGGCCGGTGCATCTGTCCCAAGCTGTACCAGTGTTGGAGGAGGATCCCTCGGAGTCGGTGTCGGTTCGGGGACTATAGGGACCGGTGGAGGTGTGATCGGTCTGGGTGTTAGTATGACTGGAGGCGGAGGAGGTATCGCCGTAGTCGGCGGTGGTAAACCTGGCGTAGGTGGAGTAGGAGGTGGAGTAGGAGGCGGTGGAGGAACTAACAAGGAGGTCCGTTATGCCCCGTTTTCGACGACCGTGGGATCCGTCGGTTCGGTGGGGCCGGTGAACCTGCCCCCGCCGCCATTGCCGCCCCCTTTGCCACCTCCGTTACCACCGCCTCCACCACCGCCACCGCCCCTGCCCCTGCAAATGCAACAACAACGCGCGTTCTCGAGGTCGATGACGTCCCTGCCACCCGAGCCGTTCATGATCATGAGGTCGAAGGCCCTGAACCGGCGGGTCTCGATCAACGTTGGCGGCGTGAAGCACGAGGTGCTCTGGCGCACCCTGGAGCGGCTCCCGCACACCCGGCTCGGCCGTCTCAAGGACTGCAACACCCACGAGGCGATCACCGAGCTGTGCGACGACTACTCGCTCATCGACAACGAGTACTTCTTCGACCGTCACCCGAAGTCGTTCAGCTCGATCCTCAACTTCTACCGGACCGGCAAGCTCCATCTCGTCGACGAAATGTGCGTGCTGGCGTTCAGCGACGACCTCGAGTACTGGGGCGTCGACGAGCTCTACCTGGAGAGCTGTTGCCAGCACAAGTACCATCAGAGGAAGGAGCACGTGCACGAGGAGATGCGTAAGGAGGCCGAGTCCCTGCGACAGAGGGAGGAGGAGGAATTCGGCGAAGGGAAGTGCGCCGAGTACCAGAAATGGCTCTGGGACCTGCTCGAGAAACCGACCACCTCGATCGCCGCCAGGGTGAGTTGCGTCGTCAATGATCATCGCGACCCATCCACCACAAACCCCCGTGTCTCTCCTGGCTCTCCTTTTTCGTTTTTTAGAGATGTCTCTTTCGTAGAGATCGTCTCGCTTCCGCGATCTCGCGGCTAACCGGTGGGAGAAAAATTGGAATAGTATTCTGAGATCGGACTCCGGGACAGCGGAATTTGAACTTGAGCCAAAAACACAGCGTGGTTGTCGCAACAACGCAGCGTGTCAGTTGGCATTGACGGACCCTCGGTGCCGGCACCGAGGGTTGACCTTGTTGATCGTGTCTCAAATTCTTTCGATGTTTCATCGTTAATACCTAGTTTCCTCGGTAACGGGCTCGCGCCGATCAACGATACCGTTTTTTCTTTCGTTTCTCGCCTGTTTCCTCGTTCGAGCGTACCGTTCTCGAATTTTTACTTTTACCGGTCATCGACTCCGGCGGCTTCTTTCTGCGAGTTACCCTCTTTGATTTCCTTGAAAGTTGCGTGCAATTTAGAAGCACATCAGATTCTATTCAGATTTATGAGAATGTCACGAAACCGGTATTATTTTGGGGTGACCAAAAAAATTCTACAAAACTATCTTCTCTTAAATAAATGTTGTTATAGCAGTACCGAAGGGATTTTTCTGAAAGCGACGTTCTGAAATTCTTTCGATCTTCCCACCACCTGAATTGTCACCTACTTAATGTACTCGTAAATGCATAAAATTCGCAGCCTACCATCAGTCATGCAGGGTTGAAAATAGCTCTCAAGTTGGAGAAAAAAGCTTTTAGATCGCTGACTTCACCCGTGAGACTTTTTAAAAGTGGATTTGCTCGAGAAAGAAAACATTCGAAAATGTATTAGAGTCAACTTTGAACACTATTTTTACGCCCGAAACGTAAACGACCGCCAGTGAAGAAAATACATATCGAAATATTTACGAATGCTATATTGCATACGAGTTTCAACGAAGTTAGAGGGGATATCTCTTGCACGATGAGCCCTTGCGTTGTTCATCTTCAGTTCATTCATCTCGCGATCGGTGAAACAACTTTCGATTTTCTTCCATTTCTGTATTTCTTTTCTTTTTTATTTTCGTTTCGAACGTTTCGTGAGGAAGAACGATTTCTCTATTGTTTACCGAACGAACGAACGACTGACCGATAACTGCTCGCGTTCACTTATCGCGCGAGAATCCTGTTGAATCTGTCCACTAATCTACTTACGATGTCTCCACGTTTACAGTTTGTACTGGAGCCTCGGTTTGACGAAAGGTATTACAAAGTTGATAGTAGAAAACATTGGTTCGACGTAGCTCACGTATTAACATAGAGAAAGACAAAGTAGTGAGAACGTTTGCGACGTATGCGATCTTTCGACATATTTCACCGTAGATCGTTCACTCGGATAGCAAATCGTCTGATCGGGTTTGGATCCTGGCTTTTCGTCGTTTTCCCGCTTGTCGGCATCGGGTTTGCTTGGAAAAGATGTGTGAACAATAACAAGAAATAATCAGTACATGGTTTTACGTAGTATTTAACAGCACCGTGTGTGTTTGTGATCAATATTTATGCGATATCGATTGGAAAAGAGAGGAACGGGAGAAAATCGTGGTAAATTCGATCGAGACACACAACGAAAGCTTTCTTTCCTTCGGTTTTCTATTTCCGGAGAAAATTGATTTTGAACATTCTATAAAGTACGACGTTGCTGCGTTAGGGTTGTTCAAAGAAAACTGAATACAATCTATGATCTTCAAAGTTCTAACGGAGTTGGAATTTATTTCATGAAAACAGAAATTCAAATTAGATCGGTAAAAGTTGTTCGCCTGGGTTCAAACATTTCACTGATCTCGAAATCAATTTCTGTCATTTTCCTCGGAAAGAAATGAGCGTCTCGTTTCGACGAATTTCCACGGAAATAAACCGGCCACGGTTTTCGCGGCGAAGCCAGCACCACGGCCAATTATCTCGCGTCAAAGCCAGATCGAAATCACGTGAACCAAGCATAGTTGATCTATTACTCATTAACCAGACTCTGATTAGAGAAACCCTCATCTTGTTACATAGTGCCGATGCATTTGGTTCGTTCCATTGATCGAGCTCAACTCGCTAGAACAGAGTACCATGTAAATATGTACATGTATACGTGTACACGTATATGTATGTAAATATGAGCTATATGTACCTATGTGTGTATGTACAGTAAAATCGTAGAGAGAAAGAGAGAAAGAGAGATGTCCGATACGTCCGACCGTGAATTGTAAAATAGAGACTGAACGTACGCCGAATTAAAAACGAGAGAACCAACCTAAGGAGAACGAGCAGATTATAAGAGAATAATCGTAGCAGCCGTGGATCGTGGCTCGCTATGATCGCTACGATGATCGCCCGGTTGTGTCGATGTCTGTAATGTGTATTTTATTTCTAGGTGGTGTTAACCGACCCGTATACTAATCTCATTTCTCGCCTAATCCACCTTCTCTAGTAGTTAGCCGTTGAAAAGAGACCGTGTGTCCCACGCCCGAAAGAAACGAAAGGCAAAAACAACAGAGAAAAAAAACAATGAATGAAAGAACAAACGTAATCACCCCACCACGGGGCCGTGATTCGGCCATCGATGATAATGGGAGTGCATAATACGCGATTACCAGGTATCACGAAGATTCTTTCTCGACACCGCTCCCTGTGAGATGTCATAGTAACTTCGCTACCAGCGAATTCAATTCGATGTGTGTGTGCGCGCGTAATACACGCATGAAAAGCCGCGCGACTAACTGGCCGAGTTCTATAGTAAACGAACGACGAGAGTAAAAACGAAAAAAATACGAGAAACCAAAAACGAAATAGAATGAAACGATAAAACGAAACGCGAAAGAGAAGACTCAGACCGATTTCTTTCGAAAAAACCATGTGCGAACGATCAGCAAAATAATGAGAAAAACTGAAAAAAACGGGTGCATACTGAAGAGCAAACGAATCCGACGTTTGTTCGAAAAGAAATATGTAAATAGCCGAAACATAGAGCCGATCCGTAGACTGAGAGATGCACGTGGGCGCTAGCTGTAGACAACTAATAGCGCGCGTATAGGCTCTAGAATAGTCCGCTGTTCTCTTAGAGAATAATATTTCTTTTCGGCCGGACACGTCGAATTCGTGGCCGACTCTCGGCTGATCCTCGATTACTCGTTTAACTTTAACAGTGATTAAGGCACTCAGGCGGCGCAGTTTCATAAACAATATACTTACACACCACAGACAATACACATTGCACACACTGTTGCTCTGTGAATGAAACATGATGCGGGGTAAAGAAAGCAGCACCTGTGTCCCCACCGAACCCCTCACCCTTTCTCAACAGCAGCCAACAAAAAAGAAAAAAAGAAGAGAATGTACGTACGCCACGTTCACCAATCTCTCTCTCACCACGAGCTAGCCAAGATCTCTTTCAACCCCCCCCCCCCCACCCCCACCCCCAACCGTCTAATTTCCTGTTCACAATCTTCTCTCTTCGCGATAATGTCTTTTCGCTAGTCCGCGGAGAACGCGACTCCAGATCGGTCTCTTAAAAACAGTAGTTATCGCTTGATCCGCGCGATTGGTCTCGGCCGCAGCATGCTGAACGCTTCAACGGACGCCGCAAGTTCCATAGTTCAGTAGAAGAGCACCCTGAAGACCTCCTTCGAGCGTGTACTTGTCGCTAACGACCTAACGAGGTGGCGAACTCGCCGGAGCCATCAACCGATGCTCCATTGCGCATCTGACCCAGCTAGAATCCTTCAAACCAGCATCAGTTTTAGGATTCTGTACCGTTCCAATCTCACCGCGTTCTTTTAAAAGCGTAGAGCCTGCTTAGGAACTTTGAAAGTGTGCAGAAGGATTTAATACCTAATCCAGAGACCCAGCTGGAATCCTTCGAAACAGCATCAGTTTTAGGATTCTAGCTCCTCTGTGCTGTTTCGATGGTCTTTTCATCGGCCATGTTGTTTTAAAGGTGTAGAGTCGACTTAGGACCTTTTACAGGACGATACGAACGCGAAAGGTAATCTTTGAAATTGTTCACGAGATCGGAACTAATTTCGAGAAAGTAACTGTTACGAGCTGGGACAGGTGTCATAGCTTTCGTCGACTGAACTGGACCTCTGTTTATGGCCTCGTTGGGTTCACCACCTCGATAGATCGCCACCTCCAAGTGTACGTCCAAGGGTTTCACCTTAATGCGTCAATATTACAGAAACTATTGATTTTCCACTATATTTAAACCGCGTAAGCTCAGTCGGTCAATAACTACGGCTACTTCGGAGAGCCGATGGTATAGTTATCGGTGGGAGCACCGGAACGCGGTTTTTTAATCAGTAGTTCATTAAAATTGAGTTGTTAACATCAGCTTCTAAAAAATTGAAATTGACAATTTTTCTACGATTAAATCTGTGATCGCAGAGTGACTTCGAAGTAACCTCGAAGTAATAGCAAGCGCGAACTTCGAGATAAATTAGTGTTGACGAATTCAAGTGGCGGCCATGTTGGTTTGCTCGAAAGACGACTACGTTTACGAGATCTTTCGAATCAGAGTAACAGTTTCAGAACTTTAATATAATTTTTGTAATCGCGGGTTTGCAAAATTTTTGTCCGACTTCAATCGTCAAGTAGGATCGCGAGTTTCCTGGCACCGATTCTCGGGGTCACTCTGCGTGCCGCAAGAATTTATTCGTGTCGGAACTTACGAGTTGCTTTATACCCGATCGAATCGATTTGCTGTCGTCGAATTCTATTGACCCATTTACATTGAAACATAGTGAATCATCCACATAAAACGCTTGTATCAAACAGACTTGCCCGCGGTGAACAATTCGACAAAAGTGATTTCTCGATTGAACGGACATCGATATTAATCGTCCACCATTATTGTTCGTGCATTCTTCGCGATTTTACTTCGCTAGAATTTATTCTGGAAAGAGGAACGCGGACTTATTGTTGTTGCTATCAGACTTGCCAATCGATACCGGAAGCGGATGAAAAGTTAAACAGAAAAAGGCGGTAAGGTGGATGCACTCGAAGGTGAATAGCCGGCGAGTTATGCTTGTTAAAACTTTCACTGCAGGAAGTTGCCAAAGTACGATTATGTGCTTGTTGTTTTAGGTGAATCACCTCGTGTCGAGTGTGTATAGCTTTGCCCGACTGACTATGCGGTAGCGACTCGTAACTCAATTAGACGATACGGATAACCAAACTATACTGGAAGAAAGCGGTAAACGTCCGCAACGAAACCGTAGCTTTAGAATTTAGAATATTTCACACACAGAATAAAAATAAATAAATCACAGAGAGAGAAAGAGAGAGGGAGAGAGGGAGAGCTTGTCAGAATTGATTAAAATTATTTATCTGCGATATTACGGGAAAATGAAAACAGAGAGAAATTTATTTAATGAAATACATGTTTATCTCTCTCTCTCTATCGAAGGCTAAACGAAATATGTAATGCAAAACTGTGTTGACATTTCATCGTAGGTGAAAGCAATTTCGCTTTTTAGTCATTATAAACGAACAATGCAGTGACGAGCATGGTGGACGATTTTAAAATGTAGCTATTTTGGGAAACTTATAAATAACTCGGTAGCTTCATTGAGATTTCGAGTAAGCACGACGAGTTGAGATTTGTGGCGCAAACAACGAATCATCGACGCTACACCCTCGAGCACGTTGAAATCCTCAATTTTTCGGTTTATTGTTCTTATTCCGCATTGTTTATTCACCGGAAAGATAGATCTCTCGACGGAGAACTGGAGACTTAATGCAGTGTTGTTTCATTTGAAAAATTAAGTGGTCTATTTCTTTTTTATTATGAAATCTCCGATCGTCGATTAACGTTAAGAAGTCAACTAATCGATTATTAATCTAAGACGAACTAGTCGAGTTACGTCCTCGAATAATATCGGATAAATAAAGTCAACTAATCCTCTTAACAATTGGGTACATTACCTGAATCGATTAATGTAGAACACGTTAATGAAGTTGCGTCCTTCAGTGTCCATTTGTCATATTAACAGTTTGCACTCGGAGCTATTCTACGTAATTCAAAAATCGAATTTTTCTTCCGGCCTTAAATATTTCCATTTTACATGGTTTTCTTCATTTCATCGTTATAAAACTGACATAATACCTCGTACAATCCTTTAAGTGGTTTATTAAAATATTAAATACGTTTAGTAATTTATTGAATAGAAATTTAATAACGCAACAGATTGTTTGAATTATGATACAAGAATTATTAGTGGCGCCTCCGAGTCACCCCTCGAGTGAAAACGGTTAATTACAGAGTTCTGAAACTATTTTTGAAGGAAGCATTTAGGGTTAGAAATTAGGGTTGCATTTCAACCTGTTTTGGGGTGTAGCTCCCGTTTCCGGTTGTACCGCTGATTCGAATTCACCCCGCGTTTCTTACGTCATTATCCGGGTTAATTTTTCAAGATTCGCAGGGGTTTCCCGTCACGGCATTAAAAGGGCACGTAATAGTTAACGCGTAAACTCGAAGGTCGTTTTCCGCATGCAACGGCGATACCATCGCGCCACGCTCCAGTTTAATTGCCAGCTAATTATTTGATTAGGCTCGCGTTTTCTGGCGAGACAGAAATCAAATCTGACCTTCTACACTAGTTCTCGACGCCATTCTCGCGAAAATTTATGGCCGTTCCGCTCGAAATCGCACGAGTATTCTTCCCGTGACAAGTTTCTCGTCCATTAAAATTTTCTCACCGATTGCTTTAACACGTTCGCGACCGCCATTCTGTGCAGAAACCGTTTGTCAATGACAGATACGTAAGCGGAAGGTATTCAAAAATAATAGTGGATGTGTAAATAAATAATACGCTATTTCCTTTTAAATTAGTATTTCATTATTCGTTATTAGTGAATTTTCAATAGCAATGGAATGGTCAGTACGTTTACCATTACTACGCGCTGTAAAAACCAAGCAGGTATTGCGATGTGAAGTCTGCCTTCGAATCAACCATGTACATACACAGAGTTTTCCGAATTGTTAATATAAATTGCATTATTAAGTGTGTCACGCATGTGTGACGACGGTTTCTCATGAGACTTTGCAGTGCTATTATGTACAATTTGCGACGCCGGTAGGGAGCGTGTTAACGTAATTGTCTACTTACATTCTGTCAGCCAAAAGTTTAGAATCACAAGATTCTAATGTCACGTCATTTCAAGACGTTCTCCAAGATTGTATGCAAATTAATTAACTCGTCGTTTGCGATCATGTGTTGCAAGTGTTTCTAAACTTTTCGTGGAAAAAGTGCAGTCGAATTGAAAATGGCGCCTCCTACCCCGGATTAGTGCAAACGCAAACATTTTTCTTCTTTCCCTGCTATTCAGAGAGAAAATATTTTATTCTATCAGCTTTCGAACAACTTTGTGAATTGTGTGTAAAGTAAAGGAAAAGTTTCAAAGGGATTTAGTAAAAGTTTTAACTTGTTATTGGTAAAAGTGACTTTTCTATGTTCATTAAACGCGCTCGAAACGTCAGAACGGTTTATGATCGACATGAAACGAATAAGCTCCCAAGTTTGCCATTATCCAGTCGGTTCCAATTCGATGCACTAATCCGGACTGTGCAGTAGTTTGCTACGTTTCATGAATTTCCTCAAGTTTGTAATTGGCTGAGTCCTTCACAAGATACGACAGAGCCTCTATTATCCGAGTGAAGCGCGATGCCTTTTGTTCGTCGTCATATTATTACTTCGTAAAAGAATATCAAAAAGAAACAGAAATATTCGAGAACCGATAATAGAGAATTTGTCGTACTACTTTAAAAAAGGGGTCTGTATTATTGAGTAGTTTCGATATGAGCTTCGCTTCCAACAAGAAACGCACGTTTTACTGCTCTGGTCGATTTGGCGATCAAAACAGCCTTTTCACGCAATACGTGCAAAATTATAAAAGTGAAGCGCGCCAGGAAAACAATACTGGGAGTAATGGACATTTTCAATTGACCAGATGTTCAGATTCACATTATTTTAAACTAAATGAATTCAATGTAATTTTTACGATATTGTGAGAAATGAACGAAACTAGAATATCTCAAAACAAGAAATATATGACTTTGACCACTTCCGTAATTATTTGCACATATAGTATGATGTTTTTACTTTATTACAATCTGGCACTTTATTCACTAAGCTGAAGATTAAGTTGTACATGTGTAACGATCGTTGAAGACTATTTAGTCAAAGTAGCTTTTAATCATCACTCAAACGTCTCTTCAGTGAGTCAGCTCTATTAATAATCCTGTCATCTATTTCCTACACACTATTTTCTACGTAGCGTGTTTAGGAAACAGGAGACCGTGTAAGTGGGAAGTGGAAAATGAACGGCAGCAAAGTCAGAATTTCATTCTAGCCACGTTAAAGTTGCGCGAACATTGAATAATATACCAGAGTACCATAACTTTCTCAATTTTGACTTGGCCACTCGCTTCTATTGTATTATAACAACTGCCCTTGATACACAATTAGAAATGATTTAAGACAACGTGGTATGTGACTGCGCGACCATCAAAGTCGCTCAAACGAAAGAAAAATCTACACGAGTATTGATCACAAAGAATTCGCTTCTCTGCACTAATGAATTTCCATTCGATTGATTATAATTAAATAACCCCCCGTAACGTCTATCCCCAGTATTGTCGACTTCTGCCGCTGTTCGACGAATCATTTCGGCCAGACTATTGCGAGAATAAGCGAAGCGTGTGGTACAATCGGTATGGTACAATCTCGATCCGACTAAGAGAGCGCGCAAAGATGGCTTCAACCGCTAATTCCTCCCTAATCTCTCCCAGACTTCGCTTACCCCGCAATTTACTATAGCTGCTACCCATCTCATCCACCTGAGACAGGACCTCCTTCTTTTTCCTAACTAACTAATTGTTCCCACGAAAATGCCGCATCACACTGCTTTCTGCAACGAGAAGTGACCGATACTAGTTTACAATTTTATCCATTAATATACACACTGTTCTATCCACCGTTCGCAAGCCTAAGCGTCTGCGCCATGCCAAATACCGAACTGAAATGAAAATTGTTTGATTACGGGAAAAGTGTTCGTAACACGATAGAATTCCCCGCAGGTGGAGATTTAGAAGAAATCTGAAGATCGATAAAAGTCTTATCAATATCGTAAAGCAATCTAACATGTCAGTTACATTTAACCCTTTCCATTCGAATGGTGACTCTGGGGCGCCAGTAAAAATTCGTCTGTATTCTATAAATTGTAAAAAGCTCAACTGTTGTATGAAAAAACAGGTTCAATTCGATGTGCACAATGTAAAAGAGATTACATGGAATAAAAATCATCTGGATTGAAAGAAATGTCTTGATTTTCGAATTAAAATTGTTTCGAGTTCAAAGGGTTAATGCTCGATAGTGCTAGGCGTTGAAGAACTTGAACATTCAAGTAAGAAAACGAAGTTCACCACCTGCACTGCATCTTGGCCTGCAGATGCACGTATGCGCGTTTCCTGCTGTCGAACAATTTTTGGTAATAATATCTAGGTTGGTTACTTGATATGATGCAGATATTCGTGACCGATATCGGTGGGATAGTCTATGTATATTATGTACAGCCACATTCTCCACTGACAAAAAAACCACTGGTAACATATTGGCGGCAGAGCGCACAGCAGTTTATTGCATGAAGGCTGCGGGCGTGACCGCCGCCATTTTGTCTACCTGTTATTTACCTTCTCCACCTTTCGCTTGTAAAGTTGCAACCGAGACCCGACGCACTCGGAAGCCGAGCTATCGAACGTTCGTATCCGAATCTCGATTCTAATAGAAAATTAGAGGGGAGCTAATTAATTGAACGTCCGGCGAAATCGATCTCCAAGATGGCCGCCGCGCCGCTTGGCTTCCGAGTCGAGAGGTCTCCGTTATTATTATAACACCCGCACTCTCCAACCACGCGATGCGAGCGCCTGTTTCTTTCTGTTAAAGAAAGGTTTTTTGCTAACTATCTGAAAAGCGACGAATTGATTTCGCTTTGTAGCGATTGCAACCAGCCTGCCAGGGTACAGGGTCTACGAGCTGTTGGGCGTCGTAGGTTTGCTCGAGGGTGGATAAAAAAGGGAGCGGGGTTTTGAAGGGACGAAACAGTATGTGTTAATACGCTTGCCGAACAATGTGTACTTGGCGGAAGAAACACGGCGACTATTGTAGAATCCTACGAACCCCCAATCATCCTTACTCGACTCTGAACAAATACGGAAATGCCGGCGGAACCTCCATTTCGTCTTCTGCGCCCTTTCCGGCTACTTTCAGCACCGAATTCTCTGTAATAGCATCTTCTTCTCAATCCCTCGCGCTTCTTTCAGAATTTTCATCGAATTCTCTGCAATTTTAATCCCCTAAGTATTTTTCAACACTTTCTCCGATTCTTCGCCCTTCCTCCGGAACTTCGAGGAACGAATCCTCTGCATCAATAAATACAATGTTAGCCAAATTAGTTAAATTAAACGATCGCGATCAGAATTTTTCATCATGTTTCCACAATCTTCGCACAAGCAACATTCCAGATTATGCGACACAATCGAAGAATTCAGAAGGCAAATATTTTATATTGGTATTCATGAAGCTCCACCTTCTGAACTCCTTAAATTTTCCTGTAGACCCCTTCTAACACCTAGACGACAACGACAATACTGCTCCAGGAAATAACAAATTCATACACGCGTTTATTGAATATATTTTCCCGTTATAATCTCGCAGTTTCGACAAGATCGTTTCTTACCTAGATTCTACACATCGAAGATTTCGATTGTTTCAATCGTTTCGCGAGTACTCGAACGAGTTTACAGCCGATTCGGCGACCCGATGAGAGACACTGACCAAGCCCACGTTCAGCAAACAACATTATCCCGAGATTGCATCCCGAGCCGGGTCGCTGTACTCGTTTCTTCCGCCAGGTATACAAACTTGTAAATGAGTCGAGCGACGTCGGGCAGACTGCCATCAAACGACGAGATACCCCTTGGTGCGAATCTCTGTGCGTCCTATACGATTCTATGGCAGTTTTCAGGGACTCTGAGTTCGTCAAGGGCTTTCAGTCTCGCGGAAAATGCTCTAGAACGTCATAGGCAGTTCGCAATTTGTGCTCCATGCTTTCCTTTGTTTTCTTTTTATCTTTTCTCGACGTTGTTACGAGAGGTGTTCACGTCGCTGGGAGGTCCGAGGTTATGCGTTTCGTTGGTCGCGTTTGTCTCGTCGACCCGAGGCCCGATAAGGCCCATCGTTGGACACCATCGAGACCCATCTGACATGTGTGAAAAAAAACAGTCTATATCGCATTGTTCTCCACCGTCGTCGCCGTTCGAGCTGTCACAAGCTTCTTTACGTACGCAGAATTGTTGCTTGCTTCCTGTATATTTTTACATTGTTTCGTACTCTGTAAAAACGAGAAAACAAAAAAAGAAAAGTAATAATGACTACCGTACGCTTCTACTCCTGTTGTTTTGTCGGTGAAGTATTTGTGTATTTTGGTGTTATCTAACGTTTTTGTTTTCGATATTATAGTGTTTTTTTGAACGCTTCCGTGCAGTGAGAGCTTCTGGTTATTTACTCTGTTTGTGGTAGCCGTTGTTGCTTAGGCCAGCGTGAGCCGAATGATAGTTGTTTTCGTTCGAACAGAGACTAAACTCGCTTTTTCGGAGAGTCGTCCAGGTTGACCAGGTTTGGAACAAGCGTGGTTATTCTCGAAGGAGATTCGGTTGTTTTTGGAGGACTGTGTGTGTTGGTCGATAAAGGGGAATAAAAAATTCATCGTTGGAGGATGTTCTTCGTCTCCGCATCGGGATCCGTTATCGATCGTCTTCGTGTTCTCAGTGGTGGCCGTTGAAGCAAATCGCTTTCCACCCACACGCCAGTTTCAGACCCCCGGTGATGATTGATTGCTACGCGAAGTAGCGTAATAGCGCGAAGACTAGGGTGACGCGATGATTTCGTGAGAGATCGTTAGACAGGGAGAGCGAGAAAGAGAGCGAGAAAGAGAGCGAGAAAGAGAGCGAGAGGCAGAGAGAGAGAGAGAGAGAAAGAGAGTGAGAGAATCGTGATAATATTAGCAGACGAATCGCCGTTTCAGGCGGTTCAGCAACGAGCGATGACTCCGTTTGACCGGTTGACCCGTCGCTTTTCCAGGTGATAGCTGTGATATCAATACTCTTTATTGTGCTTTCGACGATCGCACTAACTCTCAACACCATTCCTAGTATGCAAGTGAATGATGAGAAGGGGAACTTTCAAGACAATCCGCATTTCGCCATCGTGGAGGCCGTGTGCATCACATGGTTCACCCTCGAGTATGCGCTTAGGTTCAGTGCCTCGCCGGACAAGTGGAAGTTCTTCAAGGGCGGTCTAAACGTGATCGATCTACTGGCGATATTGCCGTACTACGTATCTCTGTTCCTGGTCGAGACGAACAAGAACGCGACCGACCAGTTCCAGGACGTGCGCAGGGTAGTGCAAATCTTTCGTATAATGCGGATCCTGAGGATTCTGAAACTGGCCCGCCACTCGACCGGGCTGCAGAGCCTTGGCTTCACGCTACGTAACTCGTACAAGGAGCTGGGCCTGCTGATGCTCTTCCTGGCGATGGGCGTCCTCATATTCTCGAGCCTCGCCTATTTCGCCGAGAAGGAGGAGCCCGGGACCAAATTCGTAAGCATTCCAGAGACGTTCTGGTGGGCGGGCATCACGATGACTACCGTCGGATACGGCGATATCTACCCCACGACCCCGCTCGGCAAGGTGATCGGCAGTGTGTGTTGTATATGTGGTGTCCTGGTAATCGCGTTGCCCATTCCCATTATCGTAAACAACTTTGCCGAGTTCTACAAGAACCAGATGAGACGGGAGAAGGCCCTCAAGAGGCGGGAGGCGCTCGAGAGGGCCAAACGGGAGGGCAGCATCGTGTCCTTCCATCACATCAATCTGAGGGACGCCTTCGCGAAGAGCATGGACCTCATCGACGTCATCGTCGACACTGGTAAGCGACGGACCACAAGGCAGGATGATAACAACCGGTCGTTTCCATTCCCGCGTGTCAGACCCCACATCTTGTCATTCGGGAATACACGGCTGCGACTCGATGCTTACACTATAACAATCAATCGGGTCTGTCTTTTACGCCATCGTTCCGTCGTGTACGGGATGCTCGCGTAATTCGCCGCTGGACGTTCTTCTCGTAAACGGTCCGTACACTTTTTTCCCCGGTAGCACAGTTCCCAGAAAATGTCTTTGCGCTTCCCTCTAGCAACTCTCTACATCAGAGGTGATAAACTTGAAATTTCCCTGTAAGGGAACGATCCCCTCCACATTGATCTCTTCTGTCCGCCGATTCCCCCATTTAGCTGCTAAAGAAAGATGCACAGAGTAAAAACTGATTCGCTTGATGGGGGAATCGGCAAAGTTGCAGAGATTGTCACCTCTGTTGGCTACCAGATACTAACAGTAGTGGGAATAATGTGACGTCACGTATTCTCTTCGCGTAGAGAATCGCTACAGGAGAATCGAGTCAAGTACCGTGGTACAGGGGGGACACACATCGTTTGGTAACTCTGCTCCGTAGTGTCGCGCGATGCGTTCAGCAGCGGGGGAACCTCGACTCCGCCCTCGCTGATTCACGGTTGGCGCGCCACTTCGTAGTGGGGGGAAAACGCTTATACCTGACGCTACGGAGGGAAAACTGTATACGGAACTAATCGAATCGTTAGACTAACTTATTTGCTGTCCTGTGAGATTTTTCTACTTTTTTCTTCACTGTCCAACGATCCGATTGAGCTATCTTGAACGCTGTTCAAATTGCGTAATACTCCCAGGTCCAGCTAAGAGTCGTGTCTTCCAAATAGTTTCTACGTCATTATTTTGTTAATTAAACGAAGTAAACGTTAGTTTCTTGATGGTGCGATTCTCCAGAGTACTCCTACTCCAAGGTTGTTCCCCTGAGTTGATAGAATCTAAAAACGTTAGATTTCAACTAGCTTCAATTCGATGAAACGAATAAAGGACCCTTTCCTTTTTACGAAAATGATCAGTGATTTTCGTTTCTCCATTTCTCTGCTCACCGTTTACGGAAAGAAAGCCGGCCAGTAATTACGCGAGCACCGTGTATACCTTGAACCTCTTTAAGATTTTTAGATTTAGTGTTTCTTCTTCATCCTATGCAGAGTGCGCCAATCAGGATCGACCATCCGATTATGCTCCGGAGAGATGTTTAATCAGGAGAAATGAATACGATCAAGAACGTAACGTCACGATCGTCTAAGGAAATAGGTTGCGCGCGGAATATTCTTTACTATGCTGCTTGTTATATGCTCTCTCTCTCCTCCGTTATTAAAACTATTGTTGCCGATGGTCGCGTGATTTGGGACACTCTGTATATGCAGTGCGTGACACGGGATCGGTTTTCTCAGCGACTCCTTCCTTTCCTCTTTCTTGGCACAAGCTTCTAGAGGAGTAACCAAGGCGCGTTTCAAATGAGTATTTTTCTTTTTTCGTACTGCGATAGTTCCATTATTTGGTACAAATGTGCTGGGAACGGAGAGCGGAATGAGTCAGATTCTGTGTCGCATACTGCACGTTACGGTCTTCATTACACAGGAATTTCCTTCTTCCACTGGAATTCTTGTTTCCGCGTAGTGTTCCACATAAAGCGAATCGTTTTACTCGGAAACAAATTTCAGCTTAACTTTCGGCATCCTTTCGACTGTAGAATATGGGGCACGCAGATAAATATTAAGGGGGGACTCGTTTCTAGGACATTATCTACGATAATGCAAAGATGGGCTTTTTCAGTAGTTAAATGCGCTAGATGAAAGGTCAATCTAGGCCGCAATCGTCCTCGAAAGTCCAATTTTTACGATTACAAAGCGTAATTTGCATTATCGGGCAGCATGTAGTTGTCGAATAATGAAAATTACGCCTCGTAAACGTAAAAATAGTAATCTAGCGCTTTCCACTACTGAAAAACCCCATCTTTGCAATCCTGGAAACGAGGCTACTCCCTCAATATTTTTCCTATTTATCAAACCACCGGCAGGATTCATTGTAAGAATCAAATACATAAACGTTAGCGTCTCTGTCGATAAGAGGAAACAAGAATTTGATCGATATCTCCGATATAGTTTCCGTGTAAACGATAAATGATCGAAATTAGCGTGATACTAGATCGAAACTCGTCGTAATTGGAATTCCAGCGATGAACGAAGTTCCGTCCATCGTTCACCGACATTTTCTAATCATGTATTTCCATTCATAAATTGACTAACACCTGTGTCTGAGCAATTTCTGGAAGGGAAAGAGAAAAGAAATGTTATTAATTTTCGTCGTGACGAAGGTTAACAATTTATCAACCCTGACGCAAGAGTGATAAATTTATCAGTTCTGGCGCAGGGGCAAGGTAGTACGTGGGGCCACGCACACAAACACCGTCTCACTCTCTCTGATCGACTTTCTCATTAATGCAACTGCAACTGCACATATTCATAAGTACACACACGAGTCCCAGTGAGAAACAGCATTGAAACGATCGTTGCGCAACCGAGTCGTTACCATCACTTTAACTTGCCGTCTCACCGGATATGTGGGAAAGTTCTGTCGTGTTTGCTATCCGCTTTTTCATTAATGAAAATCATTGTTCGATGTATCATCTTTCTATTGGTTCAATCAAACATTTCTCTCGTCCCGAAGATCAAGAACGAATTTCACCAGAAATAAGCCAGTCATTCCGAGAACAACTAATTCAGAAGCGCCGTGTAAGGTCCGCGCGATAGGAAAGAATTATTTCATAATTCCAGTTATTATTGGAAGCTCCGAAATGTTCGATCGAAATTTCATGAGCCATCTTTGACATTCACAAGCAGTTATCGTATTCGTTTCGAACGCGTTACACAAACCTTTGGCAGCCCGCCAACTGGTTTACTCGCGGAGTATACATACACAGTGTTGCAAGTGCACTCTGTCAATGAAGAGGAATTAATCGTCAGACAGCGTTCTAAACAGTCAAGTAACAAATGAAATCGACAATTACCGCAACTACTACGATTTCGAAAACTCTGCCGCAAAGTTCAATAGAAAATACAAACATTCAAAGTCAAATCCTCAAGCATGGGTAAAAAATTCTAATCTCTCTTTGCCGAATCTCTTATCACTGGAAAAATCATTTTGCTACTCGAAGTGTCTGTATTGATTGTTCGTCAATTTGTTTCATTCGACGTGTCGCGAATGTTTAACCCTTTGCGCTCGGAGCTATTTTAATGATTTTTATTTATATGATTTTTTTATTTTATGGATATGGAATTCATATATTACCTTATACAATACTGAAATGTTTAGTAATTGATTGGATACCAACATATTTAATAAAATAAACAATATTTTGAATAATGACCAAGCCATCTTTTTTTATTTGCTGGAAAATTAAACATTTCTTCCGACCTAGAATATTTTCATTCTCTGTGATTATTTTAATTGTATGGATATGGAATTGATGTAACACCTCATACAACAGTGAAATGTTTAGTAATTGATTCGATAGCAAAATATTTAATAAAGTAAACAATATTTTGAATAATGACACAGCAATTTTTTGAATGGCGATTCTCTGAGTCACCGCTCGAGTGCTAAGGGTTAAAGTCCTCCACGGTACAGAAACGTCTGAAACACCGTCGCGTACCCAATTTTCGCTTAACCTTAACTCGCCACGGTATATTTCTCCAAGCAATCTAGAAGACGGCCAGGGATATTGCATTTTTTATGCAGCAGCCACTGCATAGCGAACTCCGGACCTATTTTCATTCTCCGTGTATGTACTCCGTCCGAGCTCTCGATGGGGATTGCTCGCTCGCTGTTAGTTAAACTCGCGATAAAACTGTTCCCTTTGCTAGCCACGGACGGACGTATCTGTGGAAGCTCTTGATAAGCACCGTTGTAAAAGCATCTTCCGAAAGCACCTGTAGATTCAACGAGCTCCTCCAAAAATATCAAAGTAAAATCCAGCCTCGCGACTATGACAGCCGTCCGGGTCGAGACTTCTCTTTCAGCCCGAAGTACATCGATCCTGGACAAGAAAGTTCAATGCTAGATTAGAAAGCTTCAGGATTATAGAAACCAGACTTTACCAGACAGTGGTGACGTCTTTCTTCGATTCGTGATCAATGATATCGAGACCCTGAGCGTTCAAAAGTTTAACAATTACGATAAAATCACGGTCGAGCCATTTGTTTCAACCCAAGCTGAATGATACAGATTTATTATTCCTGAACCGTTTGACCAGAAAAACAGAAGCAAACCGAAACAGAGCCTTCCCAGAGACCCGCCACTCTGTGTGCTTTTTTCACCGTAAAACGCAACCCCGGTTGATCACGCTCACCGCTGCAGTATTTACACCATCCGTATGTGTCCAGTCTTCGTGTGATCTGGATCCGTTCGTTCTTCTTAATCGTAATCCCGCTGAATCCTGCGTCAAGGTTGATGAATTGGTGGCGTGTAACGGAATGATGAAAAAAAAAGGAAAAAAAGAAAAACAAAGAGGAGAAAGCAAAAGGATAAAGTGGGAGAGAAAGAAAGAAAGAAAAATATGAAAGGAAGAAGCGAGAAAACACAATGGATACCGAGCCTGTTTTCAGGTCACGATATGTCCGGCGTGGATGGTAACAGCAAGGAGGGGGAATCCGTGTACGGACGCAGCCCTGCCCAGACCAGGTCAGGCTGTTATCCTAGCTATGAGCATTACGGTCCCTCGTGGCGTCGTTGCGGTGCCTCGTTTTCTCCCGCTGCTTCCTCAGTTCCACCAAACGAACCAACAAGAACGAACGAACGAATAAACGAACAAACGGAACGACCTACCACGCCGGACAGACCGAGCACACTCACCAACTATCGAGACTAACGATCCGTGCGTGGAACCTGACCGGCACACTTAGCCCGAGATTAAACAACACCCCGTTCTGTGCCAAGGTTCCACCCAAGAAAACTAATTTCCACCCCTATCGCTACAGCGCGGATCACGATACGCGGGGTGTTCAACCCCTCGCCTTACTTGCCGTCTCCTCCAGAATTACGATCATCAGAGAGCCACTTCAACCCCCAAACGAGAATTTTCCACGCTCCTCCGAGAGCCCGGCGATTTTCTCTTGTTTTTCTGGCTCGTTACAGGGATGGGTTTAGATTTAACCGGGAGCTTAAAACCTAACCGGTATTTCACTAATGATGTTGGAACAGTGCGGCTACACCTTCTAGAATAACTTTTGAAAATTGGACCGAACGAGTTTTCTTGAGATGTTGGAAGAATTAGTTCTTTCTTAAATAAGAGAAAAGTAAAGCTCAGTATTGAACTTCCTTATCTGTGTGAAAACTGTAATGAAAATTCCGAAGATGTCTTGCGTAGATCGAAGTGTGTTATGTACAGGCTGTAAGGAAATCAAAATGTCGCGTTTATCGTAGCGCAATTCTACACCCCCGGTTTTGTGGAAATTGATGTAAGAAAAGTGTCGCGAAATTAATTTCAAGCTCGAAAGGTCAAGAATTTTCTTTTACAGTGACGAAACAAATAGTTCACCTTTCGACCTCGAAATTCAAAGTCAACAGTTAATTTTGCCGCATCTTTCAAACATCTATTTCCACCGAATCGAGGTTGTAAAATCTCTCTACGATGCAAAGTGGTCTATTTTGCCTGAGAAAGTGGAAAAAAGTCGATTTTTAAATTTTTGCGTATGTCATAAAACTTTTGTTGTCCGTCGTAGTTAAAAGTCTGAAGAATAAGGCTACGATGTTGTTTTTTCTATTTGTACACCCGTAAAGTAGCAAACTTCATCGAAAGTCAAGAGAGTTTAAGGCGCGCTTTGCGTTCTTAAACAGTTTCTAAAACAGCGTCCGTTCATTGGCGATTTTCAAGTGTTTTAAGGAAAATTGTGTAAATTCTTGCATTACAAAAGTTTTTCAGGTAGGTGTACAGAGCACTTTCGCACAGATTTCATTTTGCTATCATCTAAATTAGTATAGTTCTTAATATTTGAACATTACCAATTCTGTAAGTTTTTTTACGGTTACAAAACTTTATTGATGATTTTGTTATAGTTCTGTGTGAGTCTGGATGCTCTTTTTGGTCTCATTACATTCGCTAAAGATTTTTGATTATAAGCCAACAAAATTTGATTCCGACTATGTCCGAATTGAAATTTTATAGCTAATTTAGTATTAAGCGTTTAGCAGCGTTTCGCGTACGCCTGTACGTTCGGCTACGCTTGGCCTCAAATGAAGAAGAAACATTATCTGAGGGAAAAATTTCTGATGTATTTTCGGATGAAAATTAATGGTAATAATTTAAAAATGTTCTTATAATATACCGCGCGAGTCATTTAAAATGAAACAGACGTATAACTCGGAAATTAAGCATTTTGCAGAAAAATGTTTCAGACAAAAGTTGTATGGTTTCAAGGGGGATATAAAATGATGTCATTGATTTGATCTTGGATAGTCGTATGAAAATCACGTGAAGGTCATCTTCAATTTCTTAAATACAACACCCTATTTTTATTGCATATTCTTGTAGCTTGTTTGAGAGAGCTTCTCGAAACACTATAATAAAATATTTTTCCTTAAATATTTGTCAAGTTACAAGGCTTGAAAGTGACAGTTAAAATATTCCACTATCGCCACGCTTTTTCATGGGTTCTCCATAATCTGAGGAAAAAATGTTTCGAACAAGAGAGGAACAGTATTCAGACGTCTACTTTCAATATACATATGAAAGTTAAGAAAAAATTTTTTTTTACAAAAAATTGAGGTGAATTTGATTTTTTAAATGCTAAAATTTATTTTGGATTTCATAGTATTGTAGCTACAATAGATTTTTCCACTTTTTCTGGCCACTGTGCGATAGTCGCGACATATAATTTTTATACACCCTGTTCACGCGCAAAGTTTCATCGAGATCGACTAAAGCTCATATTTACGAAAAGTGGTAGCGAATTGTACATTGTAAGGCGAGGGGTTAGAAAAGGATATTTGTTGCTCAAGTGCTGCGCGGACGTTCTGTTAAGATTTCGAATATTGTCATGACGTCGCCAAACGAGTAGAAGCAACGTGGAAATGTGTTAGAACGCATGAAAAGTTACGTCGTAAATTTCGTTACGACGGAACTTGCAATATTCTTATTTCGTAAATTATTAACTTGCGCGATTCAGTTCGGCGTGACCTATACGAACGTGCTCGGTTCGTTGACTGCCAATCTTCCAAAAACTTATTAAAAGGTCGTCTCGTAACACTTGGATAACTCTGCTCGTAAACTTTGCGGGTTTATATCTGCTTTCTCACTGAGAAGACTAAGAAATGCTTGGTCGACGTATAGTACTGGAAATATTTATTGCACTACTCTTCGATCGATGTGTTTACGCAATTGATGAAATTTATTGTATCCAAGATAAACGGCTAGAAATACGACAATAATAAGTGAAATAAATTGAAGCGTTAAATTTCAATCACACTTTACAATCTCATTTTTAAAGAAACAATTGGATTACGATTGTGAAGAAAACCGAGAAATTCGTTCGGAAATCCGCAGCTATTAATTAGCGATTTTAAGCGTGTTTACGTTCATTGACTCAACAAGCACACCTCCACTTCCATTAACTCGCAGAGTGATTCCAACCTTACAACCAGTAATGTACGTTGATTGATCCTCGTATCTGGGTCTATTTTGACGCAGGTTTCCAGTAGCACCATCCCCCATTTTCCATTTCCATCGGAGTACTTGCTTCAGAGTAAATTTGCTTGAGAGTACCTCCCGGCCGGATTTAGGAAAATACCTAATTTTCATATTTTACATACATATTATACGTAGCAGGTCGTAAAAGTTAAATGGAAAATTCTTTTCCTCATCGTTAGACTGCTAAGATGGCAAAAGATCATCGAACAAAATGGGAAATATTTTATTGATTAAAGTTCATTGCTTGAGTAAAAAAAATTGGGCTTCGTTCCACCTTAAAATACCGAAATTACTTTCTTGCCAGCCTAATACAAAGGCTACTACCACTGAAAATAAGATTTGATTTGGTTCCACTTTCCAAAAATTCGTCTAGAAAAATGGCAAATTGCATGAACATCCGCAGTCTGCTCGTCATATTATATCCTTCAGTTCCTTCTCTAGAAAATGACGAAGAGCTCGTATTTTTTGATAACTCGACCGGGAAGTAGTCTCGAGTTGGCAGTTGTTTGCGTTGCGTCTCCGAGAAGTGCGTTGGCAAATACATTTCGTAAAGTTGATGAGTCAGAATGGATCTAGTCGTCGGAAACGTCTGTCTTTTCGAGGGTCGCCCATTGGACAGAAAAACACAAATGGAGCTGAGTTAGGCTGGCTGTAGTACAAATATACATGCAGTGTCATCGATTTCTTATTTTCATCATTTATTGGACGTTTTTCTATATGCAGTATAATCCATAAACATACAAAAACATTTTTCGCTCAGATCCGTTTGCGAGATTGTTAAGCATTTTCTACTCTTCTCGGAGAAATCGATGAGCCTTCAAAGAACTTCACCCCTTTCTGAACACCCTGTATAAATATACGTATGTCTGAAACCGTCGGACAACACTGCGTAAGTCACATTTTCGAAAATATTCAATTAACAGTCACTGGAATCGTAATAAGTCCATTAAAAAAAGAATTAAATGCACAGCAATTATTTAACAGCAATTTCTTTCTGTGTTAGAGGAAGAGATTGATCGAAGTTTTCAAAACGTACTGTGTATTATGCTGAACTTGTATGCGTTCACATCAGTTGCTCTCGCTTAGAGTAATGAAAATATCCACGCGTAAAATACAGGATGCTGAAAAGATCGTGGGTGTGAAAGATACATATTTTCTTACCAGAACATAAATGTAAAAATATTGAAATATGTTGTCTAGGTTTGAGGCAATGTTCCAAGAAACATGTGACCTACGCTGTATTGTCTTGCAAGCACAGATGTATGTCCGACGTGGATGGTAACCAGTTCTTCTGATCAGTATACAGTATACGCTCGCTTACTGCTACGTTCTGACAGTTAGTAGAGCCTGAGAGAAAAGCAGCAGCAGCAACAGCAGCAGCCTACCACGCCGGACTGACTTTCATTCGTCCTCGCTTTCATTCAAATTTCGTCGATCGAGCATGTAACAGTCTTAACGCGTTAACGGCCGCCATCGCGTGCGCGTTACTCTTAGACCATATAGTGTACTTATAGACCCGGCTTCAGATAACACGCCGTGTTCCAAGATTACTTCATCTACCAGATGACGGATGTGGGCAAAGCTTGTCGAGAAGTCACAGTATCACAAAGCTAAAGTGTACCTAGAGGGGAAAGGGGAATCGTCGCAGCATCTTATTCTGTAGAAATATTCATGGAAACTGTAACTGTAACATATATTTTATTTGGGCTGCTCTTTACTTTACCGGACTCAAAATTAGTACCTTTCTCCTACGAATTATGAGGTATTTGGTATATAATCCAGTAGATTTGTACCCGGCGCGGATACAAATCGAAGTTTCGATCCTCTGGAATCAATAGTTGAGGAGTTACAGTCGCTTAAAGTTGAGCATGTTTGACAGGTAAGCGCCGTCATATTGGTTTCTAGTGATGACCGCGAGCCGCTATCTTGCCGTCCCCCCTCGACCTAATCCTAACCAACTCAGTAAGCGACGTGCGACCGTCACTACAAACAAATATGGCGGCGCCTTTACCTGTCAAAAACTGGAAATATGCTCAACTTTAAGCGACCATAACTCCTCAACTATTGATCCTTGAGGTTCGAAACTTCGATCTGCATCCGCGCCGGGTACAAATCTACTGGATTATATGCAAAAATATGCATTTGCATAAACATCCGCAGTCTAATGATTATTCATAAGAAAAAGCCATAGGAAACAAGACATTTTTCAGAAAAAAGTCACTAAGAATCAATTTCTATTTTAGAAGAAGTCGTTTCTACTAATTTCTTCTTAACTGATTCGCAAGAAAAAGCAAAATAAAAAAGAGAACGCGCACGGCTGTTCGCAAGTTTGGTCGGGAGATTTGAAAAATAATCCGGACGGAAAAGTTTCGACGGCAGGGTTTTAAATCATTGTCGGAGCCGATAAATCGGAATTTGTGCATCCTTGTTCGGGCACGTTGTAAATTCCGTAGAATAAGTGCATATACTGAAGTTTTATGTATTTATCTGAAAACTGGGGCACGCTCGATCTCAACGCCGCGCCGGGGCGTAGATAAATTTATGGGACGGACAATTTTACGACGTTGTTGCATTGTTAAAGGACGGTTTTACTAGGTTCCACGAAACTTGTTGGCGGTAGGCCACAGATTCTAGCTGCGAAAATGGCGGCCGTTAAAGCGTTAACACCCAGCACACTCAGCACAATCGATTCTTATTCGCTGAAATTCGGATATCTCCTGCGTCACGGCTGATAAACTTATCGACACGCGTGCGAAGAACTCGACAAAATGGACGCCGAAGTCCGGCGTGGTGCACGACAGCCTGGCGAATTCCGAAAATTCGTGTTCGATTAGCGAGGCGGGTTCGGAAGGGCTTCTTGATCGCTGAGAAACGAACGTTCGAGGTCAAAGAAACTAATTAAGGCGAGGGAACGCCTCCGCGTGTAATGAGCTACGCGGTAAAAATCCCAGAGGAGAGAGAAAATTCCACATTTTCTAATTAATTAGAGAAGTTTGCCGCAAACTTGATTTCAACTGCAACAGAGAAACGAAACATGTTTCGTAAATATGTATACACTGTCCCGTAAACTGTACTGAAGCAGTTGCGCACAGTTTTAGTCGTGACAAAGAGAAACGGAAGTGATTAAAAATAACAATTTCCGTACAGGTGTAGGTATTGTCTCGTCGCAATGAATTTTCTTTGATCCGAACGTTTCTTTTTCGACGACGTAAATGTTTCTGCGAATTCGAAGTTCAGTAGATCATTTTACACAGAGAAATTCAACTGGAAATATATTGTACTTGTTACGGAAGGATTTATGGAGTTAATGTTTAACACAGCTTGATGTTCTGTGTGTGTTCATTGTCGCTACAAATGCATAAAATCTGTAGTCTATTGTTTACCGATCATCTTTCCGTTCCGAGCGCGCCTCGCGTTTATGTGTCTGTTATCGGTTTGATTCTTAATTAGAGCACCGGTTTAGTATGAACATTGTATGGAATTGGTATTGTCTGCTTCCACAGCATCTTTCTTTGGCGCAATGCTCGCGTTGGAAAATTAACGATCGACGCGTGAGAATGTTTTACCACGTGTTCTCGAGCGAGCACATGCGAATGTCGCGCAGCATCGAATTTTTATAATTTATTGCTGATTGTCCTAGCGCATCGATTGTGTGTGTCGAGACGACTGCGGATTTTATGCATTTACGTAAGTATCGAACCGTCCGAAGCATAATCAAACACAATTTTTCATAACCGAGTAGCTATTTGATCTTTTCCGGTTTGTCTTTGTGCATCGGCGTGTAAAACTGTTCGAATCAGCATAAACATTCACGGTCACTTCCGCGAGCAACTGTACATGTATAAGATCCGCAGTTTAATCAATCATTTTTCTGGAAAAGCATTTAGGCCGTTTTGCTTAGATTCGCAGTTCCTAGCCAGACCTTAAGCTGGCGTTCTTTCGTTTGCGAACGCTCGGTAGACCAGTTAATTAGAACTTATAATTTGCGTTTCACGGGGAGACCTTGCTCAACTGGCGTCTCAGATTTCGTTGAAACTTCTTCTTTTTTCTTTTTCGCTGTTGCATAGACGCGTACAAACTGAATTGGGGTTCTCTTTTCAAAATAATAATAATAATATACTTTATTTTTGGCTAAGAAATTGGACTTGGTTTACATAAATTCTATCTTAATCTTTCATTCACCCATTCGTTCATTCGCTCACTCATTAATCTCCTTTCCCATGGTTTGTTACATCTGTCTACTATCCAAGTATACTAAGTATTTGAGATCGTCGTCTCGAACGTGTATTTTCAACTGGTTTTTCTAACTGGTGATTGTTTATTGATTGTCGAGCTGCAGGCTATAGCAAGCAATTACTATAGGAAATGTTCACTGTACTCGAGAAAGTTAATTTCTTCTTTTGTCTGAATCGACAGTGTTTGCAGGAGGGAAATTCAATTCAGTTTGTCTACGTACGAACAAATCTATACCTTGACACTTGAAAGTTCCATCCGAATCTGATAAAGAAAGCTTCCCAGAAGGCAGCTGACTCTCTAACATGCACTTGGCAGATTGAAATACTCGCGTAGCGCTGGTTCTCCATTTCAGAGGCCATTGGTTAATAGCGCATCGAATGCGAACGGCTAAGGTCACATCCAATTCGTTGTCATTCTCAAACATACTTTCACCCATTCGGTTGGTTTCATTAACTTTAAATATACAAATTATATGTATCTCAAGAATTTCAAGAATTTTTGATACTAGATTCATTGCCCTCTCGGAATGTTAATCATTGGCCTCGAAAAGGGTCGGTAGATCAGTCACGACAAATCAAGATCATCCACAGAGCTGTAGTATTACGCCTGGATAAGAGAAATTCGCTAGTCTGCTGCAGAAACTTGACCCAGTCGATTAGGTGCTCAATCAATGCTTATCGCGCACCGATTGCTCCGCGGTCAATCAATGAAAATCACTGCTCCACTATTTTCTCGCACTAAAAAGAAAAAAACGAACTAGAAGAAATTTCTCGAACCACCTCACTGCTGGGTCTTGCGTGTGCTCCGTTCGATTGGATTAAGGCTACTCATCGAATCACACGAACAACCGTAGGTCATTTTTCGAGCTTGATTACAGGAAAATTAATTATTATTTATATAGCGATTTAAATATTGAATAGTGCCTATTATACATATGTAGATAGTGTTCACTCCAGTGTCGATAAAAAGCAAATTCGTTATTCTTGATTTTCGAAACAAGTTTCCTAGCTCTTTACCATTCAGGCTTCTTGCAATGAATTCGTAAGAATGACCTACTGCAGGGAGTTCCAACATGCGACCAGCTTCTTCCCCGCTTAGCTAGTTCCCCCAGTTTTAGACTTGATCGTCGCCGTAGAACAGGGATGGACATTTTTGTCTCAATCGAGACAAGTCCGTCGGAAAGAGAAGTTGGTGGGGGAAGTAGGCGTTTGAGGGGCATCCTATCGTCCCATCCCTGCCGTAGAACTTGCTCCCTGTTCCCGTGCTGCTACTACCGCTCTGTTATCTCTATGGCTGTACGTAGTAGTGGGAAGAAGATTGACAAAGATGTTCGAACAAGTTGGAACTCCCTGACCTATTGTTGTCGAGCGTACCCTTAATTCAGAGACAGCGGGTAAAATTTCCTTGCGTAACCAGTTTTTGCCTTCTCCCAACGTTATCCAGTACCAAGTTTCGAAATCCACCTTGGATTTCTCGCATTTCCTCGCCCAAATCTACTGGGTAACATAGGAAAATGGCCAAAATTTCTGGTTACGCAAGGAAAAGAGCAGCCGAGACAGTTGTACTGCTGAGCGCTCACAAGAAAGTCCCCGGGACGGCACCGAGACAAGAGGGGTCTATCGTTCTGCATAGCAGTAGTAGTTGTGTGTGTGTGTGTGGACCGCTTTGGCCAATGGAAGGCGCGCTCCTTCCAGAAGTTAACCAATCGGGCGCGCATTCTTGCCTACGTCACCGCATTCCTGCCGGGGACTTTCTTGTGAGCGCTCAACAACACTTAGCCCATCGAGCAGCAGAACAGTCGAAGGCTTCTTAGAAAGTCAGCGCAGCGATGGGGATGCCTTCCCATGGAGAGACACCAGTTGGTAGTCTCCTCGATGGTCCTGCTCTCTCCTCATCCCCCTAACGACCAGCCTACCACGCCGGACCAGACCGAGGCACTATTCCCATTACTCGTACTCTCGCCACCCTGTCACCAATACTACCGCTCATCGAACCATCGCTGCATGCGTCTGTCTATCTATCTATCTACTTCTCTATCTATCTATCTGTCTCTATTTCTCTCCGTCTCCATTGGAGTTACACCGTTCGACACATCGAGCGCGGAACTTCGAAGCGAGTCATCGTGAATCCCTTGCGTCACGGTTGACGGTGCCAGGCGATTCTAAAAGTGAGAACCGGACGGGCAAACTGTTTCCAGGTCACAATATGTCAGGGGTGGATGGTAACAGCACCGAGGGGGAGTCCGTGTGCGGCCGGGCCCCAGCGCAAACCGGGCCCGGCTGTTATCGTAACTATGAGCATTACAGTGTCTCGCGGCATCGTCGCAGCGCCTCATCCTGCTTCCCGAATCTGCCTAACGAGCTGCCGCCGAACACCCCGGACAGCCCTAATCGCCGGCTACTGGACTTCGCGCAGAGCGTGCCCGGCACCCAGAACGACGACTACTTCCCAGACGAGGTGCCGGCCCAGCACGTCGTCAACCAAGGCAATACCACACCTAGCGTAAGTCTCGCCGTCAGATCTATCTACCAACACTCTGTGTTTCGCTCTGTATTTTGTATTGTCTCGGTGATAACCTTCCTACCGTACAATCCGAACATCCTATTCCGCGACAACCTTTTGTTGTTATCTCTTCACACCCACCGAACCATCTCTTGTTGTCGGCACCTTTCGAGCTGCGAACGTTTGTGTACGTTTTGCTAGGTGACCACCTAACCCGGTCAGCGAATCAAAATGGTACCATTCGATTTGTCATGAGAACACCCTTCAGTGGACGGGACACCTGTGGCGGGATTCGTTCAGATGATCGAGCAGTAGCTGCTGATACGGTACTTTATGTGTCGAGCACTAGAAGCAATTGGTAAACGTTGCCCTATCTAAATGGTAACTCTGAACTCATTTCGATTTTCTATAATCTAGCGGCGATACGTTTTTGTAGTTCCAGTCATTGTCAAATATAAAATTCGGTCGTTTGGTTAGTTTGGTGTTACCTTTCAAAGTACACTTGGATTTTCCATGCATTGAATTACATTATGCACCGTGTGTGTACAGTTTAGTAACTGTAAAAAGTATCAGAAAAGGAAAAAGATAAAGACACTGTTGTTTCGCGATTCTTGTATATTAACCTGTTAAATTTTCAATTCATAAAATTTTTAATCTCCTGCTTTGCAATATCGAATCGCATCGAACACGTGACAATTTTCCAAGGAGTTTGATGGATATTTTTTTGGCAAGGAGCGGTTAATAAGCCTAACAATCTTATAGTGAAACTCGAAAAATGTTTTTAGTTGGAATTCTGAAGTTTTGATAGACTTTTTCTACATTTTATGAGAAGAATCAGTGATCGGGAAGAGTCACCTGCTTCTCTCTCGGTTGTCTGACCTGTCCCGCCACATACAGACTTTGTATGGAAATCGTTGCACGATTTTAGGGGCAACGTGTCTTCCAAGAGACGACACGGCCCCTAAACCATTATTGGTATCCGCACGTGGCTATTAAAGGCAGTACCACCAGAACACTATACATATTGCGGTCGCATTGGATGCAAACTAGTAGTAACGCCTAACTGTGGTCAGACCCGACGGAAACGTGTCCCGCATTCGAACTTTCGATCACTGGACTGCTGATATTCGTATGAACTCCCACTCATTCCAATTCCCCTATCATCTCATTTACAATCTACCATAATAGTTCATAGAAGAGATCAATCCTTATTTAATCCTCTATATCTATATCATTCGATTAGATTTTCACGAATATTCGCAGTCTAGCGATTACCTTATCTTATCATAATCGGATAAGAAGCACATTGTTTATTTATAGTTCCACTCCAGATGAGGTGAAATGAATACGTCGGAAATATATTCTAATTTTTTCAAAAGAAATTTCAGTACTTAGCGGATCATCTTAAAAAAGAATTTTGTCAGTTGCACTACTAATGTTTACTTAAAAATTACGTTTTCCCATGCCAGCGACCAAAGAAATACTTTTTTTCTGCAACTGAAACGTACAGTGAGCCACGTAAGTATTCGAACGCTCTTCAAAACAGAATAACTTTTTTATAATTGTACCAAACGACCTGATTTTTTATAATCAGTTAGAAGTATTGGTTTATGAAATGATATGTAAAAAAGATTTTCCAAAAATTATGATTTACAAGGTTACATGCAAAAATAAAAAAGACATTTTTTAAAACATTTTTATTTGGGCCCTCAATGAAAATTTAAAATATATGTTTTGTAGATCTATAGTAGTTACTAGACTGCGGATCTTTATGCATTTATAGTAAAATTGATATAGTAGATGAAATTCAAAAATGTTGAAATATTTAAAAAATTAAACATGTCAATATATGATTTCTATTAAAATCATTAAGGGAAGAAATAACATTCAATTTGGTTTCTATTTCTTGCAATCGATGCAGACAATTTTTATTTTGCATAAACGTCCGCAGTTATAGTTACACATGCTGAAAATTTCATCGAAACTGATTAACATACACACGAGCTACAAGCGGTTAAAAATAGTGAAAATCGTAGTTTTACACGACTTTTGATCAGTTTCTGCTTAAAATCCACAGAAACGTACATCTTTCGATGCGTGTCGTTTTTTCCTGCGTCACGCGATTTCGATGAAATTTTCAGAATGTGTATAACTAACATAGATCTATAAAACATATATATATATTAAATTTCCATTAAGGGTCCAAATAAAAAGGTTTTAAAAAATGCCTTTTTTATTTTTGCATGTAACCTTGTAAATTATAATTTTTGGAAAATCTTTTCTGCATATCATTTCATAAACCAATGCTTCTAATTGATTATAAAATATCAGGTCGTTTGGTACAATTATAAGAAAGTTATTCTGTTTTGAAAAGCGTTCGAATACTTTCGTTACCCACTGTACGTGTAAAAATTGTTTTTTGAAAATGATTAGCTTTCTGTGAACAGTTTTGCGAGTCGGCGTATTTGTTCGATCAATAGATTTCTTTCATTTGTTTGTAATTCCGAGCGTTCAGATTGAATTGCCGTACGTATATTTTTCTTTCGAATTGACAACAGTGCTTCACGGATTGTCGACTCGATGAATCGTGCATCCAATGCTATCGTTTCTGTTTGGTGTCGATGTAAACGTGTCGATGTCGAATAGCCCCGGTTTTGTTTCTACACCGGCGTGTCGTTGTGGGAATCAACTTGTGATGATCAACTCGAATCATGCAGAATGACACGATGTACCCAAGCACGCCTAGTGTGTACAGTGTTACGTTTCTTTCTGATCCCGTTTTGTTGTTGTTGGGCTGCGGATTTGTCTGCGAAATCGAAATACGAAATTCTGTGATTATTATTAATATTTCGCGTACACAGATTTTGCTTCGCGGACAATGGAAATGCAGAAAATCCGCAGTCCATTTGTTATACAGAAGGAAAGCACGTCGAACATATCTTTACATCTCTTTATCGTCAAATTGCAACGATACGAAACTGAAATCGCAGCTGCGTTTACACTATTCTGTTTCACTTTCAATTCCATTCAAATTCCTTTATGTTAACAGTTTCATTAATTTCGCGTGACGTGAATGCTTTCTAAATGGTATGAAATTAAAGATAAAGTGATCAAGTCGTCTGTTAAAGTTCGCAGGGTAATTTGTAGAGGGTGCGGATGTTTATGCATTTATAGCTTCTGAAGGTTTTCGGAAAGATGCTAGAAGATATAAAATTCCACAGAATTTTACGAAAAAGCCTACTATGTACTACTAAAAATAAGATGTTACACGATTCCACTGTCTTAAAAAGTCTGCCTATAAATATTGAAACTTGCATAAACATTCGCAGTCTAGTAATTTGTTAGGAACGTAGAGACCAAAAATGAATTTCAATGAAAACGGAGAATAAGGAACTTCGGAATCAACATTCCGCTTTTGGGAACTACTCTGCGAATTCCTTCGCCGTCCTGCGCCAAGATGGCGTTTCAATTGCAAAAGTTTTCGGGTTCGATCAAAAAGTCGAATAAATCACGAGGTCTCCCGGTTGCTGGCGATTGTCGAAGCAAGAATAGATTTGCTCGGCGTGCAACTTCTTATCCGTGTGTGCCTGCTTGTTTTTGTCGGTATACTAATGATCGATCGAGTGGTATCTCGTGGTGTTGTTCGCGACTTTCCTCCGTATCAGCGAGATGGTTGCCAGCGTCCCCGAATTTTCGATCTGGCACAAGCGCGGACCGAGTAAATATTTCTCAGGACCGTACTCTTTCCTTTTGTGCTTCGAATTCTCGCGACCTCTTCCGTTCTTTCTTTCGACGGTCTCTTTTGGTACCATTCCCATTTGTTTTTATCGATTTCACTGTAAAAATATTTACTCGATATCACGGAGTATGTATCGAGGTTATACGATCTGTGCAGAAATACACGGAGCTGGGTGGAATACCACGAAATATGTGAATTGTTATAGTTAGCCCTCATACGTTCCTCAGGGTGAAAATTCATCAACTTACTATTCCTACATATTGTAAAATAATTCATCTCTTTCTATCTGCGTTGCGAGATGTCTTTTTTAAAAATGTGACTTAAAGTGTAAAATAAAAATAGGTGAAATATTATTCTAGACTTTTATATGCAACTATTTTTGAGGAACGTGTGAGGGTTAAACAAATAACTCGCAATATTTCATCATATTTAGTATTTACTTTTCATGCATTTCTGCGTCGCGTCAATGGAAATGAGAATTATGAGAAAGGATGATCTGAAAAATAAAAATTGATAGGCCGAGAAGTATCATGAATTTATGATCAATATAATCTGATTTAGTTTAAATTCCCTTAAATTATAAACTTCTACAGTTTGATCATCGATTATATTATACTCACTTGAGTACATATACAGTCAAGATGCTAGATTGAAAATAATAATAAAGCTTTAAACGGAAATTAATTAACAGTCCGAACGTAAATGATTTCAAGACCAATTACATCATCTGGTTTACCTTTTGAATAATTTCTGCGAGAGGCAGTGCACACCTTGCTCCGTACAAATGCATTATATGTAGATTAACCAGAATGGTTTCTCCAGTGCAACGCGAAATTCTCTTTGGTGCTTGTGCATCTGTACCTAACAGTGCTAAGCTATTACCGATACTGCACAACAGTTCACTCATGATTACAATGTCAATGTGAATCATTGAGACGGAAGATTAGCAAAAAAATGTCAAGAATCGAGGAAATCAACAATTTTGATCGCTACTCGTTCACTTCTGAGAATTGTTGAAATACGCGAGTGCTATAGGGTACAGATGCGGCCGAATAAAGGTTTGCGCAACGTTTTGACCCCGTGTTCGTTTCTTTTCTTTTGAACGAGTCAGCCGCGATCAATCGAGCATCTACGCGATCATTATAGATCACTATACACGCGTTTCAGTTTCTCGTCCACGTGCGAACGATCCGCGGAGCCCGACAGAAAACAGCATTAACACGTTCTGTGGCACAACATGATTCGTAAACATTAATAATACGTTGCGTTTCGTGGACGAAAATTCTTCTTTAATTTATTTCATGTGGAATCGACGAAGGAGCGAGCGATCCTTGAGAAAACTTTGATCACCAGAGTGATCCACGTGCTACGGAACGTGTTGACCAACTTCCACATCGCGGACTTACTCTTTTTACTCGCTGTTCGATCTCTTCAGGATCAGATATTTCCACTCGACGACTTCAACTTGCTCGTATAAATAAATATTTCGGTAAACATGTGAGACACTGAAAAATCATTCGAATCATTTCTTTGGGTAAACTTTACTTTACCGGACTCAAAATTTGTCCTTTTCTCCTATAAATTATAATGTATTTGGTACGTAATCCAGTAGATTTGTGCCTCGGGCGGCTGCAGATCGAAGTTGCGATCCTGTAGGATCAATGGTTCAGGAGTTATGCTTGCTTAAAGTTGCGCAATCTGCAGTGTTTTCGACAGGTAAGGGCGCCGCCATATTGGTTTGTAGTGACAACCGCGAGCCGTTTATCTTGCACCCCCGACCTAATCACCAACCAACTACCACCTAGCGGCTCTACTCGGTAAACGGCGCGCGGCACTAACCTGTCAAGAACACTGAAAAATGCACAACTGTAAGCAAACATAACTCCTGAACCATTGATCCTACAGGATCGAAACTTCGATCTGCAGCCGCCCCAGGTACAAATCTACTGGATTACATACCAAATACATAATCATTTATAGGAGAAAGGCACAAATTTTGAGTCCGGTAAAGTAAAGAACAGCCATTTCTTTATTTAATAATTTACGGGCAATTGAAGTCAACTAGCCTTGTACCTTCTTAACAGTCGCATACTTTCATTAGTCGAGTCTGTCCCGACCCCTTGAATTATCAGATAGTCCTAAGTGCAGCGATGTCTCTGTTTCTCTGTTCCTCACAACTCCAGTGAAATATACATAGAAAAGTGTTGAGTGTTGAGGCAGCGTGTCGTCCAAATGCTTTTTCGTCGGCGAATGCGTCGTCTCGTCGCGTCGTCGGTTTGACAAAAACGAACGACAATGTCTCTCTCCCTTCGCACGTTACTGCGGTCCTGGAATGCCCGCTTCCGAACACTTGTGAAAACGTGTCGTCTATCTGTTCTGTTCTTTTTCTCCATTTTTCCTGTCAGCGACGCACCAGGCACAGAAAACTCCACCGCCAATTGGAAATCCTCGCGGACGCGTAATTCGATCACGATTCGCGCGCTACATCTCGCTTATAAAAGGACTGTGGATGTTCGTTCTCCAGTTTCAGTAAGATCATTGTTGAACCCACTTCAAATATCAGGTCGTTCCATGGACAATGCGAATTTCATTTGGTATTTTCTCGATGAAATGTAGAAAATAGCAAAATTGTTCCTTTATGGTTTCAACTCTTCGCAGATTTTTGAAAATTTATCAGTATGTTATATGTGTTCGCACCTTCGAAAGTTTATTTAAATTGTCACTATTCATCCTCGGAGAGCTAACGATTATTGAAAAAGAGGGAATTTTATTGTCTTTTTATTTAAAGGTTCCGAAGATACGAAAAGAAATTCGCATTATCTATATGTTCGATAAATTCCTTACAACAATTCGTCAATGTGACCCATCATCGCAATCTTTTTGCATTTCATTGTCTGCAATAATGTTACTATACTATTAGAAATGAATTAGCAACTACGAACACATACGAAACGATTATACCAAAATGGGTCTACTATTCAATTCAGAAGTTTGACCGTGGCATAACCCAACAAATGAAAGTACAATAGAAACCGAGGAATTATTGCAGGCTACAACGCTTCGCAATTTACCACTCAATAATACGTACAGACTCATTCCTTCGCATAGGGTGACCATATGAAAGGCAAAAATCGAAAATCTCCAGGCAGAAATTAAATTGATTTCTGTACTGAAACAATTTACCAGAAGAAAGTCACGGATTCTTTGGCTTGCTACTTAAACAACAAAGTGTATAAAATCAACTGAATTATCTGTGAACTGCGTAAAGTAAATTCCGAAGATTGCACTCCAATTTTACCCTTTTTGCAAATCAATTTCAATATTTTACGAATCAAGTATTTATAAGTAAGTTTTTTAAAAGAAAAATCAAATTAAATGTAAACTTTTTGTTAAGAAATTCAAAATTTTACTTACCGCGAAGATGTGCATCAAATACTTATTTAAAAATAATGACTGGACTGCGGGTCTTTATGCAAAATAAAACATGTTTGCTTCGATTGCAAGACACAGGAGCCAAATCAAAATTTTTTATCACGCTTACTTTTCATATTAAGCTGAAAGTAATACACTGATGTCCTTAAATCTTTAATATGTTCACTGCTTTCAATTGTACGTATCCATTTTTATCATAAATGCATAAAATCCGCAGTCTAGTAATTACCAATTCGTTACATTTGTAATGTATGAGAACTGTGTGTAAATACGTATATTCATAGTAGCCATTTTTTGATCAATCAATTTTTATTGAAGCGTAATAAGTATTAAGTCTTATGTTTCCCCGGCACTGACGACGCCGTTTACGTGTGCCTAAGTAAATAGATAATTAATTTTATTGATTTACGAGAAGGTGAAATTGATTTACATAAGGTTGAACGTGACTTGCAAAATCTACAACACGAACGTGTTGAAAATCGGGGAGAAAAATCGATGGGAAACGGGAATGAATGAATGTCGAGTATGGTCGCCCTATTTCACATTGGCGGTAATGATCTGACGGATTTCATGTCGGTATGTTACAGGCAATGTCCGACAGCGCGCATTGAACCGCCATCGTTGAACAAAGCCGGCCGAAACATTCGTCTCTCACACACACACGAATTAACCTGCTACTGTCGGACCTTGCCGAATCTCGTGCTCTGTCGCTGTTTCCGTAGAAAGAAAACAGAAAATCACCCGATTCAAAATACCAAAATACAAAAAACCGGACTCCATGAAAACGTCCTTGAAACGGGGGAAGGGTTTGACGTTCTCCGGAAGCGACGCCCGGAAGTGGTGCATGCTCGTTGCTAAGAATGAAAACAAAACGTCCATTTTGAATAAGAAAACGGAGTAGAGAAAAAAAGCGAAAATGACCAAAAAAAAAACATATCTACCGTGAAGAGAATCGCGAGGAAAGTTTCGCCCGTCTTTCCTGGCAACGTCCGACACGATAGAGAAGCCATTCCATGATTTCGATAGCGATGGGCAGCCACGGGAAAGGCAACGACAGAGTGAGAACGATGAAGTGCGTAGAACAGTGACAGACAAACACGTGATGGACGATTAGCCGGGGTGTGATACTGCGGGCTCGCTTGCTGGACGAAATATAGTGAGAATGATCGATGCTAAAGTGTTTCACTTGATCGTCTAGTCGATTCGAAGTTCGACGAACCATTTCAACTTTCCACGTTCGATACATTCCTTGCAACAGTTTGTCGACATTCCTCTCGGACGGGAGAGCCTCAGGGAATGGTTGTGTCGATTTGTAAATAGTCGCATTTATTTATTCGAATTGTTTTTCATTTTACGAAGTCATTCATTACAGATCGCATAAATATAAAGTATACGGTAAACATATTAATACCCAGATACCACACGTCGACTTAAAGACGTCCATTTTACGTTTGTTTTAGGTCGGAAAGTGTTACGTCACTAAGACGTCTTTAAGACCATGAACAGTCTGGTTTTTATATACCCATAATCTAGCAGTATTAACATTGGTATTATTTGTTCGAGTTAGTGTTTTTGGTTCAATTTCAGTTTCAGTTTCAATTGCAATTCACGTTTCAATCTCAATTCCAATTTCAATTTTTATTGTAATTGTAATTTTTATTTTTATTGTGATTTTAATTGCAATTGTTATTTTTATTACGCTTTTTATGTCAATTCCACATCCGTTCTTCTAATAAAGCTATTTATTGGTTTAACTTTTTAAACTCGTTTATCGAAATCTATTTTTACTCTTCCCTTCTTTCATTTTAATTAACATTTATGCACCTTTAAGACTTTTTAGGAGCGTCTTAAAGACCTCCCGAATGTCCTACGAACGTGTTCTGAACGTCTCTTAGACGTCAAACAGACGGCTTTAAGACGCACCGTTTTCTAACACAATACCTTCAGGAGACGTTCAGGAGACGTTCGGAAGACGTTCGTAGGAAATTCGGGACACCTTTAAGACGTTTGAATGTCCAACTGCAGATGTCTTAAAGACGTCTTTCTGCTATCTGGGTAATTAGACTGCGGATCTTTATGCATTCATGGCGAATAAAATGTTCCAATATTTGCTACAATTTTTATTAATTTCATATCCACAAATAAGATTCTATTTGATTTTACTTTCTTGAAACTTTAATTATAAATATTAAAAATTCCATAAACATCCGCAGTCTATTAATAATATTCATCGGTTTTGTACACCTTTTGTGTAATAAAAACTGACATGTAGACATTTGTATGAAATTGACGATGTTTCGCGAAGAACAAGAATTGCAAGGAAACTCAATTTCTTCTAGTAGTCGGAAAGAGCGAACGACATAACACCTCGCAGACTTGTTTTACAAGTAATTTAGCGGATTAACTATGAACTCACTATATTCCTTCCACCAAGTACACATACTTTAACGTCAGACCTTGCCGTGCTCGAGCCGAGAAAAACGTGGATCGCTTGGCTACACTCCGAAAGATACGTTATCACCACGATTACTCTTACGTTCTTCGTACGCTCGTATTTCGGTTCGTTATTCGATTTTCCATATCGTGCCATGCCGCTTTTCTCGTTCTATTCTTTCGAAGATGCGTTTTCTGCTCGGTTCATACATACGTATCTTAGTTAGATCAGCCGCGGGCAACTCGCTGCCCCAGGGAGCAACGTTAACCACGCCCCCATGGGGCAATGCTGGCCAAGTATCAATCGATAGTGGCGAGCTTGCAAACAATGAAACATACATTTTCAAATTCGTCCGACTACATTCTGATCAATTCGTAATAATTGGACTGTGGATTTTATGCACCTATGGGTAGTTGCAATATAAAACAGTGGACAAATCAAAAAAATTTAAGAACATTGAGAACATTATCAAAGAATGAAAGAAATTATTACTTGGCCCATGTTTGTTTTTTCTTTGATGCTCAATTTAATTTCCAATTAATTAAACAGGAAAGTTTTCACTGTATTTTTCAGTTTTACCGTTCATCACAGTGACTGTATAAATGTCGGTATCGTACATGTCGGTATTATTTTAATAATTTACGAGAAATACGATTTGCAGGCTCGCCGCCACGCGTAACGTAACGAAATCAGTTCCGCTTTGTTATTTGAAGCGCTTTCGCTCCCAAGATTGCTCTCGGCTTGGCCCCGGAGCAGCAAAGAGCGTTTCCGCTCCGGCACAGGTGAGTTGCCCGCCCGAATCCTAATAAAACTTCTTCGTTTCTTGAGAATTTCGTTTTTCGCAAAGTAGTCATTCCGACCACGCTGCATCACCGAAATGCGAGCTGTAGAGAAAGCGATGAGTAGGTTGCTTCGTTGCTCGACCGCTTTACCTTCCTGCGATTACTTTCGAACGATTGCGAGCAGGGTGGTCCAAAGTTAAATGACGAGTCTCTGCCAGTGACTAATGTAAAACTGGACGAAGAACATGTTATACAAACGTAGACCCGAGAAAGCTTTGTTAGAAAACTACTAGCACGGTAAGGATATAATAGATGATAATTCTCTAAGCTATCGAATCAAAATAATCGAACCAGACTGGCGTGAGTCGCATCGAACGTGCATTCAACATATTTTTCTTACGTAACCTTTCGATAGAGCGTTTTCTGGTCTACGTTCATGTAAGACTTTCGTTACGTCGTTGTTGAAAAAAATTGACAGACCTTTGATCGTTTAACTTCGAAGTATCCTGCAGGTTTACCGAGCAATAGTGACTACTTTAGTATGCATGCCAACTCGTAAAGATCGAAAGAAATTTACAAATATGAAACTAGTAATAAGGGAGGGGAGTTATAAATCGATAATAGAATTAAATATTTTCTAATTAACGTATTAATATATGTAGTTGTAAAGACGAAACTGTTCGATAATAATTACTGATCGATTAGTATAAGCATATATCCCTGATGCTGTAGTCGCTACTGCTCTGTAGACTTACTTAGATCAGTGCTGCCCAACTTGATTGCTATACACGTGGGAGCTCATTCCCTACACATTTGTCGATTTTTATTCATGCTAATTTTCTTGTTTCTTTATTTTCCCTTTACCCATTGGTTTTCTTATTATTTCTTTTTCAATATCAAAATTCAATCAAATATTTCTATTTACTTCCTCCAACTGTCATTTGTTTTTTCTGACTAATTTGTTGTCGACAAAAATTCCAGCCGTGTTGCTAATGACCTTCGATGTTGAAGCAACATTGAATAAATAAATTTAAAAAGAAATTCCAGGTCGCCTTTAACATATTCCAAATTTTACAATTTTAGATTACAATTTATTTTAAATTACGATGTTAGAAATTTGAATCAATTAGGTATACTTATGTCGTTCGAAACATTTATTTGATCATGTTCACCCATCACTTTTTTCAATCCCATCGTGAACGACATCATGGGTCAACAGCACTGTTCCAAACGTATACTACTGTACTGAAATATTTGGCTACTTGATGAAATTTAATCGAAATTCACATCATAAATTCTTAATAGTTTTAACGATTTAACGTTCCTCATATTTAACGTTCCTATCCTTACTACTACTATTGGTTCGTTGAAAGCCATTCCAAAAGTGTTCCTTTCGAACATTGATCAGAAAAGTAGAAAAAATGGCGCACTTCATCTATGTCTAATGGCTAGACTGCGGATCTTTGTGCAATTATGGCTTCGCAAATGTTCAAAAAATGTGATTTTAATTTATTTCACATCTAAAAAGGCTACCACCACGGAAAATAAAATTCTACTTCATTCCACTTTCTTAAAATTCGTCTACAAAAATTGACGAACTGCGTAAACATCCGCAGTCTACTGATGACAAATGCTTTATTTATACAAGAAAACATTAGTGTCCGTTACGTTGATGATGCAAAATGAACAATGACGGTATCGGAAAAAGTCCAAACACGCAGGGACAGTGGTGTACGTTCGGAAGCCTCAAGCAGGAATGAAAAAACAAAAGAAAACAGCAAGAGCGTTTGATTTCGTGCACGTTACGCATAAGTCCCCACTGTGCCACGGTTAGCTCGATTACTATACCGTCCCATTCGGTGTCGCTGGATCAAGACTTGTGTCCCCACTCTACCTTCCCCCTCTCCGTCACTACCCCCACGCTTCCGTCGCGGCCCTCCCCTCATCCGGCGACACCGGTCCCATTCGGCGAGACGAGCTGAAACGTAGTACGAACACAACGAAGAGAACATTCTTCAGCATCTTTTTCGAAACTGCACCGGCTACGCATTAAACACCCTAGCATCGATTTAGTTTAAGGCTCGCACAAGCTCGCGTTTAGAACATTATCGTGAGATTAGGACGCTCTTGTTAGAAATTCTGCACGCCGATTCATATTATATATATATACATATACAGGGTGGCCTAAAATTCCTGGCACAGCCTTGAAGCGGATAACCTTGTGTCCGACGATCGAAACGATGCTATCGATCTCTTCTCGGGAACGCGTAGCCTCGGGAGACTTGTATCTTTTCCCACCTCGATGATTAAGCACATTAATAATTACCAGCCTGCATATTTTATGCACTTGTGACGGACATTAACGAATGACACGGTAGAAAAATATTATGAAACTATTCAATTCTCATTATGGAAAGAAATAACTTTTTATTTAACGTATGTATAATAATTAGACGACATTTTTTCTACGTTTCATCTTTCGGTTCTTTCTTATGTTTTCCATGGATTGTTTGTACAGCTTAATCCAGAATAGACTATAGGAAATTTTTTAAAATAAAAAACCTATTTTTAATTTTATATTGGTTTTTTTATTTAATTATCAGGTATCATCTATGACAATTATGTGTGAAAGACGATATCTGTCAAATGACCATTACGATCACGTTCACATGTTGAGAACGGCGTGGAATTGATGTTGATGGGTCATTAGCAACACTTTCACGAACGGCAGCAATATTTTCATTTGAACGAGCTGTTTTTGGTCTGCCAGACTTTGGTTTATCATGAACAGATACAGCTTCATCAAATTTTTTAAATCTCGAATTGTTTGCTCTGATGGACGATTACGTATGCCGAAAAAATCACGTAATTTACGATGGGTATTTTTTATTGAACACTGATTTGTAAAATAAATTTTAATAACTTTAACACGCTCGCGCACTCTTTAATCGTATACGACTCCATTGTTAAAATTGTCTATCATTGTAGGTTAGAAATTCAAGAATGTGACAAGAAACAAACATGGCGTTTGACAGATATTCTCATTCAACATCCTAAAGGTACTTTTGGATAACCCATTGTATTATATTCGTGCTTCTAAAAATCATTTTAGTAGTGTAGGGAAGCCTCGTTGTGCCTCAACCGTTTCTAATAACGACGGACAGCTGGCAATCTCTCCATTGTTGACAGTCAAACGAAAGACTGAACGAGACAGGTCGTACTTCAGACACAGTGAAAATTGCTATGCTCGTTTCCGATGTAGTATTACCAGTACTATAGTCACGCTCTGCGGATCTTTTTATGACAACGTTGTCTCTCTACATCATCAGCAGTTGTCCATTCTCTTTTATTCAGTAATCGCCAGCCCTCTCTGTTTCCTCATAAAAGACGGATCAATTAACAGCGAATCAGACGATTTCAAAGCCAACTGCTATAATTCGAGACGAGCTAATTCGTCCTTTGGATCCCTCTGTATACAGGTTTTTCACTCGAAATTCACCCTTTTGCAAATCAAATTCAACCATTTACAAATAAAGTATTTTTCAGTAACTTTTCGTAAAAAGGAAAACCAAATCAACTGTAAATTAATTGTTAAGAAATTCAAAATTTCAAAATTTATGCGCAATAAAAAAAGATTCAAGTAAATGCTATTGAGTTTGACGAGAGGTATCACAATAACAAAAAATCGATAGTATTTTCCATTCAAAAAAATGTTGGGGGCTTCCCTTCAATAATTTTAAAATATTAGCACTCCTTAACCATTCAATTCAATTCAAACAAAAAAATTAATTCGATATCTTCGTTAGATTCTGAGAAAACAGCTTGTAACAGTTTATCTGGTACACCCTGTATATGGAAAAGACGGAGCTGCGTAATATCAGTGAAATATCACCTCTGTCACAAAATCAAATAGACACTGAACGTTTAATCATGTTTGCGAGATCGTTAATGGAAACCCGATTAACGAGTATGTATAACGAAGTTCTACCATTCACGAAAATCGAGTGACGGTTATAAGGGGAATAGAACACTGTATCATATTTCTCTATCGAAATTTCGCAGACTAATTTTGCACAAACGCCTCGCTACTGGAACCGAGGGATTATACTGTCGAGTATACGTTGACGTTATCCGCTTCAATGCTGCACCAATGAACTCGAGCGCACCGTGTATACTTGTTCGAGATATAATTAGATTGTTCTAGAGGAGACATACACACGAAATCTTTCCACGGACACGCTAATAGCGTGTACTAATTATTAAGTGTACATATACGTACGTATAATATCGGGACGTGTCGACGAGCGTTTGTTTACGTTTGTAAACATTTGCATTGTTGCGCGCAGGATATCGTATTTTGCTGCTCAATTTAATACCCGAACGGACAATTGTATAACCGAAGTTCAACAATTTCTTGAAAAAGAAGAAAAGAAAACAGTATCGTGTAACGTTTTTCTTAACGGTTCTCATGTAATCACTCGATCTCTCTCGATAGATTAATTATATGGTCACGATGACGGTTGATCATTGGTTCTTCGAAACACTGCCTGTACATACTCATTATTATACTGTACCACACGTCCAATCCGGCCGGAAGGATCGACCGAAGATCATTTGCCGGACTGTCGGGCAGTTGGAATTTTTATCCTTCTCGATCGTATTTGAGATTGTAATACGACACGATTCAACGTCCATTCTTTACACTAGAAACGAAACGTTCTTCTTGTAATCGAATAAAAAGCCCATTTCGAATCCTACTCTAAGATTTCTGATTCAATCGTGATCTCTCTGTTCGATGAAATCTCTAAATCGATCCGTGAATCGATATCTGCACGTTATGTATCATTTGTTTCGAATTTTTTAAGTTGTTTTTTCGTTACAGGTTTTGCACACCAAATTCACCCTTTTTGCTAATCAAATTGAACCTTTTACAAGTAAAGTTTTCAGCAAGTTTTTGTAAAAAAAATCAAATCAGATGTAAATTAATTGTTAAGAAATTCAAAATTTTATTTATTGCAAGGACTGTACATCAAATACTTATATTTAAATGTAATTACTCTTAATTATTCTTATGAGAAAGTCTGCAATCGACTCCTTGAACTTACAATAAATCGTAACTAAATGTTTCAAATTCAACAGCATGTTTACGGCACGCTAAAAACCAAAATCCAATAGGTACTTGTATTTTTCAGTTTCCTTCGGGATAATAATTCAGCAGTCCTTCTATGTTCATGTTAGAGAATTCGAATTTTTTCTTGCATATTTCTCACCTCGGCCAAAAGAAGCAAACAATTTTTTGAAATTGACAACCACGATAGTTGGACGCGATTTCGAGATTTCTGAAAACACTGTTCCACCCAACGAAAAAAGAAATAAAAAACAACCACCAAAACCAGTGCTTTCACGTTTTATCTTTTTTTTCAAGGAGTTTTGTTAAGTAGCTGTTTCAGCTGCGAAGTAATTAACGTGTCGCGAACGAGATCTATACGAGCGATCTATACGAACGTCATCGATCCGAAAGAATTTATTTGCGAGGACATAGACAGGACGGCAGATTCCGGTAACTTCTGTTCGTACTTTTCATTCGTGTAAGTAACGAAAAGCAATTGTGACGTCCGACCACACACGACTATGCTACACAGGGTGTCTAAACAGTGTTGGCACAGTAATTGAACATTGTGTTTTGGGCTGTCGCGTGAAAAGCGCTCGTACGAATGTGTGTTCCATGAATCACAGTATAATTAGTTATTAAAGTTTCTTACATTTCGTGTCTTCAAATATGTTCACTTATTGTGATTAGCCACCTTTATTTTCACATAAAATTAAACGTTTTGATTGATTTCAGAATGTTTTTCTTAAATAGATCTTTTTTATTCTACCTCGTTTTTCGAAGGAAATCAGCACATCACCGTATGTATCCAAAGGAATTGAAGCATACTTGTGTAGTTAGTATGCGTTATAGCTACATGTGGCCGTCATCATGAAAGTGGTTAAGTGATATATTTTTTGATTCGAGATATTTCAAGGAAAAGGATATTAACTACCATATTCTTATACCATCATTCCAAATATTTGTTGCAGTATTAAATTTGTATTCAATAAATTACTAAACGTATTTAACACTAAACCTACCGAGCACTGGAAACAATTAAAATATTTTTTAAATATTAGAAAATAGAAAAACATTAGAAAAATGACAAGGCTCTATTTATTTAGATTTCGTGCAATTTCGATTACGATTTCCATGTAAGCAACATTATAATTTCAATAATTGTAAGATGAAAAATATATAAAACCTGTCTTTTGACCGGCGGTGTAGGTTTAGCGTTAATAATTTACTAAACTACGGAAAGTATTGTACGAGGTTTTACATCAGTTTCATATCTAGTTTCATATACTTCGAAAAATTCGGTTTTCGAATTAGAATAGCTCCGAGTGCAAAGGGTTAACACCAGTCTAACCTGTTCATTTTTCACAATCTCGTAACAATAACAATTGAATTCATTTAGCTTAAAATAATCTGACGTGATGAACTCATTTCTTTTAAAATTTTCACTTAGACCACTCTCATAATTGCGGACACATAGGTATACATATGTACAAGTTTTGTCGAACACAAATTCGTATCAGCGCCACTTCACCGGTTTCACCACTCCAACACGTTGTTCGGTCTTTCTTCCACTCTATTTACACATCCCGAGATGACTTTCACTTGATCGCGTTCACTGTCACACGGTTTACCAACAAACGAACACGTTTTGTCACAGCTCACGTTCCGTTGAACGCACATTAGAAACAGTTCATAAGTAGTGGTACCGAAATTGAGCACGAAATCTCAACGCGACGACTAAAAATCCACGAACTCTAGCAAAATGTATCGTTTACGCGAAACATATCAATCTCTTCAGTTCTTTACTTTAATAAACAACAAAAAAAAAGAGAAAAAACAGCTGCGATATTGAATCCGTATCAAGAACACCCAACTATCGGAGTTTTAATTAGAGTATCACGAATACCACGATTTTATGAAGTAATTCACGTACCGTACACAAATGAACACTATCGCGACACGTTTTCCTTCTCACCCTTTTCGTACACGAGAACCTTCTGTCTCTCTCTCTCTCTCTCTCTCTTTCTCTCCTTCTCTCTCTCTCTCTCTCTCTCTCTCTCTCTCTCTCTCTCTTTATCTCTCGCTATCTCTCTGGCTCCACGTGATCCATACGTTGCCTCGTTTAAACCTTTGAAGCACCGTGCGAAAGGTACAACACGTTTCCCACGAAATTCTAATCGAGCAGAACGATGAATCGCGATTGCGAAAAACTTTTATTCGAGATGCGGCTCTCCGATCGAATACGAGACGATAAAATCGTACACACATACTCTTCTTGAATGCGTGCTTCAAAGGATTAATTACATATTCGCTCGCTCGAGAAGCGTTCGAATGATTTCGTTGTCTTCGTTTTCACGATATATCCCCGTACACGTGTACCCCTTTTCTGTTTGAAACAATCCGAACGCGACCGTTCGCATATCAAATGTTTCTTTCGTAAATGGAGTTCGATCGTGGAGAGAAACGATCGCGAAATGATCCGACCGCTTCCGATCGCGTGCCGTGTGTTGACGCCAAGTAAAATGGGACATTGTGTGTGTGACATTGTAGGATGAAGAGAAAAAAGACAGCAGAAAAATCGAGAAAAATGATGAATTACCTAGCGAATTCGAGTGTTGCTTTTGTACTACGAAGGTATTTACGATCACTAACGTTCTTCCTTAGGCGGCACTACATACACCAATGGGCTGTCCAGAGAATTTTGTGGGAATTTACCGATTCGAACGACTATACTTCTACTTTTTCTTTTCACATCAATTGTCTTCTTCGTACATATCTTATGTATATACAATAATATACGTAAATACGATTTAGACATTTACGAGATATACTGTTCCGTTTCTTTCCCGCGAAACTCGACGATCTTCCCTCTATCGCTTCGCAAATTGTTCTCACACAGTCCGATCGAGATCGATCGACGGAATTTACGCGAACGACGGGAAAATTTCACCGTCGCTGTATATTCGTACCCCTGGCTTTTTATACGTTGTCTCTGTATCCGCCACTGTCTCCGTGTTTCTTACGGCCGATGCACGGTTTTCATGTATAGTCCACTGGGTGTATGCACTGCCACCCCCATCCGACAACCCCTTTCTCTCTATCTCACTCTCGTTCTTTCACTCTCTCTCTCTCTCACCCCTTCTCTCACTCTCATGCCCGCCCCCGCAAAAAACTTTTCCACCGTTTCACCCCCTCCGAAACAAAAGCACAGAGAACTTTCTCATTGACACGAACACCGGCCCATTCAAAGCTTCGAGCGAGCGAGTTTCTCACCTGGCCAACGAGCACGAACAAACGTGAACGAGCGCGGAACAGTTATGCTTCGCATCCGACCAAATGCTTTCTGTTGTCTCTCTACAACGGACAGGAAAAGCATGAACGAAGCCGGAGAATGCAATCGTTGTCGCTGAACTTTGCCTGATCCTCCGCATTGTCGCAGTCGCGAATTTATTGTAGAATAATTATATACAATATATTATAGAGAATGTGTAACGACTGTTCTGGTGAGACGGGCACCCGTCCAACTACTTCTTCGTCGCGAGCCACACGGCCCCCACCATCGCACTGTGTACCGAGAATAGATACAACTTTCATATACAGTGACTCCCACTAATATTCGGACTTAAAAAGATCATAACTTTTTTAATATCGGAATATACGATTTGAAATTTCTGGAGAAGTTAGAACAATTTCTACCATTAAAAGCGGACATTTTGTCGGAGCAATAAATAATTAAGCTTTTTTACACGATATTCTATCTTGACGGGTTATTAAATCGTTTCAACAAAAAAATATTATTCATTAGTTTTTTTCATAAAAATCGATTTTTTGTAAAATCCTGAGATGGTGGACAAACTTTACGACCAGATTTAAAATCAACGTGACAAAATCTACAGGAAATTCTGTATATGTAGCATGTCAAGAAAAAAATCTATCCGCACATGGTATTGGATAAACCACAATTTTCTTGTAATTCTGCAAGTGTAACGCAGATATGCAAAGTTAAAAAAACGTTCGTACCAGAATTGCTCTATTTATCTCATATGCAGCAATGTTCCAGCTTTAATTTAAAAAATTATCGCTCTATCTCATTTCTATCGAAAATTATTTGATTTTGACACAAAATTCATCGGTATACCCCACTATGCGGCGGCCAGCGGGCCGTACGCTGTTTCTTTCGTAAGTCCGAATGGTGGGAGACGCTGATAGGCACTGAGAAGCAGGGAAAGAAGCGGCGCGCGGCCCGCGGGCCGCCAGTTGCCCGGCTCTGTAATAATTACTCGAATTTCAACTGTTTTCTTAATCTTTGTCATCGCTAAACTGCAAGTTTAACACTTTCAATGCGTTTTTAACGATCTACAACTCGCCCCAACGCGAATTTTTTAATGCTTATTGTTTTTGTGAAATCTAAATATTACTTCTCTGGTCAATCACTTTTACGAAATAAATACCTACATTTTTTCTCAAAAATTTTGAGCCCAAATCGCTAGATCCGCTTGTCAGTTCCAGAACGGACTCGCGTGGTTGAGTTGTTGTTCTTAAGACAGTTCCAGAACTGACCCGCATTGAATGTGTTAATGGATTCCCGGTGAAAAGCTGCGAAGGCATAGAAAAAGTACAATTACGCTAAACAGTCGAAAAATAATTGATTTAGTCCAATAACTTTCAGCTTCGATTCGAGGCGTCCGCGGATGATGGATTGCGTTCATCTGCATTCGTTCGTGTTCATTATAACATAGTATGTAATGTGACGCGCATTCGTCCGCGTTCGTTTACCTGCGTTCGATTGTGCTCCTCCAGCAGGTATGGACTCAGCTTTAGACGCGAACGAGCCCTGCGGCTCGATCAGACTAATTCGAATTGCGTGCGAGCTGGCCATTTTCTCAACGGAGGCGCAGGCATCGTTAGCTCGCGTTATTTAGACACGAACGCACACGATGCCTCCGGCTCTGACCCTGTCACTTAACCCTAAGTAGACTGCCATAGTTTTGTCCGACGAGGAAGCCTATCCAGTTCATTAGCATACGCGGAGAAGATAGTGCCTTCGAATTTCCACGGTCTACCCTTTGTCAATGGCAAACTTCCCTGCTCTTCTTCCCTTGAACTTCACTAATTAGCAGGGACCAAAAATAACAGTTATTCTAAAATTTTCTACGATAAAAATCCGGAATAAAAAGTTGATAATTATTGAAATTTAAGATAATGTACACAAAATATAAAGAAAAAAAATTCGAAGAACTAAATGATTAAAAAATAACGATTTTTATACATTTTGGTTACAAATAATAGTTATTAGTGTCCAGAATTGGATCCTCCTCGATAACTGTTATCGATGAAGAAAAACTGTTTCGATTGCTGAAAGCAGTTATCGATGAGAGAAGTTCATTTCGATCGCTCATAACAGTTATCGATGATCGAGTTTCTTTTCACTTGTTCATAATATTTATTAATGAAAAAATTCATTTTGGTTGCTTATTTAATTATTGAGTTGTTTACTCTTTTTCGGATGGAGCAAGCCTGTGAAATCCATTGAGAAGGTTTCGTACAACAAGACGATTTTGATTGTAGCAATTAATTTTACGAATAAAAAATTTATGAAATAATTGATTGTCTACCATTTGAAAGTTGTACTATTTAATAATAACTATTACTTTCCTTCATCAATAACTGTTATGAGCGATCGAAATGAACTTCTCACATTGATAACTGTTACGAGTGATCGAAATAAATTTCTCTCAACGATAACATTTACCAACAAGAGAAAAAATTTTCGGTTACTTATAATCGTTATTTGTAACCAATTCGATTTTAGTCGATGAAATACTTTTTATTCTATGACTTTTCTTCTTTTCATTATAACAGTTATGGTCCCTGCTAATTAGAGTCGTTCAGTGGTAATTCGACTGGTCCGAGTTTGATCGTGTGACTTTTCACAATGACTTCATTACAAGTCTCTCATTTCTATTCTAGTTAATTGTTTTCATTCCTTCTTATTTTTCTCGGCTCTAATTTTGTGCTCATAGATCCTGCGGTTCCCGTTTTCTTAGTTCGAGGGTTCGTTCAAGAAAATAACGAATACGAAGTGCTAGGAGAATTTTACATTTTCTCAATAATAATAAGAAACAACATTTCCCGAGGAATTTGATTTGTTGTTACATCAAGATCGAACAGCATGCTACAAACTGGATACGCTTACCGTTCCCTAGTGTGAGGCATTTGCGAATTCACAAATCATTTTCGAAAAGGTCAACGTGAAAATAGCGGCGCCATTTGCGGCTACGCGCGATTACAATGGTCTTGCGTTTCGACGCGTTAAAATACGCGATTATCCCGATTCGGGCCTATCTGGTTACCTTGCGAATAATTCGCAAATGCCCTGCTACATATCACGATTGAAATCGATGCACACCGGCCGACGGATAATTTCCTGCTTTCAATTTTAACAACGAACTCCATGTTCGCACGCTACACCGGCGCATGAACCACTCCTACGCGTCCAAACGAACGAGTCGTGTTCGAGCAATTTGCTTGCAACCTGCTAACAGCCAAGACGAATGTCTTTGCACGAAACACGCCGCGCCGCGCCGTTTCGAACGGAACACGTTTCGCCCTCGAGTGGTTCGGCTAAATTCATTACCAGTGTTCCTTTCATCCGCGTCGCAGAGCTCGAAGCTGCAGAAATAATTATTCGAACGAAGTCTATCGCGTTTTCTAACTGCAATAAAATGCAAATCTTCCATGAACAAAATTTCACTTTTCCTCCGAGAACTGGATGACACATCTGCGGACAGCGGATTTTATGCAGGCGTCACAACAATGAGTAGGCGCCGTTCGAAACATTAGTAACTACACTGCGTAGAATTAATTAAAAATTGAGTAGATGAAATAATCATTCACACCGTCGGTCACGAATGATTTATTCCCGGGAAAAAAATCATGGCTTTGCTAAGCAGTTGTTTGAATTAAATTATGATTTTTCAGTTGTGTAAAATATCTCCGAAGAGGTCCCCAAGGGGAGGTGTAACGCGTCGTGACAATATGAGGACAACGTTTGCAAACAAAATTTACCGAATTTAGATACACCAAGAATTTATTTAGTATGTCCTTATATGAGGACGCCATGACCGAAAGTGTTAAGGGAATCATTTTCATTACTAGGCACGGATGAAAAATTTTAAAATCGTCACCTTTACCTTTTCCTTCGCTATTACGACCAATGGCAATTTAGTAAACTAATGACTTTTAACGTCTGAAGAATAGTCAAGCTGATAGGTCGAATTTTGAAAAAGCTATTCGTTTTTCAAAGGTGTACGAATACAGTAAATCCTCATTTACTGTCCGGGGTCGCCTGTTCGATCACTGTATATCGGTGTGAACACCACTACATTGACACCATGAATCGAATGCTCAAACTTCTTAATTTTCATTATTTTTTTACGGGACTCGCACTAACTTATTTCTGGATTTTTCTGATTAAAACAAGACCAAACACAATATAATTTCAACTGTATTTAATGGTTTAATCGACGATGAAAGTTTCGAACGCAACGCGATCCGTATTTCATTCTGTCCTTCTCTATGTTCGGCTCTCTATTGAAGTTTCGGCGCGGTAGACGCAGTCATAAAAAAAATAGTGTCCCTATACGATCACTCTCTGTGTAAAACACGGCTGTTGGACAGTAGTTGAGGATTTACTGTACTTCGTACACCCACTGTATATTATTCTCAGCCTATTAAACGCAGTAAGAAAGAAGATCAATTTCCAATTCACTCGAGTTCGTTGCAATCCAGGCAGAAAATGTTTACTTTGCATAAAGATCCGCTGTCTGCACATGAAAATCTAAAACACCAAGGAGATGCTCTGATCTTTCGCAAGTTCGTCTTCGAAGGGTTAATAAAAGAAATACCGTTTTTAACTGTTTAAATGGTCCCAAGCTACTGCAATTCGAATAATTATTGTACAGTGTTTTATCGATAAAAAGTGACACAGTTCTGTGACGCGTTCTGCTCTCTTGTGGCCGGTGTTCGCCAGTCCCAGACTCGCTCCGTTGCTCCACCATGCGCACACGAACACGCACCCCATTCACTCCGTACAATTAGTTGTTTAGTGAGAAATTAGACAGTCTGCGTGTCAAACGAGAATTCACCAGAAACGATTGTCCAGCTAGTGGTATGGCATGACAAGAGACTGACACCGCTTCCGTTGCCTGCGAACAAGAACTAGATTCTTTCTCCTCTCTTTCTTTCTCTCTATTTCTCTATCGAACATTCTCACACAGAAAGCTCGGAAGATGATTATTCTAGAAAGTAATTATTTACACGACGAATGTATTAACCTGTTCGCCGGGTGGCTTTTCGACCGTGAATACCGAAACGATACCGATCCGGAGCGTATAAAAATGGAGCCTAACGAGATCTCGGTCCTAACGAACGCGTATTCTATAACGGCAAGCTCGGTGAAACGCGAGACTCATTAGCGGGAACGAGCTGCGAAAAAAATTAATAAAAGTTAGTGGAACACGAAAGGTCACTGCGGAAACAGGTTAAAGAACGATCTTAGTTTTCATACTAATCCTTAACGTTTTCCTTGGTTGGTTGGCTGCGTAGAGCAAGAGATACACGCACAGTACACTCTCATTCATCCTATCAACAGCATGATCGAACGATCCCCTTAACACATCGTTCCAACATGATTCGTGCCGCTGCTCTCTACTATGGGAGCACGGCTCGAGCGGCACGATTCATCCGACACCGCGCTGTTCAACATGCGATCTAATCGATTAACGAATACTACCAAGGACCACGTCGATTAATCCAGGCTCCGATTGGACGAGTTAATGCCACCGCTTGACGGGACTTTGCTCGATCTTTTCGAGACCGGGATCTAGAACACGCGGGAGGAGATTCATTTCGGTGATGCAAATGCGACAGCTGTGACGATGATGAATGCGAATCCACAGCTGCGACACTTGCTCTCGCTGTGGAACCATTAAATCTCGACGACCCAGTTCTCATTCGGATAAGCAAAGTCCCTGTGACGAGGTTTATTAGGCTGCTGTGCGTGTTCTGTCCGCCGAACTGCACGTGAAACCACGTCGGTTTGAAAAACGCGATAAACGCCGCGCCGTTTTCTAGGCGTCGACGATCTCGAGCAGCACAGTCATTAAATCAAATGAACAGACTTCGAGTCAGTTGTGGTTTATTGTCCTCGGTTTAGTCAAATAATACCTGTTTAACGAGTTGTAGAAAGTCTTGTTGCATAAACGCGTTTATTAAGTCGTCTCGGAAAGTCATTTGGTTTTTCTTGTAGAGATGGCATCGCTTCCATTTGTTATTACTAGACTGCGGATGTTCATGAATTTTGCAATTTCTCTGGACAAATTTTCAGAAAGCGGAATGAAATAAAATCCTATTTTCATTAGTAGTAACCAGACAGCGGATCTTTATGCAAAATAAAAATTTTCTACCTGATTTGCAACAAACTGAAGTGAAATTTATTTTTTTCCTTAATATGTTTAATAGGTTGAAAATAATATAACAGTATCTTTAAATTCTTCTGATGTTTTTACTGTTTTAAATTACACCTACTCATTTTTTTAATAAATGCATAACAACCGCTGTCTAGTAATAACATTCGTTCGCGCTTCTTTCTAGCCCCCACACTTCGAAAATATTTGCGCAGCTACAATCGACGAATACGGTGAATAAACATTTGACAAAAAAATTGGAGGACAGTTTAATTGGCAATTTAAAATATTCAAAAGTGTCCCACATATATCGCTCGATAGTAACAACCGCGGCAGCCTAATAAATTGAAATTTTTTCGCGAGCCAACAAAATCGGCTCGCAGCAGCGTCGCGTCGTTACCGCGCGAAACGAGTGGCCGAATAAAAGGCAATGCTCGAATTTCATCGACGAAGGATATTGTTACACGCATACAATCGTCACTTTCCAATTTCCAGAACGTACAGCTTCCAGGTCAAATCGACGACCCTCTTCCGGTAGTTTGTTTTTTTTTTTTTCATTTTTATATTCCGTTTCGCGTCGAATATCGAGAATCGATTTGTCGCTTTCATTCCGCGACAGAATATTTGAACCACGGAATGTACGCTTTCCTTGAACGACGATCTTGGATCGTTCGAATCCATTACACGATCGCGAGCGAAACACGATGGCGACCGAGCAAGAAAATCTTATCTCAATTTTGTTCGTACGCTTATCGCAAAGAAAGAAAAACCAATGAAATTACTCGTGGATCATTTAACATATTTCCCATACGTGTTACGTTAGTTCGTTGCTTAAATTGATATAAAAATGTCTGTAGAACAACGAAGCAGAAAAATATTTTTATCGAATTGTGCGATAGCATAACGATATTGATGAATCATTTGCTAAAAACATGCTTTAAAGCAAAAATGCTGCGCATGATATTAATAATTGTAAAAAGGAGCTACTTCTTGGACTCGAACAATCAGAATTCGTCAGAATCCGTCCCTAGTATCAATTTGACACAGTATTCCTGAAATAACTTATCCTGTTCGTTTATTTGTAGGTAAATTTGCCCGAAACTTCTTAACTTCTATTTTTTCTTTAAAGGTTTCTTTTAGAAATATTAAAATTACAAATATATGTTTTTCTAAGAGACTGTTTTAGTGAACTTCTCCATTGAAGCACATATTTAAACAAAACTGGTAGGAAAGCTAAATAAATGCAATTTTGTCATTATTATAAGCCAAAGTGTGCCAATCGCGTTTAGATTGAAAACCCTCAGATGTAAATGTTAACTCATCAATTTAAATAAAAAAAACATGGAAAAATAACTGTTGAACTTGTTATTTCATCGATCTTTTCGATCTTCAGTTCGTGATATGAGGGACGGACGAGGGTTAAACAAAATATGTAACAAGGTAATTCACGAGTATTTTTCACGAATGGTCCGAGTTCAATTCTCGACGCCAATTCGACATTTTTTGATCTCCGAATGGCGGAAATGAAACGCTCGATGCGTCTGCTCGTGATCGGCCAATAGAGCCTCGGAAACGCCATTGTCGTTCTAGTGTCCTGTAATGGATTTCGCAGTACAACGCTTCTTTCTTCCACTTTTCGCCCTCTCAGCATGCGTTCGTTTAGCGAACAAAGGGACTCGAATAACAAGCACGATAGACAAGCATTTCAACAAAAATACTTTGCAATTGATTCTCTGTATGTACACATATATAGCGCGTGACTTGTGCATCTACGGTAGGTTCTGGCTAGAGCTTGAGAACGACTTTTAACAAGTAGCGGACTTTCCTTATGTTTTCGCATCTTATTGCAGGCCCACGTTATTATACAGGGTGTTCCGTAACGTGTGACACGCACTATGTGCCCAGACAGAGGACCCAACAAACGATGAAAGGAGTTCGTGCTAACGTGCACCCTATTTGACATCTTCCATTACATCGTTGAGAGGTTTTCTCATAGTGAGCTGTGTTCGCAAATATACTACCTTTTTTGGCTTCTCTTTACTTTACCGGACTCAAAATTTTTGTCTTTTTTCTATAAATTATTATGTATTTGGTACGTGGTCCAGTAGATTTGTACCCGAGGAACTTGCAGATCGAAGTTTCGACCCTGTAGAATCAATGGTTCTGAAGTTATGGTCGCTTAAAGTTGAGCAATTTTCAGTGTTTTTGACAGGTGCTCGGCAAGCGGCGCGCGATCGTCACTACAAACCAATATGGCAACGCCCTTACCTGTCAAAAACGCTGCAAATTTCTCAACTTTAAGCAACCATTGATTCTACAGGATCGAAACTTCGATCTCCAGATTCTCCGGATACAGATCTATTGGATTACATACCAAATACATAATAATTTATAGGAGAAAGGTAAATTTTGATTCCGGTAAAGTAAAGTTCACCTCCTTTCTAGGTAAACTTGTCGGCACGTCACTTCCTCACGGATTTTGGTGAACTTGAAATATACTAGTACTCTTTCAGTTTTTCGATATTTACAAAAAAACTTAATTCAATTTTAGCAAATTTTGAGTGGGTGGTGGGTGAAAGACTCCGTCCCTCCGCCGCCCTAAAATACGTCTTCCGTCAATTTAAAACGGCAGAATTCACTGCGAATGTCCGTAGTTTAACACTAAACCTACTACGAGGGATGACCCATTTCAGACTTCTCATTTGCCAATTATTGTGATTGTACAGGTGTTTTCATGGGAATTGACTGAATACACTTTTTGACTCCAGGATATACTATAGTAAAAATCGCACAAAATATAAATAAATTTAGTCTTGTCATTTTTATAATACCGTACACATTAGTCACTTTTGATGGTCGGTAGGTTTAGTGTTCAATATCTCAGAATCGAAGGCCGAGCGGCGGAATTTGTTTATTTCTACGACAATACAAAGATACCTGAATTTTTCGACGTAGTGGCTGAAATTTTTCCAGTTCCTATGAACCTCTTACACTCGGAGCTATTTTAACTCGATAATGAAACATTTCTTCCGAGCTAGAAGTAACGTTTCGACAAGTTTTACGTTTTACCCTTCTTTATTTTAGGGTTGGCGATGATGTCTCCATTATTTCGGGGAACAACTTTCGCAACAGATAGTTAGACCTACAGCTAACAATAAGACATCATGTTTTTCATGATTCATCTGACAATGGCTTCTTCGTTGTTATTCGAACTAGCTAGAATGTGCGAGACAACAATTTCCTGCCAGTAGCTCTACTTTTCTGATCACGAGGTCACGGTATATTTATACACTTCTTACCCGTTACACACTGTTGGCGATGCATGCTACTCGCCGAATATGTATATGTGCATTTCAAAGTTGATGCCGATCAATGTTGTTGTCGTGACGGTGACGGTCGAACTTGGTTTCGGGGGATTCTCCTCGCTCGATAGGATGTCATTGAAACCTCTGCCAACTACATTGTGTGACCCTATATACGTCTATAATCGTGTTTATGTTTGTATATACAGGTCCACGCGCAGAGTTGGGCAAAAATTTTATTTGAATAAAAATTTCGAACAACGTGGGTTTTGTGTAAGCGAGTTTTAAACCCACTTTATTCGAAATTGTTATTTCCATAAAATTTTTGCCCAACTCTGTCCGCACGGACATTGTTCGTGCAGCATCGTCTCCTTCATATTGTGGGATTTTATTATAGGTTTTGCACTCGAAATTCACCCTTTAGCAAGTCAAATTCAATTTTACCTTTTTTTAAATTAATTTCACACTTTTGCAAATCAATTTCACGCGTTAAGGATATTTAAAATTAATTATTTATTTATAGCTTAAATTATATATTTATTTAGACACGCTTGAACGGTGTCACAACTGCGAGGGAAACATAAGTCTCAATTCTGAACACGCTTCAATAAATACATACATATATGCTCTTTCATTTTTTAAATTTATTAATCAGAAAATGGCTACAATGAATATATGTACATATCTACACTACGTAGTATGTAATTACTTTTAACTAAGTATTTGATGTAATTTGCATTTGATTTGATTTTTTTTACAAAAACTTCAACAAAAGGGTGAATTTGGGGTGCAAAACCTGTACTATACATGTGTTAAGATTCGCGTCCCCACTCTACCTTCCGTCACGTGACCAATCCAATACTGACAAAGAGAGGGTATCTGGCGACCTTGACGTTGCGTATCAATGGCTGATCTCGTGTATCAGGTTAAAGAAAATTGATCGGAGTACAAAGAGGGTTTATAACTCGGAAACGATGTCAAATAGGAGGTGCATACGTTTGTGGAACTTTTTTTCAGAGTTTTCTCCTGTCCTCGTTCACCGTTCTTGCGTGTCCCCCGTTTCATGGAACACCCCGTATATACCGTCTTCCACTATCTAATCTGCTCTAATGACCGTGCAAATACGTTTTTGGACACATCAGGCGAGTATAACAATACGAACGTAGAACGGCTACATCAAATAGATCCGAGTATTTAGAGAGCACACAATCATTTTGTTTGGCCCCCCTCTTAGCGTCTAGCACCCGAACAGAAATCTATTTTCTCGATTAATTTTTCGATTAGCGATGCGCGAGTCTCGTCGTCCGTAAATGTTATAAACATTCGAACATCGCGCGATATCGAGTCTTAAGAATTGTCACGAAGTAAACAAGACGACATTGAATTCGTTATCGGGTTGAGAAAGGAACGATCTTTTCGAATAATATCTCTTTGAAATACGTTCTCGAAAAAATAACTTTAACCAACGAACGCTTGATGCTGACCTAGTTAAACAATAGTTCAACGGGGACAACCGTTTCTCTGAAACAACGAGTCACGCTTCTTTCATCAAGGAACAGAGAACCGAATGAAAAACGGAATTTAAAACTCCTGCTTAAAAGATCAATTAAACGTTCCTATACTGCCCGAAATTACCATAAAGCCACCTGATTTTTTTGTGAAATCTTATGTCATAGTAATGAGAAGCTGACGCACGATAGCATTTTAGGTAAACAGGTTTTTCTGTAAATAAATAATATATCTATGAATGTAATCATGTAAATGATTTCTTTTATTAATCCTAAAATGCTATCGTGCGTCAGCTTCTCATTACTATGACATAATTAGAAGATTTCACCAAAAAATCAGGTCTAAAATCAATATGGTAATTTCCGGCAGTGTATATTTGAAGAAAAATTCAATTCTCAACTTCATCTACGTTCCCTTGGCATTGCTAAAATATTACACGAATTTACAATTAAAAACGTCTCTTTGCAGCTTCGCCACGAATTTACATTTCAGAAAATTCTTTTGCAACTCTGACACGAATTCAATGCACGCCGTTCGTTAAGGGGAACATTAAAATGAGAAATTTAATGATAATAATCAAGGTGAAAAGGAACATTGTACCGTGCGACGAGGCTCGTCGCGTTTTCCCGGTGACTTTTAGGCTGAGAACCGCGTTGATGGCGGGCGCTTTGTGCAGCGAGCCGTCCTCGACGAGCCGAGACTTTTCACCATGGTCGATGTTTCTAGGAATACAAAGAATTCAGTGACGCGGAAAATATAATGCCGCTGGCGACCAGCGACTTTCGTACTCCAATCTGCCAGGAGATGAGGTCGATGCGATCCGGGATGTTGATGGAGCCACCCCTGCATACGATCTTCACCGAGATGAAGACGTCACCAGCGCAACCGTTGGAGATCACTGGCTACGGGAGAGCTTACAACGAGCAAGGAAGCGTGGACAGCTCCGATACGTATGCCAGCTGTCAGACGCATCCGTCTCAGGTATAGACATTGATATACCTAGGAAATTGGCTTCTTCGTCAAACCACCAGTTAACTTTCACCGCCCGGAATATACCCGACACAACCCTCCCGGGTTCGCCGGTGATTGATTCTTTTGAGCCCACCCCTCTTTTGATCGGTTCCAGGATCCTGGTTGACGCCACTTGTCGACTATCGACTTTCTTATCAAACCAGAAAAACGATCTTGTTGTATACCAACGTCATTTCATTCATCAGATATACCCGGCTTCCTGTTTTACACCCAAAATAACTACACAATCTCATGATTTCATCCTCGACTCATCCTTGGCCTCTGTCCTTGCCGCATCATATTCGAACCTTTATCTGGCCACGTCATCTTCAAAACTCTAACCTTATCATTCTAGGCCCTTACAATTTCTCGGAAATTCGGTTTCGGGTCGGGGCTTGACAATGCGTGATACGCGGGTACCCTAAGTCGAAATCAAGTCGATCCGTCTCCGAAATCTGTCTCAGGTATTGACATTGATATCCCTAGGAAATTGGCTTCTTCGCCAAACCACCAGTTAACTTTCACCGCCCGGAATATACCCGACACAACCCTCCCGGGTTCGCCGGTGATTGATTCTTTTGAGCCCACCCCTCTTTTGATCGGTTCCAGGATCCTGGTTGACGCCACTAGTCGACTATCGACTTTCTTATCAAACCAGAAAAACGATCTTGTTGTATACCAACGTCATTTCAGTCTTCATACATATACCCGGCTTCCTGGTTTTCATCTAAAATAACTACACAAACTCATGATTTCATCCCCGACTCATCCTGGACCTCTGTCCTTGTCGCATCATATTCGAACTAGCCCCTCACAATTTCTAAACCCCCACCATTCCAGTTAGAACCTACACTCCCGTCCATAAGTCACTGGACACTTATTCTTTCTATGCAGACGGTTTTTTGTTATTAATGGACCTACACTGCTGTGCGAAAGAAAGAAGCACCCGGCCGTATTTAATACAAACACGTAAAAAATTAAATAAACACATTTCATTACCTGAAAGGATTCCGCTGTTTAATTTAATAGTTCTGAGAATATGTGTGTTATTGTGGATTATCTAATAAATCTAATACTTTAAATGCAATAAATCAATCATTGCACGATACAATTTCTACATAAAGATATTGTTTGTCATTATATGTATCTTACAATTACACTGGGTACTTCTTTCTTTTCCACAGTAGCGTATATTACGAAATAAAAATGGTACTTACTAATTTTTTCGAATGTACTAATCAATTACTACGCGTTTAGGGTATCATATCAATTTTATCGGTCGGAAAAAATGTTTAATTTTCGTGTTAAAATAGTTCCGAGTGCATAGGGTTAAAGATTCGCCAACTATTTTATTCCATATGTCTACAGAGTGTTTTAAAATAGTATAAACGTGGAGGGGATGATTATGCACGGGAAAATAAGTCGAAAATACACAATAAATTTTTTCATTTGACGCGTCGTTCCATATAATATCCAATAATTATTGTAAAAAAATCTTTGGAATCACTTGTTTTCACTGTGGTTACACAAGAAACGCCCTAAACGGAGAACCAAGGGGGAACGACCGCGAGGACGGATTTACTTTGTCGTTGATCCGTGAGTAAACGGCGGTGGGACAATCGACTGTAACGATTTTCAATTGCGCCCCCGCCGCGGTGGCTAAAGGATTAAAACCCGTAACGCGATTGAGTCTCGTGGGGGTATATCCGGGGCCATTAAGAGGCAATCGACGCTGATCACCGATAACGTAATTGTATTGGTTCCCAGGGCGATCTGACCGAAGAGGCGGCGGACACCAATAATCTGTACGTGAACCCGCTCGAGGCCGCTGAGAAGTGCGGAAATAGGGTGAAGAAGTCGGTTTCCGGCGAGGTGGCTCGAAACGCGTCCGACGCGTCACCCAGCGTCGAGTCCTTGAAAGACATTCGTCCGATGAACGAGGCCGGCAAGGTCACGCTGAACGACACGGTGCCTAAGCACAGGAAAATTCGTATTCAACAGGTGAGTGGCCGTCGGTTGGTTAGCTACCTCGGTGTCAATGCGAGCCATGTCCACCTGTGCACGCGTGTACCAATGTTTCCATTGGAATCGCTGTTCTATTCGCCGAAGGATATCACGCTGCTTTCAGTGTGAGGGACGCAACCGCGAGGGAGCTTGTCTTGCCAAGCAGAGTAGAGATGGTTCTAGGTCATGCAAATGTTTACTTATTGTTAACCTTCAGTTACTCGCACCTCTAGTTGTGCAAAATTGCTTGCATGGGGTCTTGTAGGGTCCCAATATATGTATTAGGTTTGAAAGAAAGTTCTTGCGGTTCTTACCTATTAAATTCAAATGCAAAACCGTAAAAACTTCCTTTCCGACCTAATATTAGATGATTTCATAAGTTCGTGCCAGATTTGAAAATAAAATTCAGTGGTTAAATTTTAAAGAATACAGCCACAAGTAAGTAAACGCTAACGTCTTAGTACGACAGTAATGGTGTTTTAGAGTTATTTAGATTGAAATATCTCCTGAACTACTAACTTTTCGACATACATAGGTTAGTACTTTTTTATAACGAATGTCCAGGTGCATCGATTGATGTATTAAAAAATACCTCATTCCATTTAAAAAAATTAAGGTCTAGTTCCTGGAATCTAGAGGTTCAAGGGACTCCCCTTAAAAATCTGCTGTTTTCGGACATTTTTTTCAAGGATAATTAGCACGCGAAAAATTCCGGTTTTTACAGTCGATATTGAAGTAACTCTTAATTCTATCCCTCATTTTTGCCACAAGAAAATATTTGAAAATGGCAGAGTTATTTGTAGTTTTATCAGCACGTCAACGAAGTGTCACTATCCTGAGAATTGTCTACTCTACTTGGCAAGACAATCCATTGAAACCACCGATGCAGGTTTCATCGAGCTGTCGGTGATTTCAATTATAATTGACCTCCTGCTGGAGGGTGAATTGTATCGAACGGGGAAGTTCGATGTCTGCGAACGATTCCGCAGGGTGTCTCCAAAGCGTCTGGTTCAGTTATGGCAGCGTGTTCTGTGCGATAAAGTCCCACGAAAATGATATGCAGATGAGTGTCTAAAAGAAAGTCTTCGAATAAGCGCCGAATAATTAACAATACTTTATTATAAATAGACTGCGGATCTTTATGCATTTATACAAAAATTGAGTAGATGAAATTCAAAATTGTTGGAAAACTTTAAAAATTGAAGATGTCAATATATGATTTCTCCTCTATTCAAATCATCAACACTAGAACTACCGAGCACTAAACGCAATTGGCATACATTGCCTTATAATAATGACAAAATTGCATTTATTTAGATTTTGCACCAGTTTTGTTTAAATATGTACTTCAATAGAGAAGTTGACTAAAAAAGTTTCTCAGAAAAACATATTTATAATTTTAATATTTCTAATAGAAGAAATCAGGAGCAAGTCATTTTGACTCATCCAGTAGTTCTAGTGTTAAGGGAAGAAATAACATCCTGGTTTTCATTTCTTGCAATCGATGCAGGCGATTTTTATTTTGCACAAAGATCCGCAGTCTAATTATAAAAATTCTTTGTACCCTGTATAGAATTTTCTCCCGTCGCGTAGAAGATACCTTGTCATAATTTAGTCGGAAGATTTTGAGACACCTTCTATGTACACGGATCTGTATTATATATTTATGAACTTTTTCACTCGACAGGCTACTGTGCATGACGAATATTGCGTTTATTGTTAACACTTCTCTGCCACTATCCGTGCGCCACCCAATCCTAAGCTCAGGCGATGAGGCGAGCGTAAGGTTTTTCGGTACGGTAACAAGCAAACGAATTTCAGTCGACTTCGATCTGCAAAAACGCAAAACAAGCTTCTACGAGTGTCCAGTTTTCGAAACGTGAACGCAGAGTCGCCAGATGAGGGGAGGGACCACGAAATAAGGAGAAAAAGTTAGCCTCTCTCTGCCAGTATCAGACGCATGTCCGGCAGCTTACAATTAGACCATATAAAACTTACACACTGCCCGAAATTACCATAAAGCCACCTAATTTTTTGACGAAATCTTCTAATTATGTCATAGTAATGAGAAGCTGACACACGATAGCATTTTAGGATTAATAAAAGAAACCATTTACATGATTACATTCGTAGATATATTATTTATTTACAGAAAAACGTAAAGTTGTATAGTTTAACAAAAAACGAACTGCGAAATTTCCATAAAGCCACACGTTTTTTAAGTAGGTAACTTCAAGATTATCGAAAATTTCTTCTATATTTACAATTTAATACTTAGTATAATTTCTACGAATAACGTCGAAAATTCGATTAGGCATTGATGAAATCAAAGTTCGAGTGGAGACACAAGTCTCAATCTGGCGACTCTGCTCCGATGCACGACTCCTCTTTTCTTTTTCTCTTTTCGTTCGTTCAGACGATTTTCGCGCAGAGAATGTATTCATTATTATGTTTCATAGTTCTACACAGCGCGATAGCACGCACGAAACATTTTCGTTCTGTTCGTCGATAAGTTTTCAGGTCAGTAGGACCCGCAAATTTGGTAGTGCAATATTATTTCGTATATGCTCGCTGTCATATAGAAAGTCAATCTTCGCATGTCCCTCAAACATAGAATGAACAACGCTGCAAAGTTTTATTAGTCGATATATGTATATTGCTTTTGTTTTATTAGTCGAACTAGGTACACAGCCTTAAAAACATTTCGGTTTCGATGTTCGAAAGTAACCTAAACTATTTCAATATAAAGTAATTAGACAGGCTATTAGACGCTTGTATGTAGAGCTTGTTGCATTTTCTTTTTTCATTAGTAGGAAAATATCAGCCAATGCAACGACGAAATTGATGAAAAATATACTGTCATTAATTCTGAAAATATTAATTGTTTCTTTCACGGCCAATTGATAGTATACAATTTGACCGCACGATATTTTGTTCTTTATCAAATAAAAAATGTGAGTATACTAGTACAATAATAATAACTAGACTGCGGACTTTTATGTATTTATGAAAAAAGTAGCTGGGCGAAATATGAACCCCAGTGAAAAGATGAGAAAAATTTTAGAATATTTTAATGTTGTTTTCAATACAACTAAGTCATTAAGGGATGAAATCAATTATTCTTTTATTCCTGCTTCTCGCAATCAATGGAGAACATTTTTATTTCGCATAAAGATCCGCAATCTAATAATAACACATTTGTCAGTTCATCGGCTGATTTTATATTTCTTAATTTTTGTGGCTCTATCGACACTGGCAGACTTTAGGAATGGGATCAAGTTGATTAAATCAATTGTGAAATACTATCTATCGAACGAAGAGAGAAATACAGTAATAATATTTATTACGTTTACAAGTTGCCGCAGAAAAGTACAGGAAATATTAGAAAGTACTTCAGCCAGCCATAAAACTGTCGTTAAAACAATAAGAAAGAACAGAAAAAAAGAACAGGCGGTTGTTGAGATTGTGTAAGAAAGTCGCGCATGCATATGAGATGTTAAAATTTATAATAAACGACCAATGGACCATGCTATGTCTTCCGAGACGAAGAGGATAAAAGTCAACCATTCCGTGTCTCGCGATTTCTATTTTATAATTCATAACTCTTTCGATTCCTCTCCAACGGCGTTTGCGTTTGCTCAGAAAAGGAATCGATGCCACTCGGTCTACACACTTGATCTCATTCCCAGGTGCCCCAACCCTCCCCGTCGCACCCCTGGCCCCTTTAAAACTTGCTTGGCGAATACAGCGTCCTTTCGGACCTATATCTACATATTATCACATAAAAGTTGCATAAACTATCCTGTACGAAAATACTCGGTATAAATTGCTTATGAAGTATCGAGTACAAGTATGATTTTAACCAAAATTGCAATCGTTCGTTCGAGTGCAATCGATTTATTATCTGCACATCTGTATATTTTCATCGAGATGATAATGATAGATATCATTGAAAGCAAAAATATTGAAACTACATTTATTGTATAAATGTGGCCACAGTAAGATCATTTATTATGGGTCTAAGAGGACCCTGACTCTCCTGGCGAAACAATGCTCCGTACAATAGTTAGAGTTTCTTTTTCGAAAGAAGAGAGAAGAGACCCAACGAACGTACTCCAATAGTACACCCTCATTATAATCATTCCACACTCAAAACGCACGAGCTACTATAGTATTATACATAGAGAGTATGTAGTTGTATTAGGTTGGCAACTAAATACGCGACCTTTCGTTTCGTCATTTTTTTATTGTATCATATGGTAAAGTGCCCAGATATGAACCACTTTTTGTTGATGTCATTTTTTGATTATTTTAAAATGCTCTTTTTCGTCCAAAAAATTACCAGTTGCAGATGCATATCCTCCCTATAAGATTCTCGGGTCCAGTTTGTTCAAAAATTAATACAGCTTGGGAAAAATATTCTTTTTTGTGGTGTGCCATTTGCAGGTTCCAGCGAAAGGGGTTCTTAATATGGTACACCTTGAGTAGCTAATATGACACCTGGTGCCATATTCGGCACACACACCAAGAATGTCAATAGTTCAAGAATGTCCCATATTAGGGAACCCTTGGTAGTGCCATATTGGGAACTCTAATAAATATTGGGAACGCTCATTCAGTGACCATTCCTTTTGAACTGTATATCATTGGAAAGCTCTGAATTTTTCTCTTTCAAATAAATCATAAATCGTGTACATCATATCGGAACAACATAGACCAATATAGAAAAGCGTTGCGTAAAGTTTTTTGATTATTGAATGGTTTAATTTGTATTTTGATTTCGCTGGTTACGATCGCCCTGGTTGCATCTATCAGATGGAACGATTTCTCGGAGAAATAACGGAAGAAATGCTATAGTAAAAGGCCGGGTGACGTCACGACGCTATAGCGTGATCTAGCGTGCAGTCAGGGACGTCACGATTCTTGCCGAGGCACAGTGTTGCGCTCAATGCTAATTAGCTGGACAAAACTCATAATGTAATCCCGTAAAATATAGATGCTAGTCATATGAAGTCTATACAGTAGTAGTCTAGACAGTGAAAATATTAACACCTCGCTGTCGGTTAAACCCCCGAAATCCCTTTTTGTCGACAGAAAAAGGTCCATAAAAGCTCTTATATCTAGTTAATATCAATCGATATTTAAAAAGTACGTTGTCTGCTCACTTTTCGATATTCTAAAGTAAATTTTTATAACGAAAACTAACGGCGAAAGTACGTTTTAATGTTTTAATTAATTCCGTTAATTAAATAAACGGAAAAAATTTTTCTTGACAGCATTAGAGCAGACTTTAAACTTTTTTTCGTGTAAATTTTAAAATGCGGAAATGTGTGGAAATGAGCAATATTTTAGTGACAGTGATCGCTATTTCATGATCTGAATTTTTGGAAGTTTAAAGGGAGAAAGGGAAGTGTGGGATTCGGGGGACACAGGTGGTCGGTGTCCCCAATACCCACTAAAAAAACCACACGTCTAGGACTGAGAGCCCTTTTCTTGCTTTTCAATGTCCTTGAGGACAGTCAGGGCCCCGCTATTTGCATTTCTCCTGACTGCCTCTTCTCCCGTACTCCCTTCCACTCCTACCACTAGATAACCCTACTATTGGTATGTTTGATGGGGCACTTGTTGGGGCGCGATGTCACGTGACGTCGGTCTCGAGTCTCTTCTTTCGAGAAACGAGCTAGGCCCTAGAGATAGCGTGTCCTTGTCCGATAGCGAGGCTGCCCGAAACCGCACGAGCTCTCTGACCGGCGTGTCATCACTGCTTTTTTCAGTTTCACGAACCGTCAGGATCGCAAACGGAGCACAGTTGAACGAATCGCCGAGGGCGAATCGTGCGTTACCGAATCGTACGGCCTGCTGCTCGCCAGAGAGAAGGGGGCCCAAGCACAGCACAGACACACAGAACATTGCTCTCGCGCGCTCCGTCCGAAAACCGGCAAAACAAAAAGACAGACTACTCCCACACAGACTAGAGAGAGAGAAAGAGAGAAAGAGAGAGGGGACAGGGCTCTCGGAATAGCCCGAGAAAGATCACACACCACAAGGACGCCCTTAGTGCCCCTTAGTCCCGATTGAAAGGGCCGGGGGGTCAGTGGCAGCTAGAAAATCCGACTCCAATGATGCTCCACTCGGCGAACCATTCTTTTCCGGTATCGTTGACTTTTTCCTGCCACCAACACAGCTACAGCTTCGATCACGTTCATTGACGATGCTCCACACTGGTCCGGATCGAGAAGTTCAGTGACATTTTGTTCGAACTTTTGAACCATTAGAAGCATTACAATGAAATTTTCACAAAAAAATATTTTTAAAAACTAGACATTTTTAACTATAGGTGATTAAATATTTCTTGCATCTGTTGCATTAATTTTTATTGATATTTATTTATCAAAAACAAAATCCTATTTTATATTTATGAGAAATAATTCTTATGGGATTATTTAAAAAGGAAGGTATGCTAAAAAGATTCCAATTTGTTGGGAAACTAAACACGGCTAAATTTTAAAAATTTACTCTCTTAAATAGAAAGAACTTCGCTTTGTCTTACTGCATTGAGCGTTATGTTTTAACGCGTTTTTATCACAAAAGTTTTCTCTTCAATTTATCTCCTTGCCGTATCATTTTCTTCACGGTTACAGAAAATTCGTAGAAGAGAAAAGGCAATTTATATTTTTTATATGGCTTCGTTTATTTTAATGCTTAAATATTGTTTACAAACGAATCAAATTTTATTCCAGTTGAAAATTACGAGCAATTCGTGACGAGTGCAGCTCGTTAAAATAGGGGTTAAAAAGAGAAGCAAGGGGAAATATTAAATAGGAAGCAATTTTTGTCGGGAAAAATACTTTTCTAGGAATGTCCAACATACACTGTTTATTACAACTATATAATAATATTTATTAAATCGTACTGATTTGCACGGACATTTAAGAAACAATGTTCATCGATTAGACATCGACATGAGAATGTTGATTCTAGGCAAAATGTCACCGAGTTTTTCGATCCGGACCACTGTGTGCCCGCTTGTCTCTCGCAGCACCCTATCACGCATCCATCATCGTCCACGCTCTCTTTCTCTTTGTCTCGTTCGTCTTCTGTACACGTACACACACGAAACCGTCCTGGAAAGATGCTTTTCTGAAGTTCGTATTAGCCGACGTGTGCTACTGCTGTGAAACCGTCTTCTCCGCGGCGATAATCATGGTTGCCGATCGCTCTAAACCTTCGCGGAGGTCGTCCAATGGTAACAGAGTCTTCTAACGTTTTTGTGAAAGTTGCGTTTTGTTTGAGAATTTCTGATTTCTGTTTATCCTCGGGAAGCAAGCTAACCCTTCGCGGAACTTATTTGTTTCTAATGATTCGTTTACGAAACATTCACCAACATGTTCGCAACACTCCTCCGATTGAAACGGTACCGAACACGACACGATTTCGAGCCTATTTACTTATTTAATCCACGATATAGTAGAACCTCGACTATCCGAACTAATCGCTGGAGAACTTTACTCGAGGGGACCAGCAATTTTTCACTTTTTCTTATAATAATCCTGTAGATCTCGACGAGGAAATGTCGAGAGTCGAGGTCTTAATCTTAGGAATCAAGGTGACCGTTGAACGTTTCAGTGAAATATTTTTCCACACGTGTTCCATATACAAAACAAATAGAATCCGTTAGATATTTTGTATGTTTAGCACGCGATGTTTAAGGAATCGTAAGCGACCCAGTGAACGTCCCAAGAGACGATGACGTCGAGCCCAGTTCCAACGAGATTTCTCCATCGAAATGTGTCGCTTCTCAGGGGAGCTAGTTTCAGGCATATCACCTTGATTGCTAAAAATAAGACTCGGAGAAGCTTTCATAAATAGAGCCTCATCGTTTTCGCAACGGACCGCGGTACTTGAATGATTTTCGGTGTATCAGATCGGGAAGAACAGTGACAGTAATCCGAACTGTTTGAAAAATTCACGACAGTGACTGCGCGCTTTAAGACATATCCTCGACGGGAGAGGATCGCGGGAGAAACAGAGTCGAAGTTTAATCCTTTAAGTACATGGATGGGGATCCTGTGAAACGATCCCTCGTTTTCGAAAAGCTCCGGGAAGTAGGAAAATCATATGATCGACGTCACGCCAATTTGCAACGTAAAATCGGAAGGAACGGTGTTCTCCATTTTGCTTCGGCGATAAAAGTTTTATCGCTCATCTATTCTTCTATCGAGTATACAGTGGCGTGCAAAAGTTCCCGGCCAGATGGAGAACAGGTCACCCGAATAACTCGCTTGGTTTTGCAGATAGAAAAAAATGTATCAGACTAAACTTACTTGGTATCGAGGCGCTCACAATCTAATGTTACTAATTTTTTCATAGGTGGAGGCATCAAGGAGATATGAATGGTTTTTTATCTAAATTCTGATAGTGTGTTTCAAGAGGAATGCAATGACCTGAAGGTCATTGAAGGACAATGACATGAAGGTCAGTCAAGATCGCGTAAAGTCAATTGCAATAGAAAATAAAATTGTCTGTAAGTTTGGTCTGATGTATTTTCTTGTATCTTCGAAAGCAAGCGAGTTGTTCGGGTGACCTGTACACAACGCCCCACCCTGTATATCGGTGACACAGGGAATTGCGGAATGCTATGTAATTCTTCAAATAGTTGTGTAGACTATTTCACGCGTTTTATTAAACTTTTTTTATTCGACCTTTCGGACAAGACGATACGCTACACTAATTCAGCTTTCTTCTCAGCCCGTGCGTTCAAGATAGTGCTCGGTCGAGGAAACAAAATGGCGAACACAGCTGATCGTGCAACCTAACCTTAAATAACACGGTAATCAGCTTACAGAAAAAAAACACGTGATATCTTACGTACCTAAGAGTTAGCACAGATAGTACAAAGAACGAAACTAGTTAAGACCACACGACACCCGACGAACTGAAAATGCTCAAGCATACGATGAAATAACTAGGATCGTGGACCGAACGGGATTCTTTCGTTAAAACAGTGATGCAAAGAGAGACTGTCCCATCGTGTTCTTCGGCCTGATCCCCGAGAAGGATCAGAAAGGACTCGTAGAGCGTCTCCTTAACCACTCGCAGCCCTTAATCGTTGCTTCTCAGTCAATCACCCTCCATCGAAGCAATCCGCCCTTTTTCGGGAAGGGTCGGCCCCGGATGTGTGTATAACTGCGTGTGCTAACAAAAGCAGCCGGCTGGCGCGTGTGTGCGTGTCGCGTATTAGTTATTCGACGCGGATGATTGCAGAGCGTGAGACTTCGCGCACAGTTTATCAACGACCAGGAAAACATAACGGCGCGTAACACCGTGAAAGAGGACCATCTGGAGAACAACAATTATTACGCGGGCCTGAGAGGAGGCAGACCGTTCGCAGCAACCAACAGCAGCCTGGTCTCGGCCACGAGGATACTCAATCAACACCTTTTCGGGTCCGCCAGCGGGCCCAAACAATACACAGGTAACGTTCATTAGCCTCCTGTCACTATCCGATATACAGTCACGCACATAATTATACACGCACATAAAGATCACTGGACTGCGGATCTTTATGCAAAATCAAAAATGTCTGCATTGATTGCCATATACAACAGCCATATCAAAATTTAATTCTCCTTTTAATTATCTTATTAAGGTAAAACTGGAAATTATCTATCTCTGGAAATAAAACTAACTAATACACTGGTGGCCTTAAATCTGTGTGATACCTCCACTGTTTTAAATTGTACGTGCCCATTTTTGTCATAAATGCATAAAATCCGCAGTCTATTGATCACATACATTTAAAATCAGAATAACTCTTTTTTATGAATGGACCAAACGACTTCAATTTCTCTGTAAGGCCAGAAGGATTAGTTTAGTAAATGACGTTTAACCCTCAGCACTCGAATGTTGACTCCGAGGCGCTATGTTATTATTAAAATTGCAATTAAAGATTGCTATGCCATTATTGAAAATATTGTTTAGATTATTAAATATATCGGTATCTAATCAGTAGACTGCGGATGTTTATACAAATGCATATTTTTATGAAAGACATTTTTTATAGAAGACTTTTATAGAGGACATTTTCAGCATATACATTAATTCTATCTGATAAAAGACACCAAAATAATATCAAATTTTCTATATAATTAATTATTTTTACAATAATTTAACTTTATACTCCCTTCAATAATATTAAATTTTCTATATAATTAATTATTTTCATAATAACTGTTGAAAATATAGAAAAAATTATCGTCACATATTGTAATACCAATTACAACTATTCTATATCATATTATTATATACAGGGTGTCCAAAACCACCCGTCCAGGGGGTGTTAACTTCTCAGATAAGCATATTCGGTAAAAATGTTTGCAATAAAAGTTGCAGGGATTAATGGGACATATGTCCATGACCTTGTATTTAATCTTCGGATCCATTTTCAAGGTTATTTGGAGGTCAGTACGTATTTTTTTATGGCCTCTAGGGTAGTTGATCGTTTATAATTTGCAAACCATTTAACCAATTTCAATGAAATTGAAATTCATATAACCGTCGTATCACGTAAAGTCATACAAAACAGAAAGATTTCAGGTCGGTCGGAGAACTCGGTTTTCGGATTAGAATCGCTCCGAGCGCAAAGGGTTAAAGGGATAAATTACCTTGCCCGAAGATTGACGTAATCGTTTCCCCATTTTGCCGGCGCGGCGATACCTCTCGCGGGTATCGGTCATCGTTTCGATTCCACCCCCGCGCTTGCCACCCCCGTAACTGGTTCGGTGGTTGCGAGATGATTCGGGCCACGTCCGGCCGTCGATTCGCCTTCCTATCGATTCCGCCGGTATTTCTGGGTCAGTCGGTATTCAGGGTAACCCGGCGAGCACTGTATATGTATATGTATGTATAGACAGCAGGTGAATCGAAGGGGAATTTCAGGAACGAGTACCGAGAGTAAGCTCTCCCTGTCCGCGGATTCGATCGACGGCGAGGGCGTGCCTTTTATCGACAGACACCGGGCGATCTCGAAGTCGATCCTGAAGAAATCCGAGAGCAGCAATAATTACTACAACACCGGCTGCGACTCGGACACCGAGAAACTGATCACCGACAACGCCTCCACGATCAGCATGTGCGACGAGACCGGGACCGGCGCGGACACGACGAAGACCAAGCAACAACCTGTTTCGCCGTTGCTCTCCAGACAGGTCCTCGAGTCGATCTTCCGCACGAACAACAACCTTGAGAGGGAGGACGAGGCGGCGGACCAGACCGAGGAGAAGAGCTACGTGTCCAAGATCACCAGGTCGATATTCGATGACGTCCTCGAAGGTACTCGTTTCCCTTTTATACGCGCGACACTCGATCAGCCCGTTGCTGTGTCGGCGCGAGATTAAACGGGCTTCAAAACGATCATCCTCTATCAAAGAAGCTTCTTTGAATTTCCAACTTAATTAGAGCTTGCAGTTCCGCAAAGTGAGATCACGCAATCCCGCAGGATCCCGCGTCACTTTTTGGTCCCGCATTCACGTAAACAGGTGTTGCGAAATCCCGCAAAGCGGGGCTGTGCGTGTAATCGGTAGACTGCGGTTCTTTAATTTCATCCCTTAACGACTTTGTTGCATTAATATATTTGAATTTTTCAACCAATTTCTTTATACGTGCATGAAGATCCGCAGTCTACAGCGGTCTACGAAGTCTACGAAGTTCAACACTATTATGCTCAGAATTTGGTACTCTATCGATCTGTGGTATAAAAAATAGGACATTCCATTTAAAAAACTTAATTTGACTCTGAAATCCACCCTTCCCACCATTCAAGTCCTCAAAAAAATTTGACTACATGATTGTACCCTTCATACCGAACAATTTTTGTGAACAAATTTTTTTCGTAACTTCAGTGCGTCGCAAGATATTCCCGTTATCGGATAAACGAAACACCCTGTAGATCTGATAAAGATCGATCGCCTGACAACGAACGTTTCTCGGATTTCAGAAGAGAAGCACACGCAGGACGAGACGCTGACGGAGAACAAGAACAAGGACGAGCAGAAGAAGCCGAAGACGCGTAGCCAGGACAAAGACGAGTCCTCGAAGGACAGTCAGACTATGCTGATACGCTCGTTGCGCCAGTACAAAGTGAAGAAGTCCGGCGGGGACGAGAAGCGACGGTCGAAGTCGAACAATCACGGTTACAACAAGGGCTCGGACGCGAACTGTCTACCCCAGGAGCATCGTTTCTCGTCGTAGCGCAGCCTGTCCCTGCGCGACATTCTGCTACCATCTCTGTACCAGCAGGAGATCGAGTCGCTTTGCGTGAACATGTCGTTGTTCGAGACACCGTTCGCTTCCTCGGGATCTGCGCGGAGTCGACGAAAACATGTCCAGATCGTTGAATCGACCTCCGTTGTGTAAATACTCGAAGAACCTGAAGAGGAGATGCGGCACGGGCACGCGTAGCTTCGAGCGATACAGTTCTGTGAACACAGGCTACGACCGCGCGGCACTGATCTTCGTCGAGCAAGAAGTAGACGATCGGTTGGCGCGGATACCAAAACAGCAAGAATGAAGAGACGTTGGTGTCCGGATATCGTCAGCGAAGATGATCCGCGCGAGGATTCGATGGGATCGAGGAACGAACGGCGCGAGAACGACACGAATAATCGGTAGTAACGATAAGAATAACGGTAAGCGCAAGCAGCACTGTAGGCCAGAGGTCGGCAAGAAGTGTCATACTTCTACCACCTCATCATATGAACTACGCGTGGCGTATTAGGGCGAAACCCGTATCAATGCGAGCACCGACGTCTAGCATTCAATTCGACATTTCGGATTGAGCACGCCAAAACGTACGAAAATGTTTCCTCATATCTGAATTCATTTTCCGAAATTATCATGCGACATCGTGGAATAGGCCTACAGAGGATACCATTGACAAAAAAGAAAAACGCATTGACAATAGTACAGTGGCCGAAATAATGATAGGTTCATATCATTTTTATGATATGTAATATTTTTTCAGTTCAACTAGAAAACGATTAAGTGAACCTACATTTATTTCGCACAAGAATTCCGTATTTTTGTAAAATTGATGAATAAACACATTGATAAGAATGATATTATTCAAATACATTATGTGTTCTACTAATTACATTGTGAGGACTCAGTTACTAATAATAAAAAAACTGTTATATCATAAAAGTGATACGAACCTATTATTATTTCGGCCACTGTACCTCCTCGGTAATGTGGAAACCTATTGATACGGGTGTCGCCCTAATGCGCCAAACGCAGTTCATATGGCGCGGGAACTAGGACCGTCACTGGTAGAGATGGGATCAAGTTCAATATATACCCACGAATCCGAGTCAATTTCAATAACCATATTTCATTTCATGTTTCGTTTCGTTTCAAAAGCAACAATGTTTCAATGATTATATTTGAAAAGCGTTCATTTCATACAAACTGATATCGAACCTCGGAACGAGTACTTACAAGTTTCGAAAAGATACTTCGATGTCGAAAGGAATCGAATCTTTCACATGTACATGAAATAAATACATAGATAGATTATGAAGTTATAATTATACCTGTTGAATGAAATTATGCATTAAAGGACAGTATAATTGATTTTAAAAAATCAGAGAAGTTTTGGTACGATATTCATAAAAGTTTCGAATCTGTTCGACCAAGATTCGAATATACTTGCAAGTATTACTTCCACTTACTAAGGTACTTGTAAAAGGTTCGAAACTATCTGGCATAGGTTCGAGTATACTTAGGAGTACTATTTCCATTTTTCGAAGTACTTATAGAGAGTTCGAATTCAATCAATCAAAGTTCGATCCTGTTTGCGAGGTACTTGATCACATCCCTCACGGGCAGCGAGACGCACGGCCGGTAAAAGTGGGCGTAGCCCTCGAAAATCGGCCGAAACGAGCACTTCTTGCCGACCTCTGTTGTAGGCAATACGCTTTTCCCTCGTTCGCCGAGAAAGATCGGACGAGAAGATTTTTGCAACGCACGCCAGCGCAGAAAAAAACAAAAAACCGCGATATCCGTTGCGTCGCGTCCTCCGTTCGCATGGCCGTTGTCGAAGCTGCTGGGGCTGCTTTGCGTGTCGCGCGCGCGCACGAGAGAAAAACAAAAGTAAACGAAAAAAGCAAAAACCGTCGCGTTAGTCAGAAAACCAATTTCGTCGCTCGCGGGGGAACACGGACGCGCGTTCGGAGCCGGTTCCCCCGACGATGTCGCGAGTGTTCGTTTATTTGCTGAGTGTCTTACACGTACAATTAGATGGTTGTAGTAGGGATGCGTTAGATGGGTCAGGCCGGCTCGGCTGGACCCCGCAATCGAAGCGGAAACGTGGCTTGGAAGAGCGTGAAGCGCGTAGACGGTGGCCGCAACTCGACGATAACTGCCGTTCCCGAAGTTCCAGTCTTCGTGTTATTTTTGTCCCTCCCCGTCACCGTTAGTTATCATTAGACTGCGGACTTTTATGTATTTACGAAGAAATGATCTGGGTGAAAAATATTAAAAAAAGACTACTTAAGGAATGAAATTAATTTTTAACTATCGTTACCCACAAACGATGCAGAATATTTTTAGTTTCCATAAAGATCCGCAGTCTAGACATCACGTTGGGTCTTTTAATGAAACTTTGGAGATTTATACGGAGACACCGAAATCGACAGAGCTCGCCTCGCACCGTGAGGAAGCTGTCGAAACGTTTTTACTCGCCCGGTATTATAACGTTACCCGTACGCGTACAGAGTGCTCTTTGATAAATCATGTAGGCCACAGACAGCAACGCGAAACGAGTTAACCCTTTCCGATAAGTCGATTAGAGACGTTTTTAGACGGACAAAGCGGAATAGACTCTCGACGATAGTCGTGTGAAGAGGTGTTAAAGGCTTCCCCTAGACAGAAACGTAGGATCAGACGCTTAGGACAGACAAGTAGATTACGAATGTATGTGGCCAGACGAGTAGAAACTGTACCGCTCGCAGACAGACAAGTAGATTAGGAGCGTACCTGTCAGATCAGTAGAGTAGGGACGTAACAGGCAGACGTGTAGAGTAAGAACGTACCTGTCGGACAAAGCCAGCAGATGGTGGTAGTCTCTGATCGAACTTAAATCAACTGACGTATCACCGATTAGAACAGTTCGAAGTGTTTCCAATAGATAAGGGGATTAGGGTAGGTTCGGGTCTGACCGTAGCGCAAGGTTCGACGTGAATATCGCGAGTAGAATAGCCTCTTCTTGGCCAGACAAGTAGAGTACGCTTCCTTTCGTGTCAAACATGTAGCATACGGCCCCTTCGATTAGACGAATCGATCTCTGTCCTAGCGAACCAAGTAGACTTCACGATTTTATTATTTTCAAACCGAACGATTGTAAATATAGATTTTTAAATATCCCCAATGGTAATTATTCGTTCGATTGCGTTGGCGTGATCGCTTCTAGCACCCCCCCCCCCCCTTTCGTCTCTTCCCTTTACGAACTTGCAAAGTTTCATTAAACTCGGACTCGTGGACGCTACAATCCAATCAATTCTTGCCAGTAGACAAGAATCATTTTGATGGCAAATAATTCCGGTTGAATTCTACCGTTCCATTAAATACTCATCCGTTTCTTCCCCAATGATCGATTAACAGAGTTTCTCTTCCTCGTTGCGATTAACGTAACGGTATCTCGAGCTTCGTTTATTTAACACGAGCCATCACTACCAGAGAGTTGTATCCACCTGGTCACGTTACTCCACGCAAAACGCAGTTCAGAGCGGAAGTTATATCGTAGCACGACCGCTCTTCCAGAACCGGAAGTCCGGTGAAACGAGCACGGAGTTCGTGCCGGTTCTTCATAACAAGCAAACTGCGAAACTCATGCATTCCTAGCGCGGACGAACGTTTCATTCGTTTCTATCGAAATCCATAAACACTCTCTCGGACTATGCAACAGTGACGTTTACGTATTTATAACAAACAAATGTTTATCTTCGTGTAACGATGGAACACCGATATGCTCGATAAAAGATTGGTATTTGAAATAAAGTGGTAATTAGGCTGCGGATCTTTTTCTTTGTTGCAGATCTACAAAGATACTACTACCACTGAAAGTAACATTTTATATGAATTATGATTACTCGTTCTTAAAATCTGCCTACAAAAAATTGAAAATTGCATAAACATCCGCAGTCCAGTGATAATTGATTAGTCGTGAGGAGTTCATTTGTACGGCTGACATTAACTCTACGAATTCGTTAAATTATTCATGAAATTGCAGCCTCGCTTTTGTACAATTTATCTAGCAACTCTGTCGATCTCTGGTTTTGAGAAGACTATTAGAAACTCGCCGGTGAATAGAATGTTAATGAAACGAAAAGTTGTATTTTTAACTGAAAAGAGTTCGGACGTTCTACGAGTGCGTGGAGTTTGCAGTCGGCGTTCCGCGATCGAGAGAATCGTGCGAGGCCGCGTTTAAAACTGCTCGCGTGGTGGTCGCGAACACCTTGTTATATTCTAGCCACAGGCAACGATCATGTTTTCCACGAGGAAATTTTACACCGTTGTTTTAACGATGAGAGAACGACAGGAGAAACTCGTCGGCTCGTTGCTTCGCGAAAGGTGAATTTTAACACTGGAAATATCGACGTTCAACGTATGCACGCCTACTTCTACAAGGGTTGCAGACAACACCTTCGCGGAACAAGATAGAGGTTACATAACGAAAATAAAAACTAGCAAATCAATCGATTTATTCGCGTGTCGCAAATCTCTCTGAAATGAAACGCATTCTCGTCTCGAACGTTCATAAGACATATTAAGAGGTAATCATGTTGACTGCTTGGTGGTTCTAGTGTTAACGCGCGTACTTAGGACGGATACAGATCGCGTCACGTGCTCAATTAAATTTTTCCCTTGTTTTCTTCTTCCCCTTCTCTTTCGTCGAGGAAATAGATTCTCGCATATTTTTCTGCGAGAAGAACGAACGCTTTCTCGTTTCCCGTTTCAGTCTCGCTGTAGATCGATCGCCTAAGTTCACGGCTAGCGGTACTCTCCACAACGTTGTTTACATAGGTTTTGCACTCGGAATTCACCCTTTTTGCAAGTCAAATTCCACTAAATCAATTTCACCCATTAAGAATATTTAAAATTAATTAGTTATTTATGTTATTATATTTATATTTATATTTATTATATTATATATTATTTATTCCTTACTAATTAATTTACATTCGATTCGATTTTTTACAAAAATTTGCTTAAAAATGCTTTGTCTGTGAAAGGGTGAAATTTATTTGCAAAACGTGTATTTGACTTGCAAAGGTTGAATTCGGAGTGCAAATTCTGTAGACGAGTCACCAGTAAAATACATATCTCTAATGGCATTTCTATTCATCGTTATGGTAGACGTAGGGAAACGAATAACTGTACAGTCGCAGGTTTAATGAACAAAAACGTCGAAAAACATATGAAGAAGGGAAAAGAAAGAAAAATAAGAAAGGTTGATACCTATTCTCCGTGCGGTTGCGGCTGTTCGGGGATCATTGTTATGCTGGTGGTTAATGTTCACGCCTCGAGTATTTTTTAACATGTTTAACGTTGTTTTCGACATTGTATACGAGCCGCGGGGAGGACTATTCTGAAAATTGGACGTCTCAACGTTTCGACTTTACTTTTGTAACGATGTTGTGTGTGTCGCTATCGGACTTGCGGATTTCAGACGCGTTTACAGCGTTCGGGATCACCTGACATTCCGTATAGTGGGAAGCGTACGATGAGGTTCTAAAGAAATGTTGTTCCGTCTTTGAATTTCGAATCTTTCCACACTGTACATTGGCAAAACGTCGACGTTGCGCACAGAAATCCGCAGCCCGATCGACGTGTTATATATTTCTAGTACAATACATCGGAGCACGATGTTCGATTTCGTCGAGAGTTTCTTAAGAACGTTCCAAAAGCAATGACATTAGTCTGAGAAGTACGTATATTTTTCGTTTCTACGATTAGCTACTCGAAGAATATTAATTTATCGAATAGTATATATTACATAAACGTAATAATGTGTACATATCTTAGATTTACAATTTCTAAAGCAACAGAATCATTTACAGCATAACAAAATAATAGTATTAATCGAAGTAAGTTAAAAAAAACGGCTGTACATATTCTAGTGTCTTGTAAATTTATGTGATCGGTTTGTATTATTTCTGTTCGTAACCAGAGTTGTGTTGAATTACAATTGAATTGCTTTACGAATTATGATTACAAAGTAATTCGATTACATTGTATTCAATTATTCCGTAATTCGAAATTCAGTCGGTTCATTCAATTCAATTATACTGTGATTTATAATTCTGGTCTCTTATTCAATTAAATTACAATGTAATTTATAATTCTGATCCCTTATTCGATTCAATTACTATGTAATTTGTAATTCTAGTCCCTTATTCAATTGAATTGCAATGTGATTTGTAATTCTGGTCTCTTACACGATTCAATTACAATATAATTTGTATTTCGGGTCCCTTATTCGATTCAATTACAATGTAATTCGTTTTTACAATTGTACAATTGTTGTTCGGTGTACAGTATACACTCATGATTCGCATAATTATTAATAAAATTAAATGAAATGTTCGAATTATGTAATGCAATTACAATGTAACTCGAATACTGTCTATATAAAGTACAATGTAATTCAATTACAATGTATTTAAATTAGCACAACTCTGTCCGTAACAAATAATCGAGAATCGAAATTTTGGTGAATAATTCTATTGAACGTAGATATTTACATCACTTCCTAACGAATCCTATGTTCGTGAGAGTCTGCTAATTAGTTACTAATATTATCAATATTGTTATCAATATCTTCTTATCAGATATCTAAGTAATAATATTCAATAGTATTATTAAATAAGTCATTAGTAACATCATTCAATAATAATACTAGTCACTACGTATTAGGTTAATGGAAAATAAACAACGGTTTAAGATATAATTCTATGAAAGTGCTCTCCACGATATAATGAGAGAAAAGTGTTGCGTTTCTTCCATTGTTTTTATATCGTGAATGTAGCATTGAAGTTTCTATTATATTTGCCAAGCAGCGCACCAATGGAAATATGTATATGAAAAAACATTACATATATATTTACAATCTAACGCTTCCCATGTGTTAACGATGATCAGCCATTTGCTTTCGATCGATCTATTGAATTGAGTGATATTAATATTAAACGTTAAACGGCAGACTATGTTTCTGGTGTGCGATTTCGTAAACGTGTTTCACAATTTCCACTATGTTATTATATACATATAGTGAAACCAATCGATCATTGTCCAGCGAGAAAACTTTCAGAATGGTCCTCGCGTACGAGATAACATTGATTGTTTCGAATTGTTACGGCGTTGTATTTATTATTCGCGGGAAACCCACACGGTCATTGTAGCCGACGTTTAACTATAAGAAACAGAGTTGGGCAAAACATATAATGCACATAATCATCAAAACTGAGAGAAATAATCAAAACGAATATACGAGCACTAGATACACAATATCCACTTATTAATTATTAATCACGAAATCAGTTAACACTTCTCTTAGAGGGTACATTTAATGTTATTGGGTTGAAATGGAAGATAGCTTGTGTCTCCCAAAAATGGCGAAAATTTATGTTTTCTTAATTTTTTGTACAAACGCTCTTTTCATCGAGGGTCCCAATCGATCGAAAATAAATTATATTAATTGAAATCTGAAGTACATCGATTCAAAAATTATTCGTGATTATTAATTAATCTTAGGGACGCTTCATAAATAATTACCGTTGTCACTACCAATCTATCGCTGAAGTGTATTACACAATAATCGAATCTCTAATTCTACAAAACATTTTGGATTTGATCAAATCACAATGCTTCTCAATCCTCAATCGAGCGCAATGTTGATTAATAGATTGGTTGCATAAAAATTTGTAAAGGATGTGTTGTAAATGAATACACTTCCCAGATAGCACAAAGACGTCTTTAAGACGTCTGTTTGACGTATGTTTGACATCTAAGAGACGTCCAGAAGACGTTCGTAGAACATTCGGGATGTCTTTAAGACGTCCCTAAGAAGTCTTGAAGGTGCATAAATGTTAATTAAAATAAAAGAAGGGAAGAGTAAAAATAGATTTCGACAAAAACGAGCTTAAAGTTAAACCAATAAATAGCTTTATTAGAAAAACGAATGTGGAATTGACATAAAAAGTGTAATAAAAATAACAATTGCAATTAAAATCACAATAAAAATAACAATTGCAATTAAAATCACAATAAAAATAATAAAAATTGAAATTGAAATTGGAATTGAAATTGAAATTGAAATTGGTATTGGAATTGGAATTGCAATTGGAATTGACATTGGAATTGAAATTGAAATTGAAATTGAAATTAAAGCAAAAACACTAACTCGAATACCAATGCTAATACTGCTAGATTATGGGTATGTAAAAACCACACTGTTTATGGTCTTAAAGACGTCTTTCTAGGACATAAGACTTTCCGACCTAAAATAAACGTAAAATGGACGTCCTTAAGACGTCGTGTGCTATCTGGGATTAATAGTTAATATCCGGACATAGACAAACACAGCGACGCTATTATAATTTCCAGACTGATCGCAGAGTGAATGATCGATTTGCCCAACTCTGACAGAAGAAGCTGGATCTCGATAATCTCGTAATCGCTTGGAGTTGCTCCGGAGTAAATCAATGTCTTCTGTGAATTAACATAGTCGGAAGTAGAAAGTTCCTAGAGAAATTGTACAGAACGTGATTTATTGTTTATGATCGTAATTGTATATTTAGCACAGTTTAGCGGTGACCATAGTACAAAAAGCGAGCCACGACCGTAGATAGACCGTGGCGGGCGGGAGTCAGCCAGGTGTAAAAGCATGATGGCGGTTCGAGGAAACTGAAAATAGTCCGCGGAGGCGAAACGACACGAAAACAAAAGAAAAAAGACATGTTTCCTTTCTCTTCTCGACGCCGGCTATCCGTTTCGAGATTTGTTGATTTGTTGTTACTGGTCCCAGGCGTAACGACGATAATTATCCGACGAATTGGGCCGTCTGATTCCCAACCGGTGGAGTTGAAACCAGAGTCATGTGTTCAATCACAATTGAATTATTCCATGAATTCTAATTACAAAGTATTCGTTCAATGAAATTACAATGTAATTCGTAATTCCGGTCCCGGATTCAATTAAATTACAATGTAATCCATTTTAAAGATACTTTTCACATTAAGCGAGTACTGTACACATTGAGTAATTTACATTATGTTGTATTTCATTTATATTTTATTTAAATCGCATTGTATTTCGATTACACTCGTGATTCGCGTAATTAGCAATGACATTAAGTGGAAGGTTCGAATGTTACAATGTATTCAAATTATCACATCTTTCTGATTGAAACCATCTCGCTACTAACTGGAAATTTTACGAATTCCAAAGTGATCAGTAACAGTCTTCACTGGTAAATCAGCAACCTGGAAACATTTAATTTAACACGTGTCAACACGTGCGCTGCATATATTATAGTAGAAAATTAATTTTTACATCCGGACAAATAGCTCTGTCACGAATTTCTGCGAAATGATAAGTGAGAGAAAAGTGTCAGAGACCAGATTTATACCAGGTGAGATCAGAACGGCTCAATTCACATGTTGGCTGCCCAAATGTGCACCACCAACGCGATATTGTGATAAGATGATACGCCTGTTTCGGTTGTTTTTACTGTTAAGAATATAAATGTTTACCAGTTGACTTGTACGCGCATTATTTCGATCGTTGTTCTATCGGCAGTTTTGTGCATTCACGAGGTTGCAAATGGTGTCAGCTGAGTCCACGAATCGAATGTTTCTTCGAGAAAAATTGAATGGTGCTGGACGCCGGTGACCACCGTGGCAGTCAACGTGTTGATCGGTAAAAGCACAAAAAGAAACTTGAAAGCGCAAAATAATTTTCTAACGCATATAATGTTATCGGAAAGCGATTTATATGCTAATCGATTGCCCCCTTCTCGTCTCTACGATCACGAGAGTATACCTTGCTCATCGACATCGATTTACGCCTTTGAAACTGTTCGATCGATCCATGTGAAACTGCCAGTCGCGTTCCCTTCGTTCAAGACGAACAAAAACAACAATTCCAAATTAGATTCGAAGCCGAACAGATAATCGTTTCGAAGAAATATAGTCTAGTCAAACTTGCCAAGCTGGACATTTCATTTCAACATCGTTTTCTTTTACAAACGGCAGTTTCATATGCAATTAGCCGAATGCATCGGGTCATTCCATATGTGTGTCCATAATTATAAAAGTAGTCTAACAATAAGTGATATATTTCTTGTTTCGAGATATTTCAAGGAAAACGATATTAACACTAAATGAACTTCATTCTTCACAATATCGTAAAAATCACATTGAATTTAGTTAAAATAATGTGATGCGAAATAACTGATAAACTCATTTACTTTCTCAATTTTCAATCAGACCAATTTCATAATTATGAGCACATATAATGATTGAAAGTTGAATTTGAATTTAGATTTAAATATATGTGCCTATAATTACGAAAGCGGTCCCAGTGATATATTTCTTGTTTCGAGATATTTCAAGGAAAGGATATAATCGGATGTGAAATAACTGATAAAATCATTTTCTTTTCCAATTTTTACTTAAACCACTTTTATAATTATGGGCGCATGTGTATAACATCGTCTCTATTGTTTCTAAAACGGTTCGGTCACTTTATGAAGCATTCAGAAAAAGAATGATTGGCACGTAAGTGATTATAGTTGGTAGCTATTAATTATTCAACTGTAATTCACAGAACGAGCGATGCGTACGGAATGATCCGATGAATTGTATTTCTTTAATGCGAGGCGCAAGCACATACACACATACACACACAGAGTCAATTCTCGATTACACAATTCAAGTTACACTTAGAAACGATTCTTCTGCCATGATATCAAAACGTTTCTAGCGCTAGCTGATCTCAGAATTTCGTCGATCATATATACACACACACACACACACACACACATACACATACACGCGTTTCCGTTGATTTCTCGGATTTCTAAGGCCTAGAATCGTAGCTATAAGGCGAGTAGTGTGCATAAGCGAATAAAGTTGTAATTTGCCAGTTTTTGTTCCTCACAACAGTTTCTTCATTCGTACCGCGCATCCCTTCCAACTACGATCTAAAGTTCAATATTTCTCTGTCCATCGCTATTCTAGTCTAACTTTTCTTTTTCAGATGATCCGTTTGTACTTCGCAGATCGATCTGTGTAAATGTCGAGGGAAGGAAAGCAGGTTTGCAGACGTGCCAGGAAATTGCTTTATTGCAGTTGCTTTCGCTATACAAGGATCGTATAATATTGAACAGAGTGAAAACATAGAGTCGCGTAAAGTGCCAAGTAAATACCTAACATTCGTTTGCCGTAAACAAATATCTCGGTGAAGATTTAACTTGAGGCCGGAGGCTGTGCCACGGTTTCGGTGGTGGTGCTCTGCGCGTCTGATACCGGCTTCTCTTGCAGTTCCAGCCACGGTAGTCGTTTTTGCAGTTCTAACCTGTCGCAAACAACAGATCCCACTTCATTCTAGTGCTACAGAGAAACAGAGACTCTTGATTCGTACAGAGCTATCGGTTGTCTCAACGAATGCAGCTATGCTGGCTCAACCTGTAATGTCTCGACGTCAGGACGTTCGAACGAAATTAGGATGCAGTCAAAAGAATAATTCATTTCCATAAAGTTATTCTTCTAGAACAGGCCTGGGCGACGCTGGCTCGCGGGACAGATGTGGCTGCTTCTCTCCTTCTCTTGCGGAGAAGATGAGAAATGGCTGCTTCCCTCCCTTCCCGAAGAAAAGTAGCAGCAACATCTGTTCCGCTAGCCAGCGTCGCCCAGGCCTGTTCTAGAATATTTCCTCTTGGTCGATTCTTGCAATTAATTCAAGCGATTGAATTCAATCTCTCAATCAAGACGTTCGAACGAAATTAGGATGCAGCCAAAAGATAATTCATTCATTTCCATAAAGTTCTTCTTCTAAAATATTTCCTCTTGGTCTATTCTTACAATTGCAAAAAAAAAGACGTTCGAACGAAAGTAGGAACAGATCCCACTCCATTCTAGTGCTACAGAGAAACAGAGACTCTTGATTCGTACAGAGCTATCAGTTGTTTCAACGAATGCAGCCATGCTGGCTCGGCCTGTAATCTCTCAATCAAGACGTTCGAACGAAATCAGATAATAAAGTACTCTTACTCCATAAAGTTACTCTTCTAGAATATCTCCTCTTAGTCAATTGTTACAATTTATTCAAACAATTGTCCGAACCAGGTCAGAACAGAGTCGCCAGATTAAGACTCGTGTCCCCAGTCTACCTTCCCCTTCTACGTCATGCGATGTAGTGCATGCATCTCAATGTCACGTGACCAATCCGGTCCAAGTAAATTCCCCTGATCTGATGACTCTGAAGAGGCTACAATCAGAGATATCCTCTCTGCTACAATGTAGAGTCCAGTGTCGCCAGAACGGGGAAATCGAGGGGAATACAGTTTACCCCCTCTCTGATAACCAGACCAGTCTACGGCACGGGTACCGTGGTCTACGGTCTTAGTGGGGGACGTTGGAGTGTGCGCATGGTGTTGCAATAGGATAGTAGAAGGGGAAAAGGAGGAGAGGAAAGTAATATCCATTTGGATACCTTCTGGTGACACTGCCGTAGACCACGGAGCCCGTACCGTAGACTGGTCTGATTATTATCAGAGAGGGGGTAAATTGTATTCCCCTCGATTTCCCCGTTCTGTCGGCACTGCTCATGGTGCTGGAATGGGATAGTGGAAGGGGAAAAGGAGGAGAGCGAAAAACAACCGGTTTCAGTTGTTTCTGGCGACACTGGTAGAGCCGTAGAGCCTATATTTTTCGACATCTAGTTTCTAATACTTTTCCTGTAGCAAATGTATGAATAAATTGTTGAAACTGCTTTATCGAGCTGTATCTTCAAGGAGAGGACGTCTCCGGAAAGTCGACGACTTTCTGTTGCCAGTGAATGTCTAAAAGTGTATTCGGTAAATTTTACCTGTATCTAGGATGACTGATAGCGTAGACGTATGGGTCCAAGCAAGCAACAGCTTTGCACGTACATGCTGGTATCATCGTAACACCGGGTGTTAGCAGAGCTTTGTTGCCAAACGCTCCGATCATCGCCATTACACCGTACGGCGTCCACGAGCAGATGTACAGGAAGCAGATGGTGATGGCAGCCTTCGAGAATGATAATAACATTAACAACATATACTCGATAAACATGAACAGTGGAACAGAAAATTGATCCGGAAGTTCTAGATAGGTGAGCGAAAATCACACTATACCAGAGTAAATACGATCACTCTAAAGACGTTTTAGTGTCGGCAAAACACGATGTTCTGCTGGCAACGACGGTGAAGGTGTAGCAGCGAATAAAAAGTACCTTGGCTATGCGGACCTCGGCACTCTGAGCATTAGTGCCCGCGTTACTCCTCAGACTGTCCACGTTCATCTTCTTCGCCTGTTCTCGAAGGGCTTTCTCGTGGTTCACGACATGGCTGACGATCTGACTGTAATAGTATATGATAAGCGTCATCGGAATGGCGTAGGAGAAGGTGAATATAGTCGCAACGAAGATCCGTATCTCATTCGAGTCGGTCAGGTAATCGAAGGAGCAGCTGGTGAGGAAACCCTCGGGCACGAAACGGCCCCAAACGCCCATCGCGGGCATCAGGGCCCACGGTATAGTGTACGTCCAGATCAGGACGATGAAGAGCATCACCTGGCCGCGCGACAACTTGCCGTCGAGAGGTCTTGCGATGGTGCTGGAAACGAAACCAAATCCTAACTACTTTCAAACGAATACTTCACCGTGAAAAGTTGCTTCAACATCAAACATTCCGAGGCAATTCTACAAAATGTGGGTGACCATGTAATTGACAATTTAATCATGGAGACGCTAACGAGTAGACAGCGGATTTCACGCGTTTGAACGGTGACTCTAAGGCGCCACTAATAATTCTTACTACCATTATTCAAAATATTTGTTGCATTATCAAATTTGTATTCAATAAATTAGTAAGCGTATTTAATATTTTAATAAACCACTGAAATCATTGTACGAGGTATTACATCAGTTTTGTACCGACAAAATGAAGAAAATTAGAATAGCCCCGAGAGCAAAGGGTTAAACATATTGAGAAAGAAAATTAAATTTCTATTTCACTCCGGTTTGTTGCAAATTAGCTGAAAAATGTTTATTTTGCATAAAGATCCGCTGTCTACTAATGAGATTAAAAAACAAGCTATAAAACTCCGACGAAACTTAATATTGTGAGTAACTGTCTCCTGCCTAGAAAGTTCGAGGCCCGACAAAATGGCGTCGAAGCTCGTTGCAAGTAGCTCGTGAGAAGGGATACGATTAACGTGCTTCTCGTAATTGTTCTTGTACCATCTGAATTGTTTTCGAGATAGGAGTATCGTACCTGTATCTGTCGTAAGATATTGCCGCGTTCGTCATGGCTGCGCCGATTCCAGTCAGAGAACCGATGACCGCGAAGATCTGACACCCTAAGTGGCCCGTGGCGAACCCGGTATTAAAGGAATTGTATATAAATATCGGCGTCTTGATCATCATGAAGAAATCGCATACCGCGAGGTTCACGACGAACATGTTCGAGGGTGTTCTCAGTGACTTGGCGCTGGAAACACGAACAATTTCTACGATTAGTTGGAATCTTTCTAAAGCAAGGAAACACTGATTCCGCACTATCGCTTTTAACCCTTCGGACTCGAAGAAATTTTAATTCGAAAATCGAGACGTTTCTTTCGATCCAGATCATTTCCTCATACAACAGTTGAGCTTTTTACAATTTACAGAATACAGACGAATTGAATAATATCAAAACTGTTTTGATTAATGGTATGGCAACTTTTACTGGCGCCTCAGAGTCACCATTCATGTGCAAAGGGTTAACATAAATTCCCGATTGACGCAGCGCAACACGCGTATGCTTTACCGTGTTCGTTCGGACACTAAAGCGCTAGCAAGAAGCAATATTACCGACGCGAGAGCTCGTGAACACAACAAACATTTGGTAGAAAACTGATATCACGTTTACTGGCAGCCGTCGCGCCCCATTAACCTTTTGCACTCGGATGGTGACTCTGAGGCGCCAGTCAAAATTGCCGTATTGTTATTCGAAACAGTTTTGAAATAATTTAATCCTTCTGTATTCTAGAAATTGTTAAAAATTCAAATATTGTATGAGAAAACAGGTTCAATTTCATGCGAATAGTGTAAAAAATATTATATGGAATGAAAATCTAGGGTAAAAGACATGACTTGATTTTGGAATTCAAATTGTTTCGAGTCCAAAGATGAAATTGATATAATGTTTAATAATGTGAATAGTATTTTGAATAATGGTGCAGCAATTTTTAATGGCGACTCCAAGTGACCATTCGAGTTCAAAGGGTTAATAGAAGAGGATGCAATTGCTGGCGGAGAAAAACTGATCGGGCAACACTTACGCGCAAAAGATCCATATCACCAAGCCATTCCCAAGCAATGCGAGAAATGTGAAAAGAATGTACAGAAGGGCCAATAAATAGTGAAGGGAGGGGTTCGGCTCCGGGTAGACCAGCCAATGATCCGGTATGTGAATGATTTCCTCCGGTGGAACGTTCCATCCGAGCAGCCGGGGTGGTCCTACTGGTCCGTATCTCGCCTCCCAGTGGATACTGTCGTTGGACATGTTGGTCACACACCGTCCGCCAGCCCCTCTCCTTGATACCGCCGATCAGCCGGCTGTTTTATACCGTTCTACCCCCTTCAAACGACGAAACCCTAATCCCCGTGATTTAGCTGGCTTCCCACGGCGGATCAGCCGCGGATCATCCCCTAGTTGCTCTTGGTCAGCAGGAACGTGCGTCAAAGTCATTCGAAGCGGTCACGATGGTCATCAGTCGAGGTTCCGAGGCCGGGGACGCTGGATGAACCGCCGGACACCCTTGATTTCGTGCGATGAAACCTGCGCACAGTGGGGTATCTGGCCGAAAAACCGGGAAAACTATATTTTGCCAATATTTGTGGGCTCAAGGTCATAAACAGACTGCGGATCTTTATGCGTTTATGAAGAAATTGGTCGAGTGAACTATAAAACAGTAAAGAGGATTAGACAAATTTAATAATATCGTAATGTCGTTTTTAAAGTAAAAAAATCATTAAGGGATAAAATCAATTTTTATTTTATTCTTGCTTCCCACGATTAATGTAGAACATTTTTATTTTGCATGAAGATCCGTAGTCTAATTATGCGAAAGTAGGTCGTTGAATTCGTCTTGACGTCAGCTATTATGAAATGAAAAATGTATTTTAACGAATCTTTAACATTCTTTAACATTTAAAGCATCGAAATGTTTTTTATTTTTTGTCGAAAAAATTTTTAAATTCTTATTAACTTAATTTTCTTACACTTAGACACGAATTTAACTAACGATCTTAAACAATTAGCTAAGTAAATAAGGTAACACGCTAAATATAAACCAAAGTTTAAATCTAACACTATGTATAAACGAAAAGAAACTAAAGGAAAACTAAAATATAACATAGAAGAATGTAACATAAGTTGTAGAACACTTGCTTGGGTATAATAAATAACAAAATTTCCAGTTTCGATAACAATGTACGCTTTATTGTGAGCAGAACGGACAAGCATTATTTCGAGGCAATTTCAAAGATAATGTCAATGGTCCTTTATTTCTGTAATACTTTTACAAACACACTGTACCGTCCGACAAAATCAATTCCAATTATTCGCGCAGCGAATACTTTGATACTTAAAAATACATAGAATGATCCGTATCGCGCCTCGATGATGCATCATCCGTTTCAACGTAGTCTTTTACAAACTTGATTTTACGAGATCGATAAATGTACCCGCAGATATTTATTGAGAAATCAGAAATAATTGTTTTGTTGAACCCTCAACGAATTTTCATTGGGAATTCTACAAGAACGCTTCATGTTCATTTCAATTGAATCTTTTTATCGTTACAAAATATTTGATTTGCCGAACATTTCGTAAGCGATTAATGGCAGCAGCTTACTATTTCTGACTTTTGTCAAGACTAAATAATTAATATAGTGGTGCTATTTTATTAATACTTCGTTGATTTCACTGTCCAACAAATTTCAACTTTTTTTATGTTTCCTAATTACTGTTAGGTGGTTCTTATAAAGTTTTCTGCTCTGATTCCGAATCTGGCCGTAATTTTCAATCAAAAACTGTGCGTCTAGGAGAAAAATTAAGGCCAGATTCGGAATCAGCGCAAAAAACTCTATAAGAACCACCCAACAGTAATTGTGGAACAAATTTGGTGGACAGTGTTTTCTGTGCTTACATATTAGTCAAAATATGTTACAGTAATACTCTAAAGCCGTGTATTGTACATATACAATTCTATGTCGTGTGACATACGAAAAATAAGTTTTCTTGTAGAAAATGTTGACAAGCTAAATCAGCACCAAGCACTAGTAAAATGTGCATCATTCTGTAAATTGCATATAAATAAGTTTCATTATACTCTGCCTTGCCTCTCAGCAGATTCGTCGATTAAAGTATACGCTGGTAAATAGGACGAAGGATTCTTCGGATCCTTCAGTCGCGGATTTGGTACTGTAGCTGACTTCGTTCCCAAACTTGTATAGCCTTGATCGTATAATGGGCAATATGGCACATTATACTTCAATAGGAAACTCCACACTTGGTCGTACGTCCAGTTCAGAATAGGATTCACGCGAACTATACTCGGCCAACCCGGATCAGTTGGCGTGAAAGGTTTCAAGTTCTTTGAACCAGGATCACCCATCCGCATTCCCATCAAGCTAACCTTTAAATTCTTCCGTTCCTCCAATAGCGAACTCAATGCCATTTTTATAGGGCGTTCTTTTCTTATCAACTGCAGATTATAGTACTGCGTAGCCGTTTCCACAAAGGAATCTACCTACGAACAAAAAGATTACTCTTTTTATATAAAGAATTTTATATAAAGAATTTCAACTACTTTCAATCTGACTTTCTTACCTCTGGAAATGGATCGGCTGTTACATATAAACACAACAGCGGCGAATAATTCCGTAATTTTGCAACAGCTGCAGCTAAATGTAAAACCACTGTGCAATCTTTCCCACCATTGAAACTTACAAAAATATCTTCTTGTCGATACCTAAACATTTACCATAAATGAATCGTAGTCTACGCAATTGTGGCTTAATGGACTTACTTATCAAAACATTCTTGTAAAACATCCAAGGCGATTTTCAAGTGGGGCTTATTATTAGCACCTTTAAAAACAGCTCTTGCTTGGTAATCGGTAAATCCATTTTCCAGATTTCGTATTTTCTGTACCGGTAGAGAACTCAACAGTTCTCCTTTTGCTTCTAGAACAAGTTTCTTTTCTCCCTCCAATGTGATTCTTGTAAAATTGTTGGGTGATGTTTGAGGATAACTACCGATACTGACTTTATTTTTCCAACGATTCGCATGCTCGTCCAAAATGTTCACGATAGCTAATTCACTTAAATTAATGTCTATAATCTCAAAATATAAAGGAGTACCCTTCTTTAATTGTGGTACTATCGTGTCGACAGCAGGTTCAAAGTATTTCGGAGATCCAGGTAATATGTATACATTCTTCGCTTTTATAACTGCATACTTTCCTAGAAGTTATTCAATTTATAAGTTACGAAATTATTTTCAATTTTCTTTCTTCGATATAGTTAACCCCTTGGATTAGAACTTCTTTGACGTTCGTAATTTATTTATTCTCAAATCGTTACATGTTAACTACGATAAAATAGAATTTCATTTCAATTTAAACGAAATTAACGACATTATATTTACCCGATTCTGTTCGAAGTCTTCATTCACGTACGTATGCGTACGTATTAGTACAAGGGATTAATGAATTCAAATGTTTTTAACCCTTTGCACTTGGAGCTATATTAACTCAAAAAAAGAATAATTCCATTTTATATGATTATTTTTCATTTTATGGATATGAAATTGATATAATAATACAATACTTAAATGTTTAGTAATTGATTAGATAATGTAAACAATATTTTGAATAATATAATATATGGTACAGCAACTCGAGTGCTAAGGGTTAAGCATTTTATTAATAATTCACGTACTTTGCGACTGAACGTAAACGAGTTCACAGGGTGTTGGTACAACGGTAAATCGGCGAAATTCTTTCTGATCAGGAAATAGTTTTGCATAAATATCAACCAATTCTTCGTGTGGCTCAAGTTTCAATTCCAAACCTTTCGCCACAGCTTCATATGTTACATCATCATGGGTAGGTCCGACCCCGCCAGATGTAAAGACAACAGAATAGTTTTTCGAAGCATCGCACACAGTCTTTGCAATATCATCTACCTATTTTCAAAAAGGAGATGTGACGATGTGAATTCAGATATTATCCCTGGATCAGTGCTGGGATATTGCAATTGCACTATTTAAAACCAGTGCTGCAATCTGCGATATTGCACAATTGCACCAATTGCACGGTTTCACGCGTATGTGCGACGATTTTTAGCGTCAGTGACGTAGAAATGTAGCTAACATGGGGTACCCTGGTCATCCCACATAATTTCGCAAAATTTGTTATGACTTGATTGTTGAAATATAAATTATAACATGTGTGTGTTGTATTAAAATTGAATATGTATGTACATATAATATATAATATATAGACTGCAGATCTATATGCAAAATAAAAATTGTCTGCATCGATTGCAAGAAACAGAAGCTAAATCGAATGTTTTTTGAATAGAGGAGAAATCATATATTGACATCTTCAATTTAAAAAATTTTTTAACAATTTCGAATTTCATCTACGCAATTTTACTATAAATGCATAAAGATCCGCAGTCTGATAATATTGAATAATATAAACTTCTTCCGGTACTTTCCTGCCAGTAATATAGTGCCCCACTACTTTCTCCACAAACTTAGGACGTAGCATGTACCTGCAATGACCTGCATTTGGTCGCGCATGTGCGTGAAAGTCGTGCGATATTCCAGCACTGGTTAGAACCCAATTAATTCGATGTTAGCATGGACAGAAATCATTTGTATAGATTTGGAAATTAGATATTTTTTAAAGCAGCTTCTTCTCACGGACAACGGTCAGCTGAGATAATATTTACCGATGCAAATAAGCTAACGTTTATTAGATTATGTTATTGGCCGCTTGGTGCAGCACTTTACTGGAATCACCGAAACTTTAAACACTACGAACCACGAGTTGTATATTTACTCTTCTGTTCTCTCAGCTAATTCGAAAGATTACGTAGGTACATGTAGTGAAATATCAAATGTAATTATAAAAGATATTTTAAATAAAATATAAGAAATATTAAAAGAAATACACTAAACTGTATATGATAAATTGGGTATCACAATTGTTCAATGTTTTATTTGAAATCTATACTTCCAAACGGAAGTATTTTCAGGATGAATTGTTTTCTATAAAGATAATAAAGTAATACGCACAATATCAGGTATCACTGTTACTCTTTGAAGTTTAATCCCAGAAGCACGTAGACTTTTTGCGAGATATGTCGTATTCGTGTCAACTATTTGTCCACGTAAAATTTCATCTCCTATTACAATCAAGCCTGCAGTACGAACCTCCATGACGAATGATTTTCCTATGTAAAATAAAATTAATTTATGTAAATACTAATGAGAGGAAATTGAACTGCTCGAACACCTTACGAGTTCTTCACTTTGAAACGATTAATAGTCATTGAGAGTAATACCATAGCTATCATTGTACAAATATTACATGTGGAATATTTAACTATACTTAGATAACTGCTGAAGATAAAAATTAGGTGATAAGAATAAACTCTGCGAAACACTTTCATTGTTGATTACGTTTATTTTATGCAACAAGGTTTGTCCAATGAAAGTTTCCAGAAAATGTGATTTACATTTATAGAAAATAAATCGATAGTATTCATATACATTTTCATTAATAAATGATAACAGTGCGTAAGTGAAATTGTCTAAACAAATTCATCTAAGTTGCATTTGTTCAACCAATGATGTTGTTACATCCGTCTGCACCGGTGTCCTATTGGGTATTTTCTTCTTTTCTGCGCGTTTGGTATTCTTTACCTTTGTTATAGGTTTGGACCGATGCATATCTTTACGTATTTCCTGAAGTTGTTGATCTATTTGTGCTGTTCTATCCTTACTCTTTTTAATCGCTTTGTTTCCTTTCAAATCTAACTATTAAAATAAAGAATTGCAATATTCTTATGATTTATTGAATCCAGACAATAGATAATACTTATACAAGAACCGAACTCGTATTCAGAATTATTCGTTAGTATTTATTGAATTGTATGCTTATTGTTTGCGAGAGTTCACTTACGTTTTTTAAATTAGATACGACCTTCTGTGCTTTGGCCTTCAGTTTAACGCTACGAACTGTCGACACTTGGAACACATTCTTGTTCTTTTGATTCTTTCGCTGTCCCTTGTTCTTTCCCATTATTCACTGTAATATTATCGCTTACAGATATATCAGATATATTTTCCATTTTCAATTTCTTCATTGCTGGCTCCTCGCCTTTCAAAATTCTTCTGTTCAATAGAAACGAAACACGGATCATTTCTTTGTACGGAGAAATATTTCTAACAGTGTGTAAATTAACTAAAGACTCTTGCAACGTACAACCAAGTTTTTCCTCCACTAGTAATTGCGCAAGTTTACAAGCGTCTTCTCCCTTGTTTGCCTTTACGAAGCAATATAGATGTACTATGGGAGGTTGAGAATTTATCTTTATTATTTCATCTTCATCGAAACATTCGTAAAATACATCCAAAAATTCAACAGCGATGCTTGGTAAATTCATTACTATATGTTCTGAGCCATCTTTCTTGCTAACTCGTCTGTTTAAAATATCTTCTTTTACAACAGTCCTTAAAAATTCCCTACCATCCATATTAAAAGATTTGATATTAGATTTGACTTTATTAGCTTCAGCATTCTTTTTAAGCCACTTGTACGATTCAGGATTTAAATCATTCGCGATTACTCTAATCCCCTTACGAGCAGCGGGAACAGCGAATGGTCCGACTCCAGCAAATACATCGTACAACACATCATTTGGTTTCATAATTTTTGTCAGATTCGAATGTTCCGTAGACAAACGAGGATTCCAGTATACTTGAGAAAAGTCAAACTCGTATGCAAAACCATTTTCTTTTGCTATTGTGACAGTATCTTTATCGCCTGCAAGTATCTCCATTGTGAAATGTCTAAATGTTGTATCGATTGTATTTATCTTGTTTACTACAGTTCTAGCAACTGGTATAGTATCGAGGAAAACCTGACCGATAATCGTTTTGTATGGCAAATGCATATCGCGCAAATTTAAGTGCACAATGTGGCCTACCAAGCTGTACGAAGTTGGAACTTCAATTCCTTTAGGTAAAACAGCCTTTAATATATCATTTGCATTCCAATTATCGTAGTTTATGGTTAATTCTGTCTTTCCAAATTCTTCGTATAATCCTGAAAGTTGTTCTCTGTCGTTTTCCGACAGATCTTCAAACTTTTTTACTAAGCTGGGGTCCAAATATGCGATAGTCTTGTCGTCTACATTTTGAATTGCTTTAAACTTTCTTAGTTTTAATAAATATTTTTTCATGATTGGTTTCATTTTTGATATTTTAATATCACAAAATTTTATATATGGTAACTCTATAGCAGATGCGAATGCTGTACGGTCCAGACATGTCATTCCTCGCACTGATTCAGGAGGAACCAGCAAAGAAGTCATTTTAATATCACAAGAATGATATTTCGCCCAAAAACATTGGTTGATTAATGTTTTAAAGTGTCTCTTTATACCCATGAATATAATATAATACCCTACAAAGAATTCCTAATTATTCCATTTCGATCAAAATCGTTTCTTGGTATAGTATACAATAACAATTCTCCTACATAATTTCTCTATTCTACGTGGAATATACAAACGTCTGAATTGAACTCTTACTATTGATCATATATTTATCTAATCAATTGTACGTTTCATATATTTACATATTCATTTTTCAAACCTATTAAATTTGCATTTTTTTATTCAATATACATACATATGTGCACGTAAAGCTTTATTAAAAACAATCGTATTGTGTAAATTTATGAGAAAGTATGAATTGGAATGGAATATTCTTTATAGAAAATATTAATAATCATGTTAATGGAAAATAACTGTTATTTACCTTTATGGTTTGGCTTCTTATAAAATTCAATTCTTCGTATGTTGATGTAACTCTGTCATATACGAAGTGTGGTTATCAATTCCACGTTACAATGATAATATTAGTATAGGTTATGTTATAACTAGGTACAAACCTTAGACCATATACACTTATAGACCCGGTATAGATATGTATATTTAGGATATGCAACAATATGCAATAGGACGCAGTGTTCCAAGGTAACGTGAGGTAACGGCAGGTAACGGACAGTAACCACTGGTTACTATCGGTAACATTGGGCGCGACACCGAAGTGGTATTGAGGCCACTTTGGCCAACTTTGGCCCCAGCAAGTACGGCGTGACGGTGACGGCGACGGCCCCGTAAGATGAGACGTCTGTAGTCTGTACCAGATCTGTACCTATCCTAAGTCTGTGCTCGTCGGTGCCGACATTGACAGACATCAAAGTACCGCCCGTAGTCGCCGTAGTTAGTGTTGCAGTTGCAGGTCTGATACCTTCTTGCTCCTATGTCGACTGTCGACTCTGGTGACTTCTTTGACTTCTTTCTAGCAGCGGCCAATATAACAGTAGAAGTGGGGGTGAATACATGTAATTTCAGTAATTTGCATTTTGTCGTCATTTAGATACAATGTAATCTATAATATTTGAAATAAAGGCCGCGTATCTAGTATCTTCTTCATCTATATTTTAAACATAACCAACCTAGATATGCCTAGATATGAAAAATAGAAAGTGGGGATAGATCTGTTGTTCCTAATCAAATAAATATTGTGTGATTGTAAGAGAGAAATTAATAAAAACAATTTGAGGCCTCCACTAGCTAACAACTTGTCTCAAAATGGGGACTGTAGAATACGGTTTTCCGATGATAGGAGGTCTAATGCCAGTGAGTAGTAAATACGAATTACTCTCTATATAAAAGTGTTTTTAATGTATAATTGTAAGAAATGATCTTTTTCTTTTTTGATACGCGTATTTCTAGCAAATTCAAGCGCTTATAGCACCGCCTGTATCGGAGGATTCAAAGGCAGCAAAAAATAAAAAGGACAAAGAAGAAAAAAAACACCCATACTTTAAAAGACGTGGACGAGGCCATAATCGCGATATCTGCGATGCTTGCAGAGATGGAGGAGAGCTTATATGCTGTGATAAATGCCCTGCATCGTATCATTTACAATGCCAGTGAGTTTAAGGCTTTTCCAAGTAACAAACAGGTCATCTTAGTAGTGTTGTCATAGATTGTTGTTCTTGGATATTTACATATCCTACCTTACGAACGTACATGTATTTTATATATTTCGAGACTTGATCAGCTTTTAGTCTCTGATACTTCAGGGCACAACAATTAAGGAGCTAGTCTTGTTTCCAGGATTGCCTTCTTATTTTTCAATAATGCATAGATGGTATTTCAGTAGTCAAAAGCGCTAGATGAAAGATGAATCTAGGCTGCAGTTGCTCTGAAAAGTCCTATTTTTACGTTTACGAGGTCTAATTTGCATTATTCGGCAGTATGTAGCTGTCGCAGCTTTATGAAAATAGCTGCATGCGCAGCTGTATACTTCTGAATAATGAAAATTACGACGTGAACGTAAAAATAGGACTTTTGAGGGAGACAGTGGTCTAGATTGATCTTTTATCTAGCACTTTTGATTATTGAAAAACCCCATCTTTGCATTACCGAGAAATGAAAAGGCACATCCCGCACCCTTGCAATCCTGGAAATGAGTCTACCCCCTTAAAAGCCTTTAAAAGGTATGCTGTCCTATTTATACTAGGATATTTTTTCAGTTCTAAGGTGTAAATACTCTTATATATTTTTCAATAAGATTTTTCATAATATAAGAATTATAATTAAATGAAAGAAAAGAATTTATATAAACGAATAAAATTTATAGTTATCCAGCAGTTGATCCGGCAGACATTCCTAATGGAGAATGGTTGTGTTATGCATGTCGGTGTGCATCAAAAAGAAACCTTTTGGACAATAAGGGCAATGAAAAAAATAAGAAGAAATCTGCTTTGGAGGTGCTAGCATTGGCAGCATCTCTAGTAAATCCGAGAGAGTTTGAATTGCCTAAAGAATTGCAATTACCGATCATGTTTCCTGGTAGCAATAAAGTAGATTATGTTTCTGGTAGAAGAGGAAAACAACAAAGTGGAAACACTAATGGTATGTATGTGTTATTTCTTTACCGGAGAGATTATTATGTATGTAATTGAAGAAATAATACCTTTTTCATTACCTTTTCCATTAGCTGGAAGAAATCATTGCTTGGACAGTAATCTAATGGTACCTTTACCAGCACGTTTGTGCTTTGAATGTGGACGTAGTTGCAGAAAAGCACCATTAATCGCATGCGACTACTGTCCATTGTATTTTCATCAAGATTGTTTGGATCCTCCACTTACAGCATTTCCTATTGGTAGATGGATGTGTCCTAACCACCCGAATCATTTCATAGACCAAAATTTATTGACATCTTGTAGGGTAACAGAACGTATTAAACTTTGGGATAAATATGCCAATCAACGTATAGATCAACATGCCGTAAAATTGGATTTTTTGCGTAAAGCACGCACAACAAATCCACTTTTTCGTACAAAAGTCAGGCTAGAAGGTCGTACGAGAGTAAAAGTTCCATGTTCTGTAAAATTCCAATACGAGCATCCGCCAGAATTAGATCCTATACGATTTTACCATGATACTGTTATGCGATCTGTAAATAGAAACACTAAAAAGCAAAGCACAGAAAGTAAAGAGTGCAGAAGTCCTAAAGTAGAATATGCAGGAATTAAGAAATCAGACGAACAGATGGAGGTAGAAAATGACGTTGAACTGAACAATGACATAAAGGAGGAAGATAATAAGGACGAAACAAGTAACGAATCAAATTGTAAAGAAAAAGTAGAAGAAGAAAGTATAAATGGAAATAATTGTACAGACGATGGTAGCGTTGAGTATTGCGCAAAACATTTCGGTTACGACATAAAAGAAGGTGTACAGTTACTTGAAAGACCAGTATTAGAAGCGTTAGCATTGCAACGATTAGAACAAATACTTGACACGGATGGTGAAAATTACCACTCGATCAATTGTCGTATGATGGCGAGAGCGGCTCTGTTTTCTTTAAATCATAAACCTAAACCGCCATTTTTTATGATCCATAAAACATTAACTATAGGAAGTGGCCCGAACTGTGATTTAGTTTTATCCAATTATGGTAATTGCAGCTTTATATCTTCAAAACATGCAATTATTTTCTTCGACGAGGTAATAATATTTAAAAAGTATTAAATGAATTTTATACTGAAATTACACAAGACAGATTTCAAATATAATTATAATCGTTTTCACGTTTTTACTTGCAGAGTACAAAACGTTATGAACTATTAAACTATAGCGAATACGGAACTTTAGTTGATAACGTACTTTATTCTTGTAATTATAGCGACGTAACTAAAGAACAAGTGAAAGAAGAAATTGACGAGAAAATACAACTGGTAACGAAAGAACAGAAAACAACAGACGCGGTGAAAGCTATAATAAAAGAAAAAATATTACATTCTCAAGAGCAAATAGAAAAAAAGAGAGTATTATGTAAATGTAATTTAACAAAATATGGAACAAGGAATACGGATCATTTAGAAGAAGGTTGGGAAGGAAGTGCTATTGTCGCTCATGGTTCAACGTTAGCTTTTGGATGTCTATTATTCGTATTTAATACGATGAATGCACATTTGGAGCGGTGAAACCCGCATTGTAAATGTTCCATCATTTTCATGTCCAGATATTTTCTTATGCTAAAAACAATTAAATTAATGAAACAAATTTGTTTAATTCGATCTTACTTTCCCATAGATCTAAGAAATGAGTTGCAAAGGAGCATCTTAGAAAAATAATTTATTAAATAGAATTACTTCACAGATTTTCATCTGCATCATCATTCTCAGGCTCATCGAAATCTCGAATTTTAACATCAGCATCTTCTCCGTATTGGATAATATTATCGATAGTTAACTTAATATCCGCCATGCTTTCCTCATCTTTTATGTTTAACGGATAAAAACGCACAAGACTGTAGTCTTCTATAAGTCTTCCTATAGCCTCTGTGAGATTTCTATATTTTTCATTCCAAGAATCTTTCTCCATATCTGTTAATAAACTGTGCGGGTCAGGTTCTAGGTATTTATCTAATTGTTTTCGCGCAGTTTTCGATAATAAATCCATTTTGCTAAGGATATTAATATGTGGCAATTCTAAATTGATCATTACGCTAAGAGCAGCCATTGTACCAGATAAAAATTTCGATCCGTCGACCATAAACTGACTATCCACTAAAAAAATTCCACATATACGAAAATTGAGATTTTGTAATACTGTTATTAATTGGCGAATAACTGTCATATGCGTATACAATTCTATTTGACCGGGACAATCGAAAATAATATAGTCGTCGTCCACGTCGCCTAATTTTTCTTCTAACCACGTTGAATTCTCCAACAAGTATCTACAAACAAAATTTTGAAATAAATACAAACCCTATAATACCTATCACTGTGAAACGTTCATTTATAAACTTACTCCATACAAAATACAAGACCACCGTTCGGTCCAAATCGTAATTCATCGTCCTCCATAGCATCATCAAGTTGAATTAATTCCCTTATATCAACTAAAGGTTCATAATCAAAATATTCAGCGGCAGGATCTAAATTAACTATTTCAATCACTTTTCCTTCGTTGGCTGTATGTTGTTGCATGGCAGTACAGTACGTAGACTGTTGACAAATATTTATTATTGTTATATATTGATATATATTGTCAAATGTTTTTAAATGACAACAGTATGTTTTATTACGACGTTACTACTATGAATTGATATAAATATCTTTTATTTCATTTTTATATTCAGCATTTATTTACGCACATGCAATCTTCAGTTATGTATTTCAATATGAAAAGAAAGAAATACCTTTCCACTGCCAGCTGGTCCCATTATAAGTTGTGCATATCTCATTTTTAACTGTTTGTTATTATACAAGTTAAATAAAACGCACTTGCAAGCTTATAGTTTCATTTCACCATGTGCAATTCGATGTTGTTAAACCTGTTAACTTTAGTTAGGTTAGGTTCATCCAGGGGGCTTTAAGCCCCCTGGGTTCATCACACTGACCACTATGTACAATCAGAGAGTATATGAGAGTGCTCACGCTCGGGTTTTGCCCGTGCCCATTATAGTGCTGCCCCCTAGTCTAGTGCTTAGCCTGGATCAGCTCCCGTTTCGACTTTCAATCCGGGCAACCACCTATACCGACTTTCAGACCGGACAAGAACCTGTTTCGACTTTCAATCCGTGAATCCGGGCAACCACCTATATCGACTTTCAGTCCGGACAAGAACCTGTTTCGACTTTCAGTCCTAACAAGATCTTACATCATCTTTGGCCTTGATCAGAACGAAAAGATTATATTGTTTGATTCGCTGCACCCGTATTATATTCTCTTTCGTATCAAACAATTTCCTGTATCAAATATCATGTATTAAAATAATTGCAAAAAATAATTATTTAATAAGGTCAAATAAAAGAAAGGATCGCAGAAGTAGACACATTGTGCGGAATAACAAATTTTATTTAAACAAAAAAGAGATCGACTACATTTTAGCTCTACTTCCAACAAACTAGAAAATGTATAAGGTACTATTTACAATTTCTTAGGACCTTTAGAAATTATGCCGCATAGTAGCTAAGGGCACCGAGCTCAGAATGTTGGCTGTGAAAGCGGTCTTGTGTATGAAGCAATTGAGTTTGGCATACACGTTAGGCGATGCGGCGGACATCTACTCTGACGAAACTAGGATTGAAGTGAGGCATGCGACAACCAGTCAAATAGCAAGGGCTGCAAAAACGCACTCTCTACTCGTCGATGTGAATGGGTTTCCTGATGAGTACGTGTCGATGCTAGCAAATCTAGTTGGCCCATGGCCCTTTCAAGGCTTGATTCCTAAGCACGACGAGGACTTAAATTGCGTGTATACAGCCACTAAAGTAGATGCTGATAGCGCATTCATATATACAACTGGTGACGAAACAGCGCGAACGACATCTGGCATATTGATGACACCGGATGCGTATTGGCAGAAGCTAACAGGTTTATTCGAGTACTTAGGCGCGCTACCACAGTTGTATGAGGTCTTGAGGGAAACTCGAGGCTTAGCAAATGTATTAAGTAGGCATGCAGACATGTGTAGCCATACGGAATACGTGATGACCATAGGTTATGGGGTGACTAACTCAGCCCATACTGTAGGTCATTTAGGAAGGGAGTCTCGTAGCTCGATCTACGCACTTGGTGGGCAACTCCCGCCATCGAGTACCAATGTCATGCTAGATGTGGTGTTAAGCTATATGTTCTGGAACAACGTCCACCATGTGGTAGAATCGGTTGGGATAGGATGCCACACGCTGTATGGAGAGGGAAATACTGAGGGAAGCAATGTGGAGTTGAGAATCTCCTGGATAGGAGATTCTATAAAATGATCTGCCTCTTGGATAAAGATCCGAGAGGTAAAAATGAGTTCACCATTGCACGATGAACAAGACAGATTTACATGTGGTCACGATCGTTAGCAGCGCAGGAGCGCTGCTCCAAAACACGTCTACACTAGACAAGAGACAACCAAGAAGAGATCGAGAAGCGATCTCTCTCGCAACGGCTCAACAGAGTCGGCCGGAACGACGCGAGTGCGCAGGCGCGGCACCCCACCAACGGTCGGGAATAAAGCCGAGCCCACACACTCCCCCCCTAGTGCCGAAGGCACGACACAAATTAACATGGGGGCAAAATACGCACAATGCAAAATATGCATTTACAAATTAAATGGCGTAAGTGACGCGAGCACACGCGCTGCGTCTCTACTGAACTGCAAGCGCGTTGTCACAATTGTTAAACTCACAAAATATACGGAGTTAAGAGACTCATCCACACCAAGAAAGGGGGATCGCGACGAACGCGAAACTATCAACGCGAGATACGCGGATATAATATGTAACCACACCTGGAAAGGGGGCCGCGACGAAGCGCGAGACTATCAACGCGAAATATGCGGATACAATATAACCCACCTAGAAAGGGGGCCGCGACGAAGCGCGAAACTATCAACGCGAGATACGCGGATATAATATAACCCACCTAGAAAGGGGGCCGCGACGAAGCGCGAAACTATCAACGCGAGATACGCGGATATAATATAACCCACCTAGAAAGGGGGCCGCGACGAAGCGCGAAACAAATACGCAAAATACGCAATGTCAATATAATGTCGCGCACACGCACAAATCACAAGGCACCGGTGACGATGTTGATCCAAGGGACAGCCTCAAGGTTGAGTTTGCCCTGGCAACAGGCACGATGCAGAGTTGACAACAACAACGTTGTCCTTGGCAGTAGAAGACAGCAGCAAACGGCTTGGTAACAGCCACGATGCTGAGTCGATGACAACAACGTTGTCCTTGGCAGCAGCAAAAGGGCAGCAGACGGCTTGGTGACGGGCACGCTGCTGATTTAGATCCTTGCTGAAGAAGTTTTTCTGCCGAAAGCCGGGCATGGCGTCTCACCCATAAAATGGTCTGCCAAAAGACGAGCCGGCTGCTCTTCCCGGTGCTCCTTCCCCGCAGGCCTCAACGAGACCTATACAAGCGGCTCCAACGGTGATTCCAATCAGCATCACCCTGGAGGTGTTTACGGGCTCCATCTTATCCTTAGCGGTTAGGAACCGCCACGTGTCCTTGCTCCCTCAACGACGTCTCCATCGACGCTGAATGCGTCTTCTCCAGAATAGGAGAATTTCCTCACGTGGATGACTCCATTTATGACTCTCGCTCAGTTCCAGTCGGGGTCACCAATGTGGAGTTGAGAATCTCCTGGATAGGAGTACACGTGGTCACGATCGTTAGCAGCGCAGGAGCGCTGCTCCAAAACACGTCTACACTAGACAAGAGACAACCAAGAAGAGATCGAGAAGCGATCTCTCTCGCAACGGCTCAACAGAGTCGGCCGGAACGACGCGAGTGCGCAGGCGCGGCACCCCACCAACGGTCGGGAATAAAGCCGAGCCCACAGCAAGATCAACTCTATGCTGAGGGACCAACTGTATACGTTACTAGGACCTAGGAACGAGTTGTTCCAGAAGCTGATGCCCTGGGTACCTTCATTAGTAGGAGGTGGCAACCACTAATACACTACGCCGTGATGTTGGGCGTATACCGTATTGAAGCGAGCACCGATGTTTGTGACTTGACCCTTATACCATTAGGAACCAGGGTTGCCATATTTTATCCCCTCCGGCCCCTTACCCTTCCGCCTTCTCGCCCAGTTTCGCAGCGTACCTCTTCCCACTAACGCAGGCGACAGTGGCGACACGCGACGAGTGGGAAGAGTGGGAGCAGGTAAGGAAAATAACGGGTGTACTTTTGTTCCACGCGACGCTACGGACGGCTTCGGCTTGAGTGAAGTGGTTTTCGAATTCAGTTTACAGCAGTTTACAGACTTTGGTGTGCAATCTAGCAAGAATCAAAGTTTTAGAGTGCCGTTTGCAGTATTTTATACTACGCATTATTTAAAATTATTGAGAAAGCAGGTAATGTATACATTGAATTTTAGGTTATGTAATCTGCTTTCTCAATAATTTTAAATAATGCGTAGTATAAAATACTGCAAATGGCACTCTAAAACTTTGATTCTTGCTAGATTGCACACCAAAGTCTGTAAACTGCTGTAAACTGAATTTGAAAACCACTTCACTCAAGCCAAGCCGTCCGTAGCGTCGCGTGGAACAAAAGTACACCCGTTATTTTCCTTACCTGCTCGCACTCTTCCCACTCGTCGCGTGTCGCCACTGTCGCCTGCGTTAGTGGGAAGAGGTACGCTGCGAAACTGGGCGAGAAGGCGGAAGGGTAAGGGGCCGGAGGGGATAAAATATGGCAACCCTGTTAGGAACCCAGGCAACCAAAAATTCAAATTTGGACGTCCTCCTGTGCGCGCATATGCCGTACCAGTGCCGTCCTAAGGACTAGGGTTTGGACATGGGCATGAGGTCGGCATGAAAACGTCCTCAGGACGCGGAATCTGCCTTTGTGGCAGCACTGTCGCATTGATGTGGCACATGCCCACCACATGCCTTTGTGGCAGCACCGTCGCACTCATGTGGCCATACATTTGTGGCAGCACCCTCGCACCGAATATCCCCAGGCAACCAAAAATTCAAATTTGGACGTCCTCCTGTGCGCGCATATGCCGTCCCAGTGCCGTCCTAAGGACTAGGGTTTGGACATGGGCATGAGGTCGGCATGAAAACGTCCTCAGGACGCGGAATCTGCCTTTGTGGCAGCACTGTCGCATTGATGTGACACATGCCCACCACATGCCTTTGTGGCAGCACCGTCGCACTCATGTGGCCATACATTTGTGGCAGCACCCTCGCACCGAATATCGTTTTACAGGGCAGCACCGTCAGCGAGGGTAGGTCGCACTAATGTGGCAGATGTCGGCGAAGTAATTTTCCAGTCAATTTCTATCGTATCAAATATACAGCACTTGTCCCTTTTATTCACATTCATTCTCGACAATTCGAAATACCCATTCGCTGGCGGTGCTGCCCTGTAAAACGATATTCGCCAGCCACATCAGTGCGACAGTGCTGCCACAAAGGCAGATTCGGCGTCCTGATGCCGTTTTCATGCCGTCCTCATGCCCATGTCCAAACCCTAGTCCTTAGGACGGCACTGGTACGGCATATGCGCGCACAGGAGGACGTCCAAAATTCGTCCAATCCAACCTTGAGCGCCTCGGAGCGTAAGTTGGACAATGATTGGACGATCTCTGCCCTAGGCCGGCTATGCTCAAAGCATGCCTGGTTAGCTGGGAATGTATGATATGCGAAGTGACCTAGCAAGCAGCAAGTGGATCACCCATGACACACATACTTTTAACTGCTTTTAACGCTGCTTCTAAGGGTACCCCACAGACAAGGCCTGAATCAGGCATGTCCGAGTCCGTGCATCGGTCGGTAGTCTGGTCTCAAGGCTTAGGCTTAGACGGCAAGGGGGTCCCTATAGGTGGAGTCCTGATTGCTTATACTCTCTGACTCAATATATCGATATATGTATATAAATATCAGACATAAACTGAAGAAAAAGAGCATTTGAACAATACCCATAATTGAAGGTAAAATGAAAGAGAAAATATATAGAAACTATATTATCTAATTGTAATCATTGGACAGCAGATTTGATGCATTTATGACAAAAAGGAGTAGGTGTAATTTAAAACAGTAAAAACGTCAGTAGAATTTTAAAATACTGTTATGAAGACAGAAAATAATTTTCTATTGCAATCCAGGAAAAAAATCTTTAAGAAAATTTCTATTTTGTATAAAAATTCCCTGTCTGGCAATCATGCATTGTTCATTGAAATTTATATTAATACAACTGACCAAGACAAAACTAGGATTCATAGGATAAAAATAATTTCTTCTTTTGGAATAAGCGTGTAAAAAAATATATTTAATATTCTAGTAAATGTACAATGTGTATTTAAAATAAACAAAAAGAATTGCATGAAAATACACGTTGCTTAACTTATTATTCGAACATACATAAATATAGATACATGTAATCAATACATTTATCATAACTGTCTCTGATTACAAGAAAAAGAGATTTGTATTTTTTACAAAATTCTCCAGTTGCTTTTTTACAGAAATTGTTTTACATGGCTCAATGAATTCTAATACACATCAAAAGAAGAAATGTATAATCTTCGATAACAATATCTACACTTAAGTTGTCTTAAAGTAATCGTCTGTACTTGTTGTATATATGTGACCCTCGGAAACTAAAAAATCTAATATAATATCTATCTCTGACAGAACATGTTTCGGTACTTGGCTTTTAATTTCAGATCTTTCGATGCCGGATTCGGTGTTATTTTGTGCATGAATAATTTTATAAACTAAAGTCTGCCCTCCTGTCATTCCATAATAAGGTAAATTTTCGCTTGATTCATTATCTACTATACTACCATTATGATGAACCTTTTCCTTGTTCTCATTTTTAGCAATTGCTTCCGCTTTTAATGTAGCGTAAGTAACCTCGAGAATATGATTTGTTAATTCATTCAAGTCTTGCAGCGGCCACATGCGCAAAATAAGAACATGTCGTTTCTCATTTTGCTCTCTAAGTAAACCGACAATGCGAATATACGTATTCATCGGCATAGTAACGTCTGATGTTTTTTTATCCGCTTCTAACCATTTAAGTGCTGCTATTGTACCTGGATATATACATATATATACATAAAAAATAATACACAAAACATCAATAAAACAAACAAGAAAATATAAAGATTATCAAATCGAACCTGTTTGATCTTCAACATCGTAAGATATTTTTGTCGCAGTTTCTTCAACATTTCGTACTATTCCAAGAAACGTGACCATGCGCGCAGGTATATTCCAAAATTGAATTTCGTCGGTAGAAGACGTAGCAAGCAAATGTCCTATCATAACAGGAACAATAGTTTGTATTCTTCGCAATTTCCCATCATCCTGCCCATCTTTTCGACTATTGTCTAAAAAGCCACCTTCAAACTTTGCACTAGTATCTAAATTAGATGACCACATGGTTACTTTCCGCTAAGTTAATTTGAATGTTCAAAAACAAAATAAATAGATTGAAAGGTACAGAAAATCAAACAGAATTTGCGCGCGAATTTATAATGACAAGTTGGTTTTGACATGGGATATACTTATGGAAGAGTAACTACATGCATATAGAATTTTAAAGTTGCTGTTATGTGGCTCCCCATGGTGTGAATTTTGAAGATGAGGTACTTGCCGGCCTCAGTCGGTGCTCACTGCTGCTCACGCTTAGAACGGAACAGCTCCTACAGCGAGGATAGAGCCCACTTTTACCATGAAACAGAGACCACACCATGCAGCAGCATGTTTTAGATTTTAGAATGAGACAGAACCAGGCTAAGCATCCGCTCTACCGTCGGTCTAGGATCTGATCCAGGCTAAGAGTGGCAGGGGGGAACCAGGGGAAACCGCTCTACCGTCGGTCTAGGATCTGATCCAGGCTAGGATTCGGAGCAATTCGGAGGCATCGAAAACCCGGGCGTGAGCACTCTCATATCCTCTCTGTTTCTGCCCATGCCTGTCTTAGACCATACCCGGCTTCAGATAACATGCCGTGTTCCAAGATTACTCCATCCACCAGATGACGGATGTGGGCAAATGCTATGAAGTGCTATAGTCTGTTGAGAAGTTGCAGTTCGCACTTAGATCATAAATGGTCTAAGAGTTCGCAGACCACACAGCACCACACAGCAGTGATGCCAGAATCGTGGGACGTGGTATTTTTCCCCTTCGCTCGCTCAGCCGACTCGACCCCCCACTCTGACGTACCATCGGCTTCTTACGTTGCTTCTACTGCGCACGCGCTATACACAAGCGTACTTCTAGTCTGTCCGTGTGAGCTGCCTATTCATCGTGGTACGCTTGTGTGTAGCGCGTGCGCAGTAGAAGCAACGTAAGGAGCCGATGGTACACCAGAGTGGGGGGCCGAGTCGGCTGAGCGAACGGAGGGGAAAAATACCACGTCCCACGATTCTGGCATCACTGCCACACAGTACCACAGTACCACGAGCCACGAACCAGCCACGAACCTATATATATAGAGGGGAAAGGGGAACGTCGCTGTATCTCATTCTGTATAAATATTTATGAAAACCGTAACTGTAATATATATTTTATTTTTTGTTCATTAGAATTTCAGATTTTTAGAGTTATTTACATATATTATATCAAGGTGGTAGTAATGACCTTGGTATATACGTGGAAAATTGTAGAAACACGAAACACTAATACGTGGAAACTGATGGAAACGCCACGGCATAGAATCGATTCTGAGCAATTCTGTGGAAATGGGAAAATTAGTATCAGAAAAGAACTGGAATTATAATATTACAAAAGAAAATTTTTCTTGCGATTTAGTAATAAAAGTTGGAAATGTTTCATGAAAGTAAGGAGAAGAAGATAACATTAATTTTGGATTTCGAATAAACAATGTTCATTCCATTTATGAATTTATACAGAATATATCGAAAATATATTTTGTGTACATATATGTACAATTGTATAACATTTTTTTCCAACAAAGATATTTGTAAGTTACAATTTCAGGTTTCACGTATGATCGTAAAATTAGTCACGTATCAAACTCATTGTAAATCTGCCTTATGATATCACGATGCACTTGGCGAAGGAATGTTTGCTCTTTCGGTTTGTTGATTTAAAATTACCATAAAAAGTATCATGGCGTCTAAAGCCGATGTGGAAAGTATTGTTAACGAACGTCGATTACGTCGAATATATGGCAAGTGTGCTACTTATATTTTTAACATTGATAAAACGTTTCGATTTTTCGAGCTCCGTAAATATTTACTGGAAATATTGAACCGGTGATGAGGTTATGTAACATCGTTGTATTATGCATTTCAGATTGGTTGGATAATGGAAACAATAAGAAAGCTCTGCAAGAGGCAGATAAGGTGCTCAAGAAGCAGCCAAGCAATCAATGCGCCGAAATGCTCAAAGCTTTGGCTCTGTTGCGATTGGGTAAAGAAAACGAGTGTCAAGTTATTATGGATAAAGTACGCTCAAAAATACCCTGTGAGGATTCTACTCTACAGGTTATGAGCATTTGTTACAGAGAAATACATCAACGTAAGCTTGATTAGTTCTCAGAGTATCGAGTCTATTAAAATCTATTATTAAAGTATAACTTTAGATGTGGTTGTTTATAGCGAACAAAATTAGTGAAGTATACGAGGCTGCGACTAAAGCAGATCCGAATAACGAGGAATTATTAACGCATCTTTTTATGTCGTATGTACGTCTCGGAGATTACACGAAACAACGACAAACAGCGCTTGCCTTATACAAACTAAAACCAAAAAATCCTTATTATTTTTGGGCTGTGATGAGCATAGTTATGCAGGCCATACATGCGGAAGAGAAATTAGCAAAAACAGTTATTTTACCTTTAGCGGAGAGGATGGTTTGTAAACTGTATTAAAATTAATAAATTCTTGCTACAAATCAGTTACTAATTAAAAGTTAAATAACAAGGTGACCAAGATAATTAAGGATGGTAAAATGGAAGCGGAACAAGAAGTCCAACTGTATTTAATGATACTGGAACTTCAGGGTAAAAGCGAAGAGATGTTAAATGTTTTATCCGGGCCTTTAGCTGTGCATCTTTCACCTATTTCTCAAGCGAAAGCAGCTCTTTTGTTGAAGTTGGAACGCTCTCCTGAAGCGGCGAACGCATATAAAGAACTTATCAATGAAAAGTGAGTGTAATATATTATATATTATTTCTAAACGTAATACTTAGGTATTATATTGTTGTATTTGTATATTACGAGCAGTACAGACAATTGGGCGTATTATAAAGATTACCTTTCGGCTGCTTTGAAATTTCAAAAACCCGAAGAATGTTTAGAATTCTTTGATAAGATTATAACTACGTCAGAGAAAAAAGTCAGGTCTCCTTACTTGGCTAAATTCGAATTATTCAAACGCACTCAGAGTAAAGGAACCATTGAAAACATTGCCGAACCGATGAACATAATGCATCAGTATTTCTCACAGTTCGGAGAGAAAGACTGCGTAGTTGAAGATTTACGACTGTACTTAAATTTGTTACCGCAAACAGGCAAGATAGAATTGCTTCAAAAAGTAAGTACTAATAACATTTAGGGGTACGTTACTTGTTGACCATGACATTACTTAAAATACTTTCACTCTTTCAGATAGAGAAGGACGTAGGCGTTAAGCCAGACGAATTTCCAGTAACCGTGCAACAAATGCAAAGACATATTCATTTAGAACAGCTGCATCGTATCTGCGGTTTGCATCATTACCCTAACATAAGCGTAGATGAACAAAAGCAACTAGTAAAACGATTATGTAAATTATACGAAAAGGGTAACGAGTTGTGTCCGATTCAAGAAAGATTACCAACAGATTTTTGTCCTGCGGATTCCTACATACTTCTAGCTACACATTTATTGCACGAACTGTGGAGCAATACCGATGAAGCATCCCACCTCTACAGGTGATAATATCTCTAATGAAATTTCTTCAGACAAGTTACTATTTATATAATAAAACTAAAAAATACTTTTGTAGAGCCATGTCAATATTAGAGCGCGGTTTATTATCAAGTCCTGCAAACTTTCACATCAAAATTTTACTCGTGCGAATATATTTGGAGGCTGGATTAGTAGGCGCAGCAGACCATATTTTTACGTTATTAGATGTTAAACATATTCAATTAGACTCTTTGGGCCATTTACTTGCTCCGCTGCTAGCCCCGCTTGGCCATCTTTTCTTGGCTTCTGCAAATTTAGAGATTTCCAATAAGTTTTTCGTCGCAAACTGCAAAGATGTATGTATTAACGTAGCATACAATTTTCAAAACCAAGGAACTCTTTCCGAACATAATTTATAATGGTATGTATTAATCCCAATATGTAAACCAGAGTGCAGATCACCTAACGTTCGCCTATAAATATGGAAGTTTTGTCAAAATCCAAGAGTTTGTGGAGCTGCGGGAGCGTTTAGAGAATTCCTTCCAGTTCGTTATGACTACAATGGATAAAATGCTTTTGGAATTAAGTTGGTGTGACAGTCCCGCATCGCTATTCTCAACTATAAATAGTATGCATATTCAGCCCGAGGAAGATTCAGTACGTTTGAATGCCTTGCGGGATAATCGCGATTTGAAGGTAATAATAGTGACTATAATACATTTATATATACAGGGTGATTCTGGGAACTGGGACAAGTTACTGCTCTATTGTAAGTAAAAATAGAAAAAAGTGATAGAGTTATAATCATATGTCATAATTAGATATGGCATAATTATCTTTATGCATTTATATATGCTTTATAAAAATGTTCAAAAAATGCTGGAGTATCAAGTTCGACAGAATTTCTATTATCGATCTACAAAAGCTATCACTTCCTTAAAATTCGTCTACAAAACTTGAAAATTGCATAAACATCCGCAGTCTAGTCATATTACATCCTAACTTCCTATGACCTTATTTTTTATTACATACTATTCTATTTCTGCTTGAAAAAGAGCAGCAACTTGTCCCAGTTCCCAGAATCATCCTGTATATATTTTGTAATGGAAACCTAAGATTCCAATGGGTTAATACGTTTTATATGATCAGGTTGTTTGCGGATGGGAACCATTGACAGAAAACGAAGTAGATCCGACGATGCAGAACGAAACACGCGAATGTATGTTAAGACTACTTGAGGCGAGGAATTTAATACTGAAAATTTTAGCAGCATGCGCATCGTCAGATTCTTCTTCGCTATTAAGTCGACTATCTAGTGAATTGAAACAGCTAGATAGCGAGCAAATACCTTCGACTCTGCAACCTTTCGAGTCAGAAGGAAAGAAGAATATGCCGTGTAAGATATTGGTTCCTATGGATGCGGTAGAAAGGTTGCGCGAAGCTCATTATTCCGGGCAGTTGAAGACGATTGCTCTGTTGGCGGAATCCCTATCTCAAACAGGTTGTCCTGACTTTGAATGTATTCAAATGCTGCGAGGTTCTCCATGCTTGCAGACAATGGATATCCCTGAAAAAGAAATTCCAGTATCCTTTAAACATTTTCTGTTGAGAGCATCCACGTGTAGCGAATCTCTTGCAATGATTAGTGCCATATGTACTATGTATGCAACTCGATTACAACCTCAAGCTTCGAAGAAGAAGAATAAAAAATTAATTAAGGAAATCGAATCGCTTTCGTTGAACGATAATGATAATGTAAGACTGTTCTCTGAAGTTTCATACTTTAATTACTCGTATTGTTCTGAAATATTACTAATTGAAACTTTCATTATACGATTACAGAGTTGGAAGGACATTTCAGATTTACTTGCAGAAAGGATTCAGAATTTAGACTCGGTGCTTACTGAATTTGAAAAGTATCAACTGAATACGGGATTAGATGATAGTGAGGATGATGTGCGTGCAACGATAATAAGATACGGACAGGCTAGTCTTGGACAAAGCTGTGGACCTCCGAAATCTCGAACACAAATCACTCTGAAACTGTTGAATAGTTTGAAGAGCTGAAAATGTACGAAAATTCTTGTACAAAGAATATCCATCCAACTATTTACTGATTTTTAAAATTAATTCATTTGTTGTGTACATTATTCTTACTTAGTCCTAACCAATTATAGATACCAACAGAACCGTTTATTATAAATTCAAAAATCTTTCTATGAGTTCGATCGCAGCAAATCTGTCGACTTTGGTAAATTAGAGGCTTTTCTGTTAAATAGTTATGTTCTTTTTATAGATAATCTCACCAACCACCGTTAATATTATGTTTCGAAATAGTTGAGGAAACGTCGTCTTTGTAAAGCGTAAGGGTGCGGTTATAGTGGAGCGGTGAGCATCGATGATAGCAGCGCGGCGAGCAGCGCGGCGAAAACAAACCAATGTAATTAAATGCAACTGAATATAGTGGAGCGGTGATAAGAGCTGTGAGCAAGGCGGCGTAGATGATAGCAGCGCGGTGACCAGCGCGGCAAAAACAAACAAACATGACACATACATACATACATACATACATCGATATATACTAAAGAAAAAGTATGTAGTTTCTTTGTTCCTCGTTACTATCCGTCTTTGTTCACCGCACAGCTCACCTCGCCGCTCCACTATAAAACGCACCGCAGCGCTTTGCTCACCGCGCAGCTCTCCTCGACGCTACGCTCTCCTCGCAGCTCCACTATAACCGCATACTATGCGAACACGCATGTTTTATTACTTTGTAGCAAACTATGATGTTGAAAACACAATTTAAAGACAAAAACATTGCTCATTTGTTCTCTCGGATATTTTCGTCTGTATATATTTTGAAATTAGCGTATAATTTCTAACGTATCTTAAATGTTGTTACAGATCTATTTAAAATACAACTTTCTATAATTTCACTTAGACTCTTCGTTTCTCGCAACAAATAGATATCTGTCTGGAAAATGTGTATAAATCATAGATAAAATATATCGGAAATAGCAACACAGAGTTAATTTAAAGAAAAATATTTTTAGTTATTTTACGACAAAGCTACTTATTTGTACTTTGCCTTCTACATTGTACATTAATAATAAATTTATTACTTGTTAATCATGTAATTTAAATAATCAGTTGACTAAAATGTATGAAATTAATTAATTGAATAAATTTATATGAAACTAAATCTCATTTCTTTTTCATGCCACATTCGTATATTTCTTATAATAAACGATATTGTATGAATAAAATTATGATATATTAAAAGTTTTCGAACAAAGTGATAACGTGTACTGACAATTAAAATTAAACGATTATAAAAATAAAATTCTTATAATTTCGTAACTATTGCGCAGAAGTTAGTTTGCTATAGTTTAGTGTATAACAAGCATAAGTAGCTACAAGCTACAATGTATATATGTATTGGCTATATATAGTATATATCAGAGAGGAATTTCCTATATGTTCGATTTGTACATAGACACGTGTTTTCAGGTATTTGTTGTCTGCTGTTTTATAATAACAGTATACTAAATAGTGCAAGCATTCAAAATTTACGAGGCCGAAGTATTTTTAAATGGATGGACAGCTATTATGACCGACAGTGACCAACAGTATAATATATATATACATAAACATCGAAAATAAGAAGCAGACCATAATAATCAATGCTACGATGGTAAACGTTACTTCTAGTAATCTACATATTGAATTTATATGAAGTTTTATAAATTCCTAATGTTATAATCGATGTGTGAATTACAGTCAACAAACTGGAGTAACCTTAACGATAGCACCGACAATGTTCCGGGTGGATTTTTCAACGACAGTCGCAATTCCGTTGGCGGCAGTAAAGGAACTATTCAAAGAGTACAAAACAATGTTCCCGTTATGATTAAACATATAAACAATTCTTACAGCGATTTAAAAATCTGGGGATCGTCTGTTAATATTATCACTTTCATTGGCGTTTTGCGACATATCGAAGAAGCCACTACTAAGGAAACTTACGAAATTGAAGATGAAACAGGTGAGGAATGTTTATTCATTCTACATACTAGCATAATATAATACTCGTTGAAAAATCAACGGCTGGCTTATTTCTGAAGGTACACCACTATTTTAGATTTTAGACTGTATTACCAACCGTTTTCTCTATAGTTGTGCCAATTTGTTGTTGATTGTTATTGTTTGAAACTAAATACAATAAAATCCTGTTAATGTCGCGAATTTCCATACCACCTTTAGGCAATACCGTTATATTAATGGAAAAGTATTCTGATAGTATTCAGACACAGCAATGGTTGCCCAAATAATAACTATAAAAATAAAAGTTTGAAACATTACTCATGCTTTTTCAATAACAAATTTTAGGAGAGCAGGGTCCAAGCATTTTGATATAATTCATTGTCAAGGTAGATGATTGTTAGAAATTCAAAACAATATTCTGAGTTAGTCGGTATGGTATTTTCAAGACTAAGGAAGTGGTAGATCAGTTCCAGATGCTTATATGCTCCTACTTTTTCGAAAAGGGGAGAGGTGGTTTAAAAGCTGTCTTAGTCCTTGAAATTGTCAGAATATTGTTTTGCCTGCAGATTGGCGAAACAGTGTCTGCGAGTCTGCAGCGCAGAATCTTATTATTTAATCTTAACACTTGATCCTGAAGGATTTGCAGGATAAAAACATATTCGTACACCCCTTTGGGCTAACAGCTGCCTGTATTCCAAATTTTGGCTTTCCATGTCTTCTGTGTTTCGTGATTTTTTACCGTTACAGAGGACAGAGGAACTGGCAATTATATATATAGATTTGCAGTTTAATTTTTTATTGTTATATGTAAAATATTTCTGTAACAAATAAGTTCTAGAAGAGTTTTCATGATTTAGTAGAGTGTGGTATGAATATACAGAGAAAGTATAGTATTCGTAACTTGTCATGTTACAGGTAGTATTACAGCTTTCCGTTGGTTGGAATCGGAAAAGACGAATGTAGCGCCGGTGCTTAAATTAAATACTTATGTACGAGTGTACGGACACTTACGCGAACAAAATAATAAAAAGCATGTATTAATACTGAAAATGTGGCCTCTAGCGGATTTAAATGAATTGACTAATCACTTACTAGAAGTAACATACGTGATGTTAAAGGCTGAGAAATTAAGCAATACCAATCATGAAGATTCTAATGCAATGCAAACAGACAATGTCATGACAAACGATAGTCTTAGCGGTTTAACGAAGGAGCAGACATTAGTTTTTAAGATTATTCAGGCAGAAAATGGCAGCGACAATGGAATTGAGAGACACATACTTAAAAGTCGAGTACCAAAGAATATTTTATCGACCATCGATGTTATCATTGATTTTCTAACAAGCGAAGGACATATATATACAACGCTTACCGATGACCACTTCAAAACAACTTAATCAATGATAAATACATCCTAAATTATTTCGATTTCTATATGACTTTATCTATACAAATTAGATATATATACATATATATAAGACTTTATTATTTTACACATGAACTTTGTAAATAATTATGAACGGAGAAATATATCTAAAATATATATTATACAAATTACAATCCTTCTCTTTATTCTTTTCTCTTCGAGCTACGTTCCGTTTTAAGTATCTTTAATCATTTATTGAGAGCAAAACTGATCTTCACTTGCTAACACTTTCTCTCAGTTGCTATATATGTCTATTTAATATATTCGTGGAATATTAACTATGTTTTAATAATTAGTTAATTGATCCATTTTTACAAATGCTTTATTAAACACTGTAAAGTGTAGTACATAGTATCACAACATCTGTAGTCTATATTTATTGTATAGATAGTAATTATTACACACACACACACACATATATATATTTTTTAAAAATATATATATATTAAAATTTTTTTAAAATATATATATGTGTATAGAAAAGAGCGTTTCAATTACTATGTGCTGAAATCCTGCTTATTATGTAATTTCCTAAGTTTACCAACATAATTCGCTTTATACAGGGTGATTCGCTTAAAACAGACAACCTGAGTTATCTCTATCCGAGTTTCTGACATAATCTAAATGGTTTCGAAAGATTAATCAGATGGAACAATCGTTTTTTATAAATTATAATCTTTTAATGGTTTTTTCAAGGTCACTCGTGTTTTTTTACGTATATATACACACATTTCTAGTTGTTCGTATTTAGGTATTTAGGTGGCCAGTCTTAAACGAAAAACACCCTGTACAATTAAAATAATTTATTAGGTAGATATACGTGTAATTATAAAAAGAATAACATACACATATTGTAGGTACAGTTTTTCAATATGCTGTATTTTGAATATTCATTTCTAGTATATGCGAACTAAGTATTCGAACAGTTTCGTTACATACTCACAGCCAACATCTAAAGTAAAAATCCATTATACATAATTTTTCTGTTCATACATTTGTATTCGATCGTTTCAATTCTGCTGGTAATAATAAATCATACAATCGTACAGTATATACATCGAACAGCGATACATAAGAAATTATAAGTTGACGCTCCGTAGTTTTACAAATGTATTGTAGATTGTCGATAATGACAATATTATGTCTTCCAAAAATAATTAGATTACATTTGCAAGCAATATAGTTTCGTCTGCATTCTTGTAATACATAGTTTTTCGTTTTAACCGAATCGTGTATCCGAAAGATATTACCATTTCCGCTTACAATAGTTTTCATAAAAGAAATACATGACTTTCTTTATAGTTCGCATATGTATATTATATATCTATGCGAACTTTTGGCACCTGTTTCATTTGCCATGTACAGAAATTTTTCAAAGAAATCTTTTCATTTGAACCAGTGTAACTTGCACATCAATTATACATTCTTCATGTTTTAAAAATGCATATACATCTACAAATTATAATACAAAAGTTTTTACCTGATTATCGTAATACGCTAAGTGTCCTGCACCTTTAAGAGAAAACTGTTTGCTTACGCCAGCAAAATCAATTCGCTGAATAAAAAATTAACTTTCTGCATCTAACTAACTGTTATACAAATGTCTATATCGATGAAATTAGCGTAAAATACATTTAAGTATAAGAATTGAAAATTACATTGTACGTATATTACCCTTAATATCGTACAAAAGAATGAATATTTTTAAGGGAACGGAGTTTCGCCATGAGAATATCAATTTATTGTCACACGTTATGAATGTAGAAATTTTATATAAATATAGTATTTTTGACAGAAGAAACGACATTTGAAATCCTTTCTTATATCTTAGCGATTTTATCAATTAGTATACTCAAATGCATAACGCGCACTTAGCAGATGTAAGTTGGTGTCACCGTATTGTACCTGATTCAATTTGACATAAATCTGTTTGTTAACGATTGTTTCAAGCCAGAGCCTCTGCTGAGTAGTAAATAACGTAGGAACAATATATAAAAAGAAACAGCAAATTTACATCGATAAGCATTTCCTTTTTTCTTCTTTGATAATCTTCATGAAATTTAAATTTACAGAACTTAGTACAACCAATAAATGTACATATATTTGAACATGTTACACACATACACGCACACGCACGCACATACACGCCGATTATTTAAGAATTTCGATATTTATCTAATCTAGTATCGATGACAATCAAGCAGCAATAAATAATTGCAAAATAAAATCGAACATATATATCCATTATAAAGTGAAAATGTAACAGGAATTGTGTTCGTTCCTATGTAAATATATTTGAAACAAATAATATATGTCGATATAAGAATGTATTCTATAATTACGGAGAAATATTTATACTAATATAATAAAGGCAGCTGATACTGGAAAAATCTTTATAAATCTATGACAGATAGTTTTGTATTAGGTATAATAATCTGCATAGACAATAAGCCTTTCAAATAAATACATTTATCAGTTGAACGTACAGTATAATATATTAAGCTATCAATGCAAGTTCGTTTACCAATATAAATTAGTCTTTACAAATGTCTCCCGACCAAACCTGGCAAGGCGACGCGTGTGTGCAGTGGTAGTAGTGGTCCCGGAATAACTTCTCCCATCACAGTTCCCAGCTGCCCCACAAAGTATTAGACACATCAAGAATCCATCTCTCGATTCTTACATATTATTTAGTGACATACTAAATACAATTATTCAAGTATCAATATTGTGTATTTGGAAAATTCTGGTTAAAGTCATTCATGAAACATTACACACAACATATAAAGAGCTAGACAATTTCGACTAAATCTCTCACATAAGAATACTATGATTAGAAACAGTTTGTCAAACAAGGAAAAGGCTTCTCTGTAATCATAAGAATAATTGACATTATATAAAATATATAATAATAGGGTTACCATATTTTTCTAAGACAAATTTTAAGGAAGTGGAATGATGAAATAAGATCCTATTTTTAATGGAAACAGCCTTTGTAGATCAAAAACAAATAAAAATTGTACAAAATTCTATCGAATTTTCTATTCGAGCCTTTTTTGAACATTTTCATTTTCAAATACAACCCCGAAGTTAATTGTAAAATCAAGAACGGTTTGGATTAATCCTAGACTTTTGGTAACTCTAAGTAGCAATGTTGAAACAATTTTATAATGATATACATACAAATTTCAATTCCCAAAAATCTATATATTGGAATTTTTAAATTGATGAAAGGCAATTATAACTTTGCCCTCTCCTTGTTGTTCACTTTCAGTATATATCGATACTTACATCAAAGCTTTTGTTGTTACTGTATTTTTATCTTGTCCAAAATACTGAACAATATTTTTCGAACAAAAGAAACACCAGAAAAATATAATCAACATTTACAGAAACTACATAATACAAAACAGTAATATTGTTGCGAAGACGTGAAGTTATGGCAGCTGCGAAGTTGCCTCCCCCTGTGATATTTAGAAGACATTGCGAAGGTTTAAATTGAAGCCATCCCTGTGATTGAGAGAAGTCAACTTCCATATCGAGACTGTGGTTCCCGGACACCGAGGTTGGTTGCAATCAAAACGTCGAAGAAAAAAGATATCGAACGATAATAGAAATTCAGAATGAATCGTTTCTGCATAAACAAATAGCAATAAAGCTAAGAGTTTATATAATATATTTATAAGTAAAGAATGTGTTCTCCGGTGAGAAGAAGCCAAAGCAGCCTCCGCAACAATATCGTATGACACCAAGATTGCATATGCACATACCTAGGTCATGATTCGCTCACTGTGTATCAATCGAGGTATTGCTTACAATGTACCAAAGAACATACACATACATCTTGTATCATATTAAGAACTTGAAACTTATCTGGTAACAGGATTCCATGGATTAGAAATTAAATACATTCAGAATTCATGAAAGAAACAAGACAATGTTAAAAAATACAAATAATTATGGCATGTTGTAAAGTAAGAAGAACACTGCTTTAATATTAAAAACATAATTGCAGCCAAATCTTCGAAAATGTATACAACTCACTATCGGCAATAAAGTATACGTTAAATTCACTTTTACAAATGTGTTCTGTTTGGGGAGCTCCTTAGATGTGTATCTGGAGAAACCAAATAGAAATAAGCAATAAAAACAAATCGAATGAAAGAATCAAATCAATAAAAATAATAAAACGATGAAAAATTAAAAATCTACATGTACCACTAAGAACACTCTATTACAACTGTACAACAGTCATAAAAACATTGATATCTGTAAGAATAAACTGTTTGCCGATTGCACAATATGTTCTAATATGACTCTTATATGGAAATTGAATTGAATTTAAATTTCAGATCTACAAGGGAACATAGCAAACACCAGGCACACCGATTTTAATGAAATTCACGTAATCTCTCACGTAACTATACCTCTCAGTACTTGGAAAACTATTTGACATATGCTTTTTCACAGCCCTTAAAGTTTCCGATGAATTGTAGATTTTCTCGAATGGCTTGAAAATTAGCGAGTGACTAGATTAAAATTTCTTATATTCTCTAGTTACCAAGGCATTCAAGAAAATATACTTTTCATCTCTCGAATATGGATAACTGCCAAAAGAGCATACGTTAAACATTTTTCCAAAAATTATGTCTCCCGTAGATTTCATTAAAATTGGTGTTCCTGAATTCAATATGTTCTCTTGTTACTTATTTCTTATATTCTAATAGAAGAATACGATATGTAAAACTTAAGCATAAGGATGTGTGCATTAAGCTATTTGCAGCACTGTGTAAAGGGTACGTCGAGAACTCTATTTAAAAATTAGGGGGAGGTAGTAGTACAATGAGAAATATTTTTAATAATGCGAAGGAAGCTGATGAAATAAAATTATCTTCTTCTCTAAAAATAACTTGGTTACTAGTAGTGTAAGTAGTGTGCAAGCGGCAAATTTGAAATAACATTCTTAATAGAGAACATAATGGCTGGAGAGTGATTTGGTTTCTCATGCAATAACATTCAAGAAATAACAAATCTAAACTAAACTTTTTGTAAGTACAGCTATACCTAGATGAAATGTAGGAAGTGTGAGGAAATAATAAAAAAGAACTGCAAGGGACAATGCCTACTCCCTCAACCTGTTAATAAGTTCTGATGTTACTAAAGTATGAAAGCTTACAGACTCATTGAATACTGAAAATTATGTTTAATGTTCAGTTACAATATTTGTAAGAAGTTTGGCAAATTTCGATAACATTTTTCTGTACATTTATGCCTGTGTCGAGCCGTTCGCTATGATCATTCTACTTTCAAAGAAATCACAATATGTATATACATATCCTAGGAATTTTTCGTTTACGTCTTATATATCATCTGGTTTTTGTAAATTGCATTCATACTAAAATACACCACACTATCACGCCAACAAGCTCCGAATACAGAGACAACGAATCAATATTCTTTTGCACCGATATTATCTTTTTATCTTATCGCTAATGTTAAAAAAAGGTACAGTTAACGCAATATCTCGTAACAGCTCCCTAATCGTTTAAATAAATATGTTACAGATACATAAATCGTGACTTGAATATGATAAAATGAATAAATATTAAGTTTCCTTTGAAATACACGAGTTTATATATACCATTTTTCTTTTTAATCTATACAAAAGTATGAAATTGTTAGCTAATAATACAGTTCTTGTTTCCATGGCAATGAGAACAATTGAAGTGAAATTATTATTAAAAACATTTTGTACAAAGGAATTACTTTTTAATCGTATCTCCTACCCCCAAAGTCTGTATTACAAAGTTTTTTTATTCAAAAAATCTTCTCAAAATACTATTTTCAATGGTTTCCGCCCCTTTACAATGTTCGTAACGGAATAAATCCTTCCATTCCAATGATTCTTAGGTCTTCATCATCATCATCATCGTCATCATCATCAATCCTTTTTCTCTAAAAAAATCGGTAAGAACGCGATCAAATGTAGACTAGAGAAATTGCTTGAAATGGCTAAAGAAAAAGTCTGACGAAAACACAAGTTCTTTGGCGCTTAAGTTAAATCAACAGAAATACCTTTTCAACATTTAACGGTACAGCTATATCAGCAGACATTAAACATAATTTTCAAATTAAGAACATAATTCTCAAATTAAATTCTATGCAGAAATTAGAAAATAAACAATGTGTCTCTTTATATTAAATTAGTCTAATATATTACGTGAATGAGGAAGTGTTAAATTGTAAAGTGTCGCATACATGTATATTGATTCTTCAATAAATTCTAACTCGTTAATTCCTTCATGTGTTTATTAAAGATAATCAGTGACTAGAATAGTTGCATACATTTACTGCACTTGTAAAATAACTTTGGTAAGAACACTATATGTATGTAAATTCATGCCTATACAGAGTAAGGTTTCAACTTCAGTATATTTTATAATTAATTGATATTTTTATCAGTGTAAAAGTACTGTATCGATGTTGTTTAATTAACCCATAGAAACTAGTTATGTTAAATAGCAATACATAATATATCTTTTACTCTTGTAAACAAAGTTTACTCACAAAGGTATTTGGCAATAGATACGTATGCACATCGACAATGCAAGAGTAACATTTTACAATTGCATATCATGTACGCTATTTAGTATTTAGATCACGTGTATATCATCGCCTTCCTATGGTGAAGATAAATGAATATCTCATGCATATCAACACATTTTATATGAAAGAATTTAGCGTAAGCAATTATTCATCAAGTTAGGAAAGCGTATAGTCGAATTAGTTGAGTTTCCTATAAACTGCTAAGGACATTCATGGGAAGCTTGAAGACATTGAGTAGAAACGAAAGCGTTATTCTAAACATTGAATGAATACTTTCATATAAAATGGAAAGACTATGTTGTACATGTGTCTTCGAGAATGGTTTAGATGTAAATGGTATAACAAAGGGACATTTTTCAAGTGACGTGTAAAATATACATGTAAAATGTACAAATGATAAATTTATCATCTGTACTGATGTACCACGTATATTCTCGCGTATGGATCAGTATTTGTACAAAAATTTCAGTATCTCGATTGAAACGTTAACTTCTACCTTCTGTGTAAGTTAAGAATTACATAAGGTTCGTCTGGATTAGTGGCATCTGTGTTGTTAGGTTGATAGCACGGGTTAATAGTGTAATTGAGATTAGGTTGATGAAAACTCACCGGTTGAACACTAGTCCTTCGTCGTTCCATTTCACGATCTTCGAGGCAAAAGTCTGAATCTGAATCTATTTTTCTGATTGCGTCATCCTAATCACATTCGAAATCAAGAATATTAAGTACCAGACTATAATTATCTGTTTACACGATTTATTCGATATATACGTCTGTACCTCTGTCATTTGTTGCGTTGTTGTGAGAATCCTGGCCAGAGGACCACAACATACAGGTAGCGTCTCCAGTAACGTAGGTCTGGAGTGTGTAAGGAGCGGCTTCATATAGCGAGTATCAAAATCACCCCAGATCCTGGCGAGTAATGCTTTCTCATTAGGTTTCGCACTACTGCCTGGTAATGATCCATCCTGCATAGAATTATACTGTGAAAGGTGAAGGATACTTCGATTATCCATCCTGTATGATCATGATACTTTCTTCAAATGTAATCAACTAAACAATTGTTGTTGTTGTTATTATTAAAGATGCTTTGAGAGGCATTTATTTTGTTGAAATAATTTAAATTATATCGCAATAATGTAAAGACTAAAATATGTATAAGGCAATTTCATAAAACATCGATATTAATAAATTTCTTGTATAAATAAAATATTTAGTGTTAGGTATTAATGAACATGCGTTATTGTTCGTCATTACATTCGTGTACCCTGTTAATTATGACTGTACATGTTTTGTTAATAAATATAAATATGTAGAAATATATATATTGTATGCTACTAATCATCAACATACAGAATGGATAACAAAAACAATACGAAAAAATATTTAAGCACATGCTGCTTATCAAATGGAACTCGACGAAAATAAAATTCATGGTTTTTTAAGTATATACAATGTGTGGTTGTTGAGTGCGTTAAATATATAAATGTAGCTAAAAATGAACATAAACATTTGTAAAATTGTTAATACTATAATTTTCCAAGTTTCGATTAAGCTGCTTTCAACGGGCAAATAATGAAACAATTGATATATTTAAAAAAATTAATGATCATTTCAATTATATTCTTGAAAATAATAATTTGTAAGCTTAAAGTGTTAAAGCACTCTGATAATATATGAAATACGTGTTTTTTTATATGTATATGCACAGATACTGGTAATTCGTATAAACAGACACAAACTATTGTTAATAGTTATCGCAAATATTTTAATAAGATGAGATATCCTAGATTTCTCGATTAAATTTCTTCAACTTGGACGTCTATCAACGGCAGAAAGCAACTCTTATAATACCAGTCATAATGCACAAAACTAATAATTTACATATGCTACAAACACAAATGCCAAAATACCGATAATTTTGAATACATAGTTTTTTATACGAGAATTATTCCGGACCATGTACATAATAATACTCAATTCTTGAATTAATAAGAAAACATACCGAAGGACTTCGCTCCCTACGTATGTCCAGATCTCCAAAGCCACCTTCGCCTCCAGACTATTAAAATTAGCAAGTTAAAGTTCCTGTACTTACTAGATTAATTATCAAGCGTCATTATATAGAATTAATAAAGCATTCTTATAAATTTCATTGTAATGTGATTAGACATGCTGAATCTCTCAAAAAGTTCAGTTTTAGTGCAAGCTATAGTTTTAGTAGTTTTTGTGCATCAATAACCCAATATTATATAAGTGTGGCTATAAGAAACAAATGTTAGTGAATATAATTTTTAGAAACAATCAATAAGTACAGAAATTATATTCCTAAAAATTCTGAACCAGATTCTATAAATTTTAAAAATGCATGTCTAGAGACATCGGGTTATAAAGGATGATTAACAATATTAGAATAATCTCGTTTAAAAGAATTCATGCATGAATACCTTTGCATATCAATTATTTTAAAGAAAACACCGTTATAGATAATCCAAAATCTTTTATATTTACTTTAACTTGAGTTTATGTGAACTTATTAGCAATAAAATCATTGTTGGGATAAAAGTAAATTAAAATGAATATATCCTCGTACAGTGTCTACTAGCATCAGTTATTAAGTGCTTAATGTTAAGCGTCTGTCAAAATACTAAATTATACTTTCATATCTACTGGGAGATGCTTTCTGTTATAAAATATAAATTTTTGTATAGACTATTCTAACGATGATCTTATTAAAATTTTGCTCTGAAAAATGATTTGCATTTATGTACTTCGAGAGAATGAGTTGTATAAATTTTTATACTTCTGTTTCTTCATTTATAATGCCTAGGGCTCTAATATGTTTACATAAAACATTGTAATAAAAGGAGGACGATAATTCATATCTTTGCATAGCAAACAACATTGATAAAGATTATACGTATATAAGAAAAAACTGAAACTTAATTACTAAAGTCACCAACAATATGCAGCTTTTTTAAAATATAGGTATTAGCAACACAGAAATTATTATACATTCTCATCTTAGAAGGCTGTTTCTAAAAATTGCTATCAATTTGCTTACATTGACTTTTTATGAAAAACAAAAAAAAAATAAATAGATCAAGAACACAAAGTATGTTAATGCAAATTCAATTTCATATTACTCTAGTGAATCAGTGCTATATAACAATTGGAATTTAATATTAAAAAATACCTAAAATACTTACACTACGCATTCCATTATGCGATAGCCCCTCTATTTCTTCGTCTACCCCGACTCTAAAATATGATCGGTTTGAATATAATCGTTGTAAGCAACTATACATATATATAACGTAATTATTTGAATATTTCTGTAAACTTACGGTATATTAAACCAACTCAAAAACTGAGTTGTTCCTCCACCTTGGAAAATCACTGTCAGAATCACAATTAAGCTTGTCGTTGTCAACATAGCTTGTCGGGCGTCTGACACAGTATTTCTGATGGCTAAGGCGAAACTCATAGCGCCTCTCAATCCAGCAAAAAATAACATGTGTTGGTAATTCATTGAGATTTTTGGCTTTCGCGCCAAATTTAATATGAACGATAATGGATACACATTTGCTGCACGGCCTAACAGTGCGCATAACTAGGAAAAATAAAGTCAAGGATTTATGTCTTAAAAATACGACCAATTGTTAGTCGATAAATTAATGATATCGCTCAAGGATACAAATCCTGCGAAAATAAATCCTGGATCGAAGTGATGTTTCGGGAAGGTAAACATCGAGACACCGATGTAACTGAATATAAAATTTTCTGCTAAAAAATTTAGAAGTTCGAACAACTGTTTTGTTCTTTGACGCGAGTCGGGGCTTAAATTGTTGTAAGTATAATGTGCCTGACATATACCACAGAATAGGACAGCAACCACGCCTGTACAAAACAATAATTTTTTATTAAGTGAAAAAGAATTCCCTTAAGGAATCGGTTGTCACACTCTCATTTTATGATTTACCTGTAAGATCGGATGCCTCTGCAATTAAGAAGGTGCTATAAGACATTAAAACAAATAATGCTGATTCCAGCAAAGGAAAATCTCGGACTCTAGTAAATTTAGTTAACAAAGCTGTAATACAGCCCATTGTGGCACCAATAAATAATGATAAACTGAATATTCCAACAAAGTCGCCAAATGCTTGGAAAAAGGCTACAGTTTCAAATCCACCTGAACCTGATTGGTAACGTTCTCCGTAGTTCTGTATAGAACTGCAATAGAACATATATATATATACATATATACATATATGTATACAGTCAAACTTCGATAACTCGAATCTCTATGAGATAAAAATTTTGTTCATTCCCTTCCGCTACACTTTAAAAACCTCTATAAATCGAAATAAAACTTCCTTTAACTATAACTTACTTAACTATCCTTGAATTATTTTCCACAGATGTGGAAGCTAAACAAGCCAAAACAGCAGTAAATGTTTTACGAAGTATTCTCTGCTTTGGCTACTGTTGAAATATCATTGATCAACAATTCATAAACACAGAGTAAATCACAGATTTCTTTAATATGTAATAGTAATATGCAAGAGTCTAGTAGATTATATTTACTGATCTCCAAAAATTGGACTATTTTTCTTGAAAACTATTAGAATCAGCAAATTATTAACCCTTGTACAAACCCCCAAGTAGAATTTTCGTAGGGTAAACCACCCTTACTCGAAGACTTGGATAAGTTGAAACCTCTATAACTCAAAGATTTTAGTTCTTCCCTTGAGATTCGAGTTATCGAGGTTCGGCTGTAGTAGTATTTAGAGATAACACTGTATATATAGGTACAACAACAAATATAAATTTTCTTGTACATACCCACTGAGTACAATAGCAACTGCGTCGTTTAAAACACTTTCCCCGAATACCAATGCATATAAATTTACATCTACATGTAAATCATTAAAAATAGAAATTATAGTTAAAGGATCTGTGGGAGATATTAAGGCTCCAAAGTATAATGTATCCAAAAATGTGAACGATTCAGAAAGGTGTGGTATTAATTGTACAAAGGCATACATCAAAGCTCTGAAATACAAAGAAAAATACAATGTACACGCGAAGACATTCTAAGAAGAAAAAAATAAGAGATAAATTTAATCTAATTGACCTATGGGTGGACAATTATCGAAAGATATTCTCATTACTAAAGCTTTTCTACATTGAGAATAATATGTTTCTTAATTGGCATTTCTCATAAATCATATATACATACCCTATAACGAATGCTGAAATTGTTGTTCCGATTAAAGCGTACATAAGAATCGCTCCTAAATTTCTAAAGAAATATTTCTGGAATAAAAAGTGTATAAAGCAAATTATATTGTATATTATTTAATATAACGTGATACATAAATATATGATAAAGTTACTCACTCGTTTTAAGCTATAACCGGCATGGAAAATAATTGGAGGTAAAATAATATTGAAGAATATTTCAGGATCAAAGGTGGCCTGTAACAATCGCGTTATTTGTTTAAACATCGACGATAAACGAAAATGTATTTTATAATTCACTTTATTAGGGTACCTTCAAATCGATCTCGTTATCTTGTTTGTAAATTTCTCCTCTAAACGAATAAGCAAATGTTTTATTCTTAATAGTGCCACCGCCCTTATCTTCCGGGAAGCGTAACCATAATGTATCTGGAGGAACTGATTGATTGTATTTACTACTGTTGTCTGGCACAACAGGCATATGAAGAATGGTGCTACTTGTTGTAAAGCCATAACGAATTATTGCTCCTATAATTAACCCTGAAATTTATATATTAAAAATTAATGGAAAGCATTGTTCGATATACATCATTCAAAGTATCAATTAATATTTTTTAATTGTACAAGAATGTGCCCTCGGGGATTTACATAACTGGAATTATCATTATATAATTTTCTTATAGTCTATGCATTCGAGTTACTTGTTGCACTGTGCACCATAAAAATTACAACGATCAAAGATTAATAAACGTGCAGAGTTTGCACAATATATCAAATCTTTTTAACGCTAAACACCGTCGTAATCATTATTTCAGGATATCTAATGATAAAAATGAAATATTTACTTGTATCTCAAGCGTAAACTTTTATCATTGACTAGAAACAAAAGATCCATTGTTGTTACATGCAACTATGAAATCAGACTTCTCATTGCAGCACGTATAGATTTTTAATTTACACCCATACATTTCGATACTATTCTTCTATTCTAAATAGTATTGAAAAATGATTTACTACGTTTTTAACAATAAAAAGCAGGTGTTGTCTTGAAACAGAAATTGCTTATCATATATGTATCTACACGTACAATATAACGATAGAACAGACGATTTAGCGTAGCTACAATTGAAACCGATATAAAAATTTGCGCGACATGTTTCTATGAATGATTGTAACACGTATGAATAGTAATAGCAGACGACTTACCGTAAATGACAGCTAGACCAGTTTCATGGAGGAATCTAAGTCGACGATGCTTAAATGTCCATATTGTTAAAACAGTTAATATCAATAGAAACGTGTACAGTAGAAGATTCAAACTGTCGAGCCTGTGTAACAGCTGTGCTTTAGCATCTAATTCAATGTCTGTCGCGGCTCCGTTACATGATTCTAACACGATAATACAGAAAATTATAAGGAGAAAAATTCGTGCACCACCTCTCACTGCCATCTTTACTTTACAAGCATTTCCCAATCAAACTGTCAGTTCGGCAGTGTGGCCAACCAGACCGACTGATGCAATCGAGAACTAATAAGTAAATAGATAATCAAAATATACGTCTTCCTTCCAGAATGAAAATATTTCAATTTTCTCCGTCGCGAAGGATCACATTTTATTGCCAAGCGAATTTTATGTTCAACGTGAATAGACTATGCGAATGCTGAGAGACGCACGACGTGTCAATTTATGAATTTAAATATGCAAATGGTAAATTGAACGTTGAGCAACACGTGCTTCGCATCCGGAATTCTATTTTGTATACACCAGTATACACGTATTAATAGATGTACATACATATATGTACATACGTCGTATATCCTATATGTCAAATATTTACATTGTGTTCAAAGCGTCATGCATTTCTCGTGAAAATATTCGAGAACATTTTGAACATGTAATTCGTGTTTGTAATGTGATCCGTTTTCATCAGCAATTTACATCTTTTTCATATATTAACCTAATTAAAAATCTTGGTTATAGCATTTACTACAAACATGCGAAACGTTATAACATTATATCAAAGACTGTTGGCGAAATATCCATTCAGGACTCAGGCTGTTCAAGCTGGTAAAATTATACGAGATATTCTATCGTTATACACTCGTGATTAGCACTGACATTTGTTCTGTTTAACGAATAGGTATATTGATGGGATTAGGAGATGAGATCGCACAAAACTTTATCGAACGAAGAAAATTCAGAGATTTAGATTTCAAGCGTACAGCTCAATTCGCATGTATAGGCCTCTTCATTGCTGTGAGTAATTTTAGCGGTAAAATACTTATAATGTTGTGCCTTATACTGTGTAATATGTTGTTTTATCAAATTTTCTTCATCTAAAATTGCATACTAGGGCCCAGCGACACGAACTTGGTATGGGATATTAGATAGGTACATCGGCTCTAAAGGAGGAGTTGTAGTACTAAAGAAAGTATGCTGCGATCAGCTGCTATTTGCACCGACATTTATTTTTGTTTTATTATCTGTGATCGGTATTTTACAAGGAAACGATATAGAACATCTAAAAGTGAAATTAAAAAACGAATATCCAGAAATTTTAAAGAATAACTATAAGGTAACATTTACAATTTCATCTTTCACGTATCTCAAGAATCTGCGAGTACGATGTTTCTTTCAGGTATGGCCTATGGTACAATTGTGCAACTTTTATTTTATACCACTGCAATATCAGGTCTTAGTAGTACAATCGGTAGCCCTGCTATGGAACACCTACATTTCCTATACAACTAGTATAGTAAGGCAAGATAAGTACATCGAATAATTAAGATTTTTACAGATGCATAAGGCATAGTTTATTTTTTCATTTTTCTTATGTATAGTAAGTGTATTCTTCTTCGCAAAACGTATACCTCAAATATGCCATGTAACACAGTGAAAAGAAACCATTCCTTTTTTTCACAATAAGTCAAACAACGACATTGACCATGAACGGTGTAGTAATAGTATTGTAAAAAAATAATGTACGACTATACATACAGACCTTATAACGTAATTATTTCTTTTGTGATTTTAAGTACAAAGCGTGATGAAAAAGTTCCGGCACCATGATCATTCGTATCCATACGGAATAAAACTACAGAACTGTACAATTTGTTGACAATGTGGCGAAGAAAACGCTGACAATATACATCCACGCCCCATTACTTCCAACTAGACTGCAATTTTCAGTTTTTATACAGAAATTTTAAGAAAGTGGGATGAAATAAAATCCTTTTTTTGATGGGAACAGTCTTTGTAGATCAAAAACAAATAAAAATCTTACTAAATTCTATCGAATTTTATAAACCATAAATGCATAAAGATTCGAAATCTACTTCAAACACATAATATCAACTGTTCTGCAAAATTGCTTAAGATATTTGCCAGCTTTAAGTCCAGTCGTTTTCTTCCATTTCTTCGAATGAAAAGAAAGTTAAGTAGACGCCATTTCAGAATGTTGAAAAATAGTTATTGAGTAAACGGCATGGAGAAAGTTATAAAGAAAGATCTTCCCATGGGGAATGTAGTCTAAAATTCTCCTAACACTACAGTTTGGAACTTTTTAATCACACCCTATATAAGCATCTTCGCAAACGGTCACATTTCGAAATACTACAAAATAAAATTGTTCCTTGGAATGTAATTATTTACAAACTTTTGAGAATTGTTGAATGTAAATAGCGAACGTTAAGTATTTGTGTAAGAACATCGATTATTCACACGAAGTATGAAAAATATTCGCAGTGTAGTCAAATAAATGAAAATTTCATCTAAATTATATCGTAATCTACAGAAGCGTGTTACCATTAACGATTAATAGTCAATGGAACCTTCTCTGCTTCTGCAACTGCTGCAGGTATAGTTTCATTAGTTTTCGATGATATACACGTCCCGTGTAACTCTGGACACGATATCTCGTTTGACACGATCTTCTGTATTTTCTTTAGTAAATCATAGTTAATACGTTGCGTTACTATGGAGTCGTTTCTACAATTATATAATATCATAATTAAAGAATAATCTAGTGAGCTTTGTATTTCCTGTGTCTATCGCAAACTAATCAGAAAATACTTACTTGTACTCTGGATGTGAAACCACTTCCTTCCTCAACCATGCAGCAGTTGTTAATAATTCTCCAGAAGCTCTCTTTTGTATTAATTTCATGTATGCTTGTATAGAACAGTGCGTGTCAACATCTACATCCATACTAGTCAAATACGAATTAACTAGTGGCACTAAACCAGGAAACACGTCATCCTAAAAAGACAAATATATATAAATATATTTTAGTCTTGTACGAAGCCGTATAATTTGGTTCATTCAAGGAAGGAGGATAGCCACACCTTTCCATTAATAATTTCATCGATGGTATACTCTGTGTATTCTGGTTGACCATCATCTTCTTTTCTCGTATCCGACGTGATATCTCGGCGGAACCAAAACTTTTCGGCCTTGATCGCATCTCTCCTTTGTGCTCTAGCCATATTTTTATCAACTTTACTAATTGGTATCAACAGGTTTAATTTGTAACTTAAGATAACTCTCGTAAGAAGGACAATGAAACAAACTATTGCAGCGTTTTCAAAATCGGTAATTTGTGCCTCGCATGGTCGAAACTCGACGCGCCATCCTATAGAGGAATTTGGTGGAGGCGGCTTAAATCGCATTGTTTGCCAATTGGTCGATTGAATATTCTGAAATTGTATATTTCATATTTATCGAACGTTCTAGTACCAGTTAGTAATAAATGATATAATAATTACTTCAAAGTGATCGGTGTCTTCTTCATCGTTCTGATATACTTTCTCGGAAAACAAGGACACCGTGTCTCTAATAAATAAATGGGCTATATGTTGTGCTAATAATTTGTCGATTCCATTATCCACAAGTTGATTGTATATTTCGTCGTCATACGTTAAAGGAACATCATTGTACTTCTCCCCTTGGTCGCTTAGATACGAGTCGATGGAGTCGTATCTAGATTTACTAATTCTAAATTTGTTTTCCTGTAAAGGCTTCACACCGCGTTCTTCCTGTGTTCTGCAGTCGACAGAGCAAGATATTACATTCCACCGACAATCTACATCGCTTATATATCCTCGATAAAATGGGCTGGCAGCGGTTAGAGCCAACTGTCGAATATTAAACAAATGTTCTGTAACGTTTACGCGAAAGGATATGCTAACTTTATGGTTATAATATTTGGAAATACTGTAATAAAAATACTATGTAGTACGTACCATTATCGGGCATAAAGGTGTTAATTGATCGTACAACGTTCTAGCTTCTTCTATATTACAAGCTTGAAAAGTAAGCTGCAAGCAACAGCACCCCATTCCGAATCCCATTGCGTCCATATAAATATGATCTTCTTTTGCCGCATTACTAGATTCATTTTCAGTTAAATTTCCAAAATCTTCTTTAAAAGGATTTGGAACATTTTTATCCTTATATACTGTGAATAAATATTTCGTTTTAATCGTCATACTATAAAACCTCGTAAATCATAAGAACATTAGATGCAACCAATACATACTGGGAATATTTATTGCTACTTTTTCTCCACGTCGTTGTCTTATATTCCTTGTTAATGTTTTGAAGCGTGGATGACCTGGGTATATAGCTTCGTCTGGAAAAAACAAACTTCTCGATACACCAGAACTTGGAGTAGCTTGTGTGGGAGGATCTGTGAAATCAGAGGCTCCTGATCTGCAAGAGGAAATGTAAATAGTTAAATCGCTGCTTATTATTTTCTGTATAAAGATGTACAACAATATCTAGACTGCAGATCTTTGTGCAAAATAAAAATTGTCTGCATCAACTGCAAGAAAGAGAAACGAAATTGAATATTATTTCTTCCCTTAATGATTTCACTATAAATGCTTAAAGATACGCAGTCTACTAATAACGTTAACTGTTCAACCTACCTCGGAAAATTAGTCAAAGACATTAATACTTCGTTAGGTTGAAGTAATTTCGAAGCTTCTTGCCTTCTATACTTCATGTTAGCTTCAACGATATTAAAATGAAATAGTAATCCACCGTACGGCTTCCCTGGCGTTCCTTCTACCATATAAGCACCATATTCAGGTCTCCATAAAGATTTAATATTACTGTGAAAGAAATGTATATTGGAAGAATATGATGCTGCTGAGGGTAGATATTTGAAAATATCGTATAGTCATAACTGTTTTAAATAGAATTTTTCTATTACCACAATTTCATTTTGTTAATATTTAAAGTTTTAATCTATTACTCGGAGGGGATAAAGGGAAACACTTACTCTGGATCGTTGTATTCTTTCTCATTTAACGTTTTCAATATCTCGTCTGCTCTTAAACTGAGTTTAGCAGTTTTCGCCTCATCATCAAACTTAACGAGCATATATTCCACCTATGTAAAAGCAATGCATAAGATCATAGATACAATAAAAAAGAGCTTGTTTCAAGTGTTGTGGTTTAGATAAAAAGTAGCTTGGAGGATATGCTGATAATCTTAAAAATTATACATATCAACTGACATAAATCAAGGCTTAGATAATAGCAAACTAAAACTGTTGACTCATGTATCAGAAAGCATAGTGTAATTGAAAAATCTGAAGGTCATAGCAATCGTAGCTCATAAACTACAATCGCTGACATCATTCATTGATTAAGTCAATCAATACTGTGGAACAATAGGTTGATACCACAAAGTATTAAAAAGAATGTTTCTACAGAAATAATCAATATAGAAATCAATAAGTGTTCACATAAAATATACATAAATGTAGCTATATAAAATTGCTGTTTCAGTGTTATACTATACTAATGAAACTACGATATTTCGTTAACGGATGAAATTACGAATTCCATGTAAACACTCATTGTTTACTTTATAATTTTTTCAGCTACATTTAAAAACCGCACGTTAAGCGGTATTGTACAACATTAACACATGCTGATGATTCGCGAGAAACATATTTTGCGATGAATTTCATACAAAAAGTGCGATGACATAGAAAAAAAGTTTCTAAAGCAAGCATGAGTCAGAAAAATCAGGAAATGGACATTACCTCATCGCCCCATTTCAACACATCACCCTGACGATCTCTGAGTCTCTTGTACAAATTAATGAATTGAATAATTCCATGCTTTCGCACATGATCGGCGAGATTTTTCGTTTCCTCCCAACTTAAAGGATTTCCCTCGGAGAGTAAACCCATATTCGTACAGGTTAGCAGCCAGTATTATGTAGTTATTCAAAGTTTATTACAATCGAAACCGAATTTCACGGAGATTCGCCGAACGGGAGAAGTCACACAGAAATTTCACAGTGAACGAAAACATAGCACTACCGACGCATTATATACCGACTAGGTACTCTTCTACGAACGATCCCGTCACTTTCAATGGTATATAAATACAAGGTAACCATACCTCCTACCACCACGTTGTGACGATTGACGATACAGTCACTCCGTGATATCAGTTTGAAAGATTGATAAGTCATCTGATGTGACAACCTTAGGCAACCAACTATATGTAATCTAATTTGATTTGTTACAATGTGTCAGCGTGTATTTAAATTCCCGATCTTGTTTGACATTATGTTTCTGTTTACATAGATTAATTCAATATCAAACGTTAAAAATTAATATACATATTCGCGGTCATTCTCGATATAAAAGAAATAGATCTCTACCATGGAAAAATATGATTTGTGTATTTTCTGATTGCCTTATCAGATTAATTTGTAGAAGCATCAATATAGCTTTATCAATTATCTTCCGACAAGTAGCAATTCAATATTATATTAAGATAGAATCCGTAATTAATTGTAGTGGGGAATGATGCAATGAAGGACAATATACTGGAGGAGGTAGTAATTCTCGATACCATTGATATCATAAAGATTCTTTTATTAAAAGTGTCCACATTTTTAAGATTCAGTTTATAAAAACATCATGTCATCATATGATTATTTTACATGTGGTTTAATCGAACAAACCGAATCCCATATCTTCATCTTCGGATTCGGATTCTTCTTTCTTTTCTTCCTTCTTCTCGGCGGCAGGTGCTTCTGCGGCAGCAGCGACCGGCGCAGCAGTTGCTGCAGCTGCAGCGAATTTACTTGGATCCTAAAACATTGTTATTACTTGTTATTTCAGACACGTAAAAATAACTTGAAAATGTTAGGCACTTCGTGCTTTCTATCAGACTGCTTTCTATGTGTTTATCAACATAAAATTCTAAAGTATCAGTGGGTTCTGCTATTTCTAGCGCTGATACTGTGCTTAGAATTTTCAGACGTGTAAAGTTATCATCACCTAATATATCCGTACAAATTCTAATGATCAACCCTTAGCACTCGAGTGGTGACTCTGAGAGAGAGGCGCCACTAAAAATTGCTGTACCATTATTCAAAATATTGTTTACATGATTAAATATAGTTTACAGGATTGCGAGGGTGCGGGATGAGCCTTCTCATTTCTCGATAATGCAAAGATGGGGTTTTCCAGTAGTCGAAAGCGCTAGATAAAACATCAATCTAGGCCGTAATCGCCCTCAAAAGTTCTATTTTTAGAATTACGAGGCGTAATTTGTAGGGGTGTGCGAGAACTCGAAATGTACGGATCTCGATGGTCGGAACTTCGGAACGAGTCGGGTCGGGTTCTCAAAAATTTCGAGATTTTCGAAATTATCGAGATTCTTGAAAGTAGCAGGATAAAAAAAAAAGAAGATTCAATGAATAAGTTTCATAATGTGGTTTTCGAAAACGGCTCAAATATCGGAAATCTCATATCCCTATACTTTCGGGAATCTCGACATAATCGAGAATTTCACAATTTTCAAGAACTAGTCTCGATCTCGAAAAAATTCTCGTTTCTACTCGACATTTTAGGGTTCTCGCACATCTCTAGTAATTTGCATTGTTCGGCAACATGTAGCTGTCGCGGTTTTATGGAAATAGCTACATATGCAGCTTATGCTTCCGAATAATGCAAATTACGCCTCGTAAACGTAAAATAAGATTTTTTAGAGCTACTGCCGCCTAAATTGATCTTTTATCTAGCGCTTTTGACTATTGAAAAAGCTCATCTTTGCATTATCAAGAAATGAGAAGGAGCATCCCACACCCTTGCTATCTTATAAACGAGTCTACCCCGTAAGTTTTGTATGAGGTATTATATTAATTTCATATCCACCCAAATTAAAAAATCATAGGGAATGGAAATATTCTAGCTAGGAAGAAATGTTTAATTTTCGAGTTAAAATAGCTCCGACTGCAAAGGATTAAGCAACAAATCTCAACGTACTTTGATGTACTCCTTGATTGTAGCGGCTTCAGCAAATTCGATTTCGGTTACAGCAGCAATAGCCAACAAATTCTTGAATCCATTGACAATGCTATGAGGAACACTGGCCACTGTAGGATAGCCAATGGCTAAACATACTGAAGCCAAGTTCGCAACTCCAGCCATGAATTTTTCACGGAGATCCTCTGGTTTGATGTCCAGAATTTCAGGTGCAAAAATGGTACCAGAATCATAGACTTGTTCCACGATTAAGCCGTACGAGAAAGGAGAAATGTTCAACATGTTCAGAAGAGTAGCTTCTGAGGCTCCTACTTTGTCGCCAGGTTTCAAGATGTGTACGTCGTTCTGAAAAATAATGAAATATTGATCGTACATAATATAAATACAATAGTAGAAGTACCGAATGAATTCACGTAAAATTACAATTGTAAAATTGAAGTGTATTATATACGTACCACAATTTCAATGGTACCCTTGGAAATCTTAGTGGGAATGCTTAAAGCTTGGAAGAACGATGTTTTCTCAGGTCCGAGTCCAGTGTTTTGAGCAGGAATAATAACACTCAGCGGTGCGATAGCGCCAGCTCTGGCCGGGGCTCTGACCTTATTTTCCAGAAGCTTGTCTCTTACTTCGATCAAATCTCCACGAGTGAAAACAAAACCGACATTTCCGCGAATATGTGGCAGCAGCTTTTCTAATGCTGCGTTACGTTCGATGTGACCACGGATTGCCTTTCTCATCATGGTGTTCTTTCCCATCAATACGACAGCATTCCCACGAAGGGACATACGAATTTGTTGCATTTGTTTGGAGCCAACATTATCGGCGCCAACAATGAAACATTTAGGAAAGTCGTCCAAAAGTTGCTACAAAAAAGACATATTACAAAGGATATATTTCAATGCTGTAAGTAGCATAGTTGAAAATACTTACAACTAGTTTGGTGAAGTAATTTGACTTCCATGTTGCCTTGTCCTCCCTACCCATCTTGATGTGTGTGTAGGGATACTGAAGTGTTTAAGGACTGAAAAGAACAATAAATTTTTTATAAAAAGAGTATAAATTACAATCAAGATAATTCCTATATGTATAACTGTAATCAGACTGCACATATGCGATTTATAATCTTTTAAACCGCACACAGATGGGTTCAGCTATTTCTAGCTTCTGCGTGGTTCTCGGTTTATCAGATGCGTTATTTTATCATCATGTTATTTCTATTGGATTTACACTCCTATCCATAAATCACCGGACACTTACGCAAATTTGGATGCAGACAATTTTTTATTATTAAAAGATCTATTAATATAGATAGGTTTTCATAATTGAAATAAAAATGGTACTTGCTAATTTTTTCTAATGTAGGCAAGTCTGATCTGATCAAAATATCCTATATTTTCGAAATTTTCATTGTTTTTATATTTTCTAATTTTTCAAATTTGCGTGGGGCAATTGTTTCCCAATTTCGCTTCTATTTAAAGCTGTCCATAATCATCCCACAATTTCTCAATTTCTTTTTTCCAATATTTATTCAAATAGTATATGTATATATATTTAATCTTATATTCGAATATTACCGCATAATAGCGACATCTAGTCAAAATAAAACAATAAAATCAAGCTGAAGGGTTGTACATATTCTTTAATTACCATTTTGTTGGAGATAAGTGTCTGATGATTTATGGACAGGAATGTGCTAAATACTTCTTTTTGTTACAATATACTCTCGATACGATGCCAAGTCTCGTAATTTTTATAATAACTTCTAACGCGCGAAATAAACAATCTTTGAATAATTGTACACAATGTAAATTCGATATACATACATAAATAAATAGATACGCGAAGATCACATGGCAAGCTAACCTTATGGATAGTGTATTTCACGTTTTATGAAAGAAATACACAAAAGATTTCACATTTTTCTTTATATATTTATGTAACGTGGTACAGTTAATATTGTGAACTAATCATTGGATGCAAAAGGTGAATAACGTTCGAGTATTCGAGAAAGATGTTACAACAAATTTTACTTACCGTGGCAAGCTCTACGGGTACAATGAAGAAGAAAAAGGAAGTCGTTCGCCATGACGATGCGATCCTGACGGCCATATTAGAGGAAGTACGTCATCGAACCGCGAAATTTCAAAAAATTATTTCTGTGTACAATACCGTTTTATTCGCATGTCCTATAAATAGGTATTTTACATTTGTGTCATGAAATTCAGCTGTGAATAAATGAAAATGTTTTGTACTTTGTATTTATTTGTTTCTTTCAAGTTACAGAAATATTATTACATGAAAATGCAGAATACAGTGTAACTGTATCAAAATCGCATGATATGATATAACGAATAAAATATTTGTAAAATAAAAAGATTCTTCTCTTGTAAAAGTGGTGAGAGATCTTACGCATTTGTGCATCGAATGCATATTTGTACATAAGTGTTCATAAATTGTACGTGCATGCAGAATTTGTGTTAATTTGAAAATATTTCTTTTTTTTTCTTCAAAAATATTTTGATTGTCTTCCGATTCATAGCGATAGAACTTCTTCTGCACACTTTTTTAATATACCTAATGCAAAATCGATATCATTTTTGTTTAAAAGCGTAGAAATACAAAGCCTCAGACTAGGTCTGGGTAATTCTTTTTCTGTTTCCAAGTATGCAGGCGTTATAACAGCTAAATTATTTTCGATACATTTCTCGGAGATTTGAGAGAGTAAGTTCTCTTCTACGTTACGATCTAATCGTTCTTTCAAATAGACATGTTTTATAGGAGATCCTGGAAAACTTGAACAATCTAAACATTGAATCTCTTGAAGTCCACTATTCATGGCTATACAATTCTCTCTTAGAGACTCAAATATTTCTGGATTATTTTTCATAATGTCTAGAGAAGTAATAGCAGCAGATGTCAGAAGAGGTGGAAGGGACGCAGAAAAACAGTATCCGAGTCCAGACAAACGTTGATGTTCAATAACGAACGACGTACCCACGCAAAATCCACCAATGGATCCTAGTGCCGACTCTAAAGATCCTGTAATTTATATAAATGTTTTCGATAAGAATGAGCGAACATATGTACTTATAATATAACATATATCTAGAAATGTTACCTACCCATGATCATGTCAATCTCATGTCTAGGAATATTGAAATATTCCGTGACACCTTTTCCATGTGTACCAAGAGTACCAAATGATACTGACTCATCAATGAATATTCTCAATTTATATTTCTTACAAAGTGCCAGTAAATCGGGCAATGGGCACATTTGTCCCGTATTCGCATAAACACCTTCAATGATTAAAAATCGTTTGACTTTGCTTGCTTTTTTAAGATTTCGCTGATCGAGTTCTGATTGTTTCTTTAGTAACTCATGGAGATCGTTAACATCGTTGTGTTTAAAATATTTAACATTAGTTCTAGACGCGTCTAATCCTTTTTGTATGGCAAAATTGACTTTCTCATCTACAAATACAAGATCTCTTCGCTTACAATAAGCTGCTATCGCAGACGCTACCGTACTAAATCCGTACGAATATACTACAGCCTCTTCTGTGTTCGTGTAGTCTGCTAAACGTTCTTCTAATTCAAGGTGCACATCTACGGTACCATAGAATCCACGTGGACCACAGGAACCGACTCCGTATTTTCTTACTGTTGCTATCGCCGCTTTTTCTATATCCTTGTTTTCTACAAAACCCAAATAATTATGTGTACCAAGATTCAAACAATCCCTTCCATTGATTACTATTCGTTTTCCAGCTCTTGACGTTACACATCTTGGATTTAAAGACGGATGACTTGTTTGCGGATTGGTTATAAGCGGTTCAGGATTCCACTCGGCAAGTTTCTTCTGAACCTCCTCTTCCGTTGGCACTCTTTCGTGCCTGCTGTACCGTCTCTTAGCAATAAACCAAACAAACCAAAAGATCAAGAATGCCACTGTTAGCGTATGATATTGAGGTATTGTACTTAAAATGTCCATCGATTCAATAAATATAAATTTTGTGCTCATCTTTCCGTTTGTATGATATTCTTTGTACCCTGTTTCTAGTTTTTCGTTGATTAATAAGATCAATCACCTTATATACTATGATATATCTTTACATCGACAATGTTACACTATGTAAATAGTATTGTATGTATTTACAACTTGTGCGACGCGTTCACGTAAAATATATTTTATAAAATCATTTTACGTATTTAAATTAGATGCATTTAGAATACTAATTAGAGTTTGAAAGAAAATTAACATTAGAAAGTCACTACCTCATGGTAGCGAACATGTACTGATAAAGCAAATATTAGATAAAGTAATTTCTGACTCAGCCTAGTTACTGCAGTCAACTTTTTTGACTGCAAGACCAGATGGCAGCACCATGAGAAATATAGATCTCAGTGCGGAATTCTCCAAATAGAATTTTTCAAGTCTTGTGTTTGTTTAGAGTTTGCGAGCGGCATTATCGATTTTAATTTCAACATAATAATTGAATTGAAATTTTTCGAAATACACGAAAGAATAAATTCGAATGTACATGAAATGTAATCGAGTTTATTGATCTATCGCATGGAAGATCTGTCTCCTTTTCCAATCAGATTATTGTAAGTTTCAAAATGATATTATTCTAACGGAATATTTCATTTTTGAATGCGATGCGCTCGAACGCAGGCGCATGTGCAGTAAAGAATTCTAAGCTTTCATAATAGCAAGAGCAGTACTTCCGGTTTCCGGTATCCGGCAAACGCCCCAGTCTATGTAGTAATGTTGTCAGACTGAATTCGTATCACTTGTGTATCGTGTTTGTTGTGCTATTGTCAAATCGATTGTCATAAAGTGACAGCATACATGGTGCTGAACCTCAGCAAGACGTCATAATTGGTGAGTGAGTAGTCATATTTGCCATAATAGTGCGATAAAACATACCACAGCCGCTAGGTACATATCAACTGTTCTGAAAACATTTTACTATTCATGCATTCCCCCAATTTGTATTATTTATACAATTATATTGGATACGTATACATATATATACGCGAGCTGCGTGCTATATTTATTATGGGTTTGGAGATATTGAAAATCTAATTCATCAAAACGAAAGAGACAAGAGCGTTTCGTTTGGTTATGAACACGATTATACGTGTGCAGTGTGCAGTTTATGCCTCCTACAGCGTTTCAACTGTGAGTCATATTAGAGTGCACCTGACTCTTGACACCTGGTAATGTATCTCAATATACATATACATATATTATAATATCGCATAAATATGTACAGTAATCTGATTAAGAATAATAATTCAATTATCAAAACATCTCTTTCTGTGTACAGAAATCACATAAGTTTATGCATACGAAACGTTCTTCTTTTCACGAAAAAGAAATGAATCCATACATTGGATTAAAGAACATTCAGCAATACAGAAAACTTTGAGAAGTTCTAGAATATATTCGATTCTCTTATATGTACGTTGCTTAATTCTTTCGCAAATCAAAAATTTGCGTGCGTTTAAAGAGTTGAGCGAAGTCAAAATTTGAGTAGATCAGATTTTTTACTATTATGTTGGTTATATGATACGGTCCTGCGATCCTGATGCGAGATTAAAATACCATTGTGAAAGCTGACGAAGTGAGTCCGTTATCATCATTCATCAGTTACACGTCGATCGCATCACCGTATTCATTTTGTGTAGTCTTTCTGTTACGTTAATCAGTCGGAAACGTATAGATATTAATGCAGAAAACTATTGTTAAAATGTCTGAAGTTTCGAAAGTTGTGGAGGATGATTCCCGAATGGTGCCAGGTGCTTATAAAAAAGTGTTGAACATGTGGAAAAATCGTGAGTATAAAACGATTCTTTTTTTTTCTAAGGGAATTGCGATTGAACATCCATTAACAATAAACGAACAGGTTTAACAAGATTTTACAAAACAATTCAAATAATACTTTAAATGTTATATACGAATCTGCCAGATACTGAAATTCCTTATCAGTGTAACAGTATTATAATGCGTATATTATCTGAAATTATTTTCAACAAATTAACCTCTCTCAAGCATACAAATCTTCTACCGTCATCGACAATGATTCAACTCTTTTTCTACAACGTTTTTTCCATAAATGTACAGTCGACGAAATTTTCGTATCTAGGTTACATTCTCGATAAACAATAGATAAATTATCTATTATCGGTGTGTTATTTATACATGTATGTGCATGGACTGACGACTGATAAAGAACAATTGAATATCGCCATAAGCGAAGTTGAAACATGAGTCACAATATAGGTACATACGTGCATCATTGTAACAGTACAGTGATTAACTCATACCATGCGTCATTATAATTTTCAACAATATTATATTGACAGTAATAATCGCGTTCTTCTCACGTTAATTCCTTCATTACGAGCCATAGAATACATTTCACAACTGTCAAAGAAGGTAGTTCGAAGTCGAACAGTTCTGATAACATCACTCCAACATAAATAAATTTTTACTTAATGAAATAACTACTTTAATGTAAAATAAATATTTGCTAATACGGTCGACACCTTTCTTTATGCTTGAAACACTAAATTTAAAGTTTGGAGATTAAAAGTTAAAAGCGGGGATTTTGCGTTTTTCATTTTTCCTCGAAATCGTAGCGAAGCTGCGACCGCAAGAACGATTGGTATTGCCCAGTCATCAAAATTGCCTCGAGCAAATGATATGACGAGCAAATTGCGAGCGAAAGGCGGTCGTTTTAGTGTGAAACTACACTTGGAGGTCTTGGAGCAGGATTTGGTCCTAATGCGGAAGCAGATGGTTCTTCGGCATTTGCCTGCAAAGTTTCGAGGCAAAATTCCATGCGAAACCGTTTTCTAAGGGTTTCGCAGGTAGAACCGAAAAGTACCGGTATGTCATACACCCGTATTTTCGTAGAAGCCGAGAATTTGAGAGTCCTGCGGTGCACGTGGCTCCTGCCTAAGAAACTTGCAACAATTTCGGGTCTCGACCACCCTGCGGCAGCACCGCAGTGTGCCGGTCGAAACCAGAAGCGGCAGAGCATTGCGCCGGTTACTTCCAAAGCAGACTGTTTTTGAGGACACAAACTCCACCCTCGCGGGGTCGCACGTAATTCAATTAGAATGTTCCGTTTGTGTGTTTAACGAGGATTCGCGTGTCCGCCAAGTGTGAACAATAATCGACTAATATAACAAGTGAAAAACGTCTTCGTTCGTCTTGAATCCTTGAGAATTCTTTCACGACCGTACGCATTTTTCGAATAATACCACTGAAACTTGCATTACTCCAATACAGAAGTGTGCGTAACCTCAATGCGCGCTGGAGAATTTTTTCGAGTGATCTCGACGGTTGACCCCGTGCCCGAGTACAACAATAGTCCGCAACGATGTTAATTTACGTAGTCGATCACGTTGTTTACAATTGCCAGAAGTGAGTCATAGAGTTCGTGCAGAAATTTCACGGATGATCTGTGTTTATTCATTCACTGAGATATGCTCTTCGGCCGTCGTATCGGTATTATACGTGTCTCCGCCGGAAACATTGTTTGCGCGTAATTACTGAATGGAATATGACGTGATATACATACATATTTCTACGCGAGCGTTCGAATCGTCGGTTTCTTTCCCCGTGCGAGCATGATAAACGTGGACACCTTATATAGTCACAGAGATGTATCGTTCCGGTTAGAAAGGGCGTGTATGTGCTTTCCGACGCAAAATTTGTCTCGCCTGCGTTTTCCCATTGATCGTAATCGCAGGGTCGTTCGAATCTAGAGAACGAGAAATATCGTCCGGGAGAGAATAACCTGTGAAAGTGTTCGAATCCATGATCATCCTTCTCGCACGCATTTTCGCCGGGCTAATCTCGAGAACGTAAACCTGGGCGTAGTTGAAATCGATCATCGCGCCATCAACAGAGAGAATTTCGCGGGGAAAACACGTTACGGATAGCCTTTACGAGGTCCATTGAAAGTGATGTGATTTTGTTACTACGCATAACGTTACGCTGTCAAATATTATTATAGTGTTATCAAACTTGTTGATTCTACGGTTAAACGAACGGATTTGAATTGTTAAACAAACGAAAGTTCTGTAGATATTTTATCTCTGTTGTATTGAGCATGGTTTCGTCGATTAACAAATACACGCTTGATGTTTATATCGAATAATGGAAATAATAGAGATATCGATTGCTAATCTTAACGTTGTTTCGCGGTGTTAATTCGAAGTGTACGATGTTAGCGACTCGCCGACCGTAGATACACAAACCGGCTGTGACTGAGCGTAATTGAAATACGTTTGTACGAGTAATTTATAGCGCGTGATTCCAGTGGGAAATCCGGGTGGAATAAAGTACATATTCGATCGCCTAGTTCCGGCCGCCCGGAAAGAGCTACCGGAACGTCTGCTCAAATTAAAATCTATGCTATAGTAGCAGTTACATCGGCTGTGAGGGGTTAATGCTGTACTTAGCTAATTATTAAAGCGTTGTTGCTTGTCGTTATTACTTCTGACGATTCGCTAGCTCAGGATCGTCGTCGGTGTTTACAAGGAATCGTTGGGGTAAACGTATTCTCTAACTGTTAAATAACCTGCAACGATTTGAATTGATATTCGATATTGTTATTACCGTAATCGTGTACACAGTTCCGAGCTTATATCCTGTTGAATCGGACGACGTGTACTTTAGTTGATTTTTGAGAGAACGCAGTAGATCAGTCGATATTGATCCGAACGGATCTAGACAAGTACGAAAAAAGAGAGAGGCAGCGGAGCGTGAAAGGGCCAAATTAAAAACGACGAACGAAGCGTTTATTGCTGGTAGAACGGAAATCCATAATCGATATTGACGATGTTCAAATGCTGTGTGTGCAACAAGAGCTCGAAGAAGGAGAAGTCGGGTGGCGAGGTGACGAAGCAAAGTCAGAAAGCAACCGACTCGCAGATAGTTCCCGTCGATTCGACGACGCTGGTCGACGAGAACAGACACCTCGGAAAGGGTGAAAAATTGAACGGCGACGTGCAGAGATCGGAGAAAGTTTCCCCGTCGATGGAGAATTGTGCCGCGGAAGTGGTCGACGACTTGACTGTCAAGAGTCCGTTGCCTTCCGGTAAACGGGACGAAGCGAACGATTCCCTTCGATCGCGGAACGAATCGATAGTGGAATCGAATGAGAAGAATTGCCAGGACGAAAACGGGCACGATCAAACGAAAGAGGATAAGATAAGACGGGCGAGTGGGGGTAAGGATGAAATCGGAAACGGAGAAGTAGATGCAAGCGACAATATAAGCATCAGCGGCGGCGGTGGAGTAATGACGGCAATACTAAACGCCGGGATTGCCAACACCGTTAAAACGAACATCTACGATTCCTCCGCCGCGTACATCGAGAGAACGATCGACGACGGCCCGGAAGAAGAAGGCGACGATTCCGTGTTCGAATCTTGTCCGAACGACAACAACGCGAATAAAAAACCGCCGCCAGGTATAGCTTCACTTACGCAATGTTTACATTCCGTTCTCCCCGAAAACGTTTTCGATCCCGCATCTCAACACTTCAACGTCTATTCTACAGCGTGGTCCACTTAAATATCTCCTTTATTTGTGACGATTAGACAGCGGATTTTATGCATTTATGACAACAACGAGTAGGCGTAATTCAAAACGGTGAAAACATTAGAAGAATTTAAATGTGTGTCAATTTGACACCGTTCAATTCGTAAAACGAGTATATGTCTAAATTATTAAATATTATGTGTCTAAATGTGTTTTAATGCCAACTAGAATACTCCGGAAAAATTACCTTGAGAAGAAAATAACATTTGCAACGCATTCACCTTGCGATACCATTCACATTGCATTAAAAACATTTGTTATGCCGTCAAAAATAAAGGAGATATTTAGGTGGCTACATTTAGGTGTACCACCCTGTATATTTAATTGAACCGCGTTCAAACTGTACGATAGGAACGAAGATTTTTACCCAATTCTTTTACGATTTCTTGCAACGTAATATTATGTCTCATCATTATAATTTATTTGGCTGCACTATAACTTGGGTAACCAGAAATTTGTAACCTCAACTTTAAACACACGTAACTTTTGAACCACTGATCTTTTACGATTGAAACTTGGATTTTTGGCATTTTCTCGTAAATCTATCGCTTTCTCGCAACAATCTGCAGGGTTGCATAAGAAAAAGGCAAAAATTCTGGTTATACCCAAGGTACAGTTTAACCATTTATTTTAAAATAGATCGATTTCTGTTCGTTGGATTCTCTTGTAGCTACAACCCTAGTCTGCCAAAATTTGTTCCTTGAGTCGACTTCATTGTACCGGATCGATTTTTTTCAAATAAGACATGTGAAAATTATATTGAATCTGTTAACCGGGGAAATTCGTCTACCTCAGGTAGAATCTGGTACAAGGTTAGAGTTAACTCGTCGTGCAGAATGCTGAATGTCGTATACATAAATAATCGAACGGTTCTCTAACTGGAGAATATTCTATCACCAGTGAGCGGCGGCAGTGACATGGTTTCATCAATTGGAGACAAAGGAGACTGAAGAAATGTATCGGTAGATATTGCGTTCACGCAGCGACAATAAAATATAAATGACGTATCGATTTTTAGCATACGAATGGCAACTTTACAATCCCGTATCGAATCGACTCGACGCACCGTACGAAAGCGTTGCAAAAGTATTTTCGAACGACGTGTTATCTCGCTGAGAACGTTGTAGAAGCATTTTCCGGCGACGGGTTAACTCGTCCAGTTAGAATCTAACTGTTAGATCGTTGTCCCCTGTTAATAGAGTATGGAAGCTTCTATGTGATAAAATGTGAATGTTGTTGTGGTGTACGGTACGCAGCTTCGTCGGTGCCGCGCTGGCTGTCCGAAGAGGATGACGGCGAACATGATTCGGAAGAGTGCAGCGGAATGCAAGAACCACCCGCGACACCAGTCGCGCGCGATGAGCTCGCTTTAAGACGTCACAGATTCTTCTCTGACTTATTGCAAGCCACGCAAAATACGACCGAGCACAGAGTGAGGTTCGACCCCCTAGGACCGATGGTGCACTCTGGTCAGGGTTCACCCTAAATCCATTTCTTACTTTGTAATACAGTAAGTCCTCGGCTTGCGCGGTTAATTCGTTCCAGCGGTTTCCGCGTAAGTCGAATAGTGCCTGAGCGCCACGATCTGCCTTGTACATACCATATGTATGTACTCATTTGATAGGAAAATTCAAATAAACTACATTCATGGCAAATTGATCACCAGATTGCGGATGTTTATGCAATTTGCAATTTCTGTAGATGAATTTCGAGAAAGTGGAATCAAATAAAATCTCATTTTCAGTGGTAGTAGCCTTCGCAGATCTGGAATAAATAAAAATCGTATTAAATTCTGGCAAATCGTATAAACTGATAAATAGCTCAACGCCTACGCTGTACACAAGCAAACACTTATCTTCGCTTCTGTCACATATGTACCGATAAAGCTCCCCTTTCTGGCAATCTAAAAACGAATTTCACAGTTCGGAATTGGTTTTCTGATTCGCTTCTAAGAATCCGCGTAAGTCGAGGACTTACTGCATTCTGATCGATGCATTTTCCTTGGTAATTTCGAACACAATCGAAATACATACATACCTTGCATTTATTCACCATGATCTAGTTCTCAAAAGAAGCCACCTGATAGTCCACTTCACTTCTAGTTACAAGCCCGAAGTAAAAGGAGTGGGGTGGGCAACTATTGGGGCGGAGCGCATTTCAGGTGTCTTCCTTCAAAAAATAGACCACAACATCGTGAATATAACATAATACCGTATATTGTCACCGCGCGACAATACCTCGACTTTTCCATCTTTTGTTGCGTTGTGTACTACGTCACACTAACACAGCGCACAGTGGTCCGAGAGTCCGGTTTCTGTGGCCGAAACTATTGTATGTAGCGTTATTTCAAGGTTTAATGTTATATCATTATAGGTCGTTGGATTCGTCTCGATATCCGTTGGAATATTGTGGAGTAAAAAATACAGTGAGTGTAAAAAGTATCCGTACGCCCTTTAAAATAGAATAACTTTTTTATAATTGTACCAAACGACCTGACTTTTTATAATCACTTAGGAGCATTGGTTTATGAAATGATATGCAAAAAAGATTTTCCAAATAATTATAATTTACAAGGTTACATGCAAAAATAAGGAAGGCATTTTTTAAAACTTTTTTATTTGGGCCCTTAATGAAAATTTAAAATATATGCTTTGTAGATCTGTGTTTGTTATACACATACTGAAAATTTTATCGAAATCGGTTGACGCAGGAAAAAACGACACGCATCGAAATACGATTCTGTGGATTTTAAGCAGAAACTGATGAAAAGTCGTGTAAAACTACGATTTTCACCATTTTTAACCGCTTCTAGCTCGTGTGTATGTTAATCGATTTCGATGAAATTTTCAGCATGTGTGTAACTACTATAGATCTACAAAACATATAATTTTAAATTTTCTTTGAGAGCCTAAATAAGAAAGATTTGGAAAATGACGTTTTTATTTTTGCATATAACCTTGTAAAGTATAATTATTTGGAAAATCTTTTTTGCATAATGCTTCTAATTGATTATAAAAAATCAGGTCGTTTTTGGTACAATTATAAAAAAGTTAGTCTATTTTAAAGGCCGTACGAATACTTTCTACACTCGGTGTATATGTTCTTAGATCGTTGGGGAAGTCATTTCGGTTTTCTCAAAGGAAAACGAAAGCCAATTGTTTACCAATTAGAATAAGGTTTACGACATTTTGTTCTATGATTTCCTGCGATTTTTTAGACAACTTAACCCTTTGTACTTATATCTTTAGTAATTGATTAGATACCAATATATTTGATAATGCTAACAATATTTTGAATAATGGTACAGCAGTTTTTAGTGGTGACTCTGGGTCGCCATTCGAGTGCTAAGGATTAAAGATCTCATGCTCGTAGAATTTCTGTTTTTTACTAGCAAAAAATTGAGTCATACGACTTTTTACGACTTCATTTAGAATGAAACTTGCTGGCTCCTGGACCACTGTGCGGCGTCTTGTATTATATTATTATTTATATTGTTGAATTTCTCGTATTTATTGTTGATAACGAAGTTTCTTATAATTCATATCAATCAATATAGCGAAAATGAAGTACCATAATCTGGATGAACATGAGCAAGTTTCAAGTATGGCAGTACTCTGCAACCTATAGTAACTTTGCTGAACGATATGAGCTGAAAGCACACGCGTTATGTCGGGAAACATTCTCCACCATGATTTGCTTCCAAGTTCTGACGGATGCATTCGCGAGTATCACAAGTTTTCAGGCTTTACGTATTGTTTCGAACTTAGTCATTCTATTTTTATCATTCGACCTATTTACCTTTCAATCCGTTGTAATATTTGATGAACTGCGTACAGTAACTTCGAATGTAGTTGCAAAAAGTATCGTTCTAGCGATTTTTATTTTTGATATTTTTCTTCATTTTCATCATATTGTCATGGTAAAATGTACATTTTATAAATATTTCTTGACGCGAACAAAACATTTTGAAACATTTGTTGTTTAGTTGTATTAATGTGTTTCTTTGTCTTTACGTGTTGTCGAGTTACCGCGAGAGATTCGCTGGACGAAATAGTATCTACCCACGCTGGGTTTATAACACTCACGGTCGCAATTCAGTTTTCGCAGATTTCCTAAGAATAGGCCGGCATATACACGCGTTGAATAATGTTAGAATCGCGGTTTAGTTCTTCGCCAGCTTCTGAAAAGTCGAGTTGCTGCGGACTGCAACGGCTTCCCTTATAAAAATAATTTTCTGTAAAATAGGGAAATAGTTAAACCGAGAGCGATTTTTGTTTTGTGTTCTGTCGGCTTCGGGTAGATGCGGGAACAACTATTTCAGTAGGTTATTGTTTTAAATTCGATTGTGTAGCGTACAAGCTTACCGGATGGAAATACTAAAATTCAGATCAATCGCGAATTACTCCATTTTTATTCGAACAAACGTGTACTCGAATAGCTTTAGTATTTCAATGAAAACACCAATTTATTTTTATTACACATGCTTGCAACATAATGATCTAACGGCTGTGGATGTTGATCCGGCTATTTATACACTCATTCTATATTTAATTTACATTTCATAAATGCGATCTTTCTGGAATATATTACTTTCAGTTTAGAAATCATTTTATATCATTAGACAGCGGATTTTATGCATTTATGACAAAAATGAGTAGGTGTAATTTGCAACAGTAAAATCATTAGAAACATTTACAAATACTGTTATATTATTTACAATCAACTTGACATATTAAGAAAGAAAATCAATATCTACTTCACTCCAGTTTGTTGCGATTCAGGTACCAAATTTTTATTTTGCATAAAGATCCGCTGTCTATATATTATGTCAAAATACATAGCGTTCCGACCAGATGATTGTTTTGTTGTTCTTTCTTGAATTTGATGTAGGCATTCTTTTTAAGTCTTGATTATTTTTGAAAATAATTTTTATTACTCTGCATGCATATTAACTCATTGAAATTTGTATTGCATTAAAGGCTGCGACTCTAGTGATAAGGAAGAGCATTTGGAAGAGCTAGTAAATCGATTAGAAAACGTTACCAAACGATTGGAGAACGTACGAGCACGTACCATAGCTGAAACTCAAGATACTGCTGTTCAAACGAATACACCATCGCCGAGAAGGTCTAAGCCAGTGGAGAACGGTACATCAGAACAGTCTGCCTCACTCGTTCGGTCACCTATTAAATCGGCATCAGATCAAATTGTCAGCATGTCAGTCGCAGGCTATGAAGATCTTGTGGCTGGACCTGTAAGAGAATACTTGCAGTTAAGTTCTAAAATTGGCGGCGATGTGGCAACCCACAGTAAGCTTGTAGAAAAGGCTTTTCAGTAAGTATTTCTATGTTACGCTGCAACACTATTTTACACTTTAAATAGACTTATATAAATTCATCAACCGTTCCTGATTTTTCCTTGTAGAATTCAGCTCCAGTTTATTCGAACTGCAGCGAGTCGACCAGCTCCAGCAAACCAGTCGGAACAGGTTGCTCTCCTTGGACCCACCTCGACACAAATTCAACAGATTCAAGAGTTCCGTGAGAAAAATAGAGGCTCTCCATTTTTCAATCATTTATCAGCGATTAGTGAAAGTATTCCGGCTCTAGGATGGGTTGCCGTGTCACCCACGCCAGCGCCATACGTAAAAGAGATGAACGACGCCGGACAGTTTTATTCCAATCGCGTTTTAAAAGACTGGAAAGAAAAGTAAGTCGGTTTTACGCGTGGTAATCAAGAATCGAATGTTATGATTGGACTGCGGAAATTACGCATTCATAACGAAAATTAATAGATTACTTACAAAACGGTGAAGATATTAGTTCATTTAGTCTCTTATATTTTCAGAGATAAAGTGCATGCAGAATGGTGCAAGGCTTGGGTACAAACGTTAAGCGATCTTCAGCAATACGTACGTCAACATCACACAACAGGATTGGTGTGGGCAAAAACTGGCTCTGTACCGGCTGGTATACCACCACCTCCACCGCCATGCATGCCTATCGGGGATGTGGCGCCCGTCAGTATTGGCGACGACAGAAGCGCCCTTTTCGCGGAAATTAATCAGGGAGAAAATATTACAAAGAGTAAATACAACACGATTGTCGGAATGTTAATATTTTAGTTGCACAAATCGATAAAGTGACGTTTCATTGAACAGATTTGAAGAAAGTAACTTCTGAAATGCAAACGCATAAAAACCCCTCGCTGAGGACTGGTCCAGCACCATTTAAGGCCCCGGTAGTCGATAATGCGGTACCATCGAAGACAATACCACCAGCAAATGCTCCGATTGACAAACCACCTGTATTTACTAGAGACGGGAAGAAATGGCTCATAGTAAGTACTACTGACCAATCTAATAAAATCGCTGTTTCAAGATTTTTACTCGGGGGCTTCTACCGAAATGTATATGTATATCGGTTTTAACCCTTTGGACTCGAAGCAATTTTAATTAAAAAATCAAGACATTTCTTTCACAACCCACATCATTTTTCTTCTATGTAACCTTTGTTACATTGTGGATACCAAATTGAACCTGTTTTCTCATACAACAGTTGAGCTTTCTACAATTTATAGAATACAGACGAGTTTAATATCATTAAAACGGTTTTGAATAATGGTATGGCAATTTTTACTGTCGCTTCAGAGTCACCATTCGAGTCCAAAGAGTCCCTGCTTTTACTATGATTGGATTGTTACGTTACTTACAGTTTCACTTAGTTTGAATGTACATGCAATTTTCCATTGTAGGAATATCACAAAGGGAACAAAAATCTGCTCGTTGAAAATGTGGAGATGAACAACGTCATCTATATGTTCCGATGTCAAGATAGTACCTTAGTTGTTAAAGGTAAACTAAACTCTATCGTGATGGACTCATGTCGCAAATCATCCGTTGTCTTCGACTCTCTCGTGTCGAGCATCGAATTCGTCAACTGCCAGAGCGTTCAAATGCAGGTGAGTTTTTTAAAATGTCACCGTACACCCAAAAATAAATTCCTGTATCTTTGTCAAAAATATAAAAAGTATATACATTTCCAAATTTGATCATATATACACAACACAGTTACATGGAGTGTTCGTCTTATATTAGAAAATAAAGGCACAATATATAAAAGGTATGTCTGTGATCATTATTTATGAATTTCATGGATACAGATGTTAAATGATCTTTTTTTATCGACAGTCTGCTGGATTTTCAACACTCGGATACAAGCCTCTTGCAGACATTTCGCAATTCTTGTAGATGCGCCAAATTTGGTTCTTGATAGAGAATTTCAAGTAGTGCTACATATTCGTCGTTGTTCAATTCTTTGGGTGTGCCGCATATTTGAAATTTGTTTAACACGCATTCCGATGTTCTCGAAACATTTCCTAAGTCCGTGATGGACGTGCTCGTATCGGTTACTGATGGTTTAGCGGTGACATCAATTTCTCTTTGCTCCACAGAAAGAAAGCATAGATTTCTTAATTTTTCGTTTGATAAACCATTTGTTAACAGTTCACTGTTCCCTTTCGAGGCAGTTAAATCAACGGATTGATTCTGATTCAACTCGTTACCATTTATGACTGAAGAGACGATAGTAACAATTTTATGCATTGCACTTTGTTTCTTTCCAACTGTGTCTGCTGCGAGATTTTCATCTTTCGTATTAGACTCTCTGTCTTTGACATATTCTAAGAATTTATTAGGATCTACTATTTTCGTTGCATTATGATCAAATTTCGTGAATATGTTAACGTAAATTACCATTTGCTCTTGCGCAGCGATTTTACTATCGGTACTTTCGATTGTACTCTCTGGTATTCGCGATGACGCGGTGTCGTTCGCGTTTTCGACACGTCTGCTCTCTTCCTTTATACACTGATCATTGATTTCCGATGCGCCTTCCAATTTTAGACTTTCTTCCGTCGCATAATGACTCTTACTCGATAAATTGTCTCTCCAGAACATTGTCATTGTCAGTGGCCCTCTCACCGGACTTCTATGTCTTGACTCGTTCTCCGTTTTTCGAGTTGCTTCCAGTCTGCTTTTTAAAATTGGTATGCACGATCGCGAAGGAGTTCTTGATACCGGTGTTACCGGCGTCGCTTGACTCTTTAACTTCAATCTAGTATCAAGTGACTGGGTACAATTTACAGAGTTCGCGTTACTCGACGATGCGTTCGAGCGAAAACTTAATTGCGATTGAGATCTCTTTTTATCTAACTTACAACTATGGTCCGTATTACGTCTTGGTTCGGCGGATAGATCTCTGGTTTTCACCTGGACTGACGAGGATCTATGCTCTGTTCTAGCGTGAGCAGCATTTACCGTATCAGATTTAAAATTTTTTGGATTTTGCGAAACCGCCGACTTCTTTAATACTTCAGAGTTTGAAGTATAGTTCTCTTGACTTTTTGACTTTATTTTCGTAGTCACTCTTTTTAGCGTTAGATTCTCGTTTGCGTCCCTTGGAGAAACCTGATGCGGAGATACGTCTGATAAAACTGTAGTTTGATCCGCATTTAGGATCGTTCTTTCGTTTCCAGATGAATTAGATTGTTCTTCGCCATTGAGTTTTATACTTGTTTTTGGTAGCAAAGATTCGTTGCCCATATTATTGTACGAGGTTGAAGTTTCTTCTTCTTTCACTGTTTGTATATTTTCAGAAGATACATTTTCTTTATTAATTTTATCGACACCAATTTCGTTATTTGTCATTTTAATATAGGACTTTGTTCCGATTTTATTGACAGTACTAGTATTATTTGACATGGAAATAAATAACAAACCAGCATTTTTAGCGTCTTTTAAATCTTCTTCTGCCTTCGAAGTTGAGTTCGTAGTGTTTAATTTTATAGCTGAACTCGAAGCTTCATCCGTAAAGTACATGCTGCTCTGAGGAGAAATGAGATTGGAATAAGATTTATATAGATCTGTCTCATTAATTATCTCCTTGTTCTCTATGTTTGCAAATGAATTTCGTACAACCACATTATCTCTTCTGTTCTTGAATTTACTATCTTCATCGCAAGGAACTTGCGAGCCTCTGTATTCTACCACAGTTGTAGTTTTATTGCTCGTCTCTTCGTTACGAGTTTCCACTTCCATGTAATCATGTTGTCGAAGAGTTACAGTGTTTGTTGAAACAGTTTGTACATTTTTCTCGTCGATATAGTCGTCCTTGAAAGTAGACCAATTTAGATTTAACTCATCTTCGTCCATTGATTTATTAGGCAGTGCTGTTGTAGACAGAGGCTCTGGAATGTCACAATCCTTTGAATGATTTACACTGATCGAGTTTTGCAGGTTCACCTCGATGGAGTTTTCTTTGCTTTCCGAAGCTGATAATTCGTACATTGTATTTGCAACGTTTATCACTGCGTGCACTTCCATTGTATCCTCATTTTCTGTTACCAATGTTCGTTCTATTAGCGAACAGGTGCCAGGGTGTCTTCTCAAACTCAAATTTGGACTAGACATCAAATTTTTGTTCTCTTCGCTGAATTTCTCATTCTGTGATGTATTCAATTTTGCGCTTAACAAGTTTCCTACATCTTTAGTAAACACAACGTTCGTAGATTGGTCTGCGATGTTTAAATTCAGAAAATTACATCCCTCGTTTTTGTTCGAATTCGGATTCGGTTCATCTATGAGCGAGTCATTCAGGTTTTGCGAAAATATCTCTGTGCTGCTATCGTTGCGATCCGCAAGCTCGTTTACGTTGCTTATACGTATGAAATTTGATTCAGGTTTCTCCTCGTTATTTCCATTTCTTGAGCAGCTTGTACATTTCATAGTTTCGTGCTTCTCGTCAGCCATACTTGTGGTGTAACTTTGATATTTTGCGTGTAAATTATCCGATGCCATCTCCGAAGCTTTAGCAGATCTAGTTTCATGGCAACTCTTGTAGTCCGACAAAGATGCTTGATTCAGATTTGCTTCGTTGTTTTCCTGCATTATGTTACTGAAACTGAAATATTCAGAGCCCGAACCAAGATTTTGATTGGATTCAATACTCTGTTCATTTACGGTCTGATTGTTCTGCAAGTTCTGTATATTGTTGCTAAACGTCGAAGAATGAGCTAATTGTTTGCCTTGTTTTATGTTGAGAAACATGTAAGTCCGACTACTTCTTTCTGTGGAGCTGCTAATCGATTGTTCCTCCGATATGATATCCAAAAGTTTCGATTGAAGATTATTGTTAATGTACGAACATTTGCTGAACTCTGACGTACACTCTCTCTCGATGTTTTCTCTCTTCTCGTCCACATAGCATATCTTCTCCAGTTCTACGCGTGTCAGCAATGCTCTTTTGATTTGCAACGCCTCTTGAAGCAACACTGCTGTAGATTTATCATCCGATTCACTTTCTTTGGATATCTCTGTGTGGCTTGAGGTTGGCGACGTTATCAATAAATCTTCATCGGTGTCCATTGGTACGGTCTGCCTGTCCAAGCAATCGAACGATCGTGTCCGAGTGTTTTCAACGTATACGTCTGGTAACGTAAAATTACTCGTTGCAGCTGTACCTCGGGTGCTGTTCTCATTATCGAAGAAGTCCGACGAGATAGTGTAACATATTCTCTCCGGAATTTTCTCATACCTCGTAGAAGAATATTCCCTCGTGTTGACTGTGTATGACCTCTGATTATTCAAGGAGTGCATTTGATTTTCTGTTTGCTTCGGAAGCGAGCAATAAAGATCGTTGACATTGTTCGAATAATAAGTGCTGAGCACCTGGGAATAGCTTCGAACAGACACATCGGAACTCCTGCCTGTTTCGTCGCTGTCGTATTGTTCGGAACTGATGTAGACGGTTCTGTGTATGTCATCGAAGTGCTTTCTGCTGACAGTGTCGAAGCTAACTCTGTTCTTTTTCTTCTCGTTCCAACTGTTGCTTTCCGTTTTAATCGAGACAGTCTTTCTCGTGAGATTGTTACTAGCGTTGTTCATTATACTTTCGCGGTTTTGTGGCGTTTCCCCTACTTTCGTGTCAGAATTTTGTATGTCGTACGTTCGCAACACGTTGTGCAAACTCTCCAACTTCTTCCTCACTTGGTACAACGTCTCCTGCGATGTTTCCACGAACTTCTGACGTTCACGTGGTTGCGGGACCATCATGTGCGAGGATTGTCGAGGAAACACTTCGCTGCAGAACGTTATGTTCATTTTTGAGGGCACCAGACGCTTGTCGTTCAGTTTCATGACTGGACGAACTACATTCGGCAGCTCCAAACAATTTTCCTTATTCTGCTGTGTGAACTCCTTTTCTTTCATAGCTGTTCGTTGCTTCGCCGATATCTTTCTCGCCGGGTTTTCTCTCGATTTTTCACTCACGCTAGGAGTGTCCTCTTGTTCACCATATTTTTCTTGCTGCAATATAAGCGGGCATATGTAACTCGGGTATGTAATCACAGTAATCACAAAATTATATTTTTACCTGCACCTCCGACCAGTTGTTTTTCATCGAGGACTCGTTGCTGCTTTCCAGTGAGCTGCAGACCAGTCCGAAATTTTTATTGCTCTTGTGTAACTCTTGCAGGAATCGTTTGCACTCGTCCATAGTTCTCGTGAATTTCTTGCAAGGCGTAGTCGCTTTCTCAGGTTTAGGCGATCTCAGTTTGTTACCTAGTTTGCTCGTCGATTTGCTGTTTCTGTTCCGCCGGGAAATCGGGTTCGAGGTCACGTTTCTGTTCTGTACATCGAAATTTTCGCTTTTCGACACTTTGCGTCGTCTTCGATCGGCTTGCCTCTTAAACACGGAGGAATTTATGCTGCAAGCATTAAAACACCCGTGACGCTTCTGGAAATCATGTCTCTGAGAAATGTGTCCATAATTATGAAAAAGTGGTCTAAGTCAAAATTATTACACACATTCTTTTAGACTAAATTAATTCAATGAACCGTTGGATAGTGCTTGCTATTTCAACATTATATGGAAGTCATTTAGTGTTAATATCCTTCTCCTTGAAATATCTCGAAACAAGCAATATATCACTTAGACCACTTTCATAATTATCGTCACAAATGTGGTTGCGCCTTCCTTACTGTACGCAGCTCTAAATCTCCTCAATTAGTATCAAAGTTTTTTTTTTAAAGTACAGTATGCTCTCCCTATAAAAATCGTGTCTACAGAGATGTAATATTATACTAAATTTTTACGAGTCGTGTAAACGATTCTGTACAAGTTCGAAGGATTTCCCAGCAGTTTCTAAGATCCAAGAACTGAGTGAGGATAACGAAAGCGAGCAGTATGGAAGTTTACGCTGTGATTGTACTGTAGGGATCCATCGCTGTCGCTTTTTGAAGATCTACTGATGGGTTCTAGAGGTAACGTGTTACGTCTGAGGTAGGGATAAGAGGATTTCTTTTTCGCGTCGTACAGTTCCGTCAAATGGTGCTCGGAGGGATAATAATTTCCTTTTGGATACGAAATGAACGACTCGTCTCGTCTGGGGCTGGGAACAATGATACGTATTACACGAATGATAGTATATCACTGTATTAAATTTTTCTTTCATATTTGTAAACATATTTCTTCGAGTTCAACGTTAATCTTCTCATCGGATCTAAAGCAATAGCTAATGATTAGACAGCGGATTTGATGCTGTATACTTTAAAACATTAAAAACATCAGACGAATTTAAAAATACTTTTATATAATTTTCAAGCTATATTGAAAAATTGAGGTCAATTATTATTTTGCATAAAGATCCGCTGTCTACTAATGATGTACACTAGCTCCTAGAAAACTAGAATCTAGATAGAACGCTTCTGACTCTGAGTCGAAACATTAAAATTGGTATCTTAAATATTCAGGATACCTCAGTAACACCCGCTTTATCCAATCGGTGCGGTCGTTGGTGTTCGACAGGGTCAAACGAAGATTTTGTAAATGTTTCTTGAAGCTTGGCTTCTGTATTTGGTGGGGCATAGGCCACGAGCCGTACTGCATTTTGTACGTTAGTATGCTCACTTTCAGCTCGAGGTCTTCAATCTTGTATCCGACCTTGTTCAGGATCTTTTTATCATCCAGGACCTTGCCTAACCGTTTCGCTTTCGAGTGTATCACACGGAGCAACATGGTGCAAGCAAGGAGCGTGCAGACGACCTTCGAACAACAATTATCTTTCATTTTCTAACCGATTGAGACGATTTGTAAAAAATGGATTTAAAATTTGGTTCATTGCGAAGCAAGAAAGTTTTCAAACAGATACCTTCCTTATTACAAATGCTTACATCTCTCACGATGTATTAATTTGGTTTCGTTAGATTCGCGAACAACTTAATACCGACAATAAAATCGTTCTCAATTTTTAAGAATCGCGTAGAAGATGTCCGATTGGTTTCAACGAGATATCCAAGGTTTTTAACAGGTTATTAAATGTAAAAAAGATGATGTGCCTTTAGAATGATCCCCTGGGTCAAGCATTCGGCGACATCGGTTACGATCTCGGTCCAAACGTAATTCACGATCGCTTTCGGGCATTCCTTCCAGTCGACTTCGCAGACCATTTGCACTGGCTCCAGATTTCCGCCTGGAAATCGTATTGGTTAATAGGATTTTCATGACGTGGTTAGGCTACCTCGAAGAACGGAAGTAGGATGCAGATTGTGGTGGTAGGCGAGGACGCGTGAAATTTTACCGAACTGCCACTGCATTCTGTCTGGAAATGGCTAGGTCGGGACCATAGGTTTTGAAAAGTTTTAAAAAGTCATTCGTGGCTATTGTTATTATTCAGGAGCCTGTACCCCGTGAAACCGTGAGAAATCGAGAGAAACCGCGACCTGCAGTTGTTCGCCGATAGTGTTACGAGAATTAATCGATCTCGTTTATAGTTTACAGGATGGCTCAGAAATCTATCGTTGTTCTTGTCGTAGGTATTAGAAGAGGTGTGCACCATCAGTTTGCAGGATGGCTTAGAAAAAAATCTATCGTTTCATTCTTAAAAGTGTTTACACTGAAACTAAATGAACGTTCTCTTTGTTTAATCGTAGGTATTAGGAGAGGTACGTACCATCTCCATCGATAAAACCGACGGTTGCCAGATGTACCTAAGCCCGGAGTCGGTGGACTGTGAATTGATCAGTAGCAAGTCGAGCGAGATGAATCTTATGGTGCCGAAATTGGGTGGAGATTACGTGAGTCCTTTATACGAGAAATTGCTCGACCGTGTCGAAAATAACCGGCCAGAGGTTTGTACTTTATTTTTCGATGATTGCAGGTTGAGTATCCCGTACCGGAGCAGTTCAAGACCACGATCAGTCCATTAGGTCTCACCACGATCGCGATCAACTCGCTCGGCTAAAGTCACCGGGGCGGTTCAACAGCATTCATAGCCTAAACTAACTATCCGATTAAGAGTACGGCTCATTAGAGATATCGTCTTCAGAGGATTCATCGATTTTTAATTTATTGCTTCTTGAAATTAATTTAAGGCGAACCAGGAGACAAAGGGCGACGAATTAGCAATGGAATAGACTCATCCGCGCGGCATAGAGTCCCCCGTGTCTGTTCGACGGACGTTCGATTAGGCACGGTGTGTTCGATTAGACAATTTCACTAAACAACGTGTCCACATAATACCATCTCGTTCGATGTAACGTTGTGCATTTCGTGGAGATCATCGACTCCGGTTCAGGCGAATAAAATCATGGCGAATAATTGAAAGGAAGAAAAACGTCACTCTTAAGGAGGTGTTCAATTTTTCCGGATTGAAAGGGTGCGGGATCCGCCTTCTCATTTCTCGATAATGCAAAGATGGGGTTCTTCATGTGTTAAAAATCATTAAGGTAAGAAATAGCATTCAATTTGGTTTCTATTTCTTGCAATCGACGCAGACAATTTTTATTTTGCATAAAGACTCCGCAGTCTAGTGACGAGCAACCCGCGGATTGCAATGGGCCAAACGTGGAAACCTAAACTTCGCGCGGGCCGCAACGAACGCAATATTAAATACTTTGTTGCGTCGCCAGCTCCAATTTCAGTCTGTGTTTACGCTACGGTCTGCTAGTGCCTCTTTAACGAATTTATTGCTTTATTGCGACTGTAGGTCGCGACAAGGTAATTTTAGAAATTATATCCTTTTGATTGTGCTTTTGACTACTGAAAAACCCCATCATCGAGAAGGCGCATGCCGCACCCTTGCGATTTTGGAAAGGAGAATACCCAACAGCTAAAACGATTCATGCACGGATCCAAATGATTACGCGCTCACGGAATTTGAATGTGCGGGTACGACCGCCCCAGTACATCTACCACATGATATTTTGTAATATAGGATTAATTAGATCTCTAGTGGTTGTGATTCGTTGGTACATGTAGATGGACTCCGGTATCCTCCATGAAAACCGTTCTCGGTTTGCACGTTCGGTGCTGAGGCAGGGAGGCAGACTGTAGGTCGGATTCACAGAGTACATAGGTATGGACAAAAGTTTTTGCTACCTTCGAACCGCACTTTTATACATTTACACCGTTTTTCTAACGTGATCGAACTTTTGCCCAAACCGGTCGTCAAGATGACTCGCCAAGGAATTGCCGCTCGACTCCATTTTTGTGTCTCTCGTTTCTGTATTTTTCCTAAGCGGGTGATCGGAGCGAGTATTGCCCGAGAGAATCGAATTGGAAAGCATCTCGGGAGCGATTTCTGAAGCGTTTAGGGGACGTCATATCAGTAGTTGGATATATCGCCATTTGACTTTTGCAAACGAAGACTGTTTACCACGATCTAATTAACAGTTCCGTCGAAATTCGTCCTGTCGCTCTAAATTCTAGTGATTTCTATCTTTAAGGGTACGTTACTTCGGTTCAGGAGTCTTCCGAGTTTACGCGAGTATCCGTGGTCTGTAAATAGAGTAATCGAATTTTATTTCTTGATTGAATCGGACGTTAGTTGGTTGGCCAAGGTCGCTTTCTTTGGAAGACACTCGTGAAATATGAAATTTTCACCGGGATACGCGACGAATGATAGTTGTACACTACTGCTTGATCACCTTGGCCAGGTAACCGGAACGTAATCTGCTGAGAACGATTGATTAAGTCGAGAATGTTCGGGGTTCTTGACGTACACGTTGGATTATGTGTGTGTGAAATGATCAAAATGGTTGTGCAAAAGTCTTGACGGTCCACCGGTTGAGGAGATGAAAGGTATCGCGAACAATGATGGAGGCGAATGTTGTGAAAACCTGAGGACTGAACATCAAAAGAAAAAAAAAAGCGTGCTGTTTGAACGTGACGTAAATTACATTGTGATTTTTACCACTTGGTATATTGTGCTAATCGTAGGTATAATGTAATAACTAGCGCTCTACTTAAAAGTGGCACGATATAGAGTAACGAGATCGTTTTAGGATTAACATGGATTCAAACAGTTCGATCCTTTTTTTTAACGTGTGGACGGTAAGGGGGAACTCGAACGGTCCGATTTCATTTATCTATCGTTGGTCTGGTACTAAAACCCGTTTCCCGGCGGAACGACAAATTCATTGACTGATGTTGTTTACACCCGAGGATCGTACTGTTCTTAACGCAGTAGACTTCTAACAGCTTTCATTTTTAATATCGATAGAGTATTGTATCGAGAATAATCAATATTTATTTCGAAATATGATTTTCAGTGCTATTTCTAATTGTCCTAATAAAATGAAATGATATACCGTCTATGATACGCTTGTAATGTTATTACTCGTTCTTCTGAGAAGAACGCCGTCGTGAACCTTTTCAGGCTTCAAATTTCATTTCGATACTTCTCTTCGAATTCACACGTCGACAACGTTATTCGCTTAACATAGCTAGCAATTTGCTGTTAGTTACACTCCCGTACATAAGTCACCGGACACTTACTCGAATTTGGATGCAGACGATTTTTTGTTATTAAAGGACCTATATTATGAAATAAAAATGGTCATACTTACTAATTTTTTCGAATACAGAGAAAATATCCTATATTTTCTAAATTTCAATTATTATTTATATATTTTCTAGTTTTTTAAATTCAGGTGTCAGACATCAACATTTATTCAAATAGTATTCAAATATTATCATATATTTAATTACCATTTTGTTGAAGATAAATGAGGATCCGGTGATTTATGGACGGGAGTGTATGTCAGATAATGTATTGCAATGTCGAACACGCACGATCAAATATTTTTTCTAAAAATTCTTATTTATTAGCATCGGGTTCTTTTTACATAATACATTAGACACGATATATACATATTTCGTTTGTTAAACTTAGGGGAAACTTAAATTGGTAATAGCACGATATACGTGGCCTAGAGATTCGTTTCGCCGCGACAAAGAATCAAAATGCCAGGTTCGTCGGAAATGTTTCTACGTCAAGTATTTCTGAGTCACGCACGTGGCTCAGAAATACAAATTGTCCGCTACTATTTGCATCGTCGTCGAACAACTAATGCTGCAAACTAGTCTTCTATAGGTCGACATTAGTCGATAGTCTCTCCGCTACTCGATCAAATGCAAAGGTAAAACCGCGTAGTGCCCGATCCACTCTTCAAAGTTTAGCTTCTGCTTTTGATTCGCAACGAGATATGTATTGCACATACGTTCAATCAACGAACATTTAACACACTATACAGCACTGTTCGTTACTTGCAACATCTTTCTGCGTTTTCGTTGCAACCGACACGTTCGCTACCACCATTTTGCTTAGAAACAGTTCGTTGCCTTTTCTCAGCAGGCTTCGAACAGAATAAACTGCAAATAGAAAATAATGTACTTTGTCAATGAACAGGCTAAATAACACGAAGTAACACTAAAAGATTGGTATGCTACGTTGGTGGCAAACGTGTAGAAATCGATTTTTTTTGTTCGTTGAGCCGCGCACATAAATTCGTAACGAGTCAACTACAAGTACGATCAGTCTTTGCTCATTAAAGATTAACCGGACAATTACGCTCGTCGCTGCCATCCGAGCATTCCAAGTAGCCATTGCACACCCGAGATTTCGGCAGACACTCGCCCAAAGGACATCTATGGCCTTTGCAAGATATCGTCATAGATCGGATGTCTTCTCTGGATATCGTGTGCTGGATCCAGGGAAGATAGTGATGAACCTTCGTGTAGACTCCGGGCCTTCCTGGCCTTGCGCAACCATAACCGTTCGACGTGATACCTGATAAATTAAAACACGAGACGTTCAACGATCAAACATGCCACGACCAAATGACCCATCTTTTCAAACGATCCTTTTATCTTTAATACTCAATTATTTATCATTTACTGTATTTTCAATATTTGATTACTTAAAACGAGCTCGCTCGATCTTTGCAGATGTTTTTCAAATTTCGTAGAAGTATATAGATGGGTTCTAACCGTGAAGTGTGTATTTGTTGTCAGATCCCGAGCAAACCAACGGGCCACCGCTGTCTCCTAAACAAGCATCCCTTCCACCGTCCTTTAATCCAGCACAAAGCATGCCGACTGTAATCTTGTACAATGGAAGGAACAGTGTCTTCCTTCGACACTCCTCCGTCGAAATCACCGGAAGCTGGACTTCTTGCAAAGTGTCCGCTGCTCAACAACAAGTAAGAACTTTCATTAATTCAATCTTAATTGATTAGTTGATTGTTTAACCCTCAGCACTCGAGTGGTGATTCAGAGTCACCACTAAAAATAGCTGTACCATAATTCAAAATATTGTTTACGTTATTAAATATGTCGGTATCTAATCAATTTCTGAACATTTAAGTATTGTATGAAGTGTTCTATCAATTTCATATTCATAAAATAAAGAAAAATCATATAGAATGCAAATAATTGAGAGTAGAATAATCTAGGTCTGAAGAAATGTTTCATTTTCGAGATAAACTAGCTCCGAGTGCAAAGGGTTAATACAGGTACCGATCAAGGAACATTGTACTAACGAAATATTCGACCAATCTCGAATAGTTGGCCCCATCCTGTCACGGTGCACATAGTGCCACTTTTTGGTTCTGCTTCGGGAAGGCATATCGGTCGAACGTAGTCGCTGAAGATGACCGGTTTCTCGATTCTCAGCATTGCTATATCGTTGATAAATCCGTTATCAATGTATTCAGGATGCAAAGATATGTAATCCAACCGCAGGACCTGCTCGTACGGGCTTGGGAAGCTTCCTCTGCGAGTCGCTCCGATCCTTGCCACCCAGTATTCGTCCTGTGCACTGGAAACGATAGTTTCGCGTACTTTCCTCTGCTATTCTGATTGCTTATAATTTATTTAATAGTAATGACAATTACGTGTAAGACGACTGTACACTTACTACCATAGAAGATATAGATACACGGTAATTTTAAACAATCTTTCTTCTACTAATGTGTACGGTAAACTTCACATTCGATAAGAATGAAATGGCATTTCACTTGACTACATTTTTATTCGTAAATTCCTGAAGATTTTCATAGTAACGTAAGTTCGTTTACTTACTGGTAAAAACAATGTGCAGCGGACAAGATCCACCTGTCATTGATAAGTGCACCCCCGCATTGATAGTCCCCCTCCTTATACAGAGCCACTTGCCACGGCCAACTTCCGGCCGAGGAGCTACCACCACCGACTATTCTGGAACGTCGAGAAACATTCGATCTATTTCAATCATTAATCACGATCAATGATTGATATTATACATGATACGTAGATGCGATCTTCTACGAATGTAGATAGCTTCTCTCTAGGATGGAATAACTTCCCTACCGAGCGGAGCATTTCGAAATTGATTTGTAAAAGAGAAATCCCTTGCCGTATTTTAACGAATCAGACTCGTGATGAATATCTTAATGAAGTCTAACAAATATGACTGTTTGTAATCAATATAATATATACAGGGTCTACCCGTTAAGTTATGGCATCATTTTTAGGCATTTCCGGTAGTGCAATTAAAAAATGTTTTAAATTGAAGTTTATCAGCACTTGATGAGTTACATGTTCGCATATTCTTAAATCTGAGAAAATGCGTTTTACGTAAAAAAGTAAAGGTCACCTGCAAACGTAATTTTAATGAACAATTATTTCCTACAAAATAAATCAAGTTGCATCAGATATTCGAACTGCGATCCATCTTCTATGATACAGACGCCCTAATTATGGCGACAACGAAAAATCGAATACAAAGAGCGGAGTTCTGTATCGTAGTCATCATTATTTTGTAAGAAATAACTTTTCATTAAAATTACGTTCGCAGCAAATTTTTGAGTTTGAGGTAATTTCAAGGTCATAGGACAACACTGATCAATCAGCATTCAACACTGTTGAATTCGTCTCGACGTCAGCAACAATTCTATGATATCCAAAACATGTGGTGCCATTTAAATAAGCCTAGGTGACCTTTACTTTTTTACGTAGAAAGCATTTTTTCAGATTTAAGAATATGCGAACATGTAGCTCACCAAGTACAGACAAACTTTTGTCTAAAACATTTTTTAATTGCACTACCGGAAATGCCTTCTACGACATTTCTCGGGATGAAGACGTTTCAATCACTGTAACTGTAAAGAAAATGTTACGGCAAAGGGTTAGAGTCGTACGACGATTACGAAGAAAGAGTAATATAAATGAATCTGAATTCTTCACGACTACAGAAATAAAAAGTTTGTAGTATACAGCACAGATTTTGTACGATTTTATACCGGGCCTGAAATAGTCATCTTATTCGCGTTCGTTATGGTTTTTATGCCGTGACTGTAATGGTTGTCAGTGAATCGTGGGAGGGCATCGTCCCCGAGCGCAGTTTGTACACAAATAGTTTTACAAATGTTCCAGCCGGTATATAATTATGAGAAACTGGTTCAGTGAGTATACCTGGCCTGCGATGGAGCCTGCGTTCTTATTCCGCACTCAAGGTTCTTGCACTTGACCCTGAGAATCTCGCCGCTCGGGCACTCGGAAGGTTTGAAAGTCAGGATCGTCTTATCCAGGGGTTTCTCGTTGTATGACAGAGTGTAATAGGGACGGTTCGACTCTTGATTTTCGTCCAATACCTTCTCCACAGTCTCGAAATCCCTACGGAAACGTAACGTGTCAGCGCCGCTAGGAATCATGATTTTTTCAACGAATTTTTACAATCCATTTATATCGACTTCGAGATTCTTTTATCTTCTTCGGAACGGATAGTTGAACAGCCAATTCGATCTCATCCGAAGCGATATTTGAAATAACGTTATTATTTTCCAGTTTTCTGTGTGTACAATTTTTGGTTTTACATCGAGAGAATCGCGCAACATGTTAGAATTCCAAAATTTCATAGCAGAACCGTTGGAAGAGCTTCCAGTGAGTTCTGTTCCTTTCTAATTTATCAAATTTCTGACAATCTCTCCTCCATGTAAGTATACGTGGATTTTATTTGATCATCAAATGCGTTGAAGCTCTACGCGGAGGAATAGATTTAAGAACATGTTCAAGCATGGAATATCTAGCATTGAACGCGCTTTGCATGAAAAAAATATTTCGTGGAAGACGATAAGCGATAAGAGCTATTCTGCGTGCCGAGTAGGATTACTGCAGGTTACTTACTGATACGTAATCGCCTTGCAGACCGCTCTGCCGAGGTCCTCGATGCTCCAGCTGGCCTGTCTTTCTTGTAAAAGACCGTCCATTCCACTGAGACACAACTTCCCCCACTTGCCATTTTTCCGAATGTTTATGTACCCCTTTTCATTATAGTTATTGATCTCCTTTTTGAAGTTGACGACGGATGTAGATCCGTTCTTCTTCGTGTTCAAGTGAATCGAGTTTCCGTGGGTCAGCAAGTCTTTCCCGTTCGAAGAGATCTCTCTACCAGACACGAGAATCGTGGCGTTATGATCGTGATTGTCGAAAGGAGCTTCTTGCTTGGTTAATTCGCTCGACGAGTTTATCTTCGCTGGTTGTCTGTTGTCTTTGAATAAACTCAGAGTGGTCGACTCCGAAATGGACGATTCGACAGCTTCCTGATCAAAAATCGTGTCCTTGCTGCCACCGGATTCTGTTTTCGGAAAATTTTCAGGATAATCGTCTGTCGCCGAGTCCGAATTGTTCGCGTTTCTGTCGATCATGCTCTCTTCATCGTAATTCAGTATTGCGTCGTCTTCTATCAACGCAGCACATTTCTTCTCGTCCTCTCCTTCGGGGCAATCGGTGAAACCATTGCACACCTTGTCCTGGTCCACACAGGTTCGACTGTTACCGCAAACGAATTGACCCTCCACGCACCAGTCTAACCGGAAGTTGAGAAATATTCATCAGTTTCAACAATTACAGTAATGTCTCGATACATATGAAAAAAATGTGCACGGAACTCAATGATAGTCCAGAGACAATACTAATCTAATGACAAAACCTTTTCGTTCTGAATAATCTTTTTATGAAACTCTTTTTTGACAATTGCTTTTTACACAATTCACGATTAACTTGTTTTGCATAAGGTTTCTTTCGAAATAAACGGTACTATTAGATTTGATTAATTTTCATTTTTAGATCAGCAACGGTTCGAAAATTCCTGAAAAGTAATTGATAAATACCGCAGTCGGTCTCGTCGGAGTAGTCCCAGCAGTCCGCGATCCCGTCGCAAATTTTCTGGTGTAGGAGTTGCGCTTTTAGAAAGTCGGCGCACGTACAGTTAGCTTCGTCTTCTGAATTCGGACATTCGCCTAATTTGTTGCATCTGCCGCTCGCGGGCAGACATTTTCCGTCTCTGCATAGAAAACCAAAGCAGTCATCTGCGAAAACGAATTGGACTTTCTAAAACTGTTCTGGATCACTGGAGACCATTTTTATTTAGCATGAAGATCCGCTGTTGCAAGAAATCTCGTTTTTTTCTATTCTTCGTAACCTGATCAAGATAAATCGTAACGATAAAAATGAGTAATTACCAGTTTCCTTGCTGTTTTCGGTGGTAGAGATCATCTTGTCCGTGCGATCCTCCATCTTGTTCAGGATCTTCGTGAATATCTCGACCCCATCGCGAGTCAGCGTGAAGCCTGCGCTCGAGTTCATCAGGGTCTGGTTTCCGGTGGCGATGTCAGCGATTTGTTTCAGCTTGTCGAAATCCAACGGTTCAACGTCGGGTTTCGAGTCCGATTTTGTATTCAGAGTATGAACCAGACTGACGGCTGGTCTCGAATTATTCTTGCTGCTCTTCACCGGTTTGTCGCCGGTTCCAATGTCGGCGAACTGCTTCAGCTTCTCTAAGAGATAACTGTTTTCCTCCATCGTGGAGATCTTTCTGTCGGACGTTTGCACATTCGAGGACGTCGACGAAGTCTTCATCCCCTTGCTCGTCTCTTGACTCGCCTCCGGATCCTCCCTGAAGGATCGATTCTCTTCCAGACCGTCCGCAGCGAAGTCCTCGGGTATGGAAAACTGCAGCGTCGACGTCTCTTCTTCATGGTACTCGGACCTAATCACCGGGAGGGACGTCGAGTTCGTAACCAGCAGCTTCAGCACGACAGGATCGTCGCTCAGGTTCGAGGACACCTTGGTGCTGATAGACGTGACGACCTCCACGATTTGCTCGATCCTCGCGTGTCCTCCGTGTCGAACATCATGAAACTGCTCTTGATTGCTCGACGAATGACGCTTCGTCGTGTTTTTATCGTAACTCTGCACACCGAACAGTTGCTCCAGAAGAATAGCGTCCTCCGAGGAACTCCGGTTCGTCGTCTTCTCGATGATCTTCGACACCTCCAGCATCGGTCTAGGTCTTGCGGGTCTACCGGTGTTACTTCTGGAAGGTGCCAAGGTGACTAAGTTTTCGACCACGTAGGCCTTCAGGGTGTCATTGTAGACCTTCTTCCGAGTGTCCATCGAACTGGAAGACTTGGTGAAGGTTCCATTGGAATGCCACGCTGATCCGTCGTCCGTGTCAAGGAATGGATTGTCTTTCGAGGCGGTGGATTCCACAGTCTCGCCAGGAGTGTGCTTCAAGGTGTCGATCTCGATGAACGTGGAGTTCCTCGATATACCGGCACTCAGCCTGCCAGGAGGTGTTTGAACGTCTCCGGTCTTCAGGATCAGCTTGTCTATGTGATTGTACGCTGGCTGGATCAGTTCCGAGTAGACCTCGGTTGTCCCCAATCTCAGCAACTTGTCCTGGTCTATCACGCTTCGAGTGCTCGCCTCTTTTGGACTCTCGCCTTCGAATAACTCGAGCTTCGCGTTCTCTTCGTGTCCATCGTCATTCATCGACGTTCCATCATCGCTCGCGTTCGACCGGACATTCTCGTCGCTCACTATACTGTCCGTGACAGCGTTCATCTCCTGCTTGTCGTCGCCGTTTCCACCGAAGCTAACTACAGACGTGATCTTGTCGACGGGTATCGTGTGCCTGAAGGGCTTTAAGGTCCCGGAGTTCTCGATCAGACTGGGTCTCAGACCGGCGCCATTCAAGTCCGGCGTTTTGTAGCTGGTGTACACAGGTTCCTGACCGTTCTTGTCCACCTTCCTGTCTCGCAACGCGTCGTTCTGCTGCGCAATAGCTTGGATGTCCGAGTGCCTGTTCCTCGGCTCTAGTTCGACCTCCGTGTCGGGCACTGGTTCCGCTATCCCTATCCTGGACACGGAGGTGGTCGATTGCCTCTTTGGACTGCTGGTAGCAAACGCCGACAGCACACTCGCGTGTTGATCTACCCTTCTTCTATCGTCCTTCGACGATCCAGTGTTCGTAGCTGCACCATCTGGATCACTCTCATCCTCGATCCTAGCTTCGCTCGGGGTATACGAAACGGACGGTCCAGGGACTCTCCAATCGGTCTCGTTCTCGTTCGTGGATCGATACGGTTTCGTGAACGAGGATTCAATCTTTTCAGCGTGGGGGGACGTCCGGAGTTTCAGGTTGTAAGTCTCGGATGGCAGTTGTCCCGACACCTCTATTTCAGGCTTGTCTTCTGTGTCGATAACCGACGGCACGGTGTACATCTGCCCACTTTCTATCTGGTCTAGGATCTTGTCCTTGAACTTTCCGTTCACGCGGAAATTCGCCGTCTCCTGGGGCACGACCCTGTCGCGAGGGAAGTCGGTGTCCTCAGGGTCGAAGCCGCTCAGCCCGGGAATGTCCATGTAAGACTTCAGCGCTTCCGGCGTCGTTTTCATCGATGAAGTCTCCGGTCTCTCGCTTTGGACCTTAATGACCGCTTCCGGGATGACTTCTCCGGTGTTCGTGTAATTCACCTTGTAATTGGTCTTGATCACCGTGTCCGGTAACAGTTTCAACTCGGTGTTCACGTAGCCGGGAATGATCGGCTTCCACGGGGATGTCTCGAAATCCGGCTTCCGGAAGTCTTTGAAGATATCCTCGGCGCGTGTCGTGGACGTCGTGGACGTCGGCACGATCCTCTTAGCCGGTTCTTCGACCGTGTCCTTTAATTTGTCCGCGTGACCGGTGTGATTCAGCTTCTCTTTGATCCTCAACGGCGTTGTCTGCGCGTTCATGTGACTGACTTCCTCGGCGGTTACCGGCGTGGATGACTTCGTCGTTGTTTGATCCTGAGGTAACGATCCTTTGGTACCATTCCTGATGTTCAACTGTGTCCTCATAACTTCCTTTGTGGCGGCCGCTTTGTTCGGCGACGTGACGTTCACTTTCGTCGCTTTGTACGTCCCCTGAATCGTCGGTATGTTGCTGAAGTCGATTTCAGGCTCGCTGGATTCCGGCTTGCTCGGTTTTGCTTTCAGTTTGGGACTCGTGATCAGCGAACTGTTCCTGCTCGGACGTAGCAGACCGTGCTTCGTGATCATCGTGTTCCTTTGCTGCGCCTGCTTCTGATTCGCCGGCATGTCTGCATTCATTCCTGAAGTAGACGAAAGTCATCTTTGTCAAATCTCCCGTCTCGCGAATGCAAATCTGACTAAAATCGACATAGTGTAATAATAATCGTTGTATTTAAAATTAACATCCTTTACAGTCAATCCTCCGGAGTATTAAAACCGTCCTTCATTGTCTGCATTAAGAGTAAATTATGAAACAATGCTTCTACACAGCTGGCACAGGTCCTCAGCGAAATAATAAATTTTGCTGAAGTGGAAGGAGACAATTATTATAATTTTCGTGATGCTACAACTTTTTGCTAATGTCTATGGACTTCCTGTTCTTTCGAACGCGTCCGAGAGAACACGGATCTGTAAAAAACGGAACAGACTTCTTTGCTTATTATCCCGTTTTATTAGACGAAACAGACGTATCAATTTGAGCAGGTTCGATCGAACGTCGCGTCACGAAGTGTAAAATATGACACGAAGAGTAGCAATCTCGACGTGATTATCTCGTCAGAACGAGACGTAGCTTCTAACGGATACGTACTTTTTACCGATATGGTGGTGAGGTCCAGTTCCATGTCTTTGAACAAGGAGGACATCGAGTATGTCTCCTTCACGATAATGTCCTCGATCGTATCCTCGACGTTCGTGATCGACCGCGGTATCTTCCTCTTGTCTAGGTATATCCTGAAGAACACTTTCAGCACGCCGTTCTCGAACTTGTCGACCATCGATCTCTGATAAGCGCTGCTTAGCACGCTTCTTCGGAACAACAAGTCGAACTACAAAACGATTGAAGTTTACATTATTTTTCGTCTGTTCAATAACTTCGTACATGAAGAAGATCTTGTTCGCGCGAAACTCACGATATTTTTATATTTTCGCTCTTTCTCCCGAAACACCATACTCGTGTTCAGCTTCAACATGGGGTTGTACTTTTCACCTTTGGCCACCCTGAAGCTGCACGAGAACCCGACGATCGCTGAAATCATTATTTTATTATTAAATATTTAACTGTTCGATCAATCGATGAGAAGAGCCTGTTAATATTTTTCAATCGTGTTGGCGGAATGATTAAGATGGATTTAACGATCCAGGAGGACGTTTCGCTTACCATTTTTCGAGTCCGTCCGAAGGGCTGAAACAAAGGTTCGTTATGCATGAGAATTGTCCTTTGTATTTGCGGTTTGTTCGATGGTATTGAACGGCACACGGTTAATGGCCGATGCGACCAACCGAGTTATAAAGTAGGTACGAACCTCCCATCCATAATGCGAGACCGCCGATCGCGAAGACAGCGATTAATACTAGCATAGCGGAGATAATTAACATTGCACTGCCCACTTTCCACGTGGTGCTGCTTCTTTGTTTCTTCGTCTGCTGCGGCGAGACCCTCGACCACGTTGACCGCGGCGGCAAGTAATAATCGTTCTGCAATCAGACGCAAAAAGATACGTATGAGATCAATTTATGAGAAGTCTTTGCCGGATAGTAAAGTTGGCGCCCGGTATACATACATATGTATACATACTAACTGCCCCAATTAGTACAATTTAATAGCCCGACAATGTTACTATCATCGATTTATCTTTCTTATTTTCGAACATGTTCAATCTGAAATCATAATTCTGAATTACTTTTAGAGAAATGAAAATAATGGAAACTATTATTTTAGAACGATTTAATGATATTGTTACATTATATTGTGACATTATTTTCGAATTTTTGAGATCATTAAAACAGAAAATATCATTTTATTTGACTTCAGTCTTTTACCATCAACTTGGATAAATTTTATTCTGCATAAAAATCCGCAGTTTGGTTATTACTTTTAAATAAGTATTTGTGATGTACGTTTTTGCAATGGATAAAATTTCGAATTTCTTAACAATTGATTTACATTTGATTTGATTTTTTTACCAAAGCTTACTTAAAAATACTTTATTTGTGAAAGGGTGAATTTGGAGTGCAAAATCTGTATAAAGCCTAGCATAATCTGCAAGCGTCCTCGAACTAATGATTATTCGACCCTAACAGTAAAATCGCCTAATCAATCACATTAGGAATGCTTGTATTCTCGTGTCTGGTTTCAGTTCGTCCATGCCTTGGATTCACTGACCAACATAACCGGCGTCGCTTGACGATTCAATAATCCGAGCGCGCAATAAATTTAGTCAGCCGTACAGTAATACCGATAACGGTACCCCGTGCCGGGACCGAATGCTCAAAACAGAGAACAAAAAAAGAGAAACACGACGAAACAGAAACAGCAGAGGATTTTCGAAGCGAGACAGGTGGGACCGTACAGAACACCCGTATCATTTCGATCAGCGGTACAAACGAGCACGGGCGATCGATATGGAAATAAAATCTGTTGCGTTCCCAAGGCGGCTGTCTATCGGCAATCCAACGCTCTGCCATTACCATATTTGCCATGGTTCTCCATTGCGAATCGTATCGATTTGATGCATCGCGCGGCTAACATTCTGTTTCGTGTTTTTGAGGCCACTAGACAGCGGTTTCTTCAGGCACAACGGGCACACACGTTGAATTTTCGTTACGGCACTGTCGCCTCGAGCTATTTGATCGATGATCTTCGCCTTTTTCAGCGAAACCATATGGGAATTGAAATTTTCTACAGTTAGGGCAAAAGTGACGTTGCCAGTTTCTTTGCCTCCGCAAACTGCACATGCGATAGACTACTTTAGCTTCAAATGATTCTTAAAGATCATTTTCTTGATTTTGTGGAACTTGTTAGTTTTACTAGATGAAATGTTCTCGTCATGTTTCAATTGTTGTCCGGCTACAATAATAATGCGCCGAATACTACAATGATATCGATACATCATTTAGGAGAAGGATAATTAAGAGGCCCCTAGACGATCAATAATATTGTCAATATTCGCTTCAATACATATTGTCTCACCAATACTCACCTAGCCGTTCAAACGGTTCCTCAATATTGACAGAAAATATAATTTTCTTCAATACATTCCTAGACGATCAATATTTCCATCAATATGGTCCTCTGTCAATATTGAAGCGAATATTGACAATATTATTGATCGTCTAGGGGCCACTTCATATCTCTACATGCCGAAAATAATAACTGGAGGATGAAAGAACGACCCGAAGGTCGCCGTAAGTTTGATGAGACTTGATCTGCCATCTACAGTTCTGTGAACAAGTCGATATATCATTTGAAACGAAAGAAGCTCGGCGACCTTCGAACCCGAAAAAGGATCCGACTATTGTATGAAAAAATGGTCCGATGGTCAATACATCTTCCAAAGGTATAATCTTCCGTCATTGTCGCCTATAGATCTCCAGAAATAATGATCTACCACTCGCTGTTGGAAACAGTGTTGACGGCTTTCAGATCTCGGAACAATGGTAACAAAACGGAGTCATTAATTATGTATCGTATTTTTCTTTTCGAGGTAGATTCGAGAGTATGCGAACACGGAAATGAAATAGTTCATTCCTTAGGCATATCAGTCAATTCCTGATAATTAAACTGGGGACGTTTATGCAATTTTCCATTTTTGCAGATAAATTTTAAGAGAGTGGTACCAATATAAGGTACAAATATTAAGGATTCAAGGTGTACCATATTAAGACCTCATTTCGCTGGAACCTGCAAATGACACGCCACAAAAAAAATATTTTTTACAAGCTGTATTAATTTTTGAACAAACTTGACCCCAGAATCTTATAGGAAATGCATCGACAACTGGTAATTTTTTGGTCGAAAAAGAGCATTCTAAAATAATCAAAAAATGACCAACAAAAAGTGGTTCATTTAGGGATTCAAGGTGTACCATATTAAGAACCCATTTCGCTGGAACCTGCAAATGACACGCCACAAAAAAAATATTTTTTACAAGCTGTATTAATTTTTGAACAAATTGACCCCAGAATCTCATAGGAAATGCATCGACAACTGGTCATTTTTTGGTCGAAAAAGAGCATTCTAAAATAATCAAAAAATGACCAACAAAAAGTGGTTCATATTTGGGCACTTTTCCCTAATAAATGAAACTTAATCGGATTGGGGATGGCTAGAGAGAGGAAGGTTCGATAGTGAAGTGAATGAATTTTCCGCTGGCCACACGGCATGTTGAGCATGTTGAACACATTTTAATAAACGTGCGTCGCGTAAGTGACCGGTCGGAAGTGAACGACTTGATCAACGGTGAAAAATCATTTCATGCTGGAGCAATACGACCGATTGAGGCTTCATGGTCGTGTGATCGGAAGTCGGCATGTACAAGGAGGTCGTTGCCATTGAAAAAGTGGGAACCGAATCGTCGAGGTGTACGATGTGACGCAACCCGAATACCATTCACGTTGCGGGTATCATTTGGCAATAGCTTTACGATCGTTTTAAACCGCGCACGATTTACGACGTTCAGTCTGCGCAACACGAGTATGAGCCATCGGCTTTTAGTGGTTAAATATTTGCCCTTATAATTAGACTGCGGATCTTTATGCAAAATGAAAATGTTTTGCTTCGATTGTGGGAAGCAGGAATCAAATGAAAATCGATTTCGTCCCTTAATGGCTTTGTTTTGTTAAAAACAACATTACAATATTCTGAAATGTTTCTAATCCTTTACTGCTTTATATTTCACCCAGACACTTTCTTCATAAATGCATAAAGAACCGCAGTCTACTTACAATATAATAGATATTCGAACACAATATAAGATTATATTAACCCTTTGCCGTATTTTAACGATTCAGACTTGTGAAGATGAAGATCGTAACAAAGTCTAATAAATACGAATGCTACGCGTTTCTTTTCAGATGAAATCAAATTTGATTCGATTGAATAAAATAAATGTAGCCATACAAAAAATATAAATTTTTTTTTTCCTTCTACGACATTTTTGGAGATTAAATTTAATCACTGTAAAGAAAATGATACGGCAAGGGGTTAAGAAAACAGTTCTCTTTTGTTTAAAAGATATGGGGAAGATCGAAGTATTTCGAAATGTTGTTTTCTTGATCCGTGGGGAGAATTGTTTTAAAACTTCGATTCGCACAAAAGCTCCGAACGCTGTCTCTGGAGTCTGCAATGGTGCAGGTTTATTATTATTTCCATTTGCATAGGGCGCGCCTAGAGGAGCTCGAGTTTTACGACCGAATAATAAACGAACGCAGCCATCGTAGACGCCGGCAACGATCCCTCGTGAAACCAAACGACAAAGGGAGCCGAAATCGCAAGTTTCAGTTACCCGTGGATAATTCACGGAGTATCGTCATATGATCTTCAACTATTTGTGCTTGCGAATCATTGAGAATGGGGTTGAATTTTTGCTCCTTACAATTGACTTAGAAAGTTATTATTTTGCATTAACATTTGCGGATCTTCCATATACAAGAACTTACAAAATGATGGGTTCGAATGGAAGATTATTAAACGGGATGAAGAGGTTCGTGATTTGTTTCCATCCGATTGTCGTCGAGAATCGAATGAATTCAGCTTCGGAAAGGGATCGAGCCGTGGATCAGCGATGCTGATTTATGCGATTCTCGTTGACAATGAGTCAGCCCGATTCGGTCAGCATGCTCCAGATGATAGTGATCTGCATTCGGGTCAGTCCCTTGATAACCGACACGACGATTCCCCGTCTCATCTGCATAGAACCGCGGAGGGAACGGTTTAGCCTAATCGTCCGATATGTTAATGATTCCTTAGAAGTTTCAGCAGTCACACGAAATTGCCATCTGACAACGTTCCTTCGCGCACCGCATTAACGTCCGCCGATAAAAGTTCTCGTCTCTTCGTTCCCAGAAGGGAATTTTTGTCGAAGGACGTGTCTCACCGTGTGTGCTTGCGCCTTCGTGGATGTTCATTTACAATTTACATCGTTAGGAGACGTCACGGTACGTCAACTTCTCAGAATTATTTTATGAGACCCGCATTTCTGCAAACGTTTCGCGGTTTTCTCTTTCTGTCGCTCTGCGGCCTTCACACGAAAATTGTTCAATTGTTCAATTGTGAAATCGTATTTCAATCAATCTGCACAAAAATTTGATTTTCATAGATGAAGAAGGTCTACCGAAACATCAGCAAAAGTCAATTTTGATCGCAAACAGTTTGAAGGAACGAAACACAAAAATGAAATGCTGTGGACTCCCGTATAACGCGAGCAGAAACTTGTTTGAAAAGACTGTATATATGTATTGTATTTTGCAGTAAATGTACAGCACATGTACAAAACATTGCGTAAGACGACTGTACAATTACTGGCACAGAAATAATTGCCACAGAGTAATTTTAAACAATTTCTTCATCGCGTTATATTAGAGACTAGACATTAAATCAGTGTTTTAGAAATATTGAAAAATATAGATGTGACTAAGGGTGCATAAACATCCTCGTTTTCTGTGCAAAGAGGATGAATTTTTCGAGGGAATCACAAAATAGTCGAAATGGCGGTAACAGTAAGAATCGCGTGAACGTATCTGTGTTCGAGCGGCGTGCAAAGTGCAATCGTTAATTAGTTGCACAAGTATGATTTATTAGTCACCATTGAGAGAGAGAGGGTTGACATTTTCCATTAAATGGATCCCTTCCATTGGATATAGCGGGCCGATCCGTAGATCGTTACAACGACAAAAGAGCCGTCCGACTATGCAATTTCCGTCGAAGGACGAGGGTTTGCCGGCGCGGCGGCTCGGCCAAGACGTAGAGCCCGCCGTTAGAATCCCCATTATCGTCGACAGTATCGACAGTCGTTTCGCGTAACCCTGAAAAGGCCTCTGCCAGGAGAAACCTGAATGTTTGCCTTATTATAAGACATACGGGGCCGTCTTCGGGAACTTTTGCACCTTCCGCGATGCCTTCCCCACGCTAGAATCCGGGGATTGGACGTCTCTTCCATAGAACAGCTTGCTGGAATTCCTCTTTCAACATGCTCAACCATAAGAAGGCTGGATCTTATCCGAATTCTCATTGATGCGGGATTTACATAAAAAATGAACTTACAATAGAGTCGCGGACAAAACGAAGTGAATAGCGTTTGAAAAATTTCATTGAAACGTAACTGCTTCCTAGTGATCTCTAGAAAGGACAAGATTGTACACTTGACCTAATCAATGGATTGATAATTTCGATAATGGTGGAATTGAACCACTAAAGTGAGCAATTTTCATTGAGCTAGGAACGCAATCAAAACTGCTTTTGAGCTTGCTTCTAACTGTTCTTATCATTATATCTACATCTGTTCCGACTGTCTGAGTGCTCTAATACCACTAAGTAACTTCTCGGGCAATGCTGAATCTAACGCCTTTCTACTAGATATCTATAAGCTGATAAACTCCTACTTTACGGAATCCAAGAAACTGTTTTGCTCTTTTCGATCCCTTCGCATATTGGAATTACGTTCAATGAAAAAGTGGATGCACTAGCTAAAGAAGCGTCTCTACTGGGCTGTTTCTTCTAACATACTAGTTTCCTACTCTGACTTTTCCTATAGTTTTAGAAAACAAGCTAGGACAGTCAATAATATTCTCGAAGAGGCAGAGATCAAGGGTATTAAATTTTTCAGATCTTTCTACCATTCTGGGTCCAAACCTTGGTTTGCTCATCTCAAGCTACCTAGAGAATTTATCTGTTGGGTTCGATCTGGACATTATCAGCTGAAGGCCTCCCTTTTTTACAATTATACTTGCTGCTGACACAAGTTGCCTATGTGGTTGTCTGGTACAGGACAACGATAATAATAGAGATGCTCTGATTCACAAACTTTGCAACAAGGGTTACTTTCCACCCTATATAATAGATGCCTTTTTGTGCGGACCCTCTCTTTGCCCCTTACTTCATATACATTTTCTTAAGGCTCACTGTTCATACCTTTAGAGTTGTATTCGAAAATGTTCATCAATATCGTCAACCTTAGATTCTAAGATATCTTTGTATTGTTAGTAATTCCATGTGGGGTTTTATACCTTAATAAAAAAGAAAGTCTAAGAATCAGAAACTCGAGAGAATCACATGGAACGAAGTGGCCATGGCAGTGGACCACGTGGTATGGAATTCCACGGGTTCCTGCGTTGCCGAAACAATAGTCAGAGCTGGCTGGTGAATATTTCGTTGAGAACGAGTTCCCAGTGATCGGTCTGTAACATGTTTGAAAAAAGTGAAGCTGTTGCTGGCTCGCGGACTCCTTTGCTCGGTGCGGTGCGGCGCGGCGATTCGTTGATGTTTAGCGTTTCAGATCAGCGCGCGCATTAATGGAAGCACCGGCGGTTTTCGTTCGGCGTGTTGTTACATTTCTCGAAATATGCGGCGCGCGCGCCAGGAAAACAATTAGCTGCATGCACTTAAGTCGCGTTACCGAGCATATCCAACTATATGGATCAGAAACCGTGGTAACAGCTACGCGAGATCCTCGAGGAGGCCATTAGCTTCGTCATCGTCTTCGGCGCGAGAAAGAGAGAGAGAGAGAGCTGAGAGCTGAGAGCATCGTTGCAACTAAATACTGTTGTATAGGTATAATAAATCCGGAAGCGAGGTACGACGCGCCATTTCTTTTCGGATTATCGGTAACGACGATGACGACGGTTTCGGAAGAAAAGAAGCGGGTTCTCGTTTAACGGGTCACTTGCGAGAGATCGCAAAGGAAATCGACGGATCAGCGTTCTTTCACGCTTCACGTAACCCATGGGTTTCCGGAATTAATTTTAATGCTGGCTCCTCTTGCTCTCGCGCCAGCGCCGACCGATAGCGCGAGATGATTAATGACGCTCGAGGCACTCGGACTCGCTGGACCGAATCGGGAATCGGGTACAGGTTGCGATTCAGAAAATGTTGTTGCTTCGGGTTCCGTTCGACGACGACGCTCGTTATCACGCTCTTCATCATTGAGCTGTTTAACCGCGTGTCGTATCTGGAAATATTGTTTAATATTACCGACAGATAATAATAATTGTTGAGGACCAGGTTACTCCAAAGAAAGACACACGTAAGTTGTATAGTTTAGTATAAAAGAAATCGCGGTGATGTGCGGTGCGCGGACGAAAGGTATGTGTGAGTGGTACATAAGAAAAAAACAGAATAGAATGAATAGCAAAAATTCTAATGAAGCGACAAGATCAGGAACAACTAATACAAAAAAAATAATGAAGCGACAACAAACAAACGCGTGAAGTATGTGTGAATTCTACGTCACTCCAACAAATAATAATAATCGTTACGGCCCTTCCTTCTATTCCTAATTTAGAAGTGTGTTATCTTCTACGGGACCGTATGTCAAGGTCCATCATCCTTGTAGCTGTGAAATAGATCATAAGGGGTTGAACGTTGAATCGATCGATGTTCAGAGATCGAGGTCCGATCGGTAACCAGCATCAGGCCGGGAAAGTGTACGCTTGTGTATGTACACGCGGCTTCTAAGGAGCCTCATTAAGCGAGACAAGGACGAGAGGGTACAGTGGCGGCCTTGAGAGATCCTTGCACTCCGGTCTCGTGGTCGCATCTTCGCCTCGCGTTTTCTTCGTGCCGCCCCTTCGAAGGCCGCGAAACGGCTCCGCCCAGGTCACGAACCACGCACCTGCGTGCGGATCGCACCTGTGTACCAGACGCAGCATACGCACTTATCTTAGGCATGCCCTGCCACCGCGCCGTTCAACCTTTCTTCCGTGACCATCGACGTCACGGCTTTGTGCACCCGTCCACGGAGAAGTTTCGCGGCTATTAATATTGTTACGTTAAATGGTCACACTCGCGGTGGTTCCGGTCGCCATTTATCCGCTGCTTTCATCGGCACGATGATTTATGGCGATCCCGCGACGTCCATTTAATCGCGCCGCCCGTGATTCGCCGATAAGCCGTATCAGATCGGGCTCGAGACGTCTTCCTGATTCTCTGTTTCGAGCACTGTCGTTCACCTTCTCCCTCTTTCTCTCTCTCTCGCGACTGCGGAGGTATTTTCACATTGATAAAGTAATTACGACTTAACGAGGAGACGAGGATCTGTTGCCATGCGAATTTTTTGGAGATCGCACATATCTTACTGGTGAGAAACTTTAGTTTTTTACAGAAGCTACATAATTCGTGGCAATAGGTGTATAATAATAATATATTCGTTCGAGTGTTGAACCTTTCTGTTGGTACTCGATAACCACTTTAAAGACGATTTCAACGAGCTATAACAAGACGTCCTTGAGGGTCGCTAAAGAACGAGCAAACAGTCCTGTCTAATTTTCGATGCCACGTCGAGATGACGATAGACAAAAATACCACGTACTATTTAATAAAATGTCGTTGACCTTCGTGTTTCATTGTTCCCTTTCAATAGATAGAAACCAGGGACCGTAACTGTTACAACCAAAAAGAAAAGAAGTCATAGAATAACAAGTATTTCATCGACCAAAATCGAATTTTTTCTCCTGTTGGTAAATGTTATCGTTGAGAGAAATTCATTTCGATCACTTATGACAGTTATCGTTGAGAGAAAATTATTTCGATCGCTCATAACAGTTATCGATGGCAGAAATTCATTTCGGTTACTCAGTTAGAAAACGTATTGTTTTAAATAATTATTTTTCCACGTAGTATGTATATCAAGATTATCAAGACATCATTGTAACAATATGAAATTTTTTGGCGTATCATCGAACGAGACGTTGCGTCGTCTAGATCTTAGACTTATTGTTAGACTCCAGGGCCCCCGTTCGACGATCAGAGGCCCCGAGAAAAGGGCCCCGTTTGTGGGAAAGTATCCTATTTAATGGGGACCCTTTGCCATCCTGTATTCTCGGAACAGTCCCGTCCCGATGCGAAATAAGCGATTCAGGATAAGCTCTGTTAAGATAGCCAGCACTCGGAACCGTATCGGCAATTGCAGGCAGCCTCGGGTCTCGCTGCCATTAGCGTCACCGAAGCCGCTAATTATTTTGTGTAAACGAGTTTTTAGAGAGTCCGAATGATGCATCGCCCTGGGTTCCCTCGTGGACGCCGAGAATCAATGGATCGGCAAGCAAACATCAATTTTCGGATATGATTCGTCTGGGTCGGTTGGACCCAAAAAATTTGAAATAATTCACTGTCGTGTGGGCTAACAGGAAGACTGTTCATGAATTTTCTCGTTATTTTATGTCGAGTAGAACAGAAGAAATAATTAATTGAACCGACTTGAAACTGGTCACAGAGGGTTCTCTTTGGGAGTCCTATCGAATGTTTCAACTAAAAATCAATTTGGGGCTCGAGCACTTTCAATTTCAATCGATAATTGAGAAGTACAAGACCGCGAGAGCGAGAGAAATTTTGAATTTCTCGTATTATTCGTTCAACCGAACGATAATGTCGCGACGGAGATGCTAAAGAACCTCTGCGCACGGCTCTCGGATAGAACGACTTCGGATTCCTGTTTAAAGCCGCAAGGATTGGCTGGCTGCCTCCGATCGCAATGTATTAAGTGGCGCCTGCACCGGTAAACGTTTCGCAGTCTCTGGCTTTGCCTTTGCCTGGCTGGCGGAGCTGATTCCCCGACAAAGAGGAAAAGCAAACGGAAAGGCAGCAAAAAGCAGACCGGCCGCGACTTCGTATTTTTCTGTCGGGATACTTGTTCGTACAACCATTACGAGAACCCGACGCGAATGTAGGCTGGAGACAGTGAATCGTAAACGCTCGTGGAAATGGCGCATTCATGTTCTCCGACGAACATAATAACCTGTGCACCGGGTGGATCGCTTCGACGAGATCATGACAGTGTTCATTGTCAATCAATATTGAATCAAATTTGATTTTATCTAAAAAGAAATACATAACATTCATATTTGTTAGACGTTTTTAAAATCTACGCGACGAGTCTGACTCGTGAACATACGGCAAGGGATTAAAATAATTATCGCATGGTTCATTAAAAAGAATTCACCTCGGAACAGTTAGGCCGCGAATTCCGAGGTTGCAGAGCGTTTTCAGGATCGTGTTGGTCGCGACCGATTGCGATCTGCCGTGCTCGCGAGTAATTGCTGTAACCGTTGTTGTTGTTAGCCGTGTGTCCATCAGCACAGTTCCCTTGGCTGTAACCTCATCCCTTTCGTCGGGTCCGTGTAATCATCACCCACGGACCATGAAGAACTCGGAACAGTTGGCCAGATAATATCCACGCCCGGAGACTTCTCCCGAGGAGAAGACACCCTCTATCTACAAGAGAGAGGGAGAGAGAAAACAGCCTCCGCATTTTTCTGGCATTCGATCTCTCAGGCCGGTCGGTTATTATGTCTCAGGCTCTCATAACTTCTAATGCCGGCGAACCCGCGTTTTTACGATAGCCTTATCCTATGAACTGTCTATCATTACAGTTTACTCTTTCGCGATGTAATATGTATACATAGAGGACGCTGATCGCGTCAGGGTCTCTTTCTCTCTCCTCTCACGGCCCTCTTAAGCGTTTATTTAAGGTTCGCAATCCCGTGCCATTTTCAATTCCGCGGGATATATGTGGGACTTATTTCAATACCGCAGGACTACGGACTTATGTAGTTCTTCAAACTTGGTTAAAGCTTCGTTTTTACTTATCAATGAAGTTAAGGAATTCAAGTAAAAGTACAACATCGACATAGTTCATCTTGCGCGTCGTCATTCGCGCAATTTTCATTACACGCGTAGTCCCGCAAAATTTGGAGGATTTAGCATCGCCTATTTAAGAAATGCGGGAGCAAAAAATGACGCGGGAACCTGCGGGATTGCGGGATTGCGGGATCCCACTTATTGTTAGCAGGATTGCAAGCTTTACGTTCGTTACAGAATGATAAGGAAAATGTTTGACAGGAAGCTTTATCGTGTTTACGGAGAGCTCGTCTGAAGGTACACAATAATTATAAACCGGAAGCCCCGTCGAACCGGATACGATTCCGCCGAAAGAGGAGACCGGAAGTGTGAGTCTCGAATGCTGGCTGCCATCTCCAATTTGCATTTACGTGACTCCGTATGGCGTCACGTTGCACGTCCCTCTGTGTATCGAGGATTTCGAAGAGACTTCTCGACGTATTATCTACCGGTGATTTTTGTAATGGATAGACTGCGGATCTTTATGCATTTGTAGCGAACTTGACTAGATGAAGTTTAAAATTATTTGAAAATCTTAGAAATTGATGTCAATGTATAATTTTTCCTCTATTAGAATCATTAAGGGAAGAAATAACATCCAATTTGGTTTCTATTTCTTCCAATGGATGCAGACAATTTTTATTTTGCATAAAGATCCGCAGTCTAGTAATAGAGATCCTTTAACACTAAAACTACCGAGCACTGAAAGCGATTAGAATGTTTTAGCTGATAAAATTGACAAGGCTCTATTTCTTTAGATTTCGTGCAGTTTTTATTGCAATATGTGCTTGGATAAAGAAATTACCGAATCAATTCCCATGGAAGCAACGTGATAATTTTAATAATCGCAAAATTAAAAATGTAAGACCGGTCATTTGTCCGGCAATGGTAGGTTTAGTGTTAACAGCAGAGCTTGAACCAACCAGTCAACCCCAGTAATGTTATCTAATAATTTCGTTTGCTATTATAATATAAAAATACTAACAAACATAGTATGAATTGATCTTTAAAAAGTGCATCTCTGTGGTTGATGTAGAAAAGAACTATGCGTATCCTGTTAATAAATGTTTTATCTGACCGCAAAAAGGCAGAAACACATCAGATTGACATACCTAGGATAATCAGTATCCATCGGAAGCGAATGGTAACCGCGAAACTGTGTGTCTCGATGATCCCAAGAGAGGTATGCATTGTCTTCGAGGCCTCTGTGTACACATGCTTCGTGTTTTTGCGCGGGTTTCGTTCGGTCTCACCTTTCAGAATGTCGTGAGTCTTGATTTCATTGAGGAAGAAAGTGAACTCTCTTGTACTCTGGTTATTTCTGTCGCGTGTGCTCCATTTGTTAACGGTCCCGTGCGTAATCATTAAAATCGTTGCGTAGCCGCGAACACGCGATGTCATTGCTTTTTACAGTTTGGCCGAGAGTTATTATATGTACAGGGCTTCCTCGATCAGAGTGACAGAATTTTTTTGATATAATTATTGTAACGGGAGATCGGGACTCGTTTAATGCATGTCCGCGAATCGAAATTCATGTCCGGTAGCCTGGTTTCATATAAAAAAATGCAGAAATCTTCGATTGCCACGTTATACAACATTCCTTGACACAGATACGTTAAACATCACGTGAAACGACCGATAAATGTTCTTGATCGATCTTGAATGTGGATCTTTATGCAAAACAAACATTTTCTACCCGATTTGCAACCAACTGGAGTGAAATAGAAATTTATTTTCTTTCTTAATATGTTTAATAGGTTGGAAAATACAAATAGGCTAAAAATATAACAGTATTTGGAAATTCTTCTAATGTTTTTAATGCTTGCAATTACACCTACTCATTTTTGTCATAATTAGACTGCGGATTTTATGCATTTATGACAAAAATGAGTAGGTGTAATTTAAAACAGTGAAGTCATTGGAAGAATTGAAAAATGCCGTTGTATTATTTGCAGCCTAATAAATGTATTAAAGAAGAAAATAATGTTCTATTTCACCCCAGTTTGATGCAATTCACACAGAAAATCTTGTTTTTGCATAAAGATCCGCAGTTTAGTCATTATGCATAAAATCCGCTGTCTATAATATATGGCCGAACTGTAATAGTTTATAATGTATGGCTGTTAACCCCTTGCCGTATTTTAAAGAGTCAGACTCGTCATGAAGATCTTAACAAAGTCTACCGAATATTATGTGTTTCTGTTTAAATGAAATAAAATTTGATTAGCTTGTTATCAATATTTAAACATTCAAATAAATGTAGCTATACAAAAAAAAGTATAAATATTCTTTTCCCTTCTACGACATTTTTGGGGATATAGACGTTTTAATCACTGTAGAGAAAATGACACGGCAAGGGGTTAAACGTAATTGAAAATTCCTTCAGTAGAAATAGACTGGCGGGCAATAAGCAGGGATTTCATTCGGAATTTTTCCGGATCCCGGAGGGGGCGATCGATCTCCTCCGATCGATCATCGTAACCGGGAAATTTTCCGAGCCGTGGGACCGTTATCCTAACCCCAGCGTAATCGTTACCTAACGAGAATTGCAGCCAGTATTAAGGCATCGGTTACGTAAATTTCTCTTGACCCCGGTTGTTTCGAGTCTAATGGAACGCGAAGGTACGATGTACGCAGGAGAGCGTGGATCGTGTAAAGCGGGTTCCACACGCGGCGACCCAGCATGAGCAAACATAAACGGGCACGGATAAACACGGACGATCGCATCCTTGGCAGGTCCTCCTCGCCGATGTGTGTTTACGTTTCTCCCGAGAATTTTTTTGTTGCTCGTCGTTTAGCGAGCGAGTATAAAGGAAGTACAGAGACGGGCCGGGATTATTATTATTATTATGGCCCGTTTTATGTTTCCTTTGCGAAGTATGTACTGTGTCATCTGACCGCTCTATCTCCTCCCTTGCTACCTTGACGAGTTTTATTAACCTTCGCACACTGCTCGGAAATTATTGTGTAAAAAGTCCTGGGATAATAATTCGCCCATTTTACACTTTATGAACGAGACGTCGTACTAATGAAACGATGGGATTAACCCCCTGCCGTATTTTAACGAGCCATACTCGTCATGACGATTTTAAACAAAGTCTAACAAATATGAATGTTCCGCGTTTCTTTTTAAATTACATACAGAAAATATAAATTTTCTTTTCTCATTTACGACATTTTTGGGGATGAAAGCATTCTAGTCACTGTAAATGTAAAGAAAATGCGGATCTTTATGCATTGCTGAAGAAATTGGGTGAGATATAAAACAGTACTTAATAGATTAGCAAAATTTAAGAATATTGTAATGTTGTTTTTAACACTAAACCCATCACTGCCGGTCAAATGACCGGTTTTATATTTTCCATTTCACAATTATTGAAATTATGAAGTTGCTTACATGGAAATTGATTCGATTTTCTTTATCCAAGCACATATTGTAATAAAAGTTGCACAAAATCTAAATAAATAGAGCCTTGTTATTATTACAAGGTGAGACATTTTAATCGCTTTTACTGCTCGGTAGGTTTAGTGTTAACGTAACAATGTCATTAGGGGATGAAATCAATTTTTATTTTATCCCTGCATCCCTCAATCAATGCAGAATAGTTTTGTATTGCATAAAGATCCGCAGTCTAATTATTACACTACCATATGTATGTAGAGACTATTATATATACACATATATACTTGTACATATATAGTAATTATATAACCTTTATTAAACCTCGAAACCACCGAACCGAAGGGTGCCCCTCCACACGTTTGTAAATAAACGTTTTTTTTCGTGCTCGCAATGGATCGCCGTGTTACGGAGAACCGCAATTAAAAGTGGAATTCATTGGAGCTATTAAGGAATTCCGAGGATGCTTAGGAAACAAAGGGATAACAATTTTTCTAATGGATTCCACGGACCCAATCCCCGATTCTATGTAAATGCGGCACTTAGTGGAAACTAGGAAATTAGCTCCGCGAGGACGTGCAGGACGCGCATCGCTGCTCAAACAATAAAGCATACGGCGAATGTAACTGTAACAAAGATGCCGACGACGACGACGCCGCTTATCCCGTGGTTTCTAGGCAACCCGGGCTGGAAATCCTGGATCCGAAGGAGAGCCGAGAGGTCCTGAGAGACCGAGAAGGTCAATCCAGCGTGGTACATCACGAACCTCCGCAGTCTCGTTGCCTTCCGGTTCGTGGTAAATCATGAAGAGGCGGAGATCCCGCGTCGCACCGCCTCTTTGCTTTACTTACAATAGAGACGCCACTAACTCAAGTCGAGGCGGTTAGGAGCCGGTCCGAGACTGTCTCGTGTCATGGTTACCGCGATCGTATTAAGTTGCGTCTACACCTAACGATACCGGCCGAGTATTTCCGATCCACAGTGGTCCGTTTTTCGAAAACATCGACATCAATTTATTAATTAACGAACGAACTTCCCTCCTGCTAACTAATTCCGAGGCTAAGAATAGCGTCTCTGCAATTAAACAACGATTATGTTGCGTTCTCTTCGTGCGTTCGTGCATTATGCCACTCCGTGATCCAAGCAATCTCGATCGCAATCGTTAGGAAGGGACAAACGAGCCTAACAGGGAGGAAAATATTGTAATCGTGGTAATAACGACGATGGGTTCGAATGGGAAAAACACCTTGCGATTTCAAGAACAGAGATCACAACCCACAGTGGTCCGTTTTTTGAAAACATCGACATCAATTTATTAATTAACGACTGAACTTCCCTCCTGCTAACTAATTGCGAGACTAAGAATAGCCTCTGTGCAATTAAACAACGATTACGTTGTGTTTTCGCCAGGTGCGCTGCTTTGTCTTCGCGCGTTCGTGCATTATGCCTCTCCGTGATCCAAGCAATCCCGATCGTAATCGTTCGGAAGGGACGAACGAGCCTCTACGGGGAGGAAAATATTGTAATCGTGGTAATAACGACGTTGTTTCGAACACACCGTCGCGCGTCGCCGTGCTGTTGAGAATGTTTCTATTAAACGCGCGAAACGATTATGTTCGAGTCACAGTTCTGTGCTCGAGCACGTACATTACAGCGGAGTCCTAGATACCGATGCCGAGCTTCGTTAGAAATGACTCATTCTCAGTAATCATTGTAATCTCGGATCGATCTCCCAGAAATATAATTGAGCTCCATCGATGCCGGGGACGAACCCGTTGATCGTGACTTTCGGAATAGTGCGCGAGTGCGAGCATACACGGCCACATACGAGTCACAGACAGTCATAATCCGGGTCCGTTGAACCTAACTGTCCGCCATTATGGTGGCCGGGGCTAGACAAAAAGGAAGGCCATCCGTTTGCGTTCGCGTTTTTCTGTCGATAGGGATCGTTAACGCTATCTACTTTTCGCTGGTTAATCGTTCCGAGGTGGCAGCACTATGGCCGCGCGAGAATTTATCGATCGGGAACGGAGAAAAAATGCTGAAAAAGGAAAAGGGCGGCCGCATAAAGTGTGCCGACCCGAAGCTCGGTTCCGCGTTACACATCGCGCGCATTCTTTCGAGAATCCTTGCAGAGCCGATCCTGACCGAGCAAAATAAAGGAAAACCGCGCGAGCACTATATACGATCGTATTCGATGGTATGCCAGGGTGTGTACAAGAGATGCTTGCCAATTTTCCACGCGAACCACCACGGGACCCGCGCAAGCGACCTCGAACACTGAAATCGGCATTGATCGTTACGCAGGTATGCGGTCACGATCTTGATCTTCGCGCACACGCGATCCACGATCGCCCATTCACGCTCGATCAACGGCGACCGCTCGGATCGACGCCGACCTGCGACTCTCGCGATCTCTCACGACGCACAGTGGGAAAAAGAGGCCGCTGTAGTGGCCGATAGTCAATTTTTCGATGTTTCCAAAAAAGAAAACCTAGTTGCCTAATTCAGAGATAAATGTCATCCACTGACCAATACAAACGATTTTTTTCTAGGTCCTTCTATTTTCAAGTTATATAACTTTGAACTAATCTAAGAAGGGAAAGCAGTTTAATATAGCGTTCACTTCAAATAATTTTAATTTCGTCAATTCTGAAAATTTTGTAAGAAGGACACTTGCGGCTATATCCTAAGTGAAGAGTACTTCAACTTCATCAAAGAAAAAATAAATATTACATTATTTTCATCTACTTTTTACAATACTTTGTACTTTATTCGAGTAGACAATTTTTATTTCACATGAAGATCAAACTCAACGCAGTCATAAAAAGAATGACCTACAACGTGTGATGAGAAAAGATATTTTGCATCGTCAAAATTCAAATTACTGCCTCGGTGGAGAACGATACGATCGGTAACAAGAAGATCACGGTCGCGTGACGGGGACCGGCAACCATGGACCAAGCAAAGTCACGCACACGCGACACCGGCCGCCCGTGTCGGTGATCTCGCGCGCAATTCTCGAATATCATGGAACGCTCCACGAGTTTTCCTCGGAGGAAGTCTGACTGTGTCCTTTGGCGACGCGTGCACGCGGGGAACGTTAACAAAGAGCCTGATTAAAGCCGTGATAACAATGCCGTCGTTCATCTCTCGGTCCCGTGGCCATTACGTCGACTGGGTTTCAACGTCGCGTTGTTTACCCGCCCTCCAACCATTTTCACTTTGCTTCCTCTGGCGTCATTCTTCCGTTTACCCATTCTTTATCTCTTTCGTCCTATACCTGCACCATTCCTGGCCCCTCTTACCTTCCAACATTCCAAAATCTCATCCTCGATATCTTTTCTTGATGCGTCGTGCTCGGGCCTTATCTAAGCTACGTCATTCTCGAACATAAATCAAATACCTAGACGAGTGACACTAAATCCGAGGTGGCACTGACCTAGCTGGCAGCTAGGACCACCAGAGGTGGACCGTTCCACGGTTCTCCTTCGCTCGCCGCTCTGGCAGGTACTGTTATTTCACTGGCATACTTCGGCTGGAATACCAAATGAATCCAGCCGTAGTAAGATACGAGGGAAGCTGTGGAACCCACGGCGCATCGGGAATTCCAGCCAGTGAATCAGTCAGGCCCCACTGCTCCGGTTTATCAGCCGAACTTCCTGACGGAGGACATTTTCGAGCGCTCCGCGTTGTTGTTTCGACCAACGACGGTATCGTCGAGTGATGTTCGGGTTAGTAACTGGAGCAACACCTGTCCGTCTGACCGCGTTCTCGATGACGCTTAGACGTGTCGCGAATACCTTGACCACTGATTGACAACGGACCTGCTGCGTCTCACAGCTGTCGCTCAATCTTTTTTTACTCATTTAATGGATTAAACGTTACAGGGTACTCTAGAAATGGGTACAGCGACCGGCGCATCAGATGTTAGTGAAAGTGTTAATATCTTTTTGCAAGAGTACACCGACTCGCAACCGGTACTCCTCCGTTAAGAAATAGGTTGTATTCCATACATGCCAGATGCTGCGATGTAATAACACGACCATTAGCAAAACTCTTGAATGCTGTGTTCAGATTTTAACCCCTTGCACTCGAGAGTGAAACATTTCTTCCGACTTAGAATATTTTCATTCAGAGTCACCAATCGAGTGTTCGACAATGCGGCAGTCGAACCAAGTAGAGCGTCCCAGGAGAGCAGACCGTTCGATCGTCCAAGGCTGACAAAGCATTCCACTAACACTGTCCGGTTATCACGTTGCGAAACGATCGACTTTTCTAAGGATCGCGAGGCGCAATCGTCGGCGGCCCGAGCAATCGATGCAAAACCGTGGGATCCTCTGGATGGACTAGATCTTTGTTGATCTTGTGCACGCAGCGATCCTAGAACCTGTCGACGTCTGATTCACCTAACAATGTCAGGGACCTTGAGCGGATTGGCACGATTATACGTTACTATTTCAGAAACATTTACAATGAACTTCTATTTTTCATTGTAAAGGAAAAAAGAATGAAGACTATAGTCATACAAGGAGCCACATGTCCTGTCTCATCTGGGAGGGATAGACTACATTATAGCTTTGTGACGTCACTCAGGTTCTAACTATAGCATTTTCCCTACTGTTCTATCTGGTAACGTAGCACGTACCTGACCTAACGACACCTTCTTTCCCCACTGTGATCGTTTCATCTGGGTGCTTAGACTACGGTATAGCTTCGAGACGTCACTCAGGATCTCAATCTATAGCATTTTCCCACTGTCATCTTAAATATCCCTCGACGTGGAAAGAAGGGGAAGAGACTGAGAGTTCGTTCGACTTTGACGACAAATATATTTTGTGCTCGGTATCTACGAGTTTACTAGAATCATTTTCATCTGGCTGACATCTAACGAAGCTCCCACGAAAGTGTCAGGGGGCGTAACGATATCTGATTCACGCGACAATGTTGGGGACCTTGATCGGGCTGGCATGATTGTCCTCAAGGTATCACACGGGCCGACAGCCGAAGTAATTACAGGCTGACACGAGCACGGGTTCTTCGAGCACGGGAGAGGATCTTCGCCAACGGGATCGACAATCGGACGGGGCAGAGGCTATGATTTATCGATACACCGATAAGCGTACCTCCGATAATCATTTAGAAACGAACGAGCCAGCCGGCGTGGAGCACAAAGCTCCGCTCTGCGCTGGCCACAGAAGGGACGGATCCTCGTCCTTTTGTCGATCCCGGGAGGCCGCAGGAATGCGCCTACCAGACAAATCGCCATCAGACCCGGGCATCGCGCGAGAGTAATGACCATAATCCCCCCAGCTGATTTTTCACCTTTGTCAAGCCGCGTCCCCATCGCGTCGCGACGCACGACGCCGCACCATGCACCCGTGAAACTGTTCGAGGGGACACCGAGTTCCGCGTCTCTCTTCCAGCTACGTAACCAGCTACGTCAGGTACACCATAAATTCCCTCTCCCTTGACGATCTTAGAGATTATAACATTAATCAGCCCTCGCTATCGGGATGCTCCTGCCCAACGAGGAAGGGGGACCTTATAACCTCCCAGGTAGCACGCGACGTCTTCAAGATGTCTTTTCTACGACCATTTTAGGTTCGAAAGTCTTACGTCCTCAAAAGAGCTGATCTTGAAGATGTCTTTTTCAAGACGTCGTTTTAACGTTTGAAATAAGATGTCTTTCGTTTTAAGTGGCGTTTTGAATGTCCAACAACTGACGTCCTTAAGACGTCTTTGAGCTAACTGGGCTGAGACCTCGACGGCGAATGCTGTGTGATATTTTCATTAGCCAGGCAAATCGGGCTTATACGCTCCTTAGGCTTTTACCACCAAGAGTGCCACTGAGATCTCATGTTTATGCAACTCGGAATACGCGGAGATTATCTTTTCAAAGCTGGGAAAAATTTGGTTCGACTGGAAGGTTGCTTCTAGTAGCAGTCAAGTAGAATGTTGTTAATCCTGTTGCTTCGTTGCGGGGTTTTATTGACTCGTTCATATTTTCATTTCGTTAATCTTATCTCCTAACATTACAACTAATACAATTATACTGGGGAGTTTTATGCAAAATGCATTTAGTATTCATCATTTTATCTGCTCCGCAGTGTTGTAATAGATAGACCGCGGATTTGATGCATTTATGATAAAACTGAGCTGACGTAATTCAAAACTACTAAAATTTAAAAATACTGTTATATTTTTTGACCTGCTAAGTATATTAACAAAGAAAATAACATTTTATTTCACTTCAGTTCATTGCAATTCAGGTCGAAAATTTTTATTTTGCATAAAGACCCGCTGACTGGTTATACATGTATAAAATCCACGCGTCTAGAAATAATTATTAATTTTGAAATACACGATCACTTTCGCTTCATCTTTGCTGCCCGTGAAAATCATATTTATCGCCATTTCATACTATAGCGTTGCTGACAAGAGATGAGAGTAGAGAGCAGAGAAACGAGCATAAAACGTGATTAATGACGAGTTAACAGGTGTAAAGAAAGAGCCACTATTATTTATCTTGAAATAAGATTATTGTTTGCGTTGGATGCGTTCGATATAGACAATTACACGTTTCCAGAAGGTTTTCCACGTGAAACGGATTTCTCAGAAAATAATTGTGTTCGTGTTTCTGTGTTTATATCGCGGTCGGAACGCTATTCTTTCGCAAATGCTGGAATCACCGGCGAGGAGTACGCTAAAGCATGGAACAATAGAGCATCTGTTCCTGTAGGGTCAATGGACATCGCAAGGTGAGGTGCTCGCATGTCTTTGACCGGGATGACACGCAGAAACAACGCCGCTCATCCTGATACTAGGTGGGGGAAAACGCTTAATTGCATTACAGATTTTAATTGCGCGTGGTTGCTCTACCCGTTCGCAGCCAGCCTGTGATTTTAACGGAATATCGTGTCGGCGAACGTCCGCGCCGCGTGCGAGGGAACAAAGCACGGTTCGAAATTGAAGTACACATTGCGGGAAGTAAGTACGAACTACTATGTACACGGGACGGCCATTTTATGGTAACGACCGTTTCGCATTGCGCCGATCAGTCTTGTCTCGGGTTGCACAGCGCGTTTTAAATTCGCGGATCTTTATCCGGCGTTCCGCGATTTGCCGCGGCTAAGCGTCCATTATCTCGACATCGATCCGTTCCTTCAATGATCTCGCTGCTTAATGAGTCGACTTGGTCAAATAAAAATGATCCTCATTAGCACGCAACTGCCAAATAGAAATGTTTTTCCCTCCTTAACACCAATAGGTATGTTCTTTAATTTTTATAATTGGACTTTTCATCGTTATGCAAAATTTAGGTATTATAAAAATTCACGTTAAATCTTCTAATATGAAGAATAATAATAATAGATCAATTGTTTGAATAAACTGTATTCGTATACTTTCTGTGGCAGTAATTATGCAATCCTTCTTCTTGTTTCTTTGCTTTCCGAAAGATCTAATAATTTCAAATTTTAAGATAATATCTCTCTCTTCTGGAAACAGTACTAATCGAAATATCAACGTACACTTACGGACACTTAAAGATTTATTTCATTCCACTTTCTTAAAAATTTGTCTGCAAAAATTGAAACGTACATAAACATCCGCAGTCTAGTTATTACTAGATTTTATGCATTTATGATAAAAATGGGTACATACGATTTAAAGCCGTGGACATTTTAGAAATATTGAAGGGCATCAATGTATTACTTTCAGCTTAATAGAATAATTAAAAGAAGGATACAATTTTTATTTTGCTCCTGTGTCCTGCAATCAATGCAAACATTTACTATTTTGCATAAAGGTCCGCAGTCTAGTAATAACAAACGGAAGTAATGTCATCTTTAAACGAAAAACGAAATTACTGTGTCCGAACGACCTAATATAAATCAAGAAGAAGAGCCATAACGTCTTGTTCGCGTTACGCGGTGGCAGCATAAAGTTCGTCCGGTTTTCTATCAATTATAAAATATATTTGACGAGTTCTGGCGCGCTGCATAATATGGAATAACATTTCCAACGGTGAGCGTCCGCATATCTTCTTCCTCTCCGGTTAGAATAGCCGTCTCGACCTTTTACGTCCTCCTAAGTCCGAGCGTATTCCTGTTTTAAGGTCCCATAGAATCACGACGGGGAAGACGTGGGTTAGCGGATAAGGGATCGAAGTAGCAAGGGACGAAGCCGGGACAGTCGTAGGTAGAGAAAGGGAGATGGTAAAAAGGAAAGAAAGGAAGAGGGAGGAGAGAGGGAGAGAGAGAGAGAGACAGAAGAAAGCCAAAGAATGGCGGATCGTCATCTTCACGCGATGCCGAGCGAGGCGAACTTATGTAACGCTTTCATGCAAGACAAGGCCAAGGTTTCCGTGATGCAGACACTCGGTATCCGTGTGGTCCCACCGTTTCATATTGTTTTATGCCACGGAGACGGCGACGCATTTAATTACGTATATCGAAAGAAATGATGTGGCCCTTATACTACCTTGGACCACCGAGATGGCGGAATTCATGGTCGCCGCGGATCATGGGACACCGCTCGATTCTATAATTTTATTCGGAAACAGAGGACATATATGCACCGCGACTCCCCTCCGTTTCTGCGTTTTTCAACCGGACATCAGATGGGAAATTGCTGAGTAGTTTCCATTTACAAATTCCTACTTCTACTGCAAAAAACCGGAAGTTATTTTTATACGTATTTTGAGACAGACACTCGTTCCAGTTTTGTATTTTTCAAACTTCTCCGCTCCGCTTTTTTTCTCAGCTCGTTTGGCATTACAATCGCCGTTAACGCTTATATTGTTCGTCGACTTTTTACCAGACCTCTGACACCGAAAGCATTCTCGCCCGCGAGATCTGCTATCAATGTAAATCGCCGCTTATCTCGCGGGAACTTTTCCTCCTGTTTTCTCACTTTCGTCGTTCGCCGTCCACGGAATCTCCATTGTGCAGTCCGGCTCGCTAATAACGGGAAACTCGAAGTGGAGTACGAATCGAGAAAACTTTAACGAGCTTTGCGGAAAAAGACGAGTGGGAACGAGCGCGGTCCCGTTAACTCGTCACTCTCATTGTCGACGGGCATGTCGATCTTGTCGAACCACCGTCTTATCTTGCATGTATCGAAAAGTATTTACATTCGCATTGTAATTTCACCCTTGCGGAAAAGTTACCGCTATTTTTCGAACATGTATTTACACGACCATGTCGAAGAAGAATCATTTCATTATTCACACGCTTCAATCTCTTTCCTTATCGAACAATTAGACTGTGGATCTTCGTACAAAATAATAACTTTCATCATTCAATTGTACGAAACAAGAATGAAATCTATTTTTGTAACAAAATCCAGAGACTTAATAACATTAAACCGAGGATGTTATTGGTTAAATGTGACACTTGATGGAGTCAAGCACAGATTACTGTTATTTAAACCACGACGATCTACATACTCATCGTGAATTAATAAGACATAAATCATAGAGGACGGCAAGGATCGAACAGCTTCCGTTTTTAGTTAACTTCAGCCCATGGTCCGACGTTTACGACTTGTTTGCTATCTTCGCGCAATTTCCTCTGCCAACAGAAACCAGAAGTGATATCGTGACGCATCACGATTGCATAAATTGCAAAGTAATACAACACCATTTTATGCCAATACATATTCGTTAGCAACGTAAAGATGTTCCGAGCTCGAAGTAATGGCTGCCATTACGCTGAAACACATACTTCGGCTGCATGGATTCCAACATCCAATCAATTATTTCAACTTGCATGATAACTGGTATTTACGACTTCCTATGTCTTCGACTATTTTAGAAGTCTCGATTGCAGAAATCTTTTCGATTATGAACGCCCACGATTACCCTTCAGAAAGTTATTTATTATGTCGGTTGAAAATAGAATCATGTGTGTTTATTTTATACATGAACCGTGATACAACAACACTTTACAGTAGTTCGTAAAATATATTTAAAAAATTTGTTGAAAACAATGCTTATACTAAAATGCACTAAAAAGGAGAAAATAATTTTTTTCCTAGTTCTCCATAAAATACCGAATGCAGTTAAATGATTGATAATATTTTTCCCCAAAATTTTAAGGAATTCGTTCAAAATTTCTTCTGTTATGAAATTAGTTTCAGAATAGATAGAAAAATTTAATATAAATTTAAATAAAATCGTGGTTGATATAAAATCATTAGTGAGTACAAAAATGAAAGCGTGGAGCGCTAAACTATATGTATTGACGTAATCTTCGTGGGCACTCCACGCCTTTATTTATAGTCACTAATGTCATGATTTTATTTAAATTTATATTAAATTTTACTATCTATTCCGACACTAATTTTATAACAGAAGAAATTTTGAACTGATTGGTTAAATTTTTGGGGAAAAATATTATTAATATATAGGAAAAAAATTATTTTCTTCTTTTTAGTGCATTTTAATATAAGCGTGGTTTAAAAAAAATTTTTTGTATATACAGTAAAAGCTCCTTCGTTGTCCAAAGGCCGGGGGGCTGAGCGGACAACGAGCGTGCCCGGACACTATTTTTGATTTATGACTGCGTCTAGATATCGCGCCGACCGCGCCGAGCGACTTCAATAGGAAGCCGAACATAGAGAAGGACAGAATGAGATACGGATCGGGTGACCGAAGCGTGTCGCCGTCGCCGGCACAGTTTAAAGGCCCACATTGTTGATGTTGCTCGTTGCCTTCGAAACTTTGACCGTCGATTAAACCACTAAATACAGTTGAAACTATATCGTGTTTGGTGTCATTTTAATCAGAGAATTGCCAGAAATAAGTTAGTGAAAGTCCCATAAAGAAATAATGAAAATTAAGAAGTTTGAAAATTCGGTTTACTCGAGTCAATGGTGTGGTGTTCACGCCGATATACCCGAGCCGACATCAATCGACGCCGCCTACGGAGCGACTCGGCGTTGACAGGCAGTGGAATGGGTAGGCACTGGACAACGATCGTGCCCTTGATTTTGGACAACGAAGGAGCGATTACTGTATTTGATTTTCTACTTTTATTGTCATCGAAAACAAGTGTCTATACAAAATTTCAGCAAGATTGGACTATGGGAAGAGGATTAAAATTCGATTACAAGATTTAACGCATACAACAACATGGCAAGTTAATATACCATAAGCGTGGTAAAATATGGGTCCCATGGAAATCACCGACACAAATTTTCCCGACACGGTTTTCACCGAGAACGTTTCACCGACTTCAGATTTGACCGACAATAACTTTGGCCGACGCCGCGCCGCCTTTAACCGAAAACGATTTTGACCGACAACGAATTTGATCCACAACGACTTGAGATGACAACAGTATGATCATATGTACTGTATGATAATACATATGATAATGTTGTATGATATTACATACTGTGGTCGTCTCAAGTCGTTGTGGATCAAATTCGTTGTCGATCAAATCTGGAGTCGGTGAAATGTTGTCGGTGAAAACCGTGTCGGGGAAATTTGTGTCGGTGATTTCCATGGGACCCGTACAATATATCGATGGATCTAAAGAAGAGAGGAGGACGTTCCTGATGTTGTCCTCGCCATGATTCGGGTGTTTCATACATTTCGTACATTTATCAATTGATTGATTAAAAATATTAGAGGGAAGATATTTCTGATCAGTTCCTGTTTCCAGTAATTAATGCAGAGAAACTTTGCATAAATATCCGCAGCCTGGTCATTATGTAATTACTTCTGGTAAGACCAGTTCAATAACCACGGTTAGATAAACATGGTATTCGTTTAATAAATAGAGGTAATACTTGTGCGATGCTATCTCGAGTGAATATTTGATGAACTTCGGAGCTCCGGAGGTGTTCGATTATGCACCGTATTCATTGAAATTAGTATTCCAACGTTAGAATTTTCATCGGAAGAGGTTCCAAAGCGGCGGACTAGACAATTGATCCCTCCATTATTCATGTTATTTTACCCGTGTCGTGCGTGCCGGCCATAAAACGGGTTTTCCCTCAATATATTCACTGGTGTTCCTTGTTCGTAAGCTTAATGCGTTCGCTGTCGACCACGTCAGAATGATTTCCGGTTACAGATCATAACGGAGTCGAAGTGTAAGCATCCGAATATCCGGACTGGGAAGCTAACGAGTGCAATAATCTTTCCTGGACTCCCGACGTGCGATTCATTTGACCGGCCGATCGAACAGGTATGTCCTCATTATTATGCAACAGGTGAATTCTAATTCGAATTCTGGAATTTTTATTATATGATTCGATCGAAAAGAAATTCGAAATAGAGCAAGCAGAATTATTAAGCTCACGATTGTAGTGATTAATAATTTTAATTCTGGAGGTACTCTGCAACTTTTTTCGAAAATTTTTGTCACATTGTGTAGCAAACTAATTGTTCTAAAAAAGTTATTATCTTTTTAAGAGTGTTCGAATATTAGTGGGAGTCACTGTATGTATTAGTTCAGACATACGACTTCCCTTTTAATCAACAGCGATGTATTAAACATCAAATAAATAATTACGGTTATAATTACGACGTATTTAGATACTGTTGCAACGATTTATCTTATCCAATATCATCTCAGCAGGAAATAATGAGATATGACATAATAAACTTTTCTGAGACCCTACTCTTATGATCGTCCCACGAATCTATTAACGAAGAGAATAATGGTCTACTTAATTTAGGTTCTCCTGAATTTAATTCGTGCAAAATAACGTTGCATTATTTAATACAGAATTTTAGACCCAGCAATCAATCGGATCTTCGCAAGTGTAAATGACTGAAATATTCGTATTCCAATATAACTGAGGAAGAATCATACACATAATTATCGCACCTACCTGATACGGGTAAGCACCTGGCCTGTAATAGCTGCCGGTGTTCAACGCCGGGTAACTTTTCGTGCTGCCACACATAGAAGCCATCTTTCGTCGATGATTCTTCTTCTCTCACAATCTTCCTTCTCCGAGAAAAATCTTCTAAATGTGTTCGAGTCTCAGACAACTCGAGTCTCGATCATCGTGTAGCTTCACTGTCCAAAAACCAGTCTAAACCGAACGAAAGTCGAACCAATTCTTCCTGAACGTGTCTAAATGTTCCGAACTCTCACAAGGCTACACCAGTTTAAAGTCACCGAAAAGAGTCAAGAAGTATTTTACACTCGATCTCCCAAAAGCAACAGAAACAAGTTGAGAATCGAAATTCCACCAGCGGAATTGCGGATCCGCGATCGCGGCGCGCCTCCAACTATGTTTCCATGTCGCCGGTACTCAAGGTCACGGCTAGCAGCGCTAAATTTTTCAGTGGCCGGAACGGTCCCGTTAAGCGCAGCTCCCAATATATTCATACGCGACAGGCATTCCTTGTTTCGTAGCATTTAACGCGGTGACCCATAAACAGAACCAGTCCGCTTCTTTCAGACCAGTTTTAAATGGTTCCGATTCGGAGTGCTGTCCTCGATCATAGTCACTTTCCTCGGGGTCGATTATTCTCCGCTGACAGTTCGCGTTCCCTCGGTGATCTTCTGGGTCCAGGTGTGAACGTTCTCTTGGCCAGGGTCACTGTCAACGTCTCGTCATCCCGGAGTCAATGTCAAACTGCTGAAGGTCTGGCTTTTCGCACTGTTTTCGCAAGTCGATGAATGGAGGATGTTTGCCGGCGATGACAGAGAGGCTGACGAGTTTCCGTTCGGTTGGCTCGAAGAGGACGAGCACGGCTCGGCGAGAACACGAAGCGAGGCGAGGCAAGGCGATGCGAAGCAGAAAGCGGCAACCACGTCCTTCCACCGAGACGGTTGACCACCGACTGACAGCAGGAGATCTTCACGCACCGCCGTTCTTCATCTTCATCCTTTCCGTTCAGCCTAACCCGACGCTCTTTGCCGCTCATTCGGTTTCTTCTGCGGCCAGGCCGAGCTTTGTCGGCCAGCTTTGCTTCACGCCACTTTACTTTTTCGCCGCGTCTCTTCCTCGTGGGAATCGCCAAGCCGCGCGCCAAGTCAACTTCAACTTTTCTTCCGCCGATTGAAAATCGGCGCAACGCAACGCTTCCACCACCATTTCCGCTTTATTTTTTCCCCCGCAATCCCCGATCCTCTGCTCCTCCATTACTCGTGACCATCGATCGTCCACCCGCATCAGGCCGCTTCGGGCTACCTTGTTACGACACGGACAGCCTCACGCTCCGGGAACCAATTTGTTCCGATTCCTTTGCGAACGGCCCGCAGCGATGAGAATCGACTGATTACCGCCGAAAAAATCGCTTTCGATCGGTATCCGATCGCCTGGGATCGCGCAATTCGTTCACGGTTGTGCGGGGATCGAGGATCTTCCTCCGACAATGTTCTATTGTCAACGGAGTTTTCTTCGAATAGGCGAGTTTCCGTAAAAGTAAGATATGTATCTGTAGATCTTCGTTCGTTGCATTTCTTTCGGTCAATTTCTGTAATATTGTTCTTCGAGCGAATTGAGCAGTTTAGGATTGTCAAACTTGCACATTTATTACGTATTCGTCCACTGAATTGTTGATCAACGGAAGTTATATAACATCCTGAATTGTGTTTTAATTATTTATTACCGCAACAACAGTTACAATTCGACGATTATGCTGCAAATTTTATGAACTCATTTAGAACGTGTCTTAATAATCACAAAATTTGTCGAATAATTTCTTAGATCTCCACTGCAGTAGATAAAATGCAAGTCATAAAAGAAACGAGAACTGCATAGACATTTATTTCTCCTTTTGGTAATTTCAATGAATTATAGATAATACAACTGAATTCTTAAATTCCTCTGATACATTCACTGTTTTCCCACTTATTTTCGTCGTAATTGCGTAAAGCCCGCAGTCTAGCAATTAATGTACTAATCTGTTCATTGAACAATGCACAGTCAAGGCCAATTTTCAATCAGCCAACTCCCTGATATGAGAAAGAATTTTCGTACCCATTTAAAATGAATAAACATTCTTACCGCGTTACTTGCGCTCCAGCGTTCATTAATAATTCATCCACGCTTTGATTCGAAGAGAACATAAAAATCGTACAGTTAGAAGAAAGATAACTACGATACTTCTAGTATAATTTGGTTCGACCAATTAAGGCTCGAAGAAGAATCGGTGGTCGCAGCAATGTCGTAGCAAAATGATAACGCCGCTCCCACCGGAGACTTCGACGCGTGAGTAAGACAAGAGCTCGGTGATTTCAAGGCGCGCGACTTGCACAGGCCCGATCCTGAGAGAGTTCGATCCGTTACGTTCCTGGATCAGAAATTCCAATAGGATCGCGCAAATACACCTGCACGCCCCTTATGCAACCATTGTTTACGTCGCTACAATTATGATTTTGGTATAGCAGTGTGTTGCCCGGTACGTTTTCCCACATCCATTTCAAAGAAACGAGAACCGAAAGCGACCAAACAGAGAAATTACGAAAACACTTCCCAATTCTCTGGAAATATGTACAAACATCAATTATACAAAGAAACTATATTATAAATAGAGTGCGGATTTTATGCATTTATGACAAAAATGGGTACACGTAATCTAAAGCAGTGGACATGTTAAAAATATTTAAGGACATCAATATATTTTCAGCTTCATAGAATAATTAAAACAAAAATACAATTTTTATTTGGCTCCTGTGTCCTGCAATCAATGCAAACATTTTTTATTTTGCATAAAGATACGCAGTCTAATTATAAAAAAAATACATATAGAAATATTTATGCAAGTGGATATGACGTGCATTTGAAAGAAACGAGAATTGAACGTGGCAAATATGTATAAACGTCAATTATAATAAAGAAAATATATGTATACATTAAATATTTACGCAAGTTGACATTTCACAGAACTTGAAAATGAGAAAGAATGTTTTTGCAAAACATGGACAGAGATCGTTCTAGCAGTTGCAAAGTCTATTACGTTGTAACACGAACATGTTCGGTTGCAAGCACACACGTTTTCATTCCAAGAATATACATAATTACGACTCATTAAAAATGTGCATAACTGTGAATAGCAAGAAACCAGTGGTACTCAGAGATTACACAATTGATGTATAGTAGATATGTATAGTGAATCGGCAATTAATTTCACAATTTCTCACAAGAGCAAAGAACTACCGGATTGGATGATTGGATCAAGGGGTAAACATTTACCGTACTCAAAATTAGTACTCTTCTCCTACGTGTATCCAATTATGATGTGTTTGGTATGTAATCCAGTAGATTTGTACCCGGCGCGGATGTAGATCGAAGTTTCAATCCTCTAGAATCAATAGTTGAGGAGAGATGGTCGCGCACAAGTTGAGCATTTTTGACAGATAAGGGCGCCGCTGTATTGGTTTGTAGTGACGACCACGAGCCGCTTACCTTGCCCCCCCCCCCCGACCTAATCACCAACCAACTACCACCTAGCGGCTCTGCTCGGTAAGCGGCACGCGCCACTAAAAACCAATATAGCGACGCTCTTACCTGTCAAAAACACTGAAAAATGCTCGACTTTAATCGACCATAGTTCCTCAACTATTGATCCTAGAGGTTCGAAACTTCGATCTGCATCCACGCCGGCTACAAATCTACTGGATTACATACCGAATACATCATAATTCGTAGGAAAAAGGCACAAATTTTGAGTCCGGTAAAGTAAAGAGCAGCCCGATTAAGTGTTCCGCGGTACTCAAGATTTTCCATTTTCTCCTCCAATTCGCTAAATTAGCTCGCGGACTGTACACGGCGCGCGTAAGAGGCTCGGCGCGGCTCGTTTCGTTAATGAAATGCAAGAAGTTAACTGTACCGACCGGGAGGACTGCGAGATACAGGATCGTCTTCATTGTATCGGCGTGTGATCAAAGTTGTAGGTTACTATGCTCGCTGGTACTCGTTAAAAGCTCGCGGAACCGCTCTAATCATTATCCGCCAAACCCGTTGCTCCGGCAATCCCGCCGTTTGCATTAATGCTACTTATTATTCAACCCTTAATGGAAACGGATCGCCGTGTCCATTGTTATTTTCTGTAACGGTACGGGAAAATCTGCAGCCGCGAAATTTCCCATGATGGACACACTGGAACGTGGACGCGTTCTTGACGACCTGATTCCTACCTGGCGGCCGGCATCTGCGGGTAATTAACGTGAATCATATTCGTCAAGCTGCGACCACCATCTTCTCTCGCAGATAAACGGTTTTCTGTAACGGGTCTCTGAAAAATTACGCGCCTCTGCCCCTCCTCCCCCATCCGTCGACGAATTTCTTCGCACAGAAGTCATTTCAGCCAGTGTCGCTGCCTACCTCGTTCTCGTAATCGCGTGTCGCACCTTTCATCAATTTTCCTGATCCACGTGTACAGGGTGTATAAAAAGTAATGGTCTGGATCGGTGGACATTTGTAAGAGAAACTTGCCGCAAAACTGTTCATTTGTTTGCACGCATATGGCTCCTTTCAAACAACTTCTCTTCTGGATGAGTGGAAGATGTTGATGTAAAAAAAACTTTAATAATTTGCTTTGTTATAAACAATTTTGCGGCAAGTTTCTCTTACAGATGGACACCGATCTAGAGGTGTAGATTCACCCCTGGAACGAATTACTTTTTATACACCCTGAACAGTGTACGGTTTATAATGCTGACAAGTGATCGGTAGACAGCGGATCTTTATGCAAAATAAAAATTTTCTACACGAATTGCAACAGGCTGGAGCGAAATAGGAATTTGTATTCTTTTTGCCATTTGCTATTTGTTCTCTATTTTTGCATAGAATCCGCTGATCAGAAGTCAGACAGCAAACAGGACTGCGACACCGTTGGAAATTTTAATCGAACCTTCGAACTGCTTTGTAAAACTCATTTACTTCCTATTCGCTTCTTATTTCACTTCTTTTTACTTCTTAACCCGTGTGTACGATAATAATGATAATTATTACAGAGTAATAACCTATGCTTATAAATAAAGGTATCGTCGCTCGGGGCATGGCCCACATTGCCCCGCCGTCAATTACAATTTAATAGGCCCACGGGACTCCCCGTTCAATTAATTACAAGCTCGCCAAACTCGCGAGCCGCAACATTGTATTTACGCCCGTGTGTGGTTAATTGACATTTCAAAAAGTGTTCAGCGATGCGCCGTTCCTCGCTCCGGAGGATCGGGTGGCGTTGCGCATGCAATCAGCGTAAATTGTTCTGGGGAACGATGACTTTTGGGTGAAATACTAATTTCGACGCCATTGAAACGGTTTATTATTGCGATTTATCGGCGACTGTCGGGTTATCGTTCGTCGGATTTACGAGGAGCCGCAACCGGTTCAATGTTTATCCGATTACTTTCCTTGTCCCGCATATTATCGAGAATTTTTTAATTACAAATTCATTTCCGGGATGGTTGACAACCCTAGCTCCGAGTTCGTAGCGTTTGCATGGTTCGAGGATAATCCGATCTAGTCCCGCGTAACAAGTTGAACAGTCGAGTCGACCATTGCGAGAAAAACGAAGCTGTCGCTTGAGAACCCGGCGGATAAGACTCGATTCGCAACCCGGCTTTCCCACAGAAAAGAACGCGACCGCGAAACGTGTACACGCGTTCCATGAGCGCGCGCGTTAGATTTAGAACGTTTACGTATACACGCACACACACGCGCGCGTCTCCCGATTAAGATCGCCATTGGCAAGACTGTGAACCTCCCTTTTTTATTGTTCGATTTATTTGCATAAACCTTGCTGCCCGTCAGACGACGAACGAGCGATGTCGGTGACTCAACGATTCCTCGTACCCAAGGATCGAATGACGGTACGTTTTTTATTTTATGTTTATCCTCCGCTCTTTTTATCGGTTTTATATTTGCACTTGTATTTGTTCTTTAATGTTTGCTCGATCGATAGACATTTTTTTCAGTCTATTAATGTACGTATATGTATAATAATATGTAGACAGCGAATTTTATGCATTTATAACAACGATGAATGGGTGTAACATAAAACAGTAAAAACATTGTGTGTGGAAGAATTTAAAAATATTGTTATATTATTTCCAACCAATCAAACAGATTGAGAAAGAAAGTAAATATCTATTTCACTCCAGTGTGTTGAGTGCAGAAATTGAATAGAGTGGTATACCAATACCCACCAAAATCACATAAAATCGAAACAACTTGTTTAATAGTAGAAAGATGGAAAAGAGATACAGTAAACTCCCGTATAACGCGATCAAAAAATTGTTTGAGAAGACTGCATATTTACGAGTGCATACTTTTCATGTGACAGTAAATTTACATATACAAAAACTGTTTAAAAATACACAAGAGATACATATATGTATACAGTACTTTTAAACAATTTTGTGATCGCGTTACACGGGAGCCGACTGTAGTTTATCATATCAATGATTTTTGTAATTGCGATGTTTTCATTATTTCCGGTAGAAAAAAGATCTTGGAAGTATGAAACCATTGTATAAAAATTTACTATTGATATTTACAGTTGCGGTAAAATGTTATGATTATTATGTTTACCCATGTAATTGTTTACATATTTTGTCACTTTGTTGTATTTTGTATGTACTGACTGTATTTATCTTGACACATTCGCGTCCTGTTCTGTTGATAATTCATAGCGGCAGAAAGTTAGCTGATTTGCATGATCCCGTATGCAAGAATGGTTACCCACTAACATTATTTTCTCTAATGAGGCTTTCGCCTGGCAACTTTTAACCTTCGATTTCGTAACACTAAATTTGTAGCGCGTATAACACTCGGGCAAGAATAAAACCGTAACGAAAATATGGATTAATCAGTCACTCGTGCTTTCGGCGTTGAATAAAGAGACTCGTGTGATCACGCAATATCACGATCTAGAGTGTGATCAGATCGCGGTACGACTAGACATTATATTGTACTAACTAAGGAAAATTAAGCGTAGAAAGTATTTATACATACGATTTCACGATTTCCCTCCTTGAATAAAAATGGCGAACTTCGATATTGTTATTTTACGAGGAAGTAACAAGAAATCGAACATTTAGTAATTGGTAAAAAATTCAAGCTGAAAGACACACTTCCCTTTCGCTCTCAACCCTTTTGCACTTGATTTGATCGATGTAAAACTGATATAATACCTCGTACAATACTTTCAGTAGTTTATTGAAATATTAATACGTTCAGTTATTTATTAAATACAAATTTTATAATGCAACAAATATTTTGAATAATGGTGTAAGAATTATTAGCGGCGCCTTTCTCCAAGTCACCACTCGAGTGCGAAGGATTAAATGCGCCCATAATTATAATAAGAAATGAGTTTATCAATTGTTACACATAACCTTATTTTAAACTAAATAAATTCAATGTAATTTTTACGATGTTGTGAAAAATGAACCGTTAGATATTGCTTGTTATTTAGTGTTAGTATCCTTTTCCTTGAAGTATCTCGGAACAAGAAATACAATTACTTAGACCACTTTCATAATTATGAGCACAAATACAGGTTGTCAGTGAAAAGTGATTTTAGTGTAAATATAAAATTGTTCTCGCTAGCCCGGCATAATATGTTGAAGTGATTCGCACATGATTAACATCGGAGCCGAACCTGTTCAGGAAAAAGTATACGCTCGCGTTAACGAAGTCTAACCACACGATAAAGCCGTTCATAATTGCACCATTTCCAGTTAATTAGTAGCCCCTAGTAAATTACAAATTGCTACATATCCTTGGAATTTTAATCGTCCAGTCCATGCAGAGTGAACTTTCGTCGCGAATGTCAGCCGATTATGTTGCCTGATAAAGTCGATTAAGACGTCATTGGCTGTTTAAGCGAAGCCTGTACCTCAATTTGCATTGCCACTTCAGTTCGCCATAATAGTTTCGAGCATGGCATCGTATAAATCATCATATTATCGCAGCATCGTTGACGCGCTAATTTGCCGTTCGTTTATTGTTTATTACACGTATCCTACGGTTTTATTTCTTCAGCGGGTCCCTGTCCATTTTCAACAACTTTTTCCTGGAGAAATCAGAACAATTATTATTCGGAAACGATCGTGCACCGTGAAATACATTCTTCCTCGTTAACCTGTTCATTGATGATAGAAAACCATGCAGATACGCGATAACCAATTACAATCTCTCCGACCGTGAATATCGAAAAATGTATTCATTAATATTAACACCTTTCGAAAAGACTGGCTGTTGATTTTCTAGATATTACAGTGCACAGGACATTCTTGACTAATTTTCGCAATACCGACACGGTTTCGCAGAAGGAGTCTAGATCAGGGGTGGTCAACCTTTGATATACCATCCGTCAATTTTTTTCACATACGAGATCAGATGCTCCATACAACTCGAGCACTTTTTCTACCTTCTACCACCTGATTATTAAATTTTCTCGAGAAAAACGAAGCCTCCACGCAATTTCGTTAGTCTTGATTTTCATCTTATTTACACCCATAGAGTCCACTTTACCTAATTTGTACCACAATTATAAAACTCCCGGAATGAACTGAGAGCACTCAAGTGTCGAAAATATGAAGATGGTCTCAGTTACGGCGGCTACTTCGAAAGAATACGTATGGGCGTAAGGATACGGTGCGCCACTTGTAATCATCGAATGCGCTACAGGTTGGCCACCCTTGGTCTAGATCATGCCGTGCACAATGGATCGACCAAGGGCGGGAGGGGCGGACGCACGGTTGGTTCCCTTTGATCGATATCGTCGTGGATGGCGCGAGCGCCTGTCGTCGTTAGGAATTAATTATCGGGCAGCTCCTAAAAGGATTCACGATAACGAGCGCAATACATCCCGACCCCTCTAATTACTTCGTTGAATCGTTGCAGGGAGGTGGAACGGAGGATGATCGTCGTGCCGGATCGGCGAACCTGCGAGAGGGATCGTTGATCGAGGATCGAGGGGAGTCGCGCAACGCTCCGCTGGATCTTCAGAAGTCGGGCAAAAAGCTTTTCTCCCCGGCTCCCGTGGTATTTCATTGCCCGTATAATCATATCCGACATATAACCATCGTTATGTGGCCACCGGTACGGGGACCGGAGCGTCCAACCGCCTGCTTCGGTAAGTGTCAGTTTCAATTTCTTCTTCCTTCTCCGTTTCTTTCTGCCAATCCCTCCCCTACTTCTCTTCTGCCTCCCTCAACCGTTAGTCTTCTTCTTTGCCAACTAGCCGAGCCTCTTCTCTCTTCCCTCTTGCAGTTTTCGCCGTCCTCCCAACCTCTCCCTGTCCCTTGGAAATATTAGGTAATCGTGTATTCTTTTTCTACAAAATCCTCGGGACACACGATAATTAGTCAACGAGCTTATACGGTGACTTCCATTAATGTTCAGATACTCTTATAAAGACGATAACTTTTTTAATGTTGGACCATATACAACTTGAACTTTCTTGAGAAGTTGGAACAATTAGTTTATTACACGATATGAAAAGAAATTTTTTCAAAATATGCAATCAGTCGGAATTGTACAGAAAATACTAAAATGAAAACTCACAACTTTTTCGTCAATTTAGCCGGCCATTCGGAGGCCAAGCCATTCTAGATCACGAACAACAAGTCTATTTTTCAGAGTTTTTTACAGGAACGTAATGAAAGAAACGAGAAATTTATTTAAAAAGAAAAACATTCGACGGCTGGAACAATACTCTCACAATTTCGGACAATTACAGATCGAAGAACCAAAAAATTTTGAAATCTGCAGTCCAAAAGCTAGAGAAGCACAACACATACGGATTTTTTTGTTATAAACATTTTTTCAGGCATTTTCAGACCGAACCGACACCCACGCGATCCCGAGCATCGCGACCGCGTCGGTATATCATTTCCGAAACGTTCCCGGTAATTACCACCACTCCCGTCCCGTTCCGAAATGCTTTTTGCGCGGTCCCTGCCATTTTTCCCGGTGTTTCGCGCGCCCCGCCGTTTTTCTGCGTCCCCTGTCCGCGGTATCCGCGCATTCATCTGCCGCGTTCTTACGCCGGGTCTCGTTGAACGTGTCCTTTCCCTCTTCCTTTCCAATTATATACAGCGTGTTCCTCGTTTATTTACTAAGTTCTAAGCGCGCGCCGACTTCCAGTACGTCGGAACGCGCCGCTCGGATTCCAGGTGGCATTCTGCCGTTTTTCCCGTCATAATGCCAGACCACTTTTGTTCCCTCGGACTGAGGGGCCGTGGTCCCCGGCATTTCGTAGCTATTTAGCTACTCCGTGTCCCCCTCGCCGTCCACCATTCTCGCTAAACCCGATCTTCTATCACTTGACCCCTCGAAATCCCGACGATCTGCTCACTCTCGCAATTCATGTCTGTTTATAGGTGCTAGCCTTTGTCTTTCAGCGCCTTTCTTCTCTCCATCCCCCATACCCCACCTCCCCTTCTTGCCAATTAAAGCCTCGAATACCGCGGTTCGATAATAAAGCTTGAACCTAGCTTTATTCTCCAGAGATTGGCATTTATGTGTGTTTCCACTATCTGTTTATTCGATTTCTGCCTTTCTCAGAGATAATTACCATTCGTACGAGAGTTAATGAGTCGCACGTTGTCGAGAATAATAAACGCTCGGAGGATAATTAACCCCTTGCCTTGAGACGTTGAGTCGGACTCCCCGCCATAATAAACGCGAACGTTTTTCCAAGGAAAATCACAATTTCGGGCTCGTTTTCTTCAACTTTTCATAGCGAGTTTGCTTGGACGAATTCGTCATTCTTTCTTTGGTTTTGTTCTTCGAACATACAGGGAATAATTGACTCTGTCACAAATAGCTCTTTTCGGCATCGATCGGCACGTCGCGTCGGTGATCCACCATTTATTACGTGGACGTTTGGCCAGCTAACAGTGAAGAAATCAATCGTAAATTCTGTATTACCATCAAGGATCGGCCACACAAATCACGGGGATCTTGCAGTCCGTTTGGATAGTGGCCAAAAAGTCGTTTGGGATATCGAATGCTCATTGAGAACGGATCGGAAGGGATCGATAAATCATACATCCCATACAATCGAGGCCCGCCACATTCGCCATATTCGACGTATTTTTTATTATATGTCGAAAGGAATTATTCAATAGAATATGCATCTCTCAATGCTTGTAGATTGACCATCTGCGTCTCTTTGTCTGTGAGCTAGGCTAGTTGTCCATTTTAATCATTCCCGTTCACGTTCGTCAATAATGTCACATTTACATGGCACGTGGGAACTATTGTTTAACCTTTAATCAAAGCTGAAGTATTGCAGAATATGGGAAAAATAGAGAGATTATGGTAGAAATATGGTAGGTTACAAGAAAGTGATTTATCGAATACCACGTTTCGGTTAGACTTTTTTCTTGACTTGCTGATTTGAAAAAACTAATGAAATCACAACTTTTTCGTTGAAATGATTCTAATCTCTCTAGTTTTTCCATAATCTGCAATATTTCAGCTTCAATTTAACACTCAACCTACCGAGCCTTAAAAGTAACTGGTTCCCTTATAAAAATGACAAGATTGATTTTATTTAGACTTCGTGCAGCTCCTATTGTAATCCGTGCTCCACTAAAGATATCTATACAATCATTTCTTATGAAATTATGTTTATTATATCAATAATCGTAAAATAAAAAATCTGGAACCGATGATGGTAGGTTTAGTGTTAAACAAAAAATCGTTCTATCTCATTTCTATCGAAAGTTCTTTGGTTTTTACAGAAAATTCATCGCGTTTTGACCCACTGCGCGTGGTAAATAAATGTTCGATCACCGATACTCTTTCCGTTAAACGTGTTCCGAGATAAAGTCCCTGATAGATATACAGTAAAAGCTCCTTCGTTGTCCAAAGGCCGGGGGTTTGAGCGGACAACGACCGTGCCCGGACACTATTTTTGATTTATGACTGGGTCTTTAGTGAAACGGCTAGTTAAATGACAAAGAAAAGCATTCGCAGTCAAAAGCGGTCAACTGTCTGGCTTTAAAAAACTCCTTATTTCCTTGCCATATTCCTTTCCTATTGTTCTCCGTTCCGCGCGGATCTAGACAGTCCTGGGACACATCTGGCGACCAGATCCACGCAGGCCTAATCCTCTCGTTGACAGGCAGTGGAGTGGGTAGGCACTGGACAACGATCGTGCCCACGATTCAGGACAACGAACGAGCGATTACTGTACCGCGCGTCATAATGAATTCTTTTTGCGGTGGCTGCACCCTTTCGAACGACTTCTCGGTACGTCTCCGCCCCGTTCTTTTCGTCCCCCTTTCCTCTCGCCCCCCGCGGCGGCTCCTCTTGTTCTCGTCATTATTATTATTATCATTAACTATAAAAGAGGAGGGTAAATGGTAGCGGAGAGATTCGTCGGATAGAGAGAGAGAAAGAGAGCGAGAGAGAGATAGAGTAACAGGGAGAATATATGTATGCAGTAGAAGGAAGCTGCTCGTAGGCCTCGTGTATTTGCAACGCGAGAATTATCGATCGCCGGCAAGCATTGCATCATAAATTACTGTTTTTATCCGAGGGGCCCGATTTTGGGGCCCGAGGCTCCTTTTATTCTCTTTTTCGCGGTCAGGAGATTTATCTGAAATATTAAAAAGTCGCTTCCTGCCATGCGCACCGAGCGGACACCGACTCGCCTCGGTCATTGTTCGCACGCCATTCTTCCGCCATTACCGTCCGACTGCGAGTCCTCGCGATTTTATCGCGAGTAAAAGTCCACCGAGTCGCGTTTTGTCCGAATTCTTAACCTTTGAAGTCGAAGCTATTTTAACTCGAAAATTAAACATTTCTTCCGACCTAGAATAATTCGATTGTATGTACATGATTTTTTTCATTTTATGAATATGATATTGATGTAATATACCTCCTTTAATACTTCAATGTTTAGTAATTGATTTATTTGGAATAATGGTGTAGAGCAATTTTTAGTGGCGACTATGAGTCACCATTCGAGTGCTAAGGGTTAAAGTATTGTGATAATTAGAGGCTGCGGATCTTTATGCATTTATGAAGAAATTGATTGGGTGAAATATCAAACAGTAATATTGTTTTTAATGTAACAAATAACTAATAACCAGTATTATTGTTTTTAACGTAACAAAGGGTTCGTCAAGGGACGAAATCAATTTTTATTTTCTTCCTACTTCCCACAATCAATGCAGAATATTTTTATTTCGCATAACGGTCCGCAGTCTAGTGGTAGCACTGCAAACGACTGTGCTATTTAAATGAAGCTCTCGTTCGAGATTTTACTGGTTCGAATAAAAAAAGGAAATCTAGTTACTTTCGGTGCTTAACCTCGTCTCTACTTTGCATTTGATCGTGTACTATCATTGCGTATAGCATTACAGACTGGCGGAGCGCGGCGAGAGGCTGGGTGTACGAAACACGCGAGAATTATCGATCAACGTTGATGCGCGGCCGCTGTAAATAACAGTTTTTATACCGTTTTTATCCTCTGCCGTTTCCCCTGGTCGTCGGAGATTTATTTGAAAAATTTTTTTAAAAAACCCAACTGCCCCTTTCTTTCTCCCGGGCTCGGCTGGCCCCTCTTGAGATGCACCCGGCCGCATGAGATCGTCGTACTTTTGCCGAAGGTACCCCTTGCAGCCGGCTACGTGGCGGAATGCGTTCGCAAACGCGCTGTGGGTGATTTTTGCAGGGCCGTACTGGACCTTCCGTCGGCTTTCCGCCGTTAAATTTTTGCCCGGTTACGAATTTCGATCGCCGACGGCACATTCGATGTTATCCTCGAATTTTCACCTCAAATAATATTATCCATCTCACAATTCAGATTTAATTTCTCGGTTCGATCTTAAATTCAAATACCTTCTACATGGATTTTAATTCAAGTTGACATTTCGAATTGTTCGAAGTCAGCGGTATAATGTTCGATCGATTAAAAAATCGAATCATCCAAATTCACATGGCACTACTGCTCCAATGAAATTCCTTCGTTTCATATAAAACACAAACGAATTTGAATTCGAGTTGCGAATAGTTTGAAATCAGTGGTAAAACGTTCGATCAATACAAAAATCGAATCATCCAAGTTTACACGGCAGTATTGCTCCAATGAAATTCCTTCGTTCGGAATAAAAAATAAAAACGTGGTAACATACAAAAGAATCATTGTATACATGAATTTGAATGCGAAATTCTGAATTGCTTGAAATCGATGGCAATATCCAAGTTGTTTTCAATCGAGATCAAATTAAACGACTTGCTTAAAATTGCAGGAAATGTTATCCAATTCAAGTTGAAACGTAACTCCTCAAATTAAATTGTTCATATCGTAAGTGTGGTACATTATTTGAGCTCCATAGTATTTAAAATAGCTGCAGATGCAGAAAGATTATCACAGCGAGAGCGGTTTGTTTATACAATTTCAATAGACGTATGTACAAGAGTCTCCACTTAGCCAGGTAGCTGAAGAAATAAACTCGTCTGGTCTCTCGAACAACTGATTTACCGCAGAAAGGGCAATTAAAACGCAATGATTTATCCTGCCGCGGCCATAAGACTAAGCGGTTCAAGCATTTAGTAGATGACGAATGCCGCCATGCATCATTCAGGTTTTTTGGTCGCAAGATGGCACATCACAGTTCGCTTCTCTCAATCTACTCTTCGTTATCATTATGAACAGCCATAATACAATTCATTTCTGTGTGTGGCAGCGATAAAAAAGATTCTTCGTCTGAAAAACGAAATTTAAAAGGACATTTTTCGCTAGGTCCGTATCAAGCCGAGTTGTGCAGAATTACAATTGAATTACTCCAGGAATTTTAATTACGAAGTAATTGAATTACATTGTAATTCAGTCATACTGTAATTTATAATTCAGATCTTCATTCACAATTAAATTACAATGTAAATCGTAATTGAAATTGGAGTACAATTATAAAATACTTTGTAATTCAATTACAATGTAATTCGTAATTGCAATTGGTGTACAATTATAAAATAGCGTTACGTATTATGATGGAGGACGAGGAATAGAAACTAAATACGCCGCATAGACAGAAAACAAGTATATGAAAAAAAACAAAAATATATCGCACTTCTTCGAAGTTCTGGGCTATAATTTGGAGAGCTGTACTTTAATTATATTATTATATATTTCAATCACACATCTGATTAAAATACTTAGTAATTGAATTAATTGGAAGATTTGAATTATCTAATTCAGTTACGACGTAGTTGAATTACTATGTAATTAAAATACAATGTAATTCAATTGTGTAATTGAAGTACGAAATACCACGCTTCTGTACAATCACTAAGCACTACACAACACACTTTCCGAAATCGTGACAGCGAACGAGAAGAAGTTACTCCGACCACGATCAAAATAGTTCTGCAATCTAAATGCGACTTCCATCATACAATGTATTCGATCACTGATCGATTGAATATATAATAATCGTTTATTGATTTTTCAAGAATCATCTGTGTTCCGTCGCGTACCACTTCTTCATATTATTGGTTGTGGGCACAAAGGTCAGACTACTGGCGATATACCTGAAAAGGATGTTATTTAATTATTGAGTTGTCTACACTTTTACGGATGGAGCATGGTATAAATAATTTCGCGGCTAGTTTCTTTTACGAATGTCCACCGATTCAGAGTAGATTCATAATTTATATAGATTATATAGATTCATCACATAAAATTCATTTTATACACCTTGTACACCCACTGTAAATAAGTAATAATTTCGAAGGTGTTCATAAAAATTCGATCACTCTCTATGCAGCACGCACGGGTTTCTTGGTGACGGGCATAAATGAATTTATTGTAAAAATGAGGGATCCACCGTAGATACGGTCCTGCGATTGCCAAAAGGTGCTCGGGGACCCCCGTTACGTTGCGCTGTTCGACAAGAAAATTTGCCTCCGAGCTTGAACCGCGCATATCGCGCGCATACGTGTTCACATAGTATAAAACTCGTATAGACGTCGGTGCATATGTACGGGAGCGGGATGGCACGGCTGATTTATCGGTCGACATTTTTTCGGCAGATTTTTATTACGTTTTGATCCTTTCGCGCATACATTTTAGCGTCCGCTACCGCGACCGGGCCCTAATATGGCGACTCTCCGATCGGCAAACGAAACTTTTCATGGTCTACACTTTTCCGAAATGTTTTACGACCCTGCCCCGCGCGCCTCGTTAACTCTGTAAATTATTCCCGGAGCCGTGCGACTGGAATTTATCATCTGTATCTCGATTACCGACGCGTAATCACGTTTTATGTTAATCGCACCGGCGCGGCGGCGCATTATTATCAGCGAACCGAGGATCTTTATGCGTTTATGCCGTATAAAAATCTACGCGATTCCCTATCTACACTACAGAGTCGAATAAAAAGTTAACGCATTTCTGGTTTACGTTTAATTTATTTGGAACAATACCGCGAGGAAAAGAACATTCTATCCGGTTCATGTTCCTTGGGATTTTTCTAGAAAAATGTACATTTGCATGAAACTCTGCTGTTTCGTTATCGGCCATTGAAATCATTGCAGGAATATTTATACATTTCGTAAACGATATTCTCGTAAAGATTATTCACCGGAGGTTATCTGTTTTTTATATTGATAGCCTTCTGTGTGTTCTTGATCGTGTTGTAGCAGTTTCTGCCGTTTATGTGGTATACTTATTAAACAATTCATTTCAAGAGACAAGTATCTATTATTTTATAGAACGATTTTCACGATTAGGTTTATCGCTGTCTTCGTCATTGTTTAACAGTTGTATAATTTGGTTAATTTTTGTAATAGTTAATAATTAGACAGCGGATCTTTATGCAAAATGAAAGTTTTCTACCTGAATTGCAACGAACTGGAGGGAAATACAAATTGATTTCATTTCTTAATATGCTTAATAGATTGAAAATGATATTTTAAGAAAGTTTATTATTATATTTTACATATTATAATATTGTTATAGTTTATATTGTTATATTGGTAAGTCAATATAACAATATTTTAAAGTTCTTCCAATATTTTTACTGTTTTAGATTACGCCTCCTCATTTTTTTCATAAATGTATAAAATCCGCTGTCTATTTATAATGTATATGGCCGAACTGTAATAGTTTACAATTTGTGGCTGTTGCCAAGACATTCAAGACAAGGCGTGTTCACAAACAGAAGACAGTACCTCGCTGACTGTAAACCGAGCAACACGCATATATAATAAACAAATTAACTGCTTTTATAAAAAGCCCTACATTTTTGAATTTTTGCGACCGTAACATAGCTTTGTGGTAGTTGTCCAAATTGTTTATTGCCAATTCAAGTACTGGTTTTTGATAATAGACACGCAACGGTGCTTCTTAATAGTTTCTATCAAAATCGTATACATATATCAAACTTGCCGCACAGAGTCGCCCACCTCTCACAATGATTCGAGAGAACAAGTCGTCTGTAATTCAATAACATTCGTTAAATTACACACAATATTATACATATATACATCTCCGCAACAGCTGCAGAGACCCGCAGTTCAGTTATAAATAATTGTCCGGGTTGGTGATAAGAAGAGCACCCAGTTTCAACAAATCTCACGATAGTTCTGACCAAGAGCAGAGGGTTTCGCAAATTTCTGGTCAGTGAAATTCTCTCGCGAGTGCGTCGATTATCCTTTGAAATGTGACGCTATCCAGACCACAAAATGGCCTCTCCTGAGGTGGGACAGGTGTCGATCTTCTTCGCCGACGACGGAATATGTCGTCGAAGTCGTCAGCGGCGTTCGGAGGATTCACCTTGGCATAGTAAAGCGCGGCGAAACCGCTGTAGATAAGGAGAGCCGCGGTGGCAAGCTGCAAATTCATTCTTTCATTTATTCTGTTTTTTTTCATGAACGCTATAATAATTATGAAAAATTCGAAAGAAATTGATGTGCTCATTCATGAACAGAGACTCACTTGAAAAACGGCCCAGAACTTGTAACTACCCTCGTTGATGAGGAAATCATAATAGCCACCCCAATAGTCAACTTTTGAATCCACTATTGCCTTCTCTTTTTGTTCCTCTTCCTCCATGTGATGATCGTGACCATAATCGTCCTCATCGTGACCGCGTCGATACGCCCTTGAATGTCTAACAACAGTAAACATTTGTTAATTGTCTTTGTTGAATATTTCTGTGATATTAACTTATCAACACAGTATTATTAAATTCTTCTAATGTACTCATTTTTGTTATAAATGCATAAAATCCGCTGACTAGTCATAATAGACTTCCTATGACCTTATTTGGCTGCTCTTTACTTTACCCGACTCAAAATTTGTGGCTTTGTCCTATAAATTATGATGTATTTGGTATGCAATCCAGTAGATTTGTACCCGGGATGACTGCAGATCAAAGTTTCGATCCTGTAGAATCAGTGGTTCAAGAGTTATGCTTGCTTAAAGTAGTACCTTTTTCAGTGTTTTTGACAGGTAAGGGCACCGCCATATTGGTTTTCAGTGGCGCGCGCCGCTTACCGAGCAGAGCCGCTAGGTGGTAGTTGGTTGGTGATTAGGTCGGGGGAGGGGGACAAGGTAAGCGGCTCGCGGTCGTCACTACAAACCAATATGGCAGAGACCTGTAGCTGTCAAAAACATTGCAGATTGCTCAACTTTAAGCAAGCATAACTCCTGAAATATTGATCCTACAGTATCGAAACTTCGATTTGCATCCGCGCCGGGTACAAATCTACTGGATTACATACCAAATACATGATCATTTACAGGAGAAAGGAACAAATTTTTAGTCCAGTAAAGTTTACCCCCTTATTTTTTATGTGGATGCACCGATGCTCCCGCCAGGTGCAGTTGCACTTTATTCTTTAACGCAACCCAATTTTTCTGTTAAACCAATCGATTCCTTTTATTATCCTACATATAAAAGTATTGGGTTCGAAAAAAAGTTCGTAGTGTTTTCAAATTAAGAATCGAAGATAAAATTAAGGTATTTATTCATGTTTATTCAATAACACGAGAAACTTCTCGAGGTAACTACCTCTAGAATGGCAGAAAGTAATAGAACAGAATGGAAAATATGTTGTTGGATAAATCTATGAATATATAAATATCTGAATTTTAGCTTTTCATTTTAATTTACAAATGCTACGAACTTTCGTTCCAACCCAATACTAAACCAAGGTCATAGACATGTCAATACTTGTCGAAATATTTGACATTTTGTGTCAGAAACGTACTTTAATACAAGAAGCATCGAAACTCTCGATATTAATTGTAGGAACTAATGTCGTATTTACTCTGACACAAAATGTGAGGTATTGACATTTCGATGGCGTTGGGTTACTTCTTTTACACGTAGCATAATAAAAGGGATCGATTGGTTTAACAAAAGGATTGGGTTGCATTAATGAATAAAGTGCAATTGCACCAGGCGGGTGCATCAGTGCATCTACATAAAAAATAAGGTCATAGGTAGTTAGGACGTATTATGACATATGATTTTATCCTGTATCATTTTTTTCTATTTTTACTTGAAAAAGAGCAGTAACTTGTCCCAGTTCTCAGAGTCACCCTTCTATTCGAAGTTGGTTTTACAACATCGTACGTGAAAAAGAAATGGTTCGAAACGATTTTTAAAGTACCTGTACGTTTGCAGAGCTGTGACAGCTTCAGAATTTTCTGCAGACTCCTCCAATGGTATAGCGATCGCGGGATGATCGTCATCGGCTGAGACATGTGAGATGCAAACGAGTAACAGAAGGCAGTGGCAGACTAAATGTGTTCGTCTTCTGTCTGAAATATTGCACATATGTTCTTAAAAGAATCAGTTCAACATCATTTTAAATAGGCCGTTTAGATAATACAAATAAAAGAGTTCTACGTAACAAGTTGAAAAATTGAGAAGTACAGTAAATGCTCTATGAACGCAAAAGCCTCGGGGAGGTTCGTTTGCATTTTTTCGTAGACGGACACTACTTTTTTGAGCTTCGGAGGCCGAGCCAAACGTAGAGAAGGACAGCGCGTGTAAGCGACTGCGACTCTCCGCGTCTCTTTCTTTCCCATACGCTGTCCTTTCTTGCGCCCGGAACGTTCATCGTCAATTGAACTACTAAATACAGTTGAAATTATATCGTGTTCGGTCTTATTTTAATCAGAAAATTGCCACGAATATATTGATGAAAGTTTCATAAGAAAATAAGTAATAATAAAAAAGATTTTATATTGGTATTACATTGTGAGGACGCACTAGTAGTGGTTCACACCGATATACTCGAGTCGAGATCAGGTTGCTACAATGGAGGGGATATTTTTTTGCATTCATCGTGTATGGCCTTTTTGCGTTTATAGAGGATTTACTGTAGTTCGAGCGGTAAACAAATCGCTGAATAGTACCTCAGCTTTTAAAACTAAAAGCATGAAATACAAACTTCTCTAGATCTTGACACAATTTTCGACATTCTGAATTTCCCAGAACATTCGATCTCGAAAATATCATTCTACTCAGCTTTCTGCGAAGTTCATCGAGAAAGCGGCGATCGCAGTAGATTATTGTTCAGCGCTTACCCATAATGCCTGTTCCGGTTGATTCTGTTCGATGAACCCTGAGAACTGGTCGGAAAACGCGTTTCCTGCGCCTCTCATTCACGAACATGTGTCTCGCGAACACTTCTCTCTTCCGTTTCACCGATTCACGCGAACCTGTGTTCACCATTAACCAGCTCGTTCATACTTCGTAGCCGATCGAACCGAATCCTCGCAGAACTGCTATTGTTCGGATTTCGAATCGAATCTCGAAACACGCCGATGACGGGAATCCCGATCGGAGGAACCGTCGATGATCAAATGCAAGCAGCAACTGAGAACCGATTCGAATACCCAGTTCAAACACGCTGTTACGTTTCACGCGTACCGGTAACTGTATCACCAGAAACGTTAAGCAAATCCAGCGTAAGGCGCTAACCGCCCTAATTGTTACAGATCTTACGTATCGTCGCGTCGTCTAGAAACACTTCAGTCAAGAATTCGCCAATAGGCGACGCGACGGACGAGTCCCATTTCCGCACATTCCGCCTCCTGTCGCGTTGTCTCCGATGCTGTATTTCGAATGGTCTTTGCATTTCTAGTCTCTGCCTTTGTTTGCAGAATCTCAAATGATTTTTAGACGAACGCACTTGGTCGCGTATTTATTATACAGGTTTTCCACTCCAAATTCACCCTTTTGCAAATCAATAACAAACATGTGGTATCTTACGTCTTATTCTACTGAATTGATATTTTGCATAATTAACAAGAATTAATAAATTTTCAATTATCGTTGAATCATCTCGATCGTTGATTTCATCGTTGAGACCAGAAGTTTCTGGAAAAAAATGATTTCAGTAATGACACCGTTCACGTGTGTCTACATAAATAAATAATTCATTTCTAATATTCTCAATGGATTAAATTGATTTGCATAAGGTTGAAATTGATTTTCAAAAGGATGAATTTGGAGTGCAAAACCTACAGGTTTTTCAGATATTTCGTATATTCGCTTTGCCTTATGCGGACGATTTCGAAGAACTCCGAAAATTTACGAGTTTCCATCAAGTTTTCCTGTATGAAAATTCGGGCACCGGCTCGGATCAGGAGCTTTACAAAAGCAACCGACTTAATTCGTCCATGCTTGTTAATGGGCTAAAGACGCTCGTGTACGAGCGTAACAAAGTGTCCAGCCCAGGCCGTTTCTAACTGAACCTGCATCACGCAGAAACATGTGTCGCAATTATCGCCGGTTTAGAGTATTGTTTCAACGGTACTTGCTTAAGAGCACGCTAATCGCCTATCCTAATACCGTAGGAGGATGTACATCGGTTAACCAGGCTGATGCTCGTTGTTGTACGTTTGGCTACTGTCTGTTTGCGATACCAACAACAAAAGTTCCGCCGCCAGCACTGCGAAAACTTTCCATCATTTAGTTAGCCGGTTAAACTCTCGGCTTATACATAGATGCGGAACGGCTAAACGCTCAAATTGACCGAGATAAAGACAATCGAACAACGGACGACCAGTTCAAACAGCCCCAAGGTATAGCAACCAAGTCAGACAAGTGTCTAAAAACCAAGGAGAAAAATGGAATTTTACGGTGACCCTTACCGTCTCTAGTGAATGCTTTAACTCAATCCAGAATCGCTTTTGCGAATTTTCTCTTTAAATAAACGACGTAAATAAATTAATCTATTGCTCCCCGAATTCAATGTGTACAGGGTGTAAAGAAATTATATATCGCGGCTACCATAGGATGATTCTACACCCTCGATTTGGTTGGAATTGAACTAAGTTGCCTCGAAATTGACCTTGACCTTGAATTTTAAGATCAGAAGGCCAACAGAAGTGCAAAAGGAACCATGGGTCGCAACTCAACAGCGACGAGTAAAATAAGATTCACTTAAAAAAAAATTGTTGACCTTCTGACCTTAAAATTCAAGGTCAATTTTGCGGTACCTTCCTTAGTTCGATTCCAACCAAATCGAGGGTGTAGAATCATACTTATGGTATAAATTTCCAAAAATTATAGTTTACAAGGTAGTTTACAAGGTTCGATGAAATTTTCAGTACGTGTATAACTAACATAGATCTACAAAACAAATATTTTAAATTTTCATTAAGGGCCCGAATAAAATGTTTTAAAGAATGCCTTTTTTATTTTTGCATGTAACCTTGTAAATTATAATTTTTGGATAATTTTTTTTGGCACATCATTTGGTAAACCAATGCTTCTAATGGCTTACAAAACATCAGGTCGTTTGGTCCAATTATATAAAAAAGTTATTCTGTTTTAAAAGGTGTACGAACACTTTTATGAGCCACTGTATAATTTCTTTACACCCTGAAGATTGTACAGGAAACTTTCGACCTGGTTCGTTGATCCATTTCCGGTGCACACCTCGTTAAAACATGCATTTCCTCAAGAGCATTACCGAAGCAACTTTAGAGTACCTTTGGATTATTTTATTCAGAGAGTCACCACTAAAAATGGCTATACCATTATTCAAAATATTGTCTACACGAGATTAAATATGTTGGTATCTAATCAATTACGAAACATTTAAGTATTGTGTGAGGTATTATATCGATTTCATATTCGCACGAAGAAAAGAATTAATATTGAATTATTCTAGGTCGGAAGAAATGTTTAATTTTTGAGTTGAAATAGGTCCGAAAGATACAGATGTGTATGTAGCACTGCTGCATCTTGCAATTGACGCAAGTCATTTTTATTTTACTCATCCAGTGGTATAGTGTTCACGTTGCATCCCCATTTAATTATCGTGGGTATTCAAAATTGTGTAAACTTTCATGCAAGCACTGTATTTACAATTTCTGAATAGCGAGACGTTGAGAAGAATCTAATCTGTTTCGCGGTATAAATAAATAAAATGGGGTCGGCGAAACCCTAGGGCGCTAATAAATTAGAAAAAGTCGGTGGTGTGTGTCCAGAGGTAATCTGATCGCGGATCGATGGCGATTCTTATGCATGAAATGCATTATGCACGGTCGGGAACACGCGAAAGTGTAATATGATGAGACACTTTGTATTCTCGGTACGCGGCGGAACTGAGGGGATCATACCCGAAAAGAAAACCGGGGATGAGAGCCGGATTGCGCCGGCGTAATTGGTCAATCGGAATGCTGGACCATCAGGGATTCTCGCCCCGTTTCCTGTAATTCTTTCGATTCTGCCGATACTGACAAATTCCACCTCGTTATCCGTCCAAAAAGTTGCGCCGTGACTCTCCGTTGTGACGGTAAGAAACGGCCATAACCGAATACGCCGGTATTGCGAGGAATTTACGAACGCGACATTGTTCCGAAACGGCCGTCTTCATGAGCTTAATCGCGCCACATGATCGACGGAATATTCTACTTCTTGATGTACGCAGTACCCGCAGCTACTTTTATCCCCCGTCAGTTTCTTTTGTCTTCCAGATATTATACAATCGCGATCGCGATATTTTATAACTCGTGTCGCAATGAAATCGAACTTGAGAAAAATTGACCATTTCAAATGGACAGGAACATAAATTGGTTAGAACGAACGTCGTGGAAATATTATGCAATTACAATCACAATATTTTACAATATTCACCATTAGACTGCGGACTTAGAATTTAAAGCAGTGGACATGCTAAAAATATTTGAGGACATCAATGTATTCGTTCCAGTTTAATAAGACAATTAAAAGAATAATACAATTTTTATTTGGCTCCTGTGCCCTGTGATCCGCAGTTTATTCGTCATAATGTAAATAAAGCATGCCTGTAGAAAATCAGAACGAAAATCGCTTGGGAATAATAATTTCAGTAACATAAGATTCGGAAATGAAGTTTATTCAACTGTCGGACACACATTACATAATTATGTTCTACAATGATTTAAACAATGATTGTCCGAATGTATATTCGAATTCACTCTGGAGGACACATTATCTTACATCTTACAATTAGACTAACAAGTTAGTATATCGTTTTGACATAAATAAATCTATTGTCGACAGAATATGTACAAAACTTACAGTTAATATTTACATATGCAAAATACATTAAAATGATGCGCTGTGTGTATCAATAAATAATTGTTTATTTCGTATCCCAAAAAGTGGAAAGCCCTTTTACCACACATGCTAGCAGAATGGCACGTTCATCATTCTCCATACTGAATTATTAATCGATACACAATAGTGCTTACGTTACACTCGTACAATAATATCGAAATACTAACTAATTGCATATTCATTACCAGACCCATTTCGCTGTACCTAGCAATATTTACAAGCAATGTATTCAAATAGTTATTTTGCAAATAAATTTCAATCTTTCATGAATAAAGTATTTTTAAGTAAGTTTTTCTAAAAAAAAGATCAAATCAAATGTAAATTAATTGTTAAGAAATCCAAAATTCTATTTATTGCAAAGATGTACTGCGGATCTTTATGCAATATAATGTTCTTTTAAAATTGACTGTTATTTCTTCCCTCAATGATTTTAATAGAGAATAAATCATATATTGACAAGTTCAATTTTTAAAATTTTTCAACAATTTTGAATTTCATCTATTAAATTTTGTCACAAATGCATAAAGATCCGCAGTCTAGTAATTCATCTAGTAATTCATGTATTACAAAAAGGTGAAATTGATTTGCGAAACCTATATTTAGGTACAAAAATATGTGGAGCTCGAACAAGTACAATTTTACTGAAACCTGCCGGGTTTTTGCAAGGTGTTCAATCAAAGAGAGTTAGCAAAGGCCACCATTGGAGAACGCGTTAACACCGCGCCGCGTCGTACAAAGAAGCGTTCAGTTCCTCGAGTTCTTCAAGTTCTCGGAGGTTCTAAGAAGCCTTGCCATACTTCTCCGCAAAACTCTCGATCCCCTCCAGTATCCGTGCTGCGAGATCCCACCAGCTGACGTTCGCGTACGCTCTCGAGTGCTCGACGGCTTCCGCGAGATGAGCCGGGAACGCAATCTTGTGCCTGGCTATGCTCTTCAGCACCAGAGCAGCGATGTAAATGATGAAGTAGATGCTGAAGTACAGCGGAACATACCAGAGCTTCTTCCCTATGAAATAGTACGAGTAGGGCCTCTTGTCCAGCCTCTGATCGTTCATTTCCGGCTTCTCGGTGTGCTCGTGGTACTCGGGTATGTGATCATAGATCAACTCGTGATGGAAATCGTGATCGTGATCGTGATCGTGATCGTGACCGTACGTGTGGCCATCGAACGGTGGATGATCTAGGGGAGCAGAATACTCGATCGGTTTCGGCAGGGGATCGCTGGGATAGGAATCGGATGGAAAGTCGGAGTAATCTGAGTCATGCGAATCGAACGAGTCGTCTGGCTTGTAGGAATCTGGGGGCTGAAATAAGTTCAAAATCTTGATCCTTTAAAACATTTAAGATATTTATATACAAATTCTTTCTACATAATAGTAATATTAATTATTAGACTGCGGATTTTATGCATTTATAACGAAAATGGACACGTACAATTTAAAGCAGTGGACGAATTAAGAAGATTTAAGGACATCAGTGTATTAATTTCAGCTCGATAGGATAATTAAAAGAAGAATACAATTTTGATTTGTCTCCTGTGCCCTGCAATCAATGCGAACATTTATTATTTTGCATAAAGATCCACAGTCTAGTAATTATTATATGGTAAACCATTGAATTTTTGTTCGGCTAAAGAAGCTACTTCGGTTTAGAAGGGCCTTTGGACGGACGCGTCGAGTGAAAATTCGTTCGCTAATGGACAGAGAAACATTACCTTGTTGCTGATCTCGAAGTCCGAGTAGTCGTCCATGGACAGCGGCTTCGAGATGGGCTTGTCCGCGAGATAGTCTGGCGGTTTCGGCATCGGTTTATCGCCGAGATACTTGGACGGCTTTGAGATTGGTTTGTCGTTTAGGAAATCGGGTGGTTTGTAGTCGTAACCGTCTACGAACGGCTGCTTCAAGAAGTCGAAGCCGCTCGAGGACGGAGGTCCGCTGGGTGGTCCGCTCGGAGGACCATTCGGAGGACCAATTGGCCGTGTCGCTTGGACAGGTCTCGGACTGTCCTTCGGGTCCTTCGCAGGATCCTTATTCTTGAAAGCGTAAATCGGCGACGGATGGTATCTGTCTTGGAGCTGCTTCCTACCGTTCAGCTTCGCCAACATATCGTAATCCAGCGTTGAGTACCTGCAATCAATTATCATTACACCGAGGATCTTTATGCATCTGTGGCTTACGGAAATGTTCAAAAAATACTGCAATATGAAATTAGTAAGATTTTCATTTGTTTCGGATCTACAAAGGCTGTTCTCATTAAAAATAGGATTTTATTAAACGCCACTTTCTTAAAATTCGTCTATAAAAATTGAAAATTGCATAAACATCCGCAGTCTGATTTTTCAAAGAAAATTATTTTTACTGGCAGTAGTCTTTGTACATCTGAAATGAATAAAAATCGTACTAAATTTTGTGAGATTTTATTTTCTAGCATTTTTTGAAAATTTTTATTTTATTTAATTATAGTATAGTACTATGCAATTTTAGCGTTAGTATCGCGTCGTAAGAAATCATTGGATTTTACCTCGAACCGGTCGTATAGTCGACAGCCTCGCCATTTTGCAGTTTCGGGCCTTTCGGCGCGACGTACACAGGAGAAGCCGTGATTGCTATGTTTTTCACGCTTCTGCCCTCGTTTTCCGTTTGGTTGCTGCCCGTTATCATTCTTCAAAATCAAAAATAGTCAGTTTACTCACCAAGGTACACTCCCGTCCATGAATCAACGGACTTACTTATCTTCAACAAAATGGTAATTAAAGAATACAAGGTTCCAGCTTGATTTGATTGTTTTATTTTGATTAGATGTGGCTATTATACGATCACATTTGAATGGAAAATTAAACATACAGAAACAGGAGATTGAGAAATTGTGGAATGATTACTCAACAAAATGGTAATTAAAGAATACAAGCTTCCAGCTTGATTTTATTGTTTTATTTTGATTAGATTGATTATTTATCTAGCCCGTTTGACTACTAAAATCTTTGCATTATCGAGAAATGAGAAGACGTATCGCGCACTCTTGCAATCCTGGGAACGAGACTATCCCCTTAATAACAAAATATCGTCTGCACCCAAATTTGAATAAGAACATTAAAAACATTATGCTAAATATTAGTATCATCGAGCATCGCGAGTGCAGATCTCGTGCGTCGTACGAAGAAAGAATGTTTGAATCAATGTCATTGAGTTGCAATCACAATGCAGAGAATTTTGATCTTATTAACAATCAAACCTTGTGATCCACGACGTCTGGCTAGTCCCCGGGTCGGTATCCTGCTGGCCGTTCCTCGACACTTTCGCGTACGACATCACTTCCGGTAATACCGAGGCGGCTGACAGATTCGCTAAAAGAAACGAGATCAATATGCGTATCATCTTCTCCGGCAGCCAAAGATGAATGATCGAGCAGCTTCGGTTTGCGTGTTCTATATAGACTCGTAACTGTATCTCACCAGTTAGAGCCTGGAAATTTACTGTCCGGCTCTAATTTCGTTGGTCGCGATCCTTAGCGCTATCAATTGCCACCGCTTCGTTCGCGTAAACGCTCGGGCGACTGTTTCGGATGAAAGTGTCTCGGTTCTCCGTCACGAATCTCAATTAATTCGCTTAATCTCGGACAATTCTCTCACATCGAGTTCACATTCGAACAGACAAAAGTTTTGCCACGGAGACGCGGAGACGTTAATTGCTCGAAACGACCGTTGACAAACTTGTTCTAATCCGTTTCGCAAACTATAACACACCGTTACGAGGAAGGAAACAAAGTCAACGCGGCCTTGACCGGTTAATCATCGATCCGAATGGACAAGGGAAGTCTCGTTGAAAATCAGACAACAAGGAAAAATCGGTCTTTCAATCGTTCGCACCTCTCCGTTTATTCGTTTATCTAATTTCATTGAGGATAGTCCGCGAATAGAGAACAGACTCTCGTTATCATCTTCGCGACTGTACAATTAGGGAAGTTGCAATTACGCACTATTTCCTGCATAGTTATATCACATTGTTCCTCCGCGGAACCGCCATTGCGTTTTCATTATTTAACAGCGTGTGTCCTATTAGCGGTTAATTCGTATAGGCTTAACATCCGTTTTCTGGGACGTTAGTCTTTTATCGTAGATAATTGAGTCCTTCGCGATGTTTCAAGGCCGATCGCACAGTTCCACTTTTACGTTGCCGGTGTGAGCATCGTTGTTGCCAATTGCAAATTATACACTCCCGTCCATAAGTCACCGGACACTTATTCGAATTTCGATGCAGACGATTTTTTGTTATTAAAGGGCCTATATTATATGAGAACTAAATACATAGCTAACTATTAATTCCTTCGTATATTGTATCATGAATATTTCCAGATATACGAAGAGAGATTTCCAACCGAAGCCATCGGTGATTTAAATTATTTGGAAAAGTACTGAATATAAGTAACAAGTAAACAATTTTAAATTTTATTTTAGGACAATAAAATTTAAGCGATTAATTAGAAAATGATTACAAACATTATATATTTATTACGATAATTTGTCAGTGGATATGCATAATTTTTTCATGAATTCTAGTGGAAAATCCCGATATCTCTTATGATTCAAGAGTTATAGTAAAATGTCACGAAATTCCTCGATCCAGTCCACTGTGCGCCGGTGACTTGAATGCGCGGCGAAGGAACATCGCGCGAGTGACTTCAACGCGTGGAAAGACGGTACACCTCCGTCCATAAGTCACCGAATACATACTTATGTCAATTTGGATGCATATAGATCAAATCTGACTAAATATCCCATATTTTTTAATTTTTAAGATTTAAGTGGGGTAATTGTTCCCCAATTTCGGTTCCAGAACTGTCCATCATCAACCCACAATTTCTCAATCTCTTTTTTCAAACATTTATTCAAATAGCATATTATATTAGATTGTAAAGAAAGGAATGCAGGATTTTTGTTCCTTTGTTTTAATTGCAATTTCATACCAATAAATATTTACCTTAATTTAATGAGTTATATGTCATTTTAAAGCTTTGTTTTACGTTCTATTAATTATGCTTTGATATTTAATTTTATTCAAATTTTTATTAAATTATATTTTATTTCAGGATATCAAAACGCGAGTTTCGCATTATTTTTTTCTATGAGTTCAAACTATTACCTTCGCCCCATACTTCGTTGATATTCCGAGCCGCTTGAGCGGCACTTCGGCCTAGTTTGAACTCGTAGAAAAAAATAATACGAAAATCGCGTTTTGACATCATGAAATAAAATATAATTTAATAAAAATTTGAATAAAATTAAATATCAAAAACATAATTAAATAGAGCGCAAAACAAGCTTTAAAATGACATATAACTCATTAAATTAAGGTACATATTTATTGGTATAAAATTGCAATTAAAACAAAGGAACAAAAATCATGCATTTCTTTCATTACAACCTAATATATTATTTAATTTTCCATTCAAATATTATCGTATAATAACTATATCTATTCAAAATAAAATAATAAAGTCAAGCTGGAAGCTTGTTTTGTATAATCACCATTTTGTCGAAGATAAGTGAGTGTCCGGCGATTTATGGACGGGACTGTATCTCCGGGCTCAGTTTCGATTTTGTTGTTTTCTGCGATGAACCAAATTTACATCACTTATCTCACAGCTAAACTATGGATTTTACGCTAGTTAACATTTCAATGAATTTTAACGTGTCTTTCTCGAGGATTAGTCTCGAAATCCGTCTTTTCGCGAAAATGTTCGATAATAATCTGTACGCGTAGAGACGTCCACAGTTGACATATACAATATTATTTATATTCGTACTTTCGCTATATGTAATAACTTTCACTATAATTTATATTAGTCTATCTCGCTGAGAAAATATATGACTTTCATAACAGTAACAAATGTATATATTTATCGAGCGATTCAACATGTACTTATATTAACATTCGCGCGTATTAAAATGATTTCTATCTCTACTTGATCGGTGACGATTCTGCAGCATCTATGCTACACGTTATTCTAAAACGGGAAGAAAAACATACAGTGTACAAAATAGAGATTCAGTAATACTCAACACTAGAAAAGACATATGTAATAAAAGTGATTCGACACTCGATACTGCGAAGTACATGCACGATGTTTAATTATGGTGTTTTTCGAATGATTTTCCGGGGATGATTGAACGCTCCGCACTCGGATAAATAAGATTATCGAAGATCTTGTACGTCGTAAGTATTCGATCGATGTCGGTTCTCGTTCAATGTTAACAAACATTACATTTCCGTCGTATATAAATCATTCATTGTTCCTGAAGTTGAATATTCGACGGTGAATTAGAACAATCGCTTATTTCGTTACACATCACGGAGATTCTGATAAAATCTACATAGTAAAAAGTGTGAATTGACAGAAAAATATGTTCGTCAACCTAGTATCACAATTTATCAACGCTCGAATACTTACGAGCGACACATAGTACCTTCGCGACGCTACGATTCATTTCCCACGAGTATACAAGACAATTTGTACAAGATCGTAGATCAGTAAGAGTACCGTAACCGAGAGACGCATTTCATTTAGATTGCTGCAACCTTCATCTTATTTATATTATATCGCAAAACACATCGCTTCATTTACCATTCGTCGTTGATCAGGCCTTCGCGAGCAGGAAGGTCTGAAATTTTCATCTTTTTAATACTTCGTGCTGTAAAAATACTGATTCTCCCGCGAGAATTCCCTCGGAATCGATAAAAAGAAAAACATAAATTGAAAGCGAGCAATTTTCGTATCTCGCGGCGCGCACAGTTCGCGCTGATCGGATGATCGATCGATCGATCGGCGAAACAACGAAGAAAAGGAAGAGTATCGAGATCTGTGGAGGAACTTGTTCACTTCTTCTCGTCCGGCTGGCTCTCGATGGTGACGTTACATCGATCCTGTTCGTCGTCGCAGCTCGGATTCGCCGTGCCGTTTTGCCGCGAACATTCTTTCGTTTTCATTCGTTCTTCGGTTTTCTTCGTCTTCTTCAGCTTCCTCCGGCTGTTGTCCTCAGCTTTCTCGATTTGATCGAGGTTCTTCGCGTTGTTGATCGTTTCCATATTGTTCACAGATCTATTGTCCTCGTCTCGGAGCTCGTTCCCGTTCTCCGATCCCTTCGAGAACGCCTGGTTATCGATACCGGACAAATTGTTCGACTCGTTCTCTTTCGACTCGTCGCGAGGCTTCTTCTCCTCCATCGCTATCTCGATGATCGCCGGCTCAACGCCGCCGTTCTGGTTCTCCATTTTCTTCGGTTTCTTCTTCACGATATCGTTGCCCTCCGTCTGCGGACGCTTCTTCAAGTACGCCACGTTGAAGATGTAATACATCACGCCGGTGATCAATGTCAACGCAGCGAAGATTCGATACGTCGGACGTGTTCCGAACGCTTTCATTAGGTAGCCGCCGATCAGACTTCCGGAACCCTTGCCTGGAACAATTGTTGAAGATGTTGTAGCAGTCTCGTCGATCTATCGTGCTCTCTTTTTAGATGACGTATCACGTTAACCTTTCCAACACTATAACGACGAATAGACAGCGGGTTTTATGGATTTATTTATATTAGAACATTAGAAGAATTTCAAAAATAACTTTACAATTGATTAATAAAGCTGTATTCTTTTAAATTTAACCATTGAATTTTATTTTCAAGTCGGACATATGTTTACCTTACTTCAGTTTGTTGCAATTCAGGTGTAAAATTTTTATTTTGCATAAAGATCCGCTGTCTAACGATGAATAGCGTTATGTAAAATATTTTTGAAATAGTTACTGACCTACTCCATAGTAAACACCACCCAACAGTCCTTGTATCGAGGTGTCAGTGGTAGTAGTAGACAACTTAGCGGCGTAAGTAACGGCAGCGGTGAAACTGAGCGACAAAGTCACTGATTCGAGCGCCTCGAAGATGAGCGTGTGCCACGGATTGTAAATGATGGAGTAACCTGTGTAAAAGAACGTCAAGTTCAAAATACGGTTGAAAATAACTATGTACATACAGGGTGAGGCACCTAACGTTGCCACCTCAAATATCTTTTTTTTGTTTTTAAAGATGCAGCTGGACATTCGTTATAAAAAAGTACTAATGTATGTATGTTGAAAAGTTAGTAGTTCAGGAGATATTTCAATTTAAATAATTCTAGAACACCATTACTGTCGTACTAAGACATTAGCGTTTATTTATTACTAGTGTAACGTCCTTACTAGTGGAATGTCCAGCTGTGTGTATCGATTGATGTATTAAAAAATATCTCATTCCATTTAAAAAAGATTAAGGTAACCTTCATATCTCTAAAAAAATTACATAAAATCAAAAATTTTTGGTATCGTATGAGCCCCATTTTACCATTCAACTTTGTCCTTCAGACATTTGACGTATCTTTAAAAACAACAAAGATATTTCAGGTGGCAACGTTGAGTGACTCACCCTGTATATTTTATACAGTACAATGGAAAAGGTAACACAACTACAGTGGTTAAATTAATTAGAAAAGCAATTTCTTCGCGCAGCGTAAAAAAGCGGTTCGGAGGACAGATTAATGTGACCGCGATGGCGACCAGAAAAATAGCAGGCTGTGCTATAATATCGAGGCCGGTGCAATTATCACGGAGTTACTATAGACGTGCAGGAATTAAAATGGATGCTCACCGCAAAGTCTTATGGCGTAAAAAACGAAGCCTATAAACAGTACATTGGCATGGCCGATCTTTGATATGATCGGGCCAGATAGAACCAGTAATGGTATGCCGGCTATACCGCCTACGGTTATAGTGATACCCATGAGTGATCTTGATCCCCCTAAGTCCTGGATCAGCCAAAAGAGGAACGACTCGATGTAGCCCCAAGCTGTTCCTAAAAAGAAGAAAAATCGTCTCACTCGTTTTAAACGAGTCTTTTTAATAACCTACCATTAGAATTTATACGTTTGCGATACCGGTTCGGAAAACATATCAAATATGCAATGAACGATCGTTCTTACTTTTGCAACAATTCGTCTCCATCAAGACCCGAGAATTTCTTGCTCGCTTCGAAACCATTTCGAAACGTGAACGAAAATAATTAGAAGGACTATTTATACATATGTATAATTCTTAGCTAGAATAGTTTATGATTTTTTTTATATTATACCTCGTACAATATTTAAATGTTTAGTAATTGATTAGTAGACAGCGGATCATTATGCGAAATAGAAATTTTCTGCCTGAATAGCAACAAACAGGAGTGAATTGGATATTCATTTTCTTTCTTATTGTTAGTATGTTTAACAGGTTGAAAATAATGTAACAGTATTTTTAAATTCTTCTAATGTGTTTACTGTGTTATGTTACATCTACTCATTTCCGTTATAAATGCATAAAATCCGCTGTCTATTGATTAAATACCAACTCGTTTAATAATTTTTAGTGGTGATTCCGAGTCACCACTCGAGTGCCGAGGGTTAATTACGAGCCTGTCGATCTTTATGGTAATTCTGATTTCACAAGAAGCAGATCGAGCGAAAAAGTTTATTCTTCTATTCAACAAAGATACCGTAATTAATGAGATATGTGTGCAAACTTTCCAATGTGAGAGGTTCAATAGTTTTCTCTGAAGAGAATTTCTAAAAATTGCGAGCAATCGGGTGTTGATTATGGAAGGGCAATATGCAGATATCCGTCGACTAATTGTAAGTAAGAGAAGAATAAAATTACGTTTGCTTTGGAAGCGCTCGCGCGAAAGATAAGGGTTGTGGTGGTGCGAATGGAAAAAGGGGCTGGTTGAATCGACGCCGAAAGGGGAGAGTTGCTTAATGGCACACGTGAACGTTGTGGCATCGATGTGGAATGTCAATGTCACTGTAATTTCGTTATTCGGCCATCACGCCAAAGATTAGCGGAAGCAGGCAATAACGAACATTGCGTAACTTATTTCAACGTTCATTTTCGCAATCTCATCGCGTCGTCGTATCGTGGAGAATTTAGGAAATCTATGGAGACTCGCGACCGAGACGTTTAACTCGTTTACCGTCGCCGCCTAATTTTTCCTGACAATGTGACAACCACGCATGACTGACGGTCTCGAATTTTTGACAATTCTTCCCAGACATCACTAATATTGTATAATAAAAGTTACAAAACGATATGCTAAAGTTGTTGTCCTTAATGGTAATAATTTAGACTGCGGATTTTATGCATTTATAACGAAAATGGACACGTACAATTTAAAGCAGTGGACGAATTAAGAAGATTTAAGGACATCAGTGTATTAATTTCAGCTCGATAGGATAATTAAAAAAAGAATACAATTATTTGACTCCTGTGCCCAGCAATCAATGCAAACATTTTTTATTTTGCATAAAGATCCGGAGTCTAGTAATATTGTTTAGTAGGTCCTTACGAGCGCATAAAATCGGCGGCCTAAAAGTATGTATAAATTACAATTTTATTTCAAAATGATTTCTACGTGAATATGCGTCCATAATTATGAAAGTGGTCCAAGTCAAAATTCAAAAAGAAATGAGTTTTTTTATCAGTTATTTCACATCAGATTATTTTAAACTAAATGAATTCAACGTGATTTTCACGATATTATGAAAAATGAACCGTTGGTTCGTGCTCGTTATTTCAACATTATCCTTGGCTGCTCTTTACTTTACCGGACTCAAAATTTGTGCCTTTCTCCTATAAATTATGATGTATTTGGTATGCAATCCAGTAGATTTGTACCCGGGATGACTGCAGATCAAAGTTTCGATCCTGTAGAATCAGTGGTTCAGGAGTTATGCTTGCTCAAAGTAGTGCATTTTTAGTGTTTTTGACAGGTAAGGGCGCCACTACAATATATTGGTTTGTAGTGTCGCGCGCCGCTTACCGAGCAGACCCGCTAGGTGGTAGTTGATTGGTGATTAGGTGGGGGGGGGGGGGCAAGGTAAGCGGCTCGTGGTCGTCACTACAAACCAATATGGAGCGTCCTTACCTGTCAAAATACTGCAGATTACTCAACTTTAAGCCAGCATAACTGGTAAACCACTATTCCTACAGGAAACTTCGATCTGCAGCCGCCCCGGGTACAAATCTACTGGCTTATATACCAAATACATCATAATTTGTAGGAGAAAGGCACAAATTTTGAGTCCGGTAAAGTAAAGTTTACCCTTATCTATTTCCATGAAATATCTCGAAACAAGAAATATATCACTTCGACCACTTCTATAATTGTGGGCACATAAAGTTTCGAGTGAGTTTCGTTCAGCATTGTAACAATTGATTATGCGAGATCAAAAACTGTCTTACCGAGAATGAAGCATGCAATGAAGAGGGCGGCAGCCTCAATGTTCCTCAGCACAGTGAAAACGTCGCGAATCACGTTCGTCGCCGGTGATTTGAATTCTAAATTAATGGCGAGCATCAGCACTCCCGACATCAGCTTCAGCGCCGCGTACAGGTAGAACGCAGGCCTAAGAAATTCGATTAACAAATAACAACGATAATAAACTGACAATTTCTACGCAATCGAACATTGTCAGTAGACTGCGGATCTTTATACTTTAACAAATCAACTTTCAATTTAGTTTCTATTTCTCACAATCGATGCAGACAATATTTATTTTGCTAAAAAGATCCGCAGTCTAATTTATTAGGATAGTACCTGAAATCCGTGTAACTCTTGTCACGACTCGCGTAATCGATCAAGAGTCCAGAAAGCGGAGAGGAGATCATGCCTCCGATACTGCCGTAGATCCTCTGAAGCCCATAATCGGCTTTCTGCTCTCGTAATATGGCGATCACTGCACCCTCGAACATGGCGAACGTGGTACCGCCGATCACACCTGGAAAATAAAATAATTATATTTTATACTTATTAATTTTATTACGCAACTATTAAAATAATTATGGGGAGACTCCAACAAATTTCAACAGAATTAAAGAAATTTTACTGAAGGTGTCAAAATATTGATTTTTATTAAATTTCAAAGCTTCTTCAAAGTTCTTCGAAAGAACTTACTAATGAAGACCCTGATGACAAAGTAGAGCCAGAAAGTCAATCTAATATTGAACTCGAGTTCCATGTCCTTGTTGGAGCAAACTTCCTTGCGCGGCGCGGTTACTATACATCGTTTATGACAATCGTCGCTGTTTAGGAGCTTGTACGGCGCTGCGCTCTGAGTGTAATTGATCAGGGGCAGATCCAAAACGATCTTCTCGGTTTCGAGATCAGGATTGCCGCAAGTGATCTTTTCGAATTGATCTCCGGTCCACGACATCTCATCCGATGAATATCTTTGACGCATCAGCTGACGATCCTCTTCCGTCACTTCCACATTTTTCAGCTTCGATTTGAACGAATGGTAGTTTATCGTTCTGCTCGCGTTATCCTGTGTGCAGATTTTACATAGTCGCGTGAACAAACAATAAGCTATTTTATCAGATGATTATTTTTCAGGAAATCGACAACTCACCTTGAGCGTCAATATGGGATTGAAACTGCAAAGAGTTCGATTCTCGTAGATTCTGTTCGACATGGCAGTGTTGAAGGTCGATGTCTCGAAGTCCTCGATGAATCCCGACACCGTGCACGCGAATTCGTATAATTGATTCGTCGGGAAGAAATACTCGTTCTTCGAGATCTGACGGATCGACGTCTTGAAGTGCTCGTTATTTGTTAGCCTCCGATACTCCCGGATGTCTTCGTCTTTCGGTTTCTACAAATCAATCATTCAATTGAATCAAACGAAACGTCATCTGTCGGTTCATACTATAGTAATACAGCCCTCCGCATAGTTCTACTAACTTGACAATTCTACTAATAGTAATACACTCCTCTGTATACAGTTAGGAGCAAAACTGAACACTCTTTAAATCAGAATAACCTTTTTATGAATGGACCAAACGACTTGAATTTCTCTGTAAGGTTAGAAGAATTAGTTTAGTAAATGACGTCTAAAAAATATGTTGAAAAAATGTATTTGGTCGGAATTGTGAAAAACAATAGTAAAAATTGATTTTTACGACTTTTTTAGCTGGGCCAATAACGAAAATTTAACAGCTGTGTTATTTGGTCAAATTGTATAAATTATATACGCTCCGAAAATTTCATTGAAATTGGTTAATTGGTTTACGAGTTATAATCGGTCAAAAGTGGTAAAAAGGCCGAAAATCTTGAAAAATTGCCATTTTTACCACGTTTGATCGTTTATAACTCGTAAACCAATTAACCAATTTCAATGAAATTTTCGGAATGTATATAATTTATATGAGTAGACCAAACACATATTTTAAATTTTCGTTATTGGCCCAGCTAAAAAAGTAGTAAAAATAAATTTTTCCTTTTTTTTTCGTCATGTTTTAGACGTTATTGAAGAGCTGTAATGAACACTAATTAATAGACAGCAGATCTTTATGCGCAATAAAAATTTTCTACTTGTTTTGCAATCAACTGAAGTGAAATAAAAATCTATTTTGTTTTAGTATGTTTAATAGATCGAAAATAATATAACAGTATTTTGAAATTCCTGTCATGTTTTCACTGTTCCTAATTACACCTGCTCATTTTTGTCATACATGCATAAAATCCGCTGTCTACTGATTAAACAGTAGTGAAGGTAACATTAAAAATATATATGAACTTTCTTATTGTTTAGTTGTACGTACCACTGGCATGTCATCCTGAGCAATGGTAAACTTAATCGTGGAGTTGCTACCCGTTTCCAAATTGTGTCGCATGATCGTGTACATCCTCGACGACAAAATGGACTCCACGTCGGAGTCATTGTAAACGTCCACCCGACACATATAGCTTTAACAAGAAAATTTCGAAAATTCAGCGGTGCTGTTTCGGAAAGAGGAAAATTCAAACCTGTATCTTCAAATCATCTTTACTACGTTTAAATGCATTTCACTTTCTATCCTGATAATCATTCGAAAATTATAGTAATACCTACAGTGGATGTACAAAGTATTCGTACACCTTATAAAAACGAATAACTTTTTCGAAATTGGACCCCACAGCTTGAGCTTTTTAGAAACGTTAGAACGATTAGTTTACTAGCTAATATCTAAATATTTTTTAAAAAATTGTTATTGGTCGCAATTGCGATGGAAACAGTAAAGGTGACGATTTCTAAATTTTTTATCTGTGCCTGTAATGAAAATTTCAAACATGTAGTTTGTAAATCTAAGTAAGTTATATACATGTACAAAGTTTCATCGAAATCGATCAAGGTTGTTATGAAGTATAATTGATTGAAGATAGCAAAAATTGTAAGAATCAATTAATTCAAAGATTTTTACAATGCCCATAGTTTTTTTATGCGTCAGCCGATTTCAATGAAACTTTGTACACGTATTATATAACTTACTTGCAATTAGATTTACAAAATACAGGTTCGTGAAATTTTCATTACAGGCACAGATAAAAAACCCGCATCCTTACCTACCCGCAACTTTCTAGCCTGGTGGAGATCTTTTCTTGCAACTTTGTCTCGCAAGGATGACTCTGGCTCATCGTGTAAAGCAGCCCGTTATTCCCTGTGCAGCCAACGTCCATAACCACTCTGTTCGGAAATTCCACGGTTATCCTGCCAATCGGCACGAGCAGCAGTAGCAGAGCCGCGAATCCGCCAAATGAAGAGAACAGGGACAATAAAACCTATACATATAAACATATCGTTCATATCGTTCTTCTTAACCCCTTGCCGTATCTTCACGACTCAGACTCGCGATGAAGATTTTAACAAAGTCTTCAGAATTCTTGAAACGTTTCTTTTTAGATGAAATCTTTGATTCGTTTGTAATCAATAGACTGCGGATCTTTATGCAAAATAAAAATGTTTTCCATTGATTGTGGGAAGCAGGAATAACATTAAAATTGTGTTCATCCCTTAATGACTGTGTTACATTAGAAGCAACATTGCAACATTCTTGAATATTTTTAATCTCTTACTGTTTCATATTTTACTCAATCTGATGCTGGGTAAGAGGCTGATGAAAACGGAAATAGAAAGTCAACGAATGGAAAATTTCGAAAAATTTTCAAGGATTGCTATCGGAGACATGTTTCAAATTGTTTAAGTAATACCACTAATATTCGGACACTCTTAAAAACACCATAACATTTTAAAGATTGGAATATACGACTTGAAATTTTTCGAGATGTTAGAACAGTTGGTTTGCTACACAACGTGACAAAAATTTGTGAAAAAAACTGCAAGTTGTCGGAATTGCAGAGAAGATACTAAAAGTTGTATTTTTCAACTTTTTTATGTGGGCTTATATGGAAAATTTAGATAACACGTTTCGTAGATCTGTATCAATTAAATATATTCTGAAAATGTCATCAAAATCGGTCGACGTTGTAATGAACTACAAACGTTTAAAGATGGTAAAAATTGCAGTCTTTCACGATTTTCAGTCTCCGACTCCAATTGCTCTAGCTTTCCAAAAATGTTCAAATCGCATAGTCCAATTAACAAAGATATCGTTTTTTTTTAGAGCATCCGAATATTAATGGGTGTCAACTTGGTATATCAACGTGAGTGCTTTGACACTGAAGTGTTAATATCTTGTAAAGCAGTACATTGAGTAAAATAGAAGTGCGGAAACAGTTTGAGGAGTAGAAAGCAGCTGTTGTGATAGAAAAATAGAACTCATCGGAATTTTACTTTGAAATTTCCCACACGATCTGCAAACATTCCGGCTAAGGGTGGCATCACCATAGCGATCACCGGCGTAATGGCACTCATTATGGCTGTCTCCTCCACATTTATGCCAAGCTCCCTCATATGTATCGTCAAATATGGATAAAGTACATAGAGTGCTGGAAACGTGAAAAAATTCCTCGTTGTACTTAACAACAATACTAGTACTTGAGAACTTCAGCTATCTGGTTTGCATACTAATTAGCAGACAGCGGATCTGTATGCAAAATCAAAATTTTCTACCTGGAACTGCAACAAACCGGAGTAACATAGAAATTGATTTTTTCTCTTAATATGTTCGGGAATAATGTAAAAGTATTTTTCAGTTTTTAATGTTTTAAATTACATCTACTCATATTTGTCACAAATGCATCAAATCCACTGTCTAATAATAATCGTTTGAAATATTGCAGCCTTACATACAGAAGATCCAAATTTAAACTACTAATTTACAATGATACATGTTAACAAAATGAAATTTCTTTTTCTTTTATCAAGGATATTACTATTATATAAATTCAATTCAAGTTAGATGCAATTCTATTTTGTATTGCTTAATATATGTATTTGTAAAATGACAAGTTTAATGGATTGTGTTTTATAATAGCGTTTACTCACTGGATGCCTGAACGAAAAAGATCATTTTCAGGGGTAGCAGCTCCTTATGCCGGAAGTCCTTAATGATCCTCCGGAAGAAGCTCTTGATCAGCATCATCTTGCCGCCGTTGGAGATCACTTCCAGTCGTGTCGAACAGGTTCGTAAGTAGTGACAATGATAACGTACAGCCGAATATTAAGAATAACACCGATCGAAGGACATATTTTCAAAACTGTTGCGTCACCGGTGCATGGTTCTCCTTCCTGTTGATAAAGAAAATCGCATACAACTTGCATCAGACTGCGTGACCATTCGTGAACAGACGATTGAAAATTTATCCATGGGAACAATTTTACTTTATTACTAAACCGTAGATTTTACCTACATGGACATTTATTTTTCTTCTCAATCATTTTAACGAGTTCAAGATAGTACAACAGTATTTTCAGATTCTGTAAACGTTTCTAATGTTTCGCATCTGATCTCCTTTTTGATAAATGCATCAAATCTGTAGTCTACTAATTGCACAGGTTTTCCACTCCCACTTCACCAGTTAGCAAACCAATTTCACCCTTTTGCAAATCAGTAACAAACGTTTGACATTTTGCATAATTATTATAGTTATAAGTAAGTCATGTATAACTTGTTTTTATAAACCTTTTAGAACACATTTTAAGTTTAACATATATAGCATATACTTGAAATTTTTATAATTTTGTAATTTTAATAGAAGTCAACTTTAATAGATATAAGTTGTTAATAAGAATAGAAGATAAAAATTTCCAAAGATATTCTAGGAATGCTGTCTACGATATGCTTGATAGTTTTGAAGTATTGTATACTTGTCTTTAAAAAATCAGTAAAATTCCACAAATATTTATGCGGACAAAATTTTTCTTTACATTTTTACATGATTTCTTTACATAGCAGTGCACAGAGAGATGGTTAATGTTTTACAAGATTACAAAGAATACAAAAGATGTATTTAAATAATAGAAGGCCGAGATTTCGGAGGCCGCGAAACCGAGAATTAGACAGGATCGAATAGGTTGAACAGCCTGTGGTCATTTTTGACATGATGTCGACGAGCGAATCGTGACACTTTTCGAGGCAATACCGTTGCTTGGATGCGACCAACTTTGCTTGGTCAACTTCTGTGCATGTCAGCTGATTCTCCGTTTATGACCGTCGAATACCGTACATCCGGTTACCGGTACGAGTTTTCAGCAGGTTATAGGACGAATAGGAATACGCCAATTAACCCATAAATGTTTGGTACGCTTATCACGAAACTCGCGGAATAACCAAGAACTGGTCTTTGATAATGTTCAATTCAAAAATATACAAAAATATACCGCGGAGTCTATGCATCGACCAATTATTGGGTTGGCAAGAAAGTACTTTCGGTATTTTAAGGTGAAATAGAGCCGAATTTTCTTATTCAAGCAATCAACTTTAACGAATAAAATATTTTCCCTTTCGTTTGATGATCTTTTGCCAAAAAGAATAAATAAGAAAATATTTTATTGATTAAAGTTCGTCGTTTGAATAAAGATATTCGGTTTTATTTCACCTTAAAATACTGAAATTACTTTCCTCCCTACCCCATAAATTGCTTCGTTTTTGCGAATGACTTAAGAAATATTTCATTTGACATGAAGACTAGTAGGTAATTCCGCGTTGCAAAGACACCCTGTAACGATTGCAATTCTCGGAATTCAAATTCGCTTGGGTAAAGTTTGTGGTTTAAACGCGCTCGAACACACACAGACACACACATGTAAACTAAAATGTTTTAGTGCCTGCACCGACATTCGAAGTGTTCCGACCGTGACAGTGGTCCGTTTGTCAATATAAATGTCATGACTTTTACATAATGGTTTTACGTATACTGCTCGTAATGAGTGCGATGCTGTTGCACGTCAGTTTCCGGCCCGGAGAATCAATCTATCCGCGAATGATTATCGTTCGTGTAAACTGGAGTTCGTTGTGAAAACGTCATTAAAATCTCATTTACAAAGTACTGTAAACTGAGGGGAATTTCGAGTTTAAATGAATGCTTACAAATCAAGAGGAATTCTTATAATGAACATGTAAGTGAGTGTAAAAAGTATTCGTACACCCTTTAAAACAGAACAACTTTTTTATAATTGTACTAAACGTCCTGATTTTTTAAAATCAATTAGAACCATTGGTTTACGAAATGATATGCAAAAAAGATTTTCCAAATAATTATAATTTACAAGGTTACATGCAAAAATAAAAAAGCCATTTTTTAAACTTTTTTACATGGGCCCTTAAACAAAATTTAAAATATAAGTATGTTTTGTAGATCTATAGTAGTTACACACATGCTGAAAATTTCATCGAAATCGATTAACATACACACGAGCTACAAGCGGTTAAAAATGGTGAAAATCGTACTTTTACACGACTTTTGATCAGTTTCCACTTAAATCATTTTTTAAATTTTCATTAAGAGCCCAAATAAAAGTTTTAAATGTCTTTTTTATTTTTGCATGTAACTTTGTAGATTATAATTTTTGGAAATGCTTTTTTTGCATATCATTTCGTAAACCAATGCTTCTAAGTGATAATAAAAAATCAGATCGTTTGGTACAATTATAAAAAAGTTATTAGTTTTTAATAGGTGGACTTTGTATACCCACTGTATATTTCTAAAGAATCATTTCATAGAAAAGTTTATCTTTCCATTATCACAGTGGGAAATATGTATATTTCTTTGGGTAATATCAGAGGAGGGGGTATTCGTTTTTTCTCATATTTATCTCACGGTTTCCGTATTCGTAGATCAAGGCTTTGTTCCGCAAAATTCGCGGGATTTCGTATCGCCTATTTAAGAAATGCGGGAGGAAAAAATGACGCGGGATCCAGCGGGATTGCAAGCCCTAATCTGCAGTCTACAATAGTATTGAAAGATTGAATGAATGAAAGGAAGGATTGGAAGAAACCTAAAACTGAAAACAGAAGTTTGTGCGATCGTCTGCTGCTCGTTCATCCGTTATTATCTATTGTCTAGCCTTCGCATCACGGTCTTCTCGTTCTTCGAGCGGACCTTCCCTCATCTTTAATTCATTCGCGAACAATCTTCCGTGGCGATTGTTCGCCGAGGAAACTGCACTTCGAATGCAATTCCCGTTTATCGAGCAAAAACCGAGAGCCGCGTTTAGTAGTTTGATCAGCAAGTGGATGTTTATCGGCAAACTGGCGGTGGTACATTGCGATGCAATACACACAGTTCGGGTCCAGAAATGCCGCGGAAACCGCGAACACTCGCGGCAATAACTCTGGCAAAGTTATGCAATACGTTTGCACGATGAACGCGATTGATAAAGCCGAACGTTGCACTTTTTCATTGTCTCCTGCGAGCGATTCATCAATTGTTACTTTTGCAAACGATCCTGCTGGTTAGTTATCGTTCGCAGCGTTCAGACAACTTGCTGGTTACAATGATGTCTCTTTATTTTTAATTGAACCGTTCACACGTGCCAAAGTGATTCGCTTCACCTTTTGATTTTTCAAATTTTCTCACGGAAGTACATATTCTATCGACGCTTTACTTTTTGTCAGCCAAATTCTAATCTTTCAGCAACCAGTTGAAATCATTTTATTATATCGACGTTCAGTAAGTGGAGCTTTTCTGAAATCCTGAATTCCTGAATCAATGCATTCCACGTGGCAAGTTCCATTCCAATTGTGTCTATAATTATGAAAGGATTACATTTGAATACATCAAAGAATATTTTGAATGAATGTGAAATTTTGCGCGAATCTCATGTGAAAAATGTTTTTAATTCATGTTCCATGGATTTTAACGTTTCAATTGAATCACCTACAAATGACTTAAAGCGATAATAAACCACGAGTTTTATTAAAAACAAAAGTTTCAATGAAATAATTCATTTACATTTATTAATTATTTTTAAAAAGTTATCACATTATCATTATGAGTTTTGAGATTTTTAGTGCTTTTTAATTTCTGATTGTTTACGCGTGACGAGTAGAATGTGTTCGTTGTTAATTATACGAATAAACTGTTGTTCATTGGTCATAATAACTGATAGACTCATTTTTTTATATCATTCACTTAGACCACTTCCATGATTATAGGCACAATTATCTGAAGAAAAATACAGTAAGTAAAATGTCATTCCATAGCACAGTGATCGTTCATAGTTGGAGATTGCTTTATCAAAGTACCTATTGTTTCAAAACTGCTGGTAATGGAGAACCGCGTACGAAGTTCAAGAAGTATCGGTCGACACTGTTTGGCAAACAGAACAACGGACCATGTTTTAATTGTTCAATGTAAATTGTTTTCTCAGTCCTCAGTTTCAAAACCTTCCACACTGGCATTTTTCAGTAACGAATGGTCTCGGAGCATACGAATATTATGAATGCATGAAAACGATCACTAACTCGAAAGATACAATAATAAATAGTTAGAAGTTCAATGCTTTAATACAGAAAAGAATTTATTTCTGGAAAAATGGTTCGAATGTAAATTATGATAGCTGCTAGACAGAAATCTTACAAGAATTTATTATTCATTAATCAGACGAGTGTTCAAAAATTCTTATAATATTTTCAAGAGACTTCGATAAGTGAGAACGTCTACAATTCCGTTCCGCCAGAAGATGGCAGACACCAGCGCAGCGTCACCTCTTGATGAAATTACAAGATAGAAAGAGCGAAAAGTGGGAAAGAAAGACGCAGAGAGAGATTTACACTTGAATTCCTGATTGACAGGAACATCAACATTCCCTTCGAGATTATAGTGCACGTCGATACGACGACGGAAGCGTAATTGGACCTTATCAATCATTTATCCACACTTCCTGGGAAAAAGGAATTTCTTTTTTTCTCGGATCAATCAAAGAAATTTTACTTCTTCTTCTTCTTCTTCTTTCAACTCTTCTCTTTTTTACGTTCCTCGATATTCTCCACTATAAATTTCATTACATCCACCTACAGATTTTGTGCATTTACGACCAAAATCAGAGGCGAGATACAGAATAAGAAAAACATTGACAGTATTTAGGGATAAAGTTATGGCTACGTGGTAGTCAACGTGATTAAAGAAGAAAATAATTTTCTACTTTATATTTACCGGTTTGTTGCAATTCAGATATAGATTTCGCACTGCAAATTCATAATTTTGTAAGTGAAATTCTAACTTGCGCAAATCAATTTCACCCATTAAGAATATTTAAAATTAATTATTTATTTATTTAGATGAAATTATATATTTATTTAGACACGCGTGAACGGTATCATTACTGCGAGGGAAACATTCAACGTATGTTCTTTCATTTTTCAAATTTATCAATCAGAAAATGTGTGGTTACAATGAATATACACGTCTACACACAGTTTCCATACATTACAAAGTTAATGAATTGGTAATTACTTTCAAACAGGTAATTAATGTGTGTGTACATGTTTGCAATAAATAAAATTTTGAATTTCTTAACAATTAGTTTACCTTCGATTTGATTATTTTCACAAAAAACGAAATTTGTTGTTGAATTGAGGGGATCGGTGTAAGTTACGTTTCAGTGAAATTATTTTACAAAATCCTCAGGTGTACAGATGTTTATCGAAATGTTACACAACGAGCAAATCCAGCCGGTAAACACTATGCTTTCTCATAAGGCTACTTGTGCCCATGACTCCTCCTACCCTGTCACGAATTACAGTAATTCACAGCACATGCGGCGATTTCAATGTCCGTCGATAGGGCTCCCTTCGAGATCCACGGACCGAGATAATATGCCGACGATATACAGGCTCCCCCATAAATTCTTCCGCTTTGCTGCTGACAATGCAGGAGAACAGTGTGATATAATGAATTGAAGGCCCCAGGAATATTTATGCGCGACATGCCGTTTCCGCAGGCTCGAGTATCCCACTCGAAATGCCGTGGATTCTGTCAAATTTTTTCTCACTGGAGATTTTTCAAACATATTAAAATCATCAATCTCTTGCCGTATTCTAACGAGTCAGACTCGTGATGAAGATTTTAACAAAGTCTAACAAACATGAATGTTATGCCATTCTTTTCGGATGAAACGCAATTTGATTCGTTCGTAATCAATATTTCAGCATTCAAATGAATGTAACCATACAAAATATACAGTTAGGTGCCAAACTGATCACACACTTTAAATCAGAATAACTTTTTTTATGAATGTAAGGCTAGAAGAAATAGTTTAGTAAATGACGTCTAAAGAATTTTTTTGGCCCTTTTTGTTATCATTTAGCGATGTCCCCGTGTCATTGCGCTTTAATGATATTTAGGGAACGTAAAATATGTTGTATAATTTTTAAACTTTATAAATCTGTGTACTTACTATACAAAATTGCATTATCAATAGTAATTTTTAAATATTTCACCGTGAACCTAAGATTATTTCGTATCTTGTACTCGATAATTTTGAAAGTATTTTTGAAACAGGTACATCATTACACTAATACTGTTGATAGTCGACTGACTGCTTACACAATGTGTACAACACATTCTTGTGAAATACAAACAAACGCCACAGTACACTTCCGAAAACGAAAATAGAAGTAGAAGCAGTAAACCAGCAGACGCTGCTAGTGAATTATTTCGGCCACTGTATGTATATCAACCTGAGTGTTTTGACACTGAAGTGTTAATATCTTGTAAAGCAGTTAACTAATGAACAGCTCATATATCGAGTATATTGAGTAAAATAGAAGTGCGAAAACAGTTCGAGTAGTAAATTTTCTTTTCTCTTCTACGACATTTTAGAGGATAAAGATTATTTACTTTGTTACTGTAAAGAAACCGTTACGGCAAAGGGTTAAAAGAAGAAGATGAAGAATTTTCTACTTGGTCCCTGTTGCTCGTAATGAAACGCAAACAATTTTTACGATGCTTCAAGATCCGCGGTCTGATTACAAGTTTTCGAAGATAAGAATTTTCTTGGATCTCTGATATACATGTGTCTCCATTTCCACTTCTTTCTATCGTGCGACGATGTCTTAGCAGACGACGTGACCCGCAACGGATTACAAGACGCGGGCACGCAGTAATTACCGCGAATTGCCGGAGCGTTGTCGGAGCTGAATGTTGGCCCATTACAAATGTAATTGCATAACTCGTGCATCGTCGGACTTTGTGGACGAGCCGAGTGCTAAGTATTCTCTTCCTGAAAGATTCCCTGTTCCGTTCCTCCCTCTGCATCGCTAATATCTTTTTTGTTTTATTTTTCTCGAAAGATTAAAAATTCATTCGAACAGGGAGAGAAAACCCGAGGAAAAACGGAGAGCGGAGACGTTCAATTCTCGCAGCCTTCGATCGCTCGTCGTCCTTCCGCGGAAATCTAACCTTCGTCTGCCGCGACACTAACTCGTCTCAAGGAGTTGGAATCAGTATGGGGACTCCATACTCGTCCCGCAAACCCGCCATATGTAACCCGCGGCGAACCTTGAATTGGAAACGTGTCCCGGATCATTGAGTTCCGACAGTTCTGCGACATTTCACTATTGACCTAATTTACAGGTTTACGGGACCCGTCGCACAGTGGGCTATTTGACTTGAAAAAGTGGAAAAAAGTCGATTTCTAAATTTTGGGTATGTCATAAAATTTTTGTTGTCCGTCGTAGTTAAAGGTCTGAAGAAAATAAGGCTTCAGTATTGCCTTCTCCATTTGTACGTCAATGAAGTACTCTACTTCATCGAAAGTCAAGAGATTATAATGTAAGTGTAAATAATTTTTTTTATTGTTATTGGTCGTAATAGCGAAGGAAAATGTAAAGGTGACGATTTCTAATGTTGTATTTTGTGGTCAATAAGGTGTTAGGGTGGTCAGTAATACAGTTTGATGGTTGACACTATAAACATGTTAAAAGTGAGTGAGATAATAAGAGAACAGAAGGTAGGTGAAAATATGATAAAAAATGGGAATGGGTCATCGTACCATGATTTCGACGCAATTTAACACGAGAACCAGCCCTGAAGAGTGCCATTACGATATTATCTTATCGTTGCGCGAAAATGAGCTGACGTAAGCGAGTGGAAAAGACATTCGAGTTGAGCGTGCATCAATAATAACAAACTATGTCATTGATTATCGGTTTCATGGAATTCAAACAATCGAGAAATCGAGTTTGTTTCTTTTTCTTGTTTCTGGAATCATCTGGAATTCAATAGTGATCCCAACGTGGTGCCTTTTTCACAGTCGAACAATTTTTATTCGAATTCCATTCCGGAGAATCTTCACGTTGGAATTGACAATGTGCGTTTAAATTTAGATTTAAATCGAGACACGGAATCATCGATCATTCGAGAACTCAAAGCATGCGATGAATTTGCTCAAAGAGGATCTACCTAAATATCACTCGATTAGAAAAATTATTCTTTTTCGATTATTTAATCTTCTGTAATCGGAAAATATTTTCCACTCATTTCATTTTTTAGTAACTTATTGTTGTTACAGGTGTCAGGATATAATATAAAACATTGCAAAGATATATACATCAACTGTTAGACAACGAGCTCACCACTCAATTAAAACCTACAAAATTATTTGCTGATTGCGTCGAGGTTTTTAACGAACGGACTTTTTTGAGAAATTCTGTTATTGTGAAAAGTTATCGTCTTTTTAAAAGTGTTTGAATATTTCTGAGGTTCACTGCACAAAATCGAACAGAACATTATTTTATCGAAGTCTCCCCTACCAAAGACAGAAGAATTTCACGAGATCAGGATTTCTTAAGCTTTTCCACGTAGATCCGACAACCGGTTGTAAAATGACACCCGCGCTTGCATAATACTGCTCCCATTTAGTATCACCTTTTTTGTGTGTATGTATCGTTGTTCGATTGGATTACATCCATGCCGCGGTCCGGTACACCGTAACTAGTCGTTGCATTTGATTTTACAGATTAAAGAGACACAAACCAATAATTCAATTTGATTGAAAGCATTCGTACAAAATTGACGAAACAGATAAATATTTGATTAATAAGAAGACAACTTCTTAGAATCTGTACGTGTGAAAGAATAGGGACATTTCACAGTACAATTCCAACAATATACACTATACACGAACCAAGATCAACTTGATTGAAAGCATTCGTACAAAATTGACGAAATAGCGAAATATTCGACTAATAAGAAAACAACTTCCTAGAATCTGTACGTGTGAAAGGATACAGACATTTCGCAGTACAATTCTAGCATTCAGTCAAGCCACAGTTTTACCTTTCGGTGGTCACAGCAATGACTCAGGACTTTTCACCGATGTTTACTAGATATAACGGTTTAGCATCGACGATATCTCACGTCACAGTGGGTCATTTCGTTGAAACGATATTGACACTGCTGCTCTATGCGAAGAGATAATGTAAATCTTGATATGTAAGTTTCATCGACTCTATAAGTAATTCTACAAACAATAACTCTGCTAGAACCTAGTGAAAAGATCTGTTATTTCGACTATTCTTTCGAACTGGCACAGTAGTATTTTAATATTTTATTTATATTTTAAGACACTTTTGAAAAGACTTTTTTTGAGAAGTTAGAAAAATTGATCAACAACAACGAATGGGAGTCACTATAGATTTCCGTGCACGAAAAGTAAAATGATTCACATCGTACACCGAACTTTATTGATGAAAAAATGGTACGTGTGACAATTGTTGCTCGACAAATTTCTGTTGTCTGGATAATTTCTTTTGGATGATAGAATAGTGCCTACACAATAATATGATATGATAAAATATATGATAAAAATGAACTAAAAAATCTATAAAAAAACTTTAAAAACCACGCTTATATTAAAATGTACTAAAAAGGAGAAAATCATTTTTTTCCTGGTTCTCTATAAAATACCGAATCCAGTAGAACGATTAATAATATTTTTCTCCAAAATTTTAAGCAATTAGTTCAAAATTTTTTCTGTTATAAAATTAGTGTCGGAATAGATAGAAAAATTTAATATAAATATAAATAAAATCATGACATTAGTGATTATAAATAAAAGCGAAGATTACATCAATATATTAGTTTAGCGCTCCACAACTTTATTTTTATAGTCACTAATGTCATGATTTTATTTAAATTTATATTAAATTTTTCTATCTATTCCGACACTAATTTTATAACAGAAGAAATTTCGAAAAATATTAATCATTCAACTATCGACTTATATATCGAAAGGATTCGATATTTTATGGAGAACCGGAAACAAAAATTATTTTCTCCTTTTTAGTGCATTTTAATATAATCGTGTGTTTTTTTCTACTTTTATTGTCATCGGAAGCAAGTGTGTATACAAAATTTCAGCAAGATTGGACTATGGGAAGACGTTTAAGATTCGATTACAAGATTTGACGCATACAACAACAACACGGCAAGTTAATACATATAAGCGTGGTAATAAAATAATTAGGGATATTATTACACTATTTTGTCAAAAATGTTAGATAGTGCATGTTATTTCAACATTATATGGAATTCGTTTAGTGTTCATATCCTTTTCCTTGAAATACCTCAAAACAAGAAATATATCACTCGGACCACTTTCATAATTACGGGCGCGAATGATCAATCGACTCGGTCAGTTTTTACTTTGCATAAAAATCCGCAGTGAAGTCAGCTGTATTAGCAAGAAACGAGCTTAAAATCTGCAGAATGCATAACGAGAGCTGTACAGTGATCGGATGTTATTACAGCTATTGAACCCCTAATTAAGTGACTCACACCCCATTTGCATGATCGTCGCGATCATGTTCCTGTGACCCGGCTTGACACGGTTCGTTCCCATTCGCGATTACTTTCCCTCGCCCTCGGTATCGGTCCGCTGATCTTCGTGACACGAATTTCTAACAATAAGTAAAATCCGTCATTACGTAAACACGGTGGCTGTCGTTACCGAACGGCAGTCGGAATTACGAGTTTCTCCCGCGCGCGAAAAGAAACATCACGTTCACCTTTATCCATCGCGCGGAGTCGCGTGCTGCTCGAAAATCTCCGGTCGCAAATCACGTAAAATCGGTTCCCCGTTGACAGTGTTTCTGATCCGATCTATCGTGCAACCGGGATCGATTGATAAATGACAGAGCATGAAACGTCGATTTTACGATCGATCGTGTTAAGGTTCGCAGCCCTCGTCGCACAACTACATATGTACATATGTGTATTGTATATGTACTCGCGCTCACAACGTTTCGCGAAAAGCCTGCAGATGTTCGTGTAACGATTGTGCAATGATTTTATGCAATTTGGAAAAATTTAAAATTAAGTGCGTACCTACAGTGGCCCTCTAAAGTGTTCGTACGCCCTTTAAAACAGAATAACTTTTTTATAATTGTACCAAACAACCTGATGTTTTGTAAGCACTTAGAAATATTGGTTTACTAAATGATGTGCAAAAAGAATTTTCCTGAAATTATAATTTGCAAGGTTACATGCAAAAATAAGAAAGGCATTTTTTTTAACTCTTTTATTTGGGACCTTAATGAAAATTTAAAATATATGTTTTGTAGAAAGATGTGCGATTCTGTGGATTTTAAGCAGAAACTGATCAAAAGTTCGTGGAAAGCTACGATTTCCACCATTCCTAACCGCTTGTAGCTCGTGTGTATCTAAATCGATTTCGATGAAATTTTCAGTATGTATGTAACTAACATTGATCTACAAAACATATATTTTAAATTTTCATTAAGGGCCGAAATAAAAAAGTTTTAAAAAATGCCTTTTTTAATTTTGCATGTAACCTTGTAAATTATAATTTTTTGAAAATCTTTTTTGCACATCATTTAGTAAACCAATGCTTCTAATTGCTTACAAAACATCAGGTCGTTTAGTACAATTATAAAAATGTTATTCTGTTTTAAAGGGCGTACGGACACTTTTGTAGGCCACTATTTTACTATTCTACTGTTAACGTAATCGTACTGCATCTTATTTGGTCTCATGCTAATCCGAAAAATCTCACAAATATATTCGTAAACGTTTCATAAAATAATGATGAAAAACAAAGAAGTTTTGTAATTTATCGTTTTGGATCTATCGACTCGCTATCCTTTCGAGCATTCCTGCGGCAAGAGATCAAGGTGTTCGCAATATGTGTACACGATACAAGTGACATTTCGGTCTCGAAGTTTCCACAGAGATCGAGACACAGTGTTGTGCTGGCGTGGAGCGAGTAAATCATTCAAAAGAGATCGTGATCGAGCAGCTAATCAGAAAGTTCTATGGCGAGACGGAAGTGAAAAATAAATCGGAGAGGGTCCTGGGTGTTCGATTTCGATTTTGCTTTCACTGATTGTGAGGCGACAGCGACGCCGTCGAACCGGGTCAAGTGCATTCAGCCAAGAGAAGCTATTCTGTTCGTTCCTATGGCGACTCCGGAGTTCCTCCGAGGCGCATTCAAAGGAACTCGCAAATTACTCGTCGTTAGTAGTCAGCGAGACACGCTCGCCGCCGTGTGCGTATGCCAATTCGTATGATCTGCGTTATTGATCAATGCCGGTGAATGATGCACTTGCTCGAAAACAATTAAGGGATTACGTTCCCGGAGAATGCGATCGTCGGGGATGAAACTGGCGCAAACGAAATCCCAGCTGACCGACGATCGACATTCGCTCTCGCCTCTACTGTCAGTAGGTTTCCCGTGAAAATAATAAAAATAATAACAAACTTCACCGATTTCTCTGAAGTTACGTTTTATCGCATTACTAGACAGCGGATCTTTATGCAAAATAAAATGTTTTCCATTGATTGTGGGAAGCAAGAATAACATAAAAATTTACTTCATCCCTTAACGACTTTCCTACATTAAAAGCAATATTACAAAATTCTTGAATTTTTTCAATCTTTTACTGTTTTTTGAAGTGAAACTTCTTTTGGCAGGGTGTAAGCCTAATTCGCGTCACAGAATTCGCGACATGAAAAAGCGAACGGTCAAAGGTCAAAAAAGTGGGGGAATATCGCTGGCAGCTGTTCTATACAATACAAGATGATTTTGGAAACTGGGACAAGTTACATTTTTTTCAGTGAAAATAGAGAAAAATGATACACGAAGAAATCATATGTCATAATACTTTTTTATCATAATATTTTATGCTTCTTGCGACTGCTAGAAGTTTTAAAAGCTGAAGTACTATGTATTCAGCAATTTGTTTCCCGTTCGAACTGCTTCTCAATTTTTCAACTTGATACCTAAAACTCTTCTATTTGTATTATCTAAACGCTTTTTTTAAAATCATGTTGAACTGATTCTTTTAAGAATTAGTTAGAAGAAGACTAGTAAGAGTCTCGGACATATTTTTCACTTTTAATTACTCGCATACCGTATTTACAATCTCGAAACTTTACATTTAATGTTTCACGCACAAACACAGGTGTCGACCGCACTGACAAATATTTATTTTGCATTTTAAAGTAGTTATTTCATTGAATAAAAATTTATTTATGTTGGAGTGATGTAAAGCTCCATGACCCGGTTATGTAGAAAGTGGAGTGCGAGTGATTGAAGATTAATATTCTTTCGATGCTCAAAGGTCGAAGGCAATATTTCATTACCGTAAAAAAGTTACAACACAGACTTCATTTACAATCGTCAAAATAAAATAGTTTCGTAAGAGACATTTATCGCGACTCCTGTACCTCAACAGTAAGCTTTTATCGTCTTCAAATTAGATTTCCGAAGACATTATATAACTCTCCGTCTTCTAGCGACTAATTCAGCATGTTAAGTATAAGATGACTCATTAGTTTACGAGCGCGTTCGCTGTCGTTATTGTGTAGATCATTAAAAATCCGTAATTATTTATCGTTGATTTATGAAGCACTATCAACCGACAGTGGGATTATTAAAATGTCAAGCGTGCATATTAGGGCTAATAAGCGGATTCACTCGGGCTCGGGGGAGAATATCTGAAGAATTGATAAGCAATGATTCGACCTAAGACGTGTGAAGTCATCGAAAATTCGCCCTCCTTGTCAGAGCTAAACGAGCAAATTGGGCCTATATTCAATCATATCATTGAAGTGCCGAGGCGTTAGCTGATTCCTCCAGATGTTGGGGTGTAACTCATCGCACCGTCGCGTCGTCGAGGGTATTGAAATACATCGACTCTCGCAGAACAGGGTATCGAGGAAAGGAGACACGACTCTTCGAGAATTTCTCTGTTGCGCAATTCTTAACTGATCTGTAAATGGTTGCGGTCTGTGTCTTCCACAGATGGGCAAACCTATGGCTGTGCATTGGACAGTTTCAATAACTAGACTGCGGATCTTTATGCAAAATAAAAACTTTCTACCTGAATTGCAACAAGCCGCGGTGAAATAAATATTTTTCTTGTTGAATATGTTTGATAGGTTGAAAATAATATAGTAGTAGTGTAGTATATTTAAATTCTTCAAATTTTTTTACTGTCAGATATTAGAACTACCCATTTTTATCATAAATGCATAAAATCTGCAGTCTATCAATAACGTATGCGACTTAGGGTTGTATACATATAACAATCCGAGAAAATGCGAACTATCTCCAGCAGGAGGTGAGCAAAATTAATTACATCGCTGTTTTACAGTTGCTTCGTTTGACCAAGGTGTTGGAAAATGAAAAATTAAAATTAGACGGACTTGCAGAGTTTCTGTCAGATTGTGTGCTGAATTTTTTAAACAATGCGTTGTACCAGGGGTCGGCAAACTACGGCCCGGGTAATTCATTCACTGAAACCCCGCAATAAAACAAAATTTCGTTTTTCAATGTTTAAATAAATGACTATATTTATAATATCATATTGAGATTGCTTTCAATATAGATAAAAAAACCCACTCTGTTTTATGTCTCTATCATAAACAGAACGAAAGTTATTGAATTTTGGCCCGCTTTCTTGGGAAGCTAGAGCAATTAGTTTACTACAGGATGTGAAAATAAATTTTTTCGAAAATTGCAATTGGTCGGAATTGTTGAGAAAATACTAAAAGTTGCATTTTACAACTTTTTTATGCGGGCCTATATTGAAAATTTAAAAACTACGTTTTGTAGATCTGTGTCAATTAAACATATTCTGAAAATTTCGTCAAAATCGGTTGCTATGAACTACGAACGTTTAAAGATGGTAAAAATTACAGATTTTCACGGTCTTCTGCCTATAACGGCAGTAAATCTAAGAATTCTTACATCTTTTAATGTCTGTAGTTTTTTTCTGCATCAACCGATTTCAATAAAAATTTTACAATGCGTATAATTAACACAGGTCTGCAAACCGTGATTTTTTAAATTTTCAATATAGACCCACATAGAAAAGTTGTAGAATGCAACTTCTAGTATTTTCTCTGCAATTCCGGCCAACTGCAATTTTTAGAAAAATTTCTTTTCTCATCCTGTAGTAAACTAATTGCTGCAGCTTCTCGAAAAAGTTCAAATCGTATAGTCCAATATTAAAAAAGGTATCGTTATTTTGAGAGCGTCCGAATATTAGTGGAAATCACTATATATGTATGTATAGTGTAATGTGAAAGGCTTAATTTTCCTACTTGTCAGACAATGTTCGGTATTTTTTCGCTTGGACGACTAGGTAAGTTGAAGGTTGATCGATGTGGTTGAAAAGTTGAACATTCAAGTAATACATGTTCAATGGATAATGGGATATTGCGTGATTGATTCGAAATTGATGAAGGAAAAGTTGCACATTCAAGTAGTACATATATGTTCGATGGATAATGGACATTGCAAGATTGATTAGAAAAGTTGAAGGTTGATCGATATAGTTGAAAAGTTGGACATTCAAGTAATATAATGTTCGATGGATAAAAGCAGAGTATTAGAATGACTAGCACAGTTGAAAAGTTTGATAGAAATATGAAGATTCAGTGAATGTCGCAGACATTGATCTCCATCAGAAGTATCGCTTTATTTAAAAATTCTTGCCCATGCCTCCGTTACAGCTACGAATACGGCCGGGAGTATTGAAAGGAACTCACAAATTACATTATTAGTACTGGCAGACACGCGTCACTGTCTTCGGTATGGAGAAGCTTCGGTGATATAATACGTCATCGATGAGTACCGTTTTCGTACCTTTTAATCGATAAGCCTCGTCGATAAATTCAGACGAGAATACGGGAATAAATAAATAATGGACTGCCATATTCGTAATTGCAATACCGGTGTGGGAACTCCATCTTTCGCGTGCGGTAAATGACTATAACATTCCGATATCCCAGGTTTAATATACGATTACGTATTTAAATGTACTTGTCGCGAAACTTTCAAGTCGGAGTCACAATTACTTGAATGTTCGTGGCGAGCATATTAAAATGTGGTTCGTAATAAAGTATCGCAATCGTCGTTTTTGAATAATAACGTTATTTTCAGTTAGTCGCGAAGTAATGAATTGCTGCATCGAAATGACTTCCTTGCTTATTTTTAGTGTAACAAAGCCGCGGTTTTTATTTGATTTACGCGATTAAGTCTCCTTTTCAACGCCACGGCAAATTGCAGTTAATGTACACGATATCTCGGATTTGCAGCAATGTTTCCCATTAAATTTGATCGCGATCAACTACCCTAATCGCTGCGTGCTAGCTTTTTTCATAGTCATTCGTGTGTCATTAATTTGACTGGGATTCGGATACACAATAATCGAAAAATGCTCAATTCAATTAAGACAACGAATATGAAATGAACCAAGTTGCTATTTACTGTAGAAACCAAACGTAAATTCGAACTAAACTGTCATTCTCTTGTACAAAGTGGTTCGAGTACATAATAATCGAAAAATGCTCAATTCAATTAAGACAACGAATATTGAATAAAAACATCAACGACAGTTTCCGAATCTCGTGATGTTCACCAATGTCGTTCCTCCAAATTAGATGATTGCGAAAACGAAACGTAAACTCGAACTAAACTGTTACTCGCCTACGAAAGGTATAACTTTCGAATTTCTTAACACGCGCAATATGGGTGCAGTGTCGCCGAAAATTTTCAGCTTTCAAAACCCGAATCTCTGATCCTCCTGTTTTTATTTTCAGATAGCAGACAAACCGGTTTGTGGGAGAATAACGCGAACAATGCTTCGTAGAACAAGGATACGTTAAAGCGCACGATACTTATTATTATTTCACCTAAGTCGGAGACAGGAACGGGACAACTTACTGTGATCGAAACTCCGGAAGCGACACGTGTCTGCGGCGCGAATTCCTCTGATCAAGAATTCTCGCCGACGCGGAGGACCTACTTGTAAATGAAGAAAATGTTCCCGAGATCACCACTGCACCAACAAAAAAAAAAGAACGAAGACGCTACCGTTCCCACAGGATTAAATCTTCGATATGGAAGGCGGAATTTTTAAACCGCGAACAAAAAGGATTTCGATCGATCCTGTCCCGTTTTGTTGTCTCGGATCGAAGGTTTCGATCAAGATCGATTTTTCGAGAACCCTGAAGAGTGCCGTTGGGTCCGTTCCGCGCGCCGTCGAGCGCACTACTGGTCCGAGCCGATCGTCGCGGCAAGACCGGCACGAAAATAAGCGCAAGTATTCTAATACCGCCAATCGTGTGGAAGAGCGTGACCGCGAACCATCGCACCGATTCGCGCCTCTTCCATTGACAGAAGCGTGACCGATAACAGGAACCGGTTCGGCCATTTTTCCGGGGTTGTTGCGCGCGGGAAAGCACAGTAGTGCTCACTTAAGGGAGTATTCTGCTTTTTCATTTTCGATTCTTTCTAAATTCGTAAAATTAACATAGCTGCAGGCGTCTGACGAACGCAACTCGCGTTCGAACGTAAGTATTCAGTGGCAAACCAATAATAGCTTTGTCAGAAGAACGCATATGGAATTGACATAAGAAGTCTAATAAAAATAACAATTGCAATTAAAATCACAATAAAAATAATAAATATTAAAATTGTTCGATCCCAACGCCGGCACCTCTGGAAATTCCATGTGCTATTTAAACTGTGGTGCCCGAGGTGGTTCGGAACCCACCTTATAAAAAAGTATAGGTCCCGTTGCGAAATAACCCTGACAGTTAACAAAGCGACGTTAATATTAAAAAAAAAATTAAAATTATAATTACAATTAAAATCACAATAAAAATTGAAATTGAAGCAAAAACACTAACTCGAACAAATAATACATAAATAATATATAAAAACCACACTGTTTATGGTCTTAAAGACGTCTTTTTAGGACGTAAGACTTTCAGACCTAAAGTAGATGTAAAATGGACGTTTTTAAGACGTCGTGTGCTATCTGGAATAGTACTTTAAATTTTTGTAATTTTGGAGTAATGACACTCGCAGTAATGACACCGTTCACGTGTGTCTAAATAAATATATACTACAATCTCAATAGATATTTAATTAATTTCAAATATTCTTAACGGGTGAAATTGATTTGCAAAACGTTGAATTGGATTTGCAAAAAGATGAATTTGAAGTGCAAAACCTATATCCTGGCTCCCCTATCATTGTGCGCATTGTCGCTGTTGGTGGGAGCGCCAGGATAGATCCAGCATGTAAAAAAAACCATTCTTAATTTTGTTATTTACATCGAGTCTATAAAACTGTACCTTGTCCAACGAGACGAGTCGATGTTACCTTTCTCAGGTAGGCAGCAAACGACGCACTTGGTACTTTACTGCCTCGATCGTCTCGTTGGAGAAAGTACAGTCCGTTTCTATTGATTTTGAATGTTGATAACCGAATATATATCCAGCGGGTCGCGGTTCAGAGTATTCCCAGTATCGTAAATCGTTCTGCGTTAATGGTCCTGATCTTCAGCTGTCTGTGATTTCCCAAGCGCCGCAGGACATTAAAGCGGATTTAATTAGCAGTTTCAACGGTGTTAGTTCGAGGAATTGCGACAACCGCCAAGAAATAAAAGGATCTTTTCGCCTAATCGTCCGCAGCAGTCGCATCTTTGCGACTTTTCATCGCAAAAGGGGCCGCGCCGTAGATCATTGACATACATCATTACGCCGTTATTGAGTACCAGTTTCTTCAACATTTACGACCAGGAATAAGAAATTCGAGTCGAATACAACCTTCTTTCTTAACCCATGTTTTATTATTTTTTATTGAAAAGTGGAACTTTTACATTCCGAGTCGTTATAAATAATTAGGTCGAAAATTAGTACGATCGATGTTCCTTATTTAAGGCAACTGGTGGCATTTTTTGTATCATTCGTTTTGTGTTTAACTGTTATTAAGAATTTTGAAAAAGTACTCCACCTGTGTGTAAACAATTCATTAGCATGTTTAACCAAGGCTTCATTTTGCTGTATATGCAAATATGTATACATATATGCTTCATTACCTCTAAACTTCCATCTTCGGGCAAATCGGAACAATGTATAGCATTTTGTACTTTTGTCTTCCCGTATTTGGCTCGAAGGGTGTTCGGTCTAACTTGTCGCGCTATGTCCTGCAAGCAAGAAGACCATGAATACTATGAATTAAATGAAAAGACACGTATACTTACTGGATCCATAGGACCGCACCATTTCCTGAATTCCCCTTGTATATCAAATGTTGGATCTTTGTGCTTTAATTCCATTACAATGCATGGTCCAGATTGTAGTTCTCCCACCATGGCCTGAAACCAGATTCGTTAACCTTCAATTACTCGCACTCCACTTTCTACATGACTGGTTAATACATGGAAGTTTACATCGCTCTAATATAAATAAATTTTGATTCAATGAAGTAACTACTTGAATGCAAAATATATATTTGCTACCGTGGTCGACACCTTTGTTTATGCTCGAAACACTAAATTTAAAGTTTTCAGACTATAACTACCATATGATATCAGTGATGTTTTTACACACCCCGTAATCTGAGAGCACGCCCTTGTATACTTCTAAAAATTCTTCTGCGTCAAACGGGTTAACATTAAATTGCTGTATGGCAGATATCATGTAACCAGCTTTTTGAATGTCATCAATAATATCCCCTGTGACAGAAACAAAAATAAACAATGATAAAATGCTTAAGATATACATTAGTTAGAAATATATTGTTGTGCACCTGTTAGCTTAGCTTGAACAGCGTGTGGCTTAATAATACAGCAAGTGCAGTCTTTTAAAGTGACCGTGTTCGCCGGGCCCTTCTTTTTGCTTTTCGAGTCGGGAAAGAAGAATTGTAATTCCTAAAAAACCAAAGAGGCATAATATGTACGTATACTGAAAACTATACTAAAAGGTAATACCAACTTTCTCTGCGCTTTCTTCTTTCAGAGAACCATGCAAAGCATTGTGAACAATGTCTTTACCATAACAAGCTCTGAGAGAATTTGGAGCTTCAGAACGAGCTTGCTCGCTATCCTCTGGTCCGATTACTTCTAGCCAACGTGTAATTGCATGATCACCCAATAATTCTAAAGCTACAATAGGTCCAGAGATAAGATAATTTGTAACGTACCTAATTGGAAAATATAAAAGATAGAATTTGCATTTAAACATTGGAAGCATATAGAAGAATCAATTTATGTATTACGCTGTATCTGTACTCTCTCTGTCTTGATAAAATGTCGTTGCCTCGTCCTGTGTCAGTTTGACCATTTTAATGTTGGCAATGTGGAAGTCGCAGGAGGCTATGCGCTTTAATATCTCTCCTAAGTGGTCTAGAGCATCTGGCTTTACCATTGCAAATGTTCTAAAACAAATGATATTTTACCAATTATAACAACTGACAACATATTTTAAACACCATTTAATATTCAAGGCAATAGAAATACTTCTGCATCTTCGTTTGTAATTTCTTTCGTGTAGCACAATCCGCGTAATCCGTTATTTTGATATTCCGTGAGAAAATGGTCACAATTGCACCCACGTAAAAATCGTCTGCCTTTATGCCCTCGCATTTTGTTCTCCTTAGAAACGTTTTCTTTACTTTTATATCAAACTGCAAAGTAAAATCAGATTGCAATCTAATTTTTAAGTCGTTCGAATAATATAATCGGTAGATGGCAGATTTTATGCATTTATGACAAAAATGGGTAGATGTAATTTAAAACAGTAGTAGTATTAGAAGAATTTCAAAATATTGTTATAATATTTTCAACTTATTAAACATATTAAAGGCATAGTCTCGAAGTAGGTAGTAAAATTAATGCATTATTTTTACGTTTACGAGGCGAATAATGCAAATTATGCCTCGTTAATGTAAAAAATAGGACTTTTGAGGGTGATTACGCCCTAGATTGATCTTTTATGTAGTGCTTTTGACTACTGAAAATGAGAAGGCGCATTTAAGAAAGAAAATGAATTTCTGTTTCACTCTGGTTTATTGCGATTCAGGTAGAAAATTAGTATTTTGCATAAAGATCCGCTGTTTAATAATCAGGAAACACGTACCAATTCAACAGTGTTATCATACGGATAATAATACAAATAAAAGTTCTTCAGGATGCTAGCTATTTTATCATACCACTCAGCCTCGAAAATATATTTTTCGTTATGCTCCACCGACATCATTTCAATGAAAATTTATTTTATAAGTAAGGTTACGTTCAATGTCCATTTAATTATTGTTTTTGTGTCCTATCTACTCATACTTCGATGAAGTATATTGTATATATTTCAACTGTAGACTGTAGACGTAGACATTGTTGCACTCAATAAACAGCAAATGTATGTAGCTATGACAACGGCTCGATAGTAATCAATGAACAGCTGACTGCAGCTGACTGAACTTTCCAAATCAAAATGTATCTACACAGATGATCGTCTGTTTATATTTGTGCCGCTTTTCCCATAAGACATAATGTTAATTCCGGCACGAATTATTTGCTCTTCCTAAACGTTGCTAAACGTCCGTACAGCGCCATTTCATGCAGCGACAAAACGCTCAAACTGTTAGCCAAATGTTACCGACAGGTCGCGTGACGATGTTCGTTCGTCAGCCCAGAGGGCGTAAGAAAACCAGTTATTGTGTGAGACTCGAAACTCCATATGGTGATTGGTCTACTCTTATACCTCGTCTGTGGTCGCGCACCTCTATGACCTACGCAATGTACACCTCTGTTGGTCGGGTTGCCGCATTTTAGGCGGTTTTTAATTGTTCATAACTAAAAACTGAAGCCCCGAAATCGCAGTGTACTTATTCTTCATTTTTGTTTTACATTGCCATGGAGAACCACCTCTTGCATTTTCTCCCATCTGTAATCGAACATCCCGTATAACATACATAATATTGGGTTGGAACGAAAGTTCGTAGCGTTTGTAAATTCAAATTGAAAGCTAAAATTCAGATATTTATTCATAGATTTATTCAGTAACATATTTTCCATTTTGTTCTATTACTCTTTGCCATTTTCGAGGTAACTTCTCGTGTTATTGAATAAACATATGAACAAATACCTTAATTTTATCTTCGATTCTTAATTTGAAAACGCTACGAACTTTCTTTTCAACTCAACATTATGTATAACATCCATATATATATGGTACTATATATAGTATTCATTTGTGATCACATTTGAATAAATTAAAAATTAACATTCACATTTGAATAAATTATTATAATATAATAAAAAAAAAAATTTTTATATTATATGTGGCATTTTAACACTAGAACTACCGGATGAGTCAAAATGACTTGCTCCTGATTGAAATCTATTAGAAATATTAAAATTATAAGTATGTTTTCCTGAGAAATGTATTTGGTCAACTTTCCTCTCTCTCTCTCTCTCTCTCTCTCTCTCTCTCTCTCTCTCTCTCTCTCTCTCTCTCTCCCTCTCTCTACTGAAGTACATATTTAGACAAACGAAGTTATTGGTGAAGCCCCATAAATCCTACAGTAATAACCGATAAACTCATTTTTTTATATTGTTCACTTAGACGACTTTTATAATTAACACCCAACGAATTGGAATTCGTTATATGGATATAAGATTTAAATAACAAGCACTATTATCTAACGGTTCGTTTTCCACAATGTCGTAAAAATTACATTGAGTCAATTTAGTTTAAAATAATGTCATGTGAAATAACTGATAAACTCATTAGTTTTTAAATTTTCACTCAGACCCCTTTCATAATTACGGGCGCATATAATATACGAAATTGTTGAGGCCGTCGGTGGCGCAGTGAAACCGTTCAAAACAATGTTCTCGGAAATGTTCTCCGATCATTTGAACAGTGAGCATCGGCGGGTGTTGTTTCAATGCGTGAACCATTAGCGTATCTCCGTCAATTTCCGAGTAGTGGTTCATTCCTCGGCAGCTTCATGTCTATGTTCGCCAGATGGCACGAGCACGGTCACCTGTTTACCTGTATTTCTACCTGAGGGGATGCAACATCAGGGACCGTCGGAGCCGACCAATAGCTGCGCCGACCCTGGGCCCCACTCGTCCCTTTCTTCTGCGCGTCACTTGACGCCTGACTGGAGTAAGTAGAACAGGCTTTACGGCTCTACGTAGTTCAGAAATTCATCGGCTGCCTGTCGAAACCGATTTCCAGCAGTTATTCCTCGCTGCTTTCACCGTAATTGTCGCGCGTCGACGAATAGTGCGCCGTAGTGTACCGATATTCCTCGTGGAGTGCTTAATTGCCGGTCGGGAGAGCGTGATCAGGTGAGCAATTCCAGGATCTATCGGGTCAGCAATCATCAAACTCTTCGATCGTCGAATCGGATCGGATCGACCAAGAGGAAGTTTCCCAGCAACCAACTAAGGACATTTCGATCGATGATCGATCCGATCTGGGTTCTCGAGGACGTTCGTTATTTCGTAGGCGTGTTTCCTCGATCCCCTGCTCGCCTCTAGCCACCCATCGACCTGCCTGCATTTTTCCACTAAGGTCGCGTGACTGCTCGTCGCCATCTAAAAGGAAATCCGTCGACCAAATTCTTCCATCCTTCTCGCGTCTCCTGCGGCGGTCGTCTCCAATTTTCTGGCGCTTGATGACTCTTCCTTCGAAAAACCGTTCAAATGCTCCTAAGCTGCCCAGCAGGTTTGGGCATGTTGAAACTTTGACTCATCTTCGCCAGCCTGTTCCGCGCACGAACCTGATCGCATGGCGCCTGCTCGACGTTTATTTCGATTCCAAGTTCCGGAATCTACCCGTGGAATCCAACGAACGTCGCAGCTAGAACATGGCGAGGCATTCGGTTCATCGGTGTAGCTGTTTAGCTCCCCTTCAGCATATCTATATGGTTCGATTGTCTTCGAAACTTCGGTGGGATTTGCATATATGTATATGCAACTTTGGAGAAAATCAATCTTCCTTCCGAACGTCTACTTCCATCCTTCGACTGCGGGGTCAGCATCTATTTTGTCTCAGAGAGTATCGAAATCGTCTTTTATTTCTTAATTTGAAAAGAATCCACAAGAAACGCCCTATAAAAGTGTGTGATAACCGTTTAACGAAGGAATACAGACGTATTGGCGACATTATGGTTGTTCATTGTCTTCTTCTGGTTCTAACATTAAACCTACCGAGCACCGAGAGCGATCGAGATGTCTCATCTTCAAAAAATGACGAGGCTCTATTTGTCTAGGATTTGTGCGATTTTTATAAGAACACGTGCGTGGACAGAGAAATTTATCGAATCGATTTCAAACGTACAGTCGGCTCCCGTATAACGCAATCACAGAATTGTTTGAAAGTACTGTATGTTTATGGAATTTTTAACGTTTCCAGACAAATTTTGAGAAAGTGAAATCAAATACACTCTTATTTTCAGTGGTAGTAGCCTGTGTAGATCTGAGATAAATGAAAACAGTACTAAATTTTATTGAAAATATTATATTTTAGCATTTTTTGAAAATTTTCAAATACCATAAATGCATAAAGATCTACAGGCTGTAATAGTTTATAATTAAAAATGAGTAGGTGTAATTTAAAGCACTGAAAACATTAGAAAAATTTAAAACTACAGTTACATTATATTAAACATATTTGAAAAGAAAATAAACTTCTATTTCACTCCACTTTGTTACAATGCAGGTGGAAAATCTTTATTTTGCATAAAGATCCGCTGTCTATATTTATAATCTCCTACTATATGGCTGTTGCCAAGACATTCAAGACAAGGCATGTTGACAAACAGAAGACAGAAGACCTCGGTGACTGTAAACCGAGCAACACGCGCATGTAATAAACAACTTTTATAAAAAGCCCTGCATGAATACCTGTATGTGAATGTACTGTCGCATAAAGAATATTATAAACATGCAGTTCTTTTAAACCGTTTTTTGAGCACGTTATATGGGAAAATTTACTGCAAGCAACTTCACAATTGCGATAATTGTGGAATGAAAAATATGAAACCGGTCGTTTGACCGGCAACGGTAGAGAAGTCTGTTTCATGGTTCCAGTCGATTAATGCAGATTAATCATGTGTATTCCGCAACCGGCACGCGGCGTTCGTATTAAAAGATCGCACCATGGACATGGTTCATTGCGGTACCGCATACAAATATTCGAGCAATGATACAAAAGCGACCATGGGATGTCTGAAGCATCGGGAACAGTTACGCCGTTATATTGCTAGACCCAGACACAGGGTATGCAGACTACTCTCTCTCTTTCTCTCTTTGTCTCTTTCTACCGTATACCTTTGAACGCTTATCAACAGTCGCAGATTAGCCTGCATTTTTGCGTCCTCATTGGCGCTGGCTGACTGCGAAACAATGACGACGATAAGCAACGCGGATAGGAAGACAGCAATGCTTTTATTATGTTCCTTCACTCGCCTAGTGAACGTAAAAATATCGTGCGGGATCGAACTTCGAAATTGAATTATTCGGGATGCACCCTCTGCACACACTCAGAGCTATTTTAACTCGAAAATTAAACATTTCTTCCAACCTAGAATATTTCCATTCTATTGGGTTGGCAAGAAAGTAATTTCGGTGTTTTAAAGTGAAATAGCACCGAATTTCTTTATTCAAGCGATGAACTTTAATCAATAGAATATTTTCTTATTTATTCCTTCTGACAAAAGATCATCGAACGAAAGAGAAAATATCTTATTCATTAAAGTTCATTGCTTGAATGAAAATACCTCATACAATACTTAAATGTTTAGTAATTGATTAGTAGACTGCGGATCTTTATGCATTTATTGCAAAATTGAGTAGATGAAATTCAAAATTGTTGGAAAATTTTGAAAATTGAAGATGTCAATATATAATTTCTCCTGGAGGAGATTAATTAATAATTTTAATAGATTAAAAGATTAATAGATTAATAGATTAAAATCATTAAGGGAAGAAATAACACCCAATTTCGTTTCTATTTCTTGCAATCGATGCAGACAATCTTTATTTTGCATAAAGATCGGCAGTCTATTGATTAGATACCGACATATTTAATAATGCAAACAATATTGTGAATAATGGTACAGCAATTTTTAGTGACTCTGAGTCGCCACTCCAGTGCTAAGTGAAGTCAATCTTGTCGACATTTTGATAAGGGAACATGTACCAGTTTTACTTTTAAGTCTCGATACAGGTGTAGTGTTAAACAGGACTGAAAATTGGAATGAAATTGACAGCGACGTGGTTCCCATTGTCTTATCAGTAGAAGATTATTTTCGGAGCAATCAGTTGAATCGCAGGTTACAGTAGTATCGCTTGATCATCGATCGTAAACTTTAATTTCATTGTGCAATGCGCCTCATGTTGGTAACTTAACGCGATTCCGATTCAATTACAATAATACAGAGACAATAATAGACGTCGCGTATTGCATAAATGTGCTCATACTCACAGTGTCGATGAATAATTTTTCAATTTATTTAGTCGTTCAAGCTCTTGGTGCCTAGCTTATTTTCGTCAGTATTTTCATGAGGAATTAACAATTAATACAAAGTTCGTAGTCATACGTGTACTATATTTGTGTCAAAAATTTAACTGGAAACAAATGGTCAAATATTTCCGAGCGAAATTGTATGCAAGCAATTAACAATTAACCTCTTGCCGTATTTTGACGAGCTAGACTCGTGATGAAGGTTTTTAACAAAGTCTAACAAATATGAATGTTATGTGTTCCTTTTTAGATGAAACAAAATTTGATTCGTTTGTAATAAATATTTAAGCATTTAGATATGTAAATGTAGCCATACAAAAAATACAAATTTTCTCTTCTCTTCTACGACATTTTTCCGGATTAAGACGTTCTAATCACTGTAACTGTAAAAGAATAGGTAAGGGGTTAGTGCAAAGTCCGTAGATCATACGTGTATTACATTTACGATGTCAAAAATTTAATAACTTTTCGTGCCATTGGGAAGCTGAATTACCCCTGTGCGCAATTTTCAACTGAAAACAAATGATCAAATATTTCCGAGCGGCATTGCATGCAAGCAATTAACAATTAATACAAACTGCGTGTTAGGCATTGTGTATTTCGTTTAAATAGTATATCAGCGGTGGTCTTGCCTCGTGTGGTCACGATACGCGAGCATTAATATTAATACAAATGCCAGAACTAAGTATATGCGTAAGCTATACACACATTCTGTCGTCACCACTATAATTTCACACTATACTGGGTGTTCAGAAAGTAGCGACTCGCACGTCGAATAGGAATATACTTGTTCGTTTTAATCAGATGTGAAGAGCTTGGATGATTAAGTAATTAAATAATTATGTTACCGTTCGTTTGACATGCAACATAATGTGTGCATACATAATATGATCGCAGTCTAATGAAAAAAGGTTGACGTGCTTGATTATTATTATTATTATTGTTTACAACGCAATAAAACGCAATAAAAAATGTGATATCTAAAGTGCATCGTAAATATTCCTTTATTCTCCAAGTCGTAATCACTATTGCGATGTATTACGTTTTATCTGAATGTCTATAGTCTATGCGATAGAGAGAGTGTATCAATTATAATGTCACTGCACAATTAAAGTCGTAGTAGACTATCATGGAACTGAATTCATTGAGACAGTTTCTACGACAAATTACAAAACGTAAAATTTTCATTTTGTTGAAGATTTATGAACTTGAACTTGTTTTATATAAAGCTAAGGAATAAATATTTTGTTTTATTGCAGCAACCGTATTTTTTTAATTATATATACACAGGAGCAAAACTGATCACACACACTTTAAATCAGAATAACATTTTTATGAATGGACCAGAAGACTTCAATTTCTATGTGAGGCTGGAAGAATTAGTTTAGTAAATGAGGTCTAAAAAATATGTTGAAAAAATGCATTTGGTCGGAATTGTGAAAAACAACAGTAAAAATTGATTTTGACGACTTTTTTAGCGGGGCCAATAACGGAAATTTAAAATGTGTTTGGTCAACTTGTATAAATTATATACGTTCCGAAAATTTCATTGAAATTGGTTAATTGGTTTACGAGTTATAAACGATCAAAAGTGGTAAAAATTGCAATTTTTCAAGATTTTCAGCCTTTTTCCACTTTTGATTGAACGAGGATTTAAGAAATTTTACGAAGCATGCGAGCTGTACGTTTGATCAACAACCTGACTTTGTTGATCAAGCAACTCTTCTATCAGTTCCTGTGTAATTTCTTTCGTTAGTTATCTGGTAAAAATAAATTTTCTGTCCTCGTAGATGCTAATCAGTTAATCAGACGGTAAAAATATTGACAAGAGCATTCTCTTTTTATCGAACGTGACGAATGAAACGTAATCAATAAAAAGTAAAAGGTATCAGAGAAATTGTTCGTCTGGCAGATATGTCTTATAATCAAGAAAAAGATATGTACAAAATTATTTGAAGAATAGGGCTCTCGCGATTGAACATATAAGTATCCTTCCAAGCAAACCGTAAAAATGTGAATATTTCAAAGGAAACGAACGTCGTGTTTTTATCTACATATATAGATAATAATGATACGCGAACAACAAGCTCTCTTTAAAAAACGAAAATAACGGTTTAGACGTAAAGATTTATTGATACTAACGGCGGGATTATTGGCGTCACGTTGTTTAGTAAAATATTAGGCTTGCAACATAAATAAGTTCGTTCGGTTGCAAATACAAACGTGTTCTAATTATAAGAATTTCATTGCGACAAACAATGAATTCGTCGAGAGACCGTTCGTAAATAATAATGAAGATTTACGACTCAATGGCTAAGCAGATGTTCAAACAACGAGCAGGAAATCGATCGACAATTTCTCAACTACAAATAGACTGAGGAAACTGCGTTGAAAATTCTAGACAAATTTTTCACCTCAGAACTGGTTGTTAGTTCAATAAATAAACTAAACATAGGCATTCACATATATTTGCTGTAAATGAAATTGGAGAATTATAAATTGCTTGGGAAACAGGGGCGGATCAAGACAAGTGGGGGTCCTGAGCGGTCAAAAATTTCGGGTCTCCCCCCGCAAAAAAGTTTCAAGAAAACTGTCATTAAGTCATAAACAAGAAAGAAAAAGTAATCAAAAATTCTATACAGTGCAACTTACAGTTCTATACACTTAACATTTTGATTTCTGATTTGTTCGATTATTTTACCAGGAGGCCCTACAATTAATGACTTCTTTTTTTTTAGCAAAAATATCCGTTAGCGGTAACCAGCGCTGTAACACAATTTTACAAACGCAACATTTTCTGCTCCAAGCGCGGAGCCCCCAGAACCGTCCGGGGCCCTAAGTGGCCGCTCAATCCGCCCCTGTTGGGAAACAATAAACCAGCACATATAGAGATAGATCTGATTAAAAGTAGGAGGAAACACTTGCCTTGACAGACTGCACTTTGCGACAAGGAAAAATACGTTTTACGTGGAACATTGAGCAAACAAATTCTATTATGCAAAGTGGAAAACAGTTTACGTAGATGGTAAATTCCTGTTTGCCGCGTTCGAACGCGGATAATTTTATTTATAGTCACGGCAATTTCGGATGTTCAATGGACGGTGCATTAGGGAGGATTAGAAAACGATCTCGAAACGTGACGGACATGCTTCGCCCCGAGAGATCGGTCAAAATCAGCCTATTCTGTACACCATAATTTCATTCTCGACCTGATATTCCCACTCGAGACCGGAGACGATCGCTCCCGGCCCCTGAATGAATAAATACCGAGTGGAAGAGCCGGTTCGCCAGATGCTTCGATTATCTTCTTTTTTTCCGTTCCCTCTACTTTTTCTCCGAGCTACGAACACGATACACGTCGATCGTGAAAAGCTGAATTTTTCGTGCAACGCACAGCGCCGAACCGTATAAATAGGGGAAATCGTTGGATCGTTGCGCAGCAAATGGATTTCTACCGGTTAGAGAGTTTTCCAGTGTTTCTGTGTCTCGAGAAAATTCGGTTTTGTCGAATTCAAGTAACGACGGCGTTCGATAATAACGTTGAACGATTCGGAATTGAATTGTTTTAGCTGTGAGTTTCGTGAAACATTTGATAACGCGGTGACCAATCAATGACACGTACTCCCTGCTTCTATTGTTCTTCTTTTTTCATTAAAACATGTTCTCGAGTATTCGAATTGGTTCGAAGTACGCTTGAAACGTGCTTATCAAACAACTGGACACAGAACATGTGTAATTAGTAGACAGGGGATTTTACGCATTTATGACAAGAACGAGTAGGCGAGTAGGTGTTTTGCTAGCAATTAACACTAGGACTATCGAGCACTAAACGCAATTGGCATACATTGCCATATAATAATGACAAAATTGCATTTATTTCGATTTCGTACCAGTTTTATTTAAATGTGTACTTCAACAGAGAAGTTCACCAAAAAAATTTCTCAGGAAAACATATTTATAATTTTAACGCTACTAAAGAAAAATTCAGGAGCAAGTCATTTTGACTCATCCGGTAGTTCTAGTGTTAAATTCATTAAAAAGAACGAAGAATTCAATAAAGGGGATGTACTCAACAGAAGTGACATTGTTGTATCGAATCCTCGACTTCGTGACACCATCTGCCTCTGGAAAGGCAGGTGCTTTTTGCGACACTCTCCAGCCATGCCATTGAGAGCTCGTTGCTAAAAACAGGAGCTTCTCGGAAATCTCTGCAAGATATTAACCTCATGCAGTTGTTGTTACAAGTGCGATCTATAACTTCGCACAGTTTACTACAAATAAACTGTAACCTGTTTTCATTTTAAATGTGCATTCGACCTGTGTAGCTGAAACATGGAAGTCTCTTCATCCAACTTATTTTATGATAAAATGTTCGTTTGAAAAATCTTTATATGTACTAGCTCGTTAGATATTTTATTACAAATAGTTTACTACAAATAAACTGTAACTTGTTTTCATTTTAAATGTGCATTCGAGCTGAGTAGCTGAAACATGGAAGTCTCTTCATCCAACTTATTTTATAATAAAATGTTCGTTTGAAAAATCTTTATACTATACTAGCTCGTTAGATATTTTTATTCTCGAAACAGTAAACTTTGCTCAAGAGTTATTCGTGAGTGTAGTTTGCAGAACTATGGACGAAGAATTTTCGTGAAATGAAATTACCAATTTTTCTATCTTTATGTCTGTTATATAACCATTTTATTATGTCGTTGATGCGTATGGAAGATAAAAATAATATTCTACACTACACAGACCTTTAAACGACTGTCAAGATTAGGAATTCGTAGTAATTGATTTATTATCTAGTACATTGAAAATTATTATTTTTTAATCAATCAGATATTAGATAGTTTATGCAATATACAAGGTGATTCTGTGAACTGAGACAAGTTACTGCTCTTTTTTAAAATTGTTTTATTCGTAGAATGATAAAAGAGATAAGAATGAAGTGCAATTGCACCTAGCGGATGCATCGGTGCATCCACACAAAAAATAACTTCATATTTTTTCGATTTTTACTGAAAAAAGAGCAGTAACTTGTCCCAGTTCCCAGAATCACCTTGTATACGTTTAAAGCGACTCCCGAATCTTATTCAACTGAAAAATCTCGACTCAGAAATACTGGTAAATATATCTGAATTAAAAAACTAATTGAAATTATATCCTCGTTTCAATCGCACACGTAGTCGCTGGTCATTGAAACCTATCGATCGCTTATATCGCTCGAACGTGTAATCTGACGATATCTCATTCTCCCCGATCGTGTTGTAAAATGTTGAAAGGTCAACAATGTGACGCAAATTTTGTTGATGGCGAACAACTTTCGACTCTCGAGGATGCTCTGCGCGAAATCAGCGATATTCACGAATCAGGAACGCCGATCACGTTATGGAATAATTAACCAGAAATTACAATTAATTCGCACTTTGATGTCTGACTTCTTAACATATTCACGATCACGAGGAAATGATTGTAAAAAGTTGAATAAAGAAAAAATTCTTAATTCGCGATTTACTATTCAAACGAGCGGATCTCATACATGACTTTCATACGGTAGATAGTGCTGACTAACAAAACTTAACAACCGCTAAAGATGGAAAGCCCGCCAATCAATTGATGTTAAAAATGCCTCGTACGTTTCATCATCAATGCGTATGGCGTTATCCGCGAGCATATTTGCACGAGGAAATTTTTCCGAAACGGGAAATCGAGATGTTCAATTTCTTATCTCGGTGAGATGAAATATTTTAAAATATTTTGTTCGCAATCGTGACAAGCTCACAAATGATAACGCGTCTCTTTCCTCGATAAAGAAATGCAATTCAAATAGAATGAAGAACTTTCTAGCGGAAGATCGATCACAATAGAAATCCATTTTATACACGGTTGACAGAATCGAAGATTTTTCAGAAGAAATTACCCACGCTGTAGTCGACGTTACTGCGTCGCTAAAAATCTATGTTCCCTTGAACTCTGCATCCGGGGTGCTTCGAAAATCCTGATAAATCTATGCGAAAAGGTAGTGCGCGTGTTAGAGCTCCGAATACGGGATACAAAGGCGCGAGCAGAGCGTAGTCTCAGACAAAGCAAATATGTTATCAGCGTACATATAAGATAAACGGGTTGATAAGAACAGATAGTAACGGAACCTATATGTACGTTCCCTGATAAAATAGAGGTAATGGTGCGCCGACGAAAGGGTTACTCCAAGTCTAAAACACATCATTCACGTGGAAAATCAATGATTCAAAACGCTGCGGAGTTTCCGGTGAATTCATCGAAAATTCCAACTTTCATTTCATCACCGAAAATTTAGGTCCACTTTCTTAGGAAGCTTGTTCAGAAATAAATTTTCTGGATATCATAACATTAAATGTTAATTATTAAAGTCGTTAAAATCGACTTCTTGTTAGTATTAATCGCCAGATTTCCGTCACAAATGCAAATCATTCATATTGTTATCTATATTGTCCTTAATCTATTATACATTCCATCGCGTCCAGACTCAAAAGTTCTTTTGTGTTTACTGCATTTTTCAAATTGACGTCTGCCTTGCTATTTTCATTGGGCACACCTCAAATCGCACATACAGATTATTTATTACTAGACTGCGGATCTTTATGCAAAATATTCCACTTTCTTAAAATTCGTCTACAAAAATTGGAAATTGCATAAAAAATATCCATTGCAGTCTATTTATTATAAATGTGCTTGATGTATACTTTATCTTATTCAGACTTCAAAATTATTTGTTACAACAAAGAACGTCACGCTTGCCCCGAAATCTTCCTAATTTTATTATCACGTTCCCGATAAACTATTCCGGATGACACGGTAGGATGGGTCGAACAGATTCGACTGCAGAATACTTGTTGCGTCTGTCCCCATTAGTTCTATCGACACGGTGCGGTGGTGCGTTGCGTAAGTGACAATTACGATACAAAAACATTTATGCGACGGAACGGGAACGCTGCGTTCAAAAGGTAGCGATAGTCCGTTTCGAGAACTGTCTAGAATATCGACTTCTCCAAGCAAGATGAAATAGCACATTGACCGACGCTGTAGCTTTCACTATGTTGCTATTTTGTCAAACAACAATGAGCGAAGTGTTACAAGACTATTCGCGGAATTAAAATAGACTAACTCAAGTGCATTTGCAGTTTTATTAATATTTTTCATATTTACCTGTATGACACAATTTTTCATTTCTAATATAGACTCGAATCATTCTTTGAACGATCGCATTCACGATTGCGATCGAACATTTTGGTTTGTCAGTGGGAAGCAGAAAAATTGAACGCGAGAAATGAGTGTTTCGCGAAACGATTTTAATTGGACATCTTCGAGGTTCTTTTCCTGTAGGATCATCCCCCTTTCCGGCTTTTATCGGTCACCGGTCCCTTTGCACCAGAGCCGCCAGATTAAGACTCGTGTCCCCACTCTACCTTCCCCTTCTACCTAGTTCGTAGTCACGTGACGCATTTCGTGCATGTGTCCCTCATCTGGCGACTCTGCTTTGCACGCGGTGCCGCCAGAATCGACCAAAACTGATCGATTTTTCCTCTCCTCCTTTTCCCCTTCCACTATCCCGTTCCACCACCATGAGCATACTCCAGCATCCCACGCTAAGACTGGCTTCGTATTAATCTGGTTTTCAGAGAGGGGGTAAAACTGTGTTCCCCTCGATTTGCCCGATCTGGCGGTTTGCACGCCTCGCCTCTTTCGTGGCGACGATCGCCGATTTACGAAATCCTCACTTTTACTGTTATTGACACTAGGACTGCGGCCGATTATGTTGTATCAGTGTTGACGGTGACCAATAATGGTTCCCGGTAGAGATTGATATTCGAGCTGGTTGATTTCACAAGAAATCAGCTAACCATCGTGCGACGAATCGGTCATGCAGGTCGTACAGCGAATCGATCAGATCGATATATGTATGTAATTCCGACTATGGGGAACGCCTCTGATACTGTTTTTCGAAGGACATTGCTTTATAATAGACATCCAACGCACGCCAACGGAATCTCTTCTAGGAGATGGTATAAGTCGATATCGCATAAGGAGAACTAACAAGAAGTACATCGACATTCTTGTTATCAATCCGACGCTTCTATTTCCTTCAACGATTATCGATGGAAATGCCAGTTTAATTAAAATCGTTTCAGATTTCCTTTGTCAAGGGTCCCCTAGACGATCAATAATATTGTCAATATAGGACTCTGTAGACTTTCCCGAATACAGTGATATCCAATATTAATACATTGTGAATGTTTAAACATGTTTAAACAATCGTTAAAGATGGAGAGACACTTTTGCACCAATTGTTGAGGACATTTTTCAGTTTATCTTAAAAAATAAGGGTCCAGCGTAGAATCGAACTATATCACGCGATAGAGCAGACTTTTATCTTGCGAAACCACCCTTTAAAGTTTGCAACATCGACGTTTTTTCGAACCAAAAAGCAAAATATGTTGGGCGAATCGGAAACTGTCTTCCAGGTGTTCTATTAATCGGGAACTGTTTTCCGTGTAACATTTTGTTTATTTTCTCGTTTCTTTGTTAAAATGAATGGAAGCTTATGTTATTTTGTCGTTTTTCATTCTTCAATAAGCCCCTTTTCATTTCCCATCAGTTTTAACTCCATAAAGTAATATTTTATACTTCTAAATTGTGAACGTTTTCTCTAAAATCCGTATCAATGCCTCCGATCGGAGGTTTTGTTATTTCGGTAAAAGTATTTATGTAAAAGTGTAGTGTCCCATCGTGAAGCATCGTTTCCAAGTCTATTAATCTATTTGGACACGAGTCCCTTTGAATAGGTCGCCGATCGCCTAGGTGGGCCAAAGGACGCTCGAAAACGGCACTCCAGCAGATTTCCTACCCTATAGATTCCCTTTTCGATCGGAGTGGTCCCTTTCGTACGGGTTGCTCCGTGCCAACCGAATCGGAATGGAACAGAAGAAGGAAGGGACCACCTGTGCTATGCTCGGGGACAGGTAACTCTACCTGGTCCCTGAACCGGCGAGATTTTTCGAGGATTGAACAAAGAGCCCCAGCTGGTAGTCGTGCGCTCCCCGACCTAAGCCCACCTTTCATCTTCTAAAGCGGCATTCACATGCCGTATCTGACGACTCCACCGAGTTGGCTTCTTTAAACCGCATTCCATTTAGGCTCGCGCTCTTCTCTATTTGCACAGGACATTCTTGGCTCCCTCGATCGACGAAAATAATCGATTTTCCTTGGTTTTCGATGGTCCCTCAAACCTGTGCTATCAAAATGGCTCCTCAGTCTCACCGACGCTTCCGTTCCCTGAAAGTATTATCGATAGAGTACCTGCTCTTCGATCCCTACTTTATTTTAATATTATCTTGAATTTATCATTAGGAACTTTATGCAAAATGAAAATGTTCTAGCTGAATTTGCAACGAACTGAAGTGAATATGTTCGATAGGTTGGAAATAATATCAGAGTATTTTCTAATTCTTCCAATGACATTTACCTTTTCTAATTACACCTATTCATCTTTGTCAAATCTGCTGTCCACTCATCATGAAATGTAATGTTTTACATTAGGATTTGTACTTCAGAATTATTGAAATATTTGTACTTCAAGCTGGAAAGTGCAATATAGTGTGCAAAAAATGTCCTGCACGAATAACTAGATTTTAAACATTTTCTCCAGTTTGTAGAATATACATTTGATTGAATTCTAGTCTAACTTCAATTACTTCGTACACGAAATTTATTGGTTATTCATAAACAGCCATCAAACTGGAATGAACACTCGAAGCTAAAGACTTTACAGTAATTTTGCAGTCCGAATTATTTTCAATTTTGCTTCGAACAACTTTCGAGTGTTCTAGTTAAAATATATTACTTCAGAAGAGCATTACGTGATCGGTGCTAATCGTGACGATGATCTTTTACATTGTACAGATGCTTTGTCCATGATGCGACGCGATGTAAATGGACGTTGAATTTTGCACCGTCGCGTCGTTGCTCGTGCCCGCTTCTAACAAAAGGACTGGAGTCATCGATATATTATCATGACGAATAAAATGCAGCAGACTTCTGCGCGCGTGTCGCGATAATGACAACTGCAATCTTGGCACATCGTCCGACTGGTCCATGTTTTTAGTGCTACTGTTTCGTTGATACGATCGATGCTTATCTGGAAACGCATCTGCAGCCACGTAGTCCTGATAAACGAACTAATTAAATTTCTCAAATGATTTTATTCAATCTCATTTTTATCGATTTCAAACGTTCGTCGTATCAGCGTCGCAAAGATACAATTTCAATGAACATATACATACATACATGTTGGTTATTAAATTCTTCGTTTTCTTTCTCAATGCAACGTTTGATGGTTTTAAATAGAAAATAAAATTTCCCTCGATTAAGCAAAATAACAATTTTCTAGATGGATTGCAACAAATTGGAGTTCACTCCACAATTTCTTTTCTTAACATGTTTAACACTAAACCTACCACGAGGGGTGAAACGACCCATTTTAGATTTTTTGTTTGACAATTATTGAAATTGTATAATGGTGTTTTCATGGGAATTTATTGAATATATTTGTCGACTATAGTATATACTATAGTAAAAATCGCACAAAATATCGAAGGAACTTTCTCCCCAATCCAACATAAATAAATCTAATCTCGTTATTTTTATAATATTACACACATCAGTCACTTTTGATGGTCTTGTGTTAACTGTGTTAGGTTTTGTGTTAATAAGTTGAAAATAATATAACAGTATATTTAAATTCTTTCAATGTTTTTACTATTTTAAATTACACCTACATACTTACTTTTTAAATACATAAAATCCGCTGTCATGTAATCAGCTCTCCGATTGTTTCCCAGTGCTTATGCTATGTCATACTCTTCGACTGCAAATCATGTCAGATAACTATTGTTTCGTACTGTCTGAGCGCATTCGGCGCCAATCCAAACACGCTCCAACGTTGTATTCTGCAATATCTTCGTCTGCTATCAGCAATCTGTCTAACCCAAGGCAGGCACAATCTGCGATATCATTAGCAGCTTGCAGTTTCTTGAAAATCTTGATTGCGGCGGTGTTTTTTTATACATACACCGCAGAATCACAAAAGCAGTGACATCTTTCCACATGATGATTTTTATGTAACATCGATTACACCTGTTAATATATATTGTTGTTCTATAACACATTGGACGACGGAGTGAAGTGTTCTATGTTCTATTGCGTTTATCTTCAATTATTAAAGCTGTACTTCAAGGTGCATCTGTTATTTCGATCATAATTGTTCGAAATGAGTGAACGTTATAACAATTGTTAACCAGTTCATATTATGTATTTCTCGATGATGTTTGTCTCCAAATCGAGTTAGAAAGGAAACTATATTTTCTCTGAAAGGTGGGTGTATTGAACAACATTTAATTAGCGATATTGTGGTTCATACATCTTTCTAGTTAGGTGAACACTTGGCGATTTTCTAAGTCTATCAACAGTTCGTTAGTAGATTTGATCAGCTGAAATTTTCGAATGTGGGAAGACCAAGAAAATTCAAACATGTCAATATATTATTTTTCATCCATTAAAATGATTAAGAGAAGAAATAACATCTACCTATGTGATTTCTATTTCTATTGATAAAGTAAGGGAACTTTTGAAGAATTATTTGGTACAGAGGTTCAAGTTCGTCGACAAAGGCGATCGAGAATCGAGACGGCATCGGATCGGAAAGATCGTAAAGATAAAGGCTTCCCCGGATTGATTACTTAAAGGTGCTTCCCTTTCTTGTAAAGATGCTGCACTTCCGCTTCGAAAACCGGTCGGGATATGCTCGAGCCTAACTCTGAAACCACGCACGATGAATCTAGGATCTTGCGTGCTGGTTCGCAGTGAAGGTTTACGTAATTCACTCTGCGGTACACATATAGGATCATTTCAAATGGATAAAGAAATTTATTGGATCATTTTCCATGAAAGCAACGTCATAATTTCAATAATTATAAAATTAAAAATGTAAGACCGGTCATTTGACCGGCAATGGTAGGTTTAGTGTTAACAAAGAGATTGTTAATCGTCACACACGAAACATTTACAAACTATCACATTATTGATTAAGATAAATATTATCTGGCAATGTCCCGAATATGCTATATGAACCAAACGTCGTTTACGGCATCAATAAATAATAAATAAATAATAATTTTTGCCTGGTTTACAGGAGGCAAGATGAAGATCCTAGCAGCAGTGCTGCTGGTCGGTCTTTCAGTCGGATTCGTCGCGTCGCACCAACGAAGCACCACCGAGGCGTTATCCTCATCAGAACCGCAGCATGATTCGACGGGAATCAGCACGACCTCGTGGAAATCCGTTTCCGCCACGAACAAGGCCATTTCGAGGAATAAATCGACGCCTCCTAGTCAACCAACGGAGGTGAAAACTACGGCTGATCCTGACGAGGATCCTTTGCTCCTGAAGGATCCGAAGATCTTCCTCAGTCCAAAGGACATACTTATGCAGGAAATCCAGACTTTGGACGAGGATATTTCAAACGCCAAGGTGATCATTGCGACATCCCATTCTAACATTTTCGTTGGAAGACTCTTTAAACGAACCCCTCTAATCTTTGATCACGATGATTCCAGACTGAAGATTTGAAGAACAAGATTGGACTGAGTCCTGCGAAGAAGGACGGCCTTACCTACGCTAGTGCTATCAAAAAGCTGATGGACGCAGAGAATGGGACTTACGATGACGTGACCGAGGAAGAAGAGAACGAGAGCCTGGATGACTACGACGACGACGACGACGAGCTCGATGATGACGGGCAAGTGTTGACAGGGTGTCCGGATTACTGTAAATGCGCTGGGGAATACGCAGCTGCAACAACTGCAACGTACGTTCAAAGAAATTCAATGGAGATCGGTAATGACTAGACTGCGGATTGTTATGCGTTTATAGCAGAATTGAGTAGACGAAATACAAAATTGTTGAAAAATTTTCAATATTTTCCTCTACTCAAATCATTGACCCTTTGCCATATGATTTATTTTACGGTTTAAATGATTAGAACTTTCTTCGTAGTTCGTAATTTCCTGAAAAAGAAGAAAATTGATACCTATTGTGTGCCTACATGTTCTTCAATAACGATAAATTAACAAAATCAAAATAAAATTTCATCTCGTTTTGAAGGAGATTAATAACACACATATTTATTAGACTGTGCTCAAAATCTTCAACGCGAGTCTGACACGATATTGCAATGCAAGGGGTTAAGGGAAGAAACAATATTCAATTTAATTTCTATTTCTTGCGATCGATCCAGTCAATTTTTATTTTGCATAAAGATCCGCAGTCTAGCAATAATTTATCTTGAGGCAATGACTGATTCGAATATTTTTATATATGTGCAGATGCAACAAGTTCGTGGACGAGCAAACGTTCGGCACAGGCATCGCGCACCTGCGCATCGAAAACGCCGGTCCGATCGCGCTCGGTCCGCACGCGTTCCGATCCCGAGGTCTCCAGCACTTGGAATCGATCACGATCACCGACACCGTCATCACCGAGCTGAATCAAACGGCGTTCGACGGGGTGGCGTACTTATTCGCCGTGAATTTGACCGGCAACGGTCTGCAAGAGGTCCCACCGAACCTGTTCCAAAACAATACGCAGCTCACGTTGCTGTCGATCTCGCGAAACCCGCCGAAGCACCCGCACGATCCGAAATCGTCGAAGCACGGAATGTTGTTCGACACTCCTTCCGTCACCGAGTTCGACTACTCTCACAATGGCCTGACAAGGCTGAAGCGCAACGCTTTCGCGAAGATGCCGGGTCTGCTCTACATCAATCTGAGAAACAACAAGCTGAAGGAGATCGACAGCGCGGTCTTCAACTCGCTCGAATCCCTCGTCGAAGTGGATCTCTCGAAAAATTTGCTGAACGAGATCCCTGATGACTTGTTCTACGACAAAGGAATCGAGACGTTGAACGTTGCCGGTGAGATTAGGCTCTTCCTGGTTTCCTGGCTTCTTCCATTAACACTGAACCTACCGCTTATTTCGATCACGATATGTGCTCGAACAAAAGAAATCCTTTCTTCCTGCTATTATATATCTTTCTTTTCTGTTTCGTCGTCGCTACTTTTACCACTAGCCACTCTCCCCTTCCTATTCCCTTCTTACCCCTCCTCATGACTTCTTCAACTTCGTTCTCTCCCATCACTCCTAGCAACCTCTGTACTTCTTCTTTCTTCCCATCTCCTCCATCTTTCATCTCCATTCCCATCATTATTATATGTATTCCTTCTCCTTATCTCTCTTTCCTTTCTCACCCACTTCATTTCCATCTCCTTCAGTCTCCTTTCTTCTTCTCTAGCTCCTCTAACCTTTTCTCTGCTTTCCCTTTCAACTCTATCTTCTTTATTCCCTCTTCTATGTTTCTCTCGCCACGATTTCCTTTCGGATCCTTCATCATTCCTTTCATCTCTTCCCATCATTCTCTCCACGTCTCCCTTATTCCCTTCTTTACCTCCCCCCTTGCCATCTCTCTGATTTCCTCCGCCCAATTCCCTACGTCCGATCAACAGTGGTAGGTTTAGTGTTAATAATTAGTCTTCCTGAATCTCGTAGGATAACAGACTTGTTGTTACTTTGCAGGGAACAATTTGACGACACTGTCGTCAATACACGCGCTTGAACTGCGACAGTTGGACGCGTCCCACAACAAGATCATGATAATATCGAAAGATGGGCTCCTTGCTGTGCCAGTGTTGGAGCAACTGATGCTCCGATCAAACGAGATCAGGTGGATCCACCCGGCCGCTCTCACTAGTCTCGAAATGCTCACCTACGTCGATCTTAGCAACAACAAGTTGCAGTTCTTGTCGGATACTCACTTTATGGGAAACGCGAGACTGCAAATTCTGCTGTTAAACGATAATCCTGGCTTGGAAACCTTGCCTGTCTTCAAGACTCGCAGAGAGGACGATGATTTCAAGTAAACAATACCTTCCTACTTTAACATCTCGAAATTTGATCCGAAATCAAGTGAACGGTTTAACGTTTTCAATGAGATCCTTCGAATTATCGAAACAATTTCCGATGAAAATATTTGAAACGTGTGTCATTCATTAATAGACTGCGGATTTTTATGCAAAATAAAAAAGGTTTGCATTGATTGCAGGACACAGGAGCCAAATAAGAATTGTATTTTTGTTTCAATTATTCTATGAACCTGAAACTAATATATTGATGTCCTTAAATGTTCTTATCGTGTCCACTGCTTTAAATTACATGTACCCATTGTTGTCATAAATGCATAAAATCTGCAGTCTATTCATTAATAATGATGGTCGACCACAAATGAAGGAGATATTTCGGTGGCTACATTTATGTGGACCCTTTCGAGATTAGCTCGAAAGACTAATTTGATTGATCCTCATTCGAATCTATATGTCACATCTTCGTTAAAACATTGCCACGTACTTTTGCAGTATCTACCGTTTCGAATGCACGAACTGTGGCTTGCATATACTCCACGAAGACACGTTGAAGCACATGCCAGCGCTGCAGAAACTGAATCTTTCGAAGAATCGTCTGACCGGTCTGCCGAACGGACTTCTGCGCAATCTCGTCGCTTTGAGAGTCCTCGATCTTTCGGACAACATAATCAGCACCTTGCAGAAGAACATGTTCGACGGTGCCAGCGGTCTGGTAAAGCTCAGTCTCGCGGGTAATCCTTTGGCAACGTTACAGGTGTCGCCATTCTTGTCGACCCCCTACCTTACCAAGCTTGATGCAAGCAGATGCGCCTTGGAGAGGGTTTGGAGCGAAGCTAGAGTCCCTCTAGAGAGCTTGAAGTTAGAATCATCCTTTTATTCCTATCAGATACGCAACTTATTACTTGAAATTTTTCGACATTTTACTATAATTCCGTGTTCGATCTTGTATTTTCAGGTACCTGTCAGTTCGCGAGAATCTCCTGGGACGAATCACGATAGAGGAACTGAAGGCAACGCCGAAAATCGTTGGCTTAAATTTGGCGCACAATCCTCTGGACTGCGATGATGAATTTAGAGAGGCTGTTCAATGGCTGACGGACCGCGGAATTTCGCCGATGGAACCCTTCAGGTGACTTCGAAGATCAGACACGTCAAATTAATCCGCCTGGAACGACATAGAACATTGTTTCTCTGAAATGAAGAATATACAGTCTCCCGTTTTAAGGATGTCTGAAATACGACGTCTTAGAGACGTCTATTAGATTATTCAACTTCGAGATTGTTACGAGTCCGGAACAAAGATGGACTAATTGAATTGTTTTCAATAAGTTCTTCGTGTAATTCGATGGAACTGTTTTACAGGTATCTTAACGATTATGTCAACGACGATAATTATCAAGATAACGAAGGTATCAGTCAGTGGACCGACCTGGCCGCGGTAGTCTGCTACGACGTGAACGATGGACCGCCAAACAGAGAAATCCCATTCTTGAAGAACAAAATGAAGAATATGCTCGACGAACTCGACTCGTCGAAGGACTCTGACACGATTTTGAGCAAACAAAACGATGAGGTAAGTTGCCACGGAACGATCATCGCAGATACATATCAAAAGTCTGTATCGGTAGCATTAAAGAGATTCTCGTGATACAGGAGCTGTTGAAACTGTTGGACGACCGAGGTATGCGAACCGACGAGAGCCTGGAGAAAGCGTGGACCACCCAGGATCAGGAATACGAGGACTTCGGAGCAGAGGAAAGCTCCGAGTACCATCCTTGGTACACCAGTGCCCTTTGGCCCGTGGCCACGATCGTGATCATAACGGTGATGCTCGTGTTCCTCGCGGTACACGTTGCTTTTTATTTGGCAAAGCGACGTGGCGGTGGTCCTGTGATCAGGCCACCAATGATCCTTCGCGGTGGACTGATCGACAACAAGAACTGCGGGCTGGTTTACAAGCCTCTGCAGGAGGAAATCGCCACGCCGCACATGCCGAAACGCGGCAGCTTCTATTCCAGCAGCACATTCCACTACGACAAGATCGTGCCGGAGAGCGTTTAATAGGGAACGCGGCTGCATACAATAATTACCAGTCAATCGACGCGGTTCAAGTTGATTTCTATCATGCATAGATCGAGTTAGTCGATGAACGAAGCATAATTTGTACAAACACCATCGGCTGGCCAAGCTGTCGTTCCAACGTTCCGAGTCCCGTCGCTTGATCCACTTTTCTCGATCCATTCGATTTTATCTCACAGACTTCTCAACCCAAGAAAAATAGCTAATCGCGCGAGTTCGCTTCTAGAAAATTAGAATCGAAATCGACGCAAATAACGTCGTTCAGGGATTGATTGATTTTCGGTGTTCTCCGATTTTAATATATTATCAGACCGCAGATTTGTGATGCATTTATGATAGAAATGGACACGTACAATTTCATGCAGTAGACATGTTAAAAATATTTAAGGACATTGATGTATTAGTTTCAGCTTGATAGGATAATTAAAAGAAGAATACAATTTTTATTTGACTCCTGTGTCCTGTAATCGATGCGAACATTCTTTTATTTTGCATGAAGATACGCAGTCTAATTATGAATTAAGAATAATTTTGTTCGAGAGGACACAGCGACTCCGAACGTTTGACCGACGCGATGTTGATGCACATGCAATGCATGAAGATATTACGCGATCTTTTAGGAACTTTTTAATGAAACTGTCGAATCAGGTTTTTCAACGAAACAGGAAACTGAAGAATAATACCGCTGCCGATGTTTTTAGGGGAAAGATCGTTAATTAAATGAATTTACTACTTGTAATTTACGACTTGTAAGACTCGATGTTAGTGTATCTCCAATGTTTCGATGATGAATAAATCTTATGTGAAATCCGTTTTACAAGAATCAGTATTTCGTATCTATATATCGAAATCGTCGATTTTTATAAATAGGAAGACCAGCATAGAGTCGCATTAATTTAATTCCAATTGTATATTTAAATGTAATACGTAATTGCATATCTATTACGTTTACTAATTAATCATTGAGGGAACACAGCGTTGGGCGGTAGGTGAATTAGCATTTCGAGATGAATAGGAACGAAAGTAATCGAGAGAGCAAAATGAAAATGGTCGGTCGTCGTAATATATTATCAGATATAATATGTAAGGCTAGCGATTTTCAAAATGTAGTGACCACAACGTCTCGTTCAAGCCATGAACACACAAGTATTTACTAAACACCGCATACGATACTAAGAAAACTAACGTGGCATAGTATAAGTAGTGCATCATTATGTATTATGATTATGTATTATACTGGATACTGTAAATAATATGTATAACGTTTTAATAAAATTTTCATTACAGTCTACAATAATGCATTCCCGCGTTCCCTGAAACTTGCGTCGGACAAATGAAATTCAAAATTCAGAGATTAAGCAAATCAAAGGTTAACACGTTAAAACATTCAAAATTTGCTTCTTTACAACGACAGTTGTAACATATTGATGCACTTACAAACAGTGATTATTGTAAATTGATTTTTCTAACATTCTCTTGTCCAGTGTTCTCTTTGTAGCACTGTGTTTTTTAAACATATTCCAAAAGTATTAGGTTGTAAAGCAAGAAATGCAGGATTGTTGTTCCTTTGTTTTAATTGCAATTTTATACCAATAAATATATTTACCTTAATTTAATGAGTCATTTTAAAGCTTGTTTTACGCTCTATTTAAATTATGCTTTTGATATTTGATTTTATTCAAATTATTATTAAATTATTTGGTTTTTATTTATGGATGTCAAAACGCGATTTTCGCATTATTTTTTCTACGAGTTCAAAGTTCAAACTAGGCCGACGTGCCGCTGAAGCGGCTCGGAATATCAACAAAATATGGGGCGAAGGAAGTGTCAACGAATGCACAGCTTTATATTTTTAAATAATTCTCTGTTAAATTAATTTTAATAATATTCCCCTCAATAATATTAAAATCATTTGTCATAATAACTTAATGTTACTATTAGACAATATTAAATTTTCTATAAAAAGGAAGATCCACATCAGCCCGACCAGCTCTGTATCACCGCACCGCAACAGCGAGAGCCCCCCTAGCCCCTAGTACCAGGGTTGCCATATGACGCCCCTTACGTCTCCGTCCCTCGCCTAGATGCTGCCTCCGCTATCCCCACTCTTACCACTACCGCTGGCGCGACCGAGTGCTAGCATGAGAGCGGAGCATGCTACCAACCAGTGTAGTCAGACGGAGCGGCTCCCAGGCCCCTTACCTTTCCGTCCCTCGCCCAGATGCTGCCTACGCTATCCCCACTCTTACCACTACCGCTGGCGCGACCGAGTGCTAGAATGAGAGCGGTAGCATGCTACCGACTCGGTCGCGCCAGCGGTAGTGGTAAGAGTGGGGATAGCGGAGGCATGCATCTAGGCGAGGGACGGAGACGTAAGGGGCCTGGCGAGACTCGCATATGGCAACCCTGGTCTAGAGTCTAGAGTAGAGTCCTCTCCGTGCCGACCACTTTTATAGTATAATAATACGTAGTAACTATGTATGTATACAACGCTCACTGAGCTCCATCGGTGCGAAGCGGGTCAGTGGAGTGGGGATGAGTCAGAGTGGGAACACGTAGTAGAGTGGGGACGCTGGACGTGATGACGTCACTCGCGGGGGGTGCAAGATTAAATTTATTAATAATTTATATCTCCTAAGCGCATAGGCTTTTTAAGAAATTTTTTTTAAATATTGCATTGTCATTCAGTTCTGAGCTATGTTTAAAATTTCAAGTCTCTAGCTCATCGGGAAGTTAGTTTAAAATCAATTGCAAAATTTGTACCGAACAGAGAAACAGACAGACAGACAGACAAACAAACAGACAGACAGACAAGAAGGCGAGCTAATAAAACCGTGGTAAAAACGTGGTAATAAAATGACAAGGCTCTATTTATTGAGATTTTGTGCAATTTTTATAGCACTACGTGGTTGGATAAACCAATTTATCGAATCAATTGCCATGTAAGCAACGTCATAATTTCATTAATTATAAAATTGAAAATCTAAGACCAGTTATTTGACCGGCAGTGGTAGGTTTAGGGTCAACGGGTTGAAAAAATAATATAGTAGTATTTTAAAAGTGTACCACCTACTCATTGTTGCTACTAACGAATAACTGTTATTTCAACATATTTAATGATGTACAAATATTTTTGTGATGAACAGAGAAAGTTTGGCACCGCACCGTATGTGCAGGCTATTATGGAAATTGATACGGCACTGTCTGCCTCGTATACATATGTGGAACTCTATCTCATCAACATGCGTGGATAACAAGAGTTACAAGACGGACTGTACCGACCAGTCGTCGTAGAACGGAGCACGAGATATCAACGACTAAATCGTATACATTCCGATCATCCAATTTTTCACTAAACCACTGATTTTTTTGTCACTGTTATATTTCCTATTATCGCACAATGTACTCTCGGAAGCGTGTCATGGAACTGTTGCAAGTTATCTCCTCCCAATCGTAAGTAAACATTATATACTTAATTAGACATTTGTGCAGAGCTGTGACGTTTACAAGCTGAACACACTCTCGAGAATGGATACAGCAGGTATTAACAAATATTTCGGATGTGTTTATTTTTAGTAATTATTACCAAGTGTATACATTGTTATTTTATTATTCTAAATATTTCCTGTGCATTCACAGAAGTGATTTAGTGCACCGAACTAAATAAAAAAATATACCATATGTAGGTATGTATTTACGTAACAATCAAAATAAAACTGTACTTTGTTATTACTAGACAGCGGATTTGATGCATTTATGAGAAAAATGAATAGGTGTCATTTAAAACAGTAAAAACATTAGAAGAATTTAAAAATACTCTGTTATATCATTTTCAACCTATTAAACATACTCAGACAGAAAATAAATTTCTATTTCACTCCAGTTTGTTGCAATCCAGGAAGAAAGTTTGTATTTTGCATAAAGATCCTCTCTCTATGGTTATTACATTAGAATAATGTTTGTAGCTAAGGAATACAACAAAATTACAATCATTCTTCCAAAAAATGGAAAATTCATTAATTCTTAACTATTCATTAATTATTCTAACATGTTTCACTGAGGGACAATATGAAGCATCGGAAATGCTAATTGGTCGTCTATATAAATATTTATAAATCTTTTAACGTTACCATATTTGGAGTACTCCAAAAAACATCATTTATGGGCACCATTCTTCTCATTTGAATTTGTCTGGAACAGAAAATATAATGTAACAGGTCTCCTGGAAAAAAAATTTTAATAATAATAATAAATTATAAATCTCTTGTTAAAACATGTTCCCTACAGTGAAACATTTCATCTACTTGTTACAATTGCGAATCATAAACACGTTGCAAAATTCATTCTGAGATATCGGTTAATCTTTCATTCTGATAATGCGGTGCAATACTTGCTGATAATATTTTTTTTTTCTTTTTTTTTCATAACGATTTATTCAAAAATATTTTTTACAGATGCAAGTGTCCAGCACACGCACACGTAGAGGGCACAACCAGACACGATTTGGCTAAAGCCCGTAGTACAGCTGCGAACGCTGTGCCACAGAAAGAATATGCGTTTGAGGTACGCATTGATCTTCGTAACATAAACTGCAAACACGAAATAATAATGACTAGTGGTAACGAGATTGCCATTATCCGTTTTTGTCGTTGACTATAAGATTGCGAAACACAATCATACAATGTATATCAGTATGCTCAGATAAAGATGTTTTCAAAGTCGTTGTATTTACAACTCCATAGCAATCTAACTCGAGTATCCACTTGCAAATAATTCTTGTCAATTGGGTTTTCGGAGCATGTTTAATAACATATATGTATACACAGTTAGACTGCGGATTTTATGCACTTATGACAGAAATAGGCACGTACAATTTAAAACAATGGAGGTATTAAAAAAATTTAAGGCCACCAGTGTATTAGTTTCACCTTAATAAGATAATTAAAAGAAGAATGAAATTTTTATTTGGCTCCTGTGTCGTGCAATCAATGCAAACATTTTTTCATTTGCATAAAGAGCCGCAGTCTATTAATAACACATATATGTGTACACAGTTATACTTTTATCAGCTAAGTTATTTTTTCCGGGCAATGTTAGTTTTTTGTTAACTGTCGTCTACAATTTATTTAGAAGCTTTGATGGCTTCTAGACAAAGCAAAATGTACACAGGAGCTCCAGAAAATATCTAATTTTCGAAAATATTGTCACAGCAACAATTCTTTACTACTAAATAACAGTGGAAATGTAATATTTACTGATTTCGTTGTGACACTATATTGAGTGAAATTTTGTATTACATTAAATTCTTTATATGAAATTAATATTACAGCGTTAAAGGTGATTACAGATGGCCTGTTCGACGATACGATATGGCGTCGGTGTCACCAGAGAGTTGGGTATGGATATGCAAAACATGGGCACGAAAAAGGTATGTTTAATGACGGATCCGAATCTGGTGAACCTGTCGCCAGTTAAAACTGCCATGGATAGTCTTGCAAAAGCTGGCATCGAATTCGAGGTTTTCGATAGGGTACGCGTTGAACCAACAGAACAAAGTCTTCAGGATGCCATCGATTGTGCTAAGCATGGGAACTTCGACGCTTTTATAGCGGTGAGATACTCTAAACAATAATATTGTATTTGAAACACTGAATTTTCGGAGAGACAGTGGGTGTACAAAGTATTCGTACACCTTTTAAAAACGAATAACTTTTTCAAAATTGAACCGAACAGCTCGAGTTTTTTTTGAGACTTGGGATCTCGTTGCTCCAATGTTAATATTAATTTTTAATTAGTTAACAGCCGACCTATGGGGTCCAACAAAATGATGAATTCATATTTAATTTTGCGATAGGTCGGCGGTGGTTCAGTGATGGACACTTGTAAAGCGGCGAATCTTTACAGCTGCGATCCGAACGCAGATTTCTTGGACTACGTGAATGCGCCGATCGGCAAAGGTAAACCGGTTCGGGTGACCTTGAAACCACTGGTTGCTGTACCGACAACATCCGGTACCGGCTCGGAAACCACAGGTGTCTCCATCTTTGATTATCGACCGCTGAAAGCCAAGACTGGCATCGCCAATAGGTAAAACATTATTTACCACAACGAATATCACAGACGAGGTATAGGTAGTGATGGGCATTCAATACTCTGTCTCGCAAGTGTTCAAATAAATCAATCAATAGGTACAAGATTTCGATTCGATTCGATATTTATTCGAAATCAGAAATTCTGGAGACCCTTGAAAGTTTTGATCAAGACACCACATTTTCAAGATTTTCAGACTTTCAAGATCTTCAAGACTTTCAAGACTTTTAAGACTTTCGAATTTGTTACCAACGAAATTAGAATTTTATTCGGCACCACTTTCTTAAAAATGCTCTACAAAAATTGAAAATTGCATAAACATCTGCAGTCTACTAATTACATATGAGGTTTCGCAACTCGGAGTAATCTTATTCGCGTTAATACAAAAATCTAATAAATTAGCTCAACATGCAAAATGCGTGACATTGCAAAATGTGTGAAAAGTAACAATTTTCATGACGTGCATTTTTCTCTTTGAGTGCAGAGCTTTGAAACCTACTTTGGGGTTGATCGATCCGGAGCACACGTTGACTATGCCAGAGAGGGTCTGCGCTTATTCTGGTTTCGATGTACTCTGTCACGCCCTTGAATCTTTTACTGCGATACCATACTTGGAGAGGACGCCATGCCCTACGAATCCTATTCTCAGGCCTGCTTATCAGGGCAGTAATCCTGTCAGCGATGTATGGTCGAAATATGCTCTTCAAACCATGCGCAAGTAAGCATGCAATTAACCAATTTCAATAAAATTTTCAGAGCGCATATAATTTATACGAGTTTACCAAACACATAATTTAAACTTCCGTTATTGGCCCAGCTAAAGAAGTAGTAAAAATCAATTTTCACTATTCTTTTCGCAATTCCGACCAAATGCATTTTTTCAACATATTTTTTAGACGCCATTTACTAAACTAATTCTTCCAGCCTTACAGAGAAATTGAAGTCATTTGGTCCATTCTTAAAAAAGTTATTTTGATTTAAAGTGTGTGTGTGTGATTCTATTTTTATTGTGATTTTAATTGTAATTGCAATTTTAATTTTTATTATGTTTATTGTGATTTTAATTGCAATTGTTATTTTTATTACAGTTTTTATGTAAATTCCGCACGCGTTCTTCTAATAAACCTATTTATTAATATTAAATTAATTAGAATTATTACCGCATCGAATTTTAGCAATTTCCGATACATGGTTATATCGCACGAAGCATCGGTTGAAGCTAGTTCTGATTTATGCCACAGGCTAGTAAAGGTTCTGTTTCATGCTAAAACGGTGTGGCCTCTGTTTAGTGGTAAAAGTGGGCTCCATCCTCGGTGTAGGAGCTGTTCCGTGCTAAGCGTGAGCGTACCAAAAAGTGGTTTGAAGGGCCACATGTAACGGTGTAAGGGAAAAAATTTCAAGGTCGTTTTTTTTATGAGATTTCAAGGTCATCAATGTTTTTTAAAATGGAATCATATTTTTTATACCATAGATCGATAGAGTATCAAAGTCTGAGTATAAAAGTGTTGACCTTCATATGACCTAAACCTAATAGTTAACGAGATAATATCCAAAGAATATAGACAATTGTTTTGATAATATCTCGTAAACTATTAGATTTAGGACATATGGAGGTCAATAGATTTTTACTCAGAATTCGACAGCCTATCGATTTATGATACCGAAAGTAGGTGTTTCCAATAAAAAAAATCAAGATGACCTTGAAATGTCGTCTTGCCTCCACCCACGCGCAAAATGTTTATATCACAACATGCCCCCCACTACACCGTGTAAGTTTTGTATACAGGGTAGGGCAATAACTACGTCCACCTTGAATATCTCCGTTATTTGTAATAATACGGCAAAATGTTATCAACAAAGTTTGCTCAAAATTCATCAAGAAAGAGATGAATTATTTTACAATATGTAAGAATAGTAAATTGATGAATTTTTTCACCCTGAGGAACGCATGGGGGTTAATAAGTTTTTACTATAAGTAAGACATCTTATACAATTAATCGATTTATAACAATAGAAAAAGTCAAATAGGCTTATAAAATACGCACGAGAAGCAAAAATACAAGTATTTCTCTCTTCAGTTTTGAAAGGCTATTGATATTTATTGTGTAAATTATACAACCAATAGTATAGACGTTTTTCATAAGAATTCGACATTGTTTGAAGGAGAAGTTGAAAATTCTCTCGAATGTTTTAGCAACACTGTGCTTACCTCTATTTTTTCTTGTTTTCAGATACTTCGAAAGAGCAGTTTACAACCAAGACGACCTCGAAGCAAGAAGCAACATGCATCTTGCGAGTACTATGGCGGGAGTTGGGTTTGGTAATGCTGGCGTACACCTGTGCCACGGGCTCTCTTACCCTATTAGCGGAAACGTGCGAAGTTTCCAACCGGAGGTAACTCCTTTCAAAGTTCTCGCAGTTTTAAGTAGATACTGTATATCGATTTTCAAATCGAAACTCTGAAACGGCCGTGTACACTATTTACCTTCAACCTTTTCTCTGTGTACTGCTATGTAAGCAGTACTGCAGCACTGCTGTGTCTACATAAGTATTTCTGAAATTTTATTGATTTTTAAAAGCCAAGTATACAATACTTAAAAATTTTAAAACATGTCCAGGATATCTATGCAAATTTTCCATTTGTCAACTTTTTATTTCTGTTTATATCAGTCTGGGGTGCATTTGCATCCCGTACGCAGAGAGAAGGTTGAATAAACAACTAAGAAATCTATCCGAGAGGGAACTGAAGTACTTTGTGCACGTTTGCTCAAAAATTCGAATGGGCATTTGATACATTTGAAAATAGTAAATGTTGCATTTTAGCAGTTGGTATTCAATTGAAAAGGTGCAACAGGTGTGTCAATTAAGTATTAAACAATTGTTCGATTATTATAGTAAAGTTCAAATGTTAATAAACCGTGGATTTTATGGATTTATGACAAGAATAAGTAAAACAATGAAAACGCTTAAAGAATTATATCTTAGATTGATAAAGTCGAAGATAATAAGTAGACTGTGGACATAATGAAATTGCAGGGCTACGCGAAAGACCATCCCATAGTGCCACACGGTCTTTCAGTCGTTATATCAGCACCCGCTGTGTTTTCGTTCACCGGAAGTGCATGCCCGGAAAGGCATTTGGAAGCTGCAGAGCTGCTCGGCGCCGACGTGAACAGAGCAAAGAGGGAAGACGCTGGCAAAATATTGGCTGACACTGTTAAACAGTACATGCACGTAATGAAGGTCGAGAACGGTCTGACGAAATTGGGATTCAAGAAGGAAGACATTCCTACTCTGGTTCAGGGCACATTGCCACAGGTGAGCTTCAATATACATATTCTCTTATTCTTCAACTTTTAACTAAATTAACCCTTAACATGCAATTCATTTATATTTAATTTAACCCCTTGCCCTACGATTTATTTTACGGTTTCAATGATTAGATCTTTTTTCGTAGATTGTAATTGCCTAAAAAAGGAGAATATTGATTTCTATTGAATGCCCCTACATGTTCTTCAATAACTATACATCGACAAAACCAAAATACAATTTCATCTCGGTTTAAAGGAGATTAATAACATACATATTTATTAGACTGTGTCCAAAATCTTCGACGCGAGTCTGATACGATATTGTATAAGGCAAGGGGTTAATATAAAAATATTTATATTTAATATTTTGCATAGACAGAAGAATATAATTGCCCTATTACTATATACCTTGTCTTTAATACTATTTTCATTTACTCGAATTATATTTTCCTCCTCCATTCTAACAGTAATAATTAGACTGCGGATCTTTATGCAAACTAGAATATGTTTGCATTGATTGCAAGACAATGGAGCCCAATAAAAATTTCTTTCTTCTCTTAATTATCTCATTAAGATGAAACTAATATACTGGTGGCGTTAAATTTTTTAAATTGTACGTGGCCCATTTTCTCATAAATACATAAAATCCGCAGTCTAGTAATAATGCAAGTATTTGTTTTTAGTAATATTTCTCACTGTAAAAATATTTTTCGAGGTAGAGAGGTTTAACTTTTCGGGATAGGAAATAAACCGAAACCCGAATATAGAATGGCGATTTATTGATCCCCATTTTCAATTCATCACAATTGAATAAATTCGACATATCACTAACAGATTACACTTGTACATATGACGAATTCATAATTGTAGTCTTAAAAGTACGTACTTTTCAAAACATTTCTCATTATACCGGATTTGCGCAATTATACGTTCATACATACATATTATACATACATCTTACGATTACACATGCCTCCATATTTATATTAAACAGTTAATTCACTTTGTTTCGTTTGCAGCATCGTATCACGAAATTGGCGCCACGAGAACAATCCGAAGAAGATCTGGCGCAGTTGTTCGAAAATTCGTTTACAATTTATTAAGAATTGACTATCAACGCTGTGAACAAATAAAGAGTTATTTTCTATTTTTCTATCTCGTGTTCTATTTATCCTCGAACACTTTCGAACTAGTATACATTCGTTCTCTCTCCTTGTAAAAATCATTGAAAGCGAATGTTGCAAAACTGTTAAATACATATAATACATATAATTAATACAAACAAATTTAAAAGTATTTTGTGCGATAAATACGAACGCGTAGTTCACGAATTAAATAGCGAAGTCATCCCCTCATCAATGATCCTTAACAAAGCAGAAATCGCCGAAGCGAAAAAGGGCCCCTGATGATCGATGATTTTCTACTATATCGGTGAAGAGCTTACGTACATTTCGGCAGTAAATACAATAATTTCACATCATCAAACATGTCGCATCCGTGTGTTAAGTAGCAATTAGCAGTTAGTAAAAACAATGGATAACTCTTTCAGCAACAGATTTCAATTAATATCTGAAGCAGTCATTAATTCTTACACGAATCTAACACAATTTCTTAGATTTCCGGAAACGTCTTCGTTAGTTCTATTCACGACACACACACACACGCATCATCGAAAAATATTGATAAATATTGATTTCTACTAATCCGAGATCGCAAATCATTGCCCTGTTTCAATGTCGATGTCGGAAACGTGAAATCGTTTACTTGGAGAAATATTTAATGACGTTCAATTCTGATTTTTCGTTTCTCTTATATATACAGAATTATGAATATAAATGCGACATCTTAACCAATTCTCCTTCGTTAAAATACAGAAATATCCTTTAATTAAAGAATTGTTGGATGAAATTCAACATTCTTTTCACGGTCCATTTTCATATAAAACAATATTTTGATTTCTAACGAAGCGGATCTATGTAACGGTGTCGTATATATTGTTAATTCCTGTTTATGTAAGAGAAAGTAATGTCCAATATTATTTTATAACAGAATTATTAATATTCCTCGAAGTAATGTTAATTTATAGACGACACGTGTGCAAGCGACCCTTAACGATAATACGCCATTTTGTTCACCTTCTTTCGTCCTGTTATGTTAAATCCCAATCCCATTTAGAGTATGACAAAAATGTGGACAATTGTTCCCCGACGCTCTCGTGCACAAAACATTTTTAAAACAATTTTCAAGTGCTCCTCCGTCCTATTCGATGCTCTCGATGAATGACAGTATTTTTATTTGTTTAAAACAGTCCAGTCCCAGGCCGACACATTACAAATATTCTGAAATTCACAACAGAGTTCGTAACGAATTATTTTAATGTATTATTATTTGTAAACTGATTAATCTTTATATCTATTTTTAAACATACTTGCGTTTTTTCTTCACTTTCGCCTCGCGCGGTCGTTGTTTCATGTTTAAATCAGGTTTCAGATCCATTTTATATTTAATTGTTGCTGTTTTTCGTTCGTCTCAATCAAATTCCTTCGAATATCGTGAAAATTTTCATGTTGCCGCTGCAAATTTATATTTTTGCTAAATTCACCTCGATCTTTCAAATAGATTACAAAGGAATCAAATATGATTCGATTGAATTTAACTCAACTCAACTTGTATTACATTAAATTTAATTTCTCGATTGCACTAATATGTTGTCTAACTTATGTTGTCTTATCTTGTATAGAATCAAATTTAATTAAATTGGACTTGTATTAAATGAAATGTAACTCTATTGAATTTGTATTAAATTGTACTTGTATTAAATGAAATGTAACTCAATTGAATTTGTACTAAATCTAGATTTAATTCAATCAATCTTTCAAATCAAATTTAATTAAATTAAACTTGTATTAAATTAAAACTAATTCATTTTTGTTCTTGTATTAAATTAGATTTAATTAAATTGGCCTTATATTAAATAAAATGTAATACCATTGAACTTGTATAGAATTAAATGAGAAATTCAATAGAACCGATGTCAATTAGATTAAATTTACGTAAAATTTGCACTGATTCTATTACATTGAAATATGGATTAAATATGTTAAATCACTTACCGTTGAAATTCTCGATGGAATAATGTTAACTTTTCAGCAAACGTTTAACCCGGCATCTCTCTGATGATGTTGAACCGGCATCCTCTACTGCAAATACGAGACTGGCGATCAATTAATGGTCTCAGTCACATTCTATCCTCTAGATTCTAGATTGTTGATCTTCGGTTCTCATTACCAATGACACTATACAGTACAATGACTGTGCGTAAGAGCTTCTATTTACATAGAAAAACAATGTGGAATTTACGACTCTCATTCAGTGCGAGGTAACGTTAAATCCGAAATATTCCGAGACACGCACGAACCATTTATAATTTATTCTATGCGAGTTACATATATTCGATAAATTAGAAAATTAATTCAATTAATTAACTTGATTTCATGGTTATAATTACCATATTCGTTGTTCATGTTATTGTAGCGATGAGAATTCATGGTACAAAATTGTTCTCACTTCATAAACGATTTCGCAAGCAAGTTCGTGTTATTGATTGCACAATGTTTGTGGCAACTGAAGTAAACTTGATACGTATCAGCTGTTTATGTAATTTAACAATTAACAATTTAATATTAACGTTATGGCGACTGTAGGAATTAATGGGTTTGGTAGAATAGGAAGAATGTGTCTGCGTGCCTGCATAGAAAAGAATATCGAAGTAATACCAACTACATATTTAAGTATACCGTCTTCTATACCGAGCAAATACAAATGACATATTTCAATAGGTTAAACTAATCAATGATCCTTATATTACAACCGATTATATGATATATTTATTCAAATACGATTCGTCACATGGATCGTTTCCATTAAGATTGGAGTGCGAAGACGGAAATATTGTTATTGAAGGTATATCCACGTTCTACAAACCTTTTCATTCACTGCCTCACATTTAATTATACATAATCTTTAATTTGTCTTAATTCTTTCTTTTCATACAATCCAAATGCGAAAGTGTAAATGCTCAATTTTATACTAGATATATAGATTATAGATAATACAATTATATTAGATTGTCCTAAAAGTTTCTTTCGGAATGTGTTCCTTTAACGTTGCTAAATAAATACAAACAATGCGATAATTTTTATATCAATGGTTTAGTACTTTGTAACATGAATTTGCATTACGTGCATGAATCGAAAACCAACTTTTGGGACAACCTAATATTTATTTAGCAATATTAAAGGAACACATTCCGAAACAATGCGAATATTTTATGCAAAATAAAAATGTTTTGCATTGATTGTGGAAAGCGGGAATAATGTAAAAATTGACTCGTCCCCTTAACGAATTTGTGATATTAAAAACAACATAACAGCATTCTTGAATGTTTTAAGTCATTCCCCGTTTTTATATTTCACCCAACCAATTTCTTCATAAATGCATAAATATCCACTGTCTAATGATGATATTCATTATCTCGTATTTAACAGTACAATTTCTAATTTTGGGCACAGACGATACAATGAACGATAAATAATTGTTTCCAATGGTTGTTTTTATTAAAGACAAAAGAATCGCCACGTCGCAAGAAAAAAATCCGAACAAAATAAAATGGAAAGACGCCGGGGTTGTTTATGTAATCGAAGCCACAGGAGTGTTTAATACCTTGGACAAAGCAGGAGTAAGGAGTTCAAATTTTTACCTCTTGTATTAAAATTCTTGTTGGAAATCCTATTAAAATTATTTCCCATCATCTTGATTTCTCTATTTTTTGAATAATGTATATGCGTGCATGTAACTGTGCACCCTTATAAGTAGACTGCGGATGCTTATGCAGTTTGAAATTTTTCTAGGCATATTTTCAGAAAGTGAAATCATGTAAAATGTTATTTTCAGTGGTAGTAATCTATATAAAAATCTGTAGAAATATGAATTCTAGCATTTTTTGAACATCAGCATAATTTTGAACGTCAGCATAATATTCATGACTTTTTATCAGTTACACATGGACGGTGGAGCAAAAAGAGTCGTTATTACTGCCCCTTCAGTCGACGCGCCGATGATTGTTTTCGGTGTGAATGAGGCTTGTTACGACCCAGCGAAAAGTAAAATAGTATCATCCGCTTCTTGCACAACGAATTGTGCAGCGCCACTTATTAAAGTAATGCACGAAAATTTCGACGTGATGGAGGTGATGATCAGCAGTATACATGCGTTGACACCGTCGCAGAGAATTCTGGATGGCCCTATAGAGAGAGGAAAAGTATTGTATAGTTATCATTAGACTGTGGGTTTAGACTGTGGAAAAATCCAAGGATATCGATATAAGGATTATTCTCGACTCACTGGAAATACTAGACAAACAATGAAAATTGCACCTTGGAATTTTTTCAGCGTTTTTATCCTCTATAAAGGTCTGCAGTCTAATTACAATTTTACAGTGCTAGAATGCATTTTTATGATATAGTTGTGGAGGGATGGCAGAGGAGGTGTCCAAAACATTATTCCAACATCCTCGGGAGCAGCGAAGTCGTTGGACAAAATCATTCCCGATCTGAAAGGCAAGATTTCTGCAATAGCCTTCAGAGTACCGGTTCCAAATGTATCTTTATGCGACATGACTTTCAGGTAACATACGCTCTGTCACTCTATAAATCAATGAAATCTCTAAATGTGCCCATAATTACAATGACTCGGATTAATATTCGGACGCTCTAAAAAAGACAATAATATTTTTAATATTGTATTGTACTATACGATTTGTACTTTTTGGGAAGCCAGAGCAATTAGTATACTACAGGATGGGGAAAGAAAGTTTTTCAAAAATTGCAATTGATCGGAATTGAACGCACATCTATTGCCCACGTAAAAAAGTAAAATCCAACTTTCAGTATTTTTTCTACAGTTCTGATCAATTGCAATTATTGAAAAAATTGTTTTTCACATCCTTTGTAAACTAATTGCTCTAGCTTCCCAAAATAGTTCAAATCGTATAGTACAATATTTAAAAAGTTATCGTCCTTTTCAGAGCGTCCGAATATTAATCCGAGTCACTGTATGAAAGTGGAACATATTGTGAACAGTAGATAAGTGAACATAATTGTGAAAGTCATATACTATTTCTTGTTTCAAGATATTGAAAGGAAAAGGATATTAACACTAAATGAAAAAACATTTTTCTCAATATCGTAAAAATTACATTGAATTCATTAAGTTTAATATAACGCGATGTGAAATAACTGATAAGCTCACTTCTTTTCAATTTTCACTTGAACCATTTTTATGATTATGGGCAGAAATATGTAACAATTTAATTAAAAATTAACATTTCAGAGTGAATACACCGACGACATACGAGGAAGTAAAAGATGCAATGAGAACAGCTTCGGAGGGTTCTTACAAGAACATCATTGGTTACACAGACGAAGACTGTGTATCGTCTGATTTCTTGAACACTATTTATTCCTGTATATTTGACTCGAAAGCTGGCATTCCTCAGACGAGTACATTCATCAAAGTGGTCGCCTGGTAATTTCGAAATATTTTCTATCGCACTGTACAGGGTGTATAAAAAGTAATGGTGATCCGTTCTAGGGGTGAATCTACATTCATTCATTTTTATACACCCTGTCCAAATTTTGTACACGTTTCTCTCAAAATAATTTAATTTGTCGACATTTTATAACACAGACAGATAAGTTTCAATATTCTCTTATTCTTCCACTTCTAACTGAATTAATCCTTAATATGCAATTACTTTGACAATAAATCAATTTTATTTAATATTTCCCATAGATCGATTGATAGAGAGTTTATTTATCAGCCCCCTAAATAATTTATTGCTTCATTATCTTACACTCTCACTGATTACATCACTCATTGTAGTATCATTCATTCATCCTTGATCAAATGGCAAGGGATATAAGGGATTAATGCGCTTTATTTTGTGAACAATTCAAAATCGTATTATTGTAAACGAGTTACTTGATTCAGATAAAATTGCAAATCCTCTAATTTCGAAATGTTTTCAGGTATGACAATGAATATGGTTATGCACACCGTGTTGTAGATCTGGTGGAGTACATGCAGAAAGTTGATTCTGGTTCGATAACTGCACAGAGTCCGGACGAAGGTGCAACAAGCAATGCCTTAGATGCTGTAGAGTCTGTATAATGTACAGTATGATACCATTTCGAGTTCAAATAAAATGTCAAATAACTTGAAAGCGTATTCTATCTATAACTATTTATGTACATATTAGAAGATATTTAATGGTTTAAAAACTCTGTGTGCAGTTTCATGTAATGTACAATATGATAAAGTTTTCATATCTATCAAGCTTTCACAACGAGAATTGTGTCCATCATAGTAAACTGATGAAAAACTTGAATCAGACATTTTCTAACATTAATTTAATGTAGAACATCTCTTCAACAATTTCATTCCTAAATTTTCTTCAACAGCTATTTGTTATCGCTGGGGCGCCATTTGCGAATATGAACCATCGGCCTCCTCATTGGCTGTTGCGTTGGATGCGACGTAATTTCTAATACTACAGGTCCACCATTTTGCACTGGTCGTCCTCTGTTCGGTTTTACGTCAATTTCCAATTTTGGCTGAGTTGGGGGTCTGCGACCTGCAATGTTCATCATTCATTAGCTTCATTAACTAAAATAATATTACAAGATGTTAGGCTCACCAGAAAGTCTGCATCTTTCTTCTGACTTTATTCATGATATTATTTACATGATCACTTACCATTATTGTTATTTGGACGAATATTGGTCCACACGGGGTACCTATTATTTTGTCCCGGGAACCTAATCTTCGTTCCTTGAGCGCGTGCAGTGTTTCCTGCATTCGACGAGACTGAGGATTGCGCAGAGCTAACAGAAGAAGCTGCAGACGTAGCTATTTGTCCATTTTGTACTAAAGCTGACGAAGAAGCAGCCGCGTTAACGCTAAGCGATTGACTGTTAGCATGACCCTGGTTATTATAGACAGGATAATGCTGGCCAATAGCTTGGGCTGTTGAACCGGAGATACCGGATGCTCCTACGGCCAACGATGCTGCTTGACTTTGTGAAAGGAGGCTACAGAAATTCGTATTATTAGCAATACAATATTAAAAACAGCATTAAATACGTTCCTTTCAGAAATTCTTTCTTAAGACACATTCCGGTGAAACACTCCAAGAAATACTATATTCATTTTCATTTTAGCCGTACTTCTTTCTTTACTAAATGCGTCGGAGATTATTAAAGTGAAGTCTACATTTCCACATTCTACAATTCTACACAGAAGAAAAGTCTATGATTTCAACGATTGTAAAATAAATAATCTAGGATTGATAGATTCAGTGTTATAATTATTAGAAGAAGAAATACTGTAGAAATTCTACAACTCTACATCGATACAATCTTTATAATTTCAACGATTGTAAAATAAATAGTCTAGTACCGATAGATTCAGTGTTAAAATTATTAGAAGAAGAAATACTGTAGAAATTCTACAAATCTACACAGATGGTCTTTATAACTTCCACGATTGTAAAATAAATAATCTAGGACCGATAGATTCAGTGTTAAAATTATTAGAAGAAGAAATGCATGTTCTTCACAATACACGTTCTTGAATTCTGATTTTACATAAAAAATTTGCATTCTGGCAATTTAACGGTAAACTGTATTCAGCTATATTGTAGAAGTGGTTCCAGAATATTTATACAACGTGAGTGACGAACTGTGAACATTCTAGATTTATTATTCGAAGCACTTTGATAATTACCGACGCATACACCGGTTTTCTAGGTTTTCCTGGTTATACAGAGACGTACGGATGGTTGAAGCTGTTACTCTCCGAGTAGCTAAGACCTTCGGGGCCTACTTGAAAGCCTAAAGAATGCGCATTGTTCCCGGTGTTCAAGTTTATATTCGCCGTAATCGGAATAGACAACGATCGTCCTTTCTTCGCGTTAGACCCCTTGATGACTTCCTCCGGTATGAGCTCTGGTGGTGTATTCCATCGTCGTTCGTCTTCTCTGAGAGGAACGCGATCATCTGGGGAGCGAGAAACGTTTTTAATTGACATATAGGGGACACGGTATTTTCTCGGGATGTGTATCTTCATCTTCGTTCTTCCTGTTCCAGGGAACGCGGTCGAAATAAAGGAACACATTTGTTGTCGTTTTTATCTCAAAATTAGCGAAAATTAAGTGGTATTGTACGCTGCAGTGAAATATCTATTTTACGTTATTCAATAGAATCTATTATGAAAAGATTTGATATAACGTTTGATTAGCCACCACTTGTCTGTTCTACTCTGTGAACAATCTTACTGAAGTTTAAAAAAAACTGTAGTCCGACGATTTAATTGTTTAGCAGCATTTTTTATTCTACGTTATTCAATATAATCTAATGAAAAGATTTGATGTAACATTTGATTAGACACTACTCATCTTTTCTACTCTGTGAACAATCTTATTGGAGTTTAAAGAAACTCGTTGTTCGAAGATTTAATTGTTTAGCAGCATTTATTATTCTACGTTATTCAATACAATCTAATGAAAAGATTTGATATAACGTTTGATTAGACACCACTTGTCTGTTCTACTCTGTGAACATGTTATTGAAGTTTGAAGAAACTCGTTGTTCGAAGATTTAATTGTTTAGCAGCACGCGTTGAACATGAACTATTCTTCGCCACTTGTTCACGGAACTCTGCGCTGCGAACTAAATCGTTTCATTCCGTTCGTTTTGTTACGCCGTTGTGAAACATTATTATTATTCGACTTTCAAATAGACACTTCCGTATAAAGTTGATTCTCACACGTTCACGTTCGTAGGAGGTGATTTGTCGAACAATGGGAAAACGTTGGATAACTCGGAGAACGAAATTGTTTGGACAGCTGTACAACAGTAGGTTTCAGATTGATAGAGTAAATGTTGTTTTACCTGCCCACGCGACTATACACGCGACACCGACTGACACCATCAAGAAACTGCTCTTGGCCATGACTAACAGAGTTCTGGCTTCCCCACGACTATCCTCCGCCCTTTTTCAAGAAGTACGAACGACCTTGAACTCCTTATTGATATTCGTCGTGTGTCCATTTGCGCAATACTTCTCGATGAATAGAGTCGCAATCACGCGGTGACTCGTCCGCACGAGAAGAAATGTGATTTTCGGGGAGAAACGATTTTGCACGGTGCACTCGCGCCGACTTGCATTCTTTTAAACAATTTCGGCGCGCCACCACATTGACCTTGGTGTAACAAATTTTTTCCACACGTTTCAACTATAATATACTCGAAGAAATGCTTCAGACGACGCAAAATAGAAAACTTCAGTTCCTAAGAATGAGAAATCAGAAAATGACTAACAATAATGGTCTAAAAAGAAATTTCACAATAAAATTATGGATTGCTATTTTATTAACAAACGAGAAACACTACTGTTCTACGAGAAGAACCAAATTTATGGATACGCAGTTTTATTTATGCTAACAGCTTCTGTTTGCATCTTATCTATGTCAATGTCGAATAATCTTACTCATTGGATTGTCCGTAAAGAAACATGTGCACGCATAAATTGTGTGATTTTATTGTAATGTGTGTTCGTAAAATTTGTTTTGAGAAATCCAATTGATCAATTATCATCACAATTTTCTTCATGAAAAAAACATTCCAATATCTAAAACATTAAATCACCATTAACCTCTGGTAAGTACATTTTAATTCTTCACGACACTAATGTATTATAGTATTCGGTGTCGCAACTGCGGAGCATCACTTCCGTTTCCGTTATAATGTCAATGGCATTCCCTTGAAATTCCTTTCCACGTAATTATGCTGCTTCCTTCGTTTACTGGCTCATTATTTTCCTCGTTGATTTCCTTAACGATATAATAAATAATATTAATTTCAGTGCTTTCCTCTTCGTTTACTGGCTCATTATTTTCCTCGTTGATTTCCTTAACGATAGAATTAATAATATTAATTCCAGTGCTTTCTTCTTCGTTCATCGAATGGTTTTCTAATTTCTCTGATACGTCCATTGCTTTCTCGAGTTGTGTAGTATTCGAATGAAGTAAAGATTCCACTTCTTTGTTAGTATTTTCATTCGAGTCTAATTTCGCAAAAGAATTAACGGGTTCAAGCAGGGCCGGATTAAGCCCCGTAGCAGGAGTAGCAAATGCTACGGGCCCCGCGCCATACAACCAAGGGCCGATACATGAGCGCCTGTCTATGCCAGGGGGCACAGATAGTTTTTCTAAAAAAAAGCTCATTCATTGTGGTTGCCGCAAAGGTGCGCTACATTTACACACGACCGGCCCTGATGCAAAGCCTTGGGCCCCGTCATAACATTTGCTACAGGCCCCGCGCTTGCTTAATCCGGCACTGGGTTCAAGAGGTTTTACGACTTCCGTATTAGTTATTTGTGTCAGTGTTAGTTTATTTTCATTCGAAACAATGCTCAATGGATCATCATTTTTTACTTAATTTTCAGAGTCTGGTATCTGATGTTGATTTGAGTCTTCATGTGTTTCTTCTTCGCTATTCGGAATATCGATGATTATCGTATTTAATTTATCGGATGGCAAGTCCACAATGTTTTCAGGCTCTATTTTCGAATGATCATTTGATGTTGGAGCAGATGGAGACACGCAAGATGTTGCTTTAGGTGCTGTGCAGAAAATTTCACAATTTTAGAATGTTTTAGTGTGAGTCTTGCGATAAAGATTTTTTTTATATGAATATTATCGAAGTATCTTCCAATTTGTATTTTTACTTGAAAATTTTAATTTACTCGTTGACGTTGTCATTATTCTAAAGTAACTTTCATTTATAATAGATCTGTCCAACATTTGGGGGCGACGTTCCCCCACTCCTTCATTCGACGAAGGTGGAAGGCGACGTTCCCCCACTATTTCACACGGTCGTAAATACAAAGAAGTTGGACAGGCTTAATTTATACAGGGTATTTCACCTAACTTGACTAACTAACTTTTTTGTTTTTAAAGATACGTCAAATGTGTGAAGGACAAAGTTGAATGGTAAAATGGGGCTCATACGATACCAAAAAATGTTTGTTTTTATGTAATTTTTTTTAGAGATATGAAGGTCACCTTCATTTTTTTAAATGGAATGAGGTATTTTTTAATACATCAATTGATGCAGCTGGACATTCGTTATAAAAAAGTACTAAACTATGTATGTAGAAAAGTTAGTAGTTCAGGAGATATTTCAATTTAAATAACTATAAAATACCATTGCGGTCGTAATAATTGTAAGACGTTACACAAGTAAGTAAACGTTAACGTCTTAGTACGACAGTAAAAAGTATGATCAGACGTTTAGAGTGTTCTTTGTATGCCATTGTTACCTTCAGTGAGTTCAGTCAGCAATTTCAGTATTTTTTCCTGGTTTTCTTCCATTGTTTCGACTTTGTTCGTTAACACCATCATGTCGTTGGTATCGACTTTGAACAAATTACTAAACCAAGAACGATGAGAATGTGGTTCCCCAAAGAAGTCTAATCCAAATGACCTTGAGTTTCTGTTAACTGTGACATTACCCGATACTGGTTTACCTAAAACAAAAGTACGTATGTAAGTACTTGTGACTTGAAAAATATTAAAATCCATATCAATACGTACGTGCAAGAATTTGTTTAAAAACAGAGTTATAAAACAAACTGTTCACTGCTTGCAAAATAAACCGACTTCGAAGCGCACTAAAAAGTATGAAATAATTTCCATTTAATTTATGTGAATACACACGAACTTAAATACAAAACAATCTTTTCGGAGGCGGCGCAAAATTGACAATTTTCCAAATGACAGATGTTGCTGATTATGATTTCATTGGAATATGGTGGACTTGGAAATCAGTAGGTGGGAAGAGAAGATACGTTAATATGTGAAAAAGCATATAGAAGAATTTAAGGATTTTCATAATTTCCAGTGTCGAAAATTTTCAATTTTGCTCCGCCTCCGACAAGATTGTATTGTATTTAAATTCGTGTGTATTCACATAAATTAAATGGAAATTATTTCATACTTTTTAGTGCGTTTCGAAGTCGGTTTAACCTTTTTTTATAAAATTTTTTAATTCCACACTTTTCAGTGGAACGAGCAGAATTTATAGAAACCGTAGGATGGTCTTATTGGTTATTTGCAATAAAAACCGCAAAGAATGAAAAAATACAAAATTTTTTTCAAGGGACCAATCGAGAGACATACCCTAAAAAATGCAGCAGGTTTCGTCCTGATTGGTCCATTCATCTCGGAGTAACCGGTAAACGTGAACATACATAGAAAAAAAAGCGAAAAAAGACACATACAGATCGAATTGAGTAACCTCCTCCTTTTTCGAAGTCGGTTAAAAAATCGAAAAGCGTTTAATGGAATAATGTAAAAGTATATGCAAGTGTACAAAAGTATAAGTGTATAAAAGTACACAAGTATATAAGTGTATAAAAGTATATGAAGTATATAAAAGTATATAAGTGTATAAAAATATAAATGAACAAGTCACGAACAGCGTTAAGTAACTCGACAAAGAATAAAACGAAATAAAAGCGCGAACGGGGAATTTTGTTCGTGGTAGTAGATGATCTCAGATTTTCGAGTACTATTGTGTATACAATTTGTTGTCCATAAATAATGTTAAGTCACTCACGGATGTGAATTATCTGAAATTTTTTATACCGTTTTTTTACACAGAATCCCAACGTCATCACATTGAAAGTCTTTTTCTGCGAATCAAACGGATTTCTCGCCGAATTCAAGTTACGACAGGCATATGTATAATTTCGTTTATTTTTTGTGTCAAATTTAGCGAGCAAACCGATGAAGTATAAAACACTAATAATAATAGAACACTTTTTTCATAGAATATGAAAAGACATATTTTCATTACATTTCAATTTTTTCTTTATCACGAATGTAATATATTAATTATGATTTGAAGATTATATTTATACTGAACATAATAAATATGAGAAATATACGTATTGTTTAATCCCGCACTTGACCCTCAAACTTTTTCTTTAACGTTACACCTACCACTGCCGGTCAAATGACCGGTTTCGTATTTTCCATTTCACAATTATTGAAACTATGAAGTTGGTTACATGAAAATTGGTTCGATAGATTTTTTACTCCGCCGCATATTGTAGCAAAAATTGCACAGAATCTAAATAAATAGAGCCTTGTCATTTTTTTAAAGCTAAGACATTTTAGTTGCTTTTAGTGCTCGGTAGATTAAGTGTTAAATTATATTGGGTTGGAAAGAAAGTTCGTAGCGTTTTCAAATTAAGAATCGAAGATAAAATTAAGGTATTTGTTCATATGTTTATTCAATAACACGAGAAGTTACCTCGAAAATGGCAAAAAGTAATAGAACAGAATGAAAAATGAATGAACTGAATTTTAGAGCTTTCAATTTTAATTTACAAACGCTACGAACTTTCGTTCCAACCTAATATTACTCTTTATGTGATCATTGTTCATTCCATGTTCATTACCCATGTCGAAAACTATTTACCATAGCACTTAATATACACACTTCCTGTAGTGTACTACAGTGTAACGTTATCTGAAAAATCTGTGCGTCATTAAATATCCGTGAACTGTCGGGCAGTTGTAAAAAAAACATAGCATTTAATCATAGGAACGTCTGATCGATCATAACATAATCGTTACTACGTTAGCTTATTAAATGATGCACATGAATTTCTCGGTTTTAAACAATTACGCGAATGATTCATATTGCTCGTTCTTCAGAAGCATATTATTCATTGTTACGTCACTCCATTGTACATATTTTCAGCAAAACTATTGCATTTCAATGTATTCGAACATTTCTACCCTCAACTCATTTTTCACGCGGAAAATAGGTTCCTCAAAAAATCTACAGACATAATGGAATGGGAGATTCGTTCCACAAGTCATTCAACAAACGTGTAAGATGAAGTAAAGAAATATATTTCATTCGAAAAACCCTGTAAAAAAAGAGTGCAGTGTGAAAATTGTTATATAATTACTATTTAAATATTTGTTAGGTGTACTTAAAATTAACTGTTTCATTTGAACATTGAAGTAAATACTACGAATCATCTATAGTCGTACATCGAAGATTCTAATATACAGTGACTCCCACAAATATTCGGACACTCTTAAAAAGCCGATAACTTTTTAAATATTGTACTATACGATTTGAACTTTTTTAGGAAGCTAGAGCTATTAGTTTACTACAGGATGTGAAGAGAAATGTTTTTGAAAATTGCAATTGGTCGGATTTGTATACAAAGTACTAAAAAATTTGCGTTTTACAACTTTTTAATGTGGGCCTATATGTAGCACATTGCAACGTCGAGCGATTTGGACGAAATTTTCAGAATATGTTTAATTCACAAACATCTAAAAAACGTATTTTTTAAATTTTCAATATATGCCCGCAGAAGAAAAGTTGGAAAATGCAGCTTTTAGTATTTTTTCTACAATTCCGATCAATTGCAATTTTTGGAAAAATTTCTTTTCACATCCTGTAGTAAACTAATTGCTCTAGCTCCCCAAAAAGTTCAAATCGTATAGTACAATATTTAAAAAGTTATCGCCTTTTTAAGAGTGTCCGAATATTTGTGGGAGTCACTGTATGTAAAAGAATATTACGATTATCCATCGCAGAAGAAAATATGTTAAAATTACCTTTAGCGTCGTGCAGCGATAGGAAAAGGACCATAAGCGTTAAAATTCCTGTTTTCGACATGATAATCTTCGTTGGTCTCACGTACATATTCAAGTTCTCGCACGTAAACGAAATCCGCAATCCGCACTGAACATTCCATCTTCAACGTTCGATTTATATACATACCTGAAAACCCTAAACTAACATGGCGACAACAACACGCAGGCTATTAGAGGTTGCGTTAACGAGGCTTTCCAAACGAGAATCTTATCTCTAGAAAAACTGTACATACATACATTTAGCTGCGTATTCTTCTGCCCTTCTATAATCGTGGTTTGGTAAAATTTCACAGATTACACGATAAGCCCAAACAGGTAAGCAAAGCAGAACCTTCCCTCACCAGAGTTGTGCAAAAATTCTATTTAAATAAAAATTTCGAATAGAGTGGGTTTTTTTCAAGTGGGTTTTAAACCCACTTTATTCGAAATTTTTATTTAAATAGAATTCTCTCACCGACTCTGTGCTCCTCACCGACAGAGTTGTGTTGAATTACAATTGAATTAGTTCATGAATTATAATCAGTAATTCAATTACTTTCACATTTGACATTTAGATCACTTTATGTTAGTACTTTTACACGTAGGATAATGAAAGGGATCGAGGGATTAAAAAAAAAGATTCGGTTGCATTAAAGAATAAAGTGCAATTGCACCTGGCGGGAGCATCGGTGCATCCACATAAAAAATCAGGTCATAGGAAGTTAGGAGTGGTAGGACGTGTGATGACACATGATTTTTTTCTCTATCGTTTTTTTTTTCTATTTTTACTTAACCCTTTGCACTCGGAGTTATTTTCATTGTAGAAAAAAATGTTTTTCTGACCAGGAATATATACTATAATAGGATTTTTGTTATTCTATTCATATGAAACTGATCTGATTTACACGTACAATACTTGAAATGTTTAGTAACTTATCAAGTACAAATTTCCTAATGTACAAAACAGTTTAAATAATGGTACAACGATTTTTAGTGGCGCCTCAGAGTCGCCACTCAAATGCATAGGGTTAACACATACATGTTCCCTTATAAAAATGACAAGATTGATTTTATTTAGACTTTGTGCAGCTCCTATCTAGACATATCTGTACATTCATTTCTTATGAAATTATTTTTATTATATCAATAATCGTAGAATAAAATATCTGGAACCGGTCATTTTGACCAGTGATGGTAGGTTTATTTATTTATTTATTTGTTATTGCTTTAAACCAAGTGGTTTATACAGCAAGTACAATATTATTACATTTAGCTTACATTAAATAGGTGTTACATTGTTTCAGAAAATTATAAATTATTTTCAGACCTTCTACATAATATCAGGTTTAAATAAGAAGGAACTAATACAAAGAGGGAAACAGTACTTGTCTTCGAGAAGCTTTGTTTCTAATACGTTCGTTTTCATAGTCTAGGCTTTGCCATATAACATAATTTAGGTCTTGGAATTGTGTTAAAAAAGAGCACAGTAAGTCCCAGTTCCCAGAATCATCCCGTACAGCATAAAGATTTGCAGTTGAATTACAACCGCGAAGGCCACTGCTAAAATAAATATTGGCAAGGAACATGTTCAAGAAATCCGTACAACGAAGGGAGCTTGCTGAAACCGGAAGATAACTGTTCATTTCTTTCATGGCCCCTACAAAAGCTTGACGCAGTTGGCTGTCCACAGCGAGTCTCAACTCGCCAATAACCAGAAGCGACTAGTCAACAAGGCTGTTTATTAATCCACAAGAGTTATGCATCGTACGGTGCTCGACAAAATTAATAAAAAAAAAGATGAAAACAAATGATGTGCGTCGCGAATCTCCAGCAGCATCGCTGCTAGATAAGTTCCGTCGACTGTGGATGTCCGAATGACGCCGTCTGGGGAATACCCACTTACGAAAGTTGATTACCTTCTGCGTATTAATCCGCAGAGGCTTTGGACAGCCGCTCGTTCCGTTTCACGGAGGCGTTTATTGTCTCTGAAACCAAGGTACATCTGCCTCTCGGGTTCAATGTCAAGACGCGCAACCTACTCGTGGCTTAGGTATACTATACGCAACACACACACACACACAGGCGTGAATCGAGGTACAACCATGCTCGTCCATTGTTTCCGCTTATGAAACGATCGTCGCGATCCTTCCTTTTGTTTCCCGATCGACGGTTTGATTTTTTGATGATACCGCCCTTGTCTTTCGGCAATCGTCTGGTGAGCGCGAAGCTAGACAATTAATGTACTACCATGAGGTTGTAGTTTCAAGGTCATCGCGGTGAGCATAATGTGGGAATTCTGTTCGCAGTCGCCACGCGCACGAATTTCAATCTGCGTCCTCGCTCAGAACGAAACCAACTTTCGTCGACTTTGGCTTTCAAGGCGGTAGACTCGTTTTCAGGATTGCAAGGGTGCGGGATTCGCCTTCTCATTTCTCGATAGTACAAAAATAGGGTTTTTCAGTAGTCAAAAAAGTTAGATAAAAGATCGATATAGAGCGCTACCGCCCTCGAAAGTCCTATTTTTTCGTTTATGAGGCGCAATTTCCATTATTCGGCAGCATGTAGATATGAAAATAGCTAATGCGCAGTTGTATGCTTCCAAATAATGCAAATTACGCTGCCGAATTATGCAAATTACGCCTCGTAAACGAAAAATAGGACTTGTGAGGGAGATAGTGCCCCAGATCGATCTTTTATCTAGTAAACTTATCCAGTTAACTACTGAAAACCCCTGTGTTTGTATTATCGTGAAATGAGAAGGCGAATCCCGCGCCCTTGCAATCCTGGAGAAAAGAGTCTACCCCCTTTTAAACATTTTATGGAGAAGCGAAATGTCATTCAAAAATGACAAGCATAGCAAACGAGAGAAGCGACTCGAAAGTAGCAGATGTGTGGCCATAATTATGAAACTGATCTATTTGTAAGAGAAAATTTAAGAAAAATGAGTTTATCAGTTATTTCACATGACATTGTTTTAAACCAAATGAATTCAATATCAGATAGTGCTTGTTATTTTAAAACTATTTTATTTATTCATTGTTGCTTTAAACCGATTGGTTTATTTAGCAAGTACAATATTGTTACATGTAACTTTATAGAATTTATTCACTGTGTGTGTGTTAATATCCTTTTCCTCCAAATATCTCGAAACAAGAAATATATGACTTACTTAGACTAGTTTCATCGTTATGGACACATCAATTTTTCAGAAGCATATGTTGATTGTGACCTTGACTGTGACCTCTCCGAACTCGTCAGAATTCCGGCTACTTTTGTGCACATGTAAAAATATAATTCCACTGCAATAATGTTGACGACGCTGAGAGGTGTTCGCTATTTTCATTTACAAACAGAGGAACGTATAGGTAAAATATTAAATTGTCTCATTTATTATAGTGATCATTGGGTATTCGTGATTCAAATAAATATATGAGAATATAAAATATATAACCAATTTTTAAGGGATCTGTTTTGTTCATTGTCTTACTGTTGTCTTGTCTTTAACATCTTTACGAAGGAATACAAATGATTGCGTTGTTCTTCTATGGAGTTTTCCCAAAGGAGGAAAACACTTTGTGGAAATTTCTGCATCGGTGTAATTCGCGATATTTTGTTAAATACACAAAGGAACCACAGTGTCAATGATTTCTACGAAAGAAGGAGCAGAACATAGTGATTTGTCGATTGAAACCCAATAATCAACTAACCGCGGGCAGTTCCTGATCGATTCATCGATAATTCATCATCGACGTATGCGTTCTCTCCTTAATTGGAAAAAATGACGAATGAACTGTCTCGATTATTATTTATCGATTATCACCTGCAACAGGATACATAAATAATATAAAAGTTACAATACATATGCATAGTTTCATAAACGTCAATAATAAATCTCGATTACACACTTGAATATGGTTAACAATTTTTGCTGATCCAGTTATTTAAATTTCTTTATAGTAGAAATGATAGACGGTTCTTGGAATGATCAATGCGAATGGAAGAGATCCCCGGGTGAAAGCGCAAATTCAAAACAATGGAAAATGTTGCAAGACATTGCCAGTTTGCCAATATAATTTATTGAAGTTCGCGCCTTCCTTTCTTTTCGAATTTGTTTAAAATATACAAGGTATCGAAGTGTTTCCAATTTTAACCAATGTAAGCACCAAATTTTTTATTGTAATTTCAGAATTTTTCGAGTTCGTCTTTCTCGGTTGAAATGTGTAAAGTGTGCGATTATTTCGAATTTCAGCGGACGCAAGTGGCAAAAATCAAAGGAGGAACAGAAAGAATAAAAATCCTGTGGATTTGTTGATCCTTCGATCGCCTACGCTCAATTTCAAATGTCTCGGTCATTCGCATGATCCAAAAAGTAAAAGCTGATTGGTGGACGCTGTGATTGGACTGGTTGATGATGCAACTGGACAGGATCTCCAAGCGAACAACCTAACTCCAAAATTACTTCACTCCGTAATCATCTATGATATTTACAGTAAGCAACTGTTATCGTTGTTATTAAAAGGTTATCAAAATAAAAATTACAGAGTACCAAGTACAAGAGGAAAAGAACTGGATTTTTTGTCTGACGATACAGATCACTGCGTTGTTACCCAAGGTCAATGCGAATGATTTTGTTTCCGGTTAAATACGAACAACTAAAAAAACTATACCTCAATGTGGATGTAAGTTCATTCATATGATATTTTCATGCAATTATCAAGTAAAGAAGACAGGAGACGATTTGCAAAATGATTCATTGTTGTTTGCGTTGGTATAACGTTCAGGATTTTTCCTTCGAAGGCAAACACTATGATGAACAAACACTTGTTCATCGTTATTTTGTAACATATAACGAGTAAGGAAACGTGAATACAAACACAAAAACCTTGCTAATGTTGAATACACAAACTGAATTATAAAAAGGACACATTCACAGGATGCAGTAGATTGCTTATTCAAATACGATGATCGAGTATAAGTAACTCCACAAAGTTTTCAAGAGGGTGATTACAAAAAGTATTTAGTTAATGAGTACATACATATGGATCTGCGGTTGTATGTACAAGTTGTGTGGCCTCAAAAGTATTTGTAGATTCAAGGAAGTCAAGTTTTTTTTATCAAAGTGCACCAGTTACCAACGTTTTTAACTTGGCTGTAAAACGAAGTTACGAGTGATTCCATTGCGACGGTGACAAATTGTACAATTTATTGATATTTACTAATATATTGATAATTACTAATATATTGTACTAATATATTGATATTTACTATAATGTATCTATATTTACTAATATATCTACGATAACTAATATATCTATAATAACTAATACATCTATATTAACTAATATATCTATTATACCTTTACTAATATGTATATCTATTATATATTTACTTATGTATCTATAATTGCTAATTTATTTATATTTAGTAATATGCTAATATATTGATATTTAATAAAATATATTAATATATTGATATTTACTAATATATCCATAATTACTAATGTATGTATAATTACTAATATATCTATTACTAATGTATCTATAATTACTAATAAATCTATTACTAATGTATCTATAATTACTAATATATCTATATTTACTAATGTATCTATAATTACTAATATATCTATATTTACTAATATATCTATTACATATTTACTAATGTATCTTTGTTTACAAATATATCTATATTTTCAGTTGATTGAAGAAAATGGTGGAAAAAGGATTAATTATAGGTACCGCACTATTTTAGTGGCGAAGCAACTGCAACGTTCGGTTTCCGTCGAGGTGCGGGGAGCATTTAATTCTGCAGTTTTGCGTTTCCGTGCAATTTTTCACACGTGCGGAAAGAAGCCGGTACCGGCGAATGCTATATAAGATGACGGCGGTGCCAATTGAGACAGTCATTCCGGTAGAAACAGCGGCAGCGTCAGGACCATTCGAATTCCCGCGTTCGGTAGTGACACAACCAACTCTCTGTACAAATTTCGCTGTCTGGTTTCCACTGTTCCCAGACAATAATGGATACCAGGATCTTGACGTTACTGGTGATTATCAGCGTCGCGGGATCACTCGCGGAAGCTCGCGTGCCGTTCTACAGAGTTCGAAGAAGTGAGTAGTCGTTCAACAAACACAGACACGCGAACGCACACCACTTTGCTGTAACAGTCACCGATGCACAAATATACGGAACTCTTTCTGTTATTAACACGTGGATACAGGGGATTGTTGCGCGTGGTAATTAGTGCGATGTATCGAATCTGTCGAACTGGCTAATTGATGTGTTGGTCCAAGTGATTCGCAAATGTTAACACGCTGACACTTTTACTGGTAGAAGACTCGTAGAAGTTCGAATGCACTCCGAGTCTCGTAGACCTAACGGTTGTTTTTCGCGTGCATCATTGATGACTGCGCCGAGGACTCTGCAAACATTTACTGTAGACTTCCGTCCAACATAATCAAATATCGTAGAAAATCGTAGAAAATCGTAGAAAATCAACGTAGCTCGGTCAATGAAATTCAAACTGTCGACATCAAATTCTGATTCTGTGCACCTTGAAAATTAATCATTGGTTAAACAAATCGGGCAGTCCGTTCCCGCGTGAATGATCACGATCGGTTAATTATATCTACGGTCAGGTCTTCGCGGAAGCCTCTCCATTGTCGTCGGACTGGTCGAATATTAATTTCCGATGAAATCCTCCTCTATTGCGTAAGCCAAGGATAATACGAATTATCTCCAACAATAAGTTACGCAACGGCCGCGCATTTAAAGCGGAAATTTCAGGATAATTGAGAAACCGGCGACGAAGCAGCCGTGAAATGTTCATAAATTATTGTTAATCCGAGATGTGGAGGCGACACGAATCCGACGGATACGCAAATACCGAGGAATGCTTGTATTCGGGAACAGGTCCGAGGCTGTTGCTTCGGTATTTACATATTCGGCTTTCTTCAATGGCAGAAGCGAGCGTCATTCTACGTTCTACGTCGAAGTCGACTCGAGAAATACTGCGATCTTGCTTCGGGCAATGCTTCTTCCAAGAATATCAGAATATCCGTAATTATTTCCAAGAATTGCTCAATTATAGGTTTTGCACTCGACATTCACCCTTTTGCAAGTCAAATTGAACCTTTTGCTAATCAATTTTACCCATCAAGAATATTTAAATTTAATTATTTATTTATTTAGATTACATTATATCTGTAAACTGTATTTATACATATAATAAACTGTATTTATTTAGACACGCGTGAACGGTGTCATTATTACGAGGGAACATACGTACACAGTGAGCCACGAAAGTATTCGATCGCCCTTTAAAACAGAATAACTTTTTTATAATTGTACCAAACGACCAGATTTCGATGAAATTTTCAGCATGTGTGTAACTAATATAGATTTACGAAACATATATTTTAAATTTTCATTAAGCGCCCAAATAAAAAAAGTTTTAAAAAATGCCTTTTTTATTTTTGCATGTAACCTTGTAAATTATAATTTTTGGAAAATCTTTTTCGCATATCATTTTATAGACCAATGCTGCTAATTGATTATAAAAAATCAGGTCGTTTGGTACAATTATAAAAAAGGTATTCTGTTTTAAAGGGCGTTCTCATGTACTCTCACTTGAAAAATTTATTAACCAGAAAATGGCTAGAATGAATATACACACAGTTTTCATACATTACAAAGTTAGTCTCTATGCAAAATAAAAATTATCTACCTGAACTGCTGCAAAAACTAGAGTGAAATAGGAAATTATTTTCTTTCTTAATATGTTTAGCAGGCTGAAAACAGTATAATGGTATTCTTAAATTTTTGTAACTTGTTTATACTAGTTCAAATTACAACTACTCATTTTTGTCAGAAGTAGACTGCGGATCTTTAAGCAAAATGAAAATTTTCTACCTGAATTGCAACGAAGTGGAGTGAAATAGAAATTTATTTTCTCTCTTAACACATTACCGACCGGTGATTATTGCATAATTTTGAAAAATCTATGGTACTTGGCTAAACACTTTTCAATGAAACCTTCAATAGCAATAGCAATTTTTATTATGAGCTAACAAGTCACCCTCAATGACGCCATTTAAAAGTTTTATTTAAGATTACAATGTAAAAGAAAATTTCTATGCTTTCTTTAGGTACTTACAGCACAATTATTGAAAATCCTATTAACAGGCTTCCGGTGGGTAAAGTGTTAATATGATTAATTGGTTGGAAATAATATAACAGGATTTTTAAATTCCTCTAAAGTTTTTACCGTTTTAATCTACACTTACTCATTTTTGTCATAAATGCATAAAATTCGCTGTTTAGTCATAAATGCATAGAATCCACTAGATTTCAACGACTAATTGAATTTTCTCGTCGATTAATCAAGATTTATTTGATTCGAATGAAATAAAGGAAAACCGAAAGCGTTTATGGGACTCTTCGGATGATTGAATGCGACAAAGTGTCAATAAAAGTGTCAGCAGATAATCAACTCTGTCCGCATGTCACGTTTCCGTAAAATCGGCACAAACTGTACAAGTGCACGCGGTTCTATATTGTAGCGAGTTGGTGCATGCAAAGTAGCAAATCGGTAATCGATATTCTCTCACGTATGTGATATTAACTGGTCGTCTCTTCAGTGCGCTTCTCCCGATTCTATTTGTGAAACGTAATGCATGTCCCGATCAACAAGCGGCGATAATTCTTCGCGAGATTATTAACCGTGACCTCGTTTCGTTCTCAACCTTGACCCTCACCAAGATACTTTCCTTCGACTTCCTTTTTGCTCGAGTTCTCCTCGCGCACTCGGCGACAACGAGACCGAGTGATTTAAATCTTTCTGCTGTATCGAATGCACACTGTTTACACTTTCTGCGAACTGTAAACGTATCGTAGTTACATAATTGTTAAAAACAGTTCATGTAATTTCAATGGAAACGAGAAAATGTTTGATAAGAGATTATTGATTTTTCAAACGTAGTCTTGATTCCGCGTAAATACATATTTTGATCTGTATTGCTGAGCTGTTAGAAAAATGTGTAATCTGACCGGAATTTTAACTCGACAATTAAACATTTCTTCTGATCCAGAATAATTTCATTGTATTAGGTTGGCAACTAAGTTCGGGACCTCCACATTTTCTCGAACAAAGCCATTTATATATATTTTTAAGCACAAGTATTTTATACCAAATTAATCGCAAAATTCACAGCTTCCCAATGATATACAGTTCAAAGGGAAAGGTCACTGAACGAGGTTATAATGATACAGTAAAAGGATTACGAAACAGAAGGTCGCGAATTTAGTTGTGCCAACCCTTTTTTTCATTTTATCTCTTACAATACTAAAATGTGCAGTAATTGATTAGATAACAACATATTTAATAATGTAAAATGTAAAACAATATATTGTCCGGTCATTTATTCAGCAATTCCTCCACAAACCAATTTAATTAACACGATCGTATCAATGTATGAAGGCCGGAATAAACAACGGTTTAGAATTCGACGTTTTCTGTGAAGTGTTAATGCAGTAGACTCCCATATAACGCGATGAATAAATTGTTGTAAAATTACTGTGTACTGTTACATTTACTACTACAATACATACATGTATACAGTCTTTTGAAACAAGTTTCTGGTCGCGTGATACGGGAATCTGTACTGTACAACTTTCAAAATTGATGTTCCACAGCAGAACAAACTTTTCCATCATATTTCTGTTTACCAATGGCTAACAACGTCCACGACTTTCATTCTACTTTGCTGGGCTACTGGGGAATCCTAATGTGTCCTCGTGAAGAAATCAGCGTTTCAAAATGTGTGTGTGTATGCGTGTGTTCGAGAAGTTTCACGACGAGAACGTTCTTGCATGTTTATTCGGCGACTCGGTCACTGTTTCCTCCTAACTAAGAGCTACATGGAACCCGTCTCAGAAGCAAAGAAGAAAAGTAAACCTCATGTCTGTCTACTTTATCCAACGTGTTTCTCAAACTTTCCTTCTCACACGCATGCGTTTTCGGTGAAGCTGTAGGTCTGCTGAGCATTGGAGACTGTCACAACACTTTCATAAAGGTCCGCTGTCTACTCATGACTATAGCAGCTCGTCAAGAAAATCGTTTAGAGCCGAAACACTTAGACAGGGCTTGAAGGGAACTGGTAAAATTTTCTATTTCTGATGTAACAGTAATTTTTTGACTCTTCTGTCCTAAGAAAGTAAGAAACCAGTTATAAATCTTTACTTTTTCGAAAATAGGAAAAGCTCCCCAGAAGAACTGTTTAGTTTTCTCGTTAGAATAATTCCGACTGCAAAGGGTTAAAAGTTTCAAGTTGACAAAATAACTTTTCCTACGAAAAGTTTACGGTTTCATCTAAGCCCTGCATTCAGGTGTTCGCCGCCAGTGGTGTATCTAAAATCTGAGACAGTCTCGAATGCTCGCTAGACCCAAGCGACGCTGCCGTCCTAGGGAAGCATGCGGGGAATAACGACGAGCAGCAAGCATCGCGGCGCGTATTGCTGGGAACAATTAACCAACCGACTATTGGTGTTCTGTTTCTGTTCGTCGGGGAAGGCGGCTCGCAAGCAAGCGATATCACGGCTGGCAGGGAGTTCGTCGAAACGCCGAGGGCGAAACGGCAATCGGCCTTCGAGAGTTCGGGCACCGCTGAAAGCACCGCCACGCCTAAGCCCAAGGACTCGACCACTGTCTCTGCACCGAGCACAGTTTCCGCGAACGCATCCCCAAAGAAGCCTAATCCCACGGCCAAGTCAAACCCGACGAATCCGACCCGTCCCACACCTGGTGGAAGTTCAACGACCTCCGCTGCTAATCCCACACCTGGTGGAAGTTCAACGACCTCCGCTGCTAATCCCACACCTTCGAAAGCAGATCCTACGACATCTGCACCCGAGTCAACGGAACCGACCGACTCTGAGACATCGGACGAGCAGAAGTCGACGACTCCGAAGGTTGGACTTGGCTCTCGTATCGATTCCGAGGAGCCTGCCCAGGCGAAGAAGCCTCAGATGAAGCCTGCAGCTTCCGGTTCTCCTCTGCCTCCGAACGGAAACTTCCAACCGCCCCAATTCGCCTTCCCTTCGACCTACGGTACTTACGGTGATCCTTCTTTCAACTCTATCCCAGGTCCTAACAATTACGCCTGGACCGGGACCCACAATGGACAAGGAGCGGCAGCGTCCTTCGCCTCGGCTGGAGCTTCCTCGTCTGGAAGTTTCGCTGGAGGTCCATCGACTGGAGGATTCGGAGCTGGTTCAGGCTACGGCACCAAACATCCCTCCCTAGCTAATCGAGGAGGTTCATCGGCTGGAAGTTTCGCTGGAGGTCCATCGACTGGAGGATTCGCTGGAAATCGAGGAGGTTCATCGACTGGCAGTTTCGCTGGAAATCCATCGACTGGCAGTTTCGCTGGAGGTTCATCGGCTGGAAGTTTCGCTGGAGGATTCGGAGCTGGTTCAGGTTACGGCACCAAACATCCCTCCTTCGCTGATCGAGGTGCTTTCGTCGACAGTACACCTAACATCGCCAGTTTGAACTCCGGCTATGTGCCGAATTCTGGATACGTACCGAATGCTGGATATATGCCGAACATGGGTAACGCTGGAGGATTTAGTTACAGTGGAGGAGGTAATGATCCTGAAGACGGTATCGGGCGGATCGGATCCCATCGTCGAGATAGAATCCGGCGGATCATGCATGCTACAATGATCTGCGTTCAGGCAAATAGATAAACGTTGTTCAGTGGAAATTCGCTTTAGAGTAGGATTATGAGCAAACCACGATTCTTACGGGATACTAGAGTTAGTTGTCTATCAAAATTGATTTTGTATTGTCGATTGGAGATTGATAAAGTTGAGTGATTTTAGACTGATGTGCATGCGTCGAGATTACGAGTATGTCGAATTGTTAGGTCGTTCGGAAAGTTATTTCGTTTTCTGAAGGAAAAACGAAAGAGAATTTTTTGACCATTTAGAAGATGTTTTGTGATATTTTGTTCCACAGCGTTTTGCGATTTTTCCGGGAACTTGAAGATCCCATGCTCGTTGAATTTCTGTGCTTAGTTAGCAGAAAATTGTGTTATGAATTTTTAACGACGTTATTTGAAATGACATTTGCATCGCATAAAAAATGTTGGGCTGCTCTGTAACTGCAGGTATTGTAGGTTTGGAAAATTCCTTTGGCATATTTGAGAATTTCGTGTGTAGGCTTGCATGAATTGTTTTGTTCGTCCCCGAGCGGATTTGTGGATTTTAGATATCGTTCACGCGTGTTTCGATGTTCACAGGCAATTCATTCCCGGATCCTAGTTCTTTCGCATTCCCTGGATTCGCTCCGGACAACTTCCAAAGGCAAATGGACGACTATTTCAGGCAGTGGCAAAACCAGTTCCAGAAACAGCAACAACAGTGAGTGAAAAAGCAGTGGGTCTTCCCGGCAAAAACATTTTTAATTTCGGAGACCTCGAATCATTAAAAAGAAAAATATATTAAATTCAAAATAAGACATACATTGTGTAGTTGATACAGATTTTGCATTCCAAATTCACTTGCAAAAGGGTGAATTTAGAGTGCAAAACCTGTATTTACATACATTTCGTTCAATTGATTATTGATTTATATTTGTACGAAATGATCGATTTATTAGTTTCACTGAATTATTCGTATAATACTTTCTCTTACTCCAATTTAACATTATACTTTTTCATTGATACCATGCGCAATACATTGCTGCAGTGTACGATTGTAAATATATTGTAACAATTACATTTTTAATAGGATCTTCGAGACTGCCAATCGCATAGGCACTGATGGTTATTCAGGACCACCTGGCGGTCACTCTGCTGTTTCCAGCATTAGTCTGGGACCTCAGGGTGGCTATCAAGCTGGCGCAATCAATCCGGTACGATCAATATTATACCAGTGCAATTACTTCTGTCATTAAGATTTCTTTAATGTTCAAGTAGTGGATGGCATTATTAATGTTTATAAATGAACCACATATTTTAACAAAACATATTACATTGATGTAATACAAACACTGTGTTCAATTAACGATCCAGATAGCACACGACGTCTTAAGACGTCATTTTCAGGTCTATTTTAGGTCTGGAAAGTCTTACGTCCTAAAAAGACGCGTTTAAGATCATAAACAGAAATTATTTGTTTGAGTTATAGTGTTTTTGCTTCAATTTCAATTCTAATTTCAACTTTTCAATTCAACTCTTCGATTTCAACTTCAATTTTTCAATTTCAACTCTTTGATTTCAACTTCAATTTGAACTTCAATTTTTATTGTTTTTATAGTGACTTTAATCGTTATTGTTGTTTTTATTACACTTTTTATGTCAAGTCCACATGCGTTCTTCTGATAAAGCTATTGGGTTGGCAAGAAACTAATTTCGGTATTTTAAGGTGAAATAGACCCCCCTTTTTTCCAAGCAATGATCCAAGAATAAATAAGAAAATATTATATTGAATAAAGGTCATTGCTTGAATAAAGAAATTCGGTTTTATTTCACCTGAAAATACCGAAATTACTTTCTTGCCAATCCAATATTTATTGGTTTAACTTTATACTCGTTTTTGTCGAAATCTATTTTTACTCTTCCCTTCTTTGAATTTAATTAACATTTATGGACCTTTAAGACTTCTTAGGGTCTTCAAGACCTCCCGAATGTCCTACGAAGGTCTCCTCAACGTCTTCTTAGACGTACCGTTTTTTTACACAAGACGTTCGGTTGACGTTCGTGGAACATTCGGGACATCTCTAAGACGCCTGGATGTCTAACTGCAGACGTCTTCAAGACGTCTTTGTGCTATCTGGGCACCTAATCATTTTTCTCATAAATGCATAAAATCCGCTGTCTACTCATTATGTTTCTTTCTCATTCTCACCAGACATATTAACACAGTTAGTTCGTTACTCACAGAATTTGCAAAACAGAGATGTTAATCATAAGATGATTATATTAATCAATGATCCTATTAATGATGGTGAGACTAATCACGGTTTATTTATCGATAACAATGTTTGATTTTGCAGGCTGCACCGGGAGTTCAGTCCAGATTCGGTGAAGAAATTGCACCACCCTCTGGAGGCAGTTTCGGAGTATTCTCCAGCTCGAGTTCGAAGACCGTGGTTGGTCCAGATGGCAAACCTATGTCACATAAAATATCGACGACCGGCGTCAACGACAATGGAAAAATCACTTTCCGCACCGTCGAAGATTAAACACCATCCACTGTGTAATACTAATTAACCGCTTTTGCCGAACCGTCGTGAAGCGTCGCGTATTGCGTTCGATACGCAATAGCTTTTGTTCTCCTTTATCCTCTCTGAACCGAGATTCTTTGTAACTCAGGGTCACAAACAATACTTTGAATACTTTACTTGTCAAATATACTTACATTAATGCCATAGAAATACTCATCTATTTAAACGCAACTCGAACTGTCGAGCGCCTAAAATCGTACGCTATTGTTTTTCACAAAATAGAAAGAGTTATCTACCGTCTTAAACGAAAAGATCAAAGATCTAGGTAAAACAAAGAGATCGCTAGGTAATTTTATGTTCCAAGACGATTCTTATACACTGTGTATAAAAATTCATAATAAAAAGAAAAATGGTTGGTGCTATGATTGGACAGCCGGAATAAAAATCATTCTGAACTGTTACATACAAGAAATTGTCGACAATAAAACTATAATGTCCGACCGATTAATTTCTTGTTATTAAAAATGGAAATATTGCACATCGACTCTTTTGAAATCTCTTTACTTTGGTTGTGCTGCACCTTTCATGGAAGATAATGTACCAAGTAATATTATCAGAAATTGGAATTTATTTAAATAGTTTACAAATTCGTTCTTGTCATATATGACCAGACAGCGGATCTTTATGCAAAATAAAAATGTTCTACCTCAACTGCAACAAACTTCTTTTTTAATATGTTCAAGAAGTTGAAAATAATATAATACTATTTTTAAATTGCACCTTCTCATTTTAGGTTATAAATGCATCAAATCCGTTGTCTACATATGACGTCTGTGTTTTATTGAACTTGGCAATAGCATTTATTTACAACAACAGAGTACTACTATAACCGGGATCAATAGGGTTTTATTTATTGCTCCGTTGAGTCTTGCTAAGTGGTGGCTCTATCTTATCGTCAACGACGGGCACAGCAGCTGGCCGTCCGCCATATTGTGGGAATAGTCTCCCAGTAAATTGCACCGGAACATGGTAACGCCACATAATTTGTGGCCTCTGAAAGGTTCTTCCACCTTGATGCCAAGGTTCGCCGTCTTGGAAACGAGTTTGAATCTGTAACAATTACATTTCTTATCTCGTTAACGACAAAAGTCTCGTCTCCTTGGAAACGAGCTCGATTCTGTAATAAATTATTACTAATAATTAATTTTCTTATTTTATTTACAGTGACTCCCATTAATAGACTGCGGATCTTTATGCATTTATAACAAAATTGAGTAAACGAAATTCAAAATTGTTGGAAAATTTCTGAAATTGAAGGGAAGAAATCATTTTTATTTTGCATAAAGAGCCGTAGTCTACCCATTAATATTCGGACACTCTTAAAAAGACGATAACTTTTCTAACATTGCAGCATACCAGATTTGAACTTTTTTTGAGAAATTTTGTATACAGACTTGTTTCCGATGACAATAAAAGCAGAAAATAAAATATATAAAAGGAACTTTTTAGAAACCGCGCTTATATTAAAATGCACTAAAAAGGAGACAATAATTTTTTTCCTGGTTCTCCATAAAATACCGAATCCAGTTAAATGATTAATAATATTTTTCCCCAAAATTTTAAACAATCAATTCAAAATTTCTTCTGTTATAAAATTAGTGTCGGAATAGATAGAAAAATTTCATATAAATTTAAATAAAATGACATTAGTGACTAGAAAAATAAATGCGTGGAGCGCTAAACTATATTGACGCAACTGACGTCAATGATGTCACGATTTTATTTAAATTTATATGAAACTTTTCTATCTATTCCGACACTTTGATAACAGAAGAAATTTTCAACTAATTGCTTAAAATTTTGTGGAAAAATATTATTAATCATTTAACTGGATTCGGTATTTTATGGAGGACCAGGAAAAAAATAATTTTCTCCTTTTTAGTGCATTTTAATATAAGCGTGGTTTTAAAAAAGTTTTTTTATGGATTTCGATGAAACTTTCACAATGCATATAATTAGCACAGGTCTACAAAACTTATTTTTTAAATTTTCAATATAGGCCCACATTAAAAAGTGGTGGAACGCAACTTCTAGTATTTTCTCTACAATCCGTAGTAAACTAATTGCACAAGTTTCTCAAGAAAGTTCTTCTCAAATTCTTCTCAAAAAAGTTTTCATTAGTTACTGCGAGTCAAAAGGAATTGCAACATCTACCCTTCTGAAATCTTCTCCATTTTTACTATTTTGCGTGTTCACGTTTATTTTGATCGTAAATGTATAAAACCCTCGATGCAGTTATGATCAAAATTGATAAGGGTCTGAATAATTACGTTCTCGTTAGTTTTATGGCTGTATAAAGGATGCTATGAATTACCTGCGGAATATCGTTACGCAAGTATGTCGTCGGTCTTGAGGATACGACAGGGTGATCATGCGAACCTTCTACGCCTCGAACGCCATCGACAACCGGAATTTCATTGACCTTAGAATCGATCTCAGGCTTCGTTATTATTCTGAGGTGCACGTCGGTTATGACGTTACCCTCGTCATCACGGGTCGACGACATTGACACTTTGCAAACACTATTTTCACAACCATCCAACCTTGGTTTTATTTCCTTCCCGTCGATAATAATCTGGACATTGTTTATAATCTCCGACATCTTCGACCGGTCCCCCTGGAAACGTGTTTTGCATAATAACCATCAGTACTCGAATGGTGACATTGAGGCGTCACTAAAAATCGCTGTACCATTATTTAAAATATTATTTAGATTATCCATCTATTATTAATTTAGATATGAGGAAATATACCAATCCCGTGTCCATAAAATTTAAAAAATCATAAGGAATGGAAAATATTCTACGTCGGAAGAGATGCTTAATTTTTAAGAGGTAGAAAACAATACAGTAGGACCTCGATTGACCGGCTTGATCGGGAGACAAACAGCCCGGATAAATTAAGGCCCGATCGATAATCGAGACTCGAGGAAATACAATAATTAAAATGTATATCATATTGCAAAATAAATTTTTTATTTTGCTAAATTTACTTCCCTTCATAATATTAGATGATTGCATAACTTCTTGCCCGATTTTAAAATACAATTCAACGGTTAAATTTTAAAGAATGCAACTTTATTAATCGATTACACATACAGTCACCATTCTTTTCTAATTGTAGACAATTTAACCATTTTTTAATTTTAATTTAACCAATCTTAAATCAAATCTTTAACCAATCGTTACAATTTAACCATTGAATTTTATTTTCAAATCGGGCACGAACTTATGCAATCATCTGATATAATCATATTTAAACACATATTTGTTTATAATCGGGATCCGGTTAATCGAGGTCCTAACGTAACTCCATGTTTTTATCCATCATCCGAGTTCCCGAGTAAATGCCAACAAATTACTGTGCTTTATCTTTTCCACAAATATTTTTCACATCACGAATTTTCACCGCAGCAGTTTTTTAAATTCAATTATGATCTTGTCGGAGAAATACAGTAAGAATATGTCAATAAATTCGTTGTCCTACACTTTTACCATTTACTCGTGCCATAAAAAGTGTTTTACGTGTAACGACCTCGAGCAGTTCTACTGTCAGATACGCGTGTATGTGTGCGTGTGTGTACGCGTGATCAATTTATGTCTCTGTCTTTATGACGTTGCGCCGAGGTTCCCGTAAATCCATAACCAACCCGAGGTTTTATGATCTCGACCGTCAAATAGGAATAAAGAATGTTCTGACGTGCTCGAAAGTTCAGCAGTTTGCCGAACTATAAATGTCGATGGTAGAATTCGTGGTAAATGTTTGTTACGAGTAATGTAGATTAGATACATGTACCTTGCGGCCGGACCTGCTTCATTGTTTCGTTCGCCATAAGATCCATATTTACAAGACTGTTTCAATATGAAACATTGATAGAAAAAGTTTCCTTTCGGAGTTATTACAAGATATACTCTCTAACAAGATTGGTCTCTTTAATCCTGACACACTTTTAACCGTTTAAACTGATTTTATTGGGACTTATCATTACGAGCCAGTTTAGCTACTTCGTAACAAATTTCGTAAAATTGAAAGTTTTATTGATTTTTTGAAAAATTATACAGAACGGACCTTTGTATTAGCCATTCAGTAACAATTTACAGAAAACCAACCGCTCCAACGGTGATCTATCACAAAACTGAACAAAACATCGATTTAAAGACCCACATTAAATTACATTTGAAAGTCACAGTTTCGCCAGCAGAAACTTTCGAACTCCTGAATCAGCCTCGTTTCTACAAAAACAATAAATGAATTCCAGCTAGAGTGAATAAATATTGACTCACTCGTGCAATATCGCTGTTCCGTTTCCTCAGCTCTCCGAGTAAATAACTGAATTCAGACTGGCTGTTGATTTTGTTGAAATCCACGACATCCTTCGAATCGAGGTCGCCGAAGTTCCGATCACGATCGTTCGTCTCGAGGCTGATCTGCGAGGAGATGTCCGCGCAGTAAACAAAATTTTTCGGCGCGTAAACCACGAGAAGAATTGCGACAATGATAGCTTTCATCCGTTCCTCCATTGTTTGCTCGCAAGGGGTATAGTCTTTTGTCGCGAGGAAGATTGACTGTCGTGCGAAGGAACTGGTTGGAGAAACGGATGAGCATTGGGACAGGATGTGTGTAGTACAGTAATGACAATGATTGCCGTACAGCACGCGTAAGAAAATTACAACGACCTCTGCGAACTGGCGGAATATAAAAAAGAAGGAAGTCGGACTCGCGAGGAGACCAGGCTCCTAGAAAAAAATCCGAATAGCCGATTTTAATTGCTTCCTGAAGACGTATCTGCCGCGCGATCTCGGCCAGCATCGAGCATTTTGGTATTACGGGCAATTAGAAGCGAATGGGAGTGTCGGCCATTGTGTGTAGATTGAAATATGATGGAATAATCAACGCTGCTTCAATCAGGTTTTCCTTTATCCGTCGCGATAATTGTTCGGTACGATTTCATTTCTTCATTTGCATTTCAGATTTATTTTTCGTGATATTATATGCGCCCGTAATTATGAAAGTGGTCCGAGTGATATATTTCTTGTTTCGAGATATTTAAAGATATTAACACTAAATGAATTCCATAGAATGTTTAGCAAGCACTGTGTAACTGTTCATTTTTGACAATATCGTGAAAATTACATTAAATTCATTTAGTTTAAAATAACGTGATGTGAAATACCTGTACCTATAATCAGTAATCTTATGCGATGTCTCTAAATCTGTTTTCAGTTGTCAACCAATTGATTTGTTGCGTTATTTTCCGAAAAAAGAAAAAAATCAGATGTTATTCAGAAAAGAAGTAAAGATAAGAAAACATAAAATGTCACTCTAATTGTAAATTGAACATTAACGGTCATGCTATATTAGCCACAAACGTTTCCATCTCCAGAGGTTGTGAGGTGCTTTCTACCCCTAAAAAGCGTATTTAGCCGAAACAAGAAAACACGTATTTAATATTTTTCGGTGTTTAATAAGTACGTTAAATTTCATTCAAATCAGTGAGTATCAGTTGGGTAGTGTTACTTGTAAGTATTAATTTATAAATATAGAAGGAATTTTCGATAATCTTGATGTTATCGTTATCTACTTAAAAAACGCGTAGCTTTATGGAAATTTCGCAGTTCGTTTTTCGTTAAACTATATAACTTCAAGTTTTTCTATAAATAAATAATACATCTATGAATGTAATCATGTAAATGGTTTCTTTTATTAATCCTAAAATGCTATCGTGCATCAGCTTCTCATTACTATGACACAATTATAAAATTTCACCAAAAAATCAGGTGGCTTTATGGTAATTTCGGACACTGTATACCGATACAGTTGACCATAAAGGAATGAACCACTAAATAAATAAGATATTTCTTGCTAATTTTATAAATTAGCCTCTATCTTTATTTTCGTAGTAGTTCATTTTTGATTGCAGATCAAACGAAATCGAATTAGAAATGAAGATAAGGGTCGCCTGGCAAGTAGATGCAACATAAAATGTTTATTGCGAATAATGCGAGCGGAAGCTCTGTGAGATTGCTTTTGCCGGGATGAGATTCGATGATGAATGAGCTGAGAAAAACGGAGCGGAGCCGTAATTGATGTGATGTTGCTCTTTCGACGCGGGAAACAACGACTAACTACTCTGAAATGCACCCTGTTGAAACGCCATCGTTGCCGTACGCAAGGGGCTTGAGCAATTTTGCATTCCCTCGTTTACGTTCAACGTTTGCCTAAACCTCTGAGCAAACGGAGGGTCGTGGAAGCTCATTGAAATTCATTAAAACTGTTCGCGCATCTATCCGCCCCTCAACGGCTGCAGTAATCGATTTCTCAATCATCGCACTCGTTTAATCCGACTTTAATAACGTCATGTGTGACGGCGTTGCCTCCTAATCTTAATACCCTTAAATCAATCCCTTGTTATCCCCTTTAATTATTATTCCAGCCTTATTCCCTGTTGATCAAGAAGCGGCACGGTTAAAGAAACTGAAAATTAAGGTAATTATATTTAATATTCATTCAATTATACCACTCACAAAATTATTTATAGTTTCACGACTTGCGACGTAGGTTACACTTTGAAATTGTTGTGCGAAAGATAACCGTGTAATTAGAAAACAACTCCGTGATGCAAGGAATTATCCGTCAACCGAAGGAAATCATGTTACGCAAGTCTTCCGACGTTGCAGTAAAAGAACGCTGCAATATTGTCTTTAATAAACTCGATACAAATAATTTTGCAACGCGACAGTGCGCAGAATCTTCTAGAACTGAAAATGTTTAATTTTTCATACATGTGGAACAGACTTGAAGACTCTAATATTTTCAATTAATTTGTGAAATAATATTTGCCTAAAAAATTGAGGAAATTTGCAAGTGATTATTATCAGACAGGGGATCTTTATGCAAAATAAAAGTTGAGTACTTGGATTGCAACAAACTCGAGTGAAATAGAAAATTATTTTCCCTCTGAATATGATTAATAGATTTGTGAAAATAATATATTTAAATTATTCTAACGTTTTTACTGTTTTATATTACACTTAATCATTTTTGTGATAAATGCACAAAATCGTCTGTCTAATTATACTAAAAAAGCTTTGAAAAGAGTCTAAATCAAATATTCTCACATCGTGGGCTTATGGGTATCGTCATTATTCCGTCGGTGTAGAATGTCTTGCGGCTTCCGCGAGCTCAAAAAGGTTTAAAACTTTTCCTGCAACCTAACACATACTCAATGTCCGGTTTCCCGAGAACTACAGGCACGTCTGGCTTCCAGACACATTTACTGCTGATGGAGCGTAGGAAACGGAGTGGTTAATGTACCATGTCTAACCGTGTTCACGTTTCACAAAAATCGAAAGTGCTCGGCCAAACCCACATTATGTATTCCAGGAACGAAAAACGCAAAATTGTCCTTGAATCCTTGCATTAGTTTCCAAAACGACAGGTTCAAAATTGTTTGATTCGCGGTTATATGCGGATATACATTCGTGAGATATTCAATAATAAAAATCGCACAAAATTTGATTCAATATATTCATGTTATTTTTATCAATATAAGGTACTCTATCTAGTGTTTGAATAAATGATCATTTCACAGTGTTAACATTTATTTTTCACCGCACAATTCTGTATTATTCAATGCAGGAACAGTATGATTATTTCGCAGAGATCGTCACCGGCAATTTAGAAGAAGAACCGAGGCTCCGCAACTTGCTGCATCTCCGCTTCCCATTTTAGTAGCAAGCGAAATTCACTCGTCCTCGTTACGGAGATAATTTCGAGATTCCTTTAAAACCCGCTGTGTTTTGTCGTCGGTGTATCCGATTACACGCGAAACAGAGGCAGCAAGGGACACCGGAGAATTAGTCGTGTACTCATCCGTCATTTTAAACAAGACGTCAGGGTGGCGCCATTAATTTTGTCACTCGACGTCGCCGGTGCAGGCCGCACGAATTACAAGAGTCGTTTACGAGACGATATCTCACGGTTTGATGAACGATTTCCGAGAAAACAAAAACTCTTTCATTCTCCCTGTGGATGCTCACGTTGCCTCACCCGCGGTGGAAGAATCGCCAGAAATAGCTGGCCCAAAAGGGATCGCTCCCATGGCTTCCATGGAAATGAGACTGGAGAGCTTTCGAACGTGAAAGAAAACAACCAGGTCGTGTATCAATCGGTTTATTGTGCTCGTAACGCCCGCGGTTTGTACATTATATCGGTCGACATTTTTCTACGTTATGTACAGGAATATCTCTGACTTGGCATACCGCAGCACCTATTCTTTAAAACTAACGTTTATCTATACAGTTTCGACCATAATCGCGCGAACGACAGAGGCTTTCCACTGTATCACTCTTTTAGCGGCAAGCATACACTCTGTTGTTAAGAATTTTTGTGTTTTTTGGAGGTAGAATACTGCCACGAAAGCATACGCAAAATCACAGCTACTTATTTAATTTCTAATTACTCGCATATAATACTTGCAGTCTCGAAACTTTAAATTTAGCGTTTCAAGCATAAACAAAGATGTCGAGTACACTAGCAAATATCTATTTTGCATTGAAGCAGTTGTTCTATTCAATAGTAATTTATTTATGTTGGAGTCATAGAAAGCTCCATGTGAACAGTTATGTAGAAAGTGTTCATTATGATCATTAGACTGCGGATAAGGTACTAATTTTGAGTCCGATAAAGTAAAGTTTACAAAAAAATCGCTTCTCAAGATTTATGAAAAGAACTGTGACGAATGATTAACATCGCAGTCAAAGTGTTGTTTTGCAGGCTCACAGTGTGAGATCATTGAATTCTACAAGTGTATCGATGCGTTTTTCGAACGATCATGGTCGGCACCGTACGTCTACGGATAAATATGTACAAAAATACAAAAAGGATTATTGGCACACTCGAAATGCCGATGTGGCAAGCGTATCACATCGTTCAGAATCATTGGACTCGTTCTCCTGCCCGATTACGCAGCTTCCTGAGCACGAAATTGGCAGTTCGTCACACAATGGATACAATTTGGCAGTTTTCCGTCATACCATTTGTCGTAAAATTCTATTCAACCGAAGTTTCTCGGGGCAGAACGCTTAGATACGGGCAGATAAGATACAAGATACTTGTGTTAACATTGGGAACCCAAACTGTGTACTGTATGTATACAGTGGGATACCACAAAAGTGTCAAGATACCGTCGAACGAAAATCAATTTCGAATATCAATCGCGTAAAGATCCCTCGGGAAAGCTTTGGCTCCGTCGATTGATCGACAAGTCGTTCTCGCAAACTCCAAGCGAACAGTCGAAGAGTTCGTTATAATTTCGCACATGTAGATACATAGTTTTTGCGCGACCGTGGAGTCGAATAAATTAAGACACGTAAACGATAAAAGATTATAGAAACCGATACTGGTCGGTTCGAACGCACGCAACTGGTTTCTGTTCATCCCAGAACTAAGCCCACGAAGATTTAGTTCGTTGTTTAAAAATGTTGCGCGGAAATCGTGTCGAGGAACATCGATTTCTATTCAAGTAATTTGATTCGGCTGATTCAACTCGAATGAAAATAAATATTTACGCGCGGAAAATAATGAACTGGCCATCGGGAAATTTTGTAGAATCGATTTCCTTCAGAGCTTTGTTCGCGACTTATTTTTAAACGAGCAATTCTTCGCAACGATTCGAATAGTAAACGCAAGAACGCAAAGCGAGATCAGAATATTCGGCATTTCTAGAAATGCAACGTGCATACTTGTCGAACTGTTTCTCGATCGAACGTGCATCGCATTACATATTAACATTCGATTCAGTCTTAACACTTAAAGAGGAGACAAAGTAGATATACATGTCAGTTTCTACAATTACTCTTTGCTGCCGGCTAATAGAAAAATTACACGCGATCATACAACCGTCTCTACTCTATATCAACAAGTTCTTATCGCTAATTTTCGGGTTCTTTCGGACGAGACATACTTCCAGACATACTCGCACATTCTTGATTATTTACTATACTACACTGAAAACTAAATGTGTCGGCAGGTCCAAAAAATCGGTTGGAGTGTCTCGTCTCGAAACCTGTTCGAAAGGAAAATATTTATTGCAACATCTCTCGCCTTTCTAAGCGAGGCTCCTCCATTTTCCCTGATTCCCCTACTCTGGCTATAGCGCTCGGATTACTTTCCTTACAATATTTTCTCTAAACACTAAAGTTTGGCTGACCTAGTGTGGGAATAATACAAATTGGCAAGTAATGTTTGCGAATGAACATCGCAGTCCCATATTTGGTCGGTCAAATTATAGTGTGCTTTACACCAGTGCTGTTCTTTTATTGGACCCCCTTTTACGTATCGGTTTTCTTTATTTATTCGATGTCGGATCCTTCGTTATAGTATTAAATATACGTGAAATAATACACGCGTACCCGTGTACTTAAAATAACACGTATCGAATGTACGTGTACGTGAGATACACGTGAAATAGGGATCTTTAATTTATACATACAAGGTGTCACTTAACGTTGCCACCTCAAATATCTTTGTTGTTTTTAATCAAATAAGGGGCTTCGAAAATTAGTGAGTGATTAACGAGTGGACTGCGACTTTTTAAAGGATAATTCAAAATAATAATGTTCTGTGTCTGTTATATGAACTAGGAGCTACTTAGAAAGTTTATACGTGCATGGGTAATTATAGTCACTGAATTCCTAATGGAAGGGATTATCATTGCAGGTGTTTAAAAAAGGGTGCTTCCATTTAAAAAAATGAAGGTGACCTTGATATCTCTAAAAAAATCACATAAAAACAAAAATATTTTTGGTGTCGTGTGAAACCTACTGAACCATTCAACTTTGTCCTTCAGACATTTCACGTATCTTTAAAAACAATAAAGATATTCGAGGTGGCAACGTTAGGTGACACACGTGTACACAGGGTACCCTGTATATTGTATAAAGCCGGCATATATCAGAATAAAATTTTATTCTTTTCGTAAATAGGTTTCTCCGACAACAGAGAAAAAATAAAGATTTCTTGACAGTACTGGTGCAAAGATTTACTTCCTCCGAACGAAGCGACGATTCTACAATCGGAGATGCTTGCTCCATTTAAGTACTAAAATTCTGTACAGGTGCTTTCAGTATATTTTCTTCCTTCACACGCGGAATCGAAAGGGAATCTCTCAGCGTGGAAGTTTCACGTTTCGAGAGCTTATCTATTAGACGTATCTGGTCAACTGGGTGTGGAAATCTTGTAGGCAGACGATCAATTGACTAAACGTCGGCCTCTCGTCCGCTGACATCGCCCAGCAATATGCCATGACAGCGAACAGTTCGTCCGGACAGTTGATTGGCTGTGCTAATCGGTAGCCGTCCCTCAGATACGAGGCCATTTCGAATGCGTCTACCTCCACGTATGGTTGCTGTGCCAGTGTCGTCAGTTCCCACAATAACACCCCGAATGCCCACTAAAATCACAGCAAAAGCACGTTTCCTTTACAACAATGTTGTTCACAGTCTCCTTAAAGCAGTTCTGGCATTCAATGATTTAACTCTGTTGCAAATGCAGACTGAAGTGTGTTGTTGTTGTTCACAATCTCTCTAAAGTTGTTCTGGAATTCAGTTGCAAATGCAGACTGACGAAAACGGGAACAGAAAGTTGAATGGAAAATTTCGAAAAATTTCCTAGGAATGCTATCTGTGATATGTTTCAAATGTTTAGATACTGTATACTCGTCTTTTAAAAATCAATAAAATTTTACAAATAATTATGCAGGCAACTTTGATCTTTCATTTTGCTCGAAAGATGTATGGGGTCCAATTACTCCTCTGCACATGGTTAACATTAGAATAGCAGTATACAGAGAGAAAGTTAATGTTGCGTATTCCACAGAAAATTTGCTACAAATGCAATTTGTAAACTTACCACGTCCGAGGCAGTGCTGAACGTCTTGTTCAGAAGACTTTCAATGGCAAGCCACTTGATTGGCCGGTTCTCGTTGTCGCCGAGACAATGGTAATCCTGGGGGAACAGATCCCTGGCCAGAGCATTGTCCGTGATTTGAACCCTGAGATCGTCGTCGACGCTAATAAAAAGGTAACAATGATCGTTAAACGTCCCCGAGGCTGTTCGGACCACTATCGCGGCGCTTTCATAGAAAAGCTTACGCCACGGTGGTCGAAAATCGTCAAAACTCGAACCAAATTCACAAATCTCTTAATTATACATTTCTACTTAGGAGCAGCGCAGTTCAAACATTTTTTGGAATCGCACAGATTACGATTTTGGTACTGTCTTTTCAATACTATGAGAAACTACCCTTATAGGCAGACTTGGGCAATCATTTTTCTTTGAATACAATTTTTGCCCAACTCTGCCTACAGGTGATGTTTCACGCTACGAAAACAAGATTTGACGGTGTACATAGTAATTTTTCAAAAATGTATTTCAGAGAAAACGTGATCGTTTTAGATCATTTCTTCCGACATCAAAGTTCGTCCAACAAACGTTCGTACCCGTACGATGTGTACACGTAAAAATCTTTAATCAAAACTGCGTACAGTTCGCAAGAAGTTGAGAATTCAAATTCCGTTCGGGCCTTTGCGAGTTTGGAGCAGTACGCAGCGATAAAAAGGGACACGGGGCACGTGTATACAGCTCGGCGAATCGAGTATGTTCGGCCCCGGGCTAAATTTGTCGAGCGGTTCGCGTGGTAATATCGAAAAAAAAGGTCGCAGAAGAAGTAGCTGCCCGGAGCGAGCATTAAAAGTCATCCTTGCGGGGCGAAACAGTAGCTGCCGGTAATTAAACAGTCTCGGGCCAGTGTATTTATTGCTAATTAATGCCGCACGGCCAATTAATTCCGTAACGAAACGTAACGACCTTAAGTTTACGGCGCCTCGAGTGAATTATTCTGTACGGTGTGTTTATCCTTCGAGGGAGGACTTCCTATGGTCGAGCAGACCTCGTAAAAACTAGAGATCGCGGTTTTGAACGAGTATTAATAACACACGTGTACACGTGTACGCGGGCATTTGCATACACGTACTTTAGCGCGTGTCATTTAAAGTAAACGGATACACGTGTACTATTCCACGTGAATTTAAATACACGTGCATTAATGCACCCTCATTTTAATTTGTATAGTTTTTAAAACACTGATATTGATTTATACATAACAATAAATTTAAACATCACTTTTAGTAATGGTAAGAAGTGATCTAGAGAAGTCAAAAGTTTCGTACGGGTTATAGTACGACCCGGAGAGAAATCAAGAGAGAGAGAGAGAGAGAGAGAGAGAGAGAGAGAGAGAGAGAGAGAGAGAGAGAGAAATAGGGGGAAAAGCTAGGGAGAAAAACGTTTGTGTTGTGCTCGGTGTATTATTATATAATAATTCAGGTTCTTTTGACTTACACGCAATTCCTGGCGGCTAGGTCTCTATGCACCAGCCTCTTTCTGTGAAGATACTGGACGCCTTTCGCCGCTTGAAGGGCCATTTCCACGACTTCTTGCGTGGTGAGAGCCCTCGGTGGCCCCTCGCTGCTCAACTTGCACCTCAGCAAGAACCTCTTCATGTTCTTGTAGCCGGTGTGCGGATACAAAAGGAAAGGCGCGCTTCTGTCCTCGATCGAGACACCCAAAACGGGCAGCAGCACGGGGTGGCTTAAACCGTACAGTGCTAATCCCTCGCGTAAGAGAAGGGCGACCTTAAGAAACCAAATTGAAGAGCACGTGAGAAAAGGGGTAAGCACTCACTCGAACGATAGTGGAACGTCAAAGGGACTCCTCTAGGCCCCGTTACCTGCAGAACAATTGTCTTTCGCGTTCTCAATTAAAATCCAATTTCAATACGTGGACAGCAAATTTCCGTCACAGTCCTGTTTTCATAATGTTCAAAAAATGTTACAGATTCTAGTGTACCAAATGAAATATCATTCAGCTTCGTACTGATTATATGATAGACGTTTAACCTCTTGCCGTATTTGAACGAGTCACGCTCGTCGTGAAGATTTTAAACAAAGCCTAAGATACTTTTGGGGATAAAGACGTTTGAATCGCTGTAACTGTAAAGAAAATTATACGGCAAGGGGATAAGTATATTAGTAAAAAATCCATCTCGACGAAACAGATACTGTTGAAGCCGAAGAACGAAAAGGAAAGTCGACTTATTTAAGAATGTGTCTCGCAAAAGACATCTGTGCAGTTGCATTTGTCTCCGATCGTCGTTAAGTTGAGCAAGAACAGTCGTTCGGTGTCTTAAAACTAATTAGAGTCCGTGCATAGGATGCAGCGAGCGCGCGAAATAAAGGGACGAGGTAACAAGGGTCTAATTGCGAGACGATTCCGGAGAAACGTGTGCTAAATTAATTAGCCGGCTTTCGACGAAACTTAATTGCAAAGGGAAGAAAAAATTACTCACTTGCGACTGTGATGCATGTTCAGCAGCAGTTTTCACTAGGACATCCCTCGGGGTAGACGCGCCCTCCTCGTGATAACTGCCTCTGTACACGCGACCGAATGTGCCTTCCATTTCAATGCTGAGAAGGCGTACCCTGCATCTGTAACAAGTGCCGAGCAAGATTGCCTCAAGATTCGTGACTCCCAGCATCAACGGAACCGGTAATTATTCTGTACAAACTTTGAAAACCGTTCTCCGAAATTACCCGATGCCCCGAAACTGATCGTCTAATTGCTAGAATGCAAGCCTGTCTGCGTCCGGACCGGATTTCAACAACCGAACAGGTGAAATTGAAAGGATCACGGACGGCATTTCTTCGATCCTGTCACGAATATGTTAGCGAAAGTTTTACGCAAAAATCATTCGAAACAAACAGAGCTGGACGATATATTTCGTGTTAAACGTTTCGGACGAACGTCGCATAATGCATAATGAAATAGATATACCCTCTATAGATTCTTGTTCGAGAATGTTTACCGAAACTAATGGTACCCAAAATAATTTATTTAGTAACCCTAGGTAAAGTGCCCAAATATGAACCACTTTTTGTTGATGTCATTTTTTGATTATTTTAGAATGCTTTTTTTTCGACCAAAAAATTACCAGTTCTAGATGCATTTCCTTCCTATAAGATTCTGGGGTCAAGTTTGTTCAAAAATTTATACAGCTTGGGAAAAATATTGTTTTTGTGGTGTGTCATTTGCAGGTTCCAGCGAAAGGGGCTCTTAATATGGTACACCTTGCGTCCCTAATATGACACCTAGTGCCATATTCAGCACCCACACCAAGAATGCCAATAGCTATACCCTGTTTAGGGAACCCTTGGTGGTGCCATATTGAGAACTCCACGTGGACTGATCATACTTGTAGCTAGTGACAAAGAGAAAATGAATTTCAGCCCAAACCAGCAGTCGGCAAACATTAATATAAATAAACTGAAAGTATCTGTATGTTACAAACGTGTAGAAAATAAAATGAAAATTCTTTCTTAATCTTTGCAAATTAAAAACTTTTTTATGTTTAAAATCAAGTTAGCATAAATAGCTGTTTCCGATGAGCAGAAGTTTTTCCAACTAGATCGAGCATTTGTCTCACTGTGCGTTCTAAACATTTTTCTCTGCGGGAAGAAACGTCGTCGTCCGGTTGCAATTGTTCGACCGATCGATAGTTGAACGGTTTCATCAGCACCTTCCGTGCACTTAAACGCGCAGAATATCAAGATTTTTTCCCCGGCTCGTGAACGATCTGCTTAACCTAAAAACATGATGCAAGCCTCCGCCAGAGCCACTCGAAGAATAAAAAGAAAAATGCTTAGAGTCGGGGAACTGAAGATGCTGGCTGTCTATAGCTGCCAGTCGATTCAAGCTGGCCTGGTTGTCAATAATAATTAGACTGCGGAATTTTATGCAATTCGCAAACGAATCACATTTCTGAATTCCAAATGCTCTTCTTCCCACTTTCTACGTAACTGGTTATATAGAACTTTACATCGCTCCAAGATAAATAAATTTTTATCCAATGAAATGACTACTTTAACGCAAAATAGATATTTCCTAGTGTGGTCGACAACTTTGTTTATGCTTGAAACACTAAATTTAAAGTTTTGAGATTGTAAATAAATTGTTGTTGTAAATAAACAAAGTTAAGTTGAGGCTGATCGTCTTTACATGTTCATTCAAAACAGTTGAAAATGAGATTGAAACTCCATTCACCTCTGGACTGTGATTTCCTGGATTCTCTCGTGCAGTTCTCGACTGGGTCGATCGTCTAATCGCCTGTAAGTAGACGTTGATGTAGCAGATGCTGGCGGAGGTGTTTCAGAGGACAAAAATGTTTGCGCCGGTCCAACACCGGTGCTGCGTTCCACGCTGCACGCGGAACTGAGACCTCTCGATTCCCTGTAAAAATAAGAACAACGTAACTGCAATCTTCCTTTCGGATTCGGATAATCTAATTATTAGACAGCGGATCTTTATGCAAAATAAAAATTGAAGTTAACCTGTTTTCTTTTGAAATTTGAAATGTATTTTGAAATTCTTCCAATGTTCCCACTGTTTTCAAACACACCTACTCACTTTTCCCATGAATGCATAAAATCGGCTGTCTAGTAATTATAGAACAAATCGATTAAGATAAGGTAACGCTTACTGTAGAGGGTCTCGATGCCTCCTGGCCTTTTTATCGCGCACATAGTAGGCAATAACCAGAACAAAGATGGCAGCGATGAAGGCACAGACGCAGCCGACAGCAGCGTAGAACACTTGGCCGCCGGAAGTGGTTCCAGAAGCGGCGACCAGCACCTCTTCGGCGCCTATGTTGCTTTTATCCTTCATACAGATCTTCTTCCGCCTAAAGTCCAGGCTGGTCGTGTTCCGTCTCGATAGGGAGACATTTATTCGAAGACTGAGATCGATTTCCGCGTCGTACGGGCCGCAATGCAACGCCAAAGCCCAGGTTTGGAGACCACCCACCGGGATCTCGCCGGCCTGCGATATGTTCAAGGAACTGCTCAAGGCTGCTGGATCGCTGACATCTATTAACATCGAGTATGGCAGCTGGAAATGGAAAATAAATCATTCTAAAGCCCCTTGTTCGATCTGTCTCGTGTCAAGCTGCCCGGACTTGTAGAAATGGTATGGCACATAAGCTCATGAAGAACATGGGATAGGTAAATACTGGAAGAACGTGTTGTGTGTTGCCGAAACTAGACTTTGAATTGATGTACCCTGGCAATGTATCTTTTTCCAAAAGATTTGATCACAATACACCATCATTCCACTGGCACTTTCGGTTCTAGCCGGATCATTGGCTAAAGTGTGTGGCGTCACAGCCTAAAAATTGACTGCGAACGAGGACCCCCTTTATATCGAGACTAGACTGCGGATGTTTATGCAATTATCAAGTTTTGTAGACAAACTTTAAGAAATTCGGACCAAATGAAATCCTACTTTAATTGGTAATAGTTTTTGTAGATCGATAATAAATAAAAATCGTACTAAATTCCGTCTGATATATACTCCAGCATTATTTGAAAATGTTTATATATCATAAACGCATAAAGATCCGCAGTCTAATCGAGACGGTACCGTGCGAGGAGAGTGAAACTGGGTTGAGGATGGGAGAATGGAGGCCGTCGATCGTTCGGTTAGCGGAGAACAGACGAGGACGAACGAGAGGCAAATGGAACAAAGTCGAAGGATCTGAGGGACGAGTTCGCTACTGCTCGCTCGTAATCACGCGAGCGTTGAACCTTCTTATAATCTGAAACGTACCATTCTTGGAAGACAATTTGCGCCCAACGGAGAGCAAAGTGAATCTGCAGGACCGCGGGCAAGGGAGACTGGAAGAAAGGGGACGAGAAGGAAGTAGCGAGAGAAGAGAAACGGACAGGAACGAGAAAGAACAACCGAGGGATTCGGCGGTGTAGGGACGAGAGGCTAGACGAGAGAAAGAGAAGAGAGACGAAGGGAATGAGAGAGAACTAAAGCCGGAGAAGGCCTCGTAGCTGATTACCAGCTCGCAATGATGATCGGTTCCCAACTAGCCGCGGAGAAGGCACCTCGTCAACCTGCCCGCTTGTCGCTACACGTTACACTCCGTTCTGCCACGGTGTTCTCCGCTCGCTCTGCGGTCTTTTATGGCCGCGAGCAGCCAACTACGTGCTGACAGTGAATGCCTCTGTAAACCGGCTAACCGTTCGATTTAAACTGTCAAGAATTTTTACGATCCTCTTTTTCTCACCCCGTGTCTCGTAACGCTTCGGGATTTCGCGGGGCAACTCGGCCCCGACTCCGACGTGCTCGCATGTTTACGAACGCGTCCTCGCGCGAAAAGGACCATCGTCGCACGGATTTTATGAAACGCGTTGCTGATAAGAGATACGAGAGAAAACGACGCTGCTCGCCGCTACACCGAACACTCCGACTACTCTCTCTGCTTCTGGATATTGGAAATGTATTCAAAGTTGCACCGGAATGCCGCGAATATGTACCCGGATTATGTGCATTCGTTCTTGTTTATCGGCACCGGTTGCTTCTGGAAACGGACACGGCTTAAAACACAGTTCTACTCGACGCAGAAGTGCTTGAAAGTAACAGCCTCGTTTCAGTTTTTGTTTACTGGACACACACGCGAAACAACGTAATTTCAGGGGGCTATTTTTACTTCCCGAGCGCGAATACGCAGCAAGCGCGGAATTGCCGTTTGCAACAGGCTCGTCGACAGCAAATGACATTTCGTAAAACATTTTATATCGGGCAACGCTACTTTCTCTTTGCACCGATCGTTTCGTAATGGCGACGACAACTTTTCGTTGGCCTCCTCTCTTCACGCCGAAAATATCTTAATTTGTGATATCTTGAGAAATACATCAACATTTGCCCGGATATATTCAAGTTTCACTATTATAATCTCGAGCAATTTTTAAATGGTTGTTTTGATCAAAATAATTTCTAAATACAGCTGGCCTTCTCTTCACGCCGAAAATATCTGAATTTATTCGCAATTTGTAATATCTTAAGAAACACATCAATATTTGCCTGGATACATCCAATTCTCATTATCATTATCTGGAGCAATTTTTAAGTGATTGTTTTAAAAAGAATATAAAAATACTGTTCTATTATTTTCAACCGAATAAATCAATTTTTATTTCACTCGAGTTTGTTGCGATGAAGGTAGAACATTTTTATTTTGCTGTTGTATGTAATGATAAATGTTCAAAGTAACAATCGCAGTTATTCCCTGTCTCTGAATGGACGAACCAGCCGTTGGTCGGTTAGATACACGTCGAAAAAGATTGTATCCGTTGAATTGAAAAAAATATGCGACGAATTTGTCCGGGGGGCCGTTCGCATAACTGAAAAGTCGTCGGTTTGATTGACAGGCAGCCCCCGTGCGCCTAAGTAACGTCCAGGACACTCGGTTTTGTCGCGAAGGTGACGGATGTCTCGGCGCTGGTCATCAGTCTTCAACTTTCTGTCTCCCTTTCCTCCTCTCTTCCTTCCAATGAGACAGCTCGAAGAAGTGGCTGGACCACTTTGTCCTACTCTCGGATCCGATCCTTTTTTTTTTCCTGCACATCGTCGACGAGTCAATCCGACACTGTGCCGCATTCTACCCACTTTCCGCCGCCACTTTGTCAGCGTACGTACCTTCGTCGTCAACGAGGCCGCTGGTTCTTGCAAAAATTCATTCTCCTCGCGCAAACCGATCACTCATTGCGCCTTTACACTCGGCTCATCGTGAACGGGCTCGTTCGCGCGAGTATTTCCAATAATGGAAATGCTCTTTTCCGAAGAAGCGCCGAATTTCAGCGACAATGACAGTAAATATTAAAAGCGCGATTTTTAGTTTTGTAATACTTGATTTCACGAAAACATTTATGGACAGTTTTGTATTTTTTCTAATCGGATGTGGAGTTCACAATAGCTGAAATTCATTTTCGAAGAAGCGGAAAATTTGAGACGAGCGGACTAACCACGAAAAAATATTAAAAACGCGATTTCTATTATATGTTTGGAGTACATAGTTGGTTTCGCGAAAACGTGTCTACATAGTTGTGCTAATTTTTCTGTCAGCAACCTAATACTTTTTGGGTACTCTGTACGTACCTGATCAACGAAAAGATGTAATATTACGAACACGGAATCTCAAGATAGCGGCTAATCTACCGGTCGTGAAATAAAATCAGCTCGTTCCAAGCCTGAGCCTAATTACCATCGGGATATTAACCCTCGCCCCCAACTGGGTCAATAAATCGCTTCGGATCTGGGCGCGCAATGATGGAAGAATCTCTCGAGAACGGCTCGAAGAGTAGCAGAGTTTAAAGCAGTCTCGATGAGAGTTAAATCCCCATCGAGTAAAGCCGGACTTCTCTTATTATCCCCGTTGAGCGTCGAATATCGAGAGAAGTTCGAGAGTTCTGCACGGCTAGGTTCGTGCTGGGGAATCGTCGAAACTGGGAAGACCGACATGCGTCGATAATCCGGGTAAGTACGTCTCGGAAGAACGGGAAAGAAACCGGAGGAATAAAGATCCACCTTCGAGGAGAGGTAGGGAAAGAGGTTCCGAATGGTTGGTCCGTGTCTGTTCGAGCTTGAAGTGTGCTCGGAGGAGGAGGATTCATCCGGTAAAGACTCCTCTTTCCTCTTTGGTTCGGGTGGCGAGAGATCGCGCGAAGACGCGGATTCCTTCGTTAACGAGCGAATTCACCTTTCCCTACCCGGCCTAGGCAACTTTGATCCGGCAAGGCGACGAATCAAAGAAACGTAAATGAGGAATAAAGTGCGCGGAGGACGCTGTCGCGACGCTTCAAGGGGCGACGACGTCGACGACGGTGCCTCTCTCTTTCCATTACCGTTCCCCGTTTTCTTACGCTTCTCAAAGTCCACCCTTTTTGCCTCCCTCCCTCTCTCTCTCTCTCCATCCCTCCCCGGAGAGCCTGGATTTGCATCGGGAGAAAAACCCCTTTTGCGAAAGGTCATGCGTCTTTGTGGAACTTACCGGCCTCCCGGCGAGATTTTCCCAAGTGAAATGCAGCTTGTGAACCTGCGCCGGTACTGTGACGACAAATTTAATTGCGTACTCGTTGATGACGCCTTCTCGCACGTAAAACAATTCCGCTTTCAGGCCTGGAATAAAAGACGAGTGGTTTTTAGTTGGAGGCAATCGGTGAAACAACAATTATTAGCTGTAAAAAATGTAAAAGTGTTTAAAAACAATATTGTAGTTTCGCATTAAAATTGAGGAACTCTATTCCAATCGAATTTATCGTATTTCCGTTCTATTATAGATCGATTGCATGTCGATTTAAGACAAAAGGCATGACGTCATGGGGAAGAGAGGGTGAAGCTGTATATTGGCAGTGGTTTTCGTGTTCAGCGATGACTCACAGTGAATTCGTGACGCAATTATCTTGGCGTGTACTCCTGCCTTAAATCATCTAAAATTGTCCTTCACCGTAACCATAGTTTATAACTTTATCATTAGACAGCGGATCTTTATGCAAGATAAAAGTTTTCCGTTTGAATTGCAACAAACTGGAGTGAAATGGACATTTATTTTCTCTCTTAATATGTTGAACAAGTTGAAAATAATATAATTTAAAACATAGAATTACATATTCAAATAAGAAAACTCTTAACCAATATAAATTCAACGTAAAGCCCGAAGAAAGCACCGAATATTTATTCATGAAGCTCATTGGCTGGAACGGGTAAGTAGATCAACCCCTTCATTTCCATACCAATCAAACAGTAATCCCTCGATCCCCAAGCACAGAGAATGAAAGAAAAATTCACCTCTGTCCGCAGAAGCTTAAGAGTATCTTTCCCTTGACGATTCAATAGGATCCAGAAAGCGTTCTCAAAGGAGAATAACCCTTAATCACAATTCCGAATAAGATAAAACTAAGTCTCAAAGGCTGGCGAAGGTGATACGATTTAAGCGATTCAAAACTGGATCACCGATCTCCAACGAAGATCGATCAGTCCTCTGTCTACAATCGTGACCATCGGACACAGCCTACACCGTTGCAGGAAAGTTTACATTTGATCAGATAACGGAAGAAAAATAGAAAGTGGGGAGGTAGGTTAGAGAATCACGACCGACGTAGAAAGCAGTGGACGTAGATCGCCTCTAATCAGTAACACAGATAACGAGAGGAAAAATCGATCTCCTCGACGTCCTATCTATCGGTGGACACGCGAGGGGGGCACCGTGTTCACAGTGCCGAGAGTAATTCGTAGCGCAGGTACGAATACAAATCGTGTGAACGAAAACGGAGCAACAAAGAGCCTGTTCCTGTTCCCCGCTGCTACAGTTTATATCGATACCGTGCTGGAAAGGATAAGCAACCGAGGTGGAAACACTGTCTTCAAAAGAAGGTCGGTCTCGCGTGGTCGATTCACCGAGCTTGTTATTTTCTTGCACGTGCTTCGGCGACGCCTGAATCAGCATAATGATCGCCATAGTTTGCGCCGGAACCGGACAAAGTGGATTTTCTCATTATTCTATTAAAAGAACGAGTGTTCGCTACCACTTTGCCAGGAATCCTTTATGTTTCCTGAAATCGCTGAACAGTTTCGCTCTAAATCGAGATCAACAATCGGCTAACAGGACTTGGGTACATTTTCACCCACAGTCGCAACTGTTCTGTTTGAATTCTAATTTTTTATGACTAGTTTGAATCATAGACTGCAGTTCTCATAAGAGATCTAATAAAAAAATAAAAATGATCGCTTCTTTTTGCGAGCATACACTGCAGACTGGGTATTCCGCGTCCTAAACTATCGAGTTTACCTTCTGGCGGGGTTGTTATTGTTCGGCAAGCGTCTTCGGGAGGGGAGGCTGACTGTCCTTTCAGTGACAGCGACTGCGGAGAAAAGTCAGGATCATCAATACCGGGAACATCTATAAAAGTGTCCTATTCACGGCGGGGACGACGGTTCGATTTTTACCGGCGATAATAGCAGCGTGGCCCAGGCACGGCGCGTTCCGAACGTAATTATTTTCCGAGGGTATCCTGCGGGGTGTTCGGCGCCTTTTTTACGACGGACATTGCGCGCTTGGTCTCCCGGAGAGAAGCTGGGAGAGAGAAAGAGAGAGAGGAAGGGTTTCTGGTCGGCCGGAGAAACGGGCAGCGCTGAGGTCGTGGGTATACGATATCTGATGCAGAAAACCGGTAAAGGCCGAAGACCGATGGAACCGGAGGGGGACGAGGGATCCCGGGGCGCAGGAGAAGGACCAAAAGCAAAGACACGATTGTGGGGGCCACGGCACATTGTCTTCGGGTGACTTAAAAATCCAACTCGTGCCTCGTTAACCGTCCTATCTGATACAACCGGCGTGGGCCCTCGAAGGGAGTACACGACGCGCGGGGTCCTTCGGTCCTCTTCGACGCGATCTCTCCTCCCTTCCCCTCCCTCCCCTTCTCTATTTCTCCTCGTGTTCCCTCCTTTTTATCCCCCCAGTTTCTTTCTCGTCCTCCACCTTCGCCCAGCTCTCTCGCCCACGTGACCTTGCGGCTCCTGAAAGTGAACTCTGCCCAGCGAGTTCTTGGTAGCGTAACATCGAATTGCCACGGTGCTTGTGGACACATACCCACGAGCAGAGCTGGGTCGTTTAGAACGTCCCCGTTGAATTTTCGTGGCTCGATCCGCTGTGTCGAATAGGGTTCCGCCACCTGATTTATCACGGTGGTGTTGGGATCGCTTGCCACCGTGAACGACGTCGGTGTTTATGCGTTTGCTAATAAGGTTCTTGGTCAAAGCGGACGGTTTGCGAACATTTTATAGCTGAAAGTACTTGATAGGATTCTTTGAAGCAAATCAGAAAACCAATTCCAAACTGTGAAATTCGTTTTTTTTGTGTAGGCTTTCAGCTATTTATCAGTGATCAATTTTTCTACGAACATAGTTGGTTTATTTGAATTTTCCTTTCAAATGAGCACATACGTATACATAGTAACTTTTCAGCGGTGGCGCTCAGGCACTATTCGACTTACGCGTAAAGCGTTGGAACGAATTAACCGCGTAAGTCGCGAACTGTATTTCCAACCACGTTACAGGAGGGTTGGCGGTACAATCGAATCCCTGAGGATTCGAACGAGTTCTGACAAGTTGAAACCCGATATCAGCCTAGAGCCAGAGGTCAACGAGCTCAACATAATTATCAGGTCTACGTTTGGAAGGAAGGCAAGCTATCGCCGCGACCTCGTTACCAGCTTACGTGTCCTTAAAACCCTTATCTAGAGAGGGGCTGCGGTCGGGATCTTCTTTCACGCATTTATGCGGGAAGCTTGCATTTGGGCAAACCGAGGGTTGGTTGAACAGCAAAGATCCTTTGATGTCTGGTACGCCTGCAGCGGGCCAAAGTGCAAGCAAGAGCGGCAAAGGGAAAGGAAAAAGACGAAGGAGATGCAGAAGGAGAGAGAGAGAGAGAAAGGGCCCTTTCAACGAAGGCGTCGACCCTCGACAACGAGTGCCAGACACAATTGTCACGAGGGGTTCTACGGCACTTCGAACCTTTTCTCTTGGAACATGTACGATCTCTAACTACAGAGAGCGACGCGCCTACAGTCGAATCAAAATCAACTGGCCGCTTAAGCCACTTTCCTGACGGCGAGCGACGAGGCCCGGGACCGCATGCATTGCTTTCCGCAGAATGAAAAATGGAGAAAGAGCGTGCGCAGCCAACGAGGATGTCGTCTCTAGCAGGCACAACGTCGCGCAGAGACCAGCGGCTTTTGATCCGACTGTAGTATGAGAACTCTTACTGTTACGGAACTCTTACAGCCTGCTGACACCCGGAAAACGTGCGAGATCAAAGATAAGGTGGCAGGGAAACTCAGACAGCCTGTCGGCGCGGTGAACCTGCTGCTCGCAAACAGATATCGATCAACAACACGCGGGAGATGAAACAATGGCGGAAAAGAGCTCGCGAGAATTCTGACGTACATTTCGCTCTATTCTTTCGGAGCCTTTGATCTGCTCGTTAAACACAGCCCGCGCGACTCGGCTACTTTGCCCGCGCGGGAAAACCCAGGCTGAAACTAAGTCTCTAATTCCATACGGTGGAGTGCGCGCCGAGAAAGTAACGGAAAAATTGTGAGAGACCAAAGGGAAGAGAAAGGAGACTGCGAAACTACCCCAGACAGTAGAATCTTCGTAGAACCCGATGACTGCTCGGAGACGCATCACTCTCGAAGCCGAGCCAAGGCGAACACACGAACTGCAGATGGAAAACGACCGAGAATAGCCGATGTCGTATTCTGACGTGTGAAAATATAGCCGAGCGATGGTTTAACGAGCGTGGACCGACGGCAAAAACAACGGAGACGCGCGAAAGAAAAGGAAGCAATAACCATAACACCTTCGAGAAACCTCTGAGACATTCCTCGCGGACAACGATTCCTGTAAATCACTCGCGGCAGCGATTAAACCGAGCGAATTTACGTCCGGATAAAGTGATTCGATGGTACGGACCGTTTTTATCGACGGGACAGGCTGTGCAGAGGTCTGATCGTGAACGTAATTAATAGACTGTGGATCTTTATGAAAAGATTGATTGAGTGAAATATAAAACAGTAAGGTAAACCAAGTCATTAGGGGCTAAAATCAATTTTTGTTTTACTTCTGCTTCAGACAATCAATGCACAACATTTTTACTTTGCATAAAGATCCGCAGTCTGGTAATAATTAACGTTTAGATTAGATCTTCAGACAAAATCAACATTTTCTGCATCAATTGCAAGAAATTAGGTAAAGGCACACTTATTATATAAATGTTCAAAGATGTCTATAAAATTCTCTGATAATATAATCATTTTTAAAAAATTAGCTTTGTTAGAGACAATGTGAGAAGTTCAAACTGGTCAACTATTGGTGCATTTGCCATAACGTATCGATACTTACTCGTAATATGCGGTCCATTAATGAATAATTGAATTTAATAAGCGTCGCGAAGGTGTCGGATACGCGTACGTAGAAAACCGCCGCGCCGCGCCCTCAGGACGAATTCACGGCGATCTAAGGTGTTCGACCGTGCAGCCAACAAAGGGTTGAAAAAAAGTGGTTGAACAAAGGTTTCGGACAAAGACGGAAAGCGGGCAGCAGGCATCTTCGATTCGCGAGGCGCGAAACAGCCGGCAAAATTTCGCAGGGCACCGTGTCCTCCGCTGTCAAAATACGGCATAGAGGCGAGCTGACGAGCGAAGTTCCAAGAGTCGCGGCATAAAGAGGGTCGTGAAAAAACGGCCCGTTGAATCGCAGGCTAGCTGCGGGGGCCCGGTACGCCCCTCCCTGCTCCCCGTAGGTCCCCACCGAAAAGCCCAGGGCTTTGGGTCAGAAACCCAACACCTTTCGAGCGCAAAACCCACGGTACGCTTATAACGAGACCTTCCCGTGGCGAGGCATTTTAAAAGGAGATGACGGCGGGTGGCAGGGCTAGGAGGGGGCATTATATAGAAAAAGGAAAAGGCAGAAGGGTGAAGCGCAGGTCGAAGGAACGGGACCAGATTTTTATTCGATTCTGAAACGACCGACTTTTTTCGGATCGAACGGAACGAATTCAATGCACGCGAGGTCATTGCATGATCGAATATGGCCATACCAATTTGTAAGTTCGGTACAGGCCGCGATAAGCCAAATAAGATTTATTGGTAAAGGAATATTAATGAAGCGTGAATGAGCATATCGAGCCGTGTAAAGCGAATACTTCGTGCCAAGGGGAAACAGGAATCGAAGCAGGTAAAGAGGATCGAAGCAGCTTTTTCTCCAGCGTCCGGAGAATTCTGCCTGGCTTTCTATTGGTAATTTACTGTGTCATCGCGTTCCATCGGTGAAAAGTGCAGCTCGCAACGGCTCTTACTCGTGCGCCTGTACGAGTCGGCCAGAAAAACTGGATCAATTACCGACAAGTTCACCGTACATAGCGAAAACAACTCCCGATGCGTCAGCATTGTGATCAATTCCATATGAAGAACGTCTTACTTTATCCACGGCGAAACGGTCTTCTTAAAACACATTAACGTCCGTAAGAGCTGTTGCCCTCGAGGCTAATACACCTCCATTTCTGTGCAATGTCTGCGTATCCTAGCAAGTTTATATCAGCTAATTTTAGCGTTTATAAGAAGAAATAAATTTCATAGCTCCTGTGTAGTCTCGTAATGAACGCACACAGTTTTGATTTCACCGTAATTCTCATCACGGTGGAAACGTACAAAAATAAGTGGTCTCGTAAACTGTGACGGGATCAAGTTTTTAGTAGTATTGATTTGCAAGTAAAATTGCGTCGACTAGTTTTACAAAACGTGCAACAGCACACTCCGGCAACAGTACTCGGAACAGAGCCATAATCGAGCCGAGTAACCAGAACCATTGCGAACACAAGCTGGCTACAGTTCGCCGAGACCATGTGTAGTCTGCGATCGGGATCGACGATTTACGAGAAATTCGTCGCGGATCTACGAGGGGGGTGTTCCTCCTACGGAAACTCGAACTCGCCAGACTGATCCAAAAATGATCCGCGAGATGAGGTTAACGACCAGATCGGGCAGCTGGTTTCTCGCCGATACCTCAACACGCACAGCCTCGAAAGATCTAATAACGTATCCACGCTCGCCACGGTACTAACGAGTTTGCATTTATGTGCGAGCGTGTACGTGCGTGTACGTGTCCTGTGCACACGTACACGGGCCACGTACAACGCGGCACGCACACCCGTGCGAGCGCGTGCTGCCGCCGCCGATGCATGGGATATTTTTCACTTACTCGCCACAGCGCGTACAAACGACGTGGGCGTGCGTATATACCCGGTGTATCGCCAGAGTCGCCCACGTGCGAGCCCAGGGCCGTATGTACACGCCTATCTGGCGTGTCTTGTTTGCTGCGATCCCGCGAAATTACCTGCGAAACCTCGCGCAGCTTTCGTTCGCAGCTGATACATCATTCTTCGACGTCGCTGCGTCTCGATTTTACACGGTCCCCTCTTCAGCGCATGAATGTAAGTCGTAGTCAATTATCATTCGAAATTTCGGACTCGGATCATAATCTTTATCAAGTTCGAGTACTCACGAGTTCGGGTTATAGGTATGTATATGACGCTTTTTCATGGCCTTACAATCTAACTTTGCATCTTCACTTTCCGGGTACCCGAAGATTGCAAACTTTCGGGTCCCGACCCGATCCGAGGCTCGGGTATCCCCGCACCCGCCGAGTTTCCGTTCCCGTTTTCTTTTCCACGAAGAAACTCCGTGCGGGGGAGACGTTGGAACGAATATGTTCAACGCGCCCCACCCTGTATAATACAGAAGGCTAACTGCTTAGCATATATCGAACGAATACGTGGGTTCTTCCTCCGCCAACGGGGGTCTCTACTGAATAACCCATAAGTCCTGGTCAAGTCCTGGTCGTCGTTTGTACTTTCCTTCTCCCTTCATTCTTAGTTTCTCCTCCTCGGTTATTGCTACACCGTGCCGCTCTCTTCTCCCTCTTCCTCTTTCTTCGCTTCTTTCTCTGTTTCTCGACGGGGGCCATAGGTCACATCCAGGAAGGCGTAACTTCACGCGACACCAGTTATAATTCACTTTAGAGGATCGCTAGCAGGGCCCGAGGAAAAAGGAGGATACGAGAAAAAGAACAGGGAAGAATGCACGCACCGGGTCGGCCTGTTTCGGGGATACTTTTTCATGGGTTTCTCGAAACTCTGCCTCTGGTTTATAGCCCCCAAAACCAACGGAAGGATTAAGAAAACTTTCCTGCTGGGCTACTTCCTTGCGTACAAATCTTCGGCCTTCTTCGACCGCCGACCGTAAACCATTGTCGCAGCTGAAAGTCGCATTTCCGAAACGCCCTTCGCTAGTTTCTCGGTCGTTTCCTCGACTATTATTCGTTCGGGGAAATCTTGTAGCACGGATATTTATAGCGTTCTGTTAAGTGTCCCATTTCCTCTCCGTGTTTATTTTGTCTCGTGTAACACCGTTTAAGGGAATATTTCTTTGAAATTTCAAAAGATCAATTTGATTTCAAACGTAAGCGTTCTCGAACATGTGTACCCAACTTTGCAGAACAATGTTTGTCCGCGAACCTGCTCGCTATAAGAACGCGCCGCTCGAAGCCATCGCTGAATTTGCGCAAAGTATATTTGCGGCCGTTCGCTTTGGAATCCGGTTCATTGTTCCCCGAGAGGAGCGATGTCCGCGAAAGATGGCCACCGTTCATTATTGGTAAGCCAGGTCTCGTTTATTTGTCGAGGGTAGGGAAGCGGCGTAAAGAGGGAAGCAAAAGCAAACCGGCTCGGGCCTCGGTACGTGATTCTGGCATCAGAAACTAAAATAATATTGTTCCCGGCGGGCACCCTCGAAATACGATTGGGAGAGCTTTGGTTGGCACGGTTGTTGTGTATCGTATGGTAGCGATAGTAAAAGCCCACACGTATAGTATACGAGGACTGACAGATGGGTGGGTTGATTGAGACGTTGTCGCCACCGTGCAGGGGACATATGGCACACCACACTATATGTAGCACTAGCAATCAGGACTCGGACGTGAAGAGGATTACGCGACGACTGAATTTATCGTGACGTTGGATCGAGTGTCCTTTCGTTTGTAGCTCCACGTTCGTGCTCCACGATCGACAGCGCTCGTTAAGAAGGATTCGCTAGGAGGGAAGGTGACTCGAAAGCGTCGGCAATCCTGATCCTTTAGGATCCGTTGCGAACAATCTTCATCTCGCCCGGGCTTTAATCCTTCAAACTGTCAGCCTCGCCACGTCGAACGATCGGTCCTTTTATTTCCGAATTATATCATGGAAAAATTCCTTTGAGACGCCCGCCTCCATCTGAACGGCCTTCGGAAACGTATGCAACCGATTCCCAGTGCACAGTCACGTCAAACAACTCTCTCTTTTTCGACAACTGTAAAATCCCCATGGACGAATATTTAACCCCTCGCGCTACGATTCATTTCAGCGTTCTATTGTTTTAGAACTTTTCAAATTCAACTCTTAGCAACCCAATTTAAATCGAAATTCAACTTCCAATCATTATATTTGAATCAAAATTCAAATTCAACTCTCAGCAACCCAATTTAAATCGAAATCAATGGAATCATTTGAATACGCAAGCTGTTGGCAAAATCGATATTCAGCGTTAAAAACCAGATTAAAAAATAATCGATGGAAGGTGGATCGACAGGAATTGGTTAATGGAGTAAGAAGTCCCGTTCCTGTAAAACTGTCCGAAATTCCAGGAGAGGAACTGACCTACGTGTACTACCCGTGTTCAGTGTCAAACAGGGACTCGTTCGGCTGTCTCCGGAGAGATCAATCTCCCGTCAGGAATCCCACTGGCAGGGAGTACGGAGGGGTTTGTCACGTGCAATTTATCACCGCTAGACTACCGAGGGATGAGTCCTTCTGCAAGGACGATCTCCGACGGAGGGAACGAAGGACACGACCGAACAGAAAAAGGCAGAGAGCATCCCCTGCTGTGGGACTCTCGAGGACCCCGGATGAGATCGCATCTAACAGCCACGGTCCGAGAGCTTCAAAGTTTTAAATGGGTCTCACCATGTGCTGCTCTCTCCCTGGCGCCGATGCCTTCATAATTCGAGAGACAAGTTCGGAATTCCGTCTGCTGTCAGCCGGATGACAAAGAACAAGACCGAGCTACTCGAAACGAAAAAACTGTACTCGTGTACGCTCCTCTGTTTGCCCGTTCGCTCGCGCAGTTGGCGATCGTTGCATAAAATACGACGCAAGAAGTCCACTTGCACTCGGCAAATGCACTTCGAAGTGGAAGTAGCTTCCTCTGATCGAAATTGTATTTAAATAATCGGTACAACTCGAATATTATGATTAGATTTTATGCATTTATAATACGAATGGGTTGGTGCCATTCAAAATAGGAGAAAAATTTCGAAAATCGAAATATCCCGCGTCAGTTCCAATCCAGCGGGATAGATTTGGATAAATACATTTAATAAAGAAACAAAACATCACCCATTTAAGAAATGCGGGACCAAAAATGATGCGGGATCCCGCGGGATTGCAAGCCCTAGTCCGGCATCCGACTTATAAAACTATTATGATGGACACGCTAATTTCCAAAACCGCACGCCGCCGATTCTCGTGAAACGCAGTCACGAAACGGTAAATTATCCGAGGCTACCAACGCGGGGCAGCGACGAAGAAACAGCCTCCGAGTTCCCTTTTCCGTGGCGGCTGGTTTCTAAGTAGCAGCGTAAAAATGAGGACGCCTGCCACTTCGTGGGCCCCATTTGTCAGGAACTGTTCGTTCGGTGGTCCTTCGAAAGAGTTCCACTTCTTATTTGTCGAGTCACCTTGTATAAGGAGCCGACGGTTATAGTGTCCGAACGTCAGAAACATGGTTTCTCCACCATCATCTTACAGAGCGTAGTTGGCGCGTCGGTGAGGAACGGTGTTTATGGTTCGAGCACGAAAGAGACAGAGGAGAAAAGGAAGAAAGCTAGGTATTCTCCCGGAGTGCCTGAATCACGATCTTATATTGAATCAAGGGACGGCTTCCTAAGTACTCGAAGTGCGCGGGATATGTTTTTCACCGAGAAGGAACGGCGACTCATCTTCGAGAAGTAGATGCTCGTTAAGATCCCGTCACTCAAGGACTGGCTGCCGGGAAGCCAAAACAGACGCATGAGCAAGGATTAAAAGATTCCCGGCGCGGATAACACCGAGAAATTGATGAATACTCTCGTTAAAGGATAAGGGAAAGGCTGGGAAAAAGAACAGGCGGACAGACCTCGCTTGGGCGTTCGATTAATTCCGCTTGGAACACCAAGCCTAATGTTTGCGATTAGAACCACTTGTTGAAACCCCCCCAGCCGCAATTAGTTTCACTCTTTCCAACGCGTATGGGCACGTTTGAAAATGATTCGCGCGCGGTTATGCTGCCCATCCAGGTGTGCAAATTGTACCTTGACGGGGTACAGGTCTTTTCATTTTTAATTAAGCCCCCAATGGCGGACGCTTCTGACGACTTAACGAGAGTCGCGGATAGACCCGTTCAGATCCTTATACGGCGATCTCTTTTTTATTTCTAGGGCTGCTTCTTCGGGATCAACGTTCATTTCTTATTGGATGTAATATTAGGTTGTAGGGGAAGTTCTGTCGTATTTTAAAGAAAACCATTTGAAGTAATTTATAAAAATATATGTTTAATATTATTCAATGGTATCATTTCCATTATTTGTAACAACTTGATCTCTCTCTACCATCTTTCAGATAACCTGCTTACTTAAAATACGACCAAACTTCCCCTCCAACCTGATAGAATATGTTTTTATTTTATAGTTACCAGACAGTGGATCTTTTATGCATTTACGACAGAAATGAGTAGGTGTAATTTAAAACAGTGGACAGTTGGACACATTAGAAGAATTGAAAAACATTAAAAAAGAAAATGATTTTCCATTTCTTTCGTCAAGCGTATTCCTGTCATTTGTACGATTGATGAAGTTTCTGCTGTTACCAATGTGGGGAATTCACTGTAGCGATTACAGATTATTTAGCTCGGTGGGAATGAATTGGAGTAGGGTAGACGTTTTGTTTAAAAATGTACCCTATAGAAAGAAAGCCCCCTAAAATATATTTCTTTCTTTCATAACAGCACTTGACAGAGAGAACTCCCCGGTGCCCTTGGGAAACTAGGGTAAAGCGTTTTCACCCTCGTGCTGCGCGCATCTTTGGCGTCTCTGGAGGAATACGTAGCCTAACAGTCAATCTAGTTATGGCTTCATTCGTTGTGCACTGTCCAACTTCATTGTGAAGTGCTCTTTGTACCAATCAGAAATACATCGGTGAGAGTTCCATAGAAGGAATAATCAAGAATGAAAGAGTTTTATATACTTATAAAATCTCGAAAATGCTAGAAAGTTAACGAATGTCTTTCATCGGCAGGAATGTTGCTCGACTAGTACGTGTCGCACGGTTATCGGAAAGCAGCGTGTGTCGCAGAATACATATATTTGTCGCGGTTCGGAAGTGGTGGGACGCGAGGAAAGACGCGCGTCAGTTGGTCTTGGAAGAAAATCCACGAGGGTCGAGCGTCTCTTCTGACGGTTCTTTATGTAAATGTCTGACCAACACATCGCGGCGCGTAGTGTCGCTGGCACGTAAGCCGAACGAAACGAGCGAACGCGCACAGACACAGGCGGAAACTTAAGGCGCGGATCTTAACGAGGAGTCGAAGATTGATGCGGACAACGGTGCAGCATCCGCCCGGCGTTGGGGTCCATCTAGAAACCGTGCGAGAATTTCTTCGCGGCCTTTCGCTTGTAAGACATCGCTCTCTGTCGTTCGTGCATCGACAGATATGATCTTACAATTTTTCTTTCGCCCCTGCCTGACCCTGTCGCCCTTTTTTAATCGCTCGCATGCTCTCGTACGACACGTATCCTCGTTCGAACCTTGAACCTTGATAGGCTCGATCATCTTCGAATCTTCAAGGAATGTTCTACCGGCGAATTATCGACCGATTTACCGTATTAATCCGATTCATGGCGTGTCGATATAGCAAACGACGCGAGAAATTCTTGCCGTTTCGCGCCAACTGGACACTCGAGAGAGCGGAATATGTTTTATTACTGTTCGAGGCCGGCGTTTGCTACGCCACTGTGCGTGCATAAACGTTTTCACGGAGCCCCGGCGGGACCTTTGAGGCCACCCCACTCCCGCAGCAACATCAAGATGGGCCTGTCAGGCCCTAACTAGCTAAGGTCGGGCCCGAGCCGGACTCACATGAGCAAAACACCGCCCCAGGCACGAGATTGTCCGAGCGAACATTACTTTTGTGTTTTGACACGGATTTCTGACGGATGTTGCGAGCAACGCTCGTCCACCGCTTGACGTTCCCCTGATTGGACGTATTAATTTTACAACGAGCTTTCCGCTCGCGTACATATTTGTTGAACGGCGAATTATTGATCCGGCGACTGTTAGCCTCGCCGCCTCTCGAAGACGCTGCGCGGAAAGTGGACGTGACGAATCGTGCGATGCTGATTATCCTGCCTGATTTTCTGCGAGTTAATCATGAATAGACTGCGGATCTTTTTGCGAAATAAGAATGATCTGCATCGATTGCAAGAGATATGTAGAAACTAAATTACCAACAATTTTGAAATTCTTCTACTCAATTTTGCTATAACTGCATAAACATCAAAACAATAATTCTCTGCATTGAATGAATTGACCGGGACAGTGAATTCGCTATAATACAATAGAATTTTCGTTTTTCTAATGCGCTTTTAGCTTTTATTGTTTGAAGTTTCAACAGCACGGATCGCGCAACCGATCCCACAGTCGCGCGTTCGCAATTAATTACGCCCGATAATAAATTAATCGCGAAACAACCAAGTTACGACGGAGTGTCATCTTTATCGCAGCCAACGTTGTGAGAAGCAATTGTTCCACGCGGACAGTGACGATCCGTAGTAAAAGGAAACATAAACGGGGAGAAAACAGTTTAACGACCAATACATTATAAATTATCAATAACGTTGCAAATTAGAGATCCCTATACAGAAATTAGAGAGCAAAATATGGGTATATAATTTAAAAAATGTAATCAACTAACCCTCTAGTTTATTAGAGAAGAATCTGATATGTTTTAATGTTCTGACAATAAGCGACTTCTTTTGGAATAACAATATTCTTAGCTGTTCGAAAATATCATTCCACAGCAACTTCTCTTGCCATGGCGGTTCTATAATTTTCAGATGTTTAGCTTTCCGCGTCTCATTCAATCCCATATCAAAAATGATGTTTATTATATAATTTATATACATGTTGTTATTATATATAGATATGTTGATCATTTATTGTTGTACTAACAACCGAAGAATTTGTAAAACCATAGTCTCGATACATTTAATATCAATGTTCCAACAATTATACTAACTAAAATATGAGGATGAATTAATACACGTGAAACAGTATACGTGTACCCGTGTACTTAAATGACACGCACTAAAGTACGAGTATGTAAATACACGTGTGTTATTAATACACGTTCAACACCATAATCTCTATTGCAAATACATAGAATGTTTTTTTGATTGATTCCGATATAAAGCTCAAAGACACCATATCGGAAGTCGATGTAACAAACAACGAGACAGAGAGAGTGAGGTAAAGATCGATGATAACGCATCGAATCTGGTGCAATTCGACACGGAAGAGCTCTGGTAAGGGAAGATGGGAAACCCTATAGTAAATAACGAAATCGGAGACCAGGTTGTTCCGAGAAGCGTTAGTGCACCTCGAAAAAGCGATGGTCCATATGGAGAGCGACCCAAGGGGACCCTTCGAAATCGGTATCAAGGGCTCTATCTATACGGAGGCCCTATCCGGCACGCAGCAACATGGCCATCGGACTAAAACGAGAAAGTGACGAAAAAGAGCAACGCGAGAACGGCGAGCCAGAAGAAAACAAGACCAAGACAGCCGATTATTCGGTGTCTAAACAAACTAGTCTCGGGGCCCGGGTTTCTCGGCACCCCATGCTGCCTCCGCTTCAAAAGGACCTCGTTATAATATTTTATTGTATCTGTGAGAGACTCGCCTACCTGTGTGCACAGGTCTTGTGTTCAGGTGGTGGTGGTGTGCGCCGTGGCATCCTGCGAACTTCGTCCCGTGATCAACATTTTTTCGTCGTCGCGACCTGCCTTATCGCAAAACGGCGACGAAACAGTCGTACGGATAAGAACAGGTCAGAAGACAATCAGCGGAATGCGAATACTTCGCACTCGTGCCAACGCATTTGCATGGAAACCAACCTTGTTAAGGCTGCCAGCGAGCCGATCGCTATTTGTATAAATGCGTTCGATACGCTGTCCCGCTGTGATCATTCAAATTTACACGGAGGTCCTCGTTTCTTTTCGAGAGAATTGTATAAATATACATATCCGATCGACTGATTTATAGTGGCTGTTAACATTTACATGAGAACCACCTTTTTCTTTGTAATTCGCCATTTGCGTAGCGTCTGTGAAAATGTCAACGACACACATTTGAATTCCTGTGTTGTTCGATCACGTCACCTGAATGTCTTCTATATTTCAAAATAATTTACAACTGGACAGCGGACCTTTATGCAAAATCAAAATTCCTCACCGGAATCGCAACAAACTGGAGTGACAGACAAGTTTGTTTTCTTTCTCAATATGTTTAATAGGTTGAAATAATGTAACAGTATTTTGAAATTTTATAAAAATTATAAATAAGATATTTTAGAAATTATAAACGCGTAAAGTCCGCTGTCTATTTATGACTATTCTACAGTGGACAGGTGAAATATAGGTGTTGTTGCTGCACTGAACCAGCGCAATATTAATTGTTCAGTGTGGACTTTAGGTTTTAAACAGTTTTTGACTTTTACTATTATTTCGAATGAACTGTGCTGCGTTAAAAAATTGACCATTAGGCACATTAACGTGCAATTCATTGCTTTTTCATCACTTAAGTTTAATGAGCACTGCGTTAAATCGTATAGGAATAAGGCGATTAACACATCCTGCAAACTATAATGTTTTTACGATCGCATAAACGGATGTAGATGCGGTTCATAAATATTTAAATTTTGAGTAAATATATTCCTTTGACCATTAAAATCATGTCATCTTCTATTATTAATGAGATACGCGCGGCTTACACGCAATGTTATTATCATGTCAACTTTTTCAATTTCGCCGAGTTTGCCATTTAATTAAAATGCACAAAACACTCATAAATTTCGTTCCTGCGTTAAACTGGGGTAGCTGGCTTATGTACATGCAGAAACGCGCCGTTTCATCAAGATGGAATTTCTATTAATATCTATTTACGCTAAATTTATGTGGCACGGCGCATTTCCCGTTGAATTCTCCTCGCGTGGGACAGTCTGCACTTTCCTGTGTGGATTCTCAAGGTCTCCTAAACCTCATAGAAATCGTAAGTATGTTTATCAGCTGTGTATGCATCTGATCGTAGAAATCATTGCTACTTTTCTTTTCACATATCTGTGACAGTTTCCATATTTTCCTGAAAAAATGGTCAACTACAGATACGAGGTAAATTACTGGTGCGTTTACCTGAGACTGCAGATTTATCTGGAGAATAAAAATGTTCTCAATCCCAAAATAATCACTTTTCCACAAAGCGGCGGTAACTCGGCCGCTTCGATTAGGCAAGCGAGAAATCCAATTAAACACCGCCGCGACAGAGGGTTTCTAAGGCGCGCGCGATAGGCCGCAGAAGAGAAGAAGAGAATGCGCTCAGGAAATTCTTTGGAAGCTGGTTGCATGCTGGGGGAACAGCTAACGCGCTCCGAATTTATAGGTGCAATTAATAACGCCTCGCTATTTAGCAAGGCGTGCAAACCGATTGCTTTCATTGGGTCGAACCAGCGGCGTGGCGCGGCTCGGCACGACTCGGCTCCGACTCCGCTCTGCTCTGGCGTGGCAACGCTACGTACAATTCGATTTCACGCGGAGCTCTTGACGCGAGCACGTTCGAGTTGGCCGGGAGAGGCTGTTCGGATGCATATGAAATGCGTGTCGTCGACCGTGGAACGAGGCGCAAAGTGCGTGCTGGCTGAAAACGCGCAATCCCACGCGCGAGCGAGTTCCTCTCGCAAAAGGCGAATCCGCGGCGACTCGCCATGCCGAGGTTCAGGTGTCGCTGAATTACACGTGCACACCTCCCCCTGGGGTGTATCCTTCTCTTCCCCTCACCCCCCCCCCCCTCCCATACCGCCGTTTTTGCATCAGAGGGCTGGGTAGTTCGCATATCGGGGCGGTGGCGGCGGCTGAACGGTTTTTGCGGATCAACGAGCCGAGAGCGAATTATCCACCGCCGTGGAAGTTATGGAGGAAATATTGGAAAGTTCGCGGCCGTCGAGTGGCTTTTACCCCGTTTCCGGTACGGCGATTCGTGTGCAACAGCTTGAACGACGATCTCTGGCTAACAGCGACTACAAATGAAATCCGACCGAGAGTGCAACCGCGCCCCACACTGTCGAAAAGGAAATCGGGAACGTGAGAATAAAACGAACACTACCTACACGACACGATCGCAATGGATGCGATGGAGTTTCAGATTCGACCGGCTAGGTCTCGAACCAGCCGTGTTTATCCTTTCGTCGTTTTAATAGGACGTTGAACCGTGGCTCTACCCCGTTTCACCCGCCACATCGCGTTTTAATTGAACAATTGTTGTGCGACGAGGTATTCGCGCGGATTAGAAGTCACGCGATCCTGTCGTACCCCTTGGTATTGAAACACCATCGATTTTGATTTGCGCAGGGACTTCTTCGGGAAAATACACGTGTACGAGCTTGTCGAACGGATTTTCTACGAATCGGTTCAGATGGATTTTGCGGGTTTTCAGAGGTAAACCTACCACTGCCGGTCAAACGGTTGGCTTTATATTTTATATTTTTCGTTTCAGGATTATTGAAATTATGAAGTTGCTTACGTGGAAATTGATTCAATTTCTTTATCCAAGCACATATTGTAAGAAAAATTGTACGAAATCTAAATAGATAGAGCCTTGTCGTTTTTATAAGCTAAAAATTTTGCAGTAGACTCCCGTGTAACGTGACAGAAACTTGTTTAAAAAGACTGTACATGTACAAAACATTGTGTAAGACAACTGTACAGTTACTGCTACAAGACAGTAATGCACAGTAATTTTAAGTAATTTTAAACAATTTTTTGTGTAACTGTAATCGCTTTTAGTGCTCGGTAGGTTTAGTCTTAAAAGTAACTGGTACATGTTCCCTTATAAAAGTTACGAGATTGATTTTATTTAGACTTTGTGCGGCTTCTAAAATATTTCTGTACAATCATTTCTTCTGAAATGATTTTTATGATTCCAATAATTGTAAGATACTAAACCTGGAACCGGTCATTTGAACCGGGGGTTGTAGTTTTAGTGTTCAATATTAGATTTCAGGAGCACTAAAAGTGACTACATATTTTACTTTATATAAATAACAAGATTGTAAAAGAAGTTTGGACTGTGAAACAATTATGTTCTCCAGATTGAACATACTGAATAATCATCAGTAGGCTGCGAATCTTTATGCAAAATAAAAATTGTTTGAATTGATTTCAAGACACAAGAGCGAAATAAACATTTCTTTCTTCGATTAATTATCTAATTAATCTGAAACCATTGAATATGTCCACTGCTTTAAATGGTGCTTGGCCATTTTTGTCATAAATGCATAAAATCCGCAGTCTAATCAGTAATTAACAATATGTACTCATTGATTTACATTGAATCACCAAAACTTGAAATATTCAATGCATTGGCCAAGATTGTTTCATAATCGACAAACGTGTATAATTTACACCATCTCAGTATTTTATGAAATAGCTTCTCACTAGAACTGAATGCACCTACTTTGTGGAAAAAGCGAAATGCATGTATGTGGGTCGTATAATAAATATTTTCTCGAAAGACAATTGATCGTGTACTGAATAGAAGAATAGTAATGCTCGAATCAGAACTGTAATTACATACATATTAATTATGATCTATCGGGAACGGAATAATCGTGCGTAAAGTTGCACAACTAGTTTGATTCTCAATGCTATGAACCTTTGACACCGATCATTCTTCACTGTCCAATACTCAATTACAATTCTGAACACGGCTACCTTAATAGGCTTTCGGCCGGTGGTTAGGCTTTCAACGGTGACGCATAATGAATTCATTCGGACGAATCGATTAAAAAATTGTTTGCAAACCCGTTCGAGAAATTCACGCCAGTTGAACTCCTTAATACACAACGGGAGAGTTAATGAACTTACGTCAATGACTTAATTAACTACCGTGCAAAATCTGTTTCATAAAACACGCGGAAATGAGTATGTACTTCGTGTCCTGCACGGATAACCATTTTATTCGAAAATATTCTCCATTTTACAAAATGCGAGTATATACTGTTTATTTAGAAAAAGATACTAGGGTTACGGATAAAATCATCCACATATTTTGCATAACTGGTTGCACGCAAGTTCATAAATAAATATTTACTGACTAAAATAACTACCTCAATCCGAAATAGATATTCGTTTTGAGATTGTAAGTATCTAATACGAGTAATTTAAATAATCGCAATATTCTCCTTGTTCGAATAAAAATTACGTCTAACACTGCTATCTATATTCGGTGTGTGTTATTCGAGCGACATCCACCTGTTTCGAACGACGCAAAAAGCGCACATTAAAATTTTCATTCATCTCGAGCAGTAAAAGCTCGAAGAACGTGACACCTAAGCACGCGAGGTGTTTAGTACGAGCGTAACGTCGAAGAGAGAGAGAGAGAGAGAAAAAAGAAGAGCGATCATGAAAGAATCGCACACTTTCGCTTACCCATTAGTTTCCGCATTTCTGCCTCGCTGAGGAAGAGGTTGAAGTAACTTGCACCTGGCCGCAGGAGCATGGACAGCAACACTGCCAATTTTAGGAGCATCGTGGACCACCACGTGCTTAAGCGATATGTACTAGCAGTACCCGTAAACACGCGTTACACGTTACCGTTCCGAGCACGTTACAGTTTCGCGTTCGGGACGATCATGATCGACAGGGTTGGCAGAGAAATTCACGGCGATATTAAACGGGGTCCACGTTATTCCGGTGCGGTCGAGAACGAGCCTGGATAGTATCGGCGAGCCGTCGTCGCCGCCGCTTCGAACCGGACGATGCTTTTGACAGTTCGTGGCATGAAAATCACGTTCTATACTCGTAGCAGGCACTCCCCGGCGATCGCGATGCGGAGACGTTTGCGAGAAGCGTGGACGTTATTTGTTCGGACGATTAGACGGGCCGTGAAACGAGCCACGAGAACGCGAAACCGAAATCAGATGACGCGAAGGAATAAGAATGCACACACGGACGAGCGCGCGACATACCTGCCTCACGAAAGCCACAACCAGTTGTGTGCTCCGACCGCCATGGGTCGAGCGAGGTCGACGCAGGCTCACCGAGCCGAGCACGACCGAGTCAGACCGATCACGGCCGAGCAGCCGCCGCGAGCGACGCTCGTTCCAGCCCGAGCGTACGTCGGCCAACTTCGGGCATTGTCGACCGACCAAGGGGAGAATTAAAATTGCGATTCGCAAACACGCCGGCAAGATTTACGACAGGGTGCAATCAGGCCGCATTTTTGGAGATATCAGCTACTCGTCGACGCACACGGTTACCCTGCTCCCGGCTCTTAAATATAACCCGTCCACCAAACACCAGAAAATCAAGGAACACCGGCGACGACGCTTGACAATCTGCGCCCCAGCACGCCCGCGCTTTTGTTTCCTGCACGTCGCGAATGTTACTTGTTGCATTTTCACCCACGCGTGTACGTTACCGTTCAGAAGTCGTTTAGTTTTTCCGCCGACAGTTTTGACAAATCCGACGAGGGTCTCGCGCGAATCGATCAACGGGAGTCGGTCTCGACGGTACGTAACCTATAATATTTACTAGAGTTTTAACCTATAACATGTACTAGATATATACCTATTTCATGCGTATTTACATACACGTATACTGTATACACGTGTGTTTCACGTACACGTACTTGAATACGTGTCATTTTAACTTCCACGTATATTTGAGATTTGAATATATTGCATAATTGCAATTTTACGAAAAATTTCTTTCCACATCGTGTAGTAAACTAATTTCTCCAACCTCTGGAAAAAAGTTCAAATCGTGTAGTCGAATGTTAAAAAAGTTTTTGAGAATACTCTGTATGTAGTACATGTCTGCTGTGGTACTTCGAAAGTCTTGAAAAGTGCGACGTAGAGAATTACTTATTTCTACATTTAATAAAAATGTAAATTGTAACAATTTTCATGAATTTTTTCAGGACACGCAGGTATGTAATGTGAATGAATTTTCGAATGATGACGTTGCGGAACGGACGAACAATTTTTCCATAATTTCTATGTTGACTATTCGCGAAGCTCGAGATTTACAATGGATTACGAGAACGCCCACGTAGCCCTTGCAAATCATGGTCTACCTTGGTGCTCGTTTTGTCTTGTTTGGGGCCTATCAGGACGAGTTTGATTACCGAACTTCGTTATTACGGCCTCGAGGCTGAAGAGAGGCAACAATAGACGGTTTTGGTCTCTCTGTCGACGTGGAATAGAGGGAGGGGAAAAAAGACGAGCGGGCAGGACTCGTTTTGCAAATTCGCGGTTGATTGAAAAGCCTGCGTGGAGCAAAACGACGTCATTGAACACGATGAGACGAGAGAGAGAGAGAAAGACAGGGGAGGAGAGAAAAGGCAACGGTGATTACTCTGTTGTATGTACATCGTGAATCGCAAGAAGCATTACCCGGACACGTTTATCTACGAGCTCAATTTCTCGCTATTGCTGCCTGGTAGCTGCCCACAGGAAAAGTAAATTCGTTTCATCACCCTAACGTCTCGCCTCTCCTCTCCTCGGTTACTGAAGTACTCACCGTGCAGCTATTAACTTGATCTCAATGATTATGCGCTTAACTTCATTACGATTTTATGTTTTATCGATCGACCGCCCCGAGCTTCCCTTGAATATGACTTCAATAATGAATCATGCTGTACAGGGCTTCGTCGATGAGTATCTGGTAACTGTTACCAGTTTATCGCTTATCGAGCCCGGAACGAATCGAATTTTGATGGACGGTTGCTCGCGTTCAATCTCCTGAAATGGGGAAAATTTACATTTGAAAATGCTCCGTTGAAACATCAAGTATAATTTATCCGAATGCTCGACAAAATTGTTGCCGAGGAAACAGAAAAGTCCACAATCGATGCGGAACGTTTCCATTTTTCGTCAAAAGATCCGCAGTCTTGTTTATAGACTAGTTTACTATTTACGTGTGTACCAATTTTCTCTCACAATAATTTATTTTAGAAGTTTCTCCGATGTCATAGCTGCTACACGGTATCAAACAGTTTAGCTTGCACGTATACGATGTTGGTTAGGGGTTGCGAACGCGAGAGTGTTCGGATATTTACGCGAGCTGTCGTGTAATCTGATTAAACGGTCGCGAACGCGCACGTGCAAGAACATCGTAAGGATCTTTTTTCTTCGCTGGGAATGCGTTATGAATACAATGTACAATAAACGTACAAGCGTTTAGTATAGCGCACGAGATACCGTGGAAAAAGAGGGAGGAAGAGAGCAGGCTCTCTGTAGCTTCTGCCACGAAGCTCCATTTAATCTAGAGCAAATACGGAGCGGTCCGCTTAAATCAAAACAGAGTCAAGAAGAGAGAACAGTTTCCTTTTGTCGGGTCTAATCTGGACAAACAGTCGTATATCACGACGGTGTCGTCCAGGTTGCTGTTTTATCCACGTTTATCCCAGTAACGGCTACCGAGGATTTCAAAGGAACCGGGAATACCTTCGATAGCTTCTAATTCTGGGCCGTCAATGCTCTCTTTGTGAAACGGTTTCGTCCACGAGATACAATATTTACCTCGGCGATTATTCGATCGCACGGATTTGCGCTTTTCAACTACGTATATGACCAGTTTTATCATCTGAAATTATTTCTGAATGTACTTTGTCTACTATTCATTTATTTGTTCATGATGATCATGATGACGCTACTCCTATTCTGCTAGCCCTCTTTAACCTTCTTTCTAATCTGTTTTTATCATTGCCAATTGGAACTGATGTGTTTTTTACGCGTTTGTTTCTTCGAATCTGTAATAAAATGTTCATGCTTTACTATACTGAATCATAAGAGAATATAAGTTTGGATAGATCAGTTTCATTTTAATTAAATATTAGCTTACCTCGTAATATATGTACGCATAATCAGATTTCTTCACATCGGTGAGGTGTAACCTTTTCTGCACAATTACCAAAAATTTTCCAACATTTTCAAAGGTCCCTCATCACTCGAAAAAAAACCGCTTTCCACCACACATCGCCATAAATACCGCAGAACACTCGACCAATGGCTGTAACAGCAAGCGAGTGTTTCGCGGCGCAAATCCCGGGCATCGACCGCAAAGAGTTGAAACCATACTTCACGCTCAGGAAGTTCACAATCACCCCTTTATGAAAACAGCGGATTACAATTGCGCGGGGTGATACGTCATTGACTTGCCGGCGTGAATTGATTATTCGTTTCCGTGGAGTCTCGCTGTGGCAGCGATGCTCGCGTAATAATGTCTCGTTAGAAGGCCATAATGGCGGGCGTTTTGAATGGGGTGGCTGGAAAAGCTTTGACGCGCGTGTCGCGTCGCGTCGATTGAAATTGCGGGGCGCGGCGGCGCACGTGTGCGCGGAAGAAGGAAGAAAATGACGTTTCCTTCTTGTCCTGGGAAAAAGCTGACGGCGTTATCACGCCACCGGGTTTCCGCTCTGAAAAGCTTTCTTTGCCCGATCGTCGCGCGGCCTCCAATTAACGCTTTTCCGCGGGTGTCAAAAGGCACCGACTGCGCGCTCTAAAGTGGATTAAAGCGGGCCCCGTTTGCCACCGCCTTTTACAACATTTACAAACGCGGACGCGTGTACATTCCTCCACAAAATGATACGCGCGCCTGTGCTATCTCGCATTTCTCGAGGATCACGTAGAATTTCTGAATGAGATTCCATTCTTCTATTCAAATTCAAATATCTCCAATGGTTTCTCGATGCGAACGGCGAACTGCAATGAACAGTGCATTGAAAATGTCCTTCACGCGTCCACCCACAAAAAAAGCTATCGAAATAGGCACCTTTTAGAGCAATTCAAATTTCATTCATATTTTGTCGCTGCAGTGAATATTATTGGAAAAAATCGAAGTGGAAATCGGAGAAAGGTGGATCACCCTGTATATAGCTCACGTGCGCTTATCATTTTGTTCAGGAGTGTACACACTGCTTGTACAAGCTTGTACTCGGTCCCGGTGCTTCGTCGTCACCTCTATTCTTACTTTACCTGTGCACACGATTCTCTATGCGCATTCAATCCACAGCGAACGCGAGCGCGTTTCATCCGATTTCGGATAACCGCGAAAATGCGCGCAGCCCAGTTTAATTTCAATTAATGAGAGGGAGAAACCTTTGTCATACCGCTAATTGTACCGCGTTTCGATCGACGCTTCACAGCAGCGTACGCGATCCGTTTGAAACCGACTTTTTCGCGTCACTGCCCTCTCTTTGACGCTTTCCGAACGGTCGAGCGACGGGAATTATTACTTTTGAACGCTCCCGCCTGGTAATTGCTTTAATTAACGTTTTTTTAAAGCGCGACTCAAAGTGAAGATTTGTTTACGGACTCCTAGAGATATCGGTACCGAGGCTCTTTGACGCTCTTTCGGCTTTGATATGTTTCTCAGCGGACTCGTTTGTGCGCAAGTCGTTCAAAACCGACCACGGTAGCAGTTTGTTTTATATAAATGTTTAAAGCGAGTCGCGCGCCCCTTGAAATATTACATCGAAACATTTGCAGTAGATATCGTTGTAGCAAGTAGCTTTAGCTAGTTAGGAATTAGAAACATGTTAATTTTTGAGCGCACACCTTTTTTTGAAATTCGATCGCAGCGACGTTAACTAACCTTATGGCGCGGAGGGATGAAAGTAGAAATTGCAGTAGACAAGGTATATGAAGGGGTGAGCCTGAAATTAAGAAGATATAGATAAAAAGAGCTTGCTGCACGTTGGACTAACAAGACTCAGGACTCGGGGGCTATTATCATAATTGTGGGCTGCAGGCAGTGGCTGTGCCCACAAACCAGAATGCCTCTTGTCTCATCTACCTTCGTTTTCTCCTTCTTCTTTCTTGCGCCCTTCTTCTTCGCCCGGTTCTTCTTCGAGTCTTTTTACTCGAAACCCTCCCGTGGTCTCGCATTTTGCGCGTCTCTTCGCTGGTCCTTTACACGTGCTAGAGACAAATGGATCGACCCCTACGGCATTTAACTTTCACGCTGCGTATTTCCATTTAGATTAAAAAACCCTTCTCGATATTTTACAAATTCGGCGACAAACTACGCCGGCATTTATTCGGTTCGTATCGCGGCGTAGTCGAACAAACTGTTTAAGGTAGATAAAAACTGCCAGTTGTTTGGAAAGAAGCAGCTACCCGTCGTTTATAATACACTCTTCATCCCTGTGTTGCACAAGTCCATATTTTTCTGAAAATATTTTTGTATTTTTGAAGATTCCATGAAAATTGTAAAATGTATAGCGGGGTTATAATATTTGAATGAATTTCAACAAGGAACCTAAACCGACATCGAGAAGAATTAAGAATTAGATTAGAATTATTCTTTGCGAACACGATGTCGAGCTCGTTTCGAAAGAAAAGATTATTTTATTGCGTGTGTTTCTGTGTCTGAAAGCTTTTTTTATTTACGTAAAGTGTCTCGTCCATCTGACCTATGCACAGCGAAGGAAGTGGTGTCATCCCATTATCCTTAGAAACGTCTGCAGCCGCAGTTGTATATACACGCGTAATACTAGCGTCTATTCAGAAACAATGCTAAAATCCAAGATGTAATGTCTGCCAACAATCGTTCCATTCTCTCCCGTATCTGTACTTTCCTTGATTACACGACAGGCTTCAAGATCCTGCCAAGACCGGCACATACACATCTCGACTTTCATTTCGAGAGACAGCGGTGTGTAACGCGAGTAAATCGACATCAAATGTCAAGACCGCAATCCTTTTGATCGAATCTTTCCTAGCGAGATTACAGAGAACCTTCGTGCAATCTTTCAAGATCCAGTCACTGTTACAGCCTTAAAATGAAACTAGAACCGTCGCGGTTCCTCTCGAAGTAAAATATGTACCTACAGTTTCTACAGCGAGCTTTTACACAGGTACACATTTTTAAGGATTCGTTCCTGAAAAGGGAAACTCGTGTTACGATCAAATAGAATGGACACACTATCTACATTTAATTTTATATCCTTCTTAAATTTAACTTTGCTCTTTCTACATTAAATTAACTGCGAAAAATTGTAAAATTATTATTTCAGTATAAAGACCAGTTTCGAATTGTTCATTTTCTAATCATTGCAATTATAGGGCCGCTTGAACGAAATGTAAAAGTTCGAACAGACATGTTTAAAAACAGACTACAAGTTTATTTCGATTCTGGAAACATAGTGAACGGCTCGAAAAGCATTTTCGCACATCATCCTCGATCTTCCCCACAGCAAATCTCACTCTTCCACATTTCAACGTTCATTCCGACTCTGAGCTCGTCGAATATTTCCAAACGATAACTGGTTTACTCTTCCATCTTTCGGTGGTTATCATACTTCACCCTGCATCCTCTAAGTGGCGTTGCTAAATTGTTTCTTTTTGTTCGCGTTTCCTCTCGTGTGTTCTTTCAACGAGAGATGCCAGGGGCGTGTATGTTTGTTTATCCTCGGTGTGTACCCTATTATTAGGGGCCGGTGCTGCTCGAAAACCGAATGGCCCATGCGGATATTTGGGCCCAGAGACGATCGCGCCCCCCCCCCTCACTCCGCACTCTCCCACTCTTACCAGTCTCTCCGACCAAGGCGTTCGGTTCTCCTTCTTCTTGGCCCGTTGTTCTCTCCACGGGTTTCGCATAGTCCCAGACGAAGAGGAGGATAGCCGAATAAATTTCGGGACGCAGCCCGCTCCCTGCGCAGCTCTGCTCGACGGGGGCCTTGTGCCTATCTAGATCCTGATTTAGACTCCACCGCATTTTAATTTATCGCTGGCGATCGTGCCGATTACAGGAACGCCTATCCCCAAGAGAAAAAGAGAGAGATCCCCTCATCGTCTCCTACAGTCAACTAACGGAAAGGCGTATTTACGCCTTCCTTCCGCAGAGTGACCGATAGTTTCTCGCCTCAATGTCTTCGGATTGATGTTCAAAAGACATCGTTACCTTGAGGACGCTGCTCCACCATGAAGGGCGCACTCGACGAGAAAAATGTATCAATTATAAGCCCCGCTGGATACTCGTTTGCCTTATTACGTCCAGAAGCATCATTTTTCACGTTTCCCTGAAAAAATGGTCGACTACTGACACGAGGTCAGTTACTGGCGCCTTTACCTTACATTATCGAAAAACAAACATATTCATTTTTACGTTAATACCAGGTCATTCAGAAAGTTCGTGCAAAATTCTGACACATAGATGATATTGCTAGCAGTAAAATCATATCGTTATTGAAAACATCCGTCCTTGATGTGAACATATCATACATTCCAAATCGATCTGTCAAATAACTTACCTCAGGCAGCTGATTAAAGTAGACGTGTTTGCTTTGGTTAGAAGAATGGAAAACTTGAAAATTTGTGCAGTCATTGAATATTTATATAAAAAAGGATTAAGCGGAATGGAAATTTTTGATGATATGGTGAATGTGTTAATAGAGGACAGTGCTTCTTCATATGCAATACTTCAGAAATGATTGATCATGTCCATGATTTGGTTTTGGAAGATCGCCGATCAACTGTGGTTGATTTAGATGAGGCCATAGGCATCTCAACTGGATCATGAGATCTTAACTAATGAATTAGATATGAGAAAGCTATTGACAAGACTTTCTGAATTACCTATGACATGGTACTTTCTTTACGTGTCACAAGGTTTATCCTTGTATTCTGATAATAATTACGATTAACAGGGGTAGTAGTTCGTTACCGCTCAACTAATACTGTGTTCATAAGTGTATGTCCGTCACCGTACACGCCCCTTTTCTTTTTTCACGCCGTATCCGTGGGACTCGGGGATTCCGTGTCCACTATATGGGAGCCACAATGCACCGCTGATGACATATCGTGCAGGTCCAGTCGATTGAATACTGTCTGTTTGCGCAGACGACACGTGACACAACGCGACGCGTTAGGGAGATGGCCCCTAACCCTGTGCTCTTGCGCCCCGCGTTATTTGTTTAATTTAGCGGCATTGTGCCGCGGTGTTTTCGCCAGTTTACGCTCGATTTATCGCGCCCGTGACCATCTCCCGCATTTTTAACGTGGGAGAAAATACTGTTGGGACACTCAGGCGTGTGTCTATTCGAGTACACGTTCCTCTGGTGTGGCCCGACCACCGTGCGAAAATCACTGCGTGTTTTTACGAGCTCCGTCAGCGTGACAAACGTTACCATTCATGCGCACGTTCGCACTCACGCTTTCCATATTGCATCGATACGCATTCACGGTAATGCGTTGCTAACTCCGGAATTGTGCGCGCGGGATGCGCAATCGTTCTCCCAATAAATGATATTGGTTTTCCCATGGTTCGAAGTGTTTTATGGATTAGTCGGAAGTTATGGGATTCTTATCGTTACTTGCGAGATTAGTTGTACACGTGATATTGATCGATCTTTATTCTGATCACTAGACTGCGGATGTTTATGCAATTTTCAATTTTTCCAGAGGAATTGTAAGAAATTGGCATGAAATAAAATCCTGTTTTTAATGGGAACAGCCTTTGTAGATCGAAAACAAATAAAAACGTTACTAAATTCTACCGAATTTTATATTCTAGCATTTTTTAAACATTTTCATAAGCATAAATATCCGCAGTCTACTGATCACTGAAACACAGGCTGCGATTTTTATGTCCTATTACTTTTTTTCTTAAAACAAACTGTCTTCGAAAAAATTGAGAAACACGTAGGACCAAAATCCAAAATCTTTTTTATGAAATTTGAGAATTGAAGGGTGGTTTTAGTATTTTTTATCAATGGTGAAACAGACGGAACTAACAGTGATCTGAAATACCGACACCTCTAAAAGTTCCACCGCAGACTATAGGAATAGACCTGACACCTTATGGGACTTGGTGATCACAGGAACCTGTAGTACCAACACCTTCAATTGCTATAATAAATTCGATAAGTTCGATAAACTAACGAACATAAGCGATATGGTTTTGTGATGATTCGCTTTCTCACTGACGCATTGCGACGAGAATCTCCTCAGTGGTCTTCTGCACCGACGAAATGCTGTCGGTGGCTTTCTGTTTCTCACTCCAGCCATTATATATCCTAGAGGGCGTAAGAAAACACAAGAACTTATATTTTCAATTATTTCGAATGAGAGTAGGTGAACCCACTTGCCTATGTCGCTGAATAGCTCGTCGGTGGTTATGTGGAAATGAGAGACAGTCAAATAACAAATTGTAAAACGAATTACTCTTAAAGTTTCAATCATTTATTTCGTTAACACTTTATATTTTTCAATCCACTATATTATACAATAAATAAATAAATAAATATTACAAATATAACATCGTAACTTAACAAAATGTAAATTCAATGACTAAAGTTACAATGTGTAAAGCATGTATTTAAAGTACAGATTCATTTAAACACCTAAGTTATGTATAGACAGCGGATCTCAACAAATTGGAATGAAATAGAAATTTTTTGCCTGTCTTAATATGTTTAAAATAGGTTGAAAATAATATAAGAATATCTTTAAATTTTTCGAATATTTTTACTGTTTTCAATTACACCTACTTATTTTTGCCTTAAATGCATGAAATCCACTGTCTATAACTGTAGAACTGTGTAATTGAAGTTTTGTAAAGCCTCTAACCTCCAGTCGGCTGTACTTTCGAAAACGTCCATGTTCCGAATTGGAGGAGATTATAGGAATAGGTACTTTCTCGACTGAAATGGTGATTGCGAGCAGAAGTTTTTGGCGATTGAACAAAAATTTGTTAATATTCCCAACACAGTCGTAATCGTGAATGTACTCTAGGCTGATGTGGGGGTGGCTCTAACGTTGTAAAACACGTTCATTTGAGAAGATATCCTTATTGACATTTTCTTGCAGTTTATAGAAAACATGAAATGTGTAACTCCTGCAGATGAATAAAATCTCTCTAAAAACCGAATCTGAGCCTGTAACTTCGGTCATTGTAATTTCTCTCGCCTGAAGGACGTTATTTTTGCTACAGTTCTGTCAAATTTGGAATTCGGATAGAATCACACGATTTTTGTTTTAAAAGGTTTTCAAAAATGTACCCAATTCCAAAAGTCCCATCGAATTCATAGCATGGACGTTTTCTGAAATTTAGCCGTCTAGTCTATGCAGACCTGAATTAAGAATTAGAAGCTTTAGAACAAAATAAATTAAACACGTGAGAACATTTTCGTGCATAAAGTTGACTTTACCGATGTATGATAGAGCGAATCACTGCACACAATAAATAAATTTCCGTTCAATTCAACAATGAATGAATCCGTTCGAGCAATAATTAGAAAATTTTTCAAAAATACTGTCCCAGGAATAACGACTGACATCACAATTACGAAAGACTACTTTTTGTGAAACACGCTTCGACATTTTACCATATTTTGTCGTTTAATTCTCTTCTGGACAATTCTTCTGATCAGTGCGAATGAAATATGCTCTACTTATGCCATTTTTATCTATCACTTGATATGCTTTCTCCAAAACAGAAACCGGTGGCTTCGTTTCTCTCGTCAGGATCCAAGCGTTTCGTACACTAAAATGCAGAGCAATTAATATTATTCAACAGAAAACACATTATTTATCAAAATAACGTAGAGATATCTTATACTAGTTTAGCCAGATTAAAACATTTCCAACGGCAGTAACTGTAAACTGCGGATGTTTATTAAAATTTGTAATTTTAATAATTAATGTAAAAATTTATACCCCTTAATAATGATTTTATTAATGTAAAATCGAATGAAAGTATTGGTGTAAAGTAATATTGAAACTTCAATTTTTGTGTTACATAGAATTTTTAGCATTTTCGTTATTATAAAATCGGTTATTATAAAATTTGCAATCGATTTATTTCTACTATTTATTTGAAGAAATATATTTAAGTCTCAAGAAATATAAAATTAGTTTTAAGAATAGCTGAACGTATATTTACCTGAATACACCAAAGTTCGAGCAGCTCCATACTACGGCGTACGAACTATAGTCAGTATCTAGAATCCAATAAGGTGCATCGAGTGGAAGAGGAAGAGAAGGGAATGTAACGATTATCTTAGGCTCCTCTGTCCTGCCAATTAGCCTTCCGATTCCTTCGATACTGGAAGAGACTCCGGTCCTATCGCAACCACAAAACTGTTAATCCCAGTTCCATAGAATCACTGAATTTACCGAGTATCGGTTAAACAATTTCATTCGATGAAATTACATCATTTATTGCCAACAATGCTCTAACAGTTGAACAGTTTCGAAACGTTATTACGTCTGAAGATTTAGTTTGAAAGCTACCGCTGGAATTTTGAAATGGTACTATTCGGGACAGCAAAGGATTTCACGAATGAGCATCGGCGTTTAGAAAGCATGAACGAATGCTACTTACAGAGCAGATATCTGTTTATTCAAGATCTTGATCGATCCGTTTTCACCTTGGCTGTAATTCGCAGTGACGCACTTGCCGCCGAATTCGAACAGAGCGAAGTACCTTTCCGCCTCGTACCATTTTCCGATGTACTGAAACAAACAGGTTAAAGCCGCTTCTCAATGATCAGGAAAGTTCGAGCTAATTTCTTTGGAAGTGCTGTCGCGTTACGTCGGATGTATGCATATCACTATACGTACATCCCATCGAGGACAACTTTCTAAGTGCAGGTTGCATTGCCTGATAAGTAAGTCAATAATACAGGCAGGAACGGAAGAAATCTATTCTAATTTCCGACAATTAAGTTTAGACGATCATACTCACCCTGCTCATGTCGAAATTCGACATAGTTTCCAAATTAGGACAGGTGCCTAAAAATGGCACCTGTGCTGTTGCCCCCGCCACCACGATTAACAGTAGACATGCTCGCAACATTCTTTTGCCTGGAAATAAACAGACAAATATCAGTTACTCAATGTTAACCATATATATACTACATACACACCATATACAAAGAATTATTTCACTTTAGCAGTTCATTGATTGTGGATCTAAATGCAAAATAAAAATTGTCTGTATTAATTAGAAGACATTGAGTGCAAAATAAAAATTGTCTGTATTAAGTAGAAGACACCGAGTGCAAAATAAAAATTGTCTGTATTAATTACAAGACACCGAGTGCAAAATAAAAATTGTCTGCGTCAATTGCAAGAAACAGAGGCTGAATAATTTTTATTCTAACATGTGACGGATGTCTACATATTTAAATGGTTATTTCGAAGAAAACAGGACCTGGAAATGGTCCACTTCGAAGGATTCTCAATTTTCTACATAAAAATGTGACGGTAGTTTCTGCGAAAACGCCTTTCGAAAGAACAGTTAGCTTTCAGTCTGCAAAACAGCAGCAACGATGCAGTTATCATGGCATTGCATGGTCACCGTTATTTATGGATGTTACTTGGAAAAAAATTGAAGACGGTGTCAGAGAGTATCGCGTTTGACAGCAATCATTTCCTAAGATATTCGAAAAGTAATAAACAGACGTGATACAAATTTCACATTGCTGTTGTGGCTGCAGAGCTGTCAAATTAACGGAAGCGAAACATTCCATTGATAGTTCAGTGTGAAACATTGAACGGTATACTTAATGCTATCAATTTCTATTATGTAACGGTACATGTTAGGCGTTTAAATAATTCATTTATATTCACATGCACAGCTCCGATACTCGTCGAGAGAAAACACTTCGATCCAATGTATTCCGCCCATTGTCACACTTTTCCCGACGATGTTTACAGGGCCCATTAGAATAGGAATTCATTAACGACGTTGCTCTTGGCGCGCATTAGCATTTGTGAGCCGGTTATGATCTCGAGTACAGCCTGCCCAGAGTTCGGAGAGACTTTGTCGCGCCCGAGAAAAAGCCGCGTGTCGTCGAATTGCAAATTGAATGGAAATGATAATGGATAAACGTACCGGGCTGCGATAATCGTTGGTACACTCGGAATGTTGGTTCTTGAAACTGGTACAGGGTTGACTGTTGTTACACTTCTCACGCGATGAACCGTCCGCCGGTGACTGGTCTCTTCCCGTTCCGTACACCTTCCACTTACGAACTCTTGAAGGCTGACTGGATGCGTTCGAAAAATTTCTGTCAGTTAGTGGGTCGCTAACGGTACATTTCAAGTTCAAAAAACCTGGGTCTCCGATTCGGATTTACTGCCGCGTTATTCTCCGTGGACCAGTCTCCCAATCTCCGCCAAACCTATGCGCCGTCACGTAATCTCCTCGATCTACCAATTTCGAAAATCGCTACCTGTGCTTACCGGAGCGGAAACCTAACTTATATAGCGAACCATTAATCGCTTTCTTATCTTCGAAAGGATTGATTTGAACTGGTTTGCGAATTAGATATTGATTGATATACATTCGTGTTTGTTTCTAGCAAAGTTAAAATGACTGGTTTATGAACCACTGCACTCGCAAAGAGGTTAAAACGAACAATCAATGAATTTATGTTGCCACGCGTTGCTGTAATCGAAGGTCTAAGGAACAATAAGATATATCAACATATTACTGGCCTCTCTGTAACGTTTTTTTACTTTATAAATATAATCGATGCTCTATATCAAAAAGTTTATATATTTCTGAAGCCATAGCAGCGAGGAAATTCTTGCAGGATGATAGGAAGATACAGGAGCTCGTTCATTGACACTTACCTTTTTATGATGCATGAGAGGTATTCACGCTATCAGCTTTTTATGGTTTTATTGACTCGTATAGCTCGGAATAGGATGAGTCTGTTGAGGAAGAGTCAGACTTTTTTATTGCGATGGACCGTTAGCTTCAACCATGCGAAATCGGTTACTATTCTTACGTGCAGGTTCAAGGTTTGCCTTCGGAAATAGTTCGGATATAATAGTTAGAAAGGCATTCGTTCATCTTGAAAATATTTCGAATCTTTCTTTGCGCAGTTCTTCTTCTAATTTACACCAACTTGCTTTATTTCATTCTTACTCTATCGAACTCCGGAATGAAATTATAACTATTGGATTCAGTTATTAAACCAGTTCAAAGTGATTTGTTTAGCATACGAGGATCGAAATAAAATTGATATATAGTCTTTTAGAAATTCTATTTTTTTATATTCTGCAAAACACTTCAAAGATTATTGCGAAGATCCACTGTACATTTGGAAATCTATACATTAACGTAAGAACTTAATTCTGAAATTAATATTTAAAAGAGGATGTGATTGATTGAACTTCGTTAGGTAGGTAAAAAGTGTTTTCTGGTTTCTCGTCGTTGTCGTCATGTTTCGCAGGATGCGAATAATATCTAGAGCTGGAGGAAAATAGCAGGAAGGAGAATCTGACAAGACGTTCGTATCAACATTTTCAGTAACAATTTATTCAACTTTTCTTTTTTCTTTTTAACATTTGTACATAATCGAAGAAGAAACGTTCAAGCCTACCCCTACCCCACCATTGATCCATGAAAGTGATAAAACGTGAAGGAACGATGAATAATGATCGTGATTCTCGGGCGAGACTGGTTTCATGAAGAAAAACCGCTACGAGCTCTCGAGGCTACTAAACTAATCGCAATACGATCTACACGCGTTTTCATCAATGGGCTGAATCGAAGCTCGATTGGTAATACTATTTCTTTAGGCAGTAGTCTCCTCCGCTACCTTGATGATCTTCTCAGGGGCTTTCTCGTCCGCAGGTTCGCTAGCCTCTATCTTCTCCAATATTTTTGTGCTATCATCCAATTGCAGATTCTCTTTTACAGCATCGGCGACAACCAGAATATGCTCAGGGACTGTCTTAATCGGGAGTTTCACCAGATTTTCGCCAGATGGGAGGTTTTCCTTGTCCTTTTTAGCGAATTGTTCAGCGATCAATGCCGGGGAGTCGGGCACTATAGCGGATCTGACGAATCCTGAATTTTTCTGCGCTTCTTCCTCCGATGCTTCTTCTGGTTTCGACGCTGTCACGTCTAAATACGCGCAATCGTCTTGGTCTGTCTTCACGAAGAACGTTCTGGAGATTTTGTACTTGTCCAGCACGGAGTAAGCCTGGTTCAGACGAAATTGTATTTTAGAATGGTGAAATTCGTAGAGAAATTGTCGTAGCAATTATTCATTGTTAGAGACATTTTCCAAGTGTCGTTTGAACGTGTCTTAAACATGATAATATTATGTGTAGACTTGGAAGTCTTTAAGGATTTTTATTAATTCAAAACTGACGCAGAAAATAGTTCCGCTGAGATATTTCATAAACTAAATGTAGAGTATTGATTAGATAGTTTGAAAAATTACCTTCTGTAAGGTTGGTCCCGGGGCAATCCTTTCTCGCGTCATGACCCAAGCATTCTGAGTGTGGAATGGTCCGATGCCAGCGCAGCTCCATAAAACTGCATAGGAATCATAGTCCGTTTCGAGCACAGAGTATTTCGTTTCTGGGGTCAATGGTATCGTGTATTTCACCACCAGCTTTCCTTCCTCGGCTTTCGAAGCTGCTTTCTTGATTTCTCCCTCGACAACCCTCTTGATACCGGTACTAAACATTGTGGATAAAAACACGTATACATTTGTAGAGCCTTACATATTTACCACGTTTGTAAGATTTAGCAATTTGTGGGTCCTTAAATCTTATACAGAATCCTTGATAATTCAGTGTGTCGAATGTTACATCGAACCCATGTAGAATAAACTTTAGGCCGCGATTACAAATAACAATTTTTCCAAATGTTTTGCCTTCTTTAAAAATGAATTCCTCGTTCTTAAAATAGATGATGACCATGCGCGCGTAAATAAACAAATAATCTCTTCTAATTTTATTTGTACTTACAATCTATTCGTAACTTCATTGCTGACACGGAATTTACCATCGGGAGCAAGAGTATAGTTGGCCATGACACAACGCGACACTACTTCCGTAAGTTGGAAGTACCTCTCAGCTTCGAACCAGACACCCAGGAACTGAAATCACAATTCGGAAAGTAATTAATGATAACCAATCTCGAATTTATACTTTCAAAGTTTCAAGTTTCATTCAAAATTAATATTTATTACTGTCATCCGCGTTAAGAAGGAACTTTTATAATGGTATAGAAAATGGTCGCGTTACGTTAAATGGTATGAACCCTCCGCAAACAAATCATTAACAAATGTACCAATAAACTCGGAATGTTTAAATTAACGAGTACCGTACAGTGTCAGAGCAGAGGCTAGATTCCAAAATACTCGAAGCACAATCCGCGTTAAAATGGAACTTTTATAATGGTATATAAAATGATCGCGTTACGTTAAGTGGTCTGGACCCTCCACAAACAAATCACTAACAAATGTACCAATAAAATCTGAATGTTTACAAGAACGAGTACTATACAGCGTTAAAACAGTGGCTAGGTTGATCAAACTACTCGTATACATTCAAAGCACAATCCGCGTTGAAATGAAACTTTTGTAATGTCAAATAAAATGGCCACGTTACGCTAAACCCTCCGCAAACAAAGCACTACCAAATATACCAATAAAATAGGGATGTTTACAAGAACCAGTACTATTATGAACTAGGTTGATCGGTGCAGCGTACCTTGCTCATGTCGAAGTTCGCCATGGGCACATACTCCGGGCAGAAGCCGAGACTGGGCACCTGGGCATTGGCCAGGGCCAGTGTCGATAGAACCAAAACAATTTTCCCGATCATGTCTTCTGTTGATCTGCCGTGGGTCTTGTCCGAAGCTCTTGCCTTATATACAATAACCGGTGAGTGTAAGAGCGTTGACCGGGCACTACCCCCTCCAATTTTTTTTACCTACACGTGAAAAGCCTTACGGTACTCTTCGTGGCCCCAGAATCTGGTCAACAGGCGATGGTCATTGGTCAATGTTGCCGGCGACTTCTTGCCAAGAAGTTCAGCCGAGGTTGTGGAGCTCGGACGGCCGCTCGACTCGCTCGGGGAACACACAGACTCCATTATGCAATTCCATCGGCAACGGGACTTTTACACCGATGAAGACGAATCCCCCGGAGCGGCGGATTGGTGTCAGTCAATTTGATGGGATGCCAAGATTCCCGGGGTACATATGGCAATTGTAACGGGCCACGGAGTGTGTCTATGACTCCTGGGTCACAGGTTGTACCCGCGATTCCGTTTTCCAAAATTCCTCCAGGCCTCGACCGCGATCTAGAACGTTCCGAACCCGAATCAACCTGAACATTCGTATGCTCCAACCTAATGGAACCTAAAGTGCACAAGTCTGTATAAAATTTGTACTGCGCAAACAAATGTTACTCTGCTTTCATATGCACTAACCTAATAGTTTAAAAGTGCACAAGCTTGTACAGAATTTGCACTGCATACAAAACTGAACGGAACCCAATGGATAAAACGTGCACGAGTTTGCATAAAATTTGTACTGCATAAAAATATATGTCTAACCCAATAATCAGTGCACGCTACATTTTCTCAGCGATAAAAAATGACTAAAAACGATCTGAAAATATTCGATGTAACTGGTTCTATCGAAACGAAAAAGACGCACGCGGTCTCGAACGGTTTTCGTTTCGAAATCGTGTTTTTGGTTTGTTTACGAGGGGTGTGGGACTATGGAGTGCATCACCGGCGGCCATCTTGGAATGCACGATTGTGAAACTTACACCTTTGATGGCGTTATTCCTCTTCCTGTAGTCATTCATGAAGCCGGTTCTAGCCAACCTCGACCTTTCGCGCAGGCGAGTATTTATGTTCACAAATGAAACAGGTAGATGGCAAATGTATCGCGAGTTCCCCGCGGAGTAGAACAAGAAACCGACTATTACTTATCGCGTTGCAATTATGCAATCGACACTGTCGTCGAGACGCTTAGCATACTCCGGACACTCTCTGAAACGCGGAGACCACCACCGGTAACGGGTTCCCCGCCGCATTTTTCTTTTTCGTTGAAATCCTCGGAGACATCGGACCGTTAGTTTCGAGTACCCACTTCGACTAGCTATGTTGCCATTAACTATAGGAACAGAAGCGACGACGACGACCACAAAGGACGTACTACCACTTCCTAGCGCTTCATCTATCGGGTGTACATCGAAAATCGATTTCCATTTTCATTTTTTCCGTCTTCGGATAATCAAGAATTTCAGGCATGTCAAACTAAGAAAAGAACAAATTCTCGTGAATTATACGCAATTCTATTCCTTCGCAATAACGATTAAAAGACACATGCTTTTGTGTCTTCGCTGAAAATTAAACGTTGAACGAGTCACTTTAATTCGGTTTGTTATACATTATCAACAAAAGAAACGCGTACTTCCTATATCAAGAAAACCAATTTCATAATGAACATTTAAAAGTGATCAAACTTCCTAATCACTCGATAAATTTTGCATTTTTCGAATAGGAAAAATACATTAATAGAAAGTTAAACTTTTAATCCATCTAATCGCCCGCCAACAGTTCTAAAATGGTTGAATCTAGACAGAAGAAGAAAATTCTCATTCCTCGAATATTTACAAAAAGAGATTCTTTCGTTTTCCTGCAAACGCGAGGAACGGATCGCGTTTATAAATAGCCGCGACGATAAAAACCGAAAGGATCCGCAGAATCGGAGGATCGAAAATATCCTGTTCGATCGTTTCGAACGACCACCAACACCGCTAATTAACTATTTAGAGAGAGGGAAACTTGTACAGCAAGGAAAGGGAAAGGATACGTCGACAGACCGGGTGGTTTCAGGCGGCTGGTGCGTCATCCTAACGCATATGCTGTTTGAATTAATTTATTTTTTGTAAACCTATGAACACTAAGAAAGCACGCGGAAACGGTCTCCGCTCGGAAGATGCTTAAAATCTACGAAACTCTGGCCAAATGTCCGAAGGACGGAACGTATGGAAATCAACAACAACAACAACAACAACGTGCAGACATGAGAAGGGTGACGACGCGCGCGACGGCAACGAAAAGCGAGTGGGTTCTCCGGACAGTAATGGTAGAATTGCTAAAATTTCGAAAACCGTGTATGGAATGACTCGCGGGACGGTCGAATACGCGGCGAGCGTAAAACAAACTCTCGACGATCGAAGTAAACAATAAAACAATTGTTCGATTTTCCTAAACAATTTACAAGAATTCGCTGAGAAGCAGGACCAGCCCGCGAGCCGCTCGTTTCGCGAGAAATGACTGTTTCGCGGGGTTGTGTTCGATCCGGATCCGGTAACTGGGTCTGCGGGGACCCGGCTGTATCTTTCGAAAAGACGATTGCGTCCTTCTTCGACATCTGGCCGGGAGCGGGCGCGTCTACGCATACGCGAGAAACGTAACTAATGAACGGTAAAATAATTTGTATACTTAACCCTAGTGCACTTACGACTCCAGAAGAGGGGGGAGGGGAGGGAATTCTTTCGGATCGGGATTTCTAGGAGAAAGGGGTCGAAGAATAAAAAAAAATATATATATATAGAAACGAGAGAAACGACGAAAACGTTGGTCGCTAAAAGTTATTCTGGCGGCTCGCAGATTCAAAGGATCGGTTTCTTCCGTTCGCTTGTTCCCGTACGGGAGCCGCGCGGATTGCGCGCTCGTGCCATTCGCCGAGGCGTCGCACGCTAAATAATAATTACTTTATCTTTATTATCATTTAGTATCACATTGCGTTCACTGTTTTGTGCTGGCCGTTTTTTGTCTGGCTTAATGAGAGCGCACACCACCCCTCGAACCTCTTTTTACCATCCCTTATCGATCGCGCGTCCGGGACACGCGGGACACGTGTGTGAAAGGAAGGACTTGGAGAGTTGCTTGGAGAAAAGTCGTTTGTATTTTTGTTTTCGTCAACAATCGGTGAACATTAACATCGTTTACGCGTGACTCCTTAAAAACGAATAACGTTTGCTTCTCGGCGGGATTTCGCTCGCGTTCCGCGTGGTGGAATGTATACATTTGACGGGCGCGTAGACGTGGTAGAAAATTTGCTGCGTTCCGGTGGTCGAGGTGTTAAAAAGAGGTTGAGGCCCTTCTTCAAGGCACCTTAGGTAATAATACCTACCTAAAAAAGAGAAATGACGTCCTGCGCCAACGATAGAGAAAAAGAGAGAAGAAAACAGAGAGGAGAAGTAGAATTGTTCATTGGAACGTAAAGAGGAGAATTAAAGAAACAAAAAAGCTACTACATTAAAATGATTCTCTATCTAGACCCTAACGAAACTTGGGGGAGGGGGAGGGGGGGATTAATTCGAGTGATATTTAAAAACATTTCTACGTGAATCGATTAACGTTTCCTTCAATTCCTAAGCGAGCTCGTATTCGTCATCTTACACGTGTACGTATCTTAAGCCTATGAACACATGAAATCACTGCCCAATCGACCAATTTGGACCCATTTGACAAGGCACTCGAGTCGCTGAGATACCAAAATAAAAACATGTTTCTTCATTTTCGAACGAACAGAGTGTAGAAAGGACAAAATGCGGGATTGCCGGGAATACATAAAGAAAGAGAGAGAAATAGAAGGATCGACCGATGGAAGACAAGGATTTTTTTTGGAAGAACATTAGCAACGTTTATTCGAGCCATTTCCGAAAAAAGAGGTTAGTCGCTTTGCTCCCAGAAGATCGCGACTCGCCGATAATGTTCCTCTTTGGCCGGAGGGGGAGGGGGGGGGGGGGATGATCGAGGCGAACGCCGATATATAGGGTGTTGGTTTTCGAGAACACGAATTTGCCGTGAGAAATCGATTCGAGGCGATTGATGGGGCAGGTCACCTAATATCTACCTAAGACAGAAGTCGGTGGAAAAAATCGGTTGGTCCCTTTGCAAAGTGTAAAATAAATAAAATCGTTATCCGTCCGCTTTGTTTCCTACTATTAACATTAACGTTATTTACAACTGAGATATTGTGTCCGTGCGTGTATGCGTGTGTGTATGTGTTTATGCGTGTACATGTACGTGTGCGCGTGTGTGTGTGTGTGTGTGTGTGTGTGTATTGCGCGCGCGCTGAGGTAAACGAGACGTCCTCTTGTCAGTGTCGCGTGTCGCGACCGGGAAACGTTGGGAAGCAAAATTGGATGTTCACGATCGAGACGCGACGAGATGCACCGCGCGCAAGTCCAGTGCAGTTTGCAATCAGGATTGTCCGTTAAAAATTTTCGTCACCGTGCGTCGTCGCGCGGTTTCTGTATCTCATTCTCGCCTCGCCCTTCGCAACGTTTCCGCGCTTGAGACCGTCAACATACCCGACACACTTCCGCCTGACGTTGACTGTCGGAAATATGTTATTTGGTCAGAGTTACTGGTCATCGCTTCTTACAATAATGGTGGTCGATCGTCGCATCGACATTTCGGATCGACAGCGTTCGATCCGACGCTACCGTCGAAGGCCCTTCCGGTACCCCTTGTGCTGTTTCCCCTTAAAGCAACGAAGATATTTCGGCGACGCTATACAGATATACATAAACATATGTATATGCATATACATATATATTTTCGGTCGAGTGCACAGCCAGAAGCAATCTAATTCGCTGCATTTTGAATATCACCCCGCTTTCCATTCGATTTAACAGCCAGAAACGAGAATCGTTCTCTTCGCGAAGAAACAACAGCTGGTGACGCGACGCTCTTCCTCTCCAAACATTAAGAGCCCATTCGGACACGGCGGTAACCGCGCGATTTTTGTTCCCGATTGTTCGACCGCGCGGCACGTATCAACGAATACGAAGACGCTAATGGCCCGTTCAGACGCGGCGAAATCTGCGCGTTTTCGACCGCGCGATTTGAACCGCGTGAAAATAGACCAGGAAGTCCAGGAAGAGGCGAGAGCCGTGCGGATATGCAGGAGAGAGGCGAAGTTTTACCTCAGTGCTAAGATAGATATCGATAAATAATTCTGTGTCGAAGCGATTCGTCATGGTGACACATATCCAAACTGCGCGATTTCCGTCGAACACCTAAACGCTCTCGTAGCAACCGTAGTCAATAGAATCGAGCAGAAACAGCGCGGAATTTGCTGAAGACGCTAATGTAAATGAGATTCGCGCGATTTTTATTTTCGATTGTTCGACCGCGCGGACACGTGTGAACGAATGCGAGACGCTAATGCAAATAAGATCCATGTGATCGAAAACGTGCGGTTTCCGCTATGTCTGAACGGGCTCTTACAAAACGGTTCGCGAGGCCGTTCGCGAGACCGTCCGCGACTCCAGAACGCTGTTGGAACAGGACAGTTTAATTCTTATGTTTTTCATTTCGAGAACGTTTGGAGGGTGTACAGCTGTCTCTGGGCGGGACGCGTAAATGCCTTCGCATCTCGAGATCAAATATCCAGACCAACGATTTCACTGTTTAAAAGCAACAATAAAGAGAAATGCTGAGTCGAGGAGCGAAATACTGGAAATGGCTAGCTTGACGCGATTCATAAATTTGTTATGTTTTTCGAAGGCACTCGTGCATTTGCGTGGTCCGGAGAACGGATTCGAGGCGACTGTAGTGTCTCGAATCCTTCGATCGACCGTGTGTGTGCGGGTGGGTACTACGCGGATGTTGAACGATGGTTCGGTCGAGAGTCGAGAGACGCGTTAGTTCGGGAGCTCTATCTCCATCCGGATCACCGGTGTGCGGCCCTTAGCATCGCTAGTCGTGCAGGTTCTTGCTGAGCAGCAGGTTATTATGCGGCCCCGACAGATGCCTGATCAGCTCCTGCAGGCTGTCGAAGCTCAACGAACAGAAACAACAGGTGAACGTGTTGTCGGGCGCCGCGATCACGCCCCTGTGCACCGAGCATAAGTGCTTCAATAGGTGGGCCTTCTGCTTGAACATCGCTACGCAAAGTCTACACGCGAAAGGCTTCTCGCCCGTATGCACTCGCAGGTGAGTTTTCAAGTTCCACGACATCCCGAACTGTTTGCCACAATAACTGCACCGGTACTCGCGGACTGGCGTCGACTTTGGCGGGTCATCCGACGGGGGAGGAGGCGGGGCTCTAGCCGGCGGCAATGCCCACGATCCCCAAGGTGGCTCCAGAACCGCCGCTGACGCTGGATCCGCGCTCGGTGGCCGGTGCGACGCTCCCGGCGGTGTCACGGATCTGTCCTGCTGAAAACATCACATACACGATCAGACTCGAGTCGTTCACTTCAAAAAGACTGAATTTTGTTCAGCCTTTTTGTTCAGAGCGATGCCAAACATGTACTGTTCGGAGTTCGGATGTTAGATCAGTTTGCAAGCGGTATATTTTGCTACAATTAGATGGATTTTATTCAAGCTAGAACGTCAACACGTGGATTTTGTTCAGTCTTTTTGCTCAGGGGGATTTCAAACTTCTACTGTTGGGAGTTCGGATGTTGGATCAATTTGCAAGTGGTATATTTTGCTACACTTAGATGGATTTTATTCAAGCTAGAACATCAAGACGTGGATTTTGAACGTATACTGTTGGGAGCTCGGATGTGTCAGTGGCCGAACTTCGTTAAGCGCCACGAAAAATCAGTACCAGGTACGGTGGTGCTGAGACGCTGAGGGGATGTGGCGCCGGCAACCGCCTCGGTGTCTCGAATCCAGGATTGAACGGTACGAAAGCCGGATTCTGAGCGGGTGCGTTGTGAAAGCCTGGCCTTCGTTTCCGATGGGGAGTGACAACGTACGCCTCCGCAGGTGGGATAGGTATCTCTTCTGGTTTACGCTTTCCTGGTTCTAAGCCTAACGCGAGTCGAGCTGTTAGTTGTCTTCTCTTCTCCTCCATCTCCTCTAGAGATTCTCGCCTTTCCAATAACTGTTTTTCTGGCCTGTTGGCAACAAATTCATTTAGACCCATCATTGTAACCTAAACGTGGGGTCTCAAACTAGCAGATGGCAAGCAGCCCTGATGATCTCTTTTCGAAAATTCAACTGATATAGATTTTGCACTCCAGGTTCGCCCTTTTGCAAGTCAAATTCATCCTTATACAAATCAACTTCACCTATTAAGAATATTACTTTGAAATAAGTATTTGATGTACATCTTTGCAATTAATAAAATTTTGAATTTTGTTCCGTCTTTTACGGACGTTAATGCCGGTGGGACGATGAGACGAACGCGAGAGACTTTGGACAACGTTTCACAAACAACTATTGACACTTATATTTACAGTAAAACTATTTACAAGTATGTACAGGTATAATTCGCTTCGTACTCTTTTCTCAACTCCTCGTGCCTCGGTGCGCGCGGGGTATTATTATTAAATTTAATAATTTTAATAATTAAGCATATTTGCTCCCCTTCCCGGCGATGGGAGGGTATGTCGCGGGAACGCGATGCCGAGCTGTTTGGCAACGAACCGCGCGCTAGATTCAAATACGCCCTGTGCGAGCTTGTAGTTTGTTTGGTAGCGGTCCTTTCGGTTGTCCGGTCAATGCTCCCAATGTTGACAGTTAATTTACATTCGATTTGATTTCTTTTTACAAAAACTTACTTACAAATACTTTATTTTCAAAAGGGTGAATTTGGAGTGCAAAACTTGTATACACCTGATTGATTGGCCGTTAGCTGCGTTTGAGATCCCAGATCTAACGGAAGCATCAGGGTCCAAGGACTCTCGATCGAATTCCTACCTAGGTACAATGTCGTGTGAGCCTTCGCTGGTAGTGGAGGTTCCAGAATTTAAACTGAGGTTCACAGGGTCGGAGCTATCCCTTCTTCGAGGCGGCTCTATACTGCTCTCCCTGTTTTCCGTGAGCAGAGCTTCACCTTCGATACCCTCCACGTCGACTTCCGGTTCCTCCTCGCAGCCCTCAGTTTTGATGAGCACCGAGCAGCAGTCCGCAGGGTTGTTGGACTGTCTGAAATATCAGATTAACAATGATATGTATAGTTTCTCGAGACTCTGATTACCGGCAATCTTCAAATTATCCCGCGGTGCGGTATTATCGGTCGCTCGCATCTGGGAACTTGGTACAGAAATGTTGAAAGCAAGGGGTTAGAGGCGTGAAGGACTGACATTAGGCGAATCGATCTGTTGCGTAAGCCCTCCTTTCTGCTTTCTGCCGGCGCGAAAGATCAGGCAGAAGTTGGAATTAATCTTAATAGCTTCCTATCTGAGAAATTGCGGTATCTGCCACGGCGATCATTGTGACATTTCACGAACACTTCGCGTCGAGTTAGAAGTCTACCAACCTGCCGTCGTACTGCGACTCGTAACTCGAGCTTTCCTGGCCCTCCGAGGGCTGAGGGGTGGGTATCCTTTCAGGGTCCGAGTTGTTCGAGGCCTGGGGTTGGTTTGGCTCGAACAATTCCGACTTGATCTGGAGAAGCTCGAACAGCTCCCTCAGTGGTGTCAGCTCCGTCGACTGAAACGGAACAATTGTTATTAACAACTACTTTATACGTGATTCGAAGATTTCGTGGTCTGGCATCATGCAGTTTTCACTGCTTGGTAATGTCACGATGTTGATATTCACTATTTTTTAAGGAAAACCATTACTAACATATTCGCGACAGAGCTTCTAGGCTCCTGCAGCCATTTTCTGATTAATACATTCCTTAAATGAAAGTACATATGTATTTATTGAAGTGTATTGATGTCATGCTCACGTATGTCTAAATAAATATATAATTTAATCTAAATAAATAAAGGAATAATTAATTTTAAATATTCTTAATGGGTGAAGTTGATTTGAAAAAGGTTGAAATCGAATTGCAATAGGGTAAAATTGATAAAAGGGTGAATTTCGAGTGCAAAACCTGTAAATTTTTCAGAAGCATCGCGTTCCTCTCTCTCTCTCCCCTACATGCAACGAGACATTACCGTGTACAAACGACCTTGGGGACGAGATAATGGTCGGATTGCGCGATCATACCGGTATGAGAGCTTCTCCATTGTAGAGGAATTCCAGCAGATGAGTCAGCTGGGTTTTCCGGACCCCGGACAAGTGGACCACGTGGTCCAAGGCGGGGTTGCGAAGGAGACCAGCCAACAGAGGACTAGCTGCTGCCAAAACGACGCGGTGGGCCTTGACGACGGACCCGTCGTCACAGGCCAACGTCACGTCCACGTGACGGTCCCCGGTATACCAGGCTCCGACCTCTGCGGCCAAGGTCGCTGGATGCTTCCCATAATGAAGTGTTAGGAGACCGTCAGTATACATCGTCTGTAAACATAAAAGAAAATCGCTCAGAAAAATAATGAAAGTTAGGAAATGGTCAATGAACACTGTCCTCAAAAATATGAACAATCGTTTAACACTCGTTCTGTACCTTACATTGTATTTATTTAAATACAACGTACCTCCTTTGTGAAATATTGAAACAGTTTAGCGGAAGAAAGTCATGGACTCTCTGAATATTATACCAAAGATTATAACAAGAATATAACACAGACATTCATAGAATTATCTTTAAGCGAACTGTGAGATTGCGGACGTGTCACGCATCTGTGTGACTGTGGTAGTAAAGCGAGCAGCGTCTTTAGCATGATGATCTGCGGCGCAACGAAGGACAGATTCATTCTCGTTGAAACAGTAAAGTTAGGTGAATATGCATCATCAAAAATATGAACAATCTCTTGACAACAATGAAATTAATAGAACTATCTTTAAGGAAACTGTGGAACTGTGGACGTGTCACGCATCTGTGTGACTGTGGTAGTAAACCGTGTTAAAGCGAGCAGCGTCTTTAGCATGACGAACTACGGCAACGAAGATGTATTCTCGTTGGAACAGTAAAGTTAGGTCAACATGCATCATTAAAAATATGAACAATCGCTTAAAGAAATGATCAAAGTCTTCTGCGCGATGATTACGCGGTAAATTAAGAACAGATAGGTCTTTGAGATGATACAGAAGATCGTGATAATGTATTCGTGACTCGTGAATCACGACTGTGTGTTGGGCCTGGTTTCTTATCGGCTCCGGAGATAGCCGAGAAAAATACGAGCAGAATTTCCGTGGAAATTCTGTCATGTCGCAACGAAAGCGAAACGAACGAAACATGTGTGACGTCCTTAACCCAATAAATGCGGTCTTGTCGGTTCGCGTCATGCAAAGACAGCTTCGTTACACTAATTCCATCCTTCCGTGCCCCGCCTATGCTAGAAACGGCGGAAGGCGGTGACGTGTTGCAAGATTATGTTTCTCACGTTTCTCTGACATTCGCTTAGCTTTCTGCTAAGGACTTGAATTCTAGCTAATGATAGCTCGTCCATGTAATTAAGCTGCGAAATTGCTCGCTCGTGGAACTCACTTTTGTAGAAATATTTCCAGGACGACAATGCTAGCCCGTGCGACGTTCTAGAGAACGTGTATTATCTAATATACGTACTGTATATTTTCACCCTTTGCAGTCGCAGCTGTTCTAACTTGAAAATAAAATGTATAAAAAAAACCTTTTAAAAACCACGCTTATATTAAAATGCACTAAAAAGGAGAAAATACTTTTTTTCATGGTTCACCATGATTACCAAATCCAGTTAAATGATTAATAATATTTTTCACCAAGATTTCTTCTGTTATAAAATTAGTGTCGGAATAGATAGAAAAATTTACTATACATTTAAATGAAATCATGACATTAGTGACTATGAATAAAAGCGTGGAGATTCCACGAAGATTACGTCAATATAGTTTAGCGCTCCACGCTTTTATTTTTATAGTCACCATTGTCATGATTTTATTTAAATTTATATTAAATTTTTCTATCTATCCCGACACTGATTTTATAACAGAAGAAATTTTGAACTAATTGCTTAAAATTTTAGGGAAAAATATTTTATTCGTTTAGCTGAATTCGGTATTTTATGAAGAACCAGAAAAAAAATTATTCTCTCCTTTTTAGTGCATTTTAATATAAGCGTGGTTTTTAAAAAGTTTTTTTATATATGGGAGGAGGTTTAAAATTCGATTACAAGATTTTACGCATTTAACAACAACAACAACATGGCAAGTTAATATAAGCGTCGTAATTAAACATTTCTTCGGACCTAGAATAATTCCATTGTGTATGATTTTCTTCATTTCATGGATATGAATTGTTAATCAATTGATTAGATAGCAACATATTTAATACTGTAAACAATATTGTGAATAATGGTACAACAATTTTTAGTGGTGATTCGGAGTCATCCCTCGACTGCTAAGGGTTAAATCATCGCACGTGAAATCATTTTTTCCGGAAGCTTCTGGTCTCAATCCGACTGATTCGACGATGATTGAGAGTTTATTAATTCTTGTCAATTATGCAAAATATCAATTCAGCAGAATAAGACGTAAGATGTTATGCCTGCGCTGCAAGAATTCTATGCGATCTATCGGCCGCTATATTTGGTTACGAACTCATTATCCTAGTTTCCTTCTTCATTAACTGTGAAAGCACCGATCGCTAAAAGTAACTGGTTCGGAACGTCGTAAAAATAGCAAGAGTACGTTCATTAAGATTTTACGCGGTCTTTATTGTAATTGTACACACATGCGTGTGTAAACTCAGTAAACTCACTTTAGAATTCGCTACCGGAACATTTTTATGATTTCGGTAACTGTAAAATAAACATTCCGAATAATGTTGATTCATCTGGCTCCGAAATTAGCATCATGTATTATTTATGTAAACGGTAAATGGGTATTGTACGGCGCACCTCGAAATTGCAAATCTCGAGGAAACGATGCGCTAACCTAGTAATTAACTTAGCGGCTCAAATTGCATCGGCTACTCGGAAAAATGAAACGATAAGTTTTATCTTTCTGGGAAGAGAAATCCGTGTTTGCCCTCTACAGAATCGTCACTGAGTAAGACAGTACACAGATGATTATTAAAAAACTTTAGTTCTTCAAACACGTCTAGCTTTTGTAATCTCTTAGCAACGTTTGAATCGTTTTTACTAATTTTTATTCATGCGAAGAGTGTTCGAACTATATATTTTTACATTGTGAAATTGCTTTAACTCATTCGCTCGAATGTGATCACTGGACAGCGAATTTTATGCATTTATGACAAAAACGGACACGTAGAATTTAAAGCAGTGGACATGTTAAGAATATTTAAGGACATCAATGTATATTAGTTTCAGCTTGTAAGAATACAATTTTTATTTGGCTCCTGTTTCTTACAATCGATGCGAACATTTTTTATTTTGCTACAAACATCTAATAATCAATTACACGCGTTACAAACATTTTTATGTTTTAACGAGACAAAAAGTACGTCATAATCAAGATTCCAGACTCCACTTTATTTACCCTGCGCTTTCTCTATTACTCGATCATTAGTAGAGATTTGATGCATTTATGGAAAATTTCATAATACTGTTACTCCACTGTCGCTTCACTCCAGTTTGTTGCAATTCAGATAGAAAATGATTTGCACGAATAGAAATGATTAGGAGGAAAAATCAATTTCTACGGGATTCCCGTTTCTGACAAATGATCATTTTGCATGAAGATCCGCAGTCCATTGATCAATTAGCAAGAAAAGCTTTATGCAATCGCTCGTTCCATATGCAGCAGGTAGATAGAATCACTGGCTGGAACAATATACTATGTATAATAAAAAGCGATCTCGTTAACGATCCTCGCCGAGAGGAAAAACCCTGACGGATCGCGGCGATTCTTCGCGAGACTTCCGCTTGGAGGAGTTGAAACGTCGAAGATCGTCGGCAACGTGAGTCATGCGACCGGCCGGTGTGCCGCAATTTAATTCGCGATTAGAAAATAACGCGGTAAACGCGACCGTCGCGGAATAAATTACGGCGTTCGCCGGAGGCGTCGCTAGCAAATTGTGCACGGTGCACAATATGATTTATTTATAACAAATCCCCGTACACACGTGTAGCTCTCTACATATAAGTGCCGGTGACGCAACGATAAACAAGACGGAGGAGCATTCCTGGCGGAGCACTCGGGGGCTTTACCGTTTTAATAAATTTGACATCCGATACCGACTCGCAGCCGATCGAGAATCGAACGGCTCTTGCCCGCTCGCTCGCTCGTTTCCATCATGTCTCCAAGGGAACCACGGGAGAGAAAGTTTGATTTCACGCTGTACTCCCAAGGAGCAGAAGTATAATTAATATTATGAAACCAATGCCGTAAGCATCGACGCGTTCCGCAATGTCAAACGTGTTCCAGGCACAATGAGTTTCACGATCGGGACTCATGATCGCGAGCGAAACTTTCGCTCCCCTTTTTATTCTCTTTCTCTCACTCTCTCTCTCTCTTTCTCTCTCTCTCTGTCTCTCGCGAGTTGTCGCTGCCGGCACGAGAAGATTTATCGCGATCGCTAGATGCAAAGCTTCCCAAAGAGATCTCATAATCGCCGGCGAATTATTATCGGAACCAACCAGACCGTGAAGCTTCGTCCGACTGCGAATCAACGGATTATAAAACGCTCGCGAATCGCCTGCCATCATTATCGCCAGCGTGAGCGCGCGCGCTGCCGGTGTATGTGACACAACAACGAGATACTCATCAGCGTAACCTTCGATGAGTGATTCGATCGAATTGGAAAGGAAGACCTTGAGTAAAAGTCACGAGGAGGACGTGGATTCCTGCCGTTTACGCGGCCATTAACGGACACCACTTTCTTCCAATATTCCTGCAATTTATTGAACGAGATACACGGCGATAGATTTTAAATCGTCCCACCAATTTTGTTCTCCTTGATAGACGTATTTTGCATTTCAAACAAAATACTCTTTTATCCGGATATTGTCGAGAGGAAAAGATGCAACTGAAAGAAGGCAGCTCGAGCTGGCTACCACTGGCAATTGAAAACAATTACGTTCGCGTTGTGAAAATCGTCGTCGATCTTCCCAGCGATTAGCAGTTTAGATCGAACGGTTTCAAACAATCTGATTTTTCAAGTAATTTCTAAAATCATTGTCCATCCTCATCCTGGCGTCCACGTGTTCAGAACAATGGGTTTCGAACAAGTCGAATTTTCAATGAATTTCCGGGACAATTTACCAATAACTCAGGACAAAAATTGCAACTGGAAGGAGGTAGCTTCAAGCTGCTAAAATCGCTGTCCATCCTCATTCTGACGCCCGCGTGTTCAGGACAATGGGTTTCGAACCACCTCTATAAGAATTGACTAATTTCCGTGACCAAAATTAGAAGTGAAAGAATGTAACTACTCGAATTGAAGTGCCCGAGATCAAATGAATTTTTCGAGTATAATTCCGCCGAATATTATTCAACTACTAAAGTACGAAGAATGTGCCTTGATCCGCGAACAAAGCGAATCGACATCGATCTTTTCATAGCGCACACGTATTCAGCCTGGATGTTCGCGCAGTGAACGCTCGAAGTTAATGAAAAAGTAAAGACACACACGAGTGAAAGAGAAAGGCAAATAGCTTTGAGAATTACGAAAGTTGCTTCACAGCAATAGACACTCCTGTTATGGGAAGCAAAAGTTAGGCGTATCCAAGGTCAATAGCTTTCTTCTGCGAACGATCATTTCTGGCCACGTGACCAGCTAGTTACGTAAAGCTTGTTCCTCGGTTACGGTTTTTAGACTGCACGGCAAGAGTCGGTATCGCTTAAAACTATATTTAGAAACAAAATAATAATGGTATCTTACGAGGGACATATTGAAGATCGAAGGCTACGATGTTAGACGCTTCGATATCAGGTCGATGGAAACTAAATGGCCGCTTTCTATAACAAAAATTCACGTGGTTTATTTGTTGTTCTTCTGTTCTGATCAAGAGTAGACGTTATAGAATGGAAGATCGGTTAAACTTTCACAGAGGGGACCAAACATTTCTAACTTTTCCGAACGTAATGTTACACAATTCGACGAAAAAATGGTAAAACTTTAAATTCTAGCTGGAGGAATCCAAAACCTAACACGTCAATTCTAAAATTTTTAAACGATTAAACTCCACGCACTGTGACTTGAATTCCTCGCACCAGAATGTAAAGACTTACCATTTTTTTTCGTCGAATTGTATAATATTACATTAAGAAAAGTCGAAAATTTTTGGTCTCCTGAGTGAAAGTTCAGCCTGGAAGATTATTGAATGAGTGTTATTTTGATTGGAATGAGAACTGCAGGGGAAATGGTGAAGTTGTAATCAATATGGTTGCGTGTTCATAGCACTTCCTCTTCGACAATACCTCAGACGCAACTCGTCGTCGCTGCTCGAGAAAAACGAACACTTTCCCATAGTCGTTTCACCCACACTATCGCGACTTCATAAGATCCCACACGCCATTTAACGTTCGCGGAACAGCTGAACTGTCCTTAGATCATACTATTATTTAAGTTACAGCTACCTTTCATGTAGACTGATAGATACAATCTTTCCAGTCGGAATTTATAGGTCTTGCAAATCAAATTATTTAGATTAAATTATATATTTATTTAGGCACGCGTGAACGATGTCGTTACTGCGAGGGAAACATATCGATACTCAATACTCTTCAACAAATACATGTGTACTTTCAATTGAAAAATTTATTAATCAGGAAATGTCTACAACGAATATACATATGTATCTACACACAGTTTTCATACATTACAAAGTTAATGAATTGATAATTACTTTTAAATAAGTATTTGATGTGTGCATCTTTCCGATAAATAAAATTTCGAACTTCTTAATAATTAATTTTCATTTTTTTAATTAATTGTTTGTACAAGGTTGAAATTGATTTGCAAAAGGGTGTATTTGACTTGCAGAACCTGTAATATCGTATCAATTTCTGTTGCGACACTCAAAATTGTATAATTTAGTTTCGTACTGCCAATAACCCACATACATACGCACACGCACACACGCTGTCTTAAATGGAGAGACTGTCAATGCAGCCATACTGCATGCGAGCACCGAAGCAATTCATCGAAAACCACACACGTAAATCGAATGTTACGATAACTGTTTCTTGCGAGGATTTTTCGCCAAAAAAGGTGTCCCAGCAAACGGCGCAACTCGCGTCTCTCTTCAATAATTCTCTCATCGCTGAAGAGAAATGTCGAGAAAGAATTTCAAGGTTTAATAAGCGCGTTCGGTTACGGGGAACGTTACAGTAAACGTGAAAACGTTTATGAAAGAACGGCCGCCATCGCTGTCTCTCACCCAGATGCGTTGACCCAGTACTTTAAAGAAAATCAGGATACATAATGCGGCCGCAATAGGAGTACTAGTTTATGATGTCATTCATAGTTGGAGAGATGATATTAAGTGACCAATTGACTTTGATCCGACTATAGAATTCGCGTGTGCGATACTAACACGAACATACCAGAAGAAATTCCAACTTTTCATAGTATTGGTGCGAGTAAATCAAACCTGGAAGTTATCCTCTTTTATTTTCAATTATTTCGTGACATTTTCCCGGCTAGAATGAGACCAAACACGATACAATTTCGAGTATATTTGATGAGAACTGAATGAGTAACATGAACCTTTGGTTATTCGCACTCCAATTTGTAAATAACTGGTTACATGGAATTTTTATTCAATAAAATAACTACTTGAATGCAAAATAGATATTTGCTAGAATTCTACAATCCAAATCTAACTCCCTGGTTTGCTCAAAATTTTGCTGACTACCTCAAAAGGGGTTCTATATCCACAGTAAACCGTATCAGGGCCAATCATTATAATCTCGCTGCCTCTCTGTATCGAGTAAATATTGTTAATGATCCTAGTTCAAGTATAATTATAGCTCCGAGGATTTAGATCATGTTCTATGGCTGTGTCGTCTTTATGATTCCCAAAGAATTAAATTAGTAAATCAGCTGCGCAAAATTAAGTTTTTTCTACCATTAAAAGCGGACATTTTCTTTGCTAAACCTGCGAATATATCTTCCAGTCTCTAGCGATTATTAAGACTGTCATTGTACACTAACTGTAAGCCTACTGTATAATTGTTAAAGCTGAAATAAACCTATAATAGGTTTCAGTGGCTCAATAAAACAAAAAGATATTTGCTAGTGTAGTCGACACCTTTGTTTATGCTTGAAGTACTGAATTCAAAGTTTTGAAATTTCCAGTACTATATTGCGAGCAATTAAAAGTTAAAAATGAAATAATTGAATAAACAAAGTGCCCAAGCGTTTTGAACACACCTTGCAATTCCACAAGTTGAAAATAGTGGAGACAGTTCGAAAGCGAAAGAAGAGGAATTATGGTGGAACGTGGTGCACGATCGTTCACATCGTCGGACATAATCGGCCGGCGGTTTCTCACGAAGAAAATCGCTGAATAAGGAAATCGTTGCTGATACATCTGCGTCGGTGTTGCTGCTGTTAACAAGCACGGCCTGAAGTTCAGGGTCAATCGCCGGCCGACCGGCTGCATTACGTCCACGCTTACGCTTACGTTCGTCTTTCTTCTTCTATTTGGGCCTTGAAGACCTGCCGGGCGGGGTCTCGTGCCGTTCGAGCCTAGTGGGAGCAAGGCCCTGCATCGATAAGTGCCCGCTTGTCCGACAAGTGGGGGACTAACCGGGTCCCACGACTTTGTCCGTTTTACCGACCGGGTCGCGACTTCGACGATTTGATAGTGCTGCGCTCTCACTGACGAAACCGCTCTCCCGACTCTCGAAAGCTGTCGGTAAATACTCGTTAATCCCTGTCCGCTCGTTCGCCGATAAACGTAGAGTGACGACGACGAGGTATTCAAATATTTGAAATTTAAAATTAGAGCGAACGGTCGATTCTCGGTTCAGAATAACCTGTAACGCTTCTCTGTTATCGCGTCTGCTTAGCGGTTCAACGATCTTTCGGCGGAATCAAAAATTCCTGGCGAGAAAATAGAGTCCAATCATTGTATCAATTTTTCAAATTTTCGACGATGGTTGACAAGATTATAGTTTTTGTAGTTTTTATTTTTGTCTCCCAGATTTTAACCTAGTCTTCACTTTAACCCTCGTGTCAATTTCGAAAATCTTCTGCGACGTTCAATAACATTGAAGTCGGATTAGACTATTGGTAAAAGGTTTCGAAGAATTCAAGGACATCAATGAAATTATTGAAGAAAGAATTTTTTCAATTTTCGACGACGTTCAACAAGATTATAGTTGTATGTCATTTTATTTTCATCTCCCAAATTAGTTAACTTAGTCTTCACTTTTAACCCTTACGTCAATTTCGAAAATTTTCTGCGACGTTCAATAACATTGAAGTCTGATTAGATTGTTGGTAAAAAGTTTCGAAGAATTTAAGAACGTCAATGTAATATTATTTTAAAGAAAGAATTCTGTTTTCTACAATGAACGTAGACAATTTTTATTTCTCGCAACGATCTAGTCTAATAATAAAGATCCACAGTCCTAAAGTTTCAAATCAATTTTGTTTTAGAAACACTGTGTAAAGAGTACATAGCAACTACTTTCCATTTACACTTCCAGAAGCCTCCCATCCATCGAAACGAACGAGTCCCCTGACGGAGACTCTAAAATAGTCCTCGAAAAATACGAATAGATCCTCGGTTTGATGATGAACGAGCGATCGAAGTATCGATCGGTGTTGGAGAGCTGGCATTTGCTCGCGAAAAAGGAGTGATGAAGATACAATGGGAACTGGTGCATCGAGTTCGCGAGGTCGGGATAAGATAAGATAAGAGGAGAAAGTTGGTGGAATTCGTAAATTTGGTTACGCGAGCTTATTGTGGACGACGAGGCTCGCTTATCGCTCTCGGTCTGTGTGCGATATAACACATGAGTAGCGTAGCTATTCCGTGTGTGCATGTGTAATATGTGCATTCGGTTCGGGCCGCGTGCAGGCAGGCAGGCAGGCGCGCGCGCGCACTCTCAGGGGTTCTACATTCGCACAGGCCTCGGTGCAACGATGCGCAGTACCATATACACGCGGGCATTATAATCTTCTATCCGGATGGCGGACGTTACGATCTACCATTGAATCGAACAATGGCGAAACTGGGTTACGCAAATGTCGAGGCTGGAAATTAAAGCGCGAGACAGGGGGGGGGGGCGAAGGGGGCACGGACACCGGAAAAAAGATCGAGCACCTCGCATGAAAACCCGAGGCCTCTATCAGAGGAGACGCCCGTCTGTAGCACACGGCAACGTTACTTTCCGCGGTTGAATAACACCCTCTCGACACGTCTGCTGCACCGTGCGTCTCGCATCATCAAATTTATGACGTCCCGATTCTCCTCCGGAAAAGTGAATCGCGGCCGCGATGCCACGCGACGCACTTCTCGCGGGCGCGGCAAGGCTCTACACTCTACAGAAAACAAATTAACAACGCAACCATGGGGCAACTCTGCTGATTACTGCGGTATCATGCTTCGATCGTAATCTACAGACAGCGCATATTTATGCATTTGTGTATAGCAAAAATCAGTAGGTGTAATTTAACACTAAACCTACCACCACCGGTCAAAATGACCGGTTCCAGATTTATTATTTTACAATTATTTAAATAATAAAAATGATTTTATAGGAATTGATTGTATATGATTGTATAGAAGTCGCACAAAGTCTAAATAAAATCAGTCTTGTCATTTTTATAAGGGAACATGTACCAGCTACTTTTAAGGCTCGGTAGGTTTAGTGTTAAAACGGTGAAGACATTAGAAGAATTTAAAAATTCTGTTGTATTGTTTTCAACCTTTTATTGACAAAGAAAATAAATTTCTATTTCACTCCAGTTTGTTATAACTTAGGTAAAACATTTCTATTTCTATTTGAATATTATTCATAATTTATCATGAAATAATAATATGTGTAAGCATTTCATGGAAGAATCATGTGTTCTGAATACAAGAAAATAATGGCGGCCCTAATAGAACATAAGACAATATTTTTAAAAACTCTCTGTAGTCTGAAAACTGATGTTATTATCAGGGACCATAACTGTTATAACCAAAAAGAAAAAAGTCATAGAATAACAAGTATTTCATCGACTAAAATCGTATTGGTTACAAAGAATGGTTATCAGTAACCGAAAATTTGTTCTCTTGTTGGTAAATGTTGTCGTTGAGCGAAATTTATTTCGATCAGTTATAACAGTTATTAATGAGAGAAAATTTCGATCCCTCATAACAGTTATTGATGAAGGAATTTTGTAATAGTTATTATTAAATAGTACAATTTTCAAATAGTAGACAATCAATTATTTCATAAATTTTTTATTCGTAAAATTAATTGCTACAATTAAAATTTAATGTAACAAACAAACGGATTTTGTGTTGTTCTTATGGTGTGAGGATTCGTCTTGTTGCACGAAACCTTCTCATGAATTTCACAGGGTTGCTCCATCCAAAGGAGAGTAGATAACTCAATAATTAAATAATCAACCAAACAGAATTTTCTCATCAATAATTATCATGAACAAGTGAAAAGAAATTCGATCATCGATAACTGCTTTGTGCAATCGAAACAGTATTTCTTCATCGATAACACTTGCGTATTTCTTCATCGCTACTGCACAAGCGCAAAATCCCCTCTCTAAATGGTCTTCGATCGGCCATTCGGTAAATAATAATCAAAATGACGAATTTTCAGTCCAGTTTCACAGTCAAGTTCCCACGAAGAAAGCGTACGATAAATAAAATGGTTCTCTGTCGGCGCGCCGTGGAAAGTTTGTGTGCTTTGTTGCTCAAGAGCAAAGTAATTTTGCGCAACGTTCAAACAATCGAGTGGACTTTCGTCCGACATCCTTGAATCTCAATGAAAAATATCGTGCAAATAGATTTTCCATGTAAGTAATAGCATACAAACACCGTACCCCATTTCGAATTCCGAGCGTCGTCGTCTACAGATTAAACAGCGGGATCGTTAACAGCGCTCGGTTAAGTTAAAAGGTAGCACATTATCCTCCACGGCGTTTAATCACGTTTCGCTGATAATCGGAATTGCTTATCGAGTAGGGAACGGGCGATAATCGGACCTCGAGGAAAGAAAGTAATTGCGACCGCTGAAAGTCGATTTACGAGAAAGTGTATCGTGTACGGGCTTCCGTCGAATCGGTGGTCGTGGCGAGTTGTCGAATATCGTGCACGGTTTAGAAAAGGTGAATTGATCCGTGGAATTCCTTGTCACCCGATCGTACGATTCACGAAAATAATGGAGCCGTTTGGTATTTATCGTGGGGCGAGAGAGAGAGAGAGCAGATCGTGACGGCGCGGATTAAGGCGAGGCGGCTCAAACCCTTCAAACCAGCCGGAGAGGATTGAGCAACGCGGAGAGAGAACTCGTTACGAGACCTGTAATGGGGTCCGGGCGTTTCCGCTCCATTTTTTGTGGGCCCAATTACGTTTCGCCAGTCTCAATAGGCCATGTTTCGCGGTCTCATCGGGCCTCTCGTGTATACATACGCCTGCCAGCCTCGGAAACCATTCGCTCGGAACATCGGCGAACTAGCCGAAAGGTACAGTGCCATCACTGGATTCTGCGTGTTTGTGCAACGTAAAAAGTATTTGCATTGATTACCAAAAACAGCAGCCACGTTAAAATTTTATAGTTACTTTATTGATCTTAACAAGCCGACACTGATACATTCAGTGTTCTTGAATTCTTGAGAAGAATGGTGAAGGAAATGCGTACTCTTTATTTTTGATGCACTTATACAGCACTATACAAGGCACGAAATTACGTCCGAAATGTCAGCTGTCGAGATACACCACGATTTTGCGATTTGAAATAATGTTAAGTAATAACTAGTCGATTCGATTTGCTTCCGCAAAGTTTCGAGAAATGCTAGAATATATCAAATTCGATAGAATATAGTACCATTTTTATTTACCTCAGATCTACAAAGACTACTATCACGGAAAACAAGATTTAATTTGATTCAGCCTTTTTCAAATTTGCCAGCAAGCATTGCAAATTGCATAAACATCCTCAGTCTAGTAATAAGGAATGGAAGCAATGCCATCTCTACACGAAAAACGAAATTACTTTCCGAACGACCTGATAATACAAACTTTCTAAAAAGATCCCATTAGTCGCGTTATTAAATTGCCTGTTTATTGCAATCGACTTCCGAGGCTCGTTTGACAATCGGCTCGAGATCGAGCGTCATTTTCACCGTGGCTCGAAACATCGTTCGTGGCTCGTTAATTCTTCATCAGCGAGCCGGCCACGGTGTTTCATATTATTTTCGAAACGAAAACGCGCGTAACTGGCGGTCTGAGGGCAGGGTTATGACACCCCGTGAAACCGGTGACTCACACCTTTCCCCGATTTCGAATCGCTATTTTCCAGCCGGTCTCTCACGCTCTCCCACTTACGCATCGCTCTGTCGACTGTGACGTGCTCTCTCCGCCACTCTCCCTCTCTTATCCTCTCTATTCGCCGGGGTTCTTACGAAAATCCGTCGGCGAGCGTGAATTACGAAAAGCAATAACGCGGGAAATGAACGAAAACCGGGGAAAGAACGGCGGTCGGTGCTCGAGAGCTGCGAAATCGTTTGGAAACGATCGGACTCGCAGTGGTGCCAACCGCCGCGCTACGAAACAGGGTTAGGGTACAGATATCATAGTGGAGCGGTGCAGATCGAGGATATAGCGACGAGGTGAGCATCGCGTCAAAATCGAACCAATATAATTATTATAAATGCGACTGTACATAGTGAATCGGTGACGAAAGAATAGCGGTGCACATAGAACCAAAAATCACCGCACCGTTCTCCTCAACGCTACGCTCACCTCGCCGCTCGACTATATTCCCGTATTTACGGATAAATTTCGCGGAACTGATCGAATCGGATCGGTTTCGTTTCGTGATCTCGTTCGTTCGCGTTTCCGCGATTCTGAAATGCTTTCATAATGAGCAAGAACAATAAGCGGGCGACGACGCGACACGTTCCGGGAGCGAACCGTGGGGATCGGTAACTGCGTTTGCTCGATGCTTGTGTGCCTCCGTGCTGCTCGGTAACCTGTTATTATCCTATCCACTTGTCCGTAGCAACAATTAAGCGAGGAATCGGTTCGCACGACGACATGCGACATCGGACAAGCGCGCGCGAAAAATAACGGCGCGGTTAGGATGTAGCCGGAGCAGAGAGGAGAGGACTATACCCGCTCGTTTCGCCGGCTCTCGGTTCTCGCGTGTAGGGGAACGACGAAGTTCCCTCGGCCGATCAGCGGTCGTCGAGTCACCGGATACATTTCGTTCAAGGCCAGAAAGTAAAAAGCCTTTTCAGCTGCACTTACGTACCAACCTAGCTGATTCTAACTGGTACGTGGCCGCGCACACTCGCGCACAGGTATACCAGTCGCGTGTACGCGACACACGTCGCATGGCCTTGTATGTATACGCGCGAAGGCGTCTCTCTCTCTCTCTCTCATTTCGCTCTTTCTCTATTTTTCTGTTTCTCTTTCCCCCTCTCTCTCTCTCTCTCTCTCTGTTTCCGCTCTCTTCTCGCCTCTCTTCGTATCTCTCGTTTCTCGAGGCGAGTCCGTGAAGCGGCTAGTTACATGATCCATTCATTATATAAGAACAATCGCCTCCTCTAATAGATGCTCCATCATTGTGGATCTGAAGGGCATGCTCGTTGCGCGCCTGCGCCGTGCACCTCCACGGGACTCTTTGGGACCTGGCTGTACCAGGCTCCTCCTGCAGGCCTGCCAAAATTAGGGGAACGTGCTGTCACACTGACAGACTGACCCAAACTGTCTCCTAGAGTCCCAATAGCTACAGACTATTACTACTGCGTTTTCTCCAGCGTGTTTTAGTACTTTATGAACATCTCGAAGATAGAAATGTTTACAGAACAATGTTGGAGTTGGAACTGAATGGGAAAAATGTTTGAATCGCATTGAATAGAACACGTCTCCGGCTTTAGTTAGCAGAATTAAGATAGGTCAGCCAGCATTGACACACTCGCATTCGCTAAATAATCATGAGCCAGCTGTTTGCGAACAATGCAAGGTACCAAATACTACGAAACACTGTTCGTATATTCGAATAGAAAAGAGTTACTATCGATAGACAAGAATCACGGAATTGACTGAATTTGTGTCCACTGAAATTACACAGTGAGCACCATTTGTTATCTCTACTCAACTCCCTCATCTGTCCCTCGTTTCACGAACTAAAAAATCGATAAAATAACAACATGTTTTTTTATTCAAATTCACGAGTTAACATCTACGTCTGAGTAATTGAATTAGTTATTAAGTTTCGCGCAAGTTTACCTACGAAGAACAGAACAGTATAACTTATCTCGGGAAAATGAATATTTGTTTGAAGACTGCTCATAATTCATTTCAATGAATCGAGACGAAATTTATTCTCTCATTGAATCGACGTACAAGTTTTTCACAGGCAACTCTAAGACAGTGATCAAAAAAGGAATGAATAAAATAACAAGAGGACCAACACGTGCGTTACCGAACGCACAGATCCGCTCCAGTTTTTGCTGGAGCCGGTCGAGGGTCCGAGAAAGTGTTCCGCGTTGAATATTTCTTTTCTCCAGCTGATTGCCTTTTTTCAGGATCTCGGGCGATAAACATGATGTCAGACGTAATATTGAACGTCTGACACTTTTATTCAGTTGCGTAACTAGAAGGACAAGCGAGCTCGGCTTGGCGAAGCCGCAGGATCGCGTGGAAAACACGGAAACACCGCGAGGAAGCAATATCGCGCCAGCGCATACCGATCAAAATGAAAAGAAAAAAGTAACGTGCATTTCTGCATGGACTTTGGCAACGTTGCTCTCTCTCTCTCTCTCTCTCTCTCTCTCTCTCTCTCTCTCTCTCTCTCTCTCTCTCTCTTTCTTTCTCTCGAACCTCGACGATCGTCTTTTTTCTAACAAAGTCTACTATAATGTATTTGCCTGTACACTTATGCGCACAGCCTCGGTATTCACGTGCGTGCACGTGAAGAGCATACATCTCTCCGTCACAAAAACCACTTGACAAGTTCTTTCGAGCGCATAATCTCGAGACACGCTTTGCGTCGTATCGATACCATCGATGCCTATAATCATTTCCTCAAATCTACTCTCGGTGACAGCGTTGAGCTTCCTCTTTCCTTCGAAAAATTGCACGTTGTCTCGCAAGCTTGGAAATGTGAAGAGTATACTCACTCAATGTATACTCACGAATCCGACTCAATTTCAATAACCAAGCTCCATTTCATGGGTTTCGATTACTACTTAGAAGCAATAATGTGTGTGTGTGTGTTTCAATGATTATATTTGAAAAGTATTCATTTTATACAAACTGATATCGAACCTCGGAATGAGTACTTACTAGTTTCGAAAAGATACTTATAAGAACTTCGATGTGGAAAGGAATCGAATCTTTCACAAGTAGTACTTGAATCTTGGAAATCAGAACTGCATAGCAGGTTTTAAGCACTTTCTTTATTAAATTCGTAACTATTTCAGAATAATATTTCCGATAGATTATGAAATTATAGTTATACATGTTGAATTAAATTATGCATTAGAGGATAACATAATTGATTTTAAAGGTAAAAAAATAATGGTTAGAAAAATCAGAGAATTTCCGGTACGATATTCATAAAAGTTTCGAATCTGTTCGACCAAGATTCGAATATACTTGCAATTATTATTTCGGTTTACCAAAGTACTTGTGAAAGGTTCGAAACTGTCTGGCATCGGTTCGAGTATACTTAGGAGTACTATTTCTGTTTTTCGAAGTACTTATAGAGAGTTCGAATTCAATCAATCAAAGTTCGAACCTGTTTGCGAGGTACTTGATCCCATCCCTAACCACAGGTCCTGTCAGAACCTAATTTTTATTCATTAGCTGGAATCTGCCGCGATCCAGTTACTTTCCTCTCCGAGATGAAATTTACGTTACAAGAACCGAGTGTTCGAATAATAAATTATAATCTCATTATAGCTAACCGTTCGAACAATACGACTTTTCTCTGCTAAATTGTAATCAAGCATTTCGACAATGAAGATAACCAGCGAAAGTACCGGCAGGATAAACAAACGTTGCGAGCTCAAGTTTAAAAAACAAAATCAAATGCAAATTAATTGTTAAGAGATTCAAAATTTGATTTCTTGCAAAGATGTATAATTCAAATACTTATTTCAAAGCAATTACCAATTCATTGACTGTGTAATGTATGAAAACTGTGTGTAGATATGTATATTCGCCGTAGCCATTTCCTGATTAAGAAATTTTCGTAGTAATCCGTTCACGTGTGTCTACATAAATAAACAATTAATTTTGAATATTCTTAACAGGTGAAATGGATTTGCATAAGGTTGAATTTCACTTGCAAAAGGGTGAATTTCGAGTGCAAAACCTACAATATGGTAACTTTTCGACGGAGAGCCAACGTACCAGTGTGAACTATGAGGGGTCAAAGTATTTGGGGCAAGTAGATTCTGAAACCCGATCGAAATGGTCGGGTGGGAGAGGAGCGAGGGGAGAATAGGATCGTTGTAATTAGTATCACGCGTGTATGTACGGCGAATCTGCGACGCCGCCGCGAGATTTCGATCCGTTCAATGTCAAAGCATCTTCTGTTGAACCTTTTGATTACGCATCGGCAGATGCACCGCGGTTCTCCGATGGCTCTCGCGAGTTAGTCATCGACTGGCGGAGGTCCGATCGCGCATGCAGCTGTTTGAGGACTATTAAACGGATGACCTTTCACTACCTAGAAGATCTACATACACCTACGTGCGCACCGCGCTGCGCCGCGCCGCGAGTATATAGTATATACGCGGGGCCGCGAGAGATACTCGCGTGCATTCATGTTACACAATCACGATCGTTCTTCTCGCTCTCCACAGCTTCCCCCCTTTTCGTCTTTCCCTCGTTACCACTATTTCACCGCGTCCTCTCCCTCGAAAAGCGTAAAGTCGGGGGGACACACACGCGCGACAGCGTGATCGCCGTTCCACCGTTTTGGCTTCGAAGGGCAAACTCACCGACGCGACGCTACTCGCTGCTGCTCGCACAGCTTTAAACGACACTTGACGATTTTATAGGTGTTTTTACTCATTCCCTCCGTACGCGGCATTTCAATTCTTGCAATAGACAGACACGTCAAATTCACTGATCTTCCGCGAGAAAAAAATTCCAGTTGGAAAAAGCCGTTATGTTTCCCTCGCAGTAATGTCACCGTTCACGCGTGTCTAAATAAATAGACTGCGGATCTTTATGCAAAATAAAAATTTCTTACCCGAAGCGAAACAAACTGGAATGAAATATAAATTTACTTTCTTGCCTATTAGGTTTAGTAGGTTGAAAACAATATGTTTAAATTACCATATTATTTTAAATTACACCTACTCATTTTTGTCATAAATACATGAAATCCGCAGTCTATAAATAAATAATTAATTTTAAATATTCTTAATGGGTGGAATTGACTTGCAAAAGGGTGAATTTGAAGTGCAAACCCTGTAACAGATGTTTCATCGTTAGACATACAGTGGCCCACAAAACTGTTTGTACACCCTTCAACACAGAATAACTTTTTTATAATTGTACCAAACGACCTGATGTTTTGTAAGCAATTAGAAGCATTGGTTTACTGAATGATGTGCAAAAAAAAGTTTTTCAAAAATTAAAATTTACAAGGTTACATGCAAAAATAAAAAAAGCATCTTTTGAAACTTTTTTATTTGGGCCCTTGATGAAAATTTAAAATATATGTTTTATTTGGATACATACTGAAAATTTCATTGACAATCGGTTGACACGAGAAAAAACGCACACACATCGAAAGATGTAAGAATCTGTGGATTTTGAGAAGGAACTGATCGAAAGTCGTGAAAAACTACGATTTTCGCCATTTTTAACCGCTTGTAGCTCGTGTGTATCTCAATCGATTTCGATGAAATTTAGATAGATCTACAAAACATATATTTTAAATTTTCATTAAGGGTCCAAATGAAAAAAGTTTTTAAAAAAGTCTTTTTTATTTTTGCATGTAATCTTGTAAATTATAATTTTTGGAAAATTTTTTCAGCACATAATTTAGTAAACCAATGCTTCTAATGGCTTACAAAACATCAGGTCGTTTGGTACCATTATAAAAGAGTTATTCTGTTTTAAAGGGTGTACGAACACTTTTGTGGGCCACTGTATATTGAACGATAGATTTTGCTGTTTCTCTCGGCTAAGTGCATCGCAGGCGCTTCGATCGATAGAGAAAAATATGGATCGACGCGTGAATCGATCGACCGCTGTTGATCTATTTCGAGAAAGTTTGCCGGTGTTGAGTGGACGATTGCATGGAAAACGAGAGAAGCCTACTTCTCCAGAGCCGTTGGTCACCACTTGACGTTCCTCGTTTCCGTCTGACTCATTTAAACGCGGCGGCAAGGCCGAGCCAAAAGCAGCGATCTTGGCTTTATTAAAATATACCTGCAAGGCGATCGCAAGGTAGCGAGAGTGCACGCACGACCAAATAAAAGAAGCGGCGCGCGTCCGACGCGCTCGTTTCTGGAAGAAAAAGACGCGCGCGTATCGACGCATTTCAATGGGTTCTTCTGGTAGAATTCCGTTCTACGAGTCGAATAAATATTCCGCACTTGTCGCGCAATTGCGAACTACGTTCTGAAGCAACGGGATTTAACGGATTTCGCGGCTTCCAAATTTTATTAGCACAAGAATATCGACCTGTATTTCTCGCTCGTATATTGTAGACGTAGAAACTCGTTCCTATCATAGAAATTTAATTTCTAGGCAGCGGATGTTTGTGCAAAATAAAAATTTTCTACCTGAATTACAACAAACTGAAGTGAAGTGGAAGTTTATTTTCTCTCTTAATATGTTTAATAGATTGAAAGTAATGTAACAGTATTTTTAAATTCTCCTAACGGTTTTACTATTTTAAATTACACCTACTCATTTTTCTCATAAATGCATAAAATCCGCTGTCTATTAATTTGTTACAGTGGCGAAGGACTGGAATTTTAACGCACTTAATCCTCGCTAAGATTTTCTTGAAAATGCTTTTAGCGATGTATGTATGTATTTCTTGTTTCGAGATATTTAAAGGAAAAGGATATTAACGCTAAATCAATTCCCTATAACGTTGAAATAACAAGCACTAAAAATTACATTGAATTCATTTATCATAGTTTAAAATAATGTCATATGAAATAACTGATAATCTCGTTTTTTCAGTTTTCCATTAGACAACTTGCCTGCTCTTTACTTTACCGGACTCAAAATTTCTGCGTTTCTCCTACGAATTATAATGTATTTGGTATGTAATCCAGTAGATTTGTACCCGGCGCGGATGCAGATCGAAGTTTCGTACTTCTAGGATCAATAGTTGAGGAACTATGGTCGATTAAAGTTGAGCATTTTTCAGTGTTTTTGACAGGTAAGAGCGTCGCTATATTGGTTTGTAGTGACGGTCGCACGCCGCTTACTGAGTTGGTTAGTATTACATCAGGGGTGGGGGCGGTGGTGGTAAGGTAAGCGGCTCGCGGTCGTCACTACAAACCAATATGGCGGCGCCTTTACCTGTCAAAAATGCTCAACTTTAAGCGACCATATCTCCTCAACTATTGATCCTAGAGGATCGAAACTTCGATCTGCATCAGCGCCGGGTAGAAATCTACTGGATTACATACCAAATACTAGTTTTGAGTCCGGTAAAGTAAAGTTTACCCGACAACTTTCATAATTATTGGCACAAAAATTCGTGGCAAGTCTGACAGGATGTGACACGAGGCTAAGAGAATAATTCGCTTCCCTCTGCAACTTCCCTGTCGATCGCTATAGGTTCGGTATTTTTCGTTTGACGTCAATGGAGCAGAAACAAATGGTGTATTCTCATAACAGTGTCACTCGTAGCATGGCGTTCAGTGTACAGTCGAGGCGCGTGCATTCGATCGTGTGCGTGCGTGCGTCGCGCGTATTAACCGGCGCTCTTTAAACTCGATGAGACTTTCATCGGCGCGCACCCGGCACAACTGCACTGGCCGATACAATTGCAACGCACTGCAGCCTTGAATAATTATTCCCGATGTCTCGTTGTCAATCGGAAACAGCGAGCCCCCGTCCCGTTGCATCGTCGTCGTCGGGAGCCGTTTTAACAACGAACGAAAAAATCGTTAGAGTCGCACGAAACTGACGGACCGGCCGCGCCGCACCGATCCAAACCGCTGCTCGGTTATTCATTTGTTTATTCACGCTTGGTCGGTCGTGACGGGACCATAGCCGGAGTTAACGATGACTTCCGACACATTACGTCGACTTTTCGAAATGTTACGCAACAACCCCGTTCCGGCTGATCGTGCGCTACCTGCGGATCCACGCTGCTGGCGCCACTGTTCCGTCGATCATGGCTCCTCCTTGCACTTGCAATTCGCGTCCTCTACACCCCACTCGTCAGCGAAATTAGCGGACACTCTTTTCATTGGGAATCTCTCTTTTTACCTGCTCTGCTAAAAAAGAAACCAGACGACATGGCTTCCCTATGCTCTTGTGTATCAGTCTGCCAATTTCTTCTGAGCTTTTACAAAAATGGAAACAAACCAGATTAACCCTTATGTAGCCAATTAAATTGTATAGATCATTTAGAACCTTTTGTATTTAATATGTTCGCACAAATTCTCATTTCAAGACTATAAATTAATATAGTGGGTGTACAAAGTGTTCGTACATCTTTTAGTCTTTTTGAGACGTTAGAAGGATTAGTTTACATTGTATAGTTAAATTGTTATTGATCGCAATTGCAATGGACAAAGTGAAGGTGACGATTTTTAAAATTTTTATCTGTGACTTCCATTTTATTTCTATTTGTTCCCTTCTTCGCTCATAGAACGATTCCAACATTTCTGCAAGCCCTGAACTAGTCGTTGGAAATCATCTTCTTCGTTTTGTTCACTGGTGTTCGCACATTCCCGAGAGCTTTTCTTCAATGAAATTCATAGGATTTGACGGTGGAAAATTGTTCTGGATATGATATGATAATCACATTTTGAATTCATGCATTCCTAACGCAACTGTGTCGGACTCAATAAAGTACATAGTACAATACGTTATCATGGAATCCCCTTATCCAGCAGACACCACCTTTGCAATTACGACGCTGCAAAAACGAGGTTACAAGAATTCTTCAAGAGAAACAAGACTTTCAAATAAAGACATTTTACACTTCCATCCAGAAATATTCAAAATGATGTATTTTTTACTATACATATATGTAATAAACAGATATTATTTGATTTACGTTTCTCGATCGCACAGAGGCTCTCGTAGAAAGTAGTCGGTAGAAATTCCGTCGAGCTTTGTGTCGTAATTGTGTCTCTAAGTCTGTGTTCGTCAACAAGTTAATGAGCGCACCGTATTAACATAGTATTTAAAAAACAAATACGAAACATTACATAAGAATAGTTTAACGGAATTAGTGCTTCCGCTCGAAATGTGAGTAATCGAATATACAACTTGCGAATGCGGTCAAGCAAGTTGAGTACTTGAAACGAAATCTTTCCCTTATTTTCGGCGCCGCATTAACTTTCGCCATTAAAGCCAGCATTGTAGTGTCGCATTCACACGACAATTATCTCCGTACATCGGCATTCTCATACGACATAGCAAAAACCATAATTATGTATGGTGGATTAGTCAGAAACATCTAATAGCTGAGTATGTAAACATTCAAAATCATTGTAAACTTTTGTCCAATCGTTTACAGGAAGACCTTGATATATATCGATGATAACCTCGTTTAAATTTAAATTCTACGTGTATGCTATCTTGTCGGTCATTTGTAATGTAAATCTAACTGCTATTTGCGATAGCTTCTTTGCCAACAAATTAAGTGCACGCTACAAAGAATACATTTCTCTTTTCAGAGCAATTATACCAGATAATTTCGCGATAAACTGACCTGCAATTTCCCAAAGCACGAACCAATAAAAAATACACATACAGTATGTAACGAAAGTATTCGAACGCCCTTTGGAACAGAATAACTTTTTTATAATTGTACCAAACCACCTGATTTTTTATCATCAATTAGAAGCAGTGGTTTACGAAATGATATGCAAAAAAGATTTTCCAAAAATTATAATTTACAAGGTTACATGCAGAAATAAAAAAGGCATTTTTTAAAACTTTTATATGTGGGACCTCAATGAAAATTTAAAATATATCTTTTGTAGATCTACATGTCATCAGTTTCTGCTTAAAATCCACAGAAATCTTTCAATGCGTGTCATTTAAACCTGCGTCAACCGATTTCGATGAAATTTTCAGCATGTGTATAACTAACATAGATCTACAAAAATATACTTTAAATTTTCATTAAAGGCCCAAATAAAAAAGTTTTAAAAAACGCCTTTTTTATTTTTGCATGTAACATTGTTAATTATAATTTTTGGAAAATCTTTTTTGCACATCATTTCATAAACCACGGTTTCTAATTGATTATAAAAAAATCAGGTCGTTTGGTACAATTATAAAAAAGTTATTTTGTTTTAAACGGCGTTTGAATACATACTTTCGTTACCCACTGTAATTCCAAATTTCTAATCCCCTCAATTTTTCGTTCCAAATTCGTTCCACACACTCAATTCGTCAATCATTGTAATTGAATGTCATTTAATCTGACAATCGATCAATATCTGTGAAATTATTACAATCTCGATACTTTAAATTTAGTGATTCAGGCATAAACAAAGATGTCAACTACTCTAGCAAATATTTATTTTGTATTAAAGTAGTTATTGCATTAAATAAAAATTTATTTATATTCAAGCGACGTAAAGTTCCATGCGCAACCAGTTATGTAGAAAGTGGAGTGCGAGTAATTGAAGGTTAAATTCTCAAGACATATACACGAACCATTGGAGATTATTATAGCAAATTTGTACTTCCTCTTTACACCATTTTTGTACAGGAATTTTGTTAGGGTCACGAGAGACACGATTCTAGGGTTAATGGAACATAGAAAAATTGTACAGCAAAGAACGAGACCTCTTTAGTGTCTCTCCAGCGAGATGAACGACGGTCGAACTGCCATTTTCAAGAATATCTTTTCATGGGCTGGAAAGCCGGTCACCTTGCTTTCCTTGGAGAAACAATGGCGCCTCTCGACGCGCCGTAGACTTTTCGGACACGGTGTACGCTTCTGTTCCACAGCTGCGCAACATACGCACCCATACAGAGATCCAGGTGACGACCAACACGGCCGCAAAACGCACACGCGTTCGCGACAAGTCCCCACCCACAATGTGAGATCACTGCGATTACGTAACTGTCCAGTCCACGGTGTGGACACGCATAAAAGTGTATCGTATAGCACTGCCGCTCTACTGGACGCTAGATCGCTCCGGATAGCTGTCTTACGTACTCAAATACCGATTCTTTCCTTTTTGAAAATTTTCTCTGACATTTAATCCTTTAAACATCCCTTAAGGGGGCAGTCTGGCGTAGACAGATCAAAACATCCGGTCAAAATTGCATTTTTACGTTGCATTTGTCATACTGGTTTATTGAAAAATTCCCTGAATTGAATGAGATTTCGGAATATACAATTTAAGAATTCGTCATTTTGTCAATTTCCTATTTCAGTAAGGGAAATAACGATCCGAGATTTCGGATGATCCACGCCAGCAAAACCTCGTTAATTGTCAAGATCGCGGAACTCGGTGGTGGGGATTGTGACGACTGGACAGCGGATCTTTATGCAAAATAAAAATTTTCCGCCTGAATTGCAAGAAACCGGAGCGACATAGAAATTTATTTTGTCCCTTAACCCTTTGCACTCAAGTGGTGACTCGGAGAGGCGCCATTATACCATTGGCGTTCTTATACCATTATTCAAAATATTTGTGTTGCATTATTAAATTTATATTCAATAAATTGCTAAACGTATTTAATATTTCAATAAACTACTGAAAGTATTGTATCATGTGACATTATATGAAAAAGAAATATTTCAGGTTGGCAGAAAAATTCGGGTTTCGAATTGGAATAGCTCCGAGTGCAAACGGTTAATATGTTCAATAGGTTGAAAAAGACTTAAAAGTATTTTTAAATTGGTCTAATGTTTTTAATGTTGTAAATTACACCTTCTCATTTTTGTCATAAATGTATAAAATTCGCTGTCGAGTGACGACTAAACTGGATTTTATGCATTACAAACTGTTGACTTTGTGTATTGACAATTGACACGACAGAATAATTTTGTTCAGCTTTAGGAGCACCTAATCGAACCAGTGTGCGTCGCATCGATCCCCGTCCGTGTTTTCGTTCATGGTTGCGACTTGAATGGAACACCAAACGAGAATAATTGGGATGTTGCCGGACGCTTTCGGGTAGGGCAAACCGAGACGAAATTTGGTATCTGGGTCGGTCGTTCCGCGACGCGACGTAACAAGCTTTGGGGATGATTAGCGTGTCACGAGAGGGAGACGATTACGAGATCGTTTGACAGTAACAATGGCGAAAGAGAAATTACGCTGTCGGCCGAGTGTGCCGGTACTGAGGGACACGAAAGCGGGTGTGTAAGCGTTCAATTGCTTCGGGAAGCCCCGATATATGTATGCATATTGTTTCAACAAATTTCGAACATAAAGTGAAGTTCCGTCCGTCCATTTCGAAAATGAGGGTTCGCACTCTGGAACAGCTGAGAATGTAAATAAGTATGTACTTTGAAACTGAACAATTACGAGCAACAGGTTGCCGACGACGCTGGACTTGTATGTACTGTGAAATAATTAAAACTAATTGTTTTTTACGTCGCGCAAATTGAATGAAATTCCGACCACTGTGGTCGCCAGCTGGCGAAGAGATGGCGCCTGTGTGGTAAACTTGGGTCAACCAATAATTTCAGAGAGCTGTTATTATTATCGCAGGGTTATTTGTTAAGACACAATATTATTTTTCAGTTTACAATAGATATGATATGGATATATAGTTACTCGAATTAATATTTGGGCGTTCTAAATGAGACGCTGACATTTTTAATATTGTACTATACGATACGAACTTTTTTGGGAAGCTAGAGCAATTTAGTTTACAACAGGATGCGAAAAGAAATTTTTTCGAAAATTGTAATTGACCGGAATTGTAGAAAAAATACTAGAAGTTGCATTTTACAACTTTTTTATATGGGCCTATATCGAAAATTTAAAAAATTCGTTTTGTAGATTTCTTTCTCAAAAATTTTTGTCACGCTGTGTACCAAACCAAAAAATTCTATTTCCCAAAAAATTTTAAATCGTATGGTCAAACATCGAAAAAGATGTCTTTTTAAAAGTACAAAAATGATTCGAACTTTCTCATCAGAACATATACAGCTTTCTCAGTTCTGGAAAGAATTCTTATTAACAACGACACAGACGCGTTTAACGCAATAGAAAAGGAGTTCGAATGAACATCGTCTCGAGGCGTATTATTTCACAGGGCCGAGATTAATTAACTATTCAGCGAGACCGCGATGGAAAGTGTTTGATACGGGAGCGAAAGAATCGTATGTATCGATCGTGAGTAATAACGGAGACAAACGGGTACGTCTCGTATAAAATAAAGGCACAACAATCGGCGTAGAGTCATGGCCTTTAATGAGGCGTGCTATACCCTTTCGACACAACGGGCAAACGACAATTCAACCGGCGGTTGCAACAACTTATTATTGCAAAATGAATACGTGGTTATGCTAAAAGCCGGGAGAGACTCTTCGTTGGCGCACATGGAACGTTTCGAACGATTCCCGATAATTCTTATCGGCTGTTCGCAAATTTGTAATTTCGCTTCAACGAAACAAAGTAGCAAAAGCGTACTAATTTCTTCCTTCGTAATACTCAAACTTGAAACTCCTCGATGTTGCTGTTCGATAATTTACGTAGAAATTAGACTCAAGATTTGACTTTTTTGACAGAAACTTTTTATAAAAGGGTGAATTTGGAGTGCAAAACCTGTACAGGTTTTTTTCGACCCAGGGCCTCAAAATCGTCATTTGATTGCTTAGTTTCTCGAATTAATCAAACGAACCTGCATTAGGAACAGTTGAAAAGATAGCAATGAGTACCTTCAGGAATAAATTTTAAAAAATTCATGAATGAAGCAGCGAATAATAAAGAAGTTATAAGTATAATAGAATGCGGATAAAAATTATTTTAAAAGATTAGAAAAATACTAACCATTAGCAAAATGATTTGTGACGCGCCGAGCGAAAGGACCCGACCGTTATTGTTGCAGGCTAGCCTAATAGATCGAGAATTTATTTTTGTCGACGTTGAACGGTGTTCCTGTTAACCGTTGAGCAACGACGAGCTCTAACCGTACAGTCGACAACGGTTACGTGCCCCGTATTACCGTTAATGTTTTCGGAAACTCTTTCTCTCCTCAAAATTGGGACACTTTCACTGTCGCAGGAAAGACTCGGCTCCTCGGCACCGGCCATATTTCATTCAGGCTGCAAAGGAAGGTTACAATGACGGCTGTCGGCAGGTCACCACTTTCAATTACACTAGCCTCTTCGTTCTGCATAGCTTTGTTACGGCTGCCTCGACGAGAGGAATATATATTCCGTGTGCCAGAAGAGAAACGATCATCCGTCCACGCTTAAACTCAACATCCAAACATCGGTACACGAAACCTAGATATCAGGCTGTTGGATTTTTACACAACAACATTCAACAAACATAGCTTCATTAATTAATCAAATCTAAAAAACGACCTGCATAAACCTGTACTCGCTAATAACTAGACTGCGGATCTTTATGGAAAATAAAAAAATGTTTGCATTGATGGCAAGACACAGGAGCCAAACAAAAATTTCACTCTTCTTTTAATTATCTTATTAAAGTGAAACTAATACACTGGTGGTCTTAAATCTTTTTAATACCTCCGTTGTTTTAAATTGTACGTACCCAGTTTTGTCATAAATGCATAAAATTCGCAGTCTACTAATAACACTTCCGAGGTTGATGGCAATAGACATAGAACATTGAAGAGTAACGGTAACGTTATTGAAAGTCATTTCGTTTTCTCAAGGGAAAATGAAAGCCAATTTTTGACCATTTAGAATAGGCTTTCTGACATCTTGTTCCATGATCTCTTGCGATTTTTCAGGCAACTCTTTCTATTTTTTATTAGCAAAAGATTGAGTTATATGACTTTCTACGAATTTCTTTGAAATGAAAAAAATGGTAATCCGATGGTACATCTTCTCCTTAACCTTCAGTTACTCGCATCCACTTTCTACATAACTGGTAACATGGAACTATATACGACTCCTACATAAATAAATTTTATCGATGCAAAATAAATATTTGCTAGTGTAGTCGACAGCTTTGTTTATGCTTGGATCACTAAATTTCGAGTTCTGACATTGTAAATACTGTATGCGAGTAATTAAAAGTTAATCAGCACCCAACTTTGTCTTTCGTGCACCCCATTTTTACCCTTACGGTAATAAAAAAGCAGAAGCGCCTACTTTGATTTTGCATATTTGATGCGATGATAAAAATATACTTGAAAGGTTAGAAACCATTATAAGGCAGGAAATGACGTTCGAAATGTCAGCTGTGAAGAAATGCCAGGATTTCGCGGTTTAAAATAAGGTTAAGCAATAAGAAATGTAAGCAATGCCATCTGCTACACGAAAAACGAAATTACTTTCCGAACGACCTAATAATTTGGCAGAGAGATCGTCCAGTTTAGCGGAGGCATGAAATAAATGGTCGCCGATTCAAGGCCAGCCCAACCAGCGAAACAATTCTTTCGTTACACATGGCATACATTTTCTTTCCTATATATTCCCTTTTTTTTTCTCTCTCTCGTACGGCGCACGTAGAGAGCAAGTAGGTAGCAAAAGAGTAGGCCAAGCGAGCGAGAAGCAGGCGAGTTCTGAAGGGGCCTCGAGTATACGCGATAGATGAAAGTGAAAGGGAAGGTAGAAAGGGTTGGCGGACGTATATACTCGTAGCCGCTGTTACTCGGCATGTACTCGGCCGCGGGGGCCCAAGATTTACAATCGTCAGGAGCCAGAACGGGCCAGAAACCGAGGAAAATACCACCAGGCAGTCGAGACTACCTGCACGAACAGGCAAATTACGATAGCGACGGTGATAACGCGTTGTGTCATCCACCGAACCAATTCTACGCCGATTCCGGCCATTTCTTTGCCCCAGAATTGCTTCCGCTACAAACACCATTTATACAATTATTGGGTTGGCAAATAAGTTCGTTCGGTTTTTGTGATTTGTTTCACTGTAAAAAACCGAACGAACTTAGTTGCCAACCCAATATTTTACAGAGGATGATCGAATTCATTCTTACAACCTCTTGCGTAAATTATTGAATCAAACTATTCTCGAAATTCCGCCATTTCTCTGCTCCAGAATTTCCTCCATTCATACTATTATTTTACAGAGGATGATTGAATTAATTCTTACAACCTCTTGCGTAAATTATTCATTGAAACTTTTCTCGAAATTCTGCCATTTCTCTGTTCCAGAATTTCCTCTACAACAAAAAAACACTATTCATACTATTATTCATTCTTACAACCTCTTATTGTAAATTATTCATTGAAACTTTTCTCGAAATTCCACTATTTCTCTGCTCCAGAATTTCCTCCGCAACAAACACCATTCATACTATTATTTTATACACAATTATTTTCATAATAGTATGCACACCAGAAAATAATTTTACGTTGGGAAAATCGATTTTCTGAGACGATTGAAGCCATCGCCATTGAGGCTGCATTTATTTCTGCACAAGTGAATTTTTCTCGAATGAAAGTGGTTAGCAATGGAAACAGACGACAGTGTACGCGTCCGTCCTTAATTGATTCTTCAGTCGACCAGAAAGAGATTGCAATGTTTTTTTTCCGGCGATCGCATGGGTGGAAATTCTTCCTGCGCAATTCTAACGATCTCTGCGATAATTTTCCAGCGGAGACCACAAACCGCGGAAATCTAAAGAGGAAAATGGTATCGCGATGATTCCATCGATAGCGCGTGACTGCGTCGCCTACGCGACTATGCAACTATAAATATGTAATATGGTTACAAATCGGTCTGTTCCAGCTTTCATTGCAATTTCGCGGAATCATTTTTAGTCATCGATATAATCTGAAACACGTTTAAAAATTGTTCTAGAAAGTTGTGTATGATAATATTTATAGCGTTCCATTACGAGGTTTACGCTGATTACAGTGTTTATGTAGCATTGACAGATAAAAGTTATTTTATAACAGTTCACATGGAAGAACAGTTTATCTCGAGGATAACAACATAGAGCAATCGTATGAGAGAACTGAAGTGAAGAATGAAAAGAGCAAGACTGGTAAGAAAATGGATTTGACAAATTCGTACATCAAAATAATTGTGATCAATGCATCCGATTTCATTTAATTGAGCGTTTACAAACATTTTTATGTAGCGTCGTTGCTTAAACTACAAATTCACGATGATATATTCAATCATTTAAAAATCCGTGGAATTCAATCTGAAACTTCATCCTGCACCTGATAGTGCGCGAACACTTTCATTTTCGAAATTCGCACATGATGCGACAAGTGCATAGATAGGTGTATTTACGCTCTATCATCGTGTGCTCGCGACAGGATGATGCAAGCAAATTTCCGCAAAAACATCGAAAGCGTTCACGAATCTAGCCGTCCGTCCATTCAAGGCCGCGCGGCGAGGCGTGCATGAAATCCCCGCCAAATCTGGGCGTGTTGCGCAAATCTCCGAATGCGAAAAAATGCGAGCGACACTCCATTGAAAGATAATCTGGAATCTTTCATAATCGGACGTACGTGACGCGTCGGTTGGATTCTCGACGCCTTCTTCAAAACGATCCGTTCAACATAGCGACAAGCGTGGAAATACAGTAAGGTCTCGATACATGCACAAACTTCGGGACCGAAATGTCGCTTGATCTTTCATTGCTAGCATCGAACGTGGAAAAGGTAGCGAGTGAAACTTTTTCTTTTCAAATTATCTTTTTATAAAATGTTTACTGACATATTTAAGCCAGTAATAATAATATTGCGCCAGTAAAAATGCACATAGCATTATTCAAAACAATTTTAATATTATTATACTCGTTTGTAATTCATGAATTGCAGAAAGCTCCACCATTGTATGAGGAAACAGGTTCAATTTTATGTGCCATTGTAAAAAAATATTACATACAGTGAAAATTATCTAGGTTTGAGAAATGTCTTGATTTTCGAATTAAAATTTGCATTGTTCTACAGGGTGTCCCAAAATTACCTTAGTTTAATGAAATGGGAGGTTCCCGAGATCATTTGAAGCGACATTTTCCTTTGCAAAAATGTTATCCGCGGCTTTGTTTAGGAGTTATTAACGAAAAACACGGACCAATGAGAGCGCGACCTAGACGCGAGTTGGCACAGTCGGCCAATAAACAGTTGGCGCGCCGGGCCGACTGTGCCAACTCGCGTCTAGGTCGCGCTCTCATTGGTCCGTGTTTTTCGTTAATAACTCCTAAACAAAGCCGCGGATAACATTTTTGCAAAGGAAAATGTCGCTTCAAATGATCTCGGGAACCTTCCATTTCATTAAACTAAAGTAATTTTGGGACACCCTGTATACTGCATTTTTCATAATGCCTCGTTCTTTTGGTGGAGATATATTCTACAGTGTTAAACTTGTTATGAAATATATGTTTTTAAATAAAAGGTGTTAAACAACAAAATACAAATATCGTAGACATCTTTTGCCCATGCATCGAGACATTACTGTGCATCGATTGGAGCGTTCTCACGATGGACATCTCGAGTTTTCTTCGACTGACCGACGAAAAATGGCGGCCGTGGAGGGACCGAGAGACACGGCCTGACGAACACGCGGAACCTTGTTTCGCACAATCGACAGAACTTCATCGCGCGACGTAATCGTATCTGCCAATTCGGCGAGACGACCGGCTCGAGTGAAAGTGCACGCCGTCATCGTGGCGCGGTGCGGCGCGGAACATATTTTCACCTAACGTCTTGAACCATTAAAATCGCGCGCGGCTGAGTTTTATCGCGGCCCGACGACGGCGCCCGATTTTTATTTCACTCGGAAAACAACGCGGGCCCGCTCGGGCTTCTGTTCTTGCATGCCGGCGTTACGCAATCGCGGTCCGCTGCTGCGGGCTCGAGAAACCGCCGATGAATTTCAACCACTCCCGACCGAGGATCCGAACAAACAGCTGTTTGCCGTTTCTAACCCCTCGCTCTATACTCCTTGCAGCAGACTCCCGTATAACGCGGTCAAAAATTCTTTGCAAAAAGGACTGCATTTATGTGCATCTTCTGCAACAGTATAAGTGAACGTACTTTTTAAACAATTTTTTTTGTTAATTTATACTATTAACCACTTGCCGTATTTTAACGAGTCAGACTCGTCACGAAGACTTTAGCAAAGTCTAACCCCAATATGAATGTTACGCGTTTCTTTTTCCATGAAATAATATTTAATTTGTTTGTAATCGATATTTAAACATTTAGATAAATGTAGCCATACAAAAAATATAAATTTTATTTTCTCTTCTACGACATTTTTCGGGATAAAGACGTTTTAATCGCTGTAATTGTAGAGAAAATGGTACGGCAAGGGGTTAACTTAAATTTATACAATTTTTTAAAACAATTTTTGATCACTCTTTTTCTTCTACGGAAGAAAAATTTAATGAATATTTTCACATTAAAGAAAATGTTCAAATTTCCAGTAGAATTTGAAATCAATTACGATACGGTTTTTACATTCTTTGAGGCGCGACAAAGTTCCTTACCCGCTAGAAAAGTTCACTTTCAAGAAAATTCCGATGTCCTCAAGCCACGAACGTCTGCTGCCGATCGTTAGTAAAATCTGGAAAATTGCGGATCCACTGATTTCTAATGAATAATTTCGTAGATCGATCGCTCCTAGAATTGCCAACGGATTCGTTCGTTTCTCGCCACTTGTATGCGTAACCCTGTTACATCGAGCATCCTGAAGTTTAAGTGCACTTGTCCTTACTCTACTTTGCGACTTGAAGGCTAACGATAACTACAGATAAGAGGCTAGATATATTTGTTCCCAGCTGCTTAATAGTTCTACAATTTCTACAATTTCTACTTCACTCCAGTTTGTTGCAATTCAGGTACGGAATTTTTATTTTGCATAAAGATCCGCTGTCTAGTGATCGTCTTTAAACGTTTATAGCTCATTGCGACATTAACCGATTTCGATGAAACGCGAGTGGTTCCACTTTGAAAATTTTCAAAAAAGAGTCTAAAATTTGGCAGAATCTAATACGATTTTGATTTACTTCAAGATCTTGAAAGGCTACTGCCACTGAAAATAAGATTTGATTCGATTCCACTTTCTAAAAATGCATCTATTAGGTTGTTGCATATGAAATGTCCGATTTTAGAATGCAAATGTTGCAATGCGTTTTGATCAAGAAATACTATTACAGTTGACAGGTTCATTGTATGTCACTTTGAGGTAAAAAGCCTACAATCCTGTATTCAATTCTAATTTACACGTATAAATTTCGTTTTAAATAGATTTGATTTCAACCTCAATCAGTGCGATTGTCGCGTGCTCTTTTATAGACTGCGTATTTTATGGATTTATGGGGAAAATGAGTTGCTAAAATGATTAAAATAAGAATAAACTATTTATGTGGCTCCAGTCACTTGCGATTAACAACGCACTATTCGTTGATAGTAAAAAGAACTACAAAATAGAGATGACAATCTTGTAACTAAAGCATGTGAGTGACCGGGAAAATCCAATGTCTACCATAATGCAATTAAGAAACGTGTGATTCTTTGATCAATAAGAAATAGTTGCGGTTGTTTAGCGTTACTGTTTCAAGTCGGACATTTCATATATGCAACGAACTAATATAAAAATCGAAAATTGTATAAACATCCGCAATCTAGTGATCAGTATAAAATTCTGTTTCGGGACGGGTGCGAGTGGTTCGACGGTGCGACGACCATGGTCAATGGCGCGGGCCACAGCCAATAATTAAGATCCGAAAACAGAAATGCCGGCCGTGGAACGATACTCGAGAACTTCCTCTCTCTTTGCGGCGCGAATCGCACGCGCGGTTTCCCACGGTGCGAGATAAGCCCGTCAGAGATAAAGAGAGGCGAGAGAGGAACCGACGCGATGCGACGGGACGGGGAGAGATGGCGAAGAGGAAACGAGGTAAAAAGGAGTAGGAAAAAAAGGAAAGAGAAATAATAAGCGCGGTCGAAAGAAAGAGAGAGAGAGAGAGAAAGGGAGGGAAGGACGGGGAGAGAGAGAGAGGGAAAGAAAAGGAAAGAAGAGCGGGAGAAAAGAGGCGGGAGAAGGGGGAGGGAAAGAGAGAAAACGGCGAGGACGATGTGGGAAAAGAGGAAGCTAATCAGAAGCGGAAGTACGCTCCGGCGAGGCCCGAGGCCTTGAGAAGCATAGTCAGCCGCGCAGCTTTTAGCTCTCTTAATTGCAACTTCATTTAACGTACCCTACACATCGGGACAACCGGCCAATCCCAGGTCTTCGCGCCGCGAAACCGCGTCTTAATAACCGCCTTATCGTCCGACACGAGAGAAACACAGAGAAAGAGAGAGAAGGGAGAGCACCACGACCGACCGCAGCCAGACCGTGGAAGGTGAAAATGTCCGAGACGCCGTGTAGAAACCCGCAGAAAACCCGATGCTCTTTTAACGCCCCGTCACCGTCAAGGGTATCAAGCGAGATCGTCATGGATCGTGCTGGATCCGTCATGGATCATTCTACTTCCTCGCTGCCGAGAACCAGCTCCTCGAATTATTGCCACTGAACCTAAACTTCCCACTTTGCATATACATTACGATGCTTGATTTTCGACTTTCGATTTCTTCTGGGCTGGCCCCCCTAAATATCCTCATAATTATGAAAGTGGTCCAAGTCAAGATTTATGAATATTAGTTTATCAGTTATTTCACAACACATTATTTTAATATCTTTTTCTTTGAAATATCTCGAAACAAGAAATATATGATAATAACATTGATAATAAATTATCAATGATAATTTATGGACACATATAACTACTCGAAATTTTACAGAAATTTTACGAAAGTCATTTTCCAAAAACTTAAACTAGATTCTCGCAATTGCTAGGAATATTAATTTTATTGAATTTAACACCGATCTCGCACGCGTTTCGATCTGACGCAATTAACTAGCATGGATAATCGAGTATTACGTTAAGCTAGAACGGTAATTACTTGGCATATCTGAAGTAGCCTTTTTGGCTGATGCATAATGTGCCGTTGGTTGCACGGAATCCTTCCATTTGCAATGATTGAACCGAAAGATATTCTTCCAAATTTTCGTGAAATTAAAGATGAATGGAGTACACACGTTCGATGAAGTGTTGAATGAGCAATTCCTTCGGTGAAGGATGAAAATGATGAGCGGAAGGAGGAGAAACGTTCTACCGATAAACATAGTGATTCATAGATGATGAAAGTAGAATTATCTTACCCTATATGAAGATCTTCCATTCCAAAACATTTTTACTATCAAATCGACCATACTGAATGTCATATCTAAAAGAAGATAACTATTCCAATAATTCAAAACAATAAATCAAGGAGCGACTATTAATTAACTCTTATTAAGTTGATAAGATGATCGCGTTTTAGAAAAAGTGTAGGAAATAGTATATCAGCCTGTACAATTATGTAAAGGAGATCTAGAACGAGTTATGCACTTGTGTAGCACGGTTTAATGTAAACAACACGTTCTACATATAGACCAATCTAACAGATTGCAGCCTTCTTCGAAATTGTTCGAACGAACTTCAACGATGCAACCTACTAATCATGTTGATAAAAACGGGCTATCTAAAATGCACATCTAGAAAAGTTTCCTTTCTATGTTACGAGCAGAGAGTAGAGTGCATCACGTGCATGAGATGTGCTGTTTATCGTTCTTCATAGTGTTCGTTCTCAAGAAATGCAACAAAGTGCATCTGGGCGATCTAATAAATCAAAACTGTTCTCTGAAGCGAGTCAATATTTTCATAAACGAAAAACCAACGACGTAATAATCTAACAGAATGCAAATAAACTACGCTACGTTCAAAATTGGAATTTAAAAAATAGAATTTAGACTGTGTGTGATAACTGAATAACCGTTCTAATATTTGTACAGTCATGTTGCCCACGTTTCATGTTCAGAGATTCCACCGTAACACGAAAACTCGGCACTAATTACAAGCAGGAAATAATGGAAAGTCATTTCAGGCTTCCAGGAAAATGGCGAACAAATAGAAGGAAAATCGTTCGCTATCAGTTAGCGGTATTACTCATATAATAACTCATATAATAATTAACGATCTATTTTAACCCTTAGCACTCGAGTGGTGACTCAGAGTCACCCCGAAAAATTGCTGTATCATTATTCAAAATATTGTTTACATTATTAAATATGTTGGTATCTAATCAATTATTAAACATTTAAGTGTGAGGAGATTTTATATCCATAAAATGAGAAAAAATGTTTAATTTTAGTGTTAAAAGACAGCTATACGAAAGTGGAGTTCTCACAATCGAAAACTATCGTTGATTTACTTTTACTATCGATAGTTATTAACTCGTGTAACCTTGTAAATTATAATTTTTGGAAAATTTCTTTTTGCACATCATTTAGTAAACCGATGCTTCTAATTGCTCACAAAACAGTCGGTTGATACAATTATAAAAAAGTTATTCTGTTTTAAAGGGCGTACGAACACTTTTGCATATACACACTATCGACCGTCACTATCGATAGCTGATAGTCGAACTATCGGAAACTATCGATAGTTCTCCACCGCTAGTTCGTGCAGCTGATAGTTGCTAGCCGAGGGAAAAATTGAACGCGTCTATTCGCAAGTTTCAACTTACTGTTCTCTCACCACGAGTTTTTCGTGCAGCTTTCCGTTAGCGCTCTGAATACCATGTACATACACGTGGACATGTACGTTAAAGCCGTCGAAACGTTCGAAAAACCGGAAAAGCAATTGCACGAGTGATTCCAGCCTCGAGGAATAGGATTACGTTTGATAGATCGCCGATTACGATAATTTCCCCGTGGAAGGAGTTTACAGATCGGTACGAGTTTTCAAGCTAATCACGCTATAGTCGTAGCAGATGGCTAGTCCATTCGAAGGTAGCATGCTTACGCGTCCATGTACTGCCGGATGTTGTTACCGCCACACTGTACATATCTTCCTATCGTTTAGCAGGGAAAAAGAAACGCGAGGGAAGAAATGAAATGCAGAGTGAAATGCACACGCGATGTACCACTGTTGCGCTTAATTACAGCTGTTGCTGCGGAACATCACGTTTATAGCGATTTAATTACGATCGCTTCCTGATAATCCCAGCTTTCTTATCAACGGATCCGTCCAGAATCGTCGGACCAAGTCCCAGGATTCGTTCCGGCGAGAGCGGCTCTCTTCGAAAGGAACGATGCACAAACAAGCAAGAAACCCGGGGCGATTATCTGTACAGAAAAATGTAAACTCGCCTTACGTAATATCGATTGGGCATGATTCACGATCGATTTAGCCGTCTCTGCGCCGATCATCGCAGACGGAAAAAGAAGTCCGCGACATTGTTTCCAGTAGATACCGCAGCCTTTGGAACGCTAAACTCATAACAGCCTGAATATAATGAATCGGCGGACACGTAACGCGATGAATACGTGTGATCGAAAAGAAACCGGACTCTGTCAGTTTCCTCGCGAAGGTATCAGATCAAATCCGATGGCTTCGCCTGCTGGTCACTTCTCTAACCTCTTCTGTATCGGCCTGCCAATTTTCATCGTGCTACGTGCATCGACGTACTGAATGTTTTGCAACAACTTCTGCAACGCATTCTTAAACGCAACAGTCGAAAAATGAGTTACGCGTAATGCACTCAGGGATTTGCCAGCGAGATTCTTTTCCGCTTCATAAAATCGAGGAACTGTTAATGGCCCGAGTGTTAGGTGTTGCCCAAGAACGATTTTCTTCCATTTTTGATTCCGCTGGATTATACCGTTCTTTTGACATCATTTTCGTAGAAGAGATCGGTTTAATTGGTTTTACAATGAATATTTATTCGGAACCTGTTCCTCGACGATTTTCTATATATACGCCTCAGGAATTCTATCCGAGATCAAAGTAATTCAAAATAAGAATTACAGTAAACTCTCGTGTAACGTGATCAAACAATTGTTTAAAAAGGCTGCATATGTATATGTCTTTTACGTGACAGTAAATTTACATATACAAAAACTGTTTAAGAAGACTTATCGACACAACAGATACATATGTGTGTACAGCACTTTCGAACAATTTTGTGATCGCGTTAAGGTCGATTCATACACGCGTCCGAGAAATCGTGCGCTGTTTTTGGGGTCTCATACACGTACGATCCGAAGTTTTAGGCAACTTGAGAAGGATCGAGATGCTCGAACAAAGGCCAAGTGCCGAAGATCGTGTCATTTGCTACCCTAACCCCAGGGGTTCTGAGAACCTTTTACTCCCCTCCACACCTCAGGAGATGCCAATGCCTATGCTCTCAGTCTCGAAGAAAAGTATCGGAACGAAGCCGCTCAGACTTTCTCGGTTGTGGACGGTGTCACTTAAAACTGGGTTAGAATATTTTCTCGGACGATCGGATCGTACGTATATGAATCGACCTTTATACGGGAGCCGACTGCAGCTTTATTTTGAGAATTGTTCTTTCATCGGACTTCTTTCCTGATCTGCCTATTTATTTTATACGTACATAGAAAAATTGACTGGCTTAAAACCTCGAAAGAGTCGGTTTGCATGAACGCCAATTTGGTATACATTTTCTTAGTACAGATTGTGCAATAAAATATAAACCGAGTAAGTGAAAGGACAAACCGGCCGCGTTCGAAAGAAAGCAAGTAATTATTTTCGCCTCCGAAAAGCGAGACATTCTATGCATTATTAACCATGTTTTTTACCTCTCGTTTCAGTGAATATTTTATGGATCTGTGGCAGAAATAAGTTAATCGAATTTAACACGGTGGAAACATTTAAAGAGATGAAATACATTATTTGGAAATAAATGTTTACGTAGCTCCTATAGTTTTATCTTTATTTTGCTTAAAAATAGAATTACGACGTTTTGTTATACTGCTTTAAATTGAGCGAGCTCGGTTTCGTCATAAATGCATTTACGCGTGTATTTGATTGCTCGAGGAAAATTCGGAAAGGGCTTCGTGTTAATCTCGATTTACGTCAGAGAAATCTGTGGTTGTGAGGAAAAACGCCGCGTGTCGTAATTTCTAAAAATCTGAACCAATGCATTAATTGTGTGACGTACATCTTTGCGATAAATAAAATTCTGAATTTCTCAACAATTAATTTACATTTGATTTGTGATTTGTTTTCCAAAAACTTACTTAGAAATACTTTATTTGTAAAAGGTTCAATTTGATTTGCAAAAGGGTGAATTTGACTTGCAAAAGGGTGAATTCGGAGTGCAAAATCTATGTCAAAGAATACCTAGTCTTAAATACCTAGTCTTACAATCACAGAAATACCTGTCGAAAGTATCCGGTCGGCGGAAAGTTCGTCGACTAATTTCGATTATTGACGCGAGGCTCGATTAAAGGCGAGGAAAGAATTCGCTGGTGACGCATTAGTAGGTAAAGCTAAGTTAACCCGGAATTTCGACCGGTTCACCTTTCCAACTTGACCATAATTTCTGTTTGTGCCCGGGACATTTGCGCGGGCACGCAATCGGACCGCGCGAGAGTATGTGCATATCGGTGCAGCAGAAATATACGTATAGTATAACCGAGGGATAATGGTCGCACGAATACAAAATGACGAACGCGAAGACGCCTTTCGACGAGCCCGACCTTGACTCAAGATCGCTTTTTCTTTACGATCCGTCATCGCGAGCCATTGATGACCACATTGGACTCGCGAACGCCTCCTCCTTTTCTCCTTCTTTTTTCTTCTTCTTCTTCTTCGTCTTCTTCTTAAAAACGGTTGCGCAACTAACGCTCACATGCGACCATGGAGCACCTGAACTTGAATTATGCGCTCAGAAGAAGAATTTGCATCGTTACGCGATCGAGCCGGCGATATCCTATGATCCGCTTGAAATTTCCCCGGAACGCGGGAACACATGAATCATTTTCAAACAAGGAACACGATGATGCACACCTCGTAATTAAACGCAAATTTATATCCTGTTATTTCTGTCCTTCGCAATCAATTGCGAATTTCATGCACTTATACAATGAAAAAATCGGTAGTACGGTAGAAAAATGTTGTAGCTTACGAAAATGACAAGGCTCTATTTATTTCGATTTTCTGCAATTTTTCTTACAATATGTGGTTGGATTAAGAAATTTATCGAATCAATTTCCACGTAAGCAACTTCGCAATTTCAATGATTGTAAGATGAAAGATATAAAACCAATTTAATTATATGCAACATTATTCAGAACTTGAGAATATAAATTAGAATTTAAGAAATATCCTAATCTTCTCGATCAGCCACAAAAACCTAAAAGCGGCGTTTCCTCTGTAAATGTGCGAATGAATTAGCGCTGTGGCATCAGGAATTCGATGAGATAATAGACAGTTACGTGAATTTCGAAACAGTTACATCAACGCAATCCGAAGAATGTCGTCGCGTAGCAGACCTTATCATAACCAGAGTAAGGAACGCGAAATACTAATTTTTGGGAAGAGAACCAGGTTTTTCTGTTGCTGTTAGTAACGTGTCGAATATATTCGCGAAACAAGTTTTTCTTTCGAACGTGCTAACCATAGACTAATTCGTGAAAATTAATATTTCCAGGGGAACCCACTCGCTCGAATTGCAGAGGGCATTTCTCGGCGGTGGCAGAAATTACTTTCTCGAGGTCAATAATCACGTAATTCGCTCTACACCTATCCCGATCGTGTCGTCCCATTGTCAGCGTGAATTGCTATAGTTTGCCCGTCCGTTTCTAGGTGCGTTAGGATCGTTTCTGCTTCCAATTACGTCGCTACTTTAATTTGCACGGTGTCTTGCGTTCGATCCCGTGGAATGTTGATTCACTGCTCTAGAAATCATCGTCCATCGCTGTCTCTCCGAAACGTAATCTTTTAAGTCTTAGCTTGAAAATTATAGAATCTTAAACATTCCTTCCGACCTAAAATGTTTCCATTCTCTATGATTTTTTAAATTTTATTACTTGGACCACTTGCATAATTATACGCACATATACTGACGAACAAAAGCAACTTTCAAATTGGAATTTATATATATAGGGTGGCCCATAACTCACTTTCTACTCTAAATCATTTCTTTATTTTTTTAACCTTTTGCACTCGCAGCTATCTCAACTCGAAAATTAAACGTTTCTTCAGACCTAGAATAGTTCCATTTTACATGTCTTCTATCTTTTCATGGGTATGAAATTGCTATATGTATAATACCTCATACAATACTTAAATGTTTACAGATCTAATAATGTAAACAACATTTTAAATAATGGTACAGCAATTCTTAAGGGCGCTTCAGAGTCACCACTCGAGTGCTAAGAGCTAGACTAAGGAAGCTTTCGGATCATTATAGCCACTGTTTCGCGATTCGCAGTGCTCTTTATTTGGTCTCTCACACACACTCTCTCTCTCTCTCTCTCTCTCGCGTACTCGTAATTGCACATCGAGGCCACGCTGTGAATTATCGAGCTTTATGTGTCAGGTCGTTCGAAAAGTTCATGTCGATTCGATCTGCACCGGCACAAACACTAATTCGTTCAGAGGCTAACCGAATCGATCTCTTCCCCAGATTCTCCCAATTTTTCTTGGCAAATCGCTCGACTTCACTGTTCCTATTCAGAATAAATTTCCTGAACACCAGACTTCATTTTACAATTCAAATTCTAAGGACACACTGTAATTGACACACTTATTCATTATTTTAGTGCAATGTCTCGATAAATGCAGTCTTGTTATTTTTAAAAGGCAATTTAAATTATACGCTGCTTGTTTTAATATTAGCAACTCTAGGCTCGATACCACTGAACATGAGAAACATTTAAAAATACAATTGATTAAGCACATTTATTCATACTCTTCCATTTGTATCTTTTGAAAAAGTAAGCAAACGTCTATGTATGCACAGGGACACGTGTGAAACGTTTTTGGCAGTCAGTTTGTCCGTGTTTGTCCAATCAAAACATTTTGTTCCTTCCGAGGACGAATATGATATAATAAACGGCGTGCGAATATTCACGCAAATTGACGTTTTTCAATACTCTGTAGAGCAAATCCGCGTCGATTATGTTTATTCTGCTGGCAGCTTTAGAATTTGATAGAAACGCAGGAAGACGAGTTCTTCCGTAGTCGTTCTCCGCATAGGAAGATCGTGCGTTTACGCGAACAAGGTCTACTAAAATTATACGATTTATCGTGTTTCGATTTCCTCGTCGAGATAGCAAACTTTCGCACTGTCCAGCTGTTACTTGTTCGAGGCTACTGAAAATATTAACTTTTAATTACTTAAAACGCATAAGCAAATGTGTCGACTACACTAGCAAATATCTGTTTCGCATTTAAGTATTTATTCCATCAGTTACGTAGAAAATGTGAGTAACTTGAAAGTTAAAACGAGATTCGAAGAGCTTGTGAAAATCTGTGTCGCGCGCTGTCTGCCAGTAGATCAGCTCAACAAGTGCTCGTCGTCGATCCTCGACGTAGCAAGAAACTTTTTAGAAGAATACTTCAAATATTTCGAAGGCTTTATCCTGCTATCTCAGACTTTATCGAAGCTAGTCGAACGAGATTCAACTCCGTTCTCTCGCGAAGCCCTAATTTCGAGGCAGCGGGCACTCGTCGCGTCAAAGAGAAAGGTTCGCTTCTGGGCCAGAAGCCGAAACGCAGCGAGGTGGTTAGAAATGCAGATCGACGATTCCGTTTTTGACGCGGTGGTCGGGTCTCTTGAAGTGTGCCATGTAACACCGCGCTGATCGCAAGAAGAAAGAAGAGAGGAGAATAGATCTACGTCTACGATATAAGTACAATATGTAATCGAAGATTCTCACCTTGTAATTTGAATCGTCCGCACTTTATCCAATATGGTATCCAAGGGGAACAAAATAAATCGGCGAACGCGATATATATATTTTCCGTTAAGACTCTCTTGAGGAGTTACGCAGCATCTCCACGAGCCGACGACCCGAAATCCCGTGATAGCGGCGACGAGGACGACGACGGTGCATACACGTGACGTACATTGATATACCGGAGCGTGGATCACCACCGAGAAATAGATCACGGCACGTCGTTGCGGAACGCAGGCGAAAACGGTCGGCGTGCGGGATAGCGAAACGACGGCGACGTGGATTACGTTGAGAAAAACCGGAACAATATATCGGTGGCCGGGCACTTGGATCACTTCACACCGGTGAACACGTCCGCATAGTCGGGTCACGTGAAAGCGGGATCGTTGCGGATTTTTCGGACGGATCGTTGGATCGATCGACGCGCGGTGAAAATCGGTCGTTCGATGATCAAACACTGTGTCGTATCGCGCGCACAAACACACAAAACACCCGGGGACGGACACACACGCACGTGATCGTCGAGCAGAAGAGAGAAGAGAGAAAGAGAGAGAGAGAGACGTGTCTCGACACCTGATTTACTGTTTCGCAACGGCTACTCTCCGGGTCCAGGGATGAAGGAGAAAGGTGCCGCGGGAATTACGAGCACGACCACGACGACGACGACGCAGCGATCGACGCGTTACGGCGACGTCGACGACGACGGAGAACTTTTTTCCAACGGGGTCTGCTCCGTTGGCTGTCCAGGGTCAACCGGCTGGCTCCGTGCGCGGCACTTTTACCCGTTGGGTACTCTCAAGGACTCGGAGGTGGCTCCTATTCCTTTCTCTTATCCTTTCGCGCGCGCGCCTTTTTTATCCCGCTAACCTTTTTAAGCGCACTTTTAATTCCGCTCGGCCGCGTGTCTCCGCGGTCTGCGCACTCGCAAGCTCTCGGATCTTGTTGCGGGCCTTAGACGAAGCGCATCGGGGCTGCTGAATCGATCAGAGAGGTGTTCGCACAGCTGCGAGAGAGCCTTCAAGAAAGCGGAGATGCTCCACGACGACGACGACGACAACAACGGTGCCGATGAAGAAAACAAGCGAATCCAGCCACATCCGGATCGTCTTTCAAACTCGTCCTCCGACAACGACGTCCGGCGTACCGCGCATTTCCTCTTTTCACCTCTCCTCGGCCATGCGACTTCTTTCACGAGACACACCGTCCGCGTCGTCCACTCGGCGCTAACCCTCGGGACGATCCGGAGAGCTCGTGCTCGAACACCGTATCTCCACCGTGTATCGTTTGTCCGTGCGATTTCCTGCGGCGCGGGATCACCGGGGTGTTGCTCTCTCTTTCTCTCCCTCCCTTTCTCTCTCTTTCTCTCGCTTTCTTTCTCTTCTCCTCGTTTTCTTCTTCGTCTTCTTCCTCTTCCTCTTCTCTCGTTCCCCTCTCTCTCTTTCTCTTTCTCTCTGGCTCGAGCTTCTCTTCTTCCGTCAGTCGCCTCTCCCTTTCTCTGTCTCCTTTCTCTTCGGGTTTTGTAATCCGTTTTACGAAACTGCCGAGCGAACGGGACACGATCGACGAATCGAGGAGACACGAGCGATACACTCTTGTACGACGGACAGCCCGCCGATCATCCAGAGGACTGTTGCTGCTGTTGTTCTCTTTCTCTCTCACTGTATCCCGGAAGCGGGTTCGCCTACGCGATACGCGAACAATGATGACGACAATCGACGCCGACCTTGATTACGTTGATTTCACGAAACAAACTCGCTTTCTTCTACTTGCTGTCGTTCCACGGCCTGGCGTTATCCAACAAACACGCTCTTCTTTTCACCTGTGGTTCCCTTATACTTCGGCGAACACATACGTATGTACACTCGACGATCCGGGGCACAGAGGATTTACACGGGACTAGAAAACAGTCGTTGCACAATTGCACAGAACAGATCGAACTCCAATGTTCCGAGTTCCCCGCGACAACAGTTCGCCGCGCGCGCCGTTTCCGCGGGAACGATCGACAACTCTCGGTTACGAGACGGGTTACCGTCTCTCGACGACGACGACGAGAGAAACAGCCTCGAGAAGGTGGAACCAAATCCGAAAGCCGCCGAGAGAAAGACCGGCCGATCACGGAGAGAAAGAGAAAGAGAAAGAGAGAGGCGGGAATATTCGGCTGTGTCCAGTCTACGAGACAGGATCGGATTTTAGCGCGCTCCGCACGCGCTCCCGCGAGCCCTAGTCGGCGGTTTCAACTTTTACTTTCAGCTCTTACACAACGCGGCCCGCCGCTCTTGCCTGGTACGTAAGCGGTAACCGAGTGCTCGCGAGAGCCTCGCTCTTCGTTTCGAAGCTTCTTCTTTTCCTCTCGTTCCTCCCTTTCCTTCTCTTCGGCTCCTTTCTCTTCTTCCCTGGTGCTTGTCGATCCTCGCTTGCCGCGGCTGCGATGATGCCGATCCGATTCCGATATGACAGAACACGCCGCTGGCCGCGCCGCGCCGTTCCGTGGCAGTCGGCCACGAAAATTTCCCCTTTCGAAAGTGAAACCGTGTCGGCGGTCGTGGTTCCCGCGTGCGTCAACTGTCCGTGCAAGCGGAGCTCTTCCGGAGGACCTTCCGCGCACCCGACCGGGCCTGTCCAAAGAGCACGTGCATCGACGAAAGCACGTGCGGATGAGCACGTGTCCGCTGTTTTCGTCCGGCAGAGTAGCGACTCCGGCTCCTCCTGTCCGCCCCCAATATTTTACCACCGATATCTCCAAAGTTTCGCCGTATCGGTGAACAGAACCGGATTAGGTTCACCGTTTAATTCGATCCGATGGTCCCGACCCGGAAGTAGGTAGACACCGGACCCACGTGACTTCGATCTACGCGATGTGTCGCGCGCGCGACCGTACGACAGCGGCGCGCCGTTGACAACGCGCGCTCCGATCACGAAAAAAGAAAAACAAGGTTGACAGCGTTGCGTCGTGCCGGTTATCGTTGATATTTCGCCGCACTCTGCACACATACACGTACACATGTGCACGCACGCCGTCGAACCCTTCGATACGCACAGGACAGACAGACACACACACACACACACTCGGGTTCGCGCACTTCGATCAAAAACGATGGATGTTGTTTTTCGCGTGTGGTATGATCTTCTCTCTTTCTCGCTTCTCGCCGGAGGCCTTCTTCAGGGAGAGAGGGTCTCTTCCGGTCTCCGCGGTGTGTCTCACTGCTCCTCGCTCCGTCGTAACTTTTGCGCAAAGCCGAGACCCTCTCTTACTCTTTACTTCTCTCTCTTTTCCTCCCTCTCTCTTCCTCTCCGTCTCTCTGCTGCTCTCTTTCTTTTCCTCTCTATCTCTTTCTCCCTTTTGCTCTCCGGGCTGTCTCTTTCTCTCTCTGGTCCTAGGTAAACGCGGAGAGAGGTAGACTGGGCAGTCAGTAAGAGATGGTGGTGGTGGAGGTGGTGACGATGGTGGTGGCTGATGCGATTCGATGGTAGTGGTGGGCACACGGACGCCGCTCGAAATGTCTACACACCATCCACCGATCGTAGCGTCGGGACGATGTCGACCGACCGTGGTGTTGGTGAGCACGCGGTACGCTGTTTGTGTGCGCGCGCGTGTGTTTATGGGTGATGCGACGACGATGGTGCTATGGTGGCGGTGGTGGTAGTAGTGGTATAGTGGTGGTGGTATCGATGGTGGTTGGTGGTGGTGGTAGAGAAGAGGCCAGGTGGGCCCGGTGGCTTACAGGCGAGCCCAGAAAGGGTTGAGGGTCCGAAAAGCACGGTTGTCTCTCTCGGCAAGAGAACTCCCGGGCGCAATACTACTCACGGCCGATAGAGAGGAGGAGGCCTCTCTCGCCTGAGTCTTGTGAGTTCGTTTGTAAAGGACCGTAGTATTGGTTCCTCGTCGAGTGCCACCTCTCGCCTCTCCCTCTCCACGTGTGTCTCTCTCTCTTCTGCGCTTACTCTTCCCTCCCACCATATCGCCCTTCCACCTACCGCCTAACCACCTTCCTCTCCACTCTCCCTTTCCCCACTGGTGTGCTCTCACTATTACATTACAAATAGCTCTCTTGCCTAGGCCTCGTTTGTGAGGTGTTGCTCCTTCCGTGTACATTCATATGCGTCGGCGCGCTGTGTGTATGCGCGTGCCTCGATTCACAGTCTAGCTCGTCTATCAGCCGCACACGTGTGCGCACAGCAGTGTGTGCACGTATGTGCGTGCGACTTCGGTGCACATGCACGAGCCGTCGTCGCGCGACAGCGGCTATAGTCTCTCCCTCTCTCTCTCTCTCTCTCTCCTTCTCTGTATCTATCTTTCTTCGTTTGTTCGCTAGCCTTCCTCTCTCTCTCCTCTCTTCTCCTCTTCACCAACCCTCTCTTTCCGTCTCCCGCTTTTCTCCCTCCTTTTCTCTCCCCCCGCCTTTTCTTTCTCGTTTCTGTATCTAGCCGTATGCACGAAGTCTTTCACGGCTCTAGTGTGCGCGCGTACCACGCACACGCGAAAATCGCAACGGTTCTCTATAGGCTGTACATCGGCCGTCCTCGTCGGCCAAACGGGGCCACACAGAAGCGCCTCTCTGTCACGGTAATGGTGTAATACAAGACTTCGTTTGTACCCGTGCACGTAATACGTAAGAATGAGGCAAGAGTTTCCCCCTCCACCCCGACTCTTTCTCTTATCCCTCCCTCTCTCTCTCTCTCTCTCTCTCTCTCTATCTCTCTCTCCTTCTTTCCCTTTCGACCTCTCTTTCTTCGACGACCCTACCCCCTTGGCCCTACGTTTCCGTTCTCTTCGCCGTCTTCCCGTGTGAATCCCCCATTCCCTTTTCTTCGTCTGCAATTCCCATCCTCGCTCGTACACGCCGGAAACTTTATCTTTCACTTTTCTCGTCCCACTCTCCCCCGTTGTTTCTCTGCTTTTCTCCGCCTCGGATCCCTTTCAGCTCCAAATGAACGCGCTTGCGCTTGGTCGTCCCGCGGGCCTAGGAGATGGAACGTTGCGTTTCCTTCTCCTCTTCCTCCTCCTACTCCTTCTCGACTTCTTCTTCTTCTTCGTCTTTTTCTTTTTCTTCTTCTTCCCTTTCCTCGTTGCCCTTCCCTCTCGTTGCATCTTTCTTTCTTTCTTGCTTGCTTTCTTTCTTTCTCTCTCTTTCTCTGTTCGTTTGTCGCCTCTTTCGACGACCTTCTCCGAACCCGTTCATCCATTCCCGCCATGCCCATCACTCCCACGTGCTTTCTTTCCGGTGAAAACGGCTGGCCCAATCGGCACGCGAGCACGCGGGCGAACGCGAGCGCAATCATGCTAGCCTAGCACAGATACCAAAGCCTCTCGATACAGTTCTTTTTCATACCGAGGAATTATAATGCCGTTGCTCCAGTTATGCATCGGACACGCTCTCAGCCGTGATCGATAGTGAAATGCTTGAATGACTCGCTGGTAAACACCTTCGGCTTCAGGTTTCCTCCGTGTTTATTTTAATTACGGCTTTAGCTAGTGACGCAAACATCTCTGACTACTCTTATCAGAGGATTAGTGTGGCCGCCGCGGGAATCGGCTGATCAACGTTTTCCCCTCGCCGAGGAAAACGCGTCGCGACGGCGAGATGTTTCGGATTCGACACCACCTCACGCCCTTTGCTTGTAGGAAAAATGCCCCGAGGAAAATCGGGTAGAATTACTGGACACACACACACACACACACACACACCAGATCTTATCCCCGCGCGAAAGTGAATATTAAATCTGATAAGATTAGCGGGTTACCTGATCGGACATTTAGTTTGACGATATTCAGAACACCTTCTCCCCAGTTTTTTTTCGGTTTAATGCTGGGCTACACGGTACTTGGACTTTCTAATGAATTTATGGCGACTGGTTTTTCTTCGCGCCGACGACGTTCGTGGTTGAATGAGGTGCACAAAAATGCTATGATCGAATGGAACGCTCTGAATTTAGCTTCGTATGAATTACACCTGCAAAGATAGCTTCCAGATGCAGCTCTACTCGTCTGCTTGCGTGAAGATTTATCTCCGATCATTTTGAAATGACATTTTCAGATTCTTCGTATACACATAATATGGTGTATCAATTAAATGTATTAACCCTTAGCAATTAAACATTGCTGTACCATTATTCAGAATATTGTGTACTTTATTAAATATGCTGGTATGTCATACTGCGATTCAACCCTTTCCAGACAGAAATTATTATTCTCAGAACTTTTACTGAACACGTCTTTACCTAATTTTAACTCTGTGATTTAACACTTCAATACATGATCTGGTTTCATAAAAAAAAATTGGTCACCTCAAATTGTTAAAAAGAACAATCAAAATTATTAACCATCAGCAGTCGAGGGGTGACTCTGAGTCACCACTAACAATTGCTGTGCCATTATTCGCAATATTGTTTACATTATTAAATATGTTGGTATCTAATCAATCTAATCAAAATAAACATTTCCTACGCGAATTGCAACCAACTGGAGTGAAATAGAACTTTGTATTCTGCCTGAATATGTTTAAAAAATAGGTAGGAAATAATATAACAATATTTTTAAATTCTTCTATATATAATGTTTTCACCAAATCCGCTGTGTATAATAATCAATTAAACATTTAAGTATTGTATAAGGCATTATATCAACTTCATATCCATAAAATGAGAAGAATCATATACAATGGAATTTTTCTAGATCGGAAGGAATTTGTATTACACAATTTCCAAGATAAAATTATGTAAAGGGTTAATTGAAAGATTCATTTCAGTCTCTTTTAAGCAGACCATAATGAAACAGCCTGCGTTAGAATATATCTGAAATATGTGTTGTTCTAATTGCGACAGAAATTGAAAGAGATGATAACCGAACGAAGCTGACGAAAAATAATAATAGATAGTACAGTTGTGATTATTAACCATACAAAGACAGCCTCGAGACTCGGCTACTTATCTGCGTACATAACGATCTACTTCCGACACTTCTCCTCAGAAATAATATCTGTGCTCAAATAGGAATCATATTTCAATGACGATCTTGAACACGTAAACTGCGATGCGTATCTTTTCGTGAATGTTCTATAATTTTTCTATTATACATAATACACGTGACTGTGAGAACATGTACATACATATACTACATACTATGAGAACGCAATAACAAAGCTGCATAAAATGTGGCAAAAAAAAATGGCGTTGCTTCAATGCCACACATGATCGTGGATATACTTAACTATACAGTACCTTTTTCCATGAAATCTAAACAGTTCGAACATGTAAATTGAAAAAATACGCTGCGTAACCGCGCAAAAATAAATTTAAGCAAAATTGCAAGCGATAAGGCGAAGTCAAGTGTGCAAATTACGATCACGCGACTTCAAACGTTAGAGCAGTCGTTCTTAACCTTTTTGAAGTCAGGGAACAGTTTTTTGATTACATGAAAAACTCTTGCGGAACACCAAAATTAATGATCCAAAAAATAAACAAAATCATCCGCGTAGAAATAAATATATTCTAGAAAATATATTATTAGATATATTTAATATATTTCGCGGAATTTCGCGGAACACCGGTTAAGAACCAGTGCGTTAGAGGGTCGCCAACAAAACTAATGTTCAAACAATTCCGAAAGAAGATTATTTTTTCTAATACTTTGAGTCGCGTCAACTGCTCAGATTATACATGCGACTATCAAGTCTGTTATAGTGTTTAAAAAAAAAAAGAAAAAGATTAAAAGAGTTTGACAATGCCGATATACTATTTTTAACATATAAAAATCATTAATGAGGAAAATAAATTTTTACTTAACTCCTATAGCTTGAAACTGATGAATAACAATTTTATTTTGCATAAAGATTCGCAGTATAGTGATAGCAAACACGAATGGCGACTTGCCTTATCGTGCTCAGATAAAATATTAATAAATACCTAAAAATGTAAGAAGGTTCTTAGTGTCTTTTACCATAAATCCCTAAAATCGATGGGGTCAGTTGCCTCGTCTTGATTAACCCTCATCCGTCCCTCGTTTTACAAACCGAATCTGTCCCTCGGCGTCGAATTGACACAGTGGTAAAAGATCGATGAAATAACAAAGTAAGCAGTTATTCAAATCGATGAGTTAACATTCACATCTTGGGTTTCCCGGTTATCTATATCGCATTAAAACAGTAAAAGTGACGAAGTTTCAAGCAAACTTGCCTTCAAGTAACAGAACAGTACAACTTATTTCGAGAGAATTGTGTCAAATTGAGGGACGGTTGAGGGTTAAGGGAGTAAGGCTCCTTTTCCCAGGATTGGAAGGGTGCGGGAATCGCGTTCTTATGTATCGATAATACAAAAATGGCTTTTTTTAGTAGTCAAAAACGCTAGACAAAATCTAGGGCGCTGTCGCCCTCAAAAGTCCTATTTTTTCGTTTACGAGGCGTACTGAAACGAAATCGTATTTTCTAAATTTTCAATATAGGCCCATATAAATAAGTTATAAAATGCAACAGTTAGTATTTTTTCTACAATTCCGATCAATTGCAATTTTTAAAAAAATTTCTTTTCACATCCTGGTAGTAAACTAATTGCTCTAGCTTCCCAAAACAGTTCAAATCGTATAGTACAATATTAAAAAACTTATCGTCATTTTTAGAGCGTCCGAATATTAATTCGTTTCACTATAACTACATGCTGCCGAATACTGCAAATTACGCCTCGTAAACGAAAAAATAGGACTTTCGAGGGAGATAACGCTCTAGATCGATCTTTCATCTAGCGTTTTATGACTACTGAAAAACGCGAAGAACCCTTGCAATCCTGGAAACGTGTCTACCGCCATAACAAATTGTTCGTCGTGGCAGTGAACGTGTGGAGGTTGTCCTCCAACACTGTACCTACCGGAAGCCAATATTAATAGAGTACCTCTATCCGGAATCTCGACGACGAGTCTGACTCGATATCGTAGGGGTTAACGGTGGTCGAATGTTGGCTTCCGAAGAAGACTGCAACAACAACAGGAAAACGAATGAAGCATCGAAGGAGGATGGCCAACTCCGTTCTACCGACGTACGTTTGTCGCGTCGGGTAATTGCCATTGCACGTATTAGACAGTTCGTAAATAATAAAGCTCGCTGGTCACCGGGTGTGCAACTGCTCTTTCAGCTGCTCCAAATTGATAGGTGCGGTTCCCTGCAACTAGTTTATGTAACCGCGTCGTCGTCGTCCTCGCTGCGATACCGAAGCTGCTTCCGATCGCAGGAAAAACTTCTTTTCATTCATCTGTTCGGGCATGCTCTCGTGGCGAGAGCGCGCGGCGCGCGCGTCGTCGTCCCGTTTCATTAACGCAACCTTTAAGCACGCGAGAACGTTTTACTTTTCATTGGAACTATTTATAAACATTCTTCGAAAGAATTTCATGGCCGACCAGTGCGGCTTGAATTCGAGTCGGTGTACCAGATACGTGATTGTTTCTTTATCCCTCTTTCTCTGGCCGGCTCGTGCCGTGGCCGGGGACGTACGCACACGGTGTATGTTATGTGCGTATGTGTCTGCACGTATGTATGTAGATACTCTATGTACCACTGCCGCTTCTGGTGTAAATGTACCTACCCGCAGCTATTGCCATTCGTAGATTCGGTCAACGATGTGCACGCGTCCGGAGATTACGGCAACGGCCGGCTATACTTAGAGCGGTAGACGAATTTCGCTCGAGGGCCGCTTAGAAACGAGGTCGGGGAACAGCTGATGCGATATGCACCGAGCCGCAATCCACCGTGATAACGCTTCCCTTTTGCTTTCAACAGACTCTCGCTGCTGACGATCTAACCGATTCCTCTCGATATACAGTCTAAATCAGACCTTCTGTGTACTGTTCGCTGAACCACGTGTTTCGCCAGATTTCGAGATAACAAAATATTTCTGGCTTTTGTGATTCACTTATACCAGAGTTGGGCAAAAATTGAATCGACGATTGACGATTTTTCTACTTCAATCGATAAACGCAATTAACAATTGATCTCCTAGTTTAGTCGTTAATTGCGGTTAACGATTAAATTTCTACTTTAGTCGTTAATTGCGATTAACGATTATTAATCGTCAATCGGATAATTGATTAATGCTGAATTGATAACTGCTGAAATTTCGAAATGAAATACGGAATCAAAACTGTGTGAATACTGGAAAAAATGTAAACTGAATGTAGGTGTATTGTCATTTGGTCTATATACAGGGTGTCCCACAATTCCTTCAACAGCCGGAAATGGGAGGTTCCTGAGATCATTTGAAGCAACATTTTCCTTTGCAAAAATGTTACCCGCGGCTTTGTTTAGGAGTTATTAACGAAAAACACGGACCAATCAGAGCGCGACCCAGACGCGAGTTGACACAGTCGGCCAATAGACAGTTGGCGCGCCGGGCGGACTGTGCTAACTCGCGTCTAGGTCACGCTCTGATTGGTCCGTGTTTTTCGTTAATAACTCCTAAACAAAGCCGCGGATAACATTTTTGCAAAGGAAAATGTTGCTTCAAATGATCTCAGGAACCTCCCATTTCCGGCTGTTGAAGGAATTTTGGGACACCCTGTATATAATACAAACTCTGTTTACGTGCTTTTATGTTTTTTTTTCAATGAATTCTTTTTTTTTAATCAACGATTGACGATTAACTTCATCAATCGATTGAATCAATCGTCGATTTTTCCATGATTTTTTAAAATCAACGATTGACTATTTACTTCATCAATCGATTGATCCAATCGTCGATTTTTCGATGATTTCCTTTTTTTAATCGTACACATTAATCAATCAATCATGATTAAAATTTTAATTACACTATGTCGAGTCAGAATCAACATCACCTTTTGCATCAACTTTATGAATGATTTAATAAAGACGACACTTGATAAAGTGTTAAAATATAATCAATCTTCGAATGGAATTACAGCCACACTGAGTTCTTGCTATTTTTATGAGAAGTATTTAATTGTAGATATTTCTTCGCAGCCATTTTGCTTCAACAGAATTTACAATAGCTCTACAGTCACGTCGCAAAATAAGGTTCATTGTTACCGAATAACAAGATCGCACATGAGCGTTTCACGAAAATATCTTGGATTTTTCTACAATCGTTTTTACATATAGCATTGTTAGCAATTTTTACAATATCCTCAAACAAAGAAACATTTACGCTATCCAGAATCAACGACTCCGTATGCACCAGCTTAATGAATCTTGCTCGAATCGAGCGTCTCTCTATTTGGTTAGCCGCCAAGACGTTCAGGAGCCTGCACCGTTGCTCAATTGTTAAAAATGTCGTCGTCTTAAGTAATAATTTAATCGGTAATCGATGAGAAATAGGTAACCTTTTGGACAGATGTGAACGCTGCAACACGGGCAATAGCGTCGTTTAATCGTTCCGAGATTCAACATCTGTGTTATTCAGCTTACACGATTTATCTTTCCCTAGTCAATAAAATATTGACCAATCACCGATAGTCAAATGTCTATTTATATTTGTCCAAATCATGCTGCCGAATCATTCTTTAACAAGAAACAAAACATGTTTCCTATCAGTTTTCCTTCTTGCAAAATGCTTTCTAATGCAATCCGAAACACTTTTTAATGTACAGGATACTATTGGGTTGGCAAGACAGTAATTTCGGTACTGTATGGTGAAATAAAACTGAATTTCTTTATTCAAGTGATGAACTTTAATCAATAAAATATTTTCTTATTTCATCTTTTTAGCAAAAGATCGTCAAACAAAGGGGAAAATAGTTCATTGCTTGAATAAAAAAATTCGGCTCTATTTCACCTCAAAATACCGAAATTACTTTCTTGCCAACCCAATATTAATCCTTTGCAGTCAGAGCTATTTTAACTTGAAAATTAAACATTTCTTCCGACCTAGAACAATTCCATTGTTGTACAGCACTTTTTAGTGGTGACTCCGAGTCTTCCCTCGATTACTAAGGGTTAATCATTTCTATCGTTCTTTTTAATAATTTGAGGTGACCAATTTTTTTTATGAAACCGTATTACGTATTCAAGAGCTAAATCTCAGTGTTCAAATTAGGAAAAGATGTCGATGCAATTTGAGAATAATCATTTTTGACATACCCAACATATTTAATAATGTAAACAATATTGCGAATAACGGTACAGCACTTTTCAGTGATGACTCCGAGTCACCCCTCGGCAGCTAAGGGACAAATATAAATAAGTGAAAGTGTCGAAAAATCGTTGCACGCTATAATGGCGGCGTTAAACATTCGTTGCAGTTTCAAGAGAATACAAAAAGAGCCGGCCGACGAAGATGAGAATGAAGAACACGAGGAGCTCGAAAAGAATTTCTGCAGGGCGGCGTCGAATATTCGCGCGCGCGTTATCACCGGCTAACTAATTGTGAGAAACTAATTAATTTGTTTGGCGCGGCTACGAAGACGTCGGGCCATCCCGTCGCCGGCGACCGCCTCGAGTTATCGTACCCGATATTATTTATTTATTTATGGTGCGGTCTAAATTAAAAGCGCGTCGAGAAGGCCAAACGTCTTGCGTAATCGTTGCAGGGAGCACGCGGCTGTTTATCATTACGTGTGAAAGAGTGGAGAGGAGGTGGATGAGGATGTGGACTAGACGAGCGGCGCAGGGGCGGACGGAGAGGGCAGGAAGAGAGAAAGAAAGGGAAGCGAGAAAAAGAGGGGAAGACTGCAAGGTCCTCTTCAACCTCGGCACGCATGCAATTAAGCACTTTGCCAGGCTTTTTTTCGCATTGTCTCTCTCTCTCTCTCGGTGTTTATGCTTTTAACATCCTAGACGCTTCGCTTCGCTAGCGCCTCCATTACACTCGTTTGCATCCGGCGTCATTACTTTTCCACAATTTTTCCATTAATCCTACGCCTAGATCGTCGCAAAAACTGGAACTGCAATTACCACTTTGCCGATTTTCTTTGATTGGAACACGATCGCTGCTAGTCGAGCGGTTTTATACGCGGATGTTCTGTCATTCGAGCAGAGTGTTTTCTATTAATCAGATGCGATTCGATGAGGAAATTTCCTAGTCGTTGTAATTTGACTGCGGAATGATATGGATTTGTCGGATTTACGAAGAAAATGTTGACGCACATACGCTGCCGGGCAAAAGTTTCGAATCACTTGTTGATTTTTGGAAAATTCGAATACACCGATCAATTTTCAGATGATCAATCGTTATTGTATCAAACATGAACTAGTTGAATAATACATATTTCATTTTATACACAAATGTACTTTTCTAACGAGACATCTTTGGCAATTTCTACAAGAAGCATGGAACAATATCAAATTAAAGCGGTTCTTTAATGAAAGAGCAATTTGAAGAAAAATGCGGGCTCCTTGACAAAAAAAATAAATAATACAAAATGTAGAACATATCATTATGTACTCAAAAATCTAGGGGGTTTGCGCAGCGCACGACTAGACAGTCGCCGGGCACGCAACATTTCTCCGGTTATCAGCGCAATCTTATCACCATGGATGTTCTTTTCCTCGCCTGACTCACGCGACACTAAAATTAGGCCAATCTCCTTTGCTCACCGACGACCAGTGCTTTCCGGAGCCGAATGATAACCCATTTTTTTACGAAATAGGGACTAGCGGTATTAGGTCATTCAGAAAGTCCCACGAGTTGGCTCTGGCCCACATTCGACTTACACTCTGCGTCTTCTATCTCTGCCATTTTTCAAAAATTACGTACTCTTGAATAGACAGACAGACACTGATACATACTAGGTCATTCAGAAAGTTCTCAGCCTAACAATGAAATGACATGAACTAATGAGTCAAAATACATTTAGTCTTCAGTATATTCTCCCTTAAGCTCAATGCATTTTTTCCAACGATTTTCTAATTCGTTTACCCCATCTCTGAAATGATTTTCCTCGAGACCTCCAAAATACTCATCTACGGCTGCTGTAACTTCTTCATTTCTGTCAAGGACGGATGTTTTCAACAACGATTGCTGCTACCAATATCATCTATGTGTCAGGCTACGAACTTTCTGAATGACCTAGTACTCGGTCACATCTATCGAAGCCTTACTGTACTTCCGCACAAAGCCGAGCATGTCCAACGGATCTCGTTTGGAGCGCAACTCTGCTCGTATCTCGCGCGGCACAGATTTCACGGTTTGCGCAATATTTTTGATCGAGCGTTGCGCAACAAGTTAGTCGTTCCCCGCGGCAGTTGACAAACGTCGTGCACATCTATCGAAGCACTACCGTAGTTGTGTATCAGACACTCGCTACCTCCGATTCAGAGCGCAGTGTAACTCGTATCTCGCGCGGCCCAGATTTCACGGTTTGCGCAATATTTTCGATCGGTGGTTACGCAACAAGTTAGTCATTTTCCGCGGCTGTTTACAAACAGCGTGTCCGCAGCAGCGGGACCCGTTGGAAATGTCATAGCGGGACCGGGAGCCGGTCGGGAACAGCCTCTGGAGCAGTATCGTCGAGAGCTCCAGAAAATAGAGCCAGCCAGTCATCCAGCCAGCCCGTTGTCGGTTTGTTGTTCGGCGGCGCCGCCGTGTCCCGAAAATTATGGGACAACACCCCCCGGGGTCACTCGGTCTCTCGTGAGACAGTCTCACCCTCCTCCGAACTCTTTCACCTCTGCTCGTGGTGCTCCCCCCTTCCTCCCTCCCTGTTGTGTCCCGGGGTCTGTCCCCTCCCTCCGGCGAACGGTGCTCCTTTCTAACACTCGAACGTTTGGCTCTGTGCACCTCATCCCACGAGAGAGAGAGGTGGTCTTGGACGATCGTACTTGCACCTTTCTCACAGCGCGCGACGCAGCGCAGGTCTAGCCGTGTATCCCTTCTTTCCTCGTCCCTTTCACTCGGATCCGTGGCGAGACGAGGAGAGCAGGTTCAGCGAAATGCGAAAAAGAAGGGAGCACCGAGAGAAAAGGGCAGGGGGAGAACGGAGAGAGAGAGAGAGAGAGTTAGCTGGAGCAGGACAACGGCAAGCTCCTCGAGGTGCAATGGAACACCGGCATGGAAAAACAGAGATAGAGGACACGGGGGCAATATTATAACAGGCGAACGAGAGGAGGACAGACGACGAGGAAAGAGCAGGGGACGGGGAAAGAGAATGCAGAATGAGAAGTAGAAAGATGGAGATCCAGTTTGACCGTATAGGTTAGATCCTCGTTGGTCTTGTGTATTTCGAGATGACTCGTTTTATTGCGAATCCGGTTTGCTCCCCGCGACCAACAACGGCGCAAGAGGAGTCGCGAGAGGAGACAGAATGAGAAAAAGAGAGAGCTCCGTTGCACTGGAGGGCTGCGACTGATCGAGGAAGCGGTGGAGGAGGAGTCGTAGGAAAAGGAAAGGGAGTGATCTTTCTTTGGTCGTTCCACCGACTCGGACCCTCCCTTTCTCCTCTTATTCTGCTCTAGTTGCTAATGCTGTTGCTGCTGCTGTTGCTGTTGCTGTTGCTGTTGCTGCTACCTACCGCCTTCGCTGCGGACCCATACCCCATGCTTGATGTTCTTGTTGCTACCGTCTAGTTGCTACCAACCAGTCGTCCGGCTACTGATGCGCATCACGCACCAGTGGTGTAGGTGATAGAAGTGACGATGCTGGAAGGTGGTGGCTAGCTTCAAGGTTGCTTGCTCTCGACGATCTTGCTACTTGCACACCGGGTATATATGTATATATACGTTAACTAGACCTGCTAGGCATAAACGGTCTCGTGTACCCTCCTGCGACTCTTTGCGAAGGTCCTCGCGGATCAGTCTTTTAGATCTTTCTTTCCAGACTGGATGTTCAGGTGGGGGATTGATAAGATGTCTCTTGGGGATTCCCCGATGTTAACACGTTTCGAACGTGTTCCTTCAGTGTAGTCTTCTTCAATGGTCTACGCATTATGGCTGCGATTTTTCACCTTTTTCTTCAGTTGTTTGCTCTCGCCGATCAATCTTTTCGACACAGTTTTCAAGTTGCAGACTGATCAGCTGACTCTTCGGGGGTCCCCGCTGTTCGGACAAATTGTGGACGTTTTTACTAGGTGTACGCGAAGGTTTCAGTCTTTTTAGAATATCAATTCGAATTACGCGGTGGGAGCTGCGAGTTCAGCTATCAATTACAGATTCAATTTGTCCAGACATGACGTAGCAGCGAACGTGTAAACAAGCTTATTCAGCTTTAATTTAAAAAGAAAATCGTCGTTCTATCTCGTTCCTATGGAAAGTTTTTTGATTTGGAGGGAAATCGCTTTGTGCCACTGCGCGGCACTCGGCAGAAGCTGCGAGCGTAACTACGAATTACAGGTTCCAATCGTTAATTTGTCGCACGTGGTGCTACTTTATTTTCCGAGTGTAACGAGCATGCTAATGGGTAAAAGATGATTGAAAAATAAGAGGAACGAGCGAGCCCTTGATGCGAGACGCGCAGGCGGCGGCTGCTCGGCCGCACCCCGGCATGATTCGAGGAAAATACCTTTCCATCGTGCTCCGATCATCTTACGTCACTCGCAGCGCTTTGTCTTCCTGCTCCGAGTATCACAGTCTCTCGGCAATTGATTGCAGACTTTACCATAATACTTCGGTCCGGAAGATTTTAATTATACATTCGCATATCGACGCCAGGAAAATTGCGTTCGCTTTAATGGACTCCGCGAACCAGGAACTGTGCGGCTGCAGCACGAGCGCGTCCGCGACACAGCAGCAGCGTGCGCGCGATACATTCAAACCGAAAGAGATTCTTCTAATTGCCGTTGAATTGCGCGATAACTATCGCGCGCCACGGCCAATGGAAAAACGCTTTGCGGTTTCACCGTGGAAAGATACAAGCTCGCTTCGCAACCAAAACAAGGTTGTGCAAGCGTGTGTATATGCACCGAGCGCTAACACTGATAGGTGGCCACCTATTTTCGTTCCGGCACGCGGCGCGAATATGTGCCGCGCTTGATAAAATTTTAGGAGGCTCGTAAGCGCCATTCTCGAGCATTGTTTCGACGTCTGCAGATATTATACTTCGCGCGCTGTTCCACCGTGGCCGGAAACTTGCTCTAACCTAGTTACTCGCAATAGCGAAGTCGCTTCGTTAATGTATCATTATTATTTATTTATTGCTTTAAACGTATAAACCTCTAAACGTATCAGGTTTATTACGATATACACGATTATGTTATAATGTGGCTTACAAGGGAACATATTCAGTTAACACAAGCCGATTTTAATGAAACTTATGTGAGACATTGATCATTGAAAAATATTTGACAAGTGTTTTTTTTATCGGCAATCACCACGTTGAAGGGTGAAAAGCATTTTGCTTAAACAGTATATTAAAAATTTGATGTTTTTTGCAGTTTTTCTTATTTATTGTTAGTTCATTTTAATGTAACGTCGGGAACTAACAATCAATAGAGAGACTGCAAAAAAATCATCAATTTTTTAATATATTGTTCAAACAAAAATTTTTTGTTAAAATTTTCTTGCGCGGTTACATTTCCCATTGAAACTCACAATTTTAAAAAATTCCATTTTTTCGACTTCTGGTTTTTGAGATATCTCAAAAAATGTGGTTCTGACCCCCAACTTTGAGGGCTGTTTTCACCCCTCCAAAGTGAATCGTTGCCGATAGAAAAAAACACGTGACTAATATTTTTCAACATTTTCATACATTTCAACTGAATATGTTCCCTTGTTTGTGTCTAACTTACAATTAGTTTACATTAGTTTTGTTAGGTTACACAACTACCTCATTAAAATTCAATTTTCATGGAGCATATCTTAATGAAATCAAAAGTCGCTCTTCGTTAATGTATTATTTAATATTATTTATTTGTTACTTTAAACCATATAAGGTTTTCATGAGTTCATATAGCATATTGTACATTACATATTACACAATATATGATTATGTTACAATGTGGCTTAGTTGTCTAGCTTACAATTAACTTACATTAGTTTTGTTAGGTTATAACTATCTCATTCAAATGAAATTTTAATTGAGCATATCTTAATGAAATCAAAAGTCGTTAATGTATTCGCATCAGAATTATCGAGGGATGAAATTTATTTTTATTCAACCCCTGCACCCCCCAGAATCGATGCGGAATCATAAAGCGACCGATATATGCGATTCTCATAATTATCAGCAAGTATTTGGTCGTCTCTAGACTATTGTTTGCCTATTTTTGTTCATTGTTGCATTAGCATTTGTATTGTACATGCACGTGCTTATGCGCGTTGGAACAGTTCGCGTTTAAATTTCAATGTAGCCAGATAAGAACGCCATAAATTGTTGTAAAAGTAATATCCTATAGCGATTGTCTAATAAATCATACTTTTTTTACGAATCCCAAGTAGTTTCGAGTCAAACTGAAAATGGTTGTTTTTCTGCGTTTATATTTGTGGAAATATTTCGAACAATTGGGAAAAGAAAACTTTTAAGAATTTTTATTTGAATGTACGATATTTCTTTGTTATTGTTACCGCTGGTTTCGAGTAACTGTTTCAGAAATGATTAACGTGCCTTCGTCAATGTTCTAATTATAGCAAAAAAAAAAACACGGACGAACACGTCTATTTATGCGGTCGATTCTCGTCGTTTGCAAAATCACGTGCCGCTGTTGTCATGCTAAGCGGGTTTCTCGTTAAACCACGCGTGCACCGCAAAAATTTCGTTCGAAAGAGAGATTATTATTCATAAAATACTTTGAAAGTCGTCAAGCGATTCGTAAGCGTAACAGCATTGTACTTGTATCCATCGAGTTGTATTCTTATCCATTCAACCTGCTTCTTGCATTTGCATTTCATAGAAAGCGCTCGGGCGAGAGTGATTTGTTCTCACGTGTGTGACCACACCGGCTCCCCATAGTCTTTTGTGTATTAACTCGGATTCGCTGATTGTTCATCGACGTCATCCCGGCGACTATAAAACCACTTCTATGAACGCTATTCGATTGTTCCATCGAGTCCGTCGACGTTTAACACTGAACTACTACAAAATCGCCGGTTTTAGATTTGCTATTTTCCAATTATTGAAATTATAAAGGCGTTTTCATGGGATTTGATTGAATACATTCTTTTATTCCATGATATACTATGATAAAAATCGCACAAAGTGTAAATAAATTTAATCTTGATATTTTTATAATATACAATGCACACATCAGTCACTTTTGATGTCCGTTTCTGAAAATGATGGATACGTAACCGTTCTGTTTGTTTGGATGATATTGTACAATTTTTCAATGCCTCAGAAAATAGATATAAATATGATAGGTGGTTAAATAAGTAACATATTCGTAAATTCTTTCACTCTATCTCCTGTTTTAAATTTCACCGACTCATTTTCGCCGTAAACGCAGAAAATCCGCGGTCTACTGATAAGGACAGCGCAACGTCTGCAGAAAGTGCTCCAAGGAAAAAGTGAAACGAAAAAAATATTTCTGAAATCAGTGAGACTGAAAATTAGCAAAGCGGTTCAAACGTTGATACTGTCATTTCTCCGATGTAGAAATAGCATTGCAATTACTGATGGCGTGCTCAATTACTGTGATTTATCACAGTGATCGCAGAATCGCGATCACGATCGTGATTTTTTAATCTGGAGTAAATTTATTTGATCACTGTCATCATTTTGAATCTCGATTGAATTAGTTCTTTTTTGAAATACATCGATTAGCTTGCATAAAAATATTTGCATATAACGTAAAACTACATTTAAACGACAAACGATAAAAAATATTAAATTTTCTTTTCCGTACCTTATTTCTTACTGCTACTGGTGGTACACGCTGACATATTTATTTAACGCGCTGAAAACGTATATTTTATAACAACCTTAAAACTGTAGATTGTATTTCCATCAAAAGAAGGTGGCATTATAAAAAAATGCAGTATAGAACAAAGCACATAAGTTTGCTGAATTGTCAAGCAAAAACGGTTCGTCTCTGAACGTGTTAAAAATGGAAAGAATTGATTCTTCTGAAAGTGCTGACAATTCCTTTTGTGTTTACATGTGTATATGCTATGTGTAGACTGCGGATGTTTATGCAATTTTCAATTTCTGTAGACGAATTTTAAGAAGGTGGAATAAAAAAGAATCTTATTTTTCGTGGCAGTAACCTTTTAGATCTGAAAAAAATTAAAATCGTAGTAAATCCTGCCACATTTTATATCCCAGCCTTTTTTGAAAGTTTTCAAAACCCATAATTGCACAAAGATCCGCAGTCTAGCTATGTATAAAGTTTCACAAAATACCAGATTATAACTTGACAATTATAGGAAACGCAAACGATAGTTTGAGAAACGTCTTGCTAATCTAAAGAATTTGATAAAAATGCAACGTAACCCGCAATTTTCTCAGGTTACGGCTCTGTGACTTGCGCGAAGAACAGTTCGCTCTCCGCCAATCAGAAGCGATCACGAATCGCGTGAAAAATCGCCGTGATTGGGAACGACCGTGATCGAATCGAATAAAAGTATGTAGCAGTTCACGGCATCCCTAGTCGCAATATTCGTGGAGCGTGGTGTTGAGAGGCGTGCATCGTTCGGCGGTCCGCTTTTGACAGTTTTCGGCGTCCGAAGAAAACGGTCGCTCGCTGTCATCGCGAGGAACGGAGTAATAGAATGTTGTAACAGCGCGGGCTGATGTCATGCGTTAACCTTCTACTTTGCACGTACAGCTATTCACAGAAACGCTCGCTTACTGCGTCGCTACACAAAACAGCTCGGCGAACAGAGTATTTTTCAGAGCGGTGTCCACCGATCCGGCGAAAAAACCCGCGAAGCGGTCGTAAAATTGCCTAGGAAGTAGTCGAGGGAACGTCCAACGCGATTGTTTCTTACGTAATTACGAATTCCGCGGTCGCCTTGCGGCTGTTACCGTTTTCGTTTCGGCCTTATACTTCGCGGAGACACTCGCTGATCGATTTCCGGAAAACATGTTACTCCGAAAAAATCCGATACCCGGAATAATCGAACGGGTTTTGATCTGATTTTTTTTCGTGGACCGGATTGCCAGGAAAAATCTGTGTCAGAGTGCAACCTCGATGTTATATTATATATTGTTCGGAGATTTCCCTGGATTTCTCGTTGAACAAAAATATTTATGCATCTCTTCCAGTGTTGTGCTAATTTAAATACATTGTAATTATAATTGCATTGCACAATTCGAACCTTTCATTTAATTTAATTGCTAATTACGAAGTTTACTGTTGATCACACAATATGAATTTTGCTGACACTGACACTAATTTGTTTTCTTTTTCCACCTGTTATTCTTTTTAATTATAATTCACGATTACACTGTAGTTTGTAATTGTATTTCAATTGTGATATCGAATTACATTGTAATGGAATTGAATGAGAGACCAGAATTACAAATTAGTGTTCCGCAAGGGAGTAATACTCGGTTAGGAGTGTTGGACAGTGGAAAATTGTTCTCTCGAACAAGAGTCCATGACGAATCCTTCGGTGACAAGTGAACGGCTGCAGATAAGACTCCATTTTCCGTGAACGTGACCAGATAATGGTCGGAGGAGGTCCTCGACTTTCCAGAGGCGGAAAGCGTGCACGCGCACGCACCTGGGCTGCCATTTTGCGTGTAGAAAAGAAAAACATCAGCCTCTGAATAGACCGATAGCTTCGGAAAACAATAGTTACCGGCTTGCAAGAGAAAATGTGATGAAAACATCAACGGCGTTGATGTAATCGCGGCATCCAGCGGGAGCTCGCCTGGCGGCCGCGCGCCGCGCCGCTCGAAACGAGCCTTTCGCGAAAAATAGGAAACCTGATTCTAGATAAATGCTACTTCGCGGAATTTTCAATGCCGATAGTCATCTTCGCAACGTATGATTTGTTGCGCGATTGTACCGCGCGGGCCCGAAACTGATAGAGCACAAATTATGTGCGAATACCGTGCGATTCTGGCGCGAGACAGGTGGAAACCCTGCCGCGCAATGCGGCGATCCGGCCGTTCAATTAAATTCCAATCACCGTGAAAACTAACGTTTTAATTACTCTGCACAATTACATCTGAACGTAGTTGCCGCTAAATGCGATATTTAGCCGCTATTTATTCATACGCCGCCGATGGACTCGAAGATTACCCATGAATCAGGATGTAGAAATTTTATTTGGAATGCACCAAAGAGCCTCTAAAATATATATATTTAGATGGCGTGAATAGGTGGCGAATTTTCTGCATTTATGATCAGAACGAATAGATGCAATATGAACAAATTTATAATTATAAACATATTATTCTCAGCTTATTGAAGTCATTTAAAAAAGAAGGGAATGTCTACTTAATTCTCGTCTCTTATAATCGATGGAAACAATCTTTATTTTGGATAAAGATCCGCAGAATATAATGATAATGATACATATTATCTTGTTGTATTTTATTATGAATACATGGCGAAGTTTCTGCAGTTATGATAAGAATGAGTAAGTGTAATTTGAAAGAATTTATAATCAAATAAATATGTTTGAACAAAATAAAAATGTTTTACTTAAATTATAACAAAGTGGAGTGAAGTCGAAATTTATTTTCTTCGTCAACATGGCTAAAAGAGGTTGAAAATAATATAACAGAATTTTTAAATTCTTGTAATGTTTTCACTGTTTTAAATGACACCCACTCATTTTTGTTATAAATGCATAAAGATACGCTGTCTAATAATTACCAATATATTATACTCAATTTATTGAAGTTATTTAAGAAAAAAGGAAATGTCTACTTAATCCTCGTCTCTTATAATCGATGGAAACAATGTTTATTTTGCATAAAGATCCGCAGAATAACGATAAGAAATTATAAATATATACTTACTTCGAACCTCATCCAGTATGAATCTTTCGAAACAATTAAGCGTCTTCGTTAACATATTTGCTTTCACACGTCATTAATAACATGTGATACACAATCTTTTTTCTTGCTAAACATTACCACATTTATTATACTATATAACGAGGGAGGTTCAAGGAGTTGGAAATTTGTTGGTAGATGATTTTAATTGCAAACAATTTCTTCGAACAATCCCATTTTTATCTGAACATAATATTTTGTCGTAATTGTCAGGGAGCGGTGTTTACAATTGCTAATCCGCCCACATGCGTTGAACGCTGCTTGAATTTGCGAAGTTTTGTTATAAAATTTACATTCTTGCGTCCCTTGCGATTTTCCACATGCACACGCGCGCACACACACACATAGACAGAGTTCCGCCGGCGCGTTTCATTTAATTCGCGAGTTCCCTGTATCTCTCCCACCGTCAAACACACTCCGATGACAAGATTAACGCCAAATCGCTGGCTTCTCAGATTACTCTTGCATTTATTCCTCTCTTCTTTTTAATTAACGAGATGCTCCCAGAGCTCGTCAAAATGATTTACAAACTGCGCCGCTCTGTTTACACGAAAACAAATCACCTCTCAACACAGGAAGCGCTGTGCGTACGTATATACGCTCTGGTTAATTATCTGCTGTGACATACGGTGTAAGTAATAGTGATTACAAGCGTCGGGATATTTTGAAATATTTCCAACGCGCTGTGGTTGCCCTGCGAAATAAGTGAAATGGCGAACGACGATCATCACATCCGATCACTCCGATTTTTGCGGAAGGAAATCATGTTTACTCGCTTCACTTGAAACAGATATGTCGTTGGTAATGTTGATCTGAAATTCTGGAGGAATGTTTAGAGGAACGAATGCTAAAAGGAAACCAGAAATTAGCGTTTTCTATCATTGTGTAACATCTGGTGATGGCGTGCAAAATCACTAACCGTGATTTTTTAATCTAAAGTAAATTTGCTCACCGTCATCCTCATTTTCCCATCTCGACTGAGTAAGTTCTTTCTTTAAATACATCCATTATCTTGCCTAGAACTGTAGTAACATCTGACAAGACCGTGATAGGCGTAGCCTAAATATCGTTATGTCCGTAACGAGAAGAAAACACGGAAAGTAGCGCCCAGCTTTTCTGTGTCGTCAGAGACGGAGGAAATTTTCACGCGGCAGCATCGTAGATTACGAGATAAAAATGTGTTTGTTCAGCAGCGAAGAGTGTTGTAACAGCATCGACACGTGGGCGAGCGCTACCGGCTGTTAGGGTAGCCGGTGATGATCCCATATCGAGAATCGAATGTGTACAGTGTTTGGTATCGTCCCCGCGTTCCATCGGGAGAGCCCTACGCTTTAATTGGCATTCGCTAGGCAGTTCCGACGACCGATAAAATGAAAAATACGTGATAAACGTATCGCTCGATCTTCCGTTACCTTGACTCGACTTGTATCATTAAATCCCACATGGTAGGTAGCTTTTTGCCTTTTTCTAGACGATCCTGATCTCTCATCTGGCTGGTTGAGCGCGGCAGACACGACATTGCAGCGGCATTACAGATCATTATGTAATGTCATAACGTTATGTGAACGTTTTACATTCGATGCCTTGCACCATTGCGGTCTCAAGGTCTCTACATTGTTGTGTGTACAACGAGTTAACGCGTCGATGCGATCCAGGGACGTACTCGTTGGAGAAAATCCCAATGGCGCCTCGCGGTACACGTTCATTGTCACACTAGCTGGAAAAACGTGCCGCCGCGTTTTGTCTTCGAACTAATTTTCCTCCGATTCGAATTCACAATACGCCGCGTCGTGCCGTGCGGTTCGAGTCGAGCCGCCACTTCCGGTTGCATTGCTTCCGGTTCTATGTACAGCTACATCCTTTGAACGCGTTTCGTTCGACGACGAACTACTATTGTTTTCTTACACTTTCCTTGCGTGTTTCCCACATTTTTCGAATTGTTGAATTTTCTCGATTTTTTAGATTGTTAGTCTTGCTTAAAAATCAGTATAACTGCTATTGCAATCAAACAGTGGATTTTATGCATTTGTATAACAGAAATGAGTAAGTGTAATTTGAAACAGTAAAAACATTAGAAGAATTTGAGAATATATTGCTATATTATTTTCAATCTATTAGAGATATTTAGAAAGAAAATCATTTTTTATTTCATTCCTGTATGTTGCAATTCAGGTAGAAAATTTTTGTTTTGCATAAACATCCGCTGTCTAATTATAATTAACACTGGAACTACCGAGCAATAATGACAAAATTGCATTTATTTAGATTTCGTACCAGGTTTATTGAAATGTGTGCTTCAATAGAGAAGTTCGCTAGAAAAATTTCTCAGAGAAACATTTTTTATCTCAATATTTCTAGAAGGATAAATCAGGAGCAAGTCATTTGGACTCATCATACTATTTCTAACTTGTTCGCGAACAGATCTGAAGATCGAACAGCCTCCGCGAGAAGTTGCAAGAAAGGAAAATCAGAACACAGTAGTTGAATAAATGAATCACTGGCTGCATGATTTTCCCTTATCGCGGAGCAAGAAAAACTTCAGCCAAGCTCGTTAGGGACTGGTGAAAGCAGAGACTTGATAATTCAGCGATCAAACTGTCCATTCTCTAGAAGAAAGGCAGGATTATTGGTGTCGTAAACGAACTTGCTTGCGAAGGGACCTGAAGATCAAATAGTCTCTGCTAGATGTTGCAAAAAAAAAAGGAAAATTTCCGGGGTTGAATTCTGTGAACCGGTTGCCTCGGGGCCAGGCTCGAAACCCTTTCGTGCGGACGAGTTCGTCGCAACTGGTCCCGAAGACATCAATAAACCGGAGAAAAGTGGAAGACAGTCACAACAATTCCATCGCCGAAGCTTTCCATCTTCGCGATTACGGCGGTGTCGTAAACGTTAATTACTCGAGCAGGTATAAATAAGGGGTCAACGACGGATCGGTTGTTTCGAGAACTGCCCCATCTCGGTCCGTAAACATACCCCGTTCACAAAGGTCCGTTGTTCGAGAACGTTTCGCATTGTCGCTCCCTCCCTTACTGTGTTCGTAAATTATACCCAAACATTCTTGCTAAATCTCGGCGGGAGAAGCGTCTTATCCTTGAGACGCTGACGAATGCTTAATTATTCAATTCCGCGCTCGCGTGTCTCATTCGAGAGGAAACACGAGACTCGGATTTTCCGTCGATTGCTTTCAGTTGGAAAATACTGACCGGAAAAGCTCCGTAAAATGATGCAATCATTGACAAAGTGTTACAATATTTTCTAATATTCGAATTTGACATTTATTTCATGGTGATTTTTTACCACGAACACCATTAACCCTTTGCACTCGAGTGGTGACTCGGAGAGGCGGGAATCCTTATTCCATTATTCAAAATATTTGTTGCATTATTAAATTTGTATTCGATAAATTATTAAACGCATTTAATATTTTAACTAACCACTGAAAGTATTGTACGAGGTATTACCCAGATAGCACACGACATTTTAAAGACGTCCATTTTACGTCTATTTTATTGTCTTATTTTTATTGTGATTTTAATTGCAATTGTTATTTTTATTACATTTTTTATGTCAATTTCACAGGCGTTCTTCTAATAAAGCTATTTATTGGTTTAACTTTAACTCGTTTTTGTCGAAATCTAGTTTTACTCTTCCCTTCTTTTAATTTAATTAACATTGATGGTCCTCTAAGACTTCTTAGGGACGTCTTAAAAACGTATTTGTGCTATCTGGGATGTACCAGTTTTGTATCGATAAAATATTCCGGTATCTTATATTGTATCGATAAAAAACTAATAGTGAACTTGACCTAAAATTTAAAGTAAAATGCCTTCGAAAATCAATTGTAAAACGAAAAGAAATATTTTAATTGTTCGAGGTGTGCGAAAAGGATTGGTCCAATTAAGATCGGGATCGCTGGTACACCCCGTTCGTAGTTCGCCGGGGATAATTGCGCAAGAAACCGTACGCAGAAGCGATGTCAAAAGCAATAATTTCATGAAATCCACTAAATATCTTGTTAGCTCGATTATTACGGGATTACGTAAGTACCATCGCGTCCGGCTTTTTCCTTCTCAGACCGCCTTGGCAACGACGTATTCCGTAAACACCATTCTCACTCGGCAGTAGCAGAAGAATTATATCCTCCTTCCTGTATATACGATAATTACGGAGAGCTAATTGCACCGCAACACTGCACTGGCGCCGTTCTATCGGTATTTTAATAAACTTTGCCGCGCGGAATGTGGACGAGGAAAAATCAAATGGGTCGTCGCGTGATATTCACCCTATGCACTTGAAACGTCCCACAGACTACTATATCAACCTTCCGAAATGATTAGATGAACAAGCGGTCGCATTATCAATTTTAAATTATATACAGGGTGTGCGAGAAATGTCGGATAACCTTGAGACCGGTAGTTTCTGAGGTGATTTGAATAATTTATAAATTACTACAGGGCAGATGTTTATGTGCATTATAAGAAAGTGGAATTATGTAAAATCTTATATTTTCCGTGGCAGTAGTCTTTGCATTTCTAAAGTAAATAACAATCATACTAAATTCTCTGGAATTTTATATTTTAGCATTTTTGAACAAATGCATAAATATCCGCAGTCTAGTAATATAATTAGTCTGTGAATCTTCGGACGAATTAAAAATTCTTTGTAATAATTACATGTGTCATGACTAGACTGCGGATGTTTATGCAATTTTCAATTTTTATAGACGAATTTTAAGAAAGTGGAATCAAATAAAACCTTATTTTCAGAGGTAGTAGCCTTCGCAGGTCTGAAATAAATAAAAATCGTATTAGATTCTGGCAAATTTTACACCCTAACATTTTTCGAAAATTTTCAGAACTCAAATACATAAATATCCGCAGTCTAGTCATGTGACACAGGGATCAGATAAAAGTTTCATTTAAACTGTAAAAAATGTGTCGATCCTCTCGAATTACAGTCGGCCATTTCACAAATGCATGAAGTCCGTAGTCTATTGATAATGGTGTAACGGGATCGAGTATCGAATGGCAAGTGATTAAACAGTGCTGAAATCGATACTTCCGGCGCGAGACGTAATTTCGCGTCGTCACGTGATCGGTAATGCAATTCTTTCATTGTCAGCCGTACATATCGGAGAAAGACGCATTCAGTACCAGTTGTGGAAATAAACTTACGCTTTACGATCTTCTTCATTCTTGTCCAGCGTGCTTGTATTTACTCGTGCAATTTTTCTTCGAATATGTTTTTCGATGTTCAATGTTTTAAACGCACTCGGACTGCAATTGAAAACGCTTCCAATATTCCGCTAAGAGATTCGCTTCCGTAACCGGACGCTCATGAATATAAAATTACTTTTCTTCGTGGAATTGATCAGTCCGTTTTCTTGTCATAATTGTGAGAGTATCTGTTTGAGTTTTGCAAATTTACATTTATCCACGGTATTGTTCCTGAGTCGAGTACTTTTCACTGTCCGAAGATAGACAGGGTGGTCCACCTAAATATCTCCTTCATTTTTAATGAATTTCAGAAGTCAGAGGTCATGATATTAATATGTATAAATGAGTTTTAATTTTAACTAGAATATGCAAGCAGAAAAAAATATCGACGACCTTGGAAACTCTGGAAAAAATGACCTCGAGAGAAAAATAACGTTTGCAAAACATTCACCTTGCGATAACATTTACATTGCATTGAAAACATTCGTTATGTCGTCATTAGACATAATGACATTCATGAGAAAAATATATAAGTGGGCGTAACTGAAAATAGTAAAAACATGAAAAGAATTTAACAATACTATTAAGATATTAAGAATGAAAATAAATTTCCATTTGACTCCAGTTTGCTGTAAGTCAAGTGGAAAATGTTTATTTTGCATAAAGATCCGCTGTCTCTAGACATCACAAAACTAAAGATATTTAGGTAGCTACATTTAGGTGGACTACCTTGTATAAGTTACCGGAATATTTGCCCGGGTGAAAAAGTCCAAGTGCAAAGGGTTAATCCTCTCCAAGAGACTTTTGTTCACGAAGGACCGCGACTCGAAGAAGTGGGGCAACGAAGGGAACGAGGAGGACCTTGCTCCGGAACGCTTTCATTCATATGGCGGTAGTCTTTACAATCCTCGGCTCTCGTGCGTGGGAAGGGTTTTATTGCGTGTGCAGCTGACAGAGGGTAAAAACTGAGGAAGAAGATAGGTTATCGAAATACATGAGCGAGCTAAGGGACAATGAGAATGCTGGCGGAACGGAATGAAGATGCTTCCAGTTGATTGACATCGTTAGCCAAAGAAAGCGGGGAAAAGTGAGAGGCCACAGTGGCGGGGTAGTCGAATTTTATTAACTCCTTGTCGTATTTTAACGAGTTAGACTCGTCATAAAGATTTTGAACAAAGTCTAACAAATATGAATGTTACGCGTTTCTTTTTAGATGAAATAAAATTTGATTCTATTGTAACCAATATTTAAGCATTAAAATAAATTTTCTTTTCCCTTCTGCGACATTTTTGTTTATTTGTGACATTTAATCACTGTAACTATAAAGCAAATGGCACGGCAAGGGGTTAAACTTTTTCTGGTTAATATCTAGAGCAAAAAATTTAAGGAGACCCATTTCCGAGGCTTTTTGGCAATACATTATTCATATAGATAATTATCATTTAATTATTGATGATATGCAGAATATATCTTGACATACTTATTACTATACTATTACTACTATTATATTATTACGTATTGTTTTTCCTCTAAATTTAACGTGTTTCGTTCGACGACGAGCTATTCTTAATTTTCCTGCACTTTCCTTGGGTGTTTCTCTCATTTCTCGAATTGTTGGATTTTCTCGACTTTTTGATTATTAGTAGGTTTCGCTTACTCAAAAATCACGCGCAATTAGCAAACACTGGCTCATAATAATCATAAAAATTGCATTTATTTCGAAAAAATTCGTTCCAAGAGAAATCAAGTACCAACACACCACAGACTACACCCGATCACCTTAAAATGATCTAAACTGATCGATAAAACTCATTCAAAAAATCATTAAAATCATTGAAACTCCGCTGGTGCGGTGCCCGAGCGAATTCCAAGAGGAGGAAACGTCTGAATGAAGTGAAAACGTGGTTGCATGCGCGCGCGAAATTAATCAATGAAAAGGAAACAAGAGAGCGGGGTCTCTGAAAAAAAGAGTGGTTGGAGGACAAAAATGGGGGCAGGTGAATCTGAAGAGAAAGGGGGAGAGTGCTCGGAAGGGATGAGGACGGAGAAAGAAGAGGAAGAAGCATGGCGGAGAGAAACGGAGGAAATCGAAAACCGAGCGATAAAGGAGTGAGAGAGAGAGTAAGAGAGAGAGAAAAGATATAGAAGAAGACGGACAAGGTGGCTCGCACGAAAAGGGGGAGAGTGAGATTGGTACAAGGAAATACGAAAAGGTGGTGGGGGCATTGGAGGAAAAAACGGTGGAAGCAAAGCCGTATGCGTACATTTCTGATAAGGTCTTATCGTGTGAAAGCACCGTGGCCTACTTCTGGCTTCGGTGTGTACGCGGTGGTTATACGCGTCTTTAACGTTTTACGTGATCGCACGCGTATGCACGCATCTCGTCTATACGCACACAGAGCGCGGCGTGTCGAAGCGTGCAAAGCCTACCTACATACGTGCCTGCAGAAATAAAGTTCCCTTTCTATTTACGACTGTTTCACAAGTGACGTTGCTCGCCGGGGCTAGCTTGCACACCTGAAATTCATATATTCCGCTGGCCGATTGATATTTTCGGCGGCGATAATGATCGTCCCGATCGATGGAAACCCGTCTCCCCCGGGGACAAATCTTTAGGTACCGTTGCATTGTAATCGGGGACCGATGTATGGAATGCATAATGTAGCGGGCTAGAACGTTGAGCAGCGAATAGCAATCGCTTTTGCGGCTCAGGCTCATTTCTATAATGGTTAGGGCAGTGATGGGATTCGTGAACATTTTTTTCCTTGCGCAATTGAATTGTTGCTTTGGTCCAGTGTCGCCAGATTAGTACGATACCTTCTCTCTGCCGGTACCGGATTAGAAAAGGAAAATTCATTTTGAGCAGCGATGTGCATAGCAGAATCGTACTTCACGCGTTATTATCTGTTTGGCAAGCTAATAATGATAAAGTCTGGCCCACGTAAACTGGAGAAGCTGCTAGCCCAACGAATTCAATTTGCTTTCTTCAAAAACAGAGAGCATACTTCAAAACGTATCTTCTTCTGACATAAACCTGTCTAATGCTATTGCAACGAGGGATTGTGTGTGTCAATTTATTTTGTGAGGGTGAACATTCTGCTCGAAAAATTAATGATCGATTCGGAAATGTGCCCATAATTATGAAAGTGGTCTACGTGAAAATTGATACAAGAAATTAGCTGATCAGTTATTTTCCATCACATTATTTTAAACTGAATGGATTCAATGTAATTGTTACGATATTGTGAAAAATGTCCCGTTAGATAGTGCTTGCTCTTTCAACTTTACATAGAATTCATTTAGCGTTAATATTCTTATCCTTGAAATTCATAATTATGGGCACAAATCGTCTCTAAGATAATCTAACAATTTCTCGAAAAACTATTGCGCCTCTGCTCGATGTGGAGCAGTCATTAGGAAGTCCATTTCCGGCAGGTGAATTGTCAAGCGGCAGTATACTCGTTCGCGCGAGTAGAAATGGGATTATCGTCGGCGAAAAACAGTTTCCCGATGACCGAAGTCGATGATAACCGATGGACTCGGTCGATCAGCGAAAGCAGCGACGAATAACGAACAATAAGCCGACGATTCGACGGTTCGTCGCCATTTGGCGGATCGAAGCCGCGCACACACACATATATACGCGCTCGCGCCCGCGAGGCCCGTACGTACATACGGCAAATTGCGAAATTGGGTCGGCCAGAAATTGAAGCTGATCCGCTTGTTCTTCGCGGCGATGACGGCAACCGCGAAGGCGACACGTGAAATTTTACCGATAACGAAGCGACTCGGACGCTTATCACGCACGGATGGGCTAAATTCAACACTGTCGACCCTTCTCTTGCGAACCCTTTCCATTTCCCTATTGCGTTAATCTGTCCGCTTAGAATCACAATTTCGTTTTTCATTTTGACGTTCTCCACGCTCCAGTCTACCGATATTCAATTCTTCGAATAGTTTTGTAATCGACATATACGAATTAATGTCCTTGTCCAAATGTAATAGGTCACTTCATACGTCCGAAGAAAACCACATTTTAGAGAGGCCATATATCCCGCGCTGCTTTTAGTACCTCGCATTAACATAAATCTTACACTTCAAGCTCCCGCCCTTATCTAGCAATAAAATGGACTCTGCCACGTCCCGGTGTAAACTTTGTGTAAGAACTTGCCTCTTCTACCAAACAAACTATTGATTGAACTTTCAGAAACAACATTTACCACTGTGCAATTGGTAAATGACTGACTTGAAAGGTTTATAAATAGACAAACTGGAGTCGAGTGGAAGTTTTTATTCTCTTCCTTAAGATGTTTAATAAATTGAAAATAATGTGACAGTATTTTTTTTTAAATTTTCCTAATTGTTTCTTACTTTTTTAAGTTACACCTGCACATTTTTATCATAAATGCCTAAAATCCGCTGTCTACTTATAAAACTGCAAATCTTTGCAAGGACTTGCGAAAACAATAGTTTTTCGAATTTTTGGAGAGGCTTACCAAAATATTTAGAAAAGAAATAAAGAAATTGAATAATACATGTGTATTATATATACAAATAAAGTCATTTTAAAGGGTCAATCAGAGAGTGGCCAGACTAAGACTTGTGTCCCCAATCTGCCTTCCCCTTCTGCGACACTGTTCCCCCACTCTTCCGCCACGGCCTCGTCACGTGACGCGTCTCGTCTAACTTTACACAATTGAATTACATTGTATTTCAATTACATAGTAATTCAACTACGTCGTAACTGTTTTTCTTTCATATACTCGTTTGCTGTCTATGCGGCGTAGTTTCTACTCCTCGTCCTCGTTTATAATACGTAACGCTATTTTATAGTTGTACTCCAATTACAATGACGAATTACATTGTAATTTAATTGAATGAAGATCTGAATTATAAATTACAATATGACTGCATTATAATGTAATTCAATTACTATGTAATTGTAATTCCTGGAGTAATTCAATTGTACTATAAGTCTGCACCACTCTGAGAGAGGGTAACTTGTTCCCCTGAATTCGAATCAATTCTTCGGGTACCATAACATGGAGGATACATACCCACAAGTGAAGGACCCCAACTGTCCGACTTCGATAATTTTTTGTGAGACGATGGTATATGGATCCCTAATGATGTCTGCAAAATATTAGGTGCAGTTACACATTAGTTTTAAAGATATAAACAATTGAACTTTCACGCAACCTGTTGTATACCAACAAGGCATGAAAGTTTAATTGTTTATATCTTTAAAACTATTGAGTAACCACACCTAATATTTTGCAGACATCATTAGGGATCCATATACCATCGTCTCACAAAAAATTATCGAAGTCGGACACTTGGGGTCCTTCACTTGTCAGTGTACAAAACAGTTCCCGACGCAAAGTTAAACAAGAGGAAGCAAGTAATAAAAATGCTCGCTTCTACAAAGAATAATCCGTAAAGATTTAAGGTCTCCGCGACTCGACTTCTCCATTCCTGGATTATTACGACCCAAACGTTGTTTATTCGAGGCATTCAATAAACCTGATAAAACAACTTCGCTAGGCGTAAGCGTCTGGGTCTCGCGAACGCCGCCGCCGCGCCGGTGTACGTTAGAATGTTTTCAGTTTCAGCCTAATTTAATGCTCCCACGCGAATGCCGCGAAGTCGTAAAAAAATATGAGAACTAACCCATTTCCCTGCGCGGCGGCTTAAGCCCGACAAGTACGAATCAGTTTGATATACGGAACGTTTTCTCTCCTCCTCCTCTTCGCCCCACCGCGATAAACACTTTTCGGAGAAACTTTCCATTTTTATCTTGGAAACGCGCATAATAGTGGCAACCGACTGACGGGCACGCTCGACGAATAACTGTAATAAAATTTAACAGCGAGATACAGCGAGTAGCATGAATGTTATGTATACCCATCAGTATCTCGATGTTTTAATAGTTTCGGAGAAGATTGTGATGATGAGTCGTTGCGAACTGATCTCGCAAAGGATTAAGCGAGGAAATATTGCCTTAAAATGTATAAATAGAATTGGTGTGTTAATACATTTTTAAAAATAGAACGGTCATCGAGATACAATCATTTTAAACAAGTTTCTGGTCTGGGTTATCCGGGACTCTGCTGTATGTACAATTAATTATGAGGGCCACGGGTCAATTTGCACAGCCGACGCAAGGGAAGGATTTGAAAATGTTTAAGGGGTTGTATTTGTTTAGAGAAGAGCGCAGCGGCGTCGGCTCGTTCAAATTCGTGAATGCATTTAACGCCTGCTATTTATACACCGATGCTAACTGGGGGATTATGCAATATTATAGATGACACGGGGACTCGTAGCTCGTTGTTCGCGAACGGCTGGTTGCCTGTTCTCCGTTTCGGTTTTCCTAGAGACTCGTTTCGCAGAAATCCTCTCGACGATCGTCCCGCTCCACCTTGCGAATGCCTGGCTTGGCGTGCACCGGCTGATTAATTAAGCGATTAGAGCTGTGATGGTGTATCGACATTCAATAATACGGGAAATTGATTGCTCGGTTACCATATGGACGCTGCCGCCGCCGCCGCTATTGACTTATCGTTGTGAAATGGTCGAACAATCCTCGCTCGATTGCGACGCAACAACGTTCATATGTAAACATTCGTCCGCCATAGTTACACCTCCGCTTGGAAAGTTCTTTATTTTGTTTATCTTCCTGTTATCTGCTAGCGGCGCTATCTTTCTTTTCGGTGGACTACCGCTAGGCGTAAAAGTCGATTTTTCATTGACCGCTTCGATGGAAGCGAGAGATCCGTATCGGAATTCCTGTCACCTCAATCTTTCTCCTCCCCGAGGCTTTTGCGACTATAGAGGATTTACTGTAAATTAATCAAATATCCAACTTCAACCAAATGTGCAAGAAAACTATTGTGTACCGTTTCCATCTTCATATTTAGCTAAATGTGGATTTAGTGTCACAAATGATTTGCTGCTAAAAAGATAAATCGGCTGGATATAACACAACGGGGAGACTTACTGAAGCTAACTAAATTGCAACCTAACATAAAATCTCTTTGCGGCAAGCATATAATAATTACTGATAATTAAAATAATATAGAAAAATGTTTCATTAAAATGATTTCGTACTTGAATTTTGAATACTGTTTTTGTACTTTTAGAGAACTGTTTTTCCTAAACAATTTTCTAGTGATTTCTTCCTAAAACCTATCATTTAAGTTTCTTCATTGAACAATTCAATTATTGAATATTAAAAATTATGTTTATGTTACATAGGGGGCATAAGAATTTTAGAAGGGCTTTTAAATAATTTTAAATGGCACAAAAAAGGTTGGGAAACACTGCTCTAGAATATGGCAAAATATACTACAATAAACTTGAATACAGTGGGGATATACTAGAATATAACAAAATATACTAGAATATACTTGAATTGTCTACACGGTCCGGCCACGTGACGCGTTTCATCTCCGTCGTCCATGTGTGTCCGGTACCGACAGAGAGGGGTTCACTTTTTCCCCTGAATTCGTGCTCCCTCCCCTTATCTGGTGACAGTGCCTGCGTTACCTGGAACATGATTGATCATCATTCATTGATCGTGATATCATTCTCTCCAGCCTCTTGACCTTATCTGCTACCTGTGTCGAAAATAGCGTGTTCGACGAAATTAATCGGTTCGATTCTAATCGTTTTTCATCGAAAATCTCGACGTCAACACTACAATTATTGAGTGAGACATAACGACTTGCTCCCGAGTCTTATGTTCACGATTATGTGCTATAAAATTATACAGATTATAAACGAGTGATTAAATTGTACTTTTGACTAACAGAGTATATCAGATTCGTAGAAAATATTTGATGTTTTGATTACACGACTAATATGCAATAGTAATAAATAGACTGCAGATCTGTATCTGATTTCCAAACTGTTTAACTTTTGAATGATAGGTATCCAGAGACTTCAGCTGCGGTAAACAGTGTATATTTGTGAATTATGTAGGTTAACATTGGTTAACGCCAACATCTTCTCTTTTATAGAATTAAGATTAGGTTCCAGTTCAAGTTCTGTTTGCTACATCGTCAGTGCAAACAGTCTATCAGTGAGTTACACAATCCAAATACGACTATCAGAGTTGATTGATACTATCAACAACGTGAGAAAGCAAAAGCTGCGAATTCCGAGGCTATTTCTTGTCAATTCGAAAGCTCATTTTTATGGACGATTTTCTCCAAATCAGATTACATATCACGAATTTTCACTTTCTTCAATTTAGGAAAAATAAAATAAAATTCATTCAAAATCAGACAAATAAAATTAGATTCATTCAAAATCAGAAAAATAAAATTAGATTCATCAAAATCAGAAAACTAAAATTAGATTCATTCAAAATCAGAAAAATAAAATTAGATTCGTTCAAAAATCAGAAAAATTAAATTCTACAGAATTTTAAATTTTATTCAATTTCTTTTGAAATTTTTATTCAATTTCAAACACGTCACTTGCAAGACAGGATTATACATATAGAAGTTAGATCAACATTTTGATAAAACAAGGTTTGTAATAGATTTTTCTTCTTTTGTTACTTATTCAATGAAACCATAGTATATATAGAGTGGTGCGAATATACATAAATGAGTAATCCCACATGAGTAAGGCAGAGTATAGTTTTCCGCATTCTTGATTTACCGAAGCTATTAATACAGAAAAAAGCGCGTTCTTTAATTTTAGACCCTCTAAACTTATCCGCGTGTCTGTTTATTTGCGACTTCCCAAAATACATAGTTCGAAGCAAAAAAAGCATAAACTCTTCCTAAAAATCAAACTAAATTAATGGTTGGCTGATGAATAGACAGCGGATTTTTATACAAAATAAAAAATGTTCAGCATTGATTGTGGCAAGCAGGAGTAAAATAAAATTTGATTTCATCCCTCAATAATTTTGTTGCATTGAAAACAGCATTACAAAATTCGCAAATTTTTATAATTTTCTAGTGTTTCATATTTCATCCAGCCAATCTCTTCATAAATGCATAAAAATCCGCAGTCTATTGAAGCCCGTGTACATTGAATTTTGCAAATATATTTCTTTTAATAATTTGGTGTTTTAAGAGAACTCGTTCACGATTTTAACTGTATATAATGATTCGCAACCTACTAGGAAAAACAATAAATAATTAAAAAATCAGGAAGCTTTTTAATTACAATAGAACAGTACCGAAGCTGCCGTCTAATTTTCGGTGAGTTGCAAAAACAGCGTTCCTAATGTGCAACGAATTGCCGATGCACGTCGAATGTTTCTTTTATTGGAAGCCGCCGATTGGCGATGCGTAAAGCATGCAACGAACAACGAGGCACCGGGGAATAGAAAAAATAAGGCTTCTCCCCGTTTCGGCACGCTGCAACACGCGCAAAAACTTCGCGCGGACGGAAGGTGGCACATTGAAGGAAACAGCGCGCGACAAAATTGCAACCTTGGACGAGCAGATAGGAGAAACGAAGCGTAGATACCAAAGAACCATCTGAGACAGAAACGCTGTAAAATGTAGCCTCGGCCAACTTAGACATGGCCATAAACGACACTCGTGGTACTCAACTATTGGCGCGGCGCGGTGGCGGCCGAGAGGTGAGAAGAGGCTCGGAATAAACGATGGAAAAAGAAAGAGGGAAAACTCGAGTCGATTTCGTCTCGTTCGCTCAGCTTGAAAGCTTTTTCCGCACAGAAACCAATTCTCCAGCTTATTTGTCTGTGCATTATATTCGAACTGATTCAAGATATAAACACCCTTTGCACTCAGAACTATTTTAACACGAAAACTTTCTTGTAACCCTAGAATATTTCTTTTTTAATTTACTCGTGCAATACTCAAACGTTTAGTAATTTATTTCATATGACATCATTTAAGAACGTAACAATTACTTTACATTACTGATATAGTAGTAATATTTAGTGGTCACCCGAGTGCTAAGGGTTAACTCGTTTTTGCTCGATAAATAAACACAGTTATGTGCTTCGTTCTACTCTGCATTTTTCACAGTGCCTCATTCTTTTGGTGGAAATATATTCTACAGTGTTGAATTATATTATATTATATTAAATAAATATGTCAGCGTGTACCACCACTGTACGGCGAGATTAAACAATTTATATTTTGCTTAACACTTCCCTTATAAAAATTACAAGATTGATTTTATTTAGACTTTGTGCGGCTCCTGTATTTTTATACGTGCTCCACTAAAGACATCTGTAGGATCGTTTGTTGTGAAATCATTTTTATTATTTCAATAATTGTAAAATAAATTGTACAATCACAAAAAGCGTGATCTCAATGAGGCTCGCTCTTAACGCGCGTTTTAATGATACCAAGTGTCTCTAATCACCGCGAAGACAGCAGGTTCGTTCATTTTTGTCCCGTGGACGACTACGCGAGATTAACATCGCGACAAACATGGCCATTTGAATGCAATTATTTTTCGACGAGCACGCGTTGTTCTCGCCGAGCCGTGTAGTTACGCGGCGGCAGTTAATTCGCGGTTTCGTTTCCAGGAGATACTTCTCGCTCCTCCATTTCCCAGTTAACCACGGCCTTATTAGAATTTACATTTCAATAAATGTTTCCCGCGATCGTGTTACGAATATCGTTTCTCTGATACTCTTGTTTCATCTGGTTCCCGCCCGCAAATCGCCGCATCGTCCGAATGATAAATGCTGATTTCAATGGTTGCAATAACTATGCAAATTGCAGCATAGCTTCGCGTAAAGTTTGTCGAGCCGGCCGCGGAGCTGTTTTAATGATTCGCGAAGAGAACCTGGGAGTGCTTCATGGTTATTCAAACGCGGATAAGTTTTTTTCTACCGCCTTTTATCGGTTCTCCTCGGGGAGGCGCTTTTCCTTCGTCATGATTCCGTTTTCCTTCTCCGTCGCTTCGCGTTCGCGAAAACGAACGGCCCCAAATGAATATTCCGTCGCAACCGGGAAACGATAGAGTGTATTATCTAAATTATTCCGGGGAATTAGCAACATTGTCCGCGGAATTTCTTGTGGAAAAATGTGCATTTCGTTTCCGCGAAGGCTGACGTGTATCGGTGCTTACGAGTTGCGTAAATATGGCGAAGGCGACGCAACGCTGGGAACGAAAAAAGCTGTTTTGAAATGTTTGAATTTGATTTTTACGACGATCACAGGCATACATAATAGAAACGATTAAGGGTACGACTTTAATATGGAAAAAAGCTGTCAATTGCAGACTCGTGACTTTACATTACCGATAAGAATAGACAATCAAGGTAATCGATGAATCAAAGGTCGATAGATCATGCATGACAACTGAATAATTAATTCGGCGACGAACGCACTGGGATGATTCGTGATATTCATTTTAACACTTGGACGAAGGCTTTATGGTGGTTTTATCAATCATTAAAATTCTTGCGTGTTCAGTTTTCGAAATATTTTCCAACTCGCTTCTCTGAGTATGGTGTTAATCTTCCATCAAGCCTAAAATTATGAAAATGGATTTTCCTTTTAAAACTAATTAATAAATGTAAATAATGGGTCGTTGAATTAATTTCGAAAAAGACCTGTGTCAATTCAAACTTTAAAAATAACATTATCGTACGAGATTGACACAAAAAATATCACATTCATATATGTAATAAATGTTCATTAATCAAGACTAATCAAATTCTAGATAAAAATGTTACATAAATAAAAATATTTCTTGATTTACTCAAGTGAAATCCTTTAAATATCTCGAAACAAGAGATATATGAGTTAGACCACTTTCATAATTGAAGAGGTGGATGGATAAAGGTGTCAAGTAACAAATTGTTTGTTTTCTGTAAAAGAGTTTTTAACAAAATATGTTGTCCTTTTTTGATGAATGAAGATAATACAAATCAATTACAAATATATATATATATATATATATATATATATATATATATATATATATTCTTATGGTTAATCTCTAATACAAAAAAAGACAATTATTTGTTGACCTCCTGGTCCAGTACAGGTGAAGTACAAAGTAATTAGCTCCTTCTTCCATACAAATGACACCTTTATCCATCCACCCCTTCAATTATGGACACATATGTACAATGTAGATATACATAAAAATCTATTTCTCCCAGCCCTGAAGAGCGGGCCAGAATGCCATGACGTTAGAGACTGAAGAGAACTTTCCAGTGAGACCAATAAAATACTTGGAGTCGTCCATGAGCCACATTGTCCGAAAAATTGAATGCCGAAGGACCAGCGTAGTGCCGAAGGAAACGGCCAAGGTCAGCATTACCGAAAACTATATCGGAAGCCGAAGAAAGGGAGCACGAGGACGGCCATCTCCTAACCCGGACCAGAAAAATCGCAAACGAACCCCTTTTTGTTCGACCGTTCTGTCGAAGGTCTGGTGAGAAAAAAAGCCCACGGTCTCCAGTATTACGAGGTGTTTACGAGGTCGTTTACAGGCGTCCAGCTGGAAATTATTCGAGCCGTTATCGGTCACAATGCCCAGATTATGAGAGTTTTTATGCCTGAACCCTCTCCTGCGCCTCCGGGGCCGCATCTCTCTTCCCTTTCTTCTACTCCAGTGGTTTTTTGTTTTTATTGTTACCACCGTGAAAAGGGTTTAAGGAAGTTGCCTGGTCGTTTTTGCCCGGTCGTAGCTCGAAGCTGGCTCGGTTCGCCGGCGTAGGAGGAAACCGCCGTGTTATCCAAAACGATTTTCACTCGAACCCTGCCAGCCAGGCCTCTTTTCTTCGTCTAGTTTTTCGTTCTACCGTAGGCGTGTTTTTGCTCGGACAACACCGGGAACCGTGTTTCTCTTATCCTTGAGTCGCAAGGGGATTAGAAATTGGCCTTCGACGCGCGCCTATTAACGCGACTAAGGGCACCGACACGGAAACGAGGGGAGGGGAAAACGATTTGATTTTATTGCCAACTCTTCTCGATGGGAAACTGTGTCAGTGAAATCGGGCTTTCGGACAGTTTCGCTGCGAATCCTTCCAGCTACGTACAACCTCGAGTTTCAACGATAGGGCGACCTGTCCAGTGAATGAACACAAACCGCATGTCTGTTGAAATTAGTACTCGCAAATCGTTATTTAATCTCCCGAGCGCTATTTCTGCAAGAAGGCTGCGTGTCATTGTTAAGATCTTACATTCCATCGGTCACCAGGTGTAATTACAGGCACCCGCAAATAATATTCGGACACTCGTTAAAAGAGTTGGATTTGCCTTCTCTTTTTTAGAAGTTAGGTGCACACGTTTGTGTACAGCATGTACAGAAAAAAAGTGTGAAGAATGCGTGGATATGTGCGGTGAGAATGAGAAAGAAACATGGAACATAGTGAGAGACAAAATGTATGACGTATATTTGATTGAAGGAAATAGAGAAATGAGTAATATTACACGTAAATATTTTGTTAGATGTATGGTTCGTTGACAAACATTGATTATTTCATCCACTGCTTGAACAAAGAACTTTCCTTAGAATTTTTCTTTCGATATCTTACGATTAGACAGCGGATTTTATGCATTTATGGCAAAAATGGGTAGGTGAAGTGAATTTGGTTGAACGAAATAAAGAAATGAGTGTGCACAAGAGGGAGCGTTTTGTTTAGAGAATTGGTCAGACGTAAATTGAACATCGTTTGTGTTACACGTAATATGTTTTGTTAAACCTATATGGTTTGTTTACGAGCATTGATTATTTCATCCAATGCACGAACAAAGAACTTTCCTAAGAATGTTTCTTTCGATGTGTTACGATTAGACAGCAGATTAAGAAAGAGAATAAACTTCCAGTTCCCTCCAGTTTGTGTTGCAAATCGGATAGAAAATTTGTATATTGCATAAAGATCCGCAATCTAGTTATTATGATATCGATGCATGTTTTGCGTCGGCACGGTGTAATTCTGTTATTCTCGGACACGCACGATCCCGCGCGATCAATTTTCGTGAAAATAACCGTTTTTTGAGTTGCAAATCTATTTACACGGTCTCACCTCGACTAGAGAAATGGGAGCAAGGTCCGGGAAGTTAGGAAGAGGCTGCTAAGGTGCAATAGGTGGCTCGGAGCCAACTCCTTGGTGAACTGACTAACTTGTAAGAAAATAGACCGGTCCGAGAAATATCAGGTCAGACATTTCAGAATGTTGAAATTTGTTTGTTACTTCCTGCTCTCGACATTGTAAATAACAATAGCCCCACTGTGAATAGAGACTTGCCGAACGAAACAATGCTGGTACGTACAATTTCTTTCTGTTGAGCAGTTAAACGAAGAACAATATTTGTTGCTAGTACTAGTAGATGTTCAGTTGATCACCAACTAGACTGCGGATCTTTATGCAAAACAAAAACTTTCTACCTGAATCGCGACAAGCTGAGCTGAAATAAATATTTAATTTTTTGCTGAATATGTTTAACTGGTTGAACATAATATAGTAGTACATTTAAATTCTTCAAATTATTTTACTGTAATAAAAAACGTGGTAAAATTAGACCTGCCCATTTTTATCATAAATGCATAAAATCCACAGTCATTGCACATCCACTCATCACAATTGCACTAAGCCTTCGAAATTACTAATATTTTTAAGATGAGAAATTTTTAATTTCAAGAAGTTTGAAACTTATTCATGTGTTTGAGTTTGGCTTCCCCATTATACTATTATTATTGTAATAAATGGTTAAGCATTAAATGTATACATATAATAAATTTATTATAAGAATTCCTCTTAATTTTAAAACATTAATTTAAACTTAAAAAATCTCCGTCCATTTAAATCTTGAATTAATTTTCTATAAAAATTAATTTAAAGTAAATTTATTATAAGACAACATTTCCCTCAGTTTAAATTTTTATAGTAAACGCTACAGACTGCTCAAAAAGGCTGAGTTGGTTGAAAATTGTTGAAAAATTTCATCGTAAATATTACAAGTCTGAATATATAAAATTAATAAAAGTCACTATGCTATTAATTCATCGCTATGTAGAATAAAAATCGTGTGTTTTCATTGGGGCTGAATGGGTTGAAGGCGTCGCTTTCCTGGGCCGAAACCGGGGACAGGAAGTTCTCCACGGGAAGAAACTTTTACCAAACAAAGGTCCCCTTTCTCGGGCATCCGGGTAGCTCTCTCGCTATCCTCCTTGGCAGCGACGGGAATGGTGGCGACCGAATGTTTGGTTACTTTACTTTCATTTTCATTTCGTCGCCGCTCGTGGCACGTTGGCGGTCGGACGAAATTACGTAAGCCGGGAACGCGGCTCACCACAGCAGCGTTGCTCGATCCAAGTCATGTCAAAATAATAGTGGCCATTCTTATTATGTATCTTGTTCTGCCACTGGTCGACGCGGTTCGGGCCGGTCTTTTGCTCCTCTGATCGGGAACGCCGGGACACGCTGCCAAGAAATGCTACTCGAAATCGACCGTCAAATATTTGCGGACCACTGATCGTCGTCGCCACGACGCGACGCGACGCCACCAGTAGTTCAGAATCGTCAGAGCACGGCCAAAAGTCAATCTTTCAACTTCCTCGAAAAGTGAAAGAAACTTATGTCAATACGCTCTTAAAATCTATTTAAAGGGAGAAGTTTGGAAACAAGCGAAAATGCAAGTGTTAGAAGGATCGCACTTCTTCCTCAAGTTGATTTTGTTTGCCTCATACTTTTTATGAGTAATAATTTCAGCAAAACTAGCTCTATAGCGTTAAAGAGCGTTCTTTCAGCTGCGTGTATGTAAATAATTAAAAGTATAAAAATATTTTAAAACTCTGAACATTGTCTCATCCGAAACTCCTCCTTTCCTGTCTTTTTTTCTTTAATGACGATTATAAATCGGAGGTCACAAGAAGTCACGATGAATTTTGCATAGGAGTGTTTGTTAGAGCCTCCTTAAGACAGTGACCATATAAAAATTTCGTGCATGCACTTGCAAATTTAAAAGTTACAACAATAAATAGGCAACGCGTTGGTAACGACCCAAATCGCGGAAACGTGAGATTGACGCAATTTTCGACGCGGCCGTTCGTACGAGTGTTAAAATAGGGATAATTTAGTCGTGGTCGATGGTGTTGTTTGCAGCAGCGCTAACAGGCTTCAAAGAGTATCGCGAACGACGCATTTAGAAACGATGCTCCCGTTTCAAGACTAGAGTTAAGGTCGGCCTGAGATCGTCGTGACTCGGCAGCCTCATAGAAACGTAACAACGTTCACGCCCCTTTCTACAGGTTCAATTTCGAATTCTTATCGTATCTTCAGCTATCCTCCGTAACTTGTAATATAACAGAAGAAATATATGGAATCTCCTGCAAAATAATCTACAATTAAAAAAAAAATAAGTTCCGCAAGCTCAGAAAAAAAGAACACATTTTTCACTAATGATAAGCACTATCGATAAAAGACAATGAAAGCACACTTCAATTATTCAGACAAAAATGTTTGGACGTAGAAGACATCGAAGACACAGCCTGTCCAGATCTACAGGTTTTGTCTAATATATTTCCGAGGTGGTAAATAGAAGATATTCGAGAAAAACAATTTTATAAGCGTCAAATTAATTACTTTAATGTTTCATCGTCTTGGGGCACGTTTCCCGTAAACTTTGCACAGAACTGTTTTTAGTTATTTGGAACAGGCCTGGCGGGGGGCCGTAGAAATGCGAAAGTCGAAAATAAGAGCTAGCCCGAGGTACATTTATCCTCTAAAAAGTGGAAACACGTGCGCTTGATTCGAAGCTAGGCAACCGTATGATAAGTGGGGAACAGTTGTAGAAACGAGGGAATGGTCGCACGTGGATCATCGATGACAACGTTGGGACCGGGAAAGGGGGTCTCCTCCCCCGCTTCATTGTGCGCTCTGTCACAATTGGACTGCGATGTCGCAAACGGCACGACGACGGGCAACTCTCGCAGCGGCATGGCATGGCAGATAGTTGCGTCGCGATGCGTGCGCCCCGACGCGACGCGACGCGACGACACACAAGCACTCGACACGCGTTCGAACGCAACCGCGTGGCGCACTATTTATAGGCGACCAGGCGAAAACGAACAGAACCGAGAAGTCAAGGAAGGTGGAAGGCCACGAAGAAAGCCTCCTCCGATGACCCGAATTTTACCCCCCGGCTGTCGCACGCTGGTCTTTGACCTATTTTCGGCGCTCGGAACTCGGCCGCCCGCGTTCTCGGAACGTTTTTTCACTTTCCATGACCACTTTTCCCCCGTGGGTCACGTAACAGCGCGTTCACCCTGGGAAGAGCTGCCTCCTCGCATGGGAAAATCACCGGGGAACGCCGTCCTTCGTTTCCCATCCTTTCTTTTCGAGGAAGACGGTGGTGTTCCGGAAGGTATCGACTTTTCCAAATTGTTATAATTTCTCGTAAGAAGAAGTCGTACTAGAAGCCTGTACTCGTTGGCAATTCTAGTGTGAAAATACTGCAAATATTTCCTCCAGTGAAATAAGTCAGTATCTTATTATCGGTAGACTGCGGATTTTATGCATTTATGGCAAGAATGGGTAGGTGTAATTGAAGAAAGTAAAACCATTAGCAAAATCTAAAAATACTGTTACATTATTTTCAATCTATGAAAAATATTAATTCCTTGCCGTAACCTTTTCTTTACAGTTACAGTGAGTAAAACGTCTTCATCCCTAAAAATGTCGTAGAATATAAAATAAAATTTGTATTTTTCGTGTGGGTACATTTATTTATTTATTTGTTATTGCTTTAAACCAAGTGGTTTATATTAAACAGGTGTTACATTGTTTCTAAATTCTTGCGGAACATTGTTTGAGAAAGTTATAAATTATTTGCAGACCTTCTCTATCAGGTTGTATGACTATATTTATTTCAATGCCCAAAGTATTGATTACAAACAAACCAAATTTTATTACATTTATAAAAAAAGGCGTAACATTCATATTTGTTAGACTTTGTTCGAAATCTTCATGACGAGTGTGACAGCAAATGGTTAAAACACTACAAATATTTTCTCTGTTGAATGAATTCAAATCGAACGTCACAACATAAACGCTGTTCTCCGTGGGTTAACTTCGACCTAAACATTTAATTAGAGCATGGAAAGAGTGTTCGCGTGAAGAATGATCCATCGAGGACGAATTCCATCGGCGTGCGTGGGCGATGTTTGCTGGGCGAAAAACTGCGGGAGCGGAAAAAATAATCTGTTGACAGTGGGCCGCGCGCGGGGTCGGCACGTCTGTAAACAGGAAGAAAAATTGGAGGATAGTTAAACGGCATTGACGGTATAATAAAGCAGTCTTATCCATGATAGCTTGACCTATTTTACGACGGACAATTGCATAAACGCAGTCGCGTAAGCTTATACGTATATTTATAGACGAGGAAGGTCGGGAAGAAAGCGCCTAGACCGTTTGACCATTTGGCAGAGGCAGCTGCCGAGCAATCATCCAGACGGGTCACTAATAATATCATCTACGCGTTGTGTAACGTTATTCCTTGCAAATAAGGATGTAAATGGTATTATTGTACCCTGTCGTGGACTCGGACGAAATGGAAAATTATATAAATTCGCGTACTAATAACGCATTCGCGTGAACGATGTCGAACGTCAAACCAAGTTCGCGTTTTATTATCGGAAATCGGCAATAGGATTACTCCGCTAACGCCGGGATTTACAATCATTGTAAATTACCGTGATCTACGCTCCGTCGACGAAAGCTGCTCCTCGAACTCAGCCAATTAACTATGCGATGGCAATGGTGTAATCGTGGCAATGGCGGAGCTACGCGACGCGCGACGTGTCCAATGGAAGACTACAATCTTTCTGACAATGGTTAAGTATCTTGTCCAATGATGCTTTATGACACCAAACAATAATATCTTCTGCCTCATCGAATTCTCTCTTACGCCGGCACCTCTGGAAATACTTCCAATGCAGTCTTCTCATTGGTAAAGGTTCCATGGGATATCAAAAACTGTGGTACCAAGGTGTTTAGGAACCCACCTTAAGGGGATACACTCGTTTCCAGGATTGCAAGAGTGCGATTTGCGACTTCTCATTTCTCGATAATGCAGAGATGGGGTTTTCAGTAGTTAAAAACGCTAGATAAGCGCTATTTTTACGTTTACAAGGCGTAATTTGCATTATTCGGAAGCATACAACTGCGCATGTAGCTATTTTCATAAAGATGCGACAGCTGCATGCTGCCGAATAATGCAAATTACGCCTCGTGAACGTAAAAATAGCTCTTTTCAGGGCGATTGCAGCCTAGGTGGATCGTTTAATTAGTGCTTTTGACAGAAATGGGAATGCGCAACCGGCACTCCTGCAATCTTCTAAACGAGAGTCTACCCCTTAATAAATTGTAGGTCCTATCGCGAATGACCATTGCTATGATCGTTATTATACGGTATTTACGTTGATACGACGTAAAAACAAATAAATTAATTAAAATTCTCTTAGATGTACTCTTCCTGTATACATTGTACCGTTGTGGATGCTTTGCGTATGCTTTAGTGTCCTACAATTTTCTGTCTTTCGGTAAGGCAACGCGTTTTGCGAACAAATGTGCACATAGCTTTAGGCGTTCGAGCTTGTCCTCTTTTCCACGGAACATGTCGATCGTGCCTGCTGGCTCATTTGCAAATGAAAAACTGAATTAGAAAGACAAATGTGTCGTCGGGTCACGATAGGCGGATCACGATAGCTTCAGCCAGAGAGAGCACAGTCGAATTTCTGGCGGCGTCGATTTTATCGCCGCTCTGTATCGACACTTCTCGATATTCCAAGCAGTAGTTAGCTCAACAACATATTTTCTTCACATTACTTAGTGAACTAACGTCTGAAAACATTCAAGTGTTTGGTTCAATTTTAAAAAGATTTTTTAACCGGTGTCCATTTAATTCTGACCCCGAGTGTAGTTTGAACCCAAAGATTTTCGATCTCGATGTTCAACGTTTGGCCTAGCGTGCGGCGCACAGTGCTGCCAAACTGATTAATTCTGTATCAAAATGAAAGAACTTTCGATCGAAATGAGATAGAGCGATGATTTCTTTTTTAGATGAAAGTTGAAATATTGCAGAATAAGGGAAATTAGAGAGACTCTATAATCACGTCAACGAGAAAATTATGATTTCATTAGTTCTTTTCACACTAATCGATTTGTACCAAATTCCTGAGGTATTAAACACATTTTGAGATTGGATAAACCACGATTTTCTTGTAATTCTGTAAGTTTGACACAGATTTCCAAAGTTAAAGAACGTTCGCACCGTAATCTCTCTATGTCTCCCATATTTTGCAATATTTCAGCTTTAATTTAAATAAGATGGTTCTTCGATTTTGACGCAGAACCCATCAGTTTGGCCCACCGTGCAGCGCAGCTCAGTGGGATCCGTCTAGAGCGCAGCCGGCAAAGTCGAAAGTACCTAGACCAGTGTTCGGCGCCGACCTATATTCCGCTCGGAACAATTATTGCACAAACGATAGACGCGCTTGTAAGCTCGCACGCACCGTGTGTCTTTCTAACGTGTGCTCACGGCCGCGCATACACACGCACACGCGTATTTATAGCCTGGGGAGGAAGGTCACGAAGAAAGCGCGGCTAGACGAGCGATCCGTTTCGACATCGTTTCCGGCGCTGACCCATTTCGTCCTCGATTCTTTTCGACATCGACGCTTCCAGCACTATGACCCAGTTCCTACTAGCGGCGATAGCCTCTCACGCACTTTTGTTTGTCGGAGGCTCGGTGACGTTCGCGACGCACAGTGCTCGGTTTTTCGAAAATCAAACTCGCACGAAAATCAGTATCATTTGAAAATTTCATGCATTCACGAATTTAGGGTTTGCGATTCATTTAAATCGCAGATTCTTACAATTTTTTCTATTTCCAATCAGTTGTATTTTATAACATCCTTGATCGATGTTAACTTTGTATATAGACTTTGTGTGCAGATCTTTATGCAAAGTGGAAATTGTCTGCATCAATTGCAAAAAATAGAAACCAATTATTACTTCCTTTAATGATTGTAATAGAGAAGTCTTGAATTTTGTAAATTGTCTATAAATGCATAAAGATCCGCAGTCTAAGTAAAGGTGACGATTTTTGAAGATTTTTGAAGATTTTATACGCGCCTGTAAGCAAAATTTAATACGCGTATTTTGTAAATCTAAATAAGTTATTCCATAGTTTCATTGAAGTCTTTCAATTAATTTTTGCTACTTTCAATCAATTATATTTTGTAACATCCTCGATCGGTGTCGATTTCGATGAAAAGTAATTAGTTGTCCGACGACTGAAATAAGTCAGTGAACAAGAATCAACTATGAAATCGGTAATAAGGAACAATTAATTTTCCTCGTGAAACGGAGATTAGCAGATACCCGTAATAAAACAAAATCAATCGCCCTTTGCAGTAATTATCGAATCACTTTCGAGACGTCTTCCGTTTTGCGTAAAACCGCGATAACGATGTAAAATTAGTAAAGTACGTATTACCTTATCGCTTTGCCGGCGTGCACGGACAGTAATGAACTGTCATTCACGGACAGTTATTGTTTTTCAGGGAACGTACAGTTTATCTGTCGAGTGTTGTTAATTATACTTTATAACAATTGTACTCTCCGGCGTTATCGACTTTTTTCCATTTTCATTAGCGTAATTCCTTTCGTCCGTGTAATTTCATTTTCCCCACTCGTATCTAAAAGTTATTTTCCCTTTTTCATTATTCCATTTCCATATTTCATTATTCTCCGCGAGATGTCAGGAACTACATTAAATTTAGTCCTATTCCGAATATTTGTTACACAGTCTTGTATCGAGTATTATTATACAGTCTCCGAATATATCCTGTAACTATGCATTTTTTTCAATATTTTATAAGTAAATGTTACCATATGCTTAATATTATCGACAACGTTGCATATCTGTCGATTATGTTGCATGTCTATTCAAATGAATGCAGGAAAAAGACGACTTAAAATATGTGGAAGACGTATTCCACACAGGAAAGATAACAATTTCAAATTTCTCTACCTTATTTTATCTTTTTTGTTACAAAGTCGAAGGCTATTTGCGTACTGAATATTTTAACCTTGCGTCACTTCGTAGTTACAATTCTCTTCGTGTTTAAGCATACTATTTTTTAAAAAACTAGACTAAAACTGTACAAATTTCTATAATTATCAACATTGAAATGTATCTTTCGAAAAAAAAAATAGTTAACTTCATGTTTGTTATACACTTCCCAAAATGACATCTGTAAAACATGAAAATATCAGGGACCATAACTGTTATAACCAAAAAGAAAAAAGTAATAAAATAACAAGTATTTCATCGACTAAAATCGTATTGGTCACAAATAAGGATTATAAGTAACCGAAAATTTTTTCTCTTGTTGGTAAATATTATCGTTGAGAGAAATTCATTTCGATCACTTGTAACAGTTATCAATGAGAGTTTATTTCGATCGCTCATAACAGTTATTGATGAAGGAAATTTGTAATAATTATTATTAAATAGTACAACTTTCAAATTGTAGACAATCAATTATTTCATAAATTTTTTATTCGTAAAATTAATTGCTACAATGAAAATTTGATGTGACAAACAAACAGATTTTGTGTTGTTCTTATGGTCTGCTGATTCGTCTTGTTGTACGAAACCTTCTCAATGAATTTCACAGGCTTGCTCCATCTGAAAAAGAGTAGACAACTCAATAAATAAGCAATTAAAATGAATTTTCTCATCAATAATCATTATGAACAAGTCATTCGATCATCGATAACTGCTATGAGCGATCGAAATAAACTCTCATCGATAACTGTCATGAACGATAGAAATAAATTTCTCTCATCGATAACTGTTATGAGTGATCGAAATGAAGTTCTCTCATCGATAACTGTTATGAGCGATCGAAATGAACTTCTGTCATCGATAACTGCTTCGAGCTATCGAACCAGTTTTTCTTCGTCGATAACAGTTATCGAGGAGGATCCAATTTTTTCGACACTAATAACTGTCATTTGTAACCAAAAAGTATAAAAATCGATATTTTTTAATCATTTTATTCTTCGAATTTTGTTCTTTATATCTTGTATACATTATCTTAAATTTCAATAATAATCAACTTTTTATTAATAATTTTTATCGTATAAAATTTTAGAATAACTGTTATTTTCGGTCCCTGGAAAATATATGTCTCACAAAAAGTTTCAATCTTGATCAGTCAGTGAATATTTTGATCCGAAACTTTGGAATTTACCTTACCCCTTGCCGTAATATTTCCTTTACAGTTACAGTGATTAAAATGTCTTCATTCCCAAAAATGTCGTGGAAGAGGAAATAAATTGAATGCTCACACAAACAGATGATTACACAAACGAATGAAATTTTATTTCATTTAAAAAGTAAGGCGTAGCATTCATATTTGTTGGACTTTGTTCAAAATCTTCATCACGAGTGTGACTCGTTGAAGTACAGCAAGGGGTTTCGTATTATTATTAATTTCTTTGAAACGGTTCTGTGAATGGATCGGTTGCTCAGGCTCGAAGCCCGGGTCTCTCTTCACGGTGAGGTAAGACGAGGAAAATAATCTTGATATTATTTGATCCGATCAGAATCGCAATGGTCCCTTGGATAGCGAGCTGTCCCGGATCGTTGATCGAGGGAGAAATACCTGCGCCGCGTGGACGTGCAAATGCGTGCTCACGATTGTCACGGAAATAGGTCGCCGGTGTGACGCCGTTGATGAAAGGAAAAAAAGGAATCGTGCTAGCCACTTTCCTTCTCATTCGCCGTGGAAGGTGTCGCTGACTGTGTACAGTGTACACGCAGCAGCGACGTTTACCTGCCCTCGGCGTAAATGCTCGTTTCAGCGGCTTTAGAGCAGCTGCGTTCAACTTCCTCGACTCCCTGTCCACTCGAAAATCATTCTTACATACGACCCCAAATCTTGCCCCATTTCATCGTTACTCAATACTAGACTGCGGATCTTTATGCAAAATAACAATGTTTTTCATTGATTGCGAGAAACAGGAATAACAAAAAAATTGATTTCATCCCTCAACGACTTTGTTACGTTAAAAGCAACATCACGACATTCTTGAATTTTTAAAATCTTTTAATGTTTTATATTTTGCCCAACCAATTTCTTCATAAATGCATAAAGATCCGCAGTCTACTCATTGCATATATTTTTATTAGGCTGGTGCCGAAATAATCACGACTTTGGTCTCGAATTTTAACCCGCGTCCGTCCCTCGTGTTAATTTGACACTGTTTTACCGAAACATTAAAAAAATTACACTGCTCTATTATTTGTAGATCAATTTTCCCGAAACTTCGTGACTTTTATTTTGTTAATGCGAAGACACAAGCGAAAAACCTAAGATGTAAATGTGAACTCGTCAATTTGAATACAAAACATTGAAAAATAATTTATAACATAATCTTTTACTACTGCGTCAATTTGACACCGAGGGACAGATTCAGTCCGTGAAATGAGGGACGGATGAGGGTTAATAATAAAAAATCGTATAATTTGATTGATTAATATCTAATACGCGTGTCTGACAAGTTTCTTTCCGATTGAATTTCATTTACAACGAAGAAAATTCGAACGTTTTTTAACCGTGTACAGGGAGGTAATTGGACCCCATACACTTTTGGAGCAAAATGGAAGAATAAACAATTTGAAACATGTTACAGATAGCATTCTTAGAAAATTTTTGGAAGTTTTCCGTTCATCAAATTTTTATTTCCGTTTCTGTCAGTCCAGGGTGCATTTACACCCCATACACCGAGGGAAGGTTAACTAAAAATTGGTTATGGCACTGAATAATATCAGTCATTTAAAACTAACGTTTGATTATCAAACAAAATAAAAATTCAACATTGTAACTGCGTTACGCTGAAGCGTTAACTAAAAATTGATTTATCCACATATTTTACGTTTCGTGAGCTCATGTTCATTACAAGACGGCGGATCTTTATGCAAAATAAAAATGTTTTACCTGAATTATAACAATCTGGAGTGAAATAGAAATTTATGTTCTTTGTCAATATGGAAAAGAGGTTGAAAATAATATAACAGAATTTTTTCACTGTTTTAAATTACACCTACTCATTTTTGTTATAAATGCATAAAGATCCGCTGTCTCTGTTCATTACAAATGCATCAGGTCCTCACGATAATAATAATTCTGCACGAAACTGTATCTGCACAGAAGAACAATGAGTCTCTTGACACGGCGGAGACGGCATTCCTGCAGCAAGTCTCGAAATCGGTACGAAATGTTGACATCACTGACCTTGTTTCCCTGAAAGATCGTTCGCAAAGATTTGCAAAGGCATCCGCTGAAAAATCTCCTCTCGTTCTCTCTCCCTCTCACTCTCTCTTACATTGTAGCTGTCTCTCTTTGCCTGTTTAGCCATTCCGTGCTGTGCAACGGATCGTAATGGTGAAAATAGAGGCGAGAAGGTACTCGGGGGGTCTTCGTGTCACGGGTTGAAAAGATTGGAAATAAAATGCAAATCGGTTGTAAATCAGGTCAGGCGCGTGGCACTGACGTGGGACCGTTTCACGATGACAATTCCCCGCAGGGTACGACAAAGGTAGCTTCGCCCCGCTGTTGGGGGTTAATTATGTTTAGGGCAAACAGGTATCCGGATGAAACCGGGGGCTCAGGTGGTCCTGGCTGTCGCCTTGAGACGCCAACATGCCAGCGGTACCTGAAAACCACCTTTTCGGAGGCTTCTTCTGCTACCATCCCTTTCGCGGGAATCCTCTCGATGTTTTGATGGTTCGATGTGGGTGTACAAAGTATTCGTACACCTTTCAACCTTCTCTCTGTGCACTGCTATTCTAATGTTAACCGTGTACAGGGCGGAGTTGGGCAAAAATTTCATCAACGATTGACGAATAAATTTCTACTTCTAGTTCTACTTATCTCCTAGTTTAGTCGTTAATTGCGGTTGACGATTAAATACTTATTAATCGTTAATTGGGAATAACGGTTAAATTTTTACTTTAGTCGTTAATTGCGATTAACGATTACATTCCCTTTTATTATAATCGTCAATTGGATAATTGACTAATGCTGAAGGAATCAAAACTATATGAACACTGAAAAAAATGTAAACTGAGTTTGGGTGTATTGTCATTTGGTCTATAATATAAACTCTGTTTACGTGCTTTCATTTTTATCGATGATATCTTTTTTTAACAAACGATTGACTTCATCAATCGATTGAATCAGTCTCCGATTTTTCAATGATTTCTTCTTTTAATCAACGATTGACGATTAACTTCATCAATCGATTAATCCAATCGTCGGTTTTCCAATGAGTACCTTTTTTAATCGTACACATCAATCAATCAATCTTGCTTAAAATTCTAATCGATTAATGCCCAACTCTGGTACAGGGTGATGATTGAACTCCATACATTTTTGGAGCAGCATGACAGTGAAGAAAAGAAAAATGAAATTTTATTAATTTTTAGAAGATAAGTATATACAATATCTAAAAAATTTTAAACATATATCTATGACAGAGATAGCATTCTTAGAAAATTTTTGGAAGTTTTCCATTCGTCAACTTTTTATTCTATTTACGTTTTTGTCAGTCTAGGGTGCATTTGCACCCCATACACAGAGGGAAGGTTAACTAAAAATTGATTATTGCCCTGAATAATATCAGTCATTTAAAAATAACGTTTGATTATCAAACAAAATAAAAATTTGATAATTGTAACTGCGTTACGCTAAAGCGTTAACTAAAAATTGATGTAGGGTGCAATTGCACCCCATACACTATACACAGAGAGAAAGCTAATGCGTGTCTTAGGCATTTTTTAACAATTCACGACGGATAACATACTTTCATTAAGCTGTCTGGCTTTCAGTCGTCGAAGTTAATTAAATGCAACAATAATAACGACACAGATGTTTCCCTGATCGAAGTAACGAATCGATGAAACGTGCGACCACTGATAATGATGATCAAAGCAACGTTATAATAATTTATAATGGTATGTAAAATAAATCAGTCAGAGTTTCTCAGCTCGCGTCTGCACGCGATAATAAAGTTATAAGCATATACTTCGTGTTTGAACATGTTACTTTAATATTGGGGTACGTCGGCTACCGTCATTGCATGTCGTTAATTGCCCCGGAGATAAACCTAATTGAGATCCATGCAACTATCTTGAGAACTGTCGTCTGCATACTACGTGATTATACGACGAAAGTTTGTCTGTGACTGAAGGGAACATATCATCGAACGCTTCGAATGAATTCGCGTTAATTGCTTCCCGAATTATAAATTGAATGGTGTTCAACGATACATGAAGCTCGAGTCAACATCAATTATTCATTCCCGATTAAAATCCCCGTCGGTGTACAAAAGTTATCAAAAAGCCTAGTTAGTCAATGATTTATAAACGTTATTATTAAACTGTGGATGTTCACGCAATTTTCAATTTTTGTAGGTAAATTTTAAGAAAGTGGAATTAAACAAAATTTTATTTTCAGTAGAGCCTTTGTGCATCTGGAATGAATAGAAATTTTACATTACAGCATTTTTTGAAAATGCCATAAATGCATAAAGATCCGCAGTCTAGTTATTATCAATTACTGAAAGAAGAAATGTCAAGAGTCCCTTCGTAATTAATTCTGAAATCATTCATCGATGTTCCATACATGACATATATTAAAATGAATTGAAACAGAAAAGTCAACCGGACTTTTCAGAAAAGCAATAAAAATTTTGACAAGAAAATTAATATAAATACTGAATGATATTTCACAAGGAATCTATTTTAAATTATTTAATCAACGACACACCTGCTCGATTGCTGTAAACGAGCATTTCACGTTACAATAGTAACACCAGCATTATACTTAATGTACTCAACTATCATTACATAATTAGAAAGCTGTTTGTCGTATTAGTGTTTACAAAAATATTGTTGTAACTATGATCAACATAAACTTGCTTGTGTTTCATCTTCCACACTATTATATAAAATAGTGTTAAGTAGCCTGAGTAGTTAAGAGTAGGTGCCATATATATTATTCATAAAATGAAGAAATGTCTTGGCTGCGGTTTGTAAATAACAATGGACGACGAGGTTTATTTGAAGATTGGCAGTCTAGTCGCGAAGACAAAAGGATAAGCGAGGTTTATTCTTCATGTTTTCGAGGATGCACGTGAATGACTGTCTCCCGTCTGGTCCGGGCCGTCGATCGGGCCCCGATAGCCCGCCGCGCAAGAAGCTAGCACGTTTATTTATAACGTTTAAAGAGAAGCAGGCAGACAGTAATGGCTGTGTGCACGTATGTGGCGCGTATCCTACCTACATTTCCCAGGCAGGCTCTCGGCAGCTTTCTTCTGACATAACCGAATGAAGGCGCGGGCCGCGGTTATGCAATTCGAAAGTGCCCGCCTTACTTTACGTATCGCGGCGAGGATACGCGGTATCTTATGAAGGAGCGCACGCTTAGTCTCCTGCTTTTACTTGCCTGCCTGCCCGCCATGCCTTGGGATCGAGCAAACACACCGCCACGAACAAGTGAAAATTTCTCGGCCGAATTGACCCGCGCGAACCGTTTTCGAAATCTCGCTTCTGTGGAGGGGGACACTCCTCACACGATTTTTTAGAACCTGTCATCACGCAAACATTCAACCGGGGATTCTCGGGTAGCTGGTCCAAAACATCGATTTCTCGAATTGTGTTTTTTAAGAGACAATGCTTTCCCAACATTTTATACTGACGTTCAAATGACGAAGTCGGTACAAAATTTAAACGCGTTATTTCTGAAATTATGTATCTTAATTGGCCTGCGAGATTACTCAATAACTAATTCACTGATCATGTCCAACCAACGCTCATTTTGTTTCTCATACATTACTCCAGGAATTGTACTACAGATTTTGACTTGATTTTTCATTTATAATGTTTTTCCAATTCGTATAAACCTTTCAATTAAAAGCGTAAAGATTTACAATCCCAGCACAAAGTATCTAACATTAAATGACATTTGTAACAGTAACTAGTTCACTGATCGTGTCCAACCAACGATTTTGTTACTTATACATTTCTCGAGGAATTGTACCACAGATTTTGACTTGATTTTTCATTTATATATAATTTTCCAATTCATATAAACCTTTCAATTAAAAGCGTAAAGATTTACAATCCCAGCACAAAGTATCTAACATTAAATAACATTTCTATAACAGTAACTAATTGTTTAATCATATTCAACCAATGCTCATTTTGTTCCTTATACATTACTCTAGGAATTGTACTATAGACTTCGACTTGATTTTTCAAATATAACATTTTTCCAATTCGTATAAACCTTTCAATTAAAGGCGTGGCGCTTTACAATTCCAGCACAACGTGTCTAACATTAAAAATATTTTCTGGCGCTGTCCATACGGATTGGTGTGCAGGATTACTCAATAACTAATTATTAACTAATCATGTCCAACCAACGATTTTGTTACTTATACATTTCTCGAGGAATTGTACTACAGATTTTGACTTGATTTTTTATTTATAATGTTCTCCCAATTCGTACAAACCTTTCAATTAAAAGCGTAAAGATTCCAGCACAACGTGTCTAATATTAAAAATATTTTTTGGCGCTGTCCACACAGGCAAATAGGAATGATTAATGGCGGTGCAATTATGAATCAAAGTGTTCAGCAGGATGAAAAGTAAATGGACGATAAGAGTGCTAGGCTGCAACACGTGCGCGGACACGCGTGTTGCGTTTTCTCGCTCGTGTACGGCTCGGTTATGACATAACCGTGTAATGCATGCGTTTAAAGGAGACTATCGAGGAGATGCGAGCTTTCTTATGAGGGAAAGCAGTGCTCACTTTCACCGGTTCGCCGGCTTTTACGTTGGACGACACGCGTTCAGGGACCCCGTCTCTGTAAACTCTGCGAGTCTGTTTCAATTTGCCGGTTAATATAATTATCGAACGGTTAACCGATAAGTTCATTACATTTGACACAGAATAATATTACACGTTCGTTTATTAATCTACAGAAAATAGTTATGTAACCCGACGACGCGTAATGTACGAGCTGGTACTTCTCGCAAATTACAAGACCCGTGATTAATGAAATAGTGTATCAAGGTGGGCGAATCGATGAATGCTACAGAGATCAATCCTGTTTGTTCGTTCACGTTTCGTCGGGGTTTGTTAATTGACAACGGGTGGTCGAACTTGTGTAAAGATCTCTTTTCATATACGAGAAAAGTCTCCGAATTTTCGTCGACGTAATATTTCCACGTAAATAATGTTTGTCTTATTAGCAGAGTATCGATTTTATGTATTTTAAGATTAAAATGTTGAAAGAATTTAGGACTTCCAATATATTGTTTGTAACTTATTGAGATTATTAATTTACAAGTCTTGCAATCGATGGAGACAATTTTTATTCTGCACAAAGACTGGTAGTCTAATTATTATTAGGTTGTAAAGAAAGAAATGCAGGATTTTTGTTCCTTTGTTTTTATCCAATAAATATTTATATTTTACCAATAATATTTCCTTTGTTTTTATACCAATAAATATTTACCTTAATTTAATGAGTTATATGTCATTTTCAACCTAGTTTTACGCTCTATTTAATTATGCTTTTGATATTTGATTTTATTCAAATTTTTATTAAATTATTTGGCTTTTATCTCAGGATGTCGAAACGCGATTTTCGCATTATTTTTTTCTACGAGTTCAAACTAGGCCGAAGTGCCGCTCAAGCGGCTCGGAATATCAACAAAGTTTGGGGCGAAGGAATTGTCAACGAATGCACAACTTTATATTTTTAAATAATATTAAATTCTCTGTAAAATTAAGTTTAATACTGTTCCCCTTAATAATAATATTAAAGTCAATTCTCGTAATAATTTAATGTTACTGTTAAACAATATTAAATTCTCTATAAAATTAATTTTCATATTATTGTTTTTATTAAAACAATTTTAATAAAATTTTTTTATGTGAGTTATAACACTTTAAAAACATAGGTTTAAATCTTGCATTTCTTTCTTTACAACCTAATAGATAACTCTGTGGAAGTAGAAATAAATGATAATACATACTTAATTTCAGGTTTATTTTGACTGTATTTTCTATAATTCACTATATAATTATCCGAATTGTCAACAATCTTTTCGCGTGGCACAATTAAATTTAAATAGCAATTGAATAAGGACCTGTTGCAGCAACGCAGAGATACATCTTCACAAATTCCATTTTCATTGAGAAAAGTTCGATTCCTTTATACTTTCACTTAACTGTGGTAGGTGAATTACCATAATGAGGTAAATACTGTTCGTTTGTTCCCGAGAGTGTGCTGGTATATTATGGCAATGGAGAGACAAGTATACGTAGCACTAACATTTCGCAAACCCTTTTGCTTCGACGTCGGCGCTGGTAATGGGTGATTGGTTAAACAGTCATCGGTCTTAGAAAGTGTACCAACCGACACTTTTTTCTTCGCGTAGACAATTTGGAAATCGCAGAATGATTGCCACTATCGCGTGACAGACATTTTTCACGGAAGCCGATTTTGCAGAAACTGCCTCTCGCAAAAATATCATCAAAATCCAGATTTACATTTAACCCTAAGCAGTCGATGGTTGGGTCATCACTAAAAATTGCTGTACCATTAAGTATATTAGTATCTATTAGTATTTAATCAATTACTATACATTTAAGTATTGTGTGAGTAGTTATATCAATTTCATATCCCTAGAATGAAAGAAATCGTATACAATGGAATTATTCTTGGTCGGAAGAAATGTTTAATTTTCGAGTTAGAATAGCTCCGACTGCAAAAGGTTAAAAACTGTATTCAATGGAAATTATTAAAACGATTTAGCATCCGATAATTTATGAAAGATGTTTGAACAATTTTTCACACGAGAAAATAATCGTACAAAACAGTTGCCTTGTTTCGTATTCAGAGTCGCAACGATTAATGCGTTGTTAATCATTTTCTAACAGCAAATGAATTATATTTTCATTGCGTGATCACGATGCTTCTCTCCAATTAATACAAATTGAAAAATATTTTAACCCTTAGCAGTCGAGGGATGACTCAAAGTAACCACTAAAAATTGCTGTACCATTATTCAAAATATAGTTTAGGACAATTACGACACATTTAAGTATTACATGAGGTATCATCTGAATTTCATCTGCATAAATCCTTTCAAACATAATCTACTAAATATATGTTGATGGTGGTTACTCTCTTCTTTAAAACTGAAGTAAAATCCTATTTCTCCATTGTGAATATTTACAGTGACAGAACTAAAGTGCATACGCGATAAATATGGACAGATGTGCGCAGGGGAACGGATTATTCGCGAGCAAGCGGCTAAACGGCGAGCGATAAGAAAAGAAGGAGAAGAAAGTTGTGTAAGTGAAAGCGTAGCACGATACTCGGTCAATTCGACGAATGAATAGATAGGGGCTCGGATAAACGAGCCAAGTCGAATATGGATGTCCACGCTCGGATGGAATTTGTCTAATCAAAATGGAAAGTGATGTTCGCGGCGGCTGACGCCTGCCGACCATTCGCGGAGAAATAAATTCCCCCCGTGGGACCGGCTCGGTTCTGATTAAGATTACTTCTGCTCGCATGCCGCGAAGGTCGCAGAATCCGAAGCAACGTGGACGTGGATCGACGACGACTACGACGACGACGACGATGACGACGGTCCCCACGGCACGGCACACCTGCACGCATCGCGAGCTATGTACATCGAAGCGTGTCAGACGCACTTACGTGTACGCAATTGCCGTGCGGGCTAGGAGCAACGAGCTCGCTCACCCGACATGCCGATGAAAAGTATGAGGAGCCACGTACGCACCGGCAAAACCGGCCGATCGTCGCAATCGTGGCAATGAAAAGCAATCGGCAGCCGACAACCACTGAACGTTGCCCGATCGGTGACCCGTGTCGCTCGTTTGCGCGTATAGTGACCGCTAGGTGGCCTTTTCTTTTTAGTTTAAGAGGGTAGGATACTGAAAATTGTAACTAGAAAGGAACTAGAATCTTACTAGAATAAGGGTGGAAATAAGGGTTTGCGGGAATGCGTTTGTTGTCCTTATTTGAGCAAATTTTGGGCTAGGTGAGGGCTCAATCTAAAGAGGAAGGTCCATCACATCCGGGGCTGGTCATGAGGCTAACGAGATTATGCTTATATATAATAATATGAGTGTCCAAAGTGGAGGAAAAATCGAGAAAAAATACCCGCAGATTCCAATGTATTTTTCCGACACTAAAGACTTTTCTGACTGCTGTGATGACCAGCCCCGGATGTGATGGACCTTCCTCTTTAGATTGAGCCCTCACCCAGCCCAAAATTTGCTCAAATAAGGACAACAAACGCATTCCCGCAAACCGTTATTTCCACCCTTATTCTAGTAAGATTCTAGTTCCTTTCTAGTTACAATTCTCAGTATCCTACCCCTTAAGGGGGTAGGATACTGAGAATTGTAACTAGAAAGTACTTGTAAGATTCAACCCCCTTCAGATTGTAACTAGAATCTTACTAGATTTCAGGTGGAAACATGGGCTTGCCAAATTTCGTTGTTTGTCCTTACTCGCAAATTTTGGGCTGGGTGAGGGCTCAATCTAAAGAGGAAGGTTCAGCGCATGGTGCTCTGATTATTACAGCAGTCAAAAAAGTCTTCAGCGGCAGAAAAATACATTGGAATTTGCGGGTATTTTTTCTCGACTTTTCTCCTCTTCTGGACACTCATATTATTATATATAAGCATAATCTCGTTAGCGTCATGACCAGAGCACCATGCGGAGAACCTTCCTCTTTAGATTGAGCCCTCAATCAGCCCAAAATTTGCTCGAATAAAGACAAACAACGAATTTGGCAAGCCCTTATTTCCACCCTTAATCTAGTAAGATTCTAGTAAGTTTCTAGTTACAAATCTCAGTATCCTAGCCCCTTAAGGACGTGTCGAAAAAATACATTTGCGTACACCCCCGAAGGGGGATAGTGTGGAGCTCGGGGAAAACAGGTCTTCGGTTTCCCCAATACCCACTAAAAAACCACACGTCTCGGTCTTATGGGGTAGACTCCTTTTTCCAGGATTGCAACAGCCTCGCAATCCTGGAAACGAGTCTACTCCCTTATGTCTTTTCCTCCCTCAACTTCTGGCTCGCTGGAGAGCCAGACGGGGCCCGCTTTTCGCATTTCTCCCGTCTGGTTCATTGTGCGAGTTGACTCCACTCATATTCTTGTCCAATGACCGCTAGATGGCCTAAGCCGGGCCTGAAAGTACCGTTTTCAACCCTTTGAAGTCGAAGCTATTCTAACTTGAAAATTAAACATTTCTTCAGACCGAGAATAATTCCATTGTACATGATTTTTTTTAATGTATGGATATGAAATTGATATAATATCTCACACAATACTTAAATGTGTAATAATTGATTAGTCACTCCTTGATTGCTAAGGGTGAAAGTATTTTTGAATTTGTATCAATTGGAGAGAAGCATCATGTAACCGTACGTCCACGCGACGAATACATAATTTATTTTCCTGCTAGAAAATGATTAGCAGCGGATTAATCGTTGCCATTCTGGTTACGAAACAAGGCGAGGGGTTAATTATCAATTGCTTTCTACGATTATTTTCTCGCATGAGAAATTGTTCAAACAGCGTTCATAAATTATCGGATGGTAAACGATCGTTTTAATAATTTCCATTGAATGCCAGCGCGTTGAAACGTGAGATTACACTTTCGCAATCTGCAAAATTGAACGACACTATTGACAGTTGCTTCGAGAGGTCTTTTTTCGTAACTACATACATTGCAAATAATTTTTTAACAACACTTATATGTATACTTCTTTCGTAACGTTTCACTCGATCGAAAGTGCTTGTCGCTCGTCATATAGAGACAATTTTTTGATAGACCATTCACGGGGAATGGAACTATGTTTGTGAGAAATGTAATTGCAGTCGCACAAATAGAAAGCGTTCTGATGGCTCTCGAAACGAAAATGTGACAGAGAAGCTGAACGAGGCGACGAAAAATGAGTTGCAGAACTGTTTCCAACTATTCTACGAACTTGGCAGAGAGTTGTATGAAACTGCAGGGGAAAATTATTTTGATAGCAGTAGAGTATAAATAACGCTAGTGTTAGTCATTTTCGCATGAATCAGGCTACTGAAAAGATCAAAGCTCTCATATTTATACGCGTACACGTATGTATGTGTAACAAATATAATCAACGTATTATATACTTTTCGACACTAATGGGAGAACTGCCGGACTGCGTTCTATTGTGCGAAAACCTTCGAGAGATGTCATACAAACCTCAGCCAATTTCAATCTACATAGTACAATTCTATTCTCACTTTAATGAATAGTTTTAAAAGAAATCACATTTCAATCAATGAGAGTTTCTTGAAATGCTTTCGTAAAAATTCATGTATGCATTACTCACGCAGAACTTGCTGCCACCTGAATTTTTGCAGTCTAATTAAAAATCTACAGTCTTATGCATTTATGAAGAAATTGGATGGGTGAAATATAAAACAGTAAAAAATTAAAAAGATTCATGAATGTTCTATTGTTGTTTTTTATTAAAAACAAAGTCGTTAAGGGATGAAATCAATTCTTATGTTATTCCTGGCTTCCCACAATCAATGCAAAACATTATTATTTTGCATAAAAATCCGCAGTCTGATGATAACGACTCTACTGCTGATTAGAAAGTGGACACACAAGTGAAAAATTCGAAGAATGAAATGAATTGAAGAGTTTGAATATATTGCTCAATATAATTGGTAGTAGAAAGGTATCTCGAGAGAACGTTCGGATTTTTCGAAATTTGGTTCTGGTAGTCGAGTAGTATCGCTGGAATACAAGATCGAGATCTATTCGTTCATTGTGGACTGTGCTACACAGTTTCACGTGTATTTTTGCCCCATGCCGGCGACACGCAGCATTGCTCGAAGCCTGAATATTGGGTAATCTAACGCGTCCAAGGCTAGCCGAGCCTTGAGCCGCCTTTCCAAGTGTTTCACTAACCCGATCATTCGCTCAATCGCAACGGTTTGATCAGAGTCTCCTTGTGATTAGATCTCGGATCGCTCATCCGTTTGTCCAGCTGTCCGCGAGAGCCGGACATTTTCACTTTTTCCATTTCATTTTAACCGAAAGGAACACCAATCCAGTATGCGACAGTCGATCACCCGTTTCGCACTATCGATATTTTCCTTTTACTAATTCCTTATAACGATGAAATAACAAGCACTATCTAACCGTTCGTTTTTCACAATATCGTAGAAGTTATATTGAATTCATTTAGTTTCAAATAATGTCATGTGAAATAAATGATAAACTCATTTTTTTCAATTTTAACTTAGACAACTTTCATAATTATGAGCACATATAATGATTGAAAGTTGAATTTGAATTTACAGGTAGGAGCAAAACTGATCACACACACTTTAAATCAGAATAACTTTTTATGAATGGATCAAACGATTTCAATTTCTCTGTAGAGCTAGAAGAATTAGTTTAACAAGTGACGTCTAAAAAATATGTTAAAAAATGCATTTGGTCGGAATTGTGAAAATGAAACGTAAAAATTGATTTTTACGACTTTTTTAGCAGGGCCAATAACCAAAATTTAAAAGGTGTGTTTGGTCAACTTGTACAAATTATGTACGCTCCGAAAATTTCATTGAAATCGGATAATTGGTTTACGAGTTATAAACGATCAAAAGTGGTAAAAATTACAAGTTTTCAAAATTTGTGGCCTTTTTACCACTTTTGATCGTTTATAACTCGTAAACCAATTAACCAATTTCAATGAAATTTTCGGAGCGTGTATAATTTATACAAGTTGACCAAACACATCTTTTAAATTTTCTATTACTATTGTTGATCACAATTCCGACCACATGCATTTTTTCAACATATTTTTTAGGCGTCAATTACTAAACTAATTCTTCTAGTCTTACAGAGAAATTCAAATCGTTTGGTCCATTCATAAAAAAGAATTATTCTGATTTAAAGAATGTGTGATCAATTTTGCTCCTAACTGTAGTTTTAAATATAATGATTAAAAGTTGAATTTCGATTTAAATTGGGTTGCTGAGAGTTGAATTTGAAGTTAGATTTAAATATAATGATATTATAATTTAATATAATACGTTGTTAATCATTTCCTAGTAGGAAAATAAATTAGTATTCGTTGCATGATGCTTCCCTCCAATTGACATCCAAATTGAGAAATACTTTAACCCTTAGCAGTCGAGGGTTGACTCAGTAGCACCACTAAAACTTGCTGCTAGGAAGAAATGTTTAATTTTCAAGTTAAAATAGCACCGAGTGCAAAGGATTAAGTCGCCCGAAAAATCGCAAGAGATCATAGAACAAAATGTCATTAAACTTCTAAATAGTAAAAAATTGGCTATGATTTTCTCGTGAGAAAACGAAATGACTTTCCGAACGACCTAACAGAACAGGACGAGTAGAATAAGCTGGCGTGGACACTCGTCGAAAAGGAAGGGAGTGATGATGATCGCGTGGATGCGGATGGGGCGGACGACGAAGACCAGTTTCAGAACGTCACGGAAACGGCGCATGATATTGTTCCTGGAATGAAAGGGGAGGCGACTCATCACTTTCGGCTGAATCTCGCCGGCTATCAAGGCGACAAAACGTCCGTTCGTATCGTTCCTTTTCCCGAGTTTGTTCATCGCGGTTTCCTATCTCCGGTTCGCCGCTCGTTGGGACCAGTTTTTCCTTGTCCGAACATGGACCGGTCGGCTCATACCCGGTTGGTTTATGTAGCCCGAGAGGGTCAATTGTTTTACCCGGTCTAACTGGAAAACACAATAATTGCTATTTAAGATGAAGACGCAAGAAACAAAGAGTTTCGTCAGAGCGCCGATCACCGACCGCGGTTCTTCGACATCGACACACGGAAGCTTCTTTTCACCGATCATAATATAAACGACCGGTGGCAGCGTGTCTTTCTCTCTTTCGCTTGATCTTCGGTCCATGAATTTTTCTATAACCTTCCCACTGATGTTTATTTCATCTCGTTAATTACGGACGGCCGGTATGCGATCATTAGACACGCTTTGCCAATTTCGTGCAGTCTGTTTTAGACATAGAGGTTTTTCAGTTTTATCGTGGCTGTTAGGTTGGTCGTGTCTTTCGAATGGCGCCGCTGCTCATTAATATATGAACTAATTATTGTGTGGGTCATTAGTGTCGAAATCGCTCGACATTTTATGGAGGAAAGTATATTTTTCAGGAATTCTCGGGTATAATGATGGTATTGTTGTCAGTGATTATGGGGGTGCTTCGAGAGCATAAAGCATAGTGGAATTTTAATTTGGAGTGAGTATCGAAGTTATCAAGTTTTTCTTGTTTTTAGGTATTAATATATGTAATTAATAATGCCAGTAATTAATAATGTCAATGTAGAATTCATTTCAATTTGCTGTGCCCTTGCTGTGCTTTGGAATTGAAATTATGTAATGTAATACCGAGCTGGTCTCGTTTGCTATTTTGTGACCACAAATTGCTCTTTCAAAAGGAATATTTCCTTTATATTTTTATCTTTTTCTACGAGATATTTTCTTTTCTAACGTTGTGCACTGCCTCGACCTACTTGTCACTGTGAAACTGTTTAAATGCTGTTTGGCATTTGAACAAACGTCAATTACAACGTTTTCGTTTCACTTCGGTTCCAGATTATTTGCAACATGTATGTATCTTCGCTCATTAATCTTTTAGTTAATATTCCCTCCACTTTGGCACAGCTTCACTTCTAATTTAAGATTGCGACGTGTAGGAAGAAATTAGTCGAAGATCATTTAATTCAATAATTCAATAATATACGTTCGGAATTTATGGTCAATAAAATCAAACATCACATGACAACAAACAAATTCAGTTGGCTCAAGTATCTTAAGAATAGACAGCTGATCTTTATGCAAAATAAAAATTTTTTACCTGAATTGCAACAAACAGGAGTGAAATAGAAATTTATTTTCTTTCTTAATATAATTAATTGGTTGGAAATGATATAACAGGATTTTCCAATTCTTCTAATGTTTTTACTGTTTTAATTTACACTTCCTTATTTTTCCTTATTTTTCACGATGCAAACTTTGGAAGGAGAACATTCTTTACAAATGTTGAGATAAGCGAACAATCATTACTCTCAAGGTCACATTCGTCGAGACTTCAAGGTTATCGTTATATTGTTAAATACGACGACATATATTTTTATCATCGTGGCGTAATAGTTGAGGTCAAGAGCAATACAATGATCCACGGTGGCATGACATTTACGTAACCTTGACTAGGGAAAGGAAAAACCCAGAAATGTATGAGAACGGATGTAGAGTTAGTGGAGAAAATTAATTTCGACATAACTACTCACGAAAGTCTAGCAGCCTCGGCATTTAATAGCTTTTCCAAAGAAATAAAAGCTTTATTTGACTTTTTTCCTTATCTTTAAATAGTGCGATTCAAATAATCACTCATATATATTCGCTTTCAAAATAGAAATATAAGTGTGTCGCTACGCGTTCATCATAAACCTGATAAAACAATTAAAGGAAGAAGCAAATTTGCAATCGATGCGAATCAATTTAACTTCGCAGAAAGACTGGCAATCTGACAGAAGTTACAAACGTGAATTGTGTTATTACCGTAGTCGCCGAGAAAGCAGATTCGTCTCTCGTTTCGCAGTACATACAAAACGGCCGGTAAAATCGGCAATCTGCATAAAGATGCATCATCCGCTAATCGAAGCGCGACGGAATAGGAGAGCGACGCGCGCGATCGAATTTTTGTGGGGTTTGATTGCACATCTTCTGGAGGACATGGAAAATCGATTTCTCGTGCGAGCGGTCGCTCTCGCAAAAACCGTGAGCCAGGTCGAAAGTGACGTTTCGCCCGCTCGACAAAACAATGTAATTAGTTTCTTGCATGGTTTCATGGATGGCGTCTTGCATCCTTTTTTCCTACGACTGTCGGCAATTCGTTCCCCGCCAACCGGACGCGAGGACGCATGTCCCGTGCTCGAATTATGTAACGTCGCACTTTCGTCGGTGGCTCTTATGTCAGTAGGCCTTTACCATCGTGCACAGGCACTAACGCGCTGATTACACACGTACACGTATTTGATTCCCTTTTTTTCTTCTGCCTCTTCTCTTTCTCTCCCACTCCCTCGCTATGTCTCTCTCGCTCCTCACACTCTACTACTCTCCTCTCCTCCTCTTTCCTCCTCCTACTTCTTCCTCTTCTGTCGTGTTCTCCTCGCTCTCGTGTCTCGTTTTCAAACCGTGTTTCATTGTGGCTAACCTTGTCGCAACGGCGATTGCGACGCGAGCAAAAACGGAAATTAAGTAACGAGAAAAGAAACTTTTCTACTTTGTTACTGCTTCTCGGAAGAAAAAAGTATATAATCGCGCTCGCCCCGCTCGGATCGGGCCGAGAAACATTTCTTTGTTTTATTGCCCGGCACTTCCGTTCCTCGATGCCGCCGTCGGTGACCATCGGCCGGCGAAGACTGGGTCCGTTCTGACCCGGAATGTCTCTATCAGCATCTTTGCCGTGTCACCCCTATGTACAAAGTATTCGTACAACTTTTCAAAACGAATAACTTTCTCGAAATTGAACCCAACTGCTTGAGCTTTTTCGAGATGTTAGGATTAGTTTAGTATGTAGCTAATGTGTGAATAATTTTTTTTTAAACCTTTGCACTCGGAGCTATTTTAACTCGAAAATTAAACATTTCTTCCGATCTAGAATATAATTTCATTGTATTCTAATCTTTTCTTTGTATGAATATGAAATTGATATAGTACCTCATACAATACTTAAATGTCCAGTAATTGATTAAATACCAACATATTTAATGAGTCCTTTGAAGAGTCAGAGTTATTTTAACTTGAAAAATTAAACATTTCTTCTGACGTAGAATAATTTCATTCCATTTTAACTTTTTTCTTTGTATGAATATGAAATTGATATAGTACCTCATACACTAATTGAATACCACCGTATTTAATAATATAACAATATTTTGAATAATGGTACATGCGAATTTTTGTACTATAGTCAGTTACATAATTAATGGCGCACAGTTTCAATAAGAAATTTTCTTAATCTTCTAATCATTGGTAGAACTCGAATACACGACAGACAAAATGATTGGAATAAAAGCGTGTCGATTTTTATGATGACACCGCACCTATTATGATAACATAGGCGGATGGATATACATAGAAAGAATTTCTAATTACGTAACGCACGTGACATCAGTGCACGTTAAGAATAATTTAAATAATACAGCCTAACCCATAGAACCATAGAAAGCTTTCGTTTTTATCATTACAATAGTGGTTAATAATCTATTACGATTTATTAAGCCGAAGAGAAAGTTTCGAGATATCGTAATACCAATGATCCATAGTGAATGGCGTAACTAGCATTATGGGAGGGGAGAGTTCTTGGGGCTTTCACCCTGCCAAATATTCGCAAGACGTTTTTGGTAGCGATAGTCGCTCGACGTAAAAGTCAGTCGATCAATTTATTAGGTCATTTACTGAAATCAGAATACGTTTGCGCAATAATTGCATGTGTCTCGAAAATGTATAATAGTTCAAAGTTTGCATTAGCATTTGAATAAATGATACATGATACATGAGACAGCGGATCTTTATGCAAAATTAAAATTTTCTTTCTGAAGTGCGACAAACTGTAGTCAAATATAGAAATTTATTTTCTTTCTGAATATGTTTAGGAGGTTGAGAATAGTATTTTTAGTAAAAAGTATTTTTAAATTCTTCTAATATTTCTACTGCTCAAAATTACATCTACACTCGTTTTTGTCATAAATGAATCTAATCCGCTGTCTAACGATTAATTAACCCCTTGCACTCGGAGCTATTCTAATTCGAAAACCGAATTTTTCTTTCGACCTGAAATATTCCTATTTTATATGATTTTTTTACCACGCTTATATTAACTTGCCGTGTAAAATCTTGTAATCGAATTTTAAACCTCTAACCGTAGTCCAATCTTGCTGAGGTTTTGTATACACACTTGCTTCCGATGACAATAAAAGTAGAAAATAAAATATATAAAGAAAACTTTTTTTAAGAACCATGCTTATATTAAAATGCACTGAAAAAGAGAAAATAATTATTTTTCTGGTTCTCCATAAAATACCGACTCCAGTTAAATGATTAATAATATTTTTCCCCAAAATTTTAAGCAATTAGTTCAAAATTTCTTCTGTTATAAAATTAGTGTCGGAATAGATAGAAAACTTTAATATAAATTTAAATAAAATCATGACATTGGTGACTATAAAAATAAAAACGTGGAGCGCTAAACTATATTGACGTATTCTTCGTGGGCACTCCACGCTTATTAAATTTTTCTATCTATTCCGACACTAATTTTATAAAAGAAGAAATTTTGAACTTATTGCTTAAAATTTTGGTGAAAAATATTAATCGTTTAACTGGATTCGGTATTTTATGGAGAACCAGAAAAAAAATTATTTTCTCCTTTCTAGTGCATTTTAATATAAGCATGGTTCTTAAAAAGTTTTCTTTATATATTTTATTTTTATCAATATATTAAACTGATATAATACCTCGTACAATACTTTTATTAGTTAATCAAGATAAGACCTATTAATGGCGTCTCCGAGTCACCTCTCGAGTGCAAAGGGTTAAGAGATCGTGGTGCATAGTAAAGGAATTTAATAGACAAATTTGATCGATTAAACTTTCCCTTGAATGAGTAAACAAAGTGTACAGAATGAGATTAAGAAATCATCAGAATGGAGGGGCAGGGGATTAAGCAACCGAAAAATACAAGAAGCAAGCAAGTAACAGTTACTGCCAGTAACGACAGCAGGTAATGCACAGATAAACCAGTAAAATTGTAAGATTGTGTGAACTATCGATGCCTTGAAAAAGCAATTTTCCATTGCCATAAAGTCCAATCACGAGTCAAGGAATAATAACACACATCACCGAAAGCGGGCTAAACGATAGTCAAATGCCAGAGGGCACCAAAGTCTTAGTCGATTGTTAGTTGAAAGCGACCATGAAGCGTAAACTATCACCGGGTCACGGCGGCAAGCATGGGAGCACCGCGAAGCCGAAATACCGTGCCGGGAGATGGAAAAAAGCCACGGAGCGAGAATTTCTATTTAGCGGCGCAATTTCTCGTTGAGAGCGACGCGTTTCTCAACGGCCGCAAACAGAAGTAGGTGGTAGCCGATAATTTAGAAATCCTGCTGCGTCGTGGTGTCCTTGGGCCGTGCCCTTACACGAAACCTGAAAAACGAATAAAATCGCCATGGATGAGTTTGGGTCTATTTTGATCCAGAGTATCGAACAAATCGTCATTCAATTACTCAGTTTCTGACGAATTAATGAAATGAACAGCTGTCGCATCAGGGACAATAGAAAGACTAACTTTTCCGCAAGAAATACCTCTATAATTAGAGTTATACCTATATATAGAGTAAAACAAAAATATAAAAAATGAGTTTTTTTTTATAAGTTACTTCACATGATATTATTTTAAACTAAACGAATTCAATGTAATTTTTACGATATTGTCAAAAATGAACCGTGGATGGTGGTTATTGTTCCAACATATGTTAATATCCTTTTCCTTGAAGTATATCTCGAAACAAGAAATACTCGACTCAGACCACTTTCATAATATGAGCACGTATCACCAAAAATATGTTTAAAAAGATTGATAACTAAAAATAAAGTTGTACAAATGACCCGCCGTGTTCGGTACATCAAGAAAATGAATTTTAATTTTTCTTAACAAGGTCAGCTCGTTATGCCGAATTTCGAAAAAGGGATTGTCTGGTGTAGTAGATCGTCCGAATATTAGTGGAAGTATGTGGTTGATGCTTGTTGGACGTGTTCGTGCGTGTGCATGCCCACGCTAATCGAAATTCAACGATTTCAGAGAGCCGAGGTATAACATCGTCGCACGCCGGGCTTTACGCTTCGTAACAATGCCCCAACTTTCTCCGTCACTTTCATTTTCGTTGGTCGGCTGGTCGACTCTCTCGCTTCTCTCTCGCTTGGATTAGGAAATAGTGCGTGCCCCTCCATTTTGCCGGGGCCCTCCTTTTTCTCATTCGTATTCCCTCGCTCCGTCGTCTTCCCTCCTCGCCGCCGCCGCCGCCGTTCCAAGCCAAGCTTTGTCCCTCTTTGTCCCTCTTTCTTGGGGCCCTCGCGCCACTTCCGGCCAACTCCCGCGATTTTAGAAAGGGTCTCCTACCAGCCTGTGTACTGCCCGTATGAAACCTTTACGCTCTTTGGAGAACACCGATCCGACGAGGATCTACGCCAGGGCCGCCTTATGCAACCTATTGCGCCGGCTGCGGCGCCTAGGGCCCAAATTTCGGGCCCAACACTCGATCTCTACGACCAAAACTGTGCCATTTACTCCGGAGAATCACAGTTTTCGTTTTGGGTCTCCTTGGTGCAAAGGAACTCACACGAATCAGAGTCTAAGACCCATATTTCGGGCCCAAAAGTGGACTCATTTGCTTGAATCCTTGGTGCATGAGTTATAAGAAGACTCAGATTACTCTGGGCAGTCGCAGTTTTCGTATTGGGTCTCCTCGGTGCTAAGGGACGCACACTAATGGGAGTCTCAGGCCCAAATTTCGGGCCCAACACTGGATCTCTACAACCAGATCTTTGCCATCTACTCTGGGGAATCGCAGTTTTCGTTTTGAGTCTCCGCAGTGCAAGGGAATTCACACAAATGGGAGTCTAAGGCCCATATTTCGGGCCCAAAAGTGATAAGAACTTACCTTAAATAGGAAGAATTTGTTTATTTAAAGTGTAACACAAAAATGGCTGAAATACTGGGTTGGCAAGAAAGTAATTTTGGTATTTTAAGGTGAAATAAAACCCAATTTTGGGAAAATTTTGAAGATTTTATGAGCGCGGAATTATGAAGCTACCAGAAAGATGGCAAAAGATCATCGAACAAGATAAAAATTATTTTACTGATTAAAGGTCATTGCTTGAATAGAAAAATTGACTTTTAAATATTTTAAAAGGTAAAATTGTAAAGGAGGGGAACGACTGAAGGGAACGGTTTGAAAGAAAGGGACACAACCAGATCCTTTTTTTAACACGTATATTTCGACTTTCCGTTGAAAAATAATGCGGTAAATCGTCGTAGGAAATAATAGAATCTGCACAAATCAACTCGCTCGGCGCACCACTATTCGCTTGAAGTATTTACAAGTGATCGTAACTCTCTTGCGACGTGAGGTTTTCTCGAATTATGTTTTCTTATTTTCGTTAGGGGGTGCCGGACACATACAAGACAATGAAAGAGAACACATCGGGGTCCCTCTCCTCGTGTTTGTCATTCGCGTACCCTGATCGAAGTAAAGGGAAAAGAAGTATCGGGGTACGCATGGTCGTCAGGAAAAGTAGAGGGATTTTCATGATCAGCGACAGCGAAAAACGTGTGCAGTGCTAGCCTACCCTGTTCCTCCATTAATTATCATAGAAAGAGACATCGAATGAACAACGAATACCGGACGAATATTTACCATATTGAACGACGATTTTGTGAAACAATAGTAATCGTATGTTTTTTTTCGGATTTCTTTTTATTATTATTAACCTCCTTCTCAGGACGTGTCGTCGCGACATAATAAATAGCGATAGTTAGCTTAAATAGCGATACGAATGATTAGTAGTTGAAGAGATTGCTCGTAGGTTAAAAGCGAGATCGTAGACTTCGCGATTATTCCTTCTCGACTTCCATATCCGATTTTCTTCGGTCGTTTACAACGTCGAAGTATCAAGTCGTAAAAGGGAGCTCGGGGGTAAAGGGGCGAAAAAGAGAGAGTGCGATAAAGTTTAATGGTCGTAGTCAGGAACATGCGACATTTACACATCGAGTACATTATACGTCCGCGTTGCGTCATCTCGCGTCTTTTCGTGGATTTTCTGCCGCGATTATCATCGCTACCAGAGAGATAGCCAGCGACTTTCATCTGCCGTGCAAAAAATACTGAATCCTCTATCATCTACCAGTGCAATCTAGACTGCGGATCCATATGCGAAATAAACATTTTCTCCATCGATCACAATAACGAGCAGCAGCTATTAGGTTGGTGCAGAAATCATTTCTAAGGGTGGTCGGGTACCCGAAAATTTTTATTGTTCGGAGACCCGAACCTCATAGATTTTCACCCCTAATCATTTCAGTCTTTGTCAGTTTAACCTTCAGTGATTTTTCTGACGGGATCACAAGGCGCAAAATATACAAGGTGTTGCCAAAGTATTGTTCAGGAGTTATTAACGAAAAACACGGACCAATCAGAGCACAGGTCTCGCTGCAGCCGCGCTCTGATTGGTCCGTGTTTTTCGCGAATAACTCCTCAACAGAGCCGCGGAGAAGATTTTCGCAACGGAAAAAGTTACTTCAAATGTAATTGCACCAACCTAACACATTGAAAAATCTTGTACAAGTTGTACCAGTTGAAAATACTGTGTCCATGCTGTTTTAATTCGTTCACTTTTCGGAATGCATAAAATCCAGAGTCTAGTACAAACGAATTTCCGTTCTCTCTCTTCTATACAAATTCAGCACTCCGCCGTTTTCACAATGCGAAACAAACTTGTTGAACGGGCGACCGAATTTTACGACAGACGCTTTTATAAATCTATCAAAAATAATTGTCAGCTTCGTAAACGCTTCGCAGTTTAGCTTTGCGTACTGTGTAGGGGAAAAGATACATCATATAGGTGAGACACGGAATGTTTCAATTGAATTAGACGCAGCTCTCGGATCGATTTTATCAGTAGAGCTCGTCGAAATGAATTTACAAGAAAAGTGGTGCGATGCTCCGTAGATTAGAGTATACTGAGTTTTTTTACTCATCATTAAATTGGACATCTAGATTGTTCTGTGTCACTCTTGCGTGCACATTTGATCGAGTAAGTTTTTAATGCTCTTCGAAATGATAATAAAAGAAGCTCTGTTTTGCAATATTGGTTTGACCCATAATTTCGTGTAAACGTGTACAAAAGGGTTGCTATAATCACGTGAAAGCTCTCTTGAAACCATGATATCATTGTTTTAGCCTTTTAATGATAATTTTAAACAATAGTTTCGATAAAAGTGACTGCACTCGATCTATTATCGTATAGGCAATGTGAAATAATGGCGGTAATTTTATGTTTTTGTGCGGAGGCTGTGTGACAAGTCAGTTTTTCTTTGTTATACTAATATGTTTATGGCACAATTGTTATTGATTGCAAACTTATTGCAACAGAAAAATTAGCAAACAGCACCACGAACATGTCATTGAATAAAATTTGTTTTTACAACATTTATACGAAATTATCGGTTTACTAAAGCGATGGGAAAATCTGCAAATTAACTGGTAACATTTGATCAATTTTGTTAGGCGAGAAATGCCGTACTAATCTGTCGAGCATCGTACACTAATTCACGAAGAGATATCACATGTTCATCGTAATACGCGTTGAACCATTACCCCTGAATAATACTGCGTTAACTTCTGCGAGTACATATCTACATACAGTGAGAATTAAACAGAGGCAGCACTTTGTTTCGATCATCTCGAATATCAATTGAAATCCGACCTCCATCGTTTCCTGGATCGTGGCTTTCTTACAAATCGAATATTTACAACAACTACATTCTTCAGCGGATCAAGTCATAAATGTTATATCAATACTATGTACACTCATTTTTGACTCTGATTATGTTCACAATTGTTTCACTTCACTCCTGTATCGTTGTATACAGCTTGTAGTTCTCGAATCGGTGCTAATCGTTCGACACGATTTTCTTCGAAATCGTTTTCTACAAAATCGCTCGACTGCATTTCCGAATGAAATTAAGTGTGACATATTTCTTTTGTCTTACAGGGATTTAACCTTCTCTCTGTGTATGGGGTGGAAATGCAAAAATTACAATTGGTGTATACTTATCTTTTACAAGTCCAATAAAATTGTACGAATACCTACGCAGACAAATTTTTCTTTACATGTTGCTCGAAAAATGTATAGGGTCCAATTATACCCCTGTACACGGTTAACCCTTTAAAAATTGTCACACCATTATTCAAAACAGTTTTAATATTAGGGTAAAGTGTCCAAATATGGTATAGTCGCCTATTATGGCACTACCTTACATCTTGTAAAGGAGAAGTCGCACTCTAGTGAGAAGATCCTCAAACAATAGTTTACCATGTTTACTGAACAGTGTGCAGTGCAATCGCACCATTCTATAGATTTTAGTATCGATCCTCCGCTAATTGTCTCCACGTGTTGAAATTTTTGTGGTTAGATTTTGATTGTATCTTTTCCGAGGAAGGTAAGTGATTTTGAAATGTTTGAACATATCTGTAGTTTCAGTTTATTTATATTAATGTTTGCCAACTGTTGGGTTGGGCTGAAATTCATTTTCTCTTTGTGAGTAGCTAGTATTATCAGTCCACGTGGAGTTCCCAATATGGCACCACCAAGGGGTCCCTAATATCGGTATAGCTATTGACATTCTTGGCGTGGTGCCGAATATGGCACTAGGTGTCATATTAGGGACTCAAAGTGTACCATATTAAGAACCCCTTCCGCTGGAATCTGCAAATGAGAAACCACAGAAAAAATATTTTTCCCAAGCTGTATTAATTTTTTAACAAACTTGACCCCACAATCTTATAGGGGGGAAATGCATCTACAACCGGTAATTTTTTGGACGAAAACGAGCATTCTAAAGTAATAAAAAAATGACACCAACAAAAAGTGGTTCATATTTGGGCACTTTACCCAATTAAATTCGTCTGTAATCTATAAATTGTAAAAAGCTCAACTGTTTTATGAGAAACCAGGTTCAATTCGAAGTGCACAATGTAAAAATGATTAAATAGAATAAAAATGGTCTGGATTGAAAGGAATGTCTTGATTTTCGAATTAAAATTGCTTCGAGTCCAAAGAGTTAACATTAGGATAATAGTGCACAGAGAGAAGGTTAACCAAACCAAAATCTGTGTGTTAGGTTACGGGGTTGAATCGTGCGTATTCAGAGATGATTAGCACCAACGACGGTCTCTTTTGATCATCTGGGCCAACTCGCAATCAGCGCCTAGAAGAATGGAGACTATAGCGAATCGCGAGGGTACACCGTGACGTCACGGACTTTATTTAACATCCTGTATAATTCGTGCAACGTCAGTCAGGGGCTGTCACAAAGAAACGAACAGTTTCAACATTTCATAATAAAAGAACCGTTTGACATAATTTGTTTTCGATCATTAATCTGGCTAAGCTGGCTTTTCTTCCTTTCGGACTTGGATGGAAACGAACAGCCTCTCCTTTCTCTTAGATTTTCAATATTTATACAAAAATCATTACTTCCTTCTTTTATAAAATGTTGAAAGTATCAATCTCTTTTCTGGTAACACGTATTTCGAGCGACTTTCACAGTGTAGGTAACGGAGCTGATAGCAAATTGCATTTACGTCAGACTCGTTAATGAGACTTGGACGTAGCCTCGAACTTTGATACTGATTTCTTATATAGGAATAGTCGTTTTTAAGACGAGAATTAACTCAGTCGGGGAAAGTAAATCTCGTACCATTGCAATTTTCTGCGGTAACCTTTAAAATAAACATCTTTTTTCAATCATTTCATTAAAATACTAAACGAAACGATTTTCGATTTACACTTTCCGTTCATTCTCATGAACATAATCTCTTGCAAAATATCCTGAATCTGGAAACTGCTGAACTCGGAGGGCGGATACACGGTAAATTAATCCGAATCTCTGGATTTGTTACATAAATCAGGATAAACCGAAGGGGAAGTACTTTCCCAGAAATCGAATGTATCAACACATCTTGTTACACACATCGTCATATATTTGTCATTAACGTAGAAATCCGCGGATAGCTACTCTCCTGGTTGCACAAGAAATATTGCCTGCGTGATTAATTTGAAAGTTTTATGTAGAAAAAACGCGGATATATTGCGAAGACAACGACGACGTACAACACATCGCAGAAAAACGGAGAATGTTCATTACTTTGATAAAGTAATTGCGCTGTGTTTTGTCTCTCTGAATGGCACGAATTTTTACGCTTGTCATTACGATTGTCGTCGAGCTTCTGTATCGGGAATTTTCATAAGATTTACTTCCTTCGGAAATTTCGAGATTCGATCATACGGCACATAAACTTTTCTTATGTAATAGAAACACCGGTTAGTTAAATTCCTTACGCGAAGTTACGTAATTCTGTTTTTGACACGAGAAATTCTATACATGCGCTGGAAAGAATTTTCGATCGTTTCTTAAAGAAACACCCACGGGAATCATTGCAAATTCAATAATTCGTATTAGATCGTGCTTTATAAATGTTCGTCGAGTTTGTGCAAATTTTAACGTAATTTTGATTCAATTGATTTTTATCAGGGACCCAAAATAACAGTTATTATAGCATTTTCTACTATAAGAATCATGAATATAAAGTTGATTATTATAGAAATTTAAGATACTGTACACAAAATATAAAGAAAAAAATTCGAAGAACAAAATGATTAAAAAATATCGACTTTTATACTTTTTGGTTACAAGTAACAGTTATTAGTGTCCAAAAAATTGGATCCTCCTCGATAGCTGTTATCGATGAAGAAAAACTGTTTCGACTCATGATCGAAATGAATTTCTCTCATTGATAACTATTATAAGTAGACTGCGGATCTTTATGCAAAATAAAAAACGTTTGCATTGATTGCAAGACACAGGAGCCAAATAACAATTTCATTCTTCTTTTGATTATGTTATTAATGTGACACTAATACACTGGTGGCCTTAAATCTTTTTAATACCTCCACTGCTTCAAATTATACGTATCAATTTTTTGTCATAATTGCATAAAATTCGCAGTCTAGTTATAAGTGATCGAAATAAATTTCTCTCATTGATAACTGTTATAAGTGATCGAAATGAATTTCCCGATTTTATAGGGAAGTTATTGTAATTTTTATTTGTAACCAATACGTTTTTAGTCGATGAAATACTTGTTATTCTATAACATTTTTTCTTTTTGGTTATATCAGTTATGGTCCTTGATTTTTACAGATTGCAAGAATTGCCTCTCGTGTAATTATAGAGTCGATAACTCGGTAACTTGTGTTTTACAAATGTACGAGATTCACTCATCGGAATAAATGTTTGTCGAAATGTTAACATAGTTTTGATTATCGAAGATTAACAATCCAGTTTGATTTCAATATAAATGATGCCTTCTTAACTGCACGTATAAAATAGCGTTTCCTGTATAATATAATATAATCGATTTTTAATCATTTATGTTGCTACTTTCACATACATTGACTATCAAGAAAATGGCCACATTGGAATCAGGGAAAAGAAAGTCTATATTTTATATTTAGCAACAAGATTAATACTTGATGTAATGAAAAAAGAAATGATTTTTGACGACGATACTGTCGAAAAATTCTATTGTGCTTTCGAATTTCTCTGTCACAGTTTCTACAGCGTACCGCGAAGGACAATATGCGTTGAAGTGTAGCTAGATGATCTGGATGCTGGGTGATTTTGAAAATTGTATCGCCGAGCAATGTGCACAGTGTTCGAGTGTTCGCGGAGTGATCGCGATAGGTACGCGGAACTTGAGCAGAGAACCACTGTGGTTCATCGAAACTCGGTTTCCAGACTGTTGAAAACTCGCTAGACCGTGAAGAAAGAATGGGAATAGAGCAGAGAATAATTCCGAAGGGGCGCCTGTGCAACGACGATGCGACTTGCACGTGGAACGCCGGTTGCGGAGGTGCAGGCGTCGTCGCGTTTCAGCTACTGCGGCGCATCTACCTGTCACGCTGTAAAAAACGTTCTGCGCTTCAAGTGCATTCTTTATTTTAACTGCTATGGACGGATGTATACGCGTCGATCGTTTCGTCGGGGATGGGGCTACACGTGGCGATTCAGATCGAAGGATTTACCAGAGTTTCACAGATCGTCAACAGTCCTCGCGGTGAACTTGCGTCGCTTGTCCAACTTGACGATATAAATACATTAATCGAACTTCCGAATAATTGCAAGATTACCACGCATTTTTTGCAAGACATGAACATGAAAAATCCGTTTGAGAACAGTTTAAAGAAAGGGTTTGCTCGCAAAATTGCTTCTGACAGCCTCGGTTTGAATTTAAAGTTCTCATTTAATTATACAAGAACGCATGCACATGATTAGAAAGCAATTGTTCGATGGCAGTATGTATTTCGGATTGAGCTGCGGCACAGTTGCAAAGTGGTCGCGAAACACAGGTAAATTCTTCGATCCGGAGTACAATGCCGGTGCCGCGCTCGACTAAAAATCGGTTGAATCGAGGTAGCTGCCTCGACAACTCGTCTGTTTTGATTCTCCGGTGCCCTCGAAACGGAATCCCTAAAACAATACGCGAAAACGTCCGACACATGCCGGAGGGGATGTCGAGTAGTATATCGCGCCGGTTACAATCGATAATCGCAAACGGGCAGTGATTTTCAATTCCGCAGGGTTTGATTTTCCACTTTGAACTTTCGTTTCGGTCGGGCAACGCTCGCCGCGACCATCGCGAGCTTTCCGCGAGCGTACTTTCTGACTTTTCACGGTCCTCGTTGCATTGATTTCTTTTTCCGGCGCCGTGCGGCGGCGGCGGCGTCTCGTTAACGAAGAGTCATTATTTCTCTCGATCAGTCTAAGCTTTCCGCCACCCCTGCGTCACTGTTCCCGAAACTGTTCGCGAAGAAAGTTTCGAAGAATTTTGCTGGTTGCTCGAACTTGTCTCGCGGCACACAGCTGGGTGTTTCTTCAGGGATGGTTGAACGATGGGGTTGGTTTAGATGAAACCACCGAGCGCGTCGTGGAAGTCTTGCAAGTAGGCGAGAAGCTGAGGCATCGTTGGACGATCCCTGGACAGGCCTAACCAACAGACTGCCATCAGGGCGAACAGCTCGTCCGGACATGGCCTTGGTTGAGCTAATCGATAGCCGTCCCGAAGACACGCCATCATCTCGAATGGGTCCACTTCAACGTACGGCTGCTGGCCCAGGGTCGCTAGCTCCCACAGGAACACTCCGAACGACCACTAAAACAGAAATCAAGATGGTCACAGTCGGAATTCTGTTCTAATTGAAATACATTTATTCTTCGATAATTCATAATTACAGTCTACTTTGAAATTGTATTTCAATTGTACAAACGAATTACATTGTAATTTAATTGAATGAAGAGACTGAATTTCGAATTACGAAATAATTGAATTGCCTTATAAATTGCAAAATAAATATTTTCTACCTAGCCTGCAACAAACTGGAGTCAAACGGAAATTTATTTTCTTTCATAACACGTTGAATAGGTTGAAAATAATATAATAATATTTTTAAATACTTTTTATAAATTCATCTAATCCGCTATCTAACGATTAATCAAGAGACAGTGCTGAATAGTAAATGAAGTTCGACGGTGATTAAAACCACAGGAATTTACAATGAAACGTGCAATGCAATTTTATAGATAAATCTCATCGATGAAACGTAGAGAATAAGAGTAACAAATCATCAGAATGAAGGGGCAGGCGATTAAGCGACAGAATTATTATTCAAGAATTATTATACAATATTATTGTATTCAAGCAGCAAGCAAGTAATGCATAAAAACCGTTGTCCACTAACGAGACAACCTAATATTCGATCTATCCGCGCTGTTCCATTATTGTGGAAAGCTCAAGGCAGAAGGATACCGCGTACTGCAACGAGAAAGACGATGCATCGAGTTATGACGCGGCGAAGCTTATAAAATCGCAACACGGCGCGATAAAGTTCGATGGGTCGATAGAAACGCTTGTGGACCACGCACAACTGGAATCCTCGTTTAGACCTGAATTTTATTGGAACTCGATCGGTCGACGTCTTCGGCAGACACCGGGGGTGTCAACGTTTTATTGACATTCGATACAAATTATGAGCGTACCACGTCCGTAGCCGTGCTGTATTGATTGTGTTGGAGTGTTTCCAAGGCCATCCAGCGAATGGGTCTATTCTCATTATCGCCGAGACAATGGTAATCCTGGGGAAAGAGATCTCGCGCCAGAGCAGTGTCAGCTAGCCGCACTCGCAGACTGCTTGGCTCGATCAGGCAATTTCGGGCGGCGATGTCCCTAAAACGTGAATCACGTATACATCTTCACACATTCGCGGAAACATCGTGCGGATTTTTATGCAAAATACAAGTTGAATGTGGAAATTCACAGACGACTTTCGCCTCGAACATTTTCCTATTTCCGTGAAAGCAAGTGCTCTCATTCTCTATGATTTTAAAAATTTTGTGAATATGAAATTGGTATAATACCCCATGCAATACTTAAATGTTCAGGAATTGATTATATATTTTGAACAATGGTACAGCAATTTTTAATGGAGCCTCTCTCTCTCAGAGTCATTCGAGTGCCCAGGCTTAAATATGTTTTTTCATTTTTTCCTATTATTTTTAATAAAGTTGTATGTAATTATATGTAAAATTGTTTCAATGATACGTTCTTTATAAAAACTTGATTCCCAGATATAGAATAGTATTTGAATTCGTCATGTAGGATGACGTATGATTCTTTCCCACTTAGATTGGGCATACTTAATTTTCGCAAAAATTCCTTGATATCAACAATCGAGTGCCAAATTTATGATACTTTAAAAAATGACGTGTAATTCAACTATTTTTTTTTGAAAAATTTTCTCAGAAATACCATAAACTTGAAGATTCAAACCTTCGCTTTACAACGACACCACATAAGTTGGCAACCCATTAGCCGCATCTGAAGTGTATGATTTTTTTCCACCTAGATTAGGCAGTCGGTGCACTGTGATATGGGAGTTAACGGAGAAGCATAAAGTAACAAAGGCAATTACCTGTGCAAGAGTCCCCGGCCGTGCATGAACGCTCCCGCCCTGGCAACCTGAGTGCCAACGTGCACCAGGTCCCTGGTCACAGGATGATGATTCCCGTCGGTAAGGTATAACTTTAAATTCAGCTCGGCCGACGTGCTGGTGTACGCCAACAACGGGCAAGAACTATCCAGGCAGGCGGCTGCGAGCGACGCTATGTTTGCATGCATTAACCCAGCCAACTGGGAGCCCTCCACCACCAGCAAAGATGCTTGATAAGCGGACGCCACTTCTAAAATTTCAAAGTTTTCGCATTAGTTCGACGTGACACCGATTCCTCGTCCCGCCTCCCGCTTTGCAACTCAAAGCTCGAAACGGGAGCCTCGAAACTGCTCCGAGTTTCCGGACAGGTACGATACTGTACTGGTAATCTTTATTTCTGCTGGTCAGCGATCGATGTTAGTTTATTCCGTATTTACACGAATTGGAAATCGCTGTTTAAATCTTCGCCTTTGTAGACGAGGTTTGACTATGTCCTAATTAGCACGTTGACCACCACGTCGCGTCGATGGCAACGATTTTTCTTCTGCCTTTAACCCCTTGCCGTAACATTTTCTTTACAGTCGCAGTGAACAAAACGTCTTTATCCCGAAAATGTCGTAGGCTCAGTAAATAGCTCAGTGAAAATTGAATAAAATGAGGTTATTAGTTATTTCTGGACTGCGGATTTTAAGCATTTATGACAAAAATGAGTCGGTGTAATACAAAACTGGAAGAAGATTAAAAGAGTTTAACAATACCGATATACTACTTTTAACATATAAAAATCGTTAATGAGGAAAATAAATTTTTACTTAGCTCCTATAGCTTACAATTAATATATATAAAAATTTTATTTTAAACTGAATTCATTCAATGTCATTTTTATTAAATGTAAAGTTTAGATAGTATCATAATTACGAGCACATTGAATTCAAACAAGAATCAAATTTAATTTCATTTAAAAAGAAAGGCGTAAAATTTCGACCCCGGAATCGTCGTTTAATTATTCAGTCTCTAGCGAATTGAATTAAACGAAGAATTACTGTACCAGAGTCAATAAAAAGATTAACGTATCTACGAGAAGCACCTTCGAAAAATATTGTAAAAAATGGATAATTAAAACGAAATCGATGCAATCAATTTGAAGTCTGGCTTGGCAGTCAACGTGTTGATCTCGTATTTAATTTTGCGCTACGAATAGTTCTTGCACTGTCGCTTTTCCGAAGAGGACGCTGAAATCAGTGTTCGATTCGTAGGTCGGTAAGGTAGTCGACTTGAGTGAATTTCTGCAAAGGTGTTCGGTTTTACAGATCATTCATGGTTCAGAACATCAACAGTTGGTACGAGACTCTCTACTTTATCGTGGACTGTTACTTCAGCGTTATCGTTGCAATTATTCGTCGTGTTTTTAATCATTTGCTGTGAAGTGCACCGAAACATTTGTAACTATCTGAGAAACATTCCAATAGAATGATGCTGTTAAAAGAAAGATTGTAATATTCTTTTATGAACGACTTAAAAATTCTGCAAGTAGAAATAATAGCTTCATTCTCAATAAAAATTGACAACCCTTCTGTTCGTTAACAACACGATATAATAAACTGATAAAAGACAGCACATCCATGAACCATTTCGGTGACACTCGCGTATAGGTGAATGTCCTCTGACGCAGCAGAGTAGATCCGGCGGCCTAAACCCATCTCCGCGGGAAGCAGACAAAAACGATCATGCAAACGAACGTTCCCTTATCAGAAATTCATACCTGTCACGGTTTTTATGATGACCTCCTGTTCCCGGCCAGCGAGCTCCATGGTTCCCTTGTAAACGCGGCCGAAGGTGCCCTCCTGCACAAGATTGCGACAGTACAACGCGGACCTGGAGACCGCCAGCGCCCTGGCCTTGTCGCAGGGATCGTTCGTCTGCAAATTAACAAGACAGCCGCGACGAGGACATTAAAACCTGGGCAAAGAGATTCCTAAACAATTCGCGGCGGTGTCCCGGCTCCCGATCGTCGCGTCCGGCCTGCATAATTCATCATAGTACGAAATCCCTACGCGACGTAGGGGTGTAAGAGGAGAGGCACTCATTAAAAAAGCATTTGTCGCCTTGTAACGGAACACGAACGAAGATCGCGGCGTCCCTGAAGGACGAGCTGAAGGAAGGAAGGACGGAAGGAAGGAAGGACAATCCCTTGGCTCTTCGTGTCGTCGTTATATCGTCGTGTTCCCATCGCAGCCGTCCGCGTTTTCCCTTTGTTCCTCGACAGTTTTCCGCTCTCGGGGTTCTTGCTCGCTGGAAAGCCGGCGAACGAGACACCGGAAGGGAGAGATAGAAAGAGAGAGAGAGAGAGAGAGAGAGAGAGAGAGAGAGAGGGTGGCCGGTTATTCATTAATTTCAATTTTCCGGAGTTTTGCCTCCGGCCCCACCCATTCCATTTGCACGCGCTTAGGCGAACGCTCGCAGGTCCGGCACAGCGACGCGACGTGTGCACGCATGACCGCCAAGGGACAAAAAAACCCCAAAAGACAGTCGAAAACCAGCCCGGGGAACGTATTAGCGCTGGCGCAAATTACTGGACGATGTATTGGATTTCGAAAGGGCACGGTGACAGTGGCGCGAAGGGGATCAAGGGAGAAAGCCGGCTGGAAAGCCACGCTCGGCGTCATTTGCCGGAACTCGGCCCGCGAATCGACACGATACGATATGGCTGTTGAAACGAGAGGGATGTCTGCGCTAGCTAAGGACGCTGCGGACGGATTTACGGACGGAATTCGTGTGACAAATACCGGGCCATTTTTCCGGATTTATTCGATTACGCTAATGTCTCGATACGCGGGAAACCGTGTACAGTTTCTTGGATTATTATCAATGGTAAGATTATGTTCTTGTGAAGCTGCGATCGGCTTATTGGTGACATTTTTCTGATTGAAACGATACCAAACACGATGCAACTTCCATCGTATTGTACTTGATTGATTGGAATCTCGACTATCCGAACTAATACAGGATAGTGACATGATAGTCCATCTAATTTTCAGATTCAAACGATACCAAACACGATACAATTTTCACCATATTTGCTGTCAGAACCTCGATTGTCCGAACTAATACAGGATAGGTGAAGTGATAGTCCGCTTAGTAGGGTAACTGCACCAGTGAATAAACGGGCACCAGTAAATGAACGCTTTTGTATATTTCAACAAATTTGAAGCCTGAGACTAAGAATGTAGTGTTCATTGACTGGTATTTTTTATATTTTTTATTTAACGTTGAACAAAGAAAAATAATAATAATTTCATTTTATTTGTGTTCATTTGTTTTTGACAAATGAATTATAGGGAGCCATTTGGCATATATGAGATTCCTTTAATTCACATATTCTTTTAAAAATAAAATATCTTCCTGAACAATTTCTTAAATGTTCATTCACTGATTGAAACGATACCAAACACGATACAATTTCCATCTTATCTGCGGGTTTAAAATAGCTCCGACTGCAAAGGGTTAAATCATCTATTCCATTGTATCTATTAAACCATAATTATAATTATAGAAGCAACGTCTGTGTCTACATTTCGTCAATTTGCAACGAGCAATCCTCCAGGACTCTGTGAACGTTAATTACACAGACACAGAATATATGTTTACTCTACGTGGATGTCTAATTAGGAACAAGTGCGACAGTTCAAAAGCATTAGTTAGTGACCATTGAACTTATATTACGACACTGAATCCATTTTAATTCACGGCTCTCATTAAATGTTATAAAAGCTACTTTCTATGTATACCAAAATCAAATATTCAGTTTATTCGCAAGCTCTTTCCTATTTTCAAACTTTCTCTGCATCGAGTCTCAAATAAAAATGAAAGCACTATATTATATTTATTTACTAGGCAGACTGTGCGGAAGCACATGTAGAGGCAAATGTATAAAATACAGTTAAATGGAACACTGTGAGCGAGGATGATCTAACTAGTAGATACAGCTCGCCCCTCCCCAATGCATATTATAATCGAGTTCCAGATAAGCCGTAATTGGACATCAGGTCTGATCCAATTAAATTCGCAAAACACTAATGCCACCATTTCCCGACCACTGCGCACGGGTTAAACAAAATCGTATCGACCTCTACACCGAAATTACATATTCGATCAGAATTCTTCCTTTTTTTCATAAACTGTATCATATAAATTATAACTAGACGGGATTTTATGAATTTATGACAAAAATGGGTAGATGTAATTTAAAACATTAAAAACATTAAATTCGTTTAAGAATAATTTTATATTATTTTCAACCTATTGAACATATTATGAGAGAAAATTAATTTCTATGTCACTCCGGTTTGTTGTAATTCATATTTCTACTTTAAATTCATCCGCCGATCGAAATCAATTGTTTTATTTCAGTTGAATATCAAACCATTGTAAAAGTAAAATGAAAAAAAACAAGTTATGCTGAAAGCAATGAAGAACGATGGCTCCAATAATTTTAAGCTTACGCATATAGGGAAAGCAAAGCTTCGCAGCCAAGGGATCCTACCTACAAGTTTCAAATGCAGTAACGAAATTATTGAAAAATCCAGAAACTATCTGGACAATAAAAATAAAAATTAGGAGTAACATTTTTAATTTATTGTTTAATGGAATCTCTAGTTTTTTAATAATAAATGTTGCGTTCTATATTCATTTTCTTTTGCTTATTATGGGACAGTAATAGTTAGCTCATGAATTTTTCCATCTGTCGAATGTCGTAATTATGAGAACCTGCCATTAATCTGGCTTTTACAACAGCTTCGAGGAAACGTGAACGTGAATTTTATTTTCGAAAATAGCGAAAAAGCATCGCGCTCGGTTAATTACCAAAAGCCGCGACGACTCCGCGATAATCAGCCAAACAGAGATTCAATTTCTCTGCGAATCCGCATATATGTACACGCGAACTTAACACGAGAACCAGCCGCAGCTTTTTATTCGCCGGCAAGCGGCTCCGTCGAATTCAAATTGTCTCATCACGTTTTCATTAACAAACGGAAAAAGGCAGAAACAAAACAGATAAACTGCGGAAGGATTTCAACGCAATGAAAATGAAAAGAAAGGGGGACGAGAAAACGAAATCAACGAATGGACGAACCGCGTCGATGAAAGGCGGGGATACAGAGAAAAGAGGAAAAACAGATTGAAAACAGACCTTGCTTTCGGTGACGAAGTGCCTCGTCGACGCACGCTTTGGCTTCAACAATTTAGCGAGGTTGCAACAATTCTCTCGTTTCTAACGAAAACAGTTGGCTCTGTGAATGGAATATTAGACGGACATAATTGAAAGTTATTTGCATCGTTCATACATTTATATCACCTGAGGGAGTCGGATAATATTGCGGTACTGATTTATGTTCAATTTCTAGTTAGAAGTTTACTAAATGACATGGAAAAAAGTTTTAAAAGAATTGCAAGTGGCATATCCAGACAGAATACTTTTATAATGTCCATAACTGTGAAACAAAATATATTTTACTGTTGAAACAACCAACTGCAGTGGTAAATAATTTCTCCGATTTCCTGCACCAGTCTTCGCCGATTGATCCTGATGGGAATCCGCAAAATTGATCGCCGGGAGACGGGAAAAATTGCAAGCTGTCTCGCACTTACGAGTTGTATAATTGCAGCATGCGTCGCTATTAGTCGAATAGATAAAAAAAAAGGAAGCAGTATAACGGATTCGTAATTACCGGGGTAAATGAATGGGGAACGAAATTGAACCGTCCGTCGGCCGAACGTTTTTTGTTGTAATGAATGTAGACTGACGAATCGCTTTTATACAATCACAATCGGGCTATTGATTTAACGGCGCCGCGAGCGAACTTTTTGCTAGATGCGCACGTAGCGGCAATTCGTTTTATTTAGCGGGATGGTATCGTCAAACATCGCCGTTTGTTTTTTTCGCGGCGGTGGACGCTTTAAAAGCTTTATATTCCCAGAAAACCGGGCTCGTCCGACTGAAGGCGAGCCGGATTGCTTTCCACTCCGATCAAGAAATTAATAATACATTTGTGCGATGCGATTGGTCCAATCGTATTCCGCGCACGATCGAACATACCGTCTCGGAGAGTGGACCCGATTCTGACGCCAAATCAATTTACTAAGTATCTTTTAATGCATTAAAAGTAGTGAAATACAAGTTTTAATATTTCCTGCAGTGACCCGAATTAATATTCGGACGCTCTAAAAAAGACGATAACTTTTTTAATATCGTACTATACGATTTGAACTTTTTTGGGAAGTAGAGCAATTAATTAGTTTACTACAGGATGTGAAAAGAAATCTTTTTAAAAAATGCAATAGATCGGAGTTGTAGAAAAAATACCAAAAGTTGCAATTTACAACTTTTTTTATGTGGGCCTATATTGAAAACTTAAAAAATACGTTTTGTAGATCTGTGTGAATTAAACATATTCTGAAAATCTCGTCAAAATCGGTCGACGTTGCAATGAGCTACAAACGTTTAAAGATGGTAAAAATTGCAGATTTTCACAATTTTCGGCCTATAGCCGAATAGAATTCTTACATCTCTCAATGCCTGTCGTTCTTTTCCGCATCAACCGATTTCGATGAAACTGTCACAGTGCATTGTAATTGACACAGATCTAAAAAAACGTATTTTTTGAATTTTCAATATAGGCCCACATAAAGAAGTTGTAAAATACACTTTTAGTATGTTTTTCCACAATTCCGAACAATTGCACGTTTTGAAAAAATTTCTTCACGTCATGTAGTGAACTAATTGTTCCAACTTCGTAAAAATAAATCCGAATTGTATAGTCCAATATTAAAAAAGTGTCCGAACATTAATGTGATTCATTGTAGAATAAATATACCAATCACAACAGTATTTTTCCCCACTGTGATTGAAATACATAAAAGTAAACATTCTGCCCTGAATGAATTTGTACAATTCAATGAGAGTGTATTCTTATTGGCGAGGCAGTCAAAATTGCCAATGATTCTCGTATTTTTATAATCTCAGTCCGCAGTAATACGTATAAAATGTTATCGATTTTATTTTTTAATATTTCCCTACGTTGTACATAGGTTTCTAGGGCCACCAATTTTTCTTTGTATTCAGAACACATCGTTGTTCCATAAAATGCTTACACATATTATTATTTCACGATAAATTACGAATAATATTAAAGTGAAGTACGATCGAACCATTATTCCGTAGTAATTATTACAGTTATCGTAGATTCCACGTCGAATTCCTTGTAACATTTCGAAAAATGTGTAGTCGTTTACATAATGTAAGACGAAGAATTCGCTCGTCTGAAATTCCTACAGTATCTAGAAACGCGTGTATTCCCTGGTCGCATCCGGCTAGCAAGGATGAAAATTATTCAAAGAACCCGAAGCTTAATTTCCTGAGTACGAAATTATCTAGGAAGAACGTTACCCCGGAACAACAAGAAATTTGCAACTAAACTGCATGTACTGCAAAGCTATGCATATTAAAAACATACCGGGGCATCCCCTTTCTCCGGGCTGTGCCAGAGGATTGGATAAAGGTGGCACGCTTCTATCGGGAAAATCGGTAAGGGAACGGGTTTGCTCCTGTACTGAAGATCTTCTGTAGACAGGGACGGTAATGACTTCTTTAGCAATGGGATCTCCAGCGTATCGTTTTACAAGAGGGATAAGACGTCGCTGGATTACATGACTGGCTGAGTTTCAAAGAACGGTGAATAGGTTCCCGGCGAAATTCAACACGGTTGTTGTTTCGAGAATGTAATCGTACCGTCCAATCTTATATGTATTTTGGAAAACGCGTTGCATACTCTGAACTTTCTCGAGAGATTAACTTTTATTCGGTGCAATTGTTGCAGAACGTTCCTGCAACTTCACTTGTTCACTGCGATAGAAGATCCGAGTGCTCGAAAATCATAATTTTAGGGGAAACGAGGTTAAACTTGCTGAATTCTTACAACTCACGTCTTAATACGATGCTGTTGCCGAGGCGCGGAAATTGCTATGGAAAATTGTACGAGAATGCAATAATTATTAGACTGCGGATCCTTATGCAAAACAAACATTTCCTACCGGAATTGCAACAAACTGGAGTGAAATAGAAAGTTATTTTCTTTTCTTTTACCACGCTTATATTAACATGCCGCGTTGTTGTATGCGTCAAATCTTGTAATCGAATTTTAAACCTCTTCCCATAGTCCAAAGTTGATGAAATTTTGTATACACACTTGCTTCCGATGACGATAAAAGTAGAAAATAAAAAATATAAAAAAACTTTTTAAAAACCACGCTTATATTAAAATGCAGTAAAAAGGAGAAAATCATTTTTTTCCTGGTTCTCCATAAAATACCGAATCCAGTTAATGATTAATGATATTTTTCCCCAAAATTTTAAGCAATTAGTTGTGACTTATCTACAAAACGTATTTTCAAAATTTTCGAATGTAGGCCCACATAAAAAAGTTGTGAAATGCAACTTTCAGTATTTTTTCTACCCCAATTGTGCCCCAATAGTTTCGTGACCTTCTGTATATGTATGGAGAGTCAAGGTTAACCGACTGAAAATAGAATTTTTTAATTTTGTCGTCATGAACGCTTGAAATCTGTAGCATATACTCATAAATTATTATTCGAAGAGAATTTTATGTAATTTGACGGTAAGACCCGAACTGAAAGACCCTTAACCACCTAATTCGATAAAATGACACGTCTTCGACGCTATCTCTCGCCGGTTCACCGCGCGCACTATAAACTTCCGCCAGCCGTCACGGCAAATATTCGTCGAAAAGAGTTAATAGACCGTAATTGAGTTAATCCTCTTACACGCTAATATCCGCCGTGATCCGCCGCGGTATTTCGCTACCGGGCGCCTCCAGCGAGCTGCTTAAATCACAAAAGTTTCGAGAACTTGCGATATTAAATAAACTTATGCATTTTCGCGGTAACCAGGGGCGAGCGCGACGGATTACCGTCGGATTTTGTTTGAAAACCTCGACGCCCTTTCCTTTCCAAGATGACATCGTACCGTTCCAAGGTATAAAAGATTTTTCGCTGTGAATATAACAAACCTGTCTGTGCAAAAAAAAAGTACGAACTAACCGTAATTTGTCACTGTATTCGATGAATCGAATAATGTTACGTCCCAGTTTCTAGAAGAATCGACCAGTGCCTCGCGCGTCTCCGAAACCGCGGGAACAGGTTCGCGGCGAAATAGTGCTCGAAACAGGGTCGAAGATAGACAAGAAACTCTCATTACATATCAGGAAATCCGATTTTCCCTCAGCTGTTCATTCTCTCCTCCAGATTCGCTGTCTCCGGGCTGCTTTCGCCGCGAACTCTGTTCTCAGCATCCCACATCCCACGTGTCCTTCTTTCAGCGCCGGAAGTGGAGGTCGCGAGACGGTTCCGCTTTCCTCAGCTTCTCTCCTCGACTAGTCTCCCGTGAAACCGAGAGAGAGAGAGGGAGGCGAGCTCGAAACTTTATCGAATTTGCGGTCGTGGGGGCCGCTTTCCACCAACAACTTTCTCTCTCGACCCTTCCGAGCCCGAGCCCTTCGGCGCCTTTATTCAGCTATTCCAAGCCCGCCAACCTACAGCCAGCAACCTCCGAGAGCACGCTGTCCACGAGGAACTGGTACACGTGTAAAACCGCCCCCTCTTCTTCTCGTCCTTTTTTTCCTTGCCGGCTCTTTTGTACGGATTTTCCTTCCATCAACCTGTTTCCCCGCAGCTCTTCGTTCCTCGGACGATGGGGCGGTCTCCGGCTTTCTTTCCTCGAGAAAATGTACGGTGTTTGCCGCATCGTGTAAACAGCGATCGGATAAAGGGCTGATCTTGAACTTTTGCTACTCGGACGGGGTTTGCGGTTCCATCCGCGAGGAGCCTCCCGAATCGATTACACTGTACAACAGCCAAAAGGTTTCGGTTTTGACTATGCGATTCTTATAGAGTTTTTTGTGCTGAACATGTACAGTACATACTCTAAACGCGTTTATACATTCATAATGTATTAATGTTGGACGTCACTGTATTCGGGAAAGTCTACAGAATCTTTTGCTGTATAGAACAATTCAAAATCTTTTCAAATAACATCACAATATTTCTTAAAAATTGACAAGTCTTTTTTCACACTCAAATTTCTCAAAAATTGCGCGTCTGCGGGAAAAATTAAGGACAGATTCGGAATCAACGCGAAATACCCCACAAGAATTGCATAGTGATAATCGAAACGTCAAAAGAAAGTAGAAAGTTATCTTTTGGGACTTTCATTCGGCTGCAATGGACGTTCATTGCATTTGTTCGGTTTCCGTAAATCTCGTTCGTTTCTCTTGTCAATTTCAGAGAATTTTTTCCGACATTGAATTTCCGACTGTTCTGCATTATCGTTTTATTAGTTGCGATTGGAATTTTGCATTTGGACCAGTTCACCTTAACGCTTCTATCAACCGGAAGCATATTAGAAGGATTTGTCAATAATTATGCTGTACGAAAAGCTTCAAATCCTCATTTACACAATGATCCAAAATGAAATGATTAGATTACGTTATTGTTGGTTCATGATTGACGAGATTGAGGAGAATAATCCTGTATTTGGTTGAGGAAACATCCTTTAGTATAAATATAAACATATACGGTGACTGTTTAATTAACATTCAAGTCCTGAAAAATAGCTCAAAAATCCTCTTGTACACAAAATGATCCGAAATGAAACGATTAAGACTATGTTATCGAAGGTGAGTAGTTGGTGCATGATTGAGGAGAATCTTGTCGAATATTTTTCCATATCTAGGACAGAATTGATTGGAAACTACGAAAGCGTTGTTTTCCATTTTCAGAGTCCAGAGCTTATAGGAATTAGCTTCGCGTGGCAGCTTGAATCTCGAGTATTTCTTTGCCGATGCAAAATACGTATCTTCCGCTACGTATCCCATCATCTGTACAAAGGGACCTGAGAGTAATTGAGTAATCGATCATCCGTGCTTCAGCGAATAAAGCGGATAAATCAGCAATTTACAATTTTTATCCATCTCCGATGGGGCGCAGTCTACTGTGGAAGAACGAATATGGGGTGAGTGCTCCTCTTTTTCGGTCTTTTACCTCTCTCCTCCTGTTCTCCATTGAAGAATACGATCGACCCTATTCACTTCCGCCGATGCTTTCGAACGGTGCACGACCCAGCAGCCGGTTGATTTCTTTAGTCGCTTGGAATTCAAATTTCAATGGATATCCCGCTAAATCGAACGATATACGGAAAGATGCGAGGCGCCGCGCCGACGTTCGATAAGAACTGTTCCTTTCAGACGACTTATCGGGGAAATTATGATGACGATCGGGAAAGGGTTTAACCTCTGGACAGCATTTTCTCTCGGAACTTCTCACCAAGCTATTCTTTCATAGCTATTTTCTGACATTCAAGTCTCTCATGTCTCTTCAACTTCTTCATTGTTTTTCATCAACAAGTCGAGGTTTGAAACAAGTTTTAAGTCGGTACCCCTACCACAAGGGTAGTTACAGGGTGATCCCGTTTTCCTGAATAAATTTTTCTAGATTCTCTATTCTCTAATTCGTCCGTTCTACTCCACAAAAAAATTACGAAAAAATTCACGAACATTCTACCTAATAGCACGCACGACAGTGAATTATTTCAAAATTTTTGACTGCAGAATCGAGTTTTAAGAAAATCCGGAAGCATAAAATTACCGATTTTATATCGAAGTTTTCAGAGTGCCACGTTTATATTGTTATGTTAGTTGTGTCTCATCGTGACTATTAATGTGTATTTTCTTCAGATTTTGCGAACAGGTTTAAAAAAATTGGCAATCTCCAAAAATTCGAGAGAAATGCATATTTCGTATTGAAGTTTTGAAGATACCAGTTTTATAAAAATTCAGTAATAAGTCGACACCATTGTTCTGAACTTTTTTCAGGATTGTTTATATACTGCATCGTACTTAAATAAAATATAAATCAATTTTTCCGATGTTTCTTTACTTTTTTCTAGGTGTATTATGTAATACTGAACATTTTTATCGAATCGAATGAAATGGACGATTATAGTTTCGCTTTCCTCGAAGAGTGAAACGGCTAAGAAAAATTAAAGTACTGCCAAAGCTTCGTGTCGAAACGAAACAACCTGGTTGCAGAAGCATCGTCGAAAGAAATTTGGCAAACCCGAACGGAAGAGTGCACTGGAAAAATCGTTGCATCCCTGGAGCGCGTTGTAACAACAACGAGCGTAAGAAACATTCGAAGAAGTCGTTAAAGTCACTCGAGGTGCATCGAGGGGGCGCGGCGATCAGAATAATAAGACCGTCCCGCGGGTTTTCCTGGCGGTTCGAGCGAGAATGAAAGAGGAACGGGGTGATGAAGAAAACACAGAGATCGCGGAAATGTCGAATAAATATGCAATCGAGTTCCGTAAGAGCAGCTGACCGTGGCTGCGTTCGCGTAACGAAGTCTAACCGGCGTTTTCCGCCTTGAAAAGAGCGTTTTACATTCATTTCCTCGGGTAAGAAAGAAACGGCGCGCGGTATCACCTGGTCTCTCCGCGGTACAAAGAGGAAGTCGTTGAGGAGGGTGGTTGTCGGGGGTGGAGAGAGGAAGAGAGAGAGAGAGAGAGGTTACACACGCGGTTACCTTTCCACCCGCTTGTTGGTGTAGAACCCTCCGCAACCGGAGAAACCGAGGGAGACCGACGAGCGAACGGTGAAAGGCGCGGGGAAAACGAAGAGGGAAACTTGAAGTGAGTCCTGTGATTGTTTCGGCTTTGATCTTGGATCAATTTACCGGGTGTACGCGTATGTCGGGCCCCTCCGTGTTGCCGTCTCGAAACGCCACCCTCCGAAACCAGCGACTCGTGATCCAAGAACGAGGCGAGCGTTTATACAGGGCGAACAACATAACTTGATCGCCTTAAATATTGGATGATTGCGAAAGTTCGTGGCCCGTTTCAAATGAAACACAGCCGGTTGAATTTTTAAATAATTCATCATTATATGTACAGTGGCGTGCAAAAGTTCCCGGCCAGATGGTTTGTGCGATTTTTCTTCCGAAAGAAAAGCGTTAAGAAATTTTGATTAGTATAATATATAAGGGAATATTACGTGAAAGGATACTACAGGACCTAGGACCTCATTTTTTATGTAAACGCATCCGCCAGGTGCAATATTGCACTTTATTTTTTAATGCAACCCAATTTTTTTGTTAAACCAATCAATTCCTTTTATTATCCTACGTATAAAAGTACCAAGGTCATTGAAGTGTCAATACTTCACGAGATATTTGAAAATTTAACTATGGGCCTTATTACAAATTACACGTCAAATATATTATAACCAAGTGTAAACCATGTGGTCGCTAATGACCTCGCTGGTAGTCCGACCGCGTTAAAATACACTGTAAATAAATAAATAATAATAATCCATGTACAATCTGCCATCGCCATCAACCAATTTCTAAAAACCCCAAAAAATCGTTAGTGTTTCATATCTGAAAGCCCGTTAGGTGAACAAAGTGCTAATATTCGCAGGCTGGACTAGCCTCGAGCACCGCAGCTTGTCCACGGGAAAAAATGAAACAGCTTGCGCACGCCAACTGTGCATAATCTGCGTGTAATCCGGGCGGCGCGTTCGATCGAATATAAAATTCAGTGGATCGAAGCGCGGATATTGCATCGCGCTTAAGGCAAAGCCGGTTAAACATTTACGGGGGTTCGGTTGTGTTCGGATAGTTTCGGGGGTTGGGCAGGGCGAGGCAGGCCGGAAGCGAGTAGGGTAGCTGGGATACTTAATGCAATATCTTGGTCGAACTTCGCATAAAATCATTTTGCACCATACCTGGCTGAGATGCGTCACATGGCTGGAGGCGTAGTAACTCGCTCTGGAACCGCAGGGTCTCGCGTAGAGCGGCTCCAGGTCCGCAATGGTCGCGTAACTTCCGGAATTCGCGCTTCCGGGTCGTGGGTCGACCCTAACCAGAACAGAACTTCTGGCCAAGCCGCCGGTGTCTGCCGCTGAATAGCTGCAGCAGGGCAGTGTTTTCCTAAAAGGGCAGACGACTCTGTAGCCACGTAATGATTATACACGGAGTTAATTATTTCTGTAATGCACGACATGCTCCGCGGCCGCCTATCCACCTGCGTAAATAATCATCCAACCCTGAGAACGCTAACCCCGGGCTACGGGCTTTTCTCATAGCAGGACTTATCGTTTAGCTTTGCTACTGTGTCTGGCTACTTCCGGTGCTAGCTGGACTAGTGCGCCGGTCTGCAAACCCGCTTTTTGTGGCCAAAAGTATTTTAGCGTTATTTCAAAGTTAAAGGTTACGAAGTCAGAAATTATGGGTGCCCGCGTGCCCGAGCGAGAGTGTGGTGATACGCACACACACACACGCGTCGCTAGATCCGCATATACGTATATGCAATTACAAGAGTTTTTTTCTACACAAACTGACGCTTCAACATTGATTCCTAAAAGTTCAATCTATGTCTGTCCAGAGCCCAAAATGAATATTTTTACGTTACCTTGGAGTAATTTATAATATTCGGCAGCACGCGAAAAATGTGTAGGAAAAAAACAGCACCTCGAGGCTCCGAAGTTTGCACTAATTGCACCACCGTCTCTTTCCTAAACTGCACGTTACACATTTTTCGCATGCTGCGGAATATTATGAATTACTCCAAGTTAACGTAAAAATGTGCATTTTGGGCTCTGGACAGACATAGATTGGACTTTTAGCTATATTTAACGATAACCAGCGTTAATATTGTATTGTATATTGTAATGTTATGTTTAGTGAAAAATGCAGAATGTTAGTTGCAACAATTAATGTGTTCTTTTTTCGCATCCCTGCACATGAGTGTTCGATAATAGAATTAGATTTACATCTCCGAAAACTTTGGATACACAAAACAAGATTCGATTTCCGAAAAATTTTTGGCCGCCTTACTTGTCGTTGAGTCGTAATTTAACTGAATTTCGTGCCACCTCCTTCGATACCATGTTCTCCTAATACAAAACTCAATTTTCGAGATTTACGAGATTTTCGAAAATTTTCGTCAATTTTCGACCGCCTGACTTGGCGTTGAGTTGCACTACTGATTTTCGTGCCTCCTCCTTCAATATCATGTTCTCCTAATATTGCCTCAATTTTCGAAACTTTTCATGGAAAATTGAGAAAGTATTAGGAGAACATAATATCGAAGGATGTGGCACGAAATTCAGTAGTACGACTCAACAACAAGTAAGGCGGCCGAAAATTTTTCGGAAATCGAATCTTGTTTTGTGTATCCAATCCAATTGTGAGCGATAAATATAATATATATTACGAGTATTAATGTATATTATACATTATTGATAAAGACATAATTCTTGTAAAAATATTTATTTTTTGTAAATACGTATTTTTTTACCTGCCGTCAAAGGGGCGAAAACGCTGTGGAGTTTTGGGGGAGAATACATTTCGTTAATCATTGGGAATGGCACTGGACATTTTCAAAAATATAAAAAATTCGACGTTTTCAATCAGGAATCTAACTGTCAGCAACTTTTATTGAAAACGACGGTAATAAAGTTATCGAATTTTTTTTGGGAATAATAGTTGAAATGTTTCCTGTTGAAGCTCTTATGACGGTAGAGGATCACGCATAACGTTTCAATGACGAATTTATTGTACTCGAACTAATTGTTATTCGTTTTGAGCGATCCTCTTTCGCGAAATTCGTCGGTGAAGCGGGAATAAATCGCAAATGAAATTTTCCGCTCGACGAAATTAAAAGATTCTACTGGCACATGTAGAAAATTTGTGTGGCAGGCTTTGAATGATGGTCTGTGAAATTTTATTCATAAGCGAGACCAGTATCAAAGGGAATTAAGGGTTCCGAAATTCGTTTAATGACGGTGTTTAATTCGTTCGTACTATCGTCGACAATTGCGTAAATTGTGTAAAATATTCTATAGTTTAGTAACATTATTGTGTTTAATTTTTTAGAATTACCAATTTCTGTCACGAATAAAACAAATTCGATTACTGTTTTCATTCGCTTCTTAACTTTTAATTACTCGCATATGATATTTACAGTCTCAAAACTTTAAATTTAGTGTTTCAAGCATGAACAGAGGTGTCGACTACACTAGCAAATATTAATTTTGCATTGAAGTAGTTATATTTTGTTCGATAAACATTTATATTGGAGTCATATAAAGTTCCACGTAAACAATTATGTAGGAAGAAAATGTAGAAAGTGGTGTGCAAGTAACTGAAGGTTAATTGTGTTTTGTTCCGAGCAATTATTCTTCTGTAATATCGTGCCGAGATTACATTCTTTTGTCACGTAAAAACGTACGAGCGAAAGTATGAGCAGATTGGACGCAATTATATTTCAAAAATTACCGTGTCGCATAAAACTTCGCGAGAAATTGTTCATCGTATATTACGCGAAAGTTAACAGTGCTTTTCGAGATTTTAACGCATTCAGGATTTCTCACGACGCTCCTGCCTTATCTCTTGCAATTTCTTTTTCACGATGATCACAAAACTTCTCCCGGAAGTTGTTGCGAAAGTATGATGGATGCTTTCAAAGTATTTCGCGAGTGATTTCAACTTGTCCGACCGAAAATGAAGTACATGTCGAGGGCAAATGTTGAAACTTGGAAAGACTTAAAAACTTTCGAGATTGTAAGATGTTTGTTCTCGTTTCACGTTTCGGTTTATTTTGCAGCTTTGGTAATAATCTTTCCGGTGTTGAAGAAGCACTGCGAGTTGGACAAAGAAATACGAAAACTTATTGTTATTCTATATTCTATTCAATTGAGATTGAACATTGCAATGGATCCGTCAAGCATGAAGACAGTCATAAATAATACAAAAGAAGGTGTATAGTTGATTTAGAAAAATAATATTTATACGAGTTTCAAAAGTTCACATTTTATGCAAGTACGTGACGACGCAATTCATTGATTCGTACATTCACTTCAGCGATTGAAAGTATTCGAAAAAGTGGCAATTTCAATTGTATACGATTCTCGATATTTGCATTTCGAAAGTTTGATAAGCTTCTCTATATTGAATCACTAGACAAATTTTGAAAATGGGGCTACTTTGATTATATTAAACAAGTATGTAGAATAAAGTAGTCATAATTTCGGAATATGGCACTTGTTGTCGTATTAGGAACTCAAGGAATCTCTTTCGCCCGAATCTGCAAATGACACACCACAAAAAAGATAATTTTTCCCAAGCTGTATTCATTTTTGAACAAACTTGACTCCAAAATCTTATAGGGAAGAAATGCATCTACAACTGGTAATTTTTTGAACGAAAAAGAGCATTCTAAAATAATAAAAAAATGACATCAACAAAAAGTGATTCATATTTGAGCACTTAGTTATCTCTGTTGTATTTAATCTGTTTTCCCTTGACTTAATCAGTCAAAAATAGCCATGAATATTAAAAGATTGAATTGAGGAAACGTATTACACAAAATAAACTAAAGTTTGTGTAATAAATATCGTACTTGAGATTATTCGACCGCGCTCGCGATTGCGCTTGATCTTATCTCGGTTCTTTCTCGCGGAACTCACGAGGTATGCAGATGTCTCGTTTGCAACCCCCTCGAGCATACTTATCCGGTTCCTGGTGGAGCAGGAGGGTGAGGAGGGGGGTCGTGTTCCGTAGAAGTCCGACGAGAGAGATCCGTTCGTTTTCGCTCGGACTGTTGTCGCGAGACACCGGAAAAGCTTGCGGGATCCATCCGCGGTATCGCGTTTGATCGATTCCGTCGAAGGTCCTCGTAGCGTGTGAAATTACCGGTTAGCCGGCGGCGGGGAAAAATTTTCAAAGAGGGTCTTTCTCCCTTTGCCGGGGCGATATTAGAGGCGGCGAGAGCCTCAACAGCAAGAGGAGAGAGGAAGGGAAAGGGAGCGCCGGAGGAACGAGGACGGAGATAGCGCGAGAAAGCTAAAATACTGCGCGCGGAGAATTCGTCGAGGAACGCCGCGCCGCTCGGGTCCCGATATTTCCCTGGATTTATTGGCCGTTTTGCACATGTAAATCCGCCCCGGCACACGATTTGGCAAAAAAGTTGAGCGAAAAACGGGCGGAATGCATCGCGCCAACGATTTCAAACATTCCGCGATCCCACCGCTCTTTTTTTTACTCCTGTTTCTTCTCTTTTTGTATGTGTGTTGTACATGCGTGTGCGTGCCTTTTTTTTTTGTTTCACCAGTTTCTGTATCTCCACGGTCGCGTCGGACCCGCGGCGACTGTATTTTACGGTGCGCTGCAGCTTTCGATTTGTTTTACTTCGCTTAGTTTATTTTCCACTCTTCGACGAGCCCGATGGAACAGGAAACGTCATTCGTCGAGGACGCGGCAACGATTCCGTTCACGTGACGGCCGCGAGTAGCCTGTTAATTGTTCGCCAAGTTGACAGTAATTAAATGATCGTTTCTATTAAACATTTACGAAAAGTTTCGTCTTGGAGAGAACCGAAGAGACGCGAAGTTAATCATTTTGTTCGACGAAGCGGAAAAAAATCCGCGAACACAAGGGAGTGTAATTCATTCGGCAGGCTGCTCGCAAGCCAGAATTTTCTTATTCTCATTCGCGAACGGAGCATTCGGCCGCAAAGAGCACGGTGTTCTTGTCGAACCCCGAAATCGTCCTTTGCTCGTCTATCTCGACGCTCGGCGAAGGGGATGAGGGTGCGAGGGCGTATGCTGTGTTTACTCGAGCGAACGGATGTAAAATCTGTAGCCTCGTCCCCGCAGGGAGACCTACAAGGGGAAGAGAAGAAGACGAAGAAGAAGAAGAAGAAGAAGGAGAAACCAGGCAGCCTCGTTTCCCCGTGCGTTATCAGGCCAGAGAGTTTCAAAAGAGCTAATATATCCCTCGAGAGACAATTGGCCGATGCCGTGGCTTTGAAAGGGATGCCGCCGTAAAGATCCCTTTCCATAAAAACACCCGGTGTATTAACGCCGCGAAATATTACGCCGCCGACTGGCGCCATTATTTAAACGATGCGATCCTGATGGAACAGCTACCTCTATCTGGATTATAAACGTAATCTTCCGTCGTTGCAACGAGAATTACATCGTACCCTGTGCGCAGCACGAGTTTTACATCCTTTTATTACGAAATTGCTAAACAAACGCGGTTGACTTTACGTTTGTTGCAAGTTTTATGAATATGCAAGAAAAAAAGGAATTTATATTTACAAGAAAAAAAATATGGCTACATTTAGGTGGACCACCCTATATATTTTCTCTTACAACCAGGGACCCTAACTGTTATAACCAAAAAGAAAAAAATTCATGGAATAACGAGCATTTCATCGACTAAAATCGTATTGGTTACAAATAAGGGTTATAACAGTTATCAATGAGAAAAATTTATTTCGATCGCTCATAACAGTTATCGATGGAAGAAGTTCATTTCGGTCACTCATAATAGTTCTCGATGAGAGAAATTTATTTCGATCGCTCATAACAGTTATCGATACGAGAAATCTATTTCGATCGCTCATAACAGTTATCGATACGAGAAATTTATTTCGATCGCTCATAACAATTATCAATGAGAGAAATTTATTTTGATCGCTTATAACAGTTATCAATGAGAGAAGTTCGTTTCGATGGCTCGTAACAATTATTGATGAAGGAAATTTGTAATAGTTATTAGTACAACTTTCAAATGGTAGACAATCAATTACTCCATAAATTTGTTATTATTATAATTGCTACAATCAAAATTTACTGTATATACTGTATATACTATCGATTATCTTAGATTTCAATAGTAATCAACTTTTTATTAATGATTTTTATCGTAGAAAATTTTAGAATAACTGTTATCTTTGGTCCCTGGTTACAACTTGATTTGGAATTTGGAGGGTAGAAAAGGGCATGTTTTAACATATTTTGGGGTTTCGATCGCTACATATTTTCCTTTGTAAATTTTATTATAATTAAAAATATGTTTGATTAACAGCGAAGATATATGAGAAGTGTAGAAATCGCCAGTAAAAAGAAGAGAAACGGCGATTGGTGGCTTCAAAAGATTTAATAAAATCCACTGAGGGACAATTGAGCCACTTAGAGGGAAATTGGAAAGGCGGCGGAAGGGGGCAAAGATGAAACGGAAAGATGGCGATCTACTTTGCGTCGTTGCCTCGCTTTATCTCTTTTTCGAATCTCAACACGATGGAATTCATTTGGTAGATATTGCTCGTAGCCTGTCGCGCCCCGCCTTGCTGCCGCCAAGGGAACATTTAAATCGTTAATACCAAAGACAACTATCGTTTCGCTGAACGTGTAATTAATATGCACAACCGAGAGATTCTCCACCGTAGTCGTCGTTAAGTAGATTTCTCGTACACTCGAGGTTTAATGCGAGTAACGCAAAGAGCGCCTCTTAATTACAGTTAGACTTAATAAGGGCTTTAATTGAATAACGCGACAGCTATAATATCTCGCGGGATACTTCTGTTAATATAACTTATTTCGTCGTCGGACCCTCGGGAACTTTGGCAAAGTATTAGCCAGTAATTTATTTAACTTCGGACAAATAATTTTTCCGTTCATTTTATCAATTTGTAATAAGTAGACTGCGGATTTTATGCATTTATGACAAGGATGGGTAGTTGCGATTTAAAACAGTGGACAGATGTGAAAAATTTGAGAACATCAATTTATTAATTACAGCTTAAAGACGTCATTAAAGAATGAAAGAAATGATTACTTGGCCCTTGTTTGTTGCAGCTGATGCAAACGATTTTTATTTTGCATAAAGCTCCGCAGTCTAGTAATAAATGCTAATATACGTCTTACAATGATACACGTTGCGTCGATTTTGAATTTAATTAAATTTCACGAATCTTTAATAACTGCACGTACAAAATCTTAAAAATCCATTCAAGAAAAAAACTCATCTATTCACTTCGAAGAGATTGTTTTAAGTTCGCGAAAAACAGCGGGCAAGTTTTATTGGCGGCAATGAAAACGATTTCGGTGGAAAGAAATTAATAACGAAATAAGAAAGACGAAACGGATCCTGTTTCGCGGATTTAAATTATATCTTTTGTGAGTAAATCGCGCGTAAAATCTCGTGCCGGAAGTCTCGGAGGAATTAATATATTCAAAGGAAATATGACAAGTCTGCGTAAAGACGAGGGAGGCCGGAGAGAGAGAGAGAGAGAGAGAAGAGATGAGGAGACGGCCGAAGAAGGAAAAGTTCCTCCTCTCCTTGAAACTTTGTCTCAGATCTTCTTTTACAGGAATTTTGTTGGATGAGATCTTCCTAGCAGATATAGTTAATAATGTGTGCACCGTGAAATAGGTTATAGAAGCTCTGTCGCGAAGGTAACCTTTCGCTGGAAAATGATAATAATTGTAACGTGGGTGGCATGATATTCGGAGAACTCGTAACGTTTCTGTGATAGACACGTTGCGTTAAATAAAATATTGTAATTATAATGGCTATATTATTTATTGAAAAATATTAAGGCGACAGAAACTGTAGTTATGTTTTCAGCTAGCATGCGATCTCGTTAAAATCAATTTGTTCCCGGTCACGGAAGACACGGTACGCAGAAGAGGAAGTCCCGGGGCGCAAGATCCATCATCCTACACGGTGATTACAAACGAGAGAGGTATTATACGTGTTAAAGTCATCTTCGATCCGCACATCCGGCGAAGAAGACAAGTGGTTCATGCAGAGGGAAGAATATCCGGCTTGGGAAAGACCGTGGAAGTGGTTCCTCTTCCTCCTTTTCCGACATCCTCTCCCTGAAGAGCGAGCTCTCTCGAACAGGGGCGCGTACCCGCGCAATAAAATGTCGGCTGCCGTGCCAAGCGACCGACAGATCACCGGGGCTTATTGAAAGGATATTTCATGTGGACGAGTTCTTCCTATCCAGCTTATCCGGCGAATACCCCGCGGGGTGTGGAAATCTTCCGGCTCTGCCTACTGTCTCTCTACCACTCACCCCGGCGAAGAATCGAGTCTAGCTAGCCTTCGCTGGATCTTGCCAACTGATCCCGGACCGACGCGAACTCTTCCTAACGGATTCTGGTATGAATTGGACTGGATGGTACTGGGGAACATCTGTGGAGACCGCTGTGTCTCTGGTTTTCAGTAAAAAACGAATACTGAAACTGGTCAAGCTCGAGACATTCAACTGATGTCTTTTAATCAGAATATACTAACAGGGTCATCAGGGTATTCAGTCAGAATTTCAGTCGTTGCATTTAATCTTGTCATTTTTTGAAAATTCACGTTGCATTTAATCTTGCAATATTTTTGCTTAAATTTTTTGAAGATTTACGTTGTACTTATTTTTGTTATTTTTTGTATTATAGATTTTCGTTGTACTTAATTTTGTGATTTTTTGAAAATTTTCGATCATGACTTTTCAGTCTCTGTCTTTTTTTCCAAATGAATTCTTTAAATGACATAGTAGGATTTTTGAAATTGTGTAGCTACGTCTGTTGTATTTAATTCTCATGCATATATTACAATGACAAATGGAGAAGATTTAACAGATATTGAACGAAATAATTGCATTCAGTGTTAGATAATCATCCCCATGTATCAAGGTAGCAACTGTTTGGTTCCCACTATTCGTGCTAAACCGTGAGACGTGTGTACCCTACGAGAAACCGAGCTTATGCAGCTACACCCCTTCCTGATTCTGATTTATTCGCGAGCGATCCGCTGCGTCGATGAAATTATGGATTTAATAAGCGAGACACGCTCGATGGATGCATAATGGCGTCCGTTTCTCTACACAAAGACGCCAGTTACTGCGCAATTGTTTCGTATGTTAGTTTGAGAGACTCGCTGAAGAGACTGGATCAATCCCAAGATACTCTGATAATTAGACAGCGGATTTTATGCATTTATGACAAAAATGAGTAGGTGTACTTTGAAAAAGTAAAACCATCGGAAAAATTTAAAAATACTGTTGCATTACTTTCAACCTATTAAACATATTAAGAATAAAAATAAACTTCCACTTGACTCCAGTTTGTTGTAATCCAGGTACAAAGTTTTTATTTTGCATAAACATCCGCTGTCTACTGATAATATTGATTTTCCATTGTGATTCTATTATTATGAGTTTTCACTTGATTGAAGTGAAAACTTCTTTAGGCGCACGGCGTACACAATTGCTGGCCAGTGAATGAGTCTGATCCGTCACGCTCCGAGGTGAAACGCTATTCGGGTAAACTCGGAGGAGCCGAGTGCTGATTTTTTGCTGGTTGTATAAAGCTACTCGCCCCTAAGAATAATTTTCTTGCGTGGGAATTGTACTCACTGTGATTCCTGAATACGAGCCTTGCTGTTGCGAATGTACAAAGCGCTCGCCACACTGCCGACGACTAATATTAAGGCGCACGCACAAGTCGCAGCGATGTAGAGTGCCCCGGCACCGTTTACCAGAGGTCCTGGTTCCAAACGGACTGAGTCGTTCCTCGGAGGCGTCTCCATTCCTCCATTCCCTGGACAAACAATCGTTCGAAAGATTAATTATGCAGAAATGTTTATCTGTCAAATATTCTGTAAAGAAATAACTTGTGAAACTTTCTTGCGCGATATAATTCGTCCATACATGTGTTTGGTCTCGTTTTAATCAGAAAGAATTCACCAGTCCGCTGATAAAAATTTCGTAACGAAACAACTAAAAGTAATAAAGCTTCATCATTGTATTGCATTAGTATCGCCAAGGGGGATAAACAAGTAACACTATCCGTAGAGACAAAAGTCACACTATGCGAGGGAAGACTACTATTTTGTCCCGAACTGTGTTTGTCACTTCAAGATGGTGTCCCGAAGAACGCTGCTACGTAGGGAAGACGCATGCAACGGCATTTCCGTTAAGAAACACGAACGATTTCGCGGTGGAGAAGCGGCAGTTACCTCTCACACGATAATTACGCCGGCTAACCGGGAGAATAATCGTGGAACAAGTAAACTTGCGGCAACAATTCATTTGACCAGGCCCGGGAAACGGACGGACGAAGAAACAACAGAAACGGCGCGGCGTATCGCGCGGAACCGAGGGTTCCGGCGGACGAAAATTACACGACGGGACGGACGAACGGAATGAAAACTAAAGTTACTTAAAAAGTTTGGCTCTGACGGCGCGGCACGCGGCAGTCTCGGTCCGCTTCGGCGAGCATTGTGCCGCGTAAGAGCCGGACATTTTATAAAGACGTCGCCCGTCCCGCCCCCGTAAATAAAAGAGCAAAGATCCCTCGAAGTAGTCGGGACCCGAGCGGCTTCGAAGGCAGCTGGAGCCCGCACAATTTATTTAACTTTTTCCAGATCCTCGGCTTGTTCCCTGCGAGCACATCTCATCGCGCTCCGGCAAATTTCTCCTCGTCCGAGTGTTCCGCGAACGTTCCTGTCGGTTATCGTGTAAAGTTCATCTGTCTGCCTCGCGTTATTTATTCTGACGAAAACGCCGCGCCGCCCGACTCTGATTTTCGTTGCTTGCTTCGCTACCACGGACAAAGAAGGAGAGACGCGCCGGCCACCAATTTGCATTAAACCACCGGATTTCGAGAAAATAAACACTGGTCAGAGGAAAATAGTTTAACGAGGTATTTATTAACTGCCGGCTCCTTAATTGATGTGTTTGCGCTGACCGAGGTTCCGCGGGTTTTGCTCACGATCAGATTAACGGAGCGAACCCCTCATTTCGCATACCTAAATGACTTAATAAAATTTGGAAGATTGTCTAGATAAAAATATATTAAGAATCTTTTTCGTTCCGAATTGGACATTTTATGATATACAGTTTGCTGAGAATTTGTTTGATGTAGTAGTAATTTGGAATGTCACCGAATGGTACAGACGTCGTTCGTGGATAGAAGAAACACAAGTACATGTGTTTTATTTAATACGTAAAGGGAGGCATTTTAGACGGGCAGGCAGCTGAAAGTGAGTTATGAGAAACTTGAGAAAATGAAACAGTCAAGTGTACTCGAGACCCACGAATATATACGTAGAAGAAGTTTACTGAAGTACCTTGTTCGGACGTAATTAGTTTGAAACATCAAATGACTATTTGTTATCTGTGATATATTATTATTCGCAGTGTTGAATCGCAATTCATATGCATTATACAATAATTAATAATGCATTATACGACAATTAATAAAATTGAATTATAATTACATATGATTTTACAGTAACTTTGCAAATCGTGTTCCTATACTTGAATCATGTTTCATATTTATTTAACCAGAAGCTTTATTACTCTACCAATTTGGATAGCGCGGTAACAGTAATTCAAGGACTCTATTTTTCTACGATATTATTATTCATATAGTATATACATATAATTACGTCAACAATAATTATTGCTATGGATAACAAATAGAGAATATTGACGAAGAATATTAATTAAATATAATATAATAAATAATTAATGATTGAATTATAATAATGTATGATTTTACAATAATTTTGCAAATTGCATTCATACCTGTACTTGAACCATATATTTCATATTTATTTAACCACAAACTATTGGGTTGGCAAGAAAGTAGTTTCGGTATTTTAAGGTGAAATAGAAAACCCAACATTTTTATTCGAGCAATATAAACTTTAATACATTTTACATTTTCCATTTTGTTCGATGATCTTTCGCCATCTTTCTGGTAGCTTCACAATTCCGCGCTCATAAAACTTCCGGTCTTAATCGGTAAAAAACCTGATCTCAGGTCATCATCACTTCACCTTAGAATACCGAAATTACTTTCTTGCGGGATAACAGTAATTCAAATTCTCCATTTTCCAACGAAACCGACTTCCGAGCAGGGATTTGTTTAAGTGTGTTCTTTACGCGTCCCCGATGCACCGCGATTTCTCTAACAGTAGCTGGCAGTGCCATCAGCAATGAATATTCGTTAGAACCGAACGCCGGTAGATAGTTTATCACGTGAAATTAAAAATATCGTCCTTCTCACGGGAGCTTTCCGTAGTTTCGCCGCGTGTTTCACGTTTGGATAAAATTTGCTTGAGACGAGGACAGAGAAAGAGAGAGAGAGAACCGGGTAGCCGTTGAATGCGGCTCGAGAGGAGGGTCATTCCATTAATCCCTCAGGGACTTAATTCTGGGCCTCCGTAAATCTCGGTTAAGGTTTGTTTGATAGTGTCGGATAGCATCGCCGCGCGGCGGCCCGGGATTTAACTGAGATATACCACCGGACCCGTGGCTTCTCGACTTTGTGCTTGTTCTTAAACCCGCAAGTTACTTGTCGGTGCGTCGACGAAAGCGAAGTTTAATCGATCCTTTGCCGAGCTCGAGGCAACCGGGCCAAATTGATTCCTTTGTCCCGCTTACCCCCACAGCCGCGTTTTGTAATTAAAAATCAAGCACCTCCGGGTTTCTTTGCACGCGCTAAACCGTTCATTACAGGGGGATCGTCCCTCCCGCGCGTTTAACGCTGCATCTATTCCGTGTTAGGTCATCGAACAGACATAAAGAGAAATTTCTACTGTTCGAATTCCTCTCTGTTACCTCGCCAGTGGCATCCGACAGTTTTCCTTCTTTAATTAAATTTCTACGTTGCTCCAACGTCCCTTCGGCGCCTTGGTAATTAGCAACGACCGAGAATATTGGCCACCTAACGGTCGATTTATAATTTATACTATCCGCACAGACACGGAACGTATCCGACAAATATTCTTCAATGCATTTGAATAGAAGTGTCGGCACGTGTCTGTGCGGTTCCGCTACGGTAGCTACAAACACTTCCATTCAAATGCATTGAAGAATATTTGTCTGGTCGGATACATTCCGTGTCTGTGCGATTTAATAAATTGATCTTAAATCGTACTCCCCACGATCAGACTGCTACCGGTTCGCGTAGGTTTCTCGGTTTATCGTCTTCGTGTGATCATTTTCGGTTACACGCGTGGATCATATTTTTCAATGCTTTCGGAATTATTTTCATCCAATTTATTTCGACGAAGTGAATGCTTTTCTCGTTTCAAGGTCGCCTGAAGGTCACAGTAATTTATCGATTGTCCCGTAGAAAATGGCAGGGGGCTTTTACCAGGGATTTGTGCCGGTGGCCGTCGCGTCGTGAAACGTTTTTAGCGTGCCGCGACGCACACAGGCCGTCGGACGAGCACTCGAGGATCCAACGCGAGATTCGATTATTTTCGAGTGGTCTCCAGGCGATTTCGGATTTCTGCGAGACCCCTTAAGAACCAGAGGACCCGGGGCTCTCGGCGATGTGGGGGACGGAAACCCGGCAACGGGTCAAGAAGAAAGCAAATCCCGCCGAAAAAAGGAACTCTGTACACGGCGCAAGTACTCCTCGTCGGCGAACCTCCCCTCAGAGGCGATTACTTATTTTTCTCCCTTCCAGAACTCGATCTCTCTCCTTTTTTCTCTGTGTTCCCCTTATCACCCCTCTACGGACCGCTCTTCTCATCTTCTTTTATACGCGGTCGATCCTCTTGATCTTGGACGGCGAGATCTTCCCCCTCTTCTCTTTCATTAAATACACCTACTCCCGACGAGATTCAATTTTATTCGGCGGATTGCTTTTCGTTGTAACGGCGACTACGCCAGTAACCGGATCCGGATCAGTGTCTGTCAAGTCTCCGCTTCTTACTGTTTCTCATTTCCTTCGCCCTCCCCCTTCACTTCCCTCCGTTTTCTTTCCACGAACCTACTTCCCTTTGTACGCGTATAATTTTCTTATTTTCGTCTTTCTCATTTAGCTCGCCGCGAGTCCGGCATAGCTGCGCTACTGAAAGAGAGTAATTGTTAGAATCTTTGCGCAAGTCGTTTTTATTGTTGACTCTGTATTTAAACATTTCGAATCGGGCAGGAACATTTATTTCGACCAGTATGAGATTTATTTTGTTGTGTGCTTGAAATATTTATGTTTACCAGATAGTACATGTCTTATTTCTTTCTTCTTATTCTTTGATGTCTTCTTACATGCTCATTCATAATTGTCGTCCATTTACCTAACTCATAATATTGTTTACGTTATTAAATATGTTAGTATCTAATCAGTTACTACATATTTAAGTATTGCATGAGCTGTTATATTATTTCCATATCCATAAAATGAAAAAATTCATATACAATGGAATTATTCTAGGTCGGAAGAAATGCTTAATTTTCAAGTTAATCATTTCGTTTTACGTGTAGAGATGGCATTGCTTCCACTCGTTATTACAAATTACGATAGACAAAATTTTGTGCTGTTTCAGGAGAGGATGTACCATCGGATTACCATTTTTTTTCGATTTTCTCAACATTTTTTTATGCGATGCAAATTGTATTTCAAATAAAATCGTAAAAATATGTGTAACTCAATTTTTTGCTAATAAAATTTTGCTATCAGTTATCATTATAGATTTAAAATAAAAATAAGTTTTTGTTATTTAAATTTTATTACAGGTATGTTTTATTCGGTATGTATGTATATATAAAATTATTTATTTAAATTTTTGGGTTTTATATTAATATATGATAAATTTAATGAAAAGAGAGATTTGATAAAATTTTAGGCCCTAGGTTGAAAAAAATATTTTTATAAAAAAAATGACTTTCTAAATAAACTAAATGTTTACCATGATATTAGTTTCTTTGAAGTTAAAAACAGAATTCCTTTGTTACTATTAGACTGCGGATCTTTATGCATTTATAGCAAAATAGAGTAGACGAAATTCAAAATTGTTGGAAAATTTAATGAATTGAAAATGTCAACATATGATTTCGCCTCTATTAAAATCATTAAAGGGTTCAATTCAGTTTCTATTTCTTGCAATTGATGCAGACAATTTTTATTTTGCGTAAAGATCCGCAGTCTAGTTATTATTTTTCCTACTACACAGGAGCCTGTTAACAGTAAAGTAGTTCTGTTCATTGCAGCAGCGAAACAAAATGGAACGGGCAGTGTTGAAAGGAAACGAAAACTTTCTAGTCGATAGAACGTGTCCGTGCTACATGCAAATTCCTTCCGCACATCCAATTTTGCGAGAAGCGGTAGAATCGCTTATCGGATTCGACGCAAGCTTCGAGCACGTTCGTTCGAATCCACAGTTCGCTAATTTTCGCAAAGTTTACACGCGCTGCCTCGAAGTTGCGTATTTTTTCGAGAGTGTCAAAGGCGAGTGCCGCGCTGGCAACTGCTTCGTAAGTAGTTCACCGAATTCCGCGGAACTTTCGACATCGTGTGAAGGGCCCCAGACAAAGAACATGAATCGTTAGAGTTCATCGAGACTCTCGCACAGAAAGAGAGAGGGAGCACTTGGATCTATCTTCTCGTAGCAACTTCATTTGACGCGAGCGCGGCAAGTTCGGCACTCCTTTCAGAAATCCGACGCTGCCTTCTGCTCCAGACGGAATGAGAAAGAATTACAAAGATGCAATCCTGTGGACAGCCGACGTGAACAATAGCCGCTCGATCATGGCAGACAGACTCGGCAGGTGCAATCATTCGATCCTCGGACTTGCTTGTTAAAATGGAAACGAAATACCGAGACTTCGTCGAAGTTATGACCGGAAATCGCGGTTGGTTTTGTTCCGAGATTAATTGACGGAGAGTGTGGAGAAAGTTTCGGTGATGAAAATAATGTCTTTGACGCTTATTCTTCTTTCAACATTCGAAAACGTGGAGACTAACAATTTCTTTCGTGGTTTGTAGCTTTATCTTCGTAGGGTTGATTTTCTGGAATTAAATATTTTTAATCTTGCTTGCACGATCGTCGATGGACTGCAGATCTTATGAATTTATACCAAAAATTTATAGATCAAATGCAGAAGGCATTTAAAACCGATTAAAATGATTACGGAAAAAATGAATATCTGCGTAGCGTCTTTATCTGGAAGTGAATACAGAAAATCTTTAGAAAATGATGATTGATAAAAATTTCGATCCGGGTAGGAAAATGTTGGACGCCTGTTTCGTTATTATCGGTATCGTCGGACGATACGGGGATTATTTGAATTTTTAGATGTTCAAATATCAGGAAATCTGCGTCTCGCTTTGAGCCGCGGCTTTCAACAGCAGGGCAAACATCCTTGACGTGCTCGCAAATGCAATATTCGGTTTAAGCATCTCCAAAATAGAAAATATCTTTACGGTTGGACGCGAGAGAGGGAAACGAAGTTATCTTTCCGTACTCCGAATAAACAGAGACTCGCAGATACCCCCGAAATCTTGTAGCTTCCCTCTTCAATCTTCCGAAAGGAACGTTCCGTAGCGCGAAGGATACGATATGACGTTCAGACGTGATTCTCATAGCGGCTGCCGAGGAAACATCCCGTTCCACGGCAGGAAATCGACAAGAACATCGAGTATCTTGGAAATAGTGGTAACAACATTTCGCCAGACAGCTGGATGGAGTTAGACTTCGCTCTCTCGGCCGAAACTATCCGTGTTTACAGCCACCGATAAGAAGCGCGCGAGATGGAACGGGTCAGCGACAGAATCAAGAAATGGAATATACCCTCTGATAATAATTTTTCAACGCTATTTCGCTTTGAGCATCAAATTCACATTCGACATCGAAATTATTGCAATATTAACCCTTTGCAGTCGGAGCTATTAGGTCGTTCGGAAAGTCATTTCGTTTTCTCGAGGGAAAATGATTAATAAATGTTGAATGTTTTCGGCGCAACAGCAAATACGATCGATAGAAGAAACATATTTATCATGGATGGCGAAAATGATTATTAGCAAAAAATCGAGTTATATAAAAAGCGAAAAAAAATAGTCCTCTCGTGGACTGTAGTTTTACCCTTGCGGTAATCAAAAAGCAAAAGGTGATAGAAATACGCAGCTACTTTGATTTCGCATATTTGATGCGATGACAAACAATGCTTGAAAGTTTACAACTACGAGGCAGGAAATTACGTCCGAAATGTCATTTGCCAAGACATACCAGGTGGACAATGCCATTTCTACACGAAAATTGCAATTGCTTTGCGAACGACCTAATATTGTACATACAATAGATTCTTGAACAAGGAAATTGATACACCGTCATTTTCCATGAATGTATTTTTATGGTTTCGATTATTCTACAGTTATTTTAACCTTCTCATTAACGTTTTTAGTACGTCGGAATGAAAAAGTACAGTGCGGATGGATAAACGTTTGTCCTCGCAGTGTAGCGAGACAAGATGAAATAACAGATCGCTCGAGTTTGTACAGCGGAAAAAATGTAAAAAAATGTGGAAAAAGCAGAAATAAAAGCGTAGTTGTTCCCTTCTGTCTCGAGTGAAATATGTAGACCGAGGATCTTTGTGCAAAATAAAAATGTCGTACGTCAGTTGTAAAAAATAGGATGTGAAATGAATTTTTCCTCTATTAACGTTAAAGCTAGCGGCCCTAAAATTTGCACTCGAGTGGAGACTCGGAGGCGATTATTCAAAATATTTGTAGCTTCATAAAATTTATATTCAGTACATTACTAAACGTATTTAATATTTTAATAAACTACTAAAAATATTGTATGAGAATTAAGAAAAAATTTTAAAAATCATACGAAATAGAAATATTTCAGGTCGGAAGAACAATTCGGTTTCCGAATTAGTAAACTGCGTATCTTTATGCAAAATAAAAATTGTCTGCATCGATTGCAAGAAATAGAAACTGAATTGAATGTTATTTCTTCCCTTAATGATGTTAATAGAGAAGAAATCATATATTGACATTTCCAATTTTAAAATTTTTCTTACAATTTTGAAGTTCATCTACTCGATTTTGTTATAAATGCATAAAAATCCGCAGTCAAGATGAGATTTAATTGTGTAATTCTGAAGACGAGGAGTCGAGGCGAATGAAAATGTCTGTGGTTACCTTTGAAGCAGATTTTGTTTCTCTTGAAAACCAGGATCGTGTCGTTGTATCTGGTTCCAGGTGGGGCTGTGACGTTCAACCTCAGGGCTAAAGGAATTTCGGCGCTCACGTGGCCCGAACATAGTAGCCGGATCCTGAAGACTTGCAACGTGACAGGCACCTCTCCTTTCGCTGACACGTTCACTCTGGGCGGAAGCAGAGCCATCATTCCGGAAACGCTACCCGGGACACCTACTACGTCATAATCCAACTCCATCGAGTACGCTAGCTGCAAACAACCGACAAAGGAAAAATCAATCTTTGCAGCCCTGTCAAATCTCTTCCGACCGTTTACACCCGAGCCTCAATCATTCCACTTCCACACATAAATAAGTACTTCATTTTTCTAACTTTCTACTTGACATGTTTTCTATATCTAATTTTTGAATTTTCTATATTTTTATCTCTATTATATCTCCTTTAATATTGTCGATATTTATTTCTCAATTTTTGTTGTCTTCCGGAACATATTCGATACTTATTTTTTAATTTCTGTTGTCTTTTTGAACATCTTTGATACTTATTTTTCTGTATGAATATTCTGTATAATATTAATTTCTTTAATTTCCTGTGGCAATTTTCGAAAATACGAAACCAGCGTTAATTAACAAAATAAGAATTTAAAGTGACCAGGTTTATCGTTTTTGATTACACGTTACACGGTAAAGCTTTTTCGCAGCGCAGACCGTAATGAATTAATTGTGAGCGGGATTTAATATTTTGATGTCATAAATAACGTTTTATCAGTTTTCACTCAACAATAGCTATCTCCGTTGTACGGTCGCATTAGTCAAACCGACGTCACGTGCGTAACTAAAATATCTCGGAAAGAAGTCGTGCATTAAAGCGACGAGAAACCCCTTTTAGGATGCATATAATTACGCACATGCAATCTTTCACACTGCATCCGTCCGTTTTGCATATTTATTGTTTAATAACTGACTTTGAGAACAGTCATTTCGTTACATTATAATTATTAGCATCGATTACTTCGAACTTCGCTTAATTAAAATCTCTTTTTCTTACAATTAAAATTCACGTCCTCCTACCATTTGATTAGTGAAATTATTTAGACTTTGTGCGGCTCCTATACGTGCATATTGTATACAATCATTTCTTATGAAATCATTTTTATTATTTCAATGACTGTAAAATAGAATTCTGGAACCGGTCAATTCGATCATGGAGGTGGCAAGTTTAGTGTTCAACACCTTTCAGATCTACGATGTCCGATCATTTCATAGAATAATTTTTTTATGCATTTCGTCCGGCGATCGTCTGCTCCTTGCATCGACTCACCACTTCCTCGGTAATTCCTTTTTCCCCATAGAAATTGCTCTTAACCCCGTTACCTTCGAACGTCTCCAATAAAAACAGTGAAAGGAAAATGAAAACTTCAGGAAATCAACAAAATCAAAAACAAAATTTACAGAAATTGTTCTTAATCCCTTAACCCAGTTATGTTCGGGTGTCTCAAATAAAAACAGTGGAATGAAAATGGAAAATTCAGGAAGCATCAACAAAATCAAAAACAAAATATATAGAAATTGCTTTCAACCCCCAAGCCCGGTTATGTTCGAATGTCTCACGTAAAAACCAGGGCTTCGGAGTCGGTAGACAAAATTCTTAACTCCAACTCTGACTCCAACTCCTCTTTTTTTTTACCTCCGACTCCGAATCCGACTCCAACTCCGACTCCGACTCCGATTCCGACTCCGACTCTCCAAATCGAAAAAAATATGTACTCAAAATAATTAAGTGTTGTAATACAACTGAATAAATAGTTGAAATATTGTATTAAAATCTGAGAATATGGAATAGATAACTCTGATACAACACAACACTTGTTTGTTACTTTCTCACTTTCAGGAAATAGTTAGAAAATGCTACTACCATAACTTTAACTGTTTCTCCTCTACATAGTGCCGAGGTATATACATATCCAATACGTCTATACTGTAGATCGAATATTAGCAATTTATTTATGTATACTTAAATCTATTAATGATTTATAAACAAAAGAGCCACAGTTGGAGTTGGAGTCGATATATTTTTTTCCGACTCTGACTCCGACTCCGGGAGTCGATACATAGCTTTTTCTAACTCCGGCTCCGACTCCAGTGATTAGCAATTACTCCCAAACTCCGACTCCGACTCCACGACTTCGACTCCGACTCCGAAGCCCTGGTAAAAACAGTGAAACGAAAATGACAAATTCAGGATGCATCAGCGAAATCAGAAACAAAATTTATAAAAATTGTGTGGAATGATGGTTGTCCAGAGAATCAGCGTGCATTTCAATAACAAATGGACGCGTTCGCCATACGTTATCGAAAGATCCCTTCCCGTTGATCCCGGACACGAATTCCGGCCACATGCTAGGACCGCGTAACGTTTAGTCTCCTTCAAGCATCGCTGATACAAGCAATTCCACTATCTGGAGGTGGTGGATTTCGCAAACAGCAAACTCGACGGCCACCCTGAGTCCGCGGGCTCTCTCTTTCTCTCTTGTCCACTCTGTGCAACTCTCCCCGGCGAAAAGGGAATGGGCGATGGCAACGAGTAGTGTGTTTAAGCACGCCACAAGTTTTACGAGGTGGCATAAATAATGTGGTTAGTGCTTCGTGATGCTATGTCAACGGAGGCGATTCCACCCGAGGGAGACCCCGTCGGCAGAGAGAGCCACCAGTAATCGTTGTAATCGTCGCGTCGGGGGGTTGCGATGGCGTGACACCTGCCTATCCCGTTAGTCCGGCTGAAAACTTTGCCGATTCTTTCGCTCCACCTTTCTCTACCGTCTCCGGCTACCTTTCTCTACGCCATCGCCCCATTTCACTCCACCACGTACATTGGAAATGACACGCGTGAACGGTTACGTCGCGATAAGATGAATCGAGGAATTTTTCTTCCCATTGTACGCTCGAAAACTTATTTCTCCACGCGGACAAGCAACCGACTGAGAATCACGGTTCGCGCGATAACCGATTTTTTGGAAAGACTGGTTCTCATATAAACACGAGTCATTGTTACTCAGTTACATATGGTGGGTGTACAAACTATTCGTGGGGTAAAGTGCCCAAATGTGAACCACTTTTTGTTGAACTTTTTCAAAATTGCACCCAACAGCTTGAGTTTTTTGAGACTTTCGAAGGTTTACTAGCTAATGTGTAAATAATTTGTTTTTTAAATTGTTATTGGTTGCAATTGCGAAGGACAGAGTGAAGGTCACGATTTTTAAATCTTTTATCTGTGCCTGTATATAAATATAAATTAAATGCTGTTCGTTGGTAAGCGCATCACTTGAGAAAATATGCATCACTTAAAAAAAATGTTCGTAATAGTCCGAATAAGGTTTTAAGGGATAGAAAAGTGGAAAAGTTGCCCGGAAAAATGGAAAATTCGGGAAAAAATGAAAGTGCTTTTTTCTATGGGATTTTTGTATGAACTCAAGACCAGAACTCACGATTTGAACGATGGATATGCGTAATTCTTTTTTTGTTTTGTTCGTTATGGTCCTGGAAAAGTTTTCAGGAGAAAAAATTGACGCATAATAAAGCTATGCGTGTGGGCATTGTAAGATGTTAAAATGTTTGAATTAAGAGTTTCTAATTCATTTGAATCGCAGATTCTTGCGATATTTCATTTCAAAAATCAACCTTGTCATTTTTATAAGGGAACATGTAAAATTTTTGGACACCGGTTATGAGAAAATCGAACGTCGAAAACTCCGTTTGTTCGAGGACACGGAAATTCGTCTTCCCGTTTCCGCTAATCGAGTTCCCGCTACGCTTTCATTCGTCATTAAATTCCATTTTGTAAATCGTGCACAGAATGCGCAGCCGGCCTCTGTCTCTAAATTGCAGTTTATTCCCCTTATCTGGCACGTCGCTAAGTGTTATTCTTCACGTAATTGTGATGACTGCCGCTAATCGCTTAGCTGCGAATGCTAATTAGAATAATTAATACATATTACGAGAACAAGAGAAACTTCCGGCGATTATGTAAAGATGCTCTTCCTAAATTACGAGAGGGTGCATTTGTCCCGGCGCGGGACAGTCGCGTTTATCAAAATTACATTGACTGTCTCTCGGCGGTTGTAATTACCAGATTCGCTAAACAAAGCTCTGGTGGCTGTGAGACTGCTCTTTAGCGATTGACGACTACTTGAAAATAAATAATTATTTGACGTACAAAGTCATAAGAATTACTTACACGATTAAGAAATGTTTGCTGAAGATTTCATTTGTTCGTAATGTTGTACAAATGTAAATAAATCTTACTTGTACACATAAAATGTATGTCAAGTTTTAATGTATTCTCTAATTTAAGCTCGATCATTTTCATGCGTGTTCATTTTCAAGTTTGTATTGCCGAATATATTTTGACAGAAACGTATTATTTCGGACTACGGAGTCCGCTATTTTCCACACAGAATCGTCGACGCAGCGCAAAAGGGAAAACGGAAACCGCGTAAAATTCAGCTTTCATTTTCGGATTGGGGGCCGGCTGTTGAAAGTGCTTCAGTCAATTGCTGACATCATCCAGATAGGGCGATAAAACCAAGTTGCCACCCCTTAATAGGGATGTAAATGGAGTGGGCTGATGTCGTGTCATCGGTACCAGCCCTTCCAATAATTATAAACGGAAGGGTATTCAGAGTATGATCGAAATGATATGAAATCGCGCGAGGCACTTCGGTTCGAATTTTATCGTGGACGTAATCGAAATTGAACTGGCAATTAAAATCGAGCTGTTTAAATATACATAATCTGCGACTGAACGTTCTAATCTCAATCTACTTGAAACAATTACTCCCTCTGTCCCATAATAATAGAAGCAAGTGAATATTTAAACGGGAATTGTTGGAGAATGCAGCTGTAAGTTATGCAATATCAATGTTTCATGACATCTGTCATTTGTTTTGACACATCTTTCAATTTTTAGGTTAACCTAATTATTACTCGAAATCAATTGTTTTATTCCAGTTGAATATCAACCCATTGTAAAAATAAGATGAAAAAAAAACAAGTTATGCCGGTAGCAATGAAGAACGATGGCTCCAATAATTTTAAGCTCAGGCATATAGCGAAAGCAAAGTTTCGCAGCCAAGGGATCCTACCTACAAGTTTTAAATGCAGTAACGAAATGATTGAGAAGTCGAGAAACTATCTGAACATTCAAAATAAAAATTAGGACTAATATTTTTAATTTATTGTTTAATGTAATTTGGTTTTTTGATAATAAATGTTGCATTCTATATTTATTTTCTTGTGCTACTGTTATTATGGGACAGAGGGACAGTGTTATTATTTAACGTAACGTTGACGTGAGAAGAAATCGTTCTTAAATTAGAATCATCCTAATAATATTCGAGTCTGTGCAATATTAGGTCGTTCGGAAAGTAATATATCGTTTTTCGTGTAGAGATGGCATTGCTTCCATTTGTTATTACTAGACTGCGGTTCTTTATGCATTTATGGCGTACAAAAATTTTCAGAAAATATTAGAATACAAAATTCAATAGAATTTGGTACGATTTTCATTAATTTTGTATCTACAAAGGCCATTGTCTAACAATAACATTCTATTTGGTTCCACTTTCTTAAAGATTATCTATACAAATTAAAAATGGCATATCCATCTCCTTTTACTTTTTTATTACTGCAAGGAGACGAAGCACCATTGAATTACCATTTTTCTCGCTTGTTTCAATATTTTTTATAATATAACCCAATTTTTTGCTGTAATATTTAAGTTACCTGTAAAATCGCAAAAGATCATACAACAAAATGTCATAAAACTTATGCCAAATGGAAAAAATATTGGCTTTCATTTTCCCTTGAGAAAACGAAATGACTTTCCGAACGACCTAATAATATTTAATAGACGAATAAAATTATATAAAATTGTTTACCCAGAATTTCCGATATTGGACCATTTAATCAGACTTTAATCATAGCGGCCGGAACTAAACTGAGCGGTAAGCGTATCTTGATTATTCACTCTGGATCATTTGACTGGAATGAAAATGTTCCCCCACCTCGTGGTCGGTATCTCTTTGGTTGGGTGCGGGTGGAGCGATTTCACGGCCGCGAAGATTCCGAGGCAGCTACTTTGAATGCCTGAACCACTTTCGAATGGTGCACGGCTTCGTTCGTGTATACGGCATTGTGCACGGAACAAACTTCTATTCCACGGGAGCCCGTACATCGGTCGGCATTGTTGGCGACGACCAGAAGGAAGCCGTGTTGTGCACGACATCTATCGCGGGCCCGTGAGATGCGAGGCGAACGCGAGCACATTCTGCTCCAATAATTCTTATCGCTCGCTGCCAAACAGCCTTTGCGCTTGGGACACCATTTATCTGAGCCTGTCCGGGGACAACGCGGGATAACTGGATCTTTCCAATAATAAGGATGCTCTCTGTGCCTGCTGTCTGCGAACCTCTACTTCTCTTAAATAAATCGGAGCCCGAGTCTCTCTGTTGGAATTTTTCAGTTTCCCACCTCGTCGCGCTCTGCTCAGTAGTATTAACCCTCGGAAGTCAGACGTACACAGGAAAAAATATATAAGAAAATCTTTTTTTAAACCACGTTTATATTAAAATCCACTAAAAAGGAGAAAATAATTTTTCTCCTGGTTCTCCATAAAATACTGAATCCAGTTAAATGATTAATAATATTTTTCCTCAAAATTTTAAGCATTTAGTTGGAGATTTCTTCTGTTATAAAATTAGTGTCGGATAGATAGAAAAATTTAATATAAATTTAAATGAAATTATGACATTAGTGACTATAAAAATAAAAGCGTGGAGCGCTAAACTATATCTTCGTGGGCGTCATAATTTCATTTGAATTTATATTAAATTTTTCTATCTATCCGAAACTAATTTTATAACATAAGCAATTTTCAACTAAATGCTTAAAACTTTGAGGAAAAATATTATTAATCATTTAACTGGATTTAATATTTTATGGAGAACCAGGAGAAAAATTATTTTCTCCTTTTTCGTGCATTTTAATATAAACGTGGTTTTTAAAAAGATTTTTTTTATGTATTTATTTTCTACTTTTGTTGTCATCGAAAGCAAGTGTGTATATAAAATTTCAGCATGGTTAGACTATGGGAAGAGGTTTAAAATTCGATTAAAAGATTTGAAAAATGGAAGTCTTTATTTTTTCGATGTTCTTTAACATTAACAAAAATTGAAGTCTTGTCTGTGGTTTAAAATAAACTAAAATTTAAATTTTGTGGTTTAAAATAAACTTAAAATACGGTTCTTTGAAGAAATATCTAGAATTGAAAAATTGATGGGGGCTTTTTCACGCTATCTTCCACAATCTCGTTTTTGTAATCGATTATTGCACGAATCCTTTGCGGTGTTCCGGTGAATGGAGCAGGTTGGTTGATTTCTATTGCAATATTTGCGCGCGCGGTATGCGGTGCGCGAAACTGAGCAACCGTGTAAAAAGTACGATGATAAACGTGGAATGAAGCCTGGCGAAAAAGATTACCGATGACTGTTGTTTCGAGTGATTAATCGGTGTGCATGGTTTACGAGCGGTATTTCGATATTTCCAGTCGGACACGTTTAATCGGTTATAGCCCACTGTTCCCTGGAAACTCGTGCACTTCAATCTGACAAAACAAAAAAATATGATTCGGAGAAATGTCTGTCCAACTATTTTATTCTAGTGCTCGGAATGACACTGACTAGACATTCGTTTGTGCTACCGTCCAACAATTTGTCATTTATATTTCGTCGTGCATTTTAGCACTAATTAAACAAATGATGTTTCCAAGATCTGAACAGAAAAATTGAAAAATTTGTATAAGCTGCCATCTAACAATTCGGTGTTGATTTTTCAAAGAAAACTTATAAAATTTATCATCTGTACATATGCCCTATTTCTAAAATTTGTAAAATTTATTTGCAAAGAAGTACATGTTTATCGATGTAAAACTGTTTGGACGATTAACTAATAATTTGGGTAGAAAAATGGTAAAATTCACTGTTCTCAAAGTAATCTTTGGAGTAACGATATTTTAAGAGAAAAAAAAATGTAGTCATGCCGAAGTGTAGATAAAGATATTTCACGTGAGTGCTACCGAATATGAATTTCTCAATAATCCCCACTTCATGTTCTCTGAGTTGCCACTTTATCTACCCTGCTTTCTTTACTTTATCATTATGTGTCACGGTATGTATGCGCACCCCATGCAAATATATAATATTACGTGGCAAGGTAGAAAGCATTGGGGGGAGGCCAATATAAACAAAACACGTTTTCGTGACTTAATTCATGCAACCACGAATTTTTCAAGACTTTTTAGAAAATCTTAAACGTTTCTTTCAAATGAGCTATAAATGCATAAAATTCGAAGTTCAGCAACAAAATGAAATATTTTCTACAATTTCTTTTCTTACGTCGTTGTGTTCAAGTATTCTCACCAGGGACCATAACTGTTATAACCAAAAAGAAAGAAAGTCCTAGAATAACAAGTATTTCATCAACTAAAATCGTGTTGGTTACAGATAAGGATTATAAGTCGATCACTTATAACAGTTATAGAAATAAATTTCTCTAATCGATAACTGCTATCAGCGATCGAAATAAATTTCTCTGATCGATAACTGCTTTGAGCAACCGAAACAGTTTTTCTTCATCGATAATTATCTGTTAACAGTTATCGAGGAGGATCCAATTTTTTGAACACTAATAACTGTTATTCGTAACCGAAAAGTATAAAAATCGATATTTTTTAATCATTTGGTTCTTCGAATTTTGTTTCTTTACATTATCTTAAGTTTCAATAATCATCAACTATTTATTAATGACTTTTATCGTAGAAAATTTTAGAATAACTGTTATTTTTGGTCCCTGTTTCTCACGTGATCCAGTTCACATTATTTATTTTTGATTCGCGTAACGCGATACAATTTTCACTAATGAGATGATACAGAAAATGGCGGTGGTGGCAGGTGTCCGACACCGGTATCGAACGTGTTAATCCAGCAGAGCGGGAATACCGTTCGAAGTCCAAACTTCGCGGAGTCAAAATGAAAGGAGATCCGTAAGTTCCGTCGCCTCTTCAGACTCCGTGAAGAGGGAAAGCACCGGTAAGCGATCGGAAGAATCACTTCGGAATCGAAATTCTCGCTTTGCTGCTTTGAAGGCCGGGCGTTGAAACAAAGTTCGATCTGCGAATTCCCGGAGTGCACGAAGCATCTCTCCCCCACGGTCTCTGTCAAAGACTTTCGATTTAATCTCGGCGCAGCGATGGATAACTTGACGGCCCGCGTTTGCAACTCCAGAAAGAGGCAATAGAGAGAGGGAGAGCGAGAGAAGAACCAAATCGTAGCGTAAAGTTTTTCTCCCGGGTTGGCAGGAAGGGGAAAGGAACAATGGTATTTCGTAATAACAACCGAACGCGAGGTCTCTTCATCCTCTTCGCTCCTCGTAGCTCGCGAGTCAATGGCTACGTGACGAATCGCGTTCCACTTTCTTCCTTTCTTCCTTTCCGTGCTGTCTTCTTTCGACTGAATCTAACAATTGATTCCGCACGGCTGAATCGGGGCCACGCGTGTGTCATCCACATTTTTTCGAAGATGAAAGGGCTGCTTCCGGTGCACTGTGGTCAGGAAAGCGACTCTTTGTGGCCGAAACCACGGATTTCGCTGGGCCTCTGTAAAACTTGGCAATCGACTGAGGGCTGCTGGTAACTGGAATTTACGGATTTTTACGCAATTACACGAACCAAAAATAAAATAGAAATTCATTTTTGCCACGTTCCTTCTTTTTCCATTTTTAATCTCGGCAGCGTTATCAGAATTACAAGAACAACAATTTCGTATTCACGCACGTAATGGTCGATGAATAATACAACGTAATATTTAATAGATAATTCGCAGCAATTTTCCCCCGTTAATGTAGAAATTTATTGTTGCCACGCTCCTCTTTCCATCTTTAACCTCAGCAGCATTATTAGAATTACAAGAACAACAATTTCGTATTCACGCATGTCGATGAATAATACATCGCGATATTTAATACATAATTCGCTGCAATTTTCCCCGGTTAATCACAAGAGCACCGTACGCCCTTAATGCAATCATCTAATGAAAAAGGGGCAAATAAATAACTATGTAAACGCGAGTTACAATTTCATATGCGTATGCTGTCAGATAAATTATTCATCGCGATGGCGTCCTTCCGATTCCATTATTCCAAACGGTTCGAAGTGATCCGAGTTCCAAGACTAATGATCATCCCCGATTAAATGAGTCAGCCGGCAGCCTCTATTGCTTTGAGCTACTTTCCTCTAAATACCATAGCATGTAATGCACGGTGGGGAGAGATGAGCTTCCCAGCAGATAACGGAGATGGGTAGTTAATGATTAATTCATCGCGTCGTTAGAAGTGGCATTAAGCCGCCTATACATAAATGTTATTCAACTCAAAGAGATAAAACGGAGAGAAGGGGAGGGCAGGTGGCGGGGCGAGGTACTTTCTTTTCAGCCGTGTAGCTCCTTTCGTTCGTGTCTAGGCTACGAACAAGACCATTAAAAGCTAAATGTTTTATTGAAATATTACGGGGGGCGAGCGACGCGTTCGCGTGCCACCGAAAAACAGCTCACGAAGTCTACCGATACCGTGGACGATGGATTCCCCGCTGAGTACACGCGATACTTAACAATCCATGGTGACCCATTTTAATTTATAGATGGGATTATCGGGGGAACTAATAAAAAATTTAAAAAAAGAACAGCCCAAACTTGCTACACGCTACTGGATATACCTAAATCGTATCAATGTTTTATCAAATTGCGGATTTTATAGATTTGTGGCAACAATGAGTACACAACAAAGAACGATTACAAGAATTTTTTTTAAGGATATCAATGTAATATTTTCTATTTATTGAAATTCAGAAAATTTCTGTTTCGTATCACTACTTGTGATTATTGTTCGTATTATTATCCATAAGAAATAACTGAAGAATATAAATATACAACTTGTAATTATTATTTGTATTATTATTCAAAAGAAATAATCGAAGGATATAAATATAAATATACAACTTATAATTATTATTTGTATTATTATTGAAAAGAAATAATCGAAGAATATAAAACACGAAATTAACAATGGAAAAAGTATTTGAATTTCCAAAACTCTTTCGCGCGGCGACAGAATGTAAACGAAACGTTACACTTAATTTTAAATTCCAGCTTCTGAAAATTTAAGAGAATTATGCAAATTTCCCGGTTTAAATGACATGCAAAACTTTCCAGACGTTAGCGTTTTAACTTCTATCGCAGAGAGCGAAATATTCTTTAAAAACGGGATGAGTGTTTCTTGAGCATACGCCCGTTTTCCCTGTTACTACGCTTTAATTCTACTTCGGCTGAAGTTCATCCACACTCAGAAGCAAGAAGGGTAACTTGAAGCAAACTTTCGTGTAACGTTTAGTGTATCTTATACAGATTTTATTATTATATTTTCGACGAAGTAACTCCATTAATAAAACAGACAACTTTTCGTTGTTTTTGTACTTCTTACCGGGAAAACTCGATATTTAAATCTTTTAAGACACTCCGCAGCTAAATATCATACTTACTAATAACGGAGAAGTTTGAAGAATTACAAATTTTATTTATAAAATCAGAAATTAAATTATCAGACGTAATAGAAAATGTGTACATCCTTTTTTTTATTTATTCCTGGCAATAATACATTTCTTTTTACCACGCTTATATTAACTTGCCATAGTCCAATCTTGCTGAAATTTTGTATACACACTTGCTTCCGATGGCAATAAAAGTAGAAAGTAAAATATATAAAAGAACTTTTTTTAAAAACCACGCTTATATTAAAATGCACTAAAAAGGAGAAAATCATGTTTTCCCTGGTTCTCCATACAATACCGAGTCCAGTTAAATGATTAATAATGTTTTTCCCCAGAATTTTAAGCAATTAGTTCAAAATTTCTTCCAATTAATATTCTAGGGAAAAATATTATTAATTATTTAACTGGATTCGGTATTTTATGGAGAACCAGGAAAAATATTATTTTCTCCTTTTTAGTGGATTTTACTATAAGCGTGGTTTTTAAAAAGTTTTTTTATATATTTCATTATACTTGGTTCTTGTAATTTCTATTTTGTTTAAAGATGCCATATAATAATGACGGAGAAGTTTAAACAAATGAACATTCTATTTATAAAATCAGAAGCTAAATTACCAGAGGAATAAAACATACTGTGAAGAAGATGTTCGAACGAAGAAAGTGGCAATGAACGACAGGCACTTTGACACAGCTGATCGAATTTTTCAGAGCGGAGGAACGCTGTAGGTTTTCACCTTTGCAGCGCAGCTTCCTTTCGCGTGCATGATCGTTTTCCAGGCCGGTGAACGGCTCATCACGCACCGGTCGCAATCGCCATGACAGTTTTCCGATGGACCCGGAGGAATCTCGCGAGGACAATGCCGAAGGGCGAAAGTTTGCAGCCGTGTAGACACGTGGCCCCGAAATGTTTCTACAGACTGAGGGAAGGGTTGACACTTTATTGCTATCGCGAATTGGATCTGCTTTGTCTCCGAGTCTGCCAGAAACCCGATAGTTTCACGAGTCTCTAGGAGCCTTCAAGGCGAATCTCCTAACTAGAGCCATATGATATTCTCGACGTCATTATGATAGGAAGAGACACGGAGACACGGGCTGATTGTAGAAATCCGTATGCTTAACCCCTGCCAGACTAGGCAGTGATGAACACATTCAAACACGATCTACCAAAAGTATACATACTGCCCAAGGTGGTTCGGAACCCACCTTATAAGAACTGTAGGTCCCGTCGCGAAATAACCCTGAATAGGAGGTCCAAAAGCGACGTAAAATAAGGAAAAAAAAAGTATACATACAGCGGGTGTACAAAGTATTCGTACAACTTTTAAAAACGAATAACTTTTTCAAGATTGGACCCAACAGCTCGAGTTTCCCTAACACGTTGGATTATCAAAAATAAAGTAATACAACACCCGTCTCTCAATTTACGCGAATATCCGTTCCACGTGGATATGATTTACGCGAATAAAAATCGTGTAAATTGAATCTGTAAACTTGATAAGGTTCCAGAGGCTACACTACTCCTAATGTTTTCCATCCTTTCCGCGTAAAAGGTAAATTGAGGTTTTCCCGTGTAAAAAAGTACCGCGTAAATTGAGGAACGGGTGTAGGTATTTCATGATATTATTATTAATTTCTAAAAAGTTTTTTTGTGTCCGATAACCGGGTGGGACACGGTAACTGACACCTTAAGCCTGCCACGATTTAACTATTTAAAATAAGATTAAGATTTGATTCTTTTAATGATCATGTTAAGCTGAAACTGATACATCGATGTCCGTAAATATTTTTAACGTGTCCACTGCTTCAAATTGTACGTGCCCATGTTTGTCATAAATGCATAAAATCCGCAGTCTAGTAATAACAAATGGAATGGCACGAGAAACGAAAAATGACTTTCCGAACGACCTGATACTTTGTCGAATCTGTTGCCAGCGAAGATCCAGATGCGTTTTTAATGAGCTGTAGAGTAGGATGATCTGCGAGTCGGTACGGAACTGGTGCAATAATAAACAGAGCAGCCCTCCAGATTACACACGAATCCGTAAGCGGCGGGCAAGATTGAGAAAGAGAACAAGCGGACGAAACAAGAGGGATGTAAACGGGAACAAAGGGAATACGGACAAACGTGACCAGCCGCTTAGTCAAAGTGCAGGCAGACTGAGGCAACCTGAGCGTTCGCGTATAAACGTTTCCATCTCCTACAAAGTCGAGCATATTGCGTTAACACCGAGGGTGCAAACAGCCCTTGTCCGTCTCGCTCACCCACCCCGTCCTGGTTCTCTCCTTCTTTCCAGGCTTCTGTCACGCTTGCATAACCTGAAAGACCCTCTGGAGTACAGTCTAGCTAATAATTAAAGTCGCTAAAACCGCTCGTTAAATCGAGGCACCCGTCACGGACGTCATCGGGGATGCCTGCCACTTAACCCCAATTAATCGGTGCTCTGATATCGCCGCATCTAGAAATACCTTTTCACTGTTTCAAAATATGGTCAATCCTTCGATGTGTCCTCGCCGATTTTTTTTATGATTTTTGGACGTCATAGAAATCAACATTTTCAACAACTTTTTCCTTTGCATGTTCGTGGCTGTCGACTTTAGTTTAGCCCCACGTAAAAGAGTTGGAAAATGCAACTTTCAGTATTTTCTATACAATTCCTAATAATTGTGTATGTTATACCAAATGTAATAAACTAGTTGCTCTAACTTCTCAAGAAAGTTCAAATCGTATAGTCCAAGATTAAAAAAGTTATCGTTTTTTTGAGAGCATCCGAATATTAACGAGAGTCTCTGTAGATGGACGTGGTATTTGAAACTGTTCTTCTTAAGTGCAATCAAAAAGGGGATCGATGTTGATTTGAGAGATTGTTGGGTTATCAATAAGTTACCAGAACTTATTGTTCGTTGTCAAAAATGAATCGACGATCTCAGAATCGTTTTGATAAACGAAAACTTTGAAGTATCCCATTTGATTGTTTCCAGAGCCGGACCGTGGGGCCTAACCTAAACAGTCTGGAGATACGAGGGTTCCCTGATTTCTTTTCGGGGTTCCGACGGTTATCGTTTCAGTATCAGTCGAAGCGAAATAAAGAATACCTACTTTGATTTTAAATAAAAGTACAAACCCACCTTAATAAACTGTAGGTCTAAGCTAAATCGTAGTAAAAATCTTTTTATCTTTTTTTGATATGTTTAAACGAGCTTAACTTTCTATTATTATAAGCTAATAGAGTTTTTCAGCAAACTCAAACAGTTTTACGAATCATAAATCTTTCATTATAAAATATGTTCACTGAATAACAATCCTAAGACAAATAGTACAGTAATTGGCACATTTGCTGACAGTCATATGTGAAACTCTGTTGTGAAAACTTACAACGTTGCGTCGAAATATAAATAGGAAGCAATAAAGAAATAATTTGCTATGCCAGGAATTCTTAATATTTGCCGTTTGAATCGAAAGTGCCAGTAACTACTGAAGTGCCAGTAAGTACTGCAGTGCCAGCGATAGCACAGTTTACCCTACGCAAAAATTTAGAAATCGACTTTTTTCCACTTTTTCAGGCCGAATAGACGACTGTGCGTCGTTGGCACAGAAAAGGATAAGATTCGTGTATCAGCAGTTTTCCAAAGGAGCTAAACGCTGCTGTGGGGGAAACTTTTCTCGAAGTTGCCGCAATCCTTTAGCGGAATTGGTGTTCCGATCCCAAGGTCCACCTGGTTTGTGGCACCGGAGGGACGCAATGTTTTCGCATTAGGGGACAAAACCGTCGTTAACCGGAAGGAGCCGGCGTTCCTGTCACGGCGTAACAGTTTATGCGCTACAGGCGTCGATTAACCGGATTTTCTTGTCGTAAAATTAATCTCGCGCAATTTCAGCCGGCCAACGTGGCACAGGGTCAACGTCGCGGAAAGTGTGCCCGTAATGGTCCGTTCCGTTTGTTCATTTCAACACGTCCCCGCGTTAAACACGGTTTACAACCGGCCGGCTTGTGGAAGTTTTTCAAATTGTCGGATAATGACCAGAATTTTTCTTGATCCACTGTCTACGTTCAACCCGTTCGTTGTGAACTCTACACCGCGCGTCTTTCTTCGAGACTCCGTGGTCGAAATCGAGGATCGTCTCGACGATCTGCGATTTATCGGATAAATTAATATCTCTTTGCAGTCCGGATTTCCATTAGCAGGACCAAACCTCGGGTCCTCTTTAACCTCTTTTGTTCTATCCGTCTCCGAAGGCGACTAGGATCAAGCGGCGAGCACAATGCCGCACAATGGAGCTAGTAGCTAGAAGAGATAGATATGAATCGGCGGAGGGTGAAAGGAGGAGATAATAAAAAAGAAAAACGAAGAAAACGCGCCAGAAAATGGGGGCGGAGAAGGAATAAACAAGGATGATGTTTTCCTCGACGCGAGCACCCTCGACTTTTCACAGGGGCGTCGACAAAGCTAACCAACAATTGGCGGTTTTATTTTTGTCATTATTATCCGGCTGCCCTTCTGCGTCCTTCTTTCCTGCTTCGCTTTCGAGATGAGATTTTAATGTCGTTGTCCTTTAGGGGGTGGAGTAGTTTCCGTTCGATTGGAATGATCTTGGGGATAATGACGCCGTGAACCTGTTTGATGTTTCTGCGAGACGTTCTTGTGATCGAGTTTAACTAAACCAAGCTGACCCAAAGGTGTCTCCGAGGAGCTAGAAAAATCGCAGCAACGAAAATTATAAAAAGAGAGACAAACGCTGATTTATACCGACATGAACGCGGTGTCACACCGGAACAAAAGAAGCATCGCTCAAACGAAGGCGAACACGGAAAGCTACTTAACTCGCGTTCCCGGGCAACAACGTCGAAAAAGGAAAAATCGTCGGGGGCGTGCTATCTGTTTGTCAGTCGCGGAGTATCGTGTTACGCGTAATGCACATCGACAAGCGGGCATCAAAGCTCAGGAACGTTGTGTACAGGTACGGCCGAATCGTTTATCGTCGCATTCGTAACGCAGGAGTTCCGAATTACTGGAGTCTTGATGAAGGGCGCCCGGGGGGTTGAGTATGAAGCGTCGGGAGGAGGGAGGGAGGGTCGAGGGTACGTAGGGCAATTTTCGCGTAATTCGATGGGGCGTGATCGTCATAGCAACTCCCGATACCTCGGTCCACCCTCTTTGGAAGCCGGAGCCTGTTCAAACAAGCCTCAAACTCCATACCCCAGGCTCGTATCCACCATCGGCCCCCTCTCTATTTCACTCCCTTAACCCCCCCACCGACAGGCGCTATCTTCCGAGTCTCTTTTCCCGTTCCGGCTGAATTCCCTTTCCATTCCACCCGTTATTTGTCAGTTTCACTTCCCATAACTATCCTTTCTCTCTCCTTCGATGGATCCGGCACGGATTCATACCCGACGCCACTCTAACGCCGGAACTGCAATAACTATTCAGATTTCCTATCTGGCGCAGCTCACGCGACTCGATCGACCTTCTCGCTGTCGTCGGAATCATCGGAAACTTCGGAATTATTTTTATTAGCCGAATTTATTCGACGGGGCCTGGCACGGGCTCCTCGTTGCCGCTCCTCCGACGCACACTGGTCCGGATCGAGAAATTCAGTGACTTCTGCCCAAAAACGAACTTTCTCGTATCGATATCTAATCGATGAGCATTGCTTCCCAAATGTCCATAGACATTTGTAATAAACATTGAAAGTTGGACATTTCAAGAAGAGTATTTCTGACGAGAAAAATTGCTTCTCTTCGATGCGATGCCCTGACGTTCCTATTTAATATTTTCTCTCGCTTTTGTTTTTTCAATTGAAGAGCAGATTTTTGCGATAAGAAGTCGTATCTTACATTATTAAAAAATCGAGAAAATTTTAAAAATTCTTTGTAATCGGTAAGGGATGTATTTCAAGTCCCAGGAAGACCCGGTTTCTAACAAATTGGAATATTTTTAGTACACCTTCATCTACATAATAGTGTAAAAATGATTTCCGAATTCGTCCGGCTTTGCAAACTTCGCAAAGCGATGCGGAGTTCTTGGAACTGTTTGGATTAGAGTCACTTGAAATGTTATATATTAAATTGAATTGAAATTATTATAAATATTATAAATTGTTATAAAAAATTAGGAGGGTAGTATTTACGATCATATTGTGGACACTGGACTGCGTCATAATTATTGTATAAAAAAAAAATAGAAACCACATTTTTTCTCGGAGAAAGTTAGTTACACTGGTGTAAAAATCTTTATGTATATTATGCAATGTTTGGTACGTTAGCTTGTAGTTTCGTTACTCGTGGACATCAACAATGAACACGTCACATAACTTTATATAATGCTGCGGAGATTGGTAACTCTTACTGCGCCATATTCGTCACGCATGACAGAAATATCGCCAGAGAAGAATCAGGCCCGATAACGCGATGGGGGAAACGTACATATTTTATGCAACGAACCCCTAAGATATCACTCAGAAACAGAAATTTATGGAGAGCAATTAAAAACCCTTTTTGAAACGCAAATTGAATGGACTGGAGATTTTCTTGGCAAGTGTTTCATCGATTCGTTTCGATGGTTTCTTATTAAATTTAGCTTAAACGTACGCGTTTCTTCGATTTGAATAATAATACAATAATTTAGTGGCGCGATGAATCAAGCGTAGCTTATTTGCATGTATTTTTAATCCATTCTAATTATGTCAGCCATACAGGCCAAAGTTATTTCCATAACCTAAGCCCCCCTGCATAATTCAACAATGCTTCTAGACACGCTACTAATTCGCAGTATTTTGTAGTCAATTACTGGGAAATTATGACTGTAAGATGCACCGAGGAGGGAAGATCCTTATTCTTAGCTTTAACGAGCCCTTAAATTCCACTTGGAACATTTCAGAGCGAATCATTCTACAAAACTATTCAATTATTTCATTCGATAACATTTATAAACGGCATTCGTTTATAAAATTTGTACTTCGAAGATCGATCACTATATGTAAAGAAAAAAAATTGGCTGGAGTTATTTATCATTATTTTAAGAGACAAAAATCATAATTATTCGTATTGGTTAAAATAATCATTATAGCGAAAAATCATTTTAATCAAAATCAAAATAAAATCATTATTGTGAAGTTCTACCTCCACGACTAAAGTTATAGCAAATGGTACACGACGGAATGTGTCGAATATAAATATTTCAATCAAATTAAACCGAAATATAAATTTCCTCTGCTCAAATAGAATAATAAGACTCTCATTTTTATTCTCATCGGTGTATAAAGACTTTGTTCAGGAATTGCCAAATTTATTATAACGAAGTATCTGAAATGACGATACAGAAAGCACTCAATTCCAGTTATTAATTCCGTGGATCACTCGCAGTTTCACTCAGAGCTGATCACTTCAAACTCACAGCGTTTCACTGCTCGAGTCCCAAACAACCGTCGGCGCACCTAAGATTAAACAACCACCGCTGGATTTATAATTACCGTGTTCCTCTTGCTGAAAGTTTCTTCTCCTCTCGATTCTAATTAACTAACTTACTCGGCCGATGTTCGGTTCGCACTGGCAACGCAAATTCCGCGCACCGGGGAGCAGAAACTTGAAATATAAACAGGAATGAGGATTAAAAAGAGAGAGTTTCTCCTGTAGAAACCGTGGTAGGACAAACCTTACAATTAGATCAGTTACACGGTGTAGCTTAATTATAACCAGACTGCGGATGTTTATGCAATCTTCGAATTTTATCGACAAATTTTAAGGAAGTGGCATAAAATGAAATCCTATTTTTGATGGGAACAGCCTTTGTAGATCCAGAACAAATCGAAATCTTACTAAATTCTATCGAATTTTTTATTTTAGCATTTTTTCAACATTTTCATGAACCATAAATGCATAAAGATTCGCAGTCTAATTATAACACTGACGAAACTTGAAAAGAATTTAAAGATAGTGTCATATTTTCTTCAAATTATTAATGTTATTATTATAAATGTGTGAAAAAACTTATTTTGAATAAAATTCAATGGTTGAATTTTAAAGAATACAACTTTATTAATCAATTATACATATAGTCACCATTCTTTTCTAACTGTAGAAAATTTAACCATTTTTTAATTTTATAATTTAACCAATCTCTAACCAAATCTTTAAAATTTAACCATTGAATTTTATTTTCCAATCGGTCACGACATATAATGACAGAATATTTCTATACAGGGTGTCCGAGAAATGGGATGGTATTACTGGGAACGTGAAGAACCTATAAAAGATTTATAGATGTGTCTCATTCCGTAAAAAAAATTGGTATCACTACGAAAGTATAGTAATCAATTTATGGGAAAGTTTTCGCATATCTCCGAATCGAAGCGGTATGTTTATCGCGTGATACTCCATTGGCGAAGATAAATGACAGTCGTAAGGTGGCACATCTGGTAATAAAGGACTTTCCACCCCGAGTTTATGATGGGTTTAGTGGAACTTATAACCTATGGCCGGACATTCCGACGCAATAGCATGGCCGTTCGACTGCGTTGACCAGTAAATGACCTCCTTTCTTCCTGCCGAATACTCGACTAATTCAATATGTTTACTGTGACGACGCGCGTTAGTTACTTTACTCGATCGACGAACTTTATTCTCCGTAAAATGCACTCGCTCGTGAAAGCTTTTAGAGACAGACCTTTCAGAGATGCTTCCGCTGCTATTCTCAAAAACAAATGAACTGGTTCATTTATCGTTGCACTATTTCCAATTACATCAACTCGGTTTTCTCATAAATGAACGAAATCCGCAGCCTATAATTGGAACTTTACAATTTATTATAGCTTTACTTTTATTATATTAGGTGCTGAAATGAATTTCCGCACGATTAATCGATTGTGATATTGTTTAGACTTCGAATGTTTATGCATTCATGGCTTCTGAAAATGTTCAAAGAATGGCAGAATGTAGAATTCCACACAACACGATTTTTCTTTATTTCGGAACTACAAAGACCATTGAAAATAAGATTTTACGATTCCACTTTCTTAAAATTTTCCAAGAAAAATTGAAAATTGCATAAACATCCGCAGTCTGCTCGTAACATTTACAATTTCACAATGTCGAGGAATTTATCTTACAATAGAAGAAGAAGACAATCTCACCAACAATATTCGGGAAGCAAATGTCGGCGAATTTTCACACTGAAAAATATATGAGAGTTGAAGGGGAGCAATGAGGAAACTTTTCAAAAGCAAAGTAATTCAAATTATGGGGAAGTCGGGTGTCACGCGACGTGTCCGAATGAAAGATATAAATCATGAGCGAGTTATTCGGTCGGTACTGCGGGACACGCTTAATTATAAAACCGATAAATTCATCCCTCGGGACATGAAGCAGACGTCTGGAATCCTGGATGCTTGATAAACGAACCTCTGATCCCGACCTTTTCTACCTTATATTGCTGTCCGAGCACCTACACCATCGTCCCCGAATTGTGTGGACACTTACATGCTCACACATGTTGCCAAATATCTTGCAAAGGTAATTTATTATGCAGAGGTACAAATTTCGCGTTACCATCACAAGCAATGTTTAATAATGTATGATCACAATGTATTTAACATGGTTATCAATAATTCAATATCGACAAATGTATCTGTTTGAAGTAGTTTGACTTTACGCATTTACAACAATAATCAACGACTGAAATTTAGAATAGTGATTAGATTAAATGGATTGATTAAATAGACACATTATTTTCATCTAATCGAAATTTTTAGTTACCATCGCAAGCAATGTTTAATAATGTATAATCATAATGTATTTAACATGGTTATCAATCATTTAATTTCGACAAATGTATCTGTTTGAAGAAGTTTGATTTTACGTATTTATAACAATCATGAACGAGTGAAAAGTGATTAGATTCAAAGGATTGATTAAATGGACGCATTATTTTCATCTAATCGAAATTTTACGTTACCATCGCAAGCAATGTTTAACCATGCATTTAATATGGTTATCAATAGGCTGCGGATCTTTATGCACTTATAGCAAAATTGATTAGATGAAATACGAAATTGCTGAAAAATTTTAAATATCGAAGACAATGTAGTTTCTATTTCTTGTAATCGATGCAGATAATTTTTATTTTGCATGAAGATCCGCAGTCTAGTTATCCGCAAAGAAGTTTGACTAACTAGATTGTACGCATTCATAAGAACAATGAACGAGTGAATTTTCAAACAGTGATTAGATTAAAAGAATTGAATAAATGGATACATTATTATCATGTAATACAGAGTGAGAAATTAGACGCTTAAAGAATTGAAATTCGTTAGAGAAATGCACGTACAGGCTAAAATAGTGCACCATGTATAGGCACCCTGTCTGGTCCACACTAAGTTGCACTCGCTTTATAGTTTCCGTTTCTGCAAGGTGCACTCCCGACTCGCATCGCGTCCGATGCCTTCAACCAAGGCGACCGTGTAATTAGATCCTTGGCGCGGGGCGAGCTACGCGCGTAATTACATTTACGACGCGCGAACGTATGAATATCGATTGAGACGTCCCGCGTCGGCTGCTCATCAACGCTTCCAATCATACTGATAACACGACGCGTCACGTGTTATAGGTTAGTGTGCATTATTACGGGGGTTTCGCGCACGATGATGATGATGGTTTCCAACTGTGGTCAGTTTTTCGGAATTTCAAGCGTTTGACAATTTCTTTTACATGACAAATAAAAGTCTACGAGCTCTTTGAACTCGTCGCGTTGTGAGACTCACCCTGTATATCTAAGGGTTGGAAGAAACAAATTTTTACTTGGTTCCAATACCTTTTTAATCGATGCAGACAATTACGATCGCTCGCTGTACTTCTGTAAATGAACAGTGTAACGTCTGCACAGTGGAACGAATGGCCATTTTATGTAGGTGGAAAAAAGTCGTTCGCATCAGATGCGGCTGCTGATGTCAATATGTATTTATGTAAAAAAAATTATATAAATTATGTAAACAAATACAAAAATAATAATATCAAATAAGAAATAAAAAATGTAATAGTAATATTAAATAAGTATAACAATAGTATCTAAATATAACAATACAACTGTATAACAATATAACAATAATTCTTAGCTAATATCACTGTCGCTGTCAACTAAGAGTACTTGTGGTATTAGATGGAAGTTCCGGTCATAGTAGATCTAATACATCTTTTGGTAGCAAATTTCTGTCTTTTTGTGGTATCACCCTATAGTGATTTATGATAGGATCAGAAATAATTAACAGCATTGCCATTAAAAGTAATTCGTATTTACCCGCGAATTCTTCCTTGTGTGACTTGCTTATTGTAATCCTAAACCTTCTTATATCGTTGTTGCGAGCTTCTGGAGCCTCTTCAGACATCATGCCAATAGGCAATAGGCATGATTTATGTATTTCTAAACTATGAAATAATAATTTGTGAACTGTGACGTGCATGTAAAACCAAGGATATCATTTTAAATATAAATCTTTTGTTTCGCGAACAAATTTCTCGAAATTTACTAACAATAAGTTAATATTGTGACCTGAAGAAAGAGCAGATAACATGTAATTGTTTAAGGAGTTCCATATTAATGCCTGTTATTTCAGGGGTTTTTTTATAGTTTCTGAAAAAAACGTCTAGCTGTGTTACCGCCTAGAATGCCAATTCAGTGGCAGGCAAATACGCACTAGATTGCAGCTGATTTTCGTCAGAATATCTTCTCGACAGTATGAACTTAATGCAAAAAAATTTCAAGACCGAACTCGGCCGACTTTGCTGCTCTGTTAAAGTTAACTAAACGGCATAGAAAACTGATGCTTGAACAATGTCTAAATTTATTGTAAAGGACTTTCCTAACGAACTTTGTGAACATTAATGTAAACATTTACTTATACTAATATAGAAAATCGTTCATAGAAGCTTAAAGAATCTTATTTATTGCTCTGACACAATTTTCTTTGTGACGAATATAAACGTACGATTTCGCCGTATTACGGTTCGATGTTTCCACGTATTTATCTGTATGCTTATATCGCTGTTAAATGAATTATTATGGGTACAATTTCAGTCAGCAAACATTCCCAAAGAAGTATATGTACATATATGAATGTTATATCTATTTTCTGACATGACTTTTTTCCACCAAAAACGGCCATAAGTTCCACTGTGGTCTGGTTAATACGGCCATCGACCGAACAGTGAGTTTATAAATAAATGAACGGGTTCGCCGCAGCTCCTGCTCGCCTAATCTCCTAATACGAAGGGCGCGACTATTCGTGGGTTTAAATGTCTAGGGTAGCAAAGGGTTAATAGTCGGAGACAAAGGAAATTCGGCAATAAATTTCAGGGTGCACACACCGACCTCAAAGTATAGACAGAGGGCTGCAAGAGTTTCTCGGTGATATGCGTTCCTGTCAAGCTGGTTCCGATTGGTCTAGGGCGGTCGCGCCGCGCCGGTACTTCCGGTTAAGCTCGAGGACCGTCGACGGGCGGGTTGAATTATTAGAGGAACTCCGGGATCGCGTAGGACAGGACGTATTATGCCAATTGCGTCCGTTGTCGACGTGTTCGATTAGACGGCGCCTGCGTCGTTGTATCCAGTGTCGGAGTCACAATCACGCGCATAATTACACGGTCGTCGCTGATTCCCGTATTCAGACGCTTTGTCCCGAAAGCACGGCTCGCCTCTCCTCGAGTGACACCGTGGGCGCGGCTCTCCTCGAAGAAACGCCGCGCCAGATGCTGCCGGGAAGACCCGAGGACCGAGCATCGTTTATCAAACTAAGAATTAGGGACATCTGTCCAATCTGGAACAACGCCAAATTGAGCCTCCGCCCCGGAAGCCCGTCGAGATCCGATACCGATGCGATATTACGTCCACTACCTTCGTGATTAACGACCATTAATTTTTACCGTTCGCCAAACGTGATTGAAGAGCCACTTGGTTCCTCGTTAATAGGCGTCGACCGTACCCACGGCTTAAGCACTGTTTGCAAATTTCACAATCCGCTCGCAATAACTTGCCAATCTTCGTAATAATAGAACAAAGCATTCTGCACAAGACTATTTGATTCATTATAATTAGTGAAACCCGGATTTCATGCATTTACAGGAAAAATAAGCAAGTGAATTGGTATAAAGCTCCCAACGTAAACCTGCGACAAGTTTGAAGTCGGTACGCCTACCACATTATGCAATTTTTTATTGCAACTAGCACAATAATATAAACTTGGTACTTTGAAAACTTCGATATAAAATCAGCAGTTCTATGCTTCCGGATTTTGGTAAAAATCGATTTTGCAACCAAAAATTCTGAAATAATTCACTGTCCTGTGTACTATTGCGTAGAATGTTCATGGATTTTTTCGTATTCTTTTGTTCCGCAGAACGGAAGAAATAGAGCACAATAATATGTACACCCTTTAAAACAAAGATTGGTAAAGAATTTGATTATCGAAGAAAAAGAATTCTATTTTGCTTCTACATCTTGTAATCGATGTACAGTGTTAGGTTTTATTTATAAAATGCATAAGAACGCGTTCAAGAATTCACATCATTTATCAAATAATTCGTTTTAATAGCGTTTCATGCTCAAGATAAATGCCTAATCCCGATTTCTTTAAAGTAACGAATGAAATGGGACTTCGTGTAAAGATCCGGAGTCTATTAATCACGCTGAACGAAACAAGAGAAATTCTTGACGGCGACGATAAGAGCATGTCCCCCGATTGGCTAGAGAAGAAGAGAATTCGCATGACTGGTGACACGATTCGGGCCCGCAAACTCGAGGATCGCATAAAAGTCCCGTGAAACGTAGAATGGGAATAGAAGCAATGTCCATTCAGGGATCGAGCCCTGAGAAAAATCCATTGTCGTTGCCTTCCATAGCGCCTTCTTTGCGAATTTCTTCCGTCCTAAGGGATCTAACGGTGAAGTTCCCTATAGAAAACTCTCGGATTCCATCATTAATTTTCCCGAAGGTGTCGGATAGGAAGGAGAGGTGGGGAGGGGAGGGGAGGAACTGCAGCAGGTCAGGCAAGGTGGATGAGCGGAGTTATAGCGAGGATAGGAGCGCTAGTGATGGTGGCATTGAGCGATCATCTCATCTCAGAGTAGAAAGTTAGATGAGGAAATTTGTCGTTGCCATAGGTTCATTCATAGTTGGCAAACTCCGGAAGAGGCCGGGCCATGTTCTGGTATTAGTCTGCGGAACATATCTAACAGGGTCCTTTGTAATCTGGACAGGCCTTTTTATCTGAGAGTGCCCGATGCATATCGATACAGGTGAAACTACTTAAAGGCGTGCAATTTAGTTTAGACATAAATGTAATACTCTTTATAAATATACAGTGTGACTGTGAATGAAAGGATAACTTTATCATTAGATCGTTCGGTAAGTAATTTCGTTGTTCGTGTAGAGATGGCGGATTTTATGCATTTATGACGGAAGTGAGTAGGTGTAATTTAGAAACGTCGGAAACCATTAGCAAGACTTAAAAATACTGCTACATTTTTTTCAATCAATTACATAAACATATTAAGAAAATGAACTCCCACTTCACTCCAGTTTGTTGCACAATTCAGGTACAAAATTTTGGTTTTGCATAATATATAATTATTCTATCTAGTTATTACTTTTCGACTTATTTTTCATGTAAATCCACCTGCTTACCGCCAGATCGGTGACACACCATGTTCGACTGACCCTCGTAACAGGAATTCGAACGCGAAGAAAATTATTCCGGAACTTATCGCACCGCCGCGCCGCATATTTATCCCGGCCGATCTCCAACATACTCCAGATCCAGAATTGCTCCGCGACTAATCTGATCCAATGTGGACCAGAAAGTCTCGTGAGTCACGACACTTTGTTTCTTTTATCTGCGAAACGATCGACCCCCGAAGCAAGTGCGCAACGATCCGCTCGCAGAGATTCGACAGGATTCATCGATGCTTATCTGACACCCGCAAATGGCGTCCCCGTTCGGTCGCCGCGGTTTTCTCGCCGAAACCAGATTTATTGCGAGCCGACGTTTATTACCGGGCCGGCGGATTCGCAATGGCCCCCGCCAGCTGGACCAATTTTTGTTAAATCGAGCAGACGCTAAACCGGCGACGATTTTATTTGTTCTTATCGCGGGGACTAATACATCGTTGCACGGACGGGTGACGTCATTCGTCCAGGTCTAAAAATTGATTTTTCTGATAACTAGACTGCGGATTTCACGAATTTGTTACGTCATTGAGTAGGTGCAATTTGAAACACAGTACACTGAATAAAAGAATTGAAAAATATGAATGTATTAGTTTAAAATTCGAATTTTTCGTACGATTTTTGAAGACGATTCCTATTTTGCATAAAGATCCACGGTCTAATAATTGCCTGTAAATAATTCTGCAATTTGTTACCATAAATCTTTGGAACACCCCGTTCCACGAAATCGCAACGTCGTAAATTCCATCACGTTGGAAAATATCATCGCTTTCCCCGAGGAACTCGATAATAAATAATCTTCCGAACGGAGTTTCGAAAGTGCAAAGTTCGCAATGAAAGAAACGCGGTCGGAAGGAAACTCTTCAGCAAGAATGCGCGCGGCGAAACAAACAAAAAAGGGAGGTCTAAATTCCCAATGATAGCACCCTCGATTAAGCTTCTGATTCCAGAAACAAGCGGGAATCGAGTTGTCCTGTTTCGTTCTTTCATTCGTGCGACGTCGTTCTTCTTTCTTTGTTTTCAATTCGGTCGGCCGTGCAAAAAGAAAGTTATCGGTTGGCTCCCGGACAGGGCGTGTAAACTGAAACGAAGTTTCCCATCGTCGTGGGGCACGACGCGGCGGCCGCGGAATTGGGGATGATTTGTGAATCATCCTCTTGTTAGGCGTAAGTTCGTCGCCACTTTTTCCCCCGAGCTACAGCAACCGGGGTTGCGAGAGGGCGTTTCACTCTACAATTCCGGGGAGTTCCTCCCTTTGCCACTCGTGTGCTACCCTTCCTCTACGGGGTGGCCTTAAATTCTATCTGAAACTAATAAGCGACGATGGCGCATGGGAATGGACGTGCGATGCTCGAAAAATTGGAATCGGGTGCGTCCGACGATTTGGTGAAGATGAACGGCCGTGGAGAACGTTGAAATTCAGCCACCATTTCGCTAAGTAATTGCAATTTTTATGTGCGAGCATGCTCGGAGAGGGTCTTTACCTTCCAATTTTTATTTTATGCAATTTTAATAACATTAAGTACTTGAATAACTGCAATTTTTAATTAACTCGTTTCTGACATAAATGCATAAAATGTACCAAATAAACTAGCAAAATCGAGTGTCGACGTTTATTAAATCACTAACAAAAGATGCTCAACGTCAATCCGGTAAAAGTCGAGATTGACCAACAGCATCGTCGCTTCTTGGGAACGCTTCTTGTTTGATCTCCAATATCACGGTGTTCAGATTCTTCCTCCATCTTCGTCTTCTCGCGTTTTTTCTTCGAAAGTTCGCTTCACTTCATCATTTTCCCATTTATTTTTTTAAATAGGGAGCTTTTTGCACTTTCCGTCTTCCTGAAACTTCTCGTTGGTACACTTTCGCCGTTCTCCGTCTCCCTTGCTTCCGATGGTGTGGCGAAGCAAGAGGAACGTGGGGTGAATCGAGCCAAGCCACCCCAGGGCGACAATTACTTGTAACACCATCGGTCTCATGAGGACGATGGGCACTTGATGGGGCGTACTTTCGACCAAAAAAAGGATATTACTGCAGCCTAGATCGACTCTACCCCATTGTACGAAAGTGCACGCCCCCTCGCAACCCCTGCCTTATCGCAGTTGAACGTGGCTGATGATCCACCAAAAGCCACCCTTGATTTTAACGCGAGCTTCGCGATAAGGTACTAATAACGGATCCACACAGAAATTCTTAGAATAGTGTTCTCACATGGAGCACTTGCTTTCTAACCAACTAGAGCAAATTCCTTCAATGTAATCTAGGATTTTATTTAAATACAAGTCTCTGGACTATTTTAAAATAGAACAGACCCTTCTACTTTCTAAAAATTCCCGTATTTATTGTTTTATAAACAAATTCGAATTCTAACTTTCCAAACTGATCCTCCAAGAGGTTACTGAAATTTTTGTAAATTTATAAATTCGTTGTGGCGAGGGAGAGTAAGAAGCTTAAGAATTTCTGCACTTAATTGGGAGTGTTTGCACCTTGTTAAAAATAAGTAGAGAACGTAAGGAAGCTAACGAATTGTTTCCTGGCGAGAAGCGGAACATTTTAGTAAAATTCATTTTATGAGAAGATATTTTTCAACATTCGCTTCATTGCAACCCTTTAAAGAATCGTTTGAAAATTTGTTAATTTTGCGAAGCAGTGAATACCTAAAAATATCTTGTATTCTTTTTAAAATTTACACATTCACATTGTTGAAATGTACTTCGTACACGAGAAACAAAATGAATCTATTACCCCACACAAGGAACGATCGGTTCAATTTCAGTTTGTTTACGAAACCGTTGTTTGCTTGTGCAGAGGATCGTTCAATTTTCTGGCCCGAGTGATCCTCGCTGGACGAGCTTCGTTCAAACCGTAAAAACGTGTTTCGCTTGCGCCTTTCTCGCTTCTGAATAAACTTCGTTGATTCATTTATATAATGCACGGTTTGTTCTCGTGCATAATCTATATAAAAAAGAATTACAGTATCCTTGTATCCGAAAAATATTTGAACTTCCCGTCGAAAAGCGATGAAGAAATTCGATTGCTGGTTACATTTACGGGAGCACCGATTTCTAGGTTGAATGATAAATCGCGGATTCCAGCGGGACGTCGATAATTACAGAGTTTGTTCACTATTTCCGACGAGACCGGTTAGATCGAGCGCGCATGTGCACACGTGCCCACACCGGTGTCCCGTATGCAAATGTTATTAACACGCGAGCACTAAACGCGAATCCGATATTTGTAAAGTTCTCTCAACGACAATTTGACTCGAGCTTTCCATGGCTGTCGTCCTACGTCGCTAATACTATTATCTTCATTAAACCAGTACACATATTGGCAAATGTAAAACGCAAAGTGACATTACGGACGATTTAATCGAACACGTTCTACCTTGGGCCCCGGCGACTAATTAAATCAACCGGACGAGCTGAAAATTAATATCTCGACGCGCGCGCGGAGCGCCACGTTCAAGCACAATAAATCTAACAATAATAAAACTCTCTCGCAGCCGTAATTCATCGTTCATTCCCGATCGCATAAAGCATATCGGGGCCGGTTCGTTCATCTCCCCTTGAACTACCCCCGCAATATCTCTCTCTCTCTCTCTCTCTCTCTCTAGCTCCCTCCCAATAGTGAATAACAGTTTCGTATCAAATTATACGGAACTACCACTTGTCTACCCTCCTACCCTCCGCTCATCCCTTTACAACAAACTCCGCGCAAAGTCCACTCGAATCCTCGTTATCAGACTAATGCTCATTTTTCATTTTAATCACTACCTCCCACACAGCCGGCTCGCTTACGCGACCAGCCGCTAATTAATTAAATTGAGACCACAAACAATTTATTACGTCACGCGATAGGCACTCGCGGGAGTGCGGCCGCATGTGCGAACGCGCATATACAACGCCAGCCAAAAGTTACACCCTAACCGCGTTATTGTTTTCCCGACAAATTACCCCTTGTTAGCAAGAACGTCCCGTGTTCACCCCGCGAACGAATATCTCGCAAAATTGAGCAATAATATTTTCACTTGTGCACTATATTTTTCGGTTAATTTAAGCTCGCATCGGTTTCACAATATAATTAGAACAATTGCGATCGTTTCTTACCAGAGGTGGGCATTACTTGGCGAAACAAATATTTCAAATACTATTTAATATTTTAGATTTTATGTTGCTTAAAGAAAATAGTATTTTAAATAAGATATACAATTTCGAAAATAAAATATTTCTATTTTAACAATCTGAACCTCAAAATAAAATATTTCTATTTCAACAATTTGGTCCCCAAAATAAAATATTTCTATTTTAACAATCAGAAACGCGAAATAAAATATTTTACTTTTTGCATTGTTATAGGACTTTGAGAAACCGTATAAACATACAGTCTATCTTATCGGTAAGAAACGATTTACATAAATGTATTGAATTCGAGCCATTATTTTCAGCAATAATATGTAAAATTGAAATTGAAAATTAAGACAAAATACAAATATTTTCAATATTCTTCAAATAAAATACTATTTTCAAAAATTACTGCATAAAATAAAGTATTTTATGTTCAAAAATTACTGCATCAAATCAAATATTTTATTTTCAAAGTTGTACACATACTTTAAAATAAATAGGATTATTTACTATTTAAAATACTATTTTCCCCAGCTCTGTTTCTTACTTGTTGTTGGGGAAAACATCGCTGTGTTTTGCACAATAAAATATGGACTTGTAATATCAGCGATACGCGCTACGGATTCGTTAATTTGGCGCGCCTGGGTTTCTGTAAACCAAATTGATAATATTGTTGCAAGGTGCACGTGTTAATGCTGTGTTCTTGTATTTAAAGCAACTCGTAATTTTATCATTCATTATCTCGAATATTATTATTTCATCGCACGAAATATTTACTCGTGACATTACTAAACTACAACGTAAATTCATTGATATTCTCAGCTTGCGTTTAAAACATTCTACAAACGAGGACGTCCAGGTACCGTAATTAATTAAACATTAAGAGGAGTTGTCCATAAATGTAACTTTTCATTAAACCATCGTGCGCGAGCAAATTTTCATTTTTACGCTGCCATTTGTAGATGTATCGCAGCAGTGATTATAATTACAGTGGAAATTTGCGAAATTTATTATATTTTATTGCTGTGCGAATGCCAGGGTCATAAATAAGCAGAGACGGAAAATATTACGTTGCAGGAATATTTCTTTCCATTGAAACCGCGTAGTTCGGCGCTGTAATTTCTTCAAGCGGAAACGTGCACGAACATTATTCTATAACATCGCTGTAGGATAATATTTTGCAACATAATTATTTAATAATAACGAGACAAGTAAGTTTCTTTCCATTGTTTCGTTTCCAGAAAAAAATTGTCCGATCAAACTGCTAGCAACGGAGTAATCTGAGCTGATCACGCTTCGTGACTCACCCTGTATATTGACTGAAAACTATTGATACATCATTGGGAAACTTCCAAAATTGTAGATCCTATGGGAAAATGAATTTTAACACTAAATCTATCACTATCGGTCAAATGACCGATTTCATATTTTTCATCTTATGATCATTGATATTATGAAGTTGTTTACATGAAAATTTATTCTATACATTTCTTTATCCAAGTACATATTATGATAAAAATCGCACAAAATCTAAAGCTAAAACATTTTAATCGCGTTTAGTGCTCGGTAGGCAGAGTCAATTACACAATTGAATTACATCGTATTTCAATTATATAGTAATTCAACTACGTCGTAACTAAATTACACAATTCAAACCTTTTTCAATTAATTCAATTACTAAGTATTTTAATGCAAATTATATATAAATACTCCAAATTATAGCCCAGAACTTTGAAGAAGTGCGAAATATTTTTATGTTTTTCTTTCATATTCAATTACGAATGTCTTTAATTTACATTTCAATTGCAATTACGAATTACAATATGACTGAATTACAATGTAATTCAATTACCTTGTAATTATAATTCCTGGAGTAATTCAATTGTAATTCTGCACATCTCTGGTTTAGTGTTAACGTATCCGGAAATAACGAAAACAATTTCTGTAGTGCATGCGGTAGTATTGTGGCAGAGTGTACCAGCGAATCCGTGCGATTCCGGCCTGGTGTAAACGAGCCTTGTCTTGGAGACACAACGATGACGGCAATTTCGAATTAATTGCAAATTCACTGAGATCAAGGCCGGTGACGTGAGATGATTAATGTCCGTCCCCGGTGTGTGAATCTGTCGGCCGACGACCACACCCTTTACCTCGAACCACCCCTCGTCCTTTCTTGCCACCCTGACGCCCTGCACCCTCCGAACGCAACGCAACGCAACGGGCGTCGCTGGCCTTCTCTCCTCTCGATACGCGACGCATCCGTATGGTAAGTCCTGTGGGATAACAGCCCTGCGTTTCGGATAACAGGGAATATCACCCGCAGAGACACCCGACACCAACGGTATACACGCCGACTAGTCCGTGACAAACGCACCCACCGCGGATTATACGACATAATCGCTCGAAACCCGACCGTCCGACGCAACGACGCGACGCCGACGCCGACGGACCGTCCAGCCGCGTTGTAATTTCCGTGGAGCCACTGAAGAATTGCGGCGACCGATACCCGTGTCCTCTCCCGTTACTGGATCGAGCAAATTAAGCGAAGGGATCCTGCACTGTTGATTAAGTTTGATTGATTAAACCTGGCAAGACTAACCACACCGATCCTCCAATCCCTACATAACTTCGCAATGATTTATTCCCTCTTGTTAGAGCACTCCTTTAAAACTATTGTTTTGCTTTGTCTGCGTTCGATGGAAGCAACGATCATCATTCTCTACATACAAACTAACAATCAATTCGCCGTTTCAAGAACAGTCGAATTTACTCTGACGGGTCAATTGAGAATTGACTTTAGAGAATTTACAAACGCTCCATCCATACATCCGTGGTTGTAAGGAATATAATATATTAAACAAAACTTTTTAAAAACCACGCTTATATTTAAATCCACTAAAAAGGAGAAAATAATTTTTTTCCTGGTTCTCCATAAAATACCGGATCCAGTGAAATGATTAATAATATTTTTCCCCGAAGTTTTAAGCAATTAGCTCAAAATTTCTTCTGTTATAAAATTAGTGTCGGAATAGATAGAACAATTTAATATAGTTCAATATAGTTTAGCGCTCCACGCTTTTATTTTTGTAGTCACTAATGCCAAGATTTGATTTAAATTTATATTAAATTTGTCTATGTATACATATTCCGACACTAATTTTATAAAAGAAGAAATTTTTAACTAATTGCTTAAAATTTTGCGGAAAAATATTATTAATCATTTAACTGGATTCGGTATTTTATGGAGAACCAGGGAAAAATGATTTTCTCCTTTTTAGTGCATTTGAATATAAGCGTGGTATTTAATAAGTTCTTTTTATATATTTTATTTTCTACTTTTATTGTCATCGGAAGCAAGTGTGTATACAAAATATCAGCAAAAATTTAGCCTATGGGAAAAGGTTTAAAATTCGGCTTACAATATTTGACGCATACAACAACACGGCAAGTTAATACATAAGCGTGGTAAAAATGGCACATGTCGCAATTTCAAAAATTTCGAGTTTCAGGATTAATTAAGCTTTAGAGAATAGGATTTCCGTACATGCCAGGGAAAAAGTCTTGAAAATAGATTCGAAAGGCTAAAAAAAATCATGCAATTTAACCGGTGACTTCGTGGTAGAAACTCGAAATGGCAACATCTGGAAAAGTGAGAGTATGTATATGACATACGGCGTTCTTCCATACAACCACAGACACAGCCGCCAGATTAAAAGACTTGTCTCCCCACTCTACCTTCCCCTTCTACGACAATATCCCCCCACGCTTCGCCTCGGGCCGGTCACGTGACCCGACGCACCGAAACTCTGTGGGAGAAATGATAATTGAATTCGGAATCACTTGGAGGGACTGTTTAAAATCCAGCTACCGGCGCAGCGGTGTGATCGCGGCAAGGTCGCGCATACCCGTCGCGTTATCAACGTATCCCGCGTAACTTTGTCCCGTTATCACACACGATATCTCGCGACGGTTAACTTTTCGTGTACTCCCGCAAAGTTTCGAAACTTAAACGGCCCGCTCGACAAGACCTTAAGGCTCGAACGTGGCCCGCGTTTAAACTGGAAATTTTGTATATACTGCATAATGCAATCTTATTATGTTAAAGTATACAGTAAGCAGAGAGACAGTCTTGGGATAGTGAATGCATAATATAGTCGGCCGATCGGCTGCTTCCTCGTGAGTTCGATCCGTGATCGCGAAGTAGATGGGAAACGACGGCTGCCGAGCTGTATCCGCTCGCACGATCGCCAATAGTAACAAACTACCCTCTCCTCCAGCTGTGTTTACCTTTTTCCAGTGCGGGGGAGCGTATAGAAAAACTGAAGATTACTATCGAATACGTGCATCGGTGCATTCTATCCGCCGCAAAATGGATTTTGGCCGCATTTCGAAAACCAATGGAATTCATTCCGGTCCGATCGCTTGCAATTCCTGTACCTTGAATTCTCCTGTGCTTCAATTATTCGTATTGCCATCTTTTTTAATTTATACGTTTCCATTATGCAACGACATTTTTATATACAATGTCGATATTCTGTTGATAGACTTCGTCGATGTTTTTTAATGAAAGAGTTAGTTGTTCCTGTTTACACTGTGGAAACAAATAAATATTAAACTACCAAAAATATCCGAAAGATTGCTGATTCAATTTCCATAAAATTGTACATTGACAACGTATGGCGTATGCAACCCGGCAAGTAAATAGTTGTTCTTGTTTGAAAGACTCCTGGATCAATCTCCATAAAATAGTGCCGTAACAACGTGTATCGTGTATGTAACCCGTCAAATAATTTTTTCCATTCTCTGTCAAATAATTGAACACAGAAGATCCTTAGCGCACTTGTAGCGAAATCCTGATCCGCGAGGGTTAGTAATCTGTGACGAGAAAATAACATCAGCGAAACGAGTCAGGAGCAGGTTTTTTCTAAAGTCTAAAGTCGCGTCTTTCTTTCCGGTTTCCGCGTGACTAATAGCTTCATCGTCAGATACGTGGCGTTGACGTTTTAATAATTTCATTCGGCCGCGTCAAGAGTCTCGTTTCCAAAGAACCTTCGCAGGGCTTCTTCCTCGTCGGCTGAATCATCCCCTGAGCTGAACACCACCCCCGCGTTTCAGCCCGTTATTCACGAGCCCGAAGTCGTGGAATCGCACGCGCGAAATACCCGCGATTTCATTCGGAGCGGATTCTTCGGGAGGCTCGTTAATTCCCATGGGGATAAGAACCGTCGCCAAAGAAAAGAGCCTTGCGGGACACAGACGCCACCTGGAGAGTTGAGCCACCTGTAATTGAGCCGCGTGACAACGTCGAGGGGACACGAGGGTGGGTTTTAAAACAAAGACGCGGAAACTCTTCGGCCAGGCTCATTACCGTCGCGATACCGATTGAATAATCAAACGAACCTTCGCAGGGAAAAGTTAGTCGCTTTATTTCGCAAATAAAACGGTTTTCATTCAAGCAAATCAACCTGAAGATCGTCCACTCGCGACGTACTTGCCGCTTACAACTGTCCAGACAGCATTCTGGAATGTTTATACCGGATGCTCGCGAAGCCAGTACTATTCCCCCTTTTTTTTATTAATATAATTAGTGTAAGTAGGAGACTATCCGATTAAAAATTTATCAATCTGAGATTATTGCATTCGTGAGGAATTATTCAATCAATTTCTTTGTTTGGACACTTCGCTGAAATCCTGAATAAATGCTGCTCAATATGCAGTGTCTCCCGCTAACATTCGGACACACTTACAAAGACGATAACTTTTTTAATATTGGACAATACGATTTAAACTTCTGCGATTTTTCAGGCAGCTTGAAGATCACGTGCCCGCTGAATTTCTATTTTTTATTAGCGAAGAATTGAATTATATAAAAATCGAAAGAAATGGTAATCCGATGGTACATCCTTTCCTTAAACGGCACACAATTGTTTCTTTCGTGCACTGCATTTTTACCCTTGCGGTAATAAAAAATCTAAAGGTGATGGCAAAAAAACACTTGAATGGTTAGAAAGCACTACAAGGCAGCAAATGACGTCCTAAATGTCGGAAATAAGGTTAAGTAATAAGTAGACAGCGGATCTTTATGGAAAATAAAAATTTTTTAGCTGAATTGCAACAATCTGGAGTGAAATGGAAATTTATCTTTTTTCTTAATATGTTTGATAGGTTGAAATTAATATGATATTTTTACTATCTGAAATTACGCCATTTTTGTCATAAATGCATAAAATCCGCTGTCTAGTAATAAGTTACTACTAATAACAAATGCAAGCAAGGCCTAATTTAACTTATTAATTTCTTTCATTTTGTTACACGGTACACGGTTAACATTAGAAGAGCAGTGCAAATACAGTTTTCCTTTTCGAGAAAATCGAGTTTAAGATTTCAGTACAGTAGAAAGTCTGGTTAATGTTTGACCGAGCCCTCGTATCGGATGAAAAAGTTTTCCACGTTCGGCCATAAACGTTACCCTCCGGGGGGAGAGTAAGTGTAATTGAGATCGGTCAATTTTCCAGGAATACGGATAAGCTCCGATTGCCGCGGAAAATCTGGACTCAAATGTTACGTTTCCCCCGCATTGATTGGATGAGACCTCGACCGATCGAGCGGAGAATTTTCCGCGATCGCGTTTTGAATTCTATCGCATTTTCCGTCCCATCGTGTCGAACGATTCGGATGTAAATTATCGTCCGTGATTTTCTCTCGGATCCCCTTTTTCCCGGTTCTTATTTCAGTTACATTTTTGCGACGAGACAGTTTCACCTTTTCCAGGGTTCCACGAGAATTACGATATCGACGGATACGAAACTTTTATTGAAAGCGTCGGTGAGAGTGATAATAGCAATAATTGAATTTGCAAATTTTACGAACGGCATTACGACCTGTTTCGTTATTTTGTTTCCATTAAATCTTTAGTAGAACGATTCTATATCTGATTTAACTTTTTCCAACTTGAAGCATTTTAAATTATATGAATGGACTTGGGCTGTTTCAAATTTTATGACAAATCTAGTTGTTAATTTTGAAAGTGGCTCTAGTCCATTCTTGGTAAGAAGGCACATATTATTCACTTAATAATCGCTATTATTTTAATAGGAATTGTAAATTTAACTCTCTTAGATACACTTAACGAGTGTGATACATTGGTATCCTATACGTATTGTATTTTTAATTTCATTGAAACGCAAACTCTTAAATATCTCAATTTAAACTTAAATGGACTTAGGTCACTTTCAAAATGAATGGCTCATTTGTTGGCTGCAAGGTGATTTTGCAGAATGATCCGCAATTTAATAATAATGTATGCGTACAGAACGAGAAAGTTTCAGTAGTCCTTTGGCGCAACGACATCCTATCCGAATGGCAACAATGTTACCACGGAATGCGACCGGGAAATTTGCCGAATTCTCGAATCTCGACGTGCAGAGGTACGACGGTTGTCGATGGCTCTCCTCCGTTACCTGTCGTTCTCCAGTAAAATGGCGGGGCTGCGTGACGTCCCCGTCGAAAGGGGTAGTTGCAGATACGCGGAACACCGTTTCGGTAACGGTTTATTGTTGCGGGTGCCGGGACAACGAGCCACCTTATCCCGCGGGAGCATTCTCCATCCACCCTGTCTCGTTATCTCTTGGATTTCACCGTAGGTTCGTTAACCGCGAAATCTCTCCATTCTCGCGGTCACGAAAACCCTGTTCCGCCTTATCTTCTTTACTCGAAGACAGTCCGTGCGCCCCATGGCTACCATATCACGGACTCGGATAAAGTAAAACAGGAATTAGCGTTATGAACCAATTTCCGTAATGGATGAACCCTTGTTTGAAAACTTGTTCCCGAGGAAACTTCCGCAGCCATTAATTTGCCGGTTAGATTCTGTTTAGTTTGACGTTCTATCGGGGAAAATTTCACATATTTGATATGCAAGAGTTAACAAGTTTGAAGATATTTAAAATAGGAAAATATTAAAAATTTTTAAATTAACAAATTTGAGAATATTGACAATTTCGAATAATTAGTGTTTCAAAATCAGCAATTTTGACAATATTTAAAATTTCAAAATTAACAAATTTGAAAATATTGACAATTTCAATTTGAAAATATTTAATCGGGATACTATACATTTTACACTGTTAGAATAACATTTCAACCATCTGATAATTTTGTCGACATACCCTAGTTTCACAATGTGTATAATTTAAAAATAGCATATTTTCCCAAAAAAAGACTCATCTGTAATTAAAAAAAAATTTCGACGGCAAGTAATTTCCTCGTTTGATTTAATGAAATATGGAAAAACGACACAAAATTCTGTTTAAATATGACTCTATTTCTATTTAATCAATATAACCATTTTTACATTGACGTCGATATTCGAGCATATGATACCGACTTGTTAATTTTAAAGCGTTTTAAAATACGAGCACCCTTCTACCCTTGCCAGCGGAAGAGTAATATTATCAGTGAAAACTCATTTTCCGTGAGAGGCTTTTAAAGCGAGCATAGAGACCTCTATTTCCAGTGCAATTAAGTCCACTGAAGAGCAGCTACAAAGAAAAGTATGTTCTATTCGATTGAACTGATCAAAGAATATTTAATGGACGTCAGGAAGAACTTGCTTAGCAGGATACATCAAAATTTCACGACACTATGATAACCTAAGCAACTTGCAGAACATTCTAATTAAAAGCAAGAATTTTGACCAAACAATTTATGGCATCGACAAGTATTGTGACTACATATAACATTATTGAACATCGTAGAAATTGATATACAGGTTAAGCTGTGCATCGAAGTTTTCTTAAGCCGCAGAGCTTAATGAATTTCTCAAACCGCATGACATCCTACTGTATGTATATACCTCTCACCTTACCCTCGGCGCGGCTCGCCTAATCAAATTACAAATTAATCGACACCCCTTCGGATTCGCCTGTCCAACAAACAACACGGCGCTTATCGCGTGCATAATGGTTTCCTTCACGCAACTCCGTACGGTTAAAGAACATCGTATTCAATTACCGCTAATAAGCACCGGCACCCCTGCCACGTCGCTCAAGACACTCAGCCGACAATTACTCAACCCGGCAATAAAGTCGAGGTCGGCCCCTCGTCAGAAATTAATACGGAATTCGTGGTAACTGAAGCGCGTAACGACAACCACGTAGCCCTGATTTCCTTAACATTTCTCTGTTCGCTGGGGTGCGTGTTCCTCGAACTCGAAACTTTCTGTTTTCCTACGCACAAACCTGTCTTTCCAACGGAACACACGTACGATCATAAATTTGTATGAAAACACTGCATTTCCCTTTCGCGAAAAATTGCCGATACTCAAATTGCTATTATTTCGCCAAAACAAATAGTAAAATTCATTCTGGTCTAATTCAGATCAATTAATCTATTAGACCTTCCGGAAAGTAATTTCGTTTCTCGTGTAGAGAATTACTATTACTAGACTGCCGATTTTATGCATTTATGACAAAAATGAGTACGTGCAATTTCAAACAGCGAAGATATTAAACACAGATTTAGGACCATCAGTGTAATAGTTTCACTTTAACAAGATAATCAAAAGAATCAATGCAAACATCTTTTATTTTGCATAAAGATCCGCAGTCTAGTCATTACTAGACAGTATAGAACAAAGCACCCAAGTTTGTTTAATTATCGATCAAAAACAGCTCGGCGCGGAACGCGTCGAGGAAAAAATGTACCATCGGATTACCATTTTTTCACCATTTTTTACGCGGTGCAAATTTCATGTCAAATAAAGTCATGAAAGTCACAACACAATTTTTTGCTAATAAAAAACAGAAATTCAAGAGATCATGGTACAAAATGTCATAAAACCTATTCTGAATGGTAAAGAATTGGCTTTCATTTTCCCTCGAGAGAACGAAATGACTTTCCGAACGACCTAATACGAATGGCAGAATAAGATCATCCCTTACACGAAAAATATGAGAAATTGACACGAGGGAGACGGATGAGGGTCGAACAAAACCTATCGTAAAAGGGTACAACTTGTTCAGTCGCTGGAGAATATCGAAGGTGTCGGTTGGTGTCGCGAGCGAAGGAATTTCGAAATTTGTTCGGTTGTCTTCGCAGCTCATTGAATTCGTCGCTGGCCGAGAGCGGAGACGAGGGACCAGGGAAAACACGACTTTCCGCGTTTTCCCTCTTGCCGGTGATCGTTCCGTAGGTTCCCGATGGGAGCACTCGGTTTCCTTGGTGACCGAAGGGAACGCGACGCCGAACCGCACACGGTTTATATCAGCCACCCTTTCCTCCTTCCCCCTTCCGAATACTGGCTGTTTGTATTTGATATTGATAGAGTATTGATACAGCCCTCCTGTAACCCCTTTGTTCGACAAGCCTCCGCCCTCTGCTCTCCCTTTACACCCGTTCCGCATCCTCCGCACCCCTTTTGCACCCTCTACACCCCCGTGTTCGCCGTTCGCGAGAACCACCGTGACGGGTCTCGGGTGCACGGCCGTGCTACGAGTTACCATTTCGGCCGAGTCACGTGTTTACTTTGTTCCACATTGTTGCACCTCGCTAATGGCCGGTGCAAGCATTTTCCCCGGACACCCTGTATGGTTATGCGTCGGTGTATCGCGCCCTGAAAGGTCGTTAGAAGCTGCGAAATGGACGGATCTCTTTCGGGGAGCGAGCTCGAACATCGGCGACCTGCTCGACGAGGAACAACCTCGAAGGGAACGGTGTAATGGAGTGGTGAGCGAGCGAGGGTGCATATTACACCTGAGATAGAACATTTTTGTACTGTTCTCTTTTTTCACGGTGCCTCGCAAGTTATGGTGTCGGTGCGGCGATTTTAACCCTTTCGACCCTCTTCGTACATATACTGGTGTATTCATTAAGACTTAAGACTCCCAAAAATAAGCACTTTGTGTTGCATTCATTACGTTACATATTAATTTAAAAAGTCGAAGTTGACTATTATAAATCCTTGACCTGCAATATTATTGAAACCGAACAGAACCTACTATTATTATTACTAGACTGTGGATCTTTACGTATTTATGAAATATAAAACGGGAAAATATTTTTAAAATTCAAGAATGCTGTAAAGCTGTTTTTCATGTAGCAAAGTCCTTAAGGGATGAAATCAATTTTTATATTATTCCTGCGACCCACGATCAATGCAGAACATTTTTATATTATTCCTGCCTTCCACGATTAATGCAAACCATTTTTATATTATTCCTGCCTTCCACGATCAATGCAAACCATTTTTATTTTCCATAAAGATCCGCAGTCTAATTATTACTAAAACTTGTCGCCGCATCGCAACAAAAAGCGCCAGGATGACTGAGATAGAACATTTTTGTACTGTTCTACCTTTTCACGGTGGCTCGCAATTTATTGTGTCGGTGCGGTGCAGCGATTTCAACCCTTTCGACCCTCTTGGTACATATACTGGTGTATTCATTAAGACTCCCAAAAGTAAGCACGTTGGTCTACATACGTTAAATGTAGCACATGTTCTACATGTTAAATATTAATTTGAAAAGTCGAAGTTGACCTTCACAAGTCTTTGACCTGCAATATTATTGAAACTGAACAGAAAACCGAATAGAACCTACTCTTGTTATTACTAAAACTTGTCGGCGACTCGACCCAACAGTTTACAAGAATCCATAGTTGTCCAAGAACCAACCCACGAATTTGCGTTTCACATCGCAACAAGAAGCGCCAGGATGACGTTTCCTTTGCTCAACGTGACCTTTCAGAGGTTTGTACTCACCGGATGTCCGACCAGACTCTGCCAGGAGAACTCGAGGTCCGCAATGTTCGCGTGCACCGGCACGACGAAGTTCATCGCGTATGTATTGACCACCCCCTCTTGCACGTAGTACAACTCAGCGTCGAGTCCTGGAAACAAAATAGGGAAGGTATAGCAATTGCTCGATCAATTATAAAGAAGCTAGAGCGTACAGGCAAGGCAGGCGACATGCAGAAAATTCCCCTTCGACTTGTCTTTGTGAATCGACTGAGTAAAGACGAGGACGTTGACCGGAAATACGTTCAAGAAACACACGGAGGGGAACCGTGCTCGATAAAATACTAATTCAAACGGTATACCATGGTAGCAGTTCGCTGTGCTCCAAGTCGCCCCTTCGAAAATAAAGTATTTCATTTTATACAGCGTGTTTCAAAATTATATGTCGCGACCACGAAAGCGTGATTCTGCACTTCTAGATAGGTAGAGGTTTGTTAGAAAAATGGACCGCAAAATTGGCCTAAATGTTGAATTCCAAGTACAAAATTGTTGTCTATTGCACCCAAAGTAACTATACGTCTCAATTCAACCGTTCTCTGAAGGACTTTAAAGATTCGCCAACAATTCTATTCCATATGTTTACAGGGTGTTTTAAAATGGTAGAAACTTGGAGGGGATGATTCTAGGTTTACTCTGGAAAATAAGTGGAAAATATACAATAAATTTTTTCATTTGACGCGTCGTTTTCGAGAAAATTCACTAGCAGTCCGTCAAGTTCGCGTGCCTAGCGTTCTTAAGAAGTAGAGTGAGTCGGTCATGAACAGACGCGTCAGACGATTTCTATTCGATAGCACGCGTGTTCACCGAATTCTCAAATTTCTCGGGAAGGAGAAGGCAAATGAAAAAAACTTTCTTCTATATTAACAGTTCCAACAGTTGCAGGAAAATAAATATAAAAGGAAAGTTTTGTCCGGTTTACCTCGTAATCGCAGGTACCTAACATCCACTTCACGTCGCGTCGCGGCGCAATCGCAAGACACAACTTCATTACCCGGGCAAATCCATCAGCGGCGATGAGCCAGCAGGATTCCAAAGAAACGAACTTCTTCCCCGTGTCACCGTCGGGCACCGTGTAAACGTTCAAACACACTTCCTGCCGCGAAGGGAATCGATTCGGAATTAATTACACGGCGTACCCGGCGGACTTCAATTAGAAGGCGTCCTTCAGAAACGCGTTGCCATAATCCAGCGAGATACTCCTGCGATACGATTAATTATAATCAAACGCTGTGACATTTAATTACGCGACAGAGACAGTCACCCTCCATCCCCGGCTCTGTTCCGTTCCGTTCCGTTCGTTGGCCCGTTTTCAGTTTTCATCCGCTAATTGCCAACCGGGAATACGAACTTCCGCTTAATCCGTGCTCGGAGGATCTCCACCGTCGCAAGGACTCCGGGCAAACCGCCTCCACGGTCACTTCGCCAGAACCCCCTTCTTAAGGACCTCGCAACCCCTGAAGAAGGGTGAGCGGGGAGCTGGTTATCCAACGATTACTGTTGCAAAGATCGTATCCGCGGAATAACGCCGGGTATCACGCAGATTTCCCGCGTCTTTCCAGACACCCTGTAGAACTCGTCTCCTGGATCACGATCTAGAAACGACACCGGAGGCCAACTGGATCGCGAGACACACGTTCCGGAAAATCTCGCAGACAGGTTAGCTGCGACGCGATCTGAATTTCCTCGGGCGATCGCCGCGTTATCCGTCGTCTCTGGATTCACGTGTGACTACGCAATTCGATATCTCGCGACCGACAAGACGGCTCTGTGTCTCCGGGCTGCTCTTTGACAGCACAGAATCGTCAGATTTTTGGTGCCTCCCAATTTCTCGCGAGAGCTTTTCTCTCGGAAACATCATTTCAGATTCTGCGAACGGAGCGTATTGAGAGAGAATGCAACCCTCGAATTCAAATCACGTGTGAGTGAATCCAACATTATTTTTTCGTGTACAAATATACCGCGGGGGAGGAGAAGTTTCAATCTGTGATTTTAAATATTCATTGATGCTATAATTAGGGATCAAGTTCAATATGTACACACGAATCCGAGTCACTTTCAATAACCAAGTTTCATTTCATGGGTTTCGATTACTACTTAAAAACAATAATGTTTCAATGATTATATTTGAAAAGTATTTGTTATATACAAATTGATATCGAACCTCGGAATGAGTACTTATAAGTTTCGAGAAGATACTTATAACCTTATAAGTACTTCGATGTTGAAAGGAATCGAATCTTTCACAAGTAGTACTCGAATCTTCTTTATTAAATTCGTAACTATTTAAGAATAATATTTCATTTACAATAGTTGGTTTTATCTTATTTCTTTTTTTATCCAGGGACAACATAATTGATTTTAAAGATAAAAAAATACTGATTAGAAAAATCAGAGAATTTCCGGTACGATATTCATAAAAGTTTCGAATCTGTTCGACCAAGATTCGAATATACTTGCAAGTTTTATTTCCGTTTACCAAAGTACTTGTAAAAGGTTCGAAACAGGCTGGCATAGGTTCGAGTATACTTAGGAGTACTATTTCTGTTTTTCGGAGTACTTACAGAGAGTTCGAATCCAATCAATCAAAGTTCGAGCCTGTCTACGAGGTATTTAATCCCATCCCTAGCTATAATAATACACAGTAAATATAATTACTTAAGTGTTTATATTTTCCGAACTTGAATAATGAATCAACTCATATTATTTCCTCGATTCCTAGCAAAAGGGCTGAAATAAGCAAACTTCATAGGACGTACTTCGTGGAGCAATGTATAGTGGGTATCTTCCGACGTATAAATTCCGGGAGGACGTGAAATCGCGCGAAAAAAAGCGTAGCCGTCTGTTCGTTTCATATCCTCGTTGTATTTATTTCCTATATTCCGATTAATCTCCTGTAATCTCCAAGAACAGGAAGTATTCTGAGTCTGGAATACGTATGCACGTCAAGTAAAAGGAGCTAAAAGTAGAGAGGAGAGAAACGACTCTGAAATCTGGCCAATGTAAAAGCGGGTCGTGAATAGAGTGTCTTTCCTGGGAATATGAATCGCCCAGTGATATTTCCCGAGGAACAGTCGTCCTATCGGATAACTTCTAGCACGAGGGGTAATTTCTAGCAGTTTAAATGTGAGCGGTCGTATTAAGGATCGCGACGTGAATCGGATATATCGTACGAACGTGGTCCGCCGTTTTCGACAGTAAAGATTTATGGCCGGTCTTAGCTCAAAACCGCCTCTTAAAATTCATCCACGGTCAGCGAAAATGCTGTACCCCGACTTCAAATTTTCCATGGAGCATTACACGGTACTCGTTCGGATAAATAGTGACGGATTTGATGCATTTGTGGAACATTTATGAAAATATAGTGAAGATTTATAGAAAGATTGCAATGTACCAACGTAGATGCAGTCGGAGCTATTTTGACTGGAAAATTAAATTTCGACCTAGAATAATTCCATTGTATATGAATTTTTCATTTTATGGATATGACATTGATAAATGCCAATACTTAAATCTGTAATAATTGATTACAGCAATTTTTAATGGTCACTCTGAGCCACCCCTCAACTGCTGAGGGTTAAAATTCGAATTATATTGCAAACTTTCCAATTATTATAAGTATAGGAGGTAATTTCGAATGCATTGAGTTGGAACGAAAGTTCGTAGCGTTTATAAATGAAAATTGAAAGCTAAAATTCAGATATTTATTCATAGATTTATTCAACAACATATTTTCCATTCTGTTCTATTACTTTTTGCCATTTTCGATTTAACTTCTCGTGTTGTTGCATAAACATATGAATAAATACGTTAATTTTATCTCCGATTCATAATTTTAAAACGCCACGAATTTTCTTTCCAACCCAATAGCAGTGTGATTCTTCTTCGAGCAGAATAGGAAAGCCGGCAGCGTAAGAGCAGCAGAAGTTCCCAGCAGACAAAACACCAGGTAGACCATAGAGCAGGTGTTACACCCGAGCTGGTATCGCGCGTTTTAACAAATTACAGCCCATAAAAGTTTATCGCGGTCAGGCCCCCAGGCTTCGCGCACGGGCCGGTCACGATTCATAATTTCATTAGCCCCGAGCGAATTTTACGCGGCGAGGCCAGCCGAGCCCGGAGAGATACGCCTGATGCGAAATCGTTGACATATTTACACGTCACTTTATCAGTCGCACCTATCCGCCGACACCTGCACGAACGCGTCGCACGTGAGCGGGGGTGGTTTACAATGGTCCGGTTCGAGGAATTCTGTTGCTTTCGTAGCTCTTTACGACCGCAAGATATATCGTCACGTACACTGACAAATACTTTTTAAATCTATCATATTTTTTGTTTATTTTATAAGTACATTTTGAATGAATTTTTTAGTAGCCGGATTTTAAAAATCATATTGAAAAATACTTTTGAAATCTACCGTATTTTTTGTTTATTTTATGAGTACATTTTTAATAGCTGCATTTGAAAAATTATATTGAAAAATATTTTTCAGACCAGTCGTATTTTTGGTTTATTTTATACTTAATTTTTAATGAATTTTTTAGTAGCCGGATTTTAAAAGTCGCATTGAAAAATACTTTTAAAATCTACCGTATTTTTTGTTTATTTTATAAGCACATTTTTAATAGCTGCATTTGAAAAATTATATTGAAAAGTACTTTTCAAACCAATCGTGTTCTTGGTTTATATTATACTTAATTTTTAGTGAATTTTTTTTTAGTAGCTGGATTTGAAAAGTTACGTTGAAAATATTTTCAAATAATGTATCACATGTGTATCGCTACTGTTCGTTTCGGCGAATTTTAATGAAAACGTTTTATTAAACAGTGTTTACCGAGATGAAACCAATCGAGACAATAGGCAGAGGAAGGGAGGAAATGTATTAAAATATTACGTACATAATATGAATCGGCCAGATCCAGTCCATCACTGAAAATTGCAATTTTAGTTCAACTAAAATGTATTCACCCTTCTGACGACAATCTTCTGGGACAAATATGCATGCAAAATTGAATTTACCGGGGGCGAAATACATTAAAGTCTTCCTGAAGCAGTCGTCCCACGAGAGGGACGAAATAGGGGAATGGCTGTCAGCGCGTCATTGCGTGTTAAAATACTACAAATTCTGTGATCAACGATATTTTTTTGCGGTCGAGGTGAACGACAAATGTTTCGCATATCCACTTAAATTTACATGCATGTATTCTAGTACAAGGGATCCATTTTACCGAATATTTTGCAGACACTCCTCGACTATCCATTTATCTAGATTAAAAACGGAAAATCTGTGCTATTATTCGTACGATCGTAGTGATATTTTACAAAAAAAGAAAATATCATAATATGTACTACTATTTTCGAAATTTATCTTTTAATGTTAGTTCATTAATAGCTTGAAAAAATATTTGAAACATTTTAAATTAGTTGTAAAACATTTATTTATACATATGTATCCAGCTAATTTAGTAAGTACAATTACGTATTTACATGTCGAGTAATGCTCTAATTTTGGTATATTGTGTGCACAATATTTCAATGTTTCACGATGCAACAAATTAATTTGCGTTCAGACTGAAACCATTTCAGTGCGCATAGTAATGTAATTATTAGACTGCGATTCTTTATGCATTTATATAAAAACAGAGTAGATGAAATTCAAAATTGTTGGAAAATTGAAAAAATTGAAAAAATTGAAAAAATTGAAAAAATTGAAAAAATTGAAAATGTCAATGTATAATTTCTCCTCTGTTAAAATCATTACGGGAATAAATAACTTTCAGTTTGGTTTCTATTTCTTGAAATCGATACAGACAATTTTTATTTTCCATAAAGATCCGCAGTCTAGTAAATATAATTCGGCCATTTCTCAAGACTCCGCCACCAAAAAATTACTACAACTCGTCTAACATGTACACTTCCAAACAAGCTGCTCGTTCAATAAAAAAATCCAGAAACATTTTCAGAAAAAAATCCGACAAATCACGTTTCCCTCGGACGTGAACCCGACATGCCCTCCTAAACAACAAACTCTGGCACCAGTCTATAGATTCCATATACTCCGGGTCTCTCGGCCCGAGATTGCAGACGAATCCATCAAAGGTTCCTCGCGAAATTCCCCCATAGAAATACCGATCGACGCCGAGGCGTGTCACGAAGCGATTTATCAATTTGGCGGCGCGATCGCGGATAGAAAAATCAGGCGAGGTACGATGGGGTATGGCCTGGTTCTGATCCCGCGGGACTCGAGACGGCATATGGGAAATAGCATCGGAAGCACGAAGATAGGTTATGGATTCCTCTCCGGCGAGGTGTCGATGGGCTGCCTCTTCTGGCTGGTGCTAAGTAGAAAATCATGTCTGCCGTATGAACGGGCAGCCACCGCCACTGCCGGCACTCACCGCGGACTACTAATGTCGAAGGAACGGCTGAATCTTAAATGTACGGGCTGCTCGAACTTGCCGGAGACGAGTCGGGGATGCGTTTCTCAAAGTTACATTCAGATAATGCGAAGGAGCCGTTTAATTCGCATTAGCAAGTCCGATTGATGATGCTCTCCGTGACGCGCTCGAAGCGAACACGTCTTTGCCACTTACGAGTTACAATCTCCGCGAGGCGAGTCGCACTGGGAGCATTATGCTCCAACGATTTTTCTGATTTTGCACCCTGTGGGGATGCAACCTAGACAAAGTTAATCTCTTCTTCCAGTCCCAATCAAAATTCATTTCTACACCCAATGGAAAAACCCGGAGTTTGCCGGAGTAGCGTTTCACCTCGGAGCGTGACAGGTCAGACTGATTCACTACCCAGCAATTTAGAAAGAAGTTTTCGCTTGAGACAACAGTGCGAACAGTAATCAATGTTTTAGTAGATTTTCACTGACGTACCAGCATCGACGCAGGAAGAGATATCGCTTATGATTGAAAGATTGATCGCGTCCGAGCCAATCAGTAAAATGAGTGGGAGGGTCGCGTGTATGCACATGGAAAACGCGGCACCAACCAGAAAATGGTTCGATCAGGGTCACAGGGCAAGATAAACACATTAAGGACAGCAGGTCCGTAACAGGAAGCGTGTCCTGGCGGATACGTGGAAGGGTGGTCTCTCGCATGATACGAGATACGGTTTGTCTGGGACGGAAATTCTAAACGTCTTGAAGGCCGAGGGTGAAAAACTCGACGGGGATTTCGGCGCCGCGTCTCCCGGCGCGCACCCTCCTCGGCTAATCTCGTGTCTGCAAACTCTGTTTCCTTTGCCGGGAGTTTCCTTTTGTTTATCCATTCGTAAATGGAGAGTCGATCGTTCGGTCCTAGCGCTCAGCCGCGCGCCCGCGTGCTAAAGGGAAGATAAAACGTACAGGAATCCTATTACTTTGAGGCCGCGCGCGCGCGCGTCTGTATGAAAATCTCCGACAAGTTCGTTAATAAAGACAAACAGTGCGCTCTCGGTCTGAAAGGGAATTACTCGGATCCCCGAGTTCGCCGGATGAGAAACAAGTTATGTTTTCTTACGAGCCGCCCCGCTGTCGCTGATGAAAGGAAAAAATACAAGTTTCCTTGCGGAGTTTCCGCTGGCGAGCCAACAAGCCGCGTGCGATGTTAATTGCAACCTCGAAACGTATTCTGAACGCGCCATTAACGAGGATTTCTATCTCCCGTTGGTGTATTGAAAGAGACGCATTTATACAGGCTGGTCGATCTAACTTGACCACTAGACCAGCTCATATTTACTCTTGTCAAGAAAAGTCTGTGCAAAGTTTGAGCTCGATCGAATAACGGGATAACCTGCCCCGAGACGATTACACATTAAAATAATTAATTCAATGAAGAAAAATTCGAAAATAAGACCAATTGACCACATAATCGTTTTTTGATCACGTCAATTCTCCTCTGTAATTCATTGATGGATGTTGATGAGGCTAGACGCAGAAAACTGAACGATATAAATTTCTGAATCAATTCGATTTTGCGATCGCGCTAGTGTTGGAACTTTTCGAGCCTGCTCTCTAGTTTCTAGCGCAATCAGAAGTTGCGGTTGCCTTGGCCGGGCGAAGTTTTAATAACGGGAAACATGATTCCCGCTCTAATCAAGAAATCAGGACAGACGTCGTAACAGTTGAATCGGAATGGTTTCGTTCTCCGGGGATGGATCCGACTGAGATTCAATACACTTTGCCGGTTCTCGCTCGCAGCCATTTATGAGATCACGGACACTAATCTCGAAACTTTTCCGGAATTTCTCGATTTACTCAGACCGGAGAAAAGTTTTCGCCGATTCGATGGAATTTAGTTACGGGCCTGCGATGGGGCGATGACGGTGGCAGAGGAGGAGGAAGCGGCGGCGGAGGGGGGGGGGGGGTTAGAAGAAGTTTTCCAGAAAACCGGACGAAGTTCTGCTGGTATAACCGTTACCGTTACATTTTCATGAGTTAACCGAGGCCTCTAGCCGAGTGTAATCGATAGACGTTAATTTCATTCCCGGGGCCGATTCTGGAAAATCTCGTTATCGCGACAATCGCTCGAACGACGGCAGAGTTTGATGGTCTATCTTGTTATTGTTGTCGACTTTGTTTTCGCCGACGAGCAACCACGCGGCGTGCAAGCGCTCCCGTATCCACGGCTCTCTCTCTCTCTCTCTATCTCTATCTCTCGCTCCCCCGTTCGACATTGTAATTACTATCGGATTTGCGAAGGATTAAAGGTATCCGCGATACCAGAATTAAATCCCACTGTTGAATGCGATCGCCCCACGTGAGGGCCACTAACGCCCCTTTTTTCCGAGCCGTGACGCTCAAATACTCTTTCGATCCACCGTATATACAGGGTGGGGCGTTATAAACAAGTCACCTGAATAACTCGCTTGCTTTCGAAGACAGAAGAACTTGGTATTTATCGAGGGACTCGAAATTTGATGTTACTAATTTTTTTCTTAAGTGGGAATAGAACTTGGAAAGAAGCCTGACCCTAGTTTTCTCTCGTGCGCTGGACAGTAGGTTTGATCTGACGCATTTTCTTCCGCCTTCAAAAGCAAGCGAGTTATTCAGGCGACCTGTTTATAATGGCCCGCCCTGTATGTAATACTGTTATTTCAAAATCGCGCGAAGGAAGGAATTCGGTGTATATAGCAATTGATGTAACACCGGCAGAGTTGGGCAAAACTTTTAATCGAATAAAAATGTTTGCCAAACTCTGAACACCGGCAGATGTAACATTCCAGGCTGTAAAATTTTCCGTCGAATTTCCTCTCGTAGTAGCAATCGGTTCGATCTAATCATACTCGTAGGTTCCTTCCTGAATTTCGCAAGTTCCATCTAATCAAATTCGTAGAATATTAATACAGCAATTATCCCAGCGGGGCAGAAGGATTAAACACGGTAGATTGGAGTTCCAGGGAGTTTATTTTATAACGAATCATTTATCGCGATACGATTCACAGCTCGGTGGTTCTGCGATGGCGCCGCCGCCGAATGGAATTCCACGGTGCTCATTTGTCGCGGACCCGCGGACCGGGTCTCGTTGACTGGTCGAATTTGCAATAAAGAAGATAGATGGAACGAGGGGAATGGCGCCGGTTAATCTTTTGCTCCTTCATTTCTCATCGTTTTCCTTTCTCATTCGTTATTCATTAAGCTCCACTTTGTTTGGTGCCGTTTCTTCCCCGTGAATATTGCGATCTTTGTATCATTACCAGAATTATTTTACACAATATTTATTTCGATGTACCATATGTATAGCTTTCCTCTCTTTCTCTTTTCGCAACAAATTCTCGTCTCACGACAGCGTTTATCCAGATACGTATTTATCGTGGATTTATTTACGGAAACAGCTAGCGAAAGGAATTATTTGTTTCGTTTCAATTCGATTGTGCTTCAAAGAAGATAAACATATCAATTTCCGTTCGCGCATTACTAGAATGTTTATGCACTTGTGGCGCGCACGAATTTCCGAATCACAAGAAATTGTATATGCAAATAAAAGTGAATCATGCTTTTATTTCATTTCTACTAAATGGAACCAAATGAATGAAAATTGCAAAGGGTTATCCAAAATAGACTATAAGAAGCTTTTTTTAAAATAAAGAACATACTATTTTTGATTTTATTTGTTTTTTTATTTAATTATCAGGTATCATCTATGACAATTATGTGTGAACGACGATATCTGTCAAATGACCACCACGACCACGTTTACAAACATCAATTCGAAGAAATGCTCAATTCTTGAGAACGACGTGGAATTGATGTTGATGGGTCATTAGCTTTCGCGAACAGCAACATTCGAACGAGTTGTTTTTGGTCTGCCAGACATTGGTTTATCATGAACAGATTCAGTTTTTAACGATGGTAATTTACAGTAATGTAAGATACGTATTTTAATGTAATGTAAGAGACAGTTTAGAATGGGAATTTTTTATTGAACACTGATTTGCAAAATAAATTTTAATAACTTTAACACGCTCTTCAATCGTATACGACTCCATTGTTAAAATTGTCTATGATTGTAGGTTAAATATACAAGAATAATAAATATGAATATGAAAATGTCCAAACTTCAAGTCCAAAAATAAAAATATCCAAAATTCTGTGTAGAAACGGAAACTAGAATACCCTGTCAATTTTTATGATAAAATCCGCATTCCAGTTATTAACATGCCCTAATAAGAAGTAAACGGTTCTCGCAGGGGCAGTTGGATTTTTCCATGGCGGTTTCCTCGAACTCCCGGGGAACATTAAGTCGGCAGTTAGGTTCAGAAAATCCGTCGCCCTCGGGCGTCCCGGCCATTGTGTCGGGAGCCGTGTGTACTCGATATTCTCCTCTGTCGTTACCCACCCCCGAAAATTCCTTTAATCCGGCATAATCGCGGCATGATATTTTCATAATCTTCCTCAAACTTTTACGGGACGTTGCTCGGTCTATTCCAACGTCAAGTGTACTCCCGGAGTGGCCCATTTAGAAAGCCAGGCGTCTACCCTCAGCGTCGAACGCAGTCGGCGAGCGAGGGTGGGGTCATTTTAGCAAGCTGGCGTTACTTTTCGCAAATTATCTTGCCAGTCAGAGCCCCGAGCACTTCGTCTGAAAATTATCTGCGCCCACACCCTATCCGCTACTCTCCGCTGCAGATCTCTTATCACGTTTCAGAAATTCAGGAGATTCATTTCTGCACATAGCTCAACAAAATTATAATCGATTCGATAAAATGATTAATGGGTACGGCCGGATAAGATGCTGAAAAATGCCCCCATATGTTTAAAATGTCGTTACAACAATTATATGGTTAAGAAAGTACATATTAAAATAGAAGACAAATCAAATATTTCATATTGCATTTTTATACCACGTTTCTTTCTGAATATATCAGGTCGTGGAGTATGGTACTTAACAAACGTGTTTGAAATTTGCGTTTTATTTGTCAAGTTTCATACTTGACCTGATAAACATGTGCAATATTAGATAATACACCTACAAAAAGTAAAGAAACATCGAAAAAATGGATTTCACTACATAAAAATTCTGAATACTTTTTTACGCATAATTTCGCAATTTACCCGAGGAAAAATATTACATAGACATTCCATTTAAAAAACTGAAGGTGATTTTCTTATCTCGATGAAAAATCAAAGTGTATGTCCCCCAGGAAACCATGCAACTTTCGTTCGAAACATTTTCATCGTACAAGAAATAACTTACGAGTTATTTGACATCGTCACGTTACGAGACTCGCCCTGTACATACATTTAACACAGAATTATCGATTATCAGCAGCGTTTAGAATTTTGCACTCCGAAATCGGCCGTTTTTCCCACTATATGCGTCGGTTGCCGCGCTTGAAAGGGGTTGCGCAGGCTGCAGTTACGTCGGATCGTTTGCGGAAAAAGTAAAGAGGAAGTGCCGTGAGAAATCTGGCGAGCGAGGGACGAACGTGGACCCGGCAGACAAAGCGAGCCGCACTGTGCGAAAGACAAAGAACGGAGGAACAAGCCGACGTGCCAGAGGGAGAATCATTGTTTCCCCGAGTGGGCCGCAAAAGAGCGTCGTCGAGTTAGAGGGTTGTTTGTCTTTAATTAAAGTCAGTCGCAATCCGTTTCACGTGCTCTGACAATTCCACCCCCCACCCCCCCCCCAACCGTCCCCCCGCATCCACCCACAACCACGACGAACGTCCCTCTATATCGTTCAGCCACTTACCAGTTTGTCAAGCAGAATTCTTAATATTCAATTATTCCGTGGCGCTTTCAAACGTCCCGCTGCTCCGCGGACACCGATCCCCCGAGATGAGGGCCACTATTTTAGCATAATTAGCCCTCCTGGTCTCGCGTTGTTTCAACCGAAACCCGCGTATAACGGAATGGCCGTTCATTTTCGGTATACAAACACTTAACCATTTACTGTGGACGGAAAAACGTAAATACTTTGGAAAATATTCAGTTTTTCAGGATTGTACCCTAACACTTTTTTTATTCAGAGTATAGAGTAGAGTATAGAGTACAATAGAGTATAGATTACTCACAAGCAACATGTGTGTTTGATATACAAGCAAAATTACCTGCTTATTTCAAATACGACCGAACTTTCGCTCCAACTCCAACCTAATACTATTTGAATATATGTTGGCAAAAAGAGATTGAGGAATTGTGGGATGGTTATGGGCTGCTCTAGACGCAGAATTGAAAAACAATTGCCCCACTGAAATTTTAAAAACTAGAACATATAAGAATAATAATAAAAATTTACAAACTATATAGGATATTTTTGACAGATTTCTTTTTATTCCATAATGTAGGCAGTGTTGGGCAAATTTTATTTTGAATAATAAATAAACGTGTGATTTTAATTGCAAATAATAACTAAACTTTTTATTTAAATAAAAGTAATTTGAATAATTCCAAAAGTGATCTATTTATTATTTCTTATTTGCAAATAGAAGATTATTTATTATTTCGATTGAGGTGGAAATCAAATAAATAGTTTTTGGTCTTCTCTTATTTCTTGTATTTTGTACATACAATGGACACGTGTATATATAGTTGTGTATATATAGTTTGTCAATACGAATAATAAATGTAATTGTATTTGTAAATACCAATTAACTTTATTATTTTAAATCATTCATTTAGACTTGCTCAAATAATAAATAATTATTTTTGCTTTTCATTTGAATATCCAGATAGCAAATAACTTGTTATTTAAATTTTTATTTAAATAATCATTTATTTAAATAAATTTATTTATTGCCCAACACTGGATGTAGGTCCTTTAATAACAAAAAGAATCGTTCAAATGTGAATAAGTGTCCGGTCACTTATGGATGGGAGTGTAAGGCAGATAAAAATTCAAAGTTTCGCTGGAAGTTTCGAGGTCGAGATCCGGGAGGTTTTCCCAATGTTTAGATGAAAAGTGAAACTTCCCGATGCGAGCGATATTTACCGGCGAAGTGAATTTTAGGAAAGTTCGCGGAGTTCGAAAGGCTACAATTCGCTTCCTTTCCTCGCGCCGCGGTCTGGCGGTTTCGCTTCGTAGACTTTAAGAGAGAAGCAGGACGAGAAAGAGGAGGAGAGTTTCCATTTACAGAACGGATCTACCGAGAATGAGACTGACCCTGGAACGCCCAGGATAAGGGTAGAACGGAAGCGATGCGTAGTTTCGACGATCGATCGCCGATAGCGGAGATTTTAACCGACTATCCAACTGGAATCGTAACCCGAGTACTTCGGGACCGGGTGCTGTAACCTATAGTGCCTTGGGGATTAGGTTAACCCAGTTACTGTTGGTCGCAACCGATACTATAACTGACTATAATTGGAAAATACTGAAATAGGATTTCTACCTTGACGGCCGAAGGATGCGCAGAATTTTTTACGAAAAAACTAATGAACTCATTTCACTCAAACTTTTTCACCCGGTCTGTCCATCTTTGAAGAACGTGCAGGACTTTTTTTAAGTATGTAGAATAATACAGATTGTGATCTTGTTCGAAGTTATGGCAGTTAGAAGAAGTCATTTCATTGGTCTGGGTCAGGTCTGGAATTTTTTTTAGAAGAACCTAATAAATGTATCGCATTCAAACTTTGTGATCTGATCTATCCATCTATGGAAAAACGTGCCGGATTTTTTTAAGCATGTATTGTAGAATGATTTTGTTCGGAGTTATGGCAGTTACAAGAAGTCATTTCATTCGTCTGGCTGAGATTTGGAATTTTCTTAGAAGAACCTAATAAATGTATCGAATTGAAGCTTTGTGGCGTGATTTGTCCATCTGTGGAGAACGTGCAGGATTTTTTTCAAGCGTGTAGAATGATCTTGGTGAGTGAGAAATGAAGAAATGAGTCACCGAAATAATCTCATAATTTCTGACTGATGTTCTTTGAAAAATATTCTCTAGAAAATATATGAAAAAATGGATTTTGTCTTTTCGGTGTAGCTTTCACAGAATTGTTGATCCCACGATGGAAGTGGGAGAGAGAGAAAGAGAGAGTTAACAAGCAGGCGAGTGCCAATCGCAGATGCCACGCTCGTAAATTTGTTTGACGAGCGTGCAACAAACCATCAATTAGCATTGTTTGGGGCCAGCTTCCTGTGAAATCCGGTAAACGAAAATGTTCGGGAACAAGCGCACTCGGCTCCATTGCTATCGCGCACGTACGGTGCTGGGAAAAATAGAAAACAGCTCGCACCGAGAAACACTGGCCGATGTAGCGCCTTCTGTTTCGCGGCAACTGCCGCCGCGCCGCGCCGCCGTTACGATATAATAAAAACTCGGCAACCCCTTTTTCCTTGTTCATCCTTTGCCTAGTATCAAGCCAACTTCGACGCTTTTGTCCCTGTTCCCGGCTCTCGCGTACCAACAGCCCCGATTATTTAACAGTAATAGACTCTCGAGTAGAACAATGAACACGAGGTTTTATGAAACACCTGCGCGCGACAAGAAAAGCCCTACCGTGGATAGCATGAACTCTCGGGCGTTCGTGTATATTAAACTTCACCGAACCCGATGAACATGGAAACTAACTCGAGTGATTCAGGGATATTTTGCGCCGCCAACTTCTTTCACTTTACTCTATTAGCTTTAATGCTAAATTTTTCGAGCACGCTTTCAACACTAAACGTTCAAAATTACCTGCTTCAACATTTTCTTTTTACAATTACTGAAATTATGAATATTGTCATTTTTATAAGGCAACGCACGCCAATTAGGGGCAGTGTGAACTGCTACTTTTGGATCTAATTCAATCGAGTTGATGAATTAGGATGACAGCGAGCAAATTCACACTAGATTGAAAAAATTACGATCACAGCGCGAATGAAGTTGAAATCATGACCGTGATCGTGATTCTGCACGCCATCACTAATGCCAATCACTTCTAGCGTTTCTCTTAGCTCTGGCGCTCTATTAATCTCTGCTAATCACTTTCAATAAAAACTCTCGCAAGGTTCGAGAATGAAACTCGGCACAGAGCGTGTTTTCTCAGTAAACTATCGAACGATCGGTTGGTTTAATTTGGTTCAAGGACGCTTTTCACCCTCGATTCGGCCACACCCCTCACAATTTTACAGTCTCATGGTGTCGAAGGTTAACATCCATCGAATCGCTTCGACACAAGCCAAGGACGATACGAAGGTTAATCCAACATAAAGCACCATCTAAAAATACAAATTAATTATTTTCCTAGGCACCACTTCTCGAGCTTTTAAAACAGGCGTTCCCAACCTTTTTCCTACATCGACGCCTTTTAAACATGCAGTTACAGCATACGACATAATCACATAAAGATTTGACTAAGAATGCGAAGAAAAGATTAGAAAAAAATGGTTCATCGGATTTATGTTCTATTATTTTCGTACTATTATATTTTCATTTTTAATTCTACAGATATAAACGAGATTTCAGAAGCACAGATTGTAATTGCTCTGAATAATAATGTAAACAATACTGGAAGTATCGTACGAGGTATTAACACTAAACCTACCGAGCACTGAAAGCCATTAAAATGTTTCATCTGATAAAAATGACAAGGCTCTATTAATTTAGATTTTGTGCAATTTTTATTGAAATGCGTGCTTGGATAAATAAATTTATCGAATCAATTTCCATATAAGCAACGCTATCGTTTCAATAATTATAAAATTCAAGATCTAAGACCGGTTATTTGACCGGCAGTGGTAGGTTTAGTGTTATATCAGTTTTATATCAATAAAATAAAGAGAACCATATAAAACGGAAATATTTCAGGCCGGAATAGCTCCGAGTGCAAAGGATTAAAACATAATACAAAATGAGAACATTTAAAAATACTATAAACTAAAATTGTTCAAACGCGACGGAGGTAAATGAGCCAGAGACGAAATTGAACAGAGTACAGCTTTCCATATGATGGAAGTTATAGCACGAGACTGTAGGATAACGTGCACCAGACAAAAATGGCTGGAGGATTAAATATCATTCGAGCAGCGCCGGTAGGAAATAATTTTCTTGTTCAATTCTGTTACCGGTTCTAACTTGGTTATCCTGTTCGCGAAGGAGCTTCTCGTTTTTTCGTCGTTCACCCCATTCCCACCCCCCTTTAAAACTGCAGCCGACTGAGCTGGCCTAATTATCGCCGGTACCGTTCCGCGAGCGATAGGATGGGTTTCATAATCAGCGACGGTTAATTAAAAAACCCGCGGTAATCATCGACGAATTCCGACTGCGAAACGAGCCGTCTATGAAAAAAAGGAGGCCCTTGTAGGCGCGTCGTCTATCGTTGTCTCATTGTTTTTCCGTCCGCCGACGACGAACAACTTTCTCCCCGTCGTTTCTCCTCCATTTTGTTCTTTCTGTCTCCTCTCGTGATGTAAAACGTCGGGATCCGAGATACCTCTCGTTCGGTGGCCGTTCACGATTATTTCCTACAGACAGGTTGTGCTAATAGAAATGTTTTTTCGAACGCGGGACACTATTCTGGTCTTCTCTTTCACAGTTTCGCTAATCAAGTCATTCGGTAGATTAAATATTCTAGAAACTATTAGTTTAGAAGTATGTTAGAAATTCTCTTGTTTTTAATCATTTTGAAACAGTTTCACTTTGTTAACATGGACTGCACTGTACCTTGGGTAACCAGAAATTTTTGCCTCTTCCCTATGTAATCCAGTAGATATGGGCGAGGTAATGCCAAACATCCAAGTTTCCATGCCAGGAGATTAGTGGTTCAAAAGTTATGAGTGTTAAACAGAGAAATGTGACGAGCACGTAACAGTTTGATAATTAAATAATTAAAATCACAGACAAGGGCTGCGCTTCACTTTACCGGACTCAAAATTTGTGCCTCCCCCTACGAATTATGATATATTTGGTAAGTAATCCAGTAGATTTGTACCCGGCGTGCATGCAGATCGAAGTTTCGAACCTCTAGGATCAATCGTTGAGGACTTATAGTCGCTTAAAGTTGAGCATATTCCCAGTTTCTTGACAGGTAAGGGCGCCGCCATATTGGTTTGTAGTGACGGTCGCACGCCGCTTACTGAGTTGATTAGGATCAGGTCGTGGGGGGAGCGACAATAAGCGGCTCGCGGTGGTCACCACAAATAAATATGGCGGCGCGCTTACCTGTCAAAAATGCTCAACTTTAAGCGACCATAACTCCTCAACTATTGATCCTAGAGGATCGAAACTTCGATCTGCATCCGCGCCGGGTACAAATCTACTGGATTACATACCAAATACATCATAATTCATAGGAGAAACAGTTTCTGTAGACGATGTGACGTTTCCGTCCGGAAATGACGAAAATCACGCACGTATCGAGACGTTATTGAAGATTTACAGTCCTTTTTTGCGGGAACCTGCGGAATAGTCACTTTTGACCCGTACTCTCGGTAATGAAGCCGCGTTTGTAATCACCGCGGCAATTGACGGTCGTCAGAGTCGCAGAATCGAGAGACAGACACCAGACAGAGCGGGATTCCCCCGATGAACTCCTTCGTTGGCGAACTGTGCTCGTCGAGTTTCATAGTGTCTCTAAGAGCCGGGGAGAGGGGGAGGGCAGTCGCACGAGCATGAACGAAAACATTCATTAAGCTGGTCTGGGCGTCGCGCTCGTTGAAATGCCTGCGCGCCTGGCTCGTCAACGAGGAAACGACCAAGAAAACAGTGAAATTCGTTTAAACGTCCTTTCACGAGCGCGTCGCCGAGTCTGATCGATTCGATTGCACTTCGAACGAGAGAGCACCGACCAGATACGAGTGGTTTCGGTGAGCGCGCGAGTCGTGAAACACAATCAACGACACTTGGCCCGGGATCGATCGAGGAGCGGCTGTGTCGACAGAGACTCCGGAGGCTCGTTAGAGCCTCTGCTTCAGCCAAAGGAACCGAAAACGACGACTCCAGCCATCCTCCCGGACGGCTTAAAAGTGACACTCGGACCGTAATTACCGATGATTACAAGGGCCGGTCAAATATTAACCGGACTCTGGCTTGCACAACTGCGTAGTCGTCTTCATCTACATAGGAGGTCGTGTGGTCATAAGAAGTTAACAAGGAAGTCCTTCAAAAACAGCAGGAAGGAGACCTCTCCTAGTGAAACATGCTTCTTACCACGTTTTTATTAACTCGCTTTCTTGTCTGTCTGTTTGTCTGTTCGGTACAAATTTTGCAATTGATTTTAAACTAATTTCCCGATGAGCTAGAGACTTGAAACTTTAAACATATTAACTCGCTCTCTTGTCTGTCTGTCCTACCTTTAAAAGGCTGTATCTTTTGAACCGTAAGGTTTAAGGTCCTTGCCCACTAGACCGTAACCTCGGCGTGGCGCGGCGGAGCGGCGCGCTGTTTTGGATTGCCTCCTGTGTATTTCAATGGGAGGGCGCCCACTATACCCGATCAGAGTATGTACAAAGAAACAGCGCGCCGCTCCGCCGCGCCGCGCCGAGGTTACGGTCTAGTGGGCAAGGACCCTTATACAGTGAACCGGATTAATATTCGGACACTCTAAAAAAGACGACACCTTTTTTAATATTTTACTGTACGATTTGAACTTTTTTGGGAAGCTAGAGCTAGTTTACTACAGGATGCGAAAAGAAATTTTTTCAAAAATTGCAATTGATCGGAATTGTAGAAATTATATAATACTAACAGTTGCATTTTACAAATTTTTTATGTGGGCCTATATTGAAAGTTTAAAAAATACGTTTTGTAGATCTGTGTCAATTAAACATATTCTGAAAATTTCGTCAAAATCGGTCGACGTTACAATGGGCCACAAACGTTTAAAGATGGTAAAAATTGCAGATTTTCACGATTTTCGGCCTCTAACTGCAATACATCTAAGGATTCTTACATCTTTCAATGCCTGTCGTTTTTTCCCGCATCAACAGATTTTTATGAAACTTTCACAGTGCATATAATTGACACAGATCTACAAAACGTATTTCTTAAATTTTCAATATACGCCCACATAGAAAAATTTGTAAAATCGAACTGTTAATATTATATAATTTCTACAATTCCGATCAATTGCAATTTTTGAAAAAATTTCTTTTCACATCCTGTAGTAAACTAATTGCTCTAGCTTCCCAAAAAAGTTAAAATTGTATAGTACAATGTACAATATTTAGTGTAGTGTACAACTAAATATGGAAGTCATCATGTGGTGACAAGAAATTGACAAAGAAGTCTTCCAGAAACAACGAGAAGGGAATCTTTTCAAATGATCGACAGCATTGGACTTCCAAGCGACGCTTAAACGATGTTTGTAATGTGAAACATGCTTTTCGCTTTTGTTACTTGAATCGCCTGGTATTGTGTAAAGAACACAAACTGATTTAGGAGTTCTTAATTGCATCGCGGCGGGATTATCCGTTTCAATAAACGCGAAGGGTGTGATTCGAAGGAAAGCGAACAATGATTCGGTGTCTGGGAGTCCTGTCGCCGGCAGACTTCCGGCCAAATTATTTGCCAGCAGGAAGTCGTCACCTCTCTCCCTCTCTCTTTCATCGTAGTTCCAGGTTAACGACAATAAATGCCTTTTCATACGTTTCGGTACGTTCGTCGGGTGTTCTAAGCACGGTTCCTGGTTCAGACACTCGTCACCGGATTTATTTCCTCGACGACGCGGTGCAGGTTACGCACGCGACTCGTCGAATTGGATTTGCGACGAAAGGATCCTCGCTCAGACGTCAAGAACTTCTCACACCCTCTCTCTCTCTCCCTCTATCTCTCTTTCTCGCTCTCTCCCTCTCGTCGTTGCACACCGTTATCCTGCCAACTCCAGCCGGTGATGCACCTACGTCTCCTACAATCCTCTTGACGATTCCCTTCTAGTCCTGGGCCACGTTCCTCCGACATGGAAACACTCGGATTTATCGTACGAGAACAGCCTTCTGTCTTATTGATGCGCCAGGTGAGTTCTCTGGTCGAATGAAATTTTTATGAGCCCTCAACTGCATCCGGAGGTTGTGTACGGGGCTTTCTAGTCGCTGTTAAGTGCATTGAACGAACCGTCGAATGGCACGTTAATTGACATCCAGAATAATGACGGAGTTCCAACGATTTTTGCATATGTTAACCCTTTGCACTCGGAGCTATATTAATTCGAATATTAAACATTTCTTCCGAAATGAAATAATTCCATTGTATACGAATTTTTTCGTTTTATGTATATGAAATTGATAGAATACCTCATGACCTCATACAATACTTAAACTCCACTATGTGGAGACAATTAAAAGCTTTTCCTTTTACGAAACGAACAAGCACAATTGCTAAATGAATTCTAATAGAAGCTTTCCACTTGCAGGTGAAGTATCCATCGTTAGTTAATACCTGTTTATTGGTTTTAATATCGTGACTTACCTTTGTAATAGATATCTAGGGACACTTTGCAGTCGGTGCTATCTTAACTCTAAAAAAACGTAGTAAAAAATTAAACATTTCTTCCGACCTAGAATAATTCCACTGTATATGTATAGTTTTTTTCCTGGGACCAAAAATAACAGTTATTCTAAAATTTTCTACGATAAAAGTCATTCATGGAAAGTTGATTGTTATTGAAATTTAAGTTAATGTACACAAAATATAAAGAAAAATATTCGAAGAACCAAATGGTTAAAAAATATCGATTTTTATACTTTTCGGTTACGAATAACAGTTATTAGTGTAATTCCGGACAGCAATTCAACAAAATTTCATTAGGTATATCAGGACTGAAATATTTGTTTGGAATATTAAATAACGGGTGAAATTACCCCTCAAAAATGTGTGCAGCACTGTTCCATAATCGAAATGAAAAGCATTTAAAAAAGCAGGCAACGCTGAAAGTCCAGACAAGTGTTCAATTAATTACGAGCAGCGTTGGTCCGAGAATCTTTGCAGCTGCGGCACCCATTCGAGTACACTTGCCAATGAAATCATACGCGTCCTTGCACACAAATTTGAGCATACATCGAACATTTATACGCGGACACATTTCTCCGCACAGAGAGTAAATATTTGTGTTTATTTGCACATGTAATAAACATCACCTCGCGTATGCAAATCAGTTATATTTCATTAATTTGAAACGTAGCGGCCCGTTCGATATCCTCGGAACAGTAAATAGAGTGGAACAACAGTTACGACAAAAATTCTCGACAATTCTTTATTCGTACGCGGAGCGTCGTAAAAACCCCCGCGGAAGGAAATAAATATCTGTTTATCACGTTGACTGGCTCCGACCATAAAAATTCCACAAAATCGAAGTAATTTATGTAATGAAACACAAAAACCGAAACGTCCTAATTTATTGCAGCGATTATTCTTTCGCACCCTCTTTTGAATCTCCCGGTTGCGGATAAATTCACAGAAAAATTCATATCGAGATCTTGACAGATAAATGGTATCGGTTATATATTTGTTTGTCGAACGGAGCAGAGACAATTTTCCAGGAAAACTGTAAATTTTTAATACTTTCCTTCGACCGTTCGACAAATACGTTTCCCGTTGGAATTCTTATGCGAAATAAGTATTCGGTGAATATCGATTGTTATAACTACCACAGCGAAAGTATTCTATGCACGACTGTCAGCCGGCAATGAACGTAAACGCGATTTACCTACTGAATATTCATTCGAGGCTCGCGATTATTTATTTTCCCAAGCGTGTCGGATTTTACGGCTGTACATTTTCGAGTAAAAAGAAACGATCCGCCGGGACCGATGAAAACCCCAATGATTTATGGAAAGTCATCGAATTATTCGCGACTACAATCGATGCTCACGTCGTCCATTTCATTTTTATCGCTGTTAAAGTGCGCAATTAATATCGCCGTAAACGTATTTCGCGATATGTTCAAGTTTCTCTAGGGGACGCTAGACGAGTACGAATTATTCGATGCAAAACTGCATTCAGTGAAAGACAAGGCTAAAATTGTAATTTGTTATTTAAAAAATATATTTGCATTCGCATCGTAGATACTGTTTGAAAATTTCAATTATTGTCTAACAATTAGACAGAGGATCTTGATGCAAAATAAAAATTTTCCACCAGAATTGCAACAAACCGGAGTGACATATAAATTTATGTTCCCTCACAATATGTTCAATAGGTTAAAAATGATATGAAAGTATTTTGAAATTCGTCTAATGTTTTAAATCACACTTACTCATTTTTGTCATAAACGCATAAAATCCACTGTCTATTAATAATTAAAGTGTAATCTCTCTTACTGGGAAATTTTTATCATCATCGAGATTTACATTGTTTCAAGTCGATATTTATTTTAGAGTTCCTATGAGTAAACGTATATGTAAATGGATTTATAATGCTCTGATGAACATATATATATGCAGCAGCTTCAACTCAATTAAAAATTTAAATATGATATTTAAATCCAACGCAACGTTATCGAATATTAATTCATTATCTCCTGTGAAGGGTAGCAATAAAAGTAAGCAGAAATTTTCCTCGTTCGGTATACATAATTAATGGTACCGTTTTACGTTGCTTTTGTTCATAATCCGTGTGCAAACGTTTGTAATAGAATATCGTTGAAACTATTCAATCGTCTCTCCCGTGTGATTCTTCGACAAATAGAAAACCGAAAACCGAAAACCGCAGTAGTACGGAAAAATAATTTTCCCGGCCTCTGCGTGAATCATAAACTACACGGCATTAGGAGGAATATTCCCTCGGACAAAACAAAAACAAAAAAAAAGTAACAACGCAACACCAGGATGGACGAGGGAGTGTGCAGAGAGGCAGAAGCATAAAAAATGTTCGAGGATCACGAGCAATTTCCATCGGGAGAGCTGGTAGAACGGGTATTACGCCTGCAGGCAGATTTTATGCGGTGATAGAGTTCGACAGCTACGACCGTTTTGCAATATGTGCAGGCGAGCACACGGCAGACGGTCATCCGACGATTTTCTACGCATTCTGACTTCCGTTCAGGCGCTTTTTCGACGCGATGCTTGACAGTCATCGTCATTCCCGAGCACTCCGCGCTGGTCTAATATTTTACTAGCGAAAGCACTTCGCCGGGGCCCATTTGTACAAGCGCGCTAGTTTGCCCTGCTCGGCCGTGAAACAGCGAGAAGAAAAAACACAGCTTCTCATCAAAATTGCACGAGCCGAAACGCCATGAACGAAGGACGATCAACGGGATTTTTCACGCGTTTCGCGTACTGTTGCGGTCGCGCACTGGCCCGTTTCTATAAAATCGCTGGAATTCATTGAAAAATTTTCGTCTCGCGAAACAGGCTCAAACTAGGTCTTCTCGTAAGCTAACAGTTGATAGAGCTTTTATAAAATGAAAATTGTCCGTGGCAAGCAGCAGCAGCCACATAGAAATACAGTAATCGCTCCTTCGTTGTCCTGAATCGTGGGCACGATCGTTGTCCAGTGCCTACCCACTCCACTGCCTGTCAACGAGAGGATTAGGTCTGCGTGGATCTGGTCGCCAGATGTGTCCCTGGACTGTATAGACCCGCGCAGAACGGAGAACAATAGGAGAGGAATATGGCAAGGAAATAAGGAGTTTTTTAAAGCCAGACAGTTGACTGCTTTTGACTGTGAATGCTTTTCTTTGTCATTTAACTAGCCGTTTCACTAAAGACGCAGTCATAAATCAAAAATAGTGTCCGGGCACGGTCGTTGTCCGCTCAAACCCCCGGCCTTTGGACAACGAAGGAGCTTTTACTGTACCATGCTTTTTTTATTATTCTTGAGACGTTGAGAATAATATTTACAGATTTATAAGTAGATGCACAAAATTCGCGGTCTAATAATTACACTGAAACGAGTAGTCTTAACGACATGAGAAAGTATGTAAATAAATGTGAACGTTAATGAATGTTGAGGAATTGTCATGGATTGTATGCATTTTATATTTCAATAAACGTCCTCTTTATTACTGCAAGCAACGTGAACGATCTCGCCGAACAAAAAACTAACATCAAGCTGCGCAATTAAATACGCATCGTTTGTTGCGAGTATTCGTAGCACAACCTCGAAACTTCATTATATTCTTTTGTCGATTGTGTACGTCGCCTTGAATATCGTTTTCGCTGAAGTAAAACAGAACTCCCATGGAATGGAAAGCACATTTTCTGTTCAATTAGGTTTCAAAGAGAAGACGCAGTCGCTTTATAAATCACTTTACACATAAAGTATCCGTGCAGACCTCTATGAATGAATTTCAATGATTGAATAGAAACTTTAACGATTCGATAGTCAGTCCGATGCGAAACTGTGTTATAATTGACATTGTAATTCTGTAGTTCGTTAATGAGGATGCACAATTTTGTAGATAAATAGACATACATTCCAGAGTGTTGTTAACCTGTTTCTCGTTTGTTTTATGCCAACGATATTTTATGGTTCGTAATAGAAGACACTTCTGGCTGCGAAACATTGTTGAACGAACTTTACCAACTTCCGTTATAACTCGACGCTTAAATATGTATAAATTTCCCCATCCCCCTACTCTCTTCTCTTTCTCTGTACATATACGTCTATGTGCAAACGTGCTAAACCACTTTGGACGTCATGCGTGCACCATGCGTTTGGCACGTACCATATGTCACATGGAAACCGATGGCACCTCTATACGATCGATGGTCCTAAAAACGTCGAGTAAGCCCAGTGCTATTCGAGCCGAAATAAGTTATATTGCTCCGGGGTATTAACCTTCAATCAAAAACCTTCAAAAGCCTCGACTGACCATGGCAGAATGATTTCTAAACAATATTATAATTAAGTAGATGAAAAAATACATAGTCAGCCGAAAATAATTATTCCTCTAATGATAGTCTTTAGATTGATGTCAAGCTGTTTCACAACAATATGAATATTTAATAAATTCAGACAATATTTATGAAGAGGGAATAATGGCACTTTTTAACAGTGTTTATCTACAGTGAGCCACGAAAGTATTCGAACGCCCTTTAAAACGACCTGATTTTTTATAATCAATTAGAAACATTCATTTACGAAATGATATGAAAAAAAGATTTTCTTAAAATTATAATTTACAAGGTTACATGCAAAAATAAAAAAGGCATTTTTTAAAACTTTTTATTTGGGCCCTTAATGAAATTTTTTCAGCATGTGTATAACTAACATAGATCTAAAAAACATATCTTTTAAATTTTCATAATGGGCCCAAATAAAAAAGTTTTAAAAAATGCTTTTTTTATTTTTGCATGTAACCTTGTAAATTATAATTTTTGGAAAATCTTTTCTGCATATCATTTCGTAAACCAATGCTTCTAATTGATTATAAAAAATCAGGTCGTTTGGTACAATTATAAAAAAGCTATTCTGTTTTAAAGGGCGTTCGAATACTTTCGTGGCTCACTTTAATGTATAGTATATGTATGTATAGTGACTCCCATTAATATTCGGAAGCTCTAAAAGAAATGATAACTCTTTTAATATTGGACTATACGATTAGAACTTTTTTGAGAAATTAGAGTGAAATAAAATTTTTCCAAAAGTTGCAATTGCTCGGAATTGTAAGAAAAATACTAAAAGTTACTTTTTTATGTGGGTATGAATGTGGTATATTGAAAATTTAAGAGATACGTTTTGTAGATCTGTGTCATTTATATGTATACAATACACATTGTGAAAGACATTGAAAGATATAAGAAACCTTAGATCGAAAATCGTGAAAAATTGCAATTTTTACAATGTTTAAACTTTGTAGCTCATTGCAACGTCGGTCGGTTTTGATGAAATTTTCAGAATATGTTTAATCAATACAGACCTACAAAACGTATTTTCTAAATTTTCCATATAAGCCCACATTTAGTATTTTCTCTGCAATTCAAACAACAACAAGAAGTTCAAATTATATGGTCCAATATTAAAAAACTTATCGTCTTTTTAAGAGTGTCCGAATATTAGTAGGAGTCACAGTAATTTCAATTCTAACGTTCAGTAACTGACCGGAAGACATGAATGCGATAAAAACGAAGCACGGTGTCATCAAATTTGACAACCATAATCAAATCTGTCTCCCGAACGAAGTCCCAGCGCTACAGAACGTAACTTCGTTCGCACATTTGTTGCCCGTGAAGAATAACCGACGTTGCAATGGAGTGATCTATTCATTAAATATTTTGATCGTCCGACGCAACAATATTCCTTCAAATTGCGCTCGTTTAAAATGCTTTTAGGCATCTATTAATATTTATTCAACAATATCGCTCCGCAGTCAATGCGATACGCGAGATAGAGCAAACAAGTCAAACGTTGACCATGTTTTAATCAATTTTCGCGCGCGCTTCCATCTGGAAGAGGGGTTCTCCAATACTGTCGGCGAAAAAAAAAACAAAAACAACAAACGTATTTTTTCCCCCGTAGCGTTAGCGAAAATAAAAAAGGCCGGTAGAATTTTTATAAAGTTTATTTTTAACTTTAACATTTTATCTTTTTCCGGATACACGCGAATCGCGTTGGTGGCGAACTCTTTGCTGCGTGACGGACAGATTGATGTACTAAATATACAGGGTGTCCCAGCTAACTTGACCACCTTGAATATCTCGCTTAGTTTTAGTAATAGAAAAAAAACGTTACAGGAGAAAAATATATATATATAGTTCCATTAAAAAAATGGATAACCTTGATATCTAGAAAAAAATGACCTTGAAAAAAGTTTTTTCCCAATCATTATATTGCTCCTTCGGTTAGGTTAATATTGTCCTATAACGTTCCTTTTTCTGTTACTAAAACTAAGTGAGATATTCAAGGTGGTCAAGTTAGCTGGGACACCCTGTATATGTGACCATAATTATAATTAGAAAGTGGTCCAACTGATATATTTCTTGTTCCGAGATATTCCAAGGAAAAAAGAATTGATCAACACTCAATAAATATTCATATAATGTTGAAATAACAAGCACCATCAAACGGTTCATTTTTGACAACATCGTAAAAATGATATTGAATTAATTTCGTTTAAAATAATGTGATATGAAATAACTGATAAACTCTTTCCTTTTTAATTTTCATTTAGCTCATTTTCGCAATTATGTGCACATATAATATATTAAATAATGTAACATTTATTTTCATCTTCGATTATCCTAATTAATATTCGGTTGTTCCAAAAGATGATCAGGTACAACAATACTAAACATACGCATTGTGGAAGAAACTTTTGGGACATGCTGATACAATATTTACATTGTTACAGGCGCACGTTTTATGTTTGAGCTTCCGCTAACGATGCGGAAATTCGCAGAAATTCCCAATGAAAACGTACATACGTAAATTCCCAAAGCAATTACGGAATAACGACGATTGAGCGGTTCGCGAAGAGATTCCATGAAAATTTGATCACTCGTTTAATAATCATAGAATTCTCGCGACTCAGCAGAAAATGATGCTCACCTAGGATCTAGCAACGATGAGGTCAGCCCGCGGATTAAAGGAAAATCCCTAATACCATTTTCCTCGCCATTAGATGGTTTATCGATCCCGGGGTTCTAATCCGTTCAACCGCGAATGACGGGTCTAGTCTAGACCGGTAGGAACACCAATCGAAAATGGAATTGCCTCTGCGCATCGAACGAAGCATATTTTCCCGTGGAGGAGATGCACCTGCGTTGAATTCACGACTGCCCCTCAACAAAGAGCAAGAGAGAGGAGAAAACAAACTTTCGGAGAAGACTTCTTTTTGTACAGAGTACAAATATCCTGAAAATGCCCGAGAATAAATCGCTCGAAATAAATAGCCACGGTAGAACCTTGCTGGTTGCAACCTCGTATATCGCGTCGAAACCTCGTTCGTTGTATACCAGCGACCCTCACCACGAGTTGGTAGAAGTTCTGGAGCTCGTGGTGGGGATTGTGGTGAGAGGAAAAACAGATCGCGTTCGAAATAAACAACCACGGTACAACCTCGCTGGTTGCAACCACGTTATATCGCGCCGAGACCTCGTTCGTTGGATACTAGCGACCCCCACCACGAGTTAGTAGAAGTTCTGGAGCTCATGGTGGGGATTGTGGTGACTAGGCAAGGACAGTACAGAGCGATGGAAACAAACTCCGGAGTCATTCACACAGTGCTACGAATCGCCATCAATCTGGGTAAAGGTCATTTTGGGAACTATCTGAAAGTCTTCTTTTCGTGGACAGTATAAACATCTTGAAAATAACTCGCTTCGAAATAAATAGCCATGGTAGAACCTCGCTGGTTGCAACTTCGTATATCGCGGCGAAACCTCGTTCGTCGAAGCTCCGGAGCTTGTGGTGGGGATTGTGGTGAGAGGAAAAACAGATCGCGTGATTGGTCACCTCTGTCGTTCCCCTTCGACGAGATTGACGATTCATAACACGGTGACACGGTCGAAATAACACGGGCTAATTTTCGCCAGTCGACGCGCTACATTTTATATTCCTCGGGATTTATGTTATCCGCGGGGCAGGGTAGGGGTGTCGGTCCACGTGCGCGAAGAACTTTTTTTCAAATATCGCCGGGTTTGTATTCCGGACAACGAAATTGTCCCGGTAAACAGACGACCTGGCTGATGAACATATATTAATTTGCCGTGCAAACATACGATCGGCACGAGAGAAGGCCCCCCGAACCGTTTTATCAACGGATCGATGATCCGCGGCGAGACGGAGCGGTGCGGAGCGGAATAAATTTTGACGCGTCTTCCTTGCTCGCGAGTGTTTGCGTAAATCACGCGCGTTCGCCCACCACTCATAGGACACATGTAAATATGCACGGATATCATGGACACGAGCGTGTGTCGCACCGCGTCGCGAGCGCGTGTTTGTTTCTATATAAATTTCCCGTGTAAACCGACGGCTGGCGTTCGTCAATTGGATTGCAAAACACCACGTATACTTGCCAGTCGACGTATTAATCGCGACGCGGACTCTTCTGCGTGCGTCGCGCGTCGCGTCGAACGGACAGCGAAGCGGCTGGGTTCCGCAAATTTAGTCGAGCGATACCTAACACTAGCTTCACGGACCAATCAAATTTTGCATTACTTCATCAAAATAACAGAGATCTGTATATCCAAACTTTTTCCGTCTCTTTAATCCACGATATGTAATTAATGAATAGACTGCGGATTTGATGCATTTATGACAAAGAGGGGGAGTTGCGATTTGAAACAGTGGACAGATTTAAAAAATTTGAGAACGTCTTTTTATTAATTACAGCTTCTGGACGTCATTGAAGAATGAAAGAAATGATTACTTGGCCCTTGTCTGTTGCAGTTGATGCAAACGATTTTTATTCTGCATAAAGTTCCGTAGTTCTATTAATAAATAAAGAAATTCCTCTTTCTACATAACTAGTTACATGGAGATTTATGTGACTCCTATAGAAATATATTTTCATTCAATTAAATAACTACTTCAATGCAAAATATATATTTGCCAGCGTAGTCCACACCTTTGTTTCTTGAAAAAGCACTACATTTTATGTTTTGAGATTGTATGTACTATATGCGAGTAATTAAAAGTAAAAAAAAGTCAAAATACGAATTTCTCCAGCTTTCGTACCACGATAGACAAGTATTGTCTGAAAATTGCGAAAAATAATTTTCAATTAGAAGACCGGAGGTTTTACTGTAATTAATTTCTGGTAGAGATGTTTGAAAATTCGACGTCACCAGGATAGCAGAGGAAACGTCACGTCCTGACGTTGGTCCGCCATCGATCACGCGGATTTCATAAAACCGAGGCCTTCTTGCCTATCCAGTCGGACGACCGGTTGTTTCGCGCTTCACGTCAGGACGGTTTATAGTTCTGTGTCTCTTTCTCTCGCGTTTTAGTCCACCGGCGAACACCGACTATTTTTCCAGTCTTGAACCACCATAGCCGAGAGAGAGAGACTTCGATGGCGTTATTTATTGCGCGCGAACGCACCGCGATGAACATTGCGATAAATAACGAGTATACGCTGTCATATTAATTCTTTCTATTCTGCGCCCGACGCGATTCAATAATTGAGAAATAACGTCCGCCAGTATAAATCGGTCGGAGGTTGTAAAATATTTTTCGCGACGGATACGGCCTCCGGCGAAAAACAAACCGAAATTGAAAGTTGTCTCCAATATCTTCTAATATTTTGTTTCGCGAGTAAATGTTTACAAAAATTTTGTGTAACACGCGTGATAATTATCATTAGACAACGGATTTTGTTCATTTATGACAAAAATGAGAGGGTGTAATTTCAAGAAGTAAACACATTACAGGAATTTAAGAATACTATTATACTATTTTCAACCTACTAAACATATTACGAAAGAAAATCAATTTCTGTTTTCCTCCAATTTATTGAAATTAGGGTAGAAAATTTGTATTTTATTAAAGATCCGCTGTCTAAGTCTTAGACTAGTTTGGCCATACCTTCGTTTGGCTGAAATGATTTTCTAATTTGTAAAGTATTAAACTCTATGTTAATGTTGCAATCCATTCACAAACTGAACAAGTTATTTTCACTTTCATTTAATGAAAATAATTGATTTTATTTCATGAAACATTCTGTCTAAAAAATTCACTTTCTTACGACCGAGACAGTAATGGCCGACATCGTATGCAGACTCTGCAGCGAACAGAAACTAATGTTGTCAATCGTTAAACGAATTAGTCTGCATTTTTCACGGATGTTTTCCCATCTCTTTCAACTCGATCTGATTAACTTAACCGCGTGTCGAATTACGTTATAAAATGCGACTTTCCCTGGAAAAAACTGCGTTATCCAACATCGTTGCGCCACAAAAATGGACGGCGTGCTCCCGACACGCGTAATTTGTTCCCTTTCATTCGTTCCGTCGGGAGTCGCGATGCATTAGCAGAAAATTCACTTATTTTCTGCTACTCATTTTCAGATTTATAATCCATTGTGCTTTGTATCGCGGCCGCGTAAACGTTTCCAACATTCCGCGTCACTGTCGGCGTGGACATTTTAGAGCGCGCAGAAATCCCAGGTTAATTATGCAGAAAATCTGTGTATTATTATAATGAACTCGGTGCAATAACACCGGGGCGTTTTGCAGTTTCACCGGCAACGACAACCAGATTTATATTGTATTCGTTCGCGGAGATTAATTCATTTTTAATCCCCTAAGCAGGTTCGTTTGACATCGCCGCTCCGTAATTACAGCATACTATTAAATGGAAAATCAAATATATTCCGGAGCGTGTCACGTGTAATTCACGTGCTGCGAATAACTCGCGCGTTAACGTAATATTATTTTCTTTTAGGTGTTAAATGTACGTTTTATATGTATTTAACGTGTGGAAAATTTCAGAGCATTATTAAGTTTGATTTCACTTCTGTTTTCACTGTCTTACAAAATTTCTTTTCATAAAGATCCGCGGTCCAGTGATTAACCCTTTGCACTCGGAGCTATTCTAATTCGAAAACCGAATTTTTTCTTCCGACCTGAAATATTTCCATTTTCTATGATTTTCTTAATTTGATCAATATAAAGTTTATTCAAATACGTTTAGTAATTTATTGAATATAAATTTAATGATGCAACAAATATTTTGAATAACGGTATAAGAATAACTATTAATGGCGCCTCCGAGTCACCACTCGAGTGCGAACGGTTAAACTGTTCGATTTGCGTTCGTACAAATATTCTATCGAATTTTATAATTCTATTAGATTTCATCGTCGTTTGAAATTATCCCGTATTCAAAATTCGATTAAATTAATATCGATAATATAATTGAATCGCAATTTCATTTCAATATTTCATACGTTCCATCGAACTGAGCATTGATATTAAGGATAAAATCAGCTATAATTATATAAAATCTTAAGCATTCACATATTTGCTTCGCTGATTAATCGACGCGAACAATTAATCGAATATTATCGCGAGCTGTGCTCTACATAGAAAAGCAATTTCAAGTGAAATCAAAATGTTCAAACGTCGACAGCAGAGTACGAATTCAATGTTAAAACTCTTTTGTTCTTAATTATTCTTTAAAATGATCCCGAACACGATACAATTTCGATCATATTTGCTCGTTTAATCCACGATACAGTAGAACCTCGACTATCCGAACTAATCAGTTGAGCAGCGTGGTCGTATAATAGAACACAGTTATCTAGCTTCATTACTAGATTCAATCTATTCCGATTTGTATAATCGTATAATGCATCGTGTTGTATATGGATCCAATTTATGTCGCGTAGTTCGGATAATCGAGGTCCTACAAGATCGTGAATTGCAAAGGCAGATATACTTGGTGAGATATCGTGTTTGGTATCATTTTACTCGGAAAAATCCCACCAATACTAAAAGTACAGAATTGGCCAAAAATTCGGAAAAATCTTCAAGTACCGCTGAGAGCTCACAAGATGATCCGCGAGGGGGCACAGAGGCAAGAGGGGTCTATCGTTCTGTATAGCAGTAGTACATAGAAGGCGCGCTCCTTCCAAGCTAACCAATCGGTCGCGCATTCTTGCCTGCGTCACCGCATTCCTGCCAGGGATCATCTTGTGAGCTCTCAACGGTACGTGTGTCGTGGTCATTCTGCCAAGGAGGCACCCTATGCCGCAGGTTGCCGTTAATCTTCTTAATCTTTAAGTTTCTGGATCCTCGTCGACGGGGAGGACAGTCAAGTAGTATAGTTTGCGGTGGAGACACAAGGCAACCTTCCGATGGCCGATCGTTTATCATAGCTGCGCCGACTTTGAAAATATTGACAAAAAGCCGAGAGGACCGACGCGTCGCGTTGCGTCGCATCGCGTTCGGCCCTATCAATTTCCACGAGCACACAGCCTGCAAGGAGCGTTAGCCAAATTGCAGCAGTTTGCCGACGGGTAGATCCGGCCAGACGATAACGTAAACCGCCATGGTTTATGGCTGAGCGATCCTCCCGTGTCTCGTGTTTGTGCACACGGTCGGGTGCGTGCGAATACGCGTTTGTACCTGTGGATTCACATATTCTGTCGATATGTGCATAAATACGGGGCACACACGCAGACGCGAGTGCAAATACATTACGTATTGATAGAGGAGAACCAACGAGCGGCGCGTATCGACGCAGGCACGCGTGTGCTGCACGCCGCACCGCTTGCTCTTCAATAAACTATCGCCAGGAAAGATTGAAATTTCCTTTCGTAATCTGCGGATTGGCAACCGGTTCGCGCACACCTCCTGCATTGTTTAAGCATTTCCTCTATTCGAATTACAATTATTGTTCGCCGAATCCGCGTCGTAGAAGCCGAGCAACCACGAGCAAATGATTCCGCGAGCAAATGACCGCGAGCATTGCGATAATGGCTTTCGAAAAGTATAGAGCGCGCGGCTCGCGGAATAATTGGGAAAGGGTCGGTCTTTGTGTAATACCGAACGTGGCCGGCTGAAAAGTTCCTTTAAAGAGCTGCGTACACACTCTATGGGCTGTATTTCGCAATTTTTTTTCCCGCTGAAAATTGTATTTCTATCGGGCTGGCCACCGAAGTCTTTGATTTTGGTCCATCGATAGCGTTATTTGTAAGAATTAATATTAAACGGTATAGCAAAGGCTCCGCAACATGGCTGAATATTTTTTAAAGCTATAGACGACAACGATACAAGTGCACTTGTATTCTACTAATTGCAATTTTATGATGTTTTCGTAGAAAATCATCCTCTTGGCTTTAGTGGGAATATTTGATTGACGAAATTATATACAGTCCGATCGAAAATGTTTTTCTTGGGCATGTAAAAAATGGGTATGTAAATGGTATGTAATCCCGTAGATCTGTACCCGCAGAATCTGCAGATCGAGGTTTCGATCCTGTACGATCAATGGTTCAGGAGTTATGCTTGCTTAAAGTTGAGCAATCAGCAGTGTTTTCGAGCAGAACCGTCGCGTCAGTCCTTGCCTCCCCGCCCGCCCCGACCTAATCACCAACCACCTCATTAATTATTCCGCTTGGTAAGTGGCGCGCGACTGTCATTACAAACCAATATGGCTGCGCCCTTACTTGTCAAAAACACTGCATACTGCTCGACTTTAAGCAAGCATAACTCCTGAACCACTGATGCTACAGGATCGAAACTTCGATCTGCAGCCGACCCGGGTATAAATCTACTAGACTACATACCAAATACACCATAATTTATAAGAGAAAGGCACAAATTTTGAGTCCGGTAAAGTAAAGAGCAGCCCAAGGTTTTAAGACAGCGGTCACGTGATTATAGCAAATGTTTTGCGAAAAAAATTAGAAAAGCAATTCTCTTTTACGTTATTCTTATGAATTCGTCTTGAAATCCTCGAACAGATAGGCGTAAAAAAATTATAGGTGTATTTGCAAAATATTGAGGTGATTTTGAAAATCATGAATAAAAGCCATGCTGTATCTGATAAAAACAGTTTCGATCTGACTCATTTTTTGTGGAACACTGAATTTGTGGAAAAATTACGGAAAAGTTTTTCATTTGGGATTGCAGTTGTGCGCAGTGGAAATGAATTTTTGATTGATCTTCATGTTCCTGTTTAAGTTGAAATTCCCTTTGGTTTGATGCTACATAGACCTCGAGAAGACAAACATTTGGAAATTTCATTATTCAAGGTTCAACTCTTAGTTTACCCCGTGGGGAATGAATTTTTCAGCAGGCTTTCTTAGCGAGCACCTGGGACCTAAGAGTAACTTTGTAAGTTCGCTGGGAAATTTCAACTTTGTAGGTCAGGGGGTTTCGGAGACATAATGATCAGCTAGTGAGCTGTTCTAGCCAGCTTCCCGTTCGTATTTTGTCGATAACAAATGATTATGTTCTGTGTAAAGAAAGTTGTTCGCAAAGTTTCGATAGGTTATATTAATGTTTCCAGTAAGTTTCCCTTAAAATTTAATTTTCTTCTTTTCCGAATATATTTGTCACACCTGTAGTAACACTAAGCATTCTCATTCAATTTCAGCAGGAAATATCGCAATCTATTATAAAATTGTTTTAATTTCATCATTCTTCTGCTTGAACCTTGCGTTCTGCTGCTGGCAGAATTTTCATGTACTATTACACTCATTTACAAAGAAACGTTTTCAGCAGCCGGAAATGAAGACTTCTTTGCTCTTGAAACAAATTTCATAATTGTAAAAACGAATGTCTGAGGCGCATTAGAATTTCTTTTACGCGAAAGTATTAAATTGCAGTACAGTTGCGTTACCTCCAAGAGAAAATTACACAGAAACGCAGAAACTTTTAATATTCTCTGATAGAATATAACTGTGCAATTTTAATCTACCATTCATGTTGCCTCTGCCACAGATCAATCATGAGCACGATCACGGATACAGCGATGATATAAAAATGTTTAGCTTTGTAAAAATCTATAAAATATTTTTAGGAAGTGCATCGAGTACGTTAAATCGTTTTCAGAATACTTTCTAAACCTTTATGCAGGATAATTAAATATATAAGGAAGATGAACAGAGAAAGGATTCCAGTATGACAGCGGATCTTTATGCAAAATAAAAATGTTCTATCTGAATTGGAACAAATTGGAGTGAAATAGAAATTGATTTTCTCTCATTTCTTTCATTTTCAAGTTTTTCTAGCGTTTCACTCATTGTTGTCATAATTCTAGTCTAGCAATTCAAGTCATTACTGTCTAGTAATTCGAAATGAAAGAAAAATCGTCGGGGGAAGTTTGGCTGGAGGATATCGAAGTAGCCCCCTCGGTGTTCGGGGATTGACGACGAAACAATAGTTAATTAAGTCACCGAGTCAGCGGAAAATATGCATTCGCTTTGGCGAGAAATATTTTTCCAAGCAACGCGAGTTCGGGCTGCGCCAGCTGACGCGGAAACTTTCGGGGGAGAAACGGGTTCTCTCGTTGAAACTTGCTGGCCCGTAGAAATGGCCGGCCGAAACACTTTCGAATTACCTGTACCTGGAATTGATTTTTAATTTGCTCCCAGACACACGGCCGTGTGCGTGCCCCGCGCAATCGGTTTTCCCGTGTTTATCCCGCCCGGGCTGACGAACAGACCGACAAACAGCCGACAACGTTTTCATTCTCGTCGGCTAGCCACCCTCGCGGAACAACTCTCGCCGGATAATTCGGCTCGACCTGTGTCACTGGAAACGACACGGGCAAATCACTTATGCCAGAGGAACGCGTCTGATGGGAAATCGGGCGACTGCTCCGCCGACAGACCGACGTATTGGCTGCGCTAATTAATTCGAGGCCTTCGCAATTAACCACTCACCGCGCCATCTTTTCCGCGGCTACTTTGTGGCGGCTTTGTGAACGTCTGTATTTCTTCCATTTCACATTGATTTTGAAGCAACTCCATTCATTTTATTTTTCATCGATGCTGAAACCATGAAATTCAATTTTATGGCAAGGGGGGTTAATTGTTTCACGTTCTTCCTCTCTCCCTCTTACTCTCAGGATTCTTAACCCCTTGCAGTTACAGTAATTAAAAGGTCTTTATCACCAAAAATGTCGTACAAGAATTTATTTTAGAGCTTAAATATTGATTACTAGACCGCGGATTTTTATGCTAAATAAAATTTAAACACATCAATTGCAATGTATAGGAGCTAAGCACAAATTTATTTTGCTCATTAATAATCTTGATGTGGTCAAAGTAGTATATCGACATTGTTAAAATCCTTTAATCTTTTTAATGTTTTGAACTTCATCTACTCAGTTTCGTCAGAAATGCATAAAATCCGCGGTCGACAAACGCAGTTACAAACGAGAATCAAATGTTATTTCATCGAAAAAGAAACGCGTAATATTCGTATTTTCAAGTTCAAATGCGGTAAGAGGTTGACATGATTATATTGGATTCTATTGGACCAAAATCAGAACTATTCGCTGGCCAGTTCATAGTAAGATTTTAATGCGCCAGGCATCATTTTTACAAAATCATTTCAAATTTAAAATCCAGGAGATAGTACCGACAAATTCGAGCCTCCTCGCAGAAATAAGCCTACGAAAACCGTTCCCCGGTGGAATAGCAGAGTTTTGCAGATGCCATAAGCGTGCAGGGTGTCCGCAGAGACCAATAATCAGTATCGGCTGGCAGGTAAAAACGTTCGCCCTCCGGAAATGGCAGCTGAACGAGGAGGATGAGAGGAAGCGTAGGTGTACTTGTATTTTCGTCCTCGGGAAGGTTGTGCTCCTGTATCGAATGCGTGTCTGCTCGACTGGCTCTTCTTTTTGTACGCTTCCTCCACACCGTGTATGTAGCCTCTCTGTCAGCCCTCCCGTGCATTCCTTCGGTGTCGCCCTTTTTTCGGTGCTTTCAAGCAATGCTCCGCCGGCGGAACGAAGTTTTCCGGGAGAACTAAAGTCATTTCGTCGGCGCAATCTAAGTTAAGTGACTTTCAAGAGCCCCGTCGGCTAAACTCGGATCGGTCCTCGCGCGCGACACGATCAACCCTTTCCCTTTTTGCCCTGCGATTCGCGAACCTTTAGGCTACGGCTCGAGGGGTATGTTCGAGATCCGACGAGGATCACGTCGTCCTCCATTATGTCGCACGGCTGCTTGGCCACCTGAGAAATTCGCTACGAATCCGAGGTTTTTCCATTGTCTCCACATAGAGTGTGTTATCTGCTTGTTTGTTTTGTGGCTGGCCATTGTTTGAATCGTTTGAAAAAGATTCTATAAATAACGAATTGGTGCTAAAGATCTTGGGGTTTGTTAGAGGATAAATCGACTTTCTTTCTTTCTGCATCACTAAAAAATGGGGGATCAGATTAAAATAAGAGGGTACCTGTAACAGATGCGGAATCTTATTGGGAACCCGCACGCAAACTTTCAAGTTGATTAGCCGAGTTTTCCAGGCCACCGTAAAAGGAAATGTAGTTTTGAGGAAACGCGTTTAAAGTTTTGACTATGATAACCGAGCTTTTTCTAGTTCGCTCCGTTCAGTATGTTTACGACTACTGTCATTTCATCCATTTCTCTCCGTCACATTTACTTTATGGGAACAATCTGTGAAAGTGTGCAGAACAATCCGTTTTTCGAAATTTTTATACAATTACCATTCAATGTAACATTGTTCAATAGAAAACATGAGAATCTAATGACGAGTTCCATAAGTTGTATTATTATTATTAGACTGCGGATCTTTATGCAAAATAAAAATGTTCTGCATTGATTGTGGTAAGCAGAAATAAAATAAAAATTGATTTCATCCCTTAACGACTTTGTTGCATTGGAAACAACATCACAATGTTCTTAAATATTTTTAATATTGTACCGTTTTATATTTCGTCCGACAAATTTTTTCATAAATGCATAAAGATCCGCAGTGTAATTATTATAGAGCTGCTTCGGAAAAAATTCTGATTGAACTGCTAATCACGAAAATAATTAATGCGGTCACGTTAGGTGGACCATTGCATGCAACTTGATGTAATAGAGACAAAAATCCGAATATAAAATTTCTTTTTCTAGTTATTGGCTGCATCTTTGTACCGATAAAATAACAAACTTCTACAGTCAATGAAATTATAACTAAATTTGTAGACACCCAATGACGTACAATTTTCCATGTGTTATTTAATTCTCGAAATGCATCGTTCAGGGGGAAAATTTTGCGGATCGACGAAGGTGCGGAAAACGCATCGAAGTGCAGCTTCGGTTTTTTTAAATCGGATACATCGGTGATCAGTTGAGTTACTATCGTCTAGCGCCATGTGGCGTTCGCGTGATGAACGGCACGGGGCCGGGATGTCGCGCTATTAACGCAAAACCATGGAAAAACGTGTGGACATCCGACCATAAGACCCTTGACACCAGAAACGAACGATGGAGCCATTCTGAGCGATACGCCGCCGCCGGGATTGGCTCGATTTTCGAAGAGTCACGAGCTGCCGCGCGCGTTCGCTCGTAAATACAGTTATTCCACATTTTCCTCTTGCCGGCTAGCAAAAAACTGACGCGCCCAAGCTGTGTACATAGACCCAGAGCCATATACAGACGGACAGAGAGGCGAATGAATCGCGGAGCCGTAAAGTGATATCGGATGGAATGGAGACTAAGTACATACAGGTGCGTGAATGCGCCTGTGTGCAGAGCTGTTGACCTCCAAAAATGGATGGCTCCCGGTGTAAATTGCTAGGGCGGCGCTTTGTACCGGAGTTAGCCGCATCGAAAGGCGACTACAATGGCGTTTAGGCGAATTCGATGCTCCGGCGAAGTCCTTCTTGTCGGCACCTCCTATAAAGTCGCGCCAAAGTAGCTGATTTTTCGGGAATTTACAGTAGACTCCCAACGCGACCAGAAACTTGTTTTAAAAGACTATATACAGTTCGAAAAATTTCATAATTTTGCGTAAGACGACTGTACGCTACTGCCACAGAAAATCTACATGCACAGTAATTTTAAGCAATTTTTTCATCGTGTTAGTGGAGTTTGACGTGGAGTAAAACACCTGCTTGCGGGTATCGGAATTATTTGGACAGATTTAAAAATTAAATTGTTATTTTATTATCATTTTAATAGTATTATAATATTTTATTTATTTTAATTTATATGAAAATATGATTATTTCGAATCAATGAACGTGACAAGTGTTTATTTTGTTTTTGGAGATTTCTGAAGGGAACGATCATTGATCATCGTCCTATAATTTCGCGTCCCACCCACGTGTTCGAATCAGGTCGTCAAGTCATCGTGAAAACGCCAATTTCTCTTGAATAATAACTCCAAAATAACAAAATCGTTTCGAGATATTTAAAGGAAAAGGATATAAACATTAAATAAACTCCATACAATGTTGAAACAACAAGCACTATCTAACAGTTCATTTTTCACAACATCGTGAAAAATATTGAATTCATTTAGTTTAATGGGTACATTAATAATGGGTACATGTAATGATTGAAAGTTAAATTCGAAGTTAGATTTTAACGTAATGATTGAAAATTGAATTTGTATTTTGATTAAAATATAATGACTGAAAGTTGAATTTCAATTTAAATAGGGTCGGTAAGAGTTGAATTTGAATTTAGATTGAAATATAATGATTGAAAGTTCAATTTGAATTTAGATTGAAATATAATAATTATGAAAGTGGTGTAAATGATATTACATTACATTTTCACGATATCGTAAAAATTACATTGAATTAATTTAGTTTCGAACAATGTGATGTGAAATCACTGATAAACTCATTTGTTTTTTCAATTTTCACTTGCACCATTTTCATAATTATGAGCATATTTCTCCACAAGCAAACTCACTCAAACACAATCATCGCACATCCCAACTCGCTAGAAATTACCGCAAACAAAACATCGTACTTTCTTCGACACGTGTCACAGAATTTCTCACAATAAAATAAAAAACAAAAAAATAAAAAGAACGACCCACGCAAACATCGCACGTTCCAGCTCGCTGAAAATTACCACGAGCGAAGCGCCACGTCAAACGAGAACGCTGTCTTCCGCACGTGTCGTAAAATGTTTAAACATAACCGCAGCTTTCCCCTCCATAAAACGGGAACCAGCACGCTGTAAACGAGGGTTAAAAAGTTCTAAAAACTCACCGAGCAGTTTCATGACTTGAGACTTGCTGATAAAGATGTTCAAATATCCATCGCTGCAGCCGACGAGCACCAGCAGGATGAAGAACTTGCACCGCAGCAAATTACGGTATCCAACACCCCACCGCATTGTCTCACAAAATAACATCACGCACCCCCGGTGTAATCATGCGCGCGAAACGCACCACTAGCCTCCGGTTTTTTTGCCAGCCCTAACTCAGGGGGTGAGTTCGCGCCGGCGAACTTCACTCACTTCTATTTTACGCGCGAAACCATCGTTCGCAATCCTACACACGATCGAGGATCAAACAAACCGGAACAAAGCGATTCGGCCAACTCAAATTCGGAGGTATCAACCCCCAAAAATATTTCGTATTGTTTATTTGAAAAATACTGATTTTTGACTGAGATTGAAGGATCTCAGTGGTTTCAGATGGTTCGAGACGGTGCGAGAGGCATCGAGTTCGGGTCCATGGTTGAAAGGGATGGTCTGCCCCGGTCACATGGCGACGTGGGCAACGTTAGACGCAGTGAGACGACGGGACGCTAGGGAAACCACCCCGGCGACGTCGGCGTCGGGACGCAACTGACGGCCGACGCTCGAGGAACACGAAACCCGATGTGATTCGCGCCTGCGCCCTTATGGGGTGCGACGCTGAATACGAAAACGGCTGACGAATCAGTAGGTAAAACACGGACTGCGTACGCATTGCAAATCATAGTAAGTGTAAGTCACACCTCGGCAATCGCTGCCGAACTTTCCACCGCGCTGAAATGCCGGATCCCGGATCACGCTGGTTTTACCCTTGCCTGCTGCTGGTTCTGGAGATACAGTTTCATTTACTGAAGAGATACGAGTCGCTCGTGACTTCTTCGCTGTGTTTCCTGTTTTTCAGGGATCCTGAAGGTTCTCTAGAATTATTTACAACCATTAAAAAGTACAAAAAAATATAATCGACTATAATATAGATATATAGAGGAGAGTCCCCACTATCTTTTGACTCAAACCTGAACTGTCTCGCATGTTTAGTTTTCGCGTAACACCTCATTTTTTAAAATAAAAATCATGCATTTTTATAAAAAATCAATGTTTCTCGAAAACGTTGCGTGATAGAACAATTTTACTTTCGGATTTGGTTTTAGAATAACAAACTCTGTACGAATCACCCAACAGTAATTGCTGAACAAATTTCTGTCTTTATACAAAATAGAAATTGTGTACATCAATTGCAAGAAACATTAGGTCGTTCAGAAAGACGTTTCGTTTTCTCAAGGGAAAATGAAAGCGAATTTTTTACCATTTCGAAGAAGTTATATTGTTCTATGATGTTGCGATTTTTCACGCAATTTGGAGATCCCGTGCTTGTTGAATTTCTGTTTTTTCAACATTTTCAATATTCTAGCCTTTTTTGAAAAGAGTTTTTCTAAAGATTCGCAGTCTAGGAACAACAAATGTGGAAGCAATATCATCTCACACGAAAAACGAAATTACTTTCCGAACGACCTGATAGAAACTAAATTGAATATTATCTCTTCCCGTAATGATTTTAATCGAAGAAAAATCACGTATTGACATCTTCAATTTTGAATTTCATTTGAATTTCGCTGTCTAGTAATCAGTCAGGGACTGGGGGTTGTTTGATTCTTCAACATTTTTCTCAATTTGAGTCACCAATATAGAAAAAATATATTTGACGAACCAGTATTCGCTAAAATCGTCGAAACAAAATGATTATCAGTACAAGAGACAAAGTGCACATAAACATGTGGCTCGTGTATGAATAGCACAGTGTGCTTCGTCAGTTAGAATGGAGTTTAAATTGCGGGACCCCCGGAAGTTGAACCATGCTTTAACAGCTTCCGCTTCGAAACTGTAAGTAGTTTTCCCAGATATTAAAATAAGGAACAATTTCCGTGCTAATGAGAAGCAGACCAATTACAATCCTCAATTCGAGTAATTGTTAGTTTGATAGAGACACGAGAGAAATTCCTTCTGCTAATTGAAATGAACTTTGATAGGCAATGTTTCGATACGTGCTACGTATGGAACGTGTAGAACGTAGATACCTTTATACAAGATATCTGTATGTTGGTATCTAACCAATTACTACACATTTAAGTACCCACTGTATGGGGTATTATATCAATTTCATATCGACAAAAAGAAAAACATAATATGGAATGGAATTATTTTAGATCCGAAGAAATGTTTAATTTTCAAATTAAAATAGCTCCGACTTCAAAGCACTAATTAATTATGTTGATATCTAACCAATTACTACACATTTAAGTATTGTATGAGGTGACTACCTCATTTTCATATCGACAAAAAGAAAAAAATCATGCAGAATGGAATTATTTTAGAAAACCGAATGACTGTCCGAACGACTTAATAATGCCTTATTGTTTTGCTGAAAATAAAGTTTCGTTTGATATCAACTATAGCAGCCAAATTGTGCACCGGACAAAGATTTCCCGCGATCATTATCAACTCCTGGTAATATTCGATCGAAATGACTTGTTTCAAAGTTGGTTCCGCCACTGAAATGTTTACGTGGTTTAGAAACAGAGATATCCGGCGTACGCTCGCGAGCCACAAATTTCCTATGACAGTAAACTCCCCTGACACCACAATGCCCTATCATTCTAACAGAAGCAGCGAGCGAGCAGAGCGATACTCTGTTTGAACTCGGGGATACAAACCAGATGCGAGATAGCATTACCATTCGGTTGCCGGTGCGGTGCAAATAAAGATGCTCGCGGAATCATAATCTTATGGCTTATACATTTTTCGTTGGTTTCTACACGCCGTTTTATACTTCGCGTTCGCCTTCACAGGTTGTTAAGTTTCTTCTCGATGCCGGAATAAAATTCAACTGTTGTGTTACCGCGAGACAAAAGCCCGTAACGTCCCAACTAGAACTTTAATAGGAACTCACACAGTGGAAACAGTGTGGATTGTTAAATACTATCGGTTCGATAACACACTTTTGTTCAGTAAATACTGGACACTTTTCAATTGCGCTCGCGAACTCGTTTTAATTACATGGACATTTTTATTCAGCAAGAAGTCATAATTAGACAGCGGATTTTATGCATTCATGGCAAAAATGAGTAGTTGTAAATTGAAATAGTAAAAACATTAGAAGAATTTAAAAATACTGTTATATTGTTTCCAACCTATTAAACATATTTCGAAAAAAAATAAATTTCTAATTCACTCCACTTTGTTGCAATGCAGGTTGAAAATTTTTATTTTTCACAAAGATCCGCTGTCTAGTCATAATCATCGAAATGTTTTACTATTTAATTATTTCTATCAATTTCTCTTTTCTAGTTTCGCCGAAACCAAATAATAATTTTATGCATTTATTGAAAACAGAAGAATTTGAAGAATTTTAAAATACTGTTATACTGTTTTCAACCTATTAAACATATTCAGAAAGAATACAAAATGTCACTCCAGTCTGTTGCAAAGATCCGCTGTCTAATAATAATAATCACGACAGTCAGAAAATTAATATTGAATCCAGAAGCAATATACTTCCAAAATTGAAAATGAAATTAATATTTACGCTATGTATTGCATGTTAATAATTTCAATTACTTGAAAGCCAAAGTCGTAAATGATAATTTATTTGATAAAAGTCCAGTTATTATTTACGTCTTCTATATAGACGTAACATTATTTGTATCATTCCTGAAAAGTGAAATACTATTCGTTCATTTTTAATTGAATATAAAATATAAACTTTTGTTGAAGGATAAAATTGCTAATTCAACGAAGTACCCAGTGTTAAAATACCTTTGTAATCGCACTTTATAAAATGGCCGTGACACGTAGAGTGGAAGTAATTTTCGTGTAATTCTTAGGAGTGCTCGATCTTCGATTCTCGATCGGCGATCGGATAGAGAACGACGCCCGGCAGTTTGGAAATGGTAGAATTTAATTAAAGTTCTTTCTCTCTGTCTAGCCATTAAATTCTCTGTCTCGTTCGTCCCGTTTCGTCATTGTTTCCCTTTTCTCGTCTCCTTTCGTTCATACGTTGTCTCGCTCCTCTCGGCAGCGCTCAGCACGGCTGCGCGAACACCATGCACAGTTTGCAACTAGGATTCGCGATTTGATCTTTGTCGGTTTAACTTACATGGGGTGGCAGCGTTCCCCGTTGACGAAACGGGACTTTAATTATACCACCGGGTTAATTAATTCTGTCAAATCCTGCAAAACGTGGCGCGGTATCCTCTACGCTTTTTACTCGGCCTTCTCGTCGGCCCGACGCGACGAGAACCGCGGAACGGAAAATTTATTCTCCAACGCTGTATATGGTACTGAACTATTGTCCACGTCAACTACAACGAAAATCAGAATGCACTATGCTGAAAAATAATTTTAATGTTTCTAATAAGTTGGAAATATTACAACAGTACCCTTATATGTTTCTTTAAATGTTTTTACTGTTTTCAATTTGATCTATTCATTTTTATTATACATGCATAAAATCCACGTATATCATAAAAAACAGTATCTTTATATTCTTTAAATATTTTTACTGTCTTCAATTTAATCTTCTCATTTTTATTATACCTGCATAAAATCCACGTACATATATCGTAAAAGCTTTGATTACCCGCTAGCTTTAATACGTTTTTAATATTTATTGGCGAGGCGATACGAGCACAACGATTTTTCAGAAACTATAATCTGCCTGCGAAGAAATTGGATCGCATATTTTCAATCAGACCCGAGGCGCAAAAATGAATCCTTTGTTCGACGAAACGTTTTCTCGCCCACGCGAATGCAACCCCTAATTCCCTTTGGAATCGAACGTGTTCTTATTTATCTGCATCGAGCCGGGTATGTGTGCAGCGAAGCGGAATTTTAATTATACGGATGGAATTAATTAACTCCATGAAATCTCGCGGAACACAGCCGAAGTTGATCGGAATCGATTGGCAACTAATTAATGGTCAATCTGCTTTTTTCGCATGCGTCCGACGGCTTCCCCCCACCCTTCAGATTTCCCATTCACATGGTCTTCGTCGAGTTTCCTGCTGCAGGAAACATAATTTCAAAACGAAAACAAATAAACAACCGGTTGTTTAGCGTTCGTCGACGTTCTGCTGTTGGTTGCTGAAAAAAAACGGGAAATTTTTCTTTAGTCTGTTCCGTACAGTTATAATTTTACTTCACCTAATATAAAACAGAAATTATTAAACTGCGTTTTAATGTAGTCTGTTTCGTATAGTTTTCATTTGTATTGTACGAAACTAAAACTTTTAAATTGTAGGTACTATTTTAAAAATAAAATTATATTCTTTGTAAATTCTTAGAGACCAACATTTCTTGGTGAAACAAAAATTTGTTTGCCTGTTTGAACTACTTTACGCTTCGTCCGATCATAGTTACTACTTATTAACCGACAGACTATTCTCTCTCTTGTTGATATTGTTTATATCAAATTATCTCTAGCTCACTAGTCTGATATTATGTCTGTTCTCCTTGTCTGACAATATATTATTCTCCTTATCTGACTATATATTATCCCTGTTCTACTTGTCTGGCCACAAGCTGGCCTTACATCACTTGGCTGACCACAGCCATTTCTATTCCACTTGTCTGATCAAAGACATACCTCGTTCTACCAGTTAAAACGTGGATGATCTACGTACATGGCCACTAGATTTCCGCATTTCAATTGCCTGTCTATGATTATCCTAATTCACTCGTTCAGTCATAGACCACGAACCATGTATTAGTTGTTTGTCCATACATTGTACTTATACCAGTTTCGAAAACACGGGTCTCTTGTGTTCCACTTGTCCGACGATAACTCCTTATCCCACTTGTCCGACTATAATTTATTCTGATCGCACGTGTTTCTAACGAACTCACCACTCTACTGCTTGTCTGACCATAGGTTGCCCTGCTCTACTTGCTCAACGACTTCGAGTACCAGTCTAAAGTGATTAAAATCGTTACAACTACGTTTAGTTCTATGACGCAGACTATCGGTATAAATAGAAATGATTCGACATGATTCACACTATGATACTTGTAGAAGTTATTAAAAAAAAATAAAAAAATAAGAATGTAATGAACGAGGATGAATAAATAGACATGATTCAAATTATTCACACTGCAATAGACGTTATTAAATAAGGGTGAAATAAATAAAAATTAAATAAATGAGAATGAAATAAAAGTACATATAGTTAGACAGCGAATCTTTATGCAAAATCATAGTTTTCTACCTGAGTTGCAACAAACCGGAGGATCGATATGAAATAGATTGAAAATAATATGAAAGTATTTTTAAATTCGTCTAATGTTTTTAACGTTTTAAATTACACCTATTTTTATGATATGATATGATATGATATTTTATTTATAATATGATATATATTACATCTATTATGACATTTTTGTCATAAATGCATAAGAGAAATGATTCAGATTATTTGCACTATAAGAGAAGTTATGAAATAAATCGAAATTGCATAAATAAAGGCAGAATAAATCAAACTGAAACAATAGAGGATAAGGTAAATCAAAATTTAATAAATAAAGGCAGAATAAATAAAACTGAAACAATAGAGGATAAGGTAAATCGAAATTTAATAAATAAGAGCAGAATAAATAAAAATGAGAAAGTAAAAATTCCTTATTTGGCAGCAGTTCAATTAAGTGGGCGCCCCGCAACGAACCGATTGTTCAAGAGAGCACCGGCTCTGCGCGTGGCGCAAGGGTCTCGAATCCGCCTAAATTATGCTGCGCGAAATGGTCGTGCGCGCACGGCAAAGTCAAACGAATATGTATAAAGCCGCGGGAGTGGATGTAGCCAAATCCATTAAATATTTGAACGAGCGAAAGAAGCGAAGGAAGCCTGATCTCCGGAGGAAGTCTCCCCTCGGCTCTTAGGCGCCGTAGCTATCTAGCCTCTCTGTATTAATATTTGCGTTTACATTTCTTCATCGCAGTTCCTCTTATCTCAACTCGATATCGTTGCAGCTTTTAGGGCAGGCGTTCTCCGGTTGGTCTGTCCATTTCGACGTGTGCATTATCATACCAAATAATCTTCGCCTGGCCCCGTGATTTCAAAATAAGAGCACATTAATTGTTGTAACTAACATTCTTTATTTTTCACTAAACATAACATTACAACATACAATACAATATTAAAGGTGATTATCGTGGGGAGATGAGAAGAAGGTTCCTGGCAGGGATACGATGAAGTAGGTACGAATGCGTAGGCTTCAGAGATGTTTGATCGCGCAATATAATTTTTATTAGGTGTACAAATGAATACGTGCGGCTCTTGTAATCAATTACAGTTTTATCTTGAACATACGTGTCTTACGCTACCCGTTATTTAACCTGTAAATTAAAAGTATTCAAACAAGCCGAACGGTGCACGAAATTAATTTCAAAGGGCAGAAATAGAATGTCTAAATGGCCAAGAAGGGCGAGCGAAGCTTCGACGAAAGCAATTCATCAAGTGGCGAATATCCATCAAGCGAAATTGATTAACACCTAGATCGCAGCGACAAGAATGCATGCATTTTTAAAGAGGGAGGGTGGGGTGCATCGTGCTTACAATTATCGAATATTCGCCGGAAACGCGTCAGAAATAATATTCGCCGTATCCGTTGATCCGCTGCTCGAGGAACGTGGATAAATGGACGAAAAGAATTAGCATCGAGTGCAATCAGTTAATCGAGGTACGGATCGTCCCGATCAAAATGCACGGAGGTGTAAATGTCGGCCGATAAACTGAGTGTCTTGCGTTCGGCAAATCCCCGTGAGACATAAGGGTTGCGGGGGTGTGATGTGGTTATGGGGCGGGTCGTCTCAGGATTCTGCGGGGACCGGTAACGATTCGACACTTCGTTAATGAAAAGCCCGAATACAATTAGCGGTGAATTTATTTAATTAACGATCACGGGACAGCAGGTGAAACTGGCGCGTCGGACAGGACGAATGAACAAATATCTATATCGAAGAAGCCAGCCGGCGAGAGACTAACGAGGTCCTCGAGACAGCTCCCTCCAATCAGCCAGATCATTAACTCTGATAATTAATAATGATCGGAAATCGATCGCGTAGTGACTCGACTCGGTCATTGTTCCGACGCAGTCCAGGACGATTGTAGTTTTCGTTGCTTCGGCTACGATGCCTGCCTGGTGCCAACTTTCTCGATCGTTTAAACATTGTTTTACAAGACCCGCACCGAATCAGAACTGACAGATTGCCGATTCGATGCATTCCTAAACTATTAAGAAGCATAACTAACTGCGAGGACATTGAGTTACTCATTAATTTTGCGGGCTTAGAAGTAAAATAGAAATGCTCTTACATTCTCTTGAATGTGTATTAGGGTTATTAACCCCTTGCCTTTATAAAGCCCTTGGAAATTTTATTCCACGTGATATGATATATGATAGATTCTAAATGTGTAGCCCAATAAAAAATATAAATTTTCTTTTCCCTTCTACATTCTTGGGGATGAGGAGGTTTTCATCCCTAAAAATGTCGTATAAGGGGAAAGAAAATTTATATTTTTATATGGCTACACATAGGGAATCTATCATATATCATATCATATGGAATAAAATTGTATTTCATTTAAAAAGAACCGCGTAACACACATTCATATTTGTTAGACTTTGTTTAAAATCTTCGTGACGAGTGTGACTCGTTAAAATACGGCGAGGGGTTGAACGAAGAAATACGTTTTTCAACGTCTGTTTAGAATAGTTTTGTTTGACCTTCAGGTCGATGGACTATGGAGAAATGTGCAATTTAATGGACCACTAAGGTATAAGTGGAGCTTCCCCTACGAGGTACGCACGAACACTATAGTCGCTCGCTCCACGCATGGATTGAAGTGTTCTCTTTCAAAGCTGGAACGAGTTGGTGAGTTAAGGGTCAACAAGTAGAAGGGTGTTAATTCTCTCGTTATATTCTCCTTTGCATCCCCCTCCTGTCGGCCTCTTTCTCTTCGGTCCCGAGCTCCCTTGTTCCCACTGTGGAGCGACCGATAATGGACTTTTAATGCGTTCGATTTGCCAGTCGGCAGTGGCAGCATCCCCCTACGCTCTTTATACACAGTAAGATTTCCATACTTCCGATTCCCTCTGCTCGAACCGGGAGCATACAGAATCGTCGTCTATCCCATCTGTCTTTATCGGGAACGTTAATCACAATTGTCAGAACAGAAACGGAACCATTCGATTTATACAGGCTGTCCTTCGACTGGGGCCAATAGTTTCAGACGCTTCGACAATCGAGTTTACATTGTATATCGCATTCATTGAATTATAGAAACTGAAAGCAGAGTTGGGCATTAATCGATTAAAATTTTAATCATGATTGATTGATTAATGTGTACGATTCAAAAAAGAAATCATCGAAAAATCGACGATTGGATCAATCGATTGATGAATTTAATCGTCAATCCGTTGCTTAAAAAAAGAAATCATCGAAAAAAAAAACATAAAAGCACGTAAACAGAGTTTGTATTATACATGTATAGGCCAAATGACAATACACCTAAATTCAGTTTACATTTTTTTCAGTATAATATACCATATATATAATCATTCATCAATATTCCGATTGACGATTAATAATCGTTAATCGCAATTAACGACTAAACCAGAAATTTTATCGTTAACCGCAATTAACGATTAATAAGTATTTAATAATGATTTAATCGTTAACCGCAATTAACGATTAATAAGTATTCAATAATGATTTAATCGTTAACCGCAATTAACGACTAAACTAGGAGATTAATCGTTAATCTAGTCGTCAATCGTTGATTAAATTTTTGCCCAACTCTGACTGAAAGTTCCAGGTAGCATCGGGAGACTTTTTCACATTTTCATTATTCGAGGATTTTCATAATTCTACTAACAAAGGAGGTTACCCTTAAATAAACGATTATCCTTACTCGCGTTAGCGTAGTCGGCACCGCTATAGTCTTCTTCCAAGAGGAACGATCCCATTAAACATTTGTACTTCGTGTTGAATTTTTACTACCGCAAGGGTAAAAACGCAATGCACGAAAGATAAAGTTGTGTGCTGTTTAAGGAGAGGATGTACCACCGGATTAACATTTATTTCGCTTTTTCCAACAATTTTTATGCGGTGCAAATTTCATTTGAGAATCATAGGATCTAAGTTGCCTGAAAAATATCATGAAAAATGTCATAAACCTTATTCTAAATGGTAAAAAATTGGCGTTCGTTTTCCCTTGAGAAAACGAAATGACTATCCGAACGACCTAATAGTAAAATGATGCGAACACAGTTTTGCAGATTTTTTGGCGATCGTCAGGAGCAAAGCAATCGCGGGCAAGCTAGATTTCGATGTGGACACGATGATGCCACCGCGGCTCGATAGGGGAGCGACGAACACTGACGTGTATCGGGCTCAATCGATATTTGCCGAGACATAACTCGATAGAATATCGAATGAACACGCCAAGCCCTACTGCGCCGAGGCTCCCCTTAGTAATGAGTCAACCTCGCGGAATTGTCCCGCGAGCTATGACCATTTATCGCTCCAGGGGATTTTTATATTTTAAAAATGAACCGGCGGGGAAAAAGTCTCCGAACTCCCCATTCGACGCCGCGTTTCCAACTTTGTTCGGAAAATTGTTTGAAACATTCGTACCGTTCTGGCTCTGTTGTCCGAAACATCATAAGCAGATCGCGGAATTTTATGGGAAAAATGAATAGGTGAAATGCTGAACGCAGACACTGTGTTTGCTAATTGCTTAAGATCTTTTATTTTGATAATTTTGACTTTCTTCACGTGATCGGTAATTCAAAATAAAAATTGTCCACCTGAATTGCAGCAAACCGGAGTGACATAAAAATTGATTTTCCCTCTAATATGTTGAATCAGTTGAAAATGATAGAAAAGTATTTTGAAATTCGTCTAATGTTTTTAACATTTTAAATTACAGCTACTGATCGCATTGCACATTACAAATTGGCATCCACGTGTAAATGGACAAAACCCGCAGCGGGGTGATTACATGCATTAAATTCGCTGTAATATCTGATCAGAGTGTTACCCACCCACTAATTTTACTCCGCGGTAGACGTTAAACACTCTTGAAACATGCCTAGGCAAAGTGAAGCATAAAATTGTTGGCCATTAATAGCCATTGTCTCGAAATTATTAATGATCCCCTCGAGCACACGAGCATTCACTGACAAGCTGAATGGTAGAAATTACCACCCTTATCAACGTTATTTTTTCCCTCCATTTGTCTTCATTTCGCTCCCATCAATTTGATAGGAAAATCCGCCCTGCGAAGAAAGAAGCTGACACATTAACTCCATTAAGACGATATATGGCCCATGGAAAACAGTTTTCCACGTTGTACATTGTATTTATTATGTAGACCTCGTATCTCTTGTAATATAATAGTACTTCTGCGAGAGTAATAATCGGCTTACGGACTTTCATGCAAAAAAGAAATCGTCTGCATTCGTTTCAAGACGCAACAGCTATGCATAGACATTTATTAATCATTTTAATAAGATCGAAATAATGCAATAGTATTTTATAAATTCTTGAAATGTTTGTACAAATTGGAAAGATTTTATGTTTCCCAACAGCTACATAGACATTGATTAATCATTCTAGTAAGTTCGAAATAATAGAATAGTATTTTTAAATTCTTTAAGTGTTTTTACAAATTCAAAAGATCTCGTATTTTCCAACAGCTACATAGACATTTATTAAAACTTTAATAAGTTAGAAATAATAGAAGAGTATTTTTAAATCCTTTAAATGTTTTTACAACGTATTTTCCAAGAGCTTCATAGACACTCATTAATCATTCTAATCAGTTCGAAATAATGCAATAGTATTTTATAAATTCTTTAAATGTTTTTACAAATTGGAAAGATTTCGTATATCCCAACAGCTACATAGACATTTATTAAAAATTCTAATAAGTTCGAAATAATGGAATAGTATTTTTAAATTCTTTAAGTGTTTTTACAAATTGAAAAGATTTCGTATTTTCCACTTTGCTTTATCCTTTGGTAGAATTATGGTTGAAGACGCACCGGGTGTATCACAGTGGACTGGATTCGATGAAGTGTCCCTCATGAAATACAAGAAAATCGCTCACTAACCCCATTCAAGCGTCGCGTCGCGTGGGTTGTGGCAAGCTGTTTGTTCTGTTATAAGGACTAAAGGAGAGCACACGTTTCGATAGGAATGCTGTCTGTTAAAGATAAGGGTAGCCACCCCTCGACAGAAAGGATCCTACAATATGCTAGACACCTCACTAGCACATACAGGGTGTACATTTTCCATTTATCGTCATTGTGCTCGCCATAAGGGACGCTTCAATCAGAGCATCCACTGAAACGTAAATGAACAATCGTATGATATACTTGCAACTTGCTTTCAAGTCCTGGAAAAGGAATAAATGAATTGTAAATGACTGTTTCCAATCATTGTCAAAATAAAATGCACGATTCGCTGTTAATTCTATAGGAATATCTATTAATTTCAATTATACTTTTATTCATTAACATCGAATAGAATTTATTATTAAAAGTCGACTAAAATTCGAAGTGTCCAATATTTATACAGGGTGTCAATTAAGTCCCGGGACGGCTGAATATTTTCTCATGTAAGGTATTTTTGAAAAAGGTCAAGGTCATTTCTGAAGTAATTTTCAACGAGGAATTCAACGGTGACCTTCAATTTGACCTTGAGCTTGACCTTCAAGGTCATTTCAAGGTTAGGTTAGGTTTTTTAAATGGAAACCCCCTTTTTTGACACCGGCAATCGAAAGAGCGGGAAATTTTACGTTTAGATATGTACTAAGTCATTGGTAGTGTTTGATCTTGAGGGTCACTCTAAGGTCATTTAAACTCGAGCAAGGTCTGGATATCTTTTGGAATAGATGGTTTTCAGTTTTTTTTTAACGACCAAAACTAATAACTTTAACAAGGCGTATTTAGTAGTGACCTAGAGCATGGCATTGAAGATGATAAAAGTAAATAAAAAAAGTTGACCTTGAAACAACCTTGAAGGTCATCTTCAATGCCATGCTCTAGGTCACTACTAAATACGCCTTGTTAAAGTTATTAGTTTTGGTCGTTAAAAAAAAACTGAAAACCATCTATTCCAAAAGATATCCAGACCTTGCTCGAGTTTAAATGACCTTAGAGTGACCCTCAAGATCAAACACTACCAATGACTTAGTACATATCTAAACGTAAAATTTCCCGCTCTTTCGATTGCCGGTGTCAAAAAAGGGGGTTTCCATTTAAAAAACCTAACCTAACCTTGAAATGACCTTGAAGGTCAAGCTCAAGGTCAAATTGAAGGTCACCGTTGAATTCCTCGTTGAAAATTACTTCAGAAATGACCTTGACCTTTTTCAAAAATACCTTACATGAGAAAATATTCAGCCGTCCCGGGACTTAATTGACACCCTGTATAATAATGTGTACAACAATATCCTTCCTTCGTTCCATAGTGAAACACTTCACGAAATATCAATAGTTCATAACTCCAGAGGCTGTTTGTCTACATCGGTATTTACAATAACGGGAACAGTCGCAGAATTAATTATCGATGTTAGTATATTATGTATGGACGCTTATGTACATAGAATCGTGCGCGATGAATATTCGAAACCGGTATTCGTAACAACGACGCACACGTACCCGTATGTTCTTACTAGAACAATATTGGCACAGCACATGTATGTGTTGCCATAAACAAAGCAATTTGCGAATCCCCTGCTAAACCGAGTCTCATTACCGAGCAAATTCTCCGCGAGGATTTTACATAATAAGGATTCATAAGTATAAATGTAAGTGTAAATAAATGCAGTACGAGAATAAGTTTTTCTTTGTGTTTCTTTAGAATAATCTTCTGTGAATTTGTATTCCTCAATTTTCTCGCAATTCTATTTCTTTTCTGGTATCGTATGAAATATTATGTATAATGTTTTCGAACAATATTATGTAGGTAATATACATATTGGTAGATCGTATAGTAAATTTATTTTTCTGTGCTCAGTTAGGAAATGCGAATGGTAAAATTTGCACGTTGTGTCTTTAATTTCTTTGTTGCTGTTCCCTCTTTTATATTCCCACACTTCGTTTATATTCCACCCTCCCCTTGTGTTTTTCACGTTTTCCGCCTTCTTAATTGTCTTTCTATTTCCACTTCTGTTATGTCTGGCAGCTCATTTCTATTCTCTCTGTATTTCTTTTACCGTTCTTTTATTTTTATTCCTACTCCTTCTAATAAGTCCGCACAGTATTTTCGACGGTCATTCAATTTAGTGTTTTCTCTCCCATGCTCACGTTTTACTTCTTTATCTCCGTTTTCGCCGATTTTTCATTCTTTTAATTTCACAATAACCGCCTGTTTTGCTGTCTAAATCAACTTTCAAACTGTGCCCCAACTGTGCGTGTGAATTTGAGGCAATAAAAATAACATATTATTTATTTATTTATCTATTGACGCTGTGAACCATGTTTGGTTCATATAGCATACATTAGCATAACACTTTGCAATTAATAATGAAGTGTACAATCGTCACATAAAGTTAAATTGATGTGAAGTTTTTTTCGAGGAAGTTAAAAACAAATATTAGCTGGCACGCTTAGAAAGAAATTAATAATGAAAATAACGTATTGGAGAATATTATAAAATGTCGCTTGCGTTGTGTTCCTCGTCGAAACGATAGTTATTGTTGTTCGTGTGCCATTGCGACCGCGTTTCTCGTTCTTAAAAGCTTATCTGATGTTGATTTTCCGTCAAAGCGTTCGGCAAAGCGGCCATTTTATCTTTCCACGTCCACGCGGAGAGTGAAAACGGGGTCACTTGAACGCACTTTTTGCTTTTCGAGAGGGAAAACACTCCCGATATTCCCCACATTTACTCTCTTTCCTCGCAAAGCGGAAAAACGTGTTCGTTTTCACTCTCTGGAGTAATAACAAAATTAAAACGAACCTGCACGACGGCGCTCCCGGAGAAGATTGGCTTGAATAAATTATCTAATTTTTAATAAACTGTTATCAAGATTGCTGAGGTACTCTCAAACCTGTTTCACACTTCAAACATTAAAAAATGGAATTTATCGTGAGCCATCATAACCGCAGAAACCCTAGAAAATGTTGTTCGTTCACTGATAATCCGATTACGCTTTGATTTGAATGGACAACACTTCGGGCACCGTTTGGAATAGAAATTGTGTTACAAAAATATTTTAGGAACGATTCATTTTAAGCCCCATTTGGTATAATCTTCTTTTTTCCGTCCAAATTAAAAGCAAAGTAACAGAAACCAGATTACAGCACTGCGCGACCGGCTTGAAAATATTATTCGTGCAACAAATAACCTACGAGTTATTTGAAGTAATCGTGCTGGGAGACTCGCCGTGTATACGATCTTTTTAAACAATTTTTGAATCGCGTTCTACGGAAATCTACTGCGACAATCTCCGAGCAGAATGACAATAGGAGGATTTCATCTGCAGCAGAATCCAACAGTTCCATCGGATAGCTCTGTGTCAGTCCTTCGCAGAAGATTTGTAAATCACCCCGTAGAGGGCGTGTAAGCGTGCCCAGGGGGGTGTGCCAGGTTTGAATCGCGGACGCCTTATCAGTTCGCGCCACATTGACTGAACGACGAAATACAATTCCGCACTTTGTTTCTCCCGTGCACCGGCTGATAATTGTACGGAAGCCGGTGTATTGCGTCGCTTAGATTACGTTCGCTCGGTGCCTTCTTTGAGACCGGGCACGAATGGCCCGCGGCACAGGCGAGGAAATTTGAAGGCGATGAGCGGGAATAATTACTTCGCCGAGCCACCAAACGAAGGGACCCCGAGGACGCTCTGCGAATCGAACGGATTCACGAGTGTGCGCGCCCGCGTTTCTCTGTGCAACCGCGACAGAAAGAAGTTTAATCCCGTGTCGAAAAATTCGTTGCAATCACCCTCATCCCGACGCCCCTAATTATGAAAATGATCCAGAGAGTCAGCGGAAACTCACGGTGCCATTTCCCGCCTCGTTCATGTGCCATTTGGGTGGCTCTTGTTTACTCCTGTCCAAAAGGTTTGTCAAAGTTTCTTTTACACCACTCTCCAGAGCTGTTCAACACTTTACCTACCGGAAAACTGTACCAAAAGAAAGCATGGAAATTTTCTTTTACATTGCAATCTTAAATGAAACTATTAGATGACGTTATTGAGGGCGACTTGTTAGTTCACAATAAAAATTGCTGTTGCTATTGAAGATTCCATTAAAAAGTGGATGAAACATTAAAATAATCAATTGGATGTTCGTAAAATCGTTTTTCTCGAATATTTTCGAAACTTTTTACCGCGTTGAAAAATACCGGCTAAAAAGCCAGCATATCAAAATTATGCAATAATCACCGGTCGGTAATGTGTTAACATATCTTGTTAACAAGTTTTGTGTGACATATTTTTCAACGCGATAAAAAGTTTCGAAAATATTCGAGAAAAACGATTTTACGAACATCCAATTAATTATTTTAATGTTTTATCCACTTGGGGCACGTTTTCCCGTTATCTGTGGCCACCCAAGCTTTGCACAGATTTTTTTTAAAAGAGACCCTAAGATGGCATCCACGATAAAATGTGCATTCAACACCACAAAATCAAACTCCTTGCCTGTGGTTTAAAGGTTTAAGAAAACGGTACATCTTTAAAACTGCTTGTGTATTGTGTATCAATAACCTACGTTTATTTATAATTTGTATTGTATGATATAAAGTATCACAATGTATTGAAAAATAATGTACGGCAAAGTAATCTCTACCTGGAGATTCACCAATTGCATTAAATAAAAAAAAAAGAAATCAAACTCCTGGCGTTATAATCAGATGGTGCCGGATCTCTATGCAAAATAAAGATGGAAATAAACGAAACGAATACTTCTTTTAATAGTATAAGACCATTTTAATTCACGCATTTATCGTGCAATAATCGAAGTGAATAATTCAATGCATGAATGCACTGTCACTAATTCAAATTCTTTACAACGCGTTCGAAGCTATCGATCGGCTATTTCCCGAAAATCCGTAAAACTGCTAAATCGGCGCAATCTGTCGCGACGCGTAAACTTACCAACGATTCAGAGGATTTTTGGCCGGGCGATTTATGAAAACCATCGCACCCTGTAATTTCTGGTACGTGCCATAAAACGCCGGCCGAGGATCTCCGTTGTTTACGTTCATGAATGCGATCATAAAAAAAGAGAGCGTATACTCCGCCGCGTGCCAAACCGGCAAAAGCCGGCTGGATTAATGGAGACTTTGAATTATGTATCGTACGTGTCTAACTTCTGAGTGAAACTTTCGAACACGACACTGGACGTATTCCTCTGTTCACATACAAGTGATGCTTTCAACTTCTGATCCAACATTTACGTTCGCCGTATGAATATTTCAAGTTTCGCGGAGCCCCGAACTTGCATCTCATCCACGGCGACAGTATGCGTTCGCTTCGTTTTAAAAAGTGCAGTTTGCTCGGTTAACAAGAAACCGGGAATCGAGGAAGTTTAGGCAACGGATAGCTACACTAAACTATGCAAGGTTCGCGTTTCGTAAGATAATATCGAATACAACTTCCTCTCAATGTTCGCTTCTTTGTGCTTGAACTTGTTCTCGATCGAAATTCACTTAATCACTAGGTTCGCTTAACTAACGAGAAGTTGATGAAATTGCTAATTTCGCCATTTTGCTATGAACCCGAGAACACGATCTGAGTACATATTTGTTTAGAGCTAATCAATTCGGAATCAAATTCGAAAGACACCGAGTTTGCCATCGCGAGTTTAAATCCTTTCGAGCACGACACCATGGATACTAGGATTATCGCCTAACAGTTTAATTATGTTTTCGTCTTTCGGATTAAATCCCTTGAAAAGGAGTACTCCTGCAAGTTTTCAGGGATTAAGAGACTCTGCTCCCTACTGGCAGTTCCGTTGACATCGAGGACCCTTGACATGAACTTTAACCTGAGGGTCCTAAGCTTTCAATGCGTTTTAAAATGATCGGCTGAGTGAAGTATAATATCGCTTGTTTCCAGACTATTTCGTAAAAACCAGAACGAGAGAACAATTTCTCCAATCAGACGGAAAATCAGGAAAACGTTACTATATGTGCACATAATTGTGAAAGTGGTTTGAGTAATTTATTAATTGCTTCGAGATATTTAAAGGAAAATAATATTAACACTAAACTTACAATATCGTAAAAATTGCATTGAATTAATGTGTGAAGTAACTGATAAACTCACTTTTTTTTTAACTTTCACTTAGACCAGTTTCCTAATCATGTAATTGATATACGTTGATTGACATGATGATACATGTAATTATGACGATTTTAATTTTCAATATTCATAGCATTGAAAGATATCCATTGAAATTTGCAACAAGATTTATGATAGTTTCGCAGTAAATCGAGAGAAATACTTTTCGATTTAACCGTTACTGCTCTAATGAATTTACGGAGCTAGTATGAAGTTCGTTCGTTTTATTGAACGACAGTGTGCGAAAGGAAGAAAATTCCTAGCCAGCTAATGTGTATTAAATTTCGTTGACAGGGCGAAGCTAGAAGAAGACATAGAGGAACGATTTCAAACAGATTTTAATGCGATTGTTTGCCCAACGCGATATCGGCAAGAGAAGAAAGTGAGCTGATGGTCTTAACGGAAGTCACGTAGGGAGGCTTAAGTCGCAAACAGCTTCCTTGTCCGTCGGATCTATTAATTTAATGCCGTGAGATCGCTTTGTTTTCCCTCTAAACAACTTCGTGATGCAACGCGACAGCGGAAACTTGTCCCCGGCCGTCGAACCGGAAAATATCGTGAGCTCTTGCGAATTCGAGGGGCGAACTGCTCCGATTCCGCCCGATTTTCACTCTGCCTACACTCCCCTGCAAACAGTACTGCAAAACTTCTGGCGAAACACATTTCTTTTTTTTTTCTCTTGCACCGGCGAAATTGAATGAACTCGCGCATTATGCAAACGCAATCGCTTCAGTTTTATTATTCCGGAACGCCCGCGCGTGACTGTCGTCCGAACAGCCTAATTTTTCCCACCTATTAAAATACGCGTATTTCTTGCTTATTAAAGTCCAGCGAGAAAGTATGGCCAACGGAAATGACCTTTATCATTTTATTGGGTTGGAGCGAAAGTTCGTAAATTAAAATTGAAAGCTAAAATTCAGATATTTATTCATAGATTTATTCAACAACATATTTTCCATTCTGTTCTATTACTTTTTGCGATTTTTCAAGTACCTTCTCGTGTTATTGAATAAACACCTTAATTTTATCTCCGATTCTTAATTTGGAAACGCTACGAACTTTCTTTCCAACCCAATATTATATTCTGTCCGACAAATAATGATTCCGCCATCATTCTCTACGAAAAAATTCACGTAAACAGAGAAAATAGATGGTTCGAAGTAATTTGTACAAACAAATGTTTGTTTTAAATGCTTCCCTCAACAAGTATATTCGTTTGTTTCATTTATTCGCTTCCGTCCACCCCTGAAACAAATACAGTATTGTATTTGTTTATACGCGGTGTGCATTGGTTCGTTTGGTAATTCGATCGACATCGTGAAATATATACGTACACAGAAGAACGTTCCCCAATAAAAGTACGCCAATCCAGAAGCGAATTGAATGGCATAATTCTTATACGGTTTTATTGCGTGCATCAAGTTCGCTGGAATCCTTACCACAGGCCATCGTCGAATACGTTTATCTTCGCGGATGTTTGTCCGCACGATAGAGAAGAGGGTCTTTTATTGTTGAGAAACTTTCCGACGGGTTTGGCTACCAGTTGAAAAAAAAATATATATATCGGAAGACGGGGGTGGGGGATGAATTTATTATTAGCTTCGAGCCAACTAGGAGGTGGACTATTGGGCGAAGTCCATTGAAACTCCCCTGCCTCCGGGGGTAATAAAAAAAATGTCCGGGGAGAGAAAGGAAGAAAGAGAGCGAGAGAGAGAGACGACGACGACGGAGAGGGACAAGTCAGGACAAGAAATAAAAAATGAAAGGAGAAGCTGCACATAAGAGACGGGAAGAGCTCGTACAGAGCGACGTTGGAAATCGCACGGGAACCAAGGTATTGTTCTGAGAACGTTTCGGATAGATATGAGCAAAGCCAACCCATTCACGAATTTTCCCTCTGGGCACGTGAAATGCGGAACGGAGATAGCAAATAGTATTATCTATCCACTACCGGGCTGTTTAGGGTACGATATAATACCAGAAAATACTGCTTTTTATGCTAGAAGCTAAACCGAGCGCTAAACACAACTGATACGTATATATTTTTTTAATAATAACAAGATTGAATATCCGTTCATATTTAGTAAGATTTTTATGTAGTAAATAGTATGATCGAATATAAAACTAGAACTATCAGACCAGACAAAATGACTGGTTTTACAATTTCATTTTAAAATTTCTACTTCATGTTACATTTATTTATTACTAAAGGAGTAATATAATGAATTTTATGTTTGTTTAATTTATTCAGCATCGAAATAATTTTGTATCATGGCTACTTATACCAATACCAGTCATGTTGACTGGTACTTCTCTAAGTAGAAAAGTATTAAATAATTTGTTTACCGAACCCGAAATCGTTTGTTAGATATTTAGATAGATTTATTGATGTTTTGCGTAACGTCTTATTTTGGCGCCACAACATAAACATAAACATAGCTGCGATGCAACGTAACATAGTTATCGATGTTGTTTCACGCGGTCATTTTGTATACCGTAGCCGTTGCAATACAACCTAATTCTTTTTTATATAACAATATTTTACTAGCCTTGAAAATGGCAAAACGATTGAAAATCTCTGAATTATTGCAAAAAGTGAACAATTATACCAATGGAATGCTCTGATATCGAGGATGGGGAATTGTATGAGCATGAAGAAAGTAAATCAGAAGAATATGAAATTCTTGAACTTTACAGTGACAAATCTAAATGTTACATTTAAGGGAGGCTAAATAGTAATAATAGGATAAATAGTAATAATGAGATTATAGAGGCAAAGAAAATGTTCAGGAGTCCACGGAAAGTGAATTAAAAAATATTTTGTAATTTACGTAAAAGAAGACGTGTTTGTGTGCCTTCAAGTTCTGGAGACGAAAATGAGAGTGTACAAGATCCAGTTAGGAAAAATAAAAGGAGGTTCTAAAGCTGGAAGATTACCACTACATAATATTTTCAAAGACACATTCGGCCTCACATTCCTTTTGTAAGATAGTAATAAATCAATAAATATAAAAATATTCTATTAATACATATTTGTTAAAGACCAGTCATTTTGACTGGTTTTGGTAGAACTAGCTTCGTCTTAACCTGGGTAGTTCCAGTGTTAATATCATTTAGAAGACACGTGTCGAAGAGCGACGACTCTAATCTTCGCAAAAAAAGTTGCGGGAAATTTAAGATTACACCTGTTAATGTAATTTTCCGCTGATTTTTCGCAGATACGAAGCCGCAGGAAGGTCTGCGAACGATTGCAGAGCGGCGGCACCCTAATTGCGCGAAACATCGATGAAACCCATGTCCAGCCTCCGGAGATTTTATTTCCCCCATGGGAAGGTGTGGAATGGAGTGAAAATGGCGGTCGGCCAAATTTTATATATTCCGTCCGGTAGCTCGTGGACAGCAATTTGCAGCTCTTTACGACGTCCGCGGGGTTGGAGGCTCGCTCTTCTAAAGAAGGTACAGAATTGGCGAAAACACGTCAACGGACACCCCCGACCACCCCCCGTGTCATTGAAACACACCCCGGCGGATCACATTCACTCCCGATGGGCTTAGATGCCGGGGGTTGTTCGGATAGAAGGCCGAGCTTTTACGAGCTCTTGGCTCGCTCGAAATTTGTCTGGTTGCCATCTGACTATCCCGTAGGATTCTCTTCTTGCCCCCATTCTTCCTACCCCGTGGAACTAAGGGGTCGAATCAAGAGACAGCCGGCAATAAACCGTTGAGTCACCCTTTCGTCTTCAGACGTTTTTCGTCCTTCGAAACTTAATGATCCTGTGTTACGCACAAATGTGCTACGCCCCGGTCTCTCCGAGTTTCCGTGGAACTAGTCAAACTAATTTTTGTACAAGTCGTTATTTAACACCGGAGAGCACAGTACAGGGTGTCCGAAAAAAGAGCGGTGATTCCAGAGGTCATTTCAAGTAACTTTCTCGTTTGCGAAAATCTTCTCCGCCGGTTTATTGAAGAGTTATCAGCGAAATGCATGGGCCAATCACAGCGCGGCTATAGCTAAAAAAGTTTCGTTAATAACTCCTCGATAAAGCTTCGGAGAAGATTTTCACAACGGAAAAAGTTACTTCAAATGATCTCAGGAATCACCAATGGAAATATACAATGAATGAATGAAAAATTAATCGAAATTGATTGGAGCACTGATCGATAAATTTTTAGAAGCTGAATAATTGATTAACGATTTTTATATTCTCGGTGAAAGATAAACGAACGTTTACAGGTGTCGAATGAAACAATTAGGTGAACGAACCGAATTAGTAATTGGAGCAAATGATCCCGAACGACAGGCCACGTGCTATTTTTACGAGCAGCTAGAGAAGACAAAGGGGATGTCCTTACTCCGAATCATGACTTCCCGACCCGAAAACGTTTTGTCATAGTGACGACTTCTGAAACATTTATCACCGGGCTCTCTCTTTTTCGTCTCTTTCTTCCACGTTTTTCGCTCCGGAAGTATTTCTTCGTCTTCACAAAGGTACAGAGAAACTTAGTGGAAGGAGAGATCCACTCGAAATCCTTTCTTTTGTCTGTTTTATCCTTCCCTTTCTCTTATTCCTCGCTCGTAGAGGCCATTTCTTCCGACTCCCGGTGACAAGAAGTAAACGAGAACGTACAAGTCGCAGAAATGTCAGCCAGCTGGAAATATATAAGTTCATGAGTGTGTCGTCAAATGCACAATTTTCATTATGTTCTCCTTTTATGGCTAGGAAATACTGCGGTCCTCTTGAAATATTGAAAGAGTAAAGAGAACCTGTCTGCGCCACTTCGTTGCTTCAAATATTTAACTACTAATGTAGATTCTAATTCTAACGATTCCTAGAAAAGTACTGTAATTTTTCATTTATTTTGTATCACGATGCAAGAGCAGTTCTTCTTTGCCCTTCTACGTCAATGTAACAAAGGACGCGCCACTGTGCCTTACTTCAAATTTTGGCTGCTCTTTACTTTACTGGACTCAAAATTTGTACCTTTCTCCTATAAATTATGATGTATTTGGTATGTAATCCAGTAGATTTGTACCCGGGGCGGCTGCGTTCAAAGTTTCGATCCTGTAGGATCAATGATTCGGGAGTTATGCTTGCTTAAAGTTGTGCATTTTTCATCGTTTTTGGCAGGTAAGAGCGCCGCCATATTGGTTTGTAGTGTCGCGCGCCGCTTACCGAGCAGAACCGCTAGGTGGTATTAGGTTGGTAATTAGGTCGGGGGCGGCAAGGTAACTGGCTCGCGGTCGTCACTACAAACCAATATGGCAGCGCCCTTACCTCTCAAAAACACTGCAGATTGCTCAACTTTAAGCAAGCATAACTCCTGAACCATTGATCGTACAGGATCGAAATTTCGATCTGCAGCTGCCCCGGGTACAAACCTATTAGATTACATACCAAATACATCATAATTAGACTGCGGATTTTATGCATTTATAACAAAAACTGTTGCATAGAATTTAAAGCAGTGGACATATTTAAAAAATTTTAAAACATCGTCGTATTAGTTTCAGCTTGATAGAATAATTAAAAGAAGATAGATAATTTTATTTAGCTTCTGTGTCTTGGAATCGACGCGAAATTTTTTTATTTTGCATAATGATCCGCAGTCTAATCATAAATTATAGGAGGAAGGCAGATATTTTGAGTCCGGTAAAGTAAAGTTTACCCAAAATTTTTAATTAGTAATTAATAATTACCAATGTAGTTTCCTAGATGTATATAACTACGTTTCCTAGAAAAATATTGTCATTTTCAATGATTTTGTCACACAGTGCGAAAGCAGTTCTATAGATTTAAGTAATTTGATAAGTATAAGTAATACAGTGCCTAGAATTTGCACTCGCGGACGCCACGCCGATGTAACAAAGAACTCTTAAACTTTTAATTACTAATGTAGATTGGAATGCTTATCTTTCCAAGAAAAATATTGTCATTTTCAATTATTTTATTAGACAGCGCGAAAGCAGTTCTTCTTTAGATTTATGTAATTTGATAACTACAATTTTAAGTAATTTTAGTAATACAGTGCCTAGAATTAGTACTCGCGGACACTACGCCAATGTAACAGTGGCGTCGTCGGCGCGGGAAAACTGATACAGCGGGGAAGTTGTATGCGCTAGATTTACGTTAATGGGCGTCCTCGCTACGGGCCGGTTATCAATAAAATTAGGCGGAATTAACGTATCGATTAAATTATCGAGCGATGAAATTTTCATTGATTTACAAGCACCTGGTCCCTGGGGCGCACGATCGGCCATTGTTCCGGCATAAATATCGCGGCGCTGCGCTGGTTTACAGTAAACGGCGAACAAAATCCGCGGATAATCGACGCTCCTGCGACATTATCAAAATCCATGATAATGACGCGACCGGCGGTAATTCGGCGGCGCGGCGCGGCGCGTCCACCGCCGATAAAATTAGCATGAACGAGGCTTTCGTGCTCACGCGTTTCGCACCTGCAGTTCGAGAGTAACGGGCCATGAATGAGCGCGCGGGAAATGGTGCATGAATGGACGCCTCGAAAACAAGGCAACGGCGAGACTACGTCTGACGATTCCCCGGGAAATTCGGAAACCCTTACACATCGACGCTCCTTCGAAAAACCCTCTCGACCGACTAATTTTTCCACTATACTAAGGAGCAAGGCGCAAGCACTGCGTCCAATTTCAGGGAACTGAAAAATTCAGGGTTTGCTCGAACACAGATTTTCATGTTGGACATACAGTGTCAATATTTTTTTTTAATTTTCGTTTAAGCACTTTAAATCCTTCTGGGTTTATTTCGCTTTGCAAGAATAACGACAAGTTAATACAATAACTATGTCTATTAACACTAAATATGCAGATTACAATCATTGAAAGAAGAATGAACAGAAAGACAAGGTTCAACATTTGGTTTCGCTACGAGTGTGTCTACATTTAGAGGTGCAGTAATAAATAGTACAACAACAAATTTGGGACTCGCTTTAAAACTAGAAATCGAAATTATTTCCGGAAGTATGAAACCAATTTTTGGTAGAAAATGTCTATCTCTAAATACATCAGAAGAATGGGGCAAGTATAGCACCGAGAAATAAAGGAGAAGTTGCAAGCACCGTTCGTTGCATACATTTTTAACAACGTCTACGCAGTGCTCGTAGTTCTTTATGTTCCCTCCTTTATTTAAACAATGGCTGCTCCTGAGCAACTAGCACCGCATAATGAGAACATTCTTGAGAATAAACAGTCCTCTGACTATGTTATCAGGGGAAGCAACAAACATTACATTTGCAATTAAGCTTCCAACAAACCCAGTGCTTTCATTTGCTGTCGTTAATATTTTTCAGTGCTTTTCAAGAAGGAGGTTCGTTCTATATTGTAGCTCCACGTTTATATTTCCCGCGTAAAGATGCGTCGATATCAACATGGTCGGCTTTGTCTAATTTTCAAAGATAATAATTTTTATGAATTGAACGTTCTGTTATATTGGGTTGGCAAGACAGTAATTTCGGTATTTTAATGTGAAATGAAACCGAATTTCTTTATTCAAGAGATGAACTTTCATCAATAAAATATTTTCGCATTTATTCTTTTCGGCAATAGATCATCGAACAAAAGGGAAAATATCTTATTCGTTAAAGTTCATTGCTGGAATAAAAAAATTGAGCTCTATTTCACCTGAAAATACCGAAATTACTTTCTTGTCAATAATTAAAAAATCACGTCCAATCTACGTGATAATTATAAATATTGTATAATATAATATTTTCGTCGTTGCATTGTTTAACCTTAGTATAAAATATGTAACAGCACGTGATACACGTTGCCTTTGTCTAATTTTCAAAAATAATAATTTTTATGAACTGAACATTCTATTATAAGTTTAAAAACACACATCCAATCTACGTGATAATTATGAATATTTTATAATATATTTTCACGGTTTCGTTGTTTAACCTTAGTGCACAACATGTGACAGCACGTGATACGTGGTAATAAGTGTTTCGAATGGCAAGTTGAGGCGGAAGGCGACATTAGTTACGGAATGACCTGACGCGTAGCACACTCGTTGACTACGATCCCTTAACTCAGGGTGAAACGTGCCACAAGCAGCCGACGATGCGAATAACCGGATAGCGGATAGAAAGTGTAGCTGATAGCGGCGCACAGCCAAAGAGGAAATACGAGGGTTGGGGTTGTCTCCGCTTTAATAAGACGCATCGCCCGTTGAACGGTTTCGAACTTTGGATCGACTTTGATTAGAGCATCCTGCTAATGACAGGGGATCGACCGGCGTTTAATCTAATATTCAAAACTGTCTGGGTTAACTCATCAGGAACAGAATATTGGCCCGTCGTAGTTCGAGGGCGTTGGCAAACCTATCCGTGGTTGAATTCGTCGATCCTTGACGCGATCACGCGTGTGTCGTCGTTCCGCGCGGTAACAATGTCGAGCAGGATATTAGAAACGCTCTCCGATCCCATTTTCAATCACGGAAAGTCAGGATCGTTTCCTAAAGTTCCGTACAGAAGCTCCGACACCACCGAATTGACAACCAGTTGCCAACGAAAGCGAGATTGCAATGTCTAAATGCGAAACAAACGTCCGTGATAATTATAAAAAAAGAGACAAAGCTTTCTTGTTTATAAACAAATTTTTATGAAACCTTTACCAATACGTGCGCGACAATTTTCCCGTTAAAATGAGTACAGACACGATATCATTCGGAGCATGTTTGCCTGTGCTATTCACGATTAAGTGGGACCTCGATTATCCGAACCGACGACGTCAGCAAATCACTGGAGCCAGCTGGGAGAAAAAGAAGGAGGAGGTAGGAGAATTATGAAAGTATCGTTAATAATTATTATTCTAAAAAAAGGTCCCCGAGCAGGTAATTACGTCACACCAAAAAAAGGGAGAAGAAATTGAAATACATGCGTCTGAAGTTGTTTCAACGACGGGAAATTATGGCGCCGGAGGATACGGAACTTGTATCCCGGTATTATCAGTATTTGCGCAAGCACACGCGAAGGCAGGTAGAACGCCAAATTTCCTCATAAAAATTACCCGCCGCGTAATTCACGTACGTCCTCAACTTTCATAGAGAGCGGGAAAAAAAGAAGAGGGACTGTCTGTCGGCAATCGTTTTTTCAGCATCGTGGCTGCGAGTTTTCTCCAGCTAAATTGCAGAAAACTCGAGGAATACGTGGGTTTATTAAAACTATTCTCCAAGCACTGCAAAAGGAAAATATGGCGTCCCCGTAGCGGCGGCGGGACCCAGCTGTGTTTAATTTCAACGGGACAGCTCTCGCAATTTTTCCACCGAACTTCTCCAGTCTTCTCCGGAAAGACTTTTTTAAACTAGATCCTTCAAATTTGCATCGGCCGGCGCACTTAATTATCGCCGGGGGAGCCATTTTTCCGAAACGAAACTCTGCCACTGCATACTCGAAGTACTCGAAATAAAAATATTCTGCATCGATTCTGGGAAGCGGTGGTTAAATAAAAATTCATTTCACCCCTTCAACAGTCCTTTGACGTTAAAAACAATATTCTTGGAGTTTTTACATTTTTCATAAAAATCCACAGTCTACTAATAAATATACCCAGGTGGGGCATTTAAATGGGAACACCTAAATATCTCGGTTATTATTAGTCGTACAAAAAATCTCCACAGGATAAAGTTGCACCGTTTCAACGGGCGAATTTGATGATGGTAAAAATTTTTTCTCAAGGTCATTTTCTTACAAGATTTCAAGGTCATCCATATTTGTTTAAATGGAATCATATATTTTTTGCTCATATTCTTATAGAGAATAAAATGACAAATTCAACAACCTATCGTAATGTATGATTCGGCTCATTTGATCTCAAGATATTTATAGTTTACTTACGTCTTCCGAAATCAAAATCGGTCGACGTTGCAATGAGCTACAAACGTTTAAAGATGATAAAAATGGCAGATTTTCACGATTTTCGGCTTCTAAATGCAATAAATTCAAGGATTCTTCCAATGCCTGTCGTTTTTTCCAGCATCAACCGAATGCGATGAAACCTTTCACAGTGCATACAGGGTGTCCCAAAATTCCTTCAACAGCCGGAAATGGGAGGTTCCTGAGATCATTTGAAGCAACATTTTCCTTTGGAAAAATGTTATCCGCGGCTTTGTTTAGGAGTCATTAACGAAAAACACGGACCAATCAGAGAGCAACCTAGACGCGAGTTGACACAGCCGGCCCGGCGCGCCAACTGTCTATTGGCCGACTGTGTCAACTCGCGTCTAGGTCGCGCTCTGATTGGTCCGTGTTTTTCGTTAATAACTCCTAAACAAAGCCGCGGATAACATTTTTCCAAAGGAAAATGTTGCTTCAAATGATCTCAGGAACCTCCCATTTCCGGCTGTTGAAGGAATTTTGGGACACCCTGTATAACTGACACAGATCTACAAAACGTTTGTTTTAAATTTTCAATGTAGGCCCACATAAAAAGATTGCAAAATGCAACTTTTCGCATTTTTTTCTACAATTCCGATCAATTGCAATTTTTGAAAAACATGTTCTTCACATCCTGCGTACCGTGTCCAAAAAGTTAAGACAGTTATCTTCTTTTCTAGAGCGTCCGAATATTCATACGGTTGTTTTGAAGTGGGCGAACTGTGGTCGCGCCAATTTCTCGGATCTTGCCCGCCAAACTAATCTTGGGCAAGTAGTTCAAACGATAGGATGATATCGAAGACGCAAAAGACAATAATAGACTCGTATGACAATAAAGTACGTTAAAAGAAGCGTTTCGTCCCGGACCTGCTAGTGGACTCATCAGTAAGGCTGATCTAGCAGGTCCTGCCTTATACGCGCGCAGGTTTGAATACATGATAATGTATAATCGTGAATCGATTGAGACGCTGAAGTACGACGCTCGCGGATTTATGGTTGAAAGATTCCGTACGCGAGGGATCTCGGCTGATGTGATCTCGTTTGTCGGATGTCCTGATCGCTGGACAACGAACTATCGCGATGCACGTTATAAATATCACGAATGATTGACAAGACAACGGCTCGTGCGTTGTCTTGTCTACTCGAGGACTAGAGTGTCACGGCGTGGCGTTAGAGCGTAAAACTCAACTGACGAACGCGGTCTTTTCGCGATGTTCGTCAGGCTTCTCGAGCAGGAAATAAGATGCACTGATTGGTTCCTGCGGAAAGCTGCATTTCCCAATCAGTACACTTTTGGCAGTTAGGCCCTCCCTCCCGGAGCTCTGAATGAGGCCCAGGGAAGGAGAAGTGGGGCGATACCTATACTCGGTCGACGACGGGTCCAGGTAATGAGACACCGTACTTATCGGTCGCGGGTGGTCCCTCGGAGGGACTATATTTATGACACCTTGTATATTCAAGGGTGTAGAAAACTAAACGTTAGGCCAGATGCCTCGACTGGTCGCCAAATGACCCTAGTTCGGTTAATCCGCTACGAACGTCTTCAGTCACGAACGGACCATAAATAATTACCGGAATAAAACCACGTGTATGGTTCCTACGCGACGGAACACGGTTCACTGTAAATTAAGCGAAACGTTCGAATTATGTAATGCAATCGCAATGTACTTGAAATACTGTGTGTATAGAATACAATGTAATTCAATTACAATGTATTTAAATTAGCACAACTCTGACCACAGGTCGAGGAGATTCGAACGCAGTGGGAACGTGCGCTATGAAAGTTTCGCGGTCCGCTGTCCTCGTCAGGCTTTTGCATTCAAAACGTCTGGTTTCCTCCGTAGCATCTTAATGTCGCAGCGTTACAGACAAGCCCCACGACTCCCGTAAACGTTCCAGTTATAGGTAAATCGGCTCCGCCGGGGGAACAATGAGTCCGCGGCATATGTTTCGGAATGGGTCACGTCCGGCTCTAATTTGATGAAAAGCGATAAAGGCGTCCGGGATTCCGTTGGTACATGTATCTCTCCGTGTTATTCCGGGAACGTACTCCGACGTGTCGGGATCTTTGCAATTTTCGCTGGAGCTTCCCCGGCCGCAGAAGCTCATCTCGTGTAAGTGCTCTCTCGTAGCTTTGATGTTCGGCCGTACGGTTCGCGTAAGTGTTCGCCGCAGGATCCGTTGAAAAGAGCGCGGGAAAACCGTTCAGACCGGCGACGGCGGCAGTTAGATTTTACGTTTACCGTTATCGGGACTTCCGGTTCACCGGGATGCCTGGGATTGCCGGCCACTTAATCGGGGACAAATCAAATCGACCGCCCCCGCAGGATTTTCCATCGGGAACGGGTGATTACTATAACTCCTTCGCTCGCGACGAAATCGACTTACGTTTCGACTCCACTCGCCGCGCCCCAGATCGTTCAAATCTTGTATTGCCTCGTTCCGAAATTTCACTGCCTCGGTTGGCCGTGATCGAATTTTTAGAGGATCTATGATTCCTTATTGAAACCAGAGTCGTTCTAATTTAAATACATTGCCATTGAATTACATTGTATTTTATATACACAGTATTTGAATTTCGGATTACGGAATAATCGAATAGAATGTAATTGAATTACTTTGTAATTATAATTCGTGAAGTAATTCAATTGTAATTCAATGCAACTCTGCCTGTAGCGGCCCCTGGTATTTTTCCACTGAAAACTCGAATTTTCTTTACGAAAAATTTAAGTTCTGCATGATTCTTCCGTCAACTTAGAATTTTCATTGTACATTTGATTAAGAACGTTTGAAAATCATCATAAAAATACCACAAAATTGTTTTTGACGAAGTGGATGAGTTCTGATATATTGATTTTTCATTTAACCAGAAGTTTTCCCGCGGAATATTTACGAGTGGATATTTATTTATTATTTTCACCGCGACGGCGAGACAAGGTCCATTTACGTGGCCGTTTGCCGCGTCGTTTAAACGCATCCGAGGACACAGATACCTGCAATCAGTGAGGGAATCAGGCTCAAAGGGCCGCTCGCAGAATTCCCTCGCTTTCAGGACGACTGGCTGAACACCCCCGAGGCGAGCAGCGACACGTCCTTTATGCGTCAACTTCTGGGGAAGAGCGGAATTTCTCGGGTCCGCCACGTTAATTGGTGAAAGATCCAAGGCGAATCATTCTCAAAGATACCCGGAAGCAATAACCGACCAATTTGTGCGCCCTAAACGCATTTTTAAATACGAATTTACCTATAATTACGACGGCCACGGGAGCTTCTTTGATCAAGCCACGCTTTAAGGGCTCGAACCCCGTCGGTTGGCAGATTTCTTTTTCTACGAAAACTGTAAGACTCTGTTCAAAGAATATTTCCCTACCTAAAATTGCTGGTTTCAGAGAGTATCACACGGCAAACATAGTAATTTAGCCTTCCTGGCAGATGCCTGAGGACATAAGGAATTATGTCCTTTCGACTGTACTTGATATCTGTGTTCCTCGTTACGCAAAAACTAATTGGTGAGCAATGCCCAACGTTAATCGCAATTAACAATTAAACTCCTGGTGTAGTCGTTAATTGCGGTTAACGATTACATTCTTCTCAATTGTAATCGTCAAACGGATAATTGATTAATGATTAACTGCTGAAATTTCGGAGTGAAATACGGAATCAAAACTGTATGCATACTGAAAAAAATGTAAACTGAGTTTTTGTTGATTAGATTAACTTTTTTTTTAGATTATCTTCAACAATTGATTAAATCAGTCTCCGATTTTTCGATGGTTTCTTCTTTTAATCAACGATTGACGACAAACTTCATCAATCGATTGAATCAACCGTCCATTTTTCAATGATTACTTTTTAAATCGTACACATTAATCAATCAATCTTCGTTAAAATTTTAATCGATTAATTCCCAACTCTGGCCCATGAAACACGAGGGTTAACTCCTTTTTTTAACCCCTCACGTAACATGTGGATCGATCATGTAAACATTGAAGGTTGTTTCATGCAAAGTGTGCAACATTGCCTAGGGAGACTGGTGTGTGGAGATTGTAACGAGCTATATGCGGAAAATGTTTGTCATATTAATTATAAAAGATGTCATTTATGTATGTAGCTCGGACTATTGCAAACTCGAAAATGAATGTATTAGGTCGGGGGGAAATTTTAGGTTTGAATTCACATAGGTTATTATATCATTGAATAATATTAAACATATATTTTTATAAATTGATTAAAACGTTTTCTTCAAAATACGACAGAACTTTCCCTCGAACCTACTAGATTTTATGGGCAATTTCTTTGAGAATATTTATCTCGAACCGCACGATGTATCGTATACATATGTTAGAAGTGGTATACTGTATTCGAGAGAGTATTAAAATTAACATACGTTTGATTAGAACAAAGGCCCAGAACAGGCTTTCGAACAGATGTGGTTTTATGCACCTGCAACTGTTCAATCGATCCGCATTCGTTGAAAAGAGGCGATCGATGGGGAGCCAAAGAATGAAATATTTCGAGCATTGCAAACGACTCGTGTCAAACGTTTCAATCCAATGTAGCCATAAGAGGGCCAATAAAAGCGTGTAATTCCACTTCGTATTTAATGACATAAATACTTTTAATCACATGAGGTTTGACTTTTAGTAACGTCCAAACGCGTGTTTCGCATTTCTATAGACCATTCAATCTGAATTTCATCTAGTTAATTGTGTCGGAGTTCAAAGATCTCTGGTGCTCCGTTCTTTTACAAATGAAATATTTATTTAATTAATATCTATTAGGTTGTAAAGAAAGAAATGCAGGATTTAAACCTATCTTTTTAAAGTGTTATAACTCACATAAAAAACAATTTTATTAAAATTGTTTTAATAAAAACAATAATATGAAAATTAATTTGATAGAAAATTTAATATTGTTTAATAGTAACATTAAATTATTATGAGGATAATTGATTTTAATATTATTGAGAGAGGAATAGTATTAAAATTAATTTTACAGAGAATTTAATGTTATTTAAAAATATAAAGCTGTGCATTTTCGTTGAGACATACACAGGACACTTCCTTCGCCCCATACTTCGTTGCTTGAGCGGCACTTCGGCCTAGTTTGAACTGTTTGAACTCATAGAAAAAAATAATGCGAAAATCGCGTTTTGACATCCTGAAATAAAAGCCAAATAATTTGACAAAAATTTGAATAAAATTGAATATCAAAAGTATAATTAAATAGAGCGTAAAACAAGCTTTAAAATGACATATAACTCATTAAATTAAGGTAAATATTTGTTGGTATAAAATTGCAATTAAAACAAACGAACAGAAATCCTGCATTTCTCTCTTCACAACGTAATATAATCGAAAATACATCGATGTTCCTAAATTCTCGTGATATCTTTGCCGTTTTTACTTGCATCCATTTATTTTTCTCATAGATGCATGAAATTCGCAGTCTAGACATAAATAATTAAATCTCTTGAATGACGCAACAATATGCGATTATAGTGAATAAAATAAATATTACAGAAACGCCTTGTTCAAACAACAAGTTCCGCATTGGCGTCGAATATTTTCCTACATTCTTCCACGATCTTCGTTTAAGAAATTCGCGCGAAAATTTAAACGGCCAGCTTTATTGTAAATTGATTCATCGAATTACATTAATGATTGAAATACTTCTGCTTCGAAGCTATGCGAAACATTTTAGTAAACGTTTATTGACACCCTTTCGCGTGAAGAATCTCTTCGGAATACTGCAGTGAAATATTCTGACGAGAAGCAGTAGTAAATATATAAAAAGGAAAACCTCCATCCTTAAAGAAAATCACCGAATAACCCAATAGAATTTCCACAGGTAGAACAAAGCGAAATCGCCAATTTAATCACGAAGAAATAATCAACAAGAACAATACCCTCCAAGAGGAACACACAGAAACCCCCATAATTAATGGCCCGAAAACACCGGCTTCTGAAACAATCCATTAAAACGAACACAGCCCCATCCACTCGTACCGCTTACTCATCAACAAGATTAGCAAAATAGGTTCGCAAACATCCTCGCGATGCTGGTTCGCTCGGTGTGTCATCTGTAGCAGAACAAAGTCGGCGTTTCAGAGCCGATTGGACGTGTAATAAAGTCTAGTGCAATTTCATATTCGCGAAGAATTACCCAGAAGCCATCAGTTCGTGAATCTAATCAACTGGTGTTATCCCCCGTCTGGGATGCAGAGGGGCACGAAGAGGAGGAGGAGGAGGAGGAGGAGGAGGGGGACTTATCCAACTTCTGGCAAATCTCACCGCGGCTCGGAACTTGCTATTCCGTGGTGTCCGTTAACCATATTCGCGGCGGTGGAAACGGGGGTTTGCGGAAAAGCTACCACCCCCTCTTCTTCCGGAATAGAAAGGGGGGAAGGGGGGATCGAGACGAAAATTCAGATTCCCGATGATAATGCCCCCTTTCCCGGAGCAACGGTATTTGCCTTAAAAAACCGGCCGAGCATGGAATATTTAAATTCCTGCCGCTCGGAAATTGTTCCAGCATCGCATACTGACGCGCACGGTGGCCCGCTTCGTTACCGCTCGCGATTATTGCTGCGGGGGCGGCTCATATGGCGCATACCAAGCTGCACACTTGCGACGATATTAATATTTCGCGACGCGCGGTGTTATATTAATACAGAGCACGTATGGATCGCCGCGCGCGGCCCCGCCGCTAGACACTTATCCGAAGAATATCGTAAATCGTCGACAACTTTCTCGAGCTCTTATGACCAATTCCGAGGCCCGAACCGAAGAGTAGGGATACAAGAGGCGACATCCCGGTGGTACCTTTGATGGCGGTCGTTCCACTTTCCCTTTACATTGGTTCATACGCACGCGGGAAATTTAAATCGACTGCATTCCATATTCTTAGTTTGCGACAATATCTAATAACTGTCCAACACCAAATTTACTCCCAATATACTGTTGGGTCCTTCTTATAGAGTTTTTTGCGCTGATTCCGAATCTGTCCTTAATTTTTCTCCTATACGCACAGTTTTTGAGGAACGTGGCTTTGAAAAAAAAACATATTTTTCAACTTTAAACAAATATTGTGATTGTTATTATAAACGATATTGAATTGCTCTTTACAGCAAAAGATTCTGTAGACTTTCCCGAATCCAGTGATATATAATATTAATGCATTATGATTGTTTAAACATGTTTAAACAAACATTAAAGACGGAGTGACACCACTTTTGCACCAATTTTTGAGGATATTTTTCAATTTATCTCAAAAAATAAGGGTCTCAAAAAATGAGGATATAGCTCCAAGTGTCATTCACTTTATGGACGTATTTTTAAAAGGATTAAAATTTGAAAATTGACGAAATTAAAATTCTCTGTATTTCTTGACATTTATTCTTCAAATTATATCGACAATTTTCCAATGTCCATCTTTTTAAAAACATGTCCCTAGAGGGGATTTCACCCTCAATTTCACCCATTCAGAATACATATTTAAAATTAATTACACTTGAAAGCATCTCCCTTGAGGTTCAGTAATCAGAAAATGGCTACGATGAATATACATATCTATACACACAGTTTTCATTCATTACAAAGCTAATGAATTTGTTATTACTTTTAGATAAGTATTTGATATGTACATCTTTGCGATAAATAAAACTTTGAATTTCTTAATACTTAATGTACACTTGATTTGATTTTTTTTACAAAAACTTACGTAAAAATACCGTATTTGTGAAAGGTTGAATTTGATTTGCAAAAGGGTGAATTGGGAGTGCAAAACCTGTATAAAATATATGTATACGAGCATTCAACGAGCATTTCCTAGCATTGCTATTTTTAATTTGTGAAGATTAAAATTGTCACTCTTCGACACGTGGTCAATGAAACTGTAAAAATGGTAGGATTACAAAAGAAAATGTAAATTGCAAAAACACAACGTCTTTGTATATGTACAAGAAATAACTATGCATACATATATTTGGATGACAGTTATCGCGAAGTACATCGCAGGAACACGTTTTCGCGTGAAGATTCGCAGTGTAGCGGTAACGAGATTCTAAAGAGAACGTTTATAATGCCAAGTCGAGCGTATAAACTTTTTACAACGTGTGAAAAAAGGACGATGCTCGTTCCGGAAGTACGGTCGCGCGAATAAAAAAGCGATGCGTCTGCCGGGTAAAGTGTCGTGAATATCGGCATGAAACATCGATGGCAAGGCGCCTACTGCTAGAGTGTGCCTGTTGTATGTGACCGTGTATGTATGTATAACTTGTACAACATAACGCATGTCAGTTGTTAACTGTCGGCCATGCGATGAAAACTGTCAGGAGCGGTGATGATTTACCGCGGCGGTTGATGTCGACGTGCATGGAAACAAATGGACTGATTCTACAAAGAGATTTCACGTGCGAGGTGTGATTATCGAAAGTGCTTAAAAATTTATCCGGTTCATCGAGCACCATCATTAGCGATTTCCCCCGGGCTGTTTCCCTTCGCGTCGTGTGTTAATTAAACTGTTTTATCCAAACGATTTGAACCACGCCGAACCGGCCGAACGTGTCCTCCGCACGAATTTTAGATCCGCGATGTAATTTCGTGAAACACGCACCAAAGAATTCGAAATAATTGCGTTTCCGATCAATGATTCCTGCTTGTTGATTGTATACCGTGTGCTTCCGTAAAATGTTTATGTTAATTCTGTATTCCAGTCAAATAGACAGCGAAACTATAGTGTATTGTACGCTTTATCGAATGAATGAATGAATAAATACAAGGCTAATGTCTAAATAATTTTCTTTCCAAATCGTTATTGGTCGCACTTACGACGAAAAAAGTAAAGGTGACGATTTTTAAATTTGTTATCTGTGCCTGAAATGAAAATTTCAAACATGTATTTGGTAAAGTTTCATCGAATTCGATCAAGGTTGTCATGAAATATAATTGATTGGAAATAGTAAAAATCTTACCTTCGGAATTACCACCAATATTATTTACACATTAGCTAGTAAACTAATCCTTCTAACGTCTCAAAAAAAAAACTCAAGCTGTTGGGTCCAATTTTGAAAGTTATTCTTTTGTAAAAAGTGTACCAATATTTTGTACACCCATTGTATTTGAATTTCAGGAAGAAAGCCAGGAATCTTCGTTAGAATGGCAAACAGGAAGCGCTGCGTGCGGAAAGACGAGTTAGCGGAAGATGCAGACTGGCTAGCCTTCTCCCTGGAGATCTTCTCGAGAGCTTTCCAGTTATTGAAAGATTTTTCGGAAATCTTCAGGTTTGTTTCACTCGAAATTCTGTGGCACAGGAGCAGGGACAAAGTTCCTACAGCAGGGATGGGCATGAAAGGGGCCTCACAAACTCCTGCTTCCCCCACCAACGACTCTGGGCGCTATGGTGGGGACGGTCTTGTCTTAGTTCAGACAAAAATGCCCACCCCTGCTGGGCCATGTACAGGGTGTCTCAAAATTATATGTCGCGGACATAGGGAACTCTCCGCAAAATTGACGTTGACCGCGAAAAAGAAGGTAAAAGAAAAATTGTTTTCTTTAAGATTAAAAATCTTAAATCTTAGAAAAATTCTTTAACCTCGAAAAAAAGTTTTTGGTTTTTTTACCTTTCTTTTCACGTTCAAGGTTAATTTTGCGGGGAGTACTTTATGTCGCTTTCGACTAAATCAGGGATGTAGAAGAGCGTTATGGTGTCCCTTTCGCTGGAACCTACGAATGATACACCACAAAAAAAATATTTTTCCCAAGCTGTATTAATTTTTGAACACTCTTGACCCCAGAATCTTATAGGGAGAAAATGCATCTGCAACTGGTAATTTTTTGGACGAAAAAGAGCATTCTAAAATAATAAAAAAATGACCAACAAAAAGTGGTTCATATTTGGGCACTTCACCGTAATTTTGTGCCACCCTGTACATAAAATGTACGACGGTGTTCCAGCGTTGCAATAAGAATGCCGATTATGAGAAATATCACGAGAAACTATTTTGCAAAATTAGGTCACGCATAGGCAAATGTTGTCGAATAGATCATGACAAGATGCAGTTGTTCGGAGCGCTGAACGTTGTATTGGTGGTAACGAAATCTAAACGACCTGGTTTATTTCGCGATATTTGCGGTTGCGCACGACAAGAACAACAGCATGAGGAGATATCCAGTTGCATAATTCGAGAAGTAAGATCTGCGAGACGCGAACACTACATTTATAAATTATAGATTGTTATCGATCGTAAGGAGTTTAGACTAAAGTTGGAATAATGTTCTGATCAATTTGATCGAACCGAGAACATTATTCGAACTACATTTATATTCTTGCAAATCATTGAACAATATACTACTTCATTTTGTTAATTAGATAAATGAGGTGTTCACCAATCTGCAAAAATGTTGCGTGATCGAAAATGTCGTCCGTGAGGTGAAAGATGCGTTAGGGATCATCGAAAGTAGTCCGGCGTTTTCAATGTCGATACAACTGAAAATGTTGTCCTATCTTCTCCAAGAAATAATGAAGAAACTGATTTCTTGTCGTGAAACATCAGCAGGTGATTGTTAATTGATGATAATAAATATCAAATGATATTTTACTTCAATAATACATTGGAGAAACTTTGTTCGTACAAAGAACAATATTTGTACTGAATAGCTTCGTTCCTTTATTTGTAGATCAACTCACTCGTACTCAATCAAAGTGGATTTTACGTCTAGTGAACAATTTTATTCGAGATTGGAGCATAGAAAACTCACGATGCAGATTTTGCGATCATGCTACCAATAAAGTAGCTCGACGATGGGTTCGAATCTAATCTGATTAATGTAATACAATGTTTTCGTCGAAGATAAATTATTGAAATTGATTTTTCAGGGTGCACACTGTTGCGAAATCCTTCAATTGTATTACGATGTTTGGGAAGAGTGGGCACTGCAGCAATCAATATCCGTGAGTTTTAATAAATTTGCACTCAAAATTCTGCATCCACTTTATTGGCGAGTTCTTCGATGCTTTCACAACACGAAAAATCTAACAGCTCTGTCATAACTAGACTGCGGATCTTTATGCAAAATAAAAAATGTTGGTATTGATTGCAGAACACAGGAGCCAAATAAAAATTTCATTCTTCTTTTAATTATCTTATTAAGGTGAAACTAGTACATTGGTGGCCTTAAATCTTTTTAACACCTCCACTGTTTTAAATTGTACGTACCCATTTTTGTCATAAATGCATAAAATCCGCAGTCTAGTTATAACTGTCGCGCGGCCGACGCGTCGCACTATGACATGGAAACCCGCTTTTTGCAGCGAAAAGTCAATTTTTCAAGATTAAAATATTGAAAACATTTTTCTCGCAACAGAGTAAGAGCCCTTCAATGCTTTCAAATCCAGATTATTATGTGCTCAGATATAACGTTCTGAAGTCAAACTCCGTAAGATTCGGATTAAATAAAACGTTCGAAATTATTTTTATTAATTTCTAAAACGTTTGTTCTGTGTCCGATAACCGGGTGGAGTAACTCATACAGTAATTGATTAGTAGACTGAAGAAATTAGTTGGGTGAAATATAAAACAATAACAGACTAGAAAAATTTAAGAATGTTCTAATGTTGTTTTTAATGCAACAAAATCATTAAGGGATGAAATCAATTTTTATTTTACTCCGCTGTCCACGATCAATGCAGAAAACGTTCTTATTTTGCATAAAGATCCGCAGTCTATTGATTAGATACCAAGATATTTAATCATTTAAACAGTATTTTGAATAACGGCACAACAGTTTTTAGTGGCGCCTCTCTCAGAGTCACCGCTCGAGTGCTAATGGCTAAAATAACGCTTAAATACATTTGGCCAGAAAAAGCAGGTTTCCAGACCATCGACGCGTCGATGCGACAGTTACGGGATAGACTGCTGTAACTGATCCTAAAATCCCCGTGGCAATCAGAACGCCTACAAACAAGAGCCCAGCGACATTCGGTCGAGTAGCGCGAGAGCTTACCCCCGGGGTTTTTCCAAACTTAAAGACGTCCGAGCAGTGGATGACGGATCGAATGTAAACGGAAGGTGGACCACCGGTATTCCGCAGGATGTGTTCGACATCGATCGCACCGTAAAACGTCGGGACCCGGATAGCGGGCGAATCGTGACGTGTCGTAGAGTGGTTGGGTCGCCGTTGCGGAAAACAGAGGCGGAAAGTTACAGGGCAGCAGCTAGTCGGCTGGGAGATAAATTCGATGGAATCAGGGACAGCGATTTAACAATGGCGGCGTGTCGCTGGATCGACGGAGAGCTAGGAAAAGGAGCAAGGAGCCGCTGTAATATCGACAAGGATCCCGGGTCTCCCATCGCGGCAGATAGACGGGAGGAACGTGACGACGTTCCTCACGGGTTGAACGCCGTGGCGCCAGGAGACCCGGACACAGACGAAGAAGGAACAGCTGTTAGAAAAATGAGGAAAATTAAAAGCGACATGACTCCCGCCCCGGATCGTAAAAGAGACAGACCGTTGAGGAGCGACACCGAGGGAAATGGGACCGACCGATCACCCCGGGAGATGGCTGGGAATCGATCAAGGTCACGGGACCCGAGATTGAGAGAGCCCGAAGAGTACCATCCAGATGCCGAATCCCCTAAAGGAAAGAAAGGGGCAAGAGGAGCACGAAAGTCGAGAGGCGAGAGGATGAGTCCGGATCGATCGAGGACGATGAAGTCGAGAGGCGAGAGGATGAGTCCGGATCGATCGAGGACGATGAAGTCGAGAGGCGAGACTGATCGATCGGAGAGAGATGAAGAGCCTTCGAGTGGCAAGAAGAAATCGAAGAGAAGCCAAAATGTCGAATCAATTCGCGAGCAGCCTGGTCGATCGAAGGTTAAGAAGCTGGGACGCAGGGATGAAGAAGAGTATGATGAAGACGATGATCGATCCGATGTGAAGACTCCGCGAGGCAAGAAGAAGTCGAAGAGATCTCAGAATTTGGAAGCAATTGACGAGGAGCATATGGGGGACATACGCAGCAAGCAATTATCAGGAAGGGGAACGGAGATAGAGGATACGAACGATGACGAAAAAGCAGGACGAAGTGCAGGGAGGAAGATGAAAAAAAGAAAGAACGAAGTGGAAGACAAGGAGGATGTTGGCGAGATTGCTCGGGAACGGAGGAAGAAAAAAACAGATGCACTTGACAGGAGGGAGGCGGGAAGAGGGACTCGCTTTGATGAAGAAGAAAGTGTTCCTAAACGTGATGGAAAGCGGAGAGGAGCTCGCTCGTCCGACGACGAAGCTGATTCGGACGTAATGAAGAGGGGTGGTAGGTACGATTTGTAAAAATTGCGGAGTGTCTGCGGCTGATTCAGGCGAACTAGAATTTTCAAGTTGGGAACTTGTTTCCGTCATCGTTATCCTTTTATAGAATCCTAATTTCGCATACAGCGTTCATTCATGATTAGACAGCGGATTTTATGCATTTATTAGAAAAATGAGTAGGTGTCAAAATACTTTTACCACGCTTATATTAACTTGCCGTGTTGTTGTATGCGTCAAATCCTGTAATCGAATTTTAAACCTCTTCCCATAGTCCAATCTTGCTGAAATTTTGTATACACCTCGCTTCCGATGACAATAAAAGTAGAAAATAAAATATATAAAAAAACTTTTTAAAAACCACGCTCATATTAAAATGCACTAAAAAGGAGAAAATAATTTTTTCCTGGTTCTCCATAAAATACCGAATCCAGTGAAATGATTAATAATATTTTTCCCAAAAATTTTAAGCAATTAGTTCAAAATTTCTTCTGTTATAAAATTAGTGTCGGAATAGATAGAAAGATTTCATATAAATTTTTCAATAAAATCATGACATTAATGACTATAAAAATAAAAGCGTGGAGCGCTAAACTATATTGACGTAATCTTCGTGGGCGCTCCACGAATTTATTTAAATTTATATGAAATTTTTCTATCTATTCTATTGATTTTATAACAGAAGAAATTTTGAACTAATTGCTTAAAATTTTGAGGACAAATATTGTTAATCATTTAACTAATCACAAAATTGCATTTGTTTAGATTTTCTACCAGTTTTGTTTAATTATGTACTTCAATAGAAAAGTTGACTAAAAAAATTCCTCGGAGAAACATATTTATAATTTTAATATTTCTAATAGAAGAAATCAGGAGCAAGTCATTGTGACTCATCCGGTGGTTCTAGTGTTAATAATAAAAAATCGTCTGCATCGAAATTTGAATAAGTGTCCGGTAACTTATGAACGGGAGCGTACGCGGAAACCGTTGGAACGAATTAACCTTGTAAGTCGAGGACTTATCGTAATGATGTTCGGGTGACAGGCGTTCAATAAGGGGATTAAACGCGATGCAACATACTTTTGTCCGGTTTCGCGATGGGAAATTATATGTACGCGATGCGCAGTGTAATAAGGAGACTGTCGAAATAAAGTTTTCTCTCCTGTGCAAAGGTAAAATACGTGGCTCCAGCGCACGAGATAAATCAACGCCCAATTCAGAGGGCCAGAGTAAGAAAGAGACGAGCGAGGCCAGTGCGAAGGGACGTAGAGGGTATGATTCGAGTAAAGCGGACGACGATTACAGCAAGATAAATGGATCTCGTTCTCGCCAAAGAACGACGAAAGCGCCGGATCTTTCCGAAACAGGTAGACGAAAATAATTCGAATTCTCGAAACCGAGAACAAATTCTCGACAAGAGAATTCTTAACAAAATATAGTATACCAAGATTCACATAACAAATCAAAAAATATTTCTGTTCGTACACTGGCAATTCATAATTGCGTTGCACACTTGAATGATTTGCTACTCAAAAGTAATGATAGAAATTCTGTATGCAACGAGATCCACGTTTAAAACAGTACATCCGTCAAAGAACCTGGTATTTCGATAAAATTGATTCATCGTTTAATAAAAGAACGAGGCAGACCTGTTTGAGAAAGTTTATGTTTCATTGGTTTGTTTGAATTTGAATAGCAAAGGGAGCAAGGGATGGTCAGATTCCGTTGGCGAAAGTACCAATTACGTGGATAGCTAACTCGGCATCATTATCGGGTCTCCTGAATCCACAGAGACTGACTGAAGCTCGATATCAGATCATCATTAATCGGGAACACTTGGGGGGGCTCTGGGAATGTTTGGTCATCATTATCGGATCGCATCCAAATAATGCGGTATACGTATGTGCGCCAAGTTTAACGTCCTCGGGAAATTCCTTCGTTACAGAACGCCGCCGCTTGATCGAGTACCAATTATCCAACCAGAGCTTTGTGAAGCACGGCTGGACCATGATGCCGATCCCCAAGACCATGAAGAAAGTCATTCACTATCAGACTAAGCCAGCGAAGCCTCATCTAAACTGGTATGTCGATACTATGTGTCCTATCAACGCTAAACTTCATATTTATATTTATATATACAGGTTGGTCCGTTTAAATAAGGCCACCTAAATATCTCTTCAGGTTATTGCGATGCAAAAAATATTTGTTACGTCATGTGCATGGTCTCAATGGACGAAATATCTGGCAAGAATATTTTTTCCGAAGGTCATTTTTTTCGGAGTTATCAAGGTCATCGATGTTTTTTGATACATAACTACATTTTTTTTATTGCATCGTGTAACTGATCGAAAAATACATTCGGATATGTGTAATAACATGACATTGAACTTGATCTGAAGGTAAAACTTTAATTTTCGAAGATCAAGGTCATGTTATTATACATATCTGAATGTATTTTTCGATCAGTTACGCGATGCAATAAAAAAAAAAGTGGTTATGTATCAAAAAACATCGATGACTTTGATAATTTTGATTTTTTTGTAAGAAAATGTCGATAGAATTTTCATTTTCATGTATCGCATAAAAGATCGGCTGAACGGACAATATCGGCATGAAACACGGTATGATAAATCCTTTACGCGTTCGAAATTGTGAAGCTAGACTCCTTAATTTAATTAGGTACGAGCATCGACTATAAAATTGGATCATGCAAAGTAGCTCGTTATATTTCATGCATCGACGAACCGTCGACTCGATACATACTCTCATGGCGTTCGCCTAATGGTAACGGTATGAACGCTCGTCGATTTTCTAAGCAAATATTTCGTAACTATCGAAATGATAGCCACAATCGTCGATACCACGATTAAACGAACGATTCCGGTGTAACAAACGGGCGACAGAAAACATATTTATCTACTGAAATTATTGTCGAGGCGACTCACATTTATCAGTTTGCCCTACGGAAGTATATTTAATGTTTTAATTGCAACTTTTTAATCGAGCATTTCCCGACACGAATTTATGCAACGGATTTCTCTTTTATTGCTGTCCGCATTATTACTGTGACGCAATTTTCCAGATTTATGCAAGCATAATTTTCCACCAGCGTTTTCACGTTGTTAGCAACGATTCCAAGGAATTACCACAGTGCTTCGGTTTTTTTTTTGTTATTACGTTTTAATCATTCATAAATAGACAGCGCATCTCTATGCAAACTAAAAATTTTCTACCTGATTTTCAACAAACTGGAGTGCAGAGCTGGGGAAGATAGTATTTTAAATAGTAAATAATAAATAATCATATTTATTTTAAAGTATGTGTACAACTTTGAAAATAAAATATTTTATTTGATGCAGTAATTTTTGAAAATAAAATAATTTATTTGTGGCAGTAATTTCTTTTTGAAAATAGTATTGGAAATTCTTAATATGTTTTTAGTAGGTTGAAAATAGTATACCAGTATTTTTAAACTCTTCTAATGTCTCCTCATTTTTGTCATAAATGCATAAAATCCGCTGTCAATTCATGAATCACGTTGTGGTGCAATTTGATTCATAAACTGTTCGAAATAGATATTCTGAAGAAATTTACTTAATAACGTTTGAATGTATTTATGTATTACGCAATTAGATAAATTAGTAAGTGAATATAAGAATTGAGAGTAACAGAATTTCCCGTTTATAGCGAGATGTGATTAAACGAAACTCGCGCTATAAAATATTCGTTAGCTTCTGTAGTAGGCAACACAAGGGCAAACTTCGAGATTAGTTGCTAACGAGCTAACGATTAAGTCGAAGCGTAAAGCTAACAAGACACCACCATTGTAGACGGTATCGTGTTCTAGTTCATCGTGAGGAAACTAACTTGTATAATTTATTACTCCGAAACATTAATCTTCTCGAACGACCAGGTTCGAAAGGCGCAAATACGAAGGAAAAATATATTACAACGATGGCGTCACTGTGTTCGTGAAATTCCATCCTGACGGATCAGCGGACGTCTTTTATCCGAACGGGCAGCTAGCTATCGAGTTTTGCAAGCCAGGAAATGAAAAATGTAATCGCAAAAATGCAATACTTATTTATACTCTCCTGCGAAATGGTGTTCGAATGACCAGAATTTCATTTGAAATCGTTCAACAATATATGTATGTATGTGGTTGATGAAATTGAATTGCTAACACATTACATTCCCGAAAGCTTGTTAAAAATAATCCTGAAAGAATTTTTATCGGAATACGTTGCAGGGGAAATATTCACATCGATATTAAATAATTTTTTAACGAGATTCTCAGCGGTATAACAAACGTTTAAAATCGGTGAAACAGTCGCCAGTAAATAATGTGTTGAGATATTTGATTGATGCATTTCACACAGTTGACATGTCCATTTCCCTTTGTGGACAAGTTTCATTAGAAGCTTTCAAATAAATTCAAGATACACGTGCTTTAGTTAAAAATATTGCAATGATATTGTTGTATTAAACTTTTACAAAATTCCACAACAAATATACACATCTTCTACAAGACATTGACAATATTATGAGCAAAAGAAAATTTCATCAACCCTCTCAATTTAACACACTGATTGCTACTCCGGTGTCCATTAAAATTCCACAAGGTCCAAATATTTCGATAGAAGAAATGTGCCAGAAAGTATTATAATTTTCAGAGGACTCACCAAATTTGTTTCGTTCGATATCTCGTCCGAAAAATCGTTTTTAACCCGTTGCCGTATTATTTTCTTCGCAGTTACAGTGATTAACCCTCATCCGTCCCTTATTTCACGAACTGAAGCGTCCCTCGGTGTCAAATTGACATAGTAGTAAAAAATCGATGAAATAACAAGGTAAACAGTTATTTTTGTTTATGTGTAAACTGCGAATCTTTATGCAAAATAAAATTTTTATACATCAATTGCAAGAGCTATAGAAGCTAAGTAAAAATTTATTTGCCTCATTAATGATTTTTATATGTTAAAAATAATATATCAGCATTGTTAAACTCTTTTAATCTTTTCCCTGTTTTGAATTACACCTACTAATTTTTGTCATAAATGCATAAAATCCGCAGTCTGTGTTTCGCATTAAAAAAAATAAAACTAGCAAAGTTTCGGGCTTTACCTACAAATAACAGAACAGTATAACTTATTTCGGAAAAACTGTATCAAACTGACACGAGGGACGGATGAGGGTTAAAATGTTCGCCAAAAATGTCCCCGAAGAGAAAAGAAAATTCATATTTTTTGTAAGGCTACATTTATATGTTAATGCTTAAATATTGATTACAAACGAATCCAATTTTATTTCATTCAAAAGAGGCGTAACATTCATATTTGTTAGACTTTGTTTGAAACCTTCGTGACGAGTGTGACTCTTTAAAATACGGCAAGGGGTTAAATAGAAAACCAGCGTGGTTGTTCGTGCATTGGCGTAGCAACGAAAGTGTTCGCAGAAACGACCCGGTCGCCGCGTCCCAGGCAAAGCATATAAAAAAGAACTGTTCAAATCGATTTCAAGATGGTATGTATACTGTGTTCAGCCCAGGAGGCAAAGATTGCGTGGGAGTGGAAAGAAAGTCGCAGATTGTCGGGGTGTTCGACACCGTGGGCAACGGCGCTGTCTTTGACGAGGACGCCGCGACAAGGTACGTGACGGAAAAGAATTTCACTGGAATTTTTAATTACTGTCGTAACCCGGGACACCTCCAGTTCAAGTTTCCAATTATTTCTGCAGGCTGTCCTACAATCAGATTGGAGGAATTTGGGGGGATAATCCTGCTGGCTTGCCGCTGGTGTGGAAATGGGACGCCGACGAAAAGAACTTGCCAGTGGAAACCATATACCAGGTGGGTTTCCTGTGCTCGTCTTCCTCTAACATCGCGCCATTTTATCTTTCTAACGTGATTCAAATATTTTCAGTATTTCAAAGTCACGAATTCTCTTTATTTTTCGCAAACAGAAAATAATGTTCATTTAAGAAACGAACTAAACGGACACATACAGTAGGTGTACAAAGTATTCGTACAGCTTTCAAAAACGAATCACTTTTTCAAAATTGGACCCGATCCTTTTTTTAATTATTATTGGTCGCAATTGTGACGAAAAAATTAAAGGTTACGTATTTTAAATTTTTTATCTGTGCCTTTAATGAATAGAAATCGATCAAGGTTGTTATGAAATATAATTGAATGAAAACAGCAAAAATTGTAAGAATCAATATATAAATTATAGTAAATATAAAGTCCATATCTATTTTATGCGTCAACCCGTGACAATTGACAAGAAATTATTTACACATTAACTAGTAAACTAATCCTTCCAATTTTGAAAAAGTTATTCGTTTTGAAAAGGTGTACGAATACTTCGTACAGCCACAGTATGTATATCAATTCCCGAAAAATTTCAGTTCAAAATGCTTAATTATTGTACTTGTAAAAAGGATCGAACGTTTTTCAGGAGAAATCGACGACCTCCATAGAGAAGTTCCTCCATCGTTCGTTGAAGAGGTAAGAATGATTTTTCGCAGCTCGAAATGATTTTGTCGAGGTGATGCGAGTAACGAATTCCATCCTGTAAATGACAATGCACTAACACAATCAGCACCGGAAGTGGAAAAGCACCGTCGTCGTCGCCGCCGGTGAGCTCGCGGAATAAGGAGAAGAAGGTCGTGGAACAGAAACCTGTTGTCGCGGTGCATGACAGCGAAGAAGAGGTCACGTCCGGGTACGTCTCGGTGAAAAAAGTAGTACAATTGTAACTTGAGCGAGGGTTACTAATTACAACGGGATCGCCCCACTGCGCGAAATGTTAATAATCGGGTTTTCAATTAACGACCGGCCATCTGCGGTACCCTGCGGCCCGCGAAGCAGTCGCGTCACGGCTAAATAGTTTAATGGGCGATATGCGTGCATGATGATCGGCAATTTCTTTGGATAATTTAGAACTGTAACGAATTAATTAATTCGCGCATCAACTCAAAGAGAGTCACCACTAAAAATTGCTGTACGATTATTCAAAATATTGTTTACATTATTCAAAATATGTTGGTATCTAATCACTAGACTGCGGATTTTATGCATTTATGACAAAAATGAGTACGTACAATTCAAAACGGTGGAGGTATTGAAAAGACTTCAGGCCACCAGTGTATTAGTTTCACCTTAACAAGATAATTAAAAGAAGAATGAAATTTTTATTTGGCTCCTACGTTTTGCAATCAATGCAAACATTTTTTATTTTTGATAAAGATCCGTACCCTACTAATCACTAAACTGCGGATCTGGCTTCGGAAAATTATCAAAAAATGCCAGAATATTTCCTTCGACAGAATTTAGTGAGATTTTGATATAATAATATTATATATTATATAAAATAATATTTTATTTGGTTCCCCCTTCTTAACCCCTTGCCGCATCATTCTTTTTTACCACGTTTTTATTAACTCGCTTTCTTGTCCATCTGTTTGTCCGTCCGGTACAAATTTTCAATTGATTTTAAACTAACTTCCCGAGATGAGCTAGAGCCCGATGCAATATCAACTCGCTTTCTTGTCTGTCTGTTCGTTAGGTTTACTAAGCTCACGCTATCTGTCCTACCTTTAAAAGGCTGTATCTTTTGAACCGTAAGGTTTATACATAAGAATATTAATCCTACATTATAAAATACTAATGTCAAGTATAGGTACTTACAAATTATTCATAATCGTCTGTTCCTCCGTCGGATCAACAGGAAACTGCCATTTGCGCGAATATGTTTGAAGCACAACACAGCACATTATCCAAATTGTGACAGCGAGTGGGAAGAAGTTACTCCGACCACGGTCAAAATAATACTGTGGTTATCACCTCGGTTTTTCGGGAATGATTTAGGTGGGGAAATGTTGCGTTTTGTTAATTGGTCGGGGTTGTATCGGAATTTTTTTTTATTTAAATAATTTTTACAGTTACAGTGGTTAAACCGTCTTTGTCACCAAAAATGTCGTAGAAGGGAAAAGAAAATTTATATTTTCTGTATTTTAAAACTTTTATTGCATTTAAAGAGAAAGGCATAATATTCATATTTGTTAGATTTTGTTTATAATCTTCATGACGACGAATGTGACTCGTTGAAATACGAGAAGGGGTTTTAACCGATATAGATAGACAATTTTTAAATCGTCTCGAAAAATTGCAAATTACATGAAGTTCCACAGTCTACTAATTTCTTACTGAACATTTAGATATTGTATGATGTATTATATCGATTTCATATCTATAAAATTTTTAAAATCATAGTGAATGGAAATATTCTAGGAAATATTCTCGGAAGAAATGTTTAATTTTCGAGTTGAAATAGCTCCGAGTGTAAAGGATTAAAAGATTTTTTGAAAAACATGAACAATACAAGTCATTTTTCAGTTCACCAGACAAACATTCGAAAGACAACCATATGCTGAAAATGATTTGTATGAAACTGACCGACAACATCAGCTTGAGAATTGCAACTCGAAGGGAGATTTGCCTGAAATTTTTCGCCGCGAGGAGAAATATCAGGTATTAAGGAAAAATACAAAAATAAATAATATTGAACATTTCATTAACATACTGACAAATTCACTTGCAGAATAGAGTTGGGCACAGTTCTGGATTTGAACAAGGAAGTGGCGTCATACTTTGTAGACACGAGCTTGAACAATGCTCTGTTGAAGTAAGATTCGATAAATTGCATTGATCAGCATGAAATATAAAATTATATTCGTCTTCTTTTCCTTCGTAATAGATGCAAATTCGATGGCTTGTTGAAGTCTCCTGTCGAGCCAGAAGATAGTTTATGCGGTTTAGTCGAAAGATTACGAGAAGTTAGGAAATCAGCCAGACAACGTAAATTTCTGATTAGAAAATATAAACCGTATTTGCCGTTGAGAAAGGCTTTACCAAATAGATGTCGTTTGTAACAATTCCTGCTCGAAATATCAAGTCCACACAATAAAGATACTTAATTCTTTAATCGATTTTTATGTAAACATGAAGTACCTCGTCTTATTTGTTAACACATTCAAATGGGAAGAAATGTTATGTCTCATTTAAATATGTATATTTCCAGTGATATCGACGCTTCTATATTTTTATCAAAAATTTCAATCCATAATTACAAGAAGGAAACAACATTCTAAAATATAAGTTTTCGCTTTGCTCGATATACAAAACAGTTTGAACATAAAATAAAATTGGTATGAAAAATTGTTCGAAAAGCTGTTGATGTATTTGGCAACATTGATCTCCTTCTCACAATATCGTCGGAACAACCGCCGCAGTTTCCGAAACTTCGGGAACCGCGAGTGGCCGGTAGGATGTCGAAGGGATGAAGAAGAGGAACGCCGGATTTGTATAAATAAAAATGAATATGTAATTAAAATAATTATCAGATAATGAAATCTTGCCTTAATGTATACATTCCTCGTACCAGTGTAACAATGTATACAATTATAGCTCGCGCACGTACGCGTCTCGATGTACATGGTTCCGCCATGCCTGGTTTGCGTCTCCATCGCGTATAATGTGTTTACACGTGTTTACGTGTGTGCTCCAGACACATACTTAAGATTCCCCGGTGTCGAGGAATAAATGTTTCCTTGAAAACTCTTAAACGCTAATCGCAGGATGGAACAGAAGACTTCGGAGAAGTCCGTAAAGAAACAATAGGGAGAAAGATAGTAGCATAGCGAGAATTTTGATAAATAAATTAAGGTTAGATCGTTCGAAACGAAAGGAGGGTTAGAATGAATGTAACAAAAGAAAACAAACAAAATATCTAGAACAAAGAGCAATAAATAAGGTCGCTTCGCGAGCGCGTGAAGAACCGACCAGGAGCTCCGACATTCGGTCCAACGCAATGTACAGTACTGCTCGCTCAAATTTGCGAAATCCCCACCTCTCAACTATCACTCGCCGCCTCGAGGTCTCGGAGGAAAGGAGACAGGCTCGCCATAAACAAAATTTCAAATTCAATCATTTTTGTTTGATCTTCTCGAACGAAGTACCGTCGGATTGTTCAGAGTTTTCTGATTAGAACGAGTCCGAACACGACGCGAATCGGACTAGTTTCATGCTTAATGTAAACGATCCATAAAAATCGAAATCTATAAAAGTGAACCGATTCGTTTCGTATTGTGTCTCAGCAATCCGATGGTGCCGCCTTTGGAGAGGTAAGACGAGAATGACTGAATTTGAAATGTTCTTAACCTTCAGTTACTCGCACTCAACTTTCTGCATAACTTATTATTATTCAATAATAATCGAAGTTTTCAGATTGTAAATACTGTATGCGAGTAATGAAAAGATAATCGTGCGTCTGCCTCGCTTTCGCTCGCGATATCTATCCTCTTACTCTGTCGAGCCTGCGGCCGACCTGCAACGCGAGAATTTCGCTTCCGGACGCGAAACTTCGGAAATTGAAGCGAGCACCGCTGTACCGACGACGACGGAGCTGATGGCCACGTGGCATGAGGTAAAACGAAGTCGGAGAACGAAGAAAGGTGAAAGAGGAATGCCGTTTCGGAGTGTATAGAAAGAACACACATAGAAATAAAACGCGCCCCGTTTGATCGAGGGAGAAACCGGGTGCGTCTTGAAGGGCCGTCTGACTACTTCCGTCTGCTTATTTACAAATGCCCTTCGAGACTACTCTGGCCGACACCTTCGACGAGCATCAGCCGCCGTAGCACGCTGATCATGCTACTACTCGGACCCGTCGCGGTCGCAACGTGCCCGAGAAACGCGTCGGAGAACGTTCCACCGCTGCCGGAACTTCGGAAACCGACGTCGACAAGAGATCGACGAGCCGGAGGACCGATTTCGTGACGAAACTCGGAACTACTATCGCTATAGTCTGCTCGACGGCTCGGGTTGGCGTGGACAAACTGAATACTGACTTGGCACCCTTCTTCCAGAAGTTGAAGTTGGCCTCTTTCGCTCCGCGGAGCCTCGGCTGCTGTTCTCTAGCTTCGTTATTTACTGACGAATGGATTTTCGACGTATCCTACATTTCTAGCAGGGTAACAGGTCACGATAGCCTTTCACGATGGCTGGTAATGTTTTAACTAAAAGATCATTGAACAGAGAAAAGATCCTCCAATTTGAAAAACTATTTTCAACCTTTAGCTACTCGCACTCGACTTTCTGTATAATTGTTTACATCGAACTCTTTACGACTCGAACATAGATACATTTTTATTCGATAAAATAACTACTTCAATACGAAATAAATATTTGCTAGTTCACACGGCACCTTTGTTTATATCAGATGATTGCATAAGCTCGTGCCTGATTTTCATAGATGTCGCAAAATTCTATTTCACAATTAGAAAAGAATGGTGACTGTATAATTGATTGGTAAAGCTGCATTCTTTAAAATTTAACCATTGAATTTTATATCCAAATCGGGCACGAATTCATGCAATCATCTGACACTTGAAACACTCAGTTGAATGTTTTGAGATACTATATGCGAGTAATTAAAAGTGAAAGACATTGACGAGACTCCATCTGGAGATCGTTCACTTTAGAAATGATCCCCGAATTTCCATCGCCCAGCAAGCCGACCCGTCGAGCCTTCGGCAGTGGCACTAGCAACTGTTTCGTTAGTAAAAGTGCGTGTCGTCTCGAGGGGGTAGGATCGCACGCACGCTGGCCCACATAACAGTGAAAGGATCAAGGATCGCGAGCAGCGCTGGGCGGAACGTGCTCCGACGTCGTCGTTCTTTGATTCGTCCTCCTTTTTCTCTTGTTCTCTCTCCTATAGAGTCGCGTTTCTAGGGCACTTATTTACACGGTGCTCGAACATTCTGCTCGTTCTTTCTCTCGAGCGCGGCTCGTCGATCGAACGAAAAGCGGCGCTTTTGGTTTTACACGATGTCGAACGAGGAGGAAAGAATTGCTGGGAACAGAGCTGAATTCCGGTGAACGTGGTGGGGAAAGGATCGATGACGAGGTAGAGCGAGAAGAATGTTCGAGGTGACACGAATTAGATAAAATCCCGGGCACGGGGTGTCTCTGTCCTTCTGAGAAGCCGCCGATCCTCGAGATTGCCGCTTTTTTCCTCACTGAGTTTCCCGTTGTCCCCTTGGTCCCAGCAGCCCTCTCAGTTGGCCACCTTCACGAATTCCGGATTGTGCACGGTGCTGGTGTCCGGCGCGTACGTCGGATGGACGAAGCTGCTGCCGGTCATGTTGATGTTCTTCCGGTCCACGGCCCGCACCCTGACGAACAGGAACGCGGCCACCAAAGAGGCCACCACCACCACCAGGAGAAGCATCACCAAACCGCCGACGAAGCCCGGTAAGCTCATGCAGATGGTTTCCGGGTCCGACGAAGCGCTCGCGTTCTGAATCACCACCGTCGTGTCGTTGCTGGTGTTCGTCGTGCCCAACGCGAAGTTCACGTCACCTGGTGCTACCACCTGGATCGTCCTCGAGGTGTTCACGTCCGTCATCTCCTGCGCGGCCCGCTTGAATAGCGCGTGGCTCGAGACTAGCGTCACGGTTCGGTAGATATTCTGAAGTGAGTAAAAAGACCAAATCAAACTAGTCGTCCATGATTCACACGATTACGCGGTGGAAATGGGACAGCAACAGCCCTATACCCTTCTAAGGGGGTAAACTCGTTTCCAGGATCGCAAGTTACGCCATGAACTGATCATTTGATTTTCCTAATATTCGCTTGCTAGTAATTTCCTACTGAATTTTCTTGACATTTTAACATAGTATGAACATATAGTTTTGAATCTACAGGGTGTCCCAAAACTCCTTCAAGTCCGGGAAATGGAAGGTTCCTTAGGTCATTTGAAGCGACATTTTCCTTTGCAAGAATGGCCGCAGTGGCTTTGTTTAGGAGTTATTAGCGAAAAACACAGACCAATCTCACCAATCAGAGCGCGACCTAGACGCGAGCTGGCACTGTCGGCCCGGCGCGGCGCGCCAACTGTCTATTGGCCGACTGTGCCAAGTCGCGCTCTCATTGGTCCGTGTTTTGCGTTAATAACTCCTGAACAAAGCCGCGGCGGTAATTTTTGCAAAGGAAAATGTCGCTTCAAATGACCTAAGGAACCTCCCATTTCCCGGACTTGAAGGAGTTTTGGGACACCCTGTATACGAAGCAGACTTTCGATTTTCTTCCATGGCTCGCGACACTGTGCGGGCATGTACAATAGAATAAAAATGTGGTAAAAAAGTAAGAATTTGATGCTTACGGAATCATCGTCTTCCAGGTGATCATGGCTGTCGGACCTTCGCCTTCTGGCACCCCTAAGCTCGGCTGGGAAACCTTCGACCGACCTCGGTCGACCTCCGAGGGTGGCCAGGTTACCCTCGAGCTCCTCGGAACCGGCAGTTCCCTTTCTCTTCACGGTCTGGTAGTCCCCTGGGTGGCCAGGAGGAGGTGGTGGATGAAAGTGAACGTTATCCTGCGGACTTTGCGGCGAGCTGCTGGCCGTCGCGTCGCCCGGCGTCGAACTCGGCGAGGAGGATGAGGTTTGCGCTTGTGGGGCTGGCACTACGTCCGCATTCGGCTCGCTGTTGGGGGACAATGTTGACTTAGTACTCCGAATAAAATGAAACTTCGGACATATCGGATACCGGACTCGTTTAACCCTTAACCCGACATGTGATTTTTAGCCTCTCCCCTCGAAAGCAAACAGTCAAACAAAGAATAAACCCGTTTAAACCTGCAGTACCATGTAGCGTTCGCACTCGCACCGTCGTCGCTGAAAATGTTACGCGGCCGGCCTTTCAGGTGAGTCTTTCTAGACCCCGACATTATTATTGAGACTAGCATAATTCCCGTTGAAAAATCAACGGCTGGCTTATTTCTGGGATAAAAGCTTATTCGTGCACCCCTTCGGGCTAATCAAAATTTCCAATTTGTGTACCAAATTTCAACTTTCCATGTCTTCTGTGTTTCGAGATTTTTTCACCGTTACAGAGGACGGGCAATTCCATTCATTTATTTTGAGACGAATATATGGAAAAAGTTTATCGTTCCTTCAAAGTCAAAATGAATGAGTCATCAAAATGATTCAGATATGGAGGTCGTGTTCGTCTCTCACCTGTAAGCTCCGGCAGGTCCACTAGGATGCCTGGGATCAGCAAACGCGGGTGCTACACCGTAATCAGGTACAGGTGGAGCACCATATTCCAAGCTCGCAGCGGGAGTACCGTATTCCAGACCAGGATGTCCGCATTTAGGTTCTGGGCAATTGTAGCGACAGACCTGGATCACACACTGGAAGTGAACGTTCATGCTGTCGGGGAACTTGAAGGCCTGGAAGTATGCGAAGCTGACGACCGAAGCGCTTGGTCCGAAGTTCTTTATCTTTTGGAACCTGCGAAAACAGACGAAGCGTGATCTCCTGCTCTTTTCATGTTATTTGTTAGAACGTAATCACTTTTCCAATACGAACGTTATTCACCTTCCAACGAATCCTCATCAATAGACAGCGGATTTTATGCATTTCTGATAAAAATGAATAGACGTAATTTAAGACAGTGAAAATACCAGAACTATTAAACGTATTAACAAAGAAAATAAAATCAAGTTTTTATTTTGCATAAAGATCCGCTGTCTACTCATAATTAACACTAAATGAATTCTATGTAACGTTGAAACTACATTGAATTAATTTAGTTTAAAAAATAATATCATGTAAAATAACTGATAAACTCATTTTCTTATAAATTTTGGCTTAGACCATGCGAGACCATCTTCCCGCGGCAGAGTGTTTAATTGCTCTTACCTGGACATGATCTTCGGCCTGACAACGCATCCGTACTGATCCACAAGCTGTATCGGCGCCCTCTTTCCGTCATGAGCGACACAGTTTCTCACGAGCATATCGAACTTGTTCTCGTCGTCCTTGATAGCCAGCACCATGGTCATAGTCTGTCCGATCTTGACAATGCCGGACACTTCGCTGGCCCACGGTCCCTTGCCCACCTGTATCTGCATCCAGCATTGGAGATTGTCCCCGAGGAAGTTAGCGGTGACAGCGTGGAGCATGTCGACTTGGAACGGCCTGAACGTCACCGCCTTCTCGTAGAAGTCGTACCACGTGCACCTCAGCTTCCTAGCCTGATCCCAGACCTCTTGCACGTACGGGTCGTATTGCACGATTATGGTGTTCTCGACGTAGCTGCCGGACGGCGTCGGTGCACCGTAAGCCGCCACATTGTGATTCGCCGAGGAGCTCATCCCGCACGAGTTCAAGAAGATCTCGAAGGTCGCGCTTAAATGGCCTGTCCCCGGCTGCAGATGAACGCAATGGGGATCCGAATAGAAGCCCTTGCTGAAGATCATCCCGTAGAATGGACGATCGAACTCGATGTTCACGCGCATGTTCGTCTTCTCGCATTGCACCTGCAGGTGCTTGATTTGAGGCGTGTCCGGGGACGCCAGCGGCCAGTTCTCTTCCGCACCGTGCGTTGCTGGGGGACCATACTGAGCCGGGGCCCCGTACACTGATCGATGCTCCAAGGGTAAAGCACTGCTGTCCACCAGGGGCGCCTGACAGTGTACTCTCTGCAACAGAGAATTCGCATTTATTACTATTTGGTCGTTTGCAAAGTAATCTCGTTTCTCCTGTAGAGATGGCATTGCTTCCGTTTGCATTTACAGTAAATCCTTTGACGACGCAAAAAGGTGCTACACGATGGACGCAAAAAACATATCCCCTCCACTGTAGCAATCTGATCTCGGCTCGGGTATATCGGTGTGTACCACTACTAATGCGACGCGGAGAGTCGCAGTCGCCGGCACAGTTCAAAGGCCCGTGCGTCCTCACAATGTGATACCAATATAAAAGTTTTTTTATTATTACTTATTTTTTTATGAAACTTTCGCCAATATATTTGTGGCATTTTTCTGATTAAAATAATACTAAACACGATGTAATTTCAACTGTATTCAGTGGTTTAATTGACGATTAAAGGTTCGGGCGCAAGGAAAGACAACGTTTGGGAAAGAAAGAGACGCAGAGAGTCGCAGTCGTTTCGGCCGCGCGAGGTATCTCTTTGTACGCGCTTCTCTACGTTCGGCTCGGTCTTTGAAGTTCGAAAAAATAGTGTCACTCTACGATCGATGCAAACGAACCTCCCCGAGGCTTTTGCGTCGATAGAGGATTTACTGTACTAACAAAACCCATTGAAAAATCAACAGCTGGCTCATTTCTGGAGGTAGGGTAGAGTGCCCAAGTATGGTATAGTCCCCTAGTTTGGCACTACCTTATATCGTGTAAAGAAGAAGTCGTACTCTAGTGAGAAAATCCTCAAACGATAGTTTTCCAAGTTTACTCAACAGTGTGCGTTGCGTTCGCACCATTCTATACGTTTTAGTATCGATCCTCCGCCAACTGTGTCTGCACGTGTTGAATATTTTTGTGGTTAGATTTTCGACTGTATTAATTGGATTTTCCCAAGCTGTATTAATATTAATTAATACTAATATATATTTATTAATAATATAGGGAGGAAATGCATCTACAACTGCTAATTTTTTGGTCGAAAAAGAGCACTCTAAAATAATCAAAAAATGACATCAACAAAAAGTGGTTCATATTTGGGCACTTTACCCTATGCCACTATTTTAGACTATAGCAACGATTATTAGTAGACAGCGGATTTTATGGATTTGTGACGAGAAATGAGTAGGTGTATTCTGAGACAATAAAAACATTAAAAGAACATAGAAATACTGTTAGGATGGAAAATACATTCTTTCAGGAAGGCAATTGTTATTTTGCATAAAGATCCGCTGTCTAATAATATGTTAGAACACGGACAGGAGGAGAGTACATATTGCAAAGAAAATTCGATTTTTATCTCATAATTTTTCACTGAACTGCATAAACGTTTTACCTAATTTTACGAAGATACACCTGCGTGTGCCTAATTATTTTTAAGCGATGGCGAGTTTACGTTCGGCGTGAAACAACAAATCGACATATTTCCATAACAAGTGTATCCGACATAAACATCGAACGCGTGAAAACGCGAAATACAAAATCAACTGCTATTCACAGCACGATAATCGCACATCGTGCAAAAGTGCTTATTCGAAAGCAACGTTCGAACGAACTTTGTAATTTATTCGGAAATTAATTTCTCTTTACGAGCGAAGTGTATTCATCGCTGACAAGATGACTATCTATTTAAAGTTCTAAAGGCCCGGGGGAATAAATGATGTGCATTTACCACTACAGCTAACAACAATCGATCGTCGTTCGAGTCGAGTCAAGCTCAAAATAGCTGTGGTCGCTTTTGCGGTATCGGTACCGTTCGGCACGGCCGAAAACGATTATGGCTATGGTAATAATTCGAGAAATATTACAATAATTGCAGCACACTTCCGCTGGCCAGCCTCTATACAATTGTTGCGCGCGGCTTAATAATTGCGTTTAGATTAAATGCGTCCGAACTCGTAATCCGCAAACCATGAAACCGTGCCAAAAAGTGCACTTCACTTATTTGCACGTACTATCATTCCACTTACACCAGAAACATTATCGAGTCTTCATCATTTTCCTAAAATATGTGATCGTTGTAAATGATAAAATTAGAAACAATACGTCTACTTTATTCTTCACATAAATGAATGTGGAACTTTCCACTGATTTGGAGACTTTCTGAAGAAATTCAAACTCTCTCTGTACGAGAACTAGGCTGAATGTACCAATTACCAGATATTTAGTGACAACTTGGAAGTTTTGCTATTACTCTGAAGGCATTTTCTGTAACTTATTTTGCATTATTTGTGATAGACGATTGATTATCAACCTTTTTTCTGTATCGTCAAATTTTTCTGGACGACTTTGTTAAAAAGCGAAAGAAATATTGACGAAGTTTTAATCCAAAGTTTTGGTTCTATTTACCGGACACAAGAAATTTGTAAGAACAAATTAATTAATTAATATCTTCATGCCGGAGTACAATAAAATCATTATTTTATTATACTCTGGTGTATCACAGTTTCTTAGGATTTTCTATAACAGGAAACGAAAAATTGCATTGTCTCGAGGAATAAGGTTTTCAACTAATGTCTTCTATATCTTAAACAAAAAACATCAATTTTATTTTTCACAATAAAGTAATATTAGGTACTTCGCGTTATTTTTATTAATTTCGAAATAGTTTGTTTTGTATCCGATAACCGGTTGGGTCACGGTAATGGTGCCTATTTACCCTATAAAGAAGACAGTAGGCTACTTACGCGAATGAAAGTACAATTTTGTGATTAAATGTTGCAGTTTCGCAGTTCGATCGGTTTTCAAAGTGGCGGAGGAAGTTCCGAATACAAGAGAGCAGGCACGGGACGTTGACGAACGATGTCGCAGTCGGATTTGAATTTAATAGAAAGGAATCCCGGCAAGTCAAGCTTTAACGGAGAACGTATGTACGAGTTCACGATCGTCGAGTGCCCTTTTCAAGGCCCTGCACGTATGCGGACGGGCAATTCAACCGGCTGCATTTCGAAATCCTCCGGTAAGAGTCATAACGGCGAGCCAACCGAAAATTATGGACTCGCAAGACGGCACCGGAAAATGAGAAACGCTTTGTCGCCGCCGCGTATTATATTTTTCTCTCCCTCTCTCTCTCTCTCTTCCTTTTCTATTCTTTTTTGCCCCTGCTTTTTTCGTCTTCATTTTATGACATCCACGAACGATGACGAGGACAGACATAAATACAGCTAAGCTGTGCATCTACTTTACATCAACTTGTACGTTCATAAATAGAACACGAGCATTTATCGAATTCGCAGTTTCGCAGGCGAAATTTAAATATAATTCTCTGTGGCTGTAACCTAACAAAATAAATGTAAAGTCTAATTGTAAGTTACATACTATATGTAGTTTCTAATATATATGCTATATAAACTTTCTATGGTTTAAAGCAATAAATAAATAATAATAATTCTCTGTGTCACTGCAACTCTTGCCAAAAGATTTAAATTTTTATTATGAATTTTTTTGTGTGTAACTAAACAAAATTATCTTGATTCATCCTCAGAAAGTATAATTCCGACAATTCTGATAATTCAAACTTTATCAACAACATTTTCGTACGAGATTCACACAAAATTTCACATTCGTAATAAATTTTCATTAATCAGGGGTAATAAAATTCTAAATTAAAATGTTACATAATATAAAAGTATCGTTTAATTTATTCAAATGTAATCCTTTAAATATCTCGAAACAAGAAATGTATGACTTGGACCACTTTTATAATTATGAGCACTTTTATATCCTCTACTAAAAAATCAACCATATGAATATTTTCAGATGGAAACGATATTAAATGGATTCATCTTTCATATTTTACTGTACTTCTCGCATAAATGCAATAATGTACGCAGTTTATTTATATGGAAAAAATGCGTATCGATTAGCATCCATCCGAAGATATTAATCGCAGCTACGCGCGTTCATGTTTATCCGTGTAATTCTCTCTGCAACATTTAATCACTCGTAGAATGGGCACTCTTAACGAACGAAATACTGTAGCTTTTACACGCATTCTTGAACCGGATCCATGTAATTGGAGAAAGGCGATAAAACAACAATACGAGCGCGTAGCTCGCGTTGCAATTTTATTCGTTATCTTCCTCTAAATTCTCGTTTCACGGGACAAGGTGCAGAAGCGAGTTACATTAGGTGCGAAACGAGCTTCAGTCGCCGTTGCAACCTTTCATGGAATGCGAATCGAACGCGAGTTACGGTGCTCGGGATTCCGTAGAATTGCACTTGCGAATTGTCGGGAGATGCTTCGACCTTGGAAGATCCGCAGCGCTTCCTCCAATCGATATACATACATATATGCAACGCACCGAAAACGAAAGGACAGGAAAATAATAAAAGAACAATTTAATTGGCCGCGCGCACGCCCGTAAGCGTTTTAATTGGGCCCCGCAGAATACGTGTTCCACGCCGATCGATTTTTCCACTTTTGTTGCACTTTCTTCCCGAACGACTCATTACCGCGGAAAATCGGATGATTCGTTATTTGATCCTGCTACTGCCACTCTGTTTGCACATCGTCTCACACTTTTTGTTCTGCCTCGCAGAAATACGACTCGACGGCTAACAGTGTTAATATTTCATTTTTCTATTAAAATCATTATGCTTCACAACTTTGTTTACCTTCGCATAAGACATAAATTATTATCTGAATTTAATACTAATCATTTACGAAAAATTGATATTTTCTCAACGATATCGCAACCATGATTTCGTTCCTTCGTCAGCTTCAATATGTAGTAAAAAATTCCGAACTTCTCTCGCAGGCATGATGATCCAAATCGAATAAAAAATTTTTGCAAAACCGTTGCTGTCTGAAACTTTGTTATGTACGTCGAACAGTGAACTATTTCGAACGAAAAATGGGGCACTCGAGTTTCCAGATTATTCTATTTTGGATGTCGAGCTCGTCCATAAAGTGGAGCGATTTCATTATAACGAATAATCAGTTTTCCAGCACTTGGCCTCTCGCGAATCCTGTCGATGCAATATATTCATGTTGGGTTAGGTCTGGTTTAGGAGGTATATTATATTTCGTATGGCCATCTATATTATTATACATATGTGGTACGTCGAGATCCGCCATAAAGTGGAGCGATTTCATTATAACGAATAATCAGTTTTTCAGCAGCGGTTCACCCCCCTCTCTCCCTCTCGTTCTGGATCCTGTTCGTACAATATTCATGTTGGGTGCTCTAAGCGACAGGTTGGATATAACGCATGCGAGTCACAAATCGAAACCGACACACGGCCGGCGTCAATTACACGGCACAGAATTCGTATTAATACGGCTAACTGACTCGATTAAAAGCAACCGAAAACACCGGTACTGTTACACAACAGACGTTCTCCGGTACAAATCGATCGTGCACGCATATTGTGGACGTCGACGGTGCTGACCAACGCCCACGGATTTTACATTTCAGGTTAACGCGATTGACATACGCACGCGACCGAATTATACCTCTGTAAATCAACTTGTTGCGGCCGATTTCACGCTCGAAATTAACCGGCGTACACGAAACGACGGGATTATGGAAAGCTTCGCTCGATGCTCCCTCTCTGCTGCACTACGTTAGGTCCGCACCATTGTGCTATTATCCATTTTCAACTAGTAGAAACTGCCTTTTAACCCTTCTGCCCATATTTCGAATTCTGACAGTGTACATACATACACTGAAATAAACTCCATTATTCTAGTGCACATTTTTATGCGTGAAATTGAAATGGATTTATAGATGTGCAAGACAACACTTCTATCAATATTTCGAATTTATTGTGGTTTTTAGACTCAATTATCTTAACACATGTTTGTATGCATGAAATGTAAATCGATTTATAGATGTCCAAGACAACACTTCTATCAATATTTAGAATTTACTGTGGTTTTTAGACTACATTATTTTAACACATGTTTGTGTGCATGAAATGTAAATCGATTTATAGATACACGAGACAACTCGAATTTCCTGTGGTTTTTAGACTTCATTATTCCAGTGCATAGTTTTAGACATGAAATCTAAATCGATTTATAGGTGTCCAAGACAACACTTCTATCAATATTTCGAATTTACTATAGTCTTTGGACTTCATTATTCTAGTGCACATTTTTATGCGTGAAATTGAAATGGATTTATAGATGTGCAAGACAACACTTCTATCAATATTTCGAATTTCTTGTGGTTTTTAGACTCAATTATCTTAACACATGTTTGTATGCATGAAATGTAAATCGATTTATAGATGTCCAAGACAACACTTCTATCAATATTTCGAATTTACTGTGGTTTTTAGACTCAATTATCTTAACACATGTTTGTATGCATGAAATGTAAATCGATTTATAGATGTCCAAGACAACACTTTTATCAATATTTCAAATTTACTGTAGTCTATAGACTTTACTATTTTAGTGCATGTTTTTATATTAGAAAGGTGCATCGATTTATAGGTGTCTAATGTTTAATAAACCGTTTCGAGTATGTACAGAATTTGCACGGAATGTAGTTTTACATAACGATTTATGCATATCAGAGAAACCTTCAGTGTACGAGAATAGTATATAGAATGCCGAAGAAAATCACGAAAAAGTATCACGTATAGGCCATGCTGAAAGTTAACTGTACAGCCATAGTCAAGTTCCTCAAATTACAAGAGTTCCTGTTACTAAAGTTACGAAATTCAAGCTTCTTTCTCTACGGGACACTCTGTGTGCGTTCACTGTAACATTCTGTTAGACTACGATGAAAACCATAAATTCTAACGACGATACGAATAGCGTTTTAAATTTACGATCGCTAAACGCCGAAGCCGTTTTCACCAGTCAATTATATCTTCGTTAGATCCTCGTAATTGCTACAATTTATAACTACGGGTCTAATTTAAAATTCCTTTCACCTGATTACGGGAATGATACGCTCCCAGTGATTTTCGAATGAGTTCATTTCATTTCTGTAATCATTTTGTTCCATATCAGCTACATACTTTGTAAAGAAACAGTGTTAATTGAGCCGTTCAGTTTCTGTATTTGTAGTACGTACATACGACAGCACGAGGTGCATTAAATTCGGCACTTCACTCAAATTAATATTCTTATTAGTTTGTTCGTAATTACGTAATTACCTTCATTCGGTGTGTAATAGAGAGCCTGCTCACAAAATGTTGGTTATATTCACAATTTTTAATTAAGTCTGGTTATTATGTCGACAATTTCTGTTGCATAAACTCCATTAAAATTACGGTTGGCGTAACTTTTACATTATTTATAAATAGACTCCGGATTTTATGCAATTTATGCCAACATTAGAAGAATTTAAGAATTTTCATTGAGAAATTAACATTTTCGGCTTTTTAGAATTACAGTAAACTCCCGTACAACGCGGCCAAAAATTCTTTTAAAAAAATTGTGTAGATGTATTTTACAAGGCAGTAAACGTACAATAAATTTACAAACAAATTTAGTTTGTAAAGTCCGGTCACTTACTGTTGCAGAAGATACACATGGTAAATACAGTCCTTTAAAAGAATGTTAACAGGGACATTGTACGCGTTTTAATAACTGGTACGGAAAAAACAAAAGACGAGGCAGCGTTTCGCGAAGAGTTTCTTCGACAAGTTCTTCAAGTGGAAACACCCGGGGGAGTAGCGTATTCAATCACGGCCCGTTCTTTTTTCCACGATAATCGCTCTGCGATTTCGTTTCACGCATCGACCGGTTCCGCGATACTTTTCTGTCCAGAAAGTCCTTAGACCAGATCGGGTGCAGGTGCAAGTAGAACAAGAAAGCGGACAGGTATGCGTACGGTCTCTGGCTGTCTATCGGTCAGGCGCGAACCAAGTATTTCCTGTTGATACTGAATCGGCGTTTTCTGTCATTCTAACAGACTGGAGAAACGCTGAATAACGCGGACGAAACTGCATCCGTCCGTTGCTGAAACGGGCACGCGTTGGCTTTTTACCACTTTTCTCATTCTTATCGTGAACCCTTTGCGGTCCGACGTGTTTTCTCCATTTTATTTCAGAGCTCGGCTGAAACGTTTACTCGGGGGGCCAAGAATGTTCAACTTCTCCGAATGTGATATTACTTGACGAAAAAATGATATAACTTTCAATCCAAGTTTCAGTGTGCGGAGTTCAGTCGTTTAAAAGTTGTACGCGAGTCAAGTTCGGTTTCAAGCGCTTTTCAGAGGTTAGAACGCTGCCATATTGGTTTTCAGACATAGGAGCAGATAGACTCCCATATACCGCGATGAAGAGTGTTTATTATTGGATTAGGAGGAAAGTAATTTCGGTATTTTAAGGTGAAATAAAAATTTCTTTAAGCAATGAACTTTAATCGATCAAATATTTTCCAGTTCGTACAATTTTTGATTATTTTAGAATGCTCTTTTTCGACCAAAAAGTTTGTTAAAAAATTAATACAGCTTGAGAAAAACATTTGTGTGTGGTGTGTTTCATTTGCAGGTTCCAGCGAAAGGGGTTCTTAATATGGTACACCTTGAGTCCCTAATATGACACCTGGTGCCATATTCGGCACCCACACCAAGAATGTCAATAGCTATACCCATATTAGGGAACCCTTGGTGGTGCCATATTGGGAACTCCACGTGGACTGATAATACTAGTTACTGACAAAGAGAAAATGAATTCCAGCCCAAACCAACAGTTGGCAATACATTAATATAAATAAGCTGAAACTACAGATATGTTCAAACATTTCAAAATCACTTACCTCCCTCGAAAAAGATACAATCGAAAATCTAACCACAAAAATATTCAACACGAGGAGACACAACAGGCGGAGGATCGATACTAAATCTATGTATAGAATGGTGCGATTACACTGCACACTGTTGAGTAAACATGGAAAACTATCGTTTGAGGATTTCCTCACTAGAGTGCGACTTCGATATAAGGTAGTGCCATAATAGGCGACTATACCATATTTAGGCACTTTACCCTATAGTCGTCTTACGCAATGTTTTACGCAAGTATACAATCTTTTTAAACAAGTTTCTGGTCGCGTTATACTGGAGTCTACTGAATGATGTAGTGAGCTTATCCACTAAGTCTGGGTGTAGGTCTTGGATTCCTCGCAGTAGAATGTAGTTTTATCATTTTTTTCGTAGAATGTTGAAAGTTTTGCGAACAGTAAAATTCCGAATGCTCCCGACCGAAGTGAAACTTCTATGCGGGCAGTCGGTCGTTGTTACGATACTTTCAACACGTCCCCGTAGCTCGGACTCGTCCCACTAACGACAGAATCCGCGGACACGCGAGTTTCCGGCGGAAACGGAGCGCGGTCGAGGACAGATTTCATATTTCCCGGGCGTGATCAAGCCCCGGGATTCGGCGGAACACGGAGGACAAAAGGACATTCATTAATTGTCGAAGCAGTCGATTTCGCCGAGGATTCGACGGTAATTAGACGGTCCTGGTCCGCGGCGTGCGCGATGTCGTCGGGAAATAAGAACGTCAGCTGGGACCGGAAACTGAAGCTGTGTATACGGAGCGAGTCCATTAAATCGGACGTTGCCGATGAAAATGGGAAAACCCGGAGGAAGTCCTACCATCCAACGAGAGGGGGATAGAGAGAGTGAGATAGAACACGGAAAAACAGAAAACGGTCCGTCGAGAAATAAAGGACACCGGGGACGAGCGAGAATCGAATCGAAGCGGCCGAGTTTCAGCCGTTTAGAAAGCTACCCGACGATCCTGCGGGTCCATCCGCCATCGAAAAATAAGATAGCAGATTTTACGAAGAGAAAAGCCCCCCTCCCCCGCTGTGAACCTCTTGCAATACCGGCGAGTCTCTTTCTCCGTATATAATGGCAAAAAGTGGGTCGGGTCAGTTTGCACGAGCGACGGTACCTACATGTCGCGGGTTTTTCGATAACGCGGCTGGTCTGCGGTTCGAAATGGAGAAAGACTGCCGCGGAGAAAATTCGATGACCACTGGCTCTGTCAGTTCGGCAAGGTAACGGTGCCTCGAAATAATATTTGTCGTTTTCGGGCAGTCTGTCGGCCGGGGAGACCGCGCGCAACGATGATGGCTGCTGCGGCCGAGTCTTCACGCGGAAATCCATTTAAAGCCTGACGGTTTTCAAATACGATTAGAATTGATTCCATTTGTGTCTCGACAGAGTTCGCTTGTTAAGCTTTCTTACGAGCGGACGAAGCGGAGGTACGCGACTTTGATGTCGGCTCGGTGCGTTCAGTGAACTTTTCGTGGTCATAAGTAGACTGCGGATGTTTACGCCATTTTCAAGTTTTGTAGGCTAATTTGAAGAAAGTGGGACCTAATGGAATTCTATTTTCATTGATTATAGTATTTGTAGACTTAAAATCAATCAAAATCGTACTAAATTTTCACAAGTAGACTGCGGATCTTTATGCAAAATAAAAAATGTTTGCATTGATTGCAGGACACAGGAGCCAAATAAAAATTTAATTCTTCTTTTGATTATCTTGTTAAGGTGAAACTAATACACTGGTGGCCTTAAATCTTTTTAACACCTCCACTGTTGTAAATTGTACGTACCCATTTTTGTCATAAATGCATAAAATCCGCAGTCTATTCATAAGCCATAAAAATGTTCTACTTGAATTGCAACAAACTGGAGTGAGATAGAAATTTATTATCTTAATATGTTGAATAGGTTGACAAGAATATAATAGTATTTTGAAATTCTTCTAATATTCTTACTGTCGTTCAATTACACCTATTCAATCAGTCGGCGAACGTCCATATATTGTTGTCAACCTTGTTACCCCTTTTCAGTCGATACCTTCAACCTTTCCGAGTAATATCTGCTGTTGATTAATGGACCGTCGCGTCGCGTCGCTGCGGTTTAATACGGAGCAACTGCGTTCAAACTCCTGGGATTCGCGACTTCAGCGAACCATTTGCATTTACACACGCGTTTTCTCCATCATTTCTACTATAACAAATGGTAGTAATTGCAGTAGTTCGCACATTGTCAGATTTTTGTGTTCGATGATTATCATCGCTGCTCTACGTGCATTTTCTTCGTTATTTCTACCAAAGCACACGGTCGTAATTGGAATTTTACCGAATAATTCCAGAGAATTCGAGGAAAAAATCGTCGTCCATCGAGAAGCACTAAATCATCAATAATTAAATTACAGGAAATATCGGTGTCTAAAGATCGTATTATAGAAGGGCAACAGTGGCGTGGTGATGGTAACAGGAATGTAAACAGCGACCAATGATGCAATGATACGCCATTAATGAAAACGGAAAGCGTTTTCCTATATTCGCCGCGCGCAATAATAATATTTAATGCCTCGGCAAACTTCCAATTATACATGACAGATCGGCGTGATGCGCGACGTCAGTGAATCCTCACAACATTAATGGGAGGGCTGGCTTCAGATTAAGGATGCTTCTGGAGATATTCATAAACTATATCCATAAACCGTCCTAGTTCTTTGATTGTCGTTCATATTTGAATAAATAATTAAATGTATTTAATCACTAAATTTCCGATTGTCGAAAAATTATCAATATTTGAACTACGATAATTTCATTAAAAAAATTCTTATGACGATTCAATTTGTAAGGTTTTGGACCGAAAAGATGTGTTCACTCTCCCAGTCGCTGTATCATGCAAAAGTATACTACTTTTTAAAAGAAAATTATTACAGTTCAAATATTGAGGGAGTAGACTCCTTTTTTTAGGATTGCAAGGGTGCGGGATTCGCGTTCTCATTTCTCGATAATACAAAAATGGGATTTTCAGTAGTCAAAAACACTAGACAAAAAATTGATCTAGGGCGCTATCGCCCTCAAAACTCCTATTTTTTCGTTTGCGTGGCGTAATTTGCATTATTTGTAGCAATTTTCATAGCTGCATGTTGCCGAGTAATGCAAATTACGCCTCGTAAACGAAGAAATAGGACTTTTAAGGGCGATAGCGCGAATCTCGCACCCTTGCAATCCTGAAAACGAGTGGTAAAAGATCGATGAAATATCAAGGTGAACAGGTGGAATTGTTCAACGGGTCGAACGTGATCGAATAATGGCGCCGGTAGTTTTCTGTTCGAGGACAAGCGGCCGCAGTGAATCGAGGTTCGACGCGACGGGATTATCCGTCGTTTTCCGGCCGAAAACGTGATTTCCGGAAAAGCGGGGCCGATCTAATTACAACGAGACGATTAGAACGGAGTCGCGCGGCGAGTCCTCGCCGTGAGAATCAGGCTGAGGACCGTGGTAAGCAGGCAGCCTTTTGTCGAAGAAAACTCATCGCGGGGTGGGATTTTAATTAAAGAAGAACAATGCCTCCGTTAATACTGCTATGCGAAACGACTGCGCATTATGTTCATAAATGTTTGTCCTCTGATCCGGCCATCGCAACGTTTCATCAACTGCTTTCCTGTTTGCTTGTTTGTGTACCGTAAATGATCGAAATGTTAGAACCACTCGCCACTAGTTGATGATTTTATATTAACCCTGAAGACGTTTTAAAATATTAAGAATATTTTGTAATTGTGTTGCAATAGAGTGTTGAATTTGAATTTAGATTTAAATATAATGACTGAAAGTTGAATTTGAATTTAGATTTAAATATAATGACTGAAAGTTGAATTTGAATTTAGATTTAAATATAATGCGTGATTAAAAGTTGAAGTTGAATTTAGATTTAAGTATGCTGAAAGTTGAATTTTTTAGATTTAAATACAATAATTGAAAGTTGAATTTGTATTTAGATTTAAATATAATGATTGTAAGCTGAATTTGAATTTCGATTTAAATTGGGTTACTGAGAGTTGAATTTGAATTTTGATTTAAATATGTGCACATAATTATGAAAGTGGTTTGAGCGATATATTTCTTGTTTCGAGGTGTTTCAAGGAAAAGGATATTAACACTAAATGAATTCCAGATAACATTGAAATAACAAGCACTATTTAACGGTTAATTTTTCACATTATCATAAAAATTACATTGAATTAATTTAGTTTAAAATGATGTCATGTGAAATAACTGATAATTTTTCTTAAATTTTCACTTAGACCACTTTAGAATAATGGGCACATATAATCAACGGCGTTTTTAAATGTTCAAACGACGAAGTTGGAACGTCTTTGAACAACTTCATAATTTCATCCAGCGGACTGTATTCAAATAATACCGCTTTTGTGCGATACAGTCAGCCGACCGTGCGGCATAAGCAGGTAGCCCAGAAACCTGCACCGAGAAACCTGCAACACCAATTAACAGCTCGGTACTCTGTTATTAATTACAGAACGCTGTAATTCTTCGGCGCGAACTATTTCGTACGGAAATCTATGCAGCCTTAATTCGACAGCTTAGAATGTGTAAAACGTAAAATGAAATAGGTACTTTTACAATACTCGATGAAGCAAAATGAAAATTCACAGGATTGAAAATTGTTGCTTTGTACGTGAATTTATTTCAATAATTCCCATCGTGAGAATTGAAGGAATACGTCGGTAACGAAAGGATGATACGAATCGAAACCACGAAAATTCATATTTCGTGTCAAAGCGGATGAATCGTGGTATCTGAAATTTATAATTAAGCGGTCTAGACTGGCTGATAGAATTGCATGAACGATCTCCAGTTACAAGATCGAGAGGACTGAACAAGCATAGTGAAAAGCTCGCGGTCGTCCGCAAGATTACACGTTTCGAAGAGCCGCACGATCAACGAGAGTGATTTTTACTATCCATTCAGATCGCGCGAATGGTGGTTTAGGCGATGGTTACGAAAACTACTCGAAATCGTTAGTTTTCACTCTCTTTGGCATTTTCCCTTGCGTCGGACGAACTGTTCGAATCCTTGCGATTATACAGCATCTCTAAACATTGTTCCTACATTTAACACACTGTGTTTAATACACTGTGCAGCCTTTATAATAAAACAACCTGAATATTTCATCCCAACATTGTTCACTTTTCCACAGAAGAATGTTCTGAGATTTGATCGATCGTAAATTCGCTAAACACGCAACCATTCATTCGGATGATTGAAGATTTTCAAAGTTTACACGTTCGCGCCGCGAACAGGTAAGAGAATTTAATTTTCCGCTGTTCGGTTAAGAGGTTCAGCAGCGGGAAAGCTTTTAACGACGCCGGTGTGCGAAAGACTTTTCCAATTTTCCCGAAAAAGGAACCGTCAAGGGTGTTTCCCTGGCTGTCACGCGACCTCCGAGGGAAAGAGAGAGCGCCTATAGCCAAATGAAAATATGCGGCGAGAACATTTTTCACGTTTCGCGCGGCCTGTTTGGTGTTTACATTAATTCTCTCGAGCATATTTCAGCCTAATCTAATTTCGCCCGCGACACGTTCCGCCCACGCCCGTTGTCAGGAGTCAGATTTTAAATGTGTTTCATTACACGAAATTGCATCACGTTCTCAAGCGCGTTACACACCGACGATACTTCAACCTTTCCGAGTAATATCTGCTGTGTTGACAAATGGACCGTCGCTGCGGTTTAATACGGAGCAACTGCGTTCAAACTCCTGCGATTCGCGATTCCAACCAACTATTTGCTTTTACACGCGCGTTTTCTCCATTATTTCTACTACAACAAACAGTAGTAATCGGAGTTGATCGTCCATTGTCGGATTTTTATGTTCGATGATCGTAATTGCTGTTCTACGTGCGTTCTCTTCGTTATTTTTACTAAAACACACGATCGTAATTGGAATTGATCATTACACTGCGGAATTTGTGTGTTTACAATAAAAATGAGTAAGCAAAATGCAAAAATGAATTTTAACTTGAAAAATTAAACATTTCTTCCGGCGTAGGATAATTTCATTGTATATAATTCTTTTAATTTTATGGATATGAAATTGATAGTACCTCATGCAATACTGAAATGTTTAGTAATTGATTAAATACCAGCATATTTAATCATGTAAACAATATTGTGAATAATGGTGCAGCAATTTTCAGTGGTGCCTCTGAGTCAGACCTCGACTGCTAAAAGATGAGATGGAAGATGTATTCAGTAAAAGTTTTGACGATATACTTTGAGAATAACAATTTTTGTCTGAAAATGGTTGAATCACAGTATGACATACCAACATATTCAATAATGTGAACAATACTGTGAATAACGATGTGTTTATAGCATTTTTGACTTTCTAAGATGATTAAAAGGAACAAATTTATTTAACAAAAGGAATATTCTAGGTCGGAAGAAATGCGTTGGTTTTGGAGTTGAAACAGATTCGAGTGCAAAGGGTTAAGTGCTGTCCGATGTTAGCCGACCTCCAAAGGGAAATTGCAATGACTATGGACTCTGAGCTAAAGGGTTAAAGTTTTCCGGTGTCGGTAGCCAGACGGCTAGTCGCGACTGTCAGTCACGCGACCAGGACAACTGGTATCGTTTAGCGTTGAAAGACCGACAAGATCGGAAGCGAGACAAGACGACAAGAAGGCGGGTCGTGCCGAGACGGAACAGCACGAAAACAGGGCGAGACGTTTCTCAGGAAAGAAAGCTGCCGATGGAAAAGAAGTCAAGTCAATCCTTGGCTGGAACTCGACTAGAGTCTGACCTGCTATATATCGCATCGCGGGCCGTTTCCTTGACAGAGAGGGGAAGAGAACCGGGGACAAGAGAGCGAGTTGCGCGTTGCGCAGCGAGCAAAGAGGAAAGAGGATCGTCTAGAGAGTATAGTCGAAAGAGGGCAACGCGTCCGGCGCGATGACCTACTATCTTCGCTTCGGCTGCTCGCCGTATAGTTAACACTGAAACACCGTGTAGTTTTCGTTGCGGGACACACACGGTGCACGTACGTCGCTCTGGCAGGTGCATTTCCACTGTATGTACCGGATCCAAAAACCATTTCAGAAATCGTTCATCTTTGAACTATTATAATTTGATCAATAGGAATCACTAGACTGCGGATCTTTATGCAAAATAAAAATGTTTTGCATTGATTGTAGGAAGCAGGAATAACATGAAAATTGATTTCATCCCTTAACGATTTTGTTACATTAAAAGCAACGTTATAACATTCTTGAATTTTTCAAATCTTTTACCGTTTTATATTTCGCCCAACCAATTCCTCCATAAATGCATAGAAATCCGCAGTCTACTTATCACAATAAAACTAGGTTCGATTTAAAACCTAAAGTCTCTAGTTTCGCAGCATATTTTTTTCTGGGACCATTTTGTATCAAATGGCACGTGAAGAACTGAAGACTTCTGTTCAAAGCATAGGAGACCTTTTCGCATTGAATCTAACTAAATCTAGTAGATTCAAACAATTATAATTTGATACAAAATAATTGTATGACAATAAACCTAGGCTCAATTTAAAGCATAAAGTCTCTAATTTCGCAAGATATTTTTTATATTTTTCTAGGATAATTTTCTACCAAATGGCAGATGGGAAACCCGACAAATCCTTTCGAGGATCAACACATGCACGCGTTGTATAGATTTCACAGTATCATCGAAACATTCAATCACTCCCTATTGATTAGCGAAAACGCCGCTTGTTCCGTTAATTAAATTTGAACTGTAGCCAGAAATAAACGCGTCTCACCCGATCGCGGAACATTTGAATCGATGGGTATTTACGCGAATGTCCAAAAAATAAAATAAAATAGTCGACGGATTGCAACAACTGTAGACTTCACGGTGCGATGCACGGGAAACTCATAACTTTTTTGTGGGGAACTTTCTGCAGAAACAAGTTGATTTCTCCATATCCGTCCCACTGAATAAACAAATGTTTGCTTCACATTGGACGTTGCTTATAAATTATAGACTGCGGATTTTGTGTATTCATGACAAAAATGGGTAGTTGCAATTTAAATAGTGGACAAATGAAAAACATTTATTTAAGAACATCAATGTATTAGTTTCAGCTTGATAGGATAATTAAAAGAAGAGTACAATTTTTATTTGGCTCCTGTGCCCAGCAATCAATGCAAACATTTTCCATTTCGCATAAAGATCCGCAGTCTACTTATAATGGAAGAATTAAGAGAAATTTTAATACACTATAGCTCCGAAGGGGTTACTATAATACCTAATAAAATCATCATGATAGAATTCTCTTCGAGGGGTGAGTTTCTGCGGAAACATTTTTTTATCCCCGCTCAGGGTGCAAACTGTCCGATCAAGTCTTCGAGCAGACGACAATATGTGGCACAACTAGGGCCCGCGGCTATAGTAATTCCCCAGAAGCATTAACGTCGTGTTGTATCTCAGCCAACACGTGCGTGTCCCGTAAATAGCGGTCCAGCCGACGGACATTTAGGTGTATGGTTTCATAACCAGCCCCGTTTTCTTTTCTTCTCGAGTACGGAGTCAACGCGAATTTCTCTTGGGCAATTGCCATGAGCCTAATCAACGAACGAATTAATAGTGCAAAGAATTCATTAGACGATGATAAAACCAGAAGTTGATTCTGGACGATTAACCCTCATCCGTCCCTCATTTTACGAACTGAATCTGTCCCTCGGTGTCGAATTACCACAGTGGTGAAAGATCGATGAAATAACAAGGTAAATAATTATTTTTTTTAAACGGTTATGTGTTTCGCGTTATAGTAACTATACTACGGATCTTTATGCGTTTATGGAGAAATTGATTGGACGAAATATAAAACAGTAAAAGATTTGAGAATTCAAGAATGTTATAATGTTGCTTTTAATCGAGCAAAGTCGTTAAGGGATGAAATCAATTTGTGTGTTATTCCTGCTTCTCACAATCAATGTAAGATATTTTTATTTTGCATAAAGATCCGCAGTCTAATACAGTAAATCCTCTATAAACGCAAAAAAATATCCCCTCCACTGTAGTAATCTGATCTCGGCTCGGGTGTATAGGTGTGAACCACTACTAAAACAGTTCAAAGGCCCGTGCGTCCTCACAATGTAATACCAATATAAAAATTTTTTCATTATTACTTATTTTTTTAATGAAACTTTCACCAATATGTTCGTGGCATTTTTCTGATTAAAATAAGACCAAATACGATATAATTTCAACTGTATTTACTGGGTTAATTGACGATGAACGTTTCGAGCGCAAGGAACCAAATTGGAAATAAAGACAAAATACAAATATTTTCAATATTCTTCAAATAAAATACTATTTTCAAAAAATTACTGCCTCAAATAAATAATTTTATTTTCAAAAATTACTGCATCAAATAAAATATTTTATTCTCACAAATTACAGCATCAAATAAAATATTTTATCTTCAAAGTTGTACACATGCTTTAAAATAAATAAGACTATTTACTATTTACTATTTAAAATACTATTTTCCCCAGCTCTGCTTTGCACGCGCTGTCCTCTACGTTCGGCTCAACCTTTGACGCTGAAAAAAATAGTGTCCGTCTACGAACTTTGCAAACGAACCTCCCCGAGACTTTTACGTTTATAGAGGATTTACTGTAATAACTAATTCCGAGAAAACTGTGTGAAATTGACACGAGGGACGGCCGAGGGTTGAAAAGGTTATCGTCTTTTTAAGAGTGTCCGAACATTAGTGATAGTCACTGGTACATAAACGGCGAAATCGCAGTAACAGATGACTCTCGCCGATAAATCGTGCTGACCACTTAGTTTCGTGGGAGTGCAGGTCGCGTTCTGGCAAATAATCGATTGTCGTATTACCGCGATCGGTATTATTACGTCCGTGTCCTCCAATTCATCCTCGAGCGAATGGAGATTACTACTCGTGGCTGTTATCCTCGTTCGAAGTGACAGACAGCTCGTACGGTGACCGTTATGTCGCGCTGCGTAAAACAGGTGAATCTATTGATGCAGTTGTCTGTGTTGTGTTTCGTGCCGTATTGTCGGCGAGCTTCTGTCGAACGTGTTGTACACTTCTGCAGACAAGCCTCGCTGTGTACAGACTGTTTTCTACTGTGACCATACGATCTAAATATTTTTTTGAGAAGTTAGACCAATTGGTTTTCTACAGAACGTGACAAAAGTTTTTCGAAAGAACCGCAAGTTGTCGGAATTGCAGAGAACTTTTTTTTATGTGGGTCTATTTCGTAGATCTGTATAAATTAAAGATGATGAAAATTGCAGTTTTTCACGATTTTCGGCCTATAACTGCAATAAATCTAAGGATTCTTACGTCTCTCCGATTTCGATGAAACTTTCACAATGCATATTGGCACAGATCTACAAACCGTATTGTTTAATTGTCCGAATATTAATGGGTGTCACTGTATGTCTCTTTCGGGACGAAGTATTTCTTGATGAAACCTACTAATAATCATAGAAAAATCCTGCGAGAGTATAGAAACCCCTAACACGTTCGCTGCCAGCATTTCTTCAGCAACAGTCTTCATAACTGTAGCTGAAGACCTTGGCGTAGAAATCAGGCGAGTCCCTCGTTTTGGAAATTGTTGAATTTGTACTTGAAACGAGCAGCAATACATCAAAATATGTGGAACGATAATTATTAAATTATGAAAGTATCTGTGAACAGTGACACTCGTTCAATTCGACGATTAACCAAGCTCAAAAATTTTGATAAAACGCCCTAAACATCGTGTCCGCGTTGTCGAACGAAAAATAAATTTTGCCGATCTTCACCTTAAAAAAGCAATCCCAAAAACAGTCCAAAATTGATTTGCAAAGCCGATAACGATCAAGCACGATCGTCTTTCTAATTCCATCGAGCGAGACTGGCAGAGAGCAAATATAAATACAAAATTTCTACTCACAGCCACTAACAAAGGCAGCAACAAGATTAAAGCTGTCTTCCGTATACTCCGCCACGTCCTCTCCATCATGTGTATCCTCTCTGCAATAAAAAATGGGGCTGGCTATCAATGTGGCCACACGCGAACACTTTTACAAATCGAGCAACCGATCGACGAAACGCAACTTCCATCGTTCGACAAATAAGTCGAGCGTTCCCATGAAACTCGTCGGGAAGAGCCTATGGAAAGACTGCCAACAAAATCTGAAGAAACACGTCGGACTACTAAACGTCCGATGATCGATCCGATCGAATACGCACAATCCACCGAAACAAACCGGCATCGTCCTCTCGAAACTCGAACTTCTTAATTAAAAACTGGTCCGCGGCGCGTCGCCACGCCGAAAGAAGAAGAAGAAGAAGAACTTTGGTCTCTAACGCAGCTCGGGGAATTCAATCTCGCAAGATTCAAAGTCCGTGCACACTGAGAGAGACAGAGAAAAAGAATATCGCTTCGTTTCCGCTGAAATTGGCTAGGAAATAAAGTTTAACCGTGCGGAAAGGTGGGAGAGCGAAGGGCAAGAAGAAGAAGAGGAGGAGGAAAAAATATAGGAAAAATTAAATTTCCCGTACCGGGATGGTAGATAAAGGAAGAAAGACCGGAAATACTGGAAAACTGCGAGAGGCCGAGCATCAAAGAGCTCGATATTAGATCTTCGCAATCAACAAGTATGAAAACTTCGAGTGACATCAACGCGAACGATCCGGCTAGAGGTGTGACTATATTCTGTTATCGATAAATATCGATATGTCTGAATACTTTGATATATCGATGATATGTTGAAGGTATCATTAAGGCGAACGGAGACAGGAGTCGTCGAAGCGTAATTATTTATTATTTAATTCTAGTTATTTTTGTTCGAGCTGATTACTAGACTGTGGATCTTTATGTGAAATGAAAATGTTCATCGAAATGATTTCATCCCTCAATGATTCCGTTGTATTGAAAACAACATTGCAATATTCTGAAATTTTTCTCATCTTTTACTTGTTTATATTTCGCACAACTAATTATTTCATAAATGCATAAAAGCCGCTGTCTACTGATTACTAATGCAGTACTCGTTTCATTCGCCTTGACGATATTTTAATGATATCATCGATATATCATTAAGAAGGTACACCTGCCAGACGGTTTTAAAAAATCGCATTTTCGTTTCGTTGAGTTTTTTCAAGTGTACAGAATGCCATGTTATTCCTTTAGATTCGAAATTACTTAATTTTTAGAACCGTTCAGAGTTGATTTTTCCAGTAAAAATAGATTTTTCGTCCTCAAGTCATTTCTATAACGATGAAATTTTTATGAAATCCTACGCTATAGTGTGGGTAACACGTTCTCATTTGCGAATAAAAAAGAATTTTTCATTTTGGGCGATCCAGTTCGTCTCGTCCAGCAGCGATGTTCCAACGCACGCAGTTTCGGGGTTAATGAATAACTCCGCCATTTTGCAATATTTCCAGGTGAAAAAAATTCCAGAATCAAGTGAAAAGCTACGTGTACACGTTCCCAACAGATGGAAGTTCTTCACTTAGCCGTTACTTCGGAAAAAATTCCACAAGGAGGTCGATTTCTCGACACCGTCCGGCCAGGTGGTACCCACTTAAGTATCAATAAGACATCGATAATCGATAGTCACACCTCTAGATCCGGGACCGGAAGAACAGATCGATGCACCTCTGTCGAATCCTTCGGCTGGAGACACTGGCGTCGGCTCCTCCGCTCAGGAGATCCTCGTTAGTCCCGTTTCCCCTGGTGTAATTAGTCACCCCCGGTCTCGCGAATGAACCCCGTGATGCGCGCCGTGGGTCAGTTGTTCCTCATCGGGCCCCGCGACCGTGCTTCCCTTGTGGAAACGAAACGAAACGAAACGAAAAAAAAAAGAAAAAAACAAGGGCCCGAGGAAGTGTGCGTTTGTCTCTGTCTGCGCGGCGACTCGACTCTACGGGCCCAGAGGTGGCTACCTTGGCCAACGGGGAATGACTGAAGGTGCAAGCCACGCTCGTCTCGGCCACGAGCCACGTCCCAGTGACCTACTGACAATCTCGATCGTGTTCTGGCCGCACGATCACCCCTCCTCGGCTCCTTCCGCCTTCAGTGGGCCCCAAACAGGCCCACCGTGCTCGCGAGCCGGCCCCTTCCCTTTGTGCCGATCGCTCTCTGCCACCGTTTTCGCTCTTTCTTTTTCTGATACCGTGCCGAGTTGCTGTTTCTCTCCTTCTCTCTTGGTAAACAGTTCTCTCTCTTCCTGTCTCCCGGCTCTGGGTCTCTCTCTCTCTCTCTCTCTCTCTCTCTGTCCAGCGTTCCGGAGAACGATGATCCCCGGGCACAGGTGAAAGACGCTCGGAACGAGGCGCGAGAGTCATTATATGTGCCCATAATTATGAAAGTGGTCTAAGTCAAAATTTAAAAAAAAATAAGTGTATCAGTGATTTCACATTACGCTATTTTAAACTGAATTAATTCAATGTAATTTTTACGTTATTGTGAAAAATGAAACGTTAGATAGTGCTCGTTATTTCAACATTATGTGGAACTCGTTTAGTGTTCATTTTGAAAATCGTCCAAGTCAATTCAAACTTTCAAAACAACATGTTTCGTATGAGATTCACGCAAAATTTCACTAATTCAATTCTAAATTAAAATGTTACATAATATAAAAATATTTTCTAATTTATTTAATTGTAACCCTTTAAATATCTCGAAACAAGAAGTATGCGACTTTGACCACTTTCATAATTATGGGCACAGAAATACGGCAATTTTTTCGAATAGCTATTTCTTAACAGTTCATCGACGTAATTCACTTATTTCTTCAGGGACTGTTTTCTAAAATGAGCTATTTTAGGTCCTAATTTCTGTTTTTTCTTTTTTCGATACTGTGCTTCATCGTCTCCCCCTCGTTTCTTTTTTCTCTTGCCGGCCTGCTCTTTCTCGTTCTTCCTCTCGATTGTCATGTCTATGCCTCTCTGTCCACCGTCCCACGGAACGATGCTCCCCGGGCACAGGTGAAAGACGCTCGGAACGAGGCGCGAGAGTCATTAAATAAGGAACGGGGAGGAGTGTGTTTATTTTGAGGCTCGCGGTCTTCTTTCGGACACAACCAGATGCGAACGGACTTATGATACGAGCTGTTCTATTCACTCTACCGCAGTCACTGTCTGCGCGAAAATTGGCTTGGCTTTGAGGGGAAAGAGAGAGAGAGAGAGAGAGAGAGAATTATGTACTATTAAAATTTATTTTAATCTATTATTTTCTTGAAATTTTTCACGGAACCAAAACTTTCTGTTCGGTAGCTATTCTCCGTAATCGATGAAGATAATGTTTACTTACATAAAAATCCACAATTACTAGTTTCTCTTTACACTGCAATTAGTTGTTTTAATAGATTTGAATAAATAAACTATTATAAAGCGAAGTATTTATATTGACAAAGTGAAATATTTTTCGATATGTTTGGAGCGTATCTGCCTCTGCCAATTTCAGCGACAGAATATAAAATTGTGAACGAAACGTTCATTTCCCCGAGGAATATTTTATTTGGATTGAAATGATAACATGCACCGTATTTTTGAGGGACGGTGTACGTGATCTGCTTGCTTTAGAGTTTAGTGGATTCGGAACTGTTTATTCTAGACCGGTATATTATTTCTGTATAAAATCTTCAATGACGACAGTTCGTGGTTGCATTGTAACAATTTGATAAAGTTTAACCATTCCAAGTATTTACACAAAGCTTTATACAGGAATTACCCAGTGCTTGGTAAAATAGTATTTCAAATAGTAAATAATCCTATTCATTTTAAAATATTTTATTTTTGATGCAATAATTTTTGAAAATAATATATTTTATTTTAAGAATATTGAAAATATTGTATTTTGACTTTATTTTCAATTTCAATTTTAAGTATTATTCCTGGAAATAGTGGTTCGAATCCAATACATTTGTGAGTGTAAATAATTTCCTAAAGATTTCTCAAAGTACTAGGTGTATAACGTTCAAACGGAAATATTTTATATCGTATTTCAGATTGCTCAAATAGAAATATTTTATTTTCGAAATTGTATATCCTTTAATCAAAATAAAATTTGACATATTCAATGCCATTTGAAACATTTGTTTCGCGAAATAATGCGCACCTCTGGAATAAGCGAAAACATTCGCATTCTAAAATCGGACATTAAGCAATTTGGGATGAGACATCGGAGGTTCGGATAAACATGGTCCCACCACATTTACCAGGATTCGAAAACTCCTGGCTGGCGAGTTTATCGAAGAAAACGAGGATCCGCAGTTATCCCGTTGGAAACCCGATTTCGCCGGGAAACTAATTCACGGCGGGACACGTAGGGAAACAAAGAAACAGCACAACAGAAACTGGCCGGGGTGGTGGTGTATGTAACAATATCGTAGCGTCAGCTGGTTGTCGGTGTCTGAAACGCGATGGAAGAATGTCTGCGGAAAATATATTTCGCTCGTTCTTCCCTCTCGTACGGAACACGGTGTGGATCGTGACTCGAATGATGGTCAACGTTCAAACAGCCGGAACCCGTGGATGTAATGACGATGGATCGAGTCATTTCCGTTCGAGGAGGTTCGATTTCAATAAATCGCTGGAGGAGGAGAAAACCGAAACGAGGGCGTGTGCTACTCTACTACAAGTCCGATCGTGGACGTACCGCGATTTTTCACCGTACCTGTTCCATACCGGTCCGTCGCGCTTCGAGTCGTCTCGCGCAAATCGAAAATCGCGAGCGTTTTCCCGGGGGCCGATGCACACGGCCGAGCCGAGAGGTTATCATTCGCGGAATGCTAAATTCCGAAGTACTTTCTACGGTTCGCGTGTGCCCGAGACTGTTATCTGAGCTATGCATTTTTCAGCAAAATGGAAACCTTCATGGCTCGCATCTAGATCATTTTCTCGCAATCGGATGTAGGTTGCTCGAAATTCCTGTCGATCGCCGCTGCGAATCAAGATTTATCAATCGACAGGTTTCATGCATTTCTGAGGAAAATAGGAAGTTGTCGTTTCAAACAGTGGACGGATTTAAAAAATTTAGGAACATCATTGTAGCTTATAAATAGACTGCGGATTTTATGCATTTATGACAAAAATGAGTAAGTGTAATTTGAAATAGCAAAAATAGGAAAGTTCAAGCATCAAAGAAATTAATTGTTTTGTGTAACTGAAAAAAAAAGTCGAGTCTCCAAGACATTAAGAACATGAAAAATTATGAAGTTTCTTGAGAATTTGTATTTGACAGAAAATCTGATTGAACGATATTTTGTTTGATTTTCAAATTCCCGGAGCAGAGAGTAAGTGACGGACAGCAGCTCCAGCTGCGTGGAAATGGCGTATCACAGTCGTAGATCGTAGCTCGGAGCGATAGATCTCGCCACCGTCTTTCATCTGAGCGAACCTGCCGCGACAAGTGTGCAATTTGCATAATTATCGTGTAACATTAATTACAATGTATATCGGGTAACCCAGAGCCCTGGTCGCACTTATTATAAAACGCTCTACTTTCGTGGATACGAGAGATGGCGGAGGATGATGGCGAGCTACCTAAATACGTGCAAGCGGTATTGTCACGCTCCAGTGCAAGCGGAACGCGGAACGTATTAATTTGAAGTTGATGGCAACCGTATTGAGTATTGAGTCTTATGTTTCCCATGTAGTAACGACACCGTTCAGATGTGTCTAAATAAATATATAATTAATTTGAAATATTCTTAATTCATCAAATTGATAATAAGGTTGAATTTGACTTGCAAAAAGGCGAATTTGAAGTGCAAAACCTATATCAATGAAACTCATTTGTACAATAAGATTTCATTTTTAATTTTTTAATGTTAGAAATGATTTCTAACCAGTGTGAATAAAATGGATGTAGAAATTGATAATTTTGTAGATAGCATAGTAATAGATTTCCTTTTTTGATCGATAAAAGAGAATGAGGCGATACGCTCCGGGACGAAAAGATAGCACACTTTGAAATCAATGTAATTTCTGTTTATTAATCATTGGAAATTCAATCTCAATATCGTATGTACTTCACATACACTTAGTCTTTTTACACGACCCATTCTTAACACTTTAGTATGTTGTTTTATTAAATAAGCGCGGAAGAAGATATACTTTATCAATTACGTTTTGCAATGGATGTTTGCTCTTCAGTAACTTATGCGCAACTGACAAATGTAAAACTACTATGTATTCTATCATTTTGTCCCGCTTGTGTGCCCCAATATTTACGTTTTCATTTCGAAAATTCTATTGGAGTAAATATGGTGGGTGATATTCAGTACATTGTACGTACAGGCATGTCATATTAAAATATTCATTTTCTTCAGTTTAATGTATCAAATGAGGAAAAATAGATGATGTGCTATCTTTTCGTCCCGGAGTGTATATTAGCGTAGTGTTACTTTCGTTTTCGACTCTCGAAATTGCATGGCGAACCTCGATTTGCGTAACACCACGGCCGATAAGAACAAGACTAGAAAAGCCAACCGGCGCGGCGGTCTGTCCCAGATTCCTCACCCGCATTGCGTTAACTCGTCCATCCGGAAGTGGATTATGGTAGTCGTTATACGCAGGGATAACGCCGTGCGGCAGATAATACGTGAAAGTGCGAGTGAATGTTCCCCATTTGCAAGCTTCTGCTTCCGATATTTGCATTTCCCAATATTTCCCTACTAATCCCGAAATTGTGTAGTTAGTACAGCATCCTCAAATCGAGCAGCGGCACCATTTATTCCCCCAATTGCAGACATAACTCCCACTTAAACTTGTTAAACAAAGTCTGAAAAATCTAGTTCGAATCGTTTCCGAAAAAATTCACATGAAAGTACCAATTATGAATAGAATGCAGATCTCTATGCAAAATAAAATCTGCCAGACTGTTTTAAAAAATCGCTATTTTGTTTCGTTGATTTTTTTCAAAGTGTATAGAGTGTGCCATGTTATTCCTGTAGTTTCCCAATTATTAAACTTTTAGAACCGCTCAAAGTTTAGTTTTCTAGAAATTTCGTTTATATGTTTGACTCTGAATAATAATTTTGACGCAAATGTTAAAGTTCAATCTGTATTTTGTTTATTAGGTGGTATTCAAAATGCGGCGAATTATCGACTCCGATGGGGCGCTTCTTTGCATGTAAATGGAATATGCAAGTGGATTAAAAAACCAATCACAGTGGTAATCGTATTATTTTGAAATTTAGTTCTCTGTTCATTTTATCGGATAAACAAGAATATCGACAAAGGTGTCCTCCGCTTTTCTTAACTAACAATTTATATTACACACTGAAAGATATATTTTTAATGGCTCGTACATTTTATACACCCTTTTCCGCTGAGAGCAACGGTTGCGAAGGGAATATACGGTCGTTTAAAAATTCCTTTCAAGGCAAGGGTTGTTTTCCTGGCAATTTCGACTCGCCCCAATACGGACAACTAACCATTCCGCTCTTCTTCCGTTCTCTAGTTTTTTTCCGAGTGCGATTGCACTTCCATCGTCTTTCTCATCACGTTCCCTTTTCATCTGCGCGCCGAACGATACAAAGACTCATACTCGCCGAAATTCCGAGACCTAACTAAACCCATACGAATATTCGGAGATGCTTTCTACCAGTCATCATGAGCCACCTCACTTTTCGGATACTGTCATCTCCTGCCTCAGCTGTTGGAATTTTGTATCGACATTGCACGCGCTACCAGCAAAAATATTCGAGAGAACACTTTCAACTCGAAAGTCTCGACGAATAGAACAATTATTTCAACGATTAAATTAGATGAACATCTCGCACATCAGTACCGGACTTAATTTTATTATTTCGTACTTTCTCACAAGTGCATAAAATTCACAATCTAATCAAAATGTTCAACATGTATTAAATGCTAGAAGATGAACGAATAAATACAATACTGAAAGAATAAATACTCGGAGAGGTACTGTCCTCTGTTTGTTAGCATGACTTCTCTTAAATAAATAGACTGCGGATCTTTATGCATTTATGAACAAATTTATCGGACGAAATGTAAAACAGTAAAATATCAAAAATATTTAAGAACATTGTGATGTTGTTTCCAATGCAACAAAGTCGTTAAGGGATGAAATCAATTTTTATTTTATTCCACCTGCCCACAATTAATGCAGAAAATTTTTATTTTGCATAAAGATCCGCAGTCTAATTATAAACTATTACTGTTCGGCCATATATTATAAATAGACTGCGGATGTTATGCAATAATGGCAAAAATGGGTAGATACAATTTAAAATAGAATACAGATTAAGAGAAATTAGAAACATGAATTTACTATTTTCAACGTATTCAAATTATTAAAGGATGAAAGACGTTTTCACGTGGTCCCTCTTTCTTAAAATTAATGCACAAAATCCTTAGATTTTGCATAAAGATCCGCAGTCTAATTATACACTATTACACTTTCCCTTTTTCAGAAGTGCATGAAATTCACAATTTAGTCATCCAGATCCCGAAAATCGGTTTTGAGAGACAACCACGCAGCAGCCAACGATTATTCGCAGATGGCAGCCGTTCGAAATTCCTGTTCGACCTCCGAGCGACTTAAAAATGTTAGAAATTCCTTGTCTACGTCACCGCGTCGCAGAAGTAGGTCCCGAGCATCCGACTTTCTCGGACTTCTTCTCGTTTCTTTTTTATTTATTTTTTCGACAGAAAAAAGAGATTGCAGTGTGTCGATCGGACCTTATACAACCGCAAGGAATTCCAGTGCGAAAACGATATTGCTTGCGTATAATCGGCGTGCGGGTACCACGGTGTGAACAATGCGATATCACAAGTGGAATCAGGACCCGGTAGAGCGACGGGCTATTAGGAGAAAGCGGCCCCGAAAATTAATCTTTCGGCCGCGAAAGCTGATCGAACATCGTGGGCCTCGATAGGACCGTACCCTAGAATCTCGTTCCCGAAACCAAAATCTTTCTCTCGTTAGTCACGCGGCCCGAATAGAGACCAGGGCCACCTGTTTGCCTCCGGACAACCTCTGTGTATGTTTTAGATTTGCATACGCGGACACGTACCCGAATCTTAACCCATTTCCTCTTGTTATTAGCAGTATATTAACTGGAGGCTTCCTTCTAGCTTATTTTGCTCCCAGTGAACATGCTATCTGGATGTTAAGCGATTTTTCGAAATTATCATCGGTGATGACTAGACAGATTTTATGCATTTATGAGACAAGTGAGTGGGTGTAAATTAAAATACCAAAACATTAAATTCAAACATTAAATTAAATATTCTTTTAAAGGGCGTACGATTACTTTTTACACCCACTGTATGTATATACTGTTATATTATTTTCAATCTATTGAACATATTAGGAATACAAATTTCTGTTTCACTGCAGTTTGTTGCAATTCATGGAGACACTTTTTATTTTGCATAGAGATCCGCTGTCTAGTGATAACAGAAATGAGTAGAAGTATTCATTGATTGCAAAGATAAATTGAAGAATTCACGATTTTAGATATGAAATTTGTTTGGATAAGACGATATAAAAGTGTTGCTGAATTAAATGTAGAAGTAAAAGTATGTTAAACGTGACTGAAGGTTTTACCGCAGCTTGTTTTACAGATTTACATCGAAGGGAAATGCATTTGATAAATGGCTGTCGAAGAGAAACTCGTTCCCTTTATCAAAGGCTTCATTATGTATCGAAAGAATTCCGATAACTTTCTAAAATTGTATAATGTAGCACTTCCCTTTTTAATTCCCTCCGTCCGATCCGAATAAAATATTTAACATGATATTGTCGTCTCGACGTATTAACTGTTCAATTTTAGAAATTCTTACAAAAGAAACAATACTCATTGAGAGTTTCTAGCAACAGCTTCTCAAACATAAAGAATGTGATTTTCTGCAAACGGAATAAAAAAAGACAAACGATCAATTGCAGTGGAAAAATAGTAGCACGAGTCTGACGCTATGAAATAAATGAAACAAAAGCAAAGCAAACGAGGGGGGGCCTCGTTTAAGCGAAGAAACCAGATATAAACGCAAAAGGATATCGGAGAAAATAAATTCTTCTAATTGCGATACCTATTATAAGAATAAAAGTATCTTTTAAGGTAGAAAACTTGGAGAATAAAAGGGGGAAAGAATGGACACTGTAACGAACGAGCAATAATTGTTTTCGTTATTTTAATGAACCTTATTAAACGACTTCGTCTGTTAAATTATTCGATGCTCATTCCTCTGCTTCCGCGAGCTTTCTGAAAACGCAAGAATCTGAAGAAACAACAGAACTCTCTAATAAATCGAACAATAAAAAATCTTTGTCAATGTTATATTCTATTATAGAAATTAACATTCTTCATTCGTTGACATCTCTTCGAGGTTCTTATGCTAGTTATAAAAGAATCTACAAATATTGTGTAAGACTACTCGCAACAATACATCAATTTTTGCTCGCAAGACCTAAAATTACATAGTTAATTGCCGGTATTGTTCGAAGACAGTGAACTTCGTTTCAGGAAACGGAAGAAGAATTTTGTCAATTTCCGGTAAAACGAAACAACAAAGAAAGAAAGAGAACACCGTCGTTCTCAGGACTGGTGCAACGAAACCTACACGGATGATTCAACTTCTAACGACAATGAATCGAGCGTTCTTCCGGTTTGGGAATAAATTTTTTGCTGGAAGCGTCGTTTCTCCAATTACCAGCGTTGTTGCCAGCCGCACAGTTTTACACGGAGAAACGTAGGAAGAATGCATGCGTGTCGAGAATGTGTCGTTTATGTCTCACGTCCTAAATACGGGCTGCGTAGACGCCGAGGAAAATGACACCCAATGGGATCGAGCTCACGTCGGATTCCTACGCGCCGGGATCCGTGGAATTGGGTTCGCCATTGAAATCGTCTTCGAGCTACCACTTATTACGCGGAGATTCTCCTGTGATTGGTCCGAAAAAGTTGTTTCTTAAGTGCACCTTTAAAGTACCTAAAATTTCATTGTGAAATTCGTTGCAACGACACGCGGAATCCTGACATCCATTTTATTCAGTAAAAAAAGAAGCTACACGTCTTTTTATTTCTTTTTCTCACAGTTTTACTAACATTCTCGTTATTCACTATACTCTGTAACACTCTGTAATGTACGTTATGTTGTAATAAGTCTCCTAAAAGATTTTCCAATAAAAAAAAAGTTGCTCGATGTTGGTTCGGCGTGGACACAGCTTCGTGTAAGAAAGGCTGAGTTTTCCAAAGGAATTTCATTTTGAACCCGTGCTCTGAAGGGTTAAATAAAATAATAAATAAGAATTGTTGGTTTTAAGGTAGGATATGAAGCCGTTTATTTTAAAAGTTCCCTAAATCCATTTTCGAGAAAAATCAAGCTAACAATTTTAATATTTACATTTCTAAGTTATGTTTTCACTCTGAAGCAAATTGTAACTAATATATTTAAAATCACAAAGATTTTGCAAAGAGGAAATGAGCTGGTTAATAGAATAATACAAATTTTTATTTTGTAAAGATAATAACTTTATTTTAAATGAAATGAAACAAGAGGATTTCATATCAACAAGATTGTTGGAGGATGCAATTTTTCAAAGGGTAAAGAATTCTAACGGAGGAACAATAAATTGGTTAAAAGTATGCTGGATTCTAGATATTTTATATCGGCCGGCGAGTTGGTATGCGAACAAAAGTAATCGTTAACCGGTGAAACCTTGTTGCACAATTATCTGACAAGATCGTGGCCCGTGGTGCCCACTTCCTATAACCTCGTTTTCGTCAATTCCTGGGACGGAACCCCGCGGAAGATGGAGAAAGGAAAGTTTTTCAGCCGATTAATGCGGATACAAAAACGCGCCGCGGCTACGGGACGTCTCGATACCCCACATTCACGGCTTTTAATGAGACACGAAGACGATTCGAACAACCATACGTCAGGCATTCGCAATTATTTGCATGCCCCATTTATGGCTGCGTAGAATTTTCCCCGGACCCAACCGCACATCGCGACGGAGACATGCGAGTAAAAATGTTCTGACCAGACTGTAAGGATCTTCGTGCAACATTTATGCGAATGTTTACAATAACATTTCGGATTTCTTTAAACGAAAAAAATCAGTCTCGAAAGTCTTAGAATTAGGCAAAAAGAACATTTCCTTTTTCTGGATAAAAATGTTTACAATAGAATTTCGGATTTCGAGAGACAAGAGAAATGAGTTTCCCAAAAGTCTTAGGCAAAATGAGTGTTCTACGAGTCTTACATTAGAAAAATCGATCTTCCAAAAGTCTTAGAGGAACGGGTCTTCCGAACTATTTCAGCTTCATTCAGCTAATGAGAAAAGTTTTGGAACATCTTGATTAAGAAGACTCTCTGGAATGCTATGCAACAACTGCAACGTTCAGAGAATATGTAACGATGTAGAAATGATACTGATACTCGTTCTTGCAGGAAGCACACTCGATATTAAATATCTATCGAATATTGAGCCTCGTAAAGGGCTCCTTTTTAATCAGAAGCCTGAAGCAGATGTTCAACGAAATTTCAAAACTGGAGAACTAAAATATCTCGTCATTTTGACTCCTGTCAATCAGTGATTATAATTATCTCGAAAAATATTGTAGAAGGGAAAAGAAAATTTATATTTTTTGTATGACTACATTTATTCGAATGCTTAATTCGTTACAAACGAATCAAATTTTATTTCATGTAAAAGGAAACGCGTAATATTCACATTTGTTAGACTGTTTAAATTCTTCATCACGAGTCCGACTCGTTAAAGTACGGCAAGGGTTTAAGGAATCAGTGGAATGATGTATTGAATATATGAAATACAAGTTAAACGAAAGTGGAATGTTATATTAAATACAACTTCGTTCGATCAAGCAGGAGACAGATTGCACATGAACATGCAACACTATTTGCAGCAGGGAAACGCATCTGTCGCTAGCAGACTCTCTTCGAGTACAATCCAATTCCTCTAGTATAATCCGGCGTGCTCTACAATGCCGCACAATATCGTTGCAATCAAAATTTTCGTGTCGGAAACGATTCAAACTTTGAGTAAAATTTTCCTTCAACTAATGGATTTCTACTGCACGCCTCGATGAAGCTGCGTTGACGCTTGCGTTACACGATTGTTTAAATTAGAACTGCATGTCTTGAAGGAAGTACATTTAACATATCAAACGAAAAATTCGAACTTGTCAATTATGTACAATATTATGTTCGATATTTTTATCGAACGGTGGTTCCGATGAATATACACTGGTGTGAATAATTATAAACTCGCAGTTATTTCCTGTATATTTTCGTTATTATTTCCAGGAATCTCTATCAACTTTGTTTCGGTACTATGAAAAACATAAAAATTTGGTTGAGTTTATAGTTATTCACAGCACTGTATTTGTGCGATGTTCAATTCTATTTCTCAAGAAACAAATTGCTTCGCTCTGAGGCTCAGTCTATCAAATATTAAAGTAGTGAAAGGGACAATATGACTAATGAGTTGTTTTCCTGGTATTTCATCGTTCTTTCGAGCAACTGCCACCCCCTATAATCAGCAAGTATAGTCGCTAAAATACAAGGGAGAATTTTGTCAAGAGAACGGACAACCTTTCATTTCCGAATAGAACTTCTAATTAGTACATAAATATTCATTGATAACTAGACAGCGGATTTGATGCATTTATGACAGAAATGAGTAGACCGATAAAGGACAATGTTTTGGGAAAATTCGCTAAGAAGAGTAACGGCTGTCGGGTGTCGGCCTTCATGGTGAGCCTGATGTTCGGCTGGGTGCCGCTGGTAATCTGAAATAATCATGATCTGGAGACAGGCCGTCGCCCTGGGCGTCGGAACGTTCCGAATACTCAGTGGCAGACACGAAGACAGAAGTCCCAGTTTCCTCCTCACGGAAATCAGATATCGGGTGGCGTCGTTGCTTCCTCCTTCTTCTTCGTGTCTTTCTTTCTCTCTCTTTCTCCTCGTTCGCCCCATATTTCTTTCCGCATGGTTGTTATTATTATCCGGGGCGACCGGTGGTGCAACCCTTTGTCCAACCGAAGCGTGACAGGTGCGAGAGAACGTGCATGACGTAACAAGGTACCGTTATACCGATACTAACCCATGTGGCTGCGCACACGCACACCGTGTCCGAAACCCCATAAGAATGCCGGATGCGACGCGGAACACCATGGGGAACATGGGCCGGTGTGGCGCAGAGCGGCCGTTGCCGCGAAATTCTGTCCTGTTGTGAAAGTGACATGGGAGAAAAGGACGAGCGGATAGAGGGGAAAAGGAGAGACGACCCTGGCCATGCTAATGATCGCGATGATCCACTTTTCGCGATACTGGAAAGTGGATTCGAACCTTGCCGAGAGTCGCTCGTCCTGTCTAGCGTGTTAGGGGATGTTGCTATTCCATGGTGACACTGCGGATTTTACCATTCCACCATTTTTCCTTTCCCTAGTTCTCGCAACGTGTTCGACTCTGGGATTCTTTGCACGATTCAACGACCAATTACCAGTAGAATCAGATTAGACAGAGAAAGAGAGAGAGAGAGAGAGAGAGAGAGAGAGAGAGAGAGAACAGTGTGCTATAGTAATTGCAAAGGCGCTAATTCGTGTCGGTGAAACTAGCTGGCAATTAAAATGGAATATCATCGCACAGAGATTTAGAGACACTGTGTTTGCTGAATCACGGTGAATGCATCCGAAGATTTCTCTGCAATTCCGACAACTTGAGATCTTTTTCAGAAATGTTTGCAGCGCGTTGTGCAGCAAACCAATTGTTCTAACTACCCAAAAAAGTTCAAGTCCTTCGTCGTTAAATTGACACAGTGGTGAAAGATCGATAAAATAACAAGGTACAGTGTTCCCGCGATTGATGTGACTTTCGGGGATGCGGATGATGTGACTTTTTTATCCCCCACTACTAGGGGGTTCCTCCTTGGGCGGTCGGCACAAAGAAATTAAGCTATTAGGGTGTTTAAATTGGGGTTTTATGATACTCGATATATCATTCTCAGGTATGGAATAGCATTAGTACAATACAACAATTTCCCGCTTAGCACCGTTGTTTACACTTGGAAAAGTTATCCAAGAAATCTACGTAAAAAAACGTAGTACCATTTCGTTTCCTGAGACTCGATAGCTCCGAGGTTCTCACAACAATCGCGGGAACACTTATACAGTTATTTTTCACATCGAATTGATGAGTTAACATTCACACTCCCGTCCATAAATCACTGGACACTATTGTTAATTAAAGAATACAAGCTTCCAGCTTGATTTTATTGTTTTACTTTGATTAGATGCAGCTATTATACTATTGGATTGTAGCTATTACACTATTAATTTTCGAAATTTGATTTATGAGCACTGAGAGCACGAAACAGGGAAGTTTCTTTAATAAGAAAGTTCGGTAAGGTTCGATAAGAATTCTTTAATAAGAATGAAGATGGCAGAGGGTTACGCGAATTTTCCTGGAGAAAATGTAGGGAAGAAAGCATGGACAGGAATTTCGTAAAAGTGCGTCTCGGATTCCTCTTTTTTCGTTAGACCAGCTATAATCCTTTCTCCGTGGTTTCCTGCCGGGCGGCCCGGGGCAGAAAGCGGGAAATTAAGGCGACGTCGTGCTGCGGAAAATTGATCTCACGTGGACACGAGTGGTTGCCCAGAAACTTTCATGAATATTCGTCTCGCTTGTTAAAGGGGCGAACCGCGCGGCCGCGGCCGCACCGATAAAATGCTCTCTCGATCGCATGGCGATCCTGCTGATTCCGTGAAACAGTCTAACGACGTCCTAACTGCTCCGAAATCGCTACACAGCGCTGAAATTCGATGACCGACCGGCATTCTCTTTGACGCCGCGCCGGCCACTGCTTCGAAAATAAAACCCTCGCAGAAACGATTCACAATGGGTTCTGGGGCTGGTCGGTCGGAAAATTCAGCTCTCACGAGAAAATATAAACAATTATTCCAATGCGATAAAATTGATCTACTTCGACCTACAGAAATTTTATGGAAGATCGTGTTATTAGAACCAACAATTTGTAGATTGTCCAGCTACGTTAATATTTCGTATTTTTATCAAGTATTTCATTATTACTTTGACGAAGACAACATCAGTCGTCTGGTTTTTTCCGCATCGACCGATTTCGATGAAATTTTCAGAATATGTATGATTGATACACATCGGTGTCCGCCGATATGCAAATGGAGGATGAAACAACGCGGAAAATTGTCTTATTATTGTGTACGTAAAATGTGAAGCGCTGATCAAGCGCTTTATTAGTAGCAAAAAACTGGAATGGCTGGGTTCATTGATTTTTCTGATTTGTAAAAATGTTTGGCCGCGGTATTCGCCGTCCGCCGATATGCAAATGGAGGATGGAACGAAGCGGAAAAGTGTCTCGTCGATGGAGGATTTCACGGTGAAAAGTCGACCGGCTGCCGAGCCGTCTCGATCAGATGTTTAAATCATCGGTACTTATCGGTGGGCTCATCTCGCATATACATGGAAGTGGAGAAGGAGGAAGATAGAGAGGCACGGATTGCTCCGTGAGATTCAGAATGAATCGGTCTCTTCGTCTAATGGCCGCGCGCTCCGAGAGCATCCACCTACATCTCTCTCTTCATCATCTGGCCGCGCCGGAGGATCTTTCTCTGCCTACACGCGGCCTTATTCTCGACATAGATCCGGAGAAGGAAGGACGCCTCGAAGAGAGACGTGAGAATGCTGACACACTGACTCGCTACCCCACATACCCTTTTACCTTTTCAACGAGTATTCAGAGGACGCCTGGAAGGGGACGAGGAAGCGGAAGATCAGCTCCGCGAGAGCCACCTTGCCCGAAAACTTTTACATTCTCCGCCTCTTCCTCCGAAGAATAATCCACCAGAGATCCCAATAAATATTAACTCATTACTAGGCGATCGTTTCATTATTTTTCTGTGTGTCCATGGCTCGAGACTTTTTAACAGATCCGCCCATTAGTCCACGGTAACGACAATTTAAGTTATGAACCAACAAGTCATCCCAGTGACGTCTTCTAATCATTTATCGTTCGATATTATAACGTCAAAGAACATATTACATATAATGATCTTCATGCAAAATAAAATTTTTCCACCAGAATTGCAACAAACTGGAGTGACATAGAAATTCATTTTCTTTCTCAATACGTTTAACAGGTCGAAAATAATGTAACAGTATTTTGAAATTCTACTAATGTTGTTGCTGTTTTATATTACACCTACTGATTTTTGTCAGAAATGCATAAAATCCGCTGTCTAGTTCTCCTAAACAGATTTTCGACCACTTTGACGACTTCTAACCCAACATGATATGTTTATCGAAAAATGAAAAATTCCGGTCTCCGTCCATGGACCAGAATTGGAAGGTCTCAGAGCCGCGAATCACTCAGAGAAACGGCATAGAAAAGTCACAAAAATGAAGGACGTGTACGCGGAGTTTAGGGGATGGACTGAACTCGGCGCGGCGCCCGGGCGTCCCATCGAGCCTCTGTGTCAGAGATTGGACCACACCAGCACATAGGATCGCGAGTTCATCGTGTACCACTGATCACAAACGTAGCTCACAAACCTTTCTTTCCGCAGCAGTCCGGCAGGCAAGTAATCCTATTGGCACACACACTTGGCACTTGTTGATTCTCTTGTTCGATCTCTGTTGTTCCTTCACCGGCCGTGATCCTCACGAAGGTAGTAGAAGAAGACGAAGAAAAAGAAAGATGAACGAAAGGGAATCCGGGTACCCGTGGGATCAATTAACAAACGTGACGGGCAGAAGGCAGCGACGGGTTCGCCAAGTGAGTTCGTTGTGAGCCCGCCAGAAACGATACGCACTCTATATACTCTCCCCTCTCAGGGTCGTCGGCTTTCACCAAAAACCCTCGCCGGGTCCGCACTGCCTGTCACCCGCTACAGAAAAATCGAAATTCTTCGGACCATCCAGCATATCCCGCAGCGGAAAAGGGAAATGATCGAGTCGATCGCGGGAAAACACGATCGGAGAACGTCCGAGATCGGTTCCTGGTCCCGGGGACCTCGTTTCCGAGGATCCAGATCCTGCGGACAATACTTCGGCCGCTTCGGGCCGTCTCGGGCCGCGTGGGCCCGACTTTCTTTTTCTTTAATCATCCGCCGACAGAGCCGCGACGCGACGTAAACGGAGCGAGGTTGAATCACGACGTTCGTCAGCAGTGGTCTACCTAACCGAATACCGGACGTCCTCGGGACCGGATGTCGGCGAAAGTCCTCCGAATTCACAGACAGGTTCGACGAAAATTTCTTTCGTTTGTTTTTATCCGGTATCTTGCGATTCACACAAACAATTTTTATTTTGTCTGTTTACTTATCTCTCTCGGGACTGCTCAGCTCATCGAGCATCTTTTAGATGGGACAGATTTATTGAAATATGATAAAACAAAGTGGAATAGTATATTATCGCGTTGAACGTTCGGACAGAAGTGACAAAAAAAAAAAACAAACTGAGACGCTATGCGCGAATGTTTAAAAACAATTGTTGCCCGGAATGAAGAAAGCTGATTGATGATTGCATGAATGCCATCAAAATCTTTACCCGAACTTAAGAATTGTAATTTATTAGGACCCGTATAAAATAATAGTTATATTATGTAGACAGCGGATCTTTATGCAAAATAAACATGTTTTACCTGAATTATAACAAAACTGGAGTGAAATATAAATTTATTTTCTTTGTCATCATGGATAAAAGGTTGAAAATAATAGGACAGAATTTTCAAATTCTTCTAATGTTTTCACCGTTTCAATGTCACCTACTCATTTTTGCATTAATTGCATAAAGATCCGCTGTCTAGTGATATGGCTAACTGAAATTGCGGTTCGAAGAAAGTAGTTTTTGGGCGTTCGTTTCGAGGCTGGATCTCTCGCGCCTCCTGTTTCGCCTCTCCTCTTTCTCTCCCGTCGGTATCGGAAGTGGAGCACGGTCAAGATAGCAGCGAAAGTCTTTAACGTGGAACGTTCACGGTCACTGTGGCTTTTTAGACACCGCACACGCTGAATCGCATAGCTTTTTGTACACTTGTCTATTATGTAAAGAGAGCCGAGATGCGTATCAACTGTTTGAATTAATTGAGATGCGAACACGAAAGCAAGTGGCGAGTGACATAGATAACGGACTGGAGAAAAGGAAACTTTGCTGATTGCTGAAACAAGCTGTTCCTCAACGGTTTTTATTTTTATGGTGCCAGTTAATTAGAGGCGACGTTTGTACACTAATTACGTACGCGGTTATCTTGCTCTTCGACGCCTTTACACGTTTGCCGCGTGATCAGTTGACACTGACGAGTCCCTGGGCCTTTTTGTTTCCAAGAAACAGCATGATCGAAACGAAAGTGCAATCTACTCTTGCTATTCTTCTGCTTATTAATTTATACTATTTTCGCGTGCAAAGGGTGAGTTTGGACTGCAAAACCTACACTTGCGAATGAATAGCTTTTTGACACATAATCTATTCATTTCTAGCGTGCATTCTTTTCTTCCTAACATCGACATGATCAAATATCTTATATTAAAAAACAAATTAAAATATTTTAGTCGATTTCTAAGCTACAGCTGGAGTCGATAAACCGGTAAAAGTGCATAACAAGGTTAATTGAAGATCGCTATTCCTCAAAAATCAGTGTTGAACGCAGTCATGGCGAACGGTGTTTGTCGATGGAGCGTAAAGCGTAAATGTACTACGTTCACAATAAAAGTGGACATGGGAAATAAATATCGACAGAGAGTGACCCATTTACTTCTGCGTTATCCATTTCAACGGACAGGAGACAGATAAATATTTCTTCGTTTAGTAACTTCAGTGAGCCAACAATTATATACTTACAGATTTCCTGAAACTCGTATCGATTTTTCGAAAAACGAGAGATAAAGTTGGATGACGCGATCGTTACCGAAAGTAAGGGACAAATTGGGAAACATCGGCGGATCGCAAGCACGAGCGGCGTTTTCTCCGGGGAAATTACAGAGCGGGCCGCGAATTACAAGGCAAATCGGATCGCAATTAACGCGCATTCTAAAACAACGACCTCGTTAATTTCCCCGGATTCGCTGGCGCGGCGCGGCGTTCTTTCCTCGAAAGGCCCCGGTTCCGCGCTCAGTTCCGATTCCGGAAGAAAGCTAAGCAACCGAATTTCGCGTCCGCAGGAACGGTGAAATTGCGCAATTTTTCCACGAGCATTGACGTCAGCGGCCATTCACGAGTGCCTCGCGCGCGGCTTTCACACGGATCTTGCTTTGTCGTCCGCGTACCTACATACAGCCTGCCTCCGGACGAAACTTTAGTATCGCTACGCAACGCAGTGTACCGAATGGCCATTCTAGACGGGAAAATGTCATGTCAGGAGATAGATACAACTCCCATATATTCGTTTTTATAATGGTTACTGAGCCTAATTATTCGGAAGCGGATCTTTATGCGACATAAAACGTTTATACAGGGTGTCCCGTTTAAGTGAGAACAGCAGGATATCTCGGAAGGCGTTCTCGTTATCAAAAAAGTGTGCGTACAAAAGTTGTTTGGTATGACGGGCTACATTACGTAATATTAATTGTTTTCTTGTGGGTGGAGTAGTGGAGGAGATCTGAAGATCGAACTACTTTTCTTAAATGGAATACTACATTTTTTCTTGAGAAAATAACAGCAGGTACTGAGACAAATCCGAAGAGGTGCTATATGATATTATTCTGATTTTGATAAAGGTAAATTGTAAAGGGCCCAAATAAAACAGTTTTAAAAAATGCCTTTTTCATTTTTTGCATGTAAACATGTAAATTATAATTGTTGGAGAACCTAATTGATTCTAAAAAATCAGGTCGTTTGGTACAATTATAAAGAAGTTATTCTGTTTTAATGGGCGTTCGAAAACTTTCGTGGCTCACTATAAGTTGACATCATTAGCCGCATCTGATGTATAGGATTTTTTTCCACCTAGATTGAGCATTCGGCACACTGTGCGATGGAAAGTCCCACTTTTCTTGCACGCGCACGCCATTCCGGCCTAACCGAAATCACGCCGTTTTTCCACACTTTGCCCATTCCAATTATTTTAGATACTCAGAGAGCATTTTCCTTCGAGGTCAACGGCACGTGTCGGCAGAGTTGGGCATTAATCGATTAAAATCTTAATCAAGATTCATTGATTAATGTGTACGATTAAAAAAAGAAATCGTCGAAAAATCGGAGACTGATTCAATCGATTGATGAAGTTACTCGTCAATCGTTGATTAAAAAAAGAAATCATCGAAAAAAAACATAAATGCACGTAAACAGAGTTTGTATTATAGACAAAATGACAATACACCTAAACTCAGTTTACATTTTTTGCAGTATTCGTATAGTTTTGATTCCGTATTTCATTTCGAAATTTCAGCAGTTAATCATTAATCAATTATCCGATTGACGATTACAATTGAAAGGAATATAATCGTTAATCGCAATTAACGACTAAAGTAGAATTTTAACCGTTAATCCCAATTAACGATTAATAAGTATTTCATCGTTAACCGCAATTAACGGCTAAACTAGGAGATTAATTGTTAATTACGATTAACGATTGAAGTAGAAATTTATTCGTCAATCGTTGATTAATTTTTTTCTGACTAACAAGGTAGCGCAGGAAAAATTTCCCGTGTCAATTTTTGAAAACCTCCGACCCGGATGCGAGACAAGAAAAATTCGAGAGTCTCCTCCCTCCAAACTGCGCCGTTAATAGTTTGAATTCATTGCGGAACGAGTCTTGACAACTATTAACAGACAGCCTGGAACCCGGTTATGCCATTCCTTTCGTTTTGATTTTGCTGGGCTGCTCTTGACGTGGAAAACCGTGTCGCGGTGAAAAGGGAATTTGAAAAACGGTTTCTAGAACGCTTCACCTGCTAAATCGCCGCAGCCTTTCCAAATCCTACTGCGGCTGCTTTCCATTCTAGACGTTTTACAAAACCAAACTCTCTGTATAGGAACTTTGAATCCCCCGGAAGTCGGTTGACAAATCGTTTTATTTTTGTTCCTTGTAGAACTTTCGATTGACAGAGTTTTCAGCGTATTTCTGGTTATTTTTCGAAAATGTTCAAAGTATAGATGAATGAACTTTTAGAAGACCCTAATAGATACAGCTAAAATCTGTTTTAAAATCGTTTGTGCACTATATCGAAAAATTTTACGACGATTAACAATTGCAAGAGGTGTTTGGATATCCTTGGAAAATCTTCGTTATCGGTGAAGTTTGATCGGTGTTAGTAATCGCGATCGATCCGATGGAAACCGGGTTGAAGAATTTCATTTCGAAGCGAAAGGAGAGCGTTTTGGGAACACTTTGAGGAACGCTCGATGTAGCAGAGGTATTTTGAGACGACTTGAAATTTCCAAGGCACCGGTGCACCGTATGTATGCATGTATGTATGTATGTACGTGGAAGAATCCAATCGGATCGCGCGTTTGACCGATTTCTCGGTACGAACCACCGAATCGTAGGAATTCGGGGAGCGTCCCGGGCACCGATCCGCTGCGTCGATTTCGAGACGGCAACTCCGATCGGTCATTTCGGGTTAAGTCGAACGGAAGATTTAGTTCTGGCATACTTTCGACTGCCAAAACCGCATCGAGAACGCCGTCCCTACCGCACCGAAATTATCGTTACAAATCGCATGATCGAAGCCCTACGGATTCACCAAATTCTGCGCAGCCAACCCTTGCGAACCGTGGCAATTCATCGCTGTTAACGTGATCATTAGATTGCGCATAATTATGCCAAATTTATTATAATAAAAATAATTGAAAGTCGGAATTAAGTCGAGAATTTATTTTATTTTTCTGCAGTATATGGAAGAACAATTTTTCTCCACATTTTCTGATCCATGTACATAATCCATACTACTTTCGTTACGGTAACAATGAATTACCATTGCCATCACAATTATCGCACAACATTTTAATAATTAATGTGAAGCGCCGTTGTGCTATTACCCTGTATTTGCCCTTGTAACCATTTTTCCGAATTTTTTTCTGAATCTTTTGATCCACGTAAATAATCCTTACTACTTTCGTTACAGTACCAGTGCATTACCATAGCCATTGCAATCACTGATCAATATTTTATTAATTAATGTTAAGCACTATTGTGCTGTATTTGCTCTTGTAACACGGGCGTTTACGCTTCGCAAATACGTTGAACGGCGATCTACAATAATTACGCCATACTTGTTACCATAAAGTACTATTCAATGCGGTCGCGGAACAACCTTCATCAGAATTAATTGATACACATTGTGCTTTCACTAATAATTCGCTGAAAAGCACTACACACAGTCTCGGCCACTACACAATGCACGTTACACACAAGAGAAATATGAATAAAGAGAGTGCTGTCGCTTTTCGAAAAGTTAAAAATCAATGAAGACTTAATGAGGGTTTAAGAAGAGGACCGTAATGTTATGCAAAAGCAGATTAACCTACATAAAGAGAGTCGTATATCATCCTGAGGAAACGTTGAGGGAAGTAGTACGCCAACGTTGTAATCAACAACACAAATGCTCGTGTCTGGTGTCTTCAACGTAACCGGCGAAATAAATTCGAAGTATCTCCACAGAAACAATACAGAAGTAAATATGTATTGAAAAGAACTCGAAGTAACGATTCGAACAACGTCCTTACAACATGAATGGATTGTGGAGACCTATTCATTAATGCATTCAGTAAGAATGCTAAATTAATGTAATTAAAAATGACGATTCTATCGGTGTGTGCTAAGTTAACCCTTCACTCTGCGTATAGGGGTGTAAACGCACCCCAGGCTAATTAAAACGTACATGAAAATACATAAAATTTCAAAAGTCCAATTAGGAATGCTATCTACGACTTATTTCACAAAAAATTAATATTGTTAAACTAATTATTTTTATTTATAGAGAACTATGCTTTATTAAATTGTGTAATCTTTTCATACCTACCGTCATGCAGAGTTGGGCAAAAATTTTATTTAAATAAAAATTTTAAATAAGAAACCCACTTGGAAAAGATCCAGTTTTTTCGAAATTTTTATTGAAATAAAATTTTTGCCCAACTCTGCCGTCATGAAAATGAATAAAATATTTTCTTTACATTTTACAATTTTACATTATATTTGTACGCGGAGTGAAAGGTTAATCTATTTAGTAACACACCTGAATAATTTGCTGCTAAACGGACACTTCGATAAATTACCCGAAAAAATCAGGATATGCTTTCGGATCGATCCGAAGGTATGGCACAGCAGGTTGCAAGCGAATCATTCGAAAAAATGCCCATTAAAACCGGCACACAGTGTTCGTCTCTCCATAGTGGGCCCCGTGCGCGACATCGTTTCATTCTCACGGTTCACCTTGAACCAACTTTCTCCTCGACGTGTAAAATCTGAGGCTTCTCGGTCGCTAATTAAGATGCGCACTGCAAACGGGAAAAACCGTGGGCGCACGCGCGAACGCAAGGCATCAACGGGCTAATTGCGCGTGCCAAACCTCGCTCCAGGGATTCCTTCATAAACCAAACGTTCGTATTGGTTCGGGAAAAGCTGGAACACTATAGGATGCATCGAGGTCACACGTGAACTTCCCCAATCATCGAACGGTAATCAACATTTCGGAGAAACTGACCAAAATCGAATTTCCGAACGTTATTCAGCACTCTCATTTGTGTTCTTCATTCTTAATTTATATATCGTATGTATTCTTCACTTTCATGTTCTTAATTTTTCATTTATACGTCGTTCTATTCTTCACTTTTACATTCTTCATTTATATATCGTATGTATTCTTCACTTTCATTTTTTTCATTTTTGATTTTTAAGTCGTCCTATTCTTCACTTTTATACTCTTCATTTTTCATTTATATCTCGTATGTATTCTTCATTTTCATGTTATCCATTTTTAATTTATAAGTCGTTCTATTCTTCACTTTTATATTCTTCATTTTGAATTTATATGTCGTATGTATTCTTCGCTTTCATATTTTTCTTTTTTCATTTATAAGTCGCTCTATTCTTCACTTTTGTATTATTCATTCTTAACTTATAAATCGTATGTTGATATTTTTAAAATTCCGAAAGCTTCTGAAATTCTCCACTTTCGATGTGATTTTTCCGGATGCAAGCGATCGTGTATTCGTGGGATCAGGAAAAGCTGAAACACTATAGATAGGAAGCATCGAGGACACACCTGGCCGTGCCCGATCGTGGTTTCGATCGTGCCGGGACACACGTCGCCGCGAAAACAATCGATCGTGGGCGTTCGTTCCGGCGAAACCAGAGGCGCACCGATACCTTACGATAATTTTAGGTCACTGAATCGGCGACTTTCTTTCGTTCTTTCTTCCCCCTACTATCCGGGGACTGTCTGTCACAGATGTAAATACCATTCTCTACATATGCATCAATCGTGTCCGTCGACGGCCCTCCGCAACAAACGCGTTGGTAATTATCGCGAGTGGTTATAAATCCCCGTCCGCCATCGGCGAACGCTCCAGATCCTTTTAAGTCTTATAGCTCCTACGGTAGCGGTATAATTCGTCTGCGCCATAGCGAAATAGGGCGGGTTTATTACGACTGCGGATACGTCCTTCCCATTTTAAAAAAGGTTTATTACGCGTTTCGAAAATGTGTCGTGAAACGCGAGCCCTCTGCATTCGAATCAACGACTTTAGTATCCATTTTATAGGCTTTGCGAATTTTGCGATCCCAAATCGAGCTCCAGGATCCGAGAACTAATCATTTTAACCTTACTTCCTTAGACCATTTATATTTATAAACCCGGCTTCAGGTAACATGCCGTGTTCCAAGATTACTTCATCTACCAGATGACGGTTGTGGGCAAAGTGCTGGTTTAGTACATGGAAACGCAACGAGCTTTTAAAAAGAAAGTAAAGTTGAAAATGTCGAAGTAATGAAACTTGTTAATTGAGGACGCCCGATGGAAGTGCGAGCTGCTAATTGGGAAACGTCAGGTTTATTAGAACAAAAGTGAAGTTACGTCCGCTTATATAATCGAAAGGAAAAGTTGTGGAAGACAAAGGGTGTGCTCGTCCTGTTGTAGCTCTGACAAGTACTAAAATATTTTGTGGGAACAGACGTGCGTGGCGTGGCGTGGCATGGCGTGGCGTGCCAGTTCGAACGAAGTGAAAGTTGTCCTCGGTTGTCGAGCAGACGAGCACCCACGCCTTAAATCATTTCGCTAGACACACGACCAGGGCTTGAATGAAACTGCAAACTTTTATAAATAAAAGTTATTCCGTAAACTTTAAACTTTTCAATTATTTCTTTTCTGTTTTCAGTGAACTTTGTACATTACCGTCTCATACTTATTGTAAAAAAATTAAAAATTTCTTCTGACGTAGAATAATTTCAATTATTAATTATTAACTAAACTTATTAAGTAAACCATTAGTCTTCGCTTTCATATTTATCGTTTTTAATTTATTTTGTATAAGTCGTTCTATTCTTCACTTTTATATTCTTCATTTGTTATTTATAAATCGTATGTACTCTTCACTTTCGTATAAAAATGGTTTCCAAGATTGAACATGTCCCATACATCTGAAATAAAAATTCCATCAATTCTCTTACTTATCGTGATCTGTGAACTGATTAATTTCACTGATCCATAAGTCTACAGTTAATCCGCTTTCATCGTACTCTGGAAGGATGAAGGTTCGAACAACGAGAGACATTATCGAAATGAAAGATAGGAGAAAAGGATAATCATGTGGGTACACGGTCTTAGTATGTCAGTGTGTCTATATGCTAATCGAGCAGCGAACAGTTTTAACTTGAGCGTATCAGCGCCGGCGGCGCCATGTTTCCGCAAGAATATACAAAGAAGTTGTGCTTTTAGCACTTTTAGTGTGTCAGTAATCATAGGGTTCGTCTTTACCAATTTTCTAGGCTGTTTTAAAAAATACTCTCGATTTGGCTGTAATATTTTTAAGAGATTGGCCTGAATTGGCAAGAATCTAGATTGTCATTAACGCGATTATTTCAGTCGAACCTGCTAGATTCTAATTAAAATTAATTACAATAAAATAATACGTTAGACGCTAATTTACGGTAATTATACCGACAAAGTTTAAAGCCAGATTACGTGGGAGAGATTTTAATTATTCATAAAATGTCTTGGCCACTGGCATGGCATTTATTAAAAGTTTATTCATAATACTTGTGACGTAAAGATTATGTTTTTGATGAAAATATTCTTTCGGTACACCCTCTTTAAGAAACTGCTATACAATTTTCTGCACAGAGTGCACTAATTAATGGTTGAGCGGAGGGTGGCTTTATTTAATGGCAAAGAATGGATGTTTGTGTTTCTCTCTTTTTCTGTATTTTTCTTTAGTTTAGGTAAATGCTTCCTGGCGATCCTCTTTAGTTCTATCACCATGATTAGCTCTCGTTCCACCGGCATGACGTGGATATATCGATTCTGGAACTCTCTCTTTGATTAGTCAGTCGGCAACAGTGAAAATTAAAGTGGACGTTTATAATTTTGACGAAGATAGAAAGCGTTCACGGGCGGTTCGTAATTAACATGAAATTGCAGGAACGTTAATGAACGTACGAGACCCTTTAATGGAAATTATAGTGACTGGCGAATCTACTTTTAATCTTAGAGTGCCTGGCACTTCTTGTTCTCTCGTTTACATGCCCCAGATTTATCATTTGAGTACAGCCGATGAGAACATCGATATACACTCATATCCATAAGTCACCGGACACTTATTCAGATTTGGATGCAGACGATTATTTTTGTTATTAAAGGATCTATATTATGGAATAAAATTGGTACTTACTCATTTTTTCGAATGTAGAGAACATGTAAATGGAATCTGACCAAAATATCCTATATTTTCTAAATTTTAATGTTTAGTCTTATAGTGTATATATATCTAATTCTGTATTCAAATATTATCGTACAACAGCTACATCTAATCAAAATGAAGCAATAAAATCAAGCTGGGAGCTTGTATTGTTTAATTTTGTTGAATATTCATCCCACAATTTCTGAATCTCTTTTTTCCAACATTTATTCAAATAGAATATGTATATATTTTACATCTGATCAAAATATAACAATAAAATCAAGCTGGAAGCTTCTATTCTCCAATTACCATTTTGTTAAAGATAAGCAAGTGTCCGGTGATTTATGGACGCGAGTTTACGATGACAATTCCTTCTATTTTCACGAGTCGGAGATATTCGTGGGACGGGTACGGGTGCTGATTAAGTCGCCAGTCCACTCACTTTCACCTCCTACACGAGAATTTTCTGTTCGAACGAGCCCCCGTCCTGCCTGCTAACGATTCGCGTGACAATGAGTCACCGTCGCGGACCTCTCCGTTGTGCTTGTTGCTTTCTCGGGCCTGGTGCAATTTTGAAATTGTCCTGTTCCATGTGTGCGTCACGGACCCGTCCCATCCACGCTCTCGTATTTCACTTTTCTTGGTCACCGTCTTGCATACCAATGCCGTTAGTTCCGGTGTTCCTAATACAGGGGGAAGATCAATATCGATCTACGTGGGCCAACCCACTCTCACTCTCTCTCCCTTGGCCATTTCTCTTTTCGCATCATCGTCTATTTCTGTCCCCATTCTTGCACTTCCTGCCTCCTGCTTCGTCACCACTTTCGATGAATTTTTCATCCACCGATACGGATCCGAAAGTCTCTTCCGCGAACAATAGAGAGAGCGGCTATTAATCGCGTCGAGTCGTCGGGGACGATTTAATAACAATAATGATAGTTATGCAACGTTTACGACGATCGGAGACGATCAGCCGTTGCATTTAGCAATTGATCAAGTTTAAGGAAAGCTGCGATCATTGGATCATTGGTGGCGTCACAGGAAACGTTTTCTCACCCGAGTGGAGGAGGTTTGGTTCTTTGTTTTAATTATAATTTTATACCAATAAATATTCACCTTAATTTAATGAGTTATATGTCACTTTAAAGCTTGTTTCACGCTCTATTTAATTATGCTTTTGATATTTAATTTTATTCAAATTTTTATTAAATTATATTTTATTTCAGGATGTGAAAACGCGATTTTCGCATTATTTTTTTCTATGAGTTCAAACTAGGCTGAAGTGCCGCTCAAGCGGCTCGGAATATCAACGAAGTATGAGGCGAAGGAAGTGTCAACAAATGCATAGTGCTCATAGAAAAAAATAATGCGGAAATCGCGTTTTGACATGCTGAAATAAAAGCCAAATAATTTAATAAAAATTTGAATAAAATTAAATATCAAAAGCATAATTAAATAGAGCGTAGAACAAGCTTTAAAATGACATGTAACTCATTAAATTAAGGAAAATATTTATTCGTATAGAATTGCAATTAAAACAAAGGAACAAAAATCCTGCATTTCTTTATTTTCAACCTAATAGATTCTTCTTATATTCTAATTTAACATGTCGACTGCATCGGTCACACATTGGTGAGACCGATTAATTTTTATAGTGACGTATTCGAATAACAATGATGATACACGTGGTCGAACAATTCCTTCTATCGCTTTCTATAAATTTTTACACATTTTTAACTTTTGCGATCTGAGAGCAACGGACATGTTATATGTTAAAAAGCATGAATCAAATTGTTTGCAGTTTATCTGCTAAAAATTACTCTAGAATGGAGATAATAGAACACAATCAGCTTGAATTAGTAGATCACACAGTTCGGACACGACAGAAAAGATCAAATAAATTTTGCTATTTCACAGAAATTGCTAGCTTCACATGAAAACCATGAATCAAATTGTTTGCAGTTCATCTGCAGACTAGTTGCTAGAAATTACTCTAGAATGGAGATAGTAGAACACTATCAGCTTGAATTAGTAGATTACACGCAGCTTCAACGCGACAGAAACGATCAAATAAATTTCGCAATTTATCAGCAACGCACAGTCTTACAGAAATTGCTGGGATTGCACGAACACGGTAAGGCAAATTGCAACGTTGCGACCGATCTTGTATTTTCTTTTTTCTTTTGCGCACTACTTTGCGCCTCGCAACGACTTTCGATGGATCTGTAAGCGTGGCTGATAATCATCCGAAAGTTCGTTCGGCGCACAAAGGAGGACAGAATATAAAAGGATTAAATAGAGATTACTGGTAACAGATGCAGATCTGTTATCTCCGGCTCATTAAGACACATTAAAAATCGCTGGCCTGAATTTTAGAACAATATCATCACGTTGTAACATTCCTCTCGTGATACGGTAAATGGTGTGTATCTAGTAACGAATATGATCACAAGTATATATCGTTCATTCTGAATTTCTCAACCTCTACCACGAGGTTCCATAGAATTTGATAGATCGGCTTCGTGCACACGTTCACTCCTCCATAATACGCTTTCCCTTTGCGTCCTTGTCTTCGCAAAGAGAGCAATCTTTCGAGTTTTCTAGACAAGGCTACGCCCCTGAACTCACTTTCACGGACTGCATTTCGTGCATCCGGAATCTCCGGGGTTCTCCGAGTAAATGGGATAGTGCGCTCTCGGTGCAACGCCCGGCGTACTGGCCGGTTCTTTTTTAGTTTAATTTATTTATACAGATCGCATCAACATCTAAGTTATCAGCCACCACAAGAATTAGTAGTATACAGTTGAGAGCAAAACTGATCGCACATACTTTAAATCCGAATAACATTTTTATGAATGAACCAAACGACTTGAATTTCTCTGTAAGGCTAGAAGAATTAATTTAGTAAATGGCGTCTAAAAAATATGTTGAAAATATGTATTTGGTCGGAATTGTGAAAATCAATAGCAAAAATTGATTTCTACGACATTTTTAGTTGACCAATAACGAAACTTTAGAAGATGTGTTTGGTCAACTCGTATAAATTATATGCGCTCCGAAAATTTCATCGAAATTGGTTCATTGGTTTACGAGTTATAAACGATCAAAAGTGGTCAAAATTGCAATTTTTCAAGATTTCCGGCATTTTTACCACTTTTGATCGTTGATAACTCGTAAACCAATTAACCAATTTCAATGAAATTTTCGGAGCGTATATAATTTATACAAATTGACCAAACACATTTTTTAAATTTCCGTTATTGGCCCAGCTAAAGCAGTCGTAAAAATCAGTTTTTACTATTGATTTTTACAATTCCTACCTAATGCATTTTTTCAACATATTTTTTAGACGTCATTTACTAAACCAATTCACCTAGCCTTACAGAGAAATTGAAGTCGTTTGGTCCATCCATAAAAAAGTTATTCTGATTTAAAGTGTATGTGATCAGTTTTGCTCCTAACTGCATCCGGGAAAATAAGTGGAAAATGTGGAATAAAATTTTTCATTTGACGCGTTGCTTTCGAGAAAATTCACTGACAATCCGTTTCGCGTGCCTAGCGTTCTTAAGAATAAGTAGAATGAGTCGGTCGTGAACTGCCGCGTCAGACGATTCCTATTCAATAGCACGCGTGTTCGCCGAATTTTCAAACTGAAAATTTGTTCTATATTCTCCACGTTTATACCATCTTGGGACACCATGTCGACATACGAAATAAAATAGTCTACGAAACTTTATAGACATTTTCTAAGAGAACAGTTGACACGAGACACATGGTTCCTTCGAGACTTTTCTTCACCGATCCAGAGGTGCAGAATCACTCTGTAGTGGTTACGACATACAATTTTGAAACACCCTGTAGACGTAGTTGAACAGTAGTTAAACATAATTACAGAGTGTGGTGAATATTTGTGGATCTCAGAAATAGACTAACTTGTGTGATGTTCTTATGAATAATTTCTGATCGAAAAAGATACGAATATTTCGCGAACAACTCGGAGAAATTGTCTCCGCATTTTCAGAAATGTTTAATTTATAATTATACTTATCATGTTTCCAAACATTTCTGAAAGCATGTACATGCAACGTTAAAGCTTCGTGTAACGTTTCGAAAAGCGAGATTATGAGATTCGCCAGAGATAAATGAACTTGCAAAGACTGTTATACAGATTTTCTTCGGAACAGTTACGGCCAGCCGAGATAACGTGATACAGTTATAATTAAAGTTCAATTACGAGCAGAGGAGGCGGTCGTACGTATCCGTTTCGGTATCAGTCCCGCTTTAATTAAAACTACTGAAGATATTCCAGCGAAAAACTGTTGTAAGCGTACAAAACGCGTTCATCGTGATAGATAAATCTTTAAACAGTTAATGTGTTTGGTCCACGCAGTCTTGGGCCGTGCACAACACAAATTGCATTCTGCACTTTGCCACGGTCTTCTGGGACACTTACAGTCATAAAACAGCATTCTAGTTCCCTTTGCGCTTTAATATCAGACGAGAAACAGATTTCCCAAGATGGAAACCATTAGTTTCGGTGCAATCTGACTTTTCTGCTGTCTTCCTCAGTCGTTAACAAACGAAAATAGAGAGACAGCGAATAGATTGGGATTTTATGCTGGACTGCATATTAAAAGTTGTAAGAACACAATAACTAGACAGAGTTCTGCATTGATTATGGGAAAAGGAGTAATATAAAAATTTATTTCACCCCTTAATAAAGATCCGCAGTCTAGTAATAACAAATGTAAGTAATGCTACACGAGAAACAAAATTACTTTCCGAACGACCTAATCATTTTGCAAAGAAAATTCTTTTCGGTCCAACTTCACAGTATTTTTATTTTTATTCGAATTGTGAGATTTAATTTTTAAGGAGTTTGTTTACACAGATACCGTTTATTAATTTCGAATGAAACACGTCCCGTACGGGGAAGAAATGACTCGATTATTGGGAACGCGCGTCATCCTATTTCTTCCCGGGCATCCGCTTTTAAATAACGGATATAAGAATGCCACGCTCGCCGGGCTTTGCGTTAACGTTCAATTATTTATTCACTGTACGGTCTTAAGGAGGTAGACCGGACACTGTTGGTAATTATTCACGCCTGTTCGAAACGTTTCTCCGCTGGTGTTACGGCTTTCTTAATTGTCTCGTGAATTTTCAACAGAATTTTCCTTTTCTTTTCTTTTTCGTTGCCGCTTCTTTCTCAACGCCATCGATCGTATCCATTTAGAACACTACAATTTTCATTTGCTGCTTCCGCGCCGGTTCTCTCCCACTTTTCAATTATAACGCTGATTAATCCATTCATGAATCTCTCGAGTCTCTCGAAGCTCGCAATTAGCTTCGAAGGTTACTTTTACTATTTTATATTTGCTCATAGTATCCTCTGAATTATGTATTCGCACTGTGTCATATATATAATAGCGTTGCACTGTCGCAGACTTTCCATTATTAGTTTGTTTTCGCGTAAACAGGTTGTTCGCGTTTGTTGCCGTGAGAATCGGGCTAATTTTAGACGGGACGGCTCAGTTAAAAACACACAATTAATCTTTAAAATGCAAGCATCGCGATGCGTCTACTGGATGTAGGTATGTCTACTATAATCAGCCATATATTTACTGCTGTAGAGAGCGTACCTTGTTACAGGACCTTCTAAAAATAAATGACAACACTTTTGCAAAAGATCTCCATAAGGAAATCAGCCATAACTTTGTAGTCTATAAATGTGCCATGTGCCCATAATTATGAAAGTGATCCGAGTCATATATTTCTTGCTTCGAGATATTTGAAGGAGAAAGATATTAACCCTAAATAAATTCCATATAACGTTGAAATACAAGCACTATCTAACGATTCTTTTCTGACAATATCGTAAAAATTACATTGAATTAATGTAGTTTAAAATAATGTGATATGAAATAACTGATACTCATTCTTTCAATTTATGAAATAAATTAAATAATATTGAAAGTGGTGCAAGTCCATTTTTTGTTGTTTCGAGAAAATTAAAGGTGAACATATTAGTCAATTCAAAAATATAAATTATCCATGTCAAGTCGGACTATGTTTCTACTAATCTATCAATATGTAGTTTGATTATATAAATTTCTTTTAGGCGAGTTTAACTAAAATAATATATATTTACGGGCTGTAAATGGGGACTTGCACCATTTTCATAATTAGTCAATTGTAAAAATCATTTAATTTCAATTATGAAAAATAAATATCACTTAAAATATATTTTGTATTAATCCGATTTTGTTTACAAATAATAACAAGAAATAAAAAATAGGAGTAATATTTTTTATTTTTTTTTAACGTTAATTATATTTATATATTGTTAAACGTCACATAAGATATTGCTATTATTTATTTATGCTCTTTATGTGGCAGTGTTTTGAAATATTCATGATGCACAGGAGGTATATAAGGTAATAACTGCTGCATATCCTTGTATTTTTCGTATGTAATAGGTAGACTGCGGATCTTTTCGATTGCAGGACATAGGAGCCAAATAAAAATTGTATTCTTCTTTTAATTATCGTATTTTGCTGAAACTAATACATTGATGTCCTTAAATATTTTTAACATGTCCACTGCTTGAAATTATACGTACTACGTACCCATTTTTCCATGTTCAAATATTTGAGATACTCTCTAAAATGAATTGTTTTAAATAGAAAAAGATGTTTCGAGCAAATCAGAAAAATCATTGCTTTTAATCAGAGCAAGCGAGGAGAGGAGAGAGGATTCTAATTTCTCCAGGACTCGGGTATCAACAGCGTCGCATGAAATCCTATCGACCGGTCGATTTTATCCGAATTTCTCGGCTCCGTTGGCGTAAAACAAGCATGATTTCACCGACGGCCGACTAGGTCGTCGTATGCGTCAACAATAGACAGCGATGCGCATTTCTCCGTGTGGAATTCGAGCTGCGTGGTCGACGAGAATCCATCCACATCCACATCCACACAGTCCGGCACGTTCACATCCACTTCTCGACTGCTTTCGCGAGAGCCGCATCCGGAATCGATCGAGCCGGGCTCCAAGATACGTAAACAGGATACAATCACTGACTCACGCGGCGTAAACTTATCGGTCATTAGACCCGTTTGTAGACTAACGCGAGCCGACCTCTAAGCGGCGAATGTAATTGTACGCGAAAATTCATGCACGATTAAAGGTTGCCCGCTCGAGGAGCAGCGCCGCAATTAATCTCCGATCGGACACGCGTTCTGAGATTCCTAATGAACGCCGGCCATTCGCTGGCCGTCCACCGTACTGCATCTTTACAGTCTTCATCGTTCTTCTAATTGTTGCGTCTTTTTTTTCAAGTCTGAACGAGATATTAGAATTTTTCTGATTGTTGCGTTTTGGCACTTTCCAATCAAACTTCTTCAAGTCTGAATAGGATATTATAATTCAAAATAAAAATTGCTTGCACCAATTGCAAGTGACTGGAGCCACATAAACAATTTATTCTTACTTTAATTAATTTAATAAGCTGAGAAAAATGGATTAGCACTCTTAAATCATTGTAACCCTTCTACTGTTTTAAATTGCACCCACTCATTTGTGTCATAAATGCATAAAATCCGCAGTCCATTCATTATATTTCTTATCCAAGTGACTTGCAGTGTTGCTAAACGTGTGTTTGCAATTTCCAAGCATCATAGAAGAACTATAAGAATTCAGTGTTGGCGAACATTAAAATAGATGAAATAATATTCTCGTTTATTTCGTTCAATTTTCATTATTCAGTCGTATCAAGCAGAGCTAGGTGAAATAACATTTTAAATAGTAAACAGTAAATAATCCTATTTATTTTAAAGTATGTGTACGACTTAGAAAATACTTGGTATTTGAAAATAGTATTTTACTTGAAGAATATTGATTCCAATATTGATCAATTTCGATATCAAATATCATTGCTGAAAATAATGGTTCGAGTTCAATACATGTACAAGTACAAATAGTTTCCTAACGATAAGATACACTGTATGATTGTCAATAAAACAAGGAATTTTTAAAACGTGTTTTTGCAATTTCCAAGCATCATAGAAGAACTAAGAATCGCGTGTAGGCAAGTGGTAGAGAGAATATTCATAAAATAATATTCGATTCATCAAGCGAATGCATTCTAAATGTGAAAAGTGAAGCATGAACCGAGTGCTTGACCAATAAAATGCGAAGAAATCTTGAAAGGAAGTTAATCGATTGCGCTGAAACGTTAACGAGGTGAAAATGAAAAATTCGTTGTAGAAATCGGTTGTTGCCAGGTGCCGTTAGGAATTCCAGAAAAATCAGCGATCCGTGTGTGAAAATCGGATTTCATTCGGATCTCCGTTGAACGGCCCCGTCGAACGTGGATCGCGTCTAATCGGAGGCGTTGCCAAGAATCGTTCCTTTCCGTTGTCGGTTTAAGAATACCGTGGACCCATTCACCGGTGGCTAATTGCACGAACATTCGGATGAAACGGTGACTTGCTAAAATTTAATCTACTGCGGCCGCCGCACCGCTCCGTGGAAGACGCTCTGATTCCCCAGGTAATCAGAACATAGCGATCGGAGGGATCTCGTCCTGAACGCGATACGAAAACGAATTTTTGCGACGAAAACGCCGGCAAATTCTGCTCCGGCCGAGTTCGGAAAATAAGTATCACGGCCGAGAAACGATCCGAAAGAATATCATCCGCGAATTTGTACGCGGGTGAAAGTCGAATCGGCGTGAATGAGATATTCGACGAAAGTAGACTTCCCGATAAAAAACACATCTTCGAATCTATTAAGTGTAGTCTCCTCCGCGATCGTTATAACGTTTCAGTCCATCCAGTTAATTTTTACTTCGGTGAATCGTAAATGGCGATTTTACGCCTTTCGCACAAAAATGGTAAAACGTGGAGCGTTCTTTTTCATCGTTTCTTGATAATTTGATGAATATGCTGATTAATTTAATTCTGTTGTATTTTAGATTGTGTTTCGTTGTTCAGTAGAGGGCTATTAATTATAATCATCTCCGTTTCGCGTCCTTTCAGTTGATTTTTACTCGAGTGAATCGTAAATGTTTCCCACAAAAATGGTAAAACGTGAAGTGTTCTTTTTGGTGTTCCTCTGGTTTGTGAGAATGTCTGCAGATTCATTTATTTCTCTCTCTTTCTGTTGTATTTTGTCGTTCAGTAGTTGTTGGAGTTTTTTCTAAACGCAAATAATGCGTCCAGTGCACGGTTCGTATGCACAGTTTATGGATCGTGGCCCATACTCGGATGTAATGGATACTCGGCCAATGGAACGTCCCAAATAATACTTTGAGTTGCACATTCTACGTGCACGAGGATTCAGAAAATCTCTCGCGGCTTCGACGATTTCAAAGGAACACTTTGTTAACGTAAAATATGTGCGACCAGTTCCATAATTATGGGCACATATGCAATAATATCTAAGAGTACATTAATGAATTAACGAAGCTTCTGAACATTTATAAATTATTCTGGATTACTTGCTATGCAACTTTGTTGGTAGTGTATAAATAGTAGAAAGGTCTCCAGGTTTTGTATTCAAATGCAGCAGGGAAGAATATAATTCGTGATAAAACTTTGCTTGATAAAATGTATACTTTTCGCGCAGAGAAGGTAACGCTTCCAACATTTCAACTTTTATCGCGGTTTCATAAACCGAATAAATGGTAGGGCTCTGTTCTACAACGGTACGTTCGTGTTACGATAAAAAGGTATTATTCTTACAATATCGGAGCGTATGCTAATGATAAGGCGAAGCATAAAACCATTGTACGTACATGTTACTCGATTGAAATACAAGCTGTAACGGCACCGACGACTGTAAACGGCGAGAGAAGATGAAAGTGCCATTTTTGTAGTTTTTCAGGATTCCTGCGTGGCACGCAAAGTCTTCCAAGTGCCAGCTGGTAACGCGATCGCCATGATATCGTAGCCGGTAGCTACATCAATATTCAGAGAAAAGTATTCCAACCTGTTTCCACGAGGAAATTCTTTCACGATCTGAGGGATTCCAACGAAACGCGTCAACATTTATTTTCCAAAAAGTATACGGTATACACCCGTATAACGCAACCAGAAACTTGTTTTAAAAAAAACTGTATATACAGGGTGATTCGCCTAAATGTAGCCACCTAAATATCTCTTTCTATCTTTATAAATTTATGAAGGAATTAGTTGGGTGAAATATGAAACAGTAAGAGATTTAAAAAATTCAAGAATATTGTTGCTTTCAATATAACAAAGTCGTTAAGGGATGAAATCAATTTTTATGTTATTCCTGCTGGCCGCAACCAATGCAGAACATTTTTATTTTGCACAAAGATCCGCAGTCTAGTGATGACTAATAAAACCAAATCTAAAATTTTCTGCATCGATTGCAAGAAACTGGAGCTCAATAAAATTCGCTTTCCTCTTTGAATCATTTTAATAAGCTCGAAATGGTATGTTGATGTTCTGAAATTCATTTAATTTCTTCACTGTTCTGAAATTTACCGTTCCATTTTTGTCATAAATGCATAAAATCCGCAGTCTAGTGATGACAATCCAACAAATGTTTTTAATGCAATTTTGTTCTCAATGTCATTTTTTCCGGAATTTTCGATATTTTTTTCCTCGTGAATATATATTCTAATTGACATTAATGTATTACACACTGTGAATGGTCAGAGTGTTGGCTTCCACGGACACAAGTTTAACGAATTAAAGAGGAGACATGGCCCGTAAAACTCGATTACAATATAAACTGTCGATTTGAAATGAACTGTATTTATATCGAGAAGTATGGAAACAAAGGTGTACGGTTGGGTTAAACAGACCCGAACGGCGAACGAGGGAGAACAATGTAATTACCTTGATCGATTTATTTCGAAGTGATTTAATAGCGACTCGGGCAACGAGCACATGAAATTATGATCGAACGAACGATCTGTTTATTTGAATATTCGATTATGACGTTTTTTATTACCAACATTCGTTTTATCCGTTTACCATCGTATGCTGAAAGATTTGCTCGTAACGATTACGGTCGATATACATTGAGCGTAAAAATTCACAGTCTATAAATCGACAACAAATCCTGAAATCAGAAGGAGAAACTTTCCGAAACCCGACGGCCAATTTCGTGAGTTTACATCGCCGTAAAACATGGATTCACAGTTAAAAAAGCACAGCGGACCGTGAGAAACGCAGCCATAAATAATCGAGGCAACACGATTAGCAAATCCGATGCCGGGGAAGCGTTTAGCGCTGGAGCTTGCTGTAATTACGGATTATTAGCAGCGGCTGGTGCACGAGCCAAGGACGCAATCATCCGGATTACCTTTGAGTAACGATGACGGAGAGGACACGAAATAATTACACGCGACGTCGCGTCACCTCCGCCCAGAAAAGTACGCGCGTCCTATCTCCCGCGTTGAGGACTGTGTGCGTATAGCTCCGGCTTAGGAATTACACGGCAAGCAGGATGGAAAAGGATGAGATGACGAAGAAGAAGACGAAGAGGAAGAAGGTGGCACATGTAGCCGAGATCGAATCGAGAGAGGCTTACTTGTGAACGCACGACCGACGCCACGAGGAGAAAGTTCCGAAGGCAGGAAGTGAAGTAGGCCACGACTTTGACCGCTCGCAAGGTCCATATCCCTCCCAAGCCATGCCACTTTGAGGTGTTCCCAGCCTGCACCGGCCAATTCGACTTCATTTCGCACGATAACATCTCGCATAAATCGAATGCGAACAATCGTCACCCGCGAACTCCTACCAGGAACCGAGAACAATGTTCTGGAAGCAGAGTTGTGTTGAATTACAATTGAATTACTTCACGAATTCCAATTACAAAGTAATTCGATTACATTGTGTTCAAAATTCAGTCGATTGTAATTTGTAATTCTAGTCTCTTATTCAATTATATTACAGTGTAATTCGATTTTGCAATTGTATACAATCACAAAGTACAGTGTAATTATGAATTATTAACGTTGCCACCTCAAATATCTTTGTTGTTTTTAAAGATACATCAAATGTCTGAAGGGCAAAGTTGAATGGTTCAGTGGGGCTCACATGATACCAAAAATATTTTTGTTTTTATCTGACATTTTTTAGAGGCATCAAGGTCACCTTAATTTTTTAAAATGGAAGCACCCCTTTTTAAACACTTACAATGATAGTCCCTTTCATTAGGAATTCAGTGACTATAATTACCCATGCATAATAACATACTCGTTAATCGCTCACTAATTTTCGAAGCCCCTTAGTTTTAGACTTCATACTTAGGCTTTAAAAACAACAAAGATATTATATTTGAGGTGGCAACGTTAGGTGACTCACCCTGTATAAATGACTTTATTTGAGAAAACGTGGAGGTCGCGAAATTAGTTGCCAACCTATAATATATGTAAGAAGAATACGAGGTGGAAGAAGAAAAAGATTATCATCAGTGATGAACACGATACTACTCATTTTATATTGTACGATCAAAAATAGAATTGTAGAATTGCTAAAATTATGATCGAAAATTGTCTTGCAATCGCAGCATATAAAAATCTGCACAAATTAAAATACTCGATACTCCTAACCGACTAATATATTATCATCCAAGTCTTTATCTAATCCGAATTTCTCCAATCGTATATATGTACGCGAATTTCGCAATCTCATACTCGCAGGAATAAGTATTTTACGCATTAATTCTAACGTTTCATAAATTCGTGCCGTAACTACTGTTCAGAGACAGTCTCTCCATTACTGATCCTGCCAGGAAGAGACTACAAACCCACGTCTACGAACAAGTCCAACAGTGTATGTATGTTAGTAGTAAATTCAGTTTTTTCCACGGAACATCAGGAATTCCTTAGGAATTCTAACGTGTGCCGTGATGTGGCCTTCACGTAGCCTTGAACTCGGAACGTTGAGGTTTATACATATTCAGTCTGGATTATATTAACACGCTCGAATCTTGTAGCTCGTGATGTGACATTTGAAGTGTGACCAATCATCACTTTTGTTTAGAAAATGGTCACGAATTATTCAATCATGGGCGAAATATTTTCAACCAATTGTGTTTATAAATTGTACTGCACTGTTTCACCACAGACTAGCTTTAAACGTGAGAGAAAAATAGAGAAGATTTTAGACATTTTATGGATTTTACATACATTAATTTGTAATCAAGAAAACTGATTTGGCGCTGCATGAATAAAGTTCCTCGTTATGGGACCTCGTTGAACCATTGTGTACATTCTTAACAGTGTCTCTTGCACAGTAATTTAAAAATCCATCGTGTACAGTTCTACAAGGTACGTCGCATGAACGTGGAAGCGGAAATCGAATCCGAAATCAATCGAATCAGAATTGCATGCATACTAAAGACGCTGGTTATTGTGCCTGGCAGATGATAAGCCCCGAAGAGGGCATTTTATGGACCTAAAATGATATTGTGCTCGTTGCATTTTACAGATCCAGCAGGAATTGTTCTGCCATGAACATACATTAATTTATAACCAAGAAAACTGATTTGTGACTGCGTGGATAAAGATCCTCGTTATGGGACCTCGTCAACCTTTGTGTATATTCTTCGCAGTGTCTCTTGCAGAATAATTTCAAAAATCCCTCATGCTTGAACGTACAAGCGGAAATCGAGTCCGAAATCAATCGAATCAGGAATGCATGCATACTAAAGACGCTGGTTATTGTGCCTGGCGGATGATAAACCCCGAAGAGGGACAGCGTATCCCGGGAACATAAATCTGCGCAGGAAATCGAGGTAACAGCGCGGCGCGTCGATAGCTTGTAATGCGCACACTTATGCAAAACGATCGATTCTTGATTCTTTTCCGCGGGAAAATAGCGATTCACCGGTTTCGATTGAAGCCGTACTTTCATGCGAACGAAAACTGTTTCATAAGCGTCGCAATCACGCCGGTTAGGTTGTTAGAAGCAGGCCGCCGCTGGCGGAAATTCAGCTCCGGTGTAATCCCCGACGGAAATATTCGAAAGCCATTCTCTCTGAAAACGGTACGCCGGCGGCCCTGACGTCACGTATCAGCATAGGTTATCAGAATACCGTAAATTTCTCTTTTTACCCGTAGGAGATTCGTCTCCCACCTGGAATCACGTTTCCGCAAACGCGATGCTCAATTAGTCGGCCAGATGGAGAGGAAAAAAAATAGCAAGTCTCGCAACGAGTACAGGAATACACGCTTTGAGAAATAAGGAATTGGAAACTCGGATGCTGTTAACATTTTTGCAGGAGTAGCTCGTAGACGATGTCTTTGCGTATATGAACCTACATGTCTGTCGCTTGACGTGTGGAACGTGGATCGACAACATGGTCCTGTTATTTCCAAACCTGACTACCTTTCCCCGGATGATACGTCACCGGGCAGAGAACATTTCGTATTTAACGTCTCTTTTACCTTTCTCGACCAACCTCCTTCAAATTCTCGTTCCATTAACGCGGCTCGAATTCTGCGAGACCACCTCGAGGACCCTCGATGACAGAGAACCGAAGTCATTTATTGATACCAAGCGTCGCGTCGTCCTCTTCGAAGCCTCTCTGCTAATAGTTGACTCTTTGCCACTTCAAGTTGACGAAAAGATGTCTTGGCAAAAGATGTCTCGATATAATATGTGAGAGAGTTTGCCAAAAATCTTGTTTTCCGTTACTATTAGTGTTAGCGTGACAATAATACAGGTTTTGTACTCCAAATTCACCCTTTTGCAAGTCGAATCATGAAGACGTCTCGAACGTTACGAACTCGTACGTCTTTAAGACGTATGTTTGACGTCTAACATCACGCAGCACATCGCTGTACTCTCCTGCACACGATGACTTCTTCTGTACTCAAGGGAGATGCTTTCGAGTGTAATTAATTTGAAATATTCTTCATGGATGAAATTGATTTGCAAAAGGTTGAATTCGATTTGCAAAACCTACATAGAAATAATTTGTATGTCACCTGTTCAGTGAACTGGACAATTTTCCCTCGTGCAGCTTACTCATCATGCCTAATAGATTGCCACCTGTCCATTCCAACACCATTTAGCTAATAGAAATATTAAATCATTGGAAAAAGTTTGCCGGAGGGATTCGTCGGTAAGATTTCCTATTAGAAAAATGAGCAGGGAAACGGTTGTAAAAAATGTTTCTTTTACATCTTTTCTATCGATTACGGAAAGAACGACGAGTAGATCGTCAATAGCTGCGGCGCAGATTTACAGGCTTCCTATAAATAAACGGTGAGTTTTTAGTGTCGGATTAATTTCCGCGGCTAACAACAAATTGCTAGATCCACCGTGGCTATAAATAAATTCCGGTTCAGGTAACTCGTGTAAACGACTTTGTTTTCTGGTTTCGGGTGCCAAAACGGCGACGACTCGCGTTACACAATTCATCGTGACAGGTCAGACTCTGTGCAAGCGCGACGAGCTTGGCAATGGTCGATCGCTAACAATATGAATGATAAAAGGTATTAATAGTCCGCGGATGAAGATGAGCCCGCGCGAACGAGGGTACGCTTCCTACCGGCTCGTTATTCAGGTTGAAAAACAACCTTGACCCGGTTAGCTGGCCACGTGGAGATCAACACTATTGGAATATGGTGTTCCGCATGGTCCACCGACAGGGGAGGATCATCTCCGCATAGTTTAATCGGTGCAGCCATAACGGGGACGCATTCTCTGATACCGTGTTACGTCGAGAGCGCAGTGATGTAAGAGACCTTATTAGAAATTCCACTCGTATCTACTGTACGCCCTTTTCAGCTCTCCAACCGCAACCGCGTTTTGCTTTCTGTCACGCGATGGAAATTACGTGGCGGGCACAGGCTCGTTATGACTTTTAATTGGAATAGCGTTTCTGTTGAATCGTATCACGCGCTGCGAATTGCATATCCGGTTTGGCCAATCGTCGACGGCGAGAACGTTTTGCTGCCGTGATGCATGCGTTATTGATTTTTTCAGCGGTTACTTCAATCGCGGATTTTATGCTTTTGTGGCGGAAACGAGTCTTCGAAGGGAACAGTAAATAAAGGGTTATCCAAAATAAACTATAGGAAGTTTTTTTTTAAATAAAATACATACTATTTTGAATTTTATTGGTTTTTTTATTTAATTATCAGGTCTCATCTATAACAATTATGTGTGAAAGACGATATCTGTCAAATGACCACCACGACCACGTTTATTTACATATTTGCTCGTTTAATTCATCAATTTCATTTCAATGTAAAAAATTACATTTTTTTAATGGGAGTGGTTTTCAAATTGATTTTTCTAAAAATTAGTAACTGCATCCTAAAATTGAATACGAATTACAATGTGGATACGTTAATATACGTGTATTTAAATATACGTGCAATAGGGATCTCTAGATCATACAGTACCACGTATTATGAAGAATATCGTATCTGAGGAAAATGCTTTGAACTAAAAATGTCTTTCTAAACGTGAAAGTAACGCGTGCAAGTCGCTTCGAGATAGAGTTATTTCACACTTTGCAATTTAACAGCATATACATATTCCACGGCAATAAATATCTTACTTCTATGACAATTTCACGGATGCATAGCGACGCGCGTGACATTCTTTACACGTCGTATCAGTGCGGCAGGGTTGCATGGCAATATGTTGCATATACAATATGGCATTACACTTGACAGATGCTTCTTCCCCAATATTACTGCACGCATAGCAATATCACTGTATAAAGCATTCTGCCTACAGCGGAAGTAACACTTTCCGGCGTAGGAGTCCCGAAATTAAAATTCATTCGACCGTCCAGATGCAATTGCGTTTCTTATTTTCTTTCCATTATTATAATATTCCAAATTTTCGCATTCCGCCCAGTTGTGGAAATTAATTAGTTTCAGGTTTTCCGTGAAGAAATGATTAATGTATTTTAGACAAAAAAGATTTTAAATCATTTTAATGGATGTGACGGCAGTTCATTCTGAGTTGTATTCTTTTAGTAGCCAGTTCTAATTGTCAGTTCTATAGAGTAAAGTGCCCAGATATTGTATAGGCGCCTATTATGGCACTACCTTATATCTTGTAAAGGAGAAGTCGCACTCTAGTAAGAAAATCCTCAAACAATACTTTACCATGTTTACTCAACAGTGTGATTTTTCAACAGTGTGAGATTTTAGTATCGATCCTCTGCCAGTCATGTCTCCACGTGTTGAATATTTTTGTGGTTAGATTTTCAATTTTATCTTTTTCGAGGAAGGTAAGTGATTTTGAAATGTTTGATCATATCTGTAGTTTCAGTTTATTTATATTAATGTTCGCCAACTGTTGGTTTAGGCTCAAATTCATTTTCTCTTTGTCAGTAGCTAGTATTATCAGTCCACGTGGAGTTCCCAATATGGCACTACCAGCGGTTCCCTAATATGGGTATAGCTATTGACATTCTTGGTGTGGGTGCCGAATATGGCACTAGGTGTCATATTACGAACTCAAGGTGTACCATAATAAGAACCCCTTTTGCTGGAACCTGCAAATGATACGCCACAAAAAAAATATCTTTCCTAAGCTATATTAATTTTTGAACAAACTTGATCCCAGAATTTTATAGGGAGGAAATGCATCTACAACTGGTAATTTTTTGGAGGAAAAAAAGCATTCTAAAATAATCAAAAAATGACATCAACGAAAAGTGGTTCATATTTGAACACTTTACCCTACTGTAAGATTTTTTGACAGGAACTTACAGTAGGATTCATGATCCTCTAATTTTGCGGAGTGGTGTAGCTGTTTGATTAAAGTCGAAGTGCAAGTTCGCCAATTAGAAATCGGCTCTTTCGTTGGTTAATTTAATTTCGCGCCACGGTCGGCCGACTGGTTGGGTAACGAGGAGTCGTCGATCGTTTTCGGGCGAGCGCCCGGTGGCAAAAGTATGGCAGATCAATTTCGCGATCGAGCTGCCGATGAAGCATGACCGATTCGAAAGCGAGCATGTTTTCTGGCCCGATCTTCGTAGTATTCTTAATCCGCTCTATCAGCTTTTTTCTGCTTACACCAACGTCTGCCCGTTTTTCTGGCGCATGCCTCTGGGCACGCACGGCTCACTCCATTTCTGTTCGGGCTGACAGGCTCGCAAAACTTTCTAGTGGGCAAAAAAGTCGTCCCATTCGAATACACGCTGGAAATTCGGCAGTGACTTTTTCCAGGACCCCGTGGACTCTGCGAACGATTCCACGGATCCATCCGAATGGTGGATCGGTTTGACGCGAACGTACTCGCCGGTTTTTACCCAGGATTTAATGTCCCGCGAATCTACCGATGCTTGTTACTATCTCGACATACAGTGACTCTCATTAACCTTTGCCATTATTCTCAATATGTCATACTGTGATTGAACCCTTTCCAGAGAAAAATTATTATTCTCAAATTACATCGACGCCACTTTTACGGAACACATCTTTTCCTAATTTCAACTCTGAGATTTAGCTCTTCAATACATAATCTGGTTGCATAAAACTTGGTCACCTCAATTTATTAAAAAGAACAATTATTAACTCGTAGCAGTTGAGGGGTGACTCAGAGGCACCACCAAAAATTGCTAAGTATAAAATCATATACAATGGAATTATTCTAGGTCGGAAGAAATGTTCAATTTTCAAGTTAAAATAACTCCGACTACAAAGGGTTAATATTCAGACACTCTTAAAAAGACGATCATTTTTTAAAAAGTGAAAGTTCTCAGACAGATTTTAAAAATACGTGTTCGAGGGTCAATTATATATCCTGAAAATGTCATAAAAATCCGGTGTTGTGGGAAAAAATGATAGATACTGAGAGATGTAAGCACCCTCAGATTTATTACAGAAAGATTGTGGAAAATGCAATTTTTACCATGTTTCACAAGAAAAATTATTTTCTAAATTTTCAACACAGACAAAAGTTCTGTAAAAAGTAAAAAGGTTCTGAAAAACAGCTTCTAGTATTTTCTCTGCAAATTCCGACCAATCGCAATTTTTTCAAAATTTTGTTCTGTGACGTCATGTAATAAACTAATTTGTGTTCTAACTTCTCAAAAAAAAACTTCAAATCGCACGGTTCATTATTAAAAAAGTTATCGTCTTTTCGAGAGTGTCCGAATATTAATGGGAGTCACTGTGTATCAGATTGCTTTTTATCATCGTTTTGCAGGACGCGACTCCCATTGATGTTTCGAGCAAAGCGGAAGCGATACCGAAAAAGTTTGCAGGAAAAAATTTCCGAACATTCCGCCTGTGCTCGTTTCAGCCTTCGTTAATTAATTTCATTTTGAACGTTTCCGAATCGACTTCTCTAGTTATTCAAAAATTACAGTTCAATTCGGAGTGTTTTTATAACTCTGGGTCAAAATCGACCCAACCTCCTATCTCAGTGTTAGAGGGTAAGTTCTTCGAAGATTCTGTTTTAAATCGGAATAAAATTTTACATTTTTAATCAAATCAGAATATCAGATTTTGTTAGTAATCATATGTGTACTATGTGTAATCATACGTGTAGCTGGGCCAATAACGAAAATTTAAAAGACGTGTTTGGTCAACTTGTATAAATTATACACGCTCCGAAAATTTCATCGAAATTGGTTAATTGGTTTACGAGTTATAAACGATCGAAAGTGTTAAAATTGCAATTTTTCAAGATTTTCGGTCTTTTTACCACTTTTGATCGTTTATAACTCGTAAACCAATTAAGCAATTTCAATGAAATTTTCAGGACATACATAATTTATACCAAACCAGTTGGCCCAGCTAAAAAAGTCGTAAAAATCGATTTTTACTATTGTTTTTCACAATTCCGACCAAATGCATTTTTTCAACATATTTTTTAGACGTCATTTACTAATCTAATTCTTCTAGCCTTACAGAGAAATTCGAGTCGTTTGGTCGATTCATAAAAATGTTATTCTGATTTAAAGTATGTGTGATCAGTTTTGCTCCTAAGTGTGCTTTGTTCTATACTCCATTTTCTCTAATGCCTTATTATTTCGATGGGAATATATTCTACAGTGTTAAACTTGTTATGAAGTACACGTTTTTAGCGCATTAAATAAATATGTCAGCGTGTACCAGCAATGGTGGTACACGTGGCACGGAACGTGTTAAATAAAATTGTACAAATTCGAAGTTACCAAATTACAATTGTTTTCAACCATTTTCTTGATTACATTCTACGAGGTTCTACTGTGTTTCGTCGGACAGGAGGGATCCAATATGGCTGGAGGGAGTGTTCGCGAGCAGTCGAAAATGAAACGTCCCTAATCGATGACGCTGAGAGCGCGACACTGGGGACAAACGAGCGAAAACATTTCTTTGATTATGTCCCCACGTCTTGTCCTCCTTTTCTCGGCGAGGTATAGTTGGCAACGCTAGTTAACGCACACGCACCTGCACCGGCGATGCGGCGATCGGCTATAGTGAGTGATAATCGTAGAGTAGGTCACCGGAACAGCGCCTCTAGCAATCTGCGTTCTTCGGGTTCTCGGCTCCTATGTATACGGGCTGCTCGTGCCACGTATGCGGTTGTATCGGTGTGTACAGGTGAGTATGTGAACACGCGAGTATGTATGTGACCACGGATAAAGGTACGCCGACCGCATGTGACAAGAAACGAGTCGGAGACCCGGTAATGTCGTCTGGCCGAAACGGCCGTCGACTTCGACGTCGTTTGTACCATTGCAGAAAAATACCTATAGATCCTATTGCAGCAGCTCGCACAGTGTTCTCACAGAAAGCTGTTGCATTTATCTCGCGACTTATCTGCTCGGTTTGATCGCTACAAAAATTGTATTTTAGGAGAAATCGTCACATACCTTTCCTGGAGACGTGGGACCATTTTTCTCGTCGCCGAATCTACCACAGGCTTGAAGATTCAAGTTTCCACTCTGCGATGGCTGCTTCAATCTCCATGTGTGACTTTCATTCGACTATTTTCTGGAACAAACACGAGGCGTAAGTTTAGTAAACTCTCGAAAGATCCGAGTAAAATATTACCACTAAAATGCTTCCACCTTGTTTTATTTTATGTAATTCAAAGTCAAAGCCAGGATGAATATATTTTTATTTTGCATATAGATCCGCTGTATAATAATAACGAACAGACGAACAGTTTCGACGAACCTGGTTAATGGCGGAACCGAAATGACCGTTAGCTGCTGGTGCATACTAAAATGGAATTTTTTAATTGAGCCGTACGGAACGATTTTATGAATCCGGGCGATGATACATGGCACGTGCGCAACCGTCTCGCATTAGACATAATTAGAGTATTTTTTTCAGCGAAACAAGCTACACGGTCAACGAATCTTTCACGATCCCGTGTTCTCAGCGCATTACTACCCACTTTCTAGCAGAGTTACAAATGAAAATAAGTCGCTCGGCGTAATACATTGTTCGAGTCGAATCCCTCCGACACCTCTGGAAATACTTGCAATGCAGTCTTTTCATTGGAAAAGATTCCATGTGATGACTGTGGTGCCCAAAGTGGTTCGGAATCAGAGTTGTGCTAATACAATTACATTGTAATTCAATTACACAATTGAATTACATTGCATTTCAATTACATAGTAAAATCAGCATAGTAAAGTCAACTACGTCGTAAATGAATTACATAAATCAAACCTTTCAATTAATTCAATTACTAAGTATTTTAATCAAATACAATATAATTAAAATACAGCTCTCCAAATTATAGCCCTGAACTTTGAAGAAGTGCGACATATTTTTATGTTTTTCTTTCATATACTTGTTTCCTCTTTCATAATTCCTCGTTCATAATACGTAACGCTATTTTATAATTGTACTCCAATTGCAATTACGAATTACATTGTAATTTAATTGAATGAAGATCTGAATTATAAAGTACAATGTAATTCAATTACTATGTAATTATAATTCCTGGAGTAGTTCAATTGTAATTCTGCACAACTCTGTTCGGAATCCACCTTAATAAACTGTAGATCCCGTCGCTAATGACCATAGTTGCAGTATAGCAGTAAATATAAATAAATTAAATCATTTGCTCGATTCATCGACACGCGAATTCGCGAGCGATTTAATCGACGCTTTGCTACGCGTCTGCGAGCTTCGAGCACACGAGCAACTCAATAATCGTCTTAAATCACATCGATGATCATCAATCAACCTCATGGACACGCTTCGGTGATCATCAATTGGCATCGTTAGCGACAAAATAACAAATCGTATCGGTGATTCGCAGCTGCGACTGAATAGTTTAACTTCTACACGTTTCGAATTTAATTTGGTAGAAAGCTCGCTATAAGGAGGATGCTAAAAGGTGCTGGAAACATGTGATTAGACACACCGGGAAGTAAGAGAGTAGAAAACGTACGCTTTTAATGGCTTCCTTTCGGCTGCACTTGGGTAACCAGAAATTTTTGCCTTTGTCTCGTGTAATCCTGTAGATTTTGACGAGAAAATGCCAAAAGTCCAGGAGAAGTGGTTCCAAAGTTATGAGTGTTTAAACTTGAGCAGTTTTCAGCGTTTCTGACAGATAAGTAGTCGATTCTTGTAATTAAAACTGAACTGTTTGAAGAGAAAGCCACAACAAATATTTTACCTTGTTTTATTTTATTTAGATTAGTTCAAAATCGTATATAACTTGGAAATAAAAGGTCCTAGAAAAGAAATCTTTTGGATTGGTTAGTGGAAGACATTCATCTATCAATGAAGCAACTAATTGTTTCTTATTTCTGGAAACCACGCGAAAAATTGACTTTTGGCCACTGCATCTCTTTTTTCCCACTGTGCGACGGGGCAGTGCGAACTTTCTGTTCGTGGAAGATTGCATCCATCTTGGATCGAATGGACTGTCGCATCGTAAAACCGAATGTTCAAACAATTTACGCGCGTGAGCGGGCGGGGAGGGTTAGAAATAAACGCGGGAACGTCGAGATGAATAGCGTCGAAGCTAGACGAGAGCAATTTCCCCTGAAACGGTGAATTGCATCTAAGAATCGGTCGAGTGCCCCGAGAACTCGCCACAATGGACCACGAAAAAGGTAAGAATCGATCGGGAATGATAATCGGCCGGAAGGGTGGAGCCTGAGGTGAGAGGTGCAAAGAGGAACATAGAAAGTCCGCATCATGAAATTGCATTCCATAAAGAATGGAAAGTCGGTGCGTATTCCTTTTCTTTTATAACCCCTTCCCGGGCCGAGCCCCGCCTACCCCGCAATCCCCTCTGTTCGCGGAATGTGTGAATGTGAAACGAATTGCTGTGAAATACTGGAACAATTCCTGATTGAGACTGCTCGCCTCTGCCTTTTTTTTCCGGCGCAGAACGACGACGTCGTCGCTTCGGATTGTATCCACCCAATCAGAAACATCACAGAGGAGTACGACGACCGACGACTGGGCTAGATTAAGGCAAGGAGGTCACGTGCTACTGGTGTAGCTGTGGTATGGTTACGTATGTGCCATTCCACGTCAAATCGCAGAAAAATCGGCGAGCCGAGCAGTTTCTTCTCGAACGGTTACGCTTCGGCGGGACTCGGAAAAATGACACGCTTGTTTTTCATTATTTCCCTTTGGAACTCTGATCGACATATTTCTGTCGTTCCTCTAACTCGAACGACACCAGGACGTTTAACCCTAATCCCTCCCTCGTGTCAATCAGACACAGTTTTCCTGGAATAAGTTGCATTCTGTTATTTGTAGGTAAATTTGCCCGAAAAATAACTGTTTACCTTGTTATTTCATCGATCTTTTACCACCGTGTCAATTTGACACCGAGGGTGTGTGATGAGTCGGGTAATTAATTCACGATCTAGTACGTAACACAGACCCGATTATTTACAATCATTATTAACAGACACAGAACAGCTAACGTATGTTACAACAAAAACTGTTTTAGCACGGCGGAACAGGAATTCGTGTCAAGTTATAGTTCTTGAACTGCGGCAGAATTGGAGGCTACTAATTAGAAACTGGTATCAGAAAGTGCATCTAGTTGGCCGGTAGTAATGGGAATAAACGTTAGCGGATGCAACCGTTCAACGGTTTTAATTCACTTTCTTAATATGGCCGACGACGATTCGATTTAATAATACAAATAGAGTTCAACTAAATGCGCGTAATCACGGAGTTACATTGGTGAACGGCGGCCGGCCATCCGCCAACTTTCCCATCGATCAATTGCTCGTGTGGCAAGCATAACGAGGCGATTAATTATTAGCATTCCCCTGCTCGTAGAATTTATTAAGTTTTCCCGGTGCTCCGGAATCTCGTATTTGGACGTCACGGAACGAGGACTTGGAAATGGCAACTTGAACGACAGAGAGAACCAAATAAACCAGCTGCGAAACGACTCGTACTATTTTTTGTTTCTGTTAATAACGCCGGTCAATTTTCTTCGGCGAGCTATCCATCGATTCGAGTCGGTATTACGGTTTAGTATGAAGTACGGAAAAAGGATGCGATGGAAAGTTTTCGAAATTTCATCTAACCATAGTTACAAATTCACCCTTTGCACTCGAATGGTTCTTATACAATTATTCAAAATATTTGTGGCATCATCAAATTTACATTCGATTAATTACTAAACGTATTTCATATTTTAATAAACTACTAAAAGTATTGTATGTGGTCTAACCAGAAAAATATTCAACACGTGGAGACACAACTGACGGAGGATCGATACTAAAATCTATAGAATGGTGCGATTGCACTGCACACTGTTCAGTAAGCATGTTAAACTATTGTTTGAGGATTTTCTCACTAGAGTGCGACTTCTCCTTTACAAGATATAAGGTAGTGCCATTTACCCTATTATATCAGTTTTATATTGATAAAATTAAGAAAATCATATGAAATAGAAATATTTCAGCTCGGAAGAAAAATTTGGTTTTCGAATTAGAATAGCTCCGAGTGCAAAGGGTTAAATGATGATTAGCGTAAATTGGAGTGGGACCACATCGGCCCCAATAGTTCACTTAAATGTTAATAAACGCATAGTTCCATTTTGCGTCTCGTTCGCGGATTAAGAAGCTCGCCATCGAGTCTCTCGTGACGGGGACCTGGCATGCGTGGCCGGACACCGTTGCAGTAATCATAGCTATCAGAACAGGCTCCAGTCGCGTCGCTATTCATATCGGAGCCGAGAAAGTAAGTAGCATTCGCTGGTTACCGGGTCTGCAGCGCAAGAATAGTGTCAAGTACAGCCCACGGAAGCAGAAACGTGAGAACGGCCGTCAGAAGGACGCGGCCGATCATTAATCATAAAACATCTCTACGAGAGTTTTTCGTCCATGGCTCGGATATCAGCGGATCCGATCGTGATAGACAGACTAGCCCGCGCACGTGCGCGGGACCTTGTGATCGATCTTCCACGCGATTAAGATCATCCCAGGAAGTATGCTACCGAAGGATATCATCGGATACGAGAGAATAGGCGACAAGCGGCTCGACCCCCGTTCGTAAAACGGTCTTTTACCAGTGAAATGCGTTTCAAGGCTACCTCTTCCTCGGATCAGAGCATTAATTAACCCATTTCCGAGGGAGATACCCGGCTCGGATTAACCGCGGCACATAAATCGCAATTGTTCCAACGACAAAACGCAGATAGGATCCGCGGACCCCTTTTCTAATCTGGAGCACCGCGCGATTTATCGCACGGCGGATTTGTTTTCCTGCCGTGAATCTTGTTCCATTCACAGAAATCGCATCTTCGGGAATTAGACGATTCCCGTCGACGCTGAAATCCGTCCTCGGAAAGTAATTACGCGGAGCTAGGCACCGGTTGAGACTGATATCTTCTTCCGGGACTGAGAACGTGAATTTCAGTAAGACTATGACGTAACTCGTTCAGAATCAACATCCGACTAAACAATGATGCATTCTAAATCGGCAACTTCAATCAACACTCCAAATACCCCCGCGGTTCCCTACACTGATTTATTTGAGAAGTTTAAAAAACAAGCTGAAGATCGTACTTTCGAAGTTATAAGAAATCATGGTCTCTTTAAGGGAACACAATTCTTTCAGAAGTTTTTCAATGAAAATTCTGTACCCTGGTCCGCTCATTTAAAACTTGGGAGAAGATTACTTAATACGTAGATGCAAGCTAATAAATGCCCTACGTAAATTGCCTACAACCACCTCTAAATGTAGACACACTCATAGCGAAACCAAATGTTGAAGCTTGCCTTTGTATTCATTCTTTTCTGAAAGCTTGTAATCTGCACATTTAATGTTAACAATCGTTGTTCTTGTATTCACTTGTAGTTATTCTTGTAAAGCGAAATAAACCCAGGGGGGTTTGAAGTGCTTAAATAAAACGTTCCCCAAACGTTCTCGATAATGTTTAGGTCAGGAGACCTCGCAGGCCAATTCAAAACCTTTATATTTTCCGCTTCAAAATAATTGTTTACTATGCGAGCAGTATGCACAGCTGCATTATCTTGCTGAAATATACATATATTTTCAATTTGCTCTTTAATTAAATTTAAGTAGCCAGCCACTATTCATACAGCCTTGAATAAATTTTATTTCCATTTTTTCTCTATAGCCAATTCCTCCACATACCATACTGTACCGCGTCACCACATTGTCGACGACTCAAAACACTTTGTTGCTTTTTTAAATCATGGAAATGGTACTATTGTATTCATCCGGACCATCCAAATTTAGTTTCGTTTCATCCGTGAATATAATTCGTTTCCACTGAGGTTTCACGACACATGTATATAATTTTGTGTGTGTACAACGGTGCCTTATCATTTTGCCCACCAGTGTAAGTTAATTTCTACCGGGCACCGATTCCACGTACAGGTCGCCTGTTGACAAAGCCGAGCCGACCACAAGTCGATGGAATTCGAAACATCGTTGTGGAAGGTGTGCTTGGCAGCAGACCGCGCATACCGTCGCATCCGTATTTATTTTCCGTCTTTCAGGTATCATTGGTTTTTCCACGTGAGACAGTATCTGTGTAGAGTGGCTCGGTATCCGTGACCGGTGACGCCGAGCACACAATGATCGTACAAGGTGTCCTATTCGGAGTAAAGAATATTTCAAATATAACTTATTTCGGGGGCCAGAAACGAGACTTAGAAAATGGACGTGCCTAGAACATACTGCGGATGTGCGGTGCTATCTGTGCAGCGTGTATCAAGTAGCATGATCCGCGCTGCCTCAACCCCTGCCGGCAAACGTGAAAACGGTCAGCGATAGTCAGCCGTAGGCAGCATGCGCACGCTGTTCGTCCGAAGCGCTCGAACTTCAACAATTGCGAGCGGAACGCGGTCGCCTTATAAATAGCGGGCGCTGCGCTGGTGTGACCGATAGGACAAATACATCGTCGCGTAGACGAGGAGATAAATATAATCTACAAAGCAGATACGATCGAACATAATTATCAGGGTATCGGTGGGATTCCTGTGAATGTTTCTCGAGTGAGAAATAGAGGATATAGCGATAGGAATACCCGGAGGAGTGTGCGTGCGTGTCGGGTTGCGGTGCAGCTTGAATTTCCCGCCGTGCGGAGCGCCAATCGTCGAGCACCGCGGCCGTAGGTGCATACCCGCCAATCGTCCGTGATGCTGCACACGAGGACCCTCGCTGTCGCCTTAGCATCGTCGTCCGTTGTCGAAAATCTCTTCGCCTCTCGTCTGCACCATTTGACCGGCGGCCATGTCAGCTACCTCGGTGTCCTCGACGCCCGCGGCGTTCACCACGGCGTTATATCGCGCGAGGTCATGCTACAAAACTACCAAAAGGTGCGCGAGAAGTATGAATGTAAGTACCAGCACGAGCCCCAGCCATTTTTATCTCCGTCCTCTTCTCGTACGCGATCGTCCGTACGCCTCTCTTCCGGATAGAGTCGCGGACACTTCGTTCCACGCACGCGCACCGTGTTCGGCGGCGCGCGGCTGCCTTCTGCGCAGGCGCAGTACCCGCAGCCGTTTCAATATTTCGAATCGATGGCATTGGCGCGCGAGACCTTGATACCGCGTTGATCGCGTGTTCGTACGGAAATTGTAATTGATGCGTCAATCAGCCCCTCTTTGTTTAACGAACGATCTTTCTCTTATGGTATGTACTCTCCCTCCCATACGTTCGATTCACAGTTGATCTCGGGGGCAACGTTATCGTTAAACGTTACGAGAGCGCTACACGCGGAACTATTTACTATTTACATATTTGCGCGCACGTTCATAGGATGCCCGTCCGCTGGCCGACGTCCAATGCCTTCCCCGACGTCTATTAGCGACGCGTTGCTTCAACGGTTCGCCATGATTTATAGATCTCTGGGGGAGACCTAACCTACTTGCACCTTGTCCATGTACCGGGTGACCCGTAATTCAATACTGCCGAAATTTTATCTCGCCACTTTTGGCTACCAAAAATTCTAACATAATTCACTGTCGTGTGTGCTAGCCGGTAGAACGTTCGTGAATTTTTTCGTAAGCTTTTCTTGAGCAGAGCAGAAGAAATAATTCATTCAACCGTGCTCAAACTCTTTATCGAAACGCGTAGGATAAATCGGACACAATACCAACTTTTTAGAAATTAATAAAAATAACATGAAGTACCTATTAGTAGTGCTTCATTTTTAAAAATCAAATTGATGTTTCCCCTTCGTATAGAAATCAAAAGTATTACAATAATTTTTGTTTAAGATATAGAAAAGATTAGTTAAAAACCTTAATCCCCGAGACAACGCAACTGTAATACACCAGAGGATAATAAAATATTGTGCTACGGCATAACAAAAGAATTAAGTAATCAATTTGTTCCGACTTCGGATTAAAACTTCGTTAATATTTCTTTTGCTTTAAAAAAGGTTGATAATCGATCGTTTACCAGAAATAATGCAAAATGAATTACAGAATGCCTTCAAATTGATAAAAAACTTCCAAGTCGTCACTAAATATCCGGTAACTGGTACATTTCCCCTAGTGATCCAGTACAATAAAAATTTAATGTTGACCAGCCTAATGACACTAATCATGCCAGGGATATAGTGCGATTTATAGGAAACAGATAACGTCGCAGTAACGGGGCGACATTCATTGCAAGTAGAATTAACAAGCATTAGACAGACACATCGTTGTATTGGAAATGATCGTATTGTTTCTACGCGTGTCGTTTATCTCCTTAGATAAGGTCAATTTATTCTCGACTATATCTGAGTTTCCTGGACACCCTATATCGCGTGTAACTAACCTTGAAGTGTTGAACCTTAAGTAAGTTTCCGAAGATAATAGAATTCGGTGAACAGCTTAGGAAGTTATGTTGTTCGATAAGGTCGGTAAACACGAAGTTTACAGTAGTTAATTGATCAAACTGTGTCAGTATGCTTTAAGAATCAGGAAACGATTCAACGCAAACAATCACGTACATCGTATTACCTAACACAATAATATTGAACGTAACACAATAAGCGACTCGCTGAATTCTGCTGTTAGAACAGGTTCGATGATGATTATCTAACTTGTTGTTCCACTGGCGTCTATTTCATAATAAACTTATTGAATTCGCGACGATGCAGTGCGAAAATATCAATTCTTGTAACATTATTAATAGAATTTCTTAATCTTGTATAACGCTGCAGATTTTCCGCTTGGAACTTTTGCGTGCGATTAAACACAGAAAATAGAACGAAACAGGATAACGCGATTTTTTCCTGTAACTACCTTCCCGGCCAAGGTAAATGGTTGCAACCTGAGGCAGAAGGTTTTTCCTTGACGATGGGGGACACTTTTTGCTCCTTTATCCGGCCGACACCCTTTTAAACAAAATTGCAGTTTCTGAAAACTCGAAGAGAAACTGAAAATTTCAGATGATTCATTTTTTAAAGAGTAGAATGTGTTCATTGTTAATTATTCAAACAAACTGTTGTTCATTGTCCACTGTTAACAAACTTGGTGAAGCCCCTCAAATCCTACAGTAATAACAGATAAACTCATTTTTTTATATTTTTGACTTGGGCCACTTTCATAATGAACACTAAATGTTGAAATAACAAGCACCACCTAACGGTTCATTTTTCACAATATCGTAAAAACTACATTGAATTCATTCAGCTTAAAATAATGTGATTTAATATAACTGATAAACTCATATTTTTGACTTAGACCGCTTTCATAATCATGGACACAACCCCTGCACACATAATCGAGGCAAGCCACCAGAAATGTCTGTCTGGTTAATTAATACCGATGCGCCGTGGAAACGAGAAAAACGAGGGGTGGGGGTGGGGCGAACGGTCAGAAAAATCTAGGACGGTGAAAACCGTCTCGTATCGAGCAGCTGCGGGACAAAACGAGAGCGCGGACTTATCGCGAGTCGAAGTCGGAGGAGTAACGCACGTGGCGTGCGTTATCCTGCAGGATTATGGCGAACAGGGGCCTGATGCAAGGCCGTGCGACGTCACGTGCATACGAATCGTATTTTGCACCCGCGTCCATCTGATAGGGCCTATCGGCGGCGAACGCGGGACATTGTACTTCGCAAAGTAACTGTCCGTTTTTAAATTATGCCACGATCCGCGAAGCGATAAGAAAAGTAGAAACGTCGATGAATGGACGATGCCACTCTGAACCACGCTTCGGCATGCATGCCAAAGTAATTTGTATAATGATGAAAGACTAGAATTAATTGAAAAGCTCCGTATTATCAACTGTCAGCTTCTTATGGGTGTTTATTATAATTAAACAGCGGATTTTATGCATTTATGACAAAAATGGGTAGGTGCTACTCAAAGTAGTCAAAATATTAGAAGAATTTAAAAATTCTGTTCTATGATTTTCATCCTATTAAATATATTAAGGACCAGAATTTTCATTTAATTATAAGTGTTCCCATAAAGGTTCCCACATAAGTATGACCGGTTGTGCAACGTCTACACTGTGTCCAGTATACATGTATCCATATTAATGTTTGTGTTTGCATATTCTGATTCTGTAAATATTTCTCTTGGTTGTCATTTTTATATTAAATTCTGTATTATGTTGAAATAAATCTGTTATGAGATTTTCTACAATAAAAAAAAACCATTAACGAGCGTGCGAATACTCGTGGCTTTAATTATGCGGCTCTAATTAACCGGATATAAACCGGACACAGAAAATGATGGGGGATTAGATTTATTCTGACTCGAAGAAAATATTTATGAGGATAGGACCACGAATGAATTTGTACATCTAATATGTATAAAATTGTGCGACATCGTTAGATATTCGCACGAAATTGGCAATGAATTGTGGGAGGTCCTGGTAACGATGAAGCAATCGTGCTCTCGGTCGACACAGAAGCGGTTGGAGACCCTTTTCAATTAGACCGGTCGTGTAGCAATCGAAACTAACCGTGTAATTGTCTGCCGCAGCGAAAAAGCTTCCCCAAGACGTGAATCCTAAGGGGGTGTTCGCGTGCAACGAGCTGGACTTGAAGGAGGTGCAGGTGTACGGTTTCGACTACGATTACACTCTGGCTTGTTACAAGCCATCCATGGACTATCTGCTGTACAACCTTGGCCGCGACATGCTCATCCAAAAGTACAAGGTACACAATAGAGAATTTAATTAGATGAGAGAAAGAATATAGAGGTGAAGCCGAGATTTCGGGCTCGGATCGGGTCGGGATTCCGAAATCCAATTCTACATTTCAAGTTTTCGGGTACCCGAACTTTATAAACCTTCGGGTTGATCCCGACCCGAGGATCAAGTACCCGCACAGCCCTGAAATAAAAAAAAAGCGGTGGTGTCTGTGAACGGTTGAAAGTTCGAAGCCGACGGCGACGAGGAGAACGACGCCGACGACGAGAGCTCCGTCGCAACGAGACTAATTCGCACGAAAGTTCGTCTAACTCGTTTCTGCTCTCGCGAGTTCGGCTCGTCAGTGGCGTTTTCTCGAAAATCAAGCGACAATTACGGCCGAACGAGAATTTCAATTGAAACTTGAGGCAAACCCGTTTAATCGACTGTACAGTACCCCGAGGGAATCAGCAACCTTGCGTACAACGAGAATTTCGCTGTTCGCGGGCTCCATTATGACATCGAAAAGGGTCTGCTCCTGAAACTCGACAGCTTCTTGCAAATTCAATTTGGCGCCGTTTACCGCGGCTTGCATCCGGTCCCCGACGACGAGGTCCTCAGGCTCTATAAAAACAGGATAATACCGATCGCCTATGTCGAGGCGCCCCATAAACACTCTCACGTAAGCACGGTTTAACGGGTAAAGAGCATGCGGTACCCGCTCATAATTATTCGAACGACAGAGGCTTTGTCCAAAACCTCTCCAAGGTAAATGTCCCGTGTTGTTCTTCGCGTAAACGATTATCTACCTGCGGAAGTCAGCTTTACTTACACCGACTACCGGTGAGCGAGTGTTCCGGTTTTACACTCGCAACACATACGTTTCCTTTAAGTAGGTACAAGTGTTCTCGAACACTTAGGGGATGAATACAAAATTTATACAATTACTGTATTTGATAGCCATGATGTGGCTAATATTAGTTAAATCTAAATTCAAATTCAACTTTCAATCTCATTATATTTAAATCAAAATTCAAATTCATCTTTCAATCATTATATTTAGGTCTAAATTCAAATTCAACTCTCAGCAACCCAATTTAAACCCAATTTAAATCGAAACAAGAAATACTTAGACCACTTTGATAATTATGGGCACATATAATGAAATAACGAAGAGAAACATTCAAACAATCATTTTTCGAATATACTATTCGAATCATACCTAAGTCTGGTCAGCATCGTTCAAATGGGCTTCCGATCTTTTGAATCTCTGAAATAATTCGAATAATTATGAGCGACACTCTGCACAGTACGTTTAATTGATAAAAAATCTCCTTTGCATATTTGTGACATATTGTGGTCTATTTTTAATTCCATTGTTGATCAAACATGTGAATCCCGATAGTTTTTAAAAGAAAATTCAAAACCTAGACTCGGATATCCAAGTTATAGATGTTCATATTTTTCGTCCTACTTGCAACAAAAATTTTCTACGACTAATTGTATCAATTTTTATACTTTTGAAAAGAGTTCGAAGCTTTTGTCCTTTTCTGAAGGTATCCGTCAGAAATATTACTGTCACCGTCACTTTTCCGTTCTGTGTAAGATCAACACAATACGAAAACATGTGAACGCATAACAATTAACATATTGAGACCTAAAAATTTACAATACAATCTATGCTGCATTCATTATCGTTCGAATGCAGAATGTAGTAGAACGTAAAGAACTGGACAAAAGCAGCTCAACAATGAAATATTGTTCACGATTGGTTTGGCCTCTCTTCAAGGTCGATACATTGCATGCACGTACACGTACCCCCAATTTCCCGCTCAAAAACGATTACTGGGCAAACATTGCAGCAACTTAAACGTCTTCTGTTTGTTTGCATGCGTCGATACGTGTGTTTTTCGTGATGGAATTTTCGCAACGTTATCGTATAGAAAGTGAGTATCCAACCCCCGAGATGTTTTATTCGCCTAAGTGTCCCCTATGTTCGGATTTCATGGATTTTTCTTAACAGGAGGCGTTGCACCGATCGAAAATGATTCAACTCGCCGATTTATTCTCAGTACCGGAAATGGGGCTTCTGTGCAACGTCACGGAATATTTCCTTCGCAACCATATCGACTACCACCCTGAAATACTCTTCAGAGACGTGAAGGCGAGTATAAAATCCTCACCATTCTCACTCGAAGATTAATTAAGTGGGTTAGAAATGTTCATCAGGATACATGGATGTAAAATAAAGTGATCATTCATTTTCTTTTCTGTTCACATCGCAGAACTCTGTGCAAAGTTGCCACCCCATAATGCACGGCCTAGTGGTGCAAAATGTGGCGGAGTATTTGGAACAGAATAAGGACATAAAGCAATTCTTCGATCGACTGAAAGAGTCCAACAAGAAGATGTTCTTAGTAACCAACAGCCCCTTCCATTTTGTGTAAGTGCGTTGGAACTTGCAATTAATTCGTCCACCCAAATGTTTAATTTTCGAATTAAATAGAATTATTAGAAATAAAAGAATCGTCTTTGGAATAGACTGCAAAGGGTTAAAGACGTACCTTTTTGTAACACCACGCGTACAGGAGACGTTCGGAAGACATTCGAGACGTCTTTAAAGACGTTTTCGTGCTATCTGGGTAATGTACGCTATTCTTCTCTTCGCAGTGACACGGGAATGAAATTCTTGGTCGGCGACAACTGGAAAGATTACTTCGACGTGGTGATAGTCCAAGCAAGGAAACCGAAATTCTTCACCGAGGAAAGTAGGCCGTTACGAATCTACGACGAAGTGAATAAAACTCAATTATGGGATCGAGTGACGAAGCTCGATAAAGGTGTGGTATACCTCGAAGTAAGTACGATTTCTTTCGACCCACCGCCGTCGAATTTGAATATAGTAACGCTTCTATTCGTAGGGCACGGTTAAACAACTGCAAGACATGACCGGTTGGCGAGGACACCAAGTATTATACTTCGGGGACCATCCCTATAGCGACCTGGCGGACGTCACATTGGAGCACGGCTGGAGAACTGGTGCCATAATTAAGGAGCTGACTGTAAGCAAAAGTTCTTGTATTTAATCATCGTATTACAACTTTTCCAAAATTGGACCCAACAGCTTCAGTTTCTTTTGAGACGTCATGTATAAATACAGACAGAAGATTTAAAAATCGCGACCTTTACTTGTTCCTTCACCATTGCGACCGATAACAATTAAAACAAAAAATTATTTACACAATAGCTAGTAAAGTAATCCTTCTAACGTCTCAAAAAAACTCAATCTGTTGCGTCGAATGTCGAAAAAGTTATTCGTTTTTAAAAAGTGTACGAATACTTTGTACACCCACTGCATATGCATGCATATTATATGGATCATATTATAAAGTATCGGTAACTAAATGTTCCAATCGATTTACAGCATGAGATAACAACGTTGAACAATCCTAAATTCAAGGAGAACGCTAATTGGTTGCAAATGTTGACTGGCCTGATCGAGGAGCACCAGGATTACGAGGGGCCGGATGTGAAGCCTGTGCTGAACGAGTGGATCAGAGAGAGGGATGAATTAAGAAACGAGATAAAACGTGTGTTCAATCAGCAGTTCGGCTCCGTGTTCAGAACGTACCACAATCCCACGTACTTTTCTAGAAGACTCTTTCGGTTCGCCGACATTTATATGAGCTCAATCACGAACCTGTTCGAATACTCAACGAGTCACACGTTTTACCCTAGAAGAGGCGTGATGCCTCACGAATACACAAGCTACTTCGTTTAAGTATGCGAGTCTACGTTCGAACTCGCAGCTAACTGTGTGTTGCCATATTTCTTTTTTTTTCTTCCGAATCTGCTTACCTCGTTAGAGCTTTCGACGCAAACAAATCAAAAATGTCCGTGATAGTATAGCACGTTGCAAACCTGGGTGTATGACGCTTAATCCCAGAATGACTTCTGCCGAATTTGACTTGTTGCTCGGGAGATTTCGAATGCATTTCGTAAATTTTGCTTTACGGAAAAGCGAAACAGTTTACAAAGATATGAGTAGTAGTCAAACGAACGCTTTAAAATAGGTGTTTTGTTGAGTTCGTGTAACATAAACGATGCGAAAGCGATCGCATGTATTCGAGTATAACAAATAGCATGTTTATAATATGTACATATACAGGGTGGTCCATCTAAATATCTCCTTTATTTTTGACGACATAAATGGTATTTATCACAATGTGAAATGCAAATGCTATTTTTTCTTAAAATCTCTTCTTCCGGAGTTTTCAAGATGATCGATATTTTTTTTCTTGTAAATGTATATTGTTTTCCTTGCATACTCTAGTTAATATTAAAACGCATTTAGACATATTAATAACATGACCTGTATATATCACCCTGTATATATATGTATAAACTATGTCTCATACATAGACAGCGGATCTTTATGCAAAATAAAAATAATCTACCCGGATCGCAACAAACTCGAGTGAAATAGAAATTAATTTTCTTAACTTAATATGTTGAATAGGTTAAAACTGACGTAACAATATTTTTAAATTCTTCCCATCTGTTTACTTTTCATTTTTGTCATAAATGCATAAAATCCACCGTCTACTCGTATGTCTTGCTTGATATTTCTGGTATTTTATACAAAAGAGCTTGTACAATGGTGGCGTAGTTGATAATTTTATGAAACTGGTTGAAATCCCAGAAGTTCTGCTGGCGTTGATAAATATACTTTCGTGTGGTGTAAATAAAAAGAGAATATCAGACTGCTGAAAACCAAATTGTAAATAAATCCGCTGCGTTGCATGAATTTAGAGTAACGTAAAGTTACTTAAACAAAATCATTTGCTCGAACTTAGCGTTGCGCATGTCCCTGACGTTCAATGTAATTGAATCAAACATCATCTTTTGGTAGAGGTCTCAATAGTACAAAAAGAAATGATAAAATCAATAACGCTTAATGCCGAAGTGTGTAAGATAATACGTAGATGACGATATGAGAGTTGACCGCTTATAGAACACTGTAAACACTGTTGAGCTTCGAATATTTTATTCACTATGGAATATATATATATATATTTTAATATATATAATATTAAATATATAATAATATATAATATTAAAATATATATATAATATATTTTGAAATATATATATATTTCATTCAGGTACAAAATCGATCGTATTAAACATTATATATAAATGACAAAGTCTATTATCAAAGCGTATGCATGTGTATCATAGATGAAATACCGCAAAGTGGACGTATAAAACTTATTCTATCATGTCCTTACGATAAAGTACAATTTAGAATAAATAGGATACAGAAGTTTAAGTTAATAGGGCTAATCCTAGTAACTGTGATTATACTTCCATCGAGCTTACTTTTTTCATGTTAGTACTTTCTGTTATTATACAAAATGTACACACAGTGCGAATGATTCTTACTGCCTACAGTATGGCGGTACACAAAGTCCGAACAAGAATCATAGAGACGTTACGTACGTTGAATGATATATCGAAGCTAACTGCACCGAAAAAATTCTACTTGATATTTTCTTTGTCGGATTAGCATAAATTGTTTGACATTCGTATATCTTCCACCGTAAGAACGAATACAACGCTTACACGGATCTGTTCAAGATATACAGAAATGATTGTAAAATAGTCAATGAAAATAAATCTAGACAATTCTATTGTGATGTACATCATTTGTACTGGTATTTAATTCCTCTCCCAAATTCCATAAGCTTCTCGATTTGATTTTAACTATACAATGTAATGCAATCATTGTCCAGAATTCTAGAGGATAATTGTCTTATAGTGATACTTATTTGTGCGAGATATCTGTGGAATACTTTCGAAGTATAATAGGAAATAAGCGATTAATAAAATCGATAGAAAATATACGATAATAAGAGGTGTGCAAAGAATATCGTTTAATTCTTCTCAAGAACGAAAGTAAGTTTTATAGCTGTGGATATACGGTGATTCACGGAAGTATTTGAATGCATTTTAGTACAGTATAACTTTTTTAAATGTTAGAAGAATTGATTTACCGAATGACATGCGAAAGAGATTTTGAGAAAATTGCAATTGCTAAGAATTACATGAGAAAATAAAAAAGACACTCTTTAAAACTTTTCTATTAGAGCCCGTAATGAAAATTTAAAATATGCGTTTTGTAGATACAGTTACTCGAATTAATATTCGGACGCTCTAAAAAAGACGATAACTTTTTTAATATTGTACTATACGATTTGAACTTTTTTAGGAAGCTAGAGCAATTAGTTTACTGCAGGATATGAAACAAATTCTTTTCATAAATTTTACAACTTTTTTATGTGGGCCTATATTGAAAATTTAAAAAGTACGTTTTGTAGGTCTGCGTCAATTATTTGCACTGTGGAAGTTTCATCGAAATCGCTTGATGCGGGAAGAAACGACAGGCATTGAAAGATGTAAGAATTCTTAGATATAGGCCGAAAATCGTGAGAATCTGCAATTTTTACATTATTTTATAGAATATGTTTAATTGACACAGATCTACAAACCGTATTTTTTACATTTTCAATATAGGCCCACATAAAAAAGTTGTAACATGCAACTTTTAGTATTTTTTCTACAATTCCAATTGCAATTCTTGGAAAATGCAAGTCGGAAAAAAGGAATAACATTTTTTCGTTTGACGCTTCGTTTTCGAGAACATCGAGTTTAAAGTTCCGCCAGGTTCGCATGCTTTAGTATCTGCACAAAGTAGAATTGGTTGATCATGGTCAGACGCGTCAGACGATTCCTATGCAATAGCACGTGTATTCGCTACATTTCCAAACTCGATCTTCTCGAAAACGAAACGTCAAACAAAAAAATGTTATTCCTTTTTTTCGACTTATTTTTACACGTATCATCCCCTGCTCGGTTGTACCGCCCGTCCGGCCACACCCTGTATAACTAACACAGTTTACTTTTTCGTGTAATCAATTCTTCTAATGTTTCAAAGAAAGTCAGGTCGTTTGGTCAGACTATAGAAATGTTATACTGTTTCAAAGTGCGTTCAAATATTTTCGTGAGTCACTGTAAATGTACAAAGAAACGAGTGTTTACTGAAACACTTGAAAATGTAAATTGGAAATGCTGTACCTGAGAACAGAGAAAGAATTGATATCTTGTAATGTACTATAAGATGAATTTTAGCACCATAAGACGTAAGTTATGAAATTAATTCTAAAGATATTCACTCTGAAAGCAATATATCTATGCTTCAAATAAACGGAATGTGTTTGATTGTGTGTCGGTATAAATTATGATCGTTCAACAATCTTCGTAACCATTTTATAATATATTTCGTTATAATTTTGTCGTTTAATCAACCACACGAATAAGTACAAATGAAAGATCTATTATTGAAACTGACTGATATATTGGCAAGAACACATTTAAGAGCCAATTCTTACGTAGAACTACGTATCGAAGAAAGCATTTATATATATATATACGGCGCATTTTTCTCTGTTTTATATAAAAATGCCCGCAAACTGTATATACAAATGATACGAGTGTGTTTGTATAAATTATTCAAATATATTTAAACAAATATCAGAGATTACAGTATTTACAGAAAATTCTCTCGCACTCATGCGAACACAACATGCTCACAGCATAGTCCTACATAGTTTTTTTTCTTTTGATGTATAAACGTCGAATACAGCCAGTGTACAGTGTAATTATGCTATCCACACTTGAGACGAGTGTGTTTGTACTCGACGACTGTATTACTGGAAAAATGACTTTCATAATATTCAATCGACGCGGTGGTCGCACAAGAAATCAAGCTATTTCAAAATCAATGATCCACAGCCCGCCATAACTCTCGGATGGCAGTGTCGACCACAGCGCATCCTACAGTTTCATGAAAACGCGAGTTCAATCACGGCATCTGGTTCACGTGTCGCTGGCGCGAGATTTCTCGGGTTAGAGAATGTTCACTTCAAACTAGTTACATGATCAGTCTGTATCAAGTACGATGTTCGTTCACAGTTAGTGTTCGGTAAGCCAACTAGCCGGAATTCGAGTCTCCGTATTACTTACAAATCATCATAAACAACGTGTTAAATCACGTACCATTTGTGTTGCGCACGTATTACGCTCCGGACAACTAAACTTGTTTCAACGTGTTTCCGCCTAATTATTGGTCAACTTTCTGATTCACATTATCCCACGTCAGTCTACTGTCTCCGTGTAGATGCAACACGCACAACTACCGACGAGATAGATTAGCAAAATGAATTTTCGATGAAGGTGTAGCAAAGGCTCGGTCGCGTGCAAAACCGACGGCAACACAAGTTCGACGTTTTAGTTAGGCTACCGCTGTCAGGGTAAAAACGTAACCGGTACGAAATCAGTAAACTAGGAAATAAATACGACAGCTGACAGTTGAAACGGAACTTAGAATGGAAGGTAGTTCATGGTTCAAGCCATGAAAGCGATGGAACTCTTCTTTTCTGATTCTGGGTCTAAAAGATCTTTTCTCCTTGGTCAAGTTTCATCGATTAGCAGAACGACGGCTGCTAATAGAAATGAAACTTGAATTGGAAGGGAGATCCGTGGAAGTGGTGGAATTCTTGGAAGGGGTTCGATCCATGCTGATGTTTCCCCGACTCTGGGTCCAGGGGATCTTCTCCTTGGTCGAATTTTGCTCGTTTCTCATCGTCGGTTAAAACTTCTTTGGCAGCTGCGATATCGATAAACCTCTTCTCCGCTCGTTTCTTCTCCTCTCCTTCCTGAAAGTTGTCAGGGTGCCACTTCTGTGCAGCCTTTCTGTACGCTTTAATGATGTCCCGTTTCGATGCTGTTCTCGGCACCCCCAGGATCTTGTAATAATCCCGAGATTCCGACAGTTTTTGACGTTGTTGAGCCTTGTGAAGACCCTGTTTCGCCCTCTGAGAGCTCGGGTCGATTTCTAAAGCTTCTTTGAAGTCTCTTATCGCTGTTTAAAATTAACGATCGCGTTAATGATACCGGTAACAAGAAATGGTAATAGCAAAAAATACAATGCAACCGTCACTCACAATCGTCGAACATTTCAGCTGCGAGATACGCTTCTGCGCTGTCACAGTATATTTCAGGTTCTTTTCGCATCTTCAGCGCTTCCTGACAATTACTGATCGCCTGACTTGTATCCAAGCTGCTCGTGTAGCATTTGCAAAGAAGCTGATGACCAGAAAAGCGAACGTTACCTACATTTGGTTCCAGTTTTAATGCGGATTGAGCGGAACCTATGCAGTCGTCGTATTTTCCTGCTTTCTCAAACTTCTCTGCGTCTGCCAATAACTTGGATATTTTCTTAACTTTCTTGTAAAATGAGAAACACTTCGAGTGATCTGGATCGAGCTTTAAACATTCTCGAATGTCCCTAAACGTGTACAGTTTTCATTGAATAATCTGCTGCATTGAACGTTTGCTTCGCGTTATGGGGGACCCTGGTTTACTAACTTCTATTATACACTCCCATCCATAAATCACCAGACACTTACTTATCTTCAAGAAAATGGTAATTCCAGCTTAATTTCATTGTTTTATTTTCACTAGATGTAGCTATTATACGATAATATTTGAATGCAAAATTAGATTAGGGCTGTTTCACGGAATGTTCAAAGTACACGAAGTTTCGAAATCTAAATAATCGATGTCTATGAAGTTGTAACTTAAGAGTTTCATGTTGTGTCATGTTTTTTGACAAATAAAAGTATAAATAAAAAATTTTACAAAACAATCCTAAACCAGGCTTCCCCTTTAAATGTCATTGTTACTCACTTCAACGACTCGTCTACTTGTCCGAGCTGATAATGCAGATCAGCCAATTTGAGGAAACCATTAGTATTATCGGATTGTAACTTGGTGGTGGAATGCACATCCGAGATCGCAGCTGTATAATCGTTGAGAGCCTCGTAACATTCTGCTCTGCGTTCCCTGAGTTCCACTGCCCAAGGGCATATTTCAATAATTCTAGTTAGATGTCGCACAGCTCCGGCATAATCGTCGCTTCTCATTAATTTATCTACAATCTCTAGATCTTCTTGTGCGGGTGCTATTTTATATAAGGCATTCAGAGCTTCGCCATTTTGTGGTTCTATCGCCAACTACAAGAGGAACCGAAGAGTTATCAGAGCACGAAAAGACTATACTAGCGGCTCAAATGAAAGGACTAAGATTGTCGCCGACAGTATACTCACCACGCTTCGAAAATCTGCTGCCGCTTTATCGAACTCGGCCTGTTTGAGTAGCACATGACCTCGCTGCAACTTGGCGGACATGAAGTCTGGCTTCAACTCCAAAACTTTGTCGAGATCGAGCAGCGCAAACTTAGCTTTACCTAACGCTAGATACACTATGCCTCTTTTATAGTATGTTAAATAATTGTTTGGACCGCCCTCTGCAACAATAGAATCCTTTGAAATTCCAGACTACACATACACAGCTGAGTTTCGTGTGATCAGGATGATTATGAGAACGTGTGACCATGAAAAACTGGAGAAACAAAACTCACCAACAGCTGCATGATAGTATGACAGTGCATCTTGTAGCTGACCCCTCGCTAAAAATTCTTTACCTAACTCCAAATTTCTGTTAATCTCTGCTTGGGAAACACTCCCAACCACTGCAATACAAACTCGTTAAGTATTATATCGTACGATCATTATTATAACTAAAGATACTACAGGTTAGGATTATTTACCATCTAAAGACAGGTCCAATAAGACCAGTAGCAAACTGCAATGGTACATGACTGAATACAAAATTGAAAGACGATGATACGAACAGTTCGTTAAACAAGAAAACAGACCCGCCGGCTTTACAAGCCTCTACTCAACCACCAGATAACGCAAAACTGATCAGCCACGCCGCCATTGCGATCGTGGTCTTATGCGATTGGTCCAACTTGGTTCAACAGAAATTGCCCTCCCACTATATTACACCCACACGTATATTTAACTACAAAATCGTCGACTATTATATTCTATGTGTCGCGTTGCAATTAGTTATTCGGTGAATCGGCCGTTCTATCGTCAATAAAACATAATCGGGAGATTAACTTGTGCTTTCTGTCCAGGTCGGCATTCGCAAAGTCTTTTTTTGCAATCAAAGGATTTGTAACTGTAACTTATATATATAATTTCAAATATATAGGAAATGTTTTGCACACAAATTTCGTTGAAAAATTGTAGTTTTATTGATATGCACTCATTTGGTAACTGAATGAAATATTTTTTGCTAAACATGTCGAAATAAATATGTTCCCTTGTCTATTCAAGATAAAATAAGCAGTGCAACTGATTTTTATCGTTATTGTCAGTAAGATGAATACAGAAAAATACACAACATAAAGATGAAATGTATAATATATAATATAATATATTCGAATTGTAGCAGATTGAAATTTACCCGGCACAAAAGATTATGCAATTCTTCAGTTCAAATATATATTCACACGAAAGATTAAAAATAAAACAAAACATTAATATATAATTGCGTATAAAAGATTTCGTTTAACCCTTTGCACTCGGAGCTATATATATTCTATAGTATAATACGAACCGAATTCGAAAACTGATACAATACACCTCGTGCAATACTTTCAATAGTTTATATATCGTTTAGTAATTTATCGAATTACAAATTTAATAATGCAACAAATATTTTAAATAATAATATAACAATTATTAGTGGCGCCCCCGAGTCACCGTTCGAGTGCAGAGGGTTAAATTACGTACGCCAATTAATTCCAATGTCCATCGCAGAGTAAAAAGAGGCGTGTATGTATGGAAAAAGAGTCATCTGCATCGCATAATCTTTTTTCCTCGTTTATTAGATGATTCATTTTTATAGAATCCTCTTGTCATTTTTCGTTCACGTAATACTATAAATAAACGGACAAACCACTAAATGAATGAACATGTAAATAATACGCGAGATCCATCGTCTCTTATGAGGTATTTGTAACAATGTTGACAGTCTACATCATTCTCCACGGGACACACGTGTTCTTTCACCTCAGCACGAGATTGCACGAGATGCACATGCACTTTCTGCAACGCGACCGTATAACTGAATTATTGCTAATGAACGACAACTGCATACATATCGAATGCATGGATATGCGGAATGGCTCACTGGAAACCAATAAATTAACACGTTTATTAATTCTTACTTAATTGGTAAATAAAAATCAATTTTATTTTTCGATACTTGTAGTAAAAAGAATACTTTTTGTCAAACTATATGTACTTCTGCAAAACAAACAATGTTTTCTTAAGAAATATAATAAATAACGAATTAACCCTTTGGACACGAAACAATTTCAATTCCAAAATCAAGATATTTAATCCTTTCAATCCCGATCATTTTTTCATACAACAGTTGAGACTTTTACAATTTATAGGGTACAGATGAATTTACTAATATAAAACTGTTTTGTGATGATGGAATGTCAATAATTTTTAACGACGCCTGGGAGCCACCATTCGAGTGCAAAGGGTTAAGCTCCAGTTTCAAGTGACCCATCCTGCATACACAAATATACATACCTTGCATATATATGTACTTTTTTTAAATATATGTATACCGTACATTGCGTAAGGTTCAAGTTGACTTCCCTCTATTTTTTGTTCAATTTCAGACACTTTATTTTTATTAATTCATTCAATAGCCGTACGACGTACAGTTGTTTGCAGATTTTTTTTCCTACTTCTCATATTTTTCTCGGTTCACCTAATGTAGCGTGTAAATGTGCAATTACTAATAAGAGACCGACAGAATGGTACGTTTACCGCTCCGTTTCATTGCGCTCTCTCTCTCTCTCTCTCGCTCTCTCTCTCTCTCTCTCTCGCTCTTCTCTCCCTTTCTCCATCGCCTATCATCATTTTTCCCCTGCGCTTTTGCCATTTTGCTCACCGCTCGGAGTGAAACGGATATATATATTTATATATATTTATATATAGTAGTATCATTAGTTACAATTGAATGATACACGAGCGTCACTGGCCGTGGAATAATATGAACACAGCCACTGAGACTCGTTGCCGGAAATCGTGGCGACCACGTAAATTGTGCGCCACGCATCCAAAAGAAGATTTCTCTTAATTCTTCTTCTTCTCTTGTTCATCGTTTTCTTCCAACGCTGGTTTTCTCGACCACCACGTTACTCGATTCAACAAGCGACGCATTTTTATTTAACTCGACTCGAAATAACATTCGTAAAAGTTCGAAGACATTCGTTATATTCTTTTCCTCTTTTCTTTTTTTCGTTTGCCATCCCGCCTCGTTTCGCCTAACGAACTCTCGTTACCACCCTAAACGCGTGTGCTCTTTTATCATCCCCTTTCTCTCTCTCTCTCTCTCTCTCTCTCTCGTTTCGTTCTCCCACATATATGTAATATCCCACTCGTACATATACAATTCGCTCGACGCTTCTCTTTTCTTCTCTGTGTGTATGTGTTCTCCCTTGAGTATTATATAGCTTTGTTTTACCTCCACGTCTTGGAAACATAAATAAAAAGCTGCTCGAGTAGACACACGACAATCGCGTTCACGAACGTCCCTCTAATCCTTTCGCTCTGTCTCGTTTCTTTTTTCACCCCTTCTTGAAACAACGCTCTTATAGAGCAAATCGAACGCACGAGCATATTCGAATTCATCGAGCACGCGTAACGTATACGGTACGATACGATACAATACAATACAATAGAAAAAGAAAAAGGCAAAGGAAACTATTACATATAGCTACAGCACGCGACAACGATTGTGTTTCGGCGACGCTTCCGACGCTGTTGCGTGATGCGTACATGATAAATACATGGATTTACAATATGTTTTCCTATCTTGTGTGTATGTGTGCTTTCGTAGATTGCGCATTCTTCGCTTTGTAGTTAATGATTGCAGTCACAGTCAAACGCCACCACCAATTGCTTTCCCCTCTCTCCCCTCGCTCTTTTTACCCCCCACCCACGTTTTTTTTCTACTTTACATGATTCACAGTTTTCGCATATAGCCCCTCCTTTCTCTCTCTCTCCTTCACGATATTCTTTTCTCTGTTTCGCACTATAATTGATCTTTTTCTTTTGTTACTGCTTCTTCTTTTCCTTCTTCTTCTTCTTCTTCTTCTTCTTCTTCTTCTTCTTCTAATCGTGCCGGTTCTCCGTGTAGATCCGTAAATGTTTATCATTAAGGCTGCTCGTCCGATATACTTTAGAGGACCAAACATTATAATTGTTCGAAGGTACTTGCGTGTACAGTACAAATACGCGACCACTGTCCTCCCGAGAGAATTAACAGAAAGAGAGAGAAAAAACTAAAATAAATACTTAAAAATTGTTAATAAATAATAGTCTCGTTCGTTCTTCTGTTCCATTTTTACATCGTTCGCCTATCTCGTCTAAAAAAGGTGCTAAATATATACCTTCTCTAAATCATAATGCTGTACTTGAATTTCATATATCTTTCCTTTCTCTTCTTTTTTACATACCGGTTATGGAAACGGTGGACAACTATGTTTTCAATTTAACTCGCAAATTTCGATCTGTGTTCCTAGTTTTTCTTTGTTTTCTTTTTTTAAATTATATATACCAACAACCGCTCGTAATACGATCGTTTTCTCTCGCGATACAGTCAAATGGACGACAAAAAACCAAAAAATGAGAAAAAAAAAGACAGATGGAATCGATACCACCATGACTGCTCGACGACCAACACTGTTGTGTATAAAAATATCGTTATAACTAGGAGAGAAATAAGTATAAAAATATTTTTCCGTATTAGTTGACATGCACGATCTCTGTCCACCATTGTTATTCGTAAATGAACATATTATCTTCCAACTGCACAGGACTAATAACTTATACGTTGACGCGTCGTATGTATTCGTTGCGTTCGACGATCGATTGGACAGTAGAATCCGGAATGTCGTTACAAATTCTTTCCTAGTATGCGTGTGTCTTATGGCTGTAAAGTGTAAACAGTCGGATGTACTCGAACACCATTTTCTACCAAATATTTCAAACTATTCGAATATTTTATAGCGTGCAAGAAACCCTGACCAAAATCAATATTAGGTAGTGCTAAATGTGTGAAGGTATAGTGGCACCCCATAGTATACAGGTTGATTGTGGGAACTGGGACAAGTCACTGCTCTTTTTTCAGTAAAAATAGAAAAAAAATGATAGAGGAACAAATCATATAGTAATCATAGGTCCTAAGAAGTTAGGACCTATCATGACATACGATTTGAACCTGCATAATTTTTTTCTATTTTTACTGAAAAAAATGAGCAGTTACTTGTCTCAGTTCCCAGAATCACCCTGTATACGCACTGCTTGGCTAAAAGTATGAAAATTTAGATTTACTATGATTTTGATCAATACATCCAACAATTTACTACGAAGACATCTTTATAGTTTCAACGATTGTATAATACAGAATTTTGAAATACACAGAAACTTTGAAGAGTAACGTAACGACGAAGATGTTTAACACACTTGTTCGAAAACCCTAGAACGAGTCTCACCGAGCCTCGAAGAGGATCATGGAACCAAATCAACACTTTCTTGATATGCTAATAACACGCAAGATACAAAATCTGAATTGTTAAATTACTCGTGATATAAATGTTACACCATACGAGTTTCTTTTTTATGTATTCTTGCTAGAAGAGTTTAGAAGCTATATCTCAGAAGCACCGTAAAGACTAAATGTGCATATTATCCTTACACAGACAATCTATGGCAGTTGAATTCGCATCGAGAGTTAAATTCATAAAGTTAAAGAATCTATCGTCTTAAGGTATCATCAAGTGTATTAAACATACGCTAATTTACCTTGTACTCATTATTCTTGACAAGAATCATCATGCTGACTGAGTACATTCGTTTTTTAAAGATTTTTTACTAGTTCAAGGTTCTATGAATTCTTATCAAACTTTCAAAAGTTTGATTTCTGGTAACTAAATAGTTTGAGAAGTTCGATAAAAATTGGATTGACCTCGAGATAGTAAAAACGATTTTTAACCCTTGTGTAGACGACCCGGGAACCCATTTACTGGATTTCTTTCAAGGTTTTTTGCAGTGTTCGTCTAAAAATATTACAAAACTGCTCTGAATGGTCATTCTTCGCTATTATATCGATTGATAGCCGTAAAATAAGAATTCGTGCAATAAAGTTTTTCGATGATCTATACAACGGCTACACAAGAATTAAAAGAGCAAGTATGTGCCAAGCCGATAAACGAAGAGTACATTCTTGAAAAGAATAATACTTGAACGGAAATATTTAGTATAATTGGAAGTTCGAGATTGGTTTACAGCTCTAGTATGTATAGCTGTTAGCATTTAAATTGCTTGAACGATCGCAATTCTTGTGAATAATGATGAAAATATATATATATATATGAAACTATTCAGGACAGTAGTGTCCAATAGCCGTCGTAATACTCGTTCTCTTTCTATCGCAGTGTAAAATAAGACAAAACGTAGTACAGCGAAGCCGTTATGCAAAAGCTTACGCATACACAGTAGTACCACCTACGAACCCGACGCAGACGTTATTCAGAAAATGAATAGTATAACAGTAATAATCGTAACTAAGAGTAATATTATAGCAATAGCGATACTAACAGTAGTAGTAGTAGTAATAGTAGTAGTAGTAGTAGTAGTATAGTAGTAATAATAGTAGTAGTAGTAATAGTAATAGTAATAGATAGTACTATTACGGCAAGAGCTACTATTTTCTCGACAGAACTCGATCGTCCAACTGAAACGTGTTTTCTGTTGCCGCAAAAGGAGTTGTACACTATATATAATATAATAACGAAAAAGAAACAATGTTCGATCGTCACTCTTCACTGTGGGTTCTCGTTAATGTTCTTGGCAGGGCCTCCGAGTTGACAAATGAACTCGACGATGAAATCATATTTAGAGAATTTGATAGACCACACACACCATTAATGGTTCGGAAGCCAACAATATTTCCATCGTAACACTATTTGAAAATGTTCTAGTTGAAATAATTATTTCTTTCTTCCCCCCCACCCCTTTCTCGCAGGAGGGAGGGGCATTCACACCTTGGTCCACGGCCACACGGCATACGATTCACGCACGCGATTGCACTATAAATCTATTAATATAACAGGTATAAGTTATGACATGTCTAAAAATCCTGTCAGTTGTCACGCAAATCGAATTTGTACTTTTTCTCACATAGGTTTAGGTAAGAATCCGACGTTTGCACAAAAGATATCGATATTCTGTAAAGCCCTACCAACATCATCATCATCCAGTAATGACGCGTTCCGCCGTTCATCAAATCTATAATCGCGTTTTTCGACGCGCGGTTACAGATTTCTTTCTTTTTTTCTCTCGCTTCGTTTTTTCCTCTTCTTTCTTTTCGTTTATTTCTTTTTATTTTTTGTAAGTAGAAACAATGCCCCAAAAAACGTGTTCTTTAGAGTTTTCAGGACTTAAGAGCCGAGGCGTTCAGCCCTCCCCGATCGGACAACAGCCACGTGGTTTCTTTATCATGCGTTTAACGACTTAATATTCCCATTTCTTCACGGCTCAAACAAAACTGAGCTTTTCTATGCTTTCCCTGACATTCAATACCGATTAATTAATACATTTAGCGTTTGTATTTCGTTAAATTGTTCATGTTCATCAATTCGCGTGGAAATTGAATGTCACAAGATCGTTCGATATCACAGTCGTTTTTCAATTATTTTAATGTTTATGTATTTACGAATATTACTTAGTATGTATATATATCTATATATATAGCGTACTGATAAATACAGTTATAAAATATGAGTGCGCCTTTCGCCTTCGTGTTTCAAAGGGCTTGCTTCTTTGTATAATTCTCATCGTTAGTTTTGTTTTATTCTTTCGTTCGTTTTATTTCCATTTGTTTTTTTTATTCTCTTCCCGCAAAATTGAACCAACTGCACTAACAGTGCACGTGTGTGTGTATGTGTGTGTGTGTGTGTTCGCTCATTCGTTCTCTCTTTTTGAAGTTTGTACCCCCGTCTGTAACTGCAACCGTGTTTTCACCGTATTTTTTTTGCTTTAACCCGTTCACAATGTCATACGTTCACAATGTCATGCTTCCGTTCGTAGAGCACTCGCATCCAGTAACTGCGGTCTAAGACTTTCTTTTTAATCTTTCGCCATTTTTTTTTTCTTTATAACGCACCATACCATTTTTGTTTTTCTTTTTTTACAGGACAACGTCTTCGTTACGTTTAGAAATTCTAATTAGAGTACATTAAAAGATTCAGGTACAACGAATTACAATATACCTGACACACTCTGCTGAAAACGTTACACAGCCTACTCTCTAGATACAGCGACCAAAGTTATTCTCATTTATCATTATTGTTTCCATTTCTTTCTTTCTTTTTAAATTAATACAACACACTTTTCGATTAAGTTAAGATTAAAAAACGAGCATATTTAGAGTTTTACAACAGTGTTCTCGAACCTTGAAGCTCACTTTATCGTTGAAGAGGACGCGAGACAGAAATAGGAACGAAGATTTCTAAAAGTAATCCTAAGACGCAGCCTGTGTCCTTCTCATAATATCAAAGCTCTTCGACTAGAACTGGAATATTTCACCGCGATTCAGTCGATCAAACCATGATATTGTCGGCGCAACGTCATCGTCTGTATCTGGGGACGGCAAAACAACAAAGTACCATTCGTCGCTGGATTATAGTAAATTTAAAAACAGGAATCGTCGCGAAATCTATGGCGATGGCGATGATATGACGTATCCCAGGCGTCTAGTCAAGTTTTGTAAGTGCGTTACATTGAAAGAAAAAAATATATATATATTATTATCGATGATAATAATAATAAAGAAAAAGAAACTAACAAAAAACGGAAAGGGAAAAAAAACAAAAAAAAAATGAGAAAAGAGATAGTGACGGCGCCATTAGCTTAAATCAAACTACACAAGTTACTGGCCGTTCAGGCGGGTTGTACTAAAGCACTTGTGCATTTTTAAAGCTATATTTAATTTCTGTCTTAGACGCCACGGTATACACGAAGATACGCCCATAACATCCTTCAAAAAATTTAAATAATGAAGCCGCAACGAGCCCCATAGTCTCGACAGGAGTTCTAAAAAATTTTACTAAGTTCCTCCACCTACTATGTGTTGCATCGTCCTGCCCTCGTCTGGGCAATAACGATTCGATTCATTAGTGATTTAGACTACTTGTGTTCCTCAACACGCACGGCAACGAAACTTTGGATGGATCTTACATATCTTTGTCTAGTGCCTGACAAATCCTCTCATCTATGCCTCCATGAATGCTTTCGAAACGAGATCACTGCCTTCCACGCGTCACTGTCCGAATTCGCCTTCCCAGTTGTTAATGCTGAAATTGCACTTAGGATTTGTCAACACGTTCCGTCGCACGCGAATAAAGTATTATATAAGTATTATATATATATATATAGATTTCTTTTTTTTCAAGTTATTTTCTTTTTTTTTCTTTTTTGAATTGAGGATAAACACAATTATTACTTTTTTTTTCTTTTGCATCGAATTCGAAAATTGTAGTGCTCAAGCAGTCAGCGAACGTGATTGTGTATTATACGTGATAAACTGTCTGTCGTTTGTTGTGTATGTGTATAATATACGCGAGCAAAGATACGCGCGTGTGTAATGTCCGATCTGTATGTCGTACGTGTTTTTTTTCTTACATATACTTGAATTTACGTGTACAGTAATAATAATGTCAACCAAAGAGTGGAAATTTATATGTTGGTGATTACTTGTCCCATACCTCCCACCAATCGGTGCCGTTGCTGTTTCCGTTGTTAGATGAACTGTTATGCGATGAACTGTTATAGTTCCCGCCGTATCCTCCGTAATTTCCTGCAGAGAAAGAATGCGTTCATTCGTATGCGTTCTACGTTCACTCTTACACGAGTTATACATACGGAACGTACACGGTGTTTCAAGATTATATGTCGCAAAATTCACCTTAACATTGAATCCCAAGGTCAAAATTGTTTTTTATTGTATCCTATAGTACTGATCGCGACGAATAAAAGTCTCAAAGGAGCTATAGGTTTCAATTCAACCGTTCTCTTAACCCTTGTATAGCCAACCGGGTACCCAGGTACCCGTACACTACATTTCTTTCAACAATTTGTTAATGTTCTTCTAAAAATATTACAAAATTCCTTCGAATGTCCATTCTTTGCTTGCTAATATATTTATTTATAATCTTCAAATGAAAATTTGTGCAAATATGTTAATAAAAAAGGTTTTAAATAATCTATACATTTCGGTTGGCTACAGAAGGGTTAAGGCAATTGTTAATTGCAAATGCAAAAGATGACGAGGTTTTTTAATGGTCAAAAGCGCTAGATAAAAGATCCGTCTAGGCCGCAATCGCTCTCAAAAGTCCTGTTTTTGCGTTTACGAGGGGTAATTTGCATTATTCGGAAACATAAAGCTGCGACAGCTACATGCTGCCGAATAATGCAAATGACGCGTAATAATAAGCGACCACCAACCTCCATAACTGCCGGGTCTGCTTGAGGAACCGTTATTGCGAATGGGTCCAGAGCCCGGCTGTTGGCGGTAGTCTCTAGCGCCGAATGCACCGCTGAATCGTCCTCCTTTAGTGCTGCCGCCAGGTCGTCGAGAGGCACCACCAGAATGTCTTGCATCGCTGAACATATTGTCCAACCATTCTGGTAGTTCTTGGTTAGCCTCGACTAGCAAAGACACCAAATCACGCACCAAGTTATGATTCTTACTGTTGAAAAACGATGTTGCTAGACCTGTTGGAAAAAAACAATAAGTACATTGTTACGGAGGATATACAAAATGAGTCTCAGTGATCTTTAATAGAAACAGGAACGAACCTAAATTGCCCATACGGCCAGTACGACCAATTCGATGAACGTATTCTTCAACATCGCCTGGTAAATCGAAATTGATCACATGCTTCACGTGTGGAATATCAAGCCCACGGGCAGCAACGGCAGTCGCAACAAGTATTGGCGCTTTACCACCGCGGAAACGGCGTAAAGCTTCTTCTCGTTCGCGCTGGGTACGATCACCATGAATACTGGTAACAGGATATCCCTGATGGTGCAAAAACTCGTCTAACATATCCGCACCCTTCTTTGTCTCCACAAACACCAGTGTCAATGATTCTGCTCCAGCTGGTGCTGGAAATGTAATTATATGAACGTGACCCGTCGCTTGTTATTATGTGTATTATACAGTCGGGGGAAAAATTCAGTGGACATCCTTTAAAGACTAATAACTTTTTAAACATTTGTCCATTTTTCCCCTGACTGGCAAAGTACATGTACATAGGGTTGTTACTCTCCCTTGAATCTTCGAAGAGTCGAAGCTTCGGAAAAGTAACAGCCCTACGCTTAAATTCGTTTAGCTTACAAAGATTTGAAACGTTGAAGCTAGCTTGAAGCAGATCAAGCAGAAATGAACGCTTGTCATGTTCTTCCACCCATAAAATCTTCTGAGTAATATTTTCAGACGTAGAACCCACACGGCCTACAGCTAAGAAGACATAATTGCTAAGGAAATCCCTTGCTAACATCTGTATCTCCTTCGGGAACGTAGCTGAGAACATAAGTGTCTGTCGTTCCCCGGTAGGAGGCATTGTATCTTCTAAGACTATGCGTCTTATTTGGGGTTCGAAACCCATATCCAACATTCGATCTGCTTCATCCAATACTAAATATCTGGAATACAGAATTGAATGTTTCATTCAAAGCTAGATGTTTAACCTTTAGAGTGGCCGGACTGGTCACTATAGTGGCCAAACGAAAGTTTTCAATGAGAAAAATGCCGGCCCTCTAGAAAGTAACCCTTTGCACTCGGAGTTATTTTAACTCGAGAATCAAACATTTCCGACCTAGTATATTTCTATTCCGTATTATTTTTTAAATTGTATGTACCTCATACAATACCTAAATGTTTAGTAATTGATTAGATACCGACATATTTGATAATGTAAGCAATATGTTTAATAATGGTACAGCAATTTTGAGTGGCGCCTCCACCATTCGAGTGCTAAGGATTATGCATTTAAAATTGTGTAGGACTGTGATGAGCAACCGGCGGCCCGCGGGTCGAATTTGGCCCCGTAGTATACTGCCTGTGACCTGCCGGGATTCGGCGCGGCAGAACTGCAGTCCGCGGGTTGCTTATCACTGGTGAAAAATACTTAACTTGTTCGTGTATTAATTATGAAAATCCGTACGTACCGACAATTATGTAAACCAATTTTACCCCGGATTAACATATCTACGAGACGGCCAGGTGTTGCTACAAGAAGATGGCAGCCACGATCTAGTTCTCGCATTTGGTCTGTAATATTGGAACCACCGTATACAACAGCGGGGCGCATACGTGATCTATATGCAAATTTCCTTGCTTCGTCATATATTTGAGTGGCAAGCTCTCTCGTAGGTGCTAATACTAGACCTAGTGGGTACTGTTTGCGCTTGCCAGTAGAATTGACATGTGGTGGCGGTGGACGTGGGCCACTTTCATAAATCTGATTCAATATTGGCACTAAAAAGGCCGCTGTTTTACCAGACCCCGTTTGGGCACAGGCCATAACATCACGACGTCCAATGATGATCGGTATCGCATATTTCTGTACGGGTGTAGGCTTATCATAACCAGCCAATGTAATGCTGTTCTTTATTATCTCCGTCAGCTTGACTTCGTCGAACTATTTAAATAACATAAACTGGTTAGTATACATTCAGAATTCAAGTACTCCCTGCTACAATAGGTACAAACTTACAGATGTGATGTGCGGAGGTATATTGTCTCCAGTAGCCTCAACTGGGATATCCTCATATTTACTAAAGTTAATACCAGTATTCCCAGTACCAAACAAATCCTCCTCCAATTGCTCGTCTCTGGAAGTAGGAACCGTCCAGTCGATCTCGGAGTTTCTTCTTCCACCTCCACCACCGCCTCCTCCTTCTCTCTCGTCCTTCCATCTACCAGCACCGCCGCTGCTACCCATTCTATGATCGTTTCTTGTCTCTGGCCAACGGTTATTCCTAGGCTGTGATGACCAGCTATCATTTCCGGAGCTAACCGGGCGATCACGAGGTCGATCGCGCTCGGAATTCGAGAATCTATATTCCCGTCCATTCTCCTCAGGCCCGCTACGTCTGTTACGTCCACCATAGTTCCCGAAGTTGCCGAAATCGACATCGCGAGAGTTTCGCGGCTCTCTAAAATCTGAACCACCTCGGCCCCTATCGTGGTCCCTATCTCTTTCCCTCTCACGATCACGTTCACCGCCTCTATCTCTTTCGGAATATGATCTCGAGTTAGAAGAATGTTGATCTCCTGCAGAAGGAGCGTTACCTACGAGCAAGTAATTGCTTAGTTTTTCCAATTATTTTATACCTAAGGATATTTTCGACGGGTTCCATGAAAATCATTGACTCCAGATTTGACCGACAATAACTTTGCCCGACTAGTGTCAGTGCAGAATAGTTCAAGAATAAAATGTCAGCACCATCTTTATTACCAAACAATATTAAGTCTGGATAATACTGTTGTCGACAGTCAAAGTCGTTGTCGGTTAAAGACGTTGTCTGCCAAAGTTATTATCGGTCAAATCTGGAGTCTGTGATTTTCATGGGACCCATTTTCGACCAATGAATACAGTATCACCAAGAGGTTCTACTGACTCATGAATCTTTTCAGTAGCAACATCTCGGCTTCACGAAATGTTAAACTAAGCGTTCGTTTAACCCTTTACACTCGAAGACATTGCAACTCGAAAATGTAAACATTTGTTCCAACCTAGAATAATTCTGTTCCTCATGATTTTTAAAATTTCATGGATATGAAATTAGTATAACACCTCGTACAATACCTAAATGTTTAGTAATCGATTCTGTACCAAAATATTTAACCTTTAGTTACTTGCATAGGGTCATGGTAATTTTGATGTCTCCAGAAATGTGTAATTCCTGTCAAACTACTGTAAATAAATAATTAATTAGAACTAAAATAGTTGTTTCATTTTTTAATTGAAACCACTACGTTGGGGTCCTACCCGTGCGAACAATTTTGCACAAATCAAGGTGCGAGTAACTAAAGGTTAATAATGTAAACAATATTTGTCATCCTGACATGAATAATGGTACAGCAAGTTTTAACAGAACCTCTCAAAGTCACTGTTCGAGTGTTAAGGGTTAACACAAAGTTCACTGTGCGAGTCGAACGAAAACAGAAAGGAATACTCACTTCCAGATTTATTTCGTAGGTGTGGTGGTATGTAGCGGCCCCCACTTGGTTGGCGGGAGCCTGACAAGTCCAGACCAGCTAACTAAAATGCGAGAAATAGACCTTTGAGATGACTATGGTTAAAATCTAACATAAATCGGAAGATTCGAAGTAACTTAAGAAAAGTCTAATATGCCAGTCGAATCCTACATATACGTTTTGTCAAATACTAATGGGTGATCGTGATCATGAACTGTTTATACGTGAAAAATCATTATTACAGTAGAACTGAAATTTGAACAGGCAGAAATATTCGAAGTTGGAGGTGGCAATCAATTAGGTCACGGGAAATAAAAGCAAAAAATATGTGTAGAGCGTACAATGCACCTAATCGTGAAGACTACAAACACGATATAAAAGCAACGCGAGAGTGCGTCATGGCACGAGGCATGCTGTTCCCGGAATTGGTTGCCGCCATTACAAAGCTATACGTCACAACCGATCTCAACGATGACCCGAGTCTATGAAATTTTTTACGAGTAACGAAAGACGCGGGATTAAATAAATCGCGGGGGGGGTGGTGTGTGTAGGTTATGAAATGATGCGCATCCCCGTTCGAAAACACGATTTAGCTTGGAACAAAAGTTTCGAATAACACGGAACAATGAACGGACTGAATAGAGATGGTGAATAGAGAAACGGTTGTCAAAAATATAGAAGAATGATTATTTCTCTATTTTACCTGCTGCTCTAGACCTGATCCATTCTGGTTGGCTGCATTACTCATATTACTCCGCCTCGGTGCGTATTTTTCGTGGCTCTGCCGCAGAAGCTCTTTAGCTGTTTCTCGCCTAGACAATCACCAAGCAAAAAATTTCAATTGTTCGCTCCTATCCTCTCTCTCTCCTTCCGCTCCTTGCTGATCTACGAACGAAACTTGTCGATTGAGTCAAGTTGTTCTAATTACAGTGTCCGCTTGTCGCTACTTCGATGCAAAGGAAATTCGAAGACTGACTACTATGAAAGGCCTCTGGCCACACTTGACGTCGACGCAACAAAAATGGCCGAGCGCCGAAATACTGCTAGCAAGATGGCCGACAACTTATTTCCGCCGGATATTGCAAAAACTATGAGAGCACACTCTGCTGGACAATTTTCTTGACGTTTACCGTTCCTATTATTCTCGACCGTAGCACATGCACTTTTCAACTTGGATTTACACCATTGCACATGATATCGAAACGAAGTCTATGAACTTATTCCTGTCACCCATTCAATTTACTGCTTGTTAATACACCTATGTTCAAGATAGTTATGTTCATACTTCAGAGCGAATTCCAGAGCTAGATTCAGGCTTTACTGTATAGGATTACGAGATTAAATGAAAATAAATGAAAAGCTATTGTAGGATTTGGTATATTTTGAGTTTCCAAATTTCTGTAGGGTAGGTTTCATACTAGTTGTTGGTCGGGAAATTTGATTTGGGTAGATTATCGGGGTCTCGCACGCCTCTAGTAATTTCATACAAAGAGGAATGGGTTTCTGGCGCTTTTTATTGTACAAGTTTCAAAATTTAATCAACGTTTAATCTAATCGTCTTTCTTGGTGTCGGTTTTTCCTCCTCTGATTCTTCCGGTACGACGCGCAGCAATAAGACCGATCTTACGACCAGCGCTAGTTCCACGTTTAACTGTAGACGCTTTACCAATGTGTTGATGGTTACCACCACCGTGGGGATGCTCGACAGGGTTCATAGCAACACCACGAACCTGTAAAAAAATAAAAGTATTTCAAATACCGTACAACAATAAGATTTCATCTTACTGTAAACATGCAAACAACTCAGTAAAATAATGTCCACACGAATTATTCAGGTTTCAAATGTCTAAAAGCATCATTGCGAAGTATTCATAGTAAAATATGAAGATACATATGCATTATAAAATTCTCTACCTTCGGCCAGCAGTTCCTCTTTGCCTTGTACTTGTGATAAGCACGGCCGGCTTTAAGAATAGGCTTGTCAATACGTCCACCACCAGCAACAATGCCAACCATGGCTCTGTTGTTGGATGGAATAACTTTTTTAGCGCCAGACGGTAGCTTGACTCTGGTTTTCTTTGTATCTGGGTTGTGGGCGATAACTGTGGCATAGTTTCCAGATGCTCTAGCCAATCGGCCTCTGTCGCCAGTCTTTTCCTCCAAATTACAAACGATGGTACCCTCGGGCATTTGACCGACAGGCATCACATTTCCAATTTGAAGATTCGCTGAAATATACGATTCAAGTTGTTTATTTTTCTATCATCACTTCGAATACAGTGTTATCTCGATAATATCGTTTTCAGGGATACTGTTCTTTGACTTCTGCCGAACGTAGAAAAGGACAGCAAAGCTCGAGTGGTCTCGAGAAGTGTAAACATAACTAGTCCAATAACAAAACTTCTTTATTTTTCATTATTTTTTGATGGGACTTTGCCCAACATGTTCGTGGCATTTTTCTAATGAAAATCATACCAAATATGATATAATTCCAATTAGATTTACTTGTATAATGATCCGTTACTAATGAATGATGAAAGTTTTATACACAAAGAAAGACTGCGTATGGGAAAGAAAGGGACGCGGAGAGTTGCGGCACATCGACAGTTAAAGAATTTCCTGTACACTGTTCTTTCTTGCGTCCGAAACATTCATCGTTTGTTACACAAGTAAATTTCATCAGAATTATATACTTCTCAGCAACCAAATCGTCTCAAACTTCTTGGCCCCTCACAGGATATACCCGCAGTCGTGGGGATAGTTCCAGGACAATTAAAGACCAGACATTTAGGACATTTGTTTACCTTTCTTTCCACAATAGAGGAACTGTCCGGTGTACATTCCCTCGGGTGCAATAAATAATTCTTTACGTGTTTTGAACTTGTATGGGTCACGGAAGTGCACGAAAGCTAAAGGTGCTCCACGACCAGGATCGTGAAGAATATCCTATAAACAAAAATATACAACAATTGTATAAAACGAATTATTGACGGTAAGGTATTATATTATATGACTTGAAAACATTTTCAGAAAGAGCCTCTAATATTTACTTCAGCCATGATCAGGGTAGGTAAAGTAGAATTCATCATGTATTTTAAATGAACGTATAAACTTTAGAACAGCTTTCAGTTGAAAAATTACACAAACCTTCACAACACCCTTGATGTACCCATGCCTTTCGGAATAATCGAGGGAACGAAGTTTCGGTGCTCCCTTCCTCCTTTTCGTGTGGGATCTGAAAACAGACCCAGCACCCTTACGCTGAGCGCGAATTACTCGTCCCATGGTTTAGAACCTGCACAAAAATAATTGAACACGATCAAATACTCGTTCACTGAACCACCTACAGTAACACGAAACGTGACACTATGGTCCGTTAGTTGGCACAATATAACCTCAAAACGCGACAACTATTTAGAATATAATAATACAAATTTCTCTTAATTAAAGAAAATATTTATTAAAACATGTAAGGAATCGACTAGGCATCTTCAATCATAGCAACTTTTTGTCGGATGCGTTTTAATTATGCGAATTTAAGAGGATTTTAACACGGCAGAAAATAGTTGGTCACATACCAAATGAACCGATATCAAACAGAGAAAGACGCAGCCGGAAGTCGCTGCACGTTCCGTTCTTCACGTTGGCTGCACTGCGTATGATTGCGTGCCCGCCTAAGTATGCGGATTCAAAATGATTCACTTCTTGTAAAATATATAAGCGAATATCCTTTTTTGTCTTTTTATTTTAAGCATTTCAGATCTTGGTAGATATGTTTGTTCTATTGATATTATTAATGTAGAAAATTTTATGGGAATTTATTGTATAATATCTTCGCGCGTTTGATCCAAGGGAAGATTCTTTTAATCAGAAATGTGATTTTATAATTGCAATAGATATTTAAAAAGACTGGAATATATATTAAAAGAATTTTATTTTGGTAATTAACAATTTCTTTTTAAAGATATTCATAAATTATAATAACAGTTCAAATGACTTTTGAGTATTAGGAGTTATGTTGATGCGAGCGACTTCGTAAATTATAATAACAGTTCAAATGACTTTTGAGTATTAGGAGTTATGTTGACGCGAGCGACTTCATAAAACAGTTCAAATGGCTTTTGAGTATTAGGAATTATATAGGAGCCTACGTTTTAGCGACTACATTTTCAACAAACTTTAATTGTCGAGGAAGCATCAAATAATTAAATATCGTCAGATGGGTTCGTGAGCATAAGGTAAAACACAAAAAATCATATTTTCTAAAATTATTCAGTTCTCGTAAACAATTTATAGAGTAAAGAAATTTATTTGAATAACAACGATGAAAATTTATACAATATAATTAATCATCAGTTTTTGGTATATCCTGAAAGAATTGTAACATTTCTTCTTCCTCTTTTTTATTCTCTAATGTTGCTTGTTCTTCAGCAACTTCAAGTTCAACAGATTTATCAAGACGAGCATCTGCTACTTTCAATCTTTTATTTGAAGAAGGTGCTAAGTCGTCATCTACAATGCTCTCTTCATGATGAACAATTGTTGCTTTGTTTTTTCTATTTGGTGATGGTGTCACAGCATCATCTAAAATGTTCTCTTCAGTATGAGAAACTGGTGCTTCACTTTCCTCAGAATGAGAAATTGTTGTTTTATTTTGTATATTTATAGAAGGCGTCATTTCGTCATCTTGAATACTCTTTTTAGAATGAGAAATTGTTGCTTCGCTCTTTTTATCTGACGATAGTGTTGTACTTTCATCTAAAATACGCTCTTCAGAGTGGGAAACAACCGATATACTTTTTTCATTTGATGGTGTCATGTCTTCATCTAATGTACTCTCCTCAGTGCGAGAAACAGTTGCTTCGTCTTTTTGATTTGACGAGGCCTCTGTATCTTCAACCGTTACATTTTCCGTATCGAATAAAACTGCATTTCCTTCCCTCTCATTATGTTCTGCAATTTCGTCTTCAGGAATAAATTCCTTTTGTATTGTCCTGAAAAATTATTACGTTTCGAATTTTGAACTTATTGTGGATACATTGGGATAACAATTTCAACTTCAAACGAGTCGGGTTCTTGAAAATTTTCAATATAAACTAGTAAATACATATATTAACAACTTACTCTACTTGAGTCAATTGTATAGGCGGTGCGTGAGGATGCACGATTTTTTCTAGTTCAGCTAACGCTATTTTCGCCTCTTGTATAATGCATAAATCATTATCGCGTAGAGCCATTTCAAATATTTCCAAAGAGTACTGCGTCGGCAGAGGCACTAAACAATGCGGACTCATTTGTAAAGCTCTTAGAAGCCTCAGTAATTCCAAACGACAATCAAGATTTTCTTTATAAAACTTTTGCTCCGCAGAACTCAGGTAGCAGTCATATAGAAGAGGTATTATGATATTTTGAATTGTCTGTAAATATTACCATTTTGTTGATGAATGAACTGTAGCGAAGATTGTAGAAGCAGAAAGCTTACCTTAAAGAATGTTTGTTTTAAACAAGTACCACCATTGAGGAATATATGTTGTAATGCATTGAGAGAACTTTTACATATATCTATGTCTAAATAATGTTCTCTGCCAGAAGTTAATCCATTAGTTAGATAAGCTCCTTTTTCATATTGGCTATCTCGAAGACGTTTTAACGCTCGTTTCGATAAGTTATGAGTTTTCTGGATCTATAACAAACATTTTTAAAGTTGAATATATTACTGTTCTATTCCCCAAGTTTTTGGTTCACTGAACTAAGGCAGAATATACTCCGAACTTACAGTTAACAAAACGCAGTCTTTCTCTGGTACAATATCTTTCAATATAGAAGGAAGATACTCGTCTGCAATTGTTTCTACACCTGATAGTGAATTCGTGTTCACTAGCCAGGATGTAAGACATTTGTAAACGGATATTCTAACATTTTTGTATGGTTTCTCACCACTGAGAGTTATTTTATTTTCTAAAACTGTCTCTGTCCATTGTAGCGATTGAAGGAACAGTTGTAATATCGTTGATCCAAATGGTATTAACTGCTCCTTGAATCTAAACATTATAAATACATGAATTTTTGTGCGATATTATTAAGCACTGTTTTTGTATGTATATATTTTTACCCATTTATTAACGCATCCAACACATCGAACAACGCCATATGCAACTGCGGTAAAATAAGGTATAACATTTGTCCTCTGATGGAGTCTTGTTTCTTTAAATTTGACGGTTGTATTGCTAATCCTCTACATAAAACTTTTAAAATGTCGTTAGGTAATACTGAATTTTTTTTATCGAATCCACTGTAAAATATAAATTATTTTAAGGTCAACATCTTATTAACATACGTACACTTATATTATATTACCGCTTACCGTAACATACAAGACAAATAAGAACAGAGATTCAAAAATCTTTGCTTTTGCTTAAAATAAAATTGAATAATGTTCTCCTCGGATATATTCGGTAATTCCAGTTTATCCCAAATGCTTACATTTTCTAGTTCTATTAAACTGGAAAATAATACATCCATTATAGTATGTAAACTATTACAAACAAGTGCTTGGTGGTACAACCAACCAGTGTAAGTAGGTTTCGAAGCTGGTGGTTTAAACGAACGTTCTGTAGCTTTAGCTAAAAGTGCGTAACATCTTGCGCTTGAATTAACTATGTTATCTTGGGTGGAATCGATTTGTGGTAGTATTAGATTCCTTATAGCGACCTGCAGTGATAAAAAATTTAATTTATTAATATTTGTTGTACTTTTTGATGCGGTATAAGAAAGGAATTTGATTACCTGGAAGCGCTCGCAGACTTCAGGATAATAATGCAACAGTGTCGCGATTAAATAATATACTGAACCACACTGCCTGTCCGAATGTAAATTGCTAACTGCATTTATAAGCTGTTTTACATTTTGCATAGACACTTGTTTCTGTATTTCTGGGATCTCCTTCGTTTGTATAATTAGTTGGCCAAGCACTTTGCAAGAAATATTTAACTCCTGCGGAACGCTGTGGATGCTTTCTAATATTTGCGTAGCTTTCGACATCCATAGTATACAGTATTTTGAAATTGTATCTTTAGAATATTGTGACAAGCTCTTGTCTAATATTAGTAAACCTTTATACCTGCTGGTAGCTTTATTTAAATAATTATTGATAGTCGATATAATTACACTTTGTGCTTCGTCCACCTGGAATGAAAATGTTATGATTTGTATAAGTTAAATTAATATTTAACCGAAAGTAATGAATTTATGTAAAGAATTATTAGAAATCTATGGATTTTGAGGTTATCTCAGATTTCTTCTTACCTCTTCTATACTAAGCGGTATATCTCCGTTAGAGCATAATAAATCTTGTAGAAGTTCTTCATATTCTTTCGAAGTGTGATCATAAAAATTAATCAATTCTATTATTGTTGCCATTGTTTTTTAACGTATATCGCCACACGTTTTTCTGATATGATTCTTAGAGGTTAAGTATGCAAGTATATATGTATATACATACATATACAAATATGTACATATTACATATGTAGGTCCGTATACTATATGTATATACATATACATACAATTGTGTAAATACAGGAGTAGATCACATAAACTATTCATAAAACTTTTTAATTTACATATTGTAATTGACTGAAGTATGTGTTACGTGTAGCAAAATTTCTATACTCTCCTAATACGTTCGTAATAAACATATAAAATATTTATTTGTAATGGAAATAAAATATGCAAATTATTCGCTTAGCAGTATGTATACAATTAGAGTTTGCAACAAACTCTGTGAATCTTTTTTTACGCAATGCGATTGGCCTCAATCGCAGAAGGAATTATTATGTAATTTTGCGGTGCACTCGGTGGTGACGGTACAAATAGTCTGTTGTTCCCGCACTATGAATGCGTTCGGTCGCATAATGAATTTGTTGCTTGTATAAAAGGTGCTTGCTCATTAGTCTTCCGATATGTAGGACTGACACAGGTAAACATTGAATTTTATGAGTATTGACTACAGCTAACGGAAGAAAAGCGGAAGAGCGGAAATCGAAAACAGTTATTATATAGTCTCTATATTTCTCATTGAGCAGATATGTATTGAATTACAATTGAATTACTTCACGAATTATAATTAGAAAGTAATTCAATTACTTGAATTCACAATATTCAAATTGTATTAAATTATTTCGTAATTCGAAATTCATTCGCTTCAATCAATTATAAATTACAATGTACATCATTTGTAATTTTGGTCTCTTATTCAATTAAATTACATATTAATATCGATGTTCTGAAAATTATACAAATTAATGCACGTGCATTCAAAACCACGATCTCTAAAATGCACATATATATATATAATTTGAAATCTATAAATAGGAACACTTGTTAAGTTCAATAATTGAAAATTTACAATCGATATTTAATATTTAAAGATATTTGAATATGTGGAATTTAGAAGTATAAGTTAAGATTGTAAAGATTTCTTGGTAGTATTTTCGATTGAAGATACACAATGTTTTGAAACACAATGAAGAATGCTGTTAATCACATTATTATATATACTTAGACTTGGTATCTGTTAATTATGGGTGACACGACAATGCAATGTTGCAGTCGATGTGAAAAAAAGGAAATGTTCGTCACGCATTGCAAACACGAACAACAGAACAGCATTGCGCTCAGCTATTTAAGAACAAATCATCCTCGCGCTGCTCGTTGCATTAGACTTTTATTTGATGGCACAGATAGAAAGTAATCATTAGATATGAAATAATATCCTCTTCAGATATTACCTTGTCTTTGTTTGCAACTATTATTTAGGTCCCTCCAATTATAACTAGATAAAAATTGTCTGCATTAATTTCAAGCTATAGGAGCTACATATTTAATTTCTTTCCTCAAGAATTTTCGCGAGATAAAAGTTTTCTATAGACAAGGAAAACTATTTTACACCTTATTCGTGCAACTTTGTTTAGTCGATTAAAATTTAATTCCCGGAAGTGTTCTGTTCCAAAGGTTTTCCCCCAGATAACGATCCAATTTGATACGTTGAAACGTATGATAAAACCTGTGAAGATGAAAGGAACACGATCAAGAGCAAACTTATCGTGATTAACTGTAATATAAATCGTGGCTGCAAAATTCCTTATTGCAAGGTCAAGATTAAAGATAAAGCCGCTGCAGCGAGAAAAAGCTTGCACACTTTTACAGTAATGATGCGCGTACCGTTTTATTACTGTAATATTATTCACGTCAACGCGATAATGCATTCTTTCGCCTCGCATCTCATTTTTTCCAAGACGTTCTGGGTTATAAATTATGTTGTACAGAGAGATTGATGACAATGGATGCTTAAAGAAATTCGTAGTGTGCACGATTATTATACATACGGATTTGCATAATAATGTCGTATCTGGAATTATTTGTAGAGAGAGGGATTTCAAGTCACAACAAACTTTTTTCTATTTCACTTGGTCTCTCTTCCTCCATTTCTAATTTAAATTGTCTGAAATTATATTTCTACGTTCGAACATTGTCTAATTTCGTGATATCTAAACAGCGGATTTTATGCATTTATGACAAAATTGAGTAGGTGCAATTTGAAACAGTAAAAATATTAGAAGAATTTGAAAATGCGAAAGAAAGAAAATAAATTTATATTCTGCATAAAGATCCGCTGTCTAGTGATATCTTTTTTTGTCAATATTTCCATCTGACTTGTCGATTAATTAAATGCACGTTATACTGAAACTTTCGCTATCAATGACGCAGTGCACTGACAGTCCGCACAGGTGGGGTCTCATTGACGTATTTACGTTCATACATACCTAAAAGTTCGATACTCGTGTGCATTCGTTTTTGCACCGTGGATGCATGAACAATGAACAAATTTATATTTTATAACAAACAAACCTTCGAGAGCTAGTTAACCTTCTCTCTGTGTATGGGGTGCAAATGCACCCTAGGCTAACGAAAACGGAAATAAAAAGCTGACGAAAGCTATCTGTGATATATGTATTTCACATTTTCCAAGTATTGTATACTTATCTTTTAAAAATCGATAAAATTTCACAACTACTTATGCAGGTCAATTTCTTTCATTTCGCTCCAAATGCGAATGGGATGAATGGGAGGATTGTTGAACATGTTAACATTAGAATAGCAGTACACAGAGAGAAGGTTAATTAAATTTAATCAGAAGTATAAATACTCACTTCGGTTTTTATCTTTCACATCGATCGTGGATGGTTCATCCAGGGTGTATTAAAAGTAATGGTCATCCGTCCTAGGGGTGAATCTACACCTCTGGATCGCGCAGTGGACATTCGTGAAAGAAACTTATCGCAAAATTGTTTATACGAAAGAAAATTGTTGTTAAAAAGTTCGTTTTTACATCAACATCTTCTAGTCATCGAGAAGAGAAAAAGTTTAAAAGGAACCATATGTCGTAAACAAATAGTTATCGAGGTATAAGCTGTTGAAATGTTTGCAAAATTTGATTGTGTAGAGTTATACGTATACAAAATCATCTATACTGTATCACTACTGTTCACCTTACCGTGTCGATGAGACAGAACATAATTGTGTGCATGCCTCAAGCCAAACGAAAAAAGGGAAATTCGTTGCTAGGCCCGTACCAATTCGAATCATAAATTTGAAGTTGTAAAATGTAAAAGAAAATCTTATGTCCATTGTTATACATAAGAATCCTATATTATAAAATGCTACCGTACCTCACCGTTCCTTCAGCGGATTAGACGATATACCTGAAAAGGATCGGTTCCGAACTGGCCGATTATTTTACAACCACCGCCCTCCGACAACTTCAACGCCGCAAGACAATACGTGCGACAGACCCACCGAAGCGACGCGACGGGCCGAGATACACTTATAAATCACGCCATTGACGACAGAAGACAATAAGAAATGGAATTTCCTTGACAGTTTCCGAAAATTACATTGCCTCGCAAAAATTTCAACAGCTTATATCTCAATAACTATTTGTTTGCGATGTATGGTTCCTTTCAAACTTTTTCTCTTCTCGATGACTAGAAGATGCTGATGTAAAAATAAATTTCAACAACAATTTTCTTTGGTATATACAATTTTGCGGAAAGTTTCTTTTACGAATGTCCAGCGATCCGGAGGTGTATTCCAGAGTTGTGCTAATTCAACTACATTGTAATCCAATTACACAATTGTATACTCGCTTTTAGCTTTTGTTTCATCGGTGATATTTTACTGTTCCGTATTCGCTACGAACGCAGAAAATTCACAGTCGGATTACAGTCACGCTCGCTAACAATAAGTAAATCATAGAGACTTTGACACGGTAAACTCGTGTTTCGTTATGCAGTCGTGCGTGTGTATATGTGTCTTACTTCATCGTTGATTCTACGGTAAAGGTCAAGACAAAGGATACCCGACGTGCGAATATCCTTGGTTGCGCAACGATTCATTTTCCTTTTATAAATATCCGGCCGCGCGCGCTAAAAGGCGAGACCATCGGCGGTAACAATTGTTTACTTCCTTACGTCGCGTCGTAAAGTTCCGAAGTGCGAACAAATTAATTGCTTGAAGAACGAACGCGATTTCGAGCACGCGATAACGGTAAAAAATAAATCTCACGGTTCATAAAAAGGGACATTCGAACAATAAAATGGGCTAATATTACTGAAAATCGCATCCTCTTTTCCTCCGTTCTTCGACTAACTGTATGCAACATCGAAGTTCCACAGAACTCGGGAAGGTTCAAGAAAGACAATTCACTACCTGCACCTATATAAACATCCTCAAACTGATCTAAACCTAAACCAATCACAGGTAGTCGCAAGGCCAACAGGACCGCGTTCTTAGCTAGACATCGGCACAGCAATAGAGAAACAGAGTCATGGGCAGAGAGTTGTGTTGAATTACAATTCAACTACTTCACGAATTATAATTAGACAGTGGATTTTATGCATTTATGGCAAAAACCTGTAAGTGTAATTTAAAAGAGTAAATTCATTGGAAGAATTAGAAAATACAGTGGTATCTCGGTATACGACATACGACCTTAATCCGTTCCTGATGTTTAGACTTATACCGAATAGGACGTATACCAAACCAACCTTTCACATAAGAAGTAATGTAAAAATGATTAATCCATTCTCAAGTAAAAAAAACTCCTATTGATATTAGACCTACATTAATGGGGTTGTAAAATAATTTAAACACTGTTTAAACACATATATAAATAAAAAATGAGATTTTATTATAGATTTTTAAATTTAAACTCTGTGCTGAATGCTAAAATACGAAAAGAAACAAATCATATTCTATTCTGTGGAAGAAGAGTCCCCTTGCAATAAAACCAGACATTTTTTTTCTTTTTCCGTCTTCTGTCGCTTTTCACTAGGCTCGGCTGGTTTGCCTTTTATTAAAAATCTGTCCAAAGAACTTTGTTTCTGTCTTCTTCTCAGGATGTTTCTAAAGTGTTTCTAATGTGTGCAAAATGCACACAAAAAAATTATGTCGTATACCGAACAGAAGTCGTATATCGAGCAAAATTTGTCACGTCCAAACAGTACGTATTCCGAATTGGACGTATTCCAAAGCAGACGTATACCGAGGTACCACTGTACTCTTATGTTATTTTCAACCTATTGAACATATTAAGTAAGAAAATAAATTTCGATTTCACTCCAGTTCGTTGCAAAAAATTCAGCTAGAAAATTTTTGTTTTGCATAAAGATCCGCTATCTACTCGTGATCTGCGTAATTAGCAATTAAATTAAGTGAAAGGTTCGAATTATGTAATGCAATTACGATGTAATTGGAATACTGTGTATCTCAAATACAATGTATTTAAATTAGCATCAACTGTGGTCATGGGCCTATCAGGAATAACTGGAGAGATGTGGAAGAAAACAAGGATATTTCAATAACATTCACGTGCGTATAGAGGGTCTCCGTAACATAGGCGCGGAACTGTGCAGACCCCAAACGCCTACCACTGATCTTCCTTCCTGACCAGAACAGAGTGGTCTTCCCCCTCCTCGATCCTCACGGTTATTCTTCCCTCTCCACGACTGGTGATCCTACGTCCTTCCTCTCACCTTCGGGACCGTCCTTCTACTCGTTCCTCCACGGATCAGTTCCCCTACCTACCGGTGTCCAGTTATGTTGTCGTGGCGAACGTTGCTGGGGCGACAATTCGTTTAAGTATTCGCATCGCGAGAAATCCCCCATTGTAGTCCCCCGTTCCTTAAATTTTCTACCTATCACCGAACAATCGGGACCGTATCGGGAGGTGCGACAGTGCGGGGGACCACCGTGGAAACCTCGGGGAAAGCGAACTTCCTCAGGTATTCCGCGCATTTTTCAACAGTCCGTTGTCTCGGGGTACCATTTACATTCCATACCCATGCGTGGTCTCCGGTGTTGAGGATCCAGTGTGATCTCGCGGGAAAACCGAGAGGGTCCTAGGATCCAGAGGATTTTCTTGAACGAAACGATTTCGGAGAGGCGATGTCTGCACGTCGAGCACCGTGCATGAGGCCCCAGCATCGCTGATGGAAAATGGACATTAGAGAGGTATGTAAAGTGCTGGGAAACGGGATCTCTTCGTGTAACCTGCCATATTGGAGACGGTCGTTAGGATAATTGAAACCGGGAAAAGTTTTCGGACGCGAGCCGTTTCCTGCCGTTAGGGGCCTCGTCGCTTCCTTTATGGCCCGTGAGAGAGCGGACCCACCTTCTGACAGGTGGAATGCGGGGACCAACATAGCCGTGGGGCCTGACAATCGCGATCGCAGCGACGCGAAGCGACTCGTTCAGGTATGTGGCTCTCTGCGTTCCCTGCGACTCCTGTCTTTCGCCTGGGCCCTGCTCCTGCTGCGGTTACTGCGATTCGAGAAACAATTCGAACATTCGTGATTCATCGGGCCCCTCGACTTTATGCGTCTGTACCGTACAAGATTGTTCCTTGCAACGCTCCATCATGTTAGACAATTTTTAGGTTGATTCGGATCTCGGGTGGAGTCGTCGAGGAAGTTTCAAGAGAGAGAAACAATGCACCGCAATAGTACTAATATGCATTTGCAAAATATAGAAACGTGTCGAGTGTAGACATGCATTTAACGATATCATTATCGATAAGACATCGATATACTTTATTTATCAATATATTTTAGTTAGAATTTTGTCCGGCAAGCTCCGTTCTCAGTATAAATGTCAATATAGTGTAATGTCTTTCTGAATGTATTTCAAAAATGTTGAAATCTTAAGCAGTTTCTGGATCACTTTCGTATTTAAAAATAAGGTGTAAGGTCTATTGTTGGATAACATGTATATGTGATTCGAGCAAACATCTTAGTGTTTATATAGAAAAACTGTAAAGTAAAAGCCGAAAGTTCGCGGTAAAGTGAAAGTCAAAATCGGTATGCGTAAAAAGTTACAGGATTGTGTAAGATTACCACACATGGTAACTTCCGTGTCATTCGTCGTATTTTGCTCTCTGTCATTCCTGAAACTTATTTCTCATTATATAGAAGTGTTAGACTGCGGATCTTCGTGCAAAAGAAAAATAGTCTGCATCGATTGCAAGAAATAAAAACTAAATTGAATGTTAATCCTTCCCTTCCAATTTTGAATTTCATCTACTCAATTTTGCTATAAATGCACGATGATCTGCAGTCTGATAATTATGTATAATGTTCTAGTGAAACATGCCTTTCGTCGGTATAGAATAACGTCGAGAAAATTTGACAAACACCTTCCCTCTGTGTACTGCAATTCATACATTTTTGGAGCAAAATAAACAAATTTGTCTGCACAACTATCTGTGAAACTTATTGACTTTTAAAAGATGAGTATAGAAAAAATACTTAAAACATTTGAGACATATTTAATTATTATTTCATTATAATTATTTCCGTTTTTGTCTGCCTGGGGTGCAAATGCACCGCATACACAGAGAGAAGGTTACAAATGAATGCAAACTTAAATTGTTATGTACATTTACATTGCCGGTGAGTGCATTTTCTGAATACCAAGCAAGTTCGCATACTTTTGAGAAATTTCTTAATCCTTCGAGGTGTTTCCATTATTATATCCAGCCGCTGTTCGCTTTAATAAAGCCTGCACGGCAGCATAAACATCTTGGTGAAAAAAAGAACCCGACGAAAACGACAGTGGAATGATCTCTGCTATCCGCGAGCGTGGAAGGAATGACGGAGCTTTTTGCTGAATCCAGTGGAAAAAATTCACGGGATATCTGAAAGGGGCAGCGTTGGATGCGTCCTCGTTTATGCGCGGAACCACCGAGCCGGTTGTTTATTTATTCGAGCATCGCGTGTTAATGATATTCATCTGGTGCCAAGGAGATTCTCGAAGTGACCGCGTTGGAGACTGCCCTAATGGAGCAACATCCGACAGGGTCTCGTTTTACGAGTTCCCGTGGCCACGGGATCGTTTCTAATGCGTTAATATGTATCTAAACACGACACGTAACGCGTAACCCGGCTCTAACTTCGAGTAATCGGTACTCGCGCGCGAATTATCTTCTTCACACAGCCGATAACCGTACACGGTCAATAAAGAAAGAGAACGATTTTCCGAGCGGAGCGGAGCGGATTAGAGCAACGCTCGTTCCTTAACCAATCGATCCATTAACCTGTTCCGCGGTTTAATTAATCATCTTTATGCAGCCACGGTGGCTCGTCGTGATAAATTTGACTTTCACTCAGGCCTGCACTACTTTCACCGGGGATCTCGCACGGAAGGACATTTCACAACGAAAGATCGCTGATAATCCTGTCAGCGTTTCCTATCTCTGATATAGCAAAACGAAAAGTGTTTCGTGTGGCCTATGTAGTTCCGCGAGTACCGGATACGTACGAGGTTCTTTTTCCAAATACATATTAGATCGTTCGAAAAGTCATTTCGTTTTCTCGAGGGAACATGAAAGCCAATTTTCTACCATTTAAAATAAGTTTTATGACATTTTGTTCTATGATCTCTCTTGCGATTTTTCAGGCAACTTAAAGATCCTACACTCGTGGAATTTCTGTTTTTTATTAGCAAAACGTTGAGTTATATGACTTTTCGTGACTTTATTTGAAACGAAACTTTGAACACACAACTTTTTCTCTCGTGTACAGGACTTTTACCTTTGCGGAATAAAAAAGCAAACGGTGGAAATTCGTACTTTGATTTGGCATATTTGATGCGATGACCAAAAAACGCTAGAATGGTTAGAAAGCACTACAAGGCTGGAAATGACGTCCGAAATGTCAGCTGTCAAGATATACCAGGATTTTGCAATTTAAAATAAGGTTAAGTAATAACTAGACTGCGGATCTTGATGCAAAATAAAAATTTTGTATCTATATTGCAACAAACTGGAGCGAAATAGAAATTTATTTGTACTCTCTTAATATGATTAATAGGTTGAAAATAATGTAGCAGTACTTTGAAATTCTTCTAATGTTTTTACTGTTTTAAATGGCACCTACTCATTTTTGCCATGAATGCATAAAATCCGCTGTCTAATTATTATGTTCGAATTTATACGAGAATTTATCTTGTTCACCGAAGCAAGCACCGTTATAAGATGATTCGAAGAATTTCAAAATTCTATTATTTTCAGCCTATCAAACATAGTAAAAAAGAAAATCACTTTCTGTTTCACTCCAGTCTGCTACGATTCAAGTAGAAAACGTTTTCATTTTGCGTAAAGACTCGCTATCTACCGATTGAAAATTTTATTTGGAAACTCGATCGTAAATCAAGAGATGCGCAAAAAGATGAAAAATTGCAACAAGTTGCGCCTTTTTTCTTTGTTTTTTAAAGACGTGCGGAAAAAATACGTTTATGTACACCCCAGAGGGGGGTGGTGTGAGACTCGGGGGAGACAGATGGGCGGTGTCCCCAGTACTCACTAAAAGAACCGCACGTCTAGGACTTCTTTAGCCCTTTTCTCTCCCTCTCTAGACGATCAATAATATTGCGAGGCGCATTGAAAGCGCATATTGATCGTTCAGCAGGGGTTCAAATACATTTTCTTTTAATTAATTCATTGTTAACCTACATTGACAATATTATTGATCGTCTAGTGGCCCCTTAAGAACAGTCAAGGCCCCACTTTCCGTATTTCTCTTGACCGTCTTACTTCTCGGGCTCTGCCCACTCCTGTTCTTGGCTCATGCAACAAGCTGCGACTAGACTGCATCTCAAATCGCGTTGGAAAGTGTGCAAAATGTCGCCCACGAAAATATCGAGCAAAAACTGTTTCTCGAAAGTCCCGACGATACGTGGATATATGTGTCATTACGTTCTGTCTCATTAGAAAGAATTAATATTCCAATCGACAGGTCGCCGTCGATTTTACTCGATCGTAAACTCGCCGGATGTTGTAGGTTTATAGCAAGGAATTCACGTTGCGGTTAGGAGATCGCGAAACGACTCATTTAATCGAAACGTTTATTCGGCCACGGATAGATCGGATCGAGGCATCCGTATCGTTTCTCGTTCTGTCGTTAGGTGGAACTCGGAAGATAGATTCCGCAAAGTAGGACTTCGCGATAACGACCCACGCCTCGAAGTATCACCTATCTTGTCTTCGTTCACGAGCATCGTTTTATCATTCACGATCGTCTATTTTCATAGCTGAGTTCATTAGAGCGCGGTAGCCTAACGGCTGGTCTTTCGTGGATCTTGCAAAAGATTTCTGTTAAATATCTCCGCTTTTCTTCTGTTTTTTTTTCCATTCACATCAGGCAGGCCTTTAACTCTCGGACTCTCTGTAATCAGAGCGATAATTAAAGCGCGGATGCTCATGCAAATTCGGACTCGGGTCGTTCGTTTTGCGAGACCCAGAAAATCGTTGGACACTTTCGGAAGAATCGATAAGTCGGAACTGGAGCAAACGAATGCTTAAACTGTACCAAATAAAACGTACATTTACGTTATTCGTTCACTTGGTTTAGTCTTAGACCGTTTACAATACACTTATATGGTTTGAGGAATTGACAGGTTATATGAAAGATGGCTTGAACATATATTTTTATTAATTGATTCAAATGTTTTCTTTAAAATACGATAGAATTTTCCCTCCAATCTAACGTATATGGTCTAAGAGTTTAGTTTAACATTTCTTCGGAAAGAAAACAACTGCTTCCCGGTCAGACCTCTTGCAAATCTTTTACATTTCCTCAATTAGTCGCGAGTGCTCGATGTCCTCTTGGCGATAAAGATCATTTTGTCAAATGACACAATCGGTATCTTTTCAAGACAAGTAATTTCTTTACCGGTGACGTAACTGTAATTGTGTCCCTTAGTTTATGAACCAGTTTCCGTTACATGTTCGTTCTTTCTCCAAGGTCGGAACACCTTTATTATCGTTTATTATTGTTCGTGTTCCCGTCGTTGTTCTGCTCGTAGAGATTTCTCGTCTCCCCTACGCATGTATTTAAAAGCCGGAAGGTTAAATACACGGATGCACAGTAACTGGTGATTGTAAATAAAACGGCCAGTGTTTGGGCGTCAGTCCACAAAGCGGTATTGACTTCTTATTTTGAGATTTTGGTTCAGGAGTCGGTATACGTGTCGGATTCGACAGTTTTTGCATGACCGTGACGGGACGACGACGTATCAATAGTAAAAGACGCTAATTTAGTCGAAAAATATGCAAAAATCTTCCATTGAACTCGTCTCGAATTTTTGAATAATGTATTTTTCAGTTTTATCATGCGCTAATTGTTTTTAATACTTTTTATTCGTGAAATAATCATTATTATTAGACAGATGACATTTATGACAAAAATGGGCAGGTATAATTTAAAACAGTAAACAGTAAAATCGTTTATTAAACATATTACGACAGAAATTTAATTTCTACTTTACTCGAGATTGTTGCAATCCAGGTAGAAAATTGTTATTTTGCATAAAGATCCCCTGCCTAATGATTATACATTCTATATTATGTATATTATAGTAGAATATACTATATTTCCTAGTAATTATGATAATGTATTGTTATCAAATTAATTCTTATCAAAATAATGATCAAGTAGTATCACGAAGGATGTGTTGGACTCGACATGCAACAAATATTTTAAAAAATTGTTGTTACATCGATCTTCGTCTATCATGCATAATTCATTGCACGTACTATCGACCAATTATCACGTCAAACTCCTTGAACTCGATCAATAAACATCTCGATCATCCAGTGATTCCATATTATCCTTTTTTTGCAGGCATCGTGCGGAAAATACACGATGCCGTTGTAAAAGAAGTGTCCGGAAATTACTAATAATTGCAACTTTTATGTGTTGTGATTGCTATTGATTACAAACAGTATCATGGTCAAATTATCATGTAAAATTAATTCGTGTAATTGATTGTATCGAAGAGATTGAATATCGTTTTCTTCTGGAAGGGGTATACGATGACTCCCATTCTTCTCCCATTCTTCAACTTCTCAAGAAGGTTCAAATCGTATGGTCCAATATTAAAAAAGTTATCGTTTTTTAAGAGTGTCCGAATATTAGTGGGTCTGACTATAATGTGTGTCTTCGCGAGACGCGACTGAAAATATGCAATTTAGAATAAAATATTGTGCGGGTGAACCTCTGATATTTAGGCTCGATATTGTTCGACACGTATTTGTTATTTTAACGATCCGTTTTGAACGTAAAGAGCGACGAACTAATTTATTTCTAGCATTTCTTTTGTTGGTTCATTATGAAGGAATTGTACGGTTACAAATGATCGCATAATTGGAGACATGTGTAATTTGCAATTTAAGGAATACAATTTCCCAAAGCAATCTTGTTAGATCATTTCTGGTTACGCAACACGGTGACGTTAAATATACGTGAATTTTTTTGGGATTGTTCGAAGCAATTCAGAGTTAACACTACCTGCATATTATGCAATTCGCAATACATCAATTTAAACTGTCAGGCGATCGGGACATTTACCAACTAAAAAACAAGAAAAACAGCTGTTGCAGAAAAGGACACTGTGAAGAAATTTGAAAAACATATTTGATGAATGTGAAACGTCTTCGTTTATCAACTTCGAGTATTCGAAAGCTCATTCGTGGATTTTAAAATTTATATTGGATACACAAACCACAAGACAATGAAAATCATAAATCTAATGATTAATGAATGTAGATTTGTAAAACACAATAAATGTATACACTAACAAGAACTAACAGCATTTTTAGTAAATCACGTGATAAAATGAGAAAATTCACAGATTCCCAATCTATCCAATATGTCAAGAATATAGTGAATGAAAAATAGGAAATAAAAACACGCATTTCATTCATGAAAGATAGTGTATCTTGTAAATATAAAAATAAAAGACAATCGTTTCCTGTCTTCTGAGGCGATGCTATCATCAACTAACAGTGGTTTCAAGTGTTCTGGATTACAGTCGAGTGTTTTCAATCCACTTCCTTGCAATTCGTTTATTATCAATATTGAAAAACTGACCTCGATTGATGGCGATTATTTAATATTACATTTGGATTTAATATAAAGATACAACTAATTAATTGCATGGACCACGATTTCATTTGCACACGTAATATATTACTAGTATTAATTTTTTTCTTTGTACGAACATGAAATTGATATAGTACCTCATACAATACTTAAATGTTTAGTATTTGATTAGATAGCAACATATTTAATAATGTAAAAAAATGATAATGTTTTAATGTTTTTTTGTGAATAATGGCACATCAATTTTTAGTGGTGATTCTGAGTCTCGAGTGTTAATGGTTAGTGTTTAACAGTTTTAGCGTTGATTAAGATGATATCTCGAGAGTCCGGCCATCGTCCGATCCAGCTTACGTGTTTTGTTATCGTTCGATATTGTAATACCTATTTATAATACCTGTTTATTATGATCGATGACACTCATAATGGCGAACGTGTTTACCCGAACCTCTAAATGCGTAACTGTTTAATTCCACTTTCCGCTATCTGATAGAGTGCGAATTAAATGGTAAGTACGCGGGATGATTAGGCGTTTGGATCAGATCCGAACTCCATATTATTCCTCTAGTGCTTAATAGATAGGAAAACATCTTTTTTCTAGTAAATTGCAATTTGCCTTCGGTGCTGCATCGGATGTCGATGTAATGGACTGTTAATTTTTTATCCGCAAGAAACGTACAAAGCACTGTACCGTGAGAACATTAATGAAACCGTCATTAAGTTCCCCAGAGTTTACAATTTTATGCGATCTGGATATACATCTTTGGCGTTTGCTTCAATCTTCGTTGTTTGTCATTAGACTGTGGATTTTTATGTAAAATAAAAATCATCTTCGCTGCATACAATTCACAGTGTGATTATTATCGACGAATTAAACTTGTTAATGGAAGAAACAAATTTTTGCTTTCAACTCTTATTCTTCTTACGTACAGGGTGGTCCACCGAAATATCTCCTTTATTTCTGATGACTAAACTGCGGATTTTATACGTTTATGACAAACATGGGTACGTACAATTTAAACCAGTGGACATGTAAAAGATATTTAAGGACATCATGTGTTAGTTTCAGCTTAATAGGATAATTAAAAGAAGAATACAATTTTTATTTGGCTCCTGTCTCCTGCAATCAATGCAAACATTTTTTATTTTGCATAAAGATCCGCAGTCCAGTGATGACATAACAAATGTTATAATTTTCACTTACAATTAGACCAGTTTTATAATTACGTGTTCAATTGATGCACAATATTCTGCAAGAAGATCGCAGTCTATTAATGATCGATTTGGAAAACATTGTACGAAAGACTTGCAGATTATAAAGGCCCTGAACGCGAGCGTCCTTTCGACAGGTTTTATCAGACTTTCCAAGTTGAAAAAATTCCGTGAGGATATTGTTATCTCACCGGTGGTTCCCGACTTAGAGTGCTTTGCAAATCGTTCAAATCCGCAAAGCTGCTTCTCTCTTTTGCCCTGTGCGTCTCCCTGTCTTGTAAACGCTCATGAATCTGAAACCGTTGCAAGCGATATTTATTAAGCGGTCGTGCGTACGCAGGCAGAAGCCGCGAAACCCGACGATCATGAACTTTAAGGAGAAGTCGTGACTCAGTGTCATCCAAGAGACCTTCCAATTTGGCTAATCGTCCTACGGGGTCAACTCGATTACGCGAGGTTACGCGTCTGACCAAGAATGTCTGCTCGTCTTTCTTTCCACGTATTCCTTCGCCTTCTCTCCTGTACTTTGAAAGACCTCGTTTCCTGTCCGAAAACGTCACGAAAATTACTACACACGTATTTTTCACGAGACTTCGTTACTCTTAACAATTAATCATTCGCTTCGGCGAATTTTAACAGATTTTTTTATGCATTCACGACAAAAATAGATGGGTCGAATTCAAGTGTCCCGCTCGAAGTTTTACACGCCATTACTTCCCAGACTATAGCACGTTGTAAAAAACATTTCAAATAAAACTTACCGTGTTTTGGGAGGAGATATCTGTCTGAGAAAATTTACCTAATTAATTATTATTTACAACCAATACAATATATGGTTATGTTACAATATTTCTTAGTGTGTAACTTGCAATTAGTGTACGTTAATTTTGTTACGTTACTGCTATCTTAAATCAAAAATAATGTTCAGATCCTTTGATGTTGTGGCCGTAATTATGAATACACTGTGGATCTTTATGCATTTATGAAGAAATTGGTTCGGTGAAATATGAAACAGTGAAAGATTAGAAAAATTGCGGAATATTGTAATGTTGATTTTAATGTTACAAAGCCATTAAGAGTTGAAACCAATTTTAATTTTATTCCTGCTTCCCACAATACGTGCAGAACATTAATATGACTCTTCGCCACATTGTCCTCATATTTATATGCTTCTCGGCAAATTGTAAGCTGAATGCTTTATGCTCCTTCTTTGACCAAGGTTTCTTCTGCAATTCTCTTCGCGCTAAGTGCTTGCATTTTTGTAAAACACAACGTACATTCCTTCCGTTAGTGTTTACGCCAACACTTTCAGCGATTTGTCTCGAAGTCATCCTCGAATTTGATGCTGATCTCAATGTTGCATGTTTTTCACGGGCAGTTAAACTTTGTGGACGTCCAGAACTCTTCTTTCTCCCGTAATTTTCAGGATTTTTTTAACAAGCTCATAATAACTTTTCGGCATCTATACAATTTTTAATATTTGTGTAATACAATCTTGTTCTTCCTTTAACTTCAATATCGTATGTACTTCACATACACTTAGTATTTTTCCACGACTCATTCTTAACGCTTTATTATGTTGTTTTATTAAATAAGCACGCAAGAAGTTCGTACCCACTTTATCAATTACGTTTTGCAATAAATGTTTGCTCTTCAGTAACTTCTGCACAACTGGCAAATGTAAAACTGCTATTTGTGCTATCATTTTGTTCCGCTTGTGGGCCCTAATATTTACGTTTTCATTTCGAAAATTCTATTGAAGTAAATATGGTGGATGATATTCGGTATGTACGTACAGGCATGTAAGAATATGTTGACATATTAAAATATTCATTTTCTTCAGTTTGATGTATCAAATGAGGATAAATAGATGGTGCTATCTTTTTGTCCCGGAGTGTAAATACTGTACCACTCGAGGGTGAAGATATGGCGGTTGCAAATTCCCAGGGAGAGCATAATGGCGTCGAATTCTAACGGTTTGATAAACCGTGGTGCAACAAAGGTGATTTCCCATCCGCATGTCCCCATCATGGTGTTCGAGTCGAGCGTGTTGCGTGCGTCTGGAAACACGCATCGATAAACGCAGAATCTCTCGTGCGTAATTGGTATCCAGTCGGCGTCGTCCCGCCGGTAATAATTATTTTCGTGCCACCTGTTATCTTTGTGTGTCGGAAGGCGGCGGCGGCCGGTATCGTCAAATCTCTTGTTTTCACGCGATATTTATAGATAGTGGTTCTGATCCGGTCGCCCGGTCGTTCTAATCGGTCCAGGTATCAATTATCGTATTTCGGTCAACTCGTAAAAACGCGAAACTCGTTCCCCACGGGCAATTTCATGCGGATGACGACGAGGGGACGCGCAAGAAAACGCATAAATTACGCTAGTCTCGATTAAATACGACACCGGACCACGACAGAGAGTTATGTCGGCGTCGCACCGCGACCAAGATTGTAACTGTTTCGTATACACTCCTCTCTCGACGGGCAGATACACTCCTCGACAAAATGATAGCACTCCTGTGTGCCATCTTTAATTTCTCCAAGACGCAGAGTTTCCGAACGGAACGCACAGCATCGCAATTCTTCAAATTAAACTTGAGCCCAACTAACTTGACCCAGATCGCAGGGTATCGCGTCGACTTAAAAACTGGAAAAATTATTGAATTAGAGAATCAACCTTTCCTACGTCTCACTTCTTCTCCTTTTTCTCCGCTATTTCTATTCAATTGAAAATCAGGCAAACCCTCAGCCGACATAACAACAGAAGGTTCGAGCACACGCGCTATCTATATTTTGTCCAGGAGTGTACCTACAGGAAAATATACGAGTTAGTCGGCCGAGATATAGATTGCGACCGGGCCTCGGTTAGTATGATTCTTGCCGGTTATAGTCGCGAGGGCCGTCTGTTCTCGACGGCAAGGATCATTCGCTCGGGTCGCGTTTACGCCCACCTTCGACCGAATATGCTAAAACAGCTAATCGCGATACAGTTTTAATACCCGTTTTAGCATCTGATTTAGCATTCGTAAACACTGTGCGCTCTCCGCGACATCGCGTTTCCTTGTTTTTTCCGTACGCCGATCCGAGTCGATCGCTGGCTCTGTGATTAAGCACGATCTAATGCCAGAGGACTTAATAAGAGGCGTTTAAGTGACGAGCAGCATTTTTTCTGCCATTGTTGTTTTTTGACGCTACTGTTTAGAGGTCGCTGGGGAGCACTCGGAAAACTGACCATTTTAGTAGTGTAAAGATAGAAATTTCACGATGAGACAATCTTTCGATTTATTTCTTTCTTCTCCTTTATTACCGTAGTAAAGTAAAGGCTCCAGTAATTGACCTCGTATCAGTAGTTGAGACCATTTTTCAGGAAAACGTGAAAAATAATGTTTCTGGACGTAATGATCTTTTGAAAAAGGCGCGATAGATAAATATAGTTTCTCGTATTAATCAAGAACAAGCATACCACGAAACATTTACCTATTCCGTTCCTAAATCAGATTTTCTATGGTATTAACTTCTTTTCATTTGTATTTTCCCTTTTACTTGTAATTTTGTACTAATCGTTGCAAATAAACGACATCAATGTAACCACCTTTAGTGTTTCATCGTGTTCATAGTGTCAATTAGTAGTTTTCTCGTTTTCAAGGATGTTTAACTTCTGACAGAATTATTGAATGTTCGAAAATGTCTATAAAATTTGAATAATATAATTATTTTGAAAAAGTTTAGCTTTGTTACACAGTGTGAGAAGTTCAAGCAGCATTTTCATGAACAGACACATCTGGAATAAAACCGAATGGTTCATCGCCAGTCGATTAAAATGAACCAATCCGTATTTTGCAAACAGGTGAAAATCGTCGTTTCTATTTTAACATTCAACTCACAGCCCTTATCGTGTTTACGTGCAGCGCAGCGTATCCTTGCGTGATACTCCGCGCGTGGCTAGGCCGTTTTGCGATTTCGCAATAAGCGCATGTGCGCGCGGATTAGCGACGCCAGGTGAACGCGCCGGGTCTTCCCGGACCCAGAAATCAGATTCATTCCGTTCACTTCCTTCCTCAATCTTCTGGAACATCAAGATTTCTCGTATCCCTCGTACACCTCGCTTCTGATCATTAGATTGCCGATGTTCCAGCAAACTTTCATTTTTTGGCACGTTCGCAGAGACTAGAATCAAACCACTTCTCTCATTTCCTTAATTAATCAATTCGGTAGAAGTAAAAGATTTTCATGATTTTACAATCTCTTTCTACTCTCATCAAATCATTTGGAAAGCGTAGCTCGACGAGGAACTGCAGCAGGATTCAGGGAAATTCAGATCGAGGAAATTCAGGGTATCCACCTGCGGTCATGAAAAAATTTCATAATCACTTTGCGTCGTGTTATTTTGTGCTTTTTACCTTTGTAGTCGACTGTTACTACCTAAAAGAAATGTTTGCTACTGTCGTCGACAGCTGTTTACGCTTGAAACACTACATTTAAAGTTTCGAGATTGTGAGTAGAATATGCGAGTCATTGAAAGTTAATGAAAAGTGTCAGTGAACAATAGTTAAAGAATCTTTGGACACGATGTTACTATCGGATAATACTATCGTCGACTGAAATCGTTGTCGGCCAAAGTCAATGTCTGTGAAACCTCTGTCGGTGATTCTCATGGAACCCCAAATTGACACAGTGGTAAAAGATTGATGAAACAACAAGGAAAACAGTGATTTTTCGATGTATTTTTATTCTTCGTTTTCTCGGTTACGTGTTTCGCATGAAAAAGATAAAGGTCACGAAGTTTCGGACAAAGCCTACAAACAACAGAAACAGTATAACATATTTCGGGAAAACTGTGTCAAATTGATATGAGGGATGGACGAGGGATAATATTTAATCGACGACAGCTGCGGCATTGTCATCTGTCAGGTGCGCGTTCCACATTGAAAACGTGTTGTTCATTTCTTCCGTTATCAACGAGAGAAAAAAACACTGATCAAATGGTGCAGAGCAGCAACAGCAAACGAACGCGTTCGGTGTCGAACGAAATTCAGATGATGCCGCGCACTTTCACCAAATTATAAATGGTGAACGGCGAAAGTTGTTATTCTTTATGTCGCCGTGTAAAAAAACTGTCGCCGATGATGTAACGCGTCACGTTTCTTTCGGGAATTCGTTCCCCCCGTATGTATTTGCATACAATTTTACCGGCGATCACGTAGTCATTCGGCAGTGAATGTCACGCGTAGATAAAATCCTGCGAAATCGAGAAAAAGTGAAATCCGCGACGCGATCTCGTTATCATTGCGCTTCCTGATAAGCCGGGTACTCCCGGAGCGTCTATCCACGTCACTCGGTTCTTTCTTGTTCCATTTCATATCTACTGCTCTGAATTTTCCTTGGAGTACTACACCTGATTAAACGTCACTCCTGTGCGGATTGCACGGCCAGTCCAATACGATCAGGGTCGGGGACCCTTTTGTCTCTACGAAGGAATTGTTCGTCTCCATATGGCCCGATTCTCTCGATGCTGCACCAACTGATTGCCATTAAACGCCAGTGAACTTTTACAATTATTATGGACACGAGTTAGGGTTTACAGTCCAGCAGCATAGATGTGGGATTTATTTCAATAAGGATTTAGTTCTTCAATCTTATTATATACATACAGTGGCCCACAAAAGTGTTAGTACACCCTTTAAAACAGAGTAACTTTTCTATAATTGTACCAAACACCCTGATGTTTTGTAAGCAATTAGAACCATTGGTTTACTAAATGATGTGCAAAAACAATTTTCCCAAATTATAATTTACAAGATTACATGCAACAATAAAAAGGCATTTTTTAAAACTATTTTATTTGGTCTCTTAATGAAAATTTAAAATATATGTTTTGAAGATCTATGTTAGTTATACACATACTGAAAATTTCATCGAAATCGGTTGACGATAATCATCTTTAATCATAGTAATAAAAATGTATTAACAATCTAAAAACAAAATCTAAATCTACATCTAACACGAGACCAGTTTCTTAGACAAAATGAACATGTTAGTGGCTAATACAGGAACATCAAGAAATCAGGTTACGCAATCTAGCGATAAAAATGAAATTAGTGTAGCCCAGGGTCGGTGAACCATTAACCAAGGCAGCTTCCTCACACTTCTAATTAAGGAAGATGATGTTTAGGTCGATTTAAAGATTCGCTCTTCTGGTGCGAAGGAATTCTTTTCCCGTACGTTTCCCAGCTGCATGAGTTATGACAACCCATCAGCTCGTACAGAGCGAGTAGAGTGCCTTCGCTTGCCCCTTTTCTTACCTCCACGCAGTCCCGCTAGCCAACTTTTCTGCCACAGCACATAACAACGGTCGCTAATGTATTAACACTGAAACTTGCATGATGTTGTCCGGAACCGTTCCTGCGAAATTCAAAATAAAGTTTAATGTTCCCCATTGTAACACGCCGTATCATTCGCAGGGGCTTGTCATTCATAATTCTGAATGTTGTGTCTCTATTGTTGGGCCGTAAGTCAGAGAGCACTTGTGGTTGTATACGTAAGTAGGTGTAGCAGTTGCTCCGCACAAGCTCGAGTGTGACGCAGTTCACGTTTCATTCGAAATCTATGCTTTGAAAGTTTGGACAATTTTAATATTGCCCAATATATTTTCATATCACAGCAAAATTTAAACTTGTATTGTCAACGTTTTTAAAAACACGTCCGTGAAGGGAACACTTGGGGTTGTATCCTCATTTTTTCAAAATTTTAAAACGCTTGCGAAAGACATTTCGTTCAACTGACGTCACACTCTTACGTTTTCGCTACAGGCTCAATGTAGTTTTCATCGGTTTGTTAGTTCAGCTGTTCTAATTTGTTGAAAAAAGGTTGACTTGAATTTAAATTATAGATTAATTTATTATAAGGATTTCCCTAAATTTTGTAATTAATTAATTTAACACTAAACCTGCCGAGCTTCGAAAGTAACTGGACCATACTCCCTTATAAAAATGTGACAAGCTTAATTTGATTTAAAGTTTGTGCTGCTCCTATTGTCATACGTACTCTATTAAAGACTATCTATACAATAATTTCTTATCAAATAATTATTATGATTTCAGTAAGTGTAAAATAAAAGATCTGGAACCCGTCATTTTGACCGGTGGTGGTAGGTCTAGTGTTAAACTTGAAATTTCCCTCGATTTAAATATCAGATTGTTTGAAATTATTTTCACACTATGTAAAATCAACAATTTTTAAGATATCCAAAATTCCTCTGATAATCGTTTACAACATATTCTTTGAACAAAATCCGAAACACTACTCCGAAAGGTGTTCGGTTCAGATGGTCGAAGTTTTAGTCTATCGAGCTGAGTTGGGCAAAAATTTAATTAACTTTGACGAATAATTGTTTAATTGTTAATCGCAATTAACAATTAAACTCCTACTTTAGTCGTTAATTGCGGTTAACGATCACATTCTTTTCAATTGTAATCGTCAATCGAATAATTGATTAATGATTAACTGCTGAAATTTCGAAATGAAATACGGAATCAAAACTGTATGCATACTATAAAAAATGCAAACTGAGTTTTTGTCGACTTCAAGAACTGATTAAATCAGTCTCCGTTTTTTCGATGATTTCTTTTTCTAATCAACGATTGACGATTAACTACATCAATCGATTGAATCAATCGTCCATTTTCCAATGATTACCTTTTTTAATCGTACACAGTAACTAATCAATTAAACTTTTAATTGATTAATGCCCAACTCTGCTATCGAGTATCTACTCGTATGAAGTGTCGAGTATCGAATAAGAACTAACGGACGCGTCTCATTCATTCGTCGCAAACGGCAGAAAAAAAAGCGTCACGGTGTAAAGGTATCGGTTCCAGTTCTATTGTTCCCGGCCGCTGAAACGTGCACGGAGTATCGCGCGCGCAATTTCGCCAGGTGTATACTCGAAGAGGAGTACGCGCAAGGTGGTCGGCCGGCGACGGCGACCAATCGCGTGCCGAGTAGTTAGGCGCCGTTTGTAGTCAGACGGTGACGTCGCCCGTGAACGGAGCGTCGTCAGTCGGTGCTGAACCGTCGCACGCGCAACACGCTTGTCCAAGTTTTTCGCGATAGCGTCCACAACATTTTGAGTGACACTCGATTGTTATTGTGATCGTGATCCCCTGCAGCTTTGTGCATCGATTCCACTAGACCCCTTTAATCACAGGTACACAAGTCACTTGATTTATCCTCAAGTACGTCAACATACTCTTTTTCTTTTATTTCAGAAATATTCAATCTCGAGATTATTTTCCGTTACGCCGCATGCAATTACTAGCCAGCTGATCTTTATGCAAAATAAACAATTTCAACCTAAATTGCAACAAACTGGAGTGAAATAGTTTATTTTCTTTCTTAATCCTTTGGACTCGACGCAATTTTAATTCGAAAATCAAGACATTTCTTTCAATCCAGATTATTTTTATTCAATGTGATCTTTTTCACATTGCGCACATCGAATTGGACCTGTTTTCTCATACAACACTTTTCACAATTTACAGAATACGGATGAATTTAATAATATTAAATCGCCTCAGAGTCGCCATTCGAGTGCAAAGGGTTAATACATTTAATAGGTCGAAAATAATATGATAATATTTTTATTGTTGTCAAAATTACATCTATTCATTTTTTGTCATAAATGCTTAAAATCCGATGTCTAGCAATTTCAAACACACAGAGTATCCGTCACGTGTCGGAGTATACAAGTCTTATTGTCTGATTGATAAATTACAGCTTTTAGGAACGGGGAACCTAAATCTTATATAATTTAATACTTTATATTTACAATTGCCCAATTAGTAGATATTTAGATATCCGTTCGGTTACAAATACATATATATGTTGTAGTTTGAACTACTTAGTTGACTCATTGCAAATGCAGGTAACTGTGATTAAATAAAAATTACTTATAGTCGATGATTTTATAATTGATTGATTGAAAGTGTATACTTGAATCTATAGAATTTACACTTCTAAAGATCAACAGAAGCACTGATAAATATGAAGAATAAAATACTGGAAGTAATGCGTACAAGTATCCACAATTATTACTAGACAGCCGATCTTTATGCAAAATAACAATGTTCTACTTGAATTGCGACAAACTAGAGCTAAATAGACATTTCTTTTCTTTCTTAATATGCTTGACTCGCAAATTAGACATTTGTTCGACCTAGAAGAACCTAGAGGCCTACTCATTTTTGCCATAGATGCATAAAATCCTTTGTCGAATTGTTATTAGACTGCGGATGTATATGCATTGCACAATTGTTGTAGACAAATTTTAAGAAAGTGGAATGAAATTAATAGAATCGTATTTTTAATGGGAATCGCCGTTGTATATCTAAAACAAATAAAAATTGTACAAAATTCTCTCTCGAATTTTAAATTCGAGTCTTTTTTGCATAAAGATCCGCAGTATAATTATTACCTATCACATTGAATATGAGCAAACCAAATAAATCACAGGTTTCACATATTGTGTAATGTCGTATCTCGTTTCTCAGCTTCGACAAACTACTTAATCGACAAAGCTAATTCGTCGTTGAGCCGTCCGCGTGTGTGGATTTTTGATACTGTATTGACCATGCAAGGTAAACAGAAATCAGACGCTCAAATATGTAGAAAAGCGAGATGAAGAAATGAACGTTCAGCTGACAAGAAATAATATCGATCGATGAATTACGTTGCCCGCCAGTTGTCAGGGTGTTTAGGGTCGATATCAACGACACAGAAATATCGCAGATAATGCCGTCGCAGTTATCTAACTTGCATTATCGATCTAATAATAATTTCGCGGCTAAAATTGGACATAGAGAGATACCGGCCTTTCTCTGATACCGCTCCGCGTTGCATTTCCATAAATGCTGATACTAATTTACGTCAAGGTCGGATGGAGAATGCAATTATTACGAGCCCCGTGCTCCAAACAGATTAGCAAAACCATCGGTTTTCAAAACCTTCTCCTGGTAACTTAAACATAGACGTTACATTTCGTTCGTGCTCGTTTTTTCCCGCTCTGACGAGAAGATAGTTATCGGAAACAATATTTCAGTACAAGCGGCTCCTGTGTTCCAATTTTTATAGCGTTTTATTCGATCTGTGTCCACATTGAATTTATCGATAAATTGCAGACTTTTATGTAAATTGAAATATTGCTATCGCGAATAAGGTTTATCACAGCAAAAGTAAACTAAAAGAGTCATCGGTAGACTTCCGATTTGCAGGGAAACGAAAAATTACACGAATCGCACAAAACAGGAGCGAGACAAAAATTCCTATCTTCGATAATATCTAGAACAGTTGATGCGACTTTAAACAACCAAGGAAAGCAGACGAACGTTATGTGACGGTTCTACGTCGTGAATTTTCGTCGCATGCGGCGATCTTTTTTGCCCGCTTAATCCGATGACTTGGATCAAGCAGGATCCGGCCATGCCAGCGAAGGGTCAAGGGTTAAATCAATAAAATCGCGTCGAGCAACGGGTCTCCTTTTTGCCAAGAGCTTACTCGGCAACTTCATGACGCAACACTTTGTTGCTACCACCTCCTCGCCGATGACATCGAAAATTGCCTCTCAATCTCGGACGCGAAGTTTCTGCACGTTCTATCAGAAAATTATTCCACTTTGGCGCGCCACAACACTCCCGATATTATCGCTAATACCACGTCCTTGCATGTGCATGGATGCACACATGCACCGAGGATGAACTTTTGCATCAACGTCCCACGGATCCTTCCACGCGATAATACCGGCCGCAAATTATTGTTGCATCTCATCGCGGAAAAATTTCGCATCCTCTGAGAAAACGCGATCGGCCGCGAGGAATTCGAAGCGCGCGCGCTCGCTCCGTGAATCACGGATCCTTGATCTAATTTGCATAATCGCCCTCTCCCCGGATAGATCGTTAAACAAAAGATATCGTGTCACTGTCGCGGCAAATATTTCCTTTCGGTATCGCTGTTTGATCGATTAACATTATTATTACGTTTCACCGACTACGCACAACGATTTTACGGTTTGATAAGAGAACATTTCGAGTAGTGCGTCCTGTGTTTGTAGAAGAAGATTAGGCCGATATCGTGTAATAGATCCTTGGCTTTGAAAACCAGCTTTGAGGAATGCGGAAATTACCTTGTGTATTAATAACGAACGTTTGCTCGGTTCTTTATTGTTGCTTAATGTGGGAACAGATAGTTTATCATAGGCGAAAATATTGTTTGTGACTCTATCCAACAGCGTTGGCGTGTTAAATGATTCAGAAGTTGCGAAATATTTCTGCGGAATATGTAAACCTTGTTGTTTCTATCTGTTACTTAATGGAAAAGATACTTACAATAGTTTGGAAATATTTACTGGTTACTATGAGAAGTTGTAAAAAACTTTTTTGAATTTAATCACTTCTAGTTGCACCTACCATTTCATTGATCGTTAGCTGCAGCATAATAGCAACGCAGTTTTGTACTACGAAATGAATTGCTTGCTGTATTCATTAGAACGTAGAGCAAAAAATTAGTGGACTTCTTTTTAGGATCGTATTCGAAGTACATCTTTTTATATTGGGACATAATTATGAATGTTTGTCTCGTTAAAACTATAAATTACGGTCTCCTTATTGCGTGTGATTTTAAGCAGTGTATATTTATTCAGTGAGCAGGATGGTTTCTTTGGCAAAGTTTCTTTTCACTGCACAATACGATTTCCATAAATCGTATCCATTCACAAACAAGCGCCATCCTGCTTCAAAAGAATTTGAAATTCAGCTGTCGGCGTGTCGTATGCGTCTTGTACTCTCAAAAATGAATACCGACGAGTACCGTTTAATTCGTTGGATATTCTGATCGATGTTTTCGGAGAAAATGTTGTATCTAGTTCTATTTACAAAACATTTACTCAAAAACTTACTGTTCAGATTTTCAATTTGTTTAGAGTTACGTTTCTTTCGTCATTTATACAGAATCCTATAAATCAAATCAAATTTTCTGGTAAAAATCGTTGCGCAGTTAATGGTTGAGCAATTTTCTTTGACGATACATTTTTTTTTAGAAGAAATAAAGCGAAACTGTTTCGGTAAGGTGAAAAGCTGATTTTGCTAGTGAACATTGCTCCATGTTTTTCATCGTTCCAACACCTTTGCATGAACACTGACCTGCGGACGTTTGTCTCTGGGGAGCGCACATATCCGCGTTAGCGAGTAGGGTTCTTGATTACCCTAGTTCGGAATAGGTGTGTGACACGCATGGAAACACGTTTGATTGGTCGGAGAATTTTTCGCGTAGTCGTACCAACATTTCGATTTGTTAATGGAAAAATTGAGTCACGTCGCATCTCTACCGTTTCGCTAATATAAAATCAGTTGCGCGCGTGCAGTTGGCATTATTAAATTCTTTTTATTCTTTTCAATTGCATCAGCTTGTTTTTGTCTTACCAAAAAATCCGTATACTGGATAATCTTAAGAAAAGTGAAGAGCAATGGGATCCAGCCCGATGGTAGCGATGGTGAGCGCGCAGTGGTGTAAAGAAGCAGTAAAAGAAGTGGCTTTACGGCTTATTAGCCTAAAACGACTCACGCAGTCGATCCCGTAGCAGCCGTTCGCGAAATTACGAGTTTGCACAGGAAGAACACGCCGACGATGAACCATGAGATCCTATTCTAGTCACATCTAGCGTATCAAGCGCTTAATAATCATCGCTGCCGTGTTCGTTTCCACCCGACCGTTTCCCGCGATTATTAATTACAATCCGACTGAATCGGCTGATTCTATCCTTAATTCGAAATGCAACGACGCGAGATTGCATTCGCAGCCGGTGTTTTCTGTTCGTGGCAAGGATCGCGAATATTTGATCTAGTGTTATATAAATGCTTCGAGAAAATATCAGTGCATTCGTATTCTTCAAGAATGATTACGCTGGAAATGAGAATTCCGCCTGATGGATCGAGAAATCATTTTCATTTTCCTGCTTCGCAATGTATGTCTACATATAATACGCTTTATTGACGGAGATCCGATTTTCATTGTTGCTGCCGTTTCGTTGTTGAACAATCTTCAGCTTGTTTAATGTATAAAGCCTGTATTACGTTGGCAATGTCTGTGCATCGCTTGCTATTTCTACTCTCGCTGTAAACACTGTCTATCATGCGGTTTTCTATCGATCTTTTGTGTCTTCTGTTAGCATCGAATTACCCGACTGCGGATTTACGCATTTGCAAGAAAAATAAGTGTGCGCACGCTACATTGAAATATGATCTTAAACACTGGCTAAGCTATACTTTATGTGCGATTTCAAGAGATCCCATGAACAGCTGCATAAACGTGCATTTACTGCTCGTTTCAAACTACACATCTAATTTCTCGGAACTTCTTCGAGCCGTCTTCAAACTTCTTTAACATTTAATGATTATTAGACTGCGGATTTTATGCATTTATGATAAAAATGGATACGCACAGTTCAAAGCAGTGATCATATTAGAAAGATTTAAGGACATCAGTGCATTAGTTTCAATTCGATAACGTAAGATTAAAAAAAAATTTTTTATTTGGCCCTTGTGTCTTGCAATCAATGCAAACATTTCTTATTTCGCATGAAGATCCGCAGTCTAGTGATTATTAGTTTTGCACTGGAACTCGAACACATTTTCTGTCTTAAGCATATGTTATTTTCTTAATTATATGTATTGTATGCACATATGTTCTCCAATAGCTGTACATTAACTAAACCAAACAAAATACAGTCCTAGTCACGAGTCAGACACGATATTGTAAGGCAGGGGTTAACAGATTGAAAGTAACATAACAGTACTTTTAAATTCTTCTAATGTTTTTTACTGTTTCAAATTGCACCTATTGACTTTTGTCATAAATGCATAAAATCCGCTGTCTAGTCGCGATCGAAGCGCAGCGCAGTTAGGCGCCGTTAGAACTGTGCTGATGGCTGCGAGCGTATTTCGCTTGTCCATAGGCCAATAACGAAGCCCAAACACGATGGTAGACCGTCTAATTGTAGCGGGAAGAGCGTCGCATAATTTGTCACGGTGCTCGGCCGGCGGAATCGGCGCGGAGTGACCATTGCAAAAATATTCCCGGATAATTTAGCGCATACCGCGAGCTCTATGCAGATGATTCCCCCGGCTTACGTCACTCGCCGTGATGTAATTAACCGCGGAAGTTAACGAGCCTCGATCATCGAGTTGCCGGAGCGTATACAGGGGATCAGCCGCTGCTGCGAAACTGAACGTCGCGGAATTTTCGCGCGAAACCGTCGCGTTCATCCTTCTGCTAACGCGAATCGGAGGTTGAATCTTCACCAAGGTGAAGGTAAATCGCCGTCGGTGACGGCACTAAGAATAGATCTATTTTAGTGATCCATTCATAGCCTCTAGATAAGCAGTGCGAATTCTTATCAGAATTGTCATTGTCAATTGATAAATAGACTGCGGATCTTCATCCAAATAAGAGTGTGTTTCTTCCTTCTGTGATTTTATCGAGTTTTATTACGTACACGTAATGTACGGTGCTGTAAATAATTATAAACTCAACCATATTTTTATGTTTTTCATAGTATTGAAACAAAGATTGACGAAACCGTCTATGCATTTTTATATTCTGATATAAAACAAAAGTGAGCAAACAAAAAAGAATAGTTTTGTTCCCCAGAAATCTGGAAAAATGGCATTTGTTCTTAAAATTGTAGTTTAAGCTGTGAATAAGTATAGACTCGTTATTAATTTTAATATCTTTCATTTAGTATTCAATACATTTCCCTTTATTTTTTATTACATGTAAGAGCCGGTCAGGAACACTACTAAATAGCTTATTTAAGATGTCATTTGGAATATCTGCCCAAGCAGATTTATTCTTTTTTTTAAGTTCGACAATACTTTCTATTGGTGGCTTCTCCTGATCATAAACTTTCCTCGCAAGGATACCCCAGAGGTTTTCGATGGGGTTCAAATCAGGGCTCAGTGCTGGCCATGGTAATAGCTCGATACCGAACCTTGAAACCAGTTTTTTGTAGAGGATGCTGTGTGAATGGGAGCATTATCTTGCTATAAAATCGTTTTATCGTCTTCTGTTAATGTTATAAAAGGCAACAAGTAGTCGTGTTAGGGACTTGCTGTAATATTACTATCACTAAGAAGATCTGACAAAACTTCAGGAACGTTCTGAATAAGGTATGAACAGCGACTACTGAGTTTATAAATATTCATAGCTCAAATCTACTTGTTTTGTAACATTCAGCTACTACATTGCACGAAGAAGAGATAGCAAGAGACTGTTTACATAGAAAAGGTAGTACATATGTACTACCTCATCAGAAATGTAGTAAAACTTAGTGGATTCTTGGAAATAATAACGAAAAAATACAGGAAATAAGTGTGAGTTTATAATTATTTACAGCACTGTACGTGTCCATAAATATGAAAGTTGTCTAATTTACAATTAGTCATATTCGATATATTCAAGGATTACATTCGAATAAATCCATAAATATTTTTATACTATGTAACTTTTCAATTTAGAATTTTATTAATAGGTCACAGGAACTAAATAAGAGTCTATTTCTCTCTTTTGTGGTTATAATATTATACCATTTTCAGTGTACGATAGGCTATAACGTTAAACGGAAACTTTAATTGGAAAAATACAGTTGCCTGATTACGAGAGAAACATTTTTTTCCAGTTAACCTCCTCAGTCTACTAACGGAGTTTAATATTTAGAGGATTGGGGGAATTAATATCGCACCGATAGCATCGATTTGTTCAGCCGTAAATACCAAATAGAGGAATAGCATCTCAACGAACACGCGAAACTATGTATCTCTCTATGGCGGAAGGAACGAGCGCATCTCTGCGATAGGCTCCAGTGGCTACCCTTAATGATGTCTCTCGAATTGTTTCTATTATTCCTAATGTCTGCGGTTCTTCTCGGCTGTAAATTATAGAACTGCTCACGGTAAAGGCACTTAAACCGTTCGGAAATAGAACAAAATAATTACGCGAGCGACTGGGATGTTTGAGCACCATTGTTTGCATTGCTTTCAATGCTTATCTTTTATACGAAATTGCTTCGGAAGCCCATCATGGATTTGATTAAAGTTGGAAAAAGAAATAGTCTAAATAGTTCGGAAAGTTATTTCGTTTTCTGAAGGGAAAATGAAAGCCAACTTTTTACCATTTAGAATAAGGTTTAAAACATTTTGTTCTATTGTCTTTCGCCATCTTTCTGGTAGCTTAATAAAGTTATTGCCTATTTTCATGAAGCCGTGACAGCTACATATTGATAACAAAATTGGCCGAAATTACTTTCTTGCCAACCCAATAGTTCAATTTATTATCCGCTGGGTGTTCTATACAGCAAAGAAAATGGACGTTTATTGCACGCCTACATATGTAGCATAGTAAGCACCCGCATCCTCGATTGGTCTTCAAGAGCGATTCCAAGTAGTCGAGCACGTTCTAAAAATCGCGTTATTGATCATCTCAAGCGGGGGAACTCTTTCCCAGGCAATTTCGCAAATTCACGGAAAGACATGGGCCGAGTTTCGCCAGGATCGCGGAACAACATTCTCGATCGGGATCGTTGGAATCCGAGGTGTCGAAGTGTCCGGGGCAATTTCTCCCCTTGCAGAAATCGTCGGACGTGCGTTGCTTCTCGTTTTCGTGCGAGCACGTTTCGTCATTGCGTCTCGTTAAAGCGTCGTGTTTCGAAATTCAAACGATGTCGCGCGGCGCGTCGGACTTGTCGGCTGTAGGAGAAAATGTCGGCGACGACGATTTTCCGTGGCACACTTCTCGGGGAAAAGAAAAATGCCAGTCGGTCGACGGGGGATTTGATCTTCCGGCCCCGACAAGCCGCTACGGGGGGAACAACCCGTTACGTCGGCGAGACGAGGCAAAATGCGGAGGTAACCGCGAAAAAGCTACGCTGCGCGCCGTGCCTTGGCTCGCAACGCCCATAAAATCGAGTTTACAGTAGACTGACAACGAGATAGGGGCTTTGCACAACAGTTATGCCCGCTATTTCTCGCGTCCCACGGAAAAGGTGGGGGGGAACGGATCGTGGAAAGAAATGCTCTTGCCGATTCTTCGACACCGATCCGATCCGCGTCGAACGAAACGCGTTTCCCTCGATAAAAGAAAACGTAAAGGTACAGGCACCAGTAATCAGAGTTGCGTTCAATTACAATTGAATCACTTCATGAATTCTAATCACTAAGTAATTCAATTATTTCGTACTTCGGAATTCAGTCGGTTCATTCAATGAAATTACGATGTAATTTGTAATTCTGGTCTCTTATTCAATGAAATTACAATGCAATTTGGAATTCTAGTCTCTTCTTCAATGAAATTACAATGCAATTTGTAATTCTGGCCACTTATTCAATTAAATTACGATGTAATTCGATTCTGCAAATTAATCGATTTTACTTTACTTACTAATAACGTCTACTAATACTGTATGGTTAATTAGTAGTTTTTTCGTTTCCAAGGATGGTCAACTTATGACACAATTATTGTACATAAAATTTTAATGATACAATTATTTTTAAAAAGTCAGTCCTGTTACACAATGTAAGAAGTTCAAGTAGCATTTTCAGGAATAATTTATTTACAATTATTCACGCAGAGAATTTTTCCTAACTGGTCAACTATTGGTGCTTTTACCTTACTTACAGGTGAAAGTCGTCTGAAGATTATGTTAAACACAGCTAATTACACGGGCCAACAAATTTCGACTTTTTTTTACGTTCGAATTCTCATTATGCGATTCTTATAGAGTTTTTCGCGCTGATTCCGAATCTGTCCTTAATTTTTCTCCTAGACGCATAGTTTTTGAGAAATTCGTGTTTGAAAAAAGACATATTTTTAACTTTAAACAAACATTGTGATGTTGTTATAAAAGATATTGAATTGTTCTTTACAGCAAAAGATTCTGTAGACTTTCTCGAATACAGTGATGCCCAATTTTAATAGATTATGTTTGTTTAAACATGTTTTTTGGCTGTTGGACAGTGTTACCGATATTTATTTCGGAACTGTTCCTAGAAACCACGTTTTTATCGCTTTGTTCAATAAAATGTCTCGTTAATTAACGATTAAAAAACTTCCGGAACTGGTTTTGTAGGTTCTTTAAATGTCGCGCGATACTCCGTGCGCCTGAACGTAACAAGATACGTTATGCGCATATGTATGTATAACGTTCGTTCGGTTTTTTCGCGCAACTTGTAAAATTACGACTCTCTCATGCGCACTCACATATGCGACCATGCTTCCACGCGAGTGTGTCGCGAGCGTCGTCGCAAGTACGTGTCACCTGGCGACAAACACGCTAAGCTGCATTCTTATCTTCCGTTAAAATGACCGGTTGCCAGCGAACAACATTCGTTTGTCAAAATATCTTTTTAACGAGTTTCGCGAAGTGACATTCGCACTACTGTCCGCTTAACGGTTTCTACCGTGTATATTTTGACGGAGGTCAATGACCTGTGGCGTTCAAAGATAGCAGGACCTCAAACAAACATAATCAAGCCGAATTTAATTCGCTGAACTGCGTTCAAATGGGGAATCATTTGATCGCCTACGTTCGTCAGCCAATTTTTCAGCAAATATACGTCTCAAAATCCAATTAATGGACGCAGGAATTTTATAAACTGGCACGATGAAACATTTACTTAAAAATTCACCGGCTTAATTGCTTAAATGAATTTCATGAAAGTTCACTGGCCCGATTAAAAGTTTGCGGAAATAACGAAGGAAATTGATGTCCATCTTTGTTAGAATTTTTTATTTTGCTGAAGCTTACGAGTTGATATTTTTCTGTAGTTAATGAAACATTAATACGTATTCTATATGATACTCATTTCCCGTTAAAAGATATCGGATTCACAGTAAACTAATGTAGAAAAGAATGCAGAGCGTGGAAAATGAATCAACTCCTCGATTCTCGTGAACTTATGATTCATTTATGTGGTCGTCTCTGAACCAAAACATATCGATATAAATCGATCATTGAACTCTAGAGAAATAACGGTACGAAATGATTAATAACTAATTTCACGTTACAGAGAATGTAAAAGAGATTATTAGTGAACCGCGAATTATTCTACAAAATCAAAAGAATTTTACAGCAATTAGTTAACGTACTGGAACCAGATGAGACTTCGTTTCTTCCTGTAATCGTTTTAATACGTTGATATAAGCGATAACGTAACTATTAAATGAACATAAGTTTTATAATATATCCGTTCATTTTTTCTGCGAATGCATAAAATCCGCAGCTATTAGCAACTATTTACTTTTAATTAGTGTAGCAGTGGTTTTATGTTGCAAGGCTGTGTTGCGAAACGAATGAGCTACATAAAGTGATATAATATCGACGATGAAATAACACCACAATCGCGATTGTTTTTCTTATTTATTTATCGCAAAATGAAGCTACACGAACGATGTGAAAAAGTACAGGAGTCGATGAAAAAGTGAAACTGTTTTATACAGAACTTTTTTAAAACGAAGCTGTCGATCATTCAGCATTCGCAACAGTTTTTCTTTGTCAAGCTTTATCGTCGGTATGAAATAAACAAAATCGTGTAACACGTTCTGGTCGATAGTGATTCGGAAGAAATGCGGTAATGCTTCGAGAACACTATTCCCGCACGAAACGAGCTAAGAAATAACTCATTGTAAACATGCTCCAGATAGCGTAGCTAGTGAAATGTTCTTATATCGTTGACCAAGCGTGTAACGAGAGCGCACACGGCACGCAATTTTCCGATTCACGATACCATAGTCATCCTTGCCTCTTCGTGCACTATCATTTTTTGCCATAAGCACACTTTTACCGCAAGCAAGGTCCCGTTTAAGAACACGTCCTATATACACCGAGCCGAATGCTTTTCATACTTTCTTTAAATGGTTTCTCTGGTTTATTGAAAATCTATTTTACTCGTTCGATCAGACTAACTTTCTTCGCAAATATTTAAAAACAACGAGAATACTTAAAAATCCCAAACAAAGAAGAATAAAGTTCGAGGAACTATATCCTGTAAAATGTTAAAGTGACTCGGAAGTTCCTCTTAACTTTACGTCATTTTATTTTATCGACTGATAACACTGCTGTAGCCAATGTTTATTGCATATCACGTGTGTGCCAGTTGATAGCGATCTCTTTATTTTGCTGTTCTCGTCTAGGTCGTTTATAATTTCAACAGTCGGCGCATGCTTCTGTGTATTTTGCAAATAAACTAACCGTAAGAATCTATGACTCATACTATCACTTCCGGCTGGCGCAGTTGTCGAAATTTAGTAGCTCTACTAGTGTTACATCAGAGTTGTGCTAATTCAATTACATTGTAATTCAATTACATTGTAATTCAATTATATAGTAATTCAACTACGTCGTAACTGAATTACATCATTCAAATCTTTGAATTAATTCAATTACTAAGTATTTTAATAAGATGTGTAATTGAAATGCAATTATAATTAAAATACAGCTCTCCAAATTATAGCCTAGAACTTTGAAGAAATGCGATATATTTTTATGTTTTTCTTTCGTATACTGGTTTGCTGTCTATGCGGCGTAGTTTCTATTCCACGTTCTCGGTCATAATACGTAACGCTATTTTATAATTGTACTCCAATTGCAATTACGAATTACATTGTAATTTAATTGAATAAAGATCTGAATTATACATTACAATATGACTGAATTACGATATAATTCAATTGCTTTGTAATTTATTATTATTATTATTATAGACGGACCGAAGCCCTCTTACGTAAATGTTTACAATAGAAAACAATAAAAAATAAAATACTACTCGTATAACAACATAGAACAAAACCTGAGAAAATGCTGAACTCTCTCGCGCATGATTTCGTAATTCAAGCTTTTCGGAGACCATATAATTGATGCATATATTCTAACAGGGGACGAACGAGGGTGATATATAGAATAAAATATATAAAACGAAGCATGAAACCGAGTGTTCTTGAAGAGGAGTTAACAATATAATAAATATGATTGGGAAAGTCCAAGGTAGAGGAGAAATGAATTCCTAAGTCCTTTACCTCACTTATTGAGGAGAGAATACTGTCATTGAGACTGTAAGGATATATGAAAGGTATAGAGCGACGGGAAGACCTCATAACATGGCATTTTTTAATATTGAGTTCTATACACATCAATCGCTGAAAGGATCAAGGTCTGCCTGTAATCTGGAAGCATCATCATAGGACGAGATGCTGCTGTAATTATAATTCCTGGAGTAATTCAATTGTAATTCTGCACAACTCTGTCTTACATTGCGATTTTGGCAACAAGAGTGTGAAAAGAAAACTGTTGATTGCGAAGATACAGTGGGTGTATAAAGTATTTACTTTACAGTTTACAATATAATCTGTAAATAATTGTTTTTTAACCGTGTTCAATGTGTAACTAATTGTTTAACCATTCTGTACAGTTGAATAGAAAATTCAATGATATTTTTGAGTTGCCTAGTGTTAAAATATTAATGTCGATCGCGCAGATTTAAGCGATGCATAACTGTTGCACACAAGTTTGTTCAATAGTCGAAACAGAAAATAACCGATCGCATATGTGTTAGGTCAATTAGGTCGTGCATAAAAAGAGCCGAGCGATCGCGACGATTAGACGCTGCCAGTATAGCATTGAAATTTATGAGAAGAAGTGTAATTAAATTTGACGTCAGCCAGGATTAACTGGCTCGGAAGCGATTAGATTAATCGGTCGGACGAATTGAATATGGTAATCCATTCTCCCGTTGGGAAAATGAAAAATCGTCTTTCCCCTCGCGTTTTCAACTTTACGAAACGTGTACGTGACAGCGTGAGACGGATCTTCTTGATCCTTCTGGATCGGGGCTAGATCGCTCTGGTCATTAAGCTCAGGACCATTACGAGTCCGGCAGAAATCTCATCCTGTGTAAGGATAGATTCAATTATCGTGTGTTTGATCTAAATTCGGTTAGAACGCGGAGAAAAGTCGATCGGATCCATTGTGTATACGTTTATAGTATAGCAGTATGACCTTCAAATAACCTTGGACTTTAACATATGTTCTATCTACTTTAATATCTGGGTAAACTTGACGAAACGTTACTTCCTCTCGGATTTTGATGAAATCGAAATTTGTTGTAATTCTAAACAACTTTTTTGTCTCTTTTAGTTTTTTAGAGATTCGCAAAAATATAGTTTTTAAGTTTGAGTTATCAACATATTTCAATTTCATCAAGCTCGGTGAGGAAGTGACGTTCCGACAAGTTTACCAATCTCTCGACTTTAAAATTTCCCTGTTCATTTCATTAATTGTGCCAACATTTTTAACTTCTCTAGCACAAAGACAATCATATTTTCGTCGTTAACAAACGTGAGAACAATTCTCCCAGCGGCCGCAACCAGAATTTCGATCGAACGTTTGCCGGCGGGGTCAGCGTTTTATGAATCTCACGAAAGGTCCGCGGTATTGAAACATAAAATCGGATAAATAATTCTGGAGGTTAATCGTCGATTTACGAACACTATCATGGAACTATAAAGCGACTTTACAGCGTAGAATGTGAGACTCGGGGCGTCTCTATCTTCGTTTTTGCAAAATCGTTTCCCACAGTCCAGGCGATTGAAGACCGTTGCCGTAGTTATTGAAAAGATAAGCGGCGGCGACGGTACGCGACGAAGAATGCGGCGAGTAAGAACAGCCGTAAACAGTAAAGGAGACCATAAAAATGGCCATCAAGCTGGAATAAAAAGTCTCGTAAAATACGTTTGAACAATCGTCGGTATCCGCGACGCGACGCGACGATTTCGGTCCTGTGAATCCATCGTCGGACTATCGAGGGAGCCATTATGGTTACACTATTGCGTTGCGTTGTGTGAGAAGCACAAAAGGAGCTCTCTCTCTCTCTCTCTCTCGTGGTGCCGCACAGAAGATATCCAGCCTGTCGTTACGCTTAATGAATATTTGAACGTTAAACCGGTACAGAGTTGCCTCGACGGTCGTTGAATCGACGTGTTCAGCTGCCACGTGTTAAATCGGCACGCGGTTCGCTTAGGACTAACTAGACTCTAGACGGCGGACCGTAATTTCATGAAAACGACCCTGTTTTTCAGTCGTTCCGGTTTTTTCGAAGATAGCGTTTGTCCTACGGGGAAAAATACCGTGACATGGGTGCGAGGAAAATAAGTATTGAAAATAACTGTAGATAATTAATTTTACAAAATCAAAATTACAAGATATTCGAGAACCAAATAAAAATTGGTCTCTTCCTTCGAGTATAAAGTTTGGAATTTGTCAATGTTTTCCCGAAATCTTTTCTTTTCAAAGGCCTGCAATAATTAGAGGAAGTGTACATATAATTATATTGATTTTTACAAAATCGAAATTTGCCGCATCGATCACAAGATGCACTGGAACCAAATAAAAATTGATCTTTTCCTTCGAGAATAAAGTTTGGGATTTGTCAATGTTTTCTCGACATCTTTCGTTTTCAAAAGCCTGCAAAAATTAGAGGAATTATATTTTGGCATGATCGTGATGCCGACCCGATATCCACATGTTCTAAACTAATTAAATTACTAATTTAATTATTCTTCTTTAGTTCGTTCATGAACAAATCGCAACAATTTTCTATTTGCTTTTAAAGAAGATGCACGGGATTGTTCGACTAATTTTCTAGTCGTTCTTGCAACGGAACTTCTGTTGAAAAGTAGGATCGTTAATGGGTTAAGCCTTGCGAGCATGATTCAGAGACTATGCTCACGTTCTGAGAGTGTTGTCTCATCTCTTGTCTACGAGGTGCAATTTAGTGCAAGTATCTTGCTCTACAAGAGACTCGGTAATCACTTTGTCTGGCGAAGTGGATTCTGTAGGAAAGGAAAGAACGAACACGTTGAAAATTGTAGACACTGGTATTTGTTGAATGAAACATCCGACCGTGGTAAAATGTTCCTACGATATTTTATATTTTATTTAAAGTACAAGAAACAACCCTTTCAAGGAAGTACATCATTTTCCAGACACTCTGTATATGTTTTCATCGAGATTCTGTTCCTCGCCGACGTAAACATAAATATGTATATTGAATTCGCGTGAAAACAAACTTGAAAAACAACATTTTTCGTACGAGATTCGCACAAAATTTCACATTCATAACAAATATTCATTAATCAAGACTAATCAAATTCTAGATTAAAATGTTACATAATATAAAAATATTTTTTAATTTATTCAAATGTAATCCTTTGAATATCTCGAGACAAGAAATATATGATTCAGACCATTTTCATAATTATGGGCACGTACATATCCAATACATTTCTTACAAAGTGTACCCAAACCAATCACTCCATTTGGTAAATTCATACCGTCAGATCCAGGTCGATGATTCCAGGAATTACCAGTGATTCTATCGGTGCATCTGCTGCTCTAAATCATATTCGTGAATGAGGCAGGTTATTTATACGAAACGATAAAAATTAACCGCGATGTATGTCTCGCCGTGCGCAGCTATCAGCAACAAAGTGGTCGAAGAAAAGAGGATCGGTTCGAACGCGGGATAGTCAGCAATTTCAATTTGCGTCGGCATTGCGGCGCGGTGGCTGGTTGCGCGGATCCGACGAAAGGTGGATGGAAAATTGTTATCACCGTCCGGGGGCCTATATTGGAATAAATTAACGCGCATGAGGTCGATGGGCAAACGGCTTCATCGCGTAATCGCGAAAAATCCGTAATACCACGTCCCACGGTGCTGGCAGCCTGTATATATGTTCGTGCGGCCGTGTCGTTAATGCATAATGCACCGTCGTATACGATCGTATACGAGCTACCAGACACGATCGTTTTCCCAATCATTAATCGGTCGCAAGGGGCATTAGATTAAAGGACGACCGCGAAAATTATGTCCCGCAGCATCCGCCAGCCGTCCAGTGATTTTCACCCCACAATATGCTCGATTTTTCTTTGCGCCGGGAAAAATTCGAACGCTAAAGGATTCCGCGACTCCGCGTTCTCTTTTTGCCAGAAAACTGGTATACCAGCTCTCCGCGGAAAGTGGAGCGTTCGCGATGATGACGGGGATGATTTGCACACGCTGCTGAAAAATGCGTGCCGACGTTCTTCGCCTTTTTGCACGGACACTTCTGCGCAGCATACCTGCTCCGTGTACGAGGACTTCGAAGCGAAAGTGAAAATATCGGAGATACTAGAGCCGTTCATTTCGGACCATCCCCCCTAGTAGTAGGGTAAAGTGCCCAACTATGGTATAGTCCCCTAGTATTGCACTACTTTATATCTTGTAAAGAAGAAGTTGCATTCTAGTGAGAAAATCTTCCAACGATAGTTTTCCAAGTTTACTCAACAGTGTGCATTGCGTTCGCACTATTCTATAGAGTTTAGTATCGACCCTCCGCCAGTTGTGTCTCCACGTGTTGAATATTTTTGTGGTTAGATTGTCGATAGTATCTTTTTCGAGGAAGTTAAGTGATTTTGAAATGTTTGAACATATATCTTTAGTTTCAGTTTATTTATATTAATGTTTGCCAACTGTTGGTTTGGGCTGATATTCATTTTCTCTTTGTCAGTAGCTAGTATTATCAGTGCACGTGGAGTCCACAGGGTGTACAAGGTATTAAGAACCCCTTTCGCTGGAACCTGCTAATATGACACACCACAAAGAAAAATATTTTTCACAAGCTACATTAATTTTTTAACAAACTTGACCCCAGAATCTTATACGGTGGAAATGCATCTACAACTGGTAATTTTTTGGTCGAAAAAGAGCATTCTAAAATAACAAAAAAAAATGACATCAACAAAAAGTGGTTCATATTTGGGCACTTTACCCTAGCCTTTATAGATGTGAAATAAATAAAAATCGTATTAAATTCTGTGGAACTTTATATTCCAGCATTTTTTGAAAATTTTTAGAAGTCATACATGCATAAAGATCCGCAGTCTTATAATAACATACAAGGCTACTTGATTGCTTGAACAGTCACGGTAATCAAAAGAAAAAGCCCGAAATTTTAAAGCTCCGAAGGGTTATCAATTGACGTATACAAAAATTTCTTCAATAATTGAATGTTGGCCACGAAGAACGGGTTCCAGTCCGTTGTGGGCCGTTCAAAATTGGATCAAAGTTCCGGTGGATCGAGGGGTTCGATCGATCCGATCTTGCTCATTCCGGGGCTCGGGGCTGCGATCCGCTGTTGAACGACAATAACAGCACGTACGTTACAATGTTACGGTACGATGGACATCGCGACGTCCGTTACAGGAACGCTCGTGTGACCGCAGCCAGAGGCTTCGGCGGGTTCCAGTGACGGGCACAGAGCGGGTTTCAATCCGCTTGAGAATTCTATTTCGCCCATTACGAAATGCCGGTAGTGCTTGTGATCAGCGCGCGATCACCGCTCAGAGCTCGGGATTCCATCGTGGCGATTTTCTCAAAGTTCATTTCGATTTCATGGGCCCGTGTGAAAAATCGGTGGGGAGGAATGGCGGTTCTAGCCTAACCATCCTCGGAAGAAAGCAATACGGACACGCGGACAGACACGGAAAGAGAAACAGAGAGAGGGAGAGGTAGAAAGGAGATGTTGTTCCGCGACGAAGCATCGCGGTGAAGCTGCGCAGTTAACCGATGAAAATTCAGGATTAACGTCCGTTAAAAGCCGTGAGAATATTTTCCGTTGCGGCCGGCATGCGACCGCGGACCGATAAGAATCCCGATTTTAATTTCCCCTCCTGGATGCTTTCGATTTCCATTCCGTGTACACACGAACACGCGCAATCACACATATATACGGACACAAGTCCGTGATCTACACGTTCTCTCTCTCTCTCTCACGAGAGAGTGTGCGTGTACGCGAACGCGTGTCTGCGTACGTGTATCGTTAAGGGCGGGACTAACTAACGTCTAATCGGCTGGCCTAACGACCCCACTAACTATACGCGATACGTAGCCCCGCTAACAGCGGCAGCATCCTCGCATAACGATCCCTACCTTACTGCCTGTTAGTCATCGTTGAATCATGATCCAGTGATACACGACCTTTCCTTTGCAACTGGAGAGAGACAGAGAGAGGGAGAGAGACAGAGGAGAGAAAAAAACCAGCCCCCTGGAAGACTTACGATACACGCGATAGATACACCTCGTAGTTTGTCTTTTCAGACCACTTCCGTGCGTGTTCCATGGCGACTCGTACCATTCCCCGTCGCTGGGACCAACAACCCGGGGACCGTTTCTGACGTGCACTCTCAGGCACTTGATTAACACGTTCCGCGCGCTGAGACGGGCCCCCTCGAGCTTTCCTTCGGGACGTTTGATGGTTCAGTCGAGAATCATGTGTTGGAGTGAAATAGTTTGTTGTATCGTTGATTAATAAGCGATCAGCCTGTGATTTAGTTGTCAACATTATATTTAAATTAACACAATTCTGCTCAGGGCAAACGAAAAATGTCCTTTAGTTTCTGTGAAGAGGTATTCTCTTCTTTCGAGCGACTCTAATATTAACTCTCTGATATTAATCGAATTACGCGCTGCTCGTCTTTAATTGCACACGGCTGATTGTTCCGGTGTAACTTTGAGGAAGTTGATCAATCTCGTTCCTCGAGCGCAGGATCTCTCCTATACCATCGTGCAGCTGGCCGCGAAACATTCATTGCGAATGGAGATTTATGCGACACTCGTCTTTTTATTCGGGGTTTAATGAACTAATAGAACTGTTAGAACTGAATTGGTTTTACATTTCGGCCGGCGCTCGAGAAACACCGTTCCTTCCGCAATTATTTTTATAACGCACCTGCCTCTTCCATTTTCGAGTCGTATATTCTTCGCGAGGCTTATTTTTATGCTTTCCGAAAGTATTTTCGTTGGAGATCGATGGGAACAAGTGTTTCAGGAAGCTTCCTCCTGGCCATGATTGTGATCAGTTTCTTTATACTTTTTAATTATGGTCCCGCAAGTAGACAGCAGAATAAAAATTGTATTCATTTATTACTTTTCTTGTTAATTCTGTATATAGAGTTGAAAACCATACACAAACAGTTTCAAGTTCCTGAAATGTTTTTCCTGTTCTGCACACGTGAATTTCGAGTGCAAAACCTATGAATAGAGATAAAAATGATTTTATATTGTGCTTGATAAAGAACTGTTTTGTGGGTTTAAACAATCGCTTTCAGCAGTCGAATTGCAGGCTGGGAGGTATAGTTGAATGGGTAAGATGGCATTGAGCACGAAAGTGCCGAGAAATCCTTGAATGGCGCAACTTCCGGTCGCCTTCCGGCTTCCCAGCCGTCGAGAGATTATTTTCAGGGAAAATCGATCGTCTCTCCAAGGATCCGTCGCATAGTTTCTGACGCGTTTCTAGAAACGGTCGCATTGTTCCTTAGAATAAAGGCTCCTTTCAAACGCTGAAAGAAAAAGGCGCACGCGACGGTCACGGTTTCCGAAGAAATTCCGTATTCATGCCAACAACTTTCTAACGTTACTTTTTTCTAATCGCAGCCGAAACATTCAACTGGACTGCGGATGTCTATGCGATTTTTAATTTTTGCGCAGGCAAATTTCAAGAAAGTGGGAATGAATAAAAGTTCTTATTACCAGTGGTAGTAGCCTTTATAGATCCGAAATAATATGCTACCATTTTTGGAACATTATTAGAAGCCATAAATGCATAAAGATCTGCAGTCTACATTCAACTATCTCTAATACTGAAAACAATAGGAAATCTATTAAAATATAAAATAATTCTTTCTAAGGATAGAAAACACTTAATATTCAAACGATATGGAGAATCTGTGCCACGTGTGGTGAACGCGTGGTTTTTTATGGAAGTGCGAGTGAAATTATCGGAGAAAATTTTAATGGGCGTGTAACGATTTTACTCTTGTAAATCGATCCGTAAAAACGTCAATTAACACTACTATTCTGGTTTAATATAATTTATTGACTGTAACTCGCGCAAGTAGACCGAGGAAGATTATGCAGATGCGATGTCGTGAGTGAATTTTATAGAAACAGTTTATATTGCGATTACCGAATTGCGTGCAACCATGAACATTCGCTTATTAGTCGAATTTCTTGAACATTCGCTTGTTAGTCGAATTTCTTGAACATTCATTTTATTCTGGGTATTTACTCTCTGTCTTTGGTTTCACAGTATTGCACAACTTGCTAAAATCCAGCAAGCAGTGTGGATGTATACCTAATTAAATATACATATATATGATATACAGTTAGGAGCAAAAGTAAGTGGCAGTGGACATATTAAAAAGATTTCAAGACATCAGCGTATTGGTTTCAGCTTAATCAGATAATTAAAAGAAGAAAGAAATTTTTATTTCGTTCCTATGTCTTTCAATCAATGCGAACATTTTTTTAATTTAAAAAATTAATTACGAAATATATTTTATATACGTCTGTACGTATGTACATATGCATGCACACCATGTTCCTCGACTGATGAACGAACACAGTCCAATGCCCTATTTTCAACAAAGAAGAAGAATAAAATTGATGAATTAATCGTTTGCAAGGCAGAAGGCTAATAAAGGGTCTTGATTTGTTTCAGGTAATGCATTTCGAGTAGGCTAACCCGCCGACCAGGATGTGCACGAGTCACATCGGCATCTGAGCATCGCAAACGAAGAAATTAACCGTACACGTGTAAGTGTCATTATTAACTGCACACGTGTGTGCGCGCACGCGAATCCAACTAGAAATCGCGCACGATAAAATCGCGCGTTCCGCGTTGCACGATATCATCCTTCCACATTTTACGAGCCCGACTCGCGTTCATCGTTCGCAGGAACCACCCCGGTGAATACCGAATCGCTTGAAACTTATGCGACAGAACTATTAACGACACCTTCCTGTCAGGTGCGAACACGATGATTCTTCCGTGCCTAAAGCCTCTCGACGCAGCTGCGACCGGAAAAAGATTAACGGAGTTCAGTCACGGGGCTCCGGTCTCGCGCGGTTTCTAATGCGTTTCTGCAACTCCTCGCATTATAGTATGTTAACGCATCGGGAAGTGTCGAGGCGCGTATGCGTTATTAGGGAAAGTCCCTTGAGGAAACGGAGCGAGCCATCTTTCTCCCACCAAACCTAATTTCTTTTAATCTTCACAGCCTAATAATATACGGAAAATCGCACGATTCTACAATTTTTTAGAATCCCGCCGACTTTCTACGGAACGCGTCTACTGCGTAAAGTCATTCTTATACTGCGGAGTTTAGTTAACACTCCACCGGTCAAAATGACCGGTTGCAGATTTTTTGTTTTACAATTATTGAAATAATAAAAATGATCTCATAAGGAATAGTTGTATAGATATCTTTAGTAGAGCACGTGTTACAATAGGAACCGCACAAAGTCTAAATACAATCTTGTCATTCTAATAAGGGAACATGTACCAGTTACTTTTAAGGCTCGGTAGGTTTAGTGTTACACGGTCTTTCAGTAAAGAGGTGTCTCTCATTTATTCGTGAAGATTAGAGTTGTCACTCTGAGACTCGTGGTTAGTAAAATTGCAAAAAATGGGTAAAAACAGCGTTTTTTAATCATTCAAATTTACTAGACCGCTTGGTGAATTTTGTTTTTGTATATTTGAAACCGAACAAAATGTTCCAACTAATATATAAAAATGATTTTTCGATGTTTTGTCGAATGTTACGACGAGTAGAAATCTACGAATTCAGAGTGGTTTCAAGATTGCTGTATGTCAACTGTCGAATGAATCGGACGGTTACGTTTGACCATCAATTTTCTGAAGTTGCGTAGACACTGACGAATGTCTCGCATCATTGGCAGCAAAACGCTGTCTCAGTCAATCTTCTCGGGACAATCTAATACTCAATTGCTACAGTCTGCAGATTCTATTACTGAATGACATCGTCGTCAACTCGGTTCGTGCAGAGTAAAATATTTCTTCAATTTTACAGAAGACATTCTCCTCTATATCCAGTTCAGACGAATTCTATCAGAGTAATCAATTTTTATAAATTCTATTATATATTAGCTGTCAGAAATCAAACAATACAAAATATTTACTTACAATTAGATCATTGTGGCATTCAACTGGAACGTCTCTAGTCGTGAAACATCACAAAAATTTTCGCGCAACCCAACCGAAACGCAAGTGAGCACTATCACCGTTGCACAGTGCACCGTGCGTCGGTGCATCAAAGGATACAAAAATCGAAGCAATCTCGGATCTCTGGGTGATTCGGCAGCTCCTATTAAACGTTACAAAGTAACATCATTAACGGGCGTCTGAATTAATGAAATTTCCATAGCCGCGTTTCACAGTTGAATTCGTCCGTCATCCCGATTCAATCTCCAAGGGCTTTGATTCTGCGGATCAAAGTTTTACGGGCGAGTGTCTGACCTTCGCTTCGCAATAGTGCCGCGAATTTAGCCAATCACGCTGTACCGAGTGACAACGACGAAGAGGGTCCTTTGAATGAGCGTATTAACATCAATAAAATCGAATGCACACTCGTGCGCGCGCTAACTGACGCCGCGATGCGCTGCGCTGCATTGCGCTACGACGAGGAGAGTAGAAACTCGCTGAAACGGCATCGAAGAATGGCGGCCAACCACGGATGGCCGCGTGCAATTGCCCGACAATAAACCAGCCAGACATTTTACTTGCGTGACACACTTGACATTCATTCTTTCGCTTCCCTCGTTACGGAACATTGCTCGCATCCACCTGCACACAACAACTTTAATGCGTCTTCCTGACTGTCATTTTCGTTTTTCAGAACGACCCCGGCATGTCGATGCAAATATAGATTTTGTGAAAAATTGCAGCTCCTCGTTAAGGGGTTACTCACCTTCACAACATATTCAACAAATCGGTATTTTGACCCCTTGCCGTATTTTAACGAGGCGTCACGAAGATTTCAAACAAAGTCTAATAAATATTCTTTTATCCCGGAAATCCTGCAGGATTAAGTGCTAAAAATAAATTAGTGGCACACCTCCAGAAGTAACACAGCCGTTGATTTTTCAACGAGAATTATGCTAGTACTAGCGCAATTTAATTTTAGCAAGTAATCCTGAAGAGCCATTGGGCTAACGGCTACCTGTGTACCAAATTTAAGATTTCCCTGTTTCCTTTTATTTGGAGATTTTTTTATCGTTACAGAGGACAAAGGAATTGGCAAAGATATATACATACAGTGCTGCGAATAATTATAAACTCAAACATATTTTTATGTTTTTCGTAGTACCGAAATAAAAATTGACGAAACCGCTTATGCATTTTTATATTCTAATATAAAACAAAAGTGAGCAAACAAAAATAATAATTTTGTTCCTCAGAAATCTGGAAAAAATGGCATTGTTCTTAAAATTGTGGTTTAAGCTGTGAATAAGTATAGACTCATCATTAATTTTAATGTCTTCCATTTAGTATTTAGTACACTTCCCTTTATTTTTTATTACACGTAAGAACCGGTCAGGAACACTACTAAATAGCTTATTTAAGATGTTATTTGAATCATTTTTGAAACATTCAGCTACTACATTGCACGAAGAAGAGATAGCAAGAGACTGTTTACATAGAAAAGGTAGTATGTACTACCTCATCAGAAATGTAGTAAAACTTAGTGGATTCTTGGAAATAATAACGAAGAAATACAGGAAATAAGTGTGAGTTTATAATTATTCACAGCACTGTATGTCGGAAAAAATCTCGAAACACAGAGGACATGGAAAGCTGAAATTTGGTTCTTCATTGAAGCACATGTATTACAATAAAAATGGAATGCAGTCTTGTCATTACTGCAAAGCAATGACGCGGGAATAATTTTCATCCTTTATTTTGCACTCGAAACTGATCTTTGCTTGGACTGCTTTAAATATAGATGATCGGCGTGTACTGAATTAATCGAGGGACACTGCAACAGGATATTTTCATGGTTAATCCGTGGTCCTGTAAAAGTCTGCGAACAAGGTTACGGGAGTCCGTGCATTCGGGTTCGTCGACCCCGTGAACAGATCTTTTCGCAACCTTGCCGTGATTCGGAGTATGTATGTATACCGAAAGAAAGTCCGTCGAAAATGATCTTGACCCCCCCGTTCGAGGTGAAGCAGCGCGAACGTTCAACGTTCAACCACAACATATTCTTCTTTTCTCTTCTTTTCTTCCGCGACGCAAATTGCCTGGCATGATTTGCCTGTTCATTGCACGCCACGTGAACTCGCGGCTTTGAAATATCATACAGCCGAACCGGTATCCCGTTCCCCTCTTTCCCCTGTTTTTACATAATAAATCGCCTAAAATAAATATAAAGACGTCGTTTAACGAACCACTCCCGAAGCCAGTCGAGGGTGAAGGGAACCGCGACTCGTGTCTCCTTGCTCGTTTTTGCACGACGATCCATGATCTTGCACCTTTTGATCGCTTTATAACCGCACAGAGACGCTCCGTGTAGTCCCGATTGTAACTGGAGCAACGTTGTAGAAAGTAGTCTTGATTTTTTATCGTCCTGGCCCGAGCAACTTCTTTATAAGCGGCTTGTTGTACGATTTTTGGTATTGAGGACATCCGATCGCCGAGATCGATCCCGATCACAGCTCGCCGAACAATCGCGTGAATACTGCTTCACGAAAGTACAGCAATTTGTTCGACTTACACACACGCCCCTTTATTAGCATTATTTGTGAGCACATTTATTCCATTTTTTTGCAGTTTTAATCTCTCCAATTGCAAGCTAAATAATTTAATTTTCATCACTATCCCAGTTAGAAAAACAAATATTAGAATGAAAGAAGATGTTCTTTTCAATTTTCAGAGTTTACATTAAAACTAAAATGAAGACATAATAAATTTCCATCGCGAATGGATGGAATGCGTATACATACTATGTTTGTTGGCAGTATTATGGATACAATGATTAATGCCGTACGTCGACACTATGTTTCTTTAAGTGTCGTCGTCGTACTATGTGATATTTTCTAATTCTATTTATACGTCGTGTTTATAGAGGTCGATGACACTTGTTATTCTCGGGAGACGATAGAAAAATATTCGCAGAATTTCTAGAGAACGAGCTACGTAACAAGAATGCGACTCTCACAATCCTATAATCAATTCCCTTTCACGATAAGAATTATTTCTGTTTCTCTCGGCTTTTTTCTTGTTCGCGTTACATAAATCGCCGCGCATCGAACCCGATTACCCAATTAGGGATCACTCGAAGAAAGTAAGCTAACGGCGCGCGGTGGTTTCGATCGGGGGATTTAGCGGTATTTCAGTATAGTCTGTGAACCGTGACGCTATCGGAGCGAACTTTGCATTGGGCAATATTTTAAAACAGTCATTTTATGCTCGTCTCCATAGATGATTCTATAAACGAAATTTAGAATCGAGAATATATTAATGTTGATTTACAAATAGGTTAAAGAAAAAATTATAATAACTTTATTTTAACAATATTATTATTTAATTACCAATTCCTTTGCTTCTGGATCTAAATATTGCAGTCTGTAGCATATATCTTCGTTTGCTGCTGATCGAGAACACTACTATTATCGTTCGAACATGTTATTTTAAAACAATAAAATTGAAACAATTAAATTAAAAATTATTGCAAAAAATATATAGGAATAATTTGTTAATAAATTTTAGTAAAAATTTCCTACCGACATCTTTTATGGTTCAAGAGTCATCAAATTTCTCAATCCATTAATCATTCATAAGTAGACATCGGATCTTTATGCATTAATGAAGAAATTGGTTGGAGGAAATGTAGAACCGTAAAAGATGTAAAAAATTCAAGAATGTTGTAACGTTGCTTTTAATGAAACAGAATCGTTAATGGATGAAATCAATTTTTATGTTATTCCTGTTTCTTACAATCATTCTAAAACATTTTTACTTTGCATAAAGATCCGCTGTCTATTCATAAGTTACGAATGATTTTCAGCAAAAAATGTCACTGAATTTCTCGATATGGGCCACTGTGCGGCGATAACGTGGGCCACGACATATTAATGAACCGGTATCCGTTACTCCGATCCGTCAGGCGTGCATCGTGCGAATCGGTGAACGCTTCTGACCGCGGAATGTTCTCGTTGGTTTGACGGTCGGTCGTCCGCGTCACAGAAAACGCGGTGCGTCGTACACTCGGACCGTATAATGGCACAAATTTAAATGACTGCGGTTGCTCGTAGGTGGCCCGTAAGAGATTACGGAGAGGAGGCTAGGATCCGCGAAGCAAGAGAGAAGAAGAGATGCGCGATAGCGAGCACGATGTGCTTCGTGAGAACGTCTCCCGGCACGAACCTCTCGGTTTTTCCTTTCCCTTGTTCCTTCCGTCCGTCGGCCCGTTCCTTCTTCCTTACTTCCTTCTTTTACTTCTTCCTTGAGAAGATTCACGTCCAGCCGCCGCCGCCGCCATCGCCATCTCCACGAAGAAACCTCTCTCCGGCGCGTTAACTCTCCTTTCGCGGCGGTTTAATTGATTACGTCAGGGTCAGAGTTTATTTCTTAACGCCATCGTCGATTCGACACCCGATGGGCCTTGATTAATTTTAAGCCTTTCAACCAGACGTCCGACGATTGGCCGAGAGAGCTCTGCTACCCGGTAGATATCCGAACAGCATCGAGCGCCTCTCGGTGTTTAGCGATGCAATCAAGCTGTTGCATTCCGCGGGAACCGAACGAGTCACCTCTCGGCTTTAATCAATGTTGTGTCGGCGATTTCACGCAGCCTTTGTGCCACCGAGGGACAAGAACCGAACGCCTGTGCTTCGATCGATCAGCCTTTTTCTCGCGCTCTTATGCAAATAGACTTGCGTGGGAGCTCGAAGCGCGGCTGGACTCGATTAGGGGATTACGCACTAGACCGGAACGAAAAAACATTTTTCTCGAAAACGCCCCACACGGGAAAAGCTGTGGTTCGACGCCCTAATGACAGGATCAAATCCCAAACTTGTGCGACGATGCCTCCAGGTGACGCGTTGAGCGCAAAGTTTGAAAATTGAAGCAGCAGGTTCCGTATTCATTGTACTACAAAAGGTTTTATTTGTTTATTACCCATCTTTTCATGATTATTGATATTTGAACATGCCCAACTTAAAAGCGAAGGTTATACTTCAGTGTTCGTCCCTGTATTTATTTTGGTGTGAACACACTTGATGCATTGTGTTGCCAGCAGAACAAGAATTGCACACCCTTAATTCACACATCCATTGCGCTCCAGGTGTACGTGATAGACTAGATCGAAAAACATTTTTTTAGAAATCGGAAACGCTCCGCACGGAAAAAACTGTGGTGTTCGACACCCAAAGTTGTGCGACGATGGCTTCGGGTTGCGCATTGAGCGCAAAGTTTGAAAATTTAGTGGAAATATCGACATTTTGAAGAATATCAAGATCAAAGTATATTCTGTTATGGACGCGGCGTAAAGACAACCAAAAAGTATAAGATTAAACATATGATTTATGATATGAGATATGAAAGAACAACTTTTTACCACATACTCCCATAAATACGGAACCTGCTGCTTCTGATGCGCGCTAATTGCGAGAGAACTTAATGAAGAAAAGGTTTTATATTATATATAAAGTTACTTCACGCTTATGTACACGTACTGAACCGTATCATACGTCAACGTTATTATGCTACTCGTGAGATTGAGTGTGCGAATATGCTTCGCTGAGAATAGAGTTAGCGATGTGTTACTCCGTATATTGTTAACTCACAGCGGCGATCATTATCGGGTTCCCTACGCAACTGATTGGTTGATTTCACTGCTCTAAATTCGATAATTATTGCGTGCAACTTTGATCATTACGTGTAACATTATACCGAGCACAACTTTCGTTTCTGCCCTTTAAATTTCCTTCTGTCGAGGAGAATCGAAACGTATCTCCAATTTATGAAACATTCTGCGGAACCATCGACTGTAAAAGTTATTAGAAAGCTGCAGAATTTTTACTATTACTAAACATGATACAAGAAACTATTTTGACCTTGAAAGCTCCGGAAGAAAAGCCTCGAGACAGAAATAACATTTGCAAAGCATTCACCTTAAAAACATTTGTTATATCATCACTAGACAGCGGATCTTTATGCAAAATAAAAATTTTTTACTTAATCTGCAATCAACTGGAGTGACATAAAAATTTATTGTCTTGCTACGTTGAATCGGTCGAAAATAATATAACAGTATTTTGAAATTCTTCTAATGTTTTTACTGTTTCGAATTACACCTACTCATTTTTGTGATAACTGTATAAAATCCGCTGTCTCATCTTCACGAATGAAGGAGATTAGATAATAATCTCATAATCACGAATAAAGGGGATTAGATAATAATCTCATAATCACAAATAAAGGGGATTAGATAATAATTTCACGATCGTTCGGTGCAGGAGAAAATTTTGTTTCGTCGATGAAAAGATTCCTTCGAGTGAAAGTGAAGTAGAAATGTCGTCGACGTGCGTCGACGTATACATTCGATCGTACTTCGTCTCTGTTCGAGCCCATTAGTCAATGCAAACACGGCCAAGTATTTCGAACTTTCGCAACAATGGCAGCACGGTGAGGAACGTATTCCATTTCGCGCATTACATCGGCCCGGAAACGGGATGCACTCGCGGGTAGTGCAATTTTTCACGTGTCCGCTAATTGATGCGTGTGTATTCAACCCAGATACGCCGGCGCGGCGGGCAGAATTTCACAAACGTAAATTCACCGGCGAGTCGCTTTTGTTTACATAGAAAGTCGAACTCGGACGATCGTGAATTTTTGGTGCTGCAATCCGAGGGTCGTGGACTTTTTACTGTGTTCCCGGCGAGCCTTTATGTCTGCTCCACATGAAAGCGTCGGGCGAAAGTTTCGCAGAGTCAACGGCCTTCGGGCGAGCCTCGACAACGCTCGTTACACGTGCGTATTTGCTTGTTACTTTTTTTTTTATTGCATCCATCTATGCAGCTCTTTTCTTATGCGCACATTTCCTTATTCGCCATTTCGATCGCGACAGAATATTTATTCGAGATTGTTTGGCAACGAGAAAGTTATTGGTAGATTGCAGATCTTTATGCATTTATGCAGAAACTGATTGGATGAAATACAAAACAATGAAAGATTAGAAAAACTTGAGAATATTGTGATGTCGGTTTCAATGTAACAAAGTTATTAAGGGATGAAGTAAATTTTTATTTTATCCCTGCTTTCCACAATCAATGCAGAACATTTTTATTTTGCATAAAAATCCGCAGTCTAGTTATTAAGTCGTTGGGAAAGTCATTTCGTTATTCGTGTAGAGATAGCACATTGCTTCCATTTATTATTACCAGACTGCAATATAATAAATAGAAACTAAATTGAATGTTGTTCCTCACTTTAATGATTTTAATAGAGGAGAAATCATATATTGGTATCTTCGATTTTTAAAATTTTTCAACAATTTTAAATTTCATCTCCCCAATTTTGCTATAAATGCATAACAAGAACTTGGGAACGGGAATTTTGTTAGCGAAGCGATTGAATGAAAACGTAGTTTACTTTCCAGCTTTGTGTCTGGCATTTAGAGAAATGGCTGTATCGGCACGACCGCCATACATAATTTGAATAATTCATTTTCCCTGACATAATAGCCTCGATTTTCTTCGCAATTGTACTGTCGGTAGAAAATGGACTGTTCTCGGAACGTTTTATACGCGTCTTCCTTGAAGAAATCTTACTCGAAGTGATGAGGACATCCGACTCTGCATCTTTATAGATCCGAAGTGACGCAATTGCGCGGTCGAGTTTTCCGCGGAAGACAGAGATGCGAATTTTCAGTCTGGCTGCTCTCGCAACTGCCGTTTTAGCATACAATCGTGGGAGGTTCCGAGCGCAGGGCGGCTATGCTCCATTTCCCTTTGTCTCATCTTCCTTTCTTTCCGCGTTTTCTATCTCTTTTCCAACCGCCGGGATAATTAGCCGCGACCGTACACGCTTTTCCCGTTTCTTTCATCTTTTTTTTCTCTGGTACTCGAGCGGACGAGCCATTTTCGCGCGAAATAACCAACTGGCGAATGCGCCTCGACGTACGCTGCTGCTAAAAAGTTCCGCACCTCTAGTTGGCCAAAATTTTGTTAAAAGTTAACCAATATCATTGAAAAACGTGCTTCGATTCTTTAATTTTTGTACGAATTGGAAAAACTAGACAGTTTCAATTAGAGCACGCAGAATGAATTGAATAATTAAAGTACACAGGCTGCTGCTGAAAATTTGTTCCGCTCCTTTAGTTAGCCAAAATTTGGCTAAAAGTTAACCAATATCATTGAAAAACGTGCTTCGATTCTTTAATTTTTGTTCGAACTTGAAAAACCAGATAGTTTCCATTAAAGTGGACGGAATAAATGTAAGAAATGAAGCTCGAGTAATAAATTGATCAAATGAAATCGACAGAATGAATTGAATGCAAGCTGTGGAAAAATAGTTTCTGGCAACAATTCTCTATTTGTTGAGAACACCCCAGGTGATTGTGCTCGGTCACGCTCTCTCGTTGCGCGAGCATCGTGAGACATTGTCAGAGTGTGGCTAGACTAATCAAAGACCGAGGAAAGTTCTTGTCGTGCCGCGAGAAAAAGTGTTAAGCGATCCCCCGAGAGAAACAGTCTGGGAAAAGCTTTGTTCCTTTCCTTGGTACTCGGATAATTGCAGAATTCTTTTACGCAGAGATTATTACTCGAGCTATAATACTGTTACTAATACCGTGTCGTATCCTCGAATTTTCCGAGTTCATCATTTCCGAATTCTTAGATTTAGAAAATGCATGTTCGAAATTTTCATTACAGGCACAGATAAAAAATTTTAAAATCCTGACCTTTACTTTTTCCTTCGCAATTCCGACCAATAACAATTTTTAAAAAATTGATCCTTCTAACACCTCAATAAAACTCGCTTTTAAAAGGTGTACGAATACTTCGTACGCCCACTGTATTTTGTGTTGCGAGTCGAAGATAGTATCGCGTCGCGTGAAATTTGTATTATCAAGCGAGTGAGGAGAAAGTTCGCGCCCGAAGTAACTAATTTTTTCATCGTTACAGCTTCGGTCATTAAGTCGGCTTAATCCTTTCACTATTAACGAGATCTGTCTGAACGATTTCCGCGAGGAATTCAGTTTCTTCTGCGTTGCCAATGAGAATGGTATGCAGACGTTCTCCAACGAAAAAAGTCGCGGCGAATAAACAATTCGCGTGAACAGGGTTGTTGCGTATGCTTACGGTATTGTAGAACAACACTGTAACTAAAATTCTCTGGTCGGAATAATTAGCGTGCCGATATAGAGAAACCATAATTCATTTTGATAACCTTCTTTGGAATATATTTTTCGTAACCTGTTAGACACGGCAGATAATATTTCAAAGTGAATAGTCATTGCCCCGGGAACACTAAATTAGAAACGAACACTTATGAGTGTTCGTCTGACTTCCGCTTCTATTTTCCTCTGTGCGCAGCGTATTGTAATTCATGATTCTGCTTATCGGAAGTAGTACATATCGAGAATTGCAGTATTTTAGTTTTCCAGCTAATGGATTCGGCGAGTGGAAAATAAAATGATACTGAAATGTAATGTTAAACTTTTCGTATACAACAAGTAAAATATAAACAACACTTAATAGCTCACAAATCAGTCATCCAAATATAGAATTTAACATACCTGTAAATGCAGAATGCCCTAATCCCGCGAAATTACAAGGAATCATATATTTTGAACTTTCTCTATGAAAACCAAGTATCGTGCATAGTAAACTTTTCGTATACACAGATATGTATCTTTAATTGAATTCTAAAACAAAGATTAGTAGACAATATATATCAGCAAGAATTGAAATCTCGAATCGAGAACAAAATTGCAATTTTCCTAGGGATGACAAGTGGTTTGAAAGTCGAATCGTTGATTATTTGAATCTTTTGACAAGCTTTTAAGACGACACAATGAGTGCGAAGTGTCAGGAAGCACTACGGGCGTTAATCCGATTCGAAGAGGTCAATGAAGCTAGAAGCCATTCGCATAAACTTGTCTCCAATAAGTTTGCTAACGTCTGACGCTACATCGAGGATCGAGGCATAGAACGAAATTCTTGCGAGGTCAGATTACGATCTGTTCATATTCTCACAGGTGAAAAACAAGCAACTGGCCCCGAATCACTGACATTTGGCTAGTGTTGTTCCGTTCTGACACATTTCTCACAGCGCCGCGCCGTTTGCCGATCCGAAGCACGTTCGAGGTCACCTGAATTTTACGAGTACGCGTCTCGTTTCACGGAAAACGCGAAATTGGAGGTCAACTCGACGTTGTTGTAATGCAACAGGGAAGCGGAATCGTCATTGATCATTTAGACAGTTTCAATACTAAATAAACGTTTATCTAGTTACTTATATTTTACAATGAATGTAGATTCGTAGTCTGATAACGACATACAAGAACTTCTATAAAAATGGATTGAGAGCAGTCCATTTATTCATGGGCATACTATTGAAATCTCAATTTGTAGTTTATATCAGACCTGTCCAACTTTTTCTCGTCACGAACCACACGGTCTCCATCATCATTGAGTCTATTGCCCCCGCTACTGACGATCGTCGACCATGTCAAGTAGTGGGGGAGCGTCACTTCTCACTAGACTGCGGATCTTTATGCATTTATAAGAAAAATGAGCAGGTGTAATTTAAAACAGTGAAAACATTAGAATTACAATATCTTTCATTTCACTTCGAAAATTTAAAAAGTACATCTTTCAATGCCTGTCGTTTCTTCCCGCATCAACCGATTTCAATGAAACTTTCACAGTGCATATAATTGGCACAGACCTACAAAACGTAATTTTCAAATTTTCAATATATGCCCACATAAAAAGTTGTAAAATTTTTAAAAAGGATTTTTTCATATTCTGCAGTAAACTAATGGCTCTAGCTTCCCAAAAAAGTTCAAATCGCATGGTCCAATATTTAAAAAGTCATCGTCTTTTTTAGAGCGTCCGAATATTAATTCGGGTCACTGTACTAGAATATACCAGAATATATGAGAATATAATAATAAAGTTAGGTCTACTCACTTCGATTGTTCGGTTCTCCTAATGTTAGGGGAACATTGAAATATTATTATTACTAAAATTATTAACGAAAGGAAGGAATGTTTCTTTGGCTGCTCTGTTTGACAGATTGATACAGTAAATTTGTATTTTGCATGAAGATGCGCAGTCTATTTCTAGGCACGTTTTTTCAAGCGAGTTTTACTGTATCATACAGAAGCTATGAAAAGGAGTTCGGTAACTCTTTCGATGGCGATGGTTTAAAAGCGATTCGGACCGTTTTCCACAAATTGTCGAGGTTTCGTGAACTACGAGGCGTGCAAAAAGGAAACGATTACAAGGATGAACGAGGGTAAGCGGAAAAGTTGGTAAATACACGGCTTGCTGAATTTCGAGCCCAAGGCTCCCGGGGCTCGCACATCGGAGCGGGCAGGGCCGTACAAATCGTCTATAGTCTATGCTTTTTGTCCGGTTAACTTATCTTACCGGAAATTACGGCTTTCAACGGAAGTCTTGCGGTCAGTCTAGTACGAAACGTTGCACAAGCTCTCCTTTCCTTAGAATTCCTCGTCTCGTTGTATCCTCGCTCGGAACCGTGATCGTCGGACAGGAATAGATCTTGAGAGAGTTTTCCTCGATCACAACGTTGTATAACATTTGAATCGGGAGAAAGGTCCTCATTAACACGTTCCGCGCCGAGCCGAGCTCGTCATGCAGATTTCAAACAAAGTCTAAGAAATATGAATGTTACGCGTTTCTTTTTAAACGAAATCAAATTTGATTCTCGCTTGTAATTAATATTTAAGCATTCGAATAAATGCAGCCATACAAAAAATGTAAATTTTACTCCGTGGGCTAAGTATGGAACACACGCGCATTGTTCGTATCTGTTTTGAAAGAGATAATGACTTGAACAATATGTATAGTGTCGCCGTGCAGTATGTGCAACAGGTATGCATTCGCGCGAAACATTCGTGTTTCGACGATAACACGTTCGTTTAATTAGGGGACTGCATAATAACGAGGCAATGACGACGCATGAACGTTTATCCGTTCACGTGTTACCGTTCCGTTTAACAAAAGAGGATAAACGATGTTCGCAAACACGTTCACCTTTATTTATAATCCAGGAGCATCGATTCATAAATAATCATTCGAACTATGTCTAAGCGATGCCATCTTACAATGCACGCGTGCCCCGCCTTATCTGGTTTTCATTAAAAAATATCATTCGACGACAAGTTAAAAAACACATCGAGGAAGATTGCAAATGAGATTCAGCAAGATCAGTATATTTTTTATGCTTTGTTTGCTACATTTTTTACCGGTGATTGCAAAAAATGACATTGACGGTGGATAGCAGTTCAATCGGCAAATATTGCGCACCGGAACTGTAACTTCCTTTTTGATTAGGTATGATTTTTGTTCAACTATCTTGACCATAAGCTTCCCCTCAACGTAATAAATAGACAACGGATCTTAGAAAAATACAAATTTTCTACCTGAACTGAAATTTATTTTCTTTGTTGATATGTTAAAAAAAAATAGGTTGAAAATAATATAACAGTACTTTTAAATTCTTGTAATGTTTGTTTTAAATTACACCTACTCATTCTTGTCACAAATGCATAAAATTCACTGTCTAGTAATAAATAAAAATATATTGTACGCCGTTATATTTTCCAAATATTCAAAAATATTAAGAAGTCCTTCGAATGTTTTTACTGTTTTATCCATCTCCTACATACACACGTCTTTGGCACGAATGCATAAAATCCGCATACCTTATTGTCGCATCCTTGTACGACATCGTAATAATGGAAAATGATGAGAATAATGGTACATATTTTTATTATGCAACAGTGGAAAAAACATGAAAAATCAACTCGGAAAAATGACGAAACATGTTGTCGTGTTTCATCTGAACAAAACGATCGAATGGAAAATCTGTGTCTCCTTAACTAGTCGCGAGATGTAAGCATGTCGAAGAAATCTTATTGTTTTTGTTATTCGTTATTTATACGGATATGTATGCAGGTTATTGTGTGCCAGCGATACAGAAAATTACAAACAAATTGCGTTTCTTCGTGCTCGCAGTAAAACTGTTTTATTGCGACTACTTTTACGGAGGGGAATTGAAATCCACGCGATTTCGTGCAGCAATAATGGCCACCGTTGTAAAGCAAACATAAAATTGGTTGCTACTTTCGGCTTAATAGATGCTGGCGAAACATGTAATTCTCGCGTAACGCGTTAGAATAAAGACACGGTGAAAGTACAATTTAATGCATGGCTGATTGCAGACTGAAACAAAGATTACATTGTTCGCGGACTGCTCGAAAATTGGGTTCTGCGTCAATTCGTCCCAACAAATTAAACAACGAGGCACTCGAGGCAGCTTTAAAAAAAACAACAGAAGTATCGTTCACATTTAATTTTGTAAACGTTTCTTTCCTTTCACAAGTTCGCGGATGCCACGAACGGTGTTTCATTTTATTCGGTCGTTCCGAAAATAATTTTGTTTTCTTGAGGGGAAATGAAAGCCAAGTTTTGACCATTTAGGTATAATAAGTTTTATGACATTTTGTTCTAGAATCTGTTGCGATTTTGCAGGCGACTTAACCCTTTGTTCAATCCGGTATTCAATATATTTGTTTGTTTGATCCTAAGCTGCAAGATGTACAGAAAAACACAATTAAAACTGTTCAGCATCATCACAAGTAATATTTCAATATTACAATTTCGCCTAATCATTTTTGCCACAAGTGCATAAAATCTGCAGTCTATTAATTAACGTCCATGAAGAAGCAAAGGTTTCAGATCATCGAAATTTTCTGGCAAGCATTTCACTAAAAACAGCTCTCCTCAATCCAATATAAATAGTATTTTCCGATTCCTAGAGTAACCCATTTACACCTGAAACCAATTTCAAGTATACTTTGTAACGCTGAGAATCAACAGAAAAATACAAAAATGAATTTTCAAAATAAATAATATTGTTACACTCCGAGATTAATCCATCGGTCAATATATGCAATTCCTAACTTTGAAAAGTCGTCAGAAATACACACAAAAATAATTATTTTCGATGTGCACTCGTAAACGAATAAATTGAAAGAAAAGTTTTGAAAAATGTCTAGCAGGACGACTGATGGAAAAATGATTCAAAAAATGTGACATCGCGAAAACATAAATCGCCTATCGTTGTTCATGGAAAATTTTCGCATTAGCGGTTCGTTTTTCAATTTTTGCCGGACAGGAATGGAAATAATTCACGTGGAACACGTGCAAGGTAAATACCTGTCCTGATTAAGTCACGTTTGCCTGACTACACTTATCATCGGTGTGCCCGCAGCAATGGGCCACCGCAGTAACGTTGTCGCCGAGCGACGTAAAATCGAGAAGGACGCTCGAAAAACTACATTATGCTTGTTTCGTCTTCTTGTTACACGGTCGCGTGTGCCTAGTGACAGCGAAGCCGTACGTAAAAGACCACTTCGCAGCTACGGATCTTCAGTGTCTCTCGCAGCTACTTGCTATAGACAACTATACTCCGAGCGTTTCCTCGCTGCGCGAATAAAAGTGTCGTTAAAAAGGAGATTTATAGTCGTGATTTACAGCTCTCCGCTAATCGAGTTTTCCTAAATTGGAGTAACAGTTTGGAGATTTTCCAGTCTTTAGGTAGGTGTTTGTGAAAAGTGTAAATTAAAATCAGTTTCATACGAAGAAAGAAGAATTTTTCTTGTTTTTTCACATTTCATGTGAGTGACCGGTTTCTCGGTTCTTGTTTCGCAATTATGGAAATTATAATTATGCTTTCACTGGGAATGATTGTACATACTTTCGTACCCAAGCACATACTATAATAAAAATCACAGAAAATTACCTACCAAATTCTATGTCATTTTTATGAGTAGACAGCGGATTTTATGCATTTATTACAAAAATGAGTGAGTGCAACTTGAAACAGTCAAAATATTAGAAGAATTGAAAAATACTGTTATATTATTTTCAAATTATTCAACAGATTGAGAAAGAAAATGAATTTCTATTTCACATTTCCCAAACATTTTTATTTTGCGTAAAGATCCGCTGTCTATTTACGAGGCAACACATGCTAGCCACATTTTTAAATTTTAAAATCGTCATATTCTCTCAGCGATCATATTATTATTTACTTATTGATTTAGATCATATAAGGTTTATATAGCATATACATTACAAATTTAGTTAAAAAAAGTGACGTAAAATAAATTTTTAAAAAACTTTTAATTAGTTTACATTAGTTTTGCTAGGTTACAACTACCTCATTGAAATTAAATCTCAATTGAGCGTATCTTAATGCAATCCAAAATATTTTTCAGGCCTCGTATTATTATATACAATAGAGTTGTATGCTTACATAAACCTGCACTTTTCAGAATGTGCCTCAAAGTCATTCGAGAATGTTCTGTCATTTGCGTAGCACGGCGTCAAAGTAATCAGCCGAACACAATCATCGACGCATAAATTAGTTGATAATTCTCTTTTTCCATTCAATCTGGAAAATTCAAACGATTCGGTGATCGATCTTTTGCTCCATCGGACTGGTTAGCAAAAAATCTTAACGACACCGATTACAGTGTATGAAAGGAAATTCTCCTTTTTTCATACACGACAAACTACTTTTGGTTAACTTCTTGTTAAGAAACTTTTTGTAAGTAATTATATGTATGTTCCGTTCGAATGGAATGACATTATCGTCGCGGATGATTTTAATTAAGAGTGATTATCCCCCACGTCGTCGATGAAACACTTAAACGACGATCAAGTTTGATACTTGTAAAATGGGTATATAACATGAATATGCATGTCGATGCTATTGACGTACCTGCTCGACCATTAACAATCTTCCTTGTTTGTTACCGTACGTCCCATTTGTTGCAAAATGTACGTGAACGTTGATACGTGGATTTATTGCGTTCGGGGAGACAGGGAAAATTTTAAAAATAGCGCCTCCGACCACGAAGCGCTCGAATCGTGAAGCAATAGCTACCTCCCACATCGATTCCTAGCAACGGTACCATGAAGTTTCCTCCTATTGCGGTATTAGACATACTTCGAGAAACGAAGTGGCTGGAGAGTCCGATAGAATCTAGAAATTCTTTAGGAAACGCGATTTTTTTATTTCAACGAGCACTTGATGTGAAACAATTTCTTCTCTGTTGCAACCGAGTCGCCGGGGCTGTATAAAACAAAAAAATGCTCACTCACCGGTCATACATCGAATTTTTCCTTTATTGCTTACTTATGACAAAATCGAGCAACATTTGCAATCGATGCAGTCCATTTTTGATATTATTCCTTTATTTATTTATTGCTTTACACCATATAAGGTTTACATAGCATGTACATTACAAATTATACACTCACTGTGTATGTACTTTCATTTTAAAAGTTTATTGTATCAGAAAATGGCTTCAATGAATATACATACATATCTAATCACTTTTAAATAAGTATTTGACGTGCATCTTTGCAGTAAATAAAATTTTGAATTTCTTAACAATCGAGTTACATTTGATTTTTTTACCAGAAAGTTACTTAACTTTTTATTACTCGCATACAGTACTTACAGTCTCGAAACATTAAATTTAGTGTTTCAAGCATAAACAAAGGTGCCGTTCACACTAGGAAATATTGATTTTGCTTTGAAGTAGTTATTTTACTGAATAAAACTTTATCTATGTCGAAGTCATACGAAGTTCCATGTAAACAGTTATGTAGAAAATGGAGTGCTATTAACTCAAGGTTAAAAATACTTTATTTGCAAACGGGTGAAATTGATTTGTAAAAGGGTGAATTTCGAGTCCAACACCTGTACAATATTTTTTAAAATCTCACTTGCTCGGTCTCTCTGCTCGAAGACCACCAGTTCAGATTCGCTGGAATAGACCACGCCCATAAATCCGCAAAATCCGGTCACCCTGCGTTCCGAAATCTCCACTCGTTAGACACCTTCCCGTCAGAGTCCCCATACAGTGATTCACGTGTCCCCAGAATCACGTCCGATAATTACTGGGTGGTTTAATTAACGATGTTCCCCGGCTTCAGTTTACATGCTCACAATGGTGATTCGCAGCTGGTCTAATCTGCTCGATCGTTTTCGTTCCAGGAACCAAGGAACCGTCGTTCGCAGCAGCAAGAAGAAGCGACGGGTGGTGGTCCCGGAAGGTATCTCTGGCTTTCCATGAGAAGAAGCTCCGCCGACCTTTCCTCGTACGTGAGAATAACGACAAGAGCCCGGCCTTGAGGTGTGGAGAAGAGGAAGCAGCCGGCAGAAGCAGGAGTAGACGAAGAAGAAGTCGAAGAAGAAGAAGAAGAAGAGTGGTCGTCGTGCAGAGAGGGAACACGGGGCACCGGGAGAGATTTATTCGAGTTTCACAACCTCTCTCGATCAGCAGCGACGGTCGTGACCTCGATAGAGCTCATCCACCTGGCTGTATAGCTCCGTACGCCATCGAGAAGCCGAAAAGGTCGGGGAACAGGTCTCCGAACAGTATCTGAGCCATAGTTGGTACCTGCCGTTGGCTGCCAAGTGCCACCGGAAGTCGCGCGATGTAGTGGTCCCATGGTTTTTCGAGGAGATCGGGACTCTTGAGCGAGAACCAGAGTGTTCGAGGAGGAAACGGAAACTCGATTTTCGTGGCTGTCCGTTCAGCAACATGAAGACGATGGCCGACGAGGATCCTGTCGACGAACAAAACAACGCTGGGACGCAGAACGCCACAGCCAGCAAGGAGTTTGGTCAGAGGACACTGAGGTCCTTGAAGAAAGGCCTCGGCAGATTGTGGAGGAGGCACAGGGGTAACGCCTCCATCACCGAGTACGACCCCTGCTATAAGGTCGCTTATCTTGGGAACGTTCTCACTGGATGGGCCAAGGGTACGTGAATTGGTTTATCTGATTTTCTTTGTGTCTCGCGATGCGCTGCCGACCGGCCCGGTCATTAAGTTCCTGCTGCTTACCCAGCTAGCGCTAGGCTATCGTTCCTGCCTGGATCTCCTAATTGATGACATTCACTTTTCAAAGCGATCCTCTAGCGGTCTGCGCTCGCTTTTCCTGCTCCGACGACCAACGATCGCGTGAAAGCGTTACACAGGCTTGTTTTTCGCCGGCGCGGATAGCGAAACCGATCGTTTTAGGGGAACGGCCTAGGGGAATTATTATTCACAATTTGCCCGACAAAAAAAAACATGGAAGTTCCAATTCGCCCATAATTATGAGTGTGGTCTAAGACTTAGACTCTAAGTGATATATTTCTTGTTTCGAGATATTTAAAGGAAGATATTGACACTAAATGTGACTTCATTTTTCACAATATCGTAAAAATTACATTGAATTAGTTTAGTTTAAAATAATGTGTGTATCTTTGAAACTGATGTCAACTCGTTAAATTCTTTTCATCAGCCCTCGCTTCATTAATTCGCGTTCAGTATGAAGGACAAATACAAATTGATTTTTGAAGAAGACAAGCATAACCGAAACTGTGTAATCTTTAATTTATAGCTGAAACTCAGTTGCGTTTACGAAACACTTCATTTCTGTTGCTGAGTTCATCTATGGAATGTCTTTACATGATGTTTCTATATTCTCTGTCTGACTAATATTGCACGTTGTTCCATTCTACTGTGACTTTATACCGCATCAGGATAAAAACGTGGTAAAATCGTTAAATCCTCTTCTCTTTACCAAAATCGTTGAATATGCATAGTTGCTCTTTCACACATTTGCAACGAGACACAACTCAATCGTTAAAATCAGAACATATTTATGTATACTTGCATCCGGACAAATTAACTAAGTTCTCTGTCCCAATAAAAAACGTTCTGCCATCTCGGAGTGTCTCTGTTTTGCTCGAATATTAATTCATGCAAATAATACCATGAAGAATGAAAAGGCAGATGCAAACGCTTTGTCGCCAGCCAATAATAACGTCGTTTAACGTGTCGATTACGTCTTCGTTAGTTGATCATCGTCAAAGTCTCCTAAATCCAATCCTACTATTAAACACATCAGTAAAGTTTACGACTACCGGCAAGAAAGTTAGTTATTCATTCTTGTCGCATCTTGCGACCAATGAAAGCCACGTTGAGAATGTCAGCTGCCGTTCCGGTGGGAAATTGAAAATTTCGCTGATCATCAAATTACGCGGTGTAGGAGACAAATAACAAATAGCTAGACTCTCCGAAGGTGCTATCGAGATAATTAAGTGGTTAGCATCCTCTGATGCAGAATGCTAACAATTTTCTGTTAATTACCGCTGTTGCCAACCACTTTCCCACCCGTAGCTGGTGTACGCAAATGTGTCTCGTGTTCCTTTTACGAATCCGTTCGAAGGAATTGCAGCCTTGTCTTCTTTCCAGCTTTAATGAGAGGATCTTGAATACTTGATAAGCCATTAAACGTCAATAACGATTCCCGAATAAATATTAATCGTAGGTTACTCAACTAACCATATTGGCAGTGTAGCAGACGGGACGAAGGACACACATTTCTTTTCGTATCGCCAAACGATCTCGTAATTTGTTTGAGAAACCGGTATTCGGTCGTTTAACCCAGTTACAAAGATGGCATCCTGCGATAGCTAACAGTATTTTGATAATAGATTTCTATTAATTAATGTTGCATTAATGCAGATGTGAACGTCTCCTTTCGAAATCAAACTGATGTTCGATAATAAAATTAATACTGAAATTGACGTTCTTTTAGTTCTTAAAATTTCAGTCGGTCGGTTCGAGACACTGTTTAACCTTTTGCACTCGGAGCTATTTTAACTGGAAAATTAAAACATTTCTTCCGATCTAGAATATTTCCATTCCCTATAATTTTTGAAATTTTATAGATATGAAATTGGTATAAACCTCATACAATACCTAAATGTTTAGTAATTGATTAGATACCGATATATTGAATAGTGTAAACAATATTTTGAATAATGGTACAGCAATTTTTAGTGGTGCCTTAGAGGGGACAACCGGGTGCAAAGGGTTAATTTATTACTTGTTTATTCGATTGTGCAGAAGTTAATTCTCAAGTTCATATCTTCGGAACATGTGTTACATGTGTTTATATTTTATTAATTATTAATCATGAATGAAATAGAATGCCATAGAAATTGAAAGGAGTTCTAATATTACAATAATAATAATCGTACACGCATAGTTCGACGAGTGTCATTTTATCGCAAACACGACGGCAAGGTTGATGCAAATCCTCTTTTTCATCCGTTCTAACATAAACACCTTGTACAAATCTTACGTGGACCGAGAAAAAGTGAAGGAAAAGGCACACCATCATCGTTCACGATCAGTGTCACACGATCATTAACGTATACGGAACGATCGAGAATCTGTGAAATATGTTTACGTCGTTCCCGTTTTACCGAGATCACTATAATCAACGGGCGACAAATTTGAACGAACGAACGAAAGCGAACTCTCCTAGCAGTCGCGCGAGAGGATCATAATCAAATCCAGCAAGGAAAAGAACCAGTTTTGATAATTAACAGAGAACGCGATTCGGAGTGGTTCTGCGGTCGGCTGACGTTTCCTGGAGATTTTAATTACTACGTAGGACGAAGAAGTTCTCGGCGTGGCACGTGTAGGATATTATATACATATGTATATATACATAGTATACACTCACCTCGGAAAGTAAGCTAACGATCGTAGTTTATCGGGGAATTAACGTAATTATGTTCGATAATAATGATACATGTTTCACCGATGTTTTCCCTTCTGATGTCGCACGCGAATAAAAACAGGACAACGAACCGCATAAACAAACCACATAAAAATCGCTGACATTTGTTCAAACTGACTGCTCCTATTAAACGTGCGACGCTTGACGTTTTGCAATACTATTTATCTTGTGGCTATAGTGTTTACTAGACTGCGGATCTTTATTCAAAATAAAAAATGTTCGCATTGATTGCAAGACACAGGAGCCAAATAACAATTTCATCCTTCTTTTAATTATCTTATTAAGGCGAAACTAATACACTGGTGGCCTTAAATCTTTTTAATACCTCCACTGTTTTAAATTGTACGTACCCATGTTTGTCATAAATGCATAAAATCCGCAGTCTAGTGATGACTAAGCATTGATTAGAAATTTTTCATTGTTCAGAATTTAGTATATTTACAGGAAAGGAATGATAGTTTATTGTGTCTATACTTTCTCCCCAAGGGCTATATACAGACTACAACAAAATAGAATTTCATTTCGCTTTAGAGAAAATTAATAACATCCTACATATTTATTGGACTCTGTTCAGAATCTTCATCAGGAGTCTGACTCGTTAAAGGTTAAGAAAAATCAAAGTTTTCGGGTCAACGTTACCTTGTCAGCGTTCCCATTACACGTTTACGAAAATGAGCTAATGGCCGTGTCGAATTATTTATAGTTTTCGCGGGTCTTTTTCCAGGCCGACCTTAGCCGTCACCACTGAATGGAATCCGCGATTTAGGCTAGTTAGACGGTGACCTTGCTCTCCGGCCGCGGCCGGCCGGCTCACTGCAAGAACTATCGCGTACTTCCGGTTGGTCATTCACGTATTCCATGGCCCGCTCTCGAAAAAACTTTAATTGCTGCTTCTCGGAACAGGGTAACTGCGGTGGCTTGATAGGTTTTTTAAGCATATATCACCTACTCACGTTCGTCATAAATAGACAGCGAATTTTATGCGTTTACGGAAATGTGTAGGTGCAATTTGAAACGGTAAAAACATTAAAGAATTTAACCCTTCGCAGTTGGAGCTATTTTAACTCGAAAATTAAACAATTCTTCCGATCCAGAACATTACTATTTGCATCATTTTTAAAATTTTATGGATATGAAATTGGTATAATATTATACCTCATACAACGCCTAAATGTTTAGCAACTGATTAGACACCGACGTATTCAATAATTGAAGCAATATTTTGAATAATGGTACAGCAATATTTGTGCGATCTTCTATAATTTCCAACCTATCAAACATATTAAGAAAGAAAATAAATTTCCATTTCACTCCAGTTTCTTGCAATTCTGGTGAAAAAAATTGTATGTTTCATACAGATCCGTTTTTTTTTAAGACCTATTGAAGATTTGTGCTGATCTTAATATGATAAACTCTGTTTTCGATAGGTTTTACAAAAAACGGATCTGTATGCAAAATAGAATTTTTTCTATTTTTTTTCACCAGAATCGCAAGAAACTGGGTTGAAATGGAAATTTATTTTGCTGACAATGATAAATAATTCAAACTTGTTCAAAGGTCTTTTTTTTGTTACGTCGCATCAACTGCTAATGGTCATTAGCGACGGGACCTACAGTTTTTATTAAGGTGGGATCCGAACCACCTTGGGCACAACACAGTTTTTAGGTATCACATGGAAATCTTTTTCTAATGAGAAGACTGCATTGGAAATATGTATTTCCAGAGGTGCCGGCGGGATCTGAACCCGCGACCACGGTGTTCGTAGTCGCGAGCCCTATCCACTGAGCCACTTTTTTTTATATAACAAGCGTTTATGATGCCAATGAAATACATATACATACATACATATATATATATATATATATATACAGGGGGGAACAATAAACTTAAAAGACACAACAAGTATAACAGGTAATATAAATCTAGGGAACTAAACTAAAGGCCCGGAAGGCCGGGCACGCACGCTTTTACGGGGTAACATTTTTATTGCACTGATTGCGGGAGGAGATTATTTATACTAATGCGGATTTGCTTGAAAAACTAATAAATCGATTAGTACAGAACTTTGTTTTACGTACATATGAACTTTGGCTTTTTTATTGCAGAAGGTTAGGGAATGATATCACGATTTTGTGTATTTACTAAATATGACTTTTTTCCTTAACGGTAATCTGAGTCAGGTAAATAAAACTAATATAAAATAAAACTAACGCGGTTTGTCATTGCTATTGGTCTTTGGCGGATTTATTTATGTATATAAAGAATTATTACCTATGTAATTTGGAGTTATAATTTACATATAAGCTTACAATACGGAGGCACGCCACTAGTAAATCCATAAAATCCGAATGACGCGTGAAAAGCAAACTATCCGAAAAATCATGAAAACTGGACGAAAAGGAACAACGTAACAAATCGAAAGAACGTGAACGCCTTGATCGCAACCAATTTAATCCATCAGGCTACCGATCCCGTAGCGTAACGGTTCTAACTCGTGTGATCGGATAATCTCGTGCCGGGACAAGAAGACATTTCCCTATTGTAGATCTTTCCCCGGGTGAAAGTATCGATCGCGCTTATCCGGTTTGCGTTACGGTCGATTATCTGAATGATTTTCATCTCGTGTTCCCGTGTACAGGCAGCGGCAGCGGTGCGGCGCGGTCGATTTCGCGGGAAAACGAGTCACGATCGATCGGATCAGATCCGATCCGCGACTGACGACCTTCCATTATGGAAAACAGTAAATAGTCCAGTGGCCGGGGACAGGCAGGAATTAATTAATCACGGCGAAGTAGGCGGTTGCGAATAAACGTACCGTAATAATGGCGTTCCCGATGATTGAGGCCGACCCAGTCGGAGGCGAAGGTATGCAGAGAAAGTAGGAGCCCCCTCCGTATACGCCTATGTCCGGTCGTTGCACCGAGAGCAATACTTCTTTCTTTCGGATCTCTCCGTAACATTGGCCAGTGTGAATTTCAACCAGACGTTCGATCGATTCTTTTTTAAACAGTCTGCCACGGCCGTCGCGCCGCTGCGTTTCACTCGAATCACACGATCCCACTGATCCTCTAACGATTTACTGTCGAACATAATTATTGTAAACATTGAATCGTATCGGAATAGAAAGTGGATGCGCCATTAATAGGAAACTACATTTTCTAGGGCTTTTTATAAAAGTTGTTTATTAAATGTGCGTGTTGCTCGGTGTTTGTTAACATGCCTTGTCTTAAATGTCTTGGCAGCAGCCATAAATTATGAATTATTACATTTTTACTATTTTTAACCCTCAGCACCCGAATAGTGACTCTTAGGCGCCAATAAAAATTGCTATACTATTATTCTATCTGATATAAGTATGGAATTAAGTGGGTTAGTGATAATTAGGATACTAAAAGAGTAGGACAGGGTAAGAATGAATATGTGAGACATAGAAATGAATGAGAGAAGGTATGGACCGAATGTGTGAAATAAGATAGCTTTGTACAGATAGGTTAATGTAAACCGAGTCACATTTCTTAGCTGTAAGGCTGAAATAAAGCAAATTATTTATTATTATTATTTTTATTCTATCTAATAATAGCATCTAATCAATTACTAAACATTGAAGTATTGTATGAGGTATTATACCAATTGCATATCCATAAAATTTCAAAATTCATAGGGAATGGAAATGTTCTAGGTCGGAAGAAATGTTTAATTTTCGAGTTGAAACAGCTCCGAGTGCAAATGGTTAACAAACAAAAGTATCAATCAGTATGTTATGCAGTTATTCTTCACGTTCGAATTGATTAAGACGGTAGCCATAGTGAAACCGGAACAGGTCAGAGTATGAATTCAGGTGACAGTTCTAATGGACAGTGTCCGCAAAGAATGAAGATCAAGAATTCTACTTGTTCGAGAGTGACGCGTGACTCGAATTAAATGATTGAACTGCATTCAGCCGTGCTTTCATGATCCATACACTGCTCCAATGATCCTTGGCCTCTTGTAGGTAGTAGATGGCCGATGAATGGTTCGAATGGCAAAAATCGTTGTCCTTTGTTTGCGTACAATAAATGGATCACGCAGTCAGTCCTCGTCTTGTGCCATTTACGTTCGCGGTTAGATAATTACGATGCTCGGACGATAACTACAATTACACGTGTATTCGCATTGAGTTCAATTTCGAATGCTTGCTATTACGTTTTCGCAAAGCTACGATCATTTTATAATTACATCTAACGTTATTTATATTGAGCTGTTTCTCTTGAATCTTGGAAATTTCCATTGTACGAACTAGGGCTGTTACTTTCCTTCGAAGGCCGAAGATTTTGAAACTTCGAAGCTTTGATTTCTGAAACTTTGAAGGCGATGAGAATCGAAGTTTCGAATTAAAGCTTTTCTTATCCTTTATATTCCGTTAAAATTCTGTCAAATTTTTTATTTACATTTCCGAGTCCTTCAAATCTTCGAAGAGTCGAAGTTTCGGAAAAGTAACAACTCTAGTACGAACATGGTCTAACTTTCACAGAACAATTGCATATGTATTTTATTAGACGAGATGTTCTGCGCATAAATGCCGTGAGATAAGGTCACTGCAGAACTCAATATTTTACGAGATACTTCGCACTATTACGGATCGCGCGTGCAATACTTATGTATAACGCCGACTTACCATACCGCTAATGTGTTCAGTAACACCGAAATATTTACAGTTTATCACCATGCCCGTCATAGTTCTTGAGAAATTAAATGAAATTCCGTGAAGTGCCCAGCTCTCAATGACTTAACCTTCCGTTATTTGCACTGACAGTTGTTCAAGGAATTCGTGTAAACGAAACGAGACAACGGCCATTTTGAAACAATTCCGTTAAATCGTGCTAACTCCATTTTCTCGATTAGCGATTTCCGTTTTCGGAATTGTATGAAGTTGTAACTTACGATTTCACGTTATGTCATGGCTTTTAACAAATATAAATATAAATGAAAAATTTGACAGAATTTTCAATGAATATAAATCAAAAATGCCCAACTTCAATCTTTTAGCTGTGGTGGCGTATTTTTTCGGAATGTAGGATTGTCCAATCACTTTTTAAAAAACTGTAATTGTATCAAATGTAACTTACAACGAAATTTCAAAGTTCAAAGCTTCGGAACTCCGTTTCTTTTGATCTTCCAATAATTCACTATGGAGCTTCGAAATTCGATTCTCATCACCTTCGAAGTTTCTGAAATCGAAGCTACAAAACCTTCGTCTTGCGAAGGAAAGTAACAGCCCTAATTTCGGTAGAGCACGAATGTGAGAACATTGTAGCTCTGTTTATTCCAGTTTCAAGTTTTTTGCATTCCGAAGTTGTTTCTACTCTGTAAATGTAGAAGAAGATACAGGGACAAGATTTTTTCAGAGCGTATTAGTGGAGGATTAACGAAATTTTTCGAGAAAAGGGATTATAGAACAGGATGACATCAGGATCTATTTGCATGCATTCTGGAAGTGGCGCGAAGGTCAGCGAGATCAAGATCCAGGTAAAACTGGAAACTGTTAACGCGATTTCGAGGGACCTGTGCCACCGGATAGCATAGCGCTACCTTCGAAGCACAAAATCTGATGTTCTTCCCTCCACAATATTCATTACTGCAATCTTGCAAAGGAAATGAAGAAGTAACAAGAATTTCACGTTACCATGTAGAAATGGGAGATCATTTTTAACCCCTTACAGTATCTTAACAAAGTCTAACAAATATGAATGTTACACGTTTTTTTTTGGATGAAATAAAATATTGAAACATTAAAATTTTCCTTACCTCTTCTGCGACATTTTTCGGGATACAGACGTTTCAATCGCTGTAACTGTAAAGAAAATGGCACGGTAAGGGGTTTAACAGTAAGAGTACGATCAACTTGAAAGGATCTTCGAAGAAAATCAACTTGACTTAGCAAGAAGATAAGATCGACATCTATATTAAACCTCGCTTCTAAGTATCGTCCAAGCTGAATTAAATTTAGCATCGTCGAAAATAGCTGGTAAATGAAATCCCGGAGATTTATTCGCTCGATAAAAAAGTACCACGATTCGAGGAGGACTGCGCTTCCCGGAAAAATTGCACAACACTGCAGCACAGTCAGCGTCCTTCTCGTTCTTCATTTTCATACAACCATTGATCTTCCGTCCAACCTAATCTCCTGACACATTTTTTCGCCGCATTTCAGACCATGTAAAATACTTGGGAAACACGTCTTACGAGTGCTTCGTCGCTTCCTTGCAAAAACTGAGATAAATGGGCGCTATTATATAGAGAATGAGCGATTACGTGATGAATAACGCATCGGATGAAAATGAGGATAATCCTTTGACACCTCTGTGGACCAATCTATCATGGTCTCCAATGTGAAGTGACGGAACGTTCTTGTTGTAAGAATTTTTATTGCTACTCGGCCACACGTGGCTGAGGAATCATAGTGGTGTGTTCGAGGAAACTATAGGAATGCGTTTTTAACACAGATACTAACGAGACGAGTCTACAATGTTTTAACATCGTTATAAATGTTACAGTTCTCGGTAGCACGAGCCATTATTCCGCGAGTCCATTTCTGCGTAGGAGTAGCCAATGACATTCGGTTTATCTCCGCTCGAGATGCAGTCAGTTTGCGTCGAGATCATTTGTAAATTAATGAAATTATATTAGGTCGTCCGGAAAGTAATTTCGTTTTTCGTGTAGAGACGGCATTGCTTCCATTTGTTATTAATAGACTGCGGATTTGATGCATTTATGACAAAAATGGGTAGTTGCAATTTAAAATAGTGGACAAATGAAAAACATTTAAGAACATCAATGTATTAGTTGCAGCTGAAGATCATTATTGAAGAATGAAAGAAATTATTACTTGGCTCTTGTTTGTTGCAGTTGATGCAAATTGTCTAGTTAACACTAGACTGCGAATGTTCATGCATTTTCCAATTTTTGTAGACAAATTTTAAGGTCTGAGAAATATTGACACCCTGTATTTCTAATCATTCTAACTTCGGATAATTTCATGACAATTTTTCCAGATTCTGCCACAATTCTAAAGCGTAGCTATTTGTTTGTTGATTCTTTTTTTATTTCGATTTTCATATGTCGATTCGTACAAAGCTGTGAATGCAATAATAACATGCTAAACACTGCAGTTATTCACAGTACAATTTACATAGTTCTCGTAATACGTTTCCATTAAAGTTATTATGCACGTAAATGGTGTGCGTTTATGATCACGTCGCGCAAATACGGAGCATTCACTACATTATTACAAGGCATGATGCGAAAAGTGCAAAACTGTATGGCATGATAAAATAAAACACACACGTGAAAGTGCTATTATGAATTTAGAAACTTGTAAAACTGTCAAAAACGTGTACGTATATTGATAAACATTAATCACATATGTCCAAAATATTCGTAGAAACAGTCTTTATCATAGCTGAACATTTTGGAACGTTGATAAAATTCAATATAGATTTCTAGACTTACAAGACATGTTTTGCCGTAAATAATCTTCCAATTAACAAAACCAACTTTGACGTCAGGATTTCGTAAAATCCACGGTTTCAATGTTCTTTAACGAAATCGGTAACATTTATCATTCAAACATTCGGGGACCTTTAACGACGACAATCTCGTAAATATTGGGTTGGCAAGAAAGTAATTTCGGTATTTTAAGGTGAAATAAAACCCAATTTTGGGAAAAGGAAGTTTTATGAGCGCGGAATTATGAAGGATCATCGAACAAACTGGAAAAAATATTTTACTGCTTAAAGTTCATTGCTTGAATAAATAAATTGGCTTTCATTTCACCTTAAAATACCGAAATTACTTTATCGCCAACACAATAAGAAACGTAAACGTCCAAAAAATTGCTGCGGACGTTTATGCGATTGTCAATATTTGTGGACAAATTTTAAGAAAGTGGTACCGAATAAAATTCTATTTCGTTGGTAACAGCATTTAGATCGAAAATAAATTTAAACAACCTTCTAAATTCTGTTGAATTTGAAATCAAATTAAATAAAGTTGAATGTAAAATTAAATTAAATAAAATTGAATTTAGAATTCAATGAAATAAAGTTGAATTTAAAACAAAAATTTTTATACGCTGTAAACGCTGAAGATCCGCAGTCTACTAATAAAATAGTGTTTCAGCCGGTTCTGATTGGAGCAAAGTGAAACAGTTGTGCAGATAATCCGCGGGAGGATCGACAAGATGGCGTCGGCAGATTTCGAGCGCGAGGCGGTATGCGAATCGGACTCTGGTCTATCATTGAATTAAGTACATTGTTATCTGACAAATACACGTCATCCCGACGCACGGATAATTTTAGACTCCTGCCGGCGTGGCGGTGCTCAAGGGTAAAACGCAAAAATGTCGCCGGCTCTATTATACAAGCAAATGACGCTACTCCTTTGCGTTTAAAATAAGACGGCACCACGCATACACGTGCGCGTATAAACACGCGTGTGCGAGGCGCGTATCGCAAGCGCATCTGGAACGCACACACAGCTGACTCGTTCGATTATAATCGAAGATTATAACGCCCCGGCCCGTTGATTGCTGCCGCGGCAATAGTTCCTAGCCCGATCATTTCGTGTCGTTAATATTAATTCTATTAAAGGGAGAATTAATCGATGTACCCGCCAGTTTATCGCGATCCCGAACCCCGCAGCAATATTTTTATCGATCTACCCGCGTAGATATCGCGAAAATATTGCCGGCCTACGAGCTTTTCTTTTTTAAATCGCTGTTATGCCGTATATTATAATCTGATGCAATCTTCCTTTTTTATCGACGTTTTCGTCGTGATGGGTAATTACTTGTCAAAACTGCCTTGATCACGTTCATTTGCGGATTATGATACGCATAAGCGCCGCTCTCCGATAATAATATTATCTAGTTTACGAGTAATAGGGGCTATACAATAAACTTGAAGAGATGCGTATTTATTTTTCTTCGTTTTGATGATTGAATGTTCAAGGAACATAGAAAATGCTAAGTCGAAAATTTGAAAATACTGAAGAAGCTTGTGCACGTTGTAGATCACTTTCAAATAAGGATAAAAAAAAATTAAAAATTAGAAGAAATCAAAAACTAGAACTAGTCATCCTCGGTTAACACGTTCTTGCTCGACAATTAAACAAACTTATGCGCTTTCTGTATATTGCATTTTTTACAATGCTTCAATCATTTGGTGGAAATGCATTCTACAGTGTTAAACTTGCTATAAAATATGTTTTTAGGGTACTAAATTAATATGTCAGCGTGTATCACCACCACACACACACACTAGATAGTTGAACGTGTAAGCACACGTGGCGCGGAACGTGTTGAAAGGATAACAATGAAACTGTACTGCTGAAATTTGTAACAAATTTCGAGGTGCCTAAAAATACATTATTTACAGCTTCCTAGAAGCAATTTAGACGATAGAAACACGTGAACACTCTTTCAGAATATTCTAGCGGAGCGTGCGCCGCAATTAGAGATGCATGTTCGGGAACAACAAACATATTGTGCCATGTGGAAGCGTAGAAAGAGGACTAATCGGCGTGTAAACATTCCCGGCAGATTAATCACGTATGTCGCGTTCGAAATTTCAGTTTCGAGGTTTATCTAATCGTCCGTGCGACAGGAATCCTTCCGGAGGGGTTCCGCGCCGGGACGCGACAAGAATCCGAGGTTTTTCCCAGGCGTCCGTTACGTAAATAGAAGAACAGAGAATAAAATCTCCGCGGGCAACGAGGAAAATAAAGCGGAACCTCCGCGAGATTAAAGCAACGACACGGAACTATAGTTAAAATCCGCGAGGTGTTTGGGGTCGGTCTTGATTCGCGTGTGCGTAATTGACAACATCTCTGGTTTGAATCGTGGGAGATCGACGGAGTCGCGAATGCAACCCACACGCCGAAATAATAATAACGACGTCGGTAATTAAAAGAAACTCGTTAGAAAGCATCGAACTTCGTCTGGATTGTGCGCAGTCTTGCAACAGAGCTCCTTTCTTAATTGATATTACGTGAGTATAGTTCGAGTAGAATTTTTCATTTCGTTCCGGTGTAGTTCGTGCAGAAAACAACGCGGGTGAATTCTTTTTTCAATGACAAGCAGATTTATGGGCCGATGGAACTGAATTATTATTATTATTGACGGCGTGCACAAACAAGCCTACAGAACCTTTCCACTAAAGAGCGATTAAAAATAATGAATGCCTTTGAGGATCAATTATTCAGCAGGTTAGTCATGCGCCATTTCTGAAGACGAGCTACTGTATAAATATTCTGGACGTTGCCGAGCCTCTTTGAACAAATTTACAAAGGAATACGTGTTACGATATCTAACTTCTAAAAATACAGTGTGCAATTTTCTGAATGCTTTGCACAAGTCCATTTGCGTGTGTAGACAATTTTAGTAAATCAACATTTTCCTCCATTTTCTTCCAATTACTTTTTTATAGGTTGAAAATAATGTAACAAGACTTTTAAATTCTTCTAACAGAAACATCATAAATCGTACCTTGGACTTAAGAAAAATATATCAGAGAATTGATGAAATTTGCAAAATTACAATTACCGATTACCATGTATTATCATTAGCGACACTAGATAGTGTGAGCCACGGTTATCTCGTGAAAATTACGGCGGGCGCCAGACTCGCGGTTTTATCGAGCATCTAACATTACGTAAGGACAATTGATGCGATAGATAAAAACGACAGAAATCGTTATCTCGGCGTTTATTTTGATACATCGTTATTAAGATTGAGCGATCGTTTATCGTGGGAAAATTTCGCAGCGAGGCGCGTTCGTTCAGCGTATTTTCGGCAACGACGTTTATCGGCTTTATCCTTCGGATCCACAACAAGCGATACCTTATTTAATACCTGAGATTATCGGGGATCCGACATCGGGAAGCTTTCAAGAATTTATCGTTCACGTCCAACGGCCGAAGATACCGCGAAACACTAATTTTCCATTAAAGATACGGCTCCCGGCTGGAAACACGCGCCGAAAATCGCCAGCCCGTCGAGAAATAATAAACACACACCGGCAGATACGACGATTTCTACTTTGCTCGTTTTCAGTTTTCTCGCAGCGGACAATGTTCTTCGCGGTAATCGGTGGTGGTACACGCATGAGCGACGTTAGGCGAGATCCTTCTGCAAACCGTGAACGCCTCGAAACCGCAGACTTTCGAGAAGAGTGATAAGTGACGCGGTTTGTTGACTCGAGAGTCTCCCGGGTTTCGGGAAGTCCGAATTCGATATATGTACAGTGGGTGTACAAAGTATTCGTACACCTTCAAAAACTAATAACTTTTTTATAATTGTACCAAACGACCTGATTTTTTCTAATCAATTAGAAGCATTGGTTCACGAAATGATATGCAAAAAAGATTTTCCAAAAATTATAATTTACAAGGTTACATGCAAATATACAAAAAGGCATCTTTTAAAACTTTTTTATTTGGGTCCTTAATGAAAATTAAGTTAGACGTTCTCTTCGTCCAGATGTTAATTGTATTTATTTATTTGCAGTTTATTTTAACGTGGTCGCAGTAACGGCGAGGTTATAAACAACTCCGATTTATCCCCAATCTCCGAAAACTACGCCGCGCTAATTAAAACTTTGAACGTAACCATCAGAGTTTATTATTTCCAAGCTTGATTCTGTATTTCCAAGGACTCCGTGATCGCGCAAATCGTTCTGGATTGTTCTCCAGCAATTACAGCTGCCCGAAACGATCAAGTGGATCTATATATCGGTGTCGTACGAACCGATTCATCATCCTCTTTAGCCTGGCCGCATTCGAAGAGCTTCGGCTAGCGATGGGAACGATCTAAATCCTTCTCGCGATTTTCAAGTGATTCGGTTATTTTGAATATCACGGTGGTATTGAAAAGCAAAGCACTGGATATCAATTGTTTAAGTACATCACGAGTATTTCGTGAATTGTGTTAACCCTCACCTGTCCCTCGTGTCAATTCGACAGTTTTCCCGAAATAAGTTATATTGTTCTGTTATTTGTAGGTAAGTTTGGCCGAAACTTCGTGGCTTTTATTTTCTTAATGAGAAACCCATAACTATAAACCTAAGATGTAAATGTTAACTCATTAATTTGAATAAAAAACATCGAAAAATAACTGCCTGCCTTGTCATTTTCTCGATTTTTTATCATTGTGCCAATTTGACACCGAGAGACAGATTCAGATCGTGAAATGAGGGACGGACGAGGGTTAAATTATATTATCCTTTGATGTTAGGAATCGATACTAGTTGAGAGGGATCACCATCACTAGGGTCGGCCGACGCGTCCGTGGCTCTCATTTTCTGGAAAACGCTGCGCTCATGGTGGCCGGCACAATGGCCGAGAGCTAACGGAAGAAAAATTAACGGGCTGCCGGCATTACCTTTAATTGGATAATACCGAACGGAGTGTTACGGCCTAGCGGTCGTTCTCTTGCTATACCCCTCCTGGAACCGGCGGCTCTCTCGACGCCGCTTCCTGTTCCGCGTCGTTCCAGATCGTCCGTTTTTCCGCCCGCGATCCGATACCGCCGGCGTGCATGATACCTGCGCCGTGTGTGCGTCGTGTGCACCGTGTACAAGTGTCGTTCGATCGTGACGATCACTGTCAACGACGCCGTGCCGTCCGCTTTCCCCCGACGTGCGCCGAATGAATATCTTCTGGCAACCACCGAACACCAGATACTTTCTGCCCCATTCGAAACTTTGCAATTACAGTAATGACTCGATACACGCGAATCAGGCATGAATGATTATACTGCGGATCTTTATGCATTTATAGCAAAATTGAGTAGATGAAATACAAAATTGTTGAAAAATTTTAAAAATCGAAGATGTCAATATATTATATTATATGATTTCTCCTTTATTGAAATTATTAAGGCGGTAGACTCGTTTCCAGGATTTCAAGGGTGCGGGATTCGCCTTCTCATTTCTCGATAATACAAAAATGGGGGTTTCCAGTAGTCAAAAACGCTAGCTAAAAGATCGATCTGGGGCGCTATCGCATCAAAAGTCCTATTTTTTCGTTTACGAGGCGTAATTTGCATTATTCGGAAAAATGCTACCTCTGGAAATATTCTATGTGCCATTTTAAAACGGGTTACCCTTGGTTCGCCGACGACCCATTTCACCGACACTGTTTTCATCAACACGATTTGACCGACAGTAACTTTCGTCGACAAATGTCTTCATCGACACGGTTTGACCGACACTATGTTTTCATCGACACTGTACGATAATTACACAAATATCAAGTAATTAAATTAAAGCGATATGAATAAAATGAACTCAAACCTGTCGTTAAACACGGACTGCCGATGAAAACATATGACCACGATTTGACCGTGTCGATGAAAACATAGTGTCGGTCAAACCGTGTCGGTGAAATGAGTTGTCGACGAACCAAGGGTAACCCTTTTAAAACTGTGGTGCCTAAGGTGGTCCGGAACCTACCTTATAAAAACTGTAGGTCCCGTCGCGAAAGGACCGCAGCAGTTAAAAAAGCGATGTAAAATAAATTTTAAAAAAAACATCCAATTTAGTTTTTTATTTTGCATAAAGATCCTCAGTCTAGGAATGATATAAAGGACTGCGACAGCTAGCCGTTCGATTGTGGTCATTAAACACGGACTTTCGGTTTTAGCCGAATTATTGGCCAACGTGTGTAACATCAAAGCCTAACCATTGACTGCGAGCGAGGAACTCCTTTGCCCTTGTGCCGTCTCGAAGGACTTCTTGGGAGGTACGCGGAGTACATCTGAATTCTTCATAAATGTGTAATGTAGTATGTGTTGCACGCACGTTTGAAGCAGGTTTTCTACAATCTTAGCTCTGCCTCTGTGTTTTAGTAAATACAGTGTAATCAATATTTTGTAGAGTTATAAATCAACCGAGTTTCGCAATTCCCCGGCAAGATTAACCTTCGACTCGAACCCGTGAGAAACGAAAGAATGAATCTTAATGTTTCGCATCCAGAGTTGTAAACAGCTTCTGTCGCAAACACTGAACAGCAGTTAAATGCCAAACGGACTGTATAGAAACATGTCAATTGACTTGCCGAGAATAATAACAGGGATTAAGAGTGAATCGATCGAGAAATTAAAGTCCATTCAACGAGAGTAGTTACTAGCAAATAAACAAACGGTGTCGCTATTTTTAACTATCCGAGGAACGCGTGTGCCCTGTGCTGGTTAAATTGTCGTCTCATGCATGCAGCTGTTCATTCGACTCGGTCAGGCTCTATTTAACAGAACACAACAAAGTTGCGTTTCAAAATCTGCAGAAATGCTTGAAAAATGTCACGGCCACGTTGCTGAAAGTGTCGTAAAAAGATGATTGCTAACATCTTCTCTTCGGATCCCTTTAATCGAGTTCCTAGACTTTTAATTGCGGGGATAAATGTTTTCGAGACATTATAAACACGAGAAAAAAACAGCGATTTCAGTTTTTTCAAAAGTTGACCCGCATCAAAGATCGCGTGCAACAAATACGTAATATTACACTGCAATACTGACTCCGGAGCCGTACAGTGCTACTTTCGCAGAGGAAAAAGGTTCGACAGAGTACAGCACACAATAGCATTATCTGTAATTAGGGTAACGTGATTCAACGCTATTAACGATAAAACATTGCATTACAGATAATTTGTAAAAGAACGTCGGCTGGCTTCGTATGATATAATGGCGGTGTATTTCGCGGCAGTCGTCAATGTATCAACGAGGTAAACTCGTAATTACTACACCGTAAAAAAAAAGAAAGAACGTTCCCTTAATAGTAATGCAGATCCCTACAGTGGCATAAATATTGTAATCACAGTCGACAGTGTAGTTTGCATGCGTTTAAACGCATCAATTAACATCAATATCTTGTCCCGGAGACCCTGATAGATCGAAACATGCCGGACCGGTCACCGGTCTCTTCGTTTTCTTTGCAAACCGCCGCGCCGCGTTGCGCGCAACTTGCGTCGGACAAACGAGCGACTATAAAAGTGCAATAACTCGTCGAAATACTTTATTCGACAAATTATAACTATACCGTCTGAAACTACTGGAAAAAGTACTTTATCGCGCAGACATTCTTCCAGTCGTGAATCCACATTACTTATTACAACATTGCAGGTCTGTATGCAATTATGTGCATTCGTACCTAGCGATTGGAAGAAAACGAGTTCGTTGAGAAAAATCGGTAGCATTTTTATTCGATCAAGCTTCTCCCAAAGACGAGCTCTAGTTCCACCTGGAAACCTGCGAATTACAATCAGATGAGAATACGTCAAAATACAGAGATTGTACAGGGTTATCCAAAAGTACCTTTAGGATGTTGAATGAAAATATATGTCACTTGTCACTTTCTTGTAGTTTTAACCTACAATGATAGACAATTTTAACAATGGAGTCGTATACGAATGAAATGCGTGTTGAAGTTATTAAAATTTATTTTGCAAATCAGTGTTCAATAAAAAATGCCCATCGTAAATTACGTGATTTTTTCGGCATACATGTCTATAAATATATCGTCTTTCACACATAATTGTCATAAATGATACCTGATAATTAAATAAAAAAACCAATAAAATTAAAAATAGTATGTTTTTTATTTTTAAAAAACTTCCCATAGTCTATTTTGGATAACCCTATATTCTCGTTGGCGAGACAAACAAAATTGTTAATCACTCTCGTATTTTGTATAATCTCAGGCTTTGAGAAAACATTCTTCATAAAAGCTCAAAATAATCATTTTCTTGACGTGCTCATATACTAACCGAACCAATCAGATTTTGTGAATGGTTTCTCTACCAGACATGTCCGTAGAATTCAATGTTGAATAGTAAGTTCCTGCTAGATAAAGGGTTCCTCACACAAATACAAAAATAGAGCATATAAAGTAAATCGTCAGCTAAATAACCGTGAATAATCGTAATCGCTGAACACGAAAAAAGGTGAATTTTGTTGGACTGTGTTATGAATCATCGATCGAAGGTTAATGTGAAAATCCAATCACCACTTCGCTGGTCAAGAGGGCCCCACCAGGAAGAAGCACATTGTCTGCAATCGGTTTATCGATTGATAATAATTTATTTCGTAAAAGATAATCGTTAATCGTGCCGATAAATGCGATCGCGCTCGTCATTCCGTTTGACGTATGCGCCTTTATCGGTGACCGTCTTTCCGAAATGGTTGCGCGGGTATCGTATTTTTTTCCGAGATCTTTTCATGCTCGTGTGAAACTATTGCGAATCGATTACCTCGGTTCAACCCATTTTTCCGCATTCCCGCAAACTACGCGTCCCGACGAGAGCCGTGTCTAATTGATAATTACGAGCTGCATTATCGGGCGCCAATCCGTGTATTATACGCGATACGGTTAATTAGAGACTGCCGTTATTCCGAATAATAAATCATTCGTTATCGTGTCCGCCGAAACGAAGAAGGCAATCATGTTCGCGTTTCCCCGCGAAATAATTAATGTATCAGATAAAGAAATTTCCCCTAACAACGTGGCAAATACTGCAAATTCTGCCGCAAGTAGTTCTTTCTCTTCCGCTCGTATCTCGATGGAAATCCAGATTCTGCACACGTTCGGAATGTTTAATATTTATCGCCGGAGTTGCAGGTGTCGTTACATGCAAATCGCATACAAACGAAAACTGGTTATAATATTCTACGGTTGTCAGGAAAAACGCCGCACAGTGGGACCGATATATTCTGTGCCAAAATCAAAGAACTTTCGATAGAAATGATGTAGAGCGATGATTTTTTTAAAATTAAAGTTGAAACTGCAGTTTTTTAACCTTGAAAAAAATCAAGTAGACAAATTTTGAGACCAAATTTGAAATCAGCGTGAAAAAATCTACTGGAAATGATGAATAGCATGTCAAAAAAAATTTTTCCGCGCGTGGTATTACATAAACCACAATTTTCTTGAAATTGTGCAAGATTAATGATTATTTTTCAAGGTTAAAAAACGCTCGTACTATAACCTCTCTACTTTTCCCATATTCTGCAATGTTTCAGCTTTAATTAAAAAAAAAAATAATCGCTCTACATCATTTCTATCGAAAGTTCTTTGATTTTGACACAGAATTCATCGGTTTGTCCCACAGAGCGCAGAATGTCGCAATTTCAAAAAATTTGCGTTCACGCGTTAATTGAACGTTATAATACAGGATGTACGTATGTACTTACCAGGAAAAAATTCATGAAAACAGATTCGAAAGGCTGAAAAAAATAATGCAGTGAAAGGAACTGCAGAAAGGTATTCGGGTACCTAATATCAAGAAAGTTGCAGTGTAATGACGAACAATGTTGCCGCGCAGAACGATTAGAACGTTAGAAGTTAGAACTCGTTCCAAGGGGAACGTGGATCGCAGGATCTCGAACGATCGCACTGTGTTGATGGCTGCTGAAAAATTTCCGTTCGCTAAACAACGCTCCACCCTATTCCGCGTAAACAAACAAGATATTATCGAGCCCGACGTCCGACGAAATGAGCCGCGGCGCGATGGAAAACGTTTCGCGAAAGAAAATCCGCGAAGAAATTCGCGTCGAAATCTTCCTCCCACCGTCGTCGGCTAATCTGATCCTGGAAACGAAGTAACTAATGATAGTCCGTGTTCCACGTCTGCAATCCTTCGCACGGTTAACTTTTATCTGTTGCATTGAATTGCTCGATTGTAAGGTGGCTCTCCGTGATCCACCCCGCGATAGATCTCGATTACGGTTAGTTCGCCCCGGCGAATTGTTTAAAGAGTACCGTTCTGTTGTCCTCGCGATTCAACGGTGAGTTCGAGGACTCGCGAAAACACGATCGCGCCAGGTACACCTCAGAAAGTTCATAAACTCGATGCATTAATTAATTATCCCCCGTCTACGGTGGACGTACTTAGGCGTCGGATTAAAATTCTTGCATAACACGACCGTGAGAGAGTCTTTGCATTATGTCTGCGGTAGCGTCGAGCCAGACTGAATTTTAGAAGCCAATATTTTTAGTTGCGAATCGATCTTTTATTATGTATGTTAATGGCACTGGCTGACGCAGAGGTATAATGCTGAAATATTCATACGACTTTCCTGACTAGCTAACGTTTCTGCATTTGCATTTTTTTCACCGAGCACTGTCGTGATTTCTTTAAAAATTATTCAGCGGTTTTTTTTAATATAGTCGATCTGCATGTGCATACACACAAAGTATACAAAGACTTTTCATATATTTTCTTTTTATCAGGAAATCTCTTATGAGGCTTGTGACAGTATAATGTACATTACATAGTGTATTACAGAGTATAGTGAATAACGAGAACGTTAGTAACATTGTGAGTACTATACTATACTATCATATATGAATACGCACGCCATAATATTAGGTTCAGTTATTAACCTTCAATTACTCGCACTTCACTTTCCACATAACTGGTTACATGGAGCTTTACATCACTCCAACATACATACATTTTTATTCAATGAAACAACTACTTTAATGCAACATATATATTTGCTGGTGGGATCCACGCCTTTGTTTATGCTTGAAACACTAAATTTTGAGTTTTGAGATTGTAAAGACTATGTACGAGTAATTAAAAATTGAGCAAACTATACCCAACGGCAATTGAATTATTATAAAATTGAATAAATCTATTATTATAGAATAAATTCTCCTGCTGTTCTATTAGGCAAGAAATAGATGCTCCTAAGATTATTCTGTTATAAAATGTAAGCTCGACGATCGAGTGCTGAAAGCAATTTGAAGCTTGACGATGGCCGACTCTGGTCGAGAAGTTTGCAAGAAACGGCACCGAATGTCCGTTACCATTGGATGCCACTACATATATGTTGCAGCCAGACATTCCGCGGGACTTCTACACGCGACTAGAATACACCGACGGAACTAAACCGAGGGACAAGCATATCCTGACCTTCGATACAGTTTGATTCGCCGTTGCTCGTTGTACCTCAGATCGCGTTACCAATTAAGAGATACAGGAAACGCTGGTACAGTTACTTAGAGTTCGAAACCGATGCACAGTGTACCGAATGGCCATTTTAGGTGGAAAAAGTCATTTCAGAAAATAGATACACAACTTTCATATATTCTTCTTTGGGAATGTTCAACGAGCCTAATTATTAGACAGCGGATCTTTATGCAAAATAAAACGTGTATACATCATTTGCATGGAAATCAAGCTAAATAATGATTTTTTACCTGATTTGCGACAAACTGAAGTAAAATAAAAATTTATTTTCTTTCTTAATATGTTTGATACGTTGAAAATAATATATTTCCATTCTCTATGATTTTTTAAATTTCATAGGTATGAAATTAATATAATAACCGGTGCGCTACTGAAATGTTTCGCAATTGATTAGATACCAACATATTGAATAGTGTAAACAATAATGTATATAGTAGTGTTAAATAATATAACGGTATTTTTAAATTCTTCTAATATTTCTACGGTTTCAAATTGCACCTACTCAGTTTTGTCATAAATTATAAGCTATGTAGGATTAAATATGTTTTTTTTCCACCTAGATTGGGCATATGGCCCACTGTAGCACCCAGAATTCAATTTTCTGCAAAATTCCTTTATATTAACCCTTTGCACTCGGAGCTATTTTAACTCGAAAATTCAACATTTCTTCCGACCTAGAATAATTCCATTGTATATAATTTTTTTTTCATTTTATATGGATATGAAATTGATATAATATCTCATACAGTACTTAAATGTTTAGTAATTGATTAGATACTGACATATCTAATAATGTAAACAATATTTTCAATAATGGTACAGCAATTTTTAGCGGCACCTCAGGGGCACCACTCGAGTGTTAAACTTCATTTTCAAAAAATTACATGTAATTCAAATATTCTTTCAAAAATACCACAAACTTGAAGATTGAGATCTCCGCGTTACAACGACACCAGATAAGTCGACATCATTAGCAGCATCTGTTGTGTAGGATTTTTTCCACCTAGATTGGGCATTCGGTACATATGCGATGGGAGGGAACATTCTAAGAGCGAAACGTAATTTCTTTTCTATCTCGAATCCGGATAAAAATATTAACACTAAACCGACCGAGCACTAAAAGCAATTAGAAGGTTTCAGCTTACAAGAAAGACGAAATTCTATTTATTTAGATTTTGTGCAATTTTTATTGCAATGTGGTCTCGGATAAAGAGATTTGGGGGATCAATTTCCGAATAAGCAACTTCATCATTTTAATAATTGTAAAATAGAAAAATATAAGACCGGTCATTCGACTGGCAGTGATAGGTTCAGTGTTAAACAACTTTTCTTGTTCCTTTTCACTTCTTTAAGGGGGAAACAACCCCTCAATTTTTATCGTTACTTTACCATTTCCCTGGATATGTGTCAAACATCATTTGACAGGTATGAAAATGTGTGTGTGTGATCATGAACAGTATTGAGAAATTTTGAAAACCGCAGAAACCTTGCAACTCGGTGAAAGTCTCGGGAGAAAGGATCGAAAGCGTTGAATGTTTCGAAGCTATCGAGCATCCATATAGTAAATTCTTAATGATCCTCCCGCCACGAGAACTTTGAAACTTCAATTAGCCTTGCAGTGGCGCGACCCATATTTTTTTTTATATTGAAATATGTCGCAGACTTTGCCACTTGGTTGGCGTTTGTAGAAGATTTGTTGACTGTCCACTTCCGAGTGAGGGATGACGTGTGATCAAAAAGAAGTGTATGAATAATTGAATCGGGTTATTCTGTTGATCGTAAATCAACGATCAGCGCTTTAGATGTAAACAAACCGCTGCATTTCAGTGGCAGAAACATTGCTGAAAACTACTCTGACACTGAATTCTACAAAATTAGCTGTTTAAGCCATAAAAAATGACCTACTAAGCTATAAACAAAGAACTACTGCGCGTGTTTACTCGAGCAAGATCTTCGTCGTGATCGAAGTACATAGCATTTTTTCCCTAAAATTAGTTCACTTGTTTTTAATAAACGAGATGAAACATGCCTTCAAGCTTTATTCGCGTTAAGACAGTTACGAGCGCTATTAGAACGACAACGAAGTATGTAATTACATACGCTAACGTCGCTACTGTTTCTGCCATAATTGCTGTGAATGTTTTCAATTTTTCCTGGAGTACTGAATTCATTTCAGAAGTCGATCTTATATGTTAATCATACTTCCACGTTGTGATGGAGGAATAATAATGAATACAACTACGAGATCCGTCATTTCGATGGGGTGCAATTTTGAAAGGTTTATTTGGGGAACTATTCACTAAACTTATTACTTCGGACATTGTAATAAAATTTACGCTGAATCGGCGAATAAATGATCTCATTATTTTGTATAAAGTAATATAAAGTAATCGCGATCTAATATAAAATAATCGTGAAGGATTTTTATTTCGCGTGACGGCTCGCGAAGGATCTTTCAGATTTACGCTGGCATAATTCTCGTCTCGGCGTTAACCCTGACGGGGAACCATTTTATGTCCACCTCTGTAATACAAGTAATAGCTACTATACACCGAGAGCAATTGTACCGCGTGTAATTGTACGCGGAAACGAGCGACGAAACTCGTGTACACGTATATGTATATAGAAGAGATACGTTCTGTCTCGATTACGGTTACTTGCTGATGCTATCCTAAATAATAGTGCAACGGCGGCATTGAATACTAATGGCCCGGTATAACAGTAGCGTGATTATTACGTTTGGAATATGTAACAGAGTGTCTGGAACATTAAGACATTACTCTTAGCGCGAAAACCAATTACAATGATCGAGTACGCGTAATACGGTAACGCATATGTACATACAATTATGATTAGATTCCGGATTTTATGCATTCGCTACGTACTAGAGCGTGGTCAGCACAATATAAACGGGAAGAACCTAATCACTGCTTAGGAGCCATTACGATCTGCTCGATCTTTTAGCCTTCGAACGAAGTCTCATCCAATTTTCATGTTCTTTGAAAGAATCTGTAGTTTAGCAGGATTCGTGTGCAAAACAATACATTTACGTTCAAAGATAATCCCCCAAAATTTTAAGTAGCTAACCTCTCGTTTAAGGGAACACCTTAAACTTCATCATTTTTTTCCTTGGCTGTTGATTGAGATATTAAGATGAAAAAATTTGCATTTCGTATATTTTTTTCACAATCGTGAGCAAATTATGAATTATTACAATTACAATTACAAAGTACAGTGTAATCATGAATTATAAGCTTGATTCTGGGAACTGGGACAAGTTACTGTTCTTTTTGAAGTAAAAATAGAAAAAAATGATAGAGGTAAAAATCATATGTCATAATACGTCCTAACTTCCTATGACCTTATTTTTCAGGTGGATGCACCAATGCATCCGCCAGGTACAATTGCACTTTACTCTTTAATGCAACCCAATCTTTTTGTTACACCAATCGATCCTTTTTATTATCCTCCGTATAAAAGTCCAATACTTTGTAATTGTAATTGTATTTCAATCGTAAAATCGAATTACATTGAAATTAGAATTCGTGAAAGTAATTCAATTGTAATCCTGTCCCAGTCCCCAGATCCACTCTGAATAATTCATGATTACACTGTACTTTGTAATTGTATTTCGATTGTAAAAACGAATTACATCGTAATTGAACTTCATAAGAGACCAGAATTACAAATTGCATTGTAATTTCATTGAATAAGAGACCAGAATTACAAATTACATCGTAATTTCATTGAATGAAGCGACGGAATTTCGAATCACGAAATAATTGAATACAATATAATTGAATTACATTGTAATTAAAATTCGTGGAAGTAATTCAATTGTAATTCACCACAACTCTGGTGTAAGAAAACGTTTTGGTAGCACCTGACATTCGTAGCGTCTGGTTGAATGATGAGGTGGATGGAATCGAGACAATGGTCGTTGGAAGTTAGATTGAGAAGGAACGTCTGATTGAAATTGCAGGCGAGGGCTGCGTGGAGAAACCGGTGTCGACCTTATGGCGCAATTACGTTAGCAGCAACAGGCCGGACGTGTCGATGAGGTTGACGGTCACGAACGGTGGTTTGACCGCGACGACGAAGGACCACGGTCTGACGGAGTACTGGGCGCACAGAGTCACTTATTGTACAGCACCTGCTTCCCACCCGCGCCTCTTTGTCTGGGTCTACAGGCACGAGGGGCGCAGGTTGAGGCCCGAGCTCAGGTGCCACGCCGCCCTCTGCAGCAAGGAGTCCACCGCCAGGAGGCTGGCCTCGACCTTAAACGCCAGGCTACAGCAGGCGCTCCTGGAATTCCGACGGGACAAGGTCTCCAGGCAAAATGCTAGGTAAGGATATCGATCATGAATCCATTCCGGGAAATTGTCTTTGGTTATTTGCTCTTTTCACCCTTCTGCTCGGGACACTGTGCCGTGCCGCCGTGCCGCCGGTTACCGCCAACTTCTCTGTCTTTATTTTTCTCTCTTTCCCTTTATATTTGCTCTCTACACCAATCACACGTGGCAAAAACGAGAACAGAAGAGCTAGTCGATGCGATTTATTTATTTTTTCGGTTCGGCGACATCAGAAACTACGCGAGTCACTATCTATTAACTTTTTAGGAACGGGACGCCGGACGGTGCCACTTTTCTTCGGGAACAAATGGTTCCTAATTTTGTTATTTGCATTTTTAACTAGCAATAGGAAGTCCGAGCATTTTTGTCAGGAACAATAGGGTAAAGTGCCCAAATATTAATCACTTTTCGTTGATGTCATCTTTTGATTACTTTAGAATGCTCTTTTTCGACCAAAAAATTACCAGTTATAGATGCATTTCCTCCATATAAGATTATGGGGTCAAGTTTGTTCAAAAATTAATACAGCTTGGGAAAAATATTTTTTTGTGGTGTGTCATTTGCAGGTTCCAGCGAAAGGGATTCTGAATATGTTACACCTCGAGTCCCTAATATGACACCTAGTACCATATTCGGCACCCACACCAAGAATGTCAATAGCTATAGCCATATTAGGGAACCCTTGGTAGTGCCATATTAGGAACTCCACGTGGACTGATAATACTAGCTACTAACAAAGAGAAAATTAATTTCAGCCCAAACCAACAGTTGGCAAACATTAATATAAATAAACTGAAACTACAGATATGTTCGAAGATTTCAAAATCACTTCCTCGAAAAAGATACAATCGAAAATCTAACCACAAAAATATTCAACACGTGGTAAACTATTGTTTGAAGATTTTCTCACTAGAGTGCGACTTCTCCTTTACAAGATATAAGGTAGTGCCGTAATAGACGACTGTACCATATTTGGGCTCTTTACCCTAATCAGTTTAATGAAAGAATCAATGAAAAATTGTTTCAACAGAACTAATTGATTGTCGTGTCTCACATCTATACTTTATAAAATAATCGATATTGTAGATTGAGTTCTTCTTAGAAGCGTATCTGTCGTCAAGCGACCATTAATCATCAATTGACATCGTCCGATAATAAATCCGTCACGAATACGTCTCGTGTCACAGAACGTTAGAAGTGAATCTCCCAAACACGATTTCTATCCGAGGAAAGCGTGTACAGTAAATTTCATTAATCCGACGACGAGGAAAGCGATTGTTTTTCTACTGTCCGGTAAACACGAGTTACAGCGAGAGAGAAACAGTGAGAGAGATCTGTTCTCAAACAGACAATTTGGGTCATGTCCATAGATCACAGAGTGCACGATCGAGTCGCGATTCAGGTCGTGTGTTGATCGTCGTTTGATTCAATGTTCCGAAGAATTCAGCGAGTCAATAAGGGGACAATCAATTTTTCTGGATATATCGTCGCTGCGTTTCTACATATACTCGTCCTGAATGTTCAAGTTGAATAGTTTTCAAAGATAAATGAAAAACAAACCAACTTTCTCTATGACTTCATCATTCACTGCCGCTGTCTACTCTGAGTTCCGAAATTCTCGGACCCTTCTGTATTTTAAGTTTCCTCCGTTTTATCTCTTGAAGTGTCTCATTATACTCGAACGAAACTTTGAAACGCGTCTGTTTATGGAAAATTATGTGTCGACGTGACATAGAGACTTTATTATGTGTGTGGTAAACCCACTTCGAAAGTTGAAATAACATGCGAGAAGTTGGAAGCTCGTTTAGATAATGTGCGTTTCGTTAGAATTTAACCTTCTCTCTGATTCCCAGGAAATAAAAAGTTGACGAATGGAAAATTTCCAAAAATTCTCTAGGAATACTATCTGTGATGTGTTTCAAATTTTTTATACGCATTTCCTTTCGCAGATTGTCGCTAGCAAACGCTCTGTACGAGAACCCATCGTTACCGCGGCGGAAGCTACTTCTAAGCACGGGTGGACAAAATTACCGACCGCCCTTGGAAAGATCGAAAAGCGCTCCGAAATTATCTGCGATCGAAGAGGACATTGTTGCTGAGGAAGTCGAACAGCAGAGGATTCTAGAGGAGCTGAGGACTCTGGAAACTGTTGCTCGCAGCTGGCAGGATCAAGACAGTTGGAGGATCGCTCGACTTCTCGATGCTCTGAATCGCGAATCGTCCGATGAGAATGGAAGTATCTCAAGCGGTTGCGAAACTGCTAGCACTGCTACCAGCGAGGAGAGGGCTCCTGGACCGGAGGACAATCATGCTGCAGGTCATTAGCTTCTTCATTTCTCAAAATTTCATAAATTCATTCTGCCAAACTCGTTTAAATTCTCGCATCCTCAGACCAGAGTTGGGCAAAACGTAATCCGATTAATGATTGAAAATTACGATTAGACTGCGGATGTTTGTGCAATTTTCAATCTTCGTAGGCAAATTTTAAGAAAGTAGAATCACGTAGAATCTTATTCAGTGGTAGAAGTCTTTGTAGTTCTGGACTAAATAAAAATTGTACAAAATTCTATCGAATATTATATTGTAGCCTTTTTTTCAAAATTTTCGGAAGCCATCCGCAGTCTAACTACGATGAATATAAAATCCAATTATTAATCTTGGCTACTCCCAGACAGCACTCCAACGTCTTGAAGACGTCTTTGTGCTGTCTGGGATAACTAGTAAAGATCCGGAGTCTAGTGACGAGAAATTAATTGAGAGGTTACGTTTAGTCAGTAGACCAAGAAAAGAGTCCTCTACGAATTCTATTTCTCAACAATCGCGAGAGTTTGGTCTCAGAGAGTATCTGATAATATTTCTTATTTGCAAATATTTATTTGATATGGTCATTCGTAGCGAAACACTGACGACACCGATTCTAACCTGTACGATTTCGAACAGGTGAGCCAGAGCAAAGGGACAGGGCAGAGAGACGGGTGATGTTTTCGGATGACGTGGTCCGAATGGGTCCGGGGCCTCGAAGGAACTCGGACGGTTCCCCAAACTTCATGACCTGCGCGGGAAGCCCGCGTTTCCACCTGCGGAGTGCGCAGACGAACCGGAAGAGGTTTGCAGCCCAATCCGAGGAGGACGAGTCGATGGAGGACGAGTCGATGGAGGACCCGAGCTCCCACGTGTTCGACTTCGAAGACGTCGAGGATTTCGACGACGTGGTCGACTACAGGCCCAGGGGCGAGATCCTGCGTAGGATCGAGAATCCCCAGGACAGGGAGAGACGAGTGATGGAGACGTACCCGGCCAGAATGAACCACGAGCTTCTTCAAAACGACGAGTCCCCATTTCTGACCTTGGACTCTCTGGACGAAGAAGTGGACAGCGATGAGAGCGGTTACGTGGAGGCGCCGCCGAAGTGTCTTCTGGGTCAGGACGACCGCAAAGAGGAGGAAGAGTCCAACAATGGTCGCGTGGAAGCGTGTCAAGGACAGTCTGAGTCATCGGACGTGTGTAGGAGGTCGAAGGCTGTTCAAGAGAGTCAGACGAAGCTCGGCGATCCCAAAGAGTCGAAGGAGGAGAAGAAAACGAAAGAAGAGCCTGAGCCGAAGGACCCTGTGCCGGTCGAAGAGAGAGTCAAGGAGAAGGAGAGAGAACGAGCCGATTTCATCAAGTGTCCCATCTCGGAGACTATCAAGAAGCTAGCGAACGCTTCCCTGAAGAGCTCCAAGTCCCTGGAGATGACCACGAACAGCTGTCTGAAGGCTCTGAACAACCTGAAGACCTCCAAGTCCTTCGACGGCGTGAAGACCATCGAGATCGACGCGGAATCCCCCAGTCTTCATCAGAGGAAGCAACTGCTGGCTCAACACGGTGTCGTTGTGTGAACGTTCCCCGGGGAATGAACGTAATCCCGAGAGTTCCGACACAGCATGTCCTTTTCTGATCTTTGAAACGGCGAAACCGGACTGGATGGACTGATTAGCGTTAGAGTTGCTCGTTGACTGTTCGATAGAGGATTTTGTTGTGCTCCATCGGCGACAGGAGCTAGAGAAATCGTTGATTAGATGTTGTTGACACTGTTTTAGTTGTTCCGCGTGCGATACACGCGTTTAGAAGACGAAGTATGGTGTAGTTGGTGAGACAAGTTTCACGCTTTGGCCTATGCCCGATATGGCCGGCGAGTGTTTAACGATGAAATGATTTCTGAATACACGAGATATCCCAGGATAATGAATTTTAAGGACGCTGAAAGACCTCGATAGTATTTAAAATTGCGGAAGGTTTTACTTCCAGAGTCGTTTAAAGTACTGTTGCTATACAGTGTTTAACTAAATGATGTTGTATGATATTGTTATGTGATGTTGTCATAATAGTATTCGTTCGACGAGGTATTTGTAATTGTTTCCGACAATTTTGTAGTAATTAAACAATCAATGTCTAAGCAGAATTAATAGGAATTACTGTCGAATATCTTTTTGTTGTTATTAAAACCTGGGATATTCTGCAAACTGTTTGACAAAACTGCTGCGAACACAAATTGATAAGTGTAATTGAGAGAGAGAGGAAATATATTTAATTCGGACTTATGGTTGTCATGAGTCCCGGTTAATTACGACTGAAGTTGTCTGTTGCAAGACATCCGATTTCTACGACGATTGGTCTGAGAGTGAATTTCTGTAGACAACCGAGTGTGTGTTTTTGTTTAGAGAACTTTCGGAGAGAACGATCTAGGTCTACTGAAATTATGGGAAATCGAATGGACGTCTCTGCGTAAGGTTGCTGCATTATTCGCACAAATTAGGCGAAGAAGATTTTGTAAATACGTTGAGCGAGCGTCGAGAATATTTCTCACCGAAATTCGGCATCGAGGGTTCAATGGCATCACCATTTATAAATATACTGGGACAGAAATTATTCTTAAAAAAGCTGAAACGTAACGTACTTTTGAAACAGGAACGTGCCATAGATATTTTGGAAACATAGCGAAAAATGTGTACGATGCTGAAACCGATAAACACGTTGACGAAGTTACAGTGGATTGAATATTTCCAGAGCGACGTTTATCGTTGAGGTCAGAGAGAATGTTTGCAACTCGCACGAGAGAAGAATTAATTCTGTGCGTACTCTACAAAATTAATGTATGCCGATGCACGAGAAGAAAAGAATAAGAGAGAAAGTGACTATATGTGTGCGCAATATTTTCCAGAAACAGGATCGAATCCTGCGAGCAGAAACGTTACGTGAGAACGGTCGAGGTATATGTAGAACGATGTATACGAGAGAGTCTTAAAAATTGATAGCAACTGGGAAATGCAGTTTGCAGTCTTGTCGAACCACGTAACGAAATCGCAACCGTACAAGACCTGTATACCGCTATAGGTTGCCCAGTAATTACAGATCGCGTGCAAAACCGGCAGAAAACTCGAATTGCAACTCTGCAAGGCGCATCTCCTCGCTTGGATCCGGGTCAATCGATAGAATAGGAACTTCTCCGCGGCCATCAACCCCGCGTTCGTCTTTTTACGAAGGGCTGAGTCGCCATCCTTGTTTGTCGATCGAGAGGCGTTCAGCTTCCGTGAACATAATATTCCGAGAGATTTTGGGTGAACTGTTTCTGAAAACACATGTGTAATATATTTGAATTTAGAGAATTTTCTAATAAATTGTATCACAAATATCGACCGAGATTTTTCTTACTGTAACAAGGGAATCCCTCAACCCTTTGCACTCGGAGCCATTTTAACTCCTACCATTTCTTCCGACCTAGAATATTTCCATGATCTTTTCTTGTGTAGATGGGAGTACTGATACAATTTATTCCTGCAGTATTCAAATCTTTAATAATTTATATTAAATGCGGAAATATTGTATAATGGGAAGAATGTTTTTAATAATGGTGCTAAGGATTAACATATACGTTGAGTTGTATAAGATAAATATCCATTTCAAGATTATGAATGCCTCAATGAAGACATTTTTTAAGAAATCGCTGTCTGGTGAAACAAATGTTGCGTTTATTGAAAATATTTTCTGGTATGGTTTATAGCTACGTATTTTGTTTAGTTATTAGCAGCATTTAAATGTTTATTACTATTTCTTTTTAGAGTGAATCTTCTCGATTCAAAATAATATAACTCAAATACATTTATTTGAAAGCTTATTTCATCACGAGTCGAAATTATTAATGGAAATAATGCGGGTTATTGTCTTTTAGATCTCATAGTGCAAATACATTGTTGGAAAATGAGCATTCCCTACGTGCAACGTTGTGTTAGCTATACATTCAGCGGCGCTACGAATCGTTTATTCAAATTTTGACCTTCCAGATATCATCTACACTGGCATGCAAAAACTGGACGTAAGACAAGTATTATCGATTACATTGCATAGGAATGTATGCAAATGTACCGTGCACGTAGCTCTTCCGGTGTTTCTTCAGGATTCGCGTTAGTAGAGAACGTTCCCTTCAGATGGCAGCAACGGTTCTTTCTTAAACCACAGACAAGGTATAGGAGTATAAGTCTACGGACCCGCCTTTGGATAACATGCCCCGTTCCAAGATTACATCGTTTACCAGATGACGGATGTGGGAAAGAGCTATAGTCTGTCGAGAATTCGCAATACCATGAAGCTAATGTGTACCTAGAGGGGAAACGGAAATCGTCACCGTATCTTCCTCTGTATAAATATTTATGAAAACTGTAACCATAATTCTTTTGGTTAAAAATAAAGAATATTAGTTACAACAGTACCATTTCGGTGTCAAGCCGTCATTAGGTGTATTAGCAAGAACTGAATATTCTATATACTTCATTTTTACTATATGGAACCTATTTTTGAACAGTGGAAATAGTATTTATGAAGATTGTATTACAAAAATACGAAATGTAGCAAAATCAATTTTGCTTTACTGCTCATCATCATTTCTAGTCATTGTATTTATATTCTCTCGTCTTTCTTTCAAACCCAAATGCCACCTTTAATTGAAGCCCTCAAACGTTCGAAAATTCTAATAAGAATAAGAAGCATATTACAATTGGCTTGAAAATTTCTCTTGAAAACGTACGTATTTTCTAAAATTATTTCTCAATCATACACGGAAGCCTCGTTAGTAGGGAACGTTCCCGTCAGGTGACAGCAACGGTTCTTCCTTAAACCATCGCGGGATATTGCAGGATATCTGCCGAGAATAATAAGTGACGCGCAAATAAAATACACGAACTTTAAATGCTAATTTGCTAATAGAAAAATATATTGTATACCGAACATACAAAAATGAAAAAAAAGAATGTGGTTAGACATATCTACGATTTTATTTACTTTATTTTCAATTTGTTGATGTTATTAAGTCTCTTGCCATTGGATATACAGACAATTTTTATTTCTTTCATCTATATTAGTATACACATATTATTTTGTTTAATTAAATGGATACTCGAGCTCGTAAACGCAACATAATGCAAAGAGAAGCTCCAAAGGACAGATAATCATGAAAGTGGTCTAAGTCTAAGTGATATATTTCTTGTTTGATATGGAAATGAATTCCATATAATCTTTAAATAACAATTATTAGGTTGGCAACTAAGTTCGCGACCTCCATATTTTCCCAAACAAAGTCATTTATAAATATTTTCTAAGCACGAGTATTTTATATTAAATTAATCGAAAAATTCAGAGCTTCCCAATGATATACAGTCCAAAGGAATGATCACTGAATGAGGCTATAATGATACAATAAAAAAATTACGAAACAAAAGGTCGCGAATTTAGTTGCCAACCTAATACTATCTCACGTTCCATTTTTTCACAATATCGTAAAAATTACATTGAATTAATTTAGTTTAAAATATAATGTGATATTATTGACGAACACTATATACTGTGCAAAAGAAAAAAGCACCCAGTATAATTATAAAATATATTTACAAACGTATAGTTTGTAAAATATATTCTCGTATTCTCTCATATATGTTAAAGTATATTCTCAATTTAACATTAAATTAAATAATTATATTTATAATCTAAACATAATCCTTCATAATCATTCAATTAAACAGCGGAATCCTTTTTCAAAACTTACTGTGCTCTTATTTGATATTTTACGCATTTCTATTAAATATGGCCGGGTGGCTGTTTCTTAAAACATCAGTGACATATTCAGTTGAAAAAGAACTCGGAAAATTCGCTTGCTATCTAATCGATCGTGTATTTCCGCGTGCAAAACAGTTTCCGCAGCATCAAACAGTTCGCCGCGGTTGCCGACAACTTTTCCCATTTACGGGTTATTACGCGTAGCTCCCGTTTCGTGGCACCGATGCGAACAATGCGAAACCGAATAGGAGCAATGCCATATTGAATGTGCGACGACAGCGAAATGGACCTTGCGTCGAGTCAAGATCAAGGTACCTGATGAAGCCTCGTTTGGAGTCACAGTTCTCCACGGGTATGATAATGTGCTCGGCGTGTTCGTGCGTACACACACAAACAGGCGCGCGCGCACACATGCACACGTATGTGCCGCTTGACTCACGTCTGCCTGACCTACTAACTTGTCCAGGTACGCACACATCCGTACGCGGATGCACATTCAGCGCACACATCCTCTAAGTGCCACATAAGTGCACGAACAAGAATCAGGACCGCGACGTTTTTTTTTTCTTCTTTCTCCCTCTTTTCTTAACTTTCGGTTTACGTATTCCTCGCCGCTTCGTTTGCCCACCAACGTAATACTAATTTCCTCTTCGACGACCTCCGACCACCCCCGTCCTCCGAAAATTACATCTTTCTCCACCGACGCCAACGATGGCCCGCGAGAAATCAATTACGTTTCTTCGAGAGGACACCGTGAGAAAGTAGTCGTTGTTTCGTTGAAGATGTGCGCGCGATTTGGGGGTGGACGCCATTTTGCACGGTCGAAGAAGACGCTTTTCAAGAGATTCGAACGTTCAACTTGGACCGAGAGAAACAGCTTTCTAGCTGGCTTCCATCACAATTCTACTTCGAGGACAATTCATCCTCGGCTTTCCTCCGGCGACGATTAATTAGTATAGTGTTCCTCGAACCGGCCGGCCGTCGTCGTGATCCATAAATTTCGAATTGGCGGCGGTTCGATGGAAACTCGGGTTCTTCGATACCTTCGTTCCACTTATTTTTGTTTGCGACTGGTCGGTTGGTGGACGGTGGGTTTGCTAAGTAGCTTGAAAAATATGTTTGGAGAATTCGGAAAAGACGGTGGGTTTGTTCATTGATTTTATGCGTTTAACACCGGAAAGAATAAATTAAATGCGAAAGTTAGACAAGTGTAGAAAAGCATACAGTTGCATTATTTTCAACTGGCAATGATTTTTGAAAAAATGAATAAATGTGTATGTATGCTATTTTGCGTGAAAGTGGTCCCCCACCCGGAGGTTAAAAAATGACAGAAGAGTTGATGAGGATTGTGTTTGACTGTATAGATTGCTGATAAAAACTCAAAAGCTGAAAGAGGCACCCAGTATAATTATAAAATATAATGACAAACAATATCTTCACGTATAAATTGTATTATGAAATGATTGATTTATTGCATTTAAAGTATATTCTCAGTAGTATTGAATTAAACAGCGAAATCCTTTATCAAAACTTACTGTTTTTATTTGATCTTTCACGCTTTTCTATTAAACATGGCCAGGTGCTTCTTTCTTTTGCGCTCCGAAGATCGCTCCGGTACTTTATGAAGTGCCACTACACCAGAAACACAGAGTGTGTCAATACGTTTTCGGTCGACCGTGTATTTTTAGAGTCGCCGGGTATCTTTTTTTTGACGGATCTTCACCTCTCAACAATGACAAGAGGAATCTTCATCTCCGTCTGGCGTGTGATACGGGTGTATGCGTGCGAAGGTAATGCACAGGTACGCTCCGGTGTTTGCAGGTAGCCGTGCGTCCTGGAGGGGCACGTCGAGCCCCCTGTCGATCGAGGAGAGGGGAAATGGGCACGTGGGGTCCCATAGAGCGGCGAGTATAGCTGCTCGTAGGGGCCCGCACCCATACGTTCGCGGGCCCGTGAGTAGTGTTAACGGCCTTGCTTTATGTGGGTCATGAAACAAGGTCCCACCAGCACGAGGAGCACGAGGAACACGAGAGAACACAGCACGCTCGGGCTCGAACCTCGGGCTCTCTTGGTACTTCCACATCCCAGACCCATACCACGCCGCTCTCTCGACTCGACGATCATCTACACCAGCACAATACAGTAGTGCTCGCTTAAATTTGCTAAATCTGTTACACTGAAATTTCCACGACCCATACCCCACTCTTTCGCCCCACCCCCCTCCAACACTTAGCTCTACGAACACGACGGAGCCTTATCTCGGCAGACGAGGAAAGAGAATGAAAACATTTTAAAAACCAAGCTTATATTAAAATGCACTCGAAAGGAGAAAATAATTTTTTTCCTGATTCTCCATAATATACCGAATCCAGTTAAATGATTAGTAATATTTATCCCCAAAATTTCAAGCGGGAATACAATCTAAAAATCAGCTAAAGTATAGGGAAACGATGTAGATTCTCACATAACGCGATGAAAATTTTGTTTAAAATTACTCTGTAATATACACAGTGTGTATCTATACATTCTGTGGCAGAAAGTGCACAGTCGTCGTATGTACAAAATGTTTTGTACATGTACTATAGGTATAGTTATTGTGTACAGTGTTTTTAAACAAGTTTCAGATCGCGTTATACGGGAGTCTCCTGTAATTTTCAAAAATAAACATTTTCATGAACTGAAAATTCTATTACAATTTAAAAAGACACATCCAATGTACGTGATAAGTAGACTGTGGTTCTTTATGGAGAATAAAAATTGTCTGCATCGTTTGCAAGAAATAGATACTAAATTGAATGTTGTTTCTTCCCTTAATGATTTTAACTAAGGATGTTGACATCTTCAATCTTATAAAATTCCCCAACAATTTTGAATTTCATCTACTCAATTTTGCTATAAATGCATAAAAATCCGCAGTGTAGTGATAATTATGAATATCTGTATGATAGAATATTTACGACTTTGCATTGTTTAACTTTACTACAAAACATGTGACAGCACGTGATACACGTAGTAAGGTTGCCTTTGTCTACAGTAGACTCCCATAAAACGCGATCAAAACATTCTTTAAAATTAGTGTGTATCTATTTATATCTTCTGTGGCAGTAAGTGTTTTGCATCACGAAAATCACGAATCACGAGTGATCCAAAAGTAGCAGTTCACGCCATCCCTAATCTTTATGCATTTCTAACAAAATTGAGTAGATGAAGTTCAAAATTTCTCTGGAAATTCCATGTGCTATTTAAACTGTAGTGCCCAAGGTGGTTCGGAACCCACCTTATAAAAACTGTAGGTCCCGTCGCGAAATAACCCTGAATAGGAGTTCCAAAAGCGACGTAAAATAGGAAAAAAAAAAAGTTCAAAATTGTTGAAAAGTGTTTAAAATTCAAGATGTCAATATATGCTTTACTCCTCTATTAAAATCATTAAGGGAAGAAATAACATTCAAATTAGTTTCTATTTCTTGATCTACGAGATCTACAAGACTTCCGAATTTGTTCTTTGCAAAGATTCTCGTTCTCTCTGGATATTCGTTGCAAAGATTGCAGGTAACATTGTATGTATGTACCTGTTCTTCCTGGTTCCGCGTCGAAACGCACAGGTAAGTTCACAGGATTCCACATATGGGTGCGTTGTTATCGCGATATTTCCAACACGGCGAATTTATTCAGCTGTTTCGCGGACTGATCGGTGGATGATTGCATCGGGATTATGATCGTAAATGGAATGATAACGAGGTGTCGATGGGCGATCTTTGATTTTGTGGATTATTCAAACAGCAGACTCGATAATCATGGCATTAGACGCGGCGGAAATACTGGACTAGTGGTAACAGTACCGAGAGTACAGTTATTGTAGAGATTATAGTAATAACGCTAAACGTGGAATGGTATTGCAACATTGATTCTGAGATTATACTAATAACGACAAACTTTCACACCTGAGAGCGTGCGATGTTAAACATTTCTCGGGCTGATAATATTTCGGAATACTACTTCAACCATGCATCTGTTAAACGTAATCCTCAGTTTATAAAAATTATATGAACAAATTCGGAATTGAATTTCAATCAAATTCTAAGCTGACAGATGCGTCTGTAATGTCTTGAGCCTAATCCTCTCTTGACGCAACTAATTGTAAGATCAATAATTTGAAGTAAAGTTAAAGTTGAACAATGATTAAACTGCGGATGTTTATGCAATTTTCAATTTTTGCAGGCAAATTTTGAGAAAGTGGAATTAACTGAAATTTTATTTTCAGTGGTAGTAGCCTCTGTAGATCTGGAACAAATAAAAATCATACCAAACTCTATCGAATTTTACACTCCAGCATTTTTTACAAATTTTCAGATTGATGCATAAAGATCCGCAGTCTAATAATGATTAATAAACCTACAAATTACGATTAAAGTGGTAACTGCATTTATTAACTTGACTGGAATTGTTCCGGATAATTTTTGCATTTCAATGGATTTTTGAAGCTAATGACTGCTCACAATTAGATTAATTTGCATTGATTAATATAAGCAGATAAGACAATCGTGTTTTCCTTAACGACTATGGTAATTAGAAAGTTTCTCAGTGTACCATGGTAGATATAGTACAAATAGAGTATTCCACGAATTCGGAGACTATTTAAGAATTTTTATTTGTAAAATTTTGTTAGGAAACGGAGAACGTGTTACAGCTTCTAATGGCATAATTTTAATTCGTTCAACGGTTCCACTTAGATAAAGTGAAAACGAAAGCTTACGTTCTACAAGAACATTGAAATATTATTATTTCTGGTATTGCGTGTACCATTGGTACATGAACTTGCATTAATTATTCTTTGCCGAAGTGCCGCAGGAGATGAATAATGCGAGACTTTCGAAAAACTTGCAAATGCGCCTGCAGACATGCAACCCGAATTACGCGATCTATTTTAGCCGCAGTGAAAGTACATACTGCAGTCTACTACATGGTTGTTTTTGAAGATCGTAGATCCGAGTAAATCATGAATGCATGGATCGTTCTAATCGGTGCATAAAACATCCGACGACTATTATTCCGTAACATGACGAACAACCGCGTACACCGGTTAAATAAATTTCTTCCTTGAAGCACATATTGTTATAAAGATTGCGAGAGCTCTGAATAAATTCAGTCTTGTTTCGTTTTAAACATGTATCTCTAGTTCTTTTAAAATTCACCGGAATATGTGTTTCCTTAAAATTAATAATACACAGAACGAGTACTGTTTTCAAAAGTTGTTCCAATGATTTTTCAGCGAAACAGTTTTAAAAAGATAAACGACTCCTATTTTCTGAGATCTGAACTGACATAACATTTCTAATTTTTATAAAACAACGTATGCCAGTTACATTTTGGGCTCGGTACGGTTCGTGTTCATGGTATCTGAGAAAAATACTACATTTTAGTGATATGATTACACTGCGGATCTTTATGCAAAATAAAAATTGTCTGCATCGATTTCAAGGGACAGAAAATAAATTGAACGTTATTTCTTCCCTCAATAATTTTAATAGATGAGAAATCCTGTATACAGGGTGAGTCACCTAACGTTGCCACCTCAAATATCTTTGTTGTTTTTAAAGATACGTCAAATGTCTGAAGGACAAAGTTGAATGGTAAAATGGGGCTCATACGATACCAACAAATTTTTGTTTCTATGTAATTTTTTTTAATGGAATGAAGTATTTTTTACTACATCAATCGATGCAACTGGACACATTCGTTATAAAAAAGTACTAACCTACGTATGTCGAAAATTTAGTAGTTCAGGAGTGTTTAAATAATTCTAAAACACCATTACTGTCGTACTAAGACGTTACACTAGTAAAATAAATGCTAATGTCTTAGTACGACAGTAATGGTGTTTTAAAATTATTTAAATTGAAATATCTCCTGAGCTACTAAATTTTCGACATACGTCGGTTAGTACTTTTTTATAACGAATGTCCAGCTGCATCGATTGACGTATTAAAAAATACTGCATTCCATTTAAAAAAATGAAGGTGACCTTCATATCTCCAAAAAAATTATTGAGAAACAAAAATTTTTTTGGTATCGTATGAGCCCCATTTTACCATTCAACTTTGTCCTTCAGACATTTGACGTATCTTTAAAAACAACAAAGATATTTGAGGTGGCAACGTTAGGTGACTCACTCTGTATACATCTTCAATTTTTTAAATTTTCCTACAATTTTGAATTTCATCTACTCAATTTTGGTATAAATGCATAAAAATCCGCAGTCTAGATACGATACTTCGTAATCTGATTAAACATCGTACCGCTTGAAGACGTCCGGTGTTGGACGTTCAACATTTTTTAGTCAAAAGATGTCTTTAAGACATCCTTTACGACATTAAGACGTGTTGAATGTGCTACGAACGTCTTCCGAACGTTTTTGGTTTTTTCGTGGCGGCCAACGACGACACAGGGGCCCGTTCCTCTTCCCCAGGCTTTGTAGTCTGTTCTTGTGCACGGCAGAACTGCCTCGAACGCGGCTAATGGGCCGAGCTCACGTCGCGGCTCGCTTAACGATCAAGTTCGATTTCTCTTGGCATCGTGACTACCGCGCGTGCACACGCACGGTGAAAATCGTACGGGGTGCCGACGAAAATTATTGCCGTTTAGGTTCACGCGTGGACGGACCACCTTCCGCGACCAGGGACACTCTAATCACACGGTCTGCGACCAGCGATCCCGATCCGATCCACGGTCGATCGATAAACGCTCTCTACAACTATAACCCTTCAAACAGAATCCTTTTCTTCAAAACCAGTTAACATGACTCGAATTGTATATTTTTTCCAATTTCCGATTCATACCGATTTGTCATTTTTAAATTTTAGACATTCCCAACTGGACGCCGCGCTGTTGGATTTTTCATTGCGACGGACGTCTGCATCAAAGAAGTTTTCTGACTGTTTCATGATTTTTTTGATTGTTTAATGTGGAGGAAGGTTTAATTCCTCTACGCACGACTCCCCGATCGTTCACAATTTAATTTGGACGATGTGCTGGCCGGTAAAACTCCACTAATACTCACTTCTCTTTCCATTGGCGCTATATGATCGGTACTATCCGAGGACTTTACTTCGGACTGATCTGTTCAACGCCTGTAAAACAGAATTGTGCTAATTGAATTACATTTGTAATTCAATTACACTATTGAACTTACCGAACTGTTCAAGATTGACAATTGTTTTCTCGAGTTAATATTTTAAAACGCGAGCACGCGAGAAGATATGTTCTGACTATTAGCAAGCGTTCACATTTTTCGTAGATAAATATCGTTAATATAATAAACAATGGCGTCTCCGAGTCGGAAAAGTAAACACTCACAATGAAGATTTCCTTTCTGTTCAAGTATACACGCAAAACGCTGCACACACGATTATTTCAAGAGAAATTATTTTGTTACGGACTGAACGTAATCTACGAACTAGTTCTCACGGATTGAAGGTTCTAGGGCACCAGGGTGTCTCGGTACGTGAAACGTGCGATATAATTAACATAACAATTGCATGTCGCAGAATGACGGCAATGTGTTCCTGCTCCAGTGGTGGTTGCGTTTCTGCACTGCCGTCTTTCGCAACAGCGTATACATCAATTTATTGTTAGACAAACACGGATCATTCGAATACAATAAACTAATTATTTCAGCCGACCAGTGCCTGTCAAAAATAGGTTCAATTCGACATTAACTTTTTTATTCTCTTTGCTGTCCACTTAGAGAAGACATTTCTTCACCTCGAAACCACAATTAATTTTTTTGTTCTCTTTGCTGTCCAATTAGAGAAGACATTTCTTCACCTCGAAACCAAAATGAATTATGAAGAATGATTATCACCAAAAAGAAGAAAAATCCACACAAGCTATTTATAGAGAATGACTGAAAAATAGGTTCAATTCAATGTAATTTTTTTATTCTCTTTACTATATCCACTTAGAAAATACAATTCTTCACCTCGACACCAACATTAATTATGAAGAATGATTATCACCAAAAAGAAGTAAAATCCACACAAGCTATTGATAGACAATGATTGAAAAAAATGTTCAATCCATTATTAATTTTTTTGTTGATGATTGAAAAAAATGTTCAATTCAACATTCATTTTTTTTATTGATGATTGAAAGAAATGTTCACTTCAACATTAATTTCTTTATTGATGATTGAAAAGAATGTTCACTTCAACATTAATTTCTTTATTGATGTTTGAAAAAAATGTTCAATTCAACATTAATTTCTTTATTGATGATTGAAAAGAATGTTCAATTCAACATTAATTTCTTTATTGATGATTGAAAAGAATGTTCACTTCAACATTAATTTCTTTATTGATGATTGAAAAAAATGTTCAATCCATTATTAATTTTTTTGTTGATGATTGAAAAAAATGTTCAATTCAACATTCATTTTTTTTATTGATGATTGAAAGAAATGTTCAATTCAACATTAATTTCTTTATTGATGATTGAAAAGAATGTTCACTTCAACATTAATTTCTTTATTGATGATTGAAAAGAATGTTCAATTCAACATTAATTTCTTTATTGATGTTTGAAAAAAATGTTCAATTCAACATTAATTTCTTTATTGATGATTGAAAAAAATGTTCAATTCAACATTAATTTCTTTATTGATGATTGAAAAGAATGTTCAATTCAACATTAATTTTTTTATTCTCTTTCTTGTCCTTTTCTTTCCTTCACGCAGCCCATCGATAGATAATGATTTCTATCGTCGAACGTTCAAAGGATGACTAATCGTGTAAGCGCCGGGATTCTCGTGGATATTCAATGCACGTAATTGAATTCGGTCCGACATTTCGGCGGTTAGGAATTCATAATCAGCAACACGAGGTAAAGGCACGCGTTTCGGCCGCGGTTGGTCCGTGTATCGAAGATTATGCTGGAACTGGGCCAAGTCGAAATTTGACACACTTCTGGCCGCGCGTTCGAATTCGAGCGCAGACCTTCTTCAGGGTAGATGGACGACGGTCGGCGTCGTTGCCGACGCAATTGCCTTCCGTGGTTGTTCTCCAGAACAACAACGGTTTGACAAAACCGCGATGAAACGACAGGATATTCCGAATTCCCACTGAGAAATCGAAATTACGTCGAACCGTTCGTTCCAAGTTCGACACGCTTTCGACTATTTAAAGAAAGTCGCGCAAAATTCTCCGCCAATCGCGGGATCCAGAAAACTGTAAAACAGCGAACAGAGACGCGTCGCCGTTTGCAATTTAACTGCGCCAATGAATCCGTTGTTTTTCTTTTTACCGACTCCTGCCCGATGAACCAGAACTATCAGATGATTGCATAAGTTCGTGTCCGATTTCAAAATAATATTCAATGGTCAAATTTTAAAGATTTGGTTAAAAAAATTGGTTAAATTAAAATTAAAAAATTATTGAACTTCCTACGATTATGTACAATATAATTGATTAATGAAGTGGTATTCTTTAAAATTTAACCATTGAATTTTATTTTCAAATCAGACACGAACTTACGCAATCATCTAATATTTACAGTCCTTAAAACCCACCAAAATAGTGAACTGTTAATTTACTTCAAGCAAACCTCAAAAATGAATAACTCGAATCAAAATTCTGTTAAACTTGTATGGAAATAATTAATTTTTATAATGTGACATATGTTATATGTAATCCAATACATCACAAAACTAAGTGAATAATTTTTATTCCTGTTCCAAAATGATTATTAGGCCGAAAGAATTTTTCTACAAATGTCTAGATACAGAAAATAATTTCAATGTTATCCTAAGGTGTGCTGCAATACATTGGTGAATTGTTTCTGTAAGTATGTCTGTGTGGATCCACGAGCAGCGTATTCGCGATGCAAAAGAAGGATTCCCGTGGTGTTATCGTTGCGGTTTCGTCCGTCGATTGCGCGGCGGGGTAGGAAAGAAGAATTTCGCAAATCGTCGAATAATTAAAGGCGATTCGGATCATGTGAGTGGTGCTGTTCACACAATTACGTGTTTTGAGCTCCTTCTCAATGGACGCCGGTGAGTATACCTCGCGGTGGCGACGATGCAAGCGTGTGTAGACATATGCGTGCACGTGCAGTGTGCGCGTACGCGTGCATCCATGGCTACGACTCCGTAATAGGATCCTCCATTCCCGTGGTAAAGTTCCCATCGTCTGGTCTATCGTGGTTCGGTCCTTTCAACGCAACTTCGCCCGGAGATTGTGTCAAAAGATTCGCGACACATTGGGTTGCGGTCGGGCGAAAATGAAACGCGGAGGATGGTCTCGGAAAATCGCTTTATCGGACGATCCTTTATATCAGGTCTGGCCAACCCAAATGGTTTCACGAGCCACTTTGATAACGCGTAACGTTACGGCGTTCCGTACTTTAGGTAAACATGCTTTTAAGAAATGCAATACAAATACAAAATGAATAAAACTTTATTGTTTGTGTACGTCGAATTTGCGCATTATAACAATGACACATGCAAATTTTCATTTATTTATTATTTTTTTTAACCAACTTCGAAAAAGGAGGTTACTCAATTCGATCTGCACGTGTCTTTTTTTTCTATGTACGTTCACCGATTACTCCGAGATGGATGGACCAATCGAAACGAAACCTTTTGCATCTTGTAGAGTATGTCTCCAGGGTGGTCCCGCGTGAACATAAGATTTTGCATTTTTTTATTCCTTACGATTTTATTTGCGAAAAATGAATTATTTCGCCAGATTTTCGTAATTTCCAGTGTCGAAAATTTTCAATTTTGCGCCGCCTCTGAAAAGATTGTATAGTATGTAAGTTCGTCTGTATTCACATAAATTAACCCTCATCCGTTCCTCGTGTCAATTTGACACAGTTTTCCCGAAATAAGTTGCACTGTTCTGTTATTTGTAGGTAAATTCGTTCGAAGCTTGGTGACTTTTATTTTTTTAATGCGAAACATATAACTGCAAAAACCTAAAATGTAAATGTTAACTCCTCAATTTCAAGGAAAAAAACATCGAAAAGTAACTGTTTAACTTGTTATTTTATCGATTTTTTGTATCACTGTGTCAATTTGACACCGAGGGACAGATTCAGTTCGTGAAATGAGGGACGGATGAGGGTTAAATGGAAATTATTTCATACTTTTTAGTGCGCTTTTTTAGTGCGTTTTTTCGAAGTCGGTTTAATTTTTTTTTTATAAATTTTTTTTACACTGTATATTTCGTGTTGGCCAGGCCTGCTTTATACGCTCACCGGCGCTTCTAAAGTGCCGTGTCTATCGAAATACTCCTTTGCAAGGACTGTTTTCATTTTTCGTGTAAGTTCTCATCCGAGGAAAGTAGAGAGGCGGGAGACACCACAACCAGCGGATGAGGATGAGTAAGACGAACTCTCCATTTTTGATCAGTTAAATGAAATCCCCCTGGTCACGAGCTATGTTTCTCTCCGAGTCATTTCTCAGCGAAATTATCTGAGCTAATCAGAGGAACCTGTGACTTTTGTCAGCCATCTGTGACCCTCGCCGGAGACCATGCTGCGAGCCTAAGCGTCGCCATAGCTAATTTCGGCGTCATTCGAAAGTGGATGGTCGCCAGAGCTCTCTGGTCCCCAATTAAAGAGGTCATTAAGGGTTACAGGGGAACTCACTCGAAATTAGCGAAGCCCGTCAATTGGATTTAAGCTTCACCTACAAATTCAAACGTATTGCGATGTGTACGATTTATTTGCGCAAACTTGCTTGGAAACACATAACTAGACAACGGATTTTATGCGTTTATGGCAAATCTGAATAGGCGTAATTGAAAACAGTGAAAACATCAGAAGAATTTCAAAATACTGTTATATTATTTTCAACCTATTAAACATATCGAGAAAGAATATAAGTTTCTATTTCACTCCAGTTTGTTACAATTCCCGTAGAAAATTTTAATTTTCCAAAAAGATCCGCAATAAAGTAATTTCGGTATTTTAAGGTGAAATAGAGCCCAATTTTGTTATTCTAGCAATGATCTTTAATGAATAAGATATTTTCTCTTTTGTTCGATAACTTTTGCCAAAAAGAAAAAAATAGGAAATTATTGTATCAATGAAAGACTATCGCTTGAATAAAGAAATTCGGTTTTATTTCACCTTATAATACCGAAATTACTTTCTTGCCAACTGAATACTATCATAAATGTTGAAGCTTGATTACAGCACTTTCGATTAGGCTTCCTGTACACTCTTGTTTGACTTTTTGTAGTCATTTTAATCGTACGTAATTTTCATGAAAATAATGCAGCTTTCAGGAAATTAAACTTAGAGGTTAAACCAAGACAAATTCGTGTCGTTATCCTGTGCTTGCTTCTACCAGTGATTTACCTCGGTTTGGTACCTCGTTTTAGGTTTCGTCTATGCTAGAAAGCCCATTTCGATCTCTCGTCGCGCACGGTTTGAAAAGCCGCGGCAGAAACGGTGGGGTGAAGCGAACAAGCATATACAGTTAAGAATTCGTCGCACGTGGAATGGCTATATCTAGCTGTTCCTGCCCTTATCTGATGCTCCATTTAAATAAGAATTCCTAATTACCATTGTCCGCTCCCATCCAGTCACGATTTACGATTTGCCGTGGATCGATGTACACGCGGAATCACAACGATCAGGAACTATCGGGAACGTTTAAGGGCACCTGTCTTCCATACTGTTCATCCGAACCGAAGATTTTCTTCTTTTTGCCTTCTATCGGCTGCTAACGGTACCGCACCGAGCATTAACACATTTTTCACGTGCGTGAAATGTGTAATTTTCTAATATCCAATGGCGACCAGTAATCGATCGGACGATTCGCTGAAAATGTTAATCGATCGGCTCCTAACGAGAAAACCCATTATCGATACGAGTCACCGGTGATACCGACTGCTCCTTCGCACTATTTACAGTTACGTGATTGCAGACGGCAGGGCGAGATTGCTTAAATAACTGACCACAAGGTTGGTCGTGTTGTTGTCGAACTGTGATCCCGTCTTTCACCATTTATTTGGAAATGGATCAGTGACTTAGCAAGAAATTAATTTCGGTATTTTAAAGTGAAATAAAACCGAATTTCTTTATTCCACCGACACGATCTTTAATCAATAAAATATTTTCTTATATATTCTTTTTGGCAAAAGATCATCGAACAAAAGGGAAAATATCTTAATTGGTTAAAGTTCATTGCTTGAATAAAAAGATTGGGCTCTATTTCACCTTGAAATACCGAAATTACTTTCCTGGACAGAAAGATAGCACATCGTCTATTTTTTTTCTCATTTGGCACAATAAACTGAAGAAAATGAATATTTTAATGTTAAAATCTTCTGTCATGCTTGTATGTATAATGTACTGAGTATCATTGACAATATTTACTCTAACAAAATTCTAGGAATGAAAACGTAAATATTCTGGTCCTCAAGCGGGATAAAATGATAGCACAAATAGCAGTTTTACATTTGTCAGTTGTGCAGAAGTTACTGAAGACCAAACGAACGATAATATTGGATATTGGGGTAAAACGGAAATCAAATTTATGAAAGGACGAATGAATAGTGAACGGTATATTGAAATGATAAATGGACAACTAAACGCTTATGCTGTAAGAATTGCTGCATATAAACACATTTTACAACAAGATAATGTCGCAGTTCGCGCGGCGAAAGCGGTCAAGAAATACTTTTCTTCAAAAATTATTCGTGTTTTGGAGTGGCCAGCAAGATCGCCATCCTCAACATTATTGAAAATTGTTGGGGACATCTTGCCAGAGCTGTGTACCAAAATGGCAGACAATTCCAAAATATTAACGATTTAAAGTAGAGCATGTTGGAGGAACGGGAGAATATTAGCCAAAACAGTATTAAAAAATTGTATAAATATTTACCAAACCGAATGATTAAAATCGTTAGCTGTAAAGGAGGTCCTACAAAATATTGAGCATTGATTTTTATCGATTAATTCTGCTATATTTCAAGTTTTTCGTTAAGTGTGCTATCATTTCGTACCTCTATATTTCGTTAATAATTCTACTTCATTCAATAAAAATAGATAAGTTAATGAAGCTTCGTTTCATTTCATTCATATATATCTTAAGAAAAACTCAGTAAAAATATGTGTATAAAATCACTTGAATTTCTAATGTTTATTAAACAGAAATTACATTAATTTCAAAATGTGCTATCTTTTCGTCCCGGAGTGTATACAGTGAGTGTACAAAGTAATTTCCATATTCTGTGTGTTTAATTAGATATCGTTGACAGTTTCCCTGTACAGTTTTAAATGCGTATAAGCTACTGAAAAAAAGAAATTGACTCATATCTGTGGTTTCTGAAAATAGCATCACTGCCAGAGCGGCTGTCGCGTCCTGCTGTGACAACTTAATGATCGATGGTATTAATTATGATTTCGCGTGATTTATGAGGCTAGATATACGAACGAGATGTGTAGGAATTTATCATGCAAATCGTATTTGCGCACGTTGATTACTATATCAATCGAACTATTTTATTTAATATTGTGAAATTAATTATATCATGGCACACAAGAAGAAAAGCCGTATTAAATAATAACTGTACACATCTAATAATCCGACTTTCGAAACAGTTTCGATTAGGATGTTTCATTGCAGACGTGTTAACGAGACATATTTTCTTTTACTTTCCTTTGTCCTGTATACATTTCATGCATTAGGCTCGATGTATGCGTCGATGATATCCCTATCATGTTCCCGTAGATTTCACCGTCAATGATATCGTCACAATGACACTGTGCAGCAGTTTCTATGCACGTTTCTGTACACTCAGTAACACGCATCGTTCGAAATTTTGTTTGCAATTGTTTTAATTTCTCGAAGAACTAAAGGTTCTCATCTACTCAATTTTCCTATAAATGCACAAAGATCCGCAGTCTATTGATAACCATCAACCCGCAGCCAGCGCACGCGAATTCTCCTAGTTTCCATCGTGCTCACGGAGCCGAGCAGAGCAGTGCCGAGCCGAGCAGAGCGGAGCGCGTCATTTCCTAAGGAAGCATTCTCGGGCTCTATCGCGAATTTCACGTTGGAACCTACGACTCTGCTTGATAACCAGACAGCTGATCTTTCCACAAAATAATAAAAATTGTCTGCGTCGATTGGAAGAAATAGAAACTAGAAGCCGAATAGAATGTATTCTTTCTTCCCCTAATACTTTTAATAGCTGCGGAGTTATCACTTATTCGTCTACTCCATTTTGCTGTGAATGCATGAAGATCAATCTCAGCCTCTGCAGGAGAATTACGCTAGTTTCCATCATCGTGCTGACGGAGTCGAAGAGACAGCGCGTCATTTCCTAAGGAAGCATTCTCGGGCTCTATCACGAATTTCACGTTAGAACCTACGAATCTGCTTGATAACCAGACAGCTGATCTTTCTACAAAATAATAAAAATTGTCTGCGCCGATTGCAAGAAATGGAAACTAGAAGCCGAATAGAATGTATTCTTTCTTCCCCTAATACTTTTAATAGCTGCGGAGTTATCACTTATTCGTCTACTCAATTTTGCTGTGAATGCATCAAGATCAATCTCAGCCTCTGCAGGAGAATTCTCCTAGTTTCAACGTGCCGACGGAGTCGAGCAGACCGCGCGTCATTTCCTAAGGAAGCATTCTCGGGCTCTATCACGAATTTCACGTTGGAACCTACGAATCTGCTTGATAACCAGACTGTTGATCTTTCTACAAAATAATAAAAATTGTCTGCGCCGATTGCAAGAAACAGAAACCGAATGGAATATATTCTTTCTTCCCCTAATAATTTTAATATTAGCTGCGGTGTTATCACTTATTCGTCTACTCAATTTTGCTGAAAATGCATCAAGATCAATCTCAGCCTCTGCAGGAGAATTCCCCTAGTTTCAACGTGCCGACGGAGTCGAACAGGCCGCGCGTCATTTCCTAAGGAAGCATTCTCGGGCTCCATCACGAATTTCACGTTGGAACGGAGCGGTGAGGCGGCCTGTACACGGCTGAGTAGCAAACGACCGCCGATCGGAGCCGTAGGATAGACTTCAGGATCCTGAACCGAGGCGGGTTGCTAAGTGTGCCGTGTAAGTGGAACATCGCTGCCTGGTACCGGCGCGGCGATCAAGTATACCAACGTAGTATAACATCGTCGTCCTCTCCTCCTCCGTTCCAGGCCCCGGCTGTTCGGCTTCGTTCCTCTTTGCCCTTCCACCACTATCCAGCGCAGAATGAAGCCTCCTCTTCTTCCTCCTCGCCAAGGCACTCCCCCTTCGACTCGAGAGAACACAGCAGCGTGTGCACGGTGAAAGACTTTCTTTAAAACCGGGCTCTACAGTGAGTGCCTGCCCGCACGCTACCGTCTGCCACGTTTTACCGGACGAGCAAAAGACACCCGTGTATGCGAACGAAGGATGCCCATTGTCTCTCTTCGGCAAGGCCATAATCGGGCACCGATCTTCCATGCATCCGCCTCGGACCCGTGGCCCTTCCTTCCTGCAGGAGCAGTCCTTCGCCCGTTTGTCCTCCTCAAGGCATAAACGGTCGCTTCCGTCGCTTCCGTGTTTACGCTTCTTCTTCTTCTTCGTCATCGTCTTCGGCGTTCTCGCCGAGCAGCGTTGCTCTCCATCCTCGTCGCGAACTCTTCCATCGTCGATTCCGAAATTACTGACTTCGAAATCGAATGACGGAAACCGTTGCCGTTAGGGTGCCGGCCGATTCAACCATGAGCTCGGACACTGTTTGCAGAAACAGAGAACTGGGTCGGCGCGATAGGAGTTGGACTAATTTTTTTTTTGATACCTCGTTTTGGGTAGTTGTACATACACTACCTCAAGTTCTCTTAAAAATATCGCGATGTCTACTCTAGCACTGTTAGAGCAGCTGTACCGATTACTGCGATGTCATGCTTCGATCGTACTTTATTTTAATGTTCTTCCTAATTTATCACGCAATAAGCATTAATCCATTTTCAAACTAATTACACTTTACAGTATCAATTAGGTGTACGGAATCGTCTTCTTTTTATCAATTTTATAGGTTGTGGAATGCTTTTAATAGTAATTTCTTAGTCAAGGTCAACCGAAGGTCATAGTATGATATTATAGTTCATTGGAATCGTAACAGGTTAAAATGTTCAAAAGAAGGAGTACATGTTCATATATCTCCATCGAAACTTTAAACGGCAATACTATCTCGAAAGTCAAAGTATGTATGTGACTTGCGGTGTTCTTCCTTGCCACCACAGATATAAGCAGATGTAACACGGAACAGAAGAAAATTGAATTTTCTATTACTAGCAGCCAGAGTTGTGCAGAATTATAATTGAATTACTCCAGGAATTATAATTACAAAGTATTATAATTGAATTACATGTTAATTCAGTCATATTGTAATTTATAGTTCAGATCTTCATTCAATTAAATTGCAATGTAATTCGTAAGTGCAATTGGAGCACAATTATAAAATACTTTGTAATTCGCAATTGCAATTAGAGTACAATTATAAAATAGCGTTACGTATTATGAAGGAGGACGAGGAATAGAAACGGCGCCCCATAGACAGCAAACAAGTATATGAAAGAAAGACATAAAAATATATCGCACTTCTTCAAAGTTCTGGGTTTATAATTTGGAGAGCTGTATTTTAATTATATTGTATTTCAATTACACATCTGCCGAAAATACTTAGTAATTGAATTGATTGAAAGGTTTAAATTACGTAATTCAGTTAGACCTAGTTGAATTACTATATAATTGAAATACAATGTAATTCAATTGTGTCATTGAATTGCAATGTAATAGAATTAGCACAACTCTGCTAGCAGCATGATTTACAGCTTATTCGAATTATTAAGAGAAGAAACCAATTATTACGTAACCCGTTTTTCTTGTAATTAGTGCAGAGAATTTTTATTTTGCACGAAGATCCGGATGAGTCTGGATGTAATCAGTGGCACACTTAATCAGGAGTTTATGCGAAAACAAGACTACCTTCGGGTCTCTCGTTATCAGGAAAATGTAAAGCATCCACTGATACCTTGTGTCATTTGCTTAGAATCGGTACAGGTATCGATGAAGTAGAACGGAATGCAGAGATAAGCGCGTCGTTGATAAACTATCGTCTCGTTTAATTATAGATACTCCATCGCATTTACGATTCCAGTTCCTTTTAATAACAATGTAGACCACCGTTCATACAAGTGCGAAATAACTGTATCCTCAAATTTCAGTAAAAATACATTCAGAAAATCGGATTACCGTAAAGATGTTTGCATAGTAAATTACTGAATAAACTGTTCCTCAATGTTTTCATAAGATCGATGTGTAGGTGTTTTACAGCCAGCCGCAAAAGTCTACAGACAACAATCAAATGTAATAAATATTCAGCGGATTTTATGCATTTATGACAAAAATGGGAAGGTGTAACTAAAAATAGTAAAAACATTCGAAGAACTTCAAAATACTATCATATTATTTTCAACCTGTTATAAACATATTAGGAAAGAAAATAAATTTCCATCTGACTCCAGTTTGTTGTAAGCCAGGTATTAGAAAATTATTATTTTGCATAAAGATCCGCTGTCTAGTAATAAATAACGAAAGAATATATTTGTTTACTTGAAAATGCAAATATTCAGAAAACGAAGGTTCGATTAATAAATATATTATCGTATCTGGTCGAATGTTGTTTTGGAATACTGAACTGCGCATTAGTTGATTTGCACATGCAAATGAGTTTTCTCTAGATTATTTTAAATCGGTGAAATAATTTCTTATCGTTCTTATTTCGTATTTGCTGAAAGTCCGATCATCTGGACTTGCTTAGTTCGCTAGGATGTTAGATTTGATACACTTACACTCTTAATGATTGAACGAACAAGATTAACAAGTATTTCTTGCAAACGAATCAAATAAGTTGGTTGAAGAGAGTCACCGTGTTTCAAGCTATAATTTCTTATTTCACTAGGAACAGAAAGGTGTCGAAGGTTGATCAGGAGGTGACAGGACGGCAGACTCTAGCCAGACTAAATTTCATGAAAAAAACAGTTTATTGGTGAAAGGGGAACAGTGTCCCGACTCGAGTTCGCCATCAATTCCGTGGCTCTGATTTCCTGGAGCGTCAGGAATCCTCTTACGTAGCCACTCGACAGGAGTCAAGGAACCAGTCTCCTAGAAAAGGTGTATGCGCGCATTATAAACCTGACCCACCGATCTCGAGTATAGGAAGCCCTGCCTGGTCCAACGGGCCCGAAAAATCTAGGTCATTGGCCTGGCTGGCTACGTAGGCCGCGATGGGATTCGTGGTACCCATGATCCCTTTCTTCCATCACGGTTTAGCCTCTAACTGTTTGCGTCACAAGCCTCCAACTCCGGTTCATCTGATCTTTCTGTCAACCGTCCTTGTCTGCCTCTAACAGCCACCTCCTCCAGCTTGCCACCGGAGCTTTTATCTTCGCTCCTTCGTTACCATCTTAATTGGGACTTAAACGGAGCGGTTAATACGGTATTCCTTATTCCCTGATTAATTTGATATCGGATCGGCTATCCACACTCGAATCGCGGACTACGTGTTCCTTCGAATAGATCAAGCAGCTGTTATTGGGACAATCTAGTCCAGTAGATCAAGGAGTTTTGTGTCCCACGAAATAGTAAAAACATTAGAAGGGTTTAGAAATACTCTTATGTTATTTTCAGACGATTGATTAAAGTCTTCTGTATTCTGGGAATTGCTAACAATTCAAATGTCGTGTGAGGTAACACGTTCAATTTCATGTGCAAAGTGTAAAAAAGATTACGTGGAATAAAAATCTTCTAGATAGAGAGATATGTCTTGATCTTGGAATTAAAATTGCTTCGAGTCCAAAGGGTTAAGCCAGGGACCATAACTGTTATAACCAAAAAGAAAAAAGTTATAGAATAACAAGTATTCCATCGACTAAAATCGTATTGGTTACAGATAAGGATTATAAGTAACCGAAAATTTGTTCTCTTGTTGGTAAATGTTATCGTTGAGAGAAATACATTTCGATCACTTATAACAGTTATCAATGAGGGAGGTTCATTCAGTACAACATGGTGGACAATCAATTATTTCATGAATTTTTTGTTCGTAAAATTAATTGCTACAATCAAAATTTAATGTGCGAACAAACCGATTTTGTGTTGTTCTTATGGTCTGTTGATTCGTCTTGTTGTACGAAACCTTCTCAATGAATTTCACAGGCTTGCTCCACCCGAAAAAGAGTGACCCAATAACTCAATAATAATATAATAGTAATAGTAATAACTCAATAATTAAATAAGCAACCAAAATGAATTTTCACATCAATAATTATTATGAACAAGTGAAAAGAAATTCGATCATCGATAACTGCTTTCAGCAATCGAAACAGTTTTTCTTCATCGATAACAGTTATCGAGGAGGATCCAATTTTTGGACACGAATAACTGTTATTTGTAACCAAAAAGTATTAAAAAAATCGATATTTTTTAATCATTTTGTTCCTCGAATTTTTTTTATAGTTTTGTGTACATTATCTTAAATTTCAATAATACTCAACTTTTTACTAATGATTTTTATCGTAGAAAAGTTTAGAATAACTGTTATTTTTGGTCCCTGGGGCTAAGTGTTGTTACGTTTAAGCGTTGACTTGAAATTTCGATTCTTTCGATCGGTGCCGTCCGAAGATATCGGTAAATAGCGTGTCGGTACGATCTGCAGTGATTCTTTCGCGTCACCGCGTCAAATTACGCGGGAAAAGTGGACAAAAGAGATCCTCGTCCGATGTGGAAGAAAAGAGGATCCGGGATATCTGCAGCGACAGGTTACAGCGTACGGTGGATCGGTTAGCTTAAAGACACCGCGGGTACCATTGTTAAATGTAATAATGTATAACGGGGTTACGGTCCCAAAGGTTATACGGCCTCTCGTGACGTTGTCTCCGCGAGGGAGATACATACGGAAAGATCCAGGTAACGCGGACCGGACATAAGAGAGAACGAGACGGCTCGATCTTTTTATTTTGGTCCAACTACCGGGGGAGAGACCCGTTAAAACCACAGCCCGCGGATTACCAATGTACAAAATGCTTCACAATTTGACCATTCACGCGATCCTTTGACGCGATACACGCCGCATAATTAGGACAAGTCACGAGCGACCATTCTCGTACAAACTGTATCAATCTTGACCACCGCTCGATTCGACCACTTCCATGAGAAACAAGCGTAACACGTCTTCCCTCGTATCAAACTACTCTTTAATATCACCATAATTATGAAAGTGGTCTAAGTCAAAATAGAGTTATTTCACATCACATTATTTTGAACTAAATTCATTCAATATAACTTTTACGATATTGCCGAAAATGAACTATTAGTGCCTTGTTATTTCAACATTACAGTGGTACCTCGGTATACGACCTTAATCCATTCCTGATGTTTGGACTTATACCGAATAGGACGTATAGCAAACCGTTCCCATAAGAAGTAATGTAAAAATGATTAACCGTTCCCATGTAAAAAAAACTTCTATTGATATTATACCTACATTAATGGGGTTGTAAAATAGTTTAAACACTGTTTAAACACATATAAATAAGAAATGAAATTAAATTTAAACTTTGCTTAATGCTAAAATACGAAAAAAATGATATTCTATTCTGTGGAAGAAGAGTCCCCTTGCTACAAAACCTGACATTCTGGTGTTTTTTCTTTTTCCGTCTTCTGTCGCTTTTCACTAGGCTCAGCTGGCTTGACTGTTCTTGTATGATCAGTCGGTTAGTAATATATCAACTCCAAATATAATTGATTATTAATTTAATTTTCCCTCCGAGATGATTATTTTTAAATGACGCAAAATTTACACGAAAAATTTGTGTCGTATACGAACAGAAGTCGTATCCCGAGCAAAATTTGTAACGTCCAAACAGTACGTATTCCGAATTGGACGTACTCCAAAGCAGACGTATACCGAGGTACCAAAGTATATGGAATTCGTTTAGTGTTAATTTAATATCCTTTTCCTTTAAATATATCTCGAAACAAGAAATATAGAATAAAATATAAAACTTGAAAAAAAAGACTGAAATAAATATCAATCATTACTTACCGGAAGTCGAGCGCGTGCTGCATGTAAATGACTTCGACTCAACCAGGAGGAACTATAAATCGCACGAGATGATCAAAGTAGGCGTTATATCCTCCTCGCGAAAACGATTCAGTATGAACGAAACATGTTTTACAAAAGTAGGAAGAATAAGAACGCGACAGTAATACTGAAGCAATGTAACATCTTCGGAATGACGCAGTAATTAAAGAAGAAAATGCAATAGAAAAATTAAGTACAGTTAATAAGAAAGAACCGAATCAGAAAAATTAATTCAATCACAATGTACACGAACTTATAGAAACAGAATCGGTTAATCGTAATTGAGAAAAAAAGAGGGTTATTGTCACAGGGAAATATATATATATATTGCAACAAGTATCCATTTTATTAGAAAAAATTAAAGAAATATTCTCAAAGAATCTTTTGATCTTTCAGGGCATCGAGTAACGATTTTTATGATTCAAATAAAATTATTCAATTTCGAATGAAATTTTGGAAAAACATTTATTCAATACTAAAAATTGCACTTTGGGTGCAAAATTTTCATTCCAAAAAATTTTGAATAAATACATACATATACAATTAAATGTGCCCATAATTATGAATGTGGTCTAAGTGATATATTTCTTGTTTCGAGATATTTCAAGGAGAAGGATACTAAATGAATTCTATATAATGTTGAAATAATATTTTTGACAATATCATGAAAATTACATGGAATTAATTTAGTTTGAAATAATGTGATGTGAAATAACCGATACACTCATTTTTTTCTTAATTTTCACTTAGTCCACATTCATAATTGTGGGCACAAATGTTCGTGACGGTTCCAATAAATTTTTACTATTCAAGTTTGAATATTTCCAAATTATAACAAAACCGGCAGCTAAAATATACAGGATCGTCTCGTAAATGAAGGGACCACTTTGACCGTCGAGCAACCGTGAAAAGTAAATCGTTTGGGTTCCGTTTTCGAGAAATCGATACAGACAACGCGACCATTACGTCAAGCGAACGCAGAATCCGGGCGTCGGCCTCTCGGTGGAGCTCGGTGCCACGCTTCGAGCGAAATAAAAGCAAGAAATCGAACACGTACGCGTCAGAGGAGATCCGGATTCGCGGAACACGCGACCATGAGTGCGCGGATGGTACTTTTCGTCGTCTTGCTACCGTCGTATTACAGCCTGATTATTTCGGACGAAAACTTGCTAACTTTCACCTCGCGAATGTCGATGCGTTCCGCTTCGATTAAGCTTCCACGAAAATCGGCGAGCTTCGTTGCTCGTGACGATTATTCTGTGGTTGTGGACGCCTCAATTTCAAAAAATTCCATGTATTAATTCAGCTGTAGAGTATAGGATTTACGTATTTACTGAAGAAAATAATACAATTTGACCGACGTCCTGTGTCAAAGAATTTGATCCCAAAGAAATTGATCCTAATGTCAATTTGACACACTTTTTCCACAGTAATAAGTAGACTGCGGATCTCTATACGCATTTATGAAGAAATTGGTTGGACAAATTATAAAACAGTAAAACTTTGGATGTAACAAAGTCGTTAAGGGACGAAATCAATTTTTATGTTATTCCTGCTTCCCGCATTCAATGAAAAACATTTTTACTTTACCACGTTTCTATTAGCTCACTTTCTTGTCTGTCTGTTTGTCTATCAGTTCGGTACAAATTTCGCAATTGAGTTTTTGATTTTAAACTAACTTCCCGAGATGAGCTTGTTTTGCATAAAGATCAACGGTCTAGTAATAAGTTGTACTGTTCTGTTATTTGTGTCCGAAACTTCTTGACTTTTATTTTTTTTTAAGAGAAACACGATCGAAAAATGTTGACTCGTCAATTTGAATAAAAAAAAACAAAGAAAAGTATTATAACTGTTTACCTTGTAATTTTATCGATCTTTTATCACTGCCTTTTTGACACCGAGGGACAGATTCTCTCAACCTAGAAGATTTGGATTCTACGTAATCGTTTTTACACTATGCGCATGAAATTGAACGTGTTTTCTCACGCGACATTTGAATTTTTATCAATTTCCACAATACAGAAGAGTTTCATCATTTAAAAACTGTTTCAAATAACGATGCGATCGCGATGATCTACTCCGCAGTCTGTATCGATTTGCGAGAAGGATTCGAGGGATCGACGGAGCGAAGAAACGAAAACGGCAACTTCTCGTTACGGTAACAATCATTTTAATCGAACATCAGCTTTTAAATAATCCACATTTTTCTGACTTTATACAAATTACAATTTCCGCAGCCGCCATTGCAACACGAGGATTCGACGAGGCCTTCGCCGGTCGAATGACGCAGGACGATCGGGAGGAGAATAATAAATTAACAATCGTCGATTGAGTATTTGCGATTCACGGGACTGGAACGATAAATATAATTGAGAAACAAAGCGGATCGTCCTGCGCCGGTCGACTCGTCGAAAGCTCTCGCCGGGTTCGTCCGTTTATATTTTTTCTCGACGACGACGATTCGGAAACGATATTGGACAAGCTAGGTACATCGTGCTCTCGTTTGTCGATGAAACTTTTCCTCTCGATCGAGAGGAACCCGTAACACGTCCTCGAGAGGGACATCCTTAAACAATCCTAAGAACGTCGTCGTACATGTTACATACGGTGCGCCAAGATCAAAAAGCTAATATGGAGACTAAAGAGTTAACGGGAGGGACACGGTGGAGGAGAGGGGGGGGGCTCGGAGCAAAGAAGGAGAGAATCTTAAATAAAAAGTGCCAGACGATCGACTATCTTACAAAGATAAACCAATAGAAGAAAACAGGAACGGGGGACCGGGGACGGAGGGGGGCGGGGGATAGGACGGAAATAAATAACAAAGAAACTAGAAAAGGACTGCGGACAATGAGACCGTGAAAAATATATAATATAAAAGCATTATAAATAAAAAGAAACAAGCGATAGAAATCTACTGAAACAACGTATTTGGAAGAGCTTAGGTACATCCGTAGCGCGGCCGCGTCACGACCGCACCTCCGCGTAGTTTTCGTCACTTCCGTTTACGTTCTTCGTTTTTAGTTATATGTTACACCTAGCTATGTATATGTATACATAATGAATGTATATATACTCTCTCCGTTTCTCCAACGATCTTCCACGAGATGCGTTTCGTTTTTTTTCTTTTCTTTCGCTGTTACTTGTTCCTCGCATCTTCTTTAAACAATAAAAACGTTCGCTTTCCTACTACGTATATATACGCACGTACCCGCGTACGTGTGCTCTGTTATCATCGGATACGTATATGTATATGTACACACCGTGTGACCAGTGGGTTTCGCTCACTTCGAGAGTCGTCGTTATAACACAGCACGAGAGATCATTCTCACATCACCCGACGGAAAAATTCCCGTATCATCTCTTTTCTATATACTTTTTCTCGGTTTCATCGTTTCGTGATCCATGGCGCCGGCAGAGGAGAACCGCGCGCGATCAAGCTGATGGTTTCATACCTATTTACAAAAGCCTCGATCCACCGTTCGGCATTATTGCACCTGGGACACGTGTCGCATCATCGTATATCTCTGGACGGCATTATTCGGGATTGGACCAGCAGCGTCGCGGACACAACCGTCGTCGTGGGCAGGTCGTTCCCGGTTATCGACGCCGCGTAGCGTTTCGCCATAGGTACTTACGGTAGTCTAGGTACATTCGAACCATTCTCCCAAGACAGTGGGACACCTGCCCTCGCCTAGTCCCTGCCGATCCTCTTGTGGATCTGTTGGTGCTTGATCAGATGCGCTTTCTGTCGGAACGCCTTGGCGCAGACCTCGCACCTGAACGGTTTCTCGCCGGTGTGGGTTCTAAGGTGGACCTTGATGTTGCTCTTGTTCAGGAATCCCCGGTTGCAGATGGAGCATCTGTGAACGGGCTTCTCCTTGCCGCCGATCAGACCGGACTCGGTCCCGTAAGGCAGCGCGGTGGCTCCGGCGCCGGGGCTCTTCTTCGAGGGGTTCTGCGAGCCCGGAGTGGGTCGCGACCTCTTTCTCGGATGCGAGGGAGCCGCGAACGACGAGTGCAACAGGTGGTCCGGGCTGCAGGAGGTCGAGACTCTGCCCGGCGGACTAACAGGTGGATAGGGACTCGTGGAGGACGGTGTCTCGCCGCAGGATGCGTTTTGAAGGCCAGCGTTCGCCGCTTGTAACCTGGCGTTCAGCAGCGGCGCGTACCCGTGCGTCAACAGACTCTGCAAGGTCGAGCCGTGTTGTTGCGCCTGGTTCGAGGGCGTCGCTGTTGCGTAGATTTGCGAGTACGGGCTGGGCGATGTGGTTTCCTGAGCCTTCGGCGAGCAGGCGGTGTCGATCCATTCGGCGATGTCTATCCAGTCGCGAGACGCGTCAGGATCGTGCTCGGAGCCTGCTCCGTTCCCGCCTCCGGGAACCGTGGTGTCCGCTATCGCCGAGCCGATGATCTCCGCGATATCTTCGATGTCGTATTCCACCTGTTGCGTCGATTGCGGTAGCTGCTGCTGCTGCTGCTGGTGATGATGGTGCTGCTGCTGTTGTTGTTGTTGGTGCTGATGGTGTTGTTGCTGTTGCTGCTTCTGGCTGCCCTGCGGGCAAGGCGTGCTCGAGGACACCACCGGCGATTCGTAGTACTCTTGGTTCGAGGACGACGTAGGGGAGGAGGATGGTAACGAAGGCCGTTGCGCGGACGACGCTATCGTGTGGTAATGGTGGCCGGGTATGCCGTTGATGCTCAGGTGTCCCGTGTAGCCGGTGAACGGCGGTAGAGGCTTCAACTCGGCCAGAGATTGCGCCGAGGCGACTCCGACCGACGAGTTCAGGAGAATAGTGTCCCATGCCTCCTGCAGACCAGCTGCCGTTTGCTTGACATCCGGAGGCTCGAGGAAGTCCGGCCCGGTCGCTCCCCACGGCGACAGAAGCAAACTGTCCACGCCGACCACCTCCGCTGGCGATCCTCCAACGACTATGCCGGTCCCCTGACTACTATGGGGTGGCTCGACCCCCGATGATGTTAAATGCGGCGGCGCCGCCGGCGGACCGGACTGAGTCTCGTACTTCATGTCGATCACGATGTCGGAGTTCGGTGAAACGACGCCCGGACAGTTTGGCACGACCACGTTCTTCACCAACGAAGCCGTTTGGCTCTTGCCACCGCAGGCCGACGGCTGTTGTTTCTGCAGACACCTGCCGCCGGGGTTTCCGCTGATAATGTCGTAGGGCGACGTCGCGGTTAGTTCCTCGTCCTCGGTATCCAGAACGTCCTGCGACGATTGGCTGAGAGGATACTCGACCTTGATGGCGCGCACCACCGTGCGCTCCTCCTGCGACGGTTCCTGGCTCTGTTGGGTATCCGTGGACGGATACTCGAGCTTGATGCAGGACCTGGAGAGGATGTCCTCGTCGCCGTCGTTCCGGCAGTGGCCCGACGAGATTCGCGACGTGGACAACAGGGAGCTTAAAAGGGAGGCGTTGAACGCGGATGCAGAGGACGAAGATAATGATGAAGACGATGACGAAAGGGTCGTCGGATTTGCCGCTCTTCGCTCCTCTGGTCGGATCTCCGAGTACTCCTCCGTCTTGATCCGCACGTTCAGCGACGATAAGATGCCGTTCAACGAGTCAGCCGACGATAAACCTCCGTGGCCGATGCTCCTCGCGTTTGATGAGCTCAGGGACGTCGTCAACGCGTTGTTGCTGTGCCCGGTGCTGACCGGGGCGGCTCGGATGCTGTTGCTCGAAGACGTGGTCGTCAACAACGCCGACAGGATCAGATTGCTAGCCGATGAAGGCTCCGGGGATGATGAAGCGATGCCGTACGCGCTCGTCGACGAACCTACGGCATCAGCTCCACGCGCTACCGTGGCCACGTGGCCGAGGCTCGACGGCGAGCACGAAGAGGACGCAGTCGAGGCGATCCCGTAGCTCGTGCACACGTTCCTCGAGCCGTTCGACTGATTCGGCTGGTGATGCGACGACTGCTGCCGTTGTTGATTCGAATGATGGTGGTGGTGGTGGTGGTGGTGGTGGTGCTGCTGCTGCTGCTGAGACTGCTGCGACGGGCTGCTCGTGTTACGGTTACCCGGGTTGCAGAACTGATAACCACCGTTCCCGTTGTCCGGTGCCCCCTCGTCGATCCTTGGGGGCCCAGGGGTCGAGGGGAAGAGGGGACCAGGATTCCACCAGGGATCCACTCTACTGCCGGGGGTGCTGCAACCGCCAACGGCGCCGCGAGGACCTGCAACAGAAAATTGCGATCTTGGAAAACGGACCCGTCGATTCGAAAATGCAAGTGTCAGGGGAACAGTTACCGAACATCACTTCTCAAATATATTCCTCACAAGTTCATAGGGTAAAGGTACCAGTTACCGTGCCCCACCTGGTTATCGGACACAAGAACTTTTTAGAAATTAAAAAAAATAACACGAAGTACCTAGTATTACTTTATTTTTTTTAAATGAAATGCATGTTTCCCCTTCGTATATGAATCAAAAGTATTACGATAATTTTTGTTTATGATATGGAGAGCATTAGTTACAAAACTGCTAAGAAACTGTGATACACCAGAGGGTAATAAATGAGTGATTTTATTGTTCTGTGGCATAACAAAAAAAAATTAATTAAATAATTTCTTATCAGAAATTTCTTGTGTCCGGTAAATAGGACCAAAACTTCGGATTAGAACTTGATTAATATTTCTTTTGCTTTTCAACATAATTGTCCAGAACGATACCGAGAAAAGCTTGATAATCGATCGTTTATCAGAAATAATGCAAAATAAATGACAGAATGCCTTCGAATTAATGAAAAACTTCCAAGTCGTCGCTAAACACCCTGTAACTGGTACATGTATCCTAGTCGTTCAGCATTCAGGGAAGTATGTTTCAAGCTCGACAGCGGATCTTTATGCAAAATCAAAATTTTCCACAAACTGAAGTGAAACAGAGATTTATTTTCTTTCTTAATATGTTTAACAGGTTGAAAATAATATAACCGCTGTCTATAAAATGTAAAATCCGCTGTCTATTTCTAACGTTGTCTGTTCGAACATTTTCCCCCGGAAGCTCGGAGGTTTCGAGAGAAGCACGTTTTCACATGCTGAAGTTGAACACGCAACAAATACCGGAATAACGATCGAGAATAATTCTACGCAAATCATTGTGTGTAAGCCTGTAGAGAAGTAAACGTTTCCGTGTGATGAAGTTTAACGTGCGACGAGCTATGGTCCTAGTTTTCAAAGTAGGTCCATTTTCACCTACGCTCGATGGTATCGAAGTCCCACGTTCCCCGCGAACGGGACCGACAATGGTTCGTTCACGTGTATAGGTCCGCTCGCCTCTTGTCGGCCGCGCTGATATCAAATCGTGCGTGCGAACGCGCATATTACAAACGATACTTTTGCGACTATCGCAGACACGCACACACGAGCGCGCGGTCTGTATACAATGCACGTATAAATACACATGTATATGATCGTGTATCATGAAGTTAAGTAGGCAGATACCACTTCTCTCGAGAAGAAAGGGACTTGCTCCCGCTAACTAGGTTAGTGGCACGCTAGCCAGCCACGGTCGGGTACACTCGACCAACCAAATTGCCACGTTTAAAAATACATTTTCGTGTTGCAAATAGCGAGGCATCTTCGCGACGCTTGCAGACCAGGGAAAAAGAAGGACGCTCGTCGAGAAAACGAATAGAACGAACACGAAAACAAAAAAAAACGGAAAAAAGAAGAAGAGTCAAGAGTCGAAGGAACACGTTCATTCAAGAAAACACAGGTGGGCCGTGGAATGTACGCCGATCTCCGGGTGTAGAAACTTTCAACGGAATTCATCGCGCACACGCGCTCGCGCGCGTTATAAACCATGACCAGTTAGCAGGAAAAAGGATCCAACAAAAGAATCGAACGATCGGAGCTGCGGTAACAGCTTAAAGGATCTCTCGGGGCTTTTGCGAGCGTGTCCGAAAAGGTTGACCATTTTCATCGATAACCGGCAAGAGTTTCTCCGAGCCGATCGGGACAAAAGAGGGCCCGTTTTACGGGAGCATCCGATCGAGAGTCGATCGCCGCATCCGGCGTCGAAAAAGCCGCCAGGAAAGAAAAGCGCGCGATTGCTCGATCTCCCTGGGGGATTGACACATCCGCGTGGCCGTTGCGGGCACACCATGGGAATCATGCAAATGGTAAGCACATACGTATGGTCCGGCTGTCCACCACGAGGCTGCCTCGTTTCCCTCCTCTCGGCATCCTCCTTCTCTCTGCCCCACACAGGGTTCACTCGAACACGCCACGTCCGTCCTTGTCGTCGGTTAGAGCCCGTCCTTGTCGATTGCCAAGCGGACGGTAGACAAGCGTTGGAGGTCCCCACCTCGAGGCCCGACAGGGAGGACAGGGGGTCTCTCGTCGAGCCGTGACGTGTTCGCCGGGTACCGTTATCCAGTGGCGTGGACTCGGACCGTGCCGGGACCCGAGCAAACGCGAGAGAGTCCCCAGCCGCCGCTGAGCCGAGCGCGGGGGCTAGCTCGCGCGCATCGGTCCCACTTTTTCGGGCCTACGACAATGTCTCGATGAGCCACTTATCAATGGGATCACCGGGTATCCGCGGGACGCGATCAATTCGGCCGTATCGATTTGCACGAGGCCATCCACCAGGTTTACGGTGCTGCCCACCTCGTAGCAGCGGATCCGTCGCGCGTATCTTTGACACGTTTCGGCCTCTCGTTAAATTACCAGCTGGACGGATCGGTAGCTCGGACGATCGTTGAATTATTTAAACGACACCCGTGCTCTCGCGAGACCAAGAAGACGGTGGGGGATTCTCTCCGTGGGCAAGAAATTCGATTATAATATTTCGACTTTCGAACGGGCACAGGCTCTCTGCTCGATGTCCACGATCTTCGACGATCGTGGGGAGATTAATGTCGAGACGTTCCTCCTCGTGGATCAGAAGGAGGACGATGGACGAGTGTCAATCGTGTGCGTACCACACGTGGTGGCACGTCCAAATGAAATGGGCATCGGTGCACGTGTACCGAGGGGGAGGAGAGGGGCAACAAGGACCTGCATCGTTGGTCCCAGCGTCTGCCCGCCGCCACTTGTGCCCGTGACTATACGCCGAAACTATACCGCGATCGCGCTCACGTATAGTGGGGGACGAAGTAGGCCGAATCACCGTTACAGCCCGCTGCACGGTCGAAGCCTACGCAAATCGGCTAGATTTTGCTCACATGGCTTTCCTTTTCGTTGTGAAAAATGGCGCGTGCGAGCCCGCTGGTTTCCGTGCCGACCCACTTTTGTCGGCTCGGCAAGCGAACCGAGTTTCGTCGGGTTACCACTGGGAACATAACAGCGTCTGTCCGGGACTCGTCTTCCCCGAAGAGGACGCCGAATAGCATGCAACGCGACGGACTGCGTTCGGCGTCCTCTTCGAGGAGACTCGGCTCTCGGTCCACAGCTTCTCCGAGAACGTTGCCGGAAATTCGGGTTTCTCGGGAACCGCACCGGACCAGAGGAACGTGCGTCGTCACGTGAGACGAGCGCACTTGTTCGCGCCACTATACCCGGTTAAACTATATCTGAAACGCGTGCGTGTATAGTGGGGAACGGATGTAGGTCGAAGCACCGTTACGCGTTGCGCTCGACGGCGAGGAGGCCTACGCAAAACCAGTCGGGATTTTGCTAGGCGCGTAAGCCATGGCTTTCCTTTTCGTTGCGAAAAATGGCGCGTGCGAATCGCGGTTCCCCACGGTGACCCACATATGGGAAACGAGTCGCACTCGCGCCTCGGCTCCGATCCGCTCCGATCCGCTCCGCTTCGAAACAGCCAACACGCGTCTCTCCTTCTTGATGGAAACAAGGCTTGCTCGCGCGCGCGCGTACACACAGATACACACGCGGCTCCTCTCTCCGCGGCATGTAAAACCAGAAACACGAGTAAACGTGAAATTCACTTCCAACGCTTCCGCATCGGACATGAATGACGAATTCCCGGTGTGCCTGTCGCCCGGCGAATTTACGAGGTCGACCCAGTTCTTTCGCTTTTTAACGCGGACAAAATTTTATGGTGATCGGGGACGGCTAGCCGGTCCAGAACGATCTCGTCTCTCTCCGGACCGTTTCGCGGAGGAGACTCTGCGAATCTCCGAAATCGAGCCTGCCGCGATAAGGGATCGCAGAGTTTCGAGAAACTGTCTGGTCGACCGGTGGAAGTCTCGCCGTCGGATTCCATCGGCGAGAAATACAGGACAGAGACAACAGAGCCGATCGGACAGCCTCGGCGTCGACTTTCGCGTTAATACGGCTTTAAAGGCAAATACATCAAATGAGGGTACTATCTCTTATCTCTCGTAGCGGTACACGCGGTTATATTTAGCGGCTTCATTAGTACTCGTTCGGCGATTAGCGCGTCATTATGTGGGCCCGGGAGACCGCGATTACTTTCCTTTCGGAGCTATGCGGAACTGGTGAAATATCCCCAGCTTATTCGAGGAGCTACGAGCGATCGATGTATCGCGCGCCTATGGAAATCGGAGATTTCAACGCCAGGGCAAGCGGCAGCGTACGGGGGCACTTCGCATTCTTCGCGTAAATGCTTCGCGTTTGACTCATAGCTCCCGTAACGACTCGTTAATATTCCGTTAAACGGAATTCTATGAGCGACCGGCCAGACGGTGCACGGAAATGCGTATTTAATTGTATGGAGACTTCGAGTGAGACCAGGAAATTTTTGTTCGGAGCGTAACGTTAGATCAGCCGTGGTCCGAGGAAAGTAGATCAGCGCCGGGAAGCCGGCGCAATGTTGGTGCGGCGCGTCGATCAAGAGTCGATCGACGCGGAAGATCCAGGCTCGGAGAAATTCGGGCTGCTCCGGTATTTGCCTGAACGCCGACATCAAAATGCGTCGTAGCTCATAGGTGTGTACGGACGTACGCGAGGGAACCTGGCACCGCGCTGGCAACGGAGAAAGTGCGGCAACCATTAAGGTAAAGGTTAAAGAAGACGAGGGCGAGGTGGTGAAGGTAGCACACGGGGCGGAGGGGCGAAACGATGAACAGAGATAGAGAGAACGGGTTCCGAATTCGAAGAGAGGAAAATGCCAAAAAGAGGACAATCTCGTGCGTCATCTTTTGCCGAGAGAAGCCGACTGATATTTATCGTTCGTCAAACTCGAATATGCCATGCTTGTTCCCGAGAGTTTCGCCGGGTCGCGCTCGGATTTCGTCGAAAATTCTCTGATGGACCGTCCCGGAGGTGTTCGACGAGAGCGTGCAGCTAAACGAGTCCGGTAAAGTACCGGTATTCGAACATGCAACCGAACAAAGCAGTTATGTTCGTCGATCAAAAGCGAGGCGAGCATGGACGCGACCGTGGACGGAGCCCCGGAGTATCTATAGGCGCTTGCGGAACTGACGAGTCGGAAGCCCCCCTACTCCGGCTGGAATACCGGTTAATGTGGTACACTGACCTACTCTTCAGCCACCGCGCGATACCACTGGGAATACCCCACCACACTGTTATTCTCTCGTCCTTCTCTCTTCGCCGTTTTCTTCCTTCTCTCGCTCTACCGGCCGCCTCTTTCCTCGTCTCTCCCGCATTCCCTTTCAGCATCTCGCGCGATTCCGCCTCTCTCGCGGAGACTCCTAGCTCTCGTTCTTCCTCCGACGCGAATAATCAACACGCATCCTGGTTCTCCGAAGAAATGCCCTCCCACTTGTCGATACTTCGAGTCATTCCCGTTCCGTAAAACGGAAATCGTCGGATTATTAAAATACCCCCAGAGAGAGAAAGGGAGAAAAAAAAGAAAAAGGGTACATAAGGAAGCAGCTTCCGGCCGCCATTTCCGCTCGATCGAGCGCACGATCACGCGAGGATAATTGCGAATAGTTTATAGAGAAATGAACGAGAAGAGACTTCCAGAGTCCTCGGCTCCGAGGCGCAGAAAGCCTCCGAAAAATGTGACGGCCGACGAGAAATCGGCGTGCTGACACTGACACTGGCTCCGGCTCTCGAGCCAATCGTGAATTGGCATGGAAGAGCAACGAACCGCCTCGCAAGATGTCTACAACCTCGCAGGCAACACGTCGATTCCCCACTCGCGACGGCTAAGGAAGTCGCTCCGGAGAAATTTCACCGCGAACCGAGCAACCTCCGTCTCCGTCGACCGCCGTAGTCCTCTAAGGCTGCGTCCTCCTCGGCCGATACCCGAATACCTAATAGTCGACTTCGCTTCTAAATGTCAAAGAACCACCGACAAGACGTATGGGTTTTCAGCGGCACACGCGCGCACGCCGTAATGGGAACGCTCAGTGAAAATCGTTTCACCTTAGCTACCAAATATCCGCCGAGGTTAAAGGCAAGGTTGCCGACAGATCCGCAGGCCTCCATTTCAGAGGGAACTTCGCTTGGAACTTCTTCAAATATTGTTCGAAAGCAACGCTGACTTTCGTCACGAACCTGCTACTCTCGGGAACGTAATCCAATTTTTATAAGATTTTCAAGTTCATTTTCAATGCAACGCAGTCGTTCAGGATCGTTCGAAATGAAATGATGCAAAATGAAAATTTCTTCTTCTTTCTTGAATAATTTCGATACATCGATATAGTGTTTCGAGTTTGACGTCTGCACAGGCTGCTTTTCGGCTTCTTTCTTCCCGGTTATCGCAGACGACGCGAACAATGGCGCGCCAGGCGAACCAGTTGCATCCGTCGCGGTTGATAATTGATCGCCGCCATCGCGGATTTATAACCGACCCCGCCGAACGGGGACTGAAATTTACTAGACAAGAAATGGCCCAGAACGATGCCTGGACACCGGTGTGATTTGTTGTTCGCGAAACGGCGAGAACCTCGCGAGCCACCGTTGCGACACCCGTGCAGACGTCGTCGTCCGCTGAACCTCATCAAATAAATATTCCGCGGAAAATTACGCTCGTTATTATTCAACGGGCCAACGACTTTGACACCCATCGCGTGCTCCCCCGGGTTTCCCAACTCGAAATATATGGTCCCATTCATGGTGCAATTTCGTTAGACCTATCTTTTTTTCCCCTCCACGCGCACGCGCGAGCGGATAGAAAGTCGTCTGCCGAACGTACAACGGTTCGGCGAAAAAATTCGACTGTACTTCTGGAGCGAAGCTTATGGCTCCGGGATCGCGAGTCGTGTCCATTAATACGCGTGGTCCGAAATACCGAAATGCTTCCGCGCCACGAAGAATCCTCCTTTATGACACGGTTACCAGTACCCGTTACTAACTGTTAGGTTTTAGTGCCAGGTTCCACTGACACGTTGCGAGCGGCCTCTCGCGATCCGAGGGATCAGGATGCTTCCGACTGTTTATTCCCCGATCGGAATAGCAACGGAACAACTCGAGAACGTGTCCAGGAAATGTCCAGACTCTCCTGGAACCCTATACAATGTGCCCATAATTATGGAAAAATAAGTTCATCAGTTATTTCACATCACATTATTTGAAACCAAATTAGTTCAATGTAATTCTTACGATATTTGTGAAAAATGAACCGTCAGATAGTGCTCGTTATTTCAACATTATATGGAATTCACTTAGCGTTAACATCCTTTTCCTTGAAATATCTCGAAACAAGAAATCTTTCATAATTATCGGCACAAGTTTTTGTCGAAAAGTAGCTATAACACGGTTTAAAATGTTTCATATGTTGCATTGAAAGAAAGAAAATGAGTACACGACCGTGCTCATCGAAATCTACGAGAGTTTCTTAGTGGTCGATTTATTTTGAGGAAGGCTGGCTATTTAGCAGAGGCACGTTTAATTCGGCGAATTCAATTCGGAGAACGAAGAACCAGGGTCTGCAGGTGTCCCCGCGGTTTTATCAGGCCAGCAAAGCAGTCTGATGGCTTTTCTTCGGTTCCGGAAAACGAGTAGGCCTGACCTTCCCTACGATAGCGTTGCGAAAGGCCAAGGACGGCCAGCGCAGCGCCGCGAGGCCGATTCGTATTTCCTATGCGATCGCCTCGGGGTATCGTTAAATTTCTTCGCGACAGTTAAAAGACGGAGCGAGAGAGAGAGGAAGAGAAAGAAAGAAAGAGAGAGAGAGAGAGAGAAAAAGTCGGCCGGAATTCGCGACTTCGATCGTGAATACGAGACACGGGTTCTATCGTTAGAAAGCGTGGTAACTCGAGTGACGTATGTGGTACAAGAAATTCTGAGCAGGAATCGATTCGTAAAAATCGCGTCGACGCGACGATTCGCGCGAAACGACGTCTCGCGAATTCGTCGGAGAACCGGGGACCGTTAATTATCGCCGCGGCCATATTGCGCAGATTATCGCGCGCCGTTTACGAATTCTTTCGGGCCCCGTTATATAATCGGCCAAACATATTCATGCGAACTCCGCGAGAACACCAGGATAACGTTCACCTCCCTACCGATTTTCGGCAATGTCGAAAATCTCTTTACATAATTAACCGTCGTCGGGGCGTGTTGTAAAACGGCTCGAGAAGCGACTCGAAAGATCGAGAGAAAGGTAAAAAGGAAAGGCTGTGTGTCGGTGTGTTTGGTCAACTTACATATGAGCAGCGTGGTATCCAGAGTGGAATTGTTGATGTCCTCAGGACCTCCTCTTGTAAATCTATCCACAGAACGAGACACTGTTCACCCGCTGGATCCTGGCTCCGTTGACAACCGTATTTATCAATGATCACTTTTTTGCGATTTTTTTTCCTCGTTTTCTTTTCGTTTTTCGTTTCGATTACAAGACTTCACCTCTCACTCCGAGACAGGGGCGAGAAACGGGCAACGAACGGAATTGGACGAACCGAGTAATTCCTTCGACGATGAACGTATTTTCGAAAAAAGAAAGGGAGACGCGCACAAGCTGTCACGCAAATGGCAACAACAGTGTCCGATCCGTCACCGTGTGTGCGTGTAAAGTCGGTCCCAAAACGTACACTGATTCGTCGATCGTCGCTATCAGGGACAATTAACGAGCGCGTCTAATTCCCCGAGAAAACCGGAAGCCGGGTGAGGACCACAAAACTTTCACTGCAGCCTTCCGTTTCTTCTGCTTGTTGCTGTGCCTCCTGTTCGCGCGCGCACACCGTTTTCCTTCGAACAGCAGCCCAGACACGACACGTCCTTCCACGGTCGATCGTCGCGGGATCGGTGATCGATCCGCCGTAGATCAGGAAGAGGAATTCCCGCGGGACAGGGTCCTTGACCTTGCCCAGAATCTCCTTCCTTGCCTCCTCGAGCACTGTCGACAGCACATCAGCTTCCCGGTGTTCTTCATTGGCCGTGGACTCTTCTCTTTTCGCGACCTCTTCTTCTTCGGATGAATTATTCGTTGATCCTCGCTCCGCAAGGATCGACAACGCGCGTCAGGATCCGATGACAGCTGAGCCCGATCTCGCGTGGAGAACACGAAACAATCGTTGGTCACTATCGCGATCGAGACTTCGGCGAGCTCTCTTTTCACGTTACGTTGTTGTTGTTCGTTGCTTTCGTCCCGTTGTTCCTTTCGGGGCACGAACTTCTTCGCGCGCACACTCTTATCCTCTGTCTCTTGTGAATTTTGATCGGAGGCGACGTTCGCCGCCGACAACGTCAAAAGGAGAGAGAGATAGAAAGAGAGAGAAAGAGAGAGAGAGAGTGGAGTGGAGTGAGTGAGTGAGTGAGAGAAGAGAGTGTGAGAGGAGAGAGAAGAGAGAGAAGAGAGAGAGAGAGAGAAAGAAGAGAGAGGTGGGAGGCCTTGCGTGGATCTGACACGAGCAGGGAAGAGGCCTCGGCTCGCCTGGCGCCGGACGAGATGCGACTAATTCCTAAAAGTAGGCGAGGAAGAAACGAACTGGATGGCCTGTGGGCCCTTACTGCGAGGGGCCTTACGCTGTACCGACCGACAGGGGCCCCTACTTCGAGAAGCCTCCTTGCGTATTGAGCCGGGGGGGACCGTGGACCCCCCACCTAAAACTCGGGCCGACTCCACTTCCTCTGTAGTCCACCACCTCCCGTGCCTTGCTCTTCTTCCACCACCTTGCCGATTCGAAGCATCCTCCACCATCGGTGTTAAATCACCGTCCACTCGGCTCCCTCCACATCGCAAGCGTATTGTAATCATGATACGCCACCAGGAGCACCACCGGAAAGTGTTTTCCCGGCTCCTCGAACGAACACTCGCTGCCAAACTGTTGCTCCTCCAGCGGGACTTCCGACAAGATGGAATCGATGATTAACACTAAAACTACCACTGCCGGTCAAATGACTGGTTTTATATTTTTTATCATGCAAAAATCCCATAGAAAATAGCACTTTCATTTTCTCCCGAATTTTCCATTTTTTCGGGCAACTTTTCCAATTTTTCTTTCCCTAAAAACCTTATATAGATTTCACAATTATTGAAACTATGAAGTTGGTTACGTGAAAATTGATTCGACAGATTTTTTTATTCGTCACATATTGTAATAAAAATTTCACGGAATCTATATATGGTAAATAGAGCCTTGTAATTTTTGTAAAGTCAAGACATTTTAGTCGCCTTTAGTGCTCGGTAGGTTTAGTGTTAATATGATTACTAGACTGCGGATCTTTGTGCAAGATAAAAATTGTCCGCATCGATTGCAAGAAATAGAAACTAAATTAAATGTTATTTCTTCCCTTAATGATTTTAATAGAGGAGAATTCGTAAGGATAATTCATCTTCAATTTTATAAAATTTTCCAGCAATTTTGAATTTCAACTACTCAATTTTGTTATAAAGGCATAAAGATCCGCAGTCTAATGGTTGCTAACAAAATCTGTTATTCTAATTTTATTAAAAATATTTAGAATTTTATTCCAATTTAAACCAAACGAATAACAACCATATTCAATCTATTGTGTGGTAAACCTGCATCACAAATCTCACAAGATTTTAAAAATTCAAGAATGTTGTAATGTTGCTTTTAACGTAACAAAGTCATTAATGGATGAAATCAATGTTCATGCTATTCCTGCTTCCCACAATCAATGCAAAACATTTTTATTTTGCATAAAGATCCGCAGTCTAGTAATAAATAATTATTTGACCAATGGTCATTTCTGGCCAGTCTAGTAATAAATAATCATTGGAACAATGACCAAGTCCAGTTTACTCACACGCCATGCATCGAAACCGTAACAATCGATAAGTATAATAATCGAGTCGCGAGGTACCTTGAAACAACGATTCGAGCGAGACGACTCTTTTGACGGTAGTATCCCGGTTGAAATGATAATTGTAATGATCAGACTGCGGATCTTTATGTATTTATAGCAAAATTGAGTAGACGAAATTCGAACTTGCTGAAAAATTTTCAAAATTGAAGACGTCAATATACGATTTATCCTCTATTAAAATCATTAAACGAAGAAATAACATTTAATTTAGTTTCTATTTTTTGCAATCGATGCAGACAATTTTTATTTTGCATAAAGATACGCAGTCTAGTAATAAGATTGCTGTTCAAATCAAAGATGCAGCCCCAGCACGAGAAAAATCTGTGAAGCATTAAAAGCCCGAAGACCAGAGAACCGAGCAACGAGTATACCAGCAACGCACAGTGGTCCGAGAACGCCATTTTACTGGGCAAAAGTAAATTTTCGGAGTTCAACATTTTGAAGAACTTTCCTTGCTATGAAGTAACAATACTTGAAACTTTCGAGATCCAAAATATTATCCATTTCAGATAATTGTGTCTAGTAATGATAAACCGATACATTCGTGTTTCGCCAGAAAGCAATGGAAAGATCGATAAATTCGTGGATAATAACGGCCGCAAGTGTATCTGTGTGTGCGCGCGTGCCATCGGCAATTGGCCAACGTGGAATTTCGTTCTTACGACGGCGCGTCTGTGTCCGAGTTTTGAATTTAATTGGCATAGACGAGAAATTTCGCAATTTTTACCTTCACCGGGCACATCAACGAACACCTACACGCGCCAGCAACAAGCGAATGGTCAGAGAAACGCGTAAAACCGCATGCAAGCGCACCCACCCTTCTTCACACTACTCTATTTCGAACAATTTCTTTTGTTCACGTTCGTTTTTGCACTATTCCATGTCTAACAGTCTCTTCACAGTCTTCGATCACCGATTATTGCATTCGCTTCCTTACCGTGAAACGTGCGAGCTCTGTAACAAACTGGTTGACATTTCAAGTCAACATTTATTGTACTATGAATATATTTATAAATAAACGCTAGAGTCTTCACATTACTCTATTTCGAACAATTTCTTTTGTTCACGTTCCATTTTACATTATTCCGTGGCTGACAGTCTCTTCACTGTTCACACCGAAACATTTCATTTCAAATGAAGTCGGAAAAAGTCATACAACCAAATTTATTGCTAATAATAGACAGAAATTCTACGAGCATGGAATCTTTAATTTGCCTGAAAAATCAGAACAGATCGTAGAACAAAATGTTATAAAACTTCTAAAACTAAATGCATAAAATGCATTTTACATTTTACAAGAGCAAGGAAACGCGAGTTTACACACAACTTTTACCATCAATACAACATAAATTATAATTATTTATAAAAATATACATTTTTATGGAGATTAACCTACTCAAGACGAAATTAAAATGAAATCGAAATGATAGTGTTCTTCTAGGAATATCAACGGCCCGCGAATGCTAATTGTATTGTTCGAAAGTGGCACAAAATGGCGGACCAAAAAATGATTTCGTTCCATTGTACCGATTCCTCAAGGCCGTGCATGTGCCTGCGATTGAATCGCATTTTATTCTGATCGGGCAGAAACTTTCGAAAGATATCTTGATCTCGTTTGACAGAAATTTGAAATGTAAATTTGACAAATCTCGGCGGATGCGAGGGACTCGATTCAAAGGGATGCTCGTACGCTTTCAGCACACGTGCATAGTTCGTCATGGCCATTTCTTGCGATCGGCCGATGCACTTTTCCACGCTCGCATTGGCTGCCAAGATTCTCTGCGTTCGAACGCGTTCGTCTTAATACACGACGTATTAATAAAGAACGCACGCTAGCCTCGGATATATATATATTTTTACTGCAACATAGTAAATTAATAATGCTGCACCACGCGATGAAACCACACGCCGGATAATAAACGGTAGGAAATCGATGATCCTTGTGAAATTAGAAAATTGTACGTTGCACACGTTGCAGTTAATATTACTCGTGGAAGTGTTTACAACAACGTAGACCGCAGATGATCGTGAAAAAGCAACTTTTACCATGTTATTTCTTGCTTTAAACCATATAAGGTTTATATGGCATATACATTACAAATTATACAATTAGACTGCGTATTTTCTGCATTTAAGACAAAAATGAATACTAAAGCAGGGGTCATATTTAAAAGATTTAAGGACATCAGTGTATTAGTTCCAGCTTACAATTAGTAAGATGATTTTAAGAAATAGGAACTTTCTATTTGGCTCCTGTCTCTTGCAATATATGTAAACAATTTTTATTTTGCATAAAGATCCCCAGTCTAATGATTATGTTACGATATGGCTAAGTGTCCAACTTACAATTAGTTTACATTAGTTTTGTTAGGTTACAACTACCTCATTGAAATTCAATTTTCATTGAACGTATCTTAACGAAATCAATAATAATTTTCAAACCTCTAATATCAAAGCGCTGATAAAATCGTGTCACGCTCAACTTCATAGAATGGACATTGCCAGATGACATGATTTAGATCTTGTGATTCAGCACCACACTCACAAGCACTGTCTAAAATAAAATGAACTCTGGCTAACGAAGCGTTTAAATCGGAATGATTAGAGCGACAACTACTAACAAAAGTTACAAAGTTCGTTTACTGTGTGTGTTTCCTAATTTTTCAAAAATTTTCATTGCACGTGCTTCTAATGTAACACTGAAACTACCGAGCACTGAAAGGGATTAAAATGTTTCAGCTGATAAAATGACAAGGCTCTATTTATTTAGATTTCGTGCAATTTTTATTGCAATATGCGCTTGGATAAAGAAATTTATCGAATCATTTTCCATATAAGCAACGTCATAATTTGAATAATTATAAAATTAAAAATGTAAGACTGGTCATTTGATCGGCAATGGTAGGTTTAGTGTTAAGGGAATAAATTGTGTGCGAGTCATCCGATGGCAAACTCGCCTTGGAAGTTAACCAACGCGGTAGAAAATTCCGGAGTGCATCGAGAAGCTCGTGTTCAAACATAAAGATTTGCCACGAAAAAAGGTTTTACCATATTTTCCAAAAGAGTTACGCCGTTCGCAAGAAGACAATGGTGCCGAAGGGTTGGCACGGTGCCATTTTCACAGGATTAGGTTCTAGCTCGGGAAGATGTAGGACAAAAAAGTCTGACCCTCCTCGCCGCCACTAGGGACTATTTCGTCAAGGACCGTGTCGATCGGCCTTACTGTATTTTGCAAACTAGCGGTAACCTGGAGTTTTTTGCATCCCCCGAAAGTCCCGTTTTTCATTTACAAGAAACGGGAATGACTGCCACGGATTTTGTAGGGTAACTGTTCCGAGGATTTCCCGTTGAAGGGTTAGGTGACCTTTTTTTCGCCGTCAACCAGGGCCAGGTCTCTTCCGTACCTCTTGCGTGGATTTTATTGCTTTCCGACGAACAAACCTTTCCGACGAACAAACCAGTTCGCCGGAAAATTCGCAATTTTAACTGGGCTTAACCTTGTCTGTTTATTGCATTAAAGTTGACTAGCGGATAACTTAATCCTCTGCTATACCGGTTGCAGGTAGTTCTCGAAATTGCTTACTAAATGTTCAGTAAAATAATTTCGATTTTAGGGCAATTTAATAATACAGAATAGAGTAGAAATAACTGTACTTCACACGGACTATTTCTTCCGTTTAATTGCGTAATCGTTCCAAATCACGAACAAAACCTAACACAATACAGTTCACACGTTTTCTCAATCGAAACAGAACCAAACGCAAAACAGTTCTGTCAGTTCGACATCATTAAACGCCCCGTTAAAACAAAAAGAACTTCTTCAACACATTTCCTTTCTACGGGAGCACAGAGGCCTCGTTGAAGTTTGAGCAACTCTAATAAATCCGTGGAACAGAAATCCGTTGGAAGAAAGTGACATGACAGAACGACAATGCTCCATTAATTTTCCCGAAAAACATTCGGCGATTATTGGAGCTGAACCAGGTGCTCGAGAGGGTCTCCACCAGCCGGAGTTGTGCTAATTTAACACTAAGCCTACCGACCATCAAAAGTGCCTGATGTGTATAGTATTATAAAAATGACAAGATTACATTTATTTATAGTTTGTGCGATTTTTTACCACGCTTATATTAACTTGCCGTGTTGTTGTTGTATGCGCCAAATCTTGTAATCGAATTTTAAACCTCTTCTCACAGTCCAATCTTGCTGAAATTTTGTATACACTTACTTCCGATGGCAATAAAAGTAGAAAATAAAATATATAAAACAAACTTCTTAAAAACCACGCTTATATTAAAATGCACTAAGAAGGAGAAAATAATTCTTTTCCTGGTTCTCCATAAAATACCGAATCCAATTAAATGATTAATAATATTCTTCCGCAAAATTTTAAGCAATTAGTTCGAAATTTCTTCCGTTATAAAATTAGTGTCGGAATAGATAGAAAAATTCAATATAAATTTAAATAAAATCATGACATTAGTGACTATAAAAATAAAAGCGTGGAGCGCCCACGAAGATCACGTCAATATAGTTCAGCGCTCCACGCTTTTATTTTTATAGTCACTAATGTCATGATTTTATTTAAATTTGCATTGAATTTTTCTATCTATTAATCTATTCCGACATTAATTTTATAACAGAAGAAATGTCGAACTAATTGCTTAAAATTTTGCGGAAGAATATTATTAATCGTTTAACTGGATTCGGTATTTTATGGAGAAACAGGAAGAAAATTATTTTCTCCTTTTTAGTGCATTCTAACATAAGCGTGGCTTTTAAACAGTTTTTTTTACTATAATATAATACATACTGGAGTCAAAAAATATATTCAATAATTCCCCATGAAAACACCTTTACAATTTCAATAATCGTCAAATAAAAAACCTAAAATGGGTCATTTGACCACTCGTGGTAGGTTGAGTGTTAATTACATTGCATTTTATATATACGTATTTCAATTGCACATTGTTTCTTCCGTTCCGCATTTACAAGACAATTCAATTTTATATTTATATTTATGAGAATGTTTTCTTACGCGACGATGACCAACCTTCCAAAATGGAGCAATCTTCGTTACATCGTAATTGAATTGAATAAGAGACCAGAATTACAAATCACATTGTAATGTTAATTGAATGAAGCAAATAAAAATAATTGAATAAAGTATAATTGAATTACTTTGTACTTATAATTCATGGAGTAACTCAATTGTAAATCAACACAATTCTGCCGCGATCCCCTCGCCCATCTTGGATATCTGTCGATGAGTCTCTCACGGTTCACATACTTTGAAATAAACTTGGGAATAATTAGGTCGATCTGGTTAGCGATCCTCGCGGACGAGGAACGCGGTCGAGTGGTACCACTAGTCGCAGTAACGAAAGTGTAACCGATTCGTGGCGAAGTGGGGCCCCGTTCCTGCGAATCGCCAGAAAGAAGAAGAAGGGGGCCCTTCCTCCATCGTTCCTCGTTGCATTGCGTCAACGAAAAAAATATATACACATGTACACACGTATACGTATACATCACACCCCTGGAGAGGGAGGACGGCGGGGTCCGATGCCTAATTAATCGAAAGTTATACAACAATTATTATGACGCAAATAGCCGCGATCCGTAGCGAGTGCGACGGTTATGCCGAGCGGCTCGCCCATAGCGCAATCGCACATAGTAATTAACGTTTTGATTCCGAGGAATAAATTAGGCGAGGCAGATCTAACTCGCCGATCTTCATGACTCATGGCTGCTCATCCCCTCGAGAGATCGGTTCTCAAAAATTCCAATTTTTCTTATCTGCACCTTGGTTTCCGGTTTTCAAAGCTCGTTTCGCGCGAATTCCGAATTTTTTACAGGGAAACTATTGAATCCGCTGCTTTGGGATTTTGCACGTGTATATAATGATGTTTGATGAACGCGTGTGATTTTTTCAAAGTAGAAATAATCAAAATTACAGAAGTTATATATTTTATTCAAATAAAGATTTTTGCCCAACTCTGCATGGAATTTTATACGACTCCAAAATAAATAAATTTTTGTTCAATAAAATAAATACTTCAACACGAAATAGATATTTGCTAGTGCAGCCGACACCTTTGTTTATGCTTAAAATACTAATTGTAAGTTGGAAGTTTTCAGATTGTAAGATGAAGTCTTTACGTAATATTCTTGTTCAGTTTCCTCACAGAGAGCTTATACAAGGAGCATCTCGCGCAAAGGGAGGACGTAAAAACATCTCTCGTGATTCTTCATAAAAGTCAGGGAAACGGCAGCGCGCGGACGCGTTTATTGGTGGCAATAAAACTCGGCGATCGGCAAATAGTAATAATACAGAACTAGTCCCTCGGAGAAGACCTTAGGCAACCGTAACCTCGGAACTTGTCGAAGGGTATCATAAATCTCGTGTCCTTGGACTACCCCGAGTCGACGCTGTCAAAATATTTGGGTAGCTTCGTGCCGTAGGTACGCCTGGAGATAGGCTCACCTTTGCACAGTGTGCGGAAACAGTGGCAGTAGGGACTGCCTACTTCATTGTGTATTTAATGCGAGCAATCCATTAATTTTAGCACGATTTATGATAATCCTATTGATAAGCTTCCAGTAAACGGATTTATTAAAATCCAGAATTTTAAGACAGTCAAACCTCGATAACTCGAACTGTAAGACAAAATTTTGTTCATTCCCATCCGCTGCACGTTATTGTAAAAACCTCTATAAATCGAAATAAAACTTCATTGCACTCGAATTATTTTCCACAAGTGTAGAAGCTAAACAAGCCAAGACAGCAGTAGGTACATTTTTCCTCTGAAGAAAATGTATTCTCTGCGTGATCAAAAATCTGATAATTCATAAACGCAGAGTAAAATCACAGATTTCTTTAATGTCATAGTAATATGTGGACTGCGGATCTTTATGTATTTATAGCAAAATTGAGAAGATGAAATTCAAAATTGTTGACAAATTTTAACAATCGAATGTGTAAATATATAATTTCTCCTGTATTAAAATCGTTAAGGGATGAAACAACATTCAATATAGTTTCTATTTCTTACAATTAAAAAAAAGATTTGCAAACGTACTTTTTAAATTTTCAATATAGGTCCACATAAAAAAGTTGTAGAATGCAACTTTTAGTATTTTTTCTACAATTCCGGTCAATTCACATCCTGTAGTAAGATCTTTTCACATCCTGTAGTAAACTAATTGCTCTAGCTTCCCAGGAAAATTCAAATCGTATAGTACAATATTAAAAAGTTATTGTCTTTTTTAGAGCGTCCGAATATTTATTCGAGTCACTTGTACATGCTTCCGAATAATGCAAATTACACCTCGTAAATGTAAGAATAGGACTTTTGAGGGTATTCGCGGCCTGGATATCTTTATATTATTGAGAAATGAGAACGCGTATCCCGTACCGATAAAACTGACAAAGAAATGGCAATGGCCATTTTATTACAAGGGTAGTTAATTGCCGGTCAAAATTTCCCACAAGCAAGTCAGGTTGTTTCAGACCCAATAAAATTTTTTAAATGAAAGATAATTTTGGCTTATAATTGGTTTATAACAGACAGGTTATGAAGTAATTGTTTCGATGAAATATTAGGTTGTGTAAATAATACGTTTAGGGGAGGCACCTGGGATGACCTTGCCCTTGACATGACGTTATCAAGGTAAAGGTTTCCAAGTAACCCCAAAGAGGTTTTAGCCGCCGCTCGTTTTTTATTAAGGGAGTAGACTCCTTTTTCCAGGATTGCAAGGGTGCGGGGGATTCGCCTTCTCATTTCTCGATAATACAAACACGGGGTTTTTCAGTAGTCAAAAACGCTAGATAAAAGATCAATCTAGGGCGATACCTCCCTCAAAAGTCCTATTTTTCCGTTTACGAGACGTAATTTGCATTATTCGGAAGCATACAATTGCGCATGTAACTATTTTCATAGGGGACATGCGATTTTGGAGCAAACCTAATATAAAACAGTGAAAAATATAAAATAATGACTAAGAATATTGTCGTGTTGTTGTCAACGTGAAAAAACCATTAAGGGGTGAAATGAATTTTTATTTAAATACTGTTCTCCCACAATCCCACAATCATTTTTATTTTGCATAAAGATCCGCAGTCTAATAATAAATAACTCATCTCCAAAGAATAAATATTTCTTTCTTTAAAACTATTACAATCAGCAAATTATTAACTTTTCTACAAACCCCCTGTAAGTCGAATTTTCGTAGAGTAAGCCTCTCTTACTCGAACACTTCGGTAAGTCGAGACCTCTATAACTTGAAGAGATTGTAGTTCTTCCCTTGAAATTCGAGTTATCGAGGTTCGACTGTAATTTCATAATTTATGGAGAATTAAAAAGGAAATAGAGGTCCACCCCCGGTGGCAAGGTCTTCGAGTTACAAATACACAATTGTCACGAGACGTGCGTCTTATACCTGCGTCGGTGTTGATGAAAAGATGAATTGCAGGTATTATCCGGGAAAAACGTAGGTCACAAGGCTTCATCCAGTGACACGTGGACGGTGTCTTCAGGGTACGGGCCCGAAGCGTGGCCATCCGGGCGAAAAGGAAACATGTGTGCGACAGACGCGGACGGTATTTATTGCGAATCTTTGAAAATTTACAATGGTCACGCGCCCGGAGCTCGGCACGCGTGACGTCCCAAATATTTATGCTCTTCAGGTTGTATACCATCATGACGAGCCTTGAAAACGTTCCTGCTTGTTCGACGAGATATCCGAGCGAGAGCGACCTCGTGTTTTCCCCAACGACTGTCTAATGTAAATGGACCTTTCGGAGCCCCTTGCTTCTTCGTCGGGGGTAATAAACACACTTATTAGGTAAATGTGTTTCTGAAATACAGTAGTCGATCGCTGGAGACCCCATTCTCCGATTTCATGATTGTTACGAATGAACGACATGGTGTTCTGATGATCGAGAATATAATAACCAGGCTGCGGATCTTTATGCATTTATGGCTCCTCAAAATTTTCAAAAAATGTTACAATATAAAGTTCGACAGAGTTTAGTACGATTTTTATTTATTTCACATCTACAAAGGCGACTACCACTGAAAACAACATTTTATTTGATTCCACTTTCTTAAAATTCGTCTACAAACATTGGAAATTGCATAAACATCCGCAGTCTAATAACTAACCTAAATTTTTAAAAAATGCCAGAGCTTAGTAACAGTTTTATTTGTTTTGGATCTACAAAGGCTGTTCCCATTAAAAATAGGATTTTATTTCACGCCACTTTCTTAATATTTGTCTATAAATATTGAAAATTGCATAAACATCTGCAGTCTAATTATACCTGTTTCTATTTGATCTTTTTTTGCAATTGATGCAACAAATTATTTTGCACAAAAATCCCAGTTGCAGGCGATCGGCAACCGATACAGGAAGCTCGTCACGGGCCACGGGGTTCTAAAACATAAAAGATACGGATGAACAATGGAAACCGTCGTAGCCGAAGACTGTTAACGCAAGAATAAGCGCGTGAGCCGTAAAAAAGCCGTCGAAGGATAAAACAGTCTCGTGTCATTGCTCGTACGACGCAACAAGGACCTCATAAGGAAACAATTAAGCAAATCGAGGCGACTCGAATAATCGTCTGAGCAATTAAACGACAAATCACAGGCGCCTCAAGGTGGAGACAATAAAACACGTTGAGGACAAACGAATCAGCATCCATCCACTCATCCGAAGGTTTCCTTCGTTTGAAAATCGCTTCGCTTAGTAACGCCCTTTGTGCTCTGAAACAATATAAATAAATCAAAACGTTTCTGTGCTCGCATTCTGATCGAAGACTTGAAAATTGACTGATACACGTCTTATAACAATAACCCTTCGCACTCGGAGCTATTTTAACTCAAAAATTAATTCTATTTAACTCTATGATTTTTTAAATTTCATGGTTATGAAATTGATATTAGAACTCATACAATACTTACAAAATGTTACATTTATTTAAATTTTACTTCATTCAAAAAGAAAGGCGTAACATTCATATTTGTTGGACTTTGTTAAAATCTTCATGACGAGTCTGAGACTCGTGAAAATACGGCAAGGGGTTAAATGTAATAGATTAGATACCAACATGCTTAACACTAAACCTACCATCACCGGTCAAAATGACCGAATCCAGATTTTTTTATTTTACAATTATTGAAATAGGAGCCGCACAAAGTTTAAACAAAATCAATCTTGTCATTTTTATAAGGGAACATGTTCCAGTTACTTTGAAGGCTCGGTAAGTTTAGTGTTAATAATGTAAACAATATTTTGAATAAATGATACAGCAAATTTTCAGTGGCGCCTCAGAGCGATCGCTCGAGTGCTAAGGGTTAAAAATTGCCAAGTTCAATTTACAACTGTGGCAAATGCGCAGGATTTTGTAGTCGCGTTCGAAGAAGAGGGAACGAAAGGATCGAAGAACTGTTAGTCGCCTGCTGCATTTGTTCCAATTCCGAAGACGCTTGTCCGCGCGAGAAGAAAGCAACGATTTCGTGACAGAGACGGCGCGGCGGGCCTTTCCGGTACCGGCATGACGAATTCCGCGTGGCAAAATATTTTCGGTCGTGGTGCATCGAAACTCCGCAGTCGGAGACCGACCGTAAGAAATCACGCCTCGCAATATTTAGACTCGTACTACTTACGGGGCGGCCGTTCGTCGGCGACGGCCGATTATCCACGGCCTTTTTCTTCTCGTCTCATTTCGGGACGCACCCGGAAGAGCAGTCTTTTCGGGTTCGTTGCACCGACAATGAGGAAGTTTCGGTGCGTTTCGCAGGTATCCCATTTGCCACCGTTCGGCTCTGACCACGCAGAAACACTTCCGGGTGGTCCACTGCCCCGAACTATCCGTCTTCCCATCGGTTTCCCGGAAAGCAGAGTTGTGTTCGATCACAATTGAATTATTCCACGAATTATAATGACTAGACTGCGGATTTTTATGCACTTATGAAGAAATTGGCTGGATGAAATATAAAACAGTGAGAGATTAGAAAAATCCAAGAATATTGTTATGATGTTCTCAATGTAAAAAATCAAGGGACGAAGTGAATTTTTGTTTAACTCCTGCTGTCCAAAATCGTTGCAGAATATTTTTACTTTTCATAGAGATCCGCAGTCTAATATAATTACTAGGTAGGTACATACAATCTTAATTTATTAGGAAATTCAGTCGCTTCGTTCAATGTAATTACTAGACTGCGGATCTTTATGCAAAATAAAAAATATATGCATTGATTGCAAGACGCAGGAGCCAAATATACATTTTTTTCTTAATTTAATTATCCTACTAAGATAAAACTAATGCAGTGGTGACCTTAGATCTTTTTAATATGACCAACGTTTTGAAATGTATGTACCAATTTTTGTCACAAATGCACAAAATCCGCAGTCTGGTAATTACAATGTTATTCGACAATTGAAATACAATTACAAAGTACAGTGTAATTATAAATTCTACATAAAAATAAGAGGTGGAAAAAAAGATCAGTATCAGTGATGAGCATAGTATTATTCATAAATCCATATTAGTAACTTGTCTATTACGTTCGTTTCAGAAAAGAAATATAAATTGCAGGAAGACGTAGGGCAAAATTACTACAGAAAGAAGTAACACTATTCTTAGTTATAATTATACTTTTAAAGGAAAGAACACAACTCTGCCGGAAAGCAGATCAGATTTGACTTCGATATGAAGAAACGATATAAAACTGTCCGAGAAGATACATTGCTCTTCACTTTGCAACGTTAAAACTGGGGGTGCTTACAGGAAGTAAATATTTATTATCAATTAAGCACGCGACTGTACGATATGTTCGTCTGCTGTCCGTTTAGCCGACGAATTTTTCTCCAGGAAATGTGCACCGTCACGTAATTACGGTATTCGTGCGCGGAAGAAAGTCAACGGCAAAGGATGGACCATCTATCGTTCCGAAGAGATATCAAAAATTTACGACGCTAAGAAAGTAGGTTCGCATACATAAGGCGGCCTGTGTGAGAAAGAAAAAGATCGTCAAGTGTGAATCGTATTTTAAATAATTGTATTCAACGGGCCCGCGGCCTAGAATAAAATATGCACGATGCTCACGATGCAGCGGAAACCGTTCCAGAAATTACTGCAACCATTCTTCGCACTCTTTAAACAAGGATCGCACCGTGTTGAGAATGAATTCGTTGCTTCTTCTCTGTATCGAGTATTCACTTCTGCAGAAATCGAGAGTCCGAAATGTTTCGATACAGCATCTGTCCTCCTTCTAAACCTACCGCCGTTTTCAGAGCAACAGAAAATGAACGGTTCAACTTTCACGTGCGAATTTATTAAATCAACATTTATTTACTGATCTGATATATTGATTAGTAAACTGTGGATCTTTATGGAAATGATTCTTCCAGTTGCGAATTTTAACAAAGTCTGACAAATATGAATGTTATGCCTTTCTTTTTAGATGAAATCAAATTTAAATAAATGTAGCCATAGAAAAAATGTAAACTTTCTTTTCCCTTCTACGACATTTTCGCGATAAAAACGTTCTGCTCACTGTAACTGTAAAGAAAATGGCACGGAAAGAGGTTAAAGAAAGGTAACATCAACGTATTCGTTTTAGTTTAATAAAATAATTAAAACAAGAAAGAAAGATTTATTTAACCTCTGTGTCTTGGAATCGCGACGCAGACATTCTTTTATTTTGCATAAAGATCCGCAGTCTACTCATCAAAGTTGCCACTTCGCATAAAGGGGGTAGCATTCCATCAATTATTGTCAATACTCTCTAGTGCCAGAAGACATAAATCATCGATAGAGTTGTTGCGGACTCGATTCTCTCCAAACCGTATCACATAAATAAGTTGGTGCGATCCCTTGTCTGTTTTGAGAAATCTATTTGGTTCCGCTACGGGTCGGCTGCCATGTTTACTTTGAACGGAAGGCCGTAAATAATTCGACAGGTCTCGATGACAGTGAAATCTCTAGGACACCGATGTTCCATCCGCGAGGGCGGCAAAGAAAATTTACGGTGGTTTTGCGAGGAAGAACGGTTTTGCGGCCCTCGATGTGGCTACTGGTCACCATTTTGCTGCGCCGCTGCAAACACCCTGTCCCCCATCTTGACCATAACCATCGCGCAACCTTGACCAGGGGATAATATCATATTTTTTCGGCGAAAGTCATAAAAAATCTGAAAATTTATAATAGCAACTGCGACATTTTTATAATAAGCAGTTGTGTTTATCCATCCTGGAATAATAATATTTAAACTTGAGATGATCTGCATTTACGACATAAATAAAGAAGATGAAACTACGATAATATTAAAAGAATTTAAGAATTACACTTCTAGACTGCAAAATAGAAATTGTCTAGCCCAATAAACGGTAAACGTTCAGTTTTTTATGTCAATAATTCGTGTCCCTAAGTGAAAATTCACGAGAACTTTGCAAAAACAATTATTGTGGCAAGCAATAAAATTTTCCGAGTGGTCAAAAACGAATGGCGAAATTTATGATGTCGGTCCGCGGGGTTCCTTTTCGTGGCAGGCACCGGACAAAATCGAATTGGCTAAGTGCACAGCTCTTCTTGGGTGTCGTAAACTGCAATGAAAGGATGCTCAGTGGCCACATCCAGGCCCACAGGCCGTTTTAGGTCGATTTACTACGGCTAGGTTTTACAACGCGGTCGCCATTTACGAAAACTCGCGAGCTGTATCGTCTTCCTTCGATTTTTTGAATTGCTCTGTTCCAATGTTCCGAAGCAGGTTGAATCCGAAGCTGTAAAAATATGTAGATCAGAATGAATTTACTGTTTATTGCTATTGCACTGTGCAACACAGAACTATTCAATTTAGAACCTGTCCGATGAACCGTGTAGTCTCTGAATTCGCTTATTATTATATTATTATGATTCGAGACAGAAGCAACAAATGTTCCACCATTATCACGTGGAAAATCGAGGTCTGTTTGAACATCGGAAGTCGGCAAGTAGACGTGCGACTGCAATAAATTGATTATAAGAATTACCCTTAATTTTATAAAAATTAATCTAAACTTGAAAATTCCCTCAATTTAAATTATAAATTGTTCGAAATTATTTTCACATGTCTCACAGTGTCTCACTGGTCTCAAAGTCGATTTCTAAATTTTTGTGTATGTCATGACAGTTTCGTAGAATAAGGCGTATTGTTTTTTTGTTATTTATACACCCGTGAAGTAGTATACTTCATTTTCGACAGAATTTCTGAAACAGCGTCCGTTGATTGGCGATTTTCCAAAAGGGTTTGGCATAATCTGAGGAAAAAATGTTTCTATTAAAAGTTGAACGGTATTTAAACATAAACAAACGTCTATATATGAAATTTCAGAAAAAATTGTTTTTCGACAGAAAACAAAAATCATTTGGATTTTCTCAATGTTAAAATACAGTTTTTACTTAATAATGTTATAGCTTACGTCGAGACGAATTCAACGACCTACTATGTTCCGATCTCGAGTCTAACAAACAACGCTGGAATAGTTTTTTCCGGCTTTTCGGCCGAATACCCGACACTGTGGCGACGCGCGACGGTGCACAGGTCGCAACGAGTGGTGCATGCGAGTACGTCGAGATAGGAGATTACCAGAAGTCTGCTAATTGGTGAAAAAGGTGGCCGGATAATGTCTCGATCGGCCTTGCCAAGGACTTGCCAGGCCGTTCTCCGATTAAGCGGGCAGCCAGCACGCACACACCGGCCCGATCCTGCTCGAGCTCGCTTAAGCAGACACCGCGGAATCGGAATCGGAGCCGAGTGAAACTTCTTCGTGGTATATACACGCTATGTACACGAGCCAGCAACCAGTGTGACGTATCCCACCACATTCGTTCGTGGCTAGAGATAGGCGTTAAGTGTGACGCACACGTGGGACACACACGTAGCACGGGCGTACGTGATCGTGTACAGGTGTCCTGGCAACGAGGGAACAGGTAGATGGGTATACACCTCTGGGTGGCATGGCATGGCGAGTGCGCACACGGATGTTACACGAACCTACGAGGAAACTTACTCGCGACGCCGTTACACGCCCGTGGGTACACCGTGACTGCCCTGCTCGTTACATAAATATGCGCACCGCGTATTGCTTCCTTTTTTAACAATCTGTTTCGTAATTGTTTATCACGGGGAGAGCGCCGATAGACGCGCGCCTGCTCGATGCCAGACGCCTGATCGATAAGAAGATTGTGGGTCTTTAACATGAAAATTGTTTAAACCGATTGTGAGACACAGAAGTGGAATGAATACAATGTGTTTCCTCTTTTAATAATTTTATCGAAAGTTCAAGACGGCTTTTGAACTTCAAATTCGCCCTTTTGCAAGTCAAATAAACCCTCTTGCAAATCAATTTCAACCTTTTACAAATCAAATTCACCCATTACAAATATTTAAAATTAATTATTTATTTATTTAGATTAAATTATATATATATATATTTATTTAAATACACGTGCGCGCCTGCTCGATGTCAGGCGCCTCTCATCTCGGAAAAGCTATCCCTATGTTCAATTGAGGAGATACAGTGGGTGATCTAGTTGTTAGGCTGTATTGAGTCTTATGTTTCCCTCGCAGTAATGACACCGTTCACACGTGTGTGTCTAAATAAATATATAATTTAATCTAAATAAATAAATAATTAATTCTAACCCTTAGCACTCGAGTGATGACTCTGAGAGAGAGGGAGAGAGTGAGGCGCCACTAAAAATTGCTGTACCATTATTTAAAATATTGTTCACATTATTAAATATATATTGATATCTAATCAATACACTGCGGATTTTATTTAAATTTAAGTAATTTAAAATAGCAAAAATATTTGAAAAATTTAAACATACTATTATATTATTTTCAACATACGGATTTTTAACATACTAATCAATTACTAAACATTTAAGTATATTGTACTAAATTTGAAAAATCATAGAGAACGGAAATATTCTAGGTCGCACAAATTTTTGAGTTGACCCTTTGCACTGGAGTGTCGATTCAGAGGCGCCGTTAATAATTCTTATACCATCATTCAAAATATTTGTTGTATTATTAAATTTGTATTCAGTAAATTACTAAATGTGTTGAATAGTTTAAGAAACTGCTGAATGTATTGTACGAGGTATTATGTCAGTCTTATATCAATCAAATTAAGAAAATCATATAAAATGAAAATATTTCAGGGCGGAAGAAAAATTTCGTTTTCGAATTAGAATAGCTCCGAGTGCAAAGGGTTAAATATTCTTAATGGGTCAAACTGATTTGCAAAAGAGTGAATTGATTTGCAAAAGGGTGAAATTGATTTACAAAAATTGATTTGCACAAGGTCGAATTTGTCTTGCGAAAGGATAAATTTAGAGTGCAAAACCTATAACAGCAGAATACTTAATCTATGTCACTGGCTATAAATGGTACATCTATCCAAGAGCTATTTAAATTTGAAGCATGGTGGGCTACTAGGGCCGTCGGGCATCAGGTGTTTGGTTAATCGAGGTCGTACTGTACTTCGTGTACTCGGCCATGGTGACACACATCGAAATCAAAACGTCAACATCAGCCAGCGTAGGACTCATTTCGGCCTAGCTGCGGACAGTGTGTCACGACAAAGGGCCCTAAGTAGGAAGACGGTAAGTAGAAGGCAAAAGAACGTGGAACAAGGTGGAAGAACAGTTTTGTCGGTGATACGTCGACAGAATTCAAAGAGCCAACCGGTGCCGAATGCTCGCGCGAGGCTGCCTCGCGGTTCCCGGTTATTACGTTGAGGAAGTCACGCTGTCTTTGAGACCCCAAGGCCCCGAAAAAAATGAGGACATTCCGAGGAGCGTGGGGGCCCCCTGTACACCAAAACGAGGTTCCGGATTTGGGTATATAGAGGAATGGTGAGGGGGAAGGGAGGGGAGAAATTTGGGCAACACCGAGTGCGAGCCATTCCGGAGCACCGGAGTATACTAGCATCCCGATTCTCGAAAGTGTAACTAGGTAAAGGTCCGCTCCTCTGTCCTACAGTTTGCCGATGAAAATGTGACCCAGTTGGGTTCACCACGGGTGAACGAGAGAGGGAAGGAGAGAGAAAGAGTGAGAGAGAAAAGAAAAGAAGGGATTATGCTAGCGCCCGATCCGTGGTATGCGGTGTTCCGCGGCTCGGATCGTAAAAATAACCCCGGCCCCCGGCTCGTTCTCGTAAAATCTTTTTATCAAGAACTGTCGACAAAAAGCGTCCTAAATTCCATAATAAAAGAAGGAGACGATTGGCTGAGCGTGGTTATTAATTACGATCTCGACGGCAAAGTGGAACGAGCGGCGTTACGAAACGGAAGTAACCGGCGGACATCGAACACACGAATTTATTTTATGCGAACAACGGGTTGCGAACTGTGTTTGATGTTCTACGAAAATGAAATTTATGTGCTCAGCCGCTTCATTGGTTTTCCAGCGATGGTAGGTTGAAGATGCTCAATATTTCACGCCCTGAATTGTGTTACACTTATTTTTTCACCGCGACGCACAGTGTACCGAATGTCCAATCTAGGTGGCAAAAAAATCCTACACATCAGATGCGGCTAATGATGTCAACTTATGTGGTGTCGCTGTAAAGCGGAGATCTTAATCTTCAAGTTTGTGGTATTTTTAAAAAAATTGTCACGAATTTAGCGCTCGATTGTTAATGTGAAGGAATCTTTAAGAAAATTGAACTTCCGAGTGCTACAGTGGGCCATGTGCCCAATCTAGGTGGAAAAAATCATAACGAATTCAAATGTAGACCTCGGAATAAAGTGTTTCTAAAAAACGGAACCATTAAAATAAAATAATTTCACATATAATTATTGTCGAGTTTTTAAAAATCAAAGAAAAAAATGAGGAAACATATTCAATATGATATAACAAAATTAAAATACGTACACATACACAGTGACTCTTGTTAATATTCGGACTAAGAATCTTTCGCACAGCTATTTTTGGGAAGCAGTACACGCGAAACCATTGCAACGTGTAGCTCGAGAATCAAGGCAAGCATTAATTTTCAAGAAGATGAGTTGCGGAACGTGTCGCGCAGAGGACAGAGACTGTTTCCAGGTGGACAGCCATCAAAAACCAAGAGTGGGTCGCCTGGTTCGAGCGAGCCAGCAGCAGAGCGATGACAAACTGTCCACGATTTGATCGTGGATTTCCTCTTCCGTTCCGTAGCTTCCTGACTCCTTCCATCGCGAGCCTCGGCTCGTCTCGGGCCCGTGATGTTGGCAAAAAAGTCGAGCGGATCGGGCTCCTCTTTCTTCAGTAGCCACGACTCAGGACCCAGCCTTGCTCTTCCAGTTTTGTCCTGTTTACCAAGTGGGCCAATCGAGATGGAGAGTAAAACGCGGGCGTATACGTAGACAAGGATTACACGCGACCGCGTCTCTCCCGAGCACAGTTACGCGGATACCAGCAATCTTCATGGACTCTTGTTTTTCACGCTAGTTTCGCGTGATCTCAATTTAATTCTGCCTAGATCCGTGCCTTAACACTAGAGGTACCAGATAGGTCAAAATCACTCGTTCTTCGTTTCTCGGTTTCACGATCAAGATACCCGCCTAAACATCGCCACTTTTCTGGTAATTTGCTGAATAAGCCCGTTTCATTCCGGCCGCGTTCAGAGTCACGCGAAATCACGACTTATCTGCTGGCAGATTCACAAAGCAGCACGAAACGAACTCGGGACATTCACATTTCTAATATCAGCGAATATATCAATTACAAATTGTTACTTCTGTAGGTACTTGCAATTAGTCACAGTGCAGGACCGAGTACGTGCTGAATCTATAATAAATACTCGAAAGTGAACTAAGTAAATTTGTCTTGTTTCGCAATTAAATATTTGATCTGCGGATACCGATAAATCTGGCAAATAGAGCTGAACAGTATTACAAACGTTAACGTGAAAATCGCGAAGAAACAGGCACGAGGAAGCGGAACGCGCACGGAGACATGTGCGCGGAGACTTCAACGACCGTACAAGACATGACTCCGCGCGACACGTCGAGAACTGACTCATTTAACAAGCTTCTAACCCAAATTTCAGTTCAAGAATCATGATAGACGTTGTAAAAGAATCATTTCACACAAGCCAATAGGGAATTGCCGAGAAAAATACGTATAGACAAAATGGAAACGGTGATTTCAAACGGTGATTTCAATGCTTGCATAAGACGCAACTTCTAACGATGCATACGAATCGACACTAAAATCCGCAGTGTTTCGAGATGACGAACACTGAACAGCGATTTCTTTTCGACTTTCATCGATCGACGACCCGTCCGGTTCTAATCGGCATGGACTTGTTCGAATCGCGAAGCGATCGAGATCCATTGCTGAGCGCATTTAGCATACAATTACCGGGCTCCCTTCGAGTAGAAGTTACTTTCGGCTTCATGGTGGCGCACAGGTACCGAATGAAAAATTCACGAGGCGGCAGATCGGGAACACGATCACGCCCGCAAGTAAATCTTCCAAGGACGACGTATACAGAAACGTCTGCGGCCTGGCGCGAGGAAGCGAGCGAGCAAGAGAGCGGTGTGTACGGGCATTAAGGCATAGCGACAACGGCAGAGAACCGGCGTATATAGCAGCATAGTATAACATAGGTAAGTATGTTTGTAGGTCAGTGGCACGAGAGCTGCCCGCCGCTACCGCCCCTACCGCCCGTCGCTGCCACCAACAATAAGCCAGCACCATCGCCTGGCAAAATCGTACCTACATTATACAGATCGTGAAGCGCCATTGTTCTTGAACTTGCACGCTCACGCACCAAAGACCTACGCACCGCACGTGTCCTACCGGTTCATATCTTTTACACGTCCGCCACGGAGAAAACCGCGGCCGATCCTTGATAAGGAGAAATTGGGGCTGCTGGAAGTCACGGCCATGGACTTCTCTCTCTCTCTCTCTTTCCCTCTCTGTGTGTGTGTTCTCTCTTCCTCCCTTCCTTTACCTTCTTTCTTCCTCCTCATCGCGTTTGATCGATCGCCATATTGTAAGAATGATATACGCTACCGGTCATGATGATTTGGACACTCGATACCATCTAACGACAGGCTAATGTGTCATAGAACAATTGTGGGTTATTCGGTAATCTAAAAGGTTGTCTTTCAGTTGATGGACGTCTTTGAATTTTCATACTGGAAGCTGTTCGTCATTTTGATACCGGAAATCTGTTAACCGGCATCTCAAACACTTTGATAAGAAACTTGTCACTAGACTGCGGATCTTTATGGCTCTTGTATATGTATAATGAAGTTTTATTTGATTCGAGTTTCTTAAAATTAGTCTACAAACTATGCAAATTGTATAATCATCCGCATTACGAGACAAATGGACAATAGATGTGAAATTGTATGGACGTTAAAAGAATTTCAAATAGGTTGAAACTGATATAAAAGTATTTTTCAATTCGTCTAATGTTTTAATGCGTTAAACTACACCTACCCATTTTTGTCATAAAATTCGCTGTCTAGTGATTACTTTTAAATAAGTATTTGACGCACATCTTTGCAGTAAATAAAATTTTGAATTTCTTGGCAATTAATTTACATTTGATTTAGATTTTTTTCACAAAGACTTACTTAAAAATGCTTCATTTGTAAAAGGTCGAAATTGATTTGCAGAAGGGTGAATTTCGAGTGCGAAACCTGTCTTCAACTGTCGTTAAAATCATTGAAAGATGAAACAGATTTTATTCATTCTTCTTCTGTCTCCCAATCGACTTAGACAATTTTCATTTTAAAGACCCTACTTAAAAATGCTTCATTTGTAAAAGGTCGAAATTGATTTACAAAAGGGTGAATCTCGAGTGCCAAACCCGTCTTCAACTGTCGTTAAAATCATTGAAAGATGAAACTTGGACAATTTTCATTTTAAAGACCCGCAATCTTCTTATCGATCACATTTGCCAACATGGGAAACAAGGAACACCCGTGTGGTAATCCCGATCCTACTTCTGTTCCTTCGGAGGCGTGAAACCGAGATGCGTGAGCAGTCTCGGCAGCGTAGCGTTGCGCCAGTCGATTTCAAAGAAAAAAGAATCGGTGATTCGAGAAGGCACGAATGAACGATCGTGACAAATCGGCCAGGTCGGTGCCCAATTCCTCGGTACCGTAGGCAAGTAGGTATCCTCGGGGTTCTCAGCGACCACGGTTGAACACGGCGGTTTTTCCATGGCGCGGAGCGGCGAGGCGGCCGCGATTTTTGCTCGGATTTTACATAACGTTGTTCTGCCACACGTTGCGCCACAACCGCCGCGTAAAATATGCTCGCCGTATATTGACGTTACCTGCGCCGCCATTTATATAGCCGGACACAAAAAATCAGTGCAAATCTCGTGGAAGGCTGTTGTTAATCTGCCTGATCGCTATCTTCTTATGCCGGTTTCGCGTGTTAGACGCGTGTACGAGTGAAAGCACGGGAGCCACACGCTGATGGCATTAACAACGCCCGGAACAATTAACATTAACGAGCTTCCCCGAATTACCGAATTTACAGACGACGCACGATGGGCTAAACCGATGAATGTTCTCTGAAAATGAAATTTATGTTCTCAGCCCCTTCATTGCTTTTCCAGCGATACTAGATTGAAGATATGCTCAATATTTTACGCCCTTCAAGACTGTTCAAATAACGCAATATAGACATAAAGTAACAAACGTTTTTTAACCTTGATAATCTGTGTTAAACTTGCAGAATTTCAAAAAAATTGTGGTTTATCCAATACCATGTACGGATAGATTTTTTTCTTGACGCGCGTTTAGCCACCCGCGCGGTTATAGGCAGTTGAAAATTCTCTGCGTGAATTTCTTCGAGAACGCCGCGCCGGTGCGGCGAAAGAGCGAATCCGTCTGTCAAGCAATCGTTCGCAAAACGTATGATGTTTCATAATAATTGGACTGTTGAGTGGCCGGCGCGGCACATTCGGCGAGTTCGTTGCACCTGTGCGGCGCGGCGGCGGTGGCTGTCGTTGCAACATTTTATAATTACGCCGCGCTGCGCCGTGGCCACACCACCGTTACGTTCTGCGAGTCCTGCGCAAAAATAGACGATATCATTGGGGGACATTCGACACACTGCGCTGGCGGGAATTGGCCAATTGCCGTTCTACACAAACACGATCATTTTTCTCGGCACGAATCGAAGCGAAACGACGAGCAAGTCCTTCGGCCTGCAATGTCCGCGCAAGGACTCATCAAGGACGTTCTATACACTTCCGAAAAAAAGTATATTTACTTATATGTACAGGGTGTATAAAAAGTAATGGTCATCCGTCGTAGGAGTGAATCTACATCTCTGGATCGGTGAAAATTTGTAAGGGAAACTTGCCGCAAAATTGTTTATAACAAAGAAAATTGTTGTTAAAGTTTGTTTTTACATCAATACCTTCTACTCATCGAGAAGAGAAAAGTTTGGAAGGAGCCACAGGTCGCAAAGAAATAGGTATCGAGATATAAGCTGTTAAAGTTCTTGCAAAATTTGATTGTGTAGAACTATACGTATAGACAAAACCCTACTATTTACTACAGTCGTGTGCGTGCCTCGAGATAAACGAAATTTAAAGGGACATTTGTCGTTAGTACAACGTCATCGTCTCCCATTCCATTCGGATTATTTTGAAGTTGCAAAATGTGAAAGAATATTGATGCTACATTATAAAATACTAATATCAAGTATAGGTACTTACAAATGTTTCAGAATCTTCTGTTCCTCCGTCGGATCCAGTGAACACTGCCATTTTCGCGAATACGACTTATTAACGCTGAAGCACAAAACACCACGCTTCTACACAACACACTTTCCGAAATCGTGACAGCGAACGGAAAGAAATTACTCCGACCACGGTCAAAATAGTACTGCGGTTGTCACCTCGGCTTTTCATGAATGGTTAGGGGTGGATTATTGGTGGGGAAATATTGCGTTTGTTAATTGGACGGGGGTGTGTTTGATGTTTTTTGAATGAGTAGAAGGTGTTGATGCAAAAAAAAACAATTTTCTTTGTTATAAACAATTTTGCGGCAAGTTTCTCTTACAAATGTCCACCGATCCAGAGGTGCACCCTGTATATTGCCATTCTTTCGCCGACTATCTGCAGATTCTGTCGTTTGAACGTGATATCGACACAGTTTTCGGTATTAGGACATCGTTATCAAGGAATTCTCGAGCCCGAATCATTAACCTATTAACTTAACAATTTTTCAAACCTCGATGCTCGCATGAGCATAAATAGGAGCGGATAAAAACCGCTTGACTCATTTCGCGCGGCAAGAAACGCCGATAAATTGCGGCGCGGACTAACACATGCATTTCTATTGAGTTCAAGAATCTGTAGCTAAACGAATGCTACCCGGAGAACTATTAACTGCCTCGAAGTGATCAATATTACGAAGCAACTGTAATTATTAAAGCTGGCACTAATCACTGCTATTGAACGGTTAATACAACGTTAACCTGTTAACCCGGAAACGCGAGTTACACGATAGCCCGTGCAGCAAACGATAATCCGCTAACTTTTCTGATTTGTTTTATACAGCGTAACATTTACAGCGAATTCCTTAGGATCGCTCGTGCTTGTTAGAATTGTGTCTGTGTAGCTGTTCGTCCTCGGATCGTCCGGTTGACGGATTATCACTTGTCAGTTCCAAGTTTTGTCGCAATTTGTACGTCGTTCCTACAAAGGTATCACAATTTTATATTTCGCGGGTATCGTTGTTTCGAATTATACAGGGTGGTCCACTAAATGACATAACAAATGAAATGGAAATATTTAGGTGGCTACGTTTACATGGACCACGCTGTATAACACAGCATAAGATTTGGATGATGTACCTTTCGTGTGACAAAATCGCTTTTCTTATTTCGCAAGAGGACATGTGTTGTGTTTAATAGAATATTACAAATAGATACTGCTGCTAAGAACAATTAGCGAACGTGTTAACAGGTTACTTGCAATAGATTTTAAACGTTTATGATTCATAGCTGAGAATTTCTCAAGAAATTATTCAACGGCAATGATCAGTTTTTTCATGGACCAACAAACCACGATTTTGTGGGTCAGTTGCACGAGAATCCCCCCGTGAGGGTTAGAACCACCCCTAATGTAGTATATTATTGTTGTACTTTTCGAAACCGTATCTTTCTGTCAGCAGAATCACGCAAGTCGGCGTGAAAAGGAGAGAAATACAGACCGTGTAGGAATAGATTGAGCCTTTTCTTTTCCCCGTTTCCTTAATCGAACCTCCACTAATGCGCGGCCAGTGGATTTAGGTCGAGGAAGTCACGAGTGGTGCGAGTTTGACACAATTTCCTCCATCCGTCTGTCGAATGTCAAGGTGTAGGTCTCGTGATTGGGGCTCGTACACCGTGTGCGTGCCTATTCGTCGGCTTCAAATGCCCGAAATTCTGAGCACGACCGTTAGGCTAACGTTTAACTGTATAATCGTGGCGCAACCTGTACGAAAAATCTCTCTCTTTCCCTTGCCCTCTCGCGTCTTGCCCTTCCTCTGCCGTTCCGTGAATTCGTGCGCGCAGGATTGCCCGAGTGGCAAGCTAATCGCCCCCGGTGCGGTGTTCTCCTTAATGAGAAGATTAGGACAACGAAGCCCGCCCGTGCAACACAATCACCTCAACCCAGAACATGATTCTTCGATCCTACATTTTACTGGACGACCTGTCCAGTGTCATTAGAATATTATAGCTCGACAACAACTGCAGAGTGTCCATATACACTCCCGTCCATAAATCACCGGACACCTACTTATCTTCAACTAGACGGTAATTAAAGAATACAAGCTTCATATATGTATATGTATCATTTGAGCGAATGTTGGAAAAAAGAAATTGAGAAATTGTTGGATGATTATGGACAGCTCTGGAAGCCAAATTGGAAAACAACTACTCCACTTTTTAAAACATTAGAAAATACAAGAATAATAAAATAAAAATTTAGAAAATACACGTTCTCTACATTCGAAAAGATTAATGAGTACCATTTTGATTTCAGAATATAGATCCTTTAATAAGAAAAAATCGTCTGGTTCTAAATTCGAGTAAGTGTCCGGTGACTTGTGGACGGGAGTGTATTTAGTATTTACTACGGACTGTTTAAAACGCGGTACAACAAAGACACACGTTTCATAATTAAAGACGGAGGTGTGCCAGTCTTGTCGGAATGAGCCATTTGCAACCGATCGACGCGAAAAAACGATTAGAAGTAATCCGTGACGTTCGAAATGGAACAGTTTTGACAGACCCAGCGATCGATGCACGGGAGATAGTAACGATGTCACGATTTCGCACGATCTCCTTTTTTTTTCTTTCGTTTTAGACTGGCCGAAGAAAAAGAGTGCGTGGTCAGTGGTGTGTGTCGAAGCATAACACGCTACAGCCCCTCGGTGGCATTACTACTTCGTCATGCTCGGTTATTTTTCCGAAACCTTATTCCTATACACGAGCGAGTCGGTTTCGTGGCGAGGAAGGCCCGTCGACCGTAGAAAAATTAACGACGGCTTATCCGCGTAATTAATTAACGTACCGAATAAATTCATACAACGAATGTTATCCAATCGCCGTCTAGAAAAATGCCAGACAGAGCGCGCTCGGTATATCGAGAAATGGCAAAACATCTGGCGGAACGTTTTCCTGTAAAACAACAATGGCCACCTCCACGCCGAGATTCAATTAACAACGTTCACTTCCAACCTTTTTCGGAGGCTTACGCTGCCGATCACATGTTTCGGAACACTATCTCATTGCTTTTATTATTCCCCAGGATCTATTTTACGAAATTGATCAAGTCGACGATATTATATACATCGCACAGCGGAGTATTTGGCCGTGAGAGTTGGCCAAAAGTCGAAATTAGAACGTATTATGACATATGATTTCTGCCTCTATCATTTTTTTTTCTATTTTTACTTAAAAAGAGCAGTAACTTGTCCCAGTTCCCAGAATTACCCTGTACAATATTACGACCTTGAGACTGTGAATAACGCTGTAATAATTCTGTTCAGCTTTTGGGCCGAAATACTCCACTGTGCATCGAGCGAAGGAAAAGGTAGGAATGACATTTACTAGATTTTTCGCAAAATAATAGTTGTCTGCACCGAAACAACAGGTGTTAAAGAGAACTGTGCTTCTTCTCCCGACAAATTCAAAATGTAACACCGCTTTGAACTTCTTTAAATATTCTCAGTGTTTCGCAGATGATCTACACACATATCTGGCATAAACGCATACAATCCGCAGTGCACTTGTACTTGATTAACCCTTTGGACTCGGAGCAATTTTAATTCCGAAATCAAGACATATCTTTCAACCTAGAAGATCTTTATTCTATATAATCTTTTTTACACTACAACACTTACAGTGTAAATCGAATCGGAAACTTTCTTCCAGCTGTTCTATTAATCGGGAACTTTTTTCCGTGTAGCATTTTGTGTATTTTCTAGTTTCTTTGTTATAATAAATGGAAGCTTATGTTATTTTGTTGTTTTTCATTCTTCAATAAGCTCCTTTTCATTTCCCATCAGTTTTAACTCCATAAAGTAATATTTTATACTTCTAAATTGTGAAACATTATACCGCGGGTTGTATTCACATGAAATTGCACCTGTTTTCTCATGCGACATTTAAATTTCTAGCAATTTCTAGAAAGAGAAGAATTTAATCATTTAATAACTGTTACAAACAATGATATGGCAATTTTGGCTGGCGCGTCGGAGTCACTATTCGAGTACAAAGGATTAAGGCTGCATGCAATACGAGATCCGCCTGTTTCCAGGGCACGGTCAGATTAGATCACGGAAGCATCCCTTTCCCAATTTTCCTGGATACTCCCGGACCGACGGTCGGACAATATTTCAGTCGACGTCGTTCCGCCGTTTGCGGAACAAAAGGCAACGCGGACGCGGAAGCGGCGCGCTGAAAAATTGCGGTGAACAAGAGGGTTGAAACTGTTGAAAGAGCGTCCCGTTCCTCTTTTCGACTTCCTGGTTCACCTGACCAATACCCCCCGTTGCTCTAACAGAATGCACGGCCCAGCCTCCGGCCACAAAACTACGCAAATTCTTTGTCAATACTGTCCGCTGTAAACAACATTGTCCACCGTCCAGGTAAACGGGCTCGAGGACTACCGTGCACCCGAATTTCGCAACCGAATCCAATTTAAAGGTGGAAACGCTTGCCGCAACTTCGTCTTTGGAATTCGACGCATACTCGAGGTAGCTGAAGCGTCACCGAAATCCAGAGGCAACTGTATTATTTTGATTATTATTCCTCTCCGCGTTAACTTTGTGAAAAATGTCAACTATAATTCAATTGCAATTAAGCAACTCTGCTTTCCGGCAGAATTGCGTAATTCACACAATTCGAGCCTTTCCCTTAATTTAATTGCTAATTACGCGAATCGCGAGTGTAATCGGTAAACACTGTAATTGAAATACAATATAATGTAAATTATTCAATGTGTACATTGCTCGCTTAATGTGAAAAATATCTTTCATTTTTATCCGTGTTTCTTCCGTTTCGCATTCACGGACAAGTCAATTTTATGTTTACGTTTTATGAGGATGTTTTTTTAAAACGAATTACATTTTAATTTAATTGAATGGAGCGACCAAATTTCGAATTACGAAACAATCGAATACAATATAATTGAATTGCTTTGTAACTGTAATTCGCGAAGTAATTCAATCGTAATTCAACACAACTCTGGCTAAATAAAGACTGTTTCATCTTGAAAAAAAATTTCGTTTTTAGACTGGATAAGTCAGCGCAAGGTTGTGCTCGTGGGGAAAAACGGATGAAGGCTCATTTCTTGGTGTTAATGGAGAAAAATCCTTGAAGGATGCACGATACGCTATCATTTAGCAGCCGACTCTTCGATATCTTGTGGTCGGCTGGTAGTGGCAACGATGCCAGTGTTCGTCACAGTTCTTAGACCGGCTTAACCGGCTCAACTGTACGATTCGCCTAGACAGAGAAGCGAATCCTCTTCACTTTTACCGCGAAACACACAGAAAAGCGCGAGCTGCTTGAACCGTTTTCCGTGTGCATCTACGAGATCCGGGGATCCGTATGCGTGAGCTCATAACACACCGACGACAGCCTCGCTTGTAGATCGTAGACGTTGGAAGAACTCGCGTACACTACCCAGACATTGAATTATGGATCAGAAAGGAGAAATTCTGAATTAACATCGAAATTCTCTGAATTTGCAAACAAACCGCCGCGTCTCGTTCGCTCCCAATTATAAATCATTCTTGCGTGTTACTTTAGAATACTGAGAAATCGAATAACAATTAGGCTTTTAATGTTATTTGATGTTTTATGGATGTTCGTCATCCCTTTGTTCTCGATTTGCGTGGCAGAAGGAATATTCCGTTTTTTACGTGCGGCTAGTAATGAAAGTTATTGTCTATATAGGTTCTTCTTAATAGAATTTATTGTGTATATTAAATATCTGAATCTGAAATATGTAAATCGAATGAACAATTTAAGAAATCATTTAATTGAAACGTTATGTTTTATTACTGGGAGGTGGATTTATATAAAAGAATTGCAGCAGGTGCAAATACCTGTCGTATGTTGCGTCTATAGATTCACTGAAACGTCCGATACCGTACTTATCATCCTAATTCTACACCTTGGTTCGTTGTTTTGCTTTCTCTTTCGGGAGTGGCATGCTCTAGTTAGCCTGGCCACGAAACCGTCCATCCGTCAGTATGGTACGTCCTCCGCTTCTTATTTCTTTATTTCCATTTTGAAAGAACAAGTACATTTAAAAACACCGAAACAAATGTCCGTGCAAATTTTTCTGCAAGAGAATAAAAAAATTTCTGTATTTTTCTTTTTACCGATACATTTTTACGGAAGCACTTTTCCTCATAACTGAAAATTGTATATTTAATATTGGGTAGGAAATCGAGGAAATAATGAAGGAAAATGCAACGGTGATCCCATCAACAGTAAATATGTATTGTGCAGGTACCCTGATAGCCAAATGCTCAGGAAGTATACTTCCTGCGTGTATATAAGAGACTATGTAAACTGTTAAAAATATATATGCAGATAAAATGTATGGACAATATATATATATATATAACAAAATAAAATATAGTAGAATTTGTGTGCTTAAAATATTCTTATAAATTTATATATTTCCAAAATGTTTTACTTTTCATCTACCTCTCGAAGAAAAATTAATCTCCTCCGCGTAACATGAACACTGTAGGTAAATATTTTCATGTAAGTAACAATGTGCAATATTTCTCTTACACGTTATTCAAAATAAATACGCACCAAGTCTATTGGTTATAAATATAAATATATATCTGACACTACTATATATCGATGTGTTTCTGTGCAAGCAAGTTTATAATCTTAGTCTTAATAAAGAAAAGACTAAGAGAAAGAAAATCCATTACTTTCACTCTCAGGTACATAATGTGGTCTTCGATCTAACGAGTATCTAACCCGCAGTAATTATACGTTAAAAGATTATTCAAGGCCTCGTCGAATTCGATTTGCTCAGTCTCAAACAACAACGAGTTTCGAGATTATTGTTCTAGACGAGACGTATCGCTGGAATATAAAATATTCTATGAATAATATTTTTTAATCTCAGCGATCAATGGCGTCTCTGTCAATTCGTTTATTTCCACGAATCGTTTGTTCCCTCTGCTGAAGTAATAAATGTCGCCAGTGTAGATATCAAACCATAGAGCGTGGATATGCAGATCATGTCTCTCCAGTCGTTTCTTTAAAAATCCGTAGGAAGCAACGTTTTGCAGTTGTTGAAGGGTATTTATCTGAAATGAGATACATTTCCACAGTTAAAATTAATTAAGTTATACAGAGATACATCTCTATTCCCTTATGTACATTAGAGTTCATAAAGATTGACGGACTTGAACAAATAAATTGTATGTGTATGTAAGACTAACTTGAGACAATTTGTCTTCTATACTAAATTTATCTTCTGGGTCAATGTAGGCTACGAACTTCCTCAGTGGTGTCTCAGCTTGGAAAACAATTGGTTGGTGGAAGCCGGAGACTTCAAGCTGCTGAAATTTTGCCAAACTGCTGCTTGCATGTGCACACAGCCATGCTCTTAGCGGTGATATTCTCCTGTTCGCCTAAAAGACAACATAGAAATGCCAACGCTATTATTTATATTCTCAATATTTTACTAATATTTCGTATGTAAGTATTGCTCGAAATTCTTTCTCTAATCGTTTAAGTCACGAGGATGTGCAAAAGAATAATGTGACAAGTAGACTGCGGATCTTTAAGCATTTATGGCTTCTGGAAATTTTGAAAAAATACTGGAATATTAAATTCTACAGAATTGAGTACGATTTTTATTTACTTCATATTTACGGAGGCTATTAATCACGGAAGATCAGATTTTATTTGATCCCACTGTCTTAAAATTTGCCTACAAAAATTGAAAATTGCTTAAACATCCACAGTCTGGTGGTAAGGTAATTGGAGGATAGTGCTATATAAGGTAGTATGGAGGGGATGGTAACCTTGAGTGACCTTGAGTGACCTTGAATTATTATTTTGTCCCTAGAAAGGTCAATACGAGTCCAAACCTTCTTTTAAGACAACACTGTAAAAATGAAATATTAGAATTGCAGCAAGTAAAATACGGACTTACTTAATTCTTACTGAACAATTGACTTCTCTGAACCACCACTACAATTTCTTCCAGTATAAAGTCAATTGTATTTTTATTCTAGTTTCTAATTTAATTGTCAAACGAATCTCACCTGGGAGGCAAATTCCTCGTCCCGCAAGGCATACAATAAATTCATAGCTTTGCAATCGCTGTGTCCGCAAACTATAATGTGCTTTATGCTGTTTACCACACAGCCAAGTTCTAAAGCAGCGGGTTCGCACATGGTCAGCTCATCCACGAAATGCTGAGAGTGAGGAACAATGTTACCAGCATTCCTAACTGAAAAAGAAAAATTCATAATTACTGTGTATTCAGAAATTACCTACTTGGTAGCTTATTCTACAGGATGTCTCATTACAACTCTACGAATTGTTTTCTCAAAAACTAATGAACAACAAACTTCTCTTTCACTTCTTATCAGACAGCAGATTTTATGCATTTACGACAAAGATGAGAAGAATTTAAAAATACTATTATATTATTTTCAACTTATTAAACGTATTAAGAAAGAAAATCAAAGTCCATTTGACTCCAGTTTGTTGAAAGCCAGGTAGAACATTTTTATTTTGCATAAAGATCCACTCTCTACTTATACATTTCTTCACAATATTATTCGAGAAAATAACATTTGATAAAATAATATTTAAATTTGAGAGAATATTAATCCTTTTCACTCAGAGCTTGGAGCTCGAAAACGAAATTTTCCTTCTGGCCTGAAATATTTCCATTTTATATAATTTTCATAAATTTATCGATATAAAACTGATATAATACCTCGTAAAATAGTTTCAGTGGTTTATTAAAATATTAAATACGTTTAGTAATTTATTGAATACAAATTGAATAATGCAACAAATATTTTGAATAATGGTAATATAAGAATTGTTAGTGGCGCCTCTCCGAGTCACCACATGAGTGCATATTTATTATGTAATCGCATTTTAAATAATTTTCTATGATCGAATTATAAAAATTCGCGATTATTTCGATTTAATGATTAGTTGATAAAACATTTTGTGAAACGACCTGTACATCGCAACATGTAAAATTGCGTTATCGTAAAACTCGATTACTCAGTAAAACTTGTTATAATTGAATTGGAAAAGTAATGTTTAGAATGAGTCTATAATATCGATGCTCATTGCAATGATAGTGAAATGCATCGCAATACAAAGACGATGAAGTAATCTTCACGTTCGAACAAATGATATTTCAGTGAAATGTCGTACCGACAAACATGTCCCCAACGTTCGTTTCCGTAAATCTAGTTGGGATCATCCGGGAGTCCATGCAGGTAAAGAATACTGCTTTTGGCTGTGATAAGAGCAACGACAGAAGTCAATTACGTCAGTAATGATTAACATCGCACGAGTCATATTATGGATTCAAATATTTTTCTTTCATTGTACCTTATCGACGCATATAAAATGCATTTAAAATTTCATTCCAAATACTTCGAAAAAAGTAAATCGCATAAATAAATATTATATGACTAAATGACAAAGAGTAATAATAAAATAATATATAAATCCACAGAGTTAGCTCTTGAAGTGAAAACAATAATAAAATGTTTTAGATCTCAGAAATATTTGATTCGTTCGAAAAAGACAAAGAAAATAATTATGCGAACTTCAGTTTATTCTACTAACAAAGTTATTGTTAATGTATAAGTCTTAGTTTCATTAATATTCATTGATGTTAGATAATGTTATTCTTTACAAGTGATTTAAAAGTGCACGTGTCGATACGAACGTGTTGTATCTTTTATCAGTAATCCTGTGGTCAAGGTCGTACGTCGTACCATGAGTTCACAGTCAAAAGAAACATGCTTCTCTTTTTGAAATGTTAGAAATATGAAAAGTGTATAATTTTGAATAAATTCCAAGATGTAATACAAATTAGATTTTTCCATTGAACTTTGTAAAAATAATCATTCAAGATTGTGTTTTATACATACTAGCATGCCATTGATAACTACATAGCATACAAAAGATCATGTCCATGCACTATCACGAGAAATGTTCACGAAACTATTTTGACACACCTCGGGATGGTCTCGGACTTGTTGAAATTGTTTCACCATTCCGTCTCTGTGACATTTCCTGTATTTCATGATTCCTTTGAGTATTCTGTCCATTATTACGTTTAGAGGCACTACTAGACTCTGTCAACAGTCAACACTATATAAAAGTGATAATGACAGCACGTATATATCCGCCATTACCAATCGAATGGCGGAAAATTCGAATGCTCTTCAGAAATAGTAAAACTAGTTGATTAGAATACTGCGCATACTGCATGGAATAAAATCATAGTTTTCATGGGAACAGCCATTGTAGATCGAAAACAAAGAAAAATCGTCTAAAAAAAGGAAAATTCTATCGAATCTTATATTCTAGCATTTTTTGAAAATTTACGTAAGTCACAGATGCATAACCATCCGCATACTGTTGATTAGTATATTATTCAACAAGAACGCACTAGATATTCTTTTCTGTTCGAATTTATTCTCTCGTATAGCGAATTCATTTTTACATTTTTTATTTGTACATATATAAAATACAGCTTAAGTATACATGTTTAAAAGCACAAGATCTTACTATAACACTTTTATCGTTACGAATCCATACGAATTAAACATTTATTTCATTATACTAATAATAATAATAATAATAATTTTCACTATCATTTACATAAATCCAAAGAGAAATGGCGATACATCGATCTTCATTGTAATTAAATATGAGCCTTACAATTAGCATATTATTATAAGTGAATAACGTAAGAAAATATACATCTTTGAGACAGGCCAGAGTAATTGCTGTACAAAAATGAAACATACAACATGGAACCAGGAAAATTGCTCACCCGGGGAACCATGAATGATCTAAGAGGCAAGATAGAGAGCATTCTTCCACGACGGAGGAATATAAAAAGATTCATACCGCTACGTTGTGAAGAAACGTAAAATTTTGAGTTCTCAGATGACTTACATTTTACGTCTACCGTTGAATGCACGTAATTCTCTTGGTACTTTCATGTAATTATCGCTACAAATTTCATATCGACTTTTGTCGATACAAGCTGTATAGATACTTGTAAATACTACAAATTTGATTCAAATTGATTGCTGTTGTTATCCGGAGCTGAAAAGAAGTCTTTTCGAAAGAATGCGGGAAGGGCACGTCCCGAATCTCGCGTATTTTCGACTCTAGCGAAATACTGCCTCAGCGGTCACACATACTACATAGCGTGTGCCTTCAAAGCCTAGGACTATGGAAGCATCGATGGTGAGGACAGGCGTGCCGAGCGAAATCCCCTTGCCCTTGTATCGTCTCAGGAGACTTCTTTTCAGCTCCCAATAATCACTACGTTCACATCAGTACTTGCATGCTAAATGTAGTAAATCATTAGCAAACTTATTAATAAATCTCGGTAGATAAATAAGAAAGTCTTATGCAATCGTACTCTCATCTTGGTGACTCGAATTCATAGTCATTCTTAGATTCAACAACGCTTACCAGTTTGGACCCGGGTGACAAAGCGCCTGGGCCGAATTGATTTCTATCTACTCAAAGCTGAGCTTTGACTAGCACGCTCTAACTTTTCAAAATGTTTCCGGGCATTGCGAATATTAATTAGCGTTGCCGCCGATGCTGAAATAACAAATAATTGGTTTTAATCACTAATAAAAGTATAAATACCATATTATATAAATTATAAATGCTTACGAATTGCTGGGTCCGACATAATAACCATTACGTATGTATTCGACGTAAATACATCGATAAATGCCGCGAAATTAGTATTTCTAACTTCCATACTTTGAAATTGTGCTGCCAATTTGCTGAAAACATTATCTTATAAGCACATTAACACATTAACATTCTTGTAACATGTATTACCCACTAATATATCTTGGCAAACTCACCTACAACTTAACTTAAACTGTTTTATTATATTTGAAACCTTCTCAAATCTATGGACGTCTCTATGATGTTGCCTCTGACAGTAACTAATTACCAAAAATGTTGCTCTTTCGAACAGTAGGACTTCGTCAGCATCAATAATATTTGTAAATTGTTTCAAACTTTGTTCCAGTTCTTTCACATTGGGAATCAACATATAGACAATAGAAGACCATGCCCTAAATATAATGAATTCGATGAAACGCTAGAATACTATGAACTAGAAGTATGCAATGATAATAAAGATCTACCTATATAAAGTTTCATCCCATATGCTAGTTCTAAAACAAGTACATTCAAGGGGTAAGCTAAGCCTTCTTAAGTCCTCTTCTCTCTCTCTAAACATCACATCACGCTGATCTTCTTGAAGCAGATCCATTTTATGCACTAAACAGAATATTTTTGCTTCGGGGCTGTTCTGCAATATTGCTTCTAAACAACTTTGATAATAATGCATATCTTTATCCAACTCTCTCGACTCGACATCAAAAACATAGATTAAAACCTCAACGTTCCTAAATATATTATCACGTTGCGATGCAAAATAATTTTCCATAAATGCTTCCTGGCCACCGCAGTCCCAAAGGTTTAGCACCAAATTACCAAGAAACCGTACATGACTGTGTTCTACATCGACTGCAACAAACATGAATAACATCAGTACAGTTGAAGTCAGAGAACAAGTTTAAGGGGGTAGTCTCATTTCCAGGATTGCAAGGTTGCGGGATGCACCTTCTCATTTCTCGATAATGCAAAGATGGGGTTTTTCAGGAGTCAAAAGTGCTAGATAAAAGATCAATCTAGGCTGCAGTCGACCCCAATTTCCTATTTTTACGTTTACGTGGCATAATTTGCATTATTCGGAAGCATAAAGCTATGACAGCTACATGCTTCCAAATAATGCAAATTACACCACGTAAACGTAAAAATAGTTCTCTTGAGCTTTTGACATTTGAAAAGCACCATCTTTGCATTATCAAGAAATGAGAAAGCGTATTCTGTACCCTTGCAATCCTAGAAACGAATCTATCTCCTTAAGAAAAAATGATAGGCTGTTTTTACTCACTTGTTGCTCCAAGACGGCGTGTATCACGGGCAATGTAATTTGCAAAAATAATACTTCGCATACTGGTCTTCCCAGAGCCACTTTTACCCATTAAAAGAACCTAAGGAAATACAAATACATATTTATTACATAAACAGAATGTACTTGTTATGATAAAAGTATGACACTTCAATTACTGGAAGCTCCAGAAATTATGCACGTACCTTCTTCTTCATCTTGACTGGATAATGTTTAAACTTTGAACTTATAAAACAAATTTATTTGCGCAATCGTCGTTTTGCTATAATCGTTTGATCAATTCTGATCGGCCTGTAACAAATCATTGAATAGCATATAACACCGTCGTACAATTAAACAACTTCCAGCTTTTTTTATAATCTCATGTCGAGATTATTCTAAATTGTTTCATGAATCACCATAGGTGTTACTTTGTGACATGTACATAATTGAAACACAATAGTCTTCCCGTTCCGCAGTAACAGTGCAAAACAGTGCAAAATGCGATTAAAAAATTGTTAATCGTACAAAAAACATTGATCGACTCGAGCGTGGGTGTTGATTACTCTGATAGTAAACAGATATACGATATTAAAATTACGATTTACCCTCTCCGTTTACAATGTAAATGTAGACATGTAGACTGCTAATAACTAACTTCAAGCGTATTGTTACTGCAACGCTATGAAAAGATACGATAAAGAAAAACAATGCTATATACAGCTATATATTTGTTGATATTTGTCGCGCAGAGAATACAATTTCCCTAAACGCGACAAGAATTTTTGTCCATTCCTCTCATTGGGGGATATAATATCATCTATAATCATCTATAATCTATCAGCTGCATCTATCTGTATATATGTATAATGTATATAGCACGTGAACCATGAGGTAAGGTAAGAGTATTTCATGATACAGGTGTATAGAATTTTCTTTCGAAAAGACCTCAGTCAGATAACATACTGAATTTCAATCTACCAGATGACGGATGTGGGCAAAGTACTTATGAAATATGCGGAATTTTCATTTCCAACATGTTGGCCGACCTGTAATTGATTCGGATGCAGTATTACCACCGCTCCAACCTATATTATTCTAAAATTTTTTTTCAAATCATGTATCCACGCACACAGAGAGCAAGAGAGAAAGAGAAAGCGAGAAAGACGACGGTCGGTCGTGTGTCGTGTGTCCGGTACGGTAACAATCTGTAACAATCGGTGTGGGTAAAGATATAAATGTATGTGCACGCACTAATGATTAGACCTTGCAAGTATGCGAGGCGAAAGATAGCGTACGTGGGAGGGAAAGAAAGAGCGCTATAGTCCAGTGAAAAAGTGTGTGAAAGAGAGAAAGGAAAAGACGACGGCTAGAGGGGTAGTGAACGGTGTTTCAGTGGGAGCACTGTACAGTGGCAGAGGACCACGGCGGCGGCGGCGGTGATTCAGACTTCTTATCAGCCTCGAAAAGTCGTGGAGAAGTACAGGGAGTGATTCGTCGACATCGAGCGTCGATTCTACATATATACGAGATGAGGTGCCATTGATAAAACTTGGAGCGCCGCGTGGTTCCGCCTCCGCCGTGCCCGAACGCGGCACATCACGGACGTGTGGATAAAGCGGCGCCATATACACATATAAATATATATATATACATACACATACATATATACCTATATATATGTATGTATATATACGATATATAATCGTATTTTTTCTTTCGCGAGTGCAAGAGGACAGAAAAAGGGAGGAGTGAAACGAGAGCCGCGGGAGAACGAAAGAGAAATCGCGACACTAAGGGAGGTTGACACGGAAGGTCGGGGAGCGAGGAAAAGAGGTAGGGATCCGTGGATGCGGCGCGGTGTCTGCACCCGTGCGTGAATCACGCTTTCCGAGGCGTTTGTCTATCCCCCGTTTTCGAGTACACCCTGTAACCCCACGACATTGACCCGATCGAGGACGCCAGAGCGAGTACTCGCGCAATTCAACAAAGCCCATAAACGAGCGACGTCGATTAGCTTTGCAAAACTGTCACTCGCGGAGGAGGGGCTTTGTCCCTTGCTACCGTTTCATGTCGTCCACCGGTCGCCCGAAGTCCTTCTGCCCGTGCTCGTGATACAGAGCCGGTATCAGAAACGTCGGTCAGCCAGTATCCACGAAATTCGGAAGAAAAAAAAAGAAAGAGAATGGTCAGCCTCCTTACTTGGCAGTAGGGGTGAATGGCTCTTAGGACGTTAGGCCTGTCACAGAGAACTTGTTGGCGGTCTTGTCAACAGAAACGATTCCGTACACACTGCGATTCCAAACCTTAGTCTCTTTTTTGGAATTTCACGAAACATCCAAACAACAACCGTGGCAGGAGACAGCTGAGCGACGGAGACCTCAGAGTAGAAGGATAGATAAACGCAGCAACGTAGGATAGACTGGCAACAAAGGGACAGGAGCAGAGACAAAATGTCAGATGAAGAAGATAAACCCCCCGCACCTCCTGTGCGACTTACTTCGAACAGGTAATATTTCATTTATAAATTTCTGTTTCTTACGTACAATATAGATTACATTTACGTAGATAAGAAGAATTCCCGAAGTATAGATCGATTACTTACCATTTGTAACTGTGCACCGTACGGTATAAATATAATCTGACTAACATACACATTCTTGTTTCGCATATGCTGATAACCAATATCAGTTTACTATACCATGAGTTCTTATTATTTTCTTCGTGATATGCACAGATCTGCGTCCCCTTAAAATAGAGGAACAGGCACTAATTTAGTAGTCGCTAAAAATAAAATCCTACAGTTCAGATGCAATGACATTCTGTTGTGGGAGACCATCCTTTCAAGTCTTTCCATGCAGCTGCACTTCTGCACCTTGCAAGCAAAATATAAGATGTGGTACTTGCATATAAATAACTTGTATTAAATATTGGTTTTGTGATATAATACAAGCTGCGTATTGTTTAATCGCATATGCTACTGTGTTTACTAAGAATAAGATATTATTTACAATTCTGTTCTTCGTATTAGGTAAAAGTAATTATCTTAATTTATATGGAACTATGAATTTTACTCTCTAATTGTTATTTAGAATATAAATACTTTATAACATGTGTACTGAAAGTTGTATGAAATGTTTCAGGAGTGAATCCGCACCTAATTTACCAGTGGATATGCGTCCATTGCCAAAAGAACCTGATTCTGACGAGCGTAAGAAAAAAACATTGAAAAGCAAAATGAAGGTAAAAGAAAACAAGGACAAGCCCAACATCAGTTACCCCACCAACTTTGAACACACGGTGCATGTTGGATTTGATGCAGTCACTGGTGAATTTACGGTAAGTTTTTTTGTTGTCCGCGATTCGTTACTATTGTTCAAAATGCACTCGCTTCCTGCTTTGCTACTATACAATGGTACGGAGTATCCAAATGAATATTCTGTAAAAATAACTTTATTTCATTTCAATACATTACTGGTTTGATAAATTACTCTACTCAAAGCTGCAAACATTTGCAAGACGAATACTGTTCGATCGACATTTAGAATTAAAACGATTTGCTGCTACAGTGAAAGATTGATTCGCGCTTACAATGTGAAGGTAAAATACATTGCAACAGTTGGAAGTTAATGAAATTTTGCGTGTACTTTAATTTCAAGTTTCATGTTATGTTTGAATGTTATCAGATCTCATATACATAAATCATGTACTCATTTTCATTGTGTATTCATTGCATAGAATTATGTGAATGACCTATAATGTATTGGTAAGGATTAATATAATGAACTTTCTTCTTAGAAAAAATAAGATATTGATGGATTTTCCGTACCTAAAATAAATTAAATTTTCATCACCTGGTCACATGTGTATGGACACTGTGGAAAAGTAATTTGGTAATTTGTCTGATGCTTCTTATACCTATTATTTTTTCACATGAAAAACTAACTAGACACGTATTTCTTTCAAGCTGCCATTGAAAGTAAGTAACTTCAAATAACGACAGAAAATAGTTTGCCTGCATCTTTTTATTGTATCTACACATAATTTGACTGTTTGTTTTCTGTTGCGGTTAATAAAGTTACATTATTATTTATTTCTTTATTTTTCTTTTTTGTCATTCGAAATTTGGAGTTTATAATAGATTACAGGCATAGCTGCTTTAGTAGATTAATAAACGCTTTAGTCAACGTTGCATTCGATATTATTGCTTTCTGGCGACACAAAATTTCACATTGGTTTGAATGCTTAAAATCTTACTTCCGTGCGTCAATTAGATTCTGAAATATTTTATATTTGCACAATGTTCTCTTAGTTTCCAAAACTTTGAGAATTCATCTTTGTGATTAAATACATCTTGTATCACTTATTTCTCCTCTTACATGTTTATGTACATACAATATTAAAAATGATTATGCTAAAACATTGTGTCTTATCCTAGGGAATGCCGGAAGCTTGGGCGAGGCTGCTTATGTCTAGTAACATCAGTAAACAGGAGCAGAAGAAGAATCCACAAGCTGTATTAGATGTTCTGAATTGGTATGACAGTAGCAGTAAAGAAACAAAAGGTTCCAAGTACATGACAACAACAAAAATGGTTGGAGTAGTTGGTAAGCTATCATTTCTTTAAGGATGAATTCATATTATTAACCCTTAGCACTCGAACGGCCTTAGACTCAGAGTCACCACTCAAAATTGCTGTATCAGTATTCAAAATATTATTTGCATTATTAAATATGTTGCTATCTGATGAATTACTAAACATTTAAATAATGTGTGAGGTATTATATCAATTTCATATCCACAAATCGAAAAAAATCATGTAGAATGGAATTTATTTTAGGCTGGAAGAAATGTTTAATTTTCAAGTTAAAGTAGCTCCGAGTGTAAAGGGTTAAACAGAGATGTAAGAGAATCCGAAAATATCGAGTACCCGATGGTCGGGGCAGGTTGAGAAGGCATTTTCGGGTTCTCACACACCTCTAATTATCAATAATTCAGTGAGTATAAATTATAAACATGTGATTGTTTTTGAAGCTCCTATTGAAAGAGCAAGTAGTCCCAGAAGCATGGGTATAGGTGTTGGAACCGGAGTAGGAAGCATTCGTGGTCAAGCAATGTCACAGGCTTCTGGAAGTTCTCATTCTCAACATTCGCTCAGCAGGTGAGTCTTTTTCACAGTATTTCAACCGGCGCGATTAAATATTCGCTGAGAAACAATAAACTTACAGAGTAAGTAGCAGTAGTCCTAGTAGTACGCCAACAGATGCTTGTGCAACCAGTTCCGAACAGGAAGATGAACCTCCGCCACCTCCAATTTCTGCTAGACCGGAACGTACAAAATCAATTGTAAGTAACGACGACTACGTCCACGCGAAAGATTGTGTTGTTTGTTTTGTGTACTTTCGCGGATAAGTACAACAATACAACTTCTTGCGACAGTATACAAAGCCCATAGAAGAAGAACCACCGCCGCCGATAAACACAACGTTAGGTTCACCCCAACGAAATGGAACACCACAACAACCACACCAATCGCAATTGGATAGAAACAAGAATCAAGCAACTCCTACATCGACAACGACTGATCAAACGAGACCGACGCAAAGCGATAAAGCTAGAAAGAAAAAAATGTCGGATGATGAGATATTAGAGAAACTGAGAACAATTGTGAGCGTAGGCGATCCTAATAGAAAGTACACGAAAATGGAAAAAATAGGTCAAGGGTAAGTAACATTCTCGTATATTCCGATATATTCTAGTATATTCTTGCATATTCTAGTATATTCAGGTATATTCTGGTATATTCTTGTGTATTGTGGTACATGCTGGTACATTCTGGTATATTCTAGTTTGTACACAGAGAATTATCTTGAAATGCGTCAACATTCTTTTTTAATCTATTTTTCAGTGCTTCGGGAACAGTGTATACGGCAATCGAAACATCGACCGGGATGGAAGTTGCAATAAAACAAATGAATCTTTCACAGCAACCGAAGAAAGAGTTGATAATAAACGAGATATTGGTTATGCGGGAGAACAAACATCCGAACGTTGTAAATTACTTGGATAGTTACCTTGTAGGAGAAGAATTATGGGTAGTTATGGAATATTTGCCTGGCGGCAGTTTGACTGATGTTGTGACTGAGACTTGTATGGATGAGGGTCAAATAGCAGCTGTGTGTAGAGAGGTCCTGCAAGCTTTGGAGTTCCTGCATTGTAATCAAGTTATACACAGAGATATTAAATCTGATAATATCCTGCTTGGGTTAGACGGCGGGGTGAAACTAACAGATTTTGGGTTTTGTGCACAAATTTCACCGGAACAAAGTAAACGAACTACCATGGTTGGTACACCATATTGGATGGCACCGGAAGTAGTTACAAGAAAACAGTATGGTCCAAAGGTAGATATATTTCGCGAACGGATAAAAACGTGTCAAATTCGTCGCATTACTGATCAATGATTTCGAATTCCTAGGTGGATATTTGGTCATTGGGTATAATGGCTATTGAAATGATAGAAGGAGAGCCGCCATACTTGAACGAGAATCCTTTGAGAGCATTGTATTTGATTGCAACCAATGGTAAACCTGAAATTAAAGAAAAGGATAAATTATCGGCAATTTTTCAAGATTTCTTAGATCAATGTTTAGAGGTTGAAGTGGAAAAACGATCGGCAGCTTCAGAATTACTCAAGGTAATTCCAGTGTAATACACACATATGATATATTAGTATAATTGTACAGCGTGGATACTGTATGTCGGGATTAAAGAGTTATTCTAGTCTAAAACACGGTATTCAGGCTAAATTTCGAACCTTTCTTTTACCACAGAATTAAAATATTAGAAACGTAAATAAATCAGGAACTAGAATTAATAATCAGAATAATGAGTTGTTTTGATATTATGACAAAGTACAATATTCAAATTTTTATAACCTGGTAGAGACGCACGTAATGGTTCCTCTTCGAATTTCTAGACTAGAATACCCTCTTAGATTAATACACGAGGTGTACGAGAACCCGAAAATGTCGGCTACCATTATCGCGAATCGGAATATGCTCGGGTATCCCGATATATTCGAGACTCCGTCTCGATCCCGAATAAAATTCTCGTCCCGTTCGGCTGACATTTTCGGGTTTTCGCACATCTCTAGTTATAGATTTTGCACTCGAAATTCACCCTTTTGCAAGTCAAATTCAACCGTTTGCAAATCAATTAAGACTCAATACTCAATATGTACTTTCATTTTCAAAACTTATGAATCAGAAAATGGCTACAATGAATATACATATCTACACACCGTTTTCATACGTTCCAAAGTTAAAGAATTGGTAATTACTTTTAAATTTAAATAAAATTTTTAATTTCTTAAAGATTAATTTACATCTGATTTCATATTTTTTTTACAAAAACTCACTTAAAAATACTTTATTTGTATATGATTGAAATTGATTTGCAAGAGGGTGAATTTGGAGTGCGAAACCTGTAGTAGTCGAAATAAAATTGATTAAGAGGTGTATTTTCTGGTAAATTGCAGCATCCTTTTCTGAAACTAGCAAGGCCGCTTGCTTCCTTAACACCTTTAATAATGGCAGCGAAGGAAGCTGCGAAAGGCCATTAGCGGCAGAATTCTTGTTGGCATTTCTGGTCATGCAGTGCGACCAGAAAGATTAAGTTTGCGAGTAAAAAAAGAATCATCCTCCCAAAACGGAACGGCACAATAATTCAATAATATATTATAAATATTGAATAAACATATATAAATATATAAACATATATATAAATATATAAATATGTATATATATAGATATACATGCATATTAGATATATACATATTTATATATATAGGTAATAGATAGATAGAACTTATCCGATACCTTGAGAAGTATCGAGAAATGGTTTCAAAGTTTTTAAATTGCTCGATTCTCGCATGTTGCGAGGAGAAACAAAGTTAAATCAGAACTGTGAACGATCTGACGGCAGAAATCTTGCACTCCTCGACGAGTTTTTATTGGTGACGATGAGCTCGCCATTGTCTTATTAAAATAATCTCAAAGGGGGAAAAAGTAAGAATTGTACGAATAGGTTGTTGCCTGAGGAGGAGCTCTTGTACCAATATCGAACTGCCGTCGAGGACTTCCAAGCGACTGTCAGTTATTTTCTAAAGATATAAAGAAAAAAAAAACTAGTATTACTGACTCTAAAAAAAATTGAAGATCAGAGTTAGCTACAAACATACATTATTTATAGCGAAAAACCTTATTAGATAATACCATAAAGAAATGTGAACAAGTACATAGGACCTATTCTAATACATTATTATGGTTTAACAAGAAATCGTAGGAAGAAAGAAAAAAAGAAAAAATTGGTCTTCGTGTCAGACTTATATTTTTTGAACGAAGTTACGGAGAACAGAGCAATATGTTTTCAGTCTTTGGTCTGTCAGTATGACGTGTAGGTATAATAAGCGATAGCCTAACTTGTTTTAAACGTTCTCAAGAGGTCACGTTCTTGTCGGGATGAATGTTAGCGAACTTCGTTTACGTTGTATTAAGTTAATGATCTTTAATGGATACTTTTTACGATTTGGACATTGCAATCCGTGCATTACATTTACGTGTATATAATTTCAAGAAGAATTGATTTTACCGTGTAGGGAAAAAAAGTTCACGATGAATTCAACGTACGCGAGTCTTATTTAATGTTACTTCATTTTCTTGTAATTGTAAGATAAGACATAAGTACTTTTCTCATTTGCATCGCTCATGAGACATGTTGAGACATTGACCTTGTTACTAAAATATATTAGTTATTAAAACATCTTTCTATCCATGGACGGATGTCCTGTTAACACGTGTGTTCTCCAATACAGGTCGTAAGAAAAAGAAAGAAAAAGAAAAAAACGTAAAAATGTCTTCAACGTGTCTTGTAAGAAACGAACGGATAAGTGACGAAATTTTAAAACAAGATTCAGATATAGGAGCATTTTGTGACATTATAAAGTGCCTGTCTTGTCATGTTTAGAGACGTGAAAAAACTCGCGCTAGATTCCTTGTAATCTTGAATCATCAACAGGATAATTTAATATTTTGTTTAAAAAGAAAAAAAAGAAATACGAACAGACACAGACGTACACGTAAATCAACCGAGAAGATAACGAAAGATATACATGAATTTACGTTAACGATTGTACGGAACAAGATTTCTATATGGTTGTACTACACTAAACCTAATAATTAATGTCTTTCCTAATTGTATTATACCATAAACATATATTAATTGCTGAAGCGGAAGCCTTGGACGTTTTAGTTTAAGGAACACAGACTTTTTCAGACTTGTCATTTTTTTAATTCTTTTCATCATCATTACGTGTAGAACATTACTGTAAAGTACCGCTAATGGACGCAATGTGAGAATATAATAGATATCAAGGAAGTTAATGATATGTTGCATATGAAACGATGAGGAAAAGAAACAGAACAAGCGCAAGGAAAGCATACATCATTTGATAATAAAAGAGTCGTATATGCAATAATGTATTCATCATTTACTGAGTTCATTGTTTTCGTAATATTACCATTAAAAAGCCTGATTAGTTTTTCTTTTTATAATAATTGAATAATGTCTAATTATACTTGTGACAGACGAAGCAGCTCAGTTTTGCAACGCGTGCTTACGCCCGAAATTAGAATCACATGCTGAAGGATAATTATGTTTACCTATAACGAATCAAGGATTACAATTTATAGTCCTGTTAGATTTGTCTCGATGTTCGAGAAACAGCTCCCGCCATTTCAGCATGCGTTCTAAACTATTCGGGAACTGTAAGCAATGTTTGGCGGTATAGGAGAAACGAAGTAACTGTGCACGTCTAGTATTAACGAAGGAATGCGTTTTGTGTAAACAATACAAACGGAAAAGAAATGCGTGCGATCCAGGGTCGAAATTGACGTTAACACGAACGGACATTACTGAACGAGGTCCTGCATTTTCACAAATATCTGTAGAAGGGAAAAAAAAGAAACGTCCATTTTATGTAATTGTATTACTGCGGCGGTGATTAAGCATATTTCAACTGAAGCAGCTATCTATATAAGATTTATTTTTATTTGTAAATCGAGCCGAACCGGGGTGCAAAGTTTACTTGTCCATATTTTTAAATACCACGTAAGACTATTATAGCAGGTTTACGATTAGGCATGTGAACATTCTGAGTGAGATTCGTTGTTTGTTGAATGAACCCAAGTACAAAAAGTTGTATCAGTATGCCTTATCATAATAAAACTGAGCGCCATTCACCAATTTAGAATCATTGTTATTATTTTATTGTTAGTACACACAAATCGCAATAATATCAATTGTTGCAAACAAGACTCGGATAAAAATGTGGACAAGGATAAATGTTCTCGGTCCTTACGTCTCGGTTATCGTTCCAAGTGCATTTATGTATCTCCGTAAGAAACTTACTTCTGGTCGGTTTAGAACTATACGAAATAGGTTCCTATGCAAATCGAGTTACGAGCACGTGTACTCGCATGTTTTTGTAACTTTCTTCTTCTTTTTTTATGATGTTTTTGAAAATGCTTTGAGATCTCAATATAGAACAAGAAATCAGGCCTACCGACGAAGCCGTTATATTATTTACATATTTTATTATTAAAGTTTTCAGCTTTCAAGTTTTTACCGAAAATGTCATTTTTAAACGGTGTACCTATATATATTTCTATGAAATTGGCATTTGTTATCGCAAGAGAACTTGGTAGAGAATCTGGTTTCTCAGGAAAAGCTAATATTTAACTTAAACAGTGTCGAATTTAAAAAAAAACGAAGGAAAGCAGGAAATGGATAATGAATTATTGTAAAAATAATGCCTAGAATTTGCATATATATTGTACTGTAACACCTTTTAGTTTGTTTTGAAACGTTACAATATAAGGAAACATTTTATAACAAAAGAATTGTTGTTCCAATGTGATCCTTCCCTTCTTATGCGAGCTCGATACAGAAAGTAAATATTTTCCATTTAAATAACGTTAATAAACAGGACAACAAAGTTTACAATGCACTCTTTCACTGTTTCCTCAGACAAATAAATAGTTATTGTTATTTACATATTATGCCTGTTACATGTAATATAAAAAAATAACTGAATGCTTTTGCGAATTATTTCTTATACGTTTTACATTAGTTTATTAGATCTTATATTTTACACACTCTAAATGTAGTATCTTATTCATTTAGTGTGTATTTACAGATTCAAGGCTATCTTATGATTAGATTAGTATTGCAAAAATTAATATGACATAATTCATCACTGCATTATGCATAAATACACGTATTTATATTCTCGTATGGAATCTATGCTTCTAATATAATTCGAGACGAATTTAGCATTCGTACAGTATAGACGGAGAAGCTGCTCGTAATAAATATTCAATATACATGAAAGTATTGCTCATAATATTTAACGTAAGTAAAAATACGTTTTGCTATGTACGATGTTTACATATTTTCATTTTAAAAAGTAACGAAATTTTCGAAAGGTAGTAGCAAAATCTAATTGAAAATATCATGCAGTCGGTATTTGTTAAGAAATATAAACTTTTTCTCAGTACAAGTTGGACTTCATCATTCTTTTCCTAAAACCTTAGTTAAAGTTCCTTCTCCGCTAGTCTTATGACGGTGTCTTCTTCTCCTCTCCTGCCGAATGGAAGTTTATCGATGCAGAGTTGATGCAAAATCGCTTCCTCGTGGGTTTCGGACCGTCGTTAAACACATGCCCCAAATGTGAGCCGCACTTCGAACAGGTTACTTCAGTCCGCACCATATCTGGGTTTGCGATCAGCAGTAGTAGATTTCCACCAACTGTGCGTCAATTGTCGACGCAGTTTTTGTGTGTCAATGGTGAGAGTGAAGTGGTGGTAGCGGAGCAATAGGAAGACAAAGGAAATAGAATAATAGAGTGTGATTAAACACAGACCAACACCTTTCTTTTGTGCACTTTAAATGCTTTCCAGTAATAGCAGCACCAAACAAAATGAATCGATATTAATCAAAGCAGTAGGTAGAGTAACGAATATTAAGCAACGAATATTCAAACCTCTGCTCTAAATGGTTTAATTGTAAAAATAAAAGGTTCAAATAAACAAGAAGCTTGTATTGTATTGTATTCTTTAAATAACCAGCAAAATAAGAAATAACTACACAATCTACGCATAATCAATACCCATAATCTTGTTTCTTGCTTTATTCATCCATCGAAGATCTCTCTGAATTCCGATTCCATATTTAATTATATCGATACGTGTTATCAAATTCTTGAAAAATTGCTAGGACATTTCGAAATATAATCATTGTAATCTACATGGTACTGCATTTCATATAACCATAATACTTTGCATTTGTCTACATACTTTTATAAACACAACATAAACGAAATCAAAGAAAAGACAAAAATAATAATGTCGAGACAGTGTCAAAGACTACAGAAATATGTATAAATATTTTTGAAAAACGAATTGAGATACTATGTTAGATGTAATAGATCAATCGTATACTATAAGCTTGAAGTTATAATAGTGGCATGTTTATTAAAATCATTATGTAAAAGCAAAAGCTACATGTTAACTATAATTCGATGAAATAGCAAGATATGTTAATTTCCCTTTCTCTCATACAGAAATAGAACAAAAAATTATGTTTCACTATACACCTATGATCTTAGTTTCACACAATAGATGATGTAAGTCTAACACAATCACACTCTAAGCATTAGCATGCAAGGTACAGGAGAAGGAGGAATATTACCTTCTTTATTTACTAATATAATTGCCATAAAATAGTAACAAAGATTTCTCAATTCTTTGTAAATATGTTACGAGAAAGACATAAATCTATCATACAAATTTTCGTGCATCTTTGAAGTATACTATAATGAAATATTTGAATAATAGAGAAACAATATTAATTGAACCGTACATGTTCGCGCTGTATATAAAATATAACAAAGAATAAACAAAATATAAACGAAGTGTGAGTTATGGAAGGTTTGGGAATGGCAGAACTAAAAGTTTAGGATAGGTATTTGTGAAAGTATGAATGTAAGAAAAATAATGAAGAATGTTGAAGTATGGTAAATAAATAAAACTCCAATAATCCGTACGAACAATATCGGATACTATCATATGTAAACAGACGTTTGTGCCATAGAGTTTATTTATCTACCATTTAAGCAGATACTTTTAATGAGTGTAATATTATATATATGTAATAAATATTGTTATTGTACTAAGAAACCGAGCATAATTCTAAAAAATATTTATCGGTAAAAGTAAGATTCATTAATCCACTTACCATGCGTTGTGTCTTTGGTTAACTTCACTCGTCCCTGCTCTAATACTTCGTTGAACGCAGGCCAACCACAGCCACTATCATATTTTGTATCAGAGGAGAACAATTCTTGATCACAAATTATGCAAGTGTATGTGCCTCTTTCATAAAATTTGTTGTAGCAACCACTGTAGGGCCTAAAAAGGGAAAGAAAAATGGTTAGCGGCGTGGACAAGCATGCACAGGCAGGAAGTTAATTATGAACACCTATGTTTTATTTTTACACTGCTCGGTCATGACGCAAAGTCAAGCCGACACATGCTCTTGAAAAATCTATTTTGGTCGCACGTCATCTAAAAGTAAACCAGTTTCCACCGTATTGATATTTTTGGAAAATTGGATCATAAAATTCGAATTTTCTGGAAAGTAGGCGATTAGAATTACGATGATCTTCTGTTGAGCTACTGTTGAAGAACCAACCGAAAAGTTCATGAAAGATCGGTAAATTCGATCAGCTGATAAAAATTAATACTTGACTCGCGTATCCTTCCTTGACTACTAATTGCAAAATTAAATTATTACTAACACTTTGACCCCTGAATTTAAACGAAAAATGGACAATTATGGTGTTGAAAATTCTTATAAGCAACGCACGAAGCGGTGTATACGTATGACGTATGGGAACGTACGCAATGCGTGCACAGAATTTTCAAGTTGTTCGAGGTGCTGTCTCGCGAAACGAAAACCTGTATCACTCTCGTATACGATGATAATCTGACACACGCGTTACTCCGTAATAAGAAAATTCAATTCACGTCTGACGTACCTTTCGGTGCCCTTTTCTTGCGTTACATGCCACTGTAACGGCGTCAAACGTTTCTTTAATTCCTCCTTATCAATCTCCACAGTCATTCTTCTAATTGTTCCTTAAAAACAAGTTAAACAGAATGTGGAATCGAACAGTGATCCCGGTAACAAAAAAACAACACGATCCGTCTTGCCGCGCTTTCCTCGCAACTAAGATGTATGCACAACTATGCAACTATACGGCGGAGAGAACTCGGTCTCGAAGCGGCACACACGGCTTGTTCCTTTGAGACATGGACGATCAGATTTCGTGACCTTGGTCTAACCAATCAGGTCCTCCGGCGTTCAGATTTGATAATTACGCTATTACGATGACACGTGGCTTCTGTACTATACAGTAATATATAATATGTAGGTAACATGCGACTACGTTTTACGAACAATCTCGATCGATTCAAGTATATTGTTCAATATAGCGCTGGTATTTCAAGTGTTAGCTTTTGTTGATTAAGTGTTTGCTAATATATAAGCGACAATTTTCGACAGTCATTTTTGTTATCAGTGAATTTCGTATTATAAGTACAGTTATATGTACATATATTGCGTCATAAGACAATTGTGATACTGTACTTGTCGAAAGCTGTAGATAAACTGTGGAAAAGTTTATATAGTGGATAATGTTTATTATATATATATACACGTGTGCTAGAAACAAATTTAAAACCAGGTTTTACTAATTATAAGATCTAGTTGTCTAGAACATTTTAATTAACGGCGGAAGAAAGTGTATAAATTATAATGTCCGATATACATGCATTTGTTCTACTTTACTTTTTGCCATGATTTTTGTTGTATACAAGACATACGATAGTTTGTTGAAACATGTATTTTGTAAATGCGTGTGACGTTTAAAACGCGTAGTTACATCAATAAAATAAGAATTATAATTCAATTAATCATCTTACATCTATTTCATAGAGTAATATATATATATACTAGTGAATCTTGAAAGTGCAGGATATAACATAATTATTATTAACGCAATTTTTATTAACGTGTATTCAACGAAAATGAAGAACAAATTATATCCAAAATTACACCGTACTTTTTATAGGCATCTGTGAAATAGTATTCATGCATTTTCTAAAATATCACTGAAGCAGTCGACGATAAGATAATAATAAAGACGATTTTAGAAAATAAATATTAAAAGATGCCCGCGTAAAATCAAATTCCAAATTTCGATGCATACCGTTCATATTATAAATGAACGTATGCATATTTTGATTTTATATTTCGTTTTTAAAAACTAACCCTACTACTCCACTTTAGCAATACGCGACCTAATCAGACTGTAAAAGTTTACTGTGAAATCGAAATCTACTGGTGGTTGCGATACAAACCTTTTCGAAGCAATAAATTCCTTGTGAGCAGAGTTAAAGGTCGCAGACGAATTGACATATTCCTGTAAATTGTAAATATATATACAAGTTATGATTATACTTATCGTAATAATCCCCGAATGGTCATTGTGTGACACATTGCTCACGTTCTGTTTTGGTGAGGTATCGTGTATGATTTCGTACTGTCAATGCTAGGTCATTATTATATTGTTGCACAAGTGTAATATTGTTTACATAATAAATACGTCTGAAAACACTACGCGAGTTAGTGTCGTCGGTACATCCTTCTTCTTTTCTCGGTTTTGAAACAGGACAGAGTTACGTTGGCTACTCGAAGGTATACCGTTTCCGAACACACCGTTTGTTTGCGGTTTCATGCCCAATTGTATTTAGTCTCCTATGTGTGTAATGGGCATGGGTCTGTGTTCTTTTGCTATAGCGGTGTATTGGTGTATAGCGGCCTCGACGCGGCAAATCTCCCGAATCTCAGCGTCCGACGTGGATCAACACGATTTTTCGGCGCCACTCCGCATAAATATGTTGTGCTAGTGTCTTAAAGGATAAGAACAATGAGCTTCTCTAGCGATGAAGTCAATTTCTTGGTTTACCGATATCTACAAGAGTCCGGTACGTTCTCTGAAACATTTCCTAACCTCTCTTAGACAATTCGTATACATATCAATAACGTTCGAATTTCTTTCATTATCATTATCATTCGTTATTACTTGAACCTTTTGCAGTCGGAGCTATTTTAATTCGAAAATTAAACATTTCTTCTGACCTAGAATAATTTTTTTCATTTTACAGATATGAAATTGATGTAACACCTCCACCAATACTTAAATGTTTACAAACTGATTAGATACCAACGTATTTCATAATCTGAACTATATTTTGAATAATGGTATAGCAATTTGTAGTGGCGACTCTATGTCACCACTCGAGTGCTAAGGGTTAAACTAAGAGGTTTATTTAGCAGTACAATATTGTTACGTGTAGGTGTTACATTATTTCTAAATTCTTACGCAACATTGTTTGAGAAAATTACAAATTATTTTAAGGCCTTCTATATCAGGTTTACATAAGAAAGAACTAGAGTGTTCTATCAATAATTGTCGAAAGCATGGGTCTGAGGGTCAATTACTGGCCAGGGATACTATTATTTGACTTTTGCTGAACATAGAAAAGGACAGCGAAGCTCGAGGGCCTTAGTCGTTGAGAAGTATAAACGTAACTAATCCAATAACAAAACTTCTTTCTTTCTCATTATTTTTATATGCCACTTTCACCAACATATTCATGGCATATATGATATAATTCCGATGATATTTACTCAAGCAATAACCGATGAAAGTTACAGATGCAAAGAAGGACGGCGTATGGGAAAGACAGAGTCGTGGAGAGTCACAGCGCATCAACACAGTTCAAAGGCTTTCCCATAAACTGTTCTTCCGTGCATCCGAAACTTTCATCGTTCGTTACACACGAATTATATCATATTTGGTATCATTGTCATTAGAAGAATACCACGAATATGTTGGTGAAAGTGCCATAGAAAAATAATGAAAAAGAAAGAAGTTTTGTTATTGGATTAGTTATGTTTACACTTCTCGGCAACCGAGGCCCTCGAGTTTCAGAGCCCCTGACAGGGTATTCCCCTACGGTAGTGGGGATAGTTGTGGGACAATTATAGGTTAGACACTTGGGACATTTATCAATAAAACACCGTAATACAGAGGGAAAGACAGTACTTGCCTTTGAGAAGCTTTGTCTCTAATGTATTATGTTTGTTCTCATACTCTGGGCATTGCTGTATAACATGATTTAGGTCTTAAAATTCTGCTCTGCATTGACAAGTACAGAAATATAGTGAAGCGCTATTCTTTTATCACCGCTCCATTGTATACAGTTACATTTCGTTACATTGGTTCGATTTTGCTTGTGTTCTTTTAATAGGATTTCAACATTCTGCGTACACATTCGGAATAGAATCGCATATATCGCAAAGTAACATAAATGGAGCGTTAGTACCACCAGCAGCGCTCTTGTCCATTCTTCAGAAAGGATTGCAGTACACGGAAGCAGAGATATCGATAGGCGAAGATGGAACGGAGCAAAGGATGGTGGAATCTTTATCCCTTATCGATGCTGTTATGCCAGATGTTGTTGCATCAAGACAGAATCAAATCAATCAGCAGAAACAACAGGTGAAAACGGAAGTGCAAGATACGAATGGAGAAGAAGGTAATTTTAGTTTTTTGTTATCAATTATTTTGCGATCCTGGCACACCCTGGTTTGTAAAAGTATTCAAATTTTATGGACCTCCTTTCTAGACCAGGTAAATCAAAGGACTGCTTTAGTTTACGGATTTGTTTTTGAGCTATATTTTGTTCTATCATATGCATTCAAGTAGATGTCTAAAAATCTAATGTTTGTCTAATAACTAATGTCTAAAAACTAGTCTAAAAATATATTTTATTATTTTGTTAAAATAATGGTATAGCAAAATACAATTCAATAGTAAAGGTGTAACATATTCGTAAATTAGGAGCGAACAATATTGTTTTATTTTGTTATAACACTTTCATGGTGGGGTGTTTCATTTTTACAGATTATTATCGTAACGTTGCTGCCGGTCGCGTATACGTAACATTAGTCATGAAAGTGTTAGACAGAAAAGAGTATATCAAATTTAATATATATTCATCAATTTACAGTTGTTACCTCTAATGAAGGTGTAGGCACAAATGAGAGAGGAGGGGATAGAACAGAAATGGAAGTGGACGAGCAACAACAAGGTTCAGGTGCAGGGAGTAATGCCAGTGCAGTTGAAATTCCAGAAAGTAAAGCTACAAAATTACGTGGTCACGAATCAGAAGTTTTCATATGCGCATGGAATCCCACAACTGATCTTTTGGCATCTGGTTCCGGAGACAGTACAGCTCGTATTTGGGATATGTCTGATAATTCTCAAGCACCGAATCAACTTGTCCTCCGCCACTGCATACAGAAAGGTGGCACCGAAGTACCGAGTAATAAAGATGTCACTTCCTTAGATTGGAAGGTATGTTTTACGTTTAAAAATCTCTATTTATCAGAGGCAAACACTTATTGCCCTTTTTCTTTCAGTGCGATGGTACCTTATTAGCAACGGGAAGTTACGATGGCTACGCAAGAATATGGAAAACAGATGGTAGATTAGCTTCAACTTTAGGTCAGCACAAAGGTCCAATTTTCGCGTTGAAGTGGAACAAACGTGGAAATTATATATTGAGCGCCGGCGTGGATAAAACAACAATCATATGGGATGCGGAAAGCGGACAGTGTACCCAACAGTTTAGTTTCCATTGCGCACCTGCTTTAGACGTTGATTGGCAAACAAATACATCGTTCGCTAGCTGTTCTACAGATCAATGTATTCACGTGTGCAAACTTAATGTAGACAAGCCGATCAAGAGCTTCCAAGGTCACACGGTGAGTACATACAAATAATTGGCAAAAGTATTTGTTTTTTCACTATACTCGTTATCATCTACCGAATGAATTACAGAATGAAGTTAATGCTATTAAATGGGACCCTCAAGGCAATTTGTTAGCTAGTTGTTCGGACGATATGAGTCTCAAAATTTGGTCCATGAAACAGGATACGTGGGTGCACGATCTCCAGGCTCATAGCAAAGAAATATATACGATTAAGTGGTCACCGACTGGACCTGGAACACATAATCCAAATATGAATTTAACTTTAGCTAGCGCATCGTTCGATTCGACAGTAAGGTTATGGGACGTAGAGAGAGGAGCATGTATACACACACTTACGAAGCACACGGAGCCAGTTTACAGCGTGGCATTCAGTCCAGATGGCAAATTTCTTGCTAGTGGGAGTTTCGACAAATGTGTTCATATTTGGTCCACTCAGGTAAGACTGTTACATTTATTTTCTTTTTACTATACTAGGGTGTTCCACCTCATGTTCGCTTCGCTCACCAACCTTCTTTATTTTATATAATGGAAAGATTACACAGTATTATATATACTTTTTATTAAATTTCCCAGAGTGGTCAGTTGGTACACAGTTATAGAGGCACAGGAGGAATATTTGAAGTCTGTTGGAACAGTCGAGGCGATAAAGTTGGTGCTTCGGCATCCGATGGCAGCGTGTTTGTTCTTGACCTTCGTAAACTGTGATTGCAACCATATAAAAGACTATACTTCATTTCACGGACTTCTTACGGTTCTAAGTTACCTTCCGTACGTTTTCTTTTATTACAGTTCCACTTTTTACTTTTTAAAATACTAGCCACGTTACATAGTCTCCTGAACTGTTTGTCCTTATTGACTATATTTCGAAAGAGTATTAATTATTTATATGCAGGACTGAAATGTGTCAATAGTAGATTACGTGTCGGAAAGAATTTTCAATTGGAACGGGAAATAAGAACATGTAACTTTTCTTTCATTCTTTTCCTGAGATTTTGTTGAAAGTGTTCAGGGGAAAAGTATTGTACACTAGTATTTTCGGTAATTATATATTTTAGCGCTAACATATTCGAAGCTCGCGAATGTCGGTAAGGAACTTCGTTTCTAGATTGTTACCCCACGGATAGTTAGGATTGTACAGCTTTTAAATGAATATTGGTTAAGTCTGGGTTCGATTTCTTGACGAGTTCGGCCATTGGGAGGAGGCGGGGTTCGCTATAGTCATCCTGTCAGCATTTGCGAATATTTAAAAACTAAGGCCGAGCGGAGAAGTTGTTTAGAATGATGGCCTTGACAGCATATTTCAAGGTCATGAGGAGTCGCTAATGTATATAATTACCGTATTTCCAATTGTGACACTTTGTACAGCGAAACGGTTCGACAGACATTATATTTCCAGAGAAAAGTAAAGTACGATCTTCATTCGCTCGAAGTGGATGAGATATATGTTGTAATTGTAATGATAATGATAATAATACTAAGTATTATATAAACATCGATAATGGATAAAAAAAAGAATAAAATTTTTTAAAGAACAGTAAGAAATGGCATTATTTCTATCGCATTTTGTTGGGGAGAGAGAGAGAGAGAGAGAGAGAGAGGGAAAGAGAAAGAGGTGAATGAACGCGCAACACGGTAATCTTAAATGAAGTTTATTTCATTTGATCTACTTTTTGTGCAATTTATATCGTCAGAATTAAAAAAAAAAGAAAAATCGAAAATAAATAACAATATTATATAATTTCTTGAAATAAATAACTTATATCTACTTTATGCACAGTACTTTTAGAATGCATATACAGTTTTTAACAAGTTATGTTATATAACATGTAAATAATGATAATACATAGTTATATCTATTTTCTAACATCACCGTAAACATCAGAAGCGTTAACTGTGTTTCATTGCTACATCGTTATAGTTCTAACACGTTGTCGATGTGAAATCATTCGTAAGTGAACATATATTTCGTTCGCGGATCAACAGATAAACAAAAGATATTAAACGAAGAGAATCATTTTAATCAGCGATTTATTTATTCGTTCCGTATTTTTAACACTGCATAAAAATACTTAGGACTAAAATCCGAACAATTAGAAAACAATTTACGCTTCGATGCAGTACGCGGATATAATATATATATACGTGTAATTGTTAAGGGGGCAAGCGTTCTAAACATAGTGTACATACTCATTAGTAAAACACGTAAAAAAGGAATTATCGATTTCCACATAATACAGTATTTCTTTGGTATATCGTCTGACTGGAACACAGTCAATTCCATCGTCCCGTGTCTTTCTGAGGATACTGTATGTAGATGCGAAGGAATGTAGTCGTAACAGCATTAACACAAACTCGAAATAACATTCACGAAAAGAATCGTTTACGTAAAAGATGCTTCAGCAAATATACATACATATATATCTTTGAAACATTTATTTCCAAATACACTTATCGTTCGTACGAGAGAAATGTCCTCGAGCCAAAACTGAAGATCAGAATGCTAAAATAACAATCACATTGCGTTAGGTGTACAATTCTTCCTTTTACATACAACATTTAACCCTTATCACAAACAAACATTAAAACATTCAAGTAAACACATAAGTATCTAAAAAACAGTTATCGTACAGCAAGTAAGTACAATTTCCTATTACTATAATATTTCGTGCCACGGCGGATTGGTTTGGAATGTGTGTCACCGTTAAAATGGAATAATTACGATAAAATACCTCGCGGTATCGCCATCATTATGCTTTCGAAACTTAACGTTAACATGAAGTAACATTTACAATAAATTACATGAAAAATTGTACATCGGATGTGTCTTATGCGAGGTGTGGGGGAAAGTGGTGGTGGCGGTGATTGATTGATTAGACGGACTTGGAAAAGATCACAACACATAATACTGTTCTGTTTCAGGATTCCACGTGATCGAAAAGGAAAAAATAGAAAATAAATAGAATACTTAGACTCCTTGTCGCGAGCTTTTTCGTACGTGGGCGAAGAGATTCGTGTGTCGTTTCAATTATTTTTCCTTTTCCGGGCATCGTAAAATTAATGTATAGCTAAGTGGAGGAAACTGATAAAGGAATACTGGAACATTTTTACAGTTTGCTTAAATATCCCGAGCTATTAACCCTTTGTACTCGAATGGTGACTCTTGAGGCGTCAGTAAAAATTGCCATACCATTTATTCAAAACAGTTTTAATATGATTAAATTCGTCTATATACTATGAATTGTAAAAAGCTCAACTGCTATGAGAAATCAGGCTGTTGTGCACAATGTAAAAAAGATTACATAGAATAAAAATGATCTGGGTTGAAAGAAATGTTTTGATTATCGAATTAGAATTGCTTCGAGTTCAAAGAGTTAAGAACTATTGGCACACATCGCTTTGTGCTCGGTACGCGAGTAATTTGCAGGTAGCAGGGCAGCGGATGAAACGGTTTTCAAATTATGATTCTTGTATGCCAAAAAACATATGGGGGTCTATGGTAAACCATGAGGAATGTTACGAATAATACACAAACTATATGTTAATCGTGTTGTTAGTTAAAAAACCGTAATAGCGACTGTTGATTGTGATTCCATTGTATTTTTTGAGAAGACGCTTAGAGTACACGCAATTCGTTCGCCTGCACCTGAAAACAATAAATAGAGGTTTCTTCAGTATCCACATGCGATCGATTATCATCCTACAGTTCAATCTACTATTTCATCTAACCCCCAGATTGCACAAAGACGTCTTTATGACGTCTGCAGTTGGACATTCACACGTCTTGAAGAATGGAAATTGAAGATGAAATTGAAGAGTTGAAGTTGAACATGAAATTGAATTGATGTTGAAGTTGAAATTGAAAAATTGCAATTGAAGAGTTGAAGTTGAACATGAAATTGAAAAATTGACGTTGAAGTTGAAATTGAAAAATTGCAATTGAAGAGTTGAAGTTGAAATTGAAGTTGAAGAGTTGAAGTTGAACATGAAATTGAAAAATTGACGTTGAAGTTGAAAAATTGCAATTGAAGAGTTGAAGTTGAAATTGAAAAATTGAAATTCAAGAGTTGAAGTTGAAATTGAAGTTGAGATGGAAAAATTGGAATTGCAGCAAAAACACTAACTCAAACAAATAATACCAATGCTAATACTTACTACTAGATTATGGCTATATATAAAAACCACATTGTTCATGGTCTTAAAGACGTCGTGTGCTATCTGGGCCGTAGCCATAAACAATTAGTAGATTGAACTGTAGGATGATCACACATTGATAAGTCGAGAGTGCAGAATACAGTTCGTCATTTTGTTCGAAACATTTCACCTAACCGTAGCCACGAACAATTGTCTCGACTTATAGTATCACGCAGAAGTAATTACCCTTCGTGTCTGGTCGTCGTGTCTCTCTCGAAAAGCGGCATCGTTTACCTGGAGCCAGTCATCCAGTCTTCCCGGAAGTTTTTCCGGCGCCATACTTCGGTCATGTATCTTTTCCTCTTGATCAATCGTAAAGTCGATCCCGTTCCTCGTTCTCGAGATGGGCTTGTTCATGCCTCCGGTGAACAGGGGCAACGATCTCTTGCCAATCACGTCCAACAGGCGACGATTAGCATCGACCTGCTGTTGATCTTGCATCGCTTTGCGCCGAGCCAATTCGAGAAGCACTCTTTGACGAAGCACGTCCAGGTTGTTCACGATTGACAGAGATCCAATCCGCTTGGTACGGACCACCGTTGATCCAGGATCGTTACTCGAGTCGAACATTTCATTCTGTAATAATATTAGAGGTCGTTACATTAGGTCGCAAATTGCATAAACTTCCGCAGTCTAGTAATAACAAATGGAAGCAATGTCGTCCCTACGCGAAATGACTTTCCGAACGACCTAATATCTCTAGAAAATGATATCGCACTGTGGTCAAAAATATAAGGTGAAGTAAAATGTGATTGGATCGCGGGAGACCCGAAGGTTGCGGCAAGGTCGACTCGCCTGTCTCGCGCAACAGCGAGACAATTCGTGTCGTTATATCTTTATTTCGATCGTTATTCGAGATTAAATTTCAATTTATTTATTCAACCTTCCAAGGGTGTCGTGAACTCTGTTCATTCGGTTAATGGATCGACTCCGGCAGATCTAACAACGAAAGTATTCCTGCGAGGACCCCGTAACACCTTTTATGCGGCAGTTAATTTTTTCGACGCCGGCTAAGAGTGAAACAGGCAACATCCTATGTATACAGAGAATAAAGGAAAAACGAGGGTCGTTCCGGTGCACGTTCACCCTCATTTCCGTCGATAATATTTAGGGCTCGTTCGCGAAACGAGGAATAATTTCTTTCTCATAACCGGGGCGTATTATTCTTCGATTCGCACGGGCGAAACTTTCCCCCTACGTCCGACGTTAACGCGATAACGAAGATAAATAATATTGCGGACAATGAAAAACACGATTCGACGGCGGCACGGTCGACGAAAACGATTATGCTAATAATTCCCTCGATCGCGCGAATATTAAAATCCACGCGGATCCCGCGCGAAGGCGCTTTCTCTCCCGTGGATAACTGAAATCGGCTGCAGCGGACCGTGTCAACGTGAGAAAATTAAAGCATCGATTATATCAGCAGCGATTATGTCGCCGTAAAACGAAAAGGATAATGGAAGGCAACGACTTATGGATTATTGTTACCGGGAACGGAACGCACGAGCTCGCGGTGCGACGAGAGAACCGGAAAAAAGAAAAGGAACTGCAACGATCCTCATATGTGCAACGCGCCGCCATCCTTGCGCGATATTTCCCTCATTTTATTGCCACTTCCGCAGGCACGCACACTCGCACAAGAACATGAGCAAAAAGCCCTGCGGCTCATTTCGCGAAGAGGTCCACGTATCTCAGGCCTCGGAATACTTTGCGTAAAACCGTGCTTTCATGTTCGTACGAGTTTGCCGCCCTTAATTCGCGCTCCTTGTTGCACAGAGGAGATTTTTAAACATTTGGAGAACTCGGCGAGTCGGTTCGGTCAGCTAGGAATCATCGGTTGTAATTTATTTTCCTGATAGAGTCAGGTGTAATTGTTTCAAGTCGATTACGCGTGTTTGTGTAAACACATCAGGAGTACGAAGTAAGTGAACACCACAAGCGCAACAAAACTGGTAACTGGACAGCGGATTTTATGCATTTACGACAAAAATGTGAGTAGGCGTAACTAAAAATAGTAATTAAAAATACTATTATATTATTTCCAACCTGTTAAACGTATCAAGAAAGAAAAGTACAAACTATTCGTACACCTTTTAAAAACGAATAACTTCTGACTAATAAGAACTGAAAAAAAATTATTTACTCATTAGCTGGTAAACTAATCCTTCTAACGTCTCAAAAAAACTCAAGCTGTTGGGTCGAATTGTGAAAAAATTATTCGTTTTTAGAAGGTGTACGAATATTTTGTACACCCAACGTATTTATTTTGCACAAGGTCCGCTGTCTAATGATAACATATTCATTAGTAATGGAGATATCGAATTTTCAGAATGATTGCGCGCGGTGTATGTTTCTGGCGAAGTCCACTGGAACGCGTATTGCATATGAACGTTAATTAACAGCGGTTTCCCGGAAGTAGGTTTCTACCTAGCAGGTAATAGTGGCTGCTTCTGAGATCGTTTTAATTAACGCGTGGAGACGAGAGACCAGAAGAATGGCACATCTCGCGGAATGGTAACGAGGTCTTAAATCGGCTAGTTGTCGTCGCTCATTTTCATACATTATTTCCGACTGACAATGAGCACAGACATTGGTCCGGAGTGATTAAAATCATCAGAAATCTATGCTGCACCGGGGCTCCAATTATCATTTCTCATTCGACGCCATTGTTCACGGGCGCCACGAGAAAGATCTCTCCATTATGCCAAAGTTCAGCTATATATATTTCGACGAGTTTCTGATTTTGATTCATATATACTGCCGCAAGAATAAAGGGGACAATTATTCCAGCTCTTATTCGTATTCATTAGTACTGCGGATTCAATGCGAAAAGGTTGTTGAGAATGTCGAGATTTATAGCATATTTAAATTTCCTCGAAATCCGCGAGGAAGTGACGTTTCCACAAGTTACCATATTTTCGATATGCCAATTCGACTTGGACAATTTAAAACTGATGTTACATCGACGTCGAACGGCCATCGAAGCCATATTCACTTCCAGACGAACAATTTTTAACCTCAGCTGCTTACGTAAATGATACTAAATGTATTTCAGAAAAAAATGCTTCTCGATCCACATAACCAGCGTGTGTAAATATATGTATCGCATGATGAACCCATGTTGTAACGCTTGCATTTACAACGTCACCGCCGGTAAATAAACCGGAAGCCAGATCACGCGGAAACGTTTGATTCCCTATACATATACCACTTCGGTGAGATGTACACTGACTCGTTCTCGATTCGCATTCTGAATTCAATTCTATCCACGAAGGTGTGTATCCGCGACACAAGTCAATAGTTGATGGACACACGGTGTTCCGACCTACGCAAGGACACGATGTAATGGTATTATTCGTCGCGTATCCATTATTCTTAGTAGCCACACACAAGGATTTTAGCCAGCCGTTCGTTACCGGTTCAGAACGGACGATCTATGCATTGCTAGCTGTCTAGAATGTGTTTCGGAACGATTCTAATCAGTCCAACACTGCGCAAAATGCTGGAGTAAACGATACGATTTATCGGAGCTGTACTTATTTATCTTTGATATGTGTGCCCATAATTATGAAGCTGGACTAACAAGGAGAGTGCAAGACATTTATAATTAAAGGTTTTCATTACCATGAATATACAGGGTGAACATTATAAAGCGTTACAAACGAATATCTCCAAAAATATTGATTATACGCAAAAATGTTTCAGACGTGAAAGTTTTTTAGTACCGAGGGGGACATCATGGGGTGGGGCTTTTATTTTTACCTGTGGACACTTCAAGGTGAGTAGGTAATCTTAATTTTAAACGTTATTCTTGATTTTCGTCTTATTTTCAGCCATAGAATCGACCTGACCTAACTCGTACCATGAAACACCCGGTATATGACTTAAACTACTTTCATAATTATGGGCACATGTACGATTTTATTTTTGTTAAAGACAGAGCTTTGGTGATTTTGAAAAATCACTGAAGTAACTTCGCTAAAACAAGGAGACAGCGTGATTTGATTTTGGATTTCGACTTTCTTAACGTACCTCCAAGTCCGGGATCCGATGATTGACTAGCAGCAAGAATGGCGCTCTTTCCCGGGATAGTTCCCTTTCATCGTAAGTGTTATATGACAATGGTTGACTGTGTGTCATAGTAATCAGGAAAAAGGACATCAGAATCTTGATGAAAACCATTTTCTCGAGTAAAGTTATCTGGAACAGAGAATACACACAATGTCTATCAAACAGATGTGGATATAACTAATGCACAGGTGTGCTAATGATTTTCTGGAACAGCTACGAAGAAACAATATTCTCGTTCGGAGGATTCCGTGAAATGTAGGCTAACGATTTTCTGGGAAAGCTAGAAAAGAAATATGAGTCCTCTCGTTTGAGAATTCTTTGAACAGCTGGGAAAATGAGTGAAAGAGGATTTTCCTTTCTATTTCACGGTGATTTTACCGATTCCTTGGTATCTAGATTTTAGTTCAGAAAGCCATTTCGAAACGTGTTTGTTTGCACTGTTAACATCCGGTCTGAGGGTGGCTGTTCTTTTGGTACTCCCCTCTGATGGAAGTGCCATTAACCTCTTCCCGCTATACGATACTTCTGCACCACTATTCTTCCTTTCGCTTTCAGCGTCTTTATCGTTCCTTTTTCTTTTCTGCCGTGGATAAGCTGATTGGATCAACTTCTGACACATAGAGACACGGTAATGCGATACTAGTAGAAACATTCTTTCTGCTTTAATCGGAGAAAACAAAATGATCTTATCTGTATTCGAAACGTGCAAGTTATATGTACCCAGAATGTTAAAAAAGTAACCACTCTCCGACGTCCAAAGTAGCACCCGGAACTTAAATTTTCTTAAAAATTCTTTTATAGTAACAATCAAGTGTGGTAAATTAATTTTACATGAAACATTAAATGGAATTTCGATAACCAACTTTAATCAATCGCCTTGTATATTTTAACCCCTTGCCGTATTTTGCAGTCTAACAAGTATTCACGTTACGACTTTCTTTTTAAATGAAATAAAATTTGATTCGTTTGTAATCAATATTTAAGCATTGAAATAAATGTAGCCACACAGAAAATATAAATTTTCTTTTCTCTTCTACGACGTTTTTCGAGATAAAGACGTGTTCTAATCACGGTGACTGTAAAGAAAATATTACACGATGCTTCAATATTTTCCTTCGAGATTCGTTTTCGACCGTGAGGAATCCGCGAACAGTGCCAGACAGATCAGGCGACCGGCTATCAGGCGAATTGCTCTGTTTCAATTGATATGTCTATATTTAGGCGAAGAAGAACGTCGAGCACGTGCAATAAAAACGGGGCCAAGTTCGATAGTGAGTCAATCTGGTTCAATGTGCTGATGTGGACGTCAACGATCGTCGTTCGCGACACAAGCCGTGAAGGACGTCATCGTCATCCAGTTCATTAACACCGAGAGGGTAATTTGCGTTCGATAATTTAAGGTTCCCGCTTTCCAATTACACGCAGGTTCTACCTTCGCTAGATTCCTGTTGGAAACAGACCTAGCTCTTGCGATTTTGCCATTGTGTGCCGTTCCGATCGGTGCCTTGTAATCGACGAGCATCGACAGAAATGTTTAATTAATAGTCGAGCCGCGAGGATTACACGTTGCCGACGGAGCATGGAAAAATTTTCAACGAAAAGTCGTTGAAATTCCACTTCGAATTTTCCTAAAAACTTCTAGCGAAGTCGAACAATAGAAACAAATATCTACGCAGTCAATTCCGATTATTTTGATTTTCTTTAAAAATCCGCAGTCTAGTTGGCAGCATTTGCGTCAAGAATAGTCTTCGTAATTACGATATTCCATTAAATTATGCTCTTGTAAAACGTGCAAGGTTGTCATGAAGTTATAAATGTTCCGAGTATGGAACAACAGCATGCGCGAAATGAATTTAATTGTTTTGACGCAATTTAAAAATCCCGAGAGAGTTACACAACATGATGTTGGCAGTTCAACGTTTGGTGTTAATTTATTCAAAGTTTCTTGGGACGTTGTAATTCCCATCAACTTCGTTTCATTTAGGAATCACTGTGTGCATGAAAACGATAACGTTGGAGAGGACTTCGCGAGTTCCCCATCTCACTTTAGCCTACGCATTAGCCCTGTCATTGAATCGCGCTTTGTTCTTGTCTTCTGACTGAAACCAACAACACTATCGTTTTCATTGTACTGTTAAAGGATCATAACTCTATTGATAATGTCGATACTCTTACTGTTCCAAGAATAACATCGCGCTTCACCACGGTAAATGATTATTCGAAGCCGCGGATAGGCTTATGCCACGTATCTATTCGAGTCCGTGTCACCGAGAAATTGTATAATAATCAATTGAAGTGTTTATCTTATATAATTCTCATAACTGTTCAATTTACGATCGCGAAATGGTCCTTTTCTGCTAACACTATTTCGCGTTCTTTCTCGGTCAAGAACCGATTGGGTTTCATTAGCGGCTGCAACAATAGCTACCAAAACGTAGGAGTGCACAGAATTGCGAGAATCGGTATTTTCGACGAATCTTGCAATCCTATAAATGCAAATTCGGGTCAGATAACGCTAATACCGTTTCACGTTTTACGGCCGTTTTTTTTTCTGCGAGATAAAACCACCATCAGTTGCAAATGAAGATTCGACTGGCGTTCGTAGTAATTAGGAATCGATAGTGCCAATACATCTCGCCGCGCGACGGTGCGAAGCTCAAGGAATTCTGATCAATAGCTTTCGATTATTAAACAGAATTCATTAGTGAAACAGGGTGGTCCACCTAAATATCCCCTTTATTTTTGATGGGATAACAGATGTTTTTAATGCAATGTAATTTGTATCACAAGGTGAATGCTTTGCGAACGTTATTTTTTTCTCAAGGTCTTGTTTTCTACATACACCCACCGTATGTAGAAATAAATTTGATCATTACACTGCAGATTTTTATGTGAAAATCGCCTTAATCGCAAGGCAGACGCTAATTTTTAATAATTGCCATAACATTTTGATTACAAGTGCATAAAAAATCCAAAAAAAGAGGAAAATTATGGTAAAGTGCCCAAATATGGTATAGTCACCTATTATGGCACTACCTTATATCTTGTAAAGGAGAAGTCGCACTCTAGTGAGAAAATCCACAAACAATAGTTTACCATGTTTCACACCATATTTATATATTTTAGTATCGATCTTCTGCCAATTGTGTCTCCACGTGTTGAATATTTTTGTGGTTAGATTTTCGATTGCATCTTTTTCGAGGAAGGTAAGTGATTTTGAAATGTTTGAACATATCTGTAGTTCCAGTTTATTTATATTAATGTTCGCCAACTGTTGGTTTAGGCTGGAATTTATTTTCTCTTTGTCAGTAGCTAGTATTATCAATCCACGTGGAGTTCCGAATATGGCACTACTAAGGGTTCCCTAATATGGGTATAGCTATTGACATTCTTGGTGTGGGTGCCGAATATGGCACTAAGGTGTCATATTAGGGACTCAAGGTGCACCATATTTAGAACCCCTTCGCTGTAAACTGTAAATGACACACCGCAAAAGAAAATATTTTTCCCAAGCTGTATTAATTTTGGAACAAACTTGACCCCAGAATCTTATAGGGAGGAAATGCATCTACAACTGGTAATGTTTTGGTCGGAAAAGAGCATTCTAAAATAATAAAAAAATGACATCAACAAAAAGTGGTTCATATTTGGGCACTTCACCCTACTACAGTAAAAGTTACGCGATTCATTTAGTATCGGATGAAATCGTAAAAAGAATTGCTAGACAAATACGAAATTATGTCACAGAGTATTTAGGTCAGTTAAATATTAATTGCATCATTATTGAGCTTCGACTTTCGCAGCGTGCAGATTTCTTTGGCGGAAATTGCATGTCAGCTTCAGAGAATACTATGAAAGCATAAAACATTGGAAAAGGTTAATAAGTTTGCAATTAGAATTTCACGTTTCGACAGTTTATGTAGAATAACTTCGCGCATTTTATTCTTTAGAATTGCAGGTTCCATTGCACAGTCTACGGATTTCATTATAGAAATCAGTCGAAACGGTCAAACAATGCCAGATCTGTTTTATATTATTCCCAGCTTATTAAAATCATTTATAAATGAAATAAACTTTTATCAAGTTCCCGCCTCTTGCAAGCGACAAACAAAAAACTTTTGCGCTACTCATATTTTCATGCTGTGGGCGTGTTTATTAACGAATGTGACGCGAACTCGCGACGGATCAGATTCATCGGCATCTGCGGTGCGAATCTCTAACAGAAAAAAAAGGCGGAAGCGATGAAATATTCACTCTGTATGCAAATTGCAACCGTACGTGTATCTGGAAATTTTTCATGGCGGCTGGAAACCGCTGTCGCGGCAAATCTCCGGCTATTTACCGGCATTACCAGAGCTAACTTCGACAGATTATCGAAGCCCTAATTTTTTCCACGAGGATCATCGGACGTGCAAGCATTTGCACTTTGATTGGACGGGTACCACCGATTTTCCAAACCCGCTGCAAGCTTTCGCTTCTCTTATAATTATTATTTCATTGCATTTCGGAGAGTAACGCGTATGTGTGGAACAGCAAACCCATCAACATGGCGGTTGCAACCCATGGAATATGCCTTGAACCACCGGAAGCGTGTTGTCGAACGGCGGAAAGGATTAATCGGAGTATATCGATTTATTGATAGCGCTCTTGGTCCCAAACAATAGCTGTTCTCTCAAGGAGATAAGTCTCTAATGGCATTCGAAATATTTTTTTGATCGACTAAACCGATCGAAATGCATCTGAGATTTGTCCCATCGTTCACCATCGAATCAAACAGAGACATTATTATTTTTAGAAGCCGTAAAAGTTAGAAAAGCCCGCCGAATACATGAAATTCTGATAAACCATTTATTCTAATTCCGAAGTAAAGAGCTTGTTCCAGTCACGAGACATTCTCTTTCTTCCATTCTTTGGCCGGAGCACATCAATCCGACGGCCCCTCGAGATTACAGAGGTTCCAGGTTCATTACAAACTGCCGCAAAGTAGTTACATCGATTTACGCGGGCTCGCAAAGGTCTGAAGAATACCTCTTTACATTCCTTTGTTAAGATCGATCAGGCAACCGATAGAAGTTTCCCCCGAAAGGTGGAAGAATCTCAGGGAACGGAGTGTCTCGCGTACTTTTCCTCCCTTCCTGTTTGCGAGCGTCCGCGAATAATTTCACGCCTGTTGCCTCGTGGAATATTTTCTCCTATTCCCCAACCTTTTTCCCAGCCATTCTCGCTGCCGTCACCGGCCTCGTAATTAAGGTCTTAGCCCCACGGACGAGCTTAAGGCGGATCCTTAAAACGAGCGCGCCGTACCAAACTTTGAAAAAAAATCCTCGCGATGACGGAAGAAAGACATGTCAGAAAATAGATATAACTTTCATATATTTTTCTTTGTTTGCTTATATTTATCTTTATGCAAAATAAAACGTTTATACATATCACTTGCATGGAAATGAAGCTAAATCAAGATTTTTTACCCGAATTGCTACAAACTGGACTAAAGCAGACATTTATTTTCTTTCTTAACATGTTCAATAAGTGGAAAATAATATAATAGTATTGTTAAATTGTTCTCGTATTTTTACTCTTTCAAATTGCACCTACTCGTTTTTGTCATAAATGCATAAAATCTGCTGTCTAATTATGAGCGATATAGGACGAAGTATGATTTTTTCTCACCTAGATTGGGCATATGGCCAAGCACTGTAGCATCCGGAAATTCAATTTTCTGCAAAATTCTTTTCCATTAACAATCGAGTGCTAAATCGATGATACTTCATCTTTGAAAAATTACATGTAATTCAAATATTTTTTCGAAAATACCAGAAACTTGAAGATTGAGCCCTACGCTTTACAACGACACCACATAAGTTGACATCATTGGCCGTATCTGATGTGCAGGATTTTTTTTTTCATCTATCGCGAACGCGAGTCTGTGTACACTGGCCGCAGAAAACCGTGAAATTTTCCTCTCAAGACTGCCGGAACTTTCTGTATGTAATGTATTATGTATGTATTCATGCCGACCACGCATTCGTTTTCGTTAACACAATGAAATTCCTGCAAATATTTATAAGTTCTGTATTCCTCGGCTTGCGGCTCTTCGTTCATTAAATTTCCATTCGGAATTTGCATCTAGTAGTGTCTTAGGAAAAATAGTTGAAAGAAATTGCAGAGTCGCCCCTTATTAACACGTTGCGTGCAGTTTCGACGATTTGACTGGGAGCACAGTAGACTCCCGTATAACGCGACCAGAAACTTATTTAAAAAGACTGTATATACAGTGGCGTGCAAAAGTTCCCGGCCAGTATGTTTAACAAAAAAATTATGTTTGTTTTTGATTGTGTAACAATTTGGCGGTACATTATTTAACATATTATAATTAATATTTTGTAGCCATGTCCTTTGCAGCAGTAATAGCAGTACAGCGACGAGGCATGGATTCAATTAACCGATTAATGTAGTCGTGTGGTATTTTATTCCATTCTTCTATGAAATTTTGAAAAAATTCTGTCTTATTAGAACTGCTATGATTTTTCATTCGACGTTTCATCTTTCCCCACAGATGCTCGATTGGATTTAAGTCCGCAGATTGAGTAGGCCAGTCTAAAACCTGTACTTTATTTGTAGACAACCACGTTTTTACTATTTTCTGCTGAGAGAACTAATTTTCTGGCATTTTTCTTTCAGTGTATGGTAGCATACGAGTTTCTAAAATTTCTCTATACATGACACCATTCATGATACCCTCAATTTTTATAAGAGGACCAACTCCTTGAGCGGAGGAAGCTCCCCCCATACCATAATGTTTCCTCCACCATGTTTAACAGTTGGAGTTTGATACCTGATATCATTTCTTGTGCCAACTGGACGTCGCACATATTGTCTTCCATCGCTGCCGAACAGATTAAACTTAGCTCATTGCTGTATTTTACTAAGTTTTGTTATTAATTATGTATGGAAAGAGCGGAAGAGAATAAGTTCAGTAAAACGTTCTTCCAACTTGAACGATTCTTGCGTTAACAGCGAAGCTTTGGCAGTCCCATCCCTCGAACTTTTGTTAGTTTATCGCGGCCGGAAAGCTTCTCGCTGGCGTTTTATTTCTGTTTTACCGCGGCGAAGATAAAAAAAAGGGACGGTTGTCGCTTCTGAAAAAGGTTCTTACGCGATGTTTTTACGTTCTCCGTGCGATATCCCACGCAATATTGCGACGATATTTCGCGGCGTGGGCACACGCGAAAGTTGCTTCACCGTTGATTGCTTGCCTGATCGCGACGATAAGTTACACAAGCCTCAGGACTGACCTGAATCGTTCGTTTCCGCGTTAACTTTAAAGCAAACCGAACTTCCACTTGCTTCGCTTTATTAAACGTCGTACGATCCATCAAACATTGACTTTTCCTCGCGCACGCATTACCGGCGAACACTTCCAGAGAAATTTGCGGTCGTCGCGCGCCGCTGCGGAATCTCTTTTCGTGCTTACCAGCGTAATTAATAGAGTACGATCGAAGACCTAACCGCCCGGTGAGATACAGACTTTAATAAAGTGTTGCGGAGTACTATTGGAGATCCAGCCCCTTCCTCCCATGACACTTGACACTTGCCAAGCCAGCACACGTTAAACTTCTTCGCAGTTATCGCCAAAGTTCTTGCAGTTTCTTTGCAAAATACTCCACTCGAACTTGCCGTATTGCGAGAGACGGGCATCGAGACGTTTAGTGTTCAAGAAACGTTTATTTAGAAATGTCCTAGAGAGAGAAACTCTTTTATCCTTATTCGATAGTTTGCACATAGCTCCAAGGAAGAAAAATCATCTTATTCCATGGATTTCGAGTCGACTTGCGGACCTCATCTCGTGGCAAATTTCCTGAGATACGATTCTCAAAATATTTTCTGCAATTACCATCCAATTTCAGAAATTCAGGACACGATCTACCCTCGTGCATAATCCAGCGACATAGAGGAACTCGCGCTGATCAAACATTCTTCAATCAATAAATCACGTGGACGTTTGAGAAAAAAACGTTCGCAGAATTTGCGAGATGAAATTAAAAAGTCTTCGGCGACGGATCCTTCCCTATTAATTCGCACTCTTATTTTTACCGTAATCTTCTTCCGAGGAAAATCCCATTTCGTAGTCACTCCACGTCGACGTTGTGATTGAAGCATCATCGCGCCTTAATAAACTACACAGTCTGTCCGATAGCGCCGACGAACGCATAAAAATGGTAATTGTTAATATGAATAATTCCATGATACTGATTGATCGATCGTCGATCGAACGCCTCCGGATTTCATTTGCGCCCAAAATTCAGACTTCATTCTTTAGTTGCGTTTAGGTTGATTGTACCATTGTTCCAACAAGAATATGCATTTCAGAGTGCAATTCGAGTATTGTGTCTTTCCCAGGTTTGGTTACAATTGATTTAGTATCGTATAAACTAGGTTCATCCGAGTTTTTAGTTTCCTCGTCTCTTTCATCGAGTTTTAATACGAAACAAAGTTTAGTATTACTCCCGAGTGGCTTGCCAAGTGATATTTATTAATGCACTGCTAATTTTTATGCAACCTCGGACCTTCGCGAACTAATTTATAACAATGTCGTTTCCGTTACGGTCTATTTATTTATCGCGACAATGATGCGAAAGTTATCTTAATTTTCAGTAGAATTGTAAACTCCGTCGCGTATTATACGTTTCGAAAAATGCCGTAGATGCATAAATGCCACCGTCTTCTTATTAGTATTCAGCGTGCGTTTATGCAAGTCACGAATCCGTGATTTGTTTCGCAAAAAGTGGTAATAAAGGAATTTATACCATCCATTAAGGGATTTCGTTAAATTTCGTTCCATGTTTTATACATTCATTCATGTGGTTTATAATATTCGAGTAAATATGTGAAATATGCAGTCTAATGATTACACTGTGTAATGATTGTAATCGATACGCGTTCAGATTCATGTAACACATATAAAATTAACCGTGAAAATTAAAACCGGCAAGCCGGGCGTCTGTCATTTAAATAATATAAATAGCGGAGTTTTGACACTCTCGAAGGAGGTGTAAAAACGGCCACTATTAACAACGGTAACGTCGTTATGTTCGTTGATCGATCGCTCGTGGAATATGCTGCGAAGATCAAACGACCCGCAGGAATTTAATTCACGCTAAATCTGGTTAAAGCGTGTTACGATATTTCCTGTTAAAAGGCCACTTATTACATTTACTTTTCGTAATTAATAATGCGCGACAGCCGGTTCTTCTTCTTTCCATTCAATGGTCACATTTATTATCGAATTAATACGAATCGAATTAATCATAAATTAAACGAATAAACCACGCGAGACTAGCATCGAAGGTGTAACTTCACTTTAGGTTTTAATGCTTAATAAATTCCAGAGTTGCCAGACGAAGATCCATTGATCATCTGTGCAGACCTTTCAGATGTTCGCGCGACGAATATATTTGTACCATTGTCTACAATCCTCGGCGTTTGTTTTAATACACTGCGGCAAAAAGATAATATGCTTGTACAATTTATCATATCCTTGATACTACGGTGTATGTATTTACGCAGACATAAATAACGCGAGTTGAAATTCCATCGCCGCAAGTAGTACGAGTGCATATATTGTCAGACGTCTGAGCACGCGGAGAACCATTTTCGCGTCGTCGCGTCGGAACAATTGCGACATGTATCTCACGTACGCTCTGTCGTGTTCAAAGAAACGGGAATTCTTGAATTTAACGAGACTGTCATTCTTCTTCATTCACGGAATAGTCTCCGAGCATTCTTTCCCGTATTATTTGCTCGATCGTATTCAACCTCTGTATTAAACGATCGGATATTAAAGTCTCTCTTCAATTAATTATCTTCGAAAACATTTCATCGAGTGAATGTCGATGCACCGCGAAGGAGGACAGGTTAATTTCTGCGTTCGAATTAATTAATACTCTCGTCTCGTTCGGAATCGATGAATGCGTAAAGGGAATAATAAAAATCGGGAAAAATTAATTGCGACAAGCCTCTACGAACAAATTGATAGCGCGACCTGTTTCATCGGGATCTCATTTAACGAGTATATGGCGATCGGTTGCAGTTATAATAAAATACGAGAGCCCCCTTAAATTCAGTAATTAATCAAACAGATTGCCAAAATTAATCAATTTCAATTGTAAATGAAATTATCGATGGAAAGAGTAATAAACAGACTGCGGATCTTTATGCAAAATCAAAATTGTCTGCATCGATTGCAAGAAATAGAAACTAAATTAGATGTTATTTCTTCCCTTAATGATTTTAATAGAGGAGAAATCATATGTTGACGTCTTCAATTTTTTTAATTTTCAACAATTCTGAATTTCAACTACTCAATTTTGTTGTAAACGCATGAAGATCCGCAGTCTAATGGTTACTAACAAAATCTGTTATTCTATTTTATTAAAAATATGTGGAATTTTATTCCAATTTAAACCAAACGAATAGCAACCATATTCAATCTATTGTGTAGTAAACCTGCATCACAAATCTCCCTTGATATTATGATACGAGGGAAAAGCTAATAAATAGACGCAGATCTTTATGCATTTATGAAGAAATTGGTTGGGTGAGATGTAAAACACTGTAAAGGATTTAAATAATTCAAGAACGTTGTAATGTTGCTTTTAACGTAACAAAATCATTAATGGATGAAATCAATGTTCATGCTATTCCTGCTTCTCACAATCAATGCAGAACATTTTTATTTTCCATAAAGATCCGCAGTCTAGTAATAAATAATCATTTGGAAAATGGCCATTTCTGGTCAGTCTAGTAATAAATAATCATTGGAACAATGACCAAGTCCAGTTTACACGCACGCCACGCTTCGAAAACGTGACAATCGATAAGTTTAATAATCGAGTCGCGAGGTACCTTGAAACAACGATTCGAGCGAGACGACGCTTTCGACGGTAGTATCCCGGTTGAAATGATAATTGTAATGATTAGACTGCGGATCTTTATGCATTTATAGCAAAATTGAGTAGATGAAATTCGAAATTGTTGAAAAATTAAAAAAATTAAAGATGTCAATATACGATTTATCCTCTATTAAAATCATTAAAAGAAGAAATAACATTCAATTTAGTTTCCATTTCTTGCAATCCATGCAGACAATTTTTATTTTGCATAAAGATACGCAGTCTAGTAATAAGATTCCTGTTTAAATCAAAGATGCAGCCCCAGCACGAGAAAAGTCTGTGGAGCATTAAAAGCCCGAAGACCAGAGAAACGAGCAACGAGTAGACCAGCAACGCACAGTGGTCCGAGAACGCCATTTTCCTGGGCAAAAGTCAATTTTCGAAGTTCAACATTGTGAAGAACATTCTTTGCTATAAAGTAACAATACTCGAAACCTTCGAGATCCAAAGCATTATCCACTTCAGATAATTGTGTGATCGAGGGTGGCGTTGTGAGGATAAAATTCTGAAATTCGAAGTGGAACTAATTATTAGAAAAAATGAGTACGTGTAACTAAAGATAGTAAAAACTTCAGAAGAATTTAAAAATACTATTACATTATTTTCAAGCTATTAAACATAACAAGAAAGAAAATAAATTTCCATTTGACTCGAGTTTGTCAGGTAGAAAATGTTTATTTTGCAAGATTCGCTGTTTAATCAACAGTGACTTCAAAAACGTTTGATTACCAACTTTCAGAAAGTTTCAATGACATTTTTACCTTTAGCCAGCAAAATCGCGTTTTCGGACCAGTGCGCAACGTGGGGAATGAAAATATTCGCATGCTCGAGATATTTGAACAAGGTCGCACGTAATGAGAGTATGAGGAAAGGGGCAAACGTGATGAAGCGTGATAGAGCGTCGGATATAAGGAGAAAGGGGACTTTTCGGCTTCATCTTCTTGATCCCTCGAGCTCCGGATTCTCCGCTAATATTCAATGATTTCGACAAACAGAGCCAACGACGCGAAATGATTCGCCGTCTGCGCTCACTTCCTATGCGAGTCATCCCCGTGGACTGATGTGTCTGCACACAGAGAATGCTCGCGTTACGAGATCGGAAAAGAAAGAGCAAACGTCCATTTCGAGTCGTTAAGGGCTCTGCTGTCAGCAAAATGGCGATAAAGATAAGGGAGAACGGCGTAATAAGACCGACGGTTCGGTGGCTGGATAAATTAAAATACAAACCGAGCCGAAATGGCCGGCCGGCAAATTTATGGCAGCATTTCGGTCGCTGTCCTCCGCCATCAAACAAATTTGTTCCGGCATCTTTCCTTACGTTCGCGTCTTCCCACCGTAAACGCTGTGCTACAGCGGTTTCGCATTAGAACCTCTCAAGTTATTGCCCTCCATCACCGCAATTGCGATTCGTTTGCACAATAACTCTTTTTGCTGCGTCCAGCTCGATTGCCCGCCATTTTCGCATTCTCGGCGGAAGTGGTGCAGCTTTTTTCATGTATGTAGTTTTAACTCTGTTTTAAATTCAAATGCGAGTGTGTAATTGTGCCCATAATTATGAAAGTGGTCCAAGTCGAAATCACATTATTTTAAACTCAATTAAAGGAAAAAGTTTCTTCGTATTTTAATGCAGAAATGAAACGAGCTTTCTCCATATTTTGAATGAAGTTTATTAAATCAAGTATGTTTTGATCGACCACCTTTTGCCATTTTTGAGGTAAAACCATAATCCCCTCACTGTAGAACTTCTGTGATTTCTGGGAGAAAAACTGCGACACGTGATTTTCACAGGCCTCTTTTGAAGTCAACTTCACACCTTTAAGAGAGTTCTGTAGAGACCGAAACAAGTGGTAGTCTGATGGTGCAACATCAGGACCAGGTGGATGCATCGAAACTTCCCAGCCAAGCTCTCTTAATTTTTGACGAGTCGCCAAAGATGTGTGGGGTCTGGCATTATCGTGATGGAAGACGACGCCTTTCCTGTTTATCAATTCGGGCCGGTGTCTCTCGATTGCTTGACGTAATCTTTCGAAATCTATCGAATTTCTTCTTTGTTTTCACTCATTTTCAATACTCAAATAACTTTTGACTAAATAAACAAATATTACAATTTCTTGTTTGTAATTACTCTCTGATATATCACCTTTCAGACGCACTCAAGTAATGCCAGATCCGATTAATATTAACAGAGTTATGACACGGTAAGACCATCTATTGGATGGATACGAAGAAAACTTTTTCCACAACCTATTATTAACACTAAATGAATCGAATATAATGTTGAAATAACAAGCACTACGTAACGGTTCAGTATTCACAATATCGTGAAAGTTACATTGAATTAATTTAGTTTCAAATAATGTCATGTGAAGTAATTGATAAATTTTTTTGGGCATAATTAGCTTTTTGTACAAAAATTTATTATGCCAATATAAACTCGTCAATTTGCGAAAGCGTGCAGTTAGTCTCACACAAAATTGATCGTTTCAACATAAACTTGTCAGTCTATGTAAATAGCTCCATTAATTGAATGAACGTGTAAAGAAGATCACAAGAGAAAATTCCAGCCGTAATTATTCGGTGATAATATTGTATTTTTGATCGTTCTAGAACATTCGTGATAAAAGTTAAACAACTGCGAATTGACTTTGGTCCCATTGCAAATTCGGTAACCGTTACGGCGTCTGTTCCCGTATCTCGCTCGAAATGAAGTCCGTTTCCCGGTAGAGTTTCCGACAAATATTTAATTTCCGTACGCAAAACCCCGTCTCGGTTGCGAAATGAAAATTAATTTAGCCGGTTCCGTCTCTTTTTGCCGTGCCCGTCAACGGCGCCGTCGACGTAATGTTTAATCGTCGGCGCTCCGGGAAAATACGGTTCTTTCGGATGCTCTTATTAGCTCCTATGGGCGCGGGCGTAACATCGTCCGTTGCAACGGTCCGTCTTACTTAAAACGATGGATTAGAGGCGGGATTATTTTTCTTTTTATTTAAATTACTGTCCTGGCATCCGAGGAGTAATCGTGTCCTCTCGACTCTCTCTCTCTTAATTGAACGTCTTAACGGAAAGAAACAGCTGTCCATTAGCGTTATTCCGCGGAAGTGCTAACAATTACGGGGCTTGCTCTTTTCTCGAATGAAAACTTTTCACAAATCTTCTAATCTGGCAGCTACTAGATCGTTGCAACTGAATCCAGCATTTTCAATGCCCCCGTTCAATTAAACGAAGATTATATCAGCACGAAGAGGGTCAACAACGAATTCCAGACGAGCTTTCCACGTAAATGAGAACTAAAATGTTGCACAAAACGGATGACAGGAACCATAAGCAAGCGTAATCCTACGCTCCTGCAACTTTATTAAATGCTACACACTGTTCGTACAGTAGTGAGACATTGTTTAAAAAGTCTGTAGACATCGGACCCAAAAGAATAAAACGTAGTTCTTCTGTGCCAGTAATTGTTCCGTCTTTTCAAACAATTCTTTGTACATTTACGATTGCACAAAGCACGCGCATACAGCATTTTCAAACCGTTTTTTGGTTCTTTTCAAACCTCTGCGTAAAATTCTTCGTCGAAATAAAATCTTGTAAAGCCAAACTAAAGCTCTCGCATAAAATAAAGCTGAATAAAGATCGAAGGAACTCTGTAAGTCTGAAAATGTCAGTTCTGGTTATTTGATCCTCGGCAAACTGCAATTGTTTGTGAACGGTGGGCGGGATTGTTGACAGCGCATTTGCACGCAATCATACGATCACGCGTTCACGATATCGCACATTCAAATCACTATTTACTAATTGCACCGTGATCGTTGCATTCGTAATAAGAAGAAATCGCGCGTTGCTGCGAGTGGTAATTGTTCTAGCGCAAGGACCCTGTAATTAATTACCATCAAACGCATCTACGTAATCAAATAAAATCCGAATGCATTTAGCGTGTTGCTAGCAGACCCAATTCGCTTTGGTTGCAATAATGAAATGCGTCGTCACGCGTTCCCGCGATCCTCATTTCCGAAATAATATAACGCGGAGGAGCCTGAGCCCATTGACAAGGTCAAAATTAGTAAATTGACATTGTCAAATGATTTACTAAACAGCCGATTTTATGCGTTTATGACTAAAATGATTACGTGCAATTTGAACCAGTAACAATATTAGAAGAATAAGGAAGAAGATCCGCTGTCTACAGGGTTATCCGAAAGTACCTTTACTTCTAAAAGTAAAAGTAAAGTCAATAATAGACAATTTTAACAATGGAGTCGTATACGATTGAAGAGCGTGTTAAAGTCATTAAAATTTGTTAAATTTTAAATTCCACGTCGTTCTCAAAAATTGAGCATTTCTTATGACAGTTTGTGGCGAATTTTGCATAAAGATTTGCATTTGCATGCGTACGAAATTCAATTAACACAAGAATTGAAAGAACGTGACCATTTGCAACGCCGAAATTTCGCTGATTGGTTGTTAGAACATCGTTCAATCAACGCATTGTTTTCACATAACATCATCTTCAGCGATGAAGCTCATTTCACATTGGATGGACACGTCAATAAGCAAAATTGTCGCATATGGGCAGATTTCATATTTGCAGACTATAGTACGTTTTTTATTTTAAAAAAAGCATCCTATAGTCTATTTTGGATAACCCTGTAGATATTACAGACGCGAGTGTCGAGATGTGGTTATTAAAATTTGAAGAGTTAATCAATTATACTGTGTTTGGAACACGAGTATTATCGATTGCAAAAACCAAAATTGTTTCTGGTATAAACATTTCCCAATTAAAGGTGCATTTTGTTCGAATTTATATCTCGTGACGCTTCCCTTGCAGCTGCAACGGATTTAACGTTGTAATTACAATGAAATTTATTGCTGGACCATTGTTGAACATTTCGTGGAAACAATTAAATGTACAGAAAAGTATTTAAAGATACTAATGTAATTAATTTGAAATAATAACTCCAATATTAGTGGAATTTTTTACAGATGAGAAAGTTCCTGGTTCAAAAGAGAAACTGTTACTTTACCTGAACTTTTATATTTTCGCCAAATGGGAATTCGCAAAAATCGGCGAATTAATGATAAAATGGCGGTACGGATAGCAAAGTGTCGTGAAACAACGCGTTCAACGAAAATGTGCGAACGTCTAGAAATGCAAATCAGAAAAAGATGAAGGAGATTGCTCAATGTAGTGCACTGTTCAGAAAAACGGTCAACTTATTCAAATGTTGCCTCGTTAACGAGCGAACGAGTCGTAGACGTTCGCGCTGGCAAATAATGGCACAATATTGTACCGTTTGGTACCCAATGTTGTACGCGCGCTCATTATCTTTTTTTGCCTCCGTAACATTCTTTTACTTGGTGACATTTGAAGGCTCGTCTTGCTGTCCTCCAATCCAGTTACGCCATTGATACTCTGTCAAATTCACAACTCTGTCTTCTTATGTACTCATTAATTAATTTTCACTTAATTTCTCCACGAAAAATGATTCTAAGTCATTCCACAGAAATGTTTTCTTCGTTACTGATCGCCTGATTATTTGGTTCTTTTCCATTCGATCGAAACTGTATGTTTGTCAATAAAATACAAATTGCAACACTGAAATGTTTAATCGAATGCAATCGAAATGTTTTCGTGGTAGATGACTATTATATGCGATCGAAATAAAATATCTCTTAATGATAATAGTTACATGCGACCAAAATAAACTTCCCACACTGATAACAGTAACCAGCGACCGAAATATCGGGTTATGCAAAAATAAATTGCGGTTTCAGTACATAAAAACAGTATTTTGGTATTTTCCATTTATATATAATTCTACAACGTTGCACACGATCCTGTATTTCATACGATACCAAAATCGGGATTTATAGAATTAATAAATCTCAAATATTGCGAAACTGTTATTTTTTTCTATGGAATATTTTGGACCACTATTGAACTGTACATTTACTTGTTGTACAAGTCTTATTTTAAATTCGTTTAAAAATATGACCCGAATTTGAAGCAAAGGAGTCGCTCTTAACAAAGACTAAATAATAGATTATATAATGAGACACTAAGTGACAGAGCGACATTCGTGAATTAGCTCTTTAATTAAACTGCAAAATAATCCTCACTTGTTGTATTGTACAAATCCCAAAGAAATCCGATTCAAGCAGACACAGCCGTACCGTAGATTCTCTCTCGGTACGATGCGAGTTTTAAATGATTTTTCTTTAAAATAACCTTCGATTGCGATTCAAAAAGAAAAAACTGCACAGAACGTACGAATATTATTTTTATTTTGAGAATATGAACTACTTTAAAATAACAATATCAACTACCAACTACAACAATCTACTACAGTTTTACCCTTCCAATTTGAACTTTAACAAATTCGTTAATTAAGGATGCGTTGTCCAAAGTGGCGCCATTAACACGATTTTTCAGACATTTCCTACGGTCTGCCACAGAAATGTTTCCAACAAAAGTTAATCATTATTTACTTTTCTACAAATGTCAATATACAAAAATTTAAGAGAAAAATTATTTCTCTAACAAATGGGGAATTCAACTATAACCCTTAGCACTGGATTGGTGACTCTCATTATTCAAAATATTATTTACATTATTAAATATGTCGGTATCTAATTACTTACTAAACATTTAGGTATTATACCAATTTCATATCCACAAAGTTTCAAAAATCATAGGGAATGGAAATATTCTAGGTCGGATAAAACGTCTAATTTTCAAGTTAAAATTGCTCTGAGTGCAAAGGGTTAACTTTGAAGTAACGCTAAAATATTTTCAACGAGAAAAAGCAGGTTTCCAGACCATATTGCGGCGTTCTTGCAAGCAGAGATGGACAAAGGATTGTGCCCACCCATCAAAGGTAGCCAGCACGAATATTGGCTGGTACGTGATGGTCTCATAAAGCTACAAATTATTATAGACAACGCAATGCCACGTTCTGTCAGCCGAAGGGCCGCATTGACTCGTGTATAGGTCGCACGTCGCGCCGAAAAGCTGCCATTCATAATCTTCAGGCCGCGAACACGCAATCTCGCGATTTCATTTCGGAGTAGTGGCTTACGGTGGGCTCGCCCTCGCACGTGACTGAATTTAATTTACCGAGAGAAACGACCCCGGTTACTGTTCGCGACACTACGGGACATTAAACAGTTTTCGCATCTTTCGCCTATATTTTTTCCTTTATTTTTCTCCCCGCCTCTCTCGTCTCTCGCACGATCGTTTCGCCTGCTCGTCTTCGTTATTTAGCTTCTCATTGAAATTCAAATGAATAGAGTGTTCGCGCGCACCGTCGGCACCGGGGGAAAAAAAGGGCGAAATTACGATACTGCATGTAAAACACAATTTGGAAGCTTGATTTATCGCGTCACCATGTTCCCCGGCAAACTCGGTTTAGTCACGCCTGTAAATGTTGTTCGCCCGCGCTTGAAACGCGCTCATTTTCCGACTACGTTGCAGCTTCCAACATGATCTACATTCTACCTCGGTTCGTCGGGAATTTTTCGTCTTCCGTGTGCTGCATGCGCAGCTAACCTGATGACCCAGCTGGATTTACAGACAGGGCGGGGGCGGCGGATTACTTTTTCCCATCCAGCTACGTTATCCTCGATAATTGTCTCACTTTGTGTATCATGCACGGACCTTGCTAATACCGCGCCTGTCAGAAGCTGTTTCACCGGACCCGGTCCCACCGAGATGCCCGAAATTATTTATTAGCATGCTGCGAGATCTTTATGCAAAAATGTTTTCCACGGATCGCGAGGAGCAGAGTGTAAATATAAATTGTATTCCCACTTTTAACAGTCGTGATACGTAACTAGATACGCACAATTTAAACGCTTCGTTAGCCAGGGTTAATTTTATTTTAGACAGTGCTTGCGAGTGTGGGGCTGAATCACTTTTGATTCATTTGGCAATGCCCAATCTATCAAGATGACTGTGACACGCTTTTATCAGCGCTTTTCCGATACAGGTAGGGTAAAGTGCCCAAATATGAAGCATTTTTTGTTGATGTCATTGTTTGATGATTTTAGAATGCTCTTTTTCGACCAAAAAATTACTATAAGATTCTGGGGTCAACCTTATATGGTTTAAAGCAATAAATAAATAATAATAGTAATATCTAAACACGTAAATTTTGATACAGTGGCGCATACTCGACCGTTCACTCTTGTGCACAGTTAAGTGTCCGCTGCTATCCCCCAATTCCAAAGAAACGGGACCTCACCACACGTCACCTGTTCTCCCTTCAGTTGAATTCGCAGAAGCCACCGTAAGTGTCCGCGGATACAAACAGTGTGGAGATTATTTACATTAGCGTCTTCGTATTACATAATTCATACCTGCCCGCGCGGTCCAACAATCGCAAACAAAAATCGCGCGATCGAAAACGTGCGGTTTCCGCCGTGTATGAACGGGGTCTTAGACTGTAAACGTTTCTACGGTCCCCCAAACTGTAAGGGTGGATCCTTCACGTCTGGGCTAGGGCAATTTTGAAAATTTTCATTACATTCCGCGGGAAAGGACTATGGGTGGAAAGGGAATTCCACGCACGCGTCGAAACAGTGTTCGCAGCTTGTACTTTGGGACCAGGTAACCGCAATGGGTGATTTTGCGCGTCGATGTTCCGGTATGCAACGCCGCGACAGGACGTTCGACAACGGTCGACGGGGGTGCAAGTGAAAACGACAGGCCGAGTCACGGATTATTGGCGTCCAAATTGAACTTTATTGTGATCTGCGTTTCGAGAGCCGGACAGATACTCTATTCCTGTGAAACTACCGTCTAACGCAATAACAATGATTAATTCCGAATGCAAATACAGTACTACGGAGTCCCGATTAACTTATCCATAATCCATACGCGATCGGATGACCGCAATACCCGATTTCACAATGATCGTGTTCTCGAAGTTATATAAATTCTTGTCAACTCCATTCCACGAATCGGGAAAAGCGATTCCACGAATCGGGGAAAGAATTTCCTGAGCAAAATAGGAAATCTAAATGTGAACTTGCGAGCATTTACCACTTTCAATGCGTTTTTGGCGATCTAAAACTCGCCCCAACGCGGATTTAAAAAAATTTTATTTTTTTTAATCTAAATATTATACCACCCCTCTGGAAATCAACTTTATGAAATTAAATACATGTTTTTCTCAAAAATTTTGAGCGCAAATCGCGTGGTAAAGTTGTTCTAAAGTCACTTCCAGAACTGACCCGCATTGAACGTGTTAAAGGATAACTGGTGCACCTGTCCCGACCGTGACTATACGATTACAACGCGATTCAATTATTTGCTCGCATTCCTACCTACGCCATAAAGTGCGCGTAACGAAAAACTGCGAAACGTCCGTGCTGCTGTAACCGCACGCAGCCTGCTTTAGACGCGTCACTTCTATCAGCATTCAGTGAAAAATCGATTGTTCTAGAAATTTCGTACAATTATTTCTAAGGAGTGAAGTATAGGTGTTAATAAATATTATTTAATAACCTCCGACGAAGAAAATAATTGAAAGATAAGAACGACGGAAATATTTCGGTGGCAATCCTCCTGAGAGAGTATTCACGGCCACTTCTTCAATTGGAAAATAAGAATGACGGAGATTTCGGTAATAGTAGAAGAAAGTTAATTGAAAACAGTGGCAAATTCCTGCTGAGAGAGTTCTTCAATTGAGAAATAAGAATGACGGGAATTTCGGCAATAGTAGAACAAAGTTAATTGAAAACAGTGGCAATCCTCCTGAGAGAGTTTAGACGGCCACTTCGTTCCTCGCGGTTGGCTTGTATTCGATGCAAATTGCCAGACTTATGAAAATTCATTCGACGCACCCTCATTTCGCGTCACCCCCGACGGTCGAAAAATTTGTAATCCTATTTCGAAGATTATATGCCCGCTGGAGAATTCTTTGCGCATCGAAGACGAGCTTAATTGCATTTTAATAAAGGTATAGATTATACAATCTTTATCCCAACTTATACTCCGCGTACATCAGAAGATGGAAACTTCCGAAAGCGATCAGAATAACATAGGAAAAGCTAAACAGATAGTACACGTTCGATGAAGACGATTCATTGAAGAATGAAGAATATTTAGTACCTTCTCTCCAGCACCTAAAAGACTTCACCAGTGAACTGAAATCGTATAATTGAGGAATGAAAAGCATTTAGGGTGCGCTCAGCAGACAAACGATCTCGGTATGCTTTTTCCGAAGTGTGTTACGAAAATAAATAGAAAATTCGCTTTCGGCGGGTATGTCGTTTGAAGGCGAAGAATGAGGAGCGTTCAAAGATTTCTTAGGGTACCGCAAGAGTTTTAGGAATTTCAGGGTAGGAATGCTGCGCAAAGCTGTCCTCGAATATCCGAAATCCTGGGCATATGCGAGAAGAGACGCTAGACGAACTTCGATATATTTTTTAAATTGACTTTGCGTTCGTGATCGACGGAAGGTAACTTTATTTCGATCCCTGGTGCAACATTTCACCATTAGAAGAGTAGTTGAATTTCCAAGTTGATTTAAAACAATTTGATCAGCCGCTGAGTCTATCACAGGAAAAATGTTTTCGAAATGAAAATTCTGTTGAAAAATTCAGATGATACGCACTGGAAAGACTTCATTTCGATCCGTGGTTCGAACCGAGGTTCTTCCGACGGGGCTCTGCGGATCTAATATTTCATCAGTGAATTACATCGATCCGCTTGTTTCCCGTGGCTGCTTAGCCGTGTAGAGGACTGAAAAAGGGGGGCAAAAACACCGTTTCCCCGAGCCTTCAGTTTCCATTAGTGTTATCTGATTCCGTGGGATAACGTGGTCTCGCCGGCTCTATAATTGACGAAGGGAACGTGCTCATCAGCCTTTTTCCCGTTTCGCATCGCGCTTGTCGTGCTTGTTGCACGTGCATCAAAGAAATGCTTTCGAAATTGTCGCTCTTACATGACCCGCATGCTTTCGCGTCACGTGCACATGCTGGCTGCACCGGTTTCGAAATTCCACCAGCCGTGTAATCAATTTTTCCTCGTGTATCGAGGAACGGCCCGGAAATCGATAGCGCCCTGTCTCACCTGTCTACCCTTCGGTTCCCGACACACTTCCCGACCTGGGAACCTGAAGAAACAGTCGACGACATAAACGAATACATTTTCCCTTACACTTACTCGTATGTCTCAGATTTTCTTTGGAACGATCCAGATTCTCTTTTGAAATTCACCTCAAGTCGAGGCTAAACGACGACAATATTAGGAAACGTCCTCCTCATCTTTAAATCTATCGATCTGTGTTTACGAACTGTTATCATTAGACTGCGGATCTTTATGCAAAATAAAAAATGTTTGCATCGATTGCAAGACACAGGAGCCAAATAACAATTTCATTCTTCTTTTAATTATCTTATTAAGATGAAACTAATACAATGGTGGCCCTAAATCTTTTTAATACCTCCACTGTTTTAAATTGCACGTACCCAATTTTCGTCATAAATGCATAAAATCCACAGTCTAGTTATCATTTTCATGCTAGGGTAACTGTACCGATTACAGTGTTCCCGCGATTGTTGTGAGAACCTCGGGGATATCGACTCGCAGGAAACGAAATGGTACATACTACGTTTTTTGACGTGTGCCGAACATAGATCTCTTGGATAACTTTTACAAGTGTATACGACGATCTTGAGTAAACAACGGTGCTAAGCGGGAAATTTTTGTATTGTACTAATGCTATTCCATACCTGAGAAAGATACATCGAGTATCATAAAACCCCAATTTAAACACTCTAATACCTCAATTTCTTTGTAGCGCGATCGACCGCCCAAGGGGGAACCCCCTAGTAGCGGGGATAAAAAAGTCACATCATCCGCATACATGAAAGTCACATCGCGGGAACACTGTACTGCGGTATCATGCTGCGATTGTACTATATATTTGAATGTTGTTCCTAATTTATTATGATTATGGAAGAAAGGTATGTTCTGAATGCAAATGCTTCTTTTTATCTTTCATGAAGAGTGCTTTTTCAAGTCCTGAGATTATAAAAATATGGGAATGATTGACAATTTTGTATGCCTTGCCAACGAGAATACATCCTCATTGAACAAATTTATTCAGAGCAAAATATTTATTTTGACGTATTTTGATCTCATTGGGAAAAAATACCGCAGCAGTAGATACATTTACCCTGTTGTCTCTCATCCTAATGTCAGTGTTAACTATAGGCCCTTTTAAAAATTACGTGTAAAATATATTAGAACCAAGTGTGAACCATGTGGTATGGTAAACAACAATAACAATAATAATAACTATCATCGCCACCGAATAGAATACCTGTTTTTTCGAGAGTTGCAATATTCTATTGCGAGCCTCGTGACTTTCAATCTTATACGGGTCACGATGCGTACACCCAATTTTCTTCCCCATACGATACGGGTTTCTGTATTCGTCCATTTTCCAGTTACTTCTCATGAAAGTTTCCGTGTTATAATGGCGGACGGTTCTTACGGCTTTGGCCGAGGTATTTTATCAGGAGAATGTAACTTTGGAGATGAGAGTGTGAAAAGAATTATGGACGTCCGTGGGAGTTTGTTCATTGCTGCAGTTTTATTGCTTGAAAGACTGTAAAGAACATTTTCTCGAGTACCGAGGGTCATGCAGGTGGCGTAGTTTCCTTGTATGTCATTATGCACCGTTCGAACCCGTTTTTTAAAGTTTTTTCTGGGAAATCGTCCACTGGAATTTTTCAGTACTGACGGATAAACAGTTCAATAAATATTTCGCAAAGTTGGTACATTTTCTATGCGAATTGCAACAAACTGGAGTGAAATAGAAGTTCGTATTCTTTCTTAACATGTCTAATAGTAATAATAATAGCAGTATTTTTAAATTCTTCTAATGTTTTCACACTGTTTTGAATTACACCCACTCACTTTTGCCATAAATGCATAAAATCCGCTGTGTAATGATAAGTTTACTAATTTGTCATGCATGTCGGTGAGTATATTTAATTTAAAAATATTACCAAATATGGAAGAATATTACACACATGGGAGTGAATTTTGCAGCATCGAAAACGTAATAAACGTAAAAAAAAACGCAGGGTAATAAAATTTACTGCAAATAGTTACACGAATATACATGAAATTATCAGCCCAAATAGATTCGATTTGATAACCAGTAATAATAATAAACGAAAAAGAGCTTAAGCATCGCTGTCTACGAAACTGCAACAGCATCGAATGGCTCTTCAAAGCACGCAGCCTTCGACGCGATGCGACGCTGCAGGCATGCGTAAGACGAGGCGTCGTGCGACGACATTTTTAAAAGAAAGTGATAAGATAGTGCTCGGAGGAACGAAATGGCAACGGTTGCTCTCTCCGATCGCGCAATAAATCTCCGTATTTGCGCTATAATGTATCGCGGAACGGAATCGCTGGAAGTCCTCGTGGAGAGGAACATTTCGATCGTTTCCTGTGTGCGGGGGAAATTCCAACGGGCCCGACGGCGTTTCAATCGGCTCGCGGAGGCTTGCATGGCAATCGACCAGGCTTAAATTGCCGGCAATCGTTAAACGGGCTCTTAGCTGCCGATAAGATTGCACGCGAATCATTATCTCGGTGATGCAGCACTTCTCGCTGGTCTAGAATTGCCGCGGAAGTGAAATTTATAGCTGAAGAGAGAGAGAGAGAGGATCTCCGCATCTTTTTTTTCTGTCTTCCTCGCTGGACTCGAGCGAATTAATTGCAGCTTCTCCAGCATTGTGAAATTAATCGCGAACCTTGACCCTCGACAGTGTGACCTTGTCGTGCGAGAAGTATATTCATGCTTTTTCCTTTTCGGAGTCGTCTCGTAAAGCACGGCTCACTTTTGTCCTTCGCGACGCGAACGAATGGGATCGCTGTAGGCCGTGCTGGAAAATGGCTAACATAATTCCTCGCAGCCCTCCGGCATTTTTTGCAGATGCTGTTTCACGAGATCAACGAACAGTGACGATTATCCGACGACGCTACCTCGTCTCATTATTATTATTTATTTGCAGTTCATTTGAACGTGATCGCGTTAAGAGTCAAATCGGACTCTGGGCGAATTCTAATTCGCGAAGCAGTCCGAAGCAAAAGCAATGTGCGAAGGTGTCGAGAGCGAAATATACGGTGCACCTTTGGAAACGAGGAAACACGAATGGGATCGGAGAAACGTGATGTACGGAGCGTGGGTGGCGAAGTGAAGAGGAGGAAGGAGTTGACAAGCGTGTAAGAGCGATTTTTGAAATGGACAATGGGTTTAGATTGAAGGAGACGGCTAGGGTATGCGACGAGGGTGGAAGGCATGAGGAACAAGATGAGGACAATGGATGGCAGAAGGGCTACTCGGTTCGAGGAGAAACTAAAACGTTGGAGGGAATCGACCGACGATTTGCTGGCGAGAAGAGGAGGAACAGACGGAATTAGAGGAGAGGGACAAACAGATACAGGAAAGGGCAGCTGGGGATTACGGTCTCGAGGCTTGACAGACAGATAATATAGGGAGATTGCGGCGGTTGACCTAACGAGATACCTGAGAAATGAAGATCTGAAGGAAACTGATAAGAACTGCTTGGTCCGAGAATATCCAGGATACTGGAGAAAGAGAGAACGTTAAAAGAAGTATGCTAATAGAAGAAATTAGAAGACTTTCTATAAGTGATCAGTAGACTGCGGATCTTTATGCAAAATAAACATGTTCTCTAAAACTCGATTTAATTCCTCAACGACTTTATCGCATTGAAGACGACATTGCAATATTCTTACATTTTGCTAATCCTTTGCTGTTCTACATTTCACCCAGCCAATTTCTTCATAAATGTATAAAAATCCGCAGTCTAGGGATCAGTACATACATATAAGGGCTCGGTATTGCTCTTTTCGTATGTGGAACTTCTTCTGACCTAGAATAATCCCATCCTACATGATTTTTTTCATTTTCTGGATATGAAATTGATGTTGGGTAAAGTGCCCGAATATGAACCACTTTTTATTGATGTCATTTTTTTATTATTTTAGAATACTCTTTTTCGACCAAAAAATTACCAGTTGTAGATGCATTTCCTCCCTATAAGATTCTGGGGTCAAGTTTGTTCCAAAATTAATACAGCTTGGGAAAAATATTTTTTTTTGTGGTGTGTCATTTACAGGTTCCAGCGGATGGGGTTCTTAATATGGTACATCTTGAGTCTCTAATATGACAGCTAGTGCCATATTCGGCACCCGCACCGAGAATGTCAATAGCTATACCCATATTAGGGAACCCTTGGTAGTGCCATATTGGGACCTCCACGTGGACTGATAATACTAGCTACTCACAAAGAGAAAATGAATTTCAGCCTAAACCAACAGTTGGCGAACATTAATATAAATAAACTGAAACTACAGATATGTTCAAACATTTCTAGGGGACTATACCATATTTGGGCACTTTAAAGAGGTAATGTAATCATTGAAAAATCGACGATTGATTCAATAGATTGATGAAGTTAATTGTCAATCTCGTTCCGAAAATACACCTCGTACAATACTTAAATGTTTAGTAATTGGTTAGATCCCAACATATTTAATAACGCGAACAATATTGTGAATAATGTTACAGTAATTTTTAGTGGTGACTCCGAGTCACACCACTCGAGTGCTAAGGGTTAGGCTTCGTAAATTATACGAATTATCATTCGTTCAATTTACGAAGACATTGATAACAATTAAACGACCTTGTTCCCGACAGTACGCTGCCAGAGAATATTTTCCATTAGTCGAAATTGCGAATGACAAAAAGAGCAGAGTAGAAAGTACGATAATCGCGATAACGACAGAAGAAGTGGAAATTAGTAAACGAGCACTGATACGGCACTAACCGGAAGTAGCGGTAATGTAGTCGGAGGAGGAGTAGGTTAAGGTTGAGATTGAGGCATACAGGAAAAATGTAAATGGGCCGGTGAATGGGAAATTTTCAACGAGAACTGAACGAGAGAGTGTAATGCGGTTGCAGGAAATGGTAATCCGGCAAGGCCGCGATAACGTGCAACTATTATTGAACATTCCAATGTATCGGTGGCCGCGACGATGTTTCCACAATGAACTCCCGATGATTTCAGCACTTCGGCGCCGGCCACCGCGATAATGCGATGCGTTCAATCAGCGGTCGCGTAATTGCTTCTAATTTTACGCGTTTTTATCGACCGCCTCCATTCAATTCCTTCGGCCGTCTACGCGAGAAAAAAAGCGAGGGTTGCTCATATGATTTATGCCAATGATAAATTCAGCGTCACTGACGCGCCGTAGTCGTTCGCGCGAGATTAATCGTCGGTCTATCAAGAGAAACCAGTTTAGTCGATCGTAACGTGGCTAATCTATTCGATTATTACGGATAATAACTTGGTGGTTTGACAACGTTTCTCGCCAGCATCTGTCCGCTGACAGTAACGCAAACTATACAACCTCTAATCGACTCGCGCTCTATTTGTTACATCCAATTTCGGATCATCGTAATGTGTCCCGATACGTGCGAAAATTACGGGATCGAAATGTCGCTTGCATCGTGCACGGACACCATTATTTGATCTCTTATCTCTGCCGTCGACGTACAAGAGGGCAGCGAGCAAATAGACGTTAGAGTATTACCAAGACAATACCAGTTCAATGATAACATTTTTTAAATTTATAATCATTCCTCGATGAAACTTTTACCAACGTATTCGTGACGCTTCCCTGGTTAAAACGATACCAAACACGATACCATTTCGAGCTGATTTAATCCACGATTCTGTAGAGCCTCGATTATCGAACCTCGATCAGAAATCAGAACTAATCAGAATACCCGAGCTCGGATGTCGTGGATAGAACAAGTTTCATAAAGACTTTCACGAAGAAACGATTAGGAAAGTTTCTCACACATAAAAATAAATGACAAACGTTTTACAGATATGCACAGGTCTCTGTATATGTGACAAATATGTGCCCGATATCTGTGAAACATTTGTCATTTATTTTCATGTATGAGAAAGTCTTCATACTTTACTTGTACAAACTTTATATTATATTTCCTCTAATGTATCCGTAGTCTCTGATACATTCGACGAATTCTGCGACACGGAACGAACGATTAATTTCGAAAAATCACTTTTAATGAGTGTGCTCTAAATGTAAATTTCGATGAAAGTCAAATGAAAGTCGAACGCGGCGAAGTTAGTTTCCCAGTGTCCTCCACCCGGTGGTTTAATTTTTCTCGTCGGTTGTTCCCCCAAGCCAATGGAGTGAGAAAGTGCAGTTATTATATGACATTTGTCGGAGCGACAGTTGTAGGATTCTCTTCATTCTGTTTTTACGACCCTATCTGTCCCGGCCGCCTGTTGATTCATTCTCATTAAAGCTCTGCGGTTCTGTGCGCGGCTCCAGTCGATTTTACAGTGCTGCTGAAGAAGATGGAAAATATATCTGTGTCAACAAAGAGGGAGAGCGACGGTTTGCAAAAATGTTCCATTAACGCATTACCGTTTCAAACACGTTTATTGTACAGATCAATACAGATAGGAAGATAACGATTTTATTAAGTTAATGTTCTACAGACTGCCGTGATTTGAAGTAACTTTTTCCTTTGCGAAAATGTTCTCCGCGGCTTCGTTAAGGAGTTATTCAAGAAAAACGCGGACCAATCAGAGCGCGGCTGCAGCAGACGGATTCCGACTCGGCCAATGGCAACCCTACACTCAGCACCTCTGATTAGTTCACGTTTTTCGGTAATAACTCCTCAATGGAGCTTCGGAAAAGTTTTTTTGCAGAGGACAAAAGTTACTTGAAATGACCTCAGTAATCATCGCTGTCAAGAAAGTACAACATTTTAGCGACACTCTGTATTGTACGAACTTTTACGTGCCATAGTAAATACTTGTTTGCACATTTCTACATCTGTGAAAGGTCACTGCGATTTCCCAGTATTTGCGCATTCCTTTCGAAAGCAAAAACATTAAAATCCGCGGGTCGATACGATGTTTTCTCACAGGGGTATTTATTTAATGTCCGGTCGGTGGAAGTTAGGTAAATATCCGTTTTACAAATATTTTCGCGAGACTATGTCTTCAAAATGAACTTCCGCGCGAAACTTCCAATTCTACGCTTTCAATTCTTTTCCGGTTATGGAATCATCCACGCGTCGATCATGCTATTCGCGCGCATGATGGTTTGCAAACCGTGTTTTGCTTTTCACCGAGTTCAAATAGAAAAACGGTGAAACGATTCGACGAAAAAAAAAATAGTTATTCTTTCAATTGACTAAAATAATTTAGTGGACTGCTGGGGTTTTTGGCGAATAGCGTCGCGGTAGAACGGATTCGTACTTTGTTATTGCGCACGAAAAATGGCCGATTGGCACATCGTAGAAATCAAACATCAAATCGTAGAAATATCAGTAAATGGGTGACGGACAGGATAAAAATTAATTAACACGACAAAATCGTAAATATAAAATTAAATATACAGTGGGTGTACAAAGTATTCGTACACCTTTTAAAAACGAATAACTATTTCAAAATCGAACCCAACAGCTTGAGCTTTTCTGAGACGTTAGAAGGATTAGTTTACTAGCTAATATGTAAATAATTTTCTTCTTAAATTCTTATTGTCCCCAGTGCGACAAGAAATGTTTAATTTTCGACTTAAAATAGCTCCGAGTGTTGAATGCCTACTCCACCTTCGGTTTTTGAATTGCACCATCCTAAATCGGCCATTCCCCCACTGTGCGTCTTCAAAAAATCATTTCCATCTACACATTTTCACTCATCAGTTCCTCGCCCACGTCTTCCCCGGAATAAATAATTCACGAGCGAAAAACAACCCGGGGAAAGATGAAGAGTTTCTGCGACGTTTAAGAATGAATTCCGAGAATCGCGCGGCGAATTTCAATAAATCATGGTTCGGGGTTGCGACGATCGTTCCGCTGACACCACGTAGACCTTGGGAAATTGCTACATAAAGCGAGTTCCGTCGGAATGGCGAAGTCCCGAGCGGAGCAGCAACAGGCTGGAGGAAAACATTGGCGGCGGCGCAACGAGAGGAGTTCCTCTTTCTTGAACTGGAGCAGCGGCCTAGCCCCGTAATAATCTCCCGATTCATGATTTATTTATGAGCGTGCGCTCGTATAGTTTTCACGGGTCCGGGGAGATCGATCGGGTTGGGATCCGCGGGAAAATCCCGTTCCTCGGGAAATTTCGAGAGCTCGTTGACCCAACATGACCGAGCCGAAGTTAATCCTCGTTCACGACTAGGCGGGATCGCGATAATTTTGTTAAAGCGAGCCGTCAACGGCACCATTGTCGACGCGCGGAACAATCGCCGATACTTCTGCACAAGGGCGAGAGAGATCTCGAGAACAGTTCTCCACCGATGGAAAATCGATCGGCAGCGTTACACGCTCACTAAAGTTTGGACGGGTTCCCGATCCGGATCCGAAAGAAATTGGATTAACGCTAGGCTCTTCCAACTTTCGCCCACTTTCCCCGACAACCGTCTCATTAAATCCTTGCGAGCCATCCAATGGACTCACTCTAATCCCGTCGTCCTACGCTTCCTCGTTCGAATTTTTGCAAATTCACTGATCGGTTTCGGGCAAACGCGGGAATCAGAAAGGCCTAGTGTGCCCATAATTATGAAAGTCTGTTCAGCTAAATATCAGATGAGTGCATCAGTTCGTGCCTGATTTTCATGGATGTCGCAAACTGTACTGCAAAGCGGAGCGTAAAAAACTAATAAAGCTGTATTCTTTAAAATTCGATTGAATTGAATTTTTCAATTTTCACTTGGACCATTTTCATAATTCTGCGGTTGCAAGGAAAAACGCCGCATGTCACAATATCAAAAAATTTGAGTTTATGCATTGATTGAGCTTTATAGTATAGGAATTACGCATTTACCAGAAAAAAGTCATGGGAACAAATTCGAAAGGCTCAAAACTTTAAACGGCAATATCTCGGAAGTATGTGACATGGGGCGTTCTTCCTGAGATCCACAGAATTATGGGCACAAGCGGAGTCCTGGGCTAGGACTCCTGGGTAGGGATGGGATCAAGTACCTCGCAAACAGGTTCGAATTTTGATTGATTGAATTCGAACTCTCTATAAGTACTTCGAAAAACAGAAATAGTACTTCTAAGTATACTCGAACCTATGCCAGACAGTTTCGAACCTTTTACAAGTACTTTAGTAAACGGAAATAGTACTTGCAAGTACATACATATATTCGAATCTTGGTCGAACAAATTCGAAACTTTTATGAATATCGTACCGGAAATTCTCTGATTTTTCTTATCATTATTTTTTCATCGTCTGCTGTGTTAGAAGTGGAGAATTATCTAAAATCACAATATTTAGAACGCAAAGAAGACCCGTTATTATTTTGGCGTGAAAATTCAATGAAGTACCCCATTTTATCAAAAATTGACAATGATTATCTTCAAGTAGTAATCGAAACCCATGAAATGAAACGTGGTTATTGTAATTGACTCGGATTCGTGAGTACATATTGAACTTGATCCCATCCCTACTCCTGGGCTCTGTAACGAGTTTACACGAGGAAAACTCCGAGTCAAGTTCGCTGAAAAGAGGACACCGATTCGTACGAAACGGAGATCGGTTTGGTAATCTGTTTCGAGAGACATATCGTCTTCAGCTGGCATTCTGTTCAAGGAAAAGCCGAGTTTCCGGAGGTCTTTATCACAGAGAGCTTGAAGAATCCTCCAGTTACAGACAGACGCGAAGCGAACTTGGACGGGAAATAAGAATCAAGCTTCCGATTACATTTCGACTTACAGCAGTTGTTGACTACTTGCCGGGGCTCTTGGAATTCGGTGTCGTATTTGAATTACCCGCCGCCGCTGTCGACGAGTCGTTTTTTCTTATTCGGTTAAGTCGGAAATAACTAGTCCCGCCGCGGATCGTATTAATTAAACGGCGAGTTTCATCTGCTTCTAATTAGAAACTAAAAAGTGACATTTTTTCGATTCGAAATACATCGAAATATTGTCCGTCTAAAATAATAATTTCAATCATTTTAATTGCACAAGTAAAAGAAGTTCTTCACGATCACAATCCCACTTTTCCTTATTAACATTTTAATGGTTCGTTTCATACAAAACTTGTCCGGTTTCCTTTGTAGACCTCAACGAGGTACTAATTACGTTTGAAGCGGTAGACTGTTAATCACTTCGCAGCTGTGAAAATCCAGTATTTCATATCGGCCGAGTGAAAAACTTTGATGGGCTCCTAACAGAGTTAACTTCTACGCTATCGTTTTAAATTATTGAATATGTAGTAATTCACCGAGGACGGGGAGGAACTCTTTTAATCACTGGCAAGCTTGTTTATGTTTCTACGTCGAAATTATGCGAATTATATTCTCAGCGTAGCTATCTTTATTCGAATTTTTACGAGTAAAAGTTTCCGTGAAAATACTTTGTTACAAGCTTTTAATCTCTTCATTTCATTCAGCATTTTTTAAAAGTGAAGCACAGCAAGATGCAGATTTTTATGAATAAAAAAAATACATCATTTTTTTACTCCACGAAAGAGGATAAGAGATTCGATCATTCTTCCATTGCAAGTTTCGAAAGATCAAAAATTCCATAAATGTGAGTACAAAGTCCTCGAGTGTAATAAGGCCATTAGATAACTAATTATAACGGTTCAGAAACTACATAAAAGATAATTGCGACTGTACGCAATTAGAAGTCCAAGAAATACAAAGCAATCCAACTGATCGGAGAGATAAATAGACGTTAAAGGAAGATCGCGTATACGTGACAGCGATCAATACGGTATTAAGAGAAACAAACCAGATGTGTCGTTCGGAAGGGTCCGATCGAACAATATTCGATTTATATGCCCGAAGATACGGGGGATTTGGCCAACTTTTCAAACAGCAGCGAATAACTTCTTCGTCGTGATGTATTAAGATCCTCATAAGTCCAGTGTACCCTACGAGGAATCGTAAGCTCTAGTGACAAGCAACAAAGAAATCCTTTAACGCGTTTCCTTCAACTTTCCGTCTGGGGCGGACACACAGCGCATGATGAAACATCGAATTCTGCTCCGTATCCGCACAAAACGTTTCCATTGTTATTGTTATTGTCCATTGCAAAGGTGGGCATTATTTGGCGAAACAAATATTTACAATGAATAAAAATTTGAATAAAAATTTAATAACAAAAATGGGTAGGTGTAAGTTAAAACAGTAAAAACATTAGGAGCATTTAAAAATTTTGTGATATTATTTTCAACCGATTAACCATATTAACAAAGTAAATAAATTTCTATTTCGCTTCAGTTTATTTTTGATCGCACAATATGAATTTATGAGTAACACCTCTTATTTTTCTGATATATAATTCATAATTACACTGTACTTTGTAATTGCATTTCAATTGTAAAATCGAAAATTACATTGTAATGTAACTGAACGAAGCGACTGAGTTTCGAATTACCAAATAGTCGAATACAATATAATTGAATCACTTTGTAATTATAATTCGTGAAGTGACGTAATTGTAATTCAACGCAACCCTGGACACTTCCGTGTAAAATAAAAAAGGGACACCAACCGTGGAGAAGTCACTCGGGCGAAAGTCAGTCAAAGTGAGAATAAATCGTGGTATTATTACGACGAGCAACAAAACCGAAACTCCAAAATAGTAGAACAAAATGTTGAAGTGCACCATTCAGGAATAACAAGCAGTTTGGCGTCGTTTTATCACGTTTCCAGAGAGACGACCACTTTTGTCGGTCAGTTCTGTTCTATCGATGTTTCAAATGACATTTGAATGCGACGGGAAAAAATCAAAAATCGCGCACATAAAAAAAGGATATCGACGATAGAAGTCGCCGAGTTCCAATCGAAACGTACGGCCGCGATACAGATTTTCCAGCGTAATCGAGAACGATCCAATATTCTTCGGCGTATGGTATATGGGAAGCCATAAGGGTTACATGGGCTGTGGTCCACGGGTCCCATTGGGCCTCGATCCAATCGCCGAGAGGAGAAGGAAAGATCTATTTACGATAAACGTGACTCGCGAGATCGGTCTGTTTGTTTTACTGAATCATCGTTGTGTTCGATTGCACGCTATCACCCCGATGTCACATCTTCATGCAATACCGCGAGAAACCACGATAACTCGGAATGAAATGATCTTTTTAATCCGTCGGCAAACAGTGCTCTAATTTTGATTTAAAGCCCGCGGATTACCACTCCATTATTATTAGATCGCGGATCTTTTAATAGCGTCGCTTTTTCGGAGAAACTTCGCCGAAGCAGATGCCGCATCACATTTCAGCTTGTCTCCAGCAACGTTGAAAAATTCTTTCAAATGGAATTATATTTTAGATCTGGCTGTACGCCCACGTTAGTTTTTATTCAGATTTAACACCGTGCCATCCACAAGACGAGCCTTCTTTCAAAGAATTACGTTTTATATTATATTAAGAATAAAATTCTAAAGGTGCTGTCGATGTTTCTTGACAGCTAACAAGCACGCTCAACACTTTGCCCGACGTTCCAGCTCGCATAAAACATTCATACGGTTAGAACCCTCGCGCGAATAAAACGGGGATAGTTCAAGCCAACATTTTACACGGACCTTTCTTTTATAGCCCGATTCTCTCCCGTGACTTATACGAATTCGTTTTATTTAACATTTTACTATATTTCATTTCAGCTTCAGGTCGGAAGATCAGAGTTGTGTTGAATTACTTGTGTTGAATGCTGGTCTCCTATACAAAGAAATTACAATGGAATTTGTAATTCTGGTCCCTTATTCCATTAAATTACAATGCGACTTGTAATTCTGATCTCTTATTCAATTCAATTACGATGTAATTCGTTTTTACAATTGAAATACAATTACAAGGAATTATAATTACCAAGTAATTGAATTACATTGTTTAATTCAGTCATATTGTGTAATTTATAATTCAGATCTTCATCCAATTAAATTACAATGTAATTCGTCATTGCAATTGGAGTACAATTATAAAATACATTTTAATTAAATTACAATGTAATTCGTAATTGCAATTGGAGTACAATTATAAAATACGTTGTAATTAAATTACACTAATTACGATGTAATTAAATTAAAATTAAAAATTAAAAATTTCAATTACACATCTGATTAAAATACTTAGTAATTGAATTAATTGAAAGGTTTGAATTACGTAATTCCGTTACGACGTAGTTGAATTACTATATAATTGAATTACAATGTAATTGAATTAGCACAACTCTGAAGTTAGCGCAACTCCGCGGAAGATGAGTCTCGTTTGTTGCTAACGCGACGTCGGACAAACAAAGATCTTTTGTGATAAACTAGACCGTCGATTTTTATGGAAAATATAAACGTTCCGTCTGAATTTCATCGTTTCATATTTCACCTGCTCGTGTTTCTAACAAATTGCTATAAATTTTTAAATAATCGGGACACTGGCGAAGTTCGTGGCCTGCAATGAACTCGAAGCATCGTGGGAGAGCTTGTTAAAAGGTAGTCTAATATTTACGAACGGAGTTGTACCTGTGAACTTTTGGCAAAACGCTTCGTACATTCCCAGAGGGTAGGTACACAGAACACCGTGTGTCATCGATTATTTATTTAAAAGAGAAAAAAAAAGGTAATCGGCGTGCATCGCGAGCGGAGAGCCCAATCTTATAATTGGCAATCTGGGATATCGTCGTCGCCTTTCCCGAAATTAGAATCCGTTGTAAAAGCGAGCGAGTTCATACGGCCAGCCTAAGTCGGCTGAATTTATTATTCACGGTGCAACAAGATTTCTTTCTTTTGAGCACGCAACGCGATATCACGCGAATCAGCGCGGCGCCGCTGATCGTTAACCTCTCGCGTTAATTAGCAGGTGTAAGACTGCTGAAGTAAGATGCTAAAACGGGAAAATCAAATAATCCGGGGGACACGCGCGTGACGCGTGTAACGTAGCTTCCTCCGACGAAACGTAAAATTGTAGGAATGAGTCACTCTTGAATGGGGACCGGAAATAACGGTAAATTACCGAAAGTGATTAGCGATCCTCCGAGAAAACGTTTTCCACCGTGTCACGTTTCCCTCGCTATTTGTTTAACGAAAACCCTCGATAGAAGTGATGAATGAAGCTCGCTGGCTTTATGTATCGTATAAATTCCCCGCTCTTTTTTTCTACAGTCGTAAAGTATCGCAAACGTCTACGGCCCCAATGGCCGAATCAATTATACCTTCCACTTTTTTCGCACATTTCGCGTGAATTATTGTTGGCTGCTCAAAGGGCAAAGTTTCCCAGAGCCGCGAACGAACGTACGAATTTACGTCTCTATTCTATTAGAGGTATTATTTATTATTAACTGGTATATTATATGAATAGATAATGAATATATATTTTTAACTATTAGAGACTAAAAATATTCAAAAAATGCGAGAATATAGAATTCCGCAGAATTTAATACGATTTTTATTTATTTCAGATCTACAGTGGGTGTACAAAGTATTCGTACACCTTTTAAAAACCAATATCTTTTTTATAATTGTACCAAACGGCCTGATTTTTTATAATCAATTAGAAGCATTGGTTTACGAAATGATATGCGAAAAAGATTTTCCTTGTAAATTATAAAATTTACTATCAGTCAAAAATATAATAATAAATAAATTTCGAAAATACTTTCACACGAAATCAATTCATTCATAAAAGTAAAAACGAAATAGAAACTGCTCCCTTTCAAATCAAACAAATGAATTCGTGAAAATAACCAAATAAATTCGTCAAAGCAAAATGGTACTAGCAATATCTCGCTTTCAACGAATAAATAAATTCATAAAAGTAAAAACGAGATAGCAATTTCTTGCTTTCGTGAAATAAATAAATCTCTACAAGTGAAATTGAGAGAGAAACGTCTTAGTCGTGCAGAATAAATTATTGAAAAAAGTAAAACTGAAATGGGAGCTACTTAATTTAGCAGAAGTCTGTACGGCAGATTAAAACTTGCTATGTAGTATCGTTACATTCTATGTATACTTTTGCGTCTACTTCAGCGGCAATCGAAGTTGAACGGTTTTATTAGATTAGATAAGTTTAAACATCCCGTGCGCTTGCGAACGAAACGTGACAGCGTTGACGCAATTAATATGTAAGAAACGGCAACGGGAAGTAATCATTTCGTAAGATTCAATTCGCGTGTTCGAAGACGTCTTTTATTACCGTTCCTTTGCGGAGTAAGAGAGCTTGAGGGCTTCGGGAAGTTCGTTTACAAGATAAATTTTACAATTCAACACAGAAATACAGATTAACGGGAAATTCCAAGATTCCGAATCCTTTGGGCGAATTGTCTCTGGTTGTTTCGCGTGAACTATCGATCGTGGCTTTGCGTATTCGGGAAAACGTTATTACAATCATCGTTAATCCTATTCGGACTAAAATTGTTTTGGATACGTCATAGTGATGTACATTTCACTCGATGATGTTCGACAATCGTTCCAAGTGAACCAGAAAATAAATAGTTTCGGAATATTTCAATCTGTTTCTAATAGTTTCGGTTTTCACTGTTTTTCAAACACTGCCAATAATTTTCTTAGCTAATTCTAAGAAGTCTACAACCTTCTGTGGAATCTTTCATTGTCTTTATCTTTCTGAACTCGATTTATATTGCATGGATGATTAATTAATACAAATAATATATTCGTTCATTTACTTCCTATAAATACACCTAGCTTATTAATAATTTTAATTTCTATTCGATTTTTTAATTTTTAATTTTCTATTCGATTATTATCAGCAAATATATTAGCAGGTCATTTACTCCTCTCTTTATTAGGATGAACTTTATTAGAATCATACCTCATATAATTTTATTATTTCAGTATCTATTATTCAAGCCTATGTATTTGCAATTTTAACTTTACTTTATTTTAATGAATTGCACATAATCATCCTTTTCATATAGTTACAGTTAGCCCCTGACCTTTAATGTCTTCCTGAAGAATCTTAAATCTTTTCTTAAGAGTAATTTACTAGCGATTCTACAACCGTCTTCTGCAATGATCTCGAGTTAGACACGGAGTTAGGGGGTCGTAAAATCAGGCTTTGGTGGAGCAGCGTCCTAACATCGTAAACGCACGGAGTTCACAGTGTACACTAATTACGTGCACTCAAATGCCACACGATTCTCGCGCCACTCCACTCGTGAACGACAAACCCGCGGGCGGCAGGAATCATTCGTAAATTCGTAATCATTTGTACATCTCGTCGACTCGAACCACCTTGGCCGACCAAGGAAACCTGGAGGTAAATCATGCGGCTGGCCCGTTCGCCTAATCTCGTCGCTGCTATCCGCAACAGATGGTGAAATGTCTGCTCTCCCTCCCGTTATTCCAAAAACTGTAGAACTATAGGGATATTAAACTGAAATATCTTCTAATCAAATCTTCTAAACACTTCGTTTAATTAACGCTGTCGCCATTTGTTCCGACAAGTATCGCGACAGTGATCCATGTTGATTCATATCACGTTTCATAGTTTATAGCATCAAGACGAAATAAAACGCGTATGTTCAACAATTTTGTTATTGTTGATGCACGTTTGTATGTCTCAAATGTAATTCAATTTACAACTATCCAAAAAACGGAAATCACCAGCAGTTTTGCTATCTACAAGAGTATGACGCTGTTTAGCAAACATGGAGAATAAGGATCGAACAAAATGGACAGTTGAAAAATTACAAAATCCCGTAAGGTTAACGACCCATTCGCCGATCACTTAAAACTGTGCTCTATGTAAACTCTCTGGTTCATCGAAACACACGAATGTTGCTGTCCAGTATTCATTTGTGTTCATTCTTCCATTTTTCCGGTTTGTCCGATCCTCAAACATAAAGCGTTTCTCTGTAACGAGCTGAAAATACTGAAAATACCCAACAAAAAGAATTCATTGTCTCTGCGATTGACCCACTTATTCCTGTTGCGATGTGTTTCAGTTAGACGAACGAAAAACATTGTTCGCGTTCCTGTTTAATTGGTAACTTCTACGGTGATCAACGTGTACTTCCCGAGGTACGAAAAATGTTGTCGTGACATCAAGAATTTCGGAAATGTTTATCCTAAGCGTGTTGCTGAATATAACGATTGATCGGTAATAAGTAGACAGCGGATTTTATGCATTTGCGGGAAAAGTGGATAGATGAAATTTCAAACAGTAAAACCATTAGATGAATTTAAAAACATTGTTATACCATTTTCAACCTGTTAAACAAGCTAAGAAAGGAAATCAATTTCTATTTCACTCCAGTCTGTTGTAATTCACGTAGAACATTTTTATTTTGCATAAAGTTCCGCTGTCTAGTACTAAGTGAATTAAGAAATGAATCACTTCATTCACCATTTTTCTTTATACATTTGACTTTTCGAGTTAGGCATAGTATCAACATTAGATATTTGCAAGATAAAAAGACGTTCGTTATCGAAGGACACAGCAGTCGACCGAAAGAATGCTCGGCCACGAAATCACTGTTTCACAGGGCAAATGAAACGACCGAACTTCGCTGTACAAAGTTGAACAACATTAGCACGCTTCAATAGATCAAACCGCTGCGCTGCTAGCGAGCATAAATTTGCTCACACGTGCGGAATCATCGAAAACGCGAGTTCGTAAAAATCCGTAATCCACTTCGTTGAACAATGAAAAAGAAGAAAATTTGGACCTGATAAGAATGATGGAACCGGAAAGCCTAACACCATTTATTATTCGGTCTCCCCTGCGAGCCACGGGGACGTTGAAAAACGACAATAAGCGTCGGCGGATCACCTACCTTTTGAGTAGGCAGGTTGACGAGGTTGATAGCGTTGACGTCGAAACAGTCTTCGTCACAAAAAAAATTCTTGAATCGGCGGGATAAGTAAAATAAGGTGCGGGAACCCGCAGCGGTCCTGGTGAATCGGAAACGAACTTCCCCTTGTCGAGCCTCGGACGTAACTATGCAACTTCCGGTTCGTTCGTAGATGCGGATGGCTCGCGGTGTTGGATCAAAGGATTCGTCGATCACGATATCTCGTTTGCGGATGATAACCGAGCAGTTTCGTCCTGGGATAACAGGTGGTACGCCGGGAGTTCCTCACCGTGCAGAGTACTAACGACGTGTGACGTCGACGGCTCGGTGCAAGAGGGCTTTTATAGCCGGCCGTGCCGACTCGCCTCGACGCCGCTCGACGCGGCTTACCGCCGAGGAGCTCGCACAGCTCCACCAGCCGATTTCCCTCTTTAACCCTCGGCTACTGAGCTCCCGTATCTTCCAGCTTCTCAACAAAATGCCAATTTAGCCTATCGTTACGGTAACTGTACCGGTTACTGCGGTATCATGCTTCGATCCAGAGGTGGGCATTATTTGGCGAAACAAATGTTTCAAATACTATTTAATATTTTAGATTTTATTTTGCTGGAAGAAAATAGTATTTTAGATAAGATATACAATTTCGAAAATGAAATATTTCTATTTTGAAACATTACCGACCGGTGATTATTGCATAATTTTGAAAAATCTTTGGTACATTGCTAAACACGTTTTAATGGAACCTTCAATAGCGACAGCAATTTTCAATCTTGTTCTTCCCTTAACTTCAATATCGTTCACATACATTTAGTTCTCTTTTCACGACCCATTCTTAACGCTTTAGTATGTTGTTTTATTAAATAAGCCCGAAAGGAGCTAGTACCCACTTTATTAATTACGTTTTGCAATGAATGTTTGCTCTTCAGTAACTTCTGCACAACTGACAAATGTAAAACTGTTGTTTGTGCTATCATTTTGTCCTGCTTGTGGGCTCCAATATTAACGTTTTCATTTCGAAAATTCTATTGAAGTAAATATTGTGGATGATATTCAGTACATTTTCTTCAGTTTAATGTCCCAAATGAGAAAAAATATACGATGTGCTTTTTATCCCAGAGTGTATTCCTAATTGCTCATGAAATAATAATATGTGTGAGCATTAACCCCTTGCACACTCGTCACGAAGATTTTAAATAAAGTCTAACAAATATGAATGTTACGCGTTTCTTTTTAAATGAAATAAAATTGAATTCGCATGTGATCAATATCGAAGCATTAAAATAAAGGTAGCCATATAAAATATATAAATTTTCTTTTCTCTTCTTCGACATTTTTGCGGATAAAGATTAAAGTTTCAATCACTGTAACTGCGAGGGGTTAATCCATTATCAAGCTAATTACACTTTACAGTATCAATTATGCATACGAAATCGTTTTCTTTTTATCGATCTCCTGAAGAATCAAATTTCTTTGAAGAAATTAGAGAATGAACTCAAGAAGGTTATAGTATTGTATAATAGTTCATTGAATTCGTCTTTTTGAAATCGTCTACGAGAGTACGCAATCAGATATGCGTAACAGGTTTGAAAGAAGAAATGAATTTTCACTTATCTCTCCCGTTTCTTACAATTTACTTCGAAACTTTTTATTTTCCATAAAGATTTACCTCGATCTCTCGAAAATAACCACAAAAAATATGTCGTAGTAAACGAATATTATTTTCAGGATTTTTAAGAGAAAATTGGCGAGGCGTTTCAAACCTTCCCGGATCCTCTGACACTATTTACGCAGATGTTCTGGCACACTGACGTCAAATCAGCTTAGCTATTTAGTCTTTTACATAAATAAATGAAAATTTCGTTCTAGCTTTACCAAAAAATGATTAACAATATCAAATTTCTTTACCAATTTTGAACCCACAGTAAAATGTCTCCGAAGCTAGCCAAACAAATGAAAATGTAGTGAATTCCATCTTTAATCTTCCTTTAATTCTAAAGAATTCTCGAGAATTCTAAAAATCCTTCTGAGAAGGATAAAAGAATAATCCTCGACATCTGAATTGGACTATCTTCGAACATGCTCAACGAATAGTAATTTCACTGTATTGATTGCAAACAACATTGATTTTCAATGCTTCTTTAGAAGAAAGTTGCTAACTCTTGCAGAAAGACTTGCAGGACCTCCTGAGATTTGTTGAACTAATGATAATGCGGTGTCCCTTCAATCCTCGATTTGCCAGCAAGAGTATCTTTAAACTTGTAAAGAAAATTGATTTGGCTGTCCCTTTATGTGCAAGAAAGTTCTCTGTTTATAGCGTTTTGGATTCTCTGACACTTGTTAACCCCTTGCCATATTTTAGCGAGTCAGACTCGCGATGAAGATTTAAACAAAGTCTAGCAAATATGAATGTTACGCGATTCTATTTAGATGAAATAAAATTTGATTCGTTTGTAATCAATATGTGAACATTGAAATAAATGTAGCCATACAAGAAATGCAAATTTTCTTTTCCTTTCCACGACATTTTTCGGGATTGAGACGTTTTAATCACTGTGACTGTAAAGAAAATGTTATGGCTAGGGGTCGAGCAGATTCAACCATTTGCAAATTTGATTTCTAAAGTAATAGAAATATATACTTATTGATATTTACTTATTGGTACTTTTACGTATTGATTACAAACGTAATGATATTGCCGGCACTCGCTCTAATGTAGTAGACAGCGTCGTCGGTTTGTTTGCAGAGAAAACAAGTTTCAATTTGTGAGACACGGTATACCGAGTTAGCTATATTGGTTGTAAACAAAATATTAGAAACCTCACTTGTGTTAATGTAGTTGATTGCGGCTGTTTGTTTGCTGAAAAGAAATTCTGAACTCGAGAGGTACCTATAAAAGTGGCAAACGAATGAAAATGGCTATTTTATTACAGGGGTAGTTGATTACCGATCTAAATTCTCCATTAGCGAGTCAGGATGTTTGAGACCCCATAGTACTTTTGAAATGAAAGGAAATTTTGGCTTGCAATTGTTTATGAACAGACTGCGGATTGTTATGTGTTTATGAAGAAATTAACATGATAAAATATAAAACATCTAAAAATATTGTCGCGTTGTTTTCAACGTGAAAAGACCATTAAGGGGTGAAATGAATTTTTATTTAACTATTGCTTCTCCCACAATCGATGCAATATATTTTTATTTTGCATAAAGATCCGCAGCCAGCTTATGAAGTACTTTTATCTATTTATTTATTGATGCCGTAAATCATGTTTGGTCTATATAGCATACATTTGTATAATACTTTACTAATAATAATGAAGATATGATTATATAAAGTTAAGTTAATATGGAGTTAAAAATAAATATCAGCGCTGTAATGTCTCGCACGCTTAGAAAAAAATGAATAACGTATGGATGGTAGTGTGAAGTACTTTTCTTAAATTTTCGCACGCCTTTTAGTGTGACTTATAAATAAATTATGTATTTGACTATTTTCGACACACCTATTATTTGCTCTGGTTTGAACCATTTTAATTTGCAAAAATTTAAAAGCTTACGGATAGATTAAACATAAATTGCGAACCGCAGACGTTGATGGATTATTTATATTTCTCACAGACTACGATTATATATTAATGAACCACAATTGGATCGCCATAAACCGATTTTTTTTAATCAATTTCGATTCAGAACCACCACACGCTTTGCACAATTAATTTTTCAAAGACTATAAGATAAAGGCTAAATAAAGAATGTTCCTCGAGATAAATATGTAAATATAGCACATTACAGATAAAAAAGCAATTGCTCATGAAATACTTTGCACGCTTTACTTGTTCGTTTCTATCAATATGGCAAGAAAATCGGAGAATAGACGATCAATGTTTTATGGCAACGATTTTATAAGTTTTCTACGGTTTTATGGCATTCTTTGCTAATATTGCTGATATTGACTGCACATAAAAGGAGAATGAGAAAGGTGTGTTGCGATTAGTCTCTCAAAATTTGAACGCTAATGTCAAGATAGAACGCGGACCATATTTTAATAAAATAGACCGCGTTGCACGTTTACGTCAAATATTTATACTTTTCATATTGATTGCCTTTTGAAATATACACGATATCAGTTATCATGACCTACATAACATTTTTACATCATTTCGGGAAACGAGATCATCAGAAATAAATGTATTTATGCGAAATAACTGAAATTAAATGATGGACTGCTTTACAGTCATAAAAAATACTTTACATCTAGAATTCTACGTTCAAACACGTTTGAATATATTCAACTCGTGCAAGTTTCCTTTCAACAAACTCTTTTGTGAAGTAATGTTTTCGCTGGGACGCGTTCAGTGAGTTGCACAAATTTCGAAAATCTACGCGTATCAAATAAAATGTCATTCTCATGATTTGATTCTCGTCCGTCGAACTTCGGCGTTCGTTCCACAACCTTCATTCAATAACCATAACTAATCTCAATGAAATATATTTACTGTTCCACATTTCCATTTGTATCGCTTCTATTTCCAATCACCATGCTATCCGCGCATCGGGCTCATTTTGCCATTATGTTTCTTGGAATAATTCAACCAGGTGTGGCTCTCGATTTAAGAACATCGATTCGTCATCTGTTTTCGACTCTGTCGTTTCCCCGCTTGAATCCCACTATGCAGATACATGGAAACGCGTGTTTGTAATACTGTAATCTTCACAAATACAACATGTCTTTTTCCTAACACATGACATAATTGCACCGTTTCGTTATAGCTGGGTATTCACGCTGCTTGTTTATGATAATTTGCTCGTGTGACTACAGATACTAATTTTTCTGACTACTATTTGTGTCTATAAATAGGTAAGATTTGAAAAGGTAAACATTCCTGTTATCACTGCAACATCATTGCAACAGGCTACGAGTCGGAGTTGGGCATTAATCAATTAAAATTTTAATCAAGATTGAATGATGTGTAGGGTAAAGTGCTCAAATATGAACCACTTTTCGTTGATGTCATTTTTTAATTATTTGAGAATCCTTTTTTCGACCAAAAAATTACCAGTTGTAGATGCAGAGTTTTGTGGTGTGTCATTTGCAGGTTCCAGCGAAAGGGGTTCTTAATATGGTACACCTTGAGTCCCTAATATGACACCTAGTGCCATATTCGGCACCCACACCAAGAATGTCAATAGCTATACCCATATTAGGGAACCCTTGGTAGTGCCATATTGGGAACTCCACGTGGATTGATAATACTAGCTACTCACAAAGAGAAAATGAATTTCAGCCCCAACCAACAGTTGGCAAACATTAATATAAATAAACTGAAACTACAGATAAGTTCAAATATTTCAAAATCACTTACCTTCCTCGAAAAAGATACAATCGAAAATCTAATCATAAAAATATTCAACACGTGGAGACTCAAATGCCGGAGGATCGATACTAAAATCTATAGATATGGTGCGATTGCACTGCACACTGTTGAGTTAACACGGTAAACTATTGTTTGAGGATTTTCGTAAACAGGTCTATTAAAAAATGTTCGATTGAAAGTTTACAATGACGTGTCGATCTTGAAACTGTCGTCAAAGGGTCTATTAAAAAATTCTTGATTGAAATATCAAAATGACTGAAACGAAAAATGCATTCTATTTACACCTTTCTTTTCGTTTTCAATTAACTTAAAAATCGAGCTGTCAAAGCACAACAACCTGTAACATTGCAGGCAGTTCAATTAGCTGCACAGTTCTGGACACGGTGTTCGCCAATCGAATTTTGTAAACGTTGCGTCAAGTTCGCCACAAGTTAGTATTCATAAATTATTAGGTCGTTCGGAAAGTAATTTCGTTTCTCATGCAGCCTGCGGATCTTTATGCAAAATAAAAATGTTCTGCATTTATTGTGGGAAACGAGAATAGAATAAAAATTGAATTCACCCCTTAACGACTTCGTACATAACAGTACAGTATTCTGAAATTTTTCTAATCTTTTACTGTTCTACGTCTCACCCAACCAATTTACTGAGAACAGATCATAGAACAAATGTCATAAAACTCATTGTAAATGGTAAAAAATTGGCCTTCATTTTCCCTTGAGAAAACGAAATGACTGACTGAACAACCTGTTAGATTGGATACGTTTTCTTTTCCCTACAATTTCAGTTGAAGTGGAACGCTACGTCTTCGGAAAATCGTTGTTCCGTATGAATTCTCCTTTACGAATATTTTGCGAATCCGCAAAAAGGTCACGCTTTATTCTTTGATTATTTATCGGAACGCTTTTATTACGGCACGTTGTTGGCATTTCGATAATAGTCCTATCTCGAATTTTAGTAGTACGCAAATTCTGGAGCCCGTTATGCACGATGAATTTGTAATTTAACTATTTGCATTTTGCAGTATGGCAACCGTTTCATATGAGAACACAACCATATGCGCGGAATGAATCTTTCGGTAATGAAGTTAATCGCGGTGACAGCCAACGCCTACTGTGGAACGCTGAAAATGCTGGTGTAATTATTAATTAGATTAACGCCTGGCAGTTCTTAATGTCGTATACCAGCATTTTATTAAATAATTTAACTGAATAAAAAATTCAATATTGATTGAAACATTTTATGAAAATCTGTGAATGTAAATATAATATGATTCAATACTTACTTAATGTCGTATGCCAGCATTTTATTAAATAATTGAATTGATTAAAAAATTGAAAATTGATTGAAACATTTGATGAAGATCTATGAATGTAAATATGATTCGATAAAAATGCCTGAGAAACGAAAACTTAGCTTAGAAAATAAAGAATATCAATTTAGAATGTAGAAGCTACCATTTTTCTAATTCGGATTCAAAAGTAGATATTCGGGAAAGTGTAAATTATATTATTATATTAAAATTGTGAATGCATAAAAGAGAGCAAGATGTAATGGAGCGCATAAATAAGATTCGCGACGAATTCCGGACATTGCGCTTTAAATATGCAGATTCCTGAACGACTACGCTTTATGTACAAGCTAAAAATACATTTACAGGACACATTTTTTACATTTCCTTTGCTAACGGCATGTACTGCAATCATTTAGTCTGTTCAGCTAAATATTTAGCGTTTAATTCCGTTTACACCTACACTTTAATTGTTTCGGCCTCCGGTATGCTAGTAAATGAAAAGTAATGCTTTCAACTAGGGAACATTTTTCATGCTGTTCTCATTATTAGAATGATTAACAAGGAAAAAATTTCGATTTAGGTTTCGCTTTTTGCAATTGATGTAGCAAATCTTTATTTGTATAAAGGTAGACTAGTCGTTAGCAAAGACGAGACAGCTATGGAATTAACTTTAGCTATTTTAGCTGTAATGTGGCAATAATTATGAAAATGGTCGAAGTGATATTATTGGGTTGGCAAGAAAGTAATTTCGGTATGTTAAGGTGAAATGAAACCCAATTTTGTTATTCAATATGTAGCTGTCGCAGCTTTACGAAAATATTGTAGCCAATAACTTTATTAAGCTAACAGAAAGATGGTAGCAAAAGATCATCGAACAAAATGGAAAATATTTGATCGATTAAAGTTCATTGCACAAAGAAATTTTTATTTCACCTTAAACTACCGAAATTACTGTCTTGCCAACGCGATATATCACTGATATATAACACTAAATGAATTCCATATAATGTTGAAATAACAAGCACTGTCCAACAGTTGATTTTTGACGATATCGTAGAGATTACATTGAATTAATTTAGTTGAAAATAATACGATGTGAAATAATTAATAATTATGGGCAGAAATGTTGTAAAGTATAGTTTATTTCTGATATTTATCGTCAGCTGTGGTTAGCAAGCAGTGGCGAAGCGCCGCAAGCGATCACTTGTTGCTTGACATCTCTACTACGTGTATCCACCGAGAAACTGCAGTTACAGTTAAGGTCGTCTTATGCATTAGTCACTTCTTCAGTGTCTCAGATTAATAAAAATATTAGGAGCTACGAAAACTGCCTAGGAAATCCCACCTTAATAACCGAGACACGTTCCCATGCGATTTCCACTTTTCTTCAAAATTAGAGGAACACCTCTTAAACCATCCATTTGAGACTAATAAAGCCTTAGAAGAGATTGAAGCGAAGTGTAGCTTCTTTTTTTCAAGAAGTATTATTTTTACGATGTCTCAAGCAGCATCAAACAATTTTCATCACTTTTAATAGCCCCGATGATTGCAATCCTTTATACAAAAATGAATAATAATTCACCAGTATCAATCTCGAACTTCCAATTAAAAAATTGTTCATACTTCACAGAAAAATGATCCTTCTTAATCTTCATAGAATTTAAGTTTACCAATATAAAAGAAGATTTACAGGCTTCCATTTGGTACAGCACAATTAAGTCAAATTCATAGTACATTAATAAAGAAGTGGAAACGACAATTTTATAGTTATTGTTCAAGGAAAGTGGAGTAGTTAAAATTTCTGAGAAAAGTAGAGTGCACTATCGAAGAATGCTTGTTTGCCATTAGTCTACTAAGTAAACAGATTGAAGCCGGCGCGGCGTTTAATTCGTTGAGCTACGAGGCTGTTGGTCGATAGGCACGCTAATTCGGCATTAATCCAGTGACGAGACGATAAAATCCATTTAATACCGGTGTATCGTCCGGAGCTCCATTCGCTAGTTCGTCGAGAAATTCCATCCTAAAGCAATTAAAGCTCGTCATCGAAGTGTGACTTCGTCGTTGTGGCAGCGCTATTCCGAGTGACGTCGCTAATAGCACTCGTAACTAGCGATGGGACCAACATCGATGTACACACTACACTTATACACATGTCAATCAATACTATCCTCACGTTTCGTTCCATTTATAACATTACCCGAACTATCCTAACCAATTAACCTTTAGTTGCTCGCACTCCGTTTTCTACATAAATGGTTACATGGAACTTTATACTAAAGATCGTGGTTTTGAACGTCTATCGAGTGTATTTACATCCGTGTATATACTTTATTGCGTGTCATTTTTAGTACAACGGGAACACGTGAAAAAGAACGCGTGAAATACACTCCTCAAAAAAATTAAGGAGTCACCTCTGCGAACCCGAAAAATTGCTACCGGTTTACACGATCATAACGCCGGCCAAAATTGCTGTATCGATATCGTTAAACAATGGTTTGAAAGCGTGAAACCTCTAGTTTCAGATGCTCTGTTTCACATTTTTGTTATGTTAGTTTTTTACAAAGTTATAGCGAGATAAAGATAACATTGGCGGTTAACAAAAATTTTGTGCCATCTGATAATTATAATTAATCGACTTTATCATGCGATACATTTACCGCTGAATTAATGAAAACCAACAGAAAAGCGAGAAATTCAGCGAAACGGTTGGGGAAATGGAGGAGTTTTTAATATTAAACGGAGAATTAAAAACAGTGGTTAGTAAGTGTTTAAAATTTTAAGTTTGGTCACGACTGTTTGCATAATTCGTTCGCTATGCAAAACACGGAGAAACTGGAAAAAACATAAAATTTCGAAATTGTAGAATTTTCATTTTAGTTGTGCTCTAATGGAATTTTAAATGAGAAACATGAATGCCTGTCTAACTTCCGGTTCTGTAAGTTCAGCAAGCACGAGATGAAAATAATCTGTATTAATTGCAAGATGCAGGAACTACAAAGACATGTATTTATTTTCTTAATAAATTTTATATCGAAAACAATAATCAGCAAATTCTTTGAAAATGTTTTTACTTTTCTTGCATCTGTAAATGCATAAAAGTCGCACTCAATTTCGCTTTCGATATCGAACACACCTCCGCTCAGATTCGAATGATTAAAAATAAAAGAAAAATTGATACTGTGAACAGGTCATAATCTTACGTCGATATTTGTCAGGAATATACCGTAATCGACCAGAAATGGCTCGCTAATAATTTGCAAAGAGGCCATTCCGTCGTACCATTTAATAGCGCTTTAAAAGTAACCACATTTTCAGGTGCTGTAACACCGGAATGAAATCGTTACTCCCCATTTTCCTAATTGCTGAACAGCCATTATCGTTGGCCTTTAACGCAACGTGTAGCCGAGTGGCTCGCGAGGGATCGGGATTTCTTTTACGGCTTCTCGAGGAAAATTCTTCTCTTGTCAGGATTCATTCAACAATATGATCGGACGATCCCGTGTCCGCCCAGTCGAACGGTTACTCCACTGCGAATTAGTCGACGGATCTGGATCTGGACGGTCGCAGTGATGGCGAGTAGCGATGGCACCGACAACATCGCGAACACCAGCAATCGGACTGCCGATTTTTATGTGAAACAAAAATTGTCTGCATTAATCGATTCGTATCAAGCTGATTACTAGACGAGCTGATTGTGGGAAGCAGGAATAACATAAAACTTGATATCATCCCTTCACGACATTCTTGAATTTTTAAAATCTTTTCCCGTTTTATAGTTCACGCAACCAGTTTCTTCATAAATGCATAAAGATCCGCAGTCTTCTGGTTACAATTTACAGTATCAATTATACAAAACCGTTTTCTTCTTATCAATTTTATAAAGGTTCAAATTTCCTTGAATAGTGGCTTTTTAATAGCAATTTCTTAGTCAAGATAATAGTTCATTGGAATCGTCTCTCGAAATCGTCCAGAAAATGTTCAAAAGAAGGAATACATTTCCAATTATCTCCTGTTTCCTACAATAGACTTCTAAACTTTTTCTTTTATTTTTATTTTGTAATAACCGCGAAAAATATGTCCTACTACATATGTCGATTTAAATTTCACTTAACAGGTTTAGGTTGCAGTAGGCGGAAATATTCTAACATTATTTACGCAGGATATTACGCTGCGCAAATGAAGATCGAAAACAGCAGGAAAAATACGCTATCGCGGGCTTTTCTACAGCGTCAGGACACTCTCGTTCGCGATTCTACTTTTCTCGGTTCTCTGCAATAACATGATGCGAAAGCTCGAGAATCTATTTTGTCAGCGGAAAGAGTCAAGATTCTCGTTCGTGAAACAACGTAATGAAGCATAGGAGAGCTGCCCTAATGTAGGAGATTTTTATTTATGCACATGTTCCACTTAGTTACGGAGCTTTTACGTAAACTTCAATATTTCGAGTTTGTAGGAAAATGCTGTTTCGACTCGCCGAACTTGAAATGTAAAAATGGTTTAGAATATGTAGACAATATTTATTTTCGTTTAAGATGTCGCTTCGAAAAAGTTGATGAAAAATACTCGTTTCGAAAAGAAATCCATTAAACGTTTGCGAGAAAAATCCTCGAAGTGATCATTTCGGATAGGTAACTAGGTGTGACCGTTTAAGTGCTGCGACATTCACAACTTCCCTAATTCCACAATAGAACCGCTCCCCCTGGAACTTTGTGTATAATTTTCTGAAGTATGTTAATACTGTTAATACGTATCGAACGAGGAAAAGCGCCCGCCTCCGCGAAGCCCACACGAATTCCCGTTATTGTTCTTTCATTTCGACCCACCGTGAAAGCGCGAATGGTTCTAATAATATATCCAACAGAATTTACGAACGAGTTTCGCGCGCTGTAAATAATGAGACCGTCGCCATGATTACGTTTAACGACGAATAGACTGCGGATATTTATGCAAGATGAAAATTTTCTTCGTCACTTACAAGATACAGGTACCAGAGTTGGGCAAAAATTTAATCAACGATTGACGAATTTTCTACTTAAATCGTTTATCGCAATTAACAATTAATCTCCTATTTTAGTCGTTAATTCTGGTTAACGATTAAATACTTATTAATCGTTAATTGGGAATAACGGTTAAATTTCTATTTTAGTCGTTAATTGCGATTAACGATTATCAATCGTCAATCGGATAATTGATTAATGATTAACTGCTGAAATTTCGAAATGAAATACGGAATCAAAACTGTATGAATACTGAAAAAATGTAAACTGAATTTAGGTGTATTGTCATTTGGTCTATACAGGGTGTCCCAAAATTCCTTCAACAGCCGGAAATGGGAGGTTCCTAAGATCATTTGCAGCAACATTTTCCTTTACAAAAATGTTATCTGCGGCTTTGTTTAGGAGTTATTAACGAAAAGTACGGACCAATCAGAGCGCGACCTAGACGCGAGTTGGGACAGTCGGCCAATAGACAGTTGACGCGCCGGACCGATTGTGCCAACTCGCGTCTGGGTCGCGCTCTGATTTGTCCGTGTTTTTCGTTAATAACTCCTAAACAAAGCCGCAGATAACATTTTTGTAAAGGAAAATGTTGCTTCAAATGATCTTAGGAACCTCCCATTTCCGGCTGTTGAAGGAATTTTGGGACACCCTGTATATTGTATAATACAAACTCTGTTTACGTGCTTTCATGTTTTTTTTCGATGATTTCTTTTTTTAATCGTACACATTCATCAATCAATCATGATTAAAATTTTAATCGATTGACTCTGACAGGAACCATATAAAAATTTCTTCCTATCTTTAATAATTGTAACAAATTGAAAATAACATATGGATGTCCTTAAATCGTTTTAATGTTTTTTCTGTTCTAAATTCCATCCATCTGTTAGTGTCATAAATGCATAAAATCCGCAGTCTAATGATGAACAATAATCGGTCGCCGAGATGAAGAAACGATGTCGACGGCCGTACAGGCAATCATCCGATAAACCAACGAGTATCATTCACGGGGCAGTTGAGCTAACGAATCCGCGCGTCGATCGCGCTTTATCAACCGGGGCGAAGATTGAGGGAAGGAGTCGTCGAGGTAAGCAAGCGCCGAGATCGCAATTTCTGTTTACAGGGTGCTTGAACACCCTCGAACAACTGTCGATCAATTCAGTTCCACGGTCGTTCATCTAGGATACGCGTTCCCTCATTTTTTTGGCACTTCAGGCTCGGTTACGGCCGCCATTATCCTTTCTGCTTGCTTTTCTGATACGGTGTAACATGGACCTCGTATTGGTTCAGCCTGTGCGTATTTCTGCGGTATTTCTTCCACCACACACTTACTCGAATGTCCCAGATTTTCTTTGGAACGATCGAGATTCTCTGTTAAAAATGACCTCAAGTCGAATCTAAAGGAAGAATCATCGGGAACGTCCTTCTCTTCTTTAAAGATTTTAATACTTCTTCTTTAGGATTTAAATCCATCGATCTATACGAACTGTTGTCATTGTGTTGTCAATGTTAACTATAGGTAGAACGTCTTGCAAAAGTGTCTTTTGGCAACTCATTTTGTTTATTGTGATTACAATAATATTTTGAGGTTGTGTTAAACTATTAGTCGGGTAATTTATTCTACTAGGTTGATATTATAAAATTCCCCAACCGGAAAAAAATGTTTCGTTTCAAAAGCTTAGTACAGCCGTTTTTATTCTCAGACCGAGAACTTATTTGTACACCTAATACACGACGAAGCCCTTTGGTCTTTAAAATGTTTGCCCAATATGCATACAGTGACTCCCACTAATATTCGGACACTCTTAAAAACACCATACCTTTTTTAATATTGGAATATACAAGTTGCAATTTTTGGAGAAGTTAGAACAATTGGTTTGCTGCACAACGTGACAAAAATTTTTGAAAAAACTGCAAGTTGTCGGAATTGCAGAGAAAATACTAAAAATTGTATTTTTCAACTTTTTTATGTGGGCTTGTATGGAAAATTTAGAAAACACGTTTCGCAGATCTGTATCAATTAAACATATTCTGAAAATTTCATCAAAATCGGTCGACGTTGTAATGAGCTACAAACGTTTAAAGGTGGTAAAAATTGCAGTTTTTCCACGATTTTAGGCCTCCAACTGCAGTAATTCTAAAGATTCTTACATCTTTCAATGCCTGTCGTTTTTTCCCGCATCAACCGATTTCTATGGAACTTTCATAGATCTGCAAAACGTATTTTTTAAAATTTCAATACAGGCCCGCATAAAAAAGTTGTAAAATGCAACTTTTAGTATTTTCTCTTCAATTCCGACCAAATGCAATTTTTGAAACAATTTCTTTTCACATCCTCTAGTGAACTAATTGCTCTAGCTTCCCAAAAAAGTTCAAATCGCATAGTCCAATATTAAAAAAATTATGGTGTTTTTAAGAGAGTCCGAATATTAGTGGGAGTCACTGTACGCGTGAAACGAAATTATCTGAAATTCGTAAGCGAAAATTCTAATGCAATATACCTTTTAAGAACACCGTTACAAGAAGTGCGTTCATCTTTTAGAGAAACATCGTCAGTTTATAGTCGAGATTTTTATGAAATAATAATATTAGGCAATTTACCATTGGTTGATTTTTATTTTACGTAGTAACTGGGCCATAAAACTGCTTAGAGTTGAAACAACGTCTCCCTGATTGTCGCAAAGAAATAATAAGGATTATTTGGAGAGTGTTACGGGAACAAAAAGATCGATAGAACACGATAGGCAAAATCGAAGTCTAATGCAGAGCACCTAATCCATCGAGAGGATCTCCGGAATTCGCGCGATGGCTTTAATCGAATCACTCGAAATTGTTCGAGCGGGAATAGGCAATTCGACGCGCATGACGTATGCATGCATCGATCGGGTTGTTTTGATCCGGTGCACGACTAACCATGATCGCGATCACGTGGACAAATAAAGCTGAATCAAAGACCGTGTTTCACGAAATCGCAAACTAGAATTCATTAACTAGCCGTGCATAGCCGGAGTAGGACAGGAGGTCCGCGCCGCGCCGCGCCGCGCCGGTGCTCGCCGAATGTTTTATTTGCTTCCGTTCAACTTTATCGAGAGAAAACCCCGTAACAAAAGGGATCAATCATTTGCCTCGTTCGAATTCGAGGCGAAACGGGAAAATTTGTTCTTTGGCATTGCCGATGACAGAATGTGTCACGCGTTCCCGTTGATTTTTTTCAAATAGCAGCTCGCGTTACGGGAGTTTTCGTCGATTGATCGCTTGATCAATTAATTCGCCCTGCAACGCAACTCCAGTCGAATATTCTTATACAGTGGACTCCCATATAACGCGATGAGAAAATTGTTTAAAATTACTGTGTATCTACATATCTTCCGTGGCAGTAGGCGTACAGTCGTCTTACGCAATGTTTTGTACGTGTACTGTACATTTACTGCAACATATAATACATATTATACAGTCTTTCTTTACCACGCTTATATTAACTTGCCGTATTGTTGTTATTGTATGCGCCAAATCTTGTAAACGAATTTTAATTCTCTACCCATAGTCCAATCTCGCTGAAATTTTGTATACACACTTGCTTCCGATGACAATAACAGTAGAAAATAAAATATATAAAAAAAATTTCTTGGTTCTCCATAAAATACCGAATCCAGTTAAATGATTAATAATATATTTCCACAAAATTTTAAGGAATTAGTTCAAAATGCTTTCTGTTATAAAATTTTAGTGTCTGAATAGATAGAAAAATTTAAAATAAATTAAAATAAAATCATGACATTAGTGACCATAAAAATAAAAGCGTGGAGCACTGAACTATATTGACGTAAATCTCCGTGGGCGCTCCACGCTTTTATTTATAGTCTAGTAATAACTATAGTTGGTGATCGAATTATTATGAACAAATGGAAAATTGCACCGATAGCTCCTTTCCAGAGTTGGGCAAAATTTGTATTTAAACACAAATTTCAAATAACGAATGAAAAATACAAAATTTGTATTCCTTATTCGAGGGTTCGAATACAAAAGTATCCTTTATTCGACTTTTATTTAAATAATTTTGTATTCACTCCTGTCTTTATGATTATTGATCTATGATCTGTTCTAAGTAAATTGGTTGGGTGAAACTTAGAACGGTAAAAGATTAGAAAAATTGCAGAATACTGCAATGTTATATATGTTTAATGTAACGAATTCGATTTTTATTTTATTCCCGCTTCCCACAATAAATGCAGAACATTTTTATTTTGCACAAAGATCTGCAAGTTACACGAGAAACGAAATTACTTTCCGAACGACCTAATATTTCGTTTATTCAAATGATCGAAACAGTGTATTATGTTTATATCTCGTTTTTGTAAATTGTCCAATGGTATGTTTGCAGGTAAACAAATTTACTTCACGAAAAGAAAATCATTGTTAACCGGTTAATTACGATATTCAATATTGCAGCATGGAACCTTGTATACATGTTATTCACATAATGGCTACATACAATATATTCGGTATTTTGTAGCATTATTAACACAATGGAACGTAATACGTTGATTAAAGTGAAACTGGAACCTGAATCATATTTAGATGTGGCTTAACCTAATTTACATTAGATTGTAGGATCAACGCGTGACATATAAACTATTTTGAAACAACGTTGCAATTATTATTTATTACGCAGGCCAATTTGCACGATGTAAAGCATTCAATGTGCAATGAAATTTCAACAGGATTCCAATTACTTTTTACCACATAATAAAATCGTTATACTGTGGTAAATGAAATTCTAATTACGAAATGTTTCTTGCGAACAGTAAAGATACGAATTTGCATAAAATACTAATTATTAGACATCTCGTGTGTGGTATCGACATGAGAGTGGAAGTATTGTATTTGCACACCTTTTAAAAAACGAATAACTTTTTCAAAATTGGACCTGACAGCTCGAGTTTATTTTTGAGACGCTAGAAGTATTAGTTTACTAGTTAATGTCTAAATATAAAAACATAATAATAAAACGTCTGAAAAAAACTCAAGCTGTTAGGTCGAATTTTGAGAAAGTTATTCGTTTTCAAAAGGTGTACGAATACTTTGTACACCGATTGTAATTACAAATCTCGTAACTTGAAGAAGCGACCTAATGTCGCCAATATGGCGGCACTCGTCCTCAAAGAGTTAATCGGCTGTATTCCGAACAGATTTCGCTTCGAGCTAAAGCGAATTTGTTCGTCAGAGTTTGAAACGAGAAAGCTTCGAACGCTGGCATCGAGGTGTTAATGTGACCGGTATATTTATGCTCGCATCTATTCGAAAGAGCGTCACATTTCCGCGTTCAAACTCGACATTAGCATGCTAATGGCGCCGATAAGAGTATAAGCGGCCCACGCTTTGGGCACCTGTTACGCAGGGAAACGCGCGTTTCGTAGGCAGTTCTGTTCGCAGTTAGGCAAACATCTTGGGCGCCGACCCCGCAATGTACATACAGTCGGTGTACAGTGTACAGTAAACATGTATATTCATTATAGCCACTTTCTAATTAATAAACTTTTTCAATGGAAGTACATATGTATTTATTGAAGCGACTTGAGTATTGAGTCTTATGTTTCCCTCGCAGGAATGACACCGTTCAACGTGTGTCTAAATAAATCTATAATTCGATCTAAATAAATAAATAATTAATTTTAAATATTCTTATTCGGTGAATATTGGTTTACAAAAGTTTGAATTTGGTTTGCAAAAGTTGAACGCGAGTGAATTTGGGGTGCAAAACCTATAGTGCTTGTTATTACAGCATCCTGAACATCCTTCAACAGATTGAAACAAGAAATACATCCAGTGGGCAACGAAGGTATTCGAACGCCTTTTAAAACAAACTTTTTTATAATTGTACCAAACGACCAGACTTTTTATAATCAATTAGAAGCATTGGTTTACGAAATGATATGCAAAAAAGATGTAACCTTGTAAATTATAATTTTTGGAAAATCCTTTTTGCATATCATTTCATAAACCAATGCTTCTAATTGATTAGAAAAGATCAGGTCGTTTGGTGCAATTATAAAAAAGTTATTCTGTTTTAAAGGGCGTTCGAATACTTTCGTTACCCACTGTATATCAGTTAGACCACTTTCATAATTACGATCATAAAATTGGAATTGTAATATTGAATTGAAGAGAAAAAAGAATTGCTCAGACCGTATTCGCAACACGAATCCGTCAGATTTTTAATTACACGCTGGGTCTAGTGTTTACCCGTACCTACGTCCCTTCCAGAACCGTAGAAATCGAATTACAGCGGGTTGATTAAAAATTGGTAGTTGACGTCCCGAGTTTGACTTTAAATAGATTTCTACGATCCCAGCGAGAGGATGTGATTTGTAACTCTCCCTTGTACGTATTTTTCTTTTAATTAGAATCTCTCGGCCGCTGAAAGGAATCTTCTATCGACGTTTGATGAACCGGCATGCTTCAACGAATGCTCTCGCTTTTTAATAACTGCTCGATCGCCTAAGGAAGGAACGAACCGGAATATTATCTCTGTTGCCTTCTAATTTAGAACACCCTCAAGCGGTACAATTAAACGAATTATTCCCGCACATCTAGCTGTGCTGTAATTCGCTGCGAAAACAGAGCTTTTTCATTACACTACCCGACGGTGACGGAACAGAGAAAAGTTCAAATGGAATAATAATAACAAACGGAATAATATGGGCGTTTCGAACGACGTTTGTTGTTTGCATTCTTTGCGGAAACTATTTGCACTGCTGTCCATAAGTCACCGGACACTTATCCAAATTTGGATGCAGACGATATTTTGTTATTAAAGGACCTGTGTTATGAGATGAGAATGGTAGTTACTAATTTTCACGAATGTAGAAAATATCCTATATTTTCTATATTTTAATTAAGTAGTATTCTTATATTTTCCAATTTTTGAAATTTAAGTGGGGTAATTGTTCTCCAATTTCTCTTCTAGAGCTCTTTCTTTCCCAACATTTATTCAAATAGTGTATGTACATATATATTTAATTTTGTACGCAAATATTATCGCATAATAGCTGCATCTAATCAAAATAAAACAATCAAATCAAGCGGGAAGCTTGTAAGCTCTTTAATTACCATTTTGTTGAACATAAGTAAGTGTCCGATGATTTATGGACGGTAGTGTACATGAAAACCAGACTGCGGATCTTTATTAATTACTCTTAAATAAGTATTTGATATTTGATGTACATCTTAGCAATAAATAAAATTTAAAAACTTACTTAAAAATACCTTATTTGTAAAAGGCTGAAATTGATTTGCAAAAGGGTGAATTTGGAGTATAAAACCTGTATCTAACGGTTCATTTTTGACAATATCGTAAAATTACATTGAATGAATTTTGTTTACAATAATCTGATATGAAATAACTGATAAACTCATTTTTTTTAAATTTTGACTTATTGTTAGACCAGTTTCATACAAGATTATATTAGACAGGGATATTGTTTATTGTTTTTCGACATTATTTTGAAATTATCTTTGAATCTGAATGAATTCCTCATATAATGGGATTCCTCAGTTTTTATTTGAGCCTTCAAAAGTTCGACAATTTCCACGGGAATGCACTTGAAAATCGATTTGAAGTGATCTCCTCAAATCCAGTTACTTTGTCTGGAACTATGGATTGGGATTTATAAATTTTTCTACATGATTTGGAATTTTTCTTCAAACCTACGTGAACCTGTCGAGAAGTGAAATCTTCCAGCTTTCATTCGCGCCCTCAAAGGTTCGAAAATTTCCCTGAGAATATACTTCAAAATCGATTGGAAATGATTCTATAAAATCCAGTTATTATCCTTTGCTTCGCGCTACGGATGAAAAATGTTACCAATTTTCGAACATGATTTAAAATTAAAATTCGTCATTAACTTAAGCGATTCTCTCATAAAATAGATTTCAACAGCTTCAACTTAAATTTCTACGGGAAAGCATTGGAAAATTATTTCTTCGACATCCTTCGAACGAAGCACTTGCGCCTTATACCTGTTCTGACCATTTTTCAAGTTACCGAGCAATCATTTTATATTTTGTTAAAGTTTGACCAGTCGAACCCGAGTCGCACTGGATCTAGTTCTCAAATTCACCGTTCTCAAAGCGTAGAGGACGCTAAACCACTGGCATTTTAAGGTGACGGTACTACAGATTCCTATGGACACCAAGTCACCGACCTTGACGAGGTTACCGACGAGAACTCCACCGACGAGAACTCCACCGACGAGATACTAGACTGCCATCCCCTGTCATCGACGAGCCTTACGGAAATTGGTGTCACCCGCATATTTCGGTGTTCTCTTACGCCCTCTTGGATGTATTCTGGCTAGAGTAAGAAACAGAAGGCCACCGGCGAGATCTCGTCGGTGCAGAAGACCACTGAGGAGATACTCGTCGGTGAGAACGTGAGAAGGCAAATCGTCACGGAACCATATTGATGTGAATTGTTGCTTACTGCACCGAACGTACTGCAGATATCTCAGACGATGTTTTAAGGTTTAAAATATTAAAAGCAAAACTCAAGACTTTACTGTAAATATTAGATGGCAAAGGTGGTCAAGGGATCGTTGGCAAAAGGAATTATTACAAACATTAAACAGCTAGAATTAATAAATATGTATATCATAGTGTTATGTTGAATAAATTAATGCGTGCGAATGTTCATGGTTTAAAAGTTATTCTGTATCTCGAGTTTTATTGCCAATTTTTACGAAAAAATTAGATGGCAAGGTGGTCAAGGGAGTGCTCGTTAACATCATTAATTAGAAAAAGGAGTGTTATAAACATTTGTTGTAAACTCTAGCTAATGGAAATGTAAAAGGAGTAGAAGAGAAAGGTGTCACGAGTTATGGTTAACAATAGAAAGTATATTTAACGAGAGATCAACGATACAAAAGGAAAAATAACAAAATGAGAAAATGAACAATGAATGATCGAACGAAACGAGATTTGATGAGTGTTAGTATGACAAGAATAAACGCACGAATACTTTGATATGTGTCAATATGACCAGAATAATCGCAAGAGAGCGAGAGCGACAAGGCAGCTCTTTTTTACACCTGCGTGGGCCATCGGTTTTGGACGGATTACGTAGTGGAGACTTTGAAATTAAACAAGTAGGATCGCAGCAACGTTCGTTAGGGTAATGACCTAATAAACGGTGCTGAAGAGAACACAAAGGAATAGGGTAACGGAATTGGAGTAAGGAAAACACGATGCGATGGCCCACGAGACGATTTGACGGGTTCGATGAACTGTCGATTACATTAAATCGACAACATTAAACAGCCAGAAATAATAAATTTATCTGTGAATTGTATTGAATAAATTAATGCGTGCGAATGTTCATAGTTCAAAACTTATTCCGTATCTCGAATACTATTAGCCACTTTTACTAAAAAATTAGGTGGTCAGACAGCCAAGGGAGTGCTAGTGAACATCGCTGTAAGATGGAATTGTTATAAACGTTAACCAGCTAGAAATAATAAATTTATCAGTAATTGTCAACGGTGATTGACATCGATCGATATTCGCTGGGGAGGGGGGTGCCGCGCGAGCTCGGCGAGAGTCAGCCGTCAGTCAGACAGTCGGGGCGGGGGGGCCGGAGTGAGCGGTCGGGCGTCGCGCGTCGCGTCGGGCTCCGGGACCAGGAGGACCAGAAGGACCAGAAGGACCAGGAACTCACCAGAGGTGGACAAGGGGTCATTTACAGCTACCCTGGCCTATCCCGGATTACCACCAACAATGCTGTTTTGTTCTTCAACTGTCCATTCAACGAACAACGGTAAGTTTTATTACTATTCATATTTTTCAATACTTCCTTTGTCTACCCTTGGCCCCGCTTCAACGAACCTGTCATTCAACTGTTCGTTCAACGAATACCATCAATTATTACCGGTAATATGCTAATTGGAATTTCCATTAAAAATTTCGGTATTGAGTCTTCTTCAAATTTATATTTCTTGATTAAAATTGATATTCCTCCGATCGGAGGTCCCTCAGGGGCTCACTCACGGTTGGGGCCGTGAGTGAGTACGGGGAGTAGCGTCCCCGGGGCTACCCGAATCGCCTATAGGCAGCACTCGTGTGTGGGGCTAGATTTGCTCTCATAAGTTGTTTCTCTTGTTGTTTTCGCACTCATGTGCAGAATTAAAGTTGCTCTTGTGAGCTGATTGTATTCGCACTCGTGTGCGGGGTTACAATTGCTCTCATGAGCTGTTTCTCTTGTTGTTTTCGCACTCATGTGCAGAATTAAAGTTGCTCTTGTGAGCTGATTGTATTCGCACTCGTGTGCGGGGTTACAATTGCTCTCATGAGCTGTTTCTCGGTTTGTTTTCGCACCCATGTGCAGAATTATAATAGCTCTTGTCAGCTGATTGTATTCGCACTCGCGTGCGGGGTTACAATTGCTCTCATGAGCTGGTTCTCCGGTTGTTTTCTCTTCTAAAAATTTTCACATCTTGTTTGAAATTGGTATTCCTCCGATCGGAGGTCCCTCAGGGGCTCACTCACGGTTGGGGCCGTGAGTGAGTACGGGGAGTAGCGTCCCCGGGGCTACCCGAATCGCCTATAGGCCGCAATTAGAATTCTCATGTGCAGAATTATAATTGCGCTTGTGAGCTGATTGTATTCGCACTCGTGTGCGGGGTTACAGTCGCTCTCATGAGCTGGTTGTCTCGATGTATTCGGACTCATGTGCATGATTAGGTTTGCGCTTTCGTGCGCGGTTATATTTGCTCTCGTGCGCTGGTTCTTCGGTTGTATTCGTATTCATGTGCAGAATTATAATTGCACTTTTGAACTGATTGTATTCGCACTTGTGTGCGGGGTTACAATTGCTCTCATGAGCTGGTTCTGTGATTGTATTCGCACTCGTGTGCGGGGTTACAATTGCTCCCATGAGCTGTTTCTCTGTTTGTTTTCGCACTCATGTGCAGAATAATAATTGCTCTTGTGAACTGGTTGTATTCGCACGTTCAAAGTGCTTATTCAGTCGGTGAACGCGACAATGGTTACTTCTGAATTTCTAATGGTCCACTTCGGAACTTTCACAAGTCCCGCTTCTAAAAATTTTCACATCTTGTTTGATATTGGTATTCCTCCGATCGGAGGTCCCTCAGGGGCTCACTCACGGATGGGGCCGTGAGTGAGTACGGGGAGTAGCGTCCCCGGGGCTACCCGAATCGCCTATAGGCCGCAATTAGAATTCTCATGTGCAGAATTATAATTCCGCTTGTGAGCTGATTGTATTCGCACTCATGTGCAGAATTGTAATTGCTCTTGTGAACGGGTTGTATTCGCACGTTCGAAGTACTGATTCAGTCAGTGAACGCGAGAATGGTTACTTCTGCATTCTAATTGTCCCTCAGGGGCTCACTCACGGATGGGGCCGTGAGTGAGTACGGGGAGTAGCGTCCCCGGGGCTACCCGAATCGCCTATGGGCCGCAATTATAATTCTCATGTGCAGAATTACAATTGCGCTTGTGAGCTGATTGTATTCGCACTCGTGTGCGGGGTTACAATCGCTCTCATGAGCTCGTTCTCTCCTTGTTTTCGCACTCATGTGCAGAATTGTAATTGCGCTTGTGAGCTGATTGTATTCGCACTCGTGTGCGGGGTTCCAGTTGCTCTCATGAGCAAGTTCTCTTCTTGTTTTCGCACTCGTGTGCACAATTGTAATTGCTCTCATGAGCTGGTTTGATTCGCACTCGTGTGCGGGGTTATATATTGTCATGTCTAACTGTTATTAGTCTGTTTCAGCTAGAATACACCATGAAGCGGACACACCACGAAGTGGACACACCAAGAGGAGGACACAGCACGAAGTGGACACACCAAGAAGAGGACACAACCAAGAGGACTGCGGCGTATTCTTAAGTTAGTTTTATTTGCCGAGCAATTATTGTCTTAGCGTCACCCCCGAACCTGAGCCTTCCGCTCAGGTTCATGTTTCTTCTTTGCGAATCAAAGCCTTCTGCTTTGATTCTTCCCTCTTTCGCGATTTAGTCGTTTGGTCCACAATAATTGCTCGGCTTGCGTGCGTTAGTTATTAAGATTGTATATCGTCGTCGTAAATATGGTATGTCGAGTAATTATTGCCGTAACTTCACTTTGCTTGACTCGAATTTTTGACTCCGACACAGCCTTCTGCTGTGTCGGACCTTGCCTGTATGCACCAGACCGGTTGGAGCCGGTATTCGGCGTCGATTCATTGAGAGGGATGGTTCATTGAGACCTGTTCACTCGTGTAGCCATGCTACAGTGTCCTCTCTATTCGTCATTCTACCCGCGTTCACCTCAACTTTTGTTGTTTGGTGACAGGTAGTTGGTGGAGAAATGGGATATCGTTTGAACACTTCTCATGGCCATTTCTCTTGGTGAGGACACGTCGGGTATCGGCTCTGGCCGGAGCTGGGCTGCAAGCATTGTACGCGCCGCGTCACCTTCGAACCAGAGCCTTCAGCTCTGGATCGCTCTTCTTGTTTCTCACTTTGAAAGAATCAGAGCCTTCTGCTTGATTCGCCTTTGGCCCCCCGTGGATCGGAGACTTCTTCTCCGATTCACAACTTTTGCTCCGCGATAATTACTCGACATACTTGCGTAATTTAGTATAAGTCCGTCGTTGTAAGAAAGGGAGCCAGAAGGAATATTGCATTCGTTCTGACTCCCTTTCGGGTCTCTTGTGCGGCAACCTCCTCGTGGTGAGACCTGGGCAATCGGTATTATCCTCTATTTCTAGGAATTTCTAGTATCTTATGAATAGAGGATAATATCGAGCTAATAGCTGCACATTTAATAGATATGTTGTTTTTCAATTCCTATATATTCCTATTCCTATTGTCTTCCATAACATTTTGCAATTTCGCCTTCCTTCAGAACAAAATATATGTATTATTCAAGCTGGTTCGCCCCGGGCGTGAACACTGTCATATTATATTCTCTGGTTTTATTTAGGTAGAAAGCGTGGAGTCACCGACTAGTATCTCGTCGGTGGTGGAACTTATAGCGATGTGGTATTTCAGATCACTGTAAGTTCCACGTTATCCCCGTGCCCTCTTGCCTATGTCGTTGGATAGCACAGGCGCTGGCAGTCTTTAATAGCACAGACTTAAACACCCGTAGTAAACATCGAGTATACCGAATATTCAGTTTTTACTAATACGCGAAACATTGTTAACATTGCGCACGACACCGTCAGAGAAGAAATACACCGTCTAGGTTCCAAGGGGCTCTAAGGACTCTAGCGGCTCTAAGTCAAGAAAGTCTATAAGATGCAATGTCTGTAGGGCTGTGTTAATAGTATCTCCGTTAACTATCACCAAGGATCGTCGGTGCCTACGTCGCTGACGTCATGTAGTTCACTTGCTGACCGTTCCATTTCGATGGTAACTCATAACATAACCGTAAACAGAAAAGTGTATTGCATGCAATGTCCACACTGACCTTATGCACAGACTTACGGATCTTAGATCTATGTCTTAAGTCTATGGTTCTGATACTTAAGTCTCTGTGTCTGCATAGAAGAGAGTTTTGTACTGCTCCACTCTTCCCGTATATAAATTCAAATGGCCCTTGTAGTATGTATAGTAGAAATTTCGAGGAGGAAAAAGGAAACAAAACGCGGAGCGACAAGCTTTTAGAAGCTTCCCGAAAATAGTTTGTCAGCGGCCACGCGGGTCAGCGACGCGAGGGAAGCGCGCGAAAAGCCGAATCTCGCTTAACAACCCGGTTGTTGATTACAGGATAATTCCTGGACGCCAGTTTAGAGTACCGCGAAACCTAGCTAGAGTACACGTGTGAATTTTGAGAAAATGTTTGCGCAAACCCAACGTTTGCCTGTACCCAAAACCCTAATCCAAGAAAATACATCCTGTCCGTTTAGATATTCCCTGTTCAAACTAATTCTGATACACCATGGCTACATTCTTATTCATACACATCATATGTGTTTGATGCTAAAACGTAAATACTATTCTACATATAAAGTTCATGCTTCGAAAATGTAATTATTTTTGCGCCAATCTAAATAGCGACACGCTTAAAAATACATCCGAGTACTTGCTGGAGGTGCAAGAAATTTGTGGGTTCAACGCACTCTTTCATAGGACATCCAGGATTGATGACGACGTCTGAACATGGAATCACTAATTTATTTCGTTGCAGACAACCGTTGAAACAGAGGATCGTCGCCAGAAACGACGAACAAGAGGGAGAATTCGATGTCTTTTACATTATTACTAGAGTGATAAAACTAAATGTAGCGATCGGATGACACATTTATTTCGATGACAGACCTTCCTGAAGCGCTCTCCAGTCCCGATGACGCGGCAACTGTCGACAGAACGTAGGCGGGAATTTAGCGATCAACGGACGAGATTGTTCTAAACATTGTTTTCAAAAAATCGTACAATTCTCGCGATTTCTGAGTGACGGTGTCGCGACAGATTGAAAAACTGAATTTTTTTTTACATAGGAAGGCTTGTCGCGTGTTCTTCTCGTGACAAAAGTATTTTTGTAATATAATGATAGCCGATACGAATTTCATTATCAATTTATACATATAAAACGGATAAAAGTGAACTAACTGAATAAAATAATGGTATTAGGTTGCAACATAAATACTTTCCGTTGTAAGTAAAAATACGTACAGTGACTCCCACTAATATGCGGACACTCTTAAAAACACCATAACTTTTTAAATATTGGAATATACGACTTGAAATTCTTGGACAAGTGAGAACAATTGGTTTGCTACACAACGCGACCAACATTTTTTGAAAAACCCTGCAAGTTGTCGGAATTGCAGAGAAAATACTAAAAGTTGTATTTTTCAACTTTTTTATGTGGGCTTATATGGAAAATTTAGAAAACACGTTTGGTAGATCTGGATCAATTAAACAGATTCTGAAAATTTCACCAAAATCGGTCGACGTTGCAATGAGCTATAAACGTTTAAAGATGGTAAAAATTGCAATTTGTCACGATTTTCGTCCTCCAACTGCAATAATTTTAAGGATTCTTACATCTTCCAACGCCTGTCGTTTTTTTCCGCATCAACCGATTTCTATGAAACTTTAACAGTGCATATAATTAACATAGATCTACAAAACGTATTTTGTAAAATTTCAATACAGGCCCGGGTAAAAAAGTTGTAAAATGCAACTTTTAGTATTTTCTATACAATTCCGAGCAAATGCAATTTTTGAAACAATTTCTTTTCACATCCTGTAGTAAACTAATTGCTCTAGCTTCCCAAAGAAGTTGAAATCGCATAGTCCAATATTAAGAAAGTTATGATGTTTTTAAGAGAGTGTCCGAATATTAGTGGGAGTCACTGTATGCTATCATTTTAACGATTTAGTTATGACTTATGCTATACTCATTGCAAATATTAGGTTGTTGTATATAAAATGTCGGATTTGTAACAGTAACGGTAAGCAAACAATTTTCCTCTAAATAAAACTTATTGATCAGGGTAAGTGAACGAATTCCAAGTTTCTTAATAGTACAATATTATTGTGGTAATTGAATTTTTCGATCGCTCACGTTCATCATTTATAATACGCTTAAGTTCTGGCGAGAACGGTCGACACAGGAGCTCGGCGACACCACATCGCTCTTTCCCAGTCACGTTAACACTAAACCTACCGAGCATTAAAAACGATCAAAATGTTTTACCTTACAAAAAACTGACAAGGCTCTGTTTATTTAGATTTTGTGCAATTTTTATTACAAATGTGCTTCGATAAAGAAATTTATCGAATTACTTTCCATGTAAGCAACTTCATCATTTCAATAATTGTAAGATGAAAAATATAAAACCGGCCATTTGATCGAGCTGTCTTCTTCAAGCGATTCTACCAATACCGGAAGACGTGTATCGGGGAGTAGACTAATATGGTCCCTACAAGTTTCTCACTGACATCTCCTGATGGACGACCAGTACCTTTTGGCAAAAACCAATCGCGTTACTTCATGATCACGCGTTGAGGGTGGTTTCGAAGCTTCTTTACTATAAATCGTTTACGCTTTTCCTAAAATTTGTTGAACACGCCTTTCAAATACCTTAAGATCTAATTCCGCTTGTGTTTGTCTTGCTGTTACATTTGAATGCGATACAGCACGTAAAATTGACGACGTCTGCCTTCGATTCAGCTTCTTATTTCCATCTTTCGGATGGTTTTCACCGTACAAATCAGCTAATCTAACAAAATTATTGGCTACATGATGGGACCTATTTATTATTACGCAAATAACACTTGAAAAATCAAGTTAAGTGAACGCTATCGTTATACTTTCTGCAGCGAAAATGTAGCTGGCAACTATACCTTTCCGACAGTATACATATTTTTGGGTAATTATCATCCTATGAAATATTAGAGCTGATAAACAAAACGTGTCCGAACCTTTACGACACTCCCTTACTAGTTTTTTTTATTAGCAACTCTAATTGTTAAAGAGCGGCGCTCTGGAGGAACGAAAATATTATTCCCGGATGAGAAACTTGCAAATGTTTGTGAATTTATTTACTTCGATTTCTTCTGTTGGTTTGCTGTTCCGTTACTAGCACTCATATACGGAAATATCAACTTTAAACTTTTTTTTTGTCCGCCACTGTATGCGTCATCCGTCGCGAGTGTGTCAAAGTACCATGGAGTACCGTTCGCGAGTGATCTTGTCATGCCAATTTGAAGAACTTGAAGAGAACATAAGACGCACAAATCAAAAGCGCGTTGAGGCCATCTCTAGACAAGCCGGTAGGTGGAATCGTGTGTTCGCGTCAACGCCGACGTAGATTCGGGGGAGAGCGGTTTATAGAGGCAGTGAGACAGTTAGAGGAACAGAAAGGGAGACAGACGGAGAGAAAGAGAGAGAGAGAGAAAAGATGCGGGAGGAGAGACAAGGGTAAAAACTACAAAAATAAAATTGGACGGAACTAAAAGAGATCAGAGAAAAGTAACAGTCGTGGCGATCGTGTTTTGGCAATCGGTGACTGTTTCGCCTCGCGGATGCGTTTTCAGTCAGTTTTCGACTAGAACTTGTGCTCCAGGTGTCGATGCACGATTGAGAAGATTTTCGAGTGTTATACATGGCCTTTTTTTCTCATTGTCAATTGCGTCATGGCGTGAATCAGTGCGTCGACGGTCCACCAAGATTAGAAATGACAAATCCTGGAAGAAATCGGTGCTTGTTCACGTTGAGATCGGCACGGTCTTAATCGTTCGAGTATGAAGTATACGTCAATCGTAGATACCACCGCAGGATATTATGTAAACGGTGTATTGGTTCCGTCGTTCAATGGGATTCTTCGGAACAAGAAAAAGAACGAATTGAAGATGATCGATATCGCCACAGGGCTTTATTATCTGCTGCGCGTAAGTGTTCTTCCACCGATTGACCGACCGAATAACGTTTAAACCTGGGTTCTCGTTAGTTGCAAAAATGAGCCGGTTGTTGATCGTCATTAACTTCGATAGCTTAACACCTCGGCAGTGATAATTAGACTCCGGATCTTTATGCATTTATGGAATTTTGGCCACTATTTACCGTTTTCCTGTGCGCCACTGTTATTTGGCTTTCAGTAAAAATTCCTTTAACGACAGTGATCACTCTCGCAATCGATTAACGAGAACCCAGCTTAATTCGCATGCAAAGCACGAAAGGTACGAACAAAGTATGTATGTATATCGCAAAACAGAGGAGAATAGAAATAACCGTGGTCTCTCAGGTGCCCAGAGTAAAAGACGACGGTATCACCTTCAGGCTGCACGCGTTGACAACCGTTTTGATATTAACGTTTTCCATAATTATCAGCAGCAAGCAGATCGTGGGAAATCCAATAGAATGTGTCCACACGAGGTATTCTTAAAGGTAAACTCTTTGCGAACGAAAGGTGTTGTGGTAATCATATCTACAGTGGCGGACAAAAGAAACTTTTAAAATTGATATGTCGAACTAACGTACCTAACCCTGACCAACCTCCTGACGTGGCACAGCTCATTGGACGACGTCCGAGTACATACCAACGTGCGTCCTCGCTTACCAAAAACGCTTAATCGCTGCACTTTAAACATGCATAACTTTTGAACTAGTGAATTCCTAACATTAAAACTTGACTTTCTGACATTTTCTCGTCGAAATCTACAGGATTATATTTTTAAAAAATCCAAAATTTTTAGTCCCGTAAGGTGAAGTTTAACCATCGAAAATATAAAGAGAAAAACTGAAGAGTATATCGAAGGATAATCGCGATTTTGTACTATGTACAGTGAATTAAACAGGTAAATATGATCTAAATTGTGTCGTGTTTGGTGTCATTTCAATCAGAAAAATGTCACAAATTAATATGTTTGTTCCGCAAGATCACAAAAGAATCATTTAGTATACATATATTTAATATGTTCAGGAACATAACGCAAACCTTTATAACTACGTAATATATCGAGATATTACTACACTTTTAGGGGATATTATTAGAATATTCACATCCAACACGAATAAAATTCTCATTCGCAAAGAGTTTATGCCAACACTATGAAATGGTTGAAGTAAAATGTGTGCTCACTTTTTTGCAAACCTCCTGCGACTTCAGCCTTCTATTCGCACAGAGACATACCCGTTGAGGCTTTCAACGCATACTGTTGGATACACAGCACTTATTTTGTGACCGGAGCGATGTTAGGGATACCCGGAAGCAACGTTGCAGCACCTGGTATTGCGCCATCCTTTGGACACCATCAATCCGACTGGTATAATCGGCGAGAGAATGATCCAATCACTGCCCGTGAGACGACCAGGAGCGTAAAATATTACCAGTGGGTTGTCTTCGTCTTGATATTACAAGTGAGTGCAGATTTATAAACTGAAGGGTGACCCAAAAATTTGCTCTTTTCGGGTCCCTTGATTGTGGGACTTCTCACGTGCCAAATAAGAGCTTCTATCATGACGTTAATGTTCGGTTTATTCGAACAGCCGTGTTCTGCACGGAGAGTGTTCGTATAGGGACACTATTTTTTATACGCACAGTTTAAAGGCCCGCGTGTTCTCACAATATAATGCCAAATAAAAATGATTTATTTTTCATTACATATTTTTCTATGGGACTACCTTATTTCTGGCATTCTTCTGATTGAAATGACACCAAACACGATATAATTTCAACTGTATTTAGTGGTTTAATCGACAATGAAAGTTTCGAACGCAACGAAGAACAGTATATGGGGAAGAAAGAGACGCGGACAGTCGCCGTCGCCGGCACAGTTCAACGAATTTCCGGTACGCTGTCCTTTCTTGCGGCCGAAACTTTCATCGTCGATTAAACCACTAAATACAATTGAAATTATATCGTGTTTGGTGTCATTTTAATCAGAAAAATGCCAGAAATAAGTTAGTGAAAGTCCCGTAAAAAAATAATGAAAATTAAGTGGGTAGGCACTGGACAGAGTTCGCACAGGCGACCCCGGACAGCAAATGATGATTTACTGTAGTTCCATACCGGACGCATGCGCGACAGAGAGAAAACGCGTCACGTGACCGTGCCGGGCGGTAGCGCGGGGGAATAGCGTCGTAGAAGGGGAAGGGGAAGGTAAAGTGGGGATATAAGTCTTAATCTGGCGACTCTGGGTCCACGTTATTGAGCATTGTACATATTTATGATATTCACTGTACAGTGAGATCGAATACAGGAGCTTGAAAGGAAGTCAATAGATATTATCCCGGTTAGGAATAAAAACTACACAGTTCTGATAGAAGGAGATGCTTTCTGTCTTGCCGACGGATCGGCGCGGCGCGGCATGGCGCAGGAATCAACACGTTTTACTAATGAAACACGTGTTCCCGAAGAAAGCACACAAATAGAACTCGGTAGTGTGGATATGATTGATTTGTGTTTAAGGAGTCGAGGAAACGGGAAGTGAGCTGATTGACGTGTAGGTGTTTCTAACCGTTTGGACCGAGTACAAGGCAAAACTGATTATTTTCTTTCTCACGATACGCACGGCCTTTGAACGCGCTTTCACGCGAGCTGCATTTGTCACAGGGGCGGCAGAATTTTCACCAAGATAATATTGTTGCGGCCCATTTCTTTTGCGTCCCACTGTCTCTTTCCGTAAACTCCTGTGCGGGGTATTCACAGTAGCCGTACAGTTCTTGTCTTTGTGAACGGATTGCGGCGACAATGTTTCCACTGTCGACTACTGGAGCAGTGAGAATAATTATAGGCCTATTGGCTATTCGGTAAATTGACTTAACACTAGGTTTACGGAGCACTAAAAGTGGCTATTTTCGATTGTTTTATAAACATAATCAGAATATATTTCGTCAGACTTTTAGCGGTTTTTGCCATAATACATATACAGGGTGTCCCAGCTATCTTGATTAGTAGACTGCGGATTTTATGCATTTATGACAAAAATTGGTATGTGCAATTTAAAACAGTGAAGATATTAAAAAGATTTAAGACCGCCAGTGTATTAGTTTCATCTTAATAGGATAATTAAAAGAAGAATGAAATTGTTATTTGGCTCCTGTGTCTTGCAATCAATGCAAACATTTTTTATTTTGCATAAAGATCCGCAGTCTATTGATTGCTTTGGCAATTAAATTCGCGACCTTTGGTTTCGTAATTCTTTTATTGTATCATTATAACCTCGTTCAGTAACTATTTCTCTTGACCTGTATATCATTGGGAAGCTCTGAATTTTGCGATTAATTTCATATAAAATACTCGTGCTTAAAAAATACATGTAGACATGACTGTCTGAGAACATGTGGAGGTCGCGAACTTAGTTGCCAACCTAATACATTAAACATAATATAAGAAAAAATGGATTTCTTTGAGCAATAAATTTCTCGTTGCGCTGTTACGTAATTACCTATTCGGATAGTTGAAATATTTAATATCGGAAAGGACTGTGAGAACAAAGAAGTTCTTTGAAGGATACAAATGCTAGGTAACTGCTAGCGTGACGTTACCACATAAAAGGAAGTTGGAAAAGTAGGCGATCAAATAAAAGACATGTTGGAAACCACAGAAGACATGTTGGAAACCAAAGAAGACAAGTTTAGATTGTACAATAAGAACGTTATCCTACTTATGTTTTTCCAAATACAGGAAAAATGGAAAGATGCGAGAAATATTTTAGACAAAAGTTGTATAATAAATTGAAGTGTCGAAAATTTATACAAAAATCTTACGTTCACAGTGATAATATCAAACAAAATATGGTTGACGTCTCAAGTTATTGGTCGCATACATTCCGAATTCTATTAATAAGATTCCGGTAAATCGTCAATTTAATTCGCGGAGTAGTGTTCCAAGAGTTTCTCGAACTTAACACAGACGTCGATCAATGATCTTCCAGTTTTATAGCAACACTTTAACATTCGATTGATTGCAGGTTTATCCGGCCGTCCATCCGCATACGTTCCCTTTATATCAAAGTAATTGATCTTAATATAGTTCGAAAACAGACGCGCACCGTTTTCGAACAACCGGCGTTCTAGTAGAATTTAACCTTAATATTTATTGTATCGTCGCGAGGAAACTTTGGCCCATTTATTTGAGAACGCACGCCGAGGGAGCGAGATTTCCTCCTGCGTCCGTTCGAATGTAAGCAGTTAGCACGTGGACCACTGGTGCCACTAGAGATTTCCTCGTAGATCATTCCGGCCACGTGGTCTCCGTCTAAATTAACCTTAAGGGGGTCTTCTGGTCTAGAACCTTGGAAAAATCGATTTCTCTGTGTCTGTACTTTCTTGAAGCACATGCATGTGAAAACAAGTGATTTTTTTAGAATTTTTTCAGAATAACTATTGGACATATGGAACTAGACCTGTTGGGGATACAAACAAATATTCTTTCGATCGAATATGAAGTAAAAGAGGTTTTTTTTAGTTCAATTCTTAATTATTGAGAAAATTGTTATTCACAAAAATGTTGGAGTTCCTAGAAAGGGGCGATTCCTAATAATACTGCTTAACGAAGCAGCGGAGAACATTTTCGTAAAAGAGAAAATTACTCGAAATGATCTCAAAGGAAGTACAACATTTTTGGAACTCCCTGTATACAGTATCTATATATTTCTTACAACTTGATAACACCAGTAAAAAGAGAAATAAATTAAAAATGTTGCTAAATTCGTTTTAACTCACAGAATACAACATGCAGTTGTTTCAAATAGAAAGCGAAAGTTGAAATCAGGTGAAAGATTTTAAAAGATGGTCATTGGTGAGCGGGTATAAAGTTTTAGATTCTCCATATTTTTCGTCCCGTTAATTCGGCCATAATTGTGCGTACTCTCATAGCGCGATTATAGAGCATAAAAAGCTGTTTGGGGAAGCGTACAGGTTATTTTCTCAGGGAATATGCCGGACCCGTGGAAATATTAAAATACCACGGCACGCGGGATGGCTGCAGCTTGAGCGTCGCGTCGTCGCGCGCCGCCCTGTTTTCAATTTTTAATTGCTCCCTTCGGCGTCTTGTTTTACCCGGCTTAAGCCGTAAAGTGATTTCATGGCACGTGCTCCGTCGACGCTCGAGCATATTTATTTTCAGCCGTGTCGTCTACACTTGAAGACACAATATTGTAAAACACACTGGAAATTACTGAATAAATGTTTGACATAGACGATGGGTAATAACACCGTATCGCTCGACACCATTTCCAGTGCCCGAGGAAATTTGGTGTAGTTTTTTTTTCAAAAAAGTTCGAAGGATAAATAATATCTTGGGCAATTGTGCATGAAATGTTACAACTCACTGATTTCGATAAAATTTAAATATATTGTAGAACTCGACATTCTGAACAGCTTTTTCCTATTCATCGACCCGTCGCTCAGCCTTAGTTTCTGAGATATCCGCGAAAAACTGCAGCTACTACTATTAGGTTGTAAAGAAAGAAATGCAGGATTTAAACCTACGTTTTTAAAGTGTTATAACTCATAATACAAAACAATTATATTATAATTTTATCAAAACTGTTTTAATAAGAACAATAATATGAAAATTAATTTTATAGAAAATTTAATATTGTTTAATAGAAACATTAAATTATTATGAGAATTGATTTCAATATTGAGGGGAATAGTATTAAAATTAATTTTACAGAGTATTTAATATTATTTAAAAATATAAAGCTGTGCCGTCAGTGACACTTCCTTCGCCCCGTTTCCGCGGCACTTCGGCCTAGTTTGAACTGATAGAAAAAAATAATGCTAAAATCGCGTTTTGACATCCTGAAATAAAAGACAAATAATATCATAAAAATTTGAATAAAATCGAATACCAAAAGCATAATTAAATAGAGCGTAAAACAAGCTTTAAAATGACATATAACTCATTAAATTAAGGTAAATATTTATTGGTATAAAATTGGAATTAAAACAAAGGAACAAAAATCCTGAATTTCTTTCTTTACAACCTAATACATACATTGAATTTTGCCTACACGTGCACGTCCATGGCGTACGTATGCGTTAGCATAGCCAAATTATCTAGAATCTAGGGTAACTGTACCGATTACTGTGGTATCATTCTTCGATTGTACTTTTTTTTCAACACTTTATCTACCGGTAGTCTATTAATAGGCTTTTCAATAATTGCTGCACCAAATGGAAGCTTAAAAATCTTCTTTTACACAATAGTCCCGAAGGAAATTATTGGATTTTGTTATTGAGGTTGTTGGTTTATGATTAAAATTGCTGTTGCAATTGAAGAATTCTTTTAAAAAAATTCTCAGCCATGAACCACACTTCCAACAATTATAGAATAATCACCGGTAGATAATGTGTTAATATTATTCCTAATTTATCATAAAGTAATAATGTAAGAATTTTATGGAAGAATGAAGTTTTATTAAAAATATAAAAAATTATAAAAGTTGCAATCTTTTGCTTAGCTTGCATTAGTGTTAGTCTCACCGATACGATTACGACCCCTCGTGGGCCCGATCGTAGAGCGTGTTGCCTGGTTCCAAGGGAATCCGTCAGTGGTGGGGATACAATTTTCACAGTTACGGTGGACTGGACATCTCTTCGACAGTTACAGAGCGAATACTGTATTATTAACAGTTGGAAATCATGATGTAAACGTTCAAAACTCTCGAGAATTTTAGTGGCGCTACAGTTATGCATCTCGGTGTAGTTAATTTCATCTGCTGGAAGCCTATAAACATACTTTTTAATAATCGTGTTGTATGAAATAGAACCTTAAAAGTCTTCGTTTACACAATAATCCCCTATAATTAGATTGCGTCAATGAGGACGAGTTGCTGGTTTATTATTCAAGTTTCTGCTGTTGTTGATGGATCTATTAAAAAATCCTCAGTCATGAGCCATGGACGATTATGTGTTGACGAAAATATCGAAACTTTGACTGTTCGAAGGTGTTCAAAGCAGACCATCCTCTTGATATGATGTCGTTCCACAAATTGTAAGGTTTTTGTTCGAATTTTCTCAGCGTTTCCGGGCAAATTGCGGCGGCGGTCGAGTTTTCGCGGGTTCGTGCGGCGCGGCGAGTCTCGGCCCTCGCGACGCGGTGCGTTTTAATGTTGCGCTTCTACGCTCGAACATTTCGGGTTTGGTGTTTCTATTCCTGGAGCGGGTTGACTCCTCGCTCGCGGCTCCTACGGGAGGTGCTATGCCCTGGCTAGCAAACACGAGCAGTCGAGCCGAGTCGGGTTTGAGTCGAGCCGTGTTCTAACGTGCTGCTGCTTTCCGCTTCTGCTTCTTCGTGGCGTGTGGAAGCTGCGCGTGCGGTCCGGCCAGCGTCGACAGGCGGCGGCTTTTCTTCGAAACCGTACAAAATTTCTGCGTTCAGCCGAATTCCCGTATCGCAAAAGTTCCTTTTAGATTCCATGGCTCGATCCTCGTGCAGATTGCCTTCTGGTCACGACCCGCGTGACACGGTACGCGAGCCCCAGTGATTTCGAACGTGAAGAATGGAAACTTGAGAAACAAATTCGGAGGAAAGAAACTCAGACGGAGATAGAGGGTGCCGGACAGAATAAGAGAGAGAGAGAGAGAGAGAGAGAGCGGCGGGTGGATCTCTTGATGTGCATCGCGAAAGGAGTTCGTTGACTGACGCGAGGAATATTTAGAAACTAAGCCGAACCGTTCCATTTTTCTCCGGTCCGGCTTGTGCACTCGCATGAAACCCTAACTTCTTCCTCCGATTCTTGGATCGAAGACGCGCGTGTGTTCACCGGAGAGACGAACCTCTTCTCGCAAAACTAAACACTTCTCTCGCCGGCGATTCATAGAACATTTTAACGAAACAAGAGAGGCCTCTATTCCCGAAAACCGCTCGTTCGACCTATTCTCGGTACCGCTTCATTATATTCTTCTGACAGTCTTCGTTGCCCACGGAGTACCGAAGGTTGCATCGCTCCAGACCCGTTGCTAATTCATTTATTCTCCCCTATCATGTCGTGCCAAACTGCAGATCACACACGGAATCGAACACAAGCGAATATCACACATTTGTTCTAAGGTAAAATTGCGGCACTATTTTTTTTCACTATTTTATTCATGCCGGAACTATAAGAACTGCCGTCACTTTGATCGGTCAAAAATTCTTAAATTTATGACCACAGTAGCACTCTCGGTTATCCGAACTCTCGATGTCTGTAGTCTTTAGCGTCGCATCATGCGTCGAATGTAAATAGCTCGATCTATAGCTATCCATAAGCAACACTATTGATCATACAAATTAACAACAATTGAATCTAGCATTATAATATTGTTTAGTTATCCAGTTTTGAACATCTGCAGAAACGCAAAACTTGATAAATAGAATATTAACAATTTATTTTGCTGTCAACGTAATTACGACGCAGTTTATACCAATATGAATATTATAACTAGACTGCGGATCTTTATGCAAATATGAAGAAATTCGTTGTGTGAAATATAAAACAGTAGAAGATTTTAAAAATTCAAGAATGTTGTAATGTCGCTTTTAAGGAAACAGAGTCGTTAAGGGAGGCAATCAATTTTTATGTTTTCCTGCTTCCCACAATCAATACAAACATTTTTATTTTGCATGAAGATCTGCAGTGTAATTATAACATAATCAAGTGAAAGAATTATATTAACGCTAAACAAAAGTCTGGTTCATTGTTTATTATAATGCGTTTTACACTATTTGAAAAGGAAGAGAATAACTTTCGCAATGCCTATAAGTACAGTAGGAATGAAAAAAAATTTAAGAAGTTCAATACTTCGTAAAAAAATAATAAAGATTTGCTATAATTATATTTTTATCTAAGAATGAATTGTTTCATCTAATTGCATCAATTTATAAATAATATATTTATTATAATATAAATATTATATTATATTTTTAAATATTCTTTAGAGTAATATGTATGTCAGAAATTAATTTCATATTTAAAGTTAATTTCGCAAGTCAAAAAATATATATACTTACAGTTATTATTTAAATTGTTAGAGTTACACAGTTAGAGTACAAAAACTACATTTGTCTATAATTTTGTTAAACGTAAATTCACAATTTAATATTTTATAAAATACTCTACAAAACTAATAAGAAATCAATGTTTATCAAAGAACTTTTTGTTTTTTTATTATTCGAAAGAACACGTGGTTGAATACTACACGTGGTGAATTACTAACAAATTCTCGGGTTACAAAACTGCATTGATGCAACGTACAAACTGATTAATACTGTTAACGAATTCGTCGATCTTTCCCTCGCCTGCGTTCTAAAAATGTCTACTGCTTAACACTACTGGTGTACTCTAATAGCTATTATTATTAATATCTTTCCGGCATTCGATCGGTGAAAATAGCCCGAGATGTTGAAGGAAAACAGTAACTGCCGTACAAAATCAGTGACGACATAATTGCTGAATTTTTAAAGAATTATAGACGTACCATCTATTTATCGAAATAAATCGTTTCAAGTAACTAATAGACGATGAGCTTGTTAATTATTAAATTTTTAGTGAAGAAACAAGAAAATTTTAATTTAATGTCATTACTAGACTGCGGATCTTTATGCAAAATAAAAAATTTTCGCGCCGATTCCAAGACACAGAAGCTAAATAAAAATATCTTTCTTCTTTTAATTATTCTATTCAGCTGAAACTAATATGATGATGTTTTTAAATTTTTTTAATATGTCCACTGCTTTAAATTCTATGCAACAGTTTTTGTTATAAATGCATATAATCCGCAGTCTAGTTATTACTAACTATGTAGTGGTAAATTAGTATTCTCAAATAATTTTCTAAATTACATTAAATTGAATGGTTTAAATTATATTGAGATAAATTGGGATGAATTGTATTGAGATAAAACACTTTATTTGACACTTATCTGATTTCAATAATTTAACATACAGTTTCTTTTATGCCATTAATTATGGAACACAGTATTATTTATTTTTCATTAATCTCAATTTTCCATTATATTTTCACATAACTGCAATTGTTTACCATTAATGGCGACCGTGATATTGTCTTCAGTACGTCAACCGTCCCTGGATCATTGAAGTAGATTTTACTTTTCACAAATCCGTATAGAAAAGTCTAATGATGTTAAATCACATGATTTTGGTCGCCAATGTCTCTTTTTCGTGCTTGTGAGTTGGTCTATGTAGGTGCTGCCTCCTACAGGCTCCGCTCGGTAAGTGGTTAGAGTCACTCGCTACATACCAACATTCCGGCACTCTTACCTCTCAAAAACACTGAAAATCGCTCAACTTTAAACACTCGTAACTTTTGAACCACTAAATCTCCTAGGATAGGAAATTGGACTTTTGGCATTTTTGACAATGGAATGCAACATGTTTTTTTAATGTCATATGAAAGCGTGGGTCAAGATGAATTCACTCATATGTAACACGTTGACTTCCAAGGTCATACAAGCTCAGAAATAAGGGAAATATGTAGATCGAAAGTTTAAACATAAATTTATCTATTAGTAGGAAAAAAGTCTGTTATTTAGGGGTTTATTACGTTCAAAGCCAATACTACAGCGTAAAGCCCTCGAAAATGATGAAAAACACCTTCGTTTCTCGAAAAATAATGTGAATAAAAAAAATTAGCGTAGGTTATCGTGTTGTCAGTAAGATGTAGTGTGAGTTCCTACTCCTCCATGTTTTTTAAACGATTACCGTTTACAAGAAAAACGCTAGTTCAATTTACCGCGAACACCCTGTATGCAGATATAAACTACCCCTGTAAGCAGAAATAAACCTGCATGGAAGTTTTAAAAATAAAAGAGAAAGTAATAATTACAAGATGATCAATTACTGTCGAACTCTGGTAGACGGCTATTGTGACCATCGATATACCCCTGATCTCTTTTCTCGAAAAGAAACGAACTACAGTTAGGAGCAAAACTGATCACACACACTTTAAATCAGAATAACTTTTTTATGAATGGTCCAAACGACTTATGTTGAAAAAATACATTTGTTCGGAATTGTGAAAAACAATAGTAAAGATTGATTTTTACGACCTTTTTAGCTGGGCCAATAACGAAAATTTGGATGACGTGTTTGATAAACTTGTATAAATTATATACGCTTCGAAAATTTCATTGAAATTGGTTACTTGGTTTACGAGTTATAAACGATCAAAAGTGGTAAAAATTGCAATTTTTCAAGAATTTTGGTCTCCTTAACACTTTTAATCGATTATAACTCGTAAACCAATTAATCAATTTCAATGAAATTTTCGGAGCATATATAATGTGTACAAGTTGACCATACACACTTTTTAAATTTTCGTTATTGGCCCAGCTAAAAAAGTCGTAACAATCAATCTTTACTAATGTTTTTCACAATTCCGACCGAATGCATTTTTTGCAACATATTTTCTAGGGGTCATTTACTAAACTATTTCATCAAGCCATACATAGAAATTGAAGTCGTTTGGTCCATTCATAAAAAAGTTATTCTGATTTACAGTGTGTGTGATCAGTTTTACTCCTAACTGCATAATCTCTGATGCGTGGACAATAGACTTTCTCGTAGACTCAAAAATATCCGAGTTTGACTTCTGACTAACTGTCAGACTTTCTGCTACACGGTGCTTCGGAACCTAAACACTAACTACTACGAATTGACGCATTACTCAGGAGAAAGATTGTCGAAGAACTGTTGGTAGGTGGGAAATGGGAGATGAAGGGCCAAACGTGTCGGCGGCGAGCGATCTGAAAGATTTGTCACCTATATAAACGTGTTTCTCAGGTCCGGCAACAGCAGATGTCACATAAACTATCGGATACACCCACGGGCTTCTCCTTTTTGCTCTTGCCGAAGACAAAACACCGGCGGATTCGTCCGGCAATCCACAACCGATCCCATTCTGCGAGTGCAACGCTTGTCATACGGGGACGGGGACGATAATAACACCCCGGATACTATTTGTAACACAAAGCGCGATTATCTAAGAATAGAGGGACAAATAATCCCACGATTACCGGCGCACACAGCCGACATTTTCCGCTTACTCGTAATTTCTCCGGAAATCGGTGGAGAGCTCGACAAACGTACAACACAAAGAGATGCGTTCCAAGAAACTTCTTTGCGTGTAACAACGAAAATATTCGTCGAGGTCGGCTTGTCATTACTAGACTGTGGATTTTATGCATTCATGACAAAAAGAATAAATAATAAACGCTAAAATTTAATCAACGGGCAGAAATTTAATCAACGATTGACGATTAACTTCATCAATCGAATTGAATCAATCGACGATTTTTCAATGATTACCTTTTTTAATCGTACGCTTACTGTGTTCTCATTTGATTTTTTACGCATTTCCATTAAATATGGCCGCGTGCTTCTTTCCTTTGCACAGTAGTGTATGTATGTCTTAAGTAAATCGAATTACATTTCAATAAAAATATTGCGGGTTATCTTCACGAAAAGTTGAGTTACGAGTTCTCTGTTTCAATTTCAGGAGAATTTTCTCTATTTGTAGTAGTCATGTACTAATATTTGTAGAGTGTAGTCAAGATCTTATTGAAGAAGCCTGCTGGAAGCAGCCCAGTTAGCGTTCGTGTGTTTTATATTAAGCTTTAAGCGAGGCTGAATATTTCTTTCGGTGCGGGTTAATTGACAAGTCGAGATTAAACATGCTTTTCTGCTCATTCTTCATTCTCAATAATTCATGATCTATTCAACGGTTACATGGCTTCGCCCCGGCTCGTCTCTATTTGCAGAAATGAATCGGTATTGTCGAATCACGTTAAAATGTTGCGACCAAATTACATATTTAATTTAAACAATTTAACACATTCAAGTTCATGATACAGGCGATTGAAATCCGCTACTTTTGAAGTAATATGAGCATTTTAACTGTTTCCTTGATCTCGATCGACATTTCGTTGATATGAGCATTTGTTAACACTTTATAAATTCATTTATTATTATGCATTTTTTGCAAACATGAAGGGGTTGTTCCACTAGTGATGGTAATTTCAGATTTTCCTTAAATAAACGAAAAAATATAACACTTTATATTTGTTCCATTCTGCTCTATTTTTAACTGAACAAATTTAGAATCCAAAATAAAGTGAAAAATGATCAACATTACCGTAAGGATTAACTTCAATTAACATTATACTTTGGTTATATGATTTGAAGAAATCGTAAAATGTCTTTCACACAGTACAAATTATTAATAATTAAAATAACCATTTATATAATGGCTAATAATGATTGTCCCCTAGGTCATCTTTTTTTTAACCCACGACTTGTCATGATCTTGGACTTGGGAAGAACGATACAACCGCATTCCAGCGTTCATTTTCGGAATTAGCAATATGTCGTTCTTCCACATAAAAATATGAGGATTTTGTTATACATTTTTATAATAAACTCGAAATTGGAAATTTTTGAGTCGTGTCACTATTCTTGTGCACCAACGATATATAGGGTGTGGCCGGACGGGTGGTACAACCGAGCAGGGGGTGATACTACATGTAAAAATAAGTCGAAAAAAAGGAATAACAATTTTTTGTTTAACACTTCGTTTTCGAGAGAATCGAGTTTGAAAATGCAGCGAATACACGTGCTATTGCATAGGAATCGTCTGACGCGTCTGATCATGACCAACCGATTCTACTTCCTGTGTACACTGAAGCACGCGAACCAGTCCATCTTCTCGAAAACGAGACGTCAAACGAAAAAATGTTATTCCTTTCTTTCGACTGATTTTTACATGTAGTATCACCACCTGCTCGGTTGTACCACCCGTCCGGCCCCACCCTGTATAAATAGTTGAAGTATTTGTTCGAAGTTCTAACAGCAAACGTTCGAATACTTTCGTGAGCCACTGTGTAGTTCCAGCTTCCTCGCTGCGGTTTTCTTGTCCCTTCGTTTTCATTTTAAAATCCAAGCAACCGGGACGGATCATATATTTCGAAACGTAGAGACCCAGAAAGTATTTCCGTCTCGTGTCATCGCGTGCATTTCCGAGCAAGCATCGGTTCTTCGTTTGGTCCCGTTCGTAACAAACCACGCTGTTACGCGTTAATATTAAAATAGAATGAATGGCACGCGTATCAAATGAAACCATAGGAGCGTGAACACTAGGGTGGACCTTATCTTTCAAACATGAAATTTTGGGCACGCCTCCCCCCAATATTGTTCCATTTCATGAAAAAATGATATACCCAAAGTGCCACATTAGGGTGGACCTTAGCTATAGCTGGTGAAATTTTTTGCGAGATTTTTTTCACCCTCCCCCCACCATAAAATTGTGCCACTGGGTAAGAAAATAATTCCTGCAGAAGATAAAGTTGATCGGATAAGGGGAAGACGTGCCACATTGAAGTTGCGAAAAACATGGAATTTTGTAGGAATGAGAATATTTGAAGGAAAGACTTTTGATTATGACTAAACAAGAACGTTTATGTCACAATTTTAGGGGGAGGCGTGAAAAAAATCTCGCAAAATAAATTTCACCAGGTATAGCTAAAGTCCACTCTATTCATTTCATCGAGATTTCGGTGGACTTTTGTGTTTGCTCTTTTGATCACTCGGGTACTACCAAGGCATCGTGGTACGCGCCAGTTTGATTAGAAATACAGTAGAGTCTGATTAATATGGCCATTTTCGGACTTATATCATTAACCCTTTCAGGGGAAGCTCCGTTCTAGCAAGCTAAAGATATTCTAAGAAGCTGGACACTCTGTCCACAAAAGATCCGGAGATCTGTCCACAAAATGGACCTCAAAATTGCACTTGAATTTCAAGTGAAATTTTTTATTACATCGTATACAACTTATCGCAAAGAATAAAAGTCTCAAAGGAAGTATGAGTCTCAAGTAATTCCTGTGAGACTTTCGTTCCTCCTGATGAGTACTACACGATTCTTGTAAATGACTTAAAAAAGGATCAAGATCAATCATGCGGTACATTTTTTTAACAGATCTCCACCGATCCGGAGGTCGCAGAATCCTGCTATGGTATTCGTGCCATATAATTTTTACAAACCCGCGATCCCCGCGTCGCCGTCCCCTGACGTACAGTATTTACGGAACTTTCATTAAAGATTAGAACCGGGTAACCCTGTCTGTGGTTCAGAATCTCCGTCACGCCTTCGAACTCTTCGACCAACAATTAAAGATCCACACGGTATCCGGCGATCTTAATACACACTTTGATGGTGATCACAGAAACTGCGGAGGATGTCAGTGCGTCGTGCATGTTGCGACTCGAAAAGTGGATAGAGTGTCCGCGCTTGGAAGAATTGTCGTTGTGAAACATGAGTGAATTCGACGGGCAGCTGCGAGCAAGTATTTCCTGAAAGACTATCGTTCGGACGTCCAGTCCGTCGAATACAGAAGCTCGAAGAAAGGAACGGCTGGGAGCGGCTGGGGGTGTTCGCGATGCTCTGAGGGAGGAAGAATGCATAAACGAAGATTAGCGACGGCACAGAGGGTCCGACCGGTTCAAAGGATCCTACGTCGCCGAGATCGTCTCGCAAATTCTTTGGACGTAGGCGCGACTGTCGGGCTGTTGTCTCTTCTTGAAGGATCCCTCGATTAATCGGAAACGGACTACAAAGGCCCCGTTGAAGAGAGCAATCGTTGAAACTGTTCGGTTCGAAGTGGACGAGAGTTTCGAATACTTTTTGGTCTTCGAGTACGTCGCAGAAGGCGTCGAGAGGTAGTCGGGTTAAGTCAAAGAAGAAAGATGTGATTGAAAGAGGATTGAAAGGATCGGACGGTCGATCCTGGAGTCGTCGTGATCCACTGATACCCGAACCTCCTCTGGGCGTCGTTGCCTTGATCCAAGATGCTCGACATATTCCGAGGCCTGAAGAGCCTGATCAAAATTTCCCACGTGCACATCGACACCGCCGTCTTCCGGTTGCATTACAGCCTGACCGTGATCCTATTGATCGCGTTCTCGTTGATCGTCACCACCCGACAATACGTCGGCAACCCGATCGATTGCATCCACAGCAAGGATCTGCCGGAGGACGTGCTGAACACCTATTGCTGGATACACAGCACGTATACGATTATCGCTGCGTACCGGAAGCGGGAAGGTATCGAGGTACCATTTCCCGGTATGGACAACTCCAAGTCCCATCCCGACAGCGAAAGGAAGGAGTATAAGTACTATCAGTGGGTCTGCTTCATGCTGTTCCTTCAGGTAATTTCTAAGAAATTTTCTTGCTTCATACGGTAGCTCCTTATGGAGATTGCTAAGGGTACTCCTCTGTTAAATCGCTCAGAATGTCCATGATTTCACGGCTTTTCAATAGAAAACTACACACTACATGATGAGCCAGGTTGCCAGGCTTTATTACGAAGGTGAGGTCAAAGACAGTATGATGGGATATTGCAAATTCAGTTTTTCTCCGATATAAGGTGACGATGTTTGTTCCGTAATATGGAATTCGCTCTATCCTCTCTTCTTCTTTTGAAGTTGTTCGCTTGACACCACTTACAAGGGAGGTTACCCGATCGTAATACGCCGATTGTAATTGACATTCGTATTTTCGTATTTTTTTTATATCGACATTTATGTTAAAGGGGTGAAAATAGCCGTCAAAGTTGGGGTGGAAATGTCCATTTGCATTCTCCTATGTAATCCAGTGGATTTGGGCGAGAAAATACTGAAACTCCAATTTTCCATTCTAGGAGATTAAGTAGTGATTCGTGATTAGATTAGTGATTGATTAGAGTATACAAATCCGCAGTAATTAGTACATGGCTCTTTTTATAAATTTTTATAAATTAGGAATATCGTTAGAATAAAGTACGATCGACGCATCATACAGAGATTTTTCTACAAAGAGGCATCGGTGAAAGGGTTGCTGGGAAATGATAGCAAGTACCCTGGAGGGAAGGTAAGAAATACAAAATAGTTGGACGGAAGTGATGACTTAATAAAGCGCCAAGGACTCGTAGCGTTGGTTTGGTCGGTCAATAAAGTTGCATATCGGAGCATATGCATTATAGATAGATTTGGCAATGAGAAAAGCCGGATAACGAACGAACTAGTTGCGGCTACGCTCGAGGAATTTACTCGCTTCTTACAGAAGCTTATATCTAGTTCATTGCCAAGAAGGAAACCCTAAGCATATTAACTCCTTAAACCCGTAACTGTTACTTCGTCGCCGAGGGTCGCTGTCGTGTTCGCCTTGACGCTCGGTCAAAGACGATCCTCCACCCTCACCTTTCAACCCGTCGTTTCAAGCGGACGCATCGTTGCATGCTCGCTTCTAACAATCGCAACGGACACACTTTATTTCTCTTATTGGCGATCTTTTCAAGCATGTGCGGAGCAAAGCCAGGGACATTTCGAACATTGGGTTGGAACGAAAGTTCGTAGCGGTTTTAACCCCGATTCGTCCCTTGTGTCAATTTGACACAGTTTTCCCGAAATAAGTTCTACTGTTCTGTTATTTGTAGATAAGTTTGGCCAAAACCTCGTCACTTTTATTTGTTCAATGCGAAACACATAACCGAAAAACCCAAGATGTAAATGTTAACTCATCAATTTGAATGAAAAAACATCGAAAAATAACTGTTTATGGGAAAGGGCAATACATATTTGGTAGAATTTTGTGATATCAGTAAATACGAATCTGCTATTGAACGGAGATTGATTCGGAATAGAGAAATTATCATATTCTGTATTTTCATCACCACATTTCATTTTATCATCAATTTCATAAAATGCACTATAATATTCCCGTTATAATATTATTGTTACTGAAATTTCCTTATTTAGTATACCTAGACTGCGGATCTTTATGCGATTATGGCTTCTAAAAATTTTCAAAAAATGCTAGGATACAAAAAATGACAGAATTCAGTACGATTTTAATTTATTTCAGATCTAAGAAGGCTACTACCACGGAAAATAAGAGATTCAATTTTATTCCACTTTCTGAAAATTCGTTTACAAAAATTGAAGATTGCATAAACATCCGCAGTCTAATTATAAAAGATTAGTGCCATGCTGAGCAATGTTAAAAACAAACAAACTAAATGCTTCTGCGTGATAAATGATTGCATTCAGGAAAGGAATACGCTTTACTATTGCTGTAAATATAACATGCGAATAATTAAAATAGAAATAAAACTGCAGATTCTTTCGTTTATAAAAATTTTATAAACAGCTACTTCTGGGTATTGTTACTACCACTTCGGTTCTCTATCCTAACCAAAAAGCAACGCGTGTATCTTTTAATAAAGCCTCTTTAATAAGATAGAAAGTCTGTGTGCGTTTGAACAAGCCTGATCCTGAATCTCGGCTGAATAGAATAAACCACTAACTCTAACTTCTATTCTCCGGATGTTATTTCTCAGAATCTGTTCTGCGCACTCGGATCTTCCTTGCACCTGCCGCTTCAATTAGGCTAGGCGAGAAGTGATATCTTTGTGTCGTGCTCTTCTTCCAGTTGTTCTTCCAAAATTAGATGTGTGTAAAGTAATCAAAGTTCCGACAAGAGGACAACAGGGACCAAATTGTTTTGTGTTCTGTGTCCCAAATACACGTGTACTTTCTAAGCTGTTACTTTTAAATCCAATTGATTTGAATTCAAAGTAAAGTTGCAACTAATTGCAACATCCACGAATAAATTTGTGCAGCTACGATGTAAAAAATAATTGATTAATTATTGATTGAAAATAATTAAATGAAACTGATAAAGGGTCCTGTTCAAATAAATCTTAAAATATACATTTACGCGCTTATAGATCAACTATTAAGGGCAAATAAGCAATCGCTCGAGTGAAAATGACAGGCCAATTAATTTCTATCGTATTTACTAGGATAGCAGAGGTTAAAGATAGGTGCTAGATTCGGAATAGACCGATTAAGTAACTCGATGATGAATGAATGGAGTCTCTCCCAATTATGAAAGGATGGAACAAATCCAATTGGTTCTCCAAATAATTCAATTACCTCCAGTGTTACTCAAACATTAATTCGGCACGGTGCAAACTCTTGATCTAACTATAGAGTGACAATGACCCGAATGGATTCCTCTTCTTTTTGCTCTGGATCGTTCTTGGTGTCCCTTTTTCTTTCCCCCGTTTCACGACACCGAGTGCCGCTGGCTGCTGGCCAATCCTTACTAATCAAGAGTTATTATTACACTCGATACCACAATATACGTGCATCTTTTCACTTTTTCATGTCTGGCGTCATCGATATATCGATATCATCAGTTGCAGTAACGACCGAGCAGGTAGTGCAGCATACATTAGGTGGAAAATAGCTGTTTCCGCTAGATTTGTGCAGTGTGTGGGGAATAATAAAAGAAGGAAGCACCCGGTATAATTATAAGATATAATGACAAATTATATCTTTATGTAGAAATTGTATTGTACAATGATTGATTTATTGCATTTAAAGTATTAGATAATCTATAATAACACATATCATTCTCAGAACTATTCAATTGAACAGCGGAATCCTTTTTCAAAACTTACTGTCTTCTCATTTGATTTTTTACGCTTTTCTATTAAATATGGCCGGGTGCTTCTTTCTTTTGCACAGTAGTGAATGTATGTCTTAAATAAATCGAATTACATTTGAATCGAAATATTGCGGGTTATCTATTCGAAAAGTTGAGTTTCGATTTCAGGAGAATTTTCTCTATTTGTAGAGTGTTTTTTATTGTTTTGACTTTTTAAGGACGTTTTGGACTTTATCTACTCATTTTTATTACAAATACGTAGAATCCGTTGTCTAGTTACAAGGGAAAATATGGTCTGCTGCAACGTAGGAAATATGGGTATGGCAGCGTTTGCATGAAGATAAATCCGAGCGTGGAAACGCTATTAAATATAATCACTATGTCAAAGTTGAGAACTAAAGCAGACTGGCTGATATATAATAAAAAATATCCTTGGAAGATACAGAAACGAGGTTAAAGTGATTTTCTGTTTTTATGGGACTGCGTTGTAAAAATGAATAATTTTTGAAAACATTATTTAAAAACAGAAACATCCAGCGTACATACTTTCTCGTTTTATTTCGCGAAACTTGGAAATAATAGATTCTTCAATATACAGTGACTCCCACTAACATTCGGACACTCTTAAAAAGACCATAACTTTTTTCATAAGTATTTTTAAAAATTTCAATACAGGCCCGCGTAAAAAAGTTGTAAAATGCAACTTTTAGTATTATCTCTACAATTCCGACCAAATGCAATTTTTGAAAAAATTTCTATTCACATCCTGTAGTAAACTAATTGCTCTAGCTTCCCAAAAAAGTTCAAATTGCATAGTCCAATATTAACAAAGTTATCGTTTTTTTTAGAGCGTCCGAATATTAATGGAACTTTGACAATGAGAAAACACTAATGTGTATTATTGAAGACATTTTCTACAAACAATGATTTCGATAAACAGCGGGAATTATCATTTTCATCTGATTCTTCGGATTCATCTACTTCAGAAGATATAGATTTTTGTATTGTCTGTATGAAGAATTATTATTATTGAGTTATAATTGAGTGAACAATACTTATCTTGCATCAAATCATGATCTAAGTAATAAATACTCAATAAATATTGAATTGAAAGCGGTTTGCTTACAGAGTTTTTGGGGTGCCCCAACTTATAGGGCAAAATGTTTTTGTTTGCCGAAAACATTGTCTTCAGAAAATTGGCTATAACTTTTTATCCGTTAACGCTATCATTATACTTTCTGCAGCGAGAATGTAGCTGGCAACTATACCTTTCCAACGGTATACATTTTTTTGCGTAAGCCAAGAGAGTTGGGCATCTCGTTTAAAAGGGTTCGAAGTTCCACCAACGGCAGGAGAAAGATACTAGAAGATCATATAAGTTATGTGTTTAGCATCGAGGCCAAGGGATGCCTCTCAAGTTCGGCCAGTCTTCTGACGGCTTGCTTTCGCGCCCCACGTGTGTCTGTCACCGTGCCCGAATACTCGATCCGTCCTCCCGTACTCGTACTCTTGTACTCGTTTTATTTGACGATCAAGAAACAGTGTCTTCGTTCTCTTTCTCGCCTTATTCGCCATTGTCTGTGAACGTCGAAGTTTTACCAGCGTTCGAATGTGTGAGAAGAACAGAAGAGCAATGACTCGTCTACGTCTCAAGGAAATAATCACCAATGTGAAGTAACGCATTATCTGCGGGCTGACGAGTGCTCTTGTGCTTCCAAATTTGATAACCGACGCCACGCGTATTCCGTTTCTTCGGTTCACACCGTTGCTGATCGTTCACAGCTTTTTGTAACCGTTGGTACCAAGCTTCATCTAGCATCCGGAAATATATTAACTTTATCGATAACAATGACGGGCATATAATTCGACAGGTACATATCTTCCGAATTTTACCGTACTTTACATTGTCAACCGCAAGGGGGGGTCATTATGCATTGTAAAAATAAGTACGCCTGATATTGGGTTGCAACGAAAGTTCGTAGCGTTTGTAAATTAAAATTGTAAGCTAAAATTCAGATATTTAGTCAATGACATATTTTCCATTCTGTTCTATTACTTTTTGCCATTTTCGAAGTACCTTCTCATGTTATTGAATAAACATATGAATAAATTAACCTTAATTTTACCTTCGATTCTTAATTTGAAAACGCTGAGCATGGTCCAGCGGCCCCACCCACAATTTTTATTGATATTGTGTGGAAAACAATGGTTTTAGGTAGGAAGATAACTCCCTACAATTTTAAGTCACTAACCCTTCATATAAGGATGATATTAGGGTAAATACCATAAACGTAAAATTTTTTTTCTCGGTTGTTAATTAAGATATACAGATACAAAAAAAACGAAAATACTCGAACTTACTTCCTTCATATCATATATTTTTTTAATTCGAGTATTTTCGTTTTTTTTTAATCTGTATATCTTAATTAACAACCGAGAAAAAAAATGATACAGAAGGGTATTTACCCTCATATCATCCTTACAAGAAGGGTTAGCGACTTAAAATAATAGGGGGTTATCTTTCAACCTAAAACCATTGTTTTCCACACAATATCAATAAAAATTGTGGGTGGGGCAGCTGGACCATGCTTATCCTGCTAAAAGGTGCCCTCCAATAGGTGTATCTCCTCCAACCCAATAGGTGTATTAACACTAGGTCTACAGGGCCCGTCACGATGACGGGTTCTAATATTTTCAATTTTCGAACATTGTAAAGATGCATCCATGAGAAATTATTCAACATTTCTTTGGGTATATATTGTAAAAAAAATGGTTAGAAATTTGGATATACAAATTCTTGTTATTTTTTTAAAGTAATGCAAAATGGCCACTTTTAGTGGTAAAGTAGAAACTGCAGTATGGATTAATTAATACTATTTTCTCAATGAAAATGAATAAAATTCTAATTTAAAAAATTGAATTCGACTACGAAGGGGTAATTTGAGTTTGGGGGTTTTATATTTTTTGACACGTCTTTCATCCGATGTACATTCGTTTGAACATTCTTCTTCATACAACAAATAGTTCACGAGTATAAATTTAGGTATAATATATCGCGAAAATCATGAAAATGCTAATTGAAAATGCTGCTCCGATTTTGCGAGATGAACAAAACCGGGAAGAAGAAAAATTAGCAAAAGCGACACTAAATTGATGACAAATAATAAAATTCATTGATTATAATTTATTTCTATACAATAAAGATCATTCATTTGAAACTAACAGTTTTATCATTTCCTTTCCCTTCCATTTCTGTTTCTGATCTTTCTTTCGTTGATCTATCAATGTCAGATCAATTTTTCGTAACAATCTTTAATATGCATTTTCCCGACATTTATGACGTATACACATTTACCCTATACAGGGTGTCCCAAAAATGTCGTATTTCCATGAGAGGGATGATTCCTGCGGTCATTTGAAGTCATTTTTTCCTTTGCCAAAATGTTCTTTATATATTGACGAAAAATGCGGACCAATCAATTAGCAATATTCATTAATTTAGTGTAAAGTCATGCACAGTGTTTCACCAAAGCCTTCCCGTTGTTAATCCCGTTTCATACGAATTTAACTTATTGTTCTAATATTTGTTCAAACAATATTTTATTTCAATGTACCGAAGACGTCTTCGTAGAGCAATGGATTACCCACGCCATTTGCTTTTTTTAATGCGGTATAACCTACACAAAGTTATGATTTGAGATTTTTAGAAAGCGGGAGAGGGGAGAACCCTGAATATAAAATTTAAATGTCTGGTCTTTATTAGTTTTTGAGATATTATAATGTCTGTCAAAAAAGCCATTTTTGAGATCACCAGTTACATATCATTTTTCGTTATGTACACCTGTATGGGTGTAAACAAATTTTTGGATCGGAGCGCGATAGTAGGGGTAGCCAATTCTGCGTCATCGACTCTCGGAACCAATGCCGCCAGAATCGGCCAAAACTGGTCATTTTTCCTCTCCTCCTTTTCCCCTTCCACTATCCCATTCCAGCATGTGAGCATGGCATCCTCCAACATCCCCCACCAAGACCATAAACTAGTCACGTATTAATCTAGCCATCAGAGAGGGGTTAAACTGTATTCCCCTCGATTTCTTCGGTCTGGCGGCACTGCTCGGAACACCAATTGCCCAGGCGTTACTTACCCTATAATAAAAAAAAGCCTAACAATTTTCGATTTCGTATATTGTTTAAAATTACCGACCCTAAATGTGAATACCCGCTTAAGGGCAAGGGGTTAATCAGCTTATATGCACAGTGCCCGCAGATAAAGCGTTAGGAAGGTCTATGAGAGCCGGTCGAGGAAATGGGACAGAAGGAAATGAACGGCGACCGGTGCACCGATGATTCGATTTCCAGCTCGAACTCGGAGAACGAAACGGAAACGCGAGCAACATGCACGTAACGAAGCTACCACCATTTACGAGAGCGGAGATTTTTCACGCGTGGCCCGCGATCATCCGCGGAAACGGATCTGCTTAACAAGAACGAGGAGGAGGAGGAGGGTAAAACCTCGCGCGTTCGAAGAGGCTCGCTCGCCGAAAACCATCGAAGATGCCCCTGATGCTGAAGATGATCGATGTGTTCGGCTCCCTTCGGTCCCTGTTCAAGGTACAAAGGCTATCCGAGGACGCGATCGTCTTCCGACTACATTATCGCGCCACGGTGGCGCTACTTCTCGGTGGCTGTGTCACGTTGGCTTGCAAAAGCATTTCTGGCTCGCCTATTCACTGCGAGGCCGCCGGTTCCGTCGACAAGGTCGTCTTGGAGACGTTCTGCTGGCTTCACACCACCTACAGCATGGTGCACGCGTTCAACAAGAGCCTCGGCCAGGCAGTTCCTTATCCGGGAGTATCGAACAGCAAGGGCGTCGGACTGCACGGCCACACGCCCCATCCATTGGTCAAACAGCACAAGTATTATCAGTGGGTCATCTTCTTTCTGCTGCTCCAAGTACGATCGAGTCGTTCGTTTTATATGATCATTCGTAGATCCACTATAGTCCGTTCGACGAGACGAGTCACTAGCAGGGTTGCCAACCGACCCGGATTAGCCGGGATTGTCCCGGAACTGAAGTTGCTGCCCAGAATTCCGGCTCCATTTCAACCCTGGTCAAACTGTCCCGCAATTTCAGAAAAAGCTAGACTATTATTATCACATTTTAGATTTAGCTTTGTTGTTATTGCTACGTCTATGAGTGGACAGTCAGCCTCGTATAATAGTTAAAATTTATTAAAAAAAAAACTGTAGTATTATATTTTTACATATTTTTTTGTACGTAAAAAGATTTCGTCGCATAACTAGATATGTTATGTTAAGTGGTTCCTTAGTGGAGAATAATATGAAATTATTATACTTATACATTCAGTTTTGGGAAATATGTCCCGGAATGGTCTTGAGGAAAAGTTGGCAACCCTGGTCACTAGACGTAAACAAACTATGCACGTGGTAACACGCGCGGGAACAGCAGCGGCCCGGACCTACTTAACTTTCTGTTCATTGTGTTGTTCTTGTTTTATATTTGCAACGAATAATACTATAGTACAGCGTAATAAACGCCACTGCGTTCAGTTTAAAGTGAAAACTGTCTTGAAGACTTGCATTTTGAAATCATTAACCATTCCAATTTTAATCGACACTCCTCCCCGTTGGCCGTCCTACCAGCTCAAAGAATTTATATTAATAACCTTCTTCTTCGGAAGAAAAGCATATTCGTCGCTTCCTGGTTATCGATCAATCGTGACTAGATTATAAGCATACTCATAAGCCAAGGTTGCCGGGGGACCTTCGGTCGGCTTCGCCCTAGCAGTAATACGCTAAAGAAAAAAAAATCCTTTCCCGATCGTTTCCGTTAAGTGGATCCGCGAATGGGGGGACGCATCGGCGAAAGGGGAGGGAAAAAGAGCGGTCCGTCGTTCGTTCAAAGACGCTCCATCGGGTTTTCCTCTTGTTTAGCCAATTTTATCCACTTGCCGCGTGGCTCCATGCGGAATGATGCGCCGAGCTGGCACGCGAGCACGGTTAAAGTATAGCTCGTTCTATTTTCATCCATGGATTTTCCCTTTTTGTTGGATTCGCGTGGACGTCGGCGTTCGACCCTGTTCCCGAGTCGCGACAATTCACGGTTCTCTCGAATCGCGTGAAGGGTCCCCGAACTACACAACTTCGCGTACAGGGATTTCGGGGTAACAGGTTCGAAATTCAAATGGGGTTAATACGCTCCGCGTCAAAAAAGTGGCACACATGATTTATTTAAGGTTTTCAGAATTTGCACGCAACGAGGTATGTATACAGGTTGCCCCTCGTAACTGTCGCCACGATTTTTCGGACACTTCCGGTAGCCAAATAAAAAGAATGTTGGGAAAAAAGACAAAAAAGATCACCTTCATTTTTTATGAATAATTTTCTTTTTATGAATAATTTTCTTTTTTCATTCCTTTTCTATTGCATTTTGTAGATGACTAAAAACTAATTTGTTTTGTTCCTAATATTTTTTTATCTGACTACCGGAAGTTTCTGAAAGATCGTGGCGACAGTTACGTGGAACACCCTTGTATAGGAGAAAGCTACTCAGAATTTCAAGGCCATCAAATTCGAAAAGGCCTACCTTTTCTAACGAATGACCAAAATTTGTTATCATTAGACTGCGGATCTTTATGCAAACTAAAAATGTTCTGCATTGATTGTGAGAAGCAGGAATAAAATTTGATTTCATCCCTTAATGACTTTGTCACATTAAAAACAACATTACGATATCCTGAAAATTTTCTAATCCTTTACTGTTTAGTATTTCACTCAAACTCAAATTTCTTCATAACTGCATAAAGATCCGCAGTCTAGTTATCATTAATAAGTACTAGTTTAAACTAATGTGAGGGTAGAAGTACAACTTAAAATAATCAAACAAAAAGAAATTAATAACTATTATTGATGACAGAATTCGTTATTTGTTACTTGTTATTTGTTAATAGTTCATAACTATTATCGCTGACGAGAATTGTTTTTTGTTTAGCGGTAACCATTATCTATGACGGGAGGATTGTTTTGGTTACGAATAAACAATATCGATCGCAGAGACTTTTATTTTGGTTACTAGAATAAACGCTCCGGAATGTAAAAAATGTCGTAATGCTTACAAGGGCACTTTTTTAAAAATCTTAATATAGTGGATAGAAATAGAAAAAAAGGGAGCCAACAGCACGTGGTGTTCCCAGGCGGTCACCCATCCAAGTACTGACCACGCTCAACGCTGTTTAACTTCGATGATCGGACGAGAATCGGTTTTCTGCAACGTGAAATGACCGTTGGCTTAAATTATATTATAATTTGTCCGACACATTTTTGGCGATTATTATATTAGGTATTATATTATGTATTACATGTATATAATAACAGAAAGTTTAAGAAATTACAACATAAACTTGTGAAAAATTTATAAAACATGGAACTTTAAATCTGAAAGCTTAATGGACTTACAAAGACTTTAAAATAATATAATATAATAAAAAAAGTTAAATTCTTTTTTAAATACTTAAACATACTTTAACACTAGATCTACCAAGGGGGGGTCAAAATGACCCGCTACTGATTTGTTTTTTTTTTAGAAATATGAAAATTATCGATATGTTTTTCTGAGAAATTGTTTTAGTGAACTTCTCTATTGAACTACATATTTAAAGAAAACTGGTACGAAATCTGAATAAATACAACTCTGTCACCATTATAAGGCAATGTATGCCAATTGCGTTTAGTGCTCGGTAGTTCTAGTGTTAAAAATCTTAAAGAACGTAAACAAAATTCTTAAGGAGTTATTAATGAAAAACAGGGACCAATCTAGCGCGGTTACACCGGACGGATTCCAACGTTGGCATTGGCCAAGCCCGAATCCGTCCGCTGTAGTCGTGCTCTGATTGGTACGTGTTTTTCGTTAATAACTCCTTAACAAAGCCACGGGGAATATTCTTGCAAAGGAAAAGGTTACTAATACAAATGACCCGAGGAATCGACCCTTTTAAGGAACAGGAACATTTTCGGGACACCCTGTATATCGAAAAAGCGAAAAATGCAGAGGCCCTTCGGCTTCGGTCGAATGAGAGAAACGCTGTCTAGAGGCTCTACGGGTTTCTTTAATTAAAGCAACGATATTTCATTCGTGTTCGTTCCGTATGTTCCCGTTTACACGAGGAATACGCGAGCGTTTTAAGACCAACATCGCGAAGTTTAACGGCTCTTGTAACAGAATTCCGGTGGTGATACATTTAGGCGCCTACGGGACAACGTAAACTTGTTACCGAAATGAATTGCCGCTAAATCAACAACGATTAATCAATCCACCGTGCCCGCTTGAAACAATACTGCCGTTTAGTGTGATTTTATCGCTTCCAACGAAATGCACGACCGATCCGACATTTTTACACGCGTGCCAACGCAACGCGCGCGTTGATCCGTTGGACGGATTCGCGAACGGTGATCTCCTTTAATTAGACCTCGTAAAAGCTTAATAAAGGGTAGACAGCCTGATAAGGAAGTCAGAGGAGGAGAGCGCCGAGAATTACCGGTTTCTAATGCTTTCAATTTCAACTATGTGCCCCCACTTCGAAAAGTCTGAAAAAATTATATGTTAGCAACCATCACGATATGATAAACGGTAAAAATATAATCTTAGTGTTTCATAACTTCTACAAGATATCGGCATCTCAAAAATTGTTTTTATTCTTTAAGATTCGGTTTTGAAGCTAAAAATTTCGAAAAAATTCATGGATGTGCATTCCAAGTTAAAATATGCCTGATTTTTTTCAGAATTTTCAATTAAAGAGATTAAGAGAAATTACGGAAAACCTGATTTTCTTTGTCACCCCATTACCACCCCCCATGACGACATATAGAGTTGAAAATTGATACAAAGTATTTTCTTTGGATGGCCTATTGCAAATTCAATTTGGTGTAGGGGCACTTTTGACCCCCTTGTCCGACTACACCCTTTAACACTTTTCACGTTCACGGTTCTTTCGCAAAGTCTTTCGTCCGTCATCAACACTTCCCGTCAGCCGTCTTATGCGGTGTCTACAGGTTTATTATCATTAGGTTTATTATTAACCGTGCGAAGGTTGCGGTCCGAACAATTCCTTATTGGGGCGCTGCGCGCTGTGCATTTTAGAAGAGTGATTGGTAGAAAGCATTTAAAAAAATAGTCGAATTACAAATTATTTTAAAACAATAAAATAATTAATGTTAAAATTATTACAGAAAATATGTATTTATTACAGTAATTATCAGTAGATATGAATACCTTTCTCGTGAATTTTAATGCAAATTTCATCATGGTATCTTTTATAGTTCAAGAGTTATAGTTAAACATCACCAAATTTCTCGATTCAGCCCACTGTGTCGAAGGCTGTTTATCGCGGTGCAACGTTCACTTGAAATAATTTTAATTCCGTAAATTTTAAAGTGTCCGCTTTTTTAAAAACAGGTCCGTAAAGGGACCACAATGTAGCTAAAAACAATTGAAGTGATCTTCATTCTTTTGTTAAATAGAAACGTTTTTCCCAATTTTTGTATGGCACTTTATTTTATTGTCGTATAATTACCAACCAACTTTTGCTTGAAAAATAGTATCGGATTATATCGGAAATGCGTGAAATGCGTCACGTGATGCACTCTGAATAATACGCTACAATACAACATTGAAGATAATCTATTTTTGTTTAAGTTAATACAACAATTTGTTATTTTCTTTTATATTCCCGTCACTTTACCGCTAGGTGCAAGCTATCAAGATTTTGCTGGACATGGAGTTGGATAATGTTATACAACTCCACTATTTTGTAATTTTATGTAATAAAAAAAATATGAAAATAAAGCTAAAATGTTTGTTAATGTTCCCAAAAAAGAATTTAGTTCTTCAGTATCTTTATATGCGGATAAGAATGTTAGATATACTCATTTTTTTCTTATAGAGTTGCATACCCCTTTACTGCGAGCGGATTTAATATAATAGATCGCACGTGTTCCGATACAGCTAGCTGACATCTTCTTCCGATTTCTGTTCCAGGCGATCCTCTTTTACACACCCCGATGGCTCTGGAAAGGCTGGGAGGGTGGCAAGATTCACGCCCTGATGATGGACCTCGACATCGGACTCTGTTCCGAGGTCGAGAAGAAGCAGAAGAAAAAGATGTTGCTCGACTATCTCTGGGAGAATCTTCGCTATCACAACTGGTGGGCTTACAGGTACTACCTCTGCGAAGTTCTCGCCCTGGTGAATGTGGTCGGTGAGTGGTACGATATATTTTATTCCCTCGATCCCCTTCCGCGGATTTTACGCTCTTTCAACTAAATCATTATAGACTGCGGAACCTTTTTAGATAGATTCACTTTCTAGTTTCAAAACGCAAGAAATGTCGCAAGTTAACTTGCTAATATATAAGCGACTGTCGTAAAGGTTGGAGACAGTGTTCACAATAATGATCAACTTTTTATTAATGATTTTTATCGTAGAAAATTATAGAACAACTGTTATTTTTGGTCTCTACTAGAACGTTTTAGTGTGTTTCATACTGATTCGTTTTCTACCGAAAATTCTTCTACCCTGATTGCTTAAATATATTCTATTTGTTGGAATAATATAGTCTAAATGTGCACTTATAATGACGTGACTTGTCTTTTTTTGTGTGTGTTTCGAAAAGGCGTTTTTTGTAAAGGTTGGGACACAAACTTTTTTTCGTTGTTTTGCACATATGTACCACATACGTCATTTTTATGAATGAAAACCATGGTTTAAGCGTTTTCATGTAAAATAATCAAATGGTTAAAGCACTATAAAAAGGGTTATATCTGATCATGCTTGTTCTTTTTTTCATCATGAACAAAATTATAATGCGGCAAAGTAAAAGTTCGTTCTAAATATTAAAGTTACTGGTAGTACGCGCGTTTCTCGATTTACGCGGCACTTTATTCGAGCGAGATATCCTTTTACCCGGTAAATTAATCTCTCGTTTTACACGGATTTTTTATCCTCGGTTTCAATTTACGCGATCTCATTTTACGCGGTTCCCTGTTTTCCTGTTCCATGATAAATGATTACATGTTGTACATGTATGTGTATATCGTGCTTTTTTAAAGTATTTTTTTCACGATCGTGGACTGTTTTTACACGTTTTCCTCCCTGTAAAAAGTAAAAACTCCGCGTGGAACAGTTTATTTTGTAAAAAGTTAAATATCCGACCACCTAAACCTTTACAGGTAAATGTTCTTCGAAATGGCGACCTCGACAAGATATTTCAGGCTCATTGGAATCGGAGAGGAGGTATAGCACATTGACAAGTTCATCAAATACTTTTTTCTTCCAGTAGCTGTACACAGCTTCCAACGAAATCGGTTAAAAATGAATTTTTGTCGCTTTCCCTCAACCGTACTGAACACAAACCGTGCTATTCGTATACCATAGGAAACGAGCGCGAGCAACGGGTGTGTATTTCCGTTCGCTCGTCCGGCTTTCTCATTTGCGTGGTTTTACCATTTCCTACGAATCTCGCCACGTCGATGTGTTTACCTTCTTCAGTTATTTGTTTTGTTACTTTTAACGAATCTATATTTCTTGCCTGTCCGACGGACATTAAATGCCGCGTTTGCTTTCGTTATTCTACATATATTTTTCCCCGAAATCACCGATCGGCACCTTTCACCCATTTATCCGGAATAGTTTTCGATTTCCTGCTTTCGTCGTAGATTTGGCTAATGGCGAATGAATGAATGAATGATTCACAATAAAATTTGGCAAGCATACAGCTGGCCACCGGCTGCCTACGAGGACAGCCAATCCACGCGGCTATTCGTCACAATTCTGTAATGCTTAGTTTGCTCTATTCTATCGCTGTCAACCACGAAATGTTTGATTTGTAAATTCGCTTGCGTCCGTCCTGCAGATCGAGATGACAGGCTAGTTGGAATGACCTGAAGCCAAGTGTATACTAGAGTGGCTCTTATTAATCTGTGCAAAGTTTGAGCTCGACCGAATAACGAGAGTGCCCCAACTTAAACATTAAAATAATTAATTAAATACTCACAATATGTATATCACTAATGATCACATTTTACGCCCCATTTAATATAAAACAAATCTCGTTTGAAATATTTTTTTATACAAGTACCTAATTTATGCGTAGGAAGTAGTACTGGTAAGTGACACACCCTGTATATAGTTTATCAACTCTAGTATTTTCTTCACTGTCCCCGCAGAGTTGAATGCTCCTTAACCCTTGGGTAGTAGACATTTTTGGCAACTGCACAATTGGCAATGATTCGGTCCATTTCGATCTTTATTCATGCATTTGTCGTAGACATACTTTTAAAGGTATTTCTTCTGGAAACATTGACGCTGGCGCATCCAATTAGTTATATAACTTCCACCATTTCCAATTATTCATTTCCCATTCACCAAAGGGGTCACAATATCTCTGTGCACAATGTCGACGCGCGAACACATATCAGACATCAGACCAGCATTTTTTCTCAGTTCGCCTTCCTGTTCTTCCATATATGACCTAACAAATTGGGACTTTTCTTCCCTTGATCTTTCGTTAATATTCGTGGACTATTTTAATTTATTTCAATTTAAACGTCACTTTAGGGGCCCAAGAATATTTAACATTTTTTATACAATCCTGTAGACTTCGACGAGAAAATGCCAAGAATCCCAGTTTTAATGTTACGAATTCGCTGGTTCAAAAGTTATGGGTGTTAAAAGTTAAGCGATTTCAAGTGTCTTTGACCGATAAGGGCGCGCCGCCATGTTGGTATTTTCTCAGCGTCGTGCGCTGTCGTGCGGTGATGTCGATAAGTAGTCAGGCGGATCGTAAAGTGAAACCAGAGTTTATTTATTTACTGCGAAGCTGAAATGACTAATATGGTTAATATCGACGGTGAAACGACTAATTTTAGTCATGAAGACGGATATGCGTTAAAGTTAGAAACGCAAGGACGTTGTTAACGACCGGATACATTAACACTTTGTCAGGTTTGCTCTCATAGAACTAGCTGAGTGAGAACAATGGGGACACGGTTGTTCCACCGGTAATCATTGGTTGGGGAACAATAATCAGCTGTTGTTCGACGGTGAAAATGACAAATTGAAATTTGAATATGCGCAGGTCAAATGTTCCTGATGAACCGCTTCTTCGACGGTGCCTTTCTGACGTTTGGTATCGACGTGCTCAGATTCCTGGAGTCGGATCAAGAGGATCGAGTCGATCCGATGATCTACGTGTTTCCACGGATGACCAAGTGTACCTTTTACAAATACGGCGTCAGCGGCGAGGTGGAGCGACACGACGCTGTCTGCATATTGCCTTTGAACGTTGTCAACGAGAAAATATACGTTTTCCTCTGGTTTTGGTTCCTCTTTCTCGGCTTGCTTAGCTTCATGACGGTTTTGTACAGGGTAAGTGACGTTAGCTACTGCTGCAACGGAAACGAAATGTGTGAGATAGTCTCATTTCTATTTAAGCGTTCGATTTAACAGTAAAGCCTTGATCTAAGAAAAACCCTCGTGTCCGTGCTGCTACTTAGATTGTATGGTTCTACTATTTCTTTATGACCTCGCCGACCCACAGTGGTCCAGACAGCCGATCTAGCAGTTCATTTCGTAAAAAATGACTTGCCTCAACAATATTTTTTAGATGGACATTTTAGATATTATTTCTTAGAGAATTCTTACATTCTTACATCTTGAAGAGTACATCTTATTATTTAATACCAGTAGTTGGTGGCTCGACTACGGCACGCCCTCGCAACCAGGCCCTCCGGGCGGGTTGCCGCAGCTTGTCCGAATTTTCCGACTTCCCTTTCTAATTGTCTCGAATTCTTTTTCCTGAAAACATTTCCAGGACCTTAATGAACAAAACAAAAAAAGAATTACGCATATCCACCGTTCGAATCGTGAGTTATGGTCTTGAGTTCATACAAAAATCCCATAGAATAAAGCATTTTCATTTTTTCCCGAATTTTGCATTTTTCCAGGCAACCTTTCCAATTTTTCTTTAGATTGAGCTAGATATCTTAAACTAGAAGAAGTTCAAGATATTTATGCTTACACAAATATGTTTATAATAATACAAGGTGTCTCAAAATTCCTTCAATATCCGGAAATGGGAGGTTCCTGAAATCATTTGAAGCAACATTTTCCTTTGCGAAAATGACGTCCGCGGATTTGTTAATGAGTTATTAACGAAAAACACAGACCAATCAGAGCGCGATAACTGTCAATTGGCCGACTGTGCCAACACGCGTCTAGGTCGCGCTCTGATTGGTCCGTGTTTTTCGTTAATAACTTCTTAACACATCCGCGGACGCCATTTTAGCAAAGGAAAATGTTGCTTCAAATGATCTCAGGAACCTCCCATTTCCGGATGTTCAAGGAATTTTGAGACATCCTGTATAAATTAGGAGTAATATTAAAATAAAGTACGATCGATGTTACCGCAGTGATCCGTACAGTTTTACCCTATATAAAAATGTCAATTTTGAACTTTCTTTTGTCGGCCACTGTACGTGGAGAAGTAATACTGTTCTTCGGCTAGAATAATTATAATTTCTATCTTTCACGGCTTTGTTCGCATTTCTGAACGGATCTTTCGTCTTGTATATACGCTGGATCCAACCGGAGTACACGGTTTCAAAGTAACCCTTTCAGAATTGTGGGTTATCGAAACGCAGATGCGCTTCTGTTTGGCCCCCCGCTGCGATCCTCGTAGCGATGTATTCGTTCGAGCAACAGAACAGCTCGGGGCCTGTTGTAGCCGTAATGAACGTTGCGAAAGTAGAAACAGTGATGATTCTCGATTCTTGGTTCACAGATCGTAATTATATTCTCGCCGCGAACGAGGGTGTACCTTCTGCGATTACGGTTCCGCCTGGTCCGACGAGAAGCCATCGAGACGATCGTCCGACGGAGCAAAGTGGGCGACTGGTTTCTCTTATACATGCTCGGGGAGAATTTGGACACGGTGATATACAGGGACGTGATGCACGAGCTGGCGAACAAGCTTGCGTCCAGGCATCATCACAGCGTGCCCGGGATCAAGGGAGAGCTTCAGGAGGCCTGATCGAAGTAAGTGGTGTCTTTCGAAACCTCCTGCACATCCGTCCGGCCTATTTAAAGCGTCTCTCTCTCTCTCTCTCTCTCTCTCTCTCTCTCTCTCTCCGTTTCCCGTCCATCCACCCCATCAATAGAAATTCCCAGGCTGACTTATGCAGTTCGATATGTAACGCGTCTTCGATACTCGGCATCGTACCGCACCGCACCGTCCACTGCACCGGACATAAATTTCCTGGCAACTAGCGTTTGACATTTACGCGTTATCCTATTTCGAGCGGTTTAACAACCGCGCTAGAGAGCCTTCCCCCTTGTTCAATATCGGTTTGAAATAACAACCTTATCTCGAAAGCGACGCAACCTGCGAACCATCAGCTCCGAACGCTAAGATTTTCCAGCGATACCGTTTTCACTCCCATAGCGCTCGAGCCTACGATCGCTTTAGACTCTGATAACGCGTGCACTTCCATAATGATTTTCCATAAAGGCTTTGCACTCGAAATTCATCCTTACATATGTATGCAGTTCCTAAACGCGCCTCTACGCCAGCGCGGACCTTATTTTCCGACCTTCGAATTTTTCGGGACACTAATTCCGGATGTAAAACATATAATCTATGCAAAAATTTAGATTGATGGAATGACGGGGAACTGTGCCTCATGGAACTTGAACATTTTTTATTCTTCATACTTGGTTTTCTCCATTATAGTACATCGATAGTTCCATGCTCTGTAACTACACGGACAGTAAGAAAAATCGCAACTTTGGAATCTCAAAAATTGGCTTGCAAACAATAGTATTTTTACTGAACTGTACTTACTTAAACTATTGGGTTGGCAAGAAAGTAATTTTGGTATTTTGAGGTGAAATAAAACCCGATTTTTTTATTCAAGCAATGAACTTTCACTAATGGTGATTACCTGAAATCGCACTTGGATGAGACTTGTGCAGAATTACAATTGGATTACTCCAGGAATTATAATTACAAAGTATGTAATTGAATTACATCGTCATACAATCATATTGTAATTTATAATTGAGATCTTCATTCAATTAAATTACAATGTAATTCATAATTGCAATTGGAGTACAATTATAAGATACTTTGTAATTCAATTACAAAAGAAAATTGGGTTTTTATTTCACCCTTAAAATACCGAAATTACTTTCTTGCCAACCCAATATAATAAGCTATAGTAGTAACAATCTTTGCGTAATAAATTTTATCGAGTAGTGGGCGCACATTGAAACTTTGTGTCTCTTTCAAGCTAAATTCTCATTTAATCGACGCTGAACAATTTCGACACTTGTCCTTCCATCGGGATGTGCCGCTGCTTCAGTTTCAGCATGAATGTCGACGATGATCTTAAATCCATTTGCTTGAAATGACCGACGTATTTTCTGATCGGTTTTGGCGTCTGTTTCTCTTGGTCTCATTTTTTGATGAAGGCCGTCCCATAGTTCCCGTGTTACTTCAGAATATGTCGTATAGCGTGACAGCAAACGATTATATTGCTATATATATAAATCCCTAGATATCTCCCGATACGTTTTCCCAGCTTCGCAGAGCAATTCCAGCCGCCGACGTTGCTCTTATATAAATCGTTTACGGTTATGAGAACTGCTCCATTTATTTGAAAACAACATTTTAGATGTTCCATGTTGTAGCGTTACATTTCATACAGGCTAGGAATCTAACAACAAACAAGACGTCTACAGGGTGTCGCAGAAATGAGTTACATTGTAAAGTTACGCTCTTGTTACAGATTGCCTCGGAAAGTCGTGAAAACTGAAAGGATTCCCGTATCGAGGACAGCAGGCGTCCCGGCAGAAGCCGACAGAAACGCGGAGGAATGTCGAAGACGAAGATTCGAGGAAACGAGTTCCGGAACGGGACGGATCGCATTTTACTTACTACTCGAAGCGTGTGTTTTTCCTTTTTATGCTTCGCCGCATTTCGATAGCCCGCTGGAAGGAACTTCGGCGAACGTTAATCGTTACTCGCGTAAAAGACAAACAATCGATTTGTATCGCGCATTTATTCGTCCGTGTAGTTCAAGCCTTAACAGGCTTCGCGTAGCTCTTCGAATGGACAATTCTCTGTAAAAGGAACCAAACAAAAAAAGAAAAGAAATACTATTCGGCGAAGTGAACGATTTCGGTGCGAGCGAGGCAGTGTCGCCAGATCAAGACTTGTGTCCCTACTCTACGTTCCCCTTCTACGACGCTGTTCCCGCGTTTCGTCTCTGGCGCGCATGTGCCAGAATGTCACGTGACCAATCCGGTACCGAAAGAGAGGGTAACTTTTTCCCCTCGATTCGTGCTCCCTCCCCTCATCTGGCGACACTGGAGCGTGGCGAAAATGGCTGCCCAAATCCGTAGTGTTCTCCGAATGAATCGGAACGTTCTCTGTTGTCGCGAATTAACCATTTTCTCGCGAGGCAAGAAAAAAAGAAATGGCTGCCTAAATCCGTAGTGTTCTCTGAAAGGATCGGAACGTCCTCCGTTTCGCGAATTGACCATTTTCTCGCGGGGCACGCGTTACATTGGCACTGCCAATTTGGCAGGGGCGAGCTCGCAGCGAGAACCAATGTATCTTCTTACACAAAGACTGTGCCAACGCAAACGAACCCGCGTGTAACTTTTACCGGACTCTTGAAATAAATGTATTTTTATTTAAAAAGTAATTTAATAAATATATAGTTCTGTATTATGGGTGATTCTATGTGGATGTTTGATCATTCAACTTCCCGTACATGTACGGAGACCGTGATGGGACCAAGTTCGATGTGCAGGGTGTACAAATCTTTAGACTACAAATCGAGATAATAGTAAATGAATAATGGACATTCGGAGCAGTTTTGTATTTTTAGTAAATGGTACATGAGCACCCGGTTGGCTATAATGTCTATACAAGTGATGCCTATACAAGGGTTCAGAAAGTTGGTAAAATTTACATTTTCTCAGAAATCTTATGTTGAATACCAACGTTTTAGTTTAATTTACTGGACCACATGGACATAATAAACGTCGTTTATTCGTAATCGTTTATTATTATAATGCAAATAATTCCCACTCCTAATAAAACACTGTATAGATGTAAATAAAAAAAAACGGTGTAATATTTCTATCTCTTACGAATATTCCAGTATATTCAAGTATATTCTACTATCAGATGATTACATAAGTTCGTGCCCGATTTGAAAATAAAATTCAATGGTTAAATGTTAAAGATTTAGTTAATGATTGGTTAAATTCAAAGTAAAAAATGGTTAAATTTTCTACAATTAGAAAAGAATGGTGACTATATGTATAATTGATTAATAAAGTTGTATTCTTTAAAATTGAACCATTCAATTTTATTTTCAAATCGAGCACGAACTTATGCAATCATCTAGTGCAATCTTTCTAGTATGTATTCTGTTATATTCTAATATATCCTAGTATATCGGGAATATTCCGGTAGCTTCCAATATATTTCATTTGAGTTTGTAGCAATTCTGGTAGAAAATTTTCATTTTGCCTAAAGATCCGCAGTCCACTGATTACGTATCAAAGTTGGAACTTATCAGAAACATGTACAGACATGATCAGTGGTCTCAGGAAATTACCGAATAAATAATACGGGGAATAAGTTAACAAATAATCAGAGCAGTGTATGTTACGAAAGAGCAGTCGACTTATTTTTCGAGGCGGCTGTACACCATTATGAGATTTCGACAGTGCCTTGGTGCGACGCGTTCTTGGTCCCACCACTATGGTAGTGTGAGAGTATATTTCGAGTGCGTGCAAGTGGCTATATCTTCTTCGAGAAAGGGAGGAGGAACAGGGTGCGATGGTGTGCGGTTGGCCATATTCGGAAACGCGAGGAGGACCAACCGGTCCTCGTTGGTCCACGGCTCGCGAAACGCGAAACTTCGTGTCGGAAAAGGAGGCGGTGGCGAACGCGTTCTTTCTGCGTAACCGAGACCATTGGCATTTAAAGGCTCCCTTATATCCTTTCACTGTCCACGCCGCTCGTCCGGCTGTTTCTTCGTGTCACTTACGTTCCAGCAACATCCCCGCGCACGGGATCTCGTTATGATAATTATGTTCCGTCTTTCCATTCCCCGCTTTCTCTAAAACGAATCCGCGATCGCAATTTCAGGGGTCAGTCTCGTGTAGAAGGGTAAAAAGAATCGATTTTTCTAACTGTATTTTTTAAAATTGAGTATAGAACCTCAAAAAGAATTACCGAAAATGTTATGCTCGCGTTCGTTGGAATGACAAAATTACGACTGCGGATGTTTATGCAATTATCAATTTTTGTAGGCAAATTTTAAAAACGTGGAAACAAATAAAATCTGATTTTCAGTGATAGTAGCCTTTTTGTAGGTCCGAACTAAATAAAAATATGGAAATTTATATTATAGCATTTTTTGAAAACTTTCAGAAGCCATAAATGCCACAAACGTATTTTAGAAAAACTGATTATTTCAGCCTAACTGAAGACTCGCAGATTCGGTGAATTTTAATAAATGAAACTTGAAATAAAAAATCCAATAGAGCTTCCTTTGTCTATAGTCGGTTCATTTAATTAATTGGCTTAAAACTGTCTACAGTTCATACATTCCAACAGATAATTAAGACATTTACGTCATTTGCGATGCATTGCAAATTGTTCTTCATCATCTGGCAAAAACTGGAACCAGTTTATGAAAACTGACACTAAAATCCCATTAAACCTTTTGATAAACTAAACTTTATGTACCTCATCCTGTAAGTGGATAAAGTTTGCAATACGGCAGTATAGCAGTTCGCGATATTCCTTGATCGCGAATGCCTGAAACGTGTTTTTTACGGGGTCCATCATTTCAGAACCGGTAACCTAAAAAGTTATGCAAACGCTGAATAAGTGAATGCACGCGAGAGGAAGATTGGTCAACATGGTCTTCGTGGATGAAACAAGACTTAATATTTCAAATCGTACCGGTTTGCACAGCAATACGTGCAACAGGAGATTCATTGATGATACCAAACGATTAAACTGGTCCCTTTAGCAACGACTATCCTTTTCTACCGTTCTAACATTTTAATAACCCCGTTCCTCGATATTCAGCACTTTATTTACGCGATAAACAATCTCTTGATTTATGCGCATTTTTTATACGCGATCTCAGCATATCGCGGGAACATATCTTCTTAGAATCTATACAAGGTGTCTCACTCATGTGTAAAAAATTTTGTATGTGTAATTGGAATGGTACCATCTGGTATCAACACCAACAGGGGTTGTTTTATGTTAAATGATGTTTTTTCTCGTAGTTCTTTCTGTTTATAGACGGACTTTTCATGAGCATTAGAAACAACAAGTCGTACTTTCTTTACAGCGTGAAAAAAGATCAGCGCTACGGTTTTGGGTGTAAGATACCACAAATGATTACAAAATTTCCGTAGTGCTACGAAACTTACTTGATCATTTTTTAAAAACTCATGGTCTTGTCTTGGAGCTTCTACAGCAATTGGATCCACGATTTTAAATACAATTTTCTGAGAAAAATACAAATCTGACGTATTCCATTTTCTTCATCCTTTGACTTAAAGACGTCTTTTTAGGACGTAAGACTTTTAAGCCTAAAATAGACGTCAAATGGACGCCTTTTAAGACGTCGTGTGCTATCTGGAATATGACGAATGTCACCTTCGTTTCTCGAAAAATAATGTAAATATAAAAAATTGATATAGGTCATAATCAGTAAAATATTCTGTAAGTTCTTACCCTTCCATTTTTTTTTTAAATATTGGTACTGTTTTCGAAAAAACGCTGGTCCAATTTACCGCGAGCACCCTGTATACACAGACAACTTCAATATTCTTTATACTTCGAGTTCGTCATTTACTATGCTTTCTCACATCATGCGCTTGATATTCTTGAATTATTCTTTCAAAGTTGATAAACCTTAGAAATTTAGGTGGCGCTGTAGTCGTGCACCGCAGTGTACGTCAGCGTTCGAATACTTTCGCGAGCAACTGTACCAGGTACTGCACCCGAGTGGATTTTCCTGGTGACTCATAAACGCGAAGACTTACATTTACAGCCTAATACTTCGTTCCGTCTCCGGTCGAAAATTCAGATCGAGAGTATGAAATTTCCCTGCTGAGTTTTTCGGGAACAGAGAGGAGAATGAATGTTGGCGGAGAGAAAAAGAGGGGAAACGTTTGGGCGTGGGCGTTTCAAGGTCTTCTGCTCGCCATTTATGGCTGTATGCAAAACCAGATACAGAGAGCCACGACAATGAGCGAGACAGAGACATTTCGAGTGAAGAGAGAGACGAAGCATGGTCGTTTGGTTCTACTATGAGCTGGAAAGACACGGGAGACTGATTGATCGCTCAACGATCGTATAATCATTCCATAGAGTCTACCATACCTGTAGGATAAATCTTAATACTACGGAACATTTGACTTCGGAAGCCTGCCAAGAATAAAAGAGTCTGTTTTTTTTCGATGAAACGATATTAAAAATGAACTTTAACATACGAGGTGTGACAAAGAAGGAACCGGACTCTGTCAGTGTCCTGGCGAAGCTATATAACATGGTCAGAAGTGCCCCCAAACAAAATTGATTTTTCGTTACACCATTCGATATAGGGCTCCCAAAGAAAACACTCTGTGACAAGTTTCAAATCTGTACCCCTACCACAAAGGTAGTTACAGGGTGAGCAGCACGGTTTAATGAATCATACTCTATTTCTTCTGCTCTGCTCAACAAAAAATTACGAAAAAATTCATGAACATTCTACCTAATAGCACACGATTTTTCGGACGCAAATGGATTTTTTGAGAAGTCCGGAAGCATAAAATTACCGTTGAGATCAAGTCGAATTTGTCGAACTTCATACCATCGCAAGGAAACTGCCAGAGTCCGGGTTTGTTTTTTTAAATGTTATTTTTTCTCGTAGTTTTCAAGATCATCGATGCTTTTGTTTGAATAACTACGTATATGTTCGTGTTGCATCGCGTAGCTCATAAGAAAATGCACCGTGGCATGACCTTCAAATGACCTTGGTCTCCAACGATGAAGGTCAAACTTAAATTTCGCTTGTGAGGAGAATTCAGGCTTTTTGAGAAATGCTAATACCTGTAAATCTGTAAAAACTGATAACGTTCCGTGGTTCACCCGTACGTGTAATAAGTAATAATATGTATTTAGCAGTCGAGGGGTGACTCAGAGTGACCACTGAAAATTGCTGAACCACTATCCACAATATTGTTTACATTATTAAATATGTTGGTATCTAATCAATTTTCAAGTTAAAATAGCTCCGACTGCACAGGGTTAACGAACGTTCGACTTGTTTGATCAACTATTTTTAAGCAGGCATGCAGAGACACTCGATTCATCGGAAGGGGCACTAGAACTGATCCACATCCTTGAAGTGTTAGAATGCGACCACTCTCGTCGTTCACAAGTTCAATAAAACGATGTACGAACGCACTGCTTACCCAGTGTCAATGAAAACTGCATCAAATTGGTCCGGGGAGCAGATAAGAGGTACTGAATAGTCTGAAATTGAAGCACCGCGAGGACACCCAGTATACCCGCGGTATCTTCAGAGTGACACTAATGAAGACTCTATGGCATTATAAACTTCTTATTTAATTTGTCGAAACCTTGGGCGTGCGGCACTAATTGCAAGAAGAGTTCCCTTAATTATGAACGGTAGTGCATCTGGCTTGGGGCCAACAAATCGTTCCATCCGTAGCCGGTGTTGTGTGTGTGTGGAGTCTCTCAGCAGCAGCTGAAAAGGAGCAGCATCATATAGGGGATCGGAAGGTACGTTGCTGGAGGGCCCTGATCACGTCGCGACGTAAGGCCGCCAAGCTATACCGAGCGTGTACGCACTCGCGCTCGCACACGCACTCGGTTTCGCAGGCGTAAATAGGTGGGTGGTTGGGTAGGTAGGAAGGATAGCCGTAAGAAGGCGAAGTGGATACGGACACGGACACAGACATGGACACGGGCACGGTTTGTCAGTGTTCGGCTCGGAAAGAGAGGGAACCTAACCGAACCGAACCGAACCGAACGAGCGAGCGAACGCTCGGCCCGTTGAGAGGTCTCTCCTGTCGCAGGTAAAACGCCGACACTGGAAAGTGAGTTCAGTCGCGGCCGCGCGATCGCGTCGGACGATATTTACCTGCGCGTGGAACTCTCTGCGACCGGGAGCGTGACCTAACCGCCGCGCCGAGTGCCGAGAACGAAACCCGCGCGTCCTCGCTCCTCGTTGCCTGCGACCAACCTCTGGCCTGACAAGGTAGGAGTAACTACCTGTGTGATACGCCCGCGTCGCGTCCCAAACGCTGAACCATCTTCTCGAATCCGCTCGGATTCGCCTGGTCCTGCTGGTCCCAGCGAGTACACGACCTTCCGCACACCGATGGAAATCGAAACCGGTGACAGTAACTCGAGAATAGAGCATTAGCGAACAATGGTCGCCGTGTATAAGGTATTCACCGTCGGGTCACTGTAAAATCATCGGCGATCCTCTCGGATGACGACATTCCGGGGTTACACCCACTCAGTTTGAATAAATACTCTATCCTGAATTCCACGGGACTCAATCTCTATCTCGCTCGCCCCCGCACTCAACTCTTTGACACCCGTTTTGGTCACGAATTTTTCTCTTTGTCTGATTCTTTTTTTCACGGAGAGGGGACTTGAGGCTCCATTGGCGGTGTCGGTCGATTAGTTGGGACGAGGAGATTTCGCGGGAGCGCGTAGGAGAGTCAACGATCGGCTGGTTAATTGCGACCGTTAATTACTTTCACTGAACGGACGCGGAGGAACCACGCATAGAGGAATCGAAAGCGGCTACGCCAGTGGACTCGCTCTGGGATCGGTTCGCGATCCGCTCGGCAAATAATCCCTGCGTGTCTGGCTATTATACGGAACACGACACGCAGGGAGGTCCCTGGTGTTTCGCAGCTTCTACATTTCGGCCGCAAAACGACGAAACCGCGCGGATAAACGACCCGGCTCCGACTCCGGGTCCCGCCCCCTGTCGAAAACCGGTCCTGCTCGCGGCTCCCAGCCGATTTTGCCTGGCGAACACGCGAACGCCATCTTGGATCCGCCGGGGATGACGTCATTGGTACAAGGCACGCTCGCCTGTAGATACTGTGCACTCGCCTGTTCGCCTTGCACGATTCTAGCGGCAGCTAGAGATGGGAACAGAGGCTGCGCGTCCAATAGCGACGCTTCTCGGAACGGGCATCGATATTCCGCCTCTGACTTTCTTGAACTATGCTCGAGCATTCAAGGGCTTGTCGTGGACCAGTGTTGGGCGTTATTCGAATACTATTTTATTCGACTACAGAAGCTGAAGAAATTATTCTGCTGAAACTCGCGTGGTGGAAACTCAAGCGACGCGACGGAATAGAGTAGATGTCTCTTTGTTGTAATGATATAATATCAGTTTTTAATAAGAATGTTGTATCTACAGGGTGTCCCACCTATTGGGGGACCAATATTTTAGTACGTATTTTATTTTTTGGGGGTTAACGTCTTTGGAGGAGCGAGCGGGAGGGGCCCCCCAACATTTTCAAAATGGGAAGTAGTACATATTGATTTTTTGTTATTGTGATACCCCTCATTAAACTGGATAACATTTACTTGAACTATTCCTTTTATTGTGCATATATTTTGTACTAATAATTTTAATGTAGTGAAAATAATATGTTTAAACTATGAAAGTCTTCTAATCTTTCCACTGATGGCATAGATTTGGCGTGGATTTGCGTCTGCAAACCGAGCCCAATGCGGATACAAATGGGTCGGAATTTGTCGACAAGTTTCGTGGCAAATTCGTAGCAAATCAAAAGCAAATTGCTTGCTGGGATGTTGCTCGATTAGGTCGGGCGGAATCGAAAAGAAAAACGATTCATTTCACTATTCTTCGCAGCCTCTCTGTAATTACGGTAATAGTCCCCACTGTTGCGATTGGATGCGAGTACTGTATTTAAGAATGCGGTTTTGAACTCTGCGTGCAAGATTGTTGTACGGGAAAGTTGCGTTGTTCCTCAGAGCTCATTACCCGATGCTTAGTCTCCTTAAGGTAGTTCGAAATAACATTCTCAGTGAGAATGCTAGATGTAGTTATTCCTGAATGGAGAGTAATAGTTAAGGATATATTTTTGCTTAAGGAAAACAGTCTAAGCTACATTGCTAAATGTATGTTACAAGAATTTCTTCAAGGTCTACGCTCACATTAACATTTTACTTTTATAACTTATTCTAATGTATGAACAACGTCATTTTTCTAACGAGTCTGAATCTACGTGCAATGCATTTTCGTTTAGAATGGTTTACTCCGAAAATGTTGTAAATCTTTTTTTTAATGTTAAGGGAGTTCCATCTTGCGGTCTATCTCGCAAGAAAAGAGCACGCAAGGCACAATGTGGAATGGCACTCTTAAGAGATGCCTACACAAGGTATAATGTGTTTGCGAAATTTCGCTATTAGATGATGGCATATATGAAAATTATTCATACTTTTTCATAATGCGTAGTAGCACTAAATACGGTGGCTGATAATGAATATTTTATACATATCCTCATTTTTTAAAAGAATTAAACTGGGTGGGAAAAAATAAGTTCAGTTAAAATGTCCTAAACGCTCTATCTAATGGATAAACGATCCTAGCCTTTTCAGGCATGAACGATTCAAAATCGTTTTGAATCATGCCTATTTGCCGCCAATGGGAACGCAAACGGGAACGTAACGCGCGAAAAATGGGCACAAGCATACATACTTCGCATGCAGCGATCGGTGTTCATTAACAACTTGTAAATGGAGCCGCAACTTCTCAGTCTTGATCTTTATTTTATTTTATCGAGACGAATTAGTTTATATATTTTTTTGGTTTTTTATCTATCTTTACATTAACAATACGAAATCTTGACTTCGATGGTCAACAAAGAAAATCTAGTAAGCTACTCAACTTTTAGGGACGAAAAGTAAAAAATATTGTATAATTTCATCCTCAATCCATCTCGATATATACTTCGTGCTACGAAAAACACTTTCTACAAATTTACAGATATTTAAGTTTCACCTTCATCGTCGGAGTTTAAGGTCATTTGAAGAGCATGTCACAGTGCAACACGAAAGTAAAACAAACATCGATGACCTTGAATACTACGAGATAACACAACATTAAAGAAAACAACCGCTGCGGGATACTGACCACTTGATACCATTCAAATTATACATAGAAGAGTGTTTACTTTGTCAAATTTAAACAAGATATTCTGGGGGTTACAGTTAAGTGAGACACCCTCTATACTGCGGATCTGTATGCATTCATAGCACACACATATGCCTAAAATAGAAGAAGACGTGTACATTAATAAAAATGAATCATATTTTAATTTTATTTTTACCACAGGAAACCTTTTTATCCATGAAAGAAATATTTCCTTTATTGTGATTTCCATGAAGTCAGGTAAGAAAATGATAATTTGCATACAGATCCGTAGTCTATTAAATAATTCTTCATCTTTCTTCTGCCTCGAACGGTTTTATCTTGCAATGGTCTAGTTTTTGGTCGATTCGTATTATCGAATTATTATCCACCCGCATATACATAGTAATTGACAGTTCGACCCGCACATTTTCAATGATATTTAGATGATAAGTGAGTGGGCGCAAGTCGAAAACTTTCACATTTTTAGTAGTTTTTAGTCGTTTCACTGATTCTGCGGTATGTATCTCGTCGTTATTACGCAGAACATTGCTTACCGTCCGTAAATCCTTTCCTTTATCTAAGCGTTCATCTATTCATTTTCATACACTTCGCAGTGTTCACTCGACTTTAGAAAAAAATCTATGTCGTTTCTATCATGGCGTCCACTTGCACCGAGCCTTTCTCACTTCGTAAGTCATGGAAATACATAGTAATTCCAGTCGTCGGACTATTCAAATGAATTTTTTCGTCGCCACTGGATGCCACAGTTCTTCGCTTCTTTTTCTGATCGATGTGGCCTCGAACGAAACTGTAAACGAGTTTCTCTACATTTCGCAATTGACTGCAGTCGTTTTAATATTCTTCGGTTAATTCAGTCGTTGCTACAGTCATGTAGAAATGGTTTAAATTGTTATGTGACGATATATCTCCGCATCGCAATATGTAGTAGTGGTTCACACCGATATACCCGAGCCGAGATCAGATTATTACAGTGGAGAGGATATTTTTTTACATTCATCGTGTACGACGTTTTTGCGACTATAGAGAATTTACCGTATCTCGTAAACTAATAGACAACATATGTCAAGGTCATTGAAATCGGAGGGTAGATAGCAGAGTTGGGCAAAAATTTAATCAACGATTGACGATTAACTTCATCGATCGATTGAATCAATCGTCGATTTTTCAATGATTACCTTCTTTAATTGTACACATTAATCCATCAATCTTGATTAAAATTTTAATCGTTTAATGGCCAACTCTGGCAGATAGCAAATCGACCCCATAGATCTACAAGTCAAGTTTTTTGCGAATATCTCGTAAACTAGAAACGACCGCCAAGAATTTGAAAAGGAAATGTTGTTAAGAATTATGAACTTGACAACACATCTAAAGCTCATTAAAATCGGAAAGGAGGTAGCTCGACAAGTTTACCAAGTTTGGTTAGCCCACATCTTGAATCCTACTCCATAATGACTCCATAATTTAGAACCCTTATTACAGGTACATACTTATCTATGACGGTCGAACATGAGCACCGTAAGTTTCTCCAATTTATATTCTATAATTGAAGGAGTCATTGCGAATACATTATCATAATTATATGTCACCACTGTTATGTTTACACCTAGCGCGTTACCTGTCGAAACAGCAATCGCGAAGTTCAATAACAACTGAAAATGATTCATAGCGTTCGTCAATTTTTAAAATATACACAACCTCGTTTATTTTCGTAGCACTTTTACCGAATACGTCTCCTAAAATATAATAACTGGCTTCGTCCATTTCAATTTAAATTGTTGTAGTAATGCTGTGGGTTTACGCATTTTTCTTTTAATGTGCCGCTACGGTTTATTAATATTTTCCAATTATAAATAAAAACCACAACAATGAGAGATTATCTAGTCTCACTTCTGCCTCCTGAATACATTAGTCACTTTTCACTAATTCTTAGTAACGTAGTAAGTAAGGCAAAGATATAAAATGCCGATAAAATAAATGGAAAGCGACCAAAGATCCGAAAAATAATAATCTGATTTGGCTTATGCGAATATACCATAATAAACATGAATTTCTGAATCTAGGCAAAAATTCATATATTCGCATAAGCCAATTAACATTTATTATTTTTAGCGTAGAGAACGATTAAAGTAGCATTATACATATGTGGAAATAGGGTTGTTGTTACAAAGTTTTGGCAAACTTTGCACGGGTGGTAGAAAACTTCCAGTTTGTTCGGAACCAAATTTCAGTTTAGAAATTCTAACAAGATACGCGAAATCTTGCTGTGTGATGGAGCTCATTAAACGTAGCTGGGCGATTAAATGAAAATTTAGATCTTGGAGATTGGATAGTACCCACCGAATAAAGGAAGAAAGTATTAATAAACACGTGCCGCTAAATAAGTACTTTCAACGTTGCAAACAATTCCTTTTTCCGTTTGGAACGAGAGATAACACTTTCTACGTGTAAGAACTTTCTAAAAAGATTGTCTACATGTCTTCTCACCATTTTTACAAAAGTTTGGCACCTTCTTATCGGAGGAGTATACATACCTGAAAAATCGTTGGTCGCTTTCCAATTATATTATCTGCACTTTACCTTACTTCACCTGCGTTTATAATTAGCGAAAAGTGACTAATGTTTTCAGGAGACAGAAAAGAGAATTCAACTACATAACGACTTCAAACAAAATTAAAGGAGCCAGTTAATTTGGGAGACGTACTCAACAAAAGTGTTGTGAAAATGGAGTTGCATATATTATATTAAAAATTTTGAGGTTGATATTCGGCATACAAACTTCTTATTAGATTCCAGATTTCATGCATTTATGGCAAAAATGAGCAGACGCAATTGAAAATAGTGAAAATATCGGAAGACTTTAAGTGAAATCTATTTTATATTTAGCTCCTGTGTCTTGCAATTGAAGTACAAACTTTTTATATAGATCATAATAATCCGTTCAAAATACAAAACTAATTAACCAATTCTAAAAACCGACCACTCATGTATAAACCAGTAGTTGCTAATGGCCCCTATGAGGTTGGTGCAACTAAAAAATAAATAAAAACAATTTTTTAAGGAAAGTCTATTTAAAAAGTTCAAGCATAGAAGAATGGAACGTTATCGAGTATTGCGAAATTTTCTCACTGTGTCGTTCCTATTGATTGCTATGCGTGCTGCAGGGAAGTATGTAGTCAGTTTCCGTTCAGCCGCGTAATAGCAAACTAAATCGTATAATATTCGTCGTTCAGTTTTTGCCTACATTTCCGGCCTCGTGTCTGGCACGGCTAAGATAACGAGTCCCATTTTTGATGAACGACAGCCCGTTATCATACGTCTCGGAGAAAGGTTCTGCTAACGTCGCGGCAGTATTAGCTCGCTGCGTGTGAAATGCTATTCTTATGCAATTTATCGTTCGCGGTGTGACGTCATAAGTTGATGACATTCAATTGTCCACCTGAGCATCGGCGGCACTATGTGCAATTTGTTTCATGCTGAATACAATACAATTTCTATTATATGTCTATTAAAAAAAATGTGCAATTCAATGCGTAACAATATTATCATCAAACGACACAGAGAATGCATCAGTGCACTTGAAAATTACCGGTTTTTGTTCTTTTGTAACTATATGTGGCCCCCATTTTGAAAAATCTGAGAGAACTATATGTTAACAACCATAACGAAATGCTAACACTGTAAAAATATGAACCGTGGTATATCTCAATAACTTCTACAAGAAATCCATTTACCCATTATAATTCGGTTTGGAAGCTAAAAATTTTGAAAAAATCTATAGATTTTTTTCAGAATTTTTAATTAAAGAGAAGATGACGCTTGAAGATCTCCCGAAGCTCCTGAAGATCATTTTTTATCCATTTTGGTGTAGTTTTCTTGTTTTCATTCATCCGTAAGATGATGATATTTAAGAACTATTCTCTTTGCTGCTTTTAAATAAAATCTCAGTTTGCAGAAATCGTGTTATTTAAAATGTAAGTATTACATCTTAAATTTTCTTTTGTACGCAACTGTACCTCTATCGCCTAGAATTCTTTGCATCTGCTGCAGCCGTTCGTTACGGTGCGTAGAATTACCGTTTCATTGCCGTTTCGGTATCGCAATTATTCTGACAGGTAGTCGTTTTGAAAAGCCGCGTTTCGATATTTCCTGAAACGAGCTGCGGGCACTCACCTAAGAGCACTAGGTTCAGAAATGTATTCTTTCTACCGTGGACTTTGTTTGATCCACCTGTATATCCGACAATTAGAGAAAATAAAGAAACAGATAGGGAAACGTTGAATGTTTTCATTATTACTCAGGGTGTGGGAATAACTTTGTCCACCTTGAATATCTCCGTTGCTTGGAATAATACGAAAAAAGATACATACAGTAGGACCTCGATTAACCGGCTTGAGACTTTGAGACCCGAGGGAAATAATTAAAATGTACATTATATTCCAAAATAAATTGTTTATTTTTGAAAATTTATTTCCCTTCATAGATATAACGATATTTAAACGCATATTTGTTTACAATCGGGAGCCGGTTAATCGAGGTCTTACTGCATATACAAAAGTTGCATGAAATAAATGTAAACATTTTTATATAAGTGTATTAATTTCTTTAAATGGAATGATCAACCTTTTGTGTCGTGAGTTGATAGAGTATCAAATCCTACGTAAGAACGTATTGACCTTCATATGTCCCAAATCTGAAGGTACCTAAATCAAACGAGATATTAATGACATAATTTTCGAGCACCTGTTAGCTTCGAATAGTAATAATAATTCCGATCCAAAAGAATTCCTGCAAAAAGCAAAGTTTAACGTATAGGTACCTACATATATAGAATAGCAATGGAGTTCTGCATTAAACGCGGGCTAGTGTGCAATATGTTAAAACAATCCATGAACGATAACGTAGAAAAGTGAAATCGCAATTTCTTCGAAAACACAAAAAAAGAGTTTTAAGAATAGTCGGATATGTGTGTTAATGCGCACAATACTGTAGGAAGCGACGGATCCTAACAGTACATGTGTATGTAAATTGTTCAGTTCAGGTGCACGGCTGCTAATGGCTGTATTGCCGATGCTACCATTCCGAATAAATAAATAAATAATAAAAGTTTGAAAAGTTCTGCGCGCGACTGCACGCAACCGGGCGTGACAGGCTTGAACTTAACGGTCCCAGGCCCCAGGCCTCGGATCTCCGTGGCCGACGGTTTCGCGCGGTCTCTTCCGTGAGGTCACGCAAAATTCGGAAACGCAAACGTAGCTCTTTTGATTACGAGCGTTCTCTTCGCGTGGCAAATGCCCATAACATAGCCAGCGTCCGTTGCGAACATGCTCGAAACACGCGAACCAAAACCATGACCGACAAATGGTACGAGTTTTGAGCAAGAGGTACCGTTCGCGAGGAACATTGCCCAAAGCGATCTGCGGATTCCGCGGTTTTGCACGATTGCGTTATTCCCTTCATACAAATAACAATAGTGGCCAACCGGTTCTCCATTGTGTAGGGTAGAGTGGGGCTGAAAGTACGGCGGGTAAGAAGATCCGAATTGAATATCTTTGTTTGTGGTCGATTAAAGTTTCCCATATACTGTGGGTAATGTGGGGGATGCTGATACAAACCATAGTCTTCATCATCATAGCCATCAAAGTATTGTCAAGGTCACCTTCATTTTTTCAATGGCACTTGGTATTTTTGACTTAACAGTATTATAGCCCGTATCAAGACTAATTCAACGACCTAGTATACCATGACGTTCGGATGACCTTGAGGTACCATTTAAAAAAATGAAGGTGGCCTTGGCAATAATTACAAAGAAAATTTTCGAACTTTTTTTATTGCAATGTATAGCCAATCGAAAACTGATCGACTTTTATTTAAAATAACACTCAATTGAAAAATCGTGAAAAGTGTTACGTGGGACACCCTGTATATATATCGTATTTATATATAAATATATTAGAAAATATATACTTCCCGAACAGACCTTTAAATTGGTTTTGTATGGGTTATCTCTCCCTAAAAGGTCGTTTTTCCTTTCTATAAGTGTCGCCTCTTGTTGTATCCATACCCTTTGGTTAAGGGAAACAGTTTAGCATGCGAAATGCTTGCAAACATGCTGAGCAGTGTCTACGAACTTGAATAGATTGAATAATCTTCTCACTATATAACAGACACGTTTTAAATAAGGTACAATGCGAAATATTAAACATCTTGGGAGAAGAGAAAGTAGACTCATATCACTTTCAAATAACGCTCATATGATCCTTCCGTGAGTATAACTGTGTTGAATCAGGAAAGACATTTTACATCCACGGATGTGAGTTACCATTCCAATATCGAAATTTCAATAATTTCGTATATCTTGTTAAACTACTGACAAGTTGCATTTGATTTTACTTATAAACTGTGTTTTATATCCTCCGTTTCACTTAATAAATCAGTTTGTAAAACAGAAGAAGTTTTGTCGATAAAAAAAAGTGAATAGTGCTACGAAAATACCTTCGGATGACAGTTCCAAGGTCATTGAAACTAATAAGCAGATCCATATTTTCCAGAATTTATAAGATTATTCAAGCTTTCTAGAGATTTTTCTCAGTAAAACAAACATTTTTCGTATCGAGGCCATTAAACGATATTGCAAATTTTAACGACGACTTTTTAAAGTGAACTAGTACGCGTGTATTTGTAATTCTACAACTAATCAATTACAGTATTTCCGGTTGGTAACTAGTGATCCAGAACGCGAACAGCATGCCACACACAACAGTATCGGTATGTCGCTTGTGTGATACTCTAGTAAAGGTAGCTACCATGTACGCAAAATGTTAGTTATATCTTTTTCAAAAAGTGATCGCTTACTTTAGAAATTTTTATAATAAAGTGTCATAACCAGACTGCGGATTTTATGCATCCATGACAAAAATGAGTGGGTGTAATTCAAAACAATAAAAAGATTAAAAGAGTTTAACTGTGTCGTTATACTATTTTGGCCATATCAAAATTATTAATGAGCAAAATAAAATTTTACTTAGCTCCTGTAGATTGCAATTGATGTATACAAATTTGATTTTGCTTAAAGATCCGCAGTCTAGTTATAACAAAATGCATAATACACATGTTAAAAGTACTGAAATTATATTTCTCGAAATAAGTAAAGAAACCACGTTTCTGTAACTATCTCTCTGGTGTGACTGCACGAATCGATATTATCGATCGATGCGCATAACGTTTAACCAAAATACATATACTTAGTGTTAACCATTGAACAGTGTTTCTTCTTGTTTACGGACCCACGTTGGCAAATTGTTGAAAACGTGTGTTCCATATATTAAAAGGTAGATCTATAAAATCAAAAAGAAGATCTAAAAATCTACTTTCACACAATAATTCCAAACGAAATGATTGGATTACGTTATTCAGGATGTTGGTTTGTGATTCAAGTTTATAATGAAAGTTCTAAAAAACATTTTCAGCAATGGGTTATAGATTTCCAAAAATTAAGGAATAATCGCTGGTAATTAATGTGATAACAATCTTTAGCCTACGTGACGCTGATAGCGAACTTGTTCAGTGAAGTGCAGAGTAAAAATGATGAGAATTCGAAAAATTGTTTTCTCAGTGAAATACAGCGGTTATCTTGTTGAAAATCGAAACTTGTTAAACAGTTTGCCGAGCGTTGCTCGTGCAAGGGCATCAGCGCATGCACAGGCCGCGTTTCGCGTGTGCGTGCCCAGTGAAAGTCGAGTCTTTTGCGCAACGAGACAACGTTGTCTCCTTCGGATACTGGTTCGACTTTAAAGGCTCGAAGCCTGTCTCCTAGACTTTCAAGCAGGCCGGGTGTTAACGTCACTCTTGTTACGCTCGCCACGTTCCTTTTTCCATCGGGCCGATATTTTCTCGAGCTCTATCTCCTCTCTTATCTTTACCTTGCGATTCGAATACTTAACACTTGCCATTCCTTTATCACATTCGACCATATGCTAGATTTTCCCATAGAAGGTCGTTCCCGGTCTTTCTTCTTGAACAGAAGACTATGTATTCCAAATTAGACTGCGGATTCCATGCATTTACGGCCAATATGGACGAGAGTGAGAAACGAAACTGTAAAGAAGACTGTGTTACATTATTTTCGTCTCACTGAAATTATTAGAAGCAGACATACATTTTTGTCTAATTTTTATTTCATTACATATGCCAGGAACAGCGAAATCCTACGTCGGAAACCATTTGCATCTGTTTCATATGAAAACTCTTACATTACTTTTTGTCTGACCTAATACCTTAGACTGGTCATAACTGGAGTGCGGAGTTTTATGCACAATAAAAATTGTCTGCATTCTAGATATAGAAGTTCCATAAATATTCATTTCTTTTCTTAATAATTTGAATTAGCTGCAAATGAGTTCCAATATTAAATTTCAAAGTTGACCTTTACAGGTATTTTCAAGGTCACCTCAATGTTGAATAGATAACTTAAACATTTCTTCATATCATTCATATTTTTCGAGATATTTGCTCAGGGAATGAGCACAAAAATGAGACACAAAAATAATGAAAGCACAAAAATATAACAGATTTGGAAAATGTTTTTTCAAGACTACGGTAGGCGGAGGAGAAAGAACTCTGGATTCGAATTGAACGCATTAGAATCAGCGAGAATCAGCTATCAGTTATCGACACGAAAAATAGAAGGACACTGTTATTGAACGAAGTATAAACACTCTTCTGTGACGGAATAGAATATTTCATTATCAATCGCATGACTCAAATTGGTCATGTTGTCGCCAATCATCAACGTCCAAATATTAAATATTACTCATAACAGTAATTTGTTTCTTGCTGTAAATAAATTACTCTAGTTTCTTCAACCCCTTGGCGTGCATACAAGGACGTCTCGGATGCCATTTTCCACATTGGAGTAAAATATTGTTTATTACTAACAACAATTTTGTCAGCAATGTGTCTATTAGATAATGAATGGTATCTTTGGTCTTTTGGAATAAATTAAAATAATCCATGAACATCTAAGAAAGACCAAAAATGTGAACAAAGAAAGGATGCATTGGTATATGCGTTTAACTGTAACCTATGGTGGGTTAAATCAGAGCCTGGTCACGTGACGCGTTTCATCTCTGTCTGGTACTGGCAGAGGGAGGGTATAACTTTTGTTCTCCTTAATTCGTGTTTCCTCCCCTTATCTGGCGACTCTGGGTTAATGTAGCATTTTACATTTTCCATGAAAGTTTAACGAAACAGAGGCTAGCCCAGTTAACGGGTTGTCGTTCTAGCGGTGTAGAATCCACTTGAAATTTTTTCAATAGGACTATCAAACAGGACCTCTTATTGTTTACCACGGCAGTTTATTCGATGAAGTCCGATGATTAGAATCGTGATATCCATCGACGGTATTCGTACCAAGGCCGAGATGCATCGACCTCCTCCGGCACCAAGGAGGAACAATGGTGTGGGAGCCTATTCGCAAACGCGACATTCCACAGCGAATCGCCAATTACAAACACGTACCCGGCACCTACACGAATTATACGTGTACGATTGACGAGTTAGGCTGATTCGGCTGGCGAGGAACGTGATTGACAAGACAATCGACGGCTTTCGTCTAAACCGTTTAGTCTACCACTGTAATGGCTACGTTATTTCTATCGCACCACCGGTGGAATCAAGTGCAATATGTGCGAATTCCAGTTTAATACCAATTTGGCAATTGTTGATATTAGCGATCTCTCGCCGATCTCTATGAACTTGAAATAATCACACCCCGGCAAGAACAATGACACAACTCAAAAAATAACGATTTTAGAGTTGGAAGTTCTTGCTGAGCTAGTTCGCGTCTGTAGTGGCAGGAACAGTAATATCATTTTATAGAGCCCAGTCGAAATTACTCCAAAAAATATTTTTCTGAAAAATTAAAGACGTCTGTACTTACTATGTCGATGGAAATTTTTGTAATTTTCTTAAAATCGTTATTGTGAGAATGCTCCATTTTTGTCAGGGTGACTATCTTGAACATTAGTAAAGGGGGGGAGGTGAAAGATAGGAGTTGAAAGATTAGCTTTGCACCTTGAAATCATATTATAATTAGTATTTCTTGATTAAATTTCATAAAATTTGTATTCTGAAATTGGGCTCTATGGATAGAAGCCCTACCCTTTACGATAGAAAAATTAAAACAATTCAAATTAAAAACATAAGAAAAAATTAATTATACAAAAATGTTTTTTTTTATACTTGATTTAATTTAGGTTAATTGGCCAGGGCATCAAAATTAACGGTTCGTCGCTGGTCCTCATCGTTGCTTCTTTCTCAGCAGAAAAATCGAAGAACCTTATTAAAATTCGTTCGTAAATTATGTAAGAGATAATTCGAAAGCAAGCAGAAAGAAGAGGGCGTGAGAGAGTGGGAGTAATTTGATAGCCTGGTCGATTTATTCGAAAGTGCGTCGACAGTTCCGTCGAAGCCTTGGAAGCTCCAAAAACGGAACAGCCGCCGCTGACATTTTAAGAATCGCAAAAGTGTGAGACGGTTCCACTGAAACTTTTATTCGTAGTTTCTACACGAATTTCACTTTACCTCCTTCCCATTCCATTTTAGCGAGAACCTCCGAGCAACGTTCCTTCTCTAATACAGGGTGATTTAGGTAAGTGTGCCACCTGAATTACTTGTAAACTATTTGGCGTATGAAAAAATAGTTGAAACGAAAGTTGTATGATTTCAAACGTAGTATACAATGTAATAACTAGTTTTGTTCCGTTTTGATTTTTATCGAGACATAAAGGTCAGCTTGAGTTTCTTTTTTGTGAAGGGTAAATTTTAATCTTGTAATTTTCATATTAAATTTTCTATAAAATTAATTATTTTTTCATAATAATTCAATATTACTCCATAATAATATTAAATCTCCTATAAAATTATTTTAATAATATAATTCCATATTACCCCTCTCAATAATATTAAATTTTTTATAAAATTAATTATTTTCATAATAATTCAATATTATCCCCCTCAATGATATTAAATTTTCTATAAAATTATTTCAATAATAATTCAATATTACTCCTCTCAATAATATTAATCAAGATGTTCTCTATAAATGATTTTAATAAAATACTCAAAATAAGGAAACTCAAGGTGACCTTCATGCCTCTAAACTCTAAACCATACAACTTTCATTCTAACCATTTTTCACCATTTTGCAAAATAGTTTATGTGTAACACAGCTGGCAAGCTTAACTAAACCACCCTGTATATCGCATGGCAAACATTTTTTTAAATCTATTCTTCACTAGAGATCCAGTAATGACTGTAAAATGACTGTAATGTTATGTTAAGCAGATATAACGTGGGAGAGATTAAAAGTCACAGGAAAATCCATTATTTCCGTTCGAGTCTCTGAATGGTTAAATTGTCTTCTAACTTGTATGAATGGAGCTCGTGATATCATTGGATGTATTATTTTAATTAGAACTTACTGAACGATACTAAAAAGTTAACTTAAGTACTTTTATTTTATTTTTATTACGGTAACTCTCTCTTAATACTTCTATTACAGTAATCGCTGTTTCACGCGCGCTCCTTCTCGCTTTCTTTGGCTTACAATTAGTCATACATCTACTCCTACATATGTCATATATGCAGGGTTTAGTGTTCATATAGCAACCTAGATTTTATAATAGTATTTATACCAACATAAACTTAGTACAAATATTACTCCCTACTCAAATATCAAATGCAATGGCTTTATCATGATCTTATCCTGAATCCTGAATTATCCTGAATTTCTATTTTATCAAGCAAGAGTTTTCTGTTGGTAATAATAACTGTTTATAATTAATTGGCTAACTAATACACCCTCAGTAATTTTACACCACTTTATTCTTGTATATTGTCTTTAACCTGTTGATTATTTCATGCAAACATAAGTATAATGTTAAAGAATATCATTTACCATTTAAATAGTTTATGTAATTATAGCATTTCTGAACTTGTGAAATGTAATGAAATGTAAATATTCATCACTGATACACTCTTCTTAGAAGATTGGAATCCAGAATTCACAATTTATATACAGTTGTAGAAACGGTAATATTACTGCATTTTTATATTATATTGGGAACTAGAATGATTATATTTTTATACATAGATTAGGAATACTTATGCCCATTTCCATTTACGTAGAAATGTGTTAAGAAAGTGGACCAAGGGAAAATGTTATTTCTAGTAGTTACAGTGTCTTCAGATAAAAAATAACGAAACATATACTGCATTTTACTATAATTTATATTTTACGAGTTTTCGAGGATTTTTATAATGTATAAAATTTATATATAACCTGATAATATTCTCTGACTGGAAGTACTAGGTAACTTCCTTTTATTCTCGAACGATTCGCTGTCATCGTCGAACCGAAAGAATCGGTCGAGGTCTTTTACAAGAAGAGAGCGTGCGCGCGCGCGCGACGAGACCGGAAACGGCCGAGGTCGATGCAGCGTCATTCCTCATCTCGCTAAATCATCCTGCGATTCGTGTATACATATGAGTACTAGATAATAATTAAAGAAGCCAGAAGCCAAAGTCTATAATTACATAGAATTCATTCCGATACTAATCATGTCGGTTTTTATTTGTACCAAATGATTTATTTACGAGGTAGATCCCAGCGTATTACGGAAGCGATCTCAAAGACATAGTAACCCTTTTATTGCCAAACGTCGATATATCATCGTTAACTGCGCTTGCGAAAAATTATTATTCTACTGCAATTTATAGAGTGTATATTATAAATAAAAATCTTCTGCATTGATTGTGGAAAGCAGGAATAAAATAAAAACTGATTTCATCCCTTAATGATTTTGTTACGTTAAAAACAAGACTACAATATTCTTGAATTTTACTAATCCATTACTGTTTTATATTTCACCCAATTGATTTCTTCATAAATGCATAAAGAAATGCATGAAGATAAACTGAAACATTGCGACTGAAAAATTCATTGGATTTAACTTCTATGAAGTAGTTAACACTTCGTTTTTTATTTACAGATAATCGGCATGCAAGTGTTATAGCGAGGATCGACGGACAAGGGGAAGAGATTTGAATAATCTGAGCACCTCTAGCAATAAACGTAAGTCGAAAGAAATATAATTTAAATGAATTCTAGAAAGCGACGTCCATTTTCGAAAGAGAGATTTAAAGAGAGATCGTAGGTTTTGCAGTCAACCTTTTCGAATCATCAATTGAATTCTTAATTTCTTGATTATGCTCAGGACGACTTATGAACAACTAAAACTAGTTTATACTCATCATTTCTTAATGCACTATATTTTTTCCAACTTATGGAGAGTATTAAAAAAAGAATGACAATTTCACTGGGTCCTGTTTGTTTTCATTTTCATATATATTATACAATTTAATAACGGTGCTTATTTTGAACAATAAGTTATGTTTTTTTTAACGTCACTCTTGAAAAGTCTGCAGACTGTAAGAAAACTGGACAGAAGAACGTTTTGGATGACAACGTGGAGAGATTAGAATTAATGACCCTCGGTGACAAGTCTCTTGAAGAAAGTTTTGTCGCGTGGGATTGAAACTGGGGAAGGGAGAAGCGAACAACTGAAACGTGCACGCTGGCTCGTTACTGGCTCAGTATTCTGTATAAAGTATAAAGGGAACATTACCTTCTAGCGGCATCTAACGGTGCGAGTGCATCGAAGCGTGCCAGAACTTTCCTTCGCGGCACTGGATCGCGTAATACGCAAACGGCAGAAGGTTTCGGATAGGCCAGGAAGTATCGGGATACCGTAGAACGCGCAAGAACTTTTTCACGAAGCGTAATGATTAGTGATGAACGAGTAATAGATAGAATAATAAGTTGCGTTATTTTGTGGTACGTTTCTTATCGGTGTTGGGATTGTTGCTTTTTTTCTTTTGCGAAATTACGGAAAAATACACAAGACGTGAGGATAAAGGGTCATCCAAACGTCACACCTAGACGTCAACATTGTATAATGTTCGCACGTCATATACTTTCAAATGAGATAACCCGTTTTGTTTTAGTAGAAGATATTATACAATTTTAACCATGGACAGGTACACAGTGATTATTCGGCAGCATGTAGCTATGAAAATATTGGATCGTTCGGAAAGTCATTTCGTTTTATCAAGGGAAATTAGGAGCCAATTTTTTACTATTTAGAATAAGATTTATACAATTTTCTTCTATAATCCTTTTTTTGCGATTTTTCAGGTAACTTAAAGATCGCATGCTCGCAGAATTGCTGTTTTTTATTAGCAAAAAATTCAGTTTACGACATTTTACGACTTTATTTAAAATAAAATTTGCACCGCAGAATGAATGTTGGAAAGAGTGAAAAAATGGTAATCCGATGGTACATTCTTTGCGTAAACTGCACACAACTTTTTCTTTTATGCGCTGCATTTTTGCTCTTACGGTAATAAAAAAAACAAAAGGCGATGGAAATGCATACTTTTATTTTGCATATTTGATGCGATGATAAAAAAATGCTTGAACGGTTATAAAGCACTACAAATGACGTCCGAAATGTCAGCTGTCAAGATATACCACGTCGTTGCGATTTAAAATAAGGTTAAGTAATAACAAATGGAAGCAATGCCATATCTACACGAAAAACGTAATGACTTTCCGGACGACAACCGGAGCTATATGCGCAGTTGCATGCTTCCTAATAATGCAAATTACGCCTCGTAAACGAAAAAATAGGACTTTTGAGGGCGATAGCGCCCTAGATCGATCTTTTATCTAGCGTTCTTGACTACTGAAAAACCCCATTTTTCTATTATCGAGAAATGAGAACGCGAATCCCGCACCCTTGCAATCCTGGAAAAAGGAGTCTACTCCCTAAAATTAGTTTCACGTCGGAGCAGATAACTTTGACAGCATACAAAGGACCACAAGTTAACCCACTTTATTTCCAATGAGTGAGAAACAAATAATAATCGTACATTTAGTTTTTCTTTTTCCGCGTTAGGAGGTATAAACAATTATTTCAGATCTCAATAAACGTAAAAAAATTTCACTGATGTTTCTATGCTGTTCTATGTTTTGTTTCTGAACAAAAGTTACTATGAGATCGATATTCTATTCATATGGTATGGTAGTTTACAATATACGGTAGAGTAACAAAGTATGGCAATAAAATGTCGCCTGACCTCTGTTGGAACGCGATACGGAAGAAGATATTCGATCCTTCAGCGATTCTTCAACCACGCAGATCCTACGGTACTCTTTCGGAAAATCATTGCTCCCGATCTACAGGCTGTCAACAAACACGATTTTTCATTTAAATGTTGCAACCGAACTTTTTCATTCTATTTCCCGTACATAGGTACCAGAAGTTTATTAATCTTCACACGCTCCTCGGGTTAAAATTCACATATTTTATGATTTTTATGTATACCTAGAAAATTTTGTATTTTCTCCCGACCATGCTGTCATTTGATACACTCATTTAAAATATACAGTGTAAGTCAGTTAGTAAGTTGTGCCACACAAATTCACTCGAAAACTATTTGTTGTATGAAAAAAATGTTCAAGCGAAACTTGTTTGGTATCAAGCGAGGAATGCAGTGTAACAATTAGGTTTTTTGATAGTTCACTTTCTCAGTTGGAAAAACTACGATGACCCTGAAACTTCAAAAAGTATGACCTTGAGAATAACTATTAAGATTCAAAAAAGCATAGCCGTCTGTTATTGACATACTTATTGTTAGTCGCAGCAAAAATTACTGGTTATTACAATTTTTTTATGCAACTTCTATCAATGTAGGCACACGTATAAATCGTAAATATTCATAAAAATTAGATTTGTATGTAATTTGCGAACTTTGTTGTCAAATCATATTTTATTTTCTCCATCAACTCATGTATTCGAAAATAAAGTTAGAAGTCTATTCAATTCTGTCGATGCCTGCATTGCATTCTTGCTTATTTGTAGAGAAGAAAAAATTTGCAGTCTATTCATGCATAAGGATCTCGTCGATAGGATGATCGAGTCGCATACAGGAAATGGTGACTGCATGTGATCAAACGAATTTAGATTGGATGACGATCACAGTGAATCACACGGTTACCAGGAAGATCTGTTAATTCATCCAAACTAGAAAAGTACGTACAGGATGAGGCAGTAAAAATTGCAGACAAGCGGGGAGCAATAATTTTGAGTATTTAATGTAATAACGCATTAACAAATACGTCATTTCGTTTAAGCATTGTAGTTGAAAATTTTTTATCCGTGTGACCTAACATGACCTTGACTGACCTTGCGCCATGGTTAACGAATTCGTCACACAAGACACTATCAGACTATAGAATCAAAAATATAGGTCCCTCCACCTAGAACACCGACGTACACATCAGAACATGACCCCCTCAGAACAGAATATTTTTCGTATGTCTATCCATTTCGAAGAAAACTCAATCGGTCACTTTATATAAATCACCCTGTACTAACCCAAGAACGGTGCCTATTACCTTTTACATTACCGCATTCTTACATCTTTTAATGACAGTCATTCGTGTTTATTTTTGCAATTATAATTATAGACACAGATAAAAAGAGTTATAAAAGATCTTCATAAGAGAACTTCATTCTTCCCTTCGCAATATTAGCCAGTAGCAATCTTCTCAAAAATTTGTTTACACGCCATCTATTAACCTAATTCTACCGGTACATATCTCAAGAAACTCCAGACACGTTTGGTCTCCCGAGATTTTTCTGGCTCACTTTATTTACATAGCTTCGCAGTTGAAGCGCAGAAGCAGTCCGAAATAAAAATAGCGGAAGCTCGAAGTCTAACGCAGTTAGTTTCGTATGCAAATCGAATTCGTACCAATTCAGCATCCTTACGCAGGATGCAAGAAAACAGCGGCGGGCCGTTAATTTTGGGGCCCTGGGCTAATACTGTTCAGAGGCCTACCCAATTAACCCCGAATTAACTTGTACCAGAAATTTTTGTATAATTTATTTTAGCTCAAGTTTTTAGTTAAAATTTTTTTATTTTTTTTTACCACGAGGAAGGCTCACGCCTAGATCTGCCGCTGATGAGGACGAGTGATCATATCAGTCATATCTGGCAACTGAGCTGCAAATGTTAAAGTGAATTCATATGTTCATATGGTAATTTACAAATGCAAATTATCTTTTGCACAATAAACGAGAACGAATTTTTAATCCAGTTCTTCGATTTTTCCGTTCATTTTGTATAATTTATTTTTTCTTAAGTTTTTAATTTAAACCGTTTTTATTTCTTTGACCGAGTAGGAGGTCTGGGCTGCAGCCCATAAAGCCCGTGCCTACGCCATTGCAGGTAAAACGACCGGCAATCCCCTATTTCAAAACAGAATCCCGCAAAAAACGATCGGCCCCTGCTAGCGCTACGCAAATACGCGATTACTACACCAATTTTGTAATCTAACTAGCGTCCATTGTTGGTGCAGTTTACGAATCTATCGGTTCAGTGATACCGTTTCATTCTTTTCCTGTGAAACGCTGGCGCAGCAACGAGAGTGACAAAGATTGTTGGCAGTGGCTCGACTGGGCGTAGCTCGAATCCATGAACGGTGAATGTCGACTTAGAATTCCACCCGCGAACGTAACAATCCGACCCGACATTGGAGTTTGCAATTCGCCATGACTGCTTACGCCTCGAAGGGAGATATCACGCTGGAGGAGAATGGTCCCCAGCGTTCCAGTTATTGCTCTAGGTCCGGTTGCGTTCCTATCTTGCACGTCAATTCCGATATGAAAACGAAAAAACCGCGTTCAGATTATCGTACGCTGAAAAATGGCGGAGAACAATGCATCTACAGGGAGGGGGGCACCCCACCGCCCGCGCACTATTAGCATTAGGTTGTCCCATTTTAAGAAACCGAATATCTGTGTAACTATTAATGTAACTATTAATGTCGTGTCAGTGCTCAACCGCAATCAGGGGGGCATGTAACCCTGCTATGCCTAATAGAATGGAGTAAATCTAACTTTTTCTTTCGCATATAAAGATACTATAAAGAAAGACATTTTTTGGTCCCATTTACATACCCCTCGGAACCATATAACTTCCGTTTAAAACATTTTTCGATATCACTAATAACTTGGGAGATATTCGAGTGGTTCGCTTCACATGGGACACCCTGTATATTAGACAAATATGGAGCAAAACCTTGTGCTACTTTAGAAAAATTGTAACAAAATGATGGATTCTTTCTTGACTTTTTAACAAATAGAAAATAATAAGCTGTGTAGCTCTATGTGAAAATTATATGTAAATAGTATTATATGACATAGCATTAGAGCATTTTTTAACATTGTATTTCTAACGATGAAAATGACAGTAGATACTAAATATTAAATCGTTCCTTAAATCTAAGTGCAATTTTTCGTCGTAAATATATAAAATTCGCAGTCTAGTTATCGTTACAAGAATGCGTAACTTAATGTGCAAAGACGATGTTCTTGTCCGCTGTATTCTAGTAAGTTCCGTACAATTTGTGTCGACATATAATGACAGAACGTAGGAATGTCACCGCCAGGATAATGAATAGCGTGCGATCTTCTTTGCGAAACAAATTACAAGCATGTATGAATTCCAACGGCCGCCATCTTGAACACATTCTTGAAAGTGTTCGGTAATAGGACAGTTTGTAAACACGAGATGTCCCTCGATGACAATTCAGTGTTCACATCAATCAAATCTTATCAGAGTACGGTAAGCATGAACATCGTCTTCATACATTTTATTATGTTTTTTGAATAATAACTACTCCTATAACGCTACTCTAATCGAAATACGTCACTCCATTACAAAAAAAAACGACAATGATCAGAAAATATAGTAATAAGAAAAAAATCTCTATCCCAATACCGAAGCAAATATATTTTTCTTATACATTTTCTCTTATTATTGCAGACATATTTCAAGTGTATGTTAGCTGATCCACTTTGAATAACACATGAATATGCCAAAATTATAATAATTAAAATATGGGAGGGGGTGATTCTGCATGTAAACATAAGTGGAAAAGAAGGAATAACAATTTTTCATTTGACGCCTCGTTTTTGAGAAATCGATATTGAAAATACAGCAAATATACGTGCTATTGATAGGAATCGTCTGACTCGTCTAATCATGACCATCCGATTCTACTTCCTGCGTATACTGAAGCACGCGAACCCTACAGATTTTTAAAATCTATCTTCTCGAAAACGAGACGTCAAACGAGAAAATGTTATTTCCTTTTTTCGACTGATTTTTACATGTAAAATCATCCCCTGCTCGGTTCTACCACCCGTCCGGCCACACCCTGATATATTACAAAATATATATCAGCATTCGACGAGCAGTGCCGAAGTTTACCGCTCCTTACCAAATGGACCTTTAAATTGTATGTATATATGGGTGTCCCTTTCTAAAAAGTAGTTTTCTTTCTAAGTGTCGTCTCTTGTAGTATCCCTAGTCTTTAATATTGTCGTGAAGTCTACATATACATAGTATTAGGTTGGCAACTAAATTCACCACCTTTTGTTTCGTAATTCTTTTATTGTATCATTAAAACCTCATTCGGTGACCACTCCTTTTGAACTGTATATCATTGGAATGCTCTAAATTTTGCGATTAATTTGATATAAAATACTCGTGCTTAAAAAATATATATGTATAAATGACTTTGTTTGAGAAAATGTGGAGGTCGCGAACTTAGTTGCCAACCTAATATGTACTAACGGTATACCGATGAAACTTCGGGTCCCTGATCTCTCGTTTTGTTTCCAGATGCTGGCAAGGTTACTGACAGTGCTCTGCACAGCACTTCCTCTGGTGCTGTCGCAGAGCAACTACGCCTCGCAAGGTAACAGCATCGAGTACCAGCCCGGTCTGCCCCCGAGCACGATTCTGAACGGCAAGGTAACCAAACTGGACGACATCTCGTCGATGATATTTCTGAATCGCACCAAGGCGTACCTGAATTGCAGCCAGGGTAGCATGCAAGTCGAGTTGCAGTTCGAGGAACCGTTTTACGGACTCGCCTACGCCGACTTCGATCGCAACAGCGCGTGCAAATTCAAAGGCCGCGGATCAACCAGCGCCAAGTTGGAACTACCTCTAAAAGGTGCGCGGCGATCCCCTTCCAGATTCACAGCATCGTCTACCGATCCATCCTCGGTTCCCTCGGCATTTACGATCTTAACCGAACCCCGAAGCCCACGCAGGGTCGCCAGATCAAGACTTGTCCCCACTCTACCTTCCCCTTCTACGACGCTATTCCCCACGCTAACCGTCGCGGCCCGGTCACGTGACGCGCTTCATTTCTGTCGTGCATGTGTCATAGCGTCACGTGACTAATCCGGTACTGGCAGAGAGAGGGTAACTTTTCCCCTTAAATTCGTGCTCCCTCCCCTCATCCAGCGACTCTGAACCCACGCGAGAAATAACATTCAGCGTAGGCTTACGACACTTTGACACAATTTAGAAAAAAGTTCTTCTTGTTTTTTTTCCTCCCCATCCGTAGTTTATATATGGCGCGCACAGCAACGATGCCACCAATATTGTAGGTAGCTACAAAAATAACCGGGCGACTTGTTTCCCGCATGACTAGCTTTTAATAATGTACTCGGCTATTTTGTTGTTCTACTCGTTCGCGAAATGACCAGTTATTGGCTTACTGAAAGCATTCGTGTTGATCAAAGTATGAGCTTGAAAATATGATCATAGAACTTTTGAAAAATGTTCTCGTAGCATGACGTCCAATGAGAACAGATAAAGAAAAGTTCTTGAAAGTAACAATTTTCGATTGACGAGAATTTCAAAAATATGGAAATGAAATTTTTTCAATTAAAATATAATATATGCGATCGAACTTTTTGGCGAATACAATTTCATCGCAACGATACAAAATAAAATTTCGGTCAATGCTCGAGAGAGATTGAAAGCTCTGCGGGCAATCCAATAGCTCGGCGAATCGATAGTTCGAACAAATATTTCAAGGACGAAGGTCGATCAGTTGTACGTATGTAACGCGATGGTGTGCAAACTTGAAAGATTGAATGTTCCAGGATGCGGCACGAGGCAGGATCCTCAACGCGTGTTCACCAACAATGTCGTGGTCCGCTTTCATCCCGGCCTCGAAATGGACGGCGACGAAGTTATTACAATAGTCTGCAGGTATCCGCCACCTGTGGCGCCCGCGCCACCGAAACCACCTGAGAGCATGTAAGTAATTCACCTTGTAACCTTCCTGCCTGAACCTTGTGCACAGAGTGAATCGCCTTGAGGAGTCTCGCATACTTAGAAACGATAAAAGCAGGATTGAACATGAGAATCTTTTTGATGTATACAATCATATTTCATGAAAGTGAGAGTCCGGTTCACCAACCTTAACAGAATCGATTTTTTTGTCTGCTTTACCAAGAGTTAACATTATTTAACATGGCGGCATTTCGATTTGTAATTTTTTAGGCTTTTTCTTCGCATTTGACATAGTCAAGTACATAGAAATATATCGATATTTCTTGAAATGTCGGAGAATAAGCTTTTGTAAAAAATGCGTTTAACATTTTGACTATCAGTTATACATAGAGGGTGTCTTCAAAATATATTTCCTTGAGAGGATAGATTCCGGACGTGATTTCAAGCGATTTTTTCCTTTCAGAAGATATTCACCGCGGCTTTGTTAGGCAGTTATTAACGAAAAAGACGGACCAATCAGAGCGCGGCTACAGAGGACAGATTCTGGCTCGACCAATGCCAACGCCAGTAGTCGCGCTCTGTCTGATTGGCCGTGTTTTTCGTTAATAACTCCTTAACAATGCGGCGGAGAACATTTTCACAAAAGAAAAAGTTAATTGAAATCACCTCAGGAATCACCCCTTGTAAGGAAGTACATCATTTTTTGACACCCTGTATACCGTGAGACCTACGTCCTTCATACAGCCATAACTTCGTTGTTCTTACAAATTTAAACAAATTCTTGACACGTGCTTTAAGAAAAATCGATTTTTTTTCAAGATTCTAAACCGGAAGACCCTTAATCATTTCTCATCTTCTATGTTTAAGCAGTCGCGAGATTTTAAAAGTCGTTTATCGTTTGCCAACAGTATAGCCACAGCGACTGCCTCTCCATTGCCCGAGCCTCCGCTGAAAGGATTCCAAATTCTGCTGATCATTTGCGCGATTCTGTTTCTATCGCTGCTTCTGATGGGTCTAGGCTGCTCGTACATGTGCCTGAAGCGCAGAAACGTTCGCGTGATCCACCGTCATCCGTTCGGAAGCGGTTCAGGTTCTGAGATAACGAAACTTTCCGCGTCCTCTCTGAGTAACATCACGATGTTCGAGGGATTGAAGATTCCTCGGGCACACGCGCTTCTGCACGCGCCGCCATCTACTACCGGAAGCGACGCAAATTTGATGATCGATCATTCGTTGCCTAGCGATTATCCCAGCGAAAGCTCCGAGGTAAGTTCATCGACAGTGTATCCCCCTCATTTTCATTCCTCGAACACCAGAACTACCAGTCCGGTCAAACAGACTCATTTCAAATTCTTGTTTTGTGATTATTAAAACAGTAAAGATGTATTTATAGAAAATTGTTGGTCGAACTGATTCATTTGTATTCATATTTCCTGGGGCCTTGCAATTTTTTTAAAGGATCTTGGAAACCTTGCTTCCTGTACACGGTAGACTTAATATTAACCCCTTAATGTACAGGGTGTAAAGATACTGTATGTCGCGATTATCATAGAAAACTTAATTTCAAGTTCACAAGATCAACAATCTGTTTTGTTGCGTCTTATTCCACTCATCACAAAGATAAAAAGTGCAACAGGTCAAAACTTAACCGTTCGCTTAAACAATTATGATAAAGTTTTTTCATTCTTCATTTTCGTATTGTATTGTCATGGAGAGCCACCCCTTTAATTTTCTTCCACCTGTAGTTGAATTCGTCTCGACACTTGCAAAAATATTATCAAATCTAAAATATATATTAACATTTAAAAAATCGAGGCGTCCTCCATTTTTAGTAGAAGAAATTTTTTGAATTTGTAGAAAAGTGAGAACTGTTCAACCTTTGCTGGAAACATTGTTTCGCCAGATTCTCGGAAGCGTCTGGAAAATCGAGCTAACTGTGCTCTGGAAAATTACTTTTTCATGAAATTAATTATTTGTCTTTCCATCATGCGGATTTTTTTACCGTCGTGTTAATTAGACACGGGGGATAAATTATGATGGAGCCACGAAGAATAAATGAGAATTCGTATAATCACATTTTATTCAACTATGATGTATGATCCTCTAAATTTCCTCTAATTGGTGCTCGGTAGAATATTTCCAACGTAATGCTGGTTTTGTTACAATTTTAAATGTTTCACGTTAAGTTCAAGAGAAGATTAGATCAATCTTGAACAATTAATTCAAATGTTTTCTAAAGATATTTCCGTGGGAAAGTACTGAATTTGATTTGTTCGGGCGTGTAGTGTCTCTTATTAACATTCAAACACACTTTACAATAGAATATAATGTTTTTAAATTTTAATCAAACGACTTGTGCTTTTTTAAGGAGTTAGAAGTATTAGTTTACTAGCGTAGTAGTTTTTTAACAACGTTTTATCTGAGCCAACATTGAAAATTAAGAAGATTCAACTATTAATTAGTAAACTGCGGATCTTTTAAGACAACCTAAAACAGGTGTATATTCTGAAAATCTCATCGAAATCGGTTAAGGTTGCTATGAGTTACTAATGGTAAAAGAATGTATAAATCGCTGTTCTTTTAGGTATCAATTAGAGGTGTCAAAACGTTAAAAAAAAACGATCTAATCTCGATTTTCAGGTTGACGAAGAGCCTTCGCTGCCGGTGTCCTCGGCAGGCTCGTACGACAACAAGGCATTCGTTCATCACGAAACCCACCAACGGCAAGAGATGCGCACCGGCAGTTCCTTGTACTCGGAGACGGTCACTGCCGAAGTGGAAACAACTTCCATGACGGCAGCGAACGCTTCAAGGAGCAGCATCGCTCGACACATGGTTGCAGTACCGATCGAACCGAAGTTCGACGTGCAAATGAGAGTGAAGAGAGCCCCGCCTCCTCCGCCTAGCCCTCTGCCATCCGAATCTGACGTGGCAAGCGTCACGCTGGAAAGGAACTTGACTACGATCCTAGAAAAGGAAGAATCCAGCCTGACTCGCAGCCTCGAAAGCCCGCCGGCTAGAATGACGACCTTCTCCTACGTCCCTGAACTCCACGGGCCTCCTGGAGGTGGAGCCTCGCCCTCGACGATCTCCCGACAGCAAACGCCACCTGTCTACTCGAGGATCCTGAGGAAACAGGCGGAAAGAGAGACGACCACCAGCACCAGTCTGATCGAGGAACGAATCCCGTCGCCCGCCGGGCACGAACAGCCACCGCTTCAGCACCACGAAATCCGCCGACCCAGATCCCTGACTTCATTGAACACGGAACTGACCGAGACCCGTTCCCTCACGGAAGTGACTGATCACACCCACGCCAAGTACAGAGTGGCCAGCATCCTGGCGCCGACACCTCCGCCCCCGCCCCCCATCGTTCCAACGACCACCGCGACGCACACAGCTATCCAACATCGAGAACATCGGCTGTTCCGCGAGGAAGTAACGGAACCCCTGGTAGAGCCGCAGGTGGTGGCCCCGAGACGTCCGGAGATCACCACGCACGAAGTCGACGACGTGTTCCTGAAGACGGTGACGGAGAAGAAAACGATCGAAGATGTGGAGCGTCACCGTCGCCAGGTTACCGAGTACAAATCGAGACCGCAACCCCCGCCGGACCCCAAGTGGGACGTGACTATCAGGAACTATCCAACAGAGAATCTCCCGCCGCCGCCGCCCGAGTGGGAGAACTTCTCCGACGTTAGTTCTACGTCGAACCTAACCATCACGAACGAACCGATCGGAGTTCAGGGCGACGCACCGATAGACGAGGAGCCCGACATTAATATCGAGCCGACGTACACAGCTCGGGCCGAGATACCCTGCAGACCGCCGCTATCCGCTCGCCGATCCATCGACGAGGCGGACGCGGACTGGTTCACCAGATTGTCCCGCGTTCTAGATCCTCGATACGCCGCGGAATTCACCGAGGAAGAACGTATAAGATGGCGGGAGATTATTACCACCGATAGCACCCTGAGAACTCTGCTGACGGAAGCCGTGGTTAAAGAGGACTACGAGCTGATTCGCAAAGACGCGAGATACACGAACTTGTTCCACCCAGCGAAATGGGACGTGATCATCCGAATCCTCGGCCCACCGTCGAACCAGGCCGGGTCCACGTCTTCGTCGAATCTCGGCAAGAATCACAGATACAAGAGGTCCAAGTCGTCCGAATGGGACACCAGGTCCAGAAGATCGTCCTTACCGACTTTGTACGAGTACGAGAGCGATGGTGGCAGCTCCGCTCGAACCCAAGGCCACCGGATCCAGGTGTCGCACTCCGCCTCCACGATGGGTCAGCCGAACCGCCTGCGCAGACTAGGCTCGAGTCACAGGGGTGCCGCAGCCAGCAGCGAAGCGGACGTCAGGTCGATGTCCGAGATGACGGTCCGAGACTTCGTCAGAGTAGACCGAGACGACCTGACGAGTTTGAGCTCGTTCGAGGGCGCGGACTCGCTGGTCAGGTCCCTCAGCCAGCCAAGCTTAGCCAGAAGTGGTTCGGAGTTCACCGAGCATTGGGGAATCCCTTCGGGGATGATGGATCTTCCTCCGTGGGCGGCAGAGGACGCGGAGGACGGCACCAGCTCCGTCGAGACCACGCCCAGGGTCGTACGAAGAAACGACCACCTCGATGTTCTTGCCTCTTTGGACGACCGCAGACAGGGTCTGGGACCTTCCGCGGCCAGATCGAGTCGGTACATGGAGAGGGAGCTGAGCAGCGTGCGCGTCACCGAGAGCCAGAGGACCTCGAACTGGTTCCACGATGATTCCGAGCCCGAGATGCAGATCTGAGCGGGTCTCGCACGACATTATCCTCGAATCCGTCCTATAGATGATCTTGCTTTGCCCTTGCCGCGACCACGGTAAAGCTTCCGATCAATGGTTTTACGAGAATGTCCATTTCCCACGATGTTTCACGACCCCGACCCAGAGTACAACGGAGTCCTCTTCCGGGAGTGACGCTCGAATACTTGAAACGACTCCCGTCATTTCCGGGGATTCACGACGCGACGCAACGCGACGGTGAAAAAGACGGGAGACTCGAAGAAGTAACGATGTTGATATCGATTTTTTTCTCGATTATCGATGGAGGCATTTTTAGGGAAGTCCGGTTCACTCTCGAGCAAAACTCGAGCGCAACACTGATCCGGGAGGATCCGGTTCTCTGCAACGTTCACTGCCTATTTTATCGCCAGGTCGGAAGACCTGGTGAATGTTCTCGAATGAATCGCGCCACGACTCCGCCGCGTTCGCTGTCCCCGATTTGCTTAGAGATCGGCCGGACACCAGAATGCTTTGAACAGACTAATCGATGATTATGTTAATATGTATAATTGGACGGCGCACGCGGCGAGGAACGACGCCATTCTCTCCACTTGCCACTCGAAGTAGAACAGAGTCGAATGAAGCCCGAGCGATCTCGACTAGGGGATATCGAGTGGGACTGTAGATTCTGGCGTTTCGAATTAACCATAATAAAGACATTAACTCGAGGCAAGTAAGGGTAAGTTTCTGATTAACCGCGCAACAAATTCTGCTTAGCTAACGATCGATCAGACGCCGCGTTCCAAAGATCTCCACGATCGTTAGAACACCACCGGGACAATTTTCCTGTTTTTAAGCGATGTTTAACGCATTCGCTATAAGCGGACCGCGAACGTTCCATGCGGTTATGGCGCGATAAAATTACGAGTTTTATACCGGAATATATTAAAATTCTTCGGGAATACAGGACACGAAGCAGGGATTTAGGACGACGATGAAGGGATACGTTGAAATTCTTTCGAAAGATCGTAATTCTCGTGGTGAAATCGAGCTCCGGGGAGTTGTTATTTTTCTGAAGCTGAAAATTGCATGGAACATCCGCGGCCCAGCGAAATGTCTTCGAGGACAATGTATTCTCCTCGAGCGTTGTACGTAATAGAAGTTTAATTCGCGTTTGCACGAGAAACGGAATTGTGCTCTGTTATCGTTCGAACCGGAAGACAATGGGAATAACGGGGATCGAGTTAGCGAAAGTGTTAAATATTCGGTCGGTGGTACCGCTGCGATAGTAGTCTGTTTAAGTAGGTAACGAAACATACGGTGCTGGGTTATACGCTTCAAACAATAGCTAGGACTTCCTTCTTCAAGACGTACTTAATCCTCTCAGTGTTAAATGCATCCCACACGTACGGTGTGCGTTCGTTCGAAGTAGATATGTATCGACCGGCAGGCAGCGTGTACACTGCCATTCACAAGTCGCTGAGCGTTTGCGTTTGTGATACGTGTTTTTCTGGACTGCCGACGGGAATTGGAGCGATCGACAGAACTCTCGAAAAGGAGGGAACAAACTCCTGATATAAACCGGATCGAGAAACTGATCGTTTCCGGTATATTAAATTTGTTCTCCGCTATCGGCCTTACCGAAACCCGGTGTACACTCCGGGACAATGAGATAGCACGCATTGAGATTGGCACGATTTTAATCCACTTTCAAAAATAACATTTTTGCCAAAATCTGGCGGGGCGAAATTATAGCACACGCGAATAGAAATTTAAAATGTTAACAACATTTTAGTAAGGGACGGTCGTAAAGCTTGGGACACGCGATTTGTTTTTTAGCTATACAATTTCACAGAATGTGAGAATTACACAAAAAAAATTAACAAAATTAACGGTCCGCCGCTGTACTCAGCAGCTCATGTACAACTGAAAAGCGCGGATGTTTTGCTTGTGCTACCATTTTGTCTCGTTTACGTACTACAAAACTTACATTTGCGTTGGTAGAATTTTGTCGAAGTGATTATTGGGTTTATTAGGTTCGACCAAGACTAGTAACGGTATCAGAAATGAATTTTTACGAGATTTTACTAGAAAACTTTAAAGAATGTAAGATGTGCTACTTTTTTGTTACGAAGTGTAGGAGGAAAAGGCGACCTTTCGAGTACCTAGACTGCGAAAGTTGACGAAAGCTCACGGCTATAATAAATGATTTATAAAAAAGAACATCCGATAAAACAATTGTTTTATGAAAATCTTCTAATAAAATTGCTTGATTATAACCTTTATTCTATCCACATTTTCTAGGTTACAAAGTGCTATTAATACATGATTCCGACAGTCTATCGACATTAAAATTACATTAAAGAGTGACATTTCTTTATTCTGCTTTATCATAAAGTTGACAAACTTCGTTACGGTTCTACTCAAATAAAAACTTTATTAATCTCCACCGAATGCCCTTCTTTTTTGGTATAGATGTCTCTGTTTCTAAACAGCGTCTCAACAATGTTGCATTTCCTTGAAAGGGGTGTGTAAGGGGCTTGTAAGGGCGTAAAACGAATAACGTAGTTCGAAAGTAGAAGGTTGAAGTTACAACACTTTGAACATGGACGATTTTTGAACGAAAATTTAGTGATCATTGTATGATTAAACACAACAGGCCATGGTATTCGTCAACTGATTCATGTATTCAACAGAAGTGTTCGATATTTTACACATATTTCACTTACAAAAGCATTCAACACCGCCTATCAGAGTTCCGGAGCTACAAATAAGGCAACTTCGGAAAAGAATACCCTGGGACGCGCCAAGTCCCTTGGCGATCATGTTTCGAGTGAAATGCCGGAAACCACTCGGAACTCATTCACTTTTGATGCAGGGCCTGTCGAGCAGAAGGTACTCTATTTCAAACTTCGGACGCAATGTCATCCGCGCAGATTAATCCCGTTTTCAAGACCTTCTCCTTTAAACGATTTCTTAAACGATCGTGCGGAAAGTTTTAAATTAAAGATCCCGCATATACGGGGCTGTCCAATTTCAATGTCCCCGGCAAATATCTGAACAAATGTGGCAGATACTGCGAAACGTTTCTAACGGAAGGTTCACGCCTGAGTGAAGATACCAAAATAGTTGAATTTTATATGTATAGTTCCATTTCATTTGTTGTATCCGGAAAAGTATTTAATTGAGGAAAGTGTTCTCCTGCAATTTGCATTTCCTTCGAGTTATCAGTAAACGCGTTTGCACAATGTTCCGCAATTTATGCGTCGCTAGATCTAAATACGTGTTACTTTCACTTTCTTCGTTATCAGTGGGAACATCTGAAAACCTGTCTTCAAAGACTTCTTCCTACATACATGTTACCTCGGTTAAATTTGTTTAGCATATGGAAACATTTAAGTTTAAATTGCATAATCGTTAAGCATCATCGCTGTTCTGCAAGAACTGTCCTGTCCTACCAGCTCGAACTTAAGAGGATTTTCAACTCTGCAAGCTTAATAAAATGCAGGAAATCTAACATTTTTTTCGTATATAAAAATACTGTAGGAGAAAAAGATTTCTTTGGGGAAGAAACTACATTTCAGCATTATTTTCATATTCTTTTGATTACATAAAATTACAGAATGGTGGAGCATCCAGCGATAAAAGTGACAGGACTATAAAAAATAAAAAATTGTTGTATGTATATATATATATACAGATTATTAATTATACAGTGCCACCTAGCGGCTCCACTCGTTAAACAACGCGCGACGTTGAATGCATACCAAAAACGCTTAAAATCACTCAACTTTAAACACCCATATTTTTTTAACCAATGAATTCCTAACATTAAAACTTGAATTTTCGGAATTTTCTCGTTGAAATCTACGAGATTCTATGAAAAATTGTTAAAACTTTCTGAGTTGCTAAGCTGAAGTGTGGCCAAACCATTACGTCCACCATGTCTCAAATCATGATAACAATAATTGAGATTATCAGGTTCATCTGACAAGTTGTAAAATGAACCATTGCTCTCCATCATTCTTTCTTCGAAAATATATGTTTCTCTGCAGATTGAAAACGATTAATTTCGTTGTTCCTTTGACCACAAATTTCTCGGCAACTTTCATCCTAGTGCTTGCACTTGCTACAAACGCGTCCCACGTTCTTCGAATTAGTGTCTATGTCAATACTGTGTGCAATTTGTCTCGCAGTCTCTTGTCTCGTGTCAGTCGCAGAACTCTTCTTCCTCCATAACTTTCTAGACCTTTCAATAAATCCATGATCGTTTTACAACTACTGTTTGTCACTTTCCTGTTTGCGCCACTGAATACTGTTTACCTTTCAGTTTTGATAAGGTATACATTTGACACGCACTTAGTTCCTTTTCTCACGGTATAACTTTATTCATTTTCTGTCTTCTTTAATAAATCTAAGTCACACAATTGTATTACTCGATGCGGATTTTATACATTTTTTACATTTACGAAGGATACGCATGGTGCCTTTACCTTTGTAGATTAAACATTTCATAATATGGCCAAAGTCAGTGAATGTTAAAATTTTTTTGTTCTCCAACTTTTTTCCTGTGATTCCTATTCATCTATGCTTTTGTACACAAGTAGGGTAAAGTGCTCAAATATGGTATAGTCTGAAGTTCAATACATTTTTACTCGGAATTTAATACTGTATTGACTTCCGATACAAAAAGTAGGTCACCCCATAAAAAAATGAAGGTCACCTTGAAATCTCCGAAACTCCTCCACCTCACGAAAAGAAGCAAGTACGATATGAGATGGGTTCCTCGAAACCATGTTTTCATAAAATGTATCGTTTAATTCAAGAATTAATTCAAGACACCCTGTATGTTCTGCGCTTGATAGGTTCAGTGTTAACGACGAATGGATCGGCAAGGCTGCGATCGCCGCGAGAGGAGGCGATATAACGTTGATCACCTCGCGGCGAGAGGAGTTTCTGTGATCGATCCTCGCGGAAAAAGGACACGCCTCCCGAACGCGAACGGTCGCGTTGTTTTTCGAAAAACAAGTCCTCTCGATATGCCGCGGTTCTCTCGACGGAGAGCGACGCATGCGTTTTCCGATGCACGCGGCGCTTTCGCCCTTCGCGGAATAATCTTGGCCCTGAATCGAGCAGTCTTCAACGGACGACACGATGCTCGTTCGCGTCGCTTCCACCGTCTCGAGCGATCCACCGTTTCCATTTGAAATCGTCACGAGAAATCCCCCTGAAACTACCTGACGCTACGCCGACGCACAGGGGAGAGAGCAGGCGACCTCACGCCGACAGAACAAAGTCCGAAAACCCGATCGCTTTTTGGAGATCAAAGTGTCAGTCGCCGAAGTAACTTTAATAGTTATTATACCGGGTACCGGCCGAGAATTCAATCGAATGACATTGCCAGTGATAAGTAAAAGAATGTAAAGAGCCCGCGGAGAACGAGAGAGGAAGGAGACGCGGTTAAGCGCTCGCATATTTCACGCTGACAAATTTTTCACGGACACTGGCTCGGCGAATGGAGGAAATACGTCGTCGTCGGCAGAGGAACGATAAAACTGCGCTACCAGTCTCCCGTGAATTAACGAGTTTGCGCGTCGCGTAGAACGCACGTGGTCAATGGAATTCGTTCGATGGGAAGGCTCTTTGACGGCACCGCCGTTACCATGCGATCTCGAAACTGTGACGGACCGTGTAACGAGGTACGCGTTGCGAATAAACGATCTATCCTCATAACGTGAACACCAGCTCATCATCTGTTTCCCCTCGCCAATTATGAAACGTGAATTAGAAAAAGATCCGGCCGGCGAAAGACGGTCAGACGACACGTTCAAATCGACTTACGCGGAAGAAGCTTTCCTTCAAATTAAATTACCCGTCGGAGAACGCGATACGTTTCCCGTCAAACGCGGGCCATCTCTTTTCCGCTTCGAATCGTTCTTTCGATAGCAATTTACTTTTCATTTCACTCAACGCCGCGCCGCGTCGGAAACTACAGCTGTTCGGGGATCAATGAAGCTGCAGCCGGATCCGGAGATCTGTTCTCAGCAGAGATCCATATAAATTGTTACCTTCTTTCTCTACAGAAATTCTATTCGAACTTGCACTACCGCTGGCAATAAGTTTTCGACCAGACGACGCCAGAGTAGTATGAACAGGGAGCATATGAGAGCGCTCACGCCCGAGGTTTCTCTGCCTCCACTTTTGTCAGTATACATAGACAGAGATAGATCATACCCCCATTTTTAGCATGGCGTAGAACCTACACTGCTTAAATTACCATAACGCCATCTGATTTTTTTGTTAAATCTTATAATTATGTCATAGTAATGAGAAGCTGATGCACGATAGCATTTTAGGGTTAATAAAAGATACGATTTACATGATTACATTCATAGATATATTATTTATTTACAGAAAAACGTAAAGTTATGTAGTTTAACAAAAAACGAACTGCGAAATTTCCATAGAGCCACACGTTTATTAAGTGGATAACATCAAGATTATCGAAAATTTCTTCTATATTTACAAATTGATGCTTAGTATAATTGCCATTTCTTCAAATAACGTCGAAAATTCGAAGAATGTCCACACTTCGTTCACCGCAATCCATAACTCAGAAACAGAGTTGTACTGTTTACAATTGCCATATACTTTTCTTGCAAGTATTCCCCAAAGATTCTCAATTGGATTTAAATCTGGCGAACGTTATCATGCTGAAAAATGAAATTGTCAGGCTCAATTTCTTCTGTAAATATGTAGTATTAAAACCATCTCCAACAACAAGGCGTGTGCAGCAAATTTTAAAAAGTTCAGGGTGCTTTAAATGGATAAAAATAACTTTACGTTTTTCTATAAATAAATAATATATCTATGAATGTAATCGTGTAAGTGGTTTCTTTTATATTAACCCTAAAATGCTATCGTGCTTCAGCTTCTCATTACTTACTATGACATAATTATAAGATTTCATTAAAAAATCAGGTGGCTTTATGGTAATTTCGGGAAGTGTATACCCATATTTAGTATGTTAAAGATGGGTATAGGTTCTGTTCCACGCTCAAAGTTGGTATGATCTATCTCTTTAGCATGCTCAAAATGGATAGGATCTATCTCTTTAGCATGCTAAAAATGGGTATGATCTCTGTCCATACTGACAAAAGTAAAGGCAGAAAAACCTCGGGCATGAGCGCTTTCATATTCTCTCTAATATGAACTTACAAAGAATAATATCAAATTTTTTAATGTGGTACGATACAATGTAAACAATAATCTTATGGCAACATAAGAATTATGCAACAAATTTCTTTGGGAATATATAATTTAAGAAATGGCTACAAAATCGAATAGAAGCATTCTTGTTGTTTTCGTACAGTAACGTAAAATGGTCAATTTTAATGCTCAGTGAACCCAGTGTTAATCGATTTCTCAACCACGATAACAACTTCCTTGGAAAACCAAGAACTTGTCTCGAGTTACATGGTCTAATAATTTCTTTTCATCGTGGGATTATTTCTCAGCTGATAGTCGTTTTTTTATTAAATAAAAGTGCAATCATTAAAAAATCTGTTAAGAGAGCTCGAGTAGATAAAGAATTCACTTTCTACTGCAACGGGAGATAATTAAAAATGCCACGCCTATCGAGGTATTCGCAATTTGAATCTTTTAACATTCCACAAATGTAGTTGTGCATTTAATTAATTCTAACCAATATCTAAATTTTAATAAGAATATTCTACATATACAGGCTGGTTCAATGACGATGACCACCTTGAATATTCACATTATTTGATATGAAAAAATGATGTATACAAAACTTGTATGGTATAGTGGGGAAAATATTGTGATGCGAATATTTTTAACATGGGTGAATGCTTTTCAGAGATTTCAAGGTCACCTTGATTTCTTTAAATAGATCGACCTATCGTTTCTTCCGTGAGTCGATAGAGTATTATATTCTACTTAAAAATGTAGTGTATGCCCTAAACCTAATTGTTAACAAAGTATTATCAAAAGAATTTTCAATATTTACCTAAATAGTATCTAGTATTTAGTCTACAAACTAATCAAAATAAATTAGTAAATTATTATGACTAAATTAGTCAAACTATTGTCTCTCATCTTGAATACGATAAGTTTGTATGGGAAATTATTTCGATTACATCTCTATTGACTCACGATACAAAAAAACCATTGTATATACCACTTTTCCATATTATTACAAATAACGGGAATATTCAAGGTCTGGTCAAGCGTAAAACTTATCTTTTACGATATTGCACCATCTTCACAAGGTCGGGGATGTTTTCTCATGTTTCAAAGAAAGTTTACCTCTCTGAAAACAATGGTTTGGCCATTAAAAGTAGAACAGTACAATGAACAAATTCTTCGTAATAAAGGAGGTATAGAATTCTCATAATTTTGTACGCAATATGGAACACATATTTATTCAATATTATGATGCAATAATTTCTTCAAAATTAGAATGCAATCTTGAATATTAAAATAATAAATTATTGTATTTGAAATGGATTCTGAAAGATATTTTTTACTCAAGCATGTGTAACAGTGTCCACGTCAAATGTAAAAAAATTTCGTTTGTGAGGAAATCGAGGCTTTTCAAAATTAAAAGAGATATTCCGGGGGTCATATTTAAGTGAGACACTCGGTATATTCGTAAGCGGATTAATTAGTAGAACGTCTTTATGTTAATTACAGAATATGTCTTTAAATAATGTACGTAAAATCCTTCCTCCAGGAAATTGATCCGCCCTGTGACTCTGCGTAATCGTCTGAAAATGCTGGTTGCTGGGACGCTAGTGATTACGGATTACTGTACCTTTGCATTTATAACCTGCTCTTATCAGTTGTATTGGGCTTCTCCGCATCACCTGGCAATCGTTTAGCTGAGCCACGCGGGTTATAATACACTGGGTTACCGAGAAATAAATCTGATACGTGTTACGGTTGGAATCCCTGACTGCCCAAATGAACGACCAAATAGCAATACCATTTGTCACAATTGACAAATGAACGAGTGGAAACTGGAGAGGGTTGATACGTTTTCGAAAACAAGTTGTATAAATAACACCAAATAACATTTGAATGGTCTTTTCGAATATTTACATTACACGTTCTATTCTTCAGCAAAAACAAACGTGAACTTTTCAAACTTAACACACTACAATGTGTTTAACTCTTAAGTGACTTTCAAAATCTACTTTAAAAATGCAATGTTCCTATTAACCCCGTGCCGAACCATTTCCTTTACAGTTACAATGATTAAAAGACTTTATGCAGAAAAATGTCGTAGAAGGGAAGAGAAAATTTATATTTTTTGTATGGCTACATTTATTTTAATTCTCAAATATTGATTACAAACGAATCGTTAGACTTTGTGAAAAACCTTCATCACGAGTCTGACTCGTGAAAATATAGCAAGGGGTTAAATAACATTCAATACTTTAAAGTGAAATATTGTTCAGAATGGTGATCTTGACAACATATGTCACGGTCAAGGCCATATGAGCTGTCTTCCCTCTAAACGTAATATTTATCTTCACAAAATTTGAAAAATAATTTCAATTAAAATTTGAAAAATTCTAAATGAAACATTTCTTATTTTCGAATATTGCCACTTTTCAAACTTTTATAATACACAAATTGTTATATTTTCGAAGGTTCCATTTTGTTACATTTCAAATAAATTTGTTTAACTTTCGAAAATAAATGAGGCAAATATTTTTATGTAATTTAAAGGAATATAAAGAATGTACAATCATGTGAACAAAAGGTGATTGTAATAGTAGAAAAATGGTCTGGGTTAGGTTTTACTTTTATAAAGAATTTATAAGAATTTATTTATAAAGACTTTTATAAAGAAAGGTTTTCCCTTTTATGAAGAATATTTTTTCAAATCCTGACACAAAAATATGAGAATGATTGACAATTTTGTTTGCCTCGCCAACGAGAATACAATCTCATTGAATTGTATAAATTTATTCAGGACAAACTATTATATTTATTTTTACGTATTACAAAAACCCGCAGTAAAACGTACTCTCCATGCCTGAGAAGAACTCCGTCGAGGTGGCACAGAGGGAAAGGGGGTCCTCGCTCGCAGCCAATGGTTAGGCCGTGACGTCACACACTTTAGCCAATAATCCGGTTAGAACCAGAAGTGCCAGTGGAATGATCCAATGGAACGGCTTGCCGCCGTATTCCTTTCGAATTCTTGCTGGAATTCTTCTTGTGAGGCACGGAGAGTACACCCGCAGTAATAGGTACATTTACCCTATGTTTACAATATGGAATCATGTGCAGCTAGATCGCAAAGTTGACGGCGAACGTGTTAATAAAAGAGATTCGACGTTCTGATGTTCTCCAAAGGAGAATACCCTTCTCGAGTGTTTGTTCCCCGTGGAACGAGCATCTCGTCGTTAGTCTTTTTATAGTTCGAGTCTAATAATTTTCACAGCTCCGTAAGTAACGGAAGAATGCACAAAAGGACGTTCTGTCTCGCTTAATTGAACGGAGCAGGCCGGAGCGGTGCGGCGGCTGACGTTGGAAGCGGTCGGGCTCGGATCGCGGTTGGATCGATCCCCGAATCATCGAAGCACGTAGTTGAAAAGGGGGTATCGGCCGGGGAGAAAGTCCGATGATCAGAGGATCGGTGGAACAGAGGATGGTGGGGTTGCCAGTGTACGACGCTCGCGACCAGTGTGGTGGCGAACAACGCTGGATGGTGGGGTTGAAGGGTGGCGCAGTCATTTATGGTTGCCGGTTCATCCGACGGGTTCAGTTGTCTGTCCGCCGAACAACGACAAAAACCTCGAGAACCGAACAGGCGACCGGGTACCGAAAGCCATCGATCGCCGCCGCGGTTTGAACCGAGAAATGGCGGTGGAGTTCCGTGGATCCTCGACGGGTACAGTTAGATCAGTGAATAGCAACGTCTCCTCGTCCGTCGATCGCGTGATCTCCGGCGTCCTCTAATATCCGAGAGCCGGCCGATCTTTTGAGAAACTCGAATCGATTTTGATCCCCTTCGTACAGCTTTCTGCGCTGCGCAGCATGTTTTCACGGGAACAGTCGAGCGTGCGAGTGGTTCCGAATTGTCCCCGGGCTTGAAACACCCTAGCTACTCGAGAGACTGCTTGAACCGTTGAAACGATGTAAGAGCCGCTCGAGAAGAAAGAACAGTTTTTTACGTTTCAAGATGACTTCGCTGAGAAGATCCGCGAACCAGTCGACCAGAGAAGGCACTTCCGGCAGGAGGCACGCGCTCGCTGGGATCAGCTCGAAGAGCATGAGGAGCGTTCTCCACACACCGACTGCGCCCGGCTCGCCTCTTCGGCACCGGTCCAAGTACGAGCTGAGGAGCATCAGCTTGGAGGGCTCCAAAGTCCTGCCATGGACCGCACGGTGAGTCCAATCGCATACCATTTCCTTCGCGAATCCAAACGTATCGGACGTACGCGCGCCATTTTCCTGATTGCCTCGCCGCAACAGGTAACACTTCGCGCGACGTATTCACCGTTCGTGTGCAGCCGATTCGCAACTTCCACCCGCGTTCTATAATGGTGGCTGGAACTTTCCGCCAGCTACGGAACAATCAATTAACCGATCTAATTGATCAGAACTTCGGGAAGTTCGACGCGACCGACTACAAACGACTGTTGCGTCTGCTACCGTGAAATGGACAGCGACAGACAGACGAACGAACAGTTCAAGGAGAGATATGCTCTTTTTACGGGCAAAACTATCGATTTTTCGTTTTACAAGAGATTCTGCGGCTTAATCCTTTGCACTCGTGGTTTCGAGTGTGACTCGTCGTCAGTTTTATTCGCTGGAACTCCTATGTTTAGCATGACTACTACCCCGGCTAAGATTATTTGGTCGAACGTTTCAAGTGTCTATTATGCGTTTACGATGAAAATAAGTGGATCAATGCAAATTAGAACGAACGTTCTCAGAATTTGCACTTATTAATATGATTCAGGAAAGAAATCATTTTTGCAACTAATGTTCTACAACAATTTTAATGTCTAATTTTTTATAAATAAATATGTACATCTTAGAAAACAATGGAAGCGTGAAAACTACAAAAGGGGATAGAAAATTCATAGTTAATTTAGAACATTGGAACAAGTAAAGAAACTACGAGTGAGCAAAAGAAAGTTTAATTTTATATTTTTGTAATTACAGGTTTGATATTCGAACGTTTTGTTAGTTTTATGACTCAAATTCCAACTGTCATCGATTGTTTTATAACAATCAGGATGGTGAACATGTTCATTTCATCTGCTAGAAGATTTCTTATGGAATACCCTTAAAATGTCCTTAATAGACTCCGGTTCTTCATGCAAAATGAAAAATTTCTGCATCAATTGCAAGGCACATGAGTTATATATAAATTTATATTTTTCCGCAGTCTATTTATGAGTTTGTGATACAAAGATCTCGCAGTCTATTTACGACTTTGTGAGTTCTCCGTTGCTATCTATTACCAGGGTCTCCAGACGAGGGGAGGGAGCACGAATCGAAGGGAAAAAGTTACCCTCCCTCTGCCAGTACTGGATTAGTCACGTGACGTGTTGTGTCGCAGAAGGGGAAGGTAGAGTGGGGACTACAATAATTGGAACTCTTTTCTTTATAAAATTTTATTATATTTATTGTAGGTCTATATATTTACTTTAATGCTTAAATATTGATTATAGAAAAATAAAATTCTTTTCCATTTCAACAGAAATTTATAACATTCATATTTAGTAGATTTCATTTTAAGTGTTTTGAACTGTTTGCAATATAATACTTTCTTTACCACCACGAGCACTTAAAGGATTACGCTCATCTAAAATTGTCGAGAGATTCTTAATCGGATCTGGGTATTGTGGAAGGCACTGGATTTATTAAATTTGTTTTTCCTCAAAAAATTGTAAGTCACAGTTGAAAAGTGTTTGGGGCTGACATTTGACATCCAAAAAATAAACGACCAATTCTATTATTCTTATTGTGTGTAATAAATAGACTGCAGATCTTCATGTGAAATAAAAATGTTCTGCCCTGATCGTGGAAAGCAGGAGTAAAATAAAAATTGATTTCTTCCCTTGATAATTTTGTTGCATTAAAAACGACATTACAATATTTTCAAATTTTACTCATCTATTACTGTTTTATATTTCACCCAGCTAAATTCTTTATAAATGCTTACAAATCCGCAGTCTGGTAATTAAGGATGCAGATGTTAGGTTAGTTAATCTTACATTAGTACAAAAAACAATTCTTCAATCTGAACAAATAACAGCATCACCCACGTCTAACCCCGACATTCAAACGTAATCAGTGTAATAATATTATGAATTGGTTGGTACATTTCGTTGGTCTTTCATTCTTTTATTGACGAACTGGAAATTGTATAAATGCTATATGAATTTCCGTATTTCATTCAGTAGTCGCCCTTCCGTGCTTTTTGAATGTAAAATGAATATGATGCAAAAAACAGGACAAAGCGCGTTCGTAGTTATTTACGGGGGAAGTTCTATTAATGAAAGGATGGCACGAAATGATATAAACTATTTAAGGAAGGCAATAAATTGTTGGAGTATGATTTACCTAATTAAAGACGAGAAATTGCGCGTACACAAAGCGCAAATCTACTCGAAAGAGGTGCTGCTGCAAATCTAATATTTCAATGTAACAGAAAGAGCTGAATTATTAGTTATCACATTGTTCGCTGGATGAGGATAAACGGACAGTCTCGCGTTGCTTGCCTGGCATGTCAACGAATAAAGGATGGACGGAAACTTGACTACATCTTCTTTATAGTCCTAACCCGAACCTGACCTGAATCTTAAAACTTTTATGCAGATAAATGAAAATATATGAGCTTATTCGAGTAAAATAATAGAAATGAGACTAAAATGAATGTCCCCTCTATAAGCCATTTAGTGGTGCAGTCTTTTAAAAGAATAAGTTTTCTCAGTATAAAACATCAAGAAATAAATAAACTAAGAATGAAATTTAAAGAAGTATACTTGTAGCTTGTGAATAAAAAAAATATCTTTAACGTGAACAATCTGAAATTTTACAATGGATAAAAACAGCTTGCAGTAACCGTGTCGCTTCACCAAATAATCCAAATAAGTCTAAATAACATTTTAGAACGGGTATCAGGTTTTATCACCCCCGAGATTAACATTCCTATTCGGTTGGAATTAGGGACTGAAAATAACAGATATTCTAATATTTTCTAAAAAGTTAATTATTTTAAGATAATGTACACAAAGTATAAAGAAAAAAATTCGAAGAACAGAATGATTAAAAAATCTCGATTTTTATACTTTTTGGTTACAAAATAACAGTTATTGGTGTTAAAAAAATTGGATCCTCCTCGATAACAGTTATCGATGATCGAATTTCTTTTCACTTGTTCATAATAATTATTGATCAGAAAATTCATTTTTGTCGCTTATTTATTGAGTTGCCTACTCTTTTTCGGATGGAGCAAGCCTGTGAAATTCATTGGAAAGGTTTCGTACAACAAGACGAATCAACAGACCATAGGAACAACACAAAATCTCTGTCACATTAAATTTTGATTGTAACAATTAATTTTCGAATAAAAAATGTATGAAATAATTTATTGTCCACCATTTGAAAATTGTACTATTTAATAATAACTATTACAAATTTCCTTCATCAATAACTCTTATGAACGGTCGAAATGAACTTTTCTCATTGATAACTGTCATAAGTGATCGAAATGAATTTCTTTTAACGATAACATTTATCAACAAGAGAAAATATCTTGTAATCCTTATTTGTAACCAATACGATTTTATTCGACGAAATACTTGTTATTCTGTGACTTTTTTTCTTTTTGGTTATAACAGTATGGTCCCTGGTTGGAATACACATAGTCGCATTATGATGATGAACGTGTATGAAATATAAAAGACAGTATTTTGAATACAGCCCGATGCTTACCCCACCGCCTAACCCAAATCATAACAACAAGGGTTCCCTGAGAAAGGCGATTGTAACCCATAGTAACCCATAGTAACCCATAGTAGCCATGAGCTAACGCTTCCAATGTGCTCTACAGAGCGTAATGACCAGGTTACAGTACATTAGAGGCTATACATCATGCAACTATTATCGGTTAAAATTGAACAATATTTTCACACGAAAATTTTTAATAGATTCAGCAATAATAGTAACAATCTTTTAGCGGCATCAGCATCGGCAAATGCACACGATGGTCCACGAATCGGTCGCCATACTATTTGAATTGTTTGTAACAGTTTAACAAGTAAATGTGCATTGGTGTTAAATGAAGAATTTATAGACTACAATAAATTCGATGTAATATCTAGGCTGCGTATGCAATTTTTTATTTTTCTATGCCAATTTTGAGCAGAAGCGGAAACAAATATTATCTTATCTTTAGTGGTAGTAGCTTTTATAGATCTGAAATAAATAAAAACCGTATTAAATTCGGAGGAATTTTATATTCTAGCATTTTTTTTTAATTTTCAGAAGCCATAAATGCATAAAGATCTGCAGTCTAGTAAGATTCAATTATCTTCATAAATCACTGTTATTCGAAAGATATTTATAAACGATACATTCTGTTTTAAGGGGAACAGTACGTAGTGCACTTAGATTAATTTGTTTCTAATTAGGTGTTCTTAATAGGTCAACTGTATATTTTTGAGTGGTATAATTTATTTTGCCCCGATCGATACAGCAGGACACTCCTCAGAAAAATGATTAGCTTATGTACGTACTGATGAGATATGGGATGGTTTTTTGCGCATGCACGACTATTTTAGCGTCAGTCAATAATATAAATATATAAAATAACAATATAAATAATAATAAAAAATATTATTTGAAATTAATTTATTTGATTTAAACGACGAATGAAAATTAATTTTTTATGTTATTTGCAAAATAAAAATAATAAAGTATTGAAAATAATACATTATTTAACTAATCAACTAAGTCAAGGTGACCTTCACATTTATACGTAAAAACCATTTTTTGACATTTAAGAATATGCGGATATGTAGACCATCAAGTAGGTACTGATAAAATTTTGTCTGAATCATGTGACAAAACATGACGGGTACACCTTATATACATATATCAGATGATTGCACTAGTTCGTGCTCGATTTGAAAATAAAATTCAATAGTTAAATTTTAAAGATTGGTTAAATATTTGGTTAATGATTGGTTAAATTAAAATTAAAAAATGAAGGAAGTCCTATGCAGGGAAGCAGTAAGGGTGTGCGGAGGAAAGGGGCGCCGATAATTATTATTATCATTGTTAATTTTTATTGTTGATGATAATTAACCTTGCTTGTGTGTTTTTTAAAGTTTTTTATGATGAATAGAAATCTGATAAAATATTTGTATCTTTTTTTAGTAGGGGGCGCGAATTGTAATTTTGGCCCCAGGCGCAAGTTTTCCTACCTGCAGCTCTGCTCCTATGTAAAGGTATAATCTAACTCCTTAAATTATGCTGTGTAACCGTTTGAAAGGATTGATTCCTGCATCGCTAGTGACTACAAATTGCTACAACTTCGTGTTTATAATCCACCCTCACCAGGTGGATCAGGTTTCTCTGCATCGCCTAGTGCTAGTGGGTGGAAACCTCGGCGATGTGGGTTCCAGAGAATCTAATACGGGTTACGGTTAGGATCTCTGGCGCAGATGTTGAATTCCAACAGTGTTACGTTACTTCAAAGTGAATGATTGAATTGCGTGAAAGATTTAACGATTACCTAATAAATCTACACCGGTCCAACAAAATATTTCCGCCCTTAGTTCTTTCGCAATTACTGGACTGCGGATTTTATGCATTTATGACAAAATAAGTAGCTACAATTTGAAACATTTTTTGTGACCTACAATATTTCCATTTAATTTACTCGTACAATACTACAATGTTCAGTAATTCATTTAATTTAAACAACTTGAATAAAGTAAAAAATATTTTGAATAATGATATAGAAATTTTTGGTGGTGCCACAGAGCCAACACTCGAGTGCTAAGGGTTAAAAGAATTAAACAAACTCTTAAGTGACTCCTGTTACGGATGCTGAGAATTTTTATTTTGCACGAAGATCCGCAGTCTAGTAATTATTTTATGTAGGGGAAGTTTCCCTAGTACCGGACACTTGAGATTTTTCTTAAGTAAATGAAAAAATCTAATACTTTATTATTTATATTCTGCGTTATTTATTAATTAACAACATTAGAAACCAAGATACAGTGACAAATCAACCGATTTCTATGAAACCAGATCTACAAAACGTATTTTTTAAAAAGTTGTAAAATGCAACTTTTAGTATTTTCTCTACAATTCCGACCAAATTGGAATTTTTGAAAAAATTTCTATTCACATCCTGTAGTAAACTAATTGCTCTAGCTTCCCAAAAAAGTTCAAATCGCATAGTCCAATATTAAAAATGTTATGGTGTTCTTAAGAGAGTGTCCGAATTTTAGTGGGAGTCACTATATATTATTATTAGACTGCGGATCTTCATGCAAAATAAAAATAGTTTGCGTTATTTGCAACGGCACAGGTGCCAAATACACATCATCATTTAATCATCAATATTGAACTGAAACTAATACATCGATGTCCTTAAATCTTTTTAATATGACCACTGCTTTAAATTATGCGTAGCCATTTTTATCATGAATGCATAAAATCCGCAGTCCAATTATTATTATGTAATTATTATCTTATGTAATAAATAACATAGTTACACGTATTTCTGCTTAATATCGTCGTCTTACCCCAACCTCCCCTACTACATTTACCGACCCATGGGAAAAAGAAGCGAAGATCGAATGGGATCAGTGCAGGTAGCAAGTCCATCCGGAATGGAAAAATCTGTTAGCACTCGGAACAGGCTCGATTTGCGATGTAATCCGGCGGACAATAGGCGCGGGGACCGATCGGTTTCTATTTTAATAGGAAATCGAGCGTCTCGTGGCGTTATCCCGGGGCGCTGCATCGATCTTTTTCCGATAATCGGTGACTATTCGCGATCGAGCGAACGCATAAGGCTTCGTTGCTCCCCGCCATGTCGCCGCGCCGATACCACCATCGTCGTCGTCGACGACGACGACGTCGACGTATCGGATTTTGACGCTCGCCTCTTTATAATTAACTCTTTTGCTATCGGGGCTGTTGGTAGTCTCGGCCGGCAGCGTCCCTTTTGTACCGCGTGGATCAATTTCGATCACGCTCGACCAAGTGGAAGTCGACCGTTGCCGCATCTCTCGGCCTCTGGGCAGAGAAACCGAGGCGAACGGGACACGGCCGACCGAAGAAATGGGGAGAAAAGGGACGCGAGAGGAATAACAATCAGCTCTCGAATATATCGTGGAAGTCCGCCTCGAAGGTGTGGCCAAGGGTCGGCCGCGTTTCAACATGATCCGCCGATTTAGCTGCAGAAAAATGCTCATTTTAATCGATGGAATTTTAAGAAGGCTGGGATGTAGGGTAATTGCGCCTGATATGGAACACCTGAATTGAAAAGCTTGCCAAAGATGGAGCTACAGAATTTTGTTATAATCTAGCCGCGAAAAGATGTTCACTTCAATCAATGGAATTTTAAGAGCGGCTACTAGGATATATGTAGACTGCACCTAATATGGAACGCCTGATTTCAAAAGTTTGCTAAAGTTGGTCCTACAGAATTTTGCTGTAATCTACAATAGCTGCGGAAAAATGTTCACTTTAACAAGAAGGCTAGGATGTAGGGTCGTAGTAGGACCTAACACGACATCTAATACTATAACACCCGAATTCGAAAGCTTGTCAAAGATGGAGCTACTACTCCAGAAGTTATGAAATACTAAGTTCATATTTTCACAGTTTCAGAACTGGCTGACATATAACTTTTTCAGATTTTTCAAAGTGGGGACACATACTTAAAATATCTAATCCGCTAACTTTCGAGCGCCCTTCGGCAGAAATCGGTATAACTACCTTTAACATTTATTTTAGTTAAGTTCGGGACGGGTCGGGAATTCTCAGTCGAGAAATGTCCGGCTCCCGAAAATATGATACGTTTTGGGTTCCTGAAAATATCCGGCTGCCTATATCATTTTTTAAGGTTACAAGGGATACCACTGACAAAAAATGCTCATTGACAATAGTACCTCCTCGGTAATATCAAAACTTATATGTAGATACGGGTGTCGCCCTAATGCGCCACGCGCAATTCATACGGTACGTGCCGGAGCTGTCTCGAGAACCAGGACCGTCACGGGGAGCGAGACGCGCGGCCGAAAAAGGGGGTGTAGCCCTCGAAAAACGGCCGGAACGGGCAAAACTCGCCGACCACTGCGTTAAGGAAACACGATCGGAAGGAAATGAAACATTATGTGTAGAGTACCGAGGAAGAGGAAAGTGGAAATTTTCATCCATGGAGGGTACGAAGATTAAACTAAACTGTATGAAACATACGTTTTATTCGGTATATCTGTCGTAAACAATAATTAAAATGATAACTAAGCTTTTCATCTCTAAGGAATAGTAAATTCATTTTTTGGTTTCTCGTTGCGCCACAGAATCTCTGCCGCAGCATTGCTCTGATGAGAACGCTGTTTTTCGGAGCATCTCTCGGGAAACAGGAATGCGGTGAACAATTATTGTGTTCAGCGGAGTATTGGGCTATGCTGAACACAGTAAAACAACCAGACGGGTAGCATTTGCTCGCGCAGACAGCTAAAAGATATCCTATCGCAGTACTGCTAGATAAAAATGAGAAGACAAAGAACGTATTCCCCGCCACAAAAGTTTGACACACATCGCATCGTAAGCGTCACATTTTCACAATTTCCATTGAAATCTTTGTTAGTGGGAGTTCAGAGGTTAAATCATGGGGCTTTCTCTTCTAACATCCCATAATAACATTTTGCACCACGTAATAATAGTCTTCGAAGATCTAAAAACTATTATTTTACTACCTAGACATTACGAAAACATTACACTCGGTGCTTGCGGTTTGCCGCCAGGTATACCGCGCTTACAAGTAGCTATATGTATGTATGTTCAGGACAAACTAAAACATATTCCCTAATGGACATCTGCATAGGGCTTTCACCGATAATGGTAGACATGCTGAAATGATCCGCGCAAACACGTTTGTGAAACCAAAATGCCTGTGCACTTTTCATTACATCTAAAATACAGTGGATCTCGATTAACCGGATCCCGACTACAAGCAAATACGCGTTTAAATATGATTATATTATGAAGGGAAATAAATTTTCAAAAATAAAAAATTTATTTTCGAATATAATGTACATTTTAATTATTTCCTCGGGTCTCGATTATCCATCGGGCCTTAATTTGTTCGGGCTGTTCGTCTCCCGATCAAGCCGGTTAATCGAGGTCCTACTGTCTTATTGTATGTTATCTTCAGGATGTTATTTTCAAACGCCTAATAAGGTGTTCCGGTTGGTTTTGGATTTTTTGAATACCAAGGATATTTTAGAAGAATGTGAGATTGTATTTTATCCAAAATATTCTCCTTTGTTAGTTATAACTTCCTCCCACGTTTTTCAAACAGTAAGCGAACTCCACGTTAAAGAAAAATAAATAAATAATTCAGTGTTCTTTGTCCTTCAAATTCACCTGCAGTTGTAGTAAAAAGTACGGTTATGGTTATAAATGCAAATGGCGAAGGTCAAATACATTTTATAGTTCTACGTGCTCTGAAATAACGCACTAACTTTTTAAATATAATATATGCACTAGATTTATAGTTATTGTTGGATATTGTACCCTTTTTTATGCTAAGTTAGAGAGCACGTGGTTCTATTGGAAATAAAAACTGAGTACCGGCTCAGTGTTTTTCAGGAGAAGCGGATACCTGTTTGTGAACATAATTAATCAGTATTTTGTTAATGATGTTTAGGAGCAAGAAGAGTAGTGTTTTCTAAACGTCATATATCGTTTTATAAACGTTCTTTACTGGGCTGGGTAAATTCTATTGTTATAGTTCTATTCTTTTTTCTGAACACGCCGTATGATACACTATTGCAGAGGAAAAAACAGGGGAGAACTAGACCGTTTCCGATTACTTTGTCCCGCGAACATATCGAGAATTACGTCATCTCGATGGCCCGCATCTACAGCACCGAATGTGCGACGTGAATATCGACCTTACCGACGCATAACAAAGCTTCCACAGGCATGTTGTTAAATAGCAATCCAGCTTTTGTGCAAGCCTGCTGCAATATTTATTGTACCACCCATTTTTCACGAACGTCCGACTTGTCGTTGAGTTATACTACTGATTTCCGAAAAAATTTACGCCTTTCTGACATGGCATTGAGTTACATTATTGATGCGGAGTCGCAAAAATAGCGAAACTAAGAAAAACAAAAATTTTCGGATATCTGACTTGTCGTTGAGTCGTGCCACTAAATTTTCGTGCTACCTCCTTCCAAAGTTGGGCATTAATCGATTAAAATGTTAATCAAGATTCATTGATTAATGTGTACGATTGAAAAAGGTAATCATTAAAAAATCGACGATTCATTCAATCGATTGATGAAGTTAATCGTCAATTTAGCTTCGTTCGATTTAGCTTCGAGACGAAACTTCCAGCTCTTCCGGTGACTGGCTACCGTGCGAATCGCGACCTACCCGAAAGAGAAAATGGTAGCCAGCCCCAGCACCTACCTACTTAGAACGAACTGTCATACCAAGAAAGAAGCTACCTACCTACCTAGCCCTATATTTAAAATATGGCAAAAGACAAGGTCTCCAACACATTCACAACACGATCTCCACACAAACGCCAGGGTGGAACAGCCTAACACCTAGAGAGAACGTCCCGGGACGCCTCCGACACCCTAACGTTCGAATAGCAAGCACACTCTAATGTACATACCAGTTCTGCTGATATCGACTGACAATGACAATGATCAGTGCGAAATAAATCAATAAATTGAAATAACATTCGAGAACGCTCGAATTCAGGCTTCGAGAACGCCTGGTGTTCTCACGGTCACTGTACTCGTCACAATTAGCTACGTAAAAAATAGAACAATAAAAAAGACTGTTGTTTATTCACTCACTACTTGTTGGGGGGATGAGAAGCTGCATTCTCTCCCCCTTGAAGCAAGCACGACACGTTGCCCTCGATCTCAGCTATCGATGTCGTCTTTGGTAATCAACGTGGGTAGCCTCAGACATCCAGATTGGCAGCTTCGGAGTATCTTGTACCCTTACCGTTCTGTAACGGAATGAACAAATTCATTTAATCTCGATCGATCGACCATCGAAGAATAAATCCGAATTAATAGAAAATATATAATTCAAGCTAGATATTTATTAATTTTTCATTGGTAATTTGAAAAGAAGATGTGTAATGACACAAAGTTTAATTGAAAAGATATTTAATGGAGAAGTACTCACGCTCACGTCCTCTCCCGCTTGTAGAAAGTACGACGCGAAGTTGCGTCTTGATTTCGATAATCGAAAAGTTTCTATATCGGCTAGCAATACCGGGATCGAATTTGGATTGAATCTGTAACAGAAAGAACGAATTCATTTGTTTTAATTGTCCAACAGTCAGAGATTAAATCCGAATCAACAATAAATAAATAATTCAATTTGGAAAGAAAATCGAAATTTATTTAAACGGAAAATAAATAACCTTGATTTCTATCAACCGTCATGAATTCAAATACAAGTGAACGTCACGACAGAGTTCTAAATCCGAATTAATACAAAATAAATAATTTAAGTTAATATTTATTTATTGTTCATTAATGTTTTGAAAAAAGATGTTCAATACACAGTTTAATTTTAAAGATAATTAGTACTCACGCGCTCGCGGCCTCTCCTGCTTCAAGAAAGTCCGCCATGATGCTACGGCACGATTCGATTCTCGAAAGCATCGATCTCGCTACGAAGATGCTCTTTCAAACGATAGATTCTTTTCCCGCGAAATCTGTAACGGAAAGAACAAATTCATTACTTCCAATTGACAAAAAGTCAGAAACTAAATAAGAATTAATAGTAAATAAACAATTCAATTTGAATAGAGAATCAAAATTAATGTGAATCAGAATTAAATAAACTTGACTTCTATACAACTAAATGAATTTAAATAGGATTGGTCGTTACGATACAAGAGTTTATCGCGAGAAGGCAACACGTACGATTCGAGAATCTTAAATCAATGAAAATTAAATAAGGTTAAACTTTACCTCCGGAAACCAGAAATTGTTGCCTGTTTCTTATGTAATCCTGTAGATTTTGGCGAGAGAATGCCAAAAATCTACGCTTCACAATCCTAAGTGGTCAGTGATTCAAAATGCGTGTTTGATAGATACAGAGAGGAAATCTGATCGATAGAACTGCCCGTGCTTGTAGTGCCACCTAGCGGCGTGCGACCGTTATTACATACAAACATGGCGAACACTCTTACCCGGCAAAAACATTTAAAATTGGCATACACACGCATTTCATGCGTTCATTCGCCTTTTTACCTATGAGAATCTCCTCAGTGGCCTTCTGTTTCTTACTCTAGCCACAATATATCCTAGAGAGCGTAAGAAAACACCGAATTATTTCAGTGACACGATCTCCCGTAAGGCTGGCAATCTTTAACAGTATTTGCTCGATGGTCTTGCTAATAAGCCTAAATCCGCGAACTGTCGGTTACAATGGGCACGACACCGAAATGCCACGAGAGCTTTTAGAGTCTCCCGAGGCCTTGACAGAAAAGTCCATAAGATGCAATGTCTGTACTTCTGTTGGTCTATGGTTTAAATAACATTGCCAGCCGAGGAAAGCTCAAGAATGTCGGTAAGTCAGAGAGGAATTACCTACAATGGGTTCAGAAATAATATTGCTCGAGTTGTTCCATTGATTAACAATACAAACTGAAAGTTTTCCAAAGTTATCATGCTGTACTATTCTGTAAATATAGAGAGAGTGAGAGAGAGAGACAATGGACTGTAGTATCCCTACAAGGAGTACTAAAGAACTTCCTTTGCATCTCGAAGAAAGGCATTTCCGATGGCAATTGATGAAAGAGGTGATCAAACAGCGTATTGTACAATAGAGAGGGTGGCTGAACGAGGATTAAAAGGGCAGTAAATAGAGCAACCGAATGCCGGGAATGATCAATCGATACGGTAAACAAAACGGGGACATCGAACTGAAGAACTCGAAAAGCGCCAGCAGTCGAGTCGCATCGCCGAAAAACGCGGTTAATCCCTTCGAACAGAAATAGAGGAAAACATAGGAGACTTCGTAACGGAGGTTAGTTTCAATTCGAACGAACGAGGATCCCTATAGGGGTCTTCGTGTTCACGAAGGAACAAATTAAAAGAATCAAGTAGAAGGGACTCGAGGGAGGAGCAGCGAAAATAGGGGGATGGAGAGGACAACACTCCTAAAACGCAGAATCCGAAAAGGATTGGAAAAAGAAGATCAACGCCAGCTCGGTGGCCTAGTTAGAGAGAGACACCGGACGAATCTAACTAAAGGTATGTACACACTAGAGTACACGCCGCACCAAATATGTATTGTGCAATTTGTTTTGCAATAGTCTCACGATTCTTATCCATATTTACCACGTCGTCGATAACGTTATCTATTTCCTGCTTCGTGAAACTAACTAAACCTGCGGAGAACATTTTCGCAAAGGAAAAACTTACTTCGAATGACCTTAGGATTCGCCCCTTTCAAGGAAGTACAACATTTTTGGGACATATTGTATAACGAAAATATTAATATAGAAATGAATGTGTCTGTTTTCTCACAATTTACAGAATGAGCAAATTAAACACTAATTGAAAAAATGATTTCATCATGCCAACGCATTCAGAACATTTTTTGGCAACGTCTGTCTCTATCTTATTAACTGATCTTAATTTCTCTATCATTTTCACACAGCGGTAGACGCTTCATCATTTTACATTTAGGTAAAAAGCCAAAGGGATATATCAATGTATTAATGTTTTTCGAAAATATCATTAATTCCACTGTTTTTGGAGACACTTCAATGAATTCTTGAGGAAAAATGTCTGAGAAGATAGTGAACGATTAATTGTGGAAATTTCAAGTTTTAAAACGAGTCCAAGTATATTATTGCACGATCCTTTTTTACAAAGTTATAACCGTTTAAATATCGAAATGTAGAATCGGGAATGTAGTGTTAAAATCTTTCTTGAAGTCACTGTACATTTTAGTCACGTGTAGCAATGGAATACAAAATAGAAGATTTTCATTTTATTGAGATAGTGAAGACGCTATTAATCTCTGTAAGTAGAGTAAGTAAATATTAAGTAGCAAGTAAATAAGTGATGTTGTATATGAACCAAGTTTGCTTGTGAAACGCATGTTGACTCCGACAATACAACATCCACAGTGGAAAGTTTTCATTGTGACAAAGGGCTGTGTGTCATACCCTTTCTAATTCGCTGCCAAGTGAGGTCGCCGGGTTCGGCACAGTATTCGTGAGCGGAGTTTTCGATGATTTTTTTGTTGATCTTTTCGAGGTTCTAAATTTTGAAACCACTTTAGTAAACAACCTCATCCAGCTAAAAGGTTGAAAATGGTACAGCACTCCTTTAGTCAGGAAATTCTGGAAATGAGTACTAAAAACAAGCGAAACAGAATTTTAATTGAAAATCTCGAATTATATCTATGTTGTATATTTTTCGGATTTTGTTACTTCAGGAAGACCATATTTTTCTTCTTTTCGTTTCAGTATTTTTGTTTTAAGCTTTCTTTATTGTCCCTATTTCACTTCAAAAAGGATGATCACCATAATTATATTGTATTGTAATTATATTACTACACCGGCGCGGCGTCCAAAATTAAAGGTGCACTTTTTCGTCTATGATATTTTAAATATTTAACTATTGTACATCTTCATCTGAATTGTACATCTTCAATTAATCATAGCTTAAATCGTACGACGCTTTAAAATGAGAGTGGCTATTGTATAATTTGTTCACAATGTTACAACATATAAAATACCAACAATTTTTCAATGAATATTTAGTGCATTAGCTTTGCACGTGAGTGTACTAATGAACTTGATATTGTTTTCAATACAGTTAGATAAAGCGTAACATTACTTCGACGCTTCTGGGAATTATCCCCGCATGTATTAGTTGAGTGGGAAATTCGTTTCGTTATTGTATAGTCACGAGATAACGGCCCTCTTGAAACAACGGTAATTAACCTAATTTTGTTTTTATTCTAGTTTTCACAGCAGAAAAGTTTGCTCAAACCTTTTTTTTTCTATTGTTTACCAATTTTAAATTTTTATTCCGACGTTTCCAGACGGAACAATATATTATGTCTGTTCTACATTTTTTATCTAGTTAAACATTATCCGTCTCTCGTTAAATAGATAAATGAAAAATGGCAACTATTAATGACCAGCTGTTGGTAATTTCTAAATATGGAATAATATTATCGCATTCTGAGGTAGAATAAAGCCTTGATCTAAGAAAAACCCTCTGGTCCGTGCTGTTTCTTAGATCCTGTGGTTCTACTAGTTCTTTGTAATAGCATGTAATCTACACGTTACATAACAAAGAATTTCAAACAAAAGCACCTTTATATCAAACAAGAATTTAAAAATGCTATTATATTATTTTCAATCTATTGGATATATGGAGAAAGGAAATTTTCTATTTCACCCCAGTTTGTAGCAATTCGGGTACAAAATTTTTATTTTGCATAAAGATCCGGTGTCTAGTAATAACATAAACCTAGATGCCTCAATAATAGCAACAACGAAAAATCTAATACAAAGAGCGTAGCTCTGTATCATAGAAGATGGATCGTAGTTCGAAATAATTTAAGAAATAATCAAAATTTTGGAAGTCTATAGTCAACGGCGGATGTATGACTCCGCATGTATATGCATGTATAGGCATGGGCTGAAGCCCAGGGTCCATTCGCGGTCAAAAACTTTGAATTTTAAAAATTTCATTTAATTGGGTAGTCCGCGAACAGTGTTAGCCTAGGGCTAACGAAAATTAACGGCCCGCCACTGTGTATACCGAAAGAAATAAATGTGTTGAACCATTCCTTATGGATACATTGTTGTGAACTCAATAATCACAAATTAAAAATATTGGAACCCGTCGAAATGTCCTAAGATGGCTGACCAGTGGCGCACCCAGGGGGCCAGGGGCCCCGCCCCCCCTCCCTCCAAGATAAAAGGAAATAGAACACTGTAAAATTGGTCAAACTGTAGGACAGCTGCTTCCTCTCCGATTTCGATGATTTTTGGATATGTTACGTGTAAAACTCAACATCATGTACATATGTAAGTAGATATGTAGATTGGCAGTGGCGCGTTACTGTACGGGCAACTTGGGCAAATGCCCGGGGCCCCAAAGCAAAAGGGGGTCCCGAACACAAACCAAGATCCGAGATCCGAATTCTACGTTTTTTTCCCGGAGGGCAGGGCCGGATGAAGCGTAATAGCAGAAGTAGCAAATGCTGAGTGCCAGCGCTTGGAGCAGAAAATGTTTCACTAGTAAAATTGTGGAAAAGCCCTGGCAACCACTAACAGATATTTTTGTGTCTTATTTTATTTCAACTGGCCCCCCCCCCCCCCCTCCACCAAGTTGAAAACTTCAGTGCGCCACTGTGGCTGACTACTGGCATTAAAGGGCTGACTACTGGGAAGATTACCCTACATCCTGAGACAGTGGGGATAAATTATACACAAACATTGAGTGCATCTCTTTCACGTCTACCGCAACATTACTGTATTTGCATAGCGTGTTATCTTTCCGGAGTGCCCGGGGGAGAGGAGTTGCAGTAGCAGTTGCAGTCGCAGTGGCAGGACACGTGGTCCAGTGTGCACGTAGCTTTAGGGAGGTGAAGTTGCGGTAAGACAGAAAGCACTGAGAGAGAGAAACACGAGCCGACAGCGGCGAGAGGGGCGGGAAAGAGAGCCAATGAGCTCGACGACGCGGCGCCAGTCGTCGAGTCGCCGCGCCGTGTTACTACGAGTACTTGCTCTCTCACCGTGACTCGTTGCGTCCTCGTTCGAAAAGGGTCGTGTCCTGCCTCCGTCAGTAGGGGTTGCAGACCCGAGGCAAACCCATCGTCCGTTCCTCTCTGGTCGCTCTCTTCCCTTGTTAGTCGATCGATCCATTCTGTCGATTCCCAGCATCGAACACGTGTAACACCAAACTGTGTGTCTCTTCTACGTTTTTCCTCGTACCCTCTCTCAGTTTCTTCTTTTTCTTTTCGCTGGTTTGTTGTTGTTGTTATCGTTGTTGTTTCTGCTCTTCAACTAAAAAAGTTTGACCATCCCTCGCAATCGTGACACCGAACAGTTAAAAGTACCAACGTGGTAGGACACTGCGTCTCTCTATCTATCTGCGCGGAAGCTTGGAATCGTTGATCGACGATGGACACTTAATCCCTGTCTGTAAGAGTACGAGTGCTTCCTCGGTGTACATATCGTTTCGCTGGATCTCGCTCGGTGACCGTGAACGTTCTAAGAGGGTGCATTCATTTCATTTTCAAAATCAAGCCCAGCTTTTGCAAGTAAGCTTTGTAAACATTTGTATTAGAGGTGTCAGCTGAAACTGTTTAGAGTAGCTCGTTAGTGCGATTAACGAAGGAGTGCGTTCTTCCAATTCGCGCGTCGACGAAAACAGTTCGATACCAATGTTCTCCACAGCATTAGCGTGAACCTCGGCGTCCGATAGACAGGGAAGGGGAACCATGGCACACATTCGAATTTTCCCGGGATTTATGGCCAGCAATCGTTAATGCGTGATCAGCAAAATTGTTTGAACGTCGACGCTAATTAATGGATAGCGCAGTCGGGAATAATAAGCGGACTAGCGGTCGCTCACAAAACAAAATCTTTCTGGGCTACGCTAATCAAAATTCACTCTTGTTGTGTGTCGTTCTTTTATTCACGTTTGCTTTTGTTCGAACAATTGACGGAGTAAGAAGTTAGCCCCACTTTCGAGTGACTTGAAGCAATTACAAAATTAATGTGATTGTATTTAATGTTGGTAAACTTTGATGTTACGGTTAATCACAAAAGTCTTCGTGTACCCTTTGAAATTATGTAACTGTTTTGAAAGGGAGTTGTAATTGAGAGGAATTGCGAAAACAAGTGGTAAATATTTATTTTACAACTTTATTATCCGAGCTTGTAATGGAAATTGTTAAAATACATTAAACAAGTCATTTGGTCCACTTTTAAGAAAGTTACATCGTTTTAAAGGGTGCAAGGAAACTTTTGTGCCTGTGCACGGGAAATCTATTGCTTTTATAATGATTCAATAAATGTAATTTAAATATTGATGCTGCCACTTTTTGGTGCCAAAGTAGATAGAAAATAGTATATTATTATACCAGTAATATTTTATTATATCCATTACTACGTAGTGTAATTTATATTAAAATTCAAAAATATAATTAAAATATTTATTCATAGGTTTATTCAAAAACATGATTATTCAATTACCTCAAGAATGACTGGAAGTAATAGAACAGAACGGAAAATATGTTTTTGAATAAATCTATGAACAAATACCTTGATTTTGACTTTGAATTTTAATTTAAAAACGCTTAATATTTTAATGATACAAAGAAATACAAGTTCATAACGTGGAGAAAAATAATATGGTGTCTATAAAAAGTACATTCATAATTATCACTTGGAGTTAACTCTTTTTTACATCCAGTGAAAGATCTCATTGGTTAAAATAAAGTATTCAACCCTTTGCATCGGAAGCCATTTTGATTCCAGAATTTGGACATCGTTATACAGGGTGGGTTACCCGTATTACTACTTCGATTTACACGACTATTATTTTTTGTAATTGGACGCGTAGAGTACATATGAAGGTCATTAACTTTTTAAAATGGAAACATGTATTTTTTATTGCACCGCTTAATGCATCTTAATATTCGTTACAAGAAAGTGTTAGCCTACTTATGTGAAAAAATCGTTTTTTTTTAGGAAATATAAGAGGTTCAATGTGACGATCATTTAAATCGAACTGGTAATATGTGGTGACCCCCCTGTATATGATCTTTTCCATTTTAGTAGTACCATACCTGAACGTTTAGAATTGTTTTGAATTATAGTACAGTAGGACCTCGATTAACCGGATCCCGATTATAAACGAATACGCGTTTTTTAAATATGATTATTAGACTGCGGATGTTTATGCAATTTTCCAGCAATAGCATTTGTAGATCCAAAATAAACAAAAATCATACTAAATCCTGTCCAATTTGATACTCCAGCATTTTGTGAAAATTTTTATAAACCATAAATGCATAAAGATCCGCAGTCTAATGATTATATTACAATTATGTCCCTCGGGTCTCGATTATCCATCGGGCCTTAATTTATCCGGGCTGTTTGTCCTACTGTATGTAAATTTTAGTGGAGAGGAAAGTCAAGTGCAAAGAGTTAATTGCAGTATATTTTACATATTGAAAGTAGAAGGTAGCCCTAAAATCCCGATCAATTGGTTGGACCAGTAACTTTCTGCAAAGTTCCGTATGTAATAAAACGACTTCGGTTACAAATAATCTACATTTGATCCTTAAGAATTAATAAAGCGTTTCTACCTTGCATCCCCTTCTTCAATGGCTTTCGATCAATAGTCATTAAAACCTGATCGGTCGTTTCTTTTCCCATTGAAATGAATTTATCCAATGGGTTCAATTATTATTGCGTCTGATTGAAACAATTACTCGGAAATGAATGGAAAAGTCGGGATTTCGCCACATTTTTTCGCGACATTCCCGATCTGTGCGGAGCCCCGGGAAACAAAGGGTATTGTATTTTTTCTTCTCTTTAACTTGTTCCGCACAGACAAAAAGCAGTATTGAGAACGCCGTTGAAAGGAAAGCCACGAGTGGTTTGCGGGAGTAAGGAGATACATAGAAATCGGAGGGTAGCTAGCGGTGGCAGTTCAAACACAGGCAGATTCGCGTTCTTTTATGCTTGGCGTCCCTTCTTATCATCATCGAAGGACGGGGAGAAATTATATGATACGTAGAAAACGGGGCTCGTCTCTTCATTCAAATTTTCTGCCCATTGATCACTACATGCGAATAGTCCCCTGCACTGAAATTGTGTGCAGAGAACCACATTTTCTGGGATAATACAGGGTGAGTCGTTTAACCGTTCCACCGAGAGGAGAATGTTCAAAAGTGGCCAAATCTTTTCGGACATTCGGATACCTAAAATATTCATCAGGTTATTCTGTAGGTCAGTGGTTCTTAACCATTTCAGAATAACGGAACACTTAGAATTTTACAAAATTTTTGCGGAACACAGTCATAAAATAAAACAGTATATATGTATGTATATTTTTTATATTGCGTGATAAATAACATAGCGAATATAATAACGATCACTAAATGAAATTTAAAGAAAAGAAAACTGTCACCATTTTTTTAATGGGATATGTGGACCTGATGACTTTTACAAGTGTTTTCAGTATCGTATCTTTATGAAATATAACGTACCAAATATTCAAAATGTTTCGTCCATTTGTGATACAAAAACACATAGCTATTTAAAAAATTAAAGGTCACCTTCATTTCTAAAAAAATAATGCAGATAAAAAACATTTCAGACACCATTACGTTGCTTACAAAAAACTTAGTTTTCAAACACCCTGGATTACCTAGTAAAAAGTTTATGAGTAAATTTAGGTGGTACAGTTAAAGTCACCCTGTATATCTAGGAATTGGGAGTATATTATAAACATTTGCCAAAAGTATTCGATCAAACGAACGAATCGTTTATCATTATAACATCGTTAGTCTTCGTGCGATAGTATGAAAATATTAATACAAAAATAGAATGAGAAAATTAGCCCTTTGTATTCCTATCTGAAGTATGACTCGACATCAATTTTATTCACAGGAATTCCTATGTCGAGTGTGACGCGACATTTTTAAATTGCCAATTTAAATATGTATTGTATTTTATAATATTCAGATTTCTCACTTTTAGGTAAGCACTATACGTATAGTTAACTATGTCTAATGTAATTAATAAAAAAAATTGTTTGAAATTATTGCCAATTAAGGGACTGTCTTTGGAATTGCATTTTAAATGAAATATTGAAAATAGAGAATTTGTTGAGAACAATTGTTTTTGCAAGTTTTACCGTCTTTTTATAATAATCATAGTGGTGTTTGTTAATTTGTTATATTTGAAATATTTTGCGGGGAACCTAGGTGACCTTCAATTGTTTAAATGAAATTCTACATATTTTGTACAGGGTGTATAAAAAGTAATGGTCATCCGTCCTAGGGGTGAATCTACACCTCTGGATCGGTGGACATTTGTAAGAGAAACTTGTCGCAAAATTGTTTGTTGGAAAGAAAATTGTTGTTAAAGTTTCTGCGTACATCAATACCTTCGACTCGTCGAGGGGAGAAAAAGTTTGAAAAGAGCCACATGTCGCAAACAAATAGTCATAAGCTGTTAAAGTTCTTGCAAAATTTGATTGTGTAGAACATAGAACATTGTATTCACCCCTACGACGGATGGCCATTACTTTTTATACAACCTGTACACATGTCATATAAACGCGTGTATCAAAATTAGTTCGCCCATGCGTTGTATAATAACGTGAAATATTTCTTTCCTTTATTGCCTTGAATGACCTTGACCAGCATTGGATAGTACATGGATACATGTATTCGCCTTCATATACGCGCTTTCATGTGACATCAAAAATATGTACAGTGGTTCTTATTAATATTCGGACACTTTTTACAATGGAATAACTTTCTCAAATTTTAAAATTAATATGATGTTGGAAGAATTAGTTTACTTGATTACACATAATCGCGAAGAAGATAGTAGTGGTCAATTCTGAAACCTGAAAATGTCTAACATTAAAACTTGGATTTTCTGCATTTTCTCGAGAAAATCTACAGGATTATATTCGAAGGAAAAGAGTCTATTTGATCCCCTAAAATGAAGTTTAGCCTGTGGCATACTCAGCTGAATCACCCAGTAACATAACTTTTGTGATCACATGAAAAGTGTCCTAAAATAGACAAGTTTCTGAACAACTGCGGCCAATTCAGTAACGATAATTAGTGTAAGTGGTTTGACATTTTTCGTCGCTCGTGTGCTAAAACGTTTAGTAATGAAATCCTGTCAAATGAAATGGGAAGAAGGCATTCCGTAGTTAGTCAACGGCGAGATAATTAACATGACTGTTCTGTAATCCACCCGGCAGACAATCGATGCGATGTCGAGAAATAGTATCCTCGAGGATCATCAAATTGCACGAGCAAACATCCGCGACTCTCCGTGTCGAGTGGCCGGTCGCGATGTCAACGGCGTTCCAAATTCGCCCAAAAGAAACTTCCTCGCGTGCTTAACCCTTTCGCTACTGATGCCGACTATAGTTCTCCAACGCAGTGTCGCCAGAGAGGCGTCGAAACGGGCGCCTCTTACTCTCCGCCTTTTCCCCTTCCACTAACCCATTCCACCACCATGAGCATACTCCAAAGTCCCCCACTAAGACCGTAGACTGAACTAAATCCCCGTCGCGCACGCGCAACGTGCCACGGTCATCAGAGAGAGGGTACCTGTATTCCCCTCGATTTTCTCGATCTGGCGACACTGCTCCAACGTTAAGCACACCGTGGACCGCCGACTATAGCCGCTGTTCATTAAATACTTTTTATATGCGCAGGAAACGATTATAAATGGCCGGCGTGTAATTAATCAATCGGTAATCTGTCAATTTCGTTTCCCTCCTAGACAATTAATTGGTGCACATGAAACTGCCGTTTTAAATTCGAGAGCTTTAAGCGAATCAATGTATTACGCCGATGTTAACAATATTATTTTTTAATTCATTTCACCTATTCTTTTACCAAGATTAATAATATTGGTTTATACACGTGTACTCCTAATTTTAGGAAAAGTTACTCAACTTTTACGTTAATCCCTTTGCACATTGATATAATCTACTGCCCGGTAGTAAAGGTAGCGCAATACTATTTTTATTTAGATTAAAATAAAGCAATAAAAATAAATAACACTTCCTGTTATCTCTTCTCCGGGTGAAATGTTTGCTTCTCAGAAGCTTTGCTTAACACTAGGTTAACTAAAAAACAAGTCAAATAATAATTACAAAATAATTGCCAGGTAAAGCCAAAATAGTTAATAAATATATTTTAGAGCAGAAGAGAACTTTATAAAACTTCGCAAAACAGAACTTGATTGACTTTTTTGCGTTGATTTTGTGAAGTCATTTGAACCGATGAAATCGCATCGAAATTGGCCTTTTCTCTTCGTTTATTTTTAGGACTCTTATTTGTGACTGAAGGATTGCCTCTTGACACCTTTTAACTCCCTCGCGACACTTTCCTAAAGGTTGCCAATATACATTCGGCACTTTCGAATATATTTTGATATTCAACTGAAGGCTATCACTGTCTAGCCATTGTTCAAGTGTAGTATTGTTATTTGTGCAAAGAATTATGCAAAATACCTATGAAATTACCCAGGCCGGATTTTCTTCTGAATATTGATAGCCTTATCGAAATATCGATTTCGCGCAAAATCTTCTTTTCCAGACCTCAAGGGCAAGTGATTTGGTGGGGGTGGGAGATGCGTGTTTTACGCATCCAGCAGAGCTGGGTAAAATGCCACCTAAATAGTAAATACTATCATATTTTATATTACCATAGTAAATAATATCTTATTTATTTTAAAGTATGCGTACAACTTTGAAAATGGAATATTTTGTTTCGTGTAACAAATTTTTAAAGTAGGTATTTTACTTTACATCAGATTATTAAAATAAAATATTTTATTTCGTGTTTCAGATGATTCAAATGGAAATATTTCATTTTACGATTGAGATTCTTGAAATAAAAAGATTTGATTGTGTGGTTCAGTTTGTCAAAATAAAGATATTTTATTTTTGAAATTGTATATTTCAATTACTATTTTCTTTAAGCTAGATAAAATCTGAAGTATTAAATAGTATTTTAAATATCTATTTCGTCAAACATTGTTCATCTCTGCTTTCTAACAATATACAATTGTAGGAACCAAAATCATGGAAATTATTTCGATTACCCCATATGATTTTATATTCACTAATCCCTACAGCTTGACATTCTGTGAAAAAAGTATTATCCACCAATCTTCGTTTCCGAAAAAATCGTTTATCAGAATGCACGGATAAACGGAAATTGAATATCGCTCGGTTGAGAGGTCATATTGGCTGGGCTGAAACGAGCACAGTATTACCACAAATATTTTACCAAAAAGATAAAAATATGAATTGAAACGGAAATAACAATTTTACTGCTAACAATATATCCGCGAAACTACAGTAATAAATTTTCTTTTCATGTGGGCATTTAATTCCCGGTTATAGTTCCATCATTCGTTCTGATTCGCCCGGTTGCTATCAGCAGATAAAATGATCGATGGACGGTCCTGGTTTGAATCTGGCTCAGGTTTTTAAACATTTCTATGACGTATAATATTGTTTTCAGAAATTCAAAGAATTATGGAAGAAATCTAATGAAATGAATACTGACTTTTTCCTCAGTATCTGCAGAACTAATTTTATAAACAATTTTATAAAACGTCTATAAACCAAACTTCATTGCTTTATTGTAAATGTTTAAATGTGTTGTCGTAAATTAAGTTCAATGTTACATGACAACTGCAAAGTCATTAACTATCACTTTCAAAGTTACTTCAGATTTAATCCATTTTCCACAATGCGCAAAATTTTGTATTTAAACATTTTTAAACACATAAATTCTCATCTTATCCAAAAAGTTTAACACAATATATATATATTGATTCAGTCAGCAAGTAATAATGTTACTTTGGCTTACACCACCAGAGTCGCCAGATCAGGGGAATTGATTCGAATTGAGGTGAATACATTACCCTCTCTCTATCATTACCGAATTTGTCACGTGACATTGTGACGCATGTACGACAGAGACAAAACGTGTCACGTGACCGGGCCGTGGCAGAAACGTAGGGGAATAGCGTCGCAAAAGGGGCAGGGTAGAGTGGGAGACAAATCTTAATCTGGCGACACTGTATAACACTGCTCTCCACTTTTTTATATACTTATGATAAATAAAGGAAATGTTGATGTCTTTTATGATCAGCAATTTCATGTGCATCGTGATGTGAAGAAGCGAGTTGCCGAACTCGTATCGTTTAATATTATGTATTACATTTCATAATTAATGTAAATTATTGCTAATACAACAGTGGAAATCGTAGTTCATTCTTCAATACTTCCAGTATAGTTTCAGCAAAAAAGCAAATATTTCAAAAAATATGAAAAGTAAAATTATACACTAATATAATAAAACTGTGTTATCTGTTTTCAAGAACGTAGGGTCGCAGCAAATAGGGACAAAGATATGGTTGAAAATAGACATTATTGATTAATAACAAATCGAAACGGTAATAATCTTGTTATAATTAACAATTAATATTTATATAATCGGTCACAGTTTGCAAACAACAAGGACGAAAGAATATGTAACGTGCTAATTAAATATAATACGGATCATCCCATCGATTTCACTGATATATGTACATATGTTGTGACGATTAATATATTTCCTTCTCGGTTTTAGTTCAAAAACTGTCAACAAAAGTATTTTGCATTCTACATTAGTAGCATGTTTACATACTACATTAATTCAAGGTCATAGTATAGTAGGTCAGGTCATTGAAATCGTCTCATCAAGGTGATCTTGACTTTCATTCAAATGAAACTTTTTTCAAACTCTCATTGGTACAATTTGTAGACCATTGTACACTGACTAACTTATGTTAGAATTATTTTTGGACTAACGAAAGTGTTTAACACTAGAACTACCAACAGTTAAGACGAAGCTATTTCTACCAAAACCAGCCAAAATGACTGGTCTTTAAAAAACACGTAATAATAGAATATTTTTACATTTATTGATTTATTACTACCTTACAAAAGGAATATGGGGCCGAATATGTCTGGAAATATTATGTAATGGTAATCTTCCAGCACTAGACCCTTCTTTTATATAATAAAAGATAAATCTATTTAAATATATAATGAACGATTTCGGGTTCGGTAAACAGATAGTAATAGGATACTTTTCCACTTTGAGAAATACCAGTCAAAGTGACTGGTACAGGTATAAGTAGCATGATACAAAATTATTTTGATTCTGAATAAATTAAACAAAAATAAAATTCATTATGTTACACCTTTAGTTATCGCTGCAAAAGTCATCACATCATTGCAGAAAAAAAATGTAACGTGGAGTAAGAAATTTAAAATGAAATTGTAAAACCAGTCAGATTGACTGGTGTGGTAGTTCCAGTGTTCATAGATCGTGGGGACCAAAGTGTAGACCATAAATTAAATAAACAACCAATGAGATAGTTAAAAAGAATGATTTGGCTGTTGGAATGAACTAACGCATGATTATTTTAAATAGCGTGTAGCCAAATGGAATAATATATTATGATAACTTTATTTCGGTAATGCCCAAGCCTGTTACGAAGCGCGGCGCTTCGCATGTAATCGATCGCGATCCGTGTTCGTCAACTGCTGTCACAACGAAAGAAAGGTAGCCTTACTCCGCACTTCAGTTTGAATAATCGTTTCTCGGTCAGTCTCGGCCGTGACGGAAGGGTTGAAGTATTAGCGAGCGACAGGGGTCGCAGGAAACATCCTCGTGACAGCGTCTCCGGGAAGATGTTGTGCCTGGACATAAAGCTAGTCTCCCGGTTGCGCGGAGTTTCGTTGACGAGTGGCTCGTCTACAAGCGTGTCACCGGTCCCCTCGTCGGCGACCTCGACCTCATCGACGTCGGCCTCTCTGGAAAAACGCAAACGAAGCAAAGGAAGAAGAGAGAGCGGTTCGGTGACGGAAAGCGACAGCGAAGAGGAAGCGGCACCTCCCCCTCACGAGATGATCCGACGAAACAGATCCAGATCCGTCTGCGTATCAGCGCTGCCCTCCACGCAGCTCAGATATCTCCATCGACGAGCCAGTCATCACGTGTATGTTACTAGCATCTTGAATTATGTTTTATTTTACTCATGGATCAACATAGTTCGGATCGAGAAACATTCTTATACCACTCCGCGAAAATACTACAAGACAGGTTGTTCCAAAAATGTTGTACTTCCTTGAACGGGGTGATATTGTGCATTATTGTGTCTACCAAACTACGTAAAGAAAATTTTTTCAAAATCTGTTTCTCAAACATTTTTTTTACACAGTTTGATACTGACAATAATACCATGCAACATTCGTTTCGACTCCCTTTTTTTAATATTATTAACACACAAAAGAAAATATTGAAATTTTATCAAGGGCTGATTTCACCCCTTTTAATGTGAGAAGTAGTACGGAGAGAATAGGGTTGAGTTAGGCATAACTTTTTGAATTTACGGGTTCTACGTGATCTAGCTGTGTGTACATATACATATGTATAAGGCTACAATACAATGATCATTTGATATTAGCTTCATCATGGGCAAAGGTGTTAAGATAAATTACCCAGAAAATCCAACAAAATTCACACTTTCTAAGAATTTCAATTCAGATCCAGAGGTATAAGATGCTGTAATATAAAACATAAAGCACAGGAATTCCGAGCGTTTCTTTGACAATGGATACCTATCCGTTGACTGTAACCCGAAAAGAATTTCATATATCCCCGTTTACGATGTAACTGTTTCCAGCTGACCCCATATTTCGTAGCCAAGCTCTTCGTTTTGTACCTCGAACTGTCCTGGACTACCTAAGCTTGGCAATCAAGTTACAAATTGCCAGACGAAGAGAGTGCATTATCACATGAAAAATTCTATGAAATTCTCTTATAAATCACAACCTGTGCTGCAGCCACGGGCCAAATAAATTGTCACGTTTCTCATGTGTTTGTCATCGGTGTTCTCGTTTTCCTTCGAAATTCCCGAGGTTCTCAGTGTAATCGCAAAAGGACTTTCCACAACACATATATCGCCTCGGATAAAATACTGCTAATTTTATAAATTGCCGATCATGTTTTCCTTCACCTTATGCGAAAGGAAATATACTGCCAAATAAATGTACAGGGTGTACAGAAATGATTGGTATAAAAATAATTTTTGTGTGATTTCCATTAAAGCATCGAACTTTGTCCACAAAACAAAATAAATCTTTAAGAACAACAAAGTATACCATATTTGTATATAGTTGTTAGTATCATTACAATGCAAAAGATATTTTTTTTGCAAAAGAACTGATTTCTGTTCGCCGCATATAAAAGAAGTTTGAAAGCAAAATCCCTTGAAATTGCTTAACTTTACAGGCGTGTAACTTACGAACGAGTGGACTCCGCGCTTTAAGACTAGCATTTCTGGAGTTTTCTCGTAAAAATCTACAGGATTCAATTTGAAATAGTGCAAAATCTTTGGTCCCGGGAGGGAAGAATAGCCTCCAATACAGTGGGGTAGTATACCAGAATTGATATGACGACGAATCATAATATTAATGTGTTAACATTCAGTTTTCGTCCATTTCATAGTGAAGTACGTTGTATTGATACATATACATATTAAACTTATTACGAAATTTAAAAAGATATCTCAGGATCTTCTGCCAAGCTACTTTACGGTTCCTGCAACCATCGATGTGGCGAAGTTAAGAAAGTCTTCCAGCAAATTTATATAAAGTAAGAACGATGTAAGAATAGAGTACTCGAAACCCGCGACTTTTATCAGAGTTTCAATCGAGCATCACTTGAATTTAGCTAAGCAACGGGTTAATTGACGCGATCCAGGGTCATACCTGGCAGACTGGCCTCATTAACCCAGATACCCCGGTGGCGGAACGGACAAGAAATGTCCGAGGATACTGGAAAGAAGGGCTGCGTATTTCCTTTTCTTTCCCTTCGGTGATATGGGACGCAGTGCGAAATTTGATAGTAGCTCCGTAACCAATCTACGGATTTTTGACATGTTTCAGGTCCACCACGGATGCGATTGCCAGGCGAGGTGTCCTCTCCAGGCGGTACTATGGCAGCGTGGAAATGGTGAGAGCATTTGGAAAATATCTAGAAAAATTTGGAGTGGCTCCGAAAATAAAATATTGAATTGTCGCGAAAGTTCATACAGTCTCGATATATGTGACGAGCACAATATTTGCGAAAAATTCACGTGGTACTATTTCCTTGACGAGGTTAGTTTTACCGGCGGCGCGGCGATAGCAATTTGAGCAGTACGAGATACAGAATTGGTGGCGTTCGCGAGTAGCGAAGTTTGAACAAATTGTAGCGGCCGAATAAAAAGGGCGACAGGCTGCGGCACAATAAAAGTTAATTACAGAAGAACGGGGAAAACGGGTCGCGGTGCGCAGTTCGTTTTTCCGGCTCTCGACGCGTAACGGAGCTACTCCGAAACTGGAACACGGCGCTCTTGTACCAGACACGGTTCTCACAGTTGCTAATGTAGCCCTTTGAAATCGCCTTTTAGCTGCCGCAGATCGAGCAAGACGGCTCCGACAATGGCAGAAGATTTCGGGTCGAGAACGGCGATTCTCCCGGCGAGAAAGAAGAAGTAAGAACAGCGTAATTATGTCTCTTTCCGTGTCGTCCATCCTTCCGTCAGCCATCTTTCCTACGGACTCTTTGGAGGAACACAGTTCACACTTTCGACACTATGTACTAGGTCATTCAGAAAGTTCGCAGCCTAACAATGAAATGACATGAACTAATGAGAGAGTCAAATAGTCAAAATACATTTATTCTTCAGTATATTCTCCTTTAAGCTTAATACATTTTTTTCCAGCGATTTGCTAATTCATTTACCCCATCTCTGAAATGATTTTCTTCGAGAACTCTAAAATCCTCATCTACGGCTGCTGTAACTTCTTCAGTTGATGAAAAACGCCTGCCACGTAGGAATTTTTTGAGGTTTGGGAACAAATGGAAGTTAGAGGGGCCAGGTATGGTGAATATGGTGAATGCTGCAACAATATTCATAGCGTTACTTTTTCAATTTGGCCATTGCAAGAACATCTTTGTGAGCCGGTGCATTGTTCTGGTGAAAAATGACTTTTTTCTCCGTTAAGCCAGGTCTTTTCTCCCGAATTTGTGCATCCAGTTGATCCAAAAGGTTTCAGTAATAGTCTCCTATTAACGATATGTTTTTGCTGCTACCAATATCATCTATGTGTCAGGCTACGAACTTTCTGAATGACCTTGTACCATTTGATATAGTCGCGTCGCACAGTGCTCGATTTTTCGAAAAAATGGGAACAAAATCAGTATGACCTAATATTTTAATTTTCACAAATTCCATTTTTGTCAAGTAATGACTTAACAACGAGTCGATTAGAGAAGAATATTTTCCAGTTTCCTTAAACCCGTCTCACTTTCCCTGTCCCCCAATTTCGTTGTCGATAAAACCAGATCGTTATCATTATCATTATGCAGATGTTCGGCTCGCCCAGCACACCGATATTGGAAAATCCCGAGTACCAAACGCGCTGGTATTTCAAGTACTTCCTCGGAAAATGTAAGTAAAGTGTCTTCCTGTGATTTTAAGAATTTTCGATAAGTCCGATAGCGAGATTGTTTCGTTTGTTATATCTTCTTCGAATCGACTATGCTTCCAAGGTATCGCGACAGCGTTTAGTGTCATTTTATAATATAATAAATTGACGAGAGTCCCGTAAAAAAATAATGAAAAATAAAGAAGTTCAGTATATAATTGGGTCAGTAGTGATTCGCGGCATGTTTACACTTTACACTGCTCGAAGGGATATTCTTTTTTCTTAGATCCTACGGTTCCCGTTTTCTTAGATCAAGACTTTACTGTAATTCTTCAATCATATAAAACTAATTAAGTATTCCGTAACAAAGTAAGATAAAAACTATTACTAATCTCTTTGTGCATTTATATTCAGTGCATCAGAATTACGTTGCCGCTGATCAGGAAAGAAATCCTTTGTTTTTGTCAGTCGTGACAAGCGAAGTTAGCGATCAAAGTGTCCCTCATTACAGGGTCATTTTGTGGAGGAAAACCGTAAGTAACTCATTATACAGTGAAAGAAACATTATGAGAAACATAACGTACGGACTTTGGTAACGAATGAAATCAAATATTTAGGGCGCCCAGAAAATATCGCTGCCATACTCTGCGAACAAAACGATAACGATCAGACAAATTCTCAGGTAAATGTTATTAGTACTACCGTAATGAAGGTCGTCAATCTTTTTTTATGTCGGCAAAACTAACAAAGGTATTAAGAAGCGCAAGATTAAGGGAACACCCTGTAGATAAGGGACAATCTAACGCAAATTTTATTCGAATCTGATTGAAATTTCAGCAACTTCTTCGGACTGGAGAAGCTCGATAAAGTACCGCGCGAAGTTTTCTCGCCGGAGATACAGAAGGTGAGTTTCCTTGCCCTCTACCGGTGCCCATACCCCCAGATCTATAACCCGATCGGACGAGTATACAACTAAGTTTCGCGCCGCAGGACCTGCTCTTGCTGGAGGAGCAGGAGGGCTCGGTGAACTTCAAGTTCGGTGTGATATATGCGAAAAAGGGGCAAACCACCGACGACGAGATGCTGTCTAATGGTAAATTGATTAGTGGTGAAACTTTAACGATTAAATAGGTCAGCTGTTACCATTCTACACGGTGTCTCGTTTACAGAGCAGAGTAGCCCGGAGTTCGAGAACTTCCTGGAGATCATGGGCGAGAGAATATGGTTGAAGAACTGGGACAAATACAGAGGTGGCTTGGACGTGAAAGGTGCCGGCCATTTTCTATATTATCGTATTTTTTGCTTTGACATTTTTGCCACCGCCATTAACGAACATTCCTTAAAGCGAGGGCTTCACAATCTATAACGGAATATCTCTCTAAAATTCCGTACAACCATTCATCTTCTTATTTTATTTTCATGAAAATATTTCTTACCTACCGGTAATTGAACATGAGTCCAATGAGATTAAACTCGGACGGTGAGTGATTGGGGACTTTGAAATATGTTATCAAGGTCATTATTCTGAACAACTTGTCCCTTATATGTTACCACCGCTACCTCAGTTTTTAAAATGTTCGCAGTAAACTGTTAAAATGACTTCACCTCTTCCCAATGACCGCATTTGTCCTTCAAGGCGGAGGACGTCTCTTGCACCCCCTCTCAGAGAATTCGCTGTATCGCGTGTCCGTAGATTTTTGCAAACGTTGTTCAGTGGTCAGAAAAAGTTGTTCACAATGCTGACCTTGATGACATATAACAAGGTCATTAAAATCGGTGAGGGCCATCATATTCCGAATAATTATTCAGGTCCAGAAATTGGTTGACATGGTCGTCAAACAGTCAAATCGATTTGACCTATTTTGACTGACACGCGACACGAAATTTCAGGCGACATGACCGGCAAAGAAAGTTACTACACGGTATACGCTGGCCACGAAGTGATGTACCATGTCAGTACGATGCTACCATATTCAAAGGACAACCCGCAGCAACTGGAGAGGAAGCGGCACATCGGCAATGATATCGTGAATATTATTTACACAGACGACCCCGACGTCATAGACACGTTCAACCCAAATTGCATCAGGAGCCAATTTACGCGTAAGTCGTTTACCCTTGTGGACCGTCGACGCGATGCAACGCGACGGCCGCCGGAGATTGAACCGGATCTTTTGACGCAGACGTGTTCGCCGTTGTATCCACCGAGGAGAACAACAAAGGATGGCGCGTGGCCATCTATTGCGACGAGAGCGTCCCTTTGTTCGGACCAAGCCTGCCCTGTCCACCTGTCTTCGAGGACCCGTTCACCCTACGGGAGTTCTTGCTCGTCAAGCTGATCAACGGCGAGAAGGCCACCTTCAACACACCCACATTCTCGCGGAAGCGAGAGAGGACCCTGGACGCGCTCCTCAGGGACATGTACCAAGAGCACACGCAGGAGGGCAAGAGCAACGTAAGTTTGACCAGAAAACAACTTGGACTGCAAACGTAGAGTTCGAACGTAGTATCATCTTCCTTCGAGAATGCTTCCGGCATGGATTAACCAACGCGAATTGCGAAAAGCTTGAAAATGAACCGCGCATTGGCTGTATCCCCTCTCCCTCCTGGAACGAACACCCGTTGCATTTTCGCAGAGCATGTTAAACCGACGAGCTTTGTCGGATGTGGTGGAGGCTCCAGGTCGACGTCGCGAGGAGACGCGTGCTGTCGAGGTGGTACGCGTCGGCCAGGCCTTGAAGCTGGAAGCTATCGTGCGAGGACTAGCACCCACTTCGCTGGCCACTGCTGGCCCATTGAAGCCCAGACCTTGGGAGCCGAGATGCATCTATCCGGACTTCCCTCACGAGGTCGTCTGCGGAGATGTTTGGCTGGACAGTAAAGTCATTCTTGCTACGGAGAGTGGTACCTTTTTAATAGAAGGTAATGTTCCCTCATGATTCTTACTATCTTCAGTACACTGACCCACGAAAGCATTCGAACCAGGGGTTGAAACGATTCTGAAAATAACTATTTGAAACGGTTATGCAGAGTGTGTGAGACACCTAAGACTTACACCGAAAATATCTCCGTTGTTTTTAGTAACACAAAAAAATGTTTCAGGCAGAAAATGTTCGGTTCAATGGTTCAATGAAAATGTCTTTTTTCGTTTTTTTAAATAGAACATTATAGCTAATAAAAAGATAAATTCAACCATGTATAATATGTTGACTTTCGAAGAAGTTATTCTTTAAAAAGCATAACTTAACGTACAATGACCATGTTCATGCTTACCGTACTCTACCAGGGTTCCGTTGATGTAAACACTTTTCATCATTTACATTAGTTTCAAACATCAAATTCGGTGTAACTCGGTATAGCTTTGTTCATCGGCGTACCCCGAGTGAACGATAAACATCCGCTTGATATTTCAGACTGCCTGTCCCACAGAATGATCTTCGACGAGTCCGTACAAATTAAACAACTAGACGTAGTAGAACAACACGGAATACTACTATTCCGGACGGGAGACAAAGGGAAAGAGAGCAACGTCTACGTGTTCCGTTTGAGAGAATTCGAGAACGGCACCACAGCTAACAGGTCCGGAGAGATGTTGAACGAGCGGGAGGATGATCAGGACTGCGAGGACAATGGCGACGGAGACGACGTTGACGACGACGCTGACGAAAGCGAAGACAATGATTGGGACAATTTCTCGCGAGCCACGGCGAAATTCAAGCCGTCAGTTCGTCCACGTGGACGCGTTCGAGTGCGTCCTTTGGCTGTTAGGGGACGGTCTCACATTAAAGACAGAAGGCTACAACGGTCAAGGGGCTGTCATTTGTACACCACCACCATGCCTGGTGGATCTCATCTGCGCATGGTATTCTTTCCGCTCAACTTCTTCGTTCTTAAAGCTTTTACTGTTGAGGCTCTCGAGTTATCGGAACATGGTAAAGGCAACGCTGTCTCAGCCCAATTTGAAGTGATTTGAAGTCGTTCGCGTTATATCCCGGCCGTCTTTACATATATGCTACTGCGCATATGCAGTAGCTTGATCGGACTGATGTTCTGTCTGTATGCGGTGTTGCCACATAACATGTTCCGGCCTGTACAGAGACGGCCTTGGTGTAAGCCGTGTCCTTTTCGAGTTCTTCTTCGTCTTTGCAGTGTCGTTAGATTAAGACTTGTCTCCCACTCTACCCTTCCGTTTCTAAGCTATACTTACACCCGGAGGCCTCAAATCTCTAATTCTTCATTCTCCTTTGTTTCATTTCCTTATGATGCAACTACTTTTAGTGCGTGGCAGTTGGCCGACGTCTGACGGTGCTTCAGTGGAAACACAGCACAGCTTGGACCGCATGGTGTTCCACAGCGGACACGGACACCGTGGACGGTTTCACGGTATTGAAAGAGTTCAATGCGAGCGAAACACCATCGCTAGTCACGATGATCGAGAGCACGGACTCCTCGAACGAATGGACCCTCTGTTGCGGAGTTCGACACCACTTCGAACTGATTTCTGCGACCGGAAGCACCAGGATTCTTCACATCGACGGAACGTCGAAGCCGCACTTGGTCGCGGCCTTGGATCTCTGCGAGGACGAAGAACCGGAATTAATACTCTGCTACAATAGTACGTATACATCGGAAATTATCTCCGTGGTATGGTTTTTAATAGAATCTGCGTATTCGTAGACACGTGTCATTTCCAAAAATTGGTCGAAGAGAACACCGCGCCATCCGAGTTCGATTTCAATTGGAATTCCGTGCCAGCCGCTATAGGTAAAGTATAGCCGTCATGTGGCTGTCACAGGCCGGAACATGTGATGTGGCAACGCCGCATACAAACAGAACATCAGTCTGATCAGCTGTTCTAATCAAGCTACTACATATGATCGTATTGATCATCAATCGGTACAAATCGTATTGAGATAGCGTTGCCAAATTTACCATGTTCCGATCTGTACTAGAGACGGTCGTGCGTCTATTCGACACGAGTTCTCGGCTCTCGGGGACACTTCTAAACAAAGAACTATTTTCAGCCTGTGCCTTCCCCTACGTGATCGCATTCACCAAGGATACCATGGAGATTCGGCTGATCATCAACGGGAATCTGGTGCACACGATGGCCATGCCGAATCTGAATTTAATCACATCGAAGCAAGACATCTTCTTCGCGACGACGGCTCCGGAGTTTCTGCCGAGGAAGTGCGAAAGAATTCGGCTGGACGCGAAGCCTTCGGACAAAGAAGAACCGGTTTCTAGTCCGCCTCCTTTCGCGCAGTCTTCGTCCTCTCGATCTAACTCGCAAAGTATGTACGCTCGTCCGGGAGAAATCATAATTTTCCTACTATTTCTGTAATTCGCGCGGTTTCGCAATGCACGCAACGCTCGGGATGAAACGCAACAAGATTCCTCAAAGCTATCGGCTTCATGTTTCACAAGCCTCCGCCGATTTCGTAAACGTAGTCACGCCTCCTTCGGAGTCGATTCGCCAGTCGATTCCTTTTCTTTGTTAGATAAGTGCACGCAGAAATGAACGTTTCGGCTGATAAAGTTCAACAGACGATTATCGCAACGGCTAATTATGTCGCATTTGTTGTAAACGTCCGGGATTGTTCGTACATTGTTTTGAAAGAGTATGCATCTCTGAAAACCTACTTCAACTGCAAAGTTGAAAATAGTTGATGTTTTTTAATATACAGTAGAACCTGATCATCCGAATTATTCGTTCCGACCCGAGAGTTTTTCTTAGATCAAGGCTTTACTGTATTTCTAAGTTCGTCAAATGTTGTGACTGTTTTCTATTTGATCTCCTAATTGTTGCTATAAACGCATAAAATCCACGGTCTAGTTATTAGTATTTTTATAACACGTGAAATATTGAAATTGCGATTGATCGTCTTAAACCTTTGTCCGTAACCGTAAGTCAAGCGAAGGAAATGTCGATAACCGAGTTCCGTGATAAAAATGTTCTCGCGTCGAGGCCGACGAAAAGATGTGATTGTGCTCTCCTTTCGCAGATAGCCAGAACGATTGGAAGCCGATAAGGATCTATCAAATACCATTGCAAACGCTATCCAGGAGCAACCTGTCGATCTGCACCCAGAGGCGATGTCCAAGCCCCATAGAACCGGAAATCACTTCTGCACCCCCAACCAGCGACAGGACATTCCTCACCGTGGAGCCTCACAGGGCGCTAAGTCGATCCTGTAGCAGCAGCCCGACCCCGACACCGACGAACCTAATACCACCGCATTCCCCGTTGAGAAAATAGGTCATCCGTCACGGATGAGTTTTTTTGAATCGGTTCCAAATATTGCGACAGATTGCAGGTACCTGATGCTTGTGCCTCGGTAGGATCGGCAAGAGGATAGAGATGGATCGGCGCGGCGGAGCGGCGCGGCGGCCAACCACACGGTGCATCGGCCGCTCGGCGATACTATGCGCTTATTGTAGTTAGATTTACTGCCGTTGCGACGCGTTTTGCTATAGGTGTAACCGTACGCGCGAGAAATGCCCTTGCCGCTAAAGTGGAAAGACTGTCTGCCCATCGACGGCCGTTAATCTAATTAACAGTCCTAGGAGAGCTAACTGGTCGAGACGGTAACACAAGATTTATGAAATTTTCAGATAATTATTATTAAACGGTTTAAACGTTGATAGAAAGTAACGGGGAAGAACGAGTCCATTCACTTTTTCAAGACTTCGTCCGCCCCCGGCTGTGTCGCGCATGTTATTTTTAAAAGGATTGTGACTATAGTGGTGTCGTCTATTTACATTACTCTGACAACCGCCTTACGTACGTACATACACACAATATGTCCACATGTACATATAAAAAGTGATTAATAAAATGTACGCCAATCAATGTTCACGTTTCTGCTGTTGAACGCGTCCGTCGTTCGATCATTCACCGAGTTACCGTCACACGTTACGCATTGTTCCGTTTTTGCATTCGTGTGTCTGCTGGAAATAAACGAGGAACATTCCGACAGAAATGCCTGTGCGCCGCCATTGCGAAACGGTGAATTTCAAAAGTGCAAACGATTCTTTCGAGCTCCATGTAATGCAGTAGAGTAAAGTCTTGATCTAACAATAAGTCGGACGGATCAGTACGATCTTAATCAATCACTAAACCCCCCCCCCCGAGGGGGCACGCCACGGGGGGGGGGCGAAGAAGCTCGTGCTGCCACGGTCGTCGAGTAGTGTAAAGTGTAAACATGCCGCGTAATCCGATACGGGGTCGGGCACATCGGTGTGAGCCACTACTAATCCAATTTCAAAACTTCCTTATTTTTCATTATTTTTTTATGGCACTTTCACCAACTTATTTGTGGCATTTTTCTTATTGAAGTGACATTAAATACGATATAATTTGCACTGTATTTAGTGGTTTAATCGACGGCGCGGTCGTCGAGGTCACAAACAAATAATAGAACCACAGGATCTAAAAAACAATCGGTGAAGTCATAAAAAATAGTAGTCCTACACGATCTATGTCGGAGCACGGACCCGAAGAACCGGCTTAGGTCAAGACTTTACTGTACTTTTATTAATTTTTTTTTTTCGACGAGTTTTGTCTTTCTTAGGAGCTCCGTTTCGTTCGGAAACGTTCATGATTAACCGAAGAAAACGGAATGCGTTAATGTTGATCGTTATTTTCGTCGATTTCCCACGGCGCGGCGCGGCGCCCAGTTAAAAAAAATGCAATCGCAATAGTTCGCGAGTCACTCGGCAAGAACGATCTAATCGATATGATCGTCACGGTGGAAAGGACTAACTCACGTTTCCTGAAACGCGTTCAAACGGGTTCGAATCAAACGCATTCCGCGACTTTTTTGCTACATTGCCGGGAATTATAAATGCCAATCGCTGTCAAGCGGAGCTGAAGCAAAATGCTTTGGCGACCCCGGTCAGCCTCGAGCATTGAACCATGATGATTTACGTTTACCTGACTTATGCTACTATGAACCAAGCCTTGCCGCGTGAACGTTTTACTCTTATTTCTTTCACTGTCTATTTCCCTGAGAAGTTCATTAATATCGAGAACGAACAACCTTAAAATTTAGTACCGTTTCATTCGTGTGTAGCTGTAGCTAATGAAAAACATCATTCATCCTCCCCTTCGGACACCTAACCCTTAAGTGGACCTTCAAAATGTACTTTAAAAAAGTAATGATTTAATTAAATTATATTTAAGTAGTTGTATTATTAATAGTCACACATTAGATAATATGTTAGCATACATTTGTGGGGTCGTATTGGTTCAATACTCCACTTGAGGGTTAAAAACAAACATGTTCCTACTTTTGGGAATCATCCCTTCCAAGGAAGTGCAGTATTTTTGGGTCACCCTGTATATTAATTTTTTAAAGAAACGTAATTTTATATCTGAAAAAATTATTAAATTTCTCTTTTAAACTGTTCCAAGGTATATAACCCTTTAAGGAAAATTCGACTTTTCAAGCATCAACATGAAACAGTAACACCACAAGTAGACTGTAAAGGTTTCTGTGCCTGTAACACCCACAAATTTGTCAAATACAAGGAAGTACATTTTCAAGCATCAACGATGTTTCTACTTTATTGTTAGCATACGGACATAGTTGGTCCAGAAAATATATTTTTCCCTAGTTCCGCTGTTTACCGAAGTGCTCTGGTGAAACGCGAATTGTCCGACTTCGATTTTGATAATTTTTTGTGAGATGATGGTATATGGATCCCTAATTTTGTATGCAAAATATTAGGTGTAGTTGCTCAATAGTTTTAAAGATATAAACAATTAAAGTTGGGGTCCTTCCCTTGTAAGTGTCGCCAGATCAAGACTTGTGTTTCCACTCTACGTTCCCCTTCTGCGACGCTATTCCCCCACGCTTCCGCCGCGGCCCGGTCACGTTACGCGTTTCGTCTTTGTCGTGCGTGTGTCCGGTTCTGGCAGAGAGAGGGTAACTTGTCCCCTCAAGACGTGCTCCCTCCCCTCGTCTGGCGACACTGTCATTACATACTAACGAAACGGTATTAGGGGATTCTGCGGTCGTACAATCTAATTCTGGCGTAACTTGCTAGTTGATTTCGAATGTGATTTTAAACAATTAATGTCTTATGGACAAACCTTAGGAAGCGAATAGTTAAACAGTTAACGTCAACGGGAGTTACGAATTTTAAATGAACAGAGACTTGAAATTACATAAGAACGTAATTTGAACAAAAGTAGCATTGAAATTGTTATTAAATTATTATTACTTCCATCACACCATCTTCTCCGAACTCGTTGGACCACTTTCTTCGGCTTATTACGAAATTACTTCCTAAAAGAAAAAGTTGTCTCACGGTTACAGCTGCAAGTTGCTACAGCTAAATTGTGAATTGATCTGAACATCTCCTAAATATATTAATGGAAAAATATCGATATATACCTAACCATACAAAAAATGGTACATACAACATTCCTATCCTAGTTCAATATAAATAATATCGAATATTATGTTAAGTGTAGCAATGAATTATGACTTTAGTAGGAGATCAAAATATGAAAGCTTTTCTTAGAATTAGTAGAAAGAGATTCATACATACATATATTATAGAACTCCATTCTTAATTGGCAATAAAATATTCGCGTAGAAACAGAACATGATATTAACACTGCAGACTGTGCAGACGCGAAGAGAACTGATTGATACATTATTTCGAGAGACATGAACTTGGCCATTATTTATTTAACAAAAAGAATCGCATATAAATCTGTGTCCTTTTTAGTTTATCTCAAGTATTAGCGTACGAAAAGCATTTTTTCATTGAAAACTTGAATTCACCAGATGAACAATTTATATGCATAAGTAATGTCGTCTTCACTGATTAATTAAAGATTGCTACATTATTCATAGGTTACGTACTAATCGGGTTTATTAACATTAAGTTAATAGTGTGCTTATTGTGAAATTAATCTGTAATTAATGAATCTATACCAAATGTTAAGTGAAATAAAATTTTATATAAACATCAAATCGGTATTATTTATGGGTGGCCCTAATAGAACCGACACGTTACGCGAAACTCCCAAGTTTGTCTCCTGGCCATTCTAGTGGCCATTCCGGCCCTCTAAAGGTTAATTTATGATATGAAAATTGTGTGTTGAATCGATTCTAGGTATTTTATAGAAACGTCCCTGACTATGGGTCAGGAGAAAAATGCCGAAAGGTCTAGAAAAGAGGCGTTTTTAAATAGCGAAGGGTGCGCGAATCTTTCGAGTGGCGATGTATACATATGTACATGTAGAGACAGAGTAGAGGCGCGACAGGATGGACCATCTGGTGGCGATGCACTGTACTATCGGCAGTGGCTCCATGCACGAGCGTAGAAAGAGAAAAAGAGAGACACAGGTACGAGACGAGGTTGTGGTGTGAGGTAGCCACCAGTCAACAGCGGAGACGGAGACGGAGACGGAGACGGAGACAGAGAGTTCGAGGTAGCCCGTGCCTGTAGCTGTAGCTGCCCGTGGCTTGTTGTAACTCGTTGTAACGTGACGCGAAGGTGTGCCATGCTCTTTCGGGTGCCTGTTACTTCGTCCGAAGACGCCCGATCACGAGCCTGCCGAAGTGTCGCGTATTCAGTGTCGGTAGTGTTGTGATCTATCCGGGCTGTCCGGCTGGACTTCGTGTACCAATGAAAAAACTATCGCCGACACACATCATTGTGGAAAACTGTCAAGAGTGTCGTCGTCTCTCGGACGCTGCGCTCAAACGCGAAACGATCGGATAAGTGTCGAGACCCGCGGGCCAGCGCTCCACGAACGACGAGCATAAGGTAAGGCTACACACGGAAGCATGAAAGCGGAAACGAGGCGAACGTCGAAAAACGTCTCTGTGTTTCTCGAGGCAGTCGAACATCGAGCGTTCAGAGGTTATGTTTCCCGATGACCCCTCGACGCGCTCGCTCCTCCTTTTCCTCGTCCGTCCCCTTTCCTTTCCATTCCATTCCATTCCTTTCATCCTTTCACCCTTCTCTTCCTCTCTCTCGCTCTCTCTCTCTCTCTCTCTCTCTCTCTCTCTCTCTCTCACTCTCTCTTTCTCTCTTCATCGACCGCTTCTCCCTCTCGGTCGCCGTCTCCATCGTTCGGTTTTTTACTCGTTTTTCACTGAACGAATTTCTCGTCGATAGAAAACCGTTCTCTGCTTTATCAGCGGGACTGGGTCCCTAATGCCGCAATAAACCAGACCCGTCCAAGAATTTCGCGGCGTTCGGTGAACTCGCTGGATCCGCGATCGGCCCGAATCTTTCTCCGCTTTCGGCGTCTTCTCTCCCTTTTGTCTCAGCGTATCCTTCTTCTTCTTCTTCTTCGTCTTTTTTCTTTCTCTTTCTCGATCTCCCGTTCCCGGCCGCGGAGGTACTCGCTCACGCACGATCTCTCACACACCCACCCGAGTATTCCGCTTCTGTCCTGCGAGACCAAGTCGCAGCCTTTCTCGTGGTAACGAGTTTCGTAACCTTCCCCGATAACCAGAGTCGCAGACTATATCAGCTGTCACCCTCTGCGCCTTTACCACCTGTCCGAAACTTTACTATATCTTCTGTCTCTCTCTTTCTCTCCATTTCTCCCACCCCTAGCTTTCCGTTCTTTCTAAATCGTTCGACCATCCACTTTACTGTGATCCCAGCGCATAAAGAGATCGCTTTCCGGGAGTTTTTCTCATGATTCTACAAATTTCGCCGTAGACGCGGGACAGACGGGAGATAGACGCACGCGTTCAAGAACGTGAAGAGGTAATCGGAGCAGCAAGCGGAGGCTAACCGAGTTGGACAGTCATGTTGATATTTCGGCGCGCAGGCTTTCTTGCTTGACAGCGTGACCGGCCTTGAGCCCCTCCGCGTCCTCCTCCGGCACCCTTCACCACCATCCCCACCATGTCCAGACTAATACACGATATACACTGCAGATAGTGCAGATCAGTGCTCCTCAACGCGAGATTCTTGCGCCCGGAGATTTTCTTCGATCCCGCGCGCACAGCACCGACTTCTTTCTCTTCTATCCGGCGCGGCGCGACGCGGCCGCTGCATATGGACGTCTCGCGTTCCAAGTGAACCCGTTAAGTCACGAAGACGAGTTATCGTCTCGGTCAAACAACCACCGCCCTGGCCTACCTTCTTCTCCCTCTGTTCTTCACTCTTCTACACCGCAGAGCTTGCGACGATTTTATACTCTTACGAATTAACCGTCAGGTGGTGGAATGCTTGAAAGTCAGACCAAAGGGGGAGCTGGGATCATTACCGATCCACGACAGGCTATTGTACTTGTATGTGTTCCTGAACCTTTCTCGCCGTAGTTTATCCGAATACATACTTCCATTTTTATAATTAGAATAATTCCTGACCTATCCTCGTCATTGGTTCATTCTTCTCGAGAAGAAGTCATTTTAAGGTTACAGCCACTCGCAAGGAAAATCGCACAGCGTGTATCGACGGATGTTTGAACTAATTTCACAAAAATTGCATTACCAACTTCTAGTTTAATATACTTTCAGCTGGTATAGAGGTACAGTTGAACAGAAACGAAAGAAATTAGTTCCTATTACGAAAATATGACCGAGACTGACCTCACGAGATACGAAATAACGCGTAGTTACATAATTACATTGAAAAAATCGATTTTAATATTTGGTGGGATATCTTTCTTATTTATAATTTGTAATCGTCGTGACATTGACTTTACTAAGTTTTCTGTTCATTTTAGTTTTCCCATCAGATCGAAACATATTTATTTTGCTTTCATCCGTGAAAATGACATTCTTCGAAAAGTTTAACAAGAAGTTGGTAATTCAATTTTCACCAAAATCTTTTTCCGAACCTTAAAAGTGACCGGTACATGTTCCCTTATAATATTCCCTCTACTGAAGATATCTATACAATCATTTTTAACGAAATCACTGTTATTATTTCAATAATGGCAAAATAGAAAATTGTAAACCGGTCATTTTAACCGGTGGTGGTAGGTTCAGTTTTGAAATACCCGTCGATATACATTATGTACAATTTTCACTGTGGCTGTACACTGTACATAGCGAAACCCTGGACAATACAATCATTTAACCGACGTTCGCGCAAATTTCCAGCCGCCGCCCTGACTCAATCGCCACGGGCGATAAGTGCATTCTCGCCGGAGCGTTATCCTTGCGTTATCAAATCGAAGGTCGAACGTGGAATCTAGCTCGTAGACGCGTTATCTTTGATCAAGGAACTTCAAATCGAGCGAGTCTCCGCGACGTATTCTACCTGGGAGGCATGTCGGTTAAATCCGTTGTGAGCGCGACACACCGACGCTTCCAGCGTAACCGTTTTATAATCGAGGAAAGAAAGCGCGAAAACCACTCGACACAGAGCGCGAGTGATAGAGAAGTAGAGAGAGATAGAGCGATGATGGCGAGAGGGGAAGAGGGGGTAGACGTTGGCTCGAGAAAGAGAAATAAAAAGCGCGGGTAACGGAGAGGGAGAAAAATAGATTGAAGAGGTGGAGGCGCGCGAGAAAATCGCTCGCTCGAGGCTGACTGTTACAGAAAAAAGGAAACGGGATCGAATGGATGGGGCGTTAGCCTATAGCGGTATATGTATATGTGTACACAACTAGTAATAACGCGATTAACGCGACATTGAAGCCTGATACTCATTATCGATATGACACTGCAGCGAACTGATTAACGTTCAAATGAGTCGGTGATTCGTCAGACTAGAATTTTAGTTACCTTCGAGTGATAACAGCCGGCGTTTATCGCCCATAGTTTTCCATTTTTTTATTGGTCGATATCCCGGCAAATTTATCCACTTTGTAACCGAGGCTTTATTGCGGCTCCGAAGCTGTTTTAGAATATGTACTCTTCTTAATGTAATTCTAACCTCTATTTTTTAATGCTTCGTACAACATAACCTGTGTTACTCTACAATATTCGCAGTAGTTATTCTCTAACAATATCTCAGCAGAGCCAGAGGTTACTGTGAAGGATAGTACCGTTATTATCGTTAATACGTGATTGCGGTTACTTAATCTTGGTCACTCAGTGATAAAATTTGATATCACGTATACTGTCTACTTATAATGAAAGAATTACTAATGAAACATATACTCGTGTTGACCTTAAACAGAATTCAAAGTCATGTTTTCATAAATGCAAATACAAAAAAAATTTCATAAATGTAAAGTTTAACTATCGAAGCTGCGCTAAAGGTACATATTGAAAAGAAGAAAAAGCCAGCTGCATATGATTCGAATGCCGAGGCTGCAGCATCATAGTTGTACGCGTTGTCACCACAGAGTTACAATCACTTTCTGCTGTCGTCTTGTCTTGTAACCGGGTGACTAGGAACATGCGGTACTTTCAAGAGGAATTTCTCAAAAACGAAAAGCTGTTCTGACGAGCGGCAGGAGGGGTTTTGTAACATTAGATACATAGCAAAAGTTGTATGTACCTAGTGTCATTCGAAAAGCGATCTCCACACCTTGGCACTCCCCTTGTTAGTGCGCTGGGACTGGGAGCAACACGCAAGTAAAAGCCGTTGGCAGTGGCGGCGACGGGTCTGTCCGTCTGTCCGCGACACTACCTCCCGTGGTAATCGCTACTCGAGATTGCGCAAGCTTCTTCTCGATCTTATCACGACCGCAGAATGTATACATTACACGTGCATGCACGAGCCCGATCGCGCGTACATGCAATGCAAACACGCTCTCCGTCTCCGACTACGTACAGGAACGAACAAACGTTCCTCAAGTCTGCAGACCGTGTACCGAAATTGGCGCGAACTTTCAAACAGTCGAGCTCGACACGCGTTACTGCGAACCAAAGTTGCGCGTTACCCAAATTAATTATTTGAAAATCCATAAAGCATTATATCTTATCGTGTTAGCTTTTTTGAACAGACAAACCTTTATCTAGATTGTTTCGTTATTTCTGTAGGAATAGGATAATAATAAAGATCACGACCACGCGAACAATTTAAAATCAAGAAAAGAATTTCATCAGTTATACAAAACGTCTGTAAACCCATGTATAAAAGGACCTCGGTCCGTATATAATAATAATAATAATAATAAAAGAAGGATACTCTAATTCTATGTATTAGGTCTGCATCGTCAACTGTGTCTGAAATACAGATTTGTATACAACGTGTCACGCATATAATGTTTGATAAACATTAAACAATAGAGATTTATTATCTTGAAGTGAATAATAAATCAATAACATTTGTCTCTCACACGATATTCTAACTCAGAATATTGTTTTGTGTCAGCAGTCTTTACTAATTTAATCTTAACACTTGATCCTGAAGTATTTCCAGGATGAAAACATATTCGTGCACTCTTTTGGACTACCGGGTGTCTGTATAACAAACAGCTTTCTATGTCTTCTGTGTTTTGATATATTTTTAACTTTAATTATATTTAGTTACAACGTTAGTTATATTTTTATCTAAGAAGACGGAGTAACTTCAATAATACTAATTTAATTTTAACATTTGATCTTGAAGGATTTCCGGGATCATAACAAATTCCACAAAATTCAAATAATTAATTAACTCTGCTCAACATTTCCTATAAAATATTTGTTATTTTATTTGAGCGAAGTATTTTTTAAATAAAAATTTATTTGAATCGAACAGAAAGTAAGAATGCTTTTTCCATGTGATTTATCAAATAAAAATACCAAATTATTTGAAATGAATATTTGTTATTTTGCTTCAAGTGAAATGTGTCGAACCCTGTGAATATTTCTGTCTAATAAATAAATCAAATGAAACCGTTCGAGAATATTGCACGTCGATGCAGCAAGATTTAGTTGGCAGTACTTATATAATGAGAACGAACGGTGTATTGTCCGTGGAATGTCATATTTCACTACCAGCCTTAAATCAAATCCGATAGGATAAGTTGGTCGAATGCAATGTTGCATCGGTGCAGCTCGCGTCGAATAGCCGGTAAAAGGAAAACGCTAACGCGATATGACAATGTGCATGTAGAATGCAACGTAAATAACTAGGTGAGCACATGTGCACATTACGCGGAGAATTGCGAGTCGCGCGAATGTCTCTGACCGTGTTATATGCAGTCCCACACCCTGGATGAAAAAAGAGGAAAAAGGACAAGAGGGGGAAAGAGAGAGAGAGAGAGAGGGGCACGGGGAGAGAATGAGTGCTTGCTGGAAACTCCTTGAATCCTTGAGACGCGGATAGGCCTAGTGCGACTTATGAATATTGATGAACCTTTCTCGATGTATGCTGCCCCGGCCGTTCCTCGATCGTTCGTTACTACTCAATGCCGAGCTTCTTCTTTTCTCCTTTCTATCTCTCCGTCGACTTTCCGAAACTCGACTTCTATCTGAATCTACCGTGTCCGGTTACAACAAGAATTCTTGATCCACGAGATGCATCCACAATTAATTTCTCGCGTGGTAATCGCGCGGACGACATTATTTATTTAGATACAGTAGCGGACAAAAGAAAGTCTAACATTGGAAAAATAAGAAACACTAATGATAAATTAAAAAATTGATTGTTTATTTACAACAAAATTTTGAGGATAGTCTCATTTTCTATGACAACGATGTTTACAAGGAATTTTGGAAATTCGACTGATCTAAAAATATAAAAACCTGAACCTAACCCAGACCAAAAATTCTTCTTGCAAATTTTGCATTTAGCTTCCAGAATTTCAGCGAAGTCGAAGCGTAGAAGTTTTCAAAACCACAGGGGGTAAAAATATAAAAGTATCTTTAATAAATATTAAAATTTAAAAAAAAACAAAGAAGAACATTTGTATGAGAAAGGAAGAGTCGCGGACAGGGTTACCATATTTTGCGGGTATCGGGCAACCGCGTCCCTTACCTTTGCGCCCTTCGCCAAGCTGCGCCGCGGAGCCCGCCTTGCTTCCCCACTCTTCACTGTGCAAGGGGCGCAAGGGTAGGGGGTTCGGTTGCCCGATAATCCCGATACCCGCAAAATATGGTAACCCTGGTCGCGGAGAATCGCAACGCGCCGGCACATTTCAAAGGCTTTCCCATACGCTGTTCTTCCTTGCGTCCGAAACTTTCATCGTTCATTACACAAGCAAATATTATCGGAATTGTATCATATTAGTCTGGCCTTTGTGCCCGCACCAATAATATGAAGTAGTACGCGACGGAACGAATATGATTCTCGAAAAATCGATATCTTCTTGGAAAGGATTATTTTTTATTCAATCGATAAGTGATCGAATACATTGTATGATGAGAGGGGAGAGTTTTCGCACGGAAGTTGCATTTAGATTGCAGAACTATTTTGCTCGTGGCCGGAGTAACTTCTTCTCGTTCGCTGTCACGATTTCGGAAAGTGTGTTGTGTAATGTTTAGTGATTGTGTAGAAGCGTGATATTTTGTGCATCGAAAGACAGGCACATCCATTCGGACGTATTCGCGTGAGTAAATAATACTGTCCTGATCCGGCCGGAGGAACAGAAGATTCTGAAAAATTTGTAAGTCTATCGCTTACATTTATCTATCGAATATCTATCGAAAATCATTTATAGAGAATATTTCGGTAATTATTAGATTTTTCATTGCATACACCCTTACAGCTTTTTATTCAAGATCCAATTCTTCCATCAACCACAAGATTAAAATTTATCCTTTACAACAACAAAACTCAATGTGCCCTTTCTGGGCCGAAAAGCAAAACATAAAAAACTAATTATTACGAGTGTATACTGGCCCTGAAACCATACGACTTTCGTTTCAACCATTTTTTTCATATATACCAAACAATTTACAAGTAATATAGGTGGGACACTTAGTTGAATCACCTTATATGTACGTCGGACTGGCTTTGCGCGGTCAAGTCAAATGGTGTGGAATCTTTGCTTTCACTATTACCTAGTCCGGAGTTCTCGCCACGAAAGTATTTTCATAACGATCTGACTTGTCTACGGTGAAATGCGTGTATGTATGCAGCTTCTCTTCTTCCTTCTCCGTGGCTTATCAGAATTTTTTTCTTTACACGCGATAGGGTAAAGTTTCCTGCGTTTCGTCATTTTCCCTCGTTCAGTATAATCATTGCATCGTCTCGAGCTTCCAACTCGGTATTTTGAAAATGTGTTACGGAGGTTGATCAAACTGTGATCTTCTATTTTTCTTTTTTATCTTTTCTATTCAGGGTGGTAAGGACGTGCCAATTATAATTCCTGGAATCGGCAATAAATATATATATAACTTTTTGAATCTAAATTTCTTATTTAAATAAATATATAAATTATAATTAACTCAGATTATTATTTTTAAATATATATAATTTATAATTAATTGAGATTACTATTTTCAGAAAATAGTCTTTGCAACAATCTTAAACACGTATTAGATCAAAATTCTTCAAAAAAAATTTTACTGTGTGTGCGTGTGTTATTTTTAATTTAAAATTAAAAACTAATTCATAATTAATTTGATTATGATTTTTTTCCAATTAAAATGAGACTAAACACGACGCAATTCGGAGCGCATTTACTTGTTCAATGGACGATTCAGTTGAATCTCGATTATCCGAACCAATGTCTAAATTTTCCATTTTCCGAATACGTGGAAACAGTTCAATCGAAAGCTACATGCGACACGATTTATTGTGCAATAACTGTTCTATTATTGGAACACTCATTAGACATACCTCAGATTATTTAGCCCGATTTTCTACACAAAGGCCTTTAGAACAACTCGCCCCCGTATTCCGGATCGGAGCCTTGAATTAAGCGATTTTCCAGCGATATGTTAGAATGTACCCATGAAATATTTCTTCTAGAGCCGGTACAGAATCGTATGCAAGTGAGTCCGCGCGAGCGTGCATAGATTCTTTTCCATGAGCATTCGCAACGTTCTATTACCATGACGATATCCTGAATACGCACGCGAAGTCCGATTAGTTTTTCTGTTCCGAAGGACCATCGGTGCAACCGCTTCAGATTAATCACTTTAATTGTTTTGCGGCAAGTATCGCAATACAAATGACCACGGTCTAACTGCGTTCGTTCCTGCACAGTTGTACACACTCCCGACGCATTTATGAGCTCATAAGTAAGTCTCATGAATGATGGCACACACTTTACAACAGAATACCTATTTTATAAAAGCACAAACGACTTCAGTTTCTCTGCGAAGCCAGATGGATTAGTTAACTAGATGATATGTAACGAAAATTTTTGAAAAACTGCCCTTGCTTTGAATTACAAAAAATATATAAGGAAAGCTTTTTAAAAACCTCGCTTATATTAAAATGCACTAAAAAGGAGAAAATAATTTTTTTCCTGGTTCTCCATAAAATACCGAATCCAGTTAAATGATTAATAATATTTTCCCCAAAATTTTAAGCGATTAGTTCAAAATTTATTCTGTTATGAAGTTAGTGTCGGAATAGATAGAAAAATTTAATATAAATTTAAATAAAATCATGATAAAATATTAGTGACTATAAATAAAAGCACGGAGCGCCCGAGCGCCCATGAAGTTTACGTTAATATAGTTTAGCGCTCCATGCGTTTATTTTCTTATAGTTGCTTTGTTAAGGAGTTATTATATACAGTCGCACTTTTCCTTCTTTTGCGTTTATCTCGAAACTACATTTTTACAACTGGTGTAACAAATATCTCGGAAACTATACGTCCGATTTACTTCTTCTAATAACATTATCTATCGCGAAGCGTAGGATTTTTTGATACGATATCCTAATTGTTTATAACAATCGTTTAAAGTTTGATTTTTATTGGTAAAAGTTGTATGTTCATTTTCACTTTCCTCGCATTTGTACAGAAATGGTTTTTTCTTGAAATCCCTATGCCATTAAAATGTTTACCAATAATGCAAGATACATACAGTTAACACTAAAATCTACCATACATTTGCAGTTTTGAATGGTAAAGGAAAGCTAGAAAATACTTATCATTGGCAATAGAAATACAAAAAATATAAGAAAAAGACCCGGTGGACCCAGTAATTACGATGTATTCATAACTAGTATAAGGCCAAACCTTATTCACAAAAAGTATGTACCTCTTATGTTCGACTACCTAGAAAGTAGTCATAATTAAAACTAGCAATAAGTTAGAAAGTTCCTATACATCAAACTTTACATAACATATTACTGAGAAATTCAGCAAACCTTGGCAGCAGCCCGGCTGGAGAACTCGACCATATATAGGGTGGATCAATAACATTGGCCACCGTGTATATTTCCGTTAATTGTAGTACGTCCCGAACAAAATGACCTTCAGAAAATTTGTTTGTCTATTACGTCTATCATGTCAAATTTGTTTGTCTATCCAATTTTTCTTGTCTTTGATTCATCAAAGTGCTATCTTGCTAGCTGGGAGTGTATATCGCCGAGCCTATTCGAGGTTTGCCGAAGTAGCTAACAATACGTGGAATTAGTGAGATACAGGAGCGTTTAGATGTAGGTAGACCTTAAGTGTCTGCGAAGCTAGGTATATTCTATGAATATTCACGATCATTCAGATGCAGCGGCAACTTGTATGCTACATCAAAAAAATCTTCTGAGGACATTGGAAAGGCATCCACCATGGTTGAAAACTTAATGCGATCTCTTTAGAATAATGGGCGGTGTCAGATCCGCCTATTTCCCCTTCTTACTCACGTATGCAATCTAGAAGCCAAAAGTCCATCCGGTACGGTCATAGGAAATAATACAGTCGCATCAACATCTAGGCCATTAGCGACGAACTTCTATGATGTTTTTAGATTTTGTTGAGGTGGTTGATTTCTTTAAGGAATTTTTGGCAGTCATACAAAAAGTGGTGAATTGTGAGTGGGGTATTACAGCAGAGGGGGGATCTGTCTCCCTTATGAGAAATTCACGTGTCATCTTGCAATGACCAGTTCTCAGACGGGAATCCAGGCTCCTTATCTTGTGAACTAGAATGAAAAGAGCACCAAAGTACCAGTACCTAAGAAAGGGTAACATCAACTCTGTCGCACTTGAGCAGCTATGTTTACGTTTACTGCCTCGTCTCGGTAGACAACGCGTAGAGCGTCGCTAAAAGTGCTGGGATACCCGGTCTCATCAGATTAAAACTTGTGTCCCCACTTTACCTTCTGTCACGCTATTCCCCACCATGGCCCGGTCACGTGACGCGTTTCTTCTCTGTCCCGCCCGTGTCCGGTACTGACAGAGAGGGGGTAACTGTTTCCCCTCAATTAGAGCTCCCTCCCTATAACTTTATTATACTATTTTGTATAACTAAGATTAATTTTTTATACTGTTCAATGAGCCAACAAAATCCCCCTATAGTTTCGACGGTGAATTTTTTTATAAACAGTTCCTAAAAATCGCATTAATTTTAGTAGTTAACACCAGAATCCCTCGCGTTAAGAGATGAAACAAATTTTTGTTTTACACCCTCTCCCTTAACATTTTATTTTGCATGAAGATCCGTGCAGTCTAATCATAACAGTTTCGAAGCACCGGCACAACATGCCGCTCATTCTGCGCGGGCATCGAGCCGAAGAGATCGACGACGGTCGATTAAGACGCGTGGTGTCAGGTATTATTGATAGCAGTTCGAACGATATAATTTAATCGTTTTTCGTCCAATTCCGGATCGCATGCATGATCACGTTAGGTCTCTCGGCCAGTTTATCCTCAAGATCAATGCGAGATCGGCGCGAGCAGCGTTCGAGTTGGTTTGGCGCGCTAAAAGGAACAGCAGCAGCAGCAGCCGTACTGTCGATCGACTGTTTCTCGATCGCGAATGTTACTTTTATTCGACTGGCAAGCCAATCCATTGCGATCGCGTTGAGGCAGGCGAAAACAAAATGCGGCGGTGTGTATGCGAGACGGTAACTGGCTGTTGCAGCCGGTCCAGAGAACTGAACCGGTTCTCTTCTGCTGTTCAAAAATGCCCCTCGACCGGCTATAATAATTTTAATTGACACCCAGACCAGACCAGACCGCTGAGTATCCAAGATCAGCACGTACGTACGGGGCTGCCTCTTGCAAGCTGTCGTGTTCGCCCGATGAAAAATCAACATTCCTCAACATTTTTACGTAATCATTAATAAATGCTCGCCCGGTCGCCTACTTCGTCTAGATGTCGTTCCCATTCTTCGAATCGCTCGCTCGTATACTAACCGTCCGAGTGAACATTCTCATCGTGAAAATCGACCGGATGGAAAACCGCCGCGCGATCGTTACGTTCGATCGGTTATGGCTATGTACATGCATAGAAGAATCATCCGTGAGCCGTGTTACGCGTTCCACGGATATTAAACGAACGCGCGTTTCGGTACGCTCGAACTCGCTGGCCCGGGTGAAAGGAAAACCCTGCACCTCTATCCTCTTGGTGAAACAGAGAACGAAAGATTCCACGTTGAACCCGACACGTTCCGTGCAGATGCAGTACTGAGTACACAGTGACGGCCACATCAGTGAGCCGCAAAATTGAACCAATTTTTTTATAAACCTGTTTTTTTTTAAATCATTGTCTGTGAATTTCTTAAGACAGAGTTACATAGATTTCAAGAACCATATGATTTTATTTTAGCTTGTGATTAACCTACTGATTGTATGTGATTGTTTTTAAACGTACCACCACCGGTCAAAATGACCGGTTCCAGATTTTTTATTTTGCAATTATTGAAATAATAAAAATGATTTTATAGGGAATGGTTGTATAGGTATCTTTAGTAGAGCGATGTATTACGATAGGGGTTGCATAAAGTTTAAATGAAATCAATCTTGTCATTTTTATAAGGGAACATGTGCCAGTTACTTTTAAGGCTCGGTAGGTTTCGCGTTAACTCACTAGTTACAGTATTTTATTCTTGACTCAATTTTGCACCAGTTCAAAATATTAACATAATTTTTTCACATAAATCTACATCTCAATGGAGTTGAGGTGCTGGTCATATGGAACAATTAATATTTTGGTGAGATACAAAATGATTTAACGACATGTGCGTTATGTTTTATGATAATTTGATAGTTTTGATAAGTCCGATCATTTCCAATGCATCTCTCGGCATGTGATAGCAATACCTCTTTTATTATGTGTACTCACATAAACATAACGGTCCAGGATTTCCCGCAAAATCATTTTTGGAACTGGACATTACTCCGCAGAAGCATTACTGAGACTTTAGAACAGAAGGTACAAATTTTATGAAAATAATGTAATGAATATACTGGGTGTGGCTGGACGGGTGGTACAACCGAGCAGGGGGTGATACCCCCTGAAAAAAAGGAATAACATTTTTCGTTTTTGAGAAAATCGAGTTTTAAATGCAGCGAATACACGTGCTATCGCATAGGAATCGTCTGACGCGTCTGACCATGATCAACCAATTCTACTTTGTGCATATATTATATCAGGTCGTTAAGTATGAAACTTGAAATGTGTTTGAAATTTGTGTTTTATTTGTCCAGTTCCATACTTAATGACCTGATACTAAAGCACGCGAACCTGGCGGAACTTTAAACTCGATTTTCTCGAAAACGAAGCGTCAAACGAAAAAATGTTATTCCTTTTTATCGACTTATTTTTACATGTAGTATCAGCCCCTGCTCGGTTGTACCACCCGTCCGGCGACACCCTGTATAATTTAGACATTTTTGCAAGCTTCTTAGCAAACTATAAGTCGTTCGGTATTGAAAATATGATTTGTACGTAAGCAAATGGCCGGCACTATACGTGTACCACGTCAAAACTAGAAGAGCAGCGGACTTGCCATTACATATTTACCGTTATCGGACTTGAAAATTCTTCGATACAGCCTGCCAGTTTCTACTCTCGTAATTATGATAATATCTCGACATAGAAACTACCATACCAGTCGCGACGGTTCATTTAATTTGATACTTGAGGAAAAGGAATCGTTTCGTTTCTGGTTTACCGTTTCCTCTCATCGCATCGGCAAGGTTACGTAGCGGACCCTGCCTTAGTCGCTGTCATATTTCCGATTCTCCTTTACAAAGTGTATCTATAATAGTAACAAGCCGAATTATAGCGCGGTTGTTAACAGAGATGGAAGAAATTTGTAGAAGAAAGTTTCGCATGGTTTAACAAGCTGTATCATCCTGTAATCCGGGTTTTCACGGAAGTGGATCGGCGGATCTTATACAACGCATATTTTCACAATCGTGGATCACTGATAAAACATTGCAACAGTGAAAATAAACAGCGAAACCAATGGTGGTGTAACGTGCTAAGCAGAGTTGGGCAAAAATGTTATTTAAATAAAAATTTCGAATTAAAAGTGGATTTAAAATCCACTTGGAAAAACCCCACTTTATTCGAAATTTTTATTTAAATAACATTTTTGTCTAACTATTACATTTTTATACATTTTATTGGGTTGGAAAGAAAGTTCTTACGGTTTTCGTTATTTTGATTTTATGATACAAGCCGCAAGAACTTTCTTTCCAACCCGATAGAATAAACCATACATATTTCCCTGGTCATTACCATAATGTTTCTGTAAAATTATAGCAGCATCAGATAATGTTTCCTTCTAGTTTGAACTATTCAAGATCGATTATGGCAATATAATCAAGTTCCAAAAATAAAACATGTTCAAGTTCGATGAGGTACGGATTATGGTTGTTCGATCGATCTAAAATTTTTTATAGATTATGTTTGAAGTGGAAACTTCTTTAGACGCACCGCGTACACATTTTCTGGGCAATGAATAAGCTTGATCCGTCACGCTCCGAGATGAAACGCTATTCGGGTAAACTCGGCTCCTCCGAGTTTAGCCGAGCGAGCGAGAAACAGACAGGTGTGCAATCGCCATAGATATTTTCACTTCGATCGTGTGCGGTCTTATGCACACAGTATTGGTCTGTTTTTTAGCCTCTGCCACAATCCTAGGGGATGTCCCTAAAGAAATGCGAAAATTTAATTTCGCCAAGAGTAACTAAGGTGTCCACTCTATCCCTCAGTGACTCGGTCCTCGAGCGTGTTTACCGCGAGACTGGTTCCAAGGAGGATGCCCCAGTGGCGGGGATAAAATGTTGACATCTACGTAGAGACCTTTGCGACAGTTACGGAGATAATACTGTTTGTCCACGGCGTCGATTGTATAAGACGACCATAGCCTTAGAACTTTTCTCACGTCACGCGACTCGACGATTTTCTTCTCGATCTGAGAGGAAAAACATGGGATTAATGAGGCTATTCGCGGCTGATAAAACAATAATCAATGCGATAAAAAGAGAGCTGCTCGCGTGACCACCGTCTAGCGACTTCTCTTTGGCGAATTGCACTGAATTGCACTTCTGAGTTCGAGATACCGTTCCGTGGTGCGCGAAGTACGGTCAACCCGTCGCGTCGTTCGGCCGTGCTTTACAGTAAAGTCAAACGTCTGTCCGTTACGCTCTATCCTTCGGTAATATGTACCTATAGCTTTAGAAAGTGTGTGCAACCGTTGCGGATCGAAACAACCTCTCTCGGTATGCCCGATACGCGGCTCTTTCCATGAAACGCGTTTCATTTGATAATTAACACTTTACCGAACACCAGTTGCATAATGGTCCTTCCGGGGGGGGGGTGTTTCCTTTTCTTTTCAATAAAAGGTATCGACTTTCTAGTAGTTTTCATTAACGAGACAAACGAAATTAATTAATTTAAAGATTGTATACGCTTTTGTTATAATTTAGAATTTTTACGTGCTGTTTTTTTTTATTGAAAATGGAACATCATTGAAATGTGCATTGACATCATCGACATGTTGCTATTTCGCAAATTGTAATTCGAATGTTGATCTTTAATATATAATAAATTTTCGATCGAGAGAAGAATTTACCGTTGATCTTTAAGTAGTCAATTATTTGTAGTTTGTCAGCGGAGACTCGACCTTTCGAGGATGTTGAATTTATGAAAATCGACCTTGTTATTGAGTATACAGACTGTCTTGGTCTTGGGGACACTGTCTTCAACCCTTACCCTACGATTTATTTCATGGTTTCAGTGATCAGAACTTTTTTTGTAGTTTGTAATTTCCTAAAAAAGGAGAAAATTCGTATTGATTGTATGCCTACATGTTCTCCAATAACTATACCTTAACGAAACCAAAATAGAATTCCATCTCGGCTTAAAGGAAATTAATAATCACGAGTCTGACACGATATTGCAGGGAAAGGGGTTAAAGTCTAATGTAGAGAACATGCAAATCAAATCTGACCAAAATGTCCTGGTTTCTATACATTTTAATTATCATTCTTATATTTTCTAATTTTTAAAATTTAAGTGGGTTAATTATTTTCCGATTTGGCTTCTAGAGCTGTGCTTAGTCATTCCACAATTTCTCAAAATCTTTTTCCATCATTTATTCGAATTATATACAGGGTGAGTTACCAAACGTTGCCACCTCAAATATCTTTGTTGTTTTTAAAGATGCGTCAAATGTCTGAAGGACAAAGTTTTGTTTTTATGTAATTATGTAATATTAAAATATTATCGTATAATCGCGGCGTTTAATCAAAATGAAACAATAAAATCAAGCTGGGAGCTTGTACATATTCTTTAATTACCATTTTGTTCAAGATATGTAAGCTTGGTGATTTATGGACGGGAGTCTACATGATGTGACTAATATTTTACGACAAAAAGAAGCTGGACTTTTGAGCATTGTCTCGAGCACTATGAGAGCCGGTCCGTGATCCCTGGGTCACCCTGTAGACGACGACCCGCTCAAAATAGAGCCGGCGTGTACTCTAAGGTCATCGATCCCTCTTCCGCGTCACCTGCCATGCCTACACCTTCTATCAGGGCATGGAGCCATAGTAGCATCGCGCGACAGTCCGCTAGAAAATCCGTCGTAACGGTCGAGGGGGATCCGGGATCTTCGCTGAAAATACTCGGGGATCCGGACTAATTTCGAAAGGCGCGACTCGCGTGTCCGGAGCGCGCGTCATCGGATTCCGATCGAGCAGGGAGAAGCGTAAAATTCCTCCACGGTATCGGTGATACGACCGAATTAACAGAACCGTCTGTCTGTCTCTCTCTCTCTCTCCCGACGTGGGTTCACACGTCTCGCAACGAGAGCGGAATGCCGGAGCGCAAGATATCGATGCGCTTCCCACGCTATTGGCCAGTAGAGCACACTGCGGTAGCAGCGAGTTCTTTTCGCGTCGAACTCGTTTCAGTTGGACGGCCTCCATTCAGCCGTCCCCGATTTTCATTGAATTTCAAATTCGTCTAATCATCGTCACGTAACCGCTTGTCCCCAGCGCGGCGGCGGCGTCGTCTTCAAAGATCCGAGAACGCGTGGTTGGTCGTTGACCCTCGACTACTATTCGCCGCGTGTGATTCATTCCGACGTATCCCTAACGGCCGGCAATGAATCACACGGGAGAAATTCGTACACGAAAATGATTCAGGAAGTCTTTCGCTCTTCTCGGCTCGACCCGAACAGACGAAAAAGAGCAATACGCGTTTGCATCGCGGCCGAGATGCATGGCGTGGCGCGGCTCGGCGTACCGTGGCTTGCCGTGGCGTGGCGTGGCGTGGCCGCTCGGTTAGGGTAGGGAGAAAAGACCTTGAGTCGCGTCACGTGACCACGAAGGTACACGGGAGTTGGGTAGGGCGGTTGCGGAGGGCCTTGACCTTACCGTCGGCGTCGCAGCCGTAGTTATAGCCACCGTCGTCGCGGCCTCTACGAACCTCGACGAGAACAGAGCCACCAGCACAGCCCCGCGCCACGCTCGATCTTCCTATAATTATGGCGACTCGTAACAGTCCTGCCTGTCGCGGCTCCTCGACCGATTTGTTCGCATAAAGGTTTCCACTGATTTCTAACGTGGCTCCGTCTGAGCACCGTTCCCGTTAGAGGAACCCATCGCCTCTCGTAGCAAATGTCTGAACGCGTCCCGGCTATGTCGTCCTCCAAATGCAATCAATGCCATTAACCTATCCAGTTAGAACGACGCTTGGACGCGTGCTATGTATTGGATTGGCAAATAAGTTCGTTCGGTTTTTGTGATTTATTCCACTGTAAAATACCGAACGAACTTATTTGCCAACCCAATAGTTCGGTGCCGTTTCCTAACTACGCTTTGCCCGGACCGGTTGTAAACAAAACGCGTCAGAATCTTCGCCTCTCAACAGGAAGATCGATCACCGTTTCCGGGGGACCGGAAGTAGACCGACCTTGCGGGACACCGTCGACGCACACTAGCGGAACTTGGACGCGTGCGGCACTCGCGGACGCGTTTGCACGCTTCCTTTCGAGAAACGATATCGGACTCTGAACATTGCTACAGCTACGAGGGTCAGTTAAATATTAGTCAGACCACGTATTATACAACTGCATAGTCGTTGCCATCTGTGGCGGTTATTCACTTGCGTACGAACGGCGTACAGCTTTCTGGAAAACTGAGAATGCTGAGTAAAAATGTATTAAGACACGTGGGCTGGAAAAGTAATAATTAGACTGCGGATCTTTGTGCGAAATAAACATTCATTTGCTGAATTGCAACAAACTGGAGTGAAATGGAAATTTATTTGCCTCCGTATTATTTTTAGTAGGTTGGGAATAATGTAATAGTATGGTTAAATTTTTCATTAAAGCAGTGGACATATTAAAAGGATTTATGGACATCAGTGTATCACTTTCAGTTTAATATGAAAATTAACCTGTGTAATGCAATTAATGCAAACATTTTTTAGTTTGCATACAGATCCGCAGTCGAGTAATAATAATACACTGTAATTGTACACTTTAGATATGTAGATGTATCCGATTGATCGATTCGAAAAGGATTAGCTACTAATTATTAAGCATCTGCAAAATTGCAAATTAACATTTTATACAAGTATACACAAGTTGGTCACTTGTCATCGTCTCCGTTCCAAGAATTATTGTTAAATTAAAATTAAAAATTTTGTTAAATGCTTGAAATAAATGAGAATGTTTTTAACCTTTAATAAAACAGGATTCGAATTTGATGAAAATATGATTTCTGTAGCTTTGTATATACATATAATATTATAGTAAAAATCGCACAAAATATAAATAAATTTAATCTTGTTATTCTCATAATACTATACACATCAGTCACTTTTGATGGTCGGTAGTCGGCAGGCTTAGCGTTAATACCGCGTTGTTGTCAAAAGGAGCGCGAATTCAGCGACCTATAATATGGTGACCTTGGGTTGACCTTGAAAAAACTCGAGGTCATTTTAACATCCCAAAAACAAGAAGGAGAAAACGTTTTTTGACACCGAATTATTTTAGATGGTAGTTTTTACCTACTCAGCCTGTGTGTGTAGGGTAAAGTACCCAAATATGGTATAGTCGCCTATTATGGCACTACCTTATATCTTGTAAAGGAGAAGTCGCACTCTAGTGAGAAAATCCTCAAACAATAGTTTACCATGTTTACTCAACAGTGTGCAGTGCAATCGCACCATTCTATAGATTTTAGTATCGATCGTCCGCCAGTTGTGTCTCCACGTGTTGAATATTTTTGTGGTTAGATTTTCGATTGTATATTTTTCGAGGAAGTTAAGTGATTTTGAAATGTTTCAACATATCTGTAGTTTCAGTTTATTTATATTAATGTTTGTCAACTGTTGGTTTGGGCTGAAATTAATTTTCTATTTGTCAGTAGCTAGTATTATCAGTCCACGTGGAGGTCCCAATATGGCACTACCAAGGGTTCCCTAATATTGGTATAGCTATTGACATTCTTGGTGTGGGTGCCGAATATGGCATTAGCTGTCATATTAGGGACTCAAGGTGTACCATATTAAGAACCCCTTTCGCTGGAACCTGCAAATGACACACCACAAAAAAAATCTTTCCCAAGCTGTATTAATTTTTTAACAAACTTGACCCCAGAATCTTTTAGGGGGGAAACGCGTCTACAACTGGTAATTTTTGGACGAAAAAGAGCATTCTAAAATAATCGAAAAATGACATCAACAAAAATTGGTTCATATTTGGGCACTTTACCCTAAAGTTATGTATTTGCCTTCTATTAATATCACATGTTTGATGGTCTGATTGCAGACGTGACAGTGTCCTTTGGGGACGAAAGACGAATGACTAGGAGGGAGCGTTGACGGGAGTTGGCGGAAAGTTAACAGAGGCGAATTACTGCAACCGCGGATAGATTCCACTCAGGATGCCGCAGAGTTTTGCAATCGTCCAGAGGGTCCGAGTCGCGTCACGAGCGTATTGCAGGGTAACCAGCTGAGGATGTCGGAGCAAAACGGGCCCAGTGAGGGCCCAGGGCCGGGTCCAGGACCAGGTCCTGGCTGGTGGCCTACCTCGCAGTCTTGGAAGACTAACTCCGCCGCATCCGCTTCCTCGTCTGCTGGCTCGACTGCTTCAGACAGCTCCGCCTCCGTCTCTGCGTCCTGCACCGCCTCTACCTCCTCCCTGGCAACTACCACTTCGGCTACCCCCTCGTCCAGCTGTTGTTCCTCGACTCCCGGCGGACACTCGTGCACCATCACCGCGGCCCGCACCTCCGAGACCGGCAAGAACGTCTCTGTTACGACGATCAATGTACCTCCGAATCAAGACTTACACGACGGTACGCTCACTATCATTTGCACAATCTCGGATATATTGTCAAATTCTCGCGTAACAGCGTTTTCGGGTAAACTTTACCTTATCGGACTCAAAATTTGTGCCTTTCTCCTATAAATTATGATGTATTTTGTATGTAATCCAATAGATTTGTACCCGGGGCGTCTGCAGATCGGAGTTTCGATCCGGTAGGATCGGAGGTTCAGGAGTTATGCTTGCTTAAATTTGAACAATCTGCAGTGTTTTTGACAGGTAAGGGCGTCGCCATATTGGTTTGTAGTGACGACCGCGAGCCGCGTACCCCGAACCTAATCAGCAACCAACTAATTAATTATTCTGCTCGGTAAGCGGCGCGCGGCCGTCACTACAAACCAATATGACGGCGTCCTTACCTGTCAAAAACACTGCAAATTGCTCAACTTCAAGCAAGCATAACTCCTGAACCATTGATCCTACAGCATCGAAACTTCGATCTGCAGCCGCCCCGGGTACAAATCTACTGGATTACGTACCAAATACATCATATTTTATAGGAGAAAGGCACAAATTTCGAGTCCGGTAAAGTAAAGAGCTGCCGCGTTTTCCTTCTAGGAGCTGACTCGAGCACGGCTCTATAATTTTAGTGAGAAGTTACAGTCGGTATCACAATTGATTACACACACTTCAAATCTGAATGCTGGGTTGACAAGAAAGTAATTTCGGTATTTTAAGGTGAAATAAAACCGAATTTCTTTAGCCAAGCGATGAACTTTAATCAATAAAATATTTTCTTGTTTGTTCTTTTTGGCAGAAGATCATCGAACAAAAGGGAAAATATCTTATTCGTCAAAGTACATCGCTTAAAATACTGAAATTACTTTCTTGCCAGCCCATTAATTTATTTATACATGGTACAAACAACTTCAGTTTTTCTGCCAAGCTGTCTTTCCGTCAATTTATTATTCGGGTACCCAATTTTACTTTTAAATAAAGTTTATTTCAAAGTCGATCGGTGTGATTGTCGAGTGTTCTTTTTATATGAGTGGAGGTATCTTTCAGAAAGCAACGAGAATTTTCATTTTTCGGAAAAAAGAACTCGTGTACAGGTGTAAGAATATTCGCTGTTATTTCAGGGAAAGGTATCTGCAAGTACCTCACCGGCCAGAACGGCGTGACAGTGTCGGTAGTTTCGAGCTGCGGGTCTGTCCTTGGATGCGGGAACGCGAACGTGGTATCCACGACAGGAATTGGGACAAGCACGGGCACCCATAGCATAGGTATCGGGATTGGAGTCGGTGTCCTCGGTCAGAACGCCGTCGAAAACGATGCCGAGGATAGCGACGGTGAAATAAGCAAGATTGATTTCCGAGGCGTCAATCTACGTACAAAAAAGAAACGGGATGTATCCGGGAACGGTGAGAAAATCGGCGACGGTGACGTCGAAGACGGGAATGGCTGTTACGATGGAAACGACATCTCTCAACAGCAGCCTGAGAGACCCATGTCGTGGGAAGGTGAATTATCCGATCAAGAAATGTCTTCCAATACCATCACGAATCAGGTAAATATTATACGAACACTTTCTTTATAACGACAACGTCCTCCGAGTTATCCTGCTGATTTCACTTCAGCAGGACACCCTGTATATGAGTAGAATGAGTAGAAAGATTTGAGTGTTGAGATGAGTAGAAAGATATATTATTTGTTAGAATTATGCAGTCAGACTACGATGCTGCCCGAAAATAGTCAAACAAATGCGGACTAGCTGGAACGAAACGGTACAAGTAGGTAGCTAAGACCGCGAAGGGTTAGCTCTGATACCCTCCTTGGGTGAAAATTAATCAATTTTTTGATTGACATACTGAAAATGTAATCTTTCGTTTATCCCTGAATGTGTTGTAACCGGAGATTACGAATAAGACACAATTTGCTGAACTCGAACCAGAGAGTAAAGTGTTGATTTCTCTGCAGGACACGCATGAGGAAACATCGATGGAAGGTGTCCAGGTATGCGGTTCGAGTCCCGGGCCCATGGAGCAAAAGTTCCCCATAAAACCGGAGCCAGACTTCCGATCCAGTCCGGGGTTCACGTTAGGCTCGTTCCACGACGCAGGGATATCTCTGAGCCATGGCCAGCAGATGCAACAGCAACAGCAGCAGCAACAGCAGCGGAACATAGAGAACATCGAGCAGACACAGCAAAGCGATTTGCCTCTTCTTGTGGGGAAACTGCTCGGCGGTTACAACAGCTCCACCCCGAATCACAGTCCCGTGTTGAATCCCAGACATCACTTGACCAAACATAGCCACACGAGATCTCAGGTATTGCGAGTAAACCGACAGATTCACATACATTTACTCGATTGCAATTCAAAGTTGATCGTACAAATCCCGACGTTATGGTATTGCTCAGGTGCCGTCACCAGATTCCGCGATTCACTCCGCGTACAGTGTGTTCAGCTCGCCGACACAGAGTCCGCACGCAGCCCGGCACTCTGCCCTAGGAGCAGGAAGTCCAGTCCCGTCTTCGTCGCTGTCCCTCTCCCGACACAGCTTCAACAACTCGACTTCCTCGTTATCGTTGTCGCTGTCACATTCGCTCTCGAGAAACAACTCGGACGCCTCGAGCAGCTGCTACAGCTACGGCTCTCTCAGTCCACCTACGCATTCTCCCGTCCAACAACCGAGGCATCCGCAGCATCATCAACACCAGGTTGCTCAAGGAAGTCCACTCCACTTGCCGGCCACGGCTTCGTCCAGTGTTCCCCATCACTATTCCTCAACCGTACCCGGTTCCGAGCTTTCTCCCGAAGCACACCCCACCGGAGACGACCAGGAAGACTGTCGAATACCCTCGGCTCCATCTGGTATCTCTACCAGACAGCAGTTGATCAATAGTCCCTGTCCAATATGCGGAGACAAGATCAGCGGCTTCCACTATGGCATATTCTCCTGCGAGTCATGCAAGGGATTCTTTAAACGCACCGTCCAGAACCGGAAGAATTATGTGTGCCTTAGGGGCGCCGGTTGTCCGGTCACCGTCGCCACCAGGAAAAAGTGTCCGGCATGTCGGTTCGACAAATGTCTCAATATGGGTATGTTGAGATAAATAGTGGGCTCAGAAGCCAATCAGTGCGCGTCCCCGAGCATGGAAATTAAAACATCGAAGTTTTTTACAATGTACAGTAATCCCGCGATCTAAGCGCGACGGAGCTTTCTCTGTTTACAGTAGTGAAAACATTCCGCGTAATCCGATACCGTGTCGGAAATATCGGCGTGAACCGCTACTAATCCAATTAAGTGCAGAAGAAGTAAAACTAAACTGCTATGGTTCGAACAAATGGATATGAGAAGATTTGGCTTACACTGATTATCTTCTGAGTCCATCAAATATTACTTGAAATACAGCAAAAACCTGTTTGATGCTTGCAAGGTGAATGATTGCTTTAGTATTGAATACAATACCGAATAGCTTTAGTGACTGAAGAGCTTTAGGGTTGAGTTGAGTGTAGAATGATAACTGTAACATATTGAATTTAGTACTGAATGATAGCTTTAGTGTTGAAAGATATATCGTTAAAGGGTAACACCTTGTGAGCATGTAACAGGCTTGTAGTTCCAACGAAGAACTCGTAAAGACGTTATTGACTCGCATTGATTTCCACAGGTATGAAACTCGAAGCAATTAGAGAGGATCGAACGAGAGGCGGAAGAAGCACTTATCAATGTACCTACACTCTGCCAGCGAATTTGGTTGGTAGTCCTGCCGGCGGCATGCCTGGCGACAAACTAGGTGCTGGCGGGAACTGTAGTCCGGCTCCAGCTGGTAGCGAACATCATTATTCTGTCAGGCATCATTCAAATCATTCGCATAAGATGCAAGTAGTGCCGCAGCTTCTGCAGGACATCATGGACGTGGAGCATTTGTGGCACTACAACGACAACGATCGAATGTCTGGTGTACAGCCAGGTGGTGGTGGGAGTGTTTCCAGAAACAACGATGGTATGCTGTTAGGAGGTGTGGGATCTGGAACGGGGAACGATGCTGGGTCAGGAGTAGAGTGTTCGTCGAATGGGACCGCGGGGAATGGGAATTTAAATAACAGAAGAGATGGCAGATCGTGTCCGAATATTTCTAGTGTCGGCAACGACCAACGGGCACCACCTGTCAACAGTAATTCTCAGTTAGGGAACAACACGAACGGCAACCCTACTCAGCATCCCGATTTCCTCTCGAACCTTTGCAATATCGCGGACCACCGACTCTACAAGATAGTGAAGTGGTGTAAAAGTCTGCCGTTGTTCAAGAATATCTCGATCGACGACCAGATTTGCCTGTTGATCAACTCCTGGTGCGAGCTGCTGCTCTTCTCGTGCTGCTTTCGCAGCATGAGCACGCCCGGTGAAATCAGAGTGTCTCTCGGCAAGTCGATTACATTGGAACAAGCGAGGCAACTCGGCTTGGCGACCTGTATCGAGAGGATGCTCGCGTTTACCAATAATCTGAGAAGACTCAGAGTGGATCAGTACGAATACGTTGCGATGAAGGTAATTGATAAATGAATACATGCAGAGTGATCGCGGTAAATTGGATCAGAGTTGTTCTCGTAAACAGTAAGTATTTCCAAACAATGGAAAAGGAAGAACTTACAGTATCTTCCGAGAAACGAAGGTGGCCTTCAGTTTTTTAAACGGAATGCTATATGGTTTTTTCATGTCATATAGCAGCGTGGGTGAAGACGAATTCACTCATATGTAACGCAATTACTTCTAAGGTCATACAAGGTCAGAAACAAGAGAAAAATGCTGGTCCAATTTACCGCGAACATTTTGCTTATGGATGGACGATGAAAAGATTGAATTACGAGACAACGGACACGTATCTTGAGATAATATAGCTCTGTCGTTAATGTTCGTTCGTTGTACCCCTTAATAGTTTATGTTGTTACAATATTCTCTCCGTAACTGTCGTATATTCGAGTCTGCCGAGCGACAGTTCTAGAGCAGGTAATTTTTTGTAGAAAGAGAAAGAGGACTCGTTCCAGCTTAGGCTTTTAAATTCAAGAATTAAATTTCTTATTTCTTGTTAGGGTTAAGGTTAGAGATTTTTTCACAGTTACGGAGAAAATACTGTACTAGCACTGTTCTATAACAGGTGGTAAGAGCTAACGGTGCAAGTCTAATAACGCAATGAATCATTGAGAGAGGTACTTTATATTCTAACCAGTAAGTACAGCATTCGTTGCAGATCCAATCTTTTCAGATTCCATCAATAAATATACAACTAGTGCTATTATAAATGGTGTGCATTACTGTCCATTAGGTGATAGTGCTATTAACCTCCGACACAAGTGAACTGAAGGAGCCAGAGAAAGTGAGGGCGTCTCAGGAGAAGGCTCTTCAGGCGTTGCAACAGTACACTATAGCAAGGTACCCTGAGATGCCTGCTAAGTTTGGCGAATTGTTGCTGAGAATTCCAGACTTACAAAGGACGTGTCAGGCAGGGAAGGAATTATTAAGCGCCAAACGTGCGGAAGGAGAAGGCAGCTCGTTCAACTTGTTGATGGAATTGTTGAGAGGAGATCATTGAATCTTCACCATAGCCGTAAGTTGTTGACATTTTAACAGTTAGGGCGTTAAGAACCGATTCCTAATTAGTAGGAACTGTGGATCCTTATGCATTTATAGCAAAATTGAGTAGACGAAATACAAAATTGTTGGAAAATATTTAAAATTGAAGATGTTAAGATATCATTTCTTCTCTATTAAAATCATGAAGGGAAGAAATAACATGCTATTTGGTTTCTATCTCTTGCAATCGATGCAGACAATTTTTATTTTGCGTAAAGATCCGCAGTCTACTAATTAGACATAATTAAAATGACCTGGTATTCATAGGAAGAATTTGATCGAAATATTTTGCAGCTAAAATTTTAAATTTGATTTTCCTTTTCAGATTCCACGCTTATAGGGTCCATAAGCTTAGGGAATCGGATGCGTTAGATAACCAAGAAACGAAAAGAATTAGAAAAAAAAATCCATAAACCTTACAGTCCATGATACATTAGTGGTGGGTGAAGGGACTACATTCTTATAGAACTAATTAGAAAGGCGGAGTGCTTGACGCGTCAAGCGAGAACGAGGAACGATGTTTTTTCTTTTATTTCGTTCTTTATTATTATAATTATTATATATATATATAAATATATATTTTTTTTTTTAATTAAAATGCTTCCACGTGTGGTCGTCGCGCTACGCGGCTCCACCAACGAAACACGAATTTCGAAGCGGCCTATGGTATGCTCGAAATGTCCAGCATGCACATATACCTGTGCAAAAGAGACTGAAAGTATAATCGAAGGAGAGATACAGAGCATTTAATTTTACGATAGTAGCAATGTACAGAGATTGGCGGATTGACAGAGAGGTAGAGGAGGGAATGAGTGCGAAAAAGAGAGAACTCGAGCAAAAGACAGAATGAATGCGAACGAGTGAGAGTGCGCGAGAAAGTCGAGAGGTATCACACGGCATAAAAATGCTAAATTTTATTAGATAGGTTCGGTCGGGCTCGACCAACGAACGACGAATAACAGAGTTTTACCCTTAACGATTATTCTAATGATAAAACAACCAGTATTTTGTATTGTTCTGCGCTTACTTAAGAATGAGACACGGAACGATGTCTTGTATCCCGGTAATGAAGTGTACTTAAAAACATGAGTCGACCAATTGTTTACTTATAGTGCAGTTAATCATGTAATAATTACTAGTTATTAACGTCTAGCCTACCGTATTGTTCACGGGACATTACGATTTTTTTTTATCTATCACGCAAATACATCTCTGTCTCTCTCTCTCTCTCTCTTTTTTTTTATTCTCCGTAAATAATGTTCTAACGCTGCGCCAACGACGAATGGAAGATTTTTCGTTGACGTTGACGGCAACGTGCGCGCGTTGTCTGTTGTTTCGAATCGCACGAGGAACACTCGCTACGGTTTCCTGTTTTTTTTTTTTGTAAATAAATTTTATCTCCTGGAACATTGATTTTTTCGAATCGAGCGCCGATCGGGGAGACACTTTCGGATATATAATTTCTGTCGAGGCGATAATTGTTTGTTGTAAAATTGTATTAGATTGGTGCACAAATAATTGCGATTCTCTCGTCTGTTTAAACTTCAGCGGTTTTTCTGAAGTGACGTTTTATCGAATTGTGTTCTGTCTTTTGTCGTAACTGAAGATCGAGGAAAAGTAAATTATTAGAGTTCAGATTAGGATACAAGTTTGGCTAGGGAACTATTAACCTCTTGCCTCACGATGTAGTTCACGATTTCAGTGAACGAAAAGTCTCCTTTTAAAAAAGGAGAAACTTTGTATCTATTGTATGCCTACATGTTCTCCAATAACTATACATTAACAAAACCAAAATAGAATTTCATCTCGGCTTAAAGGAAATTAATAGCATAGCATAGGCAAGGGGTTAATAAGCATGCAGCTCAACACTGGTTTCAAAAATTGCGTGACAGAGATACAAGTCCCGAAGATGAAGAGGTTCGTTGACGTCCTGCAATTGATAATGATGAAACAAAGACTATAGCATCCGGTGGATTAGCTGAAATTGGCGAATAAATAGAAATGTATAGCTTTAAAATTCCAGAACAAGAACGCACAGACTGCAATTATTTTTGCACCAACCTAATACAATTACTCTGTCGTTCGGAGACTAAGATCGTTTATTCTTCGTCATGTTGAAATTGAAATGTTGAAACCGGTGATCGACGATCTTCTTTATTTTGTTAAATGCTTAAGACGGCACACAGGCGCGAACACCTGTTGCCTCTGTAATGGTGCAATTTCTGAATTCGAGATTGAATGTGTAGAAGCCATTCGAATGATCATTGGTGGAAAGGAGCTGGAGTCTCCCGTTTAGAAATAAGAATACTCACCTTCGTCATTGGTACTTCAACGAGACCGTCGTATCAACGCATCGTTCTTCTTGTTAAAGCAATGATCAAGTCTCTTTCGACTCGTTGGTGAAAACGTTACAACACGCGGTACATGATCTGTCGACTGCGGATCTTTATGCAGTATACCAATTCTCTTCGTCAGTTGCACGAGACAAGAATCCAGTAACTTTATTTCTTCTCGGCTTTGGTAAATTGAAAACTAAAGTCTTCTGAAGCTTTTACTATCTTGTGTCAAAAATTCGCAGTCTATAGAATTGTCTTCCCGTATTTCTATCAGGTTTCTTCGTATCAAAATTCCATTCGTTTCATTGTGCGTCGGGGTGTTCATCAAATTAAAGGGATTTGGTGGTCGAATAGAATTCGTTGCTTGCCTAAATAAGTTCTACTTCAATTGTCGTTTTTTAACACGAAACTTTCTTGTTGATTGTGTATAGTGGAACGCCCTGCGCAAACTTGAATATTATAAGATTTCGTTCGTCAAATCCAGTTTCTCTGTCAACTGGCAGGCTACTACTTTTCTCGTGTCCAAGAAAACAGCAGTTTCAAGAATCGAAGAAATACGGAGCAAACGTTGCGAAAGAGAGTATAAGACATGAACAGAATCCATGCGAGACGTTCAGTTAGAAAGGTAGCTTCGATAATTGAGCTTATTTCAACTTGTACACTGCGAGAATCCTCAAGAAGAATTTTGTTTTGATACTGCCATTGTAATCATGTTCAGACACGAGACAAAAATTGTCATAAGTAGACTGCGGATTTTATGCATTTATGATTGGAATGAATAGTTGAAAGAAAAATCGGACGCAACATCGGAAGAGTATAATAGTACTGGTATATTATTTACGAGCTTCTAAAATAATCAAGGGAAATAATTCTCCCATTTCTTGTAACTGATGCAGACAATTTTTATTTTGCATAAATATCCGCATTCTAGCGAATAATACTATTATACCGAGCAGGAGGCGAAAGGGAAATTTTTGTACGAGCGATCTGTGGTGAAATTCTTCTGTCGATAGAAGTATTACTAGCACGGTAATTAGCCGAGTAATTAGGAAAAATGAAATGAAAAACTGAAACATTTGTGCCTTCAATAAAATTTAGTATTTTAATCCTTTCACAAAGAATAAACGCAACTCTTTTTATCAAATTTGTGATGGAACGTAGAGAAGCAAAGAGGTCTAAATAAAATGGATAAGAAATGATAAATAGAAATATTGTAAATATTTTATATAGAGTTAACGATCGACAGTCTGATTAAGATTAATTATCGACGAGGACCTTTACGAGCGGTCGTCGAGTCTTCGATAAAGCTTCGACTATTCGTGACAGTGTTATCTTTCGATGAGGAAGAGAGTTTCAATTCGAATTGAAACTTTTCAATGACTCGGCGAAAACTGACCAATTTGAGTTAATAGACAGCGATCCTCGCAAATCTGACCACAGACAATATTTCGAACACTTGCATAATAATTGCGTTCAATTAACCCATTCAACCAACTAAATCTTTTCTCTGCTACCACGCGATAAAATCAAACCAATTTTACATTGCATTAAATTCAAATGCATAGGGGTCATTCCATGCCAAATCGATCACTTTTCGCAGGCACCATCGTCGATTTTGTTCTAAATGAAATACATATGTTGTAATCCGTGTGAAATTAGGAGTGGTTTAAGTCATCATTTTGCCCGGTTTCGAATTTTTTTATGTTTGCCCATTTTGGCGAAAACGGGACTCGCTTACGAATTCTTATCTCAGGAACTGTTTGTCCGATTGAGCTACATTTTTTTTAAAATTTTATTCGGAAAGGATTGGGCTATTACAAAATAATTTTTTCAACCTCGACAATCAACTTTATAATGTCGAAAAATTTAAACAAGTTCTTTTTTTACGTTTTTTTATGATGGGGCTCAGTGATCTAAATGTAGAAAAAATATGCTTATATTCCTTGAAGTTTCCCCTTTAAAATGAGACCTTGAAAAAGATGGTGTCATTCAAATCGGCGTCATAATTTGTCACAATGAGCTGGTAAAGGAAGCCATGTACCCCCGTTTCAGGTAGAGGCGAGTCAGTTTATACTGCTGATTTCAAAACAATATGTACCAGCAGACTGTATACGACTAAATAACCTTATTTAAATCTCGGATCAAATATTAGTAACCACTCTAGGCCAACGATACCGTTTTAATCATAACTTCATTTCTACAGCAGTCATATCCATTTTAAATTTTCATCGTGTTATCAAATTCTGAGTATAAAAGTGTTGACCTTCATATGTCCTAAACCTAATAGTTAACGAGATATTATCGAAAGAAAAAAGAAAATTGTTTCGATAATATCTCGTTAACTATTAGATTTAGGACATATGAAGGTCAATACATTTTTACTCAGAATTCGATAGTCTATCGATTCATGGTACAGAAAGTAGGTGTTTCCAAGGTTTCTTACTTTTATGACCAGCGACAAAAAGTTGAATGGGTTAAATGAAAATTGAACGACTGCGACTCACAACTGAAATAGCGACGGAGACAAGATCTAGCCAGTATTTACAACAGAAAGGATTCTAAGGGCGAGCTTCAATCTTCATTTTTAATTCGTGCCGTGATTATTAGTTTCTGATACAGTTTTCATATGGTTAACCGCATATTGATTAACGACATGAGAGAAGAATGGAACGGCACCGATTAAAACTGAGGGAACCGCGAAGTGAATAATACTGTAAATAAACAAGAAATACAGAATAATATTTTGTTGCGACGAGCGTATAAAGAGTATGGGTAGAGAAAAATGGGGAAGATCGAATGTGCGAGACTGTGAATAATATACGTAGTATCGTTTTAAACGGGAGAGCACGAAATAAATTTATAAAAATATACATTATACATCTTGTTAAAACGTAATTAATTTACAATTCGATTAAGGAGACAAATAATATTTATAAACTATTTGTAACTCGATCAGCATAAACTGTCTTCCGTTTGATAGAATAAGGTAATCGATCGTATTAACAGAGGAAATCATTTATCGATATTTGTTTGCTAATCATGACAATATTTGGACGATCAACTGGGAAGTCTCTGTAATATACGGGCTCTTTTCTAATATGTTGGGGTGGTGCGATGCTGAATTCTGGACACAATAATAAAAACAACTCACATAACTATGTTTATATAAACATAAGCGGTTAGGTGAAGGTGTAATAAGGTTTTTCATGATTTCAACAACAGAGTTTTCTGTTATGAACACAATCGGTTATTGGATTGCTGTTTATCTGTAGAATTCGAAGATTATAAAATCGGATTGATTCGGAAATATTACCATACATCGCTTATATTAGGTACAGAGACTATATTGAAAAGAAAGTTATTACTTTAACTATTCACTTTGAAAATGGACAGACATTTTTTCAAAGTATTTGTGCCTAGAATTTATCTCCACAATGTTTTCCTTGTATTAGGAAACCCCTCAATAATAATTGGAGAGCTCAGCCAAGATATTATTGGTGTAGCTCATCAAAATAGCTTCAACTATGAAAATTAATTCATAAACTATAATAATAATGATAAAAGAATTCCAGTTGAAGTAGTGAATTGAATGGGCAATGTGTAATGACTCGGTGTTAGTTTTTGAAGTGTTTTGAAACGAGATTTGAAAAAAATTTTTTAAAGTTTTATATCGAAACGATTATTAATATAAACTGTGGATCCGTGAATACATCGTAGATCATGGCGGAATAGCTTAATTTATCTCCCCGAAAATATTGTTCTGTAAGTGTCTGTACGATTGTTACATTAGATTGTTTTCTAAGAGATGGGTGATCTACGAAATTGTTATTTTTATAAGTACTCGATCGTGAAGTCGATTGATCGATAGAAAGACAGGTTGCGCGAGTGTAATCACAAGAACATTTCATATTCCCGATACAGACAGATGGCTATTTAAACGCTATTAGAGGGTAGTTTTATACATACATGATCATTAAGAAATAAAGAAATTTTTACAAAATATCTTGTTCCGTCCTTTAATCCTTTCTACAAATTTTTACTTATTAGTAGCCAAGTAATGTCTGCAATAATGTTCTACAAAAGAAGAATTTCAAATTAATGCGAACATCTAAATACAGTCAAGCCTTGATCTAAGAAAAACCATCGGGCCCGTGCTGTTTCTTAGATCCTGTCGTTCTACTATTTCGCAGCTCCTGCCGGACTGATGCCGGGTCTTTCTGCCGGCAGCAAGCGTTACCTCTGCTGACGCAGCTGCCCGGACAAAACCTAGCATTTGGCTTACTGGGCATTTCCTCTCTGCTCTCTCTCTTACAACTCTCTCTGTTTACGTTTGACGTCCCCATTCGACTCTGATCCAATCGGTTGAGCATTGGTTCCTACATCACCGCCGTTCCTGCCGAGGACCTTCTTCTTATCTCACCATGATGCACGTCAAATATTGTAATATTTTTTGTGAAAAATATAGAGTATTAGTTACTACAGTTAATGTGTACTTTTTTCCCTCATCCTGTACATGAATATTTGATAGTAGAAATAGATTAACAGCTTCGAAATTTTTTTTAAACTAGACAAAAATTAAGTTTTGAAACTTTATCTTCTGGCTTGTCGTGGAGTTCTACTCCTGAATTTTCGTGCCACCTCCTTTGATATCGTATTCTCCTAATCGTATAAAGAAGTGTCAATAAATCGTGATTATATTGTAATAAATACTCCATCAAGATAGTGGTAATTGCCACTTGATTAACCCTTTGCACTCGATTAAACATTTCTTCCGACCTAAAATATTTCCATTTTTTATGAGATTTTGATATCTACTAATGTAAACAATATTTTCAATAACGGTACAGCAATTTTTAATGGCGCCTCAGAGTCGCCACTCGAGTGCTAAGGATTAATTTTTCTCTATTGTTCTCGATCTCGTATTCTCTCAGGCACCAACGAGATGTATCTCATATAAACAGTATACAGTATCTCGTCGGTGGTTCCGTTTCCTGATAAAGATAATGTAGAAGCTGTTCCAGGCTAAACATGATGCGCAGACAAACTGTATGACTGTATGAAAAAATAAATCGGAAGAAGATAGGAGAGCGGAAATGTCCTATTATGTAATAAACATATTTAGGAATTTTCAAAGGAGTAAACAATTATCATTTTCTCGGGTGACAGATGTTAATATCAGTGACACATACAATGATAAATACAAAGTCAACTTTGTGCTTTACTAAACAATATGTAACATCGTTACATGGTATAAAGGATATACAACAGGATATACAATATATCACGTTGTTTGAGTTGTATAAAAATATATACAGCACTCTTTCGATAAACGTTGAAGTATAATAAGACTACAAATAAGCTAGCGTAAATGAGGCACAGATTATCACATGATTGTAGTTTGGTGCGTTTCGACGGAATGAGCGAACAAGAAGGCTTTAATAGATAGCGGCGGACCGTTCATTTTGGGACCCGGGGCTGACACTGTTTGCGGGCCTACCCAATTAACCCAAACTAACTGAAGCACCAGAAGTTTCTCTATGATATATTTTTTCTTAAGTTCTTAGTTCAGATCGTTTCTATTTTACTATTTTTTTGTTTTTTTTTACCGCGAAGGGGGCCCTAGGCTACAGCCCATTCCTACAATTATTTGCAGCATGCTTCCAATCCTAGCAAACACAATAATACCGTATATTTCTTGATGTTCGCTCATGATACAACGGACATCTTTGACTTCTCTCGCGTTTGTGTGTGTATATACGTTTAAATTACACAGACATCAATAAATACATATATAAAAAACACGAATATTTTCATTGTCATTTGCATTAAGATATGTTTACCGCTGAGATCAACACGTACGACCTCCAAACACGTTAACGTGAAGTATAATTACTTTGTATAAAAATTATCTGCACCCTAGTGCACCCTAACATCTTACATCATAACATATACGTGGTAGTATCAAAATGTTTTTACTTTAAATGTCCAACAGAATTACGGGTGGACATTGATATTCCGATATAATAGATTACATTATTTCCGCAATAATAAACAGACAAACTTGCTTCGATAAATAATTTATCAGATAATAATCATACTAGACAAACTATTCTAAGTATCGCAGAAAATGATCGGACATAAATATTTATGACATGACAAAATAACATAATCGTTCTCAGTCAGATATTATTATTGCTTCGATAAATAATTTATCGGATAATCATACTAAACAAACTATTCTAAGTATCGCAGAAATTATGAAAATATTTATGACGACAAAATAACAATCGCTCTCAGTCAGATATTATTATTGCCTCGATAAATAGTTTATCAAATAATCATACTAAACAAACTATTCTAAGTATCGCAGAAAATAATCGGAAATAAATTTTTATCATATGAAAAAATAAATGAATCGTTTTCAAGTCGCAGATATTATCATAAATAAAATATTGTTCTTATCTATTTACAACCAGTTTGTAATACGTCGTGATTATAGTTTTCCAATCCAGGTACATTGCGTGCTAAATCCTTCAATTCGATGCAGTCGATTTGAATTTAACTTACATTACCATATAAAATTGTTGTATAGCCTACCCCAACGATAAAAAATAGCATATACAAACGCTCACAAAAGTAATCGTAGACATGGATGGATCTATTCGTCTTAAGTTTATTAATTTTTACTAATAGCTTTATACGTATAATACACTGCAGTATTTTTAACGAACTTCACGAATTTCCGTGTTCAATTTATAAAGGGTGAGGCACCTAAGACTTACACCGAAAATACCTCCGTTGTTTCTAATAACACAAGAAAATGTTTGGATCAGTGGGGCAATTATGTTTTGAGGAATAAATCCTTCGAAGGTCATTTCAAGGTCAACATATTATCCATGGTTGAATTTGTCTTTTCATTAACTATAATGTTACACTAACCAAAATACGTCGTTCCATTAAAAAAAAAAAGGCTATAAACAACGGAGATATTTTTGGTGTAAGTCTTAGGTGCCTCACCCTTTATAATACCACGCGATAGTTACCTTAAAAGAAAAGAAGAAAACGCAATTTTAGCATTTAGGGAACACAAGATGTGAATTCGTGAAATCGGACTGAACCCCGACAGTTCCCATAGGGTTGTATTCAAGTTTACTAATTATAAGTATGGGAATAATAAGATAGCAGGACCAAAAAGAAACTATCCATGCCAGAAGGCAAGTCGTAAAAATTGCGAGTAATACACTAAACAGATGTCAAGAAAATGTAAAGAAATGCGAGCTGTATGTTTCCATTTGGACGGTTCAACGCATTTTTAAACGGAATCCCAACATTGAAAGACAGAAATTGATGTCTGCACCTACACTTCTAAAACGCCACGAAACGATCAGACTAGAATACACTCGTGAAAACATGAATAGAAATTGAGATCGTGTAACTAGACATTAATAAAAGTGTGAGCTGACGTTAAAATCAATGTTCTTCGTTTAATGTTGTTTCATTTATTGTCAATTAAATATTAATAATAATATACCAAAAATTCGACGCTTGTCTGGCGCGTAGTCTCGTCCTAATAATGCCCCCTCCAACTTTCTCCGTAGTATAGATAAATTACTGCAATATTCGATATATAGTCGTCAGATTAATATATTTGTCTCTCACTCTACCCTTCTCCAATCATTTCTAAGATCAGAGGAATTGACTCGAATTGAGGGGAAAAGTTACCCTCTCTCTACATGTACCGGATTAGTCACGTGACAATGTGACATATGCGCGACAAAGACGAAGCGCGTCACGTGATCGGGCCGTGGAGGAAGCGAGGAGGAATAGCGTCGTTGAAGGGGAAGATAGAGTGGGGAGACAAGTCTGAATTTGTCGTCTCTACAATGGTCAAATTTCCCGCCATCGGTGCATATTTTGCGAACGTAATTTTGGTACAGGAACACTTATAGTATGTATATTATAACAATTTATCTTATGAATATTGTCCGGAAAAACCTGAAACACCCTTTATAAATGTTAAAAATTCTTGAAAACTTTAGTGGTGCTGCAGTTATGCTCCACAGTGTATTGTATACTAGTCGTTTAGCAGACGTCGGCGAAAAGAGCTCGTTTTGGCCGATTTTCGAGGGTCACGCCCCCTTTTCCCGGCCGTGCGTCTCACTCTCCGTGACGGTCAAGATCTGTTAAATTATCTGTTTAATCTGTTAATTAAGATCTTAATTAAAAATCTGTTTAATTAAGATCTGTTTTCCAACTTTATAGGCCTACAGAAAAAGGCCTCACAAAAAAACACATTGACAATACCTCCTTGGTAATATGGTAACCTATTCATACGGGTGTCGCGGAAGAACTAGGACCGTCACGGGGAGCGAGACGCGCGGCCGGGAAAAGGAGGCATAGCCCTCGAGAATCGACCGAAACGAGCACTCCTTATCGACCTCTGGTCGGCTATGGTCGCAGTGGCTCCAATGTCGGACGATTCAGTCCGAAGAGTCCGATGCGTCGGACGTCGGAGCCACTGTGACCTTAGCCTACTGCTTATCAAAATATCAAATTGATGTTAAACAGTGTAATAGACATGTACAATTAAAGCAGCTAATCTCTTTACCCGAGTACCCATGTAACACCCGGGTAGAGCAAAAATAGCCGGGTGCCCGGATATCTCATGAGAAGAAGTCCCTCGAGACGGCACAGGGGCAAAGGGAGTCTTCGCTTGCAGCCAATGGTTAGGCCGTGACGTCACAAACTTTAACGAATAATTCGGCTAGAACCGAAAGTGCTAGTGGAATGACTCAATCGGACAGCTTGCTGCCGCATTCCTTCCCAATTAATTTTTGTGTACCCGTATGAAGAAACCGTGGGCATAACACTTGCCGAAACGAATCGTCGACATTGAGCGAATTTAAATTAGATATTGCACACTCTCAAGAAAGTTTCTTCAATTTTGGCATTTTTTTCGGACACAGCCGTACATGAAGGCTCCAGTGTTTTTGTTGGCATCGTCCGTCGCAATAAAAAACCATTTCGCAACCAAGACACTTGAATTTAGGCCCCAAGGTCCCGCAATTCGAGCAAACTAAATTATGCAAGCTGTTAGGGCTACGATTCACCTTGCCCAAGTGCGGTGTCTCGCAGTTTCTAAATTCGTGTTCAACACTAGGTTTAGTCATATCACCAGGTAAAATTCTTCGTGTTGTAGAAGATTTAATAGCTGTCATTTGCAACCGATTATCGCTGGTAGAACCTGGTTGCCTAAAGTCGTTGGTTCTCGTCAGAAGATTCAATCGGTCAAACAAATAATTTTGCATCTGGTGATACTTTGTACTATTCTGATGAATATCCTCAGAAAAGGCGGAATCATGTGTAAATTGATTATTCACATTTAAAACCTCCGTTTTACTGGAGCTTCCAGCACATGGCGTGGCTGAATCTACAATGCTGGTCATCGTTCCGTTTGACAAGTCAGTCTTTCTTACATTGCACGCCAGATCACTTTGCTTACCAATGGAAGCTGCTGCAACAATTGCTGCAGCTGCTGCCGCGGCTACTACGTCGGGAATCATTCTGTTCCGGGAGAGTTGATTGGTTTGGACATATCCCGGCAGAATTGGTCCAGATAGAGCTTGTTGCGATGAAGGCAACGGTGTAGGTGGTAAATAGAGCGATGGTAGACCTGGTACACTAACATTATTCCCGTTGATGTTCCCGGTCATGTTCCCGGTCATGTTCCCGGTCATGTTCCTGTTGATGTTCCCGGTCATATTCCCGGCCATGTTCCCGCTCATGTTCCCGTTGAAGCTCCCGCTCATGTTCCCGGTCATGTTTCCGGCCATGTTCCTGGCCATGTTCCCAATCATGTTTCCGGCCATGTTCCCGTTGATGTTCCCGTTGATATTCCCGTTCGTGTTCCCGTTCGTGTTCCCGTTCGTGTTCCCGTTGATGTTCCCGTTGATGTTCCCTTTGATATTCCCTTTGATGTTCCCGTTTGTGTTCCCGTTTGTGTTACCGCTCGTGTTACCGTTCGTGTTCCCGTTCATGTTAACGTTCATGTTAACGTTCATGTTCCCGTTCATGTTCCCGTTCATGTTCCCGTTCATGTTCCCGTTCAAGTTCCCGTTCATGTTCCCGTTCATGTTCCCGTTCATGTTCCCGTTTATATTCCCGTTTATATTCCCATTCATATTCCCGTTCATGTTTCCGTTCATGTTCCCTCGAAGGCGATCAGGAGGTAAAGCAGATGATGGTAGTAGATTGTTTGTTATAGGTGACGAATACTTCATTACAGGTTCTGGTAAAGGAGGGTAACGTTTATCTGGCTGTTGCATTGGTCGAAGGCCTTCTTGCATGGGGAAATGATACCCTGGCAACGATGGTGGATGTAGTCGAGGATGATATGGATAGGGACCATAAGAACACATTGCTGGATGATAGTTGAGAGGTGCACTGTTGTAGGGATCCATCTGGAAGTTCAGAAAATTATATATTGACATAATGTATAACGTAACACTAAACTGCTCATAATTATGTACAGCTTTTTTCTACTTACAGGATAGTTATTTGGAAAATATTGATTCAATGGTATAGGTGGATACATGGCAGGTCGATAAAGTGGTGGTGGAACCATTGGAACTGGTTGTGCAAGCGTCACAGATGCAACATGTTGCATCAACTGTTGCTGCCGCTGTTGTTGGTGATGATAGTACTGCCACGGCTCAGTACCATACTGAACGTTCGTGTTCATATCATTAGATACATTAGGAGCAACTGTCTTCTGGATTTTCGATATAGATACCTGCAAAATTCCTATCGGTTATTAAAATATATAAGAAACAAATTAATTTTACAAAGTATATTAAAACTACTCTTACACGGGCAGGATTTTCAATTGGTCCATTAAGCGGAAGAGTACCCATATTCTTAGACATTCGAGCTACCCAGTTACCAAGCGTTGGAAATTGTTCGGTAATGGTGTAATTATTGTTGTTCTCTTGAGCAGTATCACTGGACGGCTTTTCTCTCTTGCACTTTTGTTGTAGTCTATTAATCGCATAAAAAATAATCATTATACATACAAGTAAATATAATGCTATAGAAAAAATTTTTCTGTTTAAATCCAATTTTCGAAATTTCAAGGTTCCGAATTTTTTCTTTACGATGACCTTGTATTTTATTTGCATGTAGTTATAGAGCATGGAAAAACATTCGACGATATAGAAATATATTATACATTTACGATGTACTATGTAAGTACATACTATGTAACTACAATGTAATATAATAATAACAATGTCCGATCGAGCTGAAATGTTGCACACATCATTTTTTCGCCAGGTGTCACAATTTAGAGGGACGCGAACAATTGTTTTGATCTAGGACTGCTCTATAAAACAATATACAATTCATGTAATATTTTGATTGCTTTTACATTTAAAAAATAACTTGTATGTACTTTACAATTTTACATGAAGCAGTTGCTGGTTCTAATTATCAAATAATTGCATAAACAACGTAATTGCCATCATTTATCAAGTTTAGACCTATGTTCATTAGAGATATGATTAATAGAGACATCGAAACGAAAAATCAGGGTTATTCGAAATCGAAAATCAGAAAGTTTCTAATAAAAAAAGAGGACGTATCAATTTTCTCTCTTACATGATAGTTTCCTGTCTCGGAGGAGCCTTTATGAACTGGATTTGGATTGATTGATTGGAGCTTGAGGTAACCTATGAAAGAAAAAAACATTAATAATCGAACGTATAATTTACATTCGGAAAAAAATATTTCAACGTTCGTACCTGTTGCACGTTCTGGTTAACTTCGCTAACTTTTGCGCGTCCCTCTTTCTGACTAGGTTCGTAAAAATCGGTTTGCAAAACTTGCTTGCTACTGGTAGACTTAAATATGTCACCAGCGGAAATGGTAGCAGCTACTTCCGGCACGCTTATCACCGAGCTGATAACTGGTCCAGAATCAGGAAAGTGAATGGAATTTATTTTCTCCTCTTCGTGGATGACCAATCGGCCTGGAAAGAGCTCATCTTCATCCACCTCGTGCTTCTCTTCATTCTTCTTTTCCGGATGACTATCTTCGAAGAGTTGAACTATGTTGTCGGAACGGTTCAAATATTTTTCGCCTAGCTGAAAATCATTCGCTTCTATATTTAAACTGTTCTCCGTTATTTGCCGACATTCTTCCGAGTCAGACGGCTTCGTTTTTACGGGAATATCTCTGATAGAATTCGCAGAGACTGTCTGATCCATTAATTCCTCGGTCACGGGCCAAATTTTACTCTCGGAGATCTGAAACTTTCCGTCCTGAGTCGATGTAATGGCCAGGCAAACTCTGGGCAAGATGGGAGGACTGTTCCTGACCTGTTCGGGTGGTATATTCTCGTAAGTAGTAGAAGATCGAGGAGACAGTTCCGGAGGTTCGGGAGAAGTCGACATTGGAGGTTTATTTTCCACAGATTCATTCTCGTTTTTATTCGAGCCAGCGGAAAGATATTCGACTTTCGATGAACATTCAGGGTCGTCGTCTTTATCAGGAGATGGACATGCCGCGGATAGTTTGACGTATAATTTAGACAAGTTCTCGATCTGTTTCTCGTACCGATTCATTACTTGTTTCAGTCTAGTGTTTTGCTGCGAGTTAGAATCGACAGCCATCAATGTCGTCAGATTCTCCTTCTTGGTTCTTAATTCACGGATCTTCTGTTTTAGTCTATTGCGGCGATACAATATTTTGCAGCTGTTGAGGCTCAAAGGTGCCGAATTCGTCTCTTTTTCGTGAAGCAAGTTATTCTTGCCTGTCCTCGTCTTGTTCTTGATGATCTGGTAGTTTGATTCGTGGTTGGTTTCTGGTGCGACGTGGGAATCATCGCAACTTTCTGTCTCTATAAAATATAAGAAAGAAACGGTTCAATAGTAGAAGATCGAAAATAACATTTTACAGTGACCGGAAGAAAAAAAAGTTTAATGATATAGTACTTAGATTCGTCTGATCTAATGTGACGCAAGCCCGCAACACTATACGACACGTGGACAAAAGCAAGGTTAACCCTACAGCTGCGCGGTGATGACATTCATAACTGCCTACAGTAGCAATACTATTTGGCTGGCAAGTAAGTAATTTCGGTATTTTAAGGGTGAAATAAAACCCAATTTCTTCTTGTTCGATGTCCATTTCTGCCAAATTCCGCGCCCATGAAACTTCTGGTCCTTATCGGCAACAAACTGATTCAACTGCGATTTCAGGTCATCGTCATTAGTGAAAGTTCATTACTTGAATAAAAAAATGGGGTTTTATTTCATCTCAATATTTAGATTAGGATACATCAAACCAATAGAAGAAATCAAAGTTAAAATAATTCAAATTTCTCATCCGAGAATAAAATTTTCCTTCCTCCAGAGTTTCGCTTGTGAACAATTGGAGTTTCTGATGGCATCACAAAATGTTTAGAGTGTTAAGGATTAATATATTTTTTGTACACATTTTTCGATATTTCTCTTCATTCTTGTGTCAAAGAGCTACTAAGAAACTACAGGATACAACAGTACTAACAAAGAATTATTTTGGAAAGGAATAAAACAAATATGATACTACAAGATATAATAGACAGCAACCGTGGTCCCACAAAGTATTAAAACGAACAAAATGTAAAAGTTGCAATCATAAAAGCGTGGAATTGAACTTACTTTTGTCAACCCAGTTTTTCATTTGTTTCATCGTCTTACAACATTTTAAAAATAAATAATAATTTAATTTTTATCCTAATTTTAATAATTTTTTGTTTAGACAAAAGTTTTCTATCCATTTGGTAATTTTATTGTTTTCAATCTTTCGTAAGATGATGGTATTTATAGAATATGCATTGTTACTTTAAAATAAAATTTCAGTTTGTAAAAATTGTGGTATTGTATGTTATGTATTACATCTTAAACTTTCTTTTGTCCGTTACTATACGCTATACATAATTACAAGTCTATTATAACCATGATTGAAAATGTTGGATACATTATACAAAATTACAATTGACGTGCACACATCCATATAAAAAAAAATAGAAACATATAATTAATACATACAGTGAGTAAAACTAAACTTGCACATTTAATTTTTGAAGTACATAAATTGAAAAATATCCTTGACAATTGATACACTTTACATGCTTTTCTCGCTTTAACCATTGTTTAAATATGATCCCATACTAATAACGTGATATTAATCTATATCAGCTTATCCAGAAAAGTCTACAGAACATTAATATGCAAACGAGAAGTACTACTATTACCGTTAAAGCTGAGTTGTAAACAAAATTTTTCTACTATTACTGTCTTTGAAATTGAAAAGTAGGGTTCTGTTCTGAAGGACGCCAGTCTTGCGCTAATATGGCAAAATTTTGCTCATTGAGTGTATAGGGAAAAGTAGTTCCTAATTTTGACCTTGACAACCCATTGCAAGGTCATCGAGAACGCGGCAGGAGCTCCCTAGTTATGGTGTGTAAGTCATTCAACTCACCTTGACGCCGAGAAATACATATTAATATGCAAAAAAAATAATGCAATGACCTTGAAAAAACCGTCAAAATGACATTCACAGGATTTTTTATCACCATCAAATGCATGGTGATTAAACCATGTGCATCCTCTTTAGTGATTTTTTTTCTTACTTTCAACAGTAGCGGAAATAATTAAGGCATTTTCGGGTTAAAATTAACACCCCATATATAAATATCAATATTACAACCAAAAAGAACAATATTTTTATATTTGAATTTGAACATAAAATTACAACAAGTGTGACAAAAATGATTCTGAAGTGTGTAAATAACTTGAAGCATAGATCAAAATGGAATTTTAAATTAACATTTTAAACGAACGACCATCTATTAACGATTAACATTATAACCAACGACCATTCATCAACGATTAAAACTTTTAATGAACCCATCGATCGATAAAATCAATGACGAAGCTTGACGATTAATTAATCAAGCATTGATCAGGAATCGATCAAGTTAAAAATTTTAATCGGTTGATACCCACTACTGCCAAACGATAACGCTTACCCGTACGAACAACTTTCTTCAATCTCAACGGAGGAACTACCAGTTTGTCACAGCATTTGTTCTTGCTATCGGTAGTTGAAACTACGCCTGTGCACGTGTCGGTGCACTGATCTCGCGGGCCGTTGTTATCGGTCGAGCCGCAAAACTTACTCAGAAAATCTTTGAGGGAGCTCTTCAAGCCATTCTCCCTGCCCTGGCTCGAGTCCGCCTCGTGCGACTTTTTTCTCCTCTTGTTTTCCTTGGCGCAGTCTTTCTCCTTCTTGTAGTTGTCGTTACTTCTCTTCTTCGTCCCGCGGAAATTTGACGCATGCGAAATCTGTGTGACGACCTTGGGAGCCGAGGCGCCTCTCAACGGTGTCTCGACGCTCGCATCCTTCTGTTTGCAAATCGTCTCCTCGGATGTTGCGCTGTCCGACTTTGCCGATTCCACTTCGATAACGTCCAGGGTGGCAGGTTTTGACAGAACCAATAGGGACGGTCCTTTTTTGCGAAACGTTCGCGTTGGCAATGGAGCAGGACGAATCGGCAAAGAATGATTCGGCTGCACCGGGATCAGGTATGGTCCACGGTCCCGTAGAGCGGTTGCCAAGCTTCCGGCGCTGTGTGCTTTGCTCGAGCTGTCTGCTATCATAATTTGAGGCTCTAAAACGAATCATTGAACGACAACATGTACTAAATCCCGGACAAAAGGGGAGCCTATCCTTTTCGGTAAGTGCCTATAAATCGCAAACCACAAAAGATATCTAAGAATGGTTGAAGCAAAAGTTATGTCGCATCTTAGGGCCCATAAATCTGGCCGATAAATTTTTTGAGAAAAGTATTTTTGTGTAAATAAAAATGTTGAAAATGCTTTTCCAAAAAAATGTTCACACGAATTTATGGGCCTTAAGGCACGACATAACTTTTGCTTCAATCACTTTTTTGTATCTTTTGTGGTTTGCAATTTATAGACACTTGTCTAAAAGGATAGAAGGGTTGAAAGTCAATAACGAGCACAATCGAAATACGGCTGAATGGTTACGTAGGTCTAATGAACGTTTTCCAAGATATCGTCAAAATCGGAGTTTTAAGAAAATTTAACGGCTAGATCTCCATGACAATATAAGACAAAAATGAAGAATGAAAAAATTACAATTGAGTAATTTTTAATCTTTAATTGTCAGTAACTAAAAAACGAAGCCGAAATAGCCGATTTTATTTCGTCACAGCGAACCACCCCTTAAATATTGTCCCACCTGTAAGTCGAAGACACTGTATAGTATAGAATTGGAACGAAAGTTTGTAGGGTGGATTTTAAATTATTATAAAATTCAAAGATAAAATTAAGATATTTATTCATAAGTTTATTTAATAACATGATAAATTACTTCATACATGGTAAAAAGTAATAAAACAGAATGGAACATATGTTATTGAGTGAATCTACAATATCTTAATTTTATCCTTGAACTTTAATTTAAAAACGTTACGAACTCAGCGGCGGATCTAGGAATGGGGTTTATGGGCTACAGCCCACAGCCCCGTTCAATCAAAGGGTTCCCTTCGCGGCCAAACAAATGGAAACAATTTAAATTAACAACTTAGAAAAAAAATGAATTGTAAAAAATTTTTGGTACTATAGTTAATTTGGGTTCATATACAAAAATATGCAGGCTTATGCTTTCGCTCAGATTTCGTACAGTCCAGAACCTCGAGCATAGATTTAGTGTTGTGGTACACTTGAAAAAGAGGTGATTCTAAATAAGAAATAAGACGAAAGTTGTAGAATACAATATATGGCTCTGTTTTCGTGAAAATCGAGTTTGAAAATTCAGCGAACATGCGTGCAATTGAGCAGGGGTGAGCTAATTTTTGCCTCAGCTTTGTTAAGGAGTTATTAAGGAAAAACATGAACCAATTAAAGCGCAGCCATGGTGCGATAGATTCCGCTGAGCGTAGGGTTGGTGTCACGCTGTGGTGAAGTCGTGAACAAGTGAAGAAGCAGAAATTGATTGAATTAAAACTCGCTCGAGCAGCTGTAAATGCACTTGCTGTTTCAAAATGTGTGTCACTGGGCGATTGGGAGACAGGCTGCGCAGGTGACAGCAGGTAAGGGACGTACAGTAAGGTCAACAACCTGCACAGCTGGTGTTAGATAGTAGGTATACAACAACGTAAGACCTAAAGTCCTAAAGGATGTGCGGTCAAGTCAACAATCCCGGCTACTTTCACTTTATCTGCGCGGTCGAAATTTTCTGAGGATACTGAATTATTTTGATCTAATACCAATACAATAATTTCGAAGGACCTTGATCTTCCGCAACATTTTTCTGAAGACTTTAGAGAGGGTATTATGCATATGGAAAATGCACGTTGTAACACGTTTAGGAAAACAACGGGCGGTCAGACGAAAAACAGGACAACAAGGGACCGTTGTAGACTAGAATTTCTGGCAATCACATGTTTCGGTTATCCTGCAACTTGGCTCGCAGAGTCGATGGGTGACTGTTCAAAAACATCGCCTGTCCTTTTAGAAAGTTTCCGAAGAAGTACAATGCCACCGACATTTCCACCTCATGCTGGGTGCAAACTGAAACATGTGATTGCCATAAAAATTGCAGTCTACAGCGGACCCTCTCGAACTCTGCGTTTCGCCTGACCATCCCGGCTTTTTCGTAAGCGTGTACACCAAGCATTTTCGACACGCGTAGTACCCTCCCTAAACCCTACAGAAAAATCTTGCGGAAGATCAATGCCCTTGGAAATTATTGTACGTTACAGTAGAATCTCAATTATCTCAACTAACTGATGGGACATAGGTGTTTCAGATAATCGAACAGTTTTAAGATTGCTTATTAAATACAACACTACTGCTGTAATTAGAAATGTGATATACATATACAGGGTGAGACGAAATGGACTGCAAAAGTTGGAGGCAATTAAACTGCCAAATAGACTTGTTCCAAACTCGCGGAGTCTACAGATAAGATTAACCTTGATACGAACTGGAACTTTAGCCTGATCTCATTAGAAGTTGACTCTACGAATGTGACACGACGTGACTCTGCTCGTGACGACACAAGTAGTAACCGAGTAGAGTAAAAAAGGGTTTATCTGCAAAGGGTGATCTGTTCATAATCTCAGGTCACGTAGGGCCACATTCTCGTTTTTGTAACTTCCGACCACAGTTCGATCTTTGTTTTAAAGGGTTAAGCGGAAAGGTTATCTAGGGCGCTGCCAGAGACGATCTTGAAAAGATTCGAATGAGAAAGTCGGATGGAATCTGTCCTCCATACGCAACAACATTGTAAATGCAATTGTGAAATGTTGCAAACTTCAAAACAAATTATTTATGTGAATTCAATGTGAATTGTACTACGGTGTTAACGTACCGTTCACCCTATTGTTACTGACTTTATGTACACAGGGTGAATCATCTGATAAGCCACCTAAATAAGGGTATAAAAAGTTTATTTTCTTCAGAGATGGGGGTTGCAAGCAACTCTTCGAGACATTTCATTAATAAAGCTGAGAATATCCCATTCACGGTGAATTTATATTTTTCATCGTTTTTTACGTTTATGATCTTAACCCCTTGCCGTACTTTGACGAGCCAGACTCGTGATGAAGGTTTTTAACAAAGTCTAACAAATACGAATGTTACGCGTTTCATTTTAGATGAAATAAAATTTGATTCGTCCGTAATCAATACTTAAGCATTAAAATAAATGTAGCTACACAAAAAATATACATTTTCTTTTCTCTTCTACAACATTTTTAAGCATGAAGACGTTCTAATCGCTGTTACTGTAAAAGAAAATGTACAAGGGTTTAAACGACCTCGAGTGAACTTGAAGATGACCCGAGTTCAGAAGCATGTGGTTGCATTTAAAGAAACTAGGTTGACGTTCAAATCCCCTAAGCACATCTACCACAATAAAGTGACGTACACCAAGTAACAAGCCCCTCGAAACCAAACAACTTTTATCTGAAACATTTCTTCCTATCTCAAAAAACGTAGAAGTTATTCAGGTGGCTTATCTTAGGTGACACCCTGTATCCTCTTTATTTTCCCCGTTTGTTACGTGGATTTCGCCATTTACGTGGCTTGTGGTGTCGCTAATGCTTTCACTTAGGACGCTGTGGAGCACACCTACCTTACTCGGCGCTTCGTTTCTACGTGGGATCGTTTTGGCTGCTGGTTGCGAACACTTTTCGTCACTAACGCGATAAATCGTCTATAGTTTTGTAAGCACTTGCGGCGCGGCAGAACTCTGATGTCTCTGATCGAGAAGCGCGGACTGTGTTGGTTCGACGCGGTACTAAGGGATAGTGCTCGGAGTCGGCGAGACCAAGCGGCGAGCGGTGTTGTAGACCCGGCGAATTCTAAGCAACTGGTACTGGTGGCCTAGCGGCCTAGGTCCTACACCGATTTGTTTAGGCTCGTATACTCCCTCTCTCGAGACAGGGAGATAAAGACATGGTCAGGGTCACTTCTTTCGTCTTTCACGCCCTCTCCGCTCCCTTTCATAGCCTGTTTTAGTCGGGGTGCGCTGGTTTTATGGGGGGTCGTAATTCCGTTTGAAACGGTTTCTACCCTAATCTGCATGTTTTATTTCCTCAGCTGCTTGCGATTCCTGTGCGCGCACGTGTTTGTTTTATTTGACAATCCTCGTTTTATAATTTTTCGCGTATTTTTATTCGGTGTATCGACTTTATATCAATGTATAGAGGGTGTGCCACGTAACTGTCGCGACGATTTTTTGAATCCCTTCGAATTAATTATTTTTTGGTCGGGTACAAAATGCAACAGAAGAAATTGTAAGAAATTTGTTGTGGGAATGAAGGTTCACCTTCATTTTTTTTAAATGTCACTACATATGTTTTAGTACATATGTACGTAATATTATTTATTATGTCAAGATGAGTTCCACGGCCTAGTATACTATGATCTTGATATAACATAACAGTAAGGCAGGCTTGAGTTGTTGAGATTAGTCAAGATACTGATCTCTCGAAAGAGATGTTTAGACTTTACTGTTGAGGCAAATTTAGGGTACATGAAGCTCAATACATTTTACTCAGAATTTTGTGCTTTATCCGGGTTCGAGAAAAAATATTAGACATTCTATTTAAAAGAAACTGAAGGTGGCCTTCATATCTGGATAAAAATCAAATTAACAAAAAAAATAGATTACAGCACTGTATGTCCCCCTAGAAACCATGCAACACTTGTTTGAAAATTTTTTTGTTCATCGTCATGTGTCATCAGGTTCACTCTATATGACCAGAATTAATTGTATACAAATATGATACAAACTTGAAACACTGTGTGTACACTTCTATATATGTATAAATATACACATATAACAAAATAAGATATAAAATACTAAACAAAATAAAACCAGTAATTTTTAATAAGTAGAAATTCTAAATTTCTCTGAATTCGATGATGCAGTTCGAACAGTCCTGTTGGCTGCAGGCAATGAATCGAGCTAGTCGAAAGCTTATCGGCACCACAGCATAAACATTTCATGTAAGCACTTAATACGTATAATGTAAACAATTCTTTCGAGAGACGCCTTAGTTCATTGAAGAGGTTCGGCACTGGACGCGGGACATATATGGTAAAATGAGATGGGGATGATGTTATTTACAAATGGGGAAGGGGATATGAGAATGAAGTGAGCGGGAGAGGTAGCTCAGGGGAGGTTATGCTACATTGTTTATTGTGTTTTCTGCAGCGTGATATGGCCGTTTGCTATTGTTATAGCCCAACTTATTCATAAAATAAAGTCTTCTTGTTCTTACATTTAATTTACGATCAACCTCGATCAAAATGCCAACGTTGCTACACGTAGCAATAAAAAATCTCCTAAGAGCCGACGTGAATTTTTATTTGTATGTCCATTTGATTGTTTAATGACCCATTGATGGAAATACATACCCTGCTTCGTTGCTTCTCGGGTTCTATCGCGTTGTTCTATGGTCTAATAGCTTTTGCTTTTTATGTTTGGTGCAAATTTTATGGGGTTTAGTAACGGGGCAGATGGATTTACCGAGTGACCGACCAGTTCTCGTAGAGATTTTTAAACGTGCCTAATTTGCAATTTTTCCCTAGGGTTCGTTGTGTCTGTTCGGTGGTTTATTGCTCTTGACTTTTCAACCTAGTCGGAGTTGTCGATTCTATGAATTTTTCAAGTGTGTCGCACTTTTTCATTGCCTCTTAACTTTATGGGTGTACTTCCGCTCTTCTCTGGACGGCTTGTTCCGCACATGGTGTTCATGCCGTGACCGTTGTTAGGGCCTACTCCTATTCGTCCTTTTCGTTCGATTTATGGTGTCTATTAGGTCCTTTCCCCCGTTTAGTTCAGATCGGCTGTTTTCGATGGTTTTCTCAGGCCTGTTTTCTGTCTAACAATAAGTCACGTCCGTTCTTCTTTTTAGCGTTTGTACGGTCCGCGGAGATTCAAAACGCTTTGTCCTTATAAATATGGCGCGTCCATGCGGCGCACATGGGTGCACGTGGGCTGGATCGAGAAAGTTGACATTTTACTAGAACTTTCGAACCATAAGAGAGATATTGGGATGAAACTTGCACTAAAATTCATTAAAAAATGATTCCTATCTAGTGATATGTAATTATCGTAGTAAATGTAAATTTTTTGTAATAATTTTAAAACAATATTTAAAATTGTTTATTTGTTACTTATTTACTACTTTTTCCAGATGATTCCGATCACCGATGTCTTTCTTGATAACTTACAAACAAAGACATCGATGAATTACATTATCTTGGAAGGGTACTAAATTAGGACCGACGACTCGTACAAGAAATATAAATATGGGGTGATTACCCGGAATAGAATAGTGGCCTGGCGATTTTAACACATGTAATTGTACCGACCGATTGACCGCTATTCACCAGCAGGCTTGGAAAGACCAACGTCCCTTGTACTATCCAAGTAAATATTAAGTTGTAAAATATAGTAACGGGCCAAAAAATCCGTTATTTTCGAGGAATTTAGTACACACGGCTGTGAGATCGAAATTAATCCCAAGAAAGTGGACTCAAAATCCAAAAACGAGGAGAGGTCACAGTGGGGTCGTCTATCTTAATTAAAATTTTTCTGGTGAATCTATAGCAAGCATAAGGTGACCCAAGTAAGAGCGTTTTTTACAATACTCATTATTTATGAAAATAAGTAAAATTTAATTTTATGATATCTAGAAAATTCATTGTGTCATACCTCATTTCGCTATGGCAGCAAGGTTGGTAGAGGTTACGTGTTCAAATCCCTCTTACGATTAATAATTTTTGTTTATTTTTATGGTCTTTTGTGTTTTTCAATTTTAAATTTCAAGTCCTTTTTTCGTTGTTCCTTTTTTCTTTAAAAATGTTTTCTTTTCTCTTTCTTTATAATCTTGCTATTTATTTATTGGTGCGTTTTTCAATAGTGCAATTAGTTATGTATTTTATGCAGGAAATGGACAGTCCGTGGGGTGGTATGGCTTACTTTTTGAACTTTTGAACTAAATACTTTTTGTGTACAGTAAATTCCTGCTAGACAAACGGTTTTTCACACAAACACGAAAATAGAGCGTATAAAGTACCCGCGTCAGCTCTTTTTCAAACTTCAACGAGCATTTACAACTATTAGAAAGTACAAACAAATATAATTGACTATATGGATTTATAGAGGAGAGTCACCTCTATATTTTCACTCAAATCTGAACAGTCTCGCGTGTTTAGTTCTCGCGTAGCACTTCATTTTTTTAAATAAAACAAAAACCAATGTTTTTCGAAAACGTTGCGTGATAGAGCAATTTTACTTTCGCTTGAGACTTCTATTTTCGCGAACATATCATTCGGTATACCTAAGTCAGTTTTGCACAATGTAACGGCTGGAAAACTGAAGAGAAGTTTTCTCTCGGAAACAAAGCCTCAAACGAAAAAAATTTATTCTGTATTTTCGACTTATTTTTTCATGTAGAATCACCTCCTCCACGGGTTGTGTCTAATACTAGGAAACCCTGTAAACTAAGGTGGTTCTTATTTACATTTGAATTTTTTTTATGGCGCCAAGACCTTGAAAGTCACGTGAAGCTCAACATCTTGCACATCGTTGAATTTGTTTTTTTATGAGTTATAAGACTGTTGTAATGAAAAATTGTTGTCTCGTTTAAAAAAACTTCGATAACCGTGAAACAATTATGCAATAGCAATACATACTACGAAGTCTATATACGAAGTGGCTATATATATTTATATAACAACGATCAGATAAACAAGAATCAAACGTCAATAAATACTTGATCGGAAACAGTGTAGTCTCGTTTAATTATTTCTAACAATTTAAATAACGTAACTCGTACTTTAATTATTGTCGTGGTACATATGTGTACGTGGTAAACGATACAAAATTCAGTGGACGATATTGATAGTGTCGACTGTGTAATGTTAAGGGTAGGCAGCCCCATATCGATTTTTGTGGGGAAAATGTGGCATACTGTTATTCGTGCGAAGTATGACCGCACTTCTTGCGAAACTTTGCAGACTAACATACAGTGACTCATAAAAACGCTCCCATTTAAATATTAAGAATGCTTAATACTAATTAAACAGATTTACAGAGCACTAAAAGTGACTAATTTACATTGCTTTATAAAAATAGCAAGAATATTTGTATTCGAATTTTTAGCCATTTTTTAATAATCCATGCCCAAAGAAATAAATTGGTTGAATAATTTCTTATAGATGCATCTTTACAATTTCAATAATCGTAAATTAAAAATATTAGAACCTGCCATTATGACGAGTCCCGTAAGCCTAGTGTTAAAAACATTCATAAACAAATTAATATTCTAATCGACTTCCATGCAACTTTCATTTTGCCTCGAATTTAAAAAAATGATTACATAGAAACTTTATTGAATTTGACATTTGAACTTTTTTTTATTAAAAGGTTTATTTCAAATGATATATTTAAATCAGGAATTTACATTATTACACGACGAAATAATCCCATTTTATTATATTATATTACACTCTACGTTTCAAAACACACAACGACACAAAATATATCATATCTTGATGTCTAAAATCTAAAAGTTAGTTAAAATGAAAAATAGTTTCAAAATTGTTAAATTTATTTTAAACGCGTTAGAGGACTTTTACGTTAGGAGACTTTTCCACAGCTATCTTTGAAATAAGAATGAGAAAATAGCTGAGACACTTATGATTGATCCATACATTATATGTCCATATGTTACTCTATGTTACGAATAATTCAGCCTCCAACAGCTTAGTTTTCTTACATACGACCATTTATTATTTGAATCAATATCCCCACTACGAACGTGTTCAGCACATAAAGCAAATTTCAGAGAACGTACAGTAGATCAAGAAAATGTTGGCACATTGTTCTTTGTGTTCATTTCAGTTAGACAATTAGCGTACTGGTACAATACAGATTGTTAAGCACTTTATTATACAGGGTGTTTAACTTAACTTGACAATCTTAAATGTCTCGTTTATTTTTTATGATAGGAAAAAGGTCGAAGAAAAAGAGTATTCGAAGGGGCAAGTACGGTGATAGGCAAAAAGATTTTCTCAAGGTCACTTTTCCCGAGATTTCAAGGTCTTTGTAGTTTTCTTAAATGAGACTATGTATATATTTTCATTACAACAGTTTTATAGCACATGAAAAAAAAATTTACGTCACCTTCGGATGACATATTTTTTATTCTTCGACACTAAAACTACTTTCCTCTATCCAAGACATACTTCTTTACAGACTTGGGCATTACGAATCAATTATTTCAGAAATAATCGTTCAAATTCAAATATTCTTTCATTTCATCTTCCATTTGATCAAATAATTCGTACTAAAAAACAATTTTAAAAACGAATGCAGCTAAACTTTAATCATTGAACTACAAAAATTAGCACCTAAATTTATTAATTAATTTAGTTACTTCAATAACCTCTTCGCGAGGTGAAATTATTTATTATGTTATTTGAACAATATAACGATATAACCGTTTGTTTTACAAAAAAAGTAATACGACATAAGAGACACAGCCTCCCCAGATCTACAGGTATTGTGTACCATATTTTTCGATGCGGTAAATACTTTCGAAGATAAATAGCATTTAATTAATTATTTTAATGTTTGAGGCGTTTGGGGCACGATTTCCCGTTATTCGATCGAACTCAAATTTCGCACAGACTTTTTAATCATTTGGTACAACCCTGGGCATCATCATGGAACAATCCTGAGGGGTGCCGTGAAAAAAATTCAAAAATCGAAAATAAGAGCCACCATATTATAATATTATACAATCAAGTATGTGACAATCTAATAAGTGGTTGGACAATCTGTAGTTTCTTGCTCTACTGTAAATACGGGATACGTCGACTGATCGGTTGTAAAATTAATTAATTACTTATCGCAATGCTCGTGGTGCCATTCTTGGTTCCTCTTTCCTCTTTGTTGGTCATGGCTAGCGACTTCACGTCGCTGAAACGCTTCAAAATTGTCGGCTGCATTATATTATTCTCGTCGGTCGTTAGATCGACGACAATTGACTTTTCTTCATTGGTAAATTTCGTGATCACAGTTTCTGCAACCGATAGATCGTTCTCTTTCTCTTTCACCAGTTCATCGATCGTCTTCAACCCATTTTCCTTCGCACCTGTAGCTTCCTTGATCCCTGGATTTTCTTGAATCTCGCTGGAACTGGTGATCAGGCAGATTCCCTGCTCCTCTTCAAAATATAATTTGATTTACTTCATTTAGACATGTATACAGTGGATTCGAGAAGTATTTCATGTTCAAACCAGTGACGAGTATGCGGCGGTTTTTTATCTACATGTATAGTGTCGAAAGTAATGGGAATTTTTGGTAAATTATTATTATTAACATTTGATTGGCATACACATACTATACATTCATTTTTCAAAATCAACTTATGTAATAAGAATCATCGCGTATACGCGAAAATACCGTCCAATATCTCATCAGTAGTTTAAACGAGTGACATTCGATTCTCCGGAAAGAATCCGAAGAAGAAAAAATTGTTCTTTGGTACACGAAATAAATGGAATTCTGGAGAGAACGAATTATTTGATCAAATGGAAGATGACATGAACACTTATCGGAATTTTGTCAGTATAAATGATAAAGCGCGTCTGTTAATGTTAATATGGATTCATTAACAATATTTTATAACTCGCACAAGAGCTCCGGTACATCCGTAGTAAATGGCGATGTTTGAAGTTCAAGCCTCGGAATCAAAACCCGCTCTTACAATTAGTGTAGGTTACACAGTTTTATGGGTTACAGACGGTTACAAAGAACGAAACCGATTCGGGTTACGGTTACGATCCCTGTTTTAAAACTTTCCGATCATAACCCGCTGTTAGCGGGTTACAATTAGGCACTTAGTGACCGGTTACCGAAATTACGTGAATTGCAGCGGGTTACAATAAGCTTCCTTGGTTAATCGGGTTTGGGTAAGGGTTAGGTATCTAGCTAGAATCCTCAGTATCCGGGAAGGGATGATTTATGGCACCCCGTAAGTGTCCACGTTGCTTTCTAACCCCGGTTGTACAATCGAGAATTTTGATCTCGATGAAACTTTCACAATGCATATAACCCACACAGATCTACAAAACATATTTTTTAAAATTTCAAAATAGGCCCGCATAAAAAAGTTGTAAAATGCAACTTTTAGTATTTTCTCTACAACTCCGGCCAAATGTAATTTCCGAAAAAATTTCTTTTCACATCCTGTAGTAAACTAATTGCTCTAGCTTCTCAAAAAAGTTCGAATCGTATAGTCCAATTGTAAAAAAGTTATCGACTTTTTAAGAGTGTCCGAATATTCGTGGGAGTCACTGTACATCGGTATAAAACTTGTAGATTGTATAAAATTCTGTCTCGTGCCTTAATTTTCACATACAGTCAATTCTTATAGTTTTCCGAGTGTGTGTAAATGTGTTTTTGCAATCGCAATCCGTATATGCAGTTTTTTATAACAACGAACACAAAACATTATTTTACGCAAAATACCAAGTACATATGTGGCTTACACACTATTGCAATTCTCAGCCCACCATATGGAGTGATCGGTAACTGGTGGTACAACTGAAAAGGAGATGATTCTACATACAAAAGTAAGTCGAAAATGCAGAATAAAAGCTGCTAGCGCGGACTCTTGTCCTCGCTCGCGCGTCTCACAGAGTCGTAGAGATTTCGCTATCTGACTCGCGAACGATCGCTGCTTGAACACGTCGCTCAACGTGCCTCGCACATTCTGTTTATGTTTACGCGTCAGTTGTACATGCTGTCTTTAAATGTATGCATCCATTCATCCATGTAACCGTTTCTTTTCTCTGTATTGTCCTCTCTGTCCTCAACACATTCTGTGCCCAACATCTACCTTATTTCAAGTTCTACTCTCGCTGAATTAATTTACCATTCTTACCTTCCACGCTACCCGCTCTCAAAATTAAAATCCTCGCTCTCCCTCTCAACGTAAGCTTTGTTGAACAAGACAATCGACTTTGAAAATCCGCCAAGTTCGCGTGCTTAGCATTTGTAATAAGTAGGTAGGTAAACTGTAAGATATGAACAGACACGTCAGACGATTCAATACACGCGAGTTCATCGAATTTTCAAACTCGATCTCCTCGAAAACAAAGCCTCGTGTGAAAAAATTTTATTGGACATTTCTCATTAGACTTATTTTTTTATGTAGAATCACCACCCTCTCTCGATTGACCAATAATTACCGATGAACCTGTTATATGTATTGAGCTGGAACTAAAGTTTGTAGCGTTTCTAAATGCAACTTCAAAGATAAAATAAAGATATTTATTCATAGGTTTTTTCAGTAACACGATAAGGTACTTCAACAATGGCAAAAAGTAAGCAATAGAACAGAATGGAAAATATGTTATTCACTAAATCTATGAATAAATATCTTCATTTTATCTTTGAATTTTAAGTTAAAAACGCTACAAACGTTCGTTCCAACTTAATAGTTTATAATATATGCACGCAGAGTGGAGGTTAAAGGATGTACGAATACTTTTTACACTGACTGTAAAAATATTAAATCCGCAGTTCCGTTATAAATTCTATGCGTACTAATTTTAATACCGTTTAAGCTTGAACAATTTGGTTTTGTTAGAAAACACAGAATGTCGAACGTAAATATGCAAATGGGTGATTAAAATATTATTGATAATATGTATTATCTAAATCAAGAAATACCTTTATCGTTGCAACAAAGGTGTTCTATATCGCAGTCACCCTCTTCATCTTCCTCTTCGTCGTCGTTCGCTTGCTGTCTGCTCGAGGAGGGGGTAACTTCGGTGAACACTTCTGTCCTCTCGGAGACTCTATCATCGCGGGATATCATCACCTTCGGCCAGTTGCTCGACGCGAATAATTTCGTGGCAGCTTTGCTCTTCCTCACTTTCCCTTTGTCCTTTCTCGAAGGGTCACCCGATTGTGAAGGACTGCGTTCTTTCATTTTCATTTCTTCTCTCTTCTCGGCGAGCTCAGTTATCCGTTACAAGTAAACGTACGTTCAAAAAAGAACGTCGTCCAGCGCCAGTCTCGACGACCGTGAAAATAGTCCGTGATTCGTCCATTCCAAAACAAATATTTTCGAGACAATTGTAGATATTATATCGCATATCATAGCGCGGAAAAGTTTGAGGGGACGACTAGAAGTACACGAAGTGTAGAGAAGGCGTACCGAGAGGAAAACCGAAGGGGGAAGAACAGATCGATGGAAAATTGTTCCGATTGAAATACACATTCACGTATTCCATACACAATTCACTCGCCGACCATTTTTCAACCTTCTTGTCTTTCCGTTTCTCGAAACGAAAAAACTTCACCGCAAACAACGTATTCCGCATTTTTCGCATATACGTCACTTCACTTGAACGGGTAAATGCACGTTGAGAAACTCGCGTTTAACTTGGCAACATATACGAGCCGTTTAATGCAAAAATGGCGCGAGCCGAAACAATTAATCATTGCATAAAACACTGCTATGAAACACTGTAATATAGAAGGATTTTACGCCATGCTAAAATTATATCACAATTACACAGTAGGACCCCCATTATCCGAACCTCCGATGTCTAAAGTCTTCAGTACACCAAAACATGCTTCTGCTGCTAATCTCATACTGACTGTTCTAATATTCGAACAGTCATGTCTAACTGTTTAATTCAGATAATCATGGTTCCACTGTATTTTGTTTAACGACGATATATCCCTTGAGAGATGTACAGTTAAACGAAACGGAAAAATATTAACTTACAACACCACTTTCGCATTAAACAACGTGTACTTGAAAGAAAACAAAGTGAAAACACTGTGCGGGAATCTAGTAGGCGGTAATGACGACTGTAAAATATTTGACGACTACAGAAGGGCACGCGTACATACTACGTACATATATGTTAGAAAGTGAATCGAAGCTGTATCGCACGAAAAGTGAAGTCGACAACCGAGGAATCTCGCGCGTCGCGTACGATTGCACTCGTTCCCTCTTCAGGAAAACTTCTTATTTAGGAAACCCTTCGCAATTGGCTGACTAGGACGCACTCGTTTGGCGCAGCGGCGCAGCTCGTGAATGAAATGTTTACTAGGTAGACAAAGAGGACAACGAACGCTTCCTTTCCCCGGTATCGCTGTCGCGTTCGCCACTTTTTTTACCGCAAGTACACATAGTGTTATGAAAAAACCCGCCATGTATATACATACGTATACACTTATACATATATATTGTTCACCTCGTGAGAAGTATTTCTCCGTAAACTATAATTAATACGTTTAAACATTATATTATTTTCATTTATTGAAACATCAAATTCGCAGTTTCGTTATAATTATTAGTATAACTATAATTAATTAAACAAAAAAATAAAAATATGTTCTACCTGAAATGCAACAAACTGGAATGAAATAAAAATTTATTGTCTTTTTTAATACGGTCAATGCGTTGAGAATAATATAATAGTATTTGTAAATTCCGATAATGTTTTTACTTATTTAAATTACAGCTTCTCATTTATTTGTCATAAATGCATGAAATCGAACGGTCTAGTTATTCATCGCATAAAAGTAATAATTTTCGAAATGAACTATCTGGACTTATGCCGTTTCTAATATTTTAGAAACAGACCCTTCTTGCATAACTATTCTATATACATACATACTTTATATTGCAGTCAATCATCCTCCAACATCTGCTAAATTTCCCACATCCTGCCATAATGGTGCCACCACCCCACATTTGACTGTCCGCGTTATCAATTTTCGTGAAAACTTTTTATTTTTCTCTCTTTAAAGATAATTCCTTGTTTCGTTTAATCGTGGCTGCAATTTTTATTCATCACACCAAATAGCTGACTCCCGAAATGAAGTTTTAAGTGTTTAGATAAAAACAAAAAGGGTGGACCAATAACTTTGATCACCTTGAATATTTTCGTTATTTGTAATAATATATGAAAACATGGTACACATATACAAAACTTGCATGGTAAGAGGGGGAAATATTGTGTTGTATGTAATCATTTTTTATATTGACGAAGACGTATTAGAGATTTCAAGGTCGCCGTACCTACTGAAAATTATTTACGCAGAATTTGATATTCTATCGATTCACGATACAGAAGCAAAGTGATTCCGTTTAAAGAAATAAAAAAATGTTTTCATTACAATACATTTCGTATTATTACAAATAACGGAAATATTTAAAATAAACATCAATAAAGTAGAAAGTGTTTTGCGTATCTTATTAAGATAGGTCCTATAATAGATAAATTATAGGTCGAGAAATCCTGAGACAATTGAGTCTCCCGGTTTCTATTATACTTAATTATAAATGAAATAAAATCCTCTTTAAAACATTTACCTCCATCCGGGGATTACATCACGTCATTCCTTTGATTTTAAAATCATTTCCAAGATAATTATACAAATATACAGGGTGTTTGCGTCATTATTAACCTGTGTATTTTCAAAAGAACTATAAAGAAACGAAAGAGGGAAAAGCCATTCTTGTTTCATTTTTGCAATAAACAGATAAAGTCCTCAGTCTAGTTACTATAGTGATTTTTATAGTAGAAACAGCTTGGGTTCTTCAAGTTCATGAACACGAGCCGTCTCTGCAAAATTCTTTTTGCCGCACGACAAAAAAAAGCGGTGTTCGCTAAAGTTCGCTTAGCCATATTGATTGGTTTTGTTTTGGACTATACACATACAGTGGATCCAAAAAGTATTTGAACACTAAATACCAGATTCTCTGTGATTCAACTGTGATAATTTCGTAAAAAAAATGATCGTAGGACAATAAATTTGGACTCCTTTTAAAGCTAAAAGCCTCTAGTTTCATAATCCATTGTGCATTATTGTTGTGCATCTTAGAATTTGTTTGGTTGCTATATTGGATTATTGAATACACGCACACAGTCAGAATTTTGTTCCACGAATTATTGGAAGGGCAATATGCGGATAAGCGAATTTACAGATAACGATATACAAGTACTAAACGAAACGACCTCAATCAAATTCGTATCATTCATCTTAAAGATTTCTGATCCTACAGATCCCAGAAGTTCTACACAGATCCACAATGTACAACTAATATAATAATTACTAGTCGGTGGAGGATGGGTTAGGTTATATAGGTTTATATTTACAGAAAATATAAGCATGCAATTCAATGAAATAAAATCGTTGGGAAGGGGAACGACTCGATTATTTCATTTCTATTTCTACAGGTAAAATGGAGTGGGCGAATCCAAGGATCGAATATTTCGCAATATCCAGCGTATATGCGAATATATTTTTCTGGAAACACAAATAAATACTTGTTGTCAGCAGACAAGTGACGCGCGGTCACATGTGCGTTTTCCCACCTAAGGAAAGCCAACGTCGTAGGGAAACTCGGCGACGATTCGTAACCATCGACAAAAGGGGTGAATCACCCCATCTACCCATTGTCGTAGGATTATTTTAAAATCAAACACGCTGTATAACATTGAAAACATTTTTGTGTATCGATCAACGGACGCTTGAGTTAGGGCAGCAGCTGTGCGAAAAATGGATTCTCTTTCTTCGGGAAATGTTCTTCACATTTCAACCCTTAACTGGTGTACTGGGGTCTCTCGTGAGCTCGACAAAATTTCTGCACATTAGCTTTCGCTAATAATATATATAATTTTGTATAATATACACAGGGTGAACCATGGTTTGTGCACAAATCGTTATCAGTAGGGGGATTACTCTATGTTATTAGCTGTCCGATCGAAAATGTTTTTATCACATATGCACATGGTTTCAAAAGAACTTTCGCGTGATTATAGCAAACATTTTGTAAAAAAAAATTAAAAAAGCAATTTTTTACAATCATTTTTCTGCAATTTTTTAAATGTTATGATACGTTTCCGAATTCGCCTTGAAATCCTCTAACAGAAAGGCGTAAAAAAATTACATGTTTATTTGCAAAAAATTCAAGGTGACATTGAAAAAACATTGAAAAAAGAGTTGACGAAAAATTTTTTATAATCACGTTAAAGCTCTCTTGAAACCATGCAAAAGCTGGTAAACACATTTTCGATCGGACTGCTAATAACAGAGTAATCTCTACTGATCACGATTCGTGGTTCACCCGGTATATAAATTATCTTATCGTACTATTTATTTATTGATGCAGTTGTCATTATGTCACATAATATTTTGTTTATTCCAACTCATTATACATACTCCGCTTTGTCAGCCTTGTAACGCCTACTTTTTACGGCAGGTTAAAAATTGGTTGCATCAAATAAACGATTTTATTTTCAAAGCATATATACTTTCAAATAAATAAGTTTATTTGAAATACTATTTTATCCAGCTCTAGTTTCGAGCGTGGGTTCACTACAATTAAAGTATCTTTTTTTTATAAAAAAATCTGTTGTCCGAAGTAACCGGAATGTATCTCAGTGTGCTATCGAACAAACAAACGAAACGATCGACGTTTAGCGTTTCAAAACATTTAGCACGTCTCTCAGTCACCGGGTACTCCTTTCCGCCAGTGGATCCAACCCTTGTTCACTTGGATATAAACTGCGGATTTTCATGCAAAAATATACTTTGTCGGGATAAGTGTACTTTGAACAAAAATTCAATCATTTACTACGACGAATTATGAACAAATTCGTTATGCTATAAGTGTGTCAAATTTACGGTTTAATCCGAACCGTTTCATTTATATGGTGGTACAAACAGTGGGCGAGGTCGTATCGAAAATGACTACAATTTGCAGAACATCGTTCTCAAAGAACCAGAAGAATGCAAAACTTAAGTCCTGTAAAATCCAGCCAAAAATTCCTTGCAATTGTGAACATAGTTATTCCGTCCCTGGCAATGGGAAAGAGGTACAATATTACTTGTTTTCACTATTATCGTATTACGAACGTCGATCGCTATGTTAATTTATGCACTTATATGTAATGATCTTTATTCAATTAATTAGTACACAATCGATATGCCTGTTAAATTCGAATCTATGTATGTAGAATTTGTAGAAACCACATACTGCACAAAGAACATATATATATAATACAAATATAAATAATGGCTGATAACTTGTGAAAAAAATATGGAAACAAGGGAAAAATTGTTTTCACATTTCGTTATGAATTAATAGAGAAGAGGCTTTTTACTAATCAGTTTTGATACTTTTCAAGAAATTATAGCTGAATTGCAATAGCTGAATTAATAAATGATTAATTCCCATTATATTCTAATGATTTAAGTAAAAATAATATAAAATAAATGTTAAGCTGTAATATAACTGTCGTTTTTTAGAATATTATTTTATTATGTCTAACAAAAGTATAAAATCAACAATCCATGTATTAATCTACAATTCCAACATGCATCTGCTCTTTTATTCTCTGATATGCTCTAAATAAAAGGGAAATATACAATAGCTTCAATCGAGCATGCACTTTAACTTTTTAGAAACAAATGATAACCGTAATAAAAGTTTAAATATTACTTATGCATGATGCAGCAATAAATTTGATTTTGCTGCGCTTGTTTGTACTACTAGACTTTGTTGTGGTTATTAACGACTACGTTTAAGCGCACAATGAAAAGTAATAATAATAAATACTTCGTTTTGTTATCCTTTACATATTTCAGTCGACTAAAGAAAGAGTCACGTACAAGGCGGGAAAAATGAAAACAAAAAAGAAACCGCTTTCCGCAAAGGTCTTGACAAAGGAGGAATACGAAATGTTTCGGACATGCAGTGACTCTATGACGAAAGAGAAGCGCGAAGTAGATCTCAAAACTATGGCAGAGGAAAGAGAGAGGCTTGTAAAGGAAAGCATGGAGAGAAAAGAGGAATTTCGTAAATTAGACATGGAGAGGCCTCGAGAGAAAACCGCAGAGTTGGCCGAGATCGAGGAGGAAGCCAGGAAAAGGACTAAATACGTGCTCGAGAGAGCGCAGAACATGAGACTGGAACAGGAAGAAGAGATACAGAAGTGCAATAGGATTATTTTGGAAACTAAATGCCGTGCCATACGCGACGCGCAGGTGAATAAACAGCTCGAGATAAAAACTAGAGATGTAAACGTAAGACGAATTTAACGCGTTGCCTCTGTCCGACATATAGTTAGCGGAGAGGAAGCTGATTGAAATTGAGTTGGAAGAAGAAGAGAAGCGTTTGAATGACATGGTGGAGAACGAAAGACGATGGGCAATTAAAGAAGAGCTTAAGAAGGAGCAAGAGATGGCAGCGAAAAAATTGGAGTTCGCCAGCAGCTTGAAGGATCAAATACGCGAGAACGAGGAACAAAGACTTCTGGAGTTTTCAAGGAAGCAGGAAGAAAGTCGACTAATTAATTTAAGCAATATTGCTTGGCAACAGGCAGAGATTTCGAAGCTGCAAAACAAGGAGACCGAATTCGCTCGAACTCGACAGGAAATCGCAGAGGGGAATAAACAATTAAGACATCTAAAAGCTATGGAGGAACAGGAAAATAAAATCATTGATGTTAGGTATGTGTTTCGCTATTTTAAATAAAGGCTAACAATCCAGTACGTTTATTTGTAGGATTCAAGAGTACCAAAGAGACAAAGAAGAAAGAGAGACAAGACTAGCTAAAGAACGGAAAGAAGAAAAAATGAGAAAGGAGCAAGAGAAAGCGAAAGTAGCGTCTCAAACATTACGGGATCAGGACACACAAGTATATTCTTTTGAAAACGGAAAGAAACTTGAATATGTCGAAATTGAATTATTTATTTATTTTTAGGCACGAATAGACGAACTAACCGTTGCTCGGATTCAAGAAGAAGTGGAACGAGAATGGAGACAAAAAGAGAAGGAAGAGGCTCTCAGGCGAGCTCAAGCGCAGAAGAGTCTAATGGAAGAACGGGAGAAACAAATAAATAATAAACGAATAATGCAGGCGATTGAGATTGAACGAGAGCGACGTGAATTTGAAAAAATTGTACACGTTCAAAAAGAAGCTTTCTGTCGAGACCAGAAAGAACTTGAGAAAAAGCAGCGGCAATCTTTAATTCACAGGAGTGAAATACTGAAACAGGTAACAAATTAAAATGGCATTTAAAAATAGAATTACATAACGTTGTAACCGATGATCTTTCCTTGTCAGGTAAACGAGAAAGAAAGGGAACGCATCGAAGCTCGGCAAAAGATGTTCGAGGAAGGTCTGGCGATTCGCACGGAGGCTGAAATACGTAAGAAAAAATTGCGGGAGGCAATAGAGAAAAAATGCGATGAGATGAGGAGCAACAAAGTACCTGACATGTATATAAACGAAGTGAAACGAATGATTGAAAATATCCATTGAAAGACACGTATATTTATGTATGTATCTCTGCTTGTGAAGTTCATACGTTACTGCCATTTTCTGTTACTTCCATAACATGACAACATTCGGGTCGCGTTCAACAATGTCTTCAATCTGCGCTGCTGACTGACCCGTACTACAACAAATTTCGTCCAGACTATACGTTCCCGTGAAGTATTTGTATACAGGATTGTTTTTCATTTCGTCATTACAAGGAGATCCTGACAGACATATTGGATACTGAAATAAAAAACGAAGATGGATCACTTTAGATTCAATTTAAATGAAAATAAATATGTGTGCTGATACTTCTTTATTTAAAAAAAGTTAAGAAGTGAACCTTATACACTCTACGAATGAGACCTTCGATGAGACCAAATTGTACCAGCCTTCTTTCATTGATTCTCAGATTCTGAGGATTAAGCCTTTGGCACAAGTCCCTCATGCTACTGCCATGCGTCATACTTGCATACATTCTGTATATGTCTCTGAGGTATGCAGGCTGTCTGGCTGTAAGAAGCATAAGAATCAGAACTTTATAAAATATATTTTCTTGCCTTTGTAGCTCTTTACATTACAAATATAAAGCTTACGAAATTTTGAGGCATATGCTATGCATCGTTCCTGTAATCTAGTATTCTCTGCCAACTCTTTTAATTTAGATGTTGCTGCATAAACATTACTGTACTGGAATATTGGAATCAATGTTACCACACCGTAATACCTGAAAGAGACAACATTTATTTAACCCTCATCCATCCCTTATTTTCGCAACTTAATGTGTCCCTCGTGTGTCCAATTGACACAATGGTAAAACATCAAATGAAATGAAGCGATAAATAATTAACTTCGCTAATTATTTTAGTGAGAATAAAGTAATCAATATTTACACATGTTGCTCGCATTTCTCAATTTCATCCGCAAGTGTTCGACTTCGCTTTGTTTCGATCTTATCGTGCTTAGCTTCGTCTCACGACGAAGAGAAAAACAGAAAGAATACGTAACGTCTCTTCTTCTCTTCTTCAAGTTCACGCCAACTTTTGATATCCAAAGCTATACATGTCTAGCTGCATTCTGAAGGGATTGTACAGTGAATGCATAATTGTCGTGTAACAATTACAAAACAATAAACTAGCCGTCAAAAGACTTGAAAGGACGTGAAAATTGTGTGTGTCAGATTGGCACATCAGGGCCCTTTTATAAACAAATGTTGTCACATTTTTTGTTACATGCTTTGCTATTAACAATACTAAATACATGTATTTCATATTAAAAGAATAAAGGTCACAAGATTTTAGATCAATTGTTCTACAAATGGTAGAATAACATTCTTTACATGAAAAATGTGTCACATTGACACGAGGGACGGATGAAGATTAAAATAAGAAACTTATGCGAAGTAAATGGTTATGTACAAATATTTACACAAGGTTCTGCACACAGCTCTTGACGAGATTGTTTTCCACATCTGCTTCTGCTGCTATTCGTGCAACGTGATTAAATCCATCGATATAAGGCAACACTTGTTGCGTAGTCAAATCCCACTGATCACTCTGAAATGCTTCACGGCCTTCCAAGAATATTGGTACCTGATGATCAAGAACTGGTTTCGGCTCAGGTGCTAACTTTATGACTTTCAAGTGGGACGTCATGGTCCCCTCTAATAAAATATTATACTTCATATTTTTTATATATCTGAGTAAAAGTATTGGTTTCAAGTATTTCTTACCTGTTAGTGTACACATCTTGTGCATATTCAGATCCTGCATTACCTGTTGAAGCATTTCTGCTAACCTTGTTTTATCATCGGATGCTGACAAAAAGCAATTTTCTATTTCGAGAGCCATCTAAAAAATTAAAATTATTATGTATATATAAGCTAAAACAATTATAATATTAGCTATATGCAAAAGCTTCCATTGTTCTTTCTGGAGTATCCAGGTTATCCTGGGTATCCAGATAAGAGGCATATTGTAAAAAATAAAATAGCTAATAATCTAGTAAAATAGAACCCGATTAAATTAATTTAATAATGAACGTGTGAGCATCATCACACAACTAATAATAACTTTCCAGCTACCTTCCAGCTAGCCAATTCAGGACAACAATTAAAAAATTATACAAATATCTTCTACGAAGTGTTGAATATTAAATTAAACTGGTAAACTCTTCTTGAACATTCAATTCTGAACACATATTCTATCATTTTGTCTTGAAATTAGTTTTATCAACTTAGTTTTACCAACTGAACCAAATAAACAAAAATGGTAATACAGTGTTTGTACAAGAAATTTTTCAGTTATGTTATCTACTAGATAAAAATTAGCAAATTAATAGGGTGCCCCATCTTTTCGTCTTTGTCTGTGACACCCAATGTGTTGAATTAGAATAATATACAGTGCCAAATAAAAGTACTTATAGTACATTAAATGATTCAGTTTTTTGATAGAACAGTTGCAGCTACTACCATAAAAGTGAATTGTAAAATTTAAATAAGCAAACACACATTGGTTCTTAAACCCAGCTAACAGCAAACAATGGCAATTTTTGCATTATCCATAAGCAAATACATACCAAAAAATCAGACATCTTTTTAACAACAGGTTCATAGTGTACTGTACGAGCTCCTGCATCGCATACAAAGCATAAGTTAAAATAGAAAGCATTTCTAGCATATTTCTTATCATCAATTTTCACAGGAAACCCTAAAATCTTGTAATCTTTCAATGTTCTGAAATAAAGACATGAAAACTTCCATTAACTTTATGAATAAATAAATCAATGCTCTAAATTAAAAGCAATACTTACACAGTAATTGTACTACGTTGCAATTGTGCTTTCGGTATAATATAGACACTGACATTATCGAAAATGTCCTTTGAAATAAAGTTATCTGGCACCTGAAAAAGACATTATTATTCTATTGTGCACAAATTCACTAAAATCACTTATTAGTGTAGTTACCGTAAAATTGCTAACCTGACAAGTAATTTTTGGACCTGCGATATGATGAAATTCTGAAAAGAATATACATCTAATAGGATCTTCTCGTCCCTTGTTTTCTGTATCATTTACCATTGATACTGACATTATTTCCTTGTCATGCGCTTTTATCAAACCCGATTCTCTATATTTTTGTTTTGCACATTGTAAATAAACTTCTACAGATCAACTTTCGCGTTGACTGATAACGTTCCTAAAACTTAAAATCCATCCTCAACGTATGCTTGGATAAAAAAATTTTCTTGTTGACATACTAATTTATAAAATTTCAATTGTTGTACTCGTTTGAAAACATTGGAATGCATTAGCCACAATTGCCCACAATACCCACCAACACCCACGCATTATCAGAGAATTTCCTCTGATTTCCTCTCTGTTACTGATCAGTCATGGACCTAAAACTTATTAGACCATTTACGATTTACGATAGCGCTACTGCACTATATATATATGTTTGATTAATGGCGCTGAGAGGGAAATTTGAATATAAAGCTTTAGAGTTTAGGTCAAAGCCATGTATTTTGTTACGTCGCAGTGTGGTGGGATTTGGGGAATACGCTGGGTTCGGGTGCCCGTGGAGCGCTAAAGCACTCTGCTCGTGGAAGGTTTTCTGAACAAACTCGAAAATGTAACGAAAAATATACTTTATTTAGTAGTGTACTAGTGTTGACTCTAAGATCTCAGAAATATATCTCCTTCGTATTTGCCTCGCCCCGAGGTTTTATCTTCTTCCAGGTTCCTTTTCTTTAGCCAACAGGAAAATTCGGATCTTTTCCAGCTGGACGTTGATTCGTCGGGTGGGTCGTCTTTGGTTGCAGCTCGACGGTGATTGGTGGTGGAGGTGTTTCAATAGCGCGCGCATGAGAGTGGGGTACGCGCGAGGGTGAAGGCCCGCCAAACAAGGGTCGTCGGACCGAGCGAGAGAGAGGTCCGAGGGAGTTCAAAGAGGTCCTTGACATAGAATTTACGACTTCCCGTCCTTGACCGATTCTGGACTTCGACTGTCTATTTATGTGAAATTGGAGAAGCTCCTCCAAGAGATTACCTGACTTTACCCAAATTCCTCAATTAGTCTCGCCCCTCGGAATTTCGTCAAGGATCTCCGTGGAAATACCTCCTATTGTTCCCTACATATTCTAAGACTAAACTATCGTGCCCGAATAAAATATATGTAAAATGAAATACACGGCTTTGACCTAATCGTTATGTTTTATATTCAAATTTCCCTCTCAACGCCATCAATCAAACCTATAGTGTGGCAAGTGTGGTAACGTTATCGTAGCTATGTTCGCGTGATCAACGGGTCACTGTGACCAACTGTGACCTGCTGTGACCCGATCACATGGTCACGCTACAATTTCATATATATTATTCGGGCACGATAGCTTAGACTTATAATAAAATAAGTAGGAAAACAACGAGAGATTTCCACCGACTAACCGAGGAATTTAGATAGAGTCACGTAACCTCTTGGAGGAGCTTCTCCAATTTCACATAAATAGACAGTCGAAATCGAAGTCTGGAACGGAGACGGTAAATCGTAAATTCTCAGTCAAGGGTCAAGGACCTCTTGACAGGGAAATCACGGTTGATCACGGTGAAATGATGTACCTGGATCAGGATGATGTACCCCCTCTCTGATGACCAGACTGGACCAGATCAGTCTATATAAATAGTGTGTTCATTGTGGTGGAATAGGATAGTGGAAGGGTATTTGAAGCATAAAATTGTTATAAAAATAGTAAAAATACAAAGTGACGTCAGTGGTAAAAATGCCTACGTGCGTTGTCAAAAACTGTGTAAATAGAACTTTCAGAAAGAATTGTACGCAGGAGATGAAGGAAAAAATAACAAAAATTACTTTTCATAGGTGAGCACGAAGGAGAAGAAAGGGTTCCACATAAAACTTTTTATTTATATTACTTTTACATTTTTATACTTAATTTATTTCTTAGGCTCCCAAAAAATGGCATAAGTCGCCAATTATGGCTTAAGAGTTTAGGTTTAAATGAGTTGACTTTACCTAAAGAGTGTGTGGTATGTTCGGACCATTTTAGGAGCGAGGATTTTGATAGAACCTCCATGGTGTGTACAAGGTTAAGACCAAATGCTATACCTAACGTATGTAATGTTTTATTGTGGGTGCCATATTATGTCTTATAAAATGTTTTAAAATTGGTTATTTATAATTATAGATACAAGTATTAGAAGATACAAGGAAAACAACCAAAGACGAATTCATGGAATCGTCGAATGAAGCGAGTTCATTTCCTGCTGTATGTTTCTGTAGCTGTAAACAAAGTTTTCGTTTCATTTCGGTTCAGTTCTGATAAAAGTAATTTCTTTTCGATTTATATGGTATTTTTATTTCTGTTGTATTATTTCACTTCTGCAAGAAGATTAACAATTTCGTTTCATTTATAGTCGTTTAAAACTGTCCCTGACTAAAATATATTTTCATATTGCATAATATTTCATCTTTAACAGTACAATCATCTTATAGAAATATTATTATTTGTAGTTATATTTGGCATTAAAAGAAGGACCCAACAATTCGGATGTGTTTGCTGCATCAAGTCCAGCCCAAAAGCGTTCTATCAATGTTTTCTTTGACGAACCATTAGAGAAAATACAGAGAGTTGTGACTCCAACAAAAAGTGAATGTGTAAGTCTCTGTCGTATAGTGTATTTACACATATGAAATCTCAATTGATATGCATGATTCCAATATATCAAAATGTATCTTATTTTATTGCAGTTACAAACATTGTTAAAAACGAAAGACGAATCAGTCCAAGTAAAAATGTCGTCTATTGATAAATTTACTTGTATATCTCCAGAGAAGATATTCCATTCACCGACGAACATAGAATTGCGGAAGCAGATAACGAGAATGCAAAGAGTACATCAGAATGAGGTAAAATTACTTAGACAACAACAGAGAAGATATACCAAAAAAATTGAAAATTTGATAACAATTTTGCAAGTTTTGGAGAAAAAAAATTTATTACAAGGTGAACATGTTGAGGCACTGGAAGGTCTGGGTTAGGTATCATCCTTTAATTCGCAACTTTTTGAACGCATGGGAAAGGAATCCTCTAACCAGCCTATTAAGCGTCTTTATTCACCTGAATTAAGATTATTCGCTTTAACGCTACACTAATACTCTCCATGTGCGTATTCATATGTACAAGAAAAATTCAATTTGTGTTTGCCATATCAAAAGATTTGTACAAGTGGTAAAAATCAATTAATGAGGAACCCGGGTTCAATAGCGAAGCCATGAGACACGTTACAGAGTACAAAAATACTATACAGGGTAATTTGTTTGCAACTCTGATTATGGATGAAATGGCCATATGTCAAAAAATTGAATTTGATGGAAGCAAATTTTGTGTAGTAGATGTTGGGAATACATTTGCTTGTAATACAGAAAATCTTGCGAAAGAAGCTTTGGTATGTTTGCTATATGTATAGTTGTCTTAGATAGAGCATGGCAAATACCAGTGGGGTTCTTACTAATAGATGCTACAAATGGCATAGCAAGGTTTAAGATTATTGCATGAAACTGGCGTGACTGTGTTTAGCATGTGATGGTGCTGCAAATGATATTAGCATGGCAAGAGCACTTGGGTGTAATTTTTCAAACGCACAAATGTTTACAGACATATATTTTACATCCAACGACATCGAAACGGGTGTATTTTATGCTGGATCCCAGTCATGTAATAAAACTGATTCGCAACACTCTTAGTGATTACTATTGTATAATTTACCCATTTTACACTATTCTTCGACAACGCTGATGAGCATAATCAACTGTGTTCATCATGCGACATTTAAATTTTCATAATTTATTTTTAAATATTATATTGTAGAATACAGTAATAATCAACCACCACTATAATCACAGAATAAATTTAATTAAGTGTATCGTAGAGTATTATATTAATTTAAGAGTACATTATATTTATAAAATTAAATTAGATATTATAACCAACAGGAAATATTACAATAAATTAGTTTTATTTTCTGGCAACTAAAAATATTTTGTTTTTATTAATCCGATACATTACATTTCGTATCATTAATTACATATAACATTATAAAACAATTTAACGCATAGAGGCAGAGTCAGTCTAAAATTTACAGATATAAAATGTAATGTAAGCGCGTAACTTTAAAATTTACCGCGACATGACATAGATGGCAGCACCAGGTTTGCCTAATAAGATGGCTGAAGGACGTTTTCGATTTTAGAGCCTCTCAGATTCTGATTGGATCTGATCCAGGCTAAGAGTCGAAGGGGGGAACCAGGGGAAACTCAGGGAAACTACTCTACCGCAGGGATGCCAGATGCGAGTCTCGCCAGGCCCCTTACGTCTCCGTCCCTCGCCTAGATCCCCACTCTTACCACTACCGCTGGCGCGACCGAGTCGGTAGCATGCTACCGCTCTCATTCTAGCACTCGGTCGCGCCAGCGGTAGTGGTAAGAGTGGGGATAGCGGAGGCATGCATCTAGGCGAGGGACGGAGACGTAAGGGGCCACTTGAGCCGTTGAGCCGCACCGTCTGGCTTCCCTGGTGGGGATAGCGGAGGCATGCATCTAGGCGAGGGACGGAGACGTAAGGGGCCACTTGAGCCGTTGAGCCGCACCGTCTGGCTTCCCTGCTCTACCGTCGGTCTAGGATCTGATCCAGGCCAATCCAGGCTAGGATCAGTGCTTCGATTCGGGGCACTATTTTTCGCGCATGCGCGGCGATTTTAGCCTCAGACGGCATCAGTAGCGCACAAAATCGGGTACCTTGAGCACCCCGCAGAATTTTAAAAAGTTATTAGTAATATTGAAATTTAATATAATTCAAACTTATTCTTTATTTTGAGGATGGGAAAGGGAAGGAGTGCTAAAATAACTAAGCGAAATACATAATAAAACAACAAAATATTTTATTTGGCGAGTATTACTCCTCTTTGCAGCGCTTTCTCCACTATTAACTGCCATTGTATAATAAAATATGAATAATAACTTACCTCTCGTTCCGCATCACGTCTCTCGTCTATAACTATCACTCGTCCCGCCAATATAACTGCCACAGGGCTCTGGCCGCTCTGCTACCTCATTATAGATACGTTACTGTTTTGGCCGCGCATGCGCGAAAAATAGTGCCCCGAATCGAAGCACTGGCTAGGATTCGGAGGCATCGAAAACCCGGGCGTGAACACTCTCATATCCTCTTCGATAGCTGTTGATAGTAGTTATTCAAAAAAGTAGAACTGTTACATCGGTATTTACTCAGTGACTTTTAATTTTGCCACACTTTTATTTAGCTAAAAAATTGGCGACAGGTTCCGCTGAGCGTGGCGTCGGTATTGGTTGAGCCGGAATCCGTCGGCCATTAGCGTGCCTTGATTGGTGAGTGAACATTTTTGTAAAGAAGAAAGTTACTTCAAATGATCTTACGGACTACGGACCACTCCAAGATTTTCCGACCTTTTCGAGACACCCTGTATATTTACCATGTACAGTAATGTACACTGATGTACACGCAAGATTACGAAAATGACGAACATTATATGTATGAGGATACAATGAATGAGAATTGAAACGAACGAGAATATGTATAGAATATGATAAAGTAAGGTGCGAAGTATGATTAGCAGAAGTAAATATAGAATATCCTTGTCATATAAGAGAATGATTTTGCACAAAGTAGCACTAATGACGTGTATATATATATATTTCGTTACAGGAGTAATATTCCGAGGAAGGAGAGAGAAAGCCGTTAAATGAAGTAGTGACGACCAAACGATAGTGCGTGGAAAAACTGAGGGTTTAATTTATGGTACGTTATATATTTATTATACTCTACAAAATGTACTTTACATATACATTGTATGTAGTGTAATAACTAAATATACTATACTAACAAACTAGATACAGATATGTATATTTACAACCTGTGTGTGTAAATAACCAATTGTCACTTAAAAATGCGTGTTACAGATGGTTACTTATAATTTACTGTAAATAATACAGAAAAATATTATTCGTTTTATTTAGGTTTTAATGGAATAATTTATGCAATAAAATGGATTATTTATATTTTAACATTATTCGGAATATTATAAAATTTATCCAAATGGTACTTGTCAAATTTTGGATCTTTCAAGGTTACGTGTTTCCAATATAAAATTTCTCCTATTAGTACCATAAAAGCTACAAAATAACCAACTGTAATAGCAATAAAAGCACCTTGCAATTTATGAAGATTAACCACTGCCTTTTCAGATTCAGTTTCTTGTCGTATTTCCGTGATTTTCGACCACTCCATAACATCACTCAACCACTTTTCAACTAATCCCGTTTCTATTATACGCCTTATCTAGAAATATCACTGTTAATCATGTCCATAAAGTATTGTGATATTTAATATTAAGAATAAACCATACCAAAGTATTAACACGTGGTTTCAGTGGCGAATTCTTCTCTATACCAAGCGCTATGGGCATATTTACTGCACACTCTTCCATAATATGCAAATTGTGCTTTGACGTCGTAGTTTTCGAGATTCCTTTATCTACTTGTTCTTTTTCATATATTTGTTTTCTCACTCGAGCATTGCGAAGGAAGTAGGAATTTTCATAGTAACAAAAAGATCCATTTGCTACCCTTTCAATAGCTTCTTCATCATTTACAATCAACTGAAATTTCTTACCAACTTCCTGACTAATCGAATCTGATGATATTAAGAAAAACTCTTTATCTTCTTTGTTCCAACCTCCAACTTCTATAGAACTCTTGGCCAATTGTGCCAATGAATCGATAGTTACTCTGAATTTAAATGACCAATATCAGTTGTTAATGAAACAATTCTTAATAATACGAAATTCTAACAAAGTAGTAACCTGGCAAACGGATTTGCAAGAGTTGCAGTCATGCTACCTCGATAGGCAACTGCAACTAGAATGCTATAAATCCACCACCATCCAATAAATATTCTCAAGGCCCAAGAATTGGGTAAGTTTGGTAATGAAACTTGAAGCAACATGCCATAAGTATATAATAGACTGTTCTGTAGTTCAGTGAACAAATACAAACCCTTTCCTTCCTTTTCCATGGTTGTAATCGGAACATACATTTGAGTTTTGTATAAACCTATATATTTCTTGTAGGATAGTGATAAGACATGAAATGCAATACCTCCCAAGACTAAAGTAAAAAGTAGTGCGATCCAGGTATAAAGCCTAGAAAAATTCAAATGCATATATAAAACTATTATACAAAGTTTCCGATTAAAACAGTTATGAAGAACCTTTATTTCAAATAACTGTTTATTTGAAAACTGAAGTATGTTTTCATTATCTTTTATCAATGAACATTAACGAAAAATGTATATCTTTCTTTTTCAACTTGCGGAACTTACTTCTTTTTAATCACATATTATTTTGAAGGAGGTATTTCCTTTATTAGTAGTCAAAAACATTTTCAGGTTCCACTTTATTAAGGGTAAATATAAAATTAAACTTTTATAAAGAGTTACGTTTCGAAAAGCCCTTTAAAATGAACCATTACATAAATATAAAGTGTCTTGTAAATGTTTATTTATAAAGCTAATGAAAACACACTTCAGTTTTCAAATTCCAGAAAAAACTTTTTGATTTTGTTTCGACATTTTTTCCAATTTTTTTCCGAAACCGTTTGGTTTACGAAAAAAAGTAATAGTACATAAAAGACGCAGCCTGTCAAGATCTACAGGTTTTACTCAACATATTTTTCGATACGGTCAATAATTTAGAAGATATTCGAGGAAAACGATTTTATGAGCATTTATAGTTAATTATTTTAATGTTTAATGGCGTTCTTAAAATTTTGTAATCTTTTTACCGTTTTAAATTGTACCAGCTCGTTTTTGTCATACCTGCATAAAATTCGCGATCTAGTAATAAATAACAAAAGTTATACATTTTAAATCCTGTACATTTCTTCTATCTGTGGCCTCGAGTGACCTTGAATAATTATAATCACTGAATTCCTAATAAAAGGAACTACCCAGGAAGAAGTTTGCTCTTGGTTTTTTATGACTTTTCCACCAAAACTTGACAACAAATATTGACCCATTTGTTTCCGCATTAGACTCGGTATGTGAGTGCGAAGTTTGCAGTCGCAAATCCATGCCGAACCTTGCCCTTGTTCTTTGAATAAATATTAAAAATCGCGGTTTTGAACGTGTATACTAAAATACACGTGTACACGTGGCACGTGAAATAGGGATCTCTAGTAAATTATGTAAATCCGAAAAAATAACTGATTTGGAACCGTAATCGAAACAGATATTAGCTGGAACCGGTTCTTCGTAACAGTTATTCCAAATAAAGGTTCTTCATAACTGTTTTGCACTCGGAACCATTTTAAATCGAAAATTAAAAATTTCTTCCGACCTAAATAGAATAATTCCATTCTATGTATATGACTTTATACCTCGTACAATATTTAAATATTTAGTAATTGATTAGACGCCAATATATTTAATAATGTAAACAATATTTTGAATAATGGTGCAGCAATTTTTAGCGGTACCTCAGAGTCACTACTCAAGTGCTAAGGGTTAAGAACCGAAATCGATATTAGAATTATTTATATTTATTCCTAATTGCACTTACTTAAACGGAAGTATTAAAAGCTTCCATGAATTTTCTGTCAAAGATTCTGGTGTTAGAAAAGTGAGGCATTCAGTATTATATGGAACGCTCAAGTCAAAATAATTTAAATGATGCAATGTGTAATGTAGATCACCCAAATAAAATGCAGCTTTTCCTTGGATGGCTTCATTTATAAGACCTGTGGTCTCATTAACGTCTGTTGTTCCCCATCTCTCAACCGCTATGTTGTGTGGCATATAATACTTTGGTTTGAAATTCATGGCTTTCGAGATAGTCTGTATTAACTGAAAACGTAATCGTGTCTTGCAATCCTGGAAACGAGACTCTACACCCATAATGTGAATGTAAGCCAGTAAATGGCTCTAATACATACTTCAAATTCTATTCCTAAAGCCTGTGTAATATTGTTTGGTCTTTTATTGTAGTAAGCTCTTGATCTTTCTGTGACTGATGGAATGTGCTCAAAAATAGCAACTCTACAATTCAAATAAAGGTAGTAGCAGTTCATTTTACAATGGTACTAATAATGATACTTATCAGTAGTGAACAGACCGATACCAAATTGATACTACCGATACCAATCCGCAAGTTATGATACCGTATCAAATAGGTATCAAAAGTAAAGTATCAAAAACATTGATACCCATTTGATACTTCTGTGAAAGTATCGATTCCCGTTTGATACTTCTACGAAAGTATCGATACCTGTTTGATACGTTACGAATGTTTCGATACCTGTTTGATACTTTAATATATTTGATACTTTACGAAAGTATTGATAGTGTTTTGATACTTCACGAAAGTATCGATTACCAGATCGATACCCATTTAATATTTCTACACAAATTTCAATAAACCGTTTCAATCTTTTGAAATTTCTGATACTTATTATTTACCGCACATTTTACCGGAAAGTTTATATTTATCTGACATTTATCTAAATTAAAATACATACATATCCGTTTTTGTCTCTAAACGATACCAGTAATACTAAAGTTTTCTTCAATATTATACATAAGTAAGATGAATTACTAATTCAAGGCAGCTGTAGCATTCAATAACACATAATACATAATTCATTATTCTTAATTCGTTTATTTATAGCTAATACATATTAGAGATCACGAGTCTGAACGTGTATTGAAAATTCACGTGTACACGTGTACACGTGAAACGAATATACACGTGTTTGAGTTCGTGTATTTAGGTACACGTTTTTCGACAAAAAATAAAAATGATTTTGATTTTTTAAATGTTAAAGTACATTTTTTATTTCATAATCTCATAGCTGGCGTCAAGACGAATCCAACGACCTACTTATTTATGACCATGAGCCCATAAATAACGCTACAATATTTTATTCCCGTTTTTCGGGCAAATACCCCACTGTGCGTCGCTCAATTTACGGTTCCCGTCAGAAAGCTTCGCCGATCGGAGTTTTTGCGTGACAGAACTACAGAACTATTTTATATAATAGAAAGATGGGTTAATACATGTGAAATTATACATTTCGATACGTGTATTCGTGTATTTCAATACACGTGTACACGTGTACCTAAAAACACGTGTACCCGTGTATCTAAGTACACGTGTACACGTGTATTAAACATTACGCGAACTTCAACACGAACATCCGAACTACACGTGTACACGTGTATTTCAGATACACGTGAAATCGAGAACTCTAATACATATATTACAATAGATCTATAACAAACTATTAAGAAATAGTATTTTATTCACAGTACTATCTGTTAAATTTGTTCCTCTTTTTGCTTATTAATTCTCCGGCTTTAGAAAATACCCGTGCCGCCGGTACTGAAGTCGCCATCATACAAAAATATTTTTTCGCAAAAACTGACACCTACATTCTCACCTACATTTGAATTAAATTCAACCTCATCCTCCGAAACGACGACGACCGAAGAAGGTGAATCAAATTTCTGGACTGCTTTTGATTATTCCGTAGAAATGAAAAATAGCATAGCCTCACAATCTGTAGTAAACGTTATAACTGCAGAAATTGACAATTATTTAAAAGTACCCCTTCTGTACAGAAAGCAAGACCCCCTTATTTATTGGAAAGAAAACACGAACATGTATAGTAAAATGTCAGTTTTTGTGAAAAAATATTTTTGTATGATGGCAACTTCAGTACCGTCGGAACGGGTATTTTCTAAAGACGGAGAATTAATAAGCAAAAACAGGAACAGATTTAACAGATAGTACTGTGAATAAAATACTATTTCTTAATAGTTTGTTATAGATCTATTGTAATATATGTATTAGCTATAAATAAACGAATTAAGAATAATGAATTATGTATTACGTGTTATTGAATGCTACAGTTGCCTTGAATTAGTAATTCATCTCACTTATGTATAATATTGAGCAAAACTTTAGTATTACTTGTATCGATTAAAGAAAAAAACGGATATGTATGTATTTTAATTTAGATAAATGTCAGATAAATATAAACTTTCCGGTAAAATGTGCGGTAAATAATAAGTATCAGAAATTTCAGAAGATTGAAACGGTTTATTGAAATTTGCGTAGAAATATTAAATGGGTATCGAACTGGTAATCGATACTTTCGTGAAGTATCAAAACACTATCAATACTTTCGTAGAAGTATCGATTCTTTCGTAGAAGTATCAAACGGGTATCGATACTTACGTAGAGGTATCAAATGGGTATCGATACTTTCGTAGAAGTATCAAACGGGTATCAATTCATGAAGTATCAGTATCGAAAAGTAATACCAAATACCATACACTTCAATACGTATCGATACTTCCCATTGAGTACTTTGGTATCGAATTGATTGAATATCATCAATAGTATCGGTACCGGTGCGATTACTACTTATCAGTTATTTCCGTACCAACCTCAAATGTTTTTTCTGTAGATTGAAAGCTGTTTTTGTAAAATGGTTTACACCATACTGCAATTTATTATGGTACCAAGTGTCTATACATTTCATAGAAGAATATCTTTTTCCTCGAGAAGGGAAATAGACAGTGTATAGATCAATTTTTTCCTTAAACGCTTTTTCACCAGATCGGTGTTTATATGCATTATATTGTCGTATGAAGACTACATTAATTATTCTGTTCCAAATGTAGTTCAAATTTGGTTGAAATAAACGGTCGTCATACAAAAACAGAAATGATCCATATGCATCAATTAGGCGTTCACTAAAAATGGTTAAAGCAAAATGTATTTAACATAGCAATTTGCTATGAATTTGCCGCCAAAATTTGTCGACTAATTCCTACCTATCTAAAGGAATTGCGTCTGCAAACTTTGCATTCAGATACCGAGCCATCTGTTACCGCACTAATCTCGAAATTTGTCGACAAGTTTTGGTGGCAGATTCATAGGAAATAGGGACCAAATTTTGCTTCAAGCATGGTCTTCAAACAGGTTTGGCTAACTGAGGTACAGTACGGAGTACGAGAGAAAACTAGCGGGAGGGGAACGGGGCAAGAGGAACGCAAAGGCAATCCGAATGGTCAGGCTTCTTTCCCCGTTCCCTTCCCGCTAGTTTTCTCTCGTGCTCCGCACTGTATGGTATATACACGATGTTACACTTATGAATAAGCGAATTAGTTTTCTTATAAAAGTAAAAATATGTTTAACGAGTATTTGTTTAAATATGATCATTATATGCTTACTTCTCTGTATATTTTAAAAATTCAGCTGTCACAAAACCATTGGCAATCAGGATAACATATGCATTACAGCCGATTGCCTTACTGTCGTTCAAAATTTTTCGGATTCGTTTCCTTGGTCGTGAGAATTGTTCGTTATCTCGTAACGTAATCTATGATAAAGATCTATTAGAAGATTGAAAAAGGCTGCATTTATTATCTTACCTCGTACTTTGATAATATCGAAGAACTTTGGATATGCATGATATCCACGAGTGTTCGATAAACGGAATCGGTAACAAACACAATACAATCTTTTTGTTCCATAATCTCCTCCACGATTTTTTCAATAACTAGTTTCAAGTTTTCGTCGCTCCTCTCCAATTCATGTTCTTTATAGAGTCCACTGTGAAATTTTATAGATGAATTCGTCAAAAATTTATTCGGATCATATCTTTCATTGAAAGTGCAACGTTGCATTTAAATTACACTTTTCGTTTCAGAATAATTTAGATACTTTTTTAAATACAGAGAATACAGTCGCAAATAAAATGAATATTTTATATGTACATGAATATAAACACGGTGCAGCGTGTAATCAACTGATTTAAGTTTGTTTATATCTTCACGTTCTTCTCATGTTTTTAATAAATGTATTTTAAAAACTTATTGCACAATCAAAAACTGTATAATTTATAAATAATTGTTACTTTCTACCAGCTACGAGAACGATTTTGAGGAACAAAATGAAGAGCATCTCTTCTCGATCTTAACTATCTTTCGATTAAAGTTGTTAGCTTACCGTTTACTAGTCGATTATGGATTGATTGACAGTGGAATGGAATATTCAATCATCTAATTTACGGAGAAAATTAAGAGCATCGATAATGGAAATACGAGTTAACAATGGCTGTTGTAACTATATACAGTTCAAATATATTGTGTGTTACACATTTTACAAGCCACATTAGATTATTATTCAAATAATTAATGTAGTTGTGTGGAAAAGTATTTGTCAATAACAAAAGAGCAACGAACTGATGAATAATAAATCGCAATGTCATTATACAGAGCCGAGCTAATTATATTCAACTACGGAAATACAGGAAAAGTACATTATTTTTTTGGCAAGCCAGATAATTTTTTGTTAAATTCTACTACAGTAATGCAGTCCAGCGCATGCATTTCATAAAAGCTTAAATAGTACAGTAGAATTTAAAGTTTCATTTGACTTGTTTAAAACAGATTGGAATTTCTCTGATATTTGAAATTGAAATGCTCAAGATAACAGTGAATGGATCACTTGTCTAAAAATAACTTTGTTAAAACAAAGTACAGATAAATCTGTACACTATCTTTTGTCCATAGTTCAAAGAAATGTTTTGGAATTATAATGTGTTTTATAGTTTTTCTAATATTATTTAAAAAATGTACTTTTGTATTTAGAAGAGTCTACAAAACGGAGCAGTTTCATCTAATGAATGCAATGCATATAGCGAAATTATATTATTATATTAATCATACGATTAATTGTTGACATAATATTTTATGAGACGTTATGTACATTAAGTGATACAGTATTAGAACCTCGATTATCCTGAATTAATTATGGGACCGAGGTGGTTCCGATAATCGAACAGTTTCAAAATTACTAATTAATTACGAAAGTACTATTGCTGTAATTAGAAATGTGATATACAGGGTGTCTCAGTTGAAGGAGGCCACCTAAATATCTCCTGTATTTTTAATGGCACAAAAAAATATTTAGGGCATAATTTAAATGGTACCGAAGGAGGAATATCATAGAAGAACAATTTTTTTGTCCGATTATTTTTTCATAGTTTTTTCAAGGTCTTCGTTATTTTTATCGGGAAAACTTTTTTTTTATTCCATCTTGTTAATGACTTAAGCATATCCAAATGTATTTTTTCAGCCGCTATAAGATGGAATAAAAAAAAACAAGTTTTCCCGATAAAAAAATATCGATGACCTTGAAAAAACTATGAAAAAATAACCGGACAGAAGAAATTGTTTTTCCATGATATTCCTCCTTCGATACCATTTAAATTATGCCATAAATATTTTTTGTGCCATTAAAAATAAAGGAGATATTTAGATGGCCTCCTTCAGCTGAGACACCCTGTATATTACTCAAGATATATGCATACGATGCACAATAATAATACATATACAGTTAATATTAACAAAATTTATTTGTTAAAGTAATCTTCAATTTTTGTTTCAACCATCGAAGTCTGTCTTTGCAAAATCTCTCATTCACTGGTTCGGATAATCGAGGTTCTACTATATATGTAATCTTCTATATGTAAAGTTCCACTAAACTTGACGTTTGATGACATGTCACTTTCTTCAAATAAAACATTAAAGTCAAGGGGTCGTTAAGTCATGATCCAGTACCATTCCATTATGCATAAGCAATCCGAGACTCATGAAAATTCCATGAACCCGTTAATCAAGCACATCGCGTGCTTGTCGACGAGCCGATATATCTACCGAAGTCCACTCGTTACCGACGAGGTGAACGATTTTATCGGATGCTTATTCCATTCACATTGATATAAGAAATGATGAATACATGCTCAACGGTAACGCCGTCAATCATACATTCCTTTTTACCTTTCAGTTACTTAGCAACCGTTTTACCGCACAGGTGATTCGATCCATAAGATTGGTAAAAATGAAGTGTACGATTGCTGACATGCCGAAGGGCCCGCTGGACTCTTATAGAAAACGCGCAACGTTTGACTGGAAGTTACTGAAACTAAATTTGGATGGGGAAGACTACGTAGACTTCCAGGTAAAGAGACAGAACTCAGTCTAGTTCATTATACATAATTTGATTTTGAATTCATTTGAAATTTTGATTATCTTTTAGAACATCCTATGGGACTTCATACGAAAGACACCGGTATTTGAAAGACTCGCTTCGCCGACGTTAGACGAAGAACGGAGAGTCTGTAACGCTCGGATCAAGGCGTTAATTGATAACAACATTGCGGTAAATGCTACTCGCGTTTCTTACAGAGCTGAAAACAATAATTACACAATTAATATTTTGTTTTTCTAACAGGATCCATTGACTCATAGAGACTGGTTCAATGTGATTTTCCAATATGATGCCTCGATACCCGTAAAAATGGGTGTAATGCAAGGCATGGTGCCGGCTGCAATTTTTGCTTTGGGCACAAAAGATCAGTATGATATTGCAGAGAAACTTCAAGAAGGCTATGTAAGTACATAACGTTTTACATTGTGACTCTCTACCCACTATAAGCAATTTGCTCCCTAAAATTTTTGTTGGCATATTCCGATCCATCCACTTTCGCATTGTACAATAACAAGTATGAACTTTTTAACAAACTAAAGAAATATATAAGAGCATGTCCAAGTTGATACATACGTTCTATAAATATTGTTTGGATTTGTATTAACAGAATTATTCTTAATAGTACACGAGCTGTTTTGCGCTAACAGAAATATCTCATGGAACAAATGCAAAGGGCATTAGAACTACAGCAACATACGACGCACAATCGAAATGCTTTATCATGCATACTCCAGACTTTGAGGCTGCAAAGTGTTGGGCTGGTGGTTTAGGTGATTAGCAAGAGAAAAGTCGGAGATGATTTCCAGTAAATAATATGTATATAAATAAATTATACTTTCAGGAAAAACTGCAACACACGCTCTCATATTTGCTCAATTGCTCACACCTGATAAGCATAATCATGGTCTCCACACATTCATTGTACCCATACGGGATCCAAACACTCATCTTCCTCTACCAGGTGTGACTGTTGGCGATATGGGCGAAAAAATTGCAATAAACGGTGTGGACAATGGATTTGTAATTTTCGATAATTATCCAGTTTCTCGATTGTGCTTATTGAATAAAACAGCAAGCGTTACAGAGGATGGACAATATTTAAGAAAAGTAAAGAACGAAAGCAAAAGATTTGGTAAGTGGGTCCACCTATGCGTTACAATTTTATAGGAAAACTTTACATTGGGATTTGTGCAGGTGCGTCGTTGGGTGCATTATCATCGGGTCGTGCTACGATTACATCTATAACCTCAAACGTTGGATCCGTTGCAATAGTAATTGCGATTCGATATTGCGCTGCACGGAAACAATTTGGCCCGTCGGAATCTGAAGAATGGCCAGTCATAGAATATCAAGCACAGGTACTTAAAGTAATCAAATGAAACGATTTCAAGTAAACATTGTTGCACATCTAAAACTTGTCGTGAACGCATAGCAATGGCGACTGTTCCCACACTTGGCAGAAATATACGCATTAAAAATCTTCTCAGCCACGTTTGTGAATCAGATGTCTGAGTTTCAACTTAATCTAACGAATGCTATGAACGAGGATAGCATTGGTAGCCAAGGTATGGAAATCCATGCATTATCTTCTGCAGCTAAGCCGCTCTCTTCATGGACTTGTCGAGATATTATTCAAGATTGCCGTGAGTCCTGCGGAGGCCACGGATTCATGAAAAGTATGTAAATATTAAAGCTTGTGAACATGTGAAAAGTTCGTCATTTTAATTGTATGTTACTCAAAATTTATTTCATAATAGTGTCACGCTTGGGAGAATTAAGGTCTGAAAATGACGCAAATTGTACCTACGAGGGGGAAAACAATGTATTAATTCAACAAGCCAGTAATTGGTTACTGAACCAATGGTCGAATATGCTCAATGGAAAGTCTGTTAATTCTCCTCTCGGAACAGCATTGTTCATAAATGATGCCAACAAAATTTTAATGAAAAAGTTTCAGCATACGACCATTCAAGATACATTAAAAATAGAAAGTACGAAAACAACTTTTTAAAATAGTATGGAGTTCTCTCTCCATTCAGGCAATACATAGCTTATCATTTACAGATTTACTTGCATCCTTCCAATGGCTAATCTGTTACTACTTGAAAAGGACTTACAAAAGGACGCAATATTTAAAAAGCAATGGCAGCGATGATTTTGAAATCAGAAATAATATACAAGTGTTTTTCGCGCAAACCTTGTCTCTGATATATGCACAGGTAATATCAAGTATATTTAATGGTAAAGACTTCCATTCATATTAACATCGGTAATATTTCTTCCTCGCAGCATGCTGTACTGAAATACTTTATAGAACGTATTCAACATCCTTCATGGAGATCTGAAGAACGCAATGCATTAACAAAATTATGTTCCCTTTATGGAGCTGTCGCTTTAGAAAAAAGATTGGGAGACTTTTATGCTGGTGGTTACGCAACACCTAGGAGTAACATGGAGAACTTTCTGCGAATAGGCATGATAACGTTGTGTAAAGAATTAGTTGATGATGCTGTAGCTCTAGCAGACGTTCTAGCACCACCAGATTTTATCATAAACTCACCATTGGGAATGGCAGATGGCGAGGTATATAAATATATTTATCTCCTACTTTTTCTAATGTGCTTTTTTTCTTATAATGTTGTTCTATACATAGGTATATAAACATATCAAAGAATGGATTTTTAAAGACAAAGAAAACTTTGCCCGGCCTACATGGTGGAACGAAATCACACGATCTAAGTTGTGATATGTACATATATTTAACTAACTTTTTATTTTTATAATATTATATTTTTATATATATATATATATATTAGGAAAATAAAAAATTTTTATATATTATTCTTACAAAATACGGAAGTCAAGAATAATTCACTTATGATAATTATACTTATGCCAGTATATGTGCGCGTTTCCCATCGGGCAATGAGTTGTAGAATCTGTTTCTACTACTCCCTCGCATGGCACGCCTGTCCTCGCCATTGATGCTTCCGTAGTTACATTGTTTAGGCTTTTATGGTCACGAATTGACCAACATTTCGCTAGAGTCGAAAATATGTGTGATTCGGGGCGTGCCCTTCTTCTGCATTTCTTAGAAGTGACATCTTTTCAGCTCGCAATAATAGTAGTATAATAATTGATACATACCAATATTACAGTTCGGTATGTCTTTTAGTTGTAATTAAAGATTCATCTGTTTCTGCAAACCACTCAGTGTAAACCGTTTGTGGTTCAATCATCCAAAACTTGTGAAAAGATATAGGTTCTTGAGAAGCGAGATAGGCAGTTGCATAATCAGACGGACGTGCCTGGAATAAATACATTGGGACATTGAAGTAGACCGAGAACTAAACCTCTTCGACATAATTGCCAATTACTAGTAAAACTCCCTCTTGCTAACCTCTTGCTCTCTCTAGTACCATTATATTTTCTGGTAATTATTTACATTACGGAACAGGAAATGTGTTGACCTCGAAAACATAGTCATCGAAATACAATAAGTATTGCTAAATACTTGTGAGCCACTTTACATTATGTGGTCTTAGCTAGCCGTGCGTAACGAACAATTGTGTATCGATGAGGTTAAGTACAAAATAGATAATAATGAAAACTACAATCATAATATGTAAAGGTGTGCGAGAACCCGAAAATGTCGGGTCGGGGTGGGTTCTCGAATATATCGCGATTCCCGAGATACCCTTCCGACCCGTCCCGACCGTGGGTCCCATGAAAATCACCGACTCCAAATTTGACCGACAACAACTTTAGTCGACGTCAGTATTATCCGAATTAACATCATTTGACAACAACGTTAACCGACTGCATCTAAGTTTTTATAGTGTAATAATTATATTTTTATACAAAAGTAGAAGTGTCAGTGCAGAATAATTAAAGAATAAAACGATTTACTATTGGATAATACTGTCGTCGATGGTCAAAGTCGTCGGTTAAAGAAGTTGTCGGCCGAAGTTATTGTCGGTCAAATCTGGAGTCGGTGAAATATTGTCGCTGATTTTCATTGGACTGTCGGGTACCCAACATTTTCAGGTTCTCGCATGCCTCCAGTAATCAGTGATGCCAGAACCGTGGTACCGTGGTACTAAACCGTACCACAGCATACCCCCACCATAGCCTACTATTGCCCCTACGTTCCTTTCGAACGTGCCCGCGCGCTACACTCACCAGCGTACCTCTACTATGTGACATGGTGCGCTGGTGCGTGTAACGCGCGAGCGCGTTGGAAAAGGAACGTAGGGGCAATAGTAGGCTATGGTGGGGGTATGCTGTGGTACGGTTTAGTACCACGGTACCACGGTTCTGGCATCACTGCCAGTAATATGCATTTCATACTTGATGAAACAACGGTGAATGAATAGGTTGTACTCCGATTCGTGCCAGACACGCACCAAACAGATACATATCATCTGGAGTTGTAGGAGATGGACAATCACACCTGCCTGGTTGTACCATCTGATGAACTAAAGGCTTGGATAAAACGAGCCCAGCACCACCTGTTAAGTAGTCATACCCATAAAGTTTGTCCCATAAACGAAAGCCGTATCTTTCCCCAATTGCAAGTGGTATGTAGGGATTGTAGCATGTTAACAAACGCATCAAACGTGCTACGCTAATATGAAATAAATAAGATCATGTTATTATAGTAAATATACATTAACATAGAGTACAGAGGAAGTAATTTACCTAAATATCGTATCATCATCGCTGATTACAAGCCAATTCAAATTATTTTTCTTTAATATCTTGTCTGCTTCTACTAAAATATTATAAGTCTTTTCACAGTGTCCGTGTGTTGTGTTTGGCACGATGAAAGCCTCAAGTAAATGTTTATCTACAACAAAGAATGGCGTATTACCCACGTAATAAGCAGTAAACTCGAGTAATATATTTAATACATGTATGGTATAATTATAACTGGTCATACCAGCTGCATCACTGAAGTAACCAATGTTTTCAACATGTTTTGTCCATAACTTCTTAATCACAGCAATTCTTTCAACATGATATTTTGAACATGTTTTTACAGCAAAATACGCGTTCTTGGAAGACACGGATGAATCCTGTATTTATTTAAACTTCCATTAGTATATGATAAGTAAGTAGAAGAGTAAGTACTATTTTTATTTCATAATATAGGTCCTTTAATAACAAACAATCGTCTGCATCTAAAATTGAATTAGTGTCCGGTGACTTATGGACGGGAGTGTACATTGTTTACAAAAAACAGTATTACTTTTTCATCTTTTACTAATAATTATTATTTTCAAGAAAAACGCTGGCTAATAATAGCATGAACACCCCATATGTAGAATTCGAGAAGGTGCAATCTTTTGATCATATTATATGAAATTCTACTGTATGTACATTAAGTGTATTAGCCCCTTGTTTGATGATATGTGTGAATAAACACATAATACATATAGCATGACCAACTTGTTGTTCATCTGCGAAGACCATGTAAAGATGGGGTTTTTCAGTAGTCAAAAACGCTAGATAGATCAACCTAGGCTGCAGTCCCCCTCAAAAGTCGGGGTTGTCTCTTTTTTTAGCTGTCGCAGCTTCATGTTTCCGAATAATACAAATTACGCCTTTTCTTTCTTTTGGGCGGTGAGGAAATGCAATTACGCACATCCCAATGAGATGGAAGTTAGGGGGTAGTGTGGGGCTCGACACGGTTTCCGGATAAAGGACTGTGCCATACCCACTAAAACCCCACCGTCCAGGACCCTTGCGGGACCTTCTTCCGCCTCCCTCTCCTCCGGAGACAGCGCAAATTCTGTGACCCGCTGTCCGCAATACTCCAGTGACTTGTTTCTCCGGATCTATTCCACTCCTGTTCTTGTCTAATCGGAATGCAAATTACGCCTCGTAAACATAAAAATAGGACTTTTGAAGGTGGCCTAGATCAGGGATGGGCACGGGTGGGGCCCCTCAAACGCCTGCTTCCCCCACCAAGCTTCCTTTCCGTAGCGCTCCTCGCGGCTCCGATGCACGAGGCCTGTGCACTGCTTGCGACGGACGAAGCGCGTCTTTCTTTCATAGTAACGACGGAAGCTGGTGGGGGACAGTAGGCGCTACGGTGGGGACGGCTTTGCCTCAATTGAGGCAAAAATGCCCATCCCTGGCCTAGATGGATCTTTCATCTAGCGCTTTTGACTACTGCAAAACCCCATCTTTGCATTATTTAGAAATGGGAAGGCGCATCCTGCACCCTTGCAATCCTGGAAACGAGACTACCCCTTGAAACATGCATTGTTGACTATGGTACATACAATGTCAAGTAAAATCATAAAGAACAGAGTTCTCATATAAAGCTATTAACTTACACAAGGATGGAAAAATCTTGGATAAGTGGCACAATCAGAAGTAGATACAATACACAAGTCAGGTACATGTGTCAATCGTACTCCCTTGACACCATGGAGAACAAACAATGCGAATTCGTAGGACGCATCAATTGAAAAGTCTTCCTTGGGTCCTTCTCCTGCAATAAGTTTTTTTACTAGACTGAAAAAGAAAAATACAATTTCTGCATATTGTTCAATCAAATTTATGAAACAGTAGATTTACAATCAACGTTTAAATAAAATACCTATTCATCAATGCTGATGTTATTGCAAAACCTGAAGCTATGTGTGGGTATTTAAGTTTTTTATTGTGCTCTGCAAAATGATGTATAATTGTTGGTTCACGATCATATAATGCATGACCAATCCATAAATCCTATAATGAAAAATTTCTATGTAGAATAATGATTCGTACACATAACCAATTTTTTATAAAAGAATACCCATACCTTATGATGATTATACTTCGAAAAAACATTCAATAGTTTACTTAATCTAATTACAGTACTTTCCAAACAAAAAAAAAACCATTTAGAAGTTCGATGTGTAATTAGTAAATGTTCCAATAGCGGTAATATCATCCATGATCCATTAATGTTCGACTCGTGAGATAAAACTATTTCAGGAGGATCCTAATATGTATAATCACAAGGTCATAACTTCTAATAAACTAATTATAATAAGTAATAGCTTATGCATACCTCATCAAGGATATTAGCTTGTTCAATAATATCTTTTTTCAAAAGATCAGCATGTGCTATATGATAACCATCCTTTTGACTCAAAACAATAAATGTTGTATCGCTAGGAGCTATAAAGAGAAATAAATTGTTTATACTATACTTATAAAATATTTAGATAATATATTCCAATGTATAGCTTACCTAAAATTCTTGTATCACTTGTCCCGAGGCATAGAAGAAAGAGTAACGCATGTAGAATATGTATGAAAGGCATTATTTCCTAAAGAAATAAAAATGAGTTTGTGTAAGTATGTATGTCAGGGATGGGCATGTTTGCCTCAATCACCTCAATTGAGGCAAAGCCGTCCCCACCGTAGCGCCTACTGTCCCCCACCAGCTTCCGTCGTTACTATGAAAGCAAGACGCGCTTCGTCCGTCGCAAGCAGTGCGCAGGCCTCGTGGCAGTGCTTCGACTCGTGCATCGAAGCCGCGAGGAGCGCCACGGAAAGGAAGCTTGGTGGGGGAAGCAGGCGTTTGAGGGGCCCCACCCGTGCCCACCCGTGCCCATCCCTGAAGTATGTAGTTCTAAAATGTCTAATAAAAATTTTAAATATTGACAAAAATAGATGTTAAAGTACAATTATACATATACATACCACAATGTCAAAATTTCCTTTAATTCTGCATATTTACCTATTCATTTTTTTTAAGATTTGAATAATATTAGAAACATCAAATTGTTAATTAAAATATTTTCTACAAGTTTTCGTTTGAATATGATTACTCCAGACCACATGAACACAGTGATGCCAGAACCGTGGTCCGTGGTACCGTGGTACTAAACCGTACCCAACCGTACCACAGCATACCCCCACCATAGCCTACTATTACCCCTACGTTCCTTTCCAACGCGCCTGCGCGCTACACTCACCAGCGTACCTCTACTATGTGACACGGTGCGCTGCTGCGTGTAACGCGCGAGCGCGTTGGAAAAGGAAAGTAGGGGCAACAGTTCGTCATAGTGGGGGTATGGTTTAGTACCACGACTATGGCATCACTGCATGAACATAGATACCTATACACCTATATACTATATATATGTGACTGTGTTGCGGAGTTTAGAAGCTACATTCACGGAATTCTGTTCAATCCACGCATGCGTACAGAAAATTATTTTTAAAAATTGTTTGCGACCACACGAACTTTTATAGTTCAATTCTGAAAAGAAGGGGTAGAAATCTGTGATTTCTCTATATATGTAAATGATATTCTAAATAAAGATACACTATTTTGCGCGCATACAGGGTGTCCCAGAAAGAGCGTAGGAGAAGGAAAGACCTAACCCAGACCACAGCCTACTCTACTACTAGCCGTGCTGAACAACTTGGCAACACTGTCGTGTTTACAGTTCGAGAGTCCGGTTTTCAATATCGGGAGTCTTGTGCTTGGGATTATAATTAACGCTTTTTTCATAAAAAATTATGTTAAAATACACAGTTTGTTGTTAATTATGTTTAAGCAATGTGTAAATATTATAACTATGGTAAGTAGAAGTGATATTAAAGCATATTAATATTTATAAATGCGGTATACATTTTGTGGACTCTCGGAACAGTTTGGTGTTGTGATACATAATATTTGAAATATTTCCAGTGGTTTTAAGAAAATAGAAGCTTGAAGCAATGGGAAATCATCTTTGGACTACAATGCAACATTTGAAAATGAATGAAGGGATATATAAGTTAATAGAAGCCTGAAATAGACGAAATTATTGTGACGAAGTCGAAGAGGTTAAGTGACGTCAAAAAGGTTGGGTAATCAGTTACTGCAGAGAAAAGTTGTGCAGGTAATATATTATAATTATAAATTTTTAGAAATGATATGTGCATTAATTTCTAATTGACTATTGTTTATAGTTTTAACATAATCATTTAGTAAAATATTTGAACAAATTGATAATTTAAACAAAATACTGTGATAATCTTTACCACAAATGCATCTATCTAAAAATGATTAATTTACATATAATGTGTTTATGATTTCCAGATTTCAGAAGATCTGATTCCAAAGGAACGTTTATTATGGCTTCGATTATTGCACACATGTGAGTAAATACAATTGTTACATCTTCTGTAGGAGTGGGAAAACCACTCCTTTGTAAATCATCAAAATATACATTATTTACAGTTGTACCTTTATCCTCCACAATTAATAATTTACATATATTACAATTTAATTTTTCTGCAACAGAATGGAACCCATAACCGAATACATGGAATCATCAACAATACAAGTGGATAAATAATCACTGTCAAAAAGTTCTGGAAAACCGCTGACATCAACAGAAAGATTATGAAGATCATTACTATCATCATCACAATTCATGAAATAATAATTCATTACCTTCTTGAAAAACTTGTAATTTCGTGTCATTACTAATCACAATCTGTGTTTTAAGTACCAAGAAACCAAAAGTATCACTACATACAAGCATGCAAAAATAAATTTTTGAATTTGTTATTTTGATACTCCAATGGTTCGAAATTACAAGCTTTTCTTTATAATTGTTTATTAAATTTAAGAAACCACTAATTAGATCAGAATCAATAAACTCTCTAACTAAATTTTCATGGTTTTCAATTATTCTTTCTCTGCGCTCTATACTCTACAGGATCTTTTCTTTGTGGTAGCACACGTTTTGATAGTGAATTGGAAAAAATGGAATTCGGATATATCTCAACAAAAAATTTTCCAGTACACCATTAGTACTCTGATACCTTTGGATATAAGTTTCTACAAAATGCAGAATATTTTGTTGATGCCCAATTTTTACGAGGAATAGCAGCCATCCATTTTATCCGCAATTGCTCATCTTTGGGGAATAAAAATATAGAAATATAATTATTTTCTGTCAGAGTAGTATCATAATTTCCCTTACAATTGGGGATACAACAATGCCGTGGCATTATTAACTAATAAATATAGTATAAAACTTGTGAAAAGAACTATGTAAAACAAATTTTCGAAAAACTCTGTATGTATATAATACATATGTTTTTGTAAAAATTTAGTTGTGATACTATTAAAATGTTATTAATACTAAATTGAAATGTATTGAAAGAACAATAGATTCTATTAAGTAAATGTTCTATACACAAAGATAAAAACCTAAAAAGTTAATAAATAATACTTACCTCCATTATTGCACTCTTTTATTTTCGAAAATTAGCTATACTACATAATAATAAGTACACTATGTGTACTACACTTCGATAAGAACATTTGAAAACTACGCGGGAAACTGAGAGGCCGGTAGGGGAGATTGAGAGTCTGATTGAGTGGGTTGGGTTAGGTATATTGATATATATATGACAATCGGACTCTCGCAGTGTTGCCATTTTACCTTCAGCACGGCTAGTAGTAGAGTAGGCTGTGCCCAGACCAATCAGATAGCGGCTATAGCGATAGGATTCCGGCTCGGCCAACGGCAACGCCACGCTCTGATTGGTCCGTGTTCTTCGTAACTCGAAAACAAAGCGTTTTGGCGCGAATTAGCAAAAGAAAGATCACCTCTTTCTTTTTCCTACACTCTTTTTAGGACACTTGTACATACTGTGAACTGTTCCGGGTAGCGGAGCCAATTGTCCTTACTTATTCATATAAGTTAGGAATATTCATTACAAAACAATCAATTCTCTGTATAATTTTTAATATTTAAAAAATTCATTTTTCAATTAAAACAAAATAGATCACAGTAGGACAAACTTTCTATATTAGATTAAAATAACAGTTCAGTGCAACAAGTAGTCATCACGTAAGTACAGTATATTTTCATAAATATTGATCAAAATCAGAAAACTCAAAGGCTCGAATTTTATAAGAAAATTGAAAACCAACAAAATATTTCATATCGTATATGTTGCATTATATTTTGTTTTTAACGAAATCGAATTCGAACTGTTTCAATTAATTTGCGGATTATAATATAAAATCATTTCCCCAATTTCCTTCCACTCAATGCTTATTTTAAAATACTCAATATTTATTCTATAATGTTTTACAAAAACGTAGATTCGAAAATATTGGTAATATTTAAAAACAATACATAAAGATTAGACTCACTTTAGGAGACTAAAATTTTGGTTTCATTCTCTTTTTGTGCATAAAAGAAATGGAAGGGATTTCAAGATTAATAACATGTTTTTACATAATACTGGATGTTTTTAATATATGTATCTTCAGAAATCATGAAATAATATGTATGAATTTATGAAGAAATTATTTATAGCAACAGTAGCTATTCAGTGAGATTACAAAAACAAAATTCATGTACAATAGAAAATAATTATTATCTAACATTATAGATATATTTTATTACTAACACTTTACAAAATTTATGATGATAAGTATTTCCTGCCATACAATTGCGCCTTTTTCTCAAACCCAATAGACTTAATTGGTGTGTTTAGTTTGTAGAATGGGTTCATAGAATACTAGAAGGAATATTTAAGAAGAATTAATAAATAACTTCTATACAATATTGTAATAAGTTAGACTATTAAAGATATATAACAAGATAAATTTCAAATGCATTTTCTTACTTTTATATATGTCTCATACATTTCATTGAAGAAATTTTTTATACCATCTTCATTCTTGCTATCGTGTACCATAATGAACCTAATGTGAGTCGCTGTAACAAAAGCGCTCACAAACCATTGATTGAATTTATCCACAATTTTCAAATGCATGTTTGTTGTTTTCCATGTATGCTCATCTACAAGGTCTAATGCAGAATGCGCAATGAATTGGTTCAAATGCGAGTAATCTTCCTTCTATTAAAAATAAAAATGTAATTAGTTCATGTTAAACGATAGCGTGCAAAGATAAACACAGGCAAATGAATCGTACGAGATTATATTATACTTTCTAGATGAAAAGGATAGATGAAAATCATTTTACAATATTTCTTATATGAACAACTATAATGTAACCTATATATGTATATATAACAAACCTTCGCATCTTTTCCAGAATTGTTGAATTCAATTTCAAATAAAGGGTTATCTGCATGACCAACAATTACAAAATAATAATAAGCTGTCATTGCAGTAACTTTGGGAAATATTATGTCAATGACAAATATTTTTCTAAATATGCACGCTGATGTTATTATTTTTTATATATGTAGACAACTCTTTTCTTGGCCAAATCGTTATCGGCGAACAATTTTAATAGTATCTCCAACTTGAGTACATATAAGCACATATGTAAGTACATACTATTTATATATTTACACAAACTTCAAAACGTATTGTCTTATCATGTTATCAACTGAATGAAAACAAAACACTGTTCCGGAGTCCGGACCAGTCCGGACTGACAGATTGCAGACTATTGACTAACTCGAAATGTATTCTGTACATAGATATGTTCGATATAACCGATGTACGTTGCAATTAAAACTTTTCAGTAAACAATAATGCATTAAACATGAATCAAAATATAGTACAAACATGTATATACATACTGCATAGTATAAACATCGTTGCACAGGTTATATTATAGAAGCCATTGCACGCGAAAGCAGCAGGCGATGTATTAAGATGTCAAACTTAAATAAAGCTGAAGTTTTTACGATTACTTAAAGTTTATATAGTTATGTGCGACAGTTTTCAATAAAATAAGCATATATCTTCTCTGCGATTTAATACGTTATTAGTGAAAAATGATGTATGGCATATACCCCGGCCTTTTACGATTTAGCTTCCTAAAGACCATTTCATTCTGTGATCGTTATCATTAAACTCATTTTCGTTTCGCCATGTATGCACATATTTGCTCGGCTGCGTAAGTAAATTAAACGTCATAAGTATTAGTAAGCTGTAACCAGATCACAGGTGCCAGCAGAGAACAAAACACGTGTCAAAGCCTATTGTTCAACAAAGTGCCCTTGATCGAACAAACCGTAAAATTGCTTTGGACGTGTCACAAGTAAAATCGCTCCGAATTCCGATTGAAAATAGGTAAGGATGTTTACTAATAGTGCTATTTTAATTTAAATTATATCTGCGTGACGATTTTTACGAAAATTCTACAATGTAAATAATAATAAGTTTTTTTATATTGTTTCGTTTTATGTGAAGGTAAAGTATAATTACTTTGAAGATTATATCTCTAAATAGTTTTTGCTGAGTGTATATATATCTCTGTTCCTATAGAATTCAAATTTTATGGATCACCTTACACATTATGACGACTTTACATACATATACATATACTCATTCATTCTGTCAGAGTATACACTTTAACGTACTATATTGCATTATCGCAACAGTTGCATAATGTACAATTAAGTTTGCAGCTTCCTTATTATTGATTAAATTATATGTTTTCCTTTCAGCTTTACAGGATCTGGATTTATAGAAACTGCTAGTTTTCATGCACTTAATACTAAAAGTAGCAGCGAAAGACATGTCCATTTATTTAAGGAATTCATCATTCGTGGAACAGTCAAGACAATTCGGGATTTGCAGTTATCTATGCAAACATTTTCAGGTATTTTACAGTTGTATTAAAAGCTAAATTACGAAGTTATAGTGTGGGAGAAAAGGGGCAAAACACTTCGTCCATTTCCATATTTTGTGTGACAAACGTTGTACATAAAACATAGGCACACTAAGTAATAAGTTTATGCATTATACAACAAGGAAGTTATAGAAAAATTGTTAATTAAAACTAATTTTGATGGGATTTAATGATAGGCTACTCGATACATTTCTAATTCTTCTATGAAACAAGAACCAAGAATAGGGATAAAGTCATTAATAAAGGAGCAAAATCAATTAGATTTTATTGTTATAGTAAAAAAATTACAGTATAACAAATACTATAATTCCATGTAACTTTGAGGTCACATATTGATACATCAATATTTTTAAATCTAATTCTATTTGTAGGAAAAATGTAACAGTATCTTCTGTTATGCCTCCTACATAAACAAGAAAGTTATGCATCACTATTGTCAATTATTCTTTCACTTTCACTTTTGCCCGAACTGTGAATTCATTGTTAATTTGTATCTAGGGAATGATACTTGCTGTTTTCAAGTTACATATGTATACAGGGTGAGGCACCTAAGACTTACACCGAAAATATCTCCGTTGTTTTTAGCAATACAAGAAAATGTTTCAGGCAGAAAATGTTTGGTTCAGTGGGGCAATTACTGCGACAGAGAAGTTTCTTTTCTCTAGGTCATATTTTCCGATATTTCAAGATCATCGTCGTTTTTTTTTTAAATGGAACAATGTATTTTAATTAGGGTAACGTTATAGCTAATGAAAAGACAAATTCAACCATGTTGAGCATATGTTGAGCTTCAAATGATCTTTGAAGGAGTTATTCTTCAAAAAGCATAACTTAATGTATGAAGACCATGTTCATGCTTACCATACTATACATAGATACAGGGTGTGTCACCTAACGTTGCCACCTGAAATATCTTTGTGATTAACTACTCGTTAATCATTCACTAATTTTCGAAGCCCCATATTTTTAGACTTCATACTTAGGCTTTAGAAACAACAAAGATATTTGAGGTGGCAACGTTAGGTGTTACCCTGTATACCTACCGTATATATACCGCTGAAGGGTACTAATACTTTAGTATGTATTACATTTTGTTGGTTCAATTTTGTGGGAGGGAAAAGGAGGTCCCCAACGTTTTTTAAAATAGAAAGTAATACTGATTTTTTGTTGTTGTGATACCTCTCACTATTTGAATAGTATTTGGTTGAACCATTTTTTTGATTTTAATTGTTATCACATATGTAGTTGCAGAAAAACGCGTGTAAACACGGAACGTACGGCCGAAAGCGCACTACGTACCGTCAAATATATACATATTGTATATATACATATATATAAAAAAGTACGAGTGACCTTGAAAAAACCATTGAAAAATGATATTCATAAAAAAAGTTGCTCCATCTAATTTGCCTTTTGAAACCACATCAAAGGCTGTACGACTCCGCGAAATTCGCCATATTTCTGCGATATCATTTGTAATCTTTTATCGTGATAACGAAGTACAAACACAAGTGCCATCGATATTATTAAAGTATCTACGTTTCCGACAGCACTTGCTGATAATAGATATAGCAAAATAGTGCTGCATGTCGACGTATTTAAACCAAATTGTTTCCCAAAACCGTTTTATCAAGTACACAAATTCATTTTTAATAGTGTTTATTACTTTGCAATTTGTGTCTGTTCTGAATTGGGTAGTTTTATAAGTCTATGCAGTTTTACGAAATTCCAAAATCGCATGTGCATAAAACTTGGTGTGAAGTGGCCTTTACATAACGTTCCCGGTTTAATAGCAAACTGAACAGAAAATACAAATATTAAATATGTATTGTTTTTCTTATGCCTAGTAACAGAGGAGGACTGCCTGCAATAGTTGTCTTGTTGCATAATTGAAATTACATGTTTTTATCATGTATCATGGTGCGACAAAGGCTCCCAAATATTAATGGTGCGTATGTATTAAAATATATTCTTGGGTGCAACGACACTTCAGCGTTATATGATATAAACTGCTCTCCTCTTAGAGAGTATATGTAGAGAGTCGTGAGCGGCGGCGCAGCGGCCCGCGCTTATAACGTGTCTTAAATATATACAGGGAGGAACCACGAATTGTGACCAGTAGAGATTACTCTGTTATTGGCAGTCCGATCGAAAATGTTTTTATCAGGTACTATAGCATGATTTCAAGAGAGCTTCACGTGATTATTTTTTGTCAACTCTTTTTTTTCACGATTTTTCAAGGTCACCTTCAATTTTTTGCAGATACACCTATCATTTTCTTTTACGCTTATCTGTTAGAGAATTTCAAGGCAAATTCGATAAATATAATAACATTAAAAACTTGCAAAAAATTGCAAAAAAAATTCTGAAAAAGTTGCATGGTTTCCTGGGGTACATACAGTGCTCTAATCTGTTTTTTATTACTTTGCTTTTTTTATCGAGATATGAGAGTCACCTTCAGTTTTTTAAATGGAATGTCTAATATTTTTTCTCAAATTCGGATAAATTATGAAATTCTGCGTAAGAAAGTATTATACAAAGTGTGACTTGAAATGAACAATTACTGAGATATTTTTAAATTAATAATCTTCTATTGGGAAATACGCTCAGTCAACGTGATTCGTAACACGACTTTGTTTGCGAATTTCATAATTTATCTGAATTTGAGAAAAAATATTAGGCATTCTATTTCAATAACTGAAGGTGACCTTCATACCTTGATAAAAAATCAGATTACAGTATTGTATGTTCCCCTAGGAACCCTGCAACATTTGTTTGAACATTTTTTTCGTACACCAAATAACTCGTAAGTTATTTGAAATCGTCACGTTACGAGAACTCACCCTGTGAACGTGTGATTAACGTTTCTAGCTTCTTAAAAGCTTCTTAAACTTATGCCAAACCGCACTGGAATTTGTACTTAAATAAATACTTATTTTCTTTTGCAGGTATAAGAAATGGTAGACATTTCGTTGTAACTCTTATTGCGGGTGTAATTTTTGGATTTTTCTCCGCGTGCCTTTTAATAGCAACTACAAGAGATGTGCCATACGTTTTTAATTGGTTTTCTGGTGGATCGATGCTTTCTAGAGATCCCCACCATTACTCGGAACTGGAAGGAGAAGTAAATATACTAGATACAATAATATATAGTTCTAGCAAAATTTCTTTTCAACCAACTTGTCATGTTTTAAACGTATGTAATAGACGGGACCTCAAACAGAGGTAAAGTTTCATGGCGAAGATGAAGATTTTCACAAAGGTGAAGATGAAGTTGCACAAAACCTTGCGAAGAAAGTACGTGTTCTTTGTTGGGTGATGACAGGTCCAAAGAATCATCAAAGCAAAGCGCAGCACGTGAAAGCAACATGGGGCAAACGATGTAACATTCTTTTATTCATGAGTTCTGTGGAAGGTAAATTATATGCTTGCATTGCTTTTTTGACGACAGCATTATTCGATATTAACATCGTTTGACAACAACGTTAACCGACTGCATCTAACTCCTTCTGGTGTAATAATTATATTTTTATATAAAAGTAAAAGTGTCAGTGCAGAATAGTTAAAGAAAAAAATGTCGGTGATTTTTATGGGACCCGTTTTGAACATCGAATCGGAGAGAAACATATTTGAAACGTTATTGAACTTTTTCTGTTTAGATGACAAGTTACCCACAGTTGTTCTACCAGTAAAAGAGGGGAGGGAAAATCTGTGGGCGAAAACCAAAGAAGCGTTTAGATATGCCTATGAAAAGTACAAAGACGAAGTAGATTGGTTTATGAAGGCTGATGATGATACGTTAGTATATATTTAATTACAACTTTGTTACTACATACTTGGGGTTCGATATTTGAAAGTACAGTAATGTCCGACTGCAAGTCATTTCTCGGTTCTGTGTTGCGATCTACATATTAGGTGAAGTAAAAAGTTCTGAGTTCTTTATTTCGAAAGCGAAAAACGCTCAGAACTTTTTACTTCACCTAATATAAGCGGGAAACTATGGCTTCACAAACCGCACCGAACGTACAAAGGACAGGGAAGCTCGACAGGCCTCGGTCGCCGAGAAGGGTAAACATAACTAATCCAGTAACAGAACTTGGCATGTTTCTAATGGAAATGATACCAAATATGGTATAATTCCAATAATACACATGTATTTACTTGTGTAACGAACGATGAATGTTTTCGACGCAAAGAAGGACAGCATATGGGAAAGAAAGAGACGCGGAGAGTCGCGGCGCGCCGGCACAGTTCAAAGCATTTCCCATACGCTGTTCTTCGTCGCGTCCGAAACATTCATGGTTCATTACACAAGTAAATATCATTGAAATTATATCATATTTGGTATCATTTTTATTAGAAAAATGCCACGAATATGTTGGTCAAAGTTTCATAAAAAATAAAGAAGTTTGTAATTGGATTAGTAGTTCACACCGTACACCCGCCCGGTATTGGATTACGCGGCGTGTTTACACTGCGCGGCGACCGAGGCAGCTCGAGCTTCTTGGCCCCTCGCGGGGTGTGCCCGCAATGAAAATCGCTATTGAAGGTTCCATTAAAAAGTGTTTATCCATGTACCATAGATTTTTCAAGATTATGCAATAATCACCGGTCGGTAATGTGTTGAGCTTTCAGGAAGACATATAGTCGGATATTACTGTAGAATGAAATCGAATTTGATACGATCATGGTTCAACTATATGGATTATATAAATTCTGATTAAATTATTATAACTTACAGATACGTGGTAGTAGAAAATCTGCGGTACATGTTGTCGTATTACAATCCAAGTTCACCCCTGTACTTTGGCTGTCGATTCAAACCGTTCGTTAAGCAAGGATACATGAGCGGTGGTGCAGGATATGTACTTAGCAAGGAGGCTGTACGTAAATTCGTAGAAGATGGTTTGCCCGATAAATCTAAATGTCGCGAGGATAACGGAGGTGCTGAAGACGTGGAAATGGGAAAATGCCTAGAGAAGGTCGGTGTCAAAGCGATGGATACTCGGGATTCACATGGTCGCGGTAGATTTTTCCCATTCGTCCCGGAACACCATTTGATACCCAACCATGTAGATAAGAACTTTTGGTACTGGAAGTACATTTACTACGATGTCAAAGATGGTCTCAATTGTTGTTCTGATAGCGCGATATCGTTTCACTACGTCTCGCCCAATATGATGTATGTTCTTGAGTACTTAATTTATCATTTAAGGCCATACGGCATTACACACGTTGTAGAGAAACTTACTGTGGATCAGACGATCACTGTATCAACGGAGTACTAGTCTTTAGATTGTTTTAATGTAAACACGTTTTTATGTTAAAAAACATCCCAGTAGCCAATTCTGCTTCGAGCAAATTTTTATCAACGTTTATAATCGTACTTTGTGAGCAACAGGCGGCCATTATGGTGGCAAGAACATGCTTGGAGCAGAATTTGGCCCCTATTTGCTACGAATTTGCCACCAAAACTTGTCGACAAATTCCGAGCCTAATGCGGAAAAAATGGCTTGGTATTTTAATGTGAAGTTTGCAGGCTCAATTCCATGCCACACCTTGCTCTCGTGAAGAGGACAGGTCGGTCCACCTTCCTCTAAGAGTACATATGTAATAGGCAAACTCGGAGTAAATCTTGCTGTAGGAGGAAAAACGGAATTTTATTTAAATTTACAAATTAAATGATTTTAAGTTTCATGTACTTTCAATAATTAAACTCCGTTTACTCTTGGAGTAAGGTTAGGCTCACTCTTAGTGCGACCGACCTGCCCTCTTCACGAGGACAAGGTTTTGCGCCGGTAAACTTTGCACGCAAATACCGAGCCTAATGCGGAAACAAATGAGTCGGAATTTGTGGAAAAGTTTTGGCGGCAAATTCATAGCAAATAGTTTACTGGGAAAATTAATTTTAAAGCTCAACCTCATTATCAATCCTAAGCACCAACAATTATTTCGTATTCTTGTATTTAGGTATACAACGCTAGTCCATTCAGGCCAACGAATTTAATCATGACTGTATTCACTGAAAGATAAAGTGTGTGATATCTAATATAATTGTTTAATATACGTATATATAGGATCTTTAAAAAATACGAGGCTAGGAGAATCATGCACATGCACGCATACGAATCGAAAAATCCTTTACCAGTTTGTAAAGTTCAGACATCGTTTTTGTGATATTAACAGTTGAAAATTCGTTGATCGAATTTGACGTGTGCTGTTCAACTCTCAGCTAGCTGACCTGTCGACCATACGTGCGTTCACACGTTGCCAAAAAGCCGAAAATAATGCCCCTAAGATCTTTTCTTTGTGCACTTTATTGTAACAGCTTGGGGCTAGAACGGGAGTCGGGTTTGATCAATCGGAAACATTCATTAAAAATCAATATTTCTAACGTTCTGCAGAGATTAAAACAGAAAATCAGTTGACACCAAAGAAGCCTTTGTTAGAGGCTTTCTTTTTTTAGTTGATGTTTTGCTGCACGAAATAATACATATTGCGTTCTATATTCAATAGTTTAAAACTCTGGTAGTCTAAGATGTTCCCTTTCACTTCTGTGTGTGCGCGCGCGTGTAAATAGTAAGTCAGTTTCAGAACCAAAAATGGTCTGACAATAGGTCTGAGGCTTTCCATTTGTATGAACGTCAGGAGCATGCATGCTTTTTCTGATCTCATACTTTTAAGATACACTGTATATTTGTATACACACACACGTATATATGCATATATGCGTACATATAATACGTATACAGGATGAGTCTGATAACGTGACGATCTCAAATAACTCGCAAGTTATTTGTTGTACGAAAAAAATGTTCAACATTCACATTTTGATAAGAAATCAAAGTAACAAAAATCAGATTGGAGCACTGTATGTCCCCCTAGGAACCATGCAACATTATCTTTCGTACAACAAATAACTTACGAGTTAATTGAGATCGTCACGTTATTAGACTCACCCTGTATATATAATCTATATATTATACATATAAATAATTATATATGTATATATATACAAGATGTTGTGCTACAGATGGGTGATTCTACACACAAAGATAAAACTCTTCCTCTTCTCGGACGCATCCGGGTCTGTATAGCGCTGTATTGGTTTTTCTCGAGGGTGCGTTTGAACTCTAATATTCTGGCATTCTGGGCGGACATGGACATGACACCCTGTTCTCCCGGATTATCCTGAATTCTAGACATTGTTACTGAATTCTGATAGTTGCTGGATCTTCGGCTCCGCGTTCTCCCTGAATATCGACCTGCACAATGTCACCCTAGTACTTAATTTCTTTCTCTAAACCTAGCCTAATGAACGCGAATTCAGTAGCCACAGAACCAGCACTAACAATGAGCAGTATTATCATATCATAAAGTAGTATTGGATATTCAAAAGACGTCTGGTACCCTCCAGAATAAAGATTATAATTGATAATTAATCTAATGAGCGTCGTATTGGTCGCGTGCCAATTTTGTCCCATCGTGGGTGTGTCAGAATAATTTTCTTTTAATAATAATCTTCTCAGAATAGCCTCAGGAAGGCTATTTGGTCTGTTTTCTGGGCCATCCACATTCATTGTTCGAATGTTTTATGGAAGAAACGAGCCCTCTCTAGCCAGGAGTAATGAAATTATGATATTGGCTTTGTTTTCAGATTGTGGATCATTAATCAATAATGATCGCGTAGGTCAGATTAATAAAGACACAAACAGTGATATACCATGTGAAAGTCAAATATACTTACTTGGGAGTTGTAATTTGAGGTTCCACGCTATTTTTTGAAAAAGCTCATAGTAATCATTGTATAGCATTAGATTTATTTACCTTCGGATATCTAATCAATTGTAAAATGTCAATGTTTATTACACATTGCAATTGCCTGACCGAAAGTGTCAATTATTTGAATGTTTCGTGTGCATTCTTTCTTTTTGTTGACATACGTATACGTACAATTCACCTGTATACAGTAACGCCGAACTAAATTCGTAACCAAAAGTGAAACTAAAAAATTATAAAAGACAATCTGTTTTTATATCGAAAAGATGTTTCTGTCAAGCAAAGGTGCACAACGAAGATATTGCCATTAACGTATGTAGATTTTAGTCCTACTTCAACGGACTTCGAGACTTGAACAGAAATAATTTGATCACCTTTATTTAATAATTATAATTACTATACTTGAAGGTATTAAATTACGAAAAATTTCTGTTCAATTCAGTGATCATGTGTGCCATAGGTTGTGCATGGTTTTGTTTGGCATTTAAGAAATAGAAACACAATCGTGAATCATGGTTGTTTCACAAATAAATTCGATCGAAAACGCAGTCTGTTTCTAGTCTTTTACATCATTGTTGGTCCCGACTTGTAAACTCTATTTATTAGCAGACTGTAAAATCCTTTAATTTAGGCGGAGTTGAAAGTTTAGTAATAACAGTACCGCTTGTATTTCGTTCACAGATTATGGACGCTTACGAACAAGATAATCGTCATACGCAATAATCACGGATATTTTTTTTTGTTTATAATTGCAGTGTATAATACATACTGACACTCATGACTTGTGCGCTTGCACGCGTACGGTTGGTTAATTCTCTTGAGATTTAGTAGGATATTGTAAAAGAGCTTCATGTTTTTTAGTTGAAAATTCAGTAAGATAGATAATATATATGTTGCTATAGATTCCAGTGAACAAGTTAGTTTAATATCGTGCAATGATCTGTCCGGATTTTTATAAAATGTTAAAGTTACTGATGATATAACTTCTAAATAAGCGTCTATATTTGATATCGTAAAGTCATCGACTGTATTTTCTACCGACATCATTTACGCACGTCGCTCTATTGGCAGATTACGAACAATTAAAAAATGAATCCGAAACCGTGCTTTTGATTTTCGTTCAAGTTTAATATGTAGAATACCCCTTAAAATTTGTTCGACCTGTAGCCAGACATCATGTATAACATTTATACATACCTATGCGTAATGATGAGAAGTTTGTCATTTCATTACATGAATAAAATAGGGTTTACTGATATACATGTTACAAGCATACCAGAAATGCGATTGTATCGTTATTATTTTATCGGCGAGTGACGATTATTTTATCTTACGAATGTGCAAATACAGTAATACTTATTACGTACATAATAAAATAATATTTTAGTCATCGATAACAAACTTGTAAGATATTTTGTTCTTAGAATAAAACAAAAACAGTATTGAAACCATCGAGTTCTCCAAAGATTAATTTCCCCAAAAAATTCATAACGCATGGATTCGTCTTTTTTTATTTAAAAACGTTGCGATATTCGTAGCATCCCTTACAAATGGAACAGATAAAAAGAAAAGAATATCATTTAATGATAGTCTTTGGAAATCTGTTATTCTGCGTAATGCAGAGGCGCATCTTCCTCGTGGGATTTCCAAGTAGGAAAACAAGAATGAAATTCTGTATCTATGAAAATGTTCATGGAAATACGTAAACGTCGCGCGGCGTTTCCATTATGCTTGCAACATCGACACTGTAAGATACGCGTTTCGTGTGAAATGAGGTATATAATTATATATACACATAAAACTGTATTTCGTAATATTAATATAATAATAGTAATAATAATTAATAATAATAATCCCAATAATGATGTTCTACCCAGATAATAAATACTATAGATACAGTGTGAGTGTGGTGTGTGAGTAAATTAACCAATAATTTTATAAGGGGGAGGATTAGGGATTGCTATGTACAAGTCATATTTGTACTATGCGACTGACGCAACTAGCCACCATTGGCTTCCATTCAGACGCGCCCTGTATTCTTATCTCTTGTCTTTTTATTCTTTTCCTCATATATTTTTTTTCGCTTCGTTCGCTTGCTCATTTTGCTTGTATATTTTAAATTATTTTTCCTAAGTTTGCAGGGAACAAAACTGTGCTCTTCTCTCATTCTCTTTTCTCTCTCGCTCCCTTCGTTCATTCTCAATAATCTAATACATCGGCGATGTTTCACTTCATAAATTATTTAAAAACAATATTTTACACTATTAATGTATGTATAATATATAGAGGTCACCTAATTCGAATAAAATTTGTCAAACAGCATCGAAAAATTGCGCTAACGGGTCCAGGAAACATGATAACAGTGACCCAGTGCCGCGCGAGCATAATATAATATAATATTATATAATTGTCATACTTATCTCACACCAGGGGCTTGTACGAGGCAATATACTTGTAAAAAAGAAGTGTCGCCTCCCTTTCTGTTCTTTCTTTTTTTTTTCATTTATATCATCTCTATAAAATTAAAAAACAACGTAATATCATTTATATTACTTCGTCGTTATTAATAATAAAAGCTTTGTACAAAATTCAATTTACAATTAAAAACGTTTTGGTTACGTAATTTTCTAGAGATTCTGATTTGTAATTGAACTATCTATTGATAGAGAGGCAATCGAAAGTTAGCTTCTTTTAACGCACTCTCTCTCCCTCGCACACTTTCTCTCTTTCCCTCTCTCGTTCTCTCACTCTTTCTCTCCCTTTCTTTCTTTCTTTCTTTCTCTCTGTCTACCGTTTGCTCGTCGTTTCCGCTTACACAGACAATCACTCTTCTTCTTTCTTCCACACGTTGTCTTTCGTTCTCATTTACTCCCATATCTCACTATCATTTTCTCGAGTTTCCATTCGTTCTTTTAATCTTCCTTACGCATATATTATTGCATGCAATTCCCACTTTCATTCATCAGACTCCATTTGGTATGCGGTAATGCATGGTCGTTAATTAGTAGTATCTTTGTGTTCTCTTTTTATTTGTCACGATTACTGGTTAAACACAAAGTACAATCTACTTTATTTCTCGGTTTGTCCGCCTGTCAACAAATATATGGATCGGAGAATATTTAAAAAAAAAAGGAAAAAAGAGAAATTACGTTAATCGAGCGTTACGGCAAGTGTCATCGCTATGTGACTCGATCTCACCGTGTCATATGACTTGAAAGAGTAAAAAGAAGCCGAGCAAGGAAAAAGATCTCGGTGTTCATCGTGTCGAAGAATCATCGACGAATGGCCGAAGGATCATTCTATCCCAATTATTCGAGGAATTTCAGAGTCATTAACAGTTGAAAACGGATCTAGGAAACCAGTTGCTCTCGTAAAGCCCCAAGTGATGGTACGGTTAAGGAGTGCGTGAGAGAGGTGCACATACTGCACTACGAAGGGAGAGGGTGTGGGTCAGACGAGAGCTGCCGCTGCATGGTAGAGCTGCATGAGCGCTTGTACGTGCACTGGCAAGCAGGATAGTCGATCCTTCGTGTTCGCATCTACAGCGAGCCACGATAATGCGTTGTATCCTTCCAACACGTATCTGAAAATTGAGAAACTCGGTTAAATATTACATTGCATTCTAATATGATCGAAAGCATTAAGGAGAGCAACTCGTGTAACCACTTGAAAAGATCAAATTTTCTACATAGAACAATAATACTATAATATTGAAAATATGTTCCGAATGTTTCAATACGAAATTCGAAGTATTGACGAAATCACAATTGATTTTATAACTACACGTCACACAAGTATGTTGAAAATAGGGAAGAAGAAAGTTTATTATATGAAACTTTGGAGCACTTTTCATTATTTGAAAGAGTTTCTCGAAACTGTGTTTCTCCAATTGGCGTGCAGTGCAACTGAAAAATTAATCATTCAACCGACTTGAAATATTAAAGCTACGACGTGCTGTTTTTTAAAATAAATTCCTAAAAATTGCCTTATGTTCACCGTGTTACATGAACTAAGCTCCTTAATCACGTCGTCGGCATATTTTCAGGAAAAAATATGAAAAGTTAATGTATCAACCTGAGCACATCGGTGGTATACTGCGAGTCTAGCGGATGAGCAGTGAGTGCACTTTGCTGTTGTAACAGATCGTCACTGTTCTGCTGTATTGCTGGACTATGCAAATGTAAGGCATTCTTCAAGAACACTGGACAAACGCCTTCGAGATGGGGGCAAGCTGACCAAAACCATGGTGGCATACGTCCGGTTGGCGCAGTGGATACTAAGTAACCAAGAGCAAGTGGTTGCTGCAATAGCGTCCCTACTTCTTCAGCCTGTTCAGCAACTGCTGCCTATGGATCAACAATTTGAATGTTATCATCATTCGAAAGATTATACGTATTTAGAGTATGTATTACTCATTTTTATTTGATTTCTACTTACTCTTGGCGTGTTACTACACGGGAATGGGCTCCCTGGACCATCGTGATTGCCTAAACCCGAACCACCGCCATCTCCACCCAAGGGGGATCCTTCGGGCCTATGTGGACTGGCTCCGGGACTTTGTCCTCCACCGGTGCCAGCTTCTGGCCATACGTTGAAGATATCATTGAAGTCTCCCATACCTTCCATACCTTCCGGCATGTCGTCATTCAAAGCGGAAAACAATTCGTCATCCCCTAAATCTGGTCCATTAATATGTTGCTCTTGAAATGCAGTCTGTGATGACTGTAGAAAAAGAAAATATTGATCTTTAGAACCACTACAACATAACATTAACTCTGATCTACTATACGCGGATTAGATATAGTTAGACTGCTGATCTTTATGCAATTTCCCATTTTTCAAAAAACGTTCTCTCAATGATTACAAGGCTCTTTGAACCGCGCCGAGGTTACGGTCTAGTGGGCAAGGACCCTAAAGATCCGGACTCTAGATGTAACTACTGCGTTTGTTAAGTCCAAAAGACGGAATTGCTTGAGCGATAAATTCACCTGAGTAGTTGCAGATGTAGGAAAGACGAGAATGTGAGTACATGTGACATCCTGTGGTGTAGATAATTGGCAGTTTACCGACGCCTGACTAAATCTTTCATCAGGTGTGAACTGATCAGCCATCAGTCTCAAAGTTGAATCTGGTTCTAGAGAAACCAAACAAGCGCTGAGGACGCAAGGTGCTGCTGACGGATAAAGCAAACCACACTGGCCACAGATTTCTTTTAAGTGTTTCGATGCCTTCAGCAGAGCTTTCCTGGATAGTAACCAGCTCCATCCTTTCAATTCGCCGTGACCAATGCGCCCCACGCGGCCTACTACTAATCTCCAAGGTTGTACCTGTAAAGAAGTGTATATATATTTATATATTCTTACTTATATCTCATTCTATTTGATTTTTACTAATTATGTACAGTGGATCCATCAAGTATTGAAACACTGCTGATTCGGATAGTAACTGTATAATGTTTAGGGACTTAAAACAATACATATTCATATTTCATAATATCATCTCGATTATTTTCGTTATTACTAGACTTTTGAATTTGTCTTGTTTAAGTATATTTTCAACTAAACCAGACCATCTGGTAGAGTAAAATAATGAATAAACGTAAATAAAAAATAAATCTGATCCAATATAATCTCGTGGAGACTCGCACACGTTCATCAAAAGAGAACGAGCGAGTGCCAGCTATCCTGAGGGAAACTTCGGAGGGAACCAGCTACTAGATGGTTCGATTAGTCTTTCGCCCCTATACCTAGTTCCGACGATCGATCTGCACGTCAGAATCGCTAAGGACCTCCATCAGGGTTTCCCCTGACTTCGTCCTGACCTTCATTCACCATCTTTAAATGAAGCATGTATGTGTACTTACGCCTTGAGACATCACGCTGAGAATGAAATCCATTAACTTCTGTAGTCCAATTCGTCTGGCCGACGCTCGTTTTCTCCTCTTCCGATTGGGTATGTCGATGTTGATGGTCGCCGTCTCAAATATCTCACCCCGGTCGTCGGTCGCGACTGCGAGCAGCCATGACTGGTCCTCGCTGAGACAATAGCTCAGATAAAGTACAGCGCATTCCTCAGGCCCAGCGATGCCGAAAGACTCGGGTGCTTCGCTCTTTGCCCGAAGAGGAGCCAGGACATAGGCCGGCGCGTACAACCGATATGGTGCTCTGTTCCGTTCCTGATGTGGAGTTGCAAGAGCATTATTATAAGAATGCGAATGACCGAGCCACAGCTCGTATATAGTTTGCTATTCTTGTTCTACGAAATGGCACAAGCAACCGGGCGACTTAATTTAAGGGGGTAGACTTTCTAGACTTCTCATATCTCGATAATGCAAAGATGGGGTTTTTAGTAGTCAAAAGCGCTGGATACACTGCCGCTCAAAAGTATGTGGACACTTACCGTGTTCATAAATGATTATTAAAATATGTTCTCTAACACTGTACGAACTGAAATACATTTTTCAGGTAGTTATAAGAATTAAGGAAGTTTCATATAAAGGTATGTCTATAAGATCAATCTAGACCGCGATCGCCCTGGAAAGTCCTATGTTTACGTTTACGAGGTGTAGTCTGCATTATTCGGAAGCATACAGCTGCGCATGTAGCTATTTTCATAAAGCTGCGACAGCTACATGCTGCCGAATAATGCAAATCACACCTTGTAAACGAAAAAATAGATTCATCTTTTATCTAGTGCCTTCGACTACTGAAAAACCCCATCTTTGCATTATCGAGAAATGAAAGAGCACATCGTTCCGCACCCTTGCAATCCTGGAAATGAGTATACCCCCTTAATTTAACCTTTAACTACCCGCGCTGGTGTAAAAAGTACACCAATCTTGCGTGAAAATTCAGGGCGCGGGTAGTTAAAGGTTAAAGAACCATTCGCAGGACAGAAATATAAGCGGGGGCCTTACATCTTTACTCTTAAGGAAAAGATCTGCGGCGGCAGCAGTACCAAAGCCAGTAAGACTCTTTACCGTAGAGTTGTGATTTAGTAATCGACGGCCTTGCAGAAACACGTTTAATGCTAACGCTCGCATTTCGTCCTGTATTTTTCGCCTTTCTCTAGCTCGCCCTAATTCCATTATACTTTCCAAGGATATTAACTGCAAATGAAAACGCACCATGTGATTAATAAGTAAGTCGAACTCAAAACCAAGCGACAGTGTAACATGAAATTTTACCTGAACATTTATGTTTGATCTAATATTTTCAGGCATGCTATTCACCGCTGCGGAGTATGCGCGTAATAAAGCTAAAATTGCGAGCCTTCGACGGTCAGGATCCTCGGGACCTCCTAGCGAAAAAGGTTCAACCAAATAAACTACCACAGCCGGAGGTTCGACTTCCTCTTCATCTGGACCCGCAGAGTTGTTCGTGGGCATCGTGACAGTTTGAGAAGTTGGTGTTGTATTACCAGTGTTAGAGTTCGAATTTGTTGCCGTGTTCGACGGAGTATCACTTCTAGGATTTTCTCCTTCTAAAATATTGATTTGGGAATTATTTGTTGCAAGACAATATGACATATTCATAGAAACAAACGTATGCGCTTGGAGGTAACGATATAGTGAGGTAGTAAAGGCAACGGAAACGTAAAGCAAAACAAATTGGATCTAACAAACAAAAAAGGTTACCAAGTAGAAAAAATATAACAACAAATTGTTTAAAGCAACCTTTTCCCTTCAATTAATTTCCAGTTCAGACCAGTCTTAAAGCATTTGGAGTAGCAAAGATGGTTCAGGGCCTGAGAATCTCAACTGTTCCAAATCCCACTAAGAGAAGCTTCTGTTTGAAGTTCTGATACATTTACTACTTCATTATTCAGAATGTTTGACAATAGGTGAAGGAAAATTTAAGGCATGATTCTTAACACGTTGACTGCCGAGCGTAGTAACTATGCGCAATAAAGAAACACGTTCAAGTAAATGCTATTGAGTTTAATGAGGTATCACAATAACAAAAAATCAATAATACTTTCCATTTAAAAAAATGTTGGGGCCCCCTTTCCCCCACATAAAAATTTAATACATACCAAAATAGTAGCCCTAATTTAAAAAAAATTAAGTCGATATCTTCATTAGATTCTGAGCGAACAGCTTGTAACACTTTATCTGGTACACCCTTTATATTTGAGTATGTAATATCAAAAATGAAAATGTTTACATGTTCGCATGTACACTGGCAAATTATTCTAATATTAAGAGCAGTTACAAAATTATAAATGTTATTGTTACTGAAATTTATGCAAAGCGTTCGATCCAGTGAACAAAAGTAAAAAAAATTCGAACTGTAAGATCTAAAAAGTCTTGAATCACGAAATATAATTTTTCAAGCTGCCCACAGTTTCTACCGAATATACCAATTTGTTGACGTCTTCATTCTTTCACCTTTCGCAGAACACCCCGTATATTTACCTTGAAGAATAGATCTAGCACGAATACCTACCAACGGATTCAGGTTTATTTGTCATTACGTCAGGCGTTGCTGGCATTGTGTCAGTAACAGGGATAGTTGTTTGCTGCTGCTGCTGTTGCTTGTTGGTTGGCTGCGAATCTCCAGGATCTAACAGACTTCGGTCTTGTATAACCTGCGTTAAATATGGGGCTAATCGGTGGTTACAGACTTGAGCATATAGCCGCAACAGCTCTCCCAATTGGTTCTCGCCTAATAATTTAAACCAGTCGTCTATTTGCAGTTTGGTTTGTTTTTGCACGGACGATTTACCAACTCGAAGAATACCATCGCGAAGTGCCTTCGAAATAGGCGTATGCCTTCCCAGCCGACAAATCTGAAAAAGTACGTCGCGTTAGATACCCAAAATAAAACAACATACGTTGCAATAGTATCAGATGCTTACTTCGTACGTAGTCGATAATTCGCGGAAAAATGATTTCACTTTATTAACGACGCAGTCGTTATCCGGCGCTACCACTACGTAAGCGACATCCCTGGGTCCAGCGTATGGTTCGAGAAGCAGTTTCTCCCAGTAACTCAGTGCATAAGGTGACAAAGACAGCCAATCTCGATCATAACCGACAACCAACGCAGGTATGGGCTGAGGTTCACAGCGATCGTCGGTTCCACGACCAGCCAAACGATGGAACTGCCTCCAGGTAAGAGGACCAGCGACGGTGTACGGTGCTTCCCACATTCGAGTGGTACATTTTCGTTGTACCGCGTCTTGCAGGAGCGGCTGCAGTGCTCTCATCATCCTAACAATATCACCGCTACACTGAGGACCCCTCGCTCGGAGGAATACCCACCGATGCACACCGTTCACGCGATTAGTCCTTTCGTTGTGCGTACCGTCGATTTTACCCTGATCGAGAGCCGCCAGCGACACTTCGTTTCCATCGTTAAACTCCAACATATTCACTGTGGGCGCGAGCATCGAATTCTTCATTGTCGCATAAATCCTAGACGCTCTGTACAGACTACTCGCGGAGCTCTGCACGATCAAACACTGTTCTCTCAGCAACTCCAACACGTTCGGTGGTATCACGTCCAAGCCTTCGGATGCTTTGCCTCCTCCACATGCCACAGCAACCAAAGACACTTTTTTCTTTTCCGCAGGATCTTCCGCGATACCGGTGATCTCCATTTCGTCCTCGTAAAACAAACCCGCTCGATGGGCCAATCGTCGGTTCACTACCGCGCTAAACCCGCAACTACATCTGATCTGATCGTCATCTTGGAACAGAGCCCCGCCTGACCACGAGTGTGTCAGGTAAACTCCCGCATCGGCACCTTTGATATTGCCGACCACTTTTGGACCAGCGTTACACACGCAGAGACTGCAACTGTCGAAATTGTGATCGCGAAAGATGTTTAGCGCAGTATCGCCTAATAAGATGTTCACTATAAGAGAGTTCGATTCCGGAGCGCGCGTAGGTCCCGGAGTGTCCGCTTCAATACTATTCAGGTTTTTGTTGAGATATGATGAAGTTGTGGATGTTGCTGGACTCGGCTGATCGTACGGTGGCGGTGGCGGTCTGCCGGAAATGGTTGCCGAGCGATACGGTGCTCCCAATGGCGCTGGGCTAGGTGGGCAGGGTTGCTGTTGAACCGATCCAGGTCTAGTGGGTGGGAGCGGTTTCTCTGTATTGTTCGGAGCTGGATTGCACTGCCAGGAAGGTCTGTATACGCAGTGCGATGGCAGTGTCACGGGTGGTAAAGATTGGCTGGGCAAATTCGTCAGAGGAGCATACTTGGAAGAACCAACCATCTTACAAATTTGTGTAGGCTTGAACACGTAGGACCACCAATCGTCGATTGGTTCTTCTTGAGGGGATCCCATGTTTGGATAGATGTCAGGAAGATGCCTGAGTGGTCGTTGAGGTACAGAAAGTTCTGTCTGGTCCATTAAAGGGTCGTTCAACTGACAAGGTGAAGCGACCGGATTATGCTCTAGGGATGGTGGTGTCGGAAACATTTTCGAAAGTTCTTCTGGTCGTAAAACGCCTACTCCACGATTATTATGTCTGTTATTCGCATCCGCCCTGGTTTCATCATGTAGTCCACCGGATCTGTTCGACTCCGGCGGGGTTTGTACTTGAAGCTGGTTCAAATTCTGATTCGTAAAAAGAAACACTATATGATTTATTCTATCAACGGAAAATAATTCATTACAGCTTAATCGTTACAATGCCGCGCAGCGTGATCGCGCTGTTCAGATTTCATGTCGGACAGCGAGTGCCACGGTGTTTGCTCGCGATGCTCAATTGGCCGTGCGAGAACTGCGAAAATAATTGAGAAAACGGCGCGATCGCGCAGCTTGGCGCTTGTCGACACAGAAACAGTTGAAGACATAGAACGGTTGAAGACAATACGTACAGTTTCATCGCTAGAAGTATCGGGATCAGAGTTATCAAAGATTTGATCCAAATCTTTGTAGGATGCTTGAAGACCCTCGCTGGTAAATAACGATCCTGGTTTGGTAGGGTCGTCTCTTTGTCGCCTAAGGCCGTCGACACCTGTGCCGTTTTCTTCACCTGCGGCGTCAAATTCGTAAGGATCCGTTCTTCTTCCGATGCAATCCCCCTGATAAGAATCACACACGATTTCAGTAGAAACAATTAATCGATAATACATGCGACGAGAAGAAAACAATAAATAACAACTTACAACATTCACATTTGGTTCCTGCTTTATTTCTAATTTTGGAATCTGTGACTGAGAAACCTGGGAATTCATTGGTGGATACAAAGTATTGCTCCGCGCATTCACTGGACTACTATTAGATTCCTTAAAACGTTTCACAGGATGATTGAGCCATGCTTCTTGCATCGAGTAATCATAGAGCCAAGGTAATGACTGTTCATTTTCTAAATACATATCCTCACATTCTCTGGAGACTAAGACTGGTCGTTTTAAAGTTGGCCCAGGAGCTGGACTATGCACTTGATTATTGCATGTAGAGGAGGTTGACTTCGGACCTTGAGATGGGGTTAACGGTGGGGCAGTGTTTGTATGACTGGGTGGTGGCTGAGGACTCAGAGTGGGCATTGTAGGCTCAGCTGGTGGAACGGATGCTGGCTCGGAATGTGGAGTTGGAAGAGGTGAAGGTGCTGGGGAACCTGGCGAGCCAACAGATGGAACTGGTAGACAATCCCCTCCGGTTGGTGGTCCCCTTGAATAAGAGGGAGGTCCACCCGGTGGTGTACTCGGTGCCTCTGTTCTATTCAGTATAGACCTGTTCAAGTCAAACATAAAATTATTGCTTCGATTCCATTATTAAACCATTACCATTATCATTGTACTAGGAAATGCAGGTGAAGGCATCTTAATGTTAACCCCTTGCCCTACAATTTATATTACGGTTTCAGTGATTAAAACTTTCTTTGTAGTTCGTAATTTTTTACAAACGGGGAAAATTTATATCTATTTTATGCCTACATGCTCTTCAATAACTATACATTAACAAAAGCAAAATAGAATTTCATCTCGCTTTAAAGGAGATTAATAACACACATATTTGTGAGACTCTGTTCGAAATCTTCATCACGAGTTTGACACGATATTGAAAGGCGAAGGGTTAAACATCTTTCTATACGTTTCTATCACCTATTTAGTTACTGTACAAAAATTTCTTAATCTAGAAATGTCTCGACCTCTTTCCACTAGTACAATGATCTTAACTTAATGAACATAACTGACACTGATAAGCTGAAAAATGCTAAACAGAGAGATGAGGATAAAAAGCATAATATACATAAATGCTACATTTACAGAGTACATGCTGATTCTATAATACCAATGATTCATGCAAAGTATACTTTTAGAAGCATAGAACATTATTGAGTCGTGAAAGGAGAAAATCTATTAATTACTAATGTTTATAAGATGTGTTATTACAATCGCGGCTTTGTTAATTGTTTAGAATATAAATATAATTATGAGATTCTTTTTCATTCATACTTATGATCTATCAGTGCATGAATAACTGTTTACCAGATACATGTAAACATACTTAGTACATTAATAAATACATATACGCAATGGATACCACCCTTTTCCAAGTGTACGTATACAGTCGGAAACATAATTAAGTGGATACAAGCGAAAAGTTTCAATTTTCTATCCAATTTTCAAAGAGAGTCCACTCAATTTAGTCACCGACTGTACATAAAATACTCATATCGACTGCATTTCTCTAACAGCAGAAAAGAAATGGACGTAGTGTCATCTTTTTCTTAAATATATATATGTATATATAATTTGATAATGATCTCAGACCTAATCCAGGCATCCCTTTCCCTCTCCAAGAATGAGATAGAAAAAAATCAGAAGAAAAAACTATACAATGATATTTGATTAATGCGATATACGTGCATTTAATTTAGTTACTGGAATGTCAGATAAGTAGCGCAGCTTTAAAAAGCAATGTGAATTAAAGGATGACGTTATGGCATCATAACGATCACATGAAGTTGGCATTATCGTGGTGATTTATTAAGATATGAGAGAAATGGTTCTCCAGTTGATATCGGGGCAGAGATTACCCACCTGGGGGCATTAGCAGGGACAGAGGGACAAGCATCCCACTGGGTGGTAGAGCGTCGATGAAATGGTACGACCCTCCGTCCACCTTTATCTACTCTCTCCCTCTGAACCTGAGAGGAGGCCAGGCTCTTCCAACCCCCGGGGGTCGTATACCTGCAACCGATGTATTTAACATCTTGTTTTTGTCCTATGTCTATCTGTTTTTAATTTATATTATTCGAAGTTAGAGGATCCTACAGAAAGAAATTTCTTGTCATCTGTAATCGTTAACCGCTTATCTAATCCTGAAACTTTATTTATGTTTGTAAACTGTCACTATATGTTTTCTTGTCCCTCAAGATGGGAATACCAAAGATCTTTTGTTTTCTGATAATTTCATGTGAATGGATTAATCGTAATGGCTATCAGTTTCATGCCATTAACTTCATCATGGATTTACCATGTACTTTCCACAATAAATATGACATTCTTCGCCTAATGGAAATGTTTAAAATAGGATAGTTCCATTGCACAAAACAAACAACTAATTTGAAAGAAACAATCGCATTTGAGCCATCCTTAAAAAAAAAACAAAAAAGGAAAAAATGGAAAACTAAGTTCACATGCACATGTTGCGACAGCCATTTAATCAAATTACTACTTATTTACTGAAATAATTGAGACCTACGTTTCGTATAACTGTGCCATAACATGCAGACAGAACCAATATAATAATTGTGAATAGTACTATCTTAAACGTTATCAGATAAACATAGAATGCAGTTGAAAGAAATAATTTACTGCTACAATGAATAAATGTGCAAAGGAAATACAACTTTGACAAATAATAATAATAAACCAGTACATTCTCTGCATAGTACTAGAATAAATTGGATCAACCTGACGGTATGTACCACTCTGAGTACTGTTACTGCATTGTTTTCTTATTTTCAGGTGCGTTTTAGTATTCTCTTTCTATTTATAGATTTATAGTTGACAATTACACGGAAATTAGAGGTGTGCGAGACTCCGAAAATTTCGGGTCGGATCGGGTCGGGTTCTCGAATATATCGGGATTTCCGAGAGTATTTACCCAGTTAGCCAAATCTGCTTCGAGCAAATTTTGACCAATGTTTGTAATGGTACTTTGCGAGCAAAAGGCGATCATTTTGCTACGCTGACCTGTTTACTGTTGAAAAAACTACCTGCTATGAATTTGCCACGAAAACTTGTCGACAAATTCCAAGCCCAAAGCGGAAACAGATGGCTAGGTATTTGAGTGCACCGTTTGCAGGCGCAATTCCATGCCCTCGTGAAGAAGGCAGATCGGTCGCACTAAACATTGCTGTAAGAGTTAATATTGGGAAAAACCGGAGTATGTCTTGCTGTAGTAGGACAAACGGAATTTAATTTAAACTTCTAAATTATATGATTTTAAGTTTCATGTACATGTATCTTGTTATTATTTAATTTTGTTTTCTCTCCCACAGCAAGGTTTACTCCGATTTCGCCAGATATTTACTCTTAGAGCAAGGTTAGGTCCGCTCTTAGTGCGACCGACCCGCCCTCTTCACGAGGGCAAGGTTTGGCATGGAATTGCGCCTATAAACTTTGCATTCAAATACCAAGCCTAATGCGGAAACAGATGGGTCGGTTTTTGTCGACAAATTTTGGTAGCGAATTTATAGGAAATTGCTTACTGGATAGGTTCTCGAATGTGTCGGAATTCTCGAGTTTCCGGGATCATTCGTGGGAATTCCGATTTATATTTATTAAAATCCCGAAATTGTCGAGAACCCGTCTCGTTGTCCCAATTAAAATTCTCGACCCGTCTCGCACACCTGTAACAGGAATTCATGCATGAAATATTCATAATTATAGATTATTCGTAGCATTTTGGTGAAAGTACAATGCAGTAAAAGTTTGTAGGGAATGTCGTTGTTGCGAAAGGCAATTTTTACAATTTTTCTACTCACTTTGAACAGGTACAGGAAGACTTTTGTGTTGGATCAATGAAGCTCCAGGTTCCTTGTTCGATGGAAGATTCTGTTTTGGAAGCAGAGATCGGTGAACTCGAAGTACATTCTGCCCATACGCGTTCCGGTAGTTCCGTAGCTGCTCGTAATTCTTGCTGACCCAGGAGCGGATGTTCGCAGCTAGCAGGACTGCTCGGCGGAGAAAGCGGAGTTTCGGGTGGAGTGTCGTCCATATCAGTGACCAAGACATAACAGGAAGGATATCGCATGCGTACACCACCAACAAGTACTTCCACCAAGGGTGGAAGTCCTGCTTCGATGTTGTTGCCATTGATCGGATAGAAATGTTTCCATTCTTCGAGAAGCTGACTATCTGTTCGTCCCACTGGACCGGTTAAAGTGCCTGCTAGCCCATATGGAGCTAGAATCACTGCATACGGACAGATACTTGGTAAATGTGTGCTGCAATCGTATTAAATTTGGTGAGAGAACATTTACTGAAGACACAAATTGGAACACATCTGTGTCATTTGCTTCTCTGTACACGTTTCTAACTAAATCTGAATATTCAGGGGTTACATATGTATGAAAAAAATCGATTCTTCAAATATAAGTTCATATAAATGTGCTACTGTCGGAGCATTGTCTTTAAAAATTTTTAGTATTAAAATGTACTTTCAAATTTTAGAATAGTAAAAACAATTCTCAGAAATAACACTGTGCTTTCAGTTCCCAGCTGTATGTAACCCCTTAACCTGTTATCCAGAGATATACAAATGTACGCAGCATTTGTATTCAAATTTTGTCTTTGGCAATAGCTTTTCTTATCAAGTTATCGGAAGATTCTAGCCATAAATTATACTCTCTATGCCCCACATTATCGTATGCATTTGGTTTTTATTTTTGTCTCAAATTATAGTACGCATAACCTTTCCTACGCGTTTTTTAACTACCTTTACTTATAGTATTGTATTACTTTATAATAGCAACAAGCATTTTGATCTATTTCGAATAAAATTTTTGTTATCGTATGCACTTGAATGAACATATCTATTAAAAGGTTTTAAAAAAAATACAAGTTTTCAGGAAAAACAAAATTCTAATTAAATTTCGTTGAAATGTGACGTGGATATCTCAATTAAAGTTATGATATTTGGATATATTGAAGTTTATAAGGTTCCTTAAACTTTTTGGTTACAAGTAACAGTTATTAGTGTCCAGAAAATTGGATCCTCCTTGATAACTGTTATCGATTGCTCAAAGCAGTTATCGATGAGAGAAGTTAATTTCGATCGCTCATAACTAGGCTGCGGATCTTTATGCAAAATAAGAATGTTTCTCATTGATTGTGGAAAGCAGGAATGATATAAAAATTGATTTCATGCCTTAACGACTTTGTTACATGAAAACCAACATTACAGGATTCTTGAATTTTTTAAATATTTTCTCGTTTTATATTTCACCCAATAAATTTCTTCATAAATGCATAAAGATCTACTCATAACAGTGTCGATAACAGAAATTTATTTCGATCGCTCATAACATTATTTAATTATTGAGTTCTCTACTCTTTTTCGGATGGAGCAAGCCTGTGAAATTCATTGAGAAGTTAACAGACCATAAGAACAACACAAAATCTGTTTGTTTGTAATGGAGAATTCGAAGTTGCCGTGTAAGGTACGAGAACCTTCATGTGAACGGTTCTGTAGTATCATCTATTATATCGTTCTCATGCATCGCGACTTGTTGTCATAAGTGAACCGAACTGTATACACGGTGTGTGACTAGTTCCATCATGCCTCATCGACTCGACGCTTACGGACACTTGCACAGTGAACGCGTTAAGTGAATGTTTCGAACGGCTACCTTTAACACCAGATTGGGAAGTCTGGGTACGTTGCAAGCAAGCTCTGGTGAGATGTCGTACAGCAGGATGCTGCCTAACATCCACACTAGCGCATACAGTGCTCTCTCCATGGACGAAGAATGCAAACGAGAACGACAGGTGACAACTGCAAATGAAAAGGTACACTCGCTTAGAACGAAGCCCAATGAACAACGGTGAAGAATAATGCATAAGTAGGAGAAGAATCGGAAGAAAGAAAGAAAAGAAAAACAACGCAAGATCTTACCTACTGCAACGGTGTTTCTCGAAGCCATCGTAAGGTTGTACGAACCACTTTCCTAAGCGAATAAAATCACGTGACAGTAAGCACCGTTCGATCAAGTTATGCAGAGCCTTGAAAAGTAGTGACCGGCACTCGTACGATAATCCGCTTTCCCAAGAGCCCTGTTCACTTTCTGCAATTACAATCGTACAATTAATTATTATCCATTCGAAGGGAAGAGTTTCGGGGATGCGTGCAAGGATACTCGAGTGTCGAATTCATTTGATGTTTCAATTATACTTTCGTTCTAAGGGGATTCCCTTCTCGCGGAAGAGCAGCATAGATTTTCTGTTAGTTTCCCGCGATCTACTTCCACGGGCGAATCGAGGCGATGCTCGTTCTCGTGAAAGTAACGCGATTTGCGTGCGACACGACCGCCGCGACGCGCGACCACCAGCGAAACAATTCCTTCTTTTCTCTTTCGGGGAAATCAATCCCAGTTTTCTTCCCTCTTTTGTCCCCACCCCGGCCTGCTCCGTACAATGTTCGACACGTTGGTTAACGGTGTACCATTCGGTTCCGCGATCGGTGCACTCCTCGCGATGCACAATAAAGGATCCTCGCGTTGCAATGCACCGAGTTGTAGAGTCCAAGTACACGGTTCACCGACCCCGTCAAGAGAGAAACACGGTCTCGCTGGCGTCACCGCTTCGCACACCACCTTCTTTCCGCGAAACGGAACCATGCAGAATTTTCGCTGAGACCAATTTTTTAGCCGATCTAACACCTAGGCAGTGTCGCCAGATTAAGACTCGAGCTCCCGCTCTACCTTCCCCTCCGACGACGCTATTTCACACCACAGTGGCCCCCATCGATCAATTAGCTGTTCATTTGCTGAAAAATCAAACTTTCTCATATCGACCTTTTTCAAATGTATTAGGTTGGCAACTAAATTCGCGAGCTTTTGTTTCGTAATTCTTTTAGTGTACATATCATTATAACCTGATTCAGTGACCATTCCTTTTGAACTGTATATCATTAGAAAGCTCTGAATTTCGCGATTAATTTGATATAAAATACTTGTGCTTAAAAAATATATATATAAATGACTTTGTTTGAGAAAATGTGGAGGTCGCTCTTCTTCTAAATGTTCAGCGATTTAAAAACGATGAAATCAATTGAATTTTTTAAAAATTGTAGTTAAAAAATGTCTCGTCTTCTTATTGACACCCTGAAGAACCTATTTAATAATATTGGTTTATCTTTTTTACCAAGCGTAAGGATGCAAACGTTTACAGTAAAAATAGCAAAAACCCATTATTTCAAGTATCAAGGATTATTTGTTCATTTCGAAACCTGCACAGCTAAGTCAAAATCTGAATGTTCAGCATAAGAAACATTTTTCAGGAATATCTTGCACACTACTATAGATAGAAGAATCGTGTGAATGGCAATGTTTTGTATGTTTTTTTTATAAAAAATACACCTACGCAGACAGATTTCAAGTATTACCATTTGTTTAAATAATATATTCAATATCGTGTATTCTTCATATGTTATCGCGATTTTTCATGTATTTCCGGTACTCTGACAAAAAAAGATTTCCAATAAAAATTAATCAGTACTCGGTCTTTTATAAACATCAATGTAAAAATTTAAAGTCACCTTGATTTTTTAATCGAGTTAATCGGCGCGCTCGGTGACGTCACGTGCTTGCGGTTGTCACAGCAACAGGAACAACGCGTAAAGATTTTCATTCAGAAAGAGTGATTTGCTTCTCCGTATCGCTTAGAAAAGAAGGAAAAGGGGAACAAAGAAACGGTATGCTTCAATGCATTTGTCATGCGAAATATAATTGCACGTTGTCCAGAGAGTATTAGTGCGCGACACGTGCCACCTCCCACTTACGACTTGATTTTGCACGAGTATGTATCAATTACTGGATTCAATATTCGTCACTGAAGAATTTGTAGCAATAAAGAAACAACGGTAATTTTTGTTAATAAAATATCACTACAAAAAGATTGATTACTCATTTCACTATAAAAGAATTTGGTCCTTCACCGACGCCCCATATATCGACTACGACAAAATAGAATTTCATTCTGGTAAACAGGAAATTAATAACATACATATTTATTCTTCGTCACGAGTCTGACTCGATATCGTAGAGCAAGGAGCTAATTTTTGAAACTGCAAGAAGAATTTACTTTCGAAAACTGTTCATCGTACGGAAAAGAGTAATACAACATAAAAGGTGTGTTCTGTGTAGATCTACAAGTTATGTTTGGATTTTTAAAAGATGATCCTAATGAATTGATAGTCTCAAATTCTTTTAATCCGTCCACTGCTTTAAATTGCACTTATTCATTTTTGTCATTAATGCATAAAATATGCAGTCTCGTCATAACAGACATTTCTTGCAGTCGCGCGTATGCAGTTGTACGCGGGGCCTTTAACCTCACTCGATCCCCGTGTCTAACAAGGATAAGTGTCCGACGACCGACCACCAGTAGTAACGCACACACTGCCACAGACATATACGGATAGATAGAATTCGCTGCAGTGGTATCAACAGCTCTTCGTGAACACCTCGAAAATTGAGCGAGACCGCCACTAATATGTAAAGGAAAGATTTGTTCAAAATGTTGAAATTTATAACATTTATAACATATCAAAGAATCATTGAACTCGGAGAAGAGTTCTTCTAGGTGTTCTGCAGTTTCTCCATGAAAAGTCACTAAAGACTACGACAGTCCAAATTTGAACAAAAGCCGAAATACTCTGACAAGTGTCCGATTTCGCGTGGAATGACCCCAAACGGTTATATCGACCCGTCGATTACGCCCGACGACAAAACTATAAGCCATCAAAGGAAATGAATGAAAACTGTATTTTCGTCAGAATTTTTCTTCCTTTATTTCTAATGTTATTGTTTACATCATATACACCCGTCCCTCAATTTACGCGAATATCCGTTCCACGTGGATTTGATTTACGCGAATAAAAATCGTGTAAATTGAATCTGTCAGTATCAGAGGAAAAATATTCGAAATAAAAGCTAGTCAAAGTTTTAGAAATACATGTGTACATATTTATTTCACATAACTTAACAAAAAAATAAGTTTAATTTTTTATTTAAAGGTCTGAGCTCTCGCACCGGCCTTGCACCTTTTCCGAACGCTTTGACTCTCTGCTTTTCTTTCTTTCCCGTTCGCCGTCCTCTTTTACGCCTAGAACTTTACTGTCCAGAGCACGAGAGAAAACTAGCGGGAGGGGAGCGGGGAAGAGGAACGCAAAGGCAATCTGAAGGCTTCTTTCCCCGTCCCCTTCCCGCGCGTTTTCTCTCGTGCTCCGCACTGTACCTATAGCGTGTTTGGTGTCATTTTATTTAGAAAGACGAATACGATAGTAAAAGTGTTATAAAAAAAGTGAACCATTAGAAGATTTACAATCTTTTGCTTCGCTTGCATTAATGTGAGTCTCGCCGATACTAGATCCCTTGTAGTTCGGTCGTCGAACGTCTTTACCGTTTGACTAGACCCAAGGGGAGACGCCTAGTTGTGGGGATCACATTTGGACAGTTACGGAGAAAATACTGTATCTGCCTGGCAGTTAATGAGGAATTTGACGCAATCCTTTGGTTGAGACTTTTGGAGGACCACCCGGTCGCTTTTTACCGTAATCATCACAATTTTTCAAGTAATTGTAAATCGCACTGCAGCTTTTTCAAATAATGTCAATCTAGTCAATTCCTAATTAAGCTGATTTCAATTTAGCATCTTTCCCTCGAGGAATTTTTAACTATTTATGACATTACGCTATTTAACTAACTAATCATACAGCTCATTAACTATTCAACGAGTGTTACTATACGATGTAAATAATGACACTAAGGAACGAAGGAAGAAGAAAATTCTTACTCGACTAGACTTTTCAATAATACTCTTATAGCGTCTTATAGATTTGTCTATAGTCTATAGTGTGTCCCAAAAATATTGCACTTCCTCGAGAGGAGTGATTCCTGGGATCATTTCAAGTAACTTTTTCCTTTGCGAAATTGTTCTCCGTGACATTGTTAAGGAGTTGTTAACGAAAAATATGGACCAATCAGCGACGCTCGTAGAGCCTGGCGTTAGCATTGGCCGAACCGGAATCCGTCAGCTGTAACCGCGCTCAGATTGGTCCGTGTTTCTCGATGATAACTCCCTAAGAAAGCCGCGGAGAACAATTCCGCAAAGGAAAAAGTTACTTCAAATGACCTCCGGAATCAGCCACTTCAAGGGAGTACAACATCTTTGGGACACTCTGTATAGTGTGTCTTATAGCTTTGTCGCGGGAGGGTCCCATGGAAATCACCGACACAAATTTCCCCGGCATGGTTTTCACCGACTCCAGATTTGACCGACAACGCCTTTAGCCGAAAACGATTTTGATCCACAAGGACTTGAGACGACCACAGTATGATAATACATACGTATAATACATATGATAATACATACTGTGGTCGTCTCAGGTCGTTGTGGATCAAATTCGTTTTCGGTTAAAGGCGTTGTCGGCCAAAGTTATTGTCGGTGAAAACCGTGCCGGGGAAATTTGTGTCGGTGATTTCGATGGACCCGACGCGGGATGTAGGTTGTTAAAGTTTGCAAAGGTTCTCGAGACACCGTGTATGTATAGGGAAGGTAGAGTGAACAGTGTAAAATGGTAGCGGGTCGGTTGCAAGGTGGATTACTCACCGCACGCAATCAGTTCCGGTGACACGATACCGGAGAGATCAGGTTCCTCGCCGTACCAGAAAATCCAGAGTTCCTTAGCGGCGGTGAGGGAGAGGGGTGGCGGTGCGGGGGAGGGTGCGATGCCCAGGTCGAAGATGCCAGCTCCGGTCGCAGAGGCGGTTGCCGGGCCGGAGGTGGCCGGCGTCGCGGCGACCCGCCGCCACACGCAGAGAATGTCACCCGCGAGGCACCGCGAGAAGCTCGAGAGCACCGGGTCCTCGAGGGGAGTGCCACCGAAGCCGCCGGCCACTTCGCCCCACACGAGTTTCCTCCATTTGATGCCGCAGAGGTCCGTCTACCACATCAAACCATTTTCATATTACTTCCAACTGAAATGTCCATGTTTTAGAAAATCAGACATTAGACACTAGCTTCGTGAACGGGGCTTCTCTCGTCATCGTCTACCCTCCTTCTGCTGTGTCGTAACAATGCTCAACAATAACAGTGAGCCCGCTGAGTGCACACTCGTCAACACTTGTGCGAGGTGAATATAAAGGATAACCGGAATTAATGGTGAACCGATCATTCAATGAAAGGATGTAAAGAACGAATAAATGAATTTATAGACAGGGGTTCCACTTGTAGTTTTTAACAATGTTTTGGCTTGTATCCCGACTGTGTGTTGGATCGTTGCATATGAAATGATCGATTTCAGAATGTAAATTCTGTGAAGTTAATGAAGCAGGAAATACTATTTTTCTTGTGGTTTCTTTTATAACTCTGTAACTGTGCACAATGGGCAAAAAATAGTTCGAGTAAATTCTATTTAGATTTTATTAATATTTTATTTAAATATTTTATTAATATCTATTTTAATATCAATCGACATGGTCCTTTTATATGATGCTTAATCAAAATGTGGTAGTAAATGATAGCACTGTCAGTCAATGATTAAAAAAAAAGCTCAAAAATAAAGATGACAATCTCATAAATGAACAAGGTGGACGAGTACAAAATTGAATTATTACTCGAATTTGAATAAGCTTCATTTAAAGAAAACGTTGGTTCAATGTTAATATCAAAAATCGAACATTTTATATGCAACAGCCTAATAGTATTCGACTGCTTTTGAGTTCAATGCCTGAACCCTAGAAGCGCCATGTTGTTCATTCATAAGAAAAATGACATAAGTCAAAAAAAGGAAATTTTACAGGAGAGCCGTTTGAAAATTACTTAAAATTGCCAATTTTGTTTATTGTATATCACTAACTTAGAAATGTAAAATACTGGGTTAACCATTTGCACCCGAAGGAATTTGAATTCCAAAATCAAGATATTTGTTTGAACCTAGATAATTTTTCTTCTATGTAATCTTTTTTACATCGTGCACATCAAATTGAATCTGTTTACTTCACCTAATATAACAGTTGAACTTTTTACAATTTATAGAACACAGACAATAATGTTAAAACTGTTTTGAATAATGGTATGGCAATTTTTAGTGGCGCCTCAGACTCGCCATTCGAGTACAAAGAGTTAATTGTATTTGTACATTAGTTATGAAGTATGCCACAATTTATATATTTATTATGCTTTTTTTTTTAAATATATTTTGAGTTGTGTCACTTTTCTTATGAATGAACGATGTAATCACGAAAACGTACCGTAACAAAAAATTGTACACCTTGTCCAACGAGTACGAGTCAGTAAAGTACCAGCGTGCGTACTTCTCTTTCGCACTCGAGCGGCTATGTTTACGTTTACTGCCTCGTCTCGTTGGACAAGGTATAATATGTAGCTTGACTCCAATACTAACAGAAAGAAAGCTGAAAATACAGCGCGTACAGAACTCCTCAAAAATAGCGGATTTCAGTCGCCCGTGTCGTAAGCCTCACTGAATGCAAATTTTACATATCGTCGGCCTCACATGAAAACTGCCTAGGTCTATTTTTTAAAATGAAAATTCGGTTCTCAGCTTCGCCTTGTGAGGTACTTCAATTTGTACGGTTTGAGGGTAATTTTTGTTGTTATCCGCTTTAATTAGTGTCTAAATATAAACATAGTTTGAAAAAATCTCCGTGTAAAGCAAAATAGTTTTGCTTTCATTCGTTTTTTTCGCCTCCCGTAGGCAAATTTCATATGAAGCCGACGATATAGACGATACATCCGCGTCGTACCATCTGCCTTTCCTTTTCTCATCTCTATCTTTCTCTCTCTCTCTCTCTCGCTCTCTCTTTCTTCTTCGTGCCAGAAACGACCAAAACCGAAGCGCGGTTTTATTAAATTGAAAACGTCAGGTGTCGAATATCTCGAGGGTAGATTAAGGATAGAATAAAATTAGGTCTATTATGGAAATGTTAAGGGATTGTATTTGTGTGGATTGAGAAATGCTGTATGTGTATATCTTGTTAAATACGTGTTGTGTATAAGGCGGCTGTAAGAGATGCAATTCATGTAAATTGAAGTTGTAGATGCAAAACATAATTTTCCTATGCCCCGCAACAAGTGACGAACGCCCACAACGGTAAAAAGCAGGGACCATAACTGTTATAACCAAAAAGAAAAAAAGTCATAGAATAACAAGTATTTCATCGACTAAAATCGTATTGGAGAATATCTTTTCTCTTGTTGTTAAATTCCGAGATAAACGTCCGATAAGTGTTAATTCTTGAAATTTTTTATTTTCTCGAAATACATGGTGGTTTAACCTGCTGTTGATCCACATTGATCCACATGATCTTCCCCGTTATCGTTTCACTACCAGTGTACCAGTTCCCCCAGTATCAACTATTTCATATTGCTCCTACCGTGCTTAGCCTCGTCTAACCGCGAGGATACGGCCTCCTATACAAACTCCTAATCTCTCCAACTCTTCCTACACTCCACAGGAGTTTGGTGGGGAGGACCCAGGTGTAGGGAGAGGAGTCGTCTGCGGCTCGCAAGCCGCAAATTGCCCAGACCTGGCCTACACAGTGGTCCGCCTAACTTGATCGCCTCAAATATCTCATTTATTATCGAAAATAGACAGAAAACTGGCAGAAGAAGATATGATTATGTTTGGGAGAATTTTGTTCAGGTGATCACCCGGTATATCGATTACGTTCAGTGCTCAGTAGTTCTAGTGTTCAATATCAAAGATAGCCAATTGAAACTATTAACCTATCAACATACAGAGTGGGGAAGATAAATTGTTATAATCTGTTTTCTCCGAAGTTATTACAGATATTAACTTGAAATTATGAAGTGTTAAATGGTGGCACTGGGCTAACATTTTACAGTATCATTAGGTTTTGTTTTATTTAGCTTGTTTAACGGTAAGAATTTAATAAAAACATACGTTAGGGGAACTTTACTGATGTTTAAATTAAATACCTCGGTTATAATATTATTTGCAAACGAAGACTTTAGTTCCTGTTTCCGTTTGATTATTTCATACAAAACCACCCACTTCCCAGTTGACATTATCGAAGGAACAGTGATTTGTTATTTACATACTAATAATAGATGTACGCTTCCATTAATAATTGTTTAACCTACATTATTATCCTGAATCGATAATATGGATTGTTTAACATTTTATAGAACTATTTATAGACCACACATGTTGATACTATTACGTAGATTTCTGCGGAACAATGCTACTGAACCATTTCGAAGAAACTATAAATGAAAATATGTTATTAAAAATTTATTTACACGTATTATGATTATACGGTTATTATTTTCATGCACTGCGATTTAAGTTAGTTAGGATTCCGGATTATACCAAATTTCAGAGATTACTAAGAATAGTTGGCAGAAACTCCAAAATGATGTCGATGCTATAGTATAGTGAATCCAATATAAGTTCCGCAGAAATGTGATGGACACTGCGGACGTGTTTATGCAAAATTAAATTTTTGTGAGCAAATTTAAAAGTACTGGACATAAATATATTCTCATTTCATTGGTTAATGATTACCGCAAAGTGAAAGTAAAACTTTTTCTTTCGCATCCTGACGCAAGTCTCATGATATGTACTGCGTACCAGGATACTGTTACGATTGCCAAAAATCTATAGCTGGGAGCCGCAAGGTTCCGCCATTAAGTTGAAAGTGAAAATAAGAAGTATTGCTTCATTCTATTACACTTGTAACCAGTTTCCGTTTCAAATTCAAAGCAATTTGCACCTTATGAATGCATGTTTGGAAAAATACATAATCGTTCATAATAATAGAAGCACGTGACTACATAAATTTATTTGTAAATTCCAGCGGTAATCAAGAACGCGTGGATGATTAGATGATTTGAGTAAATATGAAATGCGCTTATGGCGTTGCAAGTATAAAATGACGTCAACGGCAATCGGCCATTTTGCCATGACGTAGAACTGTACCTGCCTCAACCGGCTATAGGCTGGAAAATGACGTAGAGTAGTTGCGAATATGTAATTATTATACATTTAACCATAAACTTTAATTGTGTCGTGGTTTTGATAGTTACGAATGTTTGAAAATTTAGGGGCTGATGATGACGGATAAACAGGTCATTAATCAAGGATTTACGTAGGTCAACTTTGATTTTGTAAATGGATATTTTTGTAAGCACCAATCGATGCAGCTCTATTCTCTATAAAAAATCTATAATATATTGTCTATAAAAATGATTAGTTCAGGAGTTATTTCAATTTAAATATCGCTAAGAAAACCATGGATAAAGAATAAAGTTTACGCAAAAGCATTGACTATGTGCATCGCTAAATGTGAAGGAATAAATTCCTCTTATAAATAAAAATAACTCCTAAACTACTCATTTTTATAGAGAATAAAAAGCTCCTCATAATATTAATTGTACGCAATGTTTTACAATTATTGTGTACTTTGTTTGTGTCACGGCCCAAACAATCATGGTACTCGAATCAATGCGTTTTGACCGATCAAGGCAATCGAGGATTAATCTCTACTATTCCGCTTGTTTACAACACTGCTCTGCTTCCTTAACAGCTGTTAGTCGTCCACGGGACACGCATACAAATAGGAAGCCTTGCGTGCATAATCCGCAGGCGTTAAGTACATATAAACAATGGACAATCGGTTATCTCAAAGTCTCACTCGGCTGGCAATTCAATGCAACAATTATCGAAGAATGCGTAAAGCTGAATTGTGTTATGACCCATTAGCATTAGATTTACCAATTAAGCTTACAGGTCTCCAATAATTCTTATACAGGGTATCCCAAAAATGTTGTACTTTCTTGAAAGGAGTGATTGTAATAATAGTAAAACAAATAAATTTTCGATCTACGACCATTAATACCTTTTTAAAGAGCATATGAAAATCTATCAACTGATGAAAAAAAAGATAATTTTGTTTTAAAAGTTTAAATAATTTCAATTTTCTACGAAATAAAGTGTTTTAAATACATTAAACTTGAGTAGCAGCCACCCACTGCTAAAAACCGTAAAGTTACTAATAATCTCTCTTTGGCAGAAATCGCTATTCGAAAATTCGTATCCTTTGATATTTTCGGTATATTTTCGGATAATCGAGGTTCCATCAAATCGTGGATTAAGCAAGTAAATACGATCCAAATTTTATTATGTTTGTGACGTAATTTCAATCAGAAAAAACCCACAAATATGTTACTAAAAGTTGCATTAAAAAATGATTAAAAACAGAAATTTTTATAATGATATTTGGTATTATAGATTTAACGAAAAACCATTAGAGCAACCAAACAAAGTCTCGCGAGTTAACGAGGCCCGGTTAAGGACTGCAGGACACGGTATCGAACATTCGTTGACCGTTGAGAAAGGTCGGTCCTTGAACTTCCGCCGCATTCTATTTCCATTTATCACGCAACATAACGAATCGTCGATTTAACCGTGACCAGTGAAATTCGCTCCGCGGATAACGAACTTTTTGGACGGAGAGATTTTCCACAGGAAAAACAACTTGCCGGAAGGGTCTTCGAACTCTCTGCGGCAATTTTGATGACGATTTTCATTATGTATACAGGGTGACGGGTGAGACTGGTGATGCAACCGAAGAGGGGATGATTCTACATAAAATAAGTTGAAAATGTAGAGCAGAATTTTTTCATACGTGCTTAGCACTTCGAAGAAATAGAGAGATAGGTAATGGGTGGTATTTTCAAGCTTAATTTTCTCGAAGACAAAACCACTTACGAAAAAATTTGACTTCACATTTTCTACTTACATTTTCAATGTAGAATCGCCCCCTTTTCGATTGTGCCGCCAGTCACCAATCACCCTGTATATTCTGTTGCATCGAACTCTTTAATACGCGTCAATGAACTTCACCCGATAAGATGGAAAAAGAGAAGGTATGGTAAAAAGCATAACACTTGATTCACGATCCAGTTATGCACCAAGGTCAGCGTCCACGGGAAACGTCTTATCTTCGTTGACGAGAGTACGTTCACCCTGATACGGGATATCTATCTCCATTGCACCTGATTTGCACGCGGCCGGTCGCCCGAGCTTGTCGCCCACTTAACGGCATAACCATTTCATGCCAATTTGGGCATACGGAATCTTGCTTTGGAGAACTCCGGCCACGTAGCAAAATTGGAGCCTATAACCCTTCAGAGGGTGATTAACGAACCGCGGATTTTATGCGTTCATAAGGGAGACGAATAGCTCGAATACAAATCTGTAGAGCCATTACAAGAAGTGGAGAACGTTCCGTTATTTTCGACTTATTAAAGTTATCAACCCCTTGGCGTGTAATATTGACAAGGGAAGTTACTCTATGTGATATAGTATGTACTCCAAAAAATACTTGATACGTACGTAGCTTCTTTAGCTGCCGACATTTGTGTTAAGGGGGTGAAAATAGTCCTCAACGTTTCTTCGCGTATTAAGTTTAGATCACTTTGGTGAAACTTTAAAAACGATGTAGTCGAGATATGTACCGTGTTACTCAAGTACATATTTCGTGTATTATAAAGACTACGTAAATTTGGAAATGATGCAATAAACATTTCCAGTACTGTATTCATTCTAATGACCTAATGACCCACAATAAAATCGCTAGAGATTAATTTTTTTCCATCATCGTAATGCGGACAGTTCTTTAGGAAACGACTGCTTACGCAATGATTATATTTCAAGCAGAGTAGGGCAATAATCAACTGATATTTAAAAATGACTAATAGTCTTTTTGAATGTTAGTCATAGAAAAATAGTCATTAGTCAAAACTTTTTGATTAGTTAGTGATAACTAAAGATTTATGACTGATCATCAACTACTAATTCACTAATAAGCAATAGCTAACGATTACTTAGAGCTGTGACTAACTATTTGCCATTTAGTTATCACTAAGTAATCAAAAAGACTATTAGTCATTTTTAAATATTAGTTGATTATTGCTCCACTCTGATTTCAAGTAAACCATTGAATATTAAGATCATTAATCTTTTAGTTTTGAAAATTTTCTATATCGTTCATGTCTCTAGTCAAAAATAGTCAATAATTCTGCGAGGCAAAACAAATAATTCTAATAGCGTGGATCGTATGCGACCCGCATGGCTTGGAATGGAAATTGCAGTAGAACCTCCAATATCCGAATCCTGTATTGTCTGAATACATTCCACGCGCAGATAGTACAGTATAAAACTGTACAACACGATTTATTATACAATTTACTAAGGATTTAGTCTAGCAGTCTAAGCATCTATTCTATTATCCGAACACTGTTGTGCTTTACTGTGAGATTTGAATAAATGTTGATTGTTTATCAAATAACTTTCAAGCGAAATATATATAAAAATTGTCCTATTTCTTTGAAGTGACCAAAGAGGGGTACCTGCTTGATCAAACTTTTCGTTGCCTCGTAACCTGGAGAGTCGGTCGAGAAAAACGCAAATTCCCACGCAGAAGCGTTGTCTAGCAACGAACGGAGGAAGCGATGTTCTAGGGTTCTGGTTATTCAGTAGAATATTCTATGAATCACGGCGCCAGTGCGAATCCGTCTACCGCATGGCGCCACGACGCCGTCTGTCGAGGCAATAAAGGCACGCGCAATCGCGAACGTACCGCGCGTTCCTTGGCCAATCGAACGCGTGCATCTTCTTACGTCACACTGCCAGCTGATATAACCGGAACAAATTCAAATACGTGTCGAGAACTTGATACCGTTCGCCACGGAACGAACGAAAACTTCCGCCCTTATCGAACATACTTTATCGAACCCCGCAGCGGTAATAACGAGAGAAACAAAGAACAACGTAGAAACAAACAAATTTGTTCGCACGATAACAGCAAAGATTCCGATTCGGACTCGTCGTCCGTTGACCCATGGCTCCCTCGTTAACGCGTCAATTTCAATTTAATTAGCATCGTCGTTGCTTTCCCTTTCAAACGATGAACGCAACGCGCCGTGGAATTCCGTTTGCCACGCTTTCGAGCGCTTAACACTCCGCCAGCTCCAAACAAGCCTCGAGATAAGCAAGCGGTATATAAAATTTACCGAATCGGCGTTAGACGATGTCGCGATGGATGTTTCTATGTCCCGGAAATTCTTAGCGCTGGGTTTACGGATCTCTAAAGGTGACTGTTTTACATTACAGTAGAGCAGTGATGGCGAAACCTTTTTGAAGAGTGGGTCAATGTTTTTAGTCAACTTCTCTATTGAAGTACATATTTAAACAAAACTGGTACAAAATCTAAAGAAATGCAATTTTGTCATTATTATAATGCAATGTATGCCAATTGCGCTTAGTGCTCGGTAGTTCTAGTGCAATGATTCCCAAAGTGGTCTATATCGACCCCTAGGGGTCGACTCCGAACTGCAAGGGGTCCATGTCAGCGAAAACAAAAACTAGGGGTGCATGAAATGTTAATGGGGGTCCACGAGTGTTCCGTACCGAAAGAAACACGTGGGATCTTCGTCGACAAGGTATATGACACGGACGTGACGGAAAGGCTGTTTTTGAGATTAAGGCATATTCTACATTTGGTGATCATTTGGCATGTAACATTCGTTTCCGTGTTCGTTTCCCGCGACGTGTCATAAACCGGGAATAAAATTTGCTATTAAAGCATCAGGCTCATCCCTCCCATTAAAATTATTTTTCTGTGTAGTTATTTTATGTTATACTTTTACTAGATTTGCATTTTGTGTCGTTTTAATGAATAAAACTTAACATGTGTTTTTTTAAACTTTTTCACTCTACAGTTAAACCTATCAAAGTGAGTAGCACTGTGTCAGCTGTCAAAAACACATTTGAAGTTGATGAATTTGTGACAATTCAATATTAGAAAGGCGGGGGGTCTACCCAAAACAGAAAAAATTGGCACGTGGTCTACGAGACAAAAAAGTTTGGGGACCTCTGTTCTAGTGTTAAGAATGTCCAAATATGAATAAGAATCACTGTATATGTATAGTATTTAAGTATATAATACACTTAAAATAAAAGTATTGATATGGTATGTACGCATGTACACTTATCTTCAAGCACGGTTCCAGTAATACTTGCATTCGCGAAATTAAAGAAGTTAGGCGTGTCAATTTTGTGCTTCAATCAACAAAAAAAGTCAGTCTTACAATAAAAATGAAATTTCCTTTGTCATTTATTTTTTTCAGTCGCGATCTACCTTTCCCGGTTTTTCAAAGAAAAGAAAAAGATGTTCTGCTCGCGAGAATGCACTGCCGAGCTGACGTAATGTTAACCGTGCGCTACTGTATTTTAAGGCTCTACATATACGGAAATCGATTAACGGCTGGACGTTGACGGAAAAGTTTGATCGGATTGGATGGCCGGAGAAAAAAAAATCGATTTTGAAAGCGATGGCGCCCGGCGTGCCGACTCGGCTTGACTAGATTCGACGCCGCTCGACGTCGCTCGATGCCGCTTGTCACGACGAAATAATCGGCGAGTGAAGGCGCCCATCGTAACGCCACGGGACTGTCAAGCTTGCTGATCAATACAAGCAAGGCGACGTGCAAGGCCGCCCGCGTGGATTCAACGCGCGGATCCCCTACATTCCCTCGTTTCATCCTGCCACGCGCCGCACTCGCTCGCCTTCTTCCTACTCCACTCGTTCTCCGATTCTCCTACCACATGCATGTTCCATGTTTCGATCCTCTCTCGATGCGTTCTGTGTCCCACCTTCAGGGGTACACACACGCTTACTATTTCCTCAGGTGATAATAAATTTCCTTTGTTGTCCAAACCTTTTCATTCTGTAAAGATGTCGGAGGTATACTACCGGCTAAAACTTTGGAATCACCACGTAAATTTCAGAGGTGGGCATTAATTGGTGAAACAAATATTTCAAATACTATTTAATATTTTAGATTTTATTTTGCTTAAAGAAAATGAAATTTTTAATAAGATATACAATTTCGAAAATAAAATATGTTTATTTTAACAATTTGAACCTCAAAATAAAATATTTCTATTTCAACAATTTGATCCCCAAAATAAAATATTTCTATTTTAACAATCGGAAACACGAAAAAAAATATTTTACTTTCTGCGTTGTTATAATACTCTGAGAAACCGCATAAACATACAGTCTTATCGTTAAGAAACGATTTACACACATAATTGTATTGAATTCGAACCATGATCTTCAGCAATAATATTTAAAATTGAAAATAAAGACAAAATTCAAATATTTTCCAGATTCTTCAAATAAAATACTATTTTCAAAAAAATTACTGCCTCAAATAAATTATTTTATTTTCAAAGTTGTACACATACTTTAAAATAAATAGGATTATTTACTATTTGCTATTTAAAATACTATTTTCCCCAGCTCTGGTAAATTTAGAGAAACAGAACATTTTTAAGAAAAATTAACGCCTTTAGAGTAACTGAGGAAGTTTTACTTATCAAAACATCTTGTTAGTATGTAGCATGGTTTACTGTTTGTATTATTTTTTTCTATAGAGGAAAACGTATTATGCTTCAAATTGTCTTTTCATCAAAAAAGATCCTGACAATTAGTTTTTCGATTGTTTCTAATTTTATATGTGTTTTATATCTGTGATGTTGGACAGTGCAGCCGGATATTCCGATCGAGGTCTCCACATAAAAGCTCTATTGGGTTCAGGTTTGGAGATTGTGCTGGCAATGTCATATTTTTCAAGAAACCTTCCGTTTCTTTTTGATACAGAAACCCCTTGCACAATTTAGAGGAGTGCTTGTGTGACACAAGATTAACTTAAACGGAAAGATGCTAGTCAAGGGATGTGAAATTTGTGGTAGAGGGGGGTGGTAGAGCTTAATGGATAGAAAATTGGGGGTGAGCTGTAGAAGTGATCCAGACGCTAGCTTAAATTGTTAGTGTTATGGCGCCGGAAACTCGCAGAAAAAATCGGTTGAGCCCGTCGCTTTGTGCTCAAGAGCCTTCGACTCTTAGATTGATTTATTGCCTCTAGTTGGGTGGTCGAAGTCTTTGGGATTTGGTGTCAAACTCTAAAGACACTTTCGTGGGACTCGCATTACGTATGCGTTGTCTCAACACATACTGTTGAACGCTTGTAAAATAACAGAAATTCAACCGTTTTCTTTCTATGTACAGGATGTAACAAAATTTAGTGTCATGGTTTTGGCAGATGGACTTTCGGACCGGTGGAGATTTGTTAAAAGAAATTGCCGCGAAATTGACTTTGATCTTGAAATTCAAGGTCACATTTTTTATGCTTGTATCGCATTCTACTCACCATGGGGACCAAACTTGTCAAAGGAACCGTCGGTTAGGTAACCTAAGGTCAAAGTCAATTTTGCGGCAATTTCTTTTAACAAATCTCCACCGATCCGAAAGTGTACAACCAGCTGCCAAAATCATGACACTAAATTTTGTTACACCTTGTACAATTCCTCAATCGATCAAACACGCTTTAATCCTTAACTGGTCACGTGCCGTCCGTGAGACTATTTCGTTTAGAAAACTCTTGGTAATTCCGAAACTAGTACAATTTTTATTTCCGTACCCCCTTATCTAGTTTGTTGTGTGTTCGTTTTTTTTAACAGTTAAAATCACAACAGCAGTATATGTGACGCAATTTGCAAGACGGCACGTGTTGATTTACGCATCACATTTTATAGGGTACTTGTCCGTATTGATAGCCTTCCGTAATTTAATAAGCAGTACAAATTAACTTGAATAAATAGAGAAATTATTCTTTTTTAGATTAAATTAAATTATTGATGTATATGTCGCGAAGAAAATATCGACTTTTTTAGCTCTTGAAGTATATTATACATTTTTCTAAGGATGCACATTACATTCATAGTTTTACCCAAATACTGTATCAGAAAAGCTAATGTTTAACAGGACTGAATAACTGTTTAATGTTCTTCACATCTAAACACTTATTTCAAAGAGAATAACAGTTTTTAAGGGAACAATGTTTGGACGGTACATTAATAACAAATATGGACGAGCACAATAGCTGCGGGCACACTAATGCGTTCATTCCCCCAAGCTTGCGCCACGGCCGGGTCACGTGACGCGTAGCGTTTCTGTCGCGCATATGTCACGTGACTAAAGGTGTGATTTCGTTTACGCGTTTTGACGCGACGTTTTGTCGTCCATACTCCATTCGTCGTTGCTCTTTTCTGTGCCTCTGGACGCACAAGTTTGCGTTGCTATGATGCGATTTGGTATGTCTTTCCTTGTCTTTCACTTGCGAAGAAAAACGAAAGATCATCGCCCAAACCTCGACACGTGCGTAAATCGATTTACGATATGTGTTCAGAGCACACGTTTGAATTTGTTTTTTTGCTTCGAGACCTCTGAATGCTGCGCCAGAACGACACGCACGCGATTTTTGACCCACTGCTTTCGAGGCAGTCCAAACGCTCAGCCATGCGTTTTGTCGATCCACTGCTTCAGAATACTATTATAATAGCAGAACCAGTACTCCGAGAAAAATGAATTTTTAGGAGCTTGTAGTGAAAACCTAAGAGTATCCACTCAAAATGTTGTTATTTTGAAAAAAATGTTTTTTCATCAATTATTTTGCTATTGTTTTAAACAATTGCCGTGTTTTCACAGCGGGCCACTTTTCAAAAAATTGAAAAAAATGGGGATATAGCCCCAAGTGTCCCCTTTACGGCCCTGCTTTTAAGAAAATTGACGAAATTAAAATTATTTGAAGTGAACGCTGCACCGCGATATACAATCTCGGACGACCGAAGAGCAATTTCCAAATAATAAATTTCCACTAAAATTCATTAAAAAATGATTTTTATATTCTGATAAGTATCGTAATAAATATATATTTTTTGTAATCATTTTATAATTAATTGTCTCAATTTTGTTGTTTTAAAACACAATTTTAAATTGTTCATTTGTTAGTTATTTAGTAGTTTTTCAGATAATTTGAATCTCCGACGTCTTTAGCTATTCTCTGTATTTCTTGACCATTATTCTTCATATTATGAATATTTCTTGAAATACAGAGAAATTTATAACCAAAGACATCAGTGATTCAAATTATCTAGAAAACTACTAAATAAGTAACAAATGAACAATTTAAAGTTTTATTTTAAGACAACAAAATTTTTTTGCTCAATTTTCGGTTCCCCTTCAGAAGGCAACCCGCTCGGCGTTTTTGGTCTTCGGGACGCCGCGATTGACAAAACATTAAAAACTGCGTCAAAATTTTTCTGACTGTCGTTTCCATATTTTTAAAAAATAATTCAAATGATATATTTTGTCAATTAATATTAATAATTATATTTAAATTATGTTGTATCTATACATACACTTAACCAATTTTATCTATATAAATAAAAATCAAATGCTATTCGTTGGTAAGCGCATCACTTGAGAACGGCTGGACCGATTTGGCTGATTTTTTTTTTAAATGTGCGTAATAGACCGAATATGGTTATAGGGTAAGAAAAATTGGAAAAGTTGCCCGCAAAAATGGAAAATTCTGGAAAAAATAAAAGTGCTTTTTTAATCATATTTCAATACAACAAAAAAAACGAACGTCGCAGCTTTAATCAATAAATCAATATTTCAATAGACGTCTGTTTGCATTATCGACATTATAAACATCCGCCAGTTAGGTTATTCCTATTCAAATTGATTTCGCTACGTGCGCAAATGTCGTTTGACGTTTGAATTGAAATATTTGGTTAGTATTTTTAAATTATTAAGGCCGCGATTGACAATTCCACAATATCGTGGAACATTCTAGAATATTCCTATGCAATATTGTATTTTTGGCGTAGACGCACGCGTCTAGACGCAGTGGCTCACGCCTAGACGCAGTTCTGATGTGAAGTATGACGAATGGAGTATAAATGGCGCTGGAGTAGCAAAACGCTGCGTCAAAACGCGTAAACGAAATCACACCTTAATCCGGCGCTGACAGAGAGAGAGAGAGAGAGAGGGTAACTTTTTCCCCTCAATTCGTGCCCCTTCCCTCATCTGACGACTCTGGTGTGCAGTACATATAGGGAATATACTTGCAGTATTCAAACTCAAATACGACAGTTGTATAAATTATATAAAGTTGTATATGTAGGCACGTTGTGATCTTTATTTTTTGATGGATTTTTAAAATTGATTCCAAATATTTTGTTCTAACGTTCTGTGTTTGAACGAGATTATGTAAATTTTTTGTACAACGTGTCACGGCCAAAATTGTACGCTGCATACAAAAATATGCTTCCTGTAGCAAAAAAGTTTACGGATGATTTGAAAAAAAAAATACATACAATATTGTAAACGTATTTAAATGTATTTTTGAGGGTTCAAACGGTATTGCCCTCTTAATAAATGTGTTATGGTCGCGAGTGGGTCAAACGCCGACCGTGCCATGAGTTGTCTACACCCTTTGTAGTGGCAGTCAACGTCGACCGTATTTTTACACGATATACAGGGCGTCTCGGAATTCATGCTATAGTCAAGGAACAAATGATACTGTGCGGAAGAATAAGCTAAGAACATACATAGTATGAAAAATTTTCATACAAGACTCCGATCATGAAGCAGGCATACTATTGAATAAGCATTAGTGATTTTTCGTAGCTCACTCAGTCCTGTGTATCACTAGATCATCTTGAATAAATTCGCGTCAGAAGATTTCTATTCGATAGCGCAAATTCACATACGAACAAATTGTATTCTACATTTTCGACTTATTTTTTCTGTAGAATCCCGCTCCCCTTTTTGGTTGCACATACATACATAGTTGTTACCGATCACCCTATTTCTTTCTGAATGGAACGATGCAAACGCACGCCGCACTGTGTAGACGACGACAGTGAACTCGCTGGATGAGTCAGCATCAAGTCCAAAGACCCGGCCGTTGCAAGGATACATTAAAATCACAGACACTGTTGTGACCGCGATAAGAATTCATTAGCATCAGCATTATACATATACACATTGACCGACATATAGATTTCCCGACTGTTACGCATTCTTCAATCGAATCGTACCAATCTCGAAATCTAACAGTTTACTCTGCCTGCACGCAAACAGCCATCGAATTTCTTCCACTTCAAAAATAGCAATTCTATTGATTTCGGAATGCTCACACGAGCACTAACGATTTATGGCATTGCAACATTCTCGTATCAAATAATGTATCCTTATCAATTTTTTAAAACGTTTCTTAAGGTGCTTCTCGTAGACACGTTAATTTGCAGTAACTGTTCATTTAATTAATTCAAGCCTGGGTCAAACTAGACCCGGACTCAATATATCGCTAGATCGAGACTCATGTCCCCACTCTAGCTTCCCCTTCTACGACGCTATTCCCCACGCTTTTTGTCGTGCATGTATCCGGTACTAGCAGAGAGATGGTGACTTCTTCCCCTCAATTCGTGATCCCTCCCCTCGTCTGGCGACACTGCCCGGACCCCGCCGTCGCGTCGGAAGGTTAATAGTTTGCAGACGATGTATGTAACCGTGTTCTTAAATTCTCCAGATGCTTTGTACTGGTTTATATTTCGTGTATTCATTTTTATGTAACAATTATACAAAATTATGATTGTATTGTAGAGTTAAGGGTGGAGCGCGGCTTTCCCAGTTTCAACAATCCGTGGATATGTAGTAGTTACGGTAAATGTGCTAATTCGGTAAACATATATGCTGAGTAGTCAGTTTATGCATAAGCAAATTTATTCAGGAACAACGGAATGTAAACTCCGACTAGTAGATTTTCACACCTGATTTAGCAAATAAAAATGTACAATTCGAATGAATAACTTTCTTAACAGATGTATGTAACAATCGTTCTATTGATAAATTTACTGTGCCACTCCCTTGTTTCTGGTTATTCAATTTATAGTTAATCTGTTTGTTAATAATTCAACTTACGCAATACTATGCATGACTATCTCCTAAACAGAGTGAATGCTCTTATGCAAACATTGCTTTAAAATTAATTAACAAACAAGCAAACTGTGTCAATTAATACGAGATTAAACAAGGCAGAAATTAACGTTCAATTACATGGAATTGGAAATTGGTAAGTGCCGATCTCTAGATGCTAATTAATAGACAGCGGATTTTATGCATTTATGACGAAAATAGAAACGTACAATTTAAAGCAGTGGACATATTAAAAAAATTCAAGGACATCGGTGTATTAGTTTCAGCTTAATAAGATAATTGAAAGAAGAACGAATTTTTTATTTGATTCCTTTGGCTTGTAATCGGTGCAGACAATTTTTATTTTGCATAAAGATCCGCAGTCTACTAATTGACTATAAATTCTCGACTGTGTACTAAGAGCAAAATCCCATTATTTAGGCAAAAATTCAACCTTAGTGTCAGCGTAAAACTATTGTTTTTTCCTTCTGTAGAATTACATAAAAATATACGAAGGACGAAGTTACGAGCTGCATCTACATAAATGCCTTGATAAATACATATATCGTTACACCGTATTCATGTGACCATGTATGTACTGCGATTAGGAATATGAATTACACTATCAGATATCGTTTATCTAAATAAAACATTTTAAAAAAGTAATACGTGTGTTCGAAATTTTACGTAAACAGCTACAATTTTGAAATTGTAACGAGACATTGCGAGTAACTAAAAACTGTACGGTACGTTCTATCGTACCAAGGGCACACTGTGAAATTTGTTGAGCCGCGTCGTAGATACGACGCAGCGTTATAACGAGGTTGCCTGCATTAACATTTATCCTGATATTAGTCCGAGCATTGTCCCCAAAACGCACATCGAATTATTGATCAAGACCAACCGGGGAACAATGGGAGGGGGCGGCGGCGTTGTGGATGAAAACGGAAGAAACGGCGCGAGCTAATTTTTGCGCACATAACACAGCGTCGCTGCGACTTCCCATTTCTGTGACTGCCCTCCTTATGTGATTGCCGTTAAAGCAGCACGAGCATTACATGCGCCCGCGTAACCAACCGGAATCCTCTTCTTTTCTCGCGCACGAGCCGGTCGAAAGCAGAAACGTAGTATGCACAACGACTATGTAAACCGTCTTTTCTTTCTCTGGTTTGTGCACCAAACCAAATTCTTTCACATACATTTATGCATCTCGCCAGTCAAAACTATCTTTCACACAACTCCTGGTGTTCGTCCTAATCGCATCGATTTAATATCTAATCGAAAAAGAATGTTTCGAATAAAAGTCATTCAGTATTTTGATGGGAATAAAGTGCAATAATAAAAATTCCGGAAAAATGTTCTATTCAATAAAAAAACTGAGGTTATACCTGATGAAAAAACGAATTCAGCGACTTGCTCTATACAATGACCTTTGAATGACCTTGGGTTCATCATCAGGTTGTTAGGATGAACACCCTGTATACAAGGCATCCCACTTGAAATGAACCATAGTCGAAACGAACAACTTTCAATTTGCCTCCAAAATTTTGTTTATGTTCTTGGTGAAAATGAGCAAAATTGTAGATTTCCATTTTCATCGAGAACTATAAATTGATGTACACCTGACGCATAAAAATATGAGCTAAAGCTCATTATTATTGAACGTCGCAGAAAATGTTTGGTACTGACATAAAGGTTAAGCCCAATTTAGTTTAGAAATTTTAAAAATCTGATTTTGCATGTGCGTCGACATAGTTTACTAAAGTCGAGGATGGCAAGGTGCCATTCTGTCTTCGGAGGGATTTATGGTAGGATTTTAGCTTGCATGCGGTGTTGAATGTGGATGCTTGAGACTGACAAGTAGTGCTTCACATGTGGCGCCCACGATTTCAATGAAACTTAGTGGGACGATACGTCTGCATCTAGAATAAACGTAGCCGTAATTACAGCCTCGGGTGACCAGTCAATTTTGAGAAAGATGCGTGTAGGAACTAACAGTGATGATTCTCGGAAAAGTTGTCTATATGTGGACTGAATGTAAACAGTAAATTATTATTACAATGATGGTAATGCTGTAGGATAAATCTGGAATAGTTCGACTACTAGCAGAGATCGATCAGGAATCAGAATTGATAGTAAAAACCAAAGCAAACTAGGGCTCTGTGCAATGTAAACAAAACAAACGCATAGATCAAGGTTGAGAGTGTTTACGTTCAGTTCTAAAGTACCATTGATTATTACGTTTCATTAACGCGTAGAAAACTTATTTTCTTAATTGCTGTGAATTTCTGAGCTCATGCTCATCGTAAGGCCATTATACATATAGTAGGCTGCTGAATTCGTTTTTTCATTAGCTATAACAATATGAAATTAGAAATACATGGTGCTATTTAAAGAAAGTCATGGTAACCTGTGTTGTATCGAGTAAAAGTTTGTTTGGAATTTTGATTATTGCTCTTTATTCCAATCAAAATACGAAACATTTTTTATTAGATTTGCCTAAACGCCTCAAAAATCGGTGCGACCGTTAGGATGAACACCCTGTATGAAAACACGCCGAAAGGGAAATAGTATCGAGACATGTAATACTTTCGATCAACTAAAATTATAAAAAAAAAAGAACATTCCTAAGTGGCTTCTCTTTCTTGCAAAAGAGATACGGATGCTTTTTTTTATTTTACATAAAGATCCGCAGTCTAATTGCGAGTGAAAGTGGACAGCAAGCAACCCAACGTTGAGTTAACTTGTGAATAAAGTCAACGAATTCGACACCTTATCGTCGAAATAGTGTTGTAGGGCGTTGAGGATGTTCTAAATTCTAAAAGAATCTGACGCCATGGAGTGGGAAAGACGATGCAGTTTCTGGTAACAGGACTATGATCAGGACTCGGTCCTTATTACCATAACTACACCATTTTTCCTTATCATTTGGAAACGAAAAGATTCTCCAAGATTTAAATTACCTAAAGCAGCGACTGATCCTAACCACCATCAATTATATATGTACAATAAACCATCCTATAACGCGGAGAAAATAATATAAAACCTCATTTGATTTCGATCTGAGTTTCTTACTAGACTGTCATCCGATGGTTAATACTCGTACACAGAAATTCCAAATGAAAACTTTCTTTTGTTCGCCACAAACAAAATTTGGCCCGGTTTAGAAAATGGCGAAGGTTACAGCAAAATTCGAAATTTTATATTGAAAACTGAACTGGCTGGTCCGGACGATTTATGTGGCGACCGACATACCATCGAGCGTGTTGTGACAGATTTTTCCCTGTTCGCGGGCAAGATTATCGCAAAGAAAGGAGGAGCCCCGAGGAGTGGACCGTTTATTCTGGTTACATCAGGCGGATCTGGCGATTTCTTGAGCGAGATACGCGAGGCACGCGGCTTCTTCGTCGAACAAGAACAAGTCACTAGCGGCTAGGATATTATGCTGAAACTGGTGCTCCGTGGAGGGAAACAGGAGAAGCCGAGGGGGGTTTCAGCAGCCTAGCTAGGTGAAAGCCTTGCACCGCGAGGACGTGACGTGTTAAGACTACAACAGAGGTTTACGCACCGCTCCTTCGGTTTTAGCTCGCCACTTTTGCTTACCGGTGACCTCGGTGCACCTTCTTCTTCTCAGCGATCCTCGCTCTCTGTTTTTCCGTGCAATCGCACCAAGGAAAACTCGGACGAGAATCGCTCGGCAACACTCATTTCGCGAACCTCGCTCTGAACACGCCGCCATGGAAAATTCATTTCAAGCTTTCTTAACACGTTCGCCATCATCCTCTCTTTCCCCAACGGTTTTTACGGTCGCAGTGTTTTATTAAACGCGGCGCGACATGTCCTCTTTATGAAGCATAGAATAAGTGCAAAGAAATTCCTCCGAACAAAATGATGTCAATGTTGACGAATTTATTAATTTGTCAGTATCGTGTACCCCCTTGGAACATGTTTTACTTCCCAGTAAATTAACGAGTTTCTTTAAAATTCTGTTTTGAAAATGCCTACAGCAGGTTGTTTTGCGTCGAGAAAAATAACAGTACAGATGGAATCCCGTACAGATTGTAGAAGGCTACGTGACTGCGTGCACTTCAGTCATTCCAGTCCGTCGTCAACGTAAAAGGAAGTTCACGCTCCTCTTATTATTGCCCTAGCACGTTGTTCCTTGTTGCGATCCGTAACAGTGATTCTCCGGCTATCGCAAGGCAGCGCGTTGCGAAATTCGTGAAATTCCATCGCGTGAACATTCTACGTTCCCGCGTCGAAGAAACCAACGTATCGAAAGATTTTACCGAGGAAAGTGGCTTATCGCGAGAATTCGTGCCGCTCGCATTTCGGAAGCACACGTCCGCTCGTGTTGAGCACCGCTGCGACCGTGCGTTGCTTCTGTCTACTCGATGCAGCTCCGATTTTACTGGTCAATACCAACAGAACGTCGGTCTCTGTGCTGTACAATTTTTTCCGTTCGATTTCGAAAAATATTTTTCAGTTATACCCCGCCTAGATTATACGCACCACTGCGTAATATTTTTGCCATTGAAGTGTCTGGAGGAAATAGGGTGACAATTATGGTTCATTTCCACCTCGCCAAGCCTGACGATTACCAAATTTAACACTAGAATTACTGAGCATCTTAACTAGCCGACAAGCAATATTTTTAAAAAATTACCAGCGTCTTTCTATTGTCCTGTGGGTTCCTTATTTTTGTGAGACAATCGGATATATTTATTGGCTTCTCACTAAATTTTCTAAGCAATTTCAGTGATTGTAGAAAAAAGCTTGAAACTGAATTTAGAGTAATTTAATGATGATTTACTCATAGGTATACAAGGTGTTCGAAAAATGTTGTGTTTCCTTGAAAGGGGTGATTCTTGAGATCATTTGAAGATCTTTCCTTGGCAAAAATATCCGCACTGGCTTTGTGTGTTTTTCTTGGATAACTCCTTAACAAAGCCGAAGCGGAAATTTTCACTAAACAAAAAAGTTACTTCAAATAACCTAAGCAACCACCCCTGTCAAGGTTCTCCCACATTTTTGGGACACCCCGTGTATTCACATAACCAGAAAAAACGCCCTTTCAACAATATTTTGTGTGCACACAAAGTGTAATGACTAGACAGCGGATCTTTATGCAAAATAGAAATTTTCTGTACGAATTGCAACAAACTGGAGTGAAATAGAAATTTATTTTCTTTCTTAACACTACAAGTGTTACAAAATTACAAGACTGAACTTATTTCTTATGATAATACCTTCTTGAATAAAGAAATTAATTGAATAATTTCTGATGTAGAAGCATCTTTACAATTTCAAACGGTTACTGTTAATGTGAAATTAAATGAAATTACTGTTTTAAATTACACCTTGTCATTTTAAAATATTGCCTAAATACTTCATATAAAAAGATATAAGCGATCACTGTACATACCAGCGTTGTGTACGAAACATTCGTTACATATTTTTACACACGTTATTGTGCTCGAAATGTACACGCTAAAATCCCCATTTTCAGGTTAGCTTACTTTCTCCGTAAGATTTCATCGAAATTCTGAGTAAGCTACATATACACGAAGAGAATTTTTGGAAATATTAAGTAACTCGGTCCTCCTGTCGTGCAAAATCGGTCAACGATTACGAAAGATATGCGGTCGAACCGGAATAAGAGCAACACCGTAAACTCATTGAGTATGTTTCTGATCCAGTGAAAAAATGTGTCCGTCTCGCAGCTGTACCCACGACGAGCGCGTATGTATACCTACGTGAGTGGCGTGGATACTGCACCGTCAAAACCACTGGAGAAGAGGGAGAGAGCCTAGAGGCATTGCATACAGGCTGCTTCTAAAATAGGTGGACGAACGCACAAGGCACGTACCACGCATCCCCGTTAACCTCTCAAGCCGGTTTGACGTATACGCGTATTCACGTCCACATCAGACCTCGGTAAATTTGATTTGAAATGAAAATAAAAAATAACTATTTAACACGTTCCGTTCAGGTCGATTGGAATTCTCATTGAAAAAAACGAAGAACATTTTAAAAAATTAATTTGAAAGTCAGGTAGAGGCATCTTAAGATTGTAGAATATTCCGACTAAAAGAATGAGGTATTATAAAAAGTGCAGTACAGAACAAAGCAAATGGCCTGAATGAAAAATCGAGCAAAAAAAGTTCGGCACGTGTTAAAACAATTTATTTCGCATCAAACCAATGTTGATTCGTTTGTGCAATAATAGCAATCTTAAATAATTTATTCTTTATTTAAAATACGACAACAGAGATAATTTTGAAAATACATCGTATGCAATAAACGGTGTCAGTATGAAACAGACTCAAAGAAGCTAATACATAATAATCAGGTCACATGATATAATTTTGAAGAACAATTTCATAATTATTTAAAAGAATTATTCATAATATAAAATAAAATATTTATTATCATTTAAAACAAATGATATTTCAAGTAACACATCTGGTCCACATAACCTCATAGCCTATTAAAACTTGACATTAATTGTCAAGTAGTTTTCGTTTTATGAAATTTCAACGAAATTACAACAATGAATTCTCCCAAATTAATTACCGCCTGAGCCAATAGTCTATCCGTGCGACATTACTCGCATGAAAGGTTAGGTGGGGGAAGTGCGGTTCAACTCGTAATCGATCTGCTTCACAAATAAGCGAACATATTGTTTACACATCGCATAGTAGTCAATCGCTCAAACGCTGTGAAATCGTTCGCCACGGATTTGAAAAATGTCGATCGAAATGCTCACGTGCGACGATCGAACGTACAGTCACAGTCGTCACTCACGGTGAAAATCATACATTTGAATCTGCCGCGTTTAGTTGAACCAACGTCTCGTTTGTGTTTCTAATTTGTTCCTTTAACGTAGTATACACATTGGGTACGCACTTGTGAAATGATTTTTATTGAAATAATTGACATATGAGGCAAACAATTGCAGAGCGTAAACTTGTAATTTAGCATATGAATTCGATCACGATCCGGCACTTGGAGTCGGAAGTTTAGAATCTATGGAATTATAGACAAAAATAGGCATGTAAGCATTTTCAAAAGAGTTTGAAAGATACTGCAAAAATTATGAATATTGAATTCATTCCACAAGAGTGGCACAAGAATGTCTATTGTGTATAAATGTCCAAAGTTATTCAAATACCGGCGCAATAAAATATAATAGAGAACGTTTGGCAAAAATTAAAAATAAAATAAAAGGAATTTGAACTACCCAATAAAAATCAATTAAAACTGCGCGCGGCTAAGCATTGAACCAACTTTTTTAAAAAATTAGTAAAGTCAATGTCATGGCGATTGCAAATTATAAATAACAAAGAATACCCCACCAAATATAAAAATTCGTCTTTTACAGTGTTATTACGTAATGATGTTTCACATATTGTATGATTTTGAGGGGTCAATTTCGGTCACGTTTTTTAAAAATAAAAACTAATTTCTTCGGTTTCTGCACAAGTTGTGGGAATAGTATCTATATGAAACTAGGTAATTGAACTTAGTTAAAATATCCGTCAACCACACTGCACGATTTTTGCTGTGAGCGACTGTAAACGGAGACGTTCATACACAGAAGATGACGTCCGTTTGTCTCGTCACACGTTCGAGCGGTACCGCTTGGCGGCAAGTGACAGAAGTTGACAGAGAAACGTTTGCGACCGCTGAATATTCCTTGTCCGTGGAACGAAAACTCGAGAGTTAATGTTTAACGTGCCTGTTGATCGCGTTTATTCCCAAGGCATCCTGTATCCAGGTAGAAACGCATAGTCTGTATACGGCTAGGTCGGTATGTATCGCATCAGCATGACGATCGAGGTTATCGGAGTTCGAGACTCCGTCTCGTTCCTAGTCTCGCTGGGACCGGAGGACTTTCGAGGCGGTGGAAACAATGTCTGACACAGTTTTCGAAGTACGTCGAAAGGCGAAAGGAATGTTACGAGAAACGAGATCTTGTTGTTTATCGAGAGAGGAGGCGAGAGCGTCGCGTTTCGAAGGCTCGGCGAGAAAGAGAGAGAGATAGAGAGAGAGAGATCGCTGATAATCGAACGATATTCCCTTGCAATAAATGCAACAGCTCTGCGGATTGTCAGCCCTGCTTGCAACCTCTTAATACTTTAACGAGCAGAAAACTCAGGGCCGACGTGAATCAAGCATGACATTAGATAGTCGTGTAGCAAACTTCAAATCCCATTGACGCGCTTTCCTACGTATATGTGTGTATGCAATAAGATGTACGAATATACCTATACATACATATATATGTACATATGTATGCAGGTGTGTGTATATGTATATATGGATATTATGTATATATGTACGAATATGTGTACATAGCAGTGGCAGAAGGGAGGAGTGGAAGGGATGGGAGGGGAGTGCCGCGATACACAACACCGACGTCGACAACGAACGATCGAGTACTGCCCACGGGAATTCTCCGATATATAGGTTAACCCGGGCGACTTGTACCCGCGACGTAACGCGGTACCGTTAAGCGGTCGTTGGACAACAGGCCCCCGTGTCCGTCGACGTCGAAGCCCCGTTCGTTCGATACTTGAAACACAGACAAGACAAGATATGCGGGCCGACTCTCTTGGCAAGAGTGGGCTCCACCGATCACTCACCAGTGCGAAGAAATTTGTGTGGCAGTCCTCCAGGCTAGCGCCGTTCGTTTGATGCGACGGATGCGTCATGGCTTCTCCATCGTACGCCGTACACTCATTAGCAACACTTCTCGCGGCGGCGCGCCTCTCTCAGCCCCGAAAATCACACGGCGAGGCCGCTATTATTCGAGAACATTTAGGAGGGTTTTCACTTCTCAATGGCGACCGTAAAATGGCGGACGATAGGAAACAACAAGCGCAGCCGTCCGAGGCGACCCCTACCGCTCACTCGCGCAGTTCGCTTCGACGACGAGGAAGAAGATGGCGGCGCTCATCAGGCATGGTTTACTTGCGAATCACTTGAAAAGTACATCCTCTATCCTTGCCGTGAACACGGTCAGTGCAGACACTTCACGTACACTTTTTAAACACTCGCATCGCCGAACGCCCCCCGCCGGGAGCTCTGTAGTTCGATAAGTACGATTCAACCACTAACAAGATCACCGTCATTTTACAGACTAGCTTGCGACACGATGTTACTCGTTCGAAGAGCAAGGTGCCCCGAGTCAAACCGGTCCGCCGCTTCGACGATGAGAAGAAGTCTCTCGCTACGAAAGGGTAAACTATTTATTCTACACGAACACGAGTTTCAACGAAATATTCGCGTTACGTCGCGTCGCTTCCCAACAGCTAGAGGACACACTGTCGCCATATTGCCATTTACCATCTCTCTTCCGCGCGCTGACCAATCGCCGCTCGGATTTGACAAGTTCCCAGGGTAGACGCTCGCGATATTGGCGCCCCACGGGATACGTTCGAATTGTTTACTATAATATAAAGTATTGAAAATGTAATTCCTTTCGACAACGGAACCATCGGTATATACAAAATATCTAACCCACACCATATATTTTATTGTACACGCTACGATAATTATATCGTCGGACTCGCTACAATTACTATATCGTCGGACTCGATGTTTAATCGTTCGTTATACGTATGCTCAGTTTTATCAAGTGCTGGAAGTATTCGTAGCGGAACACAAGTTTTCTCGTAAAAACGTTGTTTCGATTTAGTCAAATCATAAATCAGCATCGAACGGACACGAATTTATTTGATCGGTACCTATGCACTGAACTAGAGTCCACCTTTTCGTGTGACGTAACGGCCTAGCCATACCCTTTTACGCCACTATAGGAGAGCCTCCTTTACCCACTATGTATGTATCATTTTTTACGACTCCGTTGCATTGAAATGGTCTTGTTTATTGAAGAACCATTCGTGACGCCTAGTTTTGAAGAAAAGGGTCAATCGTCTATGATTTTCGCTTACTGTTAGCTTTTTTAACGCGAATAAACGAAACTCGACGTTCGTCGATTGCGCTTGTAAAAACTAGCTCCGTTTCCAGACGAATCTGTTGAAGTAAATGGAGCGGCGAAGGAAAACATGTATAAAAGGAAAACGGATTCGTGTGGGAGACGCATTTTCGTTTCCTGTCGATACATTTACGCTGCTTCTCAGTGAGAACACCTGTTTCGTAGACCACGTTTCTCGGTTCTTGTAATTAACATTGGCAAAGAATCTTTACGCGATCAAACTTTGTGTGCGTGTTAATTTGCGCTCTAATTTTTTTAAACATCAAATTTATTTCAAGTCCGTGTCATCTACTAAAAGGTGCGTAGATTTGTTACGAAATTGGTAGAATTGACATATTCGTGGATCGGTTTGAGGAGTAAGTATAATTTCGATTCCGCGAAGAATTTTCTTCGTCGTGTACGAAGGTTTCCATAGCCACGGGGTTTTTCCATTGCGGACTTCGTTCCTGGCCAATATTGGCCATAACTGTATCCTGAGAAAATACAACTGAGGGCACCACTGTGCGGTCGTTGGACATCGATCTTGTCTCTTCCCCTTCCCTCCCCCTTTACACCATTACCCTCGTCTTGTAAGGGAAGCCTCCCTTGCCGCCACTACGCTGCTAATTTTTCACGCAATACGAAAAATTTGGCGCGAGTTAGCCAGAGATCGATTAACTCTGCTAATATTGATCCGTATATCATTCGCCGTCGACAAATAGAATTTTCGAAAACTCGCTGCTACGTTACGAGCGCACGCCACCGGCAGCCGCAAAAATCATTTGTATACATATACACACATCACCGGCATCTCTGATTAGAAACTTGACGCAAATCTGTTTAGCATTTTTTCATGTGGCGATTACAAATCCTTTGATAATTTAACCGGAAATCACGTTCGAGAACATTTTTCAGTAATACACTTTTTACGAAACAGGAAAGCTAGGTGTCCCTTGCAAAATCGATATTTTCAAGTTTCGATGTAATCGAGGGTAAACGGAAAATGGCTTTTAAATAATAATTCACTATAAACGCTTCGGAACAATTCGAAATGTATGAGATGCATTGATACAGGATTGTTATTATTGTTTTTAATGTTTTATTTGATTGTAAATAAAATACAACAATTCACGTTACTGCGACTGTTTCAGGTTCCTGAGGTATGAAAAACCCTACGATCCTCCGGCGAATGTATCTTCCCGGATAGATAAAATCTGTGAGAATCTATCAATTGCGACGGGCGATGAAACGCAACTGAATGATCCGCTTCAACGCTTTCAACTTTTCGTAGCGTGCGAGAAAGAACTTCAACATTCCGTGTCTAATTCTGTGCTATACACTATTGAAACAATAGGTAAGATGTCTGGAAATGTTAACCCGTGTACTGTTATTTCCGTGTCTTCGATCAATGGAAAAGTTATATTTCGTATTTTTAGGTGATCTGAAACAATTCTATCAGACGCCTGTGAGTGCCAAAAACCCTCTGGACATGATGCGCGACGTAGATTTACCAAAGAATTTGCATATTAATTACGAATATCATCGATTCCACCCTGGCAAGTTGATCAGTTAGCAATTAATAATTAATTATTACTTTCATCTTGACAAGAATGAACAAAATATGGTTCTTTCGTATTATTTCAGATACGGACACAATGTTCGGTGGTAAAACAGCATTTCCTAAAAGTTCAACTATAGTAACTGGTTTGAAATATAAGAAGAAGTATCCAGGACATCAACAGGAAGATCCATACCTTCAAGAATTACTTAAAATCTAAAGACTGCTATGTGCACTTACAATATCGCTAATTACGTTGTGTAGAAGATTAATAAATATCTTTGTTTTTAAGTATTGTCTTACATAATTATTAAGTTGCGAATGAGGTTCATATGTCTAAAGATCAATTTCCGAAGACGTTCTAAAGTTTCAATTAGCTTTGACCAAGTTATTACTTCTCCTTATTCAGCATAGTCTTTTCTCATAAGTACATAGTGTAAAATACACAGTTTAACACTAGGTTCTACTATTTTTAATTTATGTTTACTAAGATGGTAAACAAATTTATTTCTTTGCATATATGTCATCAAAAAATTGTTAAAAATTTGGATAGATGTATTCTTATTATTTTGATGAAGAAATGTAAAATAGTCACTTTTAGTGCTCCGTAAATCTAGTGTTAAGCGCATCGCTCTCTTTAACGCTAAATGTTCGTAACGTTATAATTAACACATTAGGAATCATAATATTAATCCACTGTATTTAGCAGTTGAAACTTCGACGTCTGTCAAAATTAGATTTCTCAAGAACTGACAGTGATGTGGAAAAATGACTGTAACGTTGATAATTCCAAAATTTGGAGAGGAAGCAGAGAAATAACAATATGTGCTAGGTATTTTATTTAGTGCTAATGAAACAAACTACCTTATACATAATACCATATAACGTGCATTCGTATCCACGACTGTTTTACATTCTCAAAATATTGAACAAAGAGAACCGTTCTTCGAAAACGACTGTCTACATTTTTATTAACTTTCAATTTTGAATTTCAAAGAAAATTTGGCAATGTCAGTACCATCGATTCTTAACGTGATGAAAGCCTCATAATCTCCAGGTTCCAAATCGCTGACCAGTGGTATTATGTCACAACTTGAGATTGTATAGCCACCCTAAACAATGGGATTCATGTAACCAGCCCATCGAAGTTTAAAAAAAATGTCAACGTAAATTAATTCTTTGCAGTCCTGTGTCGAATTCGACGCGATATCGCATTTCGTTCCAACTATAGTTCTACGTCGAGCTAGTCGCGACATAAGAATGTTTATCTTTGTTTAATCTGTCCTGGTGATTCCAAGCATGTTTTATTATCATGATTGTATACGCTTTATTTATGATTCTGTTCGTCTTCTACGAACGTTTTACGACCCGTGGCATAATGTTTCCAATCGGAGGCATTGATATTTACAGATTTTAGAGAAAACATTCACAATTTAGAAGTATAAAATATTACTTTATGGAGTTAAAAATGATGGGAAATGAAAAGGGGCTTATCGAAGAATGAAAAAACAACAAAACAACATAAGCTTCCATTTATTATAACAAAGAAACGAGAAAATAAACAAAATGTTACTCGGAAAAAAGTTCCCAATTAATAGAACAGCTGAAAGAAAGTTTCCGATTCGATTGACACTGTCCAACACCAAATTTGTTCAACAATTACTGTTGGATGATTCTTGTAGAGTATTTTGCGCTGATTCCGAATCTGCCCTTGATTTTTCCCCTAGACGCACAGTTTTTGAGAAACTTGATTTTGAAAAAAAAACATATTTTTCAACTTTAAACAAATATTGTGATGTTATTATAAAAGATATTGGATTGTTCTTTGCAGCAAAAGATTCTGTAGACTTTCCCGAATACAGTGATATCCAATATTAATACATTATGAATGTTTAAACACGTTTTAACAATCGTTAAAGATGAAGAGACACCACTTGTGCACCAATTGAGGATATTTTTCAGTTTATCTTAAAAAATAAGGGTCTAGCGTAAAATCGAACTATATCACGCGATAGAGCAGACTTGAAAGTCTACAGAATCTTTTGCTGCAAAGAACAATCCAATATCTTTTATAATAACATCACAATATTTGTTTAAAGTTGAAAATTTATGTATTTTCTACTATGTCTAGTGGAAAAATTAAGGGCAGATTCGGAATCAGCGCAAAATACTCTACAAGAATCATCCAACAGTAATAGTTGAACAAATTTGGCGTTGGACAGTGTCAATCGAATCGGGAACTTTTTTCCGCGTGTAAGATTTTATTTATTTTCTCGTGTCTTTGTTATAATTAGACTGCGGATTTTATGCATTTATAACAAAAATTGGTGCGTTCAATTTAAAGCAATGGACATATTTAGAAAATTTAAGAACATCAGCGTATTAGTTACAGTTCAATAAAATAGTTAAAACAAGAAAAAAATTTTTATGTAACCTCTGTGTCTTGGAATCGATGTAGACATTTTTATTTTGCATAAAGATCCGCAGTCTAGTTATAATAAATGGAAGCTTATGTTAACATAAAAATAAAATAATTATTTTGTTGCTTTTCATTCTTCAATAAGCCCTTTTTCATTTCCCATCAGTTTTAACTCCATAAAGTAATATTTTATACTTCTAAATTGTGAATTTTTTCTCTAAAATCCGTATCAATGCCTCCGATCGGAAACATTATGCCACGGGTTGTATAATTCGAGGGGTACAACTGCAGTTGTGTTTAGCTGCGCGCTGCTGAGCACTAAGCACTAGTATAAATACGTTATTTAGATAGATTGCAAAATATCGGATTGTAAATAAATGCGGAGTAGCCAGAACGAAATGGTGACAGGGCTAGGACTGGAAAGTGCTAAAATATAGTCCCTTACTTCAACTATAGAACACGAATCATCGTCGGGTTCCGGGCCATCAACATAACTACACAAGTCTCCTAAATCATTCTTCGGTTGCTTGACAGTTTTTCCTGCAGTGTTCACAACCTGACCGTCTTTCAGAAGCTCGATATCAAGCTAAAACGAGATATCATCGTTTACGTTTGCTCATCTATTAATTAGTGTGTGATAAACGTGTAAATTCGAGTTTTCAGTACCTGCACCGCACCCGGGCAATTACTCTTAACAGCAATATCTGACTTCACCATATTGTCTTCGATCCCACAGTTCCATGAATCGATTACACCGTTTCCATCAGGAACTTCTACAGTACATTCTATTAGTGTAACGTCATTCGCCGCCTAATAAATGGAAAGAAAAATGTCATTTTCAACTCAACAAGTAAAAATGTTAATTTCGACAATCGTTAACGGCCCAATATGAATAACGAAGAATAACTTTTAGGCATAGTAGCTGCGCGACACAAAACTATTCCTGAGTCAATCAAAGGTGGTCACTCAAAGGGTTGTTCGCGCCGATCATCCCTGAAAGTTAAACTATTTTTGTCAACCCTTAATCACAGACTTCAAATTTTGAAAAATGTCAGATATAATAGTTTACAGCTCCATTTTCATCTTACGTAATAGCTGAGAAAATAAAATGTAAAGTTTTGGGCAAAGAATGTCTAGCACGCAAAAAAATGAAAAATGGTATGGAGGACAATTATATATACCCACGCTTATCCTGCTCTACACCCGTTTCAATTATAGCCAGTACCCGCAACAACAAAATTGAATACTTTCCCATGGAAGCATTTCTATGATAGTAATAAAACTATGCAATGTATTTTAACTTTTTTCGAATTTCTAAATTTCCGTAGGTGGTTCTGATAGTAATTCCTTTTCGTTCTTATGTATCGTTTTCGAGATAAACAGTTTTGAAAAAGCAGCACTTTTCGACGTTAAAGACATCGTCTTTAACAAAATGGTGAATATTATTATTGAACGAATTTTTTAAGCGTACATCAAATACGAAAAATGGTACTGAACGCGTGTGAGACAAATATAGTATAAGAGTTGATATTTCAGAAAAACATTAATAAAACGGTGAATTTTTTTGCCTTTTTATTAAATATAAAATAACGCACTGTCTGTATGTTTATTAAACAGTGCAATTGTGACATAAAAATTTGAAACCATTGATTTTATCTGGTATCATAGTATTTGGAGTTAACTCACCACATAACGCGACCACGAAGTAATACCCAGTAAAAACAGAAATAATAATTTCGTCACTGGAGCTGCCATTGTCAGTTTGTGCAGTACGACTAGTCGGTAGTCAATGAAACAACACTGTGCATGGTTTCACAAACCTCCGGTATTTAAAGCGATACGCGAGTCGGTGTGCGTTTGAATTTTGTATAACAATCAATTTATCCGACAATTAAATCGTCTGAACTGCTTTGTGACACCGGTTGCGTGTTGTCTTGTCCCGTATCAATCGTGATCGTGAGAATTATGCTGAATTACATCAGACAAATATTATATAAATCCTAGGCTAATACAAAAACGTCTGCACAGAAGAAAATACATCCTGATTTTTCCAAAAACAGAAGTAGCTTTATTGTGATCTCAATAATACAGCGGAAATAATTAAGGTAAAAGAACAGGATTTATTGCATCAGCAGTAGGAATATGTATATTGTTTGCGATGTACAGTAGTGGACAAAAGTTTAAGGACGCTCTAACAAAGACGATAACTATTTTAATATTGTACTATACGATTTGAACATTTTTGGAAAGCTAGAGCAATTAGTTTATTACAGGATGTGAAAAGAAATTTTTTCAAAAATTGCAATTGATCGGAATTGTTGAAAAAATACTAAAAGTTGCATTATCAATTTTTTTATGTGGGCCTATATTGAAAATTTAAAATATACGTTTGTCGTTCTGTGTCAATTATATGCACTGTGAAAGTTTAAAGTTTGAAGTAAAAAATGACGGACATTGAAAGGCATTTCCGTTTGCATAAACGTCCGCCTTGGCTTAGTTAAGGAATTATTAACGAAAAACACGGACCAGTAAGAGCGCGGCCTCAGCGTGTGATGGCGGCGCAGCGGGGAGAGTCCGATTCGGCGGTAGGTTCCACTGGTGAGCACAGTGTTGGTATCGCGCCGTGGTGAAGCAGTGAACAAGAGGAGCAGAAATTGATCTAATTAGAATTTTCGAAAACAAGACACGAGAGGGACTGCTGTAATGCTTGTTATCGTATTCGTGAGCACGGTTTTCATTAACTCTTCTCTTACGAGGAAGGATTATTAAAATTATTTTTCATAATTTTAGACACAGCTTGTCATTTTTTACCAGAGATTTAAACAAAACAGATTCAAACAAATTTTGCATACATCACTTTTTCATATTGTTACAAAACACAGAATATATTCAAGGTGGTCAAAGGTATTGGATCACCCTGTATACTAGATGAAAAAGGCACGATTATTTTCTCTTATTTCACGTTTCCTGTGCTGCATTGACAATCGACCTATAGTAGAGTCTCTCCTTCGTAGTAGTCTTCCTCGCCTTCCCCGCGATATTCCCTAGGATATTTTAAGTATTGTTCTCGTTCCATCAACTCTTCCGAACATTTATCAGGCAGCGAATCCAAGGAAACCTAGAACACGTGTGGTCTTAATAATTGGGCATCGAAATTACAGGATAGAATAATTTGATCGTTTAGCGAAGTTCGATCACCTGAATGTAATTTTGTTTTAATGAAAGAATTTTCTTTTGCATGAAAATATTAAGTCTCCTCCCCCTGCACCCGCCCCCATTCCAAACCTAACCAACATTCGACTAAAAGTAAATTTTTTAAAATTATTAATTAGAGCTGTGAACGGTTCTAAGCATTGCCAATTATGTAGCTATAAAAATCGTCCGTCGTCCGAGGGTTAAATAATCGAAAAACTAATGAAATTACATACATTTTGTAATTTATTTAAGGAAACCCTTACGTGTTCGGTGAGAGGGGAACTCCCCTTACGTTAGGGGATGTTTCCCCTTTGGGAAAACTGAAAAATAACCGAGAACAACAAATAAAGAATAAACTTCCAAAACTTATATAATGTCGATATTTTCAGGTAGCCGCACATTCTTTGTTAGCTTAAGCTGCATTTATAAGGTACGGATATTGTAATTGTATTAACGAATGCGCTCTGTTCAGACGCTGTGGGATCGAAATTAAAGCGACCGGAAATTCTCGTTAGACCGTTTCCAATCTATTTAGACCGATCATCTTGTCGTCCTTGTTCCCGAGAACTTCCGCTTTCCGGAGTGTTCGAAGCAATGGACGAATTTGCTACTATCCCGGAAACCGGATATTGTGAAACAGCTTTCCGATATTCATTTAAAACCGAACTGGACGATGTATAGGGTGCCTGTTTTTAACATGCGAATGGCGAATGTACACTGTATCACTTTAGACGCACATCGCGGACGAACCATCCACAGTGACAGTGAAAGATGATCTTAGTCTTGATCTAAGAAAAAGCCTCGGGCCCGTGCTGTTTTTTCTGACCTCGTAATTATATTGTTCGCTGATTGAATTGATGAATGAATCATCCGGGATGAACATCCAAAGTGAACAGTCTAAATTCCCCTTTATTGCCGCAGTTGTCATCGATGACTGACAACATTAACACTAAACCTACCGAACCAAGTAATTGGTACATGTTATAAAAATGTATAAAAATGACAAGATTGATTTTATTTACACTTTGTGCGACTCCTATTATACTACGTGCTCTATTGAAGATATTTATACAATCAATTCTCTGAAAATCATTTTTATTATTTCAATAATAGTTGTAAGATAATAAATCTGGAACCGGTCATTTTGACCGGTGGGACGCGATATAAATAACGCACATAATATTTATTTAAGTAAAAATGGAGGTTAACGAAGATTTGGATGTTTATTACCTCCTCCTGTAGAGGTACCGGTTCAGGTGGAAGCAGATCAGGATTATAAGGCGTAATGCAGCGTGCTCGCCATACAGCAATAATTCCTGTCTTCAAAGGAATCGGTTCCACTGCCGTTGGATCCTTGTTTTCATCTTCTATCTTATCCTGTGTTCGGTATGAATGATATAACTTCAATCACACCGAACTTTTGTTCTTATTATTATTCTAAATCTCAAGTTCACTAACAGCAGACAATACGTTCATTTTTTCCAATATTATTTATATAAATAGTCTCTTATTCAGTGTTCAATTCCTTTTTTAACAACAAGACCTTATATTATCTCGACAAGAAAATTGAAATAAAGAAAACCAATTTATTATATTGCAAGCTACTCTTGCAATGATTAGGGGTGGTCAGGTTGAAAATTTCGGGCCTATTGTATTATGAATATTTCAGGAAATATTCATTTTTGTGACAAATGCATAAAACCGGCAGTTTAATAATAACTGTAATAAATATTATCTTACCTCGGTAATTTCCTCTTGCGTTTCATCATGCTCAGGATCTTTGATGTGGATGTAGTGGCCATGTTGCATGCACGCGTTCTCGAATGTGAAGCACCCGCGACCATAAGGCTGCGATTGTATTTTCAATGAATACATGATATATTTTTTTTAGATTTTCTCGAACCGGGTCGTTTCCCGGAACCACCCACGGTCTTACCAAATTTAACTCCCAGATTCCGTGGAACCTATGACGGGGGTGTATTAATTGACCAGCCCCTTGCATACGATCCGCGATCCATGTGCCCATAAATTTCGTGTTCGTGTCTGCGTAAAGATACGATCCCATACCGTGCCGATAGTTCTTCTTCCAGGAACCTTCGTAAATGTCGCCATTTACGTAATAATACACACCGAAACCGTATTTCATGTCTCGCTTCCACTCACCTGCGAAAGCAATGAAAGCGGAGACATTTACGATTAAAATTACAGACGTCACCAAAAATTAACACTTTACCTACCGGGGGCCTAATAGGATTTTCAATAATTGTGCTGTACCAGAAGAAAGCATAGAAATGTTCTTTTACATTGCAATCTTAAATGAAACTATTAGATGACGTTATTAGAGGGTGACTTGTTAGTTCACAATGAAAATTGCTGTTGCTATTGAAGATTCCATTAAAAAGTGTTTAGCCATGTACCATAGACTTTTCAAAATTATGTAATAATCACTGATCGGTAATGTGTTAAGAAATAAGTTAACTCTACCGATTACTGCGGTATCATGCTCTTCGATCGTACTTTATTTTAATATTAATTAATTGATCATGAAATAATAATATGTGCAAGCATTTTATAGAAGAATTATGTGTTCTGAATACAAAAGAAATTGGTGGCCCTCAAAACTTAACACAACATAAGAAAAAATCTAGGCATTCATTTTTACTAAATCCTGAGCAAATATAATTTTTTTATGTATTACATTTTAAACGAATAAACCTTTTAGGAATTTTTAAAAGTCAAAATGTAAAATCTTTGAATGGCCGCACGAGAAAGTGTGGCGGGCCGCGGGTTGCACATCCCTGATATAGATATACACTACCGTTCATAAGTATTTGACCACTTGGCGGAATCGAATCTAAAAGTCTACAATCAACGTTATCAGTGCTGGATTAAGCCAGCGCGGGGCCCGTAGCAAATGTTATAGCGAGGCCCTAGGCTTTGTATCAGGGCCGCTCGTGTGCAAATGTAGTGCACCTTGTCAATAAACACAATGAATGACCTTTTTTTTTTAGCAAAAATATCTGGGCCCCCTGGCATAGCCAGGCGCTCGTGTATCGGCGCCTCTTCGGTAAAGCGCCCGCGTGGGGCCCTGGTTTGATCAATCCGGCCCTGAACGTTATAACTTAAATTATTACTTTGAAGTAGAATGAATATAAATGTATATGATTGACATAGAAGCATTATAATGCATTACATGTTAAGGATTTTACCAGTAAATAGATGAAAGTTATTAAACACATCGTTCATCAATATATCCACCTCGCTGAGCAATGACGCCGTTTTCAATTCGAGGCAATCTAGCAACAAGCTTTTTTAATATTTCCACTCTAAATAAGTCCACAATTGTTTCTCTGATTTTGGACACTTCATTTTCACCTTTCGATCCGTTTCATCCCACAGTTTCTCAATCGGATTCAAATCGAATATTATCTGTATTATTAATTATTACTTTTATGCGAGTGTATAAAAGAAATACTGTGGCAAAAGTGACATCGGGATGCCTTATTTTAAATATATTTTGTATATTTTCGTTAAACTGAAGGTGGTCAAATACTTATGGACGGTAGTGTAAGTATGAGTAAGGGCCCACGTTTTCGAGTGTGAGGCAGACTATTCTATTTGGATAGGTGATTCTGTACCCTCGTATCGTGTTCCGTCAGGGTACCAGAAGGTTCCTTGGCCATACTTTACACCGTGTCTCCAGTCACCGTCGTATCTGGCTCCAATTTTGAACACATAAAGTCCTCGGCCGTGACGCAAACCTTTGCAATACTGGCCTACGTACATGTCGCCATTCGGGAGCAAAGCTCTTCCATGTCCATGTCTATCACCTTTGTCGTTCCTTTCACCATCATACAACTGGAATTAGCCTCTTTGTTTTACCAATTGACAATGGGCAAAATGGGTAAGGGCGGAAATGTCCTTTCATCAAATTAAATGACTAATGAGCCGATTTTAACCCTATCTCTCCACCGGGGTGGGGGGTAGTTACGGAGTAAAATGGTTTTCCATTTTCCAAGGTTAGTTTTTAGCCTGTTTTCCTATTTCGTGATACGCGAAAATTCTGAAAAAAAATCTAACAGATGTCAAATACCTTGATTGTAAAAAATAAAAAAATCAGGTAACATTCAGATTTCGCATTGGAGTTTAAGAGCGGGTGGATAAGTGTTTTAGATGAAATTAATTATCGTCACTGAATTCCTAATGCAAGGGATTATAATCATGGGTGTTTAAAAGGGGATGGTCCCGTTTAAAAAAATCAAGATGACCTTGAATGATCTTGATTAATTAAAATGTGTTAACCTACTTATGTTATAAAATTATGAACATGGGAGATATGTTAACTTTATTGTTCTTACAAAATAATAACTAACTTGTCAATGTTATAATGATTTTATTTAAGGAACAGGTGCAATCTGACGACCATTTAGCGTGTCCGCCTACGTCAGATCCTTAATGTGCAAGTTTATTTTTGAAGTAATCCCATACAAAAAGTCAAGAGACGTTACTTAATGAATAAATTAAGAACATGTCTACTTGTTCTTTCTTAGAATATCTCATAAACGTCTAACAGAGACTAAATTCTGTATGAGGATAGCAGTTGAATTATTCTTCATTGTTTATCTACAATTGTAAACGAACAACACGTAGAAGGGCAAGTATTGCTTCTATCCTATTTCATGTTACATTTGGACCTGAATGTGACTCGCTCAGTATTCTGTTGAAATTTAAATGAAATGAAACTTGAACAAGTACGTTAATCACTTTTTTTTAATAAACTCCACTGTATAGAAATGGTCGACTATTTTGTATTAAATGTGCAGTCCATTATAAGTAAATATCACCAACGCTTTTAATGTGTGTTCAGAAACTTTCGATATGAAATATTTATTATGTGTTAAAAATGGAACGAATGTAATGCTTCAAACAAAAGTTATATTACATATCATGATTACTCTCAAAGCGGATAATAAACGAAAACCTTTATTGTTCACTCGTCTTATTTTTACGTAGACTCTCTAGGCAGAGAAATTATAGTAAAAGGCACTACTGTGTTTTGAGAATATTATTCCCACGGGACATTAGGATAATAAATTTTTAAATAAAGGACACTTACTCCCAAAGGATTTGTTTCCTCTTCTCCTTTCTCGCCAGGATATTCCGACATATTTCATTTAGTTGACAGTTTTATTTCATAACCTGCGAATAAAAGTAGGATCATGCGCTATGGACGGCACACAAGATTGAAAAAGGAAAAGCATCGGGCATACATTATACAGTGAATCCGAAAATTGTTTTAACATTGAAAATTTCCTATACTTGAGATATCGTCGTTATTTAAATTATGATAATTTCGTTAAAAATTCTTATAATTCTCCGGAATATTTGGGACGCCAAATAATTACACCTCACATAATGTCTGAAGGAGAAATACATACAGTGACTCCCACTAATACTCGGACACTCTTAAAAACACCATAACTTTTTTAATGTTGTACTATTATACAGGGTAGAATGAAAAGTACCCTGTAAAGATATAAAAAATGAGGTGTTACGTGAAAACTAAACATGCGAGACAGTTCAGCTTCGAGTCAAAAGATAGAGTGGGTTCTCTTATATATGTCCATATAGTCAATTATATTTTTTTGTACTTTCTAATACAGTAAAGTCGTGGTCTAGCTCCCTGAGGATCTCCAACGATCACTGTCCCTTCGCCTGCCCCTTCTGCCGTGTTTGCATGCTGTCCTTTTCTACGTTCGGCATCCTTTCAAATGACTTCAGGAATCACCCTTTTCAAGAGAATACATTTTTGGGACACCCTCTATAACACTTACCTTTGTTTTGCATCTTCAAAGTGGAAAAAGGAAAGAATCGAGTTACGATAAGAATTTATTTTCCTTAATTTATAAAATTTTACACAGAAGTCAATCGCACTTCTAGAAACAATAAATCGTCTATTTGCCAACGAAACTTTGGGAAAGCAAATCTATTGATTGACTATCAAGGATCCTTGTCACGTCAATTTGAAGCTTTAGCGTTCTGTACACAGAAAACAACATGAAATAAACGATCAGCCTGTCGTAGAATTTTAGTATCGTTCTATCACCTTCACGCGGTGAGCTTCTCGCCAGAAGTGTGCCGGAACGAAAAAAGTAAAGTTAATGATTCACAGTTAAGGAGATGGCTCGAGTGACGAGTGTTCCGAGACAAGTGTCCGTAGCGATGAAAGCAACAGTAACCCGTGGAAATGAAAGAACGAGGGTTATGTTGCGTCACCGGCCGGTCAGCAGACCAATTAACGCCTGTTTCTCTTTCTCCTTCTTCCGGACCGACTCCAAATTTCGCTGCTTCCAGGAGCTCTTGCGCAGCTTTATAGGTCGGGAACCCACGTATCGTCCTGAAACCACAATTTACTCCGATCAAATAAATGAATTCCGCAATGGTTGGGGGACACCGTATCCGCCGTACCGTGTCAGTGATGAGTAGACCGCGGATCTTTATGCAATGATGGCTTTTGAAAATGTTCAAAAAATGCTAGGATATAAAATATAACAGAATTTAGTACAATTTTAATTTACTTCGGATCTAAAAAGACTACTACCAAGGTAAATAAGATTCTATTTTATTCCACTTTCTTAAAATTCGTCTACAAAAATTGAAAATTGCGTAAAACAAACTTTTGATCAAGTGTATCCATCAAAAAGATCTGTACTATTTTTTAAGTTTAGCATTCCGTTGAAAATATTAACAATCGCAACGTCAGTTAAATTGAAATTATACAATAAGGAAAATCGAGGACGTGGATATTTCGAGAAATTTCATATTTTTGAGACATTCCGTATAATGTTTCTCAAAGCAGGAAGCCGATATCTCCTGAACGCGTGGAGGGGTAAATAAACGGTCGGCAAAGTGGTTTTCATAAAAAACAAATTACAAGGTTCCGCACCCTCGTGAAAACATTGTTGCGGGGGGGGGGGGGGTAATGTTGTGTATTCGTGGATATTCAGAGCAAATTCTTACAGAGTTTATTATTCCCCCTCAAGATAGAGAACACCCACGATCATTATAAACGGTTTTTCCCTTGTTTTTGACAGCCTCGGGGGCATCTCGTAAGTGTTCTCTCTTCGCTCCTTCGACTTCGTCACTCAACCTACACAATCTGTCACTTTATTGTAATCTCTACATACCAGACATTTAAAGTTCCAGCATTCCATTCCGTAAATGTAAGTACTGTATTCACAGCTTGCTACATGTACAGTGCCCCTTATTAATATTCGGACACTCTTAACACTAAACCTACCGACCATCAAAACCGACTAATGTGTATGGTATTATCAAAATAACAAGATTAAATATATTTATACTTTGTGCGATTTTTACTAGTATATATACTGCAGTAAAAAAATGTATTCAATCAATTCTCATGAAAATACCTTTACAATCTCAATAATTGTCAAATAAAAGATCTAAAGTGAATAATGACCCCAACTTTTTAATATGAAAAATTTAGAAAATAACTTGGAACTATTTAAGATGGGCTTAATTTAGGGTTTATAAAAATGAGAAAAGTTGAAGGAATATTCACGAGAAAAGACAAACGATTTCACTTCGTGAAAATGCCACGGTACTCTCACTATTTGGTTTTAGACTAGAATAACACCATAATGTTTCCCTGTTAAAGAGGTAGGTACGAGTTCTGTTCGATTCTTCCACGAGCCATTCCAAGAATAAATTGCGGGGTGTTTTTCTACCAATTTAAATCGCCATTGGAATATAAAGTTTCACGATACCATACCAAATGATTAAATAATGATATTTACGGTGACTTAAAAAGAATAATTACATGCATATGAAACTGATGCAATTTATTCATACAATACTTAAATTTTTAGTAATTTCTTAAATATGAACAAATTTGCGAATGCAAATAATATTTTCAATGATGATGTAGCAATTTTTAATGGTGCCTCAGGGTCGTCAGCTGAAACTTATTAATAGCCAAAATAAATTTTTATGTAACTCGTAAACCCTAAATTGTTTATTTTGTATAAAAGTCCATGATCTAAATACAAGATATCAGGATATAATAAAAGTTTAAGCCCTGAATCGAACGAAATTTTGCATAATAACCTCGTAATAGTTCATTTATTATTTTATTAACGTTTTTTCCTTGGGTCACCTTGGTCCTTAATTCTAAAACGTTCTCCGAGTGTCAAAATGTTTTTACTAAAACATAACATAATAATTTGGGAATAAAAAGATAAAAAAAAGAAGCGGCGAAGAAAGAGCGTGAAAGAGAAAGTAAAAGCTGTTTCTAAAAATTAGTTATCGGAACGATGCATCGCAGGATCTTCCCGAAGCCAAAAATATTCTTCGAGATGCATCAGTGAGAACGGTTCTATCTGGGAAAGGCACGCGACCTCGGAACACAACCATTAATTTCCCAGCTGTTTCGCGATCGCCCACGCCGTCACCCATCTATTCCTCCACTTTCCGTCTCTTTTTGGAAACGCGTAACTCGAAACACGACAAAAAGAAGCGTGACTCCTCCCGCCACGGCCTCCTGTAAACTTTCTAAAGACTTCTACACATTTCGATTCGGTCTTTCTCAACGAAATATCAACAACAATTTCAACTGTAACGTACACTCAGTCAACAAAGCCTCCGTACACTTTTTTAACACCAGCCGTCAAATGGATGGAAAGAATAGAGTTAATTCACCTATTACAGTATTATCTCCGTAACTGTCGCAAAGGTCTCTACCATAACTGTAAAAGTATTAACCTCACCACTGGGGGGATCTCTCTTGGGACCAGTCAAGCGGTAAACTCGATTAGGGATTGACTATATAAAATTAATTAGTAATTTTAGAATGCTTATTAAATCAGATCCATAAGAGGAGCTGTAATAATTTTTTAATATTGGTATAGTGCTACCTTATTGAATATCATTCAGTATTTGTTACAACAATCTTTTAATAACGATGAACAAAATATTCATCCCTGTAATAGAAGAATTTTTATTTTTATATCTTGTATTCAAACTAAAACTACTACTTTTCAAGAAAAAGTTTTGCAGTATTTGTTAAAACATATTTAAGAGTACCTCTTACTTTTACGATCTACGATTTTTCCGCTTTAAAAACTCAACAGCTCGAGGAGGTATTGACGATAATTCACGTACGCACAAATATTCAAAACGTTCAACAATTTTTTAAAATAATTGTAGCAGAGCCACGGATCAGGTGTGTAGACATAGTCAAAGTGATCGCAAGGTTCCACCTGACCGGGGCCAGGTACCTCAAACAACCACTCATATATCCGTTCAAAGATTCATCATCTCCGTGGTTCTACTTCTAAAAATATTGAAACCAGTCAATTCTTCTAATTAGTAATATTGATTCTAAAATTTGTTCTATTTAATGTATCTAATTTAATATTCTATTTAATAGTAAAATTTAATTTATTCCCTCTATGCAAGTTTTACTGAAGAATTATATTCAAATAGATCTATAAATAAATATTTTCCACTTGACGGGACTCATTTATCGCAAATCGAGGCAGCCTCGGGAACCATCGACGGTCACTGTATAACAGTTGTCACATTTAATGGGAACGGTAACTCTGTTTTTCAACTTTTTCTCGCAATTCGTCATCGGCCTCCCACACATTTACGTATTCTTCTTTGAATACCGCGAATTCTTTCTAGACGACGCGTTTGTTCAAATTGGGCGGCTGATCTATTAGTTCGTGAAGACTTTAGCACTATTTGGAAGTTTAACCCCTTACCTTACGATTTATTTCACGGTTTCAGTGATTAGAACTTTTTTTATAATTCGTAATTTCATTTTATAGAACATTTATATCTATGTATGCCTACATGTTCTCCAGTAACTGTACATTAACAAAACCAAAATAGAATTTCATCTTGGTTTAAAAGAAATGAATAGCATACATATTTATTAGACTCTGTTCTGAATCTTCATCACGAGTCTGACACGATATTGTATGTAGGGCAAGGTTAAGGGTATAACAGTGTAGGTTGTTGGATTCGTTTTGACATCAGCTACAAATATTATGAAGTGAAAAATGTATACATATTGATCTTTAAAAATTAAAGGTGGCCTTGATTTTTCATAAAATAAACATGTTTTTAAAATTTTTTATTACGAAATTTGTAGACCTGTAAATGTTGATTAAGTTTTGTTTAAAACATTTTTTTTGTCTCATTATGGGAACTGTTCGAAAAATCATGTTTAGTTTTAAAATAAACAATCTATAATGGTAATCGTGAAATGTTGATTTTGGAATGCTTGTACAATTTTTATTCTTTATGATATACATTCGATAAACAACAATATCCACCAAAGTATCTGTGACACTTTAAACAGTAATTATTCCCGAAGAAGGATGAAGGTGGAAATGATCCTTGCGTCAAAGGGAAATAACTTCGACAACTTTCATTGTCTATTAAGAATTATTTATTTAATAAATGCCGAACTGTAATTCTACATTTGAGATATGAATTTTGAAGGTAGAAGAATGCTCTTCATTTAAAAAGAAGTGTTTTAGAAATATTGAATAGGTTCGGCAAGGTTTATAAAAGAAAATTGATAATTTTTTCGATCGAAAATCATATTCATAAAATGTTAATTTTAAAATACTTGTTCTAATAATAATTTGTATTAAAGTTCGTTAAAAATGAACTGCTAGATGGGCTGCCTGGACCACTGTGAATCGGTTCGATCAAGGAACACACGCGATCCACGATCCACGATCTGAAGCGGCGCCGCGACGCGCTGGATCATGCGCTACATGTGCTCAAACTACTTGTTGCGTCTGACCGAATTCTCTGCGCGCCACTTGTCGCGCTCGACGTCCGCATGCCTATCTTACTACAGGGTGCAACCGAAATGGGGGTGACTCTACATAAAAAAAAGATACGCCGAAAATGTAGAGTAAAATTTGTCCATATGAGGCTACGTTTTCGAGAAAATCGAATTTGGTATATGGTTAGTATAGTGGGTCATTTTTTTTTTTGGTATACAGTGGCCCACAAAAGTGTTCGTACGCCCTTGATGAAATATTCAGTATGTGTATAACTAACATAGATCTACAAAACATATATTTTAAATTTTCATTAAGGGCCCAAATAAAAAATTTTTAAAAAATGCCTTTTTTATTTTTACATGTAACCTTGTAAATTATAAATTTTGGAAAATTTTTTTTGCACATCATTTAGTAAACCAATGGTTCTAATTGCTTACAAAACATCAGATCGTTTGGTCAATTATGAAAAAGTTATTTTGTTTTAAAGGGCGTTCCAATACTTTCGTTACTCACTGTATGTATATTTTAAAATTCTGCATAATATGTATAGAAGATAAATCAATTAATTTTACATCATCTTTACACTGAGATTTTCCGTATATCACGTTTGATAATGTATTCCATAAAGCTGTCCTATTTCAGTCATCGTATTTCGAGATAACTTGGTTGGAGATCGAAGGCTTCGAACAGATTACTCCGCAACCGTATGTATATTTCAATGCACTTCAATGCTACATCAAAGGAAGTTCTAGAACTAATTACGTTTATTTTGCATATTCTACTGAATATCTTCTGCGTCAGAATCTTATGAAAAAAACTCGGAGAATGGTCAGACTATTTTCGAATTTCAATGGGACTGAGTAGGCGAAGTAAATAAATAAATAATGTTTATTAAAAACCGTAGAACGAACAGTAATTGAAGTAGCAATAATTATAGTAAACTTCAGCTTCATTGTTTGGCTTTCATTACTTACAGTGGATCTATAAAACGTACTTGCACACAGTTTCTGATTCTCGAGAAATTGTCGATATTTAACCTGCTGTACTTCCGTAATAAATAATCGTACAACCACAAACTTGGACACGTTTTAAAGCTTGAAGATTCTACTTTCGCACGCCATTATTCATTTTCTACTAAGATATTCTGACATGATGTGGCGAGTGGGTGACTGAAGACATATTTTTCCTAAAACATGCCATGAATTGAAACCTCTGTAAAAACACATTGAAAAAAAATGTTTGCGAAAGAATATTTCACAAATTCGTTCACTGTTTTATAATACTGGCTCTCCATCTTTCATTTAAACCTTAATAAAACAACTTTGAAAAATCGCACATCAACTTTTTTATGTCGTCGTAAAGGGGAGACCCAATCTTCAAATCCACGGAGGATTCATTCACGGAAAAATTTGTCAATGTTTCAGAGACGCAATAGTAAAAGTAAACTTTAAAATGACACTGGGTTTATTGTTGTACATTATTGCAAATTATCACAGTTTAAATATCGACAATTTCTCTGGAATAAAAAATTTAGTGTTCCAATACTTTTTGAATCCACTGTATGTATATTGTTTGTAGGTTGATATTTGACGGTCGACTTGAAAGTGCCTTGAAGGTGACTTCTAAATGTAAATTTATTTCTTTGAAATCTGTAGCAGTATTCACTACAGCCGTAACTATGCACAATCGTGCATAGCCTCCTCATTCAGTCAACCGTACATACCTTGAGTCAATTTCAATTTTCCTCAATCGACCCTTAGAAAACGTTCCGTTCAAGCCTTTGTCATATAGGGTGTCCCAAAAATGTTGTGCCGTTCCGGTAGTTGGATAAAAAAATGTTTCGGACAAAATTAATCAGTGTTTTATAATAGTAGACTACAATATGCAATAGTAAAACGTTCAAAAAAGAAATTTGCACATGAAAAATGGAGGTCACCTTCACTTTTTTCAACGGGACTACATATTTTTTAGTACATAATATTATTGCTTATGTCAAGACGAATTCAACGGTCTAGTATACTATGACCTTGACATGACCTATACTTATTTTTACGTATTTTAATCTCATTGGGGACAAAATACCGCAGTAAAACGTACACCCGCAGTAATAGGTACATTTAGCCTATCTGCAAAAACTAAGTGTGGAAAAAATACCTTCCGACCCACTCCAAATTTCGATTGCCCACACATGGCTCAAAATCGAGTCGATTCTCTCGTCCACCTCTTCAATTCTCCACGAGGAACGCACGAAGCGAGCACGCGACGCGGCGTGGTCTCCGAGATGATTCGCAGTTGAAATACGAGCACCTTGGGAGACAATATGTTTATTTTGTAATCGAGCGTGTCCCTCGGCCTACAATAAATATATCGACGGAAATATGCCTGGTATTCAAATGGGAAAACGCGTGGTCAGCGGAGCATTCGTGTATGACTCTGATTCATCTGGACCGCTTCTGTTCGCGAATCAGGAGTTCGACTTTCGAGTCCAAGTTGGAGACCGAGTTAGGGTCTGAGTAAAACGGCCCGCAGACGACACAGTTTGTACTTATTTAACACCAGGTTTATGGGACCCTTTAGAATAATGGGTTCTGTTATCCCATGACTCTTCTTCTTTTTGGTTATAGCAGTTATGGTCCCTGAGTTAGAGTTAGACACCGAGGAGAACGACGAAAAAGAAGAAGAAAAAGAAGAAGCAAAATAAATGCCGTGGAGGGAAACGAAAAGGTACCGAGATTACGAGCATGAGAGCAACGCGATGCAGAATTTCGATGACGTCGTCGACGCACCACCGAAGAGGACGATAACCACACAATGACAACGATCTCGATGATGACGAGCGCAAGCGAAAGAGAAAGAAAGAAGTAGAGACAGAGGCGGAGGAATCTCGGCAGAGAAGAAGAAATCTAGAAGAGCAACTCGGAGAGAGCCGATTGGCTGTTCCCGATCGAGTGGAGGGGTCGCCGACGGGGGCGAGGAGCACCGCCAGGGGTAGGGGTTGCTGAATGAGTAGCGGGACGTCCGACGTCGCGACGCACTCCGTCCCCATCACCCCGACGGGCAAACCAATGTCCGACTGCTCCGACTCCGGCGAAGGCGAAACGATCCAGAGCCGAGAATCGTCGTCGACGGGCAACCGAGCGAAAAGGATCAACTGATCGAGAAACGAACAGACGGTCGTGTCTTTCGACGAAGGTGAGTCTTTCCCAGCCATTCACACTATTCGACCCCACAATCGTCAAAACGCGGGCAAAATACAATCTTCAACCTCCGCAACGTTCAAGCTAGGGTGACCTGTCCAGTGAATGGACACTTGAGCCGCATGTCTCTTGAAATTCGCAAAGACTCTGTTATTGTTAGTTCTTGCATTTCAGAACACGAGTCTAATAATATTTGGTGGTGGTAGTTTGTATTCAAAATCGACTAAATAAGATCCTTATATTATTATTTTGATAAAATATAGTTCATTTGTAAATGATTAAGAATATTCCATTGTTTTCAAATTTGAATTTTAAGGGGGTAATATTAAATTGACTACAAGGTGGTTTTCTATTGTCAATATTTTAATGACATTAAATTTCAGAGGGGTTTCATTTTAGGTTCAAATAATTTTATAGAAAATGTTAATATTACAGAGAGAGTTTATTATTATAATTCCATTCAGATCCTTATATTATTAATGAATTTTGATAAAATACAATCAATTCGTACAATAATTAAATTTAGTGCGAAATATTTTATTGTTCTCAAACTTGAATTTTAAGGGGGGTAATATTAAATTGTGGTTTAGAATATTTTAATGGAATTAAATTTTAGGGGGTTTAAATAATTAAATAAGGTTAGAAATATATATATATATAATGTTGAAGAAAATGTTCTTCAAATCTCTATATTATTAGCGAATTTTAATAAAATACTCAAATTTGAATTTCAAGGGGGTAATATTAAATTGACTAGGTGGTTTTCTTTTTAAATTTTATTAGACGACGACTTTTTGTTAGACGACAACGATCTTATGTTGGATGTCGTTCGAACAACCGCTATTAATTGATTAATTAATGTAATAGCGAATAGGTTATAAAGAAAAATTAAATGTCTTTAGCGGGACATCTATGAATTTACAATATTACATTTATTTCAACAATAAATGGGAATATATGTTATTTGCTCGTTTAATACGAATTATGTTCATTCACTGGACAGGTCACCCTACTACCCATTGCAAAACTTATTCGATCAAACAAATCAAGTGTCTGTCATTGTAATTATGCGTATTACCAATGTAGAAAATATTTCTATATTTATAAATGTACAGAATGAGCTTGTTTAATTATCCTCGAGCATCGTCACCGTTAGAAATAATTAAAAAATGTCCTATTATGTACTTTGTTACGCAATTGAAATGTTCTTATAATTTTTTTGTACAGTTTATTATTGAATATTTGGTAAAAAGCGAGACAATTCTAAAACATGATTACCTTTTATTTACCATATTTGTTTAATATGTACGTACAGCATTGTATACTTGACTATTATTCATATTTAATATAGATAGTCCCGACTACAATGCCACCACAACTATTTGAAATTAAATATAATATTTTTCCTTTTCTTTGAAGTTATACATGGTTATTTTTACAATTTTTGGTATAGTCCTGTAATAAGATGACGTTATTGTTGGTGACTTGTTAGTTCACAATAAAAATTGCTGTTGCTATTAAAGATTCCATTAAGAAGTCTTTAGCCATATACTATAGATTTTTCAAAATTATGCAATAATCACCGGTCGGTAATGTGTTAAGATAAAAATTCCGAGCTCCCGAGCTTCTAACAGTTGAATGGAATTCTTTTCCAGCGAGATTTCTTCGGGGAAATGGTATTAAAAGAGAAATGGGTAATGGGTACGACAAGGGTCGGGGATTCATGCAAATCTCGGATGTTCTGAGAAAAAACTGGAAAATGCGACGGTACGTCCTAACGTGATTACACGTAGTGAATTAGTTAGGGTATTGTGTTCTTTCAATGAATAGTCTAGAAACGGAGCAAGCCGGCGCGACGAAAGAAACAGACATTACCCCGTTCATAAATTTCTCGTTAGAAGCCGAGTTGAATAATGAACAATTACGGCGACGCTTGCGCGAAATTTCCTCTGACATTTTGAACCTACTAATTGCTAATTGCCGTCCGGATATTAGCGAACTGTAGGGTCCGTATAACAGGAATATTCAATACCCATCCGCAACTAATACGAATTTCGTGACCGCGAATAATCGATGGACCGCATTATAATTGATCACAGACTTGACATTTACCGAAACATGAACAATCACAACTGAGAACATACCAGTAACGATATGATAAATTCAAATGAAATTCAATTAGCTTGTCGTTCATTTTATTTTGCGTTTAAATAGGATTCGTAACTGTTGAAAATTTAACTGCTGTTTATGCAGGGTGGTCGATAACCGGTGGTACAACCGAACAGGGGGTGATTCTACATGAAAATAATTGATCGAAACTATAGAAGAAGATTTCTTCATATGAGACTCCGTTTTCGAGAAAATCGAATTTGAAAATTCCAGGAATATGCATGCTATTGGATATTCGATTGAGAATAAAGCCTCGTATGAAAAATTTTATAATTTTTCGACTTCTTTTTTATGTAGAATCGCCCCTGTTCAGCTGTATCACCAGTTACCGAACAGTCTGTATAAGTCATCTTAAGATCTGAATTTGCATAAATGATCAGTTGTCTATTAACCCTCCCTATTTTGACCGGGAACCTACAAATTGTCATTTGAGAACTCAATTTGTGACAATTAAACTAACTGAATAGCTGTTTCATTGAGGATATTGGAAAGAATGATGTGTCTACACGAGATATCAAAAGTAAATTTTTAAAAATTATTAATTAGAGCTGTGAACGGTCCTAAGCATTGCCAATTATATAGCTATAAAAATCGTCCATGTGGAGTCGCCAGATGAGGGGAATTTACTCGAATCGAGGGGAAAAAGTTACCCTCTCTCTGCCAGTATCGGTCTAGTCACGTGACATTGTGACACATGCACGACAGATAGGGAACGCGTCACGTGACTGTGCCGTAACGGAAGAGTGGGCGAATAGCGTCGTAGAGAGAGACGGTAGAATAGGGACGTAAGTTTTAATCTTACGTATATTGTTTATTATATTGTCGGCTTATTAAAATTATCAAAAAAAAAGAAATACATTTTTATTGAACTTCTGTTACACAGAATTGATCTGGAAAATTTGCATTTTTCACAGTCTAGTCGTAAATTAATTTTGTTTAATCTTCTGGAATGTCAAATAACTTAACAAAATTTGTTTCATTCGACATCTGAGTGTAAAAATTAATTAACCTAACTGTGAAAACTAATTTACTTTTATATGCAAATTCCTTGTATTATGCGTATCGTAAATTGATAATGTAAACAGGAGAAGGGTATCCAATTTAATGTCAAATATAGGCCCATGGGGATTGAACCCACCGAATTTTAATCACTTTTTTCTGAAAGAAGATGGATCCTACGCACGGTCGAATTACCTTTATAAGATACACTTTACGGGTTAGTGAACTCTCATCGTCTCGGATTAGACCTATCCAAGTCACCCACGCTTTTTTTCGTCGACACCTCTCACCCCTTATCAGTTTGCCGTCATCACAAACTGTTCTGGGAAAAACCAGGTTAATGGTTCGAAAAAGAAATATTTTTCAAGTCCTTTTACACATTGTCTGCCATGTCATCCTTTCTTGGGCGACAGAGTTACATCTCCAGAATTAAAGATTAATTTTTACTAGATTGAATGTATCCAAGTTTGACACTGAACCTACCGACCATCAAAAATGACTGGACGTGTATAGTATTATGAAAATAACAAGATTAAATTTATTTATATTTTGTGCGGTTTTTACTATAACATATACTGGAGTCAAGAAATATATTCAATAAATTCCCATGAAAACACCTTTACAACTTCAATAATTGTCAAATAAAAAATCTGAAATTTGTGATTTGACCCCTCGTGGTAGGTGTAGTGTTAAAATAATTTCGTAATTATTATTTTATTAAATAAATTGCGCAAATAAATTCGATCCTGCTCAAAGGAGGTTTCGTTGTTGAACACCCTACCGCCTACGGTAATCGGGATTATTGAGAGTTGCGTATGTATTAAGTATTAATACATATTTGACCAGTAGGACCTTTGAGATCAGTCTTTATTAATCCGACACGTTTCACACATAAATAGCTAAATTATAGGCGATCCATAAGCAACACTACTTATTTATTGTGAAAATTAATAAAAGTTAAATCTAGTACTGTAATTAAGTAACTGTTCTATTGTTCGAATAGACACACTTTGCTGCTTAGTTTGAATAATTGAGGTCCTACTATACTCGATTGGCTCTACTTTTGTACTACAAGAGAAAATCCGCCCCTTTTATACGATTTGCACGATTTATAAGTCCTAAATTAAATATGTATGTAGAAGTTAATACCACATACAATTGAAACGATAATGTTACACAGAATGATTACAGTAATGATATACTTTGCCATACACTTATGGATATACAGAGAATAAAAAGAAGCTCGTATTCGTATAAAAAGGTAGTAAAAGATTCTGTGAAAAAGAGAGAAGATTTTTAACTACATGCGTATAGACTTTCAAAAACGGCATAAAATTAATATCAAGTTATTGCTAACATCTTTTGTAATGTAAAAACAATGAACGCATAAGTAAAAAAATTTGGATAAAACCTTCATCTATTGAAATCAAAAAATAGCACTGACCAAATAAGACAATATTTTTCGGATAATCTTACTCTCGGATGTAACGTTATTTTTTGAATAATTCTATTCTTCCAACAATTAGCCCAGACATATTCAACATTCACCATCAATCAACGTTCACGTGGCAATGACAAAGCCTTTCCTCGTCGCGGCCCACTGGTGTAGTCACTAAAATCGGCAAGTGTGGGAGTTTCGTTGTACTAAAATAAACTGGAATGTTGTATAAATAGTCGCACCCATTGCAGAAATATCTCGAAAATGTAAACAGCCCAATCCTCTGTCGTCGAATAGGGAATTTGCGAGCATCCTAATAACAGTCATCGAGACAGCGCAATCTTCTTACGCATTTCTACTGACAGTGTGACCACCTTCTGATTCAATTTACAATCGCGGTTTAGCTCAGGATAACAAAACGACTCTGCCAAGGCCCACGTGCTTGAGTTTCCGAAGTGATCAAAATATCATTTTTAACCACCGTACCCTGTTTAGGTCAACACAAACGTATAGGAAATATTTAAATTTCCATTCGTTTGTGTAACACAAATAAATAAACTTTGAACAACATTTTTATACAAACAAATTTTCTAGTTCGAGACCTCATATTTTTTAAAATCAAGCTTGAGAGATCATCAAATGATCCGACGGTTTTCTGAATTTTTTCGAAAACCGTTTGTTTTACGAAAAAAAGTAATACAACATAAAAGACACAGCCTGTCCAGATTTACAGGTTTTGTTGAGCATATTATTCAACGCGGTAAATAGTTTAGAAGATATTCGAGAAAAACGATTTTATGAGCATTAAATTAATTATTTCAATGTTTGATTCATTCGGGGCACGTTTTCCCGTTATCTGTGGGCACTTAAACTCTGCATATATTTTTGTTTAATTATTTAGAACAATTGGGGAACAATGGGGGTGCCGTAAAAGAAATTTGGACAAAAATTTTTGACAGAAGTAAATAAGAGCCACCCTACTACTATACCATCACTCGTCGAAAATTTGTCATTTCCTTCGAAAGTTAACAAATAACTCTTTCACTTTATTGTGTCCTAATATCGACATTAGTGTAAACTATATCTGTGTATTTTGTTGTATATGTATTTACGTTGACCGTGGCAACATTTTTGTTATGTCAATTTAATTTATTTCACGTTGAATCTGCGTAAATGTTCGTGATTGGAGAGCCGCGCAGTTAAAAGTTTAGAAAATTCGTTTATAGCAAAGACAATGAAGAATAGATTTTAGATTGACACACCAAATGATGCCAACTTTGATAGATATTTAGCTTTCATATTTTTGATTGTTACATTATGTTACGTTGAGGAATTTACAAACTGAAATTTTTGCTTTTTTTTAGGATCGAAAAAGAGAAAGGAAACGACGCGCCGCTGTATTCAAACCACGATACGCGTTTCAAGGAAGAAACGTTTGACGAATACGAGATCGATAACGAACGAAAAGCCTGACCAAAATGATGCTCCCGATTGTTATCTTCATCTCCGCACTAACTGCGCTTTCGACTTTGACTTTGGCCGTTCCCCTGAACGATTTCAAGAATCTGAACAGAAATGTGATTGACGCTGCAGTATCCCCCTGTTCCTCTAATGAAGCTTGCTGGGAATTATTACCAGTCGAAGAACTTCACGGGAATATTCCTATACAGGAAGATCTACCGAAGTATATATTTCAACCATTTAATTTTTGCAATGCCTTACACGTAATGCCAATAGATAATTTAAAGTTAAAAAATGTATAATCTTTATACCAAGAACTTTGTTTGAAATAACTGTATAAAAATGTCTATGACTTCCAGAATACACATACGAAGGGAAGCAGTGAATGTAGATCCTAATACGATTATAGAATCTTGGGGCGAAAATGCTCCTGTCATAGATAAAAGGGCTCACACGTTGCTGCAGAATACTAAACAAAACAAGAATAGATTACCGAAAAAGGATGTAGTTATGTCTCGTAGCTGGGGTGCTGGCGGGATGCCGTTTTCTGTTCTTTACATGAATCCCCCCAGTCTTCGTGGAAATTATGCCAGTAAGGACATATATATTAGAAATTATGAACCAATAAAGTCTTAACACATGGAATTGTTCAAGGTACTGCACAACAACAAGAAATGGCAAAATCGAACGACGCTTCTACACCTTCTGCGGCACACCCTGATTATCGCATCGCGTTGCGCAATGGAGCTTCCTCACAGCCGAGAAGACAATACTCGATAATACCACAATTGTTTATATCTTACGGATGGGGCCCATTTGGCAAATGATGAAAATCTACCAATCCAACATACTACAGCCTGAACTAAATGATCTCGTAACTTTGGCAATCGCAGAGTCACTTTAGAAATTTTTAGATGTACCTCTATAAAAAGTTGATTAAGAACAAATTTCATCCGAACATAAACTCTACCTCAAAGACACTTTCTCTCTTGCAACATAAAAAGGAATTGTAAAATAAATAAAAATGCAATTGTTTTTCAACTCACCATTCATCTCCTTCATTGCTTTAATGAAGTCCTGAGGATCTTTGAAGGAAACGAATCCAAATCCTTTTGTTTTGTTCGTTCTTTTGTCTCTAACTACTTTTGCCTTTTGAAAACTGGGATATTTGCCGAACACTCGAACCAACATTTCATCCGTGACATCATTTCCTAGGTCTCCACAAAATATTCGAAAATCATCTGCATGTACAAAGAAAATGTTGTAGACAATATGTAAAGCAAAAAGAAAATTCATATAACAGTACAAATAATGTTGAATTAATCACCTTCGTCCCATTCTAACAAAGATTGATCTTCCCATATCTGTCCACCGGCCATCCGAACAATTTTCTTATTTTTCTTTCCTTTGCCCTTCGGATGAGTCTCTTCTGCGCTGGCATTTGCCATGATAGAACTTGCTTTTCCTTGACTAATTGCCAACTCTGCTGCGGTGCTAACTCCTTTCACCTTTGGCTTTTTTTTACTCTCATCTTCTGGGATCTTTGTATTGATAATCTGTTCAATAATTTCTGGATGAATCATTGGTGCTGACGTGGATTCATATGTTTTTGGAGTGGCAGTTAAACACGGGTCCACCATGTTTGGTAAATACGGGTTACTTATCTGTGCAGGTGATGAGTATGTTGTAATAGAAGGAACCGTACCTGTATTACAAAAATATTCTTATAGAATCTGCGTATCATATAAATATAACTTTATATATCAAGTATCATCACTGTTTCATAATGTGGTACTCAAAAGAAGTCGAGTCACACACGTCTTGCTATTCGCCAAGTAGATAACCACTGCTACTTCTTGTGTATCACAACGCGTGACGGTGAGCTTCGCTCTCCTTGCTCCTGTGCAGTCCCCGGCACCACATTATGAGACAGCAACAGTAGTTTTATAATGATTTACCTTGTCTTGCTACTTGCTGTGGTATTAACATTGGAGGAGGCGGAGGTGGTGGTGGCGGTGGAGGTGGTGGTGGTGGAAACCCAATCATCGGTGGAAAAGCTAACGTTGCTGCTGCTGCAGCAACAACTGGTGTCGGTAGTTCGTGTTGTTCTAATTGTCTAGCTACTTGATTATATGTATTTGCACCGATTACAGGTCTAACCATTGGTGTAACTAACTGACCACCAATTTCAGCCTCGAATCTAAAAAATTGTTTCATCTCATATTTAGCTGAATTTGTCTGCATCGCATACAAATGTTTAGGGATATGGTTACCTGTATGTGCACTTGTACTAATCTATTTGTTTTCTAACAAACAAGCTGTTCAGTATAACATAGTATGCAACTTAGAAACGACGTGATCATTTCAAGAACGTAAATATAGTTCACGCGAAATGATAACATAAGAGTTCTGGAAAGGTTAGAGTGTTTACGTAGTTTGTAACTATACATTACCTGTTCATTTCATCTTCCATCTGTCGCAATTTATCCTCCATTTTGAGATATGTTTCCCTGTTAACTTGTTTCAAGGTTTAAATGTACCTTTTTCAGTAATAAATTGTTTATATTTGGATATAACTCCGAAATATCCGAACCGTTTGCTCGCAGTTAGAGTTGGAAATGTTGGTGTTGGAATCAGTGAATCAGTGATAGTGATGAGTATGAGTGGCATGAGTGAGATGTGGGACGAGTTTTTTTCGCGCATGCGCGGCGAATAGAGCACAGAAAAGTTTAAATAAATGGGGTATGTACATAGTACATTATATACTCTCTGGTAGTATATTCGGAATAGTATGTCAAAAACAAACGTTACTCTGTCTTTCAACAAATTTCTGTTCCCACAGATCGCTTCTTGGAACATTTATGTATAAAAAAAAGTGTAAGGATATAATACTCATTTGTGTGAAATATTTCGGGATTTGTGTTCTCGATGAACAACGCTACCATTGCAATTCAAAAATACAAGAACCGCGTGCGGCATTATTATTATGCCATAATAAATTTCATTCGTAAAATACCCGGAAGAGAAAGAGCCTTCGGGACATCGGGACCTCCCAAAAATTTTAATTTGCACAAATTCTTTTATCTCTTAATCGCGGTTGAAATGTCTATTTCAATAAAAATTTTCCGATCTGTGCTTCTACAATTATATTATATTAATTCATCCACGTGATTCTCTCTCGAGCTCTTTAATACTACAATAAGGTAAGGTAAGAAGAAGTATACTCAATAATTTCAGGAGTTATTGTGTATTTGTATTCAAATCATAAAAGATTAGAACTTTAGCCTGTGTGGATACTGGCTGCTTCTCAAGCCAAACATAGCTGACAAATAAGTAAACAACAATTTCTTTTCTTTGTTTCTCTTGATGGCAGTTATAATAAATTTATCGACTGCTTTCTGGTCAGTTTTCCTCTGTTCACTTGCTTTATATTTGTCCTTTTTCTTGGTGAAAATATCACCTTCTTCCTTCTTTGCGCGTTTCTCACGCTTCCTCTTGAAGTAATCGTCATTAACGTGGTCTGGGACTTTCAAACCCGAAATATTAACACAAGTAGATGTGGCAATCACGTAGTTCTGACTAACTCTTCTAAGTGGACAACCATTAATCAGGAATGGGCCTGTTACACAAAACATTCAATTTAATATTATAGAACAATTTCTATTTAAATTTAAATATAATATTGTGTGTTACACTTACCAGTAACAAGGAGTAAGCCACTCTTTAGTTGCTTCAAGAAAATAACTCGTTTTCCTTTATGAGCACCGGCAAGCAAGATGCAAACTGTTCCTGGTTTCAATGTTGGCCTCAGGTAACGTTGATGTTCACGGAAACATTTTTTAGCATGGTGTACAGTCACTGCATCTGCAGTCGGATAGTTTGCACGTCTTTTCTTCAATAGTACAATACGTTTCTCTCCATTCTTGTCGCCGCTGATTTTCTTCTCAATAGTTACTGGCTTCTTGGGCTTAACCTATTATTAAACATTTTTATGAGTACATGCTCATAAATGAAAATAACAAACGATTGTTACAAAACATACAGTTTTTGGAGTCTTTTTATCCATGAACTTGTAGATGGCTTTCTTGTGGAACATGCGAGTACGACTGAATCTATAAACACCATTTCCTAAATCATAATTCCTTGGCTTGATGCGTCCCTTCTTTCCACTTTTTTGGTCCGTAGGAGATTTCTTCTCCTGGGACGTTACTTTTGTGTCCTTATCTTCCTTCACCTTTGTCATCTACGAAATTAATATTAACTATTAATTAAGGGAATAACGATCATATATTCGTCTTAAATCAAGTGAAAATATACAGATGTATATACGGCCTCCATTACTGTAATTTCTTATTGAGCATGTTTACCATGTTTCTTACAGGTTATGTCACGTTTTCACAAAATTATAAACAAAATTACAAAGAAGAAACTTTTACGAAATGTAAGTAAAATGAAGCGAAGTATCGTGAGAATTTCGAATTATAAGAAAATATCGAGAATTCATTAACAAGAACACTGAAATGTCAAACTATAACCTCCTACGATAAGTTCTTAAAATTAATGTAATTGTAACATTAGGAAAAAAATATAACATTCCACTGAAAGAACGTTCATGAAATATGTAATATTTATAAAAATATATGGTTTTCCCTTTACTGAAATAAGAGATTACTTCGATATTAGTAGGCCTGTTGATATCATTCCTCCTTACCGTAAACCGTGCTGCTAAAAGGAGTGTTTACAGTGTTTCCACCTAGAGGGTATACTCTGTAGCTAAAATTCGAAATCGATATACGTTTCGACTATTTTCGATAATTCTCGTTAGTTCAACATATTCAATGTACATATTTGTCATATTTTTGTAAATAAATTCAGACTACTTATATAGTATAAATAACCTTTTTAATATAAGTTTCAAAAGGCTGGCGTCTTTCCTTTATTAAATATATAGTAATTTCAATTTATTATAAAAACTTTAATAACATTATAACAAACATATTATAGTTGATTTTTTTATATTTAATAGTAAACATACATTTTTGAGAGTTGAATGTATATGTAAATATATATGTTTAATTAACATAAAAGTTCTGTATTCGTTTTATACAAGTGTAAATATAATTTTATATATATATATTTATTTACTTATTTATAATCGTAAGTATAAAATCTCATTTATTTTAAATTGCTTTTTAATTCATTCAACAAGATAGAACCTATTATTAGTTTCTCACAATTTACACATATTTCCAAAGACTCGCTCCCGAGAATCTTTATTGTCACCAATACCAATGATTTCGAGGCTACAGTGTGAGCGGTAAATCTATAACCGAAATTAAGTTAATTATTGGTCGTATAGATTATAGATAGAACATCATATTTCTCATACGAATACCAACCTCATTTCTTCGTCAGTACTGGATATCATTGCAACATTTGCAATCTCATAAATCATTTGAGGAATATTCTTTTTATTTTCTGTATATTGCACTTTTGCAGTATGTTCATTCATGCCTTTCAATTTCGCTTTTTCAGTAACGAACATATCGTCTGGTAGAAGCACTGCTCTTATTATTTCACCAATTGGTGCTTTAATAATTACTGGCCACGAGTATGTTTCTTCGTTAATTGTGTAGTCAATATTAAAGTTTGCGGGCTGAGTAGAGTCATTGAAATTGATGCCCAATGTAGCAGATAAGTTCGAATTGGTTTCCAACAGTGGTATTCGTGTAAAGTCGTGTAAAAGCATGCCTTTTGGTACATTCTAAAAATGAATAATAACTAGTCAGAAATAAATGAATTAAATATGAATTAATATGGTAAACCTATGTTTAGTTACCTTTGTTCCCATATGAATCTCTTTGATAGGACTGCCACCTTCGTTGGAAAATATTAATTCAATACTAACTAAATGAGCGCTTACTAAATGCTGTGATCTTGTAAACCTATACTCAATTTTCAAACCATGACCTGTAATACTATTTAACAGTTCAGACTTTTTTGTTGGAATAAATGATAATGACACTTCTCTTACGTCGTTTGAAATGATCGAATTCATTGGAGTAAGAAGACTCCCGGTACTCAATGGCATCACAGGTGTCATGGGAATAACTACAATCAATATATTATATAAGTTCACGTATTATTATCTAGATGTTTGTTTCCATTAATTTTAATATTATATCATACCATCGTCTAAATCGAGAAGGAGATCAATGTTACTTTTCGGTTTTTCTTTTGTATCCTGTTTAAAAGTTTTATGTTTCTCTTCTTCGCTCTCTTCTTCAGACTCTTCGGAGGACTCTTCCGAATTTGATTCTTCACTTTCAGACTCGCTATTTGACTCATCGGATCCTTTAGCAGATTTCTTTTTCTCGTTATCATTTTCTGATTTATTCGAGCTGGACGTATATTCGGACGAATCACTATCATCTGATGAAGAATCGCTTGACGAGGTGTCCGAAGATTCATTTTCATTGGCCAAAGCTAAAGATATATATAGAATGTTTTGATTAAAAACTCTCACAATAAGTATTGAGTTGGAACGAAAGTTCGTAGCGTTTTTAAATTAATCCTCAAAGATAAAATTAGGACATTTATACATAGATCTGTTCAATAACATATTTTCCATTCTCTTCTATTACTTTTTGCCATTTTTTAAATGACTTATCATGTTATTCAATAAACCTATCAATAAATATCTTAGTTTTATCTTTGAATTTTGATTTAAAAACGCTACGAACTTTCGTTCCAACCTAATACAATATTAATACTTCTAGAATTTACCATCTCCTGTGATGCTTTCTTCATCACTATAAAAGGGCTTCTCTTTTTCTTTTCCCTTCTTGTCTTTCTTATCTTTTCTGTAATATTCTTCCATTACATCTCTCATATCATCACCAAGTATATGACCAAGAACATCTCTAACAGACGGTTCCGGAGCTGCATCAGGGAAAGGTGGTAACGGACGGTAACCAGCACATGGCATATCCAAATAATGCGATAATGTACCCAACTGAAATTCGGAATTTTTGAACCTGGATGTCAGAGTTGGTGCAGGTTTTGGAGCTAAAAATATTCTTTTCGCAAGTTGAGGAAGCTTCTTTTCCGGATTATCTTCGTCAAGAATAAAACGTTTTAAAAAACGAGCACGATCTCTGATATCATAATTCTGATCATACTTTGCTAGCTGGAAAACATACTGACAAAATGGTTTTGTCTGTACAGGATTATTCAGACATAATTTCACAGCTAAGTTTAATATTTGTAATTTCACTATGTCTTGCTCATTCACGAAACTCTTAGCCATTTTTCGAAGAACATCAGGCGCTATTTTGGGTACTCTGTCCGAATATTCTCCCAAGAGCCACAATATCGATGCCCTAGCTTGTGGTATAGTAATGAAATCCATTAACTTGGCCATATGAGCTATGATATTCTTATGTTCATTCGGTTGAGTTTGTAAGAGCTTTTTTATAACAACAACGCTTTCTGCTACGATAGCCTCTAAATAGAAAAAAGAAGAAGGTATCAAAACTAGAAGATAATGAGAAATACTATAAAACAATGATCGAAGTGAATAATCATTGGACAGCGGATCTTTATACAAAATAAAAATTTTCTTCTGAAATTGCAATAAACTGCAGTGAATTGGGTTGGCAAGAAAGTAATTTCGGTATTTTAAGGTGAAATAAAACCGAATTCCTTTATTCAAACGATGAACTTTAATCAATAGAATATTTTCTTATTTATTCTTTTTGGCAAAAGATCATCAAACAAAAGGGAAAATATCTTATTCATTAAAGTTCATCGCTTGAAAAAATCGGGCTCTATTTCACCTTAAAATACCGAAATTACTTTCTTGCCAAATGATAGAATATTTTCTTTCTTAATATGGTCAATAAGTTAAAACTAATATAACAGTATCTTTAAATTCCTCGAATGTTTTTACTATTTTCAATTACACCTCCTCATTTTTCTCATAAATGCATAAAATCCGTTGTCTAATGATCATGAATAGTAGGTATTATATTCCTATTTACCATCCCTGTTACTCAATAGCGAAACGAGTCCGTTTAAGCAAGTGTCGGTTACTTCTTTTATATTACTTGCACATCTACCGATTGCCTGTATGCTAGCTCCTACAAATTCTTTATCGCTGCTAGAGATGTATGTTTGAAATTCTCTCAATATGACTCCAATACTAGTCTCGGTTGTTAAGTTGGTCAGGATATCCAACTTCAAAAGCTTTATATGCGTAGGATCTGAAGTTCTTACAAAGAATGACTTAAGAAAAGGTTCAAACATTCCCTACACAAAAACATTGAATATTACCCTCTGTACGAATTTCATGGAACAGAAAATAATTGATTTTTCTTTAGTACATTATACTAGTACTTACATTACCTTTCTGGTAATTGATATGCTAGCTATGCAGTGAAGGACTACACTCTGAACTTCTCTATGCCCTCTTAATAACCGTATCAGTGCTTTAGCTGCAGTAATTACTTCGCTTCGTGGTGCTGTATGATGGTACAATTGAGATACTGCCATTACCACAGAAGCATTTCTACTTTGTAAAAGAGGTTTCGTGTTTCTTAGTAATAACCGATGGTCAGAGTCTAACGACATTTTCGGTTTTTTAGTATTAGACGAATCAGAATCGGAATCATAAAACGGCCGGTTTTCATCTTCTTCTATGATCTATAAAAATCATTGCGAAAAATATAAATAAATCATGTATACATATACTACAGTTCCTGTAATTACAAAGAATTATACACACATCTATGTTTGGATCGATAAACTGTGTTCTCGCATATCTTGTGAGCATATTGACTATAATGACTTGGCCCCACTCATCGACATCTACTAATAAATTACAAAGCTTTCTGTAATTCTTATGTATCAAATCGATCCTCTCAGGACAAACCTCTTCGAATGCCATCACCGCTGAACCCACAACTAGAGTAGTTTTATCAGAAAGCAACTTCTCTAAAACACTTATTAACTCTTCTTTCTGCTCAGAGTCCAGCGAATATAGTTTAGGAATAGCATGTGCTGCAGTTTTACGAACGTACGGCGACATATCGCTAGCTGAATCTTTAATAGCAAGCATCACAATAGGAACAATCATAGATACACGTATGCTTGAAAGTACCCTTAATGCACTGGCTCTTATTAATTGATTGGGATCTTTCAAAGCTCGTTGGAATGTAGAAATAGATAACAATGCAAGATCTTGCTGATCTTCTGCATAACGGACTAAGTAAACATAAACTAATTTCTTCACTTCGATGTTCTTTGATACAACATTTTTGACTACAGCAGGAAATAATTCTGACGCATCTCTTCCTTTCGCTATCATCTGTAAGAAACATTTTATTTTATTTGTTGCTCTTGAATTAGATCAATGTAATAGAAAAGATTATACGTTATATTGTTACCCCGATTATACGTTTCATCGCTTCCAACTTAAGTCCATCTTTACTACTATCCAACATTTGCTTCAAATCATCGTGCCTATGTAATGTGAAAGCAATAGTTTAGAAGTATATAGATATGTACAATACGTTACCGTAACTTATTACAATACACACTCATTTAACGAAAAAAAACTGGATAACGTTAAATATAAGGAATTCGATAACAATGAAATAAAGACAGGAAAACACAAATATTTTATTTAGAACCTTTATACTTATTTCAAAATATGTAAGTACTATGCTCGAAAGTAGCATCGAATCTATGTAAAAGTACCATTCACAAAGAAAACATTGATGGTTAGAACAATACGAATGTCGAATTAGATATTTACTTTTTATAATCAGAGTGAAAAAATCCTCCAGAAGCAGGATCAGTTGCGAGTTCTGGATCCGCAGTACTTGACGATCTGTCATTGCCGTAAGATCCTCCGTTATTTGATATTGAATTTGCAGCAGCGGTCAACATTTTCTTAGATTTTACTTAACACCAATGAATTTTGATACGAATTCGTCTGTAATTCACAAAACCCTTTAAAATTTGACAGTAGGATGCCTCTACCGAAGATTAGCACCTATCCATCTTGCTTAGATATGTTTAGATCCGATCCACTCACGCAGTAATGCTATCGGCTATCGTTCCAAATATCGAAATGTATCGAACTTGAATTTAGACTAACACTATTCGATATGCAATTTTACCATTGTTTAGAAATATTCACATTTTACTTATTACTTATAAACAAGATAAATGTAATATACGAGCTCACAATATATCTCAAATATTAAACTTTCACGAAGCAACGAGCCGAAGGAGCAGTGCCAAAGTGCCAACATGTAACTACATAGAAACAGTCACTTTTTTGTATCTGCGGCAGATATGCACACTAGCACTAAATAGCATTACCAGCCAGTTCGTAATGGTGTGCGTGTTCCAGTCATGGATATATATACACAGAGAGGATATATGTCCAGTATATTCAAGGTATTTTTGAAAAATGTGACATCAAAAATTACTTCATCTTTTCCTCATAGACTTATAGAGATTTTCCTCAAGGAAAACTATCTGTGCATCTCGAGAGTACTCTTACTCTTACTTCATATATATACTCTCTGCAGAGAGTAAGCAAAGTGCTCGATTTTGGGCGGGCATCTACATCAGCAGAAGTATCGCTTTCTGCTGGCAGGGTGTGCCGGGCAGATCCCTGCCAGCAGAATGCCATACATCTGCGTCACAATAAGTATCGACAGGGTGCGCTGTCTAAAATCGAGCAGATTTCGAGCATCCTCTGCTTCGAGCAGCGTTCTGACAGCATAATGCTCGCCATCTGCTGGCGCTGGCATCGTACGATTGCAGGGTGTGCTCGATATCTGCTCGAGGCCGGCCTGGCTGATTGGTTCATGCTTCATGGTTTTCCGCAGTTTTCCGTAAACTGTGGTCCGTGTCATGTGTCATAGAATTTCGCGTCGTAGATGGGACGATGGGACTATGTACTGATTTTCGTATCGTTTTTTGGGGTGGCAAAAGTGGGGTGAACAAGTAATATGTTCAGCGGTATACCTACATTATTTGTAATCATTTGGTTCCTTGATGTGAAATGTGTTAGAACACAAATATTTTATGAAGTATTGAAACATGCGTTTTATAATAATGTCTGACTATACAAATTTGTGAGGACGTTGTTTGAAGGCTGTTACATGAATAAATGATTATTATTGTGTTTTATACGATTTTCAATTCTTGCAAACAAAGTAAAGTATCTGTATATTTATTAGAAGGCTCAGTATCATTCATTATTGATTGCATTCGATATTTTCTTTCAAAAATATTTAATCTTTGATCAAATTTTATTCATGCATCCCCTTTTACTATTTTAGGTTAATATATCTACAGATGGCAGACAAAGCTATTATGAAGGTACAATTGCACAAATTACTTTAATGTTGTGTTGCTGTAATCTTGGAGTGGAAACTATTTTAAATGATAATTATTTTAAATATCTAGCAAATTGCTGAGCAAAAGCTAAAAGCATTTTCTATCGGCACAATGGGTAAAAGACCGTTAAGTAAAAAAGAATTAGAAGAACAACGTAAAAAGGAACAAGAACAAGCTGCAGCTCAAGTACGTAATGTCAGCAACACTGTGTTCAAGGGGAAGATTTATATGATTATAATTCTAAAAGCTAATGCTATTTTTCATTCATGTGTATAGGCATTTGAAGAATTCGTAGCAACATTTCAAGAAACACCTAGTAAAACGACAAGCAAAGTTTGGGTGAAGGCAGGTACCTACGATGCTGGGAAACGACGTGAGTTTATTATACTAATCATTGTTTCTATGTATTACTGTTACCTATTTTCATTTACTATACTTCTAAACAACTAAATTTGTAAAGTATTTAACGAATAAAAAGACAGTTTTAATTAGTCTTGTATGATTACATTAATGTTTATTTAACAGAGGAAGATACAAGAGAGAAAGGGAAGCTGTACAAACCTCAATCGAAACTATCAGAGTTGGTTGATAGTCGATCGTCGGCTGAACAAGCACAAGAGTATGCAAGATTGCTTGGATCGAATGAACGAAAATTGGACAGATTGGGAAAAAAGAAAAAAGAAGGTGAAAAGAAAAAGAGCAATCTTGAATTATTTAAAGAAGAATTGAAAATGATCCAAGAAGAACGAGAAGAAAGACATAAATATAAAGGAGTAGTGAAAACTGTCATTTCTGCTCAGTCAGAAGATCCAATGATGGCAGCTCTAAAATGTGTTGAAGGTAATTATTTTATAATCTAAGTATGGATTTAGAACCTTATATTCTTACAACATAGTTTCGACAACGTATAGTATATTTTGTGCGATTAACATGTTGCTAAATTGCTCCTTAGAAATGGTTCACTCATCTTGCCATGTGTTTTCTATTCATTCAAGTTTTCTTGAAGCTATACATTCCTTGGCAGCTTACCAATCGTGTGTAGCAAATTGCACTATACAGAAATTTTCTTTAATTAAAGTGTTAATAAATTTTTATCCGAAAGAAGTATAGGTTTTATTGATCGATCTTTCTGTTTCTAATATATATGATTAAATTATTAAAAATTAGCAACCTTTCTGAAGTTAATTTCTTCTGTTTTTCAATGTATCAAATTCTGATACTCTATCATTATAAAATATTTTACAAAAGTCAATATCTCTGAGCTATTTATTTTTTAAAATTAACAATTTGAATTTATTAAAACTTCCGATAGGTATGTCCTCATATCCTGATCCTCGAAAGGCCAACTTACATAACCTTATTGATGATCCCCGACTCCTAGCCCTGATTTATGAGGGTAAAACAATACCCTTTAATTCGTTCCCATTGTTTCTTTTTATAAATATGTGACATACATGACAAATCAAAAGAACTTGTCTTTTACAGATGGATCATTTGATAATGGCGATCCTAACACCACAAACTTATATTTGGGAAATTTGAATCCAAAGGTATACTTTTCTTTTATAACTAATTAATATGTGTTGTATCTGATATATTACGATTTTGAATATCTTTCTAACATCCCTATTAATCTTTTTCTCCGGATCAATATGGTGTTATTTGTTTTATTATATTGTTTTGTTATATTGAAATGATAATTAAATTTCTACGAATACTGCAATACGTGTAGTAACTCATGGAGTGATTGTTAGAAATAGTTATTATTTATATATACTAAAGAAAGTAATTTATATTATTCTCATATGTAATAGATTACAGAGCAGCAACTAATGGAAATATTTGGAAAGTATGGACCATTGGCTAGTATTAAGATTATGTGGCCGCGTAGCGACGAAGAAAAAGCTAGACAAAGAAACTGTGGCTTTGTTGCTTTTATGAGTCGCAAAGATGGAGAACGTGCTTTAAAAAATCTTAATGGTAAGAGAACTTTTTAAGTCTACAGAGAGTTTCTGTTACGAAAATAAAAGTTGGTCATTTCATAAATATTTTGTTTTCATTAGAAGTGAGATAATTGATTCATTAATGATTAAATCTTTATCTTATTTTTATTGTATTATAGGTCGTGATATAATGCAGTATGAGATGAAATTAGGTTGGGGCAAGAGTGTACCAATTCCACCTTACCCTATTTATATTCCACCTGCTTTAATGGAGATCACGCAACCACCACCTCCATCTGGTCTTCCATTCAATGCTCAACCGCATCGTCGGGACAGACATAAGGTATATGAATTAAACGTGCATGCAGGCAGGGACTTCTATCGAAACATAAAATATCGGTATGATGTCGTACCGCTATTTAAAACTACCGGTATTTATCGGTAATTTTTTCGGTTTCCTTATTTCATGATAATTCCCGAAATATTTTTAAGCGGAAGACTTTTAGAACCAGTATTATTTTTGTCTTGAATGTTTCCCTTTATGCTGAAAGCCAACAGAGATATTGAAGCTCTCTTTCTTGTAACTTTCCCAGTGTATATATTGTTATAAATTTCAGCTTCACAGTTATGAACTGGAGTTGATTTACAATACATTATAATATTACCTTACAATGTCAGTTTGCATTATTCTGTGCGATTTACTTATACTCATCCCTTTACGTTTACTTATTCATATTCTTTCTTTAAGATTTTTGTTGATTTATCTATTAGCTCTGTTGCGCGTCTTATTAAATCCTCTATCCTACTTATCCATTTTGAAAATCTGTAGAAAAAGTACATTCATATATAAGTAATATTATCATTTCTAAATATGATGTCAGGTACCTCGTATTCGCAACCTTCAGACAACAGATCCTCAAGAAAAGGAAAACTTTGAAAAGGTAACATTATTTCCTTTTAATAAAATAATGTTTCTATTTCAGTGTAAAAAGCTTTATTGCAATAAACCTTTAGACAGCCATTTTATCTTGAAATTAATGGTTTTAATATTTTTAATTAATATATTTAACGAACACTGCCTTATCATAGTATTTCATATTTTTAAAAGAATTGATAATAAAAATGAATTCAAACAATTCCGATGGTTATTAATAACTCCAGCGAATATTATAAACCAGTCAACGTTCATATTTTGATTTCTCCTAGAAAAATTTAATCTTTAAAGTAAATTAAAGCATCCCACGCAACCTCATTTTTCAAGTAGATATATTAAGTACTACAAAAATAAATACTACTTTTATAAGTACGTCTGGGTCGACACGTGTAATCATTATTAAATAAAATGTAAGAGTAACAGTGAGAAATATTCATTTTACAAGACTGTCTTTCATTAATATATGACTATTAACTGTAATCTAAACATTTGTAAACAATGCAATTTGTATTAAATTGGTGGGTATCGTACATGGGATGGATTAATTTGAATTGGAATATCCACTCAACTGTAATTGCCGTGCTATAATGGGAATATAATGGAAATTGTCACAGGTTTTGCAGAACGCAGTTGTCAAAGTGGTTATTCCGACAGAAAGGTATATTTTGATTTCAATAATTTGAAACTTACACTTCAAAATATAGATAATCATCTGTAAAGATAATAAACACTTACCCAATTTATGACCAATTTTTAACGAAATTCTGTACTGTAGGAATCTAGTTATGTTAATACATAGAATGGTAGAATTTGTAATTCGTGAAGGTCCGATGTTTGAAGCAATGATTATGAATCGAGAACTAAATAATCCGATGTTTAGGTATGTAGGATTTTGATTCTGTATGATCGTGATATACCGAATAATACTCGCAAAATTTCAAGCTGTACGATATCGCTTATAATTTCAGATTTTTATTCGAAAATTATTCTCCCGCACATACTTATTATCGATGGAAATTGTATTCCATACTACAAGGAGATGGACAGAAAGAATGGCGAACAGAAGATTTTAGAATGTTTAAAGGAGGAAGTGTATGGAGACCGCCACCAATCAATCCGTGGACACAAGGAATGCCTGATGAATTGATTGAGATGGAAGAAAGACAAGAACCTAGAAGAGGTAGTTTGTCGAACAGGTAATGATAGAGATAATATAAAAGAAACATTGGTTATATTATTGTACATTACACTGCCCGAAATTGTTATAGAGCCACCATGTTTTTTGATAAATTCTTATTATTAGTCTGTACCAATTAAAAATTTATGTTTGACACCGTATTGCAATTAATTAAAGGAAGCGTATATGTTTCACAAAATAAATACACCACTTATTTCAAGAGTTTGAATAGAGTAACAAAATATAAATGCAGATAGAACGGAATAACAAAGTTAGCAATATTTTCGAAATGTCCGCGAAAATGAAAGTGACTTTCTAGAAATTTCGGGCAGCGTATGTTATCATTTCCATTGAACAATATTAATATTTGATTGATACAACATTTCATATTTATAGTCAGCGTGATCGATTAGAAGATTTGTTGCGAAACATATCACCCGAAAGAATAAAAGTTGCAGAAGCAATGGTATTTTGTATAGAACATGCAGAAGCGGCAGAAGAGATTTGCGATTGTATTTCAGAATCACTATCGATATTACAAACTCCTGTAAATAAGAAAATTGCGAGATTGTATCTTATATCAGATATATTACATAACTGTGGCGTTAAAGTCAATAATGCTACTATTTATCGAAAAGCGTAAGTTATATTAATTAAAGATATAGGACAGTTTTATAGTACGATTTGACTAATTACATAGGTATTGTATTACCATTACTATATGAATGTAGTTCAGAAATTTAATATTATGAAACTTGCTTATAATATAGGTTTGAAACCCGATTATTGGATATATTTAGTGAAGTTCATCAAGCCTATAAACAATTTGATAGTAGATTAAAAGCAGAAGGATTTAAAGTTCGTGTAATGAGAATGTTTAGAGCATGGGAAGATTGGGCAGTTTATTCACGAGATTTTCTTGTTAAATTACAGAACACTTTTCTAGGTCTTGTGTTGGTAAATTAAATCTTTTTATACGATGATGTTTTTTATTAATGACGATAAAAAAGGGAACAAGAATAACTGTTTGTTTTTAGATGGATGAACCTGAACCAGAAAATGATGAAGATATTGACGGAGCACCTTTGTCTGATGTGGATGGAGATGGTGCAGAAGATCTGGATGGGGTACCATTAGACGGTGCTGCTCTCCTTAAGGGTGCTATGAAACATGGTTTAACTCCACAGACAACCTCTAATTATGATGATATCGATGGCGTTCCTAGTAAGAATATTTTCCAAATATTTATAATTATCAATTTATAATGATATTTACTATGCTTTATAATATATACAGTAGGACCTTGATTAACCGGTTTTATCTGGGGACAAACAGCCCAGATAAATCAAGGCCCGATGGATAAATCGAGGCTCGGGGGAGAAATAATTAAAATCTACTTTATATTCCAAAATAAATTGATTATTTTTGAAAATTTATTTTCCTTTGTAATATAATTATATTTAAATGCATATTTCTTTATATTTTCTCTATTTCTTTAATTACGAATATATAAGGGGTTTATTACGCCAGCTTTTTACCATCACTAATCTTTCTGACAGGAGAGACTCTGACGATATGCATACAATGTATACGAACGTGTGGTGTTAGTAAACAGAAGACCCTGGATAATCGGGATCCTACTGTATAACTCTAATAATTATATATATTATATAGAAAATTTAATAAAATTATATATATAATATATAATAATAATTATCATATATCATTATCATATCATAATTTTACTGTGTATTAATATTTTACACGTTTATTTTCAGTGGATGAAGATATCGATGGTGTTCCTATGGATGAAGAAGACTCTTTAAATATTCGAAATAAAGACGATGATAAGAAACCATCGATTCCTGCTGGTTTTGTGCCATCTCGATGGGAAACTGTGGACCCCGATCAGGTATAGGAATATTATCAAAATTACTATTATCTAATTAAAATGTTTTACTCTAGTAAAACAAATTTTTCGACACTAGGTAGAAGCACAAGCTATGACAACTAGTAAATGGGAGGAGTTGGGTCAAAATGATGACTCTAATTCTCAGGATACTAGTATGGATTCCAGGTAACGTACATACAAAGAGACGATTTATTTCAACGATTTTTCAATTTAAGTTTAACAATAAAATTCAGTCAATTACAAGAATATAAATTTACAGTGGCAGAGATTATAACGAAGAAAGAAGAACCAGATTGCGCGAAATTGAAGTCAAAATAATGCAATACCAAGATGAATTAGAAAGTGGAAGGAGGACGTTAAAATCTGGTATGACAATTCAAGGACAAGTAGAACATTACAGAAAAAAGCTCATAAGAAAGGTGAGAATTATAAGTATGACTATTTCTAAAGAGTTTTCTTTTATACATTTATATTATTCAATGAAATATGTTTTGGTATAGAGCGAAAGAGAAATGAAGGACGCAAAAAGTGAAGAACGGGAAGATGACAGACGAAGAGAAAAGAAACGAAGTACAACTCCAGAATCTCCCAATCATTATAGAGATCGACGACGATCTACGAGTCCATCGTCTAAAAGTAATAGATACAGGTAAAAATATGTTTAAATAAAAGTCGCAAAAATTTATTAGAAAAGATTATAATGTTTGAAGTTCCGTGTTATCTTAAATTTATGGATTCAAAATTCAAATACCAATATATTTTTAAAAGTCAAATGTATTATATAATCTCTGTTATCTGAAAATAATGCAACTTTGATCTATTTAATTTCCGATGAACGTAAAGAAGTATAATAATGTTTTTCACGATTCTATACTTGATAATATTAGAATGCACGAATGTTTCAAACTTGCGACACTAATATAGATTTCTTGTTAGGTCTCGTAGTAGATCACCACGAGGAAAACGTAGATCACGTTCACCGTATAAAAAACGAGTGCCAGTGACTCCATCACCACCACGTATTCGACGGACACCCTCACCTTCCTTTTCATCCAGAACATCTCGTAGATCACCTGGCAATGAACGAAATGACAGAAAAAGAAGAGCTAGATCACCGTCATTATCACCGCCGCCTCCTCCACGTGCTTCGAAACATAGAGCTAATAGTCCACCGTCTCCATCTCCACGTAAACATAGACACAAGCATAAGTATTAAGTTATATGATTTTACATTTCTTATATTGTTACATAACAATAAATCAATCCATTAATTCTGTAATGTGTATGTAGAAATTCATACGATTACAGAATGATATTACCATTAATAAAAAAAAAAGAACTTAGTTAATGCAGTAATACTTACGCATTCAATATTGTAAGATATTTTTATCCGATTCTAAGTATTCTAATACTCTTTCTTTCTCCAAATCCTCTTAAACTATTTTATTTTATATACATAAATTTGTATTTGTGATAATACGATGAATGTGTGAATAAGAAACATAATGGCACAATTTTCAAATATTATGAGAATTGTGCATCCCTATTCTGTATTCTTAGTATGTAATTATATTAAGAGTTATTAAAAAATATGTACAGACATAAGATTGAAAACATGGTCTTTTTATTCTTGTTTATTTTATTTTAATATATGTTTTAGAGTAGGGAATTGGCCAAACAGGTGTGATGAACATTTAGGAGAAATGTATAATCTGTTCTATCTCGTAGGAAAACTGGGAGTGTTTTTTATACTGACATTATCTGCAAGAGATCGTAACGCTCTCAAAGCGTAGATTAATCATTTTAAAGGTATTTTTCGTAATAAATTTTCATATGTTAGCATTTTCTACTTTAAATGACAACATAATCAATTAATTTCTGATTGAGTTTTTTTATGTAATATAGAATTGTATCATACAGTTTAATATTTTTAAAATTGGGTTGTCAATTTTCGACAAATTCTTAAATCATTTTTTTATAAATTCGAACATGTTCTAGGCTTTTAATACGTATTTTATTAAACAGTTGTTATTAAATACATAAATAGATTCTATGTAAATACATCCTTTAATAAAATACTTCAACAACATCTAATCCAAAGATCAATTCCATAGCAAAATAAATAATATATATTATATGGATTTATATATATATATATACATGTGTATGAAGAAGTCAACAGTGGAAATATTTGCGTATATTTTCACACATGGCATTAGGTAGAAGCAATGTTATTTCTTTCTTCAATAAATGGGGATATAAATAATATATATGGATGTAAAAAGTTGTGATGTACATATACATACTTGTAAAAACATTACACGTGTTATTCCTACCATTAATGGCAGTAAATACTATAAAATCATAGAAACAATTTGTTATTTTGTTCCTAAAAGGGATAAAAAAAACATTATACTTTCACAATAATGTATATTCAAATATATTGTGTAAATAGAGATCTATGAAAAAAATTTTATAATTGCCAAAATTATTTTCAAAATTATGACTAACCTGATAAGTGTAACATAATCACTGTCTTTCTCAGTAAAATTAGTTGTTCGATACATTATGCACCTTATTTGTGCTAGTTTTGTTCTTCATGACATTTTCTATCTTCATATTATCATTACCTTTTGTTGTAGTTGATGCTGTAATGACATATACAGAAGAATTATGCTCAATCAAACATACATGTATGTACATACGCGTGAACATATATATGTGTGTGTATATATATACACATGTTTATGGTAAAAAAGCAAAAAGATTTATCGTTTAGTAAAATTTTGTTTAATTAATTCATTATGCAAAAATATAACAGATCCTCCATGCTCGCTAAAATTTATCAAATTTTTATATAATTCGTATTAGTCATAATTCGTACACGTCAATTTTATCTTAATGCAAGTTCATTCTTTCATTTTTTTGTTGAAAACAACAAATATATTATTACACAATTATTTATTACTTTTGTAATACCAAAAAAGAAAATATAACACGAATGTAGAAGTTATACAAAATGTTAAAGTCTGTTCTTAAACTTTATACACATATATTTTAAAGAAAAGGTACATACAGTCTAAAACATTATTAGTTACGTTTCCTTTTCGTTACGTTTTTACTCGACACTACTTTCTCTTCTTCCAAATCTTCTTCGTTTTTTGGTACAATTTGTAATTTTCCGTATTTAGCTTCAAGTTTAGCAATCAGTTCTGAGTCATCAAAATGTTCAATTTCACTTTCTTCTTGGTCCTCCTCCTCCTCTTCTTCTTCATCCTCTTCTTCTGATTCTTTCTTTTGTTTTTTAATTTCTCGTCCAGTTCTTAATTCTTCTTCACGTTCAGAATAATTTTCTTCTTCATTATCACCTTCTTCTTCTTCTTCATCTTCTACCTCCTCCTCTTCATCTACTTCTTCCTCATCCTCTTCTTCCATTTCCAAATCATCTTCCTCTTCTTCTTCCTCAGCTTCTTCTCTTTCTTTCTCAGTCTTTTTATTTTCTTGTTTAGACACTTGCTGCTTAGAAACTGCTATTTCAGAAATTTTCTCCTTCTCTGCAAGTATTTTTTCTTCTCTGTTCTGTTTCTCAGATGAAACTATTTGAGGTTCAATTTGAACTAACGCAACTTCTAAACATCAGAAAAGTATACCATTAATTAAAAATATTTCATTATCTATTTTAGTAACCATAAACAATAAAAGTGATAGTATATAAATAATATAAACGAGCATTACTCTTATTTCTTAAAATATATATGTGATTATGTCCACTATATATATTTGTGTAAAAATTTATCAGTTTTCTCTTTTTCTCTAAACACATTACCTCTATATTAATATATTTAAATGCGTTTCCTACAAATAATGTTAGAACATGCAATTCATTTTATAACAATACTAATTGAACATAATATGCTGTTATTTTTACAATAGAAAATGTGATCTTGCTACTATATCCGTATTTTTATTACAACATACATTAAATGAATTTTAATTACTCAGATAGAATTCGTTACTTTATGAATATTGTAATGATTACATAAATTATTAGAAAAAACATGATACTGTGTAAATAATTATTGAAAGAATTAGGTAATTAGGAATAATTACTTAATTTTTCAATCCAAAAAAAAGAAAGGTAAAAGTAATTAAGTATGAAACTTGACAAAGAAAACGCAAGCCTCTTGACATTTGTCAAATATTATATATACTTATGATTATGACATAACACTTGAAAAACATAACTATTACAAAATTTACCATTGTTCCACCGTTTCACAAGGACAAAATGTGCAGCAATAACAAGTGCCACACCAACTCCAAACTTCATCGCCACTGCAATCATTAAACATAATTCTTCATTGACGCTTGAAAATCATAGAAAAATGTCACAAATATTTGTGTTATAGAAATTATGATACTTATATTATATTTATATGATATGCTTATATTTGCGAAAACATATGAGAGCATGGAGGATCATGAAAGTATATATACATGTATATACATATTACATATACAACCATTCTATACATCAGTGTCTCTAAATATACTTAGAGAGTATATACTCATGTTTGACTTACCATTAATAGATTCCTCTTCGTCTTCTTCTTCTTCTTCATCATCTTCTTTTTCTGGCTGTTTATCTACATCACTAATATATTCGTCAGGCTCTATACTTTCTACCTAGTACAAAAATGGTTAAAGTCTACTTTATAATTTATATATAAAAGAGTGTATAATATATACATGAAGAAACAAGATATATATATACATACTACAATTTAATGTACTTTATAAAGAACAAATATTCTGTTTAAATAGTATGATTTAAAAATTCAATAATTTTGGTACAATGTACTCTACAAAATCTACATATAACATTGTTGAATATTTAAAAAATATAGTTTGTTATGTTAGAGATGTATCTATATATATTTCATATGGAGAATTACACATATCAATCTTACTAATTTCTTCTAAAACATCTCTTTTAATAATGAAATATAATTATAATAGTCTTACCTCTTCTAAGGGTTCAATATTGTCGTCATTAATATCATTAATACCAGGAATGTCTACAAATCGTTCAAACACATCCTCACTTGCGAGGGGGCTTATGACTTCTTCAAATGGACTGTCTGATTCATATAACATATTTTCTTTACTTTCTTCTTCTTTACTAGCATCATAAATCTCTTCTAATATATCATTATCGTAAAAATTCTGTGGACTAATATTTTCATCTTCTTCAATATCTTTTCTAAGGTTTTCGTCTTCGTATTCTGTTTGCTCATCTAATTCTGTGCTAATATATTCTGTTAGAATTAAAATTTCATAATAATATCTTCAATTTGTATATTTGTTTATATTGCAATGTTTTACATCTCAGTACCTTCTTTATCCAGAGAACCTCTACTCTGTTCTTCATCTGATTCATTTTCATTTGCCTCTTCCTCTTGCTCTTCGTATTTATTTATTTCTTCCTCGCTTCCTTCTTCAATTTCTCTATCGTCTTCTTCATTTTCTTCCTCAATTTGGTTCTCTTCCTCACTTTGTTGTTCTTCTTCCTCATGTTCTCCTTCATCATCATTATCATCTTGTTCTTCGTCATCTTCTTCCTCTTGTTCTTCCTCTTCTTGAGAAGTCTCTGCTTCTGCGGACTCTAAAGCCTCGTCGTGTTCATCCTCTACATTATCTTTTTCAATTTCTGTACTGTCTTCATGCTCTTCTTCGTCATGCGATTCGCCATGTAAGGATAGCGAATCGTCTACCCACCCATCAAAAATGAAAGCCCAACGTGATGACTCTAATGGCGTATCAACTTATAACATGAAATATATCTCGTATGAATAATCTGGAATCTTAATTGTCGTATCCATATTACACAAGTATACTTTGAATTTACTTACTATCTGTAGCGCCCCTGTGCTCAAAAATAATTACACCAACTAAGCCAACAAGAGCAGCTAATATAACAAAGAATATAATTCGTGCACACCAATGTCCACCTGTGATACTTTCTTTATAAATATGAATAGTGACGTTGTCTGATAAATTTTCTGTCGGAGTTCCAACAGTAGGTGCAACCGTAGCACTATCCTCCTCATCTGAGTATAATATAATAGATTCAACAATAAATATACATACTGTATAAAATCGTGAAAATATTTTGCTTTTATAATCAGGAAATTGTGCATATAAACATACATATAAACATATATAAAAATAAGTTTTATTTCATATATTTTGTATAACGTGGAAGAATATGTATATATATATATGTTTTATGCACACAAGAATGTCTGTATGTATCAGTACATACTTATGTATGACACTTAGATCTGTTATTAATAAATATTTTTCTGCGCAACCTTTATTGTTAAATATTTGCGAGGTTCGTTAAATTTATATTTCTCGGTTATTCCACAAAAACATAGAATTTGTCATGTGTTGTGCTATAGACGAAACAAATATCATGCATAAGAGCAATATGTTTTTGGAATGGATATTATAGGTTATTCTATTTTTGAAAGCTAAAAGCTAGGCTGATCAAGCTTCTAAGACCCTGTATTTTCTAATTTGAGCAACATTGCCAAATATGTCTTAAAATATCCGAAATGTCACACATAAAATAATATTTTTGAAAAGTGTATCTAAAGAACGATATATCAAATATAAGTGCGTGCGACAGTGTTACTAAATAATATACAATTAAAATTTTCGTAAACTATATGTGCTTATATTTTGTAAAAAAGTCATAAATTTAACATAACACACGCGCAATAATATATATCTTAACTAAAATAAGAAAGATATAATATTAAATTAAAATGTTATTTTGAATAAAACTGAGTTATATTAGTAAATTAGTTGCATAATAAGGCAAAAATCATTACATTAACATCTTATTATATTACAAAAAATCGGCATTAAAATAATGGATACATGTATTAGAATGACAGAAAAATTATAGTACAAACCATATAGAAATATTGAAAAATTTTTCAAATAACATATCTGTAATTTTTGATAGAATTGCTATCAATTAACTGTACAAAATTATTTTACATATATACATAAATATTATGTATACATATATATCAATTATGTAATATTATATGGCTTGAAACAAATAAATCTCGTAATCGTAATAACGAAGCTGGATCATTTACATATAACTTTTTAAACTGAAATTATAATATATACAAATAATATATAGATCGATTTATATGGAAATCAATTTTGAAAAATTAAGAACAATCAATATATATTTATTTTTTCTAGATGTAAGATATGTAACATGTATCACCAAAGCTAAAAATAAAAAAGTAAACATTGCTAAAAATATTGCGAATGTAAGAATCGAAGTTAAAATAATTCTCACACTATTTCAGTAGTCTGTTTTTACCCTTTTTACGTCTCTTCTCTTTCCGTTTTCTTGCTTGTACATCCCCAGACATCTTCTACGAGGAAATGTACGTGTACCTTTTACCAAATAAACGAACACAAAGAATTTAAATTTTTAAAACGATCGAACACTGTGCCGCGTCTGCGATAATTTAATTTGTAATGATCTTAACAAGTGTTGACATAATGTGAAAATCCCTAGCGACTTAAATTGAACATTTCCTCCCTCGGTATTGCTCGGTATCCAGTGTCTCTCAAGTTTTTGTTACTTTTACAAAATTAGAAAAACTTGTGTATATAGTTGTTGAGCATAGAATAAACACGTAACATTAGAAGCACTTTAAACTAGAAAAGATAAGATTCTCTAACTATAAAATATATATTGAATATATATTCAACATTGTTAGTTACAGCATAACATAGTTCAGGAATTACTAGATTGAAATATAGTAAATAATAACAGTTTGGTACGAAAAATCACATAAATATTACTGGAATGCATGTTTCAAATAAAACACAATATTCCATAATATGTATCTCTTTATTAGAAAAGAAAATATTTTCTCATCGATACGCTTCATAATAAACATTTTATTAACATTCCGAGTTACAAAATATAAACTTAAATTCAATGTACTAAGAAATATTTACTTTTAATAAGCATATGTACAACTTTAAAATACATAGTACGTTTAATACAAGACATAGCTCATTTTTAATTTCAATAAATAATTTACAAAATACATAATTATTACTTATGAAATTTTAAACTATTCAACATATTTGAAAACACAGTCATACTCAAGATTTTTACCAAAGGAAAATGAAAACTAACTAAATGAACACAATAAAGAAGAATAAAAAAGTATGATTAAAATAATTATTAGTATAAATTTCAACATATATGTATAATACCATTTCTAATCTAGAATAGTGTACATTACTATAGTCAATTATGTAAGAAAAGATTACGGTATTATGTACAATAAAGTACGTATTCGATAGAAGTTTCAAGACGCTCTATTGCATGATTCAAATATTATAATCCGTATCGTTTTAATATGATCAAAGAAATGTTTTTACAAAATCTATTTACTATATGTATAGCTCTGGTAAGGTTTGCGTATAAATTTTCATTATTAATCATTACCAGTAGTATACATCTAAATTATTCGTATTATAACCAGATTTGACTATAGAAAGAATTGTAAAATAAAAGTCTTTATTTTTACATGTGCAAAAATTGTTTTCGTTTGTAACCATTTATACAAGTAATTCTTGTGCCCTTACGCCATGTCATGATACTATTATAAATTTTTTATAAATGCCAATTTATAATATTCTGCTATCTTTACTACTTGAATGCATTACGCGATCAGAGAAATCAGAATATTAATTCTGTTTTTCAAATGATCAACCACGTTTGATCCTGTATGCTTTACTACAATAAAGTTAATATGTATCCTTACCGAATAAAATTTGTAATTACTAGAAAAGACTATTGTGTCAATATGTGTCAAACTATAAAGTTATACTTCAGTTTAAAGTTATATACAATTGTTTGATATTTAAATAATTTAGTAATCCTACATATCTGGCAAATAATCTATAGCTTCCTTAATCTCGATTCTCGCCTTGTGTCTAAGAAGTTAATGAAAAATTTGATCGTAATCCAATTGTCAATAAAGTATATAATTGCATGTACTGTACACATAAAATATATAAATTATGTATTATTTGTAATACATTAAGAACTACATACATTTATGCACTAATTTTGGAGGGATATTTTAGTATGGCTTGCTATAAATAGAAGTACATTACTTTTCAAATACCTAATTATTAGTTATTTAATAGAATATTTGAAAATTACGGAAATATTACTCTTTTATTAAAAATAAATATTATAAAATTTATTTAAAAGATTAACATTACTTATTACTATTTTTAAAATTCTGGAAGCATAAATACTTTTACTATTTGTAGATTGGTTCCATGGTCAAAAAATGTTAAGAAATCATTTATGTAAATTTAAATTTATATTTTATTCTCTTGGATTCCGTTAAAAAATTCCCTCTGATTTACTCGAGGTAAAAAGATCATTAATGCAAAAATAATATTAAAGTTTGATTTTACAAAAATATTTTATGAAATAATGAGCAAATACTATTGAGTTTTATGTCCTTTAAGAGAAAGGTGTCATTTTTCATATCTACAATACCTATTGAGTATAATGTTAAATGTAGTTTATGAAAGACGAAGTTTTTTACTAAATGCCAATTACATGTTTTGTGTACCTATAAAAGTAAATTATACGAAGTTATCACAATTATGTACATTAGTGAATATTGGCTGCAATAAATGAACTATTAATCCTTTACATTTAATAAACAGAATAAAGTTAAAATAATATAATTATGTTGAAGTAGCAGTCTTACTTATATATTAATAAGATCAAGATTTTGTGATAGAATTTTCTGGATGAATTGTAGATTTTTATTTTCGAACTTTGTTAAATGTTAAAAATGTTAAAAACGATTTAATAGATAACGTAATAAAAAATGTTCACATATGGATCTTTTATGTACAAATTTGTCACATGTAAAGTCAGAAGACATCGATATAAACAAATCTTAAGCAATTTTAGGCACTTGTTCGATTCGGAGTAAAAATATTTTCACAAAGATAAATGCAGTGAAAGATCATACTTTCTTCTCAAATCATGTAATACTTGAAAACATAAAAAGAAGCAAGACACAGTGAGACGCAGAAACATTTTTCGTGTCCCATAAAGTTTTACATATTCTACTAAATCACTGGAAAATTGAAAAAATTGCTATATTTAAATACGTTTAAATTTTTTATACATGTTTGACCTGTCGAAATCGTATGCAGATATAAAAACAAATTTGAAAATCATGGTTATAACAGTTTTTATATTGCTACCATATATATATACATTAAAATTCAAATTTTAATTTGCAAGAATTGTATAGCACATTTGTGGTGTTTGATTTGAGAATGTAAAAATGATCACGACCAATATTACATTTTTCTAATATTCAAGTACTATCATTAATATACAATGCTTCTTTAGTGTTATTTACAAGGACCTAGCAGTAAAGGTGCTTTTATGCCGAGATCCGCGCGGACTCGAGTCCGCGCGGACTTTCGTCATAAATTTCGGGCGGGTCGACGGGTCCGCTGTGCATGGCAGAAAAAAAAGGTCTCGTCTCTTCACGGTTCGTTTAGGTAAACATCAGCTTCCCTCTAAGGCGATAGGATACCTTCATAACAAAGGGCCCGTCGACCCGCTGGAAATTTATGACAAGAGTCCGCGCGGGCTCGAGCCCGCGCGGACCTCGGCATAAAAGCACCTTTAAATGACCTATGAATAGTATTTACTAATAGCATATCATCAAGTACAAAATGCTATAATTTTATGAAATTATGAAGCAATAATTCAATTAATGCATTATACATTACGAAATTTATGCGAAGTTATGCACAATCTGCATAATTTAATTTCCTCATTATTGAGATTACAGATTCAGATTATTAATAATTTAGTTTACCACTACATTTTATGCACATGTATCTCGAACATTTCAAAAAATAAGATATAAATAAATAAATAAAAGATATCTTCATTGACAAAATATTATATTATATGCAACATAATAATGCGAATCAAGAAGTACGTTTGTCTACCTCCTAAAATATTGCTCGCAACATATTTTTTAAGAACTTGTGTTTTATAACATAGCATTTATGCAATCCAAAACTAACTTTCATAAACTAAGTTTCATAAAGACATGTGCATATAAATAGAAAATATACGACTCCTTATAAAAGGAGAGTCAATAGTATACTAAACAAAAACAATTAAACAGTACATCTAACCTTATTACAATAAAAAAAAAGTGTAGGTATGTATTTCAAATGTAAAAGACTGTTCGCACATAAATAGCCGTTTGAAAGGATAAAATGTGGTAATGAATTTATACCTTCTATATATCGGTTTGTTAATCGTTAGTATTGGAACGCTGACATTAAATCAGCATTGTAATTTTATAATAAAAATTAATTTAAACGTTAATGCGTTATTCCTGATTATTATATATGTATGTACGATCTTAAGAATAATTTCCTTACTCGATTAATATTAATCACAAGCGATGTTAATAAAATAATAACAATAATTATTATTATGCAATATTTTGCAACATGCAATATAACAATTACGTGATATTTAAATAATTATTATGCAACATTTTACATTATTGCTTGTGATAATATGTTATATACAGTCTTGGAATGTATAACGGAACTGAAGCAACAGAACTATAGTTTCATTTAAAATTTAAAAGAACTAACGTTATTGTGTTTCAGGATAAACTCATTGCCATACTTTTTCCCGTTAAATCTAGCACCTTTTATATAAAACAGTTATTTACATTTACCATAATCTGAGACATGATGCATGTGTACCCAGTCTTCTGATATATTACTTTAAAAATTATGTTTTTATATAATTTAAACGAGTTTAAATCTACATTCTTGTTAAAATACAAGTAATGCAAATATATGAACAATAATTTCATAGAAGAATTCATAGAAACGTATAATTCTTATTTCCAAACTTTGAACGAGTTATTAATTGGCATGTTCGTTTAAAAAATTCTAAGATATGTCGTTTCATGTTATCCTTCAATTCTGTCACTGTATATTCAATCAATATCTCTCTATGATCGTAATTGTTGGTCTTTTTGTATAATGTACCAGATACATTAAGTTCATCATGTGGTCAATACCGTGGAATTGTCCAATCTTCTACTGTTTTCTAAACTTGCAGATTTCTCAAACTTATCTATTCTTAACGTATTATGTAAACTATGATCGTATTTCTTGAGATTGTTTTGGATACTTTTTATGGAGTCAGTATTGTTTTCGTACCGCCGTAATAAATTGTTTTCGTTTTCATACCTACGATGTATCGAATCAGAATCTAAACATTTTCTAAATGTTTCGTCGTATCGTCGATCCTCTATTCGCCTTGAAAATCCACTTTCGTAACAATGCTCTGTCTCGATGTAATGTTGATTTAAATTATCCATTTCATAAGTATACTTTGTTAACTGACTCTCGAACCCAGCTCTGGCAGCTAAATGGAGGTAATTGTCATCACCAATCGGAGCTTGTCTAAAATTATAGTAATAATTTTACAATTACATAGAATCAGTTTAAGAACATAAATCATTGTATACGTATACAGGGTGTTCACACTATTATACACTTTCAATGCTTGTAATACATTGGTATGAATTCGTCTAAAGTCTAAACACACGCTTTCATGTGATATAAAAAGATTATACAGCATTCTATTAAAAAAAATTGAAGGTCACCTTCATATCTAACAAAATAGTATAAACAAAAACAGTACTACTTTTTCCTCTTTGATTTTTTCTAATATTTACTATTTACAAGAAAAACGCTTGCTAGTAATGGTGTCAACACCCTGTATAGCAATATTATGATTTTCTGTCCACTTTCTGTCCTCTTAATTTTCTCCCCGACTATTAGATCCATTTTATGGATTAAATTATAGATTAAAAATTTTATCCCCGACGCCGGCACCTCTGGAAATTCCATGTGCTATTTAAACTGTGGTGCCCAAGGTGGTTCGGAATCCACCTTATAAAAACTGTAGGTCCCGTCGCGAAATAACCCTGGCAGTTAACAAAGTGACGTAAAAATTAAAAAAAAAAAATGTATAGATTTTAAGACTTTAAAGATTTTATAGATTATAAAATATGTTCGTGGAAATTTCACAGATGTTAGACTTACTTGCTTCCATATTTGGTATCGCGAGCTAATCTTCTAAAATAGGCTCTATGTTCGTGTTGTAAAGCATACGATGCTTCTCTTAATGCAGTTAACGTTTTAAAACAAGAGGGTACATCTTCTATAGGAGATCCACCACCTGATATAACACACATATCACTGGCGCCATAAACAGCTTGACATTCGCATGCACTCATTAACGTTTCAAGCCTTGGCATGTTCGTAAATATGAGTGAATGTATTCGCTGCAAATCTCTATCTGGATCTAGAACCATACGTAATCCAGCTTCTGTACCAGGTGACACCTCGCTACATCCTGGAGCAATTTCAGCTGCTGCTTTGCAGCTGTAATAAACATTGATTAATAATTGAACACATTTCGTATACGTTACAGTAAAAGTGAAACGTAATTTAGCAAATTTAAACGCTTAACTAGTCAATGCATCAATTTATGTACGATTTTAGCAAAGCTATTAACTAAACTAAAATTTATACTATTAACTAATTAAATATAAAGATATTTACTATTCCTAATAAATGTATTTATTTAAAAACATAACATTACGAGCCTGAATTTTTTATGTAGATTTAAAGATTCAAATAAATTGTTTATTTTTAAAAAATTACGAATACTCAGCTTTTAGCAGTTTTTTACGAAATCAATCATACTTGTTTTGCATGTTGCTTCTCTCTAGTTTGATATTATAAGCAAAAATTAAATATGTGTAATATAAGTTCAAATTTCAAAATTAATATTGCATACATTGACTACCAAGTGCAATATTTACATATATATTACATATATTACGTATTATACATAAGCGAGAAAAGAATAACATACCAAAGCCAATGACCGTTAATGTATGCACTGGGATGGTACTTTTCTAAACGATTATTGTTTGTACGACAAATTTTGGTCAAAATGTCGATCCATTCTTTTTCTTCGACACAGTTGCCAGCTTGAACGTACAATGCTCTTTGCGACTGGATAATTTGAAACATATTTTTCATTTTAAAAGAATTCTCTTGAAGTCTTTCAACAGCTAATATTTCTTCAAGCGGTATTTTACATAAAGGTTCTTTACCTAAGAAACAGTTGACTATGTATTATATCGATTAACATCTTACAACTAATAATGTAATAATACATTGTTTTCGTAGTGCACTTATATTTACCTTTCGTTTTAGAATAAGTCAAATCTTGAGTAGTAAGTCTAAAATATCTCTGTTTAAAGTTTTTACGTCCAAATCGCTTTCTGCCTTGTGCTCGTTTAATCATTATTCTGTAATTAAACAACAAGAACGTTAAACTCACATTTCCATACTCATCGTGTATTTTAATGTAGCAATCATTAAATGTCACTACAAACCTCTTATCACAATCAGCAGTATGCATGAAGAGAAAATATATTCTATTAGGAATATTTTCTATTAATAATACTTATATGTATACATGTGTCAGTAATGTTAAAAGGTATATAATATTAAAAATTCATTTCACTGAAAGTAATAATCTAACACACAGGATGCACAATTTAGTAACCTAAATGTATTATGGTGGTAGACGTTGCAAAATACTTAAAAATATTGTTAATTTCATAGAAATAGTAAGCATAGAAATTAATGTAAGGGAGCATGGAAGAGCTTTGAATTAGACAATTCTAGTACAATTCAATGTACATACCCCTCTTTTAACACAACTGGTTGTTCTTGCTGGGCACTCGGTCGTTGTTTTGTACTTCCGCTGTTGCTACTAGTCGATATCAGTTCCAGAAATTGTTTAACTGCTTGTATGTGTTTCTCCGTGTAAAATTCTCTAGAAAAATAATCTATGAATAATACATGAAATCTGTTTATTCATAAACTAATTTCTGAAATAATTTTATTTCTGTATACCTATACACACATTCCATGTATTCTTCTTTACAAACGCTACCTGCTCCACCCCTACAACTTACTAGATTTCCTAAACTCTGAATAGTTTTTGAAATCAGTGTTAAAGTTCTATTGGTTTGAGAATCCTGAAATGAAAATAATAATACTATTATTATTACAAAATATGTTATTGTTTGTTTGATAATGGAAATGCTCTTACAATTTGCTCGGTTGTAATATCAAATAATCTTGGACCCAATATCGCAGGAGCAAAAAATCGTAGAAAAATAAAACCGCTAATCACTGAATATCTTACTTCCTTATTTTTTGGGAAATGCGTTGTTGCAAGTTCTCTCAAGCACCAAAACATTTCGCACATTAAAGGCGGGCATCGTACGCCCGACGTTGTAATAGCAGTAAAAACTCTTTCAACATATTCCTGTTGATCGGTACAATAATGTATAACGTACAAATCAACTTAAATATCAAATTGTCAAGAAAATATTTATTTTATTTTATTTTATTTTAAGTACCTTTAAATTTGATAAATTTGTTTGAATTGTGTTTGCATCCTTCACTCTTGTTGGGTCTATTTCACATGGTTTCTTTTCTAAAAAGACTTGTTCCATAGCTGGTCTCAGCGTACTGTGCAGGTAATGAAGGCCAGCTAATCTCATACCTTCATCCATCATTTTACTTACTAATGTGTTACCACGGAATATCGTTGTTGGATCACTATTAAAAAATTGTATTTTGTAGCACGAGATAATATGATTGATATTATACAGAGTTCAGAAAAATCTAGGCACGATCGGAACAAGAACAATTCTACATGAAAAATACAATTGCTCGCAAAAGTATTCGAACGCCCTTCAAAAGAAAAGAACTTTTTTAAAATTAGACCAAATGACCTGACTTTAAAGAGCGTTCGAATACCTTTGCGAGCAACTGTAAGTCAAAAGCAGAATCAACAAACATTTAGTCAAGAGTTAGCCTAATGTTCTAATACTGAAAAAATATTTTAAATTTGACTTTCTCGAAAAAGAGGTTCTTATGAAGATTTTTTAATCTATGTTTTTCACTAATTTTTGTGTATTTTTCCTTTATATAAATAAACATGTAATTTGTATACTTACGTTAATTTCGAAATTTCATGACTAGCTAAGGCTTGCATTACGGAAACCAGTTGTCCATGATGTACTAATACTCTAACCAATGGTTGCGCAGCTTCCATTTTGCTCGCTACAATTTCTCCCAAAATATAAACAGCGGATGATGTGACTGGTTGAACATTAACACTTTGTAATAATAAGTTTCTAAGTCTGTCATACATTGCTGATGGAAAAACATGATCAGCTGTATAATGTATTTTTAATCGTAGAGATCCTAAACCTGGTAGCGCAGCAGATGGTGTAGAAGTGCTTGAGACTTTACTCGGGCGATGTTTAGCTGCTCTAGGTTGTAAAAAGTACCTATTAACAGTAATAATTTTATTAATTATCCTTCTGTAGACATAACTATTTTATAATGTTTCATAAGTCTATGAAGAAGTAAAATATTTAAAGCTTCCAACAAATAAATAATCAATAGACTGGGGATATTTATGCGAAATAAAAATTGTCTGTATCTATTGCAAAAAATAGAAACAAAATTGAATGTTATTTTTTCCCTTAACGATTTTAATAGAGGAGAAATCATATATTGACATGTTCAGTTTTCAAAATTTTCCAACAAACTCGAATTTCATCTACTCAATTTTCTTATAAATGCGTAAAGATCCACAGTCTAATAATCAAACTTGTTTTATTAATAATAAGTATAATAAGTACCACGCAGTTGTTGTACTAGTTGGTTGCTTTTGTAGGCCTCTCAATGTAACTCTAACTTCACCAAGAAAAGCTGGTTGTTCTCCCATACCAGGAGATGCATGCCATAAACCTACAACTACTTCACCTACTTCTCCACTTTCAATAGGGTAATGAGAAACATCCTTCTCTTTGGATTCTGGTATTTCAGGCTACGGATAAAATTTAGAAAATGATTGTATAGTTGCAACGTAAAAATAAACTTGCGGTTTGTTAACAGTTAATGTATAGCAAAATATACAAACGGATTTATATATATGTATGCAAATTTCATATAATTTGATGGATTTATATTTAATAAGCTAATGTAAATTACAGTTTATATGTAATACATAATTCATATAAGCAATTAATGTAAAAGAAATCATCAGAATTTACCTCAAAGACAAATGTTTCATTAAAATATGGGGTCACTGTCTTCTTCTTAGTTTTTGTGCGTTTTATTATTTGTTTACCATTACTATAGATGACCATAACAGTTGCATATGGATCACAGCCTCCATTTTTAACAGTTAATTCACTACATTCTATCACTCTACAAAAATAATAAGTATGAAAATATTGATCTTCGGGTGATTATATGCTGCGCATTTGCAGTTAAATAGAAACAACTAAAAAAGTAAGAGTTTCATAAGATAATAGAAGGAGATTGTTACTAATTTCAATTATATTTAACTGTAATCTTAAAGTTTAATTGTCTTTTTGGTTGTAAGTATCCAATAAGAAACATCAGAAATCTATATATGTATCTATAAAGTAATATTATCAGATATAATTGACTTTTAAAGTTTGCGTATTATACCTCACAGTAAGTTTAGATTGAGCATGTCCGATTTGAGGTTGGAGAGCGAGTTCCAGATGTGCTTTGCCTTGAACTTCAGAATCAGCATCAACTGGCCTCAAAGGAAACCAATGTTCCTTATTGTGATATGTTGCTAAATCCTCCCTTTTTATTGCAACTTTGCCCAGAATTTTATCTTGTTTTAAATGTCTATCTCGGTCGTAAACATAAATGCCAAGATAGCGAAATTTCCTAGGTACTTCGAACTGAAATTCTTCTCCAAAAAAGGGGCTACACGAAATATACTTTTGTAAATATGTTGTGTCATGAAATTTAACCAAGCATTATATTGTAACATAAAAATATGTATAAATCGATCTTACTTGAGAGTTCTTTCCATCGTTGTTGTTCTAAATATTTCTTCTTGATCAAGGGACAATGCACAATACACGTCTCTTGCACCTGGAGATCCATGACTTCTACTTTGTAGATTTTTTACTTCACCTGAATATAAATGTATATTATTTGTATCATTGTAAATGAAAGGACATGAATTTCGTGTACTTCAGTATAATTTCCAAATTGAAATCATTCATTTACGGAAATAATCAAACTTTAGAATATCATAGACAATAAATTTATATTTTAATATTGTTACATGACTAAAGTATTTGTGTCTAAAGTAATTGTACCAAAAATTGGGTTATTAAAATTATTTTCTCTCCAATGATAATACTGTACACGAAATATGAAATAAAATACAAAAAGAAATAGTTAATCAGAAACGATGCTGTTGTTACTGTAATAATTCATTTCAAGAACAGTCAATTTCATACAAATCATCCTCTATGAAACATATAACAAGTTTTTGGAATGATACTCTGTTTCTGATGTTTCTTTTTCCATCTCTATCATAACGTTAACAAAAACCACATTACAAGTGCAGAATAATGGGATACGTTAGATGAAAATCTGAAGTAAATGGGAAAGTGATGATAGGTGTTAGTTGTAAACGCACTGAACACTTTTTACGTTTCATTATTAACAACATAATATGATCGCGTTAGCCAGTGTATGTAAATAGTTAAAATGATTTAACGGTAACTATGAAAAATCACATATTCCGCGTAGGGACAATAAATGCGTGGGAGTCGAAAATGTACGCGTACGCATATATGATCATTAAAATTTCGAAAAAATACCACTATATTGTAACTGTAGAATGGATTCGTTGGTCGCGCAGAAGAAAACGTAAAATGAATCGTAGATCGATGCAAGAAAAGGGCCAACAATGCTTTTCGTTTAGGTAGTAAAGTTGAATAATCGTAGGAGACAAATTAGGTGACATCCCGAACGAACAGTAGCACGCGAACGTGAATATATCAGGGTTTTTGAAACAACAGAATTCTTGTGGTTCTGGCACAGCATACACCTCGGTCAACTTTCACATTGTTGTTAAACGATATTTCTGACGAGTTTGCGTACCGATTTTAATCCTTAATCTTTCTTCAACGCGAACTAGGCGCGTCTCCTCGGCCATGTTAACTCCATGACACTACTGAGTAACTACATGAACAGAATGCAGGCGGTTCGTTCATTCTGTGAATGGATTCTAGTCAGGGCCGTACTTTTCTTACTCGAGCACCTGTTCTGTATTTATTTATGAATCAAAAGGTTCGAAAAAATTTCCTATTGTGTAATAACATATTATTTTTAATCGTGATGTGTAAATTTAAAGCCACGATCGACTAATAAGGGGACAGGATGTCTACCTTGTCTATATAATACACATATAAATAACTGCTTCTTGCTATAATTTCAATATCGAATAAAAATATTCAATTAGAATTTGAAATATTTGCAACTTATAATTATTGTAATGACAATATACATTTGCAATGTCGGTCTTTAATAATATATTGTTAATTATAAATATCCAAGTGCATAACGTTAAATATATGCTGGAATGTACAGTGAAAACATTTTAATATCATTAACAGACTGTATAAGAAATTAAATAGATCATAGCAATTTATGTACTATTATGATACTTTACTATTTACATGAATCACTTTACTAAATTTTTAATGATATTTTATTTATACATATAGAACAGCGTATTATGAATTCTAGATTACTGACAACGAGTATAATTACATTTGTCGACAACAAAATGACGTTCTACTCGTTCGTTGTCGAAAGCACGAAGAAAAATAACGAGACCGAAAACCCAAGGTGCAGGTGCCTAATGAGTCAACGGTGAGTCTTCGCGGAAATTGAAGTCATCGTAAGATTAATTCATGAATCGGTGAACGAGAAAAAAAATTCAGCTCCTTCGTGGAAGATTCAGTGTCAAATTAGATAAAAAATTCCGTTTTTGTGGAATCGCGTTTGACGCGTTCCCGTGCGTACAAACGCGTCAAACCCTCGGCCTGTTGATTGGCGTTTTAGGGATGTCATAAGAGTAGACTACGAACGGCTGTGTGTCCAGAAGGCGAGATTGCTTCATTGAATTGTACAAATGCTAGTGGCATTGCGATATTCAAGTACGGGATTGTCATGTACCCAGTATTCGGTATGTAAAGACATTCTCCCGATGAGGTCGATATTTACACACATACAGGATAAAACCATCATTCGCGCGTTCCCTCTTCTTCTCGTCGCGCTACTCTTTCGGCCGGTGCCTATATATTCCGTTCTTATCTCAATGTGTTAAGTTTGCTGCTTGTGGTGGAATGGGAGCAAACCTCTGCGTTGGAACATGTTAGTTAACGACACTCGTGTAAGTGGTGAGCCACTTCCTCATGGCGCAATGGCCCGCTTCCTCTCCTCTGCGCTTCTCTTTGCTCCTCACTCTTTGTAGAGCTCTATAGACCACATCGCCTTCCCCTCCTCCTCCTCCCCCTCCCTCCTTCTTCCTCTACTCACGTTCCTTTTTGCTGTCCCTTTCTTTCCCCTTCTTCCTTTTGACTTTCCACGTCGTTGCCGCTCTAAAATATTAGTAAAAAAAAAAAACAAAATACACGAGAAACAAATCCATCCGCGATTCATCATTGCGGATCGTAATATTTCCAAATGAGCGAACGACAATCAAAATTTCTATGCAGTTATCATACTTTCTCTCGCCTCCTTATCGCGGCGCTAATATGCTTTCGATTTATTCAATTCTTAAGGTCTTTTCAATTAGCATTGGAAATTTATGAACTTTGTCGACACGGAAGTTTGATTATCATTAGTAGACAGCGGATCTTTATGCAAAATTAAAATTTTCTACCTGAGTGGCAACAATCAGGAGTGACATAGACATTTATTATGTTTAACAAGTTGAGAATAGTATAACAGTATTTTAAAATTCTTCTAATGTTTTTACTGTTTTAAATTACATCTGCCCATTTCTGTCATAAATGCATAAAATCCGCTGTCTAATCATTAGACTTTATATATGCTAAGAAGTTTTTGTAAATTAAAATTAGAGCAATTTCTACTCAGCTACAATTTCAAGAAAATTATTTTTTCTTTAATTGGTAACGTAAATGGTGTTTGCTGTGGATGAAAATCCGTGGGAATATTTATCGAAATATCCATTTGTGTGAATAATTTAAAAAAGATCGTTTGTCAACACATCATCGCAGGCAGATCGTAACATTTCCAAATAAACAAAATGCATTTTCCATTCTCTTCCTTTTGCTCGTTATATCGTGGAACTACGTCTTCGATTCATTCATTTCTTGAAGTCGTTAAAATTAGCATTGGAAATTTATAATGTTCGTCGACATTGAAGTTTGGTTGTCATAAATTAGTAATGTAAATATATATGTATAGTGTTTGGCAAACACTGTTTGCTACGGATGGAAATCCGTGGAAACGTCGATCTAAACATCCCTTTTTGTAAATTAAAAATTAAACATCCCTTTTTGTAAATTAAAAATTAAACATCCCTTTTTGTAAATTAAAAATTAAACATCCCTTTTTGTAAATTAAAAATTAAACATCCCTTTTTGTAAATTAAAAACCCTTTTTGTAAAAAAAAAAACGAATTTTCATTAATCGTCGCAATTGCAATTATAGGGCAACCTAATTAATTACTTTGATTGCACAATAACTAACGAGGTTTATAATAGCAAAAACCAGTTGCAGGATACTTCCTAAACGGGTGCTTATTCTCAACGATTGTGTATATACGTATGCAATTGTGAAGGAAAGAAAAGAAAGCCGATATAATTCATGATAATACAATACACAATGAATTTTCTTTGTTCACATTGTACTGCAATTCATACCCAAAATGGTTTTCTAGCGTGGTCTCACTAAAGCATTTTACCAGTATTACCACATAATACGTTAGGGCTTCGTGAAACTTTCACGCTGTTTCTCACTCAAACGCACGTGTGTTTATTTATATGCCTTATTTCTCAGATAGTGAAGATATACTAGCGGTAAGAATAAAAGCAATAATAACAAAAATTATACACAAAAGTGAAGACGTCATTCCTTTAAAGTCGAAATTTTCAGCAAAACACAAATATTAACATAAGATAGTGCCTACGATTTCTAATATACACCTTCACAATGTAACTTTCAAGATCGAAGCAAATGTTTCGATCTATAATATGGTTTACATCTATAAAAATTTATATATCTAAATTAACAAATACTTTTATAATTAGTAAAGTAGCTATCGTGGCTGCGAGATCTGCGAAACAAAGTGAAAATGTGTAATTTTCACTTGTATATCACACTTTCTCCGTATGGGATAGCATAAACGCATTAAACCAATTTTATGAGCTCCTTTGAAGCTCCGTTATGCACAATACATTTATACTCTCGGATGCACCGTTTGCGACTAGAAAAAGTGGGATCGTATGCGAATGCAAATATGTATATGATTTTTGCAACAACTGTCTTTCAGTTTTCCCCACGAAAAACGTGTTCTACTAGTGCGAGATGTGCCGAGCGAATTGGCTATGATGTGAACCTATTACGGCCAATCCAATGACTTGAAAATTTCTCATTAAGTATTCGTGTTACAGCACATAAAGAATGAGTTGGACAGTCATTATGTTTGCACTACTTCGCGGTATGTATATATTCTTGCGCGATCCTAAACTTTTGAGTTCGAGGTCATCCGGAAGTACGAACATAATTTTGAATGTCGCGACGAAGATTACATCACACGGAGGTAAGCAAATTGATTCATCAAACGTTGTTTCTTGCACTTGTAATCGTGTATCTAATGACCAGCACCTGAACCGATCGAAAGATCTTTAAAAATGCAGAACGTCAATTTGACGCGTTTATGGTAGCAACAATCATTCTTTCCCTTTGACTAACTAAGAAGAAATTATTCCTCAGTCATCAAGTACAGGCACTCCGTCCTGGAATACGGAAGTTCATTTGTTCAATTGCTGGCAATACTTCTCAGAGTGAGCAGTTTCACCTTCTTTTACTGGTTCATAATAAACTGGGCTTCTTCTATCCCACCATACACAATGAGCTGAACTTTCTTTCGATGTGATTCAGCCTTTGTCACCGTTGGTAGCGGTGTTCCTGGTTTACAGTACTTCTTTTCCTGATGTAGTATTGCATTGTAGTATTTCCGATGTACCGTTTACCGGAAGATCGAAGTAAACCAATTATCCCTAATATCAAGTAACAATAAACTAATTTCCGAGAACGAAATAATCGTAAATTGTGTTAAATAGTGGAAACGGCAATCATCTCTGTAATGTAGTAGAGTAGAGCCTCCAAATTAATTAGGGAGCAAAATAAGTTCGGATAATATCAAGTTATGATAAACGGACAGTGTGTTCAAGCATTTATATATGTGTTCTATATCGATCTGTTCGGTAACCAATTTATTATCGATATTAGTGAAATATAAATATATTAGCCCTGATACGCTCTTCGGATGAAAATTGACATAGTTTTTATATTAGATATACTGTGAAATATTTTATTTCTTTAAAATGTGGGATTATGAATAAAAGGCATTTGATCGAATTGAAATGTAACATGAAAATGGGTGAAAAATATCACAATATGGGAACCTCTAGTGCATATCGAAAAAATGTCTTAAATGCTTGTTAATAAATCGTTATTGTAATTTATGAATGTTTGATTGAAATAATAGTTTTCGAGAAAACAGTGACTATTTTAAGGATAAAGATCACTAGGTTAAAAATAGATGAAAGTGCATAAACGTGAGAATGAAACAGCGCAACGACCCCTTTTCACCCCTAATCGGGACCATTTATGTTCGAGCTTGCAAGGAAAGGTCACGCACGGCTGTCCTGCTTCAATTTCAATGAAGCATTGCAGCCGTGTAGACCAACCAGCAATAATAAACACGCATTTATTCAGCTACGGTAATTCCTGATTATGGATCATAATCCTCATAATCTAGTATCAATGGGCTAGCATTTACTCGGCTAGATCAAAAAACTCAACTTTCGAAACCCGCATGTTTATTATAGATGTACTTTTGTTTAAAATGTGAAAGGGCGTTTTGTAGTGTTTAATTTATCTTTACATAATATCTGAACTGAAGGTTTTTTGTTCAAAGAAAAGAAAGCATTGCAAAGAAATTTTCTTAAGAAAAAATAATGTGAAACAATTGAAAGTCTGTGAGAAAATCTCATAAGGGTGCAACGAGGTCATCACCTTGTTTCGATAATAGTTCGGTGGGAAGTATTACACCAGGGAGTGCCTCAAATTCACTTTTGTGAAACTAGGACTTAAACGTCGATGAAATGTAACCATAAGAACCATGGAGAATATTTATAATCTACGTAACGAGCAATTTATATAATGGAAAAGAAAAAGTATTCGATAATAAAATTGTTTACTCGTTTGTAAATTACATTAATTATGTGTAATTACATTACACAATTACATAAACATAAAAGAAATATTGCTTACACTTTTATACTATTTAAACAAATATTACGTTTTCGAAATCGAGAGGAAGAATTCATTTTTTCCTTTATACCGAAATAAGGTACGGAAAAGAAGTAACGTAATTTTAAATTTACACATTATATGCAGATATTTTTATGCAAGCTAATTGATATATTTAAAAAAAATAACTAATTCAATCGAGATGAAGAAATAGGATGACAGTGAGCAAATTCATTCTAAATTAAAAAATCACGATCACGGCGTAAAAAATCACAATCACTGTGATAAATCACGGTCTGTGATTTTGCACGCAATCACTATTTATTGCCGACACGAGTAGCCAACAGAAGAAAACGTTTTCCATTGTTACAATCAATTACAACGTTTTAGTGGTAGACCTGCCATCTGTCACTTGTCTTTGAGTACTCCATCCACGGGATTACCCTGACCGTTGCTGTATATACGCGAATATAAACACCATGAGAAATTCGTAAATAATTCTGCTTGTAAATATCTTAAGTATAATATAATATTATTACGTGTATATGTATATATATATATATATATATAGTATGACGTGTTCGTCTTGTTAATAACTGGTTGTTCATATATATTTATGTATATAGAATTTTCTACTGTGGCATAAGGTATAAATAGTTTATTACAACTTCTGCTGAATAATGATGTCTTCATTTGGGGATAGTTTGCTAAAAGAAGTTGTAAAACTTGACTGTGTTAATGAATTAAAAGTTAATGTTGCGAATTCGCTGAAATATGGATCTCTAGTTGGAGTAGCGACAATAATGTCTGGGATTGTTGGTGGACCTCTAGGACTTGCAATTGGTAATTACTTCCTACATAAAATATTTCAATTTAGCACTAATTTAAGTAATCTATAATACAAATTGTAAATACCAAATGTTTTTTGCAGGTGGTGCAATGAGCAGTTGTGTAGCAGGTTATGCGTCGTACGGAAAATATAAATCTGTTCCAGGCATACTTTTAAACGAAACCACTCCAGAACAGAGGAAAAAGTTATCTGAAGAACTTTTTAAAGTAGTTAATGCAAAGAATATAAACACCATTAAAGAATTCATTTTTGCAGTAAATACTAACAAAGAATTTACGCAAGTCATAATACAATTGTTAGTAATGTTTTTATCTTCTGAGATGAAATATAATGTGCTAGTGTAATATTGTATTATATATATACATATGTAGTATTATTATGATTCTCATAGAATGCTGTAATTATTAACTTGAAATAAACTTTCTCACGGTATTTGATAAACGTCATGTTTTTACATATTTTTAACTAACATCATTCAATATCTATAATATAGTAGCTTATACAGTATAGTGTACTGTGTAAACAACTGTATGAACCGAAGAAAAGTTATTTTTATCGGGTCACATTTATAACTGAATGTTCCCACACATTTAAATCAAACGTTTTATCTATTTTATGTTTGAGAAGCAAAACACAAACATTAACATAAGATATTGCCTACGATTTGTAATATATGGCCTCCACAAGAAAAAAAATCAAAATAAATGGATCAAAGTTTCTAACAATTGGTATACATATATATGTATATTTACACATATAATTTCAAGCCACTGATATACAGGGTGTCTCCAAAATGTACTTCCTTAAAACTGATGATTTCTGAGGTCATTTGAAGTAACTTTTTCCTTTGCGAAAATGTTCTCCACACAGATAAATCAGAACGTGACTACTTCATGGGGATTGCGGCTCAGCGGCAGATCCAGGCGGATCTCGCTGAGCGGTGCAATGCTATTGGCTAAGCCTAAATCCGTCCGATGTAATCGCGCTCTGATTGATCCGTGTTTTTCTCGCTCTATTGCAGTCACACACAATACGTTCGTTTGCTGTCTTCGTCAAACGATTCGGCCAATCGCGGAGTACGTGTACCGCGAAGTAGGGATATCACGTGGTACCTATATACAAGCCACGGACCCACGGTGTATTATAGAGGTGTATTATAGAGGTTACGACGTTACGACTAAGCACCTCTGTAAGGTTGAAGTTTTGTGATAGATAGAGGTTAGTTCTCTGGTCGCCACCAGATGGAACACTAGGCACCTTCACGCTTTTCATGACTTCATGTACGCTGAGATTGAGATTGTGTGTAGCAGCGTGTCAATGTACGCGGTGTACATACTTAGTATGGGCTACATGAACTCGCTGCTACACACAATCTCATTCTCACACGTACATGAAAAGCGTGAAGATGCCTAGTATTCTATCTGGCAGCGACCAGAAAACTAACCTCTATCTATCACACCTTTCCGAAAGAAGTCCGAACCAGTCCAAACACCTCTATAATACACCGTGCACGGACCTAAGTACTGTGCGTAATTCTGCGGGGGCGTCGAGCGAGCGGGGAGGGATGTTGACTGCGGCCATGTTGTGTTGCACGATATGTGGTGCGGTCTATAGGCGACTTTAAATACTAGTGTAGCGTCTGTAGCACGTGGTCTTCACAATCACAAATAATCACAATACACGCGATCGTGGTACGCCAGAAACATTTTGTGCCCGGTATTTACATGTGCGGTAAAGTTGGTGAATCGTCGTGGCTTTGTGTTTTCTGCGCGTTGATACACATTAATTTGTAAAAATGCCAGTGTGTATTGTCACCGACGAGATCTCGTCGGTGGTATTCTGAAAGGTTCTGTTCCATGCTAAAATTGTAGTACAGAGTACTTAAAGTCGCCTATAGAGCGCACCACATATTGTTCATGTCAAGATGGCCACAGTCAACCATCCCTCCTCGTTCGCTCGACGCCCCCTCTCACCAAGAAGTTTACTTTACACTTTACACTTTACACTCACTCAGTCCTTAGGTCCGTGGGCTCAAACCAAACCAGTGGCTCAAACTTAGAACTCTTATCGCAACTTCGTTACTTCTGATTTTCATCTTATTTTAGTCTATGAAATCATCTCCTAAAATATTTACTATACATACAAATTTGTATGTAGTTTAAAAGTAGTTTAAAAATTTAAAATAAAGAATTAAAAAATTTGTAATAAATGGAGGACGAAAAGGAAGGATAATAAAAATTGATACATATAAGTCAATATAAGTACATACAATACATAGATACAATGAATACATAAACGGAGAGGAGCAGAAGAGGGGTAGAAACAAAATGTCTGCGGTTCTCGATATGTTTACTAGCAAAGGTTCATATGCAGCGAGAGATGCTTGACATTGCTCAAGAAATGATTAATCAAATGATACAAAAAGTGTGGCGTGATGGCCGTATCTTTTAATCGATATCTTATTTTACCGGAAATTGAGAAAAGTGAATTTAAAATATCTCAAGAAAATAAACACAAATATACGGATGAGAATACTATCAGAAATTCGCCTAATGAACAGAAAACCTCCGTGACAGCGGCAACTGTTCCCTTGTGTGTCTTGGGTGACGTTCAGTTGCGTTTCCTCTGTCCGGACGACTTAGAAGAAGTACGAGCACTTTGTCAAGATTGGTTCCCAATTGGTACGAGGTTCTCATAAATTTTAAATTCAGTTTTACAATTTTATGTCACATGCAAAGTAAGATATAGATACCTTTTGAAATAATTTAATTTTTCTCGTTCTATGTTCAATATTACTAAATTTTATTGCCACGTATTTTATTAATTTTTAAATTAAGTTCTTTTATATGAAATAATAATGTAATTGGAAACATACACACACATATTTCACAGCTTATTGCATTTCATGTTATACTCGATTATCATAAAAATGTATGTCAACTGCATAAGACAAAAAACATGCTTTTTATTCTGATTTTTGAACTTACAATTAATTATATACTTGTCTAATAAGTTTCAATGTACAGTTTAGACTTTTATATATTACGACTTCACAACTAAACTTGATATCCACTATTGAATAAAAAGATATTTTTTTAAAGTATGTGTTTTATAAAAATATTTTGTTTTGAGAAATAACCATAGACATAATAAAATTATATTTTATTATATTGTTTTGATTATATTGTACAATTTTTTAAATGCCATTTGTGTTTTATCCACGTTAACCTATTAACGGCAGGTTAACTGTCTAATAATTACATATTAATATTTATTAAATTATTGACATTAAAATAAACAAGACATTAATATAAGAAGAATTAACGAATAAAAGTAATAGGAAAGTAGATATGAAGTTTATGTATTAATTACTTTTATAAATTGCTTATTTTTAATATGTGTATTAATTTATTTTGTCTTAGATTACCCTTATTCATGGTATGAAGATATAACAAGTTCCTCACGGTTTTATGCACTTGCAGCCGTATATGGTGGAGTAATAATTGGGCTTATTGTTGCGGAAATAAAACCTTATGCCATACTGAACACAGAAGATCGTGGTATTTTGTGTTCAAGTTTAGGGAAAGATTGTTTAGTAGGTTACATTCTTAGTTTAGGAGTGCGACGTGCATATAGAAGAAATGGAATTGCTTCGTTATTGCTGGAACAATTACTTGCACATGTTACCGCTCCAGAACGTTCTTCCGTAAAAGCAGTCTTCCTACATGTATTATCTAGCAATTCACCTGCTATTTTATTTTACCAGAGATGTCATTTCCGATTGCATAGTTTTTTACCATATTATTATTCAATTCGTGGTAAATGCAAAGATGGCTTTACATATGTCCTTTATGTTAACGGAGGACATGCACCATGGGGTATCTGGGATTGGTTACGTCACATAGCAAGTGCAATGGCTAGTCTCGGACCATGCAGAGTTCCACGATGGATTTGGCAGCGGCTTCTTTGGGCTACTACTATTCTTTCATATCAGAGATGATACATTTTGACAACTACCAATGTTAAACCAAATATTTGTTTCTTTTTATATTTTGAAATGTGTACGTATCTGCCAATTGGATGTTGTGCCTGTTCGAGCAATAAAATTATTAACTTCATAATTATTTCTAAAATTTGTATGAATTAAATAGTTGTAAAATTAAATTTACACTGATTGGACAATACTTGAATCGGCAAGTATCAATCTCTACTCGGTTAATAATAATACAACTAAAAATTTGTATAGTATTTTTTTTATAAGAAATCACGAATTCGAATTTTTGTGATTCTTTCACCATGGAACATATTAAATTATCTATTTTACTATTTAAGATAAATGGACATACAACACGGAACATCTAACTGCCAGGGCATTTGATCAGTTCAAAATAATTTTATCTCGATATCCTTTTATGTACGATACATGCATAGTATACAATTTCATATTTTGTTTATTACACTTTACTGGCTGATCTATAAGATTAAGGCACAATTATAGAAATGAATAAGGGATGTACAAATAATGAAAAATGTCATACAAGTACAAAGACTATTTGACCCTAACTACTACAGTTCAGGAACAAGATGAAATAGGACAAATTAGTATATACACTTTTTTCATTATTTGTATGCGGTTGATTTACTCATGGAATCGCATCTACTTATTATAAAAAGCCCTGAGACTAAAATTGATTATAAATTAAACTGAGCACTAGGTCACAATTCTATGTATACTAGCCTTTCTCGTTTATGTTATCATTACACAACATCAATGAATTTGAAAGCTTGACACTTGTGACTGTTGGTACAGCAGACTGTCCCCTTTCTTTTTTATCTTAGTAACACTATGCTAATTTGTTTTTAATATGTGTTCATCTTAGTGCCATTATTTAAATTAAATTCTTGTATTGCAATTGAACTGAACTAGTTGGTTATAATTTTTTTCATTAAGGGATTGTTGAATGTGTTACAAGAACAAATTAATTACGATTATCATTTTCTTTTTACTCACTGTTAGGTATATGTTCATTTCACTTATATAATTCAAAAATTCACCAGAAAATACTTTAACTTGATTCTTTTTATGTATTATCATAGTTATCGCACAAATGAAAGTTTCGACAAAAAGCTTTATTATCTTTTCAAAACCTATATATATTCTATCAACACAATCTAATATTGTAAGTTCCTTGAAGTCATTGCTATTATTTGTTATAGAAAATATGTCATCATAATCATGGTGTCAATATTTGACATAAGGTGCTGAAATCAATACTTCCATTGTGGTTTTCCCAGAATTTAAGCAAGATAAGTCCAATTGAGTCACGTTTTTACGTCTTGATAATATTAATGTATCTACTTTAATATAATGTATTTAAATTTGATTTTGTCATTTCTAAAATGGTTTTTTTCAGTTGCCCATATAATTATTTGTTAAATATGGCTTGGAGTTTTAACAACTATAATTCTCATTAGTACTTCTGTAGGTATATTAAATGTTTGAATTAAATTTTGTGTCCGTTTTTTATAATTAATGAATGAGATAAAAATTCAAAATTATTTATCATTTAATATTTCCAATAGAGATGAAGTCTCCCACCAAATCAATGGATTTTTCATGGCTTTGATAACTGTAACTGACATGGAAAATTTATATACTCAAAGCTCTATGTGTCCAAATTTTATATTATAAAACGTACACATACAAAAGACACAAGAAAGTATAGCAAGATTTACGCCACAGGATCCACATTAGTCTTGAGCAGCCAGTAATTTTTGCTTGTTCTATAAATATAACTATTTGTCTTTTGCAGAAAACAGAGTAACACAATTTTTTAGTACATTTTCATTGATTTGTGACAAAGATTTTAGCAGTGTTATATTTTTAAGAAGATGTTAGTTTATTTTAAGAGCACAATGTGATCACAGTCATTTATATAAATTTAAATAGAATTTATCTGAAAGAAATTACACAAATAATTTCATATTACCTTTTCATTTTTAAGATATGACACAGCAGCTGAAAAATTCAATTTTTACGTGATTTAAAAGGCCCACAATAATGGAATGAATAGAGTAAAAAATACTGTATCCGGTAAAATTTCTCTTTGCACTATAAGATATATAATGTTCATGCTAATATTTCTGTCTTGAACTTTTGACGTAGATTGAAATATTTCATATTACTAAAAATATATTTACTTACATAGGAAATGGAAGTAAAATTATAGTAATGAATAACTTATAAGTATTTATACTATTTTTCAAATAAAAATTAAAATTCGTCTTAATTTTTCTTACATTCTAAGACCAATTTACATATTATTTTGTTGTTATGGATACTGTTAAAATATTTAAAGAGAAAAATTTAGATATATTTAATGACTCTTAAATACCTTTGATAATACTGTCTTTTTATTATTATACTTTATAATTGCAAAACAAATAAGATATATCTGTTGTTAGAAATTAAGCAAAGATAAATAGCATATACAGAAAATTTTGTATCTTACCAGTTTATTGTGTAATTGTGTATAAACAAGTATAATACGAATAAAATAGAATGTGCAATATATGCATATTCTTTAATTATACTGTATAAATGTTATCAAGTATGTTTCATGCGTGTAAGAAACACTCAAATATAAGGTTTTCATGAAAAAGTTAGACCAAAGCTTTACAAGAAAATTTAGTTTGAATGAAAGTTTTATAGAAATACATAATATTCAATGGTGATGGAAAAAATTAAAGAACAGTTGCTTCTTATTTAAGGCTGTGCATGTATTGTATGTATAATTGAAAATATAGTCGAATTTCTCGTTTCTGTTTAATCATGATCATTATTAGTTCAAAATCAATAACGTTATTTACACCTGTATAATCATAGAGAAAAGCTTTTATATTGATAACATATTAAATTATATATACGAATGTGAGTCATGAATGTCTGGGCATATTCTTTATATAAAATGTACATATATATATGTATACATATAAAATGTATCAGAGTAGCTGTACATACATATTAGTGTATTGACCTTGTTTGTAATAAATTGACATGTTATAATTTTTTTCGTACTATTTGTTAGCGTTTTATTAGGAATAATTATTCTCAATTAGGAATTAGGAATAAAATTGGTGACATATAAATGCAGGGTGTCCCGCATATCGTGTATAATTGATTGGAAAACTTATTGTTTTTCTCGAAAACGAAGCGTCAAACAAAAAAATGTCTTTCTTTCTTTTCGACTCACTTTTTGCGTGCAAAATACTTCTCAACCGGTTGTCTACGGTATGCGGGACACCCTGTATTATAAGTTATATAAAAGGCCTGTATATAACTTATAAAAACTAACAATAATTGAAATTGAATTTATAAAATCTAAGGGGTTCATTTCATTAAATGTTTTAATATAAAAATATTCTATATAATAATTCATTAGCTTTTAATTTGATCTATCGAATTTAAATCTAATTTAAATTGATTATAACACTCTTGGCATTTTCATTTTCACCATGATTTCTTGATCTAACAGATTCTAACAGGTGTTGTGGTAAAAAAGTGACGCTGATGTTGATCACTCCAAGTCAGTAAACATGGTAACTATCGACGAATAAACATGTTCGAATTTTCATACTCCGCGAAGTAAAATCCGCCGTTACCAAATTCAATTTCATGTGTTTATAATGTTTATAACTTTGTAACGAAGCGTTCCTAACCGAACTTCAAATAACATTTTTTTCTTATTTCCTCTTGTAGAATACGCTTCCGTAATTTGGCTGGAAATACCCGGGACACTCTGATATAAGAGTAATAATTGTGTGATTGATTATTAATTTATTATAAAATGTGGGGACGGGTATAATGCACCGTGTGCTGTGTGCTGGAGTATATTATATAGTTTGGTCTTTTTATATCTGGTGTATATCAAGAATATAGCAAAAATTTCGCAAATATGCGATCAATTGAATAAAATTCATAATTTTTTCTCAATAACGTGTATGTCTCATATAATTTGGAGGTCCGTGGCGACACGGCGACAGTACAGAAGGAGGGAGAGCGGGAGAGCGTTCAAGTTCAAACTGTAAATCATACATCATGCTGTAAATATAAGTATACACATAATTAGTTTCGAAACCCTCTCTGTTGATAATGAATCTGTCATTCTTCTAATCTTCTTTGCGCTCAAATTTTCATTTCATATTTTTATGATAATAAAACAAGTAAATGACAACATTAAAATAGGACATTGAGTGTTTATACATTAAAACAGAATGTGATACATATTACTGATTTGCAATAAATTAAGATAGTAAAAAGTTCTGTTATAGTATTAGATATTTGTGTTCGTGTAGAAATTCTAATAGCGTTAAATAGAAACATTTCCTATTTATTTCTAAAATCTAACCTATATGTCTAACCTACAAGTTTCGTAAACGTAAAGATAACAAGCGATATCAAACAAATATATATGTAAATATATGTAAAAACATGAACCTGTTACCAAAAACTCACGAAGAATTCAGTCAAGTCGAATATCGGAACACATTTTTCAAAAAATTTTGTAAAAAGAGTTTTGAATGGTACGTATTATTTGTATTTATAAGTAACTTATAGACGTAATTTATTAAAATTATGGTATTTATGCTTGTATTCAGGTATGGAGAATATCCAGAATTATGCAGTATACTCTTAAAGTTCATAAAAATAATGGACAATGTTTTAATTGTTGGTTGCAGTAATTCAACGCTTAGTATGTGCTTATACGATGCTGGTTACAGGTAAAATTTAATGAAAGTATATTATTCAGAGCAATATTAATCAATCATTAAATTTTATATGTTTTTCAAATTTCTAAAACATAAATTTTTTATAATACTGTATTTGTCTATAAAGAGATTGATATTGAAATACATTTGTTTTTAGTCATAGGAACATTACTAATGTTGATATATCGCATATTGTTATTAAACAAATGCATGACATTAATACTTTGTTTAACAAACAAACGCTGGATATATAGTTACTACTATCGCGAACACCTAGTATAAGATATAATAATTATTAGACAGTGGATCATTACACAAAATAAAAATGTTTTACTTGAATTACAACAAACTTCAGTGACATAGAAATTTATTTTCTTTCATAATATGTTTAATAGGCTGAAAAAAACATGACAGTATTTTTAAATTTTTCTAATGTTTTTACTGTTCCATATTACACGTACTTATTTTTGTCATAAATGCATAAAGTCTGCTGTAAATCTGTCGTAAAATAGTAAAACATTTTTAATTTTTGCAGTTGAAAATTATTGCTGTCGAAATTGATGAAGCAATGCTGAAAGTTGCAACCAACTATTTTGGGCTTACCCTTGACGCTAGAATGAAAGTTGAAATTGCTGATGGAATTCAGTTTATTAAAGAAACCTCGACAGCTGGAAAGAAATTTAAAGCTGTACTTTTTGATGTGGATAGCAAATATACTACAGTTGGCATGAGTGTCCACCCAAACAATTTTTAGAAATGCCATTTATAAAATCAGTGTCAGAATGTATAACGAGCAATGGTGATTTTATATTGAATCTAGTTAGTCAAGACCAGAATACAAACAAAAAAAGCTAAGAATCATCTAATGTCTGTGTTCAAATGTATAGTATCATATGCGTATGTACTTTTAAGTAAATGGAAAATCAACTTGATAATATTTGTTATAGCTAAAATTGGTGCAGTGCCTAAGGGAGAATTATTTTGTAATGCAGATATGTTGGATTTGTCGCCTTTTATGTAAATTTTATTTGTAAATTTTTAATTAAAAGATTTATGGTGGACATTTGTCTATTCAAGTACTACTTGTCTATTCAACACTACTTAAAAAGTGTCCTTATATGGTACACGCGTGTCGATGAAATTTTCATTACGGGCTCTAATAAAAAAGTTATAAATGACGCCTCTTTTACATTCTCATGTAATTCTTAGCAATTGCAATTTTTCCAAAATCTCCTTTGCATGTCATTTGGTAAATCAATTCTTCTAATTGCTCAAAAAGAGTCAGGTCGCGTTTGGTCCGATCATAAAAAAGTTATACTGTTTTAAAGTGCGTTCAAATACTTTCGTGGTTCACTGTAGATTTAACTTTAAAAATTTCACCGGGATTTGAAGTAACGTGGTATAACGTGGTTTTATTTGCTGGATGTTGCTGAGTTGAGGCTGAGAATCAACTCGTGAAGAAGTTCGTAGAATTCTGGGAGGGGGAGAACGGAATTGTAAATCAATGCCCCGGTTTATTACATACTCCCGTTTCGGTACGTTTTCTTCGAGGAATCCAACGACTTTTGTAATTACCACTAGTATCTTCTTGCGAAATTCGTGGGTTTCAGAGCCTTGACCATACCAGGATTATACTTGAGCTTATTTCATGCTATAACCGAGGTTTATGCGCCTCCGTTACCTTCCGAGTTCCTGCATTCGAAGTACTTATTGTTAGTCGGTGATTGTGCTTCCTAATAGTGACGACGATGCCTTTTACAATTCGCTCTGTTTTTTACCTTTGTCTAATCTACCGCCTTCTCAGAACATCTACGGAATTGGCCCGTAACGTTTTCTGCGCGAATTTTTCAATGGACAACAATGGATAACGTTTTTATATTCAATCGTTGTAACACGACTTGAACATACATATATTCTTATAAAATGTTGTTCCCATTAAGATTTATTTACGAAAATTAAGTATTAATAATAGTCGCTATAGTTATTCTCAAGGCTACATGCATTGAGCGAAGTGAAAATTTGTCATGCACGAAATGTTGCTATTAGCAACAAAAATTGAGTGATAATATTTATAATTTTCTAAATTATTATTGGATTGATGTGTTGATATTATGGACAATATCAAAGAAAAACCATAATATTCAAATGTATGATAGAGTTCCTTGGAATCATATGCGAATTATTTTCAACTGGTTGTATATTGCATGTATGTTCAATTTCAATATTTTTGCGATGTGGGCATCAAATTCTAACGTTGTTATTAAAAATTACGATATATTGAACGTTATTAAAAGGCAGGGTAATTTTCTTATTCCTTAAATATATCTAGGGTAATGATTGTTTTAATATGAGTGACACTAATTACTGTCTGTTCGACAGTTAACTGAATAATGCGAGACTATTTTGGGAGGCGGAATTTCTCACTAGTAAATCAATCCCCATACGTTGCCGCGAGAAACACTTAAAGTAAATGTTCTACCAAGAACCTGGTTACTTTACGAGGAAATTTTCATGGAATACACTTACGCACCCGTAATCTTTCCTCGGTGCGAGATCATTGCAGTTAATTTGCGTTTCTAAGATTATGGTAACATTTTTCAGGGGTCGGTCTACGTAATTGCAAGATACGTTATTATTTTTCTCCTGGCATCAGAGAGTAGCTTTGATTTGTGCCATTGGCTATATTAGTGCACGTCCGTCAACGCATTTTTACGTATTACACGTGTAACGCAGAATTAAGGAAATTCTATTAAAAAACTAGAGATTTTAACATGTTTTCTGTTTCTTGCAATTGATGCAGACAATTTGTATTTTTTGCATAAAGATCTGTAGTCTAATCATTACATTTTTAGATTTTCGTAAAATTTCGCAAATTCTAGCCGGAAGTTGAACTTCGCTAGAAACAGAAGAAATTGATGACTTAAAAAGTGTATGCATGTTTCATTTGTCACGTAATTAGTCTCGCAGTGCAAAACTCATTAATTTCACAGACAAGTAAATTAAATATTTGGTTTAAGAAATGGCTACAAGATTGCCAGCTTACAAATTACACAGGTTAATTCGTTCCGGAGGGAATCGCAGTAAGTTGTTTTAGTTAAATTCGTGTTTTCTCTCGGATACATATACATGTATAATGTACATTGCACATGTACGTATACATACGCATCAGCGAAAGTCCCGTACGCTCTTAATTATTAAATGATCATTCTAAGATGAATGCCCAGCTCGATCGACATTTTTTCTCGTTAAGCCAAAGTTTAAACTCGGTGTGTCATTTGTTACATTAACGTCTCATTATCCGGTGAAAGTTCATCGTTACACATTTTTTTTCGCGTTCCCGAAAGCAGTGCCACCTGCTGTTTTTATCTTATTCGACGAACAGACGTTATTCTAAGCTTACGTTTACGTACAACATTGTTCGTATTTTTCTTTCGTTTTTTTTTTTGTTGGGAATATTTGCCAAACTTTTTTAAGATTGGATCATATACGATTTGAACTTTTTCGAGAAATTAGAGCAGTTACTACATGATATGAAAAAAATTTTTTCAGAAATTGCAATTATTCATAACATAAAATACGATCTTAGAAATAAGAGAGGGGGGGGGGGGGCTAGAATTGAAGAAATGCACGCTTGAATCGATTTTTAATATCTTGGAGGATGGAACATTGTTCTTATGAAGCTTTCATTTTACGGTTGCTATATTATGCCCGACTTATTAAAAGCATTAGATGAGGAAATGCATTGTTATTGAACTTCTGCTTCTTACAATTGATTTGAACAATTTTTATTTTGCATAAAGACCCGCGGTCTACTCATGAGACACAAAGATATAGAAAATTGTTTCGCGGAATATGCACGATTGGCCGATTCTTAGTTTCACGTTGTCCTCCGAGGAAATGTAAACAGGGGTGCGACGTCGTGTCCGCGTTATTAGCACGACAAAAGAGTGAACTGCCTTTTGATTTCCAGCCGCATTGTGTGGATTTCTGAACGATTCGTTATATTTCGTAGTCATCTGTTGTCCGAATTTGTGCCTGACAGTTTCGAGACTGGAAAACGCGCCATACAATCAATGTCAAAACTAGCCAGAAATCCCTTTTTATCCTAATTGAGGTCCTTTCGAAAAGTGAAATTCTGTAGATTATATACTCCGAGACATTGTTGGACTAACAATATCATAAGCTTTGTTCATGGCCTATTTGTGGGTTGTGGAATTTCAGAAGTAATCAATGCAATCACAATCATTCACATCAGGCCTAAGCAACTGGCGCTCCGAGAGTCGAGGGGAATACAGAGAGGGAATATCTCTCTGATATACGTGACCAGTCTACGGTCTTATGATAGTGGGGGCAGAGAGTATATCTCTGGTGGGGGATGGTGGAGTATGCTCATGGTGCTGGAATGGGATAGTGGAAGGGGAAAGGAGGAGAGAAAAAATCGACTAGTTTTGGTTGATTCTGGTGATTCTGATTCTTCTCTTCTTCTCTTAATTTAAGGAGGTAAACTCGTTTCCAGGATTGCAAGTTGCAAGGGTTCGAGATGCGCCTTCTCATTTCTCGGTAATGCAAAGATGAGGTTTTTCAATAGTTAAAAACGCTAGACAAAAGATCAATCTAGGCTGCGATCGCTCTCAAAAGTCCTATTTTTACGTTCTGAGGCGTAATTTGCATTATTCTGCAGCATGTAGCTGTTGTAGCTTTATGAAAAGAGCTACACGCGCAGCTGTATGCTTTCGAATAATGCAAGTTACGTAAAAATAGGACTTTTGAGGGCGATTGCGGCCTAGATTCATCTTTTATCTAGCGCTTTTGACTATTGAAAAACTCCATTTTTGTATTATCAAGAAAAGAGTTACAAAGCTCTAACTATGAGATTTATGCTGAAGAACATGTAGATGTACTACATAACAATATACCGTGAATTTGAATTTTCATAATCCTCCTATTATTTATATTTTTCGAGACACGGAAAGAGAAATATGCATTTTTTATCGTAATTGCCTCCCTCGAGATTAATTGACCAACAGGAATTTATGAAAACTGGCGACACGAAAACGTGTCTCGCTCGGATAGACGATTAATTTTGCTCCCGAGAGAATAAAATGTGCCTCGTTGCATTATTAGAGCGCGAGTGGTGTTTTATGCAACAGAGGATCCCTTAGGAAGCATGTTTCTACTGAAGCGTGTAACGTAACATGAATATTTTAAACGCGGCCTTTCAATGGGTACAATAGTTTAAACTCGTACTGTGAAACATTTTATTATCATGTACCTATGCACTATATTCAGTTTCATCAAATAAATTTCGTTGAGAACAATAACATTCGAGGAACATTGATCTCATCAGTTTTACCAGCGCAGTTGAACTTGTTTATTAAACAATTATTGAGGTAATATTAAACTTATTATTGTGAACTATTTAATAGGAGAAGTACATAACATATTTAGAACAGAAAAATAAATATTGCAATCGTCGTTAAAAAATGTCAAAATAAATAATTTAATCTACTCATTGTCAGTCCCATATTCCATTTGTGATTTCGTGTTCGATTTTATTAATTATTCAGTTTATTAGTTACATTAGAAAAAATGATTCCAAGCTTAGCACAACATGATTTAAAAGTTTAGTATATTTTCAAATGACATAACACTAAGGAATTAAACTGAACAGAATTTTGATAGCTCAAGGAATAATAAGCTAATAGAAATCTTGAATAAAATGTGTTAATATCACGTGCCTGTACACGTTTACAAGTTTTAAATATTCGTCCAATATTTTCATTGCTTTGTTTGTGAAAATTTAGAACGATTCAAATGCAACAAGTTGTCCCCGGAATTAATGAACTAGAACTGATCTCGCACCGGTGAGGATATAATTATCATAATAAAAGCTGAAAGGTCTACGAATTACCGTATACGTAGATTTCAGATACGATCTTCGGACGAAGATGGAAATGATTTCTATTGAACAGCTTCTATACGTATACCTACACAAAGAAAACGCGAAGGTTCTTCCAGAATTGACTCTTTAAGGACCAAACCATGTTATGGCAGTGTCTGTGCATATAAAGTACAATGGATGTTGATTAGACTTCGGAATTTCGAGGAATTTCGAACGTAATGTGAACACCTCGGATGGGCGACAGGTCCCGCCGAGCGTGGCGTGTTTTTCGTTAATAACTTCTTATCGAAGCCACAAGGAGAACATATTTTCCTTCTCGTCACTACATATTTCGAAAAATTGCAATAAAAATCGGCAGCGTTTTCTGAAATCAAAGTAATCCCTGATTTTTGTGCAATCGACTTTAGTTGAACTGAATTGTTTGAATTCAATTGATGAAATTGTAAATCGGATGCTGTTGCATCGTACGCTACATTTTTGGGACATCCTGTATTTAGTTCGAAAGCCAAGAATATTTATTATTTCTGTAACATGAAATGCAGATGTTCCCGATGACGAATCGCATTGAAGATCTTACGAATTTGTTTCTATAACAGAAAGTGCCCAGTTAACTGGGCATTATGGGTAAATTCTAATTAATCGGTTGATGTGTGCATCGGGCGTCAGATATTAAACTAATCGATAAGGGTGGTTTAAGTAGGCGGATGGTCGATAAACTAATATTCTGTTCTTGCACAAGAAACCAATTACGACAAGATAATTCATGACTTCACGGTATGCCGGGTCATAAAATTTGCAAAGCGTATCGGATTTTTTACATCCTATTAGGTCTTTCCGCTCTTTTCGAATATGCGGTACGAGTTCAACTAACTGTCAATGCACTGATGCATAGGTTTTAGGTATTAATTTTCAAATATGTAGGTTATTGTGGACAGAGGTGTATACTCTCTTTTAACCGTTAAGTGGACCTTTAAAGTGTACATTAAAAATGCAATGATACCATTAAACTGTATTCATTCGTCAAAGCTGCGACTATACAGGGAGTTTGCATTATTACTAGCGTCATTGTCAGGCGGTTTACTCGAAAACTATTGTGATTTGGAAAAAATGAAAGAGGAAACAATAAATGTTTCTCGCAAGCAATGTAATTTGCATTATTTTGTTAGAAATTAATTTTTTTATATCATATGAGAATTCAGAAATGGAATATTGGGCTTGTCTGCCTCTTATAATAAATACAGAATGCGACGAGAGTGACTTACGACTAAAATGATCTGCAAACAGACGATTAAAATGAAAATTTTACACGGAACACGTGGGTTCCCGTGGAGACCCTGGCGAAAACATTTATCTGCTTCCCCACGAGGGAATTCCGTTCCTAAGAATTGTTTTAATCGCCTGTTTTATATGTCGCAAGAAATGTTCGATAAATGCTAGGAGAGAATTGTCCCCGAGGGACGGCTAAATAAACTATAAGCTGACTTCTTTCATCGCAGTGTTTCTTCCAACTAATAACGCTCTCCCTACACACATCATTTTCTCGAATCGATTCGAACGGAAATAATCTGTAGTTGCGGCAGTGTTTTCGAAAATACACGGGAACATTGTGCTTTGTTAGCTTCTAGATTCCAATTAGGCGTAGGGTACTGTATACTTTAGCTTTCGACGAAAGTCCGGCCTTCACAACGTCTAGCTACATTTTTTAATAACACTTTCAAATTTTCTACAACTATGTACTTATGTATTCTGGTAATTCATTTTTTTATCGAGATATAAAGACGGCATTGAGTTTTCGTCGAGCGCGATTCGATATTTATAATTGCTACTTTAAATGTACATTATTTTTATTTTTTACTGAGATAAACAATACATGATGTATTTAGTTATTTTTGATGTCTTCTGAAGTACTTTTGCTTTACTTAGATAAACAATATATGTACATCATACATATGAAGGCCATCGGTATATTTTTTAATGGGAATGTATGTTTTTTCCCGCACCAATCGATGATGCTTCATATTCTCTACAAAAAGGTATTAAACCTATTACATAATATCGAAAAACCATTAGTTAAGGAGATAATTTATTTTCAGTGTTGTTACGAAATTACATCTCTCTTGATAATTTTACGAATTCAAATACCTTATGGTCATTTTTGTATGATTTGTCATTGCATATTAGGACAAACAATGTGCCTCTAACAGGATGGTTGCCCTGCACGTTATGAAAGAATAACAAGAAATGCATGGAATCAAATATGTATTTCCGAATCGTTGGATAGAACGAGGTGGTCCCATTCATTTTCCGGTAAAATCACCGGATTTAACATCCCTCGACTTTTTCTTATGGGGTTACTTGAAAAATATTACGTAATGTAAAACAATCATTACTTTCTCGATTCAGAAAATGTCGCGATGTAAACGGTAGCCACACACATTGAACCTGTTCTGTGAATAAAATCATTACAACATTATTAAGCGAGCCGTGATTTCATAACAACACTAAACATAGAATATCTCCTTAAAGGTTTTTCGATATTAATAGGTGAATACTTTTTTGAAGAGAATATGAAGCTTCATCGATTGGTGCCGGAAAAAACATACGATCTCATTTAAAAAAATACTGATGACCTTGATATGTCTTCTACGCGTCCACCTACAAAGAAACTCTCGAAACCATTCAACCTTATATGAACATTCTTCGCTATGAATAATAATAATCTGATGAACCACCCTGTATAGTCGATTGTAATTTGCTGACGCATGATAAGCTGACCTAACCGAAGTGCGTAAAAGCACAGAAGCGTAAAAGCACAATAAGCCAAGCACAGAGGCAAAGCGAGATTAACAACGCGAAGGAAAAGCTGTGTTTCCAAACGACTGCGTTACAAGGAGGATTTATTGCACCTATAATTATAGGTTATAAAGTCAGAGACGTGGAAACCAGAGCGGCATCTGTCTGTACCGAAATATTCGTTATCAACGGCGAGTTGTAAAAACTGTTTCCAGAAACTATACTACTGTACAGTTCTCAACGATGCCGATGCTACCGATTTCTTAGCGTCTCTCCACCACGTACACAGTTTTAATAGCTAACATCGCCTTTCTTTCGTCGAAACTTTCGCGCCGTTGTAGCCCCTTTCGATAGATTCTCAGTCAGAAAAATCTGCTCGGGCAGATTATGACCAATCCCAGTCAGCAATCTGCTCTTGATTTGGTATGAATTTGGCACCAAATACCGGCCCATCTGTTTTCGCATTAGGCTCGGCATTTGGCGACAAAGTTTGCTGCCAAATAGAGGCTCAAATTATATTTTACCACTGTATTACTTTCAAGTTGCATGCATTTTCTATCATTAAATATTTAATTTGCCCCAATACAAAAAGTATAAAAATCGATATTTTTTAATCATTTTGTTCTCCGAATTTTTTTCTTTATATTTTGTGTACATTATCCTAAATGTCAATAATAATCAACTTTTTATTAATGATTTTTATGATAGAAAATTTTAGAACGACTGTTATTTTTGGTCCCTGCTGTTAGGCTTGAAGATAGAAGAAAATGTTAGAGAGAAAAGTTGTACTGTTCAAAAAATAACTGAGGCAAATATGATGATACAAAAAATTTTCTGATTGTTGTCGTTTTCAAGGTCTTTCGAAGGTCATCGATGATTTTTAAATGGCACCATATGTTTCGAACTTCATAGTGTTGTAGCTAATGTCAAGACGAGATCAATGACGTGGTACACTATGAGCTTCAAATGACCTTGAACTAGAAAATTTATGATGAAGCAATGATAACTTCTACGTGTTCTGTTTCTCGTGAATCACCCGGTATACAGGGTGTCCCATTTGAAGTGAACCACTCGAACGTCTCAGAAATGAATAAATATAAAAACAGCTGTGGATATATACGAAACGAGTGTTGTCGACAGTGTTTCCGATGTAAATTATTCGTGTTGCAATAAAAATTCTATCAAAAAATGCATACCCTTGTTTATGCGAAACAATGAAGTGGAAAAAGTGCTAAATGATTGTGCTATGTATAATTTTCTGTCATTTCCATATTTTTGCGAGCTCTTAACTTCTACTTTCGGGACACTATAAAATTCAAGATTTCTTTGGAAATGTATCATCGTTATGCTAATCGCGTGGCATGCAAGACGGTGTTTGTTATATCGAGAAAGTAACACGTCCGTGCAAGAATCATGGGACCTTCGTCGGCTAAAATAAAAGAGCAAGATGATATCTTCAGCAATTTATCATTTTTTTCTATCGCGCTTTCATCGCTTATTTTTGAAAGAAGGCGTCCTCCGTTGGTAATTTGTCCCTACGGCGAAGGATAATCGTCGATAATCTATTACGCCGATCCTGTTCCACTCTTCTTTTTCCCTGTACCTTTTCCTCACCTGCCTCGCTCGAAGGCTTTGCACAGCTAAAAATGGAACGTTTCAATTAAACCATTCAGTTTGAAGGTGATTCAGAGCAAGACGCTTAGGGTTTCCTATTAGAATTATACAAAATTTAATATTTATTTTTTTATTATTAATATTTAGTTTTTTAGTAATATATAAACTAACAGATCTTATTTGTGATTTCAGAGGGTACTCTGTTTTCAAGAGAGGCCGTTACTCTTTCACCAATTTTTCGAAATTTTTGCATTCCAATTTTGCACACCTATGGAACTAAATTAAATCGCTTCAGAGTAAATAAAAAACTGCTTCGAATCAATCCCGAAAATTAGTATGTCAATGTTTTCAGGGAATTTACCATGAAAATATGTGAGAGAGTTTAGTAAGAGCTTGAATAACAAATCTAATATGGCTACCAGAACAAGTAGAATGCAATTGTATAGAAATTCATTAAAATTTGTCTTTCTTCTATGACTATTTCGAAATACAGTGACTCCCGTTAATATTTCTCTATAATATTGCTCTAAAGAAACGATAACTTTTTAAATATTGGACTATACGATTTGAACTTTTTTGAGAAGTTAGAGCAATTAGTTTACTGCAAGATGTGAAAAGAAATTTTTTCAAAGATTGCAATTGGTCGGAATTATAGAGAAAATACTAAAAGTTCAATTTTACAGCTTTTTTATGTAGGTCTATATTGAAAATTTAAAAAGTACGTTTTGTAGATCTGCGCCGATTGTGTGCATTGTGAAAGTTTGTAAGAAAGATGTAAGAATCCTTAGATTTATTGCAGTTAAAGGCCGAAAATCGCGAAAAACTGCAATCTTTATAATCTTTAAGCGTTTGTAGCTCATTGCAACGTCGACCGATTTTGATGAAACTTTCCGAGTATGTTTAACTGATACAGATCTATGAAACGTGTTTTCTAAATTTTCCATGTAAGTCCACGTATAAAACTTGTAATTTTTTCACGTTGAGTAGCAAACCAATTGTTACTAACTTCTTCAAAATTTTAAATAATGGTGGAATATTAAAAAAGTTATCGTGCATTTAAGAGTGCCTGAATATTAGTGAGAGTCACTGTAGTGGAAGGGCAGTGTCTGAGAATAACATTATCCTAATTTCAATCGATACCACTTGATTTATGGCGTAAAAATTTCGTTTGAATATCTCACTCATACTTTTGCGATTACTCGACCTTCTATGTTCTTCCCTACATTTCTTCTACGTGCAAGTGGCAACTTCGATAAGATAACTAACTTCGTTACTTTGCACCATACCGTTGTTTTATATAATTAGTGCAACTGACACTTTTTCGAATTCTTCATGTAGTTCTACGCGTTAGAAACCACGAAAATAGATTTTTCTATACCTGCTATTAATTTATTCCAATGTTGACTAATGTGATTTTTATGTAGTCTTTTTATATAAGTGACGAAATAGCCATATTGTCGACAGCATTATATGATTTGTGCTCAAAATAATAACAAATAATAACTTGACTTGTATGCATTTATGAGAAAAATTAGTAGCTACAATTAGAAACAGTAGAAAGATAGAAAGAATTTCACAGCATCGATGTATCACTTTCGATCCGCTAAAATTGTTAAGGAAAGACAGAAATTTCGAAATAGCTTCTGTTTTATTCAACGGGTGTAGAAAACTTTATTTTGCATAAAGATCCGCTGCCTACTGATAACTTTAAAAGCAAACGCGTGCAGTTACACTTAAAAGTTTATTACGTTTAGCAGCGTTAATGCGAGAGAGCGATTCTTTATGGAAATGTATATCATTTTATATCGTGCTATAAGAAAGAATATTAACACTGTTGCGTTTCTCTGGTTCGTCTGAACCGTTCATATTGTTATTTCTTTAATGCTACGGCGACGGTATATTATTTTTGTCCGTTCGACCCATTTACATTCTTATTTCTTTAATGTTACCGCGGTAATATATTATTTTTCGACCTAGTTATGTCTTCGTTCCGTTGCAGATGGTTTCAGGTTTTAAAAATATTATAGTTGCCATCAAAACGCTTTTAAAAAAAACAATTCTTTTGCTCTCCATCAAGAGCTACAAAATCATAGTTTTTCGCGACTTTTGGTCAGTTTCTGCATTTCTACAGATTCTTACATTTTTCGATGCGTGTCGTTTTTCTCTGCGGCACCGATTTCGATGAAATTTTCAGGATGTGTATAACTAACATACATCTACAAAATGCATATTTTAAATTTTCATTACGGGCTCTAATAAAAAAGTTATAAATGGTGCCTCTTGTACTTTCTCATGTAATTCTTAGCAATTGTAATTTTTCCAAAATCTTTTTTGCATGTCATTTCGTAAATCAATTCTTTTAATTGTTCAAAAAAAAAAGTCAGGCCGTTTGGACAGCTTTAAAGTGCGTTCAAATACTTTCGTGGCTCACTGTATCCTCGTCCTCCCTCAGGAGAGGCAGGAAAAAAGGTCTTGGATTGCTCGCACTAGAATTTAAAGTTCTATAATTTTTTTCTTCGAATTTCACAATATTACATTCAGAAAAGTTGGAATTTGCGGTCTCCTGAGTGAAAGTTTAACCGAGGCGGACATTTTTGCAAAAGGAAATGTTGCTTGAAATTACCTCAGGAAATTTTATTTATGTTATCTATGTACTAGATAAAAATTGACAAGTTAACCCTTTGATTTCCGACTTATTTTTCAATTTTGTTGCCAACAATTCCCTACTTACTGCTACTTATTTTAAACAATTTTGTTTACTAATTACATTAAATATAGCTCTCAAAGATTGTTGTAATTTATATTTGTGGAACTTGTATTTGATTTTAACGAGTCACTCGACGAATGAGTGCACAGGGTTTATTAACCCTATATTTAGGGTATCCTATCTTTTTATCCCCGACTGTATCGAAAAGATCCATATACCGTTCGATCCCCGGCTCAGAACTCGAGCAGTTCGGGGCTTGCTTGGAGTACGCTTGCACAGGTTTCTTTTTAATAAAATGATTTTATCAATCGGGTGAGTGTAAATAATAGTCGATAAAAGAGCCGAACGTTGAAAGCGCAGGCACGGTTTTTGCAACAGTGATCCCGAGTGTGATTCTAGAGCAGAGTAATCGCGTTGACTCGCGGCGCACATGGCATGTTGCGTGTTGCTCGAGGAGAACGGTATTGTTTACCGACTCGTTATTTATATAGTGAAGGCATTGGTAATAACCGCACCGTGTCGCGTTGTCGCAGCGAACTGCGTTAACCGGTAACCGGTACGCGAAAGATAAGAGAAACGCCACCAGGCCCGCACTCGCCATACCTGCTCGTCGCTTCACGTGACTGCCAAAGGGAATGGAACAAGAAATTATTAATGTTGACTCCCTCCCAGGTGTCTTTCGTTAAATAAAACCTACTAAACTTCCGGAAAATTTCAACTCCGCTCGTTAGATTTACGACCGATCCTGAAAGCATTTAGAGTTCCTCTATTCACGTAACGCTTTTCGGGAGCAACAATTGAAGTCTATTTCAAAAGCGATTCTGTCGTTCATTCAGAAGAAAAGTGACATAAGTGAAAAGAAAAGAAATTTTATAGGAGAGCCATTTGAAAATTATGTACCTAGAATTGCCAATTTTTTAATTGCATATGACCATCTTTATACATAGGATTTACACATATGTTATGCGTATGATAAGTTTATCGAAAATTACTAAAATAAATCCCTTATTTAAACATTATAAGAAATAATTTTAGATTTGACTTTTCTCCCCATATTGTGTTTCACTGATTTTTATATATATACGTTTATACTTCATAGAAGTTGTTGATAAGTTAATAAATTCATTTCATAAGTTAATAAAAACATGTTCGTGCATCATGAAGTATAATAGATTAAACAAATTTTACAGGTGAGCCATTTGAAAATTACCTAAAATTATTGCATCTAACCAACTTAGAAATGTAAAATAATTTGTTGTTATTTAGATACTGGGTTAATTGTCATGTACATCAACTATAAAGATTTATATATTTGTCATTATACTTGTTTTAAAAATATATTTTTAGTTGTGTCACTTTTCTTACGAATGCACGCTATGTTATTCTATTTCTAAGTGTCTGCATATTCATAAATATTTCCAATATTTTCTTTATTACTGCCATTGTTACTGACAATGCTATTTTGCAAAATACTGTTACATTATTTTCAAGCTATATTAAAGAATTTTAAAATACTGTGTGTGTGTTATACATTATTTTCAATCAATTGAACCTACCAAGGCAGAAAATACATTTCCATACAGTTTTTGATAATTGAGATAGGAAATTTTGATTTTGCACGAAGATCCATAGTCTCGTGATTAGGGTAAGGTGGTTGAGGAAATAATTTGTTTCAGGTCGCAATGAGCTACACAGTTTATAAGAAAAACAATTTATTCAATCGATACCGTCTTTATACCAATTATAAACATATTTTTTGGTTTTACCGGTTAACACAAATCTGTCATTCACTCTCACACACGACGAACACTTCGTTGTCGGCATTTTCTCTCATTTCACTCATGCCTCGATCACTTTCTATCCGTTAATATACATATATATTATTCGCTCTTAACCCTCAAACTATCAAGCATGAAAGATCATGTTTAATCAAAGTTGCACTATTCCTTTCCCACGTGTATCGTCCATGTCTACGATCCAACGTCTTTTAAATCAGACTGCGAGAATTGAATTCGAGCTAATCGCAATTAGTCCTCCGCACTCGAAATAGTTCGAGGGTTAACGAAATGCGCAAATTCGTAGTCGATTATTATCCGTTTAGTTACACAAATCTCTTCGAAGTACGTACATCAAATCAATCGCGATCCCTATACATATATCGATTTAATCATTACGACTACAACGGTAACAGCGCAAAACGCGATCGCATTGTTTAACAATTATTCCGACAGTTGGTTTTCCATGCCAGCTATTCGTCGGCGCTTGTCGCAACGGGCTTGAAAAAATATGAAATTTGTATGACGCGGTCGTGCGCGTGATACGTTCGATTTTTGAAATTCGCGCGCCTAATTATCTAACGATAAGCTTAATCGTATGTACTGATCGTCCATCGGGAGATGGCAGTTATAGGGACCACGTGACATCCATACTCCGCGCTACACATCTTCCGCTATTGGCCGAATCGCTTGACGAAGACAGCAAATGCGCGTATTAGTGTGACTGGAACAGAGCGATGCGGTGACGCTAACAATAAGCTCCTATGCCGTAGTAGCATTTATGGTTGCCATTTTGTTGGGGCTTCGTTGCAATATTGGTTGGCAAACCGTTAGAAAAGTCGCCTTTTCATGTAGGTGGGCCAACGTCACTATGTATAATACGAACAGCCAACTGGGCCCGCTAACATATTATTCTGACCTTCTCTTTGACGGTTATTTTTACAGTGTGTATACGGTAAATAATATACATATAAACAATGTTTTTCCACGGTAAAAATTGGGGAAAAAAGGAATAAACTTAATACTTTGATCTGGGCTACTAGATACGTCACAAATTTAAATGAAAGTATCTAAAAAACGAAGGTCATTCTGAAGAAACCCAAAAGGGTTTTCTTATACTACATGAGCACGAACTTTTGCGCGACAGTAACAAATTGCGAATATATACAAAAATAATAAGAAAACAAACAAAAATAAATTTAGAATACAATAATTATATTATGTGTTTTATATGTTGGTAAAAATATATATATATGTTGGGTCAATGTAGTATTATTATACGTAAATTTCTTGTTGATTAAAATTATTATGCAAATTATTATACAAATTGGGGGTTTGTAGACAGAACCACCAACCGACTCCCAACCGTTAGCCACCGTTAGCCAACCATAAATGCTACTAGGGTTGTCGACCATCCCTGCCAAACCCTAAGAGTAAGAATGGGGTCTCCTGATAAACGATCAGTATATGTATAATACAATCTGTACGTACGCACGATGGACCAAAGTCTTCGGTGAATCTCGGGTTCTCGATTGGCTGAACCGATCGATTAAATTTCAAATGTCTCGAATTTCTTTCGTCTTTACACGCGAGAACCCGGAAACAGTACCGCTCAACTAGGTCCAACTTATTCTATCTTTGGTCCTCTAGCCGCTATGATTCGTTGCCAGACATCGAATTTCGTTTTTTTACAAAACTTCTCCAATCATTCTCGCATCCACCGTCCATTTCCATTCTTAATTTCACCGGAACCTTAGACCTCGAACTTTGAATATCAGAATTTACCCATGCTGTAACGCCCAGTATACACTTTCTATTTTAGAAACAAATTCGTCAGTTCTGCCATTTCAATGTGATTCGTTATCGGGAACATTTGCATTTCATGTTGCTGAAATAATAAATATTCTTGCCTTCGAACTAAATACAGGATGTCCCAAAAATGTAGCGTACGATGCAACAGCATCCGATTTGCAATTTCGATTCCGTGGCACTGTTTGTGCTTCGAGGTGAATTCAACTAAAGTCGATTGTACAAAGATCAGGGATTACTTTGGTTTCAGAAAACGCTGGAAATAGTATACTCATTGCACTCATAATTGACGATACGCGTGTCAAAATTCTATTGAAGTTTTTCGAGATATGCAGTGACGAGAAGAAAAAAATATCGAAAGTGAATTTACAACTCGGAAGCACTGTTGGAAAAGTAAAACTAGAAACTTCTCCGTCATTTTGTGCAAATTTGATCACGCTGAAACGTTATCTCTTTATCGTACATACAATTTCATTCTGCTTCGAATGAAAGAAATGTGAATTGAGGTCAAACCTGACGCCATCTTTGCGCAACTTGTTCGTTTTCTAAATTCTTCGTTGTTCCGGAATGCTTGAAATATATGGTATAATTGGACGATTCGTTTGTAAATGGACGTTTGTAATTGTTGTAAGGCACATTTTGCATTTTGATTTTGTAATATAGTGACCACCAACGCCATACTCACCCTCGATTCGGATTTTCGGAGGTCGAATGATTTTCGGTTTTCGGGCAGTGTAGAATGCAAACAGCAATGATATATCGATTATTGCGGCACTGTTACTCTGCATTTGGAAATATCATCTCCCGACGTACGGCTGTTTGTAGAAATTTTTCAAACACACTCTGAAATCATTAACTGGTAGGTTTTAATCTCTTAAGTGGCACGTTCCTTCGCAATGAAAACTCGTCATTTAACTCATAACGACCCGCAGTCTGTTCATTATTCTTCCCTCTAATTCAATTTGGTCTATGTTACAGCAGATCGAGTTCACATTAAGCGATATTATTTACAAAATTTGATTCACGCATTCCGCGCGCAATAAAGATTATAGTTTTATTAAGAATATCATTTCCTACTGCCACTTAAGCGATTAGCGATCATTAACGATCGGCTCGATAAATAAGTGTACGTACATATAAGTATTTTAAAACCCTGCACGTGCAAATGGTAACGCTGAATCGTATGTACGAAATTAAAAACGCAAACATTCTTTTCCATACTCGCATAAATGGGATACGCAAGTACATACATACCTAACAGACATACAGGTGCGTAATGTGCGTTTCATGAAACGATAGGAGCTTTCTTCGTGGTTCCTCCATTACTATCCACTTCAGTTCTCCGCTCAACTTTGTAATATTCACTATGCGAACGTTCAATCGGAGTCAGAGTTGGGCAAAAATTTAATCGACGATTGACGAATAAATTTCTACTTCAATCGTTAATCGCAATTAACAATTAATCTCCTAGTTTAGTCGTTAATTGTGGTTAACGATTAAATACTTATTAATCGTTAATTGGGAATAATAATTAAATTTCTACTTTCCTTTTAATTGTAATCGTCAATCGGATAATTGATTAATGATTAACTGCTGAATCTTCGAAATGAAATACCGAATCAAAACTATATGAATACTGAAAGATATGTAAACTAAGTTTAGGTGTATTGTCATTTGGTCTATAATATAAACTCTATTCACGTGCTTTTATATTTTTTTCAATGATTCCTTTTTTTAATCAACGATTGACTCCAACGAATCAGTCTCCAATTTTTCGATGATTTCGTTTTTTAATCAACAATTGACGATTAACTTCATCAATCGATTGAATCAATCGTCGATTTTTCAATGGTTTCCTTTTTTAATTGTACACATCAGTCAATCAATCTTGATTAAAATTTTAATCGATTAATGCCCAACTCTGATCAGAGTCGCCAGATTAAGTAAGTCTTGTCTCCCCACTCTATCTTCCCCTTCTACGATGCTATCCCCTACGCTTCCGTCACGGGCCGCTCACGTGACGCGCTTCGCCTCTGTCGTGCATGCGTCACGTGACTAATCCGGTACTTACGGAGAGGGTAACTTTTTCCCCTCAATTCTAGTCAATTCCCCTGATCTGGCGACTCCGCGTTCAACCGTGCCTCGACTAGGTAGAAGAAAATTTTGTAAACAACTTTCGTAAGACGTTATAAGTAGATTCTCTACGCAATTTACTGCAGTCTCGATAGTCTTAAATTTCGATTAGAAAAAGTAGATTTTTAGTTTCTTCTGGCTTTAAAATAACTCTTAATATTAGAAAAAGCAGTTTGCATAAACATCTGTAGAAAACTTACGATAATAAAATTTGATTGAGATTTCAGTGAGAATTTCGTAAGACCAGTTACGTACTAACTTGACTAAAATTTTGTGTTCCATAATCCCATGGAATAATTAACTTCGTGGACTTGATTCTCGCAAATGAAGCGCCCGGAACCAAGCAATACAATTACCTAGTTTCGAATATATCCCGTTGTGCTCCCATTCACACGCATGTTTTCACACTGCATTCACATAGTATACGCGTGTGTATATACATATAACTTTTTTTCATCTACTTTAGTGTATATCTATATCTTGTTTGTCTCAAGTATATACTTATTTTATATACACGTGTACGTACATACCGAAAGTACTGCAATAATGGACGGTTCATGATTCCCTATCTAAAAGACATCGTTCAATTGTCAAGAATAATAATCACTAAACTGCGGATCTTTATGCCTTTATGACAATATTTGTTGGGTGAGTGTTGTTTCTAATGCATCAAAGTCGTTAAGGGATGAAGTCAATTTTTATCTTATATCTGCTGGCCACAATCAATTCAGAACATTTTTATTTTGCATAAAAATCCGCAGTCTAATAATCACCTTTCGAAGAAATTAGTAGCATCGACCAGTAAATCTACTATTTCCACAGAATTGCTTTGAACTTCAAAGTAATATATGTTACCTTATCGATAAACTGCGGATCCTTATGCAAAATAAAAATGGTCCGCATCAATCGCAAGACAAAGGAGCCACTTAGGGATGTTTTTCTTTCTTCAATAATTTAAAAAGACGCTCAAAATTACTTGTACCAACATCCTACAATTCTTTTAATCTTTCTACTGTTTCTTTTTTCTCGTACTCACTTTTCTCATAAATGCATAAAATCCGCAGTCTACTTATCAATGATCACAAGGACGGGAAGATTCGTTGAATTCGAACTACGTTTACGCCCTGACAGTAGAAACCAGAGTCACCTCTTCTAACCTTCCCCTTCTGCAACGCTATTTCCCCCACGTGACGCGTTACGTCTCTGTCGCGCATGTGTCACAATGGCAGAGAGGGGGTAACTGTTTCCTCTCGATTCGAGTGAATTCCCCTGATCTGGCGACTCTGGTATAAACATATTATCGTGTTAACAACGAGTGGGCAGAGATCGATTTTCATTGTGAAATTTGATATCGAAGCGAGAAAAGGGACTTCACTTCATTCATTATAAATAACATTAGAGCACGTGCGCTAGGGTGTCCGATGAAATAGCGTACACGTTATGATTTTCTTGTGTTCTATATTATAGAAATAAAAATATTGTAAAAAACAGTAGATGATCGTATTTGAGCTGTTCGTTCGCCGAATCGATTAACCTCGTAAAATAAAAAGTAGAGAAATTCTGATGATATAGTATAGAGTAGACTCAATACAATTATTTCGAAAGGCTTTTCAATTCTTGCGTCTTCAACAATTGAACTTAATTATTGTAAAAATTTCCGATCGAAATTAGGCATCGATCGAGTACTTTGGCAATCAAATCGAGACTAAGGAATTACAAACATTCCATTTAACTATTTGTATTGAATCCAGCGAGAGGATCAACATTGATATAAAAGAAGTAGGTTCGAAAAGAAATAAAACAAAATAGGCGAGTTAAGATTTGAAATGAATCTAATCATGGCTGGTATGAAATCGTTAAAAGCGTTCTAGCATTGCTGGGGTTGATAGATTTGGCGATCTTCGCGATGGAAACTATTGCAATCCGATTCGGTGTGTCTTTTTGAGATGAACGCCATTTTCAGGGACACCCGACGTCACGCTTTCGACACTTACATACGCGAGCGACAATTCTGCCAATGTGAAGTACAGTTCGTAAAGACACCCACGGTCACCGTTGCTGCTCCATGTGGTTGCTCTTCGTTTGCTGATCGAACGGTCGCACTTCACACGCGACGAGATCTAGTTGCACAAAAGTTCAAGCAAGGACGATCGTACAACAATCGTCGAAGTATCTCAACTGTTGCCGGGTATTGGTATCATATGATAAGCGGAGGAGGATTGGAGGGGTGGGGAGTGTCGAACGGTGTTTGGTTGCGAGGGAAGCTGAAGAGAACGGTAGTCGAGGGCGGGGGCGGCTGGATGCTGTCCTTCCCGGTGTCTCCTCAGGTCCACCTTCCTCTGGAAAGCTTTGTCGCAAAGGCCACATTGAAAAGGCTTGTATCCGGTGTGCTTGCGCATGTGAGTGATCAGATTGCTGCTCTGAGAAAACGCTTTGCCACACACCACGCATTTGTGCGGTTTCTCGCCTGCAACAGAAATTCCAAACGGCCCGTTTTAGTGATTTCGACGAAAACAACTTCCATTCTTTTACGATAGTGGTGTGTCGGCAAACTCATTAGTCAAAAGAGTGAAATACAGTAATGTCCCATTCTAAGTCAATTCTTGGTTCTGTGGTGTGACATAGATCGGAAACAGGACACTATTTTTTGTGGCTTCGTCGACCGCGCCGAACGTAGAAAAGGACAGCATGTAAACGCGGACGTGCGGCCGAAGGCGCAACAAAAATAGCGTATCGGTGAGACAATACTAGTGCAATACTGAAACTCCTTTATTTTTAACTTATTTCTAATGAAATTTTACCGATACATTTGCGACATTTTGCTGATTAAAATCACACGACACAAGATGTAATTTGGTCCATATTACTGTACATGTAAAACATAATTTATAATTTATCACGCGGACTAACCCTCTCGTTCTGGCACTAACGCCGTGTCGAGCGAACAAAAGAAGAAGAGGGCTTGCGAATTTCTTATTTCGAAAGAAACATCGTCGCCTTATATCGAAAGAAGACTGTACTCTTGTAACTGCAGGATTGTCGGGTCTCTTACAGAAGCTTTTTTACATTCTAAAATTCTAAATAAATGATTCTCATGAGACTGCCATTATACAGATTCTAAAATATTTGAATCATGAGAATATTTTCCGAAGAAGTTTCTAATAATAATGTTTACTTCCATAAAAGTTTCACACCAACATTTTGCGACCACTGTAACACTATTATCGGTATATGTATATAGAGCTCACACCACTGCTCCATTTACATAGATATAAGGAAAAGATTAAAAATACCCAACAGTATCCACTCATCACTAAACATGACAATCCAATATGAAAATACTTTGAATTGTTTCGGCAAATACAGAAACATTTATGCTCATTCAAATTAGTTCATGTATAAATAATATAAATACTGCCTGCAAAGTAAATAAACAAAATTGTAACGTTTCAACAAATTGTTCTAAAAAATCGTTAGGTATAAGTCGATGATAATTTTTGAAATAAATTATTTAGCAGGGTTGATTACGCTCGTGTATTGCTAAAAAAATATTATATCATATATATTGCCATAATTGCGTATCGTTACACTTGTAGAAAACTGAGATTGTTCATACAGATCAATTTTACAGTTTGTTGAAGATATTTAAAAAATGCATTTGCACTATACGCTATACATTAGTATTTCAAGAAGAAAATTCTTTTCTTTCTTGCCATTCGAAAACATTTTATATTACATTATATATTTTTACCAGAAGGAATCTTCTGGCCCACAAACGAAGTTATTTCCTGATCCTATTTTTCATAAACTATTTTATGTAAATAGGAATTCGCATGAAGATCTGCAGTCTGTTCATGGCACGACACTTAGTATTCCAGAATATTTTACAATTCTAACAACGAAGAATGACGTAGATCACATTCGGAGTGTTTGAATTGTTAATAAACAAAATATTTAAAAACATGATGAAAAAATGTATAGGTGAAATACAAAACTGCGAAGACCTTGGAAGTATTGAAGAATACTATTACTAGACATCGGATCATTATGCATTTATGAAGAAATTGGTTGGGTGATATAATATATAAAATAGTACAAGATTTAAAAAATTCGAGAATATTTTAATGTTGTTTTTAACACTAACCGTACCGCGACCGGCCAAATAGCCGCTTTCACATTGTTTATTTTTTAATGATTGAAATTACAAAGATGCTTCCATTAGAAATTATTCTAAATTATTTTAAAGTAAAATAAAATAAATTTTTATTTTATTCCTACTTCCCATAATTAATGTGGAACATTCATATTTTGCATAAAGATTCGCTGTCTAATTATTACATTATTCTCGAGTGATTGAAATGATTAAAAGAAGAAATAGATTTTTATGTAATTTATGTTTCTTGAAAGTGACAAAGAAAATTGTCACCCTGCATAAAGATCCAATTACAAATAAAATGCGGGTCAGTTGAGAATGATCATTGAAATTGGTATGTGTGGGGATTGAAATTTCTATAAACTTCTTCAATAAGCATTTTCCAGCGTAGTTTCAATAAAGCGATCTATATTCGTATTATCAGTGAAGCCAGTTAATTTGCCAATCAATTACTAGCCAATTGGTTTGCTCGAGCGAAATGCAGTCTCCCAGCAAGATGCAATTTCGATTAATTAACGAGGAAACCGAAGAAGCGCGATTTCGAATAATGAGTCAAGGTGAATCGAGCACACCTGGGTCAACTGATAAATCGTGACGAGCATTTGGTCGTCGACGCGCGACGGTTCGAACAATCCGTTTGCGTCAGAGACGAGCAAAGTCACCTTTTCGACATGATAGATCTTCCATACTTTTCTTCCTTGAATTGCAAACGATTCTCCACGAAGAACAAACTCTCACAGCGTCACTGGTTCAAGCATTGACAGTTTAATGATCTATGTTCGAGCAGCTAAACGTTCGTTCAACGTGCCAGACACGATATCCAGTTTGAATCGTCTTAGTTCTGTATAATGTTCACGTGACAACAGTTATATTCCTTCTCAGAGTCGTGGATTCGTGAAACAGCATTAACAATCAACAAATTTCTAAATTGAAATAATTTCCCTGATAAAAAGATGAAGAACCCATTTATCTGTATATTTGTTATTATTAGACTAAGGATCTTTATGTATTCATGAGAAAATTGGTTGGGTGAAATATAAAACAGTAAAAGATTAGACAAAATGAAGATTGTAATATTGTTTTTCATGTAACAAAGTCATTAGATTAAAAGGCGATAGATTATAACCATTATAATTATAAAATTATTATGCATGAAAGATTGAAAAACGCCTACATGCACCTAATATGTTACCTCCTTGCACTACAATTTATTATATGGTTACGGTGATCAGAACTTCATTGTTGTTCATCGTTTTTTCGAAAAAGAAAACGGTTTCTATCTATTGAATCTCATTTTAAAGAAATTCGGATGTGATAGTCTACTGTAGAAACACTGTTATATTCTACATGTTGGCACACAAATGTTTGCTGCATTTACGTCCACTATCAGGTAAATTTTTTTTCACCTACGGCAACATCGAGCGAGCACACAGTCCGTCCGAGTTTGCTGAAACATCTTTGTTCGCCGTGCAAGAAATTCGTTGAAACTCAAATATTTGCGCCGGGACTATTATCGGATCGTTTAAGAATCATCTCTCATGCGGATCGGGTTGCCGATAAAGTGTAAACTCGTTCGGAGAGTCCTCGATTAGTCGTCTAACGACGATCGCGCGAACGGTTTTTCACGATTGTGGAACGCTGATAAAAGGGCTCCGTGCGTAAGCCGCACGACGGAGCCCGGTTGTCGTTAAGATTCTATCGAGAAGAAATTAATTTCACTCGGGGCGAAGCTACCGGCCATTTCGCGTTATTGTGCCGAAGAACTTATCTAAAGTGCGCAAAACCCAGCAGAAAAAAATTGTCCGCGTAGCCACTCATCTTCCGGCGCGACTATCGATCTCTTCCAACGACCTCTGTCGGAGAGATCCTCCCATTTTCAAATTAATGCTGCAGCGAAATTTCTGAAGTGAAACTTCTTTTTTAAATATCACACTGAAGCTTCCCGAAAGTATTAAATTGTCCCAACAGTTCCTCTCGCAATGTGCACGTTCAGTATTATTAAATAACATGTTCCATTTGATTGTAGGATGTTCAATTTTTAACAATTTTCTTCCGAATGAACTTGTAGTACACCAAAGTATGCACCATTTTGGGCAACGTGTCCTGTCAATGAATTTCAAGTTTCTTCATTCTGTTAAAGTAGAAATTGAATTGTTTGGTCATTCGCGTTCTTTATTTACAACAGGTCACGCCCACTTCTTCATTCAAATAAGGTGGGAGGTGACGTTCGCTCACTATTTCACACAATCGACGGGCTACCCTTCCCTTTCTACACAATTAATAATAATGAATAATTGTTTACGTAACATTGTATTATAATTTATCCATTCATTGCCAGTCTTTTTCGAACGACTAGAATATACAGGGCGTAGCCGGTGGAACAACCGAAAATAGGATGTTTCTACATAGAGAAATGAATCGAAAATGTAGAATAAAATTTTTTCATATAAGGCTTTGCTTTCGAGAAAATCGACTTTGAAAAATCTGTTTATTATACACATTCATTTGAACTACATAGTCATTGTCTGTCGCTGTTTGATCGTCACGGTTTGTCATATTTACAAACAAGACTGCGTAGACTACATATCTTTGTGCAAACTCATTTTCGAATACTATTTTAATAAAAACTAGAAGAAGGAAAAATTTATTTCACCAACGAAAAAATTATCTGTTAATATTTTCGTTTTGCCTTTTAAAAATATTCTCTCGTATTATTTTCGACTATTTTCAACTTCTTCAAATCGTTAGAAAAAGGAACATACGTCTATGTGGCTTCTGTATCGTATAATTAATGCAAACAATTTTTATTTTGCATAAAAATCCGCGGTCTACCGATTATCTTTGCTGTACTACTCTGACGACCTCGAAATTTTATTTCTGTTTAGCATTCGCACTTTCGAATGATAAATGATTAACGTTCCTGACCGAGCGTGCTCATTTTTATTTTGTCGATACGCTATGTTCTTACATAATTTACTGCGCTAGAAAAAAAAACAAATTTCTTCTCGATCACGGATGGGAAAAGAGAGACAGACTGAAGTTATCTTTCAACATATGAATTTTCATGTAAATTCGAAACAGATACGTTGTTGCAATGCAAATAGACATTTTCCCGGTAATATTTCCTATTAATATTGAACAATATTTTACGTCAACGTGTAAAATATAATAAACGCCGTGACGTGTCGTGTTCTTACGTCACGTTCTTAGTTATTGGGAATATAGTCTGCACAGAGTTGTTTGCATAGAAGATGAAAAATTTTATCGCCGTAGTCCGCGACGTTTTCTCTATACAATTGTGAAATGAAGATTGTCTTCTTTGTGTTTTAAACAGTGGAAAGATGTGTTCAATGAAATTACACTTCCGCTGGAATATGCCATCCTTCTAATATGCAAAGGGGAATTCTGTGATCGGAATAGAAAAACGAGACTGATTCAACGGCGTCCCGTCCCATCCGCTCTGCGAGTTTCTCCTGCGTGCATGATTCTTTAATGGGAAACAAAAATACGGATCTTAATGCAAAATACAAATTTTCTCCATCGGAGCGCAAGATACAGACGTTACATGGAAATTTCTTTTTCTTATTGACCGCTTTAACATGCGTTGAAAATAATGTTTACAGGGTGGGGGACATTCGGACGTTAATAGTTTTTTTTATTTAGAGGATTATTTAATTTAGAGGTCATATGAAGGTCATCAACTATCTCACAAATAGACACACATAGTTTTTACTGCACCGCTTAGTGCATCTTGATATTATTCACAAGAAAGTGTAGAACCTACTTACGTGAGAAAATCATTTCTTCAAGAGGTATTCGAGGAATAGCATTGTACATATAACGAAATTATGGTGACGAGATATCTCGTCCATAGCATTGCATAACGAAATCATGGTGACGAGATATCTCGTCCACAGCATCGTTTCTTCGACATCGTGGAAGCGAGATATCTCGTCCATTGTATGTAGTAAAAGGGTTAAGAGAGAAAATAAATTTCTATTCCGCTCTAGGTTATTGCAATTCAGGTAGAGAAATTTTATCTTGCATAGAAATCCGCTGTCTAGTCGTAGCATACAAATATTTATTTCGCTACAAATAATAATAGTCGTGTAAATCGAAATGGTAATTGACAATTGAAGCATTTGCGGATACGGAACGCTTGTAGACAACCATCTTTCATTAGTTTTAAAAGGGTTATAGATCGGAAGCCGACCGAACAATTACGATAATGGTATTTTTCTCGGCACCGTACCAAGCGGTGACACAAACGAATATGCTTGTGATAACAAGGCGTCATCGTCGCTCGGCTTTGTTCATAGCAAAGGCTCTAACTCCGATTATTGTATCGCTGCAAATCGATGGCGCGCCTAATCTCGAAAAAGAACAGGGTTCAGACATGACGATGACAACACCCATGACATTTTCATTATTAGAAATGGGCTTTTTTTTCTCCTTCCAACTCTTTGTCTCTTTGTCATCTCAATCTTAATAATCTTATTAAACAACCCTCAGAATTACTTGATTGTTGAAAAAAAGATATTTTCTATAAATTTTAATTGTTAATAACAATGGTGCAATAGCGGCTTGAAAGTGGCATCCTGTAAATACGCCGTGCAGCGTACAATGCACAAAAATGATCTAAATAAAATAAATCAAAATGGAATCGTTAATTTATGCAAAAATCCCATTTTTTAATTTTTATAGGATTTTATTTCATGCCACTTTCTTAAAATTTGTCTATAAAAATTGAAAATTCCATAAACATCCACAGTCTAGTGATCAGTCAAAAATGTAGAATAAAATTGTTTACACGAGGCTTCATTTTCGAGAAGATCGAGTTTGAAAATTTAGGAATAGGAATGGTCCGACGCGTCTGGTCATGATCTACTCGTTCTACTTACAAATGCTAGGCGCGCGACCTCGACGGATTTTCAAAGTCTATTTTCTCGAAATCAAAGCCTCGTATGAAAAGATTTTATTCTACATTTTCGATTGATCCCCCTATGTATATTCGGTTGTTCCGCCAGCTACACCCTGTACACTCCGGAACGAAAAGATAGCACACTGTGAAATTAATGTAATTTCTGTTTATTAAACATTAGAAATTCAAGTATTTTTATACACATATTTTTTAGTGCGTCTTTCATTAACTTATCTATTTTTATTGAATGAAGTAGAATTTATAACGAAATATAGAGGTACAAAATGATAGCACACTTAATGAAAAACTTGAAATGTAACAGATTTGACCGATAAAAATCAATGCTCAATATTTTGTAGGATCTCCTTTACAGCTATCGACTTTAATCATTCGGTTTGGTAAATATTTATACAATTTTTTAATACTGTTTTGGCTAATATTCTCCCATTCATCCAAAATGCTCTACTTTAAATCGTCAATATTTTGGAATTGTCTGGCATTTTGGTACACAGCTCTGGCAAGATGTCCCCAACAATTTTCAATAATGTTGAGGTTGGAGATCTTGTTGACAACTCCAAAACTCGAATAATTTTTGAAGAGAAGTATTTCTTGACCGCTTCCGCCGCGTGTACTGCGACATTATCTTGTTGTAAAATGTGTTTATTTGCAGCATTTCTTACAGCGTAGGTGTTTAGTTGTTCCATTTTTTAACAAGCTCATAATAACTTTTCGCTCATATTAACTTCAATATCGTATGTACTTCACATACACTTAGTTTGTTTCCACGACCCATTCTTAACACTTCAGTACGTTGTTTTATTAAATAGGCACGAAAGAAGCGAGTACCCACTTTATCAATTACGTTTTGCAATGAATGTTTGCTCCTCAGTAACTTCTGCACAACTGACAAATGTAAAACTGCTATTTGTGCTATCATTTTGTCCCGCTTGTGGGCCCTAATATTAACGTTTCCATTTCGAATATTCTATTGAAGTAAATATTGTGAATAATATTCAGTACATTGTACGTACAGCCATGTCAGAATATGTTGACATATTAAAATATTCATTTTCTTCAGTTGAATGTACCAAATAAGGGAAAATAGACGATGTGCTATCTTTTTGTCCCGGAATGTATATCCTAGTTGTTCGAAAAAGACTGTCAGTGATTGGATAAATACGATGTGTTTTCGAATCACTGTATGTACACTGGCGACATTCAACCGGTGTGGAAGTATCAACTTGAACTTGAACGAGTATTGACGTACACCGCGAATTGGTTTATCGCCGCCCGTACGGTGCTGCGATTCTTTTTTTCCTTTTTCATAACTGTTTCGGAAAGTAATTCCCGTCTGTGTTTACACGTGCGAGAGATAACGTATGCGGGCGATGCCACGGCGAACGTTGCAGAAATGGCGATCAGAGTGGATGTCATTGGCAAAAATTATATATGGTACTTGTTAAAATGTGACGTCATGATAAACATAGAAAATCTTATATGATTCCTTTTTATCAAAAACTTAATATTTCTATTTTTATTTACGTTTACATAAAACTTTATTTAACGCTTCTGTCATTGGAAAATCTCCGAATCGGAAAATCATATTACACAAAGGCGACTTTCTGTTTTTGGTATATACCATAAAATTGATTAAACTCTATTGTTATCTAAACCAAGCTGAATAATTTCGTTTTAAATCATAATCTGAAAAAAGAAGTTATTGGATCGCATTATTTCAAAATAACTTCTTGGTGTATGGAAATTAGGAAAACTTTTTAGCGTTAACATAATAAATCAAGTAATGTTGACAGGATTGTTTAAACGTTTGTGACATATACGAGTCGATTTTATGCAGCTGTGTCTACACGAGGATTAATCATTTTTATTATGTTGTTACAGACGCCTTGTTTGTCTAATTAAATATTATGTTGCCACCGATGTTATGAAAACTTTCAACGTTGAAATTATATCAAGTAATTTCGAGTGTTTGTGAAGTGACGAAGGTGTCCATAAATGAGAGTTTACGAATAAAATTGCTACTGAATAATTTGTTGAAAAATTCTCAATTATTTATGTTTGTTAAGTGTTTAGAGTGGTCAAATCTGGACAAAGTGGTACAGTTTGATAAATAAATGTTAATCAGTTGACGTATCCGTGAAGTGGAGATCATGCCAAGACGAAAGCCCATTAAAAAGGGATTATCTATTTTGGGGGAATTAGGCTTAGTATTTAGGACATCTCGGGCAGCGCAAAGACGTCAAACGAGAATGATTTAAAAACCAGACATCTCGAAGACAATTAAAAATTTTTCGATAGCTTTGTCATTACGTATCAAGATTTAAGGTTTAAAGGTTTATCGAACAATGTCGTATTATTTTTCCCTCGGCGTAAGGAATTCTGAAAAATAGATGATTTCCAAGGTATCGATCTGCGAATGTAGACTGCTGTATGTTGCATTATTTTCATTGTAGCTAACAATAAGTGTCTTCGATAAATACTTTATGTATGGTTGAGGAGGTACTAAACCGTGATTGCATTTCCGCGCGGTTCATGAAAGATTCAGAACTTTTCCAACAATCGAAAAGATCTTCGAACGAGAAGTGCTCGGTTCCCGAGGACGGCACGGTCGTTTCGTAAAGTATTAATTGCTATTGACAATTATGTAAGCGCGTCCGAAGAGGGGACGAAATAGGAAAGCAATTTTAGCCGATGGATAATATTTATCGAGAGTGTCGGCGACCGAAGAACGCGTATGCACGAGTACGTCGTCGTTTTCTATCGATCCATTTCGACTCTCATTACCGAACCCTTACCGGCCGGTTTAAATATTTACCGACTGAAACGTTTACTTCGTGGCCGATTTTAATGATAGCACTGGATACGTTCCACCGAGTATGCGTCCGCGTACGTGTGTTTTGGTAGGCAGCCCGCCTGTTTAATTATGCAACGATCGCTTAATGAACTTCACATAATGGCGTCGCGTAGATTACGAGAGACCAAGAGTGGACATATTGATTTTCCACCGCGACTGAGATGCTTCTTCATCGACGTGGAAAAATTTACTCTCGCGTGTACGGTAATGCCTCGATCTATGCGCGAAAGATGTGTCCGATACTTCTGACAAATTCATCCCCACAGGCTCTATCGTCTAATTAAACACTTTTCTGTTTTCAATTGTTTCTTTATGACGCTTCTACTATTATATTCGAGACTGGTTAAACTCGTGCTCGTTAAAATGACACCAAACGCGGTGTAATTTAGATTACATTTTCTGATTTAATTGCCGATATAGTAGAACGACACAATTTATTGTGCAAATTAATGAATTTTCATATTTCATATAGCATTATAGCTAAGTTCTATTATCAGAACGCTCACGCCTCCTAGATTAGTTCGCATAATCGAGGTTCCACCACATTGTGAGTTAAACAAAGGAATATAATCGAAATTGTGTCGTGTTTGGTGTCGTTTCAACCAGAAAAATGTCACAAACATGCTGGTAATAGCTCTGTACATATACAAGATTAATTAAAAATAAAGAAGTTTATAAGAAGTTTACAATAATTTTTAAAAATTTCTTTGCCTTCTTATACTATATTCAATAAATATATTTTTCTAATTTTCGCAACGGAATCGAATATAATCATTTTGATTACTCGGTAGATACTGCTAATGTTAAATTAACTTACTGTTTTCTGATTTGCGTTGTATAATAGGAGGAAAATATTTTATGTTAGCTAAAATCTTGTAAAATTGGAACGTTTTCTTAAGACTCGTCAAACCTTATTAAATTCTGTATAAAATTTTCACTTTGAGTCTGGAACCGAAATATGTGAAAAGAGTTTAGGACTTTCAAAATGGCGACACGTTTGATAACAAAAAGACAGTGGTTTCATGCTTCTATTAGAATTTTCACAACAATTAGTAGATCAAAAGAATAGTGAAACGATCAAATGAGTTGAGGACCTTCGGAATGGCGACACGTGTGATAGGAAAAGACAGTAGTTTCGTGCTTCTATTACAATTTTTAGGATTAGTGGGTCAAATTTCGAATAGTAAAATATGAAAATTTATAATTACGTAATTGTTGTCTCTGATGTCTTACGATGCACGGGGGCCATTTTTATCTAGCATAAAGATCCGCGTAGTGTACTTATGTCTACCGTACGAATGGAGATCGAAGCTAGAAATTTCGCCGAGGTCATGCGATCGAGTAAATCGTGGAGAATCGCACAATGTATGCAGTAATGGTATAAATTGGTTCGAAAGAACTGGAGGAATGCTCAATTGTCTTCAAGTACGAACGCGGAATTCTACGACGGTACTATCGTTTTGGACATGATGATGGTTCTTTAGCTATCGTTATACACTTTGCCTGAATGCGGGCACACAGGAGTATACAATTTCCTAGAATATAGCTAGGTACATTAGCGAAGAAACAGCAATACAAGTGAAATTTTATCGATAACCTTCTACTTCCTGTTCAAGTATCTTTTGTTCGATTGTAGCTTACTGTTCTGTTGGAAACTTGGTCCGGGATGTTACATCTTTATTTCCCCGACAAATGCATAAAAGACACACGCTCATTCTTCAAAACGGTCATAATATTCTGCCATATGCAATATTTTCTTTGAAATTGGCCGATACGCGCGCCGAGGTCACTGTAGCTATCATTTCCGGTTGTTCCGATAATGATTAGGGATCTTCGTGCGATATTTTCCTGCTGCAATTTCGACGTCGAAACGCATCACATACTACCCCTGGCGAAAATTATTCGAAAATACAAATCAAGTGTCCACCATTCACTAAATCATTTTTATGGATTTTCTCAGACTAGCTGCCACTTAAAGTGTTAATATGATAATATCGGTTGGAATTAGGGTTGCCAACCGTCCCAGAATTTCAAAGGAAGCTATGCTTTTGTGTATTGGAAAAGCTCACAACAATATAATTTTAGACTTATTACTAGACTGCGGATGTGTATGGAATTTTCAATTTTTGCAGACGAATTTTAAAAAAGTGGAATAAAACAAAATCTTATTTCCAATGTGGTAGTAACCTCTGCAGATTTATAATAAATAAAACTTGTACTAAATTCTGGCGAATTTTATATTCTACCATTTTTTGAAAATTTTCAGAAACCATAAATGCGTAAAGATCTATTTATTACTATTATTACTATGTATATAAGAGGATCACCAGGCTCGTATAATAATTAAAATTGGAGAAAAACATTAAAAAATTGTATTATTACTTATTTGTACGTAAAACAAATTTCCTCGGAAGTCTAGATATTTTAAGTGGTACTTCTCAGTGGAGAATATTGTGAAGTTACATATATGTACATTCAGTTTCGGGCTATATGTCCCAGATTTGTGTGAAAAAGTTGGCAACCCTAATTGGAATCGGAGGATATTACTCCACGGAGTTTTATCAAATCAGAGAACTATGATCTAAGGTTCTCTTCGTGAATTTGTCCTTGTCCAAGTAATTGTCCTTCTTTTCCATACAATTGCATACATAATGATGAATAAACAACTTCATTTTTTGGTTTCCGATCAGCAGTTTTTTGAAACATACTCTATGTATACAAAAATATACAACTCACGTGACTTTGATTATTTTTACTCGAAGAATAAAAATTTACTCTAATGAAAAAGGTTCTTCGCGAATTCGGAGATACTAGGGTAAATGTGTACCTATATATATATACAAGTGCTAGTAACTTGTCTGCGGGTGCGTCTACAAAAATCCACCCTTCCCAAGGGTTTCCAATCCGAAATGTTCTGTGCGCTGCGCAAGTTGCACGCGCAAGTCCCCAGAGCTTTATACATATGTGTTGTAACAATAAGGTCTGCTGCACCTCCCACAGGAATTATTTATACTGTAAGGTTTCGTCAGAGAAAACTATGCTAAAAAATTGACAAGCACCGTGCGACTACCCTTACGCGCAGCCCTACTTTCGTAAAACCCCGAACTATTATTACAGCGTACACTTGAAAAGTTTCTTGAATTCGCAATCGGCCCTAAACATATACTCTCTGCTCGATTTCCGATCGGAGTAAATCACGACAGAATCACGTGGGTCTTTCGAATACCACGTTGCTGGATGATATTGGACCTTAAAAAATTTCTAATTATCATTTAATTAAGTACTCTTTATTTCTTGTCACCAGACACAGGATGTTATACATTTACGGTAGAAAACGGTAATTTCAAACAGTAAGAAGAATAAGTGATTTCAAGAGCATCAATATATTAACATTAATAAAGAGAAACATATTTAAATAAATAAGCTAAACAACTAAATGGCTACAGTGCCCGGCGATTGCAAAATCTTTTGTTTAGTGACACTTTTGAGTTTTAACATGAATTACACGTATAAAATTGTTTATTAAAACACAATATTTAATAAGAATTTTTTGAATACTCTTATTTTACGGTTTCAGTGATTAGGACCTTTTTGTTTCACAATTTTTTAAAAACAGGAGAAAATTTATAGCTGTACATTAACAAAACCAAAATAGAATTTTCTTTCTGTTTAAAGGAAATAACATATTTATTAGACTTTGCTCAGAGTCTTCGTCAGAATCGCGAAACAGCAATAACATTAGAATAATTAAAAAATGGTGTTACATAAATTTCAGCCTATTAAAATTGTTAATGAATTTCTACTTCAAACTAACTAGTTGCAATAGAAAATTTGTAGTTTTTCTATAAAGATTTGCAGACTTCATGATTCTTAAGAAGCAAAACTCTGGCACCTCGTGACGCAGACACGACAGTATTCGACGGACTGTTAATCTGCTGTCTGGTGTCTGATTATTTGTTTCTCAATGCGAGGGGTACAGTAGAGAAGATGCTACGATACTACGTCAGTAGCGCCTGCCACTTTGTGTCGAAGCAATTTATGCAGCAAGTGAATTGGGCCGAGTATAATTAGAGTTAATTAATGCGAGGAAGTGTGCGATAATGGTATACGAATTAACAGGGGAGTCTGGAAATAAATTGATATCGATCTACTCGTCGTATCTCTTCGCGTTTCTTTTCATGCGACAACTGTTCCCGCCTTTTCCATATTCAAATTCTTAGCACGCACGGCAGCCGGAAAATATTATTCTCTAGACTGTAGATAACCTATATGCATTTATGGAGTACAATAAAATGAGACGGGTTGGATTTTATGGATTTCTAAGCATCGCAAAACTTGCCAATACACTGAAAGAACACATACTAATTCTTGTTAAAAAAAACGTGATTCGGAGAATTAGAATTTTGTACGTGCATGGATTTCAGCTGAAATGGAAAGAAGGCATCCGATTTTCTGTAACATCTGCTTTTTTTAAGTTATGTAGGTACTACAGTCTTCAAATTCTTCGAATTATAATCCGTTTTTTGAAATGTCTGAATTGTCTGAAATCCATAGTCATAATAGATGTCCACTTCATTCCTATGTTCAAGCCTAAAGTACTGGGGAATGGGGTGGACAGGTATTATGACTATGAGGGTTTCAACCTCTTTCTCGAGAAACAGACCATGGAAACCATTCGAAATTAATTAAGAACATACAGGGTGAACTAAATAAATCTCTATTGCATATTGGTGCCTGATTGTTTAACTAAAAAAAATTATTTAGATGAATGCTTCTGACAATTGCAGATCTATTCAAGCAATGGCTAGCAATTCTAGAATTCTAGCAATGGATAGATCTATTCAAATCTTAACTCTCGAACTTTATTTCACATATTTTTGAACGTATGTACTTCTTTGAGATCAACGTTAATGTCCTTTATGTAATAACATGATATAGATACCAATATAAATAATGAATCATACGAGTTGGCTATTAGAAAATAAGAATTCAGATGGAAAGTTTGTAGCTCTGATTGTGAGTCAAAATGGACCTAAATCTCGCCATTGAGTATTAATTGTAATTGAGAACATTTCGAGCATAAGTTCAATTCTCTCTTCAACCACAAGAGTCAAATTTTAAAAGGCGACCTTCATATCTCGATACGGAAGGAAAGCAAAAGAAACTAATTATCACATTGTACTTTACAATGTAATTTAGGAGGCACAATTAGCTGGATCACCCTACACTTTCAGCAGAAGTTATCCTCGAATATTGCCGACGATGTGTTTTTATAATCTTCTGGCAATTAAGCACCATTATCCGCCAAGGTTGCCTCTATCAAAGCACAATCGAATGTGCTGATGCCAAATGAAACGTGTGCGCGTTTAACTAGCGATTTGTGGTACACTTAAAACAGAAGAACCATTATACAAGTGTGTGCTTCGTACTCCAGGGTTACATTATGCAATGCATGCGACATATTTTATCTAACTGTTAATTATGCGGCGACGTCTAGTTCTGAACGGTGCAACGCGAACGAGCTCCGTTGCCGTGCGAGAATCCGCGGACAGTTTTCGAACGACGAATCTCTGATCTAAGCTCGGGTTTCAAACGAAAATATTCGATCCGTTAATGCGATAATTAGACTGCGGATCTTTATGCATTTATGAAGATTATGACTTTATGAAGAAATTGGTTGGGTGAAATATAAATCGGGAAAAGATTTAACAAATTCAAGAACGCTGTAATGTTGTTTTTAATGTAACAAAGTTGTTACGGGATCAAGTCAATTTTTATATTATACCCGCTTTCCACAGTCAATGCAAAACATTTTTATTTTGCATAAAGACCCGCAGTCTAATGATCATCGAATGAATTATGCGGTTGTAAAAAGCCCAGATGAACCATTAGTTTTAGTTTATTTGTACGCTGTCTGCGAATCAATATCTGAAAATTGAGTTTGTTCCTTTACAACGACTGCTTAAAACATAATTTACAATTTGTTTTACCGTTTTATAGAACACAAAAGTGAGGAATAACTTCGGCGGTGTAAAAGATTGCAGTACAAAGCTCGATAAACCGACTAGAGAAAATAGTAGATCAAGTTTCCAGCATTCGTTGCAAAGGGGGAGCTCCAATCTTTAAATCTACGGTAGTTTCAGTCACGAGAAAAATCATTCAATGCTTTTACACACGTTTCAATTTGTAACATTTCGGATGAAAAAAGCGTCTTGGGTTTCCCAGTTGTTGTGTCATGCGTAACTATCTTGGATAAAAACGAACGATGGGTAGCAAATGTAGAGGTTCCAAGCTTAAACATGAGACGAGGTGTATTGTTATACTATCTTTTAACGAAATTGTCATATATTTTTAATTCATTGCATGCTGAAAACGATAAATCGGCGATAAATGACAATCTGTTCGTGTTGTAAAAGTGGGGGACAACTGTAATTTCCTGGTATGATAATGGAGCCTTCGAATTACACGACGCGGTTAATTTGATTAAAATGAATGCTGGAAGGATTCGTTGAACAGAAATCGCGACGACGAACGTTTAAGTTTGCGTTACTCGTTTTGTGGAGCAGGGGCTAGAAACGTTTACACGGTTGGGTGGGAAGGGGAGCATACGTTCAGCCCTTACTATGCCGGTGCTAATTAGAAAAGGACATGAGGCTCGTGGCGGGCACGTGTCCCACCGGAAACTGCTATAGACCATGACAAACAGTGCGTTTCCCATCACTCGTGCGCTCCTTCCGGTCGTTTCTATGGGAGGTCCCGATTAAATCGTCCCTAAAAACTTTCTGTCGCCATATCGAGTTTCTTTTTACATGCAACCTACTTTTTCGTTCCATTCCCACCGGTTTCTGCTCGTGATTCCAATTACTATAAAATAATCTTGGAGCAGAGACACGTTAAAAGATTCGATTTTATAAATTGATAATATATCATAACTGAATTATGCAATAAAAATATTGGGGAAGCTTTTTTAGAGAATATTTTAGTGACATTACATTTTAGAGGGGTTTAATTATAATTTAGATTACATAGTTGTAATACAGGATAATTAGGTTTAGGGATTTAGAAATTGTATTTACTGAGCGAATTTTATATACTAACTTAATTTGCGGTTCATTATGCAATTTATAATATAATGCAGCAGTATTATTTATAGTCAATTATTAATAGTTGTACTAGATATTTGTTTCTTTAAAATCATAAATGTTTCTTCATTTATTTAATTATATAATAATAGATATAAATAATAGAAGTCTATTAATATGATTCTCAATGATTGTTCTATGTATATTGAAAAGGAGCTTTGAATTATTCTTTAAAACAATATTTGGATAACGTTCCTGAGGGTTCATTGTTAGTTTATAGTTTATATCTAAAATTGCCATTACCGTAGATATAATTCTTCAAGAAATACTCACAAGGAAAATCGAACCAGTAAATTAAAAAAATTATCAAACTTTGCACACAAGTAGATTAAGTTACGCCTAATACAACCCTACTTCTCGCATTAAAGGGGTGAAATCAATATTTAAATATTTTCTTTTAATATCTCAAGAACAACAAATGATATTAAAAGTTGAAACAAAAGTTGCACGGTATTACTGTCCACCAAACTGTGTAAACAAAATATTTTTAAATACACTTGTTTTCATTTTTTCTGGGAAATGGTAATCGACGAGGACGAGTTCTGACGTTTTGTAAAGACATACTTCCGAAGGCCCTGATTGTTTGTCTCAACGGACCTCTTGTCGATTACATTAATCATGTTAGAGCAACGTATTGCATATTTGATGTTGCTTTAATTTAATGACAAGCCAAGAATGCTGCGAGGGTCTCCAAATAATTATAGCTGTCTTCAGGATTTCTCGACAAATTACGTGCAGATGGGAAAGCTACGGAAAATATAAAACACGCGAAATCACATTGCGATTAGCTGCACCTAGCAGACAATTGAAAAAAATTTGCAAAATCTGGTGTAACACGATCGTGGGGTTCGTGTTTCATATACTCGATACTTTTACCCACCCTTCTGGAAACTTTCATTTTGCCAACTTTTCACGTCGTTTATACTTCGATTTTTCTGGGTCCCTTGCTAAATACCATTGCTTGGACTAATTTAAGGTTGGAACTACGAAACCTGTTAAAATGACGGGTTCCAAATTTTACGTTATATATATTTTTTAAACAATTCAATCATTTTATTTGTCTGTATATCGTGGTAGAAAGTTGCAAAAGATTGGAATGAACACATGATTAAATAGTCACTTTTAGTGCTATGTCGATCAAGTTTGCTGAAGTCACGTTTCTTTGTTAGTCAAGAAAGTTATAAGTGGACTGTGAATTTGATGCATTTAAAAAATTAAAGAATATTAATGTATTACTATTTCCAAACCGTTAAAATTGTCAAAGAAAGAACGTGTTTTCTATTTGGTACCTATTGGATTTAGTATAGAATAAAATATCTATTTAATTTCATTAATTGAAAATGTATTGAAGTACCTTAATATTTCGTCGATATATTTGTCACGTACCAATGGCAGTTACGTATCTCGCATGAATCAAAAAGCCTAATCTGCTTTTATTATGCTAATCTGTTCCTCTTCCGGCTTACGACCGGTCAGAACTAATTAAAACGTCTTCCAATCGTTTCTTCTTATATGTATTTCGACTGACGAAGAGAATTTGTCACTTTTTAAGTGACACTGTTTTGCATATTAAATATATCGTGTAAATGCCACACTGAATTAAATAATTACATTTATTTTTTAACACATAAATGACAACGTATTTGTTCTTACAGCTTTACTGATTATTTATGATTATTCAAGACTGAAAACTTCCCTCTGTGCATTACCTTATCTTTGAAATCCTAGAAAAACGAGTCTGTCCCCTTAATGGACTGGCGCGAATCTCTCGCGCCGAATATTCGCGTTGTATCCTTTATCGTCGGTGGGACGAACGAAAGCATACGCTTATCGTGTCGGGTACGTGGCATGCAGGTTCGCCGAGCGGAACGTGCGCGATATACCGAAAAAGCTGTAGTGTCGTGGCCCGTCGAATAGACCAAGCCTGTTTGATCCACGCGCCGCGTGCATGTTAACGTGCACTATACAATATACTCGTAACAGAGCGCATCCTCGACCGGGGTGCATATCCACATATCCACGTCCGTCGCTCCTACGGTCTACTGCCCAGCTGTTTCACGTGTGTACACACGTATCGCGACCATTTCCTGACAATGAGTGTCATATGCCCGTGAATCACGCATGGATCGCGGTCTCGCACCCACCGGCATATTACGATTCTTGTTGCCATCGCTACATGTATTTGTAACCACAGATCAACCGGACAGAAAGGATTTTATGCTACCATGAAAATTACTCCTATCTGTAATGTGCGCTTATACGTTGTCGGCAACGCAACTCCTAGTATTCGATGAATACTTCTACCTGTGGTTGTTTCTGCCCACCTTCCTCATCAAACTTATTCAACACAATATTTTACCCCTTGACTCGAGGCTAATAATTTCCTCCTTTTATGCATACGATATCGCATGCATTTATTCATAGCTAGACAGCAGATTTTATGCATTTATAATAAAAATAGGTAGGTGTAACCTGAAGCAGTAAAAACATTAGAAGAATTTAAAAATACTGTTATACATATTTATTATTTTCAACCTCCTAACCATATTACGAGAGAAAATAAATTTTTATTTCGCTACAGTTTGTTACAATTCAAATAGAAAATGTTTATTTTGCATAAAGATCCGCTGTCTATTCGTAGCACACTTGAGAACTTGATGTTTGTGTCACTGAATTTTTTGGGATTGTGACTGAATTGTTAAAAATTTGTTCGGACTGAATAAATCATGTACACAATTCATACAATGCGAACAAATCTGATAATGTAAGGCGTAAGGTTTCATGAATTTTTCATGAAACTTTTCCTAATATACAGGGTGTTTCGTTTATCATGACCACTTTCCTTTTCGTCGCTTTTGCAGATAACACAAAACGGTACGAATTAATATATTTCCCCTTTGAGGTAATTATTTTTATGAAACCCAATCCACCAGGTTCTGGAACGTTGGGAGACGATTGTAGAAAATGGCGTCGAATGATGCAATCACGAATTGTTTAACAAATCTCTCATTTCAAAATGTAAACTGCTCGCGTTGTATTTTCAAATCGAGCTTTTGCAATCGTACGACAGAAAGTGGGATCTTTAATCATTCAATTATTCGAATATGACGGATCGTTGACAGTACGTGTTTAGTTGACGAAAAAAAGTAGAAGTGAAGAAGAAGTGGAAGAACTGAAGAAGTTGCAAACTAGATACACGTCCAAGGGTGTTCAAGGGAGAGTAGGTTGTATGCGCATAGGTTTCGACGAACCCGCGACAACAATTGTACATTAAATAATGCAGCGAGTGAACGAGCGTATTAGGAACGAGACGGCTCCCATAAACAATTCAAGAACGACCATCGCAAGTTTCTTCGATTAGAAAGTTGGGAACGCGTTTAGATGCGCACACCTGGGAGGAAGTTCCATCGTTGCCGAGTCGATAGAATCCTCTGCGTGAAAACTTTCGTCGGAACCATCCCCCTAGCCTGCTCGTTTTGTGTCCCGATCAGAGACGATACGTTATTTCGATCTGTAAATAGTTTTCGTCGGAAACTCACCGGTGTGGATGTACGTGTGCTTCTTCATGTCCGATTTCTGGTGAAACCTCTTGCCGCAGTACTGGCAGGGGTACGGTCTGGTGTCCGAGTGGATCAAGAGGTGAGTGCTGAGGGTGCTCGAACGCTTGAAAGCCTTCCCGCATTGTTTACACTGAAACAAATATCGAGACGTTCACGATGTTTCTATTGTTCCCCCGCGTGATCGCGAAATTGGCTGATCTTGGGTTTTCGCACTTATTCAGCCTTACTCCTTAGCCCAACGGCTCTAACGAGTAATTCCTGTAATTCCGATCAATTTCAGTTTATTTAAAATTTCTTTTCTCACGTCATGTATTAACCCTTTGCACCCGGTGCTATTTTGACTCGAAAATTACGTAGACTAATTCCATCGTACAGTGAAATCTTGACAAGTCGAACCTCTTCATTAATCGTTAATCCTAATCCAATCGTTAATCCTAATTTACGATTATAAAGATTGATCACCGAACACATGTTTCTGGGTATGAAACATTTAAAGAAATGGCTAAAAATTTGGATGGACGTATTCTTGTTATTTTTATAAAGTAATGTAAAATGGTTACTTTTAGTGCTCCGTAAACCTGATGTTAAGAGTGTCCGAATATTAATAAGAGTCACTGTATATTATAATTTTACATAATTTAATATTATTAAAGGAAAATAATATGAATTATACAAATTTTATAGAAATACATATATGTATACAGGGTGTCTTAGAGGTTTCAGGTGCTAAACTTTGTCAATATATGTATTCTATAAATCTACACAAGAACGAAATGTTATTATAAACAAAATTATAGAATTCGAAGCGCATAGTCAAGCGACATTTAAGTACATGTACTTTCATGCGAACTGAGTTCACTATCTGCAGTCATTAAATTAATCCTAATTTTTCTTTACAACTTATCATTTAATATTACTTTGTACTACTAATCACTTAGTACTAATTGTTACTACCAATACGGATTTTAATATTAAACTCTTAGACACAACTAACACTTCATTTCAGAATGGCCGCCGACTTTAGCAATACAAGATCGACAGCGTTTCGAAATGCAATTTATTGCTGTACGAAGTTCATTTGTATTTTGAATCGTTAATTCTTTGCGTCGGTACATTACAAGTATTTGTTCATGTATTATAAACTTTCTCCTTTAAAGTTCCTCACACATACAAGTGAGTAGCGTAATAAGACACCATATTTTCGTTTATAACTTTTTAATAAAGCGTTGAATTGAACCTATGTTTATATAACATTTTGTGAGAACTGAGAACTGTTGGCACTTAAAATCTGAGAGACTCTACATGAATCGTGTAACAGTCAGTGTAAAAAGTATTCGTGCACCCTTTAAAAACAAATAATTTTTCAAATGTCAACCACACGGCTGGATTTTTTTTTAGATGTTGGAAGAATTAGTTTACTAACTAATGTGTGTACATAATTAATTCTTTTAAATGTTATCGACTGATATGTCGGTCGATCAGTGAATCGGAGTCGGAATCGGAAACGGAATTGATGTCGAAATCGGTTCGAAGAGGAAGAGACGAGCGTCGGTCGTGAGACGATCGCGTCAGGCGCACCTGTGTTCACAGAGCCTCGGTTTTTCTCCTCGGCTAATTGTCGCATGGGCGCCAGTCCTGACAATACTGTCGACTTAGGCGTGTCTCTTTTCATGGTAGATGCACGGGTACATGCGTAGAATCGCGTATGAACTAGCCGTCGCGGAATATTCTGTGTTAGGAGAGTGTACCGGTAACGGTGGACGCGAGCCACCACTACGCATGATTCATAACCCCCTCCGATCAATAATAAGAAACGATACCGCCAACGATATTAATTCTCCGTAATGTAAAGAACATCGCTAATCATTTTAATGGACTTCCACTTATCTCACCTAGCGCGAACAACGATGCGCGCTCTCTCTCTCTTTCTCTCTCCAAATCGGTTTAGCGGGATCGATTTTGCGAATTGAACGCTAAACCTGTCGCAAAGTGGGGTATTTGGCCTGAAAAGTCGGAAAAAACTATTTTACCGTTATTTATGGGCTCAACGTCTCAGGTCGTTGAATTCGTCTTAACGTTGGCTATAAAATTATGAAATGAAAAGTGCATTTTAACCCTTTCCACTACTTTGTCGAGCGTGACGCGACATCGGAAAAAAGAAAATCTAAATGAAACGTGTTTTTATACGTATTTTGTACTTTCTTATTTAAGTTGTATTTTTTAGTTGAAAGCAAATATAAGTTCCACAAATATAAATTAAAATAAAGTTTGAGCAAAATTGTTTAAAATAAGTAGAAGTCAAGGACTTTTCTTTGAAATAAATTCCAAATACTAGGGAGTGGTTGGCAACAAAATCTGAGTATTACTCAATAGTGTAGCAAAATCGCTAATAAGTTTTATAATCGTAAAAAAACTTACAGAATTATTGATTATGTGATTGACGATTGACGATATTGATTATGAATTAACGAAATGAAATCGTAGAAGGGGAAGGTGGAGTAGGGAGCTACATTATGCTTAAAAATTCTTGAAAAAAAATTAATAATGCTGTGCGAGAGTAGAGGCTTCAATTTTTAAAATGGGTCCAAATTTATAATTGTAATATTGTTTTTAATTAAACTATCATAGTTAAAATATTTCTCGGGAATCATGAATTTAGTGTTCAAATATATTTTGGGTCCGCTGCAAGTCTAGAACGATTTTGCGAAACACGTACGATGAAAATCTAGTAACTCGTTTAGCTGATAAAACAAAAAAATGTGGGATGCCAGGAAATTCTTTATCGATGAAGTTACTTTTTATTGTGTAGTACACAATGTCGTGTAAGAAGACAATAGTCGGTTGAGTATTGGTAAATCTGTGTGCAAATCGACATACAATTTCGAGGAAGGGGAACATAAAAATGCGATAAAAAGTAACGTAGTGTTTCTTATTAAAGCTTTTGTGTAGTACGGCGAAGATAGAAGAATCTATCGAAGGTTCGTTAGAATTTTCAGGTGCATTTCCATAAATTGCAGCTTTACAGTTCAGCCATAACGTACCGTTTAATTCGAATGTAACGCGCTTAAGATTGTCTCGTTCGAATATCAAATGCACCGAAAGGAAATTAAACCGAGCAAAACTCGACGTGTTTTCTTGCACGATCAGCCATGGCTCCGAGAAGAAACTACGGAATTGACGATTTATAAGCTCTTTAGAAGCCATTACACGTCCTGCGGTCTCCCAAAGGGACACACGAACGAGTTTCGGTGTACTTCTTCGATGTCGTCCAAATGCAGTATGCACTGCATTGCAAGCCGGATTCGGAATAACGCGATGCACCACTATGCTGGACGAGACACAGTTCGAAACACTTCAAAAAAGATGCTGCAAGACATTCCTTGTACTGAATGTTACTAGTTACGCGCTTGCATTGTAATATTTTTTGCAGTCGATGCGACGGGTTTCGAATTGCTTCCAATTTTCATATGAAATTTCTCTTACAAAAATTCCTCTTTTATCCGAAATCTCTTCTTACTCGAAATCTATTCGTTTTATTTATTTATTTATTCTTTTGACTCGTTTATTTTGTTACGCGCTTGCAGTGTACCAATATTTGTATACAATGTTACAGGTTCGTATTGTCTCCAATTTTCAAGTAAAATCTTTTTTACAGAATAAAATCTTCTTTTCAGTCAAAGTTTGTTCTATAGTTAGTTGTTTTGTATTGTTTTCAGTTTTCAAATAAAATTCTCTTTAGTTCCTCTTCATACATAGTCTTTTTATTCATAAAATTAACTCGTTCCTGAAGAATGCTTATGCCATAATTATAATATTGATTTTCAAGGACTGTCTTATCTTCTGCACACGATAATTAAAGTCGTTAATCGTATAATTAAAATAAAGAGCTCAATCTTTCAGAATTGTTTTTGTCGGCTTTTAAACCGAGGACAAGAAACATTAATTATTGCAATAATGAAACAAAATCGTTAAGGGGTAATAACCCTTTGCACACTGAATTATTTTTCAATTTTGTTGGCAACAACTCCCTACTATTTTAAGTGTTTCATTTTTGTTTATTAATTATATTAAATATAGCTGTCTCAAACTTTGTTGTAATTTATATTTGTTTTAAATAATGGAAGAACCAAATACATATAAATACACGTTTTATTTACATTTTCCTTTCTCCGATGTCGAGTCACACACGACAAAGGAGTGCAAAGGGTTAATATTGTGATCCTAGCCACGCAAGCATCCGATACAAAACGGTTGTCTGAAAAAGTTCGCGTGATGGTAGCCTCAAAGTCCGAAATCGTTCGTTCGGCCAGCCCTAAACTTTCACACGAAGACAAGAGGAAACGTAAACGTGGTCGAACGATAGCAGAGCATCACTTTCACGCGAAGAAACGCAGCAAAGTGGCAATTGCCCGGTTCCCGTGTTTCCGTATTCCGCTCTGTGTCGAGTCTCGATTCTCGATTCTCGAGTCGGGTCCCCCCGTTCGAGAATACACGGCGGGATTCGATAAAAATTCGGAGGTGCCGGCGGAAAGAGAGATACAGGGTCAGGTTCCCGGACGGGGTGAGAGGGAGGGTGCGCGAGAGCTTTTGTCGGTCGGAATCAGGATCGTATGACGCGCGTGTGCCCCAGATATCCTAATATGTCCACTGGCTGTTACGTGTCGCGCGTAAAACTGTGGCCGAGCAAGTTTCTACTTCCATTCAATCAGCCGTAATTGCGCCGCTCTGCCTTTTGTCGAGTTCCGACATTCGTCAAACGCTTGACCTCCTTCTTCGACACTTCACGGTACACTTTAGGGCACTTGCGCCACCGCGAAACTCCCATCGCGTGACTCCGTCGGATTTCTCTTCGTATGCAAATACTCGATTCGACGGAACCCCGGGTCCCACGAAACGGATCCCTCTTCCACGGCCGAACGACTTATTAAGGGGGCTGTCTCGCCTGGACGGGTCAAAAACCGATCTTCTCTTTCTTCTATTAGGTACAGCAGAACCTCGATTATCCGAATCACACAGAGAAACATGGCTTGTCTAACAGAACATTACCATCGATCAATTCTGTTGATTCGTACAGTAAATTGTTTATGGATCGTCTTAAGTCGAAATATTTAACCCTTAAGTGGACCCTCAGGATGTAGGATTACATTATGTTTAATATTATATTTGCACAATGGAGCTTCGATTATTCGAACCACACAGAGAAACATGGAAGTTCGTCTAACAAAGCAACGACATGATTGCAATGCATTCAATCTGTTCATTCGTACAGTAAATTATTTATGGATCGTCTTAAGTCGAACTATTTAACCCTTAAGTGGACCCTCAAGATGTAGGATTCACTTATGTTTACTATTAATGTACAGGGTGTCCTAAACATGTTGTACTTGGAAAGGCTGATTCCCGGGATCATTTAAAGTAACTTTTTCCTCTACGAAAATGTTCCCCGCGGCTTCGTTTAGGTGTTATTAATGAAAAACACGGACCAATCAGAGCGCAGCTATTAGCGGGCGGATTGCAACTCGGCGACAGGTGGCGCTGAGCATGGCGTTGGCATTGGCCGAGCCGTCAGTCGTCTATTATAGCCGTGCTATGATTGGCCCGCGTTTTTCGTTAATAACTCCTTAACAAAGCTGCGCAGAACATTTTCGCACAGGTAAAAATTACTCCAAATGGCCTTAGGAATCGCTCCTTTCAAGGAAGTACGTTTCTGGTTCACCTCGATTATACGAACCAAACAGAGAAACATAAAATACAATAATAACTTCATTGAAAGAATTGAAAGATAATTTAAGAGGGATTATAACAGTACAAATTCAATTGATGGATTTCACAATCCCGATATGAAGGGGTTGCACTGACAGGACTGAGGGGTTAAAACTATAAAAAAAATTGTTCTGTACGAAGAAATAGTAGCTAAGTCAATTACAAAGAAACAATGGTACCATAAGACGTACGATTGTTCAGAAAAAAATTCTTGAAAGTTGTTAAATCTTGCATCGTTTGCGTGAGACTGTCCCCTCGAGCCGTCGCGCGTCGCGTCGGCTACCCGTGCAACGACCCGACATGCATACCCGCGTTAAACTCACGTCACCAATTAAACGGCAATTTCCTCGGATGCGTGAAACAATACTTCAAAAAGCGCGTTTCATTTTTTAAATTGTTACGGCCCGTTGAATATGATAAATGCGTGAATCGTGTGAGACGGCCGCTATCCGTTTTACAGAATCGATGAACGCGTGGCTTTTCAATTAGAAAATTGAAGCGAAGCGAAGCTTTCAATGGATCGCGGAATGTTTAATGCGCGATGTTTCCTGGATTGCGAGTGAAAAGTCGAAAGTTATTTGCATCGAATCGTCTGGCGCGGTTGCCTTTTAGTGCTTGTCTTTGTTGTTCAGTGTCCGTCTCGATTAGAGAAATGAAGTTGCAGCAATGTCATTCGTACATTCGTTACAAGCCGATTGTGAATCTGCGTGCAAAATAAAAATGTTTCACTTGCTTAGGTTCGTTTCGAATGCATCGCAGTGTTGACGAATAATATTTATAACAAAATGTGCATTTTATAACAAAAATGTGAAGTTTGAGACAGTGAAAACATTAAAAGAATTTAAGTGAACAAATAGAAGTTGTTATTTTTGTTTCAACTTACTTCTTATGTCATTTGAATGATTTAATGAAGAATCTAATAAGTGTATATATTTATAATAAATCAGAAATTATTTAGAAATTGTGCATTTGAAATCCACACAAAATAAAATTACTTTCGCCATCTTGTTCGTAAAGTGAAAATAATAAATTAGTTTAAATAATTTGTCATTCCAAACTGTTGTTTTTATTATGCAATATTAAAATAACAATTTTAAATAAATGCCCCGAGCCTGGATTGAAATAGAAATTCATTTTCTTTCTTGACACGTTTAATAGGTTGAAAATAATATAACAGTATTTTTAAATTCGTTTAATATTTTTACTGTTTTAAATTACACCTACTCAGTTTTGTTATAAATGTATAAAATCTGCTGTCTACTTACAATGTTCTACTCGAAAATATGAAGTTTAAATCGGAGTTACTATAGTGTGCGACTCCAGTTGATCGGGGTCTGGTTTACGAGGTCGAAAATGAAGTAACAGAAGCTCGTAAAACGGAGAACGCATGGAAAGGCAGAAATCCCCAATATTTATTTTAGACAGGTTGGTTGACATGATCGGCCAAGATTTCCCGGAGCGATACCTGCATGGCGTTCCCCGAAACTATTCAACGGTTAGTTACTTCACTGCTCGGTTCAATTTTTCCAACGACTTTCTTCTTTATTACAGAACATTAAATTGTTTACAAATAACCTCTAATCATCAACCACACAATTTTAAATATATATTTTATGCAAAATAAAAATCGTTAGCATTGATTGCAAGACATAGGAACCAAATAGGAATTTATTTCTCTGTTTGGTAGTTTCATTAAGTTGTAAATATATTTATATTGATACTATCAAATTATTTTTGTCTTCCTACTGTCTCAAATTACACCCACCCATTTTTATCATAATTCCAAAATGGTGGAGGAATATTTAAAAATAATTTCGTAATTTATCCAATCGATACACTTGATACATTGCTGCTATTGAATTAATTCATTTAGCTAGGGAAAGAAAATGATGGAAAATAAAAGTTTCTGTTAATATTAAAGAGTATTAAAAATGTTATAAGTAATCTGCGGATTTCTATACAAAAGAAAAATCGTTTGAATTAATTTGCAAGACGTAGGAACCAAATAGGAATTTATTTGTCTCTTTAGTGTGTCTGTTAAATTCTCGTAATATTTTTATTATTTTAAATTACACTGATCCATTTTTCTCGCAAGTACATAAAACCCGCTAGTTATAACGAATTCTGTCAAGGGGTTGGTACGACAGAATGTCAACTTATAATAACCTATGAAAGATAGATGACACTTACCTGAAAAGTTCTTTCCGAAGAGGACGGCGGTGTCAGTGGTGAATGATGGTGCATTTGCCGAGTAACCACAGGTGTCACGGACGGACTCCTCGAAGATGGCACCCTGGTTTCCTTGGCCTCCCTCTCGCAGACAGTTCCCGGGGACCAAATTTTGCTTTTACGCTCCACGGTCGACGAAATGTCGCTGGGTTTCGTGCTCAGATTCAGTGGCGCCTCGTCTTCTGCAATGCGCATCGAAACGTTCGACATGTTTAACACTAACAAATAACTACAGAAGAATTATTCAGATTGTAAAGATATAAAGGATGTCCCAACAAGAGCGACAAATTTAAATTTCGCGCCATTGAAAATTTCGTCGAAAGACGTGCTGTTCCATACATAATCCCCACATGTCTACTTTATGATCAAATCAAAATTTCGGTTGTAAATAAAAAAAGTTTACACATTGTAATACGAAACCTCACAATCACCTTCATATCTCGATAAAATAGACGTTAAAAAACTAATTATTACATTGATGACTAGTCTAGATTTTTATGCAAAATAAAAATGTCTGCATCGATTGCAAGTAAAAGAAGGGACTTTTCTATCTTTCTTCAATGAATTTAATCTCTCAGTCTTTTAACTGTTTTTAATTGTTAAATAAATTAAGATTGTACTAAAAATCTGAATAAATAAATTCTTGGTATTTCTACACGATGTGTCTATCTAGTGTAACACACTCGCTGGCACGATTGCAGTATGTATCTATGTATTGTATATCTTTCTTGAGAATTCGATATTATTCTAATAGTTTTGTTCGCGCCTGTTCTCCTTCGAACAATGGAAAACGAAAATTTGCCGGTAGTCTTGGCTGTTAAACGTAGTTTGTTATCGCAACACGCACGTAATTTGTTAGCTATCTATCGCCGGCTACATGGAAAGTTCGTCACGTAATCGCTGATAATTATCAAAATCGAAACGTCGCGTCGCGTCGTGTCATCGCGGAAAGGATTCGAAATTGTCGTCGTGGAAATTACAGCTTTCTTGCTGATAACGATACGCATAAAGACTGAGCATGATAGTGGGTGGCTTGCTAATTACTAGCAAAGCGGGGTCATTCCTTTTTTAAAATTATTTTTAGAGACGAGGCCACAACTGGTGGAACATCTTAAATAATATTTATAGTCGCACAGAATTAATTCTATCAAATTTCAATTTAGGTCAATTTAGGTCAAATGGTTTACGATCAGTATGGAATACTAACAGCAGCACTTATTGTTAATTAAATGAGAGTGTAAATTAATCGATGAAATAATTTGTCAAGTAAGACATTGCTGGTTAACAATTACATTGGCAATTAATACATATAATGTGAATAATGAGCATTTAAGTTTTTGTAATTTTTTTTATTAATTTCCAAATTTTTTGAAATTTCGCATAAACGTTTATGTAGACCGATGGTGTAATCGTGTTGTAGAAAATTATGCGTATATTCCTAAGAAGCATTAAATATAGACTTCGAAGAAAAAGTTTAACTTTGTCACAGAAAACTGCTCCACATCTCAATTGTAACCCTTGGACGATTGAACTTGGGTTCATTTTGACCCAGAGTTACATTTTAACATTCTACCTAAATTCTTGTTTTCTAGTACTCAGTCCAAATTAACTACTTATAGTAGATCCAATAAGAAGATCAACGTGGATGTCTAAGAACTGGATAAAAAAATATGGAAAAAATTTATGCACAAGAATTTGAACAAATCCGACCATGGTTGCCACAAGCATCTGTCTTGCGAGGGCTAAATAACGCCATGCATCGCATTACAGGGGTAGACTCTTTTCCAGGATTGCAAGGGTGCAGGATTCGCCTTCTCAGTCAAAAACGCTAGATAAAAGATCAATCTAGGCCGCAATCGCTCTCAAAATTCCTGTTTTTATGTTTACAATGCGTAATTGCATTATTTGGAAGCATGTAGCTGTCGCAGCTTTATGAAAATAGCTACATGTGTAGCTTTATGCTTTCGAATAATGCAAATTACGCCCCGTAAACGTAAGAACAGGACTATCGAGAGCTTTATCTAGCGCTTTCGACTACTGAAAAATCCCATCGTTTGCATTATCGAGAAATGAGAAGGCGCAATCCTTCCAATCCTGGAAAAAACTACCCCTTTTCATACGTGAAGGAAAAAGTTCTATGCGTGATGTCGTCAGTGAACGTGTTAAAAATGCTAGTGTTAGTTGCTAAGAATTGTCATGGTAGAGAGAGAGAAAGAGAGTCCTTACCGAATTTAGCTTTTTCGGGTGTGCATCCTCGAGGCGATCCCGGTCTGGATGGGCTGAGGGGTTCCAGATGGATAGGTGAACAATTTGTAACTGGTGTGGTTTGGTGGGTGGGTATCCTCGGGGGTGGAAGCAGAGAATGGGGTAACAAGAGGCTCACGTGTCGGGCCCACCAGGTAGTTGCTCCCGAACCATAACCCCCGTACATTAGACCACACCGTAATTCTGGAACCCACAAAATTTCGGTTCACGATCCTATTAATCGATTGTTCTACATTTCACGAGCCGAATCGTTATTTGGATCTTTATGGCAAGTAGACATTTTCTGTGTTCATTGCAAGGGACGGAAACTGAACAGAATGCTATTTATTTATATAATAATACTAACAAAAGTATTGACATTCTTAAATTCTTTAAATATTTTTACTATATTCAATTACAGCTCGTTCATTCATTAAAAGAAAGTGACACAACTCGACATATATTTCTAAAAAAAGTGTAATAATAAATATATAAATTGTGGTGTACTTTATAGCTGGTGTACATAACAATTAACCCAGTATCTAAATGACAACAACTTATTTTACATTTCTAAGTTGGTGATACACAATAAAAAAATTGGCAATTTTAGGTAATTTTCAAATGGCTCTCCTGTCACATTTGTTTAATCAACTTGACGATGTACGAACATGGTTTTAATTAATTTATTAACTTATACTATTTAATAACCGTTTCTCAACTATTTTTACGAAGTATAAACATATAAGTATATAAAAATCATTTAAACAATACGGCGAAAAGTCAAATCTAAAATTATTTCTTATGAGATTCATTTTAGTAGTCTTCGATAAACGTATATTGATATTATACGCATAACATATGTATAAATCCTTTATTGAATATATGTATAAATGCTTTGATTAAAATCTCAATGCATCACGTCAACAACGAGTGCATTTCACTAGATGTTATCCGTGGAGATTCATGTACTAAGCATTGACGTCTAACTAAAATTAAAATTAATGTATAGAGCATATAACAGAAGTAATCAATAACGATCTTTTTACAGTTTGCTGTAAAATATAGAATATAGTATATAGAATAGTTACTTTGTTCAATGTTTCAAGCACCATTTGTATCATACTATCGATTAGATGGCAAAAAGTATGTAAATTTCAAGATGTAAGACACTTTCTGCTTCGAATGATTTTTTAAATGAAACATCATATACGTGACATTTTTTTGATTGAAACGACATTAAACACTGCACTATTTAGATTATATTTGCTTGTTCAATCCACGATTTAGTGGAACTTCGATTATCCGTACTACTCTAGGGCCTAGTGGGACGTGAGTGTTCCGATAATAGAATAATTACCTAGTTACAATGTTATATTAAATATTTACTAATTCATACAATAAATCGTGTTGCATATGGGTCGCGTTAAACCGAGTTGTTTACAATCGAGTAATGTCAAATTCGGATATCACCCGTTCGGATAATTGAGTTCTACGATAATCGTGAATTGAACAAGCAAATATGGTACGAAATATGCCGCGTTCGGACTGATTTTGATCAGAGAAATGTCACGAATATACTGTTTAAACGACAACGCGGTTTACGAATGTTACCTTGCGTGGCGGTGGTGGTTGTGGGCGGCAGGGTTTGGAGTCTCGCCTCGGGATTGTACGTCGAGACGAGAGTGAAAGCACTGAAGCGGTCCGATGTTGGCTGATTGATACCCGAAGAACAGATCGAAGACGGATTGGAGGATGTCGTGGTGTTCGAGCCGTTTCCGGTTGCACCAGGACTCCAAGGAGAAGGCGGCAGAGTTGCACTGGGGCTACTAGGCGGTGAAAGTGTAGCTGGGGGTGACAAAGCACCCGCCGGAACTCCAACACCGGTACAATGAAGCTCTGGTTTCATGTACCAAGTCCGTGGTACCGTTTCTGATACACAAAACCACCAATAACACTTATTTCATACGACTACGACAGCTAATTACTAAATTAGATTTTGAGCAGTTCTGACAAAAATGAGTAGGCGTAGCATGAAGCAGACTTCGAAGAATTAAACCCTTGCGTGGTACCAAGGGACCTTACCCAAGTGTAACACGCCGATTTCAATCAAAATACGCGATATAGTTTGTTGAAAAATATTTCACACGTATTTTATTTAGCAGCTGACATTCATGTTAAGGGGGTGAAAATAGCTCTCAAAGTTGGGGGTGACAACCCTACCTTCAGGCTTTTAAAAAATTTTGTAGAAATTTCTCGAGATAGATTTAAGTATGTAATTTAAGATTGAAAACCCGAGTGTTTCAAAGATGTTAAAGAAATATTTGCAGATGTGCTATACTCGGTAAATTGAATTATTATGTAAATTAACTGTATTTTATTAAAATTCACTAGTAACAGAAAAAATTATATTAGAAATTAGGCTCAATAAAATTCAATCTAAACTCAAAATATAGGATCGTGTTACATTATAGCGCGACTTTCCGCTCAAGGGGGAACCCCCTAATAGGGACGATAAAAAAGTAACACTATACGTAGAGACGAAAGTTATTATTATGCGAAGAAAGACTGAACTGATATTTTGTTTGGTCGAACGAAGGGAAATAAAAGGGCTCTAAAGGAAATTTAGGTTTTATCATTGCATTGTGCACAGTGCGAATTCATCGTCAAAAGTGCATATCTGATGAGCTTGCAAGGAAACTACATTTCCATTCGCTTTCGCGAATCTCTCCATGGCCACCTGAATTTGCATAAGGCATAAACGTTTGCTTATATTAAGTTAAGTCTACATATATGAGATTCACCGCTCTGAATAGGCTTTATCTTATCGCATTAAAATACAATAACAATTTCAGAATCATTCAAATTAATGATTAACAAATGCCCAAAACTGAAAACCTCTAACAAACAAAAGATATTACATGAAAAATCGTCGGTTCTATTCTTAAAATTCTTTATTTTTACTGCACATTTACTGCCACATAAAATACGTTTACGGGTTACACGGGAAACTGCTGTATTACCCTATTTTCGGCTTGCAGTAGATCTCGTGTAACGCGATCAAGACAATTGTTTAAAAATACTGTATACATACATATATTTCATGTGGTAGTCAATGTACAGAGGAAATGTAAAAAAGATTGTTTAAAAAGACATATAATATAACATATAGTATATACATAGAAATATAAGTTTCCCTAAACAATTTTTTAGTTGCGTTCCATATGAGTCTACTGTATTAATTTAAAGTTTTAATTTCTGTTTGTCACAATAGATTTTAAATTTGCATAAAAATCCGCGATTATAGCGATAAAATATTTGTCGTTGGTGGTATACGGTCATGTGCAGTCTCGGGACGAGCTTTTGCTGTATTTAAAAGTTTCTGCTGTTTTTATGCATTATTCCAGTGAGCCACAGATAGGCGAGGCTATCAGATTTATAGAGAAAATCACAAACGCTCTCTTCCATGTCCCGCGGCCGAAGCCTATGAATTATACACAACGTATATCATAAAAAACGCGCGTGCGTGTAGCCATTTGAGCCATACGAGGCGGAATTATCAACAGATTGCACGTTAAAATGGGTGTAATTGTACATCGTGCTTTATTTCTAATGAGTTATTACGCGCTTTACAGTGGACAATGCTTGCCGACCAGTTTCAACCCCTCAACAATAGAATAAACTAAATTGTGAATTGTCTGCACCCCCAGCAATTCCGATTACCGCGAGATTGCGAATTTTAGGCATTTATAATAAACATCAAACAATAAAATTTAAAACAGTGATAAGATCAAATGAATTTAGGAATACCAATGTACAGTCAGTCTGATTAATCGCATGCACTTTAAATTTGAATGACTTTTTTGTAAATGGACTCAACAACTTCCATTTTATCACCAACCTAGATGCATTAGTTTACTAGGCGATGTGTAATGGAAATTTCGGAAATATTGCGTTTAGTTTGAATTACGAAAAAAAAGTAAAAGTTGTTTTGTATAAAGTTTTTATTTGCGCGCTCATAACATATAAAAACTATGTTTGGGAGGTTTATATGAGTTTATGTACATGCTGGAAATTTCATCGAAATTGGTCAATTGGTTTACGAGTTCATCAACGATTAAAAATGGTGAGATTTACAGTTTTCCAAGATTTTCATTTTTCATGGACAGCATGTACATAACTCATATGAATCTACCAAGCACATTTTTTAAAATTTCATTACAAGCCTTTATAAAAAAGTTGTAAAAACCAAGTTTTTCCTTATTAAAAATTTTTATCACATATCGTCCAGTAAACTAACTCATGCAGCTTGCCAGAAAAACTGAGGTCGTTCGGTCCATTTATAAAAAAGTTATACAAATTTAAAGTGTGCGCCATTAACACTAGGTTTACGGAGCACTAAAACTGACCATTTTCCATTACTTCATAAAAATAACACGAATGTATCAAAATTTTGAAATTCTGCATCTTTAAATTCTCAATAATCATACATTAAAAATATTAGAAGCCGTCAATTATGAAACCGACTGTATATTATTGCTAATTCATTGAAACGATGATTAGATTGCATAGTTAAATATTATACAATTATTATTAGTATTATTATTGCTTTATTTCAGCCTGGCAGCTAAGAAATGTAACTTGGTTTACAATACCGTAACTTTGTAGATCTATCTTATTCACACATTCGGATCATACCTTCTCTCTCTCTCTCTCCCTCCCTCTATCTCTTTGTTTGTCTCACTCATTCCTACTCTGACCTACTCTATTCGTAACCTAATTATTGCACTCTTTGCTATTCCCTAACATTGTTTTTAATTTGGTAGATTTATGCTTTCTTATTTCTCTTTTTCCTCAACTCCTCAAGCCACGCTTCGACATTTCTATCTTTCCTTCCACTCACTACATCCTCAATCCTGATCCTTCCCTCAATTACACTCCATTCTCTTGTCCAGTGTTCCAGACTTCCATAATTGTCCCCGCAAAGGTCGCATCCTCTCTCCTCGTCTTCCAGCCAGTATTTATGCCAGTTTAAGAGCTAAGAGCTTTCGATTGTCCTCTCTACCCTCGTTACTTAAATATTCTGATATGGCATTTACCAGATGTGTTGTTCCATACATAATTCCCACATGTCTACTTCTGGAATTTAAATATAAATATTCCACTCTTGTTGTGGGACCCACTTTATCATTGCTAATTCATCGAAACCATTGAGGAAAGAAAGAATTTTCTAGTTAGCTCCGCAGTATTAGCTACCAAGAACACGCTGGTAATTATACCGAAGGTTTTCTGGCAATAGATAACGAGCGTACTTGCGCATATGCGTGGCCAATAATCGTGGCTCGATGTTTGAATAAATCTGTAATGCGATTTGCAAACACGTCTATGCGAGATATAGCACATGTGACGCTCTATGCTTAGCATAGATAACGGAACGTAATACCCAAGTTTGATGTCAATCACCGGCCGTTGTTTATCGCCAAGATGAACATGCCTCGCATTATTCCGTAGAACGTTACGGTTCACTTTTTCGTATATCGACGACACGCTCAATAAATATCGCGACCTGTTATGCGCGCGTATTTACGAGCAGAAGCGTATCGAGCCGGGTGTCAATCTTTTAACTTTGAAGGCGGGTTGTGGCGTGTTACCGATAAACAAATTTCAATATTCTTCAGGGTTCTCTTTTGACTAATCCAGTAGTTCAAGTTTTCTATACAGTCAACGAAATGGAAATTACGCTGTCTCGTCTTGTAATAAGTGACGCTTGCAAATTGAAAATGCGCGATAACTTTGGAGTTATAGTATGTATTATTAGATTAGGGTGTCCCAAAAATGTTGTACTTCCTTGAAAGGGATTCCCGAGGTCATTTGAAGTAACTTTTCCCTTTGTGAAAATCTTCTCCGCAGCACTGTTAAGGAGTTAATAACGAAAAATACGGACCAATCTTATCGGGGCCACTGCAGACGGATTCCGGCTCGACCTATGCTGTGATTGGTGCGTGGTTTTCATTAATAACTCCTTAACAAAGCCGCGGAGCAGATTTTCGCAAAAGGAAAAGTTATTTCATATGACCTCGGGAATCACCCCGTTGAAGGAAGTACAACATTTTTGAGACACCGTCTATGTATATTTAAACATATTCTCTTTTGGCAGCCCGTGATCTAATTGCGAAAGTACAATATTTGGGAACAGATTCTCGTGTCGATTTAATGACGCGTTATTTACCTGTTAATTAGGAATGTGACAAGGAATATTTGGAAATCTTAAAGATTGGAAATGAGTCGACCAGACGGAGATGCGACGTGGTATCAATAGACGCTCGACTAAAAATGTATAAACAAGTGTTCAATATGAGTAATTGTCAACGTTTCTTCCCTTTTTCCCGCAGACGATTCGAGACGTCGAAAGATTTGATAACGAGAACACCTATCCGTTAAAATCTGACACTGCGGAGCAGATTCTTCAAACACGTTTCTCGAGCGAAGAGAATTTTAAGTTGCTCGAGTGGAGAACAATTGAATGACGATGGAAAACCGACGTGCGTCAAACATCTTACGTTTAGCAACAATTAAGAACACGTGCGAATCGGCCGTGGGAATTTTAAATGTCCTACTTTTCTTTCGTTTAGCCAAGATATTGATAGATTTTGAAATTCTTCTTCTTCGTTCGAGGTACCATCTTCAGGTGATGAAGATTCGTAATCCGTGAGAACTGTGCTGGTCTGGCGGACCGGAAGTATGTCTTGCAAAAGAGTTTGAGTGAGATAGTAGCTGTGTGCCTTGAAGTTGTAGATGTAACTACTGGTGCATGAAAGATGGGAAATATTTGATCAAGCATTTAGATCTTCCTGATCTTGGGCAGAACTGCTGTATCTCCTAAGAAAATTCGTTCACTAAATGAGTTCAAGTCTGCAATCATAGTACTGACTTTTTCAACCTTTTCTTCAGCATCTTCTTGTGCAGGTTGTATCGCGTCCTCTCTTGTTTGAGCATGGCTAGTCGATAGTATCGAGGGCGATAAATTGCTCGAGTGGAAAACAATGGAATGACGAAGGGAAACCGACTTGCGGCAAACGTCTTACGTTTAGCAACAATTGAGAACACGTGGGAATCGGTAGTGTGAATTTTAAATATCCTATTTTTCTTTCGTTTAGCAAAGATACGGTGATAAAAAAGCAAAATAGGTTAGTAGCATTTTTCGCGTAGACCTCAACCCTTGCAAGGATGCTTTCCACGATTTTATAGCAACCGTGGTTACTAGCGGATTTGATGCATTTTGTGACAAAAACACGAGTAGGTGTAATTTAAAATAGTAACAACTTTAGAAGAATTTGAAAATTTTTTCCATATTGTTTCCAGAACATTTTTATTTTGCATAAAGGTTTGCTGTATTCTAATAAATTATTTTTATATATTTTTGACTCCACTTTTTTAGGTCACCTTTAATCTTGTTCTAGAATCACATTAGAAAATTTAGATAAAACATTAACTCTGAGTGAATATGTACCCAGCTCCATCATCAGAGGGTTAACCAATGACGATCTAGGTTTTTAGCGATTTCCACATAAAATCGCTTTACAGATTTAAAAAAAAAAATTTTTTTTCTAACCCGTTATCGTTAAAAAAATTGTACATGTTTCACGGCTACCATCTTGTAAATGCATGTATTTTGTAAATGCAAGACCTCAAATTACTTCTAGTACATGGACAGTTAAACAAATAGTCTCGTATGGTAATTCTTTTGTAATGCAAGCTCGAATCGAATTTTCCGATAGACATTCATGGACACTTCTAGATCATATTTTCAACCATCGAACGATCGGGTTTTTTTAACTATATGTATAATTGACTGTTTTCACATCTTTTAATTGTTAACTTTGTAAAATATATTTTTTAAGGGTACTTCTTGTAAACTTCTTGGTGTCATTCCCAATGCAAAAGCTTTATTATTAATTTAAAAAAATTGAGTGCATGAACGAATACATATTTAGATACTCTTGGTCAGATTTAGATACTCTTCGGAGGGTTAATATTAATCTTCAATATTCGACACTGTCAAATATATTATGATAAAATTCGCCAAAAATACATACACATAACAAACACATGTTTGTTATTTTTGCGTACAAGAACTTCGACAATCAGTTTGCAAGGTCGTAAGGATGCGTAAGGTCTACTACACCTTTTCAATCCTCAGCGAATTCACCAAAAGAGGATTCAAAGTCCACGACCAAGATCTCAAGTTTCAAATCAAGTTGAAAATATTCGTCTGTACGAAGCAGTAAAAGCAGAAAGAATCCCCTAACGAAATACGGTCCTAAGCCGGTGCCTCGCGTTCCAGCGCGCGAAGGGTAGTCAAAGCAAAAGAAGAGTAGAAGAAGCTCACCGCACATTGCGTCCAACTCGTTGATCGTCGTGCTGGCGTTAAATCTTCCGACAGTTCATGGATAGGGCCCGTAACTCCACCGTAAGTCTGCGGACACTTAGATCAGCGATTCGGTGGGTAGCGCGCACAAAAATCTTGGCACAATCAATCAATTACACAGAGACAGGGAGCCGGCGTCGCGCGACGGTCGGGTCGGTGTTCTCCGTTCACTGGACAGGTAGTTCTCGGAGATATACAATATATAGATATATACATATATATCTGTTCCCGAGTTCTTCTCTCCACGTGGTTCGCCAAGGTCGCGGGTAGCCTGGGTCCAGGCGCACGTGTCGAAAACCCGTTCGGTTCGTTGCTCCGGATCGATAAAGATCCTCGGATCGCCAAGGTGTATATCTTGGTACCGTGATCCGTGACACTTGTTCCGCAGAGACGGGCGCGGGGATTGTGGATTCGGGTTGATCCGAGAGGATACGATAAAATGACGAGGGGATGGTGGGGGTGGTGAGGATCGTAAGAAAGGAGGATGTAATAGCGGCAACAGCAGCAGGTAAGGTTGACAGCTGTCCGGTGTGTTCGATTCGCAGGAGAAGAGATACTCTCTCGGAGTGTCCTGTCGAAGAGCAGGACCCTGACTGACCTCGGTCTGGCCGAGGAGGGTACACGCACGGTCTCGCGTGGAGCGCGCGTCGTGGTCTGTCGGCAGCTCGGCCGTTTACGTGCCCGGCCGTTTCTCTCTTCTCACCTGCGGCACCTCACTCTCTAGCACGTCTCCGCTACCTGGAGGCCACGCCTACCGCGCTCACACGCGACTAGCTTTAGCCCACGTGAACCATCGAGGTGGTGGGGCACCCGCTTCATCCCTGCCTTCCCTGGATCGTGCCAGGAAACACTCTCTTTCCTATTCTTCCTCTTCTTCTTCTTCTTTATCCTTTTCTTCTTATTTCGGTTATGCTTTCCCCTCGCCGTCCTTCCGCAAATACACGTAGCGGGGTTTGTATTCCACCGGTCCTACAGCTAATCGACTGATTACCAATCGATGGAATGAGGTACTGTTGAGGTAGACGGTTAGGAAGCATTTCAAGACCCTGGCCTGGGTTAGGTTATGGACTCAACTGTTGGCATGAGCTACTGTTAAGGTGGACGATTATCTTAGGCCACGTCTAGATAGCGGAGTTCAAGGTGCGAATATGTATTAGGTTGTCCCGAAAGGTTCTTTTGGAATGTGTTCCTTGGATATTCCTACAAAAGTTGGTTTATGATTCATGCACACAATGCAAATTCATGTTAGGAAGTACTAAAACATTAACATAAAGATTATCGCATTGTTTGCATTTATTTAGCAATATTACAGGAACACATTCCGAAAGAAACTTTTGCGGACAACCTAAGCATTATTAGCATTATTAGCAAATTGTGACTCGCTTCTGGAATTTGCTCTTGCAAGACAATGGCACAAGTTACTTGCTAGTGTATTCGCAGCTTTGTGGACTGATTACGAACTGATGTGATGAGGTACTGTTCAGGTACAAGATTAACTTGGGGAGCATCCAACTTCAGAAAGCATTTCAGGACCTTGGTCTGAGTTAGGTTATGGACTGATCATCTGTTGGGGTGAGGTAGACTAAAGGGGCATCAAACTTCAGGAATTTGAAGTCCTTGATCTGATTTAGGTTATGGACTGATTATGAACTGTTGGCATAAGGTACTGTCAAGGTAGATGATCATCTTTGGGGACATCTACATCGCGAATCTTATGAACTGTTGGGGTGAGGTACTGTCCATGTAGACGATTAACTTAGGGAGCATCCAACTTCAGAAAGCATTTGAAGTTGGTCTAGGTCCTTGTTCTTTCTGAACTGATTAGAAACAGCTAATGAACTGTTGGGATTGGTGGATGGTTAGCTTAGGGGATATATGGTTGTAAAAAGTCTACAACATACACAAAACGTACAGAAAATTCGAATTAATCGACATATCGTGGTGACATCCGTATCACTGCGGAGCATCGATCATACAGGAAGAATCGATCATTATCCCAAAGGTATATGTACCTAGATCTAGCTCGAGACCAAAGCGACCTAATCAAAGAGATAAGCAGCCGTTTGAATTGCAATGAATCTGAGAAGGTGGTAAAAGGAGAAGCGAGCAAGCGGAAAATGGCGCACGATAGGATCACGATAGAGAGAGAATAGTCGGTGTGCGATATGATTATGTGGATAATGATAAGTTGGTTGACGGATCGAGAGAGACAGGGGGGGAGGGAGAGAGGGAGAGAGCGGGACGACTCGGTGAGGCCAATAGGCAGCCGGGATGGTAAAGCGAGAGAGGTGCGCGCGCATACTAGCGCCGCGAGTAGATTTGATTCGGCGGGAGTCCCGCGAGGAAGGAGAGCCGCGAGTGCGTCTGCGCTAACTCGACACGTTCTATTGGACCGCCTTCCTAGAATCGGATCCACCTTCGATGATCCCGTGAATCGTCCTAGTCGGATCTAGATTAGGTGGGCACCAATCGGTGACCTTGAAGCCTCCCCGCGACACCGCGTCGTAAATACATATGCATTGAATGGGAGCCGCGCCGAACTGTTGCGACTCTACAACCGACTTTGTCCCGATGTAGGTCAGGACCATTGGCGTACGCGATCCACCGCGTTTTCGCGTTGCGCGCCGAACAAACGGCGAGCCCTTCCGCTAGTATGCAACGCAACGGAGACCGGGGCTGGTAAACAGCATCTGAGTTGCAACATAATAACCAGACTGCGAATCTTTATGCAAAGTAAAAATTGCCTGCATCGATTACGAGGAATAGAAACTGAATCGAACGTTATTGCTTCCTTTAATGATTTCAATAGAGGAGAAATCATATAGTGACATCTTCAATTTTTAATGTTTTCCAACAATTTTGAATTTCTTCTACTCAATTTTGCTATAACTGCATAGGGATCCGCACGATAGTTACAAATATCAGTAGAACATATTTATACATAATGTAGTTCTGCAGATTCAGAAGCGAAAGCATCGCAGACACATCGAACTGATCAGCGAACTAAGTCTTCATCGAAGGACATCGCCCTCGATACTATCGACTAGCCATGCTCAAACAAGAGAGGACGCGATACAACCTGCACAAGAAGATGCTGAAGAAAAGGTTGAAGAAGTCAGTTCTATGATTGCCGACTTGAGCTCATTTGATGAACGAATTTTCTTAGGAGATACAGCAGTTCTGCCCATGATCAGGAAGATCTAAATGCTTGGTCAAATATTTCCCATCTTTCATGCACCAGTAGTTACATCTACAACTTCAAGGCACACAGCTACTATCTCACTCAAACTCTTTTGCAAGACATACTTCCGGTCCGCCAGACCAGCACAGTTCTCACGGATTACGAATCTTCATCATCTGAAGATGGTACTTCGAACGAAGAAGAAGAATTTCAAAATCTATCAATATCTTTGCTAAACGAAAGAAAAATAGGACATTTAAAATTCCCACGGCCGATTCGCACGTGTTCTTAATTGTTGCTAAACGTAAGACGTTTGACGCACGTCGGTTTTCCATCGTCATTCAATTGTTCTCCACTCGAGCAACTTAAAATTCTCTTCGCTCGAGAAACGTGTTTGAAGAATCTGCTCCGCAGTGTCAGATTTTAACGGATAGGTGTTCTCGTTATCAAATCTTTCGACGTCTCGAATCGTCTGCGGGAAAAAGGGAAGAAACGTTGACAATTACTCATATTGAACACTTGTTTATACATTTTTAGTCGAGAGTCTATTGATACCACGTCGCACCTCCGTCTGGTCGACTCATTTCCAATCTTTAAGATTTCCAAATATTCCTTGTCACATTCCTAATTAACAGGTAAATAACGCGTCGTTAAATCGACACGAGAATCTGTTCCCAAATATTGTACTTTCGCAATTAGATTACGGGCTGCCAAAAGAGAATATGTTTAAATATACATAGACGGTGTCTCAAAAAGGTTGTACTTCCTTCAACGGGGTGATTCCCGAAGTCATATGGAATAACTTTTCCTTTTGCGAAAATCTGCTCCGCGGCTTTGTTATGGAGTTATTAATGAAAATGACCTCAGGAATTATCCCTTGCAAGGAAATACAACATTTTTGGGACGGCCAAAGTGTTTAATATGTGATATTTATGGAAAGTTTGATGATTCTTATATTAGTTTCGAATTTAAATTTTTATTTATTTTAGGGTACATGTTCCCTTATAAATAGACGGCGGATTTCGTGCATTTATGACAAAAAAGGGGTAGGTGTAATTTAAAATATTGGAAACATTAGACAAATTCGAAAATACTTTTATATTATTTTCAACCTACTGAACACATTAAAAAATGAACTGTATCACTCCGGCTTGTTGCAATTCAAATAGAAAATCTTTATTTTGCATAAAAATTCGCCTATTTATAAAAATTACAAGATTGACTTTTTTATTTAGACTTTGTGCGGCTCTTATTATAATACGTGTTACTAAAAATATCTATGCAATAATTTTTAATGAAATAATTTTTATTATTTCAGTAATTACAAAATAAAAAATCTGGAACCGGTTATTTTGACCGGTGGTGGTAGGTTTAGTGTTAATAGTTAATATTAGTGAATATTTGTTTTTTGTAGGTGTTAATGTGCAACAATCGTGGGTTTTGTTAGCCACGCCTCTAAAATTACGAGGTCGATGACGATACATGGCAAAGTTGCTCGGGTAGGTGTTGCAAAACATATTTTTACACAGGAACGACAGTTTTCTTTGTTGATTTATCACTGGCTCATCTGATAAATGGGAATGATGCGTAATAGTCTCAGGAAAATGGAAATATACTTGTAAATTGTAACCGATGAATATTTATTTCCGTGTGACGAGTGTCTCGACGACGCTCACCGGCAAAAGCTAGACACGACAATGCACACATAATCTCCGGCATAAATTGCGGCACCAACGCCGGCAAATCGATCAGTTATTATTGACGCCATGGTCCGCTTTAAATATCTCAATGTATTGCGACAGAATTTATTAGCTGTAGGTGAGCGTTTGTACATCGAAAGTTAATGAGTATAATCCGGCAGCACAATGCGAAACGTATGGTAGGAATCGTTACATAAGTGGCGGCGTATAGCATGTGCCACATGAATTATGCACAGTACTCTCCTGCTTACAGGTCTAAATCCGTAAATCGAGTTTTGACACCTTAGCGGGGGTTGAATAATTTAAAAAATCAATCCCTCACAGGTGACTTTTGTAATCAATTGTTTATAATCTAACGAATAACGGTTGTCGATCGTTTACCTCTAATGAATGTTTTGTATTAAATCAGAAAGCGACCAACTCCTTTTTCAGAATCTGAATTATCTTTTATAGAATTATCTCTTTCAGAATCTGTAAAATGAAAGTCAACAGTAAGAAACAGCAATGGAATAAAACTGTAATTCCTCTGTTAACAATTCGAATAAGTTGTTGAGGTATGTGACGTCCATAACTTGCAGTTTGAAGATAGTCAAATTAATTTCATTATACTTTGTAATCTGAAGCCACACAGCATAATATTTAGAGACTCCTTGACTCTTTTTTCTGCTAAATTATTTCAGTATTTCATAACGTAGATACATTTCATAGAACATTTTAACAATGGAGGCCAGCAATGAACCAAATGCTGGTTACTAACCTGCTTTAAACTCTTCTAACACCTTCAATGTTTCGAATTTGACCTATGTGAAACTTCCGTCGAAAACGCACAAAATCCGCAGTCTAACTAGACAAGGTTAGACAACTAAACGAGACAATAGAAATTAGTCTAGGAGGGGCATGAATAAATCGACTAAACTGAAAATTATGCACATAATTTGGAGAATATTTGTCTACGGCTGAAAGGCTGCTAAACGCCCATTTGAATTTGCCCCGCTTCCTATTCATCTGCAATAATAATGTGTGTTCCATTGAACTCGCATTAAAATAGAACTGTCCTTCTGCATACATACATATATTCATGTTATTCCTGTCGCGCCATAGAAGTCCAGAGCTTCTGCCGCAAGTATACAGACTTCGGGATACTTATCTACCTGTGGACAAGGGCTGCGCGGTCCGTTCTTGGGAGAAAGAACAATGGCGGTCTCCAGGACTTCGAATACCCAGATATTATTGGGTTACATCAGATTGATTGTAGCGTTGCGGACAGCTATTACGTACCGCTCGGCTCTCTGCCCCTGTAAGACGGTGACACGCAGAAACGGATTACTTCTCTTGGGGCAGGTTGCGAAACGGGTCCATTCATTCTGTGAGATCGGTAGGCCCGCATCCGAAACATCCTGTGCGCGAAGAATCAGTTCGCTGTGAGAATAAAGCGAGCAAACGGAAAGGAAAACGCTTTCGCAATAAAACCGCAGAAACGAAACGGAAAAAAAAGAGCACAGAGAAAAATGGGTTATTACCGGAACCGGGGTACTTTTGTAGTAAGCAAATGCGTATATCGAGGAATGCATTGAAAGCAGGTCCCGATGTCCTTAACCCACTCGTGGTCTCGCGTCTCGCGATAACGAGCTACCTGGTTACTTCGGATAAGTGAAACTTGCATAATTGGCTGCCGTAGCAGGGACGAGGAAAGAACTCGACCAGCAGGTAACTGCACCTGCGATGGTTCCAAGGTGCGTGCCTGCGTGCGTGCGTGCGCCTGGACGACCGGCCGGCCCAGCCGCGCCGCGCCGCGCCGGCTTCTTCAACAAGTGTGCTTCGAATGAGACGATCGTATCCGGAGGATCATCGGACCGGCGCGCGGCGTCGGACCTTCTTCGACGTTTCAACGTTCCAACGTCCGCGTGGACGTACCAACCGAACGGGAAAACGGCCGATTGTCCGTCACGCAAACGTAGAAAAACGTAGAGGCTCGCGAGAGCTCGAAAATTTCGGGCCAGGATTTTCAACGGTTTTCTATTCGATCTAAACGTGTGTACGAGGTGTGTTGAGAAAATAACGGGAATTTTGTTATTTCGCGGGTTGTATTCGTTCGACTTACGCCATTTTTTTTTGTTGCGTTGGTAAACATGTCTGAGAAGTGTCTGTACATTGGTTGTCGTATTCGATGTTTAATATATGATCAGCTTTCGATTTTTTACTTGTTGAAAAATGGATCAGATCAATGCACCTGCTCACACTTCGTTGCTTGTTCGTGTGATCTTTTGGCTACAATCAACACTGTAACGATGCCTCGGCCTCCATATTCACCAGACATGACCCCGTGTAATCTTTTTCTGTTGTCAAAAATATGAAGAACCTTAAAAGGTTGTCGCTTCTCAAGCACAGATGAGATTGAAAGCGCGTCGCTGAAAGAGCTAGAAGCTATCCCAAAGATCGAATTCCAGAAGTGTTTCGGGGATTGGAAGAAGCGCTGGCATAAGTGTGTAATATCGAATGGAGACTACTTTTAGGAGATAACATTCAATGAATGAATAAAATTTTTTCAGGAAAATTAAAATGCCCGCTATTTTTTGGACACTCCTCGTATACCTTTTACTCTCGAGAATCCGACTCGGTCCGACCCGGCGGACACAAACAATTTCGACCCGACTGAAGCTTCGGCTACCCGAAATTTTCGGGCTCTCGCACACTTCTCTTAGAAAAAGTGAAAACCGGCGCCGCTCGTCGTTTCCTGAGTGCCCAAGGATTTTCGTCCCTCAAAGAAACATGTACATCGGCCGAGCTGTTTCTTCAGACATGCGTCTTGACAGTTTTGGCACGTTGCGTGTCCGCACGCCGGACCCGTATGAATGGACGTCTCTCATGATCCGACCGCAAACTTTCCTGACATTTGGAAAGGATGTATGAAATCAGTCCCTCCTCGAGCGTCTCGGAATCGAGCGGAAAGAGCGCATCGAGAGCCTTCAAAGGTGTTTGTCTGGCTACCGAGAGCGTACACCGCACTTGCTACTTGCTACACGACGCGCTCTACCTGCGCCAGGCCGAAATCCCGCGCGGGCCAGGTGTAACGCGATCAATTTTCTCCTAATTAGCACGCATGATTGCTTCCCATTGTGTCCACGGATTGTATTATAGCTATCCTTCGATTCTGCGTCGGAGCAATACACCGTGAATCCAAGAAGTTTTATTCTATAATATAGTTAAAACAAATCGCAGATTAAGTTTCAAGCGTTCGTTGTGAAGAACAATGTTCAACCTTCTAATTTATGGAAGATAAAATCGGGAGAAAGATGGTTTCATGCTTTTACAGACGATTCAAATTGGAGCATTTTCGACGAAAAACGTGCCCCCAGTTTTTGTCCTGCTATCTCATGCATAAGTATCCTCGAAAAATGAAAATGTACTGCTCTGACTGAATAATATAGTAATTTATAGCTTAAGGTGTTCACGTAGACGGCGCGGAATATTCGTGGAAGCTAATTTGGTAACGGTAAACGGATCTTTTTACAGTGTATGGTACACGCAGAATTGGCTCGGGCCAAAGCTTTTAATCTGTCGCCGAGATACACAGCGATCGTTACCAAACGGTGCTTAAAATGCAGGTGCAAAGAAGAATACCTAATAGCGAGTGCAGCTTGAGGGGTGAGGTTCAGCAGTAAAAGGAATAATTAACGAGTACGAACAATTATCACGGAACAGCTTGCGCTCGCGACGTCAACCCTGCCCGAGCAACTTTTGCCAATGCTTTAATTTGATTACAAATCAATTTCAGTTTTTTGCCTTTCTCTCGCAAATACTATGTGTCGTAGATATGTATACGTTACGTTACTTAATCTTCGGACGGCTGGAGATAGGTCCATTTTAACCCAGAGTTATAGACATTCCATTCAAAATAATCTTTCAGCAACAGGTTTAAATTGTTAGCTATTTATATAATTTATTTATTTTTATCATTAAAATGCTGATGGACAGACGATCTAAATTACAACACTCCCATTCTAAAGAAATTGTCAACATTTGAACTATGATCATTTCATTTAAAAAATAGTATTGTATATGCCACATTTGAAAAAAGAAATGGGAAGCAATATTACACTATCGGGCCATTCAGCCATTCTCCGAATTATTTTTCAATTTTGTTGCCAACAACTCCGAACTATTTGAAATTTACTTGAAAGGACAGTTCCTCGACTGCTACTTATTTCAAACAATTTTCTTCGCTAATTATATTTAATATAGCTCTGAAACTTTCTTGTAATTTATATTTGTGGCAGTTATCTTTGTGTTTAACTCAAAATAAGACAATTAAAGGCATTTACATTTTTCTTTCTCTGATGTCGAGTCACACTCGACAAAGCAATGCAAAGGGTTAAGCGACTTCACTCTATTTAACAAATTTGGTTTATGAAAAAGACGGCTATAGTCCGATCGTGCGCATAAAAGATACACATTCACGGAAATGTGTTTAATCCGATGCTGCTTCAGTTCCAGCTGCAGCGAAGTGAACGGCAGGAAAAGTAGGTGTGCGAGAGGTAATTAATGGTCAACCGTAATTATTGGCGACCGAACGGACAGATCGGGGCTGACATTGGAATCGTGTGGCTCGCGATCTGCGGCCGTTTCCTGTTGGCCACATAAATACTCGGGAAGATATTTCGACTTACTTGTCCTTTCCATTTACTGTATGCAACGCGGAGTCGCCGGATTGGGGGAGGGAGCACAAATTGAGAGGAAAATAATTAATTTCAACAGTGTGAGGCACCTAACTTGATCACCTCGATTAACTTCGAAATTATGCGTTGCACAAAAACAATGTTTCTAAAGATGTTACATGGTATCAGGGGGGACATGATGTGATAATGTATTTATTTATTTATTGCTTTAAACCAAGTGCTTTATTATGACATTTTTATACGTGGAGGTGTTTAGGATATCTAAAGGTCAACTTTGGTTTTTTGAACAGAACTGTATATTTTTTATGCATCAATCAATGCGGGTCTTTATGTTCCTAAAAAAACGGAAAGACTGCTCACAAAATGAGCGATAAAATATCACTACGGGTAGATTTTAGGAATCGGGTTACCTGGTTGGGAGGTTGAAGAGGATCGAAATGACGAAGCACGCGCCCGAGAATCCTTTCAATTAGTCGAATTCGTCTAATTGGCCCTTTCCGGTGTAATTAGCTCGACATCGAAGGGCACATTTCTCTGGTAACGTGCTCGTTAGCGTGCATGTTCAGTTCGATTATTCGATGAAGCAAAGGTGAAAACGCAGCGGAGTTAGATGGCGTAAATTCATCAAGAATGTGGTGGTCACGCACGGTCAAGACGGGCGCGCGGCGCGGCGCGTGCATGAAGGATGCGCCAAGTCGCCAAGCGGAACGCGCACCCGATGCACCCGACGCGATGCGACGCGACGAGTCCAGTCTAGCGCACCCGACTTCCCTTTCCCTTTGCCCGGTTAGCAGATCGTCCATTGGCGTACCACCTGTCACTCCGTCCCACACGGAATTATCTACTGAATTCTGATGCAATCGCCAGATGCCGGGATTAGAGGTTCCACGGATTCCATCAATCCCGAACCTGTTATCTTCGGCGATAACGGCTTTACGGCGGTGCAACGATTTTATCTATCGCATCGTCTCGAAACGCTGCACACGGGGCGGAGATTCTCGAAACATGTCATTTCAATTATTATCAATTCTCGAGCTTGTATCTTTTTAAAACGGCACGGACGGATGTGTGTTCTGGAGGAATCGATTTTTCTGGAGGAATTATTGCCACATCAGATGAAAGTGTCATTATTTAATAAAAGTATCTAGACAAAAAACAATGTATCTTGAAATTAACTTATTACTAGACTGCGCAGATTTTTATACAAAATTGAAATTGTTTGTTTAAGTTGTACAGAAGTTACACAACAGACGTTCATTTCTCGATGACTTTATAGTGTTGAAAACAATGCAATCACGTTTTTAAATCCTTCAAATGCCTTTACTGTTTTGCATTTCGTCTACTCATCTTTATCATAAATACGTAAAATCTACTTATTATTAGTGGACTAGGGATTCTTATGCAAAATAACAATTTTCTGAGTCATTTGTAAGGAGAAGAATTTCAATAAAAATATAATTGATGATTCTTATTAGCCTTGTGCATAATTTCTAAAATGTAATATAAAACGAAATAACATAAAATAATATCAGATAAAACAATATGCGCAGTGTACATATGTATACCCATATATAACCATATATAAAATAAGAATAAATATGAAATTATTGCATAAACTATAGTGGTGCGTTTAGTATTCATCTATCGTTAGAATTGATTGAAAAATTAGCGGAGTAACGCGTCCGAAGCCGCGGCGACGATTTTGAAAAGTGAAAGCTTAAACCCGAGGGAAAAATGAGCCGTTGAGAAGCACGCGGCGAAGAAAATGGCGCGAACTACGCCAATGATGGCCAGCACGTGACTACGGGGCACGCGCCGGCACGCGCCACATTTCTCACAGAAAACATGCTCCTTCCTTCCCCTCTTTCTCCCACTCGATCCCCTCTTTCTCTTTCTCTCTCTTCGAATCATCCCCACTGCCGGCTCTCCTTGTTCTTACTCCCTTCTGTACTACCCATTTCCAACACACGCACATCGCCTATCTCGTTCCCTCTCGCTTCGAATCCCCTTCTACCTCCTTCTTCCACCGTATCCACAGCGTTTCTCTTCAACCGAAATCTTCAATTTCTCTTTTCCCCTCCTCTCTTCCCTCCGACCCGTGCTTGTTACTACCTTATCGCTTTCATCTATGATCTTTATTACTTCTTTTGTAAGATTTGTTACTGATCACTCGCTGCTTTCCGCTGAATAATAATCGCACTGTGTACACTCCGGTGCAAAAACTTATGCCTCCACACTTTACGTTGCACACAGGATCAAATTTTTCTAGTGTGTACGGAGATTTTATTAACCCTTGCAATTTCTTGAGTTAATGAAATAGTCGTCGTGGAGACAAGAAGATTTGCTTTTGTCATTCAAAATAGATCTTTATTTTATAATGGAACTAGGCGTTTGCGATTAAGTTAATAAAGAAACTGCAACAATCAAGAAACAATAATAAATAATAATATTTTCTCTGAAACCAAGTGAAAATCTTCTACACTAACTCGATGTTATATGGCAAGGGATTAACATGTACCCTATTTCGAGTAAGAGCAAAAGATAAAGGACAACTAACAATTATTCCTTGCAACGTAATTTTCAATGGATACCAAACAATAAATTAACTAGTCTGTTACTATTTTCTTAGATGCCTGCGAAAGTTGCTGTTTTCGGAAACAACAGTTGCATTAATAAATTATTTCGTACAACATAATCTTCATTGAAAATCAGAAAATCAGTTAACTAGTGTGTTACTATTTTATTAGATGACTACAAGAGTTGGTGACAATAAAACACAAGCGGTTGCTTTTTAAAACCACAGTTTTATCGATACATTATCTATCCATTTCCTGCAATTTTCTTCTAAGATTTCACAAGCTGATATTTATTTTTCGTAAAAATTGCACGATTCTTCTTGAAAGAAGGTCTCGAGGTCTCCGGAAAAATGACAGAACAGGTCGAAACCTGATTGGTTTGTTTAGATATGCATAAATCGTGGTGTCGTTGCGACAAGGTGTCGATGCGTGGACGGGAGAACAATACGTCGATGATTTCGCGATAGTTGCGATCGGTTTGTTCGGTGCCGGTCTCTATCGAAAGAAGCACCCGAAAATCTTGGCCATTCGTAGCCCCGATGCGCTATGCATTATTCAAAAGGTTCCCGTGCTCGGCCCGTGTTTAGGTGTATGGTGGATGCACCGTATGCAGTGTGCGTACGTGTAGCCAGTGCGTTGCCGTTGACGTCATTGCACCGAAAAGATACGGGACACGGGGCACGCGTCCCTCTGCACACCGGAGGGACACCGGATCGGCAGCTGCACCGATCCTCGTGCAACCACATGCTACACCCGCACACATACTGTCAATGTGAATCCTCGGTGGCTTCGCGGACATTGCCACCGCGCCGATTAAATGACGCCTTCCACCACGCTCGAACCGATCCGTTTTGCCGCCACTTTTACCAAAATCTCACGGCTGCAATATTTATTGTTAAGCGGACAGTCAGACCGCTTTCGCGTGAATTTTTCGGAATTTCTTTCGGAGAAGCTGTTGAACCTTTTGCATTCAGATTTTGTACATGTATTCATTACTATTTCAATTACACGTGTAATTTTTTGCAAGTAAACATAATCAAAATGACATAAGTTATATACTTTTTTGTTACGGTATGTTTCGAAAAACGTGGGCCGACGGTTTTCAGGATTCTGGTTTTCGTAGTGGTCGGAAACAAAAAAAATGAAGTTGCTTATTAATCAGTGTGAACGTGATTATGGTCCGAACCAAATTATCGAGGTTTCAAAATGTTTTTCGGCCTTTAGCACGATCAAAATATAAGAAATAATTTATGGATTTGAAAATTTTGTTCGTATGATAACAGGGCATGCGCTGAAGATTCTCTTAAAGTTTCAAGTCGATTGGCCAACTAGAACTTGAGATATCGAATTATATAGAACGCTTTTCAAAGATATAATTAATGTAATTATACAGGACTCGATGCCAAATTAGTATTTTGAATCTGGGCTATGATAAATAGAATTAAATTTTCCTCCGAAATAGCATTGTACGTATGAACAGGAGCTATCGTTTTATTTGTTAAATATAGCGCTTATGAAGAGATACATACATATATACGGGGGGTCCCAAAATTCCTTCAACACTTTGGAAATGGGAGATTTCTGAGATCATTTGAAGCAACATTTCTCTTTGCAAAAATGTTATCCGCGGCTTTGTTTAGGAGTTATTAACGAAAAATACGGACCAACCAGAGCGCGACCTAGACGCGAGTTGGCACAGTCGGCCCGGCGCGCCAACTGTCTATTGGCCGACTGTGCCAAGTCGCGCTCTTATTGGTCCGTGTTTTTCGTTAATAACTCCTAAACAAAGCCGCGGCGGTAATTTTTTCAAAGGAAAATGTCGCTTCAAATGACCTAAGGAACCTCCCATTTCCCGGACTTGAAGGAGTTTTGGGTCACCCTGTATATATAGCTCCAGTATAACCTCACTAGTTGCAACCTCGTTTATTGCGGGGGGACCTCGTTCGTTGCATACTAGCTATCCCCATCACGAGTTGTTAGAAGCGGCGGGGATTGGTCTACAGAGTGGCTACAGGCCGCCTGATTGGTCACCTCTTTCGTTGCACCACGTTTTCTGCACGCATTGTTCGGTTTCGTGCAAGCAGCGAGGTCCTAACTGTAATTTCATACATGGTCGACGATAAAGGTAAGAAAGGTAACGGACTACTGCGAAGTTGATTTGAAATCGTGGCGTTTTGACTGGCGAGCACTTAACCTGGCGACAACAGCAGCTGGTTCGAGCCGGTGTCACGGAACGGGCACCTACGTTCCGAAGAGGGCCTGGCAGGCGTGTGCGCCGCGCCGCGCCGCTCGTTCATCCCCTGCAGGGTGATTAAATGAAGCACCACGATTCACAATGGAAACCAACCGTAAAACACTGTTACGCCCCATCACTCTACACCCAGTTCTGAAACTTCAACCGACGGTTTGGAAGGCCGGTCTCTATCTCGAGCCGCGCCATATTTCCAAGGGATTCCACCACCTCGTGCTCGGATTATTATTAACCAACAGTTGGGAGTACGTGGCCGGATAACTCGCGAATAGAAGGGTGGACGGATAATAATTTCCTCGTATCCCGTTGCCATAAATACCGGGCCAGTGAATTGGGACTAAAATATTTTTCCTTCGTGTCCACAGAATTGCAATTCTCAGAATTGTTATTCAACTATGATTTATGATAATTAGACTGCGGATTTTATGCATTCATGACAAAAATGAACAGCCGCACTTTTAAACGGTGAAAACATTAAAAGAGTCTAAGAGTATCGACACGTTGCTTTTGCACTGTTAACAGTATTAGAGGAAGTGATCAATTTTTATTTGGCTCCAGAATCTTGTAATTGATGAAGAAAAGTTTTATTTTGCATAAAGATCCGCAGTCTAGTGATAATTAAGGGTCTGTAAAATATTAAGCAATGGAAGTCTAAGAAGAGGATCACTCTCAGCAAAATTAGTCTACATAGCTAAAATATTTTTGATCCGGAGAGGATTAACATTCAGTTTGTCTGAGACAGAGTCGGACATTAATCAATTCAAATTTTAACCGAGATTGCTTCATTAATGTGTACGATTAAAAAAGATACAACTCAGTTTACATTTCTTTCAGTATGCATACAGTTTTGATTCCGTATTTCATTTCGAAATTTCAGCAGTTAATCATTAATCAATCATCCGATTGACGATTACAATTGAAAAGAATGTAATCGTTAACGTCAATTAACGACTACAGTAGGAGTTCAATTGTTAATTGCGATTAACGATTGAAGTAGAAATTTATTCGTCAATTCGTTGATTCGCCCAACTCTGGTCTGAGACGGTAAATAAATTTGTCACGAAGTGAGAAACGCTGCTGTTTCCACAAGAAAGAGTTTTTCAACTCCGATACCGTCGTCGTCTACACAACATTTTACGATCATCTTTATTTACCCCAATTGCGTCACGTTCCTTATACCATAGACGGCAAGTCGAGGAAAACGCGCATCCTTGTTCGATGCTGTAGATTACGAGTAATCTGTCCATCTAAATGGCAGTGACGCAGCCATTCTCGCGTCGGCTTGCAGAACAGTGTCGATACTATCAAAAGACAACAATAAAACAGAGTGCCGTACGGCGAACCATAGAGACGCCATCGCGAAGTTGGTCGACCGGGACCGTTCTTTACCAGCGATCTTAATTGTTGCGAGCCACGTGAACTCGACAGAAGTAAAGCTGTCACTTGCTGGCTAGCATTACCCCGTTCCGGGGAATCGTTTTCCGAGTTCGGGAATTATTCATTTATCGCTTTACGGCGACTCGCGAGTACTGGTTTCGAGTAGCATTTTATTGTCGCTTTGTCCGACGATAGCGAACCGCCTTTATTACCGTTAGAAACGTCAGGGTCAACCGACCACTCCACTCCGCGCGGAGGATGATTTGTGCTTGATCGTAAAACTGTGAGACTCGTCCAAACATTTACACCTGTTCTTAATCAACATTAACATAAATATTCTTTAAGTCGAGCACGGGGCGAAGGTGGCAGGACAAACTTCCACCGCGAAGCTTTTTTTTTTTATTTAATAACGCGGCAATTCGATCTTGGAGATACAGGGTGTCCCATTGGAAGGGAAATTTCAATTCTAATATCATATCAAGTAATGATTTTTTGATGTGAGAAGGTTAATAAGTTTTTATTGGGAATAACAAATTGCATCGATTGGAGTATTGAAAAATACATGGCTCCATTAGAAAAATTGAAAGACTACTCCTTCGATATGAGGTTAATCATTTTTCGATATGAGGTTAATCATTTTTCATGGGAAATAACGAACTGCATCAGTTGGGGTATTAAAAAATACTCGTTAAGAAAATTGAAAGTGACCTCTACTCCTCCACTTTTGGAACACTATTAACATAGAATTATGTTTCCCACGAAACCATATAATTTTTCTTTGAAACATTTCCCAATATTATTAATAATTTCAGAGATATTCGAGTGGTGCACTTCAAATGGAACACCCTGTATACAAGTACATTCCGGGAGCAAAATTAAGTGGACAGGTACTGTTAATAGGTATTAACTAAATTTTATTGTAAATAGTAAGGTGGGGTCTCTTAGGCCTCGACGAATGAATTTCATATAAATAGCATCGTTTTTAATAAATTTGGGATAAAGAATAACACAGGATACAAGGTAAACAAACCGATTTAATTTTATTCATATAAAAATCCTTTTCAAAAATCTGAAATAAGAGAAAGTCGATCAATAATTGTTTTAAAATAAAAGAAATTCGACATTTTCCATACGATGACAACACTTGCTGTTCACGCTAGACCCAGATGTCGTATACTAGAATTTGTAGCACCTAGTATCACATGCATGCCTACGCCATCCGAAATGACATACTCGTCCAAGTATTAGCTCCGACATCTATTAGTGGCAGAAAAGAAAAAAAGAGTACCTAATGACAGGGAAAAGGATAGGTCAACGGTCAGAAAATCCCGGAAGAAGATTCTCCGGGGGCCGGAAGAACGATTTGGGAGACACGCGATGGGCACACGCGAAAGGTAGGGGAAGGAGAAGACTGGTAGGGAAGGTGGGCCTTCTTCAGGGCCCGTATGTTGCGCGCGTGTGCTCGTCGGAGGCAGCGTGCCATCGTTGGATAGAGAGTTGCTCGGTGTCATCTGGCAAGCAGAGCAACCCGAAAACACATGGGTGTTTTGTCTCCTGCCGGTGTGTGTGCTTCCACTTAATACGTCGAACTGGGAGCATCGTATGCCTCCACATAACGGTCGAGTCTACCGATTTGGCTGCACGCGTACAGTGTGCTCGGCATACTCCTCGAATTATTTTACCGAGTCTGGAATTCTTTCTGATTTTTCGATGAAAAGTTCTTTGAAAAATTCGTTCGTTATTTTTAGACGATTGGAAAAGTTCGTGCTCCATTTGAATATAAAACATGGGCCGTTAAAGTTGCACTTTTATTCAATCACAGGGTGGTCTAAAAGTCTCTAAACTATTCTCAAATAATTTTATTATTTTTAAGAATTCACATACATATATTCTTTCGTGAGAATAAATTCGAATTTTAAATGGTCTAGGGATTTTCGGCCACCCTGTGTATAGTCATCATTTTCTACGATAGTCTCCTAACGTTTTCCAATATTGTCAACACGTTGACTGTCATACCAATACCCATGAAAGTCACACAAAGTCAAAAATCCACTTATACAGTAATAGAAAAATAGAAAAAACAAAGTTTATCATAAAGGTGACTTCTGCAACATTCTCACACCTATATAGTACATTATATATTACATCCAATATACTTTATGTATAGTATCTTGGTTATATTAATCATAGACCTATTTATTTACATACGTTAAAATTTCCGAACAGTAATTTACGGTCGTGAAAACGAAAAAGAAATTAACTTTTCATTTTTCATATTAATATTAAGAAATACAGATTAAATACAAATTTAAGAAAGTGCAATGAAATAAACTCCTATTTTTAATGGGAAGTTGTAGATCCAAAACAAATAAAAATTGTACAAAAATTTTTGAACATTTTCATAAGCGATAAATGCATAAAGATCCGCAGTGATACATACATTAATATACATTATATTATACATTATTAGACTGCGTATTTTTATGTAAAATAAAAATTGTCTGTATCATTTGCAAGAGACTGGAGTCAGATGGATGTTTAATTCTTATTTTAATAATCTGAACAAGCTGAAAACACTAGATGGGCATTATTAGATCATTCTAACTTATTCACTGTTTTAAATGGCACCCACTCTTTAATTAGTTAAATTTAGAATCGGGAAAGCGGGAAAGAAATGAACTTTTCATTGTTATTAATATAAAACTGCCGAATTAATTGTTTGGTAATTAATCAAGCAAGAGCAAGCTCGTAAAGTGTAAGAACTGTGCGCGCGTATAATGTACGTTCGGAACAGGCTGCACAAAAAACTACGAGAGCAAAGTTTTCAGCTGTGAACATAAAGTCGGACATGAACGTTGATGCGGCCAACTGTACAGGTAAACCGTAAGATCCGCTTCGATGATTTCGGGCGGTTAATCAGGTGAGCGTGCCCACACGGTCGACAGCCATTCGGCCCATTCCGTTTTAATTGAAAGCAATCGAAAGAAACAGCTTGATCGATTGCGGAGGGCTCGATGTGAAATCGGAAGGAATCCGAATTACCGAAGAAGAGACGGAAATTGACACTGATGGGGAATATAAGAGTGATGCAAAACAGGTTCAAGAAACAAGTCAACAAATCATTCGAGCCCTACAGACGAGTAGGATATAATTGAGGACCACGAATTAATTTTTACACCTAATATCATTACAGAATTGAAAAATACTGCATTATTATTTTTAACATCACAATTGTTAACATTAACCGTGCAAAATGTGACTTGTTTAGATTTCTCTCTATTATTTGTAAATAATGGAGAAATTTATATGTTTAAGTATCAAACATATCCTTAACAATTTCCACGAAACCAACAAAAATTTAATTAGTACTGCTGCTACCAGTTAAAATTTATGTTCGTCATATAAGTTAAGAGCATATTCATTATTTACACACGTACATTCATTCATTCACAGTATATTCACAGAAAAAACATATGTACAGAGCGTAAAGGAATGTTAGGTTTTGACAGCCAAAATTCAAATTTCTTTTTATTGCATTGTATTCTACACATGGGAATACACAATCCGAAGCAGAATAAGTAAAATTTACTTTAAGCTGCGCGGGTTTTATGCACAAAAATAAATAGGCAGAATTGAAAGCAGTAATTTTCAACGTATATTAAAATGGCTAAAGGAAGAGCAGTTTATTATTTGGCTCCAGTTTCTTGCAATGGATGCAGAAAACTTTTGCACAAAACTCCGCAGTCTACTTAGTAGTTATTTATAGACTTTCTTGTGGCGAAAACGAGCATCTTCTGATAAAGTTATCTTTAAGAAAATATATGCGAATATAACGAGATAACAGAAAAATGTACCTTTCTTGTTCGGCGGTACGTAGAAAGAGAAACTTCCGTGCTGGTCCGTTCGGGTCCGCCTTTCGAGACAGTAAAGATACGAATTGCGCCGCTTATCAATACACGCGTGTTTCGTTCTCTTCCGACTAATTTGCCGCGCTTTCGTCCATTTTCGTCCTGGTTAAGCTTTTTCGCAAGAAAACATTGTCAACGTTAGTCGCTCGTTTTTCTCAAACGCGGGACGCGCGTGCTCTACGCTCGGAAGACTGTCGCACCGGTTATAAAATAATAAGGACCAGTTTTTTCGCGGTGTGAATTGGCTTGTATTTTCCGTAAAAGAACCATCATTATGGCAGCGTTTCGTATGTCTTAATTGGACGAGATGGCTCCCGAATGCGGGCACATAATGAACTGGTCGTTGAAAGTCTGCGGGTGGCTTTTCTCCGACCCCCGAATACATATTTCTTTTCTTTTATGTAACTACATCGAATTTCACGTTGAAGTTGGTACTAAACAATAGAGTTTTGCATAGTACCTTCAAAACTATTAATGAAAAAATTGGCAAATAAGTCGGTGAATGCGGAGTCGCTTAAGATTTGTGTCCCCACGCTGCCTTCCAGTCAGAGAGAAGACAATTTCTTCTCCTCATCTAGCGACTCTGCATCAAAGGTCTTCATTCTCAAAATTGTAGTAAAAAAATTCAAAGTTCAACTGTGAATATTTTGAAAATCAAGGCCTTCGGTGCACACAGAAGAAATTATTCGAAAAAATGTTTGAGGATAAAGTAACTTAGATGACCGCCTTTTCAATAGAAAATTACAAAATTGATTTGTTAACCCTCCGACAGCGGAGTCCGGGTCTATTTTGACCCGGAGTATCACAGTTATGTAGTCAGTTTCACTGCATTAAGAACAACAGAAAGATTAACGTCGTCCACAAGCAGTACCTTCAGAGCTACTAAGTTTTAGAAAATTGATGAACACATCAGCGAATGGTCCCAAACATCAATTATGTAGTCAGAAGAATGGTCCGCCATCCAAGGGTTAAAGAACCTCTGAATGTATGTTTGTGGAATCCTTCGACTGTTTAACTAAATAGTCACGAGGTTTAGCTAAATAATTTCGAAAGCGATGCTCTCCCAGTATTTACGCGCCCTGTGCAAACAGACAGTGGGCAGGAACAAAGACCCCAGAAGCCCACCACAGGACCTTCGCCCGGAGCTGCTACTGGCTGGCATGATGTTTCGGTATTTTCGGCTGTGTCATTAATTCAATAAGGCCAAAAAATTCGTACAACCTTCTAACGGTATGGCCACGTTGAACAAGTTCACCCCTTTTTTCTCTCGTTTCTGCTGCACGGCGAACTTGAAAGGTGCGGATCGGTAGCACATCATGCAGACTATTTTGTCGGAGGTCGGTATTGGTCGAGCGTGACAGCGCACGTGCAGCCACGCGACCGATATGTGTACGTCAACGAGATTAAGGAAATTGCCTGAATCGTCGCGTTTCTTCATTTTTTTTATCAACCCGATATCTTCATTATCATCTTGGTGTACGAGAAAAATTTGGGGCCAAAATGTTACTCACATCGTATACATATACCTTGATCTTTACATACATACACTGGTGGACAAAATGATAAGGCACAACAAAATAATGGTTGGACACACAAAATTTCATGTACAGGGTGTCCCAGCTAACTTGACCACCTTGAATATCTCGCTTAGTTTTAGTAGTAGAAAAAAAACGTTATAGGACAATAGTAACCTAACCGAAGGGACAATATAACGATTCGGAAAAAACTTTTTTCAAGGTCATTTTTTTCTATATGTCAAGGTCATCAATTTATTTTTTAACAGAACTATATATTTCTTTTATCGCGATGTAATAGTAGGAGTGAAGTCCTCTTCAATGACATATTGTACAATGACCTTCGTGTGACCTTGGGTATGAAAAATCCAAAAAGCATTACAGGTATTACATATCTAACTACTTTATTTCAATAAATGTTCGAAATGATGACCATTGTTTTCAATATATTGTTGTATACGGAAAATAAATGAAACTATTAGAAGAGCCAGAGAATCATTATATGTCATTGAAGAGGACTTCAAATAGTACCTCAAAATACATATATAGTTCCATTAAAAAAAAATTGATGACCTTGATACATTGAAAAAAATTAGCAGAAAATATATATTTCAGCAAGATAATGCAGCTGTGCATACTGCTCGCATAGTGAAAAATTATTTTGAAGCGGAAAATATATAGGTTTTGAATTGGCCTGCAAGGTCTCCTGGCCTAAACATTGTCGAGAACGTTTGGGGAAGACTGTCAAGAATATTATACGAAGGTTGAAAGTAGTACAGTACAGTATCCGAATTGAAATCGGAAATTCTAGAAGCTTGGGAAAGCATACATCAAAGTGATATAAAAAATCTATATAGAAGTTTACCAAGAAGAATTATCGAAGTGGTACAACGTAAAGGGCAGTCCACGTATCACTAAGACTGCCAAAAATTGCGTAATTTTGTTGAATTCTAATACTTTCCTTATTTTATATTCAAAGTGCCTTATCATTTTGCCCACACTAAAAGTCAATTTTCGTAGAAATAATAAATGGATTGAACGAGTTATTTAATTTTTAGTATATTATATAAAAGTTAGAACCTTATTTTATTGTATATTCACTTTCTACGTGTATGTATGTACAAATGAATGTTCATTGCTAAAAACCTTAAGCTGCCTTATCATTTTGACCACCAGTGTATATTTAATCCCTGCTTCCCACAACCACACAGATCATTTTTGTTCTGCATAAATATCCGCAGCCTAATGATGACACATTGACAGCATCATTCGGCCGTTACACGAAGCGAGCGCCGAATCACACGGGGTCCGTTTAGTTGATATCGAGGACAAGCCTCGCAAGAATTTAAATCGAGAAGGATGCGAATTATTATGATCATACGCTACTTGGTAGAGCAACGCGGCATGCCGCCGCCACCGCGAATCAACGTGAACGTGTACCGTTTAATTGGAAGCGAATTCACTTAAGTAGATGTCCGCAAAATGTTGTTCCGCGTTTTCGGGCCGCATAATGATTTCAGTATGGCAAATGATACACGGTGTGGTCTACCGCCTGTACGTGCTTGCCATCGTCTGCTCGCCTCGTGACGCTCGCATACAGCTCGCCGACCAATTTCCATAATTTCTTTCGTATGCCTCTTGGGTCCTTTCGATCCGCACATTCGGATTCGAAAAATCCAACGTGCCCTCTTTCACCAGATACCCATTCCGCGTCGATTCTCTGACTGCAGAAACACATATGTATCCATACAGGGTGTCCCGAAACTCCTTCAAGTCCGGGAAATGGGAGGTTCCTTAGGTCATTTGAAGCGACATTTTCCTTTGTAAAAATGGCCGCAGCGGCTTTGCTTAGGAGTTATTAGCGAAAAACACAGACCAATCTCACCAATCAGAGCGCGACCTAGACGCGAGCTGGCACTGTCATTGGTCCGTGTTTTTCGTTAATAACTCCTAAACAAAGCCGCGGCGACAATTTTTGCATAGGAAAATGTCGCTTCAAATGACCTAAGGAACCTCCCATTTCCCGGACTTGAAGGAGTTTTGGGACACCCTGTATATGATTTATCCCTCGGGAACGCGAGCTTCGATGAGTGCATGCATTACAACGGGAACATGATCGAATTGATAACCGCATAATCAATGTAACACAGTGGCGCACCCAGGGGGGGAGCCAGGGGGCAAAGTCCCTCCCCAAGAAAAAAATGTTTAGCTTCCAAAATTAAAATCGCGGAATAGCCCTGGATACGTTGACAGATATTTTGAATAAAAGAAATAGTCACGCGAAACCTAGGGCTGGGTTCAACTCGGCCCCCCCCAAGATTACATCCTAGGTGCGCCACTGATGTAACAAGAATCGTTTTGTTTGAATAATGATTACAAAGCACAGTAACGTCTCAATGCATGACCTTTGGATTATATTTGCACGGAACTTCTAGAGCAACGTATTTGTGAGATTTTCCCCATTGAAATGACACCAAACATGACACGATTCCTTGACTTCACGGAGTCTCCACTATACGAACACGGGTATCACAGATAAACAAGATACTTAATTATTTATGGCAAAATTGAGTAAATATAATTCGGGATTGTAGGATATTTTAAACATTTAAGGATGTCAATGTACATATTATTTTTCATCTAATATTATCAAGTGCAGAAATAACATTCTACCCGGCTTCTATTTATCGCAATCGATTCAGACAATTTTTATTTTGTATAAAGATCCGCAGTCTCCTAACAGATTCAGCGCAAATAGGGACCAAATCCTGTTTCAACAATGTATTGGCACCAAAATTCATCGCCTTTTGCTCGCAAAGTGTCATTGGAGACATTTGATCTTAATCTGCTCGAACAGATTTTGCTGACTGGGATTGTTTCGACAGCTATTTGCAGACGGCAGAGACGCGAGTATCTATCAATTTCGATAGATTGAAGTGAGAAAATTGACAGCGAAGTGGAAACATGCGACGCCGAGGTCGATTGCGTGGCAAGCGCGAAAAAAAGGGAAGGAAACCGAATAAGTTACGATATTGCAAAGACCGAGCAAAATGGGGAAGAGAATTATGTAGCCAACTGCACGCATGCGCTTTCAGGTTGCACCTGACCATTCAGCTTCTTTTCCAGGCACGAGCAGATATCCGCGCCGCTTCGATTGAGGGTCTGTTAATGAGACACTACCACTCGTTGCCTTGATCTCTAATGAGAGGTTTTCCTTTGCCGATCCAACGCCAACAGATTGCGATCAGCTGTACATATGTGTAGCAACACCGACCTAGATGCATATGCTTGTACTTCCGAAACTGACCACGCGGCTCCCAGTCACATGTTACACCGTTAATTCCTTTTGGAAAAATTATGTTTCTCTTTGTATCTGCCGTCCTTCCAACGCGTTGCATGCGATACCGGCGCTGTTCAATGCTTCGCACTGCCCTTGTCGAGTGCTGTATCTTAATTTCATGTAATATACATATAATATCGTAGCCTTCGATAATTATTTTTATTGTTATCTTAATGTTCGTTACCGGACAGTATCATTTCGATCTGTACAAATGAAGTTCATGTACCATCCATGACTTGAAACTGGATTTTGTTACTGACATAATCGTTATACTGGATTTCTTCTAATGTCTTTGCAATTCACCTACTCATTTCTGTCATAAGTTGATTACGGATTTTATGCTTTTATAAGAAACCTGGATTGGCCTAATTATTTTAGGCTTATGAAAATGATGAAAAGAGGAAATCAATTTTCATTTAACTCGTGTTTCCTACGATTAACTTGATAATCTTTTGTTTTGCATCAAATTAACTGCATTTTTATTATCGTAATAATTCTTGACCAAGTCAAGTCCATGTTTTGACGAAGGCAATTTTATATTTTAGAAATTCTACGAAAATTGTAGCTGATGTGCAGGGTGTAAAATTGTCCTTCACCTTGAAATTCAAGGTCAAACTTTTTTCTTTAGGTAGGTAGTTAAAATACACATTTTTAGGTATGTAATATGTACCTATCATTTCGTTACACCCTGTATTTGCTCCCTTTTTATAAAATCTTAAATTATATAACTCTTCCGAGAGCCCTAACAGGTTTGAGTAATTTGTTATCACAAATAGAGAGAACTATGTTTTTTTTCTTTACAAGTGTATGGAATTTTTTATTATTTGAGGAAATAAAAATATAAGTAAAATTGTATGATCAGCTTTATTTAGCTTCAGATTAGCTTTACAAAATACAATACTCGTGTTTCATTTTTCTTGCTTTTCTGTTTAAAAATGTCGTATTGTTTCCTTATAATTGAATATTATTTCCACCAAGAAAACATTAAAAAACTAAATAAAATTCTATTATCTTCAAGCTTCATTTGACTTCAGATCAATCTTATAAAATACGATACTCGTTTTTCATTTTTTTTTCTTTTCTATTTAAAAATTTGGATTATTTCTGTATAATTGAAAATATAGGTAACTGCACGTGTTGTGCACATGGACATTGGACATTAATTACATGCATTTTCATTATTGATTTCCACTCACGTTACCAATGCAAAGGTGACGAACTTCGTCAAGGAAGTGAAGCGACATGATCGTTGTCGGTGAAATACTCACCTCGCAGGTAATTAAGAAGACAGCAGTAAAGGGTTTCGATGCAATTCACAGGGTGAAATTACACCTTTGTCATCCATTGACAATTGAACCTTCGAGGTTAAACGGAGGGTAGTAGCGTTCGCACTTCTTTCGGCTCTTGGATCTGTAGACCTGCGAGCTATGAATGAAGTCGTAAAAGTCTCTTGCTCGTTTTCTTGAATGACCTCGTGCAAAATTACAAGGACCAACTGTTACACTCACGGTAGACACGCGGGCGCAACGAGACGATGCACCGGGGTCTGTCCAATGGTCTTTTTTTAATTTATTTATTTATACAGGTCATTAACGACTACATGAGTTAGTACGTATGTTTACAACGTCGAATCCTTATATTTAAACAAAGTTATAGTCCAATGGCCTTGTGCTACAAAAATTCGAGACTATTCTAAAATGAAAGGATTCTTTCGGAATAACTTTTTTTAATGAAATTGTATAACCGACATAAATCTACAAAATATATTATAATCTATAAAATATACTTCGTCAATTTCTATTACAGGGTAAAATCAACATTTATTATTTGTGTAACAATGCCTAACAATGACAATTTTTTCAAAACTTTTTTAAAGTTGTTCCGAAAGTTCCTCAAGAAACTGAAGTAGTTCAGTTTATTTTTGAAAAATTTACTGCATTTTAAAGGGTGTATGCAGACTATTTTAACTGACAGTATATAAGTTAATAAATATGAGTTAATTTATAGAAAGTGGAATCGAAAAATACGGAGTCAGTGGACTGTGGAATTTTATGCAAAATGAAAATTTTCAACATTAATTGCAACACACATACAAGAGCTAGATGTTTATTTATTTTCATAATGACTTTAGCTAAGTGTAACACAATAGTATTTTTAAATTCTCTAATCTTATAAATATAAATTAAGTTTTAGAAAAAATTTTAATCCTCTAAATGGTCTGACTATTTTGCATTGGACCTACTTATTCGTTGTCATAAATAAAATCTCAATCGAAAATCGAAATCTCATTGAACGTCTTTAATTTTATGAAAAGTTTTAGCAAGTCCAAAACACTGTACAAATGCACAGTATTTTAAATAATGAATTAGAAGTCGAGGTCTCCTGGAAAGAAATGTTGTCACGGGCGGAAAATTCAAAGTATAAATTTTAAACGATGATTTAAATGTTTGGCATTCATTTCGAGCGACTTCGTTAACCATTCCGCGCCGTATTTTTCTGCCGACGTCACATAGGGAACGGAGTTTGAAAGATCATCTAATTTGAAGCACGTGCCGAGCATTTAAATTTTGTTGGCTGAAGAAAGTCATTCTGTGCTGAAAGGTGAGGTTCTTAATAAAAGGAATGCAGAAGGGCCGCTATTAATGGAGGGATCAGCTGTTCTTCGGGATGCTTCCTGGACGAGCGGGCAGAAGGAACCCGCCCTTTTAAATCTCTGTGCAGGACCGTAAAAGATCAGATGGCTGGGAGATATGGATGCCCATTAAAACTCTTACTTAAGCTCACCGTTATGAAATCGACGTCCCGTGCACATGCTCCTCTACCCGAAATTCCTGCGAGCCATCCGTCAATATTTTAATGTAGACCGACGTACTGCTTTTACAGGGCCGTTCAGATAAATCCGGAATTTTTTCGGCCGGTCCTACAAGTAAAATCTAGGTAAGAGATTGACAGAAACCCTTTAAAAATCACTACGTCCCTACTGGATTCAATCTCGAAAATCGCTTGATATCAAAACTTGATTAAATAAAATATATAATATATAAGTTCTTACTGCAAAATATAAAGCTGATTTCGGAGGATATGCAGGAGTGTGCGAAAGAGGAAAAAGCGATGCGTTTCTGCAAGTCAGTAATGGCATACTCCCCCTCCCCCAGGAGAGTTATAATTAAAGAAGAAAAATTATCTGATGTTAATAAGGTTTTGAATACACATTATGGTAATGACCGGCGAAATATGAATGATTTACTCCACTATAAAAATGTAATTGATGGACAAGCCACAACAACCGATTTTGTTAATGACTCCCAAAGTTATGTGAAGAAAGGTAAGAGGAGAAGCTGACTATCGACTAATAGTAAACATTTTATTGTAAAATAAAAATATACCGGGTAAATTGCCTAAGAAAAACCACCTGAATATCTCGGTTGTTATCTGTGATCCAAATAGCTTTTTGAAGGTCCACTTTCCTTTCTATTGAGTGTACCGATTTATTTTTCAAATATTAAACAACTTGAATGTTTTTGTAAAATTTCAATTAGTCGGAATTATAGAAAAAATACTAAAACTTGTTTGCATCATTTTTATGTTGTACTTCTCAGAATATGTACAACTGATACAGATTTACAACAGGTATTTTTTAAATTATCAATACAGGCCCACATAAAAAAAATGGTAAAATACAACTTAGGGATTCTCTCAAAATTTGTTTTCGTATCACTGTACTAAACTAATTGTTCTAACTTGTCAAAGGAATCCAAATCGTATGGTCTAACAATGATAAAATTGTCGTCGTTTTAAGAGCGGCAGAATATTACTGCGATTCACTTTATCACGTCATTATTAAAACTTGCTGCAATTATTACAAACTCTAACAAAGTATATTGGCACCCATATATGACCGACGTGTGGCAGACGTGTTGATATTCCGTAAACTGTTTTTATAACACGAATGACTTCGAAGATATCGATCGCTCATTTCAATCTTATTAATACCGGCGTGAATTTCGGCTGGACTGTGTAATCAGTTAATCAATTAGAGAAAAAACCATTTACTGGTCCGAGAAACCGCAAAGTCACGTAGCTGCGAGGCAATGGTCGACCACGTGTTGCTCAAATGACGATGAAGTTTCTTCTCCGGCTCGAGCTGAAAAACTCTACCTTATGCAGCACACTCTGAAATCTCAAGTCTGAATAATTACCAGACTGCTTTTCGTAAAATAAAAATTGTTCAAAACGATTGTAAGGAACTGAAGTTAGGAGACAATGTATTTTTTCTTTTGTTCTCCTTAAGAAGTCGAAAGTAATATACAATCACAATTTCATTAAATTCTTCTAGCACTTTTAAACATTTGAAATTTGGCTTATTTATTTTTGTCATATGTGCATCAAATCCACAGCAAATTCTGACCATTAATTAAATCGCTATTGCGTGTGGATTACACAATTTGTTCACATGTCGTCATACCAATTGAGGGTTCATACTATAAAGACAACTGTTAAGAATACAATTAACTACAGTGTTTCACTGTTTAATCCTCTGACGGTAGTGCCTGGACCTATTTCGCCCGAGACTATAAAAATCGTCACTTAAAAAGAGTAATGTGTCTACAAGAAATATCTTCAAAAATATATTTAACAAATTATTAATTAAAGCTGTGAACAGTGTTAGGGTTCGTCAATTATATGCTATGAAAATGGTCCGCCGCCTGCGGGTTATTGTATATTGATAAATTCTCATCGACTTCTAGCCCAGAATTGAAGGGAATAAACGAATATAGATCTCATTTATTTCTATTCTATGCTATTCGTGAAATTGTGAAGATAATTGGCATCCAGCAGAGCATGTACATAATACATTTTCACAACGGGTGCATAGATGTATGCGGGAAGAAGTAATTTTTAAACTAGTGAATTAAGATTCCCATTGTATTAAATTAAGGGGTTAGTGTCAACTACGTCGGACAGCAAATCGACTTTTGAAATCGACTTTTTTCCGACTTGTCGGGCCAAATACCCAACTGTATGCCGTGCGGTTTTGAAACAGTTTTGCAGCGCAGCTCAGATCGGCTCTTGGAAGTAAGGAAAAAAATGAAAATTTCCTTTCGAGGAAATGATACATCGGCGTCGAAACGAGCCGATGATAAAAGGAGCAAGGCGTAGAAATTTAGCAAGGTTACGGCGGCAGTTAAAGCCACGCGTATTGCGTGAAGAGCAGCGCGAAGAGGGAGGAAGAGAGCCCCGTGGACTGGCTCGGGTAATTGAATGTGCCGAGGTGTATGATTTCGCCGATTTATCCCCGAGGCGGGAATGAGCCGCGCCACGGCTAATTTCGACTAAATGCTCGACGGTACACGCCGCACAGCTTGATAAGTCCCCTTGATTTAAACGATTCCTGGCGATGGCGCGCGGGGCGGTGGCAAGAGCGTGCGCGCGCGCGCTCGCGTTACACGTCCGTTCTCTGTACTTTCGTGTCGTTAAAGGAACTAATTAAATACCACGACCGCTCGCCGGCCATCAACGACGCTTTTTTGTCGGGAACCGCGAACCCGAACAAAGAAACCGCTAGAACAATGAAAAAAATCATCCGGGACCGAGTGTATACTTAACCACGGTTATTGTACAGCTAATTATCGTCTTACGCGGCGATCATCGACCGTCATAAAGGATCATGCTCGCCTCCCAACAATCTGTATTCGGACATATAAATCTCTATAATGGTGCGCACCTAGTTATCAAAATCTATTATAGCTTCCGTAATATTACCCGGCAGCCATTCGATTTTAATTGCGCTAAAAGAACCGAACGATTATACGGATATCGGAGGCAGCAGACATCATCCCTCCACTCCGCTATACTTCTTCTGACATTTTACACACGTATCCTAACCGATACCCGCATTTACCGCCGCGCCGCGTCGGGTTCCTACTTTTTGCGTTTGATGATTTATGCAAATCTTTCACATATTTTCGAAACGTACCGAGGCTACTTGATCAAGCCTGCCACCTGATTCCTTCTTGATGGAGGTGTGCTGCTTCGCCGGCTTTTTTTCCTGAACACAACGCTTGTACAGGGTGGGGCAATAACTTTACCCATCTTGAATATTATTTGTAAATATGAACAAATTATATATACAAAACTCGCACAGTATAGGCAAGGAAATATCGTAGCGTAAACATTTTTTACGCGCCTGAAGGCGTTACAGAGATTTCAAGCTCACCTTGATTTCTTTCAATGGAAAGACCTACCTTTCGTATCGTCGATCGATAGAGTATCAAATTTTGGGTAAAAATGTATTCACTTTATATGTCCTAAATGTAATAGTTAACGACATATTATTGAAATCATCGATGGTTCGGGGACAAAGACCTTTTGAAATATTAAAAATGTTTTTTGAGAGAACTTCAGTGATTTTCATTAATATTTACATTATTTATAACAATATACATTATACATAATTACAATTATGTACAATATGTATGTACAAAACTTGCACGGTATTGAGGGAGAAATATAGTGATACAAACATTTTTTGAATGGACGATGGTACTTCAGAGATTTCAAGGTCTCCTGGATATCTTTATTCGATGGAATATTAAATTCTGCGTAAAAATGTATTGACTTTATATATCTGAATTCTAATAGCCAATGAGATATTATTGTAATAATTTTCAGAAAACAGGACACGAGAGGGATAGCTGTAAGACTAGAATTTACGGCGAACACATGTTTCGGTTTTCTGCAAATTGGTACGTAGAGTCGATAGGTAACTGTTCGAAAAAAAGTCTTTTACCCAGCAAGAGGTACAAATGTCAAGTGCGCGTGGCCTTTATGAGTTTCTATTGTCCTATACCTCTCTTAAAAAACTTTCTAAAAGAAGGACAGACGATGTTTTGTTATGTGATTGCAATAAATTCTAGTCTCACAGCGGTCCCCTCGTGTTCTGTTTTCTGTCTGACTACCCCATTTTCCGTCATGCATAATCCCCTACCTAAACTTTTCAGAAAAATCTTGCGTACAATCAGTGTCGCGCGAACCGCGGTAGAGAGAACATCTATAAAGACGTGTCATTCGAAGCTCGCGGTTGTTATCTACTGTGCAGTTCGTTGACCTTGTCTGTACGTCGCTTAGCTTTTGGTAGTGCCGTACACCTAAAGTCAGCTGTGCAGTTCGTCTCCAAGTGGCCCAGTTCGAAGCAGCAACTACACCTACGGCTGAATAAGTGAGTTCTAATTCAATCATTTTCCGCTCCTTCTCTTGTTCAGTGCTTCACCGCGGCACGACACCAACCCTACGCTCAGCGGAATCTTAGGCCCTAGGCCTTCGCGCATGTAATTAGTCTTTACATCTTTTTACACGTTTACAATACAACTTCACCATATATGAATTTTTCATATTACTACACGGAAATACTCGAGGTGGACACAGTTATTGCCTCGCCCTGTATGTCTCGGTGCTAATAATGCAAAGATTACAACACCTTGTCAATGCCGCGGAATCCATAAAAACGCTAATTTATGATGTTACAGCGGAATATTATCATCTCTAAATAATAAATGGCTCGGTTACGTGTCGAACAACGCATTCGATTTTCTATTTATAGCGGTTCAACCAGATTACTACACTTCGAGTATAGTTCATTTATTTTAATGTGAAACCTTTAAATAACGAGCACGATCACTCACTAACGTTCGAGCACTCGGTGGAATTCGACCTTTCGTCGTGGTTTTCTTGTGAATTGTACAAAATTTAATCGTTTCCATTAAATCAACGCGCTTTACATTTTATCCAAATCGAACGCTATAGAAGGGTCCCCAGACGATCAATGATATTATCGATATGCCTATCAATAATATTGACGACAGAGTTGTGCTAATTTAATTACATTGTAATTCAATTACACCATTGAATTACATTGGATTTCAATTATACATGTATAGTAATTCAACTACGTCGTAACTAAATTATATAATTCAAACCTTTCAATTAATTTAATGACTGAGTATTTTAATCGGATGTGTAATTGAAATACAATATAATTGAAATACAATATAATTAAAATACAATATAATTAAAATACACCTCTCAAAATTATAGCCCAGAACTTTGAAGAAGAGCGATATATTTTTATGTTTTTCATTCATATACTTGTTTGCTATCTATGCGGCGTAGTTTCTATTTCTCGTCCTCCTTCATAATACGTAACGCTGTTTTATAATTACATTGTAATTTAATTACAAAGTATTTTATAATTGTACTCCAATTGCAATTACGAATTACATTGTAATTTAATTGAATGAAGATTGAATTACAAATTACGATATGAATGAATTACAATGTAATTCAATTACTTTGTAATTATAATTCCTGGAGTAATTCAATTGTAATTCTGCACAACTCTGATTGTCGAGGCGCATTGAAAGGCGATATTGACCGTTTAGCAGCAGTTCAAACGCATTGTCAATTTATGAATTCATTGTTAATTCGGGAGCTTCAATATTATTGTCAACCTTCATTAACAATATTATTGACCGTCTAGGGGCCCCTTAAAATACATGTGATCGTACAGAAACTAAATGGTGAACCATAAAAATGGCGGTTCTTCGCGTATAATGTCTGACATTTTTAACGGGTGCATTGGGATAGTTATTTTATTAAAAGGAGAAAATATTCTGCATTTATTGCAAATTTCCAGATGCTTTAACGAGATATTGCTTAGTTTATTTAGTTTAATTTCGAGTTACAAGAAAGGAAGGTTATTGATATTTACTTGTTAGTTTGTATTTATTGGAATTACATATTTGTATCGCGTTTTTAGCGAGACAGTGTTGCATGCGCGTGCACGTAGAAAATTATGATGTGCAAAATAATTATGATTAAGTTTTACCTTTTCTCATAAAACCAGCAGGTGTAACGCTTATGACTGTCGATGTACTTACATACAGTAACGCCCAAAAGTATTTGATCGCGTATTTTAGTCTGAAGGAAAAAGTAAATATTCTTTTATGATTGTTGTTCCTGTCCAGGTAGCTATTTAAACATGCAAACTTAACGATCATAATTTCTTCAAGAAGGACAAATTATTGTGTGCTTAGCAAATTGTCAAATAATTTAATAAACTTAGCAAATTTTGTTCTTTACAAACAAAATGTAACAGTATCAGAATATGTTTGTAAATTTACAAGAAATATAACACTTTTCTATTCCGATATTACGATATGTTGACGATTACGCTCATGAAAGGTTTGATTTATGTAATGCAATTACAAAGCAATTCAAATACTGTGTATATAAAATACAATGTAATTCAAGTACGAAATTCAATTACAATGTATTTAAATTAGCACGTTCGAAACCGCGATCTGATAGGAACGGTGTCTATTCACTATAATCGTTGACTTATACTACTACTCGACTCATAACGCAATGCTGTTTAGCTTCTTATGTTTGTAGGCACGGTGTTCAGACAATATTATAAAATTAATTCTTCAAATTCTTTTCTATATGCTCTTCTATATTTTTTTTATCCTTTGCAATTATCTTGTACAAAACATTTGGAAAATTAGTTATGAAAAATAATAATAGGTATATCAGTTATACAATTCTACATACAGTAGATTAACAAAATAAACTTTTAAAAAATATGGAAAAGGAAGGACAAAGACTTTACATATTATTGTGAATATTAATGAATTATTTACTTGAAGGTACATCAATTTTTAAAATTACGCTGTCCTCGAATTTACCTAATAACCGTTACCTATAAATGAAACAAAGATAAAAATTATGCAGTTTATTGCAGAGCCTGGAGAATCAAATTGAAATTTAGATTACTATTGAATTATTTATGCAGTTCATTTATGTACTTATAAATGATGCATTTAAGAACGAATGAAAGAATATTTAAATGATTCCTGTTCTGATGAACGTTCTGTATCATTTAAATAACGTATTCAAGTATATTTTACGATTCTTATTGAACTGACATATCGGAAAACAAACAAAAAAAAGAATAATACTCTATATGACACACAACGCCCGAGTTTTGTCACAGTGGAGAAAAAGTCGGAAGATTTAAGACCGAATTAATAAACGCGACGAAGTTCGATGAAAGGCAACGGAATAATTTGGATGGCGGATTGCTCGGTGTTAATCTTGATAAAATGCTCGCGGAATATTAATTCGTGAAACGGACACACGAGGAGTCGCTTTGCAGCATGTCTGGGACGGGAACGGGTATGTTTCACGATGGTACGTGCACGTCCACGCGACGGCACGTGGAATTTTTCCTGCGTTTATGAATCGGGAACACGTAATATCCAGGTGATTCCGAATAAGAATTATTAAATGCAGATGCAGCTCGAAGAAAGTGTCGCTCGATCGCATTTAGTTTCATTATGGAGGCGCCAACTTCTCCTTCGTCACTCGTGGTCGTCGGTAGTGGTATGGCAAGGGGTTAAAGGGTTAAGGGGCTACATCAGGATTCCGCTAAGCGCGACTCGGCATTGGCCGAACCGGGGTCCGGACTCCGGACACTGTAACCGTGCTGTGATTGGTCCGTGCTTTTTGTTAATAACTCCTGAACAAAGTCGCGGAGAACATTTTCGCGAAGGAAAAAGTTGTCTCAAATGACCTCGGAAATCAGTCCTTTCAAGAAAGTAAATACAACATTTTTGGGACATTCTGTATTTAGACAGTACACGAGGGAAACAAAGAATGGGAGTGAAAGTGACGTGCGACATACTGAAACAACGAATATTATTAATATTAATAATTATAAATTTTCTCTTTTTTGCGAAATTATTAAGAATAAGAAAAGTTGTAATTATATTGCAGCCGTTTAAATTACGAATTAAAATTGAATGCTTAACCCTTAGCACGCGACTCAAAATTACTGTATCATCATTGAATATGTTGGTACCTAATCAATTACTAAACATTTAAATATTGCATAAGGTATTATATCAATTTCGTATCCATAAAATGAAAAAAATCGTATAGAGTGGAATTACTCTAGGTCGGGAGAAGTATTTAATTTTCGTGTTGAAATAGGTGCGAGCGCAAAGGGTTAAAATGCTACAAAGTTGTTGAGAAAGTAAATGGACGAAAAATTGTGTGTAAAAAGAGGGTTAACTTTACGGGGAAGAACGGAAGGAAGAGGGATCGACAACAGTGAGAGGAAGTGAGCTGAGAAGGGTAACGCCCAACGAAGAATGAACTGCGTGTCGTGTAGATGTTCCTTACGACGCGTTCACAACGGTTACATAAGGCAGGAGAAATACGGGCAATTCAGTAATATAGTTGACTCGGAAGGTACGGTTTCGTAACTTACACGGCGGGCACGTGGCTCGGCATAAGAAAATTGCGTTCGGCGTGCACCACGTCGTGTATTACAGATGCATCCGCGTGCGTCGGACTGGCGTCCCTGTTCTCCGTTTTTCTACAACATTAGCGAACTTATTTGCATGACAAACGCGGAATGTGTGCTCGGACAATGACAATTTGTCGTCCGATATGAAATCGAGTCCCAGACTCTTATTAGATCTCTTACTTTTGAATTACAAAGAACCTGTAACGGCCTCGATCAAAACGAACCGACTACTCCGAGTTATAGAAGTTCCCTGCTACATATGTAGTATTTATACCGTCTTCCTTCCGTGGATAAATAAAATTGCGCAATCATTCTCTTGTATGATACATTGCACTTGAAATCGGTCTCCAACCACTCTGAATTACTTATCCGATGACGTCTATGTATTTGGTTTCATTGCTATATTTATTCACATAATCAATGGCGCACTTGAGCTTAATTGCTAGCGTTTACTTCTAGCTTTTACTATTAATAATAATTTATTTACATACTTTATTAGATTATATTTTTAATATTGAATAATAGATTCTTTAATAACAGATTTTTTTTAGAGAAGTTAGAACAATTAGTTTACTAAATGACATGCAAAAGAATTTTGAAAAAATTGCAATTGATGATTATTATAATTCGTAAATTATAGAAATTTTTAGGAAATTATAGAAAAATCTCTTTCAACGAGAGTAACGCAGAATTGTTCACATAGTATATTCATTTTTACGCCATTGTATTGAAACTAGCATTGCGGAAAATCAAATTTTATTTAAATTTTTATTTAGTTCGACGCGATTCTCCACTCTTCCGCCACGTCCGGTCACGTGACGCGTTCCGTCTCCGTCGTGCATGCGTCACAATGTCACCTGACTGATCCTGCACTGGCTGAGAGAGGGTAACTTTTCCCCCTTAATTCAGTAAACTAAAAATTGTACCTTGATATTCAATATCTCGTTCCATTGATCCCATCTAATTCTCCGTGAAGAGATCTGATCTGAAATCGAATTTACGAATCCGAATCGTATTTTATATCACATTCACGGGCCACTACATCAAAAGTAAATACTATCTCGGTAATTTCCAGAGATTATAAATAAATTTATTAATTTAACGTGCAACCGTGTTAAATGATGGCGATACACAGGTTCTGGAACGAAAGACCGGAAACACGTTCGACCGAAAAGGGATAAGTAAGTTGCTTCGGTTTCGCGGGATTTTTATGGCTGTCGGATCAACAGTGAATGTGTGAAAATGTGTACACAGAAAGAAGTATTTACGATTTTACGAAACCGGCTAACGGCACTCTCTCGATATGCGTGCTAATTTTTTGTAGACCCGACTCTTCGTACCCACCTACCCGCCGTAAAGGATCACAAGTACGGAAGGACAAAGTCGGTAAAAGAGGATTATGAATCCTCTACTCTCCTGGCAGCCTACTAATCCTGCCGAGGGAAAAAAAGTAACTCGACAGAGTAATCCGAAAAATATACAGCAGCGTGCTTCGCCAAACGGTTGTTTCTTTACGCTCTTCATCCCCGTGTAGGTGCTAAGAATCCGAAGCAGATGATTACACGAAACGGCAGACAGCGGCCGATGGCTCGTTCCGGGGCTGCGTAGGAAAGATCGGGGCTAACAGTTCCGATTTTCAAGAAACATATAAAATTCCGTAGAAATAGTATAGACATTCTCATCTTTGAAACGAGTAATTTATTATTACAATTATATTTAAAAATTCTAGCCTTAAAATTATAATATTGTAATAGGTTTTTTTATTTTTTTTTTCATTTATTTGTCGTTGGACGAAGCGGAACTTTTTGTCCGTTGGGGGGCAATCTGTTCTTGCATTGGGGCAAGTTATTATTAAATAATAAAATTTGCTAATATTGTAAGGGATTTGCATCACCCAGTATACGCGTACTTTTTTTGCAAGTTTGATCGCAAAAAATCTGTCACACATGTGTGACTGACGTAGTAGTCAATTTTGTTACCACTTTCATGTTTTGACTTCATTATTAAGAAATTCATTTTTATTTGTTTTCAACAGCTTTCAACAGAATAAATATTGCAAGCCTTAGAACATGTAGTAATTTTTCGTTAACATTGTTCTTAATCGAGAGTTATGAATTGTTAAAAAATGGGTCTAGGCTGCTGCTTTACCTTACAAGTACTCTTGGTGTCGACGTCTCTTAGTAAACGATAGAAAAATTTATTCAAGTACCTAACACCTTACAAAGGGTCTTCCATTGAGTGGTGTAATTTTACAGGTTTTGCACTCCAAACTCACCCTTTCGCAAATCAATCTCAACCTTTTACAAGTAAAGTATTTTTAAGTGTGTTCGTAAAAAAATCAAATCGAACGTAGATTAATTGTAAAGAAATTCAGAATTTTATTTATTGCAAATATGTACATTATCAAATACTTATTTAAATGTAATTACCGGTTCATTAAAGTTGTAATGTATGCAAAGTATGTGTAGATATACATATGTATTGTATATTCATTATAGCCATTTTCTGATTAAGATACATATGCATTTATTTTATTGAAGCGTATTACATATTGAGTATTGAGTCTTATTTATGTTTCCCTCGCAGTAATGACAGCGTTCACGTGTGTCTAACTAAATAAATAATTAACAGACTGCGGATTTTATGCACTTATGACAAAAATGAGGATATGTAATCTGAAATAGCAAAAATATTAGGAAAATTTGAACATACCATTATATTATTTTCAACCTAGTGAACATGACAGGGAAGAAAATAAATTTCTATTTCACTCCAGTTTGTTGCAATTCAGGTTAGAAATTTTTATTTTGCATAAAGATCCGCAGTCTGATAATTAATTTTAAATATTCTGAATGTGGGTGAAATTGATTTGCATAAGAGTGAATGAATTCCGAGTGCAAAACCTATAAATTACGCGCTGTTTTTTATTTGTGAAGACTAGAGTTGTCGCTCTACGACACGTGGCTAGTAAAATTCTAAAAAGTCTTTCTTCTAATTCAAAATAGCACTTGTTAACGGAAGACCCTTCATAAGGATGAAGAGAGAAAGAATGCCGGTCGGACGCGTGTTAAAAAGTGTCCGAATATTAATGGGAGTCACTGTACGTCGAAACGGACTCGAGGGCGAGATGCAACGAAATAGATAAGCGGAGGGTCAAAGAGGAGATAAAGCGGAAATCGGGTACGCTCTCTGTTCAACACCTGGAAGTGACTGCTGGTAAGGATCGCCCTGAAGGTTGAATTACGAGGTAGCGAAGGAGTAGGGGGCACCTGTGCGGCAGGTGACCGCTATCCTGCGAAGCATAGCGGAGCTTGAATATTCACGGACAGACGCGTCTCGTCCTGGCTCGTGTGCGATCGCTATCGCCTACGCCTACCAAGCGTCCGCCGCGTTTCTAATTACCACGCAACCATACGCGTTTCGTTCACGCGGTTCCGTTTCGTTTCGTTTTCTTTCGATCACCGTTCTCCACCAGCACCCGAGAAGCTCCCTCTCACGATTAAGACGTTAAAGGTGCAAAACGAAACTATCCCTTGTCAACCGAACTCAAAAATATAGTTGACAACACGTTCGGGACGTTTCCTATCGCTCATGATCATCTGGCCACTAAACACGTTTGCAGTAGCCCGTCATCCATCAACCACGCGACGGAAAGATTACGGGTCCCATCGATTTAATGGTTTTATTGCGGATTTTTAAGGTACGTTTTATTGTTCGAAAGAATCGAAAGCCTCCTGTTATTTCTAAATACGACAATGTTCGCTTAATTTTTTTTTCCGAAAAAAATTTAACCCTTTGCATTTCTTTGTTGAGTGTGCCTCGACATCGGAGAAAGAAAAATGTAAAGAAAACGGGTATTTGTATGTATTTGGTTCTTCCCTTATTTATTTAATTGTCTTAGTTTTTAGTTAAAAACAAATATAAGTTCCACAAATATAAATTACAAGGCAGTTTGAGAGCTATATTTACTATAATTAGTAAACAAGATTGTTTAAAATAAGTAGCTGCCAAGGAACTGTCTTTTGAAGTAAATTTAAAATAAAACACTTGAAATAGTAGGGAGTTGTTCAAGAATAGAATCAGTTCTATTTTTATATGACGTAATCTACTAAAACCCACCTAACCCATAACTGGATTTCCATGTAGGTAATGCATAAGTAGACTTCTATGCAAAATAAAAGTTTCTCACAATGATTGCGTGAAAGGAGAGTATATTTTAAACAGGCATTTCAAATGAGAATTGAAATAATTTTAATAATTGATTTTCATACGCTTTATACTATATATTAATAATATATAGACTATAAACAAGTAGCTTGTTAACCTCGACATTGTTTGCAACCATAAATTACTAAATGCAATTGTATAAACCAAAAGCATAATCTGACATCGTCTCGATGACAAAGAAAACCAACATCGAAATATAATTACTTAATTGAGAAAATATTTCAACCTGTAGCGAAATTAATGAAATCAATTTCACGACAATGGCGCGAAGAAATGAAAAGAAAGCCTGCCGGTGTGAAAGATATATTTTTATTTTTCGCGGATTGAGCACCTTTGAAATCGAAAAAAAGTCCGCCGGTAATAAAGTTCGTGGTCCATTCGCGAGCCTCGTGGAGCCGTTTCATCCTGCCGGAAATTAATCAACATTGCTACTGATTAGAGGCAGTCTGCGGCCCGTGTCAGTTACTTGTAGAAAAAACGATCGTTTCAATTACCGGTCAACTTATGACCACTTAAGTTCTTCGAGGCTCGTAATTGGTGTCATAAAATCTGAGCTACCGTACGTACACTCTGTTATTCACAAAAGTGATTCGTTCGTTTACTCTCTCGAAAACACATTGGAACTGTGCAGGTAAAACAGCGTCTCTATAGTCAACGCTTTAACGAGTTATTCACTTTTTTTTAATGATCTGATAAGTCAACTAAAACTGAAATCGTGCGTCGAACGTTTCGTTTACTGATCATGGTGCTCGTGCCGAGCCGTCGATTACAAATATTCTACAAAAACGAAATTATTTATTTATTGTGACAAAAACTTTAGAAAATTGATCGCAGTGATATTATAATTTTCTCATACTTCGAAGGTCCTATGTAATCAAATTCAGTGTACTTGGTACAACCAGCGAATAATTCGTTTTTATAAATCTGTAGAAAAAATATTTTTTAACTCGCGTCTTAAATATATGAACAATCTTAGTATTTATACAGGATACATATTTTCTCCATCAAGTGCAACAAACAAGAATCAAAACTTTATTTTAAAAAATCCGTTTTAAATTAATTTTATCAATTAATTTTCTTCCAAACATTTTTTATCTGGCTACCGGAGGTGCCTGAAAAGTCGTGTCAACAGTTACGTGGGACATTTATACATATATCTCTTATGTAGCAGTAAGTGTGCAATAAGTGTACCTACAATAAATGTGCAAAGAATTGTTTACAAAAATTGAAATCTTACTACCACAAAATATCGTCTACAGTCGTTCCAAACAGTTTTTTCTAATTCAATGTAGATGAAATACAATACTATGAAGGCATTGCAAATTAAAACTTTTCTACCTGAGTTGCAAGAAACTGGAGTTGAATGGAAATTTACTTTCTTTCTTATAATATGTAGAGCAGATTAAAAATAATATAACAGTATTCTTGAATTCTTCTAATCTGTTTACCATTTTAAATTACACTCACTCAGTTTTCTCATAAATGCATAAAATCCGCTGTCTGGTAATTATGCAACATAAAGTTTGTTGGAAATTTGCAAAGAATTCGATGAGATTGTTTACCGAACGCGTGAGATAAAGTCGGTGCTGAAAGCCCAGAAGGCGTTTTTCTCTTCCGTGTGGACGGTCGACAAAAGGCAACAAAGGGGGGCGCACATGTTTTTTCACCATGATTTTTGCGGTGCCCCGTCGAACACGGTGTGTTCCCTGTCACGTAAACTGCACGACAATGTGTAACACGCGGTGCGAACGGCGAAGGATGCTGCAGTGGATGGAACACACCGCTAATTAGAAGACGTGCGACCGACGACCGTTGATTCTTACGAATTCTGCGTGAACTCGCTCGTAATTTGCCGACGGCACGATTCCAAAGAAAGAGGACGCCCTCCTCCTCCTCGCGAAAAAGGACAGAGGAGAGAAACTGCCGCAAAAAGGGTTTCTCTGTTCGCGTTCGTTAGGGAGCCGTGATTGGCCCTGCGATGGGACAGGTGCGTATCATCGAACGAATGCACGAACGCGCGAGTTTGCCTCGCTGCTGCTGTTGCTGCTGCAACGGAGTTGCCTCTGGTCGTCTCGTTTGCTTCATTTTTTTTACGCCGACAACCCTTGTGTATCGGTAGGCAATCTGGCTGCACAGTGAAACATTGAACCAGGAACTCTGTCGAGTTCGATACGACTGTGCAGCGGGTGCTCAAATTATTATGGCGGCACGCAGAATTTCGGAATATACTGTGGTGGAAGTAATTATTGGCACGACACCAAATTCCACAACAGTTTACAGTCAGCCTTTTCAGCTGCTCTTTACTTTACCGGACTCAAAATTTGTGCCTTAATCCAGTAGAATTGTACCCGGGCGGCTGCAGATCGAAGTTTCGATCCTGTAGGATCAATGGTTCAGGAGTTATGCTTGCTTAAAGTTGTGCATTTTTTAGTGCTTTTGACAGATAAGGGCGCCGCCATATTGGTTTGTAGTGTCGCGCGCCGCTTACCGAGCAGAGCTGCTAGGTGGTAGGTGATTGGTAATTAGGTCCGGAGGGGGGGGGGGGCAAAGAAAGCGGCTCGCGGTCGTCACTACAAACCAATGTAGCGGCGCCCTTACCTGTCAAAAACACTGCAGATTGCTCAACTTTAACCAAGCATAACTCCCGAACCATTGATCCTACAGGATCGAAACTTCGATCTGCAGCCGCCCCGGGTACAAATCTACTGGGTTACATACCAAAATTACATGATAATTTTGAGTCCGGTAAAGTAAAGTTTACCCTTCGACAGTCTTCAGTGGTGCAAAAAAGAATTTGATGATTACAAATAAGGTTTATTAACATTAACTGTATATATGTATACTTGCTAGACTCCGGATTTGTTTGCATTTATGAAGAAATTGGCTGGGTGAAATATATAACGGTTTATGTGATCTTTCCAATCTGAAGAATCTGTTAAGGGATGAAGTGAATTTTTATTTAACTCCTACTGCCCACAATCGTTGCAAAACATTTTTATTTTGCATAAAGATCCGGAGTCTAATAATTACCATGTATCGTAGTACGGCCGACGATGCCCTCTATAACAAGGACAGACCCTGTCCTCGATTTGGCCTCCATTTGGCATGGAATTTTGGCAACAAACTTTGTCGCCAAATACCGAGCCCAATGCGGAATCAAATGGATCGGTGTTTGGCGGGAACTTTGCGGTTAAATTCATACCGAATCAAGGGCAGATTGTTTACCGGGTGCACATGGAAAAATTCGAAACGGGTCAGTTCGACCCGTCTGGCGGGTCTATCGTGAAAAACGAAAAAGAAGCGGATGTTTCGCGTGCCCCGTCTCGATATCTCTCACATGCACGTGAGTGGAATAAAAGTATACGTATTTCGTTCGCATAATTTCCGGGATTTTGCGTCTTCCGCATTTGTCGTGTCAGGCACGCGCAACCGCATTCGAGGATCGTCCTCGAAACACCTTTCTCCGTTGCAAAAGTATCGAAGCGGCAAATTGACGGGTAACCGGCCGAGAAAACCGACGAGTCGGCTTTCGGCGCGTGCCAGCCTCTGCTCGGTGTCCGGTTGCGGACCTCGTGCTGCACACTGTTCCGCGCTGGGTGCACCGCGTGCGCGCACAGTCTGCACACGATGCTCACCGACATGTTGATGCGCGCACCCGCACTCGTGCGTGCCCATCCATCGGCTAAAGGCTAAAGAGCCGATACCGGGCAGCAGCCATAAAAGGTAGAAATGCAGCAACCTTGTTGATTCGGTTACCGCCAACCTGTGTGCGTATTAATTACATGCCCCGGAGTAACGAGCCCGATCACTACTTATTTGTGGCTTTACCGATATGCACTTTAGCTGAATCGCTATCTACTGGGTTGGCAAGAAATGAATTTCGGTATTTTAGGGTGAAGCAAAACCGAATTTCTTTATTCAAGCGATGAATTTTTTAATCAATAAAATATTTTCTTGTTTGTTCTTTTTGGCAAAGGATCATCAAACGAGGGAAATATTTTGTTCAATACAGTTCATTGTTTGAATAAAAAGATTGGGCTCCATTTCAACTTAAAATACCGAAATTACTTTCTTGTCAACCCAATACGTTTGTAATCTTATGGTAATCATTGTAGTAGGCGACTAAAAACACACACAGAAAATATTCGATCAAAACGGTGAATTATTTCGGCGTACATTAAATACGAATAAAAGTATGTGCAGATTAAACAAATATGCAATGAAAAATATTAATGAATTGATTAATTGTTTTGTTTTTTACCAAATATTAAATAAGACACTGTTTCCCAGTATGAACAAATGTTTAAAGACATTTCAATAGCACAACAAAGTAATAGAAGATTTTTAAATAAATTTTTCTTTATATACTTTATATAAATAGAAATGTTCTGCACGCTTGGGAGCAATTAAACGCTTAAATCAGTGTTTAATTTCATCATTCTGTATATTATGAGAAAGTAAACATATATTCATTGTTAATATTACTATTTTCTTTACATATGACATGTTTTATTATACCATTCGTCAGCTATTGACACTTTATTTGTCTGATCGAATGATTTTTGCCAGCGGTAGTAACAGCATGCCGTGAAAAGAAGAGCAAAGGATGCAGTTATAATACTTAATGCTGGATTCCCGTAACATCATTGACGCTTTCAAAATCGCATAAACCAACATTTCAACTGTTTCGGCGAAAAAACGTCGGCCGACGAGCACGTTTGAAGCTCGTAACTGATCAATTTACGTAATTAACTGGCCGTTGTATCGACAAGTTGCGAAAATAAAGAAGTAGACGACGCGATGCTCGTCGAACTGTTCCTCTCCACCTGCCCCGCGCGAAAAGGGAAGTGATTCAAAGAAATCCCGTTACGTCGTGACAAATTATTAGCTCGGCTGTAACACGCGCCGGCCGCTCTATAAATTATTTTATCTGCAATAAACGAGAGCAGTGAATCATGATTATCGGTCATTTTCACCCATCGAATCGCATATTCGTTTCTTCACGTGCCTTTTTCGCCGTCGTAAAGCCTTTTACTCGCGTGTATTTCACCTGCCCGAAATTTATCACAAACGTTCAACTGATTTCCGGTTCAACCGATCTTACTTTCCACCGAAACTGCAGAATTACGGAAACGCGCACGAGCCTTCGGCTGAAACACGATTCTGTAGAGCCACGGCATATCTTCGTTAAGTAAACGGCCTCTTCACCGATCATTCCAAAATCCGCTTATTTTGTAGTAAATAATTACGGATCTTTATGCAAGATAACTTTCCTCATCAATCGCAGCAAGTATAAATATGAGATAATAATTTCTTCATTTTTTCAATCTCAATTTTTATTCTCAAAATTTACCTTGAATTTCAAGGTCATAAGGTCATCAATTCTTTTTGACTGCATCATATCCTATTCATCACAAAGATAAAAAGTGCAAAAGAAATCATCGGTCAAAACTCAATAGTTCTCGCAAACGGATTTTATTATTTATATTATACACTACCGGCCAAAAGTTTGGAATAACTTGCTGATTTTTGTAAAAATCGAATATATCGATAAATTTTGGAATGATCCAATGTTATAACATCAAATATTAACTAGTTAAATAATTGTTATTGTTTAGTTTAGTTTATACACCCAGTGTTAGGCAATGTTCGGAATGCATTTTTCTAAAGAGACATCTTTGACAACTTCTACAAGAAGCATGGAAAAATATTATATTAGAAACATTCGAAAAATTAATTACCAGGATGCCCTGAATATGTCAGGCTGTGATTAAAAATAAAAGCTGCTTTTTAATGAAATAGCAATCTGAAGAAAAATACGCATTCCTTGATAAAAAATAATAATACAAAATGTAAAACATACGTTTGTAAGTTTCTTGACAAGTTAATCTTCCTTGGTTGTTCTAAAGGCATTCAGTTCTTCTTGTGAACCTTCTGTTTCTCTGAATTTACGCCGTGATTCCAAACTTTTGGCCGGTATATCTTCATTCTTCTATGAATATGAGTAACAATTAGACTATTTATGGCTTATGAAAATGTTAAAAAGAGGCTAGAATATAAAATTCCATCGAATTTTGTACAATTTTCATTTGTTTTGGATGTACAAATGCTGTTCCCATTAAAAATAGGATTTTATTCCATTCCGCTTTCTTCAAATTTGTCGACAGAAATTGGAAAATGCATAGACATCCTCAGTCTAATAATAATATTAAGCTAGAGTATGACATTTGGTCATTAATTACTTCGTTAAACAAAACATGCTACATTTGCTGATTCTCAAAATTAATGGACTACAGTTACCTAAAAGGGTATGTAAAAATTAGTGTCGAATACTTTCGACGTGATTGCGCCAACTTTACAGCAACATAACCAAATAAGACAGCCACGGTTCCAAATTGGCAAGTATCGCATTACAGTTAATGCCCGTCGCTTAAACTCTTCCGAAATCGCTAACTTTCCGATTACCACTGTTGCACGTTAACGCACAGAAAGACCGCGCGACGTGAAAAATGATACTCCTTTTTCGGTGTTCCACACAAAGTTGTTTAATTGTAATAACTCGTAGATTTATCGTTCGAATGCGGAGAGTGTATCGCGAAGAAAGCGTAATAAAATAACGAACCTTTCGCTCTTGTCCGATACGACCTCTTTTCCCCCTCCCCGTGTCTTATATATGTCCGAGCAAGATTCATAAAGCCCAAATAAATTGTTGATAATTAATCTCGGGGCACGTGAATGTTCCGCGTCGTGTTGAACGTTTCGAGGTTTTCGCCGGAGTACGAGCGCGAGAGATTTCAACGCGTGGAAAACGCGTCGCTTGGAAATTACGCACGCTCGACCGAGTGTAAGACGAAACAAAACCAACAATTTGATATTAACTATCGTTTCAACGAAGCTTATATACTCCTTAGAAACAATGGTTAAATGGTATCGGCGCTACGGTTCGATCGTTAAATACAAAAAAAGAAAAAACCAATTAACTAAGCAGTTTTGCTAATTTTCAAGTAATCGACGTTTCGGTTAGTTTAATTTAATTAAATTTAATTTAATCTTGAAAATGGTCCAAATCAGTGACCGAAACGTCGATTACTTGAAAATTAGCAAAACTGCTTAGTTAATTGGTTTTTTCTTTTTTTGAATTTAACGAGCGAACCGTAGCGCCGATACCATTTAACCATTGTTACTAGCAATAATACGATCGATATAAATAAGTTTATTTATATCTCCTTAGAAACAGTTGCGCAAAGGATCCTTTCGTAGTTTTCAATTATGCTCGTTGGACAATTGTGTTTCATTCAAAACTTCATAATTTAAAATATCAACCTTTCAGTGAACCTTTGAAATGTATTTTCAAAATGCTATATGTGATTCAATTAAATTATATTATATTTATATTTCATTATTAGGGGTGTGGAAATAAACTTTGTATACTGTTTTTTACATTAAAAAGATCTTTATTATTTTATATAACCACAAGATTACTCGTCGATACAATAACAAAATCGTCGCTATGTCAATTCTTAAAATTGAAAATAAATTGCTTCATCAAGTGGTTCAACATTTGCTACATTTGCGAGCCAACTGTGCGAGCCCACCATGCTAGTAAGTCCACTGTACGAGCCAACTGTGCTATTGAGCCCATTGTACCGCGATTCCACCGTGCTAGCGAACCACTGTTTCGTAGATCCACGCGCGGTTGACGTTTACGAGGAACGACAGTTTTCCAAGATTTCACGGGCCGAGAGGCGCGCGAGAAGGCGGAGGATTCGATCTCGAAGGTGTGCGCACGTAAACGGGTAACGGCAGCATTACACGGCTGCTTCGGAGAGATCAAATGTCAGGTAAGGAACCATGGCATCGGTCAGTCTCGGGGAACCTCGGGGATGTTGTACGACAATTAATCGAACGAGGCGGCAGCTGCTCCGTCACGGCTGATTTCCGTAATTACGATACGTCTTCCCCTTTGGTTGTCCCGCGCTGAAAACGCTGACCGGTGCCGCACACGAGCATCGCGAAATTCATCGGCTCATCTTTCGAGCCGCTATGTCACGCGTCAGCTTAATTTGTAATACACGGACCGGGCTGCGAATACAATTAACTTCTGCCAATTTCCGCACGCTCGCTCGCTCTCCTTGAATAACTAAATTAATTTGTCAGCGATCTCCGAGGATGCAGGTCCCGTTACCGCTGGTAGCCTCGCAGCTTGTTCTCCCATTTTTCAGCTCGCTAATCCCTTGCGAAGGTTTGGGACTGTTCTCCAAGTACCACGCACGTAACGTTTTTTTTAGATTTGTGATATGCGTGCCTTGCAGATCTTTTGTTTCCATTATATTAATTATTTTAAGCATCTTTGAAATATATTTATGTGACAGAAATCTTCAAACTGTTGGGACGACTAGATTTTCTCTAATAATTGCTTAATAGAAAAGAAAATTGATATTTATATAAATGCGTTCACTGTCATATTCATCCATAGGTATATAGGTGACGGAATTATTTGTCCATATTTAAAAATGAAATTTTATACATTGTACCAAGTTCGGTGAAGATCTGAAAGTACAAGAAGCTTGTTGTACTAATTATAAATTTTAATCTTCCAATTTTTGCTTCATTAAATAAATTATACTGATTTTATAGAATTTTTTGAGGTTGCTGGTTTTTCACAGTCGAAGTTTTATGAATACTTTAATATTGATAACAAAGGAACAGAATTTTATTTCGACTTGAAAGAAGATATAGTAACTTTTATATTTCTTTAAACTGTTACAAAATGATTAGTAGTAAAATACAATTTATATCGTATGTTTACATTTATACTAATACTTGAATGTTGAAGATAATTTTGTTTCCATTAACAGAAAAGAGTAATTTTTATAAGAAATTTTATTTGTGTTGAAGTCTGCATTAAAAAATTCATTTTATTATTATAAGCTAATGCTGAAATGAAACAAAGTGATGAATTTTTAGTTTCATCGGAAATATTGTATCACAATATTACGTAATTAAGTTAATATACGTTGATCTTAATATTTGGACACTTATGTTTGATCCATCTGTCGTGCGGAATACACCACTAAACTTTGAATGAAGGTACCGAGCACAGCGAACGTTTCATGGAAGGCCCTTTGCAGAAGAGCGTGGGATCCATCTCGAAACTTTCATTATAATACATTGTGCACACACGCATGCATATATACATACAATAAGAAATAGCTAATTTTCGTAAGACACGCGTGACAGATGTTTCATCCGAAAGTGACTAAGGACTTACCGATTAGGACGCCACTGTCTTTCCACTAAAAATTAAGGTGGCCATTCAAATCGGATTAGGCTGTCCTAACTTACCGAGAGGAGTATTAAACCGGAAGTAAACGACCGTAGATAAGCCATCGTGTGAATTATAATATTCAAGTTGTATTTCCATAACATTACTCTTCTTTCGATTGAACGATCAATTAAAAGAATTGAATTTTTCATAGAAATTCGAAATGGTTGTAAATTAGACAATGCTTTTCAGATATAGTGCAAATGAGATTGTATTTACTAATTATAATATAAATGGCGTTCGCTTGAATTTAAACTATTATTTTCCTTGCAGAGTTTTGTACAAACAAAAAATATGACAAGCTCACTATTATTTATATTGTTGCATGTTTACTATTAACGATCAAAATTCTTTTTGTCCCCACTCTACCTTCCCGTTGTACAACGCTATCTCTATCACTCTCTCTCTGTCGTCCGTGTGTCCGGTACCGGCAGAGAGAGGGCAACTTCATCCCCTCGACTTGTTTCATCCCCTCATCTGGCGACTCTACTGTTGCATCTCAGAACGCATAATTATTTTCTTCGAACGTTTCGTTCGGCAGATAAGCGACCGTACAGTTTGCGTGAGTGAAATACGAGCGGAAGCTTCCGTTTTTCTGCATTTGAATTTAGCAGAACCGGGGAGAAACGATCAAACAATAACATGCTCATGACCTGCCTTTCTCTTCGCTACTAAACCGCGTCTGTTGCAAAATATTTGTAACTCTGTCCATTCAGATGCTACTTTTATTCAGAGTTTCCGTTTTTCCAAGTGGGGACTGACAAAGCTAAAAAGGGAAGAAACGGCTCGGATACACGGTCCGGGTTTGTGGGAAAATATCGACGCGGATAATTCACGAAAGAAACCAGATGGAAACGAGAAGACAATGAGACTCGAAGGGCGGATGAAAGAAGAGAAAGAGGGACAGTAATTATCGTAGGAATTATACACGTAATGCTATTGTGAGAATTGCTACCGAAACAGCAGCTGTGCGTATGGTAGGACGCATTCTGCACGGCAGTACAGAACGTTATGCGAACGTTCGTGTACGTAAATGTCGTTATGCGTAACATGCAAGTATCCTTTCGAGATATAAATGCGCTCACAAACGAAAACGAGACACGCCGGATTGCACACATTCGTAGCAATAATTGCCCGGTCAGCTGTGTTCGAATATCAAAATGACAAAATAGCGATACCAGTCACATTAAGGCCATTCAAATTATTTACATTATGCCGTAACAGTACTGCGTGACACACAATTATTTATGATACTTAACAATTAATCCTCGCAACGATCTGGTAACTAGACAGCGGATTTTATATGCATTTATAAGAAATTTATTCGAAAATTTCCGATGAAAATATTTTCATATCAATAATTGTTCAAGAAACAAGTAGGAACCAGTCATTTTTTGGTGTGCACTCGATTTTACATGGCCACAATGAAAACGATCATAACAAAAATATTCTAGATCAGATGAGACGTCGGACTACTGGAACCAAAATGGCGTTAAGAGCAAAGCGTTAAATATCCCCCTCTCCAAATCCTACGTCCTAAAGTATCATCTGTCATATTTGATATTATTTCACGCGCGCGTATCAGACTTGATTGAGATGCAGGGATTGAGATCTATAGGAAAAAGATCAATCTCTCTCAGGGCAGCCGTTATAATCTCGATCAGTCCGCAAACCTGAATCTGCATTTAAATAAAGCGGGCGTAAAATCCATGACGACAAGACCGGGACACGAAACGCAGCCCTGTTAGTTCTGGCAATTCCGGGTCGGTAATTGGCGGCTTCGAAAATTGACTAGAGAGTGAAAATCAGCCAGCAGCAGCGACGAACGTGCAGTTCCTCTTCGCTGTGGGTGGAGAGGACCCGAACGCGGTGATTACCGGCTTAATTCGCTCCATTATCGGGCCACGAGTGAGTGACCCACATCTCCAAGGCTTCCGCTTTCGGAGAACTTGTGCCAGCGATGGCTACGAAATCTCTCGAACAGTGTAACAAATGTATTTAACACTAAACGTACCGCCACCGGTCAAAATAACCGGTTCCACATTTTTTAATTTACAATTATTGAAATTATAAAAATGATTCTATAGATATCTTTAGTATAGCAGAATCTTGTACTTTTTATGAGGGAAAATGTACCAGTTACTTTTAAGGCTCTGAAACTCGACAACTCGAATCTCTAGGGAACAACTAAAATCTTCGAGTTTTATAGAGGTTTCGACTTATCGAAGTCTTCGTGTAAGAGAGGTTTCCCCTACGAAAATTCGACTTTTACAGGGGTTTGTAAAAGAGTTAATAATTTGCCGATTGTAATAGTTTTAAAGAAAGAAAAATTCAATTTTTGGAGACGAGTTATTTATAATATACAAATAGTAAATATAATTTACTAGGCTCTGGTTACACTACAACAGAGTATGTGCTTATTATGTCATCTAGTACATTCACTCACTTTCATATAGCAAAATTAAACATTGCGTTACGCATGTTGTTTCCACATTTAAGACAAATCTCAACAGATACACATAGTACATATATGTATTGTTCCAATGTCAGTGGTTGAGAAGGAGCGTTAAAAAATCTTTTCTTAACAACAAAAGGGTTTGTACTAAAGTTTTAATTTATTATGTATTTTACTTTAAATATTTACATTCTACTTATGATGTATAAAAAGGACATAGTAGCTGATATACATATACAAACAAAATCTATAGATATGTGAGAAATAGTTTAAATAAATTATAATAAATTACAAGAAATCTACGTCCTAGATAGAGGTAAAATGACAGTGAAAATAATGATCCTTTTATAATTTATTGAAGAAATAACGCGAAGAAAAATAACGTAGAACTAACGTGAGTTATGATAACAATCTTTTAAAATTTGTAAAAAAGAAGAAACAAGGTACGTCATGATAACATTCCTTGCAACTCTGTAAATATTTACATATTTATCAAATCAAAAACATGAAACACAAATTACAGTAGCATTTCATGTTCCACATGATTGAATGTAAGATGCCATGGTATTCGTCAACAGATTTACGTATCCGATAGAAGTATACGGTATTTTACAGGTATTTCAATTACGGACGCACTGCTCATCACTGCATGCTGCGTGTGCAACGATTTCATTAAATTGAAATCGAAATATGTCACTGTTCATCCGGCTGTAACTGTACTTGATTACCGTGAACCAGAAAATACCACGGATAATTTCTCGAGTATTTTTCAAGTCTGGTACCGGGAATCATGCTCGTCACGTGAATGGCAATCGCCGATGAGTAATCAACGATACGAATGGGCACTCTTGCGGTCAAAATCCAAGCAGGAGTGCGATTCGAGACGCATCGTACGTGTCTCGTCCGAGGACATCTTTCGGTCCTGATATCAGTGACAGACGTTCAACGCGTGCGTAGCATCTTCCGACGTAAAAGACGTCATTCCCGAAATTTTCAATCACTCAGAAAAATTCAGGTCACCTATAGAAGACATAAATAGACTTATTTTTATGCAAACTAAAAAATTGTCTACATTCATTTTAAAATACAGAAGCTATTTACACGTTTATTTCTTTTCGTAATAATTTTAGTCCTGCATAGTATCTATTCATCTTGGTTACTAAAAATTTTCTTCGTCACTTACAAGATGGAGAAACGACAAAAATAAAAAATAACTTGATAACTACATATGGACCTTGATAAATCATCTTAATGTTTTTTCTGTTTTCATTTACATCCACCCATTTTTGTCATAAATGTATAAAAACCGCAGTCTAGTAATAATAATAGAATAAATAAGTATGAATATATGTATATGTATAATGCACAGGTCAGTTCTTCTTTTAACAAGTTATAACAGATTATTTTTACAAGGCTTCTTCCTTCAAAAGATAATACAAAATTATTATTACAACACACGTTATATCTTCTATAACAAATGGTAATTTTTTAAAATACAACGAATGTACAATGAGTTATACTAACAATGAATATCATGGAACTATATTTCCCTTTTACTTTATCAGATTAAATGTCGTGCAAAAATGAATTTTTAACAAGTAGATTGCATTTGTTTACAGGGAAGACAATATGTATATTTCTGAGGCTACCAAAAATATCAATTTACAAATGATTGATAACATTTGGAAACAATATTTGATTAATAAATCAGCCCAAGTAAATAAAAGATCAGGATGATCATTACAGTAATCATTTCGGTCATCGTGGATGGTAAATACAAAGAGAAATTACATCATAATAAGCTCACGATGAATGCTCGAAGATAATTTTCTTCGCGATATTTCATCGATTGTGCAACAAAAAACCGACTAAGTACACACGGTCATCGGCCTCCGCCATGAAAAAATATAACTAGCTGACCACATAATGCTCGCGAAAATGTATTCGTATCCTACCTGACAATAAGTGCAGTAGAAACTGCATCTGATTGCAGACCGCCGATCCCATTACGACACGAAAAATCATCTTGGTAACCACTACCTGTGGAGATTCCAAAAATTACTTTCCGAAATTTCCCTCGTCGATTACGTGGAAAAATTCGGGTTATAAATTGTGGTCGCTACAATCAATAAGATTTCAAATTTTTTTATGTAGATGTTAAATTCACTTCACGAACGTATACAAGTCCCAAAATTTTTTTATATAATATATTCGGACAAATTTATTATTTCTGCAATTGATTATGTATAGGTTGGAGGGAAAGTTCTGTCGTATTTTAAAGAAAATATTTGAATCGATTTATAAAAATATATGTTTAATATTATTCAATGATATAATTTCCATTGTTTGTAATAACTTGTTGCCATCTTCCAGATAACCTGTCAATTCCTGTTTCACAATGACTCTCAATGACTGAAAAATTACCTGCTTATTTCAAATACAACAGAACTTCCCATAGTTTGCTCAATTCGATATGAAAATATTAGGATAAATGTTATGGATAAATATGATAAATATTAGGGTGAAAAAACTGTTTGGATAGTTATAATTTTTAGTGTTGAACGAATAAAAAATTACAACTTTTTTAGCTGGGTCAATAACGAAAATTTAAAAGATGTGTTTGGTCAACTCGTATAAATTATATTCGCTCTGAAAATTTCATTGAAATTGGTTAATTGGTTTACGAGTTATAAACGATCAAAAGTGGTAACAAGGTCGAAAATCCTGAAAAATTGCAATTTTTACCACTTTTGATTGTTTATAACTCGTAAACCAATTAACCAATTTCAATGAAATTTTCGGAGCGTATATACTTCATACAAGTTGACCAAACACCAGCTAAAAAAGTCGTAAAAATCAATGTTTACTGTTGTTTTTCACAATTTCGACCAAATGTATTTTTTCAACATATTTTTTACACGTCATTTTAGACGTAAATCCTTGGGTGCCTGTCTCGAAACGGAACTAGCTGCACAGAGGCCATCGATGCTCGACTTTCAGTCAGCCTTTTTAGCCAACTTTAGTCAGCTATGCAAGGTGAATTTTTCCGCAGATGGATGCGCCATAGTTGAAAAGCTAATCGAACTTAATATCGGTTTCGCATTCATCCGAATGTTATAAAATAGAAAGGTGTAACCAATCCCGATTTCGATTTCTCTTCGGCACGGCATGAAAAACGTCGACACTTTCACGAAGCGAAGCAAGCAGCTGTTCCGAGTGGAACTCCCTGCATCTGAAAATTGCGGATAAATGTCGACGGGGTTGAGGTTGAGGCTGAAGCTATGTACAATGTACATGTCCGCTGAGTGTGCACCTCCACTCTGTTACACGTAGCGTCGTTACGATTCCACGTAATATGTATCTGATATTGCTGTTCTATCAAAAACAACAATTTTATTGCCAGGTGTTTCGTAAAAAGTTAATTCTGCAACGATAGAGCAGAAATTATTTCTTCTAAATCTTTCGAATTCCTTAACAAATGTTGGAAATATTTCTCTCGGCTAACTAAATCCTATATCCAAGTTCTCGGTTCTAAGATAAAATATTTTATTTTATACAGGATAATCCGTGTATAAGGGTGGTACACAAGCGAAAAGAGGGTGGTCCTACATAAAGAAAATACATGGAAAAAATAGAATTAAATTTGTTAATATGAAGCTTAATGTTTTCGAGTATGCTAATTAATTTCACTGTCGACCAGGGTTGCCATATGCACGCCCCATCAGGCCCCTTACGTCTCCGTCTCTCGCCTAGATGCATGCCTCCGCTATCCCCACTCTTACCACTACCGCTGGCGCGACCGAGTCGGTAGCATGCTACCGCTCTCATGCTAGCACTCGGTCGCGGCAGCGGTAGTGGTAAGAGTGGGGATAGCGGAGGCACCATCTAGGCGAGGGACGGAAACGTAAGGGGCGTCATATGGCAACCCTGCTATCGACTACATCTACTTTTTACAAATGCTGAGCCCGCGAACTTGATTTTCAAAGCCGATTTTTCTTAAAACAAAGCCTCGTTTCAGTGCATTGCTGAGATTCTTCCGACTCAAACGAGTCTAAACATGGCTCAAATCGGTCTATTTTTATAAACTTCATACGTAAGAATCATACGTTTCTGCTATTTACATAAAGTCTTCAACTAATCCGATGTATGTTGTGTTTGGACTCGTTTGAATCAGGAAAGTTTCAATAATCCACTGGTTCTACATCTGGAAGGGTACAACAGAAATGATTGAATTTGAAGGTTTCTTCCTGAAACCTGAAACAAGTACGGGAGCCACTTAGGGCATAAAAGACGCAGCGTGTCCAGATCTACAGGTTTTGTTTAACATATTTTTGACGCAGTAAATAGTTCAGAAGATATTCGAGAAAAACAATTTTATGAGCATTAAATTAATTATGTTAAAGTTTAATCCATTTGGGGCACGTTTTCCCGTTATCTGTGGGCACTCGATCTTTGCACAGATTTTTTCTTGATTATTTGGAACAACCCTGGGGGGTGCCATCAAAGATATTCAAAAGTCGGAAATAAGAGCCACCCTACTCCTTCACGCACACTCATTTCTTTGTTTCACACAACCAAACTCAATTCATTCATTTTGTCTCACACTGATCATGTGTGTGTGTTTCTTTCTCATTCTCACTACACACATCCACACAAATAATAAATAAAAGTATAAAGTAATAATAAAAAATAAAGGCACGTATAGATGAAGATGACTCAGATGGTCGTGTGCGCATATGTATTTGTACGTATCAAAGAAATACTTCTCGAGTCCATTATCAAAGCCATTGAACATCGTTGCGGGCGTACCTACTATCACCTGTGACTTGAATCGAGAAGAGAAACCGAGCGACCTTGCGGTAGCGTTCACGTTTTCACTGCCACGGTAAATCTTTCAGTTTATGGGAATAATGCGCCGAAATTGTTGAAAACGACGAGCGATCGTGCAATCAAGGAGAAAACGGCGCGCAACAACAAACTCGCGTGCAAGCGCAGGTAGCTGCACCGAAAACTAAATTGGCTATCTGTAAGAGCGCGATGTTGATTGCGAACGTGAGCGGTGGAGAAGAGCATCCTGTGAGAGATACAATCAACCGATAACCAATCTTCCAATGCATAATGAACAGTAGGTATTAAAAACAAGCACTTTACCTTGAGTAAAGCAACAAATGTATAATATATACATACACCTCGATTTATGCAGACCAAATGTACTGTATCGTTCTATGGTACTTATTGCATTTTTATACTGGTAACAGTTTAATACTTTTTTATCGCGTTACGGCGGTTTCGTACTCTACACGTTGGTCGTGACGGGGATAAAATTCTTCGCCTTAAATAAAGTTAATAATAAATTTTAGTAACACTTGTGCGATGCCAGAAGAAATTCAAAGAAATACTAACTACTTTGCACTCCGAATTATTTTTCAATTTTGTTGCCAACGACTCCCTGCTATTTTAAGTGTTTTAATTTATATTTACTTCAAAGGGCAGTTGATCCACTGCTAATTATTTTAAACAATTTTGTTTACTAATTATGTTAAATATAGCTCTCAAACTTTGTTGTAATTTATATTTGTGGAACTTAATATTTGTTTTTAACTAAAAACTAAGACAATTAAATAAAGTAACGCTCGACAAAGGAGTGCAAAGAGTTAATACCCATAATCAATCCTAATTTTTCAACTTTTTTTGTCTTTGCTTCGATTTTGTGGAGGATTTATAAATCAAGCAATAATAGAGGAACAACGGAGTAAACAAACATGGTATACAATCTCATTAATCATTTTCACTAGTCTGTCAATAAAATCTCAAAAATTTTTCAGAGTTTTGGAAATAATATTTTATTCGATTAAAATATAAACTATGTAATGCTAACATCGTTTCATAACTTTCTTCATTTTTTTAGTGTACCTACTCATTCATAATATTTATTTGGATATCAATTCTACAAAATTCGAACTAATGAAATTGAAATATCATTTTTAAATCGCGTTTACGAATAAATATGAACTCATTTTAATTTTTTAAAATTGAAATAGTTAATGAAATAAAAATGAAATATCATAGTGATCATTCTTTATTCATTCCTCTTGTAACAAGAAAACTATTAATTAATGTATTAACAATTAACATGATCAATGAGATATAATTAAACAAATACAATGACGAAGAAGAGTAATCTATAAAAGTACATAGACACTAACTTTTAAATGTATACAAATACTTTTATATGGACTCGTCCTTAAATGGGGGACGTAACGTCAATAAATAAATAAGAGCAAATTAAAATTATATGAAACAACTATCACGGTAATGAAGACTAAGTAATTAAAATAAAAAAATTTATTTTATGATTAACTATGAAATGTAAATGACAATGAAAAGAGTAAATTGATTAGAATAATCATAAAATAGATTTTTTGAAATATCTATCGCAACAAAGAAGAATAAACTAATCGTAAATTACAATTTTTTGAAATACATAGATCAATAAATATAAATTGATTATAAATAAATACAAATTGGTTAGAACAATCACGAATTAAAATTTTATAAGATAACTACGATAACAAAAACACACACAAAATGGTTGAAAATAAAAATGATAATTTTGTAGGAACATTAAACGCGTTACATAAAATGATCAGTAATTGATTTACCATGCGTACGTGTTTATTCGTAAAAGGCACCGAGTTATATCACGGTTAACGGATAGAATGAGTGCCGGTCAGCGTGAACGCGATACAAAGTGAACGTTCCATGTAGGAATCGTATAGCCGGTGTTGTTTGTCAAAAGCAAACGCGAGCCAGTAAAAAAGGAGAAAAAAGACGGGTCGCGTCGTTGTACGGTAAGCCCTTAAATGGCGTACAGCTGCGAATATGCGACGGCAAGTGCAAGCTGCGCATCGAGAAAAAGAAACAGAGCCCGCGAAAGAATTATCCGGATCAAATATTTCAGTTTCTCAATTGGACCGGCTCAAGTCGTTTTTGGACTGACTTTACCACCGAGTCGGCCAAAACCGGAACCACCGCAACCCGACGCGCGCTGCTGATTCTTGGAAGCTTATGGTCTTCTTCCCTGGCCAACCACTGCCCTGACCGATTTGGAATGTCACCGATACATCAGATATCGAAATGTAATGCGACGCACACCATTATTCGTCTCGATTCTGCGGCGCAGTACCGCGCGTCACTATGTATATCACCTTTTTCTTTATCACGTTATTTATTACCCGCAGCCAGTCAATAACGTACACCCTTCGAGAAACATTAGTTTTTACCAAATAAGTTCAAACGATTTGGGGCTCTTTTAGAGACGTTCGAAAAATTAGTTTACTAGCTCATACAGGGCTTGAAGGGAACCGTTAAAATTTTCAATTAGTTTTGATATAACATATTCTTTTAATCTTTTCATCGCGCGTTTTAAATTTCTCTGCTTTGTTAACACTGATTATACCGCCGCCGGCCAAATAACCGGTTTTATATTTTTCATGTTACAATTATTGAAATTATGAAGTGGCTTGCATGAAAATTGATTCGATAAATTTCTCTATGTAAAGAGAAATTCTAATTTTTCACAAAATCGAAATAAATTGTACTCTGTCATTTCTATAAGTAGGTTTAGTCTTAACCCCTTGCCCTAAGATTTATTTTACAGTTTCAATGATTAGAATTTTCTTCGTAGTTCGTAATTTTCTAAAAAAGGGGAATATTGATTACTATTGTATGCCCCTACATGTTCTTCAATAACTATACATTAACAAAACCAAGATAGAATTTCATCTCGGTTTAAAGGATCATTTTAGTCAAAAAGGAACCTATTCTCAAAGTTTTATTCAATTTTGAACATGGACGTATTCGGAAGTTTAGCCGAGATTAATAACATACATATTTATAAGACTATGTTCAAAATGTTCGACACGAGTCTGACACGATATTATAGGGCAAGGGGTTAATAAACAAGAAGGTATTAAAGATAACCAACTGTATATGTTACGACCCAAGATTTACTTTGTGTAATTGATTTCTTGATTTACTTCGTACAACGGTATTACAAGTTTCTACCCATAAATGAATCGAACTAAAATGAAAATCGACATTCAATTAAATTGTTCTTCCGATCCTTCCTTCTGGAAAACGATCTCGCGTTTACCGGTTAAAAGAAGACAGAAGTAGGCCTGATTGTTCGGCAAAGATAAAGCACCATCACGGTGGGAGATTCGAGCAAAAAGACAAAAGAGGAGGGAAAAAAAGGATACGAGCGACGTTTAAATGGTTAATTGGTCGCGCGAGAAACGAAAAAGGGTTTGGAAGTTAGCTGGTACGGTGGTAACACGGTTAAATAACTGGGTCGGAGACGCGGGTCCGATTCCGATCGGGCCGATACCTCGAACAATTACGGAAATTGATTTTTGAATTAATTTTCGGCTCTTGTCTTATCACGAGGGGAGTGTGCCGCCGGGTTAAAAAATATTTCTTCCGACGATCGTTATCATCGGTCACGACCCGGAAACGATGTTTCATCATCGTGAGGATTTTTGACCATTATTCGAATAATTTATTTGTGAATAAGACTAAGGGCTAAATAATTATTCATTATTAAATTATTTATCATTCTTTATTCAGTCTTTCCCTTATTTATTATTCATTTAGGAGCACCTTTATTCCTGATTTGTCGGTCATCATTTCTTATTTGCGGTTACATCTCTGGGGTGTAATAAATAGACTGCGGATTTTATGGATTTAAGAAATGGATGAATGTAATTTAAAACAGTAAAAACATTAGGACGATTTAAGAACATCCATATGTTACTTTCAATTCATTACAATTGTTAAAGACAGGAAGAAATTTTTACATTGTGCCCGCATCTTGTTATTGACGAAGAAAATTTTTATTTTGCATACAGATCCGCAGTCTGGTAATTACTAATTCATTAACTTTCTAATGTATGAAAATTGTGTGATTAATAAATTAAAAAAATAAAAGTACATAAGTATTTATTGCTCACGTGTGAATAATATTGTAACAATTAATTTTAAATATTGTTAATGGGTGAAATTGATTTGCGAAACAGTGAAATTGATTTGCATAAGATTGAATTTAATTTGCGAAAGGTTGAAATTGATTTACAAAAGATTGAAATTGATTTACAAAAAGGTGAAATTGATTTGCATAAGGTTGAATTTGACTTGCAAAAGGGCGAATTTGGAGAGCAAAACCTTTATAGTATTGTCGCGAAGTGTATGCAAATAAAATGTTATTCGAATAATGGCCGACAGTGGCCTGTGCGTACTCGCGCCGAAATGGAACGAAAAAGGTGAGTAATTGTAACGAACGCGATTGCTCTCTCGCGAGAGTAGCCATCTAATTGGCTGCACGCGCTTGTAATTCCAAGCTTTTCGCGGGGAGGGACAGAGGGACGTATTTCATCGTCACGCTCCAATAAACTCCGATGTACCTACCCACTCGATTCGACTGTCGTCAATTCCGCCAGTGGAATAATTGGGCCACGATAAGGAACATTACAGACTTCGATTTTCTTCATTGCATCACAATTAACGCGGCCGTATAATTATGCAGAATCCGACGCACTTCGGATTATTTTATTTTTACGTTTGCACGCACTGTATGTTTTACTATCAAAATTTTACGATGGTAATTAGCAACTATATTAATCTTTTTTATCGATCAATTAGCGTATAGCACCGGAGGAAGGTTATTGGAATAGCGTTTTTTTTTAAATTAATACGAACTTTTTAATTGAAGTTGGGTAAAATGTTACTTTTAACCGTCGATGGTCATGCGCTTCAATAGTGATAATAATAATAATAATAATAATATTTATTTAGTTTGTCCATACACACAGTATATGTTTTTTGATATAATTACAATACTTTACACTTCTTCAATAAAAAAATATATGCAAATTAAAATTAAATCAATAGTTATAAATAAATCAATGTTCGTTTTACATCATTACATAATGGGTACACAATTTTTACTAAAAAATTACAGAATAATTACACGATGAATATTTGTGGTGGTATTACACGTTGTCCGACTATATGGCTTTTTATTCCATTTTATCGAGGTGATGAAAATCTTGGGTCTTTAAAGTCCTCTGAATAATTATAATTGTACGAAGTTTCAGGTTTTCTGAACCGACTTCTTATTTTAGGTAAAATGACAATAAGTTAGCTACGAAACGGTAAATACCACATACATATACATATCTGGTGTAGAAAGTTGCAAGAACAGTTGAAAAGTGGTCGGATGCGTTGCACGTATATATCTTCAATATAATTAAAAAAGTGAAGTTATATCGCGGGTTTAAATGCATTCGGTAAGCAATAAAAATTTATCTTGTAGCAGGTGGTCTAAGACATTTGCACAATACCGGCGATATATGTATAGATGCAGGTATTCCGAAGCCGTTTGTCTCAATCCTTGCAGGCACGCTTTCACCGATATCGAATCTCTTATCTTGTATTCGCTACTCCATCGAAAACTTAATCGACCTCATAATCTCTCGCACGTTGACTTCCGAAATTATTTCTTGGAGCTGTTCATCAAGATCTTCTGGGTGACTATCACATTTGAGAAATATCTTGGTACGAAAAGGAAAATCAAAATGGCGTTGAACATAACAGTAAAAAAATATGATTAGTACAATGCATTACAATACAATACCTTATGTGCCTTATACATATTATAATACATAGATAATACATAAAACACTTAATTAATAGTTATTTATTTCATAATATTTTAAGCATACGAGTTCCGTGCGAGGTCTATTTTGTTAATATTTTCTTTAAAGATAACCAATTGTTTTAACCTACTTTTATTTCATGCATCTACAATACTTTTTATATGTAATAGTAAAAACATTCATGCTAGATACTTCATAATCGACATCATAACATTTTTATAACAATAACGATGTTGTGAATCTATATTATCGAGAAGTTTAATTTTTCAGACTTCTCTGAATAAAATCAGAGATGGTAAAAAAGAAACAGATTATAATATTCATGTAAAAATATTTAAAAACTGGCATGACCAGGTTCGATACTCTACTTCTCACATTATACCTGCGCACCTGTACACCAGTGACATTTCTTGAACTCAATGAATTCCATGTGAAAATATCCAGGGGACACCGATAAAACGAAAATGTCGCTATGAATTGTCAATTAATCAACCTTAACGGATATTCCAGAAAAAGAACGTGTTAACATTACAAAACTGCAGGTGTATAGCAGAATGAATTGGGGTGGCTGCTGAACATAGTTGTTGGTCGCACGTGCGTGAGAAAAGCCATCCCCGAAGAAGTGTCTTGAAGAAGACCGCAAGCAATAGATAGGGGGTAAAACAAGTCCAAGTCAATAACACTTGGCGACTGCCGAGAACATGCGGGAATGGTTAACGTACTTTTCACTAAACTCTTGTTACTATGCTACACGTGCGTTAGAATCGACGGTTATCATTGGACAGCGGATTTTATGCATAAATAAGAAAAATGAGCAGGTGTTATTTAAAATGATAGAAACATTAGGAGAATTTAAAAATGTTGTTATATTATTTTCGATCTATTGAACATATTAAGAAAGAAAATGAATTTCTATTTCACTCCAGTCTGTTGCAATTCTGGTAAAAAGTATTTATTTTGCATAAAGATCTGTCTAGTTATTACAAATCATTGCCTGGTGTTCTATTTATTGCAACAAACCGTAACAGTCATTTTTATCAACCACAATTGACGAAGAACGTTCGAAAATTTTAGCAGAAATTTTTAACTGATAGTTGCTTATATTTATTGAATTTATTTTGAGAAAGATTGATAAGAATTGTATACACGACACTAGTAAAATTAATTTTATTTAGGAAGTCCATGATGTTGCTTCGCTAAATTGTCTTAATATTAATAAACCATCTAATAAAAATCTTTAGATATCTCTTTTATTGTATTAGAGATGATGTTCAAGTGGAATAAGCAATTAAATTGAATTATATATATGTATAATACGTTTTTATACAGTTTCTAGAAACTATCAGGTTGAGAAACGTTTCTCCACAGTTTGATTAGTTTGTTTAAAGGCAACCTGTATTCAATTGCAGAATACGAAAACGTGAGATATACATATGCACCGGAAACGGCATCCGTTATAGCTTCTCCACCATCTTCCGCGCCATTGGACAATTTGAATATAGGCGACGTTAGGGTGAGACAATGTCCAACCGTAAAAAGTACACCCCGACAACGATCTATTTAATTAGATGCAAGAGTATGTATGTCTTGCAGGTGTACTTCTGAACGCGGCTTTTTATTTTCATCCCCCGTTTTCTCGCGTGCTATCGAACTGATCGACCGTGTGAACCAATTCTCGGCTAATGCGAGGAAAGAAATTATTCCGCCCGCATATCAAAGAGTCGTCGTGGGAACGATGATGCGTGACATTTTCATTTACGACTCGTCGAACGTTCACCAGTTCCGATGAAAATTAATTCGATTATTTTTCTAACGAACATTTACCATTGTGTCCTTCAAATACAGATTATCGTAATCCTTGTCCTTCAAAATAACTAACTGCCAGTAGTCACAGGATTAATTATTATATTTAGGATCTGTTATATATTATATTATTATGCTATATATTCTAGTATTTTTTATAATATATTTTACATCAGTAAAATAAAAATATAATTTCAGATTAACAGTTTCCATATGTAGGATAGAGCACCTGTAAAATGAAATCTGTATGTGAAATATTAGATATTAATTATTCAGTTTTGAGGTTTGCATATTTTCAGACGAGCCTCGAGTAATACCAAACAAATAATTATTATAGTTATATGCATTTCTTTTAATGATCGTCTTAAAATGTTGCACGACGTTAATGAACAGAGTAAGTCCATATGTGGACTGATTCATAACAATTTAATTACCCACTCGTGTTATTTCATTCTGAAATGTAAATATGCAGGCTCAATCGATGCAGGGCTGAAATATTATTAATTATTTTTAATCATTGATCTTTCACATTCTCTTACATTTCGAAGATCTAATCGAACTGTTTGCTAACGTCCTGGTATTTAATTTTAAAAGTTATTTAACACTAAACCGACCACGACCGGTCGGAATGACCGCTTCCAGATTTATTATTTTACAATTATTAAAATGATAGTATATAAAAACCGCACAAAGTCTAAATAAAATCAATCTTGTCATTTTTATAAGGAAACATGTACCAGTTACTTTTAAGTTTAGTGTTAAAGTATTTCTTCCATTACTTATTTATTTTGGTAGCTTGAAAATAGATACTATCTATCCAATTCTTTTAAATTTTCGTCACAAATGCATAAAATCTGCATTAATAAAAATCAAACAGCAAAAGAAAACCGAAAACTAACTGCGGCAGAAAGGAAAGGGTGCACGTAGGAGAATCTGTCTGAAAGGAAGCGGAACGTTGAAGAAGGACAGAGAGAGAGAGAGAGAGTGGAAAGGAGCAGATAAAAAAGGAGAGGCAAGTTTGACGAAGGGGTGAGAGAGAAGATGAAGAAGAAGAAGAAGAAGAAGGAGTAGAGCACGAGCCATGCGGCTCCTGCACCATCTGTTGCATCGTTTCGCTGCATGCCGAAGACTTCGTGGGGACACCATATGCTCTCTCTCTACTGCATCAGTACCTACAGCCGTTCCGATGCAGGCATACTTCGCATACGTAATGTCCTACCGGTTTTCTCAATCACACCGTTTCATCATGATTTCCGTGAGCCATGTGCCGTGTGCCATGTACCGTGCGCCGTATACCATGCACCGTACATCGTGCGCCTTCATTTTATTGTGCTTTTTGCCAGCTCGCCGAGAAACCTTTCTGCAGAATTTCTAACGAGCCGTTATAATTCGACAAATCGCTTCTTACCAGACACAACTAAACCGTCCCTCGGCTTTTTATGGCGGCGATGATAGCCTATTCTCGGCACACGACCAAGCAAGTTCTCTTCAATCCTGATTCTCTTTCGCCTTTTCTGAACCCCTTTAACTGGGAATCTCTTTCTTTTCGTGCTAAATGTCCATCTTGCATTTTTCTTTAAAGACGAAGTAATTAATTAATTCGAAACTCCGTAGATTCTTTTATTATGATTTTATTAAGTTATGTCAATTTGTTCTCTAGAATCCTGAATATTATCTGTTGCTATTAACTCTTTAAGGGGTGAATTTCTTTCGTTGAAAAATGTCGAAGGTGTATTTAACCAATTTGAAACTCTGTATAAACTTTAATTATGCTTTCATTAATAAATCATCAATTTTTTCTCTACAATTTTTTCTCCTTTCAAGGTATACATATATGTATACCTTTTTATTTTAAAAAATACAAGATTTTTTCATTTTTAATTTTTCACCAAAAGAAAGAAAATCCCACCTTAAGGGGTTAATAACGAAAGGGGAAAAATTCTAGAATAAATTAAATCTCTAATTTACCTTTTTCATTCATATTTTTTAAAATATTATGTAAACGTGCAACTAATTTTAAACTGTGTACACAGGGTGTATCTAATTGGGCCGAATTATAACTCGATTGTTGTTGAAAACATAGGAAAATAGTACAGGAAAATTTTGCATAGCTTAATAAGCTGTATCACCTTGCAATGCAACTTTCACAGAAATGCATCGAGGCAGTAAATAGTAAATATTGACAAGTTTTTTGCAAATTAAAGGTTCGACGGTATATATTCTCATTTGTTGCTTTATTTTCAAATCACATATTTGCGTTTGGAGACCAAGTATGTACAATGAATATTAGCTAAACCTCGTTACAAAATTGTGCTGTTTAAAATCGCGTGAGGTGAAATTGGCTTCCCCAGATAATTCGCTTGGTGGTTTAATGTTTGCTATTAAATGCGAATCTGACAAATTATGTAGCAATTACTCTTGCACCGTTATAGGAAACATCTTTATTTATTCGTGTATTTATTTTATGGAAATAATAGTTCTCGGCGCAAATAATTTTAATTATAGTGATTTCAGAGAGTGATTTATTCATACATGAAAAATATAATGGTATAAACACACGTGAATATTTATAATAATTAGCAATATCATTACATTTAACTAACTTGAAACTATTTCAGAATTCGTATTAGAATTTCCTATCAACCCCTTGCACTTTATTTATTTAATTGTCTTATTTTGTAGTTAAAAACAAATACGAGTTCCACAAATATAAATTACAACAAAGTTTAAGAGCTATATTTAATATAATTAGTGAAGAAAATTGTTTAAAATAAGTAGCAGTCAAGAAACTGTCCTTTCAAGTAAATGTCAAATAAAACACTTAAAATAGCAGGGAATGGTTGGCAACAAAATTGAAAAATAATTCGGAGTACAAAGGGTCAACAATTTTATTTTCATTCGTGTGCTCGTGTCAATCTTTTGATTCACTTTAATCTAGCAAAAGATCTAATCTGCGAATTTTATGCATTTATAATCCCAAATACGTTTAGCAGTCGAAAAAAAGATTACAAGTTGCTAATGTATTTGTCGTATAGATTTTTGAAATGCTTTGTGCCGATCACTGGGTGATCGCGAGTATCAGAGCTCGATTCACATTGTCACGGGAGTATCACAGTCTGCGTTCAACGTCACCGAGTGGTTCCACGCGACAGACGGAACATCGGCGGCGAGGGGCCCCTCCAACTGTCCCCCGAGGCTAGCACGCGTCGCCACGTGGCCAGGTAACGAAAAAATAAAAGAAGAACAGGAAAGGTAAAAGCCATCCTCGAGGAACAAACTTATTTCTGTACGAGCGGTGGCGGCGGCGGCCTCGTTTCATGGCCCCCCACCCCCACCCCCATTCCCCCGGCTTTCAGGTAAATACACGTCGATGCTTTTTCAATGCTTTTTGATCTGCCTCTCAATCGTGTCCGACGCGAAACATTTGATTCTCGATTGGCACTCTCGTCGGGATTATGACCCTACCATTCATCATCGTCGAACCCTGCACACCGAAATGAAACTCGTTCTTCTTATCTGTGATTAAATTGCGCCCGACTATGCATTTTATTTCATTCTGAGGACACCTTTCTCTCAACTATTTCATTTGTTGAACCCTCGTACGACAATCGGATTTGAATTCGCCTATTTTCTCTCTTGCCTTATTTACATCCAAACTTGAACGCCGAGAAATGAAATACAGTCCAAGAAGCATTTGAACACTCCCGGTTCTCGAGAAAATGGCATGTATTTAAACTTTAAACGGTGATAATCTCGTTAAAAATGATCGCACGACAATCAATTTGGACGCATCTCAAAGCCAGAAAGCTCACGTTTCATAATCCGTAATCATTTTATTTTAAGACTGTTTTTCATGATGTAGCGGGTGAGAAACTGTAGTCACGGTTTCTTTCAAAAGTGCTAGAAGAACTTTTTCCGTGACTGAATCTGCATATTAGAATTAGAGATTGAAGCTTCCTCTTTACATTGATATTTGAACAAATTGTCTACGATTTTTTTAGTCATTTTATCGAGAGCTTTGGATGAGCGGTGTGCCGCCAACTTTAAAAGAAAGAATTGTACAAGAAACTGTAAAAGAAAAAATGATATCAATTTTTAAGAAGTCGTTGTAAATAGTTGGCTTTTCTCTCAGAATAAAGTAAGAAAATAAATCTGCAAAACATATTAATTTTTGCAATTATAGAATAAAGATGCTAACATCAACAGCCGAAGAAAGTGAAAACGACTTTTTAAATATTTAAAGAAAAATTTATGTTTCCAAATAATATGCAGATTATTACCTCACGACAATCGCTGAAGACATTCAGGCTTTTCGTTGTACTCAGTTCATAAAGCAAATTTTGAAAAACGTAATTCACTCGATACTGCGGCGTTGGACGTTTTACGAGAGAAGAATACGACAGCCGTAAAAAACGACGTAAAGCGCAATTGCTGAGGACGGTGTATCTGTCCCGTATATTCGCTTCAAAGCCATATATTTAACCCCATATAGTCTGTCACGTGATCCCCGAGCGTTTTATATTGCCACTCTGTGTTTGCTGTGGGTCATATGCATGGGAACTTTGGAAAAAACATATGCTCACGGCTTTGCTTGCATCGATCAAAATTCATTCTTTCCGAAGGCAAACATTTAGGTTATTTTATTTACAAACTGTCCAAATTTTATGTGTTCTCATGACGAAGATATTCGCAGTAAATTAGTAAATATTTGCACATACATATACGACTACAACTCTTTACTTATGTATAATTTTAACTTATTAAATCTATTACCATTCTGGTCAAATTCACCAGTTTCATATGTTTTATTTCATAATTATTGAAATAATAAACAGCTTCCAATGTGAAACAATTGAATCAATTTCATTACTCAAGCACGTATTAGAATAAGAATTAAATTAAATTTCAAATTATTTTTATAGAAGCCTATCTTCCATTGTGATTGAACTAAATGTTGTATGATAAAAAAATTCATTTTCTGTAGCAACAATATAAAAGAAATGATTACAGATGAATGCTATTGTATCTGGAGATACATCATTGCCAAATTGAAAATTGCATAAAAATAAGATATTTAAGTATTTCGTTAAAATTGAAAATTCCCTGCTATAACAAAGAAAATAGGTAGAGTAAATGATGTATCTGCACATCCTTTCGAAAAGGCGAAAGGATGGATGGGTCCTTTTGTGTTTAACAAAATATAATTCCACCGTTGTGTACACAACTGGCGAGCAACGAGGGAACGACTCAGCAGCTTCATCTTTGTAGTTTCATCCAATTAGGATCTCGGAAAATCAGGCGTGTCCGATCGAAGTGTGAAATTGTGTTTGCCACATGGCACGCGTCTGCGGACAGATTGTTAGCGAGAAATTAGCAAAAATTTTTTTTCTTTCACGAAAGAATTTGATTATACGGTGTATGTTCATTATCCATCGTCTTCCCTTGTAATTAATTCAGCTTGTGCAACGTTACGTATCGTGCTTGGCCCTCATACATCTCTAACGTATATCCTATGAATAATACACACCTAATTTCTTATTTTCCGTGGCGAATGTTAAATATCCGTTTCATTATCATTACCAGACTGCGAATGTTTATGCAATTTGCAATTTTTCTAGACGAATTTTAAGAAAGTCGAAACAAATGAAATCTTGTTTTCAGTGGCAGTAGCCTTTGTAGATCTGAAACAAATAAAAATCGTACTAAACTCGGTCGAATTTTATATTCTAGCATTTTTTGAAAATTTTCAGGAGCCATAAATGCATGAAGATCCGCAGCCTATTATACTGTCCAACAACTATTTTTTGACGTTTCGATTTTCACTATGCGATTCTTATAGAGTTTTTTGCGTTGATTCTGAATCTGTTCTTCAGAGTTTTTGAGGCATATTTCTCAACTTTGAACAATTATTGTGATGTTATTATATTATAAAAGATTTTGAATTGTTATGCTATATCCAATATTAATACATTATGAATGTTTAAACATTCAGGATCAGTTTCAGCAGATTTGAAATCAGCGCAAAAAACTCTATAAGAATCGCATAGTGAAAAATTGAAACGTTTTTTGGCAGTTGGACAATGTTATTATTATTATTTCTCTAGAGAACGTCTCTAAAAGTTTTCTGCCTGTATATTAGAACTTCAGAGAACTAAACATATTTCTCTGCAGTATAGAACATGTATAATAATTTGAAATTACTAATGGAGCTTTTATTGTATTTTTGTTGTGCTGTATTGTACTGTAAGTTATTGTATTGTAATGGATTGTATTGTGTCGTATTTGTAGATTCCAAACGATGTTCAACGAGAATATATTTCGCAGAAGTTCCTAAGGGTAAGAATACCTCTCACGAAAATTTCACACAAACTGATATTTCGTTGAATGAAAGGTTAAACAACATTTTTTTCAACAAAAAACGGAAGACGGAAGTTTATTTCGAGTCCTGATTTTTCAGACTGTTCGACGAACAATTTTGGCCGATACTGTATTATACGAAAATGAGTAGAAAGTTAGTGTACAGTCGAGCGTTCAGGGTCGTGTTTAATTTTAATGATTGATGATGATTATCGATCGACGATAATAGAACGTGCTGTTCCAAATGAAGTTTCGGGATTCAAAAATCGCAGGGGCCAACTGACGTTTCCACGGTAGCGTGGCAGAGCGATCAGGCTGGATTACCGATATACAATTAACTCCGACCCTCCAGGAGTCCCGATATCTGGCTGTGTGCTGGAGTCTACCCGCTCGTATCCCTCTGCCCATCAGCTCTCCGCCGATTTCCGCTCGTCGGAAACGTCATGTGGCACATTAATTGGACCGGTACGAGATAAAGGAAGATTCACTTTCAACGTTGTTGCTCGAAAGTCTGCGAGCAACCCCCCATTATAACATAAATCCATACGCTGGCACTGTATTGTTCGCTGAAACGTGAACGTCACGATTTCATTTTTTCATATTCTAAGCGTTACACAATGGTCCCGAAAATTCAAGAATAATTCGGCCCTGCAAACGAATACTGGGTTATAACATCCATAAAGAACGTTCGGGCAGCACCAGATTTGCTAAAGAGTGAGTCAAACATTTAAAATGCTTCATGATCTTGTCTAATCTTTTTAATGTTTGAAATTACACCAACTCATTTTTGCCATAAATGCATAAAATCCGCAGTGTAGTCATTAGTATTATTTCATATTTATAGAAACAGAGGTGTTAAACTTGGATTAGGAATTCCGTACGAATTATGGGATAAACGATCTGTAGAAATTACAACTTCAAAATCACAGTGTGAAGACTTATTAGAAAATCATGAATCTGACATAGAGGAATGATACCGTAACCATCAGGGACAAATTCCTTTGATTAGGTATTGTCGATGTTTCCTCGATCTTTAAGGAGGTAGACTCGTTTCCAGGATTGCAAGGGTGCAGGATGCGCCTTTTCAATTCTCGATACTGCAAAGATGGGGTTTTTCAGTAGTGAAAAAAAATCGCCCTCAAAAGTTCTATTGTTATTCGGTAGCATGGTACTTTATGTAGCTTTAGGTAGCATGTAACATGTAGCTTTTAGCTACATGCGGAGCTTTATGCTTCAGAATAATGCAAATTACGCCTTGTATACGTAAAAATAGGAAATTTGGGGGCGACTGCGGCCTGGATTGATCTTCTAGCGCTTTTGACTACTGAGAAATCCCGCACTTAAGGGGACATTGAGAGGAAACAGTTAACCCTCTCTCTGCCAATATCGGATTTAGCGAAGCCAGAAACAACCGAAACGGGTTGTTTTCTCCTCTCCTCCTTTTCTCCTTCCACTAAGACCGTAGACCACCGTAGACATATTCCCCTCGGTTTCCCCCTTCTGTCTGCACTGATTAGATTAGTCACGTGACACTGTGACACATGCACGACAGAGAAGGAACGCGTCACGTGACCGGACAGTCACAGAAGCGGAGGGGAATAGCATCGTAGAAGGAGAAGGTAGAGTGGGGAGATTTAATCTGACGACTAAATGACCCTGAAAATGCTAAAGGTATTCAATACGAAAATTGAAAATATTGTTCGTCATAATGTGAATCGTTATAGTACTGTAGACACGCAGATTAAATGACAAGGTACATACTTTGTCGTGGGGAAAATAATGAGAGACAAAACATCAGAAACGTAGCTGACATGACTTGAAAGTTACATGACGTTGTACAGGGCTAAGAAACATGAAAGTACCAGACTGTCTCCAATACGAGCAATTACGACACAAAATTATCCAATGTAGAAAAATGAATTTTTTCCGGGCGCAGATAATTGGCGAGGAAGGCAAGAAGCCGGCGAAATGCAGAACCGCTTTCCTTACAGGCATAGTGCGCGTTCCTCGGTGCAACACGAAAAAGGAAGAGAATTCGCGTGGTCTGCGCTCGGTCTGTTCGGATTTCATGGTGCCAAGGGAAAAGACAGAGAAAGTCTTACTCCCGACGTCGATGGCGAGAACGTGGTGACAAATTAAACTGAGTGAGAGAGGCAGGTGGTACTATCTCGGTGCTTCGTTTAAAGTTATGTATGCCGAGCCAGTTTTCGGTGCCATATGCCGCAACGAGAGACATTACAATTCGCGTCGCCGCAAAACATGTCCCTTCGAACGATCTTCCTTTTTATTCATGAGCCCCGAGCCCCGAGCCACGATACGATTCACTCTGCTCAACGGGCGCGTAATCTATACCGAGGATTCAATCAACGCGGCTATTAGGTCGTCGGCCAGTGACAATATTTACCCCGAAAAGTCGGAAAAAAGTCGATTTTTAAAGTCTCTGTTAGTCGTACAATTTTTTTGCACAGCCGTGAATTAGTCTACTTCATCGAAAGTCAAGATGTTTTATAGCACGGTTTGCGTTCTGAAACAGCGTTCAATCAGTAGCAATTTTCAAGTGTTATAAGGAAATGTAAATGTAAATCCTTACATTGCAGAAGCTTTTCAAGTAGGTACACAGAGGCACTTTCGCACAGATTTCATTTCGTTATCATCTAAATTAGTATAGTTATTAATATTTGAACGTAATCAATCATTCTGTAAGCTTTTTTACGATTATAAAAGTTTATTGACTTTATTGATCACTCGAGCGGTGACTCAGAGTTACTACTAAAAATTGCTGTACCATTCTTCACAATATTGTTTGCATTATTAAATATGTTGGTATCTAATTAATAGACTGCGGACCTTTATGCAAAATAAAAAATTTTCGCATTAATTGCCGGATGTGTCAAATGAAAATTGTATTCTTCTTTTAATCATCCTATTAAGCTGAAAATAATACATTGATGTCCTCAAATATTTTTAACATGTCCACTGCTTTAAATTGTACGTGGCCATTTTTGTCATAAATGCATAAAATCCGCAGTCTACTAATTAATTACTAAACATTTAAATATCGTTTGAAGTATTATATCAGTTTCGTATCCATAAAATGAAAAAACTCATATAGAATGGAATTGTTCTAGATCGGAAGAAATATCAGAGTTTATAAATATTCACTTGAACTGTACATAATAATAGGTAATATTATTCTTGTGCTTGATTCATGCAAAAACCGATTGCTACCATCTTTTATTGTCGACTGACCAGATGCGGTATTGAAGGATGTCGTAAAAGCCGACTTTGTTCAGCTTTAACGGCAATGTCGCGTGATGTTCCCGAAATGGATTTACATGGATATCAAGGGACAGCAATGCCCCGCTATCGTGAAAGCAAAAATCTTCCCCAGGGACTCTATTCCCCTTCACTTCTGTCATTAAATGCGCATTATCGCGCTGCTTGCACAGGAAAGCCGATCGACTTTCGTCCACGTGACTTATAATCGAATCGATCGACAGCACCCGTGACACGAGTATTTCTACTTTGTACTGTACATACAATTATTCTGTAGCACATGGAATCACTATTAAGAACAGGATGAATTTTCAAATTATAGTTTTTCTACGCCACGAAACGCATTCAATCCTTTTCTGATTAACATTTCTAAAAAACAACTTCCAGTACTTTCCCTGCAATTCCAACCAATTGCAATTTTTTCAAAATTTTTGTCACGTAATATAGTAGATTGTTCTAACTTCGTATAGAAATCCAAGTCGTGTGGTCCAATATTAAACAAGTTTTCGTCTTTTTAAGAGTAGTCTTTCTAATTGTAGCGCAAATGGATAGCTGAAGTTCTTCCGATTAAAATGAGTCCAAACACGATGTAAATCGGACTATTTTTTTCGATTTAAGTAAATAATTATTATGTAAATTACACCATATTAAATCAGTAAAATTAGTCCGATTTGTGTCATGTTTGGACTTGTTTTAATCGGAAGAGTCTCAGCTATTCAATGGTGCTACAATTACAAATATAAGACGACCCTTACTGAAAATAAAATGTTCAACAAAGTTTGAGAATCGACTAGAATAAACTGCAATTTAATTATGGTCTGTTTAATTCCATCTAAATTGCAGCAACATTAGGAACAACCCTTATTTTTTAATAGAAAATTCATATTTGCAAATATCAACAGGAGAATAACATATTTCCCATATTGTCGTTGTCATTATCGAAAGGAGAGAGTAACATATTTTCTATCTGTCAAAAGAAGAACTCTGCAAATGCTGTCGCACTGCACAAAGGGATTGGTGAAGAGGAGTCAATTTAAAAGACTTGAATCGTTTGAAACCTGAATATTCACCAGGGAATACTACATAAAAACAGGACGCTTCGGTGTATTTCGAAACTGAAGCAGCTGTAAAAATATAAATCGTCGAATATAAGCACATCGGAATAATTGGAAACAGCAATTTTCTCTTCCTTCCCGAGATAATTGAGGCTGTCGATATTGATGATACAACACTAAATGCATATACCCAATGTCACTGCGTCGCCGTACATCATTGCCGCTTTCATTCGATGCGGATATGAATTTTGATCATGAATAATTTTCAGTTCCATGGAAATCAGAATTATTTATAACTTTCACATAGGGTGTTTCTTCCGAGGTAATGCATCTTGTCATACTCTATGATATACCGATGCTTATATTTGACGAAAAGAACAGTAATTAAACAATTCACACAATTATATATTTAACAATTTAATATTAACGTGTGAAGCTTTCTAGGATGTTTCTAGGACTTCTTATTTTCGATTGAGTGCTTTTGAAATCAATTCTTTTTGTTAATATATAGACAGCGGATTTTTATGCAAAATAAACATTTTCAACCTAAATTACAACTAACTGGAGTGAAATAGAAATTTATTTTCTTTCTTAATACATTTAATAGGTCGAAAATAATATAACAATATTCTTAAATTCCTCCCATTTTTTATCTGTTTTAAATTGCATTTATTAATTTTGTCATAAATGCATAAAATCCGCTGTATATACATATGTATACAATACATATTACCAAAATTTCAATACAGATTACTAAAACACGATTACTAAGTTCCTGTAGAAAATGTGAAAGTAATTTTACAATACAAATCAAAATATTTTATGCTATACACGTGTTCCCTTCCAAATACAAATTGATGAAATTTTCAAAATATAATGTGTATAATTGACACAGATCTAGGTGAACTTGTAGGGAAGGGTTCTTCCCACAGATTTGAATGACCTTGTACATTGTCCGTTACAAAAAATGCAATCAACTAAACCTCCAGTGTATTTCCTAAATGTATTTTAACACATTACCGACCGGTGATTATTGCATAATTTTGAAAAATCTATGGTACATGGCTAATCACTTTCTAATGGAACCTTCAATAGCAACAGCAATTTTCATTGGGAACTAACATGTCACCGTCAATAACGTCATCCAATAGTTTCATTTAAGATTGTAATGTAAAAGAACATTTCTATGCTTTCTTTTGGTACAGAACAATTATCGAAAATCCTATTAATAGGCTTCCGGTAGGTAATTCGTATCCTGAAGTACTGTGCAGATACAAATTTCGGTTGCTATCTTTTTGTACCGGAGTGTAGCTCCGGCAAGGCAAGACTCGCCTGTGTAGGACCGTAAAACGGAAAAGCATACACGAAAAGGAACAAACTGTACAGGTGGCGGTGGAAAACGGTCAGCTGCGCGTTCCTGGCTCCACGAACTGGCTCGTACAGGTAAGTAACTCTGTCGTAGGCACACTCATGCTACCCGCATATCCTGGCGATGTCTCCTTAGTCTTGGCTCGCGTATACGATTTTCGATTGTTAATTTCTTTTGATATTTGCCGTGCCCATGTCGAGTGTGTAAATGATCTTTGGTAAAAATATTACCTCTGATAAACTAACGATTCTCGACATTTTTTCGTGTTGTTGGTATCAAAATCAATTGAACGCGAAAATAAATGCAAATCGCACGAAACCAATGTGTTCAAGTCGGCATGAACAAGTTAAGTAAGGAAAAAATGTTCACATCACAAGAAAGCAAGAGAAATTTATTTCTTTTCTTAATCATTTTGATTTGTTGTAATCATTTTTGTTACGAATGCATAAAAGTCATTGATACAAACAAACAATTTAACATTAATATATCAAGAATTATAAATATAATATCTCCAACTTTTGTGTAAGCTTTTTCATTTTAAATATTCAAAAACTGAAATCCATTAAATATTTGCTATAACTAAATGTATAACTCCTTGCCTATATAAGATAAACATGCATATACAAAATACGTCAAAGTACTTCCGAAATAATTCAATTTCTCTTATCTGAAATTAAATTAGTCACTAAAAATAGGAAAGTATAATTTACTTTTTTCCCTCTTAGAAAGAGTTTTTGCAGGTGTGGAGTCTCTAAAAATTTGTGTAGTTTACTTCAAGAAGCCCATGAATTTAGGTTTGCTCATTCTGTATAATTACTACAGTGATAAATAGCCTGTGGCTTAATGACGTAGACAATGATGGCTTTTGAAAATTTTCAAAAAATGCTAGGATATAAAATGCGACAGAATTTAGTAATTAAGTAATGTGTGTACACATTCAGTAATTTATATTATATTATATTATATTTTTCAATTACATTGTATTTCGATAACACTCATGATTCGCGTAATTAGCAATTACATTAAGGAAAAGGTCCGAATTAAACATATAATGCAATTACAGTGTAATTCAAATTCTGTGCATACGAAATACAGTGTATTTTAATTGCGTAATTCAATCACTACCCAGAATCTGTACAACGTAATCTGTAACTGTTGACATGTAAATTAGGACAGAATAGATTGTATGTAAAATAGATTAGATTAACCCGTCGAAAACGGTCTTTGACTGTAGCCGAGGCCAAAATGAATTCATTTGCGAGCGTAAAAGATACAAGCCACAAATGATTAATTAATTTCAAGCGGCACGAACCATTTGCATAATTCAGGGTTCATTGTGCCTCGTTGATCCCTGGCAGAAGGAGCTGGGGAGATGTCGGCAGGTAGTTCGAAAAGAAAAAATAAAACAGGTGCAACGCTCAGTCCCGGCAGCTAGACTCGTTTTATCTTCACTGATTTATCGGCGCCGAACAAATTGTACGCTATACTTCACCTGTTGCCGCCATAGATGGATTCTACCCCGTGGTACAACGTAACAAATTTCAAACAGTGAAACCGAATATCTTCGTTTCATCAAACGCAACGATCTTTCAATTTTCAATTCCCCCGAAAACAATAAAACCTGTTTTATTAGCAAACATTTTAGTTTCTTTCAATTGTTCATGCGTAATTCTTTATAACCGGTGCGATTGTGAAATTTTTCATAAATATTTCACGTTCATTAATGAATACAACTATACACGTACAAAGATAAAAAGATTTTTTATTTAATTCTCTTCTCTCTAAATGCACAGACAACAATTACTTTAATCCTGGATTGAAAAGCTTTAAAAATAATACATTTTACAATATGACCGTATCTTAACTGCAATTATCATTATAAATGAGATAAGAATTATACAATCCAAGAAGGAGAGTTGAACTAATAACCATCAGATGAGACATATCAAGCACTCCACGATAAGAACACACTTTTGAGATAAAGAAGATTACAGCGAAGCATCGTGGCGAATACTCAACATCATTTTACTTGTTTTGGTTCAAATGTAATATGGATAGCATATTAACATATTTTGGCTGTATTCGTGTCCTTCGATGAGCAAGTATTTGTGCCACTTTTGAAAACAAAGGTTCCTTAGATACACAAGTTACTGGTATACACAAATATTCCAATGCAACTCCCATAAGTTTTGGAAATTGAGCTTTGCCTTCTGTGTTCCACCATGATATCGGATTGGATTTCCTGTTAATCAGCTTCAATCGTAGGTACCTGCAAAGATTTAAAACAATTACATTAACGAGTGCTGACTTTGCGAATATTTTATAAGATAGTACCATAGTAATTTGAATTATTCTTGTATGCTCATTATATGATCAAAATTTATCGAAACATACGTTTGCTTCTAAGATCTGAATTCTGGGATTTCAAGGTTAACAATTTGATTTTTACTGCATAAAAAGGGCAAAAGATCAATCTCATCAAGAGCATCGATTAGAACTCAATCGTTCTCCCAAAAAATTATGGTAAAGTTTTTTATTATTTATTTATGATACATTCTCATTCCTCGGTCAGATGGAGTTTAAACAATACATATGTAGCTATTAATGAAACCTTTGGAACTTACATCTTAGCACGTGAAAAATATCGGAAGCATAAATAAAATCAATTTTTCTAATAAAAAAACTGTACCACAATTTTTGAACAGAACCATTCAGTTTTGACCCATGGTTCGTTATGCACTTTTCATCCTTGTAACGAGTAGAATAAGATGCAGTAAAAAAATGGTTAGCCTCTTGAAAATTATTGTCCGCTTTTATTTTGCACAAAACTCCGCAGTCTATTCGTTACTTTTCCAATGGAGTGCATAGCGAGTGATGATATTTTGGAATGCATTTTAATTAACAATCCACGACGAAAGGGCTTCGAACGAATTTGTTACTTCCGACACTGATTAAGAATCTTCAACGATCACCTTTCCAACTCGTCTTTCAGCGAGTTCGATGAGCACTCGGTCTCAGCTGCTGCCTCCTGAACTTTTTTATCAAACTCTGCCCACAAAGTATCGTTGCCTCCAGTATTCTCATCGTTCATTTGTTGCATTCTGACACGCGCGTCCGAATCATTGTTACCGCTTTCGCCGAGTCTGAATCGGGACATCAACTGATTCTTAACGAGCACAACAGACTCGTACGAATGAAACGCGATGTTCTTGTACCGAGGGTCCAGGAACGTCGCGAACGAATAAACAGGGTGAGTCTCGATATTTTCGAAGCACACGTCGAGTTCATGCAACAAATTCGCGCGCAGCAATGTTACATCTGCCGGGAATTGTCCCTGGTTTTCCAGAGCAGCCCGTATACAGTGAACGATCGGTATAACTTTCGATATAGCGACGTTGCTATCGCCTACGGACACCTCTTCCGTGGCCTCGTGTATCGGCTTCAGAACTTGGATCACTCCAGAAACGATCTCCCATTCTTTTTGCGTCATACACGGCACACCTTTCAGCGATAAATCCGTGTTTATCGGCGATAAAATCGATCGCAGATCCAAAAGATTGCACAACATCAAGTACGTGGACTTCCACTGTCCGGGAACGTCCCGTCTCAAGGTCAACGGTTTCGGATAATTCTGCCGGATCTTCTCGTTCCTCAACGCCTCCACCACGGCTTGGCTGGACTTGGACAGCTCAACAATGTCTCGACACTTGCTGAAAACGTGAACAATATTTCTAGCGTCCTTAATTGCATTGCGCACGACCATGTTCAGCGTGCTCGCGAAACAGAAGATCTGTCGCCAGCGGGTGTTCGCATCTGGGATGTTGTTCACGCAATCGTAGACAACGGTTTTGACCTTGGACGTAATCTTCCAAGCGTCTGCGGTTCGGCCGATGATTTCGCGCAAACTTTCAGCGTCGTGCCGCGCTGGGATGTACGACACCTGCAAAGCGTTGTCCTGCAGCGTCTCCTGACCGCAGAAGTACGCGGTGATCGACAGAAACGACATTCTGCGATTGACGTCCGTCCACGAATCAATCGCCAGATGAATGCTCTCCGCGCTCGACAGCTTAGCCGCGATTTCTTTGCACCTGGACAGGTACAGCGCCGGCAGGTATTTAGACGTTAGGGCTGTTCGGTTAGGCAACTTGTACCTTTCGTCCAGCGTTCTCACAAAGCTGATGAATTCTTTACCGTTCACCATGGAGAATGGATACACGTCTGCGGCTATCATTACCAGCAAAGAGTTAGTTATTTCTTGAGCACGTTTCGAATTCGCCGGGTACTGTTGCACCGTGTCGCTAGTGCTCGATAGATCCGTTGCAACAGTGTTCGACGGAACCATAAATTGGTTGGGGGAATTTTGGCGTTCCGGTTCCAACGGATTCGGTGATTCCAAGGTGCTATTTAAGATGCTCTTGTGATGTATACGAATGTGCGACCATAAGTTCGTCGTGTTTCTGCAGTAAGGTAGCGCAACGTTGCACTTGTTACACTTGACTACCGTGCTTCTGTCGTGTTCACTGTACTCCGAAAAATGCAACCAGATTGCACTCCTCTTTGCTCGAACCTTCGGCATTTCGGTGAGACAATTCGCGTAAGTGAACCACACCGGAACTTTAATTCGTTAATTTAATAATGTAGATTAATATACGGTGTACGTCAGTTTTTTCCTCTTCGCAATTTTGCGGATTTTTCGATTACAACTCACTCGCGAGCGTCTACGTTTCTTTCTACTGGACATTGGTGACTCAATACATATATTAGAAATGATACTTGCCTTGTCGATAAGGTATCGATAATATATCGAACGAAGTTAAGATATGGACATTTTAGAAGCGACCAGCGATCGGAAGATCGCTTTTTTTCTGCGTTTCACTAAAATATTTTGTACAGGGTGTATAAAAAGTAATGGTCATCCGTCCTAGGGGTGATTTGTAAAAGAAACTTGCCGCAACATTGCTTTTATCAAAGAAGATTGTGGTTAAAGTTTGTTTTTACATCAACACCCACTATTCATCGAGAAGAGAAAAAGTTCGAAACAAGCCATGTGTCGCAAACAAATATTTATTAAGATATAAGCTGTTTTGAAAACTTTGATTGTGTGGAGTTATACGTATAGACAAAAGCCTACTATGTACTACAGTCCGCCTGACCGTGTCAATGAGACAGAACATGACCGTGTGCTGTCGCTAGGCCCGTACCAAGTAATCATCGTGTCCCTGTCCATTCAGATCATAAAGGAGTTGCAAAATATGAGACAAAACCTTATATATTGGGTTGGCAAGAAAGTAATTTCGGTATTTTAAGGTGAAAGGAAAAGCCCAATTTTGTTATTCAATATGTAGCTGTCGCAGGTTTATGAAAATAGCTAATAACTTCATTAAGCTACCGGAAAGATGGCAAAAGATCATCGAACAAAATGGAAAATATTTGAACGACTAAATAAGTTCATTGCTAAAAGAAATTTTTATTTCACCTTAAAATACCGAAATTACTTTCGTGCCAACCCAATATTATAATAATCTTATATCCATTGTTATCTTGAAAATTTCTGGTTACGCAAGGAAAAGAGCAAGCCTTCTTTTTAGTCTTTCTTCTGTTGGGAGTCGATTCACCAAACCCGATCCTACATAAATACATAAAATCCACAGTGTATTAATAAGTGATAAACAATTATCCATGCGAAAATCGTCCGATTGCATTGCTCGGTTTTTACTGGGTTTAGCCCAACCGATATTGCCACGCGTTCTACAGCGCTGAATACAGGTGGCCACGGTATTTCAAAAGTCTTGAAAAAGTGTTTGGTTTCCTTCCAATTATTAATACAAGCTGCTGGAAACTCGAACTCGCACACGGCGTCCGTACATACGAGCGACGATGTAAAAATTAGCGATGCATCCCCGTTGCACCGGGAACGGCACGCGCGTGTCTTAAACTGGGCCAAGTGCACGATAACAAATAATTCGTGAGCCTGACCCGATCCGGTTTAATACACGGGGCACCGTCTCACGTCGTCCTTTTATAATGTACGTACAACAAGTACCGCCCGATAGCCCGAACGAGTACATATGATCGATTTAGCGGATCGGCCCGAAATTTCCGAATATCGCGTGACACTTTAAACGCGCAAATTGCGACGGCCGCAAATGGACCTGGTCCCCGTGCTAAACGAAAATCGGCCGAGTGTCGGGGAACATTAAAAACGCTGGGAGATTTAACGGGCACGCCTATGGATCGATTTTTAATCACACTATTACACCGATTTTCTTCTTACAAGCATCTTGCCCGCCGAATTCGGGGAAGCGACCACTTTCCCGATGCGCACCGCGGTGTCTTACGGCGTCAGGTTGTTGCATAGGAAATGTCCAATTTTTAATAGTAACGTTAAACAAACGCGACCTTTATTCGAAATAAATTGATCAAAGAAGGCAACATTGTAATGAAGGTTTACCATCATCATGGCCGCGGTAAGGGTGAAGAGGGGGACGCACAGTTGTCCAGATCGAGAAATTCAGTGACCTTTTGTTATAACTTTTGAACTAATTAATTATTAATTCCTTTGCTTCGGGATCTATAAATACAATATTTAATTTTTCAGTCGATAGGAATAATTTTTTAATGGATTTTAGTGCAAATTATTCTTGGTGGATTATTCAAAGTAAAAAGGAAGGTGTGCAAAAAATATTCCAATTTGTTAGAAACTTATACTCGCTTAATCTTGAAAGGTATACTCTCTTAAATAGAAAGAACTTTTTTCACAGAAGTCTGCTCTTCAATTGGAAAAAAAGCAAGAGAAAATATTAAATAGGATTGTCACGGCATCGCATTGAAGAGAAGCAATTTTTGTCGTGAAAAATACTCTTTCTAATTTGATAATTTTGCGCAGTTTTTCAAAAATGATTTCGCCGATCCTCGTACACGGATTCGCGGGCTATAAAAAAAATTAATCTGGCAGTGAAATAAAGGACTGCCTTCTAAAATAAAGGACGCATAGTTGCCGTATATCATAGACTTGGAAGAAAATTGAATTCCCGAATTTCGTCGACGAGCATAGCGTTTAGTAGTTGCTGATTTTCTGTAGGAGATCGAGATGTTTGAATGATCGTGTATCGAGGCGCGTAAGTGGTTACGTTCCTCCGAGTATGGGCACGCAAGCTTCTTCAGCTGTCCCTCATTATTTACGCGCCTCGCGAGGAGTGGATAGAAGGAGCAGCAGACACATCGCTCGGTAGAGACGCAGGAGCAAACGAGGAAGCGAGCGAACGGGCCTCCGTCGAAGGAGAAGGAGGAACGTCTCACGTCGGGAAAAGGGAGAGTGGCGACTCGGTTCCGCGTGACATTTATTTTTATGCCCGCTTATAGTGCCGAGCACGTGCTACCCGAATCGATTGAAAGGGGTCCGCACCGCCTCCATAACCCATAATAAACGTCGCTCCACGTCTTGCCAAGAAATCGTTTCGCGCGACGCATCGTTCACGTATCGTTTCCATCTTCCGTCTCGCGATACACCGCATCGATAAAGCAAAAAGGCTAATCATTCCTCGGTGCTCTCCTTTCGCTCGGTAGACACCGGTTGAACGAAATCAGTATTGTTATCCATCCAGGGCCCGATGCCCCGACGAATCAAATACGAAAACGAAAGCGATCAGATGCGAGCGAGACCAAAGTACCAGTCCCGGATTCATGCAAAACGATCGACGCCGTTCTCCGAGATGGCGAAGACGATCCCTACAGCTGGTGGTCGGACCGATTCAGCGATATACTAATTAATACTAATGTACGTCGGGTCTGAAGTATCAATTGGGGATCGAAATGTGTCATTGGTATTATCCATTCATTCATAAAAATGTTCTGCATTGATTGTGGAACACTTTCTCCCATTTCCGAAAAAGTAAAAATTTTCTATTTATGCATGCATATATGGAGTGGATTTATAACTGTTTTCTTAGAACAGAAAAGTTAAAAGTAAAAAAAAACTGTTATATCAGAACTAATTGAAAATTTTAACAGTTTCCATGAAGCTCTGCTTAATAATTTTAATGATTTATTACAGTGGGAGATGCAGAGATTCTTTACCAGAATTATTAGAAATTAATATTTACCATTATCACACACACACACATTTATCAAATTCTAGAATTTCGAAGATTTTCTAAGAATTCGAAATTCCACTCGCATCATACGTAAATCACATCACATCCACTGTAAAAACAGTTTCCATCAATATAACAGATAAAGACAAGAAGAGGTACGTCGACAAGTAAACAAATACACACAAAAAGGATAAAAAAAGCGAATTCTCGGACAATAAAATGGAGAACAAGTAAAGCGGAAGACAAGGGTGGGCAACAGATCATTGACACAAGATTGGTGGTCTACAGCGGACGAAGAGGTCGAAAAGTGGAAGAGAAAGGAAGGGGGTGAAGAAAAATATCGACGGAGATATTTAGAAACGATGCTGCGAGAGAGGGATAGAAAGGGAGAGATTTATTCCGGGTCCCGGTCAGGTTCCGGAAAGCTGCAACCGGTTCGAGTTTCTGTAATCGGAGTTAAACGCGCCTCGAGGCAACGCGTTTAAATCCAAAAAACCGCGGTAACACCGGCGATACCTTTTAAACCACTTTAATAACGCTTCGGCGCATCGCGAATTTAAAATTACACTGACGACTTACTCGAGCGGTGCCGATAAAGATCGTGGACGATGCAAAAACCAGTCCAAGTCAGTGGCGCAAACTGATAAACCGCGATAAAACGGTGCACGTGTATCGAAGATATCGACGTATCCTTACGCTGCCGTGTGCACGCGTACACCTTTCGCAGAGATTGCAACACTTTCACGAACAATCAACAAAACAATCAACAAAGCTGCGACTTTAGGTATTCGAATAAGCTTCTGCCGTTTACCAATTGTTACTAATCATTCTTTTGTGTAATTGGAGATGGTATAGCATTAGAGTGGCTCTTATTTACTCTTGTCAAAAATTTTTCGACGCCGAACAAATTGTACGCTATACTTCACCTGTTGCCGCCATAGGTGAATTCCACCCCGTGGCAAGACGTAGTGAAACCGAACGGTCTTTCAATTTTCAGTTCCCTTGAAAACGATAAAACCTGTTTTATCAGCAAACATTTTAGTTTTTCTCAATTGTTCGTGCATAATTCTTTATAACAGTGCGATTGTGCAATTGTTTGTTTGCTGTCGATGCGCCTAAATAACCAATTTATAAGCCACCATACTTAAACCAGTAATTTAAGCATGTCGAATTAATAAATAATTTTTCATAAATATTTCACATTCACTAAAGAATACAATTATACAATATCTGAATATTAGTTAAATGGGATTAGTCACGTACAAAGATAAAAAGATTTTTTAAAATGTCAGACCAAAATCAAAAGAATATTTTCTGAAATTTGAAAATTGAAGTGTGTTTTTATTATTACCGATAAACATTAGCGAAAAATGTATGCTTTTTTAACTCGTGGAACTTACTTTTTTTTTAATTGGACATTATTTTGCAGGAAATCGCGTACATTTCCTTTATTATTTGACATTTGAACAAACTTACTAAAAAGTTGATAAAACGTAATTTTTTAAATCTTGTACGATTCCTACCAATTGCAATTTAAACAAAAATTTTTGTTTACTCATTCCCTAGCAAACTAGTTGGTCTAACATCTTAAAAAAATTCAAGTCCTTTGGACGAATTTTAAACAAGTTATGCGATTTTTTAAGAGTGTCCACTTAATATTGTCCCCGACTGTATGTATTAGCTTTATAATTATCTTGCCGTTTAATATAATGCAGAGAAATATTTATAAATAAAACGGCACCTGAGCCGCAGCCAAACGAAAGCAATGAACATCCGTGATCGCAATTTACCTGCAAGCTGTAGAAATACCGGCGTGCGATACGATAAAACGATTAAGCGGTTCGTTGTGAGTTTGGATGGCAGGTGCCAATAAAAATCGGTTAAGCCTTATTACGGGTGACCTAGATTTGGATACAACTACAAGCAGCCTTGTAATCTTAATAAGGTGATCCACCGAATGAACGGCCAGGCCAGGCCTGGCTCGGCCCGTGCCACTTGTCCCGTGATGATTGAATAATCTCGCGGGAGAAAATGAGACCTGATGTTCACGGAAATAAAATGTTCATACACGCAACGTTTTTTTCCGCCTGAAACCGTGAAAACTGCTTCTGCTCTGCAATTCCTCGTGATGAACAATTTCACAAAAATTATTTACGATTCGTCTTTCAATATTCACGCTTTCGAGAGTTTCATGTACACTGCTCAGCTAGCGAAATAATTTTGAACTATACATGAAATTTATTGTAAAATAATGTCGTATTTTATAAATTACCATAAAATTCAATAATGTTTTAGTTAGGTACTGCACCAATATTTTAGAACACGTTCGTTTCTCCTGACTTTCTGAATGATTCTGATGATTACATTGTCTTGAACAATATCATATATATAACAAGAAAATTATGCGAATAATGCAAAAATAAAAGTATAAGTATTACATTTCTTTCAATACAATTAGTGGAATAAGAAAAGTTGGCGTACTAACAAAAGAAAGTTTTTCATACTAAATATATGTATACATACATATATATGTCTCTCACACTTTATTGTAATTTATATTTGTGGAACTTATATGTGTTTTTAACTAAAAAATAAGACAATTAAAATGAAACCCGTTTTATTTACATTTTTCTTTCTCTAATGTCAAGTCCCACTGGACAAAGGAGTGGAAAGGGTTAACTTGTGGACGGTTACAGATTAATTATCAATCACAAAGTCTTGTGGTAAGCAGTAGACATTTATAAGACTAATAAATTGAGAAAATTGTGGGAAATAGAGAATAAAATCGAGAATTAATTAAAATGTATAAATTAAATCATTGGCGCCTGCAGTGTGCAGATAAAGTAGATTTCTGGTTAAGGAAACGTTGCCATGTTAATGGAGCAGATATCTCCATCTAGTGGGGATGAACGGAAAACAAAGGTAGATTGACACAATTGGCACAACGCGAGCGTAGCCCTGGGGATTTGGTTCGGAAACGAGCAAATCGGTATTTGGTGCATCGTGCATCAGAAAAGATCTCAAAATGAAAGTGCTGTCGTGATATATTCTGTTTAAACCTTGCGTGTTGCATTTGGAACGTGGTTTGGTTACCGAGCACGACAACGTTCGGCATGTGACATCATGCTATAGTTGTAACCATATCGAGAAAAACGGAGCTGAACACGCATATCAGATCTTTGTTTATTACTCGCCAGCTGAACAACTACCTAAATTGCGTCGAAGTCTTATCAAGTTTGTCAAACGTGCATCGTAAATCGTCACGATCATCATACAGTGAGTGTCAACGATGTTTCTATCGCACTTTCTCGCATCTACGGATAGTCGAATTTTTTAAAAACACTTCACACGTTCGAGTGCAAAGACGATAGTGTACGTATCAGAAATGCCTGATAGGGGTTCTGTCATTTATTCAGCATGTCAAACTGTGTTTATCTGTAAAAACATTTCCCCTTCTTGCTGTCTTTCTCGTTTTGTTGTTGTAAGATACATTTCTACTGAAGATTTCATTTCGGAGGATTCACATGCTTCAGCTTTTAAATTGTAAACGCTTCTACAATCAAACCCCGATAACTCGAACCTCTTTAGCTTGAAAACCTCTATAAGATGAAAATTTTCCTCATGCTCTTCCGCTGCACTTTGAAAGCCTCTATAAATTGAAATAAAACTTCCTTTAACTCGAATTATTTTCCACAAATGTGGAAGCTAAACAAGCCAAAACAGCAGTAAATGTTTTACCAAGTTTCGTAGAAAGATGCAATGATATTGGAGAAGATGTATTCTCTGCTTTGGTTACCGCTGAAAATACCATTGATCAACAATCTGCATTCGTTCCTTTTATCCCCTTTCATTCCTCCTATCTTGCACTCTCATTCTCTCTCTCTATCTATCTATCGTCTTGCATCCATTTGGAAAACTCAGTCGCTCACATATGCCCTGCGTTTGGCACCCCTAGCCACTTGACGCTTGTCACTAAAACCCAAACGCTCTTCCTTCACACCTCGGCCCAGACAGACTTCCTTTCATCAGAACACGTTGGCACCATGATGTCGCATCCACGGACACTCTAAACATTCACACCCCTATACACAATTTTATTAATTCAAATAAGAGAGACTCTCTTACCCCTGTACCGTAAGAAGTAACATCTTCCCGGCTCGCAATAATACTTGAGACAGTAGAAAAATGAAAATGTGTTGACGAATCATTCTACACAGTTGACGAATTGGAAAATTGAGGAAGACATGTGTATATTTGAATTGCAGGAGTTGGAGAAGATTAGGGGTCCTAGTGCCAGCACGTTCCAGAGCTGTGGTGGTTGGTGAATGGTGTTGCAGATAGACTCGGTGTGGGGTTGGGCGTCACCCCCACTGCGCCTCCAGCTAGGGGGGTCGAGGGGCGCCTCGGGGAGAGCGACCGCGGGCGCCCCATCCTCGCAGAGGATGGGTGAAATGGTTGTGGAACGTGCGCCTTCTCCAGCCCGTCTCAGCCATACCTCTGAGAAGCATCCTCGTGCTACGCTCACGGAACTGAACGTTCTTCGTCGCCATCGGGAGCTCTGCGATGTCGTGCTCAATGTCGGCTCTAGAAAAATATTTGCGCACCGCGTCATCCTTTCAGCGTGTAGTCCGTACTTCAGGTGAGACATCTGATTCGTAACCAAGGCTCCTTCAACCAACTTTGACTGGTAACCAACATTCTATGTATGTCTCTTTTAGAGCAATGTTTACTGGGGAGTTGGCGGAATCTCGACAAACTGAAGTCACGATCCGCGACATAGACGAAATGGCAATGGAATTATTAATAGACTTCTGTTACACTTCACACATCATCGTCGAAGAAGCAAATGTTCAAACTCTCCTTCCAGCAGCGTGCCTTCTCCAGCTAGCAGAAATTCAAGACATATGTTGCGAGTTTCTTAAACGCCAACTCGACCCCTCTAATTGTCTAGGTATACGAGCGTTCGCGGACACTCATTCTTGTCGAGAACTTTTACGAATCGCGGATAAGTTCACGCAACATAATTTTCAAGAAGTATGTTTCTAGACATTCCCTGAATTGTCTTTCTAATGTATTGTTTCTAGAGGTCTGCGAGAACGCGAAAATGTGGGGTACCCGATGATCGGTTGGGTGGGGGAAGGTAGCGAGCCGAGAATCCTAATATGTTCTCGCGTGACGCAACATTTTCGGGTTCTCGCACAGCCCTAATTGTTTCACGCTGATTACTGTGACGTCTATTTTCATTTTGAAATAGGTAATGGAAAGCGAAGAATTTCTGTTACTACCTGTCGGCCAATTAGTAGATATTATCTCCTCGGATGAGCTGAACGTACGAACAGAAGAACAAGTATTTAGCGCGGTTATGAATTGGGTTAAGTACAATGTTACCGAGAGGAGACAGCATTTGGCGCAAGTTCTTCAGCACGTTCGGTTACCGCTCCTTAGCCCAAAATTTTTAGTTGGCACCGTTGGATCCGATCTTTTAGTACGATCAGACGATGCATGTAGAGACTTAGTGGACGAAGCAAAAAATTACTTGCTGCTTCCTCAAGAAAGGCCTTTAATGCAAGGTCCTAGAACACGCCCTAGGAAACCAACTAGACGCGGTGAGGTACTATTCGCCGTTGGAGGATGGTGTTCCGGCGACGCGATTGCGAGCGTTGAAAGATTCGACCCGAACACTGCAGACTGGAAAATGGTCGCACCAATGAGTAAAAGACGATGCGGTGTAGGAGTAGCAGTACTGAATGACTTATTGTACGCCGTAGGCGGTCATGATGGGCAAAGCTATTTAAATAGTATCGAACGATACGATCCGCAAACGAACCAGTGGTCCTGTGATGTGGCGCCAACTACGTCTTGTAGAACGAGTGTAGGTGTTGCAGTATTGGATGGTTTTCTTTACGCCGTGGGTGGTCAGGATGGTGTACAATGTTTAAACCACGTCGAAAGGTATACTACCTTGTGAATAAATATACAGTGTGTCCGGTTTAACTGAGAACATTTCAATTGAGAACATTGGTGTCTAGTACTTTCTGTTTTCAATGTATAGAATATTGTATGTAAAATGTAATATTAATAATCAATTTGATCTAGGTACGACCCTAAGGAAAATAAATGGTCTAAAGTATCACCGATGACTACCAGAAGACTTGGTGTTGCTGTTGCTGTGTTAGGCGGTTATTTATATGCCATCGGCGGGTCTGATGGCCAATCGCCTCTAAATACAGTAGAAAGATATGATCCAAGGCAAAACAAATGGTTTCAAATATCTCCTATGTCTACGAGACGTAAGCATTTAGGCTGTGCTGTATTTAATAATCTAATATACGCCGTCGGAGGACGAGATGACTGTATGGAACTCTCGAGCGCAGAACGGTATAACCCTCACACGAACTCATGGAGTCCGATAGTTGCTATGACATCAAGAAGAAGCGGGGTAAGCGTACATTTTTTTATAGTATGATAGAACAGCGGCAGCGCTTATTAGAATGAATTGAATAGAGCACACGTAATCTAATCGATTTACGCTTTTCTTATGTGTTGATGCGAGTGCTCCTTCTTAACCCTTTCACTACCGTGGAAGAGATATCTCGTGTATCTTTAGTACCGATATGAAGTGTTTTCAATGTAAGTTTGACACAAGTAATCGATTTTTAAGGCATGTCATCGTTGGTGGAAAGTACTTAAAGATGATAAATATTGAATACTCCATACTTGACACAATTAAAGTTTTAATTGTTTATTTTGTATGGAATGCTTGAAAGGATGGCGAAATGCATAATGTCACGGAACAATTTTTACAGAAATATCTGGTCTCCTTCCGTTGGCCATTCTTTTTTTGCGAACTATACATTCTATTGTTGGATGAGATTTTTTCTGTGAATTGTATTTTTGTATATTAGATCTTCTGCATCGATTACAATCATCCCTCTGCATTCCATATATATAAAATAGACAGTAAAAACTTTGTATATATAATATGGAGTATTCTATATTTATCATCTTTAACCACCTTCCACCAACGATAACATGTTTTAAACATCGATTACTTGTGTCAAATTTTCAAATAAAACTATATACGACAGCATGATGACAAGATATCTTGTCCATAGCATTGTTTCTTCGACATCGTGAAAACGAGATATCTCAGCTATTGTAGCATAAAGGTTAATATAAGTTTGCATTGAACTGTGACGACCTGTTTAACATTGTTTTCTTTGAATTTCTCCTAGGATAGTGTCCAATTATTTGTATCACGTTACAGGTGGGTTTGGCGGTAGTGAACGGTTTGCTATACGCTGTAGGTGGATTCGACGGTACTGCCTATTTAAAAACGATAGAAGTGTACGATTCGGAACAAAATCAATGGAAATTGTGTGGTTGTATGAATTATAGGAGATTAGGTGGTGGAGTGGGAGTAATGCGGGCCCCGCAAACCGAAAACTACATTTGGTAGCTCAGGCCCCCCTCTTCAGTCCAAGTGGCTGAAACTCCATCAACTCCTCTCACACCGGTAACTCCTGTTACACCTGTAACTCCCCCCGCTCCTGTATCGGTTCCTGTTGTTATAACTAATACTAGAAAACGCTTCCGCCGATCGATGAGCATTATATAATATATGCATTTTACAAGACTTTGCCTTTCTAAAGATAAAGTCGTTTTTATTGTAAAATCGCGTTGCATTAATTTTTAGCTTATCAGGATGTGAGATAATTAATTTGTACTAAATATGGATGTATATTTTCCTCTGTTTACGTAGAAAATATGTCCTTCGAATGTTTATACTGCCGCGAGTCCAGCATTTTTTTTCTGTAATATCTTATTTTTTTAAGGTATTTCCTTTATATTATTTACTAGCTTTCCCCCGCCACGCGTTGCTGTGGCACAGTATTTTTTAAAAGCATGTACTTGCTGAACGTGTTTTTCGGGATACTCTTTTATATTATTTAATTTTTAAAAGCATGCACGTGCTGAACGTGTTTGTGATAATCTATTCCGTTCAATTCCATTTCGCTTTCTCGTTGCTCTGTAGTTCTCTCTCTCTCTCTCTCTCTCTCTCTCGCTCGCTCGCTCTATCTCGGTCTATGTCTCTGGAAGGTTGCAGAGCAAACCGCATTCGAAAAAGTCTATTCAATCAAAAGTTATAAGCAGAAACGTGCACAAAACAGGGCCAAAAAGTGGTCATGGTGTCACTAATGACGTCACAACTTTTGAACCAATGAACTTTTTCGAATGCTCTTTACGGTCCAAACCTGTCCAAACCCCAGCTTTCTACGTTGAGCCGTTCACAAGTGATGCCGTTACAAACAGACAGACATACAGACAGACACGATTTTATTATATATAGAGATACACCCTCTTACTAATTGAGAGACACGAATTATGATAATTTTAAACATAAGTATTATATTATTGTAATTTTGTTGATGGAACAGTTGTGTATATCGTGAACGTTTAAGCAATATATGTATGTGTGAAAGAAAGCAAATAGAAAGGCAAAATCTCTTCTAAACAATTCTGGAACACAATACTCATTTCGATGGGATGCTCGCACCTTCCATTTTACAATGACTCAGAGACATAAATTTTTACAATTCGTATCAACGACAGAACTTCGTTGTGGAGGGCTGCTCGCACACCCACCGATATAATAATAATAAAAAAAACGAAACAACCAAACAAATGATTTCTGTCTCTACAGTATGCTTTTTACATGCATCGTATTTATCAACAAGACTGAACCGAAACCAAAAATTACTTAAACCTGATGAATGAAACTACCGCTTCTGGCTCTAAGCATGTTTTTGTTTACAAGCAGCGAAAAACGCATATGAATTGTAACCACGAGCTCATCTCTGACTATATATGTTGGAACGCATAAATATCTTATTTTTTTTTTGTTCACATCACAAAAGAAGATTACATTTTATAAGTTCAAGTTTCATTTAAAGTGACAAAATAGTCTTATTGTACAAAATGGTGATAGGGATCATTGTCCAACAATTTCATAATGTAACGTTTGTGATAATAAAATAATAAGAAACAGCAAATTCGGCTGGGAGTGTAAGCAATATTTTACTATCAATATGCTTTTGTAATTATTTAAATAGAAAGTTATAAGAAAACTGTAAAGATTTTTGTCGATTAATTACAAATTGAAAGTTTACAAATCACTCTAGGTTTGTTACATCTATGAGATTGTTGAAGGAACCAGAACATGTGTCTAGTATAAGTATATACTGACGATATGATGTAATTGTCTCTAATAGCTTGTTAAAATATTACTATTAGAAATTGTGTATGTTTTCGATATCATATTTGTCATTTTTGTCCGGATTCAGACAAAACGATTTTGTTTCGATTAATAGTAAAATATGAGGACATCTCATCTATTTCTTCATAACTACAATATATTTCCAAAACCCCTATAGCAAATGTGAAATATTTATGTTGAGTTCGAGTAATCCGACTAGAGATTTATAATGGTACAAATTACTGTAATCACTAAACAAAGTTCAAAAGCAGAGTGTTCAATGTGAAACTTGGTTTACAAGTAGAAAACCTGTAGTTTAAACATAAACTACTATCTTTTTCTAAGATTCTCAATCTCCATTTAGCGTTTTAATTAATAAATATCTTTTTTAATTGACAAACATCTTTCAAGGAAGAAGGTGTACCGTTTACATTATTACTTTTCATTTGGTTGTAATATCATGCTCTCCATTAACAGAAAACTTTATTATATTTAATCCAATAAACCAATCGTCTTCAACTTTATTCGATAGTACATTTATTAGCACAAATTTTCGACTTTATAAAGAATTACGCAATTAAAGCAGACAATCAAAATGAACGATTTGTATACATTGTATAATTCATGATGAAATTGATAATCAAGTAATTTAGTATGTTACAAAGACAGCATAATACAATTGATTATATAATAAAAATATTTTTTACTAATTGGTACATTGAAAGATGAACTAAAATAATATTAGAAAAGGATGTTTGAACAAAATTTTCCAATCATACCATGAATTACAATCCATCTTGTGTAGCAAATTAAAAGCTACAAATGTTTCCATTTCTATATTTCATTACCATGCGTAAACATCATAATTCATATTATTACAATTGTCGCAGTTTTTTTACTTTTTACTTTACTTTTAGAATGACTACATATAATACGATGAAATAAAAAAATTGTTGCATTTCTCATCAATAATATACATACATTATATGTTTCTTTGAAACACGAGAGCGATGATCTTTTTGTCATATAATTGTTCAAATTGTAATAATTAACTTACTATTTATATAAAAAGAATTAATTCGAATAATTTGTAATTAATTGTTATTTGATATTTATATTGTATAATGCATTTAAAATTCTTCAAGTACACAAGATATTAAACGTATTACGTTTATATATTATTAAATATATTTTAAAATATATTTTCATTTTTTGTTTTATTTTTCATTGTTTTATTATAAAATCGAAATCTTGTGAATGAGAAATTTTTCATGATTTGAAAGTGAAAAAAATTATATGATTATATACAGGCACAGCCTACTCTAAGAGTAGGCTGTGATACAGGGTGTTCGACCGGAAGTTTTGTTAGTTAAAATAACATGATTCAAGTAGAGTATTATAGAGTATATGATTGCACAAAATTTGTTGTCAACCCTTGTTTTTAAACCCACAATTTTTTTACACCCATCTTTTAGAGGATACTGAGACGAATTCGGCAAGCATCATACATATTTTTTTCGAAACAGTGAAAACATTAGAAGAATTTAAAAATATACTGTTATATGTATTCGGAAAGAAAATAAATTTTTATTTCACTCCAGTTGATTGCAAATCAAGTAGAAAATTTTTATTTTGCATAAAGATCAGTTCCGTCTCGCAGAAATTTGAGTTGAGATAATGCCAATTTTTACGTGAATGTTACAAATTTGTTTCTTCATTCTTATTGGATATTTTGAACTTACCGCCAATATTATCGAATAGAATAAAGCCACAAGTTCCATACAAATCACATTTGTTTATACGGTATTACAACAATTTAATTTACGGTTTGTATCCTGTAATATTAAGTAATAAAAGCATAAAAATTAATCAATTGCTTTTTCTGTTGTTTCGGCACTTTATGTTTCTCGTATAACGGGATAATAATTAAATATAGTTCCATAGAGTATAATCATTAGAATACCTGTTCAGCAATGTGGTTGTTGATACGAACTTTTTTAACTTGTCTGTTACTTGCACACTTTGCAATCGGTGGTCCAGAAGAAGAGCAAGGTGTTAAATATGCAAATAAATGCGAAGGTGACTTCATTCATGTTATACACCGCATACAAATAATCGTATAACCTTATATATCTTGCACAGTGATGAACAACGTTTTACTTTATAGTTTGCAAAGTCGTTGCCACAGAATTGGAGGCCAGACTTAACGAAACTGGAAAAACGCACGATGTACTTGAAATTGGCTACTCCGTCGATGACGTTTCGCCCAAGAAAAGGAAAGAGTACAAAAAATCGTAAGTTACTATATATAAACACTGTGTTTGGAACTTATAAAATAATACGAATTTTTAATTGCAGAGAATTACGTTTAGTAGAAAGTATGGAGGGTCTCTGCGAACGAATACTGGATTATAACATCCATAAAGAACGTTCGGACAGTACCAGATTTGCTAAAGGGATGAGTCAAACATTTAAAACTCTTCATGATCTCGTGTAAGATATTTTCATATCGAAAACACAGTAGATCCCCTGTAACCAAATGTTCTCTCGCCCAGATCACAGCGTGAATAGTTTCTATGCCTAACGATTTGGATACATGGGACTTTGCTGCATTTATTTCCTATGTCCTTGAAAGTCATTAATATTATTTCACATTTATAGAGACAGAGGTGTTAAAGTTGAATTGGGACTTCCGTACGAACTATGGGATAAACCATCTGTGGAAATTACAACTTTAAAATCACAGTGTGAAGACTTATTAGAAAATCATGAATCTGACGTAGAGGAATGGTACCACAACCATCAGGGACAAATTCCTTTGATTAGGTATTGTCAATGTTTCCTGAATCTTTAATCGCTTAGACTTAAGTAAACTGTATAATGTTTATGTCCTTAGATATTTGTGCTTGGAGAGAGCATTAAAGAATGGAGATGGTTCCTGTCTGAAAGAAAAAGGTGACACTGCTGAGAATAAAAAAGAAAAGAAGAAAAAACAGAAAAAGGGCAATGAAGATGAAAACAATAAAGAAAAAGAAAAGAAGTTGAAGAACGAATTATAAATCATCGACAAATTTTTATGGTTCTTTTTTGTAATTATAATGGCTACTTCTTTATACGCGATAATTTTAAACTGTATATTTGCATCTAGTCTGTAAATAGTAAATATTCTTCCAATTGTTTGCCATTTATGTACTTTTGACTATTTTTTTATTAAATAATTTTACATATAATAAAAATTACAAACTTGTGATATAGTTAAACTTCATCATAGTGAAATCTTTTTTTGTTGTAGATAAATTTCAATAAATATCAAATTATCAGATGATTGCATAAGTTCGTGCCCGATTTTCATGGATGTCGCAAATCACTGCACGGCGGAATGTAAAAAGAAAAATTTATATAGTCACCATTCTTTTCTACAATTAGAAAAGAATGGTGACTACATAATTGATTAATAAAGCTGTATTCTTCAAAATTTAGCCATTGAATTTTATTTTCAAATCGAGCACGACTTAGGCAATCATCTAATATATATTGCTTATTGTTAGTACAGCATTGTGGAGCTTGTGTTGAAGGAAGAGTCGGAGTGGACATGGTGGGGACTGACTAGCCAAGGAGGTGAAAAGAAGAAGCAGCCACATCTGTTCCGCAAGCCAGCATTGCCCAGGTCTGTTACTTTTAACTTAATAAAATCACCCAACAGAATTCAATAGTTTTGAATTTTTAGTACCGTTTACTATTGAAAATGTAGTAACTTCTTGCTCAAACATTGCTACTACAAGTAAGAATATTTATTTTTTAATCTACATTTTGGTCTATTTTTGGTTTTATTTAGACGGAATACATTATGCATTGTAAGTATATTATATATTACACGAAATACATAAAGCAGTTTAAGGAATATTATTTCCTATGGATTGGGGGAACCCATTTCTTTTTACCACGTAATTCTCTCATACGTTCATACTCTTCTTTGAAATCTTGATGCTCATCTCTATATAGACCATAAAGTCTAAGTTGCTTCATTAATAAATCAATTTCCTGATGTCGTGGGTAGTAGTCAACAATTTCTGGACGTTTTTGAATAGGCTTTTCACTGAACAATTTTACAACCTTCATAGATCTTAAATTGGTGTCTCTAGTTACTTCACCGAAAAGTTTATTGCTTAGACGATTCATGTGTTTAGCATAAGAAGTACCCACTTTTGCAAGATTCACATATTTATTAGCCATTTCGGTAAATTCACAAATACGTAGTTAATCCGTATTCTATCCTACATAAATACAGAAAGACAAAATTGAGGTTATAAAGGTTATAATACAAAACGTTATGTTTTACATTCAAACTGCAATTATTAATTGATAAATAATAGTTTTTAATTCATGAATATTTACTATTTTCTGTAGAAGTTTAGCTAATGAAAACTCATTAAAACAGAATTTTTAAGAACCTCCTCATTTCATACCTGGACCACAAACAATATACTACAAAACAGAGAGGAAATGGGATGAGTATTATTGAGTATGCTCACGCCAGGATATGGCGCTAGTGTGCCATAATTAGGGATGACGTAAACTGCTACTTTCAGATCACTCGGGATTTGATTACGTTCGTTCCCATTCACAGTACATCGTGCTTTTCGTGATCGTTTCTAATTGGTGGAAAGCATAAGTGTTCTTCGCGCAAGTCACAGAGCATAATCAAAACAAAATTGCGAGTAACATCGCACTTGCATTTTTATTGTAAGACTGTGTAAGACGTTTCTCAAAGTATCATTTGCATTTCCAATAATTAATGTTAAGTAATACCACAGAGTATATGAGAGTGCTCACGCCCGGGGATTGGCCGCGCCACTTTTGTCTGCCCATCATCTTTAGCAGGAAACGGAACTCACAATACTGTTACATTTGTGCCATGGACACCGACGATCTTGCACTTTGCAGTGCTTTGACGGCTGACTTTTCTGTGCTTTTGATTTTTTAAGAAAACCTAGTGCTGCACCAAGTCGATCAGAAACGAACCTGTTCGTCGTTAGCATGGACTACAACCCAGTTGTCTACATTAGCAGAGACTAGAACCCATTGGCTTCCATGATGAATGAGATGTTTCTATCACAGACGAAGTATAAGACACAAACAAGATTAGTAAATACAGACATTGTATCATTTCGGTGTACATTTTATGTATGAATCTACAATGAATAAATAAAGACAATATAATAAAGAAGCGTGTCTGCGTATATATTTATTGAACCACCAATTTTTTCCCGAACATTGGGATTATCGTTGAATTGTACTACTGATATTCGTACCACCTCCTTCGACATCATGTTCTCCTAATACAAAACTCAATTTTCGAGATTTTCGAAAATTTTCGCCAATTTTCGGTCGTCTGACTTGTTGACTTGTACTACTGAATTTAGAATACCTCCTTCGACATTATGTTCTCCTAATGTTCGATTTGTCGAAAATTTTCCGAAAACCTCGAAAATTGAGTTTTGTATTAGGAGAACATGATGTTGAAGGAGGTATTCGAAATTCAGTAGTGCAAGTCAACGACAAGTCAGACTTTCGAAAAATGATGTTTTCGAGGTTTATAAATACTTTTCGGGAATTTTGGATTACTACAGGTTGTGAAATAAGAACACAATAATTTGTGAAAATATTCTTTATTTATTACAGTGTACAATACAATTTTAAATGTGTACATGTAGAGAGTGAAAAATTGCGTACTTTCTTAATTTATTCTTTATTTATTAAAACCGCTTGATTCTTCCTCACGACTGTGAACCATAATAGAGTGGAAGACCTGCCTGGATCTGGCAACACTATATGCTAGTAAGGACTCCAAGGGGACTCTGTAACAGGAAGAACAAATTAATTTAAATTCAATCGATCGCCGTAACACAAAAAGAAATTATCGCGAGAAGGCAATGAGACGATTCGAGAAAAGATTGAGATCGGTGGGAAATAAATAATTCCCTTAAACACAGCATTAATTTTAAAAGTAATGAAAATCCAACTATATAATCTTAATATTCATCGAGAGAGAACGCGGATTTATATCTGCACCGACGAGATACTAGTACATAGTCGGTGGTTCCACACTCTTTACCGAAACAGAACCAGAGATTGCATGACAGTGTTCACGTCGGGGGCGAACCAGATTGAATGTATTTTGTTCTGGAGGAAGGTGAAATTGCAAAATGTTATGGAAGACAGTAGTTGTAGGAATAGAATTTATTGAAAATTAAAGTATTTATTAAAAGTGCACCTATTAGCTCGATATTATCCTTTATTCATAAGTAGACTGTGGATGTTTATACAAAATAAAAAATGTCTGTTTTGATTCCAAGACACAGAAGCTAAATTACGATTTCTTTCTTCTTTTAATTATTTTATTAAACTGGAATTAATACGTTGATGTTCTTAAATTTTCAAAATATGTCTACTGCTTTAAATTGTGCATATCAATTTTTGTTATAAATGCATAAAATTCGCTGTTTATTCATAAGATACTAGAAATCCTTACAAATAGAGGATAATACCGATTGCCCAGGTCTCACCACGAGGAACTTATACGTTTTATAAGTTTTCATTACTTCTTCTTTTGCACGGTTTTATTTGACACGGTGTTTGGAGGAACATATCTACCTTGCGAAGAAAGAGTTGAGTGTATTACGCGACCAGTATTTAGAGGTTTTGAACTGCAACACATTGTACCTGAGATTTTGCGCTGCTTCCAGCAAAGATCTCGTGCTCTACCAGAAGTTTCCTCGATTCTCTAACCTTGTTAGAATGAGATCGCGTTGCAGATGCCTTGAATTGTTGGATTGCCTGTATAACGATTCCCATATGTACATATTACATACGTAGATGTACCTATGTATACGTACAAAAAGGAGTAGGGGTTGAAGAAGGGCATATAAATTATTAGCGGCCGTGATTGTGTACAACGTTTGATCTGATAGTTTTATTTCGAAACATCGAGTTCCCCGACGTCTAACGTCTGTAATGCAGATACCAATGACAAAATGATCGTAACTTATGAATATTATTGACGACTTGTTTAAGCATCGTTAGGAAGGGCCAAGCTGCTTGCACGCTTCTTGTCGTTTCGTCATGCGGGCGCGTCTTTTCTGAATGACCCGTCGATCCGTCGTCGATAGTCTCCGACGAAACGGATTGCGAATCTAAACGGACGCATACATTGACAACATTTATTGTTCTAAAAATGTTTTTAACACTCGGCAGTAGGAAAGGGAATTGTAGGAAAGGGCAGTGTAGGAAGATGTAGAGAACGCGAGCCTCCGATTCGTTTATTTGTTTCGCTTTTTTTTCCGCTTTTCTTGTTCATTAATTCGCTGCGTTTCGTCATGCACACGCGTACATTCTTGTAACATTGTTTGTTCTCCCCGCTCGTTTCTTTTTTTCGTTTTTACTCAGACAGAACGATTTTCGTTTTTTGCGCACGCTCTTTTTTTTGTTTTAATTATAATTTCGCAACACACACACGCACACACGCTCCGACATTCCTCGACACCGTACACATACATGCACAAGCATTCTTGCTTTTTTTTCTTGTCTTTTTGGCACAAAGTTATCCGGCACTCGGTTTAACAGTGACCAGCGACGAATGCCTTCTTCACCGCGGCCAGAGCAGCACCGGTATAAACAGAAATATAGACAGGAAGTGTGATAATTTGTTGCTACGTCCGATGAACCTTCTGCTGCGACTATTGGCGCCTGAACTTTGCGCAGCTTCGGCTAAACCTAGAAGAGAAATCGAATGTTTAGTATGTTCGAGTCCCCTGACAGCAGTAACAAAATTCAGTACACGAGCCGACAAAAGTTACAAGGCGTCTACGAGGCCTTATGCAAACTAAAAATATTCTACAACTGTAAAAGCAGTACATCTTTTTTGTTCTTACGGATTTTATTGTGAAATGTTATATGACGTATTCGTGACACTTTTCTGATTGAAATGATACCAAACACGATACAATTGGGATCTCATTTATTTGTTACATTCACGATACAGTGGAATCTCGATTATCCGAACTGACCGGTACAGCACGAGTATTCGAATAATAGAATAGTTATCTAGCTGCAAAAGCTAGATGAAATATTTACTGATTTGAATAGTAAAATGGGCTGCTCTTTACTTTACCGGACTCAAAATTTGTGCCTTTCTCCTACGAATTATGATGTATTTTGGTATGTAATCCAGTAGATTTGTACCCGGGGCGGCTGCAGAACGATGTTTCGATCCTGTAGGATCAATGGTTCAGGAGTTATGCTTGTTTAAAGTTTAGCAATCTGCAGTGATTTTGACAGGTAAGGGCTGTCAAAAATGCTCAACTTTAAGCGACTATAACTCCTCAACTATTGATCCTAGAGGATCGAAACTTCGATCTGCATTCGCGCCGGGTACAAATCTACTGGATTACATACCAAATACATCATAATTCGTAGGAGAAAGGTACCAATTTTGATCCTCTGACCTACGTCATGTTTGCTCTCAGTTTAATCAGAAAAATGTCGCTACTATGCTGGTAAATGTTACCATGACGAAACTTTTGTCGACGAGTATGTTCATCAGTTTTGTATTACTCTCATATTTTTTAAAATTATTATAAAGAATAACTTACCACCGATAATTGATACATGATCCTTCCCGCCTGACGACCTGTCGAAGCCAACTATTTCTGAAAATGAACCAGAATTCTCGATTAAATATTCACATGAAAATTGTTTCTTCCATCGTTTATTATTAAAGTGGAAAAAATTGTAAACGATATTATTACTCGTGAAGTATTTAAGCATTAAAATGAAGGTGAAAAAACTTCACCGAGGAAACCGGAAATTTTTCACTTTATCAAATTTAATCCTGCAGATTTTAGCGAGAAAATTCCGTAAATCCAAGGCTTAATCTTAGGAATCCGCTGGTTCAAAAGTTATGCGTGTATAAAGTTCAGTGATTTTAAGAGTTTTTGACTGGCAAGGGCGCCGCCATGTTGGTATGTAGTGCGCGTCATTGAAAAGTGGGCCGCAAAAATATATTTGATGATAGGTTTATCTTTATACCTAATCGGTGGTGCCTCTACACCACCGTATACAATAAATAAAAGTGTCTTTTCTAGTCAGTGAAATAATTAACGACAAAGATGTGGTAATTACTATAGCCACGAAGAAAATCGTATGGCAAGGTTAACCTGAAATCTTGGAACGAAATTATAAGGCAAGGGGTTGATGCTCCTTAGATCTAGTGTTAAACGAAGGAAGGAAAGAACGCAACTAATGAAAAAAGGGATGAACAATGAAAGTTATGTCATTGTCGAAGCGTGTACGGCTAACGCAAGTAACAGTAAACTGGAGGGACCATTCGGTTCCGTTTTATGTCTTGGAAGAACTTACTGTACAGCCTTAAATTGCCGTCGGCCTTGCCAAGACTGTTCGTCGACACGCATCTGTAGCTGCCCATGTCGTGTTCCGTTAACCCTTTGATTAACAGCTTCATGAAAACTCTGTATCCGGATCGTTCTTCTCGCACGCTGTACTTGGATCTGCGGCGTCGAACACACAGCCATATAAGTTTACCATTCGTAGAAAGAATTCAGAATTTTTAACCCTCCTGTTCATAACTGACGAACACACTGTTTCATACCTGGGCTACCCGCCAATCACTAAAAAATTTTTCGACTAAAATTGGCGAACGAGGTTTATTTAGGAAAATTTTGTTCGTTTAATGTCACTGCCAATATAATCAGACACAGAAAAATCATTATCTGAACGGGTTCATCAGGATTGTAAATAAACTCTGTAAGTACGCGTAATAAAAAGAAAGATTCAGTACCTAAATTCGATTGAGTGCGTGCCCGATTTGAAAACAAAATTCAATGATTGAATTGACAACTACTATGAAAATCGGGCAGGCAATCAAAAATCAACCGAAATTACCCCAAGCATTTCTGAGTTTATCCGAGTTTACCCGAATAGCGTTTCACCGCGGAGCGTGACGGATGAGACTCATTCAGTGCTCAGGAATTGCGTACGCGCGGTGCGCCTAAAGAGGTTTTCACTTAAAAAATGTTTAGCTCAAATTCCCAAGTACCCGGAGTACCCGGTCGTGAACAGAGGGGTTAAAATGACGGGAACTAATGATCACTCACCCTTCGACCAGCATTTCGTCCTCCGATCCCTGCCGGTTCTTCACCCAGTAATTTATTGTGTTCGGGAATGCCTCGACCATGCACTGCAATTGCACGTTCGGACCCAAAGGTGTTCCCAAAAGCTGATTAGGTACACTGACGACAGGTACAACTGTGGAAGCGGTTTCAAATTAATTGCCCGATTTATCGCGATACACACGGTTCACCAAGATTTTGATTAATGTCCTCGCCAGCAGAATATAGACATCCATAATTTGTCCGGATTACATATCTCTATTACATGGTTTTCTGTGAGCGGAGCCGCGTGATTTAATGTACCAATTAGAGCTGCCCGAGCAGATGTGAAAAATCCCATAAATTTTTATTTGGCACACTCACGAATGAATCATTTGGTTTTGTTCTATTCGCCCCCCTTCGCGGACGAGCGTTCTTTATATGCGCTGTCAAACATATTTTCCTCCGACAGATAAGTTGTTAACACATTGATTGCTAGCGTGACCGATCGATTATGTCGGTTGTGATGGTTAGAAATTAATTTTTAAGTCATTTTCCGATTCAGACGTTTGTACATGATCCCTTAATAAGATCTTTCCACCATCTTACATCAGTTTTATTAGGTCGTTGCAATTGAAATGACCGTTTTTCACATTTCAAACTTCCCGCCTTATATTTTTGAGAGACGCGACACTCGAAGTGTCAATTAATCATTTGTTCGGTACTTCAGGAATTAGATCTGTAGGCTTCAATATGGCGACACTCGTCCGCAAAGGGTTAGTGCGATCTCTTGAGTAAATATTTTCTGTGGCATTTGACCAGATTATTTTCCACTCTCTTCTGAGAAAACATGAGAATATTGAAATGAAAATTTCCGTGTAAATTGAACAACAATTTGATCGCTCGAAGAAACTCCAACGCAGCTTCTTACGCTTATTATTGTCTTTAAATACTCGTTTCTCGCAATTTCGTCGTTAAGAAGGACAACGTCGTTTATTCACTGCAACGAAATTAATCAAGTCTTTCGATTCGCTTCGTTGATCCCTTTATTATTGTATTATCAAGAAGACGATTAGTTGTTTTCTACGGTTCAGAGAAATCTACAATCTCGACTGCAGTACTGCTGCTGTATTTGTGAAGTTGAACTCGAAGTGCAATTTAATTGTAATATCTCGTTCCATTTAGGAATCAATATTTTCTATTCCGTTACCGCGGTCGACGGATAGCGTTAAAAGAGCGCCGACATTAGAATACCGTCGACGATTTGCTCTATTGTTGCTACTCGTACAACAGTACAAAACTATGGAACCTATAACGCATTATCGCAGCTGAACGTAATTAATTCTCGGCCGCGTCTGCTGTTTTCAGATAATTAATACTGATGGTAGTTATGCAAACTGCGTACCGGCACACATTATTTCGCATCTCGAATAACATATAGATTTCTAATCCTTATTGTTTCCACCGTATCAATTTGTTCGTACACGAGCAGCAATTTCGAATGTGTGGCGATGCAGCTATCAGAGAAAATGGTCAAAATGCAAAATTACTTGATTATGTATTCACTGGGAATGAAAGAATAAATGCTATTTAAATTTAAATAGTATCAATCCTTAAGTGAACCACTGCGGCCCCACTTGACTCTTTGCAGTCGGAGCTATGTTAACTTGAAAATTAAACATTTCTTCCGACCTAGAATAATTCCATTGTATATGATTTTTTTCATTTTATACAATTATCATACAATTTTTAAATATTTAGTAATTGATAGACAGCGGATCTTTATGAAAAATAAAAATTTTCTACCTGAATTGCAACGAACTGGAGTAAAATTGAAATTTGTTTTCATTTTTAATGCGTTCAATATATATATTTCAAGAAATTTTTAAATTCTTACTATTAATCTTAAATTCGTTATAAATCTTCAATCTGTGCAGGGGCTAATGATTTTTGGTCTATGATCAGTGATCATTGATCACAAATCTTTATCGAATGTAATGATACCAGAAAGAGAGCACCGGATATTACTCGATAGTATAACAAAATCACCAATGAAGTTTCATAATCGTAAAAAACTTACAGAATTAATGATTATGTTCAAACATTAATAAGTATACTAATTTCGATGATAACGAAATGAAACCTGTGCGAAAGTGCTCTGTATGCGTACTTGAAAAGCTTCTGCAATGCAAGAATTTACACAATTTCCATAAAACACTTGACAAACGCTAATGAATGAACGGTGTTTCAGAGACTATCTAAGAACGCAAAGCGTGCTGTACAAAATTTTGTAATCGACTTTTCGGGTGAAATACCCCACTGTGGCGATTCACGGTTCTAAAAAAGTTTCATTAATCCCCGCAGCTTTGTCAACACGCGACGCTTACACGGCGGACAAAACAAACCGCAAATATCGTCACGCGTGTTCTGGAAAAAGAAGGGGTCGGTCGCGTGTGCAACGCTGTCGAACTTTAATATCCCGACAGAAGGACTCCGAGCCGTTTGGTCGCGGCGTATAATTGTAAAACTGTAATTTTTACTGATTGTATTTGCCCGGAGGAATTATCTACCGCGAAGCATTATTAAAATTCACAGCGGCTACGCGACGTGACGCGACGGTCGCTTTCATTGTTTACCGAGAAACAAAAGCGTTTCCATCCCGGATATAAACGTTATTGCGTCGCGCAATAAATTCGCGAACAGCCCCCGCAAGCTTTTCTCTATATCCCGGGGTTTAATTCGCTTTGATTACAGTTGATAAGCAATCTGGAATCTCTTTCGCAGCATTGTCGGTAAACCGAGGAGGCGGATCGGGCTTGAACGGCGCGCGGTGGCTGTTACCAGAATGAAACTGTGCGGAATCTGATAACCCCGGTGGTTATCAATGCTTGCATCCGGTTACAACCGAGGAAAGAATCAGCCGAGGAACGAGTCAACCGCGGCGAGGCGAGAGGGGCAAGACAAGCGGTCAACGTTCATTTCTTGTAGAAAGACTGCCACTTCACGGGAAATATGAACTCTTAAAAAAAGCTTCGAGTTCAAGCAGCAGTCCCAGTCAGCTTGCGAAGCTTTTTATACGTTCTAACGGCCAGTTTTCCTCGTGTTAGGATCTTGGCTTTTTACTGTGCACTCTGCTTCGACCGGGAGCGTGCCGTTTTCAATACACACAGGGTTGCCGAACAGTTTAACCCTTTTATGGTGGCAACCTGGTACCAGAGTTGGGCATTAATCAATTAAAATTTTAACCAAGATTGATTAATTAATGTGTACGATTAAAAAAGGTAATCATTGAAAAATGGACGATTAATTCAATCGATTGATGAAGTTAATCGTCAATTGTTAATTAAAAGAAGAAATCATCGAAGAATCGGAGAATGATTTCATCAATTGTTGAAGTTAATCGCCACATGGTCTATCCATGATTTGAGATGGAGAATTGACAGAAATATATCTCAACAAAAACTTAGTTTACATTTCTTTCATTACAATTGAAAAGAATGTAATCGTTAACCGCAATTGACGACTAAAGTAGGAGTTTTATTGTTAATTGCGATTAACGATTGAAGTAGAAATTTATTCGTCAATCGTTGATTAAATTTTTGCCCAACTCTGCCTGGTACACGTCACTTGAATATCTTTGTTTATTTGTGGTCGATCAAAGTTTACTTTCAAGTTGCAAACATACAATACAAACACGTACAGGGTGTTTTAAAATTATATGTCGTGCCCACTATAGCGCGATGCTGCACCTCTGGATCGAAAATGGACCGCAAAATTCTTATTCCATTTCAAACGACTTTAAAGTTTCGTAAACTATTTTATTTCATATGTCTACAGGGTGTCCCTCGATATTATAAACATAGAGGGGATGAAACTACGTGAGAAAATATAGAACAAATTTTTCTCATTTGTCTCCTCTTTTCCGAGGAATTTCAATTTGAAAATTCGGCGAACAAGCGTGCTATTGAAGAATCGTCTGACGCGTCTGCTCATGACTGACTCATTCTACTTCGTAAGAATGCTAGGCACGCGAACTTGACGGATTGTAAGTCAATTTTCTCGAAAACGACGCGTCAAATGCAAAAATTTATTGTATATTTTCCACTTATTTTCCCGTGTAGAAAGTCCAGTCCATATTTATACCATTTTAAGACACCCTGTAGACATATGGAATAAAATAGTTGGCGAATCTTTAAAGTTGTTTTTTACGAGACCAACGGTTCCTTTAGACTTTTCTTCGTCGCGATCATTACTATATGATGCAATAAAAAACAATTTTAACTCGGATTCAATGTTAAGGTGAAATTTTCCAAGTTTTCCAATTGTATAGAAAGTGATTGAAAATTGTGTTGTAAGAGAGTTGACTCTATTGAGATAGATAAGAAGAAGAATAGTTTGTTGAATATTCGATGAAGAATATTTGAATGGGTGTCTGAAAGACGGGCCTATGTCAGATTTTTTAAATTTTATAGGAGCGCAATTAGGAAGTTATTTTCTTTCAACATTTAATAAAGCAAACCAGAAAAAAGTCTTTCAGTGTGCAGCGTTTTTCCAATGGAAGAAGGGCCTATGTCATTTTCAGCCGGTTTTTAATATTGCAATTCACGTTTGAGTTTAAAATTGCGCTCCTATAAAGCCTGACATAGGCCCTGCTTTCAGACATCCTTTCATTTATTTTGCATAAATATCCGCAGTCTCATAACCAGTTTTACTGTTGGGTTGCTTCAACGTGACGTCGCTCGTCAATTTTATGGAGCGGCGTGAAGCACAGAGTTCCGTAGTCCCGAAAATCAGTCTTATTAGACGCTTTATTCGCCAATAACTCGTAACGAGGGCGGCTCGTCGTTGCCTATTAGGCATAGAAAGCTCGTGGCGAGGTACACTCTTCGTTCCATTGGGGTTCGGAGTTAACATGCCTATCTTGGCCCGTCTGCCGCGCCGGTTTGCCCGGGGGTTTCTCGTGGAGGGGGACGGAATCGCTTTAATTCACGGTAATAGACGATCCTTAGCGGTTTACCGGAGACGAGGTAGATCGTAAAGCCCGTGGAAGTCAGGCGCGGTTGCGCCAATGGCCAGAGTGATTCGTCACTGCGGAGAGCGTGTCGTTACGTCAGCGACGACGACGACGACGGGGGTTTCGCGTCGCATTTTGTCGTCGGTTCGGAGCCTTTCTGCCGGATACAATCAGGGATTAGGAGGGAAACGTGCTTACAATTCACGGCGAGTGTCACTCGCTTGCTAACAGCGGGCGGCACGTCGTTGCTGGCGATGCAGAGATACGCCCCCATTTGTCGCCTCTCGACACGATGGAATTGCAGCAGGGAACCGTTGTAGGTCTCGTGCTCCTCGAAAGTGTTGCCACCTGCGCATCCAAGAAAACGGTTTCTGTCTGCATATTTTCTACAAAATTAACCCCCGATCGCTACTCTCCCACACCCACATCCTTCAATCTCTAGAACCAGGATAGACCGTCGCTAGACGGCTCTGACCTTATTCAAGGCCGCGCTGAGATCGTCCTTATACGCGATCCAACGAAACGAGTCAGTGTTGACAAACAAAGCTGGCGTCCTACGCTATAACCTTAGACTATACAAATTAGTATACGTGTATGTACAGGGTGTCACAAAATTAGATGTTGCTGAAACCATGGCGCGACTCTACAACCCCGATTTAGTCGATAATGACATAAGGAACACCCCGCAAGATTGACCTTGAACGTGAAACACAATTTTTAATCGTGTTCTACTGGTCATGAGGACCAACTTTGTGAGGGGAACCATTGGTCGCAACTCGACCATTCTCTCTTCAGAAATGACGTTCAAGTTCATATCATTTCTGAAACACCTCTGTTCATAATATTCCTTCATAATGTTTCTGATAATTTTTAAACTGACAGTGACTAGTTTGTTCATCTTCACGACTCTACTCGTTGGCCGAAGTATAGTAACCTTGCCCCTTGCATCTTTGACTTTACCTGCACCCCCAAGAAAATATTTTCTGCCTGTATATTAACGGGGTAGATTGTCGTTTCCAGGATTGCAAGGGTGCGGGATGAGCCTTTCTCATTTCTCGGTAATACAAACATGGGTTGTTTCAGTAGTGAAAAGCGCAGCATCAATCTAGGCCCCGTGATCGCCCTCAAAGTCCTATTTTTTTTTACCTTTATGAGACGTAATCTGTATTATTCATAAAGCTTTTTCATAATTTATCATTATTTTTCATAATTTCACAATTTATTTTCATAAAGCTGCCGGTGGCGGCTCAAGTCAAGTGGAGGCCCCAAGCAGTAAAAATTTTGGGGCCCTCAAAGTCAAGTTAGTTATTAATTAATTATTAACAAACAAGAAAAGTAATTAAAAAATTCATACCGTTACACATATTGAATAAATTTATTTAGAAATCGGGGCCGTATGTTATCCCGGGGCCCCACGCGGCCGCTTAGTCCGCTTACCATTAGATCCGCCACTGGAAGCTGCGAAAGCTATAATACATGCTGCCGAATAATGCAAATTACGCCTCGTAAAAGTAAAAATAGAAGTTTTGAGGGCGACTGCGGTCTAGATTGATCTCTCGTTTATCTAGTGCTTATGACTACTGAAAACCCCCATTTTTGCATTATCGAGAAATGTGAGGGCGCATCCCGCAGCCTTGCAATCCTAGAAACAAGTCCCTTAACTAGGGGTGTGCGAGATCCCGTCGGGACGGGAATTTCTCGAGAAAATTTTGGGATAACCCGGATATTTTCGAGATTTCGTCCCGATCTCGCGAGAAATTCCCGTCCCGACGGGATCTCGCACACCCCTACCCTTAAGCTTAACCCTTAACCCAGGCTCGACCGTCGTCAGGCGACTCGGACCATCTTCAAGGCCACGGAGATCTTTACCTAGTAGCCTCGGCCCAGGTCTTGTATCTTCAACGTTACCGAAGGCAGAGAGCCGACAGGTTAAGGCCGAACAGCCACGTGTCCCTTTTCTCTAGTTCAGCTAGAGGTACATATGTACTGAATTGTACTGTCTTCGACGGTGAAGGTTCACAGTGGGTTTGCGGATGCTGCGAGCTCTCTATCGGGATAAATGGGGGACTTTGGGGACAGAGTTATCGATGCCCCGGATTTATTTGACGCTATCGGCGCTTTTAAACGTCAAAAAGGCTGCCTCCGTGCGCCCTCCTATACTCTTCCGCTCTTTAGCGTACGGTAACTCATTCTACGAAGTGTACACTTGACGATGCTTTATGGAAATCGACTTGAATAAATTGGTTTCGAGGCGTACGATGCCGGATTGCCAGGCAAATGGAACTTTATCTCTGCTTTGTTTTATGGGGGACGAACACTGTGCGGTTTCAGGTAGTTTTCAGATGTATCTGATTGATCCGTTTTTTGGATCGCCAGGAGCTAGCGGGTGGCAAGATTTTCTCGACTATTGTTTCGTCAAAGTTTCGGCAACGTGTCCGTCACATTTTCTCTAGTTGAAATGAGTCCCAAGGATTACGTACTTCGGAGTATGTTTGCTCGTTCAATTCACGATTTAGTAACCTCGATTATCCGAACCGATGGTTATCATTAGTTCAATCTGAAGCGATGCATGTATTGGTAAAGATTTTATCTGACACTGTTGCTATCGTTACTGTTCTATTATCCGAACGTCTCATTGATTAGTTCGGATAATCGAGGTTTCACTGTACTGTGAATTAGACGAAGTAAATATAGTCCGAATTATGTTTGGCGACGTTTCAGCCAGGAAAATGAAATTATAATAAACATAGATTATAATAAATTGTTATTTTAATTCACATTATAATAAATTATTATGATGTATGTTTATTATAATTTCATCGACGTATTTTATTAATTTCAATTATTATTAATAATTAACAAAAGATAAAAAAGATTTTGTTGAATAAATTTTGGCATTATTCCAAAGCAAATGTTAATTATAGAACGACATGGAGAACAACGTTTATGGAATGATAACAATCAAAACAAAAGGAATAAATCTAATCTTGCCACTATTCCAAAGCAATTGTTAATAATGGATGAGAGACGATACGAGAGACAGACGAGGGTTAATTAATCAATTTTTAATGCAACATAACTGCACAGTGCTTGAAACAACAAATGGTTCCACGAAGAAAAATTAATGTATAATTCCGTAACACCTCGTAATAGTAATAGTAATATAACAGACAGAAAATGGATGGTTAGTGGGATGAAGGATATTATCTCTCCACTTTTATTATAATATAATATTCAAGTATCCCCCCTGGAAACCAAGTCAATGCAAAGCCGCATGCAAATGAATAGAGCACGCTTTGAAACGTGAATGCAATTGGATGGAAGTTACTTTACTTTCTCCCGTGGCGATCCTTTTCTTCTGTTGCCACTGATATTTTTGAAATTCAGTCTCCCCATTTGGTCCCGGAAAGCGCGAAGCAGTTATTAACATATAGAATATTTCGTTTTGATCCTTAATGATACTGTTTATACTGCATCCGTGGAATAAGAAACCCGAACAAATCCGTCTTGCTAAGCCAATAACTTACCTCGCAGTTGTACCTGATACGAACACGGTGCTTGGGAATTGATACGAATCAGTATTAATAAATACAAGACCCAGCTTGATCCATCACGATTTCAAATATTGTTTCATGTTATTCAATGTCAAGATTATTTTATGTTTGGCGTTCAATCACGTTTTGTCGTGGCAAGAAATAGCTGCAGACTACTAGACTTGTGAATCGTTTTTATTTTATTTTGAGTTGTAATATTATAATATTTCTATACTAGGTGTTCGACTACACATTTTTTATTCAAACCGTGTGCAAAACAATGCTTTTTAGGTTGAATGATAATCCCCCAAAATTTTGAGTCGCTAACCCCTCATTCAAGGGTAATATAAAGATGAACACTCTAAACTTTATCATTTTTTTTCTCGATTGTTAATTAAGATATTAATCTCTTGCATTGCATATATTTTTTCACACTTGTGAGGACATTATGAAGGCCAGAAAAAAATACATATTTTTTAGGGGTGAGGGTTGCAAGCAACCCTTTGAGTGACACCTAACAAAAAATTCAAAAACAATGTTCTGTTACCTATCTAATATATCTGAAAGTTTCAAGATGATCGGACTTTGGTTAAATATAGGTAAAGAATTGAAATACAAATGAAATCGTAATTTTTTATTGTCATGGATTGTCATGGAGAACCTCCCCTTAAATTTTCTCCCACCTGCAGTCGAACACCTTGTATAATGTGCACTCATATTTTCAATACATTTTTGTGAAGATTGTTTATCAAATTGTTCTTATCACATCCGTAGTATACGCAAATATGTTGGAATTAACCAACATTGTTTTGAACTTTCCTTAAAATTAATCTTTCCTTCTGATATATTTACTTTATACTGTTTGATTGATTAAACTACTGATTTTTTTACTTGTATGTTTATATAAAAATCAGCCGAACGAAGGAATTTAAATTGTTTTTTCGATCATAGTTACTGCATCGTGTCGTTGAATTAAAAATATATTAAAAAATATAATATCGTGTAGCACAATTATGAACAGGTTGTTTTGAATATCTAGCAAGAATCGTGACTGTAATGAAAATTAACAGGCAGTTGAAATTTTTATTGTTTTCAGCAATTCCATGCTACATAAGACTATTTTTGACAGTATAAGTTAATTAGCCTAAAAGTTTTCGAAATGTTGGAAATGTGGCAACATAATTATGTGGTAGTACGTCGAATGATAATACTAAAATATACTCGCGGTCAATTAATCATTATCGTGTTTCGGTTAATGGAAATTGAAATAGGAACTTGACATATTTAGGTGAAAATTACCAGCTGCAATTTATTAATGAAAATATTCATACTTCCTCTATGATGTGAATAAATAAATAATGTGATATAAAATTGACACACATATATTGATACAGCTATAAGGATAGTAACATGAATAAGTACTGGTTACTGGTATAACAAGACGTTTTTTTCCTAACTACAAATTTTTTTATGACAGCTCAATGAATTTTAAACTCGCAGTCAATAACAGAAGATTTTTTGCAACAAATTATTCCAATATTCTCTACGAAATCGACATGCACTAAATTAAATACTCGTGCTTGACTAACATTAAGATCGTTTAATATTGTCAATAAACTTTACTACAATAAAAATCGTAACAATCAAGAAGAACAGCATGCAAATGTCAAGTGCAACTACCTGCAACATTTAAAGTTACACGAATTTTAAAAAACGAATGCCTGAGGTACTGAAGCTGTATTTTTACAATTTTCAGTTATTGTTTTGAATACTTTTTATTTAGTTGATGGATAAATTACATTAATGAAATTTTTGTTGGAAATAAATCGATACAAAGATATTTTTCATTTTGGTCACCACACTTCACTTTCCTGACGAGTGGGCACGGTTTTACAAACATTTCCAACAAATGTTTCCAATCAAAATTGATTCACTTTTCTACAAATTGTAATATAAAAGATTAAAAAACAATTTTTCTAAAAAATAAGGTCATCTCCATTGCCAAAATAATTCTCGCCACGAAAAACGGGTTTCCAGCACATCGTGCGTGGTCTGTCAACTCTGTGACGTCATCGTTCTATTTCACGGTCTCGATATGACCGCTGTCGTTCTTCATCATCGTCGTCGGCCAATAGCAACAATGCGCGTCTTGATAGCGGAGTCAGGATAGTTTGAGAACGTAAACACTATACCTAGCCATCATGTAGCGGACGGACAGTACTGGAATAAGTTTCTGCTGTTTACTAATAGACGTCGCAGCTAATAGTGCTTGTATGCAATTTGAGATGATGTAGCATGCAATGGTCAGTACTATAAACAAGCTTCAGAACTTAGTGTATGACATCCGAGTCCGTTTTCGTTACATTGAAAATGTTGAATTTCGTGCCGACGAAACAGCAATATTTATCAAATAATATGTGGAAAGAAAATAATTTGCGATTATATTTCTTATAACAGCTTTTAAAAGCAACAGGCAATAGTTGCCAATTTTCGAATTGCTTTTACGAATAGTCTTTACGCCATTGACATCCCTTAACTAGCCATCTTTATCGAGGTTATGATTAGACAGCGGACTCCATGCATTTGCGACAAAAATGTGAAGACGGAATTTAAAACAGCAACAACATTTGTAGAATTCAAACATAGCTATTTTTATAAAGCTACGACTGCTACATGCTGTCGAATAATGCAAATTGCGCATCGTAAACCTAAAATTTGTACCGAACAGACAAACAGACAGACAGGAAAGCGAGCTAATAAAAACGTGGTAAAATAGGACTTTTTGACTACTGAAACACCCCATCATTTACATCGGTTGCAATCCTAGAAACGAGTCTACTCCCTTAACCCCTTGCCTTACGATTTATTTTACGGTTTCAGTGATTAAAACTTTTTTGTAGATCGTAATTTCCTAAAAAAAGGAGTTATTACATACATTTTTATCAGAATCTTCATCACCAATCAGACACGATATTGTAAGGCAAGGGGTTAACAACGCGAACTGTGCTATAAAATCCCTCGATTTTCGATGAGGTAGAGTACTTCCCGAGTTTAAATATAAAAAAGAAATAATAGTGAAGCCTTGTTCTTCAGACCTTTAACACTAAACCTACCACCACCGGTCAAAATGACCAGTTCCAGATTTTTTATTTTACAATTATTGAAATATTAAAAATGATTTCATAAGAAATTATTGTACAGATATCTTTAGTAGAGCACGTATTACAATAGGAGGCGCACAAAGTCTAAATAAGTAGCAGGTAGGTTTAGTGTTAACTACGTCGGACAGCAAAAGTTTTACGACTTACGGAAAATTTTGTAGTCGACTTTTTTCCGACTTTTCGGTGGAAACACCCTATTGTGCGGTGGGGTTCGTTCGGCAGTGGCTAATACGGGAAACAGTAAAATGGCGTCGAAGTGAATGTATAATCCATTTATAAATTCAGCGTGGCGGCGCTAAATCATTTTCGGAATGGCGGCCGTGCGTTTATTTTGTGTACGAAGGACAAGAAACGAGAATAGAATTGCTAAGCGAGGGCAACGTCGTCGAGTGGTTCTTGAGCAGGAAGGCGGCGACGATAGTCGGAGGGGAGGATGAAAGATTGCCGACGGAAAGCCGCGAAATGGAAAGAACATATCTTGGGACAAGAAGTTACAGCTCTCCGTCCCGGTGGAAACTTTGATCTAAACGAAACCGGGTAGGGAACTTTTAACCAGGTCGAAACCGCAGGCTAATGCAATTGAACGGAGGAACTAGCTTCTGCGAGGCATGTCGCATGTAAAACAAGAGAGAGAGACGGGTAAACAAGAGGAGGCCGAAGGGGAGAGGCCGGAAACTCGATACAAAACGCTGTAAGCGAAAGAAAAGATGAGGAGATATATGCTTAATTCACTACTTAGCCGGCTAACGAGTTCCTTAAGTGAGCGAACGCTAACGAGTTTACAAAGCTCGTAAGAAAAGCACTATCGTGTCGGTTGTGAGCGCAGCGCGAGATGCATGGCGACCGGCTGCAACGCGGTTTTCTCGGTTTAAAAGAAAACCACCGGCGTAGACAATGCCCGCGAAACCGTTTTGTAATTTGCGCTCGGGGAATTTTTCGTCCCCCGGCAGCCTCGCGACCTTTGTCTCCGCAGATAGAATTTTTATTCTTCTACCTTTGTCGTGTTTTACGACCTGCGCCCACTATTCGAGTACATGCGCGAATGTTTAATGAAATTTTCGGAAACTCGATCGTCGGAACAGATTTTCACACCTTCGAGCTTTCTTCTCAAATGTTGCCACGGTGTACGCCACTTTCACCATGCCGTTTCAGTTTCGGAAAATACTGGGTGGTCCAAAAATTGGTCTCCGCAAGTATAAGTTACAGATTAACAAAAAGAACTGCAAGATCATCTTTACCATTTCAAATGTCGCTGTAGGTAGCGTCAAGACAATTTAAATGACTTTGAAAACTATGACCTTGGGGGAGACCTTGAACTGAGAAATCAAACATTAGCGAAGGTTTTAACGTTCGTTGAATTTTTATTTTTGTAATTATCAAATTAATATATTTAAGAAAATTAATAAAAGATTTCGTTTGCAGTTTCCGTATATCTGATGTCGTATTGTACGTTTTCCTTTGTTTTTCTATAGTCCAGAGAATTTATTCATTAATATTGACAGACAGTAGCACGCCATTGATTTGTGACCCAGATTAAGCACATTTCGATTATGGATGTTTGTTATTAATTGAACTTTCAGTATCTGGCATTATCATTATCTGCTCTATGAAGACTGCGACGATATACATAGAATCATATTGTGTATTGTGTATTGACGTATGTCTATGTATATATTTCTAAATGAACTTCATTGTTCTTGCACTGATCATTTCTCGCTTGCATGGTGTATTCAGATAGCCGGACAAAGGCGAATAGTAATTTTGAATATTCAAATTCGGTGGTAAAGATAACAGCTTTCGGTTAATTACTGGTTATTGGTAATGTTAAAAGGTTTAATGAGTAACATATGGAAGAGCATGGAAATTACACAATTGGACAATGTTGGAGGTACATACAATATGAATTGACATATCACAAAACATAATAAAATATATAAAATAATTCAAATAAATAAAATATATATACAGTTTTTGGCTAATTGCTGATGAATGTCAGAGAATTTAGACATTAAAATAGATATGAAACAGCAAGAAAATTACAAAATTAGACAAATAGCATGATTTACAAATTCTAAGTCATGATAAAATAGTTTCTTTCTCTGTCACAGATTTTCCACAAGTTCTCTCTTAATTTATGATACACATTTTAATGATATTAACGAATCAATTTTTGGAGATATTTTCTTTGTCTTATTTAAAGCCTATTAAATACATCTTAAGTGAAATTCTAGAAACAATCAAATGCGATTTCACATTTTGTGAGATCATGTTTTACAACTGCCTTTCGAAAATTTCGTTAAAACATGTGCCAGATTTTTCTCCATTCAATCGTCCGGCCAAAGTTCTGAAAATCGTTTTACCCATTTGCATCACAGGCGAGTATATTCGCGCACAGTCAAAGCCGGCTTTGCAATAAAAAGTAATTAAATTTCTGTGATCGAGTCAGTACGAATTTATACACTAATAACGAAAATTTACTCAAATCGCAGTACCTTCATTTTTATTTCGACGATATTTCAGACGATTCAATGGACATACGAGGAAAATTGCATACATGATTTTATTGCATAGAGCAATATTTGAACGCACAAAAGAATTTTTCAAACAACGATTTTTCTCTGAAAATCAATCGAAGCGCGAAAATAACGGGTTTCCAATCAGTTCTATTTGATGTCGATCTCCAAAAAAGAACTCTGCGATGTGGATATACATATTTCTCGAATCGACCCTAACAACACAAATTGATAGGAATAGTGATAAGAATAAACTCTGTGCATTATCGTTCGATTCTCGAAGATATATTTCAAATTATCCGAATTAGATTCGAAATTGTTCAAATTCTATATGAATCTGCCATAAATATTACTTTTTAATAGCATAATACTTAAATGAGAATGTTGAAGATTGTAGGAGATTTATCAATGAATCAAAAGATAATCAAAGTTGATAAAATTTAAAAAATGTAGCATTTATTTAACAATATAATATATTAATGTATTTCTTAAATAAAACTTCCAAAATAAAATTGTTTCGTAACAGTTTCAAGAACCGAGAAATAGTGTAAAACGACGTGTACACACATTTGTGATAGCTACCGAATAAAAATGAACAAGTTAACAGAGTGTCCTCTCGCTTTGTGCCAGCAATTATCCAAAATAAAATTGTTTCGTAACAGTTTCACGAACCGAGAAACAGTGTAAAACTACGTGTACACACATTTGTGATACCTACCGAATAAAAATGAACAAATTAACAGGGTGTCCTCTCGTTTTGCGCCAGCAATTATCCAGAATAAAACTGTTTCGTAGCAGTTTGAAGAACCGCGACCGCCAGCACACCGGTCCTCGAGGTGTTCGAGCAATGTCTCCGGAGGTAGTTGGCGTAGCCAATAGCGGTTAATCGAACCGCCATTGTCGAAGAAGAGCGATTTATCTTCGTAATGAGTCTGCACTTTGGCGCTCTTCCATTAATTCATAAGCATGAATATGCCTATTCGTGCATTCAGCTGGATCTTAATAGCATTCTTCGCGGCGACAATCGTTAACTACCGCGGTGCGGCGGCGGCTGGGGGAAAAATATCTACGGTCGAAAAGACAAATACAGGGAGCCTTGAAGCGTTTCAGCCGCATCCGTCGTCGGGGGTTGAAACTGGGGGGTGGAAAGGTGGCGGCAAAGGGGGGTGGAAACAGGGAGCGTGGGTGGTGAAGGGGGACGGGAACGGCGGTGGGAACTACGCCGGTCAAAGTTTTGCTAACTCGGGTCTCTGCAGCGGAAACTACCACCTGCCTCCTCCTCGATGTATGTGCGAACGATATTGCACGTATATGCGTGGGGCTTCTATGTACTCTCCTCTCCTGGATAGGACTGTGGAGAAGCGTTCTCTGCCGCGGTTCGTTGTACGTGTCCGTATACACGACCTTAAGTCCTTCGACGGTTGTGTGTGCGCGCCGTACAAGATACCATGAAGAGAATTCTCATCCTCTGTTTCTTTACACGCGCGCCCGCTGTTCCTGTCTTCGAGTTCAAAAGGTGAAACTTGTTTCAACGACCTGCCTCGTTATACTCACTCCGCCATGTTCTTACGCCCAATCTGTGTGCTCACGTCCGAAAATTTTCCCGGCTCTTGACTTCACACTTTCCCTACGGTTAGCCCTGCCACCGCAGCTCATCATCGATGCAGGGACAATGGGATTAGCCTCTTACGGCTGATCGAATCAACACACTCGCTCCATTTGTTTCCTTCTTCATCGACTAGCTGTCTGGCTCATTTATTTCTTCGTTCATTCGGAGGTGAGGGACTTAACAATTTAGCGACCGAAAGCCTATTAGGCTTTTCGTTCATTCTGCTGTACCAACAGGCAGCTTAAGAATCATAATTCTTACAACAGCTTTTGATAGCTACGACACTGGCAGTTAAGTTATCGATCAATCGATTTATTACCAAAATCGAAGTGAATTTGTCAAGTTATTAAGTAATAACGCAGGCGATTAGTTTTAGTATAACAAGCATACATAATTAATAGTTAAAAAGAAAGTATTAGATGATTGCGTAAGTTCGTGCCCGATTTGAAAATAAAATTCAATGGTTAAATTTTAAAGATTTGGTTAAAGATTGGTTAAATTAAAATTAAAAAATGGTTAAATTATCTACAATTAGAAAAGAATGGCGAGTATATGTATAATTGATTAAAAAGTTGTATTCTTTAAAATTTAACCATTCAATTTTATTTTCGAATCGGGCACGAACTGATGCAATTATCTAATACATGTACATGATAAACAATTCTTCGACGTAATAATACAGTATACTTTCATAATCTATATACAATCATTTGCAACAAATTTTCAGTTGATGTAATTATGAATAACCAAGTTAAGGTGAAGAAAGCATCTAATCTCTATTTTGCTTTCATGAACAATGTCAGACAATTTTGTGTACCAGAATATTTAATTCTTTAGAAAAGTGAATGCTTGTTACAATAAAATATCATTGTTAACAGGAGACTACTTTTGTTTAGAAAAAGTAATGTTTGATGAATAATGTTCATTTTTAAAAATTCATCTAGCCTAGCATTAAGGTGTTGCATCTACAAATTTTTAACCAACCTGACAAAGTCCTATGACTTTCAAACAAATGAAGTTTGGTATTAGAAAAGCAATTTTTTTATCATCAGAAAATTTAAACTGTCGAGCGAAAAGTTGGATCCATAAATATTTAAATAACTTGTCCAAGTTGATTCTTTTATTAGCGGAAAATGTTGTTTCGAACAACTTTTATCATAATAATTGTCTACCAGTAACAAAGGTTAATAGTTTTGAATAAATTCCGTCACAATTAGCGAGCAATCGAACAATTAAGTCGAGCAGCGTTGTTTACCAAAGATCTCGAAATAAATGTTAACGTTACACCGGCTGTACTGTATAAAAAAAAAAACGTCTCGAATTACAGGCGCATCATCTCCGTAGAAACTTTTCCAGTGAAATGTAGAGAAAAGTTCTGTCCTCCAGTTAATTAACGAAATAAGGTTAATTGACGCAATGAAAAATCTCGCAAATATAGAAAGATACGTGACCGGACTGCGTAAAGGCGTAAACCAAAAGTCTCACATGTCATGAAAAAAACTTTATCCGAGTGGTGCTGCGCTGACTGACGTAATTTCATCCTAACGTCCTTTCATTCGTTACACGGCGTCTGGAAAATAATTTTTTTTTCCCCAGATGGCCTAATGAGCTAAGTGGATTTTACAACACTAATTACGCTACAAGCTCATGAATCTCGCAGCCTCCATCCTTCTGTTTCGTGTGCACAGAATACTATCCAATTATTTAAATTGCTGGTGGGCAAGAAAAAGAACGAAACGCCGGTTTTGTAGCGGACGTTTAAGAAGCACGTGACGCAACATACGCTGGAACTCTGGAACAAGACGTCACGAGGGCTGATTTTATTTTACCGGAAACTTTGACCTGCTCCGACACTGGAATTCTATTCTCCTTTTTAATTGCTTCTCTTCCCCTGATTTTGTCCAGATATGTAACATACAGGGTGGTTCACCGGAAGGTAGTCGTAAGGTATATCATATTCATTCATTTTTCGAATCAAAGGTCACTTCAACGTCATTGCACTATCTCTGAGAAAATATACATTTACAGTGGTGTTGAAACAATTTCCAAGATCTCGTTATTGAAATGTAACGTAAATACAAATGAAATACATACAGTGAAGTACAAATCAGAAGAATTAAGAATATTGTTATAGTATTTGTAACTTATTAAAATTATTCTGTGAAGAAATTCATTTTTGTGTAACTTCAATATTTTACTGTTGAAAAATATTTGGGAAATATTTTCTATGCAACTTGTCGGAAACGGAGGTCATTTTTAATCACTTTTGGAATCAAAGGTCACTTCAAAAATATAAAATAAATAAAAATATATTTCAAATATATTTTTTGTCAATTTTTCAAAATTTTCCAAAATAAATATAGAATATCGAGAGGCACTTGCAACTTGTTTAAAAAATATAGAAAAAAGAGGCTTGAACGCAAAATATTGCAGCAATAATATCTGGATAATAAAATCAAACGAATCTGCTGAAGTCGAAAAAAGGGGAAAAAAATGTTGTCACTGTCATCAACGGTTTCCAAATGAACAATTTATGGTACTCTGCACTTTGAGTCTAAATAATAACATCAAAGAACAAAAATTAGAAAGAAATACGTAGGCGATAAAAGAGTAATACGTACGCCGGAAAAAATAATAGTTGTTGAGTTTCTTATTCCGTTCGGCGATTCAAGAAAATCGTCCGTTCCACAATTGTCACGAATCGCATGAAATATTTACCATTGCAAATCTTCAAAGTGTTGACCGTTCATTTGAATGCAGGCTTCTACACGTTTCCCCAATGGATTTCAGACACGTTCCGAATTGACATGCTGTACTTTGAATATACATACACACGGCGTTCTATAGGATGCGTTATGTAGTCGCATAAGGAAACATCGATTTACGTACCAAACAGCCAGAATATTTCTGAAATTTATATGCTGATTATATTACGCTACGTGTTTGCGCGCAATCATTTTTGCTCTCGCCAGTAAATCCTCTCGACTGTGAATATTTTTTCGAAAACTGTGAAATACTGTTAGATGTACCTTCGGCTCGTTTCGAAAACAGAAAAATGTCTAACAGTAAATTATGTGATTTGAAGGAATAAATATTCTGCATCATGTTTATCGTTCTGAATATTTCATTTCCAAAATACCCACTCTGTTGTCGGCCATTTTGACAAACAACCAAAGCGTGGACAATTTGCATTAGCTATTTGAGCACACAAAATTCGATACTTGTCATTGATATTAAATAAAATATTTCTCGGACCAAAAATTTATGGTAAATTTTGCTAGTTAATTCTGTTGATACATTCCTCAACCATAAATGATTAAAAATATGTGTTAATTGTATCACAAGAAAATTAGTTAGAATTAGAAAAATATTTTTTTTATTAAAATATGATTTGTATAATATTTATCAGTTATCCCTTGTGATAGATTTTGTAATCATGAATGATACAGACATGAAAAATAATAGAAATATATGCATTATTGAGTATCAAGTAACCACAACTGTTTAGAATTTATTCAAATATGCTAAAAAAATTGAATTTCCCAATACCAATTCATTTCAAATACAATAAAATAAATGGAGAATGGAACACATATTATGCAAATGTTTAATATATGCCTTTCTTATTTATATATACCAATGAATTCAAAAAATTTTCATATTCCATAGAATAAACGTAGAATGCAAAACATACTGCAAATGTTTAACGTGCCTTTTATTAAACAGAATGTCCCATTCATGATAAAACAGACTCAAAGAGTTCCATCGGCAATAAAAACAATCGGGACAAATAAATGTAACGTCACAAATTAATTTCGTCAAAAAACATCAATCTCTGCACATACAATGCATCCAATACAAACAAAATAAATTGAATAAATTGGTCTGCTGTTTGAAAGTAATTGTCGCATGCAGAAAAAAATTAAAGAATTCCACATTGTTGGAGTAAAAATAAGACAGAAACGTAATTTCCGATACTCTGTATTTTTGTAATTGCATGCAATGTGAGGCAAAACAATCTCTCTCTCTTGACTTAATTAAAATTGTTTAAATAAAAAGAAATATTGTTTGAGGACTTCGACGTTTATTCAGAGTTCTTTGCGATCGCTCGTTCGCTCCTCGAATCTTACATGCCACCGTGTATAGTCTTATTACTGTAGTAAATCCTCCTCGTTGCGCGAAGAGAACTTCAACTAGGATATTAGGGCCGCCTAATTACCCTATTAATACCGAATTAATGTGGGGTCATATGGCGGTGAATAGCGAATATTCTTTGGTACTTACGCCACCGAACAGCCTGGTAGTTAAACTTCAAACTACATACGTACTATCAGGCGGTAATTAACAGCCGTGCCCCATGAATGTACAAACTCGGTGTATGTGTTTACACGACCGCGAAATTATACGTAATACAAGTGTGGCCGAATATCGAATGCCATTTTGTTTTTCCGAGTATCAGTCCGGCATAGCGATCGGGACAATAAGCAACTCGTATCGGCATTAACACTTACTGAAAGGCAATCAAAATAGGAATCTCAATTAGCATATAATAGAAAGAAGCTCACGAATGTTCATTAAGGGAATAACTCTGGTGTTTGCCATTTTTGCATGAATGTTTGACAATTTTTTCAGAGTTTTAAGGCAAGGCGTTAAAAATAGTGCAAACATTACGGCGACCGATTAATGGACCACCCGTAGAAACTCCCAAGAAATGATTAAAATTTTCCATAAGTTTCACATTCAACTATCGTATTATTATATGTGTAATTGTACAGTTGCAATTATTAGAATTTCTTTGAAGTTTTTAGAAGAAGCAGAAAAATACTCACGCGTGACAAAGCACGGTAGGAGCAATATGAAAACAGTTGATGGTGGGGAAACGGGGCACCGGTAGTGGGGGAACCGGAACACTGGAATTTATTGGGGAATCCGGAATACTGGAAATGGGGGAACCGGTACTCTGTTAGGGGGGGGAACCGGTGGACTATTAGTGGGGGAACCGGAATACTGGTATTGGGGATTCCAAAATACTGGTCATGGGGGAACCGGTGCACTGATAGTGGGGGAACCGGTACACTGGTATTGGGAGAACCGATACATTGTTAGAGGGGGAACCGGTGCACTAGTAGTGGGTGAACCGATACACGGTAAATGTAGCTTTGAGGGAACGCATCTCGGATGACCTTCACCTTGACATATGTTGTCAAGGACATCATTGTGAACAACTTTGCTTTATAAATTATCCGTCGCTCACCCTTAGTTCCCGAGATATTCGCGAAAAAAGAGTGATTGGAGCAGCTAGTTTGAACTGGTTCGCTTACGAGCCACTACACCCACCCGATACACTGATAGAGGGGTACCGATATACTGTTAGAAGGGGAACCGGTGCACAAGTAGTGGGGGACCTGTACACTGGTAGTGGGGATCGCGCAGCTATAGCGGAGAAATTTCTCGGGCCTGTTATACATAGTGCAAGGGGTTACACTGTTACAAATACCTCAAACATAACGGGAGACAATTGATAAACCATGCTATAGAGAAGCTCAGAAAATGATGAAAATATTCCGTCAACTGTAAGCGCCATAATTTTAAACGGACGGTTACATCTACCACTGAAATTACTGTACATGCTATCACGTCGACAGCCACGTGCATCTTTTACATCGCGCGGCGTAAAAATATTACTGCATGCAATAAACCCGGTTACCGGGTTTAATCAAAAACCGTTAGCAATCAAAAGCGTAAAAATTCCAAGTTAACAGGTCGCGCGAGCGAGCGTTCCGGCGATGCATATGCAATACGTATTACGCCGACGTTAAATATATTCGAATAAACGGCAGCGCCCGCCGTTAAACACATTCGGACAAAAGCCAGGAAATATAAAAACGGACACGATCGAGGGCGCGGCGTCGCGATATTGAAAATGTCCCGACGACAAGTCCACAAAACATGCAAGTCGAACTGTGAAATTTGTAAAATAAAAGCTGGCCGAAGCACGCGAGCCGTACCAGGTGAAAATATCGGGTACAGAGTCGCGCGTCGGCGTGACCGGTGTACGGTTTCGATATTAAAAGCATAAAGTATTGCGAGCTCGCGATTGAGGGTGTGTAACCGACGCGGCGCGGCGGTGGAGGAAAAAAATGCGGTGGCGGTACGGAGGTAGGACGGAGGAGAAAAAAGAGAACCGCAGATGTTGCACATTCCGCATTCCGTTATCGGTGTCGTCGCCGACATAAAGAGTCAAGGCAACGATCACCGGTTATAAGTATTGTAATAAAGCTCGGCGCTACCGCCTCCGATGGAAACCGAGGGGGAAGAAGCACAACAGGACACTGTGGAAAGAATGGCCGGCGGAAAAAGCTCGTGGATCCTTTTATATTTTAGGACAGAAGAAATTTATTTCGAACGGATGACGGATTTGCTTATACAAACATTTGCAGACTAAACACACGGTTTCCGAAAAACTACCTGCATTTAAAGCATGACGCAAAGTTTGAGATTAATTAATATAATAGTTGTTTGGATAAAAAATGATAAAAAGTTGATATTTGTTGACCGAGAGAAAAGCAATTCCCTTGTCCCTTCATCTAAAATGGACGAGATATCTCGTCACTATGATTTCGTCGTACAATACTATGGACGAGATATTTCACATATCTTTACTATTGATATGACGTGTTTCATTTGAAAATTTTACGCAAGTAATCGATTTTTATTTTACTTATCTTCGTTGGTGGAAGGTGCTTAAAGATGATCAATATAAAATACTCCATATTTTACACAATTAGAGTTTTTATTGTTTATTTCGTATGGAATGCAGAAGGATAATTGTAATCGATATATGTAGAAGATCTACTATGCAAAAATAGAATTCACAGAAAAAATCTCATTCGGCGATAGAATGTGTAGTTCGCAAAGAAAAAATGGGCGACGGAAGTAAACCAGATATTTCTGTAAAAATTGTTCCGTCACGTTATGCATTTTACAATGCTTTCAAGCATTCCATACAAAATAAACAATACAATCATTGATTGTGTCAAATATGGAGTGTTTAATATTCATCATCTTTAAGTACTTGCCACCAACGATGACATGCTTCAAAATCGATTACTTTTGTCAAACTTACAATGAAAACACTTCATATCTGTAATAAAGATGCCCGAGATATCTCGTCCATAGTAATGTACGAGGAAATCATGGTGACGAGATATCTCGTCCATAGCATCGTTTCTTCGCGGAAGCGAAGTATCTCGTCCATTATAGTGAAAGGGTTAATCGCTGGTCCAGAAAGCATGTAGATCTCTGAGAAGATACAGCGATGGCGGACGTATCGGTTAGTATCCACAAATTTTTTCCATGAAAGCCGTTTACCGTTAGAGAGATTGTAGAGGTAGGCGGGTAGGTGTAACAGGACCACGGACAAAGAGAGTAATGGGTAGCAAACGAAATTAAACCACCAACGTCTCTCTGCCTTTTTCACGAGGGGTAGCAAGTGAAAGAGGTCTGTCCGCGGAGATATCCGCGAGTTTTATAGTGTCATTATATACCTGGCTTAAGGGCTGAGGAGGCCCTTATAAGAATGGGTTCGCCGTCTTCCCTTCTCCAGGACACTCTCGGAGCCGGTCGTCCCGTCGCGCTGCAGCTTAGAGTCGCGTTCTCGCCCTCCGAAACTGCCAAGTCGGCGCTGGTATCGCCCCCATAAACGATATCCGGTGGCACTGTCGGATAGAAATGAAAAACGGATGACAATGAGATGAATCCCGACCGGGGCGAGACGGCGTGCAACGCCGCGCTAACAAATTCGCCCGGCTTTTGGCAACCGGCGAGCTTGCTCTTATTTTAGGTCTCTTGACTCTGCGGAGCTCGCAGACACCTCTTATTGGGCTAAACGTGTCGCTGAAGGACACCGGAATCTCAAATCTCTACTGCGAGACTAGCTTTTCCATAAGGATGCAATTTCAACCCTCAAGGGGAGAGAGACCGGGGTGACGGATGGACAGGGACCATTATTTTCAAGGTATTACCGAGCTTCTTATTAGACATTTTTTATTGCCATACTGGCAGAATACACTGTACCAGCCAACGTATTTCTTGCAAACAATTTATAAAACAATGAGCGGTCCAAAAAGTAATACTATCTTTTGCAGGCAATGGCCTATGTAATTGTTTTGTATAAACACTAAGTACCTAGTTTAAGGGAAACGGAATACTATATGTATATTCTTTCATATCATATGATAGCGTGTGTCAAGACAAATTTATTCGTGTACGACACAATGACCTTCAAGGTCATACAAGGTCAAATGTAATAAATGACATTCATGTATTGGGTACGTCATTTTGTACTTGCTTTTCACTTGTCTAAAATAAAAAGCTGTTATTTACCAGTAATATCGGGGCTTCTATTGCCTAAAAACAATATGTATATCCAATCAATAATCAAAAGAGACGGGATTGGGTTAAAACGTTAAATGTTTTTGCCTTCGCCCGTTCGACGGCCACCGTGTTTGCACGCGTAACGATAAGAAGAGGGTAGTTGTGATTCTCTTTCGCAGCTCGGCCGAAACAAAAGAGAACGGTGACGGATCAGCGGTGACCGACGTCTGCGGTCTGCGGGTTGAACTTGAACCAAAAATGGTACAGCACAGCTTGTCGTTAGATATTCCAGCCAAAGCTCGTCAGAAGGATCTCTTTCCGCGTGCGATGTCAGGGATTTTGATGAAATTGAGATGCGACATATTTCAGGGAAAATTAGGAGCCGGATTACGCCGTCGTCGTTTCGCTCGAATATATTTCGAATATATGAGACGTAAACATTTAATACTTCTGAAGAACTAGCTGGGCATGTTCAATCAGACACGCAAACTCGTTAATTCGGTAGATTTTCGTTAAAATAAAATGACGACATTCAAACTCCCGGTTCTCCTTTATGACACGGAAAATCCTGCATTTTCTCGAAGTGTGATTCCTGTAACTCCTGCCACTCGTGTAACTAGGGAAATTATGTATGCTGGTAATTATGGAAGTGGGTTAATCGTAAAACGAAAATCTGAGGAAAGTGGTCGCTTGTTTAGTTTTCCGTCGATTTAGTTTGCACACGAAACTATTTTGGTGCGAGTTAAAATGACATTTTTAATCGTGGGATTTTGAGAACAAGAACTCATGTATTTTAACTGAATGGATCTACTAGAAAAATTGAATTGGGTCAAGAAGTGCGTTGAATATAAATTACGATACAATTCAATTTTAGTAGATATAATAAATAAGAATAAATATAATATATAACATATAATATAATAAAGAGATGAATAAATATATGATATTTAATATAATAAATAAGAATAAATTCTAAATATCTTAAAACAATAAAATATATGCGCTAGACAAAGTTCATAATCATACGAATTTGGAAATTAAAACATGCAACTAAACCGATTAAATATAACTGCATAAAAAATAAATTGTACTCTCAATAAAATGGGAAAATAAACGAATGTATTGAGGAGTTAATGACTGTTTCGTCTTTCTTATAAATTTCAATATTAATTAAAACAGTAGTATGTACGAGTTATTTGGTATGACGCATTTTGACGCAGCTAAAAGTGTACGTCCCAATGAACGTTGGCTCATCACGTTTCGAATTCTCGAGATCTCGAGCATTGGTATGTACCACGAAACTTTCGGGATCTCAGGAAGAGGTATATCTAGCATGATACTATCGAGATTCCGAACCGATCCCACTTGATTTTTTCCGACCCAAGTTGTACCCGTGATCTCGATTACCACGCCTGCGATGAATTCCAGCAAGTTTCTATTAGGACGCAGACATTGTCAGGTTAGCAAGAATGTTTCCTCTATTTAATTAAAACTGACTGTCCCGACTAAAAAATATGTATATATTCTTTCATAAAAATTACAAAATTAAACTTATTTACAATCTCCACTTTTTTGATAACAATATATGCTTGAATAAAGGGAAACGTCTAAGTAAGTTCAATCTCATTTTTCTAAGCCTGCGGATAATTTAGTGGTTAAACTTCACCTCAGGAAATCAAACATGTTTAACTTTTTTAAATATAATCCTGCAGATTTTGACGAGGAAATGCCGAAAATCCAAATCTTAATGTTAGGAATCCACGGGTTCAAAAGTTTTGCGTGTGTAAAGTTGATCGATATGTTTTCTATTCATTGTTATTATGCATGCATGAAAATTCGCAGTGTAATCACCACCTGACTGCGGATCTTTATGCGAAATAAAAATTGTCTGTATCCATTGTGAGAGAAGAATAAATGGAAAGGTACTTCCATTCTTAACAATCGTGATTAGACTGCGAATCTTTATGCAACTGTATGGCTTCCGAAAATTTTCCGAAAAGGGTGAAATATAAAATTCGACAGAATTTAGTAGAATTTTTATTTTTTTGAGATCTGCAAAGACTACACTGCCACTGGAAATAAGATTGTATTTTATTCCACTTTCTTAAAATTCGTCTAGAAAAATTGAAAATTGCATAAACATCCGCAGTGTAGTCGTGATACTGGGATAATAATAGAACAATGGTCTTTGCGCAGTGGCGATAACGTAACCAATGAGTTTCTACCGTGGTGCGATTATTGCTAGTTGAGGACAATGGTCTGTAATATCTCTTGTTATTATATTGTTTTAAATTGGATCAGCTCATTTCTCTCGGAAATGCATAAAATCCGCAGTCTAATCATTACTTGCCATTAAAATCTACCTTCTATCGAATTTATCGGAGCGTTTATTGATCGTTAACTTTGACCCAGCCACCAAACATGCCCGAACAAAACAAGTAGTTTGATCTCTACCACGGAGTAGCATCGCGGTGAAATTCGGTGTACGTTCTTCAATTTGCTTTGTAGATTCGATATACACACACGCAGAGCACTATGACGGCAGAACTGCCTTTTTTACCACGAGCGACGAGGGTTGTTTTGCCCGTAAGTGTTCTGCCGTTCAGATTTCTATCCGTTTATTGTGGGGAACCGAGTGCGTACAAGTGTGCGCCGGTTTGAGAGGGATGCGTGAGAGCTCGGGGATTTACAAAATGGAGCACTTTCAACGCGGGACACGAGTGACCGTGTAAAGGACTGGAATGGAGGAATGTAAGGTGCCGGAATTGCTGCCGCTGTTTACGCCGGCGATATTAATCCCGGAACAACACGCTTTCATTTTACTGCGTAGGGAACACCTTATTATCTTGTATTTGTTCAACGTTTTATTAGGTTGTCGATTTTGTATTTATATTTATTTTTCATTTATTAGGATGCGATTTTGTACAGTAACGTTGAAGAAACGTATCTTTTATCGGGATAGATTTATTGATGAATGTAAGCACCATTTTAATTCTTGATTAAATTCTTCCATTTGCGCACCTTGTGTGACCTGGACGATCATGGTGTAGTATGTATACGAATGAATTCGTTTTGACACACGCTTTCATACGATCTTGAAACAAAGTGAATGGTCGATTACGAAACTAGAGGATTCTAGCTTCAGAATGAGTTAATATTTATTGCCGTACGATAATTTCTGTTATTCGGGTCAAAATCGGGTATTTGGTGTTCAAATTTTTAGCTGACCCACTGTATCCCAATTGTTTCTACTGCAGAAAAAACATATTTTTTGTACTTGAATATCATACTTTCCATAAAATTACTGATAAAAAGATTTGATTCTACAATTTCAATTTGTTTTACTTTCAATGACAACATTACTTACAGATAAATATCTCCTAATATGTTAAAAAATTCAATATAGGGTATGTTGTGTAAAATTTTGAGAAATTTATTTATAGAGCAACCATAACTCGTTCACACCATGAATCGTTATCAAATTATGAACGAAAGAATTATACAATGGCCAGTAATTGGTAAACGATTTTCACGAAGGTATTTCACGAAGGTAAGCACGTCCTTCGCGAGAGGCATTGTAATGAGAAGGTCTTTAATGTTTAGTCAGTATAATTAGAAGCAATTTAGGGCCAGGGAGATAGGGACTGGGCAAGAAATTGCTAATGTTCAGGTCGTCGGGAACATAATAATTACCCTTACCGAGCACGCCCCTCGATATTAAGTCGCAGTTAGAAAAGAAAAGGGGACTGCTGGTGAAGAAGGGAAAGATGTACACTTCGTTACTCGTTATAGTGCACATTATGTCCGATAAAAAGCGTTGAATATACCCGGTGGTCACCTAAATGTAGCCACCTAAATGTAGCCACCTAAATATATCTCCTATATTTGTGATGACTAGACTGGGGATCTTCATGCATTTATGAAGAAATTCACTGGGTGAAATGTATAAGGCAATAACAGATTAGAAAAATTTAAGAATCTTGTAACGTTGTTTTTAATGCAACAAAATCATTAAGGGATGAAATCCATTTTTATTTTATTCCTGTTGTCCACAATCAATGCAGAACATTTTTATTTTGCATAAAGATCCGTAGTCTAGTGATGATATCGCAAATGTTTTTAATATAATGTAAATGGTATTACAATGCTTTGCAAATTAAATTTTTTTCTCAAGATCATGTCTTCCGAAGTTTCCTAGATCATCGATATTTTTTTCTCGTAAATGTGTATATTTTTTCCATTAACATTTATGACAAAAATGTTAGGTTACTAAGAATTTGGATCATTATTAAAATTATTAAACGAAGAAGTACATTTTCATCCGTTTTCAATTTTTCACGATTAACTCGGAAAGTTTTTATTTTGCACGAAGACCCTAAAAAGAATAATTTTTAATATTTGTAACAGAGTTCTGATTAACTACGTGTAAAATGTCAGTAAACTATTAAATCATAATGAAAATGAATGTTTTCATCAAATTTCTTTTTTATTTGATTGTATGCAAACAATGGATTACGTAAATAAAAGTCTTCCTAAAGTAAAGCGTTCCTCTGTTCTCTTCAATTATCTTTTAATGAAGTTTGTTGAAGGATGTTTGCGTGGTCATTAACAGTTTCGCCAAGACATTATATTAAACCAATTATTGCATAATTACTACAAAATGTCGGTCGAGTGTAGATTTTTCAACACGTTGTATTTAATTTCGAAAAGTCGTTATGGCATGTGCAATTAGTTTCATAAACACTCGCCGGTATTTAATCTAAAGCCGCCATTAACAGCGTTCAACTAAATTTTGTTTAGACGTTAATGTTCAACAGAAAATGAGTATCGAAACCTGTTGGCATAAAGGAATGCGGGTTGAATTAACTACTTCGCCAGAAATAAATTAATCTAGCACACTCCAGAACACTGTAAAATTCATGAAGCTCGAAAGATCGAACTTTGAAGTAAATGTGACTAAATGATTACATGATACGTTGCTGGTATGTTGCAAAACAATTGTTTCTGAGTCAGTGACTTTGTTTCGAAACCATTTCACCACGTTTTTGTTAACTCGTTTTCTTGTCTGTCTGTTTGTCTGTTCGGTACAAATTTTGCAATTGATTTTAAACTAACTCCCCGATGAGCTAGAGACAATGCAATATTAACTCGCTTTCTTGTCTGTCTGTTCGTTAGGGTTAGGGTTCCGTACGGAACGCTATTACTAAGCTCACGCTATCTGTCCGTCCGTCTGTCTGTCCTACCTTTAAAAGGCTGTATCTTTTGAACCGTAAGATTTATACATAAGAATATTAATCCTGGGTTATAAAACACTCATGTCAGGTATAGGTACTCACAAATTTTTCATAATCTTCTGTTCCTCCGTCGGATCAACAGGACACTGCCATTTGCGCGAGTAAGTTTGAAGCACAACACAGCACATTATCCAAAATTGTGACAGCGAACGGGAAGAAGTTACTCCGACCGCGGTCAAAATAGTACTGCGGTTGTCACCTCGGTTTTCGGGAATGATTTAGGTGGGGAAATGTTGCGTTTGTTAATTGGACGGTGGTGTGTAGGAAGGCCTTTAGGTTGAGAAGTGGGGAAAGTGACAAAGAAATTCTTTGTGGCATTGTCTACGCTCGTCGCTTCGATGGGTCCGTCGCACTTTCGATTCGCATGCGTTTTTTGCTTCCTACAACGTCCTTTACAGGTACATCGCCTAAACCGCAGGAACGGTGAGGTACGGTAATATTTTATAATGCAGGATTAATATTCTTATAACAATGGATACAAGGTATTCTTTCATATTATGCAACTTCAAAATGATAGGATTAAGAATCCATTTTTATAAAAAGACGTATTGGTTACTGAGAAATTGCAATAGTTTTTCTTTAATTATTTATGTTATGTGTAGACAGCGGATTTTATGCATTTATAAGAAAATTGAGTAGGTGCAATTAAACCATTGGTCAAACCATTAGAAGAATTTAAAAATTCGGTTATATTGTTTTCAACTTATTAACCATATTGACAAAGAAAATAAATTTCTATTTCACTCGAGTTTGTTATATAATTCAGGTAAAACATTTTTATTTTTCATAAAGATCCGCTGTCTAGTTATATGTACAACATCCATGTGTGTGTATATCCATAACCAAGTATGTATGTAGTATGTAACAATAGTTTTCTCAAACATATGTCAATGAAAATAAAATCGGAGCACATACAGATACTTTTATGTATTTTATACTCTTTATTGTACACCATAGACTTTTATATCCTTCCTCGCTCGCAACAAACACACAAAGATTTCCGATAAAACCTAATATTTACTTGATTTCAAACTTTACTTCTTCATGTCCGGCAAGGAGTATATTAGCCAAGTTAGAGTAGGAGAAATTCATGGATATCGTAAATATTTGAAAATTGCTGTGCGTTTGAATTTATAGTTTATCAATCATGCATCATTCTGTATGAAACTAGCAAAATGTTATCTAAACAATATGTTAGCTATAAGTAACAATTTCATTTTATAAATTTCCAAAATTCAAACCTCCGAATAAATTTTATATTGACAATGACAATAAAAATTACATGTCATATTTCGTATTTATATTTTTCCAAAATTGTTTCAATGAGTAAACTTTTATGGTTACTATTAGAACAATGTAAAATGAAACATTCAAATAATCATTCAATTTAAATAGATATGATATATGTAAGTGAAGTAACTAAAATATTGGGTCGGAACGAAAGTTCGTAGCGTTTGTAAATTAAAATTCGAAGATAAGATATTTATTTAATAACGTAATAAGTAGACAGCGGATCTTTTGCAAAATAAAAATTTTCTACTTGAATCACAACAAACCGGAGTGAAATAGAAATTGATTTTCTATCTTACTATGATTAATAAGTTGAAAAAATAATATAACAGTATTTAAAAATTTTGTTGATGTTTTTTACTGTTTTAAATTACACCTACTCATTTTTGTTATAAATGCAGAAAATCCATTGTCTAATAATAAGTGACGAAATAAATATGTTAATTTTATCTCCGAATTTTAATAAAAATCCAACTTTCGTTCTAAAAATCTATAAAAAAATTTTACAATATAACTAATGGTATAAAAACTTGATTTTGCAATAAATGAAGGACTGGAAGTCGCGAATCGTGGCAACGTCTGCGGTAAGAACACGCCCGCCCCTCATTACAAAGAATTAAAAGACTAAATCAATAGGCGCATTCGACTGCGATACCAATTTCTCGGCAAAATCGATTCGTCAGCGAAATAAACGAAATACATACAATTTGCGCCGGGAGACAGCCAAACCAGAATTGCGAACATAGATAGACAAATAGATGGATGAATTTGTTGGCGAGTGCCCAATGACTCAGGTCTCCCTTTTTTCTTTTATTTCGTTCGTCGGGCTCACGATGCACTGCGACCGGCAGCAGGCAGTCGTAAGGGAAACATTTCTCTCGGTTGGGAAAATAAAGAAGCTGGAATTTTCCCGATGCCGTGGAACAATCCGTGGAATCCATGGTCGCTCGGACTCGCTGAAAAACGTATCCGGCTGATTACATTATTACATTATCAAATTCCTCGGCATAATTATTGTTCGAGTTGTGAGTTCGCAACTTGACTTAATTGGTCACTTATTTTGAAATCAAGAATGTAGAAATTAAAATTCGAAAATGCTCGTAGAATGTAGCATCTGTGATGAACAAGTACCTGAAGTACCCGCAGGTGAAAAAGGAATCGCTGTAGCTAGAGCGTACCGTTTCGTAGCGCGGGAATTTCAAACGATATCTTAAATTTGATCGTTTTATCTGTGCCCGAGAGAGCCGAGGGCGCTCGAAATAAATCGGAAATGAAATTAGCCAAACTAGGTCGTAAAGTGTAGTTTATGATTAATCTTATCTGCATATTTCCAAGATCACGAAGAAGTTATCGATCGGGAACGGGCGCGGGTATCAAGCCGGCGCGGCGGCATTAAACTCGTAGATTTGCGATGGCCAATGCAAACTATATTATACGGTGAAATATACAGTAGCAAAACTTAAGCAAATTGGTTGGAAATAAGGCAGTAAACTGTTGCAGTTTTTATGCTAGCCGTGTGCGAGCGAGAAAGAGAGAGAGAGAGTGAGAGAGAGAGAGAGAGGGAGTGTCGGGTTGTACATAGTGTATACAGGGTGCGCCCGGTAACGATGGCACAAATTCACATGAGCTGATGGCTCGTGTAAAAATAAAGTGAAATTGCGCACTGAAATGTAACTCTTCCGTGCGCGACCGTACATTTCTGACGGCTTCTGACCGCGATAAACGCGGTTAATTGGCCCATGATTGTCTGCGAACTTATCATACGAAATCAATGGCCATCGTAAAATGAAATACTGAACTAATTTCAGGAGATACATTGTTCACGAGCTTATCACAGGAGTCAAATGGTAACAGTAAAATAAAAGATTGAATAAAATTCATGAGAGACATTGTTCTTGAACCAATTGTTCCTGATTTGATCATGCAAGTCGAATGGTAACAGTAAAATAAAAGATTGAATAAAATTTATGTGACACTGTTCTTGTACCGATTGCTTATGAATTTATCATACAAGGATAATGGTAACAGTAAAATAAAAGATTGAATAAAATTCACGAGACAACTTCATAGAAGGCCAATGGTAACAGTAAAATAAACGATTGGGTAAACTTGTCGACGTACTAATTCTTTTACAATTTCGATGACCTTGAAATAAGTTGTCAAAAGCATGGATTAGGTCTGAATACAATTCAGAACAGAAACATTGTTCTTGAACTAATTTTCTTTCATGACTTTATCATACAAGGCCAATGCTAACAGTAAAATAAACGATTGAATAAAATTCATGAGACGATTTATAATGTAATATAATGATTATTATTATTATTAGTAATATTACTTGAATTCACTTCAATTGCCCAAGTATTAATAGTTTAACTGGCTCATTTTCGCTTTTAGTTCATTAGTTATGGTATAAATTAACAATACCTGTGGGTGTACAATTACCTATATCCACTATAAATAACTACTATTAGCTGATGTGAGCAAAATAAATACAGTGGTATTATACAGTATTAATGGCCACTATGAAGTAATTGATTTGTAAATTAATATTCATACGAGGATCTCGTGAGAGATTCGTTCATTTCATTTAGACAAAACGAGAATCTGTTGCAAAAGTGATCGCATTATTCTTGTAAAGTAATGGAAAAATATTGAAAATCATTTTTGCAAAAAAAGCAAAGGCTTTATTCTCATACTGGAAGATAATTTTTCCAATATCAGCATTTCAAGGTAAAAATACATTCTGTGATTTTTCGTGTATTATTGAATATGTATATTTGTATAATAGCGACAGCATCAAAATATTTTTATTTCGTATCACTGAACTGCGAATTTTGTGCACTTATGACAAAAATGAGAAGGTATAATTTGGAAAAATGAAAGAATTAAAATATTGAAGAATACCGACGTATTATTTTGGGATTATAAAAATTATTAGTAGGTTAGTTCATTCAATTTATGTGAAGACGTAATATTCGCATCGTTAAGCGAACACAATAGCCAGAGAACGTACGTTTCAATTACGATTTAGGTAATTATAAGCAGCATTGAACGAAGACTCAAAGACGAGCAAAGTTCGAAAAATCCTAGGACTAACGTAATCGTCTGAAACTAAGCTTCCATAGGTTCGAGTACTTCCAAAAATACACAAACGAAGGATTTTAATGATCAAGAATGGAAACTTGTTAGCGAGGTTCCTTTGTGCTCTGCTCGTGACGGTTCCATGTCGTCGCAATTCAAATTACGTTCATACTAGAGTGGAAAGATGAAGTGTCCGATTACCATATTAACCTGCCACTACTCTGTGGAGTAACATTCATTACAGGCCTCGCTAATTGCAGTTATATTTCATCGTGCCCGCAATATATGTACAATTTGTACGATTTAAAATCTGTCCAATTCTATCGTATGCATTTAAGTGCCGCGAGAAATTGAGAAATGGTTCATATCGTTATAATCTGAAACGCGAACACGCAAACTCTTTTGCGAATTGATATCACCGATCCTGCTAAATCATCGGAATTTATGCGACGTGCCCTGCGTCGCACGATTATTATAATTCTTCAGAATCCCGCGGAACGAGGCGCATTCGTGCGTTATGAAATATAATTTACCACTGCGTAATACTATTCTACTTCGGAAATAAAAATACATACAATTGTGAAACGCGATTATGGATTTTAGAAATTTAATTTAATGAAGACTAGAGTATCAATTTTGTGTAAACAGATCTGATATATACAGTGACAAACGCGGTTTTTAATTTCGCGGGAATTATTGATATTAATATTTATACATCGAAGTGTATGAAAATAAGAAAATTCTATTTTTTCAGGGTATAAAGATCTAACTTTGAACAAAATGCATTTTTCACACAGTTTGGTACACAATAATTCCGTGTAACTTTCGTTGTAACATTTTTGTAATATCATTTGTTGTTCTTGAGATATTTCACGGGAAAGATATTGAAATTTTTTAGGGGCTGATTTCACCCCTTTAATGCGAAAAAATAGGTTTGTATTGCTTGTAGTCATTTGAGGGTCTAAAAAACATGTATACGTTTTTTGTAAAGTTTTACAACCACCGGTAAGTGTCATACTACAAGAACAAATATTTAATGCAAAATATTAGATGATTGCATAAGTTCGTGCCCGATTTGAAAATAAAATTCAATGGTTAAATTTTAAAGAATACAACTTTATTAATCAATTATACATCTAGTCACCATTCTTTTCTAATTGCAGTATTGTAATTCAACCAATCTTTGACCAAATCTTTAAAATTTAACCATTGATTTTTATTTTCAAATTGGGCACGAACTTATGCAATCATCTAATAATATAGTTGGGGACAATAGTAAGTGGACAGTGGACACTCTTAAAAATTGGTCCGAAGGACTTGAACTTTTTTAAGATGTTCGTATGTAGCTCATTGCAATGTTGACCGATTTCGATCAAATTTTCAGTATGCATATAAGTTACCGAAATCTACAAAACGTATTTTTTAAATGATCGTTACAGACTCGGATAAAAAAGTAGGCGAAACATCATTTTTAAAATTTTTCATTATTCCTGCCAATTACAATCTAAACAAAAACATGTTTGTTTGCTCATTCTCTAGCAAACTAGTCGGTCTAACATCTTAAAAAAAATTCAAGTCCTTTGGACCAATTTAAAAAAAAGTTATGCAATTTTTAAGAGTGTCCACTTAATATTGCCCCCGACTGTATATTATAAAGAAGAATATTGTCTAAACCAAACGTCGAAATATCTCGAAACAAAGAATGTGCGTGACCTAGACCACTTTCTCAACAACCGGTACATAATATTCAGAGCACTGTAATATTTTCTGGTTGAGGTGTAATAAAAAAGGGAATATTCTTACCGAGGATGTCCAAACATCCGAGCTGCGATATCATCGGGCTGGTGTTAATCTGGCACATGTAACAATCCCTATCGGACTCCTTCAGCTGACGAATATGAAGCCGCCACGTGCCGTTGACGACTTCCTCGGTGGCTTGGCTACTTCCTGTCACCCCAAAGGCGTTCCCGGATACTGCGCCGGACCCGGAACTTCCGCTGGCCTCGTACGAGACCGCGATACGTGCATTATGCGTTACCGTCCTCGTGTTCAGCGAGAGAATCGTCTGGTCCGAGGCACGTAGCCAGCCAACCTGGAAAATCCATTGTCATTTCCCTGGCCTTGCTTTGCCAACGACCAACTCGTTACCGCAACAGATATTTCCATGTAGTTGCTCTCGGATAACCTTAATGATTCTCGAGTGTGTCCCCGTGCCGCTTTAATTGCGAACGCTTTGCCTTCGATGTGTGCTTGATAACGCCGCTGTCATCCCAACCCCGCGGGGATCGCGAATCATCCGACAACTACATGCAAAATCCTTTTTTCTTTTTTTCGTACGTGTACGGTGTACAGCCTTTAGCATTGCGGCTACATTAAATTCAGTTTTTTCTTTTTTAACCGCGCGTGCTTCGTCTCGATGGCAAAACGCTCTAGGCTGTCCAAATTGTTACGCATGAACTGCCAAGGTGCACCGAGATTGTCTACGGCCCTTTTTGCTTGTATGAGCTCGATACGGTCTGGATTTAATGGGACGACACCCTGGGGTTGCCACTGACAACACGTTTTAATCTTGCTTATGGCGGAGAGTTATTTAGTATTACAGAGTTAGTTATAGAGTTGGCAGTGCTCTTTTCTTTCCTCTCTTAAAGATATCGCAAAGTGCAGTTAGCGCTTCTTACGACATCTTTCAGGAGGATGGTAATCAAACTTTCGGGGGATATTACCATGATATAAGCGCCGCGCCTGCATTTTTCAAATTGATTACTATGTGTCACGTTGCGTCCGTAATTCGTCCATTCAACATTGTACTCGCATCTTAATCGAAACGGAATCATATTTTGTGCGAAATTTAAGTAATTTTAAAGTCGCGTTAACAATAAAAAGAGAGAATTGGAAATTAGAATTATAAGTTCTCAATAAAAAGTTGTGCACTATCCGGAGTAATTACCAAAGTTATTATACGTTTTTTAAAAATAATGATTTATATCTTACAGTAAATAATATTCCGTGTAAAATAAATATGTTTTAGAGAAATGTTTTTTTTTAATGTTGAATAATTTATTCCAGAAAAAAATAACGTTCAACTAGCTGAGATGTCTTTTAATGTTAAGTAATTGATTTTCTATCCATTTGAACGTTCGTTTAAATGTTGAATAATTGATTGTAGAAAATAATGTCCAACTAGCAGGAATGTCTTTTAATGTTAAATAATTGATTTGTTATCCATTTGAGTGTTAACATATAATTTTACTGAAGCAAGGGCTTCAATAACCAAACGGCGTACTTTTTAATAAAGAATCCAGCTGCCAGAACAGATGCCCTAAAACTCCCGTTTGTTTCAATAACACACGGAAAGACGGTACTGTTTTGTGAATTTTTTATCCACTAACTAGAGTACCGAAACTTCTCCCGCAGTTCTAGATGCTAGATTGCGATCCGACACACCAGCAACGGTGGTTGTGGTACTTGGATCTACCAGTTCCCATAAAAATAGCGCTCTACGGATCAAAGTTCTGATTCTTCTGGCCGGTGGAATTTTTCTCTTGGGCATTCCTTAGCTGCTGTGCACTTTCGTTACCCGTATAAGTCATCCGGTTTAGCTCTCTGTGACTGTTCCTCGGTCTCTGAATTGTGTACGACAATGAAGGGAAGATAAATCGACTGCGTTTCGGACGTTTCAAACACTCTGATCGCTTATTCCGATGGATACAGAATGTATTACTATTATATAATATGAAGTTGAATAATATTATATAATATACATAGAATTGAATCATAATTTATGTATGTATAAAGAATGAGAAATATTATCTTCTCAATTTTGATTTCGTTTTTATTTTCACTTTATTATACAGGGTGTCCCAAAAATGTTGTAAAAACCAGCGTACAAAAAGTGAGTGGAATTGTTTTTGAGTCGTCAAAAAGTTGGCTGCGAATGAATATAAATGTAAATGTAGAGGCCAGATTTTGCAGGTCTTTTCGAATCGAAACACGCAATTTTCCTGAACGGTAGATTAATGTTGCACTAATTTGTAGTATTCCCTAGCCCCAGGACCGTTAACGTAGCTACTGGAACAGGGACATCAAGATTGCAACGATATACGAGAACGATATTTTCACTGAAGTCAACTTATCTCGCCGTTAATGTAATTTATCATAGTGGTTCCAAGGATCTCGGCACAGTCGTATGGCGGAAGGCAGTGAAATTAGTTACAGTGTAAACTAAACTAGACCGTGTACAGGGAATGACGTTGGAACTCATACCACTGCACCGCCGATGAAGATGCTAGCCGGTGCTATGCATTGCCTGCAGAAAATGTACCCCTGGGATTTAGTATTATAGAAATTTCGACTGGGACAATGCACCAATCAAATCAATGGGGTGCTGGCGAAACGAGATACCGTACTATCTACAATATTACTCCTTGTAGAAAACAGACCGGGTCAAATTTTATTTCGAACCAAAATAAGAAATTTGAAATCAGTGACTCCCACTAATTTATCTGACACTGATAAAAAGACAATAACTTTTTTAATATTGGATCATACTATTTGAACTTTCTTGAGAAATTAGAGCAATTAGTCTACTAATTTTTTCAAAAATTGCAACTGGTCGGAATTGTAGAGAAAATACTAAAAGTTGCATTTTACAACTTTTCACGTGGGCTTATATGGAAAATTTGGGAAGCACATTTCGTAGATCTGTATCAATTGAACATATTTTGAAAATTTCATCAAAATCATTCAAATCAAAATTACAGTTTTTCACGAGATTTTCAAAGATTCATACATCTTTCAATGTCTGTCGTTTTTCCCCGCATCAATCGATTTCGATGAAACTTTCACGGTGCATATAATTGACACAGATTTACGAAACGTATTTTCTTTTCATTTTCAATGTAAGTCCACATTCTATTCTATTTTTTATGTTAAAACTTACTACATTTTTAAAATTATTATATTGCTAAGAATTAACAAAATGATTTTATACGAATCTCAAAATTGTAGGAACTTCTAAGAACTGCATAGGTTCAACGAATTATGTACCATTAATAACGGAATTGCAAAATTAGAAAGTTTCAATTTTTTAATTACAACCCACGATTTTGCAGTCACTGGTTTAATTAGCCAGGCCCATTAAACTATATTCTACGTATTCGTCATTACGGATGGAATAACTATCTCACACAAAAACGTTGCGTCATGTGTTAATCGTTAATTGTTCGTAATTTCAAGAAATCTATTTTTGTGGTCGAACTTGTTATGATTACTTTTCTTCATTGTGATCCCAGCGATTAATCATTAAAGGTAACTGCAACGACCACGGTGTCCGCAGATCTCGAATAGATGGATTTGCCCTTTCTTGAAATTGAATTCTTGTAAAAATACCTTTCCACCGATTTAAAAAGATAAGAAGATCTCGAAGTCGACAGATATTTTATGAACTCAAAGAGTTATCCCTACGGTACCGTTCAGTCAGTAGATTAACAAGAAAACGGTTCAAAGAATTTTTAACGTAGCATTAAAATTTAAGCTATCTAAAATCCCGTAATTCTTGATTGTGAAGTTAACTGGAGCGCCAGTCAAGAAATAATAGATGACTGCTCTTCCGACTGAAATTTTCTGCAGATTTAATTATAACGCGTTTATTGATCCGGCGTCTTTCATCCTTGTTTTTCCAAACAGACGTTCTTTTATTGTTAATTTCAACATTGGCGAATTTGATCATTCATTTTCTCAATAACTTTTACACTGTAAATCATACCAGCTGAATGTGATCGAATAAAACTGTGTTAGTAAGTGAATTACTGTATAATAATTTCAGAAAATATTTGTACTATAGAATATCTAATAATTGTGTTTCTGCAAAATGTTTAAAATTTGCAGTCGTATCAAATGAAAATTTGATCAGGCGAACCAGGCCTATTCAACTTCTTCGTCGCGAGCCACATATGGCCCCATCATCGATCAGTCCGTTCCCCTACTACCTAAGCTTATGTCAAATAGTAGGGGCACGTCACCTCCCCCTTCCCTTTAGCGGAATGAAGAAGCGGGAGAACGAGCCAAATGTGCAATGGGCCTGAAGTAAACGATAACAACAATTAGAAATCACAACAAAGTGCAATCAATAATTACCAGACTGCAGATTTTTTGCAGATGTATATTCACTAGAACTCGTTGATAGAAACAAGAATCGTTGGTCTTGCACTTATTCATAGAAGACACAATTAATTTTGAATTAGGTAATTTTGTATTAAGAAATAATACATAACTGCTTCCAATCTGTTGTGTAAAAATGGGCACCAGCAAAATTAGTCAACAATAAACAGGCGTAGTAGAGAATATAAAATTTTGAAACTCGACTTTATAAGAACTTGTAGTTTATACAAGAATAAACAATAAAACAATAAACAATTTAAGATGCTAAAAGTGATTAATCAAGTGAAAACTCAATTAATAAATACCTATATAACAGTCAAAAATAAATATCATTTGTTTAATTCTCCAGGTGTTTGTGATTAAACTTGCAGACGAATGTGTTGTTATTAACAAAACCAGGAGTCAGACAGCAGTTGGAGATTTCAATGATCCCATCGAACAGGTAAACGATAAAGTATCTTCCATGGAAACATTTATTTCGTTTGACTCTGGCGAGCAGCATCGGCCACAAACGCATAAAGATCTCTCCATGCCACCGGATACAAGGTCCCTGAATTTCGATTGAAGTAATATTGCCCGTCCGAAATAAGATCAAGTAATTCAACTGATGAAAGCTATAGCGGAACAAGGTGGCTGATAGTTTAGCTGAAAAGAGTGCGAAAGGGAGCCTCTATTGGAAGCTTCCGTCCCCTTTGGTTCCGGTGAAGATGGAGCTTAGAGATTGGAAGTAAACCGGGGAAGAAGAACGTGTACGGCTAGAGGAAGAGCTATGTCGACAAGCGAAAGCCTTCTTAGGATTAGGGCAATCGGCAAAGCGGTGAAAAGAGTTGTTAAGTGTACTTGTGGCGACCGGAGGGAATATAGCTACATCTCTGATAAATCTAGGATCATTTACACATCCTCGCAATCGCGTCGTAGACTCGAAAAATTCGGGACCGCAAGTATCACTTGCATCCTGTACAGGGTGTTTCAAAATTATATGTCGCGACCACTGTAGCGTGATTCTGCACTTCTGGATCGGTGGAGATCTGTTACAAGAATGGACCGCAAAATTCACCTTAAGGCGGTAGACTCGTTTCCAGGATTGCAAGGGTACGGGATAGGGATGGGATCAAGTACCTCGCAAACAGGTTCGAACTTTGATTGATCGAGCCTATGCCAGACAGTTTCGAACCTTTTACAAGTACTTTGGTAAACGGAAATAATACTTGCAAGTACATTCGAATCTCGGTCAAACAGATTCGAAACTTTTATGAAAATTGTACCGGAAATTCTCTGATTTTTCTAATCACTATTTTTTCATCGTCTGCTGTGTTAGAAGTGGAAAATTATCTAAAATCACAATGTTTAGAACGCAAAGAAGACCCGTTATTATTTTGGCGTGAAAATTCAATGAAAAACCCCATTTTATCAAAAATTGCACGTGATTATCTTTGTATAATGGAAACTTCAGAAAGAGTGTTTTCAAAAGCAGCAAATATCATGGATAAAAAAAGAAATAGGATAAAACCAAGTACTGTAAATGAAATATTATTCTTAAATAGTTACGAATTTAATAAAGAAAGTGCTTAAGACCTCTCCTTAAGACTATGCTGTTCTGATTTCCAAGATTCGAATACTACTTGTGAAAGATTCGATTCCTTTCAACATCGAAGTGCTTATAAGCATCTTTTCGAAACATGTAAGTACTCATTCCGTGGTTCGATATCAGTTTTTATAAAATGAATACTTTTCAAATATAATCATTGAAACATTATTGCTTTTAAGTAGTAATCGAAGACCATGAAATGGGACTTGGTTATTGAAATTGACTCGGATTCATGAGTACATATTGAACTTGAACCCATCCCTAGTGCGGGATTCGCCTTCTCATTTCTCGATAGTAGAGACACGGTGTTTTTCAGTAGTCAAAAACGCTAGATAAAAGATCGCTCTAGGGCGCTATCTCCCTCAAAAGTCCTATTTTTTCGTTTACGAGGCGTAATTTGCATTATTCGGCAGCATGTAGCTATGAAAATAGCTCACTGAATTAGTATTGTCTCAAGACAGATCATGTTGGATACCTCGACGATGAAGCTACCGGGCCCCTCAACGGCGCACCTCTTTCATACAAATCGAGACATCGCGGTACTCATTTTCGAAGCGCAATTCCACTTTCCCCCGGATGTAAGGTTGCAATAAAAATGCAAATTCACGTAAAGATTCGCAGTTCGGTTACATCGCAGACGGTGTCCTGATGAAAAAGTTGAAACATCGAGTCAGTGGACATGGAATAGCGAACAGTGATAGAGAACTTTGTTAGGGGCCGAGGGTCGGAAGGTGCGAAAGTTATGAGAGTCGCCTCGTGGATTGATGTTCTACAGTGAAGCGATCTGCAAGACTGTCACCTAGACCCCCTAATTCATTGCCTCCCGGTGGCTAGACTGGCCCGGGGCTATGAAGTATGAAGTAATAAAGATGGAAGTGGAAGATTGACCGTTCTCTAGGACACAATTTCTTATAGATTGTCAACCAGACGTCGAGCAGCCTCGCCTTTCATCAAGACGATGATACCTCCCGGAGTTGGAGAAGGACATAACTTTGAAGATTACTCGTCTTAGGAACAGATCCCGCGATGCTTCAACAGAGTTCCACCCAGGCCACCGGGTTGAAACGAAGTAACTAAGCAAAGTATTGAAGCGTGTGGCCACGCGAAATTCTCCGACGGATTGCCGTGCGGTCTAAATCCCGGAGTTTCGAGATGATACACCCCATCTTGCGCGGTCGACGAGAGCGAACAGAGATCCCGATTGTTATTCAGTTTATCATATCTACCTACTTATTCGGGCAGCAGCCTGGCTTAGCTGTTTAAACAACCTGGCTTATGGAACGCGACTTTTGCGATTTATTCTTCAAGACACTACGAAACAGTTCCTCGTGAAACTTTTAGGATAATTTATCTCACGTTCAAGGAATATGCACAAATTTTTTCGCTGAAATACATATATGGCGTAGAAATGCGTATATGTGAACACCTACATGCCTGATAAGAGCACGGCAACTTTTTTAACTTAACCTAATTTAACTTCTTTTGCCGACTTAAATTTTCAAGAGAATGATTCATTTTTGACCGATGGTTCCTGTGAGAAGTTTTCTCCTCTCGGTGAGCAGATCATGATACAATCTTAAAAAAAGTTTGACGTTCAAAAAGTCTGTCAAGGTCACTACTGCACCAAAATGTTTTGATGAACCGGAAATCGAACAATATTTTCCAGTTCATACATTGTGAATGAATTTACAAAAGACAGAGAAGAATAAATATTGATGAAATAGTAGGATTTTAAATTTGAAAAATCAGAAATTTTCTGTTTGTGCATTCTCACGTTTTAAATTACATAGTCAGTGTAATAAATGTTTCTTCTGCTTTAGAATTTGTCTAGTGATCTATTAAAAGTCTAGTCAAATTTCTATTATATTTTCATGATTCAGATCATTTGTCTAGTAAGTTCTTTCTTCGTTTTGTTTTTCATGAAATAATTTCAAAAACTTTACATAAGCGATTTTCGAAGTAAATCTGATTTAAAGTTTACTGATACTAATAGTTTGTATTTCATTGTGCGAGAGGTCGCAAGGTATAATACCATGTCATCGTCCTCCTCCAGTTTCATATATATTGTCCAAACCACTTCTGAGATCGATCCTTTCGACCTATTCAACTTACGTGTCCTTTATGCTCCCGGAATCATTCGGGCGAAACGATTGCGGGTTTTTTCCCTGCTTTTCCTACTCATGGGGTTCACTATTTGTGAGGATGTACGACGTTTCATGGGAACTTAATTCTTTTCCAAATGGACATCAATTTGTCTTCGATAAATCGTTACGACGTTCGAGAGTAATAGGACCAGTCGATGATGAAGAGTTTGTGGATGCTCGAGTCTATACAGTAGTAAAAAGTTCTTCCATAGGGCTAGAATTCTTTTTTTTGCAGAATGACGTTCGCGAAAAAGTTGAAAATGCTCTAATATCTTCTGACGCTAACTTCCAGTGTAAAATATGAATATTTAGATTTATTTTTACTTGTAATCTCTTAAATTTTACAAAGACGTCTTAGACATGCCATACGACAATTTATATTCTGCACAGAGATTTGCAGTTTATTCATCAACAAGCACGAGATAATTTTCCTCACAAAGATGGACACGCGTGACCAAGGTGAATCATTAAAATTGGATCAAGCGGATGTGAAAAAAGAATTGATAGAACCCTAATTTTGATAAAGCAGACTGACACTTTCAACAAAGAAGAATGTCTCCACCACATTTCATTTATTACAATTATAAATCCCGCTCATTCCGCAACATAATCGAAACGTCCCAGACATTTCGTTCCGAGGAGACAGAGGATCAAAGCAGCCATAAAATCCGAAGTCTAATAAATCGACACTGCGAAGAACCAGCCGGTTCTGAAGCCGGGTAAGCCCGAGCTCTCATTTCTCGGTTAGAGGAATGATAATTCCCTGATTCGTACAGTGTCGGGGCGCAAAACAAAATGGAAGTAAAACAACACGAGTTTGGCTAGTATTTCCGCGGAGAAAAGATCCTCGGGAACTATTTGGACTAGGCTCCCCCCACTCCCCCGAGCGAGCTTATCTTAATCCTTGCCTGCCTGCCAAGCTGCCTTGAGTGGCTTTCTATAGACCGAATATTTCATCTCGGTGGATACTTTACGGGCGGAATCTGTCGCTAGAGAAAATGTGTCTCCGTCTCTACTTTCGCCTGTCGGGGAGATCTTGCCATCGCCTAGCGCCTGTTCCCTCTTTTCTCGTTCTTCCCGCAGCTCTTCGTCTCTCTTTTCCGCGCTCTTTACCCTCGCCCGTGACTCGTCCATCCTTCTTCCCCAGGAATATATAGATTTCGATCGGAAAACTTATTACTAAATATAGCCGGCGTCGCGAGAGAGGACGACTTTCGGCCGGATTAGGACGGAGAAGAAGCTGAGGTGAGGAAGAATTTTCCGCAAACACGTACACACAAACGCAGCAGCCGGAATGCCGACGAAATCACTCTTCTTTCCTTCCTTCCTTCCTTCCTTCCTTCCTTCCTTCCTACCCTTCTTTTTTTTTCTTCTTCGTACCTGTACCGCGTGCAAGCGATTTAAGTCGATCCCAGCACGATCTGTTTGACTTTTACGCGGTTGCGCGAGCACGTACCCTGTTGTATGAAGATTAAGTGGCCGTTGATGTAAGAGATTTACAGAGAAACGGAGATAGAGAACCGGAAGAGGAAGGGGACCGACAATTTTTCGTTTCCGGTGATTCAATTCCGTCTCGTATACGTCACCCTGCTACACCCCCGTCCTGTAGAAGTGTGCGCCACATTTTTGGGTTTCGTCTCAGCCATGGGATCGTGTACCGTCTCCTTTTTATTCGAACCTCGTGAGCACGCTTCGCAGGATTTCCTGCCTGTCGTGGATGGAGCCGTTCAAATCTTTGTACATCGATTTTTCGACCTGTACTTCGAGACTGTTTTTTCACCGACTTTTCGGATTCTCATAGATTCGGATGTATAGAGCGTCAAGAAATGATGTGTAAATACCGTTACAGCGTGATTGTACACCTTAGGGTCGGTGAAAAGGAAAAAGATCCGCTGTCTACTCATTACCCCCTGATCAGTTCGGATAATCGAGGTCCTATTGTGTCGTGAATTAAACAGGCAAATACTGTCCAAATATTGTGTCGTGTTTGGAGTGATTTTAATAAAAAATACACCACGAATACGTTGGTACACGTTTCAGTAAATTACATTTAAAACAAAAAGAGTTTAATCATTTAATTAATATTATCTCACCGATACTCAATAGTGTCAGTACTCTGATTACAGGAACGCATATTCGTGGACATCGAATTCTGTGGACACTCGAGAATCGTTCGAGTTTCATTTTGAAAGCCAATATACCGGTGCAACCAAGGCGCGAGAATTTAATTGCTATACTTCGTGCGGTTTTATGTCGTCCATTCTCTACGTCATTACCTGGTACTTTCCTATGTTGCGAACGGTGCAGGAAAAAATGACTTCGCGGCCAATGGCGGCCGTTTGATTTCCAACTGGAGTGACGAATATTGGTCCTGAGTTGATGTTCGGATCTGAAACAATGAACACGAGATTAGATTCAAACGATTCATTGATCTCTATTAGAGCTGAAACTTCGTTTAAACTGCAAATACATTATGCAATCTGCCGTATACGAACATCCATTAGCCAACTGTTCTGACATCTGCACTCTCCTCTGTCCGGACGTGCAGTTATGCGGACAGAAGGTTCGTTAGCAAATATGTAGCTGTTACAGCTCCAGTTACATGTACTCTAAATTTCAGTTGCATTAAATGAAAATGCACTAAAAATTATGCTTTTCGCGAGGAAGAATACGCGGAAGAATTTATAAACCGTAGAGAAGCATGCCAGCAATTACGAACAAAATTATTAATTATGATATAATACCAAGATTTTATAAAAGAGTAATTTAGGAAACAGTTTTGAAGGGTCTTCCATTAAGAGGTGTCATTTTAATTTTCGCGCTACTTTTTATGGATTCGAGTAGATTAGAGTTGTCACTCTTCGACACGTGGTTAGTGAAATTGTAAAAAAAATTATTGATTGTAAAAAAACAGCGTTTTTGAAATGAAAGAAACTTATGAAATATTTTATCCTTTTTTAATTTGTAAATTGCTGGCTCCATAATTTATCGTTCGGAACAGCAATGAATGAATGACGTGTTGAAGTCGAATAACTGAAACTTTGTTAAAAATATATCGAGTTTACAACTACAATTACGAGCAGTTAATGCGGTTGATAGTTTGATCTTGTTTGCTGCATATTGAAGTTAAAATTTCTCGTGAAGTTCGCTTACGAAACTTCTAATGTTCGTTGGATCGCGTCTTAATATAGGACGTAACATAAATTATGACTGTGGTTTCTTAACATGGATAGTTACTTCCTGAATCTATTATTATCATGCTGCGCGCTGAAGCGATATTTTCTTAATTAGATTCGAGTTCGTACTTGAAATGCTTTATGTGTTCTTTGCAAAAGTAATGTCTCCTCCAGTGGACTTAAATAATATGATATCCATTCTTTTAAAACTGCGTGGTATTATTAAAATGAGACCAATAAATGTTCCGTAATTTTATGTACAATTACGAACACATGCATTAGACAACAATTTTATAATTTTCTACAGATAAAGCTTGTTTTACGCTCTATTTAATTATGCTTTTGATATTTAATTTTATTCAAATTTTTATTAAATCATTTGGCTTTTATTTAGGCATTATTTTTTTCTATGAGCACTGTGCATTCGTTGACACTTCCTTCGCCCCATACTTCGTTGATATTCCGAGCCGCTTGAACTTTGACCTAGTTTGAACACATAGAAAAAAATAATGCGAAAATCGCGTTTTGACATCCTCAAATAGAAGCAAAATAATTTAATAAAAATTTGAATAAAATTAAATATCAAAAGCATAATTGAATAGAGCGTAAAACAAGCTTTAAAATGACATATAACTCATTAAATTAAGGTAAATATTTATTGGTATAAAATTGTAATTAAAACAAAGAAACAAAAATCCTGCATTTTCTGCTTCTTCACTTCTTGTTCACTACTTCATCACGGCGCGACACCAACGCTACGCTCAGTGGAATCTGCCGCCGAGTCGGACTCTCGCCATCGCGCGTCGAGACCGCGCTCTCATTGATCTGTGTTTACCGCGAATAACTTTTTCGTTAACAAAGTCAAGACGGATATATTGGCAAATGAAGATGTCCCTTTAAACAACTCGAATTTCGTAAACATAAATTTTTACACTTTGAACGCGTGTAAAGTTCTACATAGGGCTGCACTGTAACTTGGGTATCCAGAAATTTTTGACATTCTCCTATGCAATCCAGTAGATTTGGACGAAAAAATGCCAAAAATCCAAGTTTTCATCCTAGGAGATTACTGGTTCGAAGGTTATGAGTGTTTAATGTTGAGCGTTTTACAATGTTTTTGACAGGACAGCATTTTCTCACCCTTATTACTCGATTGCATAGGAGAAAGGCAGAAACTTCTGGTTACCCAAGGTACAGTTTAACCCTACATAAAATTGCGATGAACAACCGGTTCACAATAAGTCGATTATGGCGCACTTACACCGACAATGTTGGTCGTTTAAAAGTTGCGGCCAACTTGATCAGAGACTACAGAAACTTTGTAATTCAATTATGGAGAAAATTCTCTATTGGAACTTTTCTTTGAATTACCGCGGAGATAACACTACAGGGATAAATCAGCCTTTACTGCTCCGTAAGTTTGGAATTGTCGGAGGAATTCAATTTCATATTAATCTACATGAATTGCTTACACCTTCTTCAGTTTTTGAATATATTTAAATAGACTTTCAAATACGAGTATATTTTATATTTTTTTAACATACTTGAAATACTTTTATACATATTCTTTCATTTCTTAATATGTGTAAAAAACTTTCATATACAGTCTAAAAACTAATAACATTTTTAAAATTCTCTCAAACGACTTCAGTGCTTTCATCGTGTTTTACATTTACCAAATAACGCGCGCGCGGCCTTAACAAAATTTTCAAAACATTGCTATTGGTTAGCGAAGAAAATTGCGAAGAGGAAAATGAAAATTCTAATATAAGTATTTGCTAGTAAACTAATCCTTCTAACATGTTAAAAAAACTGAAGTTGCTAGTTTGGCAATTTCTATTAGTTTTTAAAGGGTGTCCACTTAATTTTCGTCCCATCTGTACATTTTTTATTTTTTTTAATAAACTTTAAAATATTGAAACTACTCTTTACGTCTATTGTGTACGCACGTACGTGAAAGTATTGTATACACGCCGTTTTTAATTTGCAACAAAAGGATATATTCGGATTACGAATGTTCTACCATCGCATGTTTCACCAGAACTAAAAGAAACAATTGCAGTTACTTCTGCTTTGTTCCCTGTTTTCCCCACGTGCGCGTTTTACACCGGTTTTCTGAATACAAATATCATCCGTCGGAAGAATGGTAGCTGTCATTTGGGATGGCATACTAATTCCAGCGGGAAGGATATTACGTTCTAGCGGCGTACGGCGGTGGCGTGGGTCTCGCCCTTCGCCGGCATTTTTCTTATAATTTGTCCCAGCGTTGCGTGCAAAAAGGAGACAAAAAACGAATTAAAGCCACGGAAGCAATTTAGATATTACTTACGTCGAGAATGGTTCCCCGCTGTCTGTGGGGGACCGACGAAGAAACACGGGGGAAGAGTAACGGGCGCGTAGAAAAAGAAAGTGATACGCGAAAGGTGATGCTCGTGTGTGAAGACAAAAAAAAAAGAATGAGAACAGAGAAACCGGGGAAGAAAAGAAAACGAAACGAATGGGAAAGTAACACTGAATGGACTAAAAATCCGTATAAATGAAAACGTCTGGGAGAACAGAAGGCATTCCCCGGGAAAACGAGACCAGCCGGAAAAATAAAATCATTGAATTGTTGCTGTGGTGTCTCTACAAAGCAACATAGATCTATGTATGTCATTTCTAGGCAGTGTCGCCAGATGAGGGGAATTGACTCGAATTAAGGGGAAAAAGTTACCCTTACTCTGCTAGTACCGGATTTAGCTTAGACTATATACATACATATATGTATCTAGGGTGTCTCGAAATTCCTTCAACATCACATTTCCGGATGTTGAAGGAATTTTGAGGCACCCTGTATTTAACTATATAGATTACGAGAATTTGAAAATTAATCGTATAATAAACTTATATTTATCGCTAATATCGATATAATAATATTATTTTATTACTGCCTAATTTAAGTGTGGCCTCTAATGGTAAAAAGGTTCCCCACTTCTGGTATGTGGTCTAAGAGATTTAGTCACGTCATATTGTGACGCATGCGTCACGTGACGGCTCACGTGACCGGGCCGGAAGCGTGGGAGAAAGCGTCGTAGAAGGGGAAGGTAGAGTGATGTGGTTGAATGATACAATGGAATATGAAGGTTAAATGTGCCCTCGAAACAAATTAAATCGATCACTCGGTAACTCACCAAAGGAAAATCATTGCATCCAGCTTCAGCTCTTTGGTTCAACCAGGAAAGGGTAGTTACAGAGAAAATTCGGATTATCGGATTTCCATTTATTCTCTCTATTTAATCGCATGCAAAAATTCTGAATAAAATCTGGCACGTTGCAGATACCGGGACACGTACTAGGCAATTTTTTCCGATTTTATCCGTTTGATATTCCAGCTGAATAAAATTATACTCCGTGGAAGACTCGGGAAGCGTTCAGTTTTTATTGGAGTTTAAAAGTAACGTAATTTTGTTATTGACAAAATATTTTGTTGAAGTTAGTGCACAATATTTTTGTAAATTCGTTGGAAGAGTGTGTTGCAGTTAAATAGTTGAACAATATCAAAAATCGGTTGAAAAGTTTACAACAGAACCATGCACGTGGATAAAAGCCAATAGAAAGTACATTAAATGTTACATAAAATTACGAACTTGTCATTAACACTTCTAGATTAATTATTTATACTTATTTTACTTATTATTTTTGTTTTTCATTATTGTTTTCCAAATTGAAAAATCAATAAGATTTTACGAAATATTGATATAATGTACAACATAATGGTGACAGTTTTATGGTACAGTAGCGGTTTTTAATGAAAGAGTTTCTCACCATTAGGATAAATAATATACTACATTAAAATAAACTATAAATAAATAAGATGATACAGAACCCAATCATCTATAACTTTGTAATAGATAAATATTTTTAAACCAAAAAGATTACAAAATATTCTCTAAACTAGACCATTTTATATAGCAAAAGCATTTTTGACTATAGACTTTCAGTTTCTGAGAAAAAAATTGCCAAAAATAACTTTTCTTCGATCTCGTCAGCACGACCCCTTAAAACTGTTATCATTGTGTTTACTGTTCCCGATAGAATATTTTGTACAATACGCTATGAGTATTGTATTGAGTGCTATCTTTTAAATGTTTCAAAATCGTCAAAGTTTGTCAAACATTCGTCACTGAACATCAGCATAAATAGAAATCTGGACAGGTGAAATCTGTCGATCTTGTTGAGCAGTCGATGTCGCACCCATATGTCATTAGTCGACGCAGTAGCACAGACTGCAGAAGATTGATGGTTTCTTTGGTTGTGTGCGCTGCAGCACCGTCTTGTTGATAGCACGTATCTTTCGGACCTCGTCCATTCTATTCAGGTGCCAAAAAGTAGCACAGCGTCTGACGATACCATGAACGAGTGACAGAATTGGCATCGCCTGCTATTTTCGAGACAAATGGCTCGATATCAATGGCGCTGCAAAATTTAACATTTCCTTCTGTCGACAGTTTATAACGTTCCAGAGCAATTTCTTGAAGCGTTAAACCTTTGTACAAAATCTCTGAATTTACACTGGGATGGTTCGTTTCAATTGTTTGCTGAGCCGTGACAACGTAATTGTTTCAACGATTTATTAATTACTCAGGAAGAACGTTCATTGTTATTGATGTTGCCATAATCATGGACTTTTCATGTTCACGATATGTAGGACTTGAAATGTAAATTGTTTGTATTAATTGCAAAACGTAGAAACTTAGTTTGCAATGAATTCAGACAATTTATATTTTGTATAAAAATCCGCCAATTTGTAAAACTGTATAAGACTTTAATGAAAACACTATCAAAGCCGCTGAAAATCATTTTTAAGATAAGATACAGCGTGGGAAATTGTTTGTGTATTTTAAGTGCGTGTTTCGAATATATTGCGGCATTTTCCACCGCTTTTGTGGCTCGTAAAAGCGATGGAGATATGATCTGTAAAGAAGCGGCAACACCAGCTTCAAATTGTGCCCAAGGTCCCTCGATTTGGGGACGTGTACATCAAAGGTTCCGACGGAAGTTTCGTCTCTGGTTAAGTACTCTGTGTCGCTGGCAAAATACGCGAGAGTCTCTCCATTCGAAGGCTCGCAGGCTTGCCAATTTTTTCGAATTTGCCTGTGAACCTCCAGACTATTGCAACTCGCGACAAAACTGTATAAGACGTGTGATACTTTTTAGAAAGAATTATACATTTTCTCACCTGTGGGGATAAGATCCCCAACAATACACAACGACATACGGGATACCTATTTGAATCGAAAAGTATGCAAATATCTCCCAAATTAACTCTCTCTAATGCATTAAAATATATGTGGTTCCATATAAAAAAAGCTCTATGCCTCAACCTACGAAAAAAATATTGATATCAAATAATGCTCCCATCGATACCATACAACTTTCGCTCGAAGCATTTTTCGGTACCATAAATAATTTCAGAGATATTCGCGGAGATCGATTTCAACGGGACACGCTGTATACAGAAAAGCTTGGAAAGAGAGCGAGATATTCTTACTCATCATCTGACTGATGAAAAGTGTCTAACGTGAGTATTAGAGGAATTGGAATAAAACGCGTGCGCCGAAGAATGATCGTCGTGCCAAGAAAAAGATTGAAAGAATGAAACACAACCGGGCGTGCGCGTGCGACAAGAGGAAAGAAATAGAGTGGACGTGGTAGCAGCCGAGTATGGAGACACATAGAAATGAAGGTATGAACGGGAAACGGAAGAATCTCTGCTCGAAGCGAATGAGATAAGAGAAATGCCCTGCTGTCGCGTTAACGATCGGGAAATATTTTCTTCCGCTGCGAACAGACAGCGGCGCGGCGTGTCGATGCAGCGATTTACCGACTTTAATAAACTTATCTGCCCTACCTCGGTCCTTGTCCTGCTATCCACTCAATATCTGACTCGCTGCCGGTCGTACGTGTGCAATTTTGTCAATTCCCGTAAACAAATTGTCTGTACGAGCTAAATCAATACCCTTCGGTTTCAACATAATATTCCGCGGTAATTACTTACAAAGAGGCAGTCCTCTCCGATTTTTACGACTTTTTCCTTTTCATGTAATAGAGGCTCTCTTTTGGTTTTCGTGATATTTACAAAAATCTGTTGCTACTACTACAATACATAGATTGCATTTTTCGTATGCGTGCACGCCCTGTGGCAACGTTCGCGTCAGCCTGGTCCGGCTATCTCTTGATGGGGAATAAACTGATACCACTATTTTGTTGCACACATAATATTACAGTCGACCCTTGATAACTCGAATCTCAAGGGAAGAACTAAAATCTCCGAGTTATAGAGGTTTCGACTTACCGAAGACTTCGAGCAAGAGAGGTTTACCCTACGAAAATTTGACTTGCAGGGGGTTTGTACAAGAGCTAATAATTTGCTGATTGTAATAGTTTTAAAGAAAAAAATTTGAGTTGTTGGAGATGATTTATGTATTTTTTATATACACTACTATGCAAAAGAAAGAAGCACCCAGTATAATTATAAGATATAATGACAAATATCTTTACGTAAAAATTGTATTGTACAATGATTGATTTATTGCATTTCAAGTATTGGATAATCCGCAATAATACATATTCTCTGAACTATTCAATTAAACAGCGGAATCCTTTTTCAATTTTCTAATGTTTATAGGTAATGTTTTAACAAGTCACAAATTAAGTCGCCAGCATATTCACAGTCTCTTTAAATTAAAGATTAATTTCTGAGGATTTCAAAGGAAATTTTCCAATTTACATAATTTGTTGTAGGTCTACTGTGTAAAAGAGAATTATGGAGCTCATTAAAGTTTATCAATGATTTCGGATGTGTGTTAAGCAAGCTATATACTATACACTTTAAAGCAAACCTGCCAAGTATGTCTGCACAGGCCTGCAGGTGCACTGGGCGTTCGTAGTGCATCCGCACACTCTGGCAAACCTAACAGTATACAGTATACAGTTTTATGGGCTGACCGTGACATCGATAGACGACGTTTTAGCGATAGTAGGCTCAGGGTATTAGCTACAAAAATAGTGTTCTAACCCTAAAATAAAATGGGATACATCGTGGAAAGAACGGTTGACAAAAGGCAATTTTTTTAAAGGAGTTGTCATTTATAGAAAAAAACATTTGTTCAAAAATTTATGAAGGAAAATCTATCTAAAACTCCATTCTGCAATTCCTGTATTAATTAGAAAGGAAGGTACAATTGCAAAGAACGTTATTTCAACAAAGAAAGAAATTTTTATCGCATGTTTATTGCAAAATGTTTGCTGCATTTTTCTTCGATTGAGAAGAAGAAAGAAATAAATTCATTAATTATAAGATTTTCAAATTTTAAAGCCTTTTTTAAATCCTCTTTGACAAACTGTATTTTTCAACTAATAGTTAAGTGACTTCAAACCAAGGTTAAATTCAGCCTAGTAATTTCACTGCGCATTTCGGGTAAACACGTACGCGTCTAGTCTCTAATTTTGCAGACAGCTTGTTTTGACAGTCTGCCAGGTGGCAGCGTCTCCAAGAAAAGAATTGTCCTCAGTCAACAGCAGAAAAAATGATTCGCTACCTTTGACCTCGTTTTCCACTGGTCTGACATTTAACTAGGAGATCACGACTGATCTGACAGATACGAGGGGAATCTTATCAATATTTGTAGACGGACACGTCGTAAAGTTTGCTGACAAACAGTATCCGATATACGATATTTAAAACCCGTGTACGCTATATGTACAGCTAATGCTAACATCGACACAGATACAGGTGCACCGGCGACAAATAGAGGAAGAAAGTGGCGAGTATTTGCCATGCATCTGGATACCTCGGAGTCCCTCAAAATATTTTCGCAAGCTTTGCGTGACGTTTTTGCGTCCCCAGCACTGCAATATCATCTTTTCTATGTGGAAACCATCACCTGGGAACTTTTTTATCATTTTTCTTATCCTGTTCTGTCACAAAGGAATATTTACATTTTATATATTGTGTTCGTTTCGAGAAAGTTTTCTGCGCTCGTGTAGCCATAGCTGTAGCTACAGCTTGCGTTTCAGAAAAATTAAAATTGCAGCACAAAATGTTATGTACAGCCTCGAGAAACTCTCGGAAAATATTCAAGATAAAAATACAGTTTGAATGGCAGAGGTTGTATGGTTCTTCTCGTATAATAACAGGACCGAGATCATTTCCTAGGAAATTAAAAGATGTAGAGACCGCAGAGGATGGCTACCTTTATCTCAAACCCTGCCTCTTTGACGATAATAACTAAAAATATAGTGTACTAATTCTGAATTTAACGATAATATTTTTACATGCATAACTTTGTACATAGGGTTCAGTGCACGAGAACAGATAATTATTCAAAGACGTGAACAGTAATTGAACAAAATAATTGTTAATTCTGTACAAACTTTATTTTATATTGCAAACACAGTTTGAATGTTTATTGACTGTTTATTCTGTAAATATTTTGCGATTCGTTGCAAAAATGTACAGTGCATTTAAGAAGTTGAACAATTAAATACTCGATTCTCGAAAATTGCCTATATCCAAACTGTAATAATTTTGTTAAAGAAAATAATAAAACAATATTTCGTAGCCACGTGCAAACATTCGCGCGCGGTCTGATTTATGGCGCGTAGCATTTGCGATGTAAATCGGCCGGCACAAATCATCGAACACCACTTGCGCTCCATTTGAATCAGTCACTCAAAAGTAATTTTCCGAGTGACAGTTCGAGTAAACGAGTCCCGCGACAGGTCAATCTTGGTCCTTGCGAACCCAAGAGGATTTAATTGGATCCACGGCTACGTGTCCTTGATGCACGCTCGGTTGCCACTCTTATTTCGCAGGATTGGGAAACTTCATTGATTTATTAGAGTTCGTTGCTCGCTAAATTCCGATTGGTGTCTGTAATTAACACGGTGGCTGTCTGGTCGATGACAAATGATACCAATCTTGGATCAGGTTTCGGAATTTATTTTTATTATCTCTAGACTGTATCACACACAATAAGAAACGGTGTCAAAGACAATTGTCGGAGACAGATATGAAATAAAAATATATACTTTTTTAAAAATAATTTTGAGTAAAGAAAATACTCTTCCTCTTAAAAAAACGACAACTTTTTTAATATTGGACCATACGATTTGAAATGTTTTTGCGAAGTTAGAGAACAATTGCATCGCTACAAAACGCGACCAAAATTTTTGAAAAAAACTTGCAAGCTATCGGAATCGTAGGGAAAATAATAAAAGTTGTATTATGCAACTTTTTTATGTGGGCTTATATGGAAAATTCCGACCAATTGCATAGAACGTGCATTTATGCCAAGAATGAGTAGATCAAATTGCAGTACAGTAAAATTTTCTCAGTATAAAGGTGATAAGGAAAGAAATAAATACCTACGTATTTCCTGTATCTAGCAATTAACACAATTTTTATATTGCATAGAAATCCGCGGTATAATGGTAAAGATTTGCATAATGAACCTCTATTTTTTGACAACGAGAATAATTTTTGATTCGTCGAACATCTGGTTTGCGGTCGCGGAATTTATACTGACCGGAAAACGTCGGCTTTATTGTCTCGGACCGTAAACTTTTCGCTTTTCCGGAGCTGAATGGCAGACATTCATAAATTCAGGACTTTTCGAAGACCAAGTTAGAAATTAGTTTTTAACGGTTCTTGGGGACCTGCCGGTTAAAATAGGGAATTCGGGCCCTCTCGAGGAAATTCCCCATCATTGGCGAACTTTTATGCGCCGCAGCGTGCATATAGCGAGTGCTGTCGAGGGATTTCGCGAAGGGTGCAATGGAGAACCGAGTGTTTTCGCGAATGCTTGAAAGAAAGCACCAGTAAAATTGAGCAGTTATCTGGAATAAGTGTATCTGCTAACAAAATCGTGTTTCGAGATAGTCAAAGTTAAAACTATCTTCTATTTATGGAATATACAAACTTTATTTTTAATACACAGCGAGTGGGCAATAAACTATGAATATTTATAAATATCTTAAAACTCTTAATAAACGATGACTCTTTATGCAAAATGAAAACTCTGTATTAATTAAAGGACACATGTAGTTTTATTAAGCTGTAAGCCGTTTTAAATTACACCCACCCGTTTCCGTCATAAGAAATGATTATTAGAGTCATTTGCACAAATTGTGCAATTTTTACAGTGAAACAATAATTTATTAAATAAAAGTCCAACTGTGTATATTTACATTGATAAGGAATATTGTATTTATAAACTTCCAAATCTAAGAAATGTAGAATTTCATTCAATACAATTTATTTCGTAATATAGAAAAATGAACAATGTTCAATATTAATAATAAATTTATAATTTCTTATTTGATTTTATTGATTTAGCAGTTCAGAAAAATCAACAAAATTTTCATACTCAAAATATAGAGCTTCTTGCAATTTCATGTTAATAACAATCTGGTTGAACATTTAACTCTATCTATACAAGTCAAAAAAAGGAAGAAATGTTTTATTTTCCGGTTACAATAGCTGCGAGTACAAAGGGTGAATATTTGCGTTATTTTACAGTTTGTATAAATGGCGAAGAAATAGTGTACCAGGAACAATGGCTTTCAATAATAATTGGTACGGATGTTTGATCCATCGGCGCGGCGTCAGAAGTCAGAAGGACTGTCGCTTTCAAAAAATTCGTGATTCGTTATTACGGGACAATTGGCCGTGTCAGAAATATTGAAACGCCCACATCATAACTTTCCCTCTGTCGGCAGTCTTTCAGGTACTTGAAAATCGGATATGTGTAGAGCCATGTTCCGCCGCGTGTATGTATCTACAAGCAGATAAAAGGCTGTGCAGCAGTACATTGTCCCTGGGCGAGGTACAATGCGATACATTTTAAGGTAGAAATACTCGAACGAGTTGCTTCTGCCTTTTTCACAGATGTTATCATTGAGAATTTCTCGTCGGGCGATTAATCTTCAATGCCAGAGAAACAGTTGTCTGAGATTTTCGATTGTTTTCTGTTTGTGCGCCATTGTGCACGCTCCTATTGTCAGTTATGTTTATTTTCCCAGTAAAAACGGTCGCGTGAATGCTGCAGTGTCGTCGGAGTGTTGACACGTTCGAGTTAATTGTTTAAAATATTTCATGAATACATTCGTTGGGAAAATTAAAGAAGATAGACACGATTTGAATGTTGCTTCGTTTTAGAGTAATGTTATTGTTCGTAATTTATTGAAAATTTGTTTGACATTTCATTTAGAAAATTATTAAAAATTATTGACGCGTTGTTAATAATTATGCAAAGTGAATATTGAATATTTTGGAATGCATAAGGTATTGTAATACGACAAATTTCAGTACTCCTGCGATATAAATTATCGTATGATTTATTAATAATGCGATCGGGTCTACATATATCAGGTGTAATTTATTCCAAAAGCTTTATTGTAACGAAATGTATAAATAATTGGGTTATTATTTACTTTCCAAAACAGGATTGTCGAAGTTTAAAAGAAACATTAAATTTTAAAGGAGGCACACAGTCGAATAGAACTTTGTTATAATCGTAACATTTTTTGTTTTTAATTATTTTTCTATGGAACGTCTGCCAACATATTTGCGACACTTTTCTAATTGAAATGATACCAAACACGATACAATTTGAATAACGTTTACTTGCTTAAATTCGTGATATAGTCCATGGATATTCGGATAACCTAATCAAGCTATAGTGTAAGTTTAAATCTATACTGATTAGTATAACGAATCGTGTCGTCTATGGATCATTTTCGATTGAACAGATTCTTCAAGTTTGGATAATCGAGGTTCTACGAAATCTTGTATTAAACAAACAAATATCATCCAAACCATATCGTGTTTGATCTCATTTTAATCAGCAAAATGTCGCCAACAATGCGGTGAAAATTTCATTAAAAAATAACTAAAAACAACGAAGTTTTAAAACATTTTTTACGAACATCGTGCACGTCTGAAAAATATGCAAGAAACATCACTGTCTATACAAACAGTACGACCATTCGTCAACGTTTCATCATTTGGTGAACTTCCTACGACTCAGCTCGCCACTTACTGTATTAAAAACCCATTCCGAGCAGCATCGATCGAAACAAACTTTCGGGGCAAGCTAATAGATTGTCGAATTTATTCGCCGCGTGTCGAGTCGCGCGAACTTTCGCGAGAGTTAACAACCGAGGGGCGGAGGAGGAGGTGCAAGTAAATCATTAATAAAAATTCTCTTGCTCGATCGACGGGCATCGGGCGAGTAATTGATAACTTTCGTTGGCCCTGTGTAGTTACCGCGAGTTCCATTACATCTGTCTTTCGAGCGTTCCCTGTGAATTAGACGCAGCACACCGGAAGGCCGTTAATGCTTTCGCCGGAGTTTGTTTCACGGTGCTCTTTCAACAAGAAACGACACCGGGCAAAGATGGGAATGATCGAAAGCAGAAAATTGCGAAATACCGGAGAATGATTGATTGTTTTCGTTCGGTGTTACTCTGGCAACCGTGAGAAGCGAAAGAGGCAGCCGTTAGGTGCGATGAGCGTGTCGGTGGTGTGGGTGTTGGGTGGCAAAAGAGATGAAGACGACGACGACGACGAAGAAGAAGCCGTGGCGGAGGGTATATTATTATTCAATCTGTTCAAGATCGTCAAGCGTAAGGTTTCGTGGATATATATAAACTTTCAAATTTAAGAAATTTGTAATTTTTGCAACTCGACGTTCATAATAATTTCGATGATTCTTATTCGATAGAATTTATTTCAGAATGTAGAGAAATGAATAATGTTCAATATTAATAAGTTCCGAAAAATCAACAAAATTTTCAAACATTAAATATAGAGCCTCTTGCACAGTTCCCAATTAATAACAATCTATCTTAATTTAATTGTTTAACAAGCTTCATTACAAACAAGGTTTTCGTAAATAAAAAGGGGCTCAAAATGATTCCAAACGTTGCTTTTACTTATGAATAGTCATTATTAGAATAGAATAAAAAATGTTTGCATTGATTGCAAGACACGGGAGCCAAATAGAAAATTCTTTTTTCTTTTAATTGTCTTATAAACTGAAATTAATACGCTGATGTCCTCGAATCTTCGTAATTGGTCCACTGCTTCAAATTGCACGTGCCCATTTGTGTCATAAATGCATAAAATCTGCAGTCTAGACATTGCTATCAGACATTTAACTAATTTAAATTGCAAATTATTAATTAGACCAGGAAAAGTACGTTAATAAAATTTTTTAAAAATTGTTTTTTGTCACACGTGCAAAATGCGATGAGTGTGTCGGTGGTGTGGGTGTTGGGTGGCAAAAGAGATGAAGACGATGACGACGACGACGACGAGGACGACGACGGAGAAGAAGAAGAAGAAGAAGAAGAAGAAGAAGAAGAAGAAGAAGAAGAAGAGGAGGAAGAAGAAGAAGCCGTGGCGGAGGGTATATTATTATTCAATCTGTTCAAGATCGTCAAGGGTAAGGCTTCGTGGATAAATACGTCTGAAATTATAATGGCTACGTTCTCCGTCGGGGATAAGGAGCGCGAACGATTCATGGATACCCCCGTTGTCGAGAGACGGAAGTTAATTGCAATATCATTATGAAAATCGGCGACGCGTAACGTTTGTCCCATATTCCAACCGACACGAAAACCTCGCGCGGTCTCCTCCGCCTATACAATATCCGAGCGAGTTAATGCGAGCCAGATGAATGTGTGTACCTTTTACGAATAACATTTCTTTGCAATCGATTTTACCATTAAAGTAATCAGGTCTTCGGCCGGGACCCAGATGTTACGGGTATTCGTCCGCCTTTTGGGAATAACTAGCAGCCCCAGCACTTTAATCAATCTTTTTTCCTCCCCGACCGAAACACCGGATTAATTTTTCTACAGCGCTCCTCAGAACTGGCGGTCCTCTCTCAGATATTATTTTATCAACAAGCATTTTTCCTTTGTTCATCCTTCCGATTGTTTTTCACGTTTTTTTAATGATGTTTACAGATTATTTGAATTCGTTTCAATTTAAAAAGACGAACGTTATGTATTTATTCCAAGGCCCGAAGAAGCAATGTGAATAATTTTCGCATAATGTTGTCCCAAGAAATGTTGTACTGGCTTGAGAAGGATTCCTGAGATCATTTCAAGTAACTTTTTCCTTCGCTGCATTGTTAAGGAGTTATCAACGAAAAATACGGACCAATCAGAGTTCAGGCCCCGCTAAACGTGGCGTTGGCATTGGCTGAGCCGGACTCCCTTCGCAGAAACCGCGCTGGAAATGAGAAATGATCTTACGAATCGCCCCTTCCATGGAAACACAACATTTTTCGGACACGCTGTACAACTTGTCATTGTTTGGACTTAGAATGATTTATACTCTCTGTGTGACTTGAAAATGATTTACTCTTATTTATTTCATATCATTAACTGAAGGGTATGCTTTCAAATCAATAAAACATTGTATGTCTTTGAAGAAGTAAGTAAAAATTTGTTTACTAATAGTCAATTTCTTGTAGCGAGTAATTCAATAAAATCAATAATGAATGTGTCGTATGCATCACCGTGTACACAATATTATGCAGCTCTAAAACTGCGAGCGAATTAATATTTATAGAACTCCGGTAACCTTATTTATCCGACAATAGTGGACGATAATTCAATGAATTGGGCCGTGAATAAATGAAACATCACGCATTTGCATGTAGACGATAAACGAATCACCCACACACGCAAAATGATTTACAAAATCGCTATAAGCTATTTCGCATGGAAATATTTATAGCGCGATGAATAAATTACATTTTCATTAAACAATTGGATAGAACGACTCTTCTGGAACATTATTCGAGGTAAATTCGGGAATCTCTTTTTTATTCACGCGTACGTACGTGTTAATAAAGAATAAAATAAAATTTTAATTATCTCAAATGGAGCTCGACTCTCCTCTCTTTAAATATTTAAAAATATGAAAGTATAATAAGTACGCATCGGATTTTATAGATTTATGGCGAAATTTAAAAATGTAACAATGTAAGTTTTCAAACTATCATAATTGGATCACGGATTGACAATTGACAAAAAAGGGGATAAAATGAAAATGTATTTCTTCTTTCAGTAATCAATAGGTGAAGAATATTCATTAGAGTTTTTTACTTTACGTTCGGTTTCCATTTGCTGCAATTAAAAATTTTTACTTTGCATATAACTCCGCAGCCTAATGATACATATTTTAGTTGTTACACTGTACTATTGTAATTATGGATCTTAGAATCGAATTCGTTTTAAGAGTTCGCATAATGCAAAAATCATTTGAAAAAATCGAGATCATCTAATACTTGAAAACTCGTTTGAAATGTATAGAATTCGTTTATCTAACTATGTCGCTTCTACAAACATGGAAACCACTTCACTCTCTTTTGCTCCGTAGGAGAAGCACTTTCAAGAAAAAGGCTGGGAAGTAATAACAAAGCTGAGCGTACCTCTTCATGAATATGGAGACACAAAATCTCAAATGAATTCTCGGTTAGTCTGATACGTAAAAAGAGATATGGTAATTGGTGGAAAAAATATCATGCAATTTATAAAATACAAATTTTCTTTGAAGCTTACAGATTATCGTTTAAAAGTTTCGGAATTAAAATTGACATTGCCGAGTCTGACGATCGTACTTACAATAAATATTTTTTGTGTCGCATGAATAAAAGTTCTGGCGATTCCAATCTGTGATCTTGACAGGTCTGAGTTAGGGTAAGCGCATGAGAAATATATTGCACTCTATCGGTATACAGGGTGGGCCACGTAACATTATTTTGATTTACGTCAATATTATTATACCCGCAGAGAAAAATGGATTTATAGGGACGGCGCGCGGTTTCTAAGGGAACATAAGATGGGTCAAATCAAATTTTTCAAAGTGGAGCTACTTTGGAGATTTAAAAATAATCTCTCGATTTTAGTAAGACACTTATGATTTTAAGGAACATAGTACCATAGATCAAATCAAATTTTTCACACTGGAGATTTTAGGGTATATTAGATTGGTCAAATTGCTAAGAATTACATGAGAAAGTAGAAGAGGCACCATTTATAACTTTTTTATTAGAGTCCGCAATGAAAATTTAAAATATATGTTTTGTAGATCTATGTTAGTTATACACATGCTGCAAATTTCATCGAAACCGGTTGACGTAGAAAAAAACGACATGCATCGAAAGATGTAAGAATCTGTGGATTTTACGCAGAAACTGACCAAAAGTCGCGGAAAACTATGATTTTGTAGCTCTTGGTTATGTTAATCGATTTCGATGAAATTTTTAGCATGTGTATAACTAACATAGATCTACAAAACATATATTTTAAATTTTCATTAAGGGACCAAATAAAAAAGTTTTAAAAAATGCTTTTTTTATTTTCGCGTACAACCTTGTAAATTGTAATTTTTGGAAAATCTTTTTTGCAGATCATTTAGTAAACCAATGCTTCCAATTGCTTACTAAACATCAGGTGGTTTGGTACAATTATAAAAAAGTTATACTGCTTTAAAGTGCGTTCAAATACTTTCGTGGTTCACTGTACATAAAATGTCAAATATCTCGTATGAAGTATTGACATTTTGACGATCTTGGGTTGGGACGATTTTCGTACACGGGATAATAAAAGGGAATCGATTGGTGTAACAAAAAAAGTTAGGTTGCATTGAAGAATAAAGTGCATTTGGACCTGGCGAGTGCATCGGTGCATCCACATAAAAAATAAGGTCATAGGAAGGACGTATTATGACACATCATTTCTTTCTATTTTTAGTCCCAATTCGCAGAATCACCCTGTATACAGAAGAAAATATTTGTTGCAGTTGGGCGATAAACATACTGATAAGGATCATTACAATTTTTTTGTTTTATTTCGCTCTGCAATATACGATTTTTCTGTATTTATTGTGGGCGAGGAAAAACCAAGAGACAAGTAATTATTCTATAAATAGCTGAATCAATTTTTAAAAAAACACACCAATACTGTACGCATAAGACTGCACGACCTAAGTGAAAACTACTATGGCGATTGCCGAGTTTACCCGAATAGCCGTTCACCTCGGAGCGTGACGGATCAGATCAGAAAAGACGTTGAATCGAAATGAACAAACAAATTATGATAAAATAAGAGGTTAAATTTTGCAGAATTCGCATTAGACCGATTCCTTAAAATGTCGATTCGATCTGCATCGTGCGCGAGAACGGGAGCAAGCTCGTCGACAAAAGAAGTGTCGGTAGTAACAGCATTAAGCAATAACGCGTTATCGAGTTCTCTCGAAGCAGCCGATCAGAGATCGCTGTCATTACGTGAAGAGAGGGGCGAGTGTATCCGGTACGAGGGATCATTTTTCACGACGGTTCAAAGAAAAAAAAGCCGGGCATGTCGTCCTTAATCATTGAAACGATCCCCCGGTACACGCTGTCGCACCTTTTTCACGACGTTCGGCCGTCCTACGGTTCCTTTTTTTCTATTTTCTGAAATGCGGGCTGAGGAACAAGAAGAAGGGGACACGAATACGATAGCTGGTGCCTATAAAAGACGGGCCAGGGGGAAGAAGAGTGAGAGAGAGAGAGACACAGAGAGAAAACCAGGGGATGATCGGGGAGAAAAGTTTAGGTCGGTGGGGCAGAAGGAAATCCCCTTTCGGGAATTCCTTGTTTCCGACCTCGATCGATTTTTTCCCTCGTGAGCTCCGGCCCGCCGTAGCTACACATCTTCTGCTCGAAATGAGTTCGGTTCTGGTGCTCGAATATGAATATAGGACTGCGCGGAATGACGGCTGATGCTTTCCGCGAGAACTACGGCTCCAACGGTAGTAATTATTATTGTTTTTCTTGTCGGCGATGACGAATAGACTGGCTCTAGGCTCCGGGAAACGATTGCCTGCTGCGCTTCGCTGTCGCCTGCGGTGCGCTGTATTTAATTATGCTCTATGGATGCATCGCGGATTTTATGCATGCAGGTGATGGTTGTCATTCGGTTCGCGAGATGAATTTGTTCGGTTGCAAATGCAAATATGTTTTAATTTCAATTTTCTCAAATGTATTTGAAAATGATTGGAGACGACGAATTACACAATTCTCAGTTCAATTATACAAAATACGAGGAATTATAGAATTCATCGAGTTCTGTATTTCATGAATGAAAATAAAAGAATTAAGAGACTCTATTCATTTGATTTGCACCGTGTTCAATTGTGTTCTGCGAATATGTAGATTGCGGATTTTGTTTTTCTGACAAATGTTATGCAGGGTGGACCACGAAGCGTGGTCAGCGTGATCAGCTTCCGTTAGCTAAAACAACACGATTCAAGTAGAGCTTCAAAATGATTCTACCCTTGTTAACCCTTTTGTCCAGAGTTATCAAGGTCACCTTCAGTTTTATGTAGGTAAACCTACCATTTTTTACACCCATCTTGGAGGTGATACTAAGACGAATTCGGTAAGCATCATAACAAATAATTTTTTGCTGGATTTAAAAAGATACAAAAAGTCAGTTCTTAAGCGTTTACGCGAGTGCACTGCTGCTAGTGGACACCATTTTGAGCATCGATTCAATTAAGATAAAAGATATTTTTTAAATGCTTCTTTGGTTTAGATGAAGAAGAATTGCTGTTTATGGTGCTTGCCGAATTATTCTCAGCATCTCCTACGAGTTGGTTGTAGGAAAATTATAGGTTGACCTATAAAAACCAGTTTCTAATTATTAACTTTAAAATAGAAATAAGTATTATTCAGTTTTTACGTTTTAATCAATAATTTCGTAGATTTTGTTTTAAACGTTTGCTGTTCTAGGAATATGCAATTCGTTGTCTGAAAGAACAAATATTTATACGTACCTAATGCCGTTACAATTTTAATAAGTAAAGTGAGGACACTGAACCCGGCGACTCTGGTGGCTACGCCACTGTAAAGAAGTTATTCTGACTTGAAGTGTGCGCCATAAACGGTGAAAACATTTCCGTGTTTTTCGTTAATAACTCCTAAACAAAGCTGCGGCGGTAATTTTTGCAAAGGAAAATGTCGCTTCAAATGACCTAAGGAACCTCCCATTTCCCGGAGTTTTGGGACACCCTGTATATTCGGAGCCCGACCACTAAGATGTCAAGGGTCCGGCACAGTGGTGTGTCACGGCTCGAAAAACTTGGAACGGCGAATATTTCTCGGCAGAAGGTGGGATTCAAAATTTCAATTTCTTTTTTATGCACAGGATCCCGGGAAACTTCTTCTCGCATATCGGGATCGACACGTTGCAATAATTCTGCAGCCGAGCTTCTTGTCACAACCCCGTTCCGAACTCTGCCACTATAAAATTATAGCTTCAGCCTCGCGAAGGCAGCCAGGGAACCCGGTCACGTACCGGTTTCATTTAAGGGGTGCTGTATTTAAAATCGTCACGACTTCTTTTACTCATTTGCTCAGAAATTGGTAGAATACACTGGAAATCGTTGCCGCGCATACATAAACAGGCACGTGACTAATTTTTTTTCTTTCTTTCTCTCTCACTCTCTCTCTCTCTCTCTCTCCTTTCTCTTTTTTGCTTGCCACCCTCCGGCAGACTCCAGCCCTATTCGCTCGCGCTTCTTACGCGTTCAACCTCGGAATTCAAACAACCGCAACAGGTAAAAGATTGACGGCTTGGATGTCACGCAGTTAAAAGTTCCCGGGTGAAACCGGGAATTAAAATTAGTTCAGGACTCCAATTACGAAGACTCCGTGATACGGTGTAATTTAGGGTAATTTGCGCGATCCTCGCGCGGTGTACACCGTCCATCTTCGCCTCGTCAAATTGTTAACGATTGCAGTGGACTGTCTTACAACGTGATCAACAACATTATTTGCAGTGACCATGTAATTGCAACTTCTGTGACAGTAAGCGTACAGTCTTTCTTTAAACAATCTTTTTCACATCTATTGTACATTTACTATTTAATTAGATATAACAATTTTATTAATCAATCATGTTGTCACACTTTTTTACCATTGTCTTTCAACGTTTCACTGATGCATTCGTTTAAATAATTATTTTATGTTCCATTCGGTTTCACATCAATCGAAAAAATCTTAATAAATACAAAGATAATGGTTCTTTGAGAAAATGCACGGTTAGTATAATTTTGTTATTTATAAATATTATGGGATTAGAATAATATTTTAATAAAAATTGGTAAAATTGCTAGAAACGTGATATGCATAGCATTATGTATTTATTGTACTAAACGCTAGAGAGACATGTCATTCAGCGGCATTCGAAAGCACGCATATCCATCAAAAAGTCAAATTCGATTTCCTCTAAAAGCTCTCGAAGCTAGATACAAAGATTTCATTCAATATTTTCCATTTATATTTACACATTGCATCACTTCCTGCCCATTTGTACCTCGAATTTTAGTCAATGCTTGCTACGCACGGTGCTTTCCAGTTCAGTTTGCATACCTTTACTATGCATATATGAAATAAAGGACACGTATCTTTACAGCCGTAAAACTAAATCAGAAATATACAATGAAACGTTTCGACGCGGTGCGGTGCTTTGTTCACGGTGAAAGCTCGTTTGAAAAAATTAATTGATACAATAATCGAAGCATCGGCTAAAGCAAATATGATATTCGTTGAAAATAATGTCTCCTCAACGCGCGTTTCGTTTCGATATCTTTAAAATTCAAATGATTCTTCTTTTCATACTGTTTATCCCGCGAGATTTCAAGTCCTTTTCGAATGTCACGACCGTAATGAATTGCCACGACCAGACAGCGGACTTTCCCACATTTATGGCTCGTAAAAAGTTTCGAAAACGATAAACCACGAAGTTTAATTTCATAAAAGTTCTTCGGTTATGTTCTGCATACTTGATTAAAACAAGGGTCCATTTGCCACATTCATTCGCAGTGATAATTGCCGGGACTGATAAAACCGTTTCACGGAAGATATGGAAAATATTTAAACGAGAACAGGGGACTGTTGAAACGGTTGGAGAACGTTTTGATTTTTAGCTATAAAATTTCATAGGATAAAAATTGCGCAAACAAAATTATACAGTTGGAAAGGTATAGTCGCCAGCTACATTTTCGCTGCAGAAACTATAATGATAGCGTTAACGGATAAAAGGATAAAAAGTTATAGCCAATTTTCTGAAGACAATGTTTTTGGCCAAAAGAAGATTTTGCCGTGTAAGTTGGGAGATGAAATTTCTCATAAATGAAATTTTTTACGTTTCCAAGGTATTAAAAATGGTTGGATACTTCTAAACTTCGTATGTGTCGTCTCGGGACTATTTTCTGTTGAATATTGCTTCACGCAGGCAGCTAATATTAACTTTTTGCTCTGGAATGGCCACTATGAGGCGTCCCTCCACGTAACCATGCAACTCGAAACAATTTTCACATTACTAAGTTTGCCTTCAATGGACTGCGAAAAAACATTTGGGTCAATTGTATCATCGCATGCACAAGATGAACTCGATTTCAATATATTTCTTGTGGAAGTAATTCCTGGGGTCAGTCGAAGTAACTTTTTCTTTTGCGGAAATGTTCTTCGTGGCTTTGTTAAGGAGTTATTAGCGAAAAACGTGGAATAATCAGAGCGCGGCTACTACAGACGCATTCCGGCTCGCCCACTGCCAACGCCGCGCTCAGCACAAAAATGTGCTTTCATTGGTCCGTGTTTTTCACTGCAAAAGACCTCAGGAATCACTTCTTTGAAGGAAGTCAATTTTTGGGACACCAGCTTACAGTTGTTGGGTGCAGTTGGTGAATGATGAAGTCGCTTTGGACCTTTCAATGAAAAATTGTGAATTCTCTGCGAACTTAATATCATTTAAATATTTCTTCTATCTGGCACTGTTATTTCAAATCTGTCTGTAATATTGAAGACATTCACATTTCTGTATAAAGAAATATTGGACATGCCATCTTAAAAAATTTATTATAAAATCAATGATTTTTTATAATAAATCTCTCTCTCTTTGCACTCCTTTGTCAAGTGTGACTCGACATCGCAGAAAGAAAAAACCTAAACAAAACGGGTTTTATATGTATTTGGTTCTTCTTTTATTTATTTATAACTCTCTTATTTTTTAGTTAAAAACAAATATAATTTCCACAAATATAAATTACATCAAAGTTTGAGAGATATATCTAATATAATTAGTAAAAAAAATTGTTTAAAATAAGTAGCAGTCAAGGAAGTGTCCTTTGAAGTAAATTTCATATAAAACATTTAAAATAGTAGGGAGTTGTTGGCAACAAAATTGAAAAATAATTCGGAGTGCAAAAGTCTGTATAAAATATTTTAAATAATTAATTCTCGCTGTTCTTGTTGTGGCCACCGAGAAGACGTGTTACGAATTAGCAAATTTTTCATGTACACTGAAGGAATTAGTCCCCGGCTGTTCTCGAATGCCACTTCAAAGAATTCGGAGTTCCAAGGAAACTCGGAGTCATTGTCGAAGTTCCAGTGTATCCTTCGAAGCGCGTTAAGATTGTAATGAAAGGGAGAACGGAATGAATTCGCACGGATGTATGTGTGCTATACAGTTGGTGGAACTTTCCTTTAGTGGATTAGCAATCAAGCAATTAGTCTGTAACAATCACCGGAAGGATTAAGGTAATAGTTTACCCTTAATGTTACTATTCATCTCACGAGTCCATGCTAATCGTGTATACAGATTCGAAAAGTTCGGAAATAAGTTCCGGAATAGAAACTCTGATCGAGTTTCCACCACTGGATTCGATAATAGCAAACTTACTTTAAGATACGCTTTATGTTAGTGTGTATAAGGGTGCATTGTGCACACAGCTCTAATATAAATTATGTAAATATAAAATGCAGTAATAAAATATAACTGTTGTGCTCTGAATTGAGCAATTGTGTAAAAAGTATTAACGATGATTACGTGAAAATTATGAATAAGATCAAAGTAGTGAAATAAAAAGTAACATTTTCTTTATTGCTGAACCATTATGAAACAGTTTTATGGGAGTAAAAAAATGTTACAAGTTGTTTTGAAAACTGCGATATCAAAAGATAGTGATGGGATTCTTTTTGCATTTTATCGCTCACCGGGTCCCTTTACGTGACAGATAGACAGTATCTGTCTATTCCCTGAAGGCACCTAAGGGACACCGATCTGGGTTTTGGGTTATACAGTTTTTGTGAAGGAACAACGTAAAATTGTTTTATATTCTGCACACAGATTGCTCGATTTATCAACTTCTTCGACACATTGCCGCGAAAACATTACAATTATTCATGATATGTATTCTAAACGTTTTTCTTCACATTTCCTGGGCAAACACTGGGCAGTTTAACAGCAAAAAATATTGAAATTATTCATCAATAAATGACCTAAGCATTCTTTTTACAATTTCTGGGCATATAGAGTATAATTTTACAATTTTTTTACAACAAAAAGTGTTCGCACACCTCCAATTTTTGTACTCGATTATATTTCTCTTCTTCCAAGAGTATAACTAAATTAAATATCCTTTTTAATCAAGCTACTATGAACGTTTCAATTTAATTGTAATTTGATATAATCAATTTTTATTTTACTGTAGAACTAGAAGACACAAAATAAAGACGCCTGCTGTTCATTTTAAATGGTTAATGTTCGCATCTTTGTTTATTTAAAAAGGTGAACATTCATTTCAATTTCTCTTAAATTACGTTCTAAAACTTTAATGCTATTACTGTTTTCATAAAACAGCGGTTGCTCTCAGCATGTTTCAGTCGAAAATTATTTGCAAATTAGGTACTAATTACTGTAACGCGCTCATTAAATTGTACCTAACCATTGATAAAAGCTTACATTATTTTCCAGGCAAACAACATTTCTATTAACGTAAATGATACATACCGAACCAACTATATGTGTGCTCTCAAAATAATTTTGGATCCATAATACCACAAAATACTGCTGAGAACTTCCAACACACAGGAAATAGTTTTCAGTACTTCATTTATGCGCGCGGTTACTTGATGTTTTAATCAAATTGAAATGTTTCTAAATTATAATGCACAGATGAGAGTTGTGTTAAAATTCTTGTTAATAACGCGATGGTACGAAATGTACGGAAACAATTAAATACTTGTACCGAGAGACTAAAACAGTTTCACGCAAAATGAGTTGTTATTCATATTCTCTCAAATTCTATTTTGCCACAATTACTTCAATTGTTTTAGCAAGCTATCAAACTTCTCGTGCTGTGGCTATTTTCATATTCTCCGACACCAATTCATTTATGCAAACTGTTTCTTTTACACTGTAAATTCACAACTATTCAGGAATTATTAGTAATATGAATACGGTTGCAAATAGAAACAGATAGATTCATTCTACATACTCATAGTTGTAACTAAAAAAAGGCCACTTCTAGTCTTCTAAATAAGAAAACCATTTCTATTCAAAAGAGAAACCCCGGCTTAACCCTCATCCGACCCTCGGGTCAATTTGACACAGTTTTCCCGAAATAAGTTACACTGTTCCTGTGACTGTACATTGGTTGTCGTATTCGATGTTTAGTCCATTGTCAGATTCCGAAAAGGTTACATGTGTTTTGGTACGATCAGCGATTTTTTAGTTGTTGAAAAAATGGATCAGATCAATACACCTGCTCATCATATTCACCATATTCACCAGACATGGCTGCGTGTGACTTCTTTTTTGTGCTGACAAATAACTCTTTATTTCTTAAAGGGTCGTCGTTTTTCAAGCACAGATGAGATTAAAAAAGCGCATTGCAGAAAGACCTAAAAACTATCCCAAAGATCGAGTTTTAATATCTAATGGAGACCATTTTCAAGGGGATACCATTCATGTAGACGAATAAATAAAATTTTTTTCCGAAAAATAAAAATTCCCGTTATTTTTTTAACACATCTCGTACACCGTTTGTACTTCAACTCTACATAATGTATAGGTAGTAACAAAGCAAGAATTCATTGCGGAATTGCAAGATAATTTAAATCAAATTAAAAGAGCACAAGTTCAATTCACGGATCTCACAGATCCAAACTGTGCACGGAAGGGTTAAAGAATGGTTGTTTGACTGGTTCGCGGGGGGTAATGCATGGCGGTATTCGAATCGGCGAAGCGAGTTTAGAACAACATTGAACCAAGTTCCGTTTCGGGGCTCTCTATCTCTGCACTAGTGTTCCCGCGAGTCCAACCAAAGCTGCAATAAGGGAGATAGGCTTCCCTATGGATTGTGTCAATCCCTATGGCACCGGTTAAACTTACAGGTCAAGTTTACAGAAAATTTACCCGATTCCTGCTCCAATCCCGGCATCACCATAGCTACACACAACCCCAGGTGCGACCAAGTTGTTTCCAACTATTTTCCCTCCGTTTTGTCTCTCCAGCTTGCAATCAGACAAATATTTGCACGTAGACGAGATCGACGATCGTGTAATTTTTCAGGCAAAACTGTCTTGTGTATAGAAGATGTCCCAAAAATGTTGTACTTCCTTGAAGGCGGTGGTTCCGGAGGTCATTTGAAGAAAATTTTCTCCGCAGCTTCGTTAAGGAGTTATCCACGAAAAACACGGACTAATTAGAGCGCAGCCAATACCAACGCCCGGCTCAGCGCGAGTCTTCGTAGCTGCACTCTGATTGGTCTGTTTTTTAAAATGTCGTTTCAAAAATGTTCATATGAATTATTAAAACAAAAATGTACCATTTGTTACGCGATTTATTGCATTCTAAAATTGAAAACTGTTACTATTGATTAGATTGGTGGGAGAAAATAAAATAATTTTTCAGGAAAAACTGCCTTGTGTATAGAAGTTGGAGCTAACTAAACATTTATTTTGCTCATTAACAATTTTGATATATGGTAGAAATGGTATAACGACAACTCTTTTAATCTTTTTATTGTTTAGAATTACACCTACTAATTTTTGTTAAGAATGCATAAAATCCGCAGTCTATTGATTAGATAACAACATATTTAATAATGTAAACAATATTTTGAACAATGGTACTGCAATTTTTAGTAGTGACTCTGAGTCACACCACTCGAGTATTAAGGGTTAATGAGTTTTCAACCATTATTGGTTACGATATCTTTTATCCTATTACCGTATTTATGTACGTACATATGTATATATGGATATGTCATCGATATTCTGCAGTTATTTATTATGCACGCGGAGTCACGTCAATCAATATTCCGCCGATGCACAGAAAGTATATACTAGGCTCTCTATCTCCAAACGTTAGGGAAGAATCTAACCATGATCGCTGTGTCGAAACGGTTGACGACTTGTCTCGGTAAAGACTTTCAGAACTCTTTGAATGCTCGTGAGAAACATCTTCGGGAACTTTTCGCGTGGCAGAAACTTGTCGAATATCCGCAAGATATAGTTTGCGTGTTCGCGTGCAACCGATTGTACAATTTCTCCACAATATCTTCACTGTGTGATCAACCATCGGGCAGCTGTTACTATTTATACATTACAATATTCGAGCCGTGCAATAAACATATCTAATAATGTAAAGTAAAATGCTACTATACGTAATAAATAATATTCTCTTCTTTCTTTCACAACTAAGATTGTAATATTCTCTTTCAGCCACTGTAAAGGTTTCATTCTTTTCTGTTTTCTAATATATCATGAAACAATAATATGTATAAGCATTTTATGGAAGAATGATATGGTCCGAATACAAAAACAAAATTGGTGGCTCTCAAAACCTAATACAACATAAGAGAATATTAAAAAATAAAATCGATAAAAGGACGAAATATATTCGATACTTGCGTGTATCGAATAACTCCCTAACCTAAAACGTTAGGCTGGATTGAACCTCGTTTCTGATCGTAGTTGTAATTCACACCGCAGTATTTAGGACAATCCTAGTGATCTTTGTGCCACAGTAATGAGCTCCTCCTTCATATTAATATACATACGTAATGCTGAGTGTCCTAATTGTTTTATTAAAAAGGCAAAAGAAGTTTCTTTTAATATTTTTATTGTATCGAAGTAGACATTTAAATAATTTCCCCTATGCAATTTAAAGCAATATGAAGAATGTACAATCACGTGAACAACAGTCCTTTGGTGATCGAGATAGGAGAAAAATGGTCTTATTTTTTCTTTTATAAAGAATGTTTTTTCATATCCTGAGATTATAAAAATATCAGAATGATTGACAATTTTGTTTGCCTCGCCAACGAGAATACATTCTATAGAATTGTACAAATGTATTCAGGGCAAAATATTTATTTTCATGTGTTTCGATCTCATCGGGAAAAAATACCGCAGTAAAACGTACGCCCGAAGCAATAGGTAGATTTACCCTATCTATACAAAATGGTCGGAGCTCGGAGTTCTCCTTCATTTATCGTGCAGTGCGTTGTAAAGAATTGACTTATTTAATTGCAATTCCTCAATATTTTTACAGTTTCCACACATATCCTTGACAAACGCATATAACATGCAATCCGAGATGCAGTCATGGGGGCAGCAGTGTTTTTCGAAAGTGCTTTTCTCAGCAGAAGAATTCGGTTGCCTCGTGTTGGAACGTTCTCCTGGTGTAGAGACACCTCGACAAATGAGCTGCGGTCTGGGCTCGGGAATCGGCTTGATCAGCCGATAGAGAGAGAGAGAGAGAGAGAGCGAGAGAGAATTCGAAAGGTCCTGCCTGGTAGAACCTGCTAGGACGTGCGGACTCTGCTCTCTGGAACTGACTTGGTAGTTCACGCGATGGCGCGTCACGTGGCCGCGCTAATTGCGGGATCTCAATCCTGCGTTTGTGTGGTTGTTCCTGAACAGCCCTCGAGGCAGGTGCCGACACGTAAATCTCATTTAGGCGAATGCCCCGAGTGCTTTAAAGCTGAGAAATGCCTGAAATTTAACGAGTATTGTCACATTATCGCAGGGGGGAGCCGAGCAACGACAGCGCTTTTGTAATCGGTGCGAGCGGTCGATCGCAGACAACGAGCGAGAATACCACACTCGAGCGATCGAGCATTCATCGAAGATTTTACTCTAAGCTGCGACTACGTTGTCGCATTATTCAGCAACGCGTCAATCATACGCCCGTGACACAATTACGTGTCTAGACCCGGCAATTAATTATTACGTTAATGGATACAGCGAAATGGAAGAGGTAGGTTGGCCCATTCTGCACCTCGCTGTCGACGAAAAATTTCAACAATTTGCCGACGAACATTTCTTGACGTATTACGTGTACGAAGTCATTTGTTTCCCTCATTGAACTCGTAACATTTCATTGAGGAATTCTACTAGAAAGGACTAGTTATAAGTTATAAGTAATCAATGTAATTAATTTAATTTTTACATTGATTAATTTGTACTTCATTTATATTTGATATTCTTTATTTTAATATTATCTGAACTAGAGCTTTCGTTTATTTGTTCATTGAACGAATTTTGTGCATTATCAGAATGATGAAATTTTAGCAAAACAGTGAAAACATTTAAGCAAATTCATCCGTGCAACTGTATTATTTTCAACAGATCTAAATGTTGTTAAGAAGATGAAGAAATGTCCACGTGGATCCTGTATCTTGCAATTAAAGAAGACAAGTTTTATTTCGCATAGTTAGTTAATGCGAAATTTTTACCGGTCACTGTAGTCTTTAGTATGCAGCAGTTGAATGTTTATAGTCACTTCAGTAAGAAAAGAAACGTTAATCTCGTAAAGTCGAAGCAACATCGCGTTCAAGAATGAAAATACTGCGGAAGCGAGACCTGCAAAGTGTCAAGGTCATTAAATATGCAAACCGAAATGCATTTCATTCATCCCGCGGTCGCAGAGGCAAGAACCAGAAATTATACGCGGTCATGTAGAAAATTCTGAACCGCGCGCGCGCAATTACGCGTGTACGAAACTCGCGCGACTTCATATCGAACGCTGCGTACCTCGGCAGCGCAGTTACTGTCACGTTTATTGTTATGATTACCATTAGCATTATTATTGCGCGTGGTATCCGGCGCGCCTGCACAGGAACGTTCGCTCATTTTTGCGATAAAATCGTGGGACCTCGGACAGAATTAAGAGGGAGATATATAATACTTTCTACATTAAACTCGAACATTCTCTTGCACAACAAAGAAAAATAATTTCAAATAATCCTGGCGGAATTGATGCAGCTAACAGACGTAATATGTTTAACTTTACCCTCTCGTATTACTTTGAAGTGCTAATTTGATTTTCAACCACACTCTCGCAGAAGTAGATAATATTCTGTCGTGTTCCAATATAAGATCTGAATTTTTTCAGATTTTTCATTTCTTACAATCAAAAATCGGAAAAAATTCTGGAATATGTGGCACGATATGCTAAATGTATCAGATTTTTTTAATAGAATTTTTAGTTGCGATTAAATGGGAAAAATGGTATAAAAATAACTGAAACCTGGTTGAAAGGATTCTTTCTTAATAAGCTATCAAATGAGCCATTTCCAGTGAAATCTGGAATCCTCGAGCTTTTCAATCATGTTAGTCAACCCTTGCCCCTATTTTTCGTTCCCGACTAACGAATAAGGTATCAGTTTACTTCCACACGTACTCGGAAACACACGGACGAAATATTCTTGATTTCGGTCGTGAGTAAAATCTCTGGGCGCCTTCTCGCGAGGGAAGAAGTACCCGGAACCGGAACCGGAACGGGAAGCGAGTACGTACCTACAAGAGCTAGCGGTCTTTACGGCGTATAAATATCCTGGGGGACAGGGGATGGGGGTGAATGGTTGTCACGAAAAATTTCAGCTCGGGAGACCCGGGGTTATCTTGCCAATTTCGTAAGGTATCTACGGATACACGCACCCTTCTGCGATCTAGATGCCGCGCCGGCGAAACGGATGAATAGGGAGAGAGCATAGGCTCACCCTTCAGGCTGAAACGGCTGCGGACAGGGTGGGGAAAAGAATCGTACAAAGTACTCCGTTGTCGTGCACCTGTAGATTCCTTTTAGATAGGCTCGTCGATTTTCCGGCGCGAGCGAGAGCGGACCATTCGCTAAACTTTCTTGTTGTCAGCTTTTAAATCATACCGCATAGAGCTAGAGTGGTCTCCCCACACCCCCCGAGGTCTTTTCACTGTTTTGCTTCTTTACAGTTCTGGCCCATTGTTCCTGCGACGGGCCACGTGCTCTTTGTTCTTCCACCTCCTGGCTGGCTTCCCGTCAATTTTTGGCTGAGTATGCGTATAAAGGCTGTCGCCCATTTAACGGAACGGCATCGGACCAACCGCGCTCGGTTGTCACCGTATCGATGGTCTTTGCCGAGCACCTTGCGCTCCACGCGTCCCATGGGGAAATATGTAATGTGTACCCACAGCTGCTGTTCACTCAGCGTTACTCGCGTGCGAAATTGTTGACTTACGAGGTGTGCTCAAAAAATTACGAGAATTTTGTAGTCTCGCGGGTTGTGTATTAGCACGATTCACGCCATTTTTTCTTTGTTGTGTTGGTAAACATGTCTGAAAAACGTCTGTACATTGGTTGTCGTACTCGATGCACCATGAGGATGCACCTGCTCACACTTCATTGCTTGATCGTGATTTTTCGGCAAAACCAACACTGTAATCTGTAACACAGTTCTGTAATCTGGTCTTTGTTGCTTTGCTTTTTTATCGAGATATGACGGTCACCTTCGGTTTTTTAAATAAACAAATTCTGCGTAGAAAAATATTAGACCAAATAAAGCTCAACGTTGTCGTAAATATTTTCAACTATACATATTCACGTAAGTTCTTTTAGGTGCGTGTAAAATAACAAAATTGAGCGATGTGTTTCATTATATTTCTTAAAACATTTTTCATAAGCGAAAAATGTATTTGAAAGAAATAGTATAATAATAAATTTGGACTCATTTTAAAGCACGAAATCTTCGCAGATTCATATTTTCTATGATATGTTTTCCTAGGACGTTTATTTTCGACACGCTTTTGGTCCGAAATGTTACAAATTGAATGTTCTATAAAAACATAAATAAAATTTCTCTGAACCAATCTATAACAGATTTGAACATTGAATATTCCCTTTTTGGCTGTTTTGTAGAACAAAAATGAGGAATAAGTTCGGCAGTGTACACATTTTATCCAAAGCTCGATAAATCGGCTACGAAGAGGAAGTTTCCATCTTTACATCTTTGGTGGTTTCAGTCGAGAAAAGAATTTTACAAAGTTTTCACAGACGTTGCAATTTGCAACATCCTGAACGAAAAGAGGTCCTCGGTTTTCCAGTTGCTGTATCATGCAAGAATATCTTATACAAATATGAACGACGCAAAAGTAGAGGCTTTAAGCTTTAAAATGAGTCCAATTATATTCTTGTATTATTTTCTTAACGAAATTTAGAATGTAGGTCATTTTTTTAGGAGTTAACAAGGTCATCGATGTTTTTAGATACATAACTACATTATTTTTTATTGTATCGTGTAACTGATCGAAAAATACATTCAGATATGTATAATAACATGACCTTGAAATGACCTTGATCTTCGAAAATTAAAGTTTTACCTTCAGATCAAGGTCAACGTCATGTTATTATACATATCTGAATGTATTTTTCGATCAGTTACACGATGCAATAAAAAAAATGTAGTTATGTATAAAAAAACATCGATGACCTTGATAAATCCGAAAAAATGACCTTCGGAAAAAAATATACTTGCCAGATATTTGGTCCATTGACACCATGCTCATTACGTAACAAATATTATTTGCATCACAATAACCTGAAGAGATATTTAGGTGGTCTTATTTAAACGGACCACCCTGTATATTAATTTTGAACGAAGTTGAAAACTTTTTGAACCACCATGCGTTTCTGTTCGCAGTAGGGGGTTCGCGTTGGGAAAAAATCAATCACGGATTGGTTCAAATTACCTGGCAGTATAGAATCTTTTTAGCTGATCGGAAGGAAGGTTAAGTTTCTTGTCACGTCGGCAGGGAACGTCTCTCGGTCTTTTAGTCGTTTCGTGCTTCGTCGGTATTCCATTGTTCCTACGCCGTGCCGTTCGCTCGAATTTCTGTTTCACTTCGAGCCCGTGCCACTGGCTGCATTCGTTTTTCCAGATTCCTTGTATCTTGTATCTTTACGCGTTGTTACGCTCGCACGAATGCGAAATCTCCTCTGATAAAATCGTTCGCGCTCCGCTGCTCGCCGATTTCTTCCGTATCATTCTGACAATCAACTTGCTCTTCATTATCATCTTCCCTCCGTTTCTCCCCGCCCCTGCTCCCCTGTTTCAACCATTTTGCATCAACGGGCAATCCGAGTCGAAAGATATTTTAAATTTCGCTGAACTCTTCTTTGTCTTCGAGGAATGCTTTCTTAAATTCGATGGAATTTCTATGCGTTTTAACGGAACGATAAATTGTCCACCTTTATGCTAATTCCTGATTCTATAGATTTTTTCGCGGAAGGTGTGGAATATAGGACAAATTTATTTTATCTGACTAAAGGAATAACGTAGAAATATCGTAAATGTTAATGCAAAACGTTCCACAATTTCGGAGATGCTGCGAATCCGTAATGATCCAATTATCACGTTTCGTTAATTTATAATATTTTAGTGATCGCAGTAATTAATTGATAATTAACAATTACTGCATTATTCATATATTTTCAGCATTCGGGGGATAAAATAATTATTTTCTAGGTGCACTCTGTGCTCTTTGTACCTCCCTCATATTCATGAGGATCGACATTTCTGTCGACGAGATTTATTGTAACATTTTTAACAATGTGTACTATTTGTAAAAGCAGTTTTAACAAGCTCTTAATTTTTTCATAATGTTCACCAGTTGCGCCTGCTATCAAGCTTTTCTGTGCCTTGGTAATTTTTAATGCAAATTATTTTTCGTGTGAGAAAAATATATAATTTGTGGAAATATTTTTAATAAGCTCTTAATTTTTCATAATGTTGATCAGGTTTTCCGCTATCAAGCTTAAACTCTTCCGTGCCATGGAAATTTTTAATGCAAATTTCTCATGAATTATTTTTCGTGAGAATAATATATATTTGTGGAAACATTTCTAATAAGCTCTTAATTTTTCATAATGTTGATCAGTCTTCCCTACTATCAAGTTTAAACATTTCTGTGCCTCGTTAATTTTTAATGTACGTTTTACTCAATTTATTTGCCGAACGAAAATTGATCTATTTAATTCAAGGATTTGGATATTTCAATTAACGATTCGCTGTATTTTTTACTTCAATTTCGCTCTTCCGCGTTAGACTTGTTTAGCCAATTATATTCGTTCCTGCATATTTTGCGGTTTTAAAGCCTGAGTTTAAATGGTGGATCGATCTTCCAGTCTTACTGTGGGTAGGTAATCTCCGTTTCATCATACTCCTGGTTTCAAGGATTTTTCTTGTTCCCTCAATTTTTCTTTCCACTCGAAAGTTTCTCAAATTTTTCAACAATCTTCGTTATTTTCCTTCTAGTCAACAAACCCTGTTTTCTTAACTTCACCGCTTCAATATTATTTGATTGCTGTTGGAATCTTTGAGTCTCCGAATTTTCAGATCCATTTCAAAACTTATTTCAAACGTAACCATAATTGGTAAAAAAATTCTCTGGTTTTCAAAATTTCATTTCTATTATGGCGTATACATATAAAAGCAGTACATTATTGTGGACGATCAATTATGAACATTGTGAATAATTTTGAAATGAAGAATTAAAGAGAAGGAGGTTTCCAATGAATTGTATTACAATTAATATTTTATCAATATATTGCTGATGCATTTGTGACAATAATAACAGTAAAAACATTTAAACAATTTAAAAATACTTCCGTAATATTTTCAACCTTTTATTTTCTATAAAAATCTACAGTTTATTCATCAGCTCACAATGTTGAATATTGTATAAGATTTTTATTTCTGTGTAACACTTTTCCTTCTTTATCTGCGGTATTAAACACAGTCGTAATACGTGCTGCAGTTTTCAATTTAATATTTGATATCAGCACATTCGAACGTAATAATACTCGCCGCATCAATATTGAATAACTGGCTCAACTAGGTGAAGTTGTGGTTACGCTCTGTCTACGAATTTTATACATTCTTTCATTTTAATATTAGTTCAGCGTCACTAACTTTTTAGTATGCGTATAATTATTAGTTCTCATAAACACCGTTAACAATTAAATGCCAGCATGACATCTGCTATTTCAATTTTTAAAATATGCAATGCATAATATATTAATTGGTAACTGCAGAAATGGGTCATGCCAGTCACGAAATTGCACCTTGATCTTTAATTAAAGATAAGGCACCACTAATAACTTACGTACCGACGTTATAAAATATTAATGGTTCTCAAAATAAAAATTTGGATCCGCTGTATACTTATTACATACTACATAGAAAAGTATATCATTCTAATTTTAAAAAAGGAGATATGTCCCCTACACGTCCACCTACAAACAAAACTACCCTCACCAATAGCAACCGAGTTATTCAGGTAGCTCACCCTGTATAATTCTTATATGTATAACTCACTGTATTTAAAAATCTCATTCAATATTACAGCAGATGGAAGAATCACTTCCTTATTGACAGAAATCTAACTATTAGAAATAAAATAATTAGTTCAAATTAGTTCAAAATAAATATATTTTATTAGAAATAAAATAATAAGTCAGAAAGTGGTTTCAGTATCGTGGAATAATTAGCCCACGTTTAAAAATTCATCAGGAGACTTTTGGATGAATTGAATGAAGGATTTAGAGCCGATAGGGGTTACATGGGGAAGAGGGGATGGAATGAATAGGACAGTGTAAGGGTATGACGAGGCGAAGGATGGTATAGAGTAAGATTACGCTAAGTAAATTAAGTAAATAAGTAGAGAGTGATGGCGAGCGACGAAGTTATGCGCGCAGGCGAGTTCAGAGGGACTAGCATGAGAATGAGGGCAGGGAAGGCGGCGGTTATAAGATTAGCACTGCAAGAATAGGTTAAATTAGCTATATGCACTATTAGGGAGCTTGATGTACCCCGAAAGATAACATTAAACGAATCTATCCATCTATTTCTGCTAAAGGCGATTCGAATTTCGAGGGAGGCTTTCAGATTTTCTGATTAAATTAAACGTTGGTCATTATTAGACTGCGGATCTTTATGCAAAATAGAAGTGGTCTGCATCGATTGCAGGAAATAGAAACTAAATTGAATGTTATTTTTTCCCTTAACGATTTCCATAGAGGAGAAATCATATATTGACATGTTCAATTTTAAAAATTTTCCAACAATTTTGTTTTTCAACTACTCAATTTTACTATAAATGCATGAAGATTCGCAGTCTAGTCATTGTTGAGTGATAAACTATGAGAAAATTTAGGGTTGTATGTGACCGGATTTTGCACACAATTTCAGAGAAAATGGAGGAAAAAAATTGTAACACGTAAGAAAAATGCTGGAGCTTATAAAAATCGTATGATAGTATTACGACTCATAATTTATGAGGCATACAGGAAATTTTAAAGTTTATGGAAAATGGAAGAAAAGTCTAGGCCCTGGGCAAAATGTTGCATTCTATGGAAATTATAAAACTAACGAGACCTGTTAGAGTGTAAAACATTACAGCTAGTAAAAATTCGAAAGAACGGCTTTTGAGATTTACAAAAAATGTTATAATGTATGAAAATTGTAGGAAAGGTTGCGTTGAAAAATATTACACTCCACGAAAATTATACCGCCTTCAAAACATGTTAGAATCTACGAGAACTGTAAAGCACATAAAAATATACGACCCTGTGAAAATTATAAAAATATGGCTTACACAAAATAGTACGTAGATCCTGTGAATATTAGTAGTAAAAAAATTGTATAGCTCGCAAAAATAGAAATCCCAGTGTTTTAGGGATGATCTCGTAATATAATATTTACTCATTGGATTAATCTTCATTTCGAGACTATAGTAACACTCTATTTTAGAATTTCGTAGATATGAGCTTTTTAAGTGATCCTTTCCTTGCTATCTTCTATTTCGTCATCAAGTGAGAATTCTGGACTCGGCTATTCTGAAGAGAATCCCCGGAGACCTGGCAGAAATAGAATAAACCAAATAGACTAATTTCGCGAGCTGCTGCCCTTACAAAGTTAGCGCACCCACTGGAAAAACAATATACTATGGGAGAGTGAAGATCCTCTGAACTTTAGAGGCTGATCAATTTCAGCTTGAACTTTTTTAGCTGGCACAGCGAATTGCTCATCCTTTCTCTTCTTAAATGACTTTGTTTACTGGTCATTCCAACATCAGTTAACAACTGCACTCATCTTTTGCATTGTTTTATTAATTGGAGCCTTCACACACACACACACACACACACACACACACATTACGGATAAGATCTTTTTATTAACACTCATTCGTTCCTTAGTGGCCCAATTTGTTTTATCCTTTGGTCTCAAATTGACACAATGATAGTAAATATGAGGTGTACAAATGAATTCGTAGCTCACTATTTATTAATTTGTGGATTATTTAAGGACAATCAAAATACATCTATGTACGTCGAAAAGAATCTGAATCACTTGTCGTATATTTACCCCATCTTATAAATAAAATACAGTTAATAAATAAATTCGATAAATTCGCGTGAGATAAAACATTCGAATTTAAAATTACGTTACTACTGATTGATCGTGACGGTCGCGAATTAATTTGTTCAGCCAATAGATAATTGACTCTGTGATGTCTGCCTTCGAAACCGAAAAATTTCAATTAAAGTGAGATAATTTGCATCGTTAAAAAATAAACAGACGACTGCACAGGACTTTTTCGAAAACAACAAAAAATCAAAGGATTGAGTAAAATTGACACAAGGCTCGGAATAAGATTTAATTTATATCTCTGAATTGATTTTTACATTAATTTTCAGAGACAACAGTGGATATGCGAAGTATCTATTTTTGTTGGAAATATATTTCTAGATTGTTGATTGCAGAACGTTGAGTTTCTCGGTCTTCAAAGCCCAACTCCAGGGATCTCGATGTTCAAAAGTGACACAGAGGTAGTGCAGAAGTTATGCGACAACCTGTACAAAATTTCATGCGGTGGGGAATAACTCTACGCGAAATTCGGAGCACACGCGGGGAAGTTTCGTTAAATCGCTCATAAATATACCGAAACATATTACTCATAAATTATGAACTCGGATAATTATTGTCATGCATATATTTCGTGAACTTTCAGAAGTTGGCAAAAAGAGATACCCACGGACTGCTGCAAATTCTATTCTTTTATTCACGAAGTCATTTCTCTGGTTAGTTCATAATTCATGCAAACCAAAAATTATAATACCAATACATATAAATTAGCATTAAACTGAAATGTTGGCATTCTCCCTCAAAATTTAATAGCTTTCCTGAACCTGTTTCCAATTATTATGTTTCCAATTTTTACGTTTCAATCAATCATTATGTTAGGTTTAGTTTTAAATTCCATAGTAATGTCCCATTCTAAGTCAATCCTCGGTTCAGTGTTGTGACATAGATCGGAACAGGACACTATTTATTTTGTGGCTTCGTCGACCGCGCCGAACGTAGAAAAGGACAGCATGTAAACACGGACCTCGTCAGAGTTGGGCATTAATCGATTAAAATTTTAATCAAGATTGATTGATTAATGTGCACGATTAACAAAGTAATTATTGAAATTCGGCGATTGATTCAATCGATTGATGAAGTTAATCGTCAATCGTTGATTAAAAGAAGAAATCATCATATCTTTTGCCTTCCAAATTGCTTCCAAACGGAATTAATCAATTATCCGATTGACGATTACAATTGAAAAGAATGTAATCGTTAGTCGCAATTAATGACTAAACTAAGATTAGTTGATTAAATTTTTGTCCAACCCTGGCTTGTGTGTGACGGGAGTTTACCATTTATTATAGCCATTACTTAAGCGGAACGTTAAATAATATTTTCCCAAAACTGTTCCTCCCAGAGACGTACGTATCTACTTAGGTGTGAATCTTGTCAGAAGTTCGGTTGAACTTTGAAAATTATCTTTCCTATTCCGTGGGCAATCGGTTGGGAAGTAGATCCTTCCGTAATCCTAAGTGCGGGACTCGGCATGCGCGAGCGAAGCTATTATGTCGGAGTCTGGTACAGTGTTCTGTGTTCTTGGGAATGGCGGGCGTCGCAACCCGAGCATCCACGCTATTCGCACGATATAAATGGTGCGCCGCACCTAAAATCCACTTGAAAGACTTGTATTTTACGAGGAGGCGCGTACCGAAGAGATCCAGGGTATGATATTTCAGTAATTTACATCGCCGTAATTGAATCCAGACAATCATCATGCTTCCGCGGCAATGCATTATGAATCGTTCATAGAGGGTACCTAACGCTTGTACCGTTAGTAGTGTGATAAATGCGTCGTTAGAATTTGTTTGCGCAATCCGACACAGTAATGCATTGTAAGGATCGTTTAATAGGTCCTGTTACAAATATTTTATTTAATATTTCTCTGTTGAATATTTTTCACATTTGAACCGATGGAAAAATTTGCAGAACAATTTGAATTTGAATTTGGATTTGAATTTGAATTTGAATTTGAATTTGAACAAAAATTTGCACAGAGATATTGTATATGTCTAATATATTTCCTAATAATTATTTTAAATCATTATTTAAGAAGTGTTCAATAAGTGGCAGCAACGTTTTCTATTCCCATCATGTTGTAAAGGCGAGCTACCGATAGTTTATCTAAGGAGTTGTGGATGGAATGGAATGGAAAAAATGGAAGATTAACGGACAATTGCTCGTTTTTACATGCTCGTGTTATCCAACTAACTGTGCGCACAGCGAGAGAAACTTCTCGATACTTGTGGACGGCAGCCCGAAAAAGTCAATACGATTTTCTGATCAATTAGCGTTCCTCGTTAGGTTGGCCGACGCTTAGAATTAGCCGTGCACGGTCACGCAGTGGTTTCTGCGCGCTGTTGCTCAGCCATAGAGCCAGCTTAGCCGAGCGACCCTGATTCGCAAGCCTGACTCGCAACAGGTCTCTGTCGGAGCTCAAAGTTTCCCGTCGGTTTTCTGACGCTAAGACGTAGCGGCCGTAAAATCGGCAACGGCGCCGCAAGATGATCATCCTGTTCGATCGGCCCGGTAATTAAATCCCGACAGCAAACTCTTACGGTAATTCGACTTCATTGTTATCGAACACGCTCGACGCTCAGACGTTTACCTTCCGGCCGGCCGCAATCGATGTCGAATCGGATAGCGGCTCGTGCGATTTCTCGGGATTCCGAGGATCTTTGAATTAGTCGCGGCTCCCGTCTCCGGTGCACAGTCATCGATGGACTAAGATCGATAGACCAAATCGGCTGACGATTAAACATTTCTAGAACTACTACTGAACTTAACCTTTTACCGTATTTTCACCCTCGCAAGGTAAGTTCTAATAACACACAAATAGTAAGGTGGGGTCTCTTCGACACCGACAAATGAATTTCATAAATAGCCTCGGTTTTAATAAATTTGGGATAAAGTATAGCACAGGATAAAAAGGAAACAAACAGATTTAAGTTGATTCGCATAGAAAATCTTTTCAAAAATCTGAAGCTGGAACATTACTTTGCCAAGGTTAACGAGTCACGCTCGTCGTGAACATTTTAAATAAAACCTAATAAATATGAATGTTAATCAGTGGACTGCGGATCTTTATACAAAATAAAAATTTTCTATATTGATTGCAAGAAATAGAAACTAAATTGACTTCTTCCCGTAATGATCTTAATAGAGGAGGAATTATGTATTGACATCTTCAATTTAAAAAATGTTTCAACAAGTTCGATTTTCATATACTCAAGTTTGCTATAAATGCATAAAGATCTTCATCAGTATTTAAGCATTAAAATAAATGTAGCCATACAAAAAATATAAATTTTCTTTTCTCTTCTACGACATTTTTTGGGTATGAAGACGTTTTAATCGCTGTAATTGTAAAGAATATGGTACGGCAAGGGGTTAAGAATGCAAAGGATTAGGTACACCCAACTCTGTTCTTCTAACATGAATTTGGAATAATCCAGGTCCAACGAAAGATACGTATGTGCAGGGGGTGAAAAAATTATATGTGTAAAAACCGTTACAGCACTGATTCTACAGCTTAGCATCGGCGAAGATCTGTTAAAAAGATTTTCTGCAAAATTTACCTCGACAGACTTCTTCAAGGTCATATAGTTTTTTATGTTTGCATCGTGTTCTACTCATCGGGAGAAACAAAGTAATGAAAGGAATCAACACATGAATGAAACAATACATAAACTTATATCACAAGAAATGGTATTAAAAAAAAGTTGAAATAAAAGTTGCATGGTGTTATTGTGTCTAACAAACTGTGTAAACAAAAATTTTTTAAATGCATTTCTAAAAAAAAAGATGCAGTTTCTTAAAAAATCTGTATCTACTCTGAACAATATGAGTTTGTTGCAATAAATTGCGTTCGCGATTCAACGAGTACGCATGTAATATGTATTGCACAACAACGCGGGGATTGCTTGGTGAAGCATGTTGCGGGTTCACGAATGATAGTCTTCCGAAGACTTTGATATTGTAGGCCCCGAACGCCATTGAAGCGTCATTTCTTCCGCTACCGAGGGAAGTTGAATCTCCGCGGGTTTCAATTTAGTAATTAACATGGAAACTGATTTTTCGGGTGGGAGGGAGAGAAAATTTAACGAAGTTTTCAAGGTGAGGGTTTAACTGGATGATGCGAAGGGTAAAAAGTCCCCTTAAAATAAATTGGATTCGCGATGGTTTCCAGGATCATGTTAGCCTTCTATCTTAGCCGGGAGATTAATAGCGTTTTCTACGCTAAATGAATATGCGATTTTGGTTAAAAAGTCTCTTAATCTTTAATGAGAAAGGAGTTTCGGAAGTTAAACGATTCTGTATAAAGCACCTCGAAGTTATTTCCACGCGCACATACTCCCGGATAAAATATTCTTGAAACATGCAGAGCGTATTTCCAAGTTCACGTATTGCCTTTTAATTGCAAATTGAGGAAATTGTTTCCCCAAGGTTCTGTAAGAATTTACATAAACCACTCGGTTTAAAACAATAATAAATGAATATGTACGAGATCTATAAATTAGAAAATTGTGACGAATGAACTATTTTGTTAAATATGTCGCACCTCTTGAAACAATTAGTATTACAGTATTTTATCGATAATTGTCCCCAACACGGGTCTGCCCAGAGGCAAATAACAAGGCTTTGTCACCGTAAAAATCTTAATACGATCGCTCTAAAGGTTCGACAAGGATGGCTACTTTTTTGCAGGTTTCAACCTTTTCGAACTGGGGATTAAAACAAAAAGGATAACAGGGAGAAAATAGTGGACGCGTACGACGAAAAGCGAATTTTTTCAGTTCTTTTCCATCCGGTTGTGCCGGGAAAAGAACGAAAACTGATAATCCGGTTTCCCCTGTTCTATCCTCTCGGTCAAGATAGAGGGTTGTGCCTGGTACAAAACGTTTTCCTTTGGCAAGGTATTGAATGGTCCATCGCAAGTCCAATTTGGTTTAAGGGCACTTTTGACCCCTTTATCCGACTACACCCGCCCTTTGAGGTGGTTTACTCTATAATATGCGCGCGAATTCTTTGTACAGATCAGGATATTTGTGCGTCGAGCGTTCGCTTTACTCTACCCGCAGTTTTCTTAACAATGCTGAGTATTGTGGAAACTCTAGTATCGGGGAAACGAGTATTCTGTTAGGCGAGTCGCTATGTGAATTTCTTCGGTACCACTTAAGTTCGAACTACTAATCGATCGAACCTAATCGATCGAACCTAATCGAACAATAGAAAGCGTTAAGGGTATGGAACGTTTTAGTATTTTTCAATTGTTCATTTATGACAAAAATAAATGGCTTAAATACAAAACCGTGAAAACATTAGAAAAATTTAAGGATCATATGTTACACAACTTCGGAGTTCTCAATGTTATTGAAAGAAGAGTTTAATTTTTACTTAATCTCTGTTTCGCACAATTGACTTAAAACATTTTAATTTGTCATTTTAGTAATTTTCATAATTTCACTTGTCCTCTATATTTTTTCTTAAATATTAGATATATTATATCCAATTGTTTTTTCTAGTAAAAGCAATTGAGACGTTTGTGTCAAAAACTGAGCGAGTATTTTTTGTTTAGTTTATGCACCAGGCAATATATAAAAATATGTTTACCTTCAACTAGCAAAATTTTACTGAAAAGTCGACTCTGTATTTGAAGTGGTTGCAAAAACAAGTTACAAATTCGAGTGATCAAATTGCGTTGTTTATTCTGTATACAGGGGGTGTGGCCGGGTACAGCCGGGCAGGGGAGATGATTCTACAATCTATATGTAAAAATAGAGAAAATCGATTTTGAAGATGCAGAAGACACAGGTGCTATTAGATAGGAATCGTCTGATCATGACCAACCTATTCATACTTGAACTCGATTTTCTATAAACACAAATGGTTAAAAATTCTCACAAAGTAATGTGCTCTTAGTGCTCCTTAATCCTACTATTAAATAAAATATTTCTTAGTATATTTTGGATTGCTGGAAAATTGAGCCTGGAAAAGAATGCTGTAACTAGTAAATTAAACGATCGAATTAAAATATTAGTGGCTCCTTAAGTTGTAATAAATGTAAAATCTCCCTAAGTTTTTTCTGTGGTCCAGTTTCAGTAAATACGTAAATAATTATCTGGAAAAATGGTTTCATTGATCAATTTTGCTCCTCACTGTAGTGTCATCGGTAGACAACGGATTTGATGCATTTGTGACAGAAATGAGTAGGAGCAATTTGAAACAGTAAAAACATTACAAGAATTTAAAAATACTGTCAATTCAGGTGGAAAATTTTTATTTTGCATCAAGATCCGCTGTGTTGTCATCAGGAGTAGACCTGATATACCCTCATATGGCGGTTCATTACTCGCCAATAAAAAACGGGAACGTTTAATTGGTGGACAGGCTACACCCTCAAAAAGCTGCAGAATATTTGATGCAGGTAACGGCGTGACGTCGCGTCGCAAAGAATCGCATCGTGAGCGACAGTCGCGATACGCGGATGCACTTGGTGCGGGATGAAAGCGGAGAGAAAAAAGCTGCGGTGGTTTCTTCGAGACAAACGGAACTCTTCGCCGCGCTCGTATCACACTCAATTGCGTCGCTCATCAGTTTGCATCCCTCATAGCTTATTTACGATCGTTGACGAACCGACCGTGTGCCGGGGTGCGCGATGAATTCTAAAAGCCGCGGCATTATCGTCTCAGAACGGAGAATGTGCGGCAGACAGGCAGGAGGAAGCTGTGGAGGAGGAGGAGAAGAAGGAGAGGGGAGGGGCTGGCAAACGAAAAAGAAAACAGACACGTGAAAGGAAAGCAGGCGTCGGCCGTGGAGGAAAGAAAAGCTAAGTGGGAACGAGCTGTGCCGGAAGAACTGACCGGATGAGAAATGGAGCTTGGAACGAGAGGGCTGAAAGAAAAGAACAATCAGCGGAAGAAAGTAATCGCTCGTCTCTGAGCTTTCCTCTTTCATTCAATGGCGGACCGAGAGAGCGTTTAAGCGGGCAAAACGGAAACAGAGGCGAAACGACAATGCGCGAACGTGTGTATGTATTCTATACCTGCTACACACCGATTGTACATCGCAAGAACCGATCTTTCGCGTGCCGGCTAATCGAACCGGCAACAATCGATCGCGCGCAACGCGGAAAAAAGTTCCCGCGCAAATTGAGAATAACCCGCGAAGCCCATAAATCAAACGTGCCGGCTCGATGGGGCGCAAACCAACGCCGGAAGTTTCTACACGTGAACGCGAAAACCGGCTCCGCGATCGAGAGAGCACTCGTCGCGCAACCTTACGGACGCGTTTTGCGCTTAATAAATACAATAACGCCGGAAACTGCGCGGCGGAGGCTGAAGCATCGGGAACCGTTCAGGAATTTCCGGGAAAGAGCGTCGTTGTTTAATTGGAAGGCTCAAGCCTTCGAAATGGAATTTTTTCGTTAACCGATCGCCGCGCCACGCCGCGCCCGCCGAACGTTTGCTTTTGCCGCGCTGCGATATTGCCGGTAACGACCGCCGGCTATCGATGCCAATCGACTATAATTTCTTCCGAAAATTAGAGCCGCTGTGTATGCACTTTTATTGCCGAACGTGCGCGCAGGATTGAATTTTTCCCGCGGCTTTGTGTTTTGTTGTTTCCGACAAAAGAATTAAACTTGCAATTTTGCACACTGTTCGATTTTTTTATCGAATTATTTGTGTCACATCAGCTTACTCGAGCACACGTTGTGGTTCTCAATTAGATGATGGAGTCTGATATGCTTTAGGAATATTTTAGCACAAGAGTTTTCATATTGTAGCATTTTTTCTATGTGAACTATTTTATGTTGTCTTCTACGGACAAAATGACGCCAATATAGGAGAGTAGAGTTGTTTTAAGAAAATATTTCATTAAACGTGATGCTAATATTCTGTAAAATTACCCTTTCGTTGTACAACGTCTAATATAATTTTCTATTTTTCTGTTTTCATAGACTCTAATTTCTAATAGTACTATTTTAAAACTATTTCTGACGCTAGTTTCTCATATCTATTTAAGCTTTTCAACAAACATTTTCCATAATATTGAGGTCAGATGAATATAGAAAATAATTAAACAGATTGTGAACAGAAATTATTTATAAAGATTTATAGAAACTATTAAATTTTGGAACGTTCACAAGAGAATGCCTTAGTACATAATTAGAAACACATATAACATATTGTATACAATAAATTGAATAGTCTCCATGCGCTTAATCTTCCACTGCAGTGTTTATTGGTTAAACTATAAGTTCATTGTGTGGCCACTGAATGTTCCCTGAATAATGTACCAAAATGGAAACAGTAGACCAGTCGGTAAAATGATGTGCAGGATGTAATCTCTTACTGTTGCTAGAATAAATACGGTTCCTACCGTAGCCGGAAATGTTCAGATTACTTTAATTATTGTTAAGGGAATCACTTAGCCGATGAATACCCGGATTTGTCAATATGCGTGTATGAACTTAACAGATTGAGGTACGAGTTCCATATTTAAGAGCATTAGTCAACTCACAATCAAGGTGGAACCGTTTGGCGCATTGTTCCATCAAATCCGATTACGGAGGAATTTATTTAACCAATTGTATTTGTTTCGCATGAAATCTAAACTGCCATTTAAATAGTTCCGAATTATTTCACCGTTTCTCGTGCACGAATATTTCAGACGATTGCTTTTCTCAACTTTCACGATATTTAATAGAATGTTGGCAGAAATGGAACATGATATACATATTTTGAGAACGAGACAGCGAATCTCAATTAATTTTGTATTTTGAACGTTTCCATGAATACAAAACCTATTTCTTGTATCTATACAATTTTAATGCTCAATGATATTTTATGAAGTTTAGCCTTCGCAAAATTGAATGAAGTATTATTTTGCGTTTTACATCTGGGAAACGATAAATTCGAGTGAAATTTACATTTTTAGTCATGTATTCTGAGAGTGAGACTATTAAATCTGGAGTAATTTGTTTAGTTATTATCGAGTTAAAATTAATGGATTAATAACTCTAGATTAGTTCACCTTGGATGACCTTGGAGGTTATATCGATTTTGTCAGGCAACGCTCGAAAATGACCGGTTTTTGATTTTCTTTATTATGTTCTCCTACTTCAAAAAATCTGAAAGAATTATATTCCATAACTTATACAAAAAATCGGTGGTTCAAAATTTTTTTCTATTTTCTAAAATTCAATTCTAATAGCCAAAATATGCCAAATTTCTTTCAGAATTTTCAATTAAAGAGGATAAGCAAGATTACGGAAAAATCTGATTTTCTTTGTCGCCCCTTACTACCCTCCGTGTCGACACATGGGGTTGATAATTGGAACAAAGTATCTTGTAATTCAGTTTGGTTTAGAGGCACGTTTGACCTCCATACCCTTCATTTTTGATAAATATATTTGAGAAACTATGAATTGAAATTTAGTTTTACTAATAATATTTCGAGAGAATGAGACATAAAATGTTCATTGAAATTAAGTTAACTTCATATAGAGAGAATACAATTTTAGTACGCACGGAATTTTAGAAAGCTTCTGTAAAATTTGATGAAGTATCTATATGTTGTATCTCTGTATAAGAGTTTGAAATACATATTTTCAGTATTGTTTGACAAACAATTGATTTAAAAGCGGTCGAGTGCCATTATCGGCGCTCGCGCTCGAAAGGCGGAGGAACAATGGGAATGGCACAGACGCAACAAGGAAAACGAGACACAGATTTAATAAACTTCGCCGGGATCGTACAATCGCCTGACGACCGAAAATAATTTACAATCGAAAAAGTCCGGCAAAACGACTTTCGAAAACAAAAAAGAGTTCACTGTACGATTTCCCGGCTGGGTTGCGGTTTGAACGTAACTCCGGCCTAAGCTGCAGTCGAGTGGGCGGTTTCGCATATGCGCGGAAAATAAGAGTTTCTGCAATTGCTGGCCGGTCGGTAAATACAGGTCTAACCCGTAAATAACTTTAACTGTGCTAAATAGCGTGTCCGCGAAAAGCCACGGCTCTAACTTTTTCAACAAAAATGAACTTGTCGGAAAATATTTTCTACTCCCTGTCCGGTCGCGGCACATTTTCGCATAAAATGCGACCGAACGGAACGATCCGCTTTATATACCCCCCCCCCCCTCCCCCCCATCCCCGCCGGTGTTCCGACCGGGAGGACGGATTCGGTTTGTTTATAAATACGTGAAGCTCTTATCGATGTACGAGCAGTCGCCCGAGTTCTCTTTTCAGTTTTGTCCGTCCATGAAAATCGAATTTCTTAATACTGTTACCTGCTGAAACATATTTGGGGAACTCTTCAGCACCATCACTGATCTTATATAATTTCTGATAAAAACGCATGTACTTTTTTTGCTAGTGTGAACACTTCAATGTTGAAGCCTCAATTACGTCACATTTTCAACTATTTACTTACACTTATTGTGAATAGCGTTCCCAATAATAGTATAAAAATCAACTGTGATAATTATTTTCTCCAGTAATAATCTCAAAGGAAGATTGCATTCTCACGTTCTAGTTAGAATAATTGTTTATTTAACAATTGAAACGAAAATTGAGAATTTTCTAACTTGCAGGTAATGTAAAAATTACAATAAAAGGATAGAATAGTAGACAACACCGACAGACACATTTGTTTCTTTCATCTCTTTTATTATTGGAAGTTGTGTCCATATAAGTCCACACAGAAAGTACCATTATCAATACTTAATGCTAGTGCGAGTCGAAAATAATAAGTGCATAGAGTTTTACTTTATCTTCTAGAGCAAATGATACTAGATTGAACGTAAGTGTCTTTGAAATGTTTTATTTATTAATATTATTTATAGTGCGGCAAAAATAATAAGTCTAGCTTTACTGAAACGAATTGATGGCCCAAATAATATTAGACAGTACGTAAATATCTTGGAAATGTTTTATTCGTACAAGACGACATTAGGTACCATTTTTCAACATATAATATTAGCTGTGTATGCTAGTATAAGGGAAAATAAAAATGAGGCTAGTTTGCCTCATATAAAAATAATGAGGAAGATTTTATTGGAAGAGTTTGATGGTCGAAATACTTCCGGACATTACAGAAGTGTCTTGTTCTCCATTATGAATTCACTGTGATAACAGCGGCCGGCTGAATGTCAAATTTTTCTTAACGAGCTAAGAATAAAAGTAAACGCGAAAGTGAAACAACTATTCGGCGTAACTACGGAAATGGGACGCGGCACTAAAGTGAGTCTCTTCGTCCAAGGAAACTTTCCAGATTGTCCCCTTCCCGTTTCAACTCTCGAATTACGGTTGATACTTCAGCCGTACGACAAAACCGAGAAAGCAAGATTGTTTTTAACACCTTTCGTGAATCGCAGTTTTCAGCACCGGTCTCGGTGTAAGTGAAAATAATCGGGTTTAATGGATTTACGGCAATAAAACCGTCTGGTCCATGGAAGAAGTAAAACTCGGTAATTAATTTAACAAATATTCTCGTACATTATATAGACCACGAAAAGGTAATAATTAAAATAAGGATTTTATGTATTATTCTATGTATGTAAAAGATTAATTTTAACAATCTCATAGTTTATTTAGAGGTCAATAATATTAGTAATTTCTCTATTAATATCTCTCTAACAATAATGTTATAAATCTTTTGTAAATTCTTACAGAGAGGTCCACAGTGTAATAAATAAATTAGTACGATCAAACGTACAGATAATATAAAATGAGAAAATACCATATATCAGAACCCAAATATTTTATTTCTGTCGCAAAAATTGTAAAAATAAAAAAATCGAGTATGTTGATTTATGGACAAATACGTATAAGAATAATTCCGAAGAGGTCATCGATTAGCAAAAATTTTCCCATATGTTTTCGGCTATATTATTCAAATTATATTCGCTTCCACCGCTTCATCCTGAACGATAATCGATAGAAGAAATATATGTTAAACACTTTTGCAAGATCTATTTTCCGCTAAGCTTGCTGAAAAATCGACGAATACCTTCAGTATAAACCAAGGAGAGAGTTTGATCATCGAGCTATCCAACTTCTCCAACCGAGAAGCAGTTCCAGTCCCGTTCTGTATTCCCTCTACATTATACTTCACTATCTAGTGAGAGCTTCGCCTACGCAAACACCGTCTCCGTAACATGGACTGTGTTTATTGTACAGCGAGCATCAAACATACATTATCTTGTCAAACGTACAAACCAAAGATAGAATCACTTACAGGGTGCAGTCTAAGGAGCATAAGCACTTCAGCCATCCACGTATCCGGGAGCTACAATATTCATTATGTTAACCCATTTAAATAAATACCTCGACCCTGTGCCACCAGAGTCGTCAGATGAGGGAGAGAGCACGAATTGAGGGGAAAAAGTTCCCCTCTCTCTCTTCTAGTACCGGGCACATGCATGATAGAGACGAAACGCGTCACGCGACCGAGCCGCGGCAGAAGGGGAAGGTAGAATGGGGACACAAGAGTTATTTTCCAAGTTCATTACCATTAATTCCCTACTATTTTAAGTTTTCTATTTATCCAAAGGACAGTTCCATGACTGTGCTACTTATTTGTAACAATTTGGTTTACTAATCACATTAAATATAGCTCTCAACTTTGCTGTAATTTATATTTGTGGAACTTGTACATATTTTTAACTAAAAGATAAGACAATTATAAATAATTAAAGGAAGAACCAAATACATATAAAAACCCGTTTCATTTACAGTTTTCTTTCTATAATGTCGAGTCACACTCGACAAAGGAGTGCAAAGGTTTAATATTGTATATATCCTTAAAATAAATTTTCCATCTTTGCAGATCAACAATTAATTTTTTTTATATTCTTTTAGTCATATTCGAATAGTTCTTATTAAATTGTTTACAAAAATTCACTGAAACGATAGTTTTCCTAATACGATTCCCTTTGCACTGCTGTTTACAAAATATTATATGTTTAAAAGAATTTATTTATTTATGTTACCAGAGTTGCTAGACTAAACCTTGTGTCTCCACTTTACTTTTCTTCCCCTTCTACGACGATGTTCCCCCACGTCACGTCCTAGTCACGTGACGCGTTTCGCCTCTGTCGTTTATGGGTTCATGCGGATAACTGTTTCCCCTCAATTCGAGTCAATTCCCTCATCTGGTGACTCTGAGTGTTACTGTATCATATGCCGACTTATTTAATTTATTTAATGAATTTATTTTCATTTATCTTTTTTGTCACTGTTCAATTCATTTACATAATTTTTATAAGAAGAAATACGTCTTCATCTACTGACGTACAATTCAACAATTTTTATAAGAGGGCATTCAATTTCATTTACAGTGACTCCCATTAATATTCGGACGCTCTTTAAAAAACGATAACTTTTTAAATATTGGACTACACCATTTGAACTTTTCTGAGAAGTTAGAGCAGTTAGTTTACTATATTACTAAATTTTTTCAAAAATTTCAGTTGGTCGGAATTGTATAAAAATACTAAAAGTAGCATTTTACAACTTTTTAATGTGAGCCTACATTGAAAATTTAAAAAGTACCTTTTGCAGATCTGTGTCAATTATATGCATTGTGAAAGTTTAAAGTTTAAAGTAAAAAATGACGGACATTGAAAGACATAAAACTCCTTAGATTTATTGGCGTTAGAGGCCAAAAATCGTGAGAAACTGCAATTTTGATCATCTTTAAACGTTTGTAGCACATTGCAACGTCGATCGATTTTGATGAAATTTTCAGAATACGTTTAATTGATACTGATTAATTTTGGTCACGTTGTGCAGCAAAAAAAATGTCCTGTTAAGAGTGTCCGAGTAATAGTGGGAATCACTGTATCTTCTGTTTTTGTACAATTAATTTAAATAATTTTTACAAGAGGTACGTTCTCATCTATTTTCCGTATTTCCACGAGTGCCTTAGATAATTTGTATTTGCACGAGGATCCGCAGTCAAGTGCATAATTACTTTTTTCGCCGGACGAGCATAGCCGTCGCGCTGAGCAGAGGGGTCAGGCTAAATCACAGGTGAGCAGCAGCTGCTCGTCGGGCATTCCTTAATTTGCCATTCATTCAGGATGGAGGGAAACTTCGATGCGGTCCGGTAGGCTGTTATTTAGGCTGCCAAACATTCCGAGACACGTTGAGACACGGAGAGCTCTCGCGCGCGCGCGCGGGGCATGCGGATGGCGGCTAAGCAGCATAAATGCGCGCGAGCATGGCCAAACAGAAAGTTTCCCATGTAAAGTATAGTGCCTACGCCGCGCTGGTGGGCCGGCTAAACGTCAGTCCTTAATTAGTTTTCTGCGCTCGGCCTTAATTAATCCACGCGATTGAAAGGAAATTTGAAATCAAAGGAGAGCAGCGTGTAACTTGTTTATTGAATTCCTACGTCGTACTGCGGCTAAATGCGAGAGAATGTTTAAACTCGCAGAAGTGAATTAAGAGTATCGAGTAACCGAAGGAAGTTTCAGAGTTTCAAGAAATTAGCAAAGTTTGCACCGCGAATGCCCCTCCACCCCCATTGCTCCCCCCTGCCGAAGCACTCCCCACCCTCGCCCATCGCCATTCCTCGTCGAATCGGAGAGATATCGCGGTTCAATGCTTCCAAATAAGGCCAACTCCGAACGGATAGAATTTCTTCGTTACTGTCGGCACATGGGGAATTTCGATACACGCAATGCTCCGCTAATTAGCTGTGTTAGATTCTGGATCGCGGTGAAACATAACAGACCATCTATTAATCTATTAGCTCTCCATCTCGCTTTTTAAGGCATATATATTCTAGTCATCGATTTATTTTATTTACCATTATGGTTATTATATTAATGAATTTTTAAGTAGAACTCTGGCTGCATTGATTTCTTCTTTTTTTTGTACTCGAATTGTTGAAGTTACTTGTACAAATTAACATGTTATTATTAAAATAATTAATTTTTTAGTAGTCTTTTTTTAACTACTTCGATTTTTTACTTTTTCTTGTTCGATGAAACTAAAAATTATAAAAATTGTATAAATAAAACACGAAACTAAAATAACTAAAATAGGTACAATTTTTCAATTTTATCGAATGTTTACGAAACTACAAAAATACGACAAAATGAAATAAAAAATTCAAATCTGTAGAGAATGTGAATTATAATTGTTTAGCAGATTTATGTAGTAGTTTTCTTCCGCAAATATGGCTCCAAAAATCCACGTTAAATAACCATTGTCATCCGTCAGTCCGTTTGCCACCTCATAGAACTGCATAATAGAATGGGTTCGTGGATTTGCGTGCCAAACATTAGCCTGATTCATGAAGATTAGTTTCACTACAATATGCTCGTGCCTGAGGGAATTTCAAGTCAATTTAATTTCTACATACTAACATTTGTATTTTAAATAGGATGTTCTTGTTAATAATTGTTATATGTTAATAATTGAAAAGAACATATTGGAGATAACCGAGCAATACATTCTTATTATTATTATTAAATAAAATTGTGTTTGTCCTTTAAAAAATTTTAATGAGCCGAAAATAGTGTAATTATATTCTCAACACTGTAACTTCTAAGCCATTCAAAATCACTGGTTTCTGATTTCTTCTTTACAATGATTGAAATTAGAAAAATAATCTCAATTTTTTGAAGGAGCTTCATTGAAGCACCTACTATGTATAATAAAGATTGTACAAAATTGTACAAAATTTAATTTCTGTCATAATGACATAAAATTTTACGGACAAATAACTGCACAAAAATTCGCAGTCGGTAAGGCGTGAAAAAAAAAGAATTTTTATATACGATCAGAATTTAATATTAACGAATTGTCTGACCCGTTGCTTCTCCTCTTTTTTCCACTTCGTTGTCGAATGAGTATACTCGAGGCACTCGTGAAGCGGCTGAAAATTGTGGCGCGATGCAACACCGATAAACGTTTCCTTTTTTTTTTGTTGCTTCCTTCCGATCACAAGAGCCATTAAGCTCTTCCACTCGAGTCGGTTGAGTGTCTGCTAATATGTACTCTAGGTAAACGAAATGCAGAACCATTAATTGAAATAAAGAGAGAATCGGAAAGAAACAATGGCGGGATAAATATGTTGCATACTCGTGGGACTCGGTACGTATCAGGTCGAAATAAAATACCCTTTTTTCTCATGTGTTACAACGATTTCCACAGTCGGACAATTATGTGTGGAAAGCATAAATACTCTCTCTATTGATACGCTTAACTTTCCGAGATTTTTCCACAATGTTTAGAAAAATGTTGCATAGGGTGAATGCACTTATCACTGCGGGCGTACGTTTTACTGCGGTATTTTTTCCCGATGAGATTGAAATACATAAAAATAAATATTTTGCCCTGAATAAATTCGTACAATTCTATCAGAATGTATTCTCGTTGGCGAAGCAAACAAAATTGTCAATCATTCTCATATTTTTATAATCTCAGGATTTGAAAAAATATTCTTCATAAAAGATAAAAATAAGACCATTTTTCTTCTATCTCGATCACCAAAGGTCTGTTGTCCACGTGATTGTACATTCTTCATATTGCTTTAAATTGCATAGGGGAAATTATTAATTTAGATGCCTAGTTCGATACAATAAAAATATTAAAAGAAACTTCTTTTGCCTTTTTAATAAAACAATTAGGACACTCAGCATTACGTATATTAAAGTGAAGGAGGAGCTCATTACTGTGGCACAAAAATCACTACGATTGTCCCAAATACTGCGGTGTGAATTACAACTACGATCAGAAACGAGCTTCACTTCAACCTAACGTTTCAGGTTAGGGACTTATTCGATACACGCAAGTAGGCAGGATACGATTCTAGATAAAGAATATTATTTTCTTTTGTTGAATTAGGTTTTGAGGGTAATCAATTTCTTTTTTATTTGGAACACATCATTCTTCCATAAAATGGAAGTTCCGCAGTCAAAGAACTCCTCCCCACCTCCCACAATACAAAATGTACAGTTTAACAGAATTCCACGCTGTGTCGTTTAATTGACATACGCAAATTGAAATTTTTACAGAGATTACTGACCGAGATGAGGATATTTACAATATGTAACATTTTTCAGTATTTTCTCTGCAATTCCGCCCAATGGCAATTTTGCCAACATTTATGTATTACGTCATGTGGTAAACTAATCGTAAAAAAAATGTAACGTAAATTTCTCAAAAATAAAAAATCCAACTGGTACGGTGCAATGTTACAAAAGTGATGGCACGTTAAAAGTGTCAGAATATTATTGCGAGTGACTTATGGTCTAACAATGACGCGAAACCCAAACAGGTTTCTCTCGGTGCAAACATTGAGAATTTCAAACAGTGCGGGTCGACCGGGTGCGCGCTGTCATTTATTAACGGCGTCGGTTAGCGGAACGGTTAGGGGAGAGGTTGACCCGGAGTAATCGGCGAGCGAGAAGGGTCGCGAAAATTCCGCGGACTATGATCGTCTGATGGAGGGTGCGTGCGTGCAAGCAGCCATTCGTTTCTCGAATATTAACAGAAGCAGCCATCCTGTCGGAAAACGAAAATGAACGAGCGACAGGCGGCCGTTGTCGAACACAAACACTCGGGCGGCGGACGATTCTGGTTGTGCTTTGTTATCCGACAAAGGTAAAAACCGCGGAAAAATGAACAGGCGAAAAGAAGCGCGCACAGATAACAGATTTGGTATAAGTGCACGTTAAAAACACACGGGCGAGGGTGTCTGCGTACATGTGTGTGAAAAAGCGAGCGCGCGTGTGCGCTCGGCGTACCATGAACGCTCATACAGTTGCATATGAAATGTTTCACGACCATCAAATAAAAAGCAAAAGCGTGTACCACGAAAATACGCGTCGTAAAATTCGCATTAAAAGACAAAAAAAAAACAGGAGGAGAGCATCGCGGGGATAGGCGAAAAACCGACGAAATCCCACCACCCCCCTCCCGCCCCGTTCCACGTGAAAAATAATCCGGATAAGATTTCCGAATGGAGACAGACCGATTCTAAAAAATGCGACCGGTGGTAGAAGGTTCACTCTCAAATGAGTTGGATTCATCAACGAAAAATAAACGAAATTCGTTTACACGAGAGAACAATAGCATCAATTTTCCCAGAAGCTAACGTCGCAAACATTTGACTGCTTCCCGAATAAAAATCCAGTTCATGTGCGCCATACTGTCAGTGCTGAGAGAGCGTTTCAATCTCTCCCGCAGGCACCCGCAAGAAAATTCTGCGGAACTTTAGTATGATTAAATTTCAGCTTCGATTTATTTCAAACGACCCCGGAACAATGTTCGAAAACTGGTAAAACTCGGCCACTTTCGCTGGTAGCCCGCGACACGTCCGCCGAGCGACTCTGCTTTTGACGTTCATTACATGTAATTACTTGGAAAAACAAATTCCCGTTCCGCTAATTAATTTCGAATTTCCGTAAAAGTTTAATCGCGAAGTTCCGGCGTTGCGCGAGCCGGTATCACGAAAGTGTCTTTTTAAAGCGCCGTAAAGGCCGAAGCGACGAGTGAACTTAAAGATATGGAGGAGTGGATGCCAGCACCTTAATCTTCCTTACGGAAAAGTTTCTTCCGTCGCAAATCTTCCCTGCTGCCACGACCTACCCGCACCCCCAACCCCTGGTCTCACCACCCCCTCGGGGAATACAGGAACGAGCGTGTAAATCAGGAGACATTCGACTTTTTAAACAGATTACGCTCTTTGCGAGCAGGACGATGAATATCGCACCTCTCCTATCGGCTTCGACGAGTAGAAGCGACTTCCTGCAGCACATAATTTGCTACTGCACGTGTTGCAAGTGTTTGTGCAGTTTTAACCCATATTTAAACTTAACCCTTGCGTCAATATACTGTTTAATAATATTGTAGTCGTCATATTTCGCATATTCAGCTCCAATTTTGATGCCTCTAATGCATATTTAATTTATATTACATCGTTGCAGAAGATACACATACAGTGGATCCAAAATATATTTGCACACGAAATTTCCGATTCTAGAGAAATTGTCAATATTTGAACCATGATAATTCCGTAAAAAATAGGTACGAAAATGTGTATGTAGTTGTCTTTGACTCACTGTGACCGAAACCTTTACACCATCGAGCTTATTCCTCATTTTTGTTCTATAAAACAGCGAAAAAAATTGTAGATTACGTTCTAAGCAGTCATTATAAACAGGAAGATTCAATCTACAAATCTGTAATAGATTATTACCAGAAATTTTTTTTATTCAATTTGTAGCATTTTTACAAAAAACATGTCCTGTTTTTCATCTGCTATATCATGTAAAAATATCCTAGAGAAAAAGGAGGGATTATCTGCGGAAGTAGAAGCTTCAAGCTTTAGAACGAGTCCAAACTCAATATAGTAGTATTTTTTTCGAATACTTTTTAGATCCATTGTACGAGTGAAATTAAAAAATTAGTTTTCAATCAATTCGTGGAGAGTACTTACAGTTATTATGTGTGTTGTGTCGGCTACCAATACCCATTGGTTTTGAGACTTCTGAAAACAAAACTCAGACTATTAGAAACAATTCGACTGTAGATAGCAGTTGTTTGTAAGTTCGAGAAATTATTTTATTTTTTTCCACCAATCTAATCAATAGTTACTGTTTTCAGTTTTGGAATGCAATAAACAGCATTAGAAATGAAGGGAATCGCTTGAGTTATTTGTAACGAATAACTGATAAATAATCATACTCTAGCTCAATTTGACGAATTTTTATTCCCTTAGGGCGATTTACTTCCTATAAGGATAGTTTCCTATCTTCTTGTTAGTAAAAACTCCAAAATCAGATTCTATTAATCAGGAAATCCCTGAGGCTAGCTTTTTACTACATATGTATAACACAATATTAGTCATTAGTAGACAACGGATTGTATGCATTCATGACAAAAATGTGTAGGTATAATTTAAAATAGTGAAAACATTAAAAGAATTTAAATATACTGTAATATTATTTTCAACCTATTAGGCTCATTAAGAAAAGAAATTGATCTCTACTTCATTCGTTGCAATTCATGTACAAAATTGTTATTTTGCATAGAAATTCACTGTCTAGTCGTTAGCCCTTTACATTTAATATTAGTCCTTTAATACATATAATTTTAATAACATATAACTAAAACTAAAACAACTCTATAGCTCAAAGATTTTAGTTCTTCCCTTGAGATTCGAGTTGTCGAGGTTTATGCAATATACAGGGTGCATAAAGTGTATTACCTGTAAATATACAAAGCATACAGGGTGTAACATAACAAATGGGAGATTTTTCTCTCATTAATTCATATGAACATTTTTAAAACAACATTTTCCATTGTCTTGTTCCCTGTCCGCTTCTGAAGAGGGTGCCAAAACTTATGCTAAACCCTGTACGAACGTGCGAAGTATCCGATTACATACTATGTCGAGCACCGTGCTCCCCACGCACGTTGACCCAGGCGAGAACGAATTACAAAGTGCCATAACCACGGCATACTAAACGCGTGTTGCAGGTTAAAAGGCCGCGGATAATCGCAGATAATTTTTCGCAGCCAGGCCCGGTCGCGTTAATATGCAAGTTTGAATTGTGCAATAACCAGACGGCTACTTTGTGCACTAATGAAATTCAAGCCTCGCATTTTATTTACGCGAAATTATGGTATTGTAGAAAGTTCGAGTATAAGCCCACGCCACCCACGGTGAGAACGAAAATACCATAAAACGTGGTAATCCAGTGTTCCGTCCGGAGTTTCATTATTTTAAGCGGTCATTATGATATGCAGAGCTTGAAGCAGCCCTAAAGGAGGGATTAGGGAGGCTAGTACGTTATGCTTCTCGTAAACCCAATATGATGGTCAGTCTGCTCTGGTACCATACGGCGGGCGACGCTGACAATCAAACTTATTATACCGCTGTCCTGTTCAGATATTTTACGTAATCGTCCCTTGAATCCGAGTATTCATTCAACTCTCGCCCCCGCGGTGCCATATGATTTTTATATTTTTCACAAGCGATTACACAGGATGAGGAACGTAACGTTATCACCTCAAATATCTTTGTTGTTTTCAAAGATACATTAAATGTCTTGAGGACCAAAGTTGGGCATTAATCGATTAAAATTTTAATAAAGTAATCATTGAAAAATCGGCGATTGATTCAATCGATTGATTTAGTTAATCGTCAATGGTTGATTAAAAGAAGAAATCATCGAAAAATCGACGGTTTTAAATATTGCCTTGTCATCCAGTTCTGAGCTATGTTTAAAATTTCAAGTCTCTAGCTCATCGGGAAGTTAGTTTAAAATCAATTGCAGAATTTGTACCGAACAGACAAACAGACAGACAACACACACACACAGAGATTAATTATTTACATGAGAATTACCTGCAGCCGAATGAAATTCACATACAATCATCGAATATTATATTTTAATTAGTTGCAGTCATCCCAAAACCCTGATATTAAATTTCGATTAAATGAAAGCTGATTAAGTCCGCAGATTACTAGCAAATAAATAGATTAATATCAAGCATGGATATGAACGTTTGAACGTGGAGCTGGAATCTTCTAAAAGTATTATGAAACTGTGAAAAATTGAAGGGGATTCCGATGATTAAGAACCTGAAGATCACAGGTTTCAGTTCCGCTCGCTCGGTTCCTCATTAATGTATTAATTAATCTCGATTTTTCCATCGTCATCTTTTCTGACTGACATCGATCTGTCGAATAAAGCGTTTTTGAGCGTTTTAATAATTTCTCAAGTGTTCCTACAATGTAAAAATAATGTCCGGTGCACGAATGAAATTGTCATGAAAAATACGTATTATGTAGATTGAATGAATTGAATGACCGATGATTTCAGTTTTTGGCGAATCGTTCGGTGCGGCAACCGTATATTCAGCTGGAACAATTAATGCGATAGTATACGAACAGTTGATGTAGACGAAAACATTTCGTTTGCTGTGTTATCCTGTGGGCGGATCCAGTATAATTATGCAACACGCAAACGGTTCACATGCATAAATAAACAACGTAAATGCAACGACCACGGGGCTATAACAAATGAGCGCCGAGACTTTTGTGATGATATTTTCAAACGTAATTACCATTATGCGGCACTGCGATGTTTGTAATACTACAACACAATTAATTATTCTTCGATCGTTAACATTCATTAGGAACTTTATAGTTGACAAAGAAAATAAGCGTATAAGGAAACACGCTGTAATTTTTCGGTTGACTGGCTAACAAATTGTCTTGTAACGTTGATATTCATTTATAAATTATACATTATTTACGAAATCATATTTCAAAATACACAATAATTAATGAAACACTTGATCAATAGATTTTATGCATTTAGAATACATGTTTATGTATATGTATGTATAACGCAATTATTTTTCAGAATTTAATATTTATTAAAAATGTAGTCTTTTTGATTCTCGTTTCTTAAAATTAATCTAACAGTTTAATACGCATTAATATAAAATTATTATACCAGTATAAAATTGTTAACTAATCATATCGGTATAAAATGATTACGTATATAAACCACAGTACGTTCACAGCAAGTTCTCTTCTTTAAATTTAATATTTACCAATCTCATTTTTGAAATGAAATTGATGAAATGATGAATATCCTTTCGATTCTCATTTTCAAAAGTTAATCTAAAGATATGAAATTTGTGCATGTATGACGTTGATAATTAACCCTGTCACAAAGTAAGCAATATTTTTGTTCGTTTTCTTACCGAACAAATTTATAGCATTTTTCATCAACAGTTTTCATATTTATCATGCGTTGAAAAGATTTCCTGTTAATAACAGAACGTATTGCACAGTCCACAATGAGTAAAAATGGAATCGATCAGGCTATGGTAAATGAATTAATATATCCCCACTAAACTGTAATGGTTTCTGTCGTATTCTCTATGAAATATATCGTCTGGCATTACCGTAGTGGAAAACAACTTATTTTCTGGAACTAATGACGCTCGTTTCTCTTCGATTGCCGTCTTTAACCGACCTAATTGTGAACAATATTTTATATAAAGGAGCACTCCTTCTGCTCCCGCCAATGAACAATAAATATTTACTTGGAACATGAATCACCTATTCCATTATTGCACTAGGCATTGTAAAATCTATGGAAAATATAGGTGGTCTTTAATAATGTTTCCTTGCATTCTACGTGGTTCACATAATTCCCGTTTTGTGTATTAGTTTATTAACATTTTATCAGAAAGAGGAAGGAAGAAAGAAATTTTCTTTATATTTATTTATTTAACATTGCTCTAACGGTAGTGGTCATTAGCAACGAGAAAGAAATTTGTTTATAAAAATATGTAATAAGATTTCTGTGTCATAGTTTAAACAATTATACACTAGAAATAAAAATAAAAATAAAACAAGTTGTCTTGAAACTTATTTATCAAGGATTTACCATCAAAGAATATTTAAAGACTAAAATCTAAAGAATAAAAATTCAAAATGGGCTCAGAGATGCTTCAAACGTGTTGGACTTCTTAATTCTTTATAATTAGAATATATTCAAACCTTACATAGTTTGTGTAAATAGTCGAATGAATAAATGATAAAAATAAAAAAAATTGAAATACAAAATACTAATAACACAATAAAAATAGAATTTAAGAGCATGTTGTATTTTCGATTTATTAAAACTATCAAGAACAACATCTGATTAAACTTGTGTTTCCTGCGAGCAACCAACTTTTTATATTCCATAGAAATCCTCAAATCGTAATTAACTCTTTCATTCTCCTTTCCAAAAACCATAAACAAAATCTTAATAGAAAGCCTGGTAAAAAGGAATTATAAATGTATGAAGGCTGCAGACAGAGAGCTCGAAAAACTGTCGCAGCCCAGAAATGTGGTAGGTATACCTACGTTTTCTATGCATTGAAAATGATAACGAGGATGGAACTACATGCGAGGATTCCAAAAGCATGTATGTCATTTACATTCCGTATATTAAAACAGTTTCTCCTGCATACATTATACAAAGTAAATACTCCGTAGGTAATTATGCACTGTTTATATTCGTTTGTATTTGATTATTTCTTTCTCGTATTCAGAATCCGTGCGTTTTACATATTACCTTTAAACGGAGCGAAGGGAAAGAATCACGACCTTGAATGAATAATCGAGCAAAAGATTATTTTAGCAGTTCAAGTAACAGTATCACTATATTATACTTCAATATTGAAGTTGATTTGAGAAGGTATGAAAAAGTGTTTGAACATTAAAAAGTAATCAAAGTATCTTCTGAACTAATGATTTCTCGCCATAAATATGCGATTCCATTTCATAGAGTTGAAGTACGAATGGTGTATGTATGTGTGTATGTGTAAATAACAGAAGAATTGTCAAATTACGATCGCCAACAGATAGCAAAAAAGAAAGCGTGCCCAATTTTGTTAATGAATCCGTTTTCCCTTACGGCTTTTCCTTACAATTTAAAAAACAAAGTTGACCTTCATATGACCTCTGCGCGTCCATATAGAAAATAGATGATTTTCAACATAAATGATCTAGTACTTTCATGTACGGAATAACGAGTATATATATAGTATCGAGTAGTGTATTAAAAAGTATGCGATTCCATTTTTCAAAAAAGTTGACCATTATATACCCTCTGCGCGTCCACATAGAAAAAAAGATGTCGACATCGGAAAGTGTGGCCCCTGATACCGTTTAACTTTCGTCTGGAACATTGTTTAGTCAACAGTTTCGGAGATATTTTAACTGAACTTCGTTGACTGCGAATTCTTGAACAAACTATCTATTTTACACACTGACACAGAAGAACGAATCTTTTGACGTTATCAGAGATTTTGTTGTACCCGGCCGGAGATTCGCAGTCAGGTAATGAATCAGGGAAGGACAGGTGAGGTAGAGTCGGCACGAGAGCGAGCGTCAAGGTGGAATTTTCTTCATTGAGAGACCCTGAATGACAGATTAAACCTAACGGAAGGATTATCTGGCGGAAAAACGAAGCGAAGAAGTTCGAGATACGGAAATCCCGCTAAAACGGTAGGTTCCTCGGAGGATTTCTCAATTACCAGAATGGAATGTGTGATGAACTGAAGAACAGAGATGCCAGGAGGACGGATGAGCCAGCCCCGGCCGAAAGTACAGAAGTGACAAGCAGCCCGACGGGATTTTAAGCTCAAGACGTCACGAGAGTTTAGTGAAACGGTTAAAGGAGCGACCTAACGAGAAGTCCCTTTGTCCCAAAGGATAACCTTCCTCTCCATTAACCGGTCCGCGCGATAGAGTCTCTGATGTATCAGAGAATCCCTTAAGAACAAATTAGGCGAATCCTACCTTAGATCGAACTTACCACTACGCTCAGGCCACTATACGGTCACCTAATGAATAATTTTATTCCGACTTTGATCTTTAATGCCTTCCCGAACACAGGGCATTATCATTCTCATCTATCGAGCCGCGGCCCTCTAGGAAATTCTATCGTGTAACGAAGGATTAACCGCCGCTGCGGGTCTTTAATGATCCTGCTCGACTCTACTTCGAGCGTCATTCATCTTTCAGTTCAAGATGATTCGTATTCGAACCAAAGTTTGTGAACAACCAGGTTTTTACACATTGTCAATTTCGTGTGTAATTATGAATATATATTTTTGCGAAATAAAAATCTGCAGTGATTTCGACGCACAGGTTCAATTTTTTTAAAAAAAGAAGCCAATTAGTTTGGTTCTTGTTTTAAATAATTATATTATTTAAATATACTAAATTGAGACTAATTTATCCACATCCTCAAATTCATTTACCACCTGGTTTTTGTCATAAATGTATCAAATTCGCAGTCTAATTGTTACACAAATAACAAAGAACGTGAATTTTAAATATTTTTCTGAAGAATTAATTAATATACATACATTCTACAACTTGTAGTACCTTTTCTGCTACGAAACTTTAAAAAACATTATTACTTGTTTGTGTCTTCAATCATTATTTTTAAGTTAGGCATAATATCGACCTTCAAAATCTGTATGTTATTAAATATTACTTGAAATAGATCCGTTATTAAAATAAAGATGAGATATTGAAAATATTGCTTTATACAAATAAATTGTTATACCTCGAGAATTGAGTCTCTTAAAATGCAATTTACTAAAATTCATCGTTTCGCAGACAAGAAAGTTCATACAATATAATTTTAAAACGTGTTGATTATGCACCATAAGAATGCAAACAATTTTAATGTAATATTCCGGTACAGTGGTCAGAAATGACGTACGTGGGAACTCTATAATTACTTTGACAAAGTATTTCCATTTTTCATATATTCATTCATTGCAGGACACCTAGGGTATTTTTCTGTTTTGACGTGCCGCCTCGATCGGAAAAATGTCAACAGTTGCACGGATGTCGCAGGTGCAATCTCCACATATTTTTAATATAACTGCAAATATTTTTAGTCGCATGTTGCGTTTTACTTGAGTTGGTAATATTAGGAAAACATTCTCTTTCTCTCTCGAGTTTTTTCCCCGCTTTTCAGGCGATCGACAATTTATAACTGACGTGACAGAGTTTTGTTGTCGACTAAAAAACAAATTCGCGCGAAATAAGGATTATTAATCCCCTCGTGATCAACAGCGTGTACTGTTGAGCGCCGCTGTTGTGTATGACGCGTTCTGTCGTGGATAAGAAGATTACTGTCCTCACGCATATTTATGGTATAGAATCTCTGTTTCATATTGCTGTAAAACAAAAAATATATTGTATACAGTTACTCGAATGAATATTAGGACGATCTAAAAAATACGATAACTTTTTAAATATTGTACTGTACGATTTCAACTTTTTTGGGAAGCTGGAGCAATTAGTTTACTACAGGATGTGGAAAGAAATTTTTTCAGAAATTGCAATTGAGCGGAATTGTAGAAAAAAATACTAAAAGTTGCATTTTACAACTTTTTTGTGTGGCTCTCGTAAGAATTGTTGAAAGAATGAATTGGAAGTGAGTAACCTGCCGGTGCAGCATTGTGGGGCCCGTTCTGAAGGAAGAGGCGGTGTGGACCAGTGTCGCCAGATTGAGCTCGAAACGAACCTCCCGTACTCCCCTACTTTTCCCTTCCAGTGTCGCCAGATTGCGGTGGACACGAATCTCCCGTACTCCCCTACTTTCCCCTTCCACTATTCTATTCGCACGCGCCACTCAATCCTCGTCGCGCACGCGCAACGGTGTCTCCCATTCGCCCCACTCATTCCCCGTCATCAGAGAGGGGGTACATCATTTCATCATCCCTCCCCCAGTCTGGCTTCACTGGTGTGGACGTGGTGGGGACTGACTCGCCGAGCAGGCAAAGAGGTCCTGTGCACTACAGTGGGAGATTGGAGATTTAAGAATATCTTGGACATAAAAATGAAGTAGAGGCTTCAAGCTGTAACATGAGTCCAGACTCATGGTTGTACCATGTACTTGTTTTCACAAAATTATCACAATTTAAATATCGAAATATAGTATTTAAATACTTTTTGGATCCACGGTATTTGTCAAATCGAATCGAGTTGCTTATTCGCCAGTCGTCTCCGAAATTAGCTGTTGACGCCTACGCCTGTGGCAGTGAAAACCCTTTACGCGTTGGCCCCGAAGGCCACCGGACCCGAGGGGATTGCTTGCCTAGCTGATCCGTTGAAGGCCACGTCCCGTTTTGAGGTTTATGGCACGTCAATCGCTGTTGAATTTTAGCAACCATGTTGCGCAATAGTTGTACCCGAACGTTCGCAGGAATGTGTTTTCGCGAGAGAATTCCGCATCTAATTGGATGACAGATTGCAACCAAAAATAGCGACTTCATGTCATAAATTGCTTTTCACACACGGCGAGCTATTGGATGGTAGACGGTAGGTATTTTGGAAAGGGATCATATTCATTTCGTGACGCAGTTATCTCTTATTCATGAAACATTTTCATTTATACTATTCTTGTTGAAATATTTCTAGAATAACCTTCAACCCTTTAACCTGGTAACTCGAGGCTTTATTTTATAAATTATATTTATTATACTGTGACAGAAACGAAGATCTCACCTATGTCAACGAACATCTATTCTTCATCGAAATTATCGTTTTATGTAATGCAGAGTTATTCACATTGGAGTCGTACTCTAAACGACGACTCCTCTTCCCACTCCTGGGTCCTCTCCGCCAAACTCCTGTGGAATGTAGAAGGGGTTGGCAGATCAGGGTAGAGGACAGAGTGTCCTCGCTGGCAAAGCACGGTAGGGGCAACATGAAACAGTTGGCAGTGGGTGAACTGATACACAAGAGTGGGAGTCGTGAAGCGACAGCAGGGAAGAAAAGTTGCCCGGGTCTGCTCTAAAGTTTAATAAGTTCACAAGCTATTGAAAAGATTGCAATTCTAGCATTCATTTTATATAAACATTGCAAATAGACTACGTTCATAAAAGTGTATAGAAGTCATATCTAAGAAATGAGTAATGGACAATGGATTTTATGCACTTATGACAATGAGTCTGTGAAACATAAAACATTAGGAAGGTTACACGGATTTAGATTACAACCTATTAAAATTATTAAGAGAAGAATGATATAATATTATTTTTATGCAACTCCCTTTTCTTGTAATTGATACAGACAATTTTTACTTTGCATAAATTATATAAAAGTGTGGTTTTTGACAATCATTAATTTACAACATTAAATTGGACAAAAAAAAGTGTAAGAGTTTTAGCTTTTTCCGGCGAAAAATGTGCCGAACCGAAAGCTGAGTCTTTTTCAACATTCGCTTGCAATTGCCACGGACAAGTTCAAGTGAATCAAAGTTGCGAATTCAACGACCCTCGCCGAAGTTGCGAGAATATTAATTACCTACTTCGCGTGCTGTACGTGATTTCAAAATTTACACCCTACGCTCTCCAGTTATACCTTCTTATGGTAAATTCCAAGGAATGGCTGTGAATAAGCTACATAGGAGTAAGAGATCCTTTTTATTGTTAGCATTCACTGACAGTCAGTTATTACATCGTAACGTAGCCGACTTTCCGCAAATACTTGCCATAACCGGACAGCAATTCATGAATTCCGGTCTCAGAGCGTTTGCGTAGGGTTTCCCCCGCCATTTTATCCTTGCTTCCTCCGCGGTACTTATCAGCCCACGGATCTTTATCCATTTATAACGGACCTTGCTAAATGAAGCTTAGTCAAATAAAACGGTCCGTACTCCTAATTACCTAGCAGAAGCATTAATTAGTATCTGAGAGATGATCAGCACCCTTCATAATTGTTAATCGGTACAAGTAGATTAACTTTGGACACTACGTCGATTTGTAACACTTTTCAAAGGATTGCAATCTTATTATAGAAGTTAGAACATTATCTGTAATTTAGAACCGCAGTCTAGTGATTACTAAAATTGAGTATATACCAAAATCGAGTAGATGAAATTCGAAATTGTTGGAAAATTTTGAAAATTCAAGATATCAGTATACGATTTGCCCTCTATTAAAATCATTAAGGGAAGAAATAACATTCAATTTAGTTTTTATTTTTTGCAATCGATGCAGACAACTTTTATTTTGCATAAAGATCCGCAGTCTAGTAATCACTGTGCTCCGGGTCAAAATAGACCCGGACACCGCCGGCGTGGGCTAAACGCTAATCAGATCGTGTCGATGGGAAAGTAATTCGAGTTTCCCGTTCCGCAGAACGTCGTGATACAGTTTAAACAGAGATCGAGGAGTTCGGAAGAGTGTACACAACATCAAAAAGAAGTTTCGAGAAGAGAAATAGCTAACGTGCAGGAGGAATAGTGGCAGAAAGTTTGCGGAGTGAACCGTTTAACGGTTCTTTCCATTAACTTGTGCACGTGATGTAGCCGGCGGATGTACCAGAGGGTCCCTGAGGAAGGAATTAGGCAGGCTCAGTGTAGACACCAGGGGCTTATCGTGCAACGTGGAAGCATCTGATAGAATTGTGCACTCTGTCTTCTATTCAGCTTCAACAAATACTATTTTATCTTTTCCCTTTCCCTTTCCTCTTTTTTCCGGTTCTTTTATTCTACGCCGGAGCTTTCCTATTCTGTTCTCCTCTTTTCGTTATTTTCTGAGTACATAATTGCGTTTCCCGTTTTCTCTTCGACACACAGCACTCTGTAAATATTATTAACCCTTCTTCTATTACCCGCTGATATCTTTACCCTAGATATCTGCCTCGGGACTGTTTGAACAAGACGTTCGAAATATACGCCGGAACTCGGTGACTCTCCGTTCAGTCAATTACAAAGAAGTAAAACGATTTCAAAGCGAAACGTTCTTCTATGACTTTCGAATTGCAGAGTACAGCAAGTTTTAGCACTTGCAAACCACTATTTTTCTAGTCAATGCCATTTAACCTTTAAGTGGTATATGGTCTTGTTTTTCAGACCTTTCTAACATTTTGTAATACTTTTCTGAGAAACTTTTAAGACTAAATATGTATTAAAATGTTAAAGAAACTTCATAGAAATTGAGTTGGAGTCATGAGAGATCCCAGGGTACCACTGAAGGCAACTTGAATTACTTTATACAAGCAGCAAGAGTAGGTTTATTTTGATTTTTAGTCGACTCTAGTCGACTTAGCAAGGTTGTACCTTTGTTTCGTTAATACAGAAATTACAATATTAAAAGATATGCAAAATGGAATTGATAATTTCATTTATTTAATTTTTCAGTTGCGTAAAAGCCACGAAAGAAGTTACTAAAGATAATGACGAATATTTTATGGATTTTAGGACTGACACCGAATCTAAAAAATCTTTTACGTTAAATTATAATCTTAGAAATCTTAAATATATTTTATTGAAAGTGGCACTGCAAAATATTTTTAAGACATCATTTTAGGATACCTTAAAACTGTTTCATGATCCATTTCATGTTAGAAAAAGTCTGTTCAAGCTTCTTTAACATTACCATTTCCCTGTCCCATCATTCCAAACATTTATAGTAATGAAATAAAAATCCAATCACAGTTATTGTTCCATTATTTTAATTCATTATTGAACTATGAAAGTTCTGCACTCAAGGTCGTTTGGAAGTCATAGTATTTACCTGTACCTTAATCATCATTTTGAAAATTCTTGAAAATTTTCCGAGGCATTCCAGATTATAGATGAATTAATTCATAACAGTTTTTATCCTTAACTTAAGGGGCAGTGCACACCCCATGTAAAGTAACGCACAGTTTAATCCTTCAAATCCGAGTACATTTACACCTGCAGCTGAACTAATTTATGTTAAAATCCAACATAACCCGAGCGTTAAACTTTGTTGTTGTATTACAGAAAAGGTCTATTAGGCGAACAGGTTTGCGCACCAATTAGTTCGTATAACAGAGATTCTACTATACACTTAATATCGCTCAAAGGTCTGAACAGTGTCTTCTACGTTCGCGCGACTTTACTTTCAGGCCGGGCTCCTTCCGCGCCGCACGGCAACATTCGCGTGCAATTTTTTCCCCTGGCCGTCATTGTCCTTTCTATTTCGCCGTTGCCGAAGATTGTCCGCCGACACGAAAATCCAGCATTTTCAGCAACACGGTTCTTTTTGCGGTAAGGAGGACTGGGGCGCCATTATATCTTCCGCACGAATAAACGTAGGCATCCATCTAAGCGGCTCCCGGAGCCACCGGCGAAAGCACGAAAGAAGACGTGAAATTAATTTTGATGCTGTCAGCTCTCTATCTCTCTCTCCCACCCCCCACCCCTCTATATCTCTCTGTCCCGCTTCCTTCGAAGCTGAGTTATAATTTACTATCGTGCCGAGTGCTAAGCGAGTGGATAGGGTCGATGAAAGTACGAATCAGAGTGCAGTATTTTAAACTGACCTGGATTCACCCCTCCGCCCCTCCCGCCACCCCCTCCATCTTTCCCCATCGACCAGGGAATACTTCGTTTGATAGTTCCAGCGCTTACAAGTGACCGACGGGAAAGTTAAACGAAGAGAAACTGACAACCAAACTATGAGATACTTAGCCGGCAGTCTGTACTTACTGCTCGGAACTAGATAACGGGACCTTCCGTGTGATTCTTTATTTGAATATCATTAACCGGCACGAAATCCTCGGCTTTCGACGTCTGGCTCGCTGCTGGAAAACAGCTTCGCCTTTTGACAGTACGGTAATACCTCGATGTATGCGCAAGACATGTGCACGATATTTGTGGCTTCATTCTCATTACACCTTCGGAGATGATCGTAGTCTAATATAATATGGGATTAGCGATATGGGTCGGCGAGACAATACAAGGCCACTGACAAACCTCGTTCGTTTTTATATTATTCTTTTTTATGGAACTTTCACCAGCGCATCCGTGATATTGTCTTGATAAAAACGAGTCCAAACATGACACTATTTGAGCCACATTTGCCCGTACAATTCACGATTTAGTAGAACCTCCGCTATCCGAACAGTTCCATCTGAGATATAATTAAAGTCTAAATCAGTGTAGCCAGACGGTGCGGCTCAAGCGGCTCGCAGGCCCCTTACGTCTCCGTCCCTCGCCTAGATGCTGCCTCAGCTATCCCCACTACCGCTGGCGCGACCGAGTGCTAGAATGAGAGCGGTAGCATGCTACCGACTCGGTCGCGCCAGCGGTAGTGGGGATAGCTGAGGCAGCATCTAGGCGAGGGTCGGAGGCGTAAGGGGCCTGCGAGCCGCTTGAGCCGCACCGTCTGGCTACACTGGTCTAAATACGCAACACGATTCATTGTACAAACCAGATAACTGTTTTATTATCCGAATGTTCGGATCATCAGTTCGGATAATCGAGGTTCTCCTTTGTCGTGTATTAAACGAGCAAACATGATCCAAATGGTGTCGTGCTTGGTGTCTTTTCAATAAAAAAAATGTCGCGAATACGCTCGTGAATGTTTCATAAGATAATAATTAGAAACAAAGAAATATTGTTGAACTAAATGTTTTGTTAATTGGATATCGTTCGTTGCTAGCAACGAGATACCAGGGATCAGTACACGAAATAAGTGACTTGTTTGTTAGTTTCTTATTCAGGTGGACAGCTGAACTTGATTTTATTACGTGCATTAGCGCTTTCCAGTAATATACATTTGTACCGTAGGTAATGACGGTGCAATTTGATGGGACTTTAAAAGACGAACGCGCACGTGCGTTTGCTTGTTAGAAATTCAAGGTTCTCGAAGGGCCACATCGCATCTGGACCTAATGTCGCCCAGGAATATTGTACACAGGGGGGTTGGAAAATCCTGGGGCTGGAAAATGCTACCGCGCCACTATCTACCCATCAGTTAGAAAATTGTTGCAACCCTCTCTTTAAAAAGATGGGACAGGACAGTACCAGACTCTCGAAATGTCTCTCGGGAGGAAACTAATTAGAAAATAATGTATCCATCAAGAAGAGGGTACATAAATGACTCATGTTTGTAATGATTGTAATGGACCATAAAGGGACCAATTGCCTCAGATTAGCTTATTGTTAGACTGCGTAGATTGTCTTCAATTTTGCACAATAATTTTTTTAATGGCCTTCAAGATTAAATAGACTGCGGATTTTTATGCAAGATAAAAATTGTTTGCATCGATTATAACGACAGAAGCTGAACAGAAATTCTTTGCTGTTTTAATAATTTGAATAACTTTGCTTTTTTTAAATTGCACCTACTCCTTTTTACCATAAATAAATTCTTCCAGACTAAACCTATAATAATTATATATAATGCCACATAAAAAGATGAATTTCCGCTATTCGCAATAATTTGTTTACCAGACTCCAAGACGAAGGTATTGTAACTTTTGATGAAAGGAATTGTAGTGTCTCACAACAAGTATGTTGATGATGTTCTTTCTTGTAGTATAAAGAACATACGATAAATTTTGTTCCATTTTACAAATGCAAGAGATGCAATTATATTATTGGTGCGAGACAATTTTATTGTACAAGTACTGTAGATGATTTCCTGCTTGTGCTATTATTTCTGAACAGCGTGTACGGCCAACCTAAGATCTAAGGGAAAGGCAAACTCCCAGGGGAACAGGTCCGAGACTGGTCAGCCGCACTTGAACCATCACAGCCACGATGCCTTTCCAACTTTTCCTAAATCTCCTAGCGCTTCTGAAGGATCCGAGGAAACTTGATCCCGCATTTGTGCATTATACTGGGGCTTTACTCTTGCACTTCGGACCATTCATCAAACCTGCCAATTTTTACAATGTTTATTCACGTTTAGTACATTATTTTGTATATTTAAATATTGTTAGCTGTGAGAGCTACAAAAATTGTAAATTTACATCTTTTAGACGTGATTAAATGCTGCCTAAATTATAGTATATTAAAAATTTTACTGAACATAATATTTAAAATAATATATGTATATCTTATGTTATATATTTAAATTTAAATTGTTATATATTTCAATACAACATAATATATTATTTGAAATATTATGTAAAGTAAAAATTTTAATTAACAATAATTTAGGTAGCATTTGATCACTTCTAAAAAATGTAAATTCAAAGTTATAACGTATGTTATACATTTAAATATAAATTATGTAATAATTTATAAAATATATTTATAAAATATATTATTTTAAATATTATATATACAGTAAAAATTTAAATTTACAATAATGTAGGTGGCATTTCATTACGTCTGGAAAAATGTAAATTCACAATTTTTGTAACCTGTAATTAACTAATTGTAAGTAAATGTATCATCACAGTGAATGAGACGTCCCAGGAAATACACTAATTAAAAACGAATTACACAGAACCATTAAGGTTCGAATATAAAATACCAAGGAAAATATTGGGCTACATGGTTCACTGTCTCTCTCTCTCTACCGTTCCTGTCAGTCTCGAACGAAACAAGTGCTATGACTAAGCTGTTCGATCGTTGGCATTTATAACAGGTTAATGACAGACAGCGAGCTTCGGTAAAGCGATTAGCGAGATCGCCGACCGCAAACCATAGTTACCATAACCCGACATAGCAATCATGCACCGGTGCCACTCGTACATCTTAAAAGCTACAGCTGAAAAGCACACATTTGATGTGTTCCAACTTTCCGGCAACTTCTCGCAATTTATGGCTGCCGACGTTTCCCAGTCACGCGTACCAGTCTCTCGATTTTGCCCTTTCGATCATTTTACTTCGAATTGCTCGATCAATTATACAAATTAACCACACCAGTTTGCGAGTTTTGCGAACACTCCAACGTGGAAATCAATTAATTCTGTCTCAAACTCCTGGACTACTAAAGATAATTGATCTTTAGACGTCCAAAGTTTAGATCGTGATTTAAAAAATCGTGATTTAAAGAGTCTTGTAACAGGACACAATGTAAGATAATCACGTTTGTCGTATTAATTACGTCAAGATTGTTGTGAAGAATACAAATTCAGATTACTATCTTATATAAAGAATAATTAAGAATCAAAAATTTAGAATATTTCTTCTTGTTAATTGCAGATTAAATAATAACCATACGTGTATAAAGTGAAAAATAACAGGAATGTTTAATCTCAGTTAAACTACAGGATAGATATCATAGAAATAATTAATAAAACAAACTGCATTTTTAAATTAATGTTACTGTATGTTACTATATGACAAAAAAGTATAATGAAAACACGTGCGACGTTTCAGATTAATAAATTCCACTTGTTTCTCTCGATAGAAATTGCTACAGATTCGGTATCGTTCATTAAAAAGAAAAAGAAATTCTCTCCTGAATTCGTCAATGGAATTTCGGAGCAAAAATGACGAAAAATCACAAATACTGGTTCAGTCTTGTTCAACTCAATGTAATATGAAAGACGTATCCGAACAATTCTCATCAGGTCGGTAGAACAGCGTGGACCTGCAATCAATCATGACCGAAGTCACAATTAGACGCACGAGATCGATGGTCGGTGTAAATTCATAAACGTCACTTTAAACGAGACGAATTTTACAACGGCTATTAAAACTGACAGCGGAACAGAAGAAAAATTGTTAACCGTTCTTGAATGCTTTACATAGATACGCTGAATGTTTGCACGAAGATGTGCACACTCGCACGTAATTATTAAACGTAAATTCATGATTTTATATGTCGCTTTTTAAAAAAGCGTATCAAGCAGATTCTATCAGTAACCTGAAACATAGCTGCGTCAGAAAAAGCTGCCTGAACTAATTATGGTAATATTATCTATCATTTTTTAAACATTCATCACGTATTTAATTATTACCGACTAATTTCTGTTACAATAATTCTGCGATATTTCAAGACTACTCAGAATCGTTAGGACCAAAATAGATATAGTGGTATTTTAAATTTAATTACATAGATTGTAAAGAAGCATATTTGGTTTTGTGGCAGTTTTTAAACATTGCAGAACTGCAAAATGTGGTAGTCAAATACATAAAAATTATTCAGCAAACTCTAACCTGTATTTGAAAGTTATATTGAACTAGGCTTGCTAATTTTCTAACAATATTTCATTTCTGTAGAAATTTTTAGAAAAATTGAGAGAAACAACAAAATTTTGCTCCGGAATTACCTATTTAAACCGAAGAACTGCATTTATGTGACGTTGCACTATTACATCACTCTACAAATGTATAAATCACAAAGAAATATGAACAAAATGTACCTGTACTACTATTAATTAATCGAAGTACTATTAGGTGAAGTAAAAAGTTCTGAGCGTTTTTCGCTTATATAAATAAAGCTTGTATAAATAAAGCGAAAAACGCTCAGAACTTTTTACTTCACCTAATATATTGTGCACAAGAAAAAGGGTTTTTTCAATACTCAACTCACTTGTAAAATCTGGGAAGAAAGAAGATAAAAAAATGGCAGCAGTAGGATGTCAAAGATTTATAGTCAATTTTGATTGTACATTAGTGTTTCCAACTTCTCTTAATCCGTTCACTATTTTCAAATTGTGCCCGCCATTTTCCGTGATAAATAAATCAAATCCACGGTCTGCTAATCAGTTAGGAGCAAAAATGATAGAACGTCGAAGGAGATCTTGTACGGTGAGGGAACATTTTCGCCGGTCACTGTATGTCCTCGGACACGGGAGTTAGAATGAATCAGGTGATCTGGGGAGCCAGTAGCATGTTAACGGGGTCGTTACCATTGCCACGAGATGAGCACAGCGTGGGTTCAGACTTTCCTAAAACTTCCGTGTGACAACGTAACCCAAATCAGTCAGCGGTGCAATCGCGGCGACACCGATGGTTGTGAAACGGGGAAGAAGGACGATGGACGAGTGTGTCGAGCGGGGAAAAAGAAGCAGAACCTGCAAGGAGACGTGCAAGAGAGAGAGGGGGAGAGAGAGAGAGAGAGAGAGAGAGAGAGAAAATACCCCGGGCGAAACATCACGTTCGACCCGGTATGAGGCCAGATAGTTGTACGCCCGCGCAAAACATACTCGAACCAATTTTTTTTACCTACTCTCCCGAACAAAATGTGTGCCATTATTAATTTCCGTGTCCATTCTCTTCCTAGATATTTTTACATGATGTAGCAGATGGGGTACTGAAGACCCTATTTTCTTAATAAATGTTGAAAACGGTGTCTAAGAACTTCAAAAAATTTTTATCATCAACGAAACTGTTGTAGATTTGAGATTTGAAGTTTCCCTCGAGTCCTTAAAAATTAATATATGATTTTTTCCATTGTTTTTTTTTCTTACTTATTCTAATACTATATAATTAAAAAAATGCTAGAATATAAAATTGTGGATCTACAAAGGCTGTTCACTTTCTTAAAATTGATCTGTAAAAATTGGAAATTGCATGAACATCTGCTAGTCACTTTGGATGATTATTTTAGAAGAAACGTTGGTGAAGACAATCTTTACAGCTTGTATTCTGGATGAATGCGAACAAGTATTCGAGTTAACGGGTCGTTTCACTCTGCATCGTAACGAGTGTTTCGTTCAGAAATTCTACGTCGACAAATTGAAGATGCACGCGGCATTGTTTTGTCCAGGAGTGTACCTTCGACCTCATACTTTTTCTCTACCTTGTTCCAAATATATATCTCTCGGTTTTGTCTGGCCCGCGGCGGCCTATGGATGATCGTCAGTAACGTAGAACGTATACGATATCGTGACGCTCGCTATTTATTCGCCGCCCACGGGAACGAGCTTTTGTCGTGAGCGACGGAAGAAAAATTGCAATTAAGACCGGTGACACATTTTTATTGGCGAGATAGATACGGACCTGATTCGCCGGTTTCTTTGCCTTTTTATATCTGGTTTTTTCGCATACTAAATCTGCCGTGCTCGGGGCGAGGCGTACTCGCGTGGACGAGTTCATCGTGTGCGACGCTATTTTCCCGTGCGTTCAACGTCAAAGCTGTTTCGCGGATTGCGTTTTTAACCCTTGCCGTGCTGGTTTGCTTCACGGTTACCGTGATTAGGCTTCTTTGTTTTCGGTAGTTCCTTCGAAGAAAATATGACCATCCATTCGGTATATTAATCGGCATTAATTCATTTGCTGTCGAATCAACAGCAGTATTTCGTCTACTCATTTTTATCATAAATAATGATTACGTTATTTTGGATTAGCAAAATAGTAGTTTAATAATTATTATGTTATTTTGTATTAGCAAAATAATAATAGAAGAAAATAATAGACATGATCAAACAATAAATGATAATAGTAATGTTACTAGACATAAATCAGATGCAGACAGGACTTTAATTTGTAATAACTAGAATGCGGATCTTTTGGAAAATTTTCAAAAAATGCTGGCATGTAAAATTCGATAGAATTCGGGTCGATTTTTATTTATTCGTAAATATCTCGAAGGAAAGTCCGTAAACAACCGTAAGACAAAACAGCGAAGTTGAAACTCTGTTAACTAAAGGTTTCACATATTTCCCATCAGTCTTGTCGGTTACGAAGTTCAAAGAGTTCAATTTAGTTCAAAGTACCATTTACTTTTGCACGTAATAAGGTTCTAGTAAAATGTTCGATACTGTCTGAAGTTCTAAATGGTTTTACACTGATCGGAATTCTAGTTAGCTTTCGCCGATATATCACGTTACGTTTTGCACCTAACACCCGCGATACCACTAAAAGAATTTCGAAATAATTAACCACTTGCGGAACTTTGAAAAGGATCAATCGCTTACAATCTGCATAGCTTCATGAAGTTTTACATTTTTGTAGACGATGTTCATGTTATATATTAGTCTGCGGATCTTTATGTGAAACAATCATTTTCTGCATCTTTGGCAAGAAACAGAATCAACTATTTCTTTCGTTCTTTAATAATTTTGGTGGATCGAAAATAATATACCGATATAGTACGACCTCGATTATCCGAACACTTGATTTACATCTGAATAGCTCAATCTAAGGTGCTCCACAAGCAACATTATTTAGTGTAAAAGTTAATAAAGATTGAATGTAACATCGCAATTAAGTAACTTTCTGTCATACGAACTCTTCTGTTTCACCGTTCAATTCGAATAATCTCTACTATACCTACTCTTCAATTTTTTCTTAAATATTTCTGTTGCAATTTGCAGCTAATCGTTTTTGTTATTAAAAGCATACAATCCGCAGTCTACATAATTATATATAATTTGTAGAACAATTTTGAAACAAGAGTGTTTCTGGACTGAAACGAACATTTTATCCTGTTTGATATATCCATTGTGAACTAGAAATTGTTAACTATTTATTTTACTATCTTTTAATACCTTTATATTCATAAATACCTTTCATAAATACCTAAACATGGGCAGGTTATGGAGATTAAATATTTAGATAGAGTGTATCCCCTGGATCCACCTCGAATTGAATAATGTATTTTTAGTATCGTTTAATTTCACTGTTTTCTGTGTGGAAACGTTTATAAATGAGGTGTGAATTTTACGCATTCATAGCAGAGAGGAAAGCTTTAAATACATATAAAACAGTGAATATTTCAAAAAAACGACAGGAGTTTATTATTGCAAGCGCAATTTGTTAAAATTTCAAAAAAAACATTAATTTATTATACCGTTTCTTTAAATTGCTACGGTTATTCGTATACCGCTAAAGTGTTCATACCATGTGTCATAAGTAGACTCCGAATGTTTATGCAAAATAAAAAGTTTGTGCATCAATTGCAAGACACAGGAGCTAAATATAAATTTATATTCTTCATTAATCATTTTAATGTGGTGAAAATAATATATTAATACTCTTAAGCTTTTAATATCTTCACTGTTTTAAATTCCACTTGCTCATTTTTCTTCATAAAATCCGGAGTCTAGTCATAAGTATCATCCAGATATACATACTGTATCAACTTGTACTGTTTTTTGGAAACTTTTACAAATATAAAAGAGTGAAAGTTTCGAATGAAATTAAAATTCGTTTATTTTGGCCCCGATTTATTAAACGTTTCGAGATAAAAATTAGAATTATAATGCTACAGAAAATTTTCACTTTGCACAAAGATAATGAATTATTACAGTGTCCGTAATTGTAATTATTTTATAGTGTCCGTTCATTTATTTTCATTTTTTCTTGAAAAAAGGAATTGCGAAATTAATTATATGTCTTTCTATAATATCGTCTTTTCGAAAAACACGGGATGAACGAGGGTTGAACGATCGACTGGAGTGTACCCACTGGGAGCTATCAGAATGGGAAAAGATGTAGTTAGTGTCGCTTAGGAGCCATATATGTTGGACGAAATAGGAAGGCGTTAGTCTAGACCCCCAGAAGGCAGGCTGCCATTTAACACACCGCGAAGGGTGGTTTAGGGATCAACTATCCCCCGCAAAAACAAGGCTCTCAGGATCGAAGACACGAGTCTCACAGCCGCAAGGAATTTTATTAGCTGATACGGATTATGTGAACTCATCCGGCGGGGACTGGCTCGTTGAGGAAGGTACATTGAGCGTTATTTAGAGCGGTAAAACCACTCGTGGAATATCCAGGCGATTAGCCTATGCCTTCGCTGGAAGGAATAAGTAGGGCGAAACCACTAGTAAAGGTGGACGAGTCGGATAAATTGCATCGGCTGCTTTTAATCAGTGCATTCGTCTAAGGCACTTTGAACATTCGCCTGGCTCCTCTGGCCGCGGGAAATTTTTCTCTTGGACATTCCTCAAAGAAGGATTATCTGAAAACATTCAAAGAATCCGACTGCTGCCTCAGAAGCGAACAGCCATTTTCCTTCCGAAACTGATTTTTTACCTTCGACAACTTCTTGCCGTTAGTTACATCTGTGCAACTTCTGATGACAACTTTTTAATAACTTGATTACAATATCTTTGCAGCGATTTTCCTGAAAGTTTGATTCAAAATCGAGTAAAATCGCTGCTGTTGGAATTTGAACATTTACTATCATTCACGTTTGTTCAATTGACTAATATATTTGATAGGACTTACTACTATATTTTTCATAGTTTCTCTCTTACAAATGGAATTTTTACATTTACGATTTTGTTGTATGTTTGCGTAAGTGTCTGATATATCAATATTATAAATAAAATTACAGTCACTTTAAAATACACTGTCCAATGTTATAAAAGAACAAATTCTTAGATTTGTGTTTTTAATAGAACATCCTACAAATAGTATATTAATAATTTTTAAACTCAGAATCACACTTTTCAGTTCACGTATCACCTTTGTCGATCAAATGAAATTCTTAAAAATTGTAGTTATTTTAAGGTAAATATGAGTCTACTTTTATTACTATTGCGTGTCCCTAGCTCTGCCAAAGAAAAGTTCTAAAGTCAAACGTGCCAATGAAGATTCGCGTCCGGAAAGTTTTAAATGCTATATACTTTTTGTGGATTTTTTCAGAGAAACCTTGATTATTCTACAAAGTTCCCTCTTTGTGGTATTAAACGCGGATGAAGGCTGAGGGACCCAGGAGAACAGCCTGCTTTGAAAGTACATAGTAAGTTTCGGCGTTTGACCTAGAAGGCATTATTTCACTCGACTGTACATCGAATATAACCTCACTTCTTGAATAAAATGTTGAGTTACACTGAGCATGGACAATTGGTTCCAACTCAAATATTTCAGTTCATTATTTGCCACAGAAATAGGAAATAACTTATGGTTCCTTGTAACATTACTCCAGTGGTACTGTTAGACTACGAACATTTATGCTATTATTAATTTTTCAGTACTGTTTTATTAAAAACAGAATAAGATTTATTAAATCATACTTTCTGCCAAAAATGATGTGGAAACATAATGTTTGTCAATATAAACGTTTTCTTGTATTTCATTTACAATGTATTGTGAACATGTAAAAATTAACAATCTAGAAATGTATAAAAGAGTCCATTGGAAAACTAAAATTCATATTCTGTAGAAATTTAAAGATCTAAAAATAAAATTATATTAAAATCAATTTAGTCAATGCAGTTAAATTAAAAATTTAGTCAAATAAAATAATTGAATACTGATAAAAAAATGATTAATGAACTTTCACACGAGAAAATATAAAAACAATTTATAGGATCATTGAATACTTTTTGCATGAATGAATCGATATAAAAATTACAACAAAGTGTTTAAAACTGTTGAAAGTTCGATATATGAACTGCTCATGTCTAATAATATATAATTCAATTATGAACATCCACAGATACATACGATTACACATGGAATTAATATTCTTTCCAAGAAATAAATATACGGATCTCTACATTGTTTGTGCAACTCTTCGCGCATCGATTACAATGAGCGTGCCCAGAGCAGAAATAAATTGTACACCGGCGACCATAAACTTTCGCAGAAATAGCGATGGAAAAATCCTATTTATACGTCGCGGGGCAAACGAAAAATTGCCGGGCAGCAGAAGAGGAATTAATTAGCGATGTTCAGTCGACCAATCATTTGTTATTCACTTTAGCGAGCGCAGCGACATTGCAAATTTATAAATCACCTTGCTCTGACTGTTCGCGCGCACCGCTATCATGGAAGCTAACTTCAATACCACCGAGCGACGCGTAGCGCGGTGAACATGAAAGCATGTAATTAAATATAAAGTATGACGTGCTCAATATAAATATGTAAATGGAAAAATAATGGGTGCAATTTACATGCGGCATGCTGGACCCGGGCCCGGTTTTATCACGCCGAAGATATTGGTAATTGTCTTTAATTTCACCGCTGCGCCGGGCCAACGTTGATATTATCGATCCGTGGGAAATTGAACATTTCTATAAACCGTAATTACCGTAACTTTTACGACAATAAAATGCACTTTGCATGTTTATCGGGAACAGGTGAGGGGAGGGGAGAGAGAGCACGTAATTACGCCTCCCTGTTGTTTCTGTTCGCGTGCGCCCCCGGCTCAAAATGCGCCATCAATAAATTATAGTGCCGTTTAAATCGGCACAAGAATATGCCAGCGCTTAACAGAAAAGAAAATACTTTCCCCCCCTTATCGGACACGTTCATTGTGGTTGAAACTGATTACTCAAATTTAGAGCTTTCTCGAGTGTATCAGGGTCATCGAGATAATTTTAAAGGCTGGAAACGCCAAGAAAGCATACCAAATATTCACCTCCTAAATTCGTTATAATAAAGCGGGGAGGATAATTGCATATTCACTGGTTCGTGATAAATTCCAGGGAATTTCTTCCTGTGTAATAATTTGTACAAGATCTTGCACGTACTCTTTACTTGTGTTATTCGCCAGATAAGATGCGTAAGATTTAATAAACGTATCTGATACCGCGGCACTATATAAGATGTTAAGATTTATTATTTCCATTCTAAATTCGTGCCTGAAAGAATTTTTCTTTACAAGATTTAATTACGAATATGGTTTTGATATACGTATTCTGTGACAAATAATTTTTACTTGTCCATTCATTTTATTACTTGAACCATTAATTTGTATTGTGAAAAAGATAATTTATATGGTCAAAATAATTGAACTTAATTGATATCCTATTAGAAATCATATTTAGTTTCCATCCCTAGTTGATTGCATGTAACGGAACGATTAATATTTAATAATATCGGGTAACATTAAATTTATGCAATATAGATTCACTTTACAGACTGCTTTTTAATCAATTGGGAACGGAAATTAAATAGATAAGCTTGGTGTAAACAATAATGCGTGGAATTATAATGGTAATTAATATCGAATAAATTAAATCAAAATAGTTAATGTTTAATAATATTTGATGAAATTACGTGGATGAATAAAGAACTATGTTAACTTAATAGTGGAGTACTTCCGTACTTATATCTCACAGTATAATAATAATAGATCAATTTGAGGCGTCAAAATTGCATTAAAATAATTAAACCTAAGAAATATAATATTATTGGACGTCGTGTCGGTGAAAATTTTTAATAATTTTATTTTATATCAATTTCCCTCAAATTGGACGCGTTATTGTTTGCAGTGTGGTCAACTTATTGATACAATGGCCGCAGTTTGCAATTTATGTCCAGTGCAGAACAAGACATCCAGTTTTCATTAAGACTCACAACCCCAAAGAATTGCTATAAAAGCACTGAAATGACACATATACGCGTAATTTATTGCCGAGGGTATGAAAGTAGTAGAGAAACTTAACATCCCTGCCGACGAACTTTTCCTCGACGACGTTGTTCGAGTAAAGTTACACTTACAGCAATTCATTGGTGTCCTGCCCGAAATGGATCTGTCTCATCCGTTACCCTTGATACAGATAGAAATAGGTCCCGGCCGGATACTTCAAAATAGAAAAACGAGAACTTAGTGTGACATCAAAAGGTCGAAAATCATTTATACTGGTATACACGTAATAACAATAACTATATTTTATATAGGTTTGCGCAACCTGGCGTCTGTTTTCAGTCAATTTTCGACGAATTTTAGAGAAAGTTGAATTTTCAACATTCTATAATTTTTACTAGACAAATTTTCAACTTTAAGGGCTTCTCCACTAATTAAATTTTTAATTTTAAGAATTTATGCAACTTATCAACTTCAAGATTTTTTACTAAACGAATTTTTAACTACATGGATAATTCTGTATAATTTTCCAAATACATCGGTATACTTTTTGTTAAATTATAAACATTTCAACATGTTTAAGTAATATCTAAATTGAGTGAGACAGCTGTAACGAATAAATTTTGTCGAACCGTTTTCAAATTTATTTTGAAAATGAACAAATTTTAGCAGCACATTTAACACTGTATTTAATATACGTATACCATGCGTATAATAATAGCTACTATGTTTTATACTTCTAATAATAATTAATTTATAATGAAAATATACAAATACAGAAATTTCTTTCGAAAAGTTTGTATAGTTCATTTTCAGTATCACAGTCGTCAAAATTTGTCGAAAAATAATATCACCAGGTCACGTCTATTTCAATTTGAACTTTCACCATTTGCTGGAAATATCGCGAATAGTATTTCTCAGGAATGTATCAAAATGGCTGATTAAGATAAATGGATAAAGTGCTGAAGTACAATTCGAGACAATATATATTATATTTAATTAAGAAAGTGAATCAATAAGTGAAACTCTAAGGTGTCCAGTACGACAATTCAAGATTATTAAAGATGTTTGTGTTGCATTTTGTGCAAATAATAAAATAAATGTTCTGCTATAAATTATTCAAATATGTTAATTATACATTGAACTAGTTCATCTGAAAATGTATTCATTACGCCTAACAAGTAAATTAACATATTGCTATCCTAAAATATAATGATTCATTTCTCGTAAATACTATCGGATAACGCTATTTATAATAAATACATAATAACGATGGAGGCGCATTAAAATAAAAATTATAAGAAAATCGATCACATATTACTGCATGTTATCAAAAAATTTAGCGAATTAATAACTACTAATCATTTTCAAAATAATATATTGAATAATCAGTATGTTCACTACAGGTAATAAAAGAGCAACAATCAAAATAGTACAGTTCCAAAGATTCTTTTGTTTGCTTCTAACAATTTAGATCTAACAATTAGACTTCTAACAATTAGAACGAATATTTTATAGCTTCTGATAAAAATCTAGAACTAATATTGTGTAGCATCTGATAAAAATCTAGAATTAATATTTTGTAGCTTCTGATAAAAATCTAGAACTAATATTTTGTAGGTTTTGATAAAAATCTAGTATTAATATTTTGTGAGTTCTGATAAAAATTTATTATTATTACCTTGTAAACAAGGGTCGACAATTAGCATAACACGAGACCACAGTTAAGTGATGAAAGGCCGTGGCCGGTTCGCAAAAGTTTGCGGATATTTACATAGCTAGGCCGAGGCAAGATTCAAATAACACCAAGTCGAAACTTCGCGACGATTGATTTAATCGAAAACTTGTCGGAGGAACGCTTTGAATTCCCAATTCCGTTCGTACCAGCGGTACCATTACTAATGAATCATTTCCAACTTCGAACACAACGGCGGAACGGAACGTAGACGAATGTTCCAGTTACTATTGCCGATCCGTACAGTTTCGCCGGGGCGAAAAAAAAAATATGATCGATCACGGCGAGTTCCACGCTGTGCCTGGAACGACGAAAATAAATTTGGCAAACGGTCCATTTCCCCCGAGGAGCCCGGGAAATTCATGCCGGTTCGCCCGCGTTCAAGTTTTCTTAATAACAGAACCCTCGGTTATCCCACATGCTTCGCGAAGTATGCACAATCGCGCCATTCACGCGCGATCCTTTATGCCGCGATTTCCTGTCGTCACACACCGTTTTCGAATTTTCCGCGAAATGAAATTTCTTCGTTATGCTGCAGCCGCCGTTTCGAACCCTGGCACACACAACGTTCCCTCATTTTTCTTTGGAAAATAACTATGGCTGTAAAATACATATCTGGGCTAAGGTTACTTACGTTGTACCCCTTACGCTTAGACCATTATAATACTTATGGACCCGGCATAGGTATAGGAATAGGATCCAGTGAAAAATGTTGCAAACTCGTTGCATAAAGAATTTTCAGGAACAACACAACCGTGATATAAATATATCTTTTCAATGGTAAGTATTTTGTACTTGATATCGCATATATGTACAATATTGTTCTTACTATTCTTTTTTTAAGGGGAAAATTTTAATAATGTTTATGAGACCGATAAAGTAACGAAAAAACATTTTTCGAGTCCGTACCTTTTTTGACATATATCTTAAGTCTTCAAATACAAGAAAATAATTTTGTAAATGATTTTTTATAGGGATATTTTCGCAGCCTCGTGGAAGTCATTGATCTGCTGGCGTGCACGATTGCGGCTCATTGGAACGTCTGAAGAAAAAAGAATTATTCTTAGAAAAAGTATGACCATGGCCCCAGTATAGACTACGATTATTTTGTTTGAGCAAAAATTCACAAAATGGTGGACCTCCAAAGTTGGTGGTCTCAAAAATAGCATTTTCTTCATAAAAAGAAAACGTTAAAAATTGAGGAAAAAATTAAACAATGTTATTTATTCTAGTCTATGCTGGGACTATAGTCATACTTTTTCTAAGGATAATTCCTTTTTATTCAGACGTTCCACTGAGCCGCATTCGTGCAGCAGATCAATGACTTCCATGCTGCTGCAAAAAGACTTCTATTAATCATTACATTTCCGAAGCTGCATTATTGCCTAATAACGCAAATTGCGCCTCTTTTAAACGTAAAAATAGGACTTTCGAGGGCGACTGCGGCTCAGATTGATCTTCTATCTTGCGCTTTTAACTACTGAAAAATCCCATCTTTGCATTATCGCACCATTCTAGTTGTAGAAACGAGTCTACACCCATAGCCTGGCGACTCTGGTCTGAACATTGCTAGTGATTTCTACTTGCGCCGACGACGTTCTGAAACAGTGACAGCGATATTTCCCAATAATTCTATGCAATTCAATTGCCACCGTATTCGACGCACGTGTGTGTCCAATAAATTTTTAGCAAACGAAGCTGTACACCGAAAAATGTAAATGCAGTTTTGTATTCATTCGAAAATATGGACGCAATTTCGTCGATGCATTCGAGATGAAAAAGTTGAGTAGCACTTGTATTATACGAATGCCATTAATCTAAAATGTCCATTAACGGGATCGCATATTTCCATTTATGATTCGATCGATTGTGTTACACGCGGCCATGGAGTCAGCCGAATTAAAAGATTTGATTGAATCGCTCGAGTTATGTGTTTGGCTCTAGATAATTTTAACATGCGTTAGTGCTTTCAATTGTTCATATATTCTTCATATTTAATAAAATATTATGCACAAAAATGAATAAGAATATTTTGGGCATCTGAAGCAGACTCTAGAATAGCCCAATTAGACATAATAAATGAATGAGACGCAAATAGAAATCACAAATGGCGAACGTGTCAGCCAAATATGGTATCCAAAGTTTGCTTTATCATTTTATCTGCCAAGAGTACCGTTTCATACGATCTGCATGTTATCGCAAACGCAGTAACGTTTCTGTTGACCGCCTCGCAGAATGAAATTTCTTCGTCAAGGTTTCAATTAACTGGATTGGTTCGATGGAATTGTTCGTACTGAGTGACTTTTATCCGAGAGAAATCAGTTGTTCGGGAACAGCGCGCGCGCGTATCCTCGGTTTAAATGTTCAAAGTAATACTCGGAACTGAAAATTATATTTCATATACTCGGTTTCATATTGATTAAAGTAAATGTCTTTATTCGTTTACTGCATCTGCTGTAACTGCATATTTACGCCCCGTTTGCGCGATCCGTAATCCGAGAATAATATTTCTGCAAGGAAAAATGAGGAACTGCGCTGATATTTTATTTATATTTGTTCGCTGTTCATTACCTCGAAATTTGATGCGTTCCATTGCAGCAAAAATTTCATTACTTTTTTCAACAAATCAAATTTTTATTTTTTCAAATGAATTATTGAATTTTTATACAAAATCTGTAGATGTCCTAAGAAACAATTGTCACACTAGAATGCCTTAACTTTTCTCGATTCAAACATTTTTTATTTGCAACATTCCTCGATGTCATCTACAGTTTCGTACAAAATGGAGGCACTATTTCTGATGGGACGCCCCGTGTATACAATTATGCGCCTAAGTATGTCTGGCATCTGAGGCAGGTTTACCAAAAGTACAGAGAACGTGTTAATAGACCCGCACCCATACGTTTGTATCATAATAACAGCATCGTATGCTTCACTATACCAAATTTCTAAAGAACGTGCATCCACGCCGCAACAGTTACTAGATGATCTTCTCGATCCCCTCCATCAGAGATCTGACGTTGTACCATGCGAAAATGGGCGCCGGGGAATGGAAAGGTGCAACCGCGGAATGTCTGCGCGGTAGCGCACCGCGAAATCTATGCAATATGCGAAAGTGATTACCAGGAAAATCGCATGTACCTCGAAATCCTCTTTGACGCGTCTTCGAATAAGCGAAAGGAAAAATATTTCTCGTGTGAAAAACTAAAACTGCTAGCTTTTTCTACAAAAAGTTGTTGGGTCATCGGTTAAATAACAAAATGATAATTGTAAAACAACGATGTATTGAAGTTTCATATCGGTTGCTTTAACTTTTCGCTCACTGAAATAATTATTGGAGGAAATATCCTGTTTCTGTAAAATTATTAAACAGAATTGTTAAATGGGAATGTAAAACAGTGCAACGTAAAACAAGGATCCATTCAAGTTTAATATAATTTGCATTTATTTTCTGTCCATCGAAATAATTATTGGAGAAAATATCCTGTTACCGTAGGATCATTATATGGAATTATTAACAAGAACTAAACAAGAATATAAAACAGGAATTTATTAAATTGCTGTATAATTTGATTTTATTTTTTGTTCATTCTTAAAACTGTGGAAGAAAATATTTTATTTTTTAATGGAACTGTCAAAGTGAATTATTAAAAAAGATTATGAAATAAAAATTCATTAAATGCAATCCCTTTTGATTTTTGGGTCATTGAAAAACGATGGAATCAAACATTTTTGAAAAATTACTGAATAGAGTTTTCAAAATGAATTATTAAATCAGATTATGAAACAGCAATTTCTTAAATTTCAATGAAATCTCTTTTTAGTTTTTGTTCATTGGGAAACTATAGAACAAAAAATTTTAATTTTTAATAAATCAGAATATAAAAGAAGAGTTAAAATATTTAATTGCTGAAAAATTACTGAATAGAATTTTCAATAATTTGTATTCACTCTTTGTTCATGGAGAAACCATCGAAAAATATCCGATTTCTATAGAATCATTAAATAAAATTGTTAAAGAAGAAATATTGAACGAGAATGTGATGCAATATGAAATATAAAAGTAAGAATCCATTGAAGAATTTAATAGATTGAAAGTTATATTAAACATTCCAAAATTCTTTTATTTTTCCTATTTGAAATTTATGAATATTGATCTATTATTATTAAATATCGAATGTGGAGTATTTAATATGGGCAAGGCTTTTAAATTTCACAAACCCAGTGGCAAGGGCGTTCTCGTAATAAGAGAATTTATAAAATAGATTACCGATGTACAGTATGTGTTATTGCTATTAATTTACAAGTCAGATTTATGAGATCACAAATAACCCTGGCTCCGAGCTGTGTGCACGTGCTGTTGACAAGGCGCAACAAGGACACGGAAATGTTCAGACAACAGGCTGTGAAATGTTTCAAAAATTCTTTCATAAAATAACTGATGGGGCATAACGCGCCCCTGTAGCGACAATTTATAAATCGATATAAATTGATGGTATTATCTCTAGTGTCTCGGATGTTGCATGTACACATTTCTCTGCAGATATTCCCCGTATTGTAACATGTGTAAACACGGAAAAATTGAAAAAATATTCCCGCTGGCGTATCAAGAGCACGACAATCCACGAGCCACAGATATAACGTACAATATAATGTCCTTACTCGTGTATCGATAATCGAAACATTCTATTTTTCCATGAAGAAATATAGGATTTTTTATACATGGTTAAAATTGTTATTTGGTTTGAAAATATTCATATTTGTAATTGTACTTGAAACAATTATTAATTACAACTTAACATGCTAAATACATGCTCTTTTATACAACGAATAGGTTGTTAATTAAATGTATCAATATTGAAATAAAAATGGGAGAAGAAAAGAACTTATTTTATGTGCTATATTAATTAATGTTAAAAAGATTTACTTAGTGAGAAGAAAATATTGTCACAATAATTGCTACCTTTAACACTGTTTATATTCTGAAAAATTCAATCATTTATTTATTAGTATCCTCATTTGATAATTCTCGTCTTCATTTTCACTATCAAAATTTAATCTCGATGTGAATATATTTTTTTGAAATTGGTTAACAAACTTCTTATTAAACTCTGGAAGTACAACATGTTCCTCTAACATTTCTTTTGGTTAACACACGCACAACAGAAAATTCCTGGCTACGTCTAACCTGCCTTTTACAAAAATGTTATAAGATAATGTAGCCATATTGGGCACAATAATTAAAAACTATAATATTTACAACCTGTTAAACATATGAAGAAAGAAAATAAGTTTCTATTTCACTTCAGTTTGTTGCAATTCAGGTGGATAATTTTTATTTTGCATCAAGATCCGCTCTCTACTAATTACAATTGTTCAGCTGATATTAATTTTGTTAAACCCACGTACAATAAGAAACGACTTGGTACACATAAACTTTCACTGTAAGCTCGAAGGAGACGATTTTCCCGGAAAAGTGCATGTTTAATAAATCTTATTTAATCCCAGCCCGTAAAAAGTTATCTGACAGTCATTGTCAAAGCCTGCCGACGCTGCAGAAGAAAAAAACAAATGAATTCAAGCAAATGCAGTAATTAATAATAAAAATTCTTACAACTTTATACCCGGCAGTGGGCTTAAGAGATTCGTCCCGAACAATGGAATATGTTTTACGATCGGCGCGAACGATACCGTTGTAAAGGTGTCCGAAGAAATCTGCGAAGTAAAATGAAAGAAGGATTCATGGAGGCAGGCAAATTTTTCGCCTGATGAAACAGAGAATTTGCAGTGGCACGGCGCGATGTAACGTCTAGCTACGTATCCCCCCCCCCTCTTATCTCTCGTTCGCCATTCTTAAACCGGCCGTAACATTTTTAACGTGTCCCTATAAAGATTTCACTCTCGCCCGAAATATTAAAAAAATACACACCGCGCGTAAAGTCCGCTCGCCGGAGAACATCCTTATCGGGCTCGAGAAATTAGCCATCGCTTGTAACGAAGCTTATTGCCCCCGGGAAACTTTCCCGTAAAGGCGTGGAACAAAGTCACGCGATGTAAAATTATGCGAATCGACTACGGCGCGCCGGCAGCAAATTCGGAAACGGATGCACAGTTTTCCTCCGGTGGAACTGTAAAGTTCGCACGACCTTCAGAAAACTTCCTGGAATTATTCAAAGCACTCTAAAGCTAGAAGTAACTTCCTGGTAAAAATAATTAATTAATTTCCGACGACTATGCACGCCCAACCTCTCGCTCACAAAGCGCTGCCTACGCTCGCCAAGTTTCGAATATTCGAAACAAAGAACCAAAGTTTTTCGACGTTCAATGGACATTAATTAATTTTTCGCTTGAACGGGCTCTGCAGAAATGATCACGCTTTTTGTTAACATGCCCATGTAATTAGAACGTACGGAAATGCATACACAGATCGTATGGACATAATTAAATATTCGAGCAAGACATTTTCGTACCTGTGCCCTTCGGCTGTGAATAATAAATTTGAGAAGTTTGTCTTTATGTTAATATTTAAGGTTTAAAAGGTGCGTGCAGACTCCATGTTGCTTTTCTTGTATCACTTCTTTTTTATCCAAAACCAATAGAAGATTAATAGCGGAGGAACTGTAGCGCGGAGTAGGGGTATCACGTGGTCTCCATTAGTTTCTCAATGCCATTTGAAGCACGATCAATATTAAGAAATATTGGCAGCGAAATTAATATTGTATTTTCACATCCTAGCAATTGCACGGTCAGTGCGTTTTTTCATTTAAAACTCATAAAAAGACATGTTGTAAAATATCAGTGATTTGTACTCTCTGAAATTTATGTCGCAGCACGAATTTGCACGATCAGGGCGTGTTTGTATGAAACTGATAAAAGATGGATGTTCATAAATGCAAACAACGAATTTTTAGCAGCAGCCCGAGGGGTCAGTCAGGTTTTTATTTGAAACTAATTAAAACTCGTTATCGACCGGCAAGCGCAAACAACGGATTGAAAATTTTTCCGCCAGGAAAAGTTAGTAATGTTCATAGTAATGGAATCGTTATCGCAGAGATTGCTCAGAAGTGGCTTGAAGCGCTTGGAAGTGGACGTAACAGCGTGGAGGATAATCCGCGTTCCTGGTTGCGCCGTAATTTAACAACGACGCTTTGGCTATTCTAGTGGATGCGGAGCCTGAACCAACACTGATCAGATTGTGGAGAAGTTGAATTCTTTGAATGGAGGTACCACGTAATGGAAATAGCGAACCGTATCCAAGATGGAGTATATTGGTAACCTTAGAACTTCTTCAGATTCGACCAGCTACACAAAATAACCATTCTCACTTCTCTCGATGAAAATTATAATTAGGATATTATACATTTCTTACAGAAACAACTTTTTCAGATACTTCAAAGTTTCTAGAAAGTAAATAGATTTTTAACAAAGTACAAATAATTTTCATTGAATTGTTTCTAACTAAACATTAGAGAAATGAAAGAGAAAACGTTATACTGCTTTTTACAAACAATGTTATAATGTCTGTGATTTTTTTTAAGATGATCTTTAATTTTATAAGATGGAATGCTACGTATCTTTTTTTACGTCATATGCAAGCGTGTGCCAAAACAAATTGATACGTGCACGACAGAATGACCTTCGAGGTGACACAATGTCTGAGATGGAATTTCATATTTATAAAAAAAATGAGTGAATACAAACTATTAAAAGCATCAGAAGAACATGTTAAAGTCACTAAGAGAACAAATCACTTTGTTACAATTAACAGAGGAAATGTTTATTCTGCATAAAAATCCGCAGCCCAGTTACAACATACTGACTCCCCTAAAGCACGTTGCAGTAGTTGAAATTTTAATGAGGTATTTGCTTCGAGCCGGATAAACCCACCAACAGTATAAATATTCTGCAATGTGATATAATTAGAATTTTGCAACATCGTCCACAAAAATCAGTGTTCGCATAAAAATTAGCCAAGAACGACGGTTCACGTTCGCGCACAATAAAATTATGTGGATGAGCAATTTTATCAGGACTCGCATTCACGAATAATTCGTCGCATACAACGATGCTTGTTATGAAATTCGGGTTACCCTTGGTTCGTCGACAACCCATTTCACCGACACGATTTGACCGACAGTGACTTTCGTCGACACGTACTATGTTTTCATCGACACGGTCAAATCATAGTCATATCTTTTCATCGACAGTCCGTGTTTAACGACAGGTTCGAGTTCATTTTATTCATATCGCTTTAATTTCATTACTTGATATTTGTGTAATAATTGTACAATTTTGTTACGTTTTGTAGTCTATATATTTGTACATTCGCAGCATTCGTTCTACTTATTCGCATTTTTTATATGTATTTACACAATTATGTTTGAAATTAAATGAAATATTGTGATTTTTTATTCACTTGTGTGTACCTATTAATAAAGTTCGTTTATTTGAAGAAATTCTGATTAATAAAGTAGCAATAAAAGCTTTGATCTAAATAACAATGCTTTGTAATTCTCTTTATTATTTATTATACAAGCAACTAAATGCGTCGAGAACATAACAATGATAATAACGATTAATCTACATTAGCAAATACGCGAATTTGGTGTCAGTAGAAATGAATGAACTAAAACTTGTCGCTAAAGACGGACTGTCGATGAAAACATATGACTACGATTTGACCGTGTCCATGAAAACATAGTGTCGACGAAAGTTACTGTCGGTCAAATCGTGTCGATGAAAACAGTGTCGGTGAAATAGGTTGTCGACGAACCACCCATGAAACCCATGAAATTCTGCGAACAATGTTGTTCGTTGTGTAGCAGAATTCCTAAGAGCCGGGAGACTTATTATCTGGGCCGGGCTTTATTGGTTTCGTATTACAGGGGCGCGGCGAGTATTAAGATACATCTGCGCGTCTTATTCTGTTGACAGTGGGATTTGGTTGTTTCGCATAAAGTTCAATAAAATTTCGCCCGGCGGAATTAATAAAGCGGAAAGTTGTTCCTTGAGCCGGGGAGAGTCGGTGGTGTGCGCGGTGTACATCGTCGTTGTCTTTAACATGCGATTCCCCGGGACAAGGCCCCCTTTCTATACAAGCGAACCGGTAATATCGAGCGATATTAAATTTCTTCATCAAGATTCTCATTAACGAGTCACTCTTCATTCACGGGCTGATCGATATTATAAAAAGAAGTGTCCAATCGGAAACTTGAACAACGCTGGATTGCAATACAATGGTAGACAATAGATTTTAGAGCCATCAACGGGAATCAAGCCGCGGGATTACCGGCCAGCCCGAAACAGAAAACGTTAAAGATGATTGACTCTCGAATAGGTGAAGTTGTAATTAAGACAAATTCTGGATACGCTCTACCAGACAATAAGAACATTACAGTTTATTCGAAAACTTGCTCCACAGCATTTTCAACAAACTGGTTTCTGAATTTTTATCGGAAGAAATATATTTGTCTAATTGACACTAGAGTTTGAAAAGAATTGACACTCATTGTATTATTTCTACAGTTCTTAATTATTTTTGTATGGAACTTTTACCAACATATTCCTGACGTTTTTCTGATTGAGATAATTTCTTTACACCTTGTAGATGCACCCATGTATATCTGAAGTGGTAGTGAACGTGTTAATATACTATTTTCTAAACGTTTTATTAGTAGCTTCAAAGCTACACATTTGTTAGTAAATGTGTTTTGACATATGTGGAAAATACGGGACCAAAATGTCACTTACATCGTGTACAGGTTCCTTGATCTCTTTCTACTAGGACGTTTAAAAGGATAGAGTAAACAAACAATCGACAACAGGATATCGGTGATACAATATATCCGATGACAAAACACTTTTCTTTCTAATTATCTTTTTATGAAACCTTTAGCACCATATCCATGGCATTCTCATGTTTAAAACGATACCAAACTCGACAGGATTTGGACCGCATGTGCTCGTTTAATCCGCGATATAGTAGAATCTCGATTATCCAAACTGATCAGAGGAACATCAGTACATATTTGGATAATAGATACCAAACTGAATTGCTAGATTCAGCTGATTTGTTCAATGAATTGCTTTAGGTTGAACTGATTGTATTATGCAGTATACGTACGCATGGATCATCAGTTCGGATAATCGAGGTTCTACTAAATTCTAAATTGTACAAGCAAATACACTCCGAATCACGTCGTATTTGGACTCATTTTAATCAGGAGAACGTTACAAATACAGTGGTAAAAGTTAAAGAAAAAATTACAAACTAACAAATTCTATTACAATATTTAATCGAGTTTTACTTTAATTTAATAGATCATTTTACATTGATCTATACACGTACTGGATAATGGAGAATTTAGACATCATCAGTTCGGATAGTCGAGGTTCCACTAAATTGTGAATTAATCATGTCATGTTTGGACTCATTTCAATCAGAAGAACGTCACATATACTTTGGTGAAAGTTATATAGAAAAACAATTAGAAGCCAGAAAGTTTTGACGGTATAATATAAATAATTCCGTAACATTTTATCCAGCTCCTTCAGGTGAAAGCGGAGAAGAGCAGACACGAATAGGATATCCGAAAGCACGCTTGCTCCATGAATTCTCAAATTCGATTTTCCCGAACACGAAGTTTCATAAGTAAAACTTATATTGTACAGTTTTCGATTTATTTCTTTCACGTAGAATCTCCACTTCGTGTCTACCAAAAATAGCGCTGCGCTGTGTGTGTAGCTTTAATATTCCAAGAAAAACATACGGACATTTTCTTAAATCTCGCGAAAAAAGTTGATTGTCAATTCGTCCGGCGAAGCGAGAAATGATATCTAAATGTTTATTGTTAGCTCTACAGTTGGACTTCTTTTAGGCTCCAATTTACTGCACGGTCGTATTGGTAAAATAAATTCAAATTAAGAAATGTAAAATAATCAAGGAAAACATACTCTTTTATTTCATTGGACAACGGTGTATTTAGCGTTGTTATAAAAATTGTTAAATCTTTTTCAGATTGATTTCAATTACTTTGAGTAGTGAGCAATTTTTATGGTTCATATAATATTTGCGTTTTTACAGAATTTGGAACAGTAGAAAATGAAGAAACTATTTGTGAAGAATGAATAGGATGTTCAGTTTGTAATTGCATTTCCACCCGAAATCTTTCATTGTTAAAAAACCAGAAAACCAATCTCGATGAAATTTTTAGCAGGTATGTAACTTATTTGAAGCAACAAAACAAATTTAATAAATTTCAATACAGATAAAAAAATTGTAAAAAAAATTCCGACCAAATGAAATTTTTTCAAAATTTCTACTAAGCTAATCCTTCCAACTTTGCAGGATAATCGTAAGATCAAACGAGCCCGCCGAAGGCGGGCGAAGTTTGATCAAGATTATATGAAATGTCTCGTTCGAAGATGATATAATTGTAGTCATGCTTGTCATGCTTCACATCACAACGTTCAACGCATATTGAATTTGAATTTGGCGCTCTTCCATCGCCTACTTGTCCCTACTTATTTCTCTATTCTCATATTGTTTTGTGTAACGAGCAAGGGATTATCAATGAATTATCACGAGTATTTTTGAAGATGATAGTGGGAATAGTGTCGATTCTGGATATACTTTAAATAGTTTCTATATATATACGTGTATACTACTTTTTTTTTTTTTTTTTTTGCAAGGGGGATTAAAAGTTGGGAGGGATACTATCATCTTCGAACGAGACATTTCATATAATCTTGATCAAACTTCGCCCGCCTTCGGCGGGCTCGTTTGATCTTACGATTATATTATATGTCTCGTTCTCAATGATATAATTGTAGATTTTTAGAGTATGAGTGATAATTCCTTATTTTAATTATTTGTATGTTCTTTATTTTATTATATGTAACATTTTTATATTTTAAGAATTGCACGCGCAAACTGGTCATTGGGGGTTTGAATCGGTTTGTTATAAAACTTAAAAAAGGTTTGAGAACCAGATGCCCAACCTGCACTACGCCTTATGACTGTGATATCTACTCCTTTTTTATGAGCCGCAGATACAGCTGCGTGTCGCGTGCTATAAGCCGTAAATTGGTTGGTATCAATACCAGCTTTACCTAATAGTGATTTAATCCAATGACCAATAGTTTGTGATGATACCGTGCCAAAAGGTTTCATCGTTGCAATAAATAATTTTTTGGTATCACTACTTCTTAATACCTTAGTATAATCTATATAGTCTAAGATTGCCGATGCTACACATAAACCTGGTTTCTCTTTAAAAAATGGTAATACTAAAACAGGTTGAAAAGCTCCGGGTTTTGATGTTTTAATCAGTTCTGTAATTTTGATACTTATTCCTGAATTGTTTATTTCTATATTATCTATATTTATTAACGCTAGAGTTTGCAGTCTTTGAGCTGTTGTCAAAGCTAATAAAGTTGCCACTTTTTCGACAGCGTCCTTTAATTTCAATTGTTTAAGTGGATGTAGCTTTTCAATGTAATTAAGCACCGGGGTAACATCCCATGTAGTAGCATATTTTGGTTTGATTGGTCTCCGTTTAAATACTCCTTTTAAAAAACGATGAATTAACCCATCTTTATTAATATCATATCCAGAAATTAAGGATATTGTAGAACGAGTGGTATTTAATGTACTATAACTTGCACCGTCTTTAAAAAGAATATTTAGAAAAGTGATAATATCTATCGTTTTTGCACTAAACATATTTAAATTTCTTAAATGAGAAAATTCCCACCAACGTTTTAAACTAGATTCGTATTGTTTTAAAGTCGCTTTTGCGATAGAATCAACCATCAAGTCTATGACTTCTTCTGTTAATCCTTTTCTCGAGAAAGCTGCCCTGATAACCTGCCTACCACCAACGAAAGGTGGGATGCTAACGGATGACTCTCGACTCTGTAAGGAGATATTAATAGTGTGCAATTAGGTTTAAATATAATGGCAGGTTCTATGAGAAGTGATGTAAAAAGAGGATACCACGGTTGCGTGGGCCATGAGGGAATTACGATAGTACCGATTGCTTTATCGTTAATTATTTTTCTTAATGTTCTCAGAATAAGTGCGAAGGGAGGAAAAGCATAAAAATTTTCATTTTTCCATGATATAGTGAAAGCATCTACAGCTTCTGCTTCCGGATCTGGGAATCTAGAGTAAAATCTTTTACATTTCTTATTCAGTCTAGATGCAAATAAATCTATTGTAAAGGAACCAAATTGTTTCTCCACTTGTATAAAAGCTTTTTGAGAAAGTTCCCATTCAGAATCTATATTGACATTACTTTGTGTTCTAATTGGATTCGATCCAATAAGTGCATTTATCTTCCACCACTCAAAATCTTCTAACATAAATTTAGTTATACAAATATTTCCTTCGTAATTCCCTCCATTAAATTTCAATGCTAAATATTTTTGTCTTTCTAAGCGTTTGCAGTGAATAAATCCATAAGCCACAGCCGGACATGCCGCGGTTAAGACACCTAGGAATTTAGAAAACTTTCTAATTTTATATGACCTGCCGATTTTAAACTCATTCACTAGCTCTACTATTTGGTTTTTCTTATTATTCGTTAAATTCAAGGAAAAGTTAACTGAGTCAATAATGAATCCTAGAAATTTACATTTCTGATTAGCAACTAAACAACTCTTTTGATAGTTTATGATAAAACCTAAATATTCTAATGTTTTAATTGCTTTCTCTACATTTTCTTCACATATATCTTTAGATTTATGGATAAATAAGAAATCATCCAAATATAAAACCATAACTATTCCTTGTAGTCTTAATTTATTAATAACCGGTTTCATTAATTTAGTGAAAACGTATGGGCTAGAGCATAATCCAAAAGGCAGACATACAAATTGAAATATTTTCTTTTTGAATATGAACCTCAGAAATTTTCTGTGACCTTCATAGATGGGGACTATAAAATATGCATCTTTAAGATCTAAAGAATTCATGTAATCCTCTTGTGATAATAGGCTTAATGCGGATCTAATGTCCTCCATTTTAAAATGTGGGGGTCTGATAAATTTATTCAACTCTTTAAGATTAAAAATAAAACGATTTGTACCATCGGGCTTTGGAACAAGAAAATAAGAGGAAATGAATTGTCCATCACATTCATTACATTCCTCTATAGCACCTTTCCGTAAAAGTTCATTAATTTCTCCTTGTATTTTTTCAATTTCTTCAAAAGAATGAACTTTCTCTTTAAAGGCAACTTTTTGAATGGGTGTTTCCACAAATGGAATTTTATAATCTTTCACACAATTTAAAATATACTTATCGGAAGTAAGATATTTCCATCTTTCTATAAAATGACAAAGACGCCCCGCAGGTTTATCTACCCGAGTCATTTCTTGAATGATGATTGGTTCGTCGTCTGAGGTGTCGCCTTGGTTGAATTCTGCGACGTCCTGTATGAGCGTGTCTTGAACCTCATTTGACGACGTCTCTGTTGTTGACCCACCTGCCGGTACCCCGCAGGTGGGAATTTCCAGTTTCCCTGCTCTCGCGTCTTGGGTATATATTTTTGAGGAGGCTTCTCCTTGATATTCGCACAAACCTTTTCAATCTCTTTGACATCTTTGACTTTGTCCTTGAGATTATCGCCATAAAGCCATTCGTCAGAAAGCATTGTGTCCACCAAAGGTTTGACACTTTTATTAAACTGCGGTGTGATAAAAGATTTTCTTGCCACCGACTGTTGATGAAAAACATCAATTAAAATCTGACCAGCATGGCTTAAATAATCCGTAAATATAACTTCATCTAAACCATCTTCTGGAGGTTCTATTAACATAGAGACTGCAGCACCTAAGGCAGCTATGGCCGTGCCCACACAATTCTGTGCTTCCATAAAATGTTGATCTCTCTTTTTTGCAACTTCTGAAAGCAATGGACTTATTTCTAGATTCAATTTAGGGGCTTCAGTGTAGAAGTCCCCTTTTCTATTATAGAGTTCTAGAATTTGCTTTTTATTCTTTTCTGGAAGACCTTCACTTTTCCATTTTAACCAAGTATTCTTTAGCTCTGGATGATATTTAATTTCCTTGAATTTGGAATCATTGGGATCTATTCCCAGTATCTCTAGAACATTACTCTTTGATGTCTCAAGTTCAGAGGATTTTAATAATTCTTCTTCGTCTTCGTCAAAACTCGAATTATTCTCCTTATTTTCTATTAAGGAGCAGAAGAATTATTAAGAAGCACTTGTTGTGCAATTGTGATATTATTGTTCTTGTTGAACTTAATCACAATAACATTCTTTACAAGGTCGTATGGACCGTGACAATCTTTTTGATTGTAAAAGTCGTATGGACTATGGTAATACCGTATGGGTATTACCTTTCAACTTTCGTGTGGAAAGTTGAAAAAATCAAGAAAGATAACTTCATCAGTAATTTTACTTACCGATTAAAATATCTTTTGAAGATAGATCTGACGATTTTTGTAAATTTGCTAGAGATTCTACCACTTTTGTTATTGTGATATTATTGTTCTTGTTGAACTTAATCACAATAACATTCTTTACAAGGTCGTATGGACCGTGACAATCTTTTTGATTGTAAAAGTCGTATGGACTATGGTAATACCGTATGGGTATTACCTTTCAACTTTCGTGTGGAAAGTTGAAAATATCAAGAAAGATAACTTCATCAGTAATTTTACTTACCGATTAAAATATCTTTTGAAGATAGATCTGACGAATTCTGCTCTTTTTGTAAATTTGCTAGAGATTTTACCACTTTTGTTAGGTTATCTAACTGTTTTTGCAGTTGATCAAATTTTTCATCAGATCTGCGCTTAGAATGACGGAGCTCTCGTGAACGAGATCTCGAGCGCTTCTTCTTCTTGAAATCAGGCATTTTTCTAGACAATTATAGCCTTGTTACAATTAATCTTTTGAGCGCTATGCGAAAAAACGTTTTCGATGCTTCGGCACAACGAAACAATATGAGAATAGAGAAATAAGTAGGGACAAGTAGGCGATGGAAGAGCGCCAAATTCAAATTCAATATGCGTTGAACGTTGTGATGTGAAGCATGACAAGCATGACTACAATTATATCATTGAGAACGAGACATATAATATAATTCATGTCATTTAGGCCATTTGTAAAAAAGCTATTCTGATTTAAAGTGTGCGTGGGCGTGTGTAAAATACAGGAGTCGCTGCACATCAGTCGAATTTATTACTCGGTGATAAACTTATTATCGTTGATAAACTTTTATTTCAACATTTTATTTTCAAATCAGGCAGGAACTTTAGCAATCATCCCTTACTTTGTTACGTAAACACCATTTCGACGATGTGTTTGCCGAATTCCGTCTCACCCGAAAAGATAAAACAATTTCCATTTACCAATTTGAAAAATCTATTCACCCGGCGGCTGCCGGTTGCCGCAGCTAAAGAGCCGTCGCGCGCAAAGGTTAAATACATCGAGAAAAGCGTTCGTTTGCATAAGAATTGCACGGCCTCATGAAATCGATGCCTGAAATCCAATTCTCGTTAGAACGAGGGGAAACCAATTCCGATTGTCTTGGCGAAGAAAAACGTGGCCGCGGTAAAGGCGGCCGCACCGTTACAAATTTCGCCGCACGACAGAAATAAATTTGACAACCTCGAGCACCCCGCATTTGCACATTCTCGAGCCCCGGAAAATTCATACCGGCCGGCATCGAAGTTTTCTTAATAACGAATCCGGAATTTCCTGACTGTTCCTCGAAGTAGGTCGCGTTGCATGCGATTCCCCGCGGTCGCGTCGCGTCTCCTCGCACCCCTTCGCCTCTTCCACCCTCTTAACTCTTTCCTTCTTTCTTTACTCTCCTCCACCAACCCTCCGTCACACTGCCACCACCGTCAATCCTTCATACCTATCCTCTCTAACTGCCCTCTGTATTGCGGCAAGATAAACTGTTGTCTTACCGTACAACTTGCTCCCATGCGCGAGCCTCCATACGCGTCGAAACGAGTGCGGAAAAGTTACCCTTCCAAGAGGTTGGAAAAACCTCTGTTACCCTCGAATGTCTACTATGGCAAACACATCGTTGACAGTGGACATTAACTGCTGCAAAAAAATATATTGCTGACAGCATTTTACATATGACTTTTCATCAACGTGTGATGAATAATTAACGTACTATTGGTAAATAAACATGGAGTTGACAATCTTGAATAAACGTGAATAAACAAAAAGTGAGGTAAGAGTCCAAGGAATTCTAAAAAATGTGTCACTTTATGTAGTTACTCCAGAATAAAATGAAAGATGAAAAATTCAATGAAATATAATACAACATTTTAGAGGCTTTCCTAACTTATAAATGCAACAAGTAATTTTTGAGTAAATGTAGATTTACAATATTTTTTCCTTGCTGGTTCTTATAGTAAATCATTCATATACTCGTTCATTCGTATACAGTATGAGACATAACGACATTCAAGGTTATTCGAGGTCAGAAAAGCTCGTATAAAATCTTATATTACTTATCAATAGATTATAGTATAATAATATAGCATAATGTGATGCGTAATATTATCCTAAATTAAGACTGTGATAAATTTCAGTTTGTATGCTATAAATACAATGGCCCCACAAATAAGCCATTCCGATCTTTATGAATTAATATATAATTTTATTCCAGTATGCCGTCACTGTCTATCACCATAAATCTTCTCTAACCTTCTACTAGCTTATGGAAAACATTTACATAGACATAAAAGAATGTTCAAACAATTTTATCCGTATTGCAATGAATCACAACCCCTCAATTAAAGAAAGATATACATTTTTAGCAACAAATGTAATATCTAATAGTTGCAAATGAAGTTTGATAATATGTTTTGTCTTTGTTCAAAATCCAACAGTCCGTTTCCATACCAAGACGCGTTTCGATTCCTGGCGTGTTTATTTTCCAATGTTTAAGCTGAATCTAATTGTTTATTTATAAACACCGACAGTAACTAACTATACATAGAGAAGGTAGTAAGTTCCCGGTGGCATAACAGTCTCGAGTTCTACTTGTAACAAATGAAGCAACTTCTGGCTGGATCTAGTCATCGTTTTTCAACCACAGCTTTGCAAAAACATTCGTTATAGACAAAGACAAGTGGTAGTCACAAAGAGACAGCTCTGGATTGCAAGATGAATGCTGCAAAAATTCCCATCCTTTATTTTTTGACCAGGGCCTTAGGGGTGGTTTCCTCGGTTCGCTAACGCCCCTCTGAATTTAACGCTCGTACACTCCTCGGAAACAGTTACACAAAAGGTTCCAACCCTAATATTTCACCCAGTTTCCTTCACATTTTAATTCAACAGATTGTGTTTTATTCATAATTTCATACTTTAGGCGAACGCTACAGAAAAAACCGAATTTCCACCCAAACAACAGTTCTGCAAATTCAGTTTTGTTCATAGTTTTATGTTCTAGGTATAATTTCAAATACTATGGAAAACCTCAAAATTTGCCTGAAAACATTTTATGAATGGCAATTCTACTTTGTGCTTTATTCATAGTTGCATATTTTAAACAAATACTACCTTTCGAAATATGAATTAGTGTCTGTTACCATCAACTCTTAACATAGAATTACAGCAATCAATAAGTATAACCTTGAAGATCATTGTGTCGTACACAAATGAATCCGTTTTCGTATTATATAAAAAATTCATAAGCATTCCATTTAAAACATTGAAGGTCACCCACATCTCTAAAAAAATAATGGAAATTAAAAAAATTATACAGACACCATTGCATTGCTTGCAAAAGATAGTATAACTTCTCCCTCTTTAATTTCTCCTTATGTTTACTATTTGCATGAAAAACGCTGGCTAGCGTTAGCGTGAACACCCTGTATATCGATTACATTTTTGAAAGACGTTAATGGAATTTAAGAATGTTGCTAAAGTATTTTTTTAAACTTATTAAAATAATTGAAAAAAATCACATTTTCATCTATAACTTCCATTTGTTAATATCGACTTGGAAAACGTTTATTTTGCATAAAAACTACATATGAATAATCAGTAATAAACGGTAGAATAGAACTAAAATTGAAGGAAAAGAGTAGAATTCGTTTCATATAGTGAACATCGTGCATTTACAATAAAACCACAATATAATGTAATGCTGTTTCGTACCGCGCCAACAAATTTACAATTCGAAAGAGCAACAAATAATGGTAAAACCGTAGGAACGCCGAAAATACTTGTGCAAGCCAGCGCGTATGAAAAGAGAGGACCGCTCGCGAACGCGAACGACTGCACACCGTGTTTCTATTTTGCATGCGATTCGAGAACTCTCCGGCCGGAAATGTTCTCTATGGTATTTTGTCGAAGAAAGCAACACGTGGTACGTAACATTGGCAATTAACGTTATTGCGGTTCCCGTTGAATTTAGATCCGCGGCCGCGGCGCGTTATATTTCTTTCGTAACGGCGCCGCCGCGCCGTCTTTCGCTAAATTCGCGGTATAATTTCGCGAACACTTATCTCATCTTTACCGTGTCGATTCCAACGTTAATTTCTATCACTGCCTAAACGCGTAATACCCGCGTCATTGAATTTTGTACGATGTTCGGGCACGTGACTTTTGTATGAATTGATCCGTTCAATGCGAAAGCGTTCGAAGCCAAAAAACTTGGCCGCTCTACAATTTTTCTAGCAAATAATAAATATTAGAAAAGAAATGAAAGAGGAGAAAGCAATACCATCTTTGCAAGCAACGCAATGGCGTATGTAATTTTGTTTGTTTACACTTACTCCATTTAGATGACATTTAATGTCAAATGTGATAGAATCCCCGAAACACTTCTGGAACTCTTTTAATCCTATCTGTGCTTGAAAAACGACGACCTTTTTATGATTCTCTTTGTGTTTGAGAACAAAAAAAGTCACACAGGTGACTCACCAATGTCCGATGAATATAGACAACATTACAGTGTTGGTTTTGGCCAAAGAATCACGAAGAAGCAGTGAACTGTGAACAGGTCCATTGACCTGATCCATTTTTTGTAAAATACGTAAAATAAATATTCAAAATATTTCTTCCGTTTCTGACCTTGTATGACCTTACTCATATCTTGCATGATACTCCCCCTACCCGTAGTTTCAGAAATGTAGATTAATTTTCACTTTATTTTAGTTTGCGATATTATTAATGTATAAATAGCGCAAAATAAAAAAAAGGATTATATTTTTTCGTTTATCTAAGAAAAATTGTAAGTTTCCGGAACTAGGGACGCAACCTGTAGGAAGTGATCCAAAATTCTGATTAACAGAAGAATATATATTTAATGTAAGCTGTTAAAAATTCAGAAAGAAAAATTTGATTTCCAGTTAGACAGGTGCGCAGTCGAATAAGAAAAGCGTGGAGTTTGATCTCAGTCCGTCAGATATATTCATAAAGCATGCGAAGGAGAAAATGTCTGAACGTAGATCCCTTAGGATTATCGAGGTTCAGAGATCGGATAAATAGGAAATGCAACCAGTAAGACCTTTCTAGTGAGAACTTGAACCGCCGCGCCGCCGCTAAGAACTTCACAATAGAACTTCGAATCGTTCCCGATACGATAAAACCTAGTTTTCTATGAAAGTTTGTTTATCAGTTCACTTTTCGACGCTTTCCCCTCTACTGTTCGCGCGCATTATCGATTTAAGAATATCTCTGCATAAAATATAACTGCATATGCATACATTTCAACCTCTCGAATTAAACGATACTTTTCATGAATAAAAATTAGACAGTAATCCGCCTGAGCTCATTTTTAACAATGAAATCCTTCACATTTTCAAGTCCTTTCCATTAAAATGTGAAGACAGTATTTTTTTCTCTCCGAGTATAAAGTCAAACTTCGTTACGGGGTTTAAAAAATTTATTTCGCGACTAAACCTAGCACGAATGCCATGAATTTAAAGATTGCAATCTCGCTTTTACAACGACACCATAAAATTTGATGTATGATTTTTTGTTGCTGTTTTATTGCACTTTAAACGAAAAGTGCGGGCCAGGAGGTAACACGGTCGGATTTGTATGTACACCGTGCGATGAATTCAAATTCGAGCCACTGGATTTTTAGCGAGATTCGCCATACCTCTATAGATAATATCGTTGCGCATGGTACGCAAGTCCGTGCAACGTTATCCTAATGTCGGCGGCACGGTTTTCATTTAAAGTGCAATAAAACGGCGACGAAAAATCGAGCATCAAATTTTATGGGGTCGGGGTACGGGGCAGGCTTCAATCTTCGCGTATATGGAATCGGGATATACATTCTTGAAACTCTGCGAAGAATATGTAAAAAATAACACGGAACGCACGCGGAAGTTGTTGTTTACAACTTTTAGACATGTGGGCTTATAATCTAAAAGATTTTTTAGATTTGTGTCAATTATATACAGGTTATTTATATATAAATTACGATTAAATTCTCAGAATGTATATAATGATACTGAAACTCCGCCCAATTCAAATTTTTTCAAAAGTTTCTTCCATTTCTTGTAGTAAACTAATTGTTATAACTTCTCAAAAAATTCAGGTCTTATGGTTCCATGTTGAAAAAGTTATCGTTTTTTTAAAAATTTGGATATAGGTCCACGAAAAAAATTGTAAAAAAATAATTTTTAGTATTTTCTCTTAGTGAATTGCAACTTTTCAGGAAATAGAAGTCGTATGGTCCAATATCAAAACATTTGTCGTCTTTTGAAGAGTGTGCGAATATAATTACTGTAACGTAAGGGCTTGCGGTGGACGGTTCAAAATGACAGGATATATTTAATATCTGGGGACACAGGATATATTTAAAAAAAAATGGGATTATAGAATGACTCTATAGAATTACTAGAATGACTCTAAATACTACAAGACTGTTCAAGGTCATCGAAATCGGCGAGGATCCACACCATCGACAACTTTACCTCATAAAGTAATAACAGGATTATGATTATCCATGACGAAGCCGAGGTCTGCACATCAGATTCGCGTGCAGGGCATCGAAATCTCCGAGAGCCGCCTATTGATTATATGAAAACAGCGGGACAAAGATCTAATTTGCGGAGCGACGTACGATAATTCAACGAGGATTAACAAGACAAGGGCAACGAGCACTCGCTTAATCGCGAATTGGAAAAGTCCCTGGAGTACGTGATGGTAACCGGCGCGCGGCGCGGCGTCGTCTCTTCCGTTGTTCACGGGAACGGGCGAAGTACGGAGGTGCGCCGCGATGTAAATCGCGTCGGTTTGCACGTTCGAAACCGGAAGAGCGAGGAGGGACGTTGCGAAGAAAGAAACTCGAGACAAAAAGATGTTCAGGGTGGTAAAACTCCGCGAAATACGGTAAGCAGCGGCACGTTTTCCGGCTGTGTGAAAAACCTGGCTGCGACCCGACACTTTTTGCGAGCCTTGTGCGAATCATCTGGCATACAGCGAATTTAGCTAATCGATCAGCGAAATTCGAATGTCCTATTGGGAATTTTAAATGTTGTCAAAAATTTTTCAAAAATGTTGTCCTTGAACAGGGTGATTTCCAAGGACATTTGAAGCGATTTTTTTCTTTAGGAAAATGTTCTCCGTAGTCTCGCCAAGGAGTTGTTAACGAAAAACACGAACCAATCACAGCGCGGCTACAGTGTCTCGCGATAAGCTTGGCGCTCGTAACAACAAAGCCGCGGAGAACATTTTCGCAAAGGAAAAAGTTATTTCAAATGACCCGAGGAACTCTTTCAAGTAAGTACAACAATTTTGGGACACTTAGTGTATGATTGAAATGACTGTAAAATGTTTGAAATAAAATTGTTCAGGAATCAACTCTCCCCTTTAAAACGGGCCTATATTAGCAGTCCCTAATGAGAATGATTTTTTGATCTGGAGTGGCTGTTTGGCTCGGTAGGGAATGAGGTCCTGGGTCCGTTTTCGGGCTCGGTTGACCCAACGCATTAAGAGTGCGAATTCCGGATCGTTCGTTAAGCTGCTAGCTTACGTGCCCCGAACCACGACACTTGCTCGTCACTAATTTCCCGCGCTCTTTTTCTTGTCGCTGCTATTTGCTCTTAATTAACGGTGATCCGCTCGCGCGCTCCTGCCTCACGAATTTTAACGCGTTTCCGACTGCTCATCTCTCTTTCTCACTCTTTTGTTTACAGTAATTATTATGCTCGGAGCGTGATGCACGGTCGAAAAGTTTCTTTTCCGAGCGTCGTCGGCTGTCTCATTAGGTCCCTAATTTATATTATTCAGCGATTCCACGCACGCGTTAACCTCTTCGAAATTTCATACGCGTCGAGTTAGACGAGATTCCTGCAAAGCAACGCGTCAATACTGTTAATTAGTCGCGGATTGTACGAGGCGGAGCACGTAAGTGGGAACACCAACACTTCCGTCTGTAAGTGTTTAAACACTTGTGTACACAGGGTTGGCCATACGGCCTGTCACTGTTCTAACAATTAAAGGCGCGCGCACACACACCACAGGTACATTTGCGTTAATTGGTAATCTCACGTGGAAACAAACAATTTTTAGGATGCTCCTTTTTCTCGGCAAACCGACTTCTACTTCAGTTATTAATTGCTCATTTTTAGAGCATGTTGTGGATGTACATTTTAGCCGAAGAGAATCTTGAGGTAGTAAAGAGAGAAAATTATGCAATCCTACTAATATGTAGATCTTTTTGCACTGATACCTTCTAGCTAGATCAGGGATGAGCAACCCACGGCCCGCCATACTTTCTCGTGCGACTCTTCAAAGAATTTACATTTTGAATTTTAAAAGTTCCTACAGTTTGTTCCGCTGTTCTACAAAATACACATATATCTTTCGCTGTTATTTTAATAGTATTTCTATCAATGAGTGTTTTATTTCTGTAATATTTTATACTAGGTTTATTGTGTTAATAAAGAGATTATTTGATTTCATCATTCAGTGTTTGTATTATCATAAGTTTCTTACATGAGCCCCCACAACATTTTTAAATTTGTAGCTGGCTCGTTGCAAACAAAGGTTGCTCATCCCTGAGCTAGATAATTTACCCAATCGTAACACGTCGATTTTAATGGACTTTTTGTATGATACAGAACTGAAAAAAATATTTGACACGTGTGTTTTTTCTAACTACCTTTATTCGTGTTAAGGGGTGAAAATAACCCTTGCACCTCTGGAAATTCCATGTGCTATTTAAACTGTAGTGCCCAAGGTGGTTCGGAACCCACCTTATAAAAACTGTAGGTCCCGTCGCGAAATTTCCCTGAATAGGAGTTCCAAAAGCGACGTAAAATAAGGAAAAAAAACCCTCAGTTGGGGTTGAAAAATCTATTTTATCGAATAACTCCGAAACTATTAGGCCTAGACGAAAATTTCAAAATTCAATTTATGCGTCCTTAGATGACGAATCTTTCAATGTGGACTGATTTTTAAAAAAATAATTTGTTTAAAAAATATGTTAATAATTAACTTTTTGTGCAAAATATTTTTATAAAACGTTACAATTTCTTCATGAAAATTTGTGTACACAGTCTACATACCTCGATAAAAAATACGGGAAGAAAATTGTTTGTGAAATATTGATGCACAACAACCCTCATGTCCCCAAAATTCCATCAATAACATATCTAATGACAACATACCATTCTACATTGATTTTAAAGCGATATTAATTATTATTCATCGTTGCGTAATTAAAGCGAAATTAAAAAGTTTTAATCTGAAACAAGTGAATGAAATTGTAAGGCAAAAAGTTTAAAAATGTAAATGTTATTTCCATCATGAAAATAACATGTTTCTCTTATCGTGATTCACTTTCAAAAAATTAGCGAAAAAAGTGTTCCTCGTACACGGTCGCAAAAGAAATTGGATGAAAATCTAGATGACAGCGCGACGTATGGTTCCTCCAGTACTTTCTCCAAAAAATATAAAATATTCGGCTTGCTTCCGCTGACGAAAATTTGAGATTTTATGGAGATTACACTCTCGGCAGCGCTCTTTTTACGGGGTCGCTCTAATTTGACGATTGTTGAAAATTAAATTCGTTTTATCCTCCCCGCAAGATTCATACATTGTGGAAATCGCTCGAAAGTATCATCACAGATAGAGTCGAAGATCACTTCTGGAGATCGCCGCACTTTTTCGATACTTCGAACCCACAGTGAAATTTTTTCACAGGTTATCAAAAATATCGACAATTTGCTTAATATTTTTCCACGTATTTTCAGTAAATATCCCTTCCTCGGCTAAACTACAGTGCGCTCAATATTTGCGAATTTCCATTTTCGCGAGTAAAAGAAAACCAATATTTGGTAAAAATCAATTTTTCCCACGCGTTACTATTTTTTTATTCCCCGGCATTTTGTATTTATTCCCGTTCAGACGATGGTCACGCTCATGCGGAATAAGTTTTTTTTTGTTTCGGCGAAATTTAAAGGCACGGTTTTAAAAATAATGTTTCAGGCGCGTTGCTGGAATACTGCAACTTTAGATTACGTTTGCATGGAAAAATATTTGCTGCGTCGCATAAATCAACATTGATGAATGAAACCACAACTGTCCAAATTGGCACGTTTTTTTACTTCTGTTTTGAAAATGAACATACAAAACATAAAAAAATATTTATTTATGTTTTAATAATTTCGTGACTTCTTTTAAGCTTGCAGTACATTTTATAGAGTTTAATATTTATTTATAAGAGCTTGAGCCACATGAATAAAAGAGAAATCATTATTTATGATTTCTTTTTTCATTATTTTTATATTCTTAGCAATAAACAACAAATTTAACAATAAAACGATTAATGTAAGACGTGAAATCCTATGCAAAAGAAATATTCCTGATTCCAGATGTTCTGTCGTTCATTGTAATTAAAAAATAAAGCTGCACAGATTAGGACACGTGCACAAGCACGTATGGTAAAGGTTCGTATTTCGCAGGCGAAGAAATCGTGTGAAGTAAAATGACATTGTTCTCAGTGGCAGAAATATGGCAACAAGAGAAGATTTTAAGCTTATTTGATCTTAAACGGTGTCATCACGTACCTATATGTGAGGATACTTAACGAACACACCGCAAGTACAAAGGGAATATTTGAGTACGATCAGATTTCTGTGCATGATATCTTGTGTGCTGCAGCACCTGGATTCACTCTGTCGCGACGTTTACTTTGATTTCATGAAAGAGATAATGGTACAAAACGTAACTGAATTAATTACTTCTGCTACGTACCGTGCTAATAAACTTTTCCTCTGTTCTTTCTTTTAGTTTATAATGTGCACTAGTTTGACATTCTATGATGCATTAGTGAATATACCCGTTTCAAAATTCAGCTTGCATGGCAGAAAAGATTGAACTCCGAATTATTTTTCAATTTTGTTATCAACAATTCCCTACTATTTTAAGTGTTTTATTGAAAATTTACTGCAAAGGACAGTTCCTTGACTGCTACTTATTTGAAACAATTTTGTTACATTAATATAGCTCTCAAACTTAAATTTGTTCCTAACTAAAAAATAAGACAATTAGGTAACTAAAGGAAGAACCAAATAAATATAAAAAGCCGTTTCATTTACAGTTTTCTTTCTCGAATGTCGAGTGACACTCGACAAAGGAGTGCGTTCATAAATCCACGACAATCTCTTAAAAATTATTGGCATGTGCATTTTTCAGTTGTAGTACTGTGTTGAAAAAATTGTCGACCATGAAAGGTGATCGGTAACTGGTGGTAGAACAGATAAGGGCGTGAGTCTACATATAAAAATAAGTCGAAAGTAGTGTCTTCACACGAGGTTATGCTTTCAAGAAAATCGAATTTGAAAATTCGTGTTAGTGAATTGGAATCGTCCGATCATGACCGACATATTCTACTTACAAATGCTACAACTGAATTGAAACAATGCCTCGGAGGCAAAAATTTTATTCTACATTTTCGACACAGTTTTTTATGTGCTAATGTCTACAGTATACTAAACTATATGTCTAAATGTTTATAGTAAAGACATAAAGTAAAGTTTGGATTGTTTTAAAACGGTATTACAATCGATTGTGAATTGTTTAGTTATCAATTAAATAAAAAACAGTCTGAACGAAATAAATAATATTTAGATAACGATTGGACAAAAATATATGCTAACAAAAATATTAGAAACAGAGTAGATATCCCCGGAAAATATCAAGACAGCAATCATCATTAAAATCTAAACTTTTATAATAAAGAAAAATAAAAAATATAAAACCGAATAGCTACATTCAACAGCCGTTTCGTTCGATTCCAAAAAAGCCGAATAAGCACGCGTGCCTTAATCTCCAATTAATCTTCGGATGACATTTCCATTGAGGTTCTTCCGCGATTCACAGACCTATTCGCAACGTCCACCGCGCGACTAATTTTTATTGCCGCCATTCAGTTGGGAACAATGCGAGGGTCAATCATTCGAATGCGGAACGAGCATACGTTCGCCTCGGCGTATAGAAGTGCAACGAGCCGTGGACGTTAAAAAATGTCTAGAGGACATGAATTTGCAAGTAGCTCGGTTTACCGTGTACATTAAAATTAACAAACTTCAACGCTTCACACGGTCAAATACCTTCCACTCGAGGGGTCGGAGCAAACTTTCGAGTTTTAAAAAACATACTTTCCTCGTCCGTGCTTGTAACTTCCGTTCCGAGAGTCGGCTAGGGGTGAAGTGGAGTGAGGGTAGAGTTAATTTTTCGCGTGCCTAAATTCCGTTTCGGAAATTTCGCTCGAGATAAACATAAATAACGACAGGGATTGGGAATGCTGTTTTGACTTGCAGAGTTGCCGAAGAATCGTCGGCGCTGGTCGAGTGCCGATAGACATTTACTGATGATTTATGAAAAATTCATTTCCCCGCTTTTCAGCTGTCAATACGCGTTATCGTGCGCGGACCAAACACCGTCCTCTCCCTCCGCAAGCCCTCTCTCTCACTCTCTCTCTCTCTCTCGCTCTCTCACGGAGCTAGCTCGATGGTCCAACGGGTTTTCGCGAGGCTTTCGTTGCAAATGAAACAGATCCGTTTGCCCTAAGGAAACCGAGATATTTATGATAGCACAGCCAACCCTCTGAAGCGAACCTTAAGAACACAATGGCGGTTAGGATGTTGTAAATAACAGTGACATCCACCGACCAGCACAAAGAGTTTGATGGCGTCACCGTTCGTTGCTATTTGTTTGTCCCGGCAAGTAGATAGTACCACACGAACCGCCGCACGGAACCTAATCATTCAGAACTAATGGAGATCCTGGGACATCGATCGCACTGAGATCCGAGAATCCATGCGATTTCTTGCTCCGACGGCTCGAGATCTCACGATTGCGCGATCACCGGTTTGGCGACAGATACTACTCGAATACTCCATAAAACGTTACTAACAAGAACAATTCCTTTGAATTTTTACTTTGAAACTTTGACTCGTGCGTGGCAAATTGAGCTTCTTTTGGTGACCGTTCAGTCATCATTTTATGTAAAACTTCCCGATGTTTTTAGCACATTACTTTATTTTGTGTAGAATTTCTCTGTGTCATCTTTTCTACACACAGTTTGAACCCTCAGTTCTTTCGTTTTTCTTTAAGGACAATTTAGAATATTTTGTTTTTAATCTAGGTGATGGGTGGTGCATTTCAAAGAATTTCTTGAATGAGAGAGAGAAATTTCTTGAGAATGTTCTCTGTGATTATTTTATAGATCGTTATTATTTTGCAAACATCTTGGTTGTGTCTTTTTTTATGTACTTACAAAATTATAAACTCTTTGTTTTCGATTTTCTGAGACAATTTACAATTTTTTTCTTGTTACGTTTTCCTTGTTGTATCTTTACATAGGTATTGGACAATAAAGTTGTGATCTTTTTGTTTGGGATTGTTAATGATTCAATTTTTTCGATGTTAAGCTTTAGGGAATTTTTAAGCATGCAATTTCAAAGAATTATTTAAAGATTGTTTATTCATTATTTTACGTAGAACTTCTTTATAATAAGTATAAACAACACTACGTGACTATTGACAATGTATTTTAAATACTTTATTTAAACATCTGCTAAACAGTCTGCAGATTTTATTTACAAAACAATGAATAAATCAAATAAGGAACCACGGCGACAATATGCTTATTTTGCGTGACCGTCCACGAACGAATTACCCGACGAATTAAAAAAATCGCACTTCTATTACAACTTCGTCCATAAAAATGAGCATTTGCATAATCGGCAGCCGCAGCAGCGCAGCATAGCAGTCAATCAATCCCCCACGATTATTTATCGTAGCCCGACTCGTTTGTGCAGCCTCCACAAATGTTGTGATCTCTATACGCGAAGTTCAATTACAATTCCCATTAACCCTCATTATTGCGTGCTGCTAGATCATAGATCTATACCAAGTAATAACGCAGCTTAACTGGCGATGGGGTGGGGTAGAGGGGTTAGGGGGGTTAGGCTGGTAATTCCGTTAATTGAACGATCAGTTCCCATTACCGTTTCGGAAAGAGAGCTGGTTCCATAGATGTTCGCGAACGTCGAGGAAGAAGAAGAATAATCGGAAAAGATAAATAAAAACGTGGTTGCAGGAACTCACCTTGATGAAACACTACGCGATTAGCATTGTGTCCACTCGCGTGTCCCATGCCGTCGATCCCGACAAACATCAGCAGAGAAGTGAGCAGAGCGATCATCGAGACGGTTCTTGCCGCGTGAACGGCACGTCCTGTCATTCCTGGTGATCGTTACTATCGAAAAAAGCGTAGGCCCGTGGTGCCCGTGGGGAAGACGAGCGGCGCGGAATCGCGGACACAGACGATATTCGCAATTCGCAGACACCGGTGTGCAGCAGCAGCAGCAGCGACAGCAGCAGGGTTCAATTACACTCGTCCCGCTTTGTTTCGCGGATCGGTGCCCGATTAGCGCACCTGATGCCGCTCAGAGCGCCTTCTGCGTGCGAGGCACGTGCTCCGAGCAGGCCCCGGCCGAACGACTGCGCTCATCTCCACTTCTTCCTCGGTGTCTACCGATCCTCTTCTTTCCTCCGACAGGTTGGACCCCTACGTTCACCACACGAGACAAGGGAAATCGGTTGTCCGATAGCCGAAGAAAGTTAGCACTGTTGTATTTAGCGGTCCCGTGCGCGGATCCGCGAACTCGAAACGAAACGGAAGAGGTGTCGGTCGTAGTCGACGCGTAAACGGAACTTGCTGCTCCGTGAACTTTTTTCAAGGCCACCAAAACACTCGGAAAAATACGGTGTGTCGCACGTATTAATGAGCAGAGAGAGAGAGAGAAGAGGGTCCACGACGAGCTCTCCTTCCCGAGGCTGGTCCTGGTCCCTCTGTCCCGGGCCGTAGACTGTCTGCTGCCTGGAAATCCTCGGTGTACGGAGTATGCTCCTGCTCTCACCTCCACCTCCACCGTCTACCTACAACCCCACCTCCGCGAAGGCACCACTTCCACCCACCACCACTCGCCGCCGATAAACTTCCTACGGGCACCCTCCGACATCCACCACCCTCGCTTCTATCTACCCTCTGCCGCCTGCAGCCCGCACCAGGAACCCGTCTACCGGCTCTAGCGCCTGCGCCAACCAAACTGTGCCCTGATGCCCGGGCACTGCTGCTGCCACTGCTGGTACCTCTGCTGCTTTCTCGTACCTTCACAAATCTCTCCTCCTCCTGCTCCTACACTCCACCTCCTCTACCTACGACCTCATCCTCCTCTAACCCACGCTATCCTCTTTTATACCCCTCTCTTCATCGGTCTCTCTGTCTCTTTCCCTGTGTATCACTCGGTTCTACCCCGTCTTCCCTCGGACTTCTCCGTTCGTTCTCTCTCTCGGACCCTCTTTTCTTCTCGCCAGCTCTCTCGTCTTTCTTTCTTTCCTCTTTCTCCGGGATTCTGTTTCTTCGATGCCGCCGGTCCTCTCTCTCTCTCTCCCTCTCACTTTCTCTCTCTCTCTGTCGATGCTGTCTCTACCCGGCGACCACCTTCTCTCCACTCATCTCGTCTTTTTCCTACCAACCGACTCTCCACAGCGGCGACGCTGCCTACGATCTCTCCAGCTCTTCGTTTCTCTTCGGGCTCGTGCTGTTTGAGTTCCTGTTTCTTCTCGTCCACCCCACTACCACCCCCCGCCCGTTACAGCTGCTTGGTCGACTGGCCACCGCCGCATCCCTCTTGCCTGCTTCTAGATGTCCCTGGTACCAGGTAACGAGTTTCGTTAAGGCAACTTCCAGGCCCTCGTAATCGGCGACATGGCGTGCCTATGATACCGGTTAATTCCAATGCCGGCCTGCGGAAAACCTGGCCCGAATTTCGCCGACGAACCTACGCGAAATTGATAGGCTCGATCCACCAAACGGCCGGGACAAAACGTTAGGGGAGCCTACGGTTCTTTGTGTTTCCGTACGATATCGCAAGGAAATCTACTATTTAGTACAATTACAGTGACTCCCACTAATGTTCGGACACTCTTAAAAAGACGATATGTTTTTCAATATTGGACCATGCAATTTGAATTTTTTCCGAAAGTAAGAACAATTAGTTCTCTACGCAACGTGAACAAATTTTTGAAGAAAATTGAAAGTTGTCAGAGCTTCCCTAAAAAGTTCTAATGTTTTTTTTAGACTGTCAAAATATTCATGAGAATCACTGTATATTGCGTAGCTGTAAATATCTGTAGTATGCGTTCGATTGCTACATGAAAACATATTCAATTTAAGAAAAATAATACTTATGCAACAAATTCTGAACTAAAACAATGCATTGAACATTAATGGCGCCGATTAAGGCAGAAAATATTTAAAACATTATATAAACATCATGATTCTTGTTCTATCGAATATTTCTTATAAAAATCGTACTTTACAATACACAGTCGTCCATTTTGTCTCAAAACAATATTTCGGAAAATTCCTCGTCCGAGGACTGGATAATAATACATTACACTACACAAATGAAATTTGTAATTTCTAACTATAAATTATAACAATGACTGAAGAAATCTACCATGAACATAGATGAACATAATCATAGGTTTTATATTTTCACTTATAGCACCTATGTTAATTAACTTCCATCCACGGAACTATTAATGCAATAATGAAAAATACTAATGCACTGTCAGGTTAAGGTATAGATTATCCGCACTGGTAAATTGCATTATTATTCGTACATATTCGTCATTCTACGCTATAAACGTAGCGCTTCGTGAATGATGGGGCGATAAGGAAATGACAATAACGCATGAAATCGCGATTTGTCACTGGTAAATGAAACAGAAACTTGTTCAGCAACCTTCAGAGTTTGTTTTGAAAAAAATGACCGCTTGAGCTCGATTGATAGGGAACTATTTTATGAGGCAAACAGAGAAGATGTATAGATCTCGTATTTTTATCTGCCGTACTGCTTCACTGAGTGAAATAGAGTGATGGGGCCAGTATGTGTGCTAACCTATTGTTAAATCGTGCTAGATAAAATATTACCAACATTTATAAACCAATTATTCTACATGAGCATAAAGTATTACTCCATAAATTCATTTAGGAAGTAATGTCTAATGCTAAATATTTCGCGCTTGTCTAAATCCAAATCCTTCATTAACACTGTCAATGGTTCATTTTGATTTGAAATTAGTGCACTAAAAGCATAGTTTTACTTGGCACATGGCAAATAATTTAAATTAGTACATGTTGAATTAGATGAAATGAGAAAATCGCGAAGTATATAAATGAAATGCATTAAAAAGAATGTCGAGTAAGAATTTTTGAACAAAGATTTAAATGGAGCTAATTATTATTAATTGTTCAGTTGTCCAAAATTGTGCAGATTGCTGATACATCACAGAAATAATTTTTATTATCATGGTAATGATCGTCCTAAGAATCCTGAAACTCTCATATTTTTTTCAATTGCAAAATTATGGAAAATTTGAATTTGATTTTAACAAAAAGATGTGCTGTAACAGGAATAAAGTACATTATCTATATTTTTGAAATTATGGAGGTATAAATAAGGTCACTTCCATTTAATATTTTTTTCATCGAAAATTCGCTTGTTCATTGATCAAATGTTACATATTTTTATTAATAACACTTGTTAAGTCTGTTAAGGAGCAGTTGCAATGAGTAGAAAGCGGATTTTATGCATTTATGGTAAAAATGAATAGGTGTAATTTGAAAGAGTAAATTCATTTGAAGAATTACAAAATACTCTTATATTATTTTCAACTGTTGAACATATTAAGAAAATAAATTTCCATTTCACTCCAGTTCGTTGCAATTCAGCTAGAAACTTTTCATTTTGCATAAAGATTCGCTGTCTAGCAATGAGTGACATCTAAATTTGCAGAAAATTGTTGCACTCGCAGTTGAATTTGTTTGTATAATGAACAACAAATTTGTTCTGTCCACCGGTTTGGACAAACTGGCTATTGTTTACTGTATAGTAAGAATATCTGGTCACTTTTGTTACAAACTTTTGATAAAATTAAAACAGCAAACGTTTACAAACGAAAAATAAAAAGAAAGTACGACGAGTACGTTTCAATCTCGAAAATATCTATTGAAGTTGACTCTCCTCGACAAAAGGTTTGCCAGTTCCGGTTTGGTCGCAAAAATGGCCAAACGTTTTGTAGGCCGCCCATTCCGCCGGTTTTCCACGGAACATTACATCGAGTGATCGTATAATTATCGGTACCGGCAAATGTTTGATGAAGAAATATTTGATTATGAAGATGAAGGGCCATCGGAGAGATTTTAACGGTTTTTCTGCATTCTAATTATCAGTTTGAATTACGGGATAGGAAGGACATTACCATTCCGCGGTAAATTATGATTGTAAACGTAAAGAAAACTTGGACATTCAATTAATATTCCTGAAGGATTTATGACCCGTTGTTTCCACGTGCATTCTCGACTGCACATTTACTTGCAAATATTTAACTGCGACAAATAAAATAGGCAATTATTTACAAAGAGGCACTCCTCTCCGTTGTTGATGAAATTTACATATGTTATAGATTTCGACATTTTCAACAACTTTTTCCTTTCCAGGTAGTAGGGCCGTTCATTTAGTTTCCGAGATATTCGAAAAAATCTATTGCTTCTATATCTAGTAGAAAATTCTTGGAGCCTTCGTTTGGATAAAAGAAATTTGCATAAATTTATTAACGTGTCTTGGAATTCGCAATTTGTTTTGTCCACCGGAATCCCGATATATAATGCAAAAGACTGGAACTTTGTATATGCTTTGTTGACTGGAAAAATGAACGACTCGTAAATCCAGTGCATGTAAAATCTTAATTATATTTTATCCAAATGTACGAGGCCAGAGAATTTCTGGTATTAAAGGATTTTCTTACACTTTCTGAAGGACGCGTTAACATTGTTCGCCGATGTTCACGCCTGTATTATTCCATCAAACAAAACGTACGCTCCGTACGAAATTTGAAAGGAACGATAACGAAGAAATGGGTGGATTAATGTTAACGCAGGTTCATTTCGTCTTGAACTCATTTGGACTAATAACAAAGGAAATTGAATTTCGCTTGATTCCCGTTTGTTCAAATTCTTCCGTAAAAATGTAAATTGGGACAAAGTCCCACAGCCCGGGTATAACTTGGAATGACAAGGTGGATAGAATTAGTTTGACTGTCTTTACACAAAGTGCAGAAGCGTGTGTGTCGAACCTGTATGCTGCGCAGAGTGAAGGATTCAAAAATTCGCAGTCATTAAAATTTAAAATCAGTCCCGGAAATGGCTGATAGATCTTCACACGTAGATAATACTAACTGACGAGAGAGTCGACAGTCTATCTTTGGATTTAACACTTGAATACTTAAACGAGTATACGAATAAAGTTACTGTTAGAACATTTAAAAGTGTCTCGGAAATAGTCAGCTGTATTACATATGTATAGCTCTCTTGCAAATATACAGGGTGTCCCAAAATTCCTTCAACAGTCGGAAATGGGAGGATCCTGAAGTCATCTGAAGCAACATTTTCCTTTGCAAAAATGTTACCCGCGGCTTTGTTTAAGAGTTATTAACGAAAAACACGGACCAATCAGAGCGCGACCTAGACGCTAGTTGGCACAGTCGGCCCGGCGCGGCGCGCCAACTGTCTATTGGCCGACTGTGAAAATACACAGAAATATAATATAAAACACTGGATACGCTGTTACACGCTAGTTCTATCGTCGAATTAAATCCATAAATACTGTAACAGGACTAAGAATAAAGTTATTCTTACACAATTGAACAGCAAGTAATAACAGCTGACAAATAAATCGTTGGCAATCGTACCCGGAAGTTAGATATTTAGTTTTCTTACGATAGATTATATTTGTCTACTATTTGTCATATCGTTGATCAACGACTCTCTTTTTCCCGCCGAGGCGGCGCGGTGTGGCGGTTAGACGGCTTGTTCTGTTTCTCGACACGAGATAATGAGTTTCGTTGCGACAATTCCATGCATCTAAGAAGATCACGACCTACTACCGTGCCTCACCGGAGCGAACTACGCCGGTGAGCACGAAGAAGCCGATGTAGATGGTAAGTTGGAGCGGTCTGAGCTGACATTATGAGAATACGAGAGGCGGAATTTAGAATGATAGAAGTGATTGTTCGAAAATTACGAGGTACGATCTCTGCCGTCATTACTGTGTTCAGATGTCTACGATCCCGTAGTACGGACGAGAAAGGAAAGGTAATTGACATTGAATTGCTTCAGAAAGGTATTCCGTTCCTCCCGCGTAACCTAATAATTATTAATATTTCACGGAGATCGTGGGAATTGAGATTTCTTAATCTTCTCTTGCTTCTCTTCGATAATTTACTTATGGTCTTAAATATGTTCTGTTCGAACAACTGCCTGATTCGCTGCAGAATTTCTACCGTCAGGTATCGCTCGGCCATTTCTTCGCTGTCTCTAATTGGAAATGTTTTATTTGTGCGGAGTCGTTTGCTTCGAAATACGATATTCATCCGTTTATGTATTTTATAATGTTATACTTGATCAGAAAGGAGGAGTATAGACAATTATGTGCGTGTACAGTGTGACAAAAATTTGCGAAAATAATTGGTTAGTAATTAATTATATTATTTTATGTACTTCAAGAATTTGTTCAAGACCATAAGGGTTTTAGCCAGATAAATTTTTCCGAAAACTTACTCAATTGGCAAACGAAAACTTAAGTCAATTGTTTCCTAGCCTGTTTTCAGTAGTAATAATCAACCACAATTCCGTAGTATTTAGAAAAGTCAATATTCATTGATAAATAATTAAATTTGTACACAAGAATTATTATACATGTAGAAAATATGTGCATGAAAGTTTGTGTTAGAAAATTCAGGCCAACACGTGTTTGAAATTACAAGTGTACTATACTGTGCCTGACTATAATCTACTACTTCTACTTGCAACGAACGTTGATCATTAATTTATGGATTTTGGCACAGAAATAAATTTCTAGGCACTGATTTACAGATATAGCGATCTAGAAAAACTAGTATAGTCTATTATGAGCTTCAATAACCCGAACACTAAAATCCATCTAGCTTTGAAATATAACAAATAAATGTATCACAAATGCATAAAATCAACAATCTACAAATCGCATGCACATCTGTCATCGAACATTAATTTATTTGCCATTTTTATCGATAACAAATACGATTAAATCACTGCTAACGTTTCTAAACATTGTCACAAGTAGAGATCACCACCATTGGTCAGACGAGCGAATGAAACAGCGCTTGAATACACGCGATCAATTTTCCTCGACAATTTCATCGAGAACTAATTCAAATATATAAACAAAAAAAACCGGCATACCATATTTTTTCTACACTTTCTCGTGCAAAATCGTTTCGTTCTCCAATTCATCATAGATCTTTCTCTTCAACGATAGTTTAGACGATGCTCATCGCATGATAATTTCTCCCGAGTCTTCTTCAATTTTGGATTAGAAGCGGGAATGATACTGGCACTGTTTTAACACGTAGTGCTGCGAAGTGTGAATTAGGATTCTGCGGGTTAGGATGGTGGGCTTAGATAATACAGAGTTCGAGTTACTTGGAGTTTCGATGACGTGGCGGAATGATGACTTGAAAATATTTGTGCAGGACCGACCTATGTATTATAATTTCATTATGTACCTAGGACGGGGCAAATAGTTTGTAAGCAACAGATTTGCAAGAACATTTTCCCTATAGTGTTCGTGGTTTACTGATGACTCACTGTGTTATCATTAGACTGCGGATCTTTATGCAAAATAAAAATTTCTTCCCTGAATTGCAACAAACTGAAGTGAAATAGGAATTTACTTTTCTTCCCTATTAGGTTGAACATAATGTTAATAACATAATTTCAATATTGTAAAATAATAATGATTCTGAATGATGAAAGTAATAATTCTTGTTTGAATGCAACATAAAAACTTATTCTTTTGTATTAATAATATAATGTTTATATTGCGCACGATAATAGTGGGAATGCATCATTCTTGTTCTTTAAGCTAAAAACAAACTTGCGCAGTATACGAATTTAAAAGTTACACTGTATCCTAAAATAATTTTTGAAAAGTATACAAATTTTCTTCTTAAATATCCCAGATGCTAAATGCGAGTGGAAAAATTATGAATAGTAAATTATGTAATCTTAGAAATTATTAAATTATTATTTGGTACATTATTACTGCTCGCATTAGTATGATTATAAAAATTAGGTTGTGTAAACAATTTATTGACGATTGCCAGAAAAAAATAATATTAAACTAAATTTCGAATATGAATGTTTAAATTGATTTTCAATTGTCAAAGTATTAAAAATTATTTTCTGTAATCGTGTTACCACCTTCAACTTTGATGTTGTTTTTAAAAAGGAATGTTTGACGTTTCAAATGGAACAATTTATTCTAGTTGGATATCAGTGGTCAAACAAGTTTTTAATTATTTAATGAATCAGCTCTGGGAGTATCAACGATGTTACAGTATTGCATCATTTCAATGTTACCATATCCCATTGTTAATATTTACTATTGTTACCATTCGCCAGATTTGAAAGGTTGAAGTGCAGTTATCAGTTATTAATGGCTGCGTGAAGGCATCTCTGTGACAAATTTAACTCCACTAGTAGAGAGTGAAACTCCGTGTGAATTTCGACCGATCGATTCTGTTCAAACGCGGACTTATTTACGGTAACCGTGGCCTGCGTGTTCTAAATGCAATGTAAATTGTCTAGCAACGTAATAATTATATTCGCAATTATGACCCTTTTTACTTGTTATCGATCCCGTCGTAACAAAAACATTTCACTTCTTTTCCATTTCGGAAATACCATTATGACACAATTTAATAATTAATTGCTAGTTACGTGCGTTACATTTTCGACTGCATTGTTACATTGCGTTAATTCGTATATTCTCTAAATGTATGCATGTGGAAACGATTATTCGATTGGTAAAAATGTTATCAATAGATTTGATGCACTTATAACAAAAATTATTGATACAGTTTAAAGCAACAGAAAAATTTTAAAAATTTCAGAATATCAATTTTCAATTATTGAAATTGTTAAAGAAGGAAAGAAATTTTTGTACAATCATAAGCGTGGACTAATTGTAAAGCTTGAAGCTTCTATTTTGGCAAAGCAGTGTTCATTTTCCTTCAAGTACTCCAAATAATTCGTTCTGCAAAAATTCCATAAGAAATGGATATTTTCTCAAACTAAATATTTAAATTCGTACAGAATGATCTCGAAAACGGTGCGAATTGTGTAGTTTCACTGCTGCACAAAACAAGAGATTCTAGTGCACTCGTTCCTTCAGATTCCATTATTTCGGTGTTAATAAAATGATCGAAACGTCAGCAGAAAGTGTTGAAAATCATTACACATTCTCTGGCGGAGGAACTTGAAAATATGATAACATCGCGCGACCATAAATTGACTAATTCACTTTGAATTGTCCACGGGTATACATATATTTCACTCTGTTTGGTAATACCTTAACCGCATAATAAAAGAAGAATTTAACCGAGCCGACAGAGGGAAGCCCGCCGCACGGCTAAACAAATTCGAGTGTTCCCGTCGCGCTGTCAGATTACTTTAAACTCGCGACAAATACTCGGACAAACGTAATACGTGTTGCGCAATTTTAAAAATAACCGAGCGTACGGAATTAAAGCTTCGCGGTTTGCCCGTGCTCTGCATTGAATCCCGTTTAAAAATGACAGGAGAGAGAAAAAAGGGGGGGGGGAAGCGAAGAAATGCAAAAAACGTAACAACACAGAATTACCTAAGCCAAACAAATGCGGATACACGAACGGGTAAACGTCAACAAGTGCATAGAACGAACATGCTAGTATCCAGCGCGAGCACTCGACGAACGAACGTCAGGAGAACGAGGGAAGGAGTTAAATGCTTCGTAGAGCCGGGTCGGATATCAATTCATAATAAGACACTAATTGCGAACTGTTTCCGATGTTTGGATTTCATCCCTCCAAGAATAATGCATGTATCAGAACGGGTTCTGCACCATCGTGAATTACAAATCAAGTTCACGCCAGCGAATCGTGCACTACGTCTTCCGATACGTGCCAAAAATTCGGGACCCAAATGTCACTTGTATCGTGTATTAACACTATTCCTTCATCTCTTGCGTGGAAATGGGCATTCCGGGCGTTGTTCTGTACAAGATTGCTGCTGGTTCACGGGCAATTAACGCTCTAGTTCGTAAACCGTAGTTCGTGTAATTTACATTCGTAATACACACATATCGTTCGAAATGGAATAACGTTCAAAGTTCAAAGTCCAAAGTGAAGAGTAAAGGTTAAAAAAAAGTAACAGTCCAGAATAAAAGTTAAAATTCAAGTTCAAGTCCAATTCAAGTTCAGTTTAACTAAGTTCAAATTCATGTTCAAATTAAAAGCGCAAGCTCAAGTTAAAGTTCAAAATTCAAGTTACAATTGAAGTTCAAAGTTCAAGTTACAATTGAAGATCACAATTCAAGTTCAAATCCAAATTTAACACTGTTCTAAAACGAAGGTTTGTAGCGTTCTATGGTTCAGAATGCTGTGGTAGAAGGTTCGTGATATTCTCGTCGAAAGATCTTACGAGTGAACATGGATAGATAATGGAGAATATCAGCGATCGGATAATCGCGGTTGTACTAATTCGTGAATTAAACAAACAAATATGTTCCGAATGATATCATGTTTATACTCATGTTAATCCGAAAATCATCACAAACATGATAGAAGAAAATTTATAAGAATACAATTAAATAATAATAAATGAGATTAAGTGTTTCCGTTTTACGGGGCAAGGAGAATCGATTTATTTTAACCTACTTTTTATTTCTCCTAGTCTATGGAAAATTCTTAGTAAATAAGTGGTGTACAAAAATTTTCAGTATCAACGGAGTTATAACTAGGACGCGGCATAGTAATAAAAAGCGAATCCTGGAGCGTGCAACGAGCCGGTAAAACAACTGTGTTATTTCTTTATGGATATCATTTGTTTTAGAACTGCAACGCCGTTTAGAGCAGTGTCGAGGTTAGCAACGTTTGAATATTTTTCAAATCCATGAGCCTAATGATTTTTAATTTGGATTTGAATCGCCGTTCGCTACGACACATCTCTAACACTAGAAAAACTGATTAAGAAAAACTGTATAGTGGGAATTCGAATTATGTTGGCAGATCAATTTTTAATATTTTTATAAATCATGGAACCATTACGAAATATGAAAAAAGTGGTAGTGTTATTATTAAAATAGTAAATAAACTTTATTAATAGTAAATATAACTTTTTTATAAAGTATTATTCAAAAAGCATTCGTTAATTATTATAAAATTAACAATTCGGATATAAAAATATCGCAATTTCTTTCTGCAAATTCAATTATCAATTTTTGTTTTTCATATATATTTATATGTATTTATTGTACGTGTTTTTCACTGTGCCCTCGAATTATATGGTTGCTATAGTATGCAGGTGGAGGAGAAAGTAACGGTTATTAAATATTTGCTTAAAGCCTTCCTTTACTTAATATCTAAAACAATTTTTCTGCAAATCGATAATAAGTATAATCACTTTCCTATCGGTGAGAAATCGATAGGTCAAACATTACGTACCCTAACTAGCTTTGCTATATCTGTGCTAATAATCTTCACGAAATTTAATGTTAGTATCGAACAGTGAGTAACGCTTCTTTTAACAATTCATTTCAAATTATTCAAATTATTAAAGCCGCATACAATATTGCCTAAGTGAACGTTAATGCATCTCAAAAAAAAAATAATAATTGCATGAAACTGATTTCATTTAAAAATTAAGTGATTAAGCGAACTTACATAAGTGAAGTTCTATCGTAATTGTATGAAGCGCCTCCTCCTTCAATCACTTCGTAGAACCCCTACTTTATGCCGTTGTTGCCATAGTGTTCACAGATGGAAAAAACAAGAACAGAACGTATTTTTTCTCTTGCGAAAAATTTGATTTTTCTGCGTATTAATGGGGAAGTGGCATGCAATTGTACAAATAAATACCCTGTAGTACCCTGTACAAAGTGAAATAATTTCTTGTTTCACTCCAAATACGTTACTAATACATCATTTTATTACTTTTCCCATCGAAAAAGTATTAATGTGTTTATAACAGATCAGACTCTTAAAGTTCAAATATTTAGCAAATCTCTCTATAAAATTCGCCCACAATTGCACGAACTGCGGTATTGCACAAATAAACAGTCACGGAACGTTAACATTTATTGCTATCCCCTCTGATTAAAGTTTAAAACGATTGAAAAATATTTTCCGGACATGTTCCTACGAAACGTTCGATTCCCGTATTATTGTACGTTTCACGTATCTGAAATCTCAGAACAACATATCGACTCGGAAACCATTCTAACCACCGCTGCAGGCATTCCCGTCTGCAATATTTTCGTCTAATGAAATCTCCACTCCCGATAATAAACACAATATTTTCTCAGAATGTATTTTCCTATTATATATTCGCTTTCTTCTACAGTTATTACCTTTATCATCGTTGTATTCTTTATATTGTATCCTCCAATGTTTTTCAGCGATGATTAAAATTCATGCTTCTGAACATTGAACGCTGTTTGTTTAGCGTTTGTGATCCATAATAATCGGATAAAGGAAAGTATAGATTAACAGTGTAGTATTATCGCATCAATATTTATGTGTTAAAATCATTGACGGAGAATGTGTGCGTATAATCATTGTCGTCGTTAAGAATAATTCCATTAATATAATCAATCGTTATAATTAGACTTTTATGCAAAAACAAACTTCAAATTAATTGTAAGAAGCAGAAGTTAAATGAAAATGCATTTTCTCATTTAGTCATTTTAACAAGTCAAAAAGTTCATCTGTTGTTCTAACATCTTTACAGTTTTTTATTTTCTTTATTCCTTATTATTTATAGTTATAATATTCATAATATCTTCATCATTATATAACGTCTTTAAATTCGATTATGTAATTCACAATTTATTTATTATTAATGTTACGAATAACTTTGTGAACTGCTTCTCTAAATAATTATTCAAGGTAAATAATTTATAATTAATCATCTAATAATTTCTGTTTAAATAAATCAAAGTCTAATTAGCAGATATGTTCAGGATAATATTAAAAAATATCTATACTGTATCTGTACTGTTGGATATTCAGATTAAATAATTTATACATAGACAATTTAAACAAACATTACAAGATATAATATACAATATGATTTGTTCATTTAGTAGTTGCTTTTTCAGTATAATATTAGTCATATACTTACTGAATTATACGAAATTGTTATATTATTTTCGACTATTTGAATTATTAAACGAAAAAATGTTTTACAATTGACCTGGAATGAAGAAACAAGAGTACATTATTAACCTGACAAAATGATTACAGTATCCGTAATGCCCTCATTACGAAATGCACGAAACACGAAAGTTCACGGTTTGATTCCATATTATTATCAAGTATGTGCGTCGAGGATGATTTCCCGAAGAGTCCGTATACAGGTTATTGAATAATTTACCAGCGCAAAACAGGAGCCAGCATACGCGCCCGTCAATTTATATTTTTCCCTTAAACCGTACAATTTTCCATACTTTATCCGTGGTACTTTGTATCCCGTATCAGCCGGGAACGTCTGTTGCTCGAATGAAAAGACAGTCGCCTTATAATGAAAACGAAACTTCTATAAAAGTACAAAGGGAAAACTTAAACGGGGAACGTTGAAAAATTAAACTGCTCGGATCACGTCGACGAAGGAAGCAATCCAGTTTGCCATGCTAGCAACCGACAAGATGGTGGAAAACTGTGGGTAGATCTCGTCGGTTCGGAGACACACACAGAGAGAACGAGCGAGAGAGAAAGAGAGAGAGAGGGAGTAACTCATAACGCGTAACGTTAATTGCAAAACGCTTCGCGGTTGAATTTCCTTCCCGTGAACAATCGCGTATCCCGATAGGTTTGTATCTCGACCAATTGCAAACCCGATTACGTGTTCGCATAATACGACGAGCATATAATTAACAGACGTCGGCGGAGGCCGCGCCGCGCCGCGCCGCGGCAACGGGGGAAACGTGTGAAAGTAATTAATTGCGCCCGTCACGCATGACGAGGAAACAGGCCAATTAACCTTGCCACTAGCCAGTCAAGGCAAAAGTGTTTAATTTCTAATTGTTTCCCCATGCGCTTAATACCCGCGTCAATATTCGATACCCTGTCGTTAACGAGTTCCGTTAACGACGCGCCGCGACGCTCGATTGGCTGGTCGCCGGGTCTGGTTATTACGAAGTTTATCGTGCTAAATGCTTTTTTCGCTCTTCTCTGATCACCATTCCCATTCCCACGTACTCCCGTCGCCAGACAACTGCTACTAAATGCGATAGTTTAGTACAATTACTCGACCAATTGAATCGGCGAGATCGAAAACAACGTCTACCTATTCTTCCCCCGGTGAAAATCGAAACACGGCGCAACCGTGTTTTTGTCTGAATTCGTTATCTGAATTCGTTAACACGTCCGCTGCCTAACACTCGTACCCCGGACCATTCCTACAACCATTGTAGCATGTGAAATGTCCGATTTAAATTGTGATCTATAAAAAAAGGGTACAGCTAGTTTCTTCAAAGGGTATAGCCTAATCGGACTTAGGCTATTTTTCTCCATTTTTCCGGAAACCGTTTGTTTTACCAAAAAAGGTAATAGGTCATGAAAGACGCAGCCTGTCCAGATCTACAGGTTTTGTCGAACATATTTTTCGACGCACTAAATAGTTTAAAAGATATACGAGAAAAGCGATTTTGTGAGCATTAAATTAATTATTTTTCCCGACAAAGGAAAAAAATTGTTTTTATATTAAAATTTGTTGGTCAATGGCCAATTTAATTCATTGCAGGAGAAGCACCAGATGCCAAATTTCAAAATTTTCTTGAAAAATGAAGAAATTATTTCCCTATATAAATGAAAGATGAAAGTTCCTTGAGGGGTTGCAAAGGGAGGCGGTGAAATTCGAAGAATGCGCGCTCCCGACACGTAACAAAATAATCCTGTATACACATTAGCAGAGTTGACCAGCCCGTTTCGCAGCCTAGCAGAGAAAAAACCCGGCCTTGTCGTTTGTTCTGCATGGCGAAGAGATATGGCGAGAGCAATTGGCAGTTGGAAATGTTATATACATGAACGGACTCTGAAACACGCTCTATATCCGCTCGGTTGCCAGCTATAGAATCATGGTTCCGGGAGATTTAAGCTTATGCTCCCGCGCGGACTATTTGCCCGGGCCGGAGCAAAATCTGTTCGTGGGACGAACAAGTTGCCCACTTAAATACTGGATGGGACGGGATGAGGAATGCAATCGGACAGAGGGCACTTTTACATGGAGAAAGAAACCGAAAATGTAGTAAAAGGTTTTCCCCATACGGAGACCCGTTCTTTAGGAAGTCAAAGGTAAACATACGTCGGACCTGCTCCCGCGCGCGACTGCCTAATGCAAGTCACTATCCCATACTCATTTCCCTTGCGCCACCGTCCGACATGTCTGCACGTTTACGGTAGCATCTACTGGTGTCTGCGAACCCGGCAATTTCCAGAAATGGATTATTCAACCATTAATTCTCGGGGAATGAAAGGTGACACTTTTTATAGAGTTCCATAATATTCTATTACTTATGAAAATCTACAGGGTCTTTCAAAATTATATGTCGTGACCACTGTAGCGTGATTCTACACCTCTCAAAATTGTCCTTGACATTGAATCCCAATGAATCATCGCGACGAACACAAGTCTCAAAGGAAATATAGGTCTCAAAACAACCATTCTATTAAAAAAACGACTTTAAAGATTCGCCAACTACTACTTCCTTGGAATTCATTATTCTTGATACGAGTGAAACAACATGGTGACGAGTATATACAACATTTTTGGGACACTTATAATATGAAATAAACTCGCAGGATTATAACAACAAGGTTTTATCACACACGGTAAAGTCCATTGATTGCAGAGATCTACGGAGACTGACCGTCTCGTCGAAGCAAGACTGATTAGCAAATTCTTCTATTCTATTAAATTGGGACATCCCTTAAAATCGAGCTGAGATGTGTTTCTGCGTTTCGTTTATAAACTAAGGAAGATAAGACCAGAATGTAATACGATGCGTAGCGTTTAAAGAGTGATATGTTGTTCAAGAAGAGACTTAATTTCCTGATAAGTAGACCAGCGGATTCAATGCATTTATGATAAAAATGAGTAGGTGCAATTTAAAATAGTAAAAACATTAGAGGAATCTAAAAATAATGTTTCATTATCTTCAACCTATTGGACGTATTAAGAAAGAAAATAAATGTCTATTTCACTCCTGTTTGTTGTAATTCAGGTAGAAAATTTTTATTTTGCATAGAGATCCACTGTCCACAGATAAGAATTAGGGTCGTAAGAAACACTGCACTATATATTATAATATTAGATAGGTAACACTGTGCAGAACATTGTTCTCTATAGAAAATGATGTATTATTTTTCCAAACTAAATTGCATTATGCATAGTACCAGATTTCATATAGAAATCCATCACACAAGAAGGACATATGAAAACAACAATTAAACGTAGACTCACCCATGTACAGGGTGTCAAGAAATTAGGTGTAAAACCGTCACAGCGTGATTCCATACCTTTGGATCGGCGAAGAAGCTGTAGAAAAGTGTTTGTGCAAAATGACCTTGAAGAGCTTTTTCAAGGTCAAATTTATGTTATAATCGGGCAAAAATGAACCGTTCTTTTGAAAATCGACGTTGAAGTTCAAAAGTGGAGAGACTCGAAAAGAGTCGCGTGAGATGACCCACTCACGAAGTTACAAAATGGTGTTTCTTCGGCGAAGTGCTCCGGAACCCATGAAACTGAGTTAGAGTATTCAAATTACCCCGGATTCATGAGTACACACTGTACATGATCCCAGCCGTGCTCTAGACGTTGTTTGCATTATTGCGATTCATTTCCGGCGCGCGTAGCCGACTCCAATTCCAGAATGGAGTGCTCCGAAGATGAAAACAAAAGGCGGAGGCACGCGCGACGTATATTGTCTATGTATTTAATTAATAATACGCGGGGTCACAGGAGGGGGGAGTGGGGGCGCGTGTCCGGTGAGTCGAAGGTCTGCGTCAGCCAGTGGGATCGGGACGAGGTTTACATAGGATCGTCGAGTGGGTCCATCGTCGTCGTCGACAACGACAACGAGATCTCCATTTCCGTCGGTAGGTAATCACGATAGGGAACCTCGCGCAAGGTATACGGCTTAAAGCGAACACCTTGCCGATAGTTAATTATTGCCGAGCAGAACTGATTTGCAAGTACGTCGTTTATAATCCACTTAAGTTCTAATCGAATCCTGACCGGAGCCGCTGACAACAGACAATCGAATCCTACGATCCGCCGCGGATTGAACCAGAACCGAATGTATTTACTTGTTCCGTTTGTATGAGGCGCTTATGAAAATCAACTATCGCTTCCGGAGGAGATGCCCTGTCTCCGATGGTGTCAGAAATTAATCGATCCCGCATAGCGCCGCGTGGAGATCGCCGATCACGTCAGCAGACGACCTGCACCATGATTTCGAACCTAGCGTCGATTTGCTCGGATGTAAACATTCGAAAATCAATTTCTGAGGGTGGGGATTCCAGCGTTTGCATCAACTATTAGGTGTTTCTTAGTGGAAGTTTGGAAATTAGTTTTAAATGAGAATGGTACTAAAATTAATTTTTTTTCATTCGACGAAGAAAAATTTGTTTGCCAGAAAGTATGAAATTCGTAAATCTCTTATAGTTGCGTAGTTACAGATATTTAAAAAGGAAATTCGGGCCGAAATCTTCATTTCTGTCGAACTTATAAAGTTCAGTATTTGATAAAACAATGTTGTTTTTAATTATTCATTTGTGAAACTTTGACCAGCATACGGGTGGCGTTCTTCTGATTAACACGAGTCCAAACATGCGTAACTTATGATTCAGTAGAACCTCTGTTATCCGAACAATATCTACGTGCTGTACAAAATCATGTATAGACGCAACAATTTCTATACGATAGATGCGACCAAGAGTATCCCTCTCAACTTATTAATCTGATCTCGGCTCGGTACATATATCGGTGTGAACCACTACTAACGCGATGCGGAGAGTCGCAGTCGCCGGCACAGTTCAAACGGTTGTGCGACATCACAATGCAACACCAATATTTAATCTTCTTTATTTTTCATTATTTTGTTATGGAACTTTCACCAACATATTCGTGGCATGTTTCTAATGCAAAATGATACCAAACACGATATAATTTCAACTGTATTTAGTGGTTTAATTGACGATGAATGTTTCGGGCGCAAGGGAGGTTAGTGTATAGAAAAGAAAGAGACGCGGACAGTTGCCGTCGCCGGCACTATTCAAAGGGCCCGCGCGTGGTCTCTCTTTAGACGCGCTGTCCTTCTCTACGTTCGGCTCGGCCTTTGGAGATAAAAAAATAGCTACCCTCTACGATAGATGCGACTAAATCCCCCCGAGGCTGTCGCGTCTATAGAGGATTTACTGGATTCTTTTTTCCTAAACAGTTCTATCTGAAGCGACTTTAGATTATTGCACAGTTCGATAAAGATTTAATCTAGCACTGTAGCTGAGTAACTGTTCTACGAGTTCGGGTAATAGAGGTTTTACTGTATCCTTAACTAAACGAGTGAATGACTCGAAGTGGGTCGAGTTTGGTATCGTTTTCAACAGAAAAATGTCACGAATGCGTTGGTAAACATTTCATAAAGAAGATACTTAAAATCAATACAGTTTCATCATTAAATTGACAATGTCTCACCGATACGCTGATGTTCCTTGAATTTTTATAATAAACTCGTCAGTTATTTATGCGATGGTGCAAATCTATCGGAATTAGAATTTCCAACGAAACAATTTGTTCAGCCAACAAATTTGTTCGATTCTATAAAGATCCGCGAGCTCGGCAAAGTTAATGACGTTATCTCTGCCTCATCAATTGTTCTAGATGTTGTACATTCGGAAGTAGCATTAGGAGCTGCGTGGAACGTCTTGTCAGACTTACTATAAATAATTGACGAGTTACGTTGGCCATTAGAAGCTTACAAGTTAGACGCAGCTTTTGAAAAGCTGGGTCAGAATGAAACTACACACACGGCCGGTGCAGCGTTCATCCGAGGAATTATTAAAACAACATGCGGAACGTCATCATTGAAATTAAAATTCTCTTTAGTCGGTTATTGAATCGAGAGCGATCGGAGGCAAAATAGCCCGATCGCGAGTCGCGCCATAACTAAATTCAATACACGTTTTAATCGAGTATACATATATATTCATAAATTATACGCGACCACTTCGCTGTCAAGAGATTAAACATTAAAATGAAACGTTTCGAATTCGGAGTTGCCGGATCGTAAATAAATCGCAGACGAACTGCGAAATATAATTTTGAGATACCTGTGTATATTCGACGGTGCGGCGCGATTGGGGAAACGACCATCGATTTTAACGTTTATTAGTTTTCGGATCTTGATTCTTCATAGATGTTTGATTCCGCTTCTTACACGATGCGCGCCGATCTCTCGAACGAATAATTTCAAGTGGCTTTAATCGATCCTCGCAATTTCTATCAATGAAGATGCAGAGGGAAAACTTGTACAAGAAAATTATATCATTCGCAGGGAAGTTCTCGATACCCAGAAAGAAAGTTGAGATGAAATTATGGAATGAAGCAGAGTCAAATAAAAACCGGTACACCCTTAACGAGCAGTTTTCAACAAATTCTACATTTTTTCGCTTCGGGGAATCTCATCGTAAAGTTACATTTCATATAGTTACCTGAAAACAGTTTTACATCGTGCTCGTGCTACATTTTATTTAAACGCTCCTGAGAAAATTCTGTCGACGTAACCTAATTGAAAATTCTTTTCGAATTGATAACAAATTACGTTGCGTTGTAAAATAATATATTAACAATTTAAAAATTTATGTTTGAAGTAATAATTGTAATACAATTCTTTCAATCTTCTGCATAGGCACCTTTCGTAAATATGCAAAAATAATTAAGTAAGAAGTGCATAATTTAATTGAAAAACGTAGTTATCAAATCAACGTAACCCAGCAGAATATTTTCGAATTGTATATGACAAGTTATGTTACATTACACAATGATATGTTATATTCATGTACAAAGTAATAAGTTGTAATGGTTGTAATGTAATTCTTGCTAAAGTGAAGTACGAAGTGCAAAATTTAACCGAATATTGTAATTATTGTGTAAATGTTTCCATCCCCAAAAATGTGGCGGAATTTTTATTTGGATTTATCATTTTAATTTGATTTTCCGTTTTAACAAGAACGTGCTTCTTACACTGACTTTGTCATAACTTCGATTCTACTGGACGATAGCTGGGAGAATTTGCAAATTTTTCAATTACCCATTTCCGGTGAACCGCTCGGGCAAAGTATTTTTTCAGTATTTACATTGAAAGTGCGCACGCAAAAGCAAAAAAAGAGATTGAATTCCCCCGAGGAAATTACTTTTGATCGATTAAAATTACGTATTTCACGTGGAAATTATTGGGCCTCATAAATATGTATATACTCACTTGCAAACTAAAAGTAGATAATCGCATTTAAAGTCCTCGATGGAAAGAAAAGCAGCTCGATTAAAACTTTTCAGCAATGGCCATTAGAAAGCTAAAGGTACAGCACACACATACATAATTGCCGACTTAAATGAAACATTCATTGGAACGTACACAAACAATGGCGACCAAGGTCTCTCGAATTGTTTACGAAAATCTGGTAATACCAAGTTCCGTAATCTACAGGATAATTTATGACTGCACGACAAAACTTTCCAGACTAAATCCATACACTAAAAACGCACGAAACTTGTTTTAAACGAAAATTCGCATGAACGAAAATTCTGAATACTGTATTTTCGGTATTACACGGAGGTAAATTTTACAAAATATTCGAATGCAGATGAACGTCGAGCTTCACGCGCAGTTAGAACTTTAAGCATTATTAAAATCTATTATTCATTTTCTTTGAGGTTATGAATTTTAATCGTTTACGGAGCGTGAAGGATGGTTTTAATTCGGTATATCATTTAGCAGTATTTTCTATTAATTTTGGAAAATGTCAAAGAACAAAGTTTGCAGTACAGGGTGTCAGAAAATTATATGTCGCGGACACCATAGCGCGATTCTACACCTACGATTTGGTCGAAAATTAGATAAGAAACCCCCGCAAAATTGATCTTGAACGTGAAAGTCAATTATCTTGCAAGAATGTTTCAAAAAGTTGATAAAGTTCTGGCTATTTATAGTGAATTATCATCTTCAAATGTCAAATGAATATTGTAAGTAGACTGTGGATCTTTATGCAAAATAAAAACGTTCTGAAGGTAAGCAACAGAAATCAAATGAAAGTGAATTGTTTCTTTTAATAATTATCTTAAGACTAAAATAGTAATTTTTTAGTTCAAATAATAATATATTAGATATGGTACTTTTTAAATTCTTCTAAAATCTTCACAGAAGCTTTATCTATTCGTTTCTGTGTCTAATTAAAGGAAAAATAATAATTTTCATCCTTTCTCAATTTAAATTTCAACTGATGTCAGTCGACCATGGTTTATCCATAATGCCACACACTTCAAGTATTATAAATTCAGCAATTTGCAACACAATCGCAGAGAAACAAAAAAGTGTCACATTATCCGAAACAGAAAATGGTTGAATTTTCCGCCAGGGGTTAGCAATGGCATTCCAGCAGAGAACCAAGCAAGTAATTTTGATTGTATTCGCGAATCCGGCGTAAACTTGAAGCGTGTCGCGTAACATTTCGCGCAAGGACAGCATGACGAAAGAGTCCACGGTGTTATTTCCATGAAACGTAGAATATGTACCAAAAAAAAAACGAGAAGAAGAGAAGCGCCAACACACCGAAGGAACGAGTGCCCGGGCGAATTGAAAATAGTTCAGTGGCCAATTACTGCTGGAATTTTTACGGACGATTTAACGCCGCTTACCTTCGTTCTGCAGCGGGTTTCCATGGCGCTTCCCTTCAGAAATCAACAATGAAAGCAGAAAGGGGGGGTGGGAAATAAAGGAGAGACGAGAAAAATTAGCTCGGGATCTCTCGGAAATCTCGTGTCCTTATATTTGCATGTGATCTCTCACCGCAGGATTCCAGGAGCGAGGGACTCGGGGGAGAAATGGGCTTTACAGAAACGAAGGGAAATGTACCGCCATCTTTCCTTCTCTAGACGGCGTTACAAAATTTCTAGTCATTTGTTCCGGGACGATAACAGTTTGATTTATTGACACTTGCTGCCACTGCTTCCATATTTGCAGCTGGAGCTGACTCGGATGCAATGACTCCTTGTGTTATAAATAAATTCTGCAATTTATGGCCAGTGCAACATTTTAAAATTCTGCAAGAATGAGTAACCTGTTTGTTAATCCTGCAGTCGAGTACTTAAAGTCATGTTTGGGTTTTGATGGTGTGTTGCCTCCTCTCCGATTTCAATAATCTGGAAATTGTCAACATTCTGAACAATATTTCCGTTTAAAGTTTTTGGCGGACGGCTTCGGTTTACGAAATCATTTTGAATTACCAAATCAACTGAAGAATGTAAACAACAAATTATTTAACCGATGAACGTGTGCATTAGAAATTTCATAGAACTAGAAATTTGACAATTTATGTCACGCAAGCTAATACTTTATCGATATTCGCGAATTGGATAGATATCTTCATTTTGAATTATATTGTTTATTATTGAGGGAGTAGTAAATTATTTACTGGTATATGTAATATTTCAATCAAGCGAAGGCTCGAAATAATTAGCATACTCGCTATCACCATTTATTTCAATAGTGTCCATAGCTACACTGGTATTTCATTAAATACCGCAACTTTCTCTTTACAAGACCATATAAGTTTTTATCAAAAAAATCTCATTAACTTCCTGAATGTTACGGTATGCGTTACGGCTTTGAATAAAAACCGACGTAAAAGGAAATTGATTTTCTTGAAGCAAAATTCAAAACTCTGGTTGTCATGTACATATGTGTACATGCGATGCGGTAGCGAATATGTTAACGAACTTTACGAAGTATGGTTTAATATAAACGTTAATTGAATCTTTACATCAGTTGATGTTTATTTTAAAAAAACCTCTTATACCATATACATATGTTGCCCTCGAGATAGTCAATAGAATTTTCTCATTCCTGGTAAATACTTTATGAAGGTTGCTAGAGTAAAAATTGAAAATCAAACAGTTACACACTTTAAATGAAAAATAAGTAATACCTAATTTGTAAATTCTTGAAGAGCATTGATAAAGAAGTAAGTAAATTGTCACGGAAAAAATCACGAAATATTGAGAATGCTCGAGTTCTGTTTGTTATATTATTTTCAACCTATTAAACATATTAACAAAGAAAATAAATTTCTATATCACTTCAGCTTGTTGCAATGTACATAGAAAATTTTAAAACTGTTTAACCAATGAAGCTTGATAAAAATATAAAATTGACTGACTTCTGAGTGAAAAATAACATTGCTAAACATCAGTGTGTATTCTTTCTCCAAAAATGGTAGCTCCGCAAACGACGCCACTAGAACATGTAAAACTCAACCGAGCATCCTAACCGCTTAAGGAAAAACAGTAGAAGGAATTCCATCATTTTTGTGTATGGGTGAAGCTAAGTTTCTCACTGCCAGTCTTAAACCACCTCGGTATATTGTGCTGAGATATAAATTGGATTGGCATTACTCGCGGAGCATGAAGAAGTCTCGCCGGAACAGCGGCAGAAAAGAGGATAAAACGAAAATTAATTTGAACCCCGGAAGTACCTTGTGCTCTAAAATTTCTATGTAAACTCTCGCCGTGGAACTTAAATGGATCCATACGTTCAAGGAAAGTGCTGAGAGAAGAATAGAATATTCTGTCTCTTTTGTGCGTCGCGGAAGAGATTCCCGCCAGGAATCTTTCTTCATCGCTAAGAACAGAAGTAAGACGTTCCCCCGGAAACGGATTCGGCATCCCGTGTCATCGATAAATCCGTTCCTTCTTTTTCTCCTCGACACAATGAAAACATGGAATTATTCATCGCGGTGGAACGATTCGAATCAATCATTTATAATTCTGACGAAGCGTTCGACGTTATCGGGACGTTCGCTTAAAAATTATGCCGTGGGGGTAAGTGTGTGATAAATTATCCTCGGTGTCTGAGACACAACAGATAATAAATATAGATCAGGGTTCAAATCGACAATTTCTCAAATATGAATAGTGGCGTAGATATTTTCGATTTTAATAGTCTAAGTCTAAAACATTTCTTATTGCATTTTTTAAAAGGGTCAAACCTTAAAAATTACTTACGGAACACATTCGTAAACAAATAATAAAGGGGTAACTATACTAAATTGCTACATGATAAAAATAATCGACGGCATTATCAAAATTTCTCCACAAATAGTCACAGATTATGATGATCTCATACAAGGTAGGAGAAAATTTAAGGGGTCCTTAATTTATTATATTATTTTTGTAGAATATTTTATATTGTTATAATAATGTTTATTAATATACGTGTTTGTTTTATTTAGAAAATGTATAAATATTATAAATGCATAAAGGCCTCAGTCTGGTAATTATACAAATTTAATGATTTGAATTGCATTAAGTGAATAAATAAAGAATGTTTAGAACATAATAGAGGAAATTGAACACGGTAATGACTGTAATCCGAAGATATTTATGTGGCTGATTTTGCATAAACTTTGTTACCCAGAATGCAGATTTAATCATTATATACGGCGTATTAGAGGTACGAAAAAGTATAAAGACACCCGAGCGATGGCGTGAAGGGAATTCGGTCGTAAATCATTAAGCTTATAATCGCCGATTATTGTATATTAATGGAGTTTCAAAAGTGAAGTATATTGCGTGAATACAAGCTTGAATATGTATGTAAATATATTCACGAAGTGCTAATAGTTATTAGGTGAAATTAAAAATGAGAGCGAATAAAACGTTTCTCATTTTAAACAAATTAATCTGTATAACCTCGTGATAATATTTTTAATAATAATAATATTTTAATAACACCTTTTTAATAATAATCTCTTATACACGTAAATATAATAGCAACAGTTTACTATTTCTTCCAATAATAATTACCTATAACATTTGAACAACATAAACCATATTCGGTTTAAAACATTTAATAAATATATATATAACATTTGAACAATTAATATCAATGTAAATTTTCAATTGGATGTTTATTTTGTTCAGTTTAAAAAACTTTTGTAGCACTAAAAAACATTCACAGTGAATATATAATTCAACGGATTATGTAGAATTATAACTAAATCCAAGTAAATAATAATCTTTATTATATTCACTGAAGGAAATTCGATCATGTTATAAATCATAATTTCTTTGCATTCTATGCACAATTTATGCAAAACCATGCATACACATAATCCCTTACACTTTTTAAACTTTGTCGAAACTACCAATTTATATTTCATAAAAAAGTTCGCTTATTACCAGCCAAAATTGACTCACCACTTCAGTTTGAAATTAATTAATGAATTTGTTTGCGATTAAAGTTACATAAAGCATGAATGTAAAGCTGGCAATGCTAATGAATTCTATTACTTTCAAGGCAGTGCTAATAAATTTTCGTTCATTAGTGATTATTAGACTACTGTATTTTTATTACTATATTATTACTTTATTTCAGTTAATGCAATTTGCAATTTTTCTAGACGAATTTTAAGAAACACGAATCAAATCAAATCTTATTTTCTGTGGTAGCAGTCTTTTCAGATCTGAAATAAATTAAAATCGTACTAAATTCTGTCGTATTTTATATCCCAGCATTTTTTTAAATTTTCGAAAGCGATGTACATTATGAAATTGAACAGTAGAAGTAAATAAAAAGAGAAATCGCTAATATTCCCGTTACACGATTTCTTACACATAATACATCAACAAAGAATAACCGTAAATGAAAGAATTCGAAGTCCACAATTTCACCGTTTACTTCCAGCGTTAAGATCGGTAGCGACTGCAAACAAGAATCCTCTTTTTTTCCATTTTTATTACAATTCCATCCTGCGTTTTATCCACGCATCAACGTCTGTAAACGTACTCTCCGATGGCGGAAAGGTGGCCGAGCGTCCATAAAACCAAAATAAAAAAATGGAAGTTAACAGGCTGATACGGTGTATAAATTTGAAACAATCTTCTTTGACGATCGACAGTTAAACCTTAGCGACACGGTGCCGCCGCGCCGGGCAGGCGGAGGAGGCAGGAAATGAAAGACGCGGACAAAGGAGGGAAGAAATCAATTTGATTCCGCGGCACATCTGCTATCTGGAATTTGCATGTAAATTCTTACCGGAAGATTTAAGAGAAACAGACATTTTCCGCTGGGAAGGAAATACAGTCGGCACCCTGGCCACACGTGCCAATTGAATGCTCTCCATCTAGCCGAATTACAAATAAGAAGCGCATACCTCTAGAGTAACATCTACATCTACAGAGTGTAAAGATATTATGTGTTTCGTGATTCCGCATCCTCAGTTTGGTGGAAACTGATGTAAGAAAGGTGGCGCGAAATTAACTTTGAATTTCATAATCTTCGACCTTCAAATTCTAGGTCAAAAGGTTAAAAATTGTTTGTTGCATCGTATTCTACTCGCCGCAAGGATAAAAAGTGCCAACGGACATCATGTAAGTAAGAAAGGGCCGCAAGATTTACTTTGACCTCGAAATTCAAGGTCAGAAGGTCAACAAGTTTTTAGTGCATCGTATTCTACTCGCCACAAGCATAAAACGTGTGAAGGTACATCATGTAAGTAAACAGGTGCCGCAAAACTTTGACCTTGAATTTCAAGATTGAAATGTTAAATCAGCCAAAAAAAAAGTGGTAGCATAAGTTTGAAGCAGTCGTTGTAGAGGGGAAAAATTAACTCTTCAAGTCTGTAATAGATTCACACATTCACAAAAAAATTTGATTACGCTTTTACAGACGAATTTGAATCGATTTTGCACCAAAAACGTGTCCTCAGTTTTTCATCTCCTATGTCTCGCACTAATATCCTAGAAAAAAATGAACGACGGTCTGCGAAAGTAGAGGTTTGGAGCTTTAAAATGAGTTCAAATTTATTGCCATACTATATTTTTAACGCAATTATCACTCTTTAAATGTTGACAATTTCTCGATAACCGAAAACTTGGTATACAAACACTTCTCGCATCCACTGTATATATCTATCGATAATAATCAATAGAACCACTGTTCTATTCACCCCTTCACGGAGGAGGAATGGAGGGGGGGGGGGTGCACGGACCAAAAACATAGAACAGGAAAAACTAGGCACGATGCCGTAGTGAGCCGAGCGTGTAAAATTTGCATGTAAATTCTTACCGCGGTATTTACGCGAAAGAGACGTCGCCGATAAAGATAGAAAGGGAGGCAAAAAGAGAAGCATCTCATTCTCTCTTTCCGCTCACGTGCCAGTTGAAAATACGAGAGAATACCATGGAGGCGAGGAAAGTTCCGCGAAGTGATGTAAAAGTGTTGCGCGATTTTTCGGAAACGCGAATAGAAATCGTATTAAAACGTTGCGGACGTCGCACAGTGTGGAGTATTTGGTCCGAAAAGTCGGAAAAAAGTCGATTTCAAAATTTTGCGTATGTCGTACAATTCTTGATGTTCGAGGTCTGAAGAATAAGGTTTCAATATTGTTTTTTTTTTATTAATACACCCGCGAAGAACCCTACTTGAAGTACCCTACGTGAAGAACCAGCGTTCATTCATTAGAGCCTTTCAAGTATTTTAAGGAAATTGTGTAAAGTCTTGTGTACAGAGCACTTTCACACAGATTTTATTTCGTTATCATCTAAATTAATATAGTTATTAATAGACAGCGGATGTTCATGCAAAATAAAAATGGTCTGCATCGATTGCAACCAATAGGAACCAAGTAGAGTGTTATTTCCTCTCTTGATAAATTTTAATTGATGAAGAAGAATAGATTGATATCTAGAAATTTTTAAAATTTTCCTAGAATCTTGAATTTCAGCTGTTCAATGTTGCTATAAATGCATAAAGATCCGCAGTCTAGTTATTAATATTTGAATATAATCAATAGTTCGGTAAGTTTTGTGCGATTATAAAACTTCATTGACGCTTTTCTTATACTATTGAGTAATATCCGGAGTTCGTTCTGGTATAATTACATTCGATAAAGATTTGTGATCATAGTGAGAAAGGAATTAGTCCCAGATTTGCACAGATTGAAGATTTATAACTAATTTAAGTAGAAATGAGCATTATCAGTCTCTGCGTGTGTTTCCTGATAAAAAGTAACGGTAGAATTCAAAAATTTCTTAAAATGTACATTTACTGATTAAAAAGTTCAACATAATTTGCATGCAAAAATTATTTCTTACAGCTTTTCGCTGGAAGCACGCCATTATCACGATTTCTCAAGGGTTTTCGATAATCTGAAGAAAGAAAGTATTTAATCATCTACAAACTTCTATACATAAAATATCGAAAAAAAATTTTGTTCCACAAAAAATAAAATCATTTTGATTTTTAAAATGTTAAAATGCATTTTTGTTAAGACCTCGATTATGACCTTGAGCCTATAAATGACGCTAAAATAATTTTTCCAACTTTCCGTGCCAAATACCCCACTTTGCGTCGCCGTTCCCTCGAGTGGGGAATTAACTTCGCGTATAAGTCGCGTTAAGTCGCCCAAAAAGTTCCCATAAACCTTTCCACGCTCGGTAAGCACATCAAAGAACTGTGCAACTTTGATTCGCCGCCAAGGAGTCAACGTTCGCCTTTGGCGCACGGCGTAATGCATTGGCGTAATTAAAAAGCCAATTGGTCATAAATCGTTCGGAAATTGATTCTTTATGTCGTTGAAAATTGCGAGCTTGCGAGCCACAATGTCGAGAGATGCGAAAGGGCGAGCAAAGTTGCTCGGCGCTTCAGAAAGAACTTCGACGTGTGTTGCTATTCTAAATATTGGTGGAAAAGAGGAAGGCGAAAAATTCTTCTGGAAGTGCTATGATTACAATGTAGATTTTTATGTAAATTCACTATTTTGCGAACTTGTTTTCACACATGCTAAGCAGAATTCATATTCATTCCTCTGTTAATGCTTCTATTTCATTTTATATGTGCGAAAATTCTCAGTCGATGTAAATCGTACAGTAGAATATTTTAACAAAGATTATTATAATTTTTGGAGAAGTTCGTTCATTATTCTAGCATTGAAAGATGTTACTGTATTATTTTTTATTGTCCTCAAAGTTGGGTTTGTATAATGATACGTTCCTGACTCGGTAGGATAGAATGTAAGAATAAAATGAAAGCGCAAATATAACAAAGCTTAAAAAATATTCAAAACATAAAAAACTTGACTATATTTTTACTAGAATATTATATGAGAAACTATAAATAAATTCCACGTAAATTTTGTTAATGAATATTGTACGCCCAAGTTTTGTCACCATCACAACAGAAACTGTACCGCCAGTAGTTAACTTTGAAATTATGGTTCTGTACAGGAACTTTTCATTGAATTTTTCCAGCTTAAATCTGTGTATCAAGTGGCAAACTATGCTCTATTCTCTAGCCTTCAAACTTGAGCAAGCTTGGAAAGGATTACGACTAAATACACACACTTCAACATATGCTGGAAACCAGAGATGCTATAAGGAACAGGGTTCTAGAACCAATTATGTTCCTTCTAGTCATACAAAACATTCTGCAACTCCTATTATAATATAAACTATAATAACCGTTCTTGATAACGAAGTATTGATAATCGTTTAGAGCTAACCTTGCCATCTATGTATCTGTCAGGATTGCAAATTCTCTAGAAAAACAGCATAAATTAGAGTTAGGAAGACTGAAAATTTATACATAGTTATATCTATATTATATACCATATATATATATATATATGTCTTATTTATAGTTATAATAGATGTCAGCTACTATTCTTCAATGTAATCATTGAGTATATGTAAAGTGTCATATCGGTGAACTAATTTACGTATTCCGTGTCCCGAAAAATATGTGTCCGTTTCCCTGAAGTCATTTTATTGATTGCTTCCTTCACGGTACTTATCAGTAGTCTGCGAACGTTTGTGGGAATTTATGTGTTTGTATACGTGTTTAGGGCAACTGAAGCTGTGTGAAATTTAAATTTCTGTGTTGGTGGTTTTCCTACAAAAACGATCACAAACAATTTGAAATATGCAGTAACTTATGCCAAAGGTGTGTGACATTTTTATTTTTTATTTTATTATTTAGTGAAATTGATATTTTAGTGGTTTTCCTACTGCAAAGATTACCTAACCCAATTTAAGCTACATAACAATTTAAGTTGAAGCTGTATAAAATTAGAATTTCCATTTCAATGGTTTTCCTACTCCAAAAATGATCTAGAGCTATTTCAAAATATTTTGAATTATATTGCAGTAATAAAGAATCTAAAACTAAAATCATATTAACCCTTTGCACTCCAAATTATTTTTCAATTTTGTTGCCAACAACTCCCTACTCCCTACTATTTCAAGTTCGATTTGTAATTTACTTCAAAGGACAGCTCCTCGACTGCTACTTATTTTAAACAATTTTGTTTACTAATTATACTAAATATAGCTCTCAAACTTTCTTGTAATTTATATTTGTTTTAACTAAAAAGTAAGACAATTAAATAAATAAAGGAAGAACCAAATACATATAAGAACCCGTTTTATATTCACATTTTTCTTTCTCTGATTTCGAGTGACATTCGACAGAGGGTTACAAATTCTTGAATACTGAAATTCTCTGTGTCTCAAGTATGTATAATGTTCTCGGTCAAATAAAATTGCAAATACGCCTGAATAGGTAACCAGGGAAGTCTACAATGTAACTACGTCTAATTAACTATTTTCGATGCTCTCCTTTTATTTTCAATTAACTTATTAAATTCCGAGCTTCTTTTAAAACTTCGATACACGTTGTACCATCTAATTAACTTTCATCTACTCCAGCTCCAGGCCCGCGCATACATATGTTCACCAACTTATCGTAAGCAACGGATAGGCGCACGGAAAGGAGGTCACAGGATTCTATTCCATCACTCTTGGTTGCTCGAACCTTCATCTTCTCTTAAATTCTAAGCCGTGAATTCATATGGAAATTCCGAAAATCTGTATTTCTTGAGAAGGGCTTTCTGGCGTTGCAGCTTGCCTGCAATATCGTAAACAAGTCATTACGATATTCGAATTTCCAATTCAATTTTCACCAGAATCGGTAATAATTTACTCGAGTATTGTAGTTAGGTAACTTTTATAACATTCGGAAATTTCCACCAATTAGTTCGGATAGTCGAGATTCTACTGCACCGGGGATTGAACAAGTAAGCATAATCCGAATAGTGTCGTGTTTGGTATTGTTTTAAACCGGGGAATGCCACAGATATGTTGGCGAAGGTTTCATAAAATGATAATTAGAAAGAAAAGAGTTTTACTCTATCCTATTTTAGATGTCCTAGTAGCAAGAGATCGAGGAATCTGTACACGATGTAAGTGACATTTGGGTCTCGTAGTTTTCACATAAGTCAAAACATATTACGAACTACTATGAAGTTACTAATAAAAGCTATGAAGTTACTAATAAAAAATTTAGAAAATAGTACATTAACACGTTAACACTAAACCTACCGAGCCTTAAAAGTAACTGGTTCCCTTATAAAAATGGTGAGATCAATTTTATTTAGACTTTGTGCGGTTCCTATTGTAATAACGTGCTCTAATAAAGATATCTATAATACAATCATTTTTATTCTTTCAATAATTGCAAAATAAAAAATCGGTGGTGGTAGGTTTAGTGTTAACTACCACGTCAGATATACATGGGTGACATAATTCTTCGTCTATTTTCAAAAATTATTGAATGCTCTCCTGGGCGATTTACAAATGAGAAGCGCGTTGGACATTTAGAATCCACTGAAGTATCTGTGACACTTTAAACAATAATAATTCTTGAAGAAGGACGAAGATGGAAATGATTTTTACGGCATCATATAAGGAAAAATATATTGAAATGATTCCAATTTGAAAAAATGCGGAACTATTCGAAACTCTTTCATTAGTCAATTAAGAATTATTTATTTAATAAATGACGAACTGTCATTCTAAATTTGAGTTTTCAAGGTAAAAGAATTCTTTTCATAAAAACAAAATTGTTTGGAAATATTAAATAACCATAATCATCATCATATAAGAAAATCATTGCAAGTACAAAATGTTAATTTTTATCGGTCTAAATTAATATAGATATATTAAATACCGATATGAAAAAAGTCATTTTTTACCAAACGAACTACTACTAAATCTAGACTACTAGATCGGTCGTCCGGAGCACTGTGCAACAGACTGACTCCAGAATTGATCGCTCACGTGGTTCGTTCCGATTCAGATCCGTTCGATCGCATTGATAAACTTGTCGTCGTTTGGAATCCGAGTCGCTCGATAACAGCGTGGAAACGGAATAGGAAAGAAATTAGCGAATTTCGACATTGATGTAGTAACTCAGCCTCGCCGTTGGAATCGTAAACCCGGGGTTTAAGGGAAGCAGCGAATCCAAGCAACCACGGCAGAAAGGAGATAACAGAGCGAATCCCGCCCTTCGCTTCTGTATGTGCGGCATTTGCTTGTGCGAAGAACACGGGCGAACAAGGTGAAATAGAAGGAAACCGTGTGGCTGGCAGATGTGCAGGTTTGCGAGCAGATTTAAGAACACCGTGAACACTCCCTCTCTCACCCCTCTCTCTCTCACTCTCTCTCTTTCTCTCTGTTTCTCTCCGTGACTGTCGCTCTCGCGCACACACAAGAGCTCGCATGCCTCCGCGCGTCCATATGCGCGTGCGAAGCTTCACGGATGGAACGTCAAATATTAAAGACAAATTGTGTACGCTGCGGTTGTTCGAACGACCGGCAGAGAATCGATGATTTTCGTGAATAGTGAAAACGAATTTTCTCGTTAGCCGAATACGTTACACTGTCCCGAGGAATATAAAACTTCCGGCCGAGCGGTCTTTCGAGAGCCGGTCTCCCGACTGGACGTGAAGGGAAGTTTAATCGGCGATATTAATGCGTGTAATTAGAGCCCTGATGAGCGGGCTGAGAAGCTTTAAGCATTTGAAATATCCGGCAGTTACGCGAGCGAGACGGAACGTTATGTTTGACAAACTACAAAAGTACGGTCATTTTCAATGGAATTCGAACCGACGCGGGACGCGGCGAGGTGGGGGGAGAAATCAATTTTGGATTTTAGAATGGAGCGTGAATTCGAGCGAATTTGAATGCATGCGGGTAATTGATAGGCTGTGTACAGACCTGGATTTGTATGCACGTTTATGTGCGTAATTTGGTAACGTAAATAGATAAATAATATAATCTACGAATTTGAAGGATTTATAACGAAACTGGATAGGTGAAATATAAAAGAATTCTTCAATCAAATTGACACAGAAAATTATAATTTTGCATAAAGATCCTGAGTCTACTCTACTTATACGGCTATTAGATTAGGTTTAATATCTGTTTTAGTTTTCCAACTTATTCTAAAGCCATTGCATATATTACTGATGGTCCACCAGGAGGTGGCAGTGAGGGACTTGTAGGGATCACGTGATATCCCTACTCCGCGCCTCCTGGGTCCGCAGCCTGACGTCAAGAGTGGGGGCTCTTGGAGTATTGTACATATACAGGGTGAGTCACCTAACGTTGCCACCTCAAATATCTTTGTTGTTTTTAAAGCCTAAGTATGAAGTCTATAAATAAGAGGCTAAGAAAATTAGTCAGTGATTAACGAGCAGACTGCGAATTTTTAATGGTCAACGCAAAATAATAATGTTCTGTGCCTGTTATATGGACTAGGAGCTACTTAGAAAGTTTATACGTGCATGGGTAATTATAGTCACTGAATTCCTAATGAAAGGGACTATCATGGTAGGTGTTTAAAAAAGGGTGCTTCTATTTTAAAAAATGAAGGTGACTTTGATATCTCTAAAAAAATCACATAGGAACAAAAATATTTTTGGTATCATGTGAGCCCCACTGAACCATTCAACTTTGTCCTTCAGACATTTGACGTATCTTTAAAAACAACAAAAATATTTGAGGTGGCAACGTTAGGTGACTCACCCTTTATTGTATTGTATATTGTGTATTGGTGGACTATATGATTTGAACTTTTTTGGGAAGCTAGAGCAATTAGATTGCTACAGGATGTGAAAAGCGATTTATTCAAAAATTGCAATTGGTCGGAATTGTAGAGGAAATACTAAAAGTTGCATCTAGAACTTTATTATTATAGCCTGTCTATTCATAACTGATACGACGTATGGATTTGAGAAGAGCACATGAAGCCTGTCTCAATATTCGATCAAAGGATGTAATATAAGTCGCATGCAGCAAACACTGCGCTATAAAACACCGCAAGGGAAGGTCCAAACGTTGCTATGTATTCTCGGGCAAGCAATGAACTTAGCCGAAGAGGATGTGTGCAATACGTTTAAAGGCACTGGATGGATAACAATGCGAGAAGGAGCCCGAATCGACTTGAATTTTAAAGAACGCCCGGGTAAAAGGGTTCCCGTTTTCCCAGGAAGCGAGACAAGCTCCGCTCCGAGGCGGAGACCCGGGTGGTCCATCGGTCCCCCGAACCCGAACCGCAGGAGAAGTTGATCGCCACGAGAAACCAAGGTTGGTTTGTCGTCTTCGTTCGCCTGACAATGAGTTCCAATCTTCGATTTATCGACGAGAGCCGACCGACACGCGGCGATCGACCGCACTCCTGCCGATTTTCAGCCCTCTTGAACTTCTTCGTTTTCGCTCGACGCTTCCTCGCCCTTCGCCCCTTCCCACCCCTCCGTCGACACACCGTACAATTTTAGCCAACGCCGACCAACGGTGTTACGAATCGCCAATCTGCTTGGACAAAAGTCATTTTGGTGGCCGGCAGAGAATCTAATCTTTACTGCAGGTTACCGTGCAACCTCTGCAACAACTGGAGACCATGAAGGAACTAAGTGGAGAATTTCTTTTTTTTTTTAGTGAAAACATCGATTGTTTAATGTTTACTTTAGAAGAGGCTTCTGTAACGATCCAGGTCATATAGTTAGGGACAACAGGATGGAGCACATTATTAGTGAGTGGGAGGAAAGGTAGAAATGTCGAAGCGAACTAAACTACCAAATTGAAAACAAATGTTAGGGAATAGGGAAGGGTGCAATATTATAATTAGGTTAAGAATAGAGTATGCCAGGGGAAGAATGAATGAGACGGAGAGAGTGAGAGAAGGTATGAACAGAATGTGTGAATAAGATAGATACGTAAAGTTAGGATACTGTAAACACAGTTAAATTTCTTAGCTGTAAGGCTGAAAAATAAAGCAATAATAGTAATAATATTTAATAGATAGCATGAATTAAATTTTCTGCAAAATTCTACACTGGTTTTGTTTATTTGGTTCAGTTGGTAAAACTGAAATTTTGTTACTCTCCATGTGAAAAGTCATTCTATCATTAAAAAATTAATGGGTCATAATGATAAAACATGTACTTGAAAAATAAATAATTTGATAATATCTCCAAGGAAAATATTTGTATTTACATTTTGCATTCTATCATCGAAATCATTTACGCATACTGTATCAATTACTCTACTTCTCAGTGGCACACGTTACATTTATAACTAAATAGTATGATGCTGTAAACTGATTAGTGCATTATTGGTTCGTTAGCACGAATAGATCGCATTAACAGATTTGATAGGCTATAATATGTTGAGTGAATTGAACATTGTCAATGGAAATACCTTTATACCAATCCCTTTTCATCGATGGCTATTCCAAAATAAAGAACCGTGACGTTGCGTAATAATTATACATATTGAACTTTAATTATGCAACCATTCCAATGATTGAAAATTCTAATATTATTGGGGATTTCAGAATTTGCAATTTTCCCAATTTGCATCTAATAATTTGAGTTTAAATTTCAAAGACATGAGACAAATATTAATTTGGCAAATACGATATTGTTACATGTGGCTTAAGGATAACATAGTTTCTAAATTCTTAAGAAACTGTATGAGAAATTAATAAATTATTTTCAGACCTTCTATTTCAGAATTACAGAAGAAACTAATACAAAGAGGAAAGCAGTACTATCCATTAAGAAAAAAGCTTCGTTTCTATTATTTATTTATTATTGCTTTAAACTGTTCGTTCTTATAATCTGGACATTGTCATATATTATAATACAATTGTGGTGGTATAGTATGGAACCATCTTAACGAAGTAAGAGCACACTGACGGTTAAAAGAAATAAAATTTGTTTACTTAATTTTCTTAAAGTTAAAAGTACATCTATATATAGAACATTAAAATAAAATTACTATTTTGTTCAAAGGATAAAAGATCCTGCATATACTATTCTATAACTGTCTCATTATGCAAAGTTTGTCGAGGTCGTGGTTTAATTAAAATGAAATAAGGTTCGACGTCCTGTGTTATTCTCTAAGTACGTACATAGTCAGACTTGCAAAATTAGACTCATGGGATCGGCGGAATTTAACTATATGTATATATGAATTTTTTGTATACCTGCCTTATGTATCCTCTACTTATCATAAATTTACATCATTGAACTCGTGTCGATATCAGCTACAACACTATGAAGTTAAATATGTACGGTGCCATTTAAAAAAACACCGATGACCTTGAAATGACGAAAAAAAAACGATAATTACAAGATCTGTTGATATCATCATATTGCTCCCTTTGAACGGTTTCATTTCGCTTTTGAAACTTTCGCTAATCCTTCATACCAACAGAGAAATTCAGCCTGTATATAAAGTTTATATTGGTGTACACGCAAACATTCTGTATACAAAGTCCAATTAATATTCGACCGACCTTCGCATAATTTTTGACCCCGGCCGCGCGTCATCCGGTAGAGCGATTAAAAGCCGAGGATACAATTTATCCGACTCCTCTCGCTTTCGGCCGTGGTTTCGTCGTTCTTTTTCTCCCATTGGTGGTATAGGTTAAACGCCCGAGGTACTCCATGAGTGGCTTTACTTCAACAGGGGAACGTTATACTTATCATCCGCGAGAAACCGCGGCCCTCTTGCGACCAAGCACAGTTTCGCGACCATGCAATTTCTCCCGCGGGAAATGCTAATGAGGGCTCCGGGATCAAGCGGGAATTATGCCACTTATCAATCTCCAGAAATGTAATCGTTACGAGTTCCTGCTTCGCCTCGGTTACGAAAGATTCGCCAAGAAACGTGTAATCATAAATGGGCTCCGGATCTTTATGCAAAATAAAAAGTTTCTGCATCAGTTGCACGGCACAGCGATTAAATATAATAATTCTCACTAATAACTTTAATGCATTGAAAATAATATACAATCAAACCACGATAACTCCAACCTCTTTAAGTCGAAAACCTCTATGAGACGAAAATGTTGTTCATTCTCCTCCGCTGCACTTTAAAAACCTCTCTCTATAAATCGAAATAAAACTTCCTTTAACTCGAATTGTTCTCCACGGGTGTGGAAGCTAAACAGGCCAAAACAGCAGTAAATGTTTTACAAAGTTTCGTAGAAAATGCGATGATATTGAAGAAAATGTATGTATTCTCTGCTTTGGTTACCGTTGAAAATACCATTCAACAACAATTTGTTAATTCATTAATGCAGAGTAAAATCACAGATTTCTTTAATATCTAAGAGCTTAGTAGATTATATTTACTATACGTATATAATAAATAACCCATCTCCGAAAATTCAATTTTCCTTCTTTAAGACTATTACCATCAGGAAATTATTGACTCTTGCATAAACCCCCTGTAAGGCGAATTTTCGTTGAGTCGAAACCTCTATAACTCGAAGATTTAATTAAGATTCATTTACTCAAGTATGACAGTTTTAGTAAATATTTGTAATTAGATACTCCATACATATTCACCCAGTCCTGATTACAGAAACTGCATACTACTAGCAAATACTTTGGCCAGAAGTAATTGGTTCGGTAATTTTCCGGCAGTAGTATTTTATTAAGAGAAATTTATATTCATTAAATACAGCAAAAGAATTTCATGAAAAGGTACCGCTGATTTTCTGAATATCGTGTAATGTGCTTTGATTAGATCGGGAAGAGGTTGTTTAATTAAAATGTTTACTTAGCATCATGCTCCGGATAAAATAAGAAATTCGTTAACATTAATTAAACTTCGAAGTCAGTCGTGTTACGTCTTCACAAACTTTATGACACGTAGTACGTGGGATTTGAAAAATTGAAGATTTATATTTTATTTGCAGCTTAATAACATTTGAAATAGTATATTAATTTGGCGCCACTACAAATTGCCATCGAAACAATTTTTCCGTCACTAAAGTTGTGTAGAATAAATTTGTTAAAAATTGATGTGCGACATGAATAAATACAATTTCATACGTTTGAATGATTAAGGACACATGGATACATCCATGAGCTCACATGAAATATTTTAAAAATAAAAGTGTAAAATTGTATGAACAGTTTTGGGTCGACGTCACGTTTCCAAGGTCATCCCTTATAACAATACAATTTTTTAATATGAGCCTAGTTAAATAGTTATTCTTTTATTTTCTGTGTTATACAATTTTATCCAAGACAATAAATAACATGTATTTTTCGTATTATAGTCCGAATAATTCGATCATTCACTGTAGAATAAAAATATTTCAGATCGGAAGCATTTATGTATCTGGAAATAAAATAGCTTCGAGTGCAAAAGGTTGGCGTGTGAAATTCGATTTTTCTATGAAGCTTCGCAGTCCAGCAATCAACTATCAAATTACGAAAAATCATAAGACTTCCCTGTTCCCTCGGTTATGTATTTTATTGTGCTCACTGCTCACAATCGTATCTCGTCGGGAATGCGACTGTATGCGACGGGCAGAATACGTTACTGCAAACTGAATGCATCTTTTATTTGATACAAACTTCAGAGAGAACAATCCTAAACGGTGGCAAATCGAATCTCGCTAATGGAGAGTAAACTTTGTTACGGTGTACAATCTGGAAGGAGCTTCGATCGTGTACCGTTATGCTTAAAGCGGGACAGATGTTCCTTTAAATAACTATCCGGTAAAACAACGGAAAAAGAGAGACTCGTCGACAGGAAACGTTCGCGAGAAGTCCGATTTAGCGAATCAACGCGGCGCGCACTGTTGCGAATTGTTCATCCGACTAGGCGAAATTTAATTCTGCCATTTTATATATAATAATATAATAATCACTAGCTCACTCTTCATTTTTTAAAATAAAAATTTTCGAGCAGCATAGACATTTACTCCTACTCTTAATGATTTTAGTAAGTTACAAATAATATAATTAGACTATCTTTATGGAAGATAGGAAATGTCGAAGTCAACTGTACTCTCTTTTGTTAGGTTAAGCACATATAACTATTACAATTACTGTTCCAACATGCGTATTGTTTTTCATTCTATTACTATTATTTATTCTTTGGGGATTCTTTGTGAAAACATCTATTCCACCAAGGAACCCCGCCCGCTTCGACATCAGCCATTCTCGATGGCATTGTTCTTGAACTCACCAGTCTGAATACTTTTGTGCGTCTCCGCTTGGCGTTTCTAAATTATTTAGTTCGGTGGTTGTTGGCTTTTCTGTTTCTACTATCTGACTCTGCGTGGTTCGTATTGCACGTTGGGGGGTTGCGAAACTAGCATTACACGAATTACAAATTTTCTTATTTGCAATATTTACAATTTCATGACCCGTTAGATACTGCTTGGAAAACCTACCACAGAATATAGAAATGAAATTCTAAACATCAATTGCAAAGTTGCAATGAGGTAAATATCATTTACCTCACTGAAATACCAGAAAATACCAGAATACACTAGAATATATCAGAATATATCACAATGTATCAAGAATTAAAATATCGCTTAAATCAATGGGTTTTCGATATCGGAAGGTTAATAATTTCTTACTGATAATAATGTGTTACATCGATTGGTGGATTAAAAACTACATGATTCTATTGAAATTATTGAAAGTGACCTACATATGACCTCTACTCCTCCATTTACAAAAAAAAACCAATTAACATAGAATTATATAATGAAGAATTATATGTATATAGAATTATTATTATTATTATTGCTTTAAACCATAATACACAGGATGGACCACGAAGCGTGATCAGCTTGGATTATTTAACCCTTATAGTCAACCCTTTTTTTCCAGAGTTATCAAGGTCACCTTCAGTTTTTCATAGTTAAACCTACAATTCTTTTCAAACATTAAAAAGATATTATTTACCATAATTGAATCGATGTTCAAAATGGCGTCCACTGGGAGCGAGACACTCCCTTTAGATCTAGAAAAAAATAATTGTGTGTACATGCATGATGTCTGCCGTATTCGTCTCAGTGTCCCCTAAAAGGTGGGTGTAAAAAAATTGTAGGTTCACCCACGAAAAACTCACGGTGACCTTGATAACTGAAAAAATGGTGGGCAACTTTGGTACGATCATCTCAAAGCTCTCCCTGAACCATGCAATTTTAGCTAAAAATTTATTATTAATAATTTCGGAGATATTCGAATGGGTTACTTCCAAAGGGATAACCTGTGTATTGTTCGTGAACTTCAGAAGACTTCTTGTTTCATTGATCATGTGATCGGTGAGTCCGTGAACGAACATGAAACAATTGTCTACAATGTTTCGCAATCTCTAGAATAATGAGAACCATAACCGATAATGCGGCGAGTAACATTAGATCGGAAAAATGTGGCGGTGAATTGACATTTCGGACCGAAATTCCTTTTATATCCGGCGACATAAACCTGAAACACACTGCCGCGGTATAACAATAGAAGTATCCTGAATTTCGAAGGACGTCCGGATACGAAGAGAATAGGGTCCTTTCCTTTTAGGGATCAAAACAAGCTTTGCGGCTCAAGCTGCTCTCTTTTTGAAATAGCCGGCTACCAATCATTCACCAAGACCTTCCTGATAAACTGAACCAGTTCCGGGTGGCTGTCAGTCGGATCTTTTTTGTGATTTAAATGGCGATCATTCATTGAGCCGTATGAATCGAACAGACCGCCAATTAATGGATCAATTATAAACGATTGAATGGCTGCGGAAGACAACATTCTTTATCCGTAATGAACAGAAGAAACCTCTTGCCTCCGGAATCCGTATTATCGATGAAATTGTACCAGTACCAGTTGAAAAGCTCGCTAACGATATAGTTAATTCCAAAAATATCCGATCTAAGTTCTACGTCTCTTAATGCTTCTTCGTTAATTAACAAAGGATTAAATTGATGTAAAACGTTGTTTACTTTAATCCGAAATAATTAACAGTAACCGTGAAATAGATAAAATAATAACTGGACAGTTAAATTTAATTCAAAGGGCAGTTCCTTGACTCCTACTTATTTTAAACAATTTTGTTCGCTAATTATATTAATCATAGCTCTTAAACTTTGTTGTAATTTATATTTGCGGATCTCATGTTTATCTTTAACTAAAAAATACGACTTAAATAATGAAAGGAAGAACCAAAGAAAAATAAAAACACGTTTCATTTACATTTTCCTTTCGGGTTAATGTGATCGCAAGTTTCAATAGAATAGATGTGTGATGTAGGCTAAACCATTTATACAAAATAATCGAAAACATAAACTAAGCTGTTTTTTAGAAAGTGAGTATTGTGTTACGACTGAATGCAGAAATATTATTGGAAATAAATAGAAGAAGAAGAAAAGCTGACAACGAAAGGCTTTTAAACTGGAATTGTGAATTGAAACGGTATGGGATTGTAGATGTTCGACTATACGAGAACCAATTCCTCTGAAGGGGTGAAATCAACCCCACAGTGTTGCATCGTTTTATGAATACAATTTTGTAACCATACAAGCCGAAGCGAAGCTCCGCGTATAGAAAATAGTCAGACTTTTACGGACTACCAAGAAGTAAGTAGAAAGTTATATCAGGATACATATAGTACCTACATCTTGTAAATAAATAATGAACCTCCCTTGTTGTTTCATAAATAAGACATTAATCATACAGGATCGGGACAATTCAGTCTCTGATAAAGAAGACTGTTTCAAAATGAACACAACTATTTTGTAAATTCAATTTTGTAAATGATTGATTTTTTATAAACACACGCACTTTTAATGCAATTACAACAATTACACTCTTGTAATACAATTACAGGAATTACACTGTTGCAATGCAATTACACGAATTACACTTTTCCCATGCAAATATAAGAATTACACTCTTGTAATTCTATTACACGAATTACACTTTTCCCATGCAATTATAAGAATTACACTCTTGTAATGCAACTACAAGAATTACACTTTTGCACATTTCTCTTCGAAGAGTGTACATTTTTTCCAATGACAAATCTGTCGGCATTTCGGCATAACAAACCAGTCCCGTTATCTCGCGAATAAAATTTCGAGAAAACCATAACCATCCGAGTCCCGGAAATAGAAGTAGTCTAAATGCCTGTACGCAGTCGTGCAACTCGGTTGTAGTTCAAACAGAGTTCCAAAATCTCACTCAAATGGTTCCAAAAGTGATTTCAGTGGAGTTATTGCAGTACAACGATTTTAAAACTAAACTCTAGGATTTATTCCTCTGATTCGTGCTGTTTTGAATGATACAGTATCGTACGTACTCTCGAATGCCGTTGCGTCGAAAATTTGTGCTTGCAATCCTACATGGATGTTGAAAATTTCAAAACCCGAAGGAAACTTCTTCGTTGAGGTAATACATCCATCATATGTAGTCAGCTTTGTGAAAGCTTTAGGATGAAATATTTTTATAAAAAGGTCCATTTCCGAGAAAATCCGTGATTATATTCGTGTACCCTTGCATTACGAAATTTTAATATACATTTACATATTTTGGGCGAGTTATATGTATATTACACATTTGTGTATTTTTTATATTGCATTTTTATTATACAGGATGTCTGTATGTTTATAGTGTATTATTATATGCACATATATTGAACCATTTCCATATTTTAACAATATCTAACATAATCTACATGTTCAATATAATTGATCAAAAATACATCATCAAAAATTACCTATATTTGAATAGTGATAACTTCGTAGAAAATTAGTGTACCACAATAAATTTGGACAGATTATAAAGCTAGAAGCTTCATAATTCGTCATTCATTTTGTTCTAAGATTTTTCTCGAAAATGCTATACAATATTTGACCACCTGCGAAAACGTTGAAAAAATTATTTGTAACTGAAACCACCATAGATTCCAAGACTGAAGCTCTCTCTTTAGAACGACACGTTCAAAATTGATGTAGGATTTTTTTTATTATTTTATCGAGCTTTGAATGAGAGATGTACGCCAACTTTACAGTAGTATCAGTTACAAGGGCTTTACGCGACCGACCTTGTTCCTCGTTTTTGTTCCATGGAACACTGAACAAAAATCGTATATCAATTTTTAAGAAACAGTTGTAAAGAGGGTGCTTCAAAATCTACAAATTTTCGTTTACGAGAAAAATTTTTGATAGTTTTTGGAGACGTCTGAATTTGCAGTATTTTTTTTTAGCAAAAATGTGTCTTCAGTATCGCACCTGGTATCTTTCTATTATATAAAATAGTTTTGTGGTTTCTGTCGCCCTAAAACGCCGAGCGGGTTGCCTTCTGAAAGGGAACCGAAAATTGAGCACGCCCAGCGGGTTGCCTTGTGAAGGGGAACCGAAAATTGAGCGACGTACCAGTGTATATTTCTCTCATTTCCTCTCTCTCTCTCTCTCTCTCTCTTTCGTTCTCTGAAAAATACTCGCGAGAGAGAGTGAGTGAGAGAGAGAGAGAGCGAGGAGCGAGAGAGAGAAAGCGCGAGAGCGAGGCGCCGCGGGGGTTGGTTAGCGAAGGGGGGCGGAGCCCCCTAGTATCGTATAAAAATATGTATAGTTACCGTGTAATACATGTAGAATGGGCTTATGGTGGAAATATTTGTTTCTACAAAGTTATCAGAATTTCTCGAAAATCGGAAACTAAAAGCTTGTTTTACAAGTGGCAATGCTGAAATAATCAAACATTTCGTTTGTCAAAGTTTGATAATGAAACAGTCGAATAAAACGAATTCCTATACTTAAACATTTGGATAAAGTGAGCGACATTAATGAAACAATTTAGTAACCAATGTATTTACATATAATGGAGGTTCCATCACGATCATTGATTCTTTAGCAAACATATGTATACATTTTAAATATTTATACGTATATATAAATAATATTCATACATGTGAGTAAAAATATGGTATGCTGAATATTCACCGCAGTGATTCCTACAATTTCCACAACTTTCGAAATACTTAAAACTGTTTACATGACGAATGCAAATGTTTACATCATGAATGCAAATGTGAAAATGATTTTCTCTTCGCTGTCATAGGAAATATTACTAAGTAAAAATAAATAAATTTGCAACGAAACTCCGATTACGAAATTCCGATGATAAAATAAATTTTTCTGACGGGGTTTTTAGAACGCGAAATGCACTGTCGTCAGTGACTGCATTATAATATATTTAAAGAATTTCCACCTTTCCGAACTTTCGATTCCAATCAAATTAAGTGATTAAATTGATTGACTCGTGGAGCAGTTAGAAAACTCATTTTCGACTAATTTAATAGGAACACTATTCCGACTAATTTAATGGAATTTTAAAACAAAATAATTTGCCTTTGAAACCGGAGTTTCTCGAGGACGAAGTTCCACGAGATAAAATGTATTTTATACTATGTTTCGGTATGCGAAAAGAAGACAAATTTTTGTTTAATCGTGTTGAATTAACGGAAATATTTTCAGAAGTTCTTTACAAGAGAATAACTTACATTTTACCTCGGCGAAGTGAGAAGAATTTGCTTAAATTCTATTACAGCGAAGCTTTAAAATGCAGAATTCGATTGAAAAATAAACCAAGTTTTCAAAAATTGACAATTTCTCGTTGAGCGTCCAAATGCTTTTTGGATCTACTGTATAGTTCAGACATTTCTGCAAGCCTCCTGTAAGCCGATCGGTACTTAAAATGTGACATGTCCGTAAGTAAACGGCCAGCACTGTATATCGAGACGTTACCGTCGACTCGTTCGTGTAGAAGGGGTTAACTGTTTCGGAACTCGTTCCGGTCACACGGGTAGATCGATCGGGGATTTCGTTGGCTCGCTCGGAATCGGTCGGGGTAACAAACAAGAGCCGCGGGTAACTCGGGGCTTCTGCTTTCTAAATTCTGCGGTGAGTGCGCATCAAAATTCAGAGACCGAGGGGGTTTTCGATCGAGGATCGCGGAGGAAAGTGGAGCCTGCCTCTGGTGCCTCTTGAAAGCCGCAGCGAGACAATTGGGAACGGTTTAAGGAGCGTGGAAAGGAGACAGACGGAAAAATTGCGAAAAGGGTGCACGGGAACCCGGCGGAAGACGGAAGTGGCAAATATAAAGAGAGTGAATAGGTGAAATGGTAATACGAACAGCGGGGAACATAAAGCGCGGGGAAACAATGGCCGGGCAAAAAGGCGAACGCGAGGTGTGTTATTGAGAGAGTATTTTCCCGTTCGAAATGTCCTCCTTCGAACGACCATTAATATTTAATGGGAAAGTGTTAAAAGATCCCCCCGTCGTCTTCCACTTCATTCGATTTCTTTAACTTTCCCGTCGCACTGCTGTTAAACTGTCAGCAGATTAACTCGTTTATTTAACGTCGCGCCGCTGCCGTTCGAATTTGCCTTTGTTTGTTGTACACAAACAAAACTCGGTGAAATGTTATTTCAAGTTATTCAGATCGCAGTACTTTTGGAAATAAAATGTGTCACTCGAGAAACAAGTAATTATTTATAATTTAAGCTATTAGTGCACACTCAAAATTCTCTTATTAGTCGATTATTAGTCAGCGGATTTGATGTATTTATGAATAAAAATGAGTAGATGTAATTTAAAACAGCAAAAACATTGGAAGAATTAGAAAAGGAAAGAAATTTCTGTTTCACTCCAGTTTGTCGTAATTTAGATTGCAAATTTTTATTTTGCATAAAAATCCACTGTCTCTAGTTATTAGACTGCGGGTTTTATGCAGTTATGACAAAAATGGTTAGTAAGAATATAAAACTGTAGAAATATTCAAAAAATTTTAAATATGGCTATATTTGTCTGACTAAACAAGATGAAAGATTAGAATTTAAGATTGAAAATTAAAAAAGAATTTAATTAATTTAAATATAAGATTATTGACTGTTAATGGACGAAACAAATTTTGATTTGGTTTCGCCTGAACAATTTTTATTTTGAATGAAAAACCACAGTTAATCCACAGACGTATAGCAGCTAATCATCGACAGCCCAATCGATTTTTTCGTCGTGACGTGTAACTTTTGTTCGAATTTTCTAGTGTCTGTTCCACCTGCGTTCAATCCGCAGGCTTTAAAGGAGATTTTCATAAAATATTCAGATAAAAGTGGACAGGTAGAACGATAAACAAGAGTCTGAGGAATATTTCAATATCAGAGACAAATTTATGCATTAAAATCGTATTCCCGGGCGAATCCGAGCGATGCATTGGAAAAATATTGTGACTCCATGAAAACAACGGGATCGGCCTGAATTTTAAGGGATGCCAGCACTCGAAGAGGACTCTTTCGAGGGCCGGGACAAGTATTAAGGGCTCCATCACCTTCCCTAGGTCATTGACTACGAGAAGAGGCTGATCGTCCAAAGGAATCAAGTTGGATTTGTTATCGCCGCTTCCTTTCGAATAAATCTGACTCTTCGATTTGTCGACAAAAATTGTCTGTTCACCAGTTTTATCTTGAACTTCCTTCTCTTTTGCTTGTATTCAGAAACTTCCCTTATCTTTATCCCTTGAGCTCGTACGACCATTGTAATGTAGAGGTGCACGCACTCAGTTCTTGTTAGCTTTTGCAATTCTTGTCACAAGTGAACCGATTATCTTTATACGAATGTTTATCTTCGTATATTATTTTATATATATTTATAGAGATACGACACTTTGGGACACCCTACATACATTGAAAAACAAATTTAAATAATTTTTATTAGACTATATTAAACGACCTATCCTTTCCATCTATTAGGACCGACCTAAAACTTGAAAAATGATGCCGCTGGAATCGTGGAATAATTTAAATAACTGGTAAAGATGATTACATGAAAATTGATTACTGAAATACAGCGAAACAAAGAATACTCAATATTAAAACAGGATTTTTCATAACATCTTTTTATCTCATAAAATGTTTAAATTGACAGCTCTGAATTTCGCTACCAGTAATTTATATTGAAAAACTACGTAATTGCATTTGTTACGTAAACGGAGATTACGACACGAGTATCAAACAGAACCGATTTATCCACAGTTTCCACCGGCCTGTTTCAAGCTGGCTTTTCCTTTGTCCGTACCGTCAAATACTCTTTTGACGGCAGATTTATCCTGTATTTTGAGCTTTCAGTTTTTATTCGAATTTGAATTGCGTGCACACGCTACGGAGAGAGAGAAAGAGAGAGACAGCGAGAGCTTTCCGTTTTTTCCTTTAATGGGCCATCCGATTCACGCGGGTCACTTCGACGTAAATTCATCTGTCTGCAGGTCACAATTTCGAAACAAATCAACGGTGACAGATTTTCTGATGGCACCGTTCCGTGATGGATGCGTCGTGAACGCGATTTACCTCACTAAAGTAACTGCCAATTCCGATGAACCATTACACGTTCCGTTACCGGCTGAGAAAACACTTCGAGAGATATCGGACGCGCTCCATTTTTATTCATTGCCGCGACTTTTAATTGCGTTACAGAAAACGACACTCTCTTTAACGGACACGCGCGAAATTACTTCGAAAACGTCGGGGGGTATCGATCCGCCGAATATTTTTCCGCTTCCCTCTTTCGACGGTGCGTATTTCGTTTTTCCAACGTTCATTAACGTGTTATCCGATCTATGGTTAAACCTTTCGCTACCGTGGACGAGATATCCCGCTTTCATGATGTCGAAGAAACGATGCTATGGACGAGATATTTCGTCAGATATTTTACCGAACAATTTTTAAAGGATTTATAATGTCTTTAGAAAACAGAAATCAATTTGAATTTTATTCGAGGACTTTCTTAAAATTTCGAGAATTTTCGCAGAATCATGGCAACAGAAAATTTGCATTGAACTGCTTATTACATAATAGTTATTGTGATTAAAGTTTCGTGCAATTATCTCATAAACAAACGCCGACCGCCAGAAACTTTAAAGGGAAATGTCGTTCGGAATGGTGACCTTGAGAACATATTTCAAGGTCATTGAAATCGGAGAGGATTTTTACCACGAAATTGCAATAGGAAAACGAACATTGGGGAGGATCACGAAAACGAGATGATCTATAGAACGACCAAAAATGTAGGAACACATCGAAAGCGGTTGGAAAATGTCCGCGTTAAGGTGTTCGAGGGCCGCCGATTGAAAGTTTCTGAAATTATTAGCGCCGCGAGCACCACGGAAGAATGCACATTTCACACATCGATCGAAGGAATGGAAAGGGAAAACTGTCCGCAAAATTATTTCGCGTCTCTTTACGTCCTGAATTCAGGACCGCCTCGTCCAATAGGCACCTTAGGCACGGCGCCTAGAGCCTATAAAAGTTTAGAACCTACGAAAACAGGATTAACGAAAATCTGTTCGGGTATTGCGGAGGGACATAAAATTGTTTAATGTAGAAGTAGGTTAATCGAAAAGGGAAATCCAATACTGCTTACCGTTTACGAAAATTGAATAACAACGATATGCACTACAATAAATCAATCAATAAAACTGGAACTCATTTGTTATCAGAAAAATTATATAATTTTTCGTTGCCGGTATGTTTAGTATGTAGAAAAGTGCTTTGTATAAGATTATTGAAACAATATTGATTACTAGACTGTGGATTTCATGCGAAATAAAAATTGTTTGTGTTAATTGCAAGACACAAGAGCTACATGTATATTCTTAGTAGTTTTAATAGGCTGGAAATAACACAATAGTATTTTTTAATTCTTCGAACGTTTTTCATTTGTCTATTTATTACTTATGTATATTCATACTAACATTTTTTTATTACTAAATGTGATGCACACTATAGTCATATTAAATTAAATATAATAAAAAGTTTGAGCATTTTTTATCATATTTTACGACAATTTGGCATATTTTTAATGTGTTGAGACATTGTTACAGTACAATAAATAAGACTTTCATATTTTACACAAATATAATAATATGTTGAACAAAATTAAGTATTATTTTTACAGACCTAGATTTGTTTCACAATTTAAGCTGAAGTATTTAGTATCAATAGCCATAACAAACAAAATTCTGATGAATAATGATAACTAGACTGTAAATTGTATGCTTTTATGACAACTATGGACGAAACACAAAACAGCAATAATTTAAAAAGACCTTAGCAATATTCTTATAATAGTTTTATGCTTCTCATTCGCCAAACTTAGCTTCCATCTGCTCTCGCGGTTGAGGAAACTCCTAGATGGAAAAGAATTCTTGTCGGACGAGGATATGGGGAAGCAATTGACAAATATTTCTCAGGCGTTGACGAACAGGAATCCCGTGGCAGGATAATGGCTTTGGTATACAGTCGATCCTGTGGATCAGCCTGAGGGGGGTATTCTTATTTTCGAGGTATATTCTCACCAATTTACACGAATTTTTTTCAGAACAACCATCAAACTATTTCCATTAGGATTTTGCACACGTATTCATGGGTATTTCGAGTACATAAATTATTTTCTCTTAGTGAAAATAATAAAAATTACACGATTACACATTTTTTTATAGTCGAGGTCCTTCAGAATGTGCTTTAAAGATATAATAATTCAATTATATTATATTTAATATCCATCTATATAAAAATACATGAAAAATATCCCTATATCAACAAATAGTTATGCTTTTAGTAGTTACACATTAAATATTTATCAATAGACAAAATAAAAAATGTCTACATGAATTATAACAAACTCTAGTGAAATAAAAATTTATTTTCTGTCTTCATATGTTTAACAGGTTGAATACAATACAACGGTATTTTTAAATTCCTCTAAGCTTTTTACTGTATTATATCACAACTACTAATTTTCGTCACAAGTGCATAAAGATCCGCAGTCTATTTATCAACATAAATTTAAATGGAGCCACATCAGCCGCAGCAGTTCACTTAAGGGTACAAATAGATCACAAAGAAATTTGAAAATGATATCCACTGCTCACCATCGTTTGTTACACCGAAAATAATCGCTCGTTTGACGTAACATGTAAAAAAAGAGCTCTGGGGTACAATAATGGAAGTTGCTGTATAATAATGGCGCGGGTAAATGAGCATTTAAATTGCTAAACCATCGTATAATTACGCGGAAAGTGAAAAGTAATCCACAAAAGTGTGTGTTCGCAGTTAATTACGGAGTTATTAAAAAAAGTGGAAAGCAACGGGAATGAGTTCGTCCTTAGACGATAAAAGGAAATGGATACCACGGGGGGTTTGCTTGCAAAAGGCTCCACATTAAACAACGCAAATAGAAGGAAAAATGTAACCTTCGCGGAAGAATACTCGGCGAAACGTGTAGGGCCAGGTAATGTTTACTAATGAAAACAAGCATAACATTTCTGCGCCTGATGAAAAGCCGCACGACGTAGAGAGGGACAATCTGATGAATAGAAAATATACCCCAGCAAACCTATCGCGGTAATAAACGAAATAATTACAGTGACGCTATAAAACATTCTAAACTTCAAATTCTCGAGAAAATTGACGACGTTAAGTTGTTATAATTTCATTAAACAAACTTACAAAGCAGTAAACCAGGGTCACGTGACATTGTGACACATGCGCAACAGAGACGAAACGCGTCACGCGACCGGCCGTGGCGGAAGCGTGGGGAAATAGCGTCGTAGAAGGGGAAGGCAGAGTAGGGGGACGAGTCTTAATCTGGCGAATTAAAATTATAACTGTTCAGAGTTAAAATTTTATAATTATTTAAATATCAACAATTTACGAAAATCAGAAAATCAGTGTGCAAATACTTTTTGGAGCCAGAACGGTGTATAGATACCGTATAAGATACCGAAGTGTATCTCTGACCACATTTTGTTAATATTTAATGGAAATATTAGTACTTTCAGATGTCTGGAACAATAATTTGTTGGACCATAGAATAATGACTTCGCCGCAAATGATTATTATAAATATCTGCATTAATTTTCGGAGACAGTTTTCGCCTTACTACGTGATATAATTTCGGATAATAACGACACATATCTCATACATTGTAATGAACTGTGAACTTCATATAAAGATGTAAAATAGAAATTTGTTTCTTCCCTTGATACGTTTACGAATAATTCTGATACGTTTCTACTATTTTGTTTCGACTTATTTTTATTAAAAATACATCGAATCCGGAGTCTAGTAACGACATCACAAATATTTTGCATACTGTGATGATAACTCTGTATGATGATAGTGCTTTCTGTATTATTATATGTACATGAATAGGAGCATGTTTTCATTTTACTACGGCCACATATTGGAGTACGTGTTACCGTCCCAAACATTGGAATACGTGTTTCTATACTTTCGTTTCCCATTCGTCAAAAAAAGTTGATCGAAATTGGCGAGCCCTCCCCCTCCCCTTGTCAGTCAATTCGTTACGTTGCCCTACATGGTGTCGAATAAAAAATCTCTTCAATCCTTACGAAAAAAAATTCGTTACATCTAGGAGCACATCAAACAAATGTTTGTAATCAACGTCACGATACATCGTGAAACTTTAGTATAAATATTTCTTTTCTGGCTCTTCTACTATACAGCAGAGTTCTTCAAAATGAATTTAACATATCAAATCAGTACACAACACTAGTACAGCTGGCCACAAACAATCCACGACATCGTAACATACACGTTGTACGAATTATTTAACTCATCACTGGATTTTCAAATATACTTTAGAAATGCAATGAGTCGATTAAAATATATGTAATGTTAGAATATTTATGTTAAATATTCATCTGTATCGAAATGGGAAATAGAAACGAGATAGTAAAGTTTCATATAAATCCATAAATAGTTATACAGGGTGTCCCAAAATTCCTTCAACAGCCGGAAATGGGAGGTTCCTAAGATCATTTGAAGCAACATTTTCCTTTGCAAAAATGTTATCCGCGGCTTTGTTTAGGAGTTATTAACGAAAAGACAGCCAATAGACAGTTGGCGCGCCGGGCCGACAGTGCCAACTCGCGTCTAGGTCGTGCTCTGATTGGTCCGTATTTTTCGTTAATAACTCCTAAACAAAGCCGCGGATAACATTTTTGCAAAGGAAAATGTTGCTTCAAATGATCTTAGGAACCTCCCATTTCCGGCTGTTGAAGGAATTTTGGGACACCCTGTATTATTAAGAGTTACACATTAAATAATTATTTGCGTTTTGAATGGGTCACATCGACCCCATTCACTTACATTAGAGTTAATTGCAATTTCTATCGTCTCGCATCTAAATTGCCAGGTGTACCAACGAGCAATTTATTAAATATTATGCAATTTAATTTATTTTAATTAATAGGGCAAGGAGCCAGACTGAATAATGTTTCTTCCACCGATGTGTAAAAAAAATGGCCTGGAACAGAACCTAAAACTAAGGGTTTGACATCCCAAAAAACATAGTTGACAACTGTTTTGAAGCTTTCGAATGAAACGGTTATTAAAAATCCGGAATGACGTTACAGCTTTTATGGGTGAACAACGTTCCAGCGTTTGTCAATTCAGTTTCGATGTCGTTCCAAGCTGATTTAGAATCGATATAAGTAAGTACAGACTGTGGAACCATAACCAGAATCGACGTGCTCACTGATTTTTGTCCTTTATCGCCGATATAGAAAATAACGGTTCCTCGAAACTGTTTCGATCCATTGGGATCGATATCGTAACAGGTTCCGAACCGTGTTTGAAATTTAAACTCTTCTCGAATAAAAAGGGAACGATGTTTAATGTTGGAGTTAACATTACGCGTGACTTGTGTGCTTCCTATTTCTTAAATTTATTGGTTAAAAGTACACGCGCGATGGGCAAGATGCTAAGACACTAACAATTATTTTACATGTGTAATGTTTAATATGACTGATTGTGTTACGAAACAATAGCAAACAATTTACTACAACATTGAATGAATTTTTCAACTGATTAGTTATTTATACAAAATTAATTTATTTATACGAAGAGTATAACATTTATTTTGGATTGAATAAACATATAATTAGATTTGTAAAATAGAGGAAGCATTGAAATTGAATAATTCTGTGTATCAATGCAAACTAAATAATTCAATTAGTAATGTGTAAACTTTCACAAAATGTTTTAATATGATTGTTTAATGTAATGAGTCCTTTTCAGTTTATTTGGTACGTTTGTATGTTTATTTCTGAGAACCTCCTAAAAGAGTTAGTAAAAAATGTAATTTTAATATATGTAGAATAATGGGGCGTACAATCTTGGAAATAAATGAGGTAATTATAGTTCATAATTATCATTTTGATTATAGATAAAAAGATTAAAATATATTTTTAAAGATCCGAGAAAAACTCTTTAGAAGACTACTCTATTTCGTCTTCGGCAATACTTCTCAAATTGAAGAATGCCTTAAGGGAAGTTCTCTTAATGTTCACCCGAAGCTAACCCCTCGTTATCACGGAAAAAATCGAGGTGCGAGCGCGGAAAATTAATTTTTAAAGATATATTGTAGTCAGCTGCTCCGCAGCAGAAAAGAACTTTCTTCACTGTATCCAGATAGTGTCTCTCTCCTTTCAGTTTTCTTGAAATTTACGACGTAACCTTTCAAATTGCGGGCTTTCCTGCAAAATCGGCCGCATAATTCAATGGAGTCTCTTGATCCCTGGTTTTCAACTCGGGAGAGACGTCTCGAAAAGTGAGAAACTCCAGACTTCGTAAACAATTACACCGACAGCAAATTATACTTTACAAATAATCTAAAACACATTGACAAAAAACTATAAGTTCATAGTTATTTTAAAATTTTAATCGATGATCATTCAGAGGTGTTGAATGTATAAATTCTATTGACAAAAATTAATGCACTACCTTGTTTGGACCATAAGAAATAAATCAATTGAGAACATACAATTTTGTGACATACAAAGTTGTGTTATTGGATTAGTTATGTCCTTTTCTACGTTCGGCGCGGACGGGACCACGAAAAGATAGTATTCGATCCCGATCTATATCACAACATAGAACCGAGAATTAACTTAGATTGGGACTTTACTGTATCACGCAAACCAAGGTCGTCCGGCGGTAACATGTATAAGAAACAGTTCAGAATGATGACCTTGACAACATATTTCAAGGTCAATTCGCTTTCTTTTGGAGTCACCGTGTATCTTCGGAGCTGATTTGCCATGAAGAATTACGGAATCGTTCGTATACCGCTGTTGTCGTTAGCATTATGCGAAAGCAATGACACCAAGCAGAATCAACTTTATGCGACAGGACAAGCGGTATCATTATGGTAATGATTATTCTAGTTTACAGTGGTGTTCATAGAGTCTCGCCTTCGTTTCAGTGGCATCACAACATCTCATGTCATTTGGAATGTCGCGATTACGTCTGCTTTCACGGGTCGAGGTTCATACCAAACGGTGACACCGGGTCGTCAACCTGTTTCGATATTATCGACACCTTTGCGATTGAAAGTAGCGTCGCGTCGATATCCCTTAAATTAAAGTGTGTTTACATCGCTCAATGTCCATTCCGTTCATATTTAAATCAGCAGCGCAGAAACATCTTGTCCCCGTTTCCAAAAATATAACGGAGACAACTCCGGAATCGAATGCTTTACTAAATTAATAGTTACCAAATTGAACCCATTTGATTAAGCGAAATATATTCCTGCACTTATTATCAACATTACCACTATTTTCTGCTTGTTAACATGATCAACCCATTTGCATCATTATCGTATTATTCACAAGTTAAATATGGAAAATTTATCCAGAAATCGGAAATTTAGTGTTCAAATATATAAGAACGTTAGTTGCACTTACGATTGAGTTTGAACATTTTTAGTTTGCATATCCGCAGTCTAAGAATCGTATATTAAAAGTATTATTAAAATTCATTCTTTTTCACCCAACAGGTATATGCTCCATTTTAATTAAAATTTAATCAACTATGCAAAGCATTATTTTCTCCTTTGAGAACAGAAATTTAATACTGTCCTTTTAGATTTCTGTTTTGTTCGTACGATTCTGTTACTGAATCATAGAAATATGTAATTACTAGACTGCAGTTATTCATGCAAAATAGAATTTGCATCAATTATGAGAAACAAGAGTCAAATAAACATTTCTCTCATATTGACACTTCCAAATTCTTTTTATTGTTTTCTTTATTAAATTTCACCTACATATCTTTATTGTAAATGCATAAAATCTAGTAATTAATTGTTAGTGAGTTTATTGGTATTGATCTTTGTTTTATATTTGAACAAAGAATACGTTGTCTCCTTTGTACTTTCATAAAGTACAATTAATCAGTAATGTGTATGTAGAAAAATGTGTATGCATACGTGGATACAGTTTTCTAAAATTTTTCAAAGGTAGCAGAAAAATGTCACATACAAGTGAGTCAAAAATGTGCGTTCTTATTTTTGATATACTTGCTGTATAAATAATTTCTGTAGATTCAGAATTATGTGAACATTTACTGTACTTTACTTAAACTATTAACTGCTGCAGAATGTCATAGTTCACAGATTTTAGGAAATTTTTTTATGAGCTCAAGTGCATAAAAAATCGCAATTCAGTAATCCTAGCATGTACGGGGTGTAAATAAATGTTTCCTCTTGATGATTGATAATTGATCTACGTTGTTGATTAATTAATATTATCGTTTAAAATCTTTGGATCCGTTACAAGCTCCGATTTTTGCGAAAGTTGCATTTTTATCGGAACGTCCTGGCTATTGCTAAATCTGATATTTATTCTTCCGCCGTTTTAATATCGCGTCGCGAACGAAGGCTACGCTTCTGATGTATTAAAAGATGTTTCAATCTGACATCTAAAGCATTTCGAATGACTCCGTATTGTATTAAGATTTAGATTAAAAGAAGGAAAAAATGCCGTTCGGTAAAACCACGCGATGAATAAAATTTTTAAATTAAGATTATTGAATAAAATTTCATTTTCAAAAAGTATGGCCGTAATAGAGGTACATAATATGCGATCGATTCTAAAAGGTTTCAATCATATTTCATTTTTACGAAATTTAATTTTCTGCCTGAATCGACGACATTCTTCGATATATTCGAAATAAAAAATTGTTACTTCATGTAGTAATTATTTTTAAAATTTTAGGACGTCTACATTTCATTTTTACAAAATTGAATTTTCTCTCTGAATCGATAAGATTCGCAATGTATGATATGATCAGAATTTCTAGTGTCATTTAATTGCAAAAAATAATATTGGTTACATTTTTAGTAAATGCGCGTTAGATATTCTGTAGCTTTTTCCGCGCATTTTCGTGCGAAGATAAAAGCTGTAGGTCAAAACTAGAAATGAAAATGAAAAAACATTCGACTATTCGAGCAACATTGACTGACGTAAATCCACAAAAATGCGAAACACTCGGATATTTATAAGATACCGACCCGCTTTTCGTGTTTCTGAATTCTTTTGGACACCTGGTATCCTATGGTTTTTATGACCGTCCTATGAAAGTTTAAACAATTGATTCGAATGATGAGTTTCGATGATGTTTATTACACAGAAAACATGCGCACAATGCAATTTTCATAGCAAGCGACCTTACGCAAGAATGTATAGATTGAAAAAAATGTTTGTTAAAAAATAAATGATTAGATGATCTTGTGGAAAATTTTTTACAATGAAATCTAGTGTTTTCAGGAAAGGTAGTTTGTGTTTATGTTATGGCTTAATAAATTAATTTTTTTCACAAACATTAAATTATTAAATATTTCGAAAAGATTATAAGTTTCAAGAAAAATCACTTTGTGTGACACTTTTGAACTCTACCATTCCAAAACTATTGATGAACTTGCACAATTAATAACTGAAAAATGATTAAAAAAGTTTCAAAAGTTGAACTTGATATATAATTTCTTGTGTGAGCCATCCGAGAGGAATTTCGTTAACCGCTTTGCTTCCTGAGTGAATAATTACCACAGTTTTGGCGATGACGATGTATAAAAATTCATGAACGTCGTCTCAATGTATATAAATAAGCCTACAAAGTTTTATGTGTATACATTATTTAGGTTTTTAGAAACATATTCAAAATAGATCTTCGAACCAGGTCGAAGACAACAAGGCTAATGCAAATTGCCAAATAAATACATTTCTCGTAAATATGTCACGTAAATGTGTCAGCATGGGGACATTTTGTAAAAACACATTTCTACCTGCAATGTATAATTCATAACGAGTACACAGGAGACATTGTTTGTCATTTCAGTATTCAATTTCAAATTGTTTTTCATCCTACCACAAAAATCACAAATATCTATTGCAATTGTTCCAAATAAACTTGTTATTAAAAGATTTTCCACATTTTAGCCATGAATTATTATATTGTAATAATTCAGCATTGATTTGCATTGAATTAATGCATATCACTTTCTTTGGTGCGTTGAAGCAATAATTTCAATTATAAATTCCAACAATTGATTGATAACTAGAAATGCAGAAAATTTCGTTTCCGGTTTTTACTAAATAAGGGTTTGCAAATAAAGAGAATAAAAATAGTGTGCGACTGCATTTGTTCCATTCTCTTAATAAAATGTTCAAAACCGTTGATGTGAACCAGTCTATCGATCTTTTAATAATTTTGAACAATCAAAGATCATTACAGGGACATCTGTTAACGTCCGTTAATGATCAACCGAAAAGAGGACAGGACAGCTGGTGGTGCTTGCAAAGTAGTCACCGAATGAAATATTCAGTGAATCGTAATTGTTAAGCTCTGTTCATTTCTGAAATAACAATGTTTCAAAAAATGCAGAGAAATATGCTATTTTAAATATTCACGTAACATGCATGGGTCCGTACACAGAAATCTTTATTAATCCCTATTGTCTGTTTTCAACTACGGAACATGAAAATTTACAGGAGAAAGAAACACTAATCGATTTTAGGAAGAAAATGTTTGCACTTCTTGAGAACTTCTTTAAAATGTAAAAAAACACAGGTTAGTCACAATTTGTCACAAGTTAGTTTTTATATTAACCCTAGTTGGTAATAGTTTATGCATATTTTCCTTTTTGTAAAAATTCGAAAATGTAATCGTGAAAATTAAACTCCCAGTTTAACGAAAAATTTCCGGAAATACAGTAATTCGTAAACCGGTGTTCTCGGAGGTGAGTTTTTACATAAACCCCACTCGGTAATAGGCACAGGAATGGGGACATTTCCCTAGGAAAGAGGGAAGAAATTTCTGGTGGAAAGTGATTCAACGATATTCTCAGTCAAACGTTCGGCGACCTCCTTTAACCGCGGTATGTTTCGTTTCATCGGTTGAACGTGCTATCCGAGACATATCTATTTAGAAATTAAAATGGGACACAGTGTGTATTGTACGTATCCGGTGGTTGGACTCCGGCAACCCACTTGCCCCTCTTTCACGGGCCAAAACGGCAATCCCCGTAAGCGAGGAAGTTCATTTCGGGTTTTACGTCCGTCACGAGAGTGTTCTTCCACTCGTGCCATGGATTTAGCTCAGTAACGAGGCCTGATAAAGCCACTCAACTACTCGCTTCGAGCCACCGCGGAAGTCACGATGGCCGTGCAGTTTCTATATTCCATTTTCGGCACGATTCCCCCCTTTTTACCCAACCCCCGTCCCCTTGTTTAGACCGAGAGACCTGAATTATCGTTAAGTTTCGGAACGATTCGTGGACGAACCCCAATCTACTTCGTTGCTGTTTCCTCCGCTGCTACGAAACTCCGGAAACACCCACATTTTTCAGCGTAAACTTCGTTATGACATTGCACCCTTATTTCTAAAGCGACCCAATTTAATTAGCTATCGATTTGTGTTTTGTCTAGGTTTATTGTTATACTACTTTTTCACGAAATTATTTACGTTCAAACACGGTCCAATCAGTTCGAACACTTCTTCGATCCATTGTAGCTGAACCAGAATTATTTTCGCACTGATCTAACAGTTTTGTGTATCGAATTTACCATAGAAACTAAATTTTCAACATCGATTTGTGGCAGCGCATTCGGGTTAATTAAGAGTTACTCTGAATTTCGATTAACGTCGAGTGAGACTGATTCAGCCGATAATTGCGGTTGTTGGAAACTTATAAATTACCAGGTAATTTAATTCTCGATATCGATTGAACCGGCGCCAGAGATTTGCTAACTTAAACTCGGACTAACCACACGGACCTGTCTATTTGTTCTTATCGGCAGCTTTTTCCCCGACTTAGCGGCCAACATTGCCGAAGAAAAATACATGCAACGTCCTGCGGTGTGCGTCTATGTGTATATGTATGTATGTACAACTCCATTTTCCAACTCGCTATAGAAACGACGAGAGTGTAACGAAGTTTCTCTGTTACAATGAAACCCATCGGTTAATACGTATCCGCGCGAACATTTCGATTTGCATTTGAATCGGACAATCGGTCCTCTAGAGGAGATTTTCTTGAATTCTATTAGCAGTTAACGTTTGCACGAAATATGGATCCAACAATTCGCGAAATATTTGCTCCAACGGTGTAATTACCTCTGCAATGGTACAAGTGGACTGCGGACCTCTGACCAAAATGAAAATGTTCTAATCTAATTTGGAGAAACAAAAATCTATTGAAAATGTTTCCTCCTTTTGATCAGTTTAATTCGTCGAAAATGGCAACATGATTCTCTTCAATTTTCTCCGAATATCTTATCAAGAATTTCAGAATGTTTCTTTTTGTACGACAGTCGGACAATATTCCAAAATCGTTAACAATTAAAATTAGTATCAAAAATCGAAAGAAAAAATTAATTTTAACAAATGCTCACATTGATGTTCCTTGCTGTAATTTATTGTAAATTGGGATCAAACGATACCAAAATGAATTTATTTTATCAACTTTTCTATCCCAATTACTATTTCTATTTATTTTCAGTGTACAAGGTCAAATGAAGGTCATGCTATTATAGGTTATGTACAGGCATTAATTAATAAATGACACTATTCGAAATACACAATCCCATTCGCAATAAAAAAACATTGACGATCCCGAAATCTTGAGAAATGTAATCCTGAAAAAATGTCTTATTTATCACAATATTTTCACGTTGAAACACACATTATCAATGATGAGTGAACTATTGACGGTGCTTAAATTTTTAAGTCTAACTAGAGCACCCTGTATATTAAACGAACATGATAGTTGACAATATTTCCGAAAAATATAAATAAAATGGTCAACGCCGAAAATATTTGAATATGTTATATAAAAATAGAAAATGAAAGGAAGAATAGACTTAATGTTTTGCTGTTCTTTTTGTTGAAATTTTGCCACTCTGCTGCATCTCTCAATCGGATTTTACTACATATAAAACGTTCGCGAGAAAATGTGAATTTATGGTAGATATTGTATAGAGTAAGATGTTGACAGATTCCCGAAATAAGAGGGACGATAGAACGGTACGAGTGTGGCACGGTTTCATGACAGATTATAGCCCTGCAGACATTTTTGGATTATCATGATGGTAAGGTTATTGCGGGGCGCTGGCACGCTCATAGTCACGAAGAAGGCTGTCAACAGGTGAGACCTTCGTGCAAGCTCTAGTACACTCCGGACTTCCTTCTTCACTTCCTATGTATGCCCCATGTTCATTATGCAGTTTAAGCTTCGTTTCAGCAGCCGGCATAATTCATTGAAACACTGAGCTCCGGGTATCTGCCTTTTTCACTTGACAAAAGGCGACGGATTCACGATTTCGTTTCAAATCTTTCCGCAATCTCGTTGTTTAATATTGGTGCTGGTTCTGCTTGTCGATAAAACATGCAGCATACAATTTCCAATTAAATAAACTTGTCTTCTTTCTGATGTCCCAATTCAAAATTACAATAACGCTAACTTTTAATTAATGTACAAAATTGTGCCTTTACATGAATATCTATATTGTAATTATAAATGCATGTAAAATGAATGATAGAAATATTATTACATTGTTCGAAATATTGTGCATCAATCAATTTTACAGATGGAACTATACTTGTTCTTAACGATTAATTTGAAGTGTGTGTTATTCAATAAATATTAAAAATTAGTTCAGGATTAAGACAGTTTCTGTCTTCTGTAACGGTAAAAAATCTCGAAACACAAAGGATATAGAAAGCTGAAATTCGGTACACAGGTAGCAGTTAGCCCAATAGGGTTGCACGAATATTTTATGATCCCGGAAATCCTTCAGAATCAAGCGTTAAAAATAAATTAGTGGCATACCTCCAGAAATAACCAAGCTATTGATTTTTCAACAGGAATTAAGTTAAGTAGTTAATATTAACAATATTTACAAAGAGACATAATGCATTTATGACAAAAATATAAAATAAGATATAGAAAATGACAGATATTGAAATTCAATGAAAACATTATTTCCAACCTCTCAAAATTATTAGAGAGTAAAACATTTCTATTTGATTCCCGTCTCTAGCAATTGGTGCATACAATTTTCATTTTGCATGAAATCAACATATTCCAAAGATAGAAAAGATTCACATTCTCAATGTGAATGAAATAAAACGAAATTCGTCTTTGAACTAGCGTGTAAATATTCAAGACTTCTCCTGGTCGACCGATTATTAAAATATTTTATGCAGACAGTAACAGAACGTTTCGTTGATCGGGGGAGTTTTAAAACGGCAACATCACTTATTCCAAAGAGTCTGACAACGTTTGGCCAGCTAACTTTGAAGCGGAGTGCGCTGTTTGCACTTGTGTAGAGGGAAGTATCCTTAAGGACGGTTCTTAAGGTCCATGTGCGCACTGACAGCGAAGTTTACAGGGACATTTAACCCCTCAGGTCGAGTCCAGAGTCCTTAAGCCATAAGGGCGAAGGGTCCAAGACAGGGTTAGAGTGTTTATTTCCCTACAGCCCTATAGAAAAGTGTTTCTCTCCCGAAAACAACGAATTCTCAAGGAACATTTCAAGATTACTGGCAAGGGTTACACGTTTAGGGTCTTCTATTTATTCTACTTGTGTTTAATGTGTACTTAATTACGTCACTATTTTTATGCAAAATGAATGCATCTCACGTCAATTAAGTGAAAAAGAAGCCAAAGAAAAATTTCCTTCTTTCAATAATTTCAGTAATTCAACACTAATCGTACCACGACCGGTCCAATGATTGCTTCCACATCTTCTACTTTATAATTTTTGAAATTACGACAAGATTCTTCCATTAGAAATTATGAACTAAATTTCTTCATTCAAACACGTACTGTTATAAAAGTTAAGAAAAATCTAAATGAATTTAGTCTTGTGTGTGTAAATGTAAGAAAACAACGTATATCACATGTTATGCTCGATACAATTAATGTTACAGCAATAAATTGCTAATTCTTAAATTGTTAAATTCTTCTTTAATAATTAAATATAACCTAAATACGAACAAAGTTGAATAAAAAGCTTGTCCTGGCTTATGGTATAACCTAATAATCTTAAGTATTTTCCTTTGTTGTGCTGTGGAACAAAAATCAATACCATAAGAACGCTTGTTAAAAACGTTCTTCTGATTTCGTACATTCACTTTGTAAATAATGCGAGGCAGTGGAATATTCCTCTGCTACAGTATTGTCATTTTTAATAATAACAACAATTCGTTTCATTGTACACTCGCCACTAAAAGAACAAAATGCAAAAATAAAAGATATTAGATTTGGAACTACTGTTATGTATTATACTACTGTATATACAGTACGAATGTACATGAATATTTGATACTGTTATATAATAAAAATTATCAGAATTCGTCATACTTTAATCTAACAAGCCATATTAAAATTTTAAACATGTACATACATATATTGGATAATAGAGAATTCCTGTCGCTTTTGGATGTCTGAAATATTGTTTCAGTCGTCGATTGTATCAACGAACTCTAAGGAAAGACCATTACTTAGAAAATCCTCTGCACAACGTAAGCAGAAAAGTTATCCAGCAGCTGGACTTTGGCAGGTAGCATCATAAACCACTAGCACTTGGACGGTAAGCCAGTAACAGTCGTTCTATATTTGTGGAACTTATCATCTACAATCGCTGCAATGTCCTATTCGGTTCACTTTAAGAATAGAGATACTGCCTTCCGCTCAATTAACACGTCGCATAAGTCAGATATGTTTAGCAATTATTTTTTACCAGATTCGGAGATTCTTAAAATATTCTTAGGATTTTACTAACAAGGAGGGGTCACATAGGGTCGCCGATATTAATGAAACTTTTTCTGGAGATTCTAGAGACAATATAAGATGATCCGAGCATTGTTGTCAATCATCATTTTTCACGAAGATATTTCACATATAATTTTTATATTTCTCCGTATACACTGTAACCTCCAAGGTTGATGCGATTTCTGTTAGAGGGCACTCGAAAATTACCGGTTTTTGATTTTTTAACTGTGCGCCCCCACTTTGAAAAATCTGAAGAAATTATATGTTGACAACCATAACGAGATGCTAAAACTATAAACTTAATATGTCGTAACTTCTACAAGAAATCTGCATTCCAAAGTTTCTTTATTTTTTAAAATTCGTTTTCGATGCAAAACATTTTGAAAAAAATCATAGATGTGCATTCTAGCAGCTAAAATATGCCTCATTCTTTTCAGAATTTTCAATTGAAGACGATAAGAGAAATTACGGGAAACCTGATTTTCTTTGCCACCCCATTACTACCCCCTATGTCGACATATAAAGAAAATTGGCACGAAGTATATTTATTCGGTTACCCCATTTGGAATTTCTAGTTTCGATCGCGGCAATTTTGATTTCGAAGGAATTTTTGGCATTGATATTCAGCACTGAACGTGTCAATATCATCGTGAATAATTTTCCAGAAAGCAGCATCACTTACTTTGACCGTAAAGAAATGGATTCCAATTAACGAACATTCCCCGATTAAAACACGTCGCATCTGATCATATTCGATGTTTAATGGTCCCGTCAACTCCCGGTGATCGGCTGGTAATTGTACAGAAAACTCGAAACGATCAACTGATAATTTTCGAAATTAGAGTCTACATTTTCCGCGAAATGCCGACCGTACTTGCGCGCACAAATCAAATTACTTTTTAATCATTCACACTTTTCAACATGAAATTACGCTTCCGAAATAAGATCGGAACGCGGCAGCGTAACGCTAATGAAGTCAAATTTTCATTAAATCGCTTTAATATGTGCACGATACTCGGAGCGTAGTAATTCGATAAATTGTGTTTGTTCAGCATTTTACGGTTCACAGTCACAGGAATAATATGTGTGAAACATGTCGTGTAGTGATAATGAAACCTTTTTTATTTTCAATTCCTTATTTATGAGACTTTCGTCGACATATTTGGGACATTTTTGTGGTTAAAATGAGTCTAAACACGGTACACTTCGGATATTTAAAATATTTGAACGCATTATCGGGGGTCTACTGTAGTTCGCATAATGGAGGTTCTACTTCATTGTGAATTAACTAGGTAAAGACGATCCGAAGTGTATCGTGTTTGGTATCATTTTACTCGCAAAAATATCAAGAATATATCGGTAATAATTTCGTAAAGAAATAATTACTATCAAAATAGTTTATCACTAAATTTGTATCATCTCACTCGCTATTTTGTATACTCTATAACTGACTTTGTGGTCCCGAATTTTTCACATGTATCGATATATGTATTTAGATGTCATTTACAGCCTGTTCACTGCGCGGCAGAAGATGCTCGCCGACGAATGGATTCGGGAACAAAAACATAGTGTCGATTTGCAGAAAGTATTTCGGATGCATATTAAATTTGTTTGAAATTCTAAAAGTGACGTGACCGTGTTGCATGAAACGAGTGGCGTGCAAAATATTTTAGAACGCTGGGCACCGCTAATTACAAAACCCGTATAAGCACGCGTCTAAATTAAACAACGAAAACAGAAATAAAACTAGCCCCGTGTTAACTAGTTACTTCTCGCCGGCGCGGCACAATAACCGTAATTTGCAAGTCGGAATTTGAAGTGTAATACCGTACGAAAGTGACCAACAACCGAAACGACTGAACGTTTGTATTTCGGTCACCGATCTGCGACCGTAACTCTGCGGCGGCCAATATTCTCACTGCGACGTGCAAGTTTTCATTTTCTGTCACGAGTTTCTGAACGTAATTCAACGGGCACCGAAACCCGTGATTTCGACCACAATTAAATGCTTATGGCCCGACCTGTCGCAGTTTTTTAGCGCCCCCAGATCGATTGTATTTTGCAATAACGGAGGACAGTTGCCGAGATGGGACACCACTTTGTTTTTCAAAGGCGGTTCCCAAAAATCATAATAAAGTGTTTTTGTAAATAATCAGTCACTTAGCTGTGTCATTTTTACGTGAAAAATATTTGTTGTGAACGCCTTCGCATCTTAATGAAACAGAGAACCTAAATCATTTTTATATGTAACATTTTTTTATGAAACAGTTTTCATTAAATTTGAGTCATACAGTTAAATATAATTCACTTTACAGTTTTATAACTTTATGGTCAGCTTTCACTATTGAATTTATAATAGGAAGACACGAATGGTGCCAGATATGGAAGAGGAGGACATAAATGGTACCAAATATGGAAGAGGTACCGAAAAATGGTAGCAAATATGGAAAAGGTACCCAAAAATGGCACACTGACAGCACCTAAAATATGTTCTCAGAAAAAAATGTTTTGTTCTCGATCAAATTAGTTTGGCCCACATTGGACTTTTGCCGAGGACGGAATGTTATAAGAAAATTGCAATTCTGATTGTTTAAGCCATCAAAGTTCTTTAAAGCACAAGTAAAATTACCGAGGCGCTTAGTTTTACGGACTTCGGAGCACCTCAAGAGACTGTCGGCTAATAACGGTCCATGCAAGGTGAACGTACGGCGAAGTAAGCTGAGAAAAGGAGAAAAAAGAAATTGCAATAAAATATTCAAGACTAATGAATAGGAAGTAGTTTTTCATTGCACGAACTTTCAGCTGACAGGTGCGATATTAAACGTGTCCAGAAAAGTTCTAAATTGAGTTGCCGTATTATACAAGGCTTAGTACAATACTTAATTAGTGTTCCTTCTAATTACCAATTACTTAGCTCGTACTTTCGGAATCTTCTTAACGGAAGGAACTTTTAAAATACCCTGACTGTGATAACAAACAGCACGTAAGAATGTTCTGAATAAGAGGTCGAAGGGAAGTCACAAGACGGTTACGGTTTTTGCGGAGGGAAGAGGCGAAACTTTTGGAACAGTGGTGTTTACCAAGCTTCCCCGTCGCTGTTAAAAGTATCTCTTCAAGATTGATTAAAGTATTCATTCAAAACGTCACCACGCCTTCGCGAGGCGACCTAATAAATCTGAAAGGCGCAATGAAGTATACAGGGGACAGGAAAGCTGTTTTTGAATAGACTTCCGATGATCGACAGCGCGATCGAGATTGTTTATCGCGTACACCGAAACCCCATAAAATATAAAAATACTTACTTTTTACGAAAATACGGTTTTTTAAGTATTTTAGCACGTTATGAAATACGAAAAAATGACGGATTTTAAAAATGTTTGATTTGTGTGATAACAGTGTATGTGCTGAAGATCTTTCGAAATTTCAAGTCAATTGGTCAACTAGAACTCGAGATATCGTGTTAACAGTTTCGAAAAAAAGGTGGTTTCGAGAAAATTGCGTTTGAAGATTCACCTGTCATTTATACAGGGCGGTGCTCGATTACAGGTGGGAGGAAATTTACGGAGTGGTTCTCTATGACAATATAAGCTTTGTTTTTTAGTTATTAACTGTAATGTACTGTACGTATGTATGAGTGAGAGAGAATAACAACTAACCCACAACATAACATTAACAATTAAAGATCCGCCTAAAATGCTGTAACCCGACAGACAGTGGTACACATTACACGAGTACACCTCTGATGGTCGGATTGCCTCATTTCAAGGATATTTTAAATAATTAATTACTAAAAACCGAATCTGAATTCGAAGTTTTTGTAATTTATCATTTTCGATTTATGTATACTGGGATGGTGAACCACCCCTTAAATTTTCCCCCACCTGCAGTCTACCCTGTTTGAAATGCGAGATGCATTTTTCAAACACTTATAATTGATAAATTACGAATTCATGTAAATCTTTTAGCTTATACTTATACTTGCAAAAATGCGAAAAGAGAAAAATTTTTTGAAAATGGAAACCCAGACTACCCCCATAATAACGCGCGCTATGTAGAAATTGTTGGGACTGTCAAAAGTAAATGTGACGGAATGAAAGTTCAGAAATATTTAATGGTAATTGCACTCCATTTCAATCATTTACGACTTTCTCGGGACGAATTTAAGATGGCACGAGCAGAAAGTAAAGCCGCCGAAACAGTGACGTTAAGAAAGATTGAGATGCACGAGCGGGGAATGAAGAAAACCTGCTAAATTATACGGAAACATTCTTTCTTTGTACTCGGCGAAATTGATATTTAATATTCGAGGCAGTGAAATATTCATCACGTAAAAATAGTAGGCGCTGCGTGAAAAATTCCGAATTAGAACGGCAGTTTGTGAAGCAATTCATTAATTATGCACGCTTTATTTTCGTATCGTTCATATAAAATTTCGTAACTCGTACCCATTTTATAAAATAATCGTCGTGTGTCGAATTGAGGTGGCTCGAATACTAATTTTATTTTTTAGTTACACGAGGTTCTTCATTTTTCATCCAATTTTAAGTAGATCCTATTTAATTCATAGGATAGTTTAATTCAAGAGGTTCCTTATTTTTGGTTTAATGTTAAATGGATCCTATGTAGTTCATCCTATGTAAACTGACTTTAATGAAAATGCTTCAAATCATTCGAAAAACTATGACTAAATTTATAGTTTGTCTTTTTAACGTTATATTAAAAATACGACATCACACTTTTTTAAAGAGACGCCGAATACCTTTAAATTTTGCAGAATATGGGCTTGAGAAAACCATGCCATCCTCAATCTCAAAATTTTGTTATATTCTTACTTATATACAATTTTACTATATACTTTATTTTCTACTCCGTTTGAAAAAATTTTTGTTCATTAATTTTTATTTTTCTGTCTTAATACAACACAGTAGGTGAACAAATTATTAGATCTTCTGTCACAAGTTGATATGTTTACATTAACACCATCAATTTTTAAATGAAACTCTAGCTGCACTGTTTTTTTATTTTCGTATATTCGTTTAAAAATTGAAAAAATATATTTTACAACACTGTGGCTCTAATAATTTCATCACTCATTGACCATAAATAATAATTTTTTTTTAATACGTTTCGTTAGAGTTTAGTTTTATGCCTCGCTCTACACAAAGATGATTCTGTAAGAAGAGAATATGAATAAACATAATTCAAGTATTAACACAATAGCAATGTGTTTTATAATTTCACATTTTTGTACTAATTTTGATCCTCACTGTACACAAAGGTTAGTATCAATATATTAAATAAAACAAAAATAAATAAGTATCAATGAGAGCTAATAATAATTAATAATGTTATAATTTCACATGGTCCATTTTTCCTCACTGTATATAAATACAAAAAAAAATGGGAGCTTGAAGACAATAGCAGCATGTTTTACAAATTAATGTTTTTGCTGGAACAGTGTGGAGCTCAATAAAATTAGAAGTGATACTTGGCGCTCGAGTATTCGGAGCAACTAAAATGATTAAATCTCATAATACTTGTTAATTGTATGCCTTGACGATCCTTGAATCTACAACGACGGACGCTTTGGCTTTTGCAGGTACTATCGCGCTGAATTCACTCAGGATGAGAGGCCACGCTAAATGTAGCTCGAACCAAGGTCTGAGGCATTGCACCGACCACTTCCAAGGACGATAAACAGTGGAGTAGCGAGCAGTCCCTTTGCATTACCGGTCAGCCTCTTCTAGAATAAACACACTCATGCTCAAGTATAGGGGCTTTAACAATCCAGATCTCATAAATCGCCGTGTGTGCTCAGCATTGAAATTAATTGCATTAAATTCGAAAAAAAGACCAACTAACATTATTTTTAAAGTTGCCATTCATTCATAATTATCATGGCTAGACACCGTATCATTATGCAAAATCATAATTTTCCACCTGCACTACAACAAACTGGAGTGAAATAGAAATTCATTTTTTATCTTAATTTAATGTACCACCTTCGTGACGTTCTAATGTCAGTAGTATACTTTTCGTTCAACGCTTAATGAAATGGCAATGAAAAATCGTATAGCATATTTTAAGAAATGCCTTGCATCTTTAAATGGTGGTTTCAATCCGTTGACAAAATTTTCAGCGTCTACGTGAACAATGTTAGAAAGAAAACATTTTCGAGAAATATCTTTCGTTATAATGTTCTACATAATTACTAGACAGCGAATTTTATGCATTTATGACAAAAATGGGAAGATGTGATTTAAAACAGCAACAAGACTTTTGCCTCAATTGACGCAAACGTACCCGAAGGTACAGCTAGCTGATTTGATGCACTGTTCCGTTATTTCCACGACAGTTTCTAGAGGACTGTTTCGAAAAGCATTTAAACTTCCAGATGCGGTTTATATTTGGTCATGTTCTTTTCGTATTTACACCCAGTCGTAATTTTTATGAATATCTCAATAAAAGATAGAAGCGTTCCAAGAGTTATGCATTTGTGCGAACGCACTTTTGGAAAATCAATTTTCTCGAACCACTTTAACCCTGTAAAGTCGGTCGAAGCTCGAGCATTGCAGGTGTAAAATCTTATAATCTCCAAACAGCTGTTTACAGACCACAACTCCTGAAGGACCTGTGCGTTCATGTATAGTTGTTATTTATGACATAGGCTCAAAAGTTTTGGAGACATATTAGTGGAATAGTTATGGTCTAAGACCCTTAATGGAGATAATTTTAACGGAGACGCGTGGGCCAAATAGACCGTAAATAGATTTATATAAATAATTTAACAGCCGGATAAAATTAAACGTTGAACTCTGGCCACGTCGATTAATACTTAATTGCGAGATCAGTGGAGAACTTAAAATTACCTCAATTTGTTCAATTTTGCAGTGAATTAAGTCCCAAATATCCTATAATTTGTCCCAATCTCATTACACCTGTTTTCCTTCATATGACTCCATCATTAAATTCAATACAGTTGTTATAAAAACATAAACATCCCGTTCTATATATTATTTAATAAATATACATGTGTAGGTAAATACAAAGTGATTTAATTCAAACTTTCAAGGATATTCTCTCTCTGTTCTGTAATATCAATTTCTCCTCTAATCTTTTCATTATTGTTTTCAAGAATAAATGTTGAGGTAAATTATAATTCTTAAATATACGAAAGCTTCGTCCAGATGCACACATATCAACTATTGTCTTTCACTATTGTTTAAACAAAAATGTCCAAATCATAACAATAAGGTAAGTTTAAGTTAAATTCAATATAACATTCATTTTAACACAAACCTCTAATTCTGTATTATTAAACTGATGTATATGTACAAAATAATTATCTGTACCTGTGTGTCTTAAACCAAACCTCCAAGAGAATAATCTGTAATATCAATTTCTCTTAAAATCTTTTTATTACTATTTTTATGAATAACAATAGCTGAATTAAATTATAATTCTTGAATCAATGTCAGCTCCATTCAGACACATTCTGATTAATTACTGTTTTCTGGAAATATACAGAACAATAAAATGGACAAATTATCGTGTGTGTCCAGAGGTCAGTATAAATTTTGCTAATCCATTCTTTCAGAAGTAATCTATCATATCAATGTCTCTTAGAATCTTTTTACTATTGTTCTGAAGAGTAGATATTAATTGAATACTATACGCTGAATTAAATTATAATTCCTGAATGTCTGACAGCTTCATTCGGATGCACTCGCGTTAGTTACTGTTTGCAGGCTTTCAGCACATTTTTACGACGCTTCCCTTTTTCACTAACAAAGTTTACACGAATAATACCTCTTCACCGCTTTTACGAGGATTGTATAAATTTCGCCTTCACGGCTGCGCCCACACAAGATATTGTCAGGTGTCATAGTACATGCTCAGGTTTCCCTCTGTCCAATTTTTTCTTTCACACTGTTAGTTGGTTGCTCGGCCAACCAACAACGTTACACCGCGCCGGCAACTTTCATTCTGGGTCACTAAACACACATAAAAATTGCAAACGGTATACGACTTTAACCAACGTTATTAAAGTTCTTATTCAGGAATTTCTAAAGGGGTTCCTTTGAAACTTTCTAGTGTCGGTTTTCCTGCAAATGGGGGAAGTACTTGTTTCGCGGATTTGGCGGGAGCAAATTGCGCCCCTGTAAAACGAGAAAAAATATCTGCCGGAAATTTTGTCACGTATCGGTGCCAAACCCTTGCGGAAATTTGTTTTAGAATATGTTTCCCCTCGAAATCGAAAGTTCACTCGACCATTGTAAATGTGAAACAACGTCTAAGGACACGTGACTTACACAATACACATTTTTATTTCAAGATTAGGTTAAAAGGTATTATTATTCAGTATTAGTTATTCTGATTTAAAGTGTGTGTGATTAGTAGACTGCGGGTGTTTATGCAATTTCGAATTTTTGTAGACGAACTTTAAGAAAGTGGAACAAAATAGAATCTTATTTCCGGTGCAAGTAGGCTTTGCAGATCTGAAATAAATAAAAATTGTACTAAATTCTGTCGAATTTTATATTCCACGCTTTTTTAAACATTTTCAGAAGCCATAAATGCATAAAGATCCGCAGTCTAGTGATCAGTTATGCTCCTCCTAACTGTATTATGTATCATGTTTTTGCGTATAATCAACATATTTTATTAACAGAAGATCCCTTCGCAACTTTCCGAAAGTAAACTTCGCCTGGGTTATTTTAGATCTTGTTGTACAACATCATGTCTATCCGTTTACTCGTTAATAAGTAACAAAACCGGTCCTTCTTTGTAGCTAAAAACTTTGGTCTGCGCGCTATTAAAATTTGATCTACCGGAAATCGAAACTTCACCTGTTAGTATGCTTCTCGATGTATTGCTAAGAAAAAGGGTGCTAACTTTCCTCCGAATATTAACTGGACTCCGTTGTAGATGCAATTTAAAACAGCGAAAAGATTAAAAGAGTATTAATATATTCTTTTCACTGTATTGAAATTATTAGTGAAAAATAGATATTTATATTTAGCTTCTATGTCTTGCAATTGATGCACATTTGTTTTGAAAAAAGATCCGAAGTCTATCAATAACATAAACATTGTCAAGTCCAACGAAGAATATATTGAAAAAGTTTTATATTGTAATTCCGAAAAAGTTCTACATATAATTGCCAATAGTTAGTGCGTGAATTAGTGAGTGATTAGTAACTAGTTAACATAAAACCTTGATCCACGAAACATTAATTATTCTCGAGGTAGTGATATCTATAGCAAATATTTGACGAATTAATGCTTATTTATTTCAATTTGCGTTCGAATCGATTTCTTGCAACATTGGCATACATGTCAAAGCGTATTGATTCTGTATATTCAAATGATCTGGCAAACATGCGAAAGCACGCAGACTGATAGAGGTGAAAATTGATATCAATAGAGTAAGCTCTTATTAATATAAAGTATATTAACGATAAAGAGTCGAAAAGTAAAAATTTCAGCTCACCCCGGTTTCCATAAAATGACCGTCAAAAATGTAAATCTCAACTCAGTCTGATAACAGTGTAAAACACGGAAAAAATACCACAGAAAACGTGGTAAAATATGTAAACGTAATGGCACCCTGTTCCAGTAATTCTTATTTAGATTACTACCCGAATGAATTCGTGGATATTCGAAAGAACAGATCTCCGCGAAAAAGGAAATACAGTGGGTGTACAATGTATTCGTAAACCTTTTAAAACGAATAACTTTTTAAAAATTGGACCCAACAGCTTGAGTATTTCAAACTAATCCTTCTAACGTCTCAAAAAAACTCGAGCTGTTGCGTCCAATTTTGAAAAAGTTATTGAAGTGAAACTTCTTTTCGTTTTTAAAAGGTGTACGAATACTTTGTACGGCCACTGTATACACAACGGGATTTAAAGAAGAAGCGCATTTGAATTTTCAGGCAGATCGTTGCGTTTGCGATAAAAGTGAAGTAGCAGGAAAATCGAGCTTCCTGTACCATTCAACTTTTTCCTGAATAAGTTTCACCACCGACCTTGCAACCGGTCCCGATTGCTCACCCGGTGTAACATTTCCATGCAACAAAATCGTCCTATCACATTTTCGGAAATTTCTTCGAGAGCGTGCAGTTGCGAAACATCAGGAGGGAAATTCGCGCACGCGTCCGTGCACATTACTCGCGCCGCACAGTTAATAGCCTTTTGTAGAGAATATCGATTGGTGCAGGAAAAGACATACGATCCCATTAAAAAAAAAATACTGATAACCTTCATATCTCTTCTACACTTACACAGAAACACTCACAACACCATAAAGTATGCATCTCTCGAAACCATTCAACCTTATATAAACATTCTCCGCTACGAATAATAATAATTACGAAAATCGAGGTGGTAATATCTGATGAACCACCCTGTATGTCATGCAGGAAATTAAATCGATAATATCTCGTTAAGTATTAGATTAGAACACGTGAAGATCAATACGTTTTTAAGCAGAATTTAATACCCTACCGACTCACGATACAGAAGATGCATTATTCTATTTAAAGAAATCTAGACGACTTGTATATCACGAAAGTTCTGTATATATAATATTTTTCATGCTGTTACAAATAACCGAAATATTCAAGGTGATAGTGGCTAAGTGTCCACCTTGTAGATCCGTCGTACTTTTCCACGTAGAGAGCTTATCAGTGCGCTCATCTACGTACACACGGATCCTATAAACTTTTCCATACACTGTTCTGTTTGCTTCACTGTGTACTTCTGTTTCACTGCACACATCGGTTACCCTGTATACAACGCACCATTGCTACGTATTTCCGCCTATACAGTGTTCACCAAGTCACTTGTTGGCTTTTTTCACGCAAACGGCAGTCATTAAGGGTTGCACAAAAACTGACTTTTGGAGCAACTGGTTTTGCCATTCTGGTACCTCTAAAAAACCTGTTAAACCGAGTTTGTACGAAAGGAAACGAAATGCACGGTGGTTGACGGACTTGTTAAAGTTACAGTTCGAGAAGTTCTTATATTTGCAAATTGCAAACGTGAATTAAAAAAGGTAATAAACTGTTCTCTGTAGATAAATTTTAATTGCACAAATAATTGTTTTAATGCGAACTCGTCAATTTATGAAAGTGATTCTCGTGAATTTAAAATCGTCCATTATAATTGATACGAAGTATTTACACTTTTGATCAAACTTGTCCGTTCATTTAGCGTATGTGGAATTGTAAAAATATTATTATACAAACACTGATACTATTATAAACTAATCTCTCCAATAATCTGTGTTAATTTCTCACCCATTTTTCATCTTTATTAGATAATTTAGTAAACAAATTTTGTCTTGTGTGTGTCATAGGCTTTCATATGATTATTATATTATTTATGAAAATAAAGATCACATTTTCGCAAAAACCGAACAATCAAAATTGATTCACACGCTGAGCATTTGTTGCAGCAAGGACGTAAAACAATATTTGCAATATTTCCAAGATTAAATTTTTAAAATTTTCCCACGTGGAAACATTTTTATCACTGCTGCAACATGTTTGTTTCGCGTGGTTTAGCGGCTCCGCTCGGCAAGCGACGCGCGACCGAGAAACACTGGAAATCGCTCACCTTTAAGTATTTATAACTTTCAAACCATTGATCCTCCAGGATCGAAATTTGGATTTCTGACATCTTCTCGTCCAAATCTACCGGATAACATTGCAAAAAGGTAAAAATGTATCGGAGGAAGGCAAAAATTTCTGGTCACGCAAGGAAAAGAGCAGCCGAAAATAGTATTCAAATGATCTACTACATAAAAATTAACAAATCAATAGGATGTCCCATCTTTTTGTGCCCGACTGTAGCTCCTAAGGGCTGGGAGACAAGCATCGTTCAAACAACTTCGCGAACACCCAGTGTAATCGGCGTGGCGCGGTGTCTCGCCGTTGCCGCGATTCGCACGAAGCTACGTGCAACCATCGTGTCGGTGCGCCGAAATATATCTGCCGGGAGCTGTTGTGTTAAACGTGGCCGCATGCGAGGGGGTTGGCAGGTGCGCGGAGGAGGAGGGGGGTGCTGTCGTGCCCCGCGGCCGTACCCTCGTGGATAAACCGAATTCGAGTGGTGGGCTACAACGAAGGGGGGGTTGAAGGGCGCCGTCACGCTTCGTCTGGCCCTCCGTGAGGTCGCGCACCGTGACCAACAAACTACCACGGTTTACGGGGTGTAACTCGCGCGAAGAATGAACTCGAAAAACGGCCAAGGAAAAATCCCGGGAAACTACGGGAAACCAAAGGAACCGGACCACACGACGGTAAGACGAAAGCGAGTAGAGAATGGAGGGGTACAGTGTCCGACAGGACGTTACGGGGGTAAAAGGAAAAAGCGTCTCCACGCAATTTTATTGTGCTCTATGTGTTGATGGAAGCTGTGATCAATTAGAATTTAACGATCACGTATTGACTTCTCAACCCCTTGCCCTACGATTTATTTTACGGTTTCAGTGATTAGGACTTTCTTTGTACATAGTTCGTAATTTCCTATTGTATGCCTACATGTTCTCCAATAACTATACGTTAACGAAACCAAAATATAATTTCATCTCGGTTTAAAGGAAATTAATAACATACATATTTATTAGACTCTGTTCAGAATCTTCATCTCGAGTTGACACGATATTGTAGGGCAAGGAGTCATGGAGGGAAAGAATTTTTTAAAGAGTTTTTAGTAATTTTTTCGATTAGTGCGAAAGGGATGCGCATCATGTTCGTGAAAAATTTATCCCTATTACTGTGAGGTGTACCCTTGATGGGCCCAGACGCTGAATTAGATGTATTGGTGACGCAATACTAATTTGAGTTATTTTATTTGTTAAACTCATTATTTTTTTGTTTGTTAAATTCTTAATAACATATTTGTGAATGACTCCAACCACAACACCATTTGGATCATTATACATATACTTGTTTAATTCACGATAGAGTAGAACCTCGATCATCCGAACCCGTGATAACTAAATTCTCCAGATAGTTCAATTAAAGCAATGTATATGTATACAACACAATTTATTGCTCGAATCAGCAATGATTTAATCGATCTCTGTAGCTAAGGAATTCACGATCCACTGATTAGAGTTCGGATAATCGAGGTTCTAATGTATCATGAATTACACAAATAAATATGTCGCAAATTATATCGTGTTTGGCGTCATTTGAATCGGAAAAGTGTTACGCATATGTTGGCAACAGTTTTATAAATGAATCATTCGAGACGAACTAGTTTTGGATTAGTATTGCAAGCTTCAGGGCTTTGGTTTCGAGGGATTTACCTTTGAATTTTCCTCGAGTACGCATGCATTTAATTCTGTTGTGGTTGAACTCCCATATAAATAAGGACGACCACGTAGTTATACAATACAAACTCCGATTAATATTTGACTACGAGCTTCTGGAAAGCGACCCATTATGGTGAGAAATTTATTCTAGACATATTTGGTTGGTGCAAAATTAAATTATATTAATTTAAATAGTTACGTAATTAATAAGCTTTAAAATAATATAGATATAACAATTGATAGAAGCAATAGGATCTGCTAGAATTGTATTTGTCTGATACTAAGTGAAACAATAGATTCTTAGATATTTTTTTGTATTATGAGAAAACAGTAAAAAATCTTTTAAAATTGTTCGATATCTTTGATGGTTTATAATAAATTTGGCTTTTTCCTTCGAATTAATGTCATTGTAGGAAGATTACATAAAAGTAGGACATTACAATCTTCTTTAATTTGAGGTTTTGGTAAAAAGTGGTCGGTGCATCTTGTTCGAATCATAAAGAAGTGAAAATAAATTGCACACATAACGCGGGTAAAGAGCAGAATGAAATAAATAATGCATTTCGTACAGCGAGATTAATGACCTAAAAAGCAGTAGAAAGATTGCAGAGGAAGGGTAAAGAGGGATTAAAATATGGCGCTCTAGACACTAAGACGGGAAACAAAAATGATCAAACAAGTTGAACGTAAAGGAAACAAGAAGCGTCGTTTTTTTTATAAGACGAATGAGATTACATCTGTAAGACCGTGACTCGCGGACTTCGAGTAAAATATTTAATATTGTTAATGTGTATGAAACATCGAGTATTTCACGCAAAAAGGTAAAATAACTAAGCAGTTGTTAATATCTGGAGCATTTATGGTACAAATAAGTAGATGAAATTTAAAGCAAGTACTAAAAGTAATAAAAAAAACGTAAAATAACGGAAAACAAGTATTAAATTCAATTATTTGAAAATAATTTATTAACAGAGGAAATAAATTTCCATTTGATTACCTTTTCTTGCAAATGATACAAAAATTTCACAGTCTAGTTATTACCACTATCGTTGACAGTACTTTGTTTCTAGATATATTTTCTGTACTATTATGATTATTTATTTATATACGGAACATTTTGTACATAATTTGATATTCGAACAGACAAGAACCAACTTCCGCATTGAAAATCTCCTGAATTATGCGTTACTGTTTCTTACAGTCTTGTTTGATAAATTGAGCTCTCCTTCTAATACCAGCATACCACCACTTCTTGCAAAATTTGCTATTCTAAATAATCTCCACATCCCCCGAAGTTCATGTTAATAACGTATTTACTAAAGAACTTTAATTACACTTTAGCAATTTCACAAAATTATGCGACTATACTACGACGAAGACCGAGGACTTTTTGAACCATGCCGATATTGAGTGACTAGTTAACAACGTTGTGCTCAAGAATAACGAACATAACCGTGGAAGATCATATTAACTAGAATGTGGACTCTTATGCAAAATAAAATTGGTCTCCATTAGCCGCACGATGCAGGAAGTAGATACATGAACAATTATTTCTGTCCATATGTTCATATTGTAAAGTAAACCTTATGTATCTGGTACTAGAAGAACCTCCCCTCTATCTACCATTAAATAGTTATTAGCTTACAGGATCATAGAGTCTAAATTCTTCAAAGATAAATTAATGAAATTATTATAGAGTTGAAGTACGAATTGTGTATGTATGCATGCGTGTATAACAAAGAGACTCATGGTTAAAGTTGTAATGTTTGGTTTCAGTTTTGTGGGCATAAAGTAGAAGATCCTTTATAAAAAATCGAAGGGGAAATCAAAAACCGATAAGTCAAAAATCCAGATAAGCGATTCGGACTGTTTCCGAATTTGGACTGTTTCAAAGCGCGAAACGATGAGTTCGAGATCGGCGTAGACCGAATTATTTCAAAATTAGAACATTATTTACAGCCCTGGATCCGTTCCTCTTGCAATTGGGTCACTCCATAACAATCGATCGCTTTTTGATGTCGATGTTTGCAATTTTGTTCGAAATGAGATATCGTATATCGCTTGTCAAATTAGGAGTCATCATTTTCCCGGTTTCGAATTTGTTTATAAAATATGGACCGAGTTGTATTCTTCGGAAGCCTGTAACCACGTTCATTTTGCGAATTCGAACACACCCTTTTGCACACAATAAAAGCAATGAACTGATTTTTCAAAAATGAAAAACCGGAGTACCTTAAGCCCAGTTACTAGGGAAATTTGTGAAACAAAAGTGTTTTATATAATGAAATATACTTACTAAAATATAATAAAATAATTTTATACAATAAAATATAAGCGAATTCGAATAGTTGTTAATCTACGTGGCCCGTCAGCGGCTCATATATTGTCCCGAGAATTGCTTTCCATGTAAATTTTATCGAAACCGACTACGAGTTGGGTTCGCTCGCTTGTTAGAAACAGCAATGATAAAGAATTCTAATTTCCGTCGTTGCGATGCGCATTTTCTTCCGAGTCAGTCGATTCTACAGACATAAACAAGAGGATTACCCTCTCTTTATTCACTTCCTCTCGCTTGTGTATACGTTCGTCGTAACATAGCGCCTAAAAATCCGACCCCCCCCCCTTCTGCCCCGATAATTCCAAGAAACGCGTCCCGGATAATGGTCCGAACTTTGCGAGCGTAGTCGCACCCCTTTCCCCTTTTTCCACTTTTCTGGAACGACATTGCCGGCGCACGTTCCCAGATTTAATTTAGCATTCATTAGTATTCGTCCGATATATTACGCAGAACCTCTGTAATGGGCGAGATATCGAGCGTTCCGTAGCAATACGAATCTCCCGAATTAGCAGGGACGATTCCAAGAAACGAATTAAATATTTCCATGTGGAAATACGTTCAAGAAAACGGGGATGCGAGGTCCGCTCCAAAGTAATTAAACAATGCTTCCTTCGTCGACAATATTTTCCGAGAAACTTCTAAGCCTAACAATGTGTGCCTGAGTACTAGTGCGATTTTTCTAACAATTGTTACAACCACTTAAATCAATTTACGAATGAACGTTACTAGACTGCTATGGATTCATTTAACAAAATTAGTCAATCCAGTGCATAGCTATAAAAACATGTAAAGAATATATAAAGAAAGTGTTATACTGTAAAAAATACAGTGGTTCCAAAAAAGTGTTTACATTTCTTATTCTTGAGAAATTGTCAATATCTGTATTATGATAAATTAGTTTTAAAAAATAGTATAACAATATACCTGAACTCATGTTTAAGCTTGAAGCATCTAGGTACTTTCACAATACATTAATTTTTCTCTAAAAGATATTTTTGCATTATACCAGAATGTTACAAACTGAAGCACGTGTAAGAACATTGAAAAATTCTGCACAAAATAATATGTTTCTTCGTGTCAAAGAATTTTTCTGTTAATAACCTTTTTAATATCTTCTATGGTTTATATTTAAGCGTTTCCAGTGAAGTAAAGCAGATTGTAGGAATAATCCAACTGCTTTGTTTATTCAATAATATTATTTTAATTTTGTATTATACAAATTATTATTGAAAAGGAGTACTTTAACTCTTTGTATTTATATTTTACAGTATCGAGTCAGACACGTGACGAAGATTTTAAATCCAATTCAATAAATATGAGTATTATTCAGTTCACATCAATTGATAAGAAGTATTATTCCGCGCTAATAAATATTCAATATTTACAATAAATATGCGTCGACAACATGTATCAGCTTTTAGTCTTTTATGACAACGACAAAGGGTTGTAAGGGTAATTACGAAATAAATTAGAAAATGATTAAACATTTTTTGTAGGCTATAGTTTCCACAATAAAAAGTTCAGAATTCATTTCTGAGATGTGACACTTTAAGAAAATGTACTAAAAAACGATTTTATTGCTTCTTGTGTCAAGTAATTAACAATAATGCACCTTTGGCAAGGTCGATTACAAAATAAATTGCAAGATCAGTTGTGTAATTAAATAATCTTTGCAGCCTGTTTAGTCGAGCCAATTCACGACAGTCACCATGTTAGATAATTTTTGATCCGGATTAATTTCGATCCCGATATTTATTCAGCAATGGAATCCCGGAAATATTCCATTTAAAACAAGTATCGCATCGAATCGCGTAATTCCAGTTGAAACTGTAGTGCTGCGATAAGCGCGAGACAGGTTATCAGAGGACACAATTCCTAATTAAGTACCTAACTTCACTCAGTGCGGGTAATAGATCTCGGTCGTAACCGTGATATCACTGAATAGCTTTTCGTTCCGTCGTGTAATCGTGGAAAGTGGAATCGAAAGGATCTACATATACCTCGGGTGTGGAATCGCTATTACGAACGATATAGGTGATCCGTTTGTTGCCTCTTCATTAAACATGCTTTACTTTCACGTTAGTTACTCATCGTTTATCATTGTTTCTAATTACCTGGCCTTCTACTTCACTAACATTCCACGATACTAATTCAAATTAAGACTGTATTAACTCGCCGCAGTCAAAATCCGCGACGTGCCCTGTGAAATAGCTATGGCTTATCGTAGATCAGACTATTCTGCAGTTGTACAATGATCCATGACACGAATTACTGAATTTTATTAACAGATTACGGATTTTAATATAAATTTTTATCCACATCAACTGGTTTATAAGAAACAACCGATAAACAATGACATCGGCTTATCGGTGAGACGATACAAGTTAGTGATACAAATTTTTAGTTTTTCATTAATTTCTTATGGAATTTTTACCAACATATTTGTAACATTTCTACGATTTAAATGAAGTCCAATACGATGCAATTACGATCATACAGTAGAACCTCAATTATCCAACTGAATCAGTGGAACATAAGTATTTCGGTTAAACCAGTCATGGTATTAGATTGTATATGTACAGCTGCGTGGAGGAGAATTTAGATAATAAATCGTGAATTAAACAAATAAATATTCTCTGAATTATGTATATCATGTTTGGTCTCATTTTAATCAGAAAAATGTCACCGATACGTCAGTCAGAGTTGATTGAATTTAATTCACTCATCGAAATAATAAATGACTAATGCAACGTTTAAAAAATAGATAAATTAGAGCATCCGTATAACAAACATGCTTTATGACTATAACGAATTATGTTGTCTACAATGAAATTTATATACATTCGCGTAACACATTATAATGTCAATGAAAGGTGTAAAAAAATGCATTTTTTCACGTATTCGATAAAAGGCTTTCTATACATATTCATGTGTACGTGTCACGTGCTTTAATACCCGTTATGCGCTATATCACCGTGTTAATGCACCACTTTCGAGAATATTTTTCGTTGCATTTTGCGAACCGCGTGAAATATGAAAACATATTTCAAACAAATGTTGCCGATATTTTAAAAAATATATTCAAAAATGTAAAACCGCGTCCGTGCCAAATAAATGGAGGCAGTTGTATCTTTCGAATCCACTAACTGCTGTTGCATTATTTATCGCGGGGAGAGCATCGTGGAATTTGTAATTTTAAGAGATTATTTTATTGTTATACTGCACTTCAAAATATTATTTGACGAATCGCACTGCTGTTAGTTTATAGTACGTGAAAAAAAATCACGATTTACAAATCTTATGATTAAATCAACACCGTGCTTGAAATATTGCGGTGTAATGGACACGAACGTGAAATTTTGCATGCGAAAACAAATGGAAAATAGGTACACAAAGCTTTCCGCAGGAGCTTCGTTTTTGGAAAAATCGATTTTCAAAATCAATTACTGTTTTATCGGGATTTTATATATGGGGGTTTAAGGCTTGATTGCGATGTTCCATTAAGAAGTATTATTTTAAATTATAGAATAAACGCTGTTGTTTTACAATTTTATATTTTCCTATTTTTAATTTTACAATTTTACCAACCACGTGTTCAAGAGTGACAATTCGAATCTTCACAAATATTTCAGTTACCCCGTGCTCATAGTCTTCATTATTAATCATGTAATTATGTCAACTTACTGTGAAAAACAAATGATATAATAATTAATACTTTCAAATAGCTATAATTTGCTAATGCAGTAGTACGTGTATAATAACACAGTGGAATTCGACTGTCAAACAAAATTCCACGCCAAAAATTTCCATTCCATTCTTTTCAAATATTTTTCCGTGTAAAAATAAACTACGATGGACAACACCGTAATTTTTGAACATTTAATAGAGGGAAGGAGCGGAATATGGAATAATTTGGACCGAGAAAATTTTAAATAATGTTTCTCTTTGGTTTTACAGTCGCCAAGAGAATAGAAAGCCGGAAGAGACCCATATATCTCACGCGAGCAGTTCCATTTAAAAAATTTGTGAAAATTTTACATAATTGGTTCGTCCAAAGTAGCACATGAGATTAAAAAGTGTCTTCAATTTTATTCCCTCGCTGCTATTATATTGCTATGCGCGTTAATTGATAACAATGGCAGATAAAATGGGGAAAAACTCGATTTTAAACGTCACTCTGCGTTATTTATTCGCTGAAATTCTTGCAATGTTTTACGGGGATAACATTCAATATTTGTAGCCTTCATAGAGGAATGGGATTTCATTTGGTAGTATAACATTTTTCATCCAGTATTATTGATCTACTGAAAATATTAGCGAAGGAAAATTTTCATTTCCATAAGACTACGCAGTCTAGTCGTCATCAGCTTGCAGCATTCATTAGCATAACGTTTTAGTAAGAATTTATTCGGATTGCGGTTGAAAGGTACGCCCAGCGAGAAAATTGTATTCGACGCTGATAAACAAATATAATATGATAAACAGATAGTTAATTATCAAGTACAAACAGTCAGCCGCAATGTTAAATTAAAACAAGAAACAAAGATTTTGCATTTTTTATCGACGTTGATTAATTTATGAAGTAAAGTTAGATGCAGAAATAATTGTTCTTACATTTACTTATATGAGAAAGTAATTTTATCAAAGGGACAACTTGAATTTCGTAAAATTTTTTATTTATCCTTTACGATGCATTCAGCATGACTGCAATCACCGTTTAGTTAATTTCAATATTCATGACAACGGTTTCTAGATTTCCGTGCAGTTGGTTTAGTCATATTTTTTTTTATAAACAAATATGAGAAACAATTTTCCAGAATTTTATTTTACATACGAAATAGTGAATGCTCGTGAAACGTTCAGAATTTCTGTTTTTCTCTATCAAATATTTAGAATTTGATACACGAACGTAAATATTTATGATTGATCGTAACTATCCGAAAATTATAACTTAACTAGAAGTGTTGTTAACATTTTTTGCTTACGGAAAGCCTATTAATAAGATTTTAAACATTTGCGTATAAAAAGGAACTTTTGTTTAAAATTAAATGATACATATACTACTGGAATAATAATAGTATAAATAATAGATTTTTAAATAACTGCGTTATATTTCAAAGAAATTTTATTGTATTCGTCTGGATAACAATTTTTTGCAGTCTTCAAGGATCAGTAAACTATACGTAGAATGCAGTTGCATTCTTTATGAAAAATAAAAATTGTTTGCACTAATTGCATAGACATTCATTTGTTTTCTTAAGAATTTTGATTAATTGAAAATAACGTGACAGTATGTTTGAATTTTTTAAGTGTTTTTATTGTTTCGAATAAATGTAGAAAATCCGCAATCTAATTATTTAAAACTGAAAAATCGTAGATCTGTAAACGTCTACAACTTCGTGTAGAACATACTTACAACATTCTGCCGACGCTCGTTTTAAAAGGTCAAGTCTCCACTTTCACGCTCTTAAACTCAATTTTTCCACGAAGTTACACAAAGATGCAATTTAGTGATTCTTCAATTTCATAAATTAATTCATAATAAAACAACTTGGTTTCCGAGTGAAATTGCTACTGGTTTCGATTTTTATTTTTTGCAATGCAGTTCGTAAAAACACTACAATATTTATTCGAACATTTTACTTGTATATTGTTTACAGTAAGATGAGAAGCCAAAGTTCGATTGGGAGGAAATACATTTTTGGGAAGTTTCAATTAAAAAAGAGATTGTTTACAAGTGAACATTTCATATAACGCTATATGAAGTAATATAAGTAATTTATTAAAGTAATACATGAAAGACCTGATTATTTAAGGAAATGTTTTTCGAATAAAATGTAAATTATCATTTCGATAATTATATGCTTCGATAACTTATTCAGTACATTTTAAAATCCAACATTTTCGACAAGGTTTCATGAAATATGAAATAAACCGTTTAATTGCAAATAAATAAATTCAATTTTCGTATGAAATACATTATCACATAAATTTGTTGTCTCACAAACAGATTATTTCTGAAATCATTTTAATCCTTTCCCATGCTCGTTCTCCCAACTTAATTTGTCCCCTGGTCTCACATTCGCATAATCATAAAGAATTCACGTGATAGAAAGCTGAATAATTTATTTTGTAAATCCCTTCTTTATGCAGAATAAAAAATTGTTTAAGTCGATCGTGAGAAATGGAATATACGTGAAATTCTATTTCTTCCTCCTTCAATAATATTTATAAATCGACAATAACGTACCAACATTCTTAAATTTTACGATGTCTTTACAACGTGTACTGCTATATCTATGAAATAATTTAAATTGGTCCTTCAATTGTGTTCTATAAAACAGCCAGAAAAAGAAAATCATAAATCAAGTTATAAAGGGGGGGATTCAATCTTCATTTTGATAATCGAATTCATCCATAATAAAATGTTTTGGAGCCTTTGCAAACGACTCAATCTGTATTTTCTACTACAAACTTGTCCCCAGTTTTCCACCTACTAAATCATGCATAAACACCCCAGAAAAAAATGAACGATGACTTGCGAAAATAGAGGCTTCCAGTTTTAAAACCAGTCTAAATTTATTATTCTACTATTTTTTTTCTATCATAGTTCAAATATTGACAATTTCTCGAGAATCGGAAATTGAGCGTTCGAATACTGTTTGGATCCGCTGTAAATCACTTGACGGTAGCAGAAGTGTTAAACAACAGCGGACAGCAAGCGTGTTAAAACCGAGAGTGACAATGTGCCCAGCCGTGTTTCCGTTCTACGTTGCGAAATAGAGGAAGACCATGCGGCAGAGAATTCCGGGAATTTCTCGTGAAAAAATCGCGCTTCCATTTCTCTCCGAGAAGAAAGGCGAGAGAGAGAGAGGGAGAGAAGGGGTGAAATAGAAAGGGAATTAATATTTCATGAAATAGACAAAAGCGATCCTCTTAGCGCTCCAATTTCTCAATTGAAGGTACATCGGCGACTCGATCGGAGCATTAAAACGTTTTTTTTTTGCGATTAACCGTTGGCCCCATGCAAAGGTGTTATTAGTGTGGAAGGGAGATAAGAAAATCGAACGGACGTGAAATCGATAAATCCCGCTTTGTTCGAGGTACGTACACACGTTCGCGCCGAGCGTGTCCTCTCCGCTCCGTTTTCGCACTCTCTCTCCCTCTCTCCCTCTCTGGTACACGTTTTCTCGGGGACAAAAGGCACGTTTCGGTTGGCCGAGGAGACGAAGGCACAAGTAAAATCCATCGATCGATCGATAGTTCCTGCGAGTCCGGCAACCGGCACCCAGGTTCTCTGAATGCGTCCCATCCTTGACCGAGGCTCCGCGTCTCTGATAAACCGTGTAATACAGAAAGGAACTCGACGTGGAACGGTTTCGACACGGGTTCCCTTAAGAGACCGCGAAACCATCTCCGCTATTGTAGTACGGACCACCACCGTACAGATAGTACAAGCATCTTAATCGTTCCCTCCGCCTTCCGTTGTATAATAGCACTTCCATCTCACGATCGTCGTGTTTCCAATTACACCGACCGACGAATTTTCATTTACAACTTTCCGTCCCGCGTATCTCATAGATTCTACAGCCCCATACTTTTTGGTCCTCTTCAACTATACTCAGGCCCGCAAAGATACGACACTGCACGTTTCTTCGTGTGCCCTCGTTTTTCAAGATCAAATATTATTTTTCATTGCATCCAATAGTTCTCAACGCGAAGAACAAAGGCTCGAAGGAACTATAGGTCTCGAGTCAACCGTTCTCTTAAATAACTTTAAAAGTTCCTCTTTAACTCTGTGGTTGACAGGAAAAACGCCGCATGTCACAATTTCAAAAAATTTTAGTTTACGCATTGATTGAGCTTTATAGTACAGGATTTACATATTTACCAGAGAAGAGATTTACATATTTACATATTTGCCATGAAAATAAATTCGAAAGGCTGAACAAAATAATGTAATTTAACCGAACTATGTCAAAGCATTAGTGATCAAAACTTCAAAACTTCATTCAAAACTTTCCATTCACGTTTCTTATAGATTTTTATGCACTGAATAACGATATCTCTCCCCCACTCTCACTCGAATTTTGCTCTCTTTTTCAATATTTCGGCCCGTGTACAACAAGACCACTCGTTAACATTTCGATGTTTTTGCTTCTCTGTATCCCGTTTGGTGGGATTTGATACCTCGTTTTGTGGTTTACAGTTAGTTTACATGTTGCCCTACGATTTTTTCAGTGGCTGCCATGATTGTTTGTTTGTTGTTAGTAATTTGCTGTAGCAGAAAGAAAATATTTATTGCGTGGCTATATTTACGATAATGGTCGAATTTTGATAAGAAAATAAGAAAAATTTCAATAAAGCTATTTTTAAACGAGCTTTGCACGATACTGTTTGGTAAAAAGATCAACATTTTCGGTGTTTAATGAAACGTTAAAAAGAACATTTTCGGCCTCAAAGTTATTTTGTGTTTTAATAATAATAGTCGTATGGTTTATTTTTATTGTTTTCGATTCTTTTTATTTTTCGAAGCTCATTCCTTCTATTGGACTCTACTATTGATTCTTCCTCGCTCTTTTCATGAATAAAATCTTTTTGTTCTGTTTAACATCAAGTAATGAAATTAAAGCGATATGAATAATGAACTCAGACCTGTCGTTAAACACGGACTGTCGATGAAAACATATGACTACGATTTGACCGTGTCGATGCAAACACAGTGTCGGTCAAACCGTGTCGACAAAACATAGTGTCGACGAAAGATACTGTCGGTTAAATCGTGTCGATGAAAACAGCGTCGGTGAAATAGGTTGTCGACGAACCAAGGGTAACCCGTACAGGACAACGCTGGAAACACTTATGATACATTAACCATCTATTCCAAATGTTCGTGACCCACATATGAAACACGGCACATACCGTGAACGTTAATGAAACAAGGTAGCAGAAGAGTATTGAGCAGGTCGATGGAAGAGAATGTTGTGAGGCGGGGGCGAGAAGATTATAGCAGTGAATTACAGATAGATAGATGGCTAGATAGCGAGAAGAGAAACGGCGGTGGGTGGGCAGGGTGAGACGGCGTGCTAGGTTAAATTCATTTACATGGGCCCCTGGAGCCTCTTCTGCGCGGAAATACAAGTCATTGGCTCGGCTGTCGTCAGCGTGCGCGCTCGTCTTGGTGTGTATCCGTACACGAAACAGGTTGCTTTTTCCGGTCGAGATAAAAAGAAGCTGGGTGGCTCGCCAAGAGAAGTACATCGGCTAATCTGATTCCGTCTGTGTGCGACGATTCGCGTGTCCTCTTTCTCCCTCGGCTCCACGTGTGCAACGCTCTTCCGTTGCACTCGTCAGACGCGCGCTCTCCTCCCGCGACTGCCTCTCTCGGTCCTTTTCTCTTCAACTAGTTTTCCACCAGGCCAGAATTTATTTTCCGTGCGAGAGCTCTGCAGATGCCGTACTAAACTCTCAAGACCTGGTGGGGATTTAAGCATACCCTAGTCAGATCTCGGCGTTTTCCTTCCTTCCGACTCCCCGGTTTCCTCGGCTTCTTTTCGCGCTTCTTGCCCACGCAGACCTTGGCCCTTACCAGCCCGCCTATCTATACCGCCGGCGAAACTATAAAATGCAGAAACGCGCCGCGGAATACCTGTATTGATTTTTACATAGCGCGCTCTTCGAATCTTTATTTGTTCCTGTTCCACTGCTTTACGCGGACCCGTGCACGCTGGCGGCCATTTACTTACGCACAACTCATTTTACCAAAACGGCCCACACTTTCCTGGAAACCTCGAAAATACTGGGTCACTCATCTAACGTTTTTCTACCCAAAGTAGCTTTGTTGTTTTCCAAGATACATTGATACTGACAAAATGTAATAGTTCTGAATGTCATGAGCTATTGTCAGCGATCCTCACTCGCTTCGCGTTTGCCGTAGTGTGTAGAGCAACGCAGACGTCTGTAGGAGAATGTTATAGGCACTAACACTAACGTTTAATACGCTAGTATCTTCTAGGCGTTTGCTTCAACAATCGTCGAAGATTCTGACAGTAAATTGCGAAATAAAGCACAGCAATGAGTGTTATACCTCGTCTCTTGCGATACCTCATCTCTTGCGGAACTATTTTATTTCCTCAATCGGAAACGAAATCTGCGTTCTAACTTTCCTGATGGAACCCGGTGGAAGAATGTGCGCTTTGTCGTGTGGTAGAGTTTGATTTTTCCAAGAGCCTTTAATTTTTCGAATAGAAAAAATGCCCGAGAAAATCTCCCTTAGACTTGAAAAATTTTGTTTCAACTTTTTCTAATGATAAACATATTATAAAGTGTTCTTCTCGAAATCCAGAATAGTATTGTTAATTGATATTTTCTGTCGTCTCAATAATTATATTATTTTTTAACTAAGCAGTTACGAAAATTCAAAAACACAGAAAAGCAATCATAAATATGTTGTAAACATAAACGTAAATTTTGCTTCTTGTAAAAATTATTTATAATTGCAAGATTCGGAAAATGAAAATATTTCTTTTAAAACTAAATTGCTATGCTAGTAGAATGTTATGAAATATTAATTTATTCCAAAATGGATCAGATCATGAGCAAACTGTAAAATTAAAAACTCAAGGAGGTAGCTTTAAAGCAGTCTATTAAAGAATTGAGCACGTTAAAACATTTTTAGCTCCAATTTGAACAACACAAGAGACATCGAAGGAGATCTTATTAATCGGACGTTCGCAATTAAGTCGTATCTACATGAAATCATTCTGTAACGATACGGATCTGATTTAGGAAGCAATCGCATTGGAAAAAGTCGGATAGTCCCATTAATGTCAAATTGAAAAACGAATTTACAATTGTAATGAGGACATCTCTTATCATGTAAAGAGATTACCCACGGACTCTGGATTTGCTCAGCATCTCTGCCTCCTAATTAAGCCGGTTAATCGAAGCCCTATTATACAGGCTGTCAGCGAACCAGTAGTAAAACCTAAAAATGGGTAAATCCACGCGAAATGTTGGAACAAAATTTTCTGGTAGCTCGCCTGCTGATAAAAAAAAATCGCGTTCGAATTCCTAGCTATCTGTGCTATTAAATAGCGTTTGGTTGACGCGCCAGTCCAATCTTTACCTTGTGTTGGTGCGAGTATATGTGCAACAGGAAAATTTCGACACCGATGAAATATTTTTAAATTCGAATCTGTATACAGAGAAATTGATTTCAGTTTTACATAGCAGATCCTCGAAAAACACATCGAAAGGTTGCGAAAGAAGGGTGTCCCAAAAATGTCGGAGAACCTTGAAGGGGTGGTTCCTTAGGTATTTAAACTAACTCTTTATGAGGTATGAGGTAAGCAGTAGACTGCGGATTTTATGCATTTGCGACAAGAATTACTTGAAATACGAAACTGAGTCCAAACTTATGTCCAGTTTATTAAAATTATCGGAGAGAAACTTGTGTCTTTCAATGAACGCAGACAAATTCTTATTTCGACATTTAGCTGAAATCGACAGATAAAGCAAAGTACATACCTAACTCCTAAAATTCAAGAAGAAAAACCGCAATGGTGTTTCCGCCAATCCAATATTTATTTAATCGCAAACCCGTTAGGAGGAAACAATCTCGGACCAAGCGTCGCAGAACTTCCTATTTGCCTGAAAGTAGATTTAACGGCTGTTCGGTTTAAATTCCCGTGTAAAACGGATGAGTATCATGAAGCGGGCCGCGTGCAGACGATTGCCCCCCTTATTCCCTTCTGTTTTCCTTTATTTCAATTTACTTTATGTCATCATTTTCACATTGCGCCTCGGTACTCGCCCCCCTGCCCCTCCCCACCCCGACGCAGCCCCCTTAAGTCACTCCGTTATACGGAATCACGATTAATCCGAGCGCGGGTGAAGTAGATCAACACCAACCCCCGTGCAAACTTTTAACTATCATGGAGCCGGAGCAGGAAAGCGGCAGGAAAGTTTCGCGGAGTTCGTCTATCCGGTAAGTTTCGAGAGTCCGAGATATCGTCGAGCCATCAGCTGCCCTTCTACACCCCTAACCTTCTCCAGCCCTTCCTCTCCCTCCCTCCCACTCTCTCTATCTCTGTCTTCGTTCTTCGTTCTTCTTGCCTGTTCCACAGACCCACCATACCGCTCCGACGTCTCCCCTTCCGTTTCTTCTCTCTACTATCGTGTCCTTTCGAGAGCCAAATTCATGTCGAATGTTAGAAGAAACCGTAACGTACGCTCCGAGTGTTCACCGTCGCCGAAATTCGCAAAATGCTCCCCGCGGACCGCAATATGACACTCGAAAAGTATTCGCCTTTGCTTTATCGCACTCCGTTTCCCTCGACTTTCCTCTTTTTTCCGTAGGAACGTGATAGCCCTTCGTCAGTGTTGACCACGAATTGCAAACTGTTATAATCTGGGTTTTAAAACCGGTATGATTATGACACCGGTGTTGCACTAATTCAAGGCTGTAACCGATATAATACCGAAATCGTTACACTTACTGAAATCACAAGAAAAATGTATGGTTCCAATTTAAAAAAATTAATTTGACTTTAAAATTTCTCATACCGAGCAATTTTTGTAAACTTTCTTTCGTAACTTCAGTGCGTCACGAGATATTTCCGTTATCAGATAAACGAAGCACCCTGTATAAAAGGTCTTCCATTAAGGGGTATCTTTTTAAGTTTCGCGCTATTTTTGTATTTGTGAATAGCAGAGTTGTTCCTCTTCGACACGTGGTTAGTCCAATTTTAAAACATTGGAAAATTGTAGAAATTGCAAAATTGTAAAAAATTGGTAATGGTAAAACAAGTAGTCTGTAATTTAATATGCAAGTGCTATTTTAGCTAGCTGCTTAAACCTTATTGCAGTAATAATTCGAAGCTGTAACTAATAGATTCACGTCATCAAATATTTTTAACATGTCCACAGCTTTAAATTATACATAACCATTTTTGTCATAAATGCATAAAATCCGCAGTCTATTAATAACACTTGAAATCGTATGGAAATCGTAGTGGAACAGGGCACGGGTTGATTCTACATAAAAAAATTAAGGGAATAATTTGATATAAAATTTTTTATTCCGAAGCTTCGTTTTGATGAAATCGAATTTGTAAACGCAGAGAATACGCGTGCAATTCGGTAAGGATCGTCTGACGCGTCTGACAATGGCCAACCTATTCTACTGCCTGCATGTGCCAAAGCAGACGGAGTCTGTGGATATTTAAACTCGATGTTCTCGAAAACGAGGCGTCAAACGAGAAAATGTTATTCCGTTTTCTTGATTTATTTTCATATGTAGAGTCATTATAGTGTAGAATCATCATTAATATAAAATTTCGTAGAACTTCAACAAGTAGAATCTTATTGAAATATTAACATATTCGTATAGTCTACTGCTCTATTCAATGTGTTTATGCATATGCTACCTAAATCTTATTTGGTTTAAAGCAATAAATACATAATAATAATTTATAATTTGAAACCTTCAATTGTTCGGTTTTGTGCTAAAGCTATCACCTCGCGCCCTCAAGTTAATTTTGGTATTAATGAATTGATATTCTGTGGAGTTAATCACGTGACAATCGTTTTTAAGTAATTGAATAATGCCAGTCACCGATAACCCTCGTGACATTCGATGTTGTTAAAGGAATTAAGAATATATATTATCAATATATTCAAATTAATAATTTTAAAAAATTTGGTATCAACGTATTGATGACTAAACAATTGAGTAATGCCAGTCACCGATGACCCTCGCGACATTCGACGTTGTTAAAGGAATTTAAGAATATATATTATTATCAATATATAATATTAAAATTAATAATTTAAAAAAGAGGCTTGATACTCTCTGTCTCGTATCAGAAGCAGACGATTTTTATTTTGTATAAAAATCTAGTATTTACAATGCGCGCTTGGTTCTCTCGCCTTTATTATCGATTGGAATAGATTATTCGTTCGCCTATTCGGTTAAATGCATTGATATCGCGACAGCGCGTTTATATAATATTTAAGAAATAATTATTCGAGAATTGCGTAAATTTTTACCATAAATTGCATACATACTTTGCTATACCATCATACTGACACAGATTCTGTCTCGATAATTTGCTGACTGCACAGTGCAAGCGCTTTTTATGCGTTCGACCGTTCAATATGTGATTTTTACGATTTTTTTTTGCGCGCGGAATACTAGTCCGAACACCGTTCCGAACCACCTCTCTCAATTTTTGAGCGATTTAATTTTAAATGGAAAAGTTAATAAATGTTCGACTTTTTTAAATATTCTGTGCGGAAAACGTTTCTAGCGGAAACTAAAAGCGGTTTCATTGTACACACTTCCATAGCATTGTTGGTTATAATTGGACCATAAAATAATATAAATACTATCGGTGTTAGTACCAAATTTTATTTCATTTAATATTTAGCAGAGATTAATCAATTACAAATTAATTCCACAGAGAGCACACTAAATATCAATAACTTCTGTTTGGGTTATGGCAAAATAATAAATCTTCGCCTATGAACTAGGTGACGATATTTATTAGTTTAAAAATGCTTGTTAGTTAAAATTGCAGATGCTCTGAAAGAATTACCTGATAATTTATATACCTGATTGTGAGAGCTAAAATAAATCTTGAGATTTCCTATAAAGCTAGTATATTAAAATTCACAAAAATTGAGAACATGGTTGTTATTATAGAAATAACAAAATTCATTTTACTATGTTTGTAAAAAATTGTTTCCAGATTTCTGTATAATCCCGTAATTATTTTTACTTGATGCAGAAAAATTAATATGGAGAAACATGTAAACTACAAAACGAGGTTAATAAAATTTGTAAAATTAAAAGTTGCACACAACATTCTCTCATTGCAAATATATGAAATATATGTGATGTATGAGAGCAATACGTCTCTATTCTGTCACATGCTGCACAGCCATACACCAAATTGCCATTTCCACCACTTTGTGTATTTTTTAACCTTATACCTGAATCGTATTATGGAAAGATTAATCTATATTCTTTCAAAAATATAATGTAAAATAGAAATTCAAATGTTAATATTTAATAGTAGTCCATTCCATTCAACACCTAACATTTATGTTATGAAATATATATTAATTTATTTACGTAAAGCTATTACAAATATGCATACATATATTTTGTATGTTATGTGCTCGTACATTTTCAGGAATATTTGTGTTTGACGACTGAGAACCAAGTTTCAATGTTTAAAGTCGCAATATTTCATATTAAACTCCACGTTTTTTTTGCAGAAATACTGTCATTTTGTAATCCTGGATTTTGGTCTCTATGTACTTCTTTTTTTTTAATATGGAATGATGTATATCTGTTATTTATAATGTTTTTTAACAACTGTACCTACAAAATGGACGATGGATTAATATAAAAATATTCCTTTTTCGAAAAAAACTGTCACAATGATAATGTAATAATATTTGTTTTATCCAATTTTTATAAACAAATTCGGAAGGTCGTCAGGAATAATTTTTTCAAAAACTCTCTTATCAATACAAGACCAACTAGATTCCGTAATTAAACATTATAAAATATGAATCACCTGTTCCATACATTTTTAATGATTACACGTGTCATAGTTAATTATTCAGCAATTTAACACGATGTCTGCGGTGCCGATCCCATTTTGAGGTTGCATTATCCCGAGCACTGTCCCATTCCATTATTTTAAGTTGAGATTCCATTATTTGCATTTCAACTTGAAACGCAATGGAAACGTTTATTTAAAACAGCATTAAATTCTATGTTAAAACATTTCTTATCGAAGCGAACAATTTTTAAAGCGCTAGCGACGATAATTGAAATCTTTCGCCGAGAAAACCGTAATTTTCATTTTTAATTCTTAAACAAACTTTGAACATTCAACGATAATTTTCATTTGCAATTAGAATCATTAGTTGTCTCATTTATTAATTTTCTTGCGTTTTCAAACGAGCTTATTAGAAATAATCTACTTAGAACTAATATAAATAACTGACAAAACGTAGGGTAGTTGATAAAGTAGATAAGAAAACAAGAAGGTTGAGATTGTGTATAGCCAAATTCTTGCCACCTCCTCAGAATTATTTGCATTATTTTTCTCTTTTTCAGGAAGAATTAATTTAACCGTTTGAGAGATGTTGAACTGTTTGTATTTTTCTGAATACAAACGAAACGCTGACTTCGCCATATATCAGACTTCAGGATTACGAATTTGCACAATTTCAAGTTTAGCATGGCTTCAAATGGGAGCCATTCTAGTACACATTATGCGGCTTCATTTCATTTTCAAAGCTATTTCTCACGGCTTTGATTGTGTGCTAAATGTTCATTTGTTTCGACGTTGGGACATTCAGGTTATTTCGGTGTTCGTTCTTATATATGTATAATACAGTAATGCACGCGGGATAACGAGACCATGTACCACGTTTTGTTGAAAGAACAATACCAAATAGATTAGATTGTTAGCAGAATTAATTAATTGCCATTCCTGCCGTCATACAGTTTGATTAATTAACAAATTTTTGGTGGAAGTTTCGAATGTTCGATGACTCGCTATTGAATAGTAATAAGTATGCTTGATAGTTAGTTAATAGTTATTAGATAGTTAAGTTAATTGTAAAACAGCGAAGTCAGCTAAGACTTTCGCCCTATATTACTGCCATTTCATCATTATCGTTGTTTAAATGTCTTTAAATGTCTTTTTCAAATATAATTTAGCCGACTATTAGCACAGATTTTGTAAAAAGTGTGTCTCGAGGTCGAATAAATTGTTACTCTGTTAAATTGTACAAAAACTTGGAAACTGGATGAATTGTATAGATTTTTTTAGTGAATGCATCTCCTCTCCTAGTTTCATATATGTATTACGAAAACATCATCTCGAGAGCTAAACTACTTCGAAGATTCCAGTGGTGCTTGCCCGTAAACTTGTTCTTTAAGATGCTTCACATATGCCTGTAGTGACTAACAAAAGCGTCCAATATTATACTTACTTCAATTGTTTATAGAGAACAAGAGGTGCAGAATCACGCGATAGTAGTACATGTAACATTTTAATTTAATGTTAAGGATTTAATCTTAGAATATGCATGTAAAATTTTAGCAATTTCCCCTGATTATGATAGAATAAAACCGTCGGAGAAAGTTATAAAAATATAGTTTGTATAATATGTAAAAATGTTCTACGCAGTGCTTTCTGTTAACTAAAAGAAGTAGGTTAATGGAATATTGTCATCCGTTTAGTGTGCAAGATTGCCGAGCGTTTTATCCCGGGGCGTTTAATCAATTACGTCTAATTAAAATGAACTATTCCAAACTAAGAACACAGTGCCACTGTTTAACAGATAAATGACAACGATAACGTTCGCCAATATCGTCGCGACGACCGTGGGGTAGGAAAAAGCTCCGACGAAAGCAAGCTGTGTTTGTTGTTCTCGAAATTTCGCAGCGCGTCCTCTTAAAAGGATATGTTCCAGAATATTGTTGCCTTTCGCAAACAATTACAACAATCCTCTCAAGTGTCCTCCACGGACATACAAAAGCAGAAAAGGAGTAAATGAAAATGGCTTTGGCGAAACAAAAAGCGTAAGAATAGAGAGAGGAAATTAAAAGCCAGAGCGGAGACGTAACGACGCTAAATTCGAATGGAAATAATTGATACGTGTGAAACCGGTGGAAACGTGCCGTAAATTATAGATTAAACGTAATATAAATTACTCGTTCCGATAAACAAATAGGAACCAGTAGGAACTTTATTATTGGCTACATAATTAATTACGACTAGGTGAAAAGATTTTCTAACAGAAACTGATTGCAAAATTCTCAGAACTGATTATAATATTTATATACAATATAAATTTTATAATATTTACACTATATTTGAGTGTTCACATTATTGTTAGATTTTGTGCATTTATAGTAACTTTGGTTGCACAAAATTCGGCATCAGAGATTTTTAGTTTCTATGTGAACGTACATACCAGTCCATAAAAATTGGAAATCAAATTTTTTAATGTTTCCAATTTTTATAAATTAGTCCATAACAATATTTTCGTTAAGATCCGCCAGTCTATTTAGTTTATTATTATCATATGAATATAATTATTAAGATAATATAATTAAGAGCCTTGAGTTTTACTATAATTTGAAAAGCATTTTTTATTACTATTATAAGTAAGTAATAATCATACTCGTCTACATGATATATTTTTAAAATGACTTCAAATATTTATTTTTGCACGTACTCGTATATTTTCTAGGCTGTGGATTTCATGCATTTATGACAACAATAAAATTTTTAAAAATAGTAAAATTAGAAAAATTTAGCTTCTTAAAATTATTAAGTACAGAGAGAAATGCCTATTTGTAATTGGTGCGATTTTCCATTTCTGCAATTGATGCAATCGATTTGTATTTTGCATAAAAATCACCGCAGTGTTGTAACTAAAATGTAAGTTATTGACAAGTATTTTCATTGAGAGAATTATCAGAGTAGACTGAAGAAGATTTGGAAATCTGGTCGCTCGCGTGACACTGTTTAAATTTTAGTCGGGCAATATCCTGAGTAATGCATTGCAACACGCCGATGTCTGACCACCGCGGTCACTTCCTTGGCTTAGTCATGTACAATTAATAACAGCCGAATTCGCCAGCCCGTTATTAATATCGTTCGGTATTCTAATTGCTACGAGGGTTATCGATTTCAGGATTAATAGTAATTACATATTATGAGGAACAAAGCGCCGCATCCTTGCCAGGGCGGTCCGAGACAATCAGTCGTGTCATCATTATCGCATTTAGTTCGAAGACTATCGCTAGACTGCGGACCTGCATGCAAAATAAATATTTTCTATATGTATTAGTTGTAAGAAGCAGAAGTGAAATTAAAATGTTTTTCTTCTTTCAATAATTTCAAAATTCTTGTAATGTCTTCACGGTTTTGTATTGTATTCATTCATTTTTGTCGTAAATGCATAATTGTATTTGTATGTATTTGTTTATATTTTATTATGGTTTAGTTTTATTTGACATAATTGTTAATTGTTTTGCATCTCGCACACAGTGACTGCTGTTCCAAAATTCTTTTGCATTAAGTACGAATTAATCGAATAATTGATTGAACATTTAAACCAACACAGATTGTAAGAAAATTCAAGTCTACTTTTAACAATACTTCGTCTTTGTGCAGATTGTATTTTATAATTATCTATTTCTCTTCTTCTTTATTCTGTTCTACTTCTACACACTCTTTGTATGTTCTACTTTATTATGCACAATATTTTCGTGAAATTTTTAAAACATTGAAAACAGAAATATTCATAATTCTTTTGTTTCAATAGAAAAAAATGTTATTTTGATAGATATTTTCGTTTAGACAGCAGATTTATAAATCAATTTCCTGATCTTTTTTCTAAATAACAAAAACAGTAACTACTGAACTAGTTACAAATTAGATAAAATTCAAAGTGTCCTACAAATTCCACGAACTGCCTAAAAATATCAGAACTGTAGAACGAAACAGTCTTTTTTCGAAACACAGACTACAGGACGGCGACCATTCACGTTTATAAGAACTGAACAGAAGACAAAAGACCCGGTAATCCATGGTCTTACGAGAGAAAGCTCCAACGGCTCGCGATTTATATTGGTCGGATTAATTTCGAGTTCGCAGAATCATGTCGAGAAAATTACGAGCTAAGGAAATTTCTTTTAATCGCCGGTTTCACTGCTAATATATTGCAAAATCGGAAATACCTTTTTACCGAGAGAAAGATTCTACATCACACCATCACGCTAGTATTTAATCGGAGATGAAATTTCAAGATCAATAGAAAAATGTTGCAGGATAAAAGTGGATTAAAAAAATTGTTAATTAATGTTAGCAAATTGCACATAGTGTACCAAATGTTGCAAAATAATATTACAATGTTTTACAATAGGAAACAATGATATCGAAAAGAACATTATAATTATATTATAATACTGTACCATATCATTGTAATTCTATCTTGTGCATAGTTTCATATATCACATAAGATTGTTCAATCTTTGGATGGTATTTCATTATAATAATAACCTGCATATGAATTTTAGTAAAATCTTCATAAAATGTGAATTCAAATTTCAATTTCATTATAACCAATATAACTTTCGAGCACATTCCTACATTCCTCCATCGTCTCGTAATTTGTAGGAACTTCGAATTAATAACTTTCTTGAAAATTAATATTCTCCTCCTATATTGAAGCAACGCCATCACAACGTGTGTAATCAGATTAGGACATAACAATTTAATAGGAAATTGGAATAAACACGTTCGCGCGTGTGAAGCACAATAATATTTAATTCGATAACAATCGCACTCGAATAGAGTGGAACAATATTAATGCGTGCAGTGAAAAACAATAAAATTCGATATGTGTGGAGTAATAAAACGTGTCAAGTTGTAAACAATATAATAAAATGATTTTATTGAAATTTGATATATGCTTGCGACTATAAAACGGTCAGTAGTAAAAAATTGTAATTCTCGTACTAAAACTAAAAATTTTAATGCATCCAAAATTGGGTTTCACTAAATTTTGTAATTATTTTGATAATTTTAGAGAAAAATAAACATTCCGCAACGAAAAAATTTCGAGTAACCATATTAGCATTCGCGACACAATTATATGTTCAGAGTGAATATTTTTGTGAGTCATGTCCACGGAATATTATTTCTTTATAGATTTAACATTAATGCTTTACATTTTATTACGTACAACTATAAAAGTGTATCCGACTTCACATTATTTTTAATCCTCTGAAACGATCCAAATTGGAAACGACATTGCGTAAACAACAATTTAAACGATCGAATTATCCAAGCTCCATTATTATGGAATTTGTAGGGAATTACATTACGATTCGAACTATTTCAATCAAGTGTAATTAAATACAATCAATCAATGCAGTTGAACGTTTCAAGGTATAATTGATTGTATTGCAACGAGATAGTCGTTGTTCGGTGCAGCTGGTTTTTAGGTTCCGGAAAATGTAAAATATATTGCGCCGCGAACGGAACGGTGGGTAAGGTGCTATCAAATACATCAATTTCAATACATCAATTTCAATACATTTCGATTGCATGTCTTTTCTCCCCCGGAACAATATTGTCGTAAACGCTTCTCTCGCGGGACAGCTTTCACGATCAGAGCGATCCGTTTTCAAAATCGATCATTTTATACAATCGACAAAAAAAACAACAGGCGAATTCAAGCATACGTAATACATTTATATTCAAATGTTTTCTTTCAAACATAATTTTGATGAGACAAGAGTCTATTTCCATAGAAAAATTATTTCCTGCTCGTTTCCATACAATTGAACACATACGTTTTGAAGTGTTGACCACGTTTTGGCGATTTGGGACCACTGTGCAGCGGGGAAGAAATTGCTCGGGCCTAGTTTTGTATAAACTGTTAATTCCGACGTACCACAACTATTTAAAACCGAGATTTTCTAATACAGGAAATATTCATCCGTAAAAAGAATTGATTTTACATGAAAAATTATTTTGTCCAAGGCTTCGTTTCCAAAGAAATCGAATTTGAAAATTCGTCAAGAACGCGCGCAATTGAATATTGACAGACCCGTCTGTTCACGACCGTCTGTGTGTGCGCGTCTACTTCTTGCAAATACATTCACGTATAATGCACGGGCATCCGACGTATTTTACAAATCGGTTCTCAAGCCTTCCTTTATAATGTAAAAATACTGATGCACTCCACCAACCAAGGCTCATTACGAAACAATCACAACCTTATATGGTTGCTAAAGGGGTCACTTTCCAACCTCTCGTGAAAGCAGACCATCTATTATTAAAGCTGTTAATTCTGAAAGTAAACTTCATGAAACGGCATCGTTTAGTTCCCGGGCTCATTGCAGCATTGCGACATTTATTATTCATTTTAATAATGCTTCAGATTTCGTTGCATTCGCGTCGAGCTCAGCTTCCGTGACAATAAAGTGATTACGAACCTATTTATTAATTGCTCAAAGCTAGTCTTACGATTCCCAGCAGCGAACTGTTGTCAACGTTCTAGAAATGTTTAGTAATCGGTGCAATTCGGTATACTTAACCCAACTCATTAGGCCTCCCCCCTCCACCTACTAAAAACAATACAGTGTGCATAGTTCAAATGATAAAGTGACATCTTGCTTGTATCTTGAAGGCGTCCAAAAAATACGATTTTGGCAATCCTTGAAATAATAAAATTTGGAATAATAAAACATCCTTAAGCACGGCCCGTAGACTTTCAAAAATGATGAGACAATAGATGTATGCAACTATGAGTAGCAAATCTAGCCTCAATCTAACCTAATCAAAGCACAGACTTCCCTAACTGCGATCAGAACGCTTTTACCAACCAATACGCATTTGGCAGCATCCTCCAGCCAATTTCCCGAGGTCCAATCAGAGATCCGAAAAAAGCACATAACCGAAAATCATGTTGCCTTAAGTCGGATTGATGCGGACTGGTTCGTTTGCATGCACACACACACACAAACCCACACACATGCATTTACACGCGCGCAGAGAGTCGGTCGCACGTACACAGGTTCAACGTGGAGCCGAGGTTCTTTGAGTCATCCTCGAGGCACTTGGTCGGCTGCTAATTTAACGAAAACAAATTGCCCCGTCGTTAACCTTTCGAGTATACTCTCGCGCGCGCGCGAGTGTCTCTGCCAAACTGCACTCCAGCCCCCGAAGTTCATTTTTGTTCCGTTTCGCCTTTGATATTAGGCAACGCTGACTGCAGGTTCTCTCCCCCCTCCCTCCCTCCCTCCACCCTCGCTCTCTCTCTCTCTTTCTCTCTCTGTCTCTCTCTGTCTCTCTTTGCTCGTTCATAAGCTTTCAGCCAGTCAAAGAAATCGTTCGCGGAGCCGATTCGAGGACGCCGAACCAGCCAGGTGCAATCGATGCATCGCAATGTTCTCCTTCCGTTTCGCTTCTCAGTTCCTTCCTTCCTTCCTTTCTTCTCCTCTCCTCTCCTCTCCACTCCTCTCCTCTCCTCTCCACTCCTCTCCTCTCTTCTCTTCTCTTCTCTTCTCTTCTCGTGTCCCGTTCCCGTGGATTCGTCAGTTCCGTCGTCTTCCACAGCAACTTCCCTCTGCTTAGACGCTTTGTTACACAAAGAATATGTACGCTGCACACACATACACACACACTTGTGCATGCGTCAACGAGGCGCGTTACGCATGTCACTGCACAGCGCACATTGAATCGCGAACGGGGAACCTGATCACGACTACGATTTCACTTCTGAATTTCGAACGTCAGAAACTATTCAGAACGGTTTTTCCAGGCCCGTCCCAACGCGACGTTACGTTACTGCTCGGGGATATATTGTTCGATCATACGTCGCTGAACGAACAGGAAGAGGTATCATGGTCGTGTGTGCACGTAATAATTGTTCATATACAAGCCGAGCGAATAGAAAATATACAGAGTATCGCAGTTGAAGGTTCCTGTGTAATTGTTTCCCAAACTTGAGCTCGTTGTCAAAAATATTTCAGATGAAACTCGAAAATTAAATATTTCTTCCGATCTAAAATAATTCCATACTATATGATTTTGGTAAATGTATAATTTATATTATAAAATAACCTATAAAAATGATAACCAACTCTCCTCCAACAAAATTCTTTCCATTAACGATGAAGTAGTTGCTCCGAAAGCTTCGCCGAAGAAAATCGAAGAACAGATTTAAGCCACGGCGGATTTTGAAGAAAGTCAACTCGGAGAGCAAGGAATAACAATTTTTTCACCATGGGATTTTTCCACCGTGGGATTAATGAGTTCTCGGCGAAAAATCTGTGCGAAAGCAGATCAATAGAGAGAAGCGTCGGATGGAGAGGTGGATAGAGAAACCGGGAAGAGGACAGTTCGAAGGACGAGTAAGAAAACAAAACGGTAGCCGGGAATGCTAACAGATGGATGTAATGGTAAGGAAGGAGCGATGGAAAAAGGAGGAGAGCAGAGAGACAGAGAGACAGAGAGAAAAGGGGAACAGAAAGTGAGCAGAATGAGGAGTTGAGTCGATCCGAGTGAGTACGTCGTATACATAGGGGATGCAATGTTCCGCGTCTGGCTGTGATCCGTCAAGCGGAAACGACGCAATTTACATGAGGAATCGAGGTAAGGCGTCTCAAGTGTAAGTAGTTAAACCACAGACACGTATATAATTCCTCCTCCTGTGCCGTCCACGAGAGGCATGATGATATCGATGGATCGATACGTGCTACAGTGGCCCACATATCGTCTTGTTTACAGATCCACTCGGAAACCAAATATGTAGCCGTGGAAAGAGTCAAGCGGACCGAAAACTGTCAACCGCACCGGGCTTGATTCTTACGATCAACGAAGCCGATTGAATGAAACTCGGAATTTTCTATAATCCATTTTCATTCGACTTGATTTTAGAAACTATTTACCCCTGCTAATATTAATAGCACCTGGTTTTCAAATTACAGTACTGAATTAATGAAAATTTTACTGAAAATAATGTGATTAAGATCATTGAAATCAATTTTTTGCAGATGAAAACACTTCGAGGATTTAAAGGCGACCATTCGTTTTCTAAATGGGAACTCATGTTTTTTTCACAGCAAGATTTTAGTAAACCTTTTACTAACATCTTATGTGCTCGTAATTAAGTTTGAATAATTGTTTGCAGTAGGAATAACATTGCGTCAGGGCGGAACTATCACAATCTTGTTAAGGTTGGTATTGTTTACTAATATTAACGCAACCACACCAACTGTGAGAGGTAGTGTTGCGAAACGTAAACAGGGGAGAACTATTCAGCCGCTGTACTAATATAAACATTTAGTGTGTGTGAAACATTTGTCCGCGTTATTTGGTTAGTCCGCGTTACTAGCTAATGACTAATGTGGAGGAACGTATTGTACGTCGTCGTTGAATTCGGTAAACTATCATTTGTTAAAGTACGCCTGTGTCAGGCAGTTGTTGTTCTATCAATCTACAATTAATATTTTTTACTCTGTGAAAATCAATAGGCCCACATAAAAAAGTTGTAAAATGCAACTTTTAGTATTTTTTCTACAATTCCGACCAATTGCAATTTTGAAGAAAATTTCTTTTCACATCCTGCAGTAAACTAATTGCCCTAGCTTTCCAAAAAAGTTCCAATCGTATAGTACAATAGAGTAGGCTTTTGTCTATACATATAACCCCACACAATCAAATTTTGCAAAAACTTTTACAGCTTATATCTCAATAACTATTTGTTTGCGACATGTGGCTTCTTTCAAACTTTTTCTGTTCTGAATGAGTGGAATAATTGGAACAATTTTCTTCGTTGTAAACAATTTTGCGGCAAGTTTCTCTTACAAATGTCCACCGATCCGGAAATGTAGATTTATTTAAACGTTTATTTAAATGAAATAATCATTGTTTCGAGAATTTCTCAAGAATTGTAAATTAAGTGTTCAAATACATTTTGGATTCGTTGTACATCGCGGTGTTACGATCGTTATCCATCAAAATGGCGCGCACTTGAAGTGATTGGATTACCGTGGGGGTTTCGAATAAAGCTCTCGATTACCACTCAAAAAGCGTTTAAAACATTTCCGGTAACGCGACACAGCGCGCGTGTTCGATTTAAAGCGTTCTTACACACAACTTTATCAAATGCGCGGTAATATAGGTGTGCTATTTGTTTTATCCGGCATTGTAGATCGATGAAATAAACAGTGGCAGCGACAGCGGCGGAGGTGGCGGTGGCTCGAATGGTTTCCCCGGTTCAAGTTATTTAGCAAGCGCGGAAAACGTCGAAATCGTAGCCGGCATCTGCGAGATATACGTCGCGCTTGTGTCGCACGATAATCCCAATAACTATGTTTACAACTCGATTCCGAAGGAGAATATTGATACGGAGGAAAAGAGGAAATCCGTATCGGTGCTTTTGTGCCGATCTATCGGCGTGATCATATTTTTCCCGGCCAGCGCGGCGCGGCGCCGCGCAACGTGAACTATCTCCGCATCTGTGTCATAGCTGTTTTCATTGCTTCTTTCGTCCCGTAAATTCCCGCCCTTTCGCGACGACCTGCTCATCCAACAAATGCCAATTTCGTGTTCGGAATAATACTTGCTGATAATTACTTCAGTTTAATTAAAGGTACGCTACCGCGCGTCTGAAGAACGATCGCAGTAATCCGACTTATATAGCAAATAATATCAATTTATATTCGGAAATGATTGCTCCGCATTTAGATTTAATTCCCCTCGCCGCGCCGAGAACAATTCGTGTGTTTTCTAGCTTGAAACCGGTCGACTGGATTGTGCTGGATATTTTGCGACATTAGTTGCGTTCATTTCCGTTCATGAGGTATCTTGCAAATCTAAAGTGAAAGCTTCTTTGTGTGAGAGAATTGCGTAAATAGTGAATTTAACCCTTTACACTCTGGATTATTTTTCAAATTTGTTGCCGTTGTTGGTGTACTATATGACTCACAAGGCTGGAGTGCAAAGGGTTAAAGAAGCGTGTATCCTGACCCAAGACCGAGACGAATTCACTGACCTATAACATTTTCGTCTTCCAAGGTCATTCAAAGCTATTCAAGATCATTTAGAGCCGTTGAAAATTTAATTCAAGGTCTAACCCTAACCCGGATATATAGAATTTATTGGTTTTACAATTTTCCTAAAAATTAATATAAAAATCGTACATAATTTTCGCGTGAAGAGATGCAAACGAGTTCCCCACGCAACCGAGAAGTTCTTCCGGGAACAGGTAATTGTACGGCGGGCGTCCGTCGAATTTCCCCGTTATCAGATTCGCGACGCGGATGATAAAGATTTTGCTCACGGCTCGGATAAGTCTTCCGCGCGACCAACGAGAGGCGGGAGAATTTTTCGACCCCGCTGCTAGGCGAACAGCGGCAGGAGAGAACGCGCCGCGCCGCCCGATTTAGATTCATCGAATAGTTCCGATTAAACGTTGCGAAGAAAACTGTCTTTTTTCTTCGAGCTACTCGGTAACGGGGTGTGATTGGAATTTTCAAGTGGGCTCTCCTTCGATAGACGACAATGTTCAAGTGGCGTTCCTCGCCGGACCGAGGGCGAGATCTTCGAAATTAATGAAACTGAAATTCGCCGAGAGTTTCCTTTCAGCGGAAATCAGAGAAACGTCGATCGATTTCGCACTGCGGTTCGGCGCCTCGGTCCTCCTCTTGTCGTCGTCGCAATTAACGAATCAGGAAGACTTTACTCTTTTATGAGCCCGAAGGTGGGAACAAAGAGACGGCTGCAGGGACCAGAGCCACCGGAAACCCTTTTGCATCTACACTCCTGGACAATATGGTCGCACACCTGTGCCGTTTTTAATTTCTCGATACTCTCTTCGAATTTCATTTAATATAGGTCGAAAACAATATAATAGTATTTAAAAATTCTTCTAATGTTTTGACTGTTCTGAATTACTCCTCCTTCTTTTTGTCATAAATGCATAAAAAGAGTGTTTCAAATTGACGAGTCTAAATGGAAACAATCAGACTTTATGCAAAATAAAAATTTTCTACCTCGATTATCTATATCTTGCCATAATAGGCTGAGAGTAATATCGTGGAACCAAAAAGTATTTGGACACTAATATACTTATTAGAAACTATATTTAAACTGTGACAATTATGTAAAAAATGATCGTGCGACAATAAATTTGGACTCATCTTGATACTTTCTTTCTTGAAAATGCTATACGTTTGAACATCTGCGAAAAAGCGTGGCGCGCTAAACGCTATTGTCGTAATAAAAAGCCACTAATGTCATGATTTTGATTAAATTTATATGAAATTTTTCTATCTATTCCGACACTAATTTTATAACAGAAGAAACTTTGAACTAATGGCTTAAAATTTTGGGAAAAAATATTATCAATCACTTAACTGAAAAAATTATTTTCTCCTTTTTAGTGCATTTTAATATGATCGTGGTTTTTAAAAAGTTTTTTTTATTAAAGTGGGAAAAAATCGTACCTCAACTATTAAGGCGTCATTTTAAAGAGGAACCTTCAACCTTCAAATCTACGGTGGATTCAGTCCTGAGAAAGTTTTTGAAGACGTTTGAGTTCGCAGCATTTCTTAGAAAAAATCTTCAGTTTCGCACCTGTTACGTCGCGTAAAAATATCATAAAGGAAAATGAACGCTTTGCATGTCCTAGTCACCGAGAAATTAAAGATGGTGCTATCATTTTGTCCAGGAGTGTGAACCTCCTCCTCCCCCCCTCTCGAATGTTATGCAGCGGCCTCGGGAAACTCCGTACGAATCGAGGTTGAACGGGGCCTGTGCTCGAAGGGGAAATACGAAGCAGAAACTAGTTGTTGCGGAAATCGATTTTCACTGTCAGTGCGGCATTACCCAGCGGAATTCGTAACTTAATATTATCCGACGTTACCGGTTCGCGCGATTGTTACTTAACAATGACGGTATCTGCCGATCGACTGCCCCCGGCTGGGACGTAGAACACTTCCCGTGACGTATCTGCATATCTCTTGCCCCGTACCGACACGCCTATATGTTATATTATTATTCACATTCACCTGCGCCACTACAAATTAGAAACCACCGCACCGGCCACGATGTATCACATGTTCGCGTTTGCGAGGCGTGGGCCGTTTATGCTACCCCACAGAATCGTTTGAACGCGTGTTCGCGTTAACCGTTTGCACTCCGAATTATTTTTCAATCTTGTTGCCAAGAACTCCCTACTATTTTAAGTGTTACGTTTGAAATTTACTTCAAAAGTCAGTTCATATAGGTATTAAATATATAACTCTGTCCAACTTTGTTTTAATTTATATTTGTTTTCAAGTATTTTTGACTAAACAATAAGAAATGCATAGAAAAACCTGTTTCATTTGCATTTTTCTGTCTCTGATGTCGAGCCACACTGTTTATGCATAGTAAAAATTTTGTGCATTAATTTTAAGAAGGAGGGGCTACGTAAAAAATTCTTTCATCCTTTAATAATTTTAATACGTTGAAAATAGTAAATTCATGTTTCTTAATTAAAATGCACCTACCTATTTTTTCCATAATTGCATAAAATCCGCAGTCTACTCATTACATTACTCATTATGATAATAGTAATCTGATGAATCACCTTGTAGGTCAGTCATTTCCATTGCCGACGTTATAAATAATAATATTGAAAGTCACTGCTTAAAAAGTGTATTTGTCGAAGTAATTTTTCAGTGGTTTCGACAGCATGATGAGAGTCAGCTCATGCAGCCTTACGAGCTAATTTAGTTAATTGGGAAAGGGTAAAGATACCGACGTTACTCGAATTGAATCATCTGCGCACTGGCGATTCAATTTGAACTTAAACTGGGGTCAAATTGAACGTCCTCCTCATGCTTGACGGTACCCTATATTTATACTGTTTCGAGGCTCCCTGTTCACGAAGTTGTCTATCATCCTATGCAAATCTTCCTAACCTAACACTGCTTTCGTATAAATTAAACGGTAATGCGTTTTATTCTACATAACTCGAGCAATTATAACGTCGTCGCGTTAACTCTAATGCGTCGTAGCTGTCCACACGCGCTACTGTTGGTTATGCTATCGTCTTGAACAGCAAGACCACCACCATTTTAATTATACATAGTATAATTAATATATATTTAATATATATATATATTAATATATATTTAATATATATTTAATTATACGTAGATACAAATGCAACACTTAACTCCACTAATGAGAGAGAGAGAGTATCATCTTTATGAATTAGTATACTATTATTATATTTTCGAGTCTATGTTCGCTAATAATCGACAAACAACGACTTTCATTTTGTTTAATCAAGCAGTTTATTAGAAAAGTTTAATAACAAGAGTTTCTTTTGAAGACTCAGATTTTCGTTATTTTTGCAAAGTGCTGCGTGAGCCGAGTGAAGAATATTCTCGGAAGTTTACACTGAAAAAGAAACTTCGAGTTTTTAAAGAAAATAGGGTTCTTCAATCTTCCGTGGTGCTGCGTAATTTATTGTCCAAAGTGAAGCGTTAATTAAGAGATGCTATGAAGTTAATGAAAATTGTAGAATTTCTCAGAACACCTTTCCACCAGGCTTTTTCAAAAACGTTGTCTCTCGACGGTCTGCGAAAGTTAAAATTACTTTCAAACTGTATTTTTGTGAAATTATTAGTTTCTCAAGAACTACTGTATACATATACTCAATACATAATATTCGATACTCGATAATCAATATTCGATACTCAACATTCAATACTTAATATTCGATATTCAATATCTACTTAAATAAATGGAGACAGAAACTGACTTTTTGGGAGCTCAAAATCAGAATACCCCATTTCAAATTGTACTAAAATCCATTAAGTATCTCAAATTAATTTAGATTGAACATAGCTTGTTCGTTATTCTGAAGAATAACTGGTGCAGATTGAAACTTCTCTTAATAATTTGTGCAACTGATACAGTGATAAAAACATTTTTATAAAGGTCTTGAATATATTTTGATTGAATTCAATATTGAAGATTGTAGCATTGATTTAATAAGAATTTCATTGAATAATGTCTATGAACATTTTTACTATATTTTAATTCGATTTACTATATTTTATTATAAGTACTCGAGGGTTACAAATCTAATTCAACGAAAATTTTAGTCGGTGTTTATAAAGATTCGAACTATTGTTTGGTTTAATTCGATATTTGCTAATTGCAGTACTTTTTGGGGGCTCAAAATCAGAACAGCCCATTTCAAGTTGCACCTAGTTATTTTTATCACGAACGTATAAAATCCCGAGTCTACAAATAAAACGATGTAGAGCGGACTATTCGTTCAGCACTAGTGAAAAATGTGTCACCTGAACGGATATGTGTGGAGGATTAATCCGAGCAGTTGCTCAATTATGAAGGATGGCGGGGGTTGGTAACAAAGCGTCGCATTGTTAGCAGAAGACGAATCGCTATCGTACATTCGAATCAAGAGAACCCACTCGTACTAAGACAAATGTATAGGCATGTTTCGATTTTCGATTGGTACAGCGGGATGGGACTAGCAACGTGATTAATGACACCTCGGGCGTGGTTGTATCGGTACAACTGGAATCATTTGAGCGGTTTCGGACAAGCTCAAGTGAAGTACGCGTACAAGGCCCACGTTACAGTAGTATATCAACCCTTTGCCCGTTGTTCTTGCCCTTCGCTAAAACCGGCTCCACAATTGTGAAACAGAGCACATACATACGCACACGTACACGGAGAGATATAAGGATTGGTATACGAGCAGTACATGGTGACACGTCGTTGTTCAAGTCACGCGTTCGGGTCACGCTGCGGTTGCCCCGGACAATGCACTTTTTGAGAAAGGTTCTTTATTGCGCCTCATTGTATATTTTCGAAGGCATTCGCCCCGGCCAGACGAAGTCATCACCGGTTTTTGTCAGCCGTGACGGTCCAGGCGGCGGCCACTGAAAGATTCAAATTCGTGAATTTCAAATTCCGCGAGAACTCGCCGCACAATTGTGCACCGAACACCACCGCGCGAGTATGCTTGCTCAGAAAACCGTTGCGTTCGCTGCTTTAAACCTTGTATACGTCGCAATATACTTCGCGAGTATTAGCGTGTACGTTATAAATTCGCTCGTGTTCCTGGACTCGACACTTAAGTGCTGCTAATTTTACAGATTTCTCTCTTTTTTATTTAGCACCGAGAATCTCGATCTTTATGCAAAATACACATTTACTAAGTAAGTTGATTGTGAAAAACAGATGACCACACGATAGAATGTATTTCTTTGTTGAATAATTTTAATAAATTGATAATAATGATATTAATATATGTAGTTTGAATAACTTGTTCATTTTATTTTAACTTGAAATGACCCTTTCTTTGGTCTTTCTACAAGCAATTTTTGAATTGACCAAAATATTTTTTTAGGTTTCAAAAAGTAGCACAATAATGCACACACACACAAAATTTTATTTCGAATTTGAACAGGAAAACAGGTATTTCTACATAAATATTTACATTCAGGAATATGTACTTACTTCGTGGGCGTGTCGGGTATTGTGGAAAATAGAAAACCGAATTGATTTTTCATGGAAAAATAAACGAGAATTGCAGAACGAATTTTTCTTTAAATAAATGAAAAATGTGAGGTGAAATTTTTTCCATGCGGGACTTCATTTTTCGGAACAGTCGATTCTAAATCGACAAAGGATCAGAATATAAAATGAACTACGCAAAAGTTTTGTAGAACAAATATGTCTGCTTACCGTTTGCTATGTATATACTATTGCTTTTGTATTAATACACAACCCTTATGAATATGAATTTTTAAGAATAGTTTTTGAAAGTTAGAAGTAAACGTTTGTCAATATATTACAAAACAAAACTATAAAATGTGAATTTGTTTAAATATTTACAATCTCCACTAATTTTTAGTTGGCGTTGTAGTTCTATTTTCTATTCGCACGTGGATGAATTAATTTTGTGATTGTACTTGCATTATCCAGTGTAAAGAGCTTTTGTAACAAACTAATACAGTACAAAACTACATCGTTTTTCTGGCTGCACGTCTTCGAATAAGGTTGCAAGCTTAAATTATTATAAATTTAAGTGCTTTCTGATACTCTTGAACTACACATCCGTTGCTTCAAAGCACAGGACAGTTTTGATGTCTCCCGAGGCCATGGAAGAAAGTATTACATGAATGATTCGGATGCTCCCGCAATGTCTTTATAATTTCCCCCGTGCTACGAAATCTGTTTCTGCTAGGAATAATTTCATGCAGATCGTTTCCCAAACGAGACTTCTTCTCTTGGGAAACGTTCACAGAATATTTCTCAGGGAGTTGTGTCGTCCTATTATCTACTCTTTAATTACTAAATTCAAAAAATCGAGTTTTAGCAATTTCAAACCAATTTTTAAATTCAACAATATACCAGCATTAGTTCGTTTGAATGTTCGAAGATTATAAATTATTTTTGTCGACCATCTTCTTTCGAATTATCTCTTTGTATTTACAATGGAACTTTTTGTATTTATATTTATGGTTTTCACTACTGCGGCACAGTTTTGTGAACTTGACATTTTCGAACTGCTATTTTTACAGATACTTATCATATATAAACTTTACAAAAAACTTTATGCATTTATGGCTCATAGAAATTTTCAAAAAATGCCAGAATATCAAATTCGATAGCATTCAGCATGATTTTTATTTGTTTTGGATATACAAAAGCTGTTCCCATTTTTAAAAAATTTTACTTCATTCCACTTTCTAAAAATTTGTCTATAAAAACGGGAAATTGCATAAACATCCGCAGTCTATTGATGATATTAAACTACTATTTTTAAAGCTACTTGTATTTTAGAATTTTCCATTTATTGCGTATCGTACTCGAACTTAACCGCGTTTAAAAACGCGAATAGTTTCCAAGATGAACAGCACTTTCGAGGAAATATTATCACGGGATCACGATCCTAATACTCTTTTATAGGCAATTAAAAACTACGTCGATTAACGCAGAGAAAACTGTAGAATTCTTCTTGAACGAAAAGTTCAATTACAGTTTCTGTCTTCGCTGATGAGAAAGTGCATAAAAGTGAATTTCCTTTCTATTTCCAACCGCTTTAAAACCGCTTGTCTCAGTTGCGACGAGTGCCCTCTGTCTTTATCCTCTTAGCAAGTATAAATGTGTTATATTATGTTAACACATAATAACTCCACGGTTGTCTAATTATGCATTCTACGTTTTACCGTGCTTAAGACAAAGGAATGGCGCGGCGGGCAACAAACGTGCTCGGAAGAGGACGAGATGGAAATCGACTTAACTGGACGAGAAAAGTTAAACAAATTCGGCGGATCTTATTCTCGGAACGTTTCACTCAGACAGTTTCGTCTTCCTCGAGAAGATCACTATGAGACAAACACAGGTGCGAAAAAAACGTCGAATGAGTTTCGAAACTTACAAATTTTTTCACAATCTTTATCAAATGGTACATCAACAAATCATCCGACAAAAATTGTTTTAAAAATAACGCTATTTTTGGTGTCACGTAAAAATTGTTATTAGAAAATCAGTAAAGTCGTAACAGCAAATAATGAAAAAATTTAGGAAAAATTCGTTATTTCTCCCGAAGTCAAAAGTAAAATGTCAACCGGAATAAACACAGAAAATGTATTTTCTGCAGCTTTAAAATTTGGAAACGTTTTGCCGTTTAGAAAGCTGTCCGGATGTCGGATAGAATTATAATCAAGAAGAGATCGAAACGAGTACGTCGAATGGTGTAAAGCTGAGTATTTTAGTTCGTGTAACAGCTTTTTTAACTGGTAAATTGTTTCCAGCCCCGGAAAGTGCATTGTCTAATTTTATAAAATCTGGAATGTCACTCGTTTTGAGACATTTGCGAACATTCTATCTGGAAAGGAAAAATGTGTCGACTTCAACGGCCACGTATTTCGATTAATAAATTCACTGCTATGAAAACTGAAAACGGAGAAAACGAACGTTTCACGTGTTAAAAAAGACGTACGTCGGAAAGGCATTTCAAACTACAAAACTCGTGTAGGCTACTTCGTTTAATATTTACCACAAAGCTCTGTTCTTTGACAACGGCCATTGAAGGAAATCAACAAATTAAACAATAGTTGGTAATTGCAATATAAAAATCACTCGGAACTTAAATTACGAGACCAAAAACACAGCACAAAGTGGAAACAATTACATTCCATTGTAATTGCTGTTTTCTTTTCACGTTTAAAAAAGTTAACAAACGACAAATTAAATAAAGGTGTCTGTATAAAGTACGTGTTTGTATGCATTTATAAGGTATAACCATCCTCGAAATGTTACAATATGCAAAATTATGACGTTTACGCAGTATAAATTATATTTTATTTAGCGAACCTATTGATAGTCATATAATATTTTACTGGGATTTTTGTTTCACTTTTACCATTAAAAATGTGACGAATAACAAACGAAACCAATTAAAAGCGGACGGGTGCATCGTGAATCCTTATGCATTTATGAGTTGCAAAAAAAGCTTAAAAAACTTGCGAAATGCAGGTACAATTGAAATTAAACGCAGAATTTGTCGTTCATTGAATTTGTCGATTGAAGTGAAGGTAACAATATAATAATTATTGTTAACAAATGTCAAAATAAAAATACATGTGCACAAGTATAAAAATTCATTAGCAAAAAGAAACATATTTTATTACCAGTTATTACTTGCTGTTCACACATGAAGTGGAGAGAACAATTTAAAAATTATTAACGAACGTCTACATTTACACGAGTAGGATAACATTCAACAAAGAATGTGAGAGGATATTTTTCATTTATTGAAACCATTAGCAAAATTTTATATTGCACTCCACTCATTGTTTCGTTCCCGAAATTAAAATAACGATAGAAGAATTCTTAACAAACGTCGAAATATTGTATGTATTGCGAAGATACATTTTTCATTTACTGAATCCATTAGTAATCAAATTTATATTTCACTCCAATTATCGTTTGCATCCACGATGTTGAAATTCAAATACAATACCCGAGTCAATATTAAAATAAAAATATAAATGTGCAAATATAAAAACTACGTACGAAGCACACGGTAGATCTAAAATGTTTTTGAACAGTAGATTACCGAGAAATTATGGATAATCAAAATTTGACCATTTGATAAAAAAAGATAGTATAATCATGAATTTGGGCTCATTTTAAAGCTTGAAGCACCTACTTTCGGAAGGAATCATTCGTTTTGTTCTATGTATATATTATTTTGCATGATGTAGCAGGTGAAAATCTGAAGACTTGTTAATCTTGGTAAGAAATGCTACAAATTAAATCGTCTGTAAAAACAACAAAAAATTTTTTGTCTGAATCACTCTATTACAGATTTGAAGATTTCCCTTACAACGACTGCTTGAAACTTAATCTACGTAAAGGTTTTACGGTGTATTCGTACAGATTGTAAAGATAACAGTATGTATATAGTCAAACCTTCATTAATAGACTAGAAAAACTTGTAGATCAAGTTTTAAACATACGTTGTAAAGGAGAACTTTCGATCTTCATATCTACGGTAGTTTGAATCACGAGAGAAATTTTTCAACGTTTTCACACGCGTTTCAATTTGTAACGCAAAAAAACAGAAGTTTCACCTGCTGCATCATGCAAATATTGAATTGTTGAACTATTTTTCTTTAACGAAATTAATAATAGTAGAATATCCGAGTAAATATTAAAGTAAAACTGTAAATGAACAAATATAAAAATTTTGTAGGAAGCTGCATAATGTTCTAATGAGACTCCCCTGTCACGATTAATTAACGTGCGTGCATGCAAGTTCGGAAAAGTTCGGAAGCTTTAATCCGTGATCGAAAGACCAATATTTCGCGAGTGCATAGTATCAAGTTGAACAATAACCATAAACGCCGGTTATAATGCAACATCGAGAGCGCGTGATACTTGTATAACCACGAGAGAGGAGCTCGTTGTAGAGAGCTCTTTACACATACACCGGCGATTACGCACACGGAAACGAGGACGCCGCGCACACAGGGGCCGTTGATTTGTGTGCACGAACGGTATATTTCACCGATAATGATATTGACAGTGATTAGAACGTTCGATTAAATCTGCGCCCAACCAATCAAGTCAGTTGCTATTTCTAATAACTATGGCGTACTCGTTCGCGAGGCCGAGTTCCGCCGAAATTCGCGTCACGCTGTTTATCTTTTACTTTATAGCCGAAGAATCGAGTTCCGTTTGTTTCGCGTCGATTCCCAGCTTCCATCATATCGATTTACATTCGAATGTTGAAAAAACATTTCGCTTCCGTTACGATTCGCAATTCCACGCTCGAACTTACAAAAACATCGACTCGACGAAAACAAACAACGCCCGATAGTGCTTTCTTATCAAATTGTTTTATTATTTTCGGATATACAGGCTGTTCCATTTTCAGTTCTTCACGCAATCACTTCCCACACTGCACCTCAGTTAAAGAAAAAATTTCAAACACATTAACACGTGTATACGTATAAATCTCTGTCGAGAGTTTATAAATAAAAAAATATTGTTTTGTAGTGATTACGAATTTTATTCTTTGACGTGAATCGGTGTGCTTTTATTTGGGTAGATGTATAGACTGTTTCATGATAACTTCATTGACCTACAATTAGGAATGGCGCGAAATGCTACTTCCGGATCACTCATGACTCAAGCACGTTTGTTCCTAATTACGGTGATTATTCACCGTTAATCACTAAATGAATCACTACCTACGATATGCTGGGCTTTGAAGGTCATTCAAGGACATTCAAGGTCATTTATTGCTGTTTAGTGCCCCAGATTTTTGGATGCTCACACTCTATACATATACATGTTACACCATTCGTGTCTTTTTGCTTTCACTATTGAAACAATGAACATTCACAGAATGAAAATAGAAGTAACAGAACGTTAGTGTATGTTTCACACTCGTTTCCACAGCTAATTGTAATTTATGCGATAGCTAAAAATTATCCTGCGTGGAACGCTAATAAAATAATTATAATCCACAAGGCAGCAATATTTGAGAGCCCTGAAAGTCAAGGAAAACTGCATCAAACATAGTGCAACGTCGAGCTGTTGATCTTTCGATCGTTCGGGCTTTGATGGCGTTTGCACGTGATGCGTCGCCTAAGAAAACTCAAAGGGCTGTCCTTGTGATGGCAGACGGAGCCAACACTTTAGGTTATAAAGTGTTTATTGTAAACAAAACGTTGAAAATACGTTGGAAAATTATGAACATGATGGTACGGAACCATGAAAACACGAGAAAAGCTGTACATTGCAAACAATGTACTTAAACGTTTCGGCATAACAAAATCAGAAATTTAATTTTTCATTTCTAGAAAAATCGAATAAATTTAGATGATTTTATGTAATTTTAGTATTGCAAAAATGTGTGTATTTGAATTTGTTTAATAATTTTGATGGTCGTTATAGAATTTCTCATTGTCAAATTTCATGGAGAAATCGATTTTTTTAATTTTTCAAGAGAAACAAGGGTTGTTGCACTAAATAGCCGAAACATATTAATCTATTAAATATAAAATTGAAATGAAAGCACTATAATGTTCGTAAAATTCGAATGTTATTTTGGAAAATATTTAGTGAATGTCACACTGATTTACAGACACATTAAGCCTAATTTATGATCAAGTAAAGAAAGCGAGAGAGAAAGAACAAATTTTTCCTAATTACCTGTTCGCATAAAATGTTATTGCAGAACTAGAACGAAACAAGGAAATAAAAGTTTCGTTTACGGTTATGGCTAATGATTTTTTAATTATTTCTGTTCAGTAGCGATTACGATTCAAGCGAAAATGTGCAAGCGTGGTGGTATTGTACCTGTAATTTCTGGATTTTCCAACATTTCGATCCATTTATAATAAAATATTTCTGCACCTAATTTCGTTCGAATATTTATTAGTTACCCTACTCGGCCACTCTTTAACTTTATGTAGTATCGTCAATACTTATAATCATAAAAATTAACAAGTGTTAGGCAATACGTGAACTGAGATTTGTGTCAGAAATAAATTGATTTCACATTTGATGTTCATAGTCGATGTAAGAATATTTATTCAAAGTTAGTGGTAGCAAAAACCTATTGTATTAAACACTGTACACAATGTTTTGTATACAACACTGAAAAGTTTTGTACCGTCGTTGTAACCTGTTAGTTTTGAATACGGTTGATCTTCTGCAGCAGAGTGGACACATTTGCCTCAATTGAGGAAAAAATGTCCCAACCATAGTTGGGACTTTATTTCAAAATCTAATGTTCAAAATTAATTCTTGTGCCGTACTTCTCACCACAATAATTTGCTAAACGTATTTCGTGTTCTAAAGGGAAGACTTGAAATCTTCAAATCTTTGGAAGATTCATTTACGAAAAATATTTTTGAATGTTTTTAGAGACGCTCCGATTGGTAGCAATTTTTAGAGAAGACATGCCCGGAGTTTCTCACCGGTGACCTGATGCAAAAATGAATTCCGGCTGGTTAAAGTAGAAGCTTTCAAGTTTGAATAGAACCTGAAGGTAGGAGTTAAAAATCAGCTTGGTGCCTTAAAATGGTGTACAATAAACCAGTGAATTTTAACAGTATTGCTTGGTGAAATTCATAACTAGACTTTGGATTTTACGCATTTATGATAAAAATGAAGAAATATTTTCTGGATGCACTTGCTTACAGGACTGTTCTCGCGAAGGTATAATCAATAAGCGAGTTTTCTGTATCGGTGTCTGGACGGCAGCAAGCTGAGACCGTGCGAAATAATCAAAAACGGTTCGCGTTAGTCAATCTAGTGACGGTGCGCAGCAATTACATAAAAAGAGTAAACTGACTGAATTTCGAGGCGATGGGAAGGGACGGCCCCCACCCGGTAGACGGTCAAATAATAAAAGCGCTTGAAAACGGGAAATATTGACGTGCCAGTCCCGCAGAGGCAATATTTTGTCGGCGGGTGTCCCATGGTATTTGCGTGGCCGTCCCCCGAAAAACACGTTGCCCGGCCACGGCTGGTCCGCGCAACAATAAGCAATTTCTTTTCCTTAACTATCCACACACGTTCGAGTGAAAACAAGATAAGACCGGCGCGGCGGTGGCGCGCGGCGCTTCAACACGAACAATAGATATCACGATTGCATCAGCGAAACTTCAAATCGATCTCGACGGACAAGGCGTTCAACGAGGGAATAACGCGAAAGGGCCACGAGAAGAAGACGAGGTACGAAGAGGAGCGTGAGACCGGAAAAAGAAGGTTGCCAAGGGAGTTCGAGGAAGGAGAGTTCAGGGTGGAAAAGGGAGAGACAGCATGGGGGATGGAACGTCGACATCGGCGTGTCGATAAAACTTGTATCTGCGGTCAAGGTCGTCTCTCGAGCTCCCCTCTCGCAAATAAAAAGAATTTTTTAATCGTTCCTTCGCGGACGCACTAGCCGTTTCGCAACGAAACTAGCGCTTGTTGCTTCACCGCGAGATGTAGAGCAGAGATAGTGCACTCCCTAGACAATCAATAGAAAAAGGTAATCCACCAATCCTGGGCATGGGATTAGTACATTTTGGAACGTCCTAATACTTTGGAGTGTACAGTTCAAGGGGGTACAGTTCATATTCTCATTTGGAAGGGTAAATGGTTAGATTATTATTGGCCAAGTGTATTTGAATATTTTCCATAAATATTTGGCTATACTTAAAGAAACGTGAAGTGTCCTATCCTTTTGTCCCTGACTGTGGGTACCAGGGGAGAGGAGGGGGCAATCGTAAAATTCAGCAGGAATGTGTCACCTGTGTCCGAATAACACAGCATCCAGCGTGTTAACGTTTGTCACGAGCGAGATCACCGTCGAGTGCAAGCCCCCAAATAACCAACAGAATTTTCGAATCGGTCGGTTGCCGAGCGCGTGATGCGGAACGAGCCGCCTATCAGCGCTTGTTGCTTCCCGCAGGATATAGATGGGCACGATACAGTACCCCGTCGAAGCAATAGAAAAAGATCCGGGGAGGGAAAACGGAGGAAGACTTGTGTGTGCTAGAAGAAAGTTGCTCGGAGGAGTAAAAGCGAAACGGAAAATGAGAGAATAAAAAAGGACAGAGAGAGAGGGAGAGAGAAGAGAAACGCGGCAGAGGGGTAGGCGGGAGGAAAAAATTTACGGCTGATAATTTGTAGACGCGCGAACAGCAAGAATGGCGAGTTGAGCGGTATCCGATGAGGCTGTAGAGAAGCATCGACGCGCGTCCGGAGTAGAAAGAGGAGCAAAGGATACTTCTACAGGTGAAAGAAAGGCGGTGGCAGTTTCAGCGATGGTGATAGCTGTGCTCTGCCTTCTCTGTTCCTCTAATGGCGGTTGGTATACCGGCGGCGATGTTGCGAGAGCGAGATATCGGTAGCTTGGGACCGGGCTAAGAGAGGAAGCGAAACAGGCACACAGTGTGCTACTCGTTTGCAGGATACTGACGGCGTGTGTGCCGACGATGGTGAACGCGCCCGGACATCGATACAGCTCCTCCGCCACTTTGCCCCTGATCCTCTCTGACCCTCTCTGATTCCCGCCACCCTCTTGCACACACACACACACACACGTACACACGCAGAGTATGTACACATACAGAGATACGGCACGCACCACAGAGCCAGGCCTCGTATACGAGTTCGCGTACCATTAGCTCCAGGGGCTGAATCTACCCTCTGTCTTCCTCTACCTACACCCTTATCCACACTCGTTTACCTTTCCTTCCTACCCACCTGGCTCTGTCGCGTGCACGCGTAGAAACGCGCGTGCCACGGCCTCGATCCTGGATCCCAGATTCGCCTAACTCAGGACCCCGTATCGCGGACCTATCCAGCAGCACCGCGTCGAAACGACCATACCCGGAACACGGTGATTAGCGTCCTGTGAACACGGTGGGGGGAGAGGTCGAAATGATTTTGGCAGTTGGCATTGTTGGCTGGAATTCGGGAACGAATACGCCAAGATCTGATTTCGCGTGATATTATTAACACGAAACCGACCACTGCAGGTCAAATGACCGTCTCTGGCTTTTTATTTTACAATTATTGAAATTATAATGCTGCTTTCACTGGAAATGATTCTATCTATACATTTTTGTATCCAAGTTTCTGTCCTTTGTAACGGTAAAAAAATCTCGGAACACAGAAGACATAGAAAGCTGAAATTTGGTACATAGCCGGTAGCCCAAAAGGGTGCACGAATTATGATCCCGGAAATCCTTCAGGATGAAGTGTTGAAATTAAATTAACTTCATATCCATAAAATGAAAAAAATCATATACAATGAAATTATTCTAGGTCGGAAGAAATGTTTAATTTTCAAGTTAAAATAGCTCTGACTGCAAAAAGCAGGTTAAGGGGGTGTTAGAACTGTCAATTTTAAACAATTTATGAGATCAATTATAGGCCAAGTGTTTCAAAAATTTCGTATACTTGTTTGGTATTTCAGAATAAGTATTATTTAAATTATCGTATGATGCCAGCGCGCAGCATATTTCATAGTTGCCATGATATCTCAATAATGAATTAGTCAATCATCTTCTACACACACGTAAAACAGATCTCTTTGTCTTCTGAGATACAAGCTGAAGATATTCAGAAAGAGAAGTGTTTTACAGCATTCACAAAAGGAAACCACGTTTCGTTTTTACCAAAGCAAGTAAAAGTACAAATCAACAGCGCATCCGGCTAAACGAACAGCAAGAAAACGCAAGCAGGCGAAAATGAAAAATTTAGGTATACATAGTTCCGAAGTTCACCAAGCTCAAATATGTACAAAGCGCGCTCTCATAAATGGAATAAAAATATTTTACACAAGTTTGAATGCACGTGCAATGTTTTATTAACTGCTCCTACTGAAATTGAAGTCCGTGGTGCAAAAAAGTCCAGCGAGTCCAATTTTTTAATGAAACTCTACTTGCTTTAGATATTTTTATATACTCCTGATTTTTTGTTTAAATTAAAAATCTTACCCGAGTTCTTAAATTTATATTAATATCATTTTTCGTCAACCGTAATCATGATAACACTTGCTATTATCATTTGCATCTATTTTTCAATCAAATAACAACCGTTATCTTTAAATATTACAAACGAGGACGCAGCAGCTAATTTTGCAAATTATAAATAAACGTGAACGGGTATAAAGTGGTGGCAATAAATTAAAGATTACAACCCAAAAAATTTGTTTCTCTACGTGCTAACAGATTGATAAATTTTATAGACAATATTCGACGCGATTCTCGAAAGGTCGTGGAGGCGCACTCGTCGAATTAAATATACGGCGAACCAGGGCGCGATAATAATTTGTTTAATTCGTTCGCTCGCCATTTTCACAAATTATTATTGCGTCCTCTTGTACATTCAATTCTGCAAGTATGATGGAAAACGTTCTGTCACATTTATTGCGCGCAAACGGAAATAGTTCGATGATTCCTACCGATTCCTGCCGATGGTTCGCCTGTGTATATTTTTTGTCGCGAAATTGCCAGAGCAATAAAAGATCCGTTAAAACGTTGCCGTTCGAAATCATAAATTCCGAAGAATTTTATAGAAATCCTGTCGCGCGGGTAACAAAGCAAATCAAATGTAAAAACGCATTGGCTATCCATGATGCCGCGACGCATCAATAGCGTCACCGGTACAATGCATGCGAACATTGATAAGACCAATCCAGTGACGTATCCATTAATACTGATACGTATCAATTCCCAGGAATCGCGTCATGATTCAAACCGGTATCGAAGTAAATTATCGTTAGTTTAGTAAGACTGATTTGTTAACATTTACTGTGGCGCCGCGCCACCATCATACAGTGGATGGGTCTTATCGATGCGTCAGGGAGACAGTGATGGGGGCGGGTTCTTGCTTGTCCGGACCACCATAAGCTCGAAACGATGATCGTATCTACCGACTGACTCGGCGAAACTTTGATTAATATGGTTATTTATAGTCTGCGGATTTTTATGCGACATAAAAATGGCCTGCGTTTATTGCACAATACAGAAGCTGAATAATTTTAATCACACAGTTGCCACTAATACGGTAGTATTTGGAGATAACAAGTGGGATAAAATTTAAGGGGTGGTTCCCCATGACAATATATATAAGACGAAAATAAAGATAAATAAATAATAAATAAATAGTGAGACTTTTTACGTCTTATTCTTTATTTACTCTTCATTTTCGTCTTATATTGGCATAGAGAACCATCCCTTCCATTTTCCCCACCTGTTGTCGAACACCCTGTATAATCAGAAAGTCTCACTATTTATTTTGTTTCGATTAGAATGCATTTTATACGAATAATTGGGGCATATCTTTCGTGAACCCAAAAACGTGATTATTTTAACAATTCAGTTTTTTAGATGTAAATGAATTACTCCGTAATATAGACAATTAAGCTAGATTATTATATGCAAATAAATAGGATTCAATTAAGTGAATGAAATTAAGGAATATAAAACATTCGAAGTTGTATAATCTGAGTGCTTTTTTATCTCTAAAAATGTTCATTTCAATCTAGTCGCCTAATATGAAAAAAAGTAGAACAAGATTTGTGTATAAATATAACTGCAATTGTAAAATAAATAATTTTGTAAGCAAAATATATCATAGTCGAGCAGAGTACATATATTATTTTTAAAATAATTTGTCAGAAGCACAAAATACTTTTGCTTTTCTCTAAAATACGTTGTTCATCAATGTCTAGAGGTGAAAGAATACATTCATGTCCTCTATGATTGCTTCCTGTAATCTTTTTCGTAGTTGATACCCACAGTACGAGAGATCGATATCAGTTAGAAAGAAAAACATATGTAAACTTTGTCCAATAATTATACTTCTCAATGTCGATTACCTTCATTTCGAACGATTTCATAAAAAATATAGAAAATCTAACGTAAGAAAAGAGTGCAACACGGAAAACCTTACCTTCTGTCGCTCGCAGACGTTCTACTATTACCACAGGTTAAATAAAAGGATATTTTTAATAATAATTTTGCCTGCTCTACTTGTATAATTTTAAGTAAACTTTCAAACGACATTATTAGAATTGTAGGGATCAATTTACAACAGTTCTAATGATTCACTTTTCTGAATAGACATAGATTTATACCACAAGATCTAAGTTTTTGCATTTGTTATGTTACACCAATGTTGTAATTGATGCAATTGATAGTTTCATAATTGATTTATTTCGTGTAAATTAATATGATCGTTAATGAGCCCGATGTGAGTGCGATCTATGTATATAAATAAATAATGTTAACAAGTTCCATGCTAATCGGAAACTGTGAACAATGCAGATGTAGGTATTACAAGATCGAACACAAAACGAGGAGTATTGACACCATCGAAACAGGTCTGGGTAGTACCATTATGTGTAAGTGAACTAAAGCTCCTGACATATTTGGTCATCCGCGTAGTGTAGTCGGATATGCGGGTAATACAGTTACGGTTACCCGGAAATACGTACTGCACGGTTAACCGACGAAGCTCCGTTAACTGGTCGGACGCAGGATTATAATAAACATTACGATTATCGCCACCCTGGTCTACCCAGGGTATTTTATTCCACAAACCGCTAACAAAAAGTAGAGGCAAGAACCTTTCATAAACATCCGTTTAAATAATAATCACTTTCCTGAGATTAGGGGAATTTACTCGAATCGAGGGGAAAAAGTTACCTTCTCCCTCTCTCTCTCTCTGCCAGTACCGGATTAGCAACGTGACCGGACGAATAGTATCGTAGAAGGGGAAGGGTAGAACACAAGTCTTTTAATAATTTTAAACATTTAGTGATCTGTCTGCTCATTTTTGTTTGTACTCTGTTCATTTTTGTTTTATATGTATAAAATCGACCAACGGCAAATAAATATGTTATAAAATAAAGGATTTTATTTCCATACCACTGAATATACCGCATCCATAACAATTTAATTTTCTCACAGACTGAACACTTAGTGATTTTAATGAAACTTTTTGTGGTGATTCTAGAGACAAAATAAGCAGACACTTGTCCGAGTTTTTTTTCCAACGCTCAGTTTTTAGATATATAGGTATTTAAGAACAAGCAGAAGTCAAATAAAAGTTTCATTTTTCCTTTTATAACTTTAATATGTTTGAACTACTATATTGGCGTTCTCAGATTCTTTTAATCTGTCTAGTGTTCATTCTTGTAAAGAATGTATAAAATCGACCAACGGCAAATAAATATGTTATAAAATAAAGGATTTTATCTCCATACCTCTAAATATACCGCATAACAATTTAATTTTCTCAGAGAATGTGTGGGAGGTTACGCGAGTTCTACGGAAAAAGAGAAAATGTATTTAGTACCGGTATGCAAGGATCAAATACTGTTTGACAATGTTCCTCCTCGTTGTAATGCCACCATTGCGGTAATCCGGTGGTCCGAGTCTCTTTATAAATACGTGTCATCCAGAATAGTACGGCTGTATAATCATCCTTTGCCACGAGCTCCCAAAGCATCGTTATCTCTGTTAGCATGGATTTTCTATCCTCTGATCGTTTAATATCCCTCAAGGGCCTATATAACTGATATTCGTGGCTCATCGTCCTGGATAAACGGCCGATCGAGCATGGTTTCGACGTAAGCTTCGGTATTTCGATCCGGCGACTTTGTACGTCAGATCGTTAAGCCGCATTAAAGTATCCGTTTTAGGCGGATAGAGGACGGCTTTTGAGTTCGAAACCGCGAATCACTTTCAATGCGTTCCTTGAAATTCACCCGGTTCTCAACGTTCCACACCTACGCCGGTATACACACACGCGAAAACACGTAAATCGTTTGCCTCGCGGATGATTGCTTATTGCCCCTAATAGACGTGTACAGGTAGATTTAACTTTGTTATCGAAGCTTTTCCAACTTTCTGCATTATTCTAACTTCTCCGCATTCGTTGTCACAGTTCATTTTAATAATTAAATTAATTTAAAAGTCCGATATTGCGCTGCTATTGCTGAAGCAACCCCCTCGAGTCCACCCATTTTCTTTTCTGAGGCATTAATTAATTGTGGGTTAATTCATTTTTCCACATGGTTTTGAATTTTCTTCAAACTATTCATACAATTCATTGGTTATTGTATCATGTTATTAAAAATTAACATTTCTTACTAAAACATTAACGACATGTAAACTATAACTTTCGCTTAAAAGGCATAATAATGACTAGAGAGCAGACCTTTATGCAAAATAAAAATTTTCTACCTGAATTGCAACAAATTAGAGTGAAATAGAAATTCATTTTCTTTCTTAATATATGTTTAGTGTATTGAAAATAATATAACACTGTTCTTAAATTCTTTTAATGTGTATACAATTTCAAATTACAACTATCCATTTTTGTCATAAATGCATAAAATCCGCTATCTAATAATGACGATCCTCCACATTTTATGTTCTCAAATTTTCTCTATAACGTTCTATGTGTAATACTGTGGAAAATTTTGTAACGTTGTTATAACCTAGTTCCGACTACGCCCAAGGTTCTACATGAAATTCCTTTCAATCATATCTACGTGACATCGAAGTAAAAATAAACGGAAAATGTAGACATGTTTCAACGCGATTGTAATAAATAATACATACATAAATGTTTCTACATGATAGACAGCTGTAGCAGAAACAGAAAATATGAAATTTCTAACCCTCCCGATTTGTAATATTTTATTGTTATTTATCATTTCTCATAAACGCAAATATGTATTCGTATCATTACTAATATTAATTTAGTTACAAAGTCTAGACTCTGAATTTTTCTATAAATCCCAACTTTTACAGACTATTTAGTAGACTATGTAATATTGACTTACTTTACTTTTGCATGAAACGGCTCGAACATCAATATAAAAGAATCGCTGTCAGTGCTCCGTGGACCCAATGATAAACAGTGCACGCAAGATATTTTCCCCGATATAACAGGATATAATAAACTGCATGATATAATGCAACACTCTCGTTCAAGTGCTTCAAATCATTAACTTTGCCCGCAAGTATAGTGTCTTCCTGTTTCGAGAATGGAGAGATTTATCTCCGGTAGGGAACAGAGTTTCGTGAACGGCGGCGCAGTCAGAGTGTACGGAAATCGGTAAACGATTAAACCCAACAGCATTCGAGTAATGCAAGCTTAAGCTCCAAGAGATTTGATCAACCAGGAAGTACACATGCATTCCCGTCGAACTTTCCTGTTGCTTTTTACTGTGACTGTACAGGGTGTTTCAAAATTATATGTCGCGACCACTATAGCGTGATTCTGCACCTCTGGATCAGTGGAGATTTGTTACAAAAATTGACCTGAATTGACGCCAGTCAAGATGACTGGTTTTACAATTTCTCTCTGAAATTCTCACTTCATGATACATTTTTTTCGCAATGATGTGATGACTTTCACAGCGATAACTACAGGTGTAATATAATGAATTATATTTTTGTTTTATTTATACAGAATCAAAAAATAACTTCTTCAACTAACTAGTCTTCAAAAGAATACATGTATATGTATGTAGGGTATCCCTATTTTATTCGATATTCGCGTTCGAGTTAGCCAATCGATCTACGCGGGAAGGGAGTCGACTCGTAACGAATACTAACGGTTTAATAAAAATAATAAGATGATGGAACAAAAATCTAGAGACAACCGTACAACGTGGTGACCGACGCGAGACTCCTCGATATCGTCTCTTCATCGCCTTTGTCTCTAATTTTTTTTAATAGATATAGTGGTCACGACATATAATTTTGAAACACCCTGTACAAACAGATTATTAAACCTGACGGCGCGAGAAAACTGTCCATAAAAATCTACGCTGGCGGGTATTAAATGTTATAGTATTTTTTAACGGTTTGCTTGGCTGAATTATAGGAGCCCCGATAAATCAACACTGAAGGTTTCAAACTGAAAAGGTTTCCTCTCGGCTGAAAATGGCGAAGAAATGATAAACAAAGAACTATAGGATAACAGTTATGTTCTGCGTTTGATATAGGACAGATTATATTTATATGTGACGGAAACAACTTTTTCATTATCGACGAAGGAAAATTCCGTTTGCTCGTAATAGATCGATGTTGATGAGGAAAATTTATTTTAGTTGGTCTAGAACCCCATTACCATTTTCATGTCGACCTCGATGTTACCGGTCACATTCACGAATTTTGGCTTGTTAGTCAGAATTAAGTATTCTGTATGCTTCATTTCTACTACTGGTGTTTAATGTGATCTGAAGGTAACGACTTCGTGCGGCGAATATTTTTAAACGATATTTATATAGCGTTACACGTGCATTACTACCCGCGGGAACGCCTGGCGTTTCCACGACAGAAAATATATACATATATAAAATATAATATAAACATGGAAAAATTCAACTTGTGTAGGCTGTAAAATTTTTCATTAATACATAGAAAAGAAAATATTCAATAATAAAGTTTAATTTATTAGGAAAATATATATGTAGGTACTCACGTCCTCTCCTGCTTGAAAACAACACGATTCGTTGCGTCTCAATCTCGGATATCGAAGTCATCTTTGAATTGATGGATTCTTTTCCGTAGACACTGTGACAGAAAGAAAAAATTCATTCATTTTCATCGATCAATTGTCAACGGCTACATCCGAATTAAAACGAAATAAATAATTTAAATCGAATATAAAATCAAAATTAATTATAACGGAAATTAAATAAAATGGATTTCTATCCCACGACACTAATTCAAATACAATTTATCATCACGACACAGGAGTAATTCAAATTCAATATTTATTTATTGTTTATTAATTGTTTTAGAAAATGATGTTCAATAACACAGATTAATTGGACAGATAATTGGTACTCACGCTCACGTCCACTCCTGTTTGAAGAAAGCACAACACGACGATGCATCTCGATTGCGATTCTCGAATAGTATCGAGTACTATCGATCTCGGCTACAATACCGTCTTTCGAACGAATCTGTAACAGAAAGAACATATCCATTAATTTCAATTGACAAGCAGTCAGGGACTGAGTCAGAATTGATACGAAATAAATTCTATTCAAGTTGAATAAAAAATCAAAATTAATTTGAACCAAAATTAAATGGACTTGACTTCTATACTACGAAACGAATTGAAATAGCACTGGTCGTCACGACAGAAGAGTAAATTATCGCGAGAAGGCAACACGATTCGAGAATAAACTTGAATCAATGAAAATTAAGTAAAGTTAAACTTTTTACCTCCGGAAACCAGAAATTGTTGCCTCTTTCGTATGTAATTCTGTAGATTTTGGCGAGAAAATGCCAAAAATCTTCGCTTCACCATCCTAAGCGGGCAGTGATTCAAAATGCGTGTTTGATAGATACAGAGAGGAAATCTGATATTATAGAAATGCCGTGCTTGTGGTGCCACCTAGCGGCAGTGCGACCGTTATGGACCGTTATTACATTCAAACATGGCGAGCATTCTTACCCGGCAAAAACATTTGAAATTGGTCACCTCTAAACCACGCATAATTTTTGAATCACTGATCTCCTAGGATTGAAACATGTATTTTTGGCATAAGAATCAAGTAAATGTGAATTAATAGAAAATTAATCATTCAACACGGAAGTAAATGCGAGTTAATAGAAAATTAATAATTCAAGTTCAATATTTATTAATTATTCATTAATAGTTTGAAGAAAGATGTTGGACAACAGAGTTTAATTTGAAAAATGATTTGTACTCACGTTCACGTAACTCCTGCTTGAAGAAATCACGAGGATCTGCGTCTTGATTTCGATTATCGAATATCGATCTCGGCTACAATACCGTCTTTGGAACGAATCTGTAACAGAAAGAACATATTCATTAATTTCAATTGACAAGCAGTCAAAGACAAAGTTTGAATTAATTTCGACGGAAAATAAATAACCTTGATTTCTATCCACAACACGATTTCAAATCCAATTAATCGCGAGAAGGCAACACGGTTCGAGAATAAACTTGAATCAATGAAAATGATATAAGGTTACACTTTTTACCTCCGGAAACCAGAAATTGTTGACTCTTTCTTATGTAATTCGGTAAATTTTGGCGAGAAAATGCCAAAAATCTACGCTTCACCATCCTAAGCGGCCAGTGATTCCAAATTGTTCCAAATGCGTGTTTGAAGAAATGCCCGTGCTTGTGGTGCTACCTAGCGGCACTGCTCGGTAAGCGGCGTGCGACCGTTATTACATTCAAACATGGCGGGCTCTCTTACCCGGCAAAAACATTTCAAATTGGCCAACTCTAAACCACGCATAATTTTTGAATCACTGATAAATGAATTAATAATAAATAAACAATTCAATGTGAATATATATATATATATATAAAATCAAAACTAACTTGAACGGAAATTAAACAAACTTAATTTCTATCGCACCACACGAATTCAAATGCAATTGTTGTCACGATACAAGAGTAAATTGTCGCGAGAAGGTAACACGATTCGAGCAAATAACTAGCTTGATTACATAATTAATTTTTAAGGCAAATAATCTTGATTTCCATCGTATGATATTGAGTGAGCAGTGAGCACTCTCTGTCCATGCCATGCTAAACGTGGGTGTGGGAGCAGCACTATACCCAACTATACCGAAGCCGAAGGCATCAAAATTTCGAACACTCTTATCTCATCATTCTCATCCCATATCCTCTCTGTGTAAAGAATAGTTCACATCAGTTCACATGCACATATTACGTCATAGTGTCATAGTGAGTTGCAGTCAGTTGCAGTGAGTTGGAAAGCTGGACCCTGGGGGTCAATTATTCAATTTTATACCGCCTATTTTCGTATTTAGGCGAGTTGCAGATAGTTTATTAAATTGATGTTCTTATGAGATAAAAACAGTTTCTTAAAAGACGGTGTGTATCATTATGCAAAAATAGTTTTTAATAAGTTCTGTTAAAAACCGTTAAAACACTCTTATTGATTGTATCCTTATCATTTTGCAGTTCTAACCTATATAATCACTGTAAACAAAAATCTGAGAAGATAAATAGAGTAGCAAAGATTACATTTTAGTTAAGAAAGATTGTCGTTTCCTCTTCCATAGAGTATTAATCAAATTTTTGTCTTTCTTTCCCATATGACAGCATGACAAAACTCATTTTACACTCATCAATGGAGGAGCCAGAAAAAGTACAAACATCAGAATGGAAGAGGCCCGATCAAGTAATGCAGTTACATCGACTGAAAATAAAGAAACGTGCACTCCAAGCACGTATGAACAATACACGAATTAACAGAGAAAATGTAGAAGTTCAATCTACAGGTATAGGAAAGATGTGCAATGATAATGCTAGTCAAAGTGTAGCTCAAAAACGGAAAAATCCTTTTGCGAAAGATGAAGCCAAGAAAAGACAGAATATAATTCCTACAGAGTTGGAAGCCAGTAACGATAACACATTATTCGAGCTTTTGAAAATCGAAGCGTCAAAGAAACCGTTTGAAGAAACAGTACCCATTGAATCCCCTTTGACATTCTCTAATATACTTTCACAAATAGATGGGAAAAAGACTAATCTAGACGTGGAAACATTAAAAGGTGAAAAATATTTCCCAATAGATTGGACGCTAAAGACAAAAATGAGATTTATGTCTTCGAAATCGTTTCCATGGAATTCTAAATTAAAAACTAGCGAAGAAGCATCTGGTACAACTGGATTTGTAAGATGTTTAGATATTAGCGAAACAGATTCAACACTAGACACTAGTCCGAACGCAAGGTGATATCAGATATTGTTTTCATATTTTAATTTGATAAAACTGTTTGTTCAAATAATTGTTACTGGTGTTTACTTTACACAGGCTTCATAGGTGTTGCTTAATATGGCAGCATCCTTCGTTACCGTGGTTAGAATTGTTCCCTCGCTCTGCTGGCAAAGTGAGTGCTAATTTAACAAGTAATTTGCCTTTTGTGAGTAACATCTCTATCAAAGATGCTTTATACAAAGACTGGAGTGAAAGCTTTAGATCCCTTTTCCACTTACTACGAGCAGGTCAATGCCCATACTTTTATGTCTGTGCAAATAATTTCACTGTATTATTTCGTGCTGCTGGTATTTGTGGAATATCTGAAGCTCATGCACTCTTGACACCGACTACACGTGGCTTTCGACAATCGTTGAAGCAGGAAGGTATAATGAAATTTACATATATGCAGATGCATAAACTTAAGGGGGTAGACTCGTTTTCAGGATTGCAAGAGTGCAGGATGCGGCCTTCTGATTTCTCGATAATGCAAAGATGGAGGTTTTCCATGGTCAAAAAGGGCTAGATAAAAGATCAATCTAGACCGCCGTCGCCCTCAAAAGTTCTATTTACTGGGCGTAATTTGCATTATTCGGCAACATGTAGCTGTCGCAGCTTTATGAAAATGACTGCATGTGCAGCATTATGCTACCGAATAATGCAAATTACGCCTCTTAAACGTAAAAATAGGACTTTTAAGGATATTTTTGTCTAGCGCTTTTGACTATTGAAAAACCCTATCATTTGCATTATCGAGATTTGAAAAGGCGCATCCCGCACCCTTGCAACTCTGGAAACGACTCTACCCCCTTAGGAGCAAATATAAAATGTTACTACTTTACACAGAAATAGAATATACAATGCCTCTGAGAAAAGACTCTAAAAGACGGTCAGATGTAACTGATTCTGGCTGCGACACATTGGATGCACCTGCAATGAGTGGCATAGAATCGAATCAATCGGAAAGTCAAAGTGTTGACGATGACGAGGATGAAACCCAAGATGAGTGGTTGCAAAGTCTTGGAGTTGAGAATTCTGAGATTCGCAAAATTCAGAGTTCTCAGGTACTTTTTGTTTGAAATAGTTCGTTCCCTGTCTACTTTAAACGATCTAATATTCTTGAAATCTATAACAGACGAGAATGACGTTGGAAAAGGAAACCGAAATAGATAACATGAAACAGTCTCTAATTTTTGTGAAAGGTGTTGAGGCACAAGGTCTATTCAATTTTTTAATTAACTGTAAATCCGCTATTACAACCACTGGGTCATTGGCAGGAGTGCCTCCAACTCTCTTAGCCCCTGTAGCCTTCCACGGTGCTTCGCTAAGATCAATTAAGGTATATCACTTTTATATTAAATTGTTTAGTAGATTATGTACATTATCTTTAATGTTTAAAGGTGAAAGAAAGCACCGTACGTGTTGATAACGAAAGGTATTTTTCTTTGGAACTGAAGGGGCCATTATTACCGCATGTGTTACCATCTCTTTGTTCTTTAATGAAATCTAGCCAGCTGGACCAATATTCTGCAAGCTGTGCGCAACTAGATTCAACAGCTGCATTTACAGCGGCAAAACATGGTTCCGGTAAAAATTTTGTGTATAATATCGTATCAAACTGAAAATTAGTAATAATTAGGTACTAAATAAACATTTTACCTTTTTGTAGAACAAACGGAGTCAAACGAAGCGCCAAAAATACCACAGAATATATTCGCTAAAGAAAATCTCAGTGATTGTGGATTTAACGACGAATTATTGAAACATTTCTGCAGCTCCGATTCGTCGCACATCCAAATCATAGAAAGTATTAAATATTCAAATAATTTGTATACGTGGTCTTGACGAAACGTTCTAAGAATTTTATTTGTACTATTTTAACTAATGACTGTTCCGCATTTATGCACATTGAAATCTATGACATCACACTTTATTCCGACATCGAAGGTGTTCGCATGTTATTTTTTAATCGTGTAATAGAAATAAGAAAATCATGACTAGTACAACATGTAACATTAAGCGCTATCACTATTATCGTAATCATTGTCATGTTTTATTATTTTTATCGATATCATTATCATAACTTTTTCTACACGTCAACAATGACAGAAGTATTTTGGGACTGGTTTTTGCTTTAATTATGAGATAAGAAATCGTTTTAGTTTATATCCCTCTTAAAAAAAAAACAATAAAACACTTCTCAATATAGAATAGAAATTCTTTTCTTGTGAAATCAACACGTAACGAATTTTTGATTGTAATGTAATTACTGTAAGCGACTGTAATAATAATTAGACTGCGAATCTCTATGAATTTATGGAAAATTTATGAAATGCAAGGAAGCATTTGTATTATTGAAATATAATAAGATTTATAATTCAGTGTCTCTACATTGAATCCCTCAATCAACTAAACAGATTTATCTTTCAATAAAATTTTCAGAGAATAAACTATGAAATTGAGAAATTGCACGAAGTCTAATAATAACATGTCAAAGATATTTTATACATAAAAATTATACTTTTAAGCTTGTAACAAGATTCAATAAAATGTTTAACGTTCTCCATACGTCCCCCTAGATAAGATTTTGTTCGACGTGTGACTTGGAACGAAACGAAGCAGACGCGTGAAAATTCTATGTAACAGTAATTCATTAGAGACAAATTTTCGATCTCGCCAGCGACGAAGGTGGGGTCCATGGATAGACTGCCCCTAAAAATAACGAATCGATATTCGCTCGCTGCCCCCGAATCGTCGGACGGTCACCTCAGACGGAACAATCAATTTATTGTAAGAAGAATCGCTTCCCGCGTTGCTTCAGCGAACCCAGAATTTTCTGCAACCTCAAAAATCATATCTAAAATTCCTTAAAAAAGAAAAAGAAATCATCCATTCGTATCTGGTTTCGAATAGCAGCCGAAATAGAACGCTTGCAGACGACAGAAAAATTACAATTTCCGACAAAATTCTGTTTACCGTGGTAAACATCCATAGTAGTTGACTGTAGTAATTCGAGTACGATGTACACTGCGATTCATATGCACATGCACGTGTATCCACACCGAGCACAGACATAAATATACACGTACCCATGTGATGATTACGTCAGTAGCCGTTGCAGTCTGTGCTCATCGTATTGCGACACTCCTCAACGAGCAGTTTCATGTTCCAAGGTCTTTTATACGAGTTCACTTTTCGAAGTGAACAATGCGCTGGTAATATTGCCCCCTCGGGCCTCGCTGAGAGCGACGCTACAGTCACAGTCCGCCAGGAATTTTCTGCGCTTTCCATTTGAAAATTGAGCTTTCCCCGATAGCATAGAATTCCTTTCTCGATGCTATCGCAGCCGTTATCGTCGATGCTCGAGATGCTCGTAAATAAAGCCTGTGCCGCGAGCTTAGTGAATGAACACGCGTAACAGGTGCAGAGGATGCAGAAAGACATCTTCGACGCGTTCCTTTGCTGCTCCCCGACGCTGAGGAGCTCTGCTGAAAAATGATTTCAAAGGGGGTGTGAACATAAAACAATGCAACTGTAATTTTGTCGTAACGGAAGCAGATGGTTTGCCTCCGCGAGTCTCTAAATATTCTTGAGGCCGAGGGTTTCCAGGTGCAGTAAAATTTTGGCTGAAACAATCCCGAATCTGATAAAAAAAGCTCCGGGCCAGAGAAGGGAAGGTCCCTTCTTCTCGCAAACGTCCGATCAGGCTACCGAGAAGCAACCCCTCGTAAACGGGAGGGTTCAGGGTGGATAAAGCTGCTGGGTACGCGGGTGGTAAGGGGTTCGTGGCTAGGGAGGGTGCCAACGAACGGAGGGCAGGAGGGAGAGAGCTAGAACAGTGTTGGCGCGCTGGCGTCCTCTGTTCGTGTGTGTTGAGTATGTTCGCGCGAGCGCGCGCGCGCGTGTGTGTGCCGCGTAGGTACAGGCTGTTGGCTAGAATGTGACGAACGCGAAAGAAGGACAGACGATTCAATATAGCTCGCCGAGCTGAACAAGGATGGGGATTCAGGCCGGAGAGAGAACGTTCTCGTGCGAGGAACGGAGAGAGACGGCCTCTGCGTGGAAGGCGTGCGTAGAAGGGAGACAAAGGCAAAGGCCTGGCCAGAGAAGATGCAAGGGAACGAGAGAGCGAAAGACAGGATCGCGGGACACGCCGCGCCGCGCCGCGTTCGAAGGAGAGGGAGACAGAGAGAAAGAGAGAAGCCTCTCCCCATGATACGCGCGTACACATCCTGGTCCCTTATTCCCTGTACGTGCGAAGGGGGTTTCGAGAGACCAGCAACGGTGGAGCCACGACGACAACGAGCCACAACCACGACGGCGAACACGACTACTACGACACCGCGTGGGGGTTGCACGAAGACCCCCTGGTGGGGTTCTGGCTGCCGACCCCACAGTCCCCCGCTGGAAATGATATCAGTCGCGACTCGGTCGAGGGAGCCCCAGCACGCGTCGTGCCCCTCGCAGAGTGACCCCGCTTCTTGCTTGCTCGATTGTCCGCTCGCTGTTCATTCGCGTTCGCGTTCACGTTCACGTTCACGTCCACGGTTTTCTTATCGGTGCGCCTGTGTGCCTCTGCCAGCTTATCAGTCTTCCGGGGGGCAGGACAGGGTTGTACGGTGCCCAAGCTAGAACCAGCGAAACTTCTCTACGCACACTGTTGTCTACCCGTCAACCAGCTACCCCTTTCTCGGACCGCACCCGGGGAGACACTTCTATCCAACATCCTTTCCTACCGTCTCAACAAAATCGCCGGAAGGTGAGTGGGACCCGGGGGAGAAAAAAAGGGTGTACCGTTCTTAGGGTGTCGGAGCACGGAGCACTGGAACTAGACGTGATTTTGCAGTTCTCTGTTTACCGGCCAGCTCAACTGGATTTGTTGTTGTGTCGTGCGCAACGTTGCGTCGTTGGTGAGAACTCGCTGCTGCAAAAGTGCGCTCACCGTTGTTACGTGAAACCGATCCGCGAGAACCGACGACGATTAGGTGTGTGTTTGCGATGACGACTCCTCGACGGGTTTGATGAGACCTCACACGACATCTGTGGGCTGCTCCGTTGGAACTGCCACAGTTTCCGCCGCTTCCTTCTTCTGTTTATGATAACCGACTGGTCGCGGATCCGCGTGATACCCCGGCACACTCTGTTAACTCGTTCCCAATAGCTTCCAGTTGGGAGCATAATTGACTGCGAACGCACTTGTACGACATCTACGCTGTGTCCTGCTTAAACTACGCCTCCTTGATGGCTTTAAATGCCCCCCCCCTCCCGCCCCCGGTTAGAGTGCTTCGGGGAGACGACGATTTCATTGTCATCGGACTCTGATTGAAATGCCGCCAGCTTTTTCTGTATTTAAGTTCGTTTCGGTCTGGTCCATCTCGGGAATCTTTTCATCGGTTCTCGTAAGCGTTCAAGATAGCTCCTCTTTTTGTCGAATCCTTATAGACGTTTCACAGTAGGCTCCAGGATGAAAAGTAGCGATCGATGCGCGTCTTGATCGATCAGTCGTTGATTTCGGGATTTTCAGAGAAGAATGAGTTTGCTTCTCGTTCGTGTACGTCTCCGTAACGATGCGAGCGTTTTTAAGGCGCGACGACGAGGCGCGGGTATTAATAGAGTCACGCTGGGACGGGGCACACACAGTTTAAACCGTCTCTGCTCTCTTGATCTTCGGCGTTCTAGAGCGCTCTACCCAGCCACGGGAGATCTCGCGCATTCTTGGAGATCTTAGTCATGCGAATGAGCGACCTCGATACGTCACTTTGAAAAGTTCACCACTTTTCACTGTTGTGTTGTTTCCTTTATCGGATGCGACGCAGCGTGGCCCACGATTATCCTAATTAACAACGTCACCACTTCCGAGAACCCTGGTCAAGTGCGGTGCAAAGTAGAAGCACGAAAGCGCGCAGAAAGAGCAGTCTGCATTATAACAATTACCCCTTTTCGAAAATCGAATTATTTCTTATTCTGTTCATACTTGTTTGCTGCATGTGCTTAGGAACACTCTTGTGGAATATTTTTGTGGAAATGTTACCCTCGGGAACTTCTTTAGAAAGTGTCCTCAACAGATGTTTGACAAAAAATAAAAGTTGCTCGAGTTAATTCCAGGGCTCATGAACCAAATTAATTTTTCTACTCGAGTTGTGTTTGTGTATGTATTTATGTTTTTCAATTCTTTTAATCTGTTCACTGTGTCAAATTTCACACATTCATTTTTGATTATGAATGCATCAAATTCTCACAGTCTAACAATAGAAGTTCCATGAAAACAATTTGTTTAAAACGTTTAGCAAAATGATTTCTATAGGAGAAATACAATCTTTGAATTATTTACGCGAATGTTGCGACTAAATAACAGATTCAAAACATCAATTAAACTGAATTGTTTAGTAACGATGTGTGTGTGTGTGTAGTATTATTCATTATGATATGGAAAATCCAGAATAGAACATAAATATATTAATTATTTTGAATTATATGAAATAACATTTTGTATTCATTATAAATAGACTGTAGATTTATACACAAAAGAAAAAATGTCTGCATCGATTTGCTTAAATCAAATTTCATTTCGTTTAGTAGCAACTTCAATAAATTGCAAATAATGCAATGATATCCTTATAATTTCCGAATATTTTTACTGATTTGTATTTCATCTAATCGTTGCCACACATGTACAAAATCCGATTCTTGCTTCTCTTATTTCGCCAGACAAGTTACCAAGCCATTACACCTGCTTTTTGGCAAAAATGTAGCATGTTGGAAAATTTCAATCATCATCGGTAGATCAAGATTCTTGCGAATATATCCGCAACCGTGATAGTAGCCAGACGAAGTGGATATACACATCCGCTTATGAAGTAAATGGATTAAGAAACAATATTTATGAATATATTTACAAGTTACGAAAGATATAGAAAATTGTACATGCACTGTTCAGAAACTGACTACTGAAAAAGAATAACTAACACTCTATAAATATAGTAGAGTCGTTTCAGAATTGTCTATAATGTTTAAATAAATACTTTTCCTTTCCATATTTACAATGACGAAAAGTGTGAAATAAAATTTACTATTAATCTAGATACATTTAACAATATTATTATCTAACTACAGTAAACAAAATACGCTAAAAAACAATGTCGAAGGAACCAAATTACTGGATTAATTGACTGCATAGTTACTGAAAGTCGAAAAGTTTAAGCAGCTTTAGGAAACGTAAGAATAATAATAATAATATTACACTTTTTAATTTATATTTATTTTAGCTTATTATTTTTAACTTTAAATTTTTCTTTATAAACAAAAATATTTATTATTATAAGCAGTCGGAGCGTTTCCCGGGCGCTTTACCTGTTGTTTAATCTTGTTATAGGTTTTTAATCAACGATGTTCGAGTACTCCCCGGGTTCTTTAGCTATTGTGCTAATCTTTTTATGGATTTTCCATTAACAATCTTCAGACAGTTGCGTACTGAAGGACTCGAAACCAAATGTTTAAAGCCGCTCGTATGGTTGCTCGAAAGTTATTTATTTGCGAGTGTGTGTCTCATCGTAGCTGTATAGGCAGTAACAATTACTGTAATGTAACGCTGCCAGGTTGTCAATGTTTTTAATGGAAGGAATGCATGATTAACAAGCAATAAAGTGATTGAAGAACGTAATCCGCTCGTTGCGCCTCCCGAGCAACATGCAACGTGCTTATAAACTCTGTATGTGGCTCGTAATTAAACTTAATAAACTAAACTGATCCACTGTGGTTTCGTTCTTTTCGATATATTCCGTCGTTGGCGTGCGGTTGATGCTGCGTGCCATTAATCACTGTGTCACAGTATTATACGAAACAGAAGTGCGTTTAATGGAACAGGTGTATTCAGTTCTGTTTATCCCTGGGTTATGTAATTAGACAAATACCTTGCACGGTTATATTTGTTTTCTGCGAAATGTATTTCTCTTTTCATTAACCCTCAAGAATGCAACCCCACTCGAATTTATGCTTGTAATTCAATATATTAACCCATTCACTACAATGGATGAGATATCTCGTGTATCTTTATTATTGATATGAAGTGTTTTATTCGAAAATTTGACACAAGTAATTGATTTTTAAGACATGACGTCGTTGGTGGAAGATGCTCAAAGATAATAAATATAAAATACTCCATATTTCACACAATTAGAATTTGTTATTTTGTATGTATAAACAATAAAAGCTTGAATTGTGTCAAATATCGAATATTTAATATTTAATTCCACCAACGATGACATGTCTTAAAAATCGATTACTTGTGTCAAACTTACATTCGTTGTAAGTTACTCGCGAAAGAGTTAATCATGCAGGGAGTCCCAAAAATGTCGGAGAACTTTACAGGGGTGGTTCCTTAGGTCATTTAAGTAATTTTTTCCTGTGCGAAAATGTTCTCCGCGGCTTTGTTAAGGAATTATTAAGGAAAAATCCGGACCAATCGGAGCGCTGCTATAGTGAACGGATTCGTCCGCCGAAAGTCGTCCGCTGTAGCCGCGCTCTGGTTGGTCCGTGACTTTCGTTAATAACTCCTTGACAAAGCCTATGCGTTAATTTTCGTTAAGGGAAAAGTTACTTCAAATGATCTCCCCTGTCAAAGTTCTCCGACACAAGTTTTTGGGACACTCTGTATATTTGTCGGCTTAGATAGAAATGAAAATTAAATATAATTTGCTTGAATCATTGTATTTTTGAAGTACATTTTGAAGGACCACTTAAGCTTTCTTTCTCTACCATACAGTGTGATTAATTGAAAGAAATAAAATTAGAATGTTGAATGGAATAGAATCGAATTATCTTCTACACGGTTTTGGCGAACAGAATAGTCAATGCTGACAAAATTTCTGTTCTCTTTGCGGTGTTATTTTGGTAGCCTGTCGAGTGGATAGTTTGGTGTGTTTATTTTACTTACACATGAATACAGATGGTACGTCGAAGATAGCCGCGACATTCGAGTGTGAATGAAGCTACCTTTGAGAATCTTACAAGTAGCGAAGTCTTTCATTAGATACATTATTTCGTACCTGCGGTGGTGCTTGTTGGTCAGACTATTTTTACGCAAGCTGCAGAAGTTGTTTTACTTTAAATTTATACGAGATAACCGCGAGAAACGTTTTCACTTTACATACAATTAATACGTCTTTAATCTTTTCAGAAAAACATTACGTAATAATTCATAATTGTAAATGTATTTTTTTTTACTTGAGATGGTTATTTTAGCCTTTCCTAATTCTTTCCTTTGTATTTTGTTTGTTGAAAACAATTTTTCTAAAAGTCTCAAATAAAAATGCATTAAATGTGTACCTTTAGTCATGGAAATCTACATATAATTTTTTGAATAATTAGAATCTGAAATAAAAATGTATTGAACGTTATGAAATGGAATGGTGTGTACAGTCATGAAATCCTTTCAATTTTCCTTGTACATAACATGTGTTATCTCTCTCGGGTCACTCTATATATCGACAATAATGCAAAATGATAATAATCGGATGTATTCAATAATTTTTAATTTATTATATTGCCCAGATTATTAAATATAAATTTTAAAAATATTGCCTACTGCAAGAGAAATTGAAAATAACGAGATATAATAAACATAACAAATGATGAAAACTGTTTCATTAATTATGCATTATTTCTGTTTATCTGTTTCAAAAAGCAAGATATATGAGCATCATTGTAAAACTTTCTAATTAGCTTGATTACCAAGCGCTTATTAACGGAGACACGTTAAAATGCAATTATGCAAATATTTATCTATTAATTAAATACTAGCATTTTCAATTCCAGATTTAATAGATTTAATAAATGGTATTGGAAATTGATGGAAAACCGATTGGAAATTTCAGCTTGTAACATCGTTTCACAATACTACCGATATCGATCACGTATGCTCGATATCAATCTCCTTATCAGCGCGCTGTGCCATCTTTATGATTACACCGAACTGTCACAACACTCGTGTAATTCTAAATATTAACAAATTACATAGTCCGCAATTTACGAACTAGTACACACTTTCATGTGTCCTGGTGCCATGTATGTTTAATTACTTGTATAGATAGTGAATTTAATGATGACAGAAATATGTAGATACAATTTAAAACAGCAAAATGGTTAAAAGAATTTAAGAACACAAATAAAGAAAGTGAACCATCAAAAAACTCAATTTCTACCATAATTCAATCAAGAAACTTGCAATTCATTGACAGAGCATGTTGATTACAATGGTACGTAATTAACCAATAAGTTTAATATAGAAAAAAGTTATGGTTATCGAACACTTCATATATATGAACTAATATTTTGTTGGACCACATTTAGCAATAATAATTTGTGCCAATCAGCGTTCCATACAACGTACCAATGATTTATTTACTAATGACGGTTTATTTAGAAAGAAGTTATTACTGTTAAAAATCGTTTATACGTAACAACTTAATACAATCATTTATGAAAATAATTAAAAGGAGAAAGAAATCTCTATGCAATCATTATTTCTCAAATTTGTTTTTCCCGGAAAAGATCCGTGGCACAGTAATTACAATAGTTCGTTAACGCAGCCGATGTTTGCTTGATTTCACCTGTGTATTTGTCCCGCGACATCTGCATGTGTTACACACCGAGCGTTATACTGTAAATTATACTGGTGTCACAATGACGTCACTTTGCCCTGTGTTATCTTTCTTAACTTGGACTATACGGCGTTTTTTCCGTGCGCGTGGCTACATCGTTAAATAATATGCGCTAGGCACCAACAAAAACTACGAGTGGAAACGTTACGTCGCACCAGGGTCCGGGAATAGAGAAGTAATTAGTATTCGTGGAAATCGGAATAATTAATCACTTAATCCTTGCTGGAATAAATCAGTGATCACGATCACATTTGCTATACTGTAATCATTAATCTGTAATCGTGGAATGAGCGATTAGTAGCCGATTTTATACAGTACAAATTTTGTACTACAAAATGAGTAGATTAAATTTAAATCAGTGAAAATGTTTCAAGAATTTAAAGATACGTATTATTTTGTGGACTTATTAAAATAATTAAGAAAAGAAATAAATGTACATCCAGTGTCGCCAGATCAAGACTTGCGTCCCTACTCTACTTTCCCCTTCCATGACTCTATTCCCTACTGCTGCGGCTCGATCACGTGACGCGTTCCATCTCTGTCGTGCATGTGTCTGGTATCGGCAGAGAGAGGGAGACTTTTTCCCCTCAATTCATGGCGACTCTGTATTTTTGCTCCACTTAATGGACTAGTTACTAATTAGGATTTTATGCATTTATGACAAAGACGAGTAAATACAACTTAAAATAGTGAAAAGATCAGAAGAGTACTAATATATTAGGTTGTACAGAAAGAAAAGCAGGATTTTTGTTCCTTTGTTTTAATTGCAATTTTATACCAACAAATATTTACCTTAATTTAATCAGTTATATGTCATTTTAAAGCTTGTTTTACGCTATTTAATTATGCTTTCGATATTTAATTTTATTCAAATTTTTATTAAATTATATTTTATTTCAGGATGTCAAGACGCGATTTTCGTTTTATTTTCTTCTATGAGCTCAAAGTATTACATTTGCCGATTTGCCCCATACTTCGTTGATATTCAGAGCCGCTTGAGCGGCACTTCGGCCTAGTTTGAACTCATAGAAAAAAACAATGCGAAAATCGCGTTTTGACATCCTGAAATAAAAGCCATATAACTTAATAAAAATTTGAATAAAGTTAAATATCAAAAGCATAATTGAATAGAGCGTAAAACAAGCTTTAAAATTACATATGTATAACTCATTAAATTAAGGTAAATTAATTATGTTTAACAGGTTGAAAATAATATAACAGTATTTTTATACGTTTCTCATTATTATTATATTACTCATGTTTGTCGTAAATGCATAGTGTTTTTGCTTGGTCCGGAGCAGGGTTCTTGGTAAAATCAAAGAATTGATTTTCATCGCGGAGTGCCTCCCACGTGGCACTGTGGCACTGTCTCGTTAAGCTTTCCAGGCCACCATGACCCATACGTGCGATGTTACTGGCGTGCAGGCAACGCCGAGAGATCCATTTCTGCGCGATAGTGCAAGCAATGTCAAATTATGATCGACCACAGCCGGCTTGTAGCAAATCAACGTCGAAGTCCTGACATTTCGTCTCTCGGCCAAGTGTTTCAGCGCGGCTCTGCCATTCCGCGGAGTAATGAAATAACATTGGTGCATTCGTCGTACCTATAATAATGATCTCGTATTATTTCTGCGATACTATGGCACCGTGGCGCCCCGATTAATTAGGTCATTCTATAAATTCGTCACGGTTTTAGGTCTTTACTTTAGGACACGATGGAACTAAAAATGAATGTAAGAAAATAATGCCACCGAACATCAATTTATTAATGATGAAATTAGCAGGCTTATAACATAAGTAACTTCATTATGAGATAAAAATAAAATTTGTGTGGGAGTCAACATGTTAATAGTAAATAGAATTTTAGAGGAATATTGTAAATTTATTTTCGACTTGTTAAAATTATTAGAAGAGGAAATACATTTTGATATTTAATTATTGTGTTAAATATGTTCATCTTTGCTAAGAATGGTTACAATCTTCCAGACAGTTTTGTGCAATTGCGTATTACCACAAATCTTACATAATCTTTTTAAGTAAGATTGTTTGGTTTATAAAAAGTTCAATGATTAATTTTATGAAATTTTATAAAGGCTAGTAAGCCATTTAATTGTTGTACTGTTTCTCCATTTGACACTTACAGCGAATGCGCGTAAAAAGGCGTAAATGTTCATACAAATGCACATTTTATTACAATAAATTCGCAAAAACTCGGGCACAAATTCGTTTCACTTTTTAATGCCATATTCTTTATACTGCGTAATATGTACCTGGCATATAAATATTCGTAAACGTAAACGTTTAAATTTGCATAGCGTGTTCGTCACGAATGTTTTTTATCCAGTTCGTGTCGTACATATTTGCATATATTTAATAAAAAAAAAGTTTACTGATAGAGGTTTCTCGTCGACTCGATGAATGAGTAGTTTAAATATGAATTACTGTTAATCGCGACGAATTAACGAAGATGTACAGCGCTGGACACGTGTAGAATTCATCAGAGTATGCAGGGTATGCAAAACACATTGGATTATGCCGATCAAGTCGGAATATGCAGAATAAGCCGTAATGTCGACTACGTTGACATATATAAAGTATGGTACATATTGCATATAGGTATATACATATAACATCATTTTCTATTCTTCTGAATGTTATATTTATTTTGTATTTATTATATATCAGTACGACATATTCAACTTCTACCGTACATATAAAAATTATAATCCTTCTTACTGTTGTATTTCGTAAATATTTTATATTTATTTTGCGTTTATCATATAAGTAGACAGCGGATATTATGCATTTATGACAAAACTGAGTGGGTGTAATTTAAAACAGTAAAAAAGTTAGAAGAATTTAAAAGTACTGTTATCTTATTTTCGACCTATTAAACATATTCAGAAAGAAAATAAATTTCCATTTCACTCCAGTTTCGAGGAATAGCCACATATGCGCTGCCATACGTTAATACTATTTTGCAATTCGACCAGAACAAAACACCATAAACCAACGATAGGTCGAGCAGGAGTGAAACCCGGTTGCTAAATCAGTCTAGTCAGGGGGGTTAGATCGAGGGGAAGGTCCTTCGCGTTAAAAGGACATTTACAATTTTCCACGTGGGTAGAAAGGCGACGTGTGCTTTTTCGATCGGTCATTTAAACTCGTTCCGTGTGAGGATCGTCGGGAAGACGGCTTGCCACAGCAGGGGACCGTTCCTCTTTTCGATGGCCGACGATTTTCGTGGCCCCCTGCCCTCCACCGTTCGTTGCCGCAATGTTCGCTGCCATGAAACGGGAGGAAAAAAGGGTGCGTGCAGTCCACACACGAGCGTAAAGCCTTTGGTAATGCGTGATGGGGTCCACCAACGAAATTATGGATCGGGCCTGGATACCACGTCTGCGCATGACCATGGTCGGATCGCTCTCTTGCCCTTCTTTCACCCTGTTCTCTCACTCTCTCTGTCACCCTCTCTTTGCCCCCTTAGCCCCCCTGCCCGTGCATGTACTCGCACCCTTGCATTGTATACGTATTTGCCTAACTTTGACCCCCTGCTTCTATGTTACCTTCTTGCGTCGTTATGGATTGCGATATTTTGTCAAGTATAGTTACTAGTATATTGCTGGATGTTTATGCAATTTGCAATTTTAAGAAACTCGAATCACACCAAATCTTATTTCCCGTGGCCTTAGCCTTTTTAGATCTGAAATAAATTGAATTTGTACTAAATTCTGTCGTATTTTATATCCCAGAATATTTTTAACATTATTAGTTTCAGCTTATTGGAATCAATAAATGGAGAACAAACTTTCTGTTTGGCTTCTGGTTCTTGCAATCGATGTAAGCAATTTTTATATTGCATGAGAATATTTAAATAATTTGCCTAGACAAAAATTAATAACACATTTGTTTCATTTCTGTCACGAAAGATGTTCTAGTTCGTAATAGTTGTTTTTTTTGTGAATAATTGAAATTATTATTTCCCGAATTTTATTTTCCATAAAGATAGGCTGATTAGTTGACTGCATGTAGCAAGTTTTAGGGGGTTATTGTAAAGGGGAAGATTCGATCTCGAAATCTATGGTTAATTCAGCCCCGATAGGAATTTTATATAATTTTTTTATAGACATTTGTAGCATTTTCAAGAAAAACATGTCTTCGCTTCTCCATGCGATATATTATGCGAAACCACCTCGAAGTAAAATGAACGATGGGCTGCGGGAAAGCTCCGAGCTTTAAAACGAGTCTAGGTTTATTCTTGTACGGTTCCATTTTATGCAGCTGTAGCACTTTAAATATCGACTGTTTCTCGAAAATCGAAGCTTCAGTGTTTCAATATGTTTTGGAACTACGATGTTGAAAATCTTAAAGACAAATTGTTTCTTTACTGTGCGGAACATTCGAATGCTCTGCTACGTTTTGATAAGAAATTTAAAAATAGTTAACATCTAAAAATAGCAAACCCAATCGGGAACGTTCGCAGCTGTAATTACTATGTAGAATTCATGCGAACGCACCGACAACAAAAATGTTACCCATTGTACTTTGCTTCTACCTCAACGGTGGTCGAATTTGACTTCCAGATGTTAGTGACCACTTTTAAAGTACAATTTAATTAGATTCTAATGATATGGATCTTGTATGCTCGTTATGGAAAATGTTGCTACTTTACTGTAAAATATTCGCAGTTACATACTGAAATTATGGTTGTTTAAAATGGTTATATCATTTCGAGAAAACTATGCTGTCATTATTAAAACATGCAAAATCATTGTATTTACCAGATGTTCGAGCAGCATCGAATTTTCCAAGTTACGTGCAACTGTTACATGCTGTTCAGTATTATATGAGCGCCAACGTCGTAGAAAATTAGAATAATTGCGCGTAACGTGTCATTTAAAGCGACTGTACCATCGGTATCGTTTAGTATTTCAACTATGACGTAACTATTGTGGCTAAGCTGGGAAATGTACTACAGTCCGTAATTAACAATGCTGAAATGATATGCAATTTATCAGTGTATCCTTATTTTCAACGAATTCTTCCTGTTCACAAAAACAACATGTGACCAATTCATAATTAATAATCTTCTGTATTTACTAAAATATAAGTTCAAAATCTGATTCTGAAAAAATGATAAAATATACAAATTGTTTACGTGTATAGATAATTATTACGAAAAACATTTCACTGAGATTCCTCATTAAGATTCCCTCATATTATAAATATTTATACTTATATTACAGAATTTGTTGTTTTATTGTTATATTTATATTATATTTAAAATTTTGTAAAAATAACTAAGTAAGTAAACTAATCGATCCAAATTTTTCAAAAATTGTACAGATAAATAATATACTTAAATAAAGTAAAAAATGTACTTAATTTGTTAATGAAACACGGTGTGCATTTCGTAATTCGAGAAACAAAATGACATTGTTCGCGGGATTATCAGATTGCATAATGATAATACGTCCGTGATAAGCTCAAATATGGTAGCTTTATTGTGAATTGTACTTCACGAGACAAGCTTTATTTAAGGCTTCTTGTTGGTTATGACATTGTATTAATATTATACAATACACATTTAATTTCGTTCTGTGGCTTTAGTTAGACCAAATTACATATTAATTTAGTATCAATTGTGATAATTATGCATTTCGAATATAATCAATGCAATATGGTTTGTGTATACATAGAAATATGAATGATATCATCGTTATTTGCTTATCAACTCAACTCACTACCTCGCGTCTCGCTGCGCGTACAATTTCATTGTGACGATAATTGAATATTGGAGATAATCATTTCGTGATTGTTCGGGCAAAAATGAGATCTGAAGAAATAAAATATCGTTTATTGAAACCATTACGTGACAAGCATTATTGCTTTTTATCTGCCATGTGAAAAATAAATCTTTTCTCTGAAGTTTAGATTTTGTTAGATAACTGAAGATTGAGTGAAATGTGTGATATCATGTTCTTGTAAAGCATTTGTCTTTGATATAAATAAAAAAGTTGTAAAATGCAACTTTTTAGTATTTTCTCTACAATCCCCACCAATTGCAATTTTTGGAAAAATTTCTTTTCACATCCTATAGCAAACTAATTGCTGTACCTTCTCAAAAAAGTTCAAATCGTAAAGTCGAATATTTAAAAAGTCGTCGGTTTTTTGAGAGCATCCGTATATTAGTGGGAGTCACTGTACATATGAAGATTATGCAATCTGCAATCTCATTTTAGTTTCTGTACTTGCTTGTGAAAAATGATGTTTCGTATTTTTTTTTCAGAAGGGACCTGAAGTGCTACAATAATGGGTGATAACACGTTCAAGCTTACTTGGAACAATCATCTGGCAAACTTGTCCGGATTGTTTGAAGGGCTATATAAAAGTGGCTCTCTGACTGACACGACCTTAGCCTGCCAGGGTGGCATGCTGAGAGCACACAGATTGGTCTTGGCAGCATGTAGCCCTTACTTCGAAAGAGTCTTCAAAGAGCACTATGGTGAACAACCGATTCTTATTTTAAAAGGTGAGCAACCGGTATTAATGATATATGTGTACACTAAAAGCATAGTTAGACGATGCGTCCCCACGATGGGAGATTATTTTTGGTTGCTAGCTTCAAGATCTAGCTCCATGGACACCCATTTGAAATCTGATCGGCAGGACCTCTATGCAAAATAAAAATGGTTTAATTCCATTGTGAAACACACGAGACAGAATGTACTTCTTCGTTTAATCATTTTGATTAGTTGGAAATGTTAGACTGCGGATCTTTATGCAATTATAGCTTCTGAAAATTTTCAAAAAATGCTAGGATATAAACTATGACGGAACTTGGTACGATTATTTAATTTATTTCAGATCTAAAAAGGCTACTATCACGGAAAATAAGATTCTATTTTATTCCACTTTCTTAACATTTGTCTATAAAAATTGAAAATTACATCAGCATCCGCAGTCTAGGTATAGTAATATTCTTGACCGACTGGTACAATGTTTACTTAGATATTCTAAAATTCTGTGTTTGTTTGAAATAAATAATTTCAGATTAAATAATTCAAATGTCCTTAAAAAGTTAAAGGACCTTGATATTTATAATATAAGTAAAATACTTTATAAGAATAAACAATTTTGTGTAGTTAGACATGCATATAAAAACTGATTGTTTAAACCTATAAACTCACCAGTTCATGCAAGTAAAATACTTTGTAAAAATAAAAAATTCTGTGTGGATAGAGTTTCATACAATAACTGTTTGTGTTAATAAATTCCTAAATTCGCAAATAAAAATCGCAATTGGCCGATAGTGACAAGTGAAAGTCCAATTATCGAGGTGTCAAACATTCATTGCGGTTTCGTCTGTTACCAGAGGTCGCTGTTGGCTGACCACTGGTTATTAACATTAACATTCGCCGTTTCTAAATTGAGCTTAATGTCATCGTAAATAAACATAGATTGAGAGACGCTGACCGCAGTGACAGACAGCGGGTCGCGTGCTACAAATTACTAGTCGGGAAAAGGGGAACGTTAGCTAAGGCCGGGCCTATGTCTGTGCTGTCTAATGCTGCTCGCGCTGACAATGAGCGAACGCGTGCTGAAAACGTCACTTGAAACTCTCGAAAAATCTAGATCTCTTTGAACATTCCCGAGGTCCGAGAATCTTGAGTCGAGCACTTGAAAAAAGTGTTAAGTCTGTTGATCAATATACAAAGCAAATTTCAAGATTTGGGGCGCTTGCGTGCACCTAATAGTCAAAGATGGAGTTTTTCAGTAGTCAAAATCGCTAGATAAAATACCAATCTACGCTGCAGTCGCCCTCAAAAATCCTATTTTTACGTTTACAAGGCGTAATTATTATTCGGCAACATATAGCTGTCACAGTTTTATGAAAATAGCTACATGCGCAGCTTTATGCTTCCGAATAATGCAAATTACGCCTAGTAAACGTAAAAATAGACTTCAGAGGGCGATCGCGGCCTAGATTGATCTTTTATCTAACGCTCTTGACTACTGAAAAACCCCATCGCATGCATTATCGAGAAATGAGAAGACGCATCCCGCACCCTTGCAACCCTGAAGATGAGTCTACCCTCTTAAGGTGGTAATCTCGTTTCCAAGATTGCAAATGGGCTTTTTCAGTAGTCAAAGCGCTAGATAAAAGATCAATCTAGGCCTCAATCGCCCCCAAATTTCAAATTTATTTAATTTAGTAATTTTCATTATTCGGAAGTATAAAGCTGCGATAGCTACATGCTGCCGAATAGTGCAAATTACGCCTCGTAAACGTAAAAATAGACTTTTGAGGGCGATCGCGGCCTAGATTGATCTTTTATCTAGCGCTCTTGACTACTGAAAAACCCCGTCGCATGCGATATCGAGAAATGAGAAGGCGCATCCCGCGCCCTAGCAATTCGAAAAGCGAGTCTACCCCCTTAAGGTGTCATTAACGAAAAACACGAACGAATCAGAGCCCAGTTACAGTGTACGAATTCCGGCTCGACCAATGCCAACACCGCACTTCACAGAACCGCGGAGAACATTTTCGTAAAGGAAAAAGTTACTTCAAATGACCATGGGAATCACCCTTTCCAACGAAATACATTTTTGGGACATCCATTCGTATCTCCTATGATAGTACAGGCTACTAACAGTGAGAATGATCTAGCTATGAGATACCCTAAACAGGTTATAAATTCTAAGTTTTGATTTGTAGGTGTGGCGGTGGAGGAAATGGAGTGTCTGCTGGACTTTATGTACCGGGGCTCGATCGACGTAGCAGAAGAACACCTGCCATCCCTGATAAAAACAGCGACGGACCTCGAGGTCCGTGGACTATCGGGCGACGACAGAAACCAAGAAAACAGCCGAAGCCCTTACACGAGGGTTGAAACGCGGATGCAACGGTGTCACATAGAGACAAGGGTTCACATGAGCGACTACATGAAGGACCCATCCGTGATTCCGTTTCTGCCGAAACAGTCTTCTGTGGAATCGTTGGGGGATCACATCAAGGTCGAGGAGATCGAGGTGGAGGATGATCCGATGGTGATCGACGGCCATGAAGACACGTTCGACGACCCCTTACGGTCCTCGGATACACAAATCGTGAGTATTCGCAACCCTTAGTGCCGAATAACAACCCCCCCGGTTCCTTAGAAAATAGTAACGTAATAGACTTTATAATCTTTTTTGTAAAATCAAAATTGTCGGCACCGATTATGAGAAGCAGGAATGGAATGAAAGGTGTTTTCATTCCTTAATAATTTTGGTACATTGGAAACAACTCACCAATGTTTTGTTCGATTGATCTGAACTTTTACTGTTTTATACTTCACTCAGCCAATTTCTTCATAAAAATCTGCAGTCCAGATTGATTTTTACAACTGGTGAAAGATTAGTATTAGCCATATGCGACTGATGTTAATACTTCACGTGTTAGTTGACTGAACAGTGTCCTCCGTTTCAACAACTAATTTTTGAGAAATTGTTATCTAAAGGAGAAATGAGTATACATATATTCACTGTTGCTGAAATGGTGACTTTGTAGTATCATTAAAAATTAGTACACCATAATTTGAAACAATTCTCACAATTTTCATTTTAAAGGTTGTACTTAATAAGTACATAGACTTCGGATTTTTATGTATATGTGAAGAAATTGATTGGGTGAAATATAATACAGTGATAGATTCGAGAAATCTAAGAATATTGTTATGCTGTTTTCAATGTAAAAAACCTATTGAGGGATTAAATGAATTTTTATTTAATTCCTGCTCCCCACAATCGTTGCAAAATATTTTTATATTAGTTAACAAGTTGTTAACAGTGCGATATCAGAAAATGGACCGAATTTCTAAAATTACCGAATTTTTTAAATTAATGGAAATTCAACCAATGAAAATAGATTCTAGTTATTAAAGAAGATTGGTAAATCTCCTAACAATCGACTAAAATTAATCATCTCAGCAATTTAATAATGAAGTGTACAGTTTTCATTATTTTGTAATAAAGAACGGAAAACAAATAGGTCCGCGGTTTTTGCAATTGTTAATTTAAACGTGCGTTTCCCGGCAGCCTTTTTTCATTTGCCTTTCTAAACTCTCGATATTGCCACTGATGTATTAATTTTGTTTTCAAAATTGCAAATGGTTCGATTTTCAATTACTTGGGAAATTCATTTCATTTGATTTCTCTCGATTTATTTTTATACATACTGTTGGTAGGTAAAATTGCTATCCTATTACACTTTTAGTTACTTTTAAAATTTACACAAGGCAATATTGTATTTCAAACTTCATTTTCGATAGTATATGACTAAAATACATATGTATACTACGTAACAGAGGAGATTGGAAAACGGGTAAATACACTACCGGCCAAAAGCTTGGAATCACGGCGTAAATTCAGAGAAACAGAAGGTTTAGAAGAAGAACTGAAAGTTTTTAGAACAACCAAGGAAGATTAACTTGTCAAAAAAGTTACGAGCAGTATGTTTTACATTTTGTATTATTTTTTGTGTCAAGGAATGCGCATTATTCGTCAAATTGCTCTTTCATTAAAAAACCGCATTTATTTTTAATAACAGCCTGACATATTTAGGGCATCCTGGCAATTAGTTTTTCAAATGTTTCTAATTTCATATTTTTCCATGCTTCTTGTAGAAGTTGTGAAGGATGTCCCTTTAGATAAGTGCATTTCCAGCATTGTCTTACACTGGGTGTATCAACTATACAAGAGCATTATGGGCATAAGAAAATGCTGAGATCTGTTTAGAAATATTATTCAACTAGTTAATATTTGATATTACAACGATGGATCATTTCTAAATTTACAAAAATCAACAAGTGATTCCAAACTTTTGGCCGGTAGTATATGTATATCGATCCTGCTTCTCTGTAATGGTACAATTCAAATAAAATGAGAATTAATTTCTTACTTGTCGATATACATAGATATACGTAGACGTAGACCGTTTAAGTAAAGTGCCCTATAGTGTCAATTGAGATAAGGAGCAAAATTATTTACTTACACAAAGATTTGGAGGCGATCTGGGCGCGACAGTTTATCTTATCTTAGAAGAGACTCACCGAACCCGAAAATTCAGATTTTAGAGAAGCTTAATGTACCGTGAACATAATTTTGGTTTTTAATATACAAGTATACAAGTAGATTTGAGGCACGATTATACTTTCGCAATGATATGAAATAATGAAATAAAAGACAACTCCAAATGCATTTATTACAATACTTACGTTCGTGGATGTCATACAACAAAAAAGTCATGTTTTTCAACGCAAATTAATTCAGATACAAGGTTATATAAATATCTACCAAATCATATATCAAGTAAATTAAAACGCACGAATGTAGCTCACTCTGTAGATTTATAATACTGAAGATATAGTATACTATGAACAGACAGCGGATTTTTATGCAAGATAAAAATTTTCTACCTGATTTGTAACAAACTGGGGTGAAATAGAAATTTATTTTCTTTTTTAATATGATTTATAGGTTTTTAAATTCTTCGAATGTTTTAACGTGTGCGATTTTTGTCATAAATGCATAAAATCCGCTGTCTAACTATGAATCATGCGGAGAATTTTCTAGTATTTTAAAATGGCTTTGCACTGTCCAGAGTCGAATGCCACCACCAATGTACAAACGGGAAACGAGATTCAAAGGGCAGAAGAGAGTCTCCGTTGGCCGCACATCAAGGAACAGCGAACCACAGGAATACAGGACGAAGGAGCGTCTAGTTCAGAAAGAGGACACTTCCAGGGAAGAAATGTACGAAGACTCGGCCTCAGCGAGATCGGAGACAAATTTTAACAACGGATCTACTGACCCTACGGTACCGGACATACAGATGAACGACGACTTACAAGAACGAGATGAGAGTATGGTACGATAAGATGAATACAATTGAAATTGCTTCTTCGTTTAGGGTTGTTCACATGTTTATTGATCCCTAAAATAACATATGTTCAGTAATTTATTATCAGTTGATCGATAATAATTTTTCGAAAGTCGGAAATGTAGTGTTTAAATGCTTTTTCTCGATCCTCAGTACATACATACTTTTTCAACGTTTCCTAATGTTTATGTTATTGTTTAAAATGTAACATTATCTCACATCTCTAACATTGTTTCAGTTCTCGTCTGTGTTTACAAACATTGATAAGGTGCTTATTTATGCACATTCTGACGACTTTACTAGTATGTTATCTATGTATATACATATGAAGGCTAATGAGAAAACCGTTTCCACTTCTTCAGTCTTTTCGGTATTAGAAATGAAGAGTGTTCGGTCTCAAAGACCGAACGTGAGATTTATATTTATTCAGACACGGTCCGCTGCAATACATAGCTCGAGACACTCGATGCGACACGACGGTCCCAGAATGATTTGGGCGTCATCGAACACCACTTTGAGACCTCCTCGTGGGCGAACTCATTGACAGGGCGATCCTATACAAATAAACAGTTTAGTTCCGTATCGTTTTCCCATATCTTTCGCACCCAATTCATTGCTAAACATAGTTTTATCAAAACTCCCCTACTCCGACGACCAAAATGCACCACCCACTTGCCAATAAAAATCATTTAGTCACCTCATACATTTTTAAGATAGCCACGACGCGACACCGAAAATCAGATCTCGAAACTCGCTCGAACCGAGAACAGCGAAACCTTTGCCTCGAACCTCGCCTTTATTTGTACCTTGTTGAGTTTAAAATATATATTAAAGTGTTAACTTCCAAAAGTCGAATTTATTTTCAACTAGTCGTTGTTACTTCTGTAACATCATCAAAGCCCCAAATATCGTCGCGGGCAAGCGAAACGGGATTTACGACCCGGCGAAGTTCAGCATACGGGCGGTGCACACAGAAATAGCAAAAACGTAAGGAGACTTTTTCTATGACGTCAAAACTCATATTACTGAAAATGAAATTGCCCATTTTTCGTATTACAATTTCCAAAAAAATTGTTCTCTATAAAAGTGGGTTAACACGAACTGAAATCGCGAAATGCATAAAGAAGTATGTTAGATTCTGTTCTCCTCGCTTTCTGACAATTAATTACAACCATTTAATTTAGTTTATCATCCCGTCAAATTTTGTCCAAAAATGTCCCTTTTCTAACATTATCTAAAGTGTCCAAGGTATACAGTGTCACCAGATGAGGGAAGGGAGCACGGATCGAGGGAAAAAGTTACCCCCTCTCTGACAGTGTCGGACACATGCGCGACAGAGACGAAACGCGTCACGTGACCGGACGGTGGGGAACAGCGTCGTAGAAGGGGAAAGTAGAGTGGGGCCACAAGTCTCGATCTGGCGACACCCATCTATCAGATGTTGATAAATAAAATGATCCGCTCCGCGATGTCTATAAAATAACTCCATTTACCAACCCTAAAAGGACCAATCCCCAGGATCAAATTCTAATACAATTTACTCCAAGCTCTTTTAATTCGGTTAATAATTGATTTAACTAATCTATCATATCATTTCAATTGACATTGTTAGAAACATGAATTATCCTGACCGTTCTTGTAAGTTCGGAATCGCTGTCACAGTGTTTCGTTGATGTTGTGCCATTGTTACAGGATTCTTCAAGAAGCGCGGACGAGAGTTCAAGGTTAACGGTTAAGAAAAAGAATGACATTGGCTCGAAGAGAATGGGGTCGAACGAAGGGAAGGAGTCGAGGGCGTTGATGTCGAAGTCGGAAAGGGCTCAGTATAAACCTTTCTCGTGCGATCTTTGTACGCTGGCCTTCACGAGGGCTTCTCATTTGGCCAGACACAGGAGAGTACACACGGGAGAAAGGCCGTTCGCGTGCAGCGTTTGCCCGCGAATGTTCGCCAGGCAGGATAAGCTCAAACAACACTTGGATTCGCATTTGCTATGGTCGAAGAGGAAAACCAACATGTCGAACACCAGCTATCAGTCCACAACGTCATCGTCGGGCAAGGGGAAAAGGGGCAGACCACGGAAGGTTAGACATGTTCATTCAATCTCCATTTTCTTTTTTCTATTTACATTTTGACTACATTACATGTGACGTCAGTCACATACGCCTGGCGCTATCTTTTTCCCTCAAACTAGAAAATCAATTTTTATTAGAATTATTATTTATTTATGACCTCGAAATATGTTGTCAAGGTTATCATCCTGAACAAGTTTTCAGATTACGTTATTCAGGGTGAGTTGTTGGTTTATGATTGAAGTTTCTATTGCTGTTAAATTTTTCGTTTTTTTATTATTAACATTTTGACTGCCACGTTAGTTATACGCAAACGCCTGGCGCTATCTTTTTCCATCAAACTTGGAAATCAATTTTTATTAGAATATGTTAAGGTAATTATTTAGGAAAGGGTCCTCCTCACCGATTTCGATAACCTTGAAAAATGTTGTCAAGGTCATTATGATAGAGTCAACTTGTTGATCTATTTAGACCTAAAACTGACTTGGAGTTTTGTACAATTGTCCGTAGAAATATAAATAATTCTCGAAATTTTACCGAGCACTAAATATCACCGATATACAGGGTCTTAGGTAAATTGGATCTTATTTACTGTTGTATGAGGAAATTTCGTAGAATAAAGCATAAATAGAAACATACAAGGACGAATTCCACGACTTAGTTTCTCTCAATACTCTAATATTTATGGAGTAATCTGTAATAACTAGATGAAATGTACAAATTCCTGGTTCATTTAAAAGAGAATTGTCATTCTTCATGTGCCATTTCTCGAGGAAATATATTTTCCTTGGCCAACGAAAATTAAAGAATGTGTAAGCAACAGTTTGAGGTATGTCAGGATTACACCTTTTTATTTGGAAATGAAATTACAAGCGTTCAATTATAAAAGAAAAGAATATATAAAGAAAATAATATATATACAAAGGAAATAGTTCTTCCTTTTCTACGGCCTTCAATACGTGATACGGCACACAGTCCCTCGTGGCCAGTATCGCACTCACGCACACACACTGACAGTCCTTCGCAGTGAACAACAATATGTATTTCAGTCTAGCCTTCGACTCTATCTGCTATCTGCTCTCCGATACACCTGTATATAAACATCTTCCAAAATCCGCCTTTTCCGCATTAGCCGACAGGGGGCGGCGGCTGCCAGTCGCGAATAACACCGAATCACTAATTCGCGCCTACAAATGACAATTCTCTTTTTAAATTAGTTTTGGGTCTAAATGGGTTAACACGTTGACTCGTTCAGAACGACCTTGACAACATATTCCAAGACTATTTCTAAAAAATTATCTTAACATATTCTAGTAAAAATTGATTTTCAAGTTGGATAGAAAAGGATAGCGCCAGAAACGAAAAATGTATAATAACAGCAACAGAGAAGCATCAATCATAAATTAACAGCTCAAGAAACCAAAGAATTGTCATTTTTCAAGTGTCATTTTCTGAGTAAAATATTTTTCCTAACCAACCAACGAAAATTGAAATAGTCTATAAAAATTGGTAGTTCATTCAGGAGAATAGAATAGACAATGGACGACGATTCCTCAAGTGGTATTTCCCGATAGGTGAACTTGGAGCAGTCAGCGATCGAGGAGATTCTGAAATTCGGCGAGTTCAGTTCTCTGCTGAACAAATCTCATTCGGCCAATTCGACGGACAAAAGCGAGGAGTTTGCCGGGACCGATAACGAAAGAAAAATTGAAGATCAGAAGGACGACACCTCGGAACAAAGGGAGGAGAAGGATAGGGACGGGGACACGGACACGGACGTTGACAAGAATAAGGACAATTACGATTGTCAGGCCGGGAACGACAAAGAAGACACCGTTTAAGAAACTTCCTTCTATGCGAGAAACTTTCGCAAGGAATATTTTTCCATGAGTAAGGGAAAGCACCTAATCCATACTTATTGTTATATGTATAGAGTGTTGGAAACTGTCGAACTTTCTTCGATCGATGTCGCTATCCAGGTACATACATACTTTTTTCTCGCGATTCTTTCAAGAAAGAGTAAAGCGTTATACAATTGTCCTGTTGCATTATTCTCTGAGAACTGAGAAACAATCGTAACTCGTTAAACGTTTCACTGTTTGTCATTCGACTGTCGAGTGAGTCATATTCGAAGCACGGATTCTTCTGATCGAACGCGTTCGGAATAAACTAAATCATTTGTATACATATTTATACAGAAATTATCCTTGTTGGAAATACGAAGTAGAAGACAGGCGCATTTTGCATCTGGCAAAATCCAATTTCTCATTATTTCGTATTTAACGACTGCGGGAAATATACAGGGTGAGTCGGTGAGGACTACTATCTTATCTAACTCGGTATCTATTGGTTGTATTCAAAAACTTTTTTGAGATATCGGGATGACCTTGAATTTTTTCAAAAGTTTTCCAAAGTTAACTGGAGGTCTTCATATTATATGAATCCATCCTTCGATCAGTAACAACGTGGTATTTAAAAAAGGTGTATTGTCCTTTAAAATCTCAAGGTTCAAGGTCATCTTGATATGTCAGAAAAAATGAAATATAAAAATCGAATTATGTATACTCATTGGACACATCCCTTAAAGTGCAACGTAATTCCTACTAATAGTTCCTACTGAATCTCTCTGTATATTTATAAAAGAATTATCCGTGCAAGAAATACTAATTGAAAGATACAGACTCATTTTGCATCTGGCAAAAATCTTCACATTATTGCATATTCAACAACTACAGGACACATATATTGTATAATTCTTTCTTTAAAAATATCTTAAACGTACTAAATATCAATTTGATTTCTATAATTGTCATTCGTAATATTTTTATACATTCAGGTTGAATGTATGTCGACTGGCTAAAATTATATTATACAATACAAATTCAGTATTGTTGTTATTGGCAGTCTGCGGATATTATGTATTCACAAAAATTAATTAATTATTCACAACAAATTTATTCCTAAACTAGTGTCAACTTATTAAAATGAACGAGGAAAGTAATTTCTCCTTGTTTAAAATTAGTGCACAAAATTTAGCATAAGGATCCGCAGTCTGGTTATTAACATTCAAAAGACTATGGGCAGAAATAAACGAGTTCGGGAACACTGTCTCGTTCCCCAAAAATCTCGTTCCAATTTTCCATTTACCGTTTCACCAATGAATCATTCGGTGTATCTCGAATCACGTCTTATCTCGCATTACGAAAGGTCTCGTTTTTCGAACGTTCAATTTGATCCCGTGCGTATACGTCGAGACTCATTATATCCGATAAGTCAAGTCTCTCAAAATCAAGAATATTTATTCGAATCAGCGAGATGAATGTCCGCGAAAATCCTGTTAGTATACATACTTATGCTGTACAGCGTCGTTCACGATGTTCAAGGGATTTGAACTGTACAAATGAATGGAGAGAAACACGTTTTTTCTACATTTTAGTGTGTCGGTCGTGAATTTTTGGAAATGATCCACATTATATATTGCATCAACTTACAAATGTACAACTGCGAAACACAGTGAGTTTATACTGTTAAAAATTACGATAGCAGATCTATCGGTTTTCATGCGAGGTATAGTGAAACATCTAAAATGAACGAATTTGATCTATTTCTAAAATTCGATGAATTTTTACGACTGTTATCAGTTTCAACAGTTTTGAATGGTTTAATATACAGGGTCACCAAAAAATGTTGCAATTACTTGGAAGGGGTGGTTCCTTAGGTGATTCGAAGCAACTTTTTATTTATCTTATTTTATTTATATAACGAGTTATTAAAGGAAAACACGGACCAATCAGAGCGCGACTACGACAAGTCCGACAGAGTCCACTCGCTGTAACAGCGCTCTGATTGGTCCGTGTTTTTCGTAAATAACTTCTTAACGAAGCCTCGGAGAATATTTTCGCACAGGAAAAAGTGACTTCGAACGACCTAACGAACCTTCTCCGACATTTTTGGGGCACCTTGTATTTCTTTTTCAACATTTTCAGTTTGAAATGACACGAGAGGTGTTTGATTCATGTGTTCGAAAGCACTATAAAGATGATAAGCAGTGTCAGAATTATCAGAGAAGTTAATCAATTTAAAAATAATTAAGTCCGTTGAAGCTGCCAGTAAGGATTTGAAGAAATACCATGAAAAATTTGACAAATTAAAAAGGTCCATGACAATGGAACAATCGTAGCGAAAAAGTTGATCGCACGATTGTATAAACGCTCTGGCATTAATTTATTTATTGAGATACAAGACATCTTTGTTGTAGACGCAACAAAAGAAAAAATTCGTTCGACAGAGTACCTGAAGCACCCGCGTTACAATGTATAACAATGAATGAATTAATGAATGACATTAACAGATGGGTGAGAAACAGGCCACGTAGGAAAAATATGACGAGTCCAAGACGACTGTTTAGGTACTGATAAATTGAATTCTGTGCGGCGGCGCTCCGCTGTCACACGAAAGATATTTATATCGGATGATAAGATTAGGAGAAGGAAACTTTACATTGGGAACTCGACCAAATTATACTTTAGCTTGGAAGACTGCGGTATGGTTTGCATTGTGAAACACGTCTGACTGACCAAAGGTTAAATTATAGTGTGACTCTTCCTCCGCCGTAAGTTTACGTGAAAATTTAATTATAGGATATACACGTATAGGATATTGATAGAGGTTTATTTTTTTTTGTTGGTAATTGTGTAAGTTCGTTCAAACAATATTGTTCTAATTGACAGGTTATATTCAATGCTTTACCTAATTTCTTATTTATGTAACTTTACTACTGCGTCTTGCAAAGAACTCTGAACGTCCGACCATTTTGTTGGGCACGTAGCAGAGCCGTTACGTTCTCTCGTTTTTCCTGCTACCTCTGACGAAAAATATTTTAGAAAACATAATACATGTCCACTGATAGTGAACATTGTGCTGATTATAAATAAGAATTCTGTGAAACAGATTATTATGTTTTGGTATTACTATTATAATTATCATTATTTTCTTGTAACGAGTTATCAGTATGTATTTCCTTTGAATGCATATTTTCTGTACACATAAGTATCAAACTAGAAGAGTAACGCAAACAGCACTTAATCAGCACAGTTAACGATGCGTAATTTGCATTATTCGGAAGCATGAAGCTGTGCATGTAGCTATTTTCGTAAAGCTGCGACAACTATGCATGTACATGCTGCCGAATAATGCGAATTACAACACGTGAACGTAAAGAAACAGGACTTTCCAGGGCGATTGCGGCCTACATTTATCTAGCGCGTTGACTACTGAAAAACCTCATCGCATGGGAAACGAGTCCACCCACTTAACAAAGCCGCGGGGAATATTTTTGCGAAGGATAAAGTACTTCAAACGATCTCAAGAATCACCCCTCTGAGGGAAGTACAATATTTTTGGGACAAGCTGTGTTTCATCGAGGATTTTTCAGTTAGAGGTGGCAAGAACAGCCACAGAGCTGGCACAAACAAGTCACGTTAGTTTGTATACGTATCTGTTACTATAAGGGATGTGCACCTAGATGTACGACAGTGCAAACTATACCTACGTAGAAGAGACCCCGGGTACTCGACACGGGTTGAGAAAAAAAAGAAAAATGTAGCTTCGAATATTTTGTTATACACGCGATTGAAATACGTCAAGTACAAATGTCCAAATATTTAGAGTATACGTGTGCGTAAGTGTGCATGTCTGCCATATTATAAAAAGAAAAAGAAGAGAAAGAAGAAACAAATGAATGGGAATGATACACGCGTGTATCTCATCAAATGGTTGACGTCCACGTGAACGAATGTTGTTGATCCGTTCCCTCTCTTTTATACGAATATCACAGCTTCTTGAACGATACATATGTACATTCGTTTGACTAACGCGCTTGGTGTATTTGTTTTCTTTCGTTTTCTGCAATTTCATAGGTAACCGTCGAGGTACGCTCGATCACACTATTCGATGCTTCAAATATGGAGTACTATTTTACATTTAAGTTTTCTTTGTTCGTAAGCTGACAGATTATATCGATTGTTATATTATTTAATTCGTATTCTTTCGTTTCTCGGTATGGAAAAGAGTACTTTTATTTTATCTCATCCATAAAGAATTCGATGGACATTTTGAGAGCATTGTGGATATCGATTCTTTAAGCAACGCGAACTTGAAGTTCGTCTTGCATCGAGTCACTTTGCTGGAAACGATTTTTGCAACACTAGTTTAACATGCTCGAATTTTTCTAGCACTTGTCTACTTTAACAACAATTTTCTTTGTATATAAACAATTTTGCGGCAAATTTCTTTTACAAATGTTCACCGATTCAGAGGTATAGATTCACCCTCAGGACGGATGTCTATTACTTTTTTGTACATCCTGTACAATAAACATACATTTTTTTACGAATTTATTTACAAAATTCAGTGATACTTCAAAGAGTAGAAAGTTTAAGGAAGTTTAAAAAATCTATTATTTTTAACTTACCAAAATTATTAAAGAAAAAAAGAAATTTCTACATCTTCTAAAGATTCGTAATCTACTATCTCTGTAGCTGCAAAATGAATCAAAGGACAAGTGGTTAATGATAAGATTGACAAAATGTTCGATATGAGACACAGTTTTGTAATATTTGTTGTTTTAATATTGATTGGGTGATGCAACTAACGTTTCTAGCACTGCATATTATTGCGATTTTGTTCACGAGCTGGTTTTGTTCGAATTCTAGAGTAACTGAAATATTTCGTAGCACGCGGCAGTGCCATTCAAACAGTGTTTTCTTTTCTGTAATATCGGTTGTTGTTGTTGTTGTACAAACTATATTTTGTTCCGTTAGGTTCTTGTTGCTCGACCTATCAGCGTTACATTGTGAACTTCTGCGACGGCGATGTGCAATTTATCGTCGGTGGCATGATCTTTCGTCTGTCACGACGAGCTGCGAGTGAATTTCGTGCAATCCATTGGGGCGGCCACAAAATGGTCGCCCGTGAGTCTTCATATCCCTCATAGTGTACATTGTGTAGCCTGTGTAAATAAATTGTAAAGTCAATGTCCTTCTTAATTGATACCTCTTCTTGTTATCCCTTGTTATGTCTTTACTTATTAACCCTTAGCACTCGAGTGGTGACTCAGAGTCACCACCCAGAAATTGCTGTACCATTATTCACAATATTATTTAGATTATTAAAGATGTTGGTATCTAATCAATTACTAAACATTTAAGTATTGTACGAGGTGTTCTATCAATTTCATATCCGTAAAATGAAAGAAATGATATCGAATGGAATTATTCTAGGTCTTGGTCGGAACAAATGTTTAATTTTTTCCAGTTAAAAATGTTAAAATAAGCCTCCCCATTTTTATAAAAAAAGTTTCATACATACATTTTTTATAAAACAGTTAAACAAAATGTTAACTGATAATATTTTACCACAAATTTTTATACCAACATTGTCATAAAAATGCTTGTTTACTTTCTAATTTCTAATCACTATAATAGACGTTTCCTAGAATCATTCCAATTAAATATTTATATTTACTCATGCGAGAAAAAATTATTGACAAAAATCCAATTCGTCGATGATTATTTGTTAAAACAATTGTTCATTTAAATATAGACAACAGAGGCGATATTTACCATGAAGAGTTATAATTTCGAGTGTAAATTACAAAAAAATTTTGTATATTCAGCTATATTATGCTCGCATCTTTTTTTTCAAGCTAGTATAAAATACATAAGGTCCAATTTCGAAGATATCCTTAATGTTTCACGAATGTTCTTCATCATTCGGAATATTTATGTAACAAAATCAGAAAGGACAATGGGGGCAGGTAAGCGAAACATCCCTCCTCCAATTTCTGAGGTCACTCGACATTTATTTTCACAATGCTGTAACAGACTCAAGTATATTTTTACAACGTAAAACAACTAGAAAAGATGGGGACATTCGAAGGTCACGCACGGTGAACAAAGGAAAACGGTGGAATCAATGAAGAGTTTCTTGCCGCGTCAGGTTAATCGCAGTTATCGTTATGTGTATTCATTGACATTATATATTACATTATACATTAAGTTTTTACAAATTACATATACATTACGTCTTTACAAATTAGTTTCCGTTTATACACAGACTTCTTTTTTCTGGGAGCAGGTGGGACAATCACGGATTCCTGTTTCCGTTCAGCGTAATCACTAATATCTCTCATATTCGTCGCGGTATACGTAATACTAAAACGTATCTTACAGTTAGCTTTTCAACAGTTCCGATGTCAGCAGCTGAGAATCACGATCGAAGGATTGTCCGTGATCGAGATCGGCCTCGAGACACATCTCGATTGCAAGAGTAAACGCTAGACACTGTCACTTCGTGAATCGGCGTATATGTATTTCTCGACATTAACACGCCTCGGTTTCACCTCTTCGCTTCAACTAACATTAAGTCAAGTTACAACAGCAACATCGAAAGCACAATTCCTTCTGCAATCCTATCTTCTCGATTTATTTCTGGTTTATACCGAAGCAGGGACGACGCACCACTCATTCACAAGTGCTCACAAAGCTGAACGTGCACTAGCAATCTCATTATTCAAACAATACACAATTTTAAATGTTGTTTGAAAACTGTTCGCTCCAACCCTTCGCTACTTTTATGTACAATGCGTAACAAAATACAGTAACGTCTTCATATATGTGAAAACTTTGGTATAGAAATGTCAGTTATATCCTTTGGATAAAATTCAATAATAAAATTTTTTTGTCTACTAATTTTTTAATGAAACATACATCAACATATCCGTGACATTTTCCTGATGAAAATGATACCTAACACGACACAGTTTGGATCATATTTATTTATTTAAACCACGATACAGTAGAACCTCGATTATCCGACTGTTTGGATATCACTGATTAGTAAAATGAATTGTGTCGTATATGATTCGCTTTCAATTGGACTGTTTTGATTGGATAATGGAGAGAGTTCAGATAGTTTCGCTTCGGATAATCGAGGTACCACTAAATCGTGGATTGAACAAGCAAATATGCTCAGATTTATGTCGTGTTTGGTATCGTTTTAATCAGAAAAATGTTGCACACACATTGATAAAAGTTTTGTAAAGAAATGACCAAAAACAATTAATTGATAAACTGATAAATTAAAATAAAATCGTTTCATAAATATTGTTTGTTATTTCATGAAACTGCCCTTGCCCGCCGAGCTCCGGATATTTTTGGATCAATGTCATCCCTGCTTGTTCCTTCCAAATTATGATTACCATCTACATGTTACTTATATCGAACATACTTTTTTCTCGGTGGAATCGATGAAACGTCTACGAGATCCATTGGAACTATGTTATCCTCTGTTCTGTAATAACTTTATGAGCTTTTGCTGGACAGTTGATTGTATTGTTTCTGGGGGGTTGTTCCTTCAGGAGGATTCGATTTTATGAATCTGAGATTTCGAGAGCTTGTTCAATTTTTAAAGCTTTTCATCGATTCGACCGGCAGACCTTTAGCATTACGTTTATCCTAGTCTTCTTAAGCGATAACAACTCGGCTAGTTTCGATTAACGCCATTCTACGATTAAGCTACTCGTACTTCCACTTTGCATGCGGACGCATTTATAGTGCACGTTACTTCTACTTCTCGAGGCAAACTCGATCCAGACAATCCGCAACATTAACGTTTCTGTTCTCCATTTTCCTTCGACGGTTGGCAAACATTAAATATCTTTTAAGCGGGCAGAGAGAACCAAATTTCTCACTCTTAAAACATCCACTAGGTAACGTCTTGAAGTAATTTCAATATTCGAAATGATTGTGTGAAATAAAAATGTTAGAATTGAACGCATTTTATAAATAATTATTAAACAAATAATGAGATTTTCTTGGTAATATTGAAATTAAAATACCTCCTAAATTAATCATTTTTCGACATGCATAAGTCATTACTTTTTTTTATAGGAAATAAAAACTGCATCAGTTGGTGCATCAAAAAATATACGATTCCATTTAAAATATCAAAGTTGATCTTCACAACTCCTTAACGTGTCCACCTACAAAAGAACTAATAACACTACAGTATGTGCACCTATTACGTATAATAATAATGACGTAAATCAAGGTGGTAGTATCTGGTGCCCCACCCTGTATATTCTTGCTTATTAGCAACGATTGTATTAAAAATTTCAATTCTCGTTAGTAGACTGTAATGTCTTGCAACAAAAATTTATTAGGGGATGAACTTAGGCTTTTTGAGCACCTTTACCCTTCAGAGTAATTACTCTGAAAAGTTAACAATCCTAACGAATATTGTCGATAATTGTTCGAAGGAGACGTTCGTCGAAGGAAAATGGAGGAGTAATTTTCTATAGAATCGATTGAGTTGAACGGTGACGCCCTAATTACAAACACGGTTTGACGCCCGTCAATTAGTCATATAATCAACAATGACGATATATACGATTAATATCCTTAGACACAAACAGCGATACGTGTTGGCCGCGGTCAGTTACCTATTGTAATCGCGTCCACAGTGGAAATGTAAACTCCTAAAATGATGCCGAAGAGTCGCTGCCTAAATTCATTCGCAATTCAATGATCGCTCCTCCGGCCGTTGCTCTTCTATCTATACATGCTTTTAAGCTCGGCAGGCTCGTGAACGAATAACCGTCGCCATTGAACATTCCGTGTACTTCAACACGATACGTATTTATTATTATTTTAACCAATAATCCCAACCGTGTGGCAATTTTCTCGCACGAATGTAAATACAATTTTTTCGACTCTTTGGTCTAACGCCATTATCCTAAGTTTGTGTAAAACCAATTTTATTTGCTTCATCAACTGATCGCATGTTGTATCAACTCACGAATTCAATAACATTCAATTATAAAGTTCGTTTGTGTGGAAAAATATTTTAAGTTATTGAATCATGAATAAGGGCATACGTTACAGTGACTATTTTCATAGTGTTCGAATGTCTGGAAATATTTTAACGAGGTGCTTTAAGTAACCAACATCAACAATAACAAATGATATTAATGTCGAAGAGTATTAAATTATTTTTTGTTTAACACTAACCGTACCGAGCACTGAAATTAACTAGTTGTCTGATGAAAATTACAAGAATTGAGATTTTCCACAATTTTTATAATATGTTCGTGGAGGGACGAAATTTGTTCAATAATTTTCAATGAAATTATTTTGGTAATTTTATTGATGATGAGAGTAAATTTGTTCGGTAGCGATACGTTTAGTGTTATGCTACATTTAATATAGCAACAGAAACTTCTTATAAATTATTCTGTAACATCAAGAAAACAATATGAGTATTTAAATGGGTTTCATGAATTTTTTGCAATAAATTGTGTTGAACAATAACATGATAGACAGTTATAAATTAAAGAAAGTTGTAAATAACGCTGTGTATGTACATAAATTGCAATTTCGTCGAAAATATCGCACATGACGCAACGGATTTCGGATATCACGTATTAAATAATACAAATATTTCAAGCCAATTGCTAAAGAGGCTTCCAGGTAAAAGTTTATGAAAGGCTATTAAGAAATGATTTTCGAGTGAAAAATTCTAGCATCGAAAACTCCATCGCACTCGAGCGTCCGTCGACACAACGGGCAAGTAGACCGCACCGCTAACATTGTCAACGTTAAAATTGCCACACACAAGAGCACTTAACAAATAACAGAGACGCATCAATTACTTAGCATGCGGAATTTTCAGTGATCCGAACGGGAACTCAATGAACGAATCGTTCTCGCGATGATAAGTCGTGAGCTTCTCGAATGATTAGTAACGAGAAAAATATCTTAGATTGTAATCTTATTGTCGTATAAAATGCGAGTCCGTTATGACGTATTCCCAATTTAATTTTACGGTCCAATTCATATAATAAAATGCCTCACGTGCTCGTTACTTATCGATACTTTGTGCGATACAACGATTTCTCTTAGTCTTTGTGTACTTTCAACTGTCTCGTGTCCGTGCCTCTTCCGATTTCGAAAATCAGTGTACAAAATATGAACGATTCGTTAGAAACCGTATACTTTGAACAGTTTATAGCAAAAGGTCAACGTAAATCTTTCGATTAAAACAATTAGTAGGTAGAAACAATTTAACAGAGATAGTTTTACGAAACAAAAGATATTTTACCAGCAGTACGCGCGCGCCTTATACAGGATGTCCCAAAAACGTACTTCCTTGAAGGGGGCGATTCATGAGGAAATTTCAAATAACTTTTTCCTTTGCGAAAATGTTCTTCGCGGCTTCGTTAAGGAGTTATTAACGAAAAACACGGACCAATCAGAGCGCGGCTACTACAGGCCCCTCTGAGCGCGGTATTGGCATTGGCCAAGCCGGAGTCCGTCCCCTGCAACCGCGCTCTGATTGGTCCGTGTTTCTCGTTAATAACTTCTTAACAGAGCCGCGGAGAACATTTTCGCAAAGGAAAAAGTTACTTCAAATGACGTCGGGAATCCCCCCTTTCAAGAACACCCTGTATAAATAAATGTACATTATCACCATCATTCTCGTACCTTTAACTTACAGATGCATCGAATTCGCAATCCTCTTGTTTTCTGTTCGGCGTGCAATATTCAACTTCTTCGAAAATATTGCTTTCGAACGACACGAGCTCACACTGTTCCTTCGCGTTTCCAATCGAGACGTATACTTTCAGGTTTGTTTTTCAGTTCTTTGGGTTTCCGTTACATAAAAGTTACAGAATTTATTCGATAGCATACAAAACATATACCTCGGTGCCCCGTCCACGGGCGAAACCTGTGCAATAATCGTCAACTAGTTCGATATATGTATGATTCTTCAGTTGTACCATGTGTTGTTTCACGCTATTTCATGTTTCGTGTTGTTTGTACGCTGCGATGACGGTGTGTATCTTGAAGTGAGCTTTGTCTGCTCCAGAGTCGCCAGATTAAGATTTGTGTCCCTGCTCTACCTTCCCCCTCTACGACGCTATCACCGCGCTTCCGCCGCGGCCCGGTCACGTGACGCGTTTGCCGAACATGTGTCACGTGACTAACCCGGTACTGGCAGAGAGAGAGAGAGAGGGTCACTTTTTCCTCTCAATTTCCCCTCCCTCTCTTCATCAGGCGACTCTGGTATGCTCCGGCGGAACTTTGCCAAGTAAAACGATTCAAGTAACGCTATTCGATTAGAAATTGATCGTTTCGAATCTTAGACAGTACGCGCTGTGATATGATTTTATTCGTCGACCTAAATTCTCGCGTGCTCGCGCACGCCGGACACGGTTGCTTGCGAAATGACAGCGTGACTTATTGTCAGTGCTCTCTACGATGATATCTTTCGATTATTCGTGCAATTTTTACCCCTTTTAGAAATACGATGAATCAGCTATAGCCGAAGTAAGATCGACTCTTCAAAATCAGGAATCGAAATGAACAGGTGTCGTTCAGTTTTGAAAGAACTCTGTTGGAACATGTACTAATTTCCTGACAAAAGTCTTCTATTTTTAACGATTTTGTTATGGAATTTTTACCAACATATTCGCGGCATTTTTCTGATTAAAATGAGCCCAGACACGGTGCAATTCGAATCGCATTTACTTGTTTATTCCACGATACGGTAGAACCTTGATTATCCGAACTAGTCAGAGGAACATCAGTGTTCATGGAGCTAGTAGAATTTTAGCTATCTATCTAGCTACTTTAGTATTGTATTTTAGTTGACATGAGAAACACGTATTCGGATAATGCGAAATTCAGATATCAGTTCGGATAATCGAGATTGCACCTTGGTGTGGATTAAACAGGCAAATATGCTCCGAACGATGTCATGTTTGGTATCATTTTAATCAAAAAAGTGTCACGAGAATGTCAGTTAACGTTTCATAAAAAACTAATTGAACTATAAAATGTTACCATTGACACATGTATATAAAATTCAATGGATATCACAAATGTGCGAATTTCGTTACCTTAAATCAAAGTTAAAAACTTGTTCGTACTCAAAACAATTAGTACTTGGTCTCTCTAAAAGTCACATTAACGAGTCAATATTTTTAAAAAATTGTAAATATTTTGAGCTTCTGCCAATTGAAAAGAAGACTTTATTAATCTCGACACCACCGTAGACAGTACTGGCAACAATTTATTTACTGCATTAAAGGGCATCGTAATTGATAATTGTTCGGTATCAAACAAGCGCAGAATCATTCAGTTAGTTCATTGTTCGTGACAAAATGATCTGTAGTATTGAGAACAAAGATCGCAGAACTCTGTGTAAATCACAGAATGAACTTGATCACACTTTCATGTAACCAAACTTTGATTTGTAACAACAAACTGAAAAAAGAATGGGAAATATGGTGAAAACAGCAGAACAATGCACCCTAATAAATAATAGAATAAACAATAATTGTTAATTGTGGAATGTTTGAAGTAACTTGTATTCGTAGTTTCATATTCACGGATCGTCTTCATTCTTTTTGTTCGATAGACTTGTCAGATGTGATACTCACGAAACTGTAGAATTACAATGACGATCGGCATACATAAATGAACCATTAGGAAAGATTTGCTTTTAGGATCACACGTGTAAGAGTAACTTTATTGATTACTGGATATATGTTTGGTAATTTCAGTGTCTGTTGGTGGTAACGCAAACGATTCTGCGGTGAAGTTATGAGAAAACGTTGTTATCAGAAAGAAACGATACGTACTAACGAGTTAGCGTTTAGTGGTAACGGATTGAGTTATTCCGGTTTATAGAAACACTGGGTGTCGCGTATCCATCAAGGGGTACCATTCAAATTTTCCTTCCTTTCTTATACTTTTTAATTACACGACCACACCTCTGTCTCGTTTAACCATTCTTCTTAGTGCACAGCGTTAGTCACAACCATATCTGCGAATCATAATAATATTACTACTAGCAGACCAGCACTAACCTTTGTTAATCGGTTTGTTACGTGTCTTTATACGTAAACAAATTGTGAGTCCCTCATTGTTGAGACACCCACTGGGCAAAAATCTTGATTTCAGCAATTTAAATTTAAATATTCGAGATAAAATTCTCATGAGAATGTTGTAATTATACTAAATAAAATTGATAAATTATTCCAACATTTTCACGAGTTTCATTCACTACCGTCTCAACAAAAATTGCTTGACACGTTGACTTTTGTTCAAAATTATTACTGGACTGCAAATTTTATGTATTTATTATAGGAAATGAGTAGATAAAATGCAAAATGTAAAAAAACATTTAAACGATTTAAAAATTTATTAATAAAAGGAACAAACGTCTACACAGCTTCTTTATACATAAATATTTGCAGCCTACTTATTGCAATAAAATGGACACCTTCACATACGAATTTTTAAGAATTTAAACATCTAAACCAAGCCTGGAGTGCTCCGAGCTCCGAGAATCGATGACGCAAACTCGGCTACCCCACTATCACACTTGCCGGCCGGGTGGGGGTAGCCGATTCAATTTTGTATGTGAAGGGGTTAATTGAATTACTGTAAGTTGAAACGATTGATCATCTTACCTCATCACTATGTAGTACTAGTCAGACATTCTCTCCAGTCATTACTATATTCTCTTGCTGTCCATTCTCCTGTGCCTCTTTCTCCTTCTCCTTGCCCTTCTCCGTTTCCTTCACCTGTTCCTTCTTCACCTCCTTCTCCTTCTCCTTCTCGGTAACTTTCTCCTGCTGCTTACCCTCTTTCTCTTTCTCCTTCTGCTCCTTCTGCTGGTCCTTCTCCTTCTCCTTCTGCTGATCCTTCTCCTTCTCCTTCTGCTGATCCTTTTCCTCCTTCTCCTTCGGCTGGTCCTTTTCCTTCTCCTTTTCCTTCTCCTTTTGCTTCTCCCTCTGCTTCTCCTTCTGCTTCTCTCTCTCGCGTTCCCTTTCCCTCTCAGCCTTCCTTTCCTTCACGATCTCCATCTTGCGAGCCCTGTGCAAGCTCCCAGAGGGGAAAGTTGAATCCTCGACCGCGACAGCCGCGGCCGCACTCGCCCCTCGCTCCACGGCTGTCTGCTCAATAATTCACTTCACTGTATTTTTCAATCTGCTCCGGTCCGAAGCCGCGATACATCGACAAACGAGCGTCGGAAACACCGACAACACAGCTTAGATACATACTTTCAATATGAAACTGGCCGTCGAGCTTTTCGCGATGGGACTCTGCGCCGAGGACGGATGCGTATGCCCGTGACCGTGGGTGTTGAAGTAGCCCCCAGCCTTCGGCTTCAGGTGCCGATTGTACGTCTGCATGTGCACGATCTTCATGTACTCGATCTGCGCCGCTAAATTCTGTATTTCCTCCTGCAAGCATAGTTTCACGCATCATTCTTCCACCCTTCTTTTCTCGCTCGATATTTAGCATGCGAGAACATCGATATGCTCTTAGAGCAAGCTCAGGTCCGCTCTTAAAGCGGCTGACCGGTTTCGCGTGTATTCGGCATGGAATTGCGACTGCAAATTTTGCACTCTTAAAAGGTCTTTGACACTCGTGGTGTCTATAAGTAGACTGCGGATCTTTATGCAAAATAAAATATGTACGCATCGATTGCAGGACACAGGAGCCAAATAAAAATTGTATTCTTCTTTTAATCATCCTATTAAGCTGAAAATAAGACATTGACGTCCTTAAATATTTTTAACATGTCCACTGCTCTAAATTGTACGTGGCGATTTTTGTCACAAATGCATAAAGTCCGCAGTCTATCTATAAGTCACTAGCAGAAGAATTACGTGGAAATAATTTACTTTGAGTTCTTCGTTCTCCTGGGTTAAATCCGTGGCCTCTTCAGGCAGTAAACCAGTCCCATTTAACGAGAAGCTCGCTGTAACACCTCTCGCTCTCGCGCGGCTGTCCCATTGGTCTCCCTGACCTCGCAATACTCGAATCACCTAAAATTGTATGCAACGTTACAATCGATAGAAAAATCTACAAGCGCAAAGAGTCGTGGGATGATAAACAATGAAAGTTAGAGTACCTTGGGGCCAAACACGAGAAATATGGTTACGGAAGTGGAAAGTTGTGTGCGCAAAAATCCCAACAAATACTTGATATCTGGCCCGGCGTGGGGGAAGATGAATAGGCTGCAAAGTACAGAGGTTTCAGATGTTCAGCTATGATTCCACGAGTGTGCAGTGGCTTCAAAAACAGCTTTCATTTACAGTCTTCAATATGTACTATGTCGTGAGTTAACTGCGAATTTCCACGTGCATTTTTAGTATGAAATTATTATTTCCTATTTTTTCCAAACGGAATTTTTCTGATTTCTCTAAAACAATTTACGAAAGCAAGGTGCTGCACGAAGATTTACAATCTAGTTATAAACATGAAATCATTATAAAGTTCCATCTGTAAACTTACAGTCGGGGATAGTATTAAATTACTCTTCAAAATTGCATAACTTTTTTAAAATTGGTCTAAAGGACTTGAATTATTTCAAGATGTTAGACCGACTAGTTTGCTAGAGAAAACATCATTTTTTAAATTTTGTTTGTGATTCCTACCAATTGCAATCTAAACAAATTTTTGTTTATTCATTCTCTTGCAAACTAATCGGTCTACCATTTTTTAAAAATTCAAGTCGTTTGGACCAATTTTAAAAAAGTTATGTGATTTTTAAGTGTCCACTTAATATTATCCCCGCCTGTATATGTTTAAGCTTATAAATACATATATTAATCTAATCTGAATAACGAATATAAAATGATGGATTCGTAAGAAAGTTAAATGTCCATGAAAAGTCGACAAAAAGAGGAACGGAAAGTGTATGGTAGTTTATTAATATAATACATCACTAAATGATGACAGAACTGATAAAAATGTGGATATAAAAATCCATGATAACAGAAAAATTCAACAAAAATGGTCGTGGAATTTAAAAATGGTATCAAAGAAATTTTTTGGAGCCACACTGTACTTCAGGAATGTAAGATCATACTGAATTGCGATCATGGTTATATTCACAGCTGCTATGTTGTAGATTGCGTAGCTTATTAGACGGGCCTCGTTGAAGAGACTTTCTGCGTTGCGGACGTTGTAACACACTTTAATGCCCCAGGCAAGGAACTTAATCTCTCCTGCAAGAAAATTATGGTCGACAGTGCATTCCATTATACAATTGTGATATGATTGTCGGTGACAGATCAAAGTGTTGATAACATTTATTAGATTGTTGATAAAACGTTATTACCGATGGCTAAACTATGGTCCCACCAATTGAACGAACATTGATAAAATTTTAGACCATAGTTGTCCGCTATCACTTCAGCGTATGGCGGCGCACTTAGCGTCCACGTGCCAAGGTAAATCAACATTACTAACAATATTGGAACCATCCACTGTAGCAACTGTTTGTCAGTGAGCTTGACCTTGTGCGCGCTTTTCACACGATAGGTGAGGGACACTCTGCAAAAAAGTAATTTGCAATTTTATCCTGTAAATACATGCGTATAAAGTACCGATCGCGGTACGGACAGTGTTAAAAACAAATATTAGATGGATACATAAGTTCGTGCCCGATTTGAAAATAAAATTCAATGGTTAAATTTTAAAGAATACAACTTTATTAATCAACTATACATACAGTCACCATTCTTTTCTAATTGTACAAAATTTAACCATTTCTCTAATTTTAATTCAACCAATCTTTAACCAAATCTTTAAAATTTAACCATTGAATTTTATTTTCAAATCGGGCACGAACTTATGCAATCATCTGATATAAGTTCCATAAATATAAATTACCACAAAGTTCGAGTAATATTTAAAAAATTGTTTAAAACAAATAGCAGTCAAGGAACTGTCGATTGAAGTAAACTTCCAACGAAACACTTAGAATTGCAGGGAATTGTTGGCAAGAAAATTGAAAAATAGTTCGGAGTGTAAAGAGTTAAATTTGATAAAACTCACTGTAAAAGTAAGTTTCATAAAATCTAACAGATTTCGGTATATTTGATGTGAAATAATAATTTATCAACATCTTTGGGACAACGTCTGGAATACAATTCAATTGTTATTTAGCCTTCAGCAAAATCCTCAATGGAGACAAATTTTTACTTGATTGTACGTCTTCAGAAAATAATGTTGTTTCTTAGCTTAACAATTAAGTTTATCATTGTCGTATTCCTTACCGCCATGTTTTCATTAACAACGCCGTATAAGAAATGCAAAAACCAAGATGTCTCGTCCACTTGGTGGCGATGCAGGCGTACATATCCAGGACGGGAAATATGGCGGCCATCTAGACAGGAAGTAGAAGATTGTGTGTAACATACTATATAAACGCCTCAACATTGTTTCGACAAGGTAAACACAGGTGCAGAAAATCCTATACGTACCTCGAGGTACATAATAGCGCAACCTAAAAGCGTGATGGACAGAAATATCGGTGAAGCGACCTTGAACACTTTGAGCTTGCGATGTTTATACATATAGGCCACCAGCACGATGGTACCGAACACACAGAAAATGGAAAATGATAAAAGGGTGATTCTGAAAGTACACATTGGATTAGTTGTTTTTATTTGGAACGAGCCTGGTAGATCGTTTAATTTCATTCAGCGAAATTCATTTCGACAACATATTTATTTACTGGGAATGTTTCTATTTGAAACCGTGTGATATACGGTTGGAATTGTAGAAATTTTTTACACTTATGGTAAAATGATACTATATGATGTATTTATGTTATAATATTATTGATTTATTCTTTTAAATCCAAATGAAATTCTATTCTTCTGTTAGCAATATTTAAGCTTCGGAGAAAATGTAGATGAATAATGAACGTGAATTGTCTTTCATTTTCCGTGAAATAAATTATATTGCAAGAGGTTCAAATAAATATTCAATGAAAAGAATAAATTGTAAAAATATTGTAAAAGTTTTGCATTCCTATTTCCTATTGTTCTAAAAAAACAATCTTTTCGGTCATCCGTCGATGTACCAATAAAATGCCGTTTCAAAAACAACTCTGCCATTTTTTAATATTTCGTTTTAGAACAAATGCAGAATAAATTTAAGAGTTATATCGATATCACTGTAAAAAACCTGAATATTCCACTTGTTAATTATTCCTAAAAAAATACTCGAAAACCCCGTTGTCTATCCCCTTAAATCTTAAAAGATGCGGTGAGTGTTTTTGGCCAACCAAATACAATCTTTCATGATATTATAGTGAGTATTATTATTATTTCTGTAGCATACGTACCTAAATGGCCAATGGTAAGTAGCTAAACACGGTTCAGGCCCTTTACACTTGTCACATCCGGGCGCACAACGCAAGCAACGAAACACCTTCGCGTAAGAATCGCTCACGTTCTCTTCCATCTCTTTCCAAGCGGCTGAAAATGTGAGCTCTCAAAACCCGAACGTAATTCTAAACAATTTCACAGCAAATTCACCCTATAATGCGCGACGTCCTATACATCCTTCGTTTTTTAAGGACATTTATTCAGACTTGTTTTGTTGAAAATAAAAACGTATTTTCACGAGAAAATGAGATACGCATCTGAACCGTACGGAACCCTAACCCTAACGAACAGACAGACAAGAAAGCGAGTTAATATTGCATTGTCAGCCAGTTTTGAGCTATGTTTAAAGTTTCAAATCTGTAACTCATCGGGAAGTTAGTTTAAAATCAATTGCAAAATTTGTACCGGACAGACAAATAGACAGACGAGAGAGCGAATTAATAAAAACGTGGTAAAAAATCATTAATATAGAATTATGTTCGTCTGTGTAAACCGTATGACTTTTGTTCGAAATATTTTTTTATATCCGAGTGGTTCTAATGAATCCAAAAGAATATTTGTATCACTTTTTCCTTATTTTCCAAACTGCTTCATGATAGGGATCGTTACTAATACGGCGAAATAAAAATTTGCGCATTGTAGGGTGAATAAATTCGATGTTGGAATTCGCCACTGACCTTCAACCAGAATCCCATCGAAACCAGACTGATGTTGACTCTGGCTGTAATAGCCCTTCCGACATTTGCAGACGTACGCACCCTTTGCCCATCTACTACCGACCCCAATTTTTTGGACTTTATGGACCGACCCCACATTATGTGGACTTTGATATTCACACTGAAAACCCGTGCGTAAATTAGTTTGACGGTTCAATCGTAACCAAAGTGGTCGATACGACCCATGTGAATTTTCTAATTCTTGAAAATTCTCGCTTAGGATACAGGAATATCTAGAACTGTCTTGCAACAATGACAGAGATAATTCGTCTGAGGAAAGTCAGAAAGAAAATGGGTACTGTCGTATTGTTACAATTTGCTTCAGAACTTTCGTAATTGTTATTCAAATTTTGCTTTACGATTTTACAAATAATTTTTATAATTGATTCGGGTAAATAGCTAGTTTTTAATTAGCTTCTGATAATTCGTGGCAGTATTACCTGTGTTGTGTCGTTATGACACTTATGAGTACCCTTAAACGATGCTATCTGATTGCTGAGAATTTCATTGTCGTTTTGTTGCGGCGACCCATCGCATTGGTTCACCTCCAACCCGCTTATGTCAAGGTCTACGCTTAAAAATTCTCGAACCCTTGAAACACATTAAATCACGACGAGAAGTTTTAGTCGAATACAAAAATAATAACCCCCATACACGCTCCTCAGAAATAGTTACAAACGACATCTTAGGATAATATCTCATCCACTTTTGCTTAGCATTTTAAATCAAGAAATTGTGCTTTGTTTATAACATATTTTAAAGAAATATATCTGACAATATAGACACAAAGAAATAAATCTATTACAGTATGTAGAAAAAGGGTGAATTTTTATCCTGAGGAACGAATGTGAGCGTTAAGAGGGTAGTCTCATGTGAACGCTGAAAAATTTACCAATTTTCATGAATCAAATTTGGCCAATAGCGGAAGACGTGTAACGCGGAGTAGGGATACCACGTGGTCCATACAAGTTTCACCCAATGGACGATCACTATGTCTTGCGTTATAATCAGATAGCGGATTTTATGGATTTATGACAAAAACGAGTAGGTGTAATTTAAAACGGTAAAACGATTAGAAGAATTTAGAAATATTGGAATATCATTTTCAACCTATTAGATATATGTATTAAAAATGAAAATTAATTTCTATTTCACTCCAGTTTGTTGCAATTCAGGTGCAAAATTTTTATTTGCATAAAAATCCGCTGTCTACCCATAAATAATGTCCTTTTTACAGATTGATTAAACATTGCCACCTTATTCGTGGACAAATAATCAATTTAATGAACATTTAGTTCGTAGTGTGCTTATTGTGAAATTAACAGTGTAACTAATCTATACTAAACGTGACGTAAAATAAAATCTTATTATATAATAAATACATATCAAGAAATTACTTATGGGTGCTCGTAATACATATGTAGAAAACTAAACAAGAAAAGTTTCTTCATCAACAGAATTAAATTTTTTCCAGTCCTGGAACTTTTTGAACCGTGTATAATTTAAAGATTTTTTGATTAATAATTTATAATAAATGTGAAGTAACATAAAATTTTATATAAATATCAAGAAACAACATTGCTTATGGCTAATATGCAGAAAACTAGACAATAGAAGTTTCTTCATCAACAGAATTAAATTTTTTACAGTTATGGGAGCTTTTTGAACAATGAAAAAATTTGTTTCTCCGACCACATGAGAATGCCCTCTTTTACTCATTGATAGACATCTAAAATAGTAATGTAACATTTTACGAACCCGTGTCGAGCGTCCAGGGGCAGTATATTAACGCTGTAGGAGATCAACCAGCGATGACTTTTGCAAGAGAAATACGGGATGGTCCACCAACCCCTGTAGGATTCAATCGCCGGTGACTGCATGAATTTCGGTGACCTGAGATAACACGCAAACGCCACAAACCGCCATAGAAACTTCGACCTTTCGGTGCACACGCGGTTCGTGCAACAACCCCATTAATACAAGTTGCTTCTCCTTTAATTTCGTGGTCCTGTGGCACTTCACGGTCATCCGATAGACGAAGATTAATCGAATTTTCGTCCGCATTCTCAATTATCGTCTGAATGCGCCAGTATTCGAGGATTTCTGCCGTTCGGCTTATGAGCCTCGTTTGAACGTGACTCGCATACGTTACATCGAATTTGTAATCGAAATCGCGGCAACGAGAAACACCGATAACCGTGATACGGGATTTCGTTTTGCGTGCGATACTTATCGCAGCTGTCGCGAAATTTTATTGCCCGATAATCGATTCGCAATTATAACTCGTAATTAATTTGCAGATAATGCCACTGCGATTTTGGAAGCATCGTCGCTGAATAAAATCCGAATGGAAATGGCAAGATAGAGAGAAAAATGGCTAACGTACTTACGCGACGGAAATAATTATTTAAATCGGATAATATACTACATTAAATATCTAAAAACTAATTTAACTCGTTATACGTTTCATTTTTTCTTTGCTAACCAATGTTCTTTGCCTAAAACACTAGCTTGTAAAATCTCAGATTTCCACCTATTCGTTTAAGGGTAATATAGGGGTTACAAGCCAGAACTTTACCTTTTATTTTCTCACTTATTATTTAAGATATTTACGTGAAGGAAAGACTAAAATGAAGCTGCAAACTAGCTTTATTTGGGATATTTCTTTCAAAATTTTAAATCGGTTATTAAAGAGGTTGAAATAAAATTATTCTTCAGAGGTAGTTCTCACAAACAATCTTTTGAGTACCTTCAAAATGTCAGGAATAATTTTATGTCACGAAATTATTATTTATAAAAGTTTAAAGATGGTCAAATGGGTGGAACATGGGTGGAAGCTGCAGAACAACTACCTACCCTTTAATTTCGATGAATTTTTTAGGGTCTACCAGCGATTTTATTAATTCACAGATGGAAATAGCAGAAGATCTAACACTTCTTTATGAACGTATGAAAGATTTTTTGACTACGATAAAAATTGTAAAAAATTCTTTAATGTTTATTAATTTGAAGCTAATTCCAGGTTAACCTGGTTCTTCGTTTTTTGGAATTGTTCCTTGTTGCATTCGACCAGTTACTATACGATGCACGCTATAAAAATGCCCAGGTTGCATACACATGTAAAAATCCTCTAACGGTACACCGATAGCGTATTGATTATCGTAAATGTCTGTTTAAGCGTTCATATCCCCTTTCAAAATGAAAGTCACGTTCACGATTGCTGCATCGAATGAGATATTACTAACTCTCCTAATTATACTATGACACGTAATCGGTAAATCTTGTTAACATGGCGATTTTGTATGGAATCAATTTATAGAAAAGTAGTCGGTATGTCATGAACATTCTACCTTATGTATAAATAAATTCAAAGTTACATACTCGTTGGTTATCGTCGCAGTATCATTGATAATGATCGCTAACTAATGTATCGATTTGAATTAATTTTATGCCAAGTAACCCGATTTGTTAGTATAACAATGGCCGACAATAATATAGAAATTTAATTAATTCACAAATTAATATGAGAGTGATTATTATAAAAGCTGAACTCGTGTATTCCAAACTGTTAGGCACTTTATTACAATATATTTACGTGTTTAATTTAATTGTTACAAGTACTAAAATATTTTGATATCTTCATATTAAAATGATTTTTATATCTCTCTACTTGCTACAAGTTACGACTTGATAAAATTAATTTCGACTGTATTGCTACGATGTACGAGCTAAATAGGTTATGAAAGTTCGTTGTTCATGCAAATGTAATTACTAGACTGCAGATTTTATATATGATAAAAATTAAAACGAAAAAATTTAAACAAGAAGAAAGTTATTCCTTCTTTTCGACTTATGTTTACATGTAGAATCATCCCCTGCCTGGTTGCACCACCCGTCCGGCCACACCCTGTATAAAAATGGGATTTGAAATTATGTTGTCAAGCTAAGGAAAGAAACAAATTTTCATTTCGTTTTCGTTTCTAACAATTGATACAGATACTTTTCATTTTGTATAAAAATCTGCACTCTCGTAATCGTATTCAAATTACACCACGTGTTAGACAAATATTACTAATGTCATTATTCATTATAAAATTTATGCATATCGTTCAAGCTCGAGAAAATCACGACTGTCTTAAATCCTCGAATTTTGAGGCATTCGGACAGTACGGTAATCATCATAACTGCGATCTTTTGGCGGAAGTAGGAGGCCAGACCTGAAAACGTTTACCGTTTTTGCATTTTCGCGAATCGAGTTTCTATGACTTGACGCTCTTACGGGATGATGAGGGGTGATGAATGATCGTGGAGCGCCTACAAAATGTTGTATCTCTTCCTGGCAATATTATTTTTAATTCGTCTTAGTGTGCCAAAGTTTCTGATTGCATAAAAACGTGAGAAATAAAAATTGAATTTTAGTTGAACAGCGTTGATAAATCGCAATGATACGCAGCGATGGTGGATTCCTTTTATTGCTCTTTAATTATTATTGTTCTTATTTTACCAGGAAGGGAAAACGAAAACCAAGTATGATCGGTGAGGTGCAAAACAGAAAGGTTCTTCGGTGCGTGTGCGTGTGCGTGCAGGTGCTAATTTTTACGAAGCTACATGTATTTAGACGGAGCATGTTATCATTTGTTAATAAAGATACTATCGCTTGCAAGTACTTAATTCTGATTTACAATAGTGTACATATAATAGCAATAAAGAAGTTAAAATTAGTCTAGCTTGAAATGGAGAAGTTATATTCTTAAATTGTATTCTCAAAATTGAGAAGTTACTGTACAGGGTGCCCCAAAAATATTGTACTTTCTTGAAAGGGAGCACTGCGGTAATTTCGCAGGTCATTTAAATCAACTTTTTCCGTTGTGAAAATGTTCTACGCGGCTTTGTTAACGAGTTACATATTAACGGAAAACACGGAACAATCAGCACGCGGCTACAATAGACGGATAGCGACTCGGCCAACGCCAACGCCACACTCTACTGTAGCCGTGCTCTTATTCGTCCGTGGTTGTTCGTCGATAACTCCTTAACAAAGCCTCGGAGAACATTTTTGCAACGGAAAAAGGAATTACCCCTATCAAGGAATAATATTTTTGGGACACTTATATTCTGGGAAATTCTAATTCCAATAAAGATACAACAGCAATAATAATTTTCTAATGCATTTAAAGTGGAAAACACTGTAATGATTTATAAATATTGTCCCTGTAATGGCTAACAACTATAAAAATTACTACGATGTAAATCCTTATGTTAATACCTGGGTAATCTGATACCTAATATTATTTATTAAAACATGTTGCATATGTTCTCATTGACAAATAACAAAATTGCTACAGACTTCCACTTTCTGCAGTACAAATTCATTTACACTCAAGATATCAAACAATGTATTATTGAATAACGTAGAAAATTTTTATTAGCATAAGATAAAGAGAATAAAGTCCATGTACACATTTAGAAACGTAAAATTATTTTAAGTTTATTTGTTCAAATATTATTACTACTTGAATAAGTTTTTGCCGTTCTTTTGGTAAAGAAAAATAGCGAATATTCTATTCATAGTATTCCCCTAATGAATTTTTAAAATGTCTTCAGGATTGTTTATAATGGGTGTCCCAACTGTGCTTTGAGAGTCAAACCATTATCACTAGTCTGGGTATCACTATGCAAAATAAAAAATGTTCGCATTGATTGCAGGACCAAGCCTTGAAGGAGGAGATTAGACGCCGTGTCCTTGAGATTCAGTCACAATTCTGCCAAAATGTGATTAAAAGTTTCGTCAAAAGAACGCAAATGTGTCAGCGGGAGTGTACTATATCGCCTAAAATCACATACAAGTACTATTAGTTCAGACGTCTAAAGTAACCGGCAGAAACTGTGTCAAGTACCTAGCAGATATGTAATGTTTTGCGAGTTAAGCTATCGAAACATGCAGAATTCCATGGAAATGCGTTAAAGACATGGAGGTGCTGATTTCGAAAGCATGTAATTAGTCGAACCTTAATTCGGTGGTGGCACCAGCATTTTCAAACCACGGTAAACTTGAATCTGGAATCGACCCCGGCTGGAGTGCGTGGTTCTCAACCTTTGAGGGCTCGCCGACGCTACCCGGGCTTCTTTCCAACCAAATCGCGTTGATGACCGTACCCGTGGACGCATTTAATGCTATCAGCCTTGTTTCCACGGCGTCGTTCACCGACACCAGCAAAGATTTCGCTATGGCATCTAAAAGCACTGTGCAACATCCAACCGTTTTAATGGAAACCCACTCGACACTGTTCCATTATCAGTAGACTGCGGATCTTTATGCAAAATCAAAATGGTGTGCATTCACTCTTAATAGTTTTACCAGAACGAAAGTGATGCATCGACACTCGAAGAGTTTGCAAGTCTTTCTGCTGTTTCCAATTACAGCCACCCATTTTTGTCACGAATGCACGAGATCCGCAGTTTAATTATCATTGTCCAACAAATCTCCCTTCTTATACTTAGCGTTTTGATTTTTATAAATTGTTGTATGTGCTGCAAATAGCGTACTTTTGAAAATGAAATGTTTTATTTATTACAAAAAGTAAGTTTAGTTCGAAGGCTTCTCAAAATAGTGAGAATTTTATTCTTTCCATTTATTTTTTCTCTTATTCGTAACAATGTCAAAAGTGTTGGTGGATTTGTAAAAAAGATTTGTGAAAAAAAGTTCATGCAAAATATCCTTGACTTTGATGTTCAAGGTCAAAGTTTTCGTTGCATCGCGTGATACTCGTAACGAGGAACAAAAGTTTCAAAGAAACTTGTTTGGTTGAAAAACGATTTCAAAGTTATTCCAAAGAATATTCATACATGAAATATGGAATTAATTATGTTTCTTCCATTTCAGGATTCTGCTTTGATTATGTGCCATTTTGTTCTATGATCTTTTTGCATCTGTTTTTAAATTCCTGTCACATTTTAACAATTGTGTCCCTCATGCCATAACTGCCTAAAATCTGTAGTCTAGTTGTTACTAAATTTTGTTTATTCGAGAAATGCTACTTCGAACGCCACCGTCAACTTGTTAGTATCGTCATTGACAGTCTTCGTGCACAGAAGAATCGAACACTGTCCGAACAATCGCGATGCAAAAACGATCGATGTGTTCCAATGTCGCGCATACTCCCGTTGCCATTCCAGCCAATGGAATTCGGTTAGGCGATGATACGGCAGGCCCTGTATAAATTGGACTGTTGACAATGCGGTCCGTCATCGCGCGTCGGTTATTGGGCAAATCGATTTTACGTCTGCCGGCTGGGTTGCCGTGTGGAACCGACGAAAATTCAATAACGTCGTAGAGGAGTCCCGCTACTTTGAAACACCGTTTGCCATTTCCCGCGAGGACTCTCCCGGAAAAAGGATTTGCGAGCCGGGGGAATTGCGGAGGAAACGAATGGTCAGTTAAATGCACATTGATGACTGTAATGCGCCGACGAGCAAGTGTGCAAGCCATTTACGATCTTGTACGCGCCGCGCCGCGGTGAAACTAGCAGTGTAACGAGGCGAAAAATCATTCTTCATGCACTCTGCTCCTGTATTATGATACTCTGGGCTTTAAGAGCTCCGATATAAATCCATTAGGACGGTGACTGCCGAACCAGCACACCGGAAAGTCTCGCAAAACCTAAGAAATTTATTCGATGGGATTGTTTCTTTTTTCTTGTGGAATAACACTTGATTGTATTTGCAGAATCTTGTAGTTTCACTCTGTAGAAATAGAAGTCCCAATATGAATCCATTAGAACGGTTACTACCGAACCAACACACCGGAAAGTCTCGCAAAACCTAAGAAATTTATTCCATGGGATTGTTTCGTTTTTCTTGCGGAATAACACTTGATTTTATTTGCAGAATCTTGTAGTTTCACTCTGTAGAAATAGAAGCCTCAATATGAATCCATTAGAACGGTTACTACCGAACCAACACACCGGAAACTTCCACGAAACCAAAGAAATTTATTTAAGGGGAGAAACGACAATTATTCGATAAAATATAATATTAGGCCCGAATAAAATTCTCGAGTATTACTACACTATCATCGTTCCTACGAGCGTGAAACTGCTTAAGCATCCCATTCACAGGTTCAAGCTCCGTGCGATTTTTTCATGTTTCCGAGGCTGAAACTCTTACCGCGAGGACGCTAGTTTGAATCGATTGGAGCGATAAAACAAAATTCGTTAAATGAGCTAAAAGAGCCATTCCGCAAATTGAGTTTCAACGACGCTGCGAAGATTGAAAAAAAAAACGGCGTCAAAAGAACTGATCAAATAGAAATCAAAGAAGAAATTATTAACTCCATTTCTCTTCTACATCCCACAGAAACTTTGGGAGACAATTCTATAAGTGAATCATGTGTAATCGAACTACAACGTAATTGAAATACAATGTATAATGTAAATTACTCATTGAATACATTACTCGCTGAAAAATATGTTTCATTTGTATCCGTGTTTCTTCCGTTTTGCATTCACAGACAACTCAATTTTATGTTTATGAGGATGTTTTCTTATGCGACGATGACCAAAATGCAGCAATCTTAGTGAGAAAATGTTTGTGAGGAATGAGTATTCATTAAAACTAATTTAAAACTTGAATTTATGAATAATACCATGTTCATCACTGATACTAATCTTTTTCCTTTTCGACCACTTGTTCTTCTTAATTATAATTTATAATTACACTGTACTTTTTCATTGTATTTCAATTGTAAGAACGAATTACATTGTAGTTTGATCGAATAAGAGACCAGAATTACAAATTACATCATAATTTAATTGAACGAAGCAACTGAATTTCGAATTATGAAATAATTGAATACAATGTAATTGAATTACTTTGTCATCATAATTCGCGAAGCAATTCAATTCTAATTTAACACAACCCTGGTCGTGCATGTGTCACAATGTCACGTGACTAATCCGGTACTGGCAGAGAGAGGGCAACTTTCTTCCCTCAATTCGTGCTCCCTTCTTTCATCTGGCGACTCTATCGTCAATCCACGTTAATCAAAACATACTGTATAAAAAAATCTATAATTCATGTCATTTTGATTATTTTTACTCGAAAAGAATCGCACACATAGTTAAGATGCCAATACATATGTGTGAATAATTTTTTCCGGACAAAAATTCGTAAAAATTGGTGAAAAACGGCCTCGGAAACCACAACATCCCTTTAAGCGATTTTTCAAGATCGTGCAGGCGTCACGCGTTTTGTTCGGGCTGCATAACAATATCGATTAGGCGTGCACTATTTATAGAGCGAACAGAATTTTCCATTTTCGGTCGGGAGGAGTTTATACATTTTGCTTTCGCCGATGGAACTTTGAAGCGCGATCCGCTCGCACAGCGGCACGCTTTAATCGGGGTGTTTAAAAACGGTCGATTGAAAATTAGAAATTTGTTCGAGTGAACATCGGCCCTGCCGGTGACCCGAATAAATTAAAACACTGAAACTCTCGCATGTAGATTGACGCGCAACAGGTGCTGTAAGGAAACGTGATATGTAAATTGTTTGGCGCACGGTGGCCACGATATGGTTCGAGATATGCGAGAGGAGGGTTCGGCTGGATTGTTTCCACGGAAAAGGTGCCAGCTCGGCGTCGAACACTTTAACGGAAACTCGCTGGAAATTGCAATATGAGTTTCAGACGTGTCCCTTTCAATTTACCGGCGTGTCTTCAAGTTTCCGAGATAGTATCGAGTTTCGATTTAAGTTGTTTTTCAACTCAAGTTTTCCACTGATAACGCTACATCGGCCGAGGAAGATCGCATTCACACGGACAGGATTTATTTTCGGATCTGTATCGATTGTGTGCCGACATTTACTTACTCTCTTGCGAACTTTATCAATTCTTTCTCGCGCCCACAATATTTATTTATTTAACGCTTTGAAACAGTCGGCTGATATAGCAAACACAGTATTCACGGTTTGAATATTACATGATTTTTCGATTCTTGAGGGAAATTGTGAAAATAAAATTCAATGATTAAATTTTAAAGAACACAGCTTTATTAATCAATTATATAGTCACCGTTCTTTTCTAATTTTCTAATTCTTTCATAAACTCAACGAATTTTCTTGGTGATTAATGTTTGTAATGGTTCCCACGTTTCCGTTCTTTGGTATTTAGAATTGTGGCACGGGCCTCAGGTAATTAATTGCAACTCACCGTTGTGTCTTGATACTCCCATTGTTCCCGAATTTTGGAGTATCAGAGCTGTCATGTCGGCTTTCTGACGGGCGGTGTCGTAACGTCTTGGATCAAGGGCTGCAGCAGCTGGTAGAGACTTGAATCCAGCTGTGGTGGCACAATATTCACCCAATGATCCAGTCGATGCTGCTTCTATTACATCCAAAGCTTCTTCGATGTCCATCTTGGTGGCATATAATGTTCCATTAATAGCAAACAGACCAGAGCTATTACACGAAGTGTAATCATTTGGCTGCGGATCTTTATGCAAAGCAAAAATTGTCTGCATCGATTGCAAAAAATAGAAACTAAATTGAATGTTACTTCTTCCCTTAATGACTATAATAGAGGAAAAATATATTGACATCTTGAATTTTAAAAATTGTCCAACTATTTTGAATTTCACCTACTCAATTTTGTTATAAATGCATAAAGATCCGCAGCATAGTAATTTTGATCGCTTCAAACATGGTGGCTCACGAGAATAAGAGATCACTTTTATATTTTTGAGAAATGGAAAAATAAAATTTTAGATTACATGTTATTCACACCATTATTTAGAATGTTACCTTAAAATAGATGCATTGTAGGTAATACTGTTGGTAAAATAAGTACTATTGTTAACTTATTGAAATTATCATTAAATTACACTGTCCAATACCAAATTTCTTCCACAATTACATGTTTAAACATGTTTAAACAATCATAATGTATTAATATTGGATATCACTGTATTCGGGAAAGTCTACAGAATCTTTTGCTGTAAAGAACAATTCAATATCTTTTATAATAACATCACAATATTTGTTTGAAGTTGAAAAATATGTTCTTTTTTCAAAGCCGTGTCTCTCAAAAACTGTGCGTGCAGGAGACAAATTAAGAGCAGATTCGGAATCTGCGCGAAAAACTATAAGATCCACCCAACAGTAATAATCCCTATGTATTATAATATATGTATACAGAGAATTTTTAGTTTGCACGAAGATCCACAGTGTAATTATAACAATATTTCAACATAAAGTTCTTCTGACACTATTAATGGTCAAGATCAAATATGAATATCTTCGATATAATTTTAGAACAATGGCAAAGTAAAATAATGCTTCCACACACAGAAAGATGTTGTACAGAAACTCACAGATTAAGAATGATGACTATATTCACCTTTTTCGTGTCGACAGCATCGTTGTTGGATGTTGTAGAGGTAAACGACATCGAGGTAGGAGTAGCCGTAGTTACGGTGAAGTACGCCATCATGGTCATTGTCGTCATTGTCGCAGGAAACAGGACCAAGAGCCAAGGTTTGCCCATCCCGCGACCTGCTCATTTGTACTTCATAATAAACATATCTTTGTTAGTGTAATCGGTACCCATCCACACAGACGCTGTGCTATCTCGTGCGAAATGATTACTCGAGCTCAATTTCATCTGTAACGCCAGACAGTTTTAAATTATTAGTTCGAAAATAAAATACTTTATACAATACACATCTAATTCTTTACATTAATTATTAGACCGTGGAGTTTGTGCATTTATAGCATTTTTGGTCTGCTAGAATATTTAAAAATTTTTAATCAAAAGGACTAATTTTTATTAGGGTAACTAGTCTATACAGGATATCCGAAAAATGTACTTCCTGGATTCCTAAGGTCATTTGAAATAAGTTTTTCCTTTGCGAAAATGCTATACACGGCTTCGTTAAGGAGTTAATTGGCCGATTCGCAATGCGTTCGCAGTGGCCGCGCTCTGATTGGTCCGCGTTTTTCGTTAACTCGTTAATTTTCGCAAAATAAAAAGTTATTTCAAATCACCCCCTTCGAGAAAGTACAACATTACTGGGACACCCTGTATATTTTCATAACGATTCACAGTCTATTAATTATTTGTTCGAGCTTACTTACATTTAAATAGTCCTAGGTATCTATTTATATAGTTTAGTACTAAATGTGCAGCATAAAATGTCTACTAGACTGCGGATCTTTATGCATTTATGGCTCATAAAAATTTTCAAGAAAGGTTCAAATATAAAATTCGACAGATTCTTGTACAATTTTTATTTGTTTTAGATCTACAATGGCTCTGTGTTCCCATTAAAAATAGGATTTTATTTCATTCCACTTTCTAAACATTTGTCTACAAAAATTGAAAAATGCATAAGCATCCGCCGTCTAGTCATCATATTTTAATTGTCAATTTGTAAAAAATGCAGATGAAATGTATTTTTAAATTATTTACTGACACAGTTTTTCGTCTATAAGAGCTGCTCTAGCGTGAGTGACTACTTGTATAGTTTCGCCACGGAAGCAGGCCGCGTTTAATCTGATCTTTAAGTTTCAATTAAAAGTTCTTTCTAGATGAACCGATTAATTTGATGAACAATTTGTCTGGTCGAAACGTGCGCCGGAATTTAATCGCGAGCTCCACAATCCGAAACGGATTTGCACAAGATTGATTCGGTTGGTGACACGAAAACATTCTACCGCAGGATTTAATGCAGTCTGCTGAACACGTTGCCCCCCAATCGCTTTTTTTGTTTCCATAACAATCCTCGTAACACTCTATATTTTATTTAATCTTCTTTAAGGATTTTCAATACATAAATTGTCCAATGTGTAAAATGTTCACTGTATTTATTGTTAGATAACCAGAATGATTGAACAGCAATTGAAAATTAGATGAATATTAAGCATACAACTTTCTATTTTTTCTTTAATCCAGTACAATGACATAAATTAGAATATAAATCCTTTAAATCAAATATTTCGGAATAACAGAATTCCGATATTCTCTCGAGCGTTTCACCTTTGAATAATGACGAGCAGAGAAAATCAATCGGAATTTCTCGGTATGTGTGAAATGAATTAAAACGAATTAATCTTGACACGAACCTTTTTCCTTCGCATTCAAGTGGTGCCGAGTTTGAGCCCCGGGTCCATGGGGCGTTCATCCATTCCCACTAACATTCCCGACATTCTGCGTGACGGTGCTTTTGCCTTCGTTCGATTATATCTGTCACTTTTAGCGATTACTCATCGTGAGGTATCGATTCTGCAAAATGAAAAGACGAATGGCCCTCTTAGATAACAATCGTACACATCGGTATCAGGAATCGCATTTATGAGCCATTCGTAATATCTCTTACGATCTCCAAAGCTATTTAGCATTCTACATATGTACAGTGACTCCCATTAATATTCGCATGCTCTCAGAAACACGGTAACTTTTTTGATATTGAACTGTACGATTTGAACTTTTTTGAGAAGTTAGAGCAACTGGTTTACTACATGTTGTGAAAAAAAATTTTCTCAAAAATTGCATAGAAAATACGAAAAGTTGCATTTTACAACTTTTTTATGTGGGCACATATTGAAAATTTCAAAAATTTTGTAGATCTGTGTCAATTATACGTATTCTGAAAATTTCAATAAGATAAACCACTAAAAAAAATCGTGCATCAATTTTTAAGGCGTCGTTGAAAAGAGGAAACCCTAATCTTTAAATCTATGGTGGTCATGGAAAAAAATTTTTCAAATTTTCCACAATCGTTTGAATATCCAGTATTTTCGAAACAAAATTGTCTTCAGTTTCTCACCCGCTACGTCGTGAAAAAATCTTAAAATAAAGTGACCGATGGATTATGAAACTAGAGGCTTCTAGCTTTAAATTGAGTCTAAATTGATCGTCGTATAAAAATGATTAAAGGAAATGTAGAGAATGAACAGCTAAGTATACATGGTTGGCGACATAAGGGTTGAATTTTAATTTCTCAGAACTGGCATTGGGCCCTGTCTTTCCTTGAAATGTGCACAAAGGAGAAGTTTCAATTTCCTTATCGACACAGATGTATAGATTCAGCATTTGTTCCTTGGTCTGATCCTGGAACGCGTCAAAGTGAGAAATGTATGGCCAAGGTTCTCATGGGAAAAGTCTGTTTGATGAGCATTCCTCATCGTAGGACCTCGAACTACTTTATACGCCCTCAGGAATCCTGTCCGTGACCAAGCGTATCATGAATCTATATCGTGTGCACCGTGCATATTGTACGCATCGTTTAATTTTTTCACGACAGATGGCTCGTGTAATTAACCCTGGAGGCCGAGGGGATGCCTTTCTGCGTCCTCCAGTTACGAAGTATTCCAAATTTATTATCTCTACGGTCCAAAATATTACAAAATAACTCTTCGTTTTATGTGTATGAAATACGGAACATTCGTTTTTAATTTGTATTAAAATTCTTATTTTAATTTTGCAATTTCTTATTTTACGATTACAATTTTACAATTAAATACAATTTCAAGATTAACCCTTTGCAGTCCGAATTATTTTTCAATTTTGTTCCCAACAACTCCCTACAATTTTAAGTGTTTTATTTGAAATTTATGTCAAAGGACAGTTCCTTGACTGCTACTCGTTTTACACAATTTTGTTCACTAATTATATTAAATGTAGCTCTCAAACTTTGTTGTAATTTATGTTTGAAGAACTTATATTAGTTTTTAACTAAGAAATAAGCCAATTAAATAGATAAAGAAGAACCAAATACACATAAAAGACCGTTTTATCTACATTTTTCTTTCTCTAAAATAGTACTAATAATGTCTTTGTTAAGTATATTACTTTTACTTTTACTCATTTTTAATTTCATACACTGTTTTTTGATTTACCATGCTTTACACAGAACCGTGATCATGACACTGTGCAACGTGCATTGTCGAATCGATTTCACGTCAGCACATTTATTTCAGCGTGTATCTAAACGAAGAATTCGCCGACGCGCGGCGCGGCGTCTGCATTTTAATGAGATCAATGTTTCCTAAACGTTAAATTATAATTTGAAACCACAAATTGAATATATTTCATCTGCGCGACAACAAGGCGGAAAGTACTTAATGTACGTTTCATTGAATTCTCCTGTCAGAATTTCGTAATAAACTAGCTTTGTACACAATATTTTTTCCAATCGCGAAGACATAACAATACACAAATTATTTGAAGTTTTAACACGCTTTTCGAAATGATCAAATGGTCATGAATCGCGAATCTTTACGTGAAATAATAATTGTCTGCACCTATTACAAGAAAGAGAAGACAGATAAAAATTCATTTTTAAACTCTTGTTTCTAATAATTATTTAATTCATCTTTCACCAATATATTCGTGACATTTTTCAAACACGATACAGTTTGGGTCAGATTTACTTGTTTGATCCACGACACAGTGATAGTAATTGAATAATAACTAATGGTCATCCGTTCTAGGGGTGAACCTGCACTTCTGGATCGGTGGACATTTGTAAGAGAACGAGAAAAGCGTCGCAAATATGTCGGTAACAAATTCACAAATAAATAATTAAAAAACGAAAAGGTTTGTCAACGAATACTAATTTATTCGCGAAAATTCGTCGGCTGTTTTTGATAGTGCTGCCAGTTTATAGGCACCCTGCACGTTCAGAAACTAGTTCTATGATATAAAACCGGGGACTAGAGGTTGAGTGACAAGCCGCGAGCCGGGTGTCCTCGAAAAGCGGAAGATGAAGATTTGCAAACACTGCTCGATAAAGACCCGTCATAAACGCTGAAACAGCCTGCAGGTCAGTTCCGAGAACGCTTTATAACTGTGTCAAAGCGATTCCACGTGTCGGCGTGGATATAAAAGATAGAAAAGCGCTTGGAATTACATAAACATAATATTGAACCTGCCGTTTGCCTGACTGCATTAAATCAATCATACCGCACTGTTTAACGATAAATCAATAGTAACGAATGGACTGCAAATCTTTAACCAAAATAAAAATGTTCTTCATCAATTATCTCTTAAATAATTTTAATACAATAAAAATTTAATAGACAATCATTCAAATTTTTTGAACGTCTCTACAATTTAAATTTCATGCCCTCCATCTTGAATTATATACTGATGTATTCCATGATTTACATTTATTTATGCGAATTCAGTTAGGATTACGTCAAAGATTTATTTATTTTTGTTTATTTAATAATTTACAGAAGTCCAATAATTAGTCAAAGTTTCGTAAAATTCACAGTGTAATTATTAGCAAATGGTTAATTCGTTTATATAAGCAAAGTTTCACATTTAATTAAAAGTTTGCACTTCGAAGGGGAAACCGCAGAAGTCGTAAATTAGTTTACATCTTCATCATGCTTTTGAAGATGGATTGCTTTAGCAGAAGGAAAACACTTTTGACATTTCGCGTTTGTTTATACATATAATTACTGCTTTGAAACGCTCTGTTCACCTCCATCAAATTAATTAAATCAAGAGACTCCAATTTTTGTGAAACTTGCGCACAAATATAAATGTTCCGTTTTAGTATTCATCTTCTATCATACTATGTATTTTAGTACATTATGTTACACTCTAGTATACTAGAGAAACAAACACACGAATTGACTTGCAAAATAGTAAATAAATTATATCGTCAACACATCTGTACTTTCCCGCTCGTTTTTCTTCTGGAGTTCCCAATAAATTCACAGTTCCTGGCGCTAAATGCAATTCGTACCTCGAGTTCGAAGCGCATTAAAAATACGAGACTGCTGGGAGCATGAAACACAGGGATCCATCGCAACACCGCAAAGCTAAAAACCCTCGCTCCATTTCGAACTTCCTTCCTTTCTTTTTTTTTTCATTTACTTTCCCCAGAACCTGACCTGTATCCGTGCTGTACATTAAGATTGTACAATGTTCCCTCCTTTGCCGAACGTTGCTTCTCTTAGAAAATCCGTAAAACTCATTTTAAAAGTTTCACTTCTGTTATTAGTCCGATCTCGGCGGCTCCCCGAGCTGCAGGTGCAAACTTTAATGTCCCTTCAGACAAAACGCGTTCACCAGCCTCGATATCCATGTAACTACATATCTGTGGAGCTCAGGATCATTTCAGGGAAAATCTGTGAATACAGCTCCGGAATCAGTTGCGAGTTTCAACATGAATAGCAACTCGACCTCGAGTATTCACAAGCTGCGGTGAATTTCCTATGGAAAATATACAAATTAAAATCGCACTTTAATGTGAAAATCGATTTTATATGTTTTAAATGTTTAAAATATGGTTTCAATGAACGTTCCTATTTAGCGTTATTAATCTCTTTGTTTTCGACGAGTATACTCGTCATGAAGATATAGTAATATTTCAAATACTATTTAATATTTCAGATTTTATTTTGCTTAAAGAATATCGTATTTTAAATAAGTTATACAATTTCGAATATAGAATATTTCTATTTTAACAATCTGAACCTCAAAATAAATGATTTCCATTTCAACAATTTGATCCCCAAAATAAAATATGTCTATTTTAGCAATCTGAAACACGAAATAAAATATTTTACTTTTTGTAGAAATACAGTGTATCACATCGTTAAGAAATTATTTACACTCGTAAATGTATTGAATTCGAACCACTATTTTCAGCAATAATATTTAAAATTGAAATTGAAAAGAAAGACAAAATACAAATATTATCAATATTCTTCAAATAAAATACTATCTTCAAAAAAATTACTGCCTCAAATAAATGATCATATTTTTAAAAATTGCTGCATCAAATAAAATATTTTATTATTAAAGTTCTACACATACTTTAAAATAAATAGGATTATTTACTATTTACTATTGGAAATAATATTTTTCCCAGCTCTGATTATGACAAGTATATTCGTCATGGAGAAATAGTAATTATCATTTACTGTTTAGGTTAAAAATTTTCTGTACACTACAAACGTAAATTTGAAACATTTTAGTATGGAATCGAAATTGGTAACACCATAGCTCGCAATTTCCGTAGTGCAGTCATCGTAGGTATTTCATGAGCCACCATTTGTATGCGACTCGAGGCATGAGCAGTCAATGTAAACTACGGGGGCTGAGCATTCGTAGAATGCCCTGAATTTTAGGGGAGTACATTCTTCGAAAAAGTTAGAATTCCTAAAATGAAATGTCGTTCCTGTCAACTATTTCCATATTTACTCTTTCAAAGAAGTCTAACTCGACAGAAATTCTGAAATTTTCACAACCATAAAAATCCTTCGTGTCTTTAAATATTATTATAATTTCCATTTCAATATTTCACATTTACTTTATATATAACATATATAATAATAGTTATTTAAAGAAATCAAACATTTTAGTAGATTCTATTTCGAGCTCGGAACGTACAATTATTTTCAAAAAACTTTCCTTATATAAAATTCAATGAGGATAGGTAAAAGTTCATGGAAGTAAAAGTTTTAGTTTGAACTTATAAGATATAAAAATAAAAATTTTGCTAAAATTGGATCAAATACGTTCTCCAACAATATTAAAAAATTCAACACATAGTACTGTAATAATATTAAATAATTCTTGCAATTAAATTGGTATTTTGAATGTTCTATTTATTTGTAATATTTATGTGGATAATATGTAGTTCACAGTTCGATTGTTTTATGGAACCTTTTTAAATGAATGTCCTAAAATAATTTGTAGAATTTAAAAAGAAATACGAGATTTATTTCAACCTCTGATTTCTAATCATTATTTAGTAATTGTGTGAAATCAATAGCAACTAAATCGGATGATGCTACTGCAACTATTGGGTTTTTATATGAGAATTGACGGACTGTTTCATTAATCAAAATGTGTCAATTTTGAACTAACATAGCAAAAATAAATAATAAAATGAATTGTCAGTGTATGTCAAATCTCGTTGAAATATTATTTATAACAGCTATTTTTTTACCTGGTATTCGTGACTGCAGTATAATATTTTTGTTGAATTTTAGCTCGTAACTTCCACACACAAAACTCATAAAACCGAAATTACTTTCAAACCATTAAATGTTACGATTCGTCCTACACGGTATTATGGTTGTTTTATCGGCAAACCGACTAATATGTTCCATACGATCGCACAATTACTATATGTTTTAATAGAATAATCGAATTATGACACGACTCCTTAAATTTTATTCATAGACGAATTTGTTAATATTTAAATGTTACTTCGCGTATATATTAAATTTATCGATTCAACCATTTTCAATTAGAGAAAATCAAATAATTGCTCTTGCATTTAACTTGTAAATAAAATACATTAATATTGCAATTTAATGGAAATTGATCGGTAAATGAGATAATGAAATTTCTAATGAATTTAATTGAAATCAATGTTTAATTGGACGACAGTTATATTATTACTTCTAATTCGACTGCGGATCTCTTTATAAATTTACGATTTATATAAAAAATGTTCAAAAAGTGCTGGAATATCAAATTTGGATCTACAAATGTTATTACCAATGAAAATAGAAATTCATTTGGTACCACTTTCTTAAAATTTGTCTACAAAAATTTAAAATTGCGTAATTATCCGCAGTCTACTTATAATGTTCACTTAACCGACTCCATCTATAGTATAGTATTATACAAATGTTATTACGGCTTAAATATCAATAGAAAATTCTCGTATCTTCGTAATAAAATCTTCACACGGATGTTTACTATATCGACACGATCATAACATGTTTGCTGTCGTTTATGCCACGTAATAAAATTGTTACGAGCATTAGTAAGGGTAACTGCCCTTAACGCTTCATCAATGCGGCACGGGAATTGACCTAGAACGTAGAACCCTTTATAGTTGCGAACAATTGACTCCACTTCTTGCGCTTGAACCAAACTTCAACCCTTCATGCCCTGAATTATGTCATTTTTATTTCTCAATGCTATTTTTACCCCGGACACTTCAAGATTGTAAGATGTTAAGTATAAATATGTTTCAGAAATATTAAACTCCATACACTGGTACGTTCAGCGAAAGTAAACCAAAGAATTTTATTAATAAATCAAATTCGTTTATTACTGAATCAGATTATTTTTGAAAATATAATATAATGACAAACAATATCTTTATGTAGAAATTGTATAACACATATTCTGAGAACCATTCAATTAATCAGCGGAATCCTTTATCAAAACTTACTGTGTTCTTATTTGACTTTTTACGCTAGCCTATTGAATATGGCCGGGTGCTTCTTTCTTTTGCACAGTAGTGTACATAATTTATCTTTCACCATTAGGGTAGAGATATGAATTGACAACATTTTCAATAAAATAGACTGACTATGTGTAAAGCACCTTAGTAATTCTAAAAGATAATATGCATATGATTAAATATTTAAAAAACATATCATCAGTTTATATAAATGTGTTTATATAATACTGGACTTCTATTTTGTTTTTACAATATGCTTATTAAATACTCGATTATTTTCGGAAACGATGCTCCGTTAATCCTCTGCATTATTGAACTTGTGAATTCGACAAAGGTCAGCATGCTGCACAGGTTACCAAACAGTGTACACAATTCCCTTATCTTAATCCGCCGATGTACTCTAGTGAATTACGCCAGAGTCTGTGTTTGCCATTCCTTTTCATCCGACATGTCCATAAGCCACATTGTTGACAAATTACCACATATTGTACTATGTTTCCGTATACGACTACATCAACACACGAACTGCCATTCTCGAACTAAATATTTCAACACCAAATACCACTTCTCGAAAAATTGCCTATACTTAAACCGTGATAATTTCATAAAAACTGGTGGTACGACAATAAATTTAGACTCATTTTAAGCTAGAAGTCTCTACTTTCATAATCCAACGTTCATTTGATTTTTAGAATTTTTTGTCATGATGTAGCGAGCGAGAAACTGAAGACACCATTTTTTCTCGAGAATCCAGTACACTCAAACGTATGTGAAAACTTTGAAAATTTCTTTCAGTGTTTCAGTTTTTTCAGTCACTACTGAAACTATAATGGATTTAATGATTGAAGTACATGATTTTCAGGAGCCGTTGTATCTTCATTTGTAGCTTCATTTACGATAAACGTTTTTGAAAGTTTTTGACGACGTTTGAATTTGCAGCATTTTCGAAGAAAAATGGGTTAGCCTTCCTTCCCACCAGCTGTTTTATGTAGAATATCTTGGAGGAAAATGAACACTACGTTGCGAAGGTAGAGGCTTCAAACTTTAAAATGAGCCCGGTCTTTTGGTTTTACTATTCATTTTTGCGAAATTATCGCAATTTAAATATCGACGATTATTTTTATTTTATCCGTATACTTTAAAGTCTCTCGAAACTCGTTACACATTTATATAAGTATAACAAAAATTTAACGCGGCTGTAATACAAGTTTACCGTTTAGGCAAAGAAGGTTACTCGGAGACACGCTTTTAAGAGGATGTAAACTTTAATAAATACGCTGGGTGCTTTTCGTGCAAACTTCTGCACCGTTTTCTGAGGGCGAGAAGACTGAATATTGTTTAAAGGGTCTATAAATGGTTAGGCGTTTAATATTATCAGACTGCGAATTTTTATGCAAAATAAAAATTGCCTGTGTTAATTGCAAGACACAGGGACAGTTGTTTCTTTGCTTAATAGTTTTATCGAGTTAGAAACAATACCAGTCACATTTTAATGTAACAGTTGAATTAATCCGTTACGTAGTTAACAGAAGACTCTGAATCTTTATGGAAAATAAAAATCTTATTTGTCAATTATAAGTCACAGGAGTCAAATACAAATTTCTTCTCTGCTTTAAAAATTGTATAAAGCTGAAAATAATATGTTGACGTCCTTAAATTATTTTATTCTCTCGTCTGTTCTAAACTGCACATTTTTTCCAGAAATGTATACAACCTAGTCATCACAATTTGCAACAATTATCTCTCACAGTTTTACAAGTCGGTATCTTATCAAAGATGACATTCAGATCATTGAAAATCCGGCATGAGTTTTTGCAATCATCCAGTTACATACTTATTAGATGTTTATGAAATACTGATGTTTAAAAATGCGAATCAGCATTTCGCAACAGTAAGTACCTACTACATGGACAATAAAACTAGTTTTATTAGCGCAATGGCTCTAATAATACGATCACTAGACAGCGGATCTTGCAAAATAATAATGTTTTACATTGATTGTGGGAAGCAGGAATAACATAATAATTGATTTCACCTCTTAACGACTTTGTTACATTAAAAGCAACATTGCAATATTCTTGAATTTTGAAAAGTCATTTACTGTTTATACTTCATCCAACCAATTTCTTCATAAATCCAGAAACATCCGTAGTCTATTGATCACGTATCAGACAGATTGATAATGAATCGACTGCGGGTTTTATGCATTTATGGTAAACATGGATAGGTAAAATATAAAACAATAAAATGATTGAAAGAATTTAATAGTGTCGTTATATTACCATCAACCTATTCAAATGATTAAAGGAAGAAATACAAATTTTTATTTGATTACAGTAGTACCTTGCAATTAATGCACATAATTTTTATTTTGCATAAAGATCCGCAGTCTAACGATGAATGTTGCAAGAGACGAGAAATTTTGCAATGAGACGGCCATCACATTTTCGCGATTTTCACTGCTCGAAGCTACGAGTGGACGCGTCGGATCGCGGTCCGGGATGAAAAAATAAGTATCGAGTGATTATCGGGATTTATGATATTTTTCAGGAACGGAAGACGCATCGTTCGCAGAAGGACGGGTCTACAGCGCAGTAGAGACGATCGATGCAGCAACCGGCACAACCAGCCACCCCCAGATCGCACTTCCCTGCTCCTGCTCCTCTGTCTCTCCTCTCTTGGTCATGGCATCTCTTTATCCCCCTTTGCTCATCGTGCTACTTTTCCCTCAGTTTCTTCCTGTCACCTTAACTCCCATTCCTCTTTCATCTCCGCGGCTATTTTTAACACTTTCTTCCTTCCATTCTTTAATTTGCAAATAGCTGGGAAGTCTTCTTCAGACGAAAGTTGAGGACGAGCCCCCGGAGTTATTAAGTTCCAGTTATTGGAGATCGTTTCTATGGACTTCAGCTATCGAGCCAACAATTTCAGCAATAGTTAGTTCATTCCGCCATTCCATTTATCGTCCTGATTGCACACGTGAAATCTCAATTTCAGTATTAACTCTGTTTAAAATATGACGATTTTGTCTTATAATTCTCTTCCTTGTTGGTGCACTGCTGACTGTGTAATTATGGTTTAATATCCACGATATACAATTAACCAGGGAATAAATTAATTGTGCAACGTGTTCCAGTAATTTATTTTGGAGTTGATTGTAAGACGACTTTCACGTGTTATGGTGATTGAAAAAATTGAAAAGTTAAAATGCTGTGGTTGAAGTATTAACATTGATGCAAAAACCAGACACAAGTAATTCATTATAATTGTATATTTTACAACATACATATACTAGAATATACTCTAGAATATTTAGTATGAATATACATAATCGCAATATTAAAATTTAATATACTGTAATGAACATGAAATGAATTGAATCTTTCATGTTTTTAGACGATTCCCCCCTTCCATTCAATTTATTTATTTATGTTCTATGCAGCAGTGTAATCAATAAAAAAATTTTTGGTTTCTCAGTTTTTCATTTCATGAAAAAAAAGTCATCGAAATGCTGTATGCAAATATAGTTATTTATGTTATGCAATAGTGAGTTAAATTTTATTACTCAATTATAGGTATTTATGTAATAGTAACAGTTTTATTAATCAATTATAGGTATTTATGTAATAGTAACAGTTTTATTAATCAATTATAGGTGTGTATGTAAAAAATAGAAATTGGAAAACAACAAATATAATAATTAGATTTTTCTAGTTCGTTGCAAAGCCGATAAAAATCGTATTAAGTGTGTATATATGAATAAAATTCGCAACATAATTATTAGACAGCGGATCTATATGCAAAATAAAAATTTTCCACCTGAATTGCAACAAGCTGGAATGATATAGAAATTTATTTTCCCTCTTAATATGTTCGATGGGTTGAAAATAATATAAAAGTTTCTTCAAATTCGTCTAAGGTTTTCGATGTTTTAAATTACACGTTTTTGTCATAAATGCATAAAATCCGCTATCTAGTAATAATTACGGTAAGTGATTCTTCAGGAAATTGTCTCTTCGTTACACCTACTGTGCACGATCTCTGTGTGAGCTATCACAAGCTAATGAATTAGGTGAAGCGTTTGACGTGCGAAATGGATGGATATATTAGGATTAAATACGAAGTATTATATACGATATTAATTAATTATAGTACACTCCTCCGTGATACAAGCTCTCAAAATATCTGTGCCTTTCACAATTGCATGAACCGAAACGATAGAGATTTCGCAAAGCGAGGGCGCAATATGAATAATTTACGTTATTGCCGAATGAAGTATAACTTCTCGAGATTTCATTACCGAGGAAATGCTCGCGGTAATGTTAACTGACTTTGATATGAAGATAGCGCGTCTTTTGAAAATTGCAGAACACTGTTATACTGATATTTTGATTATGCAACGTTGGACTTTCTGCATTCGTCTACTTCTGTCGTAAAAAGACTGTGTATATCTTTATGCAAAGTTAAAGTTCTTTAGGGAAAATATTTTCTGTAACGATTGAAGGAGACAGGAACGAAATGAAAAGTTATAAGTTAGACCTTATAACTTATAACATTTCCTTATTTAACAATTCTAATAAGTTGAAGATGTAATTAAATTTTTTGATTCTCTTTGCCTTTCGATTGTTATAACTGCCGATCTTTATGCAAAATAAAAATATTCTGTACCGATTTTGTGAGATGCAGTAGTTAAATAACGAATCGTTTGACCCCTTAAAAATGTCTTAAACTTTCATACATTGATTAGAATTATCGTTTCAAAATTCAATGTGAGGTGGTCCGGAACCCACCTTATAAAAACTGTAGGTCCCGTCGCGAAATAACTCCTGAATCGGAGTTCCAAAAGCGACGTAAAATAAGGAAAAAAAAAAATTCAATGTGCACATGTTACGAAAAATAAACAGCATGCATTATGGCGATGAATAATACAAATGATCCATTTTTCGTGTGACATAAAAAACTTCTGGCGAACATTTCGGTTGACAAGGTCAAACAAAATATTTTCAGATCGTAGGACGGAGTATTGAATCCGTAGTTGGTTCAATTGTGGAATTTCGCACCGTTCGAGTGTTTCCTCGGGGGAGTGCTAAAAAATATCGTGTTTCAACATGTACTGGCAAAAATAAAGGACAATGGACCAGCGCAGACTCTACTGGACAGAATCCAGAAACGATTGTACTGTAGCTCTAAGCTTGTCTCATACTGTAAAGCCCAGCACACATATAAACACTTGTTCGCTTGAGCTGAACTCGAAAATTATTCAAACCGTCTATGCGACAGTTGTTGCGCTAACAGTGGAATCTAAGGAATACTTTCGACGAGTTCAAGAGTACCCACATTGCTCAAACAATTAGATAACTTACGTAGAAAAAACACATTTGACAAACAAATTAACAATAATCTCTAAATAACAATTTATATCATCACCATACTGCATATTAATTTTAGTATGATGCTGAATTGTTTTTAACTAAAAAGTTTAAATTGGTTGTCATTATTAGACAGCGTTGTTTTTGCATTTATAACACAAATGAGGGGGTGTAATTTGAAACAGTAAAAATATTAGAAGAATTTAAAAACACTGTTGTATTATTTTCAACCTATTGAACATATTAAAAGAGAAAATAAATTTCTAAGTAAGAGATCCAAGGGTGTCCTAAAAATATCGGAAAACCTTAAAAGTTGTAGTTCCCGAAGTCATTTGGATTAACTTTTTCCTTTACGAAAATTTTCAACTCGGCTTTGTGAAGGAGTGATTAATAAAAAACACGAGCTAATTAGAACGGCTCACAGTGGGCCGAAATGGTGAATTAGTTGTTAACGCCTATTTCAGCGTTATTTCAAAACTTAAAGACCACATTAAATAGCTCGTTGGATTCGTCTTGGCGTCAGCTATAACGTCATTAAATAAAAACTATACAGTGCTGAATAAATGATCAAGACAACCTTAATTTTTTATTAAAAAATATATTGAGATTTGTAGAGGATTGAGTACTGATTACTTGTCGGAAACACTTTTTTGTCACACCATCGGAAATGTCTGAAAAATCGTGTAAATAATTAATAATAATTGAAAACTGGATGTTCAGGCATTCAATCTTCAAATGACCTCAGGAACCACCCCCTTCAAGGTCTTCCGACATTTTTGAGACACTCTGAATTCTTGAAAAATTGTCTATATTTAAACCGTGATAATACTATTGCACAATACGGTTTTATTTTATGCATGTATGTTACGTTTCGACATTTTTGAGACACTGAATTCTTGAAAAATTGTCTATATTAAAACCGTGATAATATTATTGCACAATATGGTTTTATTTTATGTATGTATGTTACGTTTCAATGCTAACAGTGGGATTAAAAACGGGAATAAAAATTACTGAAAATACACGGTGTAGAACGCTTTATCGTTGTTCCGAGCGACGCAATTATTAACCAGTTTATTTTTATGGAAATCGGATTCCGTGACACGCTATACTTGAAAATGTATACCGAGGTACAGTAGTTTAAATGTATGGCTATGAAAACGAGTAATTATTAGATTTGATACGAGCTCCTGTTATTTCAAGTCTGTTAAAGCAGTAAACTAATAAACATTAAACGGCAAAATGGAAAGTGAATGAAATTAATAAACCAATACTACGCGCACTCATGCCTGTTTATTCTATAATGAGTCCGCACTATTGCATCAAATCATCATCATAGAATTATAGAACAGTTTGTTGCCGATCAAATCACATAATTAAAATCCTATTGTGTATCAGAATATGTCGCAAAATGATTTCACCCGTCGTGAATACACTGGAAATTAATAATATTCAAATCACTTCCTGAATATTGCAATTAATAGATGGATTATATGCAATATAATTAGATTACAGATATTATACATTAGTAACAAAATAGGGAGGATGCTATTTAAAGCAATAGACTGATCGAAAGAGTATGAGAACATCGATATATATTATTTTCAACTTACTGAAACGATTATAACAATTAAATTTCTATCTAGCTCCCGTCTCTTTCAATTAATACGGAAATTCTTATACAATTAAATAATTTGTTTTATATTCTGAATGCAAGTGGTTACGATCACGAAAATGAGAAACGTAGTTCGAAAAAATTGACAGTAAAGTGATGTTTGTGTCATAATACCGAGGTGTATGGAAATAACGAAAATTTTCCGCCCGATTGCCAAGCTGAAATGAATTTTAAACTCACAAAGACCACCAAATAATTACCTTACATTTTCCACGCAATTGGCTACGACCGAGAAATGAAAAATGCCAACCTCTGGCGGCGCGAGTTGAACGCTACAGAGAACGTAATAAGCCGCCGGGCCGTGCTGCTTTCCTCAATTAGGTTACGATTAAGGGAAATACGGGTCTGGTCACGCGAATTTATTGCCCGTCGCTAACACAATAACACGCTGCTTTGCGATATTCTATAGTCGTCGAGTGTCGAGCAGGTACATTTCTTCGCGTTGTTAAATACAAGAATTCGCCTGGAGACTTTTAATTTAAAAATATCTTAATTTTTAAGACAGTATCAAGTATCAAATTTGCGGATTTCTGATCGCGATAGGGTAGCTGTCATTCCTCTGCCGTGTAGGTTTGGGCCATTACCGCCAATGTGTTCGACAAATTGTCACCCAACATGCGGTCAACGTGTTCACGCCCGTGTTGCAACCGATCTATAGTCAGCGTTATAACTACGTACAAACAACTTCGCTACTAGGATCTACTAACTAAGCATTTGCTTATAGCTTTCCATAGAATATATTCACACCATAATAATCACTTTGCTGCCCACCTTCATCATTAAAATGTTAAATACAACGCACCCCCTTTGTAAAATACATTATTAAATTATAAATATTAAAATATATTATTAAATTATAAATATTAAAATTAATTATTAAATTTAATGTGACTAGGTTGATTCTAGTGTCACGCGGGTGTGTGTATTTTTTGTTTAATTTCTTCTAACCAAATTTTCTGTTTTATTTTTCCTAACAAATTGGGGTCCTTTTATATGTACAATACATTTATTTTCTGATAAAATTTTATTGGGTTGAAAATAATATAACAGTTTATAAACTTTTAAAATGTTTTTGCTGTTTCGCCATTGTTTTACTCATTTTTGTCATAAATGCATAAATAAATGTATAAAACCACTGCAAGTGGCAAAATGAATTTGTTCAGAAGTTCCAAAATGGCGTAACAAAAATAAAACCAATACAAATAAATCTACATCGTACAACTCCAATTGTTATTTAACAATTATTGAAATTATAAGAATACCTTCACGGTAAATCGTGAAATAAATATCTTTATCCAAGCACGTACAACAATAAAAATGGTGTATAACATCTGAATGAATTAAATCTTGTAAGTTTTAGAAGGCAATAAGTACGTCTTTATTGTTAAGATCGGTTAAAAGATTTCTACTTCATTAAGTACCAACTAGGCAATCAAGGTGTTCAATGGCGTGATTAATGGCTGTCCCGAAGGTTAAAGTAGTGGTGAGGGTGCATGGAAAAGGATTGAAAAGCCTCGAGTCTGCCTTGTTGGACGCTGATAGTCTTGAGCTTCCTCAAGGGACGAATAACGATTTGTTGCTATACACAGTTCCTCTCCGGAGACTGTTAACATTCAGCCGTAGACAAATTTAATTAGAGCACAAATTAAACTGCAATTGAACTGCATTGGTCGTTAATTCTCTGCTTACACTGGTTCGAAGATTTAGTTTATTCATTCCCTGCGCGTAATACTTCTCGTAACTATGCGTACGACAGGGACTTTGCAGTTTAATCCGCTCGTGATTAATAAATGTCTGATGCTGTCGATAACGTAAATTACTCTTTATTGAAACAATTAACAGTTTTCCTCTTGCACAGTGGTTTCAATTTCAGATATCCTAAATGTCTTTTTTTGACATCAACAAATCTTTTAACATCACGACTGGATCTCAGTTACTTTTTTATAAACGTTATAAACTATTTATTATGTAGCTGAAGTCGATTATCACTTATAGCGACTAAATTAGAATATTCTAATGAATTTTAGAATATATTAATGAAACAATAATCTGATTTTAGTAAAAAGCTTCTTTCCTCAAGTTCAATAATTCCCAAATTCTTTTCATGTTTCCTTATTCTTAAGTAATTATTAATATTCTAAATAATACAACAGAGTAATTTCAGATTCTTTAAGTGTTCTTACTGTTTTACATGTGGTCTACTCTTTTTTTAACGGATTTATTAACAAAACCATTATAATAATTTTTATAGGAATTATTAACAAAATTCGATTTCTTCTATTCAGTAAAATCTTATTTCCTAATTCTTCACGAATTGAATATCACTTTGGTCTAAATTTTATGAGAAATTCAATTGCAAAAATTGCAGAAAAATAATAAAGCACTATCAAGGAAATGTCTGAGTAGCAAAATATTCAATTCTAAAAACGCCAGTCGTTCAAACAAAAATTAAACTCAAAACCTTTCAGTGTAATTCCGTCGTAGCTCCCTCAGCACGATGTTCAATAGAGGCTCTAAATGATAAACGAGGATGTGATTGAGTGTTTGAAATGATTGCAGTAAAGGGATCAATATTGAGGGGGTTTATTAACTGACGTGTCGCGGCGGCTGGCAAATTGGCAGCTTTGAACACCAAGGAGATCATTAAAAATTCAAAGCCCTTAACGAGACTCGGGAGAACAAGTCCCGAAACAATTTCGAAGACTCGTGTTTCCGAGAGGAGCCGTTTATACCTGGCTTGTCTTGGCCGAATTAATTGAATCAAAACTCGGCTCGTTTCATTTCAAGATCGCCGGCAAATTAATTTCTTATGTGACCGATCTGCTCGACGGAGTTTGCAAATAGGTTTCATATAATTCGGTTCGTCGTTATTTTCCACGTAATTGGTTGTTGCGGCAAGTTGTAAGACGGGGAAAATCTTCGAGTTTTCCGTGAACAATAAGATTTTTCGCAAATCATTATTAAATGTAAATGGGAATCAGACTCTGCTGTGACGCTTGTGCATCGATTGAATAATTTATCAGATTTTAATGGTTAATAAAACAGGAGCGATGCAAGTATTATTTTTACTTAAGTTATTCAACTAGGAGAAGTTGTGTTTCTTTTTATTTTTCAACCTAATACTAATCATCATTAGACTGCGGATCTTTATGCATTTATAGCAAAATTGATTAGATGCAATTCAAGATTGCTGAACAGTTTTAAATATCGAAGAGATGCCAATATAATGACTTCTCCTCCATTCAAATAATTAAGCGAGAGAATGAAATTCAATGTAGTTTCTATTTCTTACACTCGATGCAGACAATTTTTATTATGCATAAAGATCCGCAGTCTGCTAATCATCAAACAATAACTAAACGTAATTAAATTAAATAAGTAAATAATAAAACGGATTAGTTAAAGGAACGAAATTATAAAAATTGCCCTTTTTAATTTAAGGAGCAATAGAAATTCGAATACTATGTATTAGTTTGTCTTTAGAAAATTGTTTTGTTAATTTAGTATTAAAAATGAATGGTTTCTATTGGATTACGACTGTTAGTGTTTGATATTAATATTTGATAAATGTAAGTATAAAATAGTATTCAACCAAATTGAATATTCAATTAAAAAATGGAAAATGAAGTGCTCGGACCTAGTTTCTGATATTGTAATTTTTATAATGTAATGTTTGTAATTATTTAGGTGTCGTTAATATTTGTAAGAAACTTATATTAATGATTACTTGAAATGTAATCGTAGGCAGTCCCCCAAAAAGTTTTGAAGTTTTAAATAAACAGTTTTTAAACAAGTGATAAGATTACCTCTCCGTCAGATGAAACACGTAAGAATTTCGCGAAACAGTTTCCAATTTTACGGAACCACTACGACCATAGAGGAACCCCGAGATTCAGGAAAAAGTAATTTTCTTGAAAGACTTCGAGCATCTCAACGTGTTCCATTCGGGCTTTGGAACAGGTAGAACTTATATATTTTATCTATGCTATATCCGTCATATGCACACGGTATTTTGCTCGCATTCATTTCTACGTAGAACAGAAATTATTTTCCGACTCCACACAATTTCCACGAAAATTTGCAAATGGAGTAATTCCAACCTCAATTGAATTTTTCATTCTCAAGAGCAAATGATTGCATAAATATAGTTGAATTTTGAAGGTAGCCAAATACAATTTTTATTTGAATTTTCTCGTTTGACCTTATGGTTAGACATCGGATCTTTATGCAAAATAAAAATGTTTTACCTGTTTTTTTGCATTGTAACAAAGTGAAGTGAATTAGAAATTTATTTTCTTTGAAAATATGTTTAATAGATTGGATACAATGTAATAACAGTGGTTTTAAATTCTTCTTATGGTGGTCACAAATATTCTCTATGTGGACGTACTTCCGATATCTCGGAAACTAATGGTACAACAAAAAAGGTTCTGTATAAAAAAAACAAGTCGAAAAAGTAGAATAAAATTTTTATCATACGAGTCTGACTAAACACTTGACGGATTTTCAAAGTCGATTTTCTCGAAAAGAAAGCCTCATACGAAGAAACTTTATTCTGTATTTCCGACTTATTTTTTCATGTAGAATCACCTTCGTTTCGGTTGTACCGCCAGTATAATCCCTGTACAATCTAGAAACAATTTTATTAGTAGAAACATCCGAGGCTTCATAAAACCACGAAGGCAGCAGAAACAGTGAACGTTTCAACTGTCCAGAAGCTATCTTAATTGGACAAGAAGAAAGTATACTTTCCTCGAACAGAAGTTTGCGAAATATACGAGAAACTTTATACATAGATTGGCCAGATGTAACCGCAGTCTGGGGGATCGATGACAGACAAAATAAATGTTTTAATACGATGAAAATTATCTCTCGTCGGATAACATTTCAATCCTCGAGTTATTCTTGAATCGATTCGTGTTCAATTTTAGGCACTTCTGCAGTGGGAAGGTCAGCCGAGTTGAATCTCCTGCGTGGGTTCGATGATTTCGAATGAACACTATTTAATATAATATATGAATATTCAGTATATTTAATGAATGTGTATTTCCTATTCGTAATACCGTATTTAATCAGAATCATTTTTACTTTCACGTGAAACGTTTCTAAGCCGTGTGTCGAAAAAAGTTAACCTTGAATCTCAATATCAAAATTGTTTTTTATTGCATCGTATAGTACTCATCGCGACGAACAAAAGTCTCAAAGAAGCCATGTAGCATTTATAGCATTTATAGCATTTTGAAACATGTGGAATAAAATAGTTTACGAAACTTTAAAATTGTTTTTAACACTAGATCTACCACGCCAGTCAAAATGACTGGTTTTATAATTTCATTTTGAAATTCCTACTTCAGGTTAAATTTTTTTTCGCAATGATGTGATAACTTTTACAGCGATAACTAAAGCTGTAATATAAAGAATTTTATTTTTGTTTTATTTATACATGGCTACTTATACCAATACCAGTCCTTTGGACTGGCGCTTCTCAAAGTGGAAAAGTATCGTACAATCCGTTTCCGGAACCTAAAACACGTATTCCTCGATTGTTGGGTACATAGTGAGTTACCTAATCAACAATTTTTTATTCTTTATATTAGGTGAAGTAAAAAGTTCTGAGCGCCTTTCGCTTTATTTATATAATATTTGCTGTTCATTTGTATCACTGCCCTGAAAGTTCCGGATCTCGACGGCCTTGTGTCGATGGTGAAAATGATAGCTAGTTCACCGGTGAGAAATAATTTGAAGGACCGGAATCCCGACACTTATGAGAAACGTTGCGTGGTGGATGCATTTAAAGAAATCCTGGGTCGTTCGGAAGCAAGCCGGGATGGAATAGCAGCGGCAGCCCGACTATTAGGGTCAACAACGGATTTCAGGAAAAATCGATAGACCGGATAGCGCGACCCTCGATGGATATCGGTCTGTTGACAATCAAGGGCTGCATACAAGACCTGGGGTAAGCCTTTTTTTTTAAATTCCGTTCATTATCTCCATCTAAGGCCGCGGCATACAAAGAGGCACCGGACGTCCGTTGTTATTCCGACGGCGTGTGTTTTCCTTTATTCCTGGTTTTTAGAGACAGTTTCACACAGACGCACACACTCCTACGCGATATGCACACGACAACGTCACTTGCCATCCCGTCCCCGTTCGTAGAATCGCAATGCACGAGCGCAACTCGAGCTAAAAGAGACACGCGGACTCGTTTTGTTTATCGATTTACGCATAATTATCGACTGGATAATGCTTGACGAGGTTTACCGATCACTCGGAAAACGAGATAGCAATGAAACAACGTAAACCGGTTACTTAAAATTAAATTTTATTGGCCCTCTGAGCGAGATCCACCCTCGTCATTGGCCAAAGCGCTGCAAAGGGAGACCTGCGATTCTTCCACGTATCCGGGACGTCTGCAATTCTGTTTCATCTCTCCAACAAACGGACTGAAAAGGAAGGTTCACAATTTTCCTGGATGCCGGTCAAGCTTCCAGAGTCCTAGACCTGTCCAGGATATTGCAAGACACGTTCATTCAAAGGCTGGTTCATCTTTTTTATAATGAGTGCAACAATTTCAATCATTATGGCCAGCACAGCGAAGACACAAATGACGTACTTCCCATTGAAAATTCTTGAGGGTAGTCCTGAGAACCAATTAGCCTTGGAAGTGGAACTGAAGAGTGCCTGCGAATCAAATTGATCTTTGGCCGCACTGTGACAAGGTTCAAGTTGGTACCACTACCACAAGGGTAGTTACAGGGTGAGCACGGATTAATGAATAGACAGCGGATTTTATGCATTTATGACAAAAATGAGCAGGTGTAATTGAAAACTTTAAAGACATTAGACAAATTTAAAAATATTTTTATATTATCTTCAGCCTATTGAACATATTACGAGAGAAAATAAATATCTATGTCACGCCGGTTTGTTGCAATTTATGTGGAAAGTTATTATTTTGCATAAAGATCTATTAATGAATTGTACTCTATTTCTTGGGCTCTGCTCAACAAAAAATTATGAAAAAATTCACGAACATTCTACCTAATACCACACACGACAGTGAATTGTTTTAGAATTTTTGGTGGGGTGATTGATCTTTTTTTAAATCCGGACGCATAAAATTGCGGATTTTATATGCATGCGGATTACGCGAACGTGTTTACAAAACTTGGAAATCTCGAAGTATCGGAGGTTTGTATATTCTTGTAACTATTGTTAATCATTTTTTAAAACTTTTTAAATAGCGCATCGGTAGTTAGAAAAAATTAAAATCAAGTTTTCTGATGTTCCTTTACATTTTTGCAGGTGTGTTATGTGATTTCAAACATTTTTATATTCGGAAAATAATGCACGAACTTAAAACTGCAATACTTTGTATGTTTAGACTAGCAGTCTTTGACTTAGTGGGTCAACTTGTGAGTCAACTGGTATGGTCTGTACTTGTAACAAATTTTCAAATAAATCACTTCATATCAGTGGCGCACCCACGATGTAATCTTAGGGGACGCCGAGTTGAACCCAGCCCTAGGTTTTGCGCGATGACCTTTTTTTTAGCCAAAATATCTGTCAACGGAACCTAGGGCTATTTCGCGATTTTAATTTTGGAAGCTAAACATTTTTTTCTTGGGGGGATCTGGTCCCCTGGCTCCCCCCCTGGGTGCGCCACTGCTTCATATCCATAACAAAGATACACGAGCTGTCTCGTCCATAGCATCGTTTCTTCGACATCGTGGAAACGAGATATCTCGTCCATTGTAGTGGAAGGGTTAATGAGAAAATTATTCTGATTTAAAGTGTGCGTGCCATTAATTGCGAGGCTGACTGCACGATCCGTTAGAGTTTGCGTGATTACACGAACGTAAGGTTGAGCGCCACTGTGTACATTCACAGTCTGACACGTGCTGGGTATTACTAGTAGGGAGGAGCAGAGTATTGACCTTGGGAATGGCAAAATATTCATTCCTCGCAATAGCTCGGCAAGGAGGGATCTCAGGGTCTCTTTATCGGGGAGGGGTGGAGGTTCTGTGTCGTTGCCAAAATTCTCCGCCATTGAGCATAAGACAGGTACAATAAGCGACACGAAAGCCTGCCCCCTTGAGAGAATTGTAGCTCATTTTACGGTTCTTCTTTTTCACGGCACGCTTCTGGTTCTCACGAAGCTGACAGCGCTTCAAGTGCGCCGCAATTTTCTCCGCCTCTCCGCCCTTAGTCTTTCGTGTCACTTATTGCACTGTTGCATCCCCTTCCACGTCCAGAAAACATTTCGGATTAAGAACTTGAGAAACACATTAAAACTTTCAGCCTTCGTCACGTGAACGCCTCCTCGTTACATATGCATGTCGCGATAAATATTCATTTGTTAAACACGCCCAGCGGTACTAGATCGTCACGAGTCGTTTCCTACGCGGATCTCGACATTATTTCTTTTAATTAAACGGGGGATGGCCCATTAATCCCTTAGGGCGAAACAAATTCTCCCCCGGACGGGTTCTCCGGAACCCTAATATTTGCTATGGTTAATTCAGTTTATTTTCGGAACGTGTTTCCCCGGATTTTCAGTGTTTGAATCTCTGAAACGGTCTTTCCACCATCTTCAGTTTTATTTAAAAATTTATTTGCATTTATAATTGTAAAATATAGCATTTACCATTTCAAAAAAAATATTTTGACGAAAAACATTTATTATTAAAACAATATATTAACACGTAAGAACTAATATTTAAAACAATTTTTCTAATGTTTAATAAGGGATAAAAATTTATTTGCTTTCGACCTCTTTGAATTTGTTTACCATCTTATATTTTCTGATTTACTTGTAAATTTTGTTCAAAATTATAGAAAAATATAAAGTTTTTACTGTTGGCTTTAACCTATCCCCTAAAATTTGCATTTCCAACATTTTTAATAACTCCCAACTACACTATAATTGTCTAAAAGTTCATTTTTTATTGATTTCAACTTTCACACAATTTAATTTTGACTTTCGTTGATTTATACATTTTGTGCACTGATATCATTTCATTTCTTCAATAATGAGGGTGCAACTCACGGGTGTGCGATTGAATAACGAGACGCATATAAAATCACGAGAAGATAATTTCTCGAGCTATGGTAAATGTTTGTTGTCATTCGTTTCGAGAGGCTTTCGCGCAATTACTTGTCCCATTCGCTGGATTATAATGAAAAATTTGCCGAGTCAACAATCAACCATTCAGTCAGCACCTGAAACGCGTAGATATCGGGGTCATAGTAGTTGGTTGTCATCGAGGAACCACGGAACCATTCAGATTTCCATTACTCAGCATTCACAGTGAGTCATTCAGAGCGATCTGGGGCAAATAGGCTTACAATCTGTATTCGGTCTGATTAGTTTTAGACGCTGACAGACTTCGTAGAATTTTAGGAAGCACTCGAGCCTCGCCAATCAGGATAATGATTAGCTCCTGTCATCGGTTAATTAGCCAACGTTCGAAACAACTGTGCGGCTCATTATCCATTGATCAGACATCTCAACACTTTCGCTGCTTCGTCAACTCCCGCACGCGTAACCTGTATTTCGCCGAAGGGCAAAATCAATATTTATAAGAAAACGTCCACTAAACAATTATACGCTTAATACTGTCGTAAGGCGGAGACTGTGACAAATGGAGGCTTATACAGTTTCCGTCTTGCTAGGAGTACTACTAATATTATCATTAGACTGCGGATCTTTATGCAAAATAAAAATTGTTTGCATCGATTGCAAGGAATAGAAACCAAATCGAATGTTATTTCCAGAGTTGGGCAAAAATTTTATTTAAATCAACATTTCGAATAAAGTGGTTTTTCCAAGTGGGTTTTAAACCCACTTTATTCGAAATTTTTATTTAAATAAAATTTTTGCCCAACTCTGGTTATTTCTTCCTTTGATAATTTTAATACAGGAGAAATCACATATTGACATGAATTTTTAAAATTATTCAGCAATTTTGAATTTCATTTTCTCAATTTTCCTGTAAATGCATAAAGATCCGCAGTCTACTTATCATTAACAACAGACACTTATGCATTTCTAGACATTAAAAGTTTATTCAAAATTACAATAAATAAATTGTGCACAGTATTATATATTTTGCTAGCAAATCGAATTTTGTTTCATTTGTATTGTTTTAAATTCAATATCTTTGTAAACCATTTATAAATAATAATTTTTTAAATCATATAATTATAAATATGTTTAAACAGCAGGTACTTATGCATTTCTAAAATTTTTTAAAAAAATTACCATATAAAAATCCTATATTAATTTTAATTTATTGAGACCATTTACTGAGCAAATCGAATTTCATTTGAATGTTTGTGAATTGAAAATTTTTCTAGTTGAAGTACTGCCATACGACAACGTCTACTTACTTTTTAATTGGCGTACAGGTACTCCGACTATAGCTTGTCGAGGATTGACAATGAATACGGGAAAATATTCGAGAGTAACCAACTAGCAAAGCGGATCCCAGCCACTCTTTTTCCTACTGCAGTAAAATTACACGGATTAATCACTTTGTCGCATTAAAGCTGAGCTTAAGCTCGCACGTGAATTGGGTCCAATTACACGGACGAGTTCGTTTCTAAACTTCCAACAGAGCTGGCCCCTTTTTCGCCTCATTCCTTCGCGTTTAGTATCGGTGAAGTGCTCTCGCTATAAGCATGCAATCATTTCTACTACGACTTTCATTGTAATGTGTAGCATTCAATTCATCGTGTTTTCTACAAGTCAAAAATCTTTTTACATACTTATTCTTTGGTTTAACTTTATGATAGGAATTTGCATATAATAATTATTCAAATGAAATAAAAAAGGAAATTAATTCGTAGCTCTATTCTACTCTTCAAAATAATCTTCATTACTTTATCTTAAATAATCAATATTATTTTGCCTTAAAAGTCTGAATTATTTTATCTTAAGTAATCTTAATTATTTAATCTAAAGTTATGTTAATGAATCTAGGTCGACAAAACGTATTTGTAAATTTTCAATATAGGCCCACATAAAAAAGTTGAAAATGCAACATTTAGTATTTTTTCAACAATTCCGATCAATTGCAATTTTTGAAAAAAACTCTTTTCACATCCTGTAGTAAACTAATTCCTCTAGCTACCCAAAAAATTTCAAATAGTATAGCACAATATTAAAATAGTTGTCGTCTTTTTTAGAGCGTCCTTAAACTTTTGCCCACTACTGTATGTACATCAGGCATGGGAATTAACTGCTCGATCAGAGGCATTTTCGAAGGCTGCACCCTCTCGACCCGGCTGCATCGTCTAGCTCCCCGTGACGTTTCTGGTTCTCGAGCCACCTCAAGCCTACGCATTCGTACCTACTTCATCGTATTCCTGCCAGGAAGCTTCTCATCTCACCACGATAATCACCTTTAATATTGTTTTGTATATTGTAATGTTATGTTTCGTGAAAAATAAAGAATGTTAGTTACAACAATCAACGTGTTCTTTTTACTCAACCCTGCACATGAATATTCGATAATTGAATTAGATCAACATCTTCGAAAACTTTGGATACGCAAAACAAGATTTGATTTTCGTTGTCGTTTCGTCGACTTGTCGTTGAGTTGCACTACTGAATTTCATGCCACTTCCTTCGATATCATGTTCTCCTAATACAAAATTCAATTTTCGAGATTTTCGCCATTTTTCGACCGACTGACTTGTCGTCGACTTATACTACTGAATTTCGTGCCACCTCCTTTAATATAATATCATGTTCCCCTAATACAAATTCAATTTTCGAGAGTTTCGAAAATTTTCGCCAATTTTCGACCGTCTGACTTGTCGTCGACTTATACTACTGAATTTCGTGCCACCTCCTTTAATATCATGTTCTCCTAATACAAAGTTCGATTTTCCGAAAAATTTTCGAAATTTGAGCACATGATATCGCAGGAGGTGGCGCGAAATTCAATAGTGCAACTGAACGACGAGTCAGACTGCCGAAAATTGGCGAAAATTTTCGAAAATCTCGAAAATTGAGTTTTGTATAAGGAGAACATGATTTTAAAGGAGGTGGCACAAAATTCAGTAGTACGACTCAACGATAGGTCAGACGGTCGAAAATTTTCGAAACTTGAGAAAGTATTAGGACATGATATCGGAGGAGGTGGCACGAAATTCAGTAGTACGACTCAACGATAGGTCAGACGGTCGAAAATTTTCGAAAATTGAGAAAGTATTAGGACATGATATCGAAGGAGGTGGCACGAAATTCAGTAGTGCAACTCAACGACAAGTGAGACTGCCGAAAATTTTCGAATTCTCGAAAATTGATTTTTGTATTAAAAGAACATGATATCGAAGGAGGTGGCACGAAATTTAGTAGAACGGCTCAACAAGTCAGACGGCCGATAATTTATCGAAAATCGGATCTTGTTTAGTGTATCCAAAGTGTTCGAAGATCTTAATCTAATTCTATTATCGAACATTCATGTGCAGGATTGAGAAAAAAAGAACACATTAATTGTTGTAACTAACATTCTTTATTTTTCACTAAACATAACAGTACAAAATCAAAGTAGATTATCGTGGCGAGATGAGAAGAAGGTTCCTGGCAGGAATACGATGAAGTAGGTACGAATGCGTAAGCTTGAGGTGGCTCGAGAACCAGGAACGTCATGGGGAGCTATACATGCAGCCGAGTAGACGGGGTGTAGCCTTCGAAAATGCCTCTCATCGAGCTGTTAATTCCAATGCCTCATATACGTATATGGTCCAAGAAGTCTGTGGTTCCTTTGATTGTAGTAGTGGCTCGAAGTAATCTAATTCGCGTTAATGCAACAATCAAATGAACCAGCTTGAATAATACATAGCCATTGCAACATGTTATATGGAAGGGAATAGCGTTTTCTGGCAAATCGATTTCTCTGATCGAGTTCTATCAATTAGAATGTCCCGGATGTAGTAAAATAAAAATCGATTTCAATTTTTACACAATCGACGGTCGACGTTTCTATTTAAATACCAGTCGGTTTACTGAAAACTGAAGTTTACATTCTCCCATCGCTCGAACATTTAAACGTTTCATAACTCTGCCGGTTTGCTGAATCATTTACTGAATCATTTAAAGCATTTTGATAGATTCTTTTTATTTGGTTTGTTTAAATTACATCAGCATGTCAGAATCGTTTAAACAATACGATTTTCTTGTATTTGATTAAATGAAGGATTGCGAGGGTCACCACCATGTTTCTATTTGCTATTTGATTATAAATATTATAAAATTACACAAATTGTGTGTGTGTTTTATATTTGGTACCTGGAATCATCGTTCTTCGTTGTGCTTGTACTAAGTAAATAAATTTCGTTTTCAAATCATTGACTCCTCGGCAAACCTCCATTGCCGTGCAAACACTCATTAGCCTTCACTGCCACTTCAAACTTCAACACATGGTTAAAGTGATACAAACGAGGCTCGTCTGCAAATATTGATAATACATTTCTTTTTAACGTCGATCGATCATTTTAAAATGATGAAAGTAGTGCACGAGGTACGTGGAAATATATTCTTGAACTGAAATTGTGAATTTTTCAACACTTGTGAGATGAGAAAAGCGATAAAAGAGATGAGAAAAATTCGATAAAAACTTTGAAGATTTTATGAATTATTTATTTACACAATTTTGTCACATACTCTTGTGGGCTATGATATATGAATACTTTTTTAGGCTATGAATTTTTTCTTATACAATTTTCTTTTATATAGTTTTCGAAATATAGCATACCAGAACTTTTTCTCGTATCTACAATTAATTATCAATAATTTGTCTAGTGTAATTTTAATGCTTTATTAATTATGGTAACTGTAAAATTCTGTTTCTCTTTCATTTAACGTGAATACTCAAAAACTAGGGCACGTAGGTAACAAACCATCGAAGTATTAAAAATGAAACGAACATTCAAAAGCAGTTATAATTGTTATATTAGAATTGTCGCACAATGACCATTGAAAAGGGTCACAAAGCGTTTGAAATAAAAGGGGAACACGTAAAACTTGCTCGCGTTCAAATTGAATAAATTAATATTTCTATTTCATAAATTACTTGCGCTATCGATTTTACGATTGTGTCACTTCTATATTTCATTCAATTAGTAACATTCTTTATGAATACTCAGAAACTAGGACATGTAAAAATTGGCAAAACAAAAATACATAAAAAAAGTGTTCCAATAATGTAAAAAATTTATTACTGTTTAAATGAGACTAATATTATTCAGTCATATTTGGATGTTCATATAATAACCATGTAATTATAAATATAACATTTCTAAATAGGGGGAAAAGCAATACTTGCTCGCGTCGAAATTGAATAAATTAATATATTACCCCTGTGCAATTAAGCGTTATCGATCTTATTGTTGTTTCACCCCTATTGTCCGATATCGCTTCGTTAAGGTTACAACGTGCCTTCATATTGTTACCGTGGGCGGCGAAAATAACTTCATCTACCGAAGAAGGCTATAATCCCAATAATAGAGGCAATTCGAAATTACGCGACGCTAATGTCGTGAACTAATAAGGAGACTAACTGGCGATCATATCGAAGATCTGTTCTATCAAGCTGCCCAATTTATAAATTAATTATCGTTTCCCCATTTAACCCAGAAAATGTCAAATTACAACGCCAGAATTAAAATAATTCAATTAGCGAAACCAGAACTGAAGAGACGAATTCTTCTTTATATTACTTAATTAAATTTAATCGAGCGTGTTACAAAAATTAATTTATTTTGGTTGAGTACTATAGTGTCCTGTATCGGCTGTATCTCACAATTTTCAATGAAATTTAATACACTTTACTATGTCAGAATACAGATTAATTTATAAAGTTTGGTTACATGATAGTGTTATGTACCTTATAAATTTCAGTAAAATATACCGTACTCGGATATGTCACAATAAAAATTTATTTATAAAACCTGCTTAAGTAATAGTCTCATCTACTAATGACCGACGTAGCACTTACTACGTTAATACCATTAGGTGACAACGAAATAGATATTTTCTAGATCGTATCTATAACCACTATTCTAATGGATGTCAACTGCCTTCGGTTTCTCTTACATGTATAATTCACCTACGGTATTGAAGTACCAAGACTTGCACATCTTTGATGTCCACGGACTCTTTTCGATTTATTTATTGACATTTCTCGGTTCGCTGATTCAAATTACCAATTCACATATTTATTCAATAATAACTTTATGATTCTTCGAAATGTATGTACATCTGAATTTTAACCATGAAGACCAAATTATCTCTATATTTAGGTACGTGTTAATAGAATGACAGTAGACAATAATATTTTTAGAGAATAATAAACATTCTTTACCATTTCATTCATTGAAGGATAAAAGCTAGATTATCATTCTGCACTAACAAATTATAATTTTCTCTATCACTCCTAATTTTGACTTGCCACTAGAATCACAGTGGACAACAATACATATTTTTGGAAAGTATCAAATGAAAAATATTTTCGTCGGTCTCCGAAAATGAATTTCATCCCCTAAACCTGCATTTGTCAAAAAATGCTAACTGAATTTTACACAAATAAATTATATTTTTCTCTATGATTCCTCATTTTACTTGCTACCCGGGTGTATAAAACCGTAATCATCTTTTCACCGGAACAAACTACATTTTCCTTCACCATCCCCTGTTTGCCAGTAAAACGACACTGACCCAGACCGTGCACATCCAGCCCAAATATTAAATTCCCTAACACTGTCATCGGCAATCAGCCCATCCGCCTCCCCGTGAAACAGTTGTTTAGCCACGATCCCGAACGAATCCTAATTAAACAATCGAACATTCACTGGGAGCGTTCCAATCACCGCGATAATTGCACGGAGGCTTTCCCGATCGCGGGGACGCATCAGGTGTACGTTTCCACAGCGAAGGCCCGAGGAATCAAGATATATTACGCAGAATCAGAAAATAATGATCCCGCGGGAGGGACCGCGTACCGCCGCGGTTATTTTATAATGACGAGGTCCGCGTTAAAGCGAGGAACGTGTTGCACTGGCAACTAAATCGCGCGCCTAGCAACACGATTAACATCGGGTCGTGGGATCGGCTGTTTACAACAACAGCGCTGCGCATCGTTCCAGAAACTCGGGTATCCAGCAACACTCGGAGAGCCAAACCGAAGGGAGTTCGATTTTGAAAATTTCCGAGCGTCTTGCACGCTCGGCTGTATCGATTCACCAGGAAATCTCTGAACAGCAATTTGCATATTCATCAAAGCGCCCCGCGCGCGCTGCATCCTAATTCACGGGCCTGTCGGGAGTATCGCAATCTCTATTCCGGCTAATTGTAAGCGGATTCAATAATCTGCACGCCTACGAGAGACCAAAAGGGAGAGAGGGAGGGAGAGAGAGAGAGATAGAGATAGAGGGAGGACACTCGTCGAGCCTCGGGGCTGCGAGTCTAGGTAACCTTGTCATCCTTCAGGATCGTTAGGAACTCGGTTCTAGAGATCCTGATGGGACTGGTTGAAGGGACTCTGTAGATAGGGAGTGTATTCGGTGGACTTACTTGCGATCGGGGTTGCTCCGGGGTGGTCTTCTATTCGGGGAATCCCTCGTCCAGGGTGGCGAATCGACAGGTGCAACGAGTGGTCACTGGCACACAGGAGGGTAGCACACGCGGGATTAAACCAGTCCAAGGCTCGTGTCGGAAGGAGGAACGCTGGCGAGGATAGCAACCGCGAGAGCAAAATTCCTCCCCACGGCTGCGACGAACGAAGGCTCGTTCGTGACTGCTTAAAGACCAGTCGGTTATGCAGCTGGGAGCGGGGCGTGCGCCCTCCACAAAATCAAACTTTGCCTCCACTCGAGGAAATCCACCATGGACACACAGGCTGCGCGGCGCGCCACACTCGCTCTCTCTCTCTCTCTCTCTCTCTCTCTCTCTGTTCGATCTCCCTCTCCCTCTCTCCTTCTCTCGTTCGCTCTGTGTTCGATCTCTCTGTTCACTCTCCTGGACCCGTCCTCATGGACCCGTCCGCCGAAACGGAACTGGGAACGGGACTATTATGGCTCTCACCACACGGCCTTACCCCTGCCGATATCCTGCACTTCCTACCCCGCCTGCTCTTGATCCCGTAACCAACGCCTTCGCGTCGAGCCCCACTTCTAAATCAATTGACTCTGCACGGGATCAATTAAACAGCATGCAACTGTCTTCTCTGGAAAAAGTAGCATACGCAGCCTGCATGTGCTTACCATCGGGTGCATACAATCCGTTTCATAATTGGTGGCACACACTTCAAATCGGAGTAAATATTTTATTGAGAGACCTCAGTTGTTCTACCAAGATGGGTCGATTTATTAGATGAAATGAATATATTGGACAATTGCACTTAGTCGGAGTTATGAAAAAAAACTACAAGTTGCTTCCAAAGGAAGGAATATTTAAAAAATGCGTTTCGCAGGTCCATGTAAGTTATATTTAACGTTCAACCTGATATCGCGTCTGCAAGAAATTTCATCGGCCTGTGAGTTTTTAAAGATGTCTGACTATAGCATAGGATATTCCACTAACTTTTTATACTCATAACAAGGTTATTATTTTTACTTTAAACATGGTCATCAACACGATATCGTTTCTAGATTTTGTCTGACTGTAGCACGGAATATTCTACTAACTCTTTCTATATTCATAAATAGGTTATTATTTTTATGTTAAAAATGATCGTCAACTGCATGTCACAACTACAAGAAATTACGTGTACCTGTTGAAGATAAATTTTGTCAGACTATAGCACGAATATTCTACTTACTTTCTATATATATATATATAGAATACATATGTATATAGTCCAAATAATTCACATTACACGTAATCTTCAACTGGATATCACGTCTACAAGAAATTACATTGACCATTTGAATTGTTAGGTTTTGTCTGACCATAGCACGGAATATTCTACTAGCCCTCTACATCTTTAACTTCGTATATTTATAGGGAGGTTATTATTTTTACGTTAAACATGATCGTTAATTTTATATTGTTCGAACAGTGGACTTTCTCATCTTCGCCACACATATACCACGTCTACAAGAAATTACATTGAACAGTGGAGTTTTTAAATTTTGTCAGACTATAGCACGAATATTTTACTATCTTTCTACATGTGTAGTCCACATAATTCACGTGAAACATGATCGTCAACTGGATATTACGTCGACAAGAAATTACATTGCCTAGTTGAGTTTCTAAACTTTGTCCGACTATAGCGCGGAATATTCTACTAACTTCCTATGTCTCTAACTTTGTATGTTCCGGGATAGTAGATTTAAACGAGCATGAAAACTATGTCTTTTAATATCATAATAATAATAAATGAGCTACCAATAAAATATTTGTGACTCCAATCACGGAAAAAAAATTATTTAAAATATGAAAACAGTGCTTGGAAAAAAAATATTGATTGTAATGTTAATGCTAATATTATTACTTCTTCGATGATCCATGAACTTTTTTCGAAACAAAACAGAAATGGATCCTCGAGGTTCCATACGGTTGAACTAAGTACATATAACAAAAAAGATATATAGAGCAAACCATAGTCTCATAGCGATGGGCTACAACTAGATTTCTACAAAATCTACAAACATAATAAACAGAAGTTGTATTTTTCTCTTAATTAATGTTGATAAGTCGAATATAATTTAGCAACGTTTCTAAATTCCTCGATTATGCTCACAGTTTTGTAATACACATACTTGTCATAAATTCATAAAAATCCTTAGTCTAACGGCAACAATGTTTTAAATTCTACGGTTCTACATGAAATTTTTCTAAAACATAGTCACCGGCAAGAAGCTCGCAGGAATCTGCGGAACGCGTGCTCATACTTGTGCAAATCGATAGTTCCAGTTGCAATAGCTCATAGGAATTGTATTTATCGATCAGTTCTACTCCGTTAGGGGTGAAAACGGAGGGCGGGCACGATAAATTGTGTGGCCTTCAATCTTGTTACGCGTATCCGTTATGCCCGATTAAGGGAAAAGGGATGAGAATACTTCCTACGAGGGGAGGTTATGACCCGGATGAACGCTGTTTGGATAAAATCGAGTTCAAAATCTGGACCTTAAAAAACTGTAGACCTTAGGTTCACTGTTTCGAAGTAAATATTTTTTGCAAGATCAATACCACTGGAGCCACGTATTTAAGGAGAATGACCTCGAATAAATCTCTTTTATATCGATCAGTTAACATTTTTTTTAGGAACTTTAATGTTACGACGAGAATAGAACATTAAATGTTCTGAAAAAAAAGTTTTTACAAAATCAATGTCATTGGAACAAAATATTTTAGGAGAACTATCGGAAATAAATCTTTTTTATTGATTAATCGAACATATTTCTTAAAAATGTTTTCTACAAAATTAATATCATTCGAACAAAATATTTTAGGATCACTGCCTCTAATAAATCTCTTTTATTGATTAATAGAACACATATTTCATGTGCCTCCATTCCGACTTTATAGCATTGTAGGCGACGTCGAGATGAATTCAACGACCTGTTTTATTATGACCTTGAAATGACCTAGAATTGAAAAATCGTTGAAAAATAATCATGAATTCGATTGAAATAGATTCCAGATGATTTTTGTCATTTTGCTACGGGTTCCGTAAACCTAATGTTTATCTGAATAATAAAATAAAAGATTTGAGAATTATAATATATTTTTGCACGAAGTATAATACTGTTTCTCGAAACATCATTTTTTAAACGTGAAAGTAGTTTTGTTAATAATCGAGATTTAATATGAGTTTTCAAATGATTTAAATTTTATGTATGTATACATTTTCACGAAGTATAATACTTTTTTTCCGAGCATCCTCTGTCTAAACGTTTCACTCTCTGCTGGGCAGATGCGGTGTACTTTCTCAAGCACTGTTTATTCTTAAGAGCGCTCAGTATTCGCCGCTTTTACAGTTCCTTGCAAAGATGAGAGACAAAGGTAGAGGGTACTTGTAAAGCTACTAAGAAACGAATGACGCTCCAATTCCAGCATAACTTTCCCTGATTTCCTCTGACGAATTCATTTCTAGGTGATATTTATATTAGCATTCGCTTCGTTTCGGAGGGAAACTAAAATTGAAAACGCAAACCTACCCTAAAGACAATTAGGAGCTCACTAAAATGCGAAAACAGTTGATGTTGTAACAACAAATATTTAATGCTTGTGTCTCTTCGATATGAAATGTCAGAACCACTCGTATAAATTGACGATTTCATTAAAACAATAAATATTTAAATACAAGTCTAGCTGCATCGAACTCTTATCACTTTTGTATTAAATAATTATGCAAATTACAAATGCACATTTAGCAACAGTGTAGCCAACATTAGATACACAGTGCAAAACAATATGTCTTTCAGATTTTTATAAAAATTCGCATTTCTATAAACTGTAAGAAGTAAATAAAAATTGGTAAATGTTTGTTTGCACTAAATAATATGTAGTTAATGGATCTTTATGCAAAACAATGCATTGTCTCTTAATAATTTCAATGCATTGACGATAATATTATAACGTTCTTGAATTCTTCTGACATTTTCATTATTTTATATTTCACATATCCACTTTGTCATAAATTCGTAAAATCCAGTAAGTGTAAATAAAGAAACTTAATATTATATAAAATAAGAAACGACAATCGCGTTAAACATAACTAAAACCTTCATCTCTGTGCACGTTGTGCTTTATAAAATTCGCAATATAATAAAGGTATTACGGTTACGCTCACTGGATCTCCGAGGTAAAGAATTTAATAATTTCACAAAAATGTATTTAATAATAATCCACGTGAACATTTAACAGACTCTAATGAGTTGATCAAAAAACTTATAGAAGGTTGCAAGGTTTTATGATTTTTTTACGAGCAAGTACTGTTTATGAAACATCTCGTATAATAAAAACTGCAGCAACATAATGGGTCTATAAATTGTGAAGCTATGAGGAAAAAAGTGATCACTTTAATTATTCTACGTTGTGTGCTGTTCCACAGGCAAGACGAGAGTAATCGCGGCGTGCGACTCTACACTCGAGCCATTAAGTGACTTCCACCGGTCAAACTTATAAGTTCTGTCTGACTATAATGCGGGATATTCTACTTACTCCTTCAGCACGTTTTCCAAGAACACACTTATTATAAACTGGAAAGTATGAAGCTAGAAAATGGAACAAGGCAGAATTCTTCTTTCACTTTCCTGGACATACATTGCATTGTTGCATGTACTTATTTATTGCATAATTTTTACAATATTACCAATTTTTGTTGATTCGAGTGCATATTTCATTTTCTGTCATTGTTTATCTGGGGAAATTGTTTGTTGAACGTTTCAGTGCATTTATTTGTAAATTGAGAAAGTTCACTCGACTGCGGATATTTATGCATTTACAGCAAAATTGAATACATGAAATTCGAAATTGTTGAAATCTTAAAAATTGAAAATGTCAATATATATGATTTGTCCTCTATTAAAATCATTAAGGGAAGAAATAATATTCGATTTAGCTTCTGTTTCTTGCAATCGATGCAGACAATTTTTATTTTGAATGAAGATCCACAGTTTCATAATTACTACGCGAATTGATTTAAACAAAAAGGGAGATGCATCGATCGAATGCTCTGGCAATAAAGTGTCAACAAATTAGAATGGTTAATCGATTTGGACTGTGAACAGCTCATGTAGCTTCTGTTTGTTGCAATCGAGGTAAACAATTTTATTTTTCAGCGGACCTTCCGGCGAAATAGTTTCTTAATAAAATGTTTCTTCCTTATCAAATTTTCTTTCCGATTAAATATTCTTCGTACAATTTTCTTCATAAAAACCAAATAGAAAGATCCGTCATTCTTTAATAATTTATCCATAAAGGCAAAACATCGTTTATTTGTGACGAACTGCAGCTGATGTTGGACGCATGGGACGCGTTCTGCGATTTTTGAATTATTTTTCGTTTTCCACTGGGAACTTCAGCATTGGCAGCCGCGACAGCTATATTTGGAAGACAATATGCGAACGCAGAGAACAACATCAGCGATTAGGAAGTTCAAGTCGCCACAGGCTGCGTCAATCGCAGCCTTGTACCGCATGTTGCATCTGAAATAGTATTTAGGGTAAAGCGTGTCTATAGTTGAAAATTCGTAACCGGCCACGGCATTGTATCTGTGCAGCCTTTGCTCTAGAATAGCGACAACAGTGATATAGAGCATTAAGTCATGATCACCGTTCGGACATTGGCCATCGTTCGCTGTTGAGACACAACAGATTAACGCGGACAACCCTTCGCTGACTACCTGATCGAGCTTCTTCAGAGTTCACCTCCGCGAAACTCGACGAATTCTTCGGATTGCCGAGCCATTCAGGGTGAGTGCACGGAATTCTTTTCCTGTTAGTATCCTTCCTTGAAAACCTGATCGTTCCGCCCTAAGAAGAATTTTCTATTTTTCGCAAAAATGGGATCGACAGGAGAATTGTCAAATGAAAGTCTCAGTTCGAAACGAAAAGTTAAAGGCTTTCTACACAAAGAATTCCATTCTTATTTTTTCATTTGTTGCCCATTATTTTTTAAAATTATCATTTGAGCTTTTGAACGAGCTTCTTGATATTGAGATGTTACAATAATTCGCTGTTGTGTGAAACGGACTAAAAAGAATTTTAAAAAGGACAGAATAAGAAGCACTTTAGATTTTTTATTTCACAATGATGCTCGCAGATCAATTTCATTTATTATGTATCCGTGTATAATTGCTGCTAGAACAAAGTTAGACAATTTGATTCTTTACAGATCGTCCTTGCTAATTTCAATTAAATTGTCATAATTTATTGATTGATTTAGATTTAATATTGCAAGTTTCCAAACAGATTTGTTCTTGTAACGATGGTCCTTCCTAATTTCTATTAAATTGTCATAATATATTAATTCATTTAGATGTTATATTGAAATTCACTTTTGCAACCACTTTCACAAATATTCATCTTTATTTCACTTTCTATAAAGATTCCGTTGTGTTAGCATTCTCTTCGCTGACTTCAATTAAATTGTCATAATTTATTCACTGACGTTCATGTAACATTACAAAAACATTTTAAAAAATGTATATTTTTGTTCAACGTTCAATTAAATTGTCATCATTTATTCATTACCTTAGACGTAACAAAATATACACATTTTTGTAAGAATGTCGTGAAATATTCATTTTTATTCTACTTATCTTATTTATAATTATACGACACTGTCTCCAGTCAAGCTTCGAATAAAAAATTAATAGAAAATCAGCAAATTGGAACAAAAAGGTCAAACCTTTCACAACGAATATTTTTGAATACTCTCCGACCGATCCATCTTCCACACTAATATGTATAATTCTGTATTTCATAAATACTTGATTCTTTAAGTTTCTATTACCGGTAGGTGTTCTAGATTTATATCTATTGTTAAATCTAGTGTCCTCGTTCCGCGAAATGTGAAACCGATAAACAGTTTTAAGAAAATCGTCTGAAACATGGAACACAACTTCCCACTTGTTCAATTCGTCACAGTATTTTGGTCGACTATCTTTCTTCATCGTGTCTGTTAAAAAAGCTGCGAAACTTTTCTATAAGGTCTATTCTCGTGCACATCGAGCGAAGTTGGGAGATGTCTTTTCGACTAAATCCGAGATTTGTGCTTCATCTCCAACTCGCGTATCGCTGAAACTTTTCACTCGCGCTGACATTAACGCGTTTCTGCATTTCAGGGCGAGAACTGTTCTTTTGCTAATGAAAGCAACATTTTTGCGCTGCTATAAAGTGATCTGTCAGAAACAGATTTCATCACAACGGTATAAACTATGAATAAACGTGGATTATTTTTATGTAAACAACATTTGTATTGACGTTAATTCTTGTATCATGTTAATAGAAATTAATAGACAGCGGATGTTTAAAATTATTTTCTTTCCTAACATGTTTAATAGATTGAAAATAATATAACAATATGTGTAAATTCTTCTAATGTTTTTACTATTTCAAATTACACTTACTCATTTTTGTCATAAATGCATAAAATCCGCTGTCTAGTGATTAATAACTAGACTGCAGATTTGATTTATTTATAAGAAAAATGAGTAGGTGGAAAATCAATCAACAATATCACAGGATTCTAAAGATACTGTTACATTATTTTCAACTTAGTAAAACGATTAAAATAGAATATAACTTTTTATTGAACTCCCACATGTTGTAATTAAGATAGAATAATTTTATTCTGCATAATAAAACCACAGTCTATTCATGGCTAATACTTGATTGAATATTAAAACACTTTTTATACCAGGCTCTAATTTACGTAATCATTTGTTAATTTATTGAGACCGTTCTGCAATTGTTTAGTTAACTTTCCTGGTAATTCATCAGACAAAAAGATATGTTAATAATAATCTACTTAATAGACTGCGGATCTTTATTAGGATGACCAATTATTGACCTACTCCTCTCATGTCCCATTCATCCCACACCAAATCTTTCGAACACAATTATTTTTATTTTATTTCCTATTTAATCATATTCCTTCTTAATTACTAGACCGCAGACCTCCATGCAAAGTTCCATTTTCATTTTATAAAAACTGCGATAAGGAAAAAATTTCTTATGATATAAAATTCTAATTTATTGTTACGTTTTTGTTTTCAGCATTCTTTATCGAAACACGCGATGTCAGCCATGGAAATAGTTATTCCACTCTCAAGAAGTGACAACCAACCTTGGGGTCTTCGCCTATCCGGGGGAGTTGACTTCAGTTTTCCCTTAACTGTTGTCAGGGTAACGCATAAATAAATAATCAGCTATTAACAAATACTTACTATGCTTCTCGAGCATTATAAACAATGAAACTAGCTGAGAAACTGCGTTCATAGTGTTTGAAACGAGTCCTAATTTATTAATGTACTATTTTGTTTTTAACGAAATAATCATGGTTTATATATTGACAATTTCTCGAGACATTTAGCGCTTAAACACTGGATCCACTGTGAATACAATTTGTTATCTACTAATAACAGTTTCCCAAATATTTGCAAAAATATTGTCAAGATTCCTCCTCAAGTGTGTTTCATCCCTCGATACTTTTTATTAGCAAATTATTTTTAACGAAATAATCATGGTTTAGATATTCACAATTTCTCGAGACATTTAGCGTTCAAACACTTGATCCACTGTGAATAAAATTCGTTGTCTACTAATTACAGTTTCTCAAATATTCCTGCTGAAGTGTGTTTCATCGCTCGAGTACTTTTTATTAGCAAATAAATTGTATCAGCACCATGTGAGCTGCATTCGTGCGAAATTTCAAATCTTCTGAAATTTGTGAGACACGTTAATTACGCTTCAGAAAATCGTCGAATGCTATTAGGAGTCGAGGAGTGCACTAAAGAGAGAATCTCTTGATCGATTTACGATGTAATATGGAGGATGCATTGGCAGACGGTTCGCCGATTTGGAAAATTAAGGAGACGATTGTTTAGCAACGCCGGACACGTTCCCCGGGCCATCAGCTCGAAATGATATCGACGGAACAGTAATCGACGCGTGAAATATATTCACGTTTTCTTCTTCCGCGATTTTTTTTATCGCCGTGTTCGCTCGTATCGGATCGCGTGACCTCGTTTCCGTGTGGCTTGAATCCTGCGGTCGGGTCCGGCTGGATATCGATCTGAACAAAAGGAAGTCATTAATCGAATCGCAGATGAGACTCTGTCGCGCGGTCGTGGTTTTTTTCAAACAACTTCCCCAACGATGATCGTTCCCAGTCATTTAGCGTTTCTCTCTCTCCCTACCCTCACCCTCCTCCGCCCTTTAATCCCCTCGCTGAATAGAGAATTTAACCTGTTACCAAGGGAAGCCGGGGTTCGTCGCTTGTATTCAACTACCGCTTGAAAAGCATCCGGACGCTAGGTTATTTTTGGCAGAATGTCATTTCAATGCCAGATCAAGGGTCCAACTCGCGAGTCTTTCATTGCCATCCTCAACTTTTGTCTTTTAATTATTTGATTAATGTGCCCTGATGAAATTAACCCTTAAACTGCGAGGGTCATCTGTGTCCGGACGATTTCGAACGGCTTGTACAATACAGGGTGGTTCACCAGATATTACCATCTCGATTTTCGTCGTTATTATTGTAATTTGTAGCGAAGAATGTTTATATAAGATTGAATGGTTTCAAGAGAGATGCATACTTTGGTGTTGCGAGTTGTTTTGTATCTTTTTTAATGGAATCGTATGTTTTCTCCGGCACCAATCGATAAAGCTTCATATTCTCTACAAAAAAGTATTAACCTATTAATATCGAAAAACCATTAGTTGAGAAGATGTTTTATTTTTAGTGTTGTTACGAAATCACAACTCACTTGATAATGTTACGAATTCGATAAACAATGTGGCTCCAGCAGGATGGTTGTCCTGCACATTACGAAACAATAACTAAATCAAATATTCCCGAATCGTATGCTGAAAATTTCACCGTTTCACTAATTTAGATATTTTCTTAGTATGTGTATTTGTACTTTAACATGTAGCTCTTTCGTTTCAATTTGATTCAGATCGTCTGATGAATGAACGAATCGGTTATAAATACACACTCACACATCGTGACCAAAATAAATGATTTTATTTTTATTAATGATGATTACAACTCGCGTATTTATGTCGAACGTTGGGGAGGGATTCTGAGAAGGATTATCAAAACAGTAATTTTGGCTAAATATTGCTTACACCACATTGTTAAATCACAGTGTAATATTATTAGAATTTAATTTAATAATTTCGACTTGTAGTCAAATTATGGTTTAACATTGCGGTGAAAGAGCACCAATAAATAATAATTTTTCAGTTTTACGTGTAAGAATATTCAAAAATATCTATCTATTTTATTCCATGTAGGTTTATTAACTGAAATAATTATTTGTGAAATAATATCGCTGAGAGAATATATGTATACAGGAACTAATGATTTCCGATTAATATGTCGCGTTTAAAATCACGTATTTTCTTTTTTCACAAGCTAACTATCGGAGGTCTGGCCGATCGAGCTGGTGTGCATGCTGGCGACCTGGTTGTCAAAATAAACGGAGAGACTATACAGCACTTGACACACAACGAAGTTCACGAACGCCTCATCAAAGCCGGAAACGAATTTACATTGACCGTTCTGCGAAATTTGAAATTCGAACGAGCCACTAAACAAGAATAACGCGCTCCTCCGTCCGCCATTTTCCATTCCTCGACTTAACACGTGTATCTGCTAATAATCAGAAGAGTCTAAATTCTAAATGAACGATTCTACGATTTTCGATATCTATGTACGACTATGATGGTAATATCTTTATTAATAACTGTATGGAAAAATTGTTATGAAAAATACAATGATTTATAATTACTGATTCCTCTGTTATCCAGAACCTTGTTATCAGAGTGTTACATATCATTATTCTGTGCAATGTATACGCAGTATTTTAATGACTGTGTTGCATCTAAAAAGAGCTCATACTATTTTTATTCGAAATTACAATACTAAAATAAATTATTCAGGAATGAATTATTCTCAAATAACATTAGACATGAGTGAAATTACTACTGTTTTTGAGAAATTTATTGACAAGCCCTCGATTGTTAATATTTGATTTCTCATAGACACTTAATTAACAATGAAATGCACATTATATGCCACATTGAACGTTACTTTTTCAAAAATTATGATAAAATTTCGTCTAATATGTAGATAGCCTGTTGAAGGCGATCTCAATATACTGTCGTAAATAATTCGAATATGCAAATCTGAGTTTGTAAGAGTTGAAAAAAATAAATCGTGGTTTATAAACTTTTTTATGTCCACTCAACTGGCCTAGTTTGTGATCCCCGTTTCGCTGAAACCTGAAACGAGAGGTAGAACTCTTAAAAACAGGATTGTTTAAACGTTTTTGGGAGAACGAGGTTATCAGGTTACTCGTACATTGCCACTTCTGTTTGGCAAACTGTAGAATCGCAGTATTTGTAGAGAGAGAGGAGAGAGAGAGAGAGTTGCAGAGAAGGGAACATAAACATTTATTGAAGTGTATTTCGAAAACAAATATTTGTTTATACATGACAACACTTACAATTTAATAGAACATACATGTAAATGTTGAAACTAACAAAATGAATCAGAGGATTCCTGTTTGTCAGTTTTTATTTCAACATTAAGAAGACCAAGCTAATAATTTATTTATAGACAGCGGATTATGCATTTATAACAAACATAAGTAGGTGCAACTTAAAACAGTAAAAACACTGGAAGAATTTGAAAATACTGTTATATTATTTTCAACCTATTAACCGTATTAAGAGAGAAAATAAATTTCTATTTCACTCCAGTTTGTTGCAATGCAGGTAGAAAATTTTTATTTTGCCTAATGATCCGCTGTCTATTTATTTAACACTAGATTTACAGGTCCCGCGAAAATGGCGGATTCTAAATTTTTAAACTTACGATTATTGAGATTGTAAAGATGAATCCATAAGGAATTATTATAAAAAAATTATATATTATAAAAAAATTATATATTATAAAAAAATTGCTAAAAATTGTAATAGATATGTTCTTGTTATTTTTATAAATTGATTCAAAATGGTCACTTTTAGTGCTTCGTAAACCTAGTGTTAAAACCAAAGGATTTCTGCTTACCAGCCACCTTCTCATCAAGAATTTATCTCTAATTAAGGATAACCGAAAGAAAATTACGATACCATGTTGTCGTTACGTGTTACCAATTGACCCACATTGCGAGAATGCAATTTGTCAATTATTGATCCGGCATCTTCCTCGATCGTGTCATCACTGACAGCAAGTCGTCGGCCTCTTAAGACGCCGGTTTAAATTGCAATTAACAGATTCTATTAAGCGGCGGATCGAAAGTTTCAGACCAGTTTGTTAAACGGTTTCGCGCTTCGGCGAAGAAGCAGATGAACAAATTACCTAGAGTAATCTGTAGGCTTCGAAACTTTTAACTACTTCGTTCCCCCAAACATTTCAAAATCTTCTGCTGTTTCACAAAAAAATTAGCTTTTAAAAATGGCCGGGCAATAGATATTAAATAAAGTATTTACGTTAATTGATAACAGAAAATATGATTTTTTATCACAAAAATCTGCTCTTTAATTTCAAAAAAAGAGCAAGAGAAAATATTAAATAGGATCGTCAAGGCATCGCATTAGAGAGAAGCAATTTTTTTCGTGAAAAGTACTGTTCTGAAAATGTTCAACTTCTCAAAATATTTATTAAATTGTACTAATTTCTTCATTTCCAAGGTCCATGGACATTTAGGAAGTAATATTCATTGATTCGATATCGATACGAGAAAGTTCATTTTAGGCCAAATGTCACTGAATTTCGCACAACTTTCGACGTTCGACAATGAATCGAGGCAAATGTGCGCAGCACTGGTCTGAAGCGTAGGACAGGACGAAGCGGTGAACAGTATAAATAAAAGAAGATGTGTGTATCACATAATTTAGTCTCGCTTTAATATATTAGATATTGTTCAGTTTAATATATGACTCTCGTACTATATGCTAATCGTAACGGTAAACGGCATACACGCTAAACATTTCCGTTTCGACATATCAATAATTTACACGAGAATATTCATAGTGACGCTTCCTTGCCCACAGACATTCAGCTGGAACGACAGCACACGCACTCACACTTTTATTTATCACACTTCTTACACCATCCCTCCCGTCGTGGAATTAATGAAACTCGACGGGAGACAATCAACAAGTATACAAAAAAAAAGAAGAAGAAGAAGAAAGAGAAAAGGACTTGAAGGATTAAAAGGAACATATACAAGATACGGACTATTGTTGCAAGTAACGATCACGCGCGAATGAACGCCTGACAGCCTCCATCTTCGCAAAACCACGTCTCCGATCTTCAAGCACCAATGAATTCGCAGGATGATCCAAAGATCCAAGCTTGTAAGCTTGTAGGAAAAAGGTTTATACAGAAGATGCTAAAAAGCTTCTTTTTATTTGCAACATGCATACTGTTGAATTTTAACAATTGGAAAAATGATTACAGTATTTTCTTCGTTTTAGTGACTATTATTTTAGCTTCAATATTAGTTAAAATATTGTTTACTAAGTTCGACTTTGACTCCATCTTTAAATAAAACAAACTTGCTAAATCTATTGTTTAACCTGGAAATCAATTACATAAACTTTCGAGCTTTCACGAATTCTTCCGTCTCTCAATTACATAAAAAAATATTATTCGTTAAATTTCATTTTGATTCCATCTTGAAATAAGATGGAAATTAATTAGGTAAACTTTCAAACTTTCAAGCAACCCAGTAAACAAGTTTCAAGTGTTTTCACAAATTCTTTCGTCTCTCAATTACATAAAAGAGTATTGTTCGTTAAATTTGATTTTGATTCCATCTTGAGATAAGATGGAAATTCATTTGGTAAACTTCTAAGCAACCCAGTAAACAAGTTTGAAGTGTTTTCACGAATTGTATCAGTGATAGTTGATTACAGAGCAAACGCAATCAGCATCACTCGATAATGCATGATGCTATGCAGCGTCGTAGTGTTCAGGTATATTGAAATATGGTTTGCTGATTACAGTAGTAGCAAGTGTGACACCAGTCTGCAGATCTGCAGATCTGCAAATCTGTCGGTGAAACGTAATTACGAATTACCTGAAGTATTGCTATCAAGTCTGCGTTCAAGTATCCAATATCTATTAAACAATTTCGAGAATTTTGATAATAATAAAAGTTTATTCAAAGTGAATCTTTCATTCACAGCGTCAGAGATATTTAAAAGCTTAGAACTAGTCTTCTCCTGGTTAAAATATAATGGAAACGATACTTTTTCCAATCAATCATTAATTAATTGATTCATAGTGATCAGACATTTCATTTAAAACGTATCAATTGGAACTAACACTCTCCTGATTAGAATAAAATTAAAATTAAATACATCATCAATTAATTGAATTGGTACTTGATTGATTTGAATAATTTTTGAACGTTTGTATAAACCTTTTCTCAGCAGAAATCTAGTATGATTGCTGAAACGAATACAAGCCTACAAATTAACATAAAACGTGTAAATACCAACAGTTTCAATTCTCTAGAATGATTCGTCATTTGTTACCTAAAATCTACAATTTATTATACAGGTTGGTAAAATGAACATTCACGTCGAGATATTCGTCAGAAAGTTTCCTGCTTGAAACCTAAATGGATTAATTCTTTTTGTCAAGATAATATGTAATTTTAATCATAAGCCTATATACTAATAATCCTAAATCCACGTAATCTCTACAATTGGATGAAATATTCCGACGTGAATTTCTTTGCACTGTATTATAGTTACCATCCTGCAATATCATTTATGAAATTCGAGTTCGAATTTCGATTCTACGCTGAAGCAGCGATGCTGAGCGTCGTTAATTTCCACGGGAACGTAAACGGACAATGTGCGAGTAAAATCGATGAGACGTCGCGATGATATGTACGTATTTTTGTTAAAGGATTTCAGGCAACCGTGAGAACGTGGTCTGAGGAAGATAACGTGAACCGGTACTCGAGCGCAGAGAAACGTATTTTCGTTTGGCTCCCCTCTGCCTGGACATCGAACTCCGGCTGCAAGGAGAGGGAACCGAACATCTGGCTTTCGAACGATATCGCGTGACATCCAAGATAATAGAAAGCAAGGTGAACAACGTGCGATGAAGCTCGCCTTTGCTCTCTCTCTCTCTCGCTCTCTCTCTCTCTCTCTCTCTCTCTCTCTCTCTCTCTCTCTCTCTCTCTCTCTCTCTCTCTCTCTCGCTCGCTCTCTCTCTCTCTCTCTCTCTCTCTCTCTCTCTCTCTCTCATTCCCTAAAGCTAATTAATTAGAACATTACAACAGACGATTAAACTCATTCCCGTATCGAGTAACAAAGATCACGATTAACCTTGATGTATAAATGTACACTTTGGTTTACGAATACATTATCTAATTACAATGTACAACCCGATTCTTGAATCGAACGAGCTCGTAATAGCGGAGAGAACTTCCTTGCAAACGCGATTCCAAGACGGAGCCGATTGCCCTTCGATCACATCTGCGCACATGATTAGCAGGGATTCATCTGTCTCGGTGATTGAAGTCCTGATTATGATGGTTTATCGGCTTGTTCGAGAAATGATATTCCACGTACTGGGCTCTCTTTTCGTTCTGCGAGTTAGATAATAAAATGTACGGTTTTAGTTTCGTAGACCACTGTTCATATTTTATTCTTCAGAAAATTGAAAACTACACCGCGGATCATTTTGCTAACTTTTTGCGTCAACTGCAAGATACAGAAATTACTTCAAAAAGGAATTTATCGTTCAGTAATTTAATAATTTAATATCTTCACAATTTGGCGTTTCACCTGTTAATTTCTGTCATAAAAGCATAAAATCCGCAGTCTAATAGCGACAGAGAGCCTCGAAAATAGTTTATTAGTTGTCTATCAAAATTAGAGTGCTTCAAAGCAGTTTAAGGAGATAGACCACCCTGAGAATTAAAGAGAATCGAATTTCGTTTCTATCGAATTTTTTCAGAGTATCAAGTATGTGGAATAGTGTGGCAACATTATTCCATTATTCAAAATTCTGATCGATGAAATTATAGCAATGAGAAATGGATTATATTATAGTTTTAATATTCAATTATATGTTAATATAGCGCACGGCAACAAAAACTAACGTACCGTTGTATAAAATATTTTCAGACAAATGATAAAGAATATCATCACTTCCTCAATTTCTTAAAAATATGATTTGATATAAAATATGAATATGATTATGAAGCCATTCAAAATAAAGGAATCCCAGCATCATCTAAAATAAATAAAATCTTCGAATCATCATGAACTACAGGTCTTCAATCAGAGAGTAGGGTCTCGTATAAAAAGCTGATCAGTAAACTGCGGATCTTTCTACAAAGTAATGTTTGTGCATACTAGCAAAGAAAGAGAGTTAAATAAAAACTCGAAACCGGTCATTTGACGGGCGATGGTAGGTTCACTGCTAATTATTTGAACTTCATTTACTGATTTTTATTATAAATATATAAAGTCAGTCTACTGATCAGCTTTCAGTGATTCCCAGGGAATTTTCCTGTACACGCCCGTTCCTCTTCGTCCTCTCTCGACCACAAAGTTCTGCCATAGTAAGTATACGTACAATACGATCAGGTACAAGAGTAGCATCTCTGGGTTGATCTGTTTTATTTCCAAAGAGAGGACGAAGCTCCTCGACGGCCTTAAACTAATTTCCCGCAGCCTCCTCGGGCCCCGTAGAACCCGAGCATAAAATTCACAGGATAAATCTCGTTTCGAAACAGGATTTCTCATCGAGGCCGCTAGTAAAGTTGATCGAATAGAAGACATTTGTTCCTCGGCGACCGTTCACGAAAAGCCATACACGCGATTTCATACCGATTATAGCGGCTCCCCGGAAATTCGCAAAATGTTTGCAATCGCATGTCATTGGTACCGACAGTGCTCCGCTAGTGATTAATATAAATTAATAAATTAACTCACAATGCTTTTTAATACCTAATATCGAGACGTAGGCGTGTAATATCCGCCAAGCTTCTCAGCTTTTCGGGACGGCCGGCTGCGATCGTGGCCGTCCGATTGCATAATTCGCTCCGTAAATGCATAGAAGCTAACGTCTGTTGATCATTCATTCCTTTGCCTGTATCGCGGCTCGTGATAATGACTATTGGTCCGCCTGGTCGCTGGTCTCCTCGTTGTCGGACATCGAGGACATCCTGTCGTGGTTCGTGCAATTGTCCGTCTTGCTACTGGATTCCGCGATCTCCAGCCATTGTTGTTTGTTTTCCCTGACCCCCTCCACCAGTGGCTCCAGTTTGTCTGACAGAAGTGCGAATGCCTGCTCCAACAAATGACAAATGATCTATTATGTTCTGTTTGCGATAGATTGTGGTATCGGGAATATTCGGACACCCGGTGTACATATATTTTTTAGACAGAGGTCGGCAAGAAGTGCTCTTTTCGGCCGATTTTCGAGGGCTACGCCCCTTTTCCCCGATCGCGCGTCTCACTCCCCGTGAGTCTTGCCGACCTCTGTTTTAAGACATAGATTTTAGCTTTTAGTTTGGGTCGTTTACGTGGCGAGGGTCGGAAAAGAAAGTTTCAAATATGACGTTATTACTGGTGCATTAAATGAAATAAAATTGTAAGTACTGAGATTCCATTATCTATCGTTGATATTATAGAAAATTACCTCGTAAATAGGAAGGCAAATTGAATCGATGAATCCAACTTGCATCATCGGCAGTTGATCCTCCTTTTCTCTGTTCATAATGTCCTGCAATACCAAGAGAGCAACACAGTTACCTTCGGGTCTTAGATGATTTCTAATCAAAGATATATTAATTTACAAACTTGATAAAAATCTAGCATTTGTACACTTGTAAATAGTATCGCCTCATGCATTAAATATAAATCATAAAGTAAACGAGAGCGGAGTTAGAAAAAATACAAGTAAAGTATGTAACTGTTTTAGTGAACAAGATAAGTTCATGAACCAGTGAATATTTAACTAACAATTTTTGAAAAACTAATCGGTAGATTTTGTTTCCATCAAAATTGATTTCGAAGAAGCAAATTAAATTATAGAATTTCTAATCGATGCAATTATGAACAAAGTCGTACGTCAAAGAGTGAAACTAATTAAATTTTTGCAACACTTACAATCGGGGTAATGTTGAGAGTCCACCTCTCAATGTCCCCCTGCTCGAAGAACTCGCTGCTAACCAACTCCGCCACCCTCTTCTCGACTTCCCAGGGTTTCGTGATAGCCGCTAGATCGCAGACAGTCATTAACATTCCTCTTAGCAGCTCCCTGTGATCGCTGTAAGCCCAATTGTAGCCACCACCCCTTGCTAAGCTGAGGAAAGCCCCTCTTTTCCGGAAGTAAACCGCTAAGTCGGTGGAGAGGATCGCCTCCTCAAGAACTTTAACCACGCGCGAGTATTCTTCCGGAGACAGGTTCGACAGGATTTGATTCCCCTGACTACTCAGAATCATCAGACACTGATCGAAATGGTGGTGCTCCATCGTGGACGTCGAGTAGAGCTGCGCTAATGGCGATGATGCTCTGTAACCCATGAAAATCATTCATTTCGTCTCATCTCTGCGTGAAAAACTAGAAAACTAAATCACTAGATCAATAGGCTGTGGATCTTTATGCAAAATTAAAATTATCTGAGACTAGAGACAAACATCGAAAGTTGTTTTTTCAATCATTCTAATAGGTTCAAGTTGAAAATCGTACTTTCATTTTTCATTTGTTTGAAATGGTACCTTATTTTTTGAATGACTGCATCAAATCCACTGGTTATTTATAATACATTACATATTATGGCTGTGAAATAAAAGAAAAATAGTTTGTTCTCATGAATTTTCAACTTACTTGATTTGGAAGGAGTTGTTCGTGCCCCGATGATCTAGATCGTGACATAAGCAAGCGATTATGAGAGCAAGACACTCAATTTCCCCGAAGATTTTCCACCACTGTGTAGCCTAAAGCATAACAACATTTTTGTTAATTTTTGGAAGAATGATTTCAAGCCTGTAATTAAATGTCTGGTCGGAATTTGCTTACGGTTAATATCGCGAACATCATTTGGGCGACGTTGAACGCGTGACGCCAGTTATGGTATGTGACGTTCCGATAATTTTTCTTCACACTGAGAAGCCAACGGCAAAGAACATCATAATCGATATGAAAGCGTTCCACGAAATCAAGATCTAGGAACATTCGAAGACACGCGGCTAATGTGTCGTCGTCCTCCATGTAAATGTCGTCGAATTTGAAGTCGTGCAGCAGAAAATGCGCTGCAGAAGGCACTCTCAAGCCCTGAAATCGAAATCACAACATTGTGAAAACAATACCCGCTTTTCGATGTTTCCAAGCAATATTGTTAGTACGTGAAAAAGTCAATTTTGCTTAAAGATCCGCAGTCTAGTAACCAGTGCCCAGTAAGCAAACGTGCTCGATTTTGGATGAGCATCTGCGCACGCATAAGTAGCGCATTCTGCCGGCAGAAAGACCGGGGATCTGCGCGCGTAGATACCCGTCAAAAATCGAGCATCCTATGCTTCGAGCAGCTTCGAGCGACGTTCGGCCAGTATAATGCCCGTTACCTGCTCGCCAGGCTGGGCTCGATTTCTGCTCGAGGCTGGCCTGGCTGCCTAGGTGTATTGACTAGTGTATTAATACTAACCGTACCGGCTAAAAAATGTGTCTAGATTCTTCACAATTTTTATAATACGTGATTTAATTAATTTCTGATGGAAGCATTTTCATAATTTCAATGATTGAAAAATAAAGAATGTAAAACCGGTCATTGGACCGGTCGTGGTACGGTTAGTGTTAACGATAGAATTTGTGCGTTGAAGACGTGTAGTGAAGCGTCATTATCATCAAGGAGAACCAACCCTTAATCTTTGTGCATCCTCCAACGAAGCAGAAGCATGGTAACTCAGCACTTCTAATGTGACGCTTTGTTTGGCCATTGCTATCACAGCCTTTTCGTACCTGTTGTAGAAGACAGAAAAAGAAACAGGCATTAAAAACATTTAATGAAAAATGGTATTGAGAATCGGTAAAAACTAATATCACTCAGCTTTGGTAGTGGATACGGAACGATAATTTGCAGTGTATAAAAATGGATAATCATGTTTACATTACATTCATAAAGAGAGAACAAAAGTGACAGTTGATAAACAAATATATTTGTAGAAATTGAACCTGATTTTCGGTTCCACTCACATGTGCGTATTGTGAATGCCCATGCCGCAGAAAATGGCGAACGCCTCGACGAAATTCTCGTCGTTCTTCGTGAAGGCGAGGTCATCGAACTTGTTGATCAGTTGAATGACGCCAATGATCTGACCCGACGAGTTCTTGATGGGCATGCAGAGAATGGTGCGATGTCTGAAACCGGTACCATCGTCCACCGAAGGGTCGAATCTTGGATCATCGTAGGCGTTCGGTATGTTCACCGTCTAAGAAAATTTAGTTCGAATGCGTGTGATCACACAGGCGAGCGAGTAAGAGCTAAGCTAGTACAACAGGAAGAAATTGTCAATGCTCACCTCGCCAGTCGTGGCAACGTAGCCGGTGATGCCGACGTTTATAGGGAATCTGCTCTCGAACGGACTGCGTGAACAAAATCAGATACGTGTAAGGTTCCCGTGGGGGTTCAATCGTTTATGGTAATCGAATGAAGAAAAATAAGGACGTAATTACAAACTTCATTCACCTAGTGCGAGAATCTGAATCCTCGCCGGCCAGGTCGTTCGCCTCGAAGTCGAACACACGGGAGAAACTGCCCTTCGACGCTTTGTGCACCAAGAGAACCTGAAATATATAGTAAACGTTCAGTTAAAATCATCAAAATGTTGTTGATAAAATTTTGTTTTAACATGATCGATTGAATACAACAAATTGACAAGGGCTTTGTTATGTTTTTTACAGACTCCAAAGAGACTCAAAAGTTTCTATTGTCTTCAATTATGAACGATTCATTCAATTTTCATTCAAAATCTTCGCGATCCATACGTGGGACATGGGAAAATTGAGGATTGGAGCAATTGGATCTTGTGACATCAGATGATGTCCACAAATATAATTTTTACATTTCTTCAAATTCCAGGAAGAATTTCATACGATCTATTTTGTCAAACTGTACAATGCTCGGCAAGTTGTGAAGTTAGTACAGATTCTGAAGATGCAAGGTAAAAGTATTGAAACTTAACATAGTTTTGTTATTGATTCAATGGAAAGAGATTCACCCAATTCATTTCTGCACTACACTACTAATTATTGAAATATTTATTTTGAAAAATTGAATTGTTTATTAAATATATTAAATTATGAACGTTCTTTCAGTATTAATAACAGCAACATTTATATTTATCGCTTAAGGCGTGTTTTTAGAGAATATCGAATTCAACGAACCAGATATGAAATCAGAAATAAAAACCATGCAAACAAACCGAGCCAAGAATGCAAAATAAATAATGTGGAGTGAAAATTCTGCAAACGAAACATATCTTCTTCGACGTGTCCATTGTATTCAATGTTTTTATAAAAATATGCAGCATCAGAAACATCCGCAGTATAATAACTTAATCCGTTTTGTGCTATGTCGGTCGTGTTACCTGTACTCGCTGGCATTGGATAAGCGACTGTGTGTGCGTTAGAATCCTCAGTACCATATGCTCTATTGTACTTTGCTCTTCGAAAATCATCCTAGCTAAATCCAGAAGCACCTGTAACAGGGGACAAACATTTGCCGTGAATTGATAGTCCGTTTAAAGCGGATAAATTATTGTGCTATAGTCAATGATCCGTGGCAATATTAACACATTTACTGCGGCTAATAAATCCCGCAGCGTGCGGCGTGTTCGATCGAATTACTGTAACATTTTAATCGCTGCGCAAATGTAATTTTCATGCGATAATTAGCCTCAACACGAGGCTACATAATGCGGAAGAAATTCATTAGACTGTGGAACTTTTTTCATTGCACGTGTTACTGAATAACATATGCGGATCTTATGCATTTATAAAAAAAATTAGATGAAACACAATAAAGAAAGAATTTTAACCCTTCGCACTCCTTCGCAGAGTGAGACTCGGGCGGTTCTTCCTTTATTTATGTAATTGTCTTATTTTTTAGTTAAAAACAAATATAAGTTTCATACATATAAATTACAACAAAGTTTGAGAGCTATATTTAATGTAATTAGTAAACAAAATTGTTTAATATAAGTAGCAGTCAAGGAACTGACCTTTGAAATAAATTTTAAGTAAAACACTTAAAATAGTAAGGAATTGTTGGCAACAAAATTGAAAAATAATTCGGGGTGCAAAGGGTTAAAAACTTTTATCTTGTAAAATTTATTCGGAGAAGTTTTTATTTCAATTATTTATAACAAAAATAAATAGGTGAAGGTTAAACCAGTGAAATAGTAAAAGAATTTGTTGCTCTCAATGTATTAAAATGATTAGAAGTAATCAATTTTCTGCACTTACGACAAAAATAAATAGATGAAGTTTGAAACAGTAGAAATATTTAAAAAATTTAAGAATATAATAAAAAACATTTTCATTTGACTCCTATTTCTGACAACTAATGCAAACCACTTCAGTATCTACTCGTAGTACTTTTTATTATTACTTGTAGCATATTTTTTGTGTTCTACTTTTTTTGCAAAGTGATCAATGTTTATCTAACCCGTATTCCTTGACATAACAGATTTTTATGTTGCAAATATGTAGATCCGCAGTCTAATTATTACTTACTGCAGACGATACATAGATCGGAGAAGCACAAACACTTCAAAAAACGATCTAATAATCAAGGTCTGGAATATTAAACTTGCTTATTAATTACGTAAAGAAGGTTTTAATATTCAAATTACGCAGCGAATGTGTCAATTAAAATGGCGTTACAGCGTTTTAAAAGATAAGAATGGTTTTTGCTCTACTAACCTGGTTTCTTTTCACTTCTAATTGACTTTTTTCATAGAGTTGCGCATTCCGCAGTCCGATCCCACAAAATTGCAAATAACCGGCGAAAACCTTCTCGTCTTGTACAGTGAACTGTCCCTCGCTACCGAGTTTGTTGATCACTTGTGCAACACCAATCACGTCTCCGTTACAATCCTTGATCGGCATACACAAAAGGGCTCTCGTCCTGTATCCCGTTAATGCGTCGATTTCTCGGTTGAACCTTGAGTCCTGCAAACAAATAACATCTTTTTACAACAACTCTCTGTAATTTTAAATTATTATTACACACACATGTGATATACGTGGAAACTTCGGACATTTATTAATGAAACTTTCTTGTTTTTAATGATTTTTTAAAGAAACTTTTACTAATATGTGCCTGGCACTTTTCCCTGATTAAGATGAGACCCCACATGACATAGTTCATGTAAAAACAAACTTCTACAACAATTCATTTTTCTCTTGGACGGATGACCATTACAGTTCACAAGCTTTCTCCAATTTTATTGGAAAGTTAGAAACATAATTTTACTACGGCAGAATTGCTGATTTAACGATCGTAGAAAATTGAAAGACATGATGTCTGCTTAAACTCATTTGACGAAGTAATATTTATTTCCGGGTCTTTCGAGTACAAAGTTTGAATCAGTTTGTCGATGGACAATTATATTGAGTAGGAACTTCGGTGCCCAGAACTTTCAACTTTGAATGAACTAAGTTTAGGCCAGGCTTGATTATACTTTAAGTGATCACAGGTTTTGTTTGATTGTCCAGAGCGACAGAACTTCTTGAGAACAATTAGATACGAGATTTCGATTCGATAATATCATTGAATAATCCTCTCGATTCTTCTTGTATCGATCTTATGTCACATCTGAACCGTGCGTGCAAAGTCAATTTGTAAAAATATCTAAAAAGTTGATCAGTCAACTCCATTCAGACTAATAAGCTAAATTTCAAATTTTGAAAAAATAAATTACGTCTTTGCTTAATTCTTAAGAAACCTTTTAGAACAAATTTTGTAATTATATGGACAATTAAAGTTCTCTATTGGAAATTGATGTACAGAAGACGAAGTGATTAAACATTGTTCAGCAACGCGTTTGTTTGTTGACGCAGTCGTAGACAATTCCGGAAAACGATAAAACATTTGCATCATCGGAATTAGTTTTCGAAGAAACTTCGAGTAAGCAATTATTTAGGGAAAACAAGTAGACCACATCACTCTGATTAACGAGAAGACAGGGAAACTCGAAAACGCAATTAAATAAACGGAAATGGCGACATGAAGTTTATCTGCGCGAATTAAATATTACCGCTATTATACTGTCACGAAATATGTATGTGTTCACTAATAAATTTATAGTACGTATCACAATACCTAAATTGTTATTTCACACACCATTTACACATCGTTTTATTGTTGATAAAATGAATGACTAAATAATGAAAATGAACGATTCTAGAAAATTTGCAAGAAGTCATCAATTTTTACTCCCTTCAATTACATATTCTGTATATAATTTTTCTACCTTCTGCAACTATGTTTATACAATTCTATATCAATTTGTTTATCATTTTAATTATTCAGGAATTCTAAAATTACATTTAATCATAAAATTCTATTTCAATTTGTTTATAATTTCAACTATTCAGGTATTTTACAATTAAATTTAATTATTCAGGTATTTTACAATTCAAACAAAAAAATTATAAAATTCTATTTCAATTTGTTTATAATTTTTATTATTCGGGTATTTCACAATGGAAACAAAAGAATTTACTGACGATGTAATCTTTACCTCTGGGGTGAGAAATTTAATTCTGTGCGAGTATGTGCTGTCCAAATTCAAGAGTTGTGAATAGAGGAAAAAGGGTTGGATATAAATTCAAAAGAGCTTGTGTGGAGCATTGTTTATGGTCAAGGTCCGTGAAGCAACCTGCACGCGCCTGCCTTCATCAAATCTCTCCTCACAGCCATATGCAGCTGCGTCATTCAGACTTCGAAAAGCATGTAATAATTAGATACGTGAATTGCATGCACAAATTCATAACACTAACAGGTATTGTGCACTGCCCTGCATGTATTTACTCCGCTATAAACGTTCCACAATAGGACATGGATGTCGGAGTACAAAGATCTTATTTGTACAAATTTATTCATGCAAAATGTAACAAAGGATTTTATCCAATCAACAATATTACACACTCAACACAAAATTGATTCATTTGTTAAACCGAAATGATACGAAAGTGAAATCAAAATGTTCTTGTACGTAGATGGAAATTAAAAATTACGTAAATAAGATTGGATATTTTACTTAATATTTCTTATTCTTTTTTGTACGATGAAATGCACTATTCTGTGTTAAAAATTTTCCAAACCATTTCGTAATTTTGAAACATGAAATTGGTCCTTGTAAATGTCTTCATACGTTTCTAACAGACGGTGTAATACATACACTTAAACAGTTTTTTCAATCATAAAATATCGATGGAAATTAATTAAACATTATTGTTCAGAAAATGCAAAACATGTTTAATTAATTATCTACCATCAAAAATGGATATATTTTTGCATAATAAAGTGCACTAATTTTGTGTTAAAATGTTTGATTATCTACCATTAAAGCTGGTCATTTTGATAATATTAAAAAAATTTAATTGCAGCGGTTCAAAAATTATAACAAATAAATCTGTGGTTGTAATAAAGAACGCCGCATGCCAGAATTTTATAAATTTGAGTTTATACATTAATTGAGCTTTAGGGTATAGAATTTACGTATTTACCAGAAAAAAAGTCATGGAAAGAAATTCGAAAGGCTCAGAAAATAATGCAATTCAACCAATGTCCTACGTTAAAGAGAATTAGTGATCAAAATTTTAAACGGCTATATCTCGAAAGTGAAAGTATGCGACACATGCAGCGTTCTTCCTTACACAGAAATAATAACAAATAAATTCTTGACTGGAGACCACTGTGATTCCGGCGGTCCCCCTACTTGAAAAATCGTTCGCGAAGGGTTAGATCAGCTCGAGAAGGAGAGCAAACGCTTACCTTGTAAGCGTCCGGTATGTTAACAGGTTCTCCGCTTTCGGCAACGTAGCCGACAATCCCGGTGCCCCAGGGAATTTTGATCTCGTCCTTCTTCTCCATCTCGAGTAGCGTGGATCTCGAGCAGACGTCGAATAACTTTGAGACTAAACATCTGTTTCTCGAGTAGTATCCCGTTTCGCGTTGCTCGGTGCTCTTGTAGTTGGTTCTGCCTATGCCAATCACTGCGGAGGGATTCTGCTCGGACGAGGTGTCGTGATTTTGCGACGAGGGCATGCAACCGCCACCTTTCTCGCCTTGAACGAGGAACAGGGAGCCCCGGTCCGCGTGTAACAGGGTGCTCACGTTCTGGAGGATCTTGTGGCACAAGGACCTCACATCCAACTCGTTACAGATGTCCTTGACCTACGGTTGAATCGATCGTCGTCAATTATCCCTCGACCACGGGCCCCGACGAGTCCACATACAGAGACCAAAGTGCACGGACGAGGGCGTGCTCGTAATTGAAATGGTTACAAATTACATACTGCCTAGAAATATTCTCGGCACACTCTCGTCCAGTGCACGTGTCGGATCCATCGAGAAAAATATTATTGTTATGGTACCCTTTAACTTTCTTAGAAGCCCCTTAACGAGCCACATATGTTCGGCAAGGATAGAAAAATCGGTTTGAAATTATAGCTTGGCTTCTCCATGGTGACCCCGGGGATTTTTCATTCTTATCGGCGGCGGGGAACTTGTGGGAAATATCGAGGACATCGTTCAACCATTTCATGGAAATTCTTTGCAATTGTCTGGAATATTTTCTATGAAAATACCGAAAAGATCGATCCACCGATTTCAAGGAAATTCTTTAAGATTTTAATGAATCTTGAATTTCGACGGTTGCCATAAATACAATTTTAATGGTCGCTATAAAAAATGTAGAAATACAACTGGCCTGTATTTACAATGAAAAAGAGAATTTTATGTATTTTGTGTTATGTTTAAAATTATTAAACGAAAAAGTACATTTTTGTCCGTTCTCAATGTTTTTTCACAATTAACACAGAAAATTTTATTTTACACGAGGACCCCAATAAGAATGATTTTTCATTTGCAACAGAGTTATTATTAATTATGTGCAAAATGTCGGCAAACTTATTGAACCATAACGAAAATGAATGTTTTCAGTTTAGTTTCAATGTATTCATTGAATGGTAAAACAGATTTTTTAATTTTATTATATGCAAAATGTTGATAAAAATCTTCGTGAAATGAATAAAGCGATTTAATGAAGTTTGTTGAAGGATGTATCTCTGAATGCGTTTTAATGTCAACTAGAATATGCTAGCACAAGAAATGTACATTTACAAGAAAAAGAATATCGATCACCTTGAAATCTTCGGAAAAAAAGACCTTGAGAAAAGAATAAAATATGCACAGCATTAACCTTGTGATACCATTGACATTGCATCAAACACATTTGTTATGTCATGAAAAACAAAGGAGATATTTAGGTGGACCACTCTGTTATATTGAGTGAATCTGCAAACCCGAGCAACGTTCTTGTATAAAAGAAGAAGGGACAGTACCAATTCGAAAATAAGATCCTTCTCGTCGAGGTGCCTCAGCTCGTGTCTGGATCTTCTCTGGGGTCTGTTCGAGTTTCCGGAGCCGACTGGCTGGCTTCCTGGCTGGCCAGAATCTCCGGGCGTGACGCTCAAGAAGGTAGGCGTCCCGTCGATCGTGTTGACGATCGGTTTCAGTAAACCGCCACGCTCGAACTCGTGGGCAGAGATTTTACGAACAGGGGTTGTGGCACCCGAACCCCCGGAACCACCCCGACCGGAAGACGATGTACCACCCGCATGGATCGGACTCGACAACTCCACGCAGCTGCTCGACGAGGACGTCGGCGTCGCGTGAGAGACCAGCCACATGTCCACGGTTTGCCTCGTGACTTTCCTGTCGATACAGAGCATAGTATTTGATCAGCGAACAAGTTTTGACGGATTAATAATACTGTAATGGGTCGATACGTGTGAAAACAACCGAACTGTCGGCTGTATCCTGGAGAGACACTATTCTTTGATCTCTTCCTGCTCGCGTCGAGCGTGGAAATGAATAACGAGTAAAGAAAATACATTGATTCGCCAGCACAGCGTATCGGTGAGACAATACTAATTCAGCGACAAAACTTTGCTGTCATTTTTCTGTGGAAGTCAAAACTAACATATTCATGACATTTTCCTGTGAAATTCTTTCTTTTTGTTGGGAACATAACATTACTGTTACCTTACTATTGTCCATTAACGAACTGTCGATTTTACTGTTCCCCCTAATTATTTATTTGATTAATGAGACACAATGAATGAAATATTCACTAAAGAAAGGCCCGAGTAACCCAGAAATGTTAAGAACATATAATCTCGTTTAATTTGGTTCCGTTTTATCGAACCTATGAACGTTCTAGGAAATTACTATCGATAGACTGAAACGAAATAACGTATAATTAGATTTAATTAAAATGCTTCTACACGTACGCGTAGAATTAACAAAAGTGTTCTTTGTCCAATGTACATATAGAACTTGCATCGATTCACTCTAATGAACTCCGTGTTGTTTTCAGCACAATTGAGACCGGTAAACTCTTAATTACATCCAGCGTACAATTCCCTTAAATCAACAATTAATTTACAAAATAATCTTCGATAGAAGACTTCTAATTTCATTTCAGATTTGCATAGAATAATTTGAAACCTCTCTGTTCAACCCTTTGCACTCCTTTGTCGAATGTGACTCGACATCGGAGAAAGAAAAATGTAAATACAACGGGTTTTTATATATATTTGGTTCTTCCTCTATTTATTTAATTGTCTTACTATTTTGTTAAAAGCGAATATAAGTTTCACAAATATAAATTACAACAAAGTTTGAGAGTTATATTTGATATAATTGGTAAACAAAATTGTTCAAAATAAATAACAATCAAAGAACTGTCCAATCAAGTAAATTTCACATAAGACTCTTAAAATAGTAGGGAGTTGTCGGCGACAACATTGAAACTTATTTCGAAAGGTTAATCCTTTTCGATCCTACACAGCTTAATGTGAGAATTATTTTATGAAAATATATTGTATTGCATTTTATCTGAAGCTTGAAAATATCACTATAAGCAATTGTAACTTTCCAATCTCGGTTTCGTTAACTTGTTCGAGATTTCCTTAGTCAATCTCTTTTAATCATTTTAATGGTGTAACACTATTCAGAATTCTTCCAATGTTTTCCAATTATTGTTCTTATTTAACACAGTTAACTAACTCAGTTGGATGAATTCCTAAAAAATGTTCATAATCAAAATACTAAAACCTTTAAAATGTGATAAAATATTTGATTGGTCAACGAAAATCACCTACGGTATTAAAGATGAATAGGGTAAAGTCAGAGTCAAGAGAGTATGGATCGAGCAAGATGGGTTCTTTTGATAAAGTTATACGAGCAGCAGGCTTCAGTTTGAGTTCACGAGAAATTCTGTGCCCTAATAGACGTTATCCTGCTTCATGGTCTCTAAAGTTCTTCCACAGCTACGATGGAAGCCCCATTTTGTTTTGCCCACGAATTTTCACTCGGGAATTCTCTATCCCGTTGTTATTTGACGTTCTATTCGAGCACGGTGCACCGACCATGCACTTTGAGCCGTTTGTTCCTCGCAGTTTGACCGCTATTGACTTCTCCGCACGAGCGAGCAATCACATAAAGTCCTGTTGGTAGTCGCGGCTCCGCATCTTTGGGATAGGTAAGCCTTTAAACTAGGATATCTGGCTCCAATTTTAGAACCAGACTTCCTTTTGAAGAGACCGGCCCTTGCAGAATACCTAATTGGACGGCATATTCACGTAAACGAAAAAAATAAGACTCTTGAGGGCGACAGCGGCCTAGATCGATCTTTAATCTAGCGTTTTTGACTACTGAAAAACCCCATTTTTGTGCTTGGCGTAAGCATGCCGCGTAATCCGATAACGGGTCGGGAACAGAACCGAGACTTGATTTAGATTGATTCTTTACTGTACTGTGTTTTATAGTAACCTGAGGAAGTAATCGTTGACGAAATCTGGATGTTCGTCGAGCCAGGATTCCATGCGGGCGTATTCCGGGTCGTACATGGCCGAAGTCGAGGAATAAAAACCGCCGGTGGATTTTCCATCTTGCACCTGTTGCAGTGCGCCCTGACCCGCCATAACGCTCTGCACCCCTTGCACCCCTTGTACACAAGGCGCTGCCGTCTCCGCCGTCATCCTCGGCTCCTCGATGCTCCGCAAGTGCAGGCCTACTTGACAGACAAATAACTCGTCATTACACAGTTATTTTATTCATTCATCTATCTACCTATCTAGTATACTCATTACTAGATACTTGAAGAAGTGCTTGCCTTTTTTTGGCAAGTAACAGTCCTTCGTTCGAAACGAAACAACGAGAATATTTTATTCAATTTTCCATCGTTAGCTAGAACCTGAATAACAATAAGTAGACAGCGAATCTTCATGCAAAATAAACATTTGCTACTTGAATTGCAACGAACTCGAATGAAATAGAAATTTATTTTCTTTCTTAATACTAAACCTACCACGAGGGGCCAAATGACACATTTTAGATTTTTTATTTGACAATTATTGAAATTGTGAGGGTGTTTTCATGGGAAGTTATTCAATATATTTTTTGACTCCAGTATATATTATATAGTAAAAATCGCACAAAATATAAATAAATTTAATCTTGTTATCTTTATAATACTATACACTATACACATCAGTCACTTTTGTTGGTCGGTAGGTTTAGTGTTAACCCTCATCCGTCCCTCGTGTCAATTTCATACAGTTTTCCCGAAATAAGTTATACTGTTCTGTCATTTGTAGTGTAATTAGTTCGGAATTTTGTGACTTTTCTTGTTTTAGTACGAAACACATAGCCGAAAAAGGGTATAGCCGGATAAGATAGTCAAAAATGCCCTTGAACCGAATTGTATCGACGATGTGACATTCGATAGGGCACCAAGAAAAAACATACTGTGCAAAGTTTCAACCCTGTATCTCGATCCGGAGGGTAGTTATGGGGTAAAATCGAAACATCAGTTTTTGGCCTATTTTCCCTAGTTAATGATGTTTAGAAATTCTGAAAAAAATCTGACACATGTCAAGAAACCAAATACATATTTTGCAATTGGTTTCAGATTTTTAGAGTGAAAATCCTACTTGTAAAAAATCAAAAACCTCAAAAAAATCGAAAAAATGCAGATTTCACATGGAAGTTCTAAATTGGCAAGATTTATATTTTTACAGTAGCGATATATTGTTACAGGTATTGTTCATGAATTTTTTCAGATTTTTTGGTTTGGTGCGCCGTTGTTAAAATAAATAAAAACCGATTTTTTCGACGTTTTTTCCGCGAAGAACTAAGCTAACCTTAAAATTATTACGTTCTATTTATTCTGTAAGTCTATCAGGCACTAATAAACCTTGAACATTGTACAGAAGTAATGAAAAAATGAAATCAACTTAATTGATAATTCTACTGTATAAACATTACATCTAGAAATATTAATCAGGTTTCCAACAGCTCAGTTGGCTCAATGCGTTAGGCGTTCGATTGTCAACTTGCCTATAGTAGGTTCGCGCCCGCGTCGTAGGTCTTATTTTTTTATTTCATTAATTCTGGTCTTTTTTTATTTCTAACTACACAATAGTCACGCGTATTATTGTAGAATCCGTTTGACAGCATTATTTAAATATTTAGAAAACAATTTAACGTAAAATGAGCAAAAAATTAATTTTGGAGCAATTGTTGTTTCACCAATTTTTGGATAGGCATCCTCTTAATTCTGGCAGTACTCGACATTTTCAGCAGTAATTCTACATGTGTCTTCAAGTTTTAAATACTTTGTTTTAGGGAAAAGAAAAAATTCAGTTTGTAGAAATGGCTCTATTGTTGTTCACTTCTTTTGAGGCATTCGCTTTTGGTACCTCGTCTCTTATGCGGAACAGCAATTGTTGTTATTTGCCTTCTCCAACATTTTCAGTGAAAGCAGATGTTCCGATACTTGGAAAAGTAAACTAACTGAACTTTAAAAGCATATTTAGAATGACAAACTTTCGATGTTTCATTAACTTTTACCTTTGTTTACCTTTACTACGTTTACCTTTTCTTTTTTTCACTCGCCTTATGACTCTGTCAGACACAACTACTATTTTTGGAGTATTTTACCTTAAAATACTTTTTATATATTTCAATATTGCTTTTAAAATAATTCTACAATAATACGCGTGACTATTGTGTAGTTAGAAATAAAAAAAGACCAGAATTAATGAAATAAAAAAATAAGACCTACGACGCGGGCGCGAACCTACTATAGGCAAGTTGACAATCGAACGCCTAACGCATTGAGCCAACTGAGCTGTTGGAAACCTGATTAATATTTCTAGATGTAATGTTTATACAGTAGAATTATCAATTAAGTTGATTTCATTTTTTCATTACTTCTGTACAATGTTCAAGGTTTATTAGTGCCTGATAGACTTACAGAATAAATAGAACGTAATAATTTTAAGGTTAGCTTAGTTCTTCGCGGAAAAAACGTCGAAAAAATCGGTTTTTATTTATTTTAACAACGGCGCACCAAACCAAAAAATCTGAAAAAATTCATGAACAATACCTGTAACAATATATCGCTACTGTAAAAATATAAATCTTGCCAATTTAGAACTTCCATGTGAAATCTGCATTTTTTCGATTTTTTTGAGGTTTTTGATTTTTTACAAGTAGGATTTTCACTCTAAAAATCTGAAACCAATTGCAAAATATGTATTTGGTTTCTTGACATGTGTCAGATTTTTTTCAGAATTTCTAAACATCATTAACTAGGGAAAATAGGCCAAAAACTGATGTTTCGATTTTACCCCATAACTACCCTCCGGATCGAGATACAGGGTTGAAACTTTGCACAGTATGTTTTTTCTTGGTGCCCTATCGAATGACGCATCGTCGATACAATTTGGTTCAAGGGCATTTTTGACTATCTTATCCGGCTATACCCTTTAAGATGGAAATGTTAACTCGTCCATTTGAATAAAAAAAAAACATCGAAAAGAAACTGTTTTCCTTATTATTTCATCGATGTTTTACCATTGTGTCAATTTGACACCGAGGGACAGATTCAGTTCGTGAAATGAGGGACGGATGAGGGTTAATTAATAATTAATAAGTATGTGTTTAGTATGCTGAAAATTATTTAACAGTACTCTGAAATTCTTCCAATGTCGTTACTGTTTTAAATTACACCTGCTCATTTTTGTCATAAATGCATAAAATCCGCTGTCTAATAATAAGTGGATAATTCACTTAGTACCCTTTCTAATCTTTTCATAAGAACTGAAGTAGGGGAGAATGGGGCAATGGTCATTTAAGCAATAATTATAAAACGAGAATGTGGGGTGAAATATACATACACTTTTTGGGTTTCGACCCAAAAAATTGTATTCCTCCGCATTTCTCTGCACGAACAATGGACAAAGAGTAACAACAGTGACGAAGATATGAGAAAGTTTAAAATGTCGGCCGCACCCCAGATCTTTCGGAGATAATGATGTTTTTGTTTCTCGGCAGATCTGTTCAAAACAACTTCTTACGTCGTAAACCAGTTTATAAATTTTACGCGCGGTAAATAGTACGTGGATAATACAAGCAGTAAAATTCAGGTTCACGAATAATTCGTTGCATTATCATCCTACTATTCCACTCGTGGAATAATGCGGTCGTAAACCACCCCCTTACAAGCTACCCTTAACGATAGACGTACTCGGCTCCTGGAGTTAAGGACAATAGCTGGTTTTATGGTACGGGCGTGACTTTTCTGTTATTTTTGGATTCATCCTCCGCATGAATTTCCTATTAATTTACGGTATTAAATGAAGTTCGACAATATACAAACTTTAATCAATCTAAAATGCAAATTCAATGGAATTGGATTAGAAATATTTTATCGATTGAACAAATTGCATGAAGATTTGCAATCTGTCTATCCGTATACTGTGAATTGAAGCAATTTGATGAATTATAAATCGGTCATGTTTTTAGTGTTTTCTGTAAATAAATTGAGGCGTTACAGATTTATACAGGGTGCCCAAAAATGTGCTTCGTTGAAAGGGTGATTTCCAAAGCCATTTGAAGTAACTTTCTCCTTTGCGAAAATGTTCGTTCTTTACACTTGCAGCGATTAAAACGTCTTTATCCCCAAAAATCTCGAAGAAGAGAAAAGGCAGTTTGTATTTTTTGTATGGCCACATTTATTTCAATGCTTAAACATTGATTGCTAACGCACCAAATTTTATTTAATTTAAAAAGAAAGGCGTAATGTTCATATTTATTAGGCTTTGCTACGGCAAGGGGTTAACGAAGCCTCGGAGAAGATTTTCGCAAAGGTAAAAGTTACTTCAAATGACGTCACTTCTGTCAAGGAAGCATAACATTTTTCGGACTCCCTTTGTAAATAATTATTTAAATAATCGGATAAGAGTGTCAGGAATAAAAAAGGATTTGTGCCCTTTTAAGAGTATTCTTTTTTAAAGAGTGCCTATAGATTAAACTAAAAAAGTTCTAACTAAACTAAGAAAATTCTTTTTTCAAGAGCGTCTGAATGAAACTAAATAAGTTATAAGAATGTCAGATTGATGAAAATCATCGCACACTGCAACTACATACACATATAAGGTTGATAAATATCGGTTTTCGAAAGACAGACACGTAACGCGATACGTTGTTAAAAAGTTGAAAAGAACCCTGCAGTTGCGCATGAATCGTCAAGCAATTCCACAAGAAATCATGCCGTAGAAAAGAAGCAAAAGAACGCGAACGGGAAGACAAAACGTGCTTCAGCACGTGCGTAGCTGCGTGCCTCGTGACTTGGCCTCGCAGTTTCTGCAGCCGGCAAAACACATAGGTGTTCCGAGTCGCTATACTCTCACGGATGAGCGATATAAAAGCTTTGAGAGCCTTCCGCCCCACTCTTTGACAAACAACCGAGCGTGCTGCCGTAAACCGTTGCTCGAAAGTCGCAAACAATCGTAAACGCGTAGCTTTCGGAACCGATAGAACGTGGACAAAAAGTGCTCTACTTAATAACGATATCTGCAGTGGACAACGTGACTCACTCGCAGAACTCGCGCTAACTAGTCCGGGACATAAACATTGACATCGACATTTTTCGTATTCGAATGATCTGTTATCTTAATTTGCAAGAACTCTTTCGATTTAATTTCGTTTTATTGTAGAAAATCTCGTAAGAGATTTATTTCAACATAATACAAAATTCAATATAAGAATTACAAACAAGAGAACACATTTTTACAGAATAAGAATATACAAATACATAAACGGTAGCTGAAAGTTGATTTTACGGAGCTTTTCAATGAATTTTAGTCTTTCATCATTATACAAATTACATTGCTATAAAACATGATTCAAAATCTCATCATCCACCTTGCAACTGCATTTGGGATCAATGATGATACCTACGCGAGTTGGAACGGTCTTTCGTTCTTTGTCTCAGGTTGAAAAATGTCGAAGTTGAGCCCTCGAGAAAGGAACTTTCAAAAAAACCCTAAAAAAGGATACATGGATTTGTTTCTAAAAAATCGCTATGCAACTAGGAAGACATGAAAATGAAATAAGCTATGTAAATACAACCTGTTCTGAGCAGAGACAGAGATCGTGTAGGGCAGGGTTTCCCAAACTTTTTCCCTGATGGAGCACTTTAAGGGTCTTTAAATTTTGACGGAGCAACCTTGTTTAATTTGAAGGGTAGGTAATGACACATACTCAATAAATCTTAGGAAAATTCATACGTACAATTATTATAGTCAAAATGTAGAAAAGAAGTTTTATTGTTAATATTTTTTCGCGGAGCACAGTTTGGGAAACCCTGGTACATATAGGGAAACTATTTTTTTATGACTGCGTCGACCGCGCCGAAAGTACAAATGATGCCGAACGTAGAAAAGGAAAACATGTAAACACGGACCGCGTGGCCGAAGGCGCAACAGAAAGCGTATCGGTGAGCTCGAGCTACTTGGCCCCTCGCGGGGATGCCCCCCAGTGGAAGGCGTAGGCGAAGGGACAGTGATCGTGGAGATCCTCAGGGAACTAGATCGCGACTTTAATGTATTTTTGTTGTGCATGAGGGATAGGTTAATCGGGAGTAGAATAGGTTAATTGGGACTGCGTGCGGATGCGGCGTGCTCATGTGCGAAATCGTTTTCGTCTATGTTAATTTATTGTTTATTATTAAAAGTTCAGTTAGGCTGGCCGCCTTAAATCATTTTCGGCGAGCTTGAATTACGACGAGCATGAAGCACAAAATTACAATCTCTCCCCGGCAGCGATAAATTCTTCATCGGTAGGAAAACGAAGAAGGAAAGACACGTATCGTTATTGGCGGCTTGGTCCACAGCAATTAGGAGACGTTGACACAGTTTCTCATTGCGTCTCTTAGACAAAGACATGGACAGGAATTTTCTGAATACAGTACTCGCAACTCTTCATGGATTTATGGGTAACACGAGATACTATTTTCTTACACGGACGCGGCTTCCACGTTTCGTCGGACACGAAAAACCATTCTACGGACCTTGCTCGAATTACAGTAGCCCAAAAAGGTATTCGAACGCCCTTCGAACCAAAAATAACTTTTTTGAAATTGGACCAAATGACTTGATTTTTCCTTAAAAAAATTAGAAGCATTGAAGATGTTTAATTTTCTCCAAACCTTGTTTGCACGTCATTTAGTAAAAATAATTCAGTCTATACCTCAGCATAATTTTCCTATTTTAGTTTTTATTCATAAAATAACTTTTAGAAATGAGAATTTGCATAAACATCCACAGTCATTTTTAATGAAAATTGTTCTTGATATAGAGAATCTAGTTTGTTTCCATGGATAATAAAACAAAATAGCGTGATAAAATCAATTAATTAAACTTGTTTTTTATTAGGAGAAACTTATGTTATATAAGGGAAAATAGTGACGAAATGTATGGAAAGGTAGTTTTCAAAATTTGCTTTACAGTTATTGCTCAATTGCTATTAATTTGTATTCTTTATGATACGCTGTAACTATTAATAATATAACAGAAGTACAATTTATGTGGGCACATGCTTGCAAAACTCCACTCACCACGTGGTATGGATAAATTATGCAAGCAAACGTCTTCCTTACAGCATGAAATGTCGGTATTATAATTTAGTATTTTGTATTCTAACATGCAGTTTGCATGTGCAAATTTAAACAACGATAAGTCAATATTTTGAAGGAGACATATCACCATATACTCCTTAAACAAATGTATTTTATTGGAAGCTACTTAAATCAGCAAACTCAGAAACGCTCAATTCTGTAACTTGCATTTTCTGTGCAGTACTTCCTTGTAAGTTGACTTGTTTCCGAGGCTTATTTAAGGGTTAATTTAAATTGCAAAATTGCTTTGAAGTAAAAAATGTGATCGAACAGTGCGCCGAGAGCATTAATACATCTCATTTAAGGAGTTATGAACAAAAAAACACGGACCAATAAGAGCGCGGCTACAGTTGAGCGTGACGTCGGCATTGGCCAAGCAGGATTCCGTCCATAGAAGCCGCGCTGTGATTGGTCCGTGTTTTTCGTTAATAACTCCTTAACGAAACCTCGGACAAGATTATCGCGAAGGAAAACGTTACTTCAGATGATCTTGGTAATCATCTCTTGCAAGAAAGTACCTGATGTTTTTCAGTTTTGTATTTGACCAATGCCTTTTTGCCACAAATGCATCAAATCTGTAATCTAATTATTATAATATTAATTTTCAAGATTGTCGAGACAATCAAAATCGATAAAATAAATTTTTTGCCGGTGATTTTGAGCTCTGCGATTTTTTTAATTGCCAGTGAAGAGGAACACGTTTGACCAGATTTTTCGATGCTGTAGTTCAATATAAACTTTTAACGAAATTGGTGTTCGTCACTTCAACATGGTCCCACGTGAGAAATAAAAGGGAATCCTTGAAACAAGCCACCCTTTCTCGATGGACCCGATTCCGTGTCACGTATCGTACACGTAGGACATCATAGTGTCCCTGATGCTACGTGACTATGGAGGCTACACCGTTTCCGTAATGCTACTGCATCGTCAGTCTTCATTTTCGCGATCAGGTTTATGACTGTGTTTCACGTAACAACTCGGGAACAGCGGGCTCAAACAAACTATTGTTACCCGGGCTTTATTGTCCTTTTACATGGCGCCGGTCGAACCATAACAATTCCGCAAGGTCTAAGTAATGTAGTTAGACATATTCGCTGATCTAGCAAATTATAATAAAACACTGTGCGACGTTAGGATAAAATTTTTCACAATTTTTATAGTATTCATCGAGAAATTCTTCCGAAAGAAAATAATATTCTATTTAATATCGACCTAAAGGAGTTAGCGCTGTAATTATAATTTTTTCAATTAAAAAATTCAATTATCACTGATCACTTTTCTGTTGAAGTTATTATCTGTGTTGAACTATGGTCACATTGCTTATTCCTTAATTTCTTTAATTTATTGTATTTTCATTGATATTCTTCCGAGAAAAAAAAACTATTCAATACGATTATTTTTTCAACTAAAAAATAAAATTAAGAAAGTCCGGACATTATGCGGTAACGTGTTAATTTTTCTGTAGTAGACCGTTCTTTCTACAGTTATCGATTTTTTATTTCGAAAGTGGTCGACGTACTCGTCCAATTGAGTTGTATATTTTCTGTACAAGCCATTAAGGCTAATGCGATAATTAATTTTGTGACCTATAACGAGATGTCCTTCAGATAATCTTAAGCAGGAAACATATCTCATTCCTTTGGCAGCCGAATCTGCATACATGAAAAATAGGTCTTGCGTTTCATTCCAGAGGACTGGATCTCCTGAGAGCCAATTAACGAACTTAATTGTGGGCCGAGTCCTCACTTGCTCATAAATCATTCAATTTCTTTTTTTTATCAATCAGAACTGTCCAAACCATCGACTGTTACACCAACGCTTTGTTACCGAAGCTTTGTTATTACGATATAAAAACGAAACACGTCATTAATTGAGCAGAAAATTTTTGTCAAAATTTTATCAATCTGACTTTCTCGTGCTTCAATCTCATCTTCGACTGACATAACATTTTCTCCTGTCAAAGAAGACAAATTTCTAGAAATCTAGTTTTCGATTGGCAGGAGAGACATTTCCCTATGGGAAGTTTCCATCTGTCAAATGGTGCTTAGTTTCGGAGGACGAGAGCAATCCCATGTACTTGAAGTGTGTCAAGATGATGCTGATTTTGCCCCGAAGGTACCTTCAGAGTTCCAAAGACACTCGTCCCCTCCCTTTTCACCCAGCAGCCATTTTACTGGCACAAGTTCACCGAAAATTGCATCCATTAGATCCACAACTACAAGAACATCCCAGAACTGGATATTTCCAGTCCTGGAGAAGTCGAAATACTCCATGAAGGTAAAAAGAGCAATACAGTTAATTAATATTGGTACGAAACTTCCACGATTTTATCCGTGATACTTCTCTGAATATATTCTCTGCTATAATTCTAGATTAATTCTTTATTGATTTCTGCAATGAATTATTTATGGATCATTTTATTACATACATAAGGATGATCATAGTTATTACATATGTGTGAACTGTTTTAGATTGAACTGGCTTCGGTAGGATAAGGTTCGGATAATCGAGATTCTACTGAATTATGTCATGTTTGAACTCGTTTTAATCAGGAAAATGTCACGAATGTATTGGTAAACGTTTCATTAATAAATAATTAAAATAAAAATATAGCTTCAAGTTAGAGTCGTCGAGTAACGAGAAAATATTTGCTGTCACCACAAAAGAGTATTGCCGACATGATGAATAAAAAAATACCTGCTCAGTTTTATTGCGAATTTGGGTTCGTTAACAAAAAGTAGTTTAAATTCAAATTGCACTCCGGCTGAAAAGTTTACCGCCGAAAAGTTAGGATACGCTCGCTAACGAGATCGTTGGAGTTTTAAGCAGCCCGGAATTTCGGTACTCGTTATAACACATTAAGACTTGTTTTAAGCGATTTTTCATGTTCACCGTGTGGGCCTGGTGAAAATGCGAAAGCTCGGCAGGTTGATTCACGGGTCGCATCTTACGCAGAAAGAGACACCTAGAAATGGAAAACGCTAGTCGACACGACGCAACTCGTTTTCCTGCCAAATAGCCATATAAATGCAATGATATGCCGAGACGCAATTACAATTGCAGTTTCAACAAATTGCACATTCCCTTTCAAACATGAAACTTTATAGCTCGTGTTGTTACTGCGTTTTTAAACGATCGAGCAATGAATATCTTACAAAATATTTCGTTGCCGTGTAAAACGTGTATTTTAAAATTTATTGTTCACAATAATAATTCCAAACGTTTTATGACGTACTGGAACTCTGTACTTTCAACAATTATATCATAATAAATATAAGAATACAAATTGAATCAAATATATTATAGTAAATATAATAATTATTATATTTTAATTATACGGTTCCCTCATAGTCAAAAGATTGGGACCATTCAAACAAACGTAAACTTTCTTTGCTCCGGTTACAATATATTTACTTGTATAAAAGTATCATAATTGAATACATTTCAAGAATTTAAAAATACTATTGTATGATTCTCAACGAATAAAAACTATCAAAGGAACAAATAAATGTCTATGTATTATAGTATATTCTATAAAATAATATTTATGTTGCATAAAAATCCACCGTCTAATCATGCGTATTTGTGACATACGTTAACGATTAACAGGCATATACGTATGCAGTTACATTTCTAAAGTTTTTCCTAAATAAAGAACAACGTTAAAAATTGCGAGTGTGCCGAACTTTTGGCCAGGAACTGTATCACACTATTAGCGGGAATTTCAAACGACCCTGAAGTAATATGAATTACTTCAGTTACTAAAAATGTTCTACTTGAATTGCAACAAACTGGAATGATATAGAAATTTAATTTCTCTCTTAATATGGTTGACAGGTTGAAAATAATATAACAGTATTTTAAATTCTTCTAATGTTTTACTCTTTCGTGCATAAAATGCACAAAATCCGCTGCATAATTATAGGAAATAGTATGGCAATGGCTAAAATTACATTTCCGAGTGAGTACTGCTTATTTATTTCACACGGAGACGATAATGAGACATTGTTGAGAACGGGTATCCCGGAAAATAAGATTCGTTAGGGATAATCTAGTGAAGAGTCGGTCTGAACTTACTGCATATACCGTGTAAGGTAATGCAGTTATTCTCGAAGTAGCTCTGATACGCTCTAGCCCCGAGAGAGCAATTTCTACAATAATGTTATTCCTTTAGTTTTCATACTGCTAGCAATGCATATAATACTACTGGATCCCATGGAAATCACCGACACAAATTTCCCCGACACGATATTCACCGAAAACATTTCACCGACTCCAGATTTGACCGACAATAATATACCGCCTATAACCGAAAACGATTTTGACCGACAACGAATTTGATCCACAACGACTTGAGACGACCACAGTATGATAATATGTACTGTATGATAATACATATGATAATACATACTGTGGTCGTCTCAAGTCGTTGGGGATCAAATTCGTTATAGGCCAAAATCGTTGTCAGTCAAAATCGTTTTCGGTTAAAGGCGTTGCCGACCAAATCTGGAGTCGGTGAAATGATGTCGGTGAAAACCGTGTCGGGGAAATTTGTGTCGGTGATTTCCATGGGACCCTATACTAGTTGCTAGAGCCTCTTACGTGTGACTGCCGAAACTGGGCTGGTTATGTCTAATATTTTGAATTTACTATTATTACGTGATTTAGCTCCCACCGCCTGTTCAAGGATAGAGATCGTGTAGGGAAACTATTTTTTCACGACTGCGTTGACCGCGCCGAAACTACAAAGGATGCCGAACGTAGAAAAGGATAGTATACATAGGCGAAGGGACAGTGATCGTGGAGATCCTCAGGGAGCTAGATCGCGACTTTACTGTATTATTCCTGGAGTTTTCATATTGCTGGCAATGAATATACTAATTGCTATATTTTGAATTTATTATATGTATTTGGTTCTTCCTGTGTTTATTTAACACGTATCTTCGTAGAAGTTTCAGAGCTATATTTAATATAATTAGTAAACAAAATTGTTTAAAATAAGTAGGAGCCAAGGAACTGTCCCTTGAAGTAAATTTCAAATGAAACGCTTGGCAGTTGTTGGCAACAAAATTGAAAAATAATTCGGAATGCAAAGGGTTAACATTAGAATGGCAGTACACAGAGAGAAAGTTAAACAAATACGTTTAGCAGAAATGTTTCGAACGCGACCGTTCGATTAGTTTCGTTGACCACCGTATTTTCGCAAGCTGTAAACGACAGAACGGTGCGGAAAGTTCGATCCAGCTCGAAAAGTTCACGAACTCCGCGAATAGAAGGGAAGAAAGGGAGAGAGATAGAGAGGAAAAAAAGGACGTGAATTACGCCGATGCCTCGGCTCAGCCCGATACAAAGACCGTGGAAGTTTATTACTGTCACGACACAACCCCCTCACGGTGTAATCGGGATCCAGGGCTCGACGTTGCGGAGAATCATGAAGCGTGCTAACTCATCCGTTATGAGACCGGTCGTTCAACACTGAATTAGCATGGGACTTTTTGCAGAGAGCGGAGAGACCCACCAGCCACGTAGGAATTTTACCCGGTAAGCTGTACCCGTATTTTTCCACGAGCTTCGACGGCCGCGCTGACGGTACACACAATGCCGACAAACTCCGTTCTTTCGCGTTTATAACCGGCGTTGAATCGCCGATAAACTAGAAAGTGTAGCGGCGAGCACGTGGATCCCGCCACAGAAACAGATTCAGCGTATAAAAAACAGCACGTCAGCCGTTTCGTAGCTCGGATACTTCCACGGAATTCTGCATTCGCGAAACCAACCACCAGGATTTTGTGCCTCTATTGTAACAGGAAATCATCCTCTGCGCGCGGATCCAGTCAGGAAACGGATCACGGATTTTGGGAACTCGGAAATTACAGTGCTCAACAATAACCTTTTTCTTTTATTGAATTCATTGAATTTTCAACCTCGAAGACGACTTGTGCTTTTATGGTGCTTGGAGCATAGTTGTGTTCTGTAGACTGTCCTGAATAAAATCGTACAGGGTGTCCCAGAAATGCGATCGATTCCTGAGGTGATTCTAAGTCACTTTTTCCGTTGAGGAAATCTTCTCCGAGGCTTCGTTAAGAAGTTATTAACGATAAAACACGGACCAATCAGGGCGTGGCAACAGCGGACGGGCTCCGCCTCGGCGACAGGTCCCGTTGAACGTGGCGTTGGCATTGGCCGAGTCGAACTCCGTCCGTAGAAACCACGCTCTAGTTGGTCCGTGGTTTTCGTTAATAATTCCTGAACGAAGCCGCGGAGAACAATTTCGCAAAGGAAAAAGCCACGTAAATTCACCTCAGGAAGCAAATACTACATTTTTAGGACACCCTGTACGTATACATTTTAACAATAGAAAAAAATATGTAATAAAATGTTCTGTTTAAAATGTTCACGACTGCTCCATAAAGGATGGAGGACTAATATTAAACAGTTTTTCAACTGGGACAAACTCAATTAAAAATAATTTAATGTATTTCTACTTTGTGCAATCAACGATGTGCACACATTTCCATGCAACTTTCCAAGAATATTGACAAACAATACAATTTTGTTTAACGATATCATGCAGAGAAACTTCAAGAGTATAAAAAAATATTTATAATAACAGATTTCATTGTACATTAATGTAATATACATATTATGAAATGGACTGAAATAAATGTTTTTAGTAGATTTTCTAATGAATTCTCAGTGTGTACTCTTAACAGATTTTCTAAGAAATTATTCTCACAGATTTTCTGACAAACACGATTTTCCGAATAAGACAAACTACTTGCAATTCAAAATATTATTTTACCCACGTCTGATTCTGTTCCACTCCACACTTTTCTCGACACCGTTAAAACAGAATTTGCAAAAATATCGGCAGATGTATAATTCCAAATCCTCCTCACACTTAATACTAGACAGCGAATCTTCCTGCAAAACAAAAATTTTCCATCTCATTTACAACAATCGGGAGTTCGGTAGAAATTCATTTCCATTCTTGACACTTTATTTACCGGAAACCTGTTAATAGATCTTTTAATTACTCAGCTGTATCTAACAGAAGCTCGATAATTCTTTTTCAAATAATAAATTCAAAAGTTATTGCATTTATTCATAAAATTTGTTGGATTGTGAACCAAATTTCTGTCGCTTGCGGACAATTCATTAAGAAATTCTTTCATTATCGAATTCAAAAGGACTATTGGGAAATTTCCAGTAAATAAAATGTTAATAACTTTAACGTAACAGTGTGTTCAAACTCTTCGTACATATTTACTATATCAGAAAAAGTTGTTGCTTCAAATAATCTTTGATATTGATATTCTTTAACATTTGACGACAATCATTTTCTACTCATTTTAAAGCTAGAAATCTCTGGTTTCATAATCAATCGTTTTGCCTTAAAAAATGATATATATTGAAACCCCTGCCAAAGGAAAGACTGGAAGATGAAGCCTTCTCTCAATTAATGGTAAAATTAAAACTTGTACAATTTGTTTTCACTCTTTTATACAACAAAAATGAGGAACAATTGCCGGTTTTCCATTTAAAGTTTAATAACACGGTCCCAAAAAATCATACATACATTTTTTTACGTATTTGCAAAGGGGAAGCTGGGAAGCTTCAATCTTCAAATCTATCATTGACTCGTTCGCGAAAAAAATGTTTTAATGTTCCTACATCATGTTCATCCTACATGAAATACATCTCCTCAGTTTTCTACCAGTTACATCGTGCAAAATTGTCTTGTTGAAAATGGGACTAGGTTGATTGTTCCACTACTTGTTTTCAATGAAATGATCGCAATTTAAATATGGACCATTTTTCGCGAATTGAGTGTACAAATACTTTCTGGAACCATTTCAACTCCGACTCGAATTTCTATCATACAATTCGAGACGCTATCGATAAAGTTGCAACGAGAATTTGGTGAATTGGTTCCACCATTCATTTTCTAAATAGCATTTCAACAGTCACGGGACGCTCGTGTGGCGAAGTCATAACCGAGCGTATTATTGAGTGGAGGCGAGCCGTGGCCAAAAATTGGCAAGTATACTAATCGGTTGCACAATCGGGGCCTCCTTGCGTCAAGGATACGCATTTCTACAGTTTCCGTGATTCAAAATAAACGTAGATTAGCGTGCTGGCTCATTATCACGCCATAGCTATCGATCGTTCGCGGTAACAATTTTGGAGATCGTCCAAGGTAGTGTGTAATCGAGTGAACGACGGAAAAAAGAAATCCAGTTCTTTATATCGCGGCATTCTTGGCTATTAATCAGTATACGCGTTCGCAAGATCGGCGTCCATAAATATTCTAAATTGCTCGATTAGCGTCAACTTAATGAATTGCTTTCACCATCGTTTAGGATACAATTTCTATGTTTCGCAAAAGGTTCACTTTGTGATAGCAATGTGTTACACAACGTTGTACATACATATATCATTCGGGTAACCATACTTCATTCCCGACTCGCCTCGTTAGAATCCCAAGTGTTCTCCGTAGTCCCGTCTAGCACGCGCAACACTATCACACAGTTTGACAAGATTTATTTTATTATTTTTATTATTTCCGACACGTTTTCTAGATTCGCACAATTTGATGCTTTTCACGTCAATGGCTGCATTTGTTTTTTTAGAAACAGAAACCATTATGAACGCCTTCATGGCCAACTAGCGTTCATCGAACATGCAACTATCGATACCGTAACACAATCGATTTCTTTTCATACGTTAAAAATGTGGTTACTACAAGATAAACACTGTTTAAATCATTTTTATATGGATAATGCTGTAAATATATGTACTACATTATTAAAAGGTAGACAATTTTATTGAATTGTAAGGCTATTTCCTTTTCGTTTTTTAAAAAATTTTGACAATTCCTGAATGGTAAAATGATTGTCTGTGGATTTTTTAAACAATTCATTTCACAAGAATCCCCGAGTAGTAAAATGGTTTTCTTTTCTCAAAAGAATTAATGTATAAGGAATTCCTGAATTGTAAAATGGTTGGTTGTCCATTTTTTGAAAGAATTCATTTCGCAAGAATCCCTGAGTAGTAAAATTATTTTTCTTTGTTGCTCAATAGAATTAATTTCACAAAAATCCGCAATTCTAAAATTATTTTCTTTTTGTTTACCATAACTAAATGATTGAATGAATACGTATGTAAATTACTTTTCAATCCCAGCTTCTGCGAATAATTTTGCGTTCGGGGTGTTACGGTGGAAAGTTGCAGTGTCATGCAACGCAACAATGTGTCTTATTAAAAACTCGTTTGCCTACTACATCTCGTGTGCGTGAATACGAGTGTTCGCGTTTTCACTTCCTCCTCGTGTTGCATACAAAAAAAGCATATTAATAACATTTGCATATATCTATATGCATATACAGACATGTTTATTACTGCGAAAGTTCTCAGCTTTTCCAATGGAAGAAATCAAGGAAGAAAACGAATTGTCCGAAAGAAATGTAACGTGGAACCTGTTGGAACACTAAAGCTTCAAGTTTATTGACCCTTTGCTGCCTTGTGCGGGCTGGACTTGACGTACAATTTTTCAATTCCAGTTCAATTTCGTTTACTTACTGAGAAAACCATCTAGTATGCAATTTAGATCAACACGAGGACAAAACGTGGAAATTGGAACGACGTACGAAATTTTTAGGTATTAGGTATTTTTAGGATAAACTTGTGGTTATATTAAAATTTCTTTTATGCATCACATGTTTCAATCTGCAATTTTATTAAATCCTGCAGAAAAATTGTATGAGGAAAATCTTGTAAAGAGAAATCTAATAAGAAGGAATCTTCAAAAGAAAAAGAAATCAAACGAGTATAATACGAATCAGCAAAAGCTGTAGTTGCATAAAAATTTCCTGCATGTAGTCAGAAATTTGAATTTGCAATGTGATTTTACGTTAGTTTATGGTTCAGGAAAACTGCATAAGGAAAATGCATGTAATTTTGCACTTTACTCATCAGTCAGTTTGTCCAGAAATTAATGAATTCGATGCAGGTAACTATAGAAAAATTGCTTAAGGAAAATCTAATCAAGGAAAGCGATGAAAATAATTTTACAAAACACGAAAGCTAAAGATAGTTATTCAAAATTCACAATCACAAATTTTCAGGACTATCTGTATGGAGCTGGGAAAAATTATTTTATACTTTTTAGTCCGTCTTCAAAACGTGGAACATTAAAAATTTTTTTTATTTAAATAATTTGTACACGTTACGATCTGCAATTTTATTTTATTCTTCTCAAGTGTTTCAGGAAAATTGCATAAGGAAAATCTAATCAAGGAAAACGATGAAAAGAAAAAATCAAACGATATATAAGCAATATGAATTTAATCTTATTAAACACTACAGCTTGTTTCTTTTATTACACGTTACGATCTGCAATTTTCTTTAATTTTTCATTTAGACTTCAGGAAAACTACAAAAGGAAAATCTGAACGAGGAAAACAATTAAAAGAAAAATTAACAGATTTTTCCATCTATTAATTTCCAAAGACTGAGCTTGAATTTATGTTTCAGAAACTCAAACTGCATAAAGAGAAGGAAAACTGCATAAAAAATACGCATAGAGTCTGCAAGTCGCTCGCAATCGAAAATGAAATAATGCTTTTATGAACAATGTTCTGTATCATTTCACTTTTTCGACGTATGGACAAAGAAGAGAACACGAAACCAGTCGATGGTAAATCGTAATCGATAGCAGAAACGCACGTTAGTTGCAATTAATGGTGCACGCCGATTTCCAAGTCCCGCGGCTACGAATGCATTCGATGTCGGGGTCTGCACGCATTCGGTAATCTGCGGCCAATGTTTGCACATCACGGATGCATGGGCATGTCGATTTTAATGAAGACGAATAGGCTGATCGCGATATCGATAATGGCTGATAATGATAATAGCCCGTGTAAGTACACGATGCGTTAGCCGCGTACGACAGTCGGAAAATTCGGATGCTGTTGAACACTTGTAAACACGCGACAAAACCGCAATCCGTAAAATTCGCAGCTGTGTGCCAACGGATGAAAGAACTGGACATTTCACCCTGGTTTGCAACAGGAACCGAGGAAAAAGCGCGGACATTTTGCGGAAGACAAAACAGAAAATAATTGCATTTGCAGCGCATTTAATCGCTCCGGAACGATAAAAAGAAACCTCTTATTACTCGTCATTTCCTGTGCCGAGTCGCTTTCTTATCAAGCTGTGCTGTGCTGTACTCCTAAGCCCGATATTAGAATTCCTACCACGGAGGCAATAAAAATAGCTCGGTTAGATTATATTGTTTATATTGTATTGGGAACCTTATACTGGGTGGTCCTGATTTTTGCCGACACATAATGACAGTACATTTTAATTTACATATAGCTGGAAGAAAAAACGAAATTGTTGAACGAACATTTCTTGAAGCTTTGTTTCAACCCTTGTACTAACAGCAAACATTTTCTTTTATCTCCATATTTTTTGTGGAATTTCACGTAGTATCATAGAATTCTACGCGAGTGTATGCTCATGTACTAATAACAGGGATTTGCAATATTAAAATTAAAATATTTCCTAAAGTAATCATTTTTCGACATAAATAGAATCATACATTTTCATTCGGAATACCGAGACGCATCGAATAGTGCATAAAAATTATATTCCATTAAAAATAGATAAAAGTGACCTTCATTTTTGCTTTGTGCAAAATAAAAATTGCTAGAAGCAGAAGATATTTTCGCATTAAATGCACAAAGTCTATTTGTAATGGATGTACATTTTAGCCAGTTATTTAGGGATTCTGGCCCACAGCGGCGTCGGATCTCTTTCGGTTAGGTGGAATCCAAGCGTCACCGCAGACGATGACAGTGCCGGTCACATTATGGTACTGCCGGTGTTGAGTGGCAAGAAATCGTAACGTAAGGTAGCCAGCAAAGCAAGAGTGCAACCGAGCGGCCTTCATTCGCCACGATCTCGGCGCGGTGGCGCCAAGCTGACCTATCTGCTCCACCGGCGCGGTTGTTCAGCCTGATTGCTTGACTTTCTTCAGAATAGAAACACTGCTCGTTCAATTTCTGCGTTTCGCCAAGAAGGGAATTCCGACCCGACTATTCCACGCTAAATGGTCGATGTATCCTCGTTTCGAGTCCCCGGGCGATCAGCTGCGGGACCTTTCGCGGATTTCGCGTTACCGATAGCGCTACCTCGCAGACGCGACTTCTCGGCGTTTGCGAAAAGTCTCCGGAACTTGGTATTCAGATGGTCAGATTTAATTAGGTTTGGGAGCCGGTCAAATGAATTAGTGGCTGCGACAACGCTGGATGTGAGATTTCCTTAACCCTTTGCACTCCGAATTATTTTTCAATTTTGTTCCCAACAACTCCCTACTATTTGAAGTGTGTGTTTGAAATTTACTACAAAGGATAGTTCCTCGACTGCTAGTTATATTAAACAATTTTGTTTACTAATTCTATTAAACCTGTAATATCGTGTCAGACTCGTGACGAAGATTCTGAACAAAGTCTAATAAATACGTATGTTATTAATTTCTCCTTTAAACCGAGACGAAATTCTATTTTGGTTTCGTTAATGTGCAGATATTGGAAAACATGTAGGCATACAATAGATATAAATTTTCTCCTTTTTTAGGAAATTACGAACTGCAAAGAAAGTTCTAATCACTGAAAGCGTAAAATAAATCGTAGGGCAAGGGATTAAATATAGCACTCAAACTTTTTTGTAATTTGTACTTGAGGCACTTATATTTGTTTTAACTAAAAAATAAGACAATTAAAAAAGTAAAGTAAGAACCAAACACATATAAGAACCTGTTTTATTTACAGTTCTATTTTTCTGATGTCGAGTCACACTCGACAAAGGAGTGCAAAGGGTTAAGATCTGTGTTAGCTTTTATTTTTCACCCATCAAATCCTGCTCCCCTGTAAAATTTACACTTTATATCATCTGCCTTTGTCCCAGCCAACAATTCAATAATTAAATTGTTTGCTGGAACAGCGTTGGATGATATAAAGTGGAAATTTTACAGGAGAGCTGGATTTCACACATGGGAGAACAATAAATTTCACATTCAACGTTGTTCCAGCCACCAATTCAAATATCAGAAGAGGAATCCAACATTGGGAACTACCGATGAACGGTTGCTTTACTTGAATTTCTTAAAATTATTAAAATTTGTATTTCCTGTTTCTTACAATTGATGAGAATCTTTATTTTGCAGGAACATCCACAGTCTACTGGAATACAGGGTGTTTAAAAATTATTTGTCACGACCACTGTGTTCTATAAACTTCATTAGAAGTAATTTTGAATAATTTCCATCATCGACAGAATTAGCGATGGAGGTAAGGCAGCGCGATGACTTCGCAGTTCATTAGTAACGCGTACATTAGAAAATTAATTCTACAAATGGGAAAGTTTTCTCCGAGAAAAAGAGAACCAACCGTAACGTCACTCTCGCGGAGTAATTACGTTCGAAAACCAAAGTTTTCTGCAAAATGAACGCTCCTCCAATTAAGAGACGTTCTTTTTTATTCCATTAACGTTGCACGCGATTAAACGAATTATCAACTAATTAGAATGGCAAAACAACGATGATTTTAATTTCTATTACTCATTTTATGCATAGAAAAATTAATAATATGATAAAACATCTGATACAGCAAAAAAATATTTTCTCGATTTCATTTTGCAAGGAATAAGGTTGTAAAGATTTATATTATAGAGGTTCACAGTCTAGCCATCTATTATTTCTGGCTTCGTAGATAGTAAACTAAGCATCTCTCAGCAGTTTAGTTAGATTTTTCATATGGATTGAAAAATTTTTAAATACTTTACTGGTCACACTTTTTCGTTTGTTGTGCGACAAAGTTCCCAGTTATACTTTGCACGCAGACACGGAACAAAGAGGACCCATTCTCCCGGAGTAATTAACATTTTAAACTTTCATGACACCCGATTTCCATACAATGACTCCGCCGAACTGAAACGCGAAGTTCGAACGTGCGACCACTGTCGCGTGATCGCGACGGAAAGATAAACAGAAATCCGCAGCCATCGGCAGTGAACCCGGCGATGCTCGATAAAGACGAAATTAATATACTTTTTATCTGCCTTACATCCTACATTACAACAGCCAACAAATTTCATACGCACAAATAACACTTGATAGTGTCGGTGACGCTCGATAGTACATACCACTCCATTTTATGCTTTATCTCTGTTCGGTCTCCTCTGATATCTCGAGTTTGCATTAGATTTTTAGCCAGGTTCTGACGTTTTTCTAAGCTTCTGCTGTCGTCGCGAATCTTTTTATATTTACTCTTCTACATTTTTGTTAAGAGTATCTTCAATGACGCGGGTAACGCAATCTTCCGTTTCGAAATCTCTGGATTCTACTAAAGATGCTTTCTTCACGTATAGTTGGGGGCAAATGAATCTTTTGTATTGTTTAATTACTACTCTAACACTAAATACTCTATTCTCCCAAAAATTGCTTATATTTGAACTGTGATAATTTCGAAAAAAAAATCATTGTACGACATCAGTAAATTCGAACTTATTTGAAAGCTAGAAGCGTCTAGTTTTCATCATCAATTGTTCATTTTATTCGAAAGTTTGCTCACGAGATAATAGAGAAACTGAAGATGCGTTTCTTCTCGCAAATTCGATTTAAACGTCTGTGAAAGTTTTCATCAAATTTTGTCCGTGATTGGAAGCACCTCTTTACAACGACGCCTTAAAAATTGATGCACGATTCTTTTTTAGTCGTTTTATCGAGATTTCAATGAGACGGGTGTCATCAACTTATATTGGTCTTCCTATTTTTTATTTGTGAAGATTAGGGTTGTCACTCTTCGACACGTGGTCAGTAAAATTGTTAATTGTAAGAAACAGCGTTTCTTTCTAATTTAAAAGAACACTACAATGGAAGACCCTGTATTTATATGTAGCAAGTATTAATTATAAAAGCTCGAGATATTTCCGCCGCACTATAATGAGGCTCGAGGACAGAAGTTCGTCGAGGCATTTTACATTGTCTGCAAACAACAAATTAATACAAGCTCCCCAAGGTCCTCAGCTAATGGAACGCGATCTTCTCGTTGTCCGAGACTTTCGATCGAACGCGCGCGCGATTATGCTTTCAATCAACCTCAAGTACGATAGTAATGGAATAATGATATCGATCGGAGATCGGATCAATGTGCTGCTTCCAAGTGGCTCTTATCTGATTACCTCATTGATCGGACGTGCTGTTTTCTGTAATCATTTTGTTCCGTAATAGTGTGACACAACGCAGTTAAGCCGAAAAAAAGATCAGTTGCCAGTGATACTGGATTAGCGTCGAGGTTACGCGATATCATCAACCTTGTTTTTCGTATCGTATCGTCTTTGTGACTGCTTTCGATTGCTGCTTCGCTGTTTTTCGGTGCAACAAAGTCTTCGTGTAACATTTTTTATAACAAACTTTTGCAGTAGGAGAGTCAATTCGACTGCACGTGTGTACGCACTTGTGTGCTGTAAAGTGTGCATTTGGTTTTTGAACATTTTTCAGTATTTTTTGCATTGGACAAAATTAAATTGTTTAGAAATTCACTGAATTTATTAATATCATTCGACTGAGAATAACTAAATAATAATGAAGTGGAATCCAATAATGAAAATATTTAAAGCAAGAAATAGTTACAAGACTTATACTGACTAATACATTTAGATTTGACAAGGAAAGACTTCTAACTTAATCTAATACAACTTTTTGTTATTGTGCCTCACCAATTGCTCAGGGCCGGATTAAGCCCCGTAGCAGAAGTAGCAAATGCTACGGGCCCCGCGCTTTTGGGGGCCCTGCACACGGGCGTTTCATCGGAGAGGCGCCGTAACATTAACGATATTTTTGCTAAAAAAGAAAAAAGGTAATTCATACAAGCGGCCCTGATACAAAGCCTGGGGCCTCGTGATAACATTTGCTACGGGCCCCGCGCTGGCTTAATCCGGCACTGCAATTGCTCACAAAAAAATATTGAAGAGAGGTCAAAGAATGTTGTTTATCTGAGAAGAACGACTATCTTCTATTTTCTTCGATGAATGCGCACTCAAAAACAGATATCCACAAAGATAGTATTTTGGAATAAGGAAATGTAGCAAGTAATGGCTTATTATGAATGACTTCACGATAATGAGCTCTATGTAACTGACGTAACTGTACAGACAAAGCTAATTGCAGTATCCGGTCCATTGCAACCCAACGAGTTGTTCAAGACGCTCGTATCGATTTTCCAGGTAGCGTATTCGTACACGTTCAAACCAATACAATAATCACATACTAAAATACATATTGACATGATGAAGTTGTATTTTGGAGCAACTAAGAACAAGTTCATGAATATTCATACAAAAACATTGAAAAATCGGATTGCCTCCATGACGACGACCCCATTAAACCATCATCTACTTTATTTAAAAAAATAGTTACATTATTGGGTTTTTAATAAGCTATCCTTCAAAATTCGTTAAATTTTTGAGCAAATAACAACTTGAAAAATCTCATTGCCTCATTGATTAAAAATTAGTATGTAGCAGAAATTCACAGACAAATATTCAACCATCTCGGTACCCATACGTGTGACAATAAATCATTGAACGACACTTAATTCTATTAAAAAATAACTTGTTAAATTTTGGAGCACCTAAGAACAAGTTGACGAATAATTCGTCGCCTCTAATAACGATGACCAATTGAACAGGGTCCAACTTGATTAAGAAGCACTAACATTATTGGATCTTTAATAAGTGCTCCACCAAAATGCGATGTGTGTCCGAATAATTCAGAAGATATTAATTTACAAAGAATTCATACAAAAACATCGAAAAATCTCATTGCCTCCATGACGACGACTCCGTTAAACTAACATCAACTTTATTTAAAAAATAGTTACGTTATTCGATGTTTAATAAGCAATTCATTATTTTGAGCACCTAAGAACAAGTTCAAGAATAACTCCTACAGAAACATTGAAAGATCTCGTTGCTTCTATGACGTGGACCAATTGAACAGTGTCCAACTTGATTAAAAACTAATGGCACGATAATTGAGAGATGATTCATCAGAATTGGTAGTGTCCGGACGCGTATCGTCGGGTATTGCAATAATAGAAAGGATGTCCGGTTTCTTGGTGCGGCGTTCTCGCGACTCGTGATCCGCGTTGTGGTTGATTTTACTGACAGTGACAATGCGTGGTTCGGCTGATAGCGGTGGTTGGGTATCGAAGAACAGTAAGCCAGCAACAAGAGCATGCAACCGACCGGCCTTCACTCGGCTCGCCTCGGCCTGGTGGCGCCAAGCTGACCTATCTGTTCTACCAACACAGAACTCGCCTTGCATCAGAGCTCAGGCTCGCCTTGCTCGACTGGCTGGGCTTCGCAGGAAAATGCAGACGTGCTCGCGCAACCATGTTTTTCTCCCCGTCATGTGTGTGTGCGCGTGTGTATCTGCCCGCGTATATTTCTCTCTCTCTCTCTCTTTTTCTCTCGGTGTGCGTTCGTGATAGTGTGCGCATCGTGGCCCGCGATCGCGCGGATCCACGTGTGCGTGCCTCAAACGATCCGAGTACGATGCGCCATACGCGCGTAATCGCGCCAACCTCGCATAACCGACTTCTTTTTCTCATCCGTGCGCACAAGGTCCATTAATTACTACTCGTACGCACCGTTTCATTCCTCCGGGAATCATTTTCTTCCTGTGTCCACGATCTATGCCTCTCGAGAGAACTTATCCGCTCGACTACCGCCGCGCCGCGATTCTCTAACCATGCGCGGTGCTTCTTTCTACCACCATTGGCTGCGCTCTCGAGCTTTTGTATTGCTGTTGGAGCAAGTTTAGAAAATTTCGAGATTCCCGGGAATTTGGAAGCATCGAAGGGTCGATCTCAGAAACTTCGAACGCGATGGGAATCGAAGTTTCGCAGCTTCGAATTTCGAACCTCCGTAGTCAATTAATTAGAAGATTAAAAGAAACGGAGTTTCGAAGCTTTGAACTTCGAAATTTCGCTGCTATGTTATATTTGATAGAATTACAGTGAACTTAAAAAGTGATAGGACACTCCTACATTTCGAAAAAAAATACGCCACCACAGCTACAAGATTCAAGTCGGGCATTTTAAACAAATACCCCAATATTTGATCACGCATTATGTTTATATCAGTACAATTTCATACGATTCGAAGACTTCGAAGTTCCCTTCGAATCTTCAGAGTCGAAGCTTTCCGTCGAAAATTTTAGAAAATCCTGAAAATTCTCAAGATTCCGAGTCCCGAAGAAAATTCTCGATCATCGAGTGCCCCACATTTTTCGAGTTTTCGCACACCTCTAATTGCTGTCCACTTCAGCTGTTCTTCGAGTGCTTCTAAAGGTTAAACTTTTGCGGTGATATATGTAGTCATAGCAACCATTCGACATCCTGATGTATGATTTTCTACCATCTTGCGAGTGGTGCAATTATCCTGTCACTCTAGAATTTCTTCCGGTTAAAGAACTCAGGAGGGCACAGAACTTTTCTGACAAGCTAATACAATAATATTTATCTGGTAATAATGTGCAATTTCAATTAGGATGTTTCCAAAATTTTAGGAAATTATAAAATTTCTTATTCTCCATTCATGCATTTTGCCGCGAGAACCTTTTTAAGCGTGGTGAGTCTATCGAACAACCTTGAAATTTTTATTCCAATCATTTTATTTAAAATTCGTTTATAAAATGAAGTATATCGTATTATATCGTTTAATTTAAAATTGAGTTACATAGTTCAATTTTATTTCAGTTATTTCATTTAAAATTGGTTCATGTAAAATGCAGTTGGGTGGGAAAATGAAATTCAGATTAAGAACAAATTAAGAATGTGTACCAGCAAATCGTATGAAAAATATTTCACATGAGATTTATTAGCGTTAGAGAAAGTAGCTAAACGCTGTAGTGTACACCCACAGTTGCTAATCAGTTGGTAATTAATCTAGATAAAAAAAGCTGAACATCCCCGTATCTGTTACGTAACGCAAAGAAACGCAATGTTTGCGAAACACATCGTTAAAAAAATTCTGGTGATGATAAAAAGCCAACGAAATGATATTGTAATTTCGGGTATTCATTGATAATCGCATGTTTTCATACGGTCAGCGATAAACCGACGCAGATAACTTAGATTACACGAGAGCACTCTCTTCTGTACGTGTTAATTTGCTGATATTCAATGCGGGTTTGGATACCTTGAACTTCTTACAGTATCTCTTCGAAGGTAGTGCTTCACTGAATCAAAAGTCTGATTAACTAGTTGTCGTAATAACAACTCGCGTCGATTTCATTATGTAATAGTAACTAATTTCACAAGTAGTTAATACGCATTCTACGGAAACTTCCTCGACTTCTGGATCAGAGTACGTAGATTTGCGAAGCAACGATTGTCTCTCGAGACCACTAAGGATCGTTGAGATTAGATCACGATACTGTCATCATTAGATTGCGAATCTTCATGCAAAATACAAATATTCCACCTGAATTACAATAAACTGGAGTAACATAGAAATTAATTTTTTCTGTTTATATGTTCAATAGGTTGAAAATGATATAAAAGTATTTTTAAATTCGTCTAATCTTTTTAATGTTTTAAATTACAGCTACTCATTATTGTCATAAATGCATGAAATCCGCTGTCTAATAATTACTAGACAGTGAATGTTCATGTAAAATAAAAATTGTCTACACGAATTGCAACAAATTGGAGTGAAATAGATATTAATTTTTTTCTTAATATGTTTAATATAAGTTGAAAGTAATATAACAGTATATTGAAATTCTTTAAATGTTTTTACTATGTTGTATTATACCTCCTCAGTTTTATCAGAAATGCATACGATCCGCATAATCGCAATAACGACTTGTGAATACTGATTTCAACAGACGTACAGTTTAAGTGTCACCAGACGGACATTTAAACAATTCAGAAAAAGGCTGATGTTCATAATGTTTTGATGTTGTCAGCAAGATATGTAGAAGTAGCACCGGTATTTCTTTTTTGTACCGGTTTTGTTAGTGCAATCAGCGTTCATGTAATTCTCATTACACGGTTTCCATAGTGACGCACGTGATGACCATGAGTGCACTTCCCAGTTTGCATAATTTTTAGTAAACACTGTTTATCTCATGGAAGATTGATTAGTGCGACGACCGTGGTCGACAATTCCCACGGAACTTTGAACCTAATATTTTATAACATTGTTTTTTAAATTGTTATTGCAAAAAATTAAATACTTGCGGCTTCAATTGGTTTTACACCTTTCGTTATTGGCCAAGTATTCAATGTATAACAAGTGTAATATATAATGTTCATTGAATAATATACAACATTATAATAATATACAACATTATAATAATATACAACATTATAATAATATACAACATTATAATAATATACAACATTATAATAATATACAACATTATAATAATATACAACATTATAATAATATACAAGTATTGATATATATTATAATAATATATGTACAATATAATGATATAATAATAGTATGTATATTTAATTATTGCCATGTTTTATAGTTTTATAGCAGATATTTATTTAGACTATATTGGAAGAAAAGATTTCATGTTTTATAAAACTATGTATGTACTAAATTTTTTATTAACGTCAACACTTTGGACAAACATTAAAGAATATTTAAAAATCGAAAGAAATAGTAAATGCACAATGTTCAAACAACTTACGACACTGTCTTAGTCAAAGCTTGTTCGTACTTCACAAAGTAGTTGCATTCGATCAATCGTTGCAACATGAAAATTGTCACCGGAACAAATGCTGCCGACGCACGTGTAAACGTTCATTAATTTACAACAAAAACGCATAGCAAGTTTAAATTGCTGACTAATGATGATTTTCAATGCTCCACCATTACGTTTTCAGAAGTTTAGCAACGCTTTAGATACGACGCAAGAAGTATAAAATGTCACAAAGTCGTTCCTAAGTGTAATAAATTATGTTTTATCTACGCGAGTGCAAATAAATCATGATAGTCAAATTCATTTCACTGAACTCGTGGAATTCTTCGGTGTAGAAGAGGTCGAATCTACTTCTGATTTATGACACTGGAAGCATTATTTTCAACCTACTAAGAAAGAAAATAAACCTTCATTTCACTCCAGTTTGTTGCAAATCAGGTAGAAAATGTTTATTTTGCCTAAAGATTTGCAGTCGTGTGGTTTCTTGGAGGTGTTGAAAAATAATAGAGAATATGAGTCTATAAATATTAACAGTCCCGTGTGCAACCCCTAAGCGTATTTACCGTACGTGAACTGGTTTGTTTGTTAACTTGTTTTTGAGATACAAAGGCGGTCACTGCCGCGAAGCGAGACGCGGAAAGTGGGTCCGCAGAACATCGCTAATTCCCGTCGTCGATCGTGTAACTGTGATCACGCCAAGGTCGAAGGGACTCGAAAGGACAGAAAAGCGGAACGAACGGATGAAGGAGGATTTATCGTGTCTCATACGTTGATCTCTCTTCGTGTCCGTTGGGGGCCCCCCGCCCTGCCTTCGAATTTATACGAGCAGGCCATCGAAACCTGCTTTTCGACCGGTTGCCCTCATCGGCCCCCTCGCGCAAACCCCTTTCGCCTCGTCCCGCCCCCTCCTCGAATATATATCCCGGTAGTACCGGTCGTCTTCTTCTTCTCCCGCAAAGACCACGGTACTTCGTCGTCGTGTCAAGTTCACTGCTACCGTTTTTCGTATCTTGCTCCTTTCTTGTCTGTTTCTTTGATTCGTCGGCTCCTTCTTCCACCCGGCCCCCTATGTCTCGATTAAGCTCGAGACCTTGCTCCTCCGCGAGAGCCTTTTCCTAAAAACCTACTCGGCCATCCTTGATATCTCTATTCCTTCCGGTTCCTTTCCCCAGTGACGTCACTTTGTCTATTAGATCCTGGGATCTTTAAGCTTTAAGGGGGTAGACTCGTCTCCTCGCGGAGTAATTTGCATTATTCGGCAGCATGTAGCTATCGCAGCTTTATCAAAATACATAACTACATACATAACATGCGCAGCTTTACGCTTCCGAATAATGCAAATTACGCCGCGTAAGCGTTAAAATAGGAAATTTGGGGGCAACTGCGGCCTAGATTGATTTTATAATAACTATAATACTTTGCATTATCTAGAAATCAGAATCCTGAAAACGAGAGTCTACCCCTTAAGTTGTCTTGTTGACACATTGTCTTCTGGTGATCGTCTCAAAATTTTTGAAAGTCTGTAATTGTATATGGTCGAGTCATAAATAACTTACGATACGAACAACAGATTTTCTAGCTAGCTGCATCGGATGTTATTTATGGCTGAACCTAATATACAGGGTGGTTCGCCAGATATTACCACCTCGATTTTCGTCATTATTATTATTCGTAGCGAACAATGTTTATGTAAGGTTGAATGGTTCCGAGAGATGCATAATTCGGTGTTGTGCGTTTTTTTTAAGCTGGACGCGTAGAAGAGATATGAATGAGATAGGATGAGTATCGTATGTTTTTTTCCTGCACCAATCGATAAAGCTTCGTATTCTCTACAAAAAAGTATTAAACTATTAATATCGAAAAACCATTAGTTAAGGAAATATTTCAATTTTAGTGTCATTTTAATATGTCAATGTACTATTGTATGAAAGTACTTAAGAAGATAAAATATTGCAACATTTTCATTTTGCCCGAGGATGTGCAGTCTAATGATAATGAACGTGTTAGGCATAAAAACTGGCAACTCTGCACACGCATATAATTCGAGGAGTCAAATATCCTTGTATTTAATTTTCGAACGCTGATTACCAGCAGCTGACATGGCAGTCAGCATGTTAACTCCATAGTGAACAAGTCTGTGTCTGATACGAGCGAGCCTGATAGTAAAAGGATGGTACATATCACGTTTCATAATTATATAGAATCCTCTAAGAGAACGTTTTGCTTGTTACGTACGCACGCGTAGAAGATTTATAAGAAAAATAGTGCCGACTTGGAAAACAAGCACTTCTTTAAAAATTCTTGTTGGAGATATTTTTGGAGCGTTATACATATACATTTCGTAGCAAACGCGTGTACATAATATCATAAATACTAATATTTCAAATAGCTTTTCAATTGTTATTTAATTACACACACACATGTGTGTTGAAATAGTTTTCATGTAGCTCATTGTCAGATGGATTTCGCGATGTTCACATTTATTAAATTTTGTTGGAGCTCTCGATCCCGAGTCTGTCACAATATTATGAGGCGAGGGGTTAATAACTTGAACTGCGTCGAATGACTTGTAATATGGAGAATAGAAAGTCATAAGAAGGATGTACACACTAGATTTCTCATCCTGATTCCCAATAGTTTAAGGATGCTGGAGACATCAACCTCGGAAGTCAACTTCGTTCACGCTACTGTTCGGATAATAGAACAATGATTGGTAAATCGTTAGTATATCGTACAATAAACGTGTCCTATCATATGTGTATCGATCGTTTCAAACTGAATAGTTTGCAATGCATTCTGACAATAAAGAATTCTGATCTCGAAGGTTCGGATAATCGAGGTTCCACTGTGCCGTGAATTAAACGAGTAAACATGATCCAAACTGTATCGTGTTTGGGCTCATTTTAATCAGAAAAATGTCGCGAATGTGTTGATAAAAGGTCTATTAATATTCATTAGAAACAAAAAGTTTAATCATTTAAATTGAGTCTATCGAGGACTGTATGAAAAGTGCTAACGATTTCAAGTTTACTGGATAAAAGATACAGCACTATACTAGTTCAATAACAGAAGAGAACTGTTAAGGTTGCTACCAATGCAGCAACTTTATTAAAAAATATATTTAAACTAGAAACAATCGATTTTTTCTAAATGTATATTGTCCTGCATGATTGGCTAAGCTAGATTTAGGTTCTGTTGGCTCTAGCTAACAGAAGGTTCTGCCAACACCCCGAGCCTCTACTTTTTAGGCATGTCTCATAATTTTGTCGACTAGTGTACATCTTCTTTCTTCATCTTGTTCTTCGGTCTGTCTTCTTCCTGCTGAGAAGTCCGTCTCCGTTGCTCCCTGGCTTACCATCCGGGCTACTGTGCGTCAAAGCGTTCTCTCTCGTACGTCATTGGTAGCCAGCTGAGGCAGCTGCCGGCCGGCTATCGGCTACCATAATCTCCTTCTGCCTGAGATTTGTTCTCCGCGCCCATTTCATCTCTGCGTTTACGACACACCGCACCGGGCCAGGCCAAATGCGACCGGCCAGCCGCGAAGCAAATCGAAACGATGATTCGAGAAGAACAAGCGCGTTCGATCGCGTGACCGGGCTCTGCCCTTCGAATCGCAGTAACGCATCAACAATCCCGAACACTTCTTGTCGCTATCTTACTCGCCGACCGATATGCAATATCGTTCTTTTATCTGGTTAAAGGTGGGATCTCCTTTGCGCGTCTGGACGCAGCGTTTCGTTATCCCAGAACCTTTTATACTCCATTGATAGATCAGTTTCATTTTAATTAGATATTAGCTTACCCGGTAATATATGTATACTCAGATTTCTTGAAATGTCGCGAGCAAACGACATTCGGGTTGGATGCAATTTTATTTATTTTCAAAGCGATTTTCCATACTTTTAATCTATCCACTTGCTCCACTTTACCGAATGCATTTGTAATGTTGACTACGCGTGTATTCGGCTTTGGAAAACTGTGAAAACGGAGCAACAAATTTTCACTCGCTCTACTATCACAATCTTCCATTGGACAGTAGACCAAATTTTTTTGCTACGCGGTGGAAAACTTCCAGCTTCTATAATGTTATTCTTAATTAACACTGTAAGTTTATACGCCAAGCTTACAGTATTCTTTTTCTTTCTCTTTCTTTTCGGCTGTCAGATCCCAATAACGACATTGTTCGATTGGCTTTTGTTTTGATTCGCGGTGAACGATTGTCTAGAAGATGGCGACGCGACGTTACACATTTCTTGGAGAGAGCCGGTTCTCTTTTTTCGCTTTTATTCCAGCGGCGATTGTGGGCTGCTTGACACGAGAGTTATCACAACGGCCTACCGGTGATCCGCAGCGGCGTCGACGGGAGGTTACGGAAATGTGGCGCCAAGATATTCGTTAAATACATATGTGCTTGGTAATCATGCATGCCTTTGCACGCATAATGTGGAGTATCGAGTGGTCGTCGTGCGATTCCTACACGTTTATTCTGGTGATAGTTTCGGCACAGTTCCGCGATGATCATTCTTTGATTTGAACCTTTCGACGATAGCAGAGCCTGGGTCTATTTTGACCCGAAATATCAAACCCTGCACTCGACGCTGTTTTAACTCCAAAGACATTTCTACTGACCTGGAACATTCCCATTGTATTACACGATTTACTTCATTTCGTGCATATACATAGAGAGTCGCCACGAATTACGTTGCCACGAAGCGTGCAAGAATACCGAAAATTCAATACAGTATTAGCAATAGTTTTCTGCAAATATTTCGAAAACTAAAAGCGACCCCCCATATTGGAAATCTATAACATGTTTAAATTTCATCAAAATCGGAGCATAGTGGTACTTTCCGAATAATTACCGCATTTATTAAGGATGTGTGTGCACGGCGGCTGGTTTCGTAACGCATTGTCCGTGCAAAATAAAAATTGCACGAGCGCAACGCTCGGAAGGTCGGGGCGATATGTTATACTGCGAGTAAACACGGAGCTTATGCATACACGCACATTATGTGTTCGGGCAACTGTATATTTGCGAAAACAGTAGCGGAAATGCGTGGCCGCGTTTGCGATGGAATTTTCATTCAAGCCGGCAATTAGTATTCCAACCGTCCCCGGTGTAGACTTCCAACGCGTGTCTTTGAAATTCCTCGTCGGTCTTATCGAATCACGTTGTCACGAACGGTGTGTAGCCACTTCATTCGTGAAGATCCAATATGCCATTGAGCACTGGCCGTTGTGCAATCGTAATGTGTTCTTTTGTAGACTTTGTAGATTTACGACAGAAAAAATTCAAGAACGTCAATTTATTAATCTCAGATTCTTCGGATCAGTAAGGGGAGAAAGAAATTTCTTGCTGGCTTCTATTTCTTGCAATCGATGCGAACACCTAGCAGTCGATACGACATAAAATTATAAATAAATAAAAAAAATTTTCTATTTCTCGTATTCAGTAGATCGAAAGAGTATTTGAACACTAAATTTCTTATTCTCGATAAATTGTCAGTTTTCGACGTATGATAATTTCGTTTAAAAAAATAGTACAATAATAAAACTCATTTTACGTACATACAGACATAAATGAAAAAGTTATACGGGCTTTATTATAATTTTGGAAGTATAAATAACAAAAATAACTACATAAAAATGCAGCTGTAAACGCAACAAAGTTAGAAGTTTAATACAACAATTAAATAAATATATCAGTATCTAATAATAATTAATACAAATAAAGAAAGGTAGTTTATAAAATATTGAATGTGGCTAGTTATGCTAAACTCGGTTAGTTTGTACTAAACTTTTACGCTTCCCCCTCTTCTGGAAAAAAGGAGAAAGCGTTCCAGACAGAAATCTTGAGCTGCGTTTCATTGACTATCGAACAATACTATCATCCTTATCGGCGCACCCTATCTTACTATGATTATTGACACTCCGCGTTATCGCATCCGAGCAGTGTCAAATACGATGTACCTATCTGATAGTTTGTTCAAAAGCTGGTAGCTTTCCATTCATAGTTGTTTCCCGTTCTCTCGAGAATTTTCACAAATCCCAGTTCCGTATTAGATACGCTCTTGGAAGTGTATCGAGTGTATTTGCGAAATCAAAGACAGTTTTACGCGATTTCCCTTACTTTTATCTTCTGCAATAATCTCCTCTGATAACAAGGCAGTGCCACGTGAGGTTGCAATTGCAGACAAAAATTACAAGCAGTAAATTATCTATTTATAGTGCAACAGGACTGTCTAAAATTGAATATAGTCAACGAAACTGGAGCTTCGTTTTATTTACTGTTTAACAATGCCAACAATTTCTGTTTGGATCCAATCTCTACAAATTGGCCCATACAAATTTATATCTGCACAAATATCATGTCGTTCTCACGTCGCCATCCATATTATGAAAATTAATAGTACTTTTTATTTGTTTTATCAGAAAAACATTTTCGGGGCGATTCTTAACGTCATTCGAAGTAACTTTTTCCTTTGCTAAAATGTTCTCCAAGGCTTCGTTAAGGAGCTATTAACGAGAAACACAGACCAACCAAAGCGCGGCTTCTACGGACGGAGTCGTTGCCACGCCCTGATTGGTCCGTGTTTTTCGTTAATAACTGCTGAACAAAGCCGCGGAGAACATTTTCGCACAGGAAAAAGTTACTCCAAATGACGTGTAGAATCACCTCCTTCAAGTACAACATTTTTGAGACACCCTGTTGTTCGTCAGATTTGAATAAAATGGCTGGCGAAAATAGGAATTTGAATAAAGACTCAGTCGTCAGGGAAGCGCACTGCGCGACAAAATGGCACTTGAAGCAAATGTTTCACTTACAAAACAATCTTACAATAGATAAATAAAACCTTTCTCACATTTTATCTGAGACGTCTCTGATTAATCACAGAACGAAACGTTCATTGATATTGTAACTGACGTGAAGTATCGCGAGATTATCGGGTATTCTAAATGCGCAGTATTTATCGAGTACACTCTTGAGAAACGTCGAGTGGGTAACATGAATATATGCATGTAATCAGAAAATTTGATCTCGCACGATCCCGTGATTGGCGCACGAAATTTCAGAGGTACGTCAAACCGGCGAATGCTAATAAATGCTTTTTATAGTACGCATTTCTTGTGTTTGATTTGCTAGAGAGAAACGCCACGTGGGTGACGCACGAGGTCTGCGAGGAACGTTTTCTTACACTTCTGGGAATTCTCATAAGTGGTTTTGAATGTGTCTCGATTCGACGAATTTTAATCGACATACGTCACTGCACTGTCGAAATAAAGCTATTGAGATATGTATTGGCTGAACACGTGAGAGAATTTAATATAATTTGATTTTTCGTTTTGCGAAGGTCAAGTGACCCAATTCACGGAAGGATTCTACAGTGTAAATTTTTTATTGTTAATTTGCTAAGAGCCCCAATAAAAGAGGGAAAAAGAAATTGACGTGTAAGGAGGAGAAAATTAGATTTCTCTAAATTTGTCTAGCACAGTATAAATCTTTTATATTTAATTCGCTGAGATCCCCACTAAAAGAGGAAAAATTAAATTTATTTAAATTTGCCTAGAATGGTGTAAATCTTTTGTTTTTAATTTGTTGAGAGCCCAAAATAAAGGAGGGAGAATTAAATGTGCATATTTTAATCTGTCTACCACAGAGCTCGTCTACTTTTAATTTGCTGAAAGCACGAGTGAACGAGAGGAAAATTTATTTGCTTCAATATATTTATGCCAGTATGAATACGCATAAATTGCTGCAGTCTATTTACTGTACACCACTCCCATATTTTTACAGAATTATGCAGTTTCGTATTTATTCGAGATATTTCTTCGGAGCAGATATTAACGGTGACAGCCATAAAAGATATTTCGCGAAGGCGCAGTAAACATAGCTAAAAAATGGCGACGCCGTCGAACGAAAAAGCCCCGGTGGAAGTACTCAGAAAACATTCGATTAATCTCGCAGTTTCAGCTAATACATTACGGCAACCGATTCGTAATTTCCGCCGCGCACCGGCTGCTATATTTTCGTAATGCTGTCCATTAATTCTTTACGCCCGTGACAAATGCGGCGAAACGCGAGCGTCCGGTGACACGGCGGCGGGTTAAAGTGTGAGCAATGAATTACAATTAAAAACATCATCCGAAACAAATATATATAGTAACATAATCCGTTGGGGGCGATAACTCATTCGCTGCAGCACGCGGGAATTTTTAAAGGAGAGGGGGGTTCGACACATCTTCAAGCGTTTTACAATTCAAATGCTCGCTCTCGCTAAACAAGGTCAGATATGCAACTGGGGCGAGTCGTACCTTTTGTCTAATTGCGAGAAGGCAAAAGGAGAGGGGGAAATTGTAAACGACGTTAGAAGCTGTAATTTTCCGGGACATCCGTGATGCTCCATTGTTCCGTGCGCACTTTTTCGACCGAGCGATTCTGCTGTCGATTTTCGCGCGCGCTCGAGCACCATAGCGAGATGGTCGGAAAAGTTTTGAACCGTGCGCAGTTCTCGACAATAATTGCTGAGAACAGTTTCGAGGATCGTTTCGTGCACTTATACATATTAGTTATTTGATTAATCTCTTAAAGGGGGAACCTTGTGTAGAATGAAATTGTCGGACGCTCGATCCTTCTGTCCCTTTTCAACTTGACAGCGTTAAAGTTAAAACCTACACCAATGTACAAAAAACCGCAGTAAGTTAAAATGAATTCCAATTTTTCACGATTTTTCTGTTGCTCAAACTTTAAACGCATTTTTCTTGAAAAGTGCCGTGCAACATAGCTCAACGTAACTCAAATATATTCTATAAATAATTGGCCTCTCAGCATAACGAGCTCCGATTTTCTAATTTTTTATTTAAAATATTGTTATTAACACCTGAAATTTTGCAAATTTTAATAAAAGAAGAATGTCATGCTGAGCGTGTTTGTATAAACTAACGATTCCATTTTGATTTGTTTGTTTCTTATCATGTTTGACACACCCCTGGTATTTAGTGTTGTTGCAAGTCCTTTTCAGTCTGTCTTGATATTAGCTCGTAAAAAGACCTTGTTCTAAATTTCATGACACGGAGATTGTCGAATGGATTCCTGCTATTTTCGAGAAACGGCCCACCGCGTGTCGCTGAGTGTCTGGTGCGTCGTCCGCGCATCTGGTTCGCATAGTGGTGACATCGTGCCGAGACATGGCATCGTCCCGTTTTAATTCCATGTAGACGCACCGTCTGGGCCGACGCGCGACGGAATCGACAAGGGAAAAATAAACGCGTGCACGTAGGCACGGACCAAGAGAGAGAGCACACGGTCAGGAGTCTCGCGGTGGCCCGTCGTCGTCGTCGTCGAGGTCCACTTTCGGTATGCAAGAGGAGAACGCGGCACGACACGCGGCTATATTAAACCCGGCCGACGACCGTGTGCGTGCGTAAACTGCTGGTAAGCTTGCAAGCACCGGCAGGCTTTCTCGTTTAACCCGGATCAGCCGTTCCTCTCGACGATAACCCTCGCCCGTCCGCCTGTTCTTCCGACCGCAGATGCGTTTCCTCGCTATTTCTTCCTCACCGCGACGATTCCGCCATCGAAATCTCACCTTTGGACCCGTCTAGCAACGGGGAGACCAGATTTGTAACAATTAGTAAGGTAATTGTTCCCGTAAGCAGCCTGTTGAAGCCGCTAGCCGGCCATTTTGGGCATTTTTATTATTAACCGTCGAACAGCGGACCATTCTCACAAGTATGTACAGTCTGTCATAGTAATATTAATTATTAGACTGCGGATCTTTATGCATAATAAAAATGTTCTGCATTTATTATATGGGAAGCAGAAATAAAATAAGAATTGATTTTATCCTTTAACACGTTCCGTGCCATAAACCTATCGAGCCTTAAAAGTAACTGGTACATGTTCCCTTGTAAAAATTACAAGATTGATTTTATTTAGACTTTGTGCGACTCCTATTATAATGCGTGATCTCTACTAAAGATATTTATACAATCAATTCTTATAAAATCATTTTCATTATTTCAATAATTGTGAAATAATAAATCTGGAACCAGTCATTTTGACCGGTGGTGGTAGGTTTACATAGTGTTAAACTATCCATTCAGGTTGCATGTATTAAATACCACTGACGGTACACGCTGACGCTGACATATTTATTTAATGCGCTAAAAACACATTTTATAACAAGTTTAACACTGTAGAATGTATTTCTACCAAAAAAATTGCGGCATTATAAAGAAGGCAGCATAAAACAAAACACATAAGTCTGTTCAATTGTCGAGCAAAAACGGCTCTTACATTAAATACAACATTACAGTATTCTTAAATTTTTTAAATCTTTTTCTGTTTCATATCTTACCTAACCAACTTCGTCATAAATGCACAAAGATTCGCAGTCTATTGATTATATAGTAATACATATTGAGATTCGATCAAACGACTTTGATTCTTTTGAGAGGTTAGAATTAGTTTTGAGAGGTTAGGCTAGCTTAAATAAAAAAATTCTTTTGGTCGGAATCATGGAAAAATTTAAAGATTGCTTTTTACAAGTTTTTCATCTGGGCTTATATTGGAGATTTAAATACCGCATTTGATAAACATATGTCGGTTATGCAGAAAGAAGTGATTCCTGAGGTCATTCGAAGTCACTTTTCCCTTTGCGAAAATGTCCTCGGATGCTTTATTAAGGAGTTGTTGTTGATACCGATATTGATCAGTACGTCTTCTGACCCCCTATGAAATTAGCTGCCCTAAATAACCATCGATAAATTGCAAATCTTTCTATGCAAAATAAAACTGTTGTAAATCAGTTGTAGGAAACAGAAGTTTAATAAAATTGTGTTTCTTCTTTCAACAAATTCTTTGTACGATACTTATCATTTAAAAATGGTTGGAAAAGCCAAGTGGGATAAATGAGCATCATATACAAAATGTATATATATACAAATTATATACATTGCGGACAAATTCGTGGTAATATTAAAAACTCATTACAGTTGATATCGATAATATCGCCATCTTTATTGAAGCAAGTTACGATACTTATGAACGGGGGTGTACATATTCGTCCGCTAGTATGCACCCACGAGGTGTATCTAAAGGCGGTCACACAGACACAATCTTGCTGCCCGTTTCGCCAGTACAGTCATAAGTTTGTCACGCAAGGCGGAGCGTGTATGCAGCATGATTGTTTGAACATATGTTCTGAGCCGCTGCCAGCATTCGGTCATCATTTAGTGGAGTATTATTGCTTCCCTCATTATGGAATCTTTTTTTGCAGTAGAGGGTGTCCGTGAGGTTAGTGTTTTTGTTGTCCGTGGAAAATATATGGGAAAAAGAGAAAAAGGTACAGAAAGTTATACTGTTCTTTGGACAACGAATGTTGAGCTGTATCGTGAACGATTAATGAATAAATCGATAACTCTACTCTTAATAGATGAGGAATTATTAAGCTGTATTGCATCTAGGAATTTGTGAAATCCAAAAAAAACCGTGCATATCAACAAAAATCAATATTATTTTTCTTATATTTTTAGCACAAAAAACTGTTCGCTTAACAAAATAGATATTGCTTCTTTTCATAAAATCATTTTTATAAAATGACCCACAAAGATACGAATTTACATAAAAGTTCGCGGTATAATAATTATACATATTTTGTATATTACTAGACTTGAAGCTAGATTTTAGAATGCGTCCAGTTTTATTTAAAAAATCAAATCTTTGATCCCGCTGTTCTCTTAATCACACAAAAATTCAGGTTCGCTAGAGTTTACCATCATTCCTGAAATAATAGACTGTATAATGTATACGCAATAAACAAAATGTATACAGTCTATTTTCTATGTTAATGAAAATTGCTTCCCAACCTACTTTATAAAATATATTATGTATCGAGAACTAATGGATATCGAAATAAATATCTTGAATGGACACTGTTGATAGTATGCACAAAATTCAAACTTTATTAAACATGTAGTTAGTTTAAAATACAATTGCGAGCAACTAGTGAAGGTGAAAAGAATTGGTCTTTATTGCTTAAGTGTCTGTTTGATTGTCTCGTTGTAAGCTTAAGGGGATCATCTTGTGTAGAGGGTCAGAGCAATCGACTTTTTTACATTTTTTCAATCTCCGTGTCTTCGAGAATGCACCCTCTAAACAATTTTAACAAACTCACAAAATTGAAAAAATTATAACTGTATCTTTATGCCAAATAAAAAATGTTTGCATTGTTTGAAAGACACAGGTGCCAAATAAAAATTTCTTTCGTCATTTCATTATCTGATTAAACCGAAACTAATACACAGGTGTCCTCAAATCGTTTTAATATGACCACGGCTTGAAATTGTGCGTAGCCATTTTCATCAAAAATGCATAAAATCCGCAGTCTAATTATAAAACTTAATTCCACATACAGCAAAAACTTTCTAAAATTGGTCCCTTATTTGTAACTACTTTAGATCATTTTAAAGAGTGCTTAGACGTTAACTATTTGTTTAATTTTTTACTTTAACGTTTTCACATATTTCTTAATCTTCAATCTTCTACTTTAGAAATTAATTGGAAAAATATTTTATAATTTTGAATACCAGTCCTGTTGTCAGAAATACAATAACTTTGGACATTATTCATCCATAAAACATTCCTTGCTTTTTAAAGATCGATAAACAAATCTGGAATGTTTGGATTCGATATGGCAGCTAGCTCGGTTTCAAAAAATTCCGGAAGATTGCATCACACGTAACCCCAGACCTTTTCGGAGAGCAATTTTACCGGGAAAGGTCAACTGTTTCGAAAAAAGGGAAGAAGAAAATTGAATTTTTGACAGCCTACTTCCCCTAAATCGTCACCGAGACGATCTTTGCGGCGGATCTGAGCGAAATTATCAGCCGAGCGAACCGGAGAACGTCCTCGCGTGCTAAACTTTTGAAGGTCAATCTCTGAGACGCGTCACAGCGGAAGCAATAAGCTCGCGGCAACTTTTCTGGTCCGAGAGAGGATTCAATGAACCTTCCGGAGTTCATCCCCTTTGCTCGGTATTCAAATCGCAGAACTACTTCAATGGAGACCAATGCCTCCGATTTTATAACTTCGGGAAACTACTGTGCTTCAACGCTTGACGGCCACCGACGACACGGTGCGTTTCGCGTTTTTTAATTTGCGACCGTTTGAAATGAATTTATGAAGAATTGATTCAACGAATTTATTGAGTGTTATTTATGTTCGAGTTGTCGAGGTTTGACTGTACTTTAAAAAATATCACCTGCTGTTTTTGTAATAAATAGGTAACACTTTTCATCGCAGCTTTTAATTCGCAACAAATTCTTGAATAATTTCGACGTTTGGAACAGCCTTAATTATATGCGAATTCAGTTCTCAACTAATTTCGAGCAATTCGATCGCATCTGATGTGTCGAGTCGAGTCACGTACTCGAAAGCTTGGAATCAGAAAACGGGGATACGGAGAATTGCAGAAAACTATAAAACGCCGTATCGGCTGGAATACAGAAGATCAAAATGTTGGAATTACAGCTGGAAAGGGCATTGATATTCGTGATAGACGGCCGATCGAAATCACGCCAAGTACCGAGACGCGAGGACTACACTCGTTGCTTCGCGTAATCGGCGCGGTTACGCAATAGTATAGCGGCGGTTACCTTGGCCAATGCAAATACACGTCGTTATTCGTCTAGAATGCTTGCTATCGCGACAACCAATCACGTTCAACTGCGAGTGTAAATTTTCAAACGTTATACACGCCGCACATTACGCTTCTTCATTAATACATATTGCCATCGAGCACTCCGCCGCACTACTTAAGCGCGATACAAACAAATTATGTACGGCAGTGAACCTGCTTGTTTTACTTTCCTTCGGGTTGCTACTGCCGCGGATCATTCATATCCCATTTGGTTTACAAGTTATTCGTCAGGGTACAGCCTGATAGTTTTGATTTTTTCTAACGATGCACAGTGGAGTATTTCACCCGAAAATTTGGAAAGAAATACTTGAAATTTGTCACAGAGGGTTTCCCTTGAAAGCCTTATCGAATGGTGTGATCAAAGATCAATTTGGTTTGAGGGCATTATTCAAATGCCTTATTTAGAAACTCAGCGTAGAATATTTGACTCTGATTCTGTACACGCTTGTCACAGTTTGTTTGCCCAACAAAAAAAGAAATAATTATTTACTTCCAATTAAATGATCAAACGCGCTTAATTATTGCTTTAATACGTCATGTTTATGACACGACGTGGTTCTGCAATTTCAGAAAGTTTTATTACTGGTTATATAAACGCGTTCATTTGTTCTTTCAAATTATTTTGCTCCACTTTGTTTTAGGATCGTTATACATATTCGAGCAACATGCTCGTAATTAGAGAGCAAGGAATAATTTTGCTAATGGAAAATGTTTCATAGTATAATGGAATACTTCAACCTGTCAGTCTAAATTTATCACAAAACTTGCATTGTAATGAACTGATGCCTGAATAATAACAGTGTAGGCGGATTAATTGAGCACGTAATTTGAGCTTGAATTAACTACGCGGATCGTTAACAAATACAGAATATATCCGTCGGTAATAGTAATCAGTGAACAAATATAATAACAGACATTTGCGTTATTATCGTGCGGTTTCGTTGACAAATATTTAACAGCACGACGGACACGCTATTAACCCTTTGCACTCCTTTGTCGAGTATCACTCGACATCGGAGAAAAATAAAACGAGTTTTTATATTTACTTGGTTCTTCCTCTATTTATTGAAGTCGGATTTTTTAGTTAAAAACAAACATATGTTCCACAAATATAAATTACTACAAAGTTTGAGTTTTACTGTAATGCGGATATTTGGCTCTTTTGACTAACGAGTTTGCCGATCACTGAGCCATCAAACTTTATACACCTCTGCAAAGAAACTGACTTCTTTTTGATCACACTCGTATTTCGGGCACGCGTTCCGGAACGGTGGGCTCGAAAAAGGCTCGTTTAAATAATTGCAACGGCGCAAGGATCCTATTACGACTTCGTCTCCGCTTCTGACCAGCGTGCTGCTACACGAAGCGCCACTGTTCCAATTAAGGCCCGTGGTAACGAAGCTACTTTTCACGATGATAATCAATCATTATGCATTTCACGGCCTGCCACTATCTTCACTTAATCTCGCTGCTCGTTTTGCTCCGACGCCACGTAAACCTGTAATCAGCGTTTTAATCGCCTTTTCTTGAGCGATTTTCGCGAGAATGTTCTCTAATAAATTGTAGATTTTATGCATTATGCGTAACAGATTTCATTAGCCGGAGATTTATCGGCGAGGCAGGAAAATAATGGCCAATTTTTAGTGGCGACTTCGATATGATATTTCATGGCTCTTCTATTCGATGGACGGTGGACAATTATTTTGAGGATTATTAAGCGATAAATAAAATCATTTCCATAGGTTATTTATTCAAAATTGCACTGGGGAAAAAAATCTCTGTCGCTGATTGGAAGATTCATTGTAATAATATACATGTTTTCTTGTATTTCATAGTATAGATAAAGAAATTAGTGTTTAAGATTGTAAGAATTTATTATAATATTGTCTGTAACTTACTAAAATTATTAGAAGAAGAAATACATATCTACACAGTTCCTATTTCTTGGGCAAAGTGCTATAGTCTGTTGAGAAGTCGCAGTGTAATATATTTTTTATTTTACCACTCGTTCATTTTTACTCTTCTCATTTTGACAATTACAATTTGGAAAAAGTGAAATTGTAATGTAGATGTTGATAATATGAAATCTGTATCTATTTCCTTACAACATTACTGTATTCAAAAAAACGAAGTGAAAAGATGTATTTGTATCACGGTTTTGTCGTTTCCTACAATTCTTTATGCAACTAGTTTGCACCGTTTTTCAAATGTTTACGAAATAATGCATAAATATACTTGTATAATAATAATAATATGTCCCTCTCTTTTATATGGCTATCTATCAGTTTGAATTATCTTGTGACGTGACTTGTGGGCACCAGATACATAATACATACTCTGCTATCTTGGAACATTGTGTCCTATCCATATCGTAAGATATAAAGTGGGAGACAAGTAAATACCTGTGCCAAGGAATTAACTTTCGAAAAACGAGTTTACAGAAATCCTCGATAATGTGCTCCTTGTGTTAATTGATAGCAATAAAGTGCGCGATTATGTCGCCTTCGTCCGCGGAAAATCTAGTCTCATTATCGTCTACGTAATATCCTATGTGACACGAGAAACTCTCAGGTCTTCCAATCTGGATATTTTATTGTATGACTTTGTGGAAAATCCAACTGATTTGTCCTCGCGTAATCCCTCCCTCCTCTAGTGTAACATATCGTGATACAATGTTGCCATAAATTTTTGTCAGAGCCCGTTCAAGTAGATTGCTATCTTCCCCTTTGGATTACGGGAGCTTTTGCCGCGAGGAGTCACACATTGATAAAAGATTGATCGAAGGCGACCGTAGATACTCTACTTCGCGTAGAAGGCAGAAATGACTCGCGGAAAGGTTATACCCGAGTTTAGTGGTGAAATTCACCCCGGCCCGATTTTAATCGAGCTTGGACCATTCGATAGCCTACCCAAAAAGAACCCTCTTTGCTTAGTTTCAGCCCCATATCTCATCTGTGGGGGCAGTTATCGAGGAAATTCGAAAAATCAGTTTTTGTATATATGTATAGCTAAATTTATAAAAATAGAAAATCAGAAATAACAGAAGAATTGTAAAATTACGATCGCCAACAAATTGCAAAAAAGAAAACAGATTGAGACGAGTGCACGCGACAAACATGTCAGTCGTTAACTCATGGTTATTCGTGTGCCCAATTTTTTTTTAATAAATCCGTTTTTCCTTACGGTTTTTCCTCACACATATGATGTATCATTTGCAGATGTTTCCGTTGCAAAATTTCATATTCGCGAACAAGCCAATTGCCTGTTTGTTCACTTTGGCAACAGCATGTTGGCGGTGATTCGAACGTTCTTTCCACGGGGTGCGTTCAACTCGATATAAATTATCGGAGCATTATCTGCGACAATGATTTATTGATTACTTAGAGAACATGATATTTATCTCTTCTGAGAACCGGGCTACTCGCTTTGTTTACAAAACGACGTGACGAACTAGAGATGCGCAGAATGTCGATGGAACATGCGAAGACAAAGAGAATTCTGGGAGAAATTAAAATTTCTACGAGTTTGTTGTTATGTAAGAATCAATTTAAGCAAAACCGTTTTGCGTGAGACTAGGTCTGTATCTACAGGGTCTTCTATTAAGAAGTGTTATTTTATTGAAACAACTCTGCCTTTTTACAATTAACAATTTTCTATAATTGACTATTTTTTACAATTAATAAATTTTTTTACAATTTTGCTAACTACGTGTCGAAGAGTGACAAGTCTAATCTTCACGAATCAAAAGTTGCGCGAAAGTTGAAATGACACCTCTTAATGGAGAACCCTTCATTACAGAAAAATACGGAAGGGAAGTTACACTAGATCTACAGAACCCGTCGTTTTGACAGATTCTAAATTTACCAAATTTACGAATTATTTAATAAATTTATTTCTTCGCGCAAATATTTTATAATAATTTTTTGATAACAAACAGGGAACAATGTGACATTCCGAGTGAACAGCTTTCAATTAAGTATGCGTCGCAGTAGCTCTGTCATCAGCTTTACATCAGAAAAAGAGCTCCTAATCGTGCATCGGCGAAGATAACGAATGGATTAAAGCCATGCTATGTATAATGGAACGAAAACAACTGCGTCTCTAATTTCGATTATCGACAATTAAATCGAGTCGAATTGTTTTAATTAATCGGTCTTTGTTTCAATAGAACAATCATCGTATTTTTCATTGTTGCGAATATGCTGAACACTGTTAATCATTAACGGATAACAATGATATGTTTCTTTAGATTCTATTATTTGTATAAAAAATGTATTTCATTATTTGTGAATTAAATGTATGTTCCCTTACATCTTATAATTTCACTAATTATCTGATGAATTATTTTAATCATCTTTTCCATTTATTTAATTGTTTGATGTTGCTGCGAGAGTGGCCAGATCAGAGGAGTTGAATCGAATCGAGGGGAAAGACCACTCTTACGTAGAACGGTAAGGTAGCCATACTTTCTCGTTTTATTCATTCATTATTACGTATATGTATATGCAACTAAATAATAAAATATTTAACCCTTTGCACTCGGAGCTATTTAAACTCGAAAAGTACACATTTCTTCCAACTTAGAATAACTCCATTCTACATAATACTATTAATTTTCTGGATATGAAATTGATGTAATACCTCATACAAAACTTAAATGTGTAGTAATTGATTAGGTACCAACATATTTAATAATGTAGACAATATTGTGAATAATGGTACAGGGATTTTTTCATAGTCACATCACTCGAGTGCCTCGAGAGCCTGATTTTAACTTTGACAAGAAATTCGAAAAGAATACATCATAAGAATACACAATAAATCAAAAACACATATTTTTATATATAAACGAGAACCTACATATTGTAGACTTTCACAAGCGATATCTAAATCTTTTCGTAACACATGTTTCCTTCGAACACTTTCCCATCGAGATAAAAATCCTGTTCCCAGAATCAATTTCAAATTCGATAGTCGCAACTAAACTTGAACTTTTTACAACTTCACGTGTACTGGCGATAACCTTTTTACCAACTAACCACTCGTTGCATCGAAAGTCAATGTATGTATCTGCCGAATGCATTTACTTATAAAACAGCACGATATTATGCGTATGCCGACCTCCGTGCAATTTACATAAATAGGTTCGAATACTTTGCAGAGATACTTGAGATTGATATACTGCCGCAGAAAGTTTTATGATCGATTGGTATTTCGAACACACATTCAAGGGTGGTGGCGACGAAAGAGCTGTGCGTTATACATATTCCTAAAGGGTATCCCAAAAATGTTGCACTCCCTTGAAAGGAAGTTATTCCTGAGATTATTTAAAATATTTAAAATAATACAATTTTTCCTTTGCGAAAAAGTTCTCCGTGGCTTCGTTAAGGAGTTATTAACGGAAAACACGGACCAACCAGAGCGCGGCTACTTCGGACGGAATACAGTCCGGCCAATCCCAGCGCCGCGCTCAGCGGGACCTGCGCTCTGATTTTCCCATCATTTTCGCTAATAACTCCTGAACAAAGCCGCGGAGAACATTTCTGCAAAGGAAAAAGTTACTTCAGACTTCAAATGAGCTTCGGAATCGCCCCTTGCAAAGAAGTACATGTTCCTGTTGTCTTTTCAGTTCCGTTATTATAATATAATTTAATTATTATAATATACCTATTGATTGTCAAGATTAGACAGAGGATGTTTATGCGATTCTCAATTTTTATTGACACATTTGAAGAAAGTGTCATGAAATAAAATCCTATGTTTAGTGGGAACAGCCATTGTAGATCCAAAACAAATAAAAATCTTACTAAATTAGTCGTATTTACATTTTCATAAGTCATAAACGCATCAAGATCTAGTCAAGATTGACGAGACTTCAAAATCGAATAAGATCAGTTTTGTGCCAGTGATTTTGAGAAGTTCAGAAGCGTGGCGTTGGTATTGGCCGAGCCGGAATCTGCCCGTTGTAGCCGCGCTGTGATTGGTCCGCGGTATTCGTGAATAACTCGGTAACGAAGCCGTATAGAAAATTTTCGCGTAGGAAAAAGTTATTTCAAATAACGTCAGAAATGATCCCAGTCAAGGACATTTGTGGGACACCCCGTATACTAAACGATAGGTCGATTATCGAGCTTTAAAATGCGGGGAAGCATGCCGTGTTATCTTCCGCGGAAAATGTGAAGCGTAAGAGAGAGAGAGAGAGAGAGAGAGAGAGAGAGAGAGAGAAGAGAGTGAGAGAGAGAAAAGAAAATTCTATGGTGCTGTAACTGGCTCAGAAGTGGCTGTGAATATCAATGGGTTAGGTTGGACAGCGTGTATCGCGACGGAAAAAAGAGTCAGCGGCTCCGCATATTATCACTGTCTTCGCTCTCTATGGAGATTACGTCATTTCTGGATTCCATAAAGTAATTACCATGTAAAGTATCGTTATCTTCTCGATTTGAATACGCATTGATACACTGTTACATACCATCAATTTCCCTTGCACGGAAACGACTGCCACGACAAGTATTATTCTGTCGAACGCGCTCACAGCAAGGATTGAGACATTATTTAAACGTTTAAATGCCTCGTCTCGTAATCAAATCGGTATGCGGCCGGTCGTTCTAACATTTTATTCATTTTATCGCACTTTAATATACTGGCCACGCGCTTGTTATAGTTATGTGGCGCAGCAGATAAGCTACGGCATTGTATCTGATTCGAAATTGTTCATTAGCGCTCGAGCCACAAGACGTTGCAAAACGGCGACTCTCAGAGCTTTTATTCGCATTCGGATCTTTGTGCAAGATGAAAATGTTCTGCGTTGATCGTCGGAAGCTAGAGTAAAAGAAAAATTAATTTCATCGCTTAATGACTTTATTGATACGAAGAAGTAGGTTGGCTGAAATGTAAAACAGTAAAAGATTAGACAAATTTAAGAATACTGTAATGTTGTTTTTAATGTAACGAAGTCATTAAGGGATGAAATAAATTTTTATTTTATTTCTACTTCCTATAATAAATGCAGAACATTTTTATTGTGCATAAAGATCCGCAATATAGTAATGAGAGACGCTTCTTCGATATCACAGTGGATTCAAAAGGTATTTGAACCCACAATTTTCGATTCCCCAGAAATTTTCAATATTTTAGCTACACTAATTTTGTTTAAGGAATAGTATAATAATAGATTTGAGTTAATACATATTAAATATTTGTGTACTTATGTTCTTGATTGAAAATGCTACAAGTCGTCTGTAAAAGCATACAAAAATTTTTTCTAAATATAATAGACCATGCCTTTGAATTATAAATATCGACGTGCACAAAATTAATCTAATTTTCTTTGATGTACAGAATCGAACGAATGTGTCCCCAAACTGATCAGCCTCCTCTTTCGAAAAGAACCAACCGAAGTCATACCTAATCGAGCAGACTTATCCACACACGCAACACTTTCAAAGTGCCTCCATTTTTACACGCAGCTGTTGCCACTTACGGCTACAAATTTCCTGGCATGTCACGGGATCCGGTGAACCAGTCTAAACCACTTCCTCAAATGTAAACCACATCGTTCCGCTCCTAAACACTGAACGATGGCGAATCGACATGAAAAAAGAAGACCACGTCGCAAGAGGAAAGGTCAGAAAGACATCTGCGAAGTCTCCACCAAAGGTCACCATAGCAAAGCGTGCGACACACCGATTTCTCCGATTGCAAAAATCCTCCGATTGTTAATATTAGGTGAAGTAAAAAGTTCTGAGCTTACGAAATAAAGCGAAAAACGCTCAGAACTTTTTACTTCGCCTAATATTCCAGCCAGAGTTGGGCAAAAATTTTATTTGTCTTATTATTAGTTAAAAACAAAGATAAGCTCCACAAATATAAATTACAACAAAGTTTGAGTGATATATTTAATATAATTGGTAAACAAAATTGTTTAAAATAAGTAGCAGTACAGAAATTGTTCTTTGAAGTAAATTTCAAATAAAACGCTTAAAATAGTAGGGAATTGTTGGCAACAAAATTGAAAAATAATTCAGAGGGCATAGGGTTAATCTTTTCACTTTTTAAAATTGCATCTACTTATTTTTGTCAACAATGCATCAAATCCGAAGTCTACGTATAATAAAAGCAAGGATCGTCGCGGAGCTAATCACGGCGGGTTGATTCGGTGACACAAGCTGCAGGGGGAGCCGGTTATCCAAAAGGGATTACGGGTTTTCGCGGTACCTAGTAGTAACCTGTCGGGTTATTACGCTATTACAAGCAAGGGGACCATTAATGGGGCCCATGCTGTGCACGAAGCGGTCACGTAACGCACGCATGCAGCCAAGCCCGCTCCTCTGGCTCCTCTGCACACGCACCTCTCCGGCCAGAAACGCGTAACCATGCGCTACGCGCTTTTATTGCGCACACCTCGGGTACCGAACCAAGTTGCATTACGCTGCTCGACAAAATAATAAGACGCTTTGCATACTGTGAATGTTTATACACTCGATCCGAGTCTCTGTATTATTTTTTCAATAAAGAAACTTGTGGTTTATAAAAATTTTCGAAATAAGCTGCAGTATCAAATGGGACAGGATTTAATATGATTATATGGAAAATATGATTTTCACTTATTTTGGATCTACAAATGCTATTGTCAATGAAAATAGGATTTGCTTCGGTCTCACTTTCTGAAAATTTGTCTACGAAAATTGAAAATTTGATGATAATTGCAGAATACAGGAGCTAGATAGATATTTATTTCTTTTTCCAATAATTTTACTGAGAGAGAGAGAGAGAGCTGGAATTAATACAGTAACATTTTTAGATGCTTCAAATGCTTTCACAGTGCTCATGTACTCATAAGTGCAGAAAGATCCGCAGTCTAATGATGAGAGTTGATGATTTAGCCAAATTATTTTAGATCAAATGTTCCAAAAACTGTGAATTTGAAAATTCTTTAAAAATTTCCAGACTTTCATATTGTCACGTGGTGCAGAATAGAACGATATTAAGAAACAGAAAATTATGCTTAAATTGAAAGAAAATGGCGAAGGATTCTCTTCTCTATCTTAAAGACATGATTACGAGATGATGATTTAGTCAAGTCAATTTAGATCACATTTTCAAAACTAGTGCATTTGAAAATTCTTTAAGAAAATCTAGATTTTCATTATGCCGTGTGGCGCAGAATACAATCATTTCAAGAAACAGAAAATTCTGCTTAAATTGAAAGAAAATGGCAAAGGATTCTCGAGAAATTGAATAGTTGCAAATGGCAAGTCGTCTCGTGCAGGATACGATGGTTCAGCGTAATCTTTCCGTTTTTTGCGAGTTAAAAAAAGGAAGTTCCAAGTAGAAATTAGGTAATTTCTGCAGAATGCAATTAATTCGACCCCAAGTATGCCATTGGGCGTAGTTCGGCGAATTAGAAAGCGTAGGAAACGAATTGCTACAGTCATAATGTCCCTTGAGGTCACTGAGAAAAGAAGAAAACATTGAAGAAGAAAATCTCAAGTTGGCGGAAGGTCTAACGGTAAAAGCAGCAGTAGGTTCATAAAATTCAGACGGGTCCAACCATGACACTATGACATACTAAATCCCGAGTCATCTTATACGAACGTGTTAAATGTCCTCGTTCATAGCATGCTCGTGCAGTACATAACTTTACGGTTCATTATGTGTTTTACGCTATTTCCCCACGCTTCCGTCAAGGCCCGGTCACGTGACTGATTTGGTACTGGCAGAGAAGGGGCAACTGTATTCATCCCGTTTCGAGTCAATTCCCCTAATCTGGCGACATCTTTATGCATTTAGGGCTTCCAAAAATGTCCAAAAAATGCTGCAATATAAAATTCGACAGAATTCTGTACGATTCTATTTATTCGTTTTATATTATACATATTGTACACATTTTATTAAATAAATTTAGATAAATTTAGTACGATTTTTATTTGTTTTGGAGCTACAAAGGTTGTTTCCATGAAAAATATGATTTTATTCCATCCCACTTCCTTAACCCCTTACCCTCCAATGTATTCAGATTCAGAACAGAGTCTGAGAAATATGTAATATTATTAATTTCCTTTACACCGAGATGAAATTCTATTTTGGTTTTGTAATGTAGTTATTGGAGAACATGTAGGCATACAATAGATATACATTTTCTCCTTTTTTACGAAATTGCGAACTACAAAAAAGGTCTAATTACTGAAACCATAAAATAAATAGTAGGGCAAGGGGTTAAAATTTGTCTACAAAAATTCAGTCTATTTATGACTGTATTTGTTTAACGACAACAGACTCTCCATCGATCGAGCTTCAGAATTTCATTCAAGTTTCGAATTGGACATTTCCATTCGAATTTGGAACCATTCAAACCTCAAGGGTCCACGTCTAAGAGTACTAGCTCGTCTTCGTTGGAGCTCTCGGTTTTCGAGCGAAATAGAGCCGGATCGGTAAAATCGGACTGTCATGCCGTCGCAATCGAATGCGTTTCCGGCGAATGCTCGCGAAACTTTTCCATCGGGAGTAGACGGTGGTGCCACGATGTCGACGCTGACACTTCGCTTTCTTTCTCTAGTAGAGAAACACGTCCGCGAGCGCACACGCGCGCCCGTTCTCTCGCCCCGCCAAGCCACGCTGCTCTTCCACCAGCGGATTTGATTTATTACCCGCACGATTGCACCGACTTATTGATAACGGAGCCGCGGCGACAACCGCATTGCGTGACGTACGGTTCGTTCATACTTTTTACCGACCCATGTTCCGTACCCGTCCCGACGCGACAAAGGATTCCCCAAGCTCCTTCGATCGCGCAACGCACTCGCAAGTACGAACGCGGATTGTACGACTTCAATTTTGTTGCTCCAGTACTCTATGGCTAGTCGAGTGCGGCACTTCCACGAATGACGTGTTTAAAATAAATTAATTTTTCACTTAATAGTATGTTATTTGAACTTCATAGTGTTTTAATACAATTTTCAGTCTGTCAGTGTGTTGTATCTGAATTCAAATAAAGAACTTTCTCTGCTCTATTTTTATCAATAGACTGAGGATCGTTAAAAATTGTCTGCATCGATTGCAAGAAACAGAAACTAAATCGAATATTATTTCTTCCCTTAACGATTTTAACAGAGGAGATATCATATATTGACATCTTCAATTTTTGAAATTTTTCGACAATTTCGAATTTTATCTACTCAATTTTGCTGTAAATTCATAACAACTCGCAGCCTGGTAATCATTAATCAGTCAATCACCGTTGAGATAAGTTGTCTACATCGATTGCAAGAGATATCATACAATTGTCGTCAATAAATTTTCTCTCTCGAATTTTCTCTACACAATTTTGCTGTAAATGCATAAACATTCGCAGTCTAATAATGACTCGTTTAATTCACGGTATATTAGAACCTCGATTATCCCAACTAGTCAGTGGAACATGAGCATTCGGTTAATAGAATAGTTACTTGTATACAATGCTGGATTGTGTCTTTAGCTTTACATTGAATCGTTTATATATGAATAATGGAGAATTCGGGTATCGGTTCGGATAATCGAGATTATACTGTATCGTGGATTAAACGAGGACGTATGCTCCGAATTATGTCCTCTTTGGACTCGTTTTAATCGGGGAAGCGTCTGGAATATGTTGGCAAATGTTCCATCATAATAGTTACATTTTTATTGCCGAGGAATAACAAGAAAGTCGCTTTGTTTACAAGTTTATGTCACAGATAATCCACTGTACGACGTTAAGGAATGCAGTCCGCTTTGTAACTTGAAAATGATTCCACCGACCCGAGTCTTTTCGGCTGCCGAGAGGAAATTTGAGGAAACGATCGTCTCCCTGGATAAGCGCGACCCGAGAGAAAATATGTTTCATTCAGCGGTCGCTTCCGGTTATGCCGCGCCGCAAGATAGCTTGTGTGAAATGACAACGAGTCAATCTACATGCAAACATACTAAAGAGGACATCCGGTTTTATGAAAGAAGACGATGTTCAATCTTTGTTTTTGGCAACCAAAATATAATTTGAAATATGTTGTAAATTCGTCACAGGACACAAATAATTATGCTGTTTTGATTAAAATTTTGGTAAAAAGTAACAGATTCGTAAATTCCAGACATTGAATTTGAGGCATTGGAAATAAAAATATCTTGAGGTGAAATAGACAAAATTAGACATTTAAAAAAACAGATTTGTAAATTTAAGACATTTAAAAATATTTTAGTGGAAAAGAAAATAAAAATATTCTGAGGCATATGACAATAAAAATATTTTGAGATAAAACAGACGAAATTGGACATTTCTGCTACAGAAATTACAAATTACAAATCGACCTAATGTTCAACAGAAGGGCCAGTCGATACGAAATTATCAGAAATATGTATTCAGGTAGTGTGAACACTATTCGCATGATTATTCTGTCAATATATTGTATGCAAACGTGTCTTGTTGAAAATGCATGTTCCATCTCGCGTCTGCGGTGATGTACGACTTCGATTCGAACGGTCTGCACCGGTCAATTTCTCGAATATACACATTTATTGTTTTAGTGTAGTTTTGATTTAATATAGCCTACTTATTGTATCGTAAAATTGAATTAAAAAGATTCTGCAACACGTCGAATACACACGAATAAGAAAAAATACAATTTCGTTTTATTGCAGACAGTTGGTAAAATCTGTATTGCTGCAGATAAACATTTTTCAAAGTTTCAGTAATTTTCTCTACTTCATTACCGGTAACTATGCTAATATTTCCAGCCGTATAAAATGAAAAAAAGATTAATTGTTTTTATTTTGAAACCACTTTATGGTGAAAAATAAAATGATTCGGTACGAAAATGAAAATGAAACAAACCGAATCGGAAATCACAATCGTTCGCTTTACAATAAATCAATGTTGACGCGTCGATTGTTACGCTTGCACGTGAGCACCACTTGGCTCGAGGGTCTGTTCATTACTGATCATTTCCACTTGTGTCAACGTACGTAAATCTTAACGCTGGTACTGTACGTACGTTACACATTTTTTACAAAATAATTTAGGAGAAATTAATGGCTAAGGAGAGTACGAAATCAACAGCAAACCACAAGCATTCGGAACGTCCGTCGTAAGTAGATACAGCGAATGTTACATAGACTGTATTCCCCATATATGAACTTTCTTTTCAAAAATTCAAATCTGGAAATATCTTGGATTTCACCAAACTTTTTACCGAATCAGCTCATTTTAAATTACGCCATCGTGTCGGCGATGCACATAAAAGAAATTATGTAAGAACTTTTATAGTCTCGCTATCTTTACGATATACGTTTCCCTGGAATTCTGAATTATCTCCTTATTTTTATACCTCAGTATGTTCGTGCTAAACTGTCGCGAGAATTAAAATGTGTATACGTATTGCAAAAATACGAATTAAAAGATTAATAAACTTTGGACTATTATAGCAACTATTAGACTGGATCTTTACGCATTTCAAAACGGACATTGTTGTGTCTTCAATGTCAAAAATTTATTAAGAGACGTGGAGAATTTTTATTTAACTCCTGCTCCCCAAAATCGTTGCAACGTATTTTTATTTTGCATCTAGTAATTATGAGTGGAGCTTTAAAATTGATATCAATTATAAAATTCAGTTTTTTTTACCTTAACTTTAATTTTCAAATTTTCTCGTGCATGAAGTAATGATACTGTTAGACTCTCATGAGGGGTAAATGATAATATTATATAAAAACTCTAGACTCGAGTACATTAAAAATGTAATTAAATAACGATAACGCAAGTGCATAGAGCAGAACTTCGCTCCGTTTGAAACATTCGCCGAAATGCTCTGTCGAGAGTCGAGAACGGATTTCCTACAATTTATCAAACACGAGCTCGAACTTTCGCAAGCAAGTTTTCAAAGTTATATTCGATGTGTCATCTGTACCTACAAGTAGTTTATCATGCAGGGTGGATTGCCATAAATGTGGCCGTCTAAACAACACCACCATTGGGTGAACCATTAAAACAACAGCAAAAAAATATATTTTTTAATTACTGCGTCGTTGAATGCACATTTGTAATTTCCAAACAATACAAAAATGATACCTCAGATGGAAACTAGAAGGTCATTTAAGCGTTTGTGTTAACGAAAAATTGTCAAGTTATGCAGGTGGTTCTCATCATGTCCTATAAGAATGACAGTAGGTGAAATTAAAACTAAAAGAATATAATTATATGAAAATCATAAAAAAAGAAAGAAATTTTCATCTGGCTCCTAGAATGTCATAAGTAAAAATTGATTGTATTAATCAGTTGTGCACTTATAGGTTCAAAAAATTATAAAAAAATACTGCAAAATAAAATTCCACAGAATTTAGTACGATTTTGATTAATTTCAGATCTGCGAAGACTACCACTGAAAATAACACTTCACATGGTTCCACTTTCTTAAAATTTGTCTACAAAAATTTCAAATTGCATAAACATCCGCAATCTACTAATAAAAATCGAACTACTGTTATAAACAGTCTATTTTATTATTCACGAATTGCTGTTGTTGAAGAAAGTGCAAAAGGGATAGCAAAGAAATCGAAAAAGTCTAGTACAATTACTTCGGTAGCCGTGCGTGTGTACGATAAGTATTAAAACCTGTAATAGATCCATCATGCTGCGGACCGAGGACGTGGAGCAGTTTGCACACATCAAAATATGTATCGCGCGTTAAATATTTGTAAATTATCGCCTGGCTCTTTTGGCCAAGTAAAAGATGTCTTGAATATTCGGCCAGACGACTGATAACTCATTAAATTCGGTATCAAGGAATCGATGACATCACTATCGCGGGCCACGGCACTTTCAGAATTCATTTTCGTAATCTCGGAGACGCAACAAATACGTTTATCAGTTTGTGTCGCGAATTATCAGTGGTTACGTATTATTGGGGAACTCCGTGATCGGAAGAAATGAAATACAAGCGTTTCCCTCCTTTCTTTTCCTTGTTTTCGTTCGTTATACTTTTTGCTGCGACTTTATCCTCTTCTTCGAGCTCTTCAGACGTTTCTCGCCGCTTTTAATTTGCATTCGATACAGCTTACGCTCGGGAAAAACTATAGCTTGGTTCTTCTTTTTAGAAAGACAGCTGAGACACGCGCTAATGATCCACTGCTCTACTCTGATTACTGCTGAGGTGTGCGACAGTTCGAGAAAAGATGTGCGAAATACTATATGTATAACATAGTGCATGGTATACAGTTGAAACAAAATTCTAACGTTAATTTAATTAATTCTAAAATAGCGAGCAAGAATTTTAGAAAATAATATGTATATCTTTATTCTAACACTATGTTGCGTTAACTAATTTAGCGATATCACGCAAGTAAAATATTTTTGCAGATGCGTCCATTTTAATCATTTTATGCACGAAATTTCGACCAAGAAACGATTGAAAGTAAATCGTTATATCTTCTCTTCTTTGTCAGTAGAAATAAAATATAGCTTCGTACATTTTATTTGGTATTATTATATAATTTACGTGATTAATTCTATAACTGTCGTCAACGAGTGCTGACGTAGGAAATAGAGAATATATTGAGTATTCTTCTCGTAAATGAAATATTTTTTACATATCACAAATTGTCTATTCGCGTTCAGGGGATCAGTATCTATTATGAAAAATTAAGTAGTTAATTTACATTATGCAGTACCAAATTTTACTGTCACTAATAAAACAGCAAAACAAAACATTCACGTGCACTCTCTTTAAACTGGTAATCAATATTTAAGTAAAAAAAAGATAGACAAGAATGAGGATGATAAATATGTTAATTAACAAATGCAACATTTGAAAAATTGGGGAATTAAAAAGAAAATTGTACATACACAATCCTCCATAACCATGAAGTAATAGCTAGAAATTTATGGTAAAATGTGGCAAAATATTACTTTGAACTCATTAAAATTACTGAAAAAAGGAAAACATGTCAATGCAGCTTCTGTACCTTGCAAATTAATATAGAACATTTTTATTTTGCATACAAAATCTGACTATCTGAGAACCTGACTATTTTATACAACTTTTTATATTAGATGAGAACTAAAAGAACGAAGTAAGATTTGCGCTTCACAGATCCTCCCTAATGAAATAAAGTTTTATCGTATAATTGCAAAGCAATTCTCTTGCAGGAAGCACTCCAACAAACTTTCGAGAACTCGCATCGCTTTGGAAGAACGAAATCGAGATACCCTGCACTCATTCGATGCAAGAAATCCTTCTCGCGAGTCTATCTATCATCATCGCGACAAACGACGCCGCCACGAAGACGTAAAAACCGCAGGAGCAAGCGAGACGGGTGAACTCGAGGAACTTTCACCCGTTTGGGACCGTTTCCATCACGAACGGGATAGACCCAAACAATAACTCGACACGGAGAACCAAAAAGTCCCACGGAAATATCCGGACCAAATCGAACCGAACAACTGGCAGAAGCAAAAGCGAAAAGCAGCAGCCATAAGTGTTACAATTGGACTGTGAATTAACGACTAGACTTTGGATTTTATGCATTTATGATGAAAACGAGTTGCAATTTAAAACAGTATACAGGTTTAAACAATTTAAGAACATCAATGTACTAGTTACAGCTCATAAACATTATTAAAAAATAAAATAAATTTTTATATGGTCCTTGTTTGTTGCAGTTGATGCATACCATTTTTATTTCGCATAAAGTTCCGCAGTCTGTTTATGACAAAACCAAATTGGCGAAATACAGAACTGAGAAGACGTTGAATGAGTTCAAGAATTATGAATCAAATTATTAATATCCTTAATAATTTTACTCAAATAATCCAATCTTCACTGCGATTTCTCAGCCATTTACATAATCTAGCAAAAACATGTTTCGAGCAAAACTTAACGAGTAGACTGCGGATCTTCATGCAACATAAAAATATTCTCCATCGATTATGGGAAGCAGTAGTTAAATAAAAATTCATTTTAGTCGTTTTACGTTGAAAACAACATGACAGTATTCCTAGATTCTTTATATTTCCCACTATTTTATATTGTATTTCGCCCAGTAGATTCTTCATAAATGCATACCGCAGTCTATTACTGAGTATTTAAACATTCACAAACTTCGATATATAAAATTTTGAAAAAATATCTTTCAACAAAAGATCAAGATCACTTTGATGTCCTAAATATATATCAGTATTAATTTTCTAATTCAGGATGTCGCAGCCGACGTTAAGACAAATCCAACGACCTAGCATACCATCATCTGGAGCCTCTAAATAACGCTAGAATAGTTTTTTCCGTTCTTTCGGGCCAGACACCTCGCGTCGTCTCCGAGGTGTTAAAAGGGGAAGAAGCAACAGCGCGGGAAACCAGATAGTAGAATCGTCAACTCACATTGATCGAATATCTTAAGCATCGCTTTCTTCAGCTGCATAATCGTGCGCTGACCGTGGCGATACGCCTCGACGAAGTGGAGCAATCACGTTCATAACCAGTGCCGTCGTGTAAGACCCGAGCGGTGCTCGTCTCTCGTGCTTGAACTCGCCGTTTTGAGAACAGTTCATCCTCTCGCGAGCAGACGAAAACCACCGGCCTAGGTGTCCTTCAAGGACTGGCCGTCTGGGACTGGCGTCTCGCTGGACACTTCGTCGGCCTGTGGCCCGGGATGCTCCGGGACGACCGCATCCTTGTTCCTCAACACTCGCTCACTTTCCTCTCGTTTGGATCGCTCTTCTCCTCTCCTGGCCCTTGGCCTTTCGCTGGTAGCGGGACAGAAACGGACTCGGTGAACTGGGCGAGTTAACGGGAGACAACTGGACCCGATCGAAAACAACGCGCCCCTCTCCTCTTTTTCTCTAGGTTGGCCTCTGGCGGCGTTTATGCCACTCTGCACTGGCCCCCGGCCCTCTGCGGCACTGGTGCCAGCTCCAAAGCAACGCGAGGCAGCTGGAATTCGAGCGAAACAACACGCTTCTCACTGTCCTTTACACTTTTTCTCTAGGTTGGCCTCTGGCGGTGTTTAGACTACTCTTAGCTGGCCCTTGGCCCTCTGCGGAGTTGCTACTACCGGACCCGAACGAAAACAACACGCTCCACACTGTCTTCTACTCTTTTTCTCTAGCATTGGTCCCTCGCAGCGTTTATGCTACTCTTATCTGGTCCCTGGCCCTTTGCAACACGGGACAACGAAGCCTAAGCGAAACAACAGGATCCGAGCGAGAACGCCACCGGGAAACGCGTGTTCGAGCCGAGTTTCGAGGAAGCGGCCGCGCCGTGCGGCGTCCCGTCACTTCCGCCGCGCTGGAATTCCGACGATGAATGAACTCGTTCGTGTAATCGCTCCCACGTAGCCGGCCGATCTCTCCCGGGACAAATTCTCTCCCCGATAACACCCACGTGGCCGCCTCTCTCTCTCTCTCTCTTTCTCTCGTGCGCGCCGGATCTCGAAAACCGGCGCAGCCGCCGCGGTTGAAAGTCGCCGAAATCACCGTTGTCCTAACCGGCCGGAAGGACCGCAAGCAAGAGGAATCTTTAGCTAAGGCGATCGTTAGTCGTACAGAATTTTCAACGACCGATCGAACCGCTCTATCAGAGACGTGGCACTAATTGTGATCGCCGGCCGGAAAACCGAGCAGATTATTCATCGAGCGGCGTCCGTCAGCGCCACGGCGGTCTCGCTTGGCCCCGTTAATCGCAAAATTGTTTCGGGGAACAACTCTTCCTTCCCCGTCCTCTCTCTTTCTCTCTCTCCGTTCTCTTTTTCTTGATCGTTTTCCTCTTTTTTCGCCAGCGGGCGTATCTTCGCCAGCCTTCGTTCCGCGAACGATTTAAACGGTTACCGCTCAGGACGCCAGCGGCCGCTCGATCACGGTTAATTGCCGAACCGGAATTAATGCGAACCCGTTCGATGAACAGCTGACTGCGGAACGGACTGGCGGCCGTCTCGCCGATATTCCTACTCCGCCGACGTCGAACCGAACATCGACAGTTTTATCCGACGTTCGAATTATTCTCCGGCTGACAAAGAATACTGACGAGCAGCCTTTGATTTACGAGCACCCTCTCTCCGGCCGCCTTCCGCTCGCTGTTCTTTTGCTCCTGCCGCGAGCCGGAGAAAAAGCGCGGGTGGTGCGTCGTATCTTCCACGACGTGACTCTCTGTATCTCTCTCACTCTCTCGCTCTCTCTTCTCAGCTGGCTTCTTCTTTCAGTCGTCCTCTTCCGATCGGCTACGATGTTCTCGTCGCACGCGGCCGACGAATCTCTCGCCTCCGAACTTCCACTGACAACTTCCACCTCCGAAAAACGCCCTGCCCAAGGTCCATCGATCTCCGGGTTCCAAATGATCGAGTGATCCGCGGATCGATAGACGTCCGGATCGGTCAACGTCGTGTACACGCGTGGTTACTTTCTCGCGTCTGTCGACATCGATCCCGCGATACCTGCCAACGAGAGATCTAGCAGATCGCTAGCGACGGGTAGCAGATCGATGCAGTGATGCAGTTCTTTCGGAGAAACAATGTTCGAAACGTGGTTCCACTTGCTTCACTTGTTCCACTTGTTTTACTTGTTCCACTTGTTTCACTTGTTCCACTTGTTGTACTTGTTGTACTTGTTGTACTTGTTTTACTTGTTCAGCACGCGAACGCGATTGTTTGCCTTCGGAAAATAGTCGCGATTTCGAGGAGGATCTACGGGTTGGGATCACTGTCGCGGGGACACGCAGACACTCTTTCTCACACCGATTGCGTATGAGCAAAACGCGCGTGCCGCGCAATTCGCACACGTAACGTTCCCCGCGCGAGTTTAACCGCGACTGCCGTGTCGGAATCGAGTCGAGTTACTCTCTCGCGAGCTCGAGCCGAACGAGCTAGAGGGGAGCGCTTGCGAGACGGACGGAGAGAGAAAGAGCGAGCGAGCAAGAGAGAGTGAGAGGGACAGAGGGAGGAAGACAATAGAGAGAGACCGACTACGGTCAAACAGAAAGAAGAGTGAAGGAGAGAAGGAGAGAGCACGAGGAGAAACGGGGAGGGAGAGAACGAGGATTTCACAGCCAGAGGATGGAAGATTTGAGAATTCGAGTGCTGGAGAAGGAGAAAGTATTCGGCGGAAGAAAGGACGAGGGATTTAGCGACAGAGACACAACGAAGAAACGGCGAAATTTTGGAATGTGGTGGCCCGAAGCAGTGCGAATTGTCAATTTTGTTAGGTAAAGAAATGAGTGATTATAGTGGATGATTGCAAAGTTACACATTTTCGAAGTAAAACGTAAGTATTTAGAGTTCTATTATCCAGTTATAGAGCCGTCACTAGACTGCGGATTTTTAGGCGAAATAAACATTGTCTGTATTGTCTTTATCATCTCCGATAATTTAAAAAAATTCGGAATTACATGTCAATGTCTTTTTAATCTTTCTACCGTTTTAAATTTCTCCTCATTTCTCTCATAAATGTATAAAATTCGCAGTCATCATCGTTTTCTACAATTGTCCTTTTCTACCATGTTTTATAAGCTAGAGGATTTATTTCTCGTAAAAACGGCGTGGTTTTTATTTAATGGTATTATTGCTCCACAAAAATCGAACACTTTTGCAATTTCTCAATGATTAGGTAACAGTCGAGTGTTCCATACTTGGTACTCAGTACTCAGTACTGCAAACTGATGAACTAATTGTAAGCAAGAGAACACTTTTTGCATTTCTATGTACATCAAATGTAACTCGATATTTTCAAAGTGCTAGTTATTATTTTATAACATTAATTTTATTTTTGCTTATACAGGGCCCTCCATTAAGAGGTGTCGTTTTAAATTTCGTGTTATTTCTTATTCGTGATGATTAGGGTCGTTACTAGACTGTGGATCATTATGCAAAATAAATTGAATGTTATTTCTTCCCTTAATGATTTTAATAGAGGAGAAATCATATATTGACATCTTCAAATTTTAAAATTTTCCGATCAATTTGAATTTCATCTACTCAATTTTGCTATAAATGCATAGAGATCCGCAATCTAGTCTTCACTCTTCATATCAACATTTTATTCGAAACAAGATAAAATAAAATAAAATTTATGGTACAGAGAGTACTACATACAACCAGTCCGTTGCCTAGCATTTGAGCCAGTGCGAGTCTTTTGTGAAGTTCGCTAAAAAACGTCCGGTATGTAGAAGATGGCGCGTAACGCCACAGCAAACGAGGAAGAACACATCACTGGTCAAACAAAAGTAATCTTTGAACAAAGACTTCTACGAAACGCGCGCAAACTCGAGTGACTCGACACGATCTCTCTCCAGCTCGATGACATTTGCGTGAACCGGGGGAATGCACGCTCGAGGAATCGAAAAACCCGATCGCTTATGGTAATTCTCAGTTTTATCCGCGTAATCGTCGGATCCGATGCGTGTGCTCTGTTCCGAGAGTTCGCGAGCGCCCGTTTTAGGTGCCGGGGGACAAAAGCGTGTGACGTCTTTATCGCTCCCGGTTTCCGTCTTTCGCGAACTCTCGTCAAAGGCGTGCAAGTGCAACAATATCAGCAAGCATATTGATTACAGTGGCCGGGTAAAAGGCGCGAGATTAATGAAGCTGAACATTTTTCCGCGGCCGCGCCAGTGGCTAGGAAAATAGAGCTCCGGGGGGAAACGTTCAATAGATAGATTCTTCTGGCATTTTCAACGCTTAATTTAAAGTGGTTGAATTTTTATATTGACACTAAACTTGTCGAGAAATAAATCGAAGTAGCAAATTCATTCGTACACAGACAAATTTACGTTTTTTAATTCAAATTCGCTCTTTTGCATACCAAGTTTATCCCTTTGTAAATAAAAGTTTCCTACAAATTTGTTTCCTTAAATTATTCTAATGAAAATAAAATTTTAACTTGTTTAATATTGAACATAAAATACTTATTTAATAGTACAGGTTTTGCACTCCGAATCATTTTGTGGATAAAATTCACCCTTCTGCATACTAAAATCACTATTATAAATATTATGATATCGATAATATCTCGTGAACTATTAGATTTATGTTATATGAAGGTCAATACTTTTTTACGCAGAATTTTGTGCTATTCAAAAAACTGAAGGTGACCTTCATATCTTGATAAAAAAATGAAGTAACAAAAATGAGATTGCAGCACTGTATGTCCCCCTAGGAACCATGCAAAATTTGTTTGAACACTTTATTTTGTGCAACAAATAACTTACGAGTGATTTGAGATCGTCACGTTACGGGACTCACCCTGTATACTGTATACTAACAGCAAAATGCGGCGGAATCATCGTTGGACGTGCGGAAGCTGCAGATTTCGCGTTTGATTCGAAGGGACTTTGATTCGTTAATGGGGAAAGGTGTTGCATAAGAAATTTAGTAATTATGCACGAGGCCGAGGTTCCGGCCTGTCCTGTCGCGTAGAAAGCTGAAAATCCGGCTACCGGCGAAATGGCGAAACGTATCGGCGCGGCGGCTGTAGCCCGGGAAAGATGTATGTATGACGGTCCCGAAGCCGGGAGGGTAGATAAAAATTGTTATCTGTTCTGTGTTGGCAGTCGGGTATGTGCTTACATCGGCTTTCGTGTGATAACCACGCGCTTGTTCGTCTATTTACGTAAGTATAACGCCTGTCAAGAGGCGAAGCTGGAGGTAGAAAGGCGAGAAGTGCACGTAGATTATGCTCGTTCAAGTTTGAATCAGTATTCGACGGGAATTCGATCACGACGATTGGCGCATTAACGACTCCGCTGCCCTGGCTCCAGTTTTGGCAGGATTCGCTCGGAAACAATCTGATTGCGCGTCGATTGAAATGTAACTGTCAGTTCGACTGCAAGTTGCTCTACCATCAGCAACAATTCGCTAAGAGCTTGCCTAAATACAGTGAGTTAGCAGCGGTGGGCAAACCTGGCATATCTCATTACTCGTTTATATCAAGATGTACGATAAATTTCTTTGGCAAAACTGCATATTATGAGGAAATTCATATAATCAATCATGGAACAATCATTTTTATGAATAAATATTGTTTTTTCTTGTTTTGATTTATTAATTTTATTGTTAAATTTCATTGTTTGTGAATAATCACCATTGCACATACGTTAGTAACCAAGTTTAGATTTTTGTTTCTGAAACGAACGTAATAAAAAAGTTTATTTTTGATCACATAATATGGATTTATGAATAATTCCATGTTCATCGTTGATACTAATCTTTTTTTCCATCTCTTATTCTTCTTAATTATAATTCATAATTACACCGTACTTTGTAATTGTATTTCAATTGTAAGAACGAATTACATTGTAACTTAATTGAATAAGAGGCCAGAATTACAAATTACATCATAATTTAATTGAACGAAGTGTCTGGAAGTGTCCTAATTCATGGAGTAATTCAATTGTAATTCAACCCATCTCTGCTTGGGGGCCCACCCAATTAATCCAAATTAACTGGAGCGACAAAATTTTTTGTATAATGCATTTTCTTTTTTTCCATTTAAATTGCTTTTATTTTATTGGTCGCCTAAATCTTTTATTATCCGTCGAATCGAAGGTTTTTTCATTATTTATAAGATGGAGTGAATGCACAAAATGTCATAGTCATTATTGTCGACTGTCAATTAAGGTGTGTATTGTTGTATTATTGTTATCGTACTAAAATTATTTCACAAAGAAATAAATGTCTATACATATAGTTTCTGTATCTTAGGATTAATGCAGACAATTTTTATTTTGCATCTTTATGCAAGACCCACAGTCGTCAGCAGTGAATAATCAGATTGTATTGATTGATTGATTGATTGATTGATTGATTGATTGATTGAATGATTGATTGACTGACTGATAACATTAACTGGTTTTCTCTGGTTTTTAAACATAAAGGCTAATTCATGTTTTGAAGTTGTTTGGTACAGGATATTACATTGCACTTGTTATTTTATTCTGTTGTTTTTGTTGTCTTGCACCTGATAACATCAACCTTGCGAGAGAGATATAAATGTAATAAGATTAAATACAGGCTTGTAGCATATTTGGGTATGCGAAAAGCTGCAAGGTTACATTAAATATTTATATTTCCATTATACTTTGCATTAAATATTTTTTTTGCCATTTCTATATTAACTCGAAGATACGCACTATGTCTTTATTCTGACAAGATAGAGTGACTTACAGGATCATTTGTATCCTTTCGGCACAGTAATTAATTGCAAAATGTGTGTAAAGATTTCCACTTGTTATTTTTAATGTACATAATTCGATGCACTATTTTTAATATTTTCCTGTGACATATTTCCCTCGATACAAACATGCCCGAAATTATTTTCTCAAATCATTATGGTGGACTGTTTCAAACAAGTTCGTGAGTCACACGCATCTGGTTAACATTTGGTTCGAGATGTAAATATATCTACCCTGCATTTTAATCCCAGACAATATGTATAACAGCATTGACATTTACTCACACGCCACCGAGTGAAACTCCGAAATCTCGATAGTCATGTTAATGTTATTCTGCTAACGAGATCATTTTCTCTTCGCTGGAAAATAGTTAAATCAGGAGGCGAGTTAGTGAATTTCATGAATCTTGTCCAGCTGAAATTCGCATGGCGGCTATCAGTTTGCTAATACACGAGCGCTCTAACGAAATTAACATGCCTGTTTCCGGTCGATCGCCACGCAGCAACTTAGAGCAGCCGGCGACAATAAATTTCAATTAAGTTACCAATAAAGATATCGGGCCGGCCGGGTCGTTGCATTGGCGCAATCGCTGCACAATTATAAATATCAATGGCGACGAGGTAACAACGACGCTTTTTACATTAAATATATATACATATACGTATAGGATATTTCTCCGTTTCCCCTTGCCTGCTGCCGCCCCGTTTTTCAAGCAAATTGCGCCGCGCTACGTGGGCGAGTTAATTAGACGCTTACTTACGCGTGACGAAACAAACACGACGACGACGCACGGGCCCCTGGCTTTTTAATGAATTCCAACAAATCTCGCCGTGCGTCGTGGGCCGAAATAATGTCACGACGATTAGTCATCATCAAGCACCTTCGCGGCGGAAGAGCCGCTGGACATTTTTTCGACCTCCTCCAAGCGATTAACAGGGTAACTGTACCGATTACTGCGGTATCATATTTTTAGTTTTAATATTATTCCTAATTCATCATGAAATAATAGTACGTGTAACCATTTTATGAAAGAATGATGTACTCTGAACACAAGAAAAAATTGTTGGCCCTCAAAACTTTATATACAACATAACAAAATATTGAAAAAATAAAACCGAGAACATTTTGTACCTATTACTGCGGACGAAAAAGAGCCATGTATTTATAACTGCGTACCCATTACTGCGATTATTTTATTAGATTAGAATTCGAAATATACGAGCGTACGGAAACAAGCTACGTGTCAAGGCATTAAATTAAATAAATCATGAGTACAGTAACAAATAATTTTTTATATTTACGACATTTCAAATGAATAAACCTTTTGTTCATTTTAACATTCTAGTATAATATCACATAAATAAGAATAATATTTATTATCTTTAGTTTATATCTTTTTATTATTATGTTATGAAAATACTTTATTTGCAAAACGGTGAAATCGATTTGAGAAAAAATGTATTTGACTTGCAAAACCTGTAGAAAATCGTCTATAACCCGGTCGATTTTTCTAGGTTAACGAGTGTCGAACGCTTGGCATCGAATGTGTAGACCGACGGATTCTGCACCAGAAATAATCTTAGCATCGTTTGATGATATTTGCGGTCCGAGTGCTGTTGGACCGGGGATAACACCTTGTGAGGCTCATTCCACAGTTTAAGCTATGCCCACACTGAAGGAGCAAGGAAACGTATCTGGAAATAGTCGCCGCTTTTACCGAATAAAAGAAGAAGGCAACGAGAAATAGACAGAAAATCGCTCATTGGTTGCTTCAGTGTGAACATAGCTTAACGCTCCAAAAGGATCCGCGGAAGCTCTCGCGCATTCTAAACCAAGCACAGTTTGCTCATACTTGTAGATAACTAATTGAAGTGCTCATATGGAAAATACCTTTGCGTCATTCCTGCGCTATTTCCTCGCCGGAAAATGGTCGTCTCAACAATTGTATTTGTTCATATTTAACGCGATAGCTTCCGCATCACGCGCTGCTGTGGATCCAATAAACCAGGGAGTTCCAACTTATTCCTCTCCGAGAACCGCAAGGCCCCCACCACTCGAACCTCTTCGCACTACTACGTACAGCCGTAGAGTTTGTGAGTGGCAGTGTCGCCAGATCGAGGAAATCGAGGGGAATACAGTTTACCCCCTCTCTGATAACCAGATTAACACGTGATCAGTCTACAGTCTTAATGGGGGATGTTCCGGAACAGGGACGAAGTTCGGCAGTTACAATGTATGCGTGTAGTACTATACATACAACGATGAAGTCTAAGAGTGGGGGAAGAACCTAAGCGGGGAAGGAGCTGTGTATGATTCGCGAGCTACAAGTTGGAACTCCCTGTAATAAACTGTTCGTACATAAGGCTTATGTTTGTTCAATTTTAATAGTTAGGTTTCGTTCAAGTTCAAATAAAGCGTTTGATTAGCAAATTTTGTTGACCAATAAGAGAACAGCAACTGGAAAATATTACTTATAACCAGACTGCGGATGTTTATGCAATTTTTAATTTTTGTAGACGAATTTTAAGGAAGTGGAATAAAATGAAATCTTATTTTCAGTGATAGTAGCCTTTGCAGATCTGAAATAAATGAAAATTTACTAATAATAATATTATATACAATATTATATTAAAATATATATTAAATATAATAGAATTTAATTCATTATTAGATAATAACAATATTTAGAATAAATGAGTTGATGCTTGTCAAAATGGTTTTTTATACGTTGTAAATGTCGATTAAAACTGGAAACACCACTTCAAAAAATAGTTTAACGCAGTTGCGAACAATTAAAATAAAAATGCATGTTTAATCAAATCTTTTTTAAAGTTTTATAATAATATGTTGGACCGGTTACAGTCGACAAAACTTGAATTTCGAAAGTAGGTGTCCTTTCAGAGTAATTAATAGAGCGAAGGGTCACCTACACAGTGATGTAAATCTTCGACTGAGTTTTAATTGAGAACGAGAAGATTTAATTAAATGCAACAGCAGTTTAGTGAAATTGAACTAGTCTTTGGAACAACTAATTATAGGAAACCTGCTCGCAGTGCGTTAAGTAACTTTTATAAAACTTCCAGGCAGAGAGATTAGAATGATTAGATCAATAGGTAGTTTCGAAAAAGTCATACAAACTCTTTAGAATATAATTCATTGTTCAAAAGTCAAACAATTTTGTCAAATTTATGCCATGTGATTTACACTACATAAATTGTTTTTATGACTTCAGAGTCATATGGTAAAAGAGTTTATATTATTATATTATTATTTATAATATTCTTTTCTAAACTTGAAATTCATATCATAAACGAATAGTAGCGAATTTCTATGCGCTTGTTTAAGCAACACTAAATTGTTAATAAATTCGAATATTATAATTAAACAGCGGATCTTTATGCAAATTAAAAATGTTCTACCTGAATTGCAACAAACTGGAGTGAAATAGTAATTTATATTCTTTCTTAATATGTTTAATAAGTTGAAAATAATATAAGAGTATTTTTTTTAATTCTTCTAATACTCTTACTGTTTCAAATTGCACCTGCTCAGTTTTGTAATAAATGCATAAAATCCGCTGTCTAATTACAATCGAAATATTATATAATCTTTCTGAATTATTTTCTTGAAGACACTTTAGTTAGATAAAAATTCTTTTCTTCAAAAGCGCACCGTTTCTTCAAACTTTAAAATAAATTATTATTTACATATTTTTACTTAAATAAAATTTGAAACACCATTAGAGGCTAGAATAAATTTAAACCTGAATCTTCTAATTCATTTTATGCGAGATGGATAACAAGTTCACGATTCTTGGGACACTCCGTTCAAATTCAACGCTAGTGGATGAAACTTTTCCCGAGCTGCAGTACATGGCATTTTCAATAACCATAACAAACATCCCGCCGTAAAGAAACATATTAAACGTTTGCAGTACCATTGCATGTATCAGAACGGACATTTCTGGAGCATCGATATCCCATAACGCGACGAACTTTCATGCAATACGATCAAACAGATGTTTTGGACGAAAACGGAGTCTCTTCGGGGAACATCGAGAGGGTGGATAATGTTGTTGCAAGAAACGAATGTTTCATGGAGATTCATATCACGCGAGACCACGACACAAGCTTACAAAACGCGATACTAATGACTGCTCTTTATGCGAAATTATTATTTTCTGCATCGAGTGCGAAAAACAGAAACCAACCATCTCCATCTTTTTTGAGTAGGATATACTGGTGCAAAAAGTACCATTTGTTGTAGTAACCTATGTGAAATTGACTATTAACTTTACTTTAGAAAGTTTATTCCTCTTTTCACAATCTCAATAAGATGAGAATAATTTTATATAGATCAGGAAACTTTAACAAGTTTTTACTTTAAAGTTACAGACCTTTTGTTCAGTTTCAGCTAAATTGCATATTATAAAGGATCTTCCATTAAGATGGTCTTCCTATTTTTATTGTGAAGACTAGAGTTGTCACTCTTCCACGGTTGGTTAGTAAAATGGTAAAAAACTATTTAATAGTAAAGAATTGAACAATTGTAAAGAATGGTACAGAATTGTACAACTGTAAAGAAAGGTAAGGAATTAAAATAACAATTTTTAATGGAACACCCTGTAAATGGAACACGGATATGTAACTGTGGATATACGGAAGTAATATAATTTTTCAGAGTACTAACGAACAATCTTTTTGGAGCGTCTCGGCGTCATCCTAGTCGTTTCAAAATGGTTTTTTAGGTTAATTATACTCGTAATACTTGTCATCCTTAACTACGTGTGACTTATTAGCTCCTCATTCAAAATTATCGCGGCTACTATATGGAACATGGGACTGTGAACGTGTTAATTGAGATTGCGGGAGACGCTTGTGCTTTATTACTGTTATTAAATTTCATTATTACTCTTTGTCCTGTTCTCGAAAAGCAACCGTAAATGCCCCATAACATTGTTAGCACAGATGATCCATTATTAGAGTAATTGACACTGTCACAGATGATTATTGCTGTAATTGTTTGTAGCTTATACGGTAATTAACGGATCTCATGGGTGACAAAAATCGGAGCGAAGTGTGATCATATTGCTGAACGTAATTCAAATGAGATTTAATAAAATACCTTTTGATTAAATGCAATTATCATGTGGCATAGAGGATGAGCAAATATGGTGTTCATCTATTTATTTTGGTCTTTTTCTACAAGAAGCCAGAAAATTATATGTTTGTTAACCTAAACCTAAATAAATCAATATTATTTACATAATGGTGTTGTGTTTTATTAACAAATAAAATGTTCCCTTAAAGTTTTAATTATTAGCCAATTTTATTCTTTAGTAACAACTTTCCCCAATGTAAAAATTATAAGAAACCTATTACACTATTTTAATTTGAAAGTTAGAATTTTGAAATATTATAAATTTTACAGTAAATTACCCGTTAAGCCTTTGCACTCCGAATTATATTTTTATTTTGTTGCCAACAATTCCCTACTATTTTAAGTGTTTTATTGACAATTTACTTGACTGCTACTTATTTTAAACAATTTTGTTTACTAATTACATTAAATATAGCTTTCAAACTTTGTTGTAATTTATATTTATGGAACTTTATATTTTTTTTAAGAACCAAATACATTTAAAATCCCGTTTTATTTACATTTTTCTTTCTCTAATGTCGAGTCACACTCGACCAAGGAGTGCAAAGGATTAACCCCTTATAGATGATAATATCTATACTATTTCTACGTCACTGTATATGTTTCTTCAAAATCGAAACTTATATCCCCGGTCTCCATTTCCATTACGGACTGGATGTCCACGTTTCCACGATGTAAGCGCATGCTTACAGATGCACACGCGTATTGCCTGTCAGGGGGTTTCAGATGCGTATCAGCATACGGATCCATGGGATTATGCAACTGATGAGCCAGCATTCGAAGAATCATGCTAGTGACACGAGCCAGGCTGTCGCAGGTGCAGCTTCTGATCGACGAAACTTCGAACCGAACGCTTCTTTTTGTTGCTGACCAAAGAGAGCCCAAATTCATTAAACGTCAAAATAATGCGAATAGTTTCCCCGGAGCGATAAGTTGCTTTCGTGCAGCAATGGCGCCGGAGGAATTTCAATCTGGCGGGCGTCGTTCTTTCGCGCCGTGCCCTGTTTGCTAAATCTTTGCAGCTTGAATTTAATTCGACCTGAATGAACAATGCCCCGGCGAGAGGAGGAGGGCTAATTACGTTTCACTCGTTTCGCCGAGTATTTTCCGAAAAGTTTGTTATTATGGCGGAAACTCGAGCCGTGAATTAACATTCGTATCCAATTATCCGGTCTGCTTTTAGATGTGCCGGCCGTAGTAATTAATGCCCCATTTTCTTACCTGGCCTTCGTTCAGCCGGATAAAAGGGCTGGACTTTGATCTTTTCCTTGCCAAGGGAAGTGCGGTAATGTCTCTAGTTGTGTGGAAGAACAAGTGCAGGGTGTACGTATAATATTCTGGTTACTGCAAGTATCTCTTCATTTTTCTGATTAAAATGAATCCAAACACGACATCATTCGGAGCACATTTGCTCGTTGAATGCATGATATAGTGGAGCCTCGATTATCCGAACCGATTGGATTCTCCATTAGTCTGATACCTATTTCATACATATGTAAGCGGTTTAATCTAAAGTGATCCGTGTACAAGATTTATTGTACACATCAGTCATGATTACCTGAATTGCAACAATCTAGAGTGAAATAGACATTTATTTTCTTTCTTAATATACGTTTATAGGTTGAAAATAATATAATAGTATTTTTAAATTCTTCGAATGTTTTTACTATCTTTAGTTACACTTTCTCATTTTTGTCACAAATGTATTAAATCCGCTGTACAAAGACATGCAACCTTTTAACATTGAAGCAAATGCTCGCAAAATGAGTTTAGGAAAATGGCTGCCACGTCCTCCTAGCTTAAGACATTTTGCTAAAACTTTCAGTAAATACTAAATACTTAATCATACAATAAAAGGTCTATATTGATTTTTTATAGAAACATAATTTTATATATTTAAGAAATTGTTCTATTTCTCTTATGCTTGAACTAGGTGTTTTGCAAAAACGACTGTCACATCCTTCTCGTTCAAGACATACTGTTTAAAAATTTTTGTAAATGTCCCGTAAAGATCATACAATAAGACGTACATATTGATTTTATAGTGAAGCATAATACAAAACATGAAACTACAGACTATGATACATATTAACAAAAAAAATAAATTTCTATTTCACTTCAGTTTACTGCAATTCAGATAGAAAATTTTTATTTTACATAAAGAATAATGCAAAATCGAAAATTGTTCCGGATCCGCGAAGAATTGGTACGGAACCGCAATTATGTAATTTGTTACAGTGTCGCGGATGTCGCCGCTTTTGACGTCTGAAACAATGAAAAATGGCTGGAAGCGCGGGCGTCGTCCAGTCGTACGAGAAACGTCGGCTCTGCGGATTGGGAATTACCTCATGTTTCAGGAAACGTTGCATTAACAACCTCTTGTCTGCCTTTCCTCGACGTCTAAAGTGAATCATGAAAAAAGCAGTCAGACTTGTCTGCGGTTCTCCGACAAATCCACTGCGTTCGTACCGACGTGTTATAATATTCGATATGTATTTTCTCCACGCGCATTCGTCGATCTTCAAAATCTCGTTTCGAACATCAAACTAGTTTATATCATACATGTGATTTTGAAAATATTGGCTTGGAACGGAAGTTCGTAGTGTTTTTAAATCAACATACTTATTCATAGTCGATAACATTGTAAGTTCAAAAATGGGGTGAAAAGTAATACAACAGAATGGAAAATATGTTATAAGTAGACTGCGGATCTTTATGCAAAATAAAAATGTTCTGCATTGATTGTGGCATTCAGGAATAAAATAAAAATATATTTCATCCCTTAATGACTTTGTTACATCGAAAACAGCATTGTTATACCGGCGATTCGCCTTGTTGGCACACGAAGTTGCACATTATACATTAAAATTGATATGTTAAAGCAACATTTTAAAACGCTCGAGCTACGACAACCCACAAAAACATTTTTTATCACATGTTGTTTAAAAACATGAATTATTTAAGATTGACCATTCAAAGGGTTCGAGCTAGATTAAATCAAACGATGCTTTCACGTGTCAGGTCGCGAATTCCTCGAACTCGCCAGGTTGTTATGTAGAATGTCTCTTCATGGTACACACGGCAAAGTGTCGGCGTCTCGCCATGTTGGGACACGACAATAGTGTTTGCAGAAACGACGACGTCTGACACTGAGAAACGAGGGATCTTTAAGCCCCGGCATAAACGTTTCGCACAGCCGAAAGATAAATTTCACTCGTGTCGTGGCACTGACGAATCCACGATTTCATGATACATCTAGGCGTGCTTGCTATTACTTGTCATGACCGAAGAAGAGGAACGAAAGGAAGAAGATTTCTCTTCTATTGCGGGAGTCTCGCGTTTCTCGACCGTTACCTCATGACCGTCAGTTGCAACTCTCTAATCGTTCGGGTACTTGCTAAAGAATCCTCTCAGCAGTGATCTCGTAATTAACCTGCGCATCGTTTTCTCCGTATCTCGCTGCTAAGCTTGTCTTCGCACTTCGCTCCTTGTAAATCGCATTCGGTCTTTCTTTCTTCCGTCCCCGCCGATTGGGAAACGTTACTGTCGCTGATTCGTTCGGTATGTATTCAGCAAGATTGTTATTAACCCTCCGCTGCTACTGTCGCGCAGCTTCGAAGTCACGCGATTGTATCTCGGATTTTTAAAATCTTTTATTCTATCCCTAGCACAATTCCTTTCGCCACATTATTCGAATAAAAGTATTTCTTTATAGCCATTTGAAAATTTGTTCGGTTGCAATAAGTTAATTCATATTGCTCGCTTCTTTCTTTATATGTAATAGAAGATTTTTAGTTTTCGAGATATTCTTTCTGAATTTTTTCGTGAAACTAGCAGTAGTTCGTGACATTTTTCTGATTAAGATGATACCATACACGACACTGTTCGGATCATGTGAACTTCTTTCATCCACGACATAATGGAACCTCGATTATCCGAACTAATCAGGGGAACAGCGCAATTGGAAATTTGCAATATTTAAACTAAAATGTCACTTAAACAAACCAGTTTTCGGCATACATAGGTTAAACTTTTTTATATATGGTTCCATTTAAAAAATTGAAGTTGTAAGTCCTTAAAGCGACGTTATTGAGGAAACATAATATACTCTCACATTTATTATTATATTGTTGAGTGCGAAAAAATAAAATGGACGACCATATACTAGTACGAATTTCGACGTCCTACTTAACCTACCTTGCTCTCAAATTGACGATCTTCAATTGAAAATGATGTTGTTCATGCCAGAAGGACTACCCCTTGTTAGGAAACAACTCTCGTGATTCATTCGGTACACATCCCGATACAGATAAAAATCCATATTAATGCGCATCCATTTTGTAACAGTACCGGATGAAATACGCTGCAAGCATGCAGCGAATGGAGTTATCAACATCAACGTAGCAGCATTGAACATCGCCGATTGAGATTCTTCGCTGTCAGTCGAATGCCTGTCCGAGTTAAATTTCGAATAACTTAAAACACAGATTCCGACCTGATCAATCACGAATTTCCCGGCTGAACGTGAAGGATTGGCGGCGATTGGGAACGAATGGTATCCTGGATTTTTGTTTAGCTGATGATGCGGCACTTATCTCGTGCGCATCAATTGTCAATCAATTCTGTTATAAAAGTTTAATTTTAGCAGTTATTTTATATTTGGTTAATATATCGAAAAGTTTTGAAGGAACATTTATTTCTCAATAGATATTTTAAAGTGAAATATAAAAACTAAAAATCAGTACCACTGTTCACTGTTGTTCCTTGTGAACGCGGAATCTCCATCATATTCCATCTCACTTGAAGAATGATTCAAGGTTTTAACCTCAAACCTATGTAATACTAAACGGTAAATTTGTTTGAAAGCACTTGAACTATTTCTAAGCAGAATAACTGTTAATGCCCAACTGAAACTGTTTCCCATTTCCGAAAAAGTAAAAATTTTCTATTTTTGCATGGATATAAGGAGTGAAAGTTCCATTGGATTTATAACTGGTTTCTTAGAACAGAGAAGTTGAAAGTCAAAAAATGACTGTTACACAAAGACTGACTGAAAATTTTAACAGTTTCCTTCAAGCCCTGCTCAATACACGTCCAAAATCGTGAGCTGTAGTATCAACCTGCCTCCGTATCAACTTTTTCCGGCCTCCCCTACTGTTGATACGTATTAATTCCTGAAGTTAATTCCAGGTGGTACAAGATAAAAGGTTCGAGTTTCGTTCCTCGAGCTCCGAGGAAGTCGTTGACGAAGAGATATCCTCCCTTCGCCGACTTTGATCCTCGCAGCTGCGTATCTTCAAGCTGAAAACGCTCGAACGGATACGTCAATTAGGACGCCGCTAATTCACGGAGGTTGTGACCTTCCGCTCTCGGGCCGCGTACGGGCTAAAGTAATAATAACTCGTTTGGTACACGAGATATATATCATAAGACAGGATCGCCGGGTGGGGGGAGGGGGAGAGATGTTCGGAGTAAAAGCGTGCCTTGGATCAGGCTGCCATTCACGTTGACAAGGGTATCAACGCCGGCGAAATCACCGTCACCATTCCTTTTTTATAGACTGAATCGTCCATGTCACCGTCAAGAAATACAGCAATTATGCAGGGGAAAGAAGCCATGTCCAATTTACGATGACCTTGAGGAATGTTGACAAGCATTTGGAACAACATCTATCCAGAATAGTATAGTAGGTTTCTTTCAGTTTTCGAGATAGTTGGTAATGGCCCCTTGAGATTTCTAGATCTGTTAATCCAATCCAGAATTTAGAAACATTTTTATTTATTTTAGAACTACAAGGTCTACTTACTACCAATGAAAATAACATTTTACGTGATTCCACTTTCTTAAAATTTGCCTACAAAAATTGAAAGTTGCATAAATATCTGCAGTCTAGTTATTACTATACGCGCTGCACAGTTCTTGTGCATATGTATATGTAAATATCTACACGAAAAAAAAATGAAACGGGAGAAAGGTGTATCACGTTTTATAACCTCCATTAACAAGAATGAATTTTTCAGCTCTGTTAATGACACCCTTGGTAATTCAGTAGTAGTTAAAGAGTCTGTCAAACAGTAACAATATTATAGCAGTCATCTCGAACATGATATGCTACCTTGTCAATGAGACATGCTATTATAGTAAACACAATGTTACGACGTGTATACAAACTATTTCTTGAATACCTCACTTCTTAATACCACCATCTTCTTCTGTAATTAATCTGTCACGTAAAGAAATTTGTAACGCTTTAGTTGTTACACTGACATATCACGAAGGTGTAACGAACCTTTGTTTTTTCAAAAATGGAGTGAGATGAAACCTAATCTTTTTCAATAAAAGATGATTACATACATACTAGACTGAGGATGTTTATGCATTTTCCAATTTTCATAGACATATTTTAACACGTTACCGACTGGTGGTTATTGCATAATTTGAAAAATTTATACAATGACAGCAATTTTCATTGTGAACTAACAAGTCACCCTCAATAATCAACCATCTAATTATGTCACTTTATATATTTTTATTTATTTTATTCTTTTTTTATTTGTATGTATCCACATTTAGAATTTTTATAATTCAAGAACAGATTTTATTATTTGGAAAGACCAATGGAATAATGTTATTAACTTGTGTTCCACTACCTTTAGTATTCCTGTTACAACCGCATTGGAGGCAGAGATATATTATATCACCACGTTTACAGAATACAAATTCAATAATTGTCGCACAATGTATATTGTAGTCCGCAGATATGGCAATTGAATTAATCAAAGTCCCCTTTCAAATAGATTTGCTTTGCATTTCGGTTTGCGGTGAAATTAGTAATAAACTCGTGTTATCCTAACTATGTCACGATATTACGTGCAGGAACTAAAAACAAACATCCTGTACTCTCTTATGCCAACATAGACATACATTTCGTATGACGTTTAAACATATGTATAACATTGCATTTGTCGTCCAAGTGAACTAAAGACGAAACTAAAAACGCTGAGCTTACTACCGTTGCTCATAAACATGCTGCAATTGTCAATGAAGCAGCATTAGACAGCGATGCACTTTGAAATTCTTTTACTATTTCTGTTGTTTCAAATTGGCATTTTTGAATTCTTTTAATATTCCTGTTGTTTCAAATTGGTATTTTTAAAGTCTTAATATTTCTGTTGTTTTGAATTGGTATTTCTGTTGTTTTATACTGGTATTTCAATTTTTTTAATATTTCTGTTGTTTTGAATTGTTTTTGTAATGAAAGCTGTACAAACATTCATCTGTAAATTGCATCATGCACTTTTTGCAAGATTCTACGAAGACATTGTTTTCGTCATACGAAGATCTAGGACGATCCTCGATCCACGAAGAAGTCTTTCAATCCGCGTTTCTTGCCGCGCTTTCAGATCGCTGACAACATAAATCAGCATCGATAGCTGTACCCGGCTGGAGCGACTCGCTGATAGAATGTTTGTACGACGAAAATGGCGGACAGAATTTATGCAGCAACCTAATAATTACAAGATCTAGGTTAACGGTCGGTTTCACCGAAACCACGGCGCGGTTATGTTTGTTCGATCGTCTCTAAATCATCCGGGCATCGATGTAAAAACGATACTATCATGAAGTATGGTGTTCAAACAACTCTCTTGGCCCTTTCTGTGATCTTGAAAAAATTGAGAAGAGCTTTTGAGTCGCTTACGAGACCGACCGGAGACAATAACGGGTCAAACGAGCGAGACTCGTATCGAATTAGCCGGTCGCAGAGAAATTAACCCTTGGACCAATTGCTCGGGTCTGCTGCTGCCGCGAGTGCAACGAGGACGAAGAGGTTAACTCGAACATTAACTTCATGGTGAACTTTAACGGAGCATGCAATGAATCGGATTGTGGAATATAGAAAATCGCGTCGGAACACTTTGCACTCGTGCACTTTCCCATAAATCATCTTATAGCTTGTTCGTTTTGGCTTGTATTTTTGCTCTAACGATTGATTGAGGAGTACAACCTCTGAAACATAATTGAAATCCAACAATTTATCTAACCTGTAAAATTACGCCTCATTAAAAAATCAATATGTACGTCTTATTGTATGATGTTTAAGAAGCATTTACTACAAAACCGAATGTCTTTAACTAGAAGGACGTGACGGCCATTTTTCATCATGTATATATGTATATAATTATATAAAAAATTAACGTTTGCATTTACTGAAAAGAGTTAATGTTTTAAACTAGAAGAATATGGAAATTATTTTTGAAAAATACCGAGTTAATGCATACGAGAAATTGAACAATTTCTTAAATATATAAAATTATGTTTCTATAAAAATCAATATGGACCTTTCATTGTATGATTTGTAAGTAGTATTTACTGAAAGTTTTAACAAAATGTCTTAAGCTGGGAGGACGTGGCAGCCATTTTCCCAAAGTCATTTTGCAAGCATTTTCTTCAATGTTAAGAGGTTGCATGTCACTTTTGTAAATGTAATAAGAAAAGTATAAAAATGTTTTACCTGAATTATAACAAACTGGAGTGAAATAGAAATTAATATATTTAATAGGTTGAAAAGAGTATAACAGAATTTTTAAATTCTTCTACTGTTCTCACTGTTTTAAATTACACCTACTCATTTTTGTTATAAATGCATAAAGATCCGCTGTCTAATAATATACATAAATAAGTTCATATTAGATTAATTCATAAATTCGAACAGTTCCGAAAATATTTGCGTTGGGTAGACAGTGGCGTAGCAATTTTCTAAATCCATACTCGGTAGTACCGAAAGTTTTTCGCCTCTCGAACAAATTTCGGAATCAGTTTCATAGTTCCGCGCGATCGCGAAAGGAAATTCCGCTAAAAGCGTTTCCGAGAGAACGGAAAAGGTGGTAATCCGTCGGACTTCAGTCCAGTAAGTCGAGAGGATGCTGGAGAACCTCCCATTCAAGTACCATTTTTGTCAAGTTTGCTGTGCGTGGGCTGGAGCATTGTCGGGGATGCTCGTTTTTATTCATCTGCGGGCTCCATAGTTTTTCGCCGAAAGCTTTATTGTTACTAACGCGAATCGAAATCGTCCAGAACAGCACTCATACAGAAAACAGAGGCGTATATTGGTGCTGGGTGTGCATTGTCATTAATGACAATCAATTTGGAACAGTATTCTTTTATAACTGCAAGATAAATCTTTTTGTATTGTATATTTTTGCATCTTTTTAACGGTCATCGGCTAAAAGTGCATTAATTTTCTATTGTAGACACTGTCAAATTTGTTATTTCTCTGTGATCGTGTTGTAATTCGATGTGTTTGTTTAAAATACAACATTATGTATAAAACACGATGTTACATGATTTTACACCTACTCTTTTATAATTTCTTCATCGACAACATAAAAATCTGATTGTTTGAAAATAGATATTGTTCATTCAAACATACGACTGTTTCTCTACTTAAGTCAATTTTCAACTGGTCAAGCAATTTGTTGTAAGCTGTTTACAATAAAAGAAATATTTGTCGTTTTTTTGCTGATACGGTGTACTTAACTATACGCATAGCACTGATAGTGATCAGATGTAGAAGATAAATAATAATTAGACTGCGGATTTTTTATGAAATTATCACAGCTTCACTTTTCTCTGCATAATTTCGACCAATGGTAATTCTTAATTAGTTTTCCTAATTAATCCTTCTAACATCTAAAAAAATAACTCAAGACGTTTGGTCTAATTTTTAAAAAATCAGTCTTTAAAGGATGTCCACTTACTTTTGTTTCAACTGTACATGCAACATAGACCCTTATTCGAGGTTTCCATTCAATTCTACTGTTCCGTAACTGTTCTAAATAAGTTAGTAACACTGCTCATGGAAATATGATTGAATTATATGATTTTGTAGTAAGTTCTGAAGAAAAGAGAGAGAAAACGGAAATTTCTCTTTTGCACAAAAATCCGCAGTCTAATAACAATAAAAGATTTATGTATATTCTTACCCGGCTTCCTGCGCGATCTCCAGAGAACAGGAGGATGCGCGGACGCGGCGACGGCTGCGGAGGGGTTACCGGCGGAGGCAGCCAGCTTGACTGCGTTCCGCGTACCTGAAACAGATAAAAAAAAACCTTACCTTTAATTGTAAGACATAATGCAACAAATTAATTAGTATTTTGTTATGTGCCGATTCTAAATTAAGTGGCGGTCATACATTCGCGTACGCTTAGCAAAATTAACCCCAGACGGAGTTCGGTAATTTAATTGAATAAGAGACCAGAATTACAAGTTACATAATTATTTAATTGAACGAAGCGACTGAATTTCGAATTACGAAATAATTGAACACAATGTAATTGAATTGTAATTCAACACAACTCTGGACAACGGAAACGGACGAGCAATTCTATTGAATATTTCAAGATAGGTCGAGTCCCTTCTCCGAAATATTATTTTAAGGTATTACTTTCAGAAACATCATCTTGCTTGCAGGCATCCCTTGATCTCGCGACAGCGCCTTTGTTTCCCGTCTCACCGCCGCGCCGGTGTATTTTTTTTTCTTCTTCGTCTTCTCTTTAGAACGTCAAGTCGTCGCGCGACCGATATTTTTCCTCCCTTGTATTATGAAAAGTGATCCAGCTGAGACAAACGGGTATAGCCGCGCTTCGTTCGCGACGCTAATCCGTTTATCATGCTTGATAGCGAAGTGGAACATGAGACAATGTGTTGGATTACTTCGTCTTACACTCGCGTTAATAAACCATCGATAATGACTGTGACACCGGTGGTCTACTAGTACATTGGTGGTCCGACACCTTCCTTTTTTTGACGGTAGCTGCGATCGGGTTACCGTATAAATCTTTTTCTAGCTATCTTATTGACACAGATACAAGTCGAGAATATGCTCTTGTTCCGAAGCTTCGCTAATTAATTGGGGATTTAGAGAGGCTTGTTGGAACAAAGAACTCCATTCCATTACTAAGATAACAAATTAATTAGTTTTTCATGATTCGCGTTTTATGTTATAATAAAAGATGGATTTTATCCATTTGTAGCATTTATAAACCTATAGATTATAGGCATGCTAAAGAAATAATTCTATTGCTTTTTAAACAGTTTTTACACATCTGTGATTGTAATTTGATTCGTAGTCTTCATATACGTTTGATGAACATTATACATTTCTAAAAAATAATTGAATGGTACCAGATCAACTGAAAAATTGTTTGGCTATGCAAAATGTTTTTCATGATGAAATGAAAAAATGTCATTGAGGTTGGCTAATATAATTCGTTCCTTCTAATTGGAGAGTTAATAAAGTACATAAAGTATACAAAATAAAAGTTCCCATTCTTTACAGAAATACGCATTTTTAGAAAATATTTTCAGGAAACCAGATCAAGTGAAAAATGTGTAGAATTTCACAGTGAAAATAAAGAAGGCAGAAAATAAAGAAGATATCTAAAAGGGGTGGACCAACTGAGCGAAGTGAGCAAAGCGCGAATCAATGTAGGTACGCGCAAGAAATTGAATTTTATCAACTAAATAAAAATGAACAATTCAACAGGGCGTCCTATCTTTCTTGTACCCGACTGTACCACTCTGGCCATCCACTCAGATGCCGAAGATCGTCCAGCTCAGTCAAAAGTGTCATTACCGTCGCGTGCCCCGTGGATCTAGCAGGCAGCACCGTTACACTAAAACGCGCGCGAAACGGCAAAGGGAACACCGACACCGTGATAACGGGACTTACGAAAACAGTGAACGCTATCGTCGTTGTCGGGGCTTAACGCCGCGGTGTAGCTGCAGGTGCAAATGCAGAAGAGTTTCCTCTTGGGCTCGCGACTGATTCGGTGACGACCCTGCCGACCGACTGCCATAGCGACCAGATTAGGCGAGCATACGGTGACGGGAACGACGAGGAAGACGAGGAAGACGAGGAAGACGACGACGACGACGATGATCCTACGGGTTCCCTTCACCGACTCGCGCCGCGTTGGGTCGCGTCGAGTTAAAGGAGAAGAGGGTGGAGAAGTAGGCAACTGTACAACTATACCACGCTAGGAAAGGAGGTGGAACTATCAGGTGGATTCGCCTCGGACACACTGCGACGAGGATTAAGTGGAAACGAAGAGCGGATGTGCGTGCTTTGACACGATTTCTCATCCAGTCATCCTCCTATGTTTGCGAACCTGCTATCTTCGGACACGATATCGATATCGAGTGCGCCAGGCAGGTAAACCTAGAGGGTGGGGGGCTTCGTCAACAACGGAAACAACGGATTCTCTACGCGCGCGTAACCGAATCGTTAAGCAACGATCACCAGCTCCGCACGATTCCGGGTCCAGTGGCCGAGCTCATCATGCTAATGGCTGCTATTCTAATCACACAGCACGCCCAACCAACGGACAAATCATTTTTGATTGCGAACCAACTACTCGGAGTAGCTAAATACATCGCTCAAGGTGACGTCCGGGCTAGATAACTGGCAATAGGGGTTCGTCTTATGGGTCGGGAATTTGGCTTCTGGGCTAGGCTTCATGAACATGACAAGGGAACTTGGAGAATCAGGGAGAAATTTCATCCGAGAATGGTTTAGGACGAATCCCTCTGCCGTCGCACAGTGGGGCATTTGGTCTAAGAAGTCGAGAAAAAAGTCGATGTTTTTCTTTGTACACCCGTGAAGTACCCTACTTCATCGAAAGCCAGGAGATTCTACATATATACAATTTCGCAGATAAAGTTTTTTCGACCAGAAATAAAAATCATTTTGATTTTTTAAATGTCAAAATGCATTTTTGATTTCACAATGTTACAGCTGACATTAAGACGAATTCAACGACCTGCTATATAATATGACCTTAAACCCATGAATAACGCTAAAATAGTTTTTTTCGACTATTCGGGTCAAATACCCCACTGTGCGTTGGACATTCATGATTTTTCTGAAACATTAGGTCGTTGCATATATGGTCGATGTCGATTGTATCTACAGATTGTTCATGTGTCATTTGGGGGTACAAAGCTAATCTTTTAAGTCATATATTCAGTTTTTATTTGCACAGATCCAACTCAACTTTTGCGTAAAGTTAGTTTCCATATCAGTCGATGTGACCGTTGTGTGTACTTTTTATATGAGGAAATCAATTAGATTAGATATACCTGTGGCATCTGTCATAGTGATGCAAACGCCAAAATGAATAATTCTCTTGAGCTGAAATAATTTATGTTACGATTAAATTAGATTCTAAAAAAAGAACTTGAAAAATCCAAAGAGCAAAATAGACGTTATATTTGACTGAAAAAAAGTTGTGCATACAGAACGAAATTAATAGCACAGTATTCGAACAAGAATTAAAATTTAAAAAGTTGAAAACATTGTACTTTTCATTTATACAAAAATCATTTTGGATGATAGTCACCCTTAAGAGCTTACGTGCGATGACGTAGGTGCTTCAGAATTTTTATTACCGTAAAATGTGTGCCCGCACTTGACGTACTTCGTTCGGCACACGTGTCTTCTCGATATCATTGACGTTTGCGCTCGCAGACGCGTCACACAGCGTACGCGAAAAACATCCGTAATATTGAACTGCGTGGGCCGTGAATGAAGCACGGAAATGAATGGAATATCGCGAGACTCTGATTGTGAGATAGAAAAATGAACAAGACCGCGGAATATTCACAGGCAATTGTCGCCTCGTTGTTTATTTTCAATTACATGTGTTAAAAAGGGTACGCGGAAACATCTACGCTGGTTTGCAGTTGCTTTGTATTATTTCCCGAGTGACATTGCAAACATGAGACTGAGAAATGTTAGGGATAAATTGTCCCGAGATAAATTTGACATTATAAAATTATAGTTCATCCTCAGTAACTTTAGTTTCTTATAATTACTAGACTATTTTATGCAAAATAAAGTATTTTTGCGTCGATTGCAAAAAATGGGGACAAAATATAAATTTCTTTGTTTGATCGTTTCGATAATTTAAAAGCAATGTATCGATTCGAATCCATTTTTTAAATTCTACTGTTTCAACCCTCGGACTCCTGAGTTCTAGGCCTATGCCAGGGTCATTTCTGACCAGAGTTGTGCAAATTTAAATACACTCTAATTGAATTACGTAATTGAATTACATTCTATTTCACAGTATTTGAATTACATTGCATTGCAGGGTTGAGTCTCACTCACTCATTTTTGTCATAAATGTATAAAATCAATATATCAAAGTAATTCAGTCTCGAATGTCTGTGTACTACTGGCGTACAAGAATCGGCGGAGAATGATTAAGAATTAAAGTATAATTGTGTTTTATTCGTAATTCGCTGATAAGATTCATGATAAAAACGTTTCGTTTGATTTCGTACATAATTGAAGATAATTCGTAAACGTGAAGCTCGTAGATGGGATTTACGAAATTGTCTTTTGCTAGATTTAATTCGCTGTGATTTATGCATATAAGACTCGATACGAAAATCACACTGCGTAGGAGACCACTGGACGAATCATCTTTTATTACTATTTTTATGGAGATTGCTGTGCACACGGAACGTTACTCTTCGATAAAGGCGAAAGAAAGTTTAAAGGGCGTGGAGAAATCCCTTGAGGGATGCAACATACATGCGTTTTACACTTTTACGACAGGACTCCGCGGCTTTTAATCAATGTTTCGCTCAGCTGTAGCTGGTTCGACCTTCCGTGGAAAAAGACGACGCGATCTCCTTGGAATTTTAGGTTCATTACAAGGGCACTGTTTTTGCTGACGATTCCTTCGTAACGAACGTGTAATCAATGGAAGCGTGTATAAGCCGACTAAAAAATGGTCGCTGAAGCGTTATTATAAAAGAGATCCTAATGAAGCGAGATTCGCAAGAAGCTGTAATTTCAGCACTCTTGAAAGTATAAGACAATTGTTTAACTGTTCAACTATTATTTAATATTATGCATTGATTTTATCAGATATATCAGATGCATATATTATGCATTGATTTTATTCATTGATATCTTCAGACTGCTGATCTTTATGCAAAATAAAAAATGCTTGCATTGACTGCAGGACACAGAAGCCAAATAAAAATTGTATTCTTCTGTTAATTATCCTATTAAGCTGAAACCAATATATTGATATCCTTAAATGTTTTTAACATGTCCACTGCTTTAAATTATACGTATCCATTTTTGTCATAAATACATAAAATATGCATATAAATATTATGCATTGGTTTTATGAGATATGTACGAAAGGTTTAGTTTGAGTTTATACTGTTGTTCCTACATGTGTGGAGTATATGATATATTACAAACCAAACAGCAAAGAGTTTTAAAAACACGTTCTATTTGACCTGTTACAGAGAATTGATAAAATGTCTGGAGACGAAGTATGTAGAATGTTTCGAAATCACAGACTATGGACACTGAAATGAATTTAATATCGTATAAGGAAACTATATTATTAATTCGCAACGTAACGTTTATTAACTTTAAGAAATTCATTCAATATAAAATTTTTTACAGTATTCATTAGATCAGAAATGGCCTTCGGAAGAGAAATATTCGGAATCCTGTTTCATAACTTTTTAAGAAACAATGGGGAAGTACATTATGTAGAAATAATGGAACAGGTTCTTTCCTCTGTGAATCACTCGAGGACAATATTTTAAGGAATGAATATCATGCACTCTCACATTTGAATTTTATTTCCCTCCCGCGGGTCATCGTTACTGTCACCCTCTCTACATATATTTCAGGATGATGCATGCAGCTGCATAAAAATATTTTAACAATAAGAAAAACTCAATGTTTTGTCTGCTACATTGCTTTCCACTCTCGCCTGTAGTCCCCGAACACTTTCGAGCGATATTCTAGATATTTTTCAAAATACTTCTTGTTTTTGCAAGCAATGTGATGGTGTCTGTAGTATTCTTTTATCTGCAATAATTTTTTTTAGCAATGAAGGTGACTTCGAATTTTTTAAATCGAATAATATGTATTTTTTGATATCATACATTATACATAGTATATGATATCACAAGGTCTATTTAATTTTCCCTGTTTTAACATTTCCTTTCGACTTTCCAGTAGTTAGTGTCCCACGACAATACACCTTTGCCGCTCGAGGTGTATCTATTTAATTGTATAAGTTACACGGCAACGGAACCACGACCCTATCCTAAATAGTGTCGACCCGGTGGTGAAAGAGACATCGGCTAGTCCACGTGTATTCCTCGGTTCACGCACACCTGCTTAACCCTCCGCTCATAACACAGCAGTAAAACTGTTTTAGTAATTTGCATCATTAATTGCGGAGATCTGAACAGTAAGATGATTATATCAATTGTTGACAGTTGTAACAATGCAATTATACTTTATAAAACATCGTGAAAGCACCCACTGTTTTACTATTAGCCAGTCATACAGATTGGAGCGAAGTCGATGTTTCTGTCACGTCTACCTTTACATTCGTCTTCATGAAAACGCTGCACGCGTTCTATTATCAACGAAGGCACTCATAGGAAGGTGGTACGTAACTTACGTAGTCGCCAGCGAATGATTAAGCAGTAGCTGTAATCTCACGTGCACCGTGACATTACATCTCCTCGTGGGAAGCACCTACCGAATTCTGCTTAGCATGCATGAGTTCGCGAGAGAATAAGTAATCCGTAGAATTTGTTCAGTCTAAATGGATTCAGCATTATAATCCGTATTACAGGTTCCGCGAGCAGCTTCTTTCCTTATCTATTCGAGTCTGTTCCCAGAGAAGCATTAAGCAACGAATTGTTTATCACGAAAGCATTATTATCAGGCAAGATGTCGTGTCAACCAAATGTATATCAGACTTTATGTTAATCCTAATGTATAGCTTTATAACCCCCTACGCGGAGTTCCACTTAAGCTTTCAATAAAAAAAAAACAGCTTCGTTTACTTTTTCTTCATATGGCAGAAGATTCATTCAAGCTACCAGACCAAAGCCTTCACTGCTTCGAACATCCAGAGTCTTCAGAAAACCGAACCCGGTGCAACGCGAGACAGCTGAAGTGCATTTATTGAATCCAAAGACAATGAAAGGTTGCCTTCGGAACATGAACTTCCCGACAGGTATTACTCGACACATTGTACCATACGAATTTCCAGTTCTGGGAAATCTTGCAACGCCGAAGTTCCAGCAAAAGTTCGTCCGGCTGACAAGCAATTTCGCGAGCAACGTGACGCGACTCTCGCGTTCCAGGAAAGAGCTTGTGCACGGCTGAATATGCGTAGCTCAGGTGTCGCTGGATCGTTTGTTTCTCCGGGTAAAAAAAGCCTGAAAACAGTCGTGCAGGGACCGCGAGTTTTGGTCGGCCGTCGACGGACTTTTTCACGGGAACGCTCGTCGCGAAGTTCCATTCAAAGGCGGACGATACACGCCGTATCCGCGTGGCTGCGTATCAGTCGTTATCCGATGAATTCAAAAGACTTGAGAAGCCAACAATGGAGGACAAGCTTCGGCCATTACCATTGCCATTACCATACTCAACGATCAGTACGGCGACGTAAAGCGATTCACCGTCAAACGAGACCTTGACACTTGCTTATTCACGAATGCGCTCGCCCTCGGCGTGACTTTCCTCCAGCCAACGCCACGGTGGGTCGTACTTCGGTGTACTTTGGTGATCGAGATAGAAGAAAAATGGTGTTATTTCTATCTTTTGTGAAGAATGTTTTTTCAAATCCTGAGATTATAAAAATATGAGAATAACTGACAATTTCGTTTGCCTGGCCAACAAGACAAGGCCAAGCCAATTCTCATTGAATTGTAAAAATTTATTCAGTGCAAAATATTTATTCTTGTATTTTAATCATATTGGCACATTTACCCTAGCTGGAGTGAATGCGAAAATTTTCATGCCACGAAATACGGTAAAAGTAATTAGGTCTTTCCGTAAGAGGACAGAGACTTGCAGAGGGTCCAGGAAGTACTGAAACACTTTCCGGATTCTTGAGAAGTAGTCAATATTTGAATTATAATTTTTTGTTAGAACAAATAGAACAATAATAAAGAATCATCCATCTTTTTTAAAGATATTGAGACAACTTTTTGGTCAGTTATGTTACATTTCTGAGTAAATCTATTACGAAGTTGAAGATTAAACCTTCAACGAAAAAAATCGTTATTAATGTATTGCAAACGTCCTGCATACATGTAGACAGAATTGCAAATAAAATGCAAATAAAAATAGCTTGCCGAAGCATGTACAAATAAAATAAATCGTTCTTAATTTAGTGAAAACGTCCTGTACATGAAAAACATTCCAAACAAAATGCAAATAAATAGAGCTTGTTGACGCGTGCGCGAATAAAACAATTGTTCTTCATTTAGTGCAATAGCTCAATGTAGTAGGGTAACTGCACCAGTGAATAAACGGGCACCAGTAAATGAACGCTATTGTATATTTCAACAAATTTTAAGCCTAAGACTAAGAATGTAGTGTTCATTAACTGGTATTTTTTATATTTTTTATTTAACGTTTAATAAAGAAAAATAATAATAATTTCATTTTATTTGTGTTCATTTATTTTTGACAAATGAAGTATAGGGAGCCATTTGGCATATATGAGATTCCTTTAATTCACATATTTTTTTAAAAATTAAATATCTTCCGGAACAATTTCTTAAATGTTCATTCACTGGTGCAGTTACCCTATATGAACAAAATTGCAAATAAAAAGTGCTCGCTGAGGGTATGTACAAATAAAAAAATTGTTCTCAATTTAGTGCAAACATCCTACATACATACAAAGAAATGACAAAAAGCCGAATAGTACAGGAGCACGTACGTAGAAGTACGTGCAAATAAAAAATTTCAGAAATATTGATCCCGTCCCAAAACCTTTATTCGACACGCGTCGTGTTATACTGAGATGCACAAAATCGAGCTGTCGAAGGAATACGGGAATTGAAAAGTGAAAAAGGGACGGGGTAAGACTACCGACTGTTCTCTATTTTACTTTGCATGCTTTGCCGGTGTTGCGATGCGCAAGATGCGAACGCATATGGAGAACGACGTTCTTTTTAATATTCCACGCCTACATTCTGCAATAACAGCGCCGCGCGATTTTCTGGATATTTTTCGGATGATGAAAACGAGAACGGAACGTGTACTGTAAATACGAATATTACCATTTAATCGGCACTGCGTTTTCTGCGCACAAACAGCATGCTACGTTATAGTCCTGATATTTACGGAGAGCGAATAAAAACGTGGTAAATGCAATAAAATACAGTTAAATTTGTTGTCCTGAAAATTATAAGAATAATCGTAAAAATTTGTTAATATACAATACTTTAACGGTATCGGTACTAACAAAAAAAAATTTTATTCTCGTCCTAATTCATACTCTTTCTCTCTCATTCTCATTTACTTCCATATTAACATCACGCATCATATATGATAAAATTAACCTCTCAGATTATTCAATATCGTTACACAAGATTGTTAACCGATTGAAATTATCGACGAGATAAACTGTCGTTAAACTGCCGCATTTGTAAATCTCACAAAGGGAATTTTAATTTGCTTCAATATCCGGGAATGGTCATTAGTTTCCCTGGAAAGGGAAAAACGTGAAACAAGAAGTGCAAAACTACCACAGCCTGGGAAAGTTTGTTCGATATTTCCATATGGCTCAAGTGTCGTTTGATAAATTACTCGACGAAATTAAACGAAATAAAACAGATCAACTCGGGCTGGGTTAATAATTAACGAAAAATTTTGACACGTCGCTGCAGACATCTTCTGTAACGATGAGTGCTTTTTATTTGGGGCATTCTTTGCATTGGAAAACCGAAGAAATACCGGTATTTATTTCGGTTTCGGTAGAATATCGGTTATACTGAAACTGGTATTTTAACGATTTCGGTTTTCATCCATTTCGGTATTATTTCGGTTTCGGTATAGCCTCCTGGCATAACACCGGTATTAAGTCCTCGGTTTAAAGTTGAGCGTATACATATTAGATCAGCTTTAATTTGTCACTGTATTCTACAAGAAAAAAATAACATGGTTCAACGATACAAAAGTAGAGACTCCATTCTTCACAATAAGCGGAAGTAGAATGTTATAAAATATTTTTGCACAAAGTTATATAGTTGAATTTTAATTTTGTAATTTTTTAATTTTGTCGAGGGTGGTACCAAGTGACCAATTGTGAGTAAAATAAAAAAAAAATAGTGCATTAAAAATTAGGCCCCGATTAACATGGGCGAAAATGGTCCTCGCGAAAGGGGTGACGCGTCATCGAGCATAATTGTTCGCCGTCAATCCAATCATTGTTAATGCAACGGACCGGAACGAGTTACGTCATAGCGGACTATAGTAGCGTACTATAATATGTCACCAAACATCCGGTTAGACTATAGTCTGATGGGCGTCACCCTCATCAAAGTATATTAAAACGTGTTCGCATATTCACTGATCTACTATAAATTGAATTTCTTTTTATAGTCGCCAATGACGCCGTATACTACGTTTTTTTTTCTAGTCGTGTGCAGTGGCATTATCGTAATTTGCTGTTAATTTATATTATAGTTGGCTTGCATAATAGCTTCACTCGAAATATGTATACAATCCCTGGCAAAAAGTTTCCGATCGAAGGTATTGATACGCAATTTACAGAAAACATTCATGTTTGAGAAGTGGTTGACCGTGGTGGACAGGGGTTGTACGCTTTGCTATATTTCTTTAATTTATTTGTTTGAAAACGTACAATAATTAATTGCGAATTTGATATTTCGAAGTTCAAATATATTAATACAGAAAATTAGAACAGCATAATAATTTAGTTTCGTGAGAAAAGTTGATGTTAAATATCATATAAAATTTAAATAGTCGTCATTAAAAATTGTTTTAGCGTACCTCGCGCGTCTAAAAATCTACAGTATGATAATTGCTGTTTTAATTGCTTCATAGAAATAAAATTCTGCATGAACCTGAAAATGTTTCGTCTCTACCGCATCGTGCGCAGCGTTTTCATTGAAATTGCGAAATTGGATCGTGAAGCGAAATTCATCTCGAAAATGGATTGAAAGAATCACCTCACTAGTGCACAGGAAAATAATCGAAAGAGTGCAATTTTATAAGTAATAACAGCTTCAACTATCCTTTTTTTTCTAATATTTATTAGAAGGAATACTAGAGGACATAATCCTGAATTACAGTTCCCAGCAATTACTGAAATGCTTCAATGTAGTTTTGCTCCTGCTTACTCGAAATGTCGTAAAACCTTTTAACGCACAATTACTTTTATCAAGAATGCCGGGTGCGTGTTTACAAGCAATATTGTCGTGACACAAACATGTTTAATAACGCGCTGGAATTCGTTCCATTACTTAATTAAATGTGGCTGTTTGAGGTAAAACGTTGCTGGAACAGCTAATTAAAATAATGCAAGATGAACTTTTACACGTTACACGTGTAACGTGTAATAACGATGCAAAAGCAACAACTAATTTAAAATAACAGTTCTTAATGGCAGACCCTGTGATATATTTCAATAAATGCAAAATAAAAATTATCCGCATCAATTAGATGAATCTGGGATTCAATGCAAATATATTTCTTCTTTTAAACATGTTAATAAGATGTGAATAGCATAACAATATTACTATTATAGTTCTATCAATGTGTTCACTGCTTTATGCTCCACCCATTTTTACCATAAAAGCATGGAACTTGCAATTAACCCACGGACAACGGACTTTTATAGCTATATAATTGGCTATGCTTGGCACCGTTCACAGCTCTAATTAATAATTTTTAAAAATGTACTTTTGAAACAGCTATTCAGTTAGTTTCATTGCCACAAATTGAGTACTTAAATCACAATTTGGATGTTCCTGGTGAAAAATGAGTCCGGCACAGCATTCGGAGGGTTAAGTAATTAAAGTAGGGAAGACCGAGGCTAAAAGTTACCGAGGTAAGTTGTGCCGAACATTATTTATAAAAAAGGAGAAGAACGCGCGATTCGTTTTCAGTTGTTTTCGTTATAAAAGTGGGTAAAGACTCTGTCGTCCTTGTCCATGTTCAACGCTTGAGGCAAGAGATCAAGGAACAGCATCCCCGCAAGGGATAAGTGTCACATTTCGGTCCGGAAGTTTCAACACACAGTATCGTTACGTCACAGTAGTTGTTTTCCGGTCGAAGGATCAAACACTGGTCAAAACTTATAACTCGCATGGCCACTATAAATTCGGGAAGTTCCGAAAGAAGAATTAGGACCGTTGAGTACCGAAGTTTCCTTGTTAGCGACGTTGTACATGCGATGTTACTGCGAGCAAGGTCGCTCGGAAATTTATGAGCAATTGCCCGCGTATACATATTAGATCTCCCTAGAATTTCGTAGCTCCGGGAACTTCGATTCAAGCCGAAATCGCTGGTTGAACCGACGAGTTCACGTCAAGAAGTTTCCCCCAATCTTCCCGTGGGAATAATAATTTCTGCCGGTTGGTCGGCTCCCAACAGTTCCGGCGGGCGTGGGTCCCCGTCCGGCGACCATTTTTCCCGGAAATTATGGCCGTGGATACTCTCGCATTACGCGAATTCCGCGGACCTCGGGACGAGATCATTAGTGCGAGTTCGAGGAGCGGTGTCGCGTGCATCGGGGGCGAGCAGTCTTTCGTAACAAGCGGTTCCTCTCGCAGTTATAGCGCCAATTATGCAACTCGTTATACGAAACAAACTAATTAGTCATAATTATTCTTCTGATTAACGGCATCTAGCTGCTATCCTCGGCGTCGGCGAACAAACAACTCTGGAGAGATTCGACTGAACCGAGAGATCTTTCAACGGTCCGTTTCAACGAATAAAAGAACATTTCTTTAAGTCGTGTTTGTATTTCCCGCGAGAAATGTAAAGGGAAACATGCTGAAACCTGTAGCACTAGGAACATTGTTTCAATTCCATTCCTGTGGGATTTGTACAATTCTATATGCTTGTATTGTACATTCTTGAACATACCTTTGAATATAAACAGCTGAATAATAAGAAATACCTGCTAGCAAACGTCCAAGAAATGTACTTCCTTCAAACAGATGATTCTTAGGGTCGTTTGAAGTAACTTTTTCCTTTGCGAAAATGTTCTGTGCGGGAGTTATTAACCCTCGGCACTCGAGTGGTGACTCAGAGTCATTGCTGTATCATTATTCACAATATTGTCTACATTATTAATTATACTCCGAGTGCAAAGGATTAAAGAAAAACAAACACCAATCAGAGCGCGGCTACCACGGCTCGCGATGAACGTTGTGTTGGCATTGGCCGAGCCGGAAATCCCTCCACGGTAGCCGCGCTGTGATTGGTTCCGCGTTTTTCGTTGATAACTGCGGAACAAAGCCGCGGAAGAGATTTCCGCAAAGGAAAAAGTGACTTCAAAATCCATATGACCTCAAGGATCACCTCCTTCAGGAAAGTACGTTCTCGTGACACCCTATATATGTACAAACCTTTTAAACAATTTATCGAACGGTGTTGTAATCTGTATTTTACTGTATTTTAATGAAAAGTCCGCGATGAATGAAAGCAGTGAAGTTCACCAGCAGTTGAACTAGTTAGCTTAGTTGCTCAGAAGTTGCAGCGTTAATTCCAGAGCGCTGAGAGCGCTTGTTACAATAATATTAGCGGAACAAATCCCGGGCGCGATGTAACGAGCAGCCGCCGCCGATCGGTAACCGTTGCTTTCACCCGAACAACAACAAAACGCAGACGCTTTTATTAGCGGTGAAAGCGGTCTCAGGACTTTTGCCGGCTTGCTGCACAGCGAGAGAGCCAATGGCTTCATCATTCGTACGGGCCATTTAGTTACCGGCGATAATTGATATCGCGCCGATAGGCACCGGTTACTTGCCTACCAGACCCCGTGCATCAGCTTTGACTCATTAGCTTTATTGATAATCGCACTCGACAACCTGTCTGTCCACTTGCTCCGCGCCTCGTCTGCAGGATCTCGTAGCAGAGAAGACCTCCACCGAGCGTAATCTCCCGCAAAACCCGATCCCCGCCGTAAAGAGACGCCTAATCTTCCGGTAATTTAGATATCTGATAAGAACTTCAGCTCCATTAATATTTATCGAGCACTCCGCGCGCGAGATTCGACGACGGGAAATGAAAGGGGAAGAGTGAAGTCTCTATCGCGGAAGATAGGCAACAGGAGACCGATCGACACAGGTCCTGGAGAAAGTGACCGCCGCAAGTTGTCGCAAAAATATCGATGTTGTCGCTTTCAGCCAGCGATGTTTAGTATCGAGATTGTTGCACGCCAAGTGTCCCTCAAACGGAGCGTTTTGATCAAGAATTACGGTGACGTCTTGGTATACAGTGGATCCAAAATGTGTTTACGCATTTCCGATTCTCGAAAGATTGTCATATTTACGCAAAACGAAAAATGTTTGCATTGATTGCAGGACACAGGAGCTACATAAAAATTGGATGCTCCTTTTCATTATCCTATTAAGCTGAAACTAATACATTAATGTTCCTAAATATTTTTAACATGTCCACGTATGTACTCATTTTTGTCATAAATGCATCAAATCCGCAGTCTACTGATCATTTTGCAGAAACAACTGGCACAGCCATGGACTCGTTATAAAGCTTGAGATATTTTTAGAAGACCCGATTTCCTAAAAATTGCTGTAAACTCAATCGTCTCCATTTTTCAAGGATAACGAGGAACGATTTTTCAATAGAACTTTTATCAAGACATTCGTGGCACTGTTCTGATTGAAATGATACCAACCACGGCGCAATTTGGGTTACATATACTCGTTTGGATCACGATAAAGTTAAATCTTTTCTGATTTATACAATAAATCCTGTTCTACATCGATGGATCGCTTTAGATCGACTCAGATTGCATACACGTGAAATGCGTATTCAGATCGCTTTGGATAATTGACATTCTGCTAGATCGTTGGATTGAACAAACAATTATGGTCTGAGTAACGTCATGTTTGGACTCGTTTTAACCAGAAAAATGCCAGAAATATGTTGGTAAAAGCTTTATAGGAAAATGATTGGAAATAGGAAAATTTTGTCATTGTATTACTGTCTTCACAGACTTTCTGTTAATTTTGTGTCACAGTTCCTAGGCAAAGTTAGATCGCAATTTCGAGCTCTAATCTCGCAGTACAACTGGATCCCCGTAAATTACCGCCACTGTCAGTCAAACAGTACCGTATGATTGATAATACAGTGTATACAAAGGAAAGATAAAGAGATAACGCCAAAGTGTAGATTGGCGTTGACTTTGCACAACGATCCACTTTATTATTTAATATCTCCTGAGGATACACGTTAAACAACAAACTGAAATGCAATTAAAGAAATACGTACTAACAATATGCACTTACACGTGAGAAGTTCAAACAGTTTTGGTGCAACATCGAGCAAAGGTTTAAAAGTCGACGAAGTTGCGAAATAAATTATCCAATTTATTTAATCAAGGCGAATACTTTTATAGTATTTTATAATATCTGAATTACGACAGTGTTCGTGTAATTAGTATTCTAAATACATTATCAATAAACTAAACACATTCTGATATTGAAAATAATTTCTCCCTTTGAACAAGTTGCAAGCATCCACTACAGGGTCTTCCAAAAATTTTGTACTTCCTTGAAATGATACCGGAGGTCATTTAAAGTCACTTTTTCCATTGCGAAAATGTTGTCCGCGGCTTCGTTAAGAAGTTATCAATGAATAACACGGACCAATCAAAGCGCGGCTAATTTAATTCATTAGATAAATTAATCAATTTAAAATAAGAAATACTAAATCTGACTTTTTAAGTTGACTGAGCGTAAGAGTCTCTCTCCTTAAGGAAATGTTACTGCGCAATTAATAGTTAACGCGAAGTTTAATACCGAGTTGTAAAATGTATGATACTATACAGTCTACATTCTACATCATCGACGAATCTTGTCCACGGAACCTTTATTTAGCATTAGCATAAGTCCGCCTACCGTTCGCGATCTACGTTTACATTGTCGATGAATAATTCCGCGTACCAAAAGAATAATAATTCATCGCGATATGTGGGCCCGCAAGGAGGTGCCATGCTGCTTCATTATTGGCAGCTACATTGTTGCACTTTGCATAATGAGATGGAAGGACAGAAGTAAGTACTACGCCGATCATGATCACCGTTGTGGGTATAAATCGGGTGACTCGACACTCTGTTGCATGTATAAATCATGAACATAAATACCGACCCGGAACAATTGTTATAGTCGAACTGTGTGCTCGATCGTCTGCTACATAAACGAAGTCAACACTTCATTCCTCAACACTGTTATTCCACCAAACATTTGTCCGAGGGCAAACACGATTGCTTAACGCTCTGCTAAAATTATATTTCGCGGTGGCCATTCTTTATTCGCGGGAATTTAGCGAATCTGTTTTTTCTTCATGTTGGAAACAAACATCAGATGAATAAATAACGTTGCAAAAGCAAGACGTCTCGCCTTTATTCTTTCTATACATACATCGTCGACCATAAATTTGAGGTTTTGGAAATATTAAGTGTAATTAATCCCTTGCGTTCCTTTGACGAGTGTGACTCGACATCAGAGAAAGAAAAATGCAAATGAAACGGGTTTTTAAATGTATTTGGTTCTTTCATTATTTAATTGTCTTATTTTTTAGTTTAAAACAAATATAAATTACGACAAAGTTTGAGAGCTATATTTAATATATTTATTAAACAATATTGTTTAAAATAAGTAGCAGCCAAGCCACTTCCCTTGAAGTAAATTTCAAATATTAAAATATGTAGTAGGGAGTTGTTGGCAATAATATTGAAAAATAATTCGGAGGGCAAAGGGTTAATTGGTCCTCGCAATTAATAGATCGCAACTTTACTTTCAAGTCAAACTATAGGTCCAACACGTTCGGCTTTGAAAATTGAAAATTTGAGAAAATGAAAGTTTTATTTATTAGAATTATCGAATATTAGAAGCTTCGAAACTTCAAAATCTTCGACCTTCGAAGGAAAGTAACAGCCCTAGTAGACTGCCAACACAAGTCTTAATCTGACGACTCTGGTCTGCACTAATTTTTATAAAACTGCAAATTACAAGAATTACCGAGCTAACATATGTTAAATATTTAATAAATTAATAGATAAATATAAATAACTGTATTCAATATTTAAACGATTATCTCATTAGTAATGACTGGACTGCGGATTTTAAGCATTTATGATAAAAATGGGTAGGTCTAATTTCTGACACTAAAAGAATTTGAAGAATTTAAATATACTACTATATGATTTTCAACCTATTAAACATATTCAAGAAGAAATTAAATATTTATTTCACCCCCGCTCGTTGCAATTCGGGTAGAAAGTTTTTATTTTGCATAAAGATCCGCAGTCTAGTAATGACAAAAAATTCGCAACAGTAATTTGAAGGAAAAATTGAAAGAATTCAAAAATGTTGAAATATTACTTTCGCCATACAGTAAAAACAATCCAGAAGGAAAGAAATTTGTAAGTGGCACCTGTTTTTTGCTACAGACGCAGAATATTTTTATTTTGCATAAAGATCCGCTGTCTATTAGTGAGTCATGATCACAAGTGATTTCGTAAATTTTTCTGCATCGATCTGCTTAGACACAACATTTTTCCGTTGTTACACAATCGACGTTTTTAGCGGAGGATTTATCGAAGCAATATTTCTGAATCTGGTATGTATTAAAACCGCTAGAGATGCGCCGCAACTCAGACAGTTTATTTCCATTTTGCAATATTTCATTTCGATCCCTGACAATCATATTGTGCATATATCACGTGCCCGTTACACCGCGATTGTTATCCGAATACCTTCGGCCGACTGCTATATCAAATTCCTCTCATATCGTTTCAGTTTTCGACCATCTGCAAAACAGTATCATTAATCCGGACAGACAAAATCGATTCCTATCTATTCACTATCGCCGTGTAGGTTCTATCTTCCACGTGACGATTATTTATCAACGGGTTCAAAATTCTTCGGGACTTACATAATTATTCCATAACGCTGTCGCCGCGGACGATTAATCGATAATGCAAGGTAATCTAGGCAAAGCTTCGATAAATCTATCAATTGATACGAGCTTTCCAGCGACACCCACGAGGCTTAATTCGCGACAATAACGTTCAATTTTTTTAATGTTAAATCCAGTCGCGTGTTTACATTAATCCAGTCTACTAATCCGAACGAGTCGTTTGTCATTAGTTGATTGCGAATCTGTATGCAAACTACAAAGTTTCAACTGCAAGAAATGGAAATCAAATGGGAAGTTTCTTCAGACAGCGGATTTTATGCATTTATGACAAAAATGAGTAGGTGTAATTTGAACAAGTAAAGCCATTAGAAAAATTCAAAAATACTATTACATTGCTTTCAATCTATTGAACATATTAAGAAAGAAAATAAGCTTCCACTTCACTCCAGATTGTTGCAATTCAGGTAGAAAGTTTTTATTTTGCATAAAAATCCGCTGTCTAATAATTATAGTGGATTGTCGTCGCCATCGATACATAAAATCCGCCATCTACAGGGAGAATTGATACACTTGGTAGAAATTGATACAATCAGTAGAATTGATGGAATTTTGCAAATATTGCCGAATATGCAAATTATTATATGCGAATTCTGTTGAATATTGAAAATTACGCCTTGTAAACGTAAAAATAGAACTTTTTAGTGCGATCGCGGCCTAGAGTGCCCTAGAGTAGAATAATCTTTAATCCAGAGCTTTTGACTACTGAAAACCCCATCTTTGCATTATCGAGAAATGAGAAGGCGCACCCGCAGTCTTGCAATCCTGGAAAAACGAGTCAACCCCCTTAATCATCCAGCTTTCGTCGTTGGTAGCCAGAAAATTTCATTCACAGTCTTTCACGTTGTTCCAGAAGACTCCTGCAACGCGGGAGTGAAGATCGTCTCGGAGATTGTCTAGCGGAGAATGCTGTGGACGCACATTCTGATGTTTTCTCGACAGAAATACATACCGGCCGGCTTATCTTCTGTACATTTAATTAACTCGGTTAAATCATGGTCGTGATGCACACGCGTGACGCTTTTCAAAGAACTTCGTGCGGTAGGAGCTCGCCGGAGAGCTCGGCTCCTTCACGGAGGCTGAGAGGGCAGTAAGCGGTTGTAATTAAGAAGTCACGTGAAAACTGTCACGGACCGATTCTGCGAGGGAGTAATACTGAAAAGGGAAAAGAGAAAAGGAGTAAATGCGGACCGAGCAACAACAGCAAGCCCGACCCTTTTTCGTGCTTGTTTGAAGATAAGAAATTTCTTCGTTTTGTTGCTCGTGCGCCGCCGTTTCTGTTTACCGACACGTTATTCGAGTCGAGGTGAAATAAAAGCCAATTTTTTTATTCAAACAATAAACTTTAGAATAAAATATTTTCCATTTCGTTCGACGATCTTCTGCCATCTTCCTGGTAGCTTTATAATTCCGCGCTCGTAAAATCTTCTGGTCCTTATCGGCAAGAAACTGATGCAAGTTCAGGTGATCAGGTGATCATCATTAGCGAATGTTTTACCATTCAAAGAGTTTTGTAAACTTCGGGATAAATGGTAATCTGATGGTGCAATGTCCGGGCTATATGGTGGATGTGACATCACTTCCCAACCAAGCTCCAATAATTTTTTACGTGTTATCAACGATGTGTGTGGCAAAACACAATGGTAAAACATTCACTGACGATGATGACCTGAAATCGCACTTGGATCAGTTTTTTGCCGATAAGGACCAGAAGTTTTATAAGCGCGGAATTATGAAGTTATCAGAAAGATGGCAAAAGATCATCGAACACAATGAAATATAATTTATTCATTAAAGTTCATGTGCTTGAATTAAAAAATTCGGCTTTATTTCATCTTAAAACACCGAAATTACTTTCTTGCCAGACCAATATTATACTTACATTCAGACACGAGATTACGTGTCTAAATTGATAAGACTACATTCTGTTTCATTATTTGGACTTCCGTACCGAAATTGTTTGTTCCGTGATTGCAGGGTAATAACAACACACGAAAAACAATATTATGAACGCAAGAAATTATCATCGGGAATTTAATAAAGATTTCTTTTGGTGGAACCAAATCATTTTTTTTGTTACTTTTATGCCATTAAAAATGAGATTATTCTTGGTACAGATTTGCAGTTCAAGTATTATTTCTTGGAACGCGAAAGAAGCAAGTGCGAAGGTAATTTTAGTTTAAATAAACTAATCGCATTTGTTACAGTAAAAATTAAGTACTGTATATGCGTATGTTCATCGTGAAGTTTTCAATCACGACGATTCAAAAGAATTTTTATTTACCATCCCATTGGTATTCTACTTAGAGCCGAAGACATGAACGGAGCTAATTCTAGAAGTCCAGTGTCGGGTTAATTATATCTCGGTGCATTATGCTATATGTATATTATGCACGGTGTTGGCGTCCATTCTTGAGCCGCCCCTGGTAGCTCAATGATGTAGTCTAGCGATGGAACCAAGTTCAGAACGTAGAGAATATTAGTGAATTTATACTGATTCACACATTTGTTTATATACTTTAAAATATCACCTGAACTATTGGATTAAGTTTTTGAGTCTTCTAAGTTATTATTAAGGATTACTAAGTTATTATTAAGGATAGTCTTCTAAGTCTAAATCATTCGTCAATATCATTAACCGTTTGCACTCCTTTCTGGAGTGTGACCCGACATCGGAGAAAGGAAATCGTAAATGAAACGTGTTCTTATATGTGTGTGTATTTGTGGTTCTGCCTTTATTTATTCAAGTCATATTTTTTAGTTGAAAGCAAATATAAATTACAACAAAGTTTGAGAGAGCAATATTTAACATAATTAGTAAACAAAATTGCTTAAAATAAGTAGCAGTCAAGTTACTGTTCTTTGAAGTAAATTTCAAATGAAACACTTAAAATAGTAGGGAGTTGTTGGCAACAAAATTGATAAATAATTCGGAGTAGAAACGGTTAATAATTTCAGAGATACTCGAGTCATACACTTCAAATGAGACAACCTGTATAGCCATTGGAGAACACGAATACAATAAATATAAACATCAGGATATTAAAATGTTTACTTTGCAACTGACGCGGGACACGGGACTGTGAAAGGGTTAAATTGGGGTGGCCGTTAATTTCGAAATAATCTTGTACTCGCGAGGTATTTGGCGCCATCGCTAGCCCGGTCTACGCGGTAACCTATTCTGCACAGACCAGTGGTGTACAGTCCGCGTAATATGCCATATAAAACCCCCGTAAAGAAAGAGTACGGTTTCTTCCCTCTCTACGTGCCGTGAACTACTATCCTGGACGGCTGGCAAGGGTGAGACAGCCGCAACTAAACCGTCTTTCAGTTTGCGTTTACACGCGGTATCTCGAAAGGTTTAAGCCGGAATTCGCCTGTCGCCGAGAGACCATTTTATTTACCCCGGGCGAAAGTAAATGGACCAAATGGAGACTCCGGTGAAATTACGTGTGTCCAGAGTGGCTTGTACGTTATTAAGGATAACAGAGCGACTGTGAACAATATACAAACATTATACGAACATTATACAAATTTTCGCACGATCTGCCACGATTTTACTTCAACCGTCGCAGTCTCGATAAAACTGAGGGGCCGCGTATGCATTTGGTAAAATAAAGAAAATTATTTTTTAACATTCGGATCAGTGGGAAGCAGGAATAACATAAAAATTGACTTTATCTCTTGTTACATTGCAGACAAAATTACAAAATTCTTGCATTTTTCCAATCTTTTACTGTTTTATATATCACCCGACCAATTTATAGAATACATTTTATTTATGCGGATGCAATTGGCAAAATCACTCTTTTAAAAGGCAATACCAATTATCAGGTCGTTAAGTATGAAACTTGAAATAAAACACATTTGTCAAGTTTCATACTTAACGACCTGATAGTAGCTTTTAGTGTTTGGTTGTTCTAAAATTCAAATCTCGTCTCTTATCATATAATTGAAACGGAAATTTTTTATTTTGCATAACGATCCGCAGTTTTTACGAATTTCTGAAATAAATTTCTTAAATGTAATGTGCACATTTAATTTTAAACATTTGAATAAGTGAAAAATATTAATCGAATTTAATAACTTGATGTTCCGATGCTCTTTTTAAATAATTTTTTTAAAGAAACTAATCTAGCCAATCGAATACAATAAATTGATATTAAAATACTGTTATATAAGTATCGAAGAAATAGTACAGAATCTAATACATAAAAATGTTCTCCTGAGAATATCGACCTATTACATGAATCGAATAAAATAAAATCTGGATTAAAGGTAAAGGTAAAACATCAAAGGCAAACCGATTCGCATTCTACAAAGAAGGGATCTACATTATCAGTTCCGCAAGATCATTTCGTCCTCCACTGAATAACCAGTAACGCTCCCAAACGGAGTTGCGGCAAACTAAGGATCTCCTTTTACAAAGAACGTTCGTGAAGCGTTCTTCTCCGGTTTTAATGAAACTCTACCCATCTGAGAGTTTCTGTAATTTGTTGCTTGGAGATTAACGTGAGAGTCAACTATCGGAATGTCCTCTCAAGTATGTGGCCATTTGAATATCATGCGTGTAGCTCTCAGATGAATTTCAATAGTTATAAGTAGACTGCGGATCTTTGTGCATTCAAAATTCAAAATTATTGAACAATTGAAGATGTCAATATATGATTTCTCCTCTATTAAAGTCATTAAGGGAAGCAATAACATTCAATGTAGTTTCAATTTCTTGCAATCGATGCAGACAATTATTATTTTGCATAAATATCCGCGGTCTAGTTATAAGAATACTCGTGAACAGAATGGATGCGCCAAAGTTTGCTGCAATTGTTGCAATTAATAAGAAAAAGGAAATGTTCCAAAAAGAAAAAATGCTGGACCAAATCATGGTTGGATCTAACTACTGAGTAGACTGCGGATCTTTATGCAAAATAAAAATGGTCTGTATCGATTGCAAGAAATAAAAACTGAATTGAATGTTATTTCTTCTCTTAATTATTTTAATAGGGGAGAAATTTGTAGAATTGACAGATTTAATAGAATAGAATTCATGGAATTAATAGAATCGATAGAATGAATAGAATTGGTACAATCAGTAGAATTAATAGAATTGTTAGAATTGATGGAATTGCTGGAATTGATAGAATTAATATTTAGAATTCACAAATAAGGAAAAAACGGAGGACTGCAAAATGGCAGAACGTTAGGCACGAGGAAAACGAGAAAAAAAAGCGGACGACTATCCAGATCATCGTAGAACAGAAAACCAGCAGACTAAAGTAAAGTAATATAGCTTCTTGTTGACACTGGCGTATCGATTCTTTTCCTGGCAAATAACGCCTTCGTTTCGCAAATAACATGCAGTTCAAGCATACGAGTATATCACAGGAACAGTGTACCGCCTATGGGCAATACACGTGAGACATACAGGTAATCATTACGACTGTCCGTTTATTGACAGATAAAGGTAATTGGTAGTGACCAACATTAGCATTCCTCGAAGATAATGATCCGTTGATTCGGGAGACCACGTGTACGCGAAACAGAATATCTCAACGTGTGCTTATGCTTCCTGCATTATGATTATGCTGTCGGCTATCATTAACATTAGGAACATTTCCTAATGAATTTCATTAATACTGTTCGAACGTTAAAAATGAATTTGGTAGTAAATTCCTTGTAAATTGAAAAGTCGATATTGAAAAAATTGAGGAGTACATATTAATATCCATTAAATATATTAGAAGAAGTAAATGAATTGTAGTTAAACGATACAATCAATATACTATTTGAAGATTGAAAATTAATTTAATAGGTTGTGAATTGAAAAATTAATATTGGAATTGTACTAATATTAATATATTAACTATATTCCAAGACATGTTTTGATGAACTAAATAAATACTATTTGAAGATTGAAAATTAATGTAATAGTAAGTTTGTCGTAAATTAAAAAATCAAACATTGCTTTTTACAATTTTTTTATTGGATCCTATATAGTAGACAATTTAAGAAATGCATTTTGTAATGAAGTCTTTTGATCCTACCTTTCAAAAGTTGTTCCCGTTTGGGAAATGCGCGAATATTAAAGCGAGCCGCTGTATCTATCGATGCTAGTTTTTGTAATTTCGAGAGAAACGAATTTAATCATTTTAATGGAACAGAGACCTCCAGTTTGAAACTGTACACCATCAAACCCTTAAGCCTTAAAGGAATAGTTGATGCAGAATCTAATGTACCCACGCTAAAAATAACCACGAAGATTAAAATCTATCAGAACCTCTATACATATGTGCCGCTCATTTGTCAAATCGACTAATTCCATAAAGCAAGTGAAAAATTCATAAAATATTGAATTGTAATTTGAACAATTTAATTATGACTCATTGAAAATGCTCATAACTCTGGTTTCATAATTGACCAGTTGAAATTGTATGGAAATCCTAATTATAAAGTAAAACTTTAAATGTAAAGGATAAACATACCAATCGAATGATTTGATAACAAAATTTGGTAAATTCAAAAGGTAAAGTTCATTATTTTAACCTGTGAACAATCTATGGAACTCGAGTTTGGCAAAGAGAACACATGTCTTCTTCTTCTTTTCGACAGCTTGGTCATTAGATTAAGACTTGTCGCTCACTCTAACCCTTCCCCTTCTCCGACACTATCCCCCATATGCTACATTGGGAAAGTAAAATTATTCATATGCGACACATTTGTTTAGAAATAATGTCTCCACTAAAATAAAAAAGAATTTTTACCGTCAATCTTGAAAATGCTAAGAGTAATGGTTTTTTAATTATTATGAAGATAACATTTTTGAAAATGTTTTATGACTGGATTCAAGAAGTCTGGCTTCTAGTATGTTTGCATTTAAGAATTCACACGGGATAGTAGAAGCAATTAAACTCACAAGAAATTAAACATTTACCCTATTATTTCAGTTTAGGTTTAGATACATAATATGTACTTGCCGCTGTAGAGCAGAAGTCAAGATCTAAACCGCGTTATCTGGAAATGTTCTGAACACGAAGCTCCACGTATATGTGTGTAGGTGCAGGTACTTCAGCCGCAACTGCTTCTCGAACGAAGTAATAATAACCACGACGTAATACCAATCCACGTTCAAGAGAAGTTAAGAGTGAAGACTAAAAACTCTTTTCCAAAAGCAACGTTCATTAGATAATAATACATTAAATAAATTAATCTATTTAAAACACGAGAAACTCACTTTTCAAGTTGAGTGAGCGTAAGTAGTGCGTTCTAGGGATTTTTGGAGGTTATTTTATAAAAATTTCCTGCTCTCTTTTCCAAAAGCAACGTTTAGGGTATCTGGATTATAGCTCGACGTGGCGATCGGAATGTCGGTTTATAACGGAGTATGCGACCGGCAATCCCGCTAATTCTTTTACCGAGGACTACCGTCCGCCATTGCAATCTTACAACTAGATTGCAGACCTTTATGCAAATAATGAAAGTTATACTTTTTTTCCAATGAATGCAACTTGAATATTGCAACTGCTTTTGCACTACAGTTGAAAGAAAATAGTGATAATCCATTAAAAAATGTATTTTATTTTTTGTCTGAACTTTACATTTGTATTATTGAAGTATAAAAATTGAAAGGAGAGTATACTTTATTTTTTGTATATACTTTAAATTTTTATTAGTCCTCCCTTTATTAATATTTTATTTGTTATAATATTGTATACTATTATGTTATTTCTTCATCTGTTCATAATAATTTGGTCACCCACTATGTTAGTCACATTCAGGGCACCTTGAGGAATTAAGCGATGTCCACGGTATAGCAAACTGGCTGAGTTGCAGTTCGTGTTCCTATTGCAAAAGGGAATTGAACTTTCTCGTGTTCGATTCTCATCTACTTCGGACTTTCCTCTCGGCGACTGCCTTCGCCGAGTTTTCGTCCCGTTTCACCGAAGGGCTTCTGCTCTGAATCGTAATTTTTTGTTAAACGAGACGCTGACTGCTCGATAGATTTTCTCTACGCGTATTTACCATCGATTCGCCATCCTGTTCGACTGGAATAGAGCCTCACTGTTCAGAAAGTGACGAAAAAAGAAAAAGTTTTCATCGAACTTTCAATGGCGCCACTGTTTCATGCAAACGACATTATCGTGCGAAATGTTACGTGGGGAAACAGTATTTTATTTATTCTTCGTTTGTATTACTATGCGTCGCATGCGTCTATGGACATTTGCATAAATATTCAACTCGTGCAACGATTTATTCGTAATAATGACCTTGTTGTTGCTTCTTACTTTTTGTGAGTAACAATTATTATAGAATTTGCGTTTTATTAGAAATAAATCATTTTTAAGATTACCTAAACATTTCTACTTCGGTTATGATAGGTATTGTAGAATGAATTATAAAAACGATACATAATATAAATAATTATAATGCTTTTCAATGTTAGCAGCTATATGTATATTATATAAATGTATTACATAAAATATGAAATTTACTATACTTTTTGTGAGTATCAAGTATTACAGAATTTGCATTTTATTAGAGATAAATAAATTTTACGGATTATGAGAAAGATTACTTATATAGTTATTTCTACTTCGATTATGATAAGTAGAATGAATGATAAAAACGATACTTGATATGCATAATTAACATGTTTTTACCTAAATGTTAGCTGCTATTTTATAACCGTATTACATAAAATCTGGAAAAGTTAACAAAAACTGTCGAACAACTTTTGCAAAATTTATCGTATAATTGATTATCTTTGTTTTAAACATACCTAAAACAGTTAGAAATCTTTATGATTCGACTAGACACTTTTCTCGGTAGCATGTGCAATAATGTACATAATATATCGCGCAATTATGTAATATGTACCTCAACGTGTAATACCTTAAATTGCAACTCAATTAATTAGAGCGCTACCCATCCGCCCAAGCGATTATCATTTTCCCCTTCCGTTAGCTTAATCGATTTCACGAGCATGTACATCGAGACGTCATGTCACTTATCCTTTATTACGATCGATCATTCCGACTTCGAACTATCCTTAGCAAGCACAAATTTTGTGGTAAATGCTGCTCTCACGGTAGGATCGACCGTTTACTAACAGAGACCCGATAGAATTACTTCCGCTAATTATCTTTCGCATTTCCGAGCACTTTTTATTAGTTTTATTAACGTTCGTACTCGTTTCATCAAAATTTTACTCGCTTGCGATTCCAGAATTTTATGTTACAGGTAGATTGTGGATCCTCGTGCAAAATTAAAATTTTCTAATTTTTCCAGAGCTTTGTTTTGCAGTTCTACCAATATTTATACACTTTTGATAGAAATCTACGTAGCTTGTGGTTCTAGAATAATTATATTGTAGATTAATGTAGATAGACTGCAGCTCTCATACAAAATAAACATTGTCTAGGTTGTCAAGTAGCTCCTCTTTTATTACAAATAGACAGCAGCTCTCATGCAAAATAAAAACTTTCTAGGTTGTCAAGTAGCTCCTCATTTGTTATAAATGGACAGCAGATTTCATGCAAAATAAAAATTTTTACAATTGTGCTAAGAAACAAAATATATAAATTTAGATGATGTCTGGTTTACATAAAAATCAGTCTAATTATCACTATGCAGCATTAATGACAAAATCAATAGGTAAAGTAGAAAACTGCAAGATCATTAGAAGAATCTAACCATATTATTCAAACACGTTCAATTAATGAAAAATATTTCAAGAAGCACATTATCGATTAGCTCCTCTTCCTTGTAACCAAGTTAGACAATTTTTATTTCATTGTATTTATTACCAAACACGCCAACACAGAATTCCTGCATAATCATCAACCAAATATTGGTCAAGTCACTACACAACACATGCTTCTTCATATTTCAACAGAATTTAATTAATGCAATTAATGCACGAAGCCATGGGAACCCTGGTTATTTAATATTTACATTATGACGTTTCTGTTTTTGAACTGACATTTGTGAAAAATGAAAGAGATGCGAGAGATGTGAATAATGAATTTCAGTTTGTTAACTGGAACAGTGAAAATGCAATTCTATTCAGAATTTGAGCAGCGGAAAAAGGGGTTTTTAATATTTGATTGTCAGTTTTGGACATCGGAGAGAAAATATTCGGTAAAATAAGCAAAATTTAATAATAAATAAAAAATGAGATCCCCCGAGAGCAAGACGAACGACTAGAACAGTGAAAATGTGATTTTATTCAGAATTTGTGCAGCGGTAGGTTGATGCGATCATAAATAATTAATATGTAAAAAAAAGTTTATATCTGATTGTAATTTTTGGATATCGGAGAGAAAGTATTCGGCGAAATTAATGAAAATTCTGAAAAGTGTGGCCAGTGGATAAATAATAAATGGAAAATGAGATCCCCTGCTGGCAATACAAACGTCGCAATTTTTTCTGATAAACAGAGCCGCTTAAACCGCGTAATACTCGGCTTTGTGCGGAGTACCTAGTAATTACGACATACGAGATCTGTAAACGCCATTGCTGAACGATTCGTGTTCGCGCAAAAAGTATGGAGACTGCTGATAAGGATCTCATTAATGGCCTACAAGAAAATCTTAAGCATTAACTGCATGATAAATTATTTTTCTATTGAAAACCTCTTTATCGCGTGTAGTAAATACATGCAACACAAGGTATCGGCGAGCAATTATGGTTGTTGCATTATTATTGTCAGAGGATTTAATCCTTTCAGGTGTTGAAAATGAACATTTAATACTAGTGCGATTTTATAAACATTGAACCCTGCCACTGCCGGTCAAATAACCGGTTTTACATTTTCACTTTACATTTATTAATACTAAACGGATGCTTCCATCGACATTGACTCAACACATTTCTTGAATTGACATTTGGTTTTGAAAAGTGGCTGATCTGTGTTGTCTTATAAAAGTAACAAGACTGAATTTATATTTAGATTTTGTACAATTTATGATGTACAGTTTGTTGTATACATATAAACACTGAACCTTATCACTGCTGGTCAAATAACCGGTTTCAGAGTTATAGGTTACTATTATTAATATTAAAGGCGTGCTTCCATCCACATTGATTCAGCTTTCTTTATTCAAGCATACAGATTTAGCACTCCACATTCACCCTTTTGCAAATCAATTGCACCCTTTTGCAAATAAAGTATGTTTCACACTAAACCCACGATCATCGGTCAAAATGACCGTTTCCAGAGATTTTTTATTTCACAATTATTGAAATAATAAAAATTATTTCATGAGAATGAGAGAAGATAAGGATGAGATGTTTCGTTGCCATAAAATAATTAACAATATATAATTTAAAAAGTTAACACACTGTGCTAAAAACATCAGCAACTGACAATAAAAGTTAGATGTGTAAATACCAGTCCGATCGTCGCTAATCAGCAATAAACATTTTTTAAAAATGTCATCGATCCGAGAACACTAGCAATGAACAATAAAAGTTAGGTATGCGTGGTATCTTTCTCCTCGTCACGGATGTAACGAAACAGTTTTATGGATGAGCCAGGTATGCTGATTGACGTGTAGCCCATGCGCCGTTCCCCGGCTTGAAAAAACGTAACCATAAAGTTTCGGGTTCGTAAAAAGAACGGTCTTATCGATTTTATCACCTTCTGCAGAGAACGACCGCTTTTTTTATTGTTGCCAACTTCGGTATCGAATCAGCAATTTCCAGGAGGCGAGAAAGTTTAGTTTATTACCTTCCGCACATGGCATTGCCGTGCTTTCTATTAAAATTACTACTACACTATAAGTATTCCGACGTCAGTAGTCATTGAACACATCTCGGTAATGGAACGACGATATGATGGTCACGATTTTAATCATTTAATCTTATTCAGCGTGAACGAAGTTTCCTCAAAGTGCGAATAACTCACTACGCAACAGAAAACTGGAATTTTTTGAATCTGAAGTTGAAATCTATCAGATCCTGTACATACATATATGAGCCGCCCTATAATATAATTATAGATTAATATATATACAAGATATAAATATAATATTGGATTGTAATTTTAACAATTTAATTGTGACTCGTTGAAAATGCTCATAGCTCGCTACGCAAAAGTAAACTCGAATTTTTTATCAGTCTGAAGTTCACGAACATAATTGTTTGCATTGTGGCTCATGTATCTAAATATTACCTCTTATCAGTTCATGTATGTATATGTACGCTTCAAGCCCCTCCTTTTGCCTTTCTCAAAATCATATTGGGTGTTCAGTGGATTTAATCCACGAAGCTGCACATTTGCGACAAACTCGAAAGCTCGGTGGATCGCAAAGTTCTTTTAACGAAAGCGCGTCTCTATGGTTTCATATTACAAAAACATCGTCTCAAGAGCTAAACTACTTCGAAGATTCCAGTGGTGCTTGCCCGCAAACTTGTTCCGCGAGATGCTTCACATGTGCCTGTAGGGACTAACAAAAGGGGTGAACTCATAAAAGCGTTTAATATTATACTGGCTCGTAGTTCAGTTCGCAGCAGATAACGCGCAAACTTCTTTGCATAAAATGCTGTAATCACTCTTCAGTTACCCAAATTACCTGTGCGCCGAGTAAAGTGAAACTTTTTCGACCATTATTTACCTTGTGCATGATTATGATCGGTGGTCAATACACAAATTACTTATTCCTTGCGTTCCAAAAGGGTTATAGAAATAATAATTATTTATAGAAATACTCCTTCACTCTGATTGGAAGATTCATTGCAGATAGACTGAACTACAAATTTTATTATATTTTTTAAAATGTTTTATATATATATATATATATATATATATATATATATTTATTAAATGCTTTAAACCGAATATGGTTTATGTTAAAATGTTTTATTGCATTTCATAAATTTGTACTTGACATGAATGCATATAAAGATCCGCAGTCTAAGAATTACACTGCATATTTTATTTATTTAGAATGCATTTATGGAAAAAATGAGTAGCTGCAATGTGAAACAGTAAAAAGATTTTAAAAACTTAAAAATATTGATATATAATTTTTTGAACATTTTGAAATCATTAAAGAGAGAAAGAATTGATAAAGAATTTCCTAACTTTCCTCCTATTGATTATAGTAGATGCTAACAGTTTTTATTTTGCATAAAATCTGCAGTCTATTGATAAACTTTTTTATGGTGTTTATATGTATGTACATTCGAAGAACATACAAATGATTGTTATTTTATCGTTACTATAAAATAAAAATGCTTTTAGTTCTTGTTAGGTGCTAATTATTTAAACAGTGCTGGCTACTATATGTATACGTGATTATGTTTATTCTTCTGCTCTGTCGTGGAATAGCAATCATCGATCGTGCATTCTAAAGAAGATTCCAGCTGATTATTCTGAAAATATTTTCGTCACCCGATACACCTGTGTCAAATCCGGGTCCTCTTTAAAGAATTTTTGAACATGTGCTAAATATTCATTAGCTACAGTCAGCGTCTTTCATTGGCGAGCAATCAGATCTATATCTACTCGCTGAAGCACCGTGGGACTTGCCTAAATCTTTGAATATTGGAGTGAATTCATCAGACTACCAAAAGAGCTTGTCAGAAAAAGAAAGACGACTCTTTCTACCGCAACCAATTTTTTCTCTGTGGCGTCTCTTCAGCAAATGGATCGTTTAAAGCTAAGTGGACCATCGATATTTGACTATTCGCCAATTAAATTAATAAGCATGGTAATCGATAAATTGCTGTACGTTTAATCATTTAGTAACACAAATTCAGGCTAAACTTTTGTTTAACAGTATTGTTGAAAAGTAATATACGGTAAAGTCTAATTAATATCAATTCAATGATAACACTTCTTTATTTATCAAGGTTTTAATGATGTATCCGTGACATTTTTCCGATTAAAATTACACCAAACATGACATCAGTGGCTACATGTATGGATCGCTTTAGATCGATTTAAATTTTTCACATATGAAATACGAATTCGTATTATATGTATATCAGTTCAGATAATCGACATTCTACTGAATCGTTGAATTGAAAAAACAAATATCATCGTGTTTGGTCTCGTTTTAATCAAGAAAACATCACAAATATGTTGCTAAAAGTTTCATAAAAAAATAATGAAAAAAAGAAAGTTTTGTTATTGAATACTGTTATCTCACCAAAATAAATCTGATCTCGAAACATGTTACACCTCCCGGTATTTTTGTCGTTCAGGATATTACATGAAGGTTTAACTTAAATAGTAAATAGAAAAATATAAATTTTCTCACGTCATATCATAAGGATATTACAGCAATCTTTAAAACACAGAATGTACCTAACCAATTCTTTAGTCAATATTTCCATCGATTAGGGTCGCCTATGCAAGTAGAAATAGTATGCAGTGGTCAGACACGCTGCTGAAAATTCCTTCGACCATAAATTTCCGTGATTAATTATTTCCGCAACGAAATTTCTGCAGTGTAGACAATTTTAGCCTAACCAATAATTAATTTTCAATTATGCTGCCCACTAACGTAGCGCAAAGTGCACGATAATGGTGAAATAATTGTAGAGGTGATAACAGAACACAAACTTTTGTGATTATTTAATCAACTCGTCTCACTGGAAGACGTGCTTACCTACTTTGTACTTTTGCAGTGCAGTCTTTCTTCTTGGTATTTACGTGGAAAATTCGAACTCTTGCGCTTAGTTCGCAATTGAGTTGCTTGTAGTCAGCGAGTTTTGTTTGAGAACGAACTGTACCAACACGCCTTTATTATTAAATTCCGGAATTTTAAACTTTCGAAGCAGGTCTCATAAAAATTGTAATGAGATGAAGTACAACGTTGTATTTTTACTATTTCTCGCGCAGAAATTCGCACAGAACCAAGAAGTCTGATACACGATATACCACTTGTGCCACCTGCAGACATAACAAAGGTGAGATTTTTTAACAGCTGCATACGTGCCTGGGTCTGGAATCCTAACAATAAACGCATGGAATGTACGGACTCCCATGTGGCCGGGGAAACCTTGCTCTTTTCTTCTCATGCGAAACAACACAGGACACGCTCTTCAAAAATTCTGTATGTTCGTTATGTATGCGTCTTAAAAGATTTTTCACAAATACGATACTCGAAAAATTCAAACTTCAATCAAATAAATGGTAAATTGTAAAAATTACACGTGATTACACAAATAAAATATACTTTCGTTTTAACTGTGTCTGACTGTTTCAGATGTATTTTTATTTGGATTTATCTGGACAAAGTCCACGTTTTGCGTCAACGTTTGGCTTGAAATCGCCTCAAGAATATTCTAGGAAAATTAGTCTTCACATGAATGAAATTGGGCTAATATTTACAAATTTATGACAAGGCAGTAATTATATATTTTGTGAAGGAAAATATACTAAATGAATTGAAACCATATAAATTACAATTTTTACAAATTTTAATTATTATAGTCTTTTTGTACTTTTGTATTCCTTTATTCGGTTGTTTTTGTATAGAGTATATTTTACTGTATTATATGTACATTTGTAGTTTCATTGAAATTTTCAAACAATTTTAATTACATTTTGCTTCTTCGTAGAAACTCGGAAATTGATTTGATCGGTCTTTTAGGAATACTGGAATTCTGAAACAGTTTTTTACACAAATCGTTTTGCATAAACTGTAGTTATTACCTTTAGAAAAGTTAGTTATACTTTTAACGGTGGAATTTCCATGTTGCCATTTATTATGGACACAGCTTGATGACAAAAGGGAGAGAAAAACAGTGTCGAAGAGAGAAAAACGTCATCGCATAGAATCAACAAGACCCATTGGCGCCGCTGTGGCGTACTCCTGTCTCGTTCTTCTCTTTTTTTCTTTTTTTATTGCCTCTTTGTTCGCTTCTTTGTTCGCGAACACGAAAATTCGAAATTCACAGTGATTTCTCTTATGGTCTCGGTATTATAAAATTTCTACTTTTTTATCAATGATATTTGAAAAAAAATATAAATTTCTGCAATCTAGTCATAACTAGTCTAATAAATATTCCATACGAAATCGCATAAAATATAATCCATTTTGTACGTACAGCAACTGTACTTTTGTGTTACAGTTTCAAATTGTATCCATTATAATATTATAATTAGACAGCGGATTTTATGCATTTATGAGAAAAATGAGTAGGTGTAATTGAAAACAGTAAAAACAGTAAAAACATTAGAAAATCAATTGCTATTTCACTCCAGTTTGTTGCAAATCAGGTGGAAAGTTTTTATTCTGGTAAGTATAAAGTATCTGGCCTATAAACAAAAATGACGCATAGAATAGATCGCGTTAGAAGTATTATTTTTTTCCAATATTTTCTATGTTCTTGTCTCGTATGGTTAAAATACAAAATGCTTATCGAGCAGCGATAAATATTCCGCGGCACAAGCGAGGATTTGCACACATCATGCAAGCCGATTTTCGTTTAGCATTATCAGTGTTACCGGTTGCGTAAGGAAAGAATTAAACTGTAGAACAACCTTGCGGATACACTGATAATCGCTCAGGATCATTATTCAGGAAGTTACGAGGGCTTCAAATGAGTATTACTGCACGCTGGTGCCGACGAACCGATCGATACCAGGTAACTTCGCATTAAAGCAACTGCTCGTCAATCACTATTCCACAGTCGTAATTTACGGGATATAATAGGCAATCGCAATTTACAAAGAGCACAATAAACCGGCAAGAACACACCGCGTCGCGGCAAAATTGCGTTTGTCCTCAAATAACTATACACGTGCTTCCGTAAAGTCTTCCACACTTGATTCCGTCACATTTTAACTCAAAAACGAAACATTTTTTCCATTCTAGACTGTTCCCATTCTATATGATATTTTTAATTTTATGCATATCAAACTCAAATATTATCTAAATGTGCAGTCATTTATTAAATACAGATTCCTAAGGTCATTCAAAGTAACTTTTTCTTTTGCGAAAATCTTCTCCGTGGCTTTGTTAAAGAGCAAAACGAAAAACACGGACCAATCAGAGCGCTGCTACCAGACGGATACCGACTCGGCGAGGCGTCCTGCTGAGCAGGGCGTTGCCATTGGTCGAGCCGGAATCCATCCGCTGCAGTCGCGCTCTGATTGGTCCATGTTTTTCCTTGATAACTTCTGAACAAAGCCGTGGACAGTATTTTCGCAAACGAAAAAGTTACTTCGAATGACCTCAAAATGACTGACAAAATTAAATGAGAACCATTTTTATGAAAGACCATCTCGTACAGGCCTCAGCTATCGCAGTAACTGAATTTTCTAAAACAAAGAAACCGTTGTGACACTTTTGTTTTCTGAAGTCGCCGGTTGTGGCGATGCTATTTTTCTTTCGGTACGTCAAAGGCTCCGTTGGTTTACTCATGAAGAACATCGCTCAAGTGTGACACGTCGATATTGATGAAACTTTGCACAAGGGTGGCGAAAATATTCGACACGTATATTTTGCAGATCGTACTCGTGTTAAGGGAGTGAGACGCCCTTCAAAGCACGATGGGACAGGCTATTCAAACCTTGAACGGTCAAAGTTCCCATAAACTGCCATCAAACTGTCGATATACTCAATATAGGACAACATCTCAAACTAAATTTTCGTTTCATTATTTCTGCATTTTTATGTAACACATTTCAAACTAAATTTTCTTCGTAATTGTTATCGGAACGTTATTTGGAATGGTAATAGGGTGTTTCGTTTATCTGAAAATGGAAATATCCCGTGACGTAGTGAAGTGGATTAAATAGTGAAGTTAATCAAAATGAATTGAACGGAACAGTTGGTCGTCGGATAATGAGAAATTAAGTAAAAGTTGTTACGTTGGTCTTATCAAATCGCATCAATGCAGAAGTTAAATACATATAGTAACTTGTAGGATTGTTCTAGCTTTGCTCCATTGTCTGCGCTCTTGAACGTTGTGCCATCTAAAGATCGTTTCGTTAGCACAGTCCCAAGTTGGGACTCCCAACTACAGCGAAGTGGACGAGCCTTTATGTCGCAGCGATAAGAACTGATTCCAGAACAGTCATGCGAGACGAATTAACCCTTTGTTTTATGGCAGCGAATCAGGCAGATTGCAACGACAAAGCGTCGACGCAAATAAAAAAACTGACTTGCGCACACTCTGTAAATTAAACGATACAGTATTCATGTTCATTTAATTCTTGGAAAGAATATTTTCGAGAAACTGTAACAAATGCATCGCAAGTTCACTTTTAACCAGATGATTTTGGAAACCATTCTCGGAAAATAAGAAATCGATTAAAAAATCAAAATGACAAAAACAATTTGACGCAAACAATTTGTATTTTGCATAACGATTCGCATTCTAATGATTTTTCTCCTAAAATTTCATCTAATTCAACAAATATAGTTATATTATTAATAGTTACACATTACATAATTATTAACATAAATTTAACCCCACTTAAGGGCCAAATCAAATGGACGGTAAAATTATACCATTTGCTCTTCATGTACATATTTTCTCATCTTATTTCAATTGAATCCGGTGTAATTATTATCAGGTACACAATTGAATTGGCAGCTCCCACAGTTAATTACAACTTCACTTTGAATTCAAATCTTTCAACCACCGTATTAAAGCTCCATTAATTACTTGCAGGATGGAGAAAGAGCATCGAAAATGATGGAGTATATTTTGGAGAGTGGAATGTATCGAATCGTTCGTAAGTAATCAATAAATTCTGAAGAGAAAGGCTACGAATTAATTTGTACACCTGACAATAATACGATTTTATTGCACAATGCGAAACTACAAGAAGATGAGCAAATGATCGCAGAGACATAAGTATAAGAAACGTTCTGTGGATAAAGTATCTACATACTAGCAAACTTGACCTTGACAGTCATTTCACAATCATTTCCAAGTGACAGACACTTGCTAAATCAGAAGTCTTATCTAGCCTCTTCTACTCGCATACGCGACGCCCCATAAGTTACCAAAGCTTTTTGCATTCATCGTGAATCACCCTGTATATTTATAAGGGGCATCATTCGATTATTATAATGACCCGGGTGGCAACAAGCATGACTCGATTATTAATTGCGATCTGACGTAGTAACACGATATATGGAATTCCCGTGGCGTGGAGAATTCAAAGGTGAGTCTTTGCGGGTCGTCAGAACCGGATATGACAAGAATCACAATAATTAATGTGAAAAGGTGAGTCATCGATATCGATCCAACTGATGAAAACGTGCACTTTGGCGGGCGAAAAGTTTATCGGCGACACGCGTTTGCCTTTTTCGTCATCGCCTAACCCAGTTCTTGCGAAGAAAAATTAATAAACTCACGCGAACAAGAATTCCACACTATTTCGCAAGACACGTGCACGCCAATTGCATAATTCCTTATAAATACATCTTCACAATTTCAATAGTTGTCAATTAAAAAATTCCGGACCCATCAGAATGACAGGTCCAGTAGCCCTAAGTAAACATTTTTCAGATTTATGTACATTTTAAAATTTTGAGAAATTGATTTATGTCATATAGACTGAAATATGACAAGCTTTACTAGAAATTTGAAAGATTTACGAAGTCATCACATTTTTAACGGACCGGTAGGCAATGATATTTCGGCTATCTGGGTCAGAACTTTAAACTTTAAACACGTAATTCACAAAAGCACTATTCTTTTTATGGCAGTCGTGAAAACTTGCGCTATAAATATACGGTTAATTAACTGTATTATTTCAACTTGCTGCACCACTTCTTATGTATAGATACACATACTGGATCTTCTCTCCTAAAACCTGACTATACCTACACTCTTAAAAGAACCATTGCAAACATATACTCGTAAATGTATAAAATTACTTATCGATACCAAGAAACTCGTAAATTCGTGTCTGAAAAATTTATTCAAGCCCGTTCTTAAGGGATTAGAAGAATTACAATGCCTTAGGGAGAAAAAGCAATCAAAAATTCGCATCTGCATGTTCGACCTGGGTTCCTATAGAACACCAATCTCACTGGAAGTCTGAATTTCTTATTACCACTGGAAAAAGACTTGATATCACATTTATGATATCACATATGATATCACGTTGCTAGAGATTTGCAGAATTAATTTCAAGAAGAACAGAATTTTTAACGATTTGACTACATAGCCCTTTAAAGGATCTCGATGGAAGATTAGGATCTACGATTCCCCGCAGAATGAAATCCAGAAAACCAGCATCTTTAACGATTCGACTACATAGTCCTTTAAAGGACCTCGATGGAGGATTAGGATCTACGATTCCCCACAGAATTAATTCTAAGAAAACAACATTTTTAACGGTTGGACTACGTAGTCCTTTTAAGGAACGTCGCCAGAGGACTAGGATCTACGATTCCCCACATAATTGATTATAAGAAAACAACATTTTTAACTATTTTGCTACGTAGTCCTTATTAAGGATCTTGGTGGAAAATTAGACTCTATGTAAATATTACTGCGTAGTCCTTTAAAGGAACGTTGCTGGAGGATTGCGATCGAAGACTATCCACAGAATTAATTTCAAGAAGAACAGCCGTTTTAACGATTTGACTACGTGGTCCTTTAAAGGATCGTGGTCAGAGAACTAAGATCTACGATTCTCCAGAGAGTTAATTCCAAGAAAGTAGCATTCGTTGGCGACTCGCCTACCCAGTCCCCCTTAAGGATCGTCAAAGGACTAGACGCTCCGTCGCCGGACAAATTCCTAATCCCCGATCGAATTGTGTTTTGCGGCCGTTCGAGAAACCGCCATTTCCTCCAGCGAGATCCTGCGACCAAAGCGGATGCGGATTTTCTGCCACGTTTGCTAGAGAGCTCTTCCGAAACGCTGTTTCACGGAACTTTCGACCCGAATACGTTCGACCACGCGACATCGCGTCGCGATAACGATACACGTCCTATCCTGTATTATCTGAAGTGGCTTTTCGCGGCGGGTTCGCTGCACTCTCCTCGCCTATACCATCCGATGTTTTTTTCGGCTCTGCCGAGGTCGTTGTCGCCTATCACAACCGCCAACAGGGATGTTGTTTGAACGAATTTACAGGTGTATATACCGCAGATACTTGTTGTTATCGCACTAGCGTTCCTGTGTTACGAAATTACGGATGCGGTAAAAATGATAAGCGCTATAACAGTTAAGGAAACGAACCGTTCTAGTGCCGAAATGACGCAAGCTAAAATAATTAAGCTTCTCGAGTAACGGCAATGCATACAAGTGATTTTTAAGAATTTTTTATAATCTTGTAACGCAAGAGATTTCTTTTCAGTTCAATTCCTCTTATTATTTATTGTAAAATTTTCAATAAAGTTTTCAGTTCATTAATGATTGCATGATGAAAATGACTGCAGCATAATAGTCAATGGACTGATTTTTGCAAGATTATTCTATCTTCTGCATTGATTTCTTCTCGATTTCCACGTGCATCAAAGATCTCTTATTCAGATAGCGTCTTTTATTTTATTCCGTTGGGGTCCCCTGTGATCCAGCCATCGCCATTCGATCGCCACAGGAAGGTTATTGATCCCATAGGAATACTTATGGGCAACGGTGTGGTAGTTGGTGCGTTAAAATGAACAATTTCGTTGGCCCAAATGTCAGAGAAAATGAATTAATACCCCTTACCGAAACCCATTTAAAATATTGATTACCAATTCGATAACCGCAACAATTAACCAATATAGAAGCTGTTTACCTAATAAACCAAAACTAAAAAATTGAGATTGATAGTAGTAATCACTAGAGTGCAATTTTATAAATTGGTAACAAAAATGCGTCATTTTTTAATTGCACATTTGAAGAATTTAAAAATACCGTTGTTGATGAAATAATTGTAGTTTGCAGTTAATACAGACAATTTTAATTTACATAAAAATCCACGATCTATTACTTCTGGAAAAGTTAATTATCAGGTGGGAACAAATTTTAACTAAACAAAAATTAAAAATATATATATTACTGCGCTTGTGCGGGACCTTGAATTAATTTATTTTTGGTTATTGGATAACGATTTCTCGGACCTCAAGGTACCAAAATATTCGATGACGCTACTGGTTTTTCGCCAAACCCGCTACCAGCTAAAGTGTCCGAGCTCTTATTTGGTACGCACCGTGCGTACGTACACGCATTAGAAATTTCACGGCGGCATCGTAAATCAAATCGTCCGACTTTCGTTTCTGACGGCTTCGTGCCCACCGTGCTACGCTACAAGGTGGATCCCAACTTCATAATACGCGTTAAGCTTCTTACCTGTTATATGTACATACTGTGCATGTTATAGTTAACATTTGCCCTGATTAGCTCTCACACTTTCTCCCTTCCCCTCGTTTTCGATAAATTAACGCTGGAACGCTCGTTTCGAATTATTACACGAACTGGAGAATTTTCTACTTTTTACATAGAAAGAGTTTTGTGAAATACTATGGTTAACATTTGCCCTTATTAACTCTCACACCATCTCCCTTCCTTTCGTTTCCCGTAAATTAATGATGAATAAAATACTGAATTGATCACGTGAATTAATTTTAAAATGTTATAAAAAATACAGAAGCTTAAGATTTTATTCCACACATTCTTATTGGAACATTTTTATGATTTCGGTGTTTGTAAAATAGGAAATTTATATTTGTCATAACTAGACTGCGCAATTTCCAATTTTCATAGGCAAATATTTAGAAAATGAAATGAAATATGATCCTTTTAAGGTGGGGACGAAACCGTGGGGTCCAAACGCGCCGAGCACTGAGCTTACTGTGACATAAGATACGACTGCAGTATCCCATCTAACATCGATCATGAATAGTCGGCTAATTTTTATGCGGAATAAGAAATGTTCTACCTCAGTAATTAAAACTAGGAGTTAAATAAAAATGTATGTTCTACGTTAATAATTTTCACAAGTTGGAAATCATATGCTAATCTCTTCAGAATCCGTTGATGTTTTACTGTTTCAAATTACAGCTACTCGTGTTTTGCATAATTGCATAAAATCTGCAGTCTAATCATACAATATCGTGCGAACGAAGAATAAAAATGGTCGCTCACTTATGTAATATCTGGATACAATAAAATCCGAAAGAAATTCTTCTTGGAGTCGTTTTGATTAAGTTAGCAGTCAATCTATAATTCTCAATATTTTGTTATCACATGTTATCATGTGAATCTTTATGCAAAATATAAATTGTTCAAGTCAATTGTAAGAAACTGAAGTTAAATGAAAATTTATTTAACCATTTAAAAAAATCAAAAATAACAACATCCTCCAATTCTACACCAGAAGTAGATTAATTAAATTTTACATCAGAAAATGTTTTTCCAATTTTGTATCCGACTATTCTCTTTTATCATAAATGTATAAAATCCGCAGTGTTTTTTTTACAATCGATTTTCAAAAAGAGAAAATAATTCTAGATAATTTTACAAAAAAATCCGAAATTTAAAATAAGGTTCTAACCAAAGGCTCGATGTGATAATGTTAACGTTACTTGTTTCAAACAAAGAGTGTATTGGTAATTGGAAAAACTCGTGCTTTGCAGGTTAATTCATCAAATATCGATGAAACTTCTTATCTCGCGGCAAACGATGCTAAATCCGATTAAGCCGATGTCGATAGTGGGTAACTCGACGAGAAATCGCAAAAAGTTTGCCGATAATGACGGCCAACAATATTCTCAATCCTCCCATAGCTTCGAATGGTGCTGTTTTACTACTGTTACGCGTCATTTTATCGTACGCGATTAAGCTGACGTCAATGTGACACGTAAAAGATGTTACCTCTTTCGGTTGTAAGTTTTATCGGTCGGCAAAAGTTGAATTATTATAACTGCGATACGTGTTAATGTACAATACTTACGCCAAAACAGTCGAAATATTTGACCTATAATTTTTATAAGTTATATGAATTTACGTAATTCCATTTCTACAATTATTGATTGAAGTTCATCGCTTGAATAAAGACCTGAAAATACCGAAATTACTTTCATGCCAACCCAATATTGACTGGTAGTTGAGTAATTATTGATTTTTCTCCAGAAGCAGACAAAAGTCGTTCTGGTCCTGAATTTTGTATAAAAATATGTATTCAGTTTTTAGCACGTGAAGGATTGGTTTGAATTACAAATTTTTGAATGGCTTCCATGAAGGGGATGGTAGCAAACAATAGTTTGCAACGGAATTATGGGGACACGAATTCCATGATCATACTGCACAATCCGTAATTCGATTAATTTTCCAATTGACGAATTTCGTGGCCACGGCCCAGGGAAGTTTACATGGGTGGCATGAAGATACATACATTCACATTGGAATCCCCGACTGAATTACTAAGTGATCGCGTGAGTTATTACCGTGCCGCATTGAAACTTAAACGACGCCAGTGAGTGTTGGTACTGAGAACGAATTGATTCACCGGGATCTAGTTTAAATCGTCACGTAGACACTCCGCAATTTCGTAATTAAATGAATTAATTACCGCGAGTGAAAAAAACCTTTCATTGGCGAGTCAGTTTTCACTTCGAATTCAGTAAAATACGACAAAAAAAGAGTAGATCAAAATGTAACGGGAATTTGAAAGTATATCAGTATATTATTATCAATTTATTAGAAGGAGAAATAAATTGTGATTAAAGTACCTTGTAATTGCTGCAGAACAATTTTATTTCGCATGGAGGTCTGCAGTCCAATCATTAGCATACTTGATAGACCAACGTATTCGATCATGATTATGATAATGACGACAACTAATGACTTTATGATGTGAAATGGAGTTTATTATAAATTGGTTCACGATTGTCGATAATAAAATAACACCAAATGGTACAATAATTTTGTGTCAATCTCTTTTACAGAGCAGGGGTGTTTAATTACGTAACATACAAAATATAATGAATTTATTATGTAAATTCGTTCGAAGTTATTAAAACAAAGTAACATCAGATTGGGAGTTGAATTTAATCTTTTTCGCAATGCAGAAATTAATCAATTCATTATGCAAATTCGTTCGAAGTTGTTAACATCAAATTGGGAGTTGAATTTAATCTTTTTCACAATGCAGAAATTAATTGTATAAAATTCAAAAATATCAAATATTCTACTCTTTGAATAAATACTTAATGGGTATTTGTACTTTAGTAAATACATTACGTAACAGTTATCAAAACTTGAAGTGTGACGCTTCTCCCTCCGATTGCTATCATAGACTCCATCAATCGTATAACTAATCTGAAGATAACGATATCATTTAAATCGCAAATAGGTTTAGGACAGCTTAGCCGAAGTAAATTTTAATTCCAGTTAAAGCTTTGTGTCGTATCGCGTCGTGAATACCTGAGCCTGAACGATGAAATGTTACCAGGAAATATTTCACAATTATTACATACAAATCTGTGGTTAGGTATGTCGTGAAGAATATATTTATTGGCGACTCTGACTTATGCAGACCCATTTTACATCTACTGAACTTAGCGCAAAAATTAATTTTTGAATCTGCACAATACTTTCCCGAACGTCATGAAACTCTCAAAGTGTTAAAAGAAATGGTGACTCGCCCAAACAATGTTCCATATTTATTTAACAGCTCATTATTTGCGAAACGCAGTTGTATAGAAAACTGCACCCTTTATAAGACCTTGACTTTTAATTTTAAAAAATGTATGCAATTTCCTGCAAAATTATAAATGCAATTTAAAAAAAGTAAGTTCCGCAAGTTAAAAAAAATACACATTGTTTTTGACGTTCGAGGTCAATTTTGCGGGGGGTTCCTTATGTCATTTTCGACTAAATCAGGGGTGTAAAATCGCGCTGTGGTGTCCGCGCATATAATTTTGTGACACCCTGTACAGCCAGGCTCAGTTCAGTTTACAAGAAGAGACACCGAATTGATCACTGATTGTGGATGACGAACCGAAATCACGATATGATCGCGGCTCGACGGAGTAGTGATCATCGGGAACTTCTAGGAAGATACGTCTCGTATCGCCATTCCAGTTCACGTTGCAAACTTCGTGCGAGATAAACGAGAGGAGTGCATACAACGTTACGATTTATCGCACAACGAGTCGTACAACTTTGTCTGATACGAGCATCTGAAACGACAATCGTGACCCATGTGGAACTGTCGTACGACGAGTCGTACGACACCATCCTGCTTGACCGCAGCGCATAACAGAACCGCCATAAACTCTGTCCCTATTGCAGGTTGTAGATCTCTCGTATGGTCCCGCGGCGACCATAATTTCAAGTCCCAAAATAGAAATATCGGAAGAATCGCGGGTAAGATAGACACGTAGGACGACTGGCAATTTCCGCGAAGTATTTGTACACCGAAAAACGTTTTTCTTATTTCTTGAAACGTTTTCACGGCTCCGAGATAAATTCAATGCTATCTTTTATCGCGATGCTCCACTTGGTAGAAAACAGTCCTAACCTCTGTAGTACGATCGATTTTATGAGAAGAATGACTGGGCTTCATCGAGGAAACGTGTTCTCTTTGCCTCCCAGGCCGGTGCAATCGAAATCAATTTATTGTATGCCTATCTTTTGATAAATGCGCGACAAAAACTGATCTTGAAGTTGTACGAATCTTTCTGTGAAATATAAAAATAATAACTCTTTAGACTGCGAATTTTGTGCATTTAATTTGCTCTCGATTTATGAAAATTATTAAAAAAAGAAGTACATTCATATTCTAGATCCTCTGATCTAATGAATAATGTAAGAACTAAGAACAAAAAAGACATGACTTATTATAACAATTACGTAATATGTCGTGACAAAAATTGATTTTTAAGTTTGATAAAATAATATATGACTAGACTGCGGAGCTTTATGCAATTATGACTTCCGAAAATTTTCAAGGAATGCTAGGACATAAAGTACGACAGAATTTAGTACGATTTTCACTTATCTCATTGTCAGATCTACAAAGGCTACTACCACGGAAAACAAGATTTCCTTTGATCAGAGTTTCCTAAAATTCATCTAGAAAAATTGCAAATTGTAGTCAATTGCAGTCAAAGTATTATATGGTAGGTACCTTTTATAAACGTATGTGCAATATCTGAAAATACATAGTATGGTTGAAAATATTTCAGAGATGAGGGAAAAAATCTACATTATGTGGTCGACTCGTTAACTATTTTTCCATTAAATTTTTTGAAAAAAATTAGTGATTTATTCTTCATTTTAAACACAGCTTATCACAGAACACTCACTTGACATGCATTATGCATATACTCCCAGGCATACGCAAATTTTCGTATTCTTCTGCACTGACTGCCAAGCTCTAGCATACATAATGCAGTCGTTGTTTTATTTCTTCAAAAAAAGAGTCTCGTTACTGTGTGTGTGAAAGTGTTTTCCACTCTTAGTACTATTAAGGTTTCTACTGGCTTCAAATTAATAAAAATATGTTCACGTATCAAAGTAGTAAAGAGTAAGCCGAAAAGTATAATTTTACTTCCTGACCAATATTAAAATATTTTCACATTCTCATAAATAAAATTAACAGTTATTTGAACTATTCCGTTTCGAATTCATTAATAATACGAAGTAAACCGAAATAAAAATAAAACTATACACAGTTTGCAGATTTTATAATATAAAAATTGTCTGCAACGATTGCTGCAAGATTTAAAGATTTTAATAGAGTTGAAATCATATACATATATTGACATCTTCAATTAAAAACTTTTTTAACAATTTTCTATTTCATCTATAATATTTTGCTATAAATGCATAAAGATTTGAAGTCTAATGAAAACAATAAGTCTCGTTACGTTATCATCAACTTATTCAAATTATTAAAAGAAAAAATTTTCATTTGGTTCTAGTAATCAAATCAAATCAAATTACAAAAATCAAATAACAATTTAAACTGTAATGTGAATACTATATGACTGAATGAATGCAAATCAGTATAAACAATTTCGTTTAACTTTTCATATCACAATAACTGACCTTTGTCTTTTCAGTAGACATGAATGTTTGCAGAATATATATGTCCGAAAAAGTTTATCGGAACGATTTCACTATCGAGCGCTAAAAGGTTGCTAATCTCTGGAAAAATGGTGAGAGCGAAACATCTGAATACATTTCGCGAATGAATAAGCACGTTCGCCGGATTAACAACCGCCATCTTTTCAGCGCGCGATCTATTACACGGAACGCGTCATCGTCTGAATTGCAAATTCGAAAAGAAATGCATGTTATTGATTAGCGTACCAATTAAACGACGCAAAACAGATTGCGGATGGAATGCGGTCTGAGCGGACTATTACGGGTAAAACAACGATAAAGTTGTTCCGGGAATGATTTAGATGTTAGTCGGAGAATGAAACTGAAAGGCGAGACGCGGCAGTCTGGAAAGAACCGTTCATATTGTGCAAACAGCGAATCGACGATCGCTTACGATGGGGAAATAATCGCCCAGATACACAATGCACGTTGCATGTAACCTTGCACTTGTAACAATGGTGTATGTAGACCGGGAAACCTCGCTGTTCCTCGCTGTCTCTGTGACGAGGTCTATTTACACTCTGCAATTTCCCATTTCGATTTTTTGTATCAGCGAAAAAGACTCTGAGCGAATAGTTCTAGTTCTACCGACAGAACTCTGAACGTGAATCGCGATTAGGCAGTTTTTTACGCGTAAATTAGTTTATAATAATTAGACTACGGAGATGTGTGTGTTTGTGCAATTTTCAATTTTTCTAGACAAACTTTAAGAAACTGGAATTAAATAAAATCTTATTTTCACTGGTAGTAGCCTTTCTAGATCTGTAATAAATAAAAATCGTACCAAATTCTATCGAATTTTACAATCCAGCATTTTTTTGATGAATTTCAGATGCCATAAATGCATAAAGGTCCGCAGTTTAATGATAATTAATCGTCAATTTTTATAGAATTACTGTTTTCTATAAAATAGTAATCTATTATTCTGAAATAAATCAACTTTTATTATTCTGGTATATTAAAGACATTGCACTAACTCTTGTTTCAGAAATTTAACATAAACTGAACTGTTTCGATTTTGAATTTCATTTCATTTCATCATCAGGCCGATTGGAATTCTCATTGGAAAACGAAGAATTTTTTAAAAATTTATTGTAAAGTCAAGTAGACGCATGAAATAGAGATTGTAGAATATTCCGACCAAAAAATGAGTTGTTATAAAAAATTCAATACAGAACAAAGCAAATGGCCTCGATGAAAAATCGAGCAAAATCGGCTCGGCACGGAACGTGTTAACGAATATTGAGTTTCGAATAAATGTTTCAAAAATTCACGTGTGCCTTCAAATGCAAAAAAATAATACGCTACAACAGAGTGAACAAAATCGATTGTCACTGTTATTAAGCAACGTGTTTTACCAAATTCTTCATTCAAAATATTTATGTCCCGAATGAATCAAGATTGCAATGATCATGCGATTAATTATTATCACACACCGAATTCGAGGTATCGTTAGGAGATCGCAATTAAATACGACGTGTACAATTTGTTACGTATTGTGTCGTGTTGTCGAGACCGTCGAAACAATTCCTAATTGTACACCGCAACCATCTATTTTTTAAATGGTCGGTGTACGTTTCGCTTTGCAAACGACCATTAAAAAATTCAAAAAAGACTCGTGTACCACCGAACAAAATACTGAACAATATCAATATTATCGATCAAGGCACACGCAACAGATTTTATTTAAATTTTGTTTTCTACCTCTGATGTTAACTAATATAATGAATAAAAATATACAATATAAATAAACAGTCAGTCGAGGAGCCCGAAATATTGACTGTAGTTCTCGAAGCTGGACAATACAAATTTTTGCAGCACCAGTCATCACAACATTTCCTTCCGTAGCACACCGGGTTCGTCTTTCCCGGAGAGGGGGTGGGGAACAGAGTCCATTGTTCGATGATGAAGGCGAACGTACTCTTTTCGCATGCGACTATTGAAGTGGGTCTACGTCAATTGTCACTGCGATTGGCTTGCTTAAAAAACATGCAAATGCAACAAAGATTCCATGTGTCCCGGTTATTGTTAGCCGGGAAGAGGACCCCTTACGTCCGGACGGATTTAAGTCTGTCAATCAAATAATTGACTGTCAAACTTCGGGCTCCCGCCCGTTCTATGTCATTTCTGACTCACACCGATATTTCATTGATACAATTTTATTCCGATATAAGATAATAGTTTAGGACCGGTTTTCGTCGTATTTCGGGTGAGAGTACCGACACATTTATTTATGCGTCACCTAGGAGTCACGAATGACGCCGGCATAGCATACGGAGGGAACACACCAGTACTTATAGCTGTAGCAGCGTTCTGATTATTGTTCTATTGTATTATGATTAGTAGACTGCTGATGTTGATGCAAATGTTCATGTTTTGTAGACGAAAGTGGTACCAGATAAATACCGTATTAAATTCTATTGAATTTGATACCCCAACATTTTTTACAATTTTTATAAGCCATAGAAACTAAGAACATCTAGTCTAATGAATTTATGATCAACAAACAAACTTAGAGATCATCGATAGGCTCCCATTGAATCACTACATTCGATGCGTTTAACTACCTTTTGATCAAATTTGAAAATCAATTTTTTATTATAATTTAATAAATAAACCAAACTCTGTTAAGATGTACAAGCAGGATAAAAAAGTAATTGCTATAATAAAACATATCCTTATTTATTACACCAAACCAACTTAGATTCTAATATATCCTTGTATTGTTTGATATCTCATGTGGCGTTTTATAGCTTAATAAAAAAAAAACTAACTCTTTTTTCGGAAATTGGACATAAACTAAACTGTTTTATTAATATTATATTTAGATTCAATAAATATTTCAACAACTCTCTATTAAATACTTTATATTGTCCCCATTTCGTGTGACTTTTGTGGACATTGCCGTGGTAGTCAAAATGTTAATATTAATAATTAATTTTAATACAATGACTTAACCCAATTATTGTTATAATAGTTATAATTCAACTTTGCGGCCTCTAACAATTTCACAGTTACAATCAAGAAACGCAGAATGTTCGTTCCTCAGAACATTTGTTAAATAATCAGTGGACTTATCTCAGAAACTGAAACACCGATGACTTATGGCGCTTCCATTTACATGCACAACGATGTACAATGTACATGCATGTCCTGTTATGTTAAAATCGCTATTTCCTGTTCGCTTATCGCTCATCATACTAAAAATGGTGTATTATACTCATTATATGTACATACATATACATACTGGTAAAGTTGACAAAACTCATGCTGACCTACCTCCGACCGCGTTGCGTTCATTCTGCAAGTTTTAATGCACACAGGATACTCAAAAATAAAATATTAATATCTTGAATCAATTGTTTATTGGACACATTGTGCTCATTATTTCAAAAAATACACATCGATACGTCTATCGAAAGTATAAAGTCTTTTAAATAAAAATTCCGCTATACAATAACTGTAATGATATTCTCGAGTACCAAAACGTGGAAGATTGGCACGCATTTCTCTCCAAACTCTTTCTATGTTTTGCGTGGGGACGTTAAGTCTGGGTTACATCTGTATCGATTAAACATGTTCTGAAAATTTCATCAAAATCGGTCGGCGTTGCAACGAGCTAAGAACGTTTAAAGATGGTAAAAATTGCAGTTTTTCACGATTTTCGGCCTCTTTCTGCAATAAATTTAAGGATTTCTACATCTTTTAATGTTTGTCGTCTTTTGCCGCGTCAACTGATTTCGATGAAACTGTCACAATACACATAATTGACACAGATCTACAAAACGTATTTTTAAAATTTTCAATACAGCCCCACATTAAAAAGTTGTGAAATGCAACTTTTAATATTTTTTATACAATTCCGACCAATTGCAATTTTTGAAAAAATTTCTTTTCACCACGTGTAGTAAAATAATTGCAAATAACTTCTCAAAAAAGTTCTGTATATTGGTTTGAATATTAATGGGAGTCACTGTGCTGGTAATCTAAATTTAACGAAAGTTTTTCACAATTATCTCCGAAACCGATGAAACTAAGAATGTTGACCTTGATAACATATGTGAGGATGAAGATCATCGGAGCTGGGTCCACTTTTGCCAATACATATTTACCACAATACTTGTTATAGCTATGACATACTTGTAATATACTGTTGTAATAATCATTCTCCGCTTCACAAAAGAAACAGTTGTTAATGATACTAAGGATAGAAAATGGCAAAATAATGAAGCGAGAACCGCGGCAAGTAAAAATAGTAGAAACGCGGAAGAGCATTTGCGATTTTACTAGTTAGCAGCGCCATATTTACACGTGGCTCTATCTTGGAGCACGTGTATTTCAAAATAGCTTGGTACAGATAATGCAAGTGAATGTGCAAGCAATCGATGGAAATGAAATAGTCATGCTCTTAATCCAATCACGGAAGCAAATAACAACATTTTAAATTACTTTCACATCATCAGAAAAACAAATTAACTCCAACATTTTATATTCATATTTAATTTGTAATAAATGTTTATTAAAGTTTCAAAAGTTCTGAAAACCTCTTTATATCAGTCTGTGCTCCGAAATCAATAGTTGCAAACATAACAGCACTCTAACCGCGATAGTTACATAAATGTTACATGAAAAATAGCAAAAGTGCACAGTATTATTTCTCCAGTTCAAGGTTTAGATGTGTTGAAATTCACTAACTTTTACATTGTCAAGTAAAAGTATTCTCACTATTCATTATTGTTAGTAGACAGCGAATCTTTATGCAAACTAAAATGTTTATACATCATTTGCATATAAATGAAGCTGAATAAAGATTTATTCCTTGTGTAAATAATTTTAATCGATTGAAAATAACGTCTCCGTATTTGTACATTTCTTAAATGTTTTTACCGCTTTAAGTTTCACCTATTGATTTTTGTCATAAATGCAGTAAATCCGCTGTCTAATTAGTAGTTACATCAAGTATCGTTTCTCCAAGGTTCAGAAGTATTGAAATTAACTAACCTTTACAGTGTCTGGTAAAAGTATTCTCGTTATTTCAGAAAATAAAATACGAGTTAAGCGAACTTAAGTAATCGATTGCATTATCCGTGAAACGCACCGTGGACAACGCGCCAAAGTCGAAATCGCATTACAGCACCAACCATCAGGAGCGATCGAATTATCACTGCAGGAACCTACTTTACCCACCCCGAGAAACCTAGAAACGGTTATCCTCTTTTTGCGGGAGCGAGCCTCCCGCAAAACCAGGAAAACTCGTTCGAATCAAGGAAGTTCCCGGACTATTTTCTCACAAAACAAAGGGGCAGGGGGGTCTGGAAGGGGTTCGCGATTGGAACGAAAACAGCTCTCGCAGTAGGAAAACGGAAGCTCGGAATTCTTGGCTCGGATGCCGCGACGATAATGGACAGTTGTCCATACAGTACACTGGAAATAAAAATAAGTTACGCTCTTCCTGGAGATAGCGCGGCTATCCCCACCACGGTGGTCGCGCAACCACGTGCGCTTCCACGAAAGTGCAAAGCGAACTTCGAGTCGTGTTTAAAAAACACGTGTGTCTGTAATAGAGCGAGTGTTCAGGGTCAACAGTAGTATCGTGCGATCGACAGTAGTTATCACGTGTGTCCGATTGAAAATTGCACGAAGAAGCTGATTAAGAAGAACACACGCGCCGATGTCTGACGCGCACACACACGTACACAAATCGTCCAAATAATCTCCGGAGCGATAAAAGTCTCGATCTCTTTTGTTCCTGATGTAGATGGGAAACGTTCCTGATATTGTACAAAGATGACAAGTTGCACAGCACTGGGCTTTACTAGGTCTGACCGGTGTACTACATAGATTGTTTCTAATAATCGAGTGCGCAGAGTTTCGCAGGTACAGAGCTTAGGGTCTCTGGTAACGTCTTTGTTCGGCGGGGGAAGAGCGAGAAAAGTCAAAGTGCGCGAACAGACACGTCGCCATCTAGGCTGCAATGTAAACAAAGGAGGCGAGAGAGCGCGTTTCCGCGGTGTCGGTCAGGTGAAGTCGACGTACCTTTCGGAGAAATGTAAACGAGGAAAGTTACGGTGAAGAGGCTGCTCCTCGCCGGCGATGGGATTCTGCGTGTGCAGGACCGGATCGACTTTCACGATCGCGGGATTCCTACGGCGGATTCCACGAGCACGATTTCTCGGTGTTTTCTCCCGCGTTGTTGCCGGCGCACGGTCGATCATGCACAAACAGGCCCGGCGGCTCCTCGTTCTCGCGGCGGTTCGAATTTCGAAACTCGAGACGCGCCAATTCTCGCGGCGGCACCAGGGCGAGAAGGTGACCGAAAGGATCGGACGTGAAAGCATCGACGCCTCTGCTGTGACGCGACGAAACGCTTCCACTGCCGGTTGCCGGATGACTGACGAGCCGTGTCGCGCCTATTGGCCAGCACTGAAACTGCGACACCTGGCGCCCCGAGCTTCGAAACACTCGCGATCCCCTTGCCCGTGAACACCTGTCGCGGCACCGCGGCCCCACGGCCACCGGGAACCCCGATTTTTCTGGAGTAAGGTGAAATGCCCTAAACCTGGACAGCATTTCTTGCTGCCTTTAATTTTATCAGTTTGGATAAAGAAATATCATTTTTCAAGAGTTTTAACTTTTAACATAGAATTCAAATTTTGTAAAGTAATTTCAAATCCCACAATCGTTATTTAGATTGATATTCTAACGAAACCGAAATAGATACCGGTAGTTTTCCGGTTTTTCCAATGCAAAGGATGCCCCAAATAAAAAGGAACTGCGTGCCATTTACCCCAGAACCGTAAAAAAGCACAGTCACCTAAATAAATTAAGTCGTAAAAATACTCGGTGCGAACGACCAAACGCGAGTTCTAACTCAGGTAAGCTATCCACTGACGACTTATCTACCCATGGCTGTTATGATACATTAAGCCTTCCAGATGTACCTCCCAATTAAGTGATTTTTAAAAACATATTTAATAATTATATTTGATAAATATATTTTATTATGAATAAAATTTACTAAAATTTGTATTAACATTAATTATTAATAAGACATGCGAGTCGCGGAATACCTCGTTTATGATCGTGAAGCAGTTATGTATCCTATACATCGGAGACACGGAAATTATTACCGGTAAATATAAATGCGAATATACTGGTATGTATTCCGATATTTCGGTTTCTACAGCGGTTAGGAAGAAACAACCGAAAAATACTAAAAAATAATAAAAATTAAATGGAATCATGTACATCCAATCCTCTTATAACACAACATTCTGGAAAAGTGCTAAAATTGCTATAATGCGATATTCTTGTAACATAGATTACAAATAGTACAATTTGACTACCCTTATGTAGCTTGAATATTTGAATCGGATATAAATAAAGAGCCTACTTACATAATTGTAGATTTTGTTCAGAAAACCAAATTCAGTGGACAGTTTCCCGTTTAAATGGTGGTCTAGAAGAACACGGTTACGATACAACACGATACTCCAAAACCGCGGTTTCTGATCCTCCCGCAACACAATATTCTTACACAGCGGTTTTCAAATAGCACAATTCACTAACTGACGACTGCTCTCATGTAGCACGAATGGTATCGTCCCGCTGTTTCACTGACATAAATAGGGTTCGCCTTGTACACATAATAATACGGATTTTATCCGTTACTGTTCTCACTGGAGTTCAAAATTTGAGAGTTTCCAAGGTTTCCGAAACAAAGTTGACCTCGGAAATTTTGAAATCGTTACACATACAAGGAAATCTGACAATGAGACACAATCATTTGCTGCTCTTGAAACTATACTTTTGTAGTTAACAGTTTTTCATCAGATGCGTAATTTAAAAGTTATTTGAGTCATTTCATCTGATAATGTTGCTTCCAGTACTCTAATTAAAAAATCACTTGTTTCTTATTATTTTCTATATTCCTGTAGAGACAAATATTTTTGATACAATTAGATGATATTTGTACGTTGTATGGTTTGAACAAATATTTGTCATTCTGCCCGATACGCGGTTAATTATTTCGACCTCCTTCCTTTCTTTTAGAAATCGATATTACAGTTTATTAATAACAATACTATAAAAATAAAAGCAACGGCGCACACCCTTTTTGCGCACGAACTATTTTACCATAACATTTATTTTATCTACACTTATTATTAAAAACATATGCATCGCAATTTCTTAAATATTGGTACATTTATCACAACAGGAACGGAATTACGAAATATTACAATGAAGATGTAATAAACCATTCTTCCTATGAGATATAAAATAATAATAATAATAACAATATGAGTTTCTATTATCGTAATAACAATTTTGTTAATCATTTGTATGTTTTATAACGAAGTACTCATTGTCTACAATTAATTTCTCCCAAAAACTTCACCGAAAACGTTATTATTTATGAAATAAATTTTACGAGAGAAATTTAATCTTACAATAAAGACTCGCATAACTATGATGAGATTTTGGAGATCCCTGGACATTCCAGAATGCTGAAGTGTCCGATCTCAAAATATTTCAAGCGTCTGTTTCCTGTTATATCGTCGTATTCCTTTGCTTGAGCACTAGTAAGCACAGATGTTCATGGTAAATCTTTACAGACGTAAAATTTAAACAAAAGTCTGTACTTAAAATATACACAACGTGAAAGGAATAATTTTGCTTTAATTATATACACTGGAGCTTAACTTTCGTGTAGAGAACCAAAATGTATAAATAATTTTAATGCTTCAATATTTAAGACTCTTTGAATAAATACTAATATTAATAATTAATGGTAATTCAGAACGATTTCTGAAATATATGTAATAATAGATTTCTGAGAATATAACCGATTGCCTATAGAAGTGGTGAAATATTTTCTTTAATCTAAAAAATATTAAAATAAAACTATGGATCTGTAGTCAAAATATAAATTTTCTTCATGAATTTCAGACAACGAAAGTCGCATATTAGAGACTTGTGTCTTTTATTAATCATTCGAATAATAAATTAATTAGTATTCTTCTGATGCTTTTAGTGTCTTGTGTTTCTCCTATTCAATTTTGTCATGAATGCATGAAATCCGCAATCTATTAATTGTCCAATAGATGCATGTACCAGTGCATACATACATAATATTAGGTGAAAATCATGACAAACCTCATCGAATGTACTCTGTAATTTTAATAAGAAATTATAAACAAGGCACTTAAAGTGCTCGGTACACCTAGTGTTATATCGTTAGACCATTCCAGAACAGGTTTCCCTACGACTCAGCCGCGGCGGAAGTTTTTTAATATGAGAAACCTTGCGAACATCTGATCTGACATGAGAACTTCGGTAACCTGGAAATTCCAACATTTTTTGAACTTTGTATTAGATCTAGAAACATAGTATATATTGTTAAAATAAAAATTGAATGAGCACAATATTGTAATTGTTCCATTGAAATTTTCTAAAATGCCACGAAGATTAAACAGTATATCCAGATATATAATAATTATTAACGTTTCTTTATGACTATCGTTACGAAATAAGTAAATAATTTTTTTGGAAGATCTATAGAATATTTTTTAATTTTTTAAGGACTAAAGGACTCTGTAACTTCTAAAGCGATTATATAACTAATTTTCTAATATTATGCCTTGCATATTTGTTATCTGTCAGACATAAAAATGAGTGACATGACACACGTCCTTTACTCGAATCGGTCTCTTTTGAAATTAGTATTTAAGGATATGCAAATGATAACTATATACACTGTGTGAATTTTTATATAATTACAACTCCAATGTTCAAACTTTTTGTACACGTTCCAGTTTCGCAACTTCTGGCTATAAAAATGCGATTTGCATAAAAATCTGCAGCCCGTATGATAACGCTATGAAAATCTGAAAATTCAATAATAAGTCCGAGTAATGCACATATTTGACAGTACCGGGACATTTTGACAGTATGCTTTTAAAATGCTCGCGCTGCATTTTGCAGACTGAGATACACACCATTGAACGATGACATAAGTTTGCACTTTGCTTCACTACGAAACTCGTTGCAAACTCTTACGTAACTGACAACATAAGCAGTGAACTGCAGCGTGAGAATTAAGTTATCGGAATGATTTTATAATTCGTCCGTATTGTTAAAAATTTCATATATATGTACGACTTTTAAATTATATTTTTATGCAAATTAATCTAATAAATTCAATTTTTAATTACCTTTACATATTACATGTACTATGATATTAATAAATGACTTTGGAAATATAAAATAAGGAAAAAACGAAACTTGAATATTTAAATATTGAGTATGTTTTGTAACAGCTTTTAAGACGAATAATGATTTGTTAACAATTAATTGACAATTAATCAATGTTAAAGCAAAATTAAAGACCTTAGCAATCGGTATTATCCTCTATTCATAAGAACTTCTAGTATCTTACAAGTAGTGGATAATATCGAGCTAATAGCGGCACACTTTGAATTTTCGTTAATATTATCTAGAATGTAAGACATGCTAGATGTAAGAACAAATGTATTGAAAGATTTTCAATAAAGATCTTGTAAATGAATATCTATGATTATTTCACGCCTATTTCCTTCCATAACATTTTCCAATGTCACCTTTCCTCAGAACAAAATATATTATTTAAGCTGGTTCACCCCGGGAAGGAATGGCTGCGAGAATGCAGGGGCAACCACACCGGCTGCAAGTCATCAGCGACAGTCATATTAAGGTGCAGTGCGGCATTTTATTTATCGCAACTCTAAATAGCTCTGACTATGTCTCAACTTGATTTGATAAGTCAAGTCATGAATTTACTATCTCTTGCATATTGGAAAGCTTGCATATTAAACTGATCCAGTAAAACCCGAGAAGGAGACTACACTTCGCGGTCTCGAATATTATTACAGAGTCGGACATTGCAAAACCAGTTTTGCATGGCGCGATGAACACCAAAATTCATCGACAAAGCTACTGCACATTCAACGTAAAGATGCCTCGTCTTTTACCTTACGGGCCGACGAGGCGTTCGATACGCTTTACACGCACATCGTGTATGTCTACTAACGCGATCGAACCACTACGTTGTGGAGGGTTAGTCCAAAAAATATACATGCTGGTGAAACGCAGTGGTACGTTCCCTGCATTTAGCGCTTGCACGCCATAAAATGGCCAAAGGCACACATTGCTACGTTCAGGTAAACTATTGTGATCTCCGCCATCGTAAGTCACGTCCCAACACCATGGCTTGCATTAGATGCTAATGGTCACCATGACATTGTCGTGCGTACGACAGCGGAAACACTTGTTCCATTGCTGGAACGGCAAACGAGTCGTGTGTTAGGGGTTATGGCACACCGCGGGGAGTTGGACGTATCAACGTGCACCGTGCTTTTGCGCCAACTGCTTACGGCAACCTGGCGTCAGAACGTACCAATACGTTTCTTCTCTACGTAGTGGTCCGGTGGGCGTATGCTCCACATTTTGACGATATCAAAAACTCTAAAGTGTCTCCGAAAAATGGTCATATGCTCCGAGCGCGACTGGTTCTGCAATGTCAATCCTCTACTCTAATACGAGGCCGCGACTCTTATAATTAAATCCTAATCAAAATCGCGAATGCCTACAGCACACCCGGCAGCCGTATTAACTGCATGGACCACTTTCTCAGTGGTTCGTTGCAGCTGGAGCATGGGCGCCTGAAATGACGAAAGATTCGAACACAAACGCGATCCTTTTGCTGCGCCACGCTAGTTCAACGAACAGAAATCCAAAAGACTACTTTACATTTTGTGCAAAACAATTACGCAAAGTTTAAGCTCTCATAAAATTGGAATATCTTAAATATTGCTTCAAGCAGCAATCAAAATGAAAAGTAATAGGAATCGCGACCATTTCATTCGCAACGCTACACTCTAAACAATCTATATTGAAGTGAATGGAAATCGCGAGTATCTGCGCAACGCTAATTTTGATTTCAACGCTACTGGACTGATTTACAGCAACGCTATACTGGAAATCGCGGACGTGCCCATCTCCGCTGATCGTTGGGGCGGCGAGGCCTGCCCATGTGTACAACTAACTACATTTACTACTACTACTTCTACAGACGAGTACAGTGACAAGGTAAAAATGAATGAAATAACTTCGCATCCGAAGATGCGAGGCCATTGTAGTTGCCCTCTTGAGCGACAATTTGTCCGGGCCACTTCGGGACATAGCCTCTTCTTTTTCTTCGGCGGTCCGCCAAACATCTGAAACCCTAAACGTGCTCGCAGTGAAAACGATCGACGACTCCCGAGACGAATTACAAGTTTCGAGAGAAGCCGGTCGTTCCGCTGGTGCAATCGAGCAGGTGCGCAACGTTTCGAGACCCTAATCCGCGCGCGTCCGCGTCCGCGTCCGCGAAGAGCTACACGAGTAAGAAGAATCGAACTCGATGCATCAATTCGAACGTCATGCCTCGTTCGATTTAGCTTCGAGACGAAACTTCGAGCTCTTCCAGTAACTGACCATCGCGCGAATCGCGGCCTACCGGAAGGAGAAAGCGATAGTCAGCCCCGGCCCCTACCTACTTAGAACGAACAGCCACACCAAGAAGGTAAGCTACCTACCTACCTAGTCCTATATTTAAGAAATGGCAAAAGACACAAGCTCTCCAACACATTCACAACACGGTCCCCACACAGACGCCAGGGTGCAATATCCTAACCCTAGGGAGGACGTCCCGGGACGCCTCCGACACCCTAACGTTCGAATCACAAGCACACTATAAGGTACGTACCAGTTTTTCTGAAATCGACTGACAATGGTAGTGATCATTGCAAAATAAATCAATAAATCAAAGAATCGAAATAACAGCTGAATTATATCGCACATTGTTATTTAGTGAATTAAGAAAGCAACACAGGCGCGCACATTCCACAAGGATCCATCTAGCATGTCACAGATCGACAGGAATATGCGCTACCGAATCTAGTTTGAACAACCGACGCAATTCCACTGCCTAACAACGCACACACACAAGTGAAAAATACGTCGTGCACGATGCACTAACCATTGTCAGTCGCCACACGGATGATTGAAAAACAATATTCCATGTGCCCGTTGCTCTCACCCTCCCGAGTAGCACATGGGCACGCGAGAGGATTCGAGCAACGAACAGGGAATCTTAATATCCTGAAAATCCTAACTAAAAGAATCTGTTAGATTTTATACGGGCTAATGTTCTTGCATTTTTGAAAAATTGCTCTACTTTAAATTTACAATTTAATGTTAATTTACAAATTAAATATTTAATTAGAGAAAACGGTAATGGAATTTTATCGTCGAATAAAAAGAGACTGAAATGATTCTAATAAAGATCTTCATTTATTAATTTATTTATTCTGATAGTTTATGAATATATTTGAAAACCCTCGGACGACCCTTTCGACACAGCAAACTTTCGAAATAATGAAAAAAGTACTCTACTAAATGTAAAGTAATCGTCAAACGTTAATTAATTAATTAATTTTGCTTTGTCGAAAGAATCGATCCGTCGCGAATCGTCTTTTCGTACGTGGTATCTAATCTAATTTTTTTGAGCAATTCAAAATATAATTTTAAAATACAAATGATTATCTCCATGATAAAAAGTGACTCTAATAATTGTGTTTCAAACTATGAAATTGTTGATTTATAATAACAAAAACATGACGTACAAAAAGAACCTACCTAGCTAGGAAACAAATTACTCCCGCGAGAACGCCTAGCGTTCTCACGGTCACTGTACTCGTCTAAATTATCTACGAAACAAGTAGAATAATAAAAAAGACAGTTGTTGATTTACTTACTACTTGGTGGGAGGATGGGAAGTTGTGTTAGCTCACATTCTCTCCCCCTTGAAGACAACGTTGCTCTCGATCTCAGTATCGATGTCGTGTTTGGTCGTCAAGGTAGGCAGCATTAGGCATCCAGTACTAGGGAGCTTTAGGCAACGGGTTCAAAATATTTTATACCCTTAGGGCTCTGTAACAGAAAGAAGAAATCCAATTAATCTCAATAGGAAAGAAATAATTAAAGTTGAATATTTATTAATCATACTTACGCTCACGTCCTCTTCTGCTTGAAGAAAGCACCGAGTAGCATCGAGTGGTATATCCGTGGATTCTTTTCCCTCGGAATCTGTAACAGAAACAACAAATTCATTCATTTTAGTCGACCAACAGTCAGAAACTAAATTAGAATTAATAATAAATAAATAATTCAAGTTGAATATCAAATCAAAATTAATTTTAACGGAAATGAAACAAAATCCATATCTATTGCACGACACGAATTCAAATACAAATGATCGTCGCGACACAAGAGTAAATGCGAATTAATAGAAAATTAATAATTCAAATTGATTATTTATTAATTTTTCATTAATGATATGTTCGATAACATAGTATAATTTGAAATATAATTTGTACTCACGCTCACATCCTCTCCTGCTCCAACAAAGTACGCCATGAAGCTATGTCACGCTTTCGATTATCGAAAGCAACGTGAAATATCGATCTGGGCAATGAATATTCGATCGATGGATTTTCTTCCCGCGGTATCTGTAACAGGAATGCAATTGACAAACAGGCAGAAACGAAATCAGAATTAATTATAAATAGACAATTCAATTTGAATAGAAAATCATAACTAACTCGATTTCTATGGAACGACACGAATTCAGATACAAATGACCGTCGTAACATAAGAGTAAATCCAAATTAATAGAAAATTAGTAATTCAAATTGAATATTTATTAATTGTTATTAATGATATGAATAAAGATCTTCAATAGCATAGTATAATTTGAAATATAATTTGTACTCACACGCTCACGTCCTCTCCTGCTTCAACAAAGTACGCCATGAAGTAAATGTCACGGTTTCGATTATCGAAAGCATCGCGTAGTATCGATCTCTGTAATGAATATGGTCTTTCGATCAATGGATTTTTTTCCCGCAGAATCTGTAACATAAAGAGCAAATTCATTAATTACAATTGACAAACAGTCAGAAACTAAATCAGAATTAATAATAAATAAACAATTCAGTTTAAAGATAAAATCAAAATTATCTTTGATTTCTATCACGCGACACGAATTCAAATGCAATTGATTGTCACGATACGAGAAGGTAACACGATTCGAGAATAAATTAAAAGCGATTTACAGGATGCACGCATTGTCCCGCAGATGTCGACACCGACACGTGTTTTCTTCGACGATAGCAACGAGAAACTGTAAATGACATTCATAAATCAACTAAAAAAAGGGAAACCAAATGTTGTAGCTCTATACATTGTCAAAATATCGTTGTAGCGTTCGTCCCGTTGTCGATCTCCGCTGCAACACCTCTCTGACAATATCAGATAACGTGCATGTATCATAAAGTGCGAAATAACGACGTATCGAAAGCGATAACGTGAAGTCGGCAGCGTCGTTTTCGTTTCTTTCGCACAGCTGATGGCTGTACCAAAATGATGTTTGTGCAAATGGAACTGTTTTCGTAATTATAACTTGAGTTCCACTGGACGTTACCCCGGCTTTTTAAACGATCTTTCCTCGAACAGTCGAAATGGAGTTGGCGGGACAGAGTCAGGCGCAAAATTTCTCCAACACTAACGATGTTTCTGAAAATAAAGGGAGGTAAGATTTCTCTTGTGTACTATTCTTTTTAATTTAACTTGATAAGTTTTTCATATATGCACACTCCTTATGTATATTCCTCACATTCCGATGGTGCTACTCATCATGTAACACACATGCACAATGCACATTTGTTGTTTCAGTTGCTTATTGCTGCGATACGCTAGTCAGAACTCTTTGGATGAGAGTTCCCAGAAACATATTCCACGGGAAAGTGGAAAAGACAAACCACCTTATAGGAATCATCATCACACGAATCGGGCTTTCGATGTTATCAATGAAATGAGGAAGTATGTATCCGAAAGTACATTTTAATTTTTATATATTAAAATACTACATTAAAATAAACATGTCCGAAACAGAGGATTATATATCAGAGTCTGTTATTGGACCAGTTACATCTCTTAAGTTCAAATTTTATTTTATTAATTTATAAAGCAATTTCATCCATCGTTTACCAGGAAAAATTTGTTATGCGACGTAATATTGGTGGCTGACGGAGGAATGGAAGTACCTGCACACAAAATGGTCCTTGCTGCTTGTAGCCCTTACTTTTATGCTATGTTTACAAGTTTCGAGGAACGAGATCAGGAAAGAATAACATTACAAGGAGTCGATTACTCTGCGCTAGAATTATTGGTAGATTATGTATACTCTGCAGAGGTATATGTAACCGAAGAGAACGTGCAAGTGCTATTGCCCGCTGCAAATCTTTTACAACTGACCGATGTACGCGACGCATGCTGCGACTTTTTACAAGCTCAATTACATCCGTCGAACTGTTTAGGAATTCGTGCATTTGCTGATCTCCATGGGTGTCTGGAATTATTATCGCATGCAGACAGTTACATCGAGCAACACTTTTCGTAAGCGAATAAAATCATTTTATATTAATGGATTTTCTACTATAAGTAGTATACATTGTATTTTGTATGTAGAGAAGTGGTGGACGGTGATGAATTTTTAACATTAGCTGCGCAACAAGTTGCTAAATTGATCTGCAGTGATCATTTGATGGTACCTTCGGAAGAAAAAGTATTCGAATGTGTGATATCATGGGTACACCATGACCTAGACAAAAGACAAGCTGATTTGGCTCAACTAATGGAATATGTTCGCTTGCCGTTACTCTCACAGGAGTATTTAGTTCAACGGGTAGAGGAGGAACCACTTTTGAAAGCAAATTTTGAATGTAAATGATATACACATATATATATTCCTTTGTGTGCGATCTGTGAAACGGTTTAATGTACTAGTACTTGTCTTACTCCATACAGGTAAGGATTTCTTGATCGAAGCTCTAAAATATCATTTATTGAAGGGAGAACAAAAATCGTTATTTAAGACACCTCGTACAAAACCAAGGCAGCCAAAAGAGTTGCCTAAAGTGTTGTTAGTGGTTGGCGGTCAAGCTCCCAAAGCAATTAGAAGTGTTGAATGCTATGATTTCAAGGAAGAGAAATGGTATCAGGTATCAGAATTGCCGACGCGTCGCTGTAGGGCAGGTACATAAAATATTTGAAAATTAATTATTAAGAGGGTAAACTCGTTTTTCCAACATTGCAAGGATGCGGGATGCGCCTTCTCATTTCTCGATAATGCAAAGATGGGGTTTTTCAGTAGTCATAAGCTCTAGACAAAAGATCAATCTAGGTCGCAATCGCTCTCAAAAGTCCTATTTTTACGTTTACAAGGCGTAATTTGTATTATACAGCAGCGTAATTTGGATTATTTTCTCGGAAGCATAAGGCTGCGTATGTAACTATTCATAAAACTGCAACAGCTATGTGCTGCCGAATAATGCAAATTATGCCTCGTAAACGTAAAAATAGGACTTTTGAGGGAAATCGCGGCTTAGATTGATATTTTATTTAGCGCTTTTGACTACTGTAAAACCCCATCTTTTCATTATCGAGAATTGAGAAGGCGCATCCCGTACCCTTGCAATCCTTAACCCTTCTGACGCGACCCGACGCGTCCCCTTGCACGGCTGACGACGCACTGTTTTCGCGCATTGATTTCATATCTTTATATTCATAAATAAGATAAAGATTTATAAATAAAAATCAAAAAATGATTGAATAAGATATTAAATATATAATAATAATACTGTTTTTATTCAGAATATGTATCGTAGAATCATAAAAAGATGAAAATTCATCATGTTGCGTCAGGACGTACAGTGTACGTCCTTCGGGTCGGAAGGGTTAATGCGTTCGGGAGAATACATTATGGAATATTATATTACTTATGATTTATAGGTTTGTCTGTTCTGAATGGTCGCGTATATGCTGTCGGTGGATTCAACGGATCTCTTAGAGTGCGAACAGTCGATATTTATGATGCAGCTACAGACCAGTGGTCTCCTTGTCCAGAAATGGGAGTAAGAAGATCGACGCTTGGTGTGGCAGTTCTCGGCAATTGCATTTATGCTGTACATATTTTATTCTTTCGTTACGCGCATCAAAATATTACTATAAATATTATATTTCATTCTTGTCTACATAAATATATCGTATTTCACTTTCGCAGAAAATGTACATAAATTAATTTGTTTTCGGAAAATGTCTATTTATTGCTAAATTACATAATAAACATAATAGGTTGGTGGATTCGATGGTTCGACTGGCTTAAATTCTGCTGAAGTATACGATCCAAGGACCCATGAGTGGAGGCTCATCGCGCCGATGTCAACACGTAGGAGTAGTGTTGGTGTGGGAGTGGTTAAAGGATTACTATACGTGGTAAGAGTATTAATATAATCTCTAGAATCTAAAAATATACGGGTACGGTACGTGCGATTGTAGACTTCCGAATATAAGTAACATTTATTTATAAATCCGTACGGAATTATGCAATATTGTGAGACGTTTGTACTCAGAAATTAGCATCAAGTGTGCTGATATTTCGAATTCAAAGAACTCAAAAATACCATTGAGAAAAGTAATAAATAAAGGGATTATGTTTCTCCAGGTCGGTGGTTACGACGGAGCATCTCGACAGTGTCTTTCTAGCGTCGAATGCTACAACCCCGAAAAAGATCAATGGAAGCCAGTGCCTGATATGTCGACTCGTCGTAGCGGAGCCGGTGTGGGTGTTTTGGATGGAATTCTGTACGCTGTGGGTGGTCACGATGGGCCCTTGATTAGAAAAAGCGTAGAAGCTTTCAATCCTGATACCAATCAGTGGACACCAGTCAGCGACATGGCTCTTTGCCGTCGAAATGCTGGTAACATTTTTTGTCTACGACTGTTTTGTCTACGGCGTCTTCGGTCCCGCGGCCGTGTTTCCATACTATCCTTTTCTACGTCCCGATCTGTGTCGCAACACAGAACCGAGAATTGACTTAGAATGGGACTTTACCGTACTTTCTATGACAAATATTTGAAGGATCTTACAAGACAAAGTACAATAGAAATCAAAAGAGGCGACATTGTGATTATGCTTCCAAATTATTACTAATTGTTGATCGTTTCGCGGACGTCGGATATGTCACACGCCAGGCACGGAAAGGTTAAGGTGGTGAAGTAACTATTATCGTTTTAGGTGTGGCCGCCCTAAGTGGGTTCTTGTACGTGGTGGGAGGCGACGACGGCGTATCAAGCCTATCATCTGTGGAGATATATTCGCCAAGAACTGACACCTGGACAACGCTGTCGACGTGCATGGGGATCGGTCGCAGTTACGCGGGTGTCGCGATAATTGACAAGCCGATGCCGTCTACGACATCGATGTGAGGATTGCAATCCGCTGGGCATGGAACAGAGCAGAACCCAGACCCGGGTGCCGAAACGTCGGATCTATCACGGGAAGCCGGGCCCAGCGGTGTGCAAGTCCAGAATCCTGACCAGAACGTGCTCCAGCAGTATCGCGGCGCTGGTCACAACTGCCAAGGGCCGCGTTGCGTCTGCCAGAGATACGAGAACGGAGAATTGGCGGCTGTGGTCATGAATCAGAACCGAAGCAATCAAGAGAGAGACGACAATTATCAGAACACAGGACGCAATGCGCGGGGCTTCCAAAACCGACCTGGCGGCGTGGTACAAGGCTACCCGAATCTGAATCCGAATTACCAGAACCCTGTCGATTTGGTTCACAATTACAATCGCAATCGACAGCCACAAGAAGGAGAGGAGAATATTTACGAACGTCTGGACAACGATGACGATGACGGGACTAACAGAGAAGCCTGTCGCAATGAATCGATAGCTCAGAACAATCAGAACCACGCGGACGATCATACGTACGAGAGAATCGACGATCGGTATTCTTGTAGTGGCAGAATGTACTCCCGTTGTTACAAATATCACATTTTAAATCACGTTGCTATTCCGAATTTTCTCTACGACATGGAGTCTAGAAATACAAACCAGTACGATCAGCCTCGACAGATTTATCTAGACTCCCGGTTGTCCAGCCACTTCTATCAAAATCGGGTAGACCGATTGGGTCGCAACTGCTTCTCTACCGAGAATATCGCTCACGCTTCCACCGGACGAACGATCTACCCGCTCGGTTACAATTGTATGTGTTCCTTCTGCAGACACTTAGACCCCAGATACCTGTGTCATCACTGTCATAGTTTGCATAATAGATCGCGCTATCAAGATGGGCCAGCAAGCAATTCTAGGCACGTTATATATCAATTGCCGAGGAACTGCAGGTGTCCTTTCTGTCGCGGCGAATACTCTTACGTGAAACTGCCTGTTACTTCCTGCCGACCTCCTGAGTTCTGGAGAATGGAATGCTACTGTAGGAACCCTAGTAACTGTTCTTGTAGATCCAAGGTTTTGTCTAACTGTAATTCTACCACCCAGGTCGGTAAATATCTAGACTGGATCAACAGAGCTGGCCCGTCGGTCAATAATCCTCTGTACGCTACCATCCACATTGGCAGACCATGCGTTTCCGCTGTCGGAAACGCGGCTGGTAGCAGCGCAGACCCTGGCCCTTCGACATCCGGTGCAGGAGGCTCTGCAGCCAACAAGCCCAACACGTCTTCGAACAGCCGACCGATATTTTCTTCGCATAATGCCTCAACCTCGCGCGGCTCCGTTTGCTCGAACCGATCGAGCACGGAGCGTCAGCATACTTGCGACGATTCCTGCATCAGAAATCAAAGCGGAGGCATCACTGGCATTTGCCAGTTCTTCGGCAGGTGCGAGCGAGCCGAATGCAATCACGGCAGATTTTCCGTGCATTGGTGGTACGTGGACAAGTGGCTGCTACCTTGGAGTCCTCACATCTTCGACAGGAACGTGGACGCGGTCCCCGCGATGGAGGAAGAGTCTCGTAATCAACACGACAGCGATAGCGACGACGCTTAATCAAGATTTGTTCTGTAACTCTCTGATCTAGTGATTTGTTTGGCATTATCGGATAGCGTTTTGTTATTCTGACCGTTTAGACACCGTTCATACGGCATTGTAACTGCTACAGAAGTAAGATAGGACTAAGTATCCGTGTCCCTTTATTTTTAACGTGTGTATAGTAACGACGTAATTTTGTGATACTTGAGAAAACGGCGTACATCTCCCTGCACGAGATAGCGAGAGGAAAGTAGTACATATTGATAGTAATCGCATTTGACTCCCTTTTTTAACTATTCGCATACAGTTTGTTATAAGCATATCTCGGCAAAGAGTACATATGTAGAATAGATTATCCTCGTTGAATTTTTTAAGGTTAAAATCTTCGGTTGACATTGTTCGAAATATTTAAAGTGAATTCGCACATGTATCGACATGTAATGCTTTATGTGTGCTCCGATATTCTGAGATATTTATATCGAACGGAACGACAGACACAAATTTCATTCACACGCGTACGTTTACAAATAAGTATAATAAAGTCGGTTATGTGAAAACATAGTCGGGGATAAGTTCTGCCAATATATTGTTGAGATTTCATAGAAGCTGTTTGAATTTGATTGACTTTATACTAACTGGCAGCCGGTTTTAATTGTACGGCGACAGAAAATTGCCAGGTTTATCACGTTCATCCTCTGTATAGAGAGCTATGTGTACAATAGACTAATATTTGGACATGTGTGTTTTACTGTATAATGATGTGAGATGTATAGAAATGGTAACTTTTATAATTCGTCGGTGATTCTTTTGACTCAGCCGTTGTTTTCTGGGTCAAAAAGGAGGAGAAATAGACGAGAGATGAGAGAGAAAGAGAGAGCGCGAGAGAGAGAGAGCTTCTGGCATATTTTTATAAGTTTAGTAATAAAATTGTCCGAATAAGTCAGAAACAGAAATATCTTTTTTTAAAAATTAGTCGGACGATATTCATTGAAAACAATATTGGTCAAAATGAAATACGTATGTCAGTATGTTGGATATAAGAAGTTTTCGTTTGAGCCTGAGAACTGTTACAAAATACAAATCCATATTATTTTATTAAATCTTTATTACGTCTATATTACGAGCAAATAGAATAGCATTTAAGAGCAACAACGTTGGACATCATAGTCGAGTTAAGATCAACAAGTGGCTGCTCGAGGCCATCGAATCGTCTTCTCTGCGAACATTTTTTACTGTCTCTTATATCATGATAGACACCTCTAGTAAATTAACAAATAGCTACACATTTTGTGTCTCTAGCATAAGAAAACCGGGAATCTAATCTTGATTGACCAACTGGGCATGATTTCTTTGAAATTGTTCTATTTCTTTGATATTGTGCAATTTATGACGGAAATCGACGAAGAATTGACTCGCAATATTCGAATGCTCTGCGTGAATATTATTATTATAGTCAGTATTAAGTCGTCCTTATAAAAAATTCTAACTGTTAATCATCTTGAAATGTATTATATTATTTTATTTTCATTAGTAATCTGAACACATTAAAAGTTCGGTTCGACGCGAATAGAATACATTGCAACATCTTCGGCGTGTAATATAATTTTTACATTTATAAGGACAGATTTAAACATATCCTTAGATACTTTACGACTTAAGCATTAATTTGTATGTAAGATTCGTAATGAAACAATATTTTCAGCCTAATATACTAAATTGTAATACCCGCGTTGGGTTAATTCCCTCTGTAACAATACAATGAACCCTCACGGATTTGCCAAATGTATATTTATTTTTGTATTTAGTAGTTCGCACCATATAATACCAGGATGAATGATTATTTGAATAAAAAAATTGATTCTAGAGAGTTTACACGAACAGTTTTCCTTTGACCAACTATTAACGTATTATTTAGAAGATTAATTGTTACCTTTTAGCATTATTCAAAAACAACCATTTTTGATTTGATAACAAGTTTACTAAATGTGCCATTGAATTCGCGAACATTATTGTAAGGGTTTTTGTAAATATAAGCATTTGTAACTATTGTTTATTTCTAACTTTTACTTTCGAAATGTTGTATATGCTCCTTTGTCACAATAATAGCAATATGCAATAATACCGAATTACTTTATAAAGCCATGTTCGATTATACTGCGGAATTTTACATGTATGCAAATATATATGTAGTTTTAAAAATTAGATTTTTCAATTTATTAATTTAGAGTCAGTGTTACATCAGATAACGTAGGCATTTTTTTATTTTGGTCAGGTGGACAAAATTGCCTTTTTTGTATTTGTCTGATTAATATATGTATTGTGGTATTTATTTCGTTAAAACATGTTTTTTTCAATCTTGTTTGTATAAATCCATTCGCTATTATCGCCGCTTACTAACGGTAGTCAATTTCATACTACAATACAATTAACATGCCTCGGAACGCTTTTGCAAGAGTAAATGCCTTTACTATTGATACACTTATACACATATTGACTTTGAGAAAAGTTGGTCACTCCCCCATGAGTGAAGGCCAACAGCTATCACTTTGGTGGTATAATAGCCCTAATATCAATGTACTGCTGCGGTATATACGTTTCTGTCGTTAAATCTATTTGTCTTTCTATGTATTATCTAGTCTATTAATAATTCTTCCAGTCCCTTACGGTAATACCATTCACTATTTTACCATTTTCTTCAACATATCATTTGTAGAGTTCTCTATCACGTGCATTTTTTCAAATTCAACATTTTATATAGCTGAACATTACTTATTCATCTACATTGTCAATTCTTTACGAATTTAAACAAACCATTTGCAGATATATAATATTTGTAAGGGCGCGTGCTTTGAGAAAATGCAGGAAAAGAAAACTCAATTTAATTACTCGAAAACTGTATAATAGATGACTAGACTGCGGATCTTTATGCATCTACAACATAATTATGAGTAGTTAAAATTCAAAATTGTTGAAGGATTTAAAAACTTAAAGATGTCAATATATGATTTCTCCTCTGTTAAAATCGTCAAGGGAAGAAATAACATTCAATGTATGCAGTTTCCATTTCTTGAAATCGATGCAGACAGTTTTCATTTTGCATAAAGATCCGCAGTCTATTGATGACGTTTAGACTACTCACTGCTTTATTTATTAATTTTTGGAGTTACTTTTCGTAGAAATTGTAGTCTTCCTGTTATTCCTAATGTAATGTTCGCTTAGTTGAATCGTCAGAAAGCGATGAGTAATTATAACACTAACCGTACCGGGTTGAAAATGTATCAGATATATATTTTTTTATAAAAATTACAAGACTGAGTTTATTTAGATTATTCACAATTTATATAATAACACGTGTTCGAATCATGAAATTTATTGAATAATTCCCACTGGAAGCATCTTCATCATTTCAATAATTAAAAAATAAATAATGTGAATGGTCGCGGTACGGTTAGTGTTAAATGGCGGCTTTGATATTCCGAGTCAAAACGTCAAAACAGACCCGGGGACCGCCGCGCCGTGACGTAGGGTTCAAAGAAAGACAATGAACGAGGTCCCACTATCGGTAAAAACATCCACGGTGCAGCAGACTGACTATCATTCGAGGTGTGACCATCGTGACATTTCCGACACAAGACTTATCGCGGGCTCGCACGTAAACTATTGTAATCGAAATTTATACCGTACAGATTGCTTCAGGGCTGGCACGGGTTCGCGACGGCCACCTTTACCAGGATCGTCCTTTTACGTGTCGTGAACAACGAACACTGACCATAAAAAAAAGCTACGAATATTTCGCGTTGTCACACGACCGATGTAAATGTTTGGCCGACGATAAACGCTATTGTGTTTTCTACCGCTGCGGAGTACCGGCGCACATTTGCTGCGACTTATCTTGACACCGCGGGTATTCAAGTATCGCGGGCGTGGTCCTCATGGTCAGATACTCTCCGGCGCGACTATAGTTTGCTCAAATAATGGCTTAAACCTTTCTGCTACAAGCTATCGATATTTATGCTTTCTCTTTATTTCCACCGTTTGGTTAACAATTTATTTATTTAGAGAAATACTGCTTTTTGTCGAGTGCTAATTTTTCAACAGCATTCCCTTTTTTTCGACTGTTTAATCCTTGAACGGTGGAATTTTTTATTATTTATGGCTAGACGGCGGATTCTATGCATTTATAACAAAAATCAGTGCAATTTGAAACAGTATAAAAATATTAAAAGAATTAGAAAATATTGTTATATCAGTCTCAACCTATTAAACATATTAGGAAAGAAAATAAATTTCTATTTCACTCTCTCAGAGAGTCACCATTAAAAATTGCTATACCATTATTCAAAATTTTGTTTATTATTAAATACGTTGGTATCTAATCAATTACTACACATTTAAGTATTGTATGAGGTATTACATTAATTTCATACCCACAAAATGAGAAAATCGTATAGAATGGAGTTATTCCAGGTTGGAAGGAATGTTTCCAGTTAGAATAGCTCCGAGTGCAAAGGGTTAAACATTCTGAGACAGAGACGAACTAAAAAGACAGAAAATTTCATTGGTAGTTTTATTTCATAAAAAAATCGAGCTACGTTTCCAAGTATTTTTGAAAACAAGATTTATTACGAGTGCGTATATGTAGTATGTAGGTTTTAAAACAAGCTTCGTTTACAGGTCGATTTCGGTGGCGTGAAATGAAAGCGGGGTGAAAGGCTGCGTTGCCCTTTCTTCCCGTGACGTGTACAGTTGCTGTTAAGTAATCAAAAATTTTATGTTCGCACCTACCGATCATTTTGCAAAGTGCGGCGTCACATGCAGAAACGCTTGCGTCGACTCAGTTCAATATGGTTCTTAGCTTGTCGACCACGTCAGACAAACGTATCGGCTGTCAAACGGGAATCGATTTCTGTGCTTCCTGAACACGGCCGTCTGATATGTATTTAGTAAAAAAGAAACGGAACTGTCTTGCGTCAGAATCGCTAATTCATTATGATCGATGGCTGGTATGATACTTGAAGTATGTGGGCGTTGGTCCTGTACTTGTCACCTTCAAATTCCGATCGGTCTGAAACGAAAAAAAGTCCGAGCGATTTATGAATAATATATAAACAAAAGAGAAAAGAACGGGGTCACTGTACCTGTTCAAAGACTGGGGAACAGGAGTTTGATCACTATACTGCGGATCTATATGCCAAATCAACATCTTCGTAAGGTCGATGTACAATATATCGATACTGTTCAATTTGTTTGAAACTTTTTATTGTTACAATTTATTCAGTTTTGTCATAAATGCATAAAATGGATGGGTGAAATTCAATACACAATTGTAACCGTGTGCTCATCCATTGTTTTAAGTAAACTTTTAAGTAAAACACTTAAAATAGTAGGGAATTGTTGTTGGCAACAAAAGTAAAAAATAATTCTGAGTGCAAAGGGTTAATTATTGTAATAGTGGAGAAATCATATATGGACATCTTCAGTTTTGAAAATTTTTCAACAATTTCGAGTTTCGTTTTCTCAATTTTGCTATAAATGCATAAAGATCCGCAGTCGAATTATGACACTTGAAGTTTCATTGCGCCACTGTCCACTTGTCCTGTACCTACACATGTGATCGGCAGATTTTTCAGTAGATGAACGTTGTATAGCTAAGAAATAGAGCAGAGCATAATCGGCTATTGTTGAAATTTCCTCGAGCACCGGTGTTTATTGAACAGAGGTCCGTCTCCCATTCAAGGGCTAATTTATCACGGGATGGAAGTATTGTAAAGATCCTTATGTATTCATTAAAATCAGCGAGCCAAGAATAATAAAAGATCGTGTAAGCATGGAATAATAATTTATCGCTACCGTTACGCGTGCATAACCATGCGTGAATCACGGAATTGTCGTGCAAGTGTAACGTGCTACCAAGGAATTACGAAATCGTTTCGTCGTTGTGCCACGTGCGCCGCGCGAGACTTCACTTTTTTTCATTCTATTTTAATAAGGTCCTGGTTCCGGCTGCATTTACTATGCTCTGCTGATCGATTAATTGTTCTCGGATCGGACGGGTCACTGGTAAAGCCCGAGATCCTCGGTACCGGGTACCCAACGAATGATTCATTTCTCTGTTCGCGCAGCAGGTTGACATTTCTGAGTACCAGTTTCTTCAACATTTACGACTAGGATGCGGATTTTTATGAACAAACATTTTCCGTGCGAGGAATAACCCTTCTTAACCCTTTTGCACTCCGAATTACTTTTCAACTCCGTACTGTTTTAAGTGTATCATTTGAAATTTACTTCAAAGGACAGTTCTTTGACTGCTACTTATCTTGAACAACTTCGTTTATCAATTATATTAAATATAGCTCTCAAATTTTGTTGTAATTTACATTTTCCTTTCTCCGATGTCGAGTTACCTTCGACAAAGGATGAACGTGCAAAGGGTGAATAATTATTTAATGTGGAACTATTAATAATTTGGACGAAATGTTGTTACGTTATTTATTTCGATAGAGATGACTATATTAAATATAATTGAACTGCGTTTATAAAGTATATTTTGAAGGTCCACTTTATTACTTAATATAATTTATACAGTACCAATAGTGAAGTAAAACATAGTAACAAGTTTATAAGTTATGTAATTGTAAACCAGGATAAATATTTGTGATAAACTTTTTATATCATAAATAAAACTTAAGCTCATTTATTTATTTGCAACATATACAACTGAACGATGAATTTCCTATAATGGTGTGTACAACGTATAACAACAAATGTAAATTCGTGATAATTTTTCAAGATAATTCTACGCGGATCATTTCGCGGATAGAGAAAAAATATGTTTCAGTAATGTGAACCTATTAGCCGAGTTTTATTGTCCAGGTATAATAAACGAGCGCTAACGACAGCAAGATAAAAATGTCGATAGCATTAATTTAATAGACAGGTAAAGATTATATCAATTACTTTCATGCACGGCGTTGCACGCGGCACAATTTATGCCCTGTAGAATAATCCGTCACTGTGCGGCCGCGTTCACGCTTTGGAAAGTGCTCGTAATAATTCTCGATCTCGTACAGGGGCTTCCTTCTTCCAAGGGTAGGGAAAGGTGGTTGCACGTGTTGCATTGCTGCCTCCTGCCTCGTTATATTGCAACCGTTTTCAATCCGTGCATTGTTGATTGCCGAAGGAACCGACGAACGGCAGTACACCTACTACTCTACACTCTACGGCTACGGGCCTCTGCACGCCAGGCAACTCGGTCCCTTTTGCAGCATTTTTCCAGCCACGGGGTTACTATCGATACGCATTCCACGACTCCGCGCGGTTTCGCATTGTTCTTTTCGCTTATCCCTAATAGGATCGATAAATTAGAGCCATAAACGCAACCACTTCGCTCGCAACCTAATAGTTCTCCGTGCAGACCATCAAGCAGATTATGAAACCCTGGAAATCATTTATAAGCCGCACAATCTCTTCGAAGCACTACGAAATTTTTGTACAGACAGTGACACCAGCAAGTATATAAGGGCTCGAGAGAGCTTTGCAATGTTTTCATAGAGTCTATTTAAAATATGAAACATGGGAACTTTTTCAACACATTTTTAAATTATTTTCATTAATTTTGATCAATTTTAATTATATTATACATGTAACAAGATATGTATTCCTGTTGTAGAAATTTTTATTTTACATTTTATAGATCCTGTTCAAACATGAACAAAATTTTTTCGTCTTATACATAGAGGTTTTCAAGTTAAAGAGGTTCCAGTTATCGAGGTTTGTCATTAGTATGAAACACTGTATGTATCGATTGGACTTGGCGCACTGTAGTTATATCGTCAAATACGTTGGAATAATCCTCCACATTATCAATAGCATAACACCGTTTCGTTTCCCCGATACGTTCGTTGTTTCACACGTTTATCCGGCGTTTAATTTTCCAATCGAAACGGTAGTAGGAAGTAAAAAAATGAAAAAAACTACTGAATTATCATCGTGCGTTGCGCGTGCTGCACAGACCTGACCCCCTTTCATTGCCAGTCTTTTCTTCGGGTTCACTGGCGTGTGTCCATTCACGCGGCCTGCACGATCTTGGTTCTGACGTTTTCGATGCACTTGACGCATATTGCATTCACGACTGTGTTTTATTGCCGCATTGTTGCTGCCTTAAACACACACTCATATTTGCACTATCGCCCCGTTAAATGACCAGGGCAAGCTGTAGATTTTAACTTAATGTTTGTCATTAACCGACAAGACAAACGTATGTAGTTAATAAAACAATTAGAAATGGGTTGGTATAATTTGATGTTTACAAAAGAAATAGTTTATTTAACATCAAACTTTTTCAGACATCCATTTAACGATCACTACATAAGATTATAATAAACTGTTATGCTTTACTATTTGTTTAATGATATAATAAACTATTGTGTTTTATTGTTTGTTTGATGATATAATAAACTGTTATGCTTTACTGTTTGTCTAACGATAGTTAATCTGGTAGTATTAAGTCTCTTGTAAACAAATTACGATCCCGTGTAATTACTTGTGCAATACATTTATCTATTACACAGTATCTAACAGTGCAGTTAATAGTTTACTTTCGCGATCAGGGTGGTCTGTCAAGAGTTTGCTAATTCTACTCTCGATAATGCGATGGCAATGTCGTAAGTATCTCACGCGTGTGCGCAAAATGAAACCATTAACCATATTCCTTCTCTTGATTCCAATGCTAAAGTAGAATACTAATTATCTTTGCTTTCTCGCGTCACAAACTGTTGAATAATATTCAATATTTATCTCCCATCATTAATAAGAATACAAATTGTATTGAATTGTTTAATTATTTTTTTATACATAGTTCCTTCATACATAAATTGTCCTTTTTAAAATGTTTTCTTATTATTTATATCTTGTACATCAAATTTTTTCCAAGGAATAGGTTCAGTGTGCAAAATCTGTTAAAAATTAAAACAGAAAGAATAAGTTTCAGAAACACGAGGAAACTAGGTTTAACAACCCTGTTTTGCTCATTTGTGTATTTGCATAATCTTCGTTTTTATCGTATAATAGAGGAATATTTTTTTATTAAACCAATCGAAAAAATATTATATATTTTTTTATTAAAATTGTTCAAGAGAGAAAAAAATTTTTATATGGTTTTTGTAATCGACGAAAAAAATATTTTGTTTGTCATATTAGATATTTCTAGTCTTGTGTAGGGTTGCCAACTTTTTCTCAGACCAGTTCGAGACATATTTCCCAAAACTGAATGTATGTGTGTATATGTTATTTCACAACATTCTAGTTTTTCGAGGAAATTGTATTATGCACAAATAAATAATAATATAGCTTTGTTATCTTTTTTTTATTTCCTCTAATAATTAATATGGGCAGGAAAATAAACATATTGGCGACAACAATATTGCTCTACGATTTAGTTTACAGTCGCAGTGACTAGAAGCTTTAAAAAATGTTAAAAATGAGATTTTTGTGATTTCTGCTATCTCCTAGTGTCTAGTTATTTGTCATTAACAATTTTAAAGTTATTGTTCTTAGCTGCAATGGTTCAGGTATCCTGACTCGAGGTATTCTCGATCGATTATTTTCGGGACGTTTATAATCTCGTTTCACCTACCAACCAAAAAAACTGTTTTTAATGAATGATCGACTTAAAACGGATACCAATTCGACAAGGGAGCAAAATAAAGCACTACGTATTATTTTTTATCTACACGTGGTTCGCAGCTTCCTGCAGTAGATTCGCCTAAGGCAGGCAAAGTCCTTGTAGAGTAGGTGGAGTAGACATCAGCAGGAAGTTCTGTAACTATCGACAGAAGCTGATGTTTATCGATATCTCTTTCGCGGTATAACTTGCGCCGAATATCGATCCCGAGATAAGCCCGATCGATTGATTTCCTCGAAGCACGATTGCGAGATCGACGGGTATAGAACTAATTGGTCGACGGATACGCGGAACAAAAGTTAGCACTGTTGAAAAGTTAGCTGTGCTCTATCTCTATATACTATCTATCTTTTATACGCTGCAGTTTAACTAACAATTATTATTAAACTGCGATCTTATGCATTTATGACAAAAACGAGTTGGTGCAATTTAAAATGGTAGATAAATTAAAAGAATGTAAGAACCAACGATCCACAGTCTAATAATTATATACATTTTTAATTATATACTTTAAAAAAATAGTAGATCAATTAGTTATAGATTATTTTGTATATATATAATTATTATTATCGTCATCACTATTGCTTTCAGAAAAAAAATTATTAAATTGTGATACGCTATTGATTAACTGACAATTATTCTATATATTTGAAGAAATAGATCAATTAATTATGGATTAAAGTTATTTTATATGTTAACCAGTTTTTGATTCTTTTGTTTTAATGTTTCTGAATTGAAAAACCTCTGCCTTAGGAAGATTCGAATTCCGTCGAGAACCTGAAGAGAATTGCAGCAGTTGCAGCCTGTTGTTGAACGGTTGCAGTCGTGCGAATAAAAGCGTTTCCATGTGAATCACGCCCGTTAGCGGCGGTTAAAAGCGATCGGAATCTATTCGAGGGCATCGTGTGCCGATCCATGTATATTACAACTCTCTCGCACGTGCATCTATCTCGCAATTCGGTCTGGCTGGCGCGTAAAGCGAAGATTCTCACAGGGTCCGCAGGCCACAGATGAAAGAGAAGAAAGACAGATAGAAGGAAGAAAGAAGTGACGACGCTGAACTGTATCGCAACGAGCAATTATTATGCTATCACGTGCACACAGAGATATACATATATGTATATACAGGGTGTTCCGTCTAACGCGACGCACGATTTTTCACCCATTTGCAAATTTCGAAAACAGTTTGTTTTTATGGCGAAATCGAGGTCACCTTTGGTTTTTACAAATAAGAACACATATATTTCTTTTTATCATATTTCGAAGACATCGAGACGAATTCAGAACACGTGAAAATGGCGTGAATTGCACTAGCAGAACCCGCGAAATTAAAAAATGCTCGTTATCTTCTTAACACACCTCGTATATAAAAATTCGGAATCACGGCGTAAATTCAGAGAAACAGGAGGTTTATAAGAAGAACTGAATGCCTTTAGAACACAACCAAGGAAGATTAACTAGTCAAAACACTTACGAGCAGTATGTTTTCCATTTTTGTTATCAAGGAATGCGTATTTTTCTTCAAATTGCTCTTTCATTAAAAAACCGCCCTCGTCTTTAATAACAGCCTGACATATTCAGGGCATTCTGGCAATTACTTTTTCGAATTTGATATTTTTCCATGCTTCTTGTAAAAGTTCCCAGCATTGTCTTATACTGGGTGTATCAACTATACAAGAGCATTGTGGACACAAGAAAATGCTGAAACCTGTTCAGAAAAATGATTCAACTAGTTAATATTTGATATTATAACGATGGATCATTTCAAAATTCGATATATTCGATTTTGACAAAAATCAGCAGGTGATTCCAAACTTTTGGCCGGTAGTGTATATACACATATCTGTCGATCCTTTTTCCCCACCGGAGGACGGTTCTTCTCTTTCGAAGCGACATTTTTATCGACTTCCAGGTGCCTTCTCCGCTCGAATCACCTTAGATGCAACGCGCTCCGGAACCTTTCATTTCACTGCTGCACGTGGAACGGTGTAACTGTATCAAGATCTCTCGCAGGCCCACCTACATACGTTCACCTTCTTTGCCAACGGATACCTTGATCCATGGATCTCAACAGCCGTCGCGTCGCTCGCCTCACGGGGCCCGCGAACTATCGAACGTTCTTACGGGGCACGTATCTTTAGTGAAATAAACCGATCGATTTTTCTATACGATCTGTTAGATTAGTTATAAACTACTGGACTAAAACGATACCACAGAGTGGCCGAAATTTATCAATTATTTATATAATGTCACTCTATGTTTTGTGATGAATTCTTATAATTATACCATCCCAGAGCGAAAAATTTGTTTCCAATAGCATTTCGGGGTTACCGAAAGAAAGCGTTCACATCGGTTCCATAACATAAATATGAATTTTATTTATAAAAAAAATAAAACTATAATTGACTTTATTGAAACTTCGCACTTGTGTTCTGCGCCACGCGGAAGAAAAATAAGAAAACTCAAAACCGCGGCGCAGAGTGCACATGCCTGTTATTCGAGTGTCAACAATGGTCATATTTTAAAAATATCTATGAAAATAAAGATGACTATAGACATTTCGGCCACTGTAGTTTTATAACTAGTCTCCGGATTTTATGTGTTCATAACAAAAATGAGTAAGTGCAATTTAAAACAGTGAAAATATGAATAGATTTTAAGAGTGTATGAATATATACTATTTCCTCTACATTAAAATTATTAATGAAGAATACAAATTTATATTTAGCACCTGCGTCTTGCAGTTGATGCAGAATCTTTTTATTTCGCATAAACATCCGGAGTCTATTTATAACTATTTATTGTACTTTTTCATAATGTAGCGGACCAGAAGCTGAACACACAAATAAGTCGAGGCTTATGGTTGTAGTATTAGTTTTTACGAAATAATTACAATTTAAATACTTTTTGGATCCGCTGTATATTGTGTATTTGTGATATGAACGTGATTGTACGCTTTGTTAAAGACCCTGTAATTATGATCCTTTCATTGATGCAAGTAACATACCAGTTTCATCATGCGATACCAATTTATCATTACAAGACAGAACAGTAAGCATTGTTTCAAAGATTTAATTAGAATATTGATAGTTTTGTGGGAGGGGTAAGTGTCTAAATATTTATGAACAGTACTGTACTGTGTTTATGATCAAACCGAACTGAAAAAATCTATATAATTTCACAAAACTATAATAAAAACCCAAACAGAGTTTCAAATTAGTTACAGCTTTCTCCATTTTTAACACGTGGACTACATCCTGTCATACAATCGGGGACAATATTAAGTGGACACTCTTTAAAATCGCATAACTTTTTTTCAGATTCTTCCAAAGGACTTGAATTTTTTAAAGATGTTAAATTAGGTCTGGATTAGGTTAGGAAACGTGTTTTTTAAATTTTCCATATAAGCCTACATAAAAAAAAGTTGTAAAATGCAACTTTTAGTGTTTTCCATACAATTCCGACCAATTGTAATTTTCGAAAATATTTCTTTTCACATTCTGTAGTAAACTAATTGCTTTAGCTTCCCGAAAGAGTTCGAATCGTGTAGTCGAATATTTAAAAAGTTATCGTTTTTTTTGAGAGCGTGGAAATTTGACGACTTACATAAAATTTTGAAATCGACGTTTTTCCGACTTTTCGGGCCAAATACCCCACTGTGCGACCGCTCGGTACAAAAAGGTAAATCGTCGATCGAAGGTAGGGAGCAACGAAAGTGCGAGAGGAGAGGGAGAGGACACCAACGAACGGAAAGTGAGAGAGAACCCATAGGTCGCGCTACACTTCATGATCGGGGGACACCACTCTTTATCCCCATTCTGGCGGAGTCGGTTAAAACGCTTCTCTTTTAGTTGTCGCTGGTCAACGTAGCGTTTCGCGCGGTGTCACGAACGGTACTCAGCGATTTCAACGAGCGGGCCCCCGTGTGTTTAGTCTGGCGAGCAACAACCACGTGTCCTGTTCCTCTTCGCGATTCTCTTTCGCGCGGCGACGACGATCCTCTCTTTCTCTCGATCCGTATCCTCCGCGTCTCTCCGAGAAAAATCGAGATCGCTGGGCCACCGAAAGTGAAAGCGACGGGAACAGATTTTTGTTTCGGTGCGTGTGCTTCCGCGGAATCTGTCCGGCGTGCATCAAGGAGCATGGATCATTGAGACAGGTAAACTTTCGACTATGCTAACCGCGATGCGATATTCGCGTCCACGTCGCACACTCGTCCGATCAATGTAACTGTTCATTAATATCTTAGCACTATTTGAAAGTTTGAAGGTATAGTGATTTTAGTCGTTGAGAGATACATCAATCACTATTTTGCTATATATTGTAGAATTTTTATATGAGAGTTCTGTGTATAATAATAAAATATTTTTAAAACGAGGCAGTTCATATTAATTTCCATCTAATTCATCTAAAGTATTACTAAATTCATTTTTAAATTATTATTTGTTCATAAAAAAGCTGAAATCTTTTGACTGGTCTGCCAAATAACTGCGCCCGAACCTGTGCATATCCGAACTGCGCCCGTCCGACGGTTAAAGGAATTGAGTAAAATCTTAACACGCGTGACGCGCCGCGCCAGAGGTTCGGCCGCACAGTTCAGGCGACGCATACGCTTTAAACAATAATAACTTGTGTACCGAAACTTACATGATTTCATAGAGAAAAGTACTCTGAAAATAATGCACTTTGATACAATGTAGAATTATATAGGACTCAAAAGATATCCTTAACCAAAGATTGAAAACTTTTTGAAGATTCTCTTTAGTTTCTTGAGCATTGTTCGTCCGCAACTTCGTGAAAAAAATCAAATTTTTAAATTTAAAACAAATATAAGTTCCACAAATATAAATTACAGCAAAGTTTGAGTGAGCTATATTTAATATAATTAGTAAAATGAATAGCAGTCAAGGAACTATCCCTGAAATAAATTTCAAACAAAACGCTTAAAATAGAAGGGAGTTGTTGGCAATAGCATTAAAAAATAAGAGTGCAAAGGATTAACCGAACGTAAAATTTAATTATTCAACCACCCATTTGTGGCAAAACATTTTCTCTCCTTTTTGCAGTTTTTCCAATCGTTTTTCCTTATTATAGATTTTGAAATTGTACATGTAACTCAAAACAATAAAAAAGTGCTTCGACACTTAATTGAATCATTATACATTTTATCCAGGCTTATGTTAAGAGTTTTGTATTTGTTTTTATATGAATCTTAATTGAAAAGAGCAACACGTGCCACGTATCGCGGCTCAGAAATCAAATAAGCTATCAAAGAGTCCGCTGATTTTCGAGTGTTCGGAAGGAATGATGTTTCTTCGAAACGCAGAAGACATAAAGATGTGTGAGCTCTTTTTCGGTGAAAGCATGCTTTGCATACTCGGTTCCGAAGAAAGTAATTCGATGGGCGAAAGTGACGAGCGGCCAAACTCGTTCGTCCACAGACGAATATTATCGGTTCGTGTTGTATCGCAGACTGACGAGAAGCGTTACATCTTCGGCGTTCCATGAGCATCTTTCATGGGCACGTGGCACTCGCGAATCTCTCGTTTCCACGAGAACTGCGTCCACGCACACGCCGACGCGTTTGCATAATTTGCATAATTTCCCATCATGAAGATATTACCCGTCATTACCTGCCGATTGGCGTTCGCGTCTCTTCAAACGATCGGATCAACGATCTCTTTAAGAACGGACAGTCTCGTGTAAACGTTGAAAAACTTAACAATCTTTCGTAATTGATTTAGCTACTCTTTTGTCGTACCGAACAATTTTTTTGGGAAAAAGTAATTCTCATTACTAGGCTGCGGATCTTTATGCAAAATAAAAGGGTTCTGTATTAATCGTGGGAAGCAGAAATTAAATAAAAATTGATTTAATCCCTTGATGACTTTATCGCACTAAAAACAACATTATAATATTCTTAAAGATTCTTCTAATCTTTTACTAATAATACCCGAGATATCGTTCGAAATTTTATTATTTCACTATGTTTCTATTTACCATTTCGATAAATATTGATTATAATTGGATTGAATCATTGCATTTTTGAAGGTACACTTAAGGGTTAATAAAAATTGTTATTGCAAAATATTTCTGCACTTCTAACCGGGATTTAGAAGTGGATTTTACTTACGGAAATTCTGTTTCGTTTATTCAGAACATGTTTATGAGGTATGGTACGCTTTCTACGAACACGAACGAGTTAAAGAAAATGTCAGGGAAGTTTATTGCTTCATCAAGGAAAGATATGTTAGAATAGTTTATTGATCGTTCTGCAACGTATATGTCAAGATAAATGTTCGAAACAGCATCTAAGTTTCTCATTTTATTGTGGAATGGTACGAAGGAACATTGATTCTGTTATTCTTTTAAATTATGAAATAATAGTTCAGAAAAGCAGGTTAAACTTTACTTGATATTCTACGAAAGTCCTATCTTCACTCGACTATCTCGAAATGGCTGAATCGTCAATTTTGGAAAGGTATAAAATTTCACTTTCTGCAGCCACAACGTGATTGCCTTCCAAAGAGCACATTAAGAGCTAAAGGCTAGTTTCGTAAAAAATTATAGCACACTTTAGCTGATAATATGTTTCCAAAATTTCTTTTTATTGAAGACATAACATCAAACAAAATTATACCATGAATACTAAAAATAATTTTAATTAGCATGTGTGTCAATCTATAGAGAGCATCAAGATGTTATTCACAATTTAATAAAATTATTGAATGGGAAATGACATTTGTGTTTCCTGTATCTTGCAATTGACGAAGAAAATGTTTATTTTGCATCAAAGTTCACAGTCTAACAATATGCTTTTATACCTTCTTTATATTGAAATAAATAAATTCTAAAAACACTTGCTAAAAATAACTTTGATTAGCAAAAAGTCAACCTCGAAACATAACAAAGAAATCTTTATTGTCTCCACGGACCTGTATTAAAAAAGTATGGAGGCAGTTTCAAGAGGTAGCGAACATGTCGCGCCAGACTATGTCGTATCGGAATGAAAAAATTAGGGAAGGGAGCTTAAATGCCATGGTCTTGTTCGATAAACGTAACTGCGTGTTACGTATTGCGTAATAGAGGCCGACATACACGTTGAAATCCCCGAAGATATGTTCCAGTGAACGTTTCAAGTCCATTATACATATAAATCACTTTGTAAATCGTTATTGACGACACTATCTCACGGTTTCAGTGTAATTAAACCACTAGCTTCATTAAATCTAAGACACGCAATACGTATACACATAAATTCACAATAAAACTATGTGACATAATAAAATGACCATGAAATCGTCTCGTACAATTTCGAGTAAAAGGAACAGAAAACATTTTAACGACATTTTTACGCAGACTAATTTCATGCTAAAATATTTTTAATATACATACATATACAGACTTACTTACATACATGACATACATATGATATATTAGACGTGTTTTATCTACTGCATACATTTTGCAGAGAATTTATTATCATTAAATTTAACCACTTCATGACTGCGAGGTATCCTGCGACTCGATGTCCTTGTTGCAATGCTATAGTACTGTCCAGTAGGACTATAGTAATAGTGTTCTCGTATGTTTATGTTTCTCTCTAGTTTGTTAGTTATTCGCGATCGATCTGCAAGATATTTAGGTATTTAGGTTATAAAACGCGATCAAGAAAAACGTAGTCGAGTCTCATACATTTATTTATTTAGATGTGCAATTTGTTTGATCGCGTGTACTTATTCCGTAAAATATTGGAGGAAAAATCGTACATCAAATTGACAATTGACTTAGACAATTTTTATTTTGCGTAACAATTCACAGTTTAAATTGGCACATTTATTAAGACAATTATCTACCAACGTGTTAAAGAGTATCGTATCACGTGGGCATGATATTTTAATTATTCCATGAAGCGTTAGTTCCGAAGCTTAAGCGAGCACACAAACCGGGTGTCCACGTCAGCGACGTATTCGGTACATATTTCATACAGGATTTCAAACACTTAAAGCCAGATCTACTTATGGATTAATTAATCCAATAAATCGCATTATAGCAGACTCTACCACTCTCTATAATCGTATTGATTTCTTTACTGAGTCTTTGCACAATTTTAAAAAACAATCACGCAGGGTTATAGGATAATACCATATCGTTTGTACCATTAATTTCTGTGCACGTCCCTTCTTTGTTATTCTTTGTTATTATGCGTGTAGTCCCTTATCCTTTTCTATTGTAAACATTTATGTAAAAGGACCATGGTCCGTCTATAATAAATAATAATAATAATATCAACTTGGACAATTTTTATTTTGCATTGTAATCCGCAGTTTAAATTGTCACATTTACTGAGACACTTTCTACCAACGTGTCAAAGAGTAACGTATCACATGGGCATCATATTTTAATTATTCCATGAAGCGTTATTTCCAAAGCTCTAAGCGAGCACACAAAACCGAGTATCCATTATTCGCTATAAAAATGATTAATGTCCCCGTCAGCGACGTATCCGTACATATCGACTTTTCTTTATCGTTCCAGGCTGCTCTCAGTATTGCCACCGCAGAAGGAAAGAGGAAAGGAAGGCGATATTAATCATGTCCAAGTAATTGTGGCTCGTCGGTGCCAGAAAAATAAGAATAATTCACGTGGCGAATGATCCGGGAATATTTCAAGCATCGATCATGTTTCCATATTTCAGAAGGCGGAAAAGAGTGTTGAAATTTCCATTTTAGTATTCCCAAAAAGAACATTGATATTAGACGATAGAAAACAAGTGGCGGTATACCTGATTTCGCATATTGCGTTGAAATTTAGGCTGTTCCGACTCGTGTGATATATCGGTTCACTCGTGTTTGGGGATTAGAGGAATCACAGTTTTCGGAGCACGATGTTCATGGTCGTAAGCTGTCGTACTCTGCAAGCTCAGTATAGCAATCGACACAGTTGAAGAACACGAAGCGGGATCCAAGTTCTCTTCGGGGAGAGCTGACCTTCATTTTGTAGTAAGTCTAATGGATAGATAATGCTAACGCGTGAATGTTTCAAATGCAAAATATATTATTTCATAAAAATTAATCCAGATGTTACGTCCTTTTGAAAAGTCGTTTGAATTTCCCGGGGATTCCAAAAACATTACGTACATTTTATTGAAACAATGATACGAAGACTGGTTACTTTTTATGAAAATGATGGCACAATAATCTAAAGAATATTTTAACCGAAATACTATCAATTAAAACAAGAGAACAGGCAGGTGAAAAACAGCACATAGATTTGATTTAAATAATGGTGTGGCTCAAAATTTATTTCAATTATGTATTTCTAATTGAAAAGATATTCATTTGAAAGTTGAACACATTCATGTTTGTCAACGGATAAGATTCCCTTAATTTTTCTACATATTTGTCAACGTGTTCTGAATTATTGCTCTTCCCAAAGAATCTCATGTTACAAACGTCTTCGTTATATCTGACGACACGAAATAACTCCGAGAAAGGAAGTGTTCAATGACATTTCTGAAAGTGGCTCTTCTTTGTCAAGGACAGCCTGAAAAATCAGAATTCAAGATCAGTTGTTCTTTTTCTGATCAATCTACTGTTTCTTCTCTGACCACGATGACTTAATTATTAACGTGTTGTGTTCGGAAATTCGGAATTCCTCGAAGAGGTCTCATGGTGGACAGAAATTCCTTAGAATTCCAAGAGCTGTAGCGCCAAGAGAATTTATGGAACAATATTTCTGTCATAGAAAAATTCAAACTTTTATTCATGGATTTATTCAGTAACATATTTTCCATTTCATTACTTTTCGCTAATTTTGAGGTAAATTCGGGGTATGTTACTTCTTATTAGCAGAAACAGTACTACATAGAGTAAATTGGTTCATATATAAATTTAGTACACATAACAAATTATCTTTGTCGTAATATCAAAAATTCTAAGGGAGCCACATCCCTACCTCTCGTATTTTTTTTATTGAAGCCACCTCTCGTATTACAGAACTCCTTGCATATCTATGGGAAATGATTGTTCAAAATTTCCTTGTACACAGATTTGCAAAAATGTCGCTGGTCAACTTCACCTTGCCATATCAGCCGGCGACGCCTACACCGTTCTTTTACGGTGGCCAAACCGGAGGACACTCGCCAGTGAACAACCTTCGTTTGAACGCGGTCCTTCCGCCTGCTCCAGCTCCAAATTTCAATGACCGTGAATCGTTCCAAAATGAGCCGTACATTCCACCCGCTGGTTATCAACAGAAGCAACACCAGTCATCCTTCAGTCGGCAAACGAGTTCAAACCCGTACGTCGAACACTCGTCCTTTTCGTCCTCGCAGGACACCAGATACGACAATTATAATCAGGACTTCAGAAGGACTCAGCCGAGGCAACAGCAACAGATGAGACCACCATCCTCCCTTCCTCAGCAACAGCAACGAGTCCCTGTTGATAGGGATCAGAGCAATCAGAGGACATCCAGGATGCCTGAAGAGGAGAGCTATCCTGAAAGACCAAATGGGTAATTGCTTAAAACAATTTCAATCTAATGCTTATAAAAATCAAAATATCAACTTTCATGTTAATATTTAATTTTTTTAAACGTCTAACATTAATATAATATTATCACTAACTGTACTGGCTACGAAAGATGTCGGATACACATTGTTTTATAAAAATGACAAAGCTGAACTTATTTAGATTTTTATAATAACACGTGATTAAATAAAGAAATTTGTTGAATAATTTCTGATAGGAGAATCTTTACAATTTCAATAATTAAAGAATCAAAAATTCGTAGTCTGGTTATTGCAATAATATTGAGCTACGGAAATGTTTGTAACAGAATTTTAGTCTATGAGACCACATTTCCAAAAATTAGTGTCCAAGTCGAAATAATACTGAGAAAATTAAAAAATGTCATTAATTTGTATTTTCTTTATTTATCGCTTCTGTTTCGACCAGAAGTTTGTTCGTTAATATACGGTGACTCCCACTAATATGCGGAGTCTTTTAAAAAGACGATAACTTTTTTAATATTGGACCATACAATTTGAACTTTTTTTCAGAATTAAGAACAATTGGTTTGCTACACAAAGTGAAAACAATTTTTGAAAGAAATTGCAAGTTGTCGGAATTGCATCAACTTTTTTATGTGGACTTTCAGATTTCAGATTTTCACTATTTTCGGCCTCTAACTGCAATGAATCTAAAAATTCTTACATCTTTCAATGCCTGTTGTTTTTTCCCACATCAACCGATTTCGATGAAACTTTCACAGTGCATATCATTGACACAGATCTACAAAACGTATTTTTTAAATTTTCAATATAGGCCCGCATAAAAAAGTTGTAAAATGTAACTTTTAGTGTCTTCTCTAAATTCCGATCAATTGCAATTTTTGAAAAAATTTCTTTCACATCTTGTAGTAACCTAATTGTTCTAGCGTCCCAAAAATATTCAGATCGTATACTCCAATATTTAAAAAGTTATAGTTTTTTTTAAGAGCGTCCGAATATTAATAGGAGTCATTCGTAACATAAAGAGTCAATTTTCAAACGTGATTACCTCACAGCAATTATCGTTGTGTGACGCTCGATCAACTGCACATCAATATTTTCATCGCGCTGGAACCGTCATTGCTGAAGCAGCGAAAGCGGTTCACACAGCCACGTTAATTGTCCATACAATTATTTATGTAACGGTCGCTTGAACGGTTTCTTCCTTGCGTGCCGTGCATTCCTAATGAATATCTGACGAGCTTCTGACGTATTCATTTATGGAGTCATTCCTGCGTGGCGCGGCGGTCCGGCAATTATATCATCGATCTACTGGCTCCTCCATTGTTCGTGGACCATTTCTCGAAAGTTCGTTTTGTAAAACAAAACCCGAATTGTTTCAAATTTTTCAGTGTACGATCACTGGAATCACAGAATTGCTTTTGCGAGAAATTATTAACCCTCACTTCATTTTTCTAATTTCATTTAATCAACACTCAATTTACCACATTTGTTAAAATTTTTATTGTACATTCACTGAAATCGCTAAACTGTGAAATTTGAATTTATTTCGATTTTGCACAGTTTTTTTAATCATAATCTAGGATTTAATAATAAATTACAGATCTAATAAAAAATGAAAGTCACTTGTCATAGAAATCATTTAAAAATTTCAACATCCGCAGTCTGCGTATAACAATAAAGCAGATTTTTGAATAATTTAAATCTTTAACATCGAATTTCCAAAAACCGTTTCACGTATTATGAAACAATCTGTATATTATACAAATCTGTACCGAAGATCGTACAATGTTTATCGAATCCTTTTTTGCGAAGATCGAGATAATATATATACTCGAGATAATTAATGACAAACGCCCTAATTTAACGTTCCCTTTCCCAGGTCCGACTTGTAGGTAACCATTAACCACACGTTGCTCCATGAAATTCCACATTTTTTCGGAAGAACTTTCTACATCTTGAGTTATTGCGTTAATTGCTTTTCATTATTACATAACACAAATTCTGGGAACTACTTTCATCGGTTGAACAAAAGTTCAGCAGATGGAATTCACCGAAAATGTTTAAACAAGTATTCGGGTGCTTCGACTCGCTGAATTATGAAAAAGCCTGTGAATTTTATGAAGTGATGGAACGCGAAATCGCCTAAAATTTATATTTAATTTAATCTAATGAAGCCTTTAGTCCATTTAAAACCTAATAAAACTATTTATCAGATTAATGAAATTTACAATCGTCAAATAAACCAATTAAGTCGCTAATAACCCGAGATGTTGATGCGACCTTAAACAAACTAACTCTTTCTTCGTGAATGTATTGATTATTTAGAAGCAATAGTAAAATATTTAATTCTCGAAAATAATCTCTACCATTTGCTATGCATTTGCTCAATATTCAAATTAATAAATAATTAACAAATAATTTTAAAATAAATCTCCAATGTGGGGAGTAAAAGATAAGAATTTAAAATAATGTTAAAATTCAATTGATTCAAGTTTCTCTGCTACAATGAAATAAATAAATCACAAAAGCATCTTTTGTAAACATGTACACTACCGGCCAAAAGTTTGGAATCACTTGCCGATTTTTTTAAAAATCGAATACATATATCGATAAATTTTGAAATGATCCATCGTTATAATATCAAATATTAACTAGTTGAATAATATTTCTAAACAGATTTCAGCATTTTCTTATGTCCATAATGCTGTTGCATAGTTTATAAACCCAGTGGAAGACAATGTTCGAAATGCACTTTTCTAAAGGGACATCTTTGGCAACTTCTACAAGAGGCATGAAAAAATATCAAATTAGAAACATTCGAAAAACTAATTCCCAGGATGCCCTGAATAATATCAGGCTGTTATTAAAAACGAAGGCGGTTTTTTAATGAAAGAGCAATTTGAAGAAAAATACGCATTCCTTGATAACAAAAAAATTATACAAAATATAAAACATACTGCTCGTAAGGTTTTTGACTAGTTAATCTTCCTTGGTTGTGTTCTAAAGGCACTCAGTTCTTCTTATAAACCTCCTGTTTCTCTGAATTTACGCCGTGATTCCAAACTTTTGGCCGGTAATGTACACACCGTTTTTTATACTCACTTCTATAGGAAGTGTGAATAAACGAGTTACTGCATGTATATTGTCCAATGATTCCAGCAAATTGAAAATTAAATGATACTTTTTACTGTAAATGCATAATACGATAATGTGCAGTATTAATTATGAAATTGATTTAATTGAAGGTATGCGAGAGTCGGCGGTGAAGGTGGTTCGGGCACGAAGACTTCGGTCCATGCTGTCCTGGATTACGACGATGATTTTGATGACTACTACGACGACGAGGAGCAAGACATTCCGAAAGATGCCCACGTCACGCCCATCCAAGGACCAATTTTTTTGAAAAACGGTTCAGTCCCCGTGGTGCCATTGTACTCTTACCCACAGTTGAACAATGGCAGTTTCGTCCAGATACCGGTAAGTGTTTTTTAAATTGTCACACAATGACTAACACATATTTCAGTTGAAAAGAAAAATGTTCAACAGTTATTTTATTTTTTCTGCTACACTTTTCTGCTATAACAAAAATGAGTAGAAGTATAAAATTGAATTATACATACATCACTTTATTGTTTCCCTCAGGGTTACAATCTTTACTATTCCCCTCCCCTTCCCCGTTTCTCCACATTTCCGTCTGACTTCGCTCTTAATCTAGCCTTAAATATATTTTTTAACTTAACTTAAATCTATATCTTATATCCTAACGCTTATCTATCCTTATATCTACTTATAACTATATGTATATACAATTAAAACAATTAAACTTGAACTTAAAGAACTTAAAGATTACTAACTTACATCTAAATACACAATATCCTCAATTATAAAATTGAATTAACGAAATATAAAATTGTGAAGACATTAGGAAAACTTGAGAGCACTATTTGCACCTACTGTTTATATTTTCGGCTTATTTAATCATATTCTCGACTCATAAGGATTATAGAAAAAGATGCAGTTTTCTTTCATGGCTGCATCTCAGAATTGACAGAGCAAATTTTTATTTTGCATAAAGATCCTTCCATTAAAAATAAGCTTAACAAAATATTAAATTCATCACGGTTAAACCGAAGGGTTCTATAAAAATGATTCGATCATTTAGGAGTTACAAATTTTGTGTACTCTGGAAAATTCGGTCCTCAGTTGTGTTAATTACGGATTTATCTCGAACTAAGAACAAAGGGTTCAGATCTAGCCAACAATTCTATCGAATGGCAAAACTTGTTAAGGTCAAACTCATCGTAAAAATATGCAGCTCGACTATATGGTATTCAATTTGCATATACTCTCCATATTTGGCTGTTCCTCTCCTTTCTCCTTATCTATCGATATAAGCATACTCGTTACTTCGTGTAAGAATGGCCATATTGTATGCGTTTTACCTTGCGTCATTTGTGGTACAACTTTAATCCGCGTATTTGCATAGTTCAATTTGGTCTTGTACTATAAAACTCATTTTCAATCGCTTTTCCTGGATGTATTTTATTGGGCACTTTATCTGGTATTCAATATTTAGTTGCTAAAACTTCGCTTGATATTTCAGATTGTGAGGGTATATGTATAAACTGTGTTTTATAAAGACCAATTATATTTATCAGCCAATTATAAATTACTAGACATTTGTTTTGTCAATTACAAGTCACAGAAATCATGTAAAAATTTCTTTTATCTTCAGCAATTTTAATAAATTGAAAATAACATGTGGACGTTTTTGAATTGTCTTAAGGTTTTTACTGTTTTAAATTACATCCGAATTCATCAGACTGCTTATACATTAATTTTATAAACGATAACTACACTATACGTCCTCTATCAAGTAAAACACGGTTTTATATTATGCTGTCAGTGAAAAGATAGTGACCACTAAAAAGAAAAATATTACAAATTAGCACACTTTTCAACATTCAAATTGAATGTCTTCAAATAACGAAAGCCTAGAACAATTAGTAAATATGTTTTTACACTTCCTCCGCTATTTTAATCATGTCATTCTCCTGTATTTCCTGCCGAGTTTGAAAATGCAGCGAATCACGTACTATTGCATAGGAATCGTCTGACGCGTCTGGTCATGACCAACCGATTCTACTTCCTGTGTATATGTACTCGAGCCTGCGAACCCGACGGATCTTTAAAGTCTATCTTCTCGAAAACGAGGCGTCAAACAAAAAAATGTTGTTCCTTTTTTCAACATATTTTTACATGTAGTATCACCCCCTGCTCGATTGTACCACCCGTCCGGCCACACCCTGTATATTTTCAATATTTTTTAATTTTTCAAAGCAACAGAAGACCGGTAATATCGTTGAAAAGGCAAAACTGTTTGAGAACATTCTGCCGACGGTATGTCTATGTAAATTCACTACAATTGTCACGACTTTAGCACGAAATTAAATGCACGCACGTACGGAAGGCGCTTGCGAACATTCAAAGCCGTGACACTGTGGATTCTATAATGTTGTTTTGTTCGTGCAATTCTTACAATTCCTGAGTAACAATGCCGTGACTCATAGGCTGCTAGAACGGAAGAATTGTGAGTAGAAAGTATAGCGAGTTGGCGCATAAACCTACGATCATAGAATACATAAGCAGATTTTGTCAAGCCTAGACCCTCCTCACCGTCGTGATCTATGGATTGAGGAAGTCCCATTCTATCTTGAGGATCAAAAACTGTATCATAATTTAAACGATCATATTATTCACATTTTTCGAATAAACAAGTGTCGGTGGATTTATAACTATTTTCTTAGAACCGAAAAGTGAAAAGTCTTAGAATAACTGTTACATCAGAACTAATTGAAAATTTTAACAGTTTCCTCGAAGCCCTGCTACTGCATACAAGAGATATCGATCATACACTCAGATCGATGTCGAATGTTCCTCGAAAACTAAATTAATGGGCTCGTACTTGAGAGACCGTGGCACACGATCGAGGATCGTTCGAAAGGTGATCGAACGCGGCCGTGGATACAGGAACACTCGAAGTCTGTATCGCGGTGGCGTGACATTTCCCAGCAACACCCATGACCCCGGGTATCTCCCTTAGAATCTCGCAAACGTACGATCAGCTGGGTGCATACACCTCGGTTACACTTGCTCAGGTGTTTCCCTCGTGTCCCCTTTTACCGGTATTGCTGTTCATTTCTCGTGCTTGCGGGCACATACGTTGTCGAAGGATTCCTAGCACGACACACATACTGTGACATGCCGCTCTGAGGTCGATCGGGCTGACATTGAGACGGTAACCCTTCGACCGCACTGACCATATACTCGAATTTCTACAGGTCGGTGAACTATTGGGTTGGAACGAAAGTTCGTAGCGTTTGTAAATTAAAATTGAAAGCTGAAATTACGATATTTATTCATAGATTTATTCAATAACATATTTTCCATTCTGTTCTATTACTTTTTGCCATTTTCGTGGTAACTTCTCGTGTTATTGAATAAAACCATGAACAAAAAAAATGTTCTTTCCAAACCAATACTTGCTTTATTACGGCTCTAAATCATTTATTTCATAGAGATTTATGAGAAAAATGAGTAGGCGTAATGTAACCTTCAGTTCTCGCATCTCGATTTGTGCAAACTTGCTCGCATGGGGTTTTGTAGGACTCCAATATAATAATTAAACTGCGGATATTTATGTTTTTATGTCCTATAAAAATTTTCAAAAAATGCTGGAGTATCAAAGTCAAGAGAATTTAACAATCAATTTATAAATGTAAACAATCTAAACAATCAATTTATAAATGTAAACCTAGTTACAATAACTTTGTATTATTTTTTCATGAATTGCTGACGTTTAGACACATTGCAAAGCAGCGTTATCCACGACATGAACACCGAATATTTTTACGCATACAACTTTTATATAAGTTTACATTTTTGTAGACAAATTGAAAAAAAATTGAATTTCAATTGATCATTTAGTGAGAATAATTGCAAGAATGATCTTGTATGACAGTCCAACATTCAATACCGTAAGAAAAGAACATGCGCGTATGCTTCAGGGTTATACACTATACACTATACTTTGTCATGGTGCGTGACCAATGGTAATTACACGCAGTTGCATGCAAATCATAATAACACGTATTAACATATTAAGGAGGTTCCAGCAGCGTGGCGAACACTTTTACTCGGGAAACTAGGTGAGAATCATAGTTATAGCTAATCAGAGTGATCGATGTGATTAAGTGTCGCCTGCCTTTCTTCTTTCTTCTAATTTCTTTTATGGTTCAGACTACATTTATCAATATACATGTAATGTATATTTATTCTACTGTATTCCACTGTTTTATACATATACATTGCATAACCAAGCATTTATATTCCTTCTAATGTTAATCTTGATAATCTAATTCTTGTAAATTAATATTATATTAAATTGTTTTGCTTAGATTAAAATTCTACTGTATTCCACTGTTTCACATACAATACATTGCACAAACATCATTTATATTTCTTCTAATGCTAATCTTAATAATATTATTCCTGTAAGTAAATATATATTAAATTGTTTTGCTCGTAAACAAATTGAAATTCTACTGTATTCCACTGTTTCATATACATTGCATAAACATCGTTTATATTTCTTCTAATGTTGTTGTAATATTAAAAATCTAATCCCCACAATTTAATATTATATGAAATTGTTTTGCTCGTAAACAAATTGAAATTCGGGTGAAAATTGTGACGAAGTTTAATACAATGGATCACTCTAGCAGGTTCAATGTGTTACTTCGATACTACTAATCGCGAAAACTGCTTCATACGCACGTATTAAATTAATCTCGCGCAATTTCGATTCGCATTTATCGACGGCGAGGCGTGACATCAATCAAGATCAAATCGCCGGTTCGGAAGCAATTTGGTCGATGTCCTTGTTCAACTGTTGTCCATCGTTCCGTGGAGAAGAAAGTCAAGGAGAAACAGGCTTGACTTTTATGTAAACTGGTACTGTTGCCAGTTATTCGAATTAAGATTCGGATACTTTCGGTCGTTCGTTCCGGACGACCAACGACATTTACACGTTGGGCAACTGATTCGATTTCAAAGCTAGAATTCTGGTGTTTTTGATAAAAATGATTTCTTTATAGATTGCTCAATCCGCGTTCGTAATTTACCAATCTCCACGGCTTATCTAATTTGAATGGTTCCGAGAGAAGATAGATTTTAATCGACGACCATCATCATGGATTTACAAATCAAAAACTTTAAGGGGGAATGTTGTTGAGAATGGTGACCTTTACGACACATTTCAACGTCCAGGGAGGTAGTACATCGACAAGTTTACCATTTAGTTTTAATAATTTGAGAGGAAATAGATTCTAATAAGAATTGGCATTGCTTGGTGTTTATGTGTACGTGTATGAATTAAATTTCTTCGTTAATAATAATTAGACTGCGGATGTTTATGCAATTCTCAATTTTTGCAGACAAATTTTAAGAAAGTGAAATCATGTAAAATGTTATTTTCACTGGTAGTACTCGTTGTAGATCCGAAATAAATAACAATCGTATTCAATTTTGTGGAATTTTATTTTTTAGCAATTTAAACAAATATTTTTGAAGCCATAAATGCATAAAGATCCGCGGTCTAATAATAAATGAAAATATGTCACCAAATATGTGACAGGAGATATTCCCAGTTCGCTAATACTCTGATCCCATGACTTCGCAGAGTGACCATTGCAATATAATTCCCTAAACCGCGAGCTACTTTTGGCTATTCTATCCACAGGACCGAAAATGATCGTTCCACTGCCCACTCCTATTAACGCCGGAGATCGTTTAATCGGTTCAATGTCGGTCAAGCCGAGCTTAGGATCGATTTTGTGCGAATTGTTATTCCGTTCACCATCCGCTCGACACGTTTGTCTGTGGTCGACTGCCATGGTTCTAAAACTATCACGGAAATTACAATCAATTCTCTAATGATTCTTGCAAGATCTATCGACAACTTCAACGCTTTTACGAACAGGTATTGGTTAAGTATAAATTACTATAAAATCGATAAGAGAATGGACACCTAACGATCGCACGAGTGTACGTACTAAATGTTATAGCACATGTTAACTTTCTAACACATAATTCATGGATTCGACATAAGGAGCAAAATAATTTTACTGGGTCTTGTAGTCACGATTTTATAGCCGATTAAACATACGTTCGAACGTTCGCCGGGAATCGTTAATTAAAAATTGGAATCGTGCATGTATCGATAGCTGGAATATAAAACCTGAATTTTTACAACTAATCCAAGAGAAAGCTTTCTGCTGTAATGATTGAATACAAACAGAATTGATAAGACTTTGCGGGATTGCAGAGTTTGTAAACACATTTAATATAACAATTAGTAACAACAGTTACATAAAATCAATACTGTTTCGATGATGAAACGAAAGGGAATTTATCCATAAATGTAAAAAATTATGCATTTTCATTAAAAAGAATACTGCAATTATTTATTGCACATGCTCTGTTCCATTTGTAAAACATGTACAGATGCAGTACTTTCTGAACTAAATTTCTGTAACTGTATCGGTATCGAAATTATAATAGTTATTATTTATAACTAGATCTGTTGCGTTAATGACTAAATTGAGTTAGTGAAAATAGTAGGAATAATGAAAGAATTTAAGGATCCGAAACTATTTCTATTTCTTGCAATTTATACAGAAACTGCGTTTATTTTGCATACAATGCGTTCTAACAAACAATTTGCATATATGTAGATATATATAACATACAATTTGCATTATAAAAGTTTTCAAAAAATGCTGGAGCATTAAAGTCGACAGAATTTAGAACGATTTTTATTTATTTTTAATCTACGAATGCTATTACCAATGAAAATAGGATTTTATTTGGCCCCAGTTTCTTAAAATTTGCTGTCTAATGATCGCCAAGGGAAATGGCGGCCTGTTAAGTCGGCGCCGCACAATCAAATCTTTCAGTTCAATTCGTTTGAAAAGCTGTGATTGACTCGCGTGGATACACAGCATGATTCATATCTGGCGGTAAATTCTTCACGCTGATCATACTTCTCCCGTGTACACGAAGGCTCTCGTCTGGAGTCAATGACGCCTACCGGCCGCTGAATGAAGACGCGAGTGTGGGATGACGATCGTTGCCGCAGCCGACTTCCGGTTATAGATCAGCGATTCCGCAACCGCTTGAGTCTGGACGACGTTAATCACGAACAATGCGTTGCCGATTTCGGTGGGAAAATAAACTCGTCGAAAACTCGATAAATAACGTTTTCAATTAACCACTTCATCAATACTTCCAAAATGATTTATCGGTAAAACGATGTTTGACATGATAACTACCACGCTGGTCCAGAGTTGTGCTAATTTAAATACATTGCAATTGAATTTCGTAATTGAATGACATTGTATTTTATATACACAGTATTTGAATTGCATTGCAATTGCTTTACATCATTCGAACCTTTCACTCAATTTAATTTCGAATTATATGCGAATCATGAGTGTAATAGAAATACAATGTAATTGAAATAAAATGTAATTAAAATAAAATGTAATTAAAATACAGTACAATGTAAATTACTCAATGTGTACATTACTAATGACAACTCAATTTTATGTTTATGTTTATGAGCATGTTCTCTTATGCGACGATGACCAGCCTTCCAAAATGCAGCAATTTTAGTGACAAGATGTTGGAACAATGAGTGTTCATTGAATTGTATTTTATATACACACTACACTTTACATACATAAATAACTTGTTTGAATATTACTTTTACGAAAAATGTTTATTCTTCCAAAAAAGACGTTTCTGTTTTAAATAATTTACAAGTTTAAGTTTAGTATTTTTTTCTTGTTGGTATCGTTCTACTTTGTACCCTAACATTATGCAACACGCGTTCACGTGGAACAAAGCACGTTAGATGGACGAAAAAAGGTGTACATAAAAAGTAAAGGAACATTTATGGAGGTGTATATGTATGTGTACGTGTAATTTCGTTGTGAGCTGCTGTCCTGTGGCTATGGACACGATCGTGCTCAAAATCTGTTAAGCTAACGAGTCCCGAGCTTCCGGTGGCAACCACTAATTAGAGGACTTTCCGGTAAACTGTAAATAACTAACGCAAATTTGTTTTGCGATCAATATTGCCGTATCGTGCCCTAAGTACCAAATTCTCCACATTGAAATTTCATATTTCTAACACCGTCCCTTGGACTAATAAATAGTTCCATCATAGGCTATTATGCGGTAGTTGGAGCACTGATGTTTGAAACAACTTCATTTGGAAGCAGCTATTGCATTTCAGAACAAGTACATTTTATACTCAGTTTATAGAACAATGTAATAATGTATTTTACAACAGTGTACCATAAATTGTTAAATTTTATATGAACTTCGTGAATAGATTTATAACTTTCTAGTGAATGTTCCGTTTCAGTTAAAATAATTGTTAAATAACTTTACTATGGGTAACCGTAAATAAAATCGACGAAATTTTGTAAGTAGTATTAACATTTAAAAAGGATGCATTTGTCTTTATATTAATATTAAAAAAGTATTACACATTTATATGAATGCCTAAAAATTAGTATGAGTTTGCAGATGACTCATGCAATACAGGAAACCACAGGTACTTTTATTGGTTAGCTTCTTACATATTTTCCGATTAGTTTCTTTCCACGCCAGTATTAACCATTGAGGTTGATCTTCCTACAAAACGATTGTTTCCTCATTTCCTCATTGCAAACGTCCTTGCGGTCGTTCGTGGGTGTGCGGCAAATATTACCGAAGCTTGTTATGCATACAGTGTGTCATAATATTCTGGATATTCTTCATTTTACATTTACACAGCAGATCAAGTTAATAAAAAAGGTCTTACACACTTATTTGATTTTAGAAAATCACACACTTACTTGACTTTAGAAAATCACATACGACCTAGATTTTAGAGAATCTACTCAACTTTTATGTTAAAAAATTCACGTTTGTTCATATTAAAGCATAGAAGGTGAATCTGAAAAAAATCATTATAACGCTAGAGTGACGTATATTTATAATAATAACTAGATTGAATTCATTCAGGTATCCTACGATATTTATATATTACAATATATCTTAAAATATAAAAATATTCTTATAATTTCCATAATTATGGAAGAAAAAATACCGAAACAATATTTAGTTTCAATTACACAATCTTGTTTTTCAAAAACCGCAGTCTCCGCTATGTTGTCGTAAAAGACTATTATGTCCTTATGGCAGTTTTCATAGACAGCGTCTGGAACGAGGACACGTGGGTCAGGTTTGCCTTTTGCGATTTGTAAAACACGTACGCACGAGGCTGTTATCGTCCTCACGTTGCGTAGGTGCGAATGAACGCAGATACTGTGTGTCATAGTAATATTAGTACTCTTTTAAATGGACGATAACTTTTTTAATATTGGACCATATGACTTTTTTTGAGAAGTTAGAACAATTAATTCACTACATGACGCGAAAGGGCTACATATTTTGAAAAAATTGCTATTGGTCGGAATAGCAGAAAAAACACTAAAAGTTGTTTTAACATATTTTTTTTATGTGTGTCCGTATTGAAAATGTTTAAATTCTTTAAAATTACATCGAAAACTCTAAGAATCTTTACATATACTACAGTTACACACTGAAGAACGTATTTTTTAAATTTTCAGTATAAGTCCATATAAAAGATTCGCGGAAACAATTTTTACTATTAGGTTGTTCCATATGAAATGTCCGATTTTTAACAGTGACATTAAACAAACGAAATTTTGTACCGAATGTATTCTATGTACAAATTTCAAGTTTCTTGATTCTATAGAGTTAAAAATAAGATACAATTATGGTCATACACGTTTCTTATTTACAAGACTGTTATCTTGATTTTATGGTTCTTTTTACCATCAACGACTAGTACGTTAATTAATCACCATATTTCGAATAAAAATCACATAAAACTTATTTTTCCAGACATATAAAAGTAAAGTTATTTAAAAATAAAATTATACAATAAATAGAAAACTATAAAAATAACGGGCACGTGGTTGCCTTATAAAAATGACAAGAATTAATTTATTTAAACTTTGCGCGGATCTTATTATATAAATATGTGCTCTAATAAAGATATTAATTAAATAATTTCTTATGAAGGCATCTTTATAATTTCATTAATTGTGACATAAAAAAATCTAGAACCTGTCATTTGATAAGAGTTGCATTCTAAAATCGGGCATTTCATATGCAACAGCCTAGTATTACCTCTGCGATTATTTTAAAATTTCTTCTTCGCATTATGTAGCAAAGTAATTGTTCTAACATCTCAAAAAACATCGAAGTCGTATGGTCCAATATTTAAAAAAGTTGTCGTTTTAGAAGTGTCCCAATTACTGTGACTGAATGTATAGTCATCGAATAAGGACTGTGCAGATACAGGTTGCGCGGTGATTCGTTGCCGTTGTTCGTCTCGCGTGTTCAATGCAAATATAATATTCGAAACAGTCACGTACACGTTCTGCGAGGCGTGGTTGCTCGATATCGACCGTTCATCCACGCTCAGGATCGTTTTATCAAGGATCCCTCCCTGGCTGCCTCGTATTTCCACAGACTTGTAATTTCCCGGCAAGATATCGCGACTCTGTTTCTGGTTTATCTCTCAAGGATTTTTCTACTCGCGCGCGGCGCGATGCTCAATCTTATCTCGGATTCTTATTTTGGTCTTATGGTAATTTTCGCCGGTTGCCGCTGGTTTACATTCTCGGCTTCGGCGGTGAAAAATTTAATTAGAGTCAGCGTGCTCGATCAAACTCATTTGATAGAACTGGGCCACTTTTCGAATGCCCGAATGCTGTCTGTGAAGCAGGAAATTAGAGTATCTTGAGTTGTGCTGTTTTCTTTTCAATTATTTCTTTATGAAATTTTTTTAACAGATTTGCGACATTTTTCTGATTAAAATGAGTCCAAACACGATACAATTTAAGTGATGTTTACTTGTTTAATGCACAATACAGTGGAACCTCGATTATCCGAACTCGACGACACCCGTATTTTCCATTGTTTCACATATCAACAGGATTTATCTGTCAGTAGACAGCGGATTTTATGCATTTATGACAAAAATGGGTAGATATAATTTAAAACTGTAAAAACATTAGAATCATTTAAAAACCCTGTTATGTTGTTTTCAATCTATTAAACATATCAAGACAGAAAATTAATTTCTACTTCGCTCGAATTTGTTGCAATCCAGGTAGAAAATTTTTATTTGGCTAAAGATCCGCTGTTTATTTATCAGTAAAGACTTATCTGGTATTATAGATACCTAGGTGTTCTATTATCCGAACACCCATGTTCTACTGAATAGTACGGATAATCGAAGTTCTACTATATCGTGAATTAAACAAGTAAATACGATCCAAATTGTATCGTGTTTGGTCTCATTTTAATCAGAAAAATGTCAGGAATGTGCCAGTGAACATTTTATGAAAAAAAAAATTAAAAACAGGAAAGCTTTCGTTCGAAAATTTGCAATTTTGACCACCTGAATACGGAGTACCAATTTGTAGATATTCTAATATAATATATAATGCAAGAAACTGTGTTAATGAAGTAGTAAAATAATTTGTTAATGAATCTCTTTGTTACAGATCCTTTGGACTGCGCTGTCAGTTGCTTTGGGAGTCGAATTAAGAGGCGACCTGATACGCGGTGTGCCATGTGTCAAAAAGTTTCACCAGCTCTTCTGTCCAACCGCCGGAAATGCATATCCACTGTAATTGCAGCTACAAGTGTCATAATTAGACTAATAGTTAAATATTGATCACAGAGATACTGGAGACTATTTCAGTTGAACAAACATGAATAATGTAGTAGTTTCGTAGGTTTTGCTAAAAATTTTTTCTTCGTCATTGAAATTTTTGTCATTAAAATTGGGCAAGGGGTTCATGTTCTTCTACCATCAATCTTTAACACTAGAGCAACCGAACACTAAAAGTGACTAATTTATATAATTTAACACAAAAACATTTTTACAATATGATTAATTATAAAATAAGGAATTCTTAAAATTTCTCATTTTTAATAGCATTTGGCATTAAATATAGTACATAACATAATAAAAACGCATTTTTACAATCTGAATAATTACAAAATAAAGAATCTAAAATCCGCCACTTTGACGGGTTCGGTAGTTTCAGTGTAAATTTGTCGTTCCTGAAAGTTCATGAAATTTCCCACTTTTAATGGCATTTGACAGAAAATATAGTATTGGGTTGGCAAATAAGTTCGTTCGGTTAATACAATTTTTACCATAAAGGAAATTGGTCGACGGCGCGGCAGACATAATAAAAGCGTCGTAATAAAATGTTTTTAGAGACCGGATAGAGCGTTTTATTGACGAAAATAAGGCGTTAATGAGGAGAATGTACGGCGACTTCGAGATGAGCTCGGGATTTGGTCCACCGACGAGAGAACCTGGCCATCGGACACGCAGGAGAAGAAAAAGCAGAGAAGCTAGGAAACATGACCACCCTGAAGGCGGGCCTAGTCTTCGGGACACGTTAGATCCGGATAACGAGATGAATGGCGGCGACTCATTCTTCGCTCATATCAGAAATACCAGAGCTCCTAGACAGTCTCCCGGAAAAAACCAGAACAACGAGAGCGGAAGGTAATGGAATTCCAAAACGAAATAAGCAAACCTTCCGTTTTTGCGGAAACTTCTGTTCGACCTTGTACACTCAGTGACTCGCATAATTGATCACCACACTGCATCTACACGCAAAATAACAATTTTGTACATCAATCATTTATGTAATCAAATAAGAGCCGAGTAAAAAGTCCTTTTTTTACAACCTTTTAGTAAATTGAAAATACTACATTAGACTACATAAAGTTGGAAGCAGTAGTTTACTAGATGACGTACAATCACGATAATAGAAAGACTGTATAGATATTAGAAAAAAATGGTAACAGTTGCTCCTAACGACTCTTTTTATCCGAGCCTGTAATTAAAATTTAAAAAATGTTTCTCGTAGACTCACATAAGGAATATATGTATTCTGTTAAAATTTTTTATTTCACTTTTAAAAGTTCGTGAGTTATAGACAGCGGATTTTTATGCAAAAAAAAATTTTCTACCTGAATTGCAACAAACTGGAGTGAATAAAAAATTTAATTTATTTCTTAATGTGTTTAATAGGTTGAAAATATAATAATATAACAATATTTTAAAACCTTTTAATGTGAAAACCGCTGTCTAGTTATAAATGATTAAAAATGGTGGAAATCGCAGTTATAGGCCAAAAATCGTGAACAATTGCAATTCTCATTATTTCATTCACTTTTTTTACAAACGATTGTTTTCCAACGTTTTTCAGAGTCGATGCATGCGAATCGAAAACCGAAATCGTGACGCCATATTGGGCGTTTAACAGTGCTGGCAAAAATCGTGCAATCGTAAACACACAGCACTTCGAACAGGCTATTCAGCAAGAAGTTTGCTCGTAAGTAATTCCATGTAAATAAATATTACTGTGATTATATTTTCATTATATTTTTAGTATGTCATTTCTTTAGAGGCCTGTCGTTTAAAAGATCTTAAAAAATCCAAATATGTAGTTATAAATTTTACTATCATTATATTTTTATGTACACTTTTAGTAAATCTTTATTACATTTGTTTTAAAATGTGTAATAAACAAATATTTTACGCAAAATAGAAATTGTCTGCATTAATGCTAAAATAAGATATAAGATCTACATAATCATTCTTTTTAAAAATAATTTTAATGTTTCTATGCGATTTTCATATTCTTATTTGCACTATTCAATGTAGAGGATTGTGCAAATTAGTATGAACATAGGTTTCGAATAAAAATATATCGTACAGAAGATTGCATTCATGTATACAACAATTGTCAATAGTACTATAACGACATGAATCCGAAGAAAAATGTGGAACAACTATTCCCATTAATTTGCACATACAGAACAATTATTAACAGGAAAAAGAGCAGCTCCGACCTGTTATGAATTAGAAATGTCGCGGCAAACTCGGCACGTTGCAGATTGTTGAATGAAGGCGATAAAACATAAATAATGGAGCACTCAGGGGAGGAACGTTTCTGTTGCAGGAAAACACAAACGAACCGTTGCAGCGGCGACTGCGGCTGCGAGCAAAAGTACAAATGGCACCGATTACTCGCGTACGATCCTGAGAACGACTGCAAAGGAATCTTCATGGACTGGTTCCTGTTCCCGTCTTGCTGCGTTTGCAGATGCGACCCGGTCGCTAACAAATTTTCCACCTCGAATACTCGAAATTGAAATGATTCCACAGTTACGAGAGCGTTCCCCCAAGCCCCTCGCCCTTCCCCTCGCCGACGTTGTACTTGAAATTCAGTCGCAGTCACGACATGACAGGAACTGCAGTGCCACACACGAATTGCTACTTCCGTCGAGTCGCCGAGCTGTTTTGTATTTCCGGTGTTCTTGTAAGAACGAGTCGAATTTATTCGAGATTCGGCCGCTGTCTCGCTCCGCGCGACACGTTTATTCTAACACGTTAGAAGTGCGATTTAGGGTGCACCTTAAGGAGGGTTTCCGGTCTAGAAAGCTGAAGGAACGATCACTTCCAGAGGACTCTTTTTCTATCTAAATCAATAAGATAACAGAATCCGTGGTTGTCGGTATTTATTGTACAGTGGATCCAAAAAGTATTTGAACGTAAGAAACCTCCCTTAAAAACGAACGCACATTTTGTCGCCTACAGCCTTACAATTAGTTATTTATAGGATATACTACTTCGAGTTACAGGGGATTTATTACGTCCACGGTAATTGGAAGCGTTCCTCTTGTAGGCAGAGTCGCCAGATGAAGGGGGGAGCACGAATCGAGGGGAAAAACTTACCCCGTCTCTGCCAGTACCGGACAGAGACGCGTCACGTGACTGGGCCGCGGCGGAAGAGCACAGTGGTCCGGGCTGCCGATCTAGCAGTTCATTCAGATTTTAGCACTATTTGGAAGTTTAACCCTTTGCGCTCGCAGCTATTTTAACTCGAAAATGAAACATTTCTTCCGACCTAGAATAATTCCATTCTATATGATATGAAATTGATACAGGACCTCATAGAATACTTAAATGTGTAGTAATTGATTAGGTATAAAAACTATTGTTTAGAAATATTGAACAGGTTCGGCAGGGTTCACAAAATAAAATTAGTGATTTTTTCGATCGAATACCATATGCACAAAAAGTTCATTTTTAAATGCTTGTCCTAATTATAATTTTTATTTAATTTCATTAATATCGAGATTTTCGGCATTGCTAAACATTAAGAAAGAAAGATATGAGACAAGTGAAGCGTGGGGAGCAGCGTCGTAGAAGGTGAAGGTACAGCGGTGACACTTAATCTGGCGATTCTGCGTATAGGTTAGAAAGTAAAATCGTTTAGAAGTACGCATAAGTTTATACACGCAACATTGGATAAGTAGCGAGTAGGGAACGAATTAGTAGCGTAAAAGTAGCTTATGTAACCGAGTTAAACGTCGTAAGCGCCAAATGTTACCTTATAGTTGCTGTTAGGAAATATGCTCGTTTCTTTTATGATTCTCCATTTTATGCTACGTTATTAAAAATTATTTACTACCCGCGTCCTGCGGCTCGAAATTATTCTGTTTTCATGATAAGATTAGATTATAAAGAGTGGAAGGAATGTGGGAAATATTTACTGGCAGAAGTGAACAAATAATACGTATAATTTATATGAAATTATTTACTATTATTATTATTAGGTGATACAAACATAATCTTGTATACATATAGAAATTTCAAATTGCTATTCAGCAAATTAATGAAAATATATCATATCTTATTGTCACTACAGTTTGTTCGAGCAATATTCAAAAAATCATAGCAAATAATTTTCTGGAAAAATTAGTATGCAAGGTGAATTTTTTTGGAGGTCATTCTTTTCAGGGTTTTTCAAAAAATACACTTAATACGTACCATTTTCTTAAATCAAATTTAAGAAGAACAATTAATGCAATTGATAAAGGAAATTTTTATTCTGCATAAAGATCAGCAGTCTGTAGATTAATTTTGAGAGTGTGATCGAAAAATAATAAAAGTAGCCATTTTTCATTGTGAAGAAAGTTAAAGAGCATTTCAATGTCGCATTAAGAAACCTCCAGCTTTCGAGAAACCTTCAAAGTGAAATATTTCCCTTTAATTACCGGCTTCCATAAATTTTTCCAGGGAATGTGTACCGGATGCCCTCGAATAAAATGTTTGTACCACCTAAATCTCTGGGCAGCATTGGCACCGAACGATTCCAATACCAGAAAACTGGAAAAACTCGTTCCGCGGCGGCTTCATCGTAGGTTTTCGTTCTCGTGTATGTGACATAATTAATTTCGGGAGAAAAGAGGCTCCTTCGGCACGCGTAACCTTCTCGCCTCATCCTCCGAACTTACTCGTTGTCGTTTTTACGTTTCTTTCTTCAGTCTACGTAAATAAGTAAGCCGAGAGTGCATTTGTCCCGATGGAATGCACGTCCGCGTGCCCACTATGGGCTAAATGCGCCGTCGTACTCGGTGCAGTTGCAGTTAACATTCATATGGTATAGCACGCGCGCCTGAAGCGTATATTAAACTGTATTTATTTATTAAGCTAAGATTATTCGAGATAGTGTTCAAAGATGTATAACGTATGAGTGAGATTCATGTAATCGATAAAATATAAGTTTTTGAAATATATTGCAGGTTGTACGTATCACCTTTTTTCTTCAAATTGTTTACAGAATTGGTGTTTCAATTATCAATAATTATTAAAGCTTTATTTCTTCTTACAGGCACAGAAAATTTTACCAATGATATTCGGTGTTTCTATTTTCTTTTCTTTTCTATTATACATGCATCTTTTTAAATGAATCATTCTGAAATAGTTCATGCGCAAAGAATGCGGGAAAAAGAAACACTGTGGAATCTGAAGAGAAACATTTTAATTCAGATATGCAAATAAATTTAATACATTTTACAAAATACATATTAAAAATGCGCGTTACGCTGAAACAAAGAGAACATAGCGACGAAGCAATTTTGTACGCAAACCTAATCTATGAAAGTTTTAAATCGCTAATATGTGAACAACGTATAACAATACGCTACTCGACGGAACGCAGACTGTCGCTGGCCGCGAGGTAAAAGAAAAATTTCGTATTCTAAGCGTTGGACGGATTCCTGATAAGCTACTTTTCCCGCTTGCTTTTGCCTTGTTTTTTCAACAAATTATTCGAAACGCACACTCGGCGACAAAAGACGAAAACCATAGAAAATTTTACAAATCTCACAGACAATTATTTGCTAATTAAATTCTGCAATGCTCATTGATAGACAGCCGATTTTATGCATCTACAGCATCGTCAGGTCAGGGAAATTGACTCGAAAGAATTGAGGGGAATACAGGTAGCCCCTATCTGCCATTATCGAGTTAGTCACGTGACTCCGTGGCGGAAGCGTGCGTATGCTTGCCGCCGGAAAGTGGGGGAATAATGACGAACGACTGTAGATTTATGACGGAAGTCAGTACGTGAAATACAACAAATGTAGAAAGATTAAAAGAATTGTTATTTTATTGGATATCGTATATCTTTTTTGTTTCATGAAATTAATCCAAACAATTTCGCATGAAGCTCCACAGTCCACTCATTAATAAATAGCGTTTATAGTAAAATAAAAAAATGCTGCATCGATTATGGGAAGTGGAAGTTAGATAAAAATTAGTTTTAACTTCACCGCTCTAATCTTTTAGTGTTCTATATTTCACTCGACCGACGCCTTTATAAATGCACAAAATGTCCGGCAGTCTACTGGCTAGAACGATTTTAGAACTTTTGTCGGCGGGTGTGTCAACTGGAAAATTCAAAAATCGAACAAAGAGGAAGCGAAGATTAAACCGAGTACTAAAATAGAAGAAAGGAGCACTATCTACTTACAACAGCGTGCGATATTGGACGCGTGTTAGTCATTCGATCGAAGCTTCCGTGAACCGTGACGCGAGGGCGCGGTTGCGAAAACGTATCCCAAATTAACAGTTTCTCTTTACTATACAACCACGTCACGAACTCTATATACACGTATGGTACAAAAATAATCGTCTCTCTTTTTTCCCTTCTTCTTCTTCTTCTAAAATATTATAAGATCGTTACGTGAACGATGAATTTAAGTAAAGCGTTTAGCGTGTGTTAGCGCGGCGGCGGCTACGTCGACTAACGAGGTATATCTAACTATAAAACGGCCTAACGAGTTCGTCACGGCATAGTGTACAACCACTTTTATTAATACGGCAGGTCCCTACGACGAAAACTGGCAAGAAGAAAACAGGTGAGAGATTAGACACACGCGATGTGTCGGTGTTTTACACGCGACGCGCGACGCGGACTTTCAGACTTATCCTAAAGTGGCGTTTTTCCCCTAATTTTCGCGGAACGGTATACATATTCTGCTCTTTTTTGATTGTTTGTTCTTATTTGTTACTCGCACCATAACGATTTCGCGAGGTTAAACCGCGGCGTACTTCGATTGGAAGAAGTTGTAACCGATCAAGGCCGCGGCGACGATGTAGAGAGAGTGCTGGATCGATGCGCTGGTCGCAGAGTTGCAGAGATCAGTGCTGCAGATGTGGCACGATTCGATCACGTTCGGACCGGAAACCGCCATTGAGCTACAAGGACCATTGGTGATGTCTGCTTCGTCAACGTTCCGAGTCGAGCACTGACGTATCACGACTCGGTCGCCATTTTCTGGGGAAAAACATTGTTTTCAATCTCTGTTGAATACGTTTCTTGATCTTACTGCTGGCATCGATCGTACGAATTGGCATGAGACTTCTTTGTTTTTAATTATTTCTTTATAAAACATCGATCAACATATTCGTAAGATTTTTCTGATTAAAATGATACTAAACACGACGCAATTAGGACGGCATTTACTCGTTTAATTCGCGATACAGTAGAACCTCGATTATCCGAACGAATGGATGAGTGCGTGAATGAGTAATGAAATTGTTACCTGGCTACAGTGTTAAATTAAATCTTTATCTGTACATGAATTAGGATAATCGAGAATTGAAACATCATCGGTTCGGATGATCGAGGTTGGTTCGGTTTTGATCCAAATTGTGTCGTGTCCGGGCTCATTTCAATCAGAAAACTGTCACAAATATGTTGGTGAAAGTTTTATAAGGAAATAATTAAGAACAAACAAGTTTTTAATGTATTAGTACAATTATGTGTTCCACTTTGTAAGCACCTGTTGGTTGTTAATGAACAGTCAAAAACAGTAAAAAAGTATTATGGTATTTAACCACAAGTGATAGGAGCATTATCTATCTGTCTACTTTTTTATTGCACGATTTAAAAAAGTAATTTTTGATAAAAAAGGAAAATTGTATTTAACCATAAGTGACATACCGGAACATAATCAATTTCTTGTTACTGCACGATTCGAATAATTTTTTAATGATAAATGTAAGGTGATTCTTCTTTCGAATTATTAACGGTTTGTTGAATTGCCTATTTTTTATTATGTAAAGATAATTGTATTTGTTTATTAATGCGATCGTATTCCGCGCAATTTTCTGCACAGCAAACAGCTGATACGAGTCTATCTAACGATATTTACAATTTCCGGTTTCCGTGTGGAATCGACTGCGCCATGCGAAATATTTCTTATTTGTGCGGGGCCGGAGTGTTGTTTGAACGATTTAACGCAACAGGTTGTGTAACGCTTGTGATTCAAAGTCTACTGAGAATCTCCGGAAGCAATTATGGCTTTGTACATGCGAATAAAACTGGGTTCCTTTGTGCCATGATTAATAATATACATGCCGAGGTGATCGTTTACAAATTCCACGACAATTACGGGCAACTATTCAAATACTGTAAAACGTGTCCCGCAAACATTGTTCCTGACGCTATTTAATAATAGAAATAATTTCACGGGAAAAACAAATCTAGAAAAACACGGAACAGAGTCTATTTACGCGATGTTATACATATTCATGGCAATTCAACTGCAGGTATTTATAGGCGTTCATTTTGCATAATACGCAATAATAAAACGTAAAATATTTTACTATCCATATTTTCCATTAATCTTTCGATACTTCTTCATTAATTTTACAGCACAATTAATCTTTATTGAAACAGAGTCGCCAGAGTAAGACTTGTGTCCCCACTCTACTTTCCCCTTCTACGATGCCATTCCCCCACGCTTCAGCCACGGGCCAGTCGCGCGACGATATGTATATACTTATAGACCCAGTGTTGGCAGAGAGAAAGTAACTTTTTCCCCTCAATTCGTGCTCCTCATCTGGCGACTCCGCATTGAAGTACTTGTAGAAATGTGCATTAGAAATCTTAAATATTGTTATTGTTATTATTAGAAGGCTGTCGTTTAGCATAATCTATTAGATTAAATAATTGTTCAACTGTTTCTCTAGTTAAATAGCGTAATATAAGAAATATATGAGAGAGGGGAATAAAAGATTGGAAAATGATTGCACGTTGCTAGCGTCTAATTGCAATGTTGTTTTCGAAAAACAATTTAAGATTGACATAATCGTTCGATATTATCTTCGACGTTGGGAGCAGAAAGTAATTAGCCAAGTCGCAAGAAATAGACGTTTTCTGCGTCGTTGTGCCAATACTGTCAGCGCAATGTTGATTCAGATAATCCCGGTGGCAGTTGTGCACATACATATGCGCGTCATTAATTCCAAAATTGCAGTCACGTTAACGCGATTAACCTCAATATTCATGATTCTGCACCGCCGAGTGATTTTTCTCCGGTGCGGGTGTGGTTTCGGCCTTGGTTACACACAATTATCGCAATTATGGCATGGGAGCACGCGGTGTGAGTCACGGGCACAACACGGCGTACTATGACGATCAACTTGGAGACAATGATCGTCGGGTAATATTACCATTATACGTAAGGCTGTTGCTCATAATTAAGCCAGCTCTTGCGACCGTAATAGCCAAGATGCAAATATAACTGGTGCTAGACCAAAAAAGTTGATGATGTTCCTTCTAGAAACGGTTTATAGTAATTTATGCCGTGACAGTATCGTTCACATGGCAAATAATGGCGCTCTATTTATAGCTTTAAAACGATCAAAGAATCTGTCTAGCTTAATCCTTTACGACGCCATTTTCAATATTTAAAGTCGGAGCATCAAAATAAAAAAAAAATTACATCGACTGCATTTATTCATACCACATTAAAATTTTTATGTGGATATTGTGTTGTATTAAAATAAAAAACTTACTAGAAAACGTACTACATTTAAATTTTGAACGATTCATTGGAAATTACAATTTTCAATTGTAATTTTTAATGGCGGCGTAAAGGTGCCATTTGAATGCAAGCCGTTAACATTTAGGAAAAAGATCTTTCCATAAATTGTAACTCTTAACTTATTCCAAGCAAATTGTATATACAATCATGTGAAAAAGTTAGGTGATATTAGCTGTAACCATTTATCGCTAAACCATATCGTAGAAGACTTTGTTACGTGCCAAATAATGCATGACAAGTCGCTTCAAGCAACCATTGTGATTCGTCATAACAACTGGTGACACAATAAATCTTAACACGTATATCCCATTAAGACGTCTTGACCCGGACGTCCAGACTTAAAATGGTCGTAAAATGAACATCCGCAAGGCGTCATGTGTCTGAACAGTGACGCATTTACACTTTCGCGAATAGTATGATAATTTTGGAATTCGTGCTACGAGAGAAATTTTATCTTAATTTCAGAAATTGTGACATTTTTCGGAAAATTGTTTTTGAGACAAGCTGCAGGTGCCATTTTGAGTGACAAAATACTGAAAAATATTTCAAAATCGAAAATTTTGGTATAAATCTTTTGCCCATAATTTTCAATATACCATTTCCCCTTGCTGCAGGCCTCATTTTAAGCAACAGAGTATTGAAAAATGTTTCAATTTAGAAAGATATGAGAAAATGTTTCGTAGCTTTATCAGGAGTTTGGTGTTTTATATATAGCAAAATCTTTGGTTTCTTCGTAAATATGTCCTAATTTGAGGTGTCGACGAAAAACGGCGGACTATGAATAAAGCACGGTTCTTAAAATACAAATCGAGAACAGGTGAAAAGTAGTATGTAGTTCATATTTCGTGCAACTATTGAGATGCGTGCGATGGTTAGTACATTTGTACTGTACCTCTTTTCACAATTTTTCGGCAAATCGGTTTCGACGAGCCGTAAAGGCCGTCATCGCAGACCCTCGTGTGGGACATCGCCTGATGTTCGGTGATGTTCATCGGGTCACCGCAAAGAGAGTTCGAGTTCGATGCGCAGACCCAGCATCGAAGAGCGGAACCTGTAAAACGAGTCAGAAAAAATAAAAAATTTATTTTAGGATGACGCGAAACGATTCCTTGTTCCGGCGATGTTTTTTCGTTGCATTGCCAGCAATAATTTGCGGATATTTGCGCGATGATAACATTCTCTGATCGCGTCATAGCTTTTTATCTTCATCGTTGAATAATGGAGTTTGTAATAGCACACGAGTATGGCATTGTTTCGTGCATTACAAACAAACAATGTTGGTCATAGTTCTAATTCCTACCGTGGTAATCTACTCGCAAGAACTACTTGGGTAATATTCCAGAACGTAAAAACTACGTTCAACTGCAGTTCGTTCTTTAAGGATTAGTCACTTTCCGTACTGGCGAACATCAAGCAAACTCGCGGGCATGGGCGTCATTACGTAACTGATTAGATTATATCGATGATTGCTTTGTGTTACGGATCAGGGACAGTACCAAAAGGTGCAGGCACATTATGTACCACTGTTCCTGATTAGAAATGAAATCAAATAAACATCCTGTTTATTTTTCATTCTAGTTCTTCGATGTCAACACCGCGATAATTGCTTCTACATAATTTCATATATTGGGTGTGTAAATTAATTCGTAGCCTTTTCGTCGTGAATTCGTTGATTATTTACAGACAATCGAAATTCTACTGCCGAAAATAATCGTCATCGTATTCTGGGCATTTACTGCATGAATAATTGAGCCGTTCAATACAAAAATGATCTACATCAATATTTATCTGTTTGGTTTAACACCGTAAAGGTCGTCATTAAATAAAATAATTGTAATATCGATTTAGCGTAACTTTTACTCAATTTCTTATTATTCAACGATTAACTGTTTTGACTTGTGGCATTTTTGCATTAAACGATTCCATTAATAAACCTTTCATTCGAAGGATAAAAGATTTGGATTTTCATGAATTTATCTGAACTCCTAACCTGTTGCTACAACAAATGCTTATTTTAAGTTGCGCTGCTAGCATCGAAGTAATTCCTAGCACCAGTAAGAATAGCAAATTGAACAATAACAATGGTTAGCTTAATACATTTGATAATTAAGGCGGCAACAATGAACCCCGGCATAACGAGATAACAAAAGGGAGTAAGGGAGTAACGACTGGAGCAAGTAAGACAATAGAAATGCTTGTACTCGAGATGCAGATTTAAATAAAAAGAGCAATCTGCTATTTTGCAAATAGCTACTAAACGAGAACTTTTATTGACGTATGAAGTTCATTGAAGATATTAACAACTTTATTACTACATTGCAAAACTACTTTATTGTACAATCAATCAATATTTGTAGCTCACGAAATACTTTACTCAGCAAGATAAATACTTGCTACCTTCTGTAGTTCTGTAAAATGAATTGTGAAAATATTCACATAAAAGTCTGTAGTGTAACGGCAAATTGACAAATTACGTGTGGTTATTTATAGCGGCAGTAATTATTTAATATTACCGGCGATTTTTGAGTCTGACAGTGTTAATTACGACGTTCTTAATCAAATTCTCGATAACAATATCAATTCCAATTCCAAAGTAACATCTCCAACATAAACATAGCAATTTAATCATTTCTTTCAAGATTATTAATTTAGTCATCGTCTACAATATTTCAATTCACACATTTGATGCAAATATTTCTAAGCAACAATTGGATCAAAAATAAGTGAGCAGCTCGAATTGTTTAACTGCTATTCGACTTTTTTCATTACTGTCAAAGCACTCGATACAACGTCCAAGTTTAGACATCTAGAATAAATGAATTTCGAAAGATGCTTTAAAAATGGTTCCGAAATTTCGAATGAGCTTCCTGAACTTTGTATCACCAAACGACAAGAATCGAGAAAGCTTTCGAACATGAATATACACCGTTTCATAAATTTTCTTTACATTTTACTTGGAGCCAACCGATTTAGCAGAGAAGCAGCTCTGAGCAACAAACCACTGCAAACCGATGTGACTACAGTAGGAAAGATAAATCGTACACGCTGACTGTGAACTGACCTGACTGTGCAAGAAGGACCAAGCCGAAAACCAGCAGCATCCACTCCAACTTGGGGGACATTTTGGCCGAGCACTCGGAGATTTCAACGCTTCTGTTGATGGAATCGATCGTGTTTCGCACGGATCGCGGACGTACGAATCGGACGGCGAAATGGATGCGTTCGAGGGGGGTTTCGTCGGATTCAAGGATAGTCTTGGAGGAACTGCTGGTGTCACGGAACGTGTTCTCTACGATACTGATGAGCCAACACCCCCTTTTCGCCGGGAGCGTACGCAGAGAGTCTCCTTCTTCCCTCGCTCCCTTCCACAAAGTCCATCCTCTCCTCTCCTTCAGCCGGCACACGCGGGCTACCCATGGACCGTCGTAATAACATATCGTGCCTAATAACCCCGTAACCCCTCTGTGGACGATGCAACTGCCAGGAAGTAGGAGTCAAGAGCAAACAATCGAAGGAGGCTGTTTCAAGAGAACGCAAGAGACCAAACAATAATCGTGGCTTAAGGGGAGGGAGCGAGCGAGAAAGAGGCTTGCTGCCTCGCGGCCCTCATTGGACTCATTAGGACAATTACGGACCTGTTGAGCGCTCTGGGATCTTTCGAGGTATATGCTGGAAACTGGAGCATGCGTTCGTTCAGTGGCCGATGAATTTTCAGATTTCCGCCGAGACGGACGAATTCTGATGTTGAGATTTCAACGGCGTTTCGCTCGCCTCTATTATAGGTTCATAGCCATGTAGAGTCGCACTACGCATTTTTATGACGAGAGGATCGATAGCCGCGACTGCTGGACGCGCCACTGAGCTCATTGCTAATGTTGTTATTGCTAGCTTTCAAGAGGTAAATATTTTCTTGAATCGTTCATTGCAAGGGTAGTCGAAGATGACAGTGACAGTAAGTGTAGGTAACATGGGGTGCTTCTCTGATTAATTTAGTAAACATTGTATATTTAATATCATCAAATTCATTTGTATTACTTAGAGACAGCTACGTTAGTCATTAGCAGACTGCGGATGTGTATGCAATTTTCAATTTTTGCAGAAAATCTTAAGAAAGTGGAATCATGTAAAATGTTGCTTTCAGTGGTAGTAGACCTTGTAGTTCTGAAATAAATAAAGATCGTACTAAATTCTGTGGAATTTTATATTCTAGCATTTTTGGAAAATTTCCAGAAGTCATAAATGCATAAACGTCCGCAGACTAGTCATTAGATTTGACTGAAACAGACGAAAATGTTGGAGAATGACAGGAAGTACAGATAACGTTTAGGCTTTTAAGATTAATCCAGTAAAAATTGTATATTCAGTGTGCATCGAGTGATGCTTTTACTAAATAATAAATTTACTAGATCATTTCTTTGGATTACGTGGAAACAACTACATTTGCTGTTAGGCTCGAGTCTGATTTCAGTCATTTACGCACAATCTTAAACGGGATTGTTTTAATGTATTCGGGAAATAAGATTAATAATGCAACTGACAGAAAATATAAACGTGTATTTCTTCGTCCAAGCAGGTTTCAACTAATGTTGGCTAATGCCAACGTTGAATCATGAAGGAGTGTCTACCGGTGATTCAGCGTACCGCAACTTGAGAACGGTTGCAATGATGTCTGCAGCAAAAATAAAAATTGTTTGCACAGAAAAGTTCTGCCCCAATTGCAACAAACTGGAGTGAAATGGAAATTTATTTTCTTTCTTAATATGTTTAATTAAATTCTTCTAATGTGTTTACTGTTTTAAATTACACCTACTCATTTGTGTTATAAATGCATAAAATCCGCTGTCTAATGATATGCCATAAAGTGCTTTTTTTACTCCAACATAGTCAGAGTCATCAATATGTATAATATTCAACAAGGTACTTTACTTGCTGCAGGAATTGTCAGAGTTATCTGTAATAGTCTATAGAATATTTACTCCAAAAATTTTCAGTCGTCAATATATAATGTCAAACAATGTATTTTATTTACAACCAAAATTTTCAGTCGTAAATATATAATATCAAGTAATGTGTTTTATTGCTAGAATAAAGTACATAAATCATTAGATAATAAAATATCTAATCTGTCTATTTATTATTTGAAAGATTTAAGTAACATCACTATTGTAAATATTACGTATTAATTTCATTCTTCTATCTGAATGATTTGAAAAAGTATCAAATTGTATATGAATATAATCATGTTAATCTCGTCATCAATGAAATTATATTACATTGGCATTAATAAAACACGGTTTTGTATGCTAATTATAATATTAAAAATCAAGAAGGTGTGACGCAGTCTACAGCTAGTTGATAAAGTAGATCCGTATTGTTACCTTCACTTCTTCCTTATTGGTGGTGAAATTTGTATAGCATCCTATATCTGCCAAATTATCTGTATTTTAATCACAGACAATTGTATTGAAATAAGTTGTTTTATTAATGATACTTAAATTATATAAATTATATAAAAAACTTATATTTATTAAATTATACCGTTTGTGTAACTTAAGTAAGTAAAAATAAATGAATTTAGTAACATTTTATTTTCTGCAAGGCCAAAAATTACAATTTCAGCATTCCAAGACAATAAAGAATCGATCAAGATGTTTTGGATCCCATATAACCGTTGATTAAAAACTATACATTAATGTCTTTCAACGAGGAGGAAATTAAAGTATAACAAAGCTTCATCAGTGATGAAATTGTGTTTCATCGATTTCTAAGTTGCGAGCTGGTTGCAGATATCTATGCACGGGATTGTAAAGTGAGGCTTGCCGTCTCGTTAAGGAAGGCTTGTTAGAGGTCAGGAGACCAATTAACCCTGCAAGGCATTACCGAATTGACTCGAGCATTTGACCCTTTCTCCTCGGCGGCGTGCGTGTAAACGTGAATATGAGTGCTCTCAGACATACACGTTTTTCTGTGTACAAGTTTCGAAGTTACCACCATTGATGCAAAGCTTGCGGCGAACGGGATACAACTCCCAGTCCATTCATAAAGTCATTTAATTTCTGCCTCTGGAAGTCAATAGCCATTTCCGGCCGTTCGATCACGTCGTCTTCCATGTTGCTGAAAGTGACTAACTTACAAGTTATTCCCACAATTCATTGCTGACTGCCAGGGCATTCGTTCAGTTATTACTAGACTGTGGATCTCTGCGCAAAATATAAATTGATTAAATTCATTGCAAGAAACAAACGTGAAAATTTCCGCTATCTGTCATATCAATAGGTTGAAAATATTCTTGAATTTTTCATTTTTGTCATACATGCACGAACTCCTCAGTCTGATTTGTACTATCTAATGAAATAATTTTCCTTGTTTATTTTTGACAATATGTTTAAAAGGCTCAGAAATCAATCAGTCTCCATTAAAAACAGTCAAGAACTTTATTCAAAATTTGTCAGATGTCCGTAGCCTTTTGTAACAAACTAGATAAAATATACATGTTAACTTAACTATTAAATATTAATAAAATGCTTTACTTTTAGGGAGCAAATATATTCGGTTGTGTGTATTCAATATTTTCTTCTATTTAAAAACACCTTTCTCATGAATTAGAAATAGCTTTTATTTTTTTTTAATTAGAAGTGCTTGCAACCGAATTTATTTACGTTGCTAACTGTATTGCTAAATATTTACAGAGAACGCTTTTGATTAACACTACAAGTACCGAGCGGTCAACGTTACTATATACTTATTGAGATTTCAATCGATTTTTGCTGCAGCACAGAGGGTAATCGAAGCTAATCATATTTTAAATTGAAAGCCATCATTCGAAAAATATATTTACTACACATGTGAAGTATAATATAATACTAACTAGAGTGTGCTAAGTAATTTTTGCAATTTGCAGAAAAATATACCTCTTAAAAGAATAACGACCCAGTATAGCTGTCGTTCTATTTCAAAATTGAATGTTCTGACACAAACTAATCAATTTCTGCAAATGGCTGCAATACAATAATTTGATCATATACACTGCCGGCCAAAAGTTTGGGACCTCTCTATATTTTATTACATTTTACAGCGTAAGTACTGGGAAATGGCTTTGGCGGTTCTGTAATGTTTTCCTGGGTTTAGAGAGAGTCTTATACGTGTAACCTCTATTTTATGAAAACCCTTCATTCCCAGGTCCCAAACTTTTGGCCGGCAGAGTATGTGCATAACTGAATCAATGCAATGAATAAATTTCCAATGAAATACTTATGTGTCCTGAAATAACATCACTTTGACTTCTCTGCCAATTCTAGTACTGATTAATATATTACAGAAAATTGATTATTATGTAGATGGACGATAAGAGGAGTAACAAATGGTGCGACGTAAATAAATAAATCGATCCTTGGCCGTTGCAAGCGTAGTCGTTGCAAAAGGAGCACGTGATGCTGGAGTTTGGTAAATGGCGGCAGTATCCATTGATTTCGCGTGACGGCACGCAACCTCGTACCGTCACCAGGACGTCCCTATCTGCATCATTAAGGAAATAGTTGCTTCATAGCCTCGCCACTTCCAAGGCAACATTTTAATTGCGAAGACTCGAAGCTATACATTTGATTCAAATTAATACATTGGGTACACGCAACGTTCTGCGATTTTTCGAAATATTCGATAATTTAAGGGCTAGGAGCCATCAGTGGCGCAAAATTGACCCTCTATATTAGGAATTACACCTACCTGCAATTGCAGTTAGTTGCATTTTATACGTACCAGTAATGACGCTTTTCAGACAATGATGAGACTCGTTTTCAGGGCAAAGGACTAGATCATAGTAAGGAGTTGGAGCATATGGATCGTTGCATGCTGTTGTGTGACCTTCAGTCAGATCAGTATTGCACCCGAAACACCATAAGTCTCTGCTTTCGACACATCCTGTGAGACATTATTGAATCATCATGACGATTTCTTTAATCATGAATTCATAAAACGAGGTATGAACCTTATCAATGATTTAACACATTTTTTATTGAACTTGTAATCAGATTAAAGTTTCAGACGAAAGTTTTGAACGTTTTTGGAGACGTTAACATTTGCAGCATTATTAAGAAAAATTGGTTGTCAATTTCCCATCTGCTACGTCACGTAAAAATACCTGCATTGCAAAAGTAGACGCTCCGAGCTTTAAAATGAGTCTCGGCTTATGGTTGTACGAAATTATCACAATATAAATATTGACAATTTTTTAACGATTAGCGTTGTTTTTCGTACTATTGAATGAATTAAAAAAATAATTTAATTTCCCGTAAAATATTTCATGACTAGGCACGTACAATTTAAAGCAGCGGACATGTTAAAAATATTTAAGGACATCAATATATCAGTTTCAGAGGTTAGTAGGATAACTGAAAGAAGAATAAAATTTTTATTTGGCTCCTGTGTCCTGCAATCAATGCTACCATTTTTTATTTCTCATAAAGATCCGCAGCCTATAGAGAAATGCATGGCATTCCGTCATTCATTCATTCTAAGTACATAGGTAATTGAGACAGTAAAATAAAGCAAACGAATATTATGAAATGCTATAAAACGAATGCTGAAAGAGATAAAATGTTATGAATGGAAACACAACCAAGTACATTGACGTGTGTAGCACAATCAGAAATAGTAAATTAATAGGAAACAAATATGAAGATTAGAAAAAACTTTTTATGATCACCAAATAACTGAAAAATATTCCATTATTCACTTTAGTCTTCTTGTTTCAATTCATATAGGTAACCAGACTATCTGTATAAAATTGTTTGAATCTGAAAATTACACTTTTGACATGGCAATGGACATGCAAAAAATTATTCTACAAACTTCAATATTAAACCACAATATTACAATTGCGAAGAAGATTCAAACATATGTTTGCAAGTATTGGTATTTTATATGAAATATAATTCAACCGTGTTCATGTTCTTCTAAATAAATAACAAAAAACAAGAAAATTGGTTTTTCACATTTGAATAGTCAATTATTAATCTGATATCTAATATATTATTTTAATTTACTTATTTATTGTACGTGTCTTTTGTCAATATTTTGCAAGTCACTAATCAGTTGCGTTTGTTTTAGGGAAACGACATAGCAAGAACGACAGCAACCATTTTGTCTGAAACGGTTCATTTAACGAGCTGTTTCCTCCTTTTCTTCGGGCGCGATATAGTTAACGCATGGACCGAAACGGAGGTACTTTTCTCATTAACAACACTGTCTTTCACTGTAACAATCCCATTTTGCGACACAGTGCGATGCACGAAAACTAAACTGCCGCGACCTTAAAACAGAACATTCGTAAAAAAGAATCACCAGTAAAAATAAGTTTTGCTTCATTTCGTTCTATGATTTCACAGTCTCTTCAACAATTGTTAAAGACGCGTAAAAGTAAACGCGATTTCAAATATACGCTCCGACAATTCAGTCGAATTACATTGTAAACTAAATCGCGTGAAGGTAACGACAAAGACTGATAAAGTGTAAACTCTACTTACCGAAAGTCATTAAAATAATCACTGTTGTTAAAGTGAACCGACTAACCATGTTGGTTTCACTTCAAGATCTACGCCTGAAGTCGCCTCGTTACCTGTTATCTTATCTGCGACAATAAAAGTGGAAAGTCTGTGGAGGTGCTAACCGTGTACAGAATGTGCACATGATTTTTCATTTCTGCAGCGTACTGCGAACGTTACACAGCGGTAATGTGTCCAATTATTAAAACATTACATTAACTCAGTTGGTAAAAGAATGAATAATAAAAGAGGATCTTACAAGCTAACAAGAAGAGAATGACTTCACATGTCAACGAAATGATTAAACCATTACATTAAAACAGTTGGTCACAGATTACAAATAAAATTCGTATTTTGCGAATCTCCCAGTGCTTGCACCGAAAAACAGGATCTTAGAAGCTAACAAGCAGAGAATGATGTTACATAAAATAGTTGGTATTTTGGTATACATTAAGAATAAAATTAATCTTTCTGAAGTATTTCGGTGCTTGCACGAGAAAAGAACAAATTGTAAACTAACAAGAGACGGACTGTGTCAACGAAATTAATCAAATATTACATTGCATTGGCTTGTCTATCAATAAAGTCAATAAATTATTACATTGAAGTATTATAGTTGGTATATGAAAAATAAAATTAATGTTTTTGAAGAGTCCCAATGTTTGCACGAATAAAGAGGAACTTATAAACTTCATTAATCAAACTTTCCAATAATAAAACAACGGTTTCAACTCATTCCACATTTGCAACTAACAAGATTTGACGATCGGAATTTCATTGAATTTCTTACTGGGATGTTATTAATTTGCATGAAGTAATTGTGCAATATTTTTATTTGTCCTTGAGAAGCTCGATAGCATAATTGTTCTTTTACAGACACCGATCAAAATATCACGATTTACAAGCTCGCTCGTCCGTATAATACACACACGCACGTATATAATTGTATATTTAGTTAATTACGCTTGCAAAAGTCGAGCCCCATAGATACCCATCGATCGGAAATGCATTTTAATGAATACAACAACATCCAAGATTTATTTGTTTATCTTAATTTGAATACGGGCACTCGCGACTGCGGGGCACGTTGTGAACGCGATCATTGCAATTACGCCGACTATAATATATAAACTGTCCGAGTTCGGTATACAAAGTTCCGCTGGCCAACTTGTCGAAGAATCAAAAATTATCGTGTCTCGAAGCAGAACGAGTCGAACGTCACGTGCGATTCCATGCGTGAGGAAACAAGGATGACAATTGAACGATTTCGAAGCAAATTCCATTAACCATCATTACAATTATCCCTCGGAAACAGTTGCATAAATGTGAATGTTTCACCCATTTTTGTTCTCCAATTTAAATAAACAAAAATTATACTCCATTCATAATAATTAGACAGCGAATCTTTATGCAAAATAATAATTTGCCACTTGAATTCCAGCAAACCGGAGTAACATTACTTTCACTCTTAATATGTTCAATAGGTTGGAAATAATATAAAAGTATTTTTAAATTCGTCTAATGTTTGCAATGTTCACGCTTACTCATTTTTGTCATAAATGCATAACATCCGCTATCTAATAATAATACATTTCTAAAAGTGATACATATTATCTTAATCATTTAATTATATAAAAAAAAAGGGTAAAATTAGTCTAAAAATAGAGAGCGTTGTGCAATATAGTCTTCAGCAAAGTAATTCAATAATTGAAAGAATAATAATTCGAAATTTTGTTAGCCTCTCTGTTGCTGATGTTCGTCATAAAACAGGTAATCGGCAGATGGGAAATGAAAATATGTAAAATAAGTTTGTTTCTTAAATCGAGTAGAAAGGAGTGGGTTTCGATCTAAGGGATAATAAGGGGATTTTCGGCCCGTTCTTGTAGCCGTGAAACAACGTGAGACATCAATGAACAATGTGTATATGCGTTCGAGTTTTAGAATGCGCTATGAGATCGATCGTGACACGTCCCCGACGGCGATCGTAGTCAATTCAATAACGTGACACGTAAAGGTTACGCGTCGTTGTAAAAGCCGCCGAGGATTACAGCCCCGATGAAGGACAACAGGGTGACGAAGATTCGGGGTGAGAGGCCGGGCGAGGTGTTACAGGCGTCGTGAGTACAAAGTTCGCAGTGTTCTAGGCTGGAAGAGTTGGTGTTCGAGTGTACTTGTATCGACTTGCAGGGATCGATGGTATCTGTCTTCGCTATCTGGCAGTTTCTCACCGTAACCTCTTTCTTGTCAACTGCCAACAAAATCGATAAAATAATGACAGATCATTAAGTTGGACAGGGTGTTTCACTACTGCATGTCGCGACCGCTATAGTGTGAATATACTGCATCTCTGGATCGGTGGAGATCTGTTTCTTAAGAGAACGGTTGAATTCAGACCTACAGTTCCTTTGAGACTTTTTTCGTCGCGATCAGTAGTATAGGATGCAATAAAAAACAATTTTGTCCTTGGGATTCAAAGTTAAGGGGCTCTTTTCCAGCAGACAACGCTCGACTGTTTCACACTCACCACCGCTAGGGTACACTCACACACCGCTAGACCACGTATACGTACGCGAGGATGCAAGGGTCCGGTTTTTGACTTCCAATTTCTCGGTAATGCAAAGACGGGGGTTTTTATTAGTTAAAACCGCTAGATGAAAGATCAATCTATCACGCTGTTTGCCTCAAATGTCGTTCTTTTACGTGTCCGAGCAATGGCTTTGCAATATTCCGCTTGCATGTTGCCCGTCGCATGTTGCCTGTCAAAGGGCGCTGCAGTCGCGCCGGCGCTAGCCTCTTTGACGGGCATCATGCAGCTGAATATTGCAAAACCATTGCTCGGAAACGTAAAAGAACGACTTTTGAGGCAAACAGCGTGATAGATTGATCTTTCATCTAGCGGTTTTAACTAATAAAAACCCCCGTCTTTGCATTACCGAGAAATTGGAAGTCAAAAACCGGACCCTTGCATCCTCGCGTACGTATACGTGGTCTAGCGGTGTTTGAGAGTGCACTCTAGCGGTGTGTGAGTATGGAAAGGCTCCGGTAGACTCGTTTCCAAGATTGCAAGGGTGCAGGATTCGCCTTCTCATTTCTCGATAATACAAACACGGGGCTTTTCAGTAGTCAAAAACACTAGATAGAAGATCGATCTAGGGCACTATCTCCCTCAAAAGACCTATTTTTTCGTTTACGAAGCGTAATTTGCATTATTCGGCAGCGTAATTTGCAATATTCTCGGAAGCATACAACTGCGAAAATTAAAATCATGGAAACGAGTCTACCGCCTTAAGGATTCGCCAACTATTTTATTTCATATAAACGTTGAGGGGATGATTCTACACGAGAAAATAAGCGGAAATATAGAATAAATTTTTTCATTTGACGCGTTGTTTCCGAGAATTGTTTGTTTCCGATATTGTTTGAAAATTTTCAGAAGCTATGAGTACATGAAGATCTGCAGTCTAGTGATTAATGCGAGAAAATTGATTGTTGGTTGATGATTGAAAATTCGATGTTTACCCGTCAGGACCACTTTCGCGCAGGCCATAGGTGCAGCATGCTTGAAATCCCTCGCATGGTCCAACTCAAAGGTATGCGTTATCACACCCGAGACGTTCTGCTTTTGAAGATTTCGTTTCCATTCGGACATGTGGCTGAGAGTACATTCGAGAAGTTGGATGCCGTGTGCTTTTGGATCGTTGGCGCAGTGTGCATTCGTGGCGGAGGTACACACGTAGCATTTCAGATTGGTATCTGCGAAACAAGACAATAATAATAACAAGGTATTAATTATTAAAAATGAATGAATTTAGAAAATCGTAAGATATTTGTTATACGTATTAGGAATGTTAGCGAAAATAATATTTGAATGTCAGGAAGTCAATTCATGCAATTTGTAATTTTTGTAGGCGAATTTTAAGAAAATCTAATCAAACCAGATCTTATTTTCCGTGGTAGTAGTTTCCTCTTCAGATCAAAAATAAATTAAAATCGTACTGAATTCCGTCGATTTTTGTACTCTAGCATTTTTTGAAAAATTTTAGAAGCCATAAATGCATAAAGATCCGCAGTCTAGTAATAATAAATAATATGGACTACTATTACAAGATATAGTGACTCTCGCTAATACTCGAACACTCTTAAAATGACGATAACTATTTTATAATAATATTGGACCATACGATTTGCAACTTTTTCAGGAATAAGAACGATTGGTTTGCTACACAACGCGCAAACAATTTTTGAAAGAAATTGCAAATTGTCGGAATTCCAGAAAAAATTCTAAAAGTTGTATTTTGTAACTATTTTATGTGGGCTTGTATGGAAAGTTTAGAAAACACGTTTCGTAGATCTGTATCATGTCAAAATCGGTCGACGTTGCAATGTCAGATTTTCACGATCTTCGGCCTCTAACTGCAATAAATCTAAGGATTCTTACAGTTTTCAATGTCTGTCGTTTTTTTTCCGCATCAACTGATTTCGTTGAAACTTTCACAATGAATATGTATAATTGACACAGATCTGCAGAACGTATTTTTTAAATTTTCAATATAGGCCTACATAAAAAACTTGTAAAATGCTAACAATTGTATGCTAATTTTCCAAAATGATTCTTTTTGACAAGTGTAGATTTATAATTATAATTGACAGCGGATTTTATGCATTTATGACAAAAATGAGTGAAACGAGTGAAACGAGTAAAAACATCACATGAATTTAAAAATGCTGTTACATTATTTTTAACCTATTAAATATGTATATGTAGACAGAACATTTTGTATTCCATTCCAGTATGTTGAAATTCGGGTAGACCATTTTCATTTTGCATAAAGATCCGCTGTCTATTAATTAAATATAATTTATTAAATATAAAATGAGGACAGAGAAATGTTCCTCTGTTTATTTATAGAATTAATCTGTTTCAACTACAAGAGAGAGACCCTCCGAGGCATCGTATCCTTCGTTTCAGTTGTTAAAACATATAATAAACTCATAAGGTTCTTTACAAGAATGGATTCTTGGAGATATGTGAGAGCCATTTTTCCAGATTATAGTCCATTTCAATCCAACGATTCTTTGTTCCCCCGGAGAAGTAAATAATCTGCTCCCTCTGGCGCCTGGTAGTCGCTTCAACAACGTCAGACTCCCTTTTGGCCATCACATAATTCCACCCAACCAATACAGTGTGGTCTCGTTTCCCGAGGGTCTTTATAAGCGAGACTGCATTTTCAGTGTCCCTTCGCGTTTGCTTTTTATCGAGCGTGATCTAATAAATCATGGGAGTCACGATAGTAAACCCATTTTTGCTGTCGTCCGAGCATAAAACATCAATTCTTGCGACTTCAATTGACCTCTTGAAAATTAAACGACGATCAAAACTATTGTGAAATCAGAACAAATCTAATAAAAATTCATCAATATTTTGAAACTCTGCTGAACGGGTATCACGATGTTTATTAATTTGTAGACTTGGGAAAAATTCTCCAAGTTATTAAAAGTGTTATGTAAACATTGTCTAAAAGTTTCCTACAAAGCAACAAATATAATGCACTCGGACAGATTTTGTTTAGAAGTTTGTATTGCACTTAAAACCTGATCTGGTTATAAATAAACTTTCTTAGTTAATTTAGACATCCCAATTGTTCACATTAGACATTAAATGTTCAGGTTATAAATCAAAGGTTATTTGAAGGTCGTATGATTATTTGAGGATGAATGCACAATAACATTTATACAAAGATCATAAATGATCTTAAAGAGACATTGAAACAATGATATTCATACATGATTTGATCTATGAAGTGTTTATAAAACTTTTGATGTAACAAATATCGTAGTTTTACTTCGTAGTTTTACTTCCAGTAAGTTTTACTTCGTTAAATTGAAGATAATAGAATGTTGTCTCTTCTATTCAAAAACATTTTCATATTTTACAATGCCCTTATTTTAATATTTATTCCTGCAAATAATATCATCAATAGACTGGAAGTCCCCTTCAGTAAATTGAAATTAATAAAATATAAGTGTTCTCTATTCTACTAGAAAACGTTCTGTCACATTGCAGTGTCTTTACTTCGTTTATATATTTACTCTTGCAAACAATATCACCAGTAGACTGAAAGTTCTACTGAAGTTCTACTTCGTCATGAAATTCATAAAATATGTGTAAATGTTGTCTCTTCTATTTAAAAACATTCTGCTATTTTCCAATCTCCTTGTTTTAATATTTATTCTTGCAAATAATATCATCAATAGACTGAAGGTTCCCCTGCAGTAAATTGAAATTAACTCGTTCGCTACCAGCCGTCACATATGCGTGACACATCGGTTTGTTATCAGAGCGCGTCGTCACACATGCATATGTGACAGACGTTTTTGGTCAATTTATGAAGATATGTTGAAACGCGTTGTGTTCTGAACAGAATTGTTATAGTGACACATGTGTGTGCCAGTTTAAAAGAATGTTTATTTCACTTTTTTAGAATGTTCTAAGTATAAACACGTAAAGTCTATAGCAATTGGTCATATAGTCATATAATCCCGAAAAAAATCATGGGTTGTGGTGGAACGAGTTAATAATAAATGTTTTCTATTCCACTCGAAAACGTACTGACGTCTTAAAGTGTCTTTGTTCTTTTTTTTCGATATATAATTTTGCAAATAAAGCTATGAATTAGACCAAACAGAAAAATGAAAAGACGCCAAGCTAACATTTTGATAGCGAAGTTAATTCCCGGGACAATTTCATGCTATACTAACGATGTTGATTCTCGGTATTTTACCGAATATTTCCGTAAACCAGAGTATGTAGTTATTATTTGGGTCGCAGCGTCGTGGCGCCAAAAGTCGCGACGCCACTCGCATCCCCTAAGCAGCGGCCAGTTGCAGTTCGACAAACTGCACTTAACCCACTATCCCTCTGTTTTGAAGTAAAACGCAGCGTACCAAAGACGTATAAAATTTCGAATTCTTGAATATTTTCTATAACCAACTATATACTCACAATAAAACAACAAAAAAAACCAGAGAAACCTCTTGAATCTCATCCTAAGAAACAATTGCACAACATATCTCAAGATAATAATCCATATTTGCTTAACCTATTTGTGCATATTCCTGTATAAAAAGAATAATCTGCGTATTACTGAAATATAAAATCCATTTTTGAAATTCAGGATCAGACAGTGAGCAAATGTTAAAGTGTGTATACACAGTATGTGGTACACAGTAAAATATCTTAGCAGTCACGTTGCGTGTAGACATTTTCAATGAATTTTGTTTTTTAATTTCGTCCTTGACTCAAGATAGTCTAAAATACCTGAATTCAAATGCTGTATGGAAATTTTTGTAAATGAGTTTGCTCAGCGAAGCATAGACAATTATCGTTTCTTGATAACGAGTATAATCAGCATGCATAGCTGCAAGATTAATGCTGTCGACATGGTAGGAAAATTGATCTATGGTTTGGAAATATTAGTTGCCCGACCTAAAGCTTGTGTTTCCATTTTTAATTTCATAGAGAACTGTAAAAGGTACGAATTTAACTTGATTGAATGTAGCCTGTGTATGTATGAATATGTATATACTGTACTTTAGCTTACTTAGTGCAGCAGAAATAGATCTCGGTTGAGATTTGAAATGCTTAGATAAAAAAAAATTGATCTATGGCGTAGTATGCGCATAAAAGAATATCTCAAATCGAATCTATTAAACTAAATCCAACTAAAAGAATGGTAATACGAATTTGAGTAACCGGGAGACTAGAGAACATAAAATGAAATGGCATACAGAAGTGAAATATACAATATGTACATATATTAAAATTAAGCCGGAACCTCAAAAGCAAGTTCCCGTAATGTATTAAATTCGAAAAAGAATTTTTATAAAGCCCAGAGAATGTAGGAGCTGACGAATATCAAAGACAAAAGAGTAATGAAAAGAAAAAAGAATTCCGAATAATAATGTATGTACTAATTTTTAGACAATGTAATTTGCAAATTAAGTTAACTGTATGTACAAACTGTATGTAGAAGCATTGGTATGTACAAAGACGTAAAACAATAAAATTGTTTATAAAATATGAAAACATGCTTTGTACAACATGAATTAATTAAATGTGTAGACATGTAACCTAACAGTAAATATGATTGTTATATAGATTTAACCATGCATTTGTATTCTATATACATTGAAAGATTGAGATTCAATCTAGAGTGTGCTAGAGTCATTAATTACGTTACTTATTGCACTAAGTCGGTAACTAGTTAAACTGTCATTACGTTAATTTTTGAGAATTAACCGCAACTTGACCCGCTTTAATCACTGGACATCATGGGAAAATTCGATCGGCTTCGTCACATGCTTCACAATTCCGTGTGAAAAATTCGCCCTTGAAAAATATTTAAACAAATGAAATTCAGTGATTCGTCACACAAAATTATAAAACAATTAATAAGCAATATGTTGTGTAAAGTTCTTATGCAATAATTGTTATTACAAACTTGTAAACATATTGTATTTTAAACGATATGTTTATGTTTCCAAGTTTCTTCTATTCTAATAATAAATGTACCGTACAGACCTGTAAATAAATTCATAATTCGTAAAACAAACCCTAATCTCAAACAATTGCATTTTTAAACAGTTTGAATTTACATGCAACTATAAAATCCATATTATAGATCTAATCAAATTTATTCATGCAAGATAAATATAACCATATTAATAAAAATTGATGCAAAACACACTTCAATTCTTTTCGTCTATAACTTCATTATACCATACATCGCAGGAAACGAGAGTGCTAGCAAAAAACCAGTTATCAAAAGATAACAGAGAGCGCTCGGATTTTTTTTGCATCGGAAAACTTAATCCCCCGAGTTGATGCTCCTTATTTTACGAAAGAGAAACTTGCATGAATTTGCAGCGAGCATTAGTCTGCATCGTAATTATTGCAAGAAACATTTTATTTTGCCTCCAGCTTTATAACAAATGTTCAAAAACCAATTCAATCAGTAATAAATCAGCAACAATTAACACTAAATCTACAACTAACAATCAAATAATCGATCTCACATTTTTTATTTTACAATTATAATAATTACAAAGATACTCCCTTTCTCCTTGACTTCTTATTTTGCAACTATTGGAACTACGTATATTGATACTTTCAACCGCTTGGTTCAAAGCAATAATAAAGAAATAATCATACTTTCATAGGAAACAGAACATCTGATCACATAAGCCACGAGAGATTTGAAATTTTCCATTTTGCAAGTATTACAACTATAACGTTAATTTCACAAGAAAAGAAGCGTCAAACGTACGATCAAGCGATTTCAAATTTTCCCTTTTATATAATTATCAATACTATAAAAATTCTTCCGTGGGAAAACAATTATTTGATTGAACAATTAACTACTTTCATGGAGGAAACATCTCAACAAATGCAATGTTACTTTTATTTTAGTGCTCGGTTTACTTTCAAACTTGGAACCCATTATCTCCACCAGAGCAACAAAACAAAATACATGAAAATCATGGTTCAAAGACTTCTCGAAGGATTAATACAGAATTACCGATTTTTTTTCAGAAACTCACAACACACACACACAGTATGAAAGCAACATGCAGGATGTGGTCCAAGAAACAGCAATACAACGAAAGAAACGCTGTGATTCTCCGCCGGTGAAGAATCTCGGCGATTCGCAGGACGAATTCGGCAAATACGCGCGTCTGGCCACAGGCGCGTCTATACCACTGCCGATCCTCGGATCTCCGCCGCGCCGCGCCGCGTCACTTCATCGGATGTCGGTGTGCGTTCTCACCACGTTACACTGGTCGTACTCTGTTTGTATCGGCGTAGGGAATATTCACCTGAACGAACCACCGAGACGAGCGCAAGACCGACGATAATCACCGCGATCCTTGGTTGCATGGTGCTATCTCGTAAAAAGAGAATCGTCCTCGAGAAGCCGACTGCGAACAACCGTGCGATGCGTGGCCGAGGGTAAAGCACTGTTGGCTTCGAGGAAGGGTTGTCGTCGTGTCGACAGCCTGATCGCGAGTAAGAGATTGCGAGATTCACCACTCGCCACGCCACTCCTCTCCTGTTTTCTCCTCACCTCTCCTCTCCACTCTTCTGCTCATGCCGCCGTGCCGCTCTCCTTCCACCCCTCCTCACCTCTCCTCTTCCATCCACCCCGACTCGCGGATCGCATATTCGCGCAAGACGCGTAGATTCCGCTCTGCGTGAATCTCGAAACGGTGGGCGTGAATCGGCCTGATTCCAACCCCTGCTCCGGGAGCTCCTCTCTTCTAGAGCAATATGCGTGCGCGATTAGAGTGTGTTTATGTTTACGTCCGTGTGGCTCGTAACAGGTGGTGCGACCCTTCCGCGCGAGGCCGACCACGGAAATCAAACTGAATTTTCGAAAATGATTTTCTTCTTTTCATGTAGATTCACCTCGTTGTTCCACCAGATCGGTTTTACACCCTGCATATTCTCAATGTAATTGAATGTCCTATTGCTATCAATTAATGTTGTCTGGAACAGAGCTGGGGGAAATAGTATTTGAAATAGTAAATAATGAATAATTCTATTTATTTTAAAGTATGTGTACAACACTTTGAAAATCAAATATTTCATTTGATGCAGCAATTTTTGAACATAAAATAGTTTATTTGAGGCAGCAATTTTTGAAAATAGTATTTGAAGATAGTATTTTATTTGAAGAATATTGAAAATATTTGTATTTTGTCTTTATTTTCAATTTCAATTTTAAATATTACTGCTGAAAATAATTTTACATTCATGAGTGTAAATCGCTTCTTGACGATAAGATAACTTTAAACATAGGTTTAATAATACAATCAGTAAATTATTAACGCTTCTATAAATCCCCAGTAAGTCGAATTTTCGTAGGGTAAGTAATCGTAGGGTAAACCTCCCTAAGAAAATCAATTCGAAAAATTGGTCAGCTACTCATGCTTGCGTTTACGATAAAGAGGAACGGCAACTAGTGCACAGGCTAGCCAAGGCCTGTTGAATGTCAACGTACCCAGCCAAATCGAAATCGAGACTCCACTTTTTTCTCTCTCGAGAAACCCACTAAATATTATATTTTCCATTTCTCTTTATTTTTTCCGGCATCAAACCAGAAAATGTATTGTTCCCATCTATCGCGTGACGTTGGAACTTCTTTTCCGCTAGTGAGCAATGAGGTTTCCTGTATATACGTATGTATGTATATCATCTCGAGAATGCATTCGGTGTAATAATATATACCAACGAATCTTCCAGGTCACAGGCAGTGTTTGCATAATTTCTAACGTATTCACTTGTTGCGTCACGCAAAACTATGTCCTATAACATCGCCATCTCATTGATCGTTATCGTTGTCTGTCCTCGGTGATCGTATCACTTTATATTACGTATACATCCATTTCTAAAACAGTATCTTTTTATACGACTTATATTCAATTATTTAATACACTATGGCACTTCATATGCTATACTATACAGATATTACGTTATATGAAACTGTACTTCAACTAAAACTGCATTGCGAAAATGGCATGTAAATTATGTTGGTTGACGTGCATAGTTAATTCTGAAATAAAAGAACCACCCCTAAAAACCCAATACTTCCAATACAATTACCTTACAATATTAAAGCATAGAATGTTCAAGCAAACGAAAACACATTCAATTCGTAGGTCTTTATGTAAATTCTTATTTTTATTAATCATATTATGAAAAACCGTGTTTTGTAACATAAGATTCCTTGTGGAAAACGTAAAATAATAACGCAATTAATTTTAATTAATATGCATGCTCGTCTTCTTGCATTTAACATACTTGCGCGTGCCATAAATGCATAAAGATACGCAGTCGATTAATTACGCATTATACAGGCCGTTTAATTATCTGCTCCAGCTATGGTGGTATGAGCAATGTTTTTTTATGCAACGTAAATGGCTTCAAGTAGTAAATTGAACGGAATAAACAATTTTTCGTAAATACAATCAGTTTAATTTATTTAACGCTTTTCATAAAGTGATTCATGATTTTTCACAGAAATATATACACATCAATTTCATTGTTGTAATATATATTATGATAAGACTGCGGATGTTTATGCAAATGCATATTTTTATCGACAATAGATAAAAAAAACTGGGACCTAAACAGAAATTTGTTTTATTATTAGAGGATTTTAAAAATATAATTTTTATTTTGAGTATTGCATATGTTTTGCATAAGTGCATATTTCTTGCATAAATATCGCATAAATATTCGACTGTTTAATGCTACGCCAGAATAAACAAGAAAGCGAGCTAATAAAAACACTTTGGTATTTCACTCTATCTTTGAATTTTAGTCTGTGAACCCAGAAATGTGAAAATTTCCTCGAACCACCGCGGCTGAAGAAGAAATAGGGTGGCCTCTTTTCGAGAGAACCTGCGTGTAGAATAACATCTATGAGATAATAAACAAAGCTCTAATAGTATTTGTGTGTTGAAAGTCCTTGGGAATTCGGTGTGTTTCCTAGTGAAAACTATTCTACATTTTCCGCTGCGTCCGTAGTTTGTACGTAAATACATTTATTCGTTCAGTTCAACAGTTCGAAGATTCATTGAATGACGTTGAATTCCGCTTCCGTTTATCCGACTACGTGACCTCTTTCTTTCATATATGTGTCCGAAGTTTTTACTTCCTGGTTCTAGGAAACTGCTCCCTGGCCAACGAACAAAAATAGAGAATTTTTCGAAAAAACGCCGGAAGCCATCGCGTGATACGTAATTATTAATCGTTCAGATTGGATCGTTTCGTTTACTGCTTCGCGCGTTTATCTTTACCTAGATCCGGTTCTACGGGAAAATCAATATATTTTGATAAAGAAACTGCAATAAAGAAGAAGGATGAATACGAGAGACGTCCGACGCCGTGGCGCCCATCCAGGACGCCAACGACGCCGTCTAGCTCACAGTTTTGGGTTTAGCAATTACTAAGAGAATCTACCACAGTATCCTTCACCTATTCGCGGTTATGCTACGAATTTCGATCTATTTTACTGCGCTGTTATACGTCTTTCTTATTTAGTTTTTTTCCATTTGATCATCAATATTTCTGCATATTTTTAATCATCGTGTCTACATTATTGTTATATTCCGGATGTTTATGCAAAATAAAAAGTTTGTGCATCAATTGCAAAACGCAGGAACTAAATAACGTTCTTAATTCATCTTGATAGTTTTACTGTCTCAAATTACGTCCACCCATTTTTGTCGTAAATGTATAAAATCCGTAGTCTATTTATTATGATACAATTTTTTGTTATGACTATTTTGTTTTATTTGTTTATAATTGAATTCATAAGATACAATTTATAATTTACATTGATTTCGATATAAGCTTCGTTATGTCCATTTTTTTACTTGTTCATAATTGAAAGATCATCCGATTCAAATGTTAAACATTGAATTTTTATCGTACACGGTGACCGAAAAGTCACTCGACCATTTCAGAATAGCATAATCCTTTCATTTTTTTAAAAATTCGCTTTTATTCTTTTATAAACAAATATTAATATTAACTAATCTAATGATCTTTGGCCCACCTGGTGCTAGCAATTTTTATTATAAACAAGATTAATTTGTTATAGATAAAAGAAGTACGATTAAAAGAGAAATGAAGGACATAGATGTAGTGAGAGAGTAGTGATACTTATGTATTTTTCACGAAACTTTCTTTTGGTTATTTTATTTGTGATTGTTTTAATCATTCTTTGCGTCCATGACAGTTTCGTTGAAATGACAGATAATGAAACTGTTGGTGACAACGTGCATTTCTGTGATCGTCGCATAAATCATGCGTCATTTTTATCGCAAGAAGCGAATCTGGTAGACTTCTGGTCACAGATTCATATACGTCAACTACTGTATAGTTCATTTCATAACTCAACGTCACTTAGGGAGTTTTTCACGTAGCGGGGCTATTTGTCGTCTGTCTTGCAGGTTGAAGACTTTTTCTTAACAATAGCATTGCGCGTAGTATACCCTTTACGCTTTAATCGCACAAAGAGCATCTACAAAAGAAAAGCACTGTCTCCTTTATAAAGAGGAGAAACGAAGATGCATTGAAGGGAAGAATGTATGATTTATTAACTGCATACAATTTTATATTCTTCTTGTTTCTTTAAAATCATTATAAGCATTGATACTTTAACAAAGTCTAACAAGTATGAATGTTACGCGTTTCATTTTAGATGTAATAAAATGTGATTCGTTTGTAATAAATATTTAAGCATTCAAATAAATGCAGCCATACAAAAAATATAAATTCTTTTAAAGAAAATTTCTATCTTACTTTCAGTACGATAAATTATAATAAAATCGTAATAAACTCGATATTATATAGATATTAAATCTATCCAGATCAATTTTCTCTCATCTCTGTTATGCAATTATTAAATCGCATTTGAATAACGTTATGCAAGGTAACATATAAACACATTATTTGTGATATTTTAAATATATTATTAATACATCTAATCTATAAATAAAATATATAATGAAAAAGATGTTAATTATACGAATAAAAATATATAAATAAAATACTATCCAATATTTATTATAATATCTATAATAAGTAGATCGTTATACAAAATAAAAATTGTCTACCTAAATTGCAACAAACTTGGGCGTTTAATATGTTTAATAGGTTGAGAATAATATAACAGTATTTTCAAATTCTTCTAATGTTATTACTGTTTTAAACAACATCTACTCATTTTTGTCATAAATGTATAAAATCCGCTGTCTAATAATAAGTTACCCGCTAATAATCGTTTCTTACAATTACAGAAAAATGAGGACGCAGAGTTAAATAGAGCTGAAACCTTCGAGCACCGAGTATAACAATGCTCACTCAGTTTCTTGTAAAAAATCGCTAAATCTTTCGGTACAATAGAGCCAATGGTTTACTTTTCACGCATTCTCTCGAGACTGTGAGAGCAAGGCATCATGACACACTAATAAATCTCTCTCGCAGAAGAATCAGCGTTATGGCATCCATTATCGTAGTAGCAGGTCATCCTTACAATTAAATGGGGTTGAAGCATTCTGTAACGCAAATAACGACCTTGGCGTACGTACAAATCCTCCCCTCGTTTATACAGCATGGAAGACCCGAAACACGAATTGCCAATTGCCTAATCCACCTGTGGGATTAAATATTTTCAAATGTATTTTTCCAATCTATTACTAATGTTAATTGTTAGGTGGTAACATTGTGTTAACAAATATTATACAATGCATTATGCATTTATTACAAATACACCATCAGAAATGATATATACATCGAACAGCTTCTGCAACAACAATGAAACTTGCCCACCGGAGTTACAAAGCTCTGGTTCTGGAATTGTTGAACTCCCGTACACGTTTAATTCCGATTGCCGCTCAGCAAATTAGTCTTGAATCCTATTCAACAAAATTGTACACGAATTTTGTTGCAATAATTAAACAGTTAATAATTATTTATATACAGGGTGTGGTCGGACGGGTGGTACAACCGAGCAAGGGGTGATGAAAATGTCGGAAAAAAGGAATAACATTTTTTCGATTGACGCCTCGTTTTCGAGAAGATAGACTTCAAAGATCCGTCGCGTCGCGTCGAGTTCGCGTGCTTCACGGCTTCGGTATACACAGGAAGTAGAACCGGTTGGTCATGGATCAGTCGCGTCAAACGATTCCTATGCAATAGCACGTGTATTCGTTGCATTTTCAAACTCGACTTCCTCGAAAACGAAGCGTCAAACAAAGAAATGTTATTCCTTTTGTTCACCCGTCCGGCACACCCTTTATATTTATTTAGAAACTTCAATATATACATCAAAAAGAAACTAACAGATGGACCATCCTTTATAAACATTCTTCGCTACGAATAATAATAATTACGAGAATCATCCTGTAGAAAAATAGTCTTATCTGGTCGGCACCTAATGAATTAATAAAAACTAATGCTCCACTACCCCGATTGTTACTAGGGGAGGAGCGGGATGCGGGTTGGGGGACAATCACCGTACCCGCTGTCGCCATTACAATTTCTGCGAAGTTTTCGAGTCAAATTTCTTCGAAGTTTCAATAAAAAGGTAATCGATCCTGCAATTTCTGAGGGTTCCGTCGGAGCCAGCGGGACACACTCGCAGCTATGAACCCGGTGGCTGGTTCAAAGGCACCGGTCCACGGGTTGCAATAATGATAGCGTAGCTGGTGAAAACTGTCCGTGGAGCGTCAGGATACCCGGCGCCACATTGCCGCGACCCAAATAGTAATAATATCATCGTTGAAGGCGGGTCGGAGACGCTGTTGCGAACGATGAAGGACGAGGAGGAACGTGCACCACCTACATTTGCGAATTTTGGACGCGGCCAGCCTTCTGTTACGTTATTATCATCCCGGACGAGAGCTCCCGCGACGCAAACGATTTTACGAGGCAATTCGTTCAATTGGTCTCAGTCTCAACGACACTCGACCCTTATTTTCCCTATGCCTCACCCCGTTTACGCAACCATTCGCCTAAGATACAACGGCCATTCCGCTTGATACAGAAGCCACTTTGCGTGCGAAGACGTTTCTCCAGCGGCAGATATCCTGTTTTCCAGGGATTTCGCATTGTCGGCCAGACGTTAAGCACCCCGGAAAGAAACTTTTCTCCGGCTGATAAATCAACCGATGTCCTACACGCCGAATGGCATTCTCCCGCCAAATAGCCGAGCGCATGTAACAATACGGATGACGTGGTCAGTCGCGCGGAAGACAGTTGCCCAAGAGTTTTTTTTTTACGATCATGGATTCTACATAGGGTAACTGCACCGGTTACTGCGGTATCATGCTTCGATCGCACTTTATTTTAATATTATTCCTAAATCATGAAATAATAATATAGTACGACGTAAATATCATTATATTATGAAGGGAAATGAATTTTCAAAAATAAAAAATTTATTTTGGAATATAATGTACATTTTAATCCATCGGGCTTTAATTTTTCCCAGACTGATTATCTCCCGATCAAACCGGTTAGTCGAGGTCCTACTGTATGTGTAAGCATTTTATGGAAGAATGATGTGTTCTGAATACAAAAAAAAATTGGTCGCCCTCAAAACCTAATATGGACAATATAAGAAAACATTAAATAATCAAATCGATAATATTTTGTGCGTATTACTGCGGACGAAAAAGAGCCATGCATTACTGCGTACTCATTACTGCGGATTAGAATTCGAAGTACAGTGGGTGTACAAAGTATTCGTACACCTTTTAAAAACTAATAACTTTTTTATAATTGTACCAAACGACCTGATTTTTTTATAATCAATTAGAAGCATTGGTTTACGAAATGATATGCAAAAAAGATTTAATTTTTCGATGAAATAAAAAAGTTTTAGAAAATGCCTTTTTTATTTCTTCATGTAACCTTGTAAATTATAATTTTTGGAAAATCTTTTTTGCATATCATTTCGCAAACGAATGCTTCTAATTGATTATAAATAATCAGGTCGTTTGGTACAATTATAAAAAAGTTATTAGTTTTTAAAAGGTGTACGAATACTTATTTGTAAAAGGTTGAAATTGATTTGCAAAAGAGTGAATTTGGAGTGCAGAACCTGTATTGACCTTCATACGTCCTAAATCTAATAGTTGACGAGATATTATCGAAATAATTTTCAATATGGATTGAAGGTGGCCTTGACCCTAAAAAAATTGAAATAACGTTTTGTCAGTAACTGGTTTGAAAAAATATTTGCGTATGTTTATGTGCAGGTCAGAAACATTCGCCGCAGACGCGTTGCCTAACTTCCGTTGTGTTTTCTGTTTCCATTCGAGATTTTCTCGCACCGATAGTTCCCAACTAATATGAAACTTCGATTGGCCGGTGGCCAGCGCGTGTAAAAACGGTCATTCCATCCCATTCCCAATAAAAAAAACCAGCGACACTCCTAGCTCATTTCCTGGACTTTGATGAAATATAGGATACCGTTTAGCTCTCGCTATAAATCGTCATTATCAGAGACGTTTGCTACTCGTAAAAAGGGTCGGCAATCAATTAGACGTGTGTGATTGCGTACATCGGTCCACAAAATTAGATAAAATTTATTGCGAATGCTGAAAATCTTCCTTCTTGAATTTTCAAGGCAATTAATGTCGGAACTATTTAAAATAATAAATATGCAAATATCTGTTGATAAAAACAATTCCACTTTCGTGTTAATAACAAGTTAGAACCATTTATTTAACTAAATGGGACATACATTATTACTGTTTTTCTTTTCCAGCGAAAAATAAAATAATTACAACGAATCGTGGCTTGCACTAACAATAAGTTAATAAGATAAACCTACAGAAATTGAAGACATACTCAATGGAGGATAATTCTGAAATATAATTCCGCACTTCACTATTTCAAAACATATTGTTTACAAAAGTAGCGTATGTTTTGTATCACTTTGTTGTAGAAGCTACAATGTTACATTTATTATGAACGTCGAGATTTAATATTATACAGATTATTAATTAATAATATACAGACATCATGTTTATTTACATCACAGTAGGAAGATGCTTGTATGTATTGCTCCTTTATATTTTATGCACATTGGGACCGAATAACTTCCGACGATGCGATTGAACAATTATCTTACACATTGTTGAACTTGAAAATTTAGTGGATCAGGTAGGACTTAAACTAAGGAGGAGTATTAGTTGACACAGGATATAAAGAACTATGCTCATGTTCGAGAAATGTCTCACAGATCGATTGCAACCTGTTCCGTAACATTCGCAAACAAGTTGATAACTGTCGCGGGAATAACGCCCCCTGTAACACGTCTTATCGGTGTTTCGCCACTTTGCACACTCCCGCACTGTTACGTATTCCGGGGAATCCATAAAATAATCTGGAAATCCATAATACTATTTCGTATTGGCAGTAAAGCAGGATTGCTGATAACTAGACTCCAGATTTTATGCATTTATGACAAAAATGAGTAGGTGCAATTTGGGACAGTGAGAAGATAATAAGACTTTAAGAGTATTAATATATTATTTTCACTACATTAAAGTTATTAGTGAAAAATATAAATTTTTTTTCAAAAAATTTAAATTGATAGGAGGAACAGATGATCGTTAAATACCATAATAGTTTATATAGAGTAAAGTGATTCTCACATATGTAAATGGCCTTGCGACAGTATCTTTGCGATGGTGGACATGGTTTCAAATATTTAATATCCACTTTATTTTGTGTGCAGTCTTCGTCCTTCTTACTATTGCACTGGTAACATTTTATGGCTCTGGAGTCTGTTTGGAAGTGTAAGTAACGTGGAATATATATGAAGATATTTATTGTTAACATTTCCTAATGTACGTATTCTATAGAAAATATAGATACAAGTTATTTATTTCTTCTATGAAAAATATAAAAGGAACTGCTTCCTGAAAATTCTATACAACTATTTGTGTTTAAGTAAGATAATTAAAAAATTTAGGTATAACAAAGAAAATTATTGACCATGTCAAATTATCATCAAAATGCTCTATGAACATCGTTATTGTTACGAACCCTTCGTTATTAACCCGTTGCACTACGATTTAATTTGCAGCGTCAGTAATTAGAACTTTTTTTGTAGGTCGCAATTTCCTAAAGCAGGAGAAACTTTATATCTGTTGTGATATAAAGCGTATATATGTTATGCAATAGTTGTACATTAACAAAACCAAAGTAGAATTTTATTTCGGTTTTAAGGAAATTAATAACAATACTTATTCGACTCTGTTCAGAATCTTCATCACGAGTCTGGCACGATATTGTAAGACAAGGGGTTAACATTCAGTAAGATGTTCGAACTCGAATGATACCACAAACGAGGCATAATCGATTCAACGCAGTTATGATTATACTTGGTGCCAGTTAAGGACGAGTTCGCCCTTCGTCACTTATACCTTCTCAACTGGCACCAAGTATAGACAGCGGATTTTATGCATTTATGGCAAAAATGAGTAGGTGTAATTTAAAACAGTAAAAGCATTAGAAGAATTTAAAAATACAGTTACAGTAATCGCTCCTTCGTTGTCCTGAATCGTGGGCACGATCGTTGTCCAGTGCCTACCCACTCCACTGCCTGTCAACGAGAGGATTAGGCCTGCGTGGATCTGGTCGCCAGATGTGTCCCAGGACTGTATAGACCCGCGCAGAACGGAGAACAATAGGAAAGGAATATGGCAAGGAAATAAGGAGTTTTTTAAAGCCAGACAGTTGACTGCTTTTGACTGCGAATGCTTTTCTTTGTCATTTAACTAGCCGTTGCACTAAAGACACAGTCTTAAATCAAAAATAGTGTCCGGGCACGGTCGTTGTCCGCTCAAACCCCCGGCCTTTGGACAACAAAGGAGCTTTTACTGTATATTATTTTCAACCAATTATACATATTAACACGTTGAATGCCACGCTAGTTTGACAGGGATTGCCCTGCCCGTGGCGCCACGATGAATTTGTTCAAATTATGTATTTCTACTAATCTTGGCGCGCCAGTCACCGGTGACCCCCGTGGCATTCAACGTGTTAAGAAAGAAAAGAAAGTAGAAAATGTTTATTTTGCATAAAGATCCGCTGTCTAATTCATAACTATTAGACTAACTATTATATTAACTGTTAGATCATAATCTAACTGTCTTACCGACTTCGACATTCAAAATACTTTGGATGAAAGCACAGACGAGATATAGGAAATATCTTGTCTGTGATAAAACGTATATTCCTTCACCTCGTCTGTGATGATACGCGTTTTCTACTTTAACACTACATGTACAGAATGCAACCTATATTCTCTACGATTGACAAGTACGGTCTCTGCATTGTAAGTCTTACCTCCTTGAAAAACAAAGAGGAACAATAATACTTGCAGCGTATTCAGTTTCATTTGTATTATTCTGTTTTCTTGCATTTATTCTTCTATCTTATCTTTCATTTTCTAATAATTGTAAAGATAGGAGAATACTGAATAACATTTCCCAATGTTGCGGTTGGACCAAGATTTTAGATGCTTCTATGGCATTATCTTCGTTTAATTCACTTCAAATAATTAACCAAGTAATCTGCAAAGGAAGTGTGCGATTGTGTATCCTGGTTGAAATAAATGAAGACTTGATATATTAATTACAGAATTGTTAAGATCAGGTTATTCGGTACCTCAGGAAATCAATGTTTGACGAAACGAATCTGCTTCCTCCTTACGTCTCACACTCAGTACCGTAAGAATTGTTTATTTGATTAAATCAATTAGGAAAACTCACTAATGCATTAAGAAAATTAGCTCAGAATTTCATTTGAATTTACTTCCGTGTTGTCCTCGACGTGAATACTCCATCAGCATGAAGATGGCAAATAATATCGATGTATCGCTAATTTAACCATTGTCCACACGTCGCATCGTTTATATTAATATCATATATCATGGAAAATACATCATATCCCTTGTGATTTCTTAAATTTTTGTTTTCTAAAGAATCTATGCTTTTTATTGTGAAACATGGCTCCGTCTTTACTATTATTCAGTATCAATACTTGTGAATTTTTTTAAGAAAACGTTAGGTTTAGAGGAAGAATTTTATTAAAAAATTACTTAGTTCATCCTTAATATACAAATAGGAAATAGGTACAAGACATTTACCGAGTAGAATATAATCACCGGAAGATGTGTCAGGGACACACGGTGTTGCTAAATATGTTAAATGTGACCTACAATAAGCAATGCGTAGTGAAAATCAAATTGCGATTCCAATTGAGACAAATATTTTCATCTATACATACAAAAAATTGCTGCATCGTAAATTGCATAAAAGTTTTTAAACAGGTCTAAGAGTTCGTTTCCATTATATAGAATTAATTCCATTTTTATAAATAATCTATTAAGGATATTCACGATCTAAAAATCATGCTAATGTCTATGCAGTTAAAGTTATTACTTTATACAATATTATTATATTCACCAGCAATTATTCCTACCGAATAATAAAAGTATACAGATTTTTACGATATTAGAAGTTGTAGATCTCAGTTTTGAAATAAAAAAATTATTAGCTGAAGTACGTTGGCAATATAATTTCGCAGTTGTATTGAAATTTTTGTTAATTCTTTTTCGTCACTACTGAAGATAAATCTTGTAAGGATATACACTGCTCGAAGCTTCGTATTACAAATGTTCCATTGCATAAGAGCATGAAGCGAGTCTTGGTTATCAGATACGTGAGTTTTTCGAACATTAAACAATTATGTCACTTACGTATTATATCAGAGAACAGAGAAGTTTGAAGAAATAAAAGTTCACAACTTGAATAATTTTGTAGTCTTCTTAAGTTGTCAATTGTTATAATTTATTATATTCGTAAGAAAATAATCTCTTATTATAGGAAGATATGACTCATTTCTGCAATGTACCGACATATTATAAAAACGTTACTTTTTAATCTCTAAATTCTTGATTTTAATTAGCATTTTTATTAAATTCGACTGATAGTTTGTTGAATTTCTCTTGGACAACATTTTGAAATTAAATAATTGGCACATTATTTTATATTTATGTTATTATTTCATCATTATAATATTCTCAAAACTGAACCAAAAATCAAGGACTAAAAGTGTCTATAACAATGGATCTGATAAAAATAACAGGACAGGATTTCTTTAAGTTCTGTACTATCTTTATTGCAATGCTAGCATATTCCCGTTGAAAAATCAACGGCTGGCTTATTTCTAGAGGTATGCCACTAATTTATTTTTAGTGTACCAGATATCAACTTTCTGCGTGTCCTGTGTTTCGAGATTTTTACCGTTACAGAGAACAGAGAAATAATTAATTTAATTTTAGCAATTAATCCTGAAGGACTTCCAGGACAAAAACATATCTGTGCACCCCTTTGGGCTAACGGCTACTTGTGTACCAAATTTCAGCCTTCTATGTCTCCTGTGTTTCGAGATTTTGTTACCGTTACATAGGACAGAAACTGGCAATTAGCCACATAGATATACTTGAGTAGAGAAGTTTATTGAACCATATCCCATAGAAGCATCTTTTTAATTTGACTAACAAAGAATTGTTAAATTAAAGTATCAGAATCGAAATATTCAGTGATTTTCAGATCGAGATCAGTATTGCCGCAATAGATGAGCAACGACACGCAATAACGAAAACCATTTTCCTGTGTAGTGTAATTCAGAAAATTTAACGACTTCATCTCCCGAAGATAAAGCGAATTTATTATCCTCCATCGCGGAAGGGTACCGTATCCTTTCCGCGTACTGTTCGCGTGCGACTTATTATACGAGCTTCCATGACATTTCATGACGTTCAGTGTGTCACAGGAAAAGGGATATTATCCACTTAGAGTGCTCCAAACCACCACTTTACGCTCCATTTGAACATAAAGCTCTTCGTACCGCCCACGGCCTTCCCTATTTAACATGTAGCCCTGCCTTATCCGTCAAAACAATCGTACTTTTTGTTATCGTCCAATAAAGGCTCCCTTGCTTACATCGTATTGTCTCCGACAAGTTAAGATCCTTGTTATTCTTTCGCCAACACAACTGAGAGGAAGGCGGTGCAGACTATTCGCGGAGACGGGTTTCTGCACTAACCATTCTGCAAACTTTACACAAACTATGGTCTTCTTCAACACTTTGAATACCACGTCTCTTCTCAAAAACAGAAGACAGAATTATTTATCAGTGGATTTTGATGGTACTACCACCAGCAGAAAATATTCGATCAAAATCGTGAATGTGATTGTTGAACGAATTATTTAGGTGTACATTAAATATTAATAATAGTACAATTATATATATTAGACAAATGTCCGGATGTTTATGCAAAATAAAAAGCTTGTGCATCAATTGCAAGACAAAGGAGCTAAATATAATATTCTTCACTAATATCTCTATTACTTCTAGTAATTTTATTAAACAGCATTTGGAATTGTGTCTTTTAAATAGCAAGAATTAGAACGAATTCTACCGATCAGACAAACATTTTTTAATGAATACAGGCGTTTATCTATCCGATCGTATCAGTACAGTATCGGAACCTATACAAAAAAATTATTATTAAAGTATAATCTGAACGGAACCGTTCCGCGCCAAATAGACCGGTATCGTGATCACAACAAAAACAAACTGCGAGGCTAGAAGAGGACACGGAAACCTGGTGAACGGAATAAAAACAATCCACAGCGGAATCGGCAGCATCCCTCCTCCTGCTCATGAAAAATATTGATTCCGGCGCGTGTCGGGTGCCAAGAACCTATCTGTGGTGGCCGGTGCATTCTGAATCGCGAACTGGTGGCCGGGGCACCTGCTGAATCTCACCCTCGGCTAGACCCGGTGGTTCGAGCAATTTGTTGACCATTCTGTTTTTCCGTTGGTCTCGTCTCACTCGGTCTTGTCGGAGTTCTCTCCGAGCTGTTCCTCTCGCGCGCAATCACGTATCCGTGGTTCTCTAGCATCGTCGCCTTAGTTGCGGGGCTTGCGCTGCAATCGCATCGAGCGTCGACCAGCTTGAACAGTGCTTCAGCAGCTCTCGGGGCTGAATGGTTGACTACGGCGATCCTTGATCTACAACCGCCTTTCTCTCTCTTTCTCTCCCGCCCGGGTTCTCTCGACACCCTGAGCGCCCGCTCGGTCGCGTGCAATCTACCACCGGTGATTGAGGAGCACCCCGTCTCCCGTTATCTCTGCTCGTTGAAGGATTCTCGCCCCTGCCAAGGATAATACCGTCGTAGAGCAACCATGAGCCACGCACACGTCTTCGCAGTTTGCCTCCTGCTCAGTCTCGGGTTTTACGGTAAGCCTAATCGGGCGTCGTGGCTAGCTACCCCTCTGGTTCAACGATCGGAGCGGGTTTCACAGACACCGCTCACTATCGATCTACCTCGCTCCCTGGTAGACCTAGATTCCCGCCGATTCCAGCCTGTCGCTTCGCGCTTCAATTCGTAAATTATTCCTTACTGTCACCGTTTCCAACCTCCCCGCTCGAATTTTACGCGCTTCCCACTCGACAAACACACTGGGAAACATCAGTCCTTCAGGACCTCGTTCATGTTCCGCTGCACGTGAATTGACTCTTGTTCTACACTTCTACAGACTTTGTTTTAATTTATTATGCCGGAATTTGGTGGAATTCACTTTGAATTTTAGTTGAACGTTACTTATTTTCTGTGTTTCGACTTCATAGAAGAATCGAGGGCTTTAGGGGTTGCTTGGCAACATACGGACAGTCTGTTCTAGTCGAATATGTCAATTCACCTTTCTTCCCTTTTTTAAACTTTATTCTGTGTTTTATACTGCGATGTAGTTTGTAATTGTAATTTGAATTTTACTCAGTTTCTATGCTTGGGAGACCCAAGTAGAATCGAGGTCTTTCGGAGTTGTTTACAACATTTGAGTGTTCGGTTCTAGTTAAATAGTTCTTTTAGAATTTGTTCTATTTTATTATACTGTTTTATTACTTGAATTTTATATGTTTTCTGTATTCGAGACAGCGCAGTAGGATCGAGTTGTTTAGGGGTTGCTTGGTAACATTCGAGCGTTCCATCGTGCAGTTAAATATGTCAATTCACTTCTCTCCCCTTTTTTAAACTTCATTATAAATTCATTCTGCTCTTTATTTCATTTCTCTGCATTTTCAAACACTTTAATCGATTTCTTTAGGGGCTGTTTTGTAGCATAATTCAGTTGTAACCGATTCCTTATGTCAATCGACTTGTCTTCTCTTTTTAACATTCTACTCTATTTCCTTGTACTGTTTTCGCTCAAATGAACAATTCACTCGAATTTTCTACGATTTCTACATTTTAAACATCCTAATTTGAGAAATCGATAAACTCGACAAACTAATAAGCATAGAAAATCCATGAAATTGCTCGCATTAATTTTTCTTAATAGTTTTAATTTTTTTTCATTGAATAGGATTGAGTCTAATTATTAAATAAATTGATTTTCACACGCTCCTCAGAAAATATTTCACCCATTTTAGCTTCACATTTGAAATCAACAAATTCATTTATAATAGCACATTTTCAATACACGTCATAAAACAGACAGAATGAAATCAATCGTTTTACATTATGCAAAAGACGTGTATTTTGACAATCTTTCTTCCCGTTTATTTAAACATTGTTCTACTTTATTATGCTCACCTGTGCGATTAATTTCATTACATTCTTGTCATTTTGCAATGTCTAGAAGATTCTTCCGGCGATTAAATTTAAAAGACGATGTCATGGCGACAGCGTCGTTGCCATGCAACTCCAGCGATCAAATATTCTTGCGTTTCGTCGAAGGACGTACAACGGGATTGACGTGCAACGATTTTGACATTCACAATTAACCCCTAGCCACATAATTTTCTTCACGGTGACGATGATTATTACTCTACTCATTTTTGACATTCACGATTTTGATCACGGCTACAATGATTGGAACATCTACTAATACCGTAACGAATAATTTCCCAAAAAAGAAAGCAAATTTCATATTTATCGGATGTCTACATTTGCGTCGTCGTTTGAACGATATAAGAATAATATTACTATCATTGTTTTAGACACGTTGTAATTATTAAGAGAAGAAATTCATTTGTTTTATGCATCATTTATTTCCGGCAATTGACATTTTGCATAAAGGTCTAATAGTAACATGAGAAAAGAGAAATAACATTCATGCCTAGCAAATTTTATTTATTATACATTATATATATTATAATTTATATATATTATATATTATAATTTGCCTAGAGTGCTGATTTTATGTATTTATATGACTATAACTGAAATGTGTTATTTCTAATTAAATAAAATAATTGAAAATTCAGTTTCACCTATCATCCATTTTTTATAACTGATCTAAAGAATTTTGATTCTGCATTTTGAGTCTGATTCAATATTGTATGACAGAGGATTAAAACAGTAGAAATTATTCTTTTTTATTTTCTTGTACAAATCACATTGGATTGTTATGATATCCATTTTTAATGCAGCAACGCAAAGGAAGCGACAGTACGGGATCTGCAGAGAATGTATCATGTTACTTCCTCATTCTGGAAGTGCATAGTATTTGGAGATACTATTACCACTAGGATCGATTCGGCGGTATTGGATACTTGTAATATTAATAGATTATTTGAATCAGTTGGTAAATGTTTAAAAACGCGTACTCATTGAAGAAAACGTGGATATTTATAGCGCGCTGGCTGAATACAAACGTCATGCGCCAGTGAGATTAATGGCGGGACGCTATGCGCAAAACAGCGCGTGTGTTCACAGGATATCGATTTGTTGAAAACGAAATCGAAATTAATTTAACCATTAATATTTGCCTGACCACCTTCTCTTTTTTGCATTTTCTGAACACGTCTTTAAAAATAGGTAGGATTTGTTTAAATTCGTAAGTACAACGAAGTCATGGATACTCGAAGAACGTGTCCCAAAAGGTGTCTCAGAAATGTTCTACTTCCTTGAAAAGGCTGATTCCTGAGGTCATTTGAAGTAACTTTTTCATAATTATGAAAGTGGTCCAAGTCATATATTTCTTGTTTCAAGATATTTAAAGGAAAACGATACGAACACTAAACGAATTCGCACCATAACTACATTCATACTAATTAAAATGCTACCACATTTTTTACATAAGATTACATAAAAATTTCTTTTTTATAAGCCCTTCTTCAAGGAACATCTGCAATGTTAAGTATTTTTACTTCGAACAATTGCATACAAAAATTCAATACAAAACAGTCGTTAGACTTTTTTAAAATTTCTAAAATTACGTTCTAGACTAGAAGTCTCCCTTAATTTCATCAAAAACGTATCTGATATGCTTGATAGTCAATGATTTGTGACTATGTTGACTATGTTGACCTACATAAATGTCTCCGTAAGGCACACACATGTGGACGTTTAACCCCCCTGTCCCATCGTCGACTATAGTCGACGTTGATGATAGTTGATGGCTGTCGGGCACCGTACCGAGGAGATTAAAACACGCATAGTATGCTGAATCCCTTAACAGAAATCGTTTGCTGGCTGTATTATCTTCGTTGACCCCTCTTATCAGCCGCTCGATAATGGTCGGAACCTTGTGCTTCACGTTATTACGAAATTGAAACTACACGTTGTATACAATTAGATGATGATCGCTGCGGATGCCTATGCATTCGTGTCGTACCTGATCCCATCAAATTCGGTATAACGAATTATTAACCAATCATATCTAATCCCGGATACGATAACAATTGATAAAAATGTGTATGACTCATTAGTGCAGTTTACTTCTGATATCGAAAGAAAATATTTGTATGAATTTAACTCGCGTCTTGGTATCCAAAAACACGTTTATTACAAAATAATATTGTTATACGAACTAATTATACTGTTAATGTTATAACTAAATGTTTTAATGAATTATACCAAAACAAAAAAAATATAAAAATATTTTTTAAAAATTACACTTGACACACACAAATGTTTCTTTGAAATATCTGTTAAACGAATTGATGCACTTCGCTTTTAATATCGAAAGAAAATATTTTAACAGGAATTACATTCGACGCAAATGTTTCTTTGATATTTAAAAATGTTTTTGCGTTCTTGTATTGATATATTTCATTTTGAATTTTGGTGCGTTGAATGATTTTTGAGAGTGACTGTAATGCTACAGGTATCGACGCCATGCAGTGTTACTTGTGTAACAGTCACAATGACAGCCGATGTTCCGACGAACATCCACCGGATGCCCTTAAAAGAGATTGCGCCGACCTCAAGGACGGCGCAAAATACACGATGTGCCGAAAGATTACGCAAGTGATTGAGTTTAGCGTTAATGGACGTAAGTAATACGCAAATTATTTCATTGTTGTGATATTAGATGTGTTACGATTATCTTTTATGTAACGGTACACACGTACACGGCGTCTTTTATTCATATTCGTTTGACTAATACATACGAACACGTTTAGGAGAGAATGACTGAAATGAACGAAGCGAATGATGTACGTGATGTATGGATTGTAAAGTGTTGACGAATTCTGTGGAAATAGCAAAATTTTTTATTATTGCAGCAACGAATGTTCGTGCCACAATCTGGCGCAGAGAGCTATCAACACTAACCCAGATTAATACTGCCTCCTCATTATTCTATAGAAAGCTACTATAATATGCTACCAAGCACGCTACAACAGCGTGGTTAGCACAATGCATCTTAAACTACAGATTTATCTAGCACAATATAACTATTAGCGTAATTTATCATACTACCATGACGCAACGTTGGACGTGTAACTCGTGTTATAAACGAAATGGAAATTATTTCATACGTGTAAATAAATATTGAAATGATTATTAACCCTTAGCACTCGAGTGGTGACTCAGAGTCACCACTAAAAATTGCTGTACCATTATTCAAAATATTGTTCACATTATTAAATATGTTGGTATCCAATCAATTACTACACATTTAAGTATTGTATGAGATATCAATTTCATATTCTCATACAATGAAAAAAGTTAATATAGAATGGAGTTATTCTAGGTCGGAAGAAATGTTTAATTTTCGAGCTAAACGACTCCGAGTGCAAAGGGTTAATATTAACAATCCGAGAATGACACTTTCTACATTCAATCCAAACGAGTACTGAAAATGTTTATTTCGTTTGCGTTCGAGACTTGTGATATTGGTAAGAAGTTTGTGTTGACAACCTTGAGCTACCGTGTTGCTAATATGATTCGAAGAGCAACGTTTAGAATCTTGTATATATGTATCATAATTACAAAGTTTGGTAATAGTGTGAATCTGCCATGACGGTCACATGATCGCCGTTTATCATAAAATCTCTAAACACGTCGTTGCTCCGAGGTCTGTAAGCACTTTATATTAACATGTTGAGCACCGTGCTAAATTCACACTTTCCATTCACGGTCCAGGGGCGTCACTGAAAAATCATAAAACTGTAAAAAATAAAATATTAACTTTGAGGGTCATATGTCAACAAACAAGGTCATGTGAGCATCAAATCTCATCTTAAAAAAATGAATACACGTATAAAACATTCTCTAGCCAGTTACATAATTTCCATTTCTAACTTATTCGTGACATTTTTCTGATTCAAACGGAACCAAATACGGCACAATTCGAAGCATATTTGCTTGTCCGTTCAGTAGAACCTCAATTATCCGAATCGATGATATCTGAATTTAGATTCATTGTACAAATCAGTAAAGATTTAATCCAACACTGTAGCTAGGTAATTATTGTATTATCCGAATATGTCTCCTCCCGACTAGTTCGGATAACGGATCCAAACCGCGTCGTGTTTGGTGTCGTTTCGATCAGGAAAATGTGACGACTATTCCAGTAACAGTTACAAATGATTAAAAACAACGAAGTTTTAATTTTTCATCTCGTTCTCCTCTACGTAATCCTCCTCTACGTTCAGCGGTAGCGGTAAGAGATCGAAGGATGTACACGATATAATATAACATGTCGGTCCCAAAATTTCTGCACATAACAAGACATGACTTTCATAGCGAAAAGTTGAATACCGTTACATAAAGATGATCGTGAGGTAGAGCAAACAACATCGATAACACGTGTTTCCCAACAGTTCCAGCTGACACTCGTGTAATAAGGGGCTGCGGCTGGGTCGAGACAAGCTACAAAGGGAAATGCTACCAGCGCAGCGGTTTCGGAGGTCGCCAGGAGGTCTGCTCATGCCTGAAGGACTACTGCAACGCAGCCACGCCGACCATGCCCCCAGCAATATCGCTGATCGTGTCCTGCGCCTTGGGCAGCGTTCTGCTAGCATTCATCCGTAACTAGACCTAAGCGAAAATCCTACCATGCTCCCGAACAATCGACGAAAGAGATACGTTCGAGATCGTTAGTACAGACAGACAGCTTCGAACCTTGCATACTCGAGAAACAAGAAGAGAAACAGGCTGGACAGGGCGACGGATACGAGAGGAGCGATCTTGTACCCTTTGACCTCTCGCCTCGCTGATAAGAGAGAAGCGTGTGCGTAGAACGACGAGAACGAAGGCGAAGGAAAAAGCAAGAGAGAAAGCCACGGCCATTCGAAGTGCAAAGTATCCGCATCTAAAAAGAAAAGAAACAATAGAAAACTTCTTTCCGTTTACATTCCGACAATCGAACGCTAGCGATCTCGAAGTAATCGAGGGAACGGAGGATCCTTGAACGAAAAGCCCGGTGTTTTATTCGACGTACCATAGTGCCGGCATTGAGGCCTCCTCCTGTCCGTTGGTTAACGATTATCGTAGCTTTAGACAAACTATGCACGCTGTTCCTGGTCACCTTGTCCGTTTACTCAAGGACGCGTAATACGGAACCGAAAAAGTTCACGTTACCTTTCATGGACACACGGCATTTTAATCGTTATGGGAACAACCGGACTCTCCGGGTCGCGAAAACAATCGAGAATGGTGGGGGAAAAAGCCAAGTGCAAAGCGAATCACTGGAAAAAATATATTGTCGTTAACGAATCGCTACGTTCATTCATTGTCACTTGTTCACCCACGCATTTACCGTTCAGTGCGAACATTGCCGATCGAAAGCGAGCTTAGCCGATTTAGCCGAGGATTTGTTATACTATTTCTTACCAAGGCGAACCGCGCGCAGGGGTTCAGGAACAGTCACATTTTTTCGTACTTCTTGCAAAACCAGCCCGACGAATCATTTTCCTCGGCCACGCGTATGCAACCCTTTTTCGAAAATTTTCAACCGTAGGTGCTGAAAGTGTGGCGTCGGTCACATTGTGTTCATTCGACGATTTTTCTGCATAGAGCTTAAGAATGATTATTACGTACCGCACGCAACGATCGCGCGCAACTTGTTGAGGATCTTGTTGTAAATGTATTCACGACAAAAGCCATCTGTACAATGTGTTTTTTGTGCGAAACGAGGAAAATATATCAGAGTTGTCGTTGCGGAGACCTCGGCTCTTCATTATTCTCCCTCAACCCAACGGATTATGAATATTTTGTTAGTGCTGAATTCGTTATAAAATTTACTCGGATAACGAAGCTTTTGTTCAATCAATCAAAATAATGAAGCAGAACTTTTTAGAAAGATTTCTCTTTCATTTGGCGGCATTCGTCATTTAAAATTTGGTCCCACACTTGTTAAGAGACTCGTTAACAACCAAAATTAATCGAATCACTTTAGTATCAAGTTTCCAAAAAAATTCCAATAACAAAAGCTTCTAGAATCATGACTAGACGTATCAATTGCAAGAAGTAGAAACTGAACAGAGGGAGTTCCTCTTTTTTTTTTAATAATTTTAATGGATTGAAAATTCCATATCAACATTCCAAAATCTTTTTAATCTTCTTACTATTTCACCTACTTGATCACAAATCCTAATCGTTGGTGAACGAGTTGAAGTCGGAGCGCAACCATTATTTAAACTGTTTAAACTAATGAAATAATCGTACCAGGTATATCGGGATCGAAGCAGCTTGAACCGTGCGTCAAATTTTTCTCTCGTTTCATTGTTCCGAGCAAATCATTTTGTTTTACACTAGCAGTCAGTGATCTGCCATTTTTCTTCGCGGTGTTCGTCGAATTCTTCCGTTTCGTAGATTACCATTGTACTTCCGATATGTAAATACGTTTTGTTGTATCCTTCGTTCGTAAGAAATCAGAATCGGTTCTCTGTAGAAGACAGTACGCGATAAATACCATAAAAAAAACATGTACATTTAATTAGCACGTCAGGGCAGAGGTGTTGCAACTTGGGAAAGTAATTACTTGGAGAAACTTGTGGATCAGCATCACTTAATCGAACGTTTACCCATTGACAGTTCAATACGTATCTTTTTTTCGTTCGTTCATGTGTATTAATTGTTTATGCAAAATGAGTTCACCCCTATGGACGCAACTTCCCGTTCGATGACAGGTCGTCATCGTTTACGCTGTCCCCTTTGTTTGAAGACTGATTTGCTCAGGAAAATCGGAAGGGCATCTCAGGCATCAGGTAAAGTTTAAATTATATCTGAACGTAATATAAGTAAACCGAGTGCTAGGTTAGAAACATGTCAAACAACAGCTGATACATTGGCTACGTTCGTTTCGTTAGAACGATCTCGTTAATCTCCGTTCAATGTTTATTCTACGTTTATTAATATTGGTGTGAAGGGAGATTAATCGATTCGAACGTTTGAGCAGACCATCAACTGGCCAGAAGAAGAATTTCGAGTCGGGGTTAGGGTGGATCATGCACCCAACAGCTGCACGATCGAATCGAACACCTTTGCAACCACCGATTCCGCCCACGTCCACACCTTCCTCCATTCTACATCCACAGCAGCAACAAATTCTTTATGGGCCCGTCATCAATCCAATGTTAACCCTTCAACCATGCGGGACTGGTCTACATCCATCCTGTATCTATCCTGGAGCGCAACGTAACGCTGCCCCACCTAATCCTGTTCCTGTGCACATACAAGGTGTAAATCTCATAATCTCCTTGAAACATCGATTCAATGATTTTAATCGATATTATTCAAAACATGGATCATAGTACTAACAAAAGTACTAATAAGTTTCAGCGAGAACAGATAAAGAAACAGGGATAGATATTTTGCTTATCAATATTAAGAAAGTCATCGCACACATTGTCACGAATACTCTGATTGAAAATATAAATAATTAAAGTATATCCTTAAGTAAGTAGATGAAGATATTTTTTGCTTCCTGCCAAAAAGAACTTTCTATATGACGTTTCCAGTACTGTAAAATAGTGTTTAATTAAAGACAGCTATTGTTACCAATTAATCTTCAACAAGATCTGTTTACAGTACTAGCAGACTTATTTTTGTTCACGAATGCACATTTCAAAATGATCTGTTCCGAATTTATGCATGTAGAAAATACAATAGATTTTTCAATATTTCTAACACAACTAGATACGGTCAAACAAAACAAGAATGTGAATCCCCCCATGAATATAGGAAAAGGAAGCAGATGGCTCCCCAAGAATAAGCTCGTTCGGAATCAACAATATTGTCATCAGCAGCAGCAACAACAACCGCAGCAACAGCAACAGCAACAACAACAGCAGCAGCACATTCAGCAGCAGTTGTCCTACACCCCGAAGCCCTTGGTCCTATTCGACCAAACGGCGAACAATGCTCCGCTTCCGGCACCGACGGCTTCGTTTTTAGTAGCCTCCACATACGCGCACGGCTCCTACTCCGGAGATCAGTACAATAACTCTGGCCTAGCCCTGCTGCCACAACCATACTACAAGCCACCGGATGTACAGGCCTATTGCTTGCTGCAGGACCAGCAGACCGCTCAACAACAACAACAGCCACAACCACAACAACAAGAACCACCGTTGCACGGTCCCTACTACAACATCTCGGCGACGAATACCTACAACCTCCAAACCGTGAACACCCACTCGACCTTTCAGTTCTCCAATCTGGGCCCGTACGCGCCAGCAAGCTTCAACAATCAAGTCGGGCCCGCCCAGTCGGTTCAATCCACGCAGATCTTCCCGAAACAACCAGCGAACGTTGTGATAGAGGGTCCGCAAAGAGACAAGGTCCCCTCGATCGACGTTCCAGCCGTAAAACGTGCCAAGAGCAAAGTCCCCAACAATACAGCTTGCTGCTGCATCGCACCAATCGCTCCCGAAAGCTACAACGAGTGGCCGTTCCAGACGATAGCCTCTTCAGCGAGCAGCCTGTTCGACGCAAAACCCTCTACCGATGACGCCAGTCAAGAAACGACAGCGAACTCGCTGGAGAAAGTCGGCTCAAACTTGTCGACGAAGGCGAAAGAGGAACATTATTCCGACGAGTCGTCGGCCAGCTTTGATTTCACCATCGAGGCCGAGAAGATGGTGTCGGCGTTGTGCAACACGTCCTCGAACGACCTGGGCAAGGAGGAGTCGAAGATCAATAAAACGAATTCAGCTCCTCTGTTCAGCGGAGCTGGTGACACTATCTCGAACAAGAACGCTTGGTTCACCGACTTCTGCAGCAACTACGGCACCAGCCCATCGATAGCTGTTCAGACCGATGGGTCACAGTATCCGGAACTGCTGAGGAAACTCGTCTACTGGGGTTGCTCGGAAGCTGAGACTATCCTGAGCACCAGCTGCAAGACAACTCCCAGATCAGGCTGGCTGAAGAACCTCTCCGCTGCCACGAAGACTGCGATCACCAAGTCGTCGACCTGCTTCCCAGTCTTTGCCGGGAATCAGGTGTTCGTCGGTGATCTAATCAACGCGTTGCTGCGCATCAGCAACGGCTGGCTAATCCTGGATAATTACTTGAACAAACAGCACTACCCCAGCCTGGACGAGAAATATGACAAAGAGCTGATCGCCAGCTTCCAGCTCTGGGAAAAGCACACGCACGAGCTGCTCAATCGGATCGTGCAGAGCTTCCTGAAGCTCGGAGAGATCGGTGACACAGGGAACGTCGAGAAACCGAAATCATTCGGCACCTTTTTTCCAGGTGACGTTTCAGTTTACACGAACTGCGATTTGTTTGATCCATCGTTGAGCACGAACTCGCGCCATGAGTCTGGCAGCAAAAAAAATGGCCAGGATACTCCGTTCAACGTGGCTCAGTCTGTCGGAAGCCTGCGGAATCCCGACCTCTACAAGCAAGAGAAACAGGCGGTCCAGACAGAGTCGAAGCTGCGAAGTAAGTGGACCGTTACTGAGAATCTAGCAGCAATGGATAGCGCGAAATCCGTGCCCGATATGTTCCTAGGACACGCGGAGCCTGGCATCACGGCGAACAGCAGGCTCCGGCCGCGAGGAAGCTCGTCCTCGGCGAAAATCGACTCGGCGCAGTCCCTGAACGCGGAGTTCTACCACTTGAGGAGCAAAGTACTCACGGGGAACAACCAGGACTACAAGCAGTGGGCGTTCAAAGAGAAGAAGCAAGAACTCGCGGAGAGCAAAATGCCACCACCGGACATGTTCCGAGTCCAGCGATCAGCGAACGAGAACTACGACAGCAATTACACGCAGAAATGTTTGTCCCGAGTGGAATCCTCGTTCATGAACCCCTCTATCAGCTTGGAATCGGTATACTTCAGCTCCAACAACGAGCCAGAGAGCTTCGATCCTAATTACACCGTGTTCCCCTCGTACCCGGTGGAGTATGTCGATAAGAGTGCGAGGAGTTGCGATCAAGTTCCAGGAAAGAAGAGTAACATGGACCTAATCTACGTGGGCAAGTCGTCGACGAGTCAGCTGGAGCTGGCGACCGTCCCGAAAGACAAGATGACCTTGTTGAGTCAAATAGAGCCGAGCACCCCGGAGAAATCATCCGAGGAGATGACTGCTAACTTGTCAGCCTGGTTCGCCAGTATAAGGAACTCCGATAACAAACAGGTGTCCTTCATGAAACTCGGGGAGGCGAAGACGGGGAACATTGTGCCGAGGATACCGTCGCGTCAGGACATCTCGAAGAACTCGATAGACCTTAGCAACTGCATCAGACAGCTGCAAATCGACACGAATCGTCAGTTCCAAACGTTGCAGAACATGCAGAGCATCCAGAGCGCACCTTGGAACACTTACAACTTGATCAACAACCGCATCCAGGGGCCTGATGAATACGATAGCTCCGAGGACAGTAGAGTGTACATGAAGCCAGGAAGCTACAACGTCCCGAAGAAGAGGCACCAGCGAAGATCAACGCGTCGTTTAGATAACTCCGCGTCCAGGAACGCGACTAGCGGACGCAACAATCGTAACAATTACACCAGCAAGGAGAAGGTCTTCTCTGTCCCCGTGTCGTCGATACCTGTGTCGCGAGCTGCCACGACAACCGTCACCACCAGTGACTCTGTGAACACAGCAGTGAAGCTGCCATTCCCAGCGAGTCCCATTGTTCCACCACCAGTTTTCTCCCTTGAAAATTCGCCTAGGATTTTGAAACGTTCCGACAAGCTGAATCACACCCAGGACACCACCTGGAACGCAGCTTGTGCTTCGGCTAAGATCCTGCTGGAGGCATTGAACGTTAAAGAGGACGATGATGACGTTAATAACAAAGAAACTGATCCCAAAGGGCCTACCGAAGAGCAAGACAGCGTCGCCAAAGACAGTGATATTGATCCCCTGTCGCAATCAGAAGAGAAGCAAGAGAAGCTGCAGGAGGGCAGCCCCAAAGAGGTTAAAGAGGATAACGATGGTTGCAGTGGAGCCTCGAGTTATGAAGCCTCCGAGGATGACTCGGGATCACCTTGGCGTTTATCCCCTAACACAAGCATCAATGAGACCTTACAGTCATCTGAAAATAAGAATGGTAACACACGTTCGTTTAGAGCAGACATTTTTCTATTGTATATAAAATAAGGAAAGCATTGTTTTTTTAGTAACATTGTCCACTGATCAACCTAATAGTTTCGTAGTTTTAGTATTTTTAATAATGGAAAAACTTATTTATTAATTATTGTAAATTAGACTTACTTGCCTGTCGCTCGACTTAATGTTTTGTGGTTGAAGTCTTCCTACCAAGAAAAGAGTTATTTATTTACTGGTGTAAATTATACTTTCCTATGGCTCAACGTAACATCTCATGGTTTAAGTTTTTCTGTTAATGTTAATCATTAATACGTAACATTTAATGATTTTAATACTAGAAGAACGGAAATCAATAAATATAGAATCTTAGGATTACTTTCTATGTGACATTTAACTGTACGAAAGAGGCTAACTTTGATGTGTAGTTTACTAATGTCCCTTAGCTAATATTGACGATACGTCGAAAATACAGACTCCGTTCCTCCAGTATTAAATTCCGCAATATTCTATGCAGCTGCCCATTAACAGGTTTCAGTAAAATGAACGTAAAGACGGACTCGTGGTTGATCAGAACCTTGAACAACGCCAGCATGGTGAACAAGAAACGTCGAAAGAGCAGTACTGATCAGCACACCTCGGAATCGTCGAACAGTTCAGTGATAGAGGACGAGCAGTCTATCCCCGTCTTATCGTTAACCACGTCCGCGACGACTGTGACAACGACCATAACGGTGAAGAATCTTCAGCAGATGAGCTACGCGAGGAAAAGTTCGTGCAGCCCTTCGACTGATCAAAAGACATCGGAAGAGGTCGAGCGCGTTGCGGGAAAAGCCACGTATTCCGAAACAGTGCGACGCTCGACGCCTATGAGCACTTCGCAATTGGAGAAAAAGGAGTTTGGCAAGAAGGGGACATTGAGTATCCCGAATTCGGCTGGCATAAACAGTGCCATCGCACCGATTTCTGGGCGTAGGTGCCAGAGAAAGGAGTTCGAGAAATCGTACTATCTCCTGCACAATCGATCGCGCAAGTGTCCCGGGAAGAAGCTGACGAAAAGTTACGAGATCAGCGAACCCCAGATGGAGGAGATAACGAGCACGAAATCCAAAAGCACGAGAAACGAGACGCTGAAAGAACCGACCAAGGAAACCGCGTTTGCATCTGCACCATTGCCGCAGTCTGCGATCGCAGCGAAGCATGGAAAGAAAAAGGAGTATATAGGGTGCATTGAGTTTTTAGATGGGAAATTCGGAGGAAAAGCCAGCGACCGAGGCTGGTCCGTGTGGTACAGCTCGAAGAGAAAGCAAAGTCTCAGTCCTCTAGCGCTGAGCAAGCTGGAAACGATCCATCAGACGGTCTGGCAAATGGAGGAAGCGGAGGTGTTCAAGTACCCGTCTTCCGGAGACAACGGTGGCAGCGAATCCTCTACGTACACAGTTAGACTCTTTGACAAGATTATTTTACCGTAGACATCGCAGCGTAGTAATTATAAAACACTATTGTAGATCGAAGACTACTGTAAGGTCATCAAGAGCCCGTTGTTTCTCGAAACGGTTGAGTACAAGCTGAAGAACCGTGTCTATCACAAGGTGGAACATGCGGTTCGAGACTATCGTCGTATCGTCTACAATTCCAAGTTGTATCACCAGGTTCGTAGTCCGCGTATTGATATTACGTGAACGTCTTAATTAATACAGGGTGAGTCACGCCTAACGTTTGTACCTCAAATATTTTTTAAATATTTTTTAAATATTTAGTTTTGTGAAAACAACAACGAAACGACAAAGATATTTCAGGTACAAACGTTAGGTGACTCAGCCTGAATACGATGAGGTCTACCTTAGTCGACTTGGACAGAGTGACTCTCGCATCTGTTTAAATATTTGTCCTGGAACAAACTATTTCTTGAGACAAATGTGTCATATAAGGATAAAAGAGTTTCTAAAAATATTATAGAGATAAAAGAAAATGTAAAGAACGATCCTCGTGCTAACAGAATGGTGATCTTATTGCAGAACGACCATGATCGTGTGAAAACGATCGAGGCGTTGTCGAAAAGATTAGAAGAGCTATTCGAAGAGCATTTCGCCAGTTGGGACTTTGACAATATCAGTGGCAGTCCGAGAGAAGTTTCACCGGTGTCTCATCGTTTTAAGTTGACCGGGAAAAAGACAGTGACCGGACGTTATGGTAATTCGAAGAGAAGCCCGTCTTCTTCGGTCGCAGAGAACGTTTGATTCCGCAGCTGAACTTTGTACGAATGATCGTGGCCATAATTCATGGTGACATCTTCTTCACACATTACCATTAGACTGAAAAGCAGACAACCATTTCATTTGGATTCATACGAATTCAACATGTTTTAGTCACGTCTCAGTTCATATAGTTATTATCATAAGCGTTCTACGAGTTCCCTTTTGCAAAGCGACTTACTTCTTCGTTTACATTTAAGGACCGCAAAAAAGTTTAGTCTTTGGCCACGCCGAAACTAAAGTATATTCGTAAGAGTGACCGAAACTTAAGGAAACAATAATACTATTTTATACCGTTCACGCGAAACAACAAGAAACACTAACGCTAACTCGAAGGCATATAGTTAAAACATTAGTTAAACCAGAAAAGAAAATGCGAGCTATTCAAATGCATAAGGTGAAGCAATTTGTCATGTGTTAGACGCAATGCATTGGACTGCGGATCTTTACGCAAATATCCTCGTGCACGATTTTATGACGAATAAAATGAGGGATGAATTTCTTTGGAAGACTTATTCTGGAGACAAACGAAACAAAAAAGTGATCCGTTTTTTATTAATACACACGTTTCCTTGTACTTTAGAAATTCACATACAGGCATAAATGCATAGAGATCCGCAGTGTATGACGCTCGAGTAGCAATGAAAGAAATAGAAGTGTAATATTAAATTGTAATGTTAAACGGAATAAAAAGACTGAAGAATTTGAAATTTCCCGCGTTGCGGTTGCAAGGTTACGGGAGCATGCGCGGTGTATAGCGCGAAGTTATTGCGCATCTAGCATAGAAATGTCAGTAGCGTGTAGCGTATATGTATACGTATAGATTATAGTAATGTCAAACACCGAAACACCGAGGAGCGAGCGGAAAGATGGCGGTCGAGCCGTAATTTCGCGATGCATGAGATATAGTTTCTAAATGGGGTGTCTCGCGTTCCCAAGGGATTTCTCGAAGTCATAATATTTATCGTGCAATGTGACTACGCTGACCGCGATCGTCGTTCGAAGGAAATCGTGTCAAGAACGAGGGAACAACGCAAGAGAGGGAGAAGAAGGGAAAAGAGAGAAAGAGAACGGACATCCACTTTATACGTAACGAGTGTTGAAGCGGTTCATTGCTCCGCTCTAACTTGTCTCCAAGATGGATTGGGACACGATCACGATGGCGAACCTTCACTTGACGATCACCGAGCACCAGTACTACGAAGACATTTTCAGTTATTGTTGCGAAAACACTGACAGCGAGAGTGTGCCGGTGATCAAAGTCGCCGAGCTGCTACGCTCTGCGAATATACCAGGATTTGTCACGATGAAGGTAAATCACATCTACTTTTTCATGCTCAGCTTGTCAGGTATTGGATTTCTGTCATCCGCGCGAGCTAAACACCGAGACCCCTTACACCACGATTAATTGCCACAAGGTGGTCGTCCGATGTGTCATAACGTGTCATGATGTCGGCAAATTCTCGGAACTGGAGAAGGTTAGGTTCTGCATAACAGGAATCATAAGCGTATTATTTATTTGATCGTCTATTAGTCTATTTAGTTACGAATCGAACCCGCCACTTCTTCGTGTCTTCGAACGCATTGCGAAGCGAACCTCGAGCATTTCCGTTCGTCACGCATCACTGGCACCAACACGCAATATTAATTAACATGAATGATTGAAAAATTGATTAGTCGTTTTATTACCCTCGAAGGTTGTGGTCATTTTTGAAAATCGGTCTACGTGAGAGTCGCATAGACATTATTACGACGTTAGGCGTCTTGAAGAATGACTCAATGTTCAGTATTATTTACATAGTGAGAAAGACATTCATTAGTAAAGTTCAAATTACAATTTTCTTTATGTCAAATCTTGTATTGATTATTACTAGCGAATAAACGAACATTTATAAATATAGTATGATTAATAGTTTTAACATCTTCATAACATTACAGATTTGAATTAATATCCATTGTGTTTGTAAGAAAATGTAGGATCTTTATGCTTTTTAGATATTGGATATTTGCTTTGGAAAGCGACCACTTGTACCACTTGCAACACATCTCGGAAAGAAACAATTTTATGGCTTATTAAAACTTGTGGCAGCTCACCAAGCAGGATTTAATATCCGCAAAGACTTAATTACCATGCCTTTAGACGTTATAACTCTACCAAAATTTACTTGGCCGACGTCTGGAGACGAAGATGACAGAAGAAGTTCGGATTCGAATAGGGCTGTGAAAGGTCGGCATGCTCCCGAAAGTACTACAGAAAGCGAAAGTGAAGCAGAATCTCCTAGGGAAACTGGCGGTAGTACTGATTCACCGACCCCTACGAACAGCGTAATACAAGATAGGAATAATGATATAGGTGGTAAACCAATATTAGACTCTGTGTCTGAAGAGTGGCAAGGATTATCCGAAGAGTTAAGGCAATTGTTAGGAACAGAAGAAGAAAGTTCAGAACGTCATAGCAGCGACGAAGGTGATGGCGACGGAGAATGCTCAGAATTTCCACCAGAAGTATGGATAATCACTGACGAACAGTGCGAATATTACACCACTCAATTTTCACAGCTACAATTAGATCCCGATGGACTTCTGCATGGTCATATTGCCAGAACATTTTTTCAAAAGTCTGGCCTTCCTTTCCAAGAACTCAGTCACATTTGGCGACTGGCTGATATAACCAGAGATGGGGCATTGAGTTTAGAAGAATTCCTTGTAGCTATGCATTTGGTTGTATTACGAAGAAATCATGTGCCTCTACCCGATGTATTACCTTTACCTTTATTGAATCCACTGTTTAGGCAAAAGACTGAACGGCCACCGATTCCATCGAATACAACTACTCAAAAAACTGTATCTAATACCACTAAAACTTTTGAGAAAAGAAAATTCAGAGAATGGACGAAGTTTGTAGACTCGCCGACTGGAACTAGTAGTTCTCTTACCATACCAGGTTTGCAGTTAGTAAATTTCGATTTCCAAAAGTCCGACGTTGAGAAGGATCCGAAAATTTTACATCCCGTACCATTACGCTTAACACCTGAGGCAGCTATCCTCGCATCTGGAGCAAACGGTAATAGTAATAGTTGCACTACGCTGGGAGATGATGATCTCCAACATACTGCAACAGCAATGCTCCAACGACCTTTAATTAAAAAACCATCCGCCCCTAACGAAGAAGGGATCATTGTAACTCCAAAGAAGGAACCGCCGCCTCCACCACCGCCCAGGCCATATAGAACACATGCAAGAAGCTCTAGTCTCGATCTTAATAAATTAGGTATATGTTGCTACCAATTCTCTGCAATAATTTTGATCCGTGGCTGTGAAAGCAAAGTTTTATGCTTCAAACTGTGCACATTCTTGTAGGGAAAAATGGTCAAAATTTCCTCGGAGCACCTCCATTAATACCGCCTAGAATCTCACCTGGAATTGTAAGTACCCTTGTCCGATTTGAAACTGTTTAACTATTCTAAGAATCGTAATTAAGATTATAGGTTTACATATTAATTATGTTTAATTAAGCTGCTTTGTCAATGGATCTGCGCAGTAGATATTTTCTATACATATAATTATATGATTTTGTGGATTCTGAATGTTACAAAGCATAGGCAAAATTCGTTATTATAAACAGAAATTTGTTATATATCTCTACTACAGACTTCACCTCGAAAGTTGGTTGGGCAAAAGAGTGAGGGAGAGGGACAAAAAAGTTTAAGTGATAATCAAAATTTTGTCGCTGATTTTTCTCACTTTTCCCCAAAGAGCGAACTACCTGAAAATCCATCTTTGGAAACCATTACTCCTCAGCCACAACAATTTACTGGTGTTTGTGGTGCATTCCATATTTATAGAAAACCAAGTCCGAGTAAGTTTTTCTATTCGTCTCGTCGATTTTCGAAATGCTCTTGTAAATGAAACATTACCGTTCCAGAACGGGATGGAGGCGAAGAAGACACCCCCAAGGACGAAGTTGAAGAATCAAAAAAGCTAACGCTACAAGAGTTGCGAGAGAAGAACGCGGAGTTACGATTAGTCTGTGAGGAGTTAACGCGGGAGCTAGCTAGCGCGCTCCAGGAACGTATAAACCTTCGTGCAAAAATTTTACTTTTAACATGATGGAATATGTTACCATTCGTGAACGCTCCAACCTGTGAGATATCGATTTTTCCCAAATTCACCGTAAACTCATGTATTTGATACATCATTCTAGTCTAGAATTTTTTCCTTTCTCAATGAAGTCTCGTGTACTCATAATCATTAGCGTAACCAAAACGTTAAAATTGCGAAACAAGTATCAATAGAAATTGTATGAAATCTATGCAGAGAGTAAGCTGTTCGATCTGTTCTCTTCGCTGTTACTTGGTGTTTTAAGAATCAGTTTCCCTTTGATCGTATATTTATGTACCTCTAAACCTTTGGCGGTTGTAACGCATTTAAATATCGTCATTTAATAAGTCGACATTACTTTGAGACTGACGATACGTTCAGTGAATGATGAAATAGGAATTACAATTTCGATTTGCATCGCCACCATTTTTGAACGAAAATAAGATGAACTTGTTAGATATTTGTTTATTCGTTTTGTTTTTTTCTCAGTAGTATTTAAGCAAAGTATGTACTACCTCTGAACGAGGTATTTAAAACGTACTATTTAAAGTATCTGAATGTAAATCGTGTTTTTACGAAATATTACCTACTGTTGACCTAACTATCTCCACTATATTGCTGTAGGTAACAACTGCCAGAGGGTTAATACCGTAGTGTTATCCAGGATGGTTTACGCAACTAGAAAAGCTATACTTTCTTTATTGTGATTAGAAAAATATTTTTTGAGAAACGTGAATGGGGCTCAAAGAGGTTCTGTACTTACAGGATCATATTGTTTCGTAAAGGTAATGATACGTATGCATTCTCATTACATTAAATACTTGCATACATAGAGAAACATTCTGGTAGAATGTTAAAAAATTAATTCTACGTTTTATTGATTGTTTTGTCATTGATTTCGAAACAAAATCGATTGGAGTATTTTTATTTTTATTGCAAGCATGTGCCTAAAATAATTCGCGAATCAGATTTAATCTGTGCACACCAAAGATATACGTTCGCATTAGAAAAAACAATACAACAATATGAATACATATGCATTGTGTTACATTGTTCCTTTTAAAATAGTCATCTTTCTCCAAGAATATATTTTTAATTACAATTGGAAAAGAGTTTAGACTTGTTCCAGTTGCACGAATATATTAATAAGATGGTTACAGATATTTATGTTGCAGCTTCATTAAAAAAGTTGAAGTTTTATAATGAAAATTTATAGTGAAATTTCTGAATACTGAAGTAAGATTCTTCACGGTTACGCTATTATCCATGTTTTATCCTTTCTCACCAGCAATTCCAGTGTGCATTATTAGGAGCGCAAGTACAAGTATTGTAGCAACATCTGCCACTCTTTAACATTCGAATGTTACAGCATTTTAACGTTTGAATCATTTTGAGATCTTATATTTTTTATGCATAGTATTGTGCTGAATTGCTAAAGTAATAGTTCTTTGTATGTATATAAGAGTCTTTTAAAAGTTGAATGTTTACATCGAGCAATGATGAACGCTTGGTGATTATTGTAAACTGCAAAATTATTATAGAAACATATTGTAAAAAAAAGAAGCGATAAATGTTTATTGTTTACGATGATAAAATGAAACTGTATTTTCGTAACACTGTACAATCAAATTTTTCACAGCATGGCATATAGTTGAAAATCGGTATTCCTGAAAAAAAAGTGTTACAACGTATTTCGTTTCGTGATAGTAATTGTATATAGTCAATAGAGTTTAGAGCAAGGAATGAGAGAAAATGAAGTCTGCAGGAACAGAACATTCAGAGAATAAATATACTTTGAAAAAATGTTAATAACCTAACTCAATTTGTTGTTCTAATTTTGTTTCGCTTTACATATTATTTAACGTACCACTTTCAAAATGTCACACTATAGGATTCACTATATTGCTTACAAGGATCATATAAATGTTTTATGAACCTATTGTTATTTGACAGATCATTGTAACCAGTACTGATTTAGTGCTACTAGCAGAAGTTACTGTAACAAATAATTCCTTGTGCCATACAATACGATATTTTATTATTAATATTATAGCCACCGACCGATGGCTAAAACAAAAAAAAATAGCACTGTCCTCTGGTTAAAAGCTATTTAAAGATAAATGTTTCATGCAAGAATTATACAAGAAAAATCTTTTTGTAAGCGCATAGGCATTATGTAAAAGTTATATGAAATCGTTATTTACTCGTTCCCTTTATTAGTGTAATCCTGTAAAAATGTAACTATATACAGAAAAGTGAATATCTGGAGAATAAACAACCTCTTAGTTTCATAACAATTTTTATTGGTGTCAATGAATGATAAATATTGATGTTACAGAAAGAAATCGTAAATAATTTGATATCCTTCGTGAGAATGAATGAATGACTGATACAAATCGTTTAAAAGTAACATACATTGTCTAAGTAATACAGCACAAGAATACAATAATTTACGTTACATACTGATTCTGTACTTCTCAAGCATGCATATTATATTTCCATCTATACTTTTACATTATTAACGGATGGGTCCGCAAACGCTAATAGGATATTCAAATTACTCCATGTTTTCGACGTCAAGTCAATTTTATTTTGTACTTAATTTTGCCGGTGGATTCGTATTACTTGTGTAAGAAGAAATGTATGCTAAAGTACCGATTGTTTTACATTTTCAATTTCTGGTTGGAAACGCTAATGGCTAGTCATAACGTTATTTAATCTGAATTATTCGTACAACAACGATATGCTCGTATGATACAATACATCATACAGAAACACGTTTGAAATTATTACAGATGGACATACGAAAATCGATTTTAGTTATCTTTCGTTTGGATGTACTTAATCAAATCGACTACACGGTTAGAGTAACCGTATTCGTTGTCGTACCACGAAATCAGTTTGACGAAGTTATCGTTCAATGAAATGCCAGCTTTAGCATCGAAAATACTGGAGTGGTTATCACCAATGAAGTCAGATGAAACAACTTCTTCCTCCGTGTAACCAAGGATTCCTTTCATGGGACCTTCGGAGGCTTCCTTGACCTTAGCCTTGATGGCGTCGTAGGTTGCGGGTTTGGCGAGTCTGACCGTCAAATCAACAACGGACACGTTGTGTACTGGTACACGGAAAGCCATACCAGTTAGCTTTCCATTCAAAGCTGGAATGACTTTGCCAACAGCTTTAGCTGCACCAGTTGCGGCGGGAATAATGTTTTGAGCAGCACCACGTCCATCTCGCCATAACTATTATACAATTTCAAAAATTACAATATAATAAATGGTAATAATCATAATACTGAAAGGAAATCGTATAATAAAGCTTTGCGTACCTTGCCAGATGGTCCATCAACAGTTTTTTGGGTAGCAGTAATGGCATGCACAGTAGTCATAAGACCTTCAACAATTTCAAAGTTGTCATTTATGACCTTAGCAAGAGGAGCCAAGCAGTTGGTTGTGCAAGAAGCATTGGAAATGACTTTGGCAGATGGGTCATAAGCGTCCAAGTTGACACCAACAACAAACATAGGTGCATCAGCTGACGGTGCAGAAATGATGACCTTCTTAGCACCACCTTCCAAGTGAGCCTATACAAATGAACAAGATAGTTTATATAAATAACTCGTATCTTAATTGTCCAATGAAATTTGAAAATACATGGGTCTTTACATACCGAAGCCTTGTCTATGGTTGTGAAGACACCGGTGGACTCAACAACATATTCAGCACCAGCTTTTCCCCAAGGAATGGATTTTGGTTCGCGTTCGCTGAACACAGCAATCTTATTGCCGTTAACAACTAAGCAACCACCTTCAGCTTTGACTTCTCCCTTAAATCTACCGTGGGTAGAGTCATATTTGAACATGTACACCATGTAGTCCAGGCCAATGAACGGGTCGTTAATGGCAACAACCTATCACATTTGCAACAGTTAATAATTAGGTTAATGAAAACTGGTAAAACGAGGGATTAGTTTTCTTAAAAATGATTTTCTAATTACCTGGGCTCCACGCTCGATGGAGGCCCTGAGCACGAGACGGCCGATACGGCCAAATCCGTTGATTCCGATTTTACTCATGATGCTTTCTGAACAACTGGAAAATAAAGCAGATAGTTTTGAACACCATACTCTAGAATCGGCAGATACGTATTCGTTATGATTAAGAAATTTCCGTGCTGTTGATAGAAATGACCGGTGCAAAAATATTGAAGTTAATTTCATAGCGATCGATGTTCTTCTTTTCAAATAAGGTTATTTCTTTCGATGTATATGTATTTCGCATTCCCAACGTGTATTACGTTCACGTTTTATTCATTAATAGAGAAAATTAATGTGGGAACATATTTGTAATTTAAATACGCCCAATGACTTCTTTTTATTCATGATACATTGATCTATGGTTATAAGAGTTGTGTTTTGTTGCATTGAATCATAAACTGTATGCTGATTGTAATTAGTTAATAAAATGTTAAATGTATTGAAATTTTATTTTAATAATGGACAGAAGATGAGAAAAAACTTATTTGGTTCGTGTTAGAAGGTCATTCAAGGTCAGAAAGTCTAGCATATATGCAGGCGTCTCTGAACTTGTCCTTGAGAATGAACGTGACCTTTTCCACGTACACGTACGTCCCGGTACGAGTTCGATTGACAAAATCATTGATTTAGAATAAATTATATTCAGAATTTATTGTAAGTTGCAGTTGCATTGAAATCTCAGATATATGCAGTATGACGTAACATTGACCGAAACAAATGACAGCCACACGATAAACTATACAACTGTGTGTTGCAATGATTCTGATATTCACATTTACAAAGATCTTTTCAGATTCAAAATTTGTTTATTTTAATCGATTCCATATTTCATACAAATACTAATTTCGTAGAGAAGCTAATTTACGAGCAGAACTATGGTTACCATTTTCGAACTACAAGGTGAAAACTGTTTTGACTGCAATTTGCGAAAAGTAATAATGTACGATTAAACCTTTCATTTCGGTATTATTCTTCTTAGAATATTAATAGGAACATAATAATCGATAATCTCAGACATCTGAAACAACTACATAGATTTCTAGATTCCGTTTATTAATCTTTCTGAAGTGTCGTAAAAATATTGTAGGAAATTTGTTTGCAATCGTTAATGTAACAATCGTTTCAAGCATAGCAGATTACTTTAATAGATAGTGCGAAATGAATCTTCCAACTCGGCAGAACGATTCCGGTCTAAGAACAGATTTGGTCGTGGGTTCTATTTCTCTACGCCACGTTTTCTCGAAAGTTCCACGACAAATGTTACATCCACTGATGGGTTATTCGAGGAAGATACCTATTTTCAGTTATGTCACTTCAGCCGGTACTGATACAACGTACTTACATGCGCATACTATGTAATTTCAAATATAATACCGGAATACAGCATCGTTCCTGCTTTGTTCTCAATGGTGATCGAGCCGATAAGCAAAGCGATTAATAAACGCATTGATTTGGTAAAACGAACCACATAGAACCGGTGAAAAGTGTATGCACTCCGAAATTAACATTAAAATAAGGTCAATTGGAGCGAAGCCGAAAAATCGTGATATACTTACGTGAAAAACGAACCACACGCTGCTATTACCACAGAAATAGTGTCATTTGAAGGGCAGAAAACGGTAATATAACCGGCATTCGTTTAGGTGTATGCGCTGCAGTCGCTATGTAGTTTCGTGCATCATCGGATACGTTCGGGTCACGTGAACAGTACAGCCTTATCGACGTATTTATAAGCCGCTAAACTCAAATCCCATTCTTTTTTAAAGTGAAGATAAAATAATCCGTTTAGATTAACAATAATAAAAGTGTGGTGTCCGAAGCGTCAGCAGTTAAATAAGTAAGTTAGTGCATAAACGATTCGAAAATGTCGATATGAAATACAAAAATATAATAATCGTAAGTACTTTGTAAGTAGATCGCGGATCTTTATGCATTTATGAAGAAATTCGTTGGGTGATATATAAAACAGTAAAGAATTAGACAAATTTCAGAATATCGTAATGTTCTTTTTAATGTAACAAAGTCATTGCTGCACAGTGTAGACAGAAATCGAATTTTGAATATTCGCGCCATAAGCAGCACCGCTATAAATGGATGTGACACTGAAACGAGTATTCGAAAAACTTCCTAGGCCCGTGACAAAAAATTCCCTAATATGAAACTTCCATAGGGATTCTCAGGGATTATAAATGATTATCTGTGATTATAAAGGATTTATCTGGATTTATCGTTCGTCGCGATAATTTACTCTTGTATCGTGACAATCAATTGAATTTGATTCGTGTCGTGCGATCGAAATCAAGTGTGTTTAATTTCCGTTCAAGTTGATTTCGTTTACATATATATATATATTATTCACATTTAATTGTTATTTATTATTAATTCTGATTTAGTTTCCGCGGGAAAAGAATCCATCGACCGGAAAACCATATTCAGAGCCCAGATCGATACTACTCGATGCTTTCGATTATCGAAAGAGTCACTTAGCGTCATGGCGCACTTTCTTCAAGCAGGAGTGGACGTGAGCGTGGATTGTTGAAGTGTAGATTTTTGGTATTTTCTCGCCAGAATCTACAGGATTACATAAGAAAGAGGCAAAAATTTCTGGTCTCCGGAGGTAGAAAGTTTAACCTTATTTAATTTCGAAACGTTCCTCGCAATAATTTACTGTTGTGTCGTGACGACCAGTGCTATTTCAATTCGTTTTGTGGTATAGAAGTCAAGTTCATTTAATTTTGATTTTTTATTCAACTTGAATTATTTATTTCGTGTTAATTCTGACTCAGTCTCTGACTGCTTGTCAATTGAAATTAATGAATATGTTCTTTCTGTTACAGATTTGTTCCAACAACGGTATTGTAGCCGAGAACGATATTCGAAAATCGAGATCGAGACGCAGCTTTTCGTGATTAATTTCTTCAAGCAGAAGAGGACGTGAGTGTGAGTACAAATTATTTTTCAAATTTAACTCTGTTATCCAACATGTTTCTTCAAACTATTAATGAATAGAAAATAAATATTAAACTTGAATTATTAATTTTCTATTAACTCGCATTTACTTCCGTGTTGAATTATTAATTTTCTATTAACTCGCATTTACTTTGTTCTTATGCCAAAAATTCAAGTTTCAATCCTAGGATATCAGTGATTAAAAAATGATGTGTGGTTTAGAGTTGGCCAATTTCAAATGTTTTTGCCGGGTAAGAGTACCCGCCATGTTTGAATGAAATAACGGTCGCAAGCCGCGTACCGACAAAACCACCTATGGTGTTGGTACCGAGTGGTGCCGGTAGGTGGCACCACAAGCACTCTTGAATCACTGACCGCTTAGGATTGTGAAGCGTAGATTTTTGGCATTTTCTCGTCAAAATCTACAGAATTACATAAGAAAGAGGCAACAATTTCTAGTTTCCGGAGGTAGAGTTTATCCTTATATAAATTCCATTGATTTAAATTTATTTACTCTTGTGTCGTGACGATTAATTGTATTTGAAATCGTGTCGTGGATAGAAATCAAGGTTATTTATTTTCCGTTGAAATTAATTTTGATTTTCTATTAAAATTGCATTATTTATTTATTATTCATTCAAATTTTGTCCTTGACTGTTGGTCAATTGAAATTAATGAATAGGTTCTTTCTGTTATAGATTCCGAGAGAAAGAAAGCACCGATTGAAAGACAATATTGATACCAGAGATCGATACTACTCGATAGTATTCGAGAATCGAAATCAAGATGCATCGTCGTGTTGTGCTTTCTTTAAACAGGAGTGGACGTGAGCGTGAGTACCAATTTTTTGTCTAATTAATCTGTGTTATTGAACATCATTTTCTAAAACCATTAATAAACAATAAATAAATATTCAACTTGAATTACTTCTGTGTCGTAACGATAAATTGTATTTGAATTTGTGTCGTGGGATAGAAATCCATTTTATTTAATTTCCGTTAAAATTAATTTTGATTTTATATTCGATTTGTATTATTTATTTCGTTTTAATTCGGATGTAGCCTTTGACAATTGATCGATTAAAATTATTGAATTTGTTCTTTCTGTCAGAGTGCCTGATTGAAAAGAATCCATCAGTTCAAAGATGATATCGACATCCGAGATTGAGACGCAACGAGTCATATTGTTTTCAAGCAAGAGAGGACGTGAGTACCTATATATTTTCTGAATTAAACTTTATTATTGCATATTTTCTCTTCAATGTATTAATGAAAAATATTACAGTCTACACAAGTTGAATAAAAATTTTACATATTATGTTATATAATATTTTATATATGTATATATTTTCCATCGAAAAACTTAAATAGACTCAATATATCCCGATGGAATTGTACGAAGATTTTTTAATATCTTGTTTCCTTTTTTGATTCCAGGACTCTAACGCAGCTTCACATCAACCCCAACGCAGCTGTACATCAACCCCCAACGCAGCTTCACTTCACCCCAACAAGTAGTAAGTGAACAAACAACTGTCTTTTTTACTGCTAGATTTTGACGAGTACAGTGACCGTAGAAACGCCAGGCGTTCCCGCGGGTAGTAATCTGTTTCCTAGTTAGGTATGGTCTTTTTGTACGTAGCGTTTTTTTTTTGTAAATATAGAATTTTCGATAATTGATTCTCCAATTTATTAAAAGATAACAATCTTCCGAATTTGGTGTATAATTACTAGAGTCGTTTTTTATCATCAAGAATATTGTTTGTATTTTAAAATTATTTTAAATTGATCGGATGAAGCATTAGATACCAGGTACAAAAAGACGATTCGCGACGGATAGATTCTTTAGACAAAACAAATTAACGTATATTACTTTCATAAGTACTTTACATTTATTAGAGTACTTTCTACATTATTTCGAATCTTTGTTTTGTCCAAAGGATCTGCCGAGGGTTTTTGAAATATTTCCATAAAGATTCAGAACAAATAAATCAATAAATTGTTGAATATCTTTATTAAAATTTTTTTTAGTCTCTTTTTGCTCAATAATTAAATTTTCCTTAGCCTTTTCAATAATTAAATATTTGATTTGTAAATCGAGATTATATTTTGAATTGAAAGTAGAGTCATTTTGCAAAAATGCATGAACGTTAGCCCGTACAAAATCTAACACATTCTTTTAGTTAGGATTTTCAGGATATTGAGATTCCCTGTTCGTTGCTCGAATCCTCTCGCGTGCCCAGGTGCTACTCGGGACGGTGCGACCAACGGGCATGGAATATTGTTTTTTAATCGTATGTGTGGCGACTGACAATGGTCAGTGTATCGTACACGACGCATTTTCCACTTCTGTGTATGTGTGCGTTAGGCAGTGGAATTGCGTCGGTTGTTTAAACTAGATTCGATAGCGCATATTCCTGTCGATCTCTGACATGCTAGATAGATCCTCGTGGAATGTGCGCGCCTGCGTTGCTTTCTTAATTCACTAAATAACAATGTGCGATATAATTCAGCTGTTATTTCCATTTTTTGATTTATTGATTTATTTCACAATGATCACTACCATTGTCAGTCGATTTCAGAAAAACTGGTACGTACCTTATAGTGTGCGTGTGATTCGAACGTTAGGGTGTCGGAGGCGTCCCGGGACGTCCTCCCTAGGGTTAGGATATTGCACCCTGGCGTCTGTGTGGGGACCGTGTTGTGAATGTGTTGGAGAGCTTGTGTCTTTTGCTTTCTTAAATATAGGACTAGGTAGGTAGGTAGCTTACCTTCTTGGTGTGACTGTTCGTTCTAAGTAGGTAGGGGCCGGGGCTGACTATCGCTTTCTCCTTCGGGTAGGCCGCGATTCGCGCGATGATCAGTTACTGGAAGAGCTCGAAGTTTCGTCTCGAAGCTAAATCGAACGAGGCATGACGTTCGAATTGATGCTTCGAGTTCGATTCTTCTTACTCGTGTAGCTTTTCGCGGACGCGCGCGGATTAGGGCCTCGAAACGTTGCGCACCTGCTCGATTGCACCAGCGGAACGACCGACTTCTCTCGAAACTTGTAATTCGTCTCGGGAGTCGTCGATCGTTTTCACTGCGAGCACGTTTAGGGTTTCAGATGTTTGGCGGACCGCCGAAGAAAAAGAAGAGGCTATGTCCCGAAGTGGCCCCGACAAACCGTCGCTCAAGAGGGCAACTACAATGGCCTCGCATCTTCGGATGCGAAGTCATTTCATTCATTTCTACCTTGTCACTGTATTCGTCTGTAGAAGTAGTAGTAGTAAATGTAGTTAGTTGTACACATGGGCAGGCCTCGCCGCCCCAACGATCAGCGGAGATGGGCACGTCCGCGATTTCCAGTAGCGTTGCGAAAAAACCACGCGTGTCGCATTAGTTATTTTTCGGCATTTCAGGCGCCCATGCTCCAGCTGCAACGAGCCACTGAGAAAGTGGTCCATGCAGTTAATACGGCTGCCGGGTGCGGTGTGGGCATTCGCGATTTTGATTAGGATTTAATTATACGAGTCGCGGCTTCGTATTAGAGTAGAGGATTGACAAAACATACGTTCGGTGCAGAATGTAACAATTCAAGACACCGACGAGAAACAGTATCTCGTCGGTGTTCAAAATAATCAATATCGTTCCGTGAATTTTTACGGGTATTCAATGTACCCCATTTTATCGAGAATTTTACTTTACTTAGGCAAAAATCGCCGCGCATGCGCGAGAAATCTTGCACAATATCTCATCACTGCCTGTAAGGCATGCCACGAACTACGAAAATAAAATGGTTTCTGTTCCATGCTAAAATTGGTGTAAGTAGGTTCTGTTTCATGGTAAAGTTGATGCAGGAAAAGGTGGGGACATTCTATCCGATTTGACGTGAAATGGCTAAATATCTGTGACGAGTAAGAACAAATTTTATCTAATTTGTACAGGGTATCTCAGGGCGGCTTATCAGATAACGCCGTTCATATTTGTGTTGCGGTCACGAATACGCTCTCGATGATGAAAAAAGTAGAATTGAAGGCACTGAACACCCGTTCCGATTTCGAAGAAACCGCTTGCTGTGTACTAAAGAAACAGAAGTACATGATTGATCGATTGCATATCGTATTTTTATTTTGTTTTACGTTCAATTAGATACTTCGATCTATAAATGAAAATGTATCTGGCTAATTCTAATGCTCTCAATGACCACGAACGTGCACGCTTTTGAGGCTTAATCCGATATGACAAGTGTTACAGAGAGCTCTGCTTAGTAGCAGATCGAATTCAAATCAACTGTCTTTACCGATTCTTTTCAAAGTTACCTGGTCTATCAGTATCCTTCCAAACTAGGCCGAATTATTCATTTCCTGTAATCGTATACTGTGTTCAATGCGTTCATTGCAACGCTGCACGTTGCGGTCGCGTTTTAAGTCCAGATGATCGGTCAACTTACCACTGTAAGAATAAATCGTCTCGTCGAATCATCTTAATGCAATACGCCATGTCTCCTCTTTCATTTTTATTAGAAGTTCAATGTCGACAGTAGGTAAGATCATGAAACCAATACAATATAAAATTTCTTGTCCTAGGTTTGATGGAAATGTTAGCAATTTACGATTTAAATAAAATTACATTAAACCTAATTAGAACAAAATTAAAAATGTTTCCTCTTCCGTTTTCATTAGAGGTTCGTTGCTGAAAGTGGAAAGTGAAGAATATCTTAAAGTACAAGTGACTCCCACTAATATTTGGACATTCTTAAAAGCACGATAACTTTTTTAAATATTCGACTTTACAATTTGAACTTTCTTGTGAAGTGAAAATAGTTGGTTTGCTACACAACGTGGAAGGAAATTTTTCTAAAAGCTGTATTGTGCACTTTTTATGTGGGCTTATATGGAAGATTTAGAAAACACACGTTTCGTAGATCAGTATAAATTAAACATATTCTGAATATTTCATCAACACGATTTTCGATCTTTAACTGCACTAATTTCGATGAAACTTTCACAATGCCTATAATGTAGGTCTACAAAACGTATTTTTAACTATTTTTAAATAGTATTTCAAAAACTTTTTCTTATAAATAAAATAATTTATTTGCATGATTATAGGTATGCTTTAAAAATAAAATAAACTATTTATTATTTTTTATTTAAAATACTACTTTTCCCAGCACTGGTTATAGCATGATGATTTTCTTTCTTGCTGCTTGAACGACGAAACACGATCACAGAACAATTTAGAAAAGGAGCGAGAATACTAATTGAACTCTCTGCTGCTGCCTGTTCGTGGTGGAACATCCTATAAACCCGTTTGTGATCATTACATTTTTTGTTGGACAAAAGGTCAATCGTTGTAATGCATAAAAACCGGAAGCGACGAGAATGCATTCGATGTTCGTGGAATACTAGCTAGCGCGTCGGTGATTTATTTACGACTCCAAGGAGATTACATCTTCGTGTTATACTTTAAAGTTACGAGAAAGTTTCTCAGCTCCAGCTCTTTGCAATTAGCGATTTGCGAAAGGCGTGTCTCGTTTTGAAGTTGTAACAACGTCGAAATTATCGAATATTTATGTTCATGCTATTCTACTCTTCCTTAACATCGGCAGCAGTTTTTGATTCGTAATTTATTATTGAGAATAATACTTATCTTGAAATCATGGAAAATATTTTCAGAACGTGTAGTTTTTCTATATGTCACATTCTCAGCTACCAGTGAGATTTTGAGAGAAGAAAAAACGAACAATTTCAGTGAAAATCCAGAAACAATTTAAATAAAGAATATAAGAACTAAAGAGAGTTAATGTTCTAGACGTTGGAAGAGTCAATTGTCTAAAAACGAAAGGATCCGTACTAAAATTAATTAACGCTCACGAAAGTCAAATATACAGGGTGTTCCGTCTAATTCCGTCTAAAACCGATTTTCCACGCACTTGCAGCCATCTGACATAAACGAGTTTTCAAATAATGTTTACACTGTCTTAAAGTCGAATACGACGGAAAGCTAAATATTTCACGTTTCCACTACTGTAAATCGAGTAAAAATCGAGTGAAAATAAGTTAGTGAAAATATAATGTAATATGTGTTTTAAATTCGTCTCGATGTCCTCTACATATGGTAAAAAAGAATGTTTTAGAAATTTTTTTACCGATATCTACTGTGCACTCCATACCCTGCAACTCTTGTTGTAAATTTTTTTGTCAGATGGCTACAAGTAGGTGCAAAATTGTGCGTCGCGTTAAACGGAACACCCTGTATATTCAATTAATTGTGATTAAATGTTGAATTCCGGCAAAAGTTAAAGCCTTGTTTAACGTTCGTAGAAGCTCGGATTCGTTATTTTCCATGCAAATGAGTGTCTCTGCGTTTAATTGTTCTTGCAAAGCTTCTTCTCCACGCGCTAACCACATATTAACCTATGATTGATGTTGGAAGGCGAAGTGCATATTTCTTACACGATAACGTCCACGATTATTTCGATTGCATGTTAAGAAGACGTAAAATCGTGACCATAAAAAAATTCTACGCGCGCATATATGCATTGCATATACGTACATAGTCTGTGCGTTAGTTGAGCGACCTTGGAGTAACTAAACCAAGCAGCTGCGAACCTTCAGGACACAAGGATCCAGTGAGTCCACCAACAAAATTGATTTCAGATTTTTCAAGCTATTCTGCACTTCACTCTCAGTCTGCGTAATAAACGTGAGTAAAACGTCGCTTCAGCTAGCGCAAACAAAACGAGGCATTGAAAGACAGAAACGTTTCGGTAAATACATAAAGAAGCGAGAAACCATCGGAAGGCGAGTACAAGCGACGAATTGACTCATCTCCCGAAGTTCACACGTTGTAACGTGCACAAACAGGCCACAGACTTCATTCTTTTCACGGGGCACAAGTGCGTTTGTCTCGATCGGTTTTTATGGGAGCATTGTGAGCACCGTTTTATTTTTATTTGCTTGTTTAAATCACTATGCAATGAACCTCGATTATCCGAACAATCTTGGTACATATTAGTGTCGTTTAGATTTTACTTTAAACACGCAATTTTGTTAACATTATTAGTCAATTAATACTAAACCACTGTTTACATTATGTTTGTCTAGCTTCTACAAGAAATACGCAAACGTAATGTTCGAAGAATTTAAATTCTTAATAATATAATAGCATTAGTCTAGTGAACATCAGTATTTTACTCCTGGCTTTTTCAATTCTTCGTTTATCAAAACCACAAAAAAATCGTTCGCAAAATAATCATTATGCAGTACAAAATAGAAATGAGTGTCTAAAATATTTCGATTCTTTCTTATTGTCACCATATATTAAGTCTCTCTAGAAATTTATGAAGTAGAGTACTTCACTTTGAAACCTTATTCTTCAGACCATTAACTACGTCGGACAACAAAAATTTTACGTCTTGGGGCGCAAAATTTTGAAATCGCCTTGTTTTCGACTTTTTGGGCCAAATACCCCACTGTGGCGTCGGTTGTCACGTTTGGAGCGCGCTTCTTCGTCGGCGCCGAATGACTACGCGTAGACGTGGCCGTTTAAATAATTGAAATAGCTAACATAACGAGATAAAACCGAGAAATTGTTAGCGACTGTCAACGACGCTCGAGCGTGACAGACGGCAATGTCATTGCCAGAGGATTCGCTCTCTGCGGCTGTTCAAATTCGTCGTGTCCGGGAAGTTGGTCCATTAGCTCTTAACATTCTCGCGTTAACGCCGTTTATTGCGTAGGCGTAACGTAATACCTTCGCGTGGATCGTTCTATCGGGCTGGCATAATACTTGCAAGTAGTTGAGTCGACATTAGTCGACATCGCCAATTGCCAATTGTCGTCGTTTAATTATCGGTACCTATACATTTAACGCTTCGATCGACCCGGACCACAGTCGCCACATTAAGACTTCTCTCACCGCTCTGCCGTCCTCTGACCGGATCCCCGCCGATCCATCTGCAGATATCAATATTTTAATGTTGCAGCGAGCTAATTAATAGACCGAGTTGCCCTAATGTCGAGTGTTTTCGTTTATGAATGTAAGAATCGCTAGCTTTTCTTATTCTTAACCCTTTGCACTCCTTTGTCGAGTGTGACTCGACATCAGAGAAAGAAAAATGTAAATAAAACGGGCTTTTATATGTATTTGGTTCTTCCTTTATTTTATTTTGAAGAAAATGTATCAGATATATATTGTTTCATAAAAATTACAACACTAAAATTATTTAGATGTTTCACAATTTTTATAATAATACGTGCTCGAATAAAGAAATTTATTGAATAATTTTAATTTCAATAATTCAAAAATAAACAGTGTGAAAGCGGTCATTTGACTAGTCACGGTACGGTTAGTGTTAATTAGTAATTCCTTAATTACCACAAATATAAATTACAATAAAGTTTGAGTAATATTTAATATAATTAGTAAGCAAAATTGTTTAAAATAAATAGCAGGCAAGGATCTGTACTTTGAAATAAATTTCAAATAAAACACTTAAAATAATAGGGAGTTGTTGGCAAGAAAATTGAAAAATACTTCGGAGTGCACAGGGTTAAACTAGAACGTATTACCTAAAACTTTTGAAATCTCAAATGTTTTTGCTGTGGTACATGATAATTCTGATTGCAGCTCCTGTACCTTGGAATTGACAATTTGTATTTTGCATAAATATCCGCAGTCGAATGATAATGATAATATTCATCGCTTTTACATTTATATTATTATTTTACATACGTGTTTTACACACATGTCTAAAATTGCAAAATCTAACAGTGGATGAATTAAAAATTCCGTGAATTTACGCAAACGCAGAGTGTTCGCATTCTTATTAGCTGTTTTTCCCCGTAAGTGATAATTGCTGGCGTAACTAGAATATGGAATACGCCATTCTTTTTCCTCATATGACGCTATCGGTTGCATTAACATTTTACACTAATACCAACTTTCAATTTTTTAAGCTACACGACGACATCAGGAATGAAAGAAATGAACTTGAACATCTCGTCGTATTCTGTTTACTGTGTATATACCATACAGAAATGAAATATTCTTCGAAAGAAACGTGCATTTAAAAGTATAATACCGCAGAGTAACATTTATCATCCATTTCCGTCTGCTAATGGCCAACATTTGTGATAATCAGCTTCACACATACTCTGCTATGTAGCTTTCCGTTTCAAAAATGTTGAGAAGTTAACAAAAAAGTGATTCATGCATTTATAGCAAAAATGAGTAGCTGAAGTATAAAGCAATGAAAATGACGGGTTCTAATATTCTTAATTTGCGATTATTAAGATTGTAAAGATGCAAATTTATTTCTTGGGATATGTATTATTGGAAAGTGGCCAAAAATTTGGATAGACACATACTTGTTATGTTTATAAAATAATGTGAAATAGTTATTTCTAGAGCTTCGTAAACCTAGTGTTAAAGATACTGTTATATTATTTTTAACTGATTAAACCAATATGTTTTTATTTAATTTCCAGTTATTGTAATTGAGGCAGAACATTTTTATTTGACATAAAAATCCGCTTTATTGACAATATATGAGATAAACATTTTTTCCCAGTTTCAAGAAGGTTGAAAAATTAAAAATATGTGAACATTCACTGTGACATTGTGGTCCTCACTGAAGGTCGTTGTGTCATTCACCATTGCCACTGCGAGATAAAAATCATAAATAGATAGCGGATTTCATTCATTTATGACAAAAATATGTAGACATAATTTCATATCATATATATTGTTTTCAACCTATTAAACATATTAAGAAGGAAGGTAAATTTTTATTTCACTCCAGTTTGTTGCAATTCAGGTAGAAAATTTTTATTTTGCATAAAGCTGTCTAATAATAAATCTGTGATATCAAATAGAATGTTCTGGTTGGAATATTGAGGATTTTCTCTAGATTCCATTGTTAAATATTTATGCATAGTGTGTGGAGAATGTTTTCCTCTCTCATGTTCTCTGTACACATACTAATGGGGAAAAACGCTGACTAATAGTGATGCAAACACCTCTGAACAACCGAACTAGACAGACTACTCGAGCGCTGCGAGATGGCAAAAGCGACTTTCAAATTTTCAGTCGCACCAATACGATAAAATGTGTCACGTTAAACGTGTTAAGCGAAAGTCGAGGTCCTTGAGATATTGTTCTCGAAAGACGTATTTTCTCTGGCGAGAAGCGCGCAGAAAATTTCCTTTGTTATGGAAATCCACGGGTTAGTGTGGAAGTAAAAATGGTTCTCGCGAATGTGTTAGGTCGTTGAACAAATTAGAGCCGCGGGTTTCCAGTGTATACTCTGTTCTGTTGATAAAAGGAATTTTAATTTCGAGCTCTGTAATAGTGTAATAAAACAATTTTCGTATATTATGTAATATCCGAGAGAGCAGTGAAACATTTGTAACTTTCCAGTAAGCAATCTGCTCTTGCTTTGGTATAAAGCCACCAAATTTCACGCCAAATACTTGACTACTGAAAACCCCATCTTTGCATCATCGAGAAATGAGAAGGCGTACCCTGCACCCTTGAAATCCTGGAAAAACGAGTCTACCCCCTTAATCTGCTCGAACCGAGTTTGCTGGCTGGGTTACAAATTAAAATTATTATATCGCGTAGTATGTGCAGTATGAAGTTTTGGTTTTATCTTGAAGAATGACATTGAAATATGTATCAACGAGAACAGTATGATTCTACAAGTGTCCTTCGATGAATGGATGGCATAAATATGCAGAAGGTGTGTAATGACAATGTATCTACGTTGATGCTTTTTACTTTTTATGAAGTTGTAAGACTTAATTTCAAACACAAGTGCAATCAATGCTAAAAAACATTTCTGTCACATATATTATTCTTTGACGAACTATAATGAATCCGAAATACTTAAATGAATGTATTGGTACACGTAACGAGATTGGGTAAACTTGTAATTAAAGATGTTGTCGGCCATTGGACATACGCGTTTCAGTGGATACATTCTTGATTTACATTTAAATTCTCGACATCATTCTGATGTTTGGACCTTAATAGGCCATAACTTAGTCCCTCGTGATAACTGTTTCCTATAGCAAATACTTCCGACACCCCTAAGTTCACGCATACAGTCCCCGCGTTACGGTCAGAATTTGCATACTGCGTACTGATTTATTCATACATGTGTGTCCACGTGAATGATAAAAATGTGGAAACGCAAGTACCATAGAAAGTCGCCTAGACACAGACAAATTGCCGTCGTTGCGTCGTCTACCTTTACGGGTTTCCCAAAGGAAACTCGACGGGAGAATGTTCTTCCTTGTTTTCTCGAATCTGTGTTCCTGCTTTCCGCCAATCTTGTATCAATTTATTTTCTTTTACGCGCGCGCGTCATGCGAATTTCTCATAATTGTTTCAACCTGTGTCATTCAGATCAGGGGAGGGAGCACGAATTGAGGGGAAAATGTTAACTTCTTTCTGCCAGTACCGGATTGGTCACGTGACGGGGCCGTGACGGAGGTGTGGGGGAATAGCGCGGTAGAAGGAGAAAGGAAGAGTAGGGTGACTCGATCGACTCTGAGCTCAACAGTTGACACTTGTGTAATTTGTTGAACGATTTGCTGTATACCTTGTTTCTTTGTATAAATATTTAGAGAGCAACAGTAACCAAGTAATAAAATTGGATTGCGATGAATGCAAGTGTAAAACACTAAAAATATTAAAAGAATTTAAATTTTTAGTTCCATTATTTTCATCTTATTCGAATTATTAAAAAAATAAATTAATGTCTATGTAGCTCCTGATACGTAAAAATAATGCAAACAATTTTCATTTTGCATAAAAATCCGAGTATAGATGAAGTAGACAGCATATTTTATTAGTAGACAGCGGATTTTCATGCAAAATAAACATTTGCTATGTGAATTACAACAAATTAGAGTGAAATAGAGATTTATTTCCTGTCTTAATATGTTCAATAGGTTGAAAATAATGTAACAGTATCTTTAAATTTTTATAATATATTTATTGTTTTAAATTACCTACTAATTTTTGCCATACATGTATAAAGATCGGCTGTCTAATTGTTAGGAATAACACATCCTGAATTTTCAAAATGAGGGGATCTGTATAAAATATTTAATAGTTGTTCCCAACTTCCAACATAATTGTTTGATGCTTGTCATAAGATTTCCGTAGTAATTTCGTTGTTCATGCAGAAATAGTCGGTTGATTGCCGTTTAGGCTTCGAATTATTTAAAAATTTTGCTTCGGTTTCGTGAATAATTCATAAGGAGTTCGGAATTATCCAATTACCTTTGAACCGACTTGTCAGTCAACGCCACCACCAGGAGATTTATAGACCAGGTTCGTATCTGTTGGTCTTGAATGATGCCGCGCGTCAACAAAAACGAGAAACCCCGCCGATAAAATTTAATCAACGCGTTAACCCCCGACGTGATTCGGTCCGGGCCGATTTTCACTCTGCAATCACGTAATTAGACCATTCGCCGAGAAACGTCCCCGCAGAAACGACGTTCGTGTCCGTAATTGAACTGCGTAATTCCTGTTGGTGGAATGCTGCGCCGTATAAAATTTCATTCGTATCAATAACGGTACTGGCCTACTGGCAGTAATTAGACGCGATTCTTGTCCGATCAATTATATCGAACGTACTCTGCAGCGAGCGGCGAAATCGTCAAATGTTCGCACGATGAAAAGTGCTGGGAAAAGTTGTGAAATATATGTTAACCATTTACAGTCGATCTCAAAAAATATTTCAACACTACAATTTCCGATTCTCAAGAAATTTTTCAAAAACAGCACAGTCATTTTGGAGTCATTTGAAGTAGCCAGTTTTTCTAGGTTATTTATGCACGATACATGAAGTGAAAAACTGAGGACACGTATTTGATCGACAAATGTTACAAATTGAATCGTCTGCGAAAGCATCAACCAATTTTTTCTGATTTTTTTATCGTGCCACAGACGGAAATATATCAAGAAAATCAGTGATTTGAGTTCGAAATACTGCCATTTTGTAAATTATGATTATTACTTTATTTTGATTCACGGACCACAACCACATTTATATAGTAATAATTATAATTAATATATTTCCTCATTTTTTATTTTCATGTTTGATCAATCAGATTTTGTTTTTCGAAACATACTCTATAAGTTTATACTTAAAAGAAATAACAAGAATTGTAGTGCAATAATTAGATTAAGAATAGAGTAGGTCAGAGTAAGAATGAGTGAGACAGAGAATTGAAAGTATGTTGAAAAAAGTAAATAAGATAGATCTGTAAAGTTAGAATATTGTAGAAACCAAGTCACATTTTTTAGCTGTAAGGCTTAAATAAAGCAATAATAATAATAATAACAACAATAATATATAAAAATATATCTTTACTGAATCTTTATGGATTTTGTAATGTTTATAAGCCATAAAAAATTGTCAGATAATTACCTCTTTATCTAGAGACAATATTAGTGCTCAAACAATGAGACATGAATCATGCTCAGTCATTGACCTGGAAATATCATTCAACATTGATAAGAATAGACAGAGATGACTGAAATTCGCAAAAGTAAATTTACAAAAACTGATAAACTTTTGGAAACATGTAGTATACTTTCTTTTAATTATAGTATGTATTTACATTCTCTCTAATGTACCATATAATATGACGCAATATTACATAGTTTCAGCACTTACAAATGAATTTATTGTTGCTTTGCGAAGCGTTCGTTTACTATGCCGAAATATTTTTAATGTCGAACAATTTATAAATTGTAAAAATACAATAAATCAATTAATTCAACCTCTACTAATCACATATGGATGCTCTATATCAACTCATTTTGTATATCTTTATAGAGGAGAGATGTAATTACAACTCCCTTGTAACAGTAAACTGTGAATATATTACATAACATAAAAAGGTGGACGTTTGATAATCTCAGAATCACATGTAATCAATTTGATCGGTCATAATCGGCATTACGCTGTACTTAGTTCCTGTACGTATAATTTATTCGTCTGCTGTGTCTCGTTCCAATTTAAATAAATTAAAGACGAAAAACGCTTCTATTAGCATGTAATGAGAATCGATGGAAAAATAGTGCATTTATCTTCTGTTGATCTTGCGATTCTGAACATCATAGCCTGATTGGGGATTCAGCTACAGCAGGACAACTTGCGTCTCGCGCAAGTCGCAGACGACTTCTACCCCCACTTCTGGGTCTTCCCCATCAACCTCATGTGAAGTGAAGGGGGTGGTTGGGGAGATTAGGAGTAAGGGCAGAGTTGTGCTTATTCAAATATTAGGTAAAAAGTTCTGAGCGTTTTTCGCTTTATTTATATAAGCGAAAAACGCTCAGAACTTTTTACTTCACCTAATACATTGTATTTTATATACACAGTATTTGTAACGTAACAGTAGGCTTTAAATAAATGAATAAAAGAAACATTTATACAGCCACCGATGTTGCCATAACTTCACAAAATCCGCAGTCTAATTATGTTACATTTCCTTGCTCCAGCAAAATGCTCAGTGTGCTCAGCTTCGGCAAGGTTTTGCAATTTGAATGATCGATTCGAAAGAAAAATCGATTTCACATAGAGAATTTGTTTAAAAAGAGAAATTGTCCAGCGGTCACGGAAATAATTTATAACGAGCCGGCGCCGTTGCGCCGACGCTATCAAGGACAATTACGGTGTCACGCAAATATGCGCGAAATATTATTCGGAGCAGATAAAGCGGATTTTTATGTATCGAGGCGGACATGCTTTCCAGAAACGTTACACATACATACACACGTAGTTATTTAATGAAAAACGCGGCGTGCTCGATAATATCGGTGTCTTGCGAGATTACGTGTACCATTATCACATTCCTGGGCCGTGCATTGCGAATTACTTGTGCTGAAGAAATATTAAAGTGAAAGTGAAAATTGACGATCACCGGATTGCTGAACTCGGCGAAATCATTTTCGTAATAAAGCATGTGCTGCTATTCGAAGGTGTAGCCGACCGCTGACACTCGCACGTTACAGTATCCTGAATTCTGAGGAAACCTAGAAATTCCGCTTCATGCAATTTATTCTCTATGCAAATATCACTGTCAGCGGTGCGATATTTTAACTGATAATCATTCCGGATTGAAAGAACGAGAAGACATACCGTCTTAACAGGTAATCCTAACGTTGGTTAATTATTGAAAGAAACTCTTTTCATTTGTTAACAACGTAGAGAATCGTTCACTATAAATTGCTTTTATTTATTCACATCTGACGCATATATTTAACACAGTACTTTCCGGCGACTATTTATGCATCTATATTGGAAAAGGTGAGTCCCAAGCCCATTTGATATAACTTCTTCCTTTACGGAAGTGTTCTCTGCGGCTTCGTTACGGAGTTATTGATGATAAACACGGGCTAATCATGGCATTGGCCGAGCCGGACTTTGTCCGCGGAAGCCGTGCTCTGATTGGTCCGTGTTTTTCGTTAATAACTACTCAGAAATGCCGCGGAGAACATTTTCGCAAAGGAAAAAGTCACTTCAAATGACTTTTCGGGACACTGTGTAATAGTCATTGAGAATCATAATATGTATAGATTTCCTGTAAGTAATGTATTAACAGACAAACAAGAAAGCGAGCTAATAAAAACGTAGTAAAATAGTAATATTACTTCCTTCAACACTGCGTGATAATCTGTATAAATTCTGATAATTGTTAGAGGGCGATTAGCCAGGACTGTCCAGGCTTGGGTAGATTTTTTTTGGAATAACATAACAATTAATCACTGAAAAATCATTCAAAAGGATGCTGACCTTCATCGTTAAGAAATCACGGATTCAAGGATCGTTTCCGTGTTTCCACTAGCTTAGGAGCAAAACTGCTACCAGGGGTCGGCAGGATAATGGACGACGCGCGACGCGTCGATCGATGCTGTGCGTGTCTTCAAGGTCAACCGGAAATTCGGAAGAAGCGGCCGGTTCTGGGGAATTAGCACTGACCTAGGGAAGCCCTCGAGGTCGTCGATGGCACACATTCTGAGTGCACCTATATTAAGTTAACTGCTTCATAGCTGCCGATTGGACAGCTGGTTTGCCATTGCCAACGTATAGGTATACGACCAGGGCATATGCAATGCCAATTGCACGCATCCGCAAATTTGCCACCAACTGGCACGCTTATGTTATAGAGTTACTGCGGCTCTACCTAAGTGGCTCCTCTCTCTAAGACACTCGGTAAAGGTGTGCACACAACGATTTCCTTGTTGCACTGCGATGCGCAAATGGTGATTTCCGTTCCTTTAGTGGTTGACACGTATCACGCTCTGCGCTATGAAATTTTCTGTTTCTTGGTTTCAATTGTCTTATGCAAGCACACTTATTTGTTTATTGGTAGGAGGGGTTGTATCCATTCAGACTTATAGAGAAATGCAGTTTCTGGAAATATCACGTAACGTCTCGAGCACTTGCAAATCGGTTTATCTGAAATTATTTGCTAGGGGTGGGCGGCTACCCGAAAATTTGTGTTGTTCGGAGATTGGGACGTCATAGATATTCGGGTTCCTTCTGTACAATTGTTGGTAACTGGTGGAAATATCGTTAATGTTTAGCATAGTTTTTTGCCTGCTAATGTCACGTCAAAGTTCTTTTAATCTGAAATGAAATTCTGTTTTTCTGTTATTAATATAAAAAAATATAGACATACTTCTTTCTTATATTTTCTTATGGGAAATTATAAACGATGACGAGGTATAATTACTGTAGCTGCAAAATAAATCACGAGACAGCTGAAGGTAAAACTGGATGATTTTTTGAACGACTACTAATCCAATTACAAAACTTCTTTATTTTTCATTATTTTTTTATGCATTTTTTTCCAACTTATTTGTGATTTAATTGACGGTATGTAGTGTGCCTTCGGCCGCGTGGTCCGTGTTTACACGCGCTGTTCTTTTCTACGTTCGACGCGGTCGGCGAGATCACAGAAAAACGATAGAACCACGGGATCTAAGAAACATCACGGATCCGAGAGTTTTCCTTAAATCAAGGCTTTATCGTATATAGCAAAAATAGGTAATTTCAAACAGTGGAAAGATTCAGAGAATTTAATATCAATGCATTTCTTGCAATAAAATCACCGAAGCGAGACATTTTCTGTTTGGCTCCCAACTGTTGCAATCGATGAAAACAGTTTTTATCTATAAAGATCCTTAGTCTAGATATAATATTGAGTAATTGCGAAAATCATGGATTACTGTGTACACCTGATACGATGCCTGTGATTTCCTAGCGAAAATGTACGGGATGTTATGGGTCTGGCTGATGACTAATAAAAGCTATTAATGAATAATGGGCATCGGTGTACACGGTCGGTGATGGCGACTGATTTCTTCACATTAGAACTTAATTAACCATTTCGTAAGTCAAACGTAGGCCTGATCGCCGAAGGAAACGATGTTATATCACGCTAACACCTGTGCCGCCGCTTGCCACGCATACCAAGGTTGCAATGGAAAACGATATAGCCAATGTATGTATATAAGTATTCACTCGGGAGACACGCAGATTTACCATCGGTGATCCGTAACTAATGAGAATTCTGCGATTACAAGTGCCACAAGCAGTGGGCATGCGTTCCAGTTTGAACTTCAGTTTCGTATAAAAGAAACCTTACGTATAAGGACGGTGGACATTCAACGTTGGCCTTAATCGCGTCCACACGCGTATTCACGCGTGTTACCTAAAGCAGCAACACGCGATATATATGTGCTCGCCTTTATTTGCTCCACACTACCTCTTCTCACAGCATTGATACGGTTTATCGGTATCATCGTTTCGCCACACCGATTACGAAATAATAAAAGGTCGACGCGACAGTCGACCATTCGTGAAACCAACATACGGTGACTCTTATTAATATTCGGACACTCGTATGAAGATAACTTTTTTAATATTGGACCATACGACTGGGATTTTTTTTGAGGAATTGGAGCACAATTAGTTTACTACACGACGTGAAAAAGAAATCTTTAAAAATATTACAATTGTTGTGGAATTACAGAGAAAATACTAAAAGTTGTCGTTTACAACTTTTTCTGTAGGCATATATTGAAAATTTAAAAATTACATTTTGTAGATCTTATCGATTATACTGTATTTTGAAATTTTCATCAACATCGGTAGACGTGGACAAAAATTGCAGGCATAAAAAGATGCAAGAATCCTTAGATTTGTTATAGGTATAGGCTGAAAATGGTGAAAAACTGCAATTTTCTTTGTTAACCTACAGTAGTAGGTAGAAAATCGATATTTCTGATGTAATTATTTTTTTTTAAAGACTACGTACGAAATAAGCTTTGAAACTTCAGAAAGTGTTTAATATCTTGTTTTTTTGTTGCATTCACAAGTTCTTATTGTTATTTTCGAGGAATTTCTAAACTATATGTATTTGCTAAATAAACCAATGGTTTAAAGCATTCAGAAGTAAGAAAGAATTGTCCATTTAGAGTGCTTTTTAAAAGTCTATAGATTTGAATCACGAGTGAAGATCATTAGCATGATATTGTCTCTGTAATCATGCTTGTTCGCTGCAGTATTAGTCTCAATGCAAATCATTGAATGTTTACAATCTTTAACGCGCATCATTAGGTGAGACATAAATACAGTTAGGGTCAACCTCATCTTTATACCATCTTATTTACTCATGAATTATACATTTTACGGTGCATTGTTAAATACTATCGCGGCCTCTTTTTTTAGGCTACGAAGAATGCCGCTCATAATTATTCGAAGGATGGAGTTTTTCGCTTGACCCCGCTTTTCACGAAGAGACATAAAAAGCCTGTTTACTGTGAACTCGGACATTTTTTCCTATAATAATCGTTTTTACACTCGTGCAACTAAATTTTTATTAGACACTAACAATAAGTAAAAGACAACAAAAGTAAATAGCAGTTAGCCAACAAACTTCTTGCGACCAGTGCAAATGTTTAATTATTTGCTATCTATAGTCTCTAGTAAAGATTAGGCATATTAACGAGAACTATTTAAACAGTTGGTTACAAAAGTTGCAAACGATACAAACATAAGTTGTTCATTTTTATTTCCTATTGTAAGTACTAATTGTAAGTACAAAGTATAAAGTAATACGTCAAGGTCGAAAGGTCAACCACTTGTCTTGTTGCGTCTTATTCTCCTCATCACGAGGATAAAAAGTACAAAAGATACAATGGGTCAAAACACATTCGTTCTCTGAAAAAATGATGATAAAATTTTTAACTGATTTTATTTATATGAAAATGAAAACATAAATAAAATCAGTTTGACAATGAAAAAACTTCACCATGACATTATAAGAGAACGATTCAGGTTTGACCGATGGTTCCTTTCGCACTTTTTTTTTTGAAATTCAATGTTAAAGTTAATATTGTGGCACCTTTCTTAGATGAATTTCCACCAAACCGAGGATGTAGAATCGACATATCATTTCTGTACACCCTGTACAATTCATCTGTTATTCGTGTATAATGAATAATTGAATTTATCGGTTACTCTGAATAACATTTGCCCAACAGTGGTTGTGGACCATCGTGCCGTGTCGGTACCGTCGCGGATCCAGCTTTAACAATTCAAAGTGAGAGCTGCTTAGAAAGGAGTCGATCACTATTCCTGACCACGTAACGATATTTGACTTGCAGTATAGCCCTAATCGTAGATTTGCTATGGCCGCGTACTTACAGCGAGGCAATGGACGCGTCAGTCGTTTAGTACTGCTCGATTCGCTACTTGTCTCTCGGCTCTCCTTCTCCGTTCGCAAGAATCTCTTTCTGGGTCAGAAAATATACGACATGTGTCGGTCGATATGACTAACAATAAGTCATCGACTCTCGCAGCTACCTCGGATAATTCTCCTTGCTGCATCCATGGATAACGAAGACGCGAATAAGTGATAATCGATAATATTAAACGTCATCAGTTCGGACGACTGCGAATAAAACTGTATCGAGTCATCTTAAAATTATTATGACTTGCTTGCGTCTATCCCTCCAAACTGATTCTAGAAGCAATCGTCCCGTTTTATAATATTATTTAGAGTGTATTATTTTATCTGTCAAATAATTGTATGAATTAGATTAATATTTCATTCTCTGTTTTATTATTTGTTTCTTTGATTCTTGAGTGGACCTCAGAGCTGAGGTACATTAGAAATTGTTAAAATAATAATTTCATAACATTCATTGTTTTTAGCGAATTGTTCTTCTTTTTATTCTGATTAAAATTTGCTAAGTGATCTTAAAGTCACTTATTCAGCCTCAAGAAACTAAAAAGTTTTAAAAAAATAACCGTCATTCTACCGTCAATCGGTATCAGTTTGTATCAGCAAAGTTTGAAAGAGAATCAAGATTGTTTAGCTATCGAATATTTATGTAAAGGAAAATCTGTATATTTTTCCAAAAAATAACAATTTTTATAAAATTACTTTCTCAAATTATGTCATAAAAACAGATTGTCACTTTTTACAAACGCAATTCCCAATTCTAATTTCGTAGCTCTCCGAATAGGTTAAAGTGAAATGTTCGAAGGATTGCAAGTATTATCACTCTGATTTCAGCTTATGCAACATCGATCTCGAGATAGCGTGGGTCGCTAAGTGAATGATTAAACGCGGAGTCCTAGGTAATCATTGGACGGAATTATTGCGAATGATTAGTCGCAACCACGTGCTAACGCTTTATGATTAGTGGTGTGTTTATTGTAGAGAATAAGTTTATTATTAATCAATTTCACGCTGTCCGATTCGCATGATTACGTTTCTCTTTGCTGCGACAATAAAAATGCGAGTGACAGTCTTCGGTGTAGCTACTTGTTAACAGACAGCGGGTTTTATACGTTTATAACAAAAATGAGTAGATGTAATTTAGAATTGTAAACGCAAATTAGAAGAATTTAAATATACTGTTATATTACTAAACATATTAAGAGAAAAAATAAATGTCTATTTCACTCCAGATTGTTGCAATTCGGGTAAAAAATTTTTATTTTGCATAGACATCTGCTGTCTACTTATTAATTAGGATACAAAAAGATCTCGACATTTTCAGTACTGTAGTAATCCCGAATCTAATTTTATACTAATTTCAATTATTATTATTCATAAATTATTTCATGTTTTACGAACATTCGAGTTTAACAGACCAATTGATTAATTGTCTGAGGCAATAAACTGTCAATATGTTCCGCCTGCAATGCAAACAATTAGTTATAATAATTATAATTATTCTCGTATATTGATGCAAAAGAAAACTAGGTGGAGGTTTTTCATATTAGTTAGAATAGTGACAATATCTAAAAACATTAGGTAAAATGCTTTACAGACTACAGAAAGTAATCGCTATACTTTGACACTAGATTACAGGCTAATATTGGAGAATTATATGAAATCTGTCGTGAAATGATACGTAATTACACAAGTTTTATTTTAACGTAATCGTTCCATATTAGAGAACCAGTACCGAGTTTCCGGTATCACATTCTTCAGATTTCCGGTTGGTGTTCAACGACTTATGGTCGTGCTATTTCTTCACGGTCATCTAACTAAATGTTATCTTAAGTATCACTCGTTCAGGCTGGATTTATGTTCTTCAATTTTTATACTCCTCTGGTGATCAATTATTTGTTACTAATTCCCTGATACGTATATGAATAATTTAACTCGATAAGGATACTATCGTTACCGTCGTTTAAATGGCATATGTTTAGGCAAGCTTGGTCTATTATTTCTTTTATGTAAGAAACTGAGATAAATGTTATCTTGACCCCATTATTATTTAGTTTAAATTTGTGAATTTAGTTTAAACACTATTCTTTAAACACTACAGAAATTTAAACACACAATTTACACAATTTCCTTAAAACACTTAAAAATCGCTAATGAATGAACGCTGTTTTGGAGACTGTTTAACTAAAAAAAAACAGTATTGAAATTTCATTCTTCAGACCTTTAACTACGTCGGACAACAAAGATTGTACGACGTGCGGAAAATTTTGGAATCGACTTTTTCCGACTTTTCCGGTCAAATACCTCACTGTGCACTCCGGCGGTCAACTAATTTACTAATCACAAGAAATTCGGAAATCGGATGATTTCAACGGTGCTTACGGTGCGTCCTCCCTCCCTTCGAAGAACAGAACCGGGTAGGCCGATGTTCCCCGGAACGATTTTACCGGTTCCCCGTCCGCGAGACAGATCGCGCACACCTATCGCTACCAAGTGTGCATCGCGAAAAATCATGGTGGGGCCGAGCGGAGCGGAGAGTTGGTAGGCTTGCCCGCTGACTACGTTCTCTCACTCGCGGCTTGTCAGAGTCCACAGTCCTAACTCGGCCTCAGGCTAAGATAGATTGTATCTTTCGTCGGGTTCGATCTTACCGGGAAAAGAGAGAGAGAGCGAGAGAGGGAGAAATAAAGAAAGAAAGGAAGAGAGAGAGAGGGATCTTCTCATCTCGCGCGCGTCAGCCACGTCGGCCCTGACCGACCTCCTCTATCACGACCGATCGAACAATCGTCCAGTGTCGCCGAAATTCGCACGAGTCGCTGCCGCTGAAACTTGCACGGCTCGTCGCATCGCGTTCGCGCACTCTCTGCTTTTTCGCGCGTCGACGAGTTTGCGAAACTGTTCTTGCTTCCTGTTCCACCCCCCTCCCGCAAGCTTGTTCGGTTGTTTACCCAAGTGCTGGTGAACAAGACGAATCCAGGATACTATTCTTGTGACCCGGGATACACGGTTACACTCAGCCACCGAACCAGGAGGTAAGGGTCTCAACACTTATTTTCGCACCAGCTGATACAGCTGCTACCTGTCGCGGACAGGTGCGTGGATCGCGGGATCGACGATTGAATTTTTGCGTAGTCATTCGTCGATTCGGAAACAATTCTCAGGCTTTTTCAAAGAAATATCGGTTGTTGGATGAACGTTGTTATAACGTACCATCAGGGATATCTTCGTTGCAACAAATGGGAATTATCATGATGGATTGTTACCGTGTTAACCCTCCGCACTCCGAATTATTTTTTAATTTTCTTGCCGAAAACTACTATTTTAAGTGTTTATTTGAAATTTACTTCAAAGGACAGGCCTTTGACTGCTACGTATTTGAAACAATTTTGTTTACTAATTATATTAAATATTACTCAAACTTTGTTGTAATTTATATTTGTCGAAGTTATATTTGTTTTTATCCAAAAATAAGACAATTAAATGAATAAAGGAAGAACCAAATACATATAAAAATCCGTGTTATTTACATTTCTCTTTCTCTGATGTCGGACGTGCAAAGGGTTAATGATTACACAAAGTTTTATTGTATAATAAAGCTATAGACTGTAACAGCATTTCTTGATCGAAACGTTTTATAAGAGTCGCATTATAAAATCGGACATTTCATGCAACAACCTAATAGTTAAAAAACATTTCTTCAGACCTAGAATATTTCCATTCTATATGGTTTTGTTCGTTTTATGAAACTGATACAATACATCGTACAATACTTAAATCTTTAGTAATGTATTAAATATGAACTTTAAAATAATGTGTAAGCAATATTTTGAATAACGTTATAGTAATTTTTAGTGGCCATTCGAGTGCTAAGGGTTGATAGAAAAATTGATGAACCTCCTGCTTTTCTTTGAGCGATTCGTGACAGTATTCCAGCGAAGATCGAGTCGCGAGACAATCGCGGACGTTCACGGGTTCGGAGCTCGTAAAACTATGAAAAAGTCAGTGACGTATTTCATGCACCTAAACTACTGGAAGTATTAACCCCTTGCACTATAATATGATGGAGATTTCAAACAAAAATGATTTATTTCTGATAAACTGAAATAAAATTCTGTTTCTCCGTTATCAATATTTAACCACTAGTAAAAATATAGGAATACAATAAATTTTCTCTTTCGGCTAGAAAATTATAAATGACAGAAATTCTAATCGTTGTATGTGTAAAGAAGATCGTAGCGAAGGGGGTTAGTGTAGATAGCATTTCCTTCTCGTTCAATTTCTCTGATCGTACTGATAAATGTACCATTGGTGTCGTTAACATCTCACTAAATTAATATTTACTCTATGACTAGACAGCGGGTACATGTATATGCAAAGTAAAAATTTTCTTCCTGAATTATAGCAAACTGGAGTCACATAAAAATTATTTTCTTTCTTGATATGTTTGATAGGTTGAAAATAATATAACAGTATTTTGAAATTGTTCTAATATTTTTACCGTTTTACAATATAATCCACTGTCTAATAATTCGCTCACTGACCATAGAAAAATTATGTTTATAAATTCTCGTCTTGGTGAAGTATTTTGAAGTTCTACATAAATGAAACTCCTCGTGTAACACAGTCACATGAGACTACAATCGCGAGCAACCATAACTACGTTTGTATTAAAAGATAACAGAAAATGTTGAGTTTACTATGACGACATGGTCGCAAGATGTTCAGATGTTAGAAGCAGTTTAGTTTTCTCTGGAAGATATCGGTCGAACTTTAAAACTGATTGGTGTATCTGATTACATTCAGAACACATTTGTAACGCTGTGCTTTGTTTTCTGTTCGACAGTATTCTCTTTCTAATGCAAATCGGATGGGTGTTCCTACCTGAATTTCGTGCAGATAGGACGCGATATCTGTCTTGTGTCATACGGCTTTGGTGAAACCGCTTTTCCGGTATTAGAAGCAGAGTCGTCGTGTTTTTCTAAAATTAGAACGAAACGTTAGAAATCGAGTAACGCAACCTCGAGACAGTCAGGGTCGAGCTATAGGGTGCAGGTCGACTTTGTTTTGATCTGCGATAAATGCCGATAAACTTTATTATGCAGCTGCCTTTTACTCCGAGTTCCCCCTATACATATAATTATTACAATATTACGGACTGTTTTTATTCATTACTGTTTCCGCGAAGTTAGCGTTCTTGTTGGATGATATTTAAATAAAATGCGTGAACAATTAGGATTGGCTGTTTTCCTAATTAGTTTCTGGTATGGGTTTCGTAAGCAGTAGTGCCAGTTATCTGGTTTGGCTATGATTGTACGAGATCTTATTGTGTGCGAATCTCTGTTCTGCTCGAAATCTTCGAATAACAGCTCATCTTTGAATGGACTTATCGCTACTAGCATAAGAATATGACTCATCCAGTTGTCTTTTAAAGAACTGTCTTATCCTTCTGACTAAATGTACATGTTGGAGGGAACAATGCAGTCGTTTATTTGGTAGTTGTCGAGCATAGCTGCACATTCATTCGTCATTTTCTGTCTGCTTTTTGTTAATTACTGAAGCATGACATAGTATACTTCACTATACTATGAAAGTATGGTTTCAAAATTGACATAAATGCTTTCGAATTTCGAATGAAATTAATATTGTTACAGTTTGCCAACTTCATTTAGTTTTTATTATCAATTAAGAGGTAAACAAAATCCTTGTAAATGAAAAAATATTGTTATCCAAATGCAGCGAGTGTTTCACTAAAAAATATATTTTCCACTAAATGAGAAATTAATGATTTTTTCTTTTTCGTACAGAAGCAGAATATTGTTTAACATAGTTAATTGAAAGTATAGGTAAAACTCGTAATTGACTTATTTATTGACTCATTACGCATTAAATATTTTAGAATTTCACTTATATCTTGTTAAAAATTTCTGTATGATGTTGCAAGTTTTAGAATGGGTTGTACCATGTTGTTTTACCAACGATAAGTAAATACTGGAAATTCACTTGAGTTTTATGATAGATTATCTCGATAAAAACGTCGTGAAATGACGATCGGTAGTTATCGTTTCTGCCATGAACAGTTCATATGTATTAAGGGCGTAGTCTTCTCGATAATACAACGATGGGGTTTTTCAGTAATCAAAAACGTTAGATAAAAGATCATTCTAGGCTGCAGTCGCCGTCAAAGTCCTATTTTTACGTTTACGAGGCGTAATTTGTATTAATCGAAAGCATACAGCTGCGCGTATAGCTATTTTCATAAAGCTGCGACAGCTACTAGCTGCCGAATAATGCAAATTACGCGTAACGTACCTCGTAAACGTAAAAATAGTACTTTTGAGGGCGACTGCGGCCTAGAATGATCTTTTATCTAGCCCTTTTGACGACTGAATTTTATTTGTTTCCAACAGCTAGTGTCGCTGAGATGCTAATAAAATCGACTGTTTAGAATTGTCGTAACATGTTCACTGGAATTTGATCGTGCTACACGCAACGGAAGTCGCTTTAACCTTTGATTTCTTTCAGTTCATTAAGAATTCTTTTATGAGAATTGTTTTTCTATGCTTTATCTCCACATGAACGTCGCTCAATTTACATTAGTGACAATAGCGTTCCTTATTCGTTCAACCTGAATCTCATACTTTCGATCTTATTACGCAATTATGGAAAAATGTATTGCAAAATGTCTGCAATTATACTTTGCGAGCAAAAGGTGGTGATTTTGGTATCAAGACATGTTTGAAACAGGATTTGGTCCTTATTTGCTCTGCATCTGCTGACCAAAACTGTTGCCAAATACCGAGCCTAATGCGGAAACAGTTTTCATACATTACAAAGTTAATGAATTGGTAATTACTTTTAAATAAGTATTTGATGTGCATCTTTGCAAGAAATGAAAGTTTGAATTTCTTAACAATTCATTTACATTTGATTTGATTTTGTTTTTACAAAAACTTACTTAAAAATGCTTTATTTATAAAAGGGTGAAATTGATTTGCTAAAGGGTGTATTTGAAGGGTGTTTGGTCCAAAAGTCGGTACAAAATTCATACCAAATCAAGAGTAGATTGCTTACTGGGTGAATAAGGGTAAATCCTTCTAATGTCACTGCAATTTATTACATCGACTAGTCGTTTTCATGACGGTTGCATAAAATCGACAGTAATCAGTTCTCACGGTTTTTATGGCCCCGCGAAAGTATGAAGAACTGTTACAGTAACGTCGCAGCGACACACCTCCGTTACTCCTACAACTACTTCATTCATGACTCCCCCTACTCCGAGCACTACAGTCGACTATTCTTACCTGAACTTGTACTATACGTGGAGCAACATATGCGAGTTGTCTACCAGTGCGTGTCAGGACACGCATGTCGGTTTTACCATTGCCTTTTTTGAACGGTGAAGACGCCGATGGCGGAACGTATCGGCTCCACCGTTCCTGTTTAACAGGAAATCATTTCTGTCTCAGTCAGTCATCGTAATATTTTCGAAGTATCGACACGTGTAAGCGTGATCGCATTGCTACGTATATCACGATTAGTCACGCCCTGGGAACATGTTTTCCGTCTCCGGCTTCTGACACAAATAATTACGAAATAACTACCACCTCATTGCCGAGCGACGTCCCGCGCGATTAGACTCCAGATCTTTATGCTAAATGAAAATCTATGCTGTGGAAATCTTTTCATCATCTTGGAAAATTGTTAGCATTCATTCCATGCCACAGGAACTACAGTGACTGCCATATTAATATTCGGACATTCTCCAAAAAACGATAACTTTTCTAACATTGGATTGTACGATTTGATCTCTTCTGGGAAGCTAGGACAGTTAATTTACTACAGGATGTGAAAATAAATTTTTTCATAAATTGCAATTGGTCGGAATTGCAGAGAAAATACTTAAACTACAAAGAAACTAAAATTTGCATTTCACAACTTCGAAAATTTAAAAAATACGTTTTGTAGACCTGTGTCAATTGTATGCATTGTGAAAGTTTCATCGAAACCGGTTGATTCTGGAAAAAATGACAGACATTAAATTGTTCTAACGTTTTTTCTTTTAGTTGTTTTTTCAGTCCAGTTACACATTTTCTAAATTCTTTTCAAGTTGTTTACTTTTTGTACAGACTTGAAAAATTGGAATTGATTAAGGAAATAGCATTTGTTTACACTATGATATTTTAAATAATAGGGATTTTTATTTTGATAAGTTTGTCCTAATTTTGTGACGAATATTCAATTATCTCCACAATTTGTATATATTGAAATGATTAGTCCTGAGATGCAAGGCGTAATGGTCACTTTTCGACAATCTAACAATAAGACGAACTGGAGTTTTATTTTATGCGTGAAACAAACCGAATGGAGATCCTTGAAACTCTTTTATTTTACTCTTTTTCGATGATCTTTGAATGCAGTAGAAGCATAAAGATACGGTATTCACGACGTAAAAATAGACGACACCTGATGCAGTCCAGTATTCCTCGTTCCCTAAGGACTTCTCCGCACTTTTGCTCGGGTTAACCCATCGCAAATAAGATACCACATTATCTTTCTTGGAATTGATAATGCATAAAATACATATATTGACACAATGTACATTTTTTTAGCATTGGCACGTATTTGCCACCCACGTACTCGATTGAAGTTAAATTATCGGTGTTAAACTGTGGATCTTTGTGCAAACTAAAAATTGTTAGTATCACAATTACAAGAAAAGTCAGTTAAATAAAATTTGTCAAGAGAAAAAGTCAATTTTTATTTAACTCACTTTTCTTGTAATTGATACAAACAATTTTTAGTTTGCACAAAAATGTAGTGTAAACTGCGGATTTTATTCATTTATGGCAAAAATGAGTACGGGAAGTGGAACTCAAATTAATGAATTGATGCATATTATTTACAATCCATTAAAATTGTTACGAGAAAAAAGTCAATTTTACTGGATTGTAAATAATGTACCAGTAATACTCAATTCATTTTATGCTTCACCTACTCAGTTTTGTCATAAACGAATAAAATCTGCAGGCTACAAAAATCATATTTTTCATTAAGAAATCTGATTATGAATGTTTCATATCTCAATCAACTGCTTCATGAAAGAATTGTTTCGAACCTCGAAAGTGAGAATAAAAATTGAATAAAAAGGGTAGAAATTGTAACAGGATGATTATTTGCCACACGTGTGATGCTATCGTTCGTAATTATGCCATTATTAATTGTATCCTTACTAAGAGGAAATTCTCTTTCACGCTTCCATTGTAACCGCCTGTATTCATGAACTGACTGAACTTCTAACAATCTTCTTCGTCCTCATTAATCGAGTAGCTCGCCAAGTCACAAATTAATTGCATTAATTACTGATGTCTTAAACTCAAACAATTAAAGCAGATGTGCCAATTAATATTATTCAGTTAGGGTATAACGCACTTCTTTAGTATGCTAACGTTTGTTACTAGACAGCGGATTTTATGCATTTATAATAAAAATGTGTAGGTGCAATTTAGAAGGTGTAAACAAATTAAAACAATTTAAATATACTGTGTTATATATTATTTTCAATGTATTAAACACATTAAGAGAAACAGTACATTTCTGTTTCACTCCAGATTGTTGCAATTCGGGTAGAAAATTTTTAATTTGCTTAAAGATCCGCTGTCAATTAAAAGAAATCGTTAGTAATAGCTTTGTTTGTTATTCTGTCGGAAAATATTTTTCAAAGAAATTAATGTACCATGTCGTATGCTACTTATCGGCCATTCTGAAGGTCACCTAACCTTTCGCTCCATAGTGAGTTATTTCGGTTCTAAATTGCTCCATTGAGAGTGCGCGAATATCCTACCTCAAGGACAAAGATCTCGAAACACTTAATTTTCTTAAGTGAGAAAGCGATGACGCGGAGACTTGCTCTCTGCCGAGGACCATATTGACACATTGTTTCCGACTGTCATTTCGTTGCATAATGTCTAGCTGCGCCACGAGATTGCTGCGAGTTTTATTTTAATTAAAATGCCCGTATTATGCTTGTAAAGATTGTTATAATAATATTACTATGTCGTGGACGAAAGCTTTGTTCGATATTTTCGCCGACCAATTCGTTGAAGAGAATGCTGTTCTCAATTCACGCAATGTGTATCAGTGATTGAGTTTCTCAGGCCTCTAATAGGATCGATGCTCGATTAATTAATTGATTGAATCCTGATCGAAAGTAACTGACGTAGCATGTCGTGGTACGGTTAGTGTTAAAATGTCGCATACTGTGTGCCGTTAAAAAATAAGGAAAAGTTGAAAATGTTGGAATTCCCGGTTCTGGCGACGATCGCTTTGTATTGAATTTTTTCCTTCAATCTCATCAGTGAATTACTCCGCGAGGTCAGAATATGCAAGGCTGAAACGTTGTTGACGATGCTACGGTTGACGTTAGTAAACTATAGACTGTAGCCGACATGATAACAAGTTTCACAGTATTTACAACCACGCAACGTCATCGGACCCACCTTTGCAATTCCAGTCGCTTCGACTCAACGTGCTGGATTAATAAAACCGTGCGTTTCGTTCCATCCGACTAGACGGGTCAAAACGACTTGTTTCCGATTTTTCATGCCACAATGGTGAAAACGTTTTCGTCAGAAATCCTTTAACCCTTGCCGTATATATCATTTTCTTTACAGTTACTGTGATTAAAACGTCTCTATCTTTTTATATTTTTTATTTTTAAAAATTTATATTTTTTATATGGCTACATTTATTTTAATGCTTAACAATTGATTGCAAACGAAGAAAATTTCATTTCAGTTAATATATTTTATGCTTAATTACCAATAGATCCAGGAATTATTTAAGCACAATCAAGCATTCATACGATTACCACTTATTTAGAAATAATTCTTTTAGGTACTTTCAGATGAAGGTAACTGAAAAAATTAGAGCAACAAGATAAAAGTGCAATAAAAACATACAAAATTACAGATTAATTGAAATCGTTCCTCTCTTTATAGAAAATTCGAAACAATCATTACGGATTCCCGAAGTCACTAGGGTGGCTCTTATTTACTCTTGTCAAAATTTCTTTTACGGCTTCCCCCAGGCTTGTACCAAATAATTTAAAAAAAAAATCTGTGCAAAGTTTAAACGCACACTTAAAAATAAATATAAATTCCACAAATATAAATTACAAGAAAGTTTGAGAGAGCTATATTTAATATAATCAGTAAGCAAAATTGTTTGAAATAAGTAGGAGTCAATGGACTGAGTTGTTGGCAACAAAATTGAAATAAAGTCCTGTTAAATAAAGTCCCTTAGGAGAGTGTGGAAATTCTTGAAATGTTCAGGTCACGAAAATTCCCCTGTGACCTAACGAAAGCTACATATACTTTGCTTCGTAAGTAAGGGCTGTTGTCGTCCATTTCGTTTTTGGCAGCTGGCGGCTCGATGACCAACTAAAGATAGCTTGGGTGGTGAAAAGTCACTGTCACGAGGCGCTTTTGAAGTCGGCGTTGTCGTTTGTCACCGGCGACAGTGGTTGGTTGTCCAACATTTATATTATACGGGGCAGTTAATGTAATTGTCGTTTATGCGAACTTCGTGGCGACAGTATTAAAGATTAACGAGGTTACGTTTGGTGACAGCATTGCGCCGAATCTTATCGTTGTTCACTAATATTTTCACTATATATTGTAACAAATATGTTACAATTAATAAAAATGTGTTCCTTCTTTTAATGGTTTTAATAAATCGGAAACAGCGTAATAATATTCTTCAAATCTTAATCTAGGTACAAACGGTGTACAAGCTATGTACAAAAGAATAAAGAAATTTTAAGAATTAATTAGTAGCATCTTATCCATAGACTGCAAATATTATGCATTAAAACAAAACGGTAAAAATATTCAAAAAATTGAAAAATACCGTTGTATTATCTCCAACTTGTTACACAATTAATTAAGGAAATAAATAAATGTAGCCCCTGCAGATATTTTGTTTGGTTGTTGTACTATGTATACTATGTATATTAGCTGTGTATTCTTGATGAAATATTCTATTGTTCGAAGAGAAACATTCGCATGCAGATAAATATAGAGTTATCCACTGAATTGTGACATCAATCGCAGTTCTCGTAACCGGAGAGACAGAAAAATTGTCTTGAAATGTCTGCGAACTTCATGCGATATTTTACGTTGGGTTTTATCATCGCACTCATCGATGTGATAACGTACCGTGTACTAAAGATAGAATAACGCGAACTTTATCTGCTTTCTTAATGTCATATAGCACTTACCCGAATTGTTAGCATCTGCTTTACGATGTGTATCTAAAACGTAATATAACTTTTAGAAAATATGTGTAGTTAATGAGGCGATGTTTATGCGATATAAACGGGAATTTCTATAAACTCCTGTACAAACCACGTGAGAAAATTGAGTATTACCCATTTTTTTGAGAATGTTAGCAATGTATTAAGCGTTAAATTAACAATTTTTTTCAGAATATTAGCAATGTATTAAGCGTTAATAACGATTATGATCTTGCCATGAAATTCATAGCTTCGGTTAATATTCGAGTAATGGAATATTTGTGTCACGAATAAAATCAAATGCCTGTTTGATCGCCCATTTCTTTTGTAATTGAATTTACATATTTCATTTAAAATTTCAAATTGTACAATTCGCGTACTGTTGAGTAATATATTAATCTACGTATATGTCAGTAAGGAAGTGTTATTAAAAATTGTGGTTGCATAACTGTAGAGAGTAAGTAAATATATGTCGTTTATAGTTATCTTATGTAACTCTTTACTATCCGTTATATAATTCATGTATATAATAAAAATGCACGTACGCGACGGGAATTATCTAAAATTTTATTTGGAGAAGCGATTGAGGTGAGAAAAATGTTACGTATACAAGATTACAAATCTACTTTCATAATAATTTTATCGAGACGCATTGTCACGTAACAATAATCATTTATCATTTGACTCGTAAGAGTCGGTACACATAGTCCATTGAATTTTTCAAGTCATGAACATAAAGTGACTTTACATTTAATGTAATTACAAAAGCAGTTCAAATCGGTACAAATTACGGCTCAGCAGTTAATATCAGTCGAGAAAATTAGTAACATTAGAAATATTTAGCACAATAAAAAGTTTCATAAAACGTTGTAAGAACCTGATACGCTACGTTCTAATAGAAAATACAGTTCGGAAAAAACATTAGTTGTAGAATGATAGAATTCATAGAATATTATTATTAGACTGCGGATTTGTATACATTTATGAAGAAATTAACTGGGTGAAATATAAAACACAGTGAAAAATATAAAAAATCTGAGACCATTTTCATGTTGTTTTCAATGTAAACTGACTATTAAGGGGTGAGATGAATTTTGATTTAACTATTGCATCCTCCAATTGATGCAGAATATTTTTATTTCTCATAAAGATCCGCAGTCTAATTATTATATTTTTGTGTCCAGCTAAGGTCTACTTAGATTTTATAAATGACAGCTACGTCGATCGTGCCAGCGATATTCTAATTTTCGAAATCACCTTTCAATATTAATTACAAGCCTTCGATTAAATATTTCCCGCAAAACCGCAGCTTATCAATTACACCGCTCCACGAAACAGGACGTTGCGCCAACACCTCGAATTACACAGAAATATGGAAGCGATTAGGCGAGTTTGTTGCTCGACTGATCTCGGCTGGTTCGTGGATCTCTCTGATCCTGTGACGCATGTGTCATGCATGTGAACTTTCACAAGGGTCACGCACCTCTGCCAGAGAACATAGAACTGTCGCGCTTTTCACAGCCGACTGTAGGAAAGCTGGAAAGTTCAAAGAACATGACAAAGTGAAAGGAAGAAAGAAAAACTGCTCGAAGAACAGAAAACATACATGAGGCGTATGTAAACTTCTTGAACTAAGAACGAACAATTTTTTTCAATTTCCAACAATTTTTCTTTATCCTTTTCACATACGAATTAAATGAAATTGAATATGATCAAAGACACATAATTATTCACATATAGTCCATCAAATGTGAAATGTCCAAAAAATTGTTTTCGTAAATGATTTTCCAGAAAATATTTTTTTCCCAGTCAAACACGTATTTGCGTTGCTCATAATCGAACAGCGGATTTTACACATTTATGTTAAAAATGAGTAGCTGTAATTTAGCTGCGGATCTTTATGCATTTATGTAGAATATACAATTCGGTACAATTTAGTCAGATTTTTATTTGTATTGGATCTATATAAAGGCTGTTCCCATCAAAAATAGGATTTTATTTCATGTACCTTTCTTAAAATTGGTCTATAAAAATTGAAAATTGAATACACATCCGCAGTCTAATCATTACAGCCGACAGAGTTTTTGCTACTACGCGGAACGCAAAGAGTTATATTTCAAGATAATTAATAACATTCTCGACGAATGATTAAGTTTAATGGGTCCATTTGACAGATGGAGGGTTAACTCGTAAGTGGTACAGCCGTACAGTTCCAGTCGCGTAGACATAGAATACACATTTATTGCGTTCATTGGGGAGTCCTCTTGATCTATGCGCATGGTACTTTGAATGATCAAAAAGTAGACAAGTAATTTTACGGTGTCCCGAGTTACACGATCGTTGTGACAGAGGAAATCAGTTGACGAAGTTGTGCATATAATTTATCCTTGTATGGTCATCGTACTTTTTTGATTAAAAATCAGGGGCATTAAGAATCGGGTCACATCGATACTCATCAATATTCAGCGCACAATAATCAAACACGTTGCTAGACAATACAGCTGCGACAAGACACTCATTCGAGTTCCGTACGGTTGTCGTGTAACGCAGAACTTCCGTAACACGTGTGACGTATTTCCGTGATGAAAGGCTTGTTCCGTTTTAACTAATTTCTGCCTTGTTAACTCTATTGTATGCTAATGTGAACAGTGGAGAATTCATATGTGAATGATTCGAATTTTTTGGGTTTCAAATAAGAATTAGTTAGAAGAGAAATTAGAGTCAAAATTAATAAATTAGTTGATCTTTACTCTGAAAATTATTGTTTCTTCATGTTTATAACAGGAATTGGTTAGAAGAGGAAAAATAAAAATTCACCTCAAGGTAGAATGCTACAAATTTATTATAATAAATTCGCTGATTTCGCGGATTCCGCTGAAATTTAAATAAAAATTCATCTCAAAGTGAAATGCTATAAATTCACCAATGTAAACTTTGAATATTATTATTTTTTTACGTGTACGCCAGAAATTGGAGTGAAAATTCATTTCATAAGGTAAAATGCTATAAATTCATTAATAAATTCGCTGATTTATACTTTGAATATTATTATTTTTTTATGAACCAGATATGTATTGATTAGTGGAGAAATGAGAATAAAAATTCAATTCAAGGTAAAATGCTATAAATTCATCCGTGTAAACGTCGACGATCAATATTTAAAGCCAGTGACAGAAGTCTTGAATTTATCAACGCGATTCGTAGGAGCTCGCGCTGCCTACGATAAGTGTGTATTTTAAGAAATCTTCTCGTGAGAACATTCTTCATGGAGTGAATACAACAGAAGAGGTTGGCAGTATGTATATGTATATCGGTCGCAAGTTTCGACGGCTAAATGTACTATCGAATATTTATGCGCAGTTCATTGTGAGAAGTTGCGAAAAATACAATATAATTCTTTCTAAATAAAAGAGAGTATCACTTTTACGATTGTTTGTTAATTCGCTTTATACAGTGTGTCCCACGAACTCTGTCCACTTGAATATCTTGGTTATTTCAAACAATACGAGAAAATGTTACGTACAGAAGTTGTAGTGTTTAAGAAACTACATAATATGGTATGAATGGTATTCTTGCAGGTGGAGGCGTACAGTAGATATAGAGGTCACCTCTGTTTTTTTTCAATGTAATGTCCAATTTTTTTAAGCTCGTTTTCGATAAATTGGCGTCCTAAAACTTACCGTTGCTGAGATATTTGACTGTTTTCATTCTATTACTTTCAGTTTGGGACGTATTCGAGAACATGCTCACTACGCTAAATGTAAACATTTTTAACATAAAGTTAACTTTGAACAAGTTTTAGGACCAATGAACATTTGTCCGAATTCCGAAAAAAAATCTCAAATCATTTGGTATAATTTTAAAAATGTTATTAATGGCAGTGACGGCATATTCGAAGAACTAGGCACATAATCAGACATCGTCGAAATAGTACCGTAATTAAATGCCCGGGTCCCATCTGATTAGAAAGTCACATTAGAAACCGGATCAGAAACGGTCACGGATCCTTGGAACCGAGAAAAGTGGACAATGTCACGTTTGATTTTTCGTCCGGTTGGACGTCGCGGCGTAAGAGAACGCCGCGCCGCTGATTGCGAACAGTAGGGCATTAGCAATGCTGATGCTCCGAAGACAACAGAAATGACCCATGACCTCCGTATATTTATTTCATCTGCTCCCCTTCGGTCTCTAATAGTATGTACAGTGTGTTCCGAAAATGTCATACTTTCTTGAAAGGGGAAGATCGAGAGGTCATTTGAAGCAATTTTTTCCTCTGCGAGAATGTTCTCCGCAGTTTTGTTCAGGAGCCATTGACGAAAAACACGGACCAATCAGAGCGCGGCTTCTGCGGACAAACTTCGTCAAACATTTACTGCTCTTCTGGCTTGTTTAGCTTCCACACTTGTGGAAAATAATTCGAGTTTCAACTTCGAGTTTTACTTCCTTTAGGAAGTTTCATTTCGATTTATAGAGGTTTTCGAGCTAAAGAGGTTCGAGTTATCGAGGTTTGACTGTAGTATCTTCTACTATATTCTGGTATATTTTAGTATATTCTTGTATACTCAAGTAGGTACGTTCTGGTATTTTCTACTATATTATATCTACTAGTAATATACTAGCCAACACAATAGTACATATACATTTGCTATAATCTTCGCAAAAACGTTTGACTGCCAATAAATATATGGGACAAGAAATGATTTCGATATCTCTGACTCAGCAGGCTCTGATACGACCAAGACACATTCATTTCTGATGGGTTTCGATTTGGTACTTTTTCCCCGGTAAATTATTAGTGGACAGACCACTGTGAGCCGGTTGTTACGTCTGTGAATACGAAAACCGACTCGGCAAGACAAAAACGACCGTTCCCCGTGGACAGCCCCGGGTCGTGTACGGTGAAATTCTGACGTTACGTCGAGATACGGTGCGTTACGCAATGCACGGAATCATACGATGGGCTGAAACGTGCGATACACCTTGAGTTCCTCAGGCAGAACCGGAAACGGCTGACCAACCGTCCGCCTTTTCGCGACTGTAAGGCTAAACGCAGGTAATGTGGAACGAAGCGTAATAGGGAACATCGTAAAATCTCGATGAAGAAGCAGTAAATTTCGTAATTGTGTACACGTTACAGCCGGACTATGTCTATCTGGACCATCGTTGTCGGAATACCCAACTTGCTGAACTCGTTACTGAGGTATAGTTCCAATAGTCAACCATTTAAGGCCAGTTGTCAGCCGTAGTGTCGTTATTATTAATGTTTTATCATTTTTCTTTATAAAGACTTGAAGTTATATACAGAAACCGAGTAGGCTGATCATTGTTGTGATCAATTTTTTAATTATTTTTGTATGAAAATGTTACCAACATATTCATGACGTTTTCTGTTTAAAATAACACCAACACGACATCATTTCGAGCACCCATACTTGTTTAATCCGCGATGCAGTAGAACCTCGAATTTACGAGCCAAGCAGTGGAACAACTAGATTCAATATTTAAGTGTTTGTGCAACCGAATCGTGTTGCGTAGTTCTACTGTATGGCGAATTAAACGAGTTAATATGATCAGAGTTATATCGTGTTTTGACTCACTTTAATCAGGAAAATGTCACAAACATGCTGGTAAAAGTTTCCTACGGATACAATAAATTTCATTAGAGTGCTACAATCAATTCAAACAAAAAATGAAGTATGTTGCAGAAGCATGTGATATTTCTGCACGAGCTTACTTGCAGTATGTTAATCGTGGCAAATGGTATCTTTTTAACTGGGATGGCATGACTGCGGAAACGATGATCATGTGTTAATCGTAAAAAGAATTCTCCTTAGCAGGTACAAAGTTTACATTATATAACCAAGATATTAACATAATGAGAAATATGGATGTGCGATCATGGAACATTCAATTGTGTATAAAATATCCAAGTTCTTCAGTTTCTCTTTGTTTGAAGAAAAAGTATTGCAATGCCGAAAAAAATGTAGTTCGAAATTTTATAATTTTCACAAGAATATTAAGTGTAGTAAAATTTTATTCCAGTAAGTTCCTCGAAATTTTTTTACAAAGAGATAATTCATGATTTATACGTGTTTTTGCGTAACTTACGTAAATACGATTTATACGTAACTTGTACTGTATTTGATTGTAAAAGAATATTCTAGTATGACCCTTTTTCGACTGCGCGCAAGCATTCAATGTGCTAGAAACCGTATGTATGTGTACAATAATCAGATGGAAGATTGCACCAGATAAGATAAGATAAAGCGATGTATCATTTTTGTACGAATCGTGTACCTCTCCTTGCACTTTAAAATATGAATAAGCGATATTCACGCTGTGATAATTATTTAACGAGTTTTTACATTATCAAGAGAACATTGGAAACCGCGTAATTAAAATTTAGCTTTCTAAGCACAAGATATTGTTCAGCAACAAAATTGTGAGAACAAAAATTAAGACATAATATTAATAACTATTTTCTTTCCATTCTCTTTATATTAGAAAGTATTCGACCTATTATTATTCTAGTTGAATGGAAAGATGCCAAATTAATTATAATACTAATTCTTCATATCCTGAAAGTACTTTTAGATAACATTTCAATTAAAACTCCGCTATGAAGCAATAAATATGTATACCGTGAGTCTCAAAAAATGTATTTATTTATATCGTAATAACCGAGTGTTAGTTGAAGTATAATAATCATAAATTTATTACAATTTTAATGTTCATTCAATCTTGTTTAATATATCCATTAAATTTAAATGTCCATTAAAATTGTTCTCTTACTGAATGTACCTACTTTCAAGAGCGGAATCTGAAAAACAAGTTCTGCATATACATTCCACATAAATAATTTAGAAGTTAAGTGGCGAGTCCACAGTACTGAGAACCATCTACTTTCAACTTTCGTGCAAAGGGAAGACTAGGGAACCAAGAATTGCTGGCATACTGGTTACATGTTACTTCTGCCTGTTCTCTATTCTCTCTGTTTTTAACTGTCTTGCATACATTTCGGTATGTTCGCTTCAGAACGAGTTGATGACTCAAATGGAGTTCTCCGAATTGCCACGACTTATAAAACTGATGAGTATATTCTCTTTGTGATTGTACAGCAGTTTACAGTATATTATGTTTGGAAGAATGTATTAGAAGAATTTCACAATATACATATGTACATTCAGAGTGAGTTACGAAAAACGCAGAACACCTGAATTTCTCTGTTGGTACGAAGGATAAATGAAAGTTTCGAAAGTGAAATGAAACCGTTCAAAGGGGGCAATATGATGATATCAACAGATCTTGTGAATAATATATTTTTATCTCAAAACGAGTTCAATATATGGTGCCATATAAAAAAAAACTGATTACCTTGAAATTGCGAGAAAATACCTTGGCATTGTTACTGGAAAAAGACTTGTCATTATAGAATTATTTCGAGCGTAAGATTATTATTTATGTATGAAATTGCAATTAATTGATGTTTACAGATTAACTATTTCAGTTTCTCGAAGTATATAAGCAATCGAACATTTTCTATTTCAACTTTTCTTTTTGTCGAAGACAACTTATGAACATTTTCCATTATCATTAAATGCGATACACTAAAAAATCTTCAATATCACGAATGCTCTATTACTATTCAGCAGATGACGTTTCGCCACGAACACTGAAATTATTGTCAGCCGTAAAATTGTTTGTAGAGATGTGATTGTGAAAGCTAGAAAATGGAGAATCTGTTTCGTCACTGAAAACTTTTATCGTAAAATGAAACCTCGCTGTGACGAGTTTTATAGGTTCTCGTTGGAGGTTCTAGCGTGAAATTGCACAACGTTTTGATTTTAATTGCCTTTACGAGCAGACGCGTCTGATCGAAAGTTATTGTGCCAGATGTTCGGATAATCGGTTTGAACGACTTCGAATAACGTGGATGCACCGCGGATGTCTGTATTACGCGACCTTTCTTGCTTAGCAGCGAGAATCGGTTGTAATGAGTCGTGATATCACAGTTTCCGGGGTTTAACTGACCCTGCCAGCAATTTCAATCGGAAGAAGAATGTCCGCGGGTTCGTTTGTCTGAATATCATTCAAGATTCATGTAACGTGCACCGTAAGAGTTCGGAACGTTCAAATGCGTGTCTGTTATCGATGTGCTCAACACGTTGCACAAAAGTATTTAGCAGATAGCCAGCGACTAATTGTTGCCGATGTCGTCGGGACAAATTAGGAGATAAATTGCTATCAATTTTAAGGGGAGAAGTTCGCGAACTCTTAATATTACGCTAAAGGGAGATTGTGACAATTTCAATGTTCACACTTTCTGTAATCGTGAAATTATTATTATGCGAATGACATCGAACACATTTACAACTCGATTGTAATACAAATAACATTCCCGGCGTTTAATTTATTTTATCTTATCGGACCTTTCGTTGTGATTAAGAACAAACGGTCTTGTTCGAGTGAAATTATTCCGTGCGCAAGGATTAAGTGTGTCAAAACTGATTACTTGATTCGCTGTATCTCGGTAAGTCTTTTGAGAAGGATGTTGAATAACAAGATATCGTTGCCAAGCAAATTTACAAAGCCAACAGAGGAGAATACCTACTTCACTCCCTGCTTTTTCTGCTAAGCGAGAAAACGAAGGTTGAAGGTCGACCGGACGATTGAACATAATCGCGCAATGATCTTAAAATTGAGTTGTCCCGAGAAGGATAAGGGACTCGGTGTTTAAGGATACGTCGGAGCTGTACGTCTCGGGGCGCAGAAATCATGTTGACCTCCGTTACGAAGAGTTTATTGGCCTACATTCTTTTGTCAAACGATATTACTAATCAGTGTCAGCGTTGAAGGACACTTAACACGTTTTCCACGTTGTAACATTGATATACTTTGGTTCTGCACGTGCAAGAAACTAGCACGCTCATACGCAATGTGTATAAGGAATTATAACGTGTGTGTCGATTTAATGGATTTGAGATGCTTCAAATGTTTTGTAATGTCTTAACATTTGACATTGCTTTATGTATCGAATAATCAATTTTTTATTTGTGTATTTTTATTATCTTACATATTTTGGAGGAACGTATAAGTATATGTTGTTTATGGTAATTGATTACTGCTTTATCTCTATTTTTAATAGCGTGTTCGATAAAGCTTAATTATTGTAATAATGTTTACATCGCTGATGATAAACGCGTTTATACGTGTCGTAAAACGTGTAATATCTGTCACTTTAACTCGAATATAATAATAATACTAATCCAATGACAAAACTTAGTTTTAATTATGTTCTATAAAGCTTTCACCGACATATTTGTGACATTTTTCTGATTCCAATGAGCCGCAACATGATATAACTCTGCGCATATTAAGTTGTTTAATTAAAGACACAGTAGAACCTCGGATATCCGAACCGACATTTGAATTATCCATTATCCGAATGTAAATAGTTCAATCGAAAGCGATCTATATGAAATACTGTAGCTAGGCAATTGTTCTATTATCTGAATAGTGATGTTCCACTGATTGGTTCGGATAATAGAGGCTCTACTACACTATCGTGGATTAAACCGGTAACTATGGTCCGAATTGTATCGTGTTTGAAGTCATTTAAATCAGAAATGTCTCGCGAATATGTCGATAAATGTTTCATAAAAGAATAATTATAAACAAAAGAGTTATCCCACTAGATCGATATTGTCTCACTGACACGTTGCTGCCGATATTGTTTAGTCGCTATCCTTTTCTACATTATCGAGAAGAAATCAAGGACTATACGGTGTCATCACTGTACTTTAAACTCACCCTGTATAATGATCGACCAGCAAATCGACAGAAGTGTCTAACGAGAGACACGTCTCGCTCTCTGTCGTCTCGTCGCGACGTGCGTGGCGTTTGTGCTTTTTGTTTCGCGTCGAAATGTATGTCAGTGGCGAGATATCGGTCTTAATTGCTTTCATTGTTAGTCAATAGGGGATTATTTTCGGAACACTGAACCGCGTGATCCACGCAGTTCAAGTATCTCGCGAGAACGAGAGTCAGTCAACTCGCCGCCACAGTTTCACCTTGAGAAGCTGATCAGACGTGAAATTTTTATTTTCTCCAAAATTGATGAAACTTTTTTTCTCTGAATAGAAACTATATTATATGAACTATGATCCTGAACATGAACAGGGTGGGGCGTAATAAACAAGTCACCTGAATTTTGAAGATAGAAGAAAATGAATCGGACTAAACTTCCTTGGTATCGAGGCGCTTATAAACTGACATAACCAATTTTTTTGTAGGTGGAGACGTCAAGGAGATATGAAAGTCAACTCTGTTTTCTTAAATGGAACGTTATGGTTTTTTATTTACATTCTGGTACAGTGTTTCAAGATGAATACAATGGCCTATTATGAAGGTCATTCATGGTCACTTAAGGTCAACTGCAATAGGAAATAAATTATCTCAAAGCACTTTTCGAATACTTCGATGATTTGCATGTAACATGTTATTTAAGTACTCACTGAGGAAGCAGGAATAAAATAGAAATTGATTTCACCCCTTAATGATTTCGTCACATTAAAGACAACATTACAGTATTCTTAAATTTTTCGAATCTTTTACTGTCTTATATTTCACCCAGCCAATTTCTTCATAAATGCTTAATGATCCGCAGTCTAGTTATAATTATTATAATTACAAGAGCGGTGTGTCAACAAACAGAGAAGACACAAAACTACTTGAAGAGTGCTTTGAGACAATTTATTTTCTATTGCAGTTGACTTTGAATGACCTTCACAATAGGTCATTGTATTCGTCTTGAAACACCGTACCAGAATGTAAATAAGAAACCATTCCATTAAAAAAAGAAAACAGGGTTGACCTTCATATCTCCTTGACGTCTGCACCTATAAAAAAAACTAGCAACATCAGATTATGAGCGCCTCGATACCAAGTTATTCAGGTGACCTGTTTACAACGCCCCACCCTGTATAAACAAATAATCTACATCGATTTTTAATCGGCAAGACAATGCTCATTTAGAACGTGGCATTGACACTCGAGACAATCTCGATCAAGTATTAGCTTGCGAATAGACCTAGTTTTCACCAATTTCATGATATGTGAAAATTGTTGGATCAATTCCACCTATTTTATACATAGAAACGGTGTGCGCCGTGAAGCGTCCACGGTCTTAACGCCGGCAAATGGCGTCGCCGGCTGGTGTGCGTGCTTTCATCAGTTGCGGGAAACCAGTTCTCGTCCCGATAACGGGACTGTTTTTTCATTGTATCGCAAACTACCTGTCAAAGCTGAACGATAATCGTAAAATTAATAACCAATGCTGCCGTGAGATTATCCTAATTCATCCGCGACACACGCAAAAGGAAGCGAAAAGCTAGTACTACTTCCTACTTTGATCTTGCCAGGGACAGAAGTCGCGGCAGATAAGAAGCGACGTTGCGAAATGGACAAGAAGTTATCGGGAAATTCTGCTGAATACTTTGTAGCAATTCGTAAAGCGCCGATATTGCGAAATAGTACTCGTGCTGTACAGGGTGTTCCAAAAATGTTCGATTTACTTGAATGGACTGATTCCTGAGGTCATTTGAAGTCACTTTTTCCTTTCCGAAAATGTTCTCCGGTTCAATCAAAGCGCGGCTCCTGCGAACGAGCCCGGCTCAGTCAATGCAAACACCTCGCTCAGCTGTAGCCGCGCTCTCTGATTGGTCCGTTTTTCCCGTTAATAGCTCTTGAACAAAGCCGCGGAGAACATTTTCGTAAAGGGAAATGTTGCCTAAAATCACCTCAGGGATCACCCTTTTGAAGGAAGTACAACTTTTGTGGGACAACCTGTATATTCGTTTCGGAATTTAGCATGCACGCAATTTGTAAACACATGTAGGTCCATTATTTCTCGAATCTAATCATAGGTAACATCGCCGTTCTCGATTTAGATATTGATTCTGTTGTAGAGTACACAATTTAGGTGCATACCTATGAAAGAGGGCAGGCCAGAAGACAAATATGTAAATGCAGCAGGTTCGCGCGTTCTCGTGGTTCTGTTTTGCTAGAATCGAATGCAATCGCGCAGTATGTCGTTCGATACAACGTTAATTGAATTATGTGGATCAAACGAGCCACTCGTTCATCAATATTTTCCAATGTAACTCCGTATAAATTGATACAGCAGTAACTGATAAAACCGATGTATGTATAATAAAATTGATACTACTCCGTCATTATCAATGTTTATGCGAAGCAAATATAAGCGATAACGTTTCATCGCTGTCATAAAAAACAAACCACACCGATTTTTTACTTTTTTACATGAAATCGCCTACTTTTACAACCTGATTTTACGTGAAATAAAAATAGTCCGCGAAACATTGTTGAAAATAATACTCACGTTGTATTTCCTTGACAAGGATGACTCCTAAAGTCATTTGAAATAACTTTTTACTTTACGCAAATGTTCTTTGGAGCTTCCTTCAGGAGTTAAGGTAAGCGAGGCTTCGACATTGGCCGAGCAGGACTCCGTCGGTAGATGTCGTGCTCTGATTGGTCCGTGTGTTTTTCGTTATAACCCTTTGTGCTAACAATAAGCCTCGAATAACATTTTCGCAAAGGAAAAAGTTACTTCAAATGACCTCCGGAATCGCCCCTTTTAAGGAAGTACGACATTTTTGGGACACCCTATATTAATATTTTTCTATTCGTTATATCACTAAAAAGTATTGTATATTGCCTAGCAACTTTTCTTACAATTTTGCGTTTGCAAAAATTCAATAGTTATTAATAGTTGTTCTTTATTCATTTAATAATATATTTTGAGAAACAAAATGAATCTATTATTACTTACAGGACAGAAATTCATGAAGATGAGAATCCCAATGGTTGTAGAATGATTTATATTTGTTATAATATATATGTATACATATTGTCTTGTTCGTTTAGTTATTATTATAATGTTATAATGCCTGAATGGTCTGATTAGGTTTTTCTGGGCTTCTCTAATCCTAAGCAACAAATGTTGGACGATCGATTCAATTTCAGTATATTTCAGTTTGTTTATAAAATCGTTGGTTGTTTGTTCTTAGTATCGTTCAATTAATGGTCCGAATGATCCTCACTCGACGTGTTACATTCAAATCGTAAAGATGTGTTTTACCCTTGCGCTTGTCTCGTTATTGAATAAATACATAATCTAATAAATGTGAAGAATTTCAACAAAAATATTCCTCACTGAAGGTCCACCGTAGATTACACGTTACGCGTTTGCATTGCAAATGCTATAGTGATTTGTCACTTTATTTTGCTGAAATAAGTTGATTACTAGTTGCCGGCTGCCTGAAAGATCGAGGGTGCTAATGTCGCTTACACTCCAGCAATCAGCCGACTTCAATGTATTACTATTATTAAGTGCCTAGTAAATTAAGACATTCTAGGATTTTCAAAAAATTTCAATATTCCCAGCGCATCCAGCACGTGTGACTAATGATTCTCCTATGTTGATTAATGCCGCGGTTAGGTACAGCATGGCGCTTTAGAGATGAGATTTACAGATTAGAGTTACTAATGGCGGAAGATATAAAGTGGTGTAGAGTATCAATCGGAACGCTGCAATCAATACAGATCGCGAAATAGAATATTAGTCACACCGAGAATCGAAAATTATTTTAATAATTGGCCTTATTAATATTATTAATGCACTTGAAAAATTAATATTATTAATCTACATTTTCATAAGACCCTCATAATGATTAAGAATGTCATGTGCCATTTCCTTCTTGTCAACTTCCGTCTCGTTCTCTTCACCTACAATGACGTTATCATATTCGATCAGTGTTACTGTCCAGCAATCTGCCATCGCAAATCTCTCTATCCTAAGTTTCATCCGTTTAACTGTTAAAGTCGCCTAGCAGTCTGCTCGAACGCTATTTTTTGAAAAAACAACTCGCCTGAACTTCGTTTTTTGTTGAGCGGGGAGCGTGCCAGGTTCATAAATGTGTTCCGTATAAACGCGTCCGAACAATTCACCATCTGCGTCAATTCAGCTTCACGAAGCAGGATAGACTAAGGTAAATGACCCCTTTATCGAGCACATAAGAATGTCATTGTTTCTTAATAAGCATTGTTCACTGAAACACACGAGCATTTTCCTCGGATATTGGTTATCGATGTCGTTACTGCTTGGCTCGGTCTGATAGCAAATGTGAGGTGGAACTTTATTCACAAATAAATGGTAGAAGCGACGTCCGCCTCAAAATTACTTCTTATTCACGTTAGAACTACAGGACGACTCTACATCTCTTGTTTTTGATTTTTTATCTCATAATTACTGACGTCATAAAAATGTTTTCACCGGGTATTCATTCCTTTATTGAAGCAGATTTTACAATAAAAATGATTCAAGTGAAAAGTCATGCTTCATCATACGATGGAGGTAGCACAAATTAAAATAGTTAGTCCCTCTTCCTGGAAATTGACGCAGAAAATTTGTATTTTGCATAAAAATCCACAGTCTAAGTATTACTCTATGCGAAATAAGAAAATTCCAGATGGCAGCCAGATCATTTAATTTATTCTTGAATCTTCTTTTTGGAGCTGAACCATGAAGACGTGTTCTGGGAAAGTTCTGTGGTTCACGTTTCGAACAGAAGCTGTCGAGAAGTTCAATGGCTCTTTCAATCACTGATATCTGGCGCGCGTCTTCGGCAAGATCGAGAGCGGCGATCGATAGAAAGGCCTCGTTAGGGAAGCGAGTATAGCTCATTATTCGCGATTATTTAGAGTTGATTGACCTGTCCCGACGTATATACACCGAGCCTGATTTCTGGTGCGTTACGGTTTGCTAATCGTTTCGCACGACCGGCTGCCATCGATACCGCGATACCTGTGTGGTTAAGACACTCTCCCTGTGTGGCCTGTTTGTCTCTTTTGCTCTCTCCGTCTCTCTCCCCCTCTTTTTCTTTGTTTCTGTCTCTTTCACTACTCTCTTTTTCCCCTGACATATTCGAGCCCGCATTCTCTCGCGCCGCTTTCCTTTTTCCTCGGTTCCGCTTCTACCCTTCCTTTTTCCCTCCTCTTCTTCTTCTTTTTCGTCTACTCCTTCTTCGTCTTTTCCTCCTCCTCTTCTTCTTCTTCTTCTAGACCTTCTCATCGCGTTTCACGCCGTCGGTGTCCTGTCGTGACTTCGAGCTCCCGCGGTACACCTCGGATAGATGGAACACCTTCTGCAAATGGATATTGCGGATTGCTATTTTGTAATTATGTTGCGTGTAACGTCCGCTTAACCATTCCACGAACCCGTTCGGTACTTTCTTTTTTCTTGGTCGAGGTATAATGCACTGTGTTCCATCAACGACGAGGGACACCGTTGCACGCGGGGATGTGTGTTTGATTTACGCGACGGAGGGCCGTTTAATGGGAAAATGGTACCTCTCCCGATGTCCCGATCCTTCAAGATCATTGTTGCCTTCACTTCAGCTTGTAGCTACACCGCCATATAATGGATTGTACCGTACAGATGAATCTCAGAAAATTTCTGGGCACTATTTTCGTTCGATTGAATCACTGCGTTGCTTATGCCACGAATCTCCATACGTCGAAGAATTTCAATTCTGTTTGGCGGCAAAATTTAAAACTTACCGTTATGTATTTGGCCGGATACCATTTTTGTTCTATTAAATCGTTGCGTTATCTGTGAACTTTGCACAGACTCTGTGTTCTCTGTGTTTGATGTAAGTGACATTTCCTAATGCCCATCAAGCGAGGTTTCAGAAGTGCTGTTACATGTAGATTTTGTCATCATCGTGTACAGTGTTTACACACTGTAATATGCGTATATATATGTAACGCCAGATCCAAAAATTATCGAAATCTCTAACTAATTGTCGTGTAATTTATCAATGTTTTGTATCTACTACGAATATTTGAATACTATTCAAATATGATACTTTCCAATAGAATACTTTCTAAAAATTCGATTTTTCCGACCCGAAAAAGTGTAATGTCCCCTTAAAAATTAATAAACAAAGAATTATAATAATGATACCGAATTTTCGGTAGAATTCAAGTGAGTTATGTTAGTTGAGCGTCTCGAATTTGTCGATGACCTCGGAATAAATATGTCACTGATTAAATGTTGCTCACACTTTCAGCAAACAACTCTTGATAGACGTACTATTTCTGGACAATCTTGCACTGCGATATTTTTTATCGTGTACACAACAGTTTACCTTTATTTTTATTGGGATCGCGTGTTAATTAAAATTGTTTATCCTTCAGTCATGCGTGTCCAGAAACAACGAATGTTATATCAATAATTTGGTATTTCTTCTTTTCTGTTAAAATCTCATTTTATTAGCTTGTAGTAGCACTTCGATGGTTCGAATCACGAAACACGTGTAATTCTACCACAGTTACTTACGATAAAAGAATATATGTGATTTAGCAGCCAAAAAGATTTCGGACGAAGATTGCAGAAATTGCGAAGTTTCCTGATTTCGATTATTTATTTATTGATGCCGTAAACCATGTTTGGTTTATACAGCATACATTAGTATAACACTTTACAAATCATAATGAAGTATATATCGTTATATAAACTAAAATTAATATAAACGGTAGACGCTAAATCCTAATCTTACATTTTTTGAGCAAGTTAAAAATAAATATCAGCGCTGCAATTTCTCGCACGCTTAGAAAATTATTAATAATGCAGGGTGGGTAGTATTTACGATTGCGGAGCAGTTCAAACAAGTGTCCTCGTTCTGAATCATATTCTGGACATTGCCAGATAATATGATGAAGGTCTTGAGCTTCTGCTCTGCATTTACAGGAACCATCCGAAATGAAGTATACTCTCGCCAGGCAAGCATCCTGATTTCGATTTAAATAAGTGAGGTTTAATAAAAATCCCGTTATCGGAAACACACATTTTGTCCCAGTGTTAGTTCGGACATGGTAGGGCCCAACTGTATAGCAAAATGCTTCGGCGTAGAGCAAACAGCGGTTTAATGGAATTGACACTTGAATGCCTGGAGGTCTTCGCGGATCAGAAATGTATGAACCGCAAGAAACGAAAGAATCCGGCGATCTTCCCCGGCCAGGAAATTCAACGATCTTTTTCTGCCGGTTCCAAGAGAGGAGATTTCAGGGATACTTCCTCGTACTGAAAGGTACACGACCTCCTGGAACGACTTCTGGAATCGCTGGCTCTCTTAGAAGCACGTGGTCAACTGGACCACGAGGCCGCGATGGTACCGTTAAGCATGCAACCGGCAAAAAGCCGAGCCATGACCAAAGCTGGCGCGTGTACGTCTCTCGTTGCTAGCTTCTTTACAACTTCGAATTTCCTGGTCGGCTCCGTCAGGGTCTATTGTCAGCCCCCCTTGTCCTTCTGTTGTCCCATTCGGGGATCCATCGCGGATTCGTGACTTCTACGGGCCGCTGGTGTCACGCTTTTTGCTTCCAAAAATGGATAAAACCGTTTCCTCTCGCGGGAAAACCGACGATCATGCTCGACAGCGTTTTTACCTTCGGTGTCCTCGAGAATGGATGACGACGCGGAGCCGGCGTTTTGCTTTCACGTAATTCCGATTTTATTCCTTCCTTGCGAAGCGTCAAGCATTACTTGAATTATAAATCGATCAAAAAATATCTGAACCTCACTTTTTGGGATCGAACTGTTTTCACTTTTTTGTATATAATCCTGTAGATCTTGACGAGAGAACTCCAAAAATGGAAGTTCTAAAGCGCCGAGTTCACTCGTTCGAAAGTTGTACGCATGTAAAGTAGAGCGATTTCAAGCGTTTTTGACCGGGAAGGGCGCCGCCATATTGGTTTTACTGAGCTATGTCGCACCAAAAGTTCTACATGCTAGAATTCCGAATAATCTGTGACCAAAGTAGGTTAGACAGTTATTAAGAGAGGGAAAAAAAGAGAGTTTCTTTCCCATGTATAATGGTATCTCACGGTGCAATATATGGCACTGTTTCGGTGGTAATGACGGTGTTCTTTGAACTCGAAAAGAACAGGTAACAGCGACCGGCCGCGCGCGTTACCGTAAAATTGATAAACGCGATGGCACGTGGTCGGTCGGAACCGAAAGAAACTGGGGTGTCGTTTGGTAATTGCAATTATCCGGTAATAACTGCTCCGCGGATTTGTATGGGACAGCTACTTTCACCTACTACACGGTTTTACACTGTAACTTGCCATTGCCTAAGGGGGCCATTAGTTATGAAATACCTATTTCGCGTTATTCCTCTTGTCTGGAATACTTATAAATTATTTATCGTCTTCGACAGTAGTATCGAATCTCGTGCTTCATTTTGATTTGATTTATGCGGATACTATTTAACCGAAACGCGTGGAATCATTTATCAGATTTTTTTCATCAATCATTTATGAGCCAATTCATTTATCAAATTTACATGAATCTTCAAGATTTTATTGCCAGTAGAAAAAGCACACACCGCTGGAATTAATTTATATAATGAATATTTCAACGATACATTATAAATACATACATATAATGTAGTATATCGTGACTTATTTCATGTTGTCGCTAATAACCTGACAGTTGATGCGACATAAAACTATAAATTAAAAAAGAAAAAATCATGTGTACATTGTATTTTACCGAAATTTATATTTTACATTTTACAAGTTCGTGAACGTTTCCGTACATTATATGTACACGCATAAAAGGCTGCAGTCTAATTATACAATGAACACGAAATAAGAAAATTTTTCATAAAGATTCGTAGTATAATATTCATTGCATTGCGCTAAGTTCATGTAAACACACGTACGTCTTTTGCGTTACAGATGCGCCCAAAATTGCGACACTGCTGAAATCCACGTCTGATCGAACGAGCCGTAAGTATTTCATGAGCAACTGCTCTTACGATCGACTTCTCCAACTGTGGAAGCAATCGAGTCTAGAATCGGTGAGGCAGGTGTTCGTTACTCTTGTTACCACGAGGGAGGAATCGCAGATTGCGACTGAAAATCTTTCTCGCGCTCATTGGCCATGACCTGCCTCCACCCACGCGATCCGGCAAAACACTCCGAGACTGCTTTGCGCAGTACGCAACTACTTAAGCCCTATTAACCGTTGCGTCTGTTTGCAAATTAGGCGCAGATCTCGTCAGAGACGTCTCCGTTGTGCGACGGAGACACACGCGCGTCTGCACGCGTCGCACCGATCTTGCCGCGATGGAACTACTTGATGAGCAAGAGAAAAATTCCGGTGACACGGTTTAACGTGATTAACTCGTATCCCTGTATCACCTGCGGCGGCTGTTTCTCTTTTATTTCGTTGTGGCTGTATACGTACAGCAGCGCAAACTTCGCAGCTGCTATATTTAGAAGGGAGAAATACGATTTATTGTGCAACCGCTTCCACGGTGTTTCGGTTATTGTTTGATATTTTCCGGAGAAAAGCAGAATCGGTGTCATTACAAGATTATATTTGTTTGTCGCTTTTATTTCAATTATTTAGTAATGTTTTGGAAGAAACAACGGTTTCGTACTCATTGTAAATCCACGTTTATATTTATTAATAATTTGTTTAGAGAAAAAGGATTTATATATTCGTCACTAGCCAACAGATATTGTTTATAACAATCTTGTAGGAGCAAAAGAATCTTTGAATATATTGGAAGCAATTTGTAGTTTTTACAAGATTTAAAATATATTTTAATAACTCGTTTAGAGAAGTAGAATTTTAGTATTCATTATAATTTATCGTTTTTATAAGATTTAACTTTAGTGTACTCATTACAAACCTACATTTGCTGCTTTCACACGATTTAATCTCATTTTATAGTTCGCTAGTAGAAACTGTGTTTCTATTATACATTCATTATAAGCCAACATTTATCGTCTTCACAAAATTTAACGATTTTTAACAATTTTTTAGACGAGAAAGAATTTCTACATTCATTATCAGCCAACATTTATCGCTTTCATAAAATTTAAATTAATTTTTCGTTACTTGTTTGGGGAAAGGAATTTCTGTATTCGTAAAGAATCAATATTTATCGCTTTCATAGAAGAGTATTAACATCATACAATATTTTGCTGTCTATACAAATTCAAAATATACATTAAAATATTTGAAATAACATTTTTGTTAAGTTTCCAAAAATGTTTACTGAATACATTTAATCAAGAAAATAAAATTCAGTAATACATTGCATAAAAAATATTATTAATCTCTAACATAGTTAAATTACAAGTCCTTATCTACATTCATTCGCATTACACTGTTCATTGTTTATAAACAGGCTGTGGTTTTTATGCATTTATAACGAAAATGAGTAGATGCAATTTAAAATAGTAAGAGGATTGGAAATATTTTTTCAATACATATCAGTGTGTTACTTTCACCTTGCTAACATCATGAAAGAAATAATAAGAACGTTGCTTAGCTTCTGTCTCTTACAATGTTTATTTTACGTAAAGACCCGCAGTCTATCGATAAGATAAGAGTACAATTACGTTGCAAATCTGTTCACAGCCTTTGGCGTAACAATACATAATAACATAACAAAAAGATTATACACCACAAATTTTCACGAAGTTGCTTGCATATCTGCTATACAGTCTGATACGTTTACATAATCCTTTAACAGAGCAATAAATTCCGTATTGCAAAATGCCCGACTCGCGGATACTAAGGAGATGAATTACCTTCGTCTTTATTGTTGCGTCACGACGATTGTCTAAATTATTATTCACCGGTGTGTACAACAAAAGGAATTTTTCCTCGGCGTCGGACAATCTTAGACTTTTCAGGACACGTAACGGAGACGCGTTGTGTGCAGTTGCAGTCGCAACTGCATGCAAGCGTGATTACGATCGATCAGGAGAGTTCAATGCTCGTACGTTTCTCGCGAAAGCTGTGCACGCGTGGAACAAGCCGTCTGTTTCTCTCTTTTATCGGAAGACCACCGGCATGTGTGTATGTATATGGAAATCACCGGTGTGACGTCACCTGACACCGGCACCGCGGAAAGTATGCAAAATAATGCAAATAACGTGGCCGAAAGTGGCCGGCTTCGCTCGAGATATCTGTCTATCTTTAGAACAATCGGGACGCTGTTTTAGCGGTCGAAATTGACATTTAAAGCCACGAAAAAGACCCCTCTATATATTCCTCGTCGTTATATTTCCAACGGGCGCGAACCTACTCGACCTCGGATTCCTCGGGGAAGGATCGTTAATTTTGGAGCAGATGGATTTCTTGTTTCGCTCTCGTTTAGAATCTAAACACGCGGTGAGTCACTTCTAGGTGACCATTAGGGTTCGGCCGAAACGATTTTTCGAATTTTCTATAAAGAAAGAAACGAATTGATGTAATCTGTAATTTTGTATATGTTTTTATTGCGCTTTTATCTTGTTGCTCAAATTTTTTAACTTACCTTTATCTGAAAGTGCCTGAAAGAATTATTTCTATAGAAGTGGTAATTGACGAATGCTTGATTTTGCTTAAATAATTCCTGGATCTACTGGTAATTAAGCATAAAATATATAATTGCGTTTTGTTGATTTTACTCATTGACGATTGACAAGATAACTGTTCAAAAAACATTATTCATAAGGAAGTGGCGACTGTGTTAAAATCTAGATATTCTACATTTTTATTGAACATAAAGTTTAGCAAGTTAGAATGGATTGTTGCGTAAGAAAGTTCTGTGATTTATATCGTTTGTGACTGAACAGTGGTTGTGCCGATGTTTAAACAGTATATGCAGACAGCTTTTTTTCACAGCGAAGTAAATTTGTCTTCGTACAAAACGGAGAAACGGGAGAAACAGTTATGGTAATAATTAGACAGCGAATTTTATGCATTTATGACAAAAATGAGTAGGTGTAATTTAAAAGATCAAAGACATTAGACGAATTTAAAAATACTTTTATATTATTTCCAACCAATTGAACATATTAAGAGAGAAAATAAATTTTTATGTCAGTCCGATTGGTTGCAATTCAGGTGGAAAATTTGTATTTTGCATAAAGTTCTGCTGTCTTGTGTAATAATGATGAGTACCTAAATATTGCATCATGAATTTGTATTTTAGACTCGAATGTTTCATAATCGTGAATTGAAAAATATTGTACAATATAAATAAATCAAAATAAGTTTAGAGACTATCCGCTGCAGACTGAAATCAATTCCAATACGTTCTGTGTCCGCAGGTAAATCAGATCGAAAGATGCAGACAGTGCCGACCGTGCTGTCGTTGCTCCTCATAATCCTGAGCTGTTCAGGCTGGACCAATGGCCTGTGCGACTTGGAGAACGGAACGGTGGCCCGCTGCCAGGAGCTCAAGGACATCCAGTACATCGAGACCTATCACCTGGACACTCTGAAGGCTCCCGTGCTGGAGTCGCACCTTCGCCCGGGTCTCTTCGACAACCTGACAAGCCTGCGACACTTGGACCTTTCAGGAGGCGACCTGAAACGAATAGAGCCAGGATGTTTCCGCAACCTGACAAACCTCCGGAGCTTGAACCTCGCCGAGAACCACATCGCCAGTTTGGATTCCGGTGCCATTCAAAAGCTGACTCACCTGCACAGTCTGAACCTTCGTAAGAACAAACTCCGCCATTTGCCGCCGGTCATAACCGACCTGAAGTCTCTGAAACACCTTGACGTGCAGGGTAATCCGCTGCAATGCGACTGCGCGACGCTTCTCGTCAGGGACTCGATCCTGAACAAAGGCGTGAAGATCTCGAAGAAGGTGCTCTGTGCCGGACCGAAAAATATGAAAAGCACGCCATTGTTTAGACCGGACGCGTCGATGACCTGCAGCATGGAGGAGCAGGATCGTGAGATGCAGAACGATCAGGCTGTCGACGAGAACCAGAGTGACTACGATGGATCCGGCACTGGCGAGGTCGAGGGAAACATAGACGATGAATTCGTTGACATCCCGGTGATATCCTCGGAGCCACCGAAAGAACCGGAAATCGAGACCCCAGCTCCGGAGACGGAATGCTTGCCTGCGGACGCCGATTGTCCTGGGAAGCTCAGATCCAAAGAGGAAGACATATTTTTCGTGTCCTCCGAGAACCCAGTCGTGCCGATGCCGGAAAGGAAGTTTTTCACGGATGCTCTGTTTGCTCCTGACGAGGGGTCTGGAGGTGACGAGGAAGGCTCCGGGGAAGGTTCAGGGACGACCATTTTCAATAACTGGGGTATTGCCGAGGACAACGAGGACAACGAGGACGAAACCATTCACAGCAAGGAGGAGTCGCAGTCGTTAGGAGAGAAGCTGTTCGACTTCATAAATGTGTTTCTGAGTACAACCGCGGCTCCAGACGCAAAGAAGGACCTCGATCTAGAGGAGGAACAGTTCCTCCATACGATGCTGAACAAAGCTCCCCTCGATACCGATGAGACGGCGGGAACCGTTGTCGACGACGATCTGACGTCAACGAGCAAGATCGGCACCGAAACAACGCGTAACATCCCCACGACTCTCGACTACAGCGGCGTCGAGGTGTTCGACAACGATGTGCACAACCAAACGCAGACGGACGAAATGAAAGCTGAAGAGGAGGAGAACACGAGCGACGGGCTGACCGAGGTGTCCCCTGCGAAGCAGTCCAAGAAGGGGATGGGGTCCTACGTAGTGCTGGCTACGCTGTTGGCGATCTTGGCGAGTCTGATCATGTTCGCCGCGTACAAGGGCGACTTCTGTCGGAAGAAGAGGAAACGCGGCGACGTGGAGAATGGGACTGAGATGAAGGACTTGCAGAAGGCCCTTCTGGACTCGGGGAACGCGACGCAGCCAAAGGTGGTTACCAACGGGAACGTGGAGAACGTGCCTCTGGTCGAGGACGCGACCAATCACGAGGAAACGAAAGACTCCGGCGATCATCAGGACTCGGCCAGGTCTCAGAATGGCACCGCGGATCGCGTCGACCCGGTGAAGCCGCCGAGAAAGAACAACGATAGGTCCAGTATCGATGAGAACACGTCGAGGAATGACTCGCTGCCAGCGAGAACGAGTCCCGTCGATGTCACAGTCAACAACGCCCCGCCGGTGCCAGCGAACGGTCCTCCTCTAAGCCCCGGCGCTCAAAGAGTGAAGATCACTCTGCAAGAAAACCCCGACAGCGTGCCAAAAACGCCGATACTCATCACGAGAACCATGGCTGGTGATAATCTAGTCAAATCGCCATGAAACTGACTCGCGCGGTAGTCGCCGACGAATGACGACCAGACATTTTCCGTTCAGCCCACCAACGTAACGATCGATTAAAGCCAACGAATGCACGAGACGAGTAGATCGAAGGGAGCACGCACGAGATCGTGATAAATCGTGTGTTTCCTTTCGCAAAGGGATTCATTCAGTGACGCCAGTGTTCCTAGGTCCATGTATCATGGCCCTTCGCCGCGAAGAATTTTTTTCCGACAAAGTGAGACAGATTTTGCTATCTAGAGCTTGTATCTTCGGATGAGGGAGGGAGAGAGAGAGAGAGAGAAAGAGAGAAAGAGACAGTGTTCGATGAGAGGATCGGGATATGGGACGTGTGATTCCGTGAAATGAGATTGTTTGTACATATTTGCAGATTGTATAATGTATATGCACAGTTTCGTTGTTTGTACAAGATTTACGGATAGAGATACATTTGATACATTTTATATACGCGTATACAATATTAGCACACTAGTCAGTCCCCTTTAAGGATTTTCCTTCTCGTGCAGGCTTGAATGGGATTCAAGTATATCGTCAAGTTCCATTTAGAATCTTCTGATTACTCGAAGTGTATCGTTACCTTCAACATTCTTGCGAGAAGAACATATCCCTTTGTAATTAACTAAAATTACAAACATTAAGGTTGCAGTTATCTCGTTTTTAATGTTACGCAGCTCATAGAACGATACTGGTGAACAAGAAATACAGTAATGCACCGATACCCGGTGAAGCAAGTGCGCACATCTTTGAAAAACTTATCACAATTTTTTAGTTGCTTTTAATTATTCCTTTATGAAAGTGTCACCAACCCGACATTTTTCTGATCACATTGACACCAAACACGACCCATTTCGGATTATATTTACGATATAGTGGAACCTCCAGTATCCGAACTGATCAGTAGTATAAATCAGTAAGTATAGTGTTTGTACAATAAATCGTATTGTATATGGATCACTTTAGATTGAATAGGGGATCAGAGAATTCAGATATCAGTTCAGATATTCGAGGTTCTATTGTGTCGTAAATTAAACGATTGAATCTGATCGAAATTATGTCGTGTTTGGTATCGTTTCAATCAGAAAAATGTGACGAGTATGCTGGCCAAAGTTTCATAATAAAATAATTAATAACAAAATAGATTTCTCTGTTTGTTCTATGTTACTTTTCATGTATCGAGATAGTACTGTGTTCTGACTGCAGGTGAACCGTTTCGTAGTACAGTAACTTCGATTATATTATCGAACATGATTCGAGTAATATCGGATATCACCGAGTACCTATGCCGGATTATTGGACCACGTTTCCGAGATGGTGAAGCCAAGGAAATTAATTGTAGAAGAGGCCATGGTTAATACAGCAATGCGATTCATTGTCGAAAATAATATATTACGTCTATTTATGTTATACTCAAACTGCCTCATGTTCCATCGTCATTAATGGACTGCGGATTTTATGCATTCATGGCATTTTTAATTACATTTAATCGTAACCAGTAACCACCAATACAGTCAAACAATTTTAGACAATTAGGAGCTATGAATGCATAAATATCGTTAGTCTTGTCATCAATTATCGGTAATCAAATTACTTATTATTCTATACTTTAAAACAACGTTCGTAGACCATCGGGTGTGTCGAATGAATGATTGTCGGATTATCGAAATTGCTAAGTAACATTTTTATGAAATTCTTCATTGTATTTGTATTAAGTATACGCGACGAAATGAGAACGGACCGAAAGTTTGACTTTTGCGAACGAAACATGCTACTTATGAGCGAAGAGCGGGGTTCCGATTCGATTGCAACTTTATAGCCGTTTGCAACGGATAAAAATAACAGGTATGTGGTTTTATTTACCCTTTAACCCTCGGCCTCTTGCGAGTTTACGCCTATGCCGGAGTCATTTTGACTCACAATGATATTTCACTAATGCAGTTTTATTCCAATACAGTAAAGTCGCGATCTAGCTCCCATCATCGCCTGTTCCGAGCAGGGACAGAGATCGTGAAGGGAAACTATGGTATTTTTATATGACTGCGTCGACCGCGCCAACCATGCCGAAAGTATTTACAAAGAATGCCGAAAATATTGGGTTGGCAAATAAGTTCGTTCGGTTTTTGTGATTTATTCCACTGTAAAAAAACGAACCAACTTATTTGCCAACCCAATAGAATAGGCAGCTCGAGCTTGTTGGCCCTTCGCGGGGATGCCCACAGTGGAGAAGGGGTAGTCGAAGGAACGGTGATCGTGAAGATTCTCAGGGAGCTGGATCGCGACTTTACTGTATAAGACGATGGCTCGGGACCGCCTTCCGCCTTATACCGAAATAAAACTTTACACGGCCGCTCAAGCTTGCACCTTAAATATGAGTTACCGTCTAGAAAATCTGCATATCTATTATTGTACAGCGATTTAACCCCGCTATAAAATTTCATTCAAATCGGAAACCGTCGCGACGATTCTTTTAGTGATTAAATGGAACATTAATTTATAAAGAAGTTTTATCGCGTGAACTTACAACGACCATTCCATGTCGACCGTATCACCTTATCCAATGATCGATTCAATCATTTTATCTCTCATGATGTAATAAACGTATTGTGTAAACGAGGCCAGAGTTTTGTAGTTAGGTTTCCGGCGTTCGAATAAAATTTTATCAATTATCATCGAGACATATCAAAGCATTGAAGTCTTTGTAATCTTAACCGTAAAAATGCTACATCTTGCATATACAAGTTCATGGAAAAGATAAAAAACAATGTTGCAATTTGTTGCATAATCTATTGTTAGTGTTTTAAGCGAAAGTAGGAGAAACCGTAAATAAAATAAAATTTACAGCATTAAGTAGCCTTAAATAATTAATCTGTTTATCGGAAGAAAGTTTAGAAATATAAATGTTATATATTGTTCAAATATTTGTTAAGAAGCGCTGAAAGTAATGGGAGTCGTTCTGAAAATTAGAAACAAATATGTCAGAGTAGAAGTTAATGTATAATCTCAGTAATATATCTAGCATCGATTCTCGAATTGTTAATAAATTTGTTTTGGAGGATATAACAACGATGTGGGATCATCGGTAGAAGAAAATTGGCTGGTTTAATTGTAAAGACAACTATTCTCATCACTTTCATTAACTTCATTCCTTCATACCAAATTTTTGTACGTTTTCTTGAACCAAATGCGCGAAGTATTAAGAAATTAGCGATTCTAATATAAAAATGGGGCGAATTCTCCAGTAAAAGTATAAATAGATTGCTCGCGAAATCAATCCTCGTAATTAGCGGCGGAAGGATCATCTCATTAATATTGCGAGTCTTCGCGCAGCGCCGTTCTAACATCATCAACACGTTATCGTAATTGTCGCCATTTTGAATTGCTCTGTATATGAATCGACCGCGCAACAAGATTATTCATTGTTACGAACAAATATCGTGGAAACGCAGTCAACACGAACGTATAAATATATTTTTCAACTGTTTATAATTTTAATTATGAATGCGAAATAAAATAATATTTATCATAAAACCTTTACTGGTACAGCGATTCTATCAATGTCTTTATAAATTATGTGTTTGATCCTCATGGGCTCGGAAGAAAGTATGTACTTAAAAGTTTGTACTATCTGTGTAAAATGTGAATAATGACAAAAAATGACCACAACTGTGTAATAAGAAGAAAACTTTGCAGTACTTTAACTTAGCAATTGTTAAGTTAAAAAATTTTCGGCACGTTTAATTACAGCACACCTGCAAATTAATACATGTAGTGACACGGAGTAATATTCGGACGCTCTGAAAAAGACGATAACTTTTTAAATATTGTACTGTAGGATTTGAACTTTATTGGGATGCTACAGCAATTAGTTTACTACAGGATTTGAAAAAATATTTTTTCAAAAATTGCAATTGAAAGGAATTGTAGCAAAAATACTAAAAGTTGCATTTTATAACTTTTTTTGTGGACCTATATTGAAAATTTAAAAAACACGTTTTGTAGATCTACGTTTTGTAGATTTGTAGTAAACTAATTGCTCTAGCTTCTCAAAAAAGTTCAAATCCTATAGTACAATTTTTAAAAAGTTATCGTCTTTTTTAGAGCGTCCGAATATTAATCCGAGTCATTGTATCTCTATTAGTTAATATTAATTTGAATTGGTATAATCCTGGTAAGTAGACAAAGAAAAATTAATTATAAATTCGTTTATTGAGTAACATTGTAGTATACAATAAAAAGATATTTGATGAAAATAGAATTATAATTATGTTTGGCATGGTTATTTTATTTGAAATAATAAATTTTATTAAAAAATTATGCAGACAATTTCAGGAACAAAGTCAAATAATTTATTTTCTATTAATAATTTATAAATGTTTGACTGTGTGAAATATTAAGTAATACTGGCGGTAATTTGCATAATATTTCATTATTACTTATCTAAATGCAAGATGCAGATATGACAGCTATTCTTATGAAAGATAATGTAATAATGTACCATGTTATGAAACCTTGTCTAATGTTTGTTCGATCGTGATGTCGAGAGATTTATGCCTTTGATTCGAGAGACGCAATTACAATTTTCTCTACTCCATATATTGCGTTAAATGATACATTGATACGATCACGTAATTGCTTGCTGTGCGAACTTCACGCTAATCGTTCCTGGATGGCGTGAAATTACTGTAATTTCCTGCTGTGTGCTATTCTGTGGATACTAAACAACCCTATTCAAATTTCTTGGTAAAATTAGTTTATCGTTAGTCTATAATAGGGACTCTTGTATACCGTTAGTCTTTACAGAGATTAGATTGTTTCAATTGAATAATATGATTGGTACGCCCTGAAATTAATTATAATTATAGCTAAAAATGTCACAGTTACAATTAGTCAGAGAGACAAAATATGGACAATTACCGAAAAGTTTGTACATTCAAATTTTTTTGTGCAATTAGAATAAAATACAAAGTTCAGATTGTTTCGATAGGTAGAAGAAATGTGGTTGAAATGTTCGTGAAATTATAAGATTATGAATATGAACAATTAGAAACAAAATAAATTTTGTGGAATTAGATATTTGCAGTAAAGAATAACAAATTGGAGTGAATGAAAGAAAAGTAGACAAACTTATGAACAATGAAGGTATGCTATATTAACTCTTCCACTACTTTCATACATTTCATTTTACATTTTAGCAATTTATATTAATGAGTCGTTTACATAGGCTATTTGTTTAGTCATTCATTATTTGATTTAATGTACTTGCTAATGACTTTGTTCGTAGTTTAATCAAACTTGATATGTTCAGATAATACAGTGGATAGAACACTTTGAATTGGTATGCTTACAACCTAAGGAAACTATAAAATTACATAATTCTTTTGCAATATACGAAAGACGATATTATTAGCAATGAGATGGAATTAAATATCAACTTTTATTGAATTAATATAAAAGTCACATGGTCGATAAAACGAGAGTTAACACGTTATTCACTGCAGTTTGTTCAGAATAAAATTAGCTCATGTTTGTGCGTTAATTAGATTTGAAAACTACAATCTTTATACTTGAAGTATCTTTAATGAGTCACTTGTTGTGATTGTTCTTAGCCCCTACATCTTGTTGCTTTCTTTCAAAAATACGTCGGCACTGAAATTGTAGAACTTTTCAGTGATTTATAACACAATTTTTCCATTTATGATTAATCGGTAGGTTAGTTTCAACTGTCGTCAACGTGCTATCCCAAGTAAAAATCTTAAGAATCAATGAGTGTACAAGACTTAAAAAATTTCCATTGACATTATCGATATGGCAGACCTTGTAAACTAAGTGTTTCTGATACTGCACTTATACTAAGAGTGCTTAATCATGATCGCGATTCTTCGCACCGAGTGGATCAGAGTATTGATTATTTCTGAGATTATAGAAATCACAAAAAAGTCAAAAAGCAACCAGAATATGTTGGTCAACATCAATCCTGCAATAAAATGAAACCTCGATTTTTTCTCTGCATACCGCAACAGCCTCTGCAGAAGTGAATTTCTCAGCTACGAAGGTCAAGATAGAGTCATTTATCATAATCTTATCTAGATCGATCAAATCGTGCGAGAAAGTATTCTGCTATCATCGAATATGCACATACGTACATACAATTAAAAATGTTGACCTTCCTTGACAGTGGTAATTCCTGAGGGGTAATTTGAACTAACTGTTTCCTTTTTGCTCTAACTGCATGAAAGGTGTACATACATATAATTCAATCGAATTAATATGTTCTTATCATGTGCTTTAAGTTTAATCAAAATAGAATTTTAGCTACCGGAAATCCATTAGACTATTTGACAATTGTGCTATAGCTAGACAGGTTCTAGAAAAATGTGTTCTAAAAATGTTCTACTTCCTTGACAGGGGCTTTTTGTTCTAACTGCACGAAATCCGCAGTCTAGTTATGAATGCAGAAATAATGAAGTTTGATGGACACTCGGTTCTTCAGCATTTTATTAACTACCATATCAAGAACGTAATCGGGAACCAGGTGACGTTAAGATTCTACTTCAACGGATGAATCTCTGTAGCCGCTTCTGGGCTCTCTTCGTAGCTCCCTGATGACGACGGACCTGGTCTTATGGACCTGTGGCATGTCTGAATCTTCATCGTCTGTGGAATGTCCGTCATAAACGGTGCGTCTTCGTCTCCTCTTCTTGGCGCTTGGCGTTTGCGGCCTGGTTCGAACTCTCCCGCTTCCGGAATCCACTCCGTCGCTCATCACACTGTTTCTTCTGGCTCTGTTTGCTGGTGGAGGTCTTAAATTCCGTTGACTACCAGTTGGCGGCAATTCAGACCTCATGTTGCCGACGGACGTGTTCCTTTCCCTCTTCATTCTTCCTAGCCGACGTTCTTCTCTACGGAGTAAGTCGTCCTCGCTCAGGATCCTCGTCTTCAACCGCCTCGTCCGCTTCTGTCTTATCCTTATGTTATCAGCGGAACCTGCGATGCGCCTTGTGGATGATCTGTCCACTGAAATCTCGTCCAGATTGTCCAATGAACGAGCTAGTCTTGGCATCTGCATCGCCTCTTCGTAACTAGGCGGTCCGATTAATTCTAAAGGATTGATTCTCGGTTCTGGACGTTCCACGTGTTCGATGCTTTCCTCTTCGTGCACGATGCGGGCTCTGTTGGATAATGACGATTATTTGACCAAGTCCCATAGCACACACACTTAAGTAAGTCTGTGAATAGCACTACATAGCACCTTACGAGATGCTCAGAAAGCGAGTTTTATCGGTAACGTTGGTTGTTGACACTGAATGGTAAAGAGACTTCATTCTTATTTCCTATCTATGATAAAGTAGTCATAAGGTACAGTAGATCACTGAATTATTCTCGGCAGGTAATAGTGCACACTGTGGTTATTAATGTACATAATGTACATATGTATATTACATTTCTAATAATGTGAAAAGTGCTACGTCATTTCAGAAAGAAACATTAAAAGAATATACACAATGATATTATTTGATATTCTATGTGGTGAAGAATGAACTTATTCATTTAGCTGATGTTTGTATTGATTTTGCTGTTACTCCTGGTGGTGCTATGGTACCTTTTTATAGATCATTATCATAGAATATATCTTTCTAAAATATGAAACATAATTTATTTATTATTTATAGTGCACAACTACAATGGGCGCAGCTTTATCCTAAGACCTTTTATGCAATTGTTTTATCAGTCGATGGTTAATGATATTAATTCAAAAATCAATAAAATTAAGCTGATTCATGGAATAAATCCTAAATTAATTTTCCTCCACAGTGTGTGATCAAATTATTAGAGCAACTTGAAAAAATTATCGTGTTTACATTCAAACAAATAATATTTAAATAAAATCCTGACTACATTCAATATTTTTTACTTCTTTGTGAAATTGACATTTATAAATTGAAAATATACATTTAGAAGGATTATAGGCAACGTAATCTGCCACATTCAGAATAGATTTCTCAGACCATGACTCTAATAATTTGATCAGCCATTGTGTCATATTATACCTATGATAAATTTTATTCTTACCTTCTCCGCAAAGGTCTCATCGATTCCATTTCTTGTCTTTGCTCCATAGCCCTTCTTTTCACGCGCATCATGTGTCTGATAGAGACGAAACTTCCGAACAATACGATGATCGTAAGAACAGTGACCATCACAAATCCCCAAGTCCTGTCTCGATTATATTGTAGTGTGCCGTTCCACACATCATAGCAAGCAGCTTCCCAAGTATATCCGGAAACGTTCGCCGGACTCTGGCAAAGTAGATTTGTCTCGGAAGCTTTGGCAGGTGACGCCGTTAAATAATTGAATAGAAAGATCAATTCTTTGCAATCGCAACGCCAAGGATTGTCATCCAGCTTAATGCTGTTCAGGTCCGGATTGTTCCGAAAAATGGCAGGATCTAAAGTCTCCGTCAGACGGTTACCTGGAAATCCACATGTTAACTTGAATGATTCATAAATGAGTAGCATTGCTCAATTTTAAATATATTAATATTCTTTTTCACGGTTTTATGCTTGGATGAACTGTTCTGCAACAGAAAATATTGATCTAGATCTACGTAAGTGATTATAAGCTAAAAATCACTTAACCAACAATTTAACTTCTTATTTTCAATGAAGAAATCGCTAAAGTTAATCAATCATCTTCTCGTTGCATTGGTATTTTGTTGTTGTACCAACTTGAAGGGACAAATGAATTAGTAAAGCTAATCTAATAATCTTGTTTCTTTTTAATTATTTTTACATGAAACTTTTACTACCATATTTGTCGCATTTTGCTGAATAAAATAAGTCCGAACACGACACAATTTAGATTATATTTACTTGTTTAATCCACGATTCAGTAGAACCTCGATTATCTAAATGTTCCATTACGTTTCGTAAACAGTTCAATCTGTTCACAAATGTTTTAACATTCGAACATCCGTATTCCACTGACTAGTTCGGATAATCGAGGTTCTATTGTATCGTGGATTACATAAATAAATGTAATCCAGGTTGTGGTGTTGTTTCCCTCAGAAAAATGTCATTTCATAATAGTGACACTATTCAGAATAAAATCAAAATGGTTTCGTCGCTGAATCAATATTGTTTATATTGATATACTTTTATATTGATTATTGGTGAAGGTGAAGAATAAAATAAATCCGGGAACGAAAATATGTCGTGAGTTAGTAGCAGCTATGACAGAAGGATAGTGATCGATGTAATGGGTGAAGTGGATCGGTTCGGAGGGATCGATAAATCTGGCTGGCCGGAGCAAATTCGGGACTCTAGGACGCGATACGCCCTAAACTCTGGCCTCGGCGCGATTGTATACGAGGAAAGTAACCACGCGACGTGGATACACGTCGTTCCAACGGAGCTTTGTGCACGCTTCGGCATTCAGAGGACGTTCGTATCTGCTTAAACTCAACTGCTTAATAGAATACCTGAGACATCAACTCGTATGAGCTGCGGCAAGTGCAGGAAGGTGTCATTGTTCAATGTCACCAGTCGATTCCTCTTCATATCCAGATTCTTCAGGGTGGTGGATTTGATCTGGGACGGTATCGTCTCTAATTTGTTGTCGCTCAGTATTACGCTTTTTATTTTCGGCATGTCCCACAGAAAGTGATTGTCCAGTGTTTCAATGAAATTCGACGACACGTCCAATATATTGACCGCTGACATGAGCCTCGGAAACTTGTCCAAGATGTTATAAGACAGGTTGAGCAGCTTGAGATCTATGTTCTCGTGGAATGTCAACGGGTGCACCTCTCGGAGATTGTTCCTCGACAGATCCAGCACCTGAAGCCTCACTAAACCCTCGAAGGTACTGGCGTTTAAATTTTCCAAATTGTTCTCGTTCAAGTATAAAAAACCGAGTTCCCGATTCTTAGCGAAAATACGATCCGGCAGCATGTTTATAATGTTGCGGGACAATCGGGCGTGTGTTAACAACGGAAATCCGTGGAGACCTGGTCTGTCCAGGTTGCATCTCGCCACGTCGAGTTTCTTCAGTTTCGGATGAGTCAAAGTTGCGTTTCTGAAAATTAGATGGTTGACAAGTAGACGAATTTTATGCAATTAATTTTAGTATGCTTTTAACATTAGAAGAATTTAAAAATACTGTTATGTTATTTTTAACCTATTAAATATATTCAGAAAGAAAATCAATTTCTATTTTACTCCAGTTTGTTGCAAATCAGGTAGAACATTTTTATTTCGCATGGAGATCGATCGACAAGTTATGTCGTTGATAACGTTATTTGCATTAATTCGAACTTGTGTCAGCCGTTAGACTGCGGATTTTTACGCAAAATGAGTCATATAGAAATCATCTCGTAGTAATATTGTAGTAAATTGCAAAATAAGTTTCGTGTTAATAACTTACTTATTTTTGTTGTTATTAAATGATATATACATGTGTTAATATTATATATTGATGTACGAATACTTTCTACACTAACTGTAAGTCTGTACCAAAATGTAGAACAATTAATATTAAAAAAATATCTAGTATTTCATATGATTACCTTGTGCAATAGACTAACATGGGATTGTTGGCCATTCGAAGCTCTTCAAGTTCTCGAAATCCGCTGAAAGTATCGGGACTTAAGTAACTCAAAAGGCAGTCGGACACATCGAGCCAGTGTAGTTTAGGACTCCATGCTTTCTGAATCAATTTCAAAGGGTTTCCTACCAAGCTTAGTGTAGTTAATGCTGGTAGACCGTCCAGAGATACATTGCTTAGTGTCTGTATTTCTATGAAATATAAAAACATTTTTCAAATTAATAATCCTATCAACAATTCCTATCACGTAGTCAAAACTCGAAACATAGTTTTTGTAATAACAATCTACTTTAGACCAGAGATATCTTTTTTTTATTAGCGACATCATAAAATAAGTTAGGATATATTACATTATTGTTTGTCATAATAAAAAACGATATTTCAGTAAATAATAATATCACAGAAGACGTGTTCATACAAATGTATATCCAGCATGAAAATTATTTATCGATAGCTTTCTGTTGAAATAAAATGAAAACAGAAATGGAAGATAAACTTAGTATTACATATCTATTAAAAATCGTTTGTATCTAGAAATAATTGAATACAATCAGTGACAAGTGTTGTATGGGCCCGTCCGAAAACAATGCGAGAGTAGTAAATAGAGTGCGGATTTTATGCTATTTCTGATCAAAATTAGTGAAAACAGTCGGAAGATTATGAAGGAGAGTGTCCATAAAATTATTTTCATTTGTGTAGAATACATTATTTTTATTTGTGCAGAATAAAAACAGGTGAATTATTATCATCGTTTATGCATTATTTCTCCGAGTATGAGCGTCAAAGATAATGCAAAATGTCACTATCTCACTTCCGTCTGTTGCAATCGCCGATGAACACTGTCTTTTTGCATAAAGATCCGCAGTTTAGCCGTCCACAACAACAGAACAGTGTATTCAAGAACAAAGCAATGAAATATGGTCGAAAAAGCATGAACTTTTGCAACATATAAAATAATAATTTTCAGGAAGTCTGATCATACCGCAGTGACTAGCGTCGAGAGCCTCAAGCCTAGAGCTCACTAACCCCTCGATGCTCTGAATCGGGTTCCTGGACAGATAGAGCACTGTCAAAGAGGTCAGTTGCATCACAGACTTAACATCAATGATGTCCTGTATTTTATTGTCGGTCAGGTCCAGCCTCCTCAGCTTCTTCAGGCTGCTGATGTCGTTGGGCAACGAACTCAACTCGTTCCTTGCTAAGTTCAGGTACTGTAGATCTATCAGTCGATTAATATCATTGGGTACATGCCTCAACAGGTTGTTCGATAAATTTAATTGTTCCACCTGGAATGCGATCAACGAACAACACATTCAGCGAGAGAGAGACATTCTAAGGGCACAGATCTTAGACCATGTGTATACAGGGTGAGTCACCGAACGTTTTCATTTCAAATATCTTTGTTGTTTTTAAAGATACATTAAATGTCTTGAGGACAAAGTTGAATGGTAAAATGGGGCTCATACGATACCAACAAATTTTTATTTTTATGTATTATTTCACATGTGTGAACCACATTATGGTGGCTCCTATTTACGCCTGTAAAAATTTCTTTCACGGCACCCCCCAGCGTTGTATAATTAAAAAAAGAACGGTCCCACGGAATAACTCATATTTATTTAACAGTCAATTTTAGAGGATTTTTTGAAACGCAGTTCTCTTTATAAGACCGTGACCCTCGATAAAGTAGAACCGAAAAATTTTTCTGATTTTTAATAAAGAGAATATATGCAATTTTCTGCAGAATAATCTGCGATTTAAAAAAAAGTAAGTTCTGCAAGTTAAAAAAGCAACACATTTTTCGCTAATGTTTATTGATGAAAGATTATGAAATCACACTTCAATTTTTGGTCCGTCGATTTTTCTTAATTTTTTCGAGAACCGTTTGTTTTACGAGAAAAAGTAATGTGACATGAAAAACACAGCCTGTCCAGATCCACAGGGCTTGTCTAACATATTTTTCGACGCGGTAAAAAGTTAAGAAGACATTCGAGAAACACGATTTTATGAGCATTAAATTAATTATTTTAAGGTTTAACATGTTCAACAATTTATGCTCAAACTTTACACAGATTTGTTTTTAATTATTTGGAACAACCGCGGGGTGTGCTGTAGAAGAAATTCAAAAATCGAAAACGAGAGCTACCCTATTGTACATTTATTGTAAAAACTGGAGGTGTTCGTAAAACCGCGAATCGCTGCCCGTTATCTGTTAGATACTGCCGTCTGTCTTCACCAGCGCATTTGTACAGGTGACTCATTGTCGGTGCTAGCATTTTCAATGATCGCCGCGATAAAGCATAGGGAACCGCAACTTTCATTACCCACGCGAATGACACTGAGGTGGTTGTGTGGTTCTACTCACTAGGTCGCTAATATTTTCCGGGAACGATTCCAAACTCTGCTTCGAGCATATGACAGTTCGTGGCTGCTGGCTGTAGTGACACACGCATTTCGTAGGGCACACGGACTCGCACGCCAAAGGTGAAAGGGCCACGAGCAACACCGCCAGCAAAGCCAGCCAGACAGCATCTGCTCGTTTCGCCATGTTCTCTGTTATCGAACACCTTGAAATCCATGGAATTCACATTTTCATCGGACAGCCTGCGACGAACCACTGTTTAAAAGAAGCCCACTCGATCAACCGAATCGATACATTTTCACTGTGCTTGTTTCCTGACGAACCCCACGTGCACTGAACTCGTGATTTTCGAAATGGTGAACCGTGAAACCGAGCTCGCACGGATTAATGAGTGGGCCAACAGTACTCCCAACCGTCCTGAAAACTACTGAGTACTTATCTTTGATAAGTAACGTAGGATATGTGCCTCGCGATATCTTCCTAAGATAACTCGAGCATGCGGAGACCTGCCGAGAGCATTATTCCCCGGCGTAGACCAAAATCAGTTGATATTACGAGGGAAATGCATCTGTAATATTGTGGAACATTAACACCATTTTTAGCGAAGGAAAGAATGTCGACGTAATTGAGAATTTTAACTAGTTAATCCACGAACGATTTCGTTTGTGACGTATCATTTTCATAGATCAAATTAGATTTTGGTCTGAGATACCGAGGCGGAGCCATTTTGAAATTCGGTTTGGGGCGAAGTTTGTTATCATTTGAAAAATTAAACACTTTATAATATATGATGATCGGTTTCAGTGGCGTCTGAAATGACCGTCTGTGACGTATCATTTTCATAGTAGATCAAATTTGATTTTCGCACGGAATACCGAAGCGGAGCCATTTTGAAATTAGTTTCGTGACGAGGTTTGTTATCATTTGAAAAATTAAACAGTTTATAATGATGATTGGTTTTAGTGACGAGCGGTAAAGATTTTTAGCTGAAGTTTAATGTTCTATATTCGTTTACTGATCTGGTATTAATAAATTCAACGTTACTGTTAACGTGATAATGAATTTATTATTGTTTAGTTTACATTTTTGTCTATTTGTATGATGTATGATAGAAATTATTAACATTGATGAAGGCAACACAGAATATAGTATATAATATTAAACACTTATCAATTCTTTAAATGAGATTATAAAATCGAAAAAAAGGAAACATAATTACTATTACTCGAATAATAAATTCTAAAACTTTTTATTTATTTCAAAACTACAAAGCCTACCACTGCAGATAAGATTTTCCACTTTTTAAAAATTTGCCTATGAACATTGAAAATTCCATAAACATCTGCAGTGTAATGGTTAATCAATGACATAAATCGTAAAACGATTTACGATAGCACTATTATCACAAAAATAAATAAATACAACGTTAATCTATTTCGAAAATTGAGATGCCGATTTAAAGGAGCAAAAAGATGAAAGAGGGCCTGTAATAACAGCTGAATATGTTTCTCGGCGAAGGAAGAATTGAAATTTGAATGGGCAGTTCCGCGGAAAATATAAGACATTAGATAAATATCTCTCTCAAGTATCCGAAAAGCCGATATTGAGGCGGCCATCTCTCCGGTCTAAGTCTCTCTTGGCTGACCCATGCGGATATTTTCCCCTTTCCCCAACTGCTGTCGCTGTATTACAACCTTTTTTTATCGTTTCTTCAATCCGACAGGACCGTGTCTGAGGACTTCCCGAGGATGGAACAACCGCAGCTCGGTATTATATCGATAACGTGCCTCGTCGACGTACCGATGATAAAGCATATAACGATAAGTGATTATAATGTTTCTAGCCTAGGCAGTAAAGTGTAAAATAAACTATAATATCCTAGAGTCAATATCAATTTTGAGTTTTTATTTTTCTACAGAATAGAATGTAAGCATAACATTCTAGTGTGTCTTTATATTATGTTAATTGTTTATTTGTAAGTGTTTCAGCTACACATCCTTTAATATTATTGAGTTTCTATTTGAGTGTGCAGCATTGTAGAAAAAACAACAAAACTATTTTAAGTTTTACTTTTACGTTTTTATTCCGATACAGAAAATAATGTGTGAAATTTTAATAGTATGACTTTTATATTATTATACTGGACTATCATTTGAATTTATTCATTAATCCTCCACTTTCTAAATTTGCTTCTAAATGCTGTTCAACAGGACTAAATAAATAGATAATTATTGTAACATAATTTACACTGCATAACCAACCGCTTCATACCAAGCAGTATATTTATATTTTACAAGCATATTTCACGTTTGCATATGTCTACATTTGCAACAAAATATTCATGAATACACTTATTTTAGAAAGAAAGGCACTGGGGGAACACCGATGTGTTCAAAACCCTTCTTAATTTTAACTACATTATTGTGAAATATCAAAATTTTTAACTTGGAAAAAATATATGCTAATAAAGCGAAAGAGTTGGAGAATCGATAAAAATTTTGAACACATCAAATTCAAATAAAATAATTCATTAATGCTCTGCGTCCACAATCATATGTGTACCAGTAAATCACGTATCTAGGGCCGATTTATACGCACTATCAATCGCGAATCAATCGAACCGATAAGAATTCACTCGACGCGTATCCATCTCAAGTTGATAAGGCTCTCCCCTCCTGGTGTCGAAGCATTTAAAAAGGCCTTATCCGCGCAGGACTGTGTCTCGCTCTCTTTTTCACACGTCCGGTTGGTCCAATGGGGATGATAGGTCACACCCTCGGGAGGGTGCGAGCGGTTTAGCCAGCGCCGGCGCTTAGCCACCGGCTTATCCAGTAGGGACAAGGACACGATGTTTCTACCTGTTGATATTAAACCAACCCCTTCGCGGAGATTTTGCAAATCCGGACTTCCAACGCCGTCGATTGGTCACGCCCTCCGCAACCTGTGTCGCGCGGATTTTTTTCCGCACCCTCTGCTCCTTCAAAAGAAAGAACAAAGTGGATGTACCATTTGCTATCATTATTTATTTCGATGTATTAACCCTTTGCACTCGGAGCTATTTTAACTCGAAAATTAAACATTTCTTCCGACCTAGAATAATTTCATTCTATATGATTTTTTTAATTTTGTGGTAAAAATGAATGTAATACCTCATACAATAGTTAGATGTATAGTAATTGATTAGATACGAACACATTTAATAACGTAAACAATATTGTGAATAATGGTACAGCAATGTGTAGTGGTGAGTCTGAGTCATCCCTCGACTGCAAAGGGTTAAGTATTCTGGCGTTAGTTCCTCAGAAGTGGATTTATTTTTTTAAGTGTTAGGATCATTGTCTATTTCTTTGTACTGTCTCATTCTCTTGATTGAAAGTGTACCTGTGTCACTTTGGCCACAAATGGTACACCGAATTACCATTTTTGGTCAGCGTCGAGACACATACAGTGCGAAATCAGAAAAGAACAGCAAAAATAAAATCTGTTGCTACAAGAAGAAGTAAAAAACCTTGATAATTCATACTATTTTTGTCCAAGGTGTTGGTTCAAATTAGGCTACGCTCCCCTATATCGTCGAGCACGGTGAGGAGAAATCATCCCACGAGCACACTATCGAAGCCAGCCCTCCGAAACCCTCGCCTGACCTAACCCAGACATCCTCTCGAAAGCAAAATTCTCAATGAAGAAGCTTCTTTTCGAGTGACAGCGGTAATTACCTTCTAAAATACATTATCGAGCACCGTAACGAGAAATCATCCCCCGAGCTCACTATCGAAGCCCTGCTAAACATTCGCTAGAGAAGATATAGCGGTGCTATCTGCTGACGGTAGATTCTGGCCTATACGTCTCCATGTATACAGAGAGAGAGAAAGAGAGAAAGAGAGAGGGAGGAGGGAAGAGAGAGAGAGAGAGCTTTCTATATATTTTTAACGCCTTCATTTCCGGCCGCGTTGGGACACCGGAAATAGCGGGACGATACCTCGCGGTGTTTCAGGTATTGATCAGTTCGAGGACCGGGTACCACCCATCCCCGTCGGGTGGGGGGTATGCACCCTCTGCAGACTGGAAGCTTCGACCCCCTTCGTCGGCCCCCCCTCCCTTTTACCCTCACCGCCGGTGACGCCCCCATTCCGCCCCCACCTGACACCCACTCACCCCCCACAACCCCCTCGCGACCCAGCGACGAGCCATCGAAGACGAACTTTTAGATATCTCTTCGTCGTCTCCGCTCGGATCTTCGGGTTACGCTCCAGTAGGCTCTTCGGAAATAAAACGGGACTAGTATAATATCGCTGTCGCTTCTTGCTCCTCCTTCTTCTCCTCCTCCTCCTTCTCCTCCTCCTCTTCCTCTTCCTCCTTCCTCTCTTTCTCTCGAGGAGAAATTCCAAGATTTCACGAAGCTGGCTCTCGCCGACGTTTAATTGGAAATACACTTTCAGGATGCCGCTCCGCTTCGGGATTTAAAGCTGTCCGATATCTGAGGTTGTAACGATGATTTATTGTTACAGTGTTTCTATGTTGGCCGGCTCCGAGGCGAGATTAAATAGAAGTTTATCGGCGGAGTGTGCACGGTGTATATTAGTTTAAACTTTTTTCATTTTGCAGTCCCCGTGTGGGTTACCGAGATTCAAGAAAAAATAGCTTTTGTTTCTGGAAAATTCCTGTGGAATTGTTATAGAAAATCCCTTCATTTAGGAAAATTCCTATGAATTTTTATGGGAGATTCCTTCATTCAGGAAAGTACCCTATGAATTTTTATAGAAAAATCCCTCGTTTAGGAAAATTCCTATGGAATTTTTGTGGAGAGGAAGATTACCCTTAACACTTAGCCAACCGCGCGCGTCACAGACTTACTTTAAAGTGGGGAGATGTCCCCATTCGGTTGGCTAAGTGTTAAGAAACAGTATTCGGTGTTTGCAGCAATCATGGAGTACTCTTTCAATATCGACGAGCGAAACATACTCAACCCTCTTGTAACACGGTGCAACAATTGCGACAATTCTACATATAACACGATGTGCTCATACTAGACTGCGGATGTTTGTGCAATTTCCGATTTCTGTGGTACTCATTTTTAGAAGGTGGGAACGATCCCACTAGATCTATACGAATCTATACGAAGATTCTTATTTTTAGTGACAATAGTTTTTGTAGGTACTGCATAGCTAATATAATCGTACTAAATTTTATCAAACTATAGATGTTAATATTAGGTGAAGTAAAAAGTTTTAAGCCATATATAAAAATCTGAATTTTGCTTATGCTACAGGAGGTTATAGGTAGGTTGCCTGTGTGCGTTCCTGTCGTAGAAAAATGTTTATTTTCATATTTCTTAGGTCTCTCTGTCTCCTGTTCAAACTTAAATTTTTAAAAAAGTCTAAAGTTCAGTTTCAGTTGGAATTTATTAAATATGTTCTGGAATTCTTTCGATCTTTTATTCTAGTATATTTGTTGACAACGCCTTTTGTGGCTGGCTATCATAACTGATTCTACTCCTCCTGCTAAGCGCTGGTTTGAACGACCCTCTCCCTTGAACGTATAATCTTAAAGCAACCGCATAACTGCTCAACCCCTATACACACACTTCGAGCCTCTATTTCTGTGTATTGCCTTCTACGCTCTCCTTTTAGCAGATGTAGAAGGGGAGGTGGACAACAACGGTAGCTTTGGTATTTTTCTTATATGTCTAAATTGTTTTAGAGTACGATTTTGTGCTCAACTAGATGTTACAACTTGCTTAATTTTTGTTTTGTTTTTGATCATTCTGCAATTTTCCGTTCCATCTCGTTCCCATCTAATAACTTCTCTTTATATTGCAAATGTGTAAACATCCTACACGAATTCTCACGAGCAAGATGCCAGATTGTGTATAAATACAATTGCTGTTTCTTAAAAGTACTATTTAACTTTTGTTAATTCAGTCGTACGTTTGGACGAACCTAAACGAAAACAACATCAGAGCCGTCCTCTTCTTCAGATCCATTGATTTATATGACTGATTATTATTTTATATTATATTTACAGTTTGTATAATAGTTGTTTGTATCAATGTCAATGTTATCTGTGTTATACAACGTATGTTGTCACAATTCTTCTAATAAATTCATCCAAACATAATATATTGTAAACTGCTGTAGAATCACAAAGAGGATCTACTCATCAGTTTTATAAGTCGTGGCAATTCGGAGAACTCTATTTGAGTCATCAACTCGTTCTGAAGTTAACATACCGAAATGTATGCAAGACAGTTAAAAACAGAGAGAATAGAGAACAGGCAGAAATAAGATGTAACCAGTATGCCAGCAATTCTTGGTTCCCGAGTCTCCCCTTTGCACGAAAGTTGAAAGTAGATGGTTCTCAGTACTGTGGACTCGCCACTTAACTTCTAAATTATTTATGTGGAATGTATATGCAGAACTTATTTTTCAAATTCTACTTTTGAAAGTACATTTAGTAAGAGAAAAATTTTAACGGACATTTAAATTTAATGGATATATTAAATAAGACTTGAATGAACATTAAAATTGTAATAAATTTATCATTATTGTACTTCAACTAACACTCGGTTATTACGATATAAATAAATACATTTTTTGAGAGTCACGGTAAACATATTTATCGCTTCATAGTGGAGTATTAAATAAAATATTAGCTGAAAGTACTTTCAGGATATGAAGAATTAATATTATAATTAATTTGGCATTTTTCCATTCAATTAGAATAACAATAAGGAGAATACTTCATAATATAAAGAGAATGGAAAGAAAATAGTTATTATTACCTATTCATGAATCCAAGGTTATTTGTAGGTCATAATATACCGTACCACATGATTGAACTCGTCTTCACATCAGCCACAACATTATGAAGTTAATAATATTTGGTGCCATTTAACACTAACCGTACCGAGCACAAAATGCGATTGCTATACATTGTTTTATAAAAATTACAACAATGAATTTATGCAGCTTCAATGATTATATTGGGTTGGCAAATAAAGTAAAAAATGTGACACGTTTGTTGACAGTAGTACGGTTACTGTGAAAAAGACACCGATGACCTTGAAACGATAAAAAAATACGTTTATCACACGATCTGTTGATATCATCATACTGCCCTCTTTGAACGTTTTCATTTTGCTTTTGAAACTTTCGTTTATCCTTCATACCAACAGAGAAATTCAGGAGTTGTGTTTTTCAGGACTCACCTCGTATAAATTACATGGTAATTATAGTTTATTGTAAGCCACGAGGTCGCTAATGGCTTCGCAGTCACTGCGACCACATTAAATAAACTACAAATAAAAAATGAGAATGCAAACAAGGCGTTTTCGTTGACGGTCACGCTCGACTAATTGAGTCTCCTCCCTTTTCCTTTGTAACGTAAACGGAAAAGGATACTTCCACGGAGGGTTATACACCCGACTTTCTAGATTCCCGAACTGATTTTATTTTCCCTAAAGCCACCCCCGCCTCGTAGTCGACCCCGTAAGCTCGGTTATAAATAACGGCTTATCTTTTGTCGGCTTCAACGCCACCGCGAATCGGTACAAAGCCAAACTCTGCTCCAGCTCCTGCTACCCCTGCCGCTACCTTTTATGCCCTGTAAGGGGGCGCGCGAAAGAAGACGTCTTTCGAAATGTGCGTCGGTAATTGCTCTGGCATGTGTCCGAATTAAATCCAACGGTTTGTCGCGCTTGTTTCCGCATCGACGACCGTCAACGGACCGCGGACACGGATTTCCACGGTATTTAAATTCGGATTGCACGATTTTTCATACCGATCGAGAACGTGTATTAGATCGGCTTAATGCACGAAGTTCAACCATGCTGTCACGTTCGACTAACTCGTATATAGTGTCTCGGCGTATTGATTTCGGAAATACGGAACCTCGATTATCCGAAGTTGCAATAATATTCGGTCACTCTCGAAGAGACCTTTTTAATACTGGAGTATAGATTGTTTTGAGAAGTTTGAGGAATTATTTTTACTACATGACGCGGAAAAAAAATTTTGAGAAAATTGTAATTCATCGGAAATGCAGAGAAAATAGTAAAAAGATTTGAATTGAATGATGTTGATATATTATTCCTCACTTATTCAAATTATTCAAAGAGGAAATGCATCTTCTCCTAATCTCTGTTTCTTAACGTAGGCTCGAACAATTTGTATTTTGCACAGAAATCCGCGGACTGATCATAATAAATTCCTGGAAAAAATTATCGAATAAATTCTCCATAAATGGATATTTATAATCTGAATAATTTAGTATTGAAATATTTGAAAGACGTTTCGAAACGGGTCATTTATTTTGAAGATATTCTATTTCTTTATTAACAGAAATCTTTATTAATATACAAGGTACATTACAACACTACTGAAGGCATGATTTTTCATACAAAAGGAAAAATGAAGTACGGCATTTTAATAATAAATATTCTAATATGAAATTATTATATGTTATAAACCAATGTATATATAGTATACAGAATAGTTCGTGATACAGACTAATTGTAAGATAAACAGCATATACAGGTTGGAAGAAAGATAGCAAATCTCCATTCACTGTCAAGTAGAAGCTGGCGATTATAGTTGGCTTTGGCCCCTACAAGCAGGCAAACTCTCAGCACTGCTGTCGGAACGTAATCATTAACTCGGAGCTCATTTTACTGCTGTTATACCACAATCGTCGTACATTTTTCATTTTTGATATTGTCTAAATATAATATTATCTAAAATATACTTAAAAAGAGCTTGAAAATTATTACACATTGAATTCAAGTTTAATCATAATTTTTCGCATGACATTTAACTTCTGAGAAAATGCAATCTGTAAATTCCTCACTTCAAGTGTGCTTTCAATTATTGATCAGATACATAACAGAGTATATGTATATGTATGTCATGGCAAATATTGTGGTATTACTATCAATATTTATTATTGGAGAAAGCGTATCGATCCTTGGACATTATTGGTATTTAAAGTATTTGAACTTCTTTCGCTTTAAATTCATGTGTGTGTCGATTACAATCAATGCACTTGCGTAATTATGAGTGAACGAAGAAATTTGTCTAGTCTTTCTATAATCATTAGGGCATACGTACTAATAATAATAATAAGTAGTTGGTGGCTCGCGATAGTCTTTACTTTTTAGCGTTTAAAAAGTGAAATAAGTTTAGAAATGTCTCGGTAATTATTAATTTTAAGTCCAGCTTGGTATAGTACTTTTTCACGCAGAATTGGGTACCTCAACCGGATTCGAGGATAAATATTGGGCGTTGAAAAAAGGTGGACCTCGTGTCACGATAAAAAAATACGCACTTATCCACTCGAAAACCATGCGATAATGTGGTAGGTCAAATTTGTCTTAACACCAGCTACAATATGATGCAATCAAAAATGCATTTTGATATTTAAAACATCAAAATGATCTTTATTTTCTGTCGAAAAACATTCTTTCCGAAATTTTATAGAATATAGAAGTTTGTAAATTTTTAAATACTATTCATCTCTCTTTTGAAAAGATGGAAAAAATTATTTTTGCATATAAATTATGTAGATATAACGTAATTTATCATTTTAATACTAAATATGTAGATCACGAAACTGTTTAATAATTAAATACCAATACGAATATTAATTTTCTAATAATATATAATTTTCTAATAATATTAATAATTCATTCTTGAAAATGTTATTGTTATTGCACCGCAATAGAGATTTGGATGACGTGCATACACGTCGGACGCAGTTAACTGGTTAATCATGTTAACAAAGAAAATACATTTCTATGTGATCCCAGTTTGTTGCAATTCAGTTGAAAAATTTTTATTTTGCATAAAGATCCGCTATCTACCACATCAGACACCTTTAGCGCGCGGGCAGGTTTAGTGTTAAGTAGGTAGATTTCTCGTTGATATTTGAATGGATACCGGCTATTTGTGGTTCAGTGCGTCCTTAACAAGATCAGAGACAGTGAGTCGCGGAACCCCCGTGAGGATGAGATGCAACGTACACAGAGGAGACAGGAGTGTGCCGCGTCTCCGGTTTTGCACACGTACACATCGACAGGGGTGCGCGGGGGCGGTTTCGCCTCATGACACCGAGCACATCTGTTGGTGCTCCCAACCTGAGAGACTGTAGGGGAACGGGAGGGGATTGAACGAGGAGGACACACGAAACCACGGGTATCCTCGATGTTTCCGTAGTATTGTCTAATCGTCGTCCGTGTCTATCCCTCGTTTCCACGCGTCTTCCTTGCGAGCGATCTTTCTTTGAAAGAGAGACGCCACGTCTCTTTCTACCTCGACGGCATCCGACGAAGAAAATCCGCATTCGAACGCGCGGCTCACGATTAAAGCTCGCAACTTGCGGAGGAGCGCGTTAAGCGGAGCAAAAAGGTTCAAGGGTGAGTAGACTTTAATGCCGTCGACGTTTAGGGGTAACCGCGCTCGGTGTGAAACGATTTCCGAAAGAATTCAACCCCTTGCCTTCGAAGGATCGACTGACTCATACCACATGAGATAATTCGTTTTTATCTATCGCTAGACTGCGGATTTTATGCATTTATGACAAGATTGAGTAGCTGGACTTTCACAAGGTGGTCAACCCTTTGCAGTCGGAGTTATTTTAACTCGAAAATCAAACATTTCTTACGACCTAGACTAATTCTATTGTAGCATATGATTTTTTAAAGGGGGTTGACTCGTTTTTCCAGGATTGTAAGGTTGCGAGATGCGCCTACTTATTTCTCGGTAATGCAAAGATGTGTTTTTTTCAGTAGTCGAAAGCGCTAGATAACAGATCAATCTATGCCGCAGTCCTGTTTTTACTTTTACGAGGAGTAATTTGCATTAGTCGGCAGCATGTAGCTGTCGCAGGTTTATGAAAATAGCTACATACGCAGCTTTATGCTTCCGAATAATGCAAATTACACCTCGTAAACGTAAAAATAGAAAATTTGGGAAGGCGCATCCCGCGCCCTTGCAATCCTGGAAACGAGTCTACCCCCTTAAATACTACAATAATTTTTCGAAGATTTTGGTATGCTACAGAACGTACGAGAATGAGTGTACACGATCTTTTCGTCAAGAAAATAGCGCTGACATTTCTCGGGGATGAGCACATTTCACGGTGCTATCTAGGAGCCGGCGCGCATCCGAATATGCCTAAAGAGTCGAAAAGATTGCGTCGTCTACGGGCCAGGCAACATGCCAATCTTGCTCGATGCTTTTTATTGCCGCGATAAGCGGCTGTCCTGTCTGCCGCCCACACCCCCGACGAGGAAACACCCGACGAAACGTTACAAATGTAATCTTTACTTCTGCGCCACTCCTTAATGGATACTCACGCTCCTCCGAATCACGTGCCACGCACCCACAGCCTCTCTTCAGGTTTCAATCTCTTCCAGATTTAACGTGGCATATCTCTTTCATGTCGAGGGAGCAAGTGGGACACCCATATCCTAAATAAACGCTGATTAAAAAGAGTCCAAGATGGCTCAGAATAGTTTCCACCCTTTTCACGTAGACGCTCTTCGATATCAGCATTTCTACTAATTATTAGGTCGGTGGAAATTTATATTTTCAGAAAATGTATATTTTCTGTATAGCTACATTTATTTTAATGCTTAAACGCCTAACATTCATATTTGTTAGACTTTGTTGAAATCTTCATCACGAGTCTGACTCGTTAAAATACGGCAAAGGGTTAATAAGTAGACTGCGGATTTTATGCATTATGACAAAAATGAGTAGACAAATTCGAAGCAGTAATTACAATTAGAGAAATTAAAAATGCTTATCATTTCCTGCCCACTAATATTTACAAAAGAAGTAAATATCTATTTAGCTCCTACATCTTGCAATTAATGCAGATAATATTAATTTTGCATAAAAGCCCGCAGTCTATTGATAAGCATGAAACTCTGATATACAGATCCTTTTGATTTGAAAAGAAACCTGAAAATCTGCACAGTACAGAAACTATTTTCTTCGATGTATTCAATATTGATGCAAATTCGATAAATTGCGCCAACGTAATGCCTGAAGCTTTCCTATAACGAGCCAATCAGGACGTTTACCGATTAAGTCGCGCAGTACCGCAAAATTTAACTTACAGGGTGGCCCGTCAGTTCTTGGACAGAGTTGGAAACTTCGAACCATCTCTGCCTATAAACCCCTTTTCAGAAGCCTGCAACTTTTTCTCGAGATAAGGTGAGCAATCTTGCCTGTCATTTAATGGAGAACGTGTTAGAACGCGTTAGTTGACGTAGCTTCTACAATAATCCATCCTTATAGCCGTACAGAAAATAATTATACATATAAATATGTTCCTCCTGGGAGAATGTAAATCTCTGTATGTACAGCATGAGCTTGAAAATATTCATCTAAATATTTTCACATTAATTTCTATTTATAATTTTATTTCCTGGAAAGTCATAGTAAGAATTTAAAAATTTCTCTTAATATACATATAAATTTTTACTTATTAAACAATTTTGTGATCTACATAGGTAGTATTAAAATAATAAACTGCATCATTTCAACATAACTTACATGCAGAAATACCTTTTTCCAGCTTTTCGGTGGAAGCACTCCATTGTCACAATTTTTCAAGGGTTTTCGATAATCTGAGGAAAATATGTTTCCTAAAAAAGTTGAGCAGTATTTAAACATCTACATATTGTATACAATTTCAAAAAAATCTTTTTCAAAATGTTATAGCTGACGTTGTACTCGAATATCAAATAAAATCTCATTTTCCGTGGTGGTAGGTGTTTTAGATTTGAAATAAATGAAAAACGTACTAAATTCTGTCGTATTTTATATCCTAACATTTTTTGAAAATTTCCAAAAGTCATAATTGTATAAAGATCCGCAGTCTAATTATGACCTTGAGCTCACAAATAACGCTAAAATAGTTTTTATCCGCCTTTTCGGGCCAATTAGCCCACAGTGCGGTGGTGGAAAACTTGTTGGTCGCGAGATCACGATAGCCTAGAATCGGAAGATTATCCTCGCAGGGTATTTCGGTTGGAATACAAAGGATTAGGCTTGTTACGGAGGCGGCAGTTATTTTCAATTACCCTTCGACCCCCTTCAGTTGCACCTCCGCCCTCTTTGAGCGTGGCCCCGGCCCGCGCAGGGGCATATAATGTATGCGAGATAAAGGCCGGAGAGGCGCCATCGTAGACTAAGATATTACAGAGAAATGGTATAAGGTGTGGAAGGTGGTGGAGCTGGGAGAGAGCTGGTTGCTGGGATGCTGGGCTGCTGGGTACAATGATGCGGGGAAAGGGGTGCCCATAACTTATCGCAGATTTAAGGCTCTTAGACTTAAGGGACTCTAATAATAATATAGCGCCATTCCAGCACCGTTATATGGAATTCTGGTACATATATAGACAGGAATTCTGTATAACTTAAAAAGTATTACGTACGCGGGCTCTGGCCGAAGACGGATATTTTTAACCGAAAGACTGTCTCTCTTCTTTTCGAACGTTCCTCCCCATATAAAAGTCATTTCAATTATATCTGCTGCCGAGACGAATTCTTTCCAGAATAAATAATTTCACTGGGCGTGACGAGCTCATTCGCCATTCGAGGTCGCTCTCACTTTTTAGAACCCTTTAATCTTCTCCTAACCCTTTCCGATATAACAAGTCAAGCGAGTGACAAACATTTCAGAATCTAATAAATTTCAATGGCGTTTATTTTTTTTGAATCGAAATAAAATTTGATTGAATCGAGATAAAATGATTTCCCTGTGTTAATTTATAAGTTAACACGTTAACTTAACGTCGCTTATTTTCTACCAAATAATCCATAATTTCATAAATATATATTCATTTTCAATATGAGGCGTCCGATTTTAGAATGCAAATTATTTTGTTGAAGAAGTACAGGATTCTCCATTAAGAAATGTTATTTTATATCATAAAAAACGCTGTTTTTCACACAATTTACAATTTAAAGTTTTTGCATTTCATGTATTCTAGGGTTCAGATTTTACACAATATGGTTTTTCTCGATCGAATGGACCATTAGCCTAATCTGACTGCACCCTATAAAGGTTACGTCTGTTCAAGGTTACTGTTAAACATCGGACATTTTCTATACAACACGTTGTACTTTCTTCCAGTAAAAAATCGAAGAAAGTCAGCGAAGATTAATATTCGTTGGACAGAATAATTTCGTCTGGATCGCGAAAATACCAGACGGGTTGAGTGCATCAGGGTACAGGTATTCGGTAGCCACTCGGTGGTAGGACAACTCGATTCACCGTCCGACATTCGAATCCCCTTGTTCCGGGTATCGGGAGGACAGCATCCTTGTTCTCGCTTAGATAGAACGTGGGGGAGCGGTGTATGGAACGTCTACGTGTAAGCTTGAAGGGTGGTTTATGTATCGCGGGGGCAAGATATCCGATGATTTAGCTGCGGTCTCGAGGCCGTTCCGTCGAGTGTGCTCGCGCCGAGTGTCTTCTTATCTCGCGGCTGCCCGCAGTAACCGCGCTGTAATCTTTTATTAATTCGGCGACTTATGAAATTTATCGTGGCTTTTGTTTACGGTAGCGCTACGCCGTCTTAAATCTTCCCATTCGCTGTCCCGTTCTTCTCTTCTTTTGCATTATCTACGCGGCCGGCACAGTTACAGGCTCGTGAAACGACCCGCGCCTCGCCACGGGGTTCGCTCTCCTCAATGGAAACCCATTCTCCCAGCGAGAAATTTCATAATATTCGGTCCGGAAATTCATTCTTTCCGATTCACTTCACACTAACCCGTCGCGATCTACCTCCCTGAAGATCTCCACGATCACCGTTCCATCGCCTACCCTTAATAGTTTCCCTACGTGATCTCTGTCCCTGCTCGGAAGAGGCGATGCGAGCAAGATCGCGACTTTACCGTATCAGCGTTATTATTTGTCTGGTCTCATGCACGTATGCACAATCCAGCGCAAACAAATGATACGAGAAACACGGCAATCAGCTTGACCAAAGATTAATAGTGACGCACCTTCGGTGGCCTACGAGAGATCTGTGTGTTTATATGACTAGATAAGACGGGGATCCAAACCGATGGACAAATATCTGTGTCCTGTTAGTAATTGGCAAACAGGACACTTTGATAGGTATTTCGGGGCGAGCGGAAGACCAAAAGCTTCGCTTTGATGTCGCGAACGTGGTCCATTTCGTCCTGGGGAACCCAATTAATTAACTTGCGATAAAGAGGATGAACTTATGTGTTGAAGAGTTTCAAGACGGGACTAAGACCGGTACTTTTCTTAATCTGACTTGCGTATCGTTTCCTATTTTGTGACTCACTACATCAATACCATTTCACAAAATTTCGAAGCTTGTGACACAATGAATGCACTTGTTGTTAATAGACAGTGGATCATTATGCACAATAAAAGTTGTCTACCTGAATTGTAACAAACTGGAGTGAAATAGATATTTATTTTCTTTCTTAATATGGTTAATAGGTTGGAAATAATGTAACAGTATTTTTAAATTCGTCTAATGTTTTTACTGTTTTAAATAACACCTACTCATTTTTATCATAATGCATAAACTCCTAGTTATTAACCATTCTTCTCAGTCAGTTCTTAAAAGAGAAACTGTTGGTAGGGGATATTTAACATCGGACTTTGAACTTCTCGTTCGAGTTTCGAAGAAACGTTTTACTAGAATCTCGAAGGTTTATAACACTACACAGGGTGAGTTCCAAAAAACAGAGCACCTGAATGTCTCTGTTGGTATGGAGGATAAACGAAAGTTTCAAAAGTGCAATAAAACCAGATATTCTGTTTTTCGTGACACACTTTGTACATATATATATATTGTACAAATAAATTGACGTGAAAAAGTTGGACGTACACTGGGATTGGCTCCTGAGTCGTTCATACGTGACCAGGTGTAATTGAATTACAACATGTTGTAGCAAGGATTACAATAAAAGAAAAGGAACACTTTGGACCTGGAAGGGTTAAACGACGTACCAAAGTAACAGAGGTTTGATCGTTTCTATTCCATGTACGAACACCGATCTAAGCGTTGTTGTTCTGTCAAACAATTAGCGACTCGTCAGCATGGCAATAAAGCGTCCGAGTGTCGAATTAAAATGTGAGTTGGGTCTGCAGCGGCAAAAGGAGATGAAGGAAGAATAAAAGGAAGAAGGTAACGGCCTGGCGGAGATCACGGCGCGGCGGAACGCGCGAAGAACAGGAAGAAAAGAGCCGAAGATACAGAGGCGGCCACCAGAGGCGGTGATCTATGGTGGGATTACCGGTGGTGGTATTTCTTCATAACCGTTTCTTCGGGTTGCTTCTCTTTTCTTTCCTTCGCCGTTTCCCACCGAGGTTCGGCGCAGCCTCCCACCTTCGGGGCTACTGGCCCCTGCGATCTAACCGGTAGCGCCTTTCCTTCGTCGGCTCTGCCTATATCTCCCTACGACGGTACGTATACACCCCGTGCTTCTATGCCCCGCTCAGCTCGCGGGGGGTTGTATCTTAATAACATTCATGAGCTCAGATATACCCGCCAGATTTATTGCCCCGACACCCGCGGATTCACCGAAGCCCTGGAACCAACCACCACCCCCTCTTTTTCCATCCTTATTCCGCCAACGTTCCGATTCTCCTTTCTTAAGGTCGGCCCTCCGCAACACTCTACTCTCCGATTCTCGTTTCCTCGTTTACAATACTGTGCATTCGGATACCGCCACTGTGACCCCCAAAAACTATCGTCTCGCAAAATGTACAATTTTCGAAATTATTTTCGATGTTTAATACGGTCAGCGAAATTTCCATAATATCGCTAAAAATTTTCGATCTACGTCGATTGAAGTTTAATTGATGCTGATTTTTTATTTTGTCTTCCGATTCTTTATTATATCCCATTGTATTTGCGACATTTTTCTGGTTAGAACGATACCAAACACGACGCAATTTGGACCATATTTTCCTGATTAAACCACGATACAGTGGTACCTCGATTATCCGAACGAATCAGTGGAATACGAATGTTCGAATGTTAGAACATAGTAAATATTGCTGTATGAGAATCACTTTAGCTTAATCCACATTTTATTATTATTATTATCATATATGTTATAAAAATATATTGCAGAAATAGGTTCTTTAACATCCTCTATTAGTTTGTCGGCAAGAAGAAATAAAAAATGCGATCCGTAGATTATTTGATTTACCGTGCATGTTCCACTGATAAGTTCGGATAATCGAGGTTCCACTATATCGTGAATTAAACAGGAATACATGAACTGATTCATATCGTGTTTGGATTCATTTTAATCAGAGAGAGATTAGGAATACACATATATAGTTAAGAGATTCATTCCAGTCAACACAAAAGCGTGTTGTAATAATTGTTGATTCATAAACTATGTAACATTGTTAAAAATGACACGATCATAGCACCTCTTTCCTGAATGTTTTTCAGGAGAAGTTCCATAAAAGAATAACTTGCGATCGCGGTGCTTTCTAGCAGATAATTTTTAATCACGTTAAAGCCTGCTGCACGGTGTTCCCTAGTTTTTTCGCATCTCCATTATATTACAATCAATAATTAGGTTAATTGTACGGCGTGCACCCTCCGCGACTTCCGTTATCTCGGAATGAAACTACCGCGGCACCGCTTTTATCCGTTTATCAATTGAGTCTCTCCTATGGAATAACTACCCCTACCAGCCACCCCTGTCGACTCTCTCCGCTCCTTGGCAGCGACCGTCGACGGGTCTGTGTTTCGATATTTATGGCTCCCTGTATATTACAGGCGAGCTTCCGTGCTACCAGTGTCGTTATATATTCAGCATTAAATGTATACTGTCTTCGATTTATCGTAGATCCGTATAAACGATTCGATTCGGTACGCGATTCTCCTTAAGGGGGTGTCCCAATCTAAGGGAGTTTTTTATTCTCGATAAATCGATTTTTCTTTTTTTTCATTATCCCTCATCAGTCCCTCATTTCGCGAACTGAATCTATCCGTTGGCGTCAAATTGATACCGTGATAAAAGATTAATGAAATATGTAACAAGGTGAACAGTTATTTTCAATGTTTTTTCATTCAAATTGATGATTGTTGTGTTTCGCATTAAAAAAATATAAAAGTCACGAAGTTCCGGGCAAATTTACCTACAAATAACAGAACAGTTTAACTTATTTCGGGCGAATTGTGTCAAATTGACACGTGGGATGGATAAAGGTATACATACTGTAGAATATGTGTGCGAACGGATTCGTTTTAATTCGTAAAAGTAAGTTCTGCTCGAAATCACTTTCTTTTCGAAACGGATCCCACGATATTTGAAGCGTTAGTTGTTCAATTAACTTGAAATTTTGGGAGGATCTTCGACACATGTCCTGCTACCGTTTAACCAAAATTTTTCAAATCCATCATTTTGTTCTCATTTTTTTATCGTGCTGAAGACCAAAAGATATTAAGAAATCGGTAATTCGACTTCATAATGCCACCACTTTGTAGATCATCAAGATTTTTAATTCATTTTGGTTCTGCCCTTTTATATGAATAGACAAATTAAATTGCACTTATCCATTTCTCGCATAAAATCCGCAGTCTACTAATGACATGTCTGTTTTACTTTCATCACAAACAAATGTTTAATCTCCGAAGCAGCTGTTCTCTTTATCCTAGGTTTCTCAAAATAACCAATGAAAATTTTGCACGAAAATCCTCAGACCAGTGATTACTTTGCGCAAGATTCCTCTCGCGGAAAGTCGACTGGAATCTTTCCCTGATCCAGTGCATCGAGTTTCCGAAGAGCAAAGTTCGGTCGGTTGTCGGCTGCCGATTATGTACATCGTTTCTTGCGGGGGCGTCTGAACGTTTCTAGGTTCACGTGTGTACAGAAGTGTGCGCGTGTAACGTGTGTAGGTGTATTATAAGCTTCTCCCGTGCTGCGCAAGGCAATACAGATTTATGTAAGTATTTAGCGCAGGCTCTTTGCTTTATCGCGAGTCGCCCAGCTAAGACATCGCCGACGCGGAACCCAACCCACGGCGACCTGACCGTCCAAAAATTTTCAATTATTTTTTCCGTCCTTCTCACTCGAGAACCCTCCGTCCCCTATCCCTTCTCCGGTTTTCCGTCCCGTGGGATCACGCCATTGTTGGCCGCCGATTATCTTATCCGCTTGTCTACGACGAGGACGTCTCGGAAGGGATACTAATCGGTGACGTATCAATCCTTCGACTTCAATTTCGTCGTGCTCTTGCGGAATGGTAGCACACATACAGTGACTCCCATTAATATTCAGATACTCTTAAAAAGACAACTTTTTTAATATTGGACAATGCGAATTGAACTTTTTTCAGAAGCTAGAACTGAGAAGCTAGCTTTGCTACGCAACGTGAAAAAAATTGCAAGTTGTTGGACTTGCCGAGAAAATACGAAAAGTTATATTTTGTAATTTTTTTATGTGGGCTTACATGGAAAATTTGGAAGACACGTTTCGTATATCTGTATCGATTGAACACATTCTGAAAATTATCTGCAATAAATAACTGCAATAAATCTAAGGATTCTTATATATTTCAATGTCTATTGCTTTTTCCCAGATGAACCGATTTCGATGAAACTTTCACAATCCATATAATTAACACAGATTTACGAAACGTATTCTTAAATTTTCAATATAGGTCCACATTAAAAAGTTGTAAAATGCAACTTTTAGTATTTTCTTCACAATTCCGACCAATGGCAATTTTTGAAAAAATTTCTTTCCTCGTCCTATAGTAAACTAATTGCTGCAGCTTCCCAGAAAAGTTCAAATCGTATAGTACAATATTAACACTAAACCTACCACTGCCGGTCAAATGTCCGGTCTTACATTTTTAATTTTATAATTATTGAAATTATGAAGTTGCTTACATGGAAAACGATTCGATAAATTTCTTTATCCAAGCACATATTGCAATAAAAATTGCACGAAATCTAAATATATAGAGCCTTGTCATTTTTATCACATTTTAATCGCTTTCAGTGCTCGGTAGTTTTAGTGTTAAAAAAGTTATCGTCTTTTTTAGAGCGTCCGAATATTAATTCGAGTAATAATGCAAATTACGCCTCGTAAACATAAAAATATGACTTTCCAGATCGCGGCCTAGATCGATCTTTTATGTTGCGCTTTTTACTACTGAAAAACCCCATCTTTGCATTATCAAGAAATGAGAAGGCTCATCCCGCACCCTTGCAATCCCTTGCTACCCCGACTTGAACTAAGAAATTGGCATTGATTAGCAACACCTCCAAGAGACTTGATCACGCGACAGGAGGAAGGATTTCCTGTAACTATCACAGAGAAAATATGCAATGTTTTGATCCTTCTGCGGCTTGCTCCCGGTTACCTTGTTCGTCGCGCTCCCCTGGATACGCGTATCGGATCAAGAATACATGCTTGTATGCCAGCGCAGCGCAGGGAGAATGCTGCTTGACCAATCATGGAAAGACTAAAAGCCATTCGTACCGTATCAACAAACCCTCCGTCGAGTCCTAACGTTCTAGCAGAGTGGAACTTAAGCTATATAGAATTTTCGTTGATCCTCGTAAAAGGGGAACTAATCAATGTTCCCGACTTCACCGGGAGCAGACCTCCTCGAACATCATCCTCTTTATCCTTCGTTGCTGACAAACATTTCAACAACGATTCGCTTTCTACAAAGTAGCAATCAAGTAACGGTACCGTTGCCGAATTTTAAAATTTTACAAAAAAGATCATTTCCTTAACTTTTAATTTTATTGTAGTATACATTAACCACCGGCTCAGTGAATAATTATCCTGATTCTTTGCCATCTGTCTGGTAGCTTCATAACTCCGCGCTCATAAAACTTCTGGTCCTTATCGGCAATAAACTGATCCAAGTGCGATTTTAGGTCATCATCGTTAGTGAATAATGTTTAACCATTCAAAGAGTTTTGTAAACTTCAAAATAAATGGTAATCTGGTAATGGTAATCTGATGGTGCAATATCCGGGCTATATAGTGGATGTGACATTACTTCCCAACCAAGCTCCAATAATTTATCACGCGTTCCACTAGGCTACACGCATCTTTGGTAACTCGTGAAAAATTGTTGGAGCTTGGTTGGGAAGTGATGTCACATCCACCATATAGCCCGGACATTGCACCATCCGATTACCAGTTTACAAAGTAATTCATAAATATATTTCTATACGTATCTCGCTTTTATATCGCTATCCACCATTTTAAATTCTCTTATGACGTCAGTTGTGAGCACCAGATACTCGCTTATCTTGGAACACTGCGTCCTATGCATATGATCTATATGATCTAAGATCGTAATGCCTGCTGTGCTGACAGTGAGACTTGAATGACCCAGGGAAGGAATGGTTCCTGCGCCTGTCGTGGTCACCTTCTTTCAGGTGCCGTTGAATAAGTGGTCAGGCCATTGTCGGAGGTGTAAGGAGTACAGGATGTTAGTGTTCGGTCGATCTTAATACTGCCTTAAGCCCAGCAGAGCACAACATAAATTATGTATCGTCTTGGCGTAAGATGCCTCCAAGATCCCAGGAGCACCTGGTATTCCTACTTCGGCTCACGGTTTCTCTAAGACTTCCTCCGCCTCCTTCTTTGCCCCTCCGTCTCGGTGGCAGTTTATACGTTCCGGCAGTGTGCCTCCTTCCGCGGGTCCCTAAATTTTCTCGAAGTCTATAAGGGTTAAGGAATTAACTGGCGAGCTGGACTGCTGCGAGCCTACAGGGTTCTGATACGGCTCTCGGGTGCAGGGTTGGTTGCCACCGTGGGGCTTAATAGCTCGTGCGAGGGGCAAGCGAAATAGGGGATGGGCCATAGCACAGGGGGAGGGCGGAGGGAGGGGGTGGAGGGTAGCTGAGACAGGGGGCACCCCGGGATCTTCGTCGAAAGCCATTACAAGGATTTCTTTTATTTACGGTCGCGAAAAGAGCTCCTTTGCCGACCGGGGCTAAGTGGTATGATCTTCTCTCCTCGTGACTCTTCTTCTACGATAGATCTTGGCCAATGACCGACTAAGCGGTCACTTCTGGAGGCTTAATGTCCCGGCCCCGATCGTGTAATATTTGGCTGTAGATCAATTAAGAGACGTCGCGCCGCGGCTTTGCTGTTGCCTACTCCTACCGTGATCATGAACGTTCATCCCCAACGTAACTGGCCCACTCGTTGGTCTAACAGAACCGGTCAAGGTACATGTCCATCTGAGAGTTCCTGTCGATAGTTGCTCTCGAGAGTACTCTCAATTTGCGTGTCCATTTCAGAGTACATCAGTCATTTTTTGCTCTCGGAGATTCACGTGAGAGTCAACTTTCGGAAAGTCTTCTTAGGTATGTGGCCATTTGAATTTCGTGCGTGTAACTCTCAGAAGAATTTCGTTCGTTATAAGTAGACAGCTGACTTTATGACAAAAATGAGTAAGTGTATAGTATAGCTCTCCGAGAGTTTTTCGTGCAGCTCTCCGCTAGCACTCTGAATACCGTCTACACTGACGAATTTGACTCTTGATAGTTTTACTCACACAATCAGACGGACACGTACCTTAACCCTTTGCATTCCGAATTATTTTTCAATTTGATTGCCATCAACTCCCTACTATTTCAAGTGTTTTATTTGAAAATTACTTCGAAGGACAGTGTCTTGAGTGCTACTTATTTTAAACAATTTTGTTTACTAATTACATTAAATATAGCTCTCTTGTTTTATAAAAACTACAAGTGCTTGAATGAAGAAATTTATTGAATAATTTCTAATGAAATTATACTTGTAACGTCAATAATTATGAAATAAAAAATGTGAAACCGGTCATCAGACCGGCCGTGGTACGGTTAGTGCTAATGCATGAAAACATGTGTAGAAACTATGTAATTGTGGGCAATCTGTGGGTACTGACACAATGAATCATCAGCTAATAATTGCAAAATAAATCGCACACAGTTGTGCAGCCGCTAAGTACAGCATTTCACCCCAGAACACGTCTGTTTGTAAGCGAATCACGGTTAATTCATAAATCATGAAAACCAGCTCTCGGCCCCCGTGGGGCATTTAGGCTTCACCGTGGAGAAAAATCTTTTCCTTTCCCTCACACGTGATCATCGTAGGAGGCGATCGCCGAAAAATTAACAGGATTAATTGTCCGACCCTCGGATTAAATGAAGCCGAGTAAACGGACGGGTGTCCTCGATGATCTTCCTTCCACGGTTCATTACTTTCAATCGTTGCTCTTCGTCAGCCTCTCTTCCTCTGTCCCCCGTTCCCTGCGGCTAGTAATTTTTACCGGAGCCACCGATGAGGTTGGGGTGGGATTAAAGAATAAGAAAAAATGCGGGAGGAGGGTCAGGCTTCGTTTATATGACCTCATCTACTATACTTCGTCGGCCAAGGAAAGACGAAGATTAGGGATAAGCGGAGGGAGAGCAAGGGACAAAGAGAGTAGCTGCGCCGCCATCCCTTAAGGATTATAAGGCCAATCCTGCGGCTAATTTGCGAGCTCTTGAATTCTCCCTCTGGTGTTCTGCGACTTCCTCTTAACCAGCCTATCATTCGCCTTTTAACCGTTTCGACTCGTTGTTTTCTTTGTCTTGCCGATCCTGCGCGTGCCTTTTAATAAAGGGAATAAATGCCTTCGTGATTAGCGTCTCGTTCCTGAATCTCGGCATAGCAATAATTACCAATTTATGTCTCCGTCTAGTTCTAACAGAAATACAACCTTGTTGATCAATATTGTTCACAAGTCGACTTGTGTCCCCACTATACCTTCTCCTTTTACGACGCTAACCCCCACGCTCCCGCCAAGGCCCGGTCACGTGACGCGTTTCGCCATGCATGTGTCACGATGTCACGTGACTAATCCGGTACTGGCAGAGAGGGGGTAACTCTTTCATGGTTAGGTCATGAAACCTTAAAAATATTGTCTCTTTGAAAATTTTGTTCGAAATCTTATCATGTTCATTAATTCACATATTAAAACCTCAAAGGTTGTTTTCTTAAAATTAAATATTCGAAGATTTCAAGTTCTGGCACTCTCTTTTTGTTTTCATTCAAAAGTGTAGGTATGGTGAAATAAAACCGAACTTCTTTATTCAAGCGATGAACTTTAATCAATAAAATGTATTCTTATTTATTCTTTTTGGCAAAAGATCATCGAACAAAAGGGAACATATCTTATTCATTAAAGTTCATTGCTTGAATTAAATGGAAATTACTTTCTCGCCAATCCAATACATCGGCTAAAAATACACAATTATTCCTCATGATTCTTGTAATAAATACTGTATTCCAAAAAAATTTAGGACAAATTTTTAGAAAAGTTCAGAATACGCTATTGATTTTATTTTATCATTACGAAAATTGAAAAAGATGTGACTGTAACTGCAATTGTTAGGTATAGTCAGAAGCTGTAAACAAGCTAACATGGTACATGGAATCGATGATTGTTAAAAAAATTCACCAGTTACTGCAAACAAATTCGACCGAATATTAATTACATATGGACACGTGGAATTCGATAGATGGGTCTGATAGGGTTCGTGTCCCAATTCATTGGTTCGTTCTTCAGATTTCGCTGCGGGTGACACAGCATTAGGACACTTTTACCGCTCTTACTGATCGCTTCCACCGATCTAACTATCCTGGACAACATTATCTACGACGAAACGTCCGGCAGCTGCATGGAAACAGAATAGTTAGGCATATCCTAACCGCGGCTGATAGGAGAACAGCGTAGCTTCTCGTTTTCTCTTTCTCTCGATCTCTCTGTCTTGTTCCCCGTTATTATTCAGGAACTTTGCTGACAGCTCTCCGGATAGGCAGATAAGAACGTCCTCTGAATGCCGAAGCGTGCACAATGCTCCTTTGGAACGACGTGTACCCACGTCTCGTGGTTACTTTCCTCGTATACAATCGTGCCGAGGCCAGAGTTTAGGGCGTATCGCGTCCTAGAGTCCCGAATTTGCTCCGGCCAGCCAGATTTATCGATCAGTCCCTCCGAACCGATCCACTTTACCCATTTCATCGATCACTATCCTTCTGCCGTAGTTGCTACTAACTCACGATATATATTTTCGTTCCCGGATTTATATTATTCTTCACCTTTCTGTTCTTCCTTATATTTTATACTAAATTATGATTGCATCCTTTGCTAACATGTTCCTCGTCAGACTAATTTTCGGTTGCTTTCTGAATTAATAGTATCGCTTATGACACCCAGTCAGCAAAATCTGTTCGAGCAGATTAAGCCTTTGCAATCACACTTTGCGAGCAAAAGGCGATAATTTTAGTGCAAAGACATGTTTGGAACAGGATTTGGGTCGGTATTTGACGCCAAATTTGGTACCAAATACATACCAAATCAAGAGCAGATTGCTTACTGGGTACAGTCTCAATAAAAGCTCAATGTATATCGGTATAAACAATATTGAGTCGGTGACGAAAATCGAATTATATTGGTACATTTTCAATAATTTAAATATTTAGAAAGCTTAAATTAATGACAATAACGATTTTGCCCGATATTTACTCTAAAAGCAAGGATAGGTTCGCTCTAGTGCGACAGACCTGCCCTCTATAACGAGGACAGACCCTGTTCTCGATTTGGCCTCCATTTGATGCCAAATTCATACCAAATGAATAGTAGATTGCGTACTGGATAGTGTGCGTTACAATGTTTATAATGCTGGAGAAGTAATAATTAAATTTGCGAAATATTAAGCAAAATTAAAACCCTCGAAAAATGTTGGACTTCCTTGAAAGGTGTGATCCCTGGAGTCATTTGAAAAAAATCTTACATTTTCATGCGACTTCAAATACATCGAAACTGTTCATAAATAAAATAATTTTCTATTGAATATAAATTCTATAGGAATATTTGAGAAAATATCAGAAAATACTGTGTATGGTTCTAGTTTGATAAATAAATGTTAACATCGCTGGAAGCTTTAAATCAGAAGCCATGGTATCTCTGAGAGCAATACTTCACTGTGGCACAAGAAAATTCTGCCTGGCTGATAAATCCCACGCGCCGAGGATATGAAAAAGAATCTCAGAACGTGGAGCTATTAGAATGTAGCTTTCAGATTTTAAAGTTAAAAAAACGAAGATAAAAGTACAGGGCTTCGGCGAAGCCGGCATTTCTCATAACGATTTACTAGCGAGGGTGTGGTCCAAATTGTTCCCGTGCCGGCTGACAAATTAAGATCAGATAGAAGGATGATCCTCAAGGCTGCTGACTTTTAGATTTTCATAAGGCATCGGCCTGCCACCCTACCAGACTCTCTTACGTTCCTCCCCTCTCCGCATTCAGCTCAATTCCCTTATCCGTTTAACCAGCCTTTTTATTCGCTAGCTTTGGATTTCTGCTTTAAAGTTCGTTTGTCAAACAAAAATTTACGAATCCTCCCTTGAACTTAATTTGTCATTATGTGAACAAATTTTATTTGTAAAAGTGATAGGACTTTGTCGTGCACTGCAGAGAATTTAATTTCAGTAGAATACAAATTTTGAATACAGTTTTTAATCCTTTGCTTTGCTTTCTTATTTTTAATCCTTTGCTTCGCTGAAGCATACTCGGAAAATGGAATATTTCATGTAATAGCTAATGTAATTTACTATGATATTGCTAATATTTGGTTTATATTTTTCAGGTATTGAATCATTCGAGAATTAATATACATAGAAATGCAAGTTAAATGCTAATTAATGAACTATGTATTTACTTATATTTGTGAGAAAGATTGCAGAAAGGAGTACACACATAACAATACATTTGCACTTGTTTAATCAATTTCCTGGTTTCCGCAAAACAATTCCTCAAACTTGAAGATATTAATGCGCACGATTAACTCGCTGTAAATAAAGGATTGATATAAACGAAGGAGGATTGAAATCTTCTGGTTAATTACTGGGCACTTCTATAAATGTTTGGCTTGATAGAAGTTCGATAACGATAACAAAAGGGATAACGATTTAGGTTTGTGCCTGCATTCTGGGATAAGAAAAGGCAGCAACGGCAAAGCCGAAATTCGATGTTTTGCGAATGAACGGTCGTCGAGCTGCGCGGATCTTTGCAAGACACTTTAATTGGACAAATCCGCCTATCCTCATTAAATCCGACCCGCCATTCGGTACGATCTCCTCGACAACATCTTATACGCGTATCGTATAGATGACAAGAACAACCCTGTTCGTTTTCGTGCAGCATTCGCAATGGAAACGGAGCTGAAAGACTAGTATATCTGGCAGGGCTCGCTAATATCGTGTCACAGTCTGCGATACGGATTCGATTCTGGCTTAATGATTCGCCTGTGATACTTTTGAGACGCTCGCCTCGTATTCTTATTCTAGAAGCATCTGATACAATTACAGTAATCTCGTACACAATCCTTCAGCGTATCGCTTTCTTTTAAATTCAAAGTTCCCGAACATAATACCGACAGATATTGTTTTTAATCTGTCAAATTTTGTTCTTGTAACTGCTGCTGATTTGATTACAATATTACAAACAATATTTTTTCGTAAGTGACTTTGTAGATGCTGGCAAAATGAAAAAATAGAACTTATGCTACACTATTAATATTAATCTTTCGTAGTCAATGTTATATGTATATGCTGACGGGATTAAAAATGGGAAAGTAGGTTGTATACTCTTCTATTATCAATGATTAATAAACAATTTTTATATACTGCTTCGTGTCAAAAACGTGAAACATTTTTACTTTAAAGCGTTTCCTATATTTACTTACTTTTTGATATTTAAGTGTTTAATAAAACCACAGGTTCAAAATATTTATTGAACTCTGTGATTGATCTGTGATTCTTCTTCACTAATGGTGAAAACTTCTGCATAAAAAAATACTGTGTATAATAATTCTTAATAATTTTTTTAATTCCTAAAAATAAGTGTTGTTAAATTCCTTGATAATTATTGTATTTGTATTATTTTTGAATTTGGTGTCTACCCATTTCTATCACATTAACAATTTTGACAATCTAATATGCAAATGGTACAGAACACAAGTATTACTGTTTCCCATCAGTTTGATCCACTTCTCAGTTTATCGAATAATCGAATATATTTCTCTGAATTAGGTGAACAGTCTCGAAGGCAGTATTATTTGGCGCTACACAATTAATCGCGCGCGAATGAACGCTTATCGTCGAAGGAAATGCCGCGCGTACTTAATTGTGTTAACTGGGAATTTTAAACGCGAGCATCGATAACTTACCATCAATATAACAGGTACGTCCTTCGGCATCTTGACGATAGCACTCATAGACTATTGTGCCGGTTGAGTTAGGGTTGACTCGACAACAACGCGATGGTCTTATCTTACAGGGAGATTTCGTCTCGACAGTTTCTGCATTTCCAGACTTGAGACAGTATCACGTATTTCCGTTGTTATGTACGTATATGGTAAAGGTATCGCGTCCATTTAGGCAGCGAATATGCTTATGAATTTCATAGTTGACGCTCGGGTATGTCCAGCTGCTTGTGGAAATGCAAACGAAATTTAATAACGGATTTTAGTCGTGCAAAGTGTTTCTTTTTCAGAAACGTTAAATAATCCTCTGAACAAAAATTTTCAATATTCTAGATGATTTAAGGGACTCGCATGAGCTATCATTTCTCTCTAGTTTAATACTAATTTATTATCTTGGTGCCAATCTTCTCTAATACGAGCAAGGTTATGTTAAATCATTTTCTAATTTTTCCTTACGTACGTGAAAAATTTGTTTATGCATTCTTGAAAATCACATACAGTACAACCCAGTTTAACTCTGAAAAATAGGTCGTTTACTTATCGTTAAAAAATACTACTCACTGTTTAATCAACGGTAAGCAATATAATTAGTTTTATAAAATAAAAAATCTTGGGTGTAAAAAAAGAATTATTTACCCGCGGTATAAACGTTTGTTAATACAACCGTATTGAACTGAGCAAAATTCTTGACTGATATGTATTTATAATAAATAAATGAAAATAACAATGGTGCAAGTATGGACAAAGTTAGGCTCGAAGGAAAATGAAAGTGAGCGGCGTGTATCGTGACGTATAGTTTTTATTCGACGTTATTCTCATATGTACATTCATCAAGGTCCATAATAATTATATTAATCGTTATGCAATAATTACAATAAAAGTGCAACCCGCTCGTGTGGCTACAGGTCAACGATATTAAGGTATAACAGGTTGATTAGATTCTCCTCTCCGTTCGTCTCGGCGTGTTGCGTTACATGGTGCGCGAGTGTGCCACTCCTGCTTCTGCCGATTGACTCCTCTCGGTTCTTTTCTAATTTTATAAACGTAACTTTTTAGGGGCTGAGCTAGTCTGCGTGATACGGGTGAGGCTGCGGCGATTCGCCCTCGAACAGTGCCATTTTCAAGCGTTTGCACTTGGCCCGGCGATTCTTGAACCAGAATTGCACGTTCTTTGGCTCCAGCCGCGGGAACTTCTGCCGGTATGGCATCCGGTTCAGCTCCTCTGTGTATTTTAGAATTAGCTGTAAATTAAACAGACGGGACGGGATTTATTAAAATGCAAAATCAATTTTGCCGGGCGAAAGTGTGAGTATCGATTGCGAAAGAGGTGCTATTTTCTGCGAAATCGACACCAGAACTGTCTGGAAATTTACGTCAGGTTTTACCATATTTATTCATTTGAAAATTCGTGTTCGGCGATCTCGATTTTCCACAGTTCATAGATTTTACTGCATACTATTCACGGTATAACATATTTCGACAAATTATCCGTCAAAATTTAGTTCGAAGGCACTGTATGAATTTTGGCAGATTTCTTCGAGAACTATTACTCACTAAAACTGCATGAAGGATGAGAGAACCACGTTTGCAAAACGTGTACAGCCTACAGAGACTAGCTTTATTAAAATTATAAAGAAATATTGTCGGTCGATAGTGAGAAAATCGAGTCTGGCATTATACATTTATTTAGTTGAAAATGCAGTTATGGATTGTTATTTATAATTTTTAATAGTTAAGGAAAATCATAGCTTTGGAATCAAGTAATATGCAATAATAATTAATTTAACGATTTCACATGCTCCAGGATTTCAACTTCGATCGTTTATTTCGAACATTGTATAATTTTTAATCGAGCTACAGTTTGGGAATGAATCGTGTGTGAAACTTCGGCAAGGACACCCTGTGTACATATATTTCTTGTTGTTTGGACCATGTTATTGAAAAATAATGTAAGAGAAAGTTTGTTCGAGGAGATTCCGTGTTCACCCTATATGCGTGTGTATGGTAATGGACTGCGAACGACAAGCGACTCGCACAATCATGAAAAACATCCGGTGGCAGCTATTGGAAATCCGCGTGTCGTTCTGAATGTATCTGGCGGCACGGCATCAGCGTGGTTTGATATTAATACAGAAGGATCGGGAAATGAATGTACCGATAATTAAGCTCCGCTGTTCAACTTACCGCGTGACTGGGATGAGTATTGTGGGTGAACCAAGCCTCGAGCCTCGGCACTTCCGTCACGGGATCGATGAATGTCCGGTTCCTCTTCCTCCTCTCGTCGAGCATGCTGGTCGAGCAGCCGGCCGGGCCGCGTGGCGGCAAATAAGGTGACATATACATAATTCCATGACCGAACATCGGACTCGGGACCAGTGAGAATCCCGGCATAGGACCGGTCGGCCTTGCCTCCTCGTCTTCAGAGCCGGAGGACACTCGGGCGTCCTCCTGCTTCACGGAGGATGGCGTCGAGGGTGGAGGTTGTTGATCCTCCGGTCTGGTTGTCAGTGACAGTGGACCGACCGGTGGACTTCCGGGTGGACAGGGAGAAGGCGAGGCTGACTGCAGCATACCAATGTCACAGAGATCTTAGCGGAAGTGGATCGAAACCTCACTTGTAGAACGCGATCTTTGCGCGGAATACAAATTGTCTACTACTGTTGCAAGAGATTGGGGTCATTTTGGAACGTCTTTCTCTTTTTTTTAATAACTTTAGATCGGCATAGAAAAATGTTCAGTAGCATTAGAAATACGATTATCATTGAGCAGCAGGCTACGAATGTCTCGAGAGTGTAAAGGGTTAGAAACTGATGAGTATACCGAGGATCTTTATGCAAAATGAAAATATCCTGCATTTATTGTGGGAAACAAGATTAAAATAAAAATTGATTTCATCCCTTAATGACTTTGTTACGTTAAAACCAACATTACAATATTCTTGAATTTTTTAAATTACTGTTTTATATTTCACCCAACTAATTTCTTCATAAATGCATAAAGATCCGCAGCCTACTGATGAACAAGACAAGGAGACATTAGTTGGAACAATCTCTACCTGATGTCTGGAATCTTCTTCCTCATCGGAACAGTCTTCACTGACGATACTGGCGCCCCTCGGACTGAGCCCAGGAGGGCTATACCCATTGACACCTCTGTTCTCAGCCCTCTTCTGGGCAGCCCTGGCGTTCTTGAACCAATAGACGACATTGTTAACGTCCAACGGTTTCCTGCCCCGCCGAGACTCCAGCGAATTTAATTCGGACACGTAGTGTTGTATTTGCTGCCTCGACGGGTGTTGGTTCTCGCCGAACCAACGCTGCAGACGCGGCAGTTCTAACTCTGGATCGAAACTCGTCCTCATCCTAGTTTTATGGGAGTACTGAAGGAGCGCAGGATGCGGAGGACCTATGGTACCGCCTGCTGATCCGATGCTACCACCTCCGTCTGGTTGAGGGCTCTGCGTGTGGTGGTGGTGATGGTGGTTCGAGGTAGGTACGATGGGGTTCAGACCCAAGCCCAACTGTTGCTGCTGCAACCACGACTCGAAGTTCCGCTTGGTGTCCTCTGATAATTCGTTCCCGCCTCTGCAGAGGGACAGCAAGGTCATCTGTGCAACAGAAATACGTTGCTCTTCAGCATCGATTCAACTATTAGCAATCAACCTTTCCTCCGCGAGAATTCAGAATTCGTACACTCGTTGCCTAGAATTGTCTAGACATCGTGTCTGGACCAGGATTGCCATATTTTTCTCTCGCCAGGCCCCTTACCCTTCCGCCTCTCGCCCATCCACGCCGCGTAGCCCGCCTGTGCTTCCCCACTCCACCCCACTCTTCCCACTAACGCTGACTGTCGCCAGCGTGGGAAGAGTGCAAAGACAAGCTACGGTGCGTGGCGTGGCGTGAGGCGGAAGGGGAAAAGATGGCAATCCTGGTCTGGACTTGTGCTACGATCGAGTAGAACATTGTCATTTCCGAGTTAATTATTGGCATGCTTGGCCCCTAAAATTCGTTACGGACTTGGATACGGTTGAAAGTAAGAGTCTTGTTTCGGATCAGGAGAACAGACCAGCGACCAACAGACCATGAAAATTAAGATTTATATTAATGTCTACTTATTAAAAAGTTTCGTGATCGACATATTTCGTATTAAAATAATAATAATAATTTTCAGCATTTAAATAAAATAATTTTCTTCAGCTTCGGTGGAAGCACTCGATTATTACGATTTTTCAAGGGTTTCCGATAATCTGAGGAAAAAATGTTTCCAACAAAAGTTGAACAATATTTAAACAACTACAAACTTCTATACATAAAATTTCGGAAAAAATATTTCTTCGACAGAAAATGAAGATCATTTTGTGTTTTGAAATATTAAAATGCATTTGTGATTTCAAAATATTATACAAATTCAACGACCTACTATGTTATCAGAGAAAGAGAGATCTTGAGCCCATAAATAACGCTAAAATAATTTTTTCCGACTTTTTGTGCCAAATGCCCTGTGGATCGCGAGGTTGCCTGGCTGGTTGCCTGGCTGGTTGCCGTTGGTGAGCGTTAAAGCGAGCAGATTATGGAAAAGTTTCCGGCGGGCGTTAAATAGTACTAGGTTTCACGGAACATGTACCTTATCTGGACAATGATTTACGCGCGAACAAACATCTACGGCCGCGGGGGCCAAGGAGCTCGACGCCACTTTAATAACGTGGTAATCCGTCGCGTATCCGTGGCACCTTGACAGAGTCTGTCGTCGCAGAAACCGTGTTGTTATCCACGATTGGTTCTGGTTGGCCTGTCACCAACTAAAATTCTGATCCGGCGAATTTTACAGCCAGGCACTTAATCACTCAGAATCAGGTAGTCAGCCGCCGACAACGGCGACGGCTGACAGGACACAGGTTCGCGAGGCAATCGGCTGATAAACAGGTAAACACCAGTCGAAAAATAGAGATGAAGAAACGGGCCAATTCAGCTTATCTGACAACATCAACGCGCGTTGTAATTCGAGGCCTGATTTACGCCCGATTTATTATGTATTTCGAAATGACGCAGTTAGGCACCGTCAGGTGCTCATCCCGAGGGGTGGTAGTAAATCAATCGTCTTCGCCTAAGATCTGATCAAATATCCTCAAATATGGATACCCATAATTTTCCGCAATAATTAGGCTCTTCATAGATTAGGCGTCAGGGACAGCCGAACGAATATTAATTACGCCCATGTTGAAAATATTCGAGCGATTTTATTTCATCACCACTCGTTCAACCATAATTTTTTAATTTGCAGTTGATTACGCTAACATTGCAATCAATTTTTGGGGTAAACAGGTTATGCTTCGACTAGTATACAGGGTCGCCAGATTAAGGCTTGTCCCCCCACTCTACCTTACCCTACCACCGCGGCTACGTGACGCGTTCTGTCTCTGTCGCGCATGTGTTACAACGTCACGTGGCTGATCCGGTACCGGCATGGCAGAGAGAGGGTAACTTCTCCCCTTGATTCGAGTAAATTCCCCTCATCTGACGACTCTGCTGATATGTTTTGATACTCTATATCGGATGTGTACCCATCTTATCATTCAACACTTACATTGTGACTATGGCGCGAGATAAAAGTGACAGCGATCTAATATGCAAATTAGCGATCACCAAAGCTCATTATAAATTGTTACAAGTACGGAATTGATATATGAGGAAATGCATTTAGCACGTTCAATTTGCGCGACAGCAAGTATCCGGAAGCAATTGCGGCAAAACCCAATAAATTGTTTGGAACGTGTTGTTTAGTAACAGACGGTGGCTCATTATGTTCATCCACGTCAATGAAATTAGCAGATTCGTTAGAATAACAAAAAATTAGTATAATTATCAACTCTCCAAATTCTTCTCTCTGAGTAATCTAATTACTAATCAATAGACAGATCTTTATACCAAATAAAAATTCATTCACTTTCTTAACGTGTCTAAAATAGGTTGAAAATAGTGTAACAGTATTTTAAAATTCTTCTAAAGCTTTTACTATTTTAAATTGCACCGACTCGTTTTTGTCGTTAAATCCGCTGTCATCAAGGCTTATCCTAACCGTTTTCATGAAAAACACAAGCAAAGATAATTGCCAGTAGCCAATTCCTCGAATTTTGTATCGTCAGAAACTTTCAAAAAAGTATCATAATTTATACGTCGAGTAGCTCCTATACCATACACTGCAACCATGAGTGACACTGATACGCCGGGAGACGCAGCGATCAACGAACGTTATCGTCGATCCGTATTTGATCAAAATTCAGCAGCGCCGTCTAACGAATGTATATGTAGGGTTTATCTGGTAATACAGCATCTGCAAAGTTCTACACGGGAACACTTCGGTTCGGTTACAAAAGTTTATAATTTACAATTCCGCGCGAATCCCGCCAATCGAATGGCATTGCTCCTCTCGGGATTATGTTCTATTTTTGGAATTAAAACTGGTGATTCTGCCAAGACACAGATTAATCTTCTTCGCTTAATGCTTTTATAGGAGACTTGTCATTTGTTCATTCCCAATAGCCACTGTAAACGAAGCTGACTGTCGTGCTCGGAGATAAACGAATGGCACTGGATTTAAATAGCACTTCAAATTAATGATTTCTTTGTGTGAATTCGTGATAACTCTTCGGTGTTGATATCCGGACGATATTGGGAAGAAGTTGTTCACCATTTTTAACCTATTGAAAACTGCTCTAAAAAATCTGTTTCCCGGAAGCTTTTTGTACTCTGCGAAATGTTTATCATTACCAGATAGTGCAGCAAATGAATCTGTACAATGTTCGACTTATTAAAATTGTTAAAGAAAGGAAGACATTTACACTTAGCTCCTGTCTGTTCTGATGCAGACAATTTTTATTTTGCAAAGATCCTAGTCTAGCTGTTATCTCATCATTTAGTCTATTGTCAACTTTCGAGAAGATTTCGTGTTTTGGTACGATCTGCGATTGTTTGCGGCGAAACAATCCATGGCTTTTGCACCACGACAATGCACCTACTCACGCTTCATTGCTTGATCGTGATTTTTCGACCATAACCAACACTGTAATGATGCCTCAGCTTCTATATTCGTCAGACATGGCCCCGTGTGACTACTTTTGTTCCCAAAAATAAAGAGAACCTTAAAGGGTCGTCGTTTTTCAAGCATACACGAGATTAAAACGCATCGCTGAAAGAGCTAAAAGTGTGCACTATCTAGACTGCGGATCTTTATGCAAAATAAAAATTGCCTGCATCGATTGCAAGAAAGAGAAACCAAATTGGGTGTTATTTCTTCCCTTAATGATTTTAATAGAGGAGAAATCGTATATTGAGATCTTCAATTTCTTAAATTGTCCAACAATCTGAATTTCATCTACTCAATTTTTCTACAAATGCTTAAAGATGCGCAGTCTAGTAATATCTAATGGAGACTATTTTCAAGGGGATAACATTAATGTAGACGGATAAATAAAAGAGTTTTTTCGATAAATTAAAATTTCCGTTATTTTTTTAACACACCTCGTATATGTTTTGCTACACAAGCAGAAAGGAATAAGGAACGGGAAATGAATTTTGATCTTGAGAAGCGTTTGAAGGTGAACCGTTCATACGGTTTGTTATTGGTCCTTAGAGAACGGTAATTTAAATCATGTATGACGCTTATCAAAGCTTCCAAAATCGATCGGCCCTGTTACCTGGCACGGGCGGATAGTTCTCGACGAATGATCGACAGATTAAGTCATATGCATTCGAGCAGCCGCCGGTTCTCTATCGCAGCCGTTCGCCATTAGCCGACAGGCCGAAACTCGAGCAGGAAACGACTGTCAAGGAAAATTGGTAATCATAGACCACCGCGAGCAGCATTAAAGTTCGGGGATGGGCAAGTACAGTAGGATCTTCAAAGAGAGTGCACTTAGATAATGCCCGCCCGTAGGGGGTGGGACACCCCTTCACCCTTCTCCTTCTTCCGATATCGAGGGGGCTTTTGATGAAGGCCGCGAATTTGGTTGAGTAAAGGGTAATCCTATCATACGCCATGAGATCTTCATTGCCGACGAAAGGGCACGCTCCTGCGCTGCCCTTACATGGACATCATACGCTGCTGTTCCAATCTTCGCAGAAATCAAATCAACCGGATCCTCCTTGCGCATCATCGTCTTCCAAAGAAACAAGAAAAGGATCCAACGCTTTCATCGTTACACACGAATTCTACATTTCACGGTTTATCATTTGTTACTAAACCGCGGTTACACATTCATATTATTATAGACTTTCAAGACAGCGACCGTTTTTCTAGTGTTGCTTAATATCAATTTTATTGACAGGAACTTAACATCAATTTTATTCACTATGCGGCTCGACCTTTTTAAATTGCCAGTTTAAATACGAGCTGTGTACAAAAAATAAAGGGAATTTTTATTTTTCGGGAAAGATGTTATGTACTCGTCTACATGAATGCTCTCCTCTTCAAAATAATTTCTTTTAGATATTATACACTTATGTCAGCGCTTCTTCCAATCCCAGAAGCACTTCTGGAATTCGATCTTTGGGATAGCTTTTAGCTCTTTCAGCGATGCGTTTTATTCTCATCTATGCTTGAAAAACGACAATTTTTTATTTTTGGGAACAAAAAAGTCACACGAGGCCATGTCTGGTGAATATGGAAGCTGGGGCACCATTACAGTGTTGGTGTTGGCCAAAAAGTAACGAACAAGCCATGAAGTGTGAGCAGGTGCATTATCGTGGTGCAAAAGCCAGGAATTGTTTCGCCACAAACAATCGCTGATCGAACTATCAAATCAAATATCTTTTGATTTAATTTGATTGTGTGTTTACTATTGTTTACAATGTTTAGCCATGATGCGACAAAAGTATCTCATTTTGTAGCGTTAGAATAAAGGTAAACTAATTAAATATAAAAGAAATTTTCTTGTATTTTTGTTAACACAGACGGTTTAACCCTTTAATAAACTATTAGGACCACAAAATTGTAATAATTGTTTATTGTGTAACTATAAATAATATAACTATTTGTGGACGTACATGAACTTTTACTTGCTATCTACCAATTCGATAAAAATGAATATTAAATATATATGTTAAATTATTGCATTTTCAAAGTCCAGGGTTAATGATCTGGAAACGTATTTGGTAATCCAGGGTCTGGAAGCGTCATCGCGGTGACTCGAAACCGAGAGGACATTTATTTAAGACGAAGATCAGCGACTTTCAAGCAAGAATCCGGACCAGATTACCACAGTGGTTTCCAAAGGAGGAACAAGTGCACTGGCCGGAGGACTTCTTAATGAGATTAGGTGTCCCGACGACAAACAGTCCCTGGTTAGATTTACATTTTATACATTTTTAAGCGGTCTTAGAGTGAAGTCTTTCCCGTTCCTTGATCCTGAATCGTGTTTAAACTTCCTGTCTGAACGCTCGATCTTTATTTCCGAGTTAAGCATCGATTAGTCTCGGATTAAAAATTCGTTTTATCTCACAGTGGAGCATTTGCCTCAAACAATAGGAAAAAACTATTTTAGCGTTATTTATAGGCTCAAATTCATAATATAGTAGATCATTGGATTAGTCTTAACAGCAGCTATAATAGTATGAAATCGAAAATGCATGTTGATATTTAAATAATCAAATGATTTTTATTTTCTATCGAAAAAATACTTTTTCGAAATTTTATTTAAGTATAGAAGTTGGTAGATATGTAAATACTGTTCAACTTTTGTTGGAAATATTTTTTCCTTAGATTCTCAGAAACCCTTGAAAAACCGTGGAGGATTTCATTGAAAAAATCCTAAGGATTCTTTGAAAATTTTTTTTCAAAATTATTTATTCAAATATTTTATTAAAATATCAATTTCAAAATTAATCGTATGATAATACTGTTGATTTTAATTACAGTTTATAGCACACAGAAATTAGAAACATTTATTAAATAGGGGTAGCAGGGCTATCGATAAAAATAAGTACCTATTCGTCAGAAATTTTTCTTGACGTCTGAAGAGACGACTATTTCCTCATTTTATTTTCTATGCTTTTAAATCAAGATAAAGATGAAGATATCTGATACATAAAAATAAAAATAATAGTAGACTTTATGAGAAATTTTTAACAGAGTCTACGGATAACTATTCTATCTTCTATACTGATGTCTTGAACAATTTCAAAATAAAGTAAAACTGATGGAGATTCTATGCTTCAATTGCATAATTTTTAAATTTAATTTTTCAATACATTCGTAATCTAGAACACAGATAGAGTACTTTCGGTCGTGGATAATAGATATGGAAAAGAATGATGAAAGACTTACCTCATCCAAAGGACAACCAGCAGACACCAACAGCGCATGGGAGTGCAACAAAAGCAGTCTTAGCAACTTGTTTCTGACTTCCGCTGCCGGACTAGGCGGTGGCGGTCTCGATCTGTACACTTGGATCTTCAATGTTGCGACTGAAGTCAGCTCGGCTAAAATATCGCCAACTGTCAACAGCGGACCATCCGCGACCTTCTCCATTGGCAGTGGTTTCCAGTTTCTTATGACAATGCTTCCCCTTGCGCTCGGTATCAGGTCGCTTGAGTAGCCTAGGCGCACCAATGCTTCGCCAACTAAATCCTGTAGACAGTTCGACAACAAAGAGTCAATTCAACAAAATTATTACCTTTTACCATTAAAGCTACAGTAATGTCCCATTCTAAGTCCGGCGGTGGAGACCATTCTGTGTCACCTCGCCTACCCATTCCACGGGTATAATTTGAACCACTCTACTAATCCAATTACAAAACTTCATTATTTTTCATTATTTTTTCATGGGACTTTCACCAACTTGTGTATGATTTCTTCTCTATTAAAATCATTATGGGAAGAAATAACATTCATGTGGTTTCTATTTCTTGCGATCGATTCAAACAATTTTTATTTTCCATAAAGAGATCCGCAATCTAATGATAAGGCAAGGGGTTAATGATAATTCAAACATATGAGAAGATTGTGGCTAAGCGTATATTAAACAACTAGGTTGGTTTGTTTATTAATGTAGAAATAATATGTACTTACTTGGAAAGGCATGGCCACAGGGATGATCACGTACGAGTCCGTCTCTACTTGAGGCCTCCGCCAATTCTCACGGGAGTTGCTCACATGACTCTCCACGATGTTGTGAATCGTCTCGACCACACAATGCACTGGGATATTCTTCCCTGCAACAATTACATACACCAATTAAGCGTTTCAACAATTTATTTTCCCGTTAACGTGTTCGATACTCTCTTGCTGACAGAAGCCTCCCATTAAGTGCTCTCTGATACAGTCAAACGAATTAATATTCGGAAGTTCTAAAAGAGACGATAGCATATTTAATATTGTACTATACGATTTGAACTTTTTTGGGAAGCTAGAGCAACTAGTTTACTACAGGATGTGAAAAGAAATTTTTTCAAAAATTGCAATTGACCGGAATTGTAGAAAAAATACTAAAAGTTGCATTTTACAACTTTTTATGTGGGCCTATATTGAAAATTTAAAATATACGTTTTGTAGATACATCCTGTAGTAAACTAAATGATCTGGCTCCCAAAAAAAGTTCAAATCGTATAGTACAATATTAAAAGGCATCGTCGTTTACAACTGCAATGATTAGGAATTCTTTCTTCGTGTCCTGGACGATAAAGAAAATGTACATTCGTCGAATATCTACATTTTCCTTCCTATTTTATACGAAAGTCAACTTTATTCAAATGGAATATTTTTGAATGTATACTCGATGCTGCTTGTTATTCCCCACATACAAAAATAAATACTGATTCACTCATGGTAAAAAATCATTAGTTTAGAGTTTAGAAGATATTTTGATTTTAATAATTAGTACAGAAGTTTTTCTCCACAAGTGATTTTTGTGTAGGGAATAACGAGTAGGATCGAGTAGTGCACAACGAAATATACGGTTCTATTTAAAAAACAAAGTTGACCTTCATATGATCTCTAGGCGATCATTTTCGTAACGAATGCATAAAGTCCGCGGTCTAGTTATGGTTGTTTAAAGAAGAAAACGAAGACGAAGACACGAATTGATTCGTACAGCTAATAAATGAGAATAGCGTTCATACTAAAAGTACGAATTGTCTAGTATAAAGATAGCGATGATGAATGGTAACAGGCGCGATACAGGACGCGAAAGTTCAAGATCAATAAAGCAGAAGCAAAGGAAACAGAACGCGAAACCACCGGCTCTCGTATTCGTATATCCTAACGCCGCGCCGCGCCGTACCGCGACGAAGAATCAAGCCAGTTCCGGCTTTGTAGATTCGACTGACAATGGCCGCGCGCTTTCGCATTTCAGGATTTGAATTCGAGGGTCCAGATGATTCGTGAGGCTGAAGATCGTTGAGAGAAGTCTAACTCCCGCGCTAAGCATATGCAGATCCACTCGTCTATCCCGAGACAATAAGAGCTGGGCGATGGCACAATAGCTGCGATCCTTGTGTAACCCTGACTTAAGTCCCGGAGTCTATCCCACTCCAGGTCATAATCCCAGACTTCTGCGAAACCGAGGAAATGGAGAACGAAGAGAAGGCGAGGAAAGAAGAAGAAGGAGGGTAAACTTGCTTTCACCGACTCCATTCGGTGTACAAGGCAATACTTATTAACCGAAACCTGGGGCACCTCCCTTGCAATTAGTCGGAGACAAAACCCTGCTCGATTTCCCGAGAAACCGGAAGTAAATCGTGCTTTTTTAGTGACCCTGTTCAAATGAAAAGGTTTTCTTCGCTCTGTCCAAAATTCAGATAAATCTTTCTGTAATTCTGGCACAACGAGAATTGAGGGGTAGTCTCATTTCCAGGATTCTCATTTCTCGATAATGCTAAGATGAGGTTTTTCAGTAGTCAAATGCGCTAGATAAAAGATTAATCTAGGCCGCGATCGCCCTCAAAAGTCCTATTTTTACGTTTACGAGGCGTAATTTGCTTTATTCGGAAGCATGTAGCTGTCGCAGCTTTATGAGAATAGCTACATACATCCGCTCCTGTATGCTTGCGAATAATGCAAATTACGTTACCGAATAATGCAAATTACGCCTCGTAAACGAAAAAAAATAGGACTTTTGAGGGCGATCGCAGTCTAGATCGATTTTTTATCTAGCGTCTTTGACTACTACTGATCAAATCCATCTTTGTATTATCGAGAAATGAGAACATGCAATCCGCACTCTTGCAATCCTGGAAAAAATGAGTCTACCCCCTCAAAAGGAAAACATATTCTAACTTCTTGGCTGTATCATTTTCTTCCCAGCTGCAATGAAAATAATGATGATCTTCTTCTGTAGTCTGGCCCATTTGTTACAAATTATAGACTACAGAAAATGTTTTCCGAAGGTTCACATAAATTGAGATAGTAGGTGGACACTTTGTTGCAAGTATAATTTATTCTAATAGTACCAAATTGTAGAACTTAATTATTAAAATCTCTTGAATAAATGAAAGTTTCTTCGGCAGGGCTAATACTGTTTCAAACAACGTTGATCCATTAGCGTGATCTGCTGTCGTCTCAAGACAATAATAATAATTATTGGTGAGATATATAATGAATTATTATTAACTTTGTGAACTAGACCGCATAAAATTGAATCACGTCCACATACTTTGGTGCGGGAGCGTAAGTTTCATGTAAAGATTATTGTTTGACACGTCGGATGTGTGACTCGTTAGCAAAACAATTGCGGAAGGCGAAGTAAATCACGGTGCGAAAACATAATCACGAGACTTCTAATCTGTAGGAGGCGCGTATCAAAAGGGTTTACGCGTTCTATCGTCAACTGTTGGAGGACGTTATCGATGCTGGACGATGTAAGGTGCTAAGTCTCCCAGCAAGATGACCAACAAAGGATTTACTGTCGGCGGCACAATATTAGGTATTAATGCCCTAAACTTCCATCTAATACGCTGGTCACCATAGAATCCACCCCCATGGTTGCGTAAGACAGGTCGTACCTAGGAAGACCGAAGGCTGACCAGTGCCCACCTTAATCCAGAGACGTATAGTTTTCATTAAGGTGGCCCGGTCCTGGCATCGTCTCTGTACCGGGATCAGCTGGTTCAAGGCAGGCTTTTACTCCGCAGATTTGGCCACAGGAAACCGTATTATGCGGTCTGTTTATTAGCGACCTTCCCTGATGCGCAAAGATCCCTTCAGTGACCCGGCGCCATATTGTCAGACTTCTTTCGGCAACTTTGTACCTGACGAAAATCTCCTCGATTCCGTTGCATATCATGGCAATATTCTATCATGCGATTTACTATTTGACTGTTGATAGTTAGGTTAACTTTTCGTAACAGCGCTCGGCCAGGTGTTAATGGTGCAACGAACGTTGAAATCAAGGTTAACTAGGATGTATGTACATATTTACTGTTTGATAAAGTAGAAACTAGGTAACAAATTAAATAGTAATCTATGCACACGTTGTAAAATCCACGAATTTATTCAGTTATCCGAAGCTTGTTCGTTTAGACAACGCGTTTTTTTGTATATCGTAAACATTTAAACAATAGTCAATGAACTCAAGTCTTTACAACGAAATGTTATTATTTTTTCATGTCAATTCTAATATTTTTTTATAGTGTCTATTTATTTTCCTTAATTTCTCATGGGTTGTTATAATTTTTAATCAAGAGGAGAATTAAATTTTCATTATGTTTAATAAATTTTTGATGGTTTAAAATTTCTCTCGCTGAAACATATCGTTTCGTCTACGAAAATTATGTTAACTTGATTAATTATATCAATAGCCCACACTTATTGTTAGTCAATAGTTAATCACATTGTAGCCTGTATCTGGAACATTTACATGGTTATAGTATTTTGTAACATTGCTGATTGTTCGTAATGCTTCGGCCGTGTTTGTGAAAATGCGATCAATTGGTGTAGAACGACGGTATAGATTTTCATTGAGTTTGATAAATTAAAAGCGAGGGGAAAGAAAAGTGTCAACCACTCATCCGCGAAATCTTTAATCTGTACAACCGCAAAGACATTTCTCATTTCTGGTGCAGACCCTATCGGTCTTCTGGTTATCTCCCCGTTTACGCCGTGAAGGAAGTACGACGGAAGCGTCAGGACGGTTCCTCTTTGACAGTTCTCGCAGCAAGATAAGATTCATCCGGAGGACAACCCTTGAAGAAGCGAAACCGAGTTTCTCTCGATAGATTTCTTTCGTTCATGAAATCCGGTACATTTCAGGTTCGTTACGTGTCCCGCTCATTATTCAGTTGCTGACTTTTCTGCCAATTTTTCTAGACACGTACAGAATAATGAAAATAGAACGAGTAATGCAAAGAACGTACATAAATCTTATTGCAAGTGACATTAAGCAATTTTCTTTTTTGGAAACGACATTAGGTGGGCCTTTAACCCCCTGATTTATGGTTTTAGTTTGAGTGAAAATAGAAAAATTTTTACGTAATCTTATTGGGAACTATATTAAATAATTTCCTTTTATAGAAACGATATTAATTAGGCTTTTATTTATTTCTGAATTGCAATCAATTTTATTAAAAATTTGAAAATATTCTTGTATCTTTTATACTTTGATTATCATAAATATTCTTTCGAAATGTGTATCATATTATTTTGTGGTAAGATGAATATAATTGCATAGATTAATCAACGAATATCCGAAATGTATTGATAAAGGAATTAAAAAGAAAATTATTTGAATGAAGGAATATTATTTTGACACAATCAGTGCAAAAATAATGTAATACTTGTACACTGAATTCAAATGTAAATGTACAAGTATTTTATGATAGAAGAAACATAAGCCATAATTGAATTAATATCAAACGAAAGCATCGTTCAGGAGGAAATTCTTACCGAATGTACTTCGCACAGTTTAACGAACTCCCAGCTCGATAAATTAACGGAGTGCTCCCTGCACCCATTGCCAAGTCAGCAGTGCAGATACAAGATAAAAAGTTGGAACATATTTTTCGACACTCTGCGATCACCCTCTTCGTGCTGCTGTGATAATGGGTTCTTTAAGAGCGCGGTGGGGTTGCCGTTGAACGAGTCGAAAAATCTTTACCGAATATTTCTTTCCTTATGTCATCCAGCAGCGACATTACTATCATAAGATAATTCATCGCTGCCTCAGATTGGCGAGCGGAGCTCTTTTTAAAATGTTGTCTTTTCTCGCAGTTTCCAAGGTCATCGAAGTTCTTTTGAAAATAACCGCATATATTTTTGCGTTGCATCGCGTACCTCATAAAAAGAAACATTCAAATATGTACCTGCTATGACGTGCTTTGAATTCCGAAAATCAAGGTCAAACTTAAATTTCGTTTCTAAGGAGAATGCAGAAAGATTTAGAAAGAAGATAATATATCATTATATCTTGCTAAACGTTGCAGCTCTTAAAAAAAAGAAATCGCCAAAGAGTTATATTGTATACACAGAATATTTTCCGGAGTGTTCGGTAGCAACGTTCACGCATCAGTACGAGTGGGATAGAATGATTCTACTCGTTTGGATTTCCTGTGCGGAAGAGCGGCGATATGCGCCCGGTTTCGAGAAAAAAATAAAAATTTTCCCCTAATCTAACGCTCGACAACCGGAAGAGGAACGCTATGCAGATAAGTCGTAGCGCGACCGGGACTTTGATCCTAAGGTTTCCCCTTCGTCTTGGTGACTCGGTAATCCAAGACGACTTCGCCTAATCTCTCGAAATCGAATCAAGCTGCGCCCTGAAGCCTCGACTAAAGAACGAACCTATTAGAATTCATTTTTTCGATCTGCGTTCCCTAACGAGCTAGCTACAAATTTTTCAAAAATGAAACAAACCATATATCAATTCGATGCTTCATTGTCATCCGCGCGGTGTCCCCACACTACCTTCCCCTTCTACATCGCTATTCCCCCACGTATCATCCACGGCCCAGTCACGTGACTGGTCCGGTACTGGCAGAGAGGGGTACTTTTTCCCCTCGAATCGAGTAAAGTGGTTATTAGCAAATATTGTAGTGGACTTACAAATCTCATTAATTAGAATTCAATCCAACGACGCTAAAGACGATCAAAAGTTGTTTGCCAGTAATATGTTTCAGAAATGAATTACTCCTTCTGTCCCATAATAATAGTAGCAGTTGATGAATTTAATTTGTCGCATAATAATAGCAGTAAAAGAAAATAAATATAGAACGCAACATTTATTAGTAAAAAACTAGATTACATTAAACAATAAATTAAAAATATTACTTCAGATAGTTTCTGGATTTTTCAATAATTTAATTAGTGCATTTTAAACTTGTAGGTAGGATCCCTTGCCTGCGAAGCTTTGCTTTCTCTATATGCGTGAGCTTAAAGTTATTGAAGTCATCGTTCTTCATTGCTTCCGGCATAACTTTCGATCATACATATAATAATATTTCGATCAGCGGATGAAATTGGAAAAATAGTTATAATTCGTAATAATTAGGTTAAGGAAGGCTTCGCAATTTTGCGGTACAACATAACGTACAGCTGCATTCGCCAACAATTCGCGTTTAAATATTCACTTGCTACTATTATTATGGGACAGAGGGAGTAAAAAACAAATCACTTGGAATTTTTAGCGTATTCTGTTGAATCACATTGTACTGCAATGATTTATAGATGAAATTGAACATCTCTGTCGCCACGTGGCGATACCAGCGATTCCTGGAAGTCAGCGGCTTTCGGAAGTTAGCCTAAGTGCGTGGACCAGAAGGAAAGTGTGGGCGACATCGGTATCTGAGGCTGATTCGGCGGATGCCGGACTTTACAGATAAACGACCAGCTCTTTCGAACGTTTTATCTGCTACTCTCATCCTCTCTCTCTCTTTCTCTGTCTTCCCTTCTGCCATCTCTGCTCAACCTTCCGGACTGCGCTTTTAATCTTCCTAACAAAACGACCACTAATGAAACTCCAAGTACCTTTTCCCTGTTATTTGAGAAATGGTAAAATCTGCGAACTCCGAAATTGCACGATTTCCCTTCCTTGGGCTTTCGTCCAGGAATGTTGTTAAATACAGACAAATTTCTTCCTTTCAAATTCCGATTTGTATATCTAATTTTATGAAAACTAACACAAACATTTCTTTCATTGACTAAAAGATTCGTCTTGGTAAAAATCTTGGGGATCTTCATGCAAAATGACAATTTTATTCATGGGATTCAACAAACGGCAGTGTCCAATACAAATTTCTTTAAAATTCCCACTTGTACATATCTAATTTTATGAAAACTGAAATAAAGAAAAAAATTCGTTCATTGACTGAAAGATTCCTTTCGATAAAAATGAAATAAAAGTTATTTGAAATTATAAAAAAACGCTGTACTTTTTTTTACAATTCCATTAATCACGTGTCGGGAGTGACAGCTTTGATCTTCACAATTAGTAAAATAGCGTTGAAATTTAAAATGGAACCTCGTAATGGAAGACCCTTGGCTTTCTGGGATTTCTCGGATAGTTCGTTGCCGGGCACGTCGAAAGAGCCAAAAAAGAATGATTTCAACAAGAGGAAGGGAGCTATTCAATTAAACATACCGAACAGTCCACTTCGAGGATACATGACGCACTTTTACAAGCGCGATAAGACATTTATCCGCGAACTAGCGCATGCAGGCACTTTTCCAACGGTCCTTCCGCCTAACCCCGATTTATTGTCACGTGTAAGGTTTATCAGGGAGATTCTTCATAAAGTTTACAGCGTGTAGTATTAGAAGTTTCGATTCGCATCGGGCGCGCTCCATTTGCGTGCAGGCAAAGGCTGCGTCCGTGAGCTTGCGTGCGATTTAAGCTCTACGGCACCGCTAAGCTCGCGTTGGGGCGAAAGCACCAGATAAGACGTAATGAGATAACCTCACAGCTAGTGTAGCTTATAAGATCACCAGCCACGCGACGAAACCTTCTAAATCTAAGTGTTAGCCGATTCTTAGAGACGGGATCACGCACCGTGTTGAAAAACACACACATCTCAATATGTGTAGCGTCTGCGGAAATACGCGGAACCTTCAAACGAGCTAGTTTTCATCCCCGTCATTAAAATTCAGAATCGCCGCACAATGGGGTCGCGACCGCGACAGCCTTGGTAGAAACCCGAAATATGAAAATTCAAGAATTCATGATTATCCGTCAGTAAAATGTAGTTAAGAATATGCTCTTCTAGAATCAGTAAAAAATAATTTTCGGTAATAAAAATATGGGTCGTCGAGTATAATACTTCTGTGTGTTCGAAAAGTATTTCTGAAGTAGTATCTTGACAACAAAAGTAAAAGGAATTGCGTTAGGATATGAGGAATCACATTTGGCAAGGCGAACGTTTTATCATTTTTGGTTTGTGAATTTTAGTCGCTGCTTTGTCGCTGTTTATGCGGATATGTCGTGTAAGAAAGCAGTGATGATATTGAGGTCAATTTTTATATTGCAAAGACGTTTAATACGAAATTGATGAGTATAGATTAAGCAGCAGATATACGAGGTAGTAGGTACTTATTGATACATATGATTTTATAATGGGTACATATCAATTCAGGACAGCTAGGAGTAGTAACCATTAAGAAATTATTTTACTTAACAGGGTGGAACAGTTTTAGAACTCGTGACCGCAGACTTTCATTATTCTACCTTCTCATAATTTATCGCTGTGTCTATTGTATTATTCAAAGAAAGCATAATCTTATTTCTTTACTTTTATCATTTGTTTATTTCAATGAAGAACGTTAGAAAAACTTGATGCGCCTACTTCCTCGACAGTCATAGCGTTACTAAAAGGTTGATGGGGTTAAAACAGCCCTTCGGTCGACTTAAATGAACGATGAGCAACCTCGTAGATCATTGCGAAAACCTTACAAAATTTTAACCCTCTCTCTTGACCAGAAATATAATTACTAGTTGGTGGATTTTTATGCAAAATAAAAATTGTACAAAGCAATTGTAAGAAAAACAGTTAAATATTAATACACATCCTCTATTAATATTTATAATAAGTCGAGAATAATATAAAATCCATAATTAAGTACATAGACTGTGATAATTGCGTAAGTTCCTCCACATGCGAAAATTCTGAAAAAAAAACCTCGGACGCGTCCCAGATATCAAACTGCATATTCGAGAATTTTTTCCAATTTTTCATTTGGCTATCCCAGCTATGAAAAACCAAAGAGACTCGAAAAACCCCGACAAATGGAGATTCCTAAAAATGTAGCCCTTAGAATTTCGATTTTCTATTCGCGTTCAGATCGCTGAACCATCCAGCTAACCGCTAATGCTTACTTTTTGCCGGTCGCGTTCGAACCTCGGAGAGCGCGCGTTTTGCCCGATAGTCGGGATCCGTTCTCTTGAAGTATGTATTCCCGTTGAATAGAAGCAAGGGTGAAAACTTGCCCTAAGACGCTTAGAGAGTAAGCTCTTACACAAGACGGAGAATAAGAGAAGGGCGTCGTTCTCTTCCCTGTGTCCTCATCGAGCCACGAGTACGTGTACGCACGCGTGCGGCCTGTTGTGTGTGGGTGTGCGAGCCGATCACACATCGAAACACATCGTAACAAACAGAGGGTTTGTTTTCCAACACTTCCACGGGTCTCCGCGGATTCGCCCGAGTTTTCAGGGGGTGAGGGTTGCTGGCAACTGACGTTGTGTGCACGCACTGTGCCCCGAAAGATTAAAATTACTTCGGTAAACTGCGCCCCGAACGAGAGAAAAGGAAGATGGTGAAGTAAGACACCGAGCAGGGGGTGTGGGTGGTGGGCAGAGGGGAGGAACGTCTCGTAAATTTCTCAACTAAGGAGCTTAATTTGGATTTTCGGTAACGAGTTATTGTAAGCGCCATCTCATTGGGGGATGATTTAGGCAGCGGCTACGACACAGGATCTGGCTGCCTATTACCGGCGGCCGATCAATGGATTATTCGCTGGATCCAGAAGAATAAATATCGAGCTTCTTATCGGCCACGGCTGCCACCCTCGCGGGAAATCCGGTGTCCTTGAGGAACGTGAAATTTCCAGCTCGTTCGAGTTTAGATTAGAGCGTCGCTGTGGGAGTCAATCGACGCACAGTGGGGCATTTGGCCGGAAAAATCGGAGAACATTATTTTACCGTTATTTATGGGCTCAAGTTCATAATATTAATAGGTCGTTGAATTCGCCTTTATCGTCTTAATCCATCACTTACCACTAGACGAACAAGCCATATTAATTTGGTTGTCACATACTTATCAAAATATACTTATTGGAACATCTATATTTCACTCCATAACTAAACTCAATGGCAATGACCACTTTTGAACTGATATGACACCGAACTTAGCCTTTCAACATCGTTATTTTTTACTGATTCTACAAGAGCATATTCTTAACCCTTTGTACTCGGTTGTCCCTTCCGAGGCATCACTAAAAGTTGCTGTACCATTATTCAAAATATTGTTTACATTACTAAATGTATCGGTATCTAATCAATTACTAAACATTTAGATATTGTATGAGGTATTATACTAATTTCATATCCCTAAATTTCAAAAATCATGGGGAATGGAGATATTCTAGATCGGAAGAAATGTTTAATTTTCCAGTTAAAATAGCTAGTGCGAAGGGTTAATTATATTTTACTGACGGATAATCATGAATTCTTGAATGTTCATATTTCGAGTTTCTGCCAGGTTCTCGGGGCTGCGACCCCACTGAGCGACGCTTCGTTAGAGCACAACTCTACTTGTGCATATGCAGGGTGTACCAAAAATATTGGAGAACCTTAAACGCGGTTCCTTAAGTAATTTGAAGTAACTTTTTCTCTAGCGAAAATTTCCACATTGAATTTGTTAAGGAATTTCTAACGAAAAACACGGACCAATCAGAGCGCGACTACAGCAGACGGATTCCGGCTTGGCCAATGCCAACGCCACGCTCAGCGCCACCTGTCACCGAGTTCACATTCGCCCGCTATAGCCGCGCTGTAATTGGTACATGTTTTTCGTTAATAACTCCCTAACAAAATCGATGCAGACATTTTCGCTAAGGGAAAAGTGATTTCAAATGACCTAAGCAATGGCCTCTATCAAGGTTTTCCGACATTTTTGGGACACCCTGTATACAAGCAATCGTGAAAGCCTATATGCAGATGACAATTTCGAAGTGTTCAAAGACAACAACCATTTTTATGGTGTTTCTTTATCCTACGGACTCGACTTTTATGCATTATATTAAGAAAGAAAATATCCATTCCACTCCGGTTTGTTGCAATTCAGATCGAAAACTTTTATTCTGTATTAAGATCCGCAATCTACTAATGACAGTATTATTGAAACACATAAGCGATTCTGTGTAATTTTTATTGGCTTTCAATGAACACAGTCAAAGTGGTCATAAAAAGTACTACACTTTCCCACAGTCACTTCTAATCTCAGAAGCAACCATAATACAATTCATAAATATTATTGGATTTCCATAATTCATATCCGACGAACGTCTTCGGATTGTACACAATATCATAAATTTTAAGCAAGTAATACCTTAAAAAATTCAGGAACAGAATATGTAACAAGTGGTTCAATTAATGATTACGGAAACAGACTGTAGACGCGACAGTATACAGCGTTAATTTATATAATACATTCTTGAGTGATGAAAGAACGAGATCGATAAGATCTCGAGATCCATGTAGGATCTCCGGAGTTACGTGGTGGAAAATCAAATTCCTGTAGCAAATGTTTCATACTGGAACCACCAGACCAAGCAGAATGACTTCACATATTGTACTATACCATTTTTTCGATGTTACAAATGCTTTCGCAGAGAAAATAATACACACAATTTTCCACCTATATTTATTTGAAAATTATTGTCACGGTTCAATGTACGGGATGTCAGGAAAAGATGTATGGGAACCGTTACAGCTTCATTCTACACCTTAGGATCGATGAATATCTGTTAAAAAAGTTTTGTAGAAAAAATAGATCGACAGACTTCTTCAAGGTCAAACTTTTTAATGATTGTATCGTGTTCTACTCATCGAGAAGAACCAATTTCTCAAAGAAACCATCAAATAAATTCTCGACACGCTGTACAAGTATATCACTTAAGAATCGAAGTGATATAACTAGAAATTTGAAAAACTTCACGACTAGACTGCGGATTTCATGCGTTTATGACAAAAATGGGTAATAAGAAAAGATTTAAAGACATTAGCGTATCGGCTTCAGCTTAATCAGATAATTAAAAGAAGAAAGAAATATTTATATCGCTCCTGTGTCGTGCACTAATCAATACAAACATTTTTTATTTTGCATGGAGATCCGCAGTCTATTCATAAGCATTTCTTTGAGACTCCATTGGCCACTTTTTGCCGCGGTTTCTTGGAGGACATGATCGGCGAAGATTCGATCGCAGAGGTGTCCTCGGGGAGCGCGGTCGCGCGCTAAACAACGCGAAATGATTCAGCCCCGCGGCTGACAACCTGATTTAGAAACAGGATGGAGTCTTCTGCGAAATCCTCAGAAGGAAGAGAGCTGATCCTTCCGGCGACCGGAGAGTCCTGCAGAATGACGTAGTAATCCCGCGGGAGAGCCTCGGCCTTAGCCTTAGCTTAAGCCATAAGGGTTTGCATACACGCGCAGAGAGACCGGCACAAATCAGGATACACACACAAGAAGACCTCGGGCCAGATATACAGAGAGAGAGAGGCTTGCACGCGTCCTTAAAACACGGATATACGCGCAACACGGGCGCTCCTAATCCACGAGGGTTTCAGCAAAACTTAAACCCCCATCGGCCGAGGAACACTCTGGATTTAGCTATTCTACTTGCGCTGGACGATCTGAAATATTTAAGGAAATCGATAGCGGACCCCGCACGCTCCTACGTAAGATCAAAGGCGATCGGATATGCAAAGGAACCGGGTACACGTCCCCGGTATCCTCCTCCCGCGGTTTGTCGTAGAAAAATAATCGCTGCGAGGAGATTACTGAGATTCGGAGGGGACCGAGTTTAATTTTTCGGTGGCCTCGTTAATATTTCAACGGGATGGCTTATCCCGATGGGGCTGCCAGCTTGAATCATTTAAGCTGCGGGAAGGATAATGAATCGCGTGTCCGTTGTTCTAACTTGAAGGATTCGAACTTCTTCTTCGTTCGTAATTTTCTAGAAGATGAACATTTATATCTATCGTATGCCTATCCATTCCCAATAGCTACACACGGTGTCCCAAAAATGTCAGAAAACTTTGTAGGGGATGGTTCTTCAGGTCAATTGAAGTAACATTTTCCTTTGCGAAAATGACCTTCGTAGCATTGTTAAGAGATATTAACGAAAAACGAGGGACCAATCAGAGCGCGGATACTGCGGACGGATTCCGGCTCGGCCAATGCCAACGCCACGCTCAGCGCCACCTGCCGCCGAGTGGAAGTCGGTCCGCGATAGGCGCGCTCTAATTGGTCCGTGTTTTTCTTTAGTAACTCCGGAACATTAATAGTACGTCATGGGTGATATGGAAATCTATTGATACGAGATCGATACGTTTGCTACGTTTGACACGTTTGCGAGTTATTAATTCCGAGGTCTGATCCAGAGAATTGAACTCGACATATATGTAGTTCCTGAATTCCCACCGATTCAATTGAACGAATAAAATGTTACATCGGGAATATCAGAAAGGCTAATGAATACACAAGAAATATGTTCGCAAAAATGGATAATTACTGGAAAATGACTTGCGAAAAAATACTTCTGATTTGATCGGATCACGTGATTAGGAGCATAATCACACGTAAAGTTAGCGTCACGGACGGAGAAGTTCCAGGACCTTCCCGGTCGCTCTCCTTTCTAGGACTCAGAGCGGCGTGGAGAGGGTTAATTGAAACACAACAAGCTCGTCGGTCGGTTCTTTTAAACAATGAAGGCGTTTTAGGCGACATTGTGCTAAGGCACGTAATCTTCGGGGGTTTCTCGAGAAGTGACGCTGGTCGGAGCGAGCTAAGGTGGGCTGACTGTGGGAGGGGTGGCAAGAGGGTCGAAGAAGACACCAGCCACGAGCACAGAATCGTCGATGGAAGGGTGAAGGTTGGGAACGGTAAAAGGGGAGGGTGAAAGGGCTCCTTAGCGGAGATCTTAGGCAAATCCAGCGTGAAATCGCATCAGGACATCCCCTTGCCAAAACCACCACTTACTCGTACCATCCTCGCTTGGTATCCGTGCTATCCGCCTAGGAAAATTCTTATTGCCATCCCTTTTTGACCATATCGGAGGAATTTCATGTACAGTGTGTGTTACGGAAATACGTCAGCTATCTTCAGGTTGTCGTTGTGTGCCAGAGTGCCAGGATACTTGCGAACACATCAAAGCAATCGCACGAATTATCCATACATTATTATCGACGTATTTTTATCTGTACAAAATGAAAATGAAGAACAAGGTGTGGAGGAACTGTGACAATTAATTTTCTTCTAACTTTCGTCTTTTTAATTTTCAATTTTTAACATTTAGTATTGTAAGGGTATGTATTTCTTTCCTTTGGTTGGCAATATATTTCTTAATATTAACAACGAATGTTGCCACATGTTTATTATCACCCTAGGAATCTACACGACAATTTGTTATCGTAATTGTTATCAATTGTCGCTTACATTATAAATAAAATATAATGATAATAAGATATGGAATTAATATGTGAGGTAACAATGGGTGAAATCCTAGGACATCTCTTACAGAAAGGTATAATTTTAGGAGACAACTATTGTACAAATTAAATGAAATTTCAATTTAATTTGAATTATACTCGAAGCTGATTACACACAGTCATTTATATCGGTCCTACGGTGGGAGAAAAGAAAAAGTATGAAGAAATATGAAATTTTTGTTTCATCACGTTCTATAAATTCGTGTGAACTGCTCGCGAGCACACAAACGCGCCTAATTGTCCCGTTTCCGTTAACTCGTAATCCACACGTGGAACACATTAACACAATCTCGCGCGATTGTGCCGTGCACTAAAAAGGATTTATTTTTCGAGCGATTACTACGATAACACCGTGTTGCATCTCCGGCGTAGCTGCGTTATTCTCTGCTCATCATTTATCCGCGTTATCTTGCGCGATTTTCCACCGTGTGAGACCGAACAAAACGATTTCTATACAATCTTGTATCGCCACGACGAAGGTGACGTTTGACGACTTGACAGGCCGCGAGTCGACAATTATTCAAAGCGAACGCCGTCGTCTTCTTTACCTCTCGCGGAACCACTGTCAAGCTCTCGGGGCTCTCTTAATCAAAACGCGAGGAGAAAAGACATTAAAGGCCGCGGAGAGGCTCGTATCTCGCCTCGAAATAAAGTTCTAGTCGGCCAGGGAAGATAAGGCTCCCCCTCGGCGCTACTTTCTTTCTTTCTCTCTTCCTTACACTCTTATGGGATCGCTGTCTAAACGCACTCTATTATTACAATACATTCACGGCGTCGCGTGTGATTTCTTCTCCCGCGGAAGATTATGTCGGATCCTATGAAACGGGGAAATGTTTCTGGCGTCAGATAAACCTTAACGGATCGAGGCGAGGGTTTAACGCGCGGCTTACCAGCACGAAAACATCATTCCCTCTCGCCGCACAAATCATTTTTAACAACCACGGCAACGAACGTTTTTCTTCTCGCGCAGAGCCTTGGAGTTCGTTGACTGATTGGCCCAGAATAATTACACTGCGGATCTTTATGTAAAATAAAAATGTTTTGCAACGATTGCGGGCAGCAGGAGTTAAATAATTATTCATTCCATCCCTCAATCGATTTTGTACACTGAAAGCATCATAATAATATTCTTCGATTTTCTAACTTTTTATTGTTTCATATCTCACCCAGCTAATTTCTTCATAAATCCATAAAAATGTTTAACAACGGTTGTGGGCATCAGGAGTTAAATAAACATTCAGTTCATCCCTTAATCGATTTTTTACATTCAAAGCATGATAATAATATTCTTAGATTTTTCTAATTTGTTACATACATAAATTTTATAAATCCATAAAATCCGCAATTTATCAATAATTCGTGTCAGCGACCGAAATTATTGTGGAACTTGTTAATACTAGAACAATCAAATTCGTCAAAGTGATTTCAGATTTTCAGAACAGAAAGATCACATTCTATTAGACTCGGTTTTTTATGACGTCGTACTGAGTTTTAAACAAATTTGTTTAGTTACATTAATATCCTTCTGCAAACAATTGTATGAATGCAACTGAGCAAAGAAACAAATAGAAACAGACCAGATAAGCTTACTGTTTTGCTCATATGTTTAAGAACGTATTGTCAAGTCATAAAATATTTATTAGCTCTTCTGTGTGGTAGAACTATCACTTTAATTATCCTATTCTTAGACAAAGGAGCACGTGTCAAGTGTCTACACACAAACACATACACAGTTGCTCACGAAAGTATTCAAACGCCCTTTTAAAACCGCTTTTTTTAGCAACTAGAAGTATTGGTTTAAAAAATTGCAATTAGTAGGAATTATGAAAAATATCACGTTTTCAATCTTTTTTGAGGTTGACGAAAATTGAAAATCTGCGTTTTGTAGATCTGTGTTAGTTATACACACGCTGAAAATTCCATTTCGGAAAATCTACATCTCTCTGCTAGATACTCATTGATGAAAATAATATTGAAGCTGCTTCACGAGGCTCAGGGTTCATTTCACTTCTTCGTCCATTCTTTGGTGCAGTTTCTGAGAGAAGACTAATTTCGAAAAATTTGTCACACGGTAGACACTCGACAGATTAATTGAAATAATATTGTAGCAACATCGTTAAGCCAGGACACGAGCCTACGCGTCGAATGGGACGCGGTCATCGACGTTCTAGTAAGCCGCGCTCTCGCGAGCATCGTCTTCGACTTGGGCAGGAACTCGAACTAGATCTCTACGTGAATACATCCAGGTGAATACATAATGTGTAATCCTCGGGGTATGCGGACTCGGCGTCTTAAGCTAATCTTGTTAGGCGTTCTAAGCCTTCGGCTGACCCCGCGTAGCGGGCTTTTAATCCCTTAACACGGCTACGCGCACGAAGATTTTGCATAAGAAAGAAATAGGATTGTCCTACCCCTCTTCGAAGGTGACGAGCCATTTTCCGTCTTCTTTTGCACACGGGGAAAGCGATTCCTAACGGATTGATGCTCCGTTGCGCTGCTACCTTCACCTGAGAATCGGTGAATCATTTTAAAAAAGGTGCCAACGGTCCTTCCGCTTTCACGCTTCGCTCCTGAAGACTCTTTCATACTTATCTTGCGAACGAATAATGGGAAAAGTAATTCAAGCTTTCAGGTAGCTTCTACTGGTCCGATGGTGCAATAAATGGTGGTTCAGAGTATTCAGAGCAGAATTGGTGAGAATGAGAAAGAAATGAGAATGAGTGAAAGGCAAAATGTGTGAAGTGAATTTGGTTGAACGAAATAAAGAACAATTGGTTAGATGTTTAGAGGTTGGTAGTTGGTATCCCCTAATTGTGGTGTTTATGGAACTTCGGGGTGATTATTTAAAAAGGACACATAGCTATAAAAGTAATTTTCGTAACACAGCTGCTGGTTTTTATTTTAAAATTATTGTTTTTATTAAAATGAGTAAATACGGTACGAAATTGTGCAGACATATTTTGTAACAGCTGCTGGTTTTTATTTATGAATTTTGATTATTACATAATTGTAGTTAAATAATTGATTGAATCCATATTACACGAATTTCAGAGTGTCGTTATATTATTATATGAAAAATATCTTTAAAAACATTGTTATACTAAAATATAATATTTATAATTTAATATTGAATATTCTGTTGACCGTTAGAAATTCGTAAGTAGGCCTTCTCTAATTACTTTTCACACATTTGCAATCTGTAACTATGTACCACATTATAATTAAATCATTTCATTTTCCACTGAAATATAGACGCATTTTAATTATTTATAATTTCAGCTATAAATAATCATATATCGTGGATTTGGTTTTAACTTTGACACAGTTTCGCATCAAGATTATTAATGTAGCTATTACATGAATGATATATGAGGGTTAATTCGGGTACCGATAAGCTCTGCAGTAAAAATATTAATAATGAAATGAATCGGGATGTAACAGACTGTAGAATATCAAAAGTAATAGAATAAATTTAATGCATACAACTCAACTTATTTAATTTTTGCAGACAAACAATTCCATTATTGGAGTCATGAAAAACGTTTATTTGTATTCCTATATCTTCACTGATGGTTCAATATGTGTGGAAATGTGCGGTGAGAATAAGAAAGAAAGATAACGAGTGAGAGGCAAAATATGTGAACTGAATTTGGTTGAACGAAATAAAGAAATGAGTGTGCATGAGGGATCTAATATGTTTTGTTTTTTGTTAAATACGTGGTTCGTTTATAAACATTGATAATTCCATCGGCTGCTTGAACAGAATATTTCAAAGATTTTGTTTGAAATCTCGAGTTCACTCGATGGGGAAATTATAATCTTATTTTTGTTGGCGTTGTCTTAATAACTGCAGCATGCATACGTTCGCAGAGCCACTTTATACGATTGTTTTCGTCACATCGCGAATCAGATAATTATCGAGGAAAAACCGTGCTCAAATAATCCTGTTCGGCTGGCAGAACGGAAAGCCGCCGGCGCCGACAATATCGGATTTCACAGATCTGCATTTCAGACCGGGAAACGAACTTAAAATTTCGAATAAAGTCAACAAACAAGCGGAGCGCGCAGTGCAGAAACGAGAGAACTCTTCGGGATTTCGCGCGGATCACAGGGCAAAGTTTGTTCCTTGTGCGCCGCGATGCGAAGAACGGACAGTTAACAAATCCTATTAAAAATACATACAGTTGAAAGTCATCGACGTTGCAAATGCCGCTCCGCCGCCTTATTTCTATACTTATAAGAGTCTTACAACATTAAAGCTTTGGCCGCGGCTATTATGACTGTACAATGAAGCACTCCTCGCGACTCCCCCCCTCCCTGACCCCCACTCCGGGTGCGGAGGGATAATTAAAAAGGGAGAAAATTCGGGAATTCCGACCTCTGTCTTCGTCTGTCGTGCCTCCTTTCTAGTCGCCTAATCTGCTTTAGAGTGCTCTTAGAAGCGCTCAGACGACTTCAAAAGAAATGATAGCCGCCGAAACTTACGTCAAAATCTGAAGGATGACTGGTCTGGTTGCAAATCAGAGAAAGCGATACGTGTCAGTATCAATTTGTTACAAATGATCTTGTCCGTCTTTAACTGTAAATTAATTCACCTGAGGTCCTGCTTTTATTTCTGTAATATTACCTGACAGCACATTTTTATGCTAACTTTTGTGAACTGACCTAAGTTGACGTATGATGAGCCGACGTATTTATGTATTTATGATTATATTAATATATTATTAAATTATGTGTTATATTTATTTATGTACATATAATTCTCAAAATTGCATACAATGCATTTGATTTTGGCACATAAATTTTCGTAGACGTGCAAACATTATTTTTCTAGGGAACAAGTAGACTACCTTCGTTATTAATTAGAATTAAGCATTATGTCATTGCAACAATGGAATAATATTTTCAGTAAGATATTATTGGTTTCAGGAAAGTGGTATTCATTTCGAAATCGTAACATGCTCGAGTTCTTTTGGAAGGAAGAGTGTGTCATTCGCTTACAATTAGTGCAATCGATTACCTTACTTTGTGTTCGTAATAGAATTATTAGATGAATACGCAGCAATGCCACAACAATTAAGATTATAAATTGACATTAAAAGTTACGATCTAAGTTAAAATTACGAATTGATTTTGGCATTGTATTGTTTGGCACATTGACTGCTAAATCATAACCTGAAAACTTCAGGAAACTGGAACTGGGAAGTTGGAATTGATCAAAGTGATGACTTCTTCAATTCTCCTGCATGCTATGAATCCTAGTAAGTGTGCTCGAATGTTCCACGACACAAATTAGGTTCTAAACACGGTCAGAGAATAGTGTCATCCATATGTGACTGATGTGACAGACGACATGCTAACCCCATGCCTTAAAATGGCGTCTCAAACACGTCATGTACGCCAGAAAAAAAAAATTGAATACATTCCTAATGTTTTAGTTATGTCTATCTAACTTTAATGCTAAAAAAGAACAAGGTGCAACTTGTTTGCACCTTTTGAGAAATTCCATTTTTTTAACGTGCGGTATACCATTGCGATGCAGTGTGTTTCCTGATGAAAATTAATATTTATATTAACAATTACTTATTAAAAAGCTTCGCGATATACCTATTTAGTATTATTTTCCAGCTTTTCGGTGAAAGCACTCCATTATTACTATTGTTCAAGGGTTTTCGATAACCTGAGGAAAACATGATCCGAACAAAAGTTAAACACTATTTAAACATCTACAAACTTCTATATATAAAATTTCGAAAAAATATTTTTTCGACAGAGAAAATAAAGATCAGTTTGATTTCATAATGTTATAACTGACGGTAAGATGAATTCAACGATCTACTTTATATATTATGATCTTGAACGCATAAATAACACTAAAACAGTCTTTTCCGACTTTTCGGGCAAATGCCCCACTGTGCGTCGTAACAGTATGTTTTAACCTGGAGCTTGGGAATATGAATTAATTTGCACGCACCGAATGAAACGTGTTGTAGGAAAGTGGAGGGAGCTGCTCTCCGGAAAATTTTTAGGTATGAATAATCAATTGGTCGCGAGGATAGTGGGGGCAGTTTTGAACGATAAATCAGAATCGAGGCTCGACTGGATACCGATCGGCCGTTCTGCTAAATGCGAGCGGTCTGATCGATTCCGATCGGCGTTTAGGCCCGCCTAGCTCATCGGAGGTTCAAGAGTAAACTTTTCAGCCGTGATTACCGAAAGTAGCAGAGGCACCCATCGATGACATCACCTGCCCCGCGTCGCGAGGCTGAAAGAGGAGAAAGATAAATCGAAAACAGGATGCAGAGGCGTGGATTTTCGCAGAGGCTAACGTGGAGGCAAACGCACACAAACCTGCGCCAACCGGTGCGGTGGTGCACATACAGAGGGTATCGTGGCCGGAGATACGATGGAGAGAGGAAGAACGAAGGCGAGAGGGATCAGTGTATACCTACACGCATCGTGGTACACACGGGAGTTAATGCCACTCACACATCGTTGCCACCTTCGGGGATTATCCTGCAGGGATATTTTTGATCGTGCAATAATCCCTAATACGATTTACACAGCTCGTGCTCGCAGGGACGCACATATTATTCGCAGACGCCCATAACCATTTGCGACTCCGCACCTGACTGTCACCCAGGACGGCACGTTCGCTCGGCAAGAATTTTAATTAACTAATATCCCGGTCGAATCGAATTTCTTAACGGTTATTATTTATTCCTTGCGGGGTCCAACCTGTACGCGAATTGTAATTCGTTCGGTTGCAAATATGTTCCAATCTTAACGATTCTGTTGCGACCGATCTCCAAACGCAGGTAACTACGGTTAAATATTAGGCAAAGTAAAAAGTTCTGAGCGTTTTTCGCTTTATTTCGACGATGAAAAACGCTCAGAACTTTTTACTTCACCTAATATAATAACTGCTACCTCCGAAAATAATTGTTCGATCAAATAAATCATGACAATACGATAAACATAGACGAAAATATTTTTCACATTCAGAGTATGAATAATTAAAGTGGTAGACATTTGATTTATTTGATCGAACAATTATTTTTGGAGGTAGCAGTTATTATATTTAACCGTAGTTACCAAGCGCGATGATAAATCTCGGCTTATACATATAAGGAAAATATTTGTTTTCTCCGTTGGGAATAATATTAAATAGTGTTGTTTCGTTGTGCTATTTAAATTTACTAAAGAGGTAGACAGGCAACATAATTCATCATTTGATTATAATGTTTTGTATAACATTAAAACAATTTTTTTATATCATCTCTTGTAACAATATTTGTTGGGTATGCATACAGTTCTATTTCTCATATTTAATATACGTACAAATAATTCGTTCGACAATCATATTCACGATTTTGATTGAACATTTTTTGCCAGGTGTAGCACTCTTATAATCAACGATTTTTATAATTCATCGATCCTAAGGTAATGATCGCAATTGACACAGATTTTCAATATATATGCCCACATAAAAAAGGTCGTAAAAAGCGAGTTTCAGTGTTTTCTCTGGACTAGTTGCAATTTTTCCGAAATTTCTTTTGCACATCATGTAGTGAATTGTTCTAACTTCACAAAAAATTCCAAGATGTATAGTACGATATTTAAAAAATTGTTTCATTAAGAGTGTCCGAATATTAATGGTAGTATAGGCGAACGCAGAGTGAGGCAGTCTAAATCCCGAGGAGAACGGAGCGACAGTCCGTCAGTTAGGGCCCAGGAGTTAGGGGATCGCGGATCGATGTGCAGCCGGAGGCATCGATTAAAACATAACGGCTAATCGGACGGCAATGCGGCGAAGCCAGCCGGTGCTCAACAGTTGTTAGCTGCCCGGATAAAGATAAGTGTCGACCCTGGTTCTTCTGCGTCTCCTCTTCGTCTTGTTCCTCTTCTCGGGGGAACTCGGCTCGAAGATTAAGCCGGCAGCCGTGACCGGTGACCCGTGAAGATAGCTGGCTCGTATATTCGAAAAGCCGTCGATCGGTGCATCAACGTTGACGCGTCTCGTAAGCCTGCACTTTTTTATCAACCCTTTTCGCGCGTCGCGTCGCGTCGTCCCATTGTCGGCTTTCGGGTTCAGACCGAGACCGAGGCGTCGTTCGTTGCACTTTGAGCCGAATACATCTGCGCCAAGATTCGCGCACGCCGCTGCAACGAAACGCGTTATCTCGGGACGAGAGACCGTAAAAGAAAAAAGGAAGGTGCTACCGTCGGGGTTTAATGAACACGATGATTTATGCACCCCGCGCAGCCGCGCCGGTTTATCGGTCGCCCTCGCTCGCGCCGATTCGCGAAATGTTCGCGCGCGCTCCCGTTCCGCAACGATCGTTGACTTTTCGCTTCGGAAAGTAAGTAACAATAACAAGAGTTCTATCGATTTGTATGCACGGTTTAATACAGTGAAGCGCCTGGACCGTCATCCTGAAAAACTGCATGGAACCGAAGTATGACATCAAAACTGTTCTCGCTTGCTATGTCGCAGAGTGGCGCATTTGGCCGGAAAAGTCGGAAAAAACTATTTTAGCGTTATTTATGGGATCAAGCTCGTAATATAGTAGGTCGTTGAATTTGTCTTAACGGCAGCTATGATATTATGAAAACATAAATGCATTATAATGTTTAAAAAATCAAAATAATCTTCATTTTCTGTTGAAAAAAATTTTTTTTTTCTAAATGTTACATATAGAAGTATGTAGATGTTTAAATATTGTTCAACTTTTGTTGGGAACATTTTTTTCCCGAGATTATCGTATCACGAAAGTTTTTAATAAGTAATTGTTGATATAAATATTAATTTACATCAGGAAACACATTGCCACGATGATATACTGCACGTGAAAAGAAAGGAATTTCTCAAAAAGTGCAAACAAGTTGCAACTTTTTCTTTTTTAGCATTAAAGTTAGATAAAGTCGCGACATTTCGCAAAAAAATTGTCCTGGACGCACTGGGAACATAACTAAAAGTTTAGGAATGTATACAAATTTTATTATTTTTTCAAGGTGACAAAAAAGTTCAGTGGAACTAAATATTACAATCTTTTCTAAATATCACGATATGTAATCCTTCACTTACCACTAGACGAACAAGCCATATTAATTTGGTTGGTAAATATTGTCGCGTACTTATCAAAATATACTTATCAGAACATCTATTTTTCACTCCACAATTTTGAACTCATGTGATACTAAACTTAGCCTTTCAACATCGTTATTTTTCACTGATTTTACAAGAGCATATTCTTAACTATGTATAATTTACTGACGCTAATCATGAATTCTGGAATATTCATATTATACATATTTCGAGTATCTGCCAGGATTTCCAGAGTTCTTGCCAGAACATTTTTTACAAAATTGTGCTGTACGGGAGTCCACGGTACGACAAACATCAATTTTTAAATACGGATCAAGAATTGTGTCATTTATATTGACCGACATAACAGTCAACGTTTCAACAGTGAAACTTTAACGAAAGAGGAGATCTTTGAACATAGTGGACAAAGCAAATCTTTGAACATAGGCACCGTTTTTAATCCCTGGAAATTGAATCTGTTTGATCTACGAATTGTTAGAACCACTTCCATAGATTTTACATTGAAACAGGCTATTGTCGAATAGAAATCTTGTTACACTGAACACTTATTGTTCTGTAAAATGTAAATATACTTTTAAAATCATAGTATAATAAAATATTGAAACTGTCAAGGAAGAGCAGCTGAATTTATATCAAATGAAATATGATTTAACATCACATTGAAATACTATAACTTACTAAAAAAATCTTTTTAACTGCAAATTTTGCAATCCAATTAAAAAAAAAGATTGTATTCATACCGAAATTTGCAGCCTTATTACCCCCCGTTGTTTGTGTGGAAATGTTAATGTTAATGTAATAAAACAATGAGTATGTTTCCATTTTTATAAGTTGCATTATAAAATTCAGAACGAGCAAAAACTCTCTTGTTGAGTAAAAAACTTCTTAAGATAAGAATAAAATAAAGATGTTATCGGATTTTTGTTAATTATATTTTCTTGAATTATATCAATTATATTCATCAATTATATTGTTTGGCAATGACAGTAATCGACAGCACGCAGAATTGATTACATACTCAACAGCAAAGATAAAATTGAATTGACACTCCGTGTAGAAATATTAATCACCGAACGTGCATCACTTCCTCTGAGATTTCCGATGTTTAAAAAAAAATAAAGAATTTTTGAATAAAGAATAATTTATTATCTTCCAGTTAATAAAGGGACGAATCTGTGGACAATTTTTGAGATACGTACTTGCTGTTAGCCAGAATCTTGTCACTTCTAATTTGGTAGTTTTGTTCGGACTCTGCTCTTCTCTTCTCTTTCTAAGAAGAAAAGCAGATCAAACAGATGTATTGCTGATTGCCATTCAAATCTTTGTGTTATTATAAGTACTGTGATCAACTATTGCGTTCTTAGAGTCGTCAGTGGAATTGTTGTAATCGAGATCTGTGTGCCTTTGTCCATTCACAACGAAATTATGCTATTTTTTTGGTTTGTGCAATTCGCAATATTGTTAGGTTTGTTTTCTTGGAACCTCAAAATCATATTGGATGGCTAATAATAATTTTATTACATCGAAATTCCTTATTAAATTAAAATTGGCAAAATATCACAAACGCAGTAATAATAAAACAATGATAAAATGAACGCTTGTATTTTTTTAAGGTGTCGTGATTTCTTTTTACCACGTTTTTTTGGTTTACAAAATATCTATTGCATAATAGGATAAAACTGTGCCGATGCGTTATATGAATAACTAATCAATAATTTATGAGTATCTGTATGAATGTTGTTAAAACAGTGTTTTTACGAAGATATTTTTCACTGTTTTATGCAGATGATATATAAAAATATAAATGATTGGCAAAATTTATATACAGATATGAAATACGTATTTATGTTAAATATTATTTGTGCAATAAAATTGAAACCACTTTAGAGAATAAAGCAAAGCATTTATAGGACGTTCCATAGGCTCGCTATCTGCTAGATCATCTGGTAGTGGTAAATTGCGCGTAATGATTTTGATTTAAAACCGTTTTTTTACACGAGCACTCCAGTGAACTGCCATTTATGTATACCGCAAATCTGCGATGGGATTGAATTTTGCATTACGAAAAGATTAAAATCGCCACTTTTTGTGATCGGTTTTACCGATTATACTTTGCCGTCATAGTTCATTACGAAGTCAGGTGTTATTAAACTTCACGGCAGGAAATAAAATGCGAATCATCCTTTATTATTTTAATCAACAAACTTACTAAAAAAATGTATTAGAATATTATTAAAAAATAATCTTGAACATACAAAATCTCTTAAAACTGTAATCATTCTATATAAAAGATTTAACGAATCTGATGATTGAACAATTCCTTATTTTTATCACATTTATTTACACATATGAGCTTATGGTTCAACTTATTACACATTGCATGATTTAACTCAACTAATTTGCAAACATATTCTTTTATTATTGTACAAATATAAATTTCTGCAACTGTATATATTAAAAAAAAATTAAACAAGCGTTATTAAAAATTTTAATAACACATTTGGCAAGTAATTGGACTGTTAATATGTAATCGCTAATGACCTAAATATCGATGCGATCCTCGTAAATAAACAATATATATCTCTAAACCAACTGATAATTTATTTGAAAAATTCATCGTGCTTTAGACCATAAACGTACGCACACTCTCGAAGCATCCCTTCAGATTGCTCGAATTTGCAACACCGGTTCAATAATTCCAATACTAACTCATTCTCAAAATCATTACACCGCCGACCAAATCAATCGCACGAAGTACAACCCTTTCGCCGGGGCCATTTACGTTTCATTCAATTATCGTGCGCTTTCTGAAAAAAGGGTAAACGTCCATCATTCTTACGTCGACGTGCAAATAGAGATATACCGTGCACATTTCGCGTCACGCTCATAATGTACACTCAAAACATGTACCTGTATATCTCCCCGCGTGTGTGACGCACGCTTCTCCATATGTGTGCGTGCGCCCATGATTATTTTGTAACACAGACACACATACAAAACGAGAGAGAAAATCATCTACACGCACGTATACACAGGAGGGAACCTGCACACAGCATAACGGAAGTGCGCTTTTAATCCTTGAGCTAAAAATCAATAGCGTGGCCCCTCGATGGCTAAAACCTCCCCCGGGATAAGCTCGCGCTGGGACCGTAGTTAAATAAATCCTGGATCAAAGGATAAGTCCTACCTCCGCTCTCTTTTTTCATACACACACTTCCCCCGCCCCTCCCCTGTCCCACCCCACCGCACCCTACCTCCCGGAGTTCTAGCAGCCCCTTTCCCGTCTATTCCGCGCCACGGATTATTTCCAAGATCGTAAATTATGAATCTTAACCAGGTCGACCTAGGGAAATTATTTCCTTTTCCCTTTCTCTTCCCGGGTTCTCGTTCGACCGACTGAGAGAACGCCATCCGACCGAGAGCAGGAAGATCGAGATTTGTGGCGGTCACCATTCGATGCAGTTAAGATCCTTCCGAAGGATTCGTTTATTTTTTTCTGCGGGACTCTTCTGCGATTCTTTCTCTCCTTTCACCTTGCTATTTTTCTCGTCTTCCGTTGGCTCCCCCCCTTCTGTCTCTTTCTCTTTCCCACACACGTACACACACGCGCACGTTTTCCTCGGCAGGAGTTATATGCACGCGGTATACATAGACACCCCTGCGCACATCGTTTGTTCAGGCATGTCGTAGGACGAGGCTTAATCTCAGATTATTTCGTTCTGCCCCGAGGATCGAGGATTAACTCGGGGAAAGGACGACTTCTTTTCCGAACGATGATCTGCGAATTTATTACGGTTTTATACATTCGTCCCACGGCACAGGAAACGGGCTTGATTGATCTCGATCGCGCCCGACAAAGACGCTTTTACTTGCAGTCAAGGACAAACAGATAGGACACACGACGTTTCTTCCCTGCTTCCATACAGAGTCGCCAGATGCGGGGAAAGAGTTACCCCTTCTCTGCCAGTACCGGATCAATCACGTGACACTGTGACACATGCATCACAGAGATGGAACGCGTCAAGTGACCGAGCCGTGACGGAAGCGTAGGCAATAGCGTTGTAGAAGGCGAAGGTGAAGTGGAGAGATAAGTCTTAATCTGGCGACTTTGCTTCCATATGATATGAGAAAATGTGCACTTCAGTAAATATCTGTAGTATCCATTTCTAACCCTCGCAAGGTAAGGTCTAATAACACGACAAATGAATTTCATAAATATCGTTTTTAATTTTGGGATGAAGAATAACACAGGATAAAAAGTAAACGAACAGATGTAATTTTATTCATATAAAAATTCTTTTCAAAAACCTGAAGCTGGGGTCTTTGAGACCTCGCATTACCTTGCGAAGGCTGAGGAACGTTATGAAGAAAGACGTAATTGCAGTCCTCAAGTAGGGCAAAGCGTTGGACTGCGGATGTTGATGCAGTTTTTAATTTTTTGTAGGCAAAGGTTAATAAATACATAGAATCGTATTAAATTCAGTGGAATTTTATATTTCGGCATTTTTTGAACATTTTCAGAAGCAGTCTAATGATAGAGCGTGCATCGTATTTTCCCTTCTCAGCTGTGAAACTGCACAGGAAATATGTTAAGCACATAATATTGAATATAAATAGTTCAGTTTGTTCAGTGCATAACATTATTGGCAAACAGACAGCCATTTACTATTTAATTACTTTCCCGACTCTTCTAAATATATAAAACTGCTCTTCATTCCCTCGACACTCTTATTAATTTCCAGTTTCCGAGAGTACACCCTATTCGAATCTTGTGACGTCAAATCATTTCACTTATTCTGGTTCTTCATTAGGTAATTCATTGTTATTGTTGGAGAAAAGCGTGTAATTATATTCGTGTCTTTAATCAGTCCACACATGGACGTCCAGATTGTCGCAGTTTCATTAATTAAAGATGGTCAAATTAATTTTATACGTGGTTTCAAGTTATAGTACATGCATAACAACATAATATCTATATTCAGAGAGTTCGTGACGTTTTCATCTATTCAATTTTTCTCATATATCATCAATAATTCGAGTGTAAACAAATGAGTTGATGAGAGAACAAATGAGCAATCCTGGAAACGAGTGTACCCCCTAAACTTCGTTTAGCGAAGCCCCTGGATCCATTTCGACCCAGGGTGAGAAACGTTGCACCTAAATTCTAATTTTTTTTACTAACCAGTTCAAGCTAGCTCTCTACATATGTACACATATTACGGCCAATAAGAATGTCAAGGTTGATTTCTAAAAAATAGATAAACAGAATGTACAATTTGGAGGGCCAATAAAAAAATTTATCACAATGAATCTAGCCACGAACACTACGAAATCATTAAAAGCTCCTGCCTTGCGAGAGTTAATATGTCAAATATGTCAGGCATGTTTCCAGATCCACATTCTTCTAGTGCACCAGCGATACCGGCACTCGACTAAAGTCGCAAGTCACGTACAAAGTAAGCTCAACTCGGTAAAAAAATGTTTTGCAATTCAGTTTGTTCGGCAGCAGTTAAAAACGAGAAGAACACGATTCTCCGTTATCCTGGCGATCTCCTTTGACAGGGGACTCCGTTTGCGTTTGGAGGAACGGTGTAGCGGTAGCAGATGACTCTAGGACCGACGGTAGGCTTTTAAGGATAAGCGAATCCTTAAGTCAGTAGGAAAGTATGAAAGAAAGTGAAAAGCTGCGGCGGCAGGTTGCTTGGTGTCCTATTTCAGTTGAAATCGAAGGGCTTTCCGTATCAGGGTTCTATAGACCGAACTTCTATGCTGGAAGGACCGCGCGGGAGAGCCTCAGGATCACGCTGATCCTAGATTTAGACAGAGTATAGGGGGTTTTATTATCAGGGAACCATGACCGACGAAGGAAACGTTCGCTGCTCCTGCCGGCAAGGATCCTTTGGCTAAAGTCCTTCGCGGGAGAATTGACTGTGTATCCATGAGCCAAAAAACTCGTTTTTGATTTGTTAGCAAAATTACCACTCCATGTAGGTGTCGAGATTTCATGATTTATTCGAGTGTGGAAGCAAATGAGTTCACTCAAGTATTTAAAAATAGAAACATACATCGTTTTTATGGTAAACAATTATACTTCAAGCTTTTATCGCAATGAATAAAGGATTTTGAATTTGTTAATGAACAATAGATTGTTTGTAATTTGGCTATTAATGCTTGACGTGATCTTTACTCCAATGGTCATAAATGAGTTTATTTGTGAATTTAAAAATGAAAATGACTTTTCTGTAACAATTTAAAAGCAACGAGTATAAAAACTTGACACGATCTTCATTGAGTGTAAATTGAAACAAATAAGTTCAAGTATTTTCCAGTAAAGATAATCAGCACTAAATGAGCCAGGGAGTCTGTAATTGCTTGAGAAAAATTGCAGACTTTCAGGAATGATAAAGGTAAAAATTTTAGCAACAACCCTTTTTGTTTAAAAACTTGGAACTGTTTCTAAGTAGTACACTGTCCATTAAATTGTTCGCACGCAAGAATTTCAGTCATGTTTACATCTATTATACCATACAATCTCTATCAAACTGTAAACATTCACGTATTGAACTCTATCTCCGAATCAAAATAATCAGAAATAACAATGTTAGGCCCCCTAGTTGTGGTTCGCACTCTTCTCAATCATTTCCATTTATCTGTAGTGTGGCCGATAAGATTACATTATCATGGAATCTTCTAATGTAATAATCGTTCCACTGTACATATGTAGAACTGTGACGGGTACAAAAAGTGGGGTTTCAATTTCCCGGCAAGCTCGGGCATACGAGGATTAAAATGGAAGATAATACTGTTTGGAAACGTCTTGATTAACGTATTATTTATTTTAATCTTGTTACGCGGCGCGGAGCTTAGCGTGCTATATTTCGATTCGTAATATCTACTCACTTTTCTCTAACATTCAGTCTTAAACATTCCTATTCTCATCGTTCGGAAAATATTTCAATTTTTGTCCCGTTAAAATACGAAATTGTGTATTATAATTGTTGCTATCCTGAAACTATAAGAACTTCCAAAACTGGAAAGAATAGTCTATTTATCTCTAGAAATTGCAATAAATAATCTTGAAGAAAAATTACTGGAATCAAAAAGAATTACTGTACTCAAGTATTAGGTTACCCATAAAGTCATCAAAAACAACATAAAGACTCTGTAAGATCACAAACCGTTTTTAAAAAATGGAATGAACGACACTTGCATTACAATAATTTAATTTTAGTAAAGTAGTACTTGCTTGTAAAATTAAAATATGCGAAAAATAGCCTTTATGCATTCTATGCATTTATCACGAAAATGGGGAAGTGCCATTTAAAACATGAGGAAGACTAAAGGAAGTTGAAAATAAAATTTCTTTACTTTAGTACTTTAAATATCAGTATATTTAACTTATTCAATCGGAATAAAGATATGCAGAATAAACTGAAAATATTCGGAGACATTTATTGGAACGACACGGAAACATTAAATCTGAAGCCGACGCGACGATTTAGCGACAGCCGTGAATAGCACGCGCGAGGATTTCGCGGATTTATCTAGATTTAGAAGGAGTTTCACCACCAGGACTTTATGACACAGTTTCCTGTCCCAAATCGCGTCGAAATCTGCAGCAACCACTTGCAAGGATCTTCGGAGATCCTCCGATATTCTGTAACCCTGATTCCACCACCGAGCTACATCCCCTTTGAATCGCCATCAGCCTCGTGTCCTTGGTGTATTCCTACGCGTATTCGAATATAGTGTTGGGGATCCTTGCGTTTGTAGCCAGATGACGCCATCCCTGTCAGGTTTCCCGGTTTATCGCACGGGAATGTGGGTAAGGCTACCGTGTGACCTCCTTCTCCCAGGAGAACAGGAGCGATGGAGAAGGTTCGGAAGGAACCACCAGTTTGCCGAAGGTGCGAAAGGACCATCCAAGTTCTCGAAGGATGCTTTCAGAATATGTGCTCGAACGAAGAAATTTATTCAGTCATTTTTAAGGAAGAAATTTATTCAATAATTCCCACTGCAGCCGTCTTTGTGGTCTTATGAATTGTAGAATTAAAAATGTGAAGCTGATCCTTTAACTGGCTGTACTACATTTAGTGTTAACCGTTCATCTTTTGGTATTGATAATTGATTTGCCAGGAAAGAAACCACCAGTTTATTGAAGGTGCAAAAGAAGCTTCGAAATATGAAATAGAATTCATGTTACTTATTACATGACTATATGGATTATTAATAAAAATAATATATGTATATGGTCAGCTGAATATGTAAAAATAATGATTTTACATAATATTAATTTGGGGATATTTGAGAAATTTTTGTAATGAATTTTTAATTAATTTCTCTTATTTTTGTTCATTCAAATTTTTATAACAGGAGTGAGACATTTTATGATATATGTATTTCGTGATATCTTTGAATTTTCAGATATCCAAATCAATTATCCGAATGAATGCAACAATAATCTTTTGGTGTTCGAACTATAAATCCTCGTATTACGATTTTATTATTTAGTGTTTTAACAAACGTTTTAGTACGAAAGTTAACTCTAATTTCCGATAAAGTGTATGTACTTAGAAAGTACATTTTTCCAGTGAATTAAATGCTTACCGTTTTTGTATTATGTTTGTATAGATTCGTTTATTTAGAGGGAAATATAATAATTCAATGTCCTTAATCCCTTTCGCTGTTCTATTTCAATTTTCAATAGAATGATGTTCCAACGTTACATGATATCATCTACATATATGACTATTGTACTATTGTATGTATACAGAGTATGAAATTTAAATGTATCAATTCAAATTTTGATATCACCGTATATCACGATATTCAATTAAATAAATTAGGAGTGCTAATACGTATTTCAAAGTGTTGCAACTCATTATGTAGAGTATTGTAGAGCTTCATGCACTACTCCCTTAATTACCACTATTCCTTTATGAGCTGAACAAAACTTTCAATAAATTCAAAAGTTTACTATTTATAATTCTTTTTAACGAATATTTTAAACGTCACAACATGAAAAATGTGAGTAGGCTGCAGATGTCTATACCAAGTCCCATTTTTATAGGTTTTTATAGATAATATCTTTAATATATCTTTAATAGATAATATCTTTATAAAAGATGAAAAATATTTCATCAAACTCTATGGAAGCAGAATTAATTAGAATTTGAATTCTTATGTTGACAGTTTGATAAATCGAAAGAAATCTAAAACTATATTACATAAAATTCTTATTGCCTGGAAGTTGTTATCAGCTCCGGAAACAGAAGATGTAATTTTCAAAGTAAAAATATACTTTAAAAAATACCAGATCTCAAAACAAAGGAGAGCCACAATTAAAAACCTGCGAGTCGCTTTGCAAGAAATATGAGAAAAGCGCGTTCACGTAATAGCTCCAACCGTCCTTCCGTTAAACCAGGATTAAATAATCCCTAAGATTATACAATCTTAACGTTTTGCTTGCCAAAGGCGCTCCAAGGATTAGTAAGTCTAAGTCTTAAATGACGGGATTATGTAATCCAGAAGATTATTTAGAGCAGGATTAGACGTATGATAGAAACAGTGTAATTAATTTAATATCAGTACGCACGGTTACATGTTTCTTTGGAAAAGTCGTGCAATAAATCAGAATTATCATTGACACAAAGTTCCAGAAAGAACTGGCACAACCAAATTTGATTCTGACGAAAACGTTAAAAACACCTCCATTTGATTTATGTTGTACGTTGTGAACATGTATACGAACAATTCAGTCGAATTCGACAAACGCATTAAAAGTACCTTCAATTTGTGTTACATTGTTTAGTTTAATCTTTGTCTAATTGAAATATTAACAAAGTCAATATTCTATTCGGCATACAAAAAAATTCTTTAAGACTGTGGACTTTTATGCAAAATACAAATTGTTTATATAATTTGTAAGAAACAGAGATAGAAATAGAAATTTCATTGTCTGTCTAATGGTATCAGTACGATGAAAATAATACATATTTTTACTCCTTTTAATTTTGTCGCTGTTTTAAAAATGAATTTTTTCTACATTTTGAACTCTTTATAAGAAAAATGATGAATATTTCCATTTATTCTCTGCTCCTCATAAGGGATGCAAAAAGTGTTTATTTTGCATAAATATCCACTAGTAACTCATACAAATTATTGTTGCGGCGCTAAATAACGAATGGAAAAGAAGACTCAAATTCGAACAGAATTTTCAATAAAAAAGGGAAGAGTTTACTTTGATGCATGACTGAAAAACGAACAAATTCAGGACGGTAGGACAAAGGAGAGAAATGGCAATGGCACAGTTGAAGCTGCGCGAGAAGTAGCATCGAAGGATGGAAAAGGAGAGGACGAGGATACGGGTAGGTAGAAAGAGGGACAAATGGCGAGAATTGATAGGGTGCGTGATTGGAGCACGTGCGTAAGGACAAGACATCCTGCGGTCCTGGGATCCTGGTCACTCGGGTACTACAAAAGCCCTTATTTGGGTCACCAGCCATTTCCAGAATCCAGGACACGATCCGGGATACCTGTCCGCCTATTCTGCTGCCCCATTCGCAAAAATAAGGCGACGGGTATCGGACAAAGGACCTCATTTACATATTTTTCGATTACGCAGGACTCTCGGCTCTGTCTCTTGCTGCGGTCGCCTCCGCGAGAGGCCGAGCAAGGACAGGACACTTCCTGCTGAAGTATGCGTGCCTAATACCAGGAACGTCTAGTAGGTCTACAAATTATGAACCATCGATCGATAGCGGTACACACGGAAACGCGCGTGTGCGTTGTGCCAATCACACTATAAATATGCGATAATCGAGTGTATTCAATAGTATTCATTGAACATTCGAAATCGAGGGATTTTATGCTACTATAGTTTGATGAGTTAACACTTGAGCAGAATAAAAAGTTTTTGTTACAATTATTTCTTTAATTATTTTAGCGGAGAAAGGATTAGTTGTGTGCAAGACAATTCTAGTCTTTTCCAATCCTTCGTGCATGTTCATAATTACTAGGTCGTGAATCTTTATGCAAAATAAAATTGTTGTGTGTCAATCGCGAGATACAGGAATCAAGTCGAAACTGATTTCTTTCATTAATAATTTTAAATATGAACAGGTGCAATTTGAAATAGTAAAATTTTTTCAGCAAATTAAAACTAGTAATGAACGAAACCAATTTGAAAATCCACAGTCTAATAAATGATTATGATTTTCCACCTTTTTATGCTCATCTGGACATTCCTTAAAATGTAAATATTAATCGAAATTTATCTTTTGGCGTAAATAATAAAATAGCTTTAAATAATAGTCACGAATGCCTGAACTACGAGCCCTTGCAAATAGAAAAGTTTCTATCCAATTTGCAAGAAACAGGAATAAACTATCTATTAATAATTTTAATAGATAGGAAATAATAAATGTAACAACTTTCTTAAACTCTTGTAACGTTTTCACAGTTTCATATTTTACCTGTTCACCGCAGTCGCGGGCGCATAAAATCCGTGATAATAAACAAGTATAAACATAAATTTAAACATAAATCTCCACTTACGGTGAAGAAAGAAGCTACAATTGTGATGTAACATTTATTGTCTTGAGTGATTTCTGCGGTTACTTTTCTGGCAACCCCCGCCGACACGCGACATCTTGAATGCGGGAAAGAGGGTGGAAAGGTAAAAAAAGGTATAGAGTGACCCTTGAGCATTAGGATCACAGAACAAGGACTAAAGGACGCGTGTACCTACCTACGTTCCAGAGACGACGGTACACCTGGAAGCCAGAAAATCCACGAGGATCAGGCCCTCATATCTTGCGATGTCGCGACTAGCCAGAGTCTACTGTCGCCTCTCCTGCGAGCCTGATGTCTGTGTCCGCTCTTTATCCCAACTCTCGAATCGGAGATTACCCCAATCTCTATGAAATCCATCGGCAGTCGTAGGCGTACTAGGGATCCTCTGGAAATTCTACTGTCCCTCGTAAAAAGTAAAAACTCCGAATCCCCGGTCGTTTGTTGCTCTTTTTATACACCGCCGCTCGATGCAACAGGCTAAGGACGCCTTCTGCGAAGGTGCACGCCAAGAAGGACCTCCACGTGGCCGTGTCCTAGTATCCTCAACCGCGTTCTGCTATCCTGAGACGAGAAACTCGTCCCAACAATTTGTCGAGAGGCTCCTTAGCTTGAGCCACCAGCGATCCAGATTTGATGGGCACAATTTTACACTAGGATTCTTGTCGCAATTACTCTGCAAATTACGCTGATTCATGAATGAATCAATGAATTATTTGATTTAATTTCATCTGTTTTAAATTTTTTTATTTGAATATTTTGTCCAAGCTAGAAATATTTCACAACAATGTCATTAAGATAAAAAGAATTGGCTTTTTACCAATCAGTGTGCTCTTAAAAATTCTTTGAACACAGTATACTCCCAGTTAATATTTGTTTGCCTCCAATTAATATGCCTGTCTAAACACTGCACCCTTAAAAAATGTTATTCTCTTTGAAATAAGTGTTGTCACGAATTTTTTCGTTGCAAAAGCAGAAAATGTAATGTGCATCTTTGGAAAAATGTTTCATTTTTGAAGAGTTAAAAAATGCAATGTTTTCCTTTGTAACATATATATTGACAGTTTAATTTAACTTACAAAAGTAGCTTCTCTATTTATTTTTTCAAGCTATGTTTTGCTGCTTATTAAATCATACAATTAAATGAAAATGTATTTTGTCTTTTCGAAATCACCTTGGAATAAACAGATGATCTCAAACTCGTAGATCATTTTGATCTGTGAATCACAAGGCAAGACCGGTAACGTTCTCAATAACGTAGCGGCGTGAAGTGTACCAACTTTTCACGTGCCGTTTATTACTATGTGTTTAAGATTACGTATTCCGATAATAAATCCATATGATCCACGGATTTATCATCGTAGTACGACTACGAGGTTTTAGACTCCCTAATCCCGAGATTCGTTTCAGGGACAAAACGGCTGGATTATACAAACCCCGGATCATTTAATCCCGGATTAAGATTATGGTCACGGGGTGGTGGGCCCTCGCGAATGCGTCCTCGTATTTTTCTTTTGCGAGGAGAGGAACGTTGGTGATAAAGTCCATATGGAACTGCAGGAAATAGTGCGCCCAGAGAAGCTCCTCCGAAAACTAACGAGCTTTCATAAATATTATAGTTCCACTTGCAAGGAGCCCCGATTAAATACTTTGAACCACCGCGCGACTCCCATAATTGATCACACGCGCTTTAAATCAGAATAACCCCTTTGCAAATGGGCCAAATCAGTTCAACTTTTGCTGTGAAGCTAGGATTAGTTCAGCAGATGATGTGCAATGGAAATTTTGGGAAAATTCGGCTGGAATTGCGACAAAAATATTGGAGATTGCTTTTTACAACTTTTTTTATCTGGTAATGGAAATTTGATCGAGATTAGAGTCATAAACGGTCAAAGATGATGACAAAATTGCAATTTTCACAACCTAACATCAAACACTCGACTGTCAATTTGAATGGAATTTATATACAATATATTGTAAATTATTTATTTATCACGAAGAACGTCTGCTGGCAGTCTTGCTTGCAACCCACTAACAATTCTGCCAAGGGACAATACGTGTTTCGCGTCGATTTTAATGAAATGTCTGTAGGATATAGTTTGCTAAAAGTTATTGGACACACAATGGTATTATTATTATTAGCGGTATTACTATCTATTTACAACCAAGCTTCTCGTAATGCCTCTTTCAAAGCATTATTTCTCGAATTTTCCGTGATATTTCAATCGAAAAGTTCAATCTTAAATTATTAAATAATTAATGCATGTCAACTTATTTCCATGATATTCAGATTGGAGTAATGTTTCTTACTAAATCTCACTAACATCGTCCGTCAACCACGCTCGTCAGCAATAAACTAGCACGAACTTACCCAAAATATCGTTTAGATTTGTTCCATACCAGCATGAACGCATTCTCGAAAGGCATGTCAACCTGCCTACCGAGACGAGTGTACATTACGATTTCCGTCCCCGACTAAATCATTGATCAAACATCTCCAGAAGTCCTCATCAGCAGAGAGACTCCTTTCGGTGTCTCGGCGTTCTCCCGCGCAGCCAGCGAAGCCGAAAACCGCGGCTAGCGGGGAGCAAATAAACACAGAGAGAATCCGGGAAACCATCGCACTCGGTCGCTCGATGTCATCCTCAAGCTCTGATCGTCGACAATTCCGCGTCTCTTTCGCGCCGTCCAATATTTCCATTGAAACCGATGTGGCTGGTTCTCCCGCGGGCTCTCGCGCGCCCGCGCGCCTCGACCCCAACAGACACAAAGAGGATATATCTTTCGAATCGTTCGTAGAATTCCCGTCGTATCAGAACGGGATGTAAAGCTTCCTGGGGGATGAGCCGCTTAGCCTCTAAACCTTGTGTGCTCTGCCATAGTCCTCTCCCCTCCCGGCGATCACCCTTGATCCACCCCCACCGTCGTTTCTCTCTCTACGCCACCCTTTTCTGCGGACCATCATCCTCGTCGGTGATAAGTGTGCACGTTGGTACGTGTGCACGCATACAACCACGTTGCACCGCGGCCAGCAAACGTATACTATATACCGCCCTACACGGGGATTATCCGGGTTCTATATTCGTGAGGATTATCTTTGGCCGTTGCATCGATGTATGCACGCGAGCGCGCAGCCTGGCTTTGTGTGCGTGTAGCCAAATCCTTTGGCGCCTGGTTCTCTCTTCCCCTGGTATCCTGACGCGCGCGCGCACACACAAACACCGTCGCACGTTCGAGCCTCTTTACCAGTGTGGATGCGTCCTATGTTGCGGATCCACGGGTCTAGATATATGTGTTAGCCACCCACACTTCAGTCATTCGGTTTGACCGGACTCCATGTGCGTCTCTCCCTCTATCTCTCTCTCTCTCTCCATCTACCTATCTATCTCTCTCGCGGCTCGGTGTTCGTGTTAGAGGATACGCAGCGCGATCCACGGAAACGCGCGAGAGCGCACCATCCGTGAATAGGTGTGTGCGCACGTGTGTGTGGACGCGCATATAGTCGAACCTAGGATTAATCCGGGATTATTGGTCGAGTGTGCGCCGCTCGCCGTCTAAATCGGAAATCCAACGCACACAACTCAGCTAATCCTAACCTCTTCCCCCCGCGCATCCCGTGTTCCACTCTTGGCGTACCTTGTGCATTTCACGACATTCGGTGTATTTATCTGCACCGTGCTACCCCACCCACCCCTCTCCATCACATACATGCAGACGAGAATGCTTCTTTCGTTCTCGCGGAGATAAGGCCCCATTTTCGCGCGATGAGATGCGGTCTCGCGCGCGATTCTCCAGGTTAACGACACCGACCGATGAGCGACGCTTTAGGGAACGATGAAGGGAATTGGCCAACAGTTTTCTGGGATTCTCATCGATCTTCTTCGCGGTTCAGATTCTTCAACACCCTCGTTGGCTTTGAAATTTTGCTTCTGATCCACTGAACCGCCCAATGCAGTCAGAAAACTTGTTTACTGGACAAAGAGAGTTATTTATTCAACTGCAGGCTTCAGAATAGGTCTAACTTAACCTGGGTTTTTTACTCATTCAACCCTTCTTTCTCCCCCGTCTTCTACTCCTAATTACCTAAACCATCTACCCTATCTACTGCATGCTTCACTATTCTTTGGCTTTCGCTTTCCTTCCCTTCTCTTTTGCAGCCTTAATCTTTCGGATTATGAGAATTGAAAAAAGCTGTAATTCCTCAGACAGCATTGCACTAAAGCGAAAGGTCGAAGATCGTCGATTCTTTAGCTAAAGCTGAATCCAATTGCGAAGATTGAAAAGGGTTCTACCTGAATTGCGACAAACTGGAATGGAATAGAAATTAAGTTGATTTATTACACCTCTTCGTTTGGGTCATAAATGCATAAAATCCACTGGCTACTTAGATATCAGGCATTGTTCCTCGTCGTATAGAAACAAACAATGAATGGGATCAATTGACGTACACCACTTTTGCATTAAACAGCTCAACTGTTGGCGCCTGGAGGCCTGATTGGAGCTCGACATGTCTGATCTTTTTTCTCTCGTCAGTTTAGGGTTGCATCAACATATCTGGTGATCGAATTCGTTACAATGTTACCTTCTGTACCTTGCGTACAATTTTTTGAAAACCACCAAAATGCAGAGCTAACTGGGAATACAATTTCACGTCATGCGCCAATCATTGTATCCATTAATGATCGGAATAACATGTTCTTGCAATTTTAAATCCTTCAAAGTCTAAAGCGTAACATGCGCGGTCTAGTTACGACAGGAAAAAAATTAATTTCATTTTCATTGTGTAAAACAAGAGATCGTGATCGTCACACATGCGTGATGCTGCTAGCGAACGCGTCACAGTTTTATACGATAATGTGCGTCAGAGTTTTCAGATAAATCATTCCGGTTTTCCTCTAGTATAAGGACGTATTACATGTTCATTAAACAGGTTTAACGAAAAACGTGATTCTATTTGTTTATTATGATCTACATTTATGAAACTGAACTTACGACTTGAAATAAGCGAAAGTAGGAACGTCTAAACTTGAAATTTCTTATTCGCGTATTGGCTCGATAACGTCGATAACCATCTCGTTTCTAAATTATAGTCGCAAATGTATGCCACGTATAATGGATGCATTCAATGTTGCTAATCCCTACAGTAATTATACATTAATACGATCAATTCGTTCCACTTGTGAAAATTCTCCGCGGTAATTCCTATTCAAATTTTAAGCTCGAGACTCGCGAAGGATCGTTTCCGAAAGAAGAACTCCGAATAATTTGTTCAGAAGTAAGCAAGCGTGAAACGAGCCGTCTTTAACGACGCAGATGACATCACGAATCTACGCGTGTGTTACATCGTATTAGGCATTTTCTAAGTGGATCTTGAAGTTTCACTATGTCCCTAATTAAAGATGAATGATGCCCGCCGCCGTGACAATTTGGCGACCATATTTTACGACACATCATTTATTAATTACTAAATGTAGAGGCCGCACAGACTTATTACTAAGCTGCGGATTTTACGTGGACATATTGAAAAGATTTAAGGAGTAGCTGCCGTTGAGAAAATTCACACAACAGTTCATACGACGTCATCGTCTCCCTGCCCATTCGAATCATAAATTTGAAGTTGCAAAATATGAAATAATATCTTATATCCATTGTTATAAGAATATTAATCCTGTGTTATAAAATGTTACCGTACCTCACCGTTCCTCCAGCAGTTTAGGCGATATATGTACCTATAAAGGTCGTTATATAGCAATCAAAAAACGCATGCGAGTCGACAACACGTGCGACGGACCCATCGATGCGACGAGAGCCTCATAAATCACGTCATTGACGACCGAAGAGAATACCAAAAAGAATTTCTTTGACAATTTCCCCACTTCTCAACCTAAAGTTCTTCCGATACACCACCGTCCAATTAACAAACTCGACATATTCCCGCCTAAATCCACCCTTCACCATTCGCGAAAAACCGAGGTGACAACCGCAGTACTATTTTCACCGTGGTCGGAGTAACTTATTCCCGTTCGCTGTCATGATTTCGAAAAGTGTGTTGTGTAGTGTCTAGTGATTGTGTAGAAGTGTGGTGTTTTGTGCTTCATCTAACGATGAAGTTAACACACGACGTATTCGCGCAAATGACAGTGTTCACTAGATCCAACGGAGGAACAGAAGATTTTGAAAAATTTGTAAGTACCTATACTTGACATTAGTATTTTATAACCCGGGATTAATATTCTTATGTATAAACCTTACGGTTCAGAAGATACAGCCTTTTAAAGGTAGGACAGACGGACGGACGGACAGATAGAGTGAGCTTAGTAATAGGGTTCCATACGGAACCCTAACCCTAACGAACAGACAAGACAAGAAAGCGAGTTAATATTGCATTGTCAACCAGTTCTGAGCTATGTTTAAAGTTTCAAGTCTCTAGCTCTCATCGGGAAGTTAGTTTAAAATCAATTGCAAAAGTACCGAACAGACAAACAGACAGACAAGAAAGCGAGTTAATAAAAACGTGGTAAAATCCGGGATTTCTTGTGATTCCGTGTATTTCCAAGGATTTCACAAAAATTGAAAATCAATTTTACTTATTAGAAATGTTTGCAACACAAATTTACTTGTACAAAGCAAAAACTAATATATGTATTTATAATAATAAAATTGTTGTATTTATAATAATGCAAACAAAAATATTCGAAAAATATAATACAATGTTTAATGGTACAACGTTTAATATAATTTAACAGATGTTTTAATTGTTTCTTATCACGTTGTTCATTCTTCCCATAATTTAAGACTAACATATAGTATTTTAAACAATCCCCATCCTCGAAGGGTGAACAAACACAAAATCGGCAGTGTACGTAGGTCATAAAGCAATAACCGCACGTGCAAAATGGTTCCCGTCGCGAGAAACGACGTTAGGAACGCTCGAGAGAGCCGATTGAAAATTTTTCCACGGCAAACAAAAGCATAAAGGATCAACACTCGGTTTCCAGCCCCGGAATAATCTGAATGGAGTCGGAGAAAGGGTTAAATGTCGTAACGAGTTCAATCGTATGCTGCAAGACGGTGTAGTACATGTTCGCAGATCGCCTAGCCACATAGCCAGGGATTCGAATTTAATCCGGATTAGTTCGTAAGGGTCACAATATCCACCCCTTTCCGTGCTACCCCTTACGTACATACAAAAGCACACGAACCTCGTACAGGTAAGCTCGTAGCACATGGACGCGCGCCTCGTTATCCTAAGTCACGACTTTTCCTTTCTGCAATATTATACAGTGAACCCAAAAATTATTTCAACACTATTTCTCGAAAAATCGTCGATATTTAAATCGTGATCATTTCGTAAAAACAAATAGTACAACCATATCCTGACTTATCTTATGATGTCGCCAGTAACCTAGCAGTTGATGACGACATACAACTATAAACAAAAAGAGAAAAATATTGGGCCAGCTAGAAAGTAATTTCGGTATTTTAAGGTAAAATGGAGTCCAATTGTTTTATTCAGGCAATGAACTTTAATGAATAAGAGATTTTCCCTTTTGTTCGATGATCTTTTGCCAAAAAGAATAAATAAGAGAATATTTTATTGATTAAAGTTCATCGCTTGAATAAAGAAATTCGGTTATATTTCACCTTAAAATACCGAAATTACTTTCTTGCCATCCCAATAAATAGTACAACCGTAAGCCTCGACTCATTTTAAAGCTTGAAGTTTCTAATTTTACAAAACAGTGTTCATTTTCCTCCAGGAAGAAATTTTTACGTAACGTAGCCCCGAAAATGCTGCAAACTCAAAGGTCATCAAAATTTTTGTATAATTTATTTTTTCTTAAGTTTTTAATCTAAATTGTTATTGGTTTTATCTTATAATGCCCATCAAGCCCATGCCTAGACCCGCCGCCGAGTCTACTAAAACGACGTGTACAGCAAAAAATGATGGAAACAGTTGACAAACGGGGTCGATATGTCTCAAAGTCGCGCGCGCGAGCACCGGTTTTGTTTTGCCCCGGCGAACGGACGCGTGCAAATTGTTTCCACCGCATTATCGAGGATCAAGGAAATTCCGCCGATAGTCTATCTCTCATTTACGAGCTTTAACGATCCCTCCATGCGACCTCCAACGTCTACACATACGAGCCGCTCGTCATTCCCGGTGGAAACTTGCGTTACAAATACAGGGTCCAAGCCTTTGACTCGTGTAATACGATTGCTAATGGTTCCTGTGTTCCCCGAACGATGTTGGAAGATTACTTTCATCCTTTCGTAAAGACACGGTGGTAAGAGAACATTAAGATAATATCGCATTGACGAATTAACGCTTCGGCGAAAAATTAGGAAACAGTCTTCTGTGAATTGTGTCGCACACCCTTCAGACAATTAGTTCCGTCTGTTCTCGCAATCATTTATTATAATTAGACTGTGAATCAATTGAATCAATTGTCGGAAACGGAAATTCCCTAAAAGTTGTATTTTGCTATTTATTCTCTGATCGTAATAAATAAGTACAATTACATCTTTGAGTAAATTCAGTAAACATGTAACATTTAAATGTTCACAATTGTAGGAAATAATAAAAATGTGCAGGAACAAGCGTCGAAAATATTGTGCACAATATAAAATTTACAAAAAACAGTTTGTTATTGTGAAAAATAATATGTTGTAAAGTTGTGTATAATATTTTTAAAGCCATTGTCTTCGTTAGAATATTTTATTCTATGTAATAACTAGACTGCGGATCTTTATCAAGAAATAGAAAGCAAATTCAATGTTATTTCTTCCATTAATCATTTTAATAAAGCAGAAATCATATAATTGACGTCTTGAATTTTTAAAATTTTCCAACAACACTTTGAATTTCATCCATTCAATTTTTCTATGAGTGCATAAAGATCCGCAGTCTAGTAATAACATATTGATCCATATTCTTCGTAAAAGAATTAATATCGATCCGGGTCAGAGTTGGGCAAAAATTTAATCAACGATTGCCGATTAACTTCATCAATTTTTTAATCGTACACATCACTCAATCAATTTTTGTTAAAATGTTAATTGATTAATGCCCAACTCTGATTCAGATTTACCGAATTTTCCGATCATGTAGTTACTAAATACTTATCTATAATTCCTACCTGATGTTATGGTGCCGCCGCATTAAGATTGTTTTCACATGACCGGTACCGTAATGGTAACTTAATTCGCCCAGCGTCGAAGATTTACAGCCGAGGGAACACGCGAGCGATTTGAGATTCGGGATAATGCGTCATGGAAAGTGTAGGTAAAACAAAAAGGAAACGGAAGAAAAAGGAGCTGGGGGGGTGGAGAGCTCGTTGGAACAAGGGGCGAGGTTCCAAATGACCGACATATTTAAGCGAAGGGTGCTGATGCGTGCGCCTCGCCTGCGGACGAGAAAACTTGTTGCTCGTTCGTGTCGTAGGGCAAGGAAGAACCAAATTACCATAAACAAAGCTCCTCGATCGAGAATCTGAAATTTACTTTGGCCCTACAATTCATTCGAGCGTACAAAACAATTTGGGCAGCGTGTTGGTGAGACGATACTAGCCTAATGACAAAACTTCTTTTTTAATATTTTGTTATGAAATTTATACCAAAATGTTTGTGACGTTTTTCTGATTAAATTGATCGGAAATATGATACATTACGTATTAAAAATAACCATATTTAGTCTCGACATAAGAGTAGAAACATTTTTCACACATATCGTGTAGGAGACACGATCCGGAACCGCTCGACTCGGCCGGGAAATGTAACATGATACGGATCACGTATATAGAATTATCAAAGACAAAGATGTGTTCATCACTATAGACACGCGAAGAGTCTTTGAAGGGATTAATAAAGTCTTGAATTGCTAAAGTCTGGAAGAATTAATTTCTACCCCTAACAAACGCCGGAAGATCCTTTCCCTGAAGTAACTACGACAGTGAACGAATAAGAAGGTATTCTAAGCAGGTTCGAGTAGCATTCGATGCCTGTTAATTTCACCTCCATCTTGGCATCGACTGTTCCCCAAACAATATACCGGAACGGATCCCTCGGCTTTCATTCGTTCCGGCAATTTAATATTCATTGAATTATAGGAGAGGAATAAAACACAGACTCACCGGTGCTGGCGGCGGACTTGCTGAGATCGAATCCTTCCTGTTTGGGACTAGTGTTTGCCTCCTGCTTCGGGTGTTGATTGTGCGCGGAAAATGGCGTGTGGGGCGCGCTCAAAGGTGTCTGCGACTGATGAGGATGTACCGGCGGAGGTTGAGCAGTGTTCTGCGGCTGAGACTGCTGGGACTGGTGAGATTGTGGGCTTCTCGGTAACGAGGACACGCTGCTGGGCCTCGAAGGTGGAGAGACCTTGTGTGTCAATGCCAAAGCTTGGCTCTGCAATTCGTAATTTCATCCCTATGGTTAATTTCACAGAATTAAAAAATCGTTTCTAACCCTGTACATGGTGTCATATTATATTTATGTCAGCGTTGCAAGACAAGTGTAAATCTGGACTTTCGTCAACTTCTTTCAACATTTGGATTTTTTAAAGTTTTATTCATTATGATGCTTACTTGTCGAACGTAGAAATTTATTTAAATCTATAGCAATGATACTTTCAATTGAGAATATTGAACTATTTTACCACATCATAAAACCTCACTTAACCCGATTAGCGCAAACTAAAGGCCAGATAAATTGAGGTCTGACAAGAAATTAGTAAAAAATGTATCTTCTACAAAATTAGCTGCATATATAAATAACAGAAAAGACAAGTATTCAAAATCCTACTTACAGATTCTTATAATATAAGCATTTTCTAGTCACAAAACGGTGAAATATTCCATTTTCTATCACATGATCTTACACGTTACAATTTTCTCTCCTTTCCATTAAAATTATTTATATATTTCACTTAAAAAATCAGTTCTATAAAAACAATACCATAACAGAATTTAGTAACAACATATTAATATTGTTTTGCACAGATTATTCGATTTTTAAACCCTCGAACTATTCAGAACAATCAAAATAAGTTCTCAGCACATCTTTAGTAAACGAATAAAAATCCACTTCGAAAAAATCTGAATTACAAACAGCATAGAAAATTTGTTTATGAGAATACTACACCCCCAGTCTCAGTGAAATGGAAACAAATAATTCAACAATATTATTTTACTCGATCATTTGCATTTAATTACAACGCTACCTTTAATTTCAGTATATTGTCATTCACTACACATGGCATATTTCATTGCAACCTGATATTTTACACACGAGCGACAGAGACGGTGCGAATAGTGGGACAGAAACATGTGGGAGTTCAAACATTTTTAATAGCAGCCATTGTACTTTGCACACCACTATACTTACACGTGCATTGGGAATACTTTTCATTCTTATTTTATTGCTCGTTACGCTCGTTACGCATGATACGCGTAAAACTGCAGGCGGTAATCTCCACGGAAATAATAGAAATTCAGGGCTGTCCTTAATCTGCCCTGAAAGTCCTTGACATACTTCGCTTTTGGTGACAAGACGAATGCGATTTTGTTACGTTCTTCCCCCCATATTCTTTTATATATTTCATAAAAAGCAATCTATCAGTCGCAATCTAATTAATACATAGACACCATCCCCCCCCCCCCCCTACAGACTCCTTCATCCCATTTCGTTATAAATAATATCATTTTTATACAGCACTTATACATTATTAAGAAATCATACAATAAAATAGTGAACATGTATTTTTATACAGCTTAAACAAATTAATTATACCCACCTCTGATATTTAATCTAATTTTGTAATCTTAAAATTGTGAATTTTAACGAATGAAAATATATTAATGTTCATACATTCAAATTTTGTTATCCGGGAACGGACATAAATTTAAAATTCTGCATATAAATTCTTATCTGTGTCAGAATATTTTTAACACGTCCGCTTATAACATAAGGGAAGTTCTTGATCAATATCTTGATTTAGCAGTTAATTGCCGAGCAGTGCCAGAGCGTTCACAGTTCTCGGTGTGACAATAGTTTCTGTCCTAAATCAAGCAACATGCTGGCGAAGTTACTTAATAGAATCGATATGCAATACTCGTCGCACAAAATAAAACATAAATGATAAATCACGTATGAAAATTCTAAATCTCATTCCTGAAGAACTGGAGATTATTTTAAACTCTTAATCCACGATACTATAAAATGAAAAAACAATACGTACTATATTTATAAAAATAGTATTCGCTCGATACATTTCAGACCTACTTTATCGTTTTACGTACTTTTTCCAATTAAATTGTTAAACGTATTTAAAACATAGCAAAGACAGTTGCATATTAACTTAACCTCTTCAAGAACGAATTTCTTAAAAACGAATTAGGCGATTTCTATGCCTTTGTAATTAGTAGACTGCCGAGTTTTATGCAAAATAAAAATTGAAACATTTATGTATTTCCTTTTCTATTAATTTCAGTGGAATAATTTTTCAGTAGCTGCAATTGGTGAAGAACATCTTTATTTTGCATAAAGAGCTGCAGTTTATTCACCGTTCGCTAGACTGCAAATTTCTATGCAAAATAAATATTTTCTACGTCGATTGCAATTAACAAAAATGAAGTAAAAATGTACTTTTTGTAACAGTGCTCTTAAGTTCTTCCATTGTCTTCACAGTCTCATATTTTATTGATCCAGTGTTGTCACGACTGCATGAAATCCAGTCTACCAATCAGAATTAAAATAACGAGACGATTCTCACGTGTGTCGAAAATCAGTTGGAATTTTCCCAAGACGACGAAGCTCTGCGAAAACTGCTCTGCGATCGATTGCTCGGCTTTAATAACAGATAGAACGACGTAATGATCCCATCATTAATTCCTCCGAGAGGAGACCGTCTGAACCTAGTCGAATCTGCGACGATTCGGTCGTATCGAATGAGCCGGATGATCTAAGCGTTGTCGCCGATGAAATCTGAACACGTGCTCAATTCCGACAGCGGTCTGCTAAGGCATAAGCGCGGACTTAGATTTATGTATGAGTGAACTGAACTTAACACTAACGGCTAAGCCGTTCACAGTGTTAACGAGGGTCAAGTGGGCCCAGAATGCGACAATCCTACACTATAAGACCGAAGTGCGAAATGCACCGCCGCGCCGCGGCGGTTTTCGCCGCGTCTGAAAACTGGATCGTCGATGACGCTTCCGTGGAACTCGATGATCAAACTAACGGGAAATCGTTTACCCCCTGTCTTCGCGTCGTCTTCGTTGCGATGCGACTTCTTCCCGTTTATTATTCGATCAGCGAGGTCTTAATCAAAACAGATTTCATAGTAGGTTGCTGCAAAAATAATTGTGGTTACTCTTCTGGAATTTTGAGGCCACAGATTATGCTTTATTTCAACTTTTAATTCTTTAATGATATCTGGGGGTGTTTTTCGAGGATCCACTTCGATGACTTGGTACATCATTACCCGTGGTCATATACAAATATACATTTCGTTTAAACATTACAACAATATGGTAATATGTAATACTGAGACCAGACGCATCCTCGTAAAAAGTTATTTCAAATGACCTTAGGAATCACCCCTTTGAAGAAAGTCGAACATTTTTAGGACACCCTGTGTATACTATTGTATCGATTGCAGACGTCAATGAAAAAATACCAATTAAAGACTGATACTTGTATACATTAACTGGTTTGATTCTTCTAACTATAAATTAATTCGATGATATCTTCCGATTGATTAAATAGTACGGATCATGAAGCACTCGTGATATATTCCTTATAAGTGAAGTACCGGTTTCTGCTACTCCATTACGGAGAGAACGTTGCTTTTTCTAGATCGATAGATCCATGTTTAGATAAGATTACGTCAAGTCTTCCAAATGATGTACTTTGATAACAAAACTGACTGAACGATTTTTCTAAAGTAGCTCATTGTAATTCATCTATATTTTGATTAATGGAAACAATTTTATTACACGAAATTCAATTTTATTGCATCATATGTGAATTCCATGATCTCGTGTCACAATCGAGTGCATTTAAATACGTGCTGTGTGTCAGTGAAACTACTTAATTATGGTTACATTGTGAAATATTAATACTAGATTCAATTACAGAACTTTTAGAAGGATTTATCTCTACAAATTTTAACAAGAATAATTTAAAAGTGTCACTGAAAAAAGTGGATCTAAGTAGATCATTCACGTTTATATATATACTCTTTGATGGTAAAATTACCTTGGCCTTATATTTTAAATTTAGCCGGTTATATTTAATATTCCTCACTAGACGGTGGGTCTTTATGCAAAATAAAAAATGTTTGCATTGATTGCAGGACACAGGAGCCAAGTAAACCATGTATTATTCTTTTAATTATCTTATTAAGGTGAAACTAATATGTTGATGTCCTTAAATATTTTTAACATGTCCATTGCTTTACATTCTCGTGTCCATTTTTGTCATAAATGCATAAAATCCGCAGTCTATTCCTCACCCTCGAAATGAAGATAGCAAAATTTCATCAGAATCCACAAATAGTTACGTCACTAACAGTTGCACACTGAATAATTATTAGCATAAATTCGAGTGGGGCCGTATCGGTCCGACTAGTTCACTAAACGATTGAATAAATCATTTCCATCTCATTTCAGGTGACCAAAATTCGCAGTACATCGCCAAATTCCCAGGTTACTCGTACCGAAAACAAGCTCCAAAAACAAATCGGACGCATAGAAATCGACCTCGAATCGCTCGCGGAGCTGACCAGCATTTTTTCGCGATTGGAATTTTGAGTTCGGTCCAGCGATCATGCACACGGTTCGAAACTGCGTGCGTCGATCCGTCGAACGGACACGTAGAGGATCGCCGAGTCTCGGGTCGGTGATTTTTTCACTGGCCCGGACTGTACCTGGGTACCAGCTACTGTTTCGGGAGCTGCTTCGAGGTATGCACTCGCAAAAAACACGTCAGACTGCTGAAGACCCGGGCTTGGAACGGGAACGAACGAGAGATGAAGTCGGCGGAAGAAAGAAGAGGCTGAACGCTTGTTGGGGGAGGAGGAGGAGGAGGAGGGAGGAAGAGAAGGAAAAGGACGTGGTTGGAAGAAGAAGAGGAAGATGGTCCGAACGAGGACACCGTTCAGGTGACGAGGAAGGGAAAAGGAGCAGAAGCCTGACACCAGCGCATAAAGGAGCGCGGACGAGGGAGGATGAAGCCGAAGCCCTAAGGTACAAGCGTGAATTGGAAGAGGACGAGCCGGGTCCTTGGCTCGCTTCCACGCGAGGAATGAGGATGAACGCGAGCCTGTAAGCAGGAACGCATAAGAAGGGGCAACAGGTGGATGGGGTTAGCGGCTTATCCGGCTAACGCCCCAAGTGATATCGCGGTAACTTCGACGTGACGCAAAAGGGGATGCACCGCTCCGCCTTGCAGAGGTGCCTTCATGCTCTGTTGCAAATCTCTCGGCGATTTTCGGAGCTCTGCGAACGACGGACACCTTGTCCCGCGGGAACACGGCTCTCTTGGCGCGTTCGCCGACGAACGTTCTTTCGGCCATTGTCTCCCTGATTAATTTTATTAGCTTCTTCCAAAAGTTTCTTCCGCAATTTGCTCCTTCAATATTGTTGGATAACACCATCTGTTCGCCAATGTTTTATTGCTTCCTAAGCTGCTTCTTATTCAACCATGTAAATTGCTTTCTCGAAAAGCTATTCTGATCGAGAACGAAACGAACGTTCGAGACAACCCAATATATTGGGTTCATTTAATATATTAGAGGGCTACGTACCTTGGGTGAAATGAGAAAATTGATTTTCTGGGTATACGAATATTTTTTAATTAGGTTTTGACGTTGCTTCCACGTCGAATATTGCTGTTGCACAGTCTTTGATATAGTTTTGTTGAGCTTACATATTGGATAAGATTTGTTATATAATATCCTCGTTTTTACATTCGAAATTTTTTTCTTCAATTATTTGAATGGGTCAAGAATAGTGCAACAATATTCTTATATTATAAGAAAATTTTGCAAAGTGATTGACCTATTTGCGAAAAAACAATACTGTTACTGTTACCCCAAGCGTTACTTTCAATAATATCACACTATCGGCTCGAAATGCAAAAGAAATCTCGTTTCCATATCTTCGCCGATCATCGCAGATCCCGGAGAATCTTAATTGTCGAGCAATGTTCAAGCCCAGCTCATTACTTAATTTATCGTTCTTACCAATATACATAGAAGTGCGATTAGTATAGCAGCGAATTAAGTAGAATTAAGAGCTTGAACTTTATAACACGTGATTTCTAACAAGCGATTAGGATTCCCTATTTTGCGCAATGGGAGTCAAATTAATTTTCTATACATTGTTTCTCGAAGTCGTAGAAAACACGATGTTCATAGAAATCAATTCTTTAGATTAAGTAAAATTTATTTAGAATCATACATTGAATACATTGAACGATAAATGTTCACGACTGGATTAAAATTGTGAAACAATTAAAACATTTCACCGTTTAGGTGGTTACGGTAGATTACAACGGTGCTTGTTCCGATCAATTATTTTTAAAAAAGTTGTATTTAACAGTAAAAAGTATTTACTGTTAAAAATTGGACATTTAGTATGCAACATCCCAATGTGACAAGATCTCTGTCAGTTTCATAAGACAATGCATGACGTAGTTTAAAAATAACCATGTGAAGAAACAATTGATTATTGAACTGGTCTCTTTGTCTTAGAAAAAGTTGATTTCGCACGAAGCGCACTAATTAACATGGAAAAGGGATAAATTCACGAAAGTGAAGCACGTCGTTCCTCCTCGGCCGTAGGTAGACGTGTCCGGCAGTCGCCGATCGGCCATTACAATCAACCAGAGGCGATAGCAGCAAACAAACCGAGCGAGTCGAGAAATAAAAGAACCGAATTCGGCTCCCGTGGGTATGCAAAACGTAACATCACCACGAATTAATGCTGGCATCGTAAACAGCGGTTCGACAACGTTTATCGGCGGATCAGCTTATCTACCGGGTGGAACAGAGATACGCGTCGTCGTCGACGTTTCCTGCTCGGGTGTTTCCCGTTAAGATGATAACCTTAATCGTCGGCCAATGTAAAATTCCGTGCGTTCCTGTTGCGAGCACCAGTCCATAGGAATTCCGGGAATTCATTTCGAGAGACGAATTTCTGTTGTGTCGTTCTAACGAGCTTACGTAACGTCCGACGAGATGGTCACCGAGTTCACCAATTGAGCCAAGAACTGGGGCCATTTCGGGGCACTTCTAGAGCAACAATTATCCTCCGAATACTGACATCCCGCGTTTGGCCCGCCGATAATTTATTTTTTGTCCCCTTAGGTTTTCAACACTTTGAGTGTCACTTTTACCAAGCTTGAAAATTAATTTTTAGTACAATCTGTTAACCCTTAATTCTGCAAGTAGTTTTTTATCCCATCGGCAACCTGAACTAGTAACGCAAAGCTCTTGTTTATTTCGCTAATGTAAAGTATTCATGGCACGAAATGCCAGTTTAAGAATAATGTTTTCTTTTCGTTGCCTTTGTTTGACTGTGTGTAGAGTCCCATTCCCGAAGAGTGTCCGAATGTTAATGGACATCGTCGCTGTATAGTAAATAATAAATAGACAGCGGATCTTTTTGTGAAACATAAAAATTTTGTACCTGAATTGCAACAAACTGAAGTGAGGTAGAAATTTATTTTCCTCGTTAATACGTTTGATAGGTTGAAAATAATATAACAGTATTTTTAGATTCTTCCGATGTTCTCACTGTTTTAAATTACACCTTCCCATTTTTCTCATAAATGCATAAAATCCGCTGTCTATTAATAAATGTAGTTAATCCGGTCATTCTGAATTTCGGCCAACTAGATTGGTAACACTATGCCTCGGCGGTTTGGTATTGGCTATCTGCTTCTGTGCCCGTCCGATGTATCCGAGGCGCGTAAATTGCCGTTTACACCACCCGAACCTCTTTATTATTTCTTCGAAGTTCGCGTTTCGTTCCAACCACCTGGACCCGCCAATTTCGATAGGATCTCTTGGTCTCCTTTGCACGAAAATGCCTCGCCAGCCGTCCCCCCTTCCGCTACTAGCAATTACGCGAATATAACATTACTTTAAAACGATTATTAAAATAATAAATTATCTTGTTCCTGAAACGCAATGGCCGAATAAGCCGTTGTTATTTTGGTCCAGAGAGAAAACTGAAAAGATCACACGTTATTTCGTTTTAGATTTGAATAAAAATTAATTATAACGAAAGGCAATCTTCGTGAGTATACTGCGGATTTTATGCGTTTATTACAAACGTGAGTATAAAAATATTATGAGAACTTCGGAACATTAAAGTTAAATAATAAACGTATTAAAATTATTGAAGAAAGAACTTTTTATCCGACTCCCTTTTTACGCGAATTAACTAGTTTTGGAATGAAATACAGAGTTAAGCCAAATTCAAAGTTCAAGGGACAGATAAAAGTGAATTTTTGAACGAAGCCAAAATATTTAGCAAAATGCCTAAAATTTGTAGTTTGAATACGGTCATGTGTTCGTTGTTTAAATCACTTCCCCATGGATGCAACATTAATCGAGCAAATATAAAATCCTGAAGTATTTTTAGTAATCGTAAAGTAAAACGCTATACGTATTTACCACTGGAAATAAAATATTTTACCACAAGAAATATTCGCACCACTTTGAGTAAAACACACTGTTTATAGCACACGTCGACGGTAATTAGTAATCCAGCAGAAATCGACGACAGTCAACCGGTTTTCAATATTTAACCATTTCTGTAGAATGATCCAGTTTTGCCTGGATCGTGTATCAATTTTCCCTCGGCAACGATCCCTGGCGAATAAACGCGCGAATCATCGGTAAATTTTCGCCACCACGAGGAATCGGTTGTTGAATAATACATGTTTATATATCGGCCAGTAGGATATCTGTCTTTATCGGGCATCGGTAGAGTGGAATTAAATGTCTCCGTGGTTTACGTTAATCGTGCAACATTCTAATCAGGCTTATCGGGATATCAGATGAACGATATCCACACACAATAATTGCCTCTTTTCCAGAGTCAGATAATCCATGGATTGACGCTTCCACGATCCACATTACGTAAATCGATCGCTGGTGCTACCAGATATTCGCTGCCTTCCCACTTGTTCCGAAAAAGAAACAGGAAGAACGCGAACCCCATCGGTCGGGGAACAAAACTAATTCTGCTCGGCGATACTATCGAAACCGCGTATCTCGACTACTTTAAAATCGCCGGCACTCGAAACCGAATGGTAATTTCTCTTTCCCAGTATGTTCGATTGATCGTTCTATCAAATTAACACTAACCGTTCCGGGTGCAAAATGTGTCGTTTATTGTATTGTTTTATAACAATTACAATACTGAATTTGTTTAGATTTTTCACAGTTTTCATAATAATACGTGCTCGAATAAAGAGAAATTTATTCAATAATTTATAATTGAAGCATCTTTATCATTTCAATAATTAAAAAATAAACAATGTGAAAACGATCATTTGACCGGTCGTGGTACGGTTAGTGTTAACTAAATATACGGTGGACTCAAAAATCATTTGAACACTAAATTGCTGATTCTCGTAAAATTGTCAATATTTAAATTAAGATAATTTCGTAAAAACAATGTAGCAGGTGGGAAAGTGAAGACTAGCGAAGACACGTTTTTCTCCAAAAGCCACTAAAAATTTTTCTCGCTAATGAAACTGCCCTGGATTTGATGATTGAAGTCTGTCCTTTACAACGACTTCTTCAAAATTGATCTACCATTTTTTATCACTGTTTTGTGAAACAAGAACGAGGAACAAGCCCAGACTCGTGCTGTAAATTATACTACTGTAAAGTTGGCGGCGCACGTCTCATTCAAAGCTTGACAAAAAGATTAAAATGATCGTATTGTGTCGAGAAATGAATCATTTTTGGAAAACCGGAATTTTTGAGTTTATGTACGTTTTGGTGCCACGGTAAATATTAAATGAGTACTTGTCTCGAACGAGTCTCCGCCAATAAACAGGGAAATTTACTCGCAAGAAACAGCTGGAACCTGACGGAGTAATGAGAGAAGAATTAATGGAGAGAAATGTACTATACAGGGTGGACCGTAACAAATAGCATCACCGAAGAAGTTGAATAGCTTTTCGAAACGAGCTGTACAATAAATCGCTACATACAGAGCTCTATTTTGAGAATAATTCTTTTTGAAAATTCGATCAGTACGATTAAATACAGTTTAACTATTCTGCTGATCCTCAAAATTTGAATACAATCTGCGAAAACTGTAGTACAATTCACTATACTACAGTCAATTGCTATGTTACAGTATACATATACATAGATTTTTAAAAGGATGTCTCGCGCGCGATTTTTATTAGTGTTTACTTGACTCGAAGTGTAATTGTTCACTGAAACAAAATCTGTTAAGAATTATTATTCTAATTATTACCATGTGGATTGTTCAACTATTATAGGTGGAATGAAGCAGTTAAAGCATATTCTGTTGTATTCTTTCGTTATTTACAATTTAAAACTATAATTGTACAAAATGTTGAAAATTAGGAAGAATAATTAAATATAAGGATATGACTAAAGTATGTGATATAATGATAATTTTCAACATACTTTGCATTGTATTATTAATATTAGCTAAGTACGTCCACGAATATCATTCAACCCTAATACAATTTACGCAGCGTGCACGAAAGATGGCACGTAACATCGAATTTTTTAAATTATGTACATGGGAAAGGAGTGTAAATGCGTATTTCCCATACATCTTTTATTCCACATAATTGCATTTCCTGTCAAATACCCAGCGCACTCCCAGATGGAAACTCCTTGCATGAATAACTTATATTTTAAGTCCTCAAACTTATGTTAAACCAACCCCTCTTGTAGAGGTTATATGCTCCTGGGAACGATAAAAGAAGGGTTAAGTCATGTGTTACGAACAATGATTACTATTATACGTGAAACTACACTGAAGAATGCTCTAAACTATAGAATTAAACTCGTACAGATTCTTCTAAATTGTATGTTACCATTTTAGTAGCATATCTGTTCTGAATTCGAACAAAATTCTCGACCACAATAAGAAAATAAATGGCACCTTTGGTCGCATCGAACATCATTTAATTCGTACATGAAGCAGTTAAGCAAGACATCCAAGTTAAAACAGAATTTTTTTAGAACCGAAAGACAAAGAATTTGATCGAACCCGTGGGCCGATAATATCATTTCCACTTTGGTAAAAACCCTTGCGATCGATAACAATTTTCTGATTTACGAAAGACATTTACTTCGTTTCTATCATTTGTAAAATTCCCTCATTCGAATGTTATAGTGCGTTTTGTTTCGATCAACAAATATTATTACAGGTTTATTGTATAACAGTCGACTGCGGATTTTATGCATTTATGACAAAAATGGGTACGTATAATTTCAAGCAGTGAACATGTTAAAAATATTTAAGCACAGCAATGTATTAGTTTCAGCAATATTTATTTGGCTCCTGTGTCCTGGAATCAATGCAAACATTTTTTATTTTGCATGAATATCCGCAGTCTATACAATATCATTTTCATGTACAATTTAAATGAATAATTTTACTTTTAAATCAATTTTTTTTATTAACACGATATATGACTGCAGCATCCTTTCCTTGACATGTAAACCTTCAAATAAGGAAAAATCGCATCCTTCAACGATTATTTCATTTTTACAGAGTTCAATACAGATATGATTACTGTCCTAAGACTTATGAGCGGGAGTGTATATTGTATATCTAGTACTGTAGTGAACTTCGTCGCAACCGAACATCCTTAGTACGCTAACTGGCGTCGTAATTACTAGAAGAGCCGATGTACGGTTTAGCCGAACATCGACATTGTCATAAATATTAACGAGATATTTACGTGGTGTTCGATGCGCCGATAGCACGCAGAAAGAGTAAAGGGGGCGAGGAACAGCCGGGAAAGAGGAGAAAAGTTGTACGTGCGTTTGATGTATCGGCTTCGGTGGCCGGATAGATGGATTACAATCATTCCGGTAGCTGGGGTGGTCAAATACCGTGACCATGCGTGTCTCAAACCTATCCTTGGACGTACATGTACGCACTTTCGAGTGCACACGTGGCCCCGGTGCGTGCACGTCGCGCGATCCTGCCACCATAGCCCGGACAAGGACGCGTCTTTGACTATCCGAATATATTATTAGTAGACTGCAGATCTTTATGCAAAATGAAAATGTTCTGCGCCAATTACAAAGTACTGGGGCCAAAGAACAATTTAATAAGTCGATAATTTCTCGACGACCTCGAATTTCTTTTAGCTCCTAACTGTGCAATGTTTCGTCTACTCATTTTTGCCATAACCGCATAAAATCGAATCATCAGGTATATCGTTAGTCTAATTGTACTCGAATTAGTTTCTGCCGCGTCATTTTGGTCAGAGAGAAAGAGTATTCGATTTGAAGGGGCAGGTGATAACCGAACAAATTTATGCAAATTAATGCGATATGTTGACTTTCATATTCTGTGAACGAATTACGAGTTTCTTGATTACCACGGAAATTTAATTTCTCGATCGTTCGCGTTCTTCATTTGCGAGATTGTCGTCGCCATTTCGTAGTCTCCTTTACGTTCGTTTGCATTCTAACACAGCAATTTGCTTCCTGAAAAATCTAGATTGAATTTGTATTTTGTGCATTAAGCTCCCTTGTACTTAATCATGCCGTTTAGCTCGTTAAACAACTATTCCGAGTAAACATTGAAACGAACTTTTTGGGAAACTTAATACACACTTTCTGCCAGCGGAATTTTCGAACAGCACAAATGTGTTTCGTTTATCTCGATGTCCACGGGGCTCGTTAGGTGGCCCGTGTCGATTAGAAGACACACACGGCCGATATACACAGTGTCCTTTAAATGTCCTACTCTATGTATGTACCGTTCGATGCCGCGAGATTAAACGAACCCCCTTAATTAACGAATACGCAAGCTCTTGAGATCTTGATAGTATACTTGAATATTATTTCTGTATTATTTTTATTACTTTTAATTAAGGCCCCGAGGCAGCACGCACTTGTTACCTACACTGCCCGCTTTAATAAATTTGATAAGTCGAAATGGAATTTCAATTATGACGACCTATATGTACTACTAAATCTCGAAATTCCTAAGTCTCATATTTTTATGCTGGGTGGATCGCCTAAATACCGTTATTCAACGCCGTTATTTTTTACTGTTTCTACAAGAGCATATTCTTAACTATAATTTACTGACGGATAATCATGAATTCTGGAGTTTTCATATCTCGATTTTCTGCCAGGTTTCCGGAGCTTCGACTCCGCTGTGAACCGCAACAATTTGTGGATTTGAGTTGTATTTCCAGAACTGTTTCATTTCAACGGTACAGAACGTTATCCGAATTTTTATTTGTAATCAGTAGACAGCGGGATTTAATGCATTTATGAAGAAATTGGTTGCGTGAAATATAAAACAGTAAAAGATTAGAAAAATTTCAGAATATTGTAATGTTGTATTTAATTTAACAACGCCGTTAAGAGATGAAATCAATTTTTATTTTAATCCTGCTTCCCACGATATAAATGCAGAATATTTTTATTTATTTATTTTAGTAGTCTAGTAATCACACTGTTCCCTTATCTCTGGTATTTGAGAAATTGTTGCCGAATAAGTAACGAAAAGAATTGTAGCCAAGAAAATTCTAACCGTATACATAGATACAGGCCATAATAGTGCAAGCAACAGTATAGCGTTCGCGCACCGGGGTGCGCTGTCAATTATTAATTTCCACCTTCCCGGTAACGGTTAAGGGAGAAATTGTAATCTATTCACACAGGAAAACTAGACCCACAGTATTATACATATATTGCCTTTCCTGGATCTTCCCCTCCATTTTTAGCAGCGGAAGTCAAACGCCTGTTACACCGTAGCTGAATTGTAGGAGGGAAAAGGCCGAGTCGAACGATCGGCAAACAGTGCACAATACCGCTAAATCCGGCCGGTGTCCTGGCCTCGTGTTTGTTAAGGAAAAATCGTCGCTATTTGTTCGCGATCTTCGCAACATCCGGTCCGAAGAACCGAATAGCATTTGGGAAAGTTCTCCAAGAGCATCAGATAGCTAAGATTTTGAAAAAAATACATTTATCAAATTATACATGTCTTCTAGATCTTTTCTTTGCACTCGATTGAATTAAGAATCTTAACTATCCTATTAAATAAACAAAATAGAAGAAACGTACTAATTGCACATAAATCTTCTTCGAAGTCTTCTCCTGCGATTTTAAAGAAAGAAATTGTAACACCTAATGCAGACACTTTCGGGATATATTAGATTTGTTTTAAGTAAACCACCGGTTTTATGCATTTTTGACAAAAATTAATAGATACAACACAAAACAGTGAAAATATGAAAACATCAAAAAGATCTAACGATAAGTGTAGCCATTTCATTTGTCACTTATTAAAATTACTGACTGAGAAAAGAAATAAAGCTTTATTTATCTCTTGTTCCTTACAACTGATGCATCGAATTTTTGTATTGCATAGATAAGTATATCTAATTACTCAAACACTCAAAAATATGTACTCAAGCTCATGGTCCCATTCTTGGAAAATTCATTCCATTTTTCCAAAACTATAGAATATGGAGAACGATTTCATATAGAATGGTTTCGTTACGAATAATTTTCGAAGCCTGTGCTCGTTTTATTGTTTTCATAATTTTATTAGACTCGTCAGCTCGCACCTCACCTTTGCAATTACTTAATAAAATGCCAGTGACTCGGATTAAGTGCTGTCCGGTGTCAGGTGACTTTCCTCTACAGAACAGACAGATAATTCGTGTGATTGTACGATTCGCACGAGTTTTTTCGAATGTGAACGTATGCGAAATATAGACAGACATCTAAAAAGGTATACCTCCACACAGCTGGTTTCATTCCCTACTTTAATTAATGCAATCTTACAAATTGAGGTAGTCGTATACGCGATATAGTCATGCAAAGAAACTCATAGCACATGTTAATTACCCTGTACTTTAATTTCAGAATTTCTGAAAAAATTATCAATCATATGTAATCATAAATTTATGACAAAAATGAACTAACGCAATTTAAAGGAACAGACAAATTAAAATAATTTAGGTATGACAATGTATAAGATTCAGCTTATTCAAATTATAAAAGGAAGAATGAAGCTCTGAAGAAATGATTTTGATTTTGCATACAGATCCGGAGTCTGGATTATTTAAGAAGAACGTCTTTTAATAATAATGAAGAAAATCAGTGTTTCGGATGCACAAATATATGTAAATTTTTATATTTTACTATTCTCATCAACAGTAATTGCAACATTAAAACATTTTTGTTTTAATTCCACGGTTCATGAAAATATTTGTATACAGTATTTATAATAAGTGGAAGATATTAATCGAACTGTTATAATTATTTAAGAAGAAATACAACACTTTTGGTATCAATGAAGAAAATCACAGCGTTCCTGTAAACGTGTAAATGTTTGTACTCGTAGATCCTATTTAAACTAAACCTAATGAAAAGTATTGTTAAAAATATTTAGAACTCTTCGGTTCCGATTCTCGGTAGAGAAATGGTGGCAACGTCCCTAGGCTCGAGATTATAGTGGATCGGAGGGATTATTCGAGGAGGCGCAGAACCGTATACAGGTCATAAATGAAAATCAGAAATTTCCGACGATCAAAAGATCGACTGGTCAATGGAGATGCGGTCTTATTGCACTGAATGCCAGAACGTGAACGTGGTCGCAGGCACAGGAAGAAGGCAGGGGCACATCCGTATCGTGGTCAGAACCCGTGACCCCCCGTACGTACACGTGTAAAGGTACGTATGCCCGTCCACGCAACACGTACGATCCGCGATTTTACCAAGGATTATCTCTCCCAACCCTCTCTTTACCAACGCTCCGGTTACCTCTCGGAAATTTTCGAACCTCCCGTGTGTGTGCACCTGTGTGTGTACCTGTGTGTGTACCTGTGTGTATGTACATATGCTCCCGACTTTTTACGTCGTCGCACTTTCCCTTAACCCTCTGTGTTCTCGATTATATAATTCCTTTTTCGCTGGCATGTTCCCTGCAGTTTGTTCGCTTTGTTTAACACTCTCGCCGACACTATTTGTTTCGGTAATGCATTCGGTTGTTGCATGTGAAATATCCGATTTTTACATTACTTTTTCTTTAAACTTATTCGCCAACGTGGACGATACATTGAACGCATTCTGTCAACGAATTACTTGGTTGTATCACCAACGGTGGAAATAAAATTTCTTTTTCGCGGCGTTTACATTCATTATTTATAAAACTGTCATCTCCATTTTTGGGTTTGTGTAACAGAACTGTTTTCCAGGAAAAACAAGGTTCTCGTGCGATTGATATAGACAGCGGATCTTTATGCAAAATACAAATTTTCTATCTGACTTGCAACAAACTGGAGTGAAATGGAAATATATTTTTATACCACAATATTTTTGAATTCTTCTAATATTTTTACTGTTTTAAATTACACTTGTTCATCTTCGTCATGAATGCATCAAATCCGCAATAATTATCATATCTTCTATGCCATCTTCTTTTCATTCCAACTGTCTATTAAAACAATAAATGCAATTGTTCCATTGGCTAATATTCTAGAAGTTAAAGCTATCGTGACCATAGAGCCAAATATGAAATCACAAAGCTTTTTGCTAATAAATGAATTGCTGACGATATAAAGATCCTTTTCTATTAAAATTGTATATAGTTCTAATAGTAAAAACGTCGTATAAAAATACAAAACAAATTAGCTTCCTCTACTTACACATACATATATGATAAAAATGTATCGGTTTCTCCACAACTCTAAATTTTAATATAATTATAATATAAAAAGGGGTGGCTGCTATTTGTAGTTTACAGTTCCTCCAGTTTCGTTTATCCCAATAACTGAATTGTACCAATCAGAACCAATTAAAAACAATGCAGATGTGGTCCTCAGAACATTGATTAACTCGTAACTCATCATACGATTCTCACTTTTTCCTCGAACCACCGATTGCTGAACTCTTTGAGCATTCCACGACGCGGCAGAAAGTGGCAAATTGATATAGAGGAATTAGCTCGGCGATGAGCTGAAAGTGCTCAAGAGGGGTGAAATTGGAAGGGTAGCAAATTGGCTGTGTAATGTTGGGGGTTGTTCTTCGACAACACTATTCACGGTTATGAACGTTTATAAGCATTGCAATCATTCGCCCAATTCCCACGACATGAAAAAACGAAGGAAACAAAATAAAAATCTCTCTCTCTCACACACTCGGTCATTTACGAAACACCAATTAAGAAAACAGTAAAATCAATTACCTGTACTTGATCTGTTTTCGTGTTAGCAGCCATCCATGCCTCTACAAACGTGTCCATAGCGCTCTGAAAATCCATTCCACCGTGGAGCGTTTCTTAATAATTGTCCCGGGACTCGTAAGTCGCCGCCATTTTCAGCATCACACTATAATCACCGATATTGCTCGAACCGATTCTCACCGATTTTGCGATTTATCTGTTCCTACGTGTCATGGGTCGGCCGCGCAACGTTCCTTCGACTACACTTCGTTCAAAATACGCGGTTGGTCACAGCCATACGCGTCGTCAACATGATCCCCCAACCCCTTAATCCCGATACGGATCGACTTGCTAAAAAAATCATGCAGAACATGCACTTCCGATAATTCTCATAGTCCCGTGAAAATCTCGACGTTACCGTTCCGGGTCAATCGAACGCGAGTAATCGGGAGAGCGTATCATTGATTGTTAAAATCGATTAGATCACCGAGATCAATAAGTCGACAGCGCACACTTACTAGAAAGAACGGCTTTGCACGCACGTGTCTCGGGAGCGATGGTGATCTCGGAGATTCCTCTCCAACGCAGCTCGAGTTCCCACTGAACATACGACCGATTATACCAACGAAATACCCGATCGACTGTGTGACGTGGGAATAATGTTAACGATCGTGAAGAACACTGGCAACTGTTTGAAAATCGCTAGAGCCACCGGTAGCACGCGGCCGGCTAACAAGTGGTTGCAATTTTTCTACATGATCCTCGCACGTCCGCAGGCGTGGTCCACAAACTGTCAATCTCTCAGCATCGATCGAGGAGCACTGTCCAGCGTTCGGCATCAACGTTTGGTCTCATGTCAGTCTCTCAGTGTAATCCACGGGGGAACAGATGATCGGGCGGGGCCTCGGGCAGGATAGTCTCGGGTCGAGGTAGCTCTCAATGCTGATAGATCAGACCGGAGACATGGTACACGTTGCCTGGTGTGTGGAGCACGGGTCGCGAGGACGACACGTTCGCATGGGACGGCGTTCGAGCCGCGACTGTGCACGCCGAGACGTCGCGGCGCTGGTTCTGCCCCTGCGACGCCCTACCCGCCGACCTACCCGCGATACCCGCCGTCCTACCCGCCACGTCGGTGTCACCCCACCACCGCGCCGGCCTCCATCGCCCCACAGGAAGACTATCCTGGTCCTCACTCGGATGGTTCACCCTCAAACCCTTCAGAACTGCCTCTGTCATCCGTGCAGCTTCCCTTTCCTTCGTTCCTCCTCCTCCTCCACCTCCTCCTCCTTCTCCTCCGAACAGAGATGCAGAAGTCCCCTCTTCTCATCTCTATCTCCCCCGCCCTCTTTGATCGTCTCCTCCTCCCCGACACACGGCTCTCTTTCTTACTCATCCACCTGGTCCTTTGCCGGTACACCCAATCCGCCGGTGCTTCGACTATTTTCTCTCCCGTGTTTTCCTTCGAATTTCCCTCTGTTCCTCCCTCTTTGTTTCACCAACGGGTTACATCCTCTTCCAACATCTCCTCTTCATCCTCGACCCCTCTTTCTCCCGCTTTCTGGGTAACCCCTGTATTGCTTTCTCTCTTGCTCTGTCCTTGCTTCTATTCGTCTTGGCTGATCTCTCTCTCCCGCTCTCTCTCTCTCTCTCTCTCTCTCTCTCTCTCTCTCTCTCTCTCTCTCTCTCTCTCTCTCTCTCTCTTTCTCTGGCTAGAGGTCTATACGCGATTCGACTCCCACTTCTGTTCGCCGAGCTAGTTTTCCGGTACCCCCGCCGCATAGCTGCGCGGCTTCCGCGCCAGGGGTGTGTCTAACGATAAGATGCACTCATACCGTTGCACCTGTGCACCTGCAACACACCGCACGCTGCTGGGAGACGTGGACACTGGCGCCGGGAGCTACCGGGCAGATATCAAGCGAAGATTTCGATCGAGGCTGCGGGCTTGCTTCTTCGTGAGGATTTTGGTTTTCTTGATGGGAACGTAAGAGGTTGTCGTACATCCACCAGTAGTATTTTTAGAAGTCTTCTATATTTGTTGGTAGACTATCTGTTACATAAAAATCGGCAGTTGTTTGCATCAATTGCAAAATACGAAAGCCTAACTTTTTGTTCTTCCTTTTGTAATTTTAATAAGCCGAATCGGGTTTATCGGCATTTTCAAATTCTTTTAATTTGTTTTCTGGTTTACATTGTACCCACTCATTTTTTTAGATAAATACATCAAATCCGCAGTAACGAATGTATCTGTTATCTAAATAATTCGTTTACTATTGTACTACTTTTAGTCATATTTTCAGTTTGTTAAACGATTCAGAGCATACTCAGTTCGGCAGAAGAGAAGAGTAGTTATTAATATACTGCAGATTTTTATGCATTTATGGCTTATGAAAATTTTCAGACAATGCTGGAGTATTAAATTCAACAGAATTTACTACGATTTTTATTTATGTTGGATCTACAAATGAAAATAGAATTTTATTTGGTGCCAGTTTGTTAATATTTGTCCACAGAAATTGAAAATTCCATAAATATCCGCAGTCCAGTTATTAAAATTTAAATGATTTTCAATTATTCGAATTTTCTTAATTATAAATGAAATTCAATCTCGAAACTTACGAGTCAAATTATACATTTAACAATTTACAATTTCTAAAATAATTTTATTTTTGTCCCAGTTTTCGTAATTATCGACTACTGTGTGACGGCATGCTTCGATATAAGGCGAGTTCTTTTAGATTATTAGCTATTTGTATTCAATTTGAAATGGAGATTAACCTTGATTTAGAAGAAGTGGATTGAAAAATTGTATATCCACCATAAATTTGTATGAAATATAATATTTTGCCATATGTATTATATGCCACAAGATGGAAATAGTTAATAAGTAATATAAAAGTATGAATACATAATATCTTAAATACATGGGGAAATTATTAAAATGGGTTTAATAGCATAGACAATGTACATTCAAGGTACATAACCATAAAAACGCATAACCGAAAAATTGTTTAACAAAGCATTTCATGTGCATTCTGTTTTCGACAGAATTATAATTTCATTCATATACACAATAAATGTTCATATAATTATTCTTTCATACATTTATAAAAACCTTGAATGAATTCAAAATATCGGTATATTATTTTCATTAAAAGAATTCTTATTTTGCATAAAAATTGGCAATCTAATAATAGACATTTTATCCAAAACACTTAGAGCTTTCATTTAATCCCATCTCGCAGGGCCACGAGCAAGACAGTTTAATAATCTTGACCCATATAATTAGACCTTCAAAATGTACTTTGAAAGTGCAACGATTCTATAGTAAATTATATCTAATATTATATTTATATTTAAGATAAATCTCGATCGAAATGGTAAATAGAAACTTGCAATTAGCGAGATAGTAAAATTCCAAATAGTTGTTAATAGTTAGACATGAAATAATTGTTAGCATAAATTTGAATGGGTCAGTATCAGCCCCAGCAGTTCACTTAAAGGTGAAAAGAATTAAAAGAATAATTTATCAAACGATTCCACCGACTTGAATAGCCGCGCAACATTTGTAACGGATCGCGTGCAATAACAGGTTGATTATATCTATGGCAACGTCCCGTATCAGTTCCGGTTTCCGGTGCATAGATTGTAATAACGATCATCGTTTTCGCCTATGATACTTTAAACGCACGGGACTCCTCTGTCGTCATTCTGTGGTTCCAATTCGTGAGTGTCGGTTCTCCTTTCGCTTCGCGAAGACGCTCCATTTGTCAAACGACGCGTTGAACGGACGCACCGCGAGTCGCATACTTTGCATTCGATTAAATCAAACAGCAAAAGTCGTTTAACCCAGATCGGCCGGCGACGTTATTGATATCGATTTATGCGAACGGGAAAAAAGCTGATCAGCGAGAGATCGGTCAGCTTAATCTCGACCGAGGTCCGATAGCGCTGGGGTATTAAACTAGATAATCCTAGGATTAGGCAAAGTGGTCGTCAGTTAATCCGTTAATCACGTGACGTATGCCATTCACCGTTCTATTCCGTGACAGCGACGCTATGATTTCAACTTTTTTAACCCTTCTCCGCTCCCCCATTATTTCTGCTGCTCCAATTGATTATCACCTGTAGAAATACCTTGTTCCAATTGTTTATGAAAGTCAAAATTAAATAGTTTGGTGTGTCATTATTTCATCATTTTTAACTGTCTGTGATCCATTGCTGAAGACTTTTTAACCCTCAGCACTCCAATGGTGACTCTGCGGCGCCATTCAAAATTGCTGTGCTATTATTCAAAATATTGTTTACATTATTAAATGTGTCGGTATCTAATCAATTACTAAACGTTTAGGTATTGTATGAGGTATTATATCGATTTTATATTCATACAAAGAAGTAATATAGTATGGAATTATTCTCGGTCGCGGAAGAAATGTTTAATTCTCGAGGTAAAATAGCTCCGAGTGCAAAGGGTTAATGAATGCTTCACCAGCAATTTCAACTGTAAACGAACAAGTCTCCCTCAGTAACTAATAATTTTGTTTATTACGATTTCTAGTTTTTGAAAATCCTATTAATCCCTTGCCTTAGAATAACGTCTCACAAACCTCATGCCAAAATTGGATTATTTTTAATTTTCATTTTTTTATTATTTCATTATTTTATTCTCCATTGATGCGTATTTGGAGATTTATTTTAATTTCAAACATTGGAATTAAATTGTAAGACAAAAGGGTTAATAGACTTCCGGTAGGTAAAGTATTAACCGTTATTGTTCTACCGAGAGTTTTTTTTCAGTTGAGCACAGGTTTTTTCTTTCGTTTGAAACAAGATCTCGCGATTTTTATCCTGGGACGCGGGCACATCGGCACGAAGCCAGCCGAAAATCTTCTGTCGGACAAATTTCTGTTGACAGATTGGGAAAAACCGGAGATTTCGTTCGCGGATACATCATTCCACACTTTTCAAATCCGATTGGGGACACCGATTTCGCGAAACGAAGCAAACGTGTGGTATTCGCGTCATGGAAACTCCTAATCTCTTCGAGGTTGATACGGATTCTCTGACATATGCGAATGCCTCGATATGATAGTCGCAAAGTACCGACATTCAACTGCTTTTTGTTTTATTTAAGACTTGTTTTTTTTCAAGCCAAGATCTTTTTAAAAAGTTCTTAAAAAATATCCTTAAATTCATCTAATGTCTTTCCAGTTTCCGACCCATTCAGTTCTGTCATAAATGCATAAAATCTACAGTCTGATTATTTATCAAGCTTAAAGGAAATTATTTCCACTCTTATCTACTTACTGAAGTACTACATATTTTTATACATGGCTGTGTGTGTGTGTGTGTGATTGTTTGAAGTAAGGAGATAACAATCTTCAAAATCTGGATTCACCTCGCTCTCGCATCGAATCAGCATTATTACATGAAACGAATTAAACGTGACAAATTTAATTAAAAATTACATAGAAAATTAACACGTGGCCATACAATGTCAAAGATCATCCCAGATGAATGCAACCAATGTAACGTGGACATCACACACATTCGCATTCATCGGGACTGTCCAGCATTCAACAACAGAAGAAGCAAATACAAATAGATACTAACAGATTGAAAAAAAACCTCAGTGAGAAAACACAAGCAATTGCAGTAATTATTAACGACACCTTAGAAAGCATATTGAAAAGCAGACCTCTACATTATAAAGAATTCCATCACCAAATAGTCGCTAATAACCTGAGACGTTGAGAAACATCCCTCAAAATTTCACCGGCCATTTCTTCCAACGACAATCAACATTGTAGACTGCGGATCTTTATGCATTTATAGCCAAATTGAGTAGATGAAATTCAAAATTGTTGAATAATTTCTAAAATTGAAGATGTCAATATATGATTTCTCCTCTATGAAAATCATTAAAGGAAGAAATAACATTCAACGTAGTTTCTATTTCAATTTTTATTTCGCATAAAGATCCGCAATCTAATATTATTTATCAGTCTCTTTGTCATTGAGCACTTCGTCTGGAAAACAAATCAGCGTTTTAACACGAAATGAACCGCAGGAAATTATAGAAGAAGCATCTCTCAAGATTCTACAGATACGCTATGAACGCTGTCAGCCTGGACCAACACAAGAACGTGTCTACAGCGACAGGAGCAGTCCAGAGAAAATCAGCATTTTTGCATGAAACGAATTGCATCAGCGTAGACGCAGGGAGGAAGCATTCCCGAAAATTCTGCACATTTACCACGAACGATCTCAACGTGAAACAGGAGAACAACGTTCCGCGTGTCGTCCCCCGGCGCTAGGAAAAAACCCCGTCAATTTCGCGTCCAGTATCTCGCAGCGGGCTGAATACCAGCTTGTTACATTTCCTATGGCTACCGAGGCTGGCGGCCCTTATCGCGAGCGCTGAAGCCAATAAAGCATCTACCGGGCTTTATCTCAAACTTTCCCAACCCCCGTCTGAACGGCGCGGCGCACTCTTCTAGCCGGCCATCCGCATGCAAACGACACGTGCACAGACGACAGTCGTGCACACTAACGCTTCACCCAGGCAGCTGTCGAAGTATCCACACAGACACATATACCTCTACAAACATCGGGAGGAGGCGCGGCGGGGATGGAGGGAATTTTCCTTGTAAAAGGAGCAGGGACCGGTAGCGGGGTAATGATTGCATCCGCGGATGCCACAGATGCAATCTGTGTGCAAAGCGGACCGAAGTTGAGTCTTGAAGGTTTGTGGGAGGGGACGGGGCTGTAGGAGAAGCTTGGAGGGGCTGAGACGGGGTGGGCAACAGAGGATGGATCACGGATGGAAGGACTACGGCTCCCGTTGAACCCGTTGGAGGGGTTACCGGTCGAAGTCTCGCCGGTGACACGGCTGGTCCGACTATTTTCCAGGATCGCCAGAACCTCGCAGTGGGGGTGGTAAAGCTGCGCCGGGGAGGCGTGCACCAGAGAGCTTGCGGGCGGAGCTTTTGCGACTCACGCCTTCTAGTGGCGAGCAGCTTTCGCGTCGCGACCAGAAAGGCGTCTCTCGGAGGGTAGCTCCTACTGGAAGCTACCCGTGTTACGCCTCTCTCTTTCCTCTTGGAGCTTCTCCAAACTGTCTCATCCCTCTCTCCACCTCACTCCCTCCCCCTCAGACCCCCCCGCAAAACCCCCCTGCCCCTTTGCCGCGTCTGATTCGTACGCCCGACAGACTGCAACCGTATACGAGAGGATGTACACGCTTGCACCCCGTCTTTGGACGCTATCATTGGAAAAAGTGGAAGGCACGGGCTTGCTATCAGGAAATCTGGGTTTGCGCGACAGGGTGGGGTGAATGGGGGCTGGGGGCGAGTCTAAGGCGAGGGTAACGTATGCCCCGAGCTAATTTGCCGAAGCTTACCCGGGAAATTACGAGCGTCCTGCGCGATGCATCCGAATATCCTTAGAGCGGCGCTCCCGCAGTCCTTTTCCCGATCCGCGGACACCCCACTCGCCCCTCGCCGTTTTTCATCCCTTAATGATTCCACGAGTTTTCGATTATTACGACCGGTACAGGCTGCTTGGAATGTTGTCGGATATCGATTTTTATGGCCGCCGATGCGGCTGCGAGTTTAAGCCCTGAACGGGTTTTGAGGTGATGGAGTCGGACGCGGGTGGGATTTCTTGTTGGTAGGTGAGCTGGAAAGATGTGATGTGATGTATACCCCCAACCGTCTTATAATATCGTTTCGATACAACACGTTGCAAAAATTGTGAAAGCACTCCCGTGACACTATATGTATAATTATGACATGGTTTTCATGTAGCACAGAAGTTTTCACAACCTTTGTATCGCATATAATTATAAAAAGTTTCGCTTAACACGGTTTCAATACAAAACGGAACGAACTAGCCGTGTTACAGGAGGGTTGAACCTCCTTCATTCAATCTAAATGGGATTGAGCCCGTGCATTAGGGTAGTCAGGAATACAGTGGGCGATCACTGTGGATTTTTATGTGAAATCAGAATTGTTTGTGTCAAGGAACGGCAGCCATGTAAAATAACATAATTTTGTAAATTTTTAGTTATGGAGGAATTAATAACACTGTCCAACACCTTTGTTTTCAATATACTGTTGGGTCCTTCTTATTGAGTTTTTTTGCGCTGATTCCGAATCTGTCCTTAATTTTTCTCCTATACGCACAGTTTTTGAGAAACATGGCTTTGAAAAAAAACATATTTTTCATCTTTAAACAAATATTGTGATGTTATTATAAAAGATATTGAATTGTTCTTTACACAGCAAAAGATGCTGTGTAGACTTTCCCGAATACAGTAGTATCCAATATTAATACATTATGATTGTTTAATCATGTTGAGAAAAATTAAGGACAGGTTCGGAATCAGCGCCAAAAACTCTATAAGAAGGAGCCAACAATATATTGAAAACATAAAAAAAGTTTGAATTTGTTGGACAGTGTAATAGAACTACTAAAGAAGCCAACGTCATTCGTTTTAAATTTTTTATTGTTTGACTACTCAAACTATGAGGACGTCATTGTGGAAAATCGTTAAATAAAAAAATGAAGTGGATTTTAATTTTACTGGAATCAATTTTTACGAAATACACACATAGTGAAAATCATCCAGAGAAGAGTTAAATGAGATTCAGCTTTCCTTGCTCTTTCATTGAATAACATTATAGATAAGATTATATAATAAAATGTTGAAAGCTGATAAAATTGTAAGGAGTGTTTCTATCAGAAATTATAGAATAAGAGGTTATCTACAGGTTCTATTCATTCACAGAAGTTCAGTATATCTCCTCCACGAACTGTACCATTGTATCGCTGTGGCATAGCTCCTGAATGTATACAACCATACTCGCATCGCTGCAGAACTCTATCTGTTCTCCAATCTACAGGCGTGGCTAAAATTAAAACAAAGTGCTGAGTGCTGAACCATTCTTGGTACTTGGCACACACGTACTAATCTATTCATTACAATTCACTTTTCATTAATTTACATACACAATGGTATTTAAATATCTAAAAACTTCTATATATTATATAATATTTCGAAGAAAAATTATTTACAGAAAATAAAAATCATTTTGATCTTTTAAATATTAAAATGCATTCTTGATTTCATAATATAGCCCATAAATAACGCTGAAATACTTTTTCCCTACTTTTCGGGTCAGATGCACCACTGTGCCAACGTATTAAACACGAACAAATTCGGTAACGACAAAATAGTTTTGTACGAAAATTTTTAGTACTCAGATTCAGCATTCAAAATGGGTTAATACTCGGCTATTGTTATCGGGAATTGTGTGTGTGAACAAGGACAAGGCTGTGTTTGTATCCGAAAGCGAAGGACAGATACTGGGAGTGCTCGGTGATCTACCTTCCCCCCACATTCAATTACCAGAACTGGCAATAAAATCGAAGCGGGTGTCGAATTTAAATTTTGCAAGGCGACGTTCGCGGCGCGGCTCCGATAAAGAAGAACTGCCCCGGTATAAAGCTCGAAATAAGAAATGAAATACACTCGTTCCCGGAGTACATACGCGATACGCCGCGAAATCTGTCGAGCATGTGGTCTGGAAGCGTTAATGTACAAATTGAAAACCATTTAGCAAATCTCCCCCATCGTTCGAAGTGTTAATAAATTCAGGTTTACGAGGGTCGGAGGGGTTGCGTTATGGATCTACAAGCGTCGGTGCGTTAACTTACACATAAAAGCGGAGGCTGCGTCTCTCCGCCCGGCACCGTGGAAAAAGGATCTTCCTTGCGGGAAAAGCGGAAGCCCGTGGGAGCCCGCGGAGAATGTTCGGTGTCATCGGGACGGATCTTTTTGTCGCTCGATTGAGCATCACCGTCTTTTCATACGTGACTGTGCCGCCGCGCCGCGCAGCACCGTGCAACCGTAAAGGGTGTAGCTCCCTCGACCGACACTAATTTATTTCGCTCTGTTATTAGTCGAGCCCGAATGTTTATGTAAATATGTATTTATTGGGTGCAGCGAAAAATCCACTCTGGAATTATAGAAGAATCGATTTTTTTTTATTGCATTAGGTTGTCGCATACGAAATGTCTCGGATTCGATATTGCTAATTTAGTTGAAAAACTTCTTGTTTTCAGTTATTTTTTCGTACGATACTTTTAGCAATGTATTCGTGACATTTCTCTGAATAAAATGATACCAAACATGGCATAATTCGCAACATATTTGCTCCTGTAATCAGCAATAAAGTATCACCTCGATTATCCGAACCGATATCTGAATTCTCCATTATCCGAGCATGGATGTCACACTAAAATACGGATTCATTGTACAAGATTCATAGCTAGACCAGTTCGGATAATAGAGGTGCTACTCTATCACGGATTAAACGAGTAAATATGTGTCGGGAGTAAAAATTCCATAAAGGAACAATAAAAAACGAAACAGTTTTGTTACCGGATTGTAATTAGACTGCAGACTTTATACGTTTACGACAAGATTGAGTAAGTGAAATTTAAAATAGTACGAACTATTACCTTCAATCTATAATATTAAGATGATTCGAGGAAGAAAGAAGTTTCTACTTTGTTTACATTTTTTGCAATCGATGCAAAAGATTTTTGTATCACATTGCAGTCTAACTATAATGTAGGTGATAGTCGCACCAATCGTAAGAAGTGGGGCATGTAATACATGAAAACAATAATAATACACTGGAAATAGTGTTCGTCTAGGAAAGAGTAATCTTCTTCATGGTTCGATTCTGAATCCAATTATTTTTTCTGACGACGAAGGTTTAGGGTTTCGTTCTTAAAATGAGAGGGAATAATTCACAGCCCGATCGAGCCTACGCATATATGCTCAAGCCACAAATCAGAAATACATTTCCGTCGTAACTACGAAGCTGATCTAACGGTAATCAGCTTCCGTACTCGTTCCTCAAGTTCCTTTATCTCCTTGGGCTCTCCGGGTAGGACAGAAATGATACAGAATTTAATACAGCTTCATTCAATAAACTCCCATATACATGCTCCTGTCCGTGTCACTAAATTCTAACTCGATGTAGGAGCTGTACGTCGTAATCCCCTGACTACGTCGAGCGAGTCCTTTGAGGGTGAAAACGTTACCGAGAGCACAAACGAGAAGATAAAGAGAGAGAGAAGGAGAGAAAGCAGGCGCTCGCGTGGAAGGGTTAGGTAGGACATTCGTAGTTTGCCGAAATCTGCAGGTATAATACATCATAATAGGAAAGGAGAAGGATTCCTCGTGCAACGGGGAGTCGGCGGAGATATTACTTATACTTATACGATACCGCTGCGAGCGAATTCGACACACCGATTTTCCTCCCAGATATGGTTTGTATCCAAAATTTCGGTACCCGAAATTGTCCAGTCGGGTCGGGCCGGGCCGAAAGTTTGCAGTGGTCGGGTGCCCGAAGCTGTAGGCGGATGGATTGCGGATTCGAAAAATTTGTGACCACGTGAGTAAGCTCCGGATTTTTATAAAAAATCAAAATTAAAGTCTATTGTGAGATACTGAAATTAAATCAAATTATATTTTCTCTGCCGCTGACTTTGAAAGGTCGAAAATAAAATATAACATTATTCTTAGATCCTCCAGGTGCAATACAACAAAGTCGAGAGTGCGCGATATAACTGGAGATACAAATATGTACACATATAAGAACGGCAGATAGAGTTGAGTATTTAGAAAAAAAAGAGGGAAAAGAGGCAGCCAAGGGCTAATAGCAAGTGCTAGATGCGGAAACTTCGAAGAAGGAAGCCGGTACTGGCTAGAAGAGGAAAAAAGGAAATGTTTGTTGTGTATGTCACAGATAGGTACAATGAGGCATCTATTAGAAGACCGCTATAATGTAGAGGTCAGCGAACTAAGAGAGGAGGAAATATAGGGTAGATCAGGAGAGGGGGTAGTAAGCTGGTTGAGAATGATAGAAGCTAAGCGCGGATGAGTCAGAAATGAGAAATAGATTAAAAGCAAACACGGGAGGTTATGTAATTTAGTATAAATGAAATAAAAATGAATATGGAGCAAAAATAGGAGTGTTGCGTGCAGTAGTTAAAGCGTAGTCAAGCGGGTGTATGTGTGATTGTAAATCCATGTCCATTTCTGGGCTGCGAAGTAGAAATAAATAAATTATATTATATTCTTAAACCCTTCTACTGTCTTTCCAATTTTTGAATGAATGGACTCTAATTGTAATTCTAATTATTAACTTGTAGGACACCCGAGGCTCGGACACCCGCACCACCATAGTTGATGACAACTCGAAGGACGACCGATACGAACCGGAGGACGATCATAAGCGAATGAGCTACTTTGAAATTTGGATTCAGTACCACAGCGTATCCTGCAGACCATCGGCGATGCCCCCTTTGCGTGGCCGAGGTGCACGCTATGGGAGAGATCCGAGGGTGTAAATCACGTGAATGGGGTTTGCCCGTGTGGTATGGCGACATCAAACTGCTTAAACCATAACCGACGACTAATCGGAGTTGACGTAGTTCTGTTAATCCGGGGAAAGGGACGAACGTTTACGAATCCGGGCCATTTCATGGACATAACTGGCGGATCCGGACTTTGTGCATTTGTAAGTCGATTCCAGCGAACACCAGCAAATTTTTCGGATCGAAGATCTTGTCGAATCCTATTCGGAATTGAAACTGTACATTTGGTCCAAAGTTTTGGTTTGGCCAATTTAGACTCGAGACTAATTCAGTGAAAATTTTATGGAATTTTACTTCTAAATATTATTCACACTAGATTTACGCAGCACAAAATGTGACTATTTTACAGTCATTTATAAAAATAAGAAGAATGTATCCATCGAAATTTTTAGTCATTTGCTTATACATATGTATAACCAAAAAAATAAATGTATTGGATCCCCATGAATGCATTTTTACAATCACAATAATTGTAAATTAAAAATAATATAGAAGGCGTCTCGTAAACCTAGTGTTAAGGATGTTTGAAAATCATCAGAAAAATACAAACTTTTCTAATATAATATAAAGGGTGGTCCTATAGAATGATTGGATAGGTCTAAAGGGGTCGAATGATCTACACGCTTTTTGAATGCATGTTTTCGAACGCGTGAAGAAGAATATTAAGTTCTACTTCTGCAACACTCATACTTAACGAGAATGCAAAAAGAAGAAAAAAATCGATTTTTTGAGCATGAATATCCCGTTAAGAGACACATCTGCCTGACCGATCTCGGTCCCATAAATACGGCTCATACATAAATTCCGCGTAATGGTAGCTTTAGTCAAAGGCTGGAACTCCGTCGCCGGTAATTCAAATTCGGAAAGATAATGTCCCGTCTGTACAACGTATATTCCGCTGTACCTGCGCCTAGTTACGTAAGTTCGCTTCTGAAACCCCGTCTCTAACCTCCTCGACGGCGTGAGCGTAAGGCGATGTATCAGGAAGAAAACTTTCAGCATAGATAACCTACTTGAAGAGTTAGCCCGCGTACATGCAAATTTCTGAATTATTATGCCGCGACGAGTATATTATGCGAGCCGCCCGCCCGCCCATTTCGCAGCGGCCGCTCGCTCTTTCGCAGCCTTTTCGCGTTACACCCCCCCCCCCCCTCTCCCCATCGCGAACAACCCCTTCGCCATTTTCCACGTCCCTGCTGCGCTCAGCCGCAGCTGCACTTATCTACCAACCACGGTTACCGTACTTTGCTAATTAATCTGTCGATCTTCCTCTAAACCTAACAAGCGCCGCGTCGGTCAAATCACTGTGGCGTTCAACGCGTTGAATGCCACAGTCATTCTACCCCTCGTGGAAATTATTCGATAAAACAAATCAAGTGTCTGTCATTGCAATTATTCATATTTTCAATGTGGAATATATTCCCATTAACGGTAAAGGTAAACGCAATAAGAAAATAAAGAAAACATTAATATAAAAATGAATATGGTTGTTCTCTTCACAAGTAGACTGCGGATTTTATGCATTTATGACAAAAAGGAGTGGGTGTAATTTAAAATAGCAAAAATATTTGGAAAATTTAAGTAAACTAAACAGCAAACTAAACTTAACTGCTAAACATAATAAGGAAGAAAATAAATTTCTATTTCACTCCAGTCTGCCACAAAATTCAGGCAAGACACTTTTAGTTTGCATAAAGATCCGCAGTCTACGCATAATATACAAAATGAACAAATTAGACATTGACTTAGGGAAGGGTGTAATCGTCCCTACGCATTACGACACTTTCTGGTAATATTTTCCTCCTTTCAACTTGATAATTTATTTATTATTTTCACACAGAGGTAGTTTACTATTTTATATTCGCCAAAAAGACAAAAGAATTCGAAAGGGTTTATTAATATTTTTCCAAAACAGAATTCAGTCTCATTATTTATCTAATATACAAAGTAAAAAATGTTCGCATTGATTGCAGTACGCAGGAGCCAAATGAAAACTACTATTCTTTTGATTATCCTATTAGGCTGGAACTAATATTTTGATGACGTGAAATATTTTTAACATGCTCGCTGCTTTAAATCGTACGGTCCTATTTTTGTCGTGAATGCATCAAATCCGTAGTCTAGTGTTCACAGTACTATTCTTCATGTTCCCAAATAAAAGAAAAAGATATTAATTCATATCCTTCTACGGAAGCCTTTCACGATACCTCTCTGAAAATTATTTAAAATTTATCTTCGTCGATAAATTATAAAATCAAGTCGTCAATTCCGAACAAAATTGTCGAAGCCGAGCGGGTGCATTAACATCGCGAGAGGGAAATTAGTCAACTCTTCATTTACAATTCTTCCATCGCGACGCCGTGGGGGATGGAGTGGGTGTCGGGATGGGTGCGTTGCTTTTGTAACAACGATGGGATCGAAGACGAAGACGTTCGAAAGAAAAGACAACGCACAACACTTTCTCCGGTTAATTGCGTTAATTGTCCCGGAGCAATATCAGGCGGTAATTAAGGCTGCGACGGCTAATTAAGTTCGAAGCAGAGACATCCGTCCGAGCACTATCACCCCTCCGAGCCGTGCTTCGCGAAAGGACACAAAGCTGCGGACTAACTGAATTTTCTTGAGCAGCCAGGCGTCCATCAAAGATCTCAGTATTTGAAGGCCTCTTAAGGGTTGTCGAAGGGCATAACCCTTGGAATACGGTTCTCTGGAAATTCCGGTAGGTATCGAGCGCGGCCATTATCGGGGACCAATAGAGGATAACAATGAACAAAATTCTACCGCTTACTCCGCTTTACAATTTCCACGTGGCAGACGAATTTTTTCATAGGAAATCCACTGAACGAGCAGTCGCAAATGTCGTTACAATCTGCTGCAGGGACTTCTACAAAGCATATTACAGATTAGAAAAAGAGTAATCGAAAGTGTAGGTCGAGTCCACATCAAAGCAGAAGTTGCAATGCGATTAATCGCTAATCAGGTTACCGTCCAATGGAAAACAGAATTTTCGGGGGAAAAAATCGCTACCGCCCCTGGAAAAAGGGGGTATCGCGTGTTTATTCGCGTCGACGAAACTCACGCTCGTCCCTGAGTATCCGTGACCTATAGCTAAACGCATCTAGTCTGTATACTGGGTGTACGCGATAAGTAATTCACTTATAACTCTATTGAGTTAACCCTTGCTTCTGCAGTGCCTCCATTTAGCCTCTGAAACCCCTGTCCCGATGGGTACTTCTGCTCTTCTACCTTCCTCCTTCGTCCCCACTCGATCCCTCCCCTGCCATGGCCACCTCGAACGACAGTAACCCCTGCACCATTTGACTCCCGCGATATTAGAACTATAGTGCCCAACTTATATTCCGAACACCCTATATGCGCGCGTATAGGACAGCAAACGGGCACAGTGACGCATCGGTACATCGAAAAACTTCGGGTCCGAAATGTTACTTATATCGTGTAGGGACTAGTTGATACAGGGACTGGTTGATACAATGCGATTATCTGGACAATCTAACAATATCTGTTATGTCCATTCACTGGACAGATAAATTTTTATATTTTCAATTTTTTTTTGTGACGCTTTTACCAACATTTTTGTGGCACTTCTCCGATTGAAACGATCCCAAACGCGACACAGTTTGGATCATATTTACCTGTTTAATTCGCGATATAATGACATTATTCGAACTAATCAGTGAAATATGAATGTTTACCTTAGCTACTGTGCTACATTCAGGCATTACTGATACAATTCATTTATACAATAAGTGTTGTTAATAATTTATTTTAAATTACAGTGTTTACATTCGGATATTGGAGAATTTAGATATCGTTTCATAAATCGAGGTCCTATTAAATCGTGAATTAAACGAGCAAATATACCTGGAATTACATCGTGTTTGGGCTCGTTTTAATAAGACAAGTGGCACAAATTTGTTGGTAAAGTTTTACAACGAAATCATTAGAAACAAATTTGTCATTGAACATTTTAGAAATATCGTGTAATATATCTCTTTCTTGTGTGCGCACTAGCAGCGCTTGTGTGGACGAAGAAATGAACGTATACATGTTTCAATTACGTAATTGTCCCGATTTAATGCGGAACATGCATCTGTGTTCCGTTGCCGCGTGCTATTAACTTCCAGTGCGTCTTCTAGTGCAGTTCTAATGAAAACTATTTGCGAATATCAGCTGTCAATGGTGTCGTGTAACAGAAAATATTGTAGTATAATCGTGTACTTGTACAAAGAAGTTCATAATTATGAAATGGTAAAAAGGCGTCATAATTGATTAAAATAATGTCGTGTTCAACGTGATAATACTGCATAATAATGTGTTAGAATTTTAGGATATTTTTTCATTTGTCTCAGCAATTTAATCTCAGCAATTTAAATAACACATACATGTGTTAATTATAAACTATATTCACAACCATTTGGGTACCGGTATACATTAAACGGTACTATAAATTGTATGTAGAATAAAATTAAATTCCACAATAATCATTAATAAAATATTTCATTCGGAGTGGCATATACGTTAAGGTAGGGAGGACATCAAGGATTAATCAATACATTACTATGAATAAATAATATTCAAATATGTACAAAATGGTATCATAAATATAATTAAATTAAATTTCACAAGAATCTTTAATAAAATATTTCGGTATACTTTAAGACCATAAGGACATCAAGGACTAATCAAGAGATAAAGAATAAAATAGATATAAATATATGAAGGAGTGAATAAAAGCAAAATTATGGGGCTCTTTCAGAAGTTTCCAGAAGCACCGTTTCCATCGATACAAGAATTAGGTTTCTCATTCATTTAGCAATTGCCAGTTTCTAAAGACTTAGGCGACTGTACTGTATATCGGATCTCTGGACGCTCGGAGAGGAATTGATATCCGATCAATTAAACGTACAGGTTGAGGGTAGATGAGAGGGACTGCGTTCGAGGGAGGTCGAGGGGTAGAAAGGGGGTGCAAACTGAAGGCCCGCGAAGTGTAGCGAGGAAGAGTGGGATGGAGAGACAGGGCAAAAGGATAGGTCATATTGTGGATAGGCAAAGTAAGTATCCATCTCGTCAAAACGTCGGTGTAAGACCACTTAGGGCAAGGGTTCGTCTCTTTGCGAAAGCTTATGGCGGGCCCTCAAAGTGGCCATTACGAGCCGATGGTTGGTCCGTCGATGGTGTGTAGAAATCGACGGTCAGTATCGCACTGTCTCTCTTCACTCCTTTAGCTTCAACTTCTTCTTCTCTATCCTCCGCATCTTGCTCTCTTACGGTACCATTTGCCAACCAACTTGTCCAATTAGGTGTGTCAAGAGGTACCGAATAACTACGGCGGTTTACGTCGGTTGCTATTCCTGCGGAACACTGTCCAGTCGCGAACTGCTTGTTTCCGTCAAATATTTTTCGGGAACAATAGCCACACTCTCGTTTATTCGTAATCCTTTTATCTGCGATTATTCTCTTGTGAAACTTTTACCAACGTGTGACACAGCTTTGATCATATTTACTAGTTTAGATATAGTAGAATCAGTGTGTTCGGATAATGGAATTCGCTACAATGCAAGATTAAAACGTCAATAATTTGTAGAATGGTGCTGTATTAGATTGCTTCAGATTGAACCGTTTCAATTGGATAATAGAGAGAATTCAGTATCACCGGTTCAGATAATCGAGATTCTATTAAAATCGTGGATTAAACAAGCAAATATGCTCCGAATTATGTCGTGTTAGGTGTCATTTCAATCGCAAAAATGTTACAAATATATTGGTCAAAGTATCGTGAAAATATTTTATTTTATATATATAATGGAAATTATATTTAAAATCATTTTTTTCCCGTCTTTCTACCCGAAGATAACCCCTTGAAGGATTCGTATAAATCTTCATGTATCATCGTAGCTATGATATAATAGAACAATAACATTTTATACGACTTAAGCTGGCATAAACAATTTCAAAAATTTTAGATCGCTTTGTGTCTATTTAGAATGACATACATTTATTGACTAATAAAGATATTAAATAAAGATGTATGTGGAAGATCGTTGGTTTACACATATGTATATTTACTTTGAGGCAAGATCATACCGTTTATAAACGAGGTACATACTTCTACATACGATTGACAAGCACGAAACGTTTGTAGCCACGGTATCCTTTTGATAGTTTCGTATCGGGCCCGGGGTCTAGGTCACGTGTCAATACTTCCAAAGCGTTTGATAACTCATTGTAAACTGCCTGCAGCTAATGTTTGACGGTTACTCGATAGTTTCCGCCTTAAGGAACATCCTTTCAGTAACGTTCGAATGTGTCGATGATTCAGTCACCTTCGAACTAATAATGTTACATCATTTTCTAGGACTTCCTAAATTACTAATTATTTTCAATTCCCGCGTGGATATCTAGTTGCAAACAATTTTACTTCACGAAATGTTTCATTCGAAATGTGTTTTTACAGAATAGCATAACAGTTGAAAGATGGGAAGCGGTCATAAAATGAAGGTCGCCACTTGGGCGATTAAAATCATAACGTGAGAACGTTTCTCGTTGAAAACTAGATGAAAAAACGACATTATTTGGTGCTATAGTTACGCTCCGCCAAGGTTCGCGAGTACTTTTTCAGGTGGAAAGTAGTTTTGGAAGGTCCTGTAGCGGGGAGTATTTGATACTGAGCGGAGGGACACGTTTAAAGAATTAAAGTATCTAATGCGAAAGAAAGGTCTTCGAAGCCGCCGTTTGAAAGCGAAGTATTGTCTGCTTAAGCCCGGCATTCAGTGGGCCCCCTCTGTCCTTCTCTCTCCCTCTGTTACGATTCTCCTCGTCTCTCGTTCGTTGCCGAGTATAAATTGCGAAAGGTAAGATAGTACGCAGGACAGGATCGGTAGAGGGAGAAATAAGAAATTAAGAGAGAGTCTTAGGAGAGAATAAAGCTAAGAATTAAAGCAGCGGCGAGGCTCAGCATTGTGGGGGTTCCAGAAGAGGAGGGGAGGGGCGGGGGTGGTGTACAGAGGGGAACAGAGAGAAGATTCGGAGGGAATAGAGGAGGCGAAAGAAAGCAGGAAGAACGACGGAAGATGGAATGAACTGAAACCACCGCTGGCGCTCGCTTTCGGGCTTAAGTCCTCCCCGGGATTCTTACTCGCGCGTCATTTAACAAAACAATTAGAAGTTAACCCCTTCCTTCGTCCGTCCGTTCGTTCTTTTCTTTCGAATCCACGTACCAAAATTAAGGAGGCTTTCAACCCTTTTCAGGACCGGCCGATACTCTCTGGTCCTCGATTATACGCGATGCCTTACGCTCGAACGATATATGACCTCTACGATCCATTGTTTCAACGAAATTTTTAGTGGGTTTGCGTGTCCGACCATCCGTCACGTGAGCCTCACACTACCCCCTTCTAGGGTGTGCGTAATGCATTTTTTTACCACTCCCTTAATAAATGAAAAGAGGCCTCGTGCATCGGAGTCGTGAGGAGCGCCACCGAAAGGAAGCTTGTAGGAAGAAGCAATCATTTGAGGGGCCACAACCGTGCCCAGCACTGCCTTATGGCATTTACGGCAAGAATCATTTGCACGAAGATCAAGAAATGAACAGTTTAAAAAATCATCCCTAACTAATTCTAACGCAAACTCTGTCGAGCAGTGTGTAACTAACAATTCTGTACTGCGATTGATTATTTAAGAGAGCTTGTCCAGTTTTAATATACAATACATATTTATCTATATACCAACACCATGGACTAGTTATTTAAACCCCTACCCTAATATTAAGTTGGGCGAAATTTCAGAAATGTAAAGATTGCAGCTGAGTTGTATTTGAAATGTACTATTGATTTGGAGTTGTGAAAATAGTGAAAATTCTGAAAGTTCTAAAATTTTCGGCAGTCTAACTTTTCGTTGAGTTGTACTACTGATTTTCGTGCCATTTCCTACGATATCATATTCTCCTAATATAAAGTTCAATTTTCAAGGTTTTCGAAAATTTTCGGCCGTCTGACTTGTCGTCGGGTTATACTACTGAAATTCGTGCCACCTCCTTCGATATCATGTTCCTCTAATACAAATTCAATTTTCGAGATTTTCGAAAATTTTCGTCGAAAATTGAGAAGGTATTAGGAGAACATGATATCGAAGGAGGTGGCACGAATTTCAGTAGTGCAAGTCGACGACTAGCCAGACGGTCAAAATTTTATCGAAAACTTCGAAAATCAAGTTTTGTATTAAAAGAATATATAAAATATCCAATTATCGAATATTCGTGTGCAGGGTTGAGGAAAAAGAACACATCAATTGTTGTAACTGACATTCTTTATTTTTCACTAAACATATCATTACAATATACAACACAATATTAAAGCTGGTTTCGAATATCACGTGCAGGGATGAGTAAATTGAACACATCAATTGTTGTAACTGACATTCTTTATTTTTCACTCGACATAACATTACAATATACGATACAATATAAAAGGTGATGATGAGAAGAAGATGCCTGGCAGGAATACGATGAAGTAGGTACGAATGCGTAGGCTTCAGGTGGCTCGAGATCCAGGAGTAGCCTTCGAAAATGCGGTCTGATCGAGCAATTAATTTCCATGCCTGATATGCATATATGATCCAAGAAGTCTGTGGCTCCTTTGGTCGCAGTAGTGGCTCGAAGTAATCTTATTCGCGTTGATGCAACAATCAAATGAACCAGCTTGAATAGTACATAGCCATTGCAACATGTTATATGGAAGGGAATAGGCTTAATAGGTTTAACGATACTTCATGTTAACAAAATAAAAGTTGCAGAGTTTCAGATCAATTATTCCACAAATTAGAACATAATTCTTCACGTGAAAAATGTGTCAAATCGACACGAAGGATGGACGAAGGTCACCCGCCAAATCTCTAAACGTAAAACATCCTCTTGAAAAAACGAACAACTAAAACAAACAATCCGTGCCGAAATTAGTCGAAGCATAAATACCCCTCACACTTTACAGCGAGCGCCTATTAGCGCCGATACCAGAGGCCGTATAATTTTACACCATGGAACAGCAAATCCTTATCGAATATATTTTTACTTGCAGGAACGAGTCCAAGAGGCGACTGATAAACGAAAGAGAAGCGGCTATTCCACCAAGGAAATTACCGGGAATCATTTAGGGCGAGTGCGGAGGACGAGAAACAGAGAGCGAGAGAGAGACAGAGAGAGAGAGAGAGAGAGAGAGAGAGAGAGCGCAAGAGAGGGAAGTTTTTTGCTACGGCAAGAAAATTCCGCGATGGTAACATCGCGCCGCCATGAATTCCGCCTTTCACGGAGATAAATAACAGTAAAGCGTAAAGCAAAGACATCCAGCGAGCTGCGGGAGGCCACCCCCACGATCCCCGTCGATATTCTGCATCGACTGCCGCCCCCGCACACCCCTATACACCCCCATCACCTCTTAGAACTGTGGCCGGCTTGTGTATCGCAGACGGGAAATAAATATGCGACGTTCTTCCCGCCGCAGCCCACCGTGAAATGCGTATAATCTTCAAACGAAGGCGTTCACGGGATCGCGACACAGCGCGGCGCGGCGCGGCGGCGTCGACGCCCTTTTTGCCGGGTAGGGTCGAAGGCACCTGGAAAAGATTTCTGCCAATTATCAGGAGCGCCTTTTGATCTGGCCATGTTGATTCGTAAAACTCTTACTTCCATCTCTAAGCAAAAAAATAAGCGAAGAGGGTGTTTTCTGTTTACGCCGCCGCCGACGACGACGAGCTGACAGACTTTTCCGCGATCCTCTCTCTTTTTACACACGGATCCGTCGAAGGGGTTCCGAAGGAAAGTTTCCTGACGGTTTCCTTATTTGTCTGGCAATTACTTATCCGGAAGAAATTAGTGGGGAGTCGGTCTCTCTCCCTTCTGGACCCGTTAGATACCCGCGGTGTCTTTTTACGAATGCCTGATTCCCGAAGTTCGGGCTCGTCTGGATCCGTAATTGGCTGGCTTTCAGAGAATACTGAACGGTCCTGTATGGTCGTTTAGTTCAAATATGAACAATCATGTTTCTCTATTTTGTTATCCGGCAGGCTGAAGAATTGGATAAAAAATTACATCCGGATTTAACAGTATGATTTTATTAACGTTATCTGAGTATAGTCTATTAGTAAGCGTAAGCGTAGACGATTAATTCTATCAATTGCTTAAACGATAGATAAGAAGAAGCTGAGCTTATCAGCTGTTCTTCTTCTCTCTTAGAATGTCTATTATTGGATCTACCGATAATGCGATGATTCAGTAAGTAATCTGCCATTCGTTCAATAAGCTGCGTATCGTACACACAATTCACAAAAATGAAAAAGATAATTACATTTATATTCGACCTCAATCACGGATTTATTTCAAGTGAAAGTGCTGCATTCGAAGAAGACTTCTTTCGGATAAATGAGCCCCAAATGTCACAAATAATAAATGTATACCGTGTCAAGAATAAAGGGGACCAGATTAAGAAGGGAATACGGTATGAAAGATCGATTTATCAAGATTTACACTTCGTAAAAGATTTCTAATTCTTGCTCTTTATTCTGCTCCCCATTAAAATTTGACGAGGACACATAGATGGCAGGCGAACCGAGTTTTCCTGATAATAAAAACGACTATTGTCATGTTAAGTAGTAGCCTCTCATCCCCACCACGCCGTGATATCTTATCCGACAGAAGAAGACGACAAAAGTTAGGCCCATCATCCATAATTATATAAAGTTTAGCTTGTCGCAATATTTGAAACACATTGCAACATTTCATTTCATTTCTTTTCTTTCTTATAGTATGTCCATGCAGTTTAAGACCGTCTTTTCAGCAGGGAACAAAAATTATATTATTAGCAGACAGTTCAGTTATCAGTAGATTGTGGGTCTTTATGCAAAAGAAAAATTCTTATCATCGATTACAAGGGACATAGAAATTGAATAAATTATTTCAAAATAACGTGATATCTTATTTTATGCATTTATGGCTCATAAAAATTTTCAAATAATGCTGGAGTATTAAATTCGACAGAATTTGGTACGATTTTTATTTATTTTGAATCTACAAATGCTATTACCAATGAATATAGGATTCTATTTGGTCCCACTTTCTTAAAATTTGTCTACAAAATTTGAAATGTTCATACACATACACAATCTAATTATTAGCATCGCGTAAACTGCGTCTGCGTAAATAAATTTTTTAGAATTTTAAAATTGCCAATCTGCAACGATTATCCAAAAAGAAGAGTCACAATCATTCTAAAGACAACTTATCTACATACCTGGCTTTCGATAGATTTGATCACGCCTCAAGACTGACTCACAAATCCCGGAAATTGATAGGCACCTTGAAAGGATAGGAACAATCACTGATCCACCAATCTTATCGTCGTATTCTTGACAATCCTCATAACAAATGTTAACGATATTCCCGGTTGGTTAGTATAGCTTGTAGCCGTCGTACAGAGATGTCGTCTGGTAGCAAATGAATTGCTGTTTTAATTATATACGCACACAGGTCCGGTTTGTCAATCGGCCCTTGGAAAGTTTGCGAGCCGAAACGAATATTAACAGAGGCGAATAGAGCGACGACAGCAATACACATATCCGTATTTGAACGAATCCTGTGGAAGGGTCGAGGTCACCGCTAGGGGCAGGGGAGGGGAGGGGGCAAACCCATGGCAAACCTATGGGATGGACCGTCCACGAAAGCCAGCGGGAGCTTTTTAACTGGCGGATACCACCCCGATCGGTCGCTTCAGATTAATTTCATCATGAATGTTGGCCCAACACTCGAGATTCAACCGCAGCCAAACACCCTCCACGATACTCTATTAACAGTTTAAAGCGTATTACAGTCGCGACGCGAGCTTGTTTCGAGTGTGTGCGATGAACCTGGTCAAAGCTCGACCGGTGCGCTGTGACGAATATTTTTGATAAATATGTTACCGTCACGAGATAGTTACGCATCCGGACTAAGGGCACACCGATGGAATATTTTGTGTCCCGCGGATGTTCATCGCATATCTATAACAAACTTTTTTTTTGACGTTGTCCATTTATTACGCAGGTGGGCTAAACCAATTTATGGACATTTGGGATTATTATTTGAACGGCAAAATAACTGCTGAAACTGCAATAAGATTGATTTTTCTTGAAATTTTTAATATAAAAGTGTTCTATTCTTCTATATAATCTTTCTTGTAAACGAGAAAACGTCTAAAAGCCTGTGGATTTGTGCATTTGTAATAAAAATTAGTAGATCAAACACAACACCCTAAAAATTTGTTGATCCTTCACTTTCCCCATTTTCTTGCAATTACAATTTTTATTATGCATAAGTCTTGTTACTGTACATACTAAGGACTTGAAGCTCGTTTATAGTACTATATCACACGCATGCTACACGATCTTAAATGAATAATAAATTTATTCAGTTACCTAATAATAAATTATTAGAAACAGAGGGGCAACAATTATTTCCTTACCCACCCCACTGCGAGACCTCCGCCACTTTCGGTTCCATTCAGTAATAACAGACATCGAAGATATCTTACCAAGGTTCCCGCCATTGATATTAAAAGGAAACTTCACAAGGTTCCCGAAGCGTTCCACGTCGCTCTTTACAATGTACCTAATCGAGAACACTCTGAAAGCGTGGTCTCAGACGATTAGCGCAAGATTTAAAAAAAGAGAGAAAAGCGATCCCGCGAGCGGAGGGTTGAAAATCACGGGGCGACCTTCTTAGGAGGACCGGGGGTTGCGAAGGGGGGCAGGGTCAGGAGATGGTAGTCAGTTCGGCGATCTTAGCAGAGGATTACGTAGAATTAAATCCCGGACGGGGGCGTGCCCCCGTAACACTTAATTTTTCCCTCGATTTTTTAATCTGCCGGTAAATATCGTTCCACTCTGTCCCCCCTTTACCCTGAGCTAGTCGACGGTCCGCGTCTTCTCCTTGCTCCCCCCTCCTCCCCTCTCTCTCTCTCTCTCTCTCTCTCTCTCTCGCTCGCCATCGTCAAAGGAGGAACCCATTTAAAAACCTCATCAATGCTTAAGCCCCCGTGCTACCATAGGAACTAATCCCTCCTATTTTAACGCAGAACGAAGGTGAGAGAGTGAACCGCGAATAAAAGAAAGAGAGGGCCGGACGGATGCAGCGGTACGCGCTTTTAAAAGTAAGACTCTGCCTTTATTAGTAGATACAACAGTTTTATTTCCACCGAAAAAGGCAAAGAAGGAAGAAGGTGGAGAGCGAGAGAGATTCCTCGGATCGAGATCTCCCTTTGTTTCTCTCTCCAGTCACCGTTTCACTCGAACGGGCGCCACCGTTTTCCAGAAACGAGCTTACCCGGGCTTCCGACCTTTCAGGTACGTCTAATTGCCAGCCAACTGTGCAAAACGTGATAACACGCTGCTCTCGATGACCTAACGATCGCGTAATCGATGTGTTGTTGTTACATCGTTCAGAGATCGAAACAGCTCCGAAACTTTTTGATAGAAGAAAAATATGCGTACATACATATTTTCTATCCTTGTGTGAAGGCAAAATTATAGGATCACGAAATAATCTTGATTTGTTTTGTATTCGATAATTTTCCATCCAAAATACATGAAAATATATTTATTAAAGTGAACTACATTGGCCACTTAAATGTATCCCGATAATTATTTAATGCGTAATCATTAATAATATCTATAACTATTTGTGAGTTTCAATGAAATTTTACTATCTCACTGCGTTTCTATTTGCCATTTCGATACAGATGGATATTAACCCTTTGCACTTGACTGTCCCCTCTGAGGCACCACCAAAAATTACTATTCTATATTCGAAAAAATTCCTACACTGCTATCTATCTTTGTATTTAAAAAATTGTTTAATTATGGCACGAGTAAATATGATTTTGTGTAAAAACGAGGTCATAGTGATTCGATCGACAGTTTCTTTTTATTTTTCCTGTTGCTTGTAGGTTACAACAAAGCAATTAAAAAGAGGCCTGTTTAGATGCGAGAGAAGGAGCCCAATCGACAAGTTCACCAAAAATGAAGAAGGCCATATGTAGACTGGAGATTTTTATGCAAAATAAAAATGTTTTGAGTTGATTGTGAGAAGCAGGAATAACATAAAAAAAATTGATCTTATCCCTTAACGACTTTGTTACATTAAAAGCAACATTACAACATTCTTGAATTATTAAATTCTTGTGCTGTTTTATATTTCGCACAAGCAATTTCTTCATAATTGTCTAAAGATCCGCAGTCTAGTCATATACATACAACAAAAATAAACCAGATTACACGAAACGTTCGAATTCTGGAGTCAAGATAGCTTCGAGTGCAAAGGTTTAAATATAATTAAATTGAACGATCGAATGTTTAAAGTACATTTTGAAGTTCCAGTGAAAGGGTTAAAGTCTGCAATATTACCAGACGAATGTCGGTGTGAAATATTTGATACGGGTAGCATGAATCGGTAGCTATACGGTAGCTATCAACTCTACGCGAAATAATTTGATTAAAGGTCGGATAATGATTTCCACGGTGGAAATCGACTTTCGTGGAAGTTGTAATCACACGGAGCACATCCTGCCCCCGCCGCCCCCGACAGTTTGCATATAAAATCATCTCGAGCAGTTTAGCGACGCGGCTGATGGAAACTTCATTTTAGGGCGGGTTCGGAGGTTGGGTTGCGGCGGGTCTCTCTTTTTCCCAACCGTCTCCTCCACTCAAATAATAATGTGGCTTAATTACATGAGGACAAGTCGATATGTTAGCGATACAAATATTTAGAGGGTGGACGGCGAGTAGCCGTGGAACGATGTTATTAGTAAATTAACCAACATCAAAGAAAATGCTGGCGATGGTCACTTACTCTGCTAATGGAAAGCCAGCATCCTCCTTCCGCGAGATATCTATAGATGTACTTACATACGCCTGTACAGATACATTTCTATATTTCTCTCGTACAGCTCGGGACACCGTGTGATCGCTGTGATTACGTATGGTTCTGTCTAAGAACCCTCGATGCTGCGTACACCCTCCTATGAGTAATTAATCTTTTTAATCATCTCACGAAAAAGGATTACATTTCCCTTTCTACGGAAAACTAGAAAATGTTTGTACAGAAGTTTACAGAGAGTATATAAATGAATCTATCCATGATCTTCAACAATTTTCAATTTACACGTAAATTCGTCACATTGTGTTTCATTCACAATTTTATATTTCAAATGAATACATCAAATTGCAACACTGCCAAAGAGAAACAGGAACTAGGACATTTTCGAAAGAGAACTAAGGGTCAAATCTCACCCCCATCAAGCGTTTTAACATTAATAGGATATGTACATACAATCTACATATATTCACTATACATAAATTAAAAAATATGAGAACAGCCACCTATAAAAAATTGTAGAAGAAGAAATAAGTTTAATGTGGCCATCAAGAAGGGTAGTAGAAGGGCGTGTGTCCAAATTACATACTGATCAGTAGACTGCGGATCTTTATGCATTTATGAAGAAATTAGTTGGGTGAAATATAAAACAGTAATAGATTAGAAAAATTTAAGAATATTGTAATGTTGTTTTTAACGTAACAAAGTCGTTAAGGGATGAAATCAATTTTATAATTTGAATATTTTTATTTTGCATAAAGATCCGCAGTCCACTGATCAGTTTAACACACGGATGACGGAGCCTGGGTCCACTTCGACGATTAATTTTAATTGGAGTATAGTTCGTTGGCTTCAATAAAACTATGTTTTAAAAAATCGATCAAGAATCACCTGAATGGCATTGCCATCTGTACAACCATCAAAAACGTTCGCCTCTTGAGTAGTGAAAAAATGAATTTGAGTATTTACGACAAAAATGGGTGGTAAAAAAAAGAATTTACGAACGTGTGTTATTTTTAACGGAAGTTATTCAAACAGGAAAGAAAAGTTTTCATGAAGATCCGCATATGTGTGAATTCTTGCCGAACTCACCCCTAGCGTCTCCAAATGCCTTGGAATTACACCGAATTTTCGTGTTTCTTTCCGTGGCTTGGAAGATTGATCCGACCGGCGATCCTTGAGCACGATGATTCATTGATCACGTTGGATCACGATTGGTTAAGGGGATGATGCATGTGGGGGGTTGACGCGGACATCTAGAAGCCTGCGCCTGTGTACATTCGCCGAGAGAAGACCTCGTTCCTCTGATTTTCTGGCATCGCTTCTTCCGCCGTTACTCCCGGGTCTTAAGGGTGATTTCTTTTCGTTCCTGGCCCCGGCAGACTAAATTTCGCGCGTTAAGCCCTGGGTGTAATCCTGCCCTTAATATTCAAAAACGTGATCGCCCTGCCAAGCGTCCCGAGGAGAGGAAGGAGCTGGCCCGAGAGAGGAGTCGAGAGAGCCCACGCTCTCGTCCGAACGAACTGGGCGAACGGGGGAAGCTTTTCATATGCTAATTGGCATTCGTCATTTTCTTATGGCGACGACTTAAGTGTGCTTAGGCGTGCTAACTCCTTTACCGAGGCGTTAGACCGAGGCCAAGCCCGGTGAGACTGGCCCCCGTCCGCCATCTTTGAAATTGGACGGTATCTGGATTTGCCCTGATAGAACGGAAATTTGACTGCCGACGATGAATACGTAATTCGCATTGTCTCCGGCTGCTTCTGCCGATCCGATAGGGCTGGGCGAGGCTAAAAATTCGACAGGTAAAATATTAGATATAAAGGTCGCCACACACAGGATCCGTCTTGTCGCCTCTTTTACTTGCTCAGTCATAAGTGGCGCAAGACATGGTCCCTGGCCGAAACATTCGGACCACTCACAATTTGCGTGTTTTTAGTGAGGTCCCAGATGATATTTAATTGTTAATTTTACGTACTTATTAACGATTATTTGCATGATGATATTTTTTAATTGTGCTGCATTTATTTGTACCGTTTGGAAATTACGAATCTCTCTTGTACACTAAATATTTATTGGAAAAATGCCTAACAAACTGTTAGTTCTTTTAAGACTTATAATATAATATAAAAACTAGAAAAAAATAAACTAAATTACTTATAACTAGACAAAATAAAGATGTTCCGCATTGATTCTGGGAAGCAGAAGTAAAATAAAAATTAATTTCATCCCTTAATGATTTTGTTGCATTGAAATTACGATATTCTTAAATTTGTCTAATCTTTTATTGGTTTATATTTCTCCCAGCCAATTTCTTCATAAATGCATAAAAATCCTAAGTCTACTTATAACTGAGTTAGCTATACATTATTCAGCATATGTTAAATAATTAAAAATGAATAAACGACACCAATATATATGTATATAATATTTAGTCGAATATATGTACATATACACATCATCTGGAATAATGTTTCATTATACTTTCATATCTCTGAAAGTTTTACTTAATGCTTTCTTTTGAATCGTCCTTTTCTGCGTAGTTGCTAAATGTTCTAAAAATATTTATAAAGAGTCATATAATATGTTTAGAACATTTAGCAATTACAAGAACCATATTAAGTGTCTTATTCATTATTATACGTAGAAATGATATCCCTATTAATAATTATATACGTAATAGGGATTATTATTTTACAGTCATAATTAATAATTGGAACACACCTGTGCGAATAATTGATTGATGCAACAATTTTCTACAAAACGGAAAGAAAACTATACCAACTTCCTCTGCCATATAAATGTGAACCAACAAATGTTTTCATTTTTGTTCACTTCTTATAATATCATCCCGAATTTAATAGACACAGTTTTGCTATGTATCATAGTTGTCACGACAGAAACAACTGTGTAACTATAATATTTAACCTGCCTTGAAGAAACCCGTTTGTGATGCAACCATCTGAATTGATGTAATTGTTACAGAACAAGCGAAGGATTCTCCATGTGATAAGTTAATTATCGACTCTGTTATGACTGTACAAATTAAATGGATCTTATCCACTGCACATAACTTCTCCTACTATTTTATCAATCAACTTCTCCCTACAACAAATTGGACAAAAACGAAATAATTATCTTATAAAAAGTTCATAGCTATCCAAAGAATATCGTATTCACGATATTCATCGAATAAATATTATCCGAATTCCATCGTATTTCCTTTTCTCCCTTTCTCCATTTTTCTTCTATTTTGAGCAAATACGAACTTGACAATTGCGAAGACCTACAAGAAAAATCAAGTTCTCTGTTAAACACACAAAATACATTCATTAACATACAAGATATTAACAAGATTAAAATAAATTCCACAGTAAAAATTGGATCTCAAAGTACTCATTGGAACATCCCTTCCAAAATTACTAACAACTTCCTCCAACAATTTTATTGTGGTGTATACATGATGTGGACACAAGCAAAATTAAAATAGCGAACCACTAAGTCATGTGTTAAAATTGAAATAAGATAATCTAATCCAAATTGCTTACAACTTTCTCCAATAGTCACTCTTGCACCTTCAAAGTTCCAGCAGTAGTCTCAATACAGTCTATAAATACTGTAGACACGGTCAAAATTAAAATCTACAATTATTGTATCGTGTGTTAAAATTACAATTAAAAAAATGGGGTTCCAAGCCCCCCTTCTCAAAATTACTTACAACTTGCTCGAATAGTCAGACTCGGAACATTCCGACTTTATTAATCCTTGGTTCATTGATGAGGCTACAAACACTCGATTAGGTGTCGGTCGACATACCAGGTACACGTAAATATTTTTGTCGTCGGTGACGAGGTATGTACGAGCAATGGCATCGTCGGTATCGCAGCACATGCGTATATTACAGTCTAACTTTATCAGAAGATATCTGAGCAGCGTATCTGTAATAAGATAACGTGCGGGTTCGTCGATTAAAAGTGCCGCGCCTGTGGCCTCACGTTGGTCGTGTTGGTGTGTCCGATTCGCTCCGTTTTCGTGAAAAGAAAGGAAGTCTATCGTTTCGGGATTCTAAAACGACATCGTGTCGCTATAGCCGCGCCATTATGTGATTGAACTAACAGTTTCGCTGCTGCACCTGTACAAAAAAGTATCGGCGCTCTCCCGTCGAGCGCGAGTGGCAAGAAATCGCACGAGCCGATCGGATTATTCCCGAAACAGTAAGTGAACAACTCAATTTGGCCAACCGGTCGGGAAGTCCCATCGATCACCGATCAACTAATAATTCGACGATCAGCCTGCGTTCTCACCATTTTCGACACGATACGGATCGTAGACATTTGTAGTTCCAGGAATCCTCTTCGAGGAGACGTCATCAGGTGATTCACGATGACACACAAACCATCGCATGCGTGCAACACGCTCTACATTTGTCTAGGTTTATGACAGTTCCAGCGAAAATTAGCATTGCATGGAACTTCTTTTACGATATGTGTGTAGTAACTATTTCACGTTGGACGCGCGATCAGTAGATGTGTGTGATTCGGTGGTACGTTTGTTAATGGACTAATTGATTCTGTGTTGTTGAACGCGTTCGATTTGCTGCCCAATTTGTGTGATTAGATGGTTCTCTTCAAACAGAGACAATGTTCATTCGTTCAGCAACGAATTTGAAATCGTCAATTTTCGCATAAGCAGTTCGGACATTATTAATCCTTGCATTTGAACATATTTACTGTTTGTTTATTTTATTTTGTACTACTCCCGAATGTACGAAATTCAATTACTCACGCGGGAGCATCGTATTGTATCGTTTCGACAAATTATATGATGTTATTTTAGCTGTAACACGAAGTTCAATGAACTCCATTACAGTTTTCATCTATTCTTAATCTACTGCGCTCGATGACTCGGTGCAACAAAATTTGAAAGAATTTTATTTCTGAAAACTCTTAAACGTACTCTTAGACGGCCGGCATTTACTAATAAATATTACTAAATTCCGGCATGGATAATAATATAGAAGACGTACAGTGAAATTAAAACTGTAATAAAATATTTTCTTTATCAATTGGTAATGAGTAGACAATAGGATATCGATACTTTGAAATTCATGTAATATTTCTAAGATTTGGAATTACCAATTTCTGTCGTAGAAGTATAAAATTGGTAATCTACGGTGGATAATCAAATTATTCTTATTAGTTTCTTTAAATGTAATACTTTAGATGAAGTAATCCGCCACATGCGCACTAAATATTAGGTGAAGTAAAAAGTTCTGAGCGTTTTTCGCTTATATAAATTAAGCGAAACACGCTCAGAACTTTTTACTTCACCTAATATATTTTTCGTGGCTCTAATAATAATTTGGTTACCCACTGTCACAGTAAACTGAAAGATCACGCGGTAGTCTATCTTCAGGCGCACAACTTTGTTTCAAAGGAATGACTATACGCCTCCATGAAGTGGTGAGGTCTGAAGTGGAAGGTGGTTTGACAGGACCAGCCAACCCGATACCGAACGAGTCGATCGACTGCGGTTGTGCACAAGTGCCATGCCCGAAATTAGCAAGATTCGCGACGCGAGGACTATTCATCGGGCTGCTGTCATGGATAGGCTTGATTCAAGCGGCTGCGTACGGATATTTTTACGTGGCTGGGCCCACGATCGCGAGAAGATTCCAAATCGATACTTACTTGATGGGTAAATACTCCTTGATCTCGCATCTTGTTGCATGACAATTCAAAAAGTTATCATCTATTGGATTGGAATAAATTTCAAAGATAAAATCAAGATATCTAATTGAATAAATCTACGAGTAAATATCTTCATTTCATCTTTGAATTTTATTGAAAATATGTTACTGAATAAATCTATGAATAAATATTATTCCGTTCCATTGCTTGAGCCATTTTTGAGGTAACTTATCATGTTATCTTATATTATATCATGTTTGCTTATATTAAAAACGCATGAAAGTAATTTATACAATTCTAATGTTGTTACTATTTATAAATGATATATATTACGGTCGGTTTTTCGAAAGTCATAATAGCTGTCCGCCCTTCACACTCGCAACGTATAGGTAAAGTGCTATTATGACCACAAGTATATTTGAAGTGTCATCTTTAGAAAAATACAGCACAGTTATGTGGTTTGTTATTCTGGGCTGCAGGCACACTCTTCAATGTTTAATTTACTTTATTCTTGAAATTCAAACGTTTGATAACGTTATTTTTATTTCTTTTCTTATCACACACAACAACCTCATATTATGTTCTCATTCATCTCTTAATACTAATTTAATTCAATTTACAATTGTTCTTAAAATTTAAATTACAACTCACGCCATTTTTATTTCTTTCCTTCTCACGCTCACGCTACTGCTCACTCACTATGCTACCCAATCGCTCACCTTGCCCTGTCACCGTTAGCTGCCTCATCCCACCCTCTTCTTCCTCCATCTCCTACCCTCCTTATTGTATTCAACCCCCTCATCCAGCTTTTCTCTCCTCCGTCTTCCTTCAGAATCCTTTCTGTCGTCCCTCTTCCTCTCCTCCACCCCTCCTGGGTTGATACAACCCTTCATATGTTCTCAATTTTCATCCCCTTCACCCACACACCCGAAGCTTGCATAAATTATTTAGTGTAATTAGTGGAATAAGGTAAATATTCAACACTTCGAATCTGAAATTCATGTATGCATGAGTATATTGATTCTTTCTGAAGATGTTGTTATGCTTCATCGGGTATTGATAAATATTGTGTAGGTACGAGCTTTGTGTTTGTTAAGTTGTTGCAAAATTAGAATCGATTGGTTGTTCGACGTAGTTATCTAATATTTATGTGATAAACTTTTTGAAGAGGTAACAAGTACTATAAATACTAACCAGTGAAATTGTATTTTACAGAATGGGTCCTAGCAATACCAGATTTGATACCCTTCCTTCTCGGTTTACTCGTCGCGTATTGGGGTGATAGGATTCACAGAGTCGCATGGGTCGGAGGTATAGTCCTCCTACAAAGCGCTTCATACTTCGTCATGATTATCCCCCATTTGACACATCAAACTAAAGTCGTCGATGAGACCGAAGACATGATGAGAACTGTATATGAACATGCAGGTAAGCAACAAAATAAAATTACACTAGGATACTTCCTTAGCAGTAGTTACACGATTGTAGTCATCAATTATTTATTTAATTCATTAAATTGCTTTCTTTTACAAATCCCTTATAATAATTTTGAGTATGGCATATTTAGGGTTGCTTATAAACTTTTGTGATTATTATTTCATAGCTGAACAATCGTTTTTTAAACAATCAGTCGATGAAGTACGTAATGATTGTTTAACATGACTTATTATTAATACTTTTCTATACTTCGAAGCTAAATGTTCACTGTTAATTGTTAAATTTTCCTTTTTCCAGACGATAATCGAGATTTGTGTTCTGGAACCTCAACTAAAATAGTCGCGAAAGATGAGGAACCGTGTTACTTTACGTTCGCTGCTTTGGTTATCGTGCAAATTATAACCGGAATTGCAAACATTTCGTATTATGCACTGGCAATTTCTTATTTGGACGACAACACGAAAAAGAAACACGTTGCTGGATTCATCGGCGTCGCTATTGCTGTGAAAATTGTCGGCGTTCTTCTGGGTTTCATGTTGGCATGGGTGTGTCTCAGGTGAGCGAACCTAATAAATTGTGGTAATTAAAATTTCAGCAAACCTACCGAACAACAGTAATATACATTTCAGCACACCTGACAAACAACAATAATCTTTAAATTCAAGCGGCTTCAATACAATTATAAATCGTCACTTAATAAGTCAATAATATTTCATTCTCCTCAATATTCCAAATTATTCTAAAACTATCTGTGCAGTTTAGCTACGTAACGTACGCAATCTTTAAAGACTTTTAATGTAATTTTCATAGGAAATTTTGATCCAAACAATACAATAATATAGAATAGTATGATAATATTTTGGCATTCTTTTTTCGCTCAGGTTAGATGCGGTAACCCTAACTACGATTGACTCATACAGAGCACACATCGGTGCATGGTGGCTAGGACTGCCAATTTTAACAGTGTTGCTGATAGTACCTGGTTTGCTACTGTCATGGTTCCCTAGAATGCTACCATCTCAGGTAACTCCTGGAAATGATCCACTTCAACATTAAAAAATAATATCCAATCACATTGCTTCCTGAACACAGAAACTTTCGCGTAATAATTTTAATCTAATTTTTATGTTAATCGCACGTATAAAATCATTATACGGCAATAATAGACAATACAATGTTTTCCCTAAGTAGCCTAAGTTGTATGTTCATATTATTATGGGACAATTTTCATAATTGTTTATAACGTTACCAGGTTGTTGAACGAGCCGCAGTCGCGCTGTTAACTAACACTTCGAACAGACCAAGTCGAACGCTTCGTCGATTTGCCAGCGAGAAACCAGAAAATCCTGGTTTCCTTTCGTCCGTGGGCAGGTTGTTCACTAACAAAATTTTAATATTTATCGTACTTGCGTACACGCTTTACATGATGGCTACGGTGAATTTCATGGTGTACGAGAATCTCATTATACAAGCGAGATTTCACGTGCCGAAGCCAACTGGACTGCTACTCGGTTTCAATGATCCGATAGTCTCGAGGCTGGCAACAAGTAAGATCAAATTTACTGTAATCAATCTTTTTTCTCCACTTTACAATCGAAGAAAATCTATGCATTTACCTGCCAGTTCTTTGGATTCTTAAACTGAGGACTTCTCTATCAGCTTTCAAAAGTTTCCAACTCTTTTAGTGGCATTACAGCTTAAAACGTTTTCATATTTTCTATCTCCAAAAGATTAATTGCGTTAAAGCACGAACATTATCAAGTGTAATGTAAAAGACTGCGTTCTTAAATCTGTTACAATTTCTCAGAAAAAAAATGGAATAGAAGTTCTCTTAAGTTTCCGAATTTTTGGAATGATATATATATACTTCTTTTTCAGCTTACAAAATTTCAATCCAATTTTAGGGCCATTATATCTTAAAACGTTTTCATATTTTCTATATTTTAAAATGTTAAAAATCGAAGCTTGACCATTACCGAATAAAATGCGAGAGATTACGATTTTATAAATCTGTTTACATTTTCCCAGAAAAAAGTGGGTCAATACTTATTAATTAGGTTTCAATGCTTTTGAGCTTAAAACGTGTATTATCAATACAATTTCGTTTCAGACGTTTTGAAGCCAATCCTGATTGGTCTGCTCGTGATGATTTCGGGGCTGATAATGTCGAAAGCGAAACCCAATGCCAGAAGTGTCGTAGCATACGGTGTAGTAATTACCTTCTTTGCAGCTGGAATTGTTGTCGCGCTCACTTTAACATCCTGTGAGAAGAGACCTATCGTTGAAACGGACGAGAAAGGACAGTGAGTAAATCGATAGTTAGGGAAACTCTAAATCGAAGGTGAAGTCGAGGAAGATGATTCTCTGCTGACATAAAATCTTAAAAACAGGAGACTATTATGATAACATAAAAAAGTAGTGATATATTATTTCCAGAATTTCATTACCAACCTACTGCAACAGAAATTGCAGTTGCTCCAACGATGCCGATTTCCGTCCTGTTTGCGAGAGCAAAGGCACTGTCACTTATTACAGTCCTTGCCATGCCGGGTGCCATTCCTCCGAATACAAGAATGGTAGAACGGTTTATAGCAATTGCAATTGCGTGAAAGATACAGAAATGTACGATGGCCCTTGCGATGAGAACGCCTGTCAAACTAGTTGGGTAATGTTTGAGGTGAGTACATCATCGTAACGCAAAAGGTCACCTTCGTTTTTTAAGTGGCACTACATATTTTTCAGTACATAATATTATTGCTAGTGTCAAGACCTGGGTTACCATATTTTGCGGGTATCGGGTATCTCGGTTACCCGATACCCGCAAAATATGGTAACCCTGGTCAAGACGAGTTCAATAGACTAGTGCAGTGGTCGGCAACCTCATTAGTTAAATTTCTTTATAAATTTACTAGATATCATAAACTAGATATTATACTTTATAATAATCTTATTTATTGATAAATAGACTGCGGATGTTTCTGCATTAATAGCAAAATTAAGTAGATGAAATTCGAAATTTTTAAAATTGAAAATGTCGATATATGATTTCTCCTCTATTCAAATCATTAACTGAAGAAATAACGTTCAATTTAGTTTCTATTCCTTACAATCGATGCAGACAATTTTTATTTTGCATACAGATCCGCAGTCTATTGATAAAAATAGAGTAGTAATTGCTCTTTATTGAAATTTAGATATAACACACTGACCGATTGAAAATTGTATTAAAATACTATTAAATTAAAATAAAATAGATTTATTTTACACGCGTGATTCGTGGAAGAGCCGCACCCAAGTATCCAAAGAGCCTAAGTGAACTATGACCTTGACAGGACCTTGACAGTAAGGTCTTAACAGTGAGGCAGGATTGTGTTGTTGATATTTCTTTCGAGAGATCAATATCAACAACCATTCTTTTATTATAACTGGTGCCATCCTGCATTTCTGTTGCGGAATCAACAGAATCGTCACAGAGAGGCGCAAGTGTTACTCTTCACAGGCGAGGCACAGAAGTTAGGTGCAACAACGGTGTCGGAATTTATCTGTGGGAAATTCGAGTGAACCGGAGACTTCGGGATTCGTAACCGGGACAGTCGATTGGAAACCCAGTTGCTGGGACTGTCTTAACAACCCAAGTCTGTCTTACTGTCAAAGTCATAGTATACCAGGCCGTTGAACTTGTCTTGACATATGCAATGATATTAGGAAAGATCAGAAACAAGTTGTCGTTGCCTGTCCAATATTTCTAATGTTAAACTAATTTGAAATTATAATAATAAATAATGATTTGTTCCAGCTTGGTACCATGTTGGTATACGCACTGATCGCAACAATGTGCATAGGAGACTTCTTAATAGTCCTGAGAGCAAGCTATACGCAGGACAAGGCAATCAGCATAGGCTTCTGGATGATGTGGTCTGCCGTCGTCATAAACGTCGGTGGAAAATTCCTGTACGATTCAATAGCCAAGCTAACCTGCCATTATTGGGGAACCAAAAGATCGAAGTGTCACCTCCATGAAAGTTTAAAGCTTGGAGACTATCTGTGTTACCTGACGGCAGCCATCTTGGTCCTGAGTATCCTGATCAAAGTCGTTCTATGGTACCTCTGCAAGAACGTGCAGCTCTACGCGCAACAAACCAAGCAGACCTCGACTGGCACTGAAATGCAACGACTGATGTCGAGACTGACTGCGAGGCAAACGCAACCGATTACTGGGAGCAATAACAGTAAATTATATTGATTATCAACTGTTGCATTTGTATCAGTATCACCACAGTGCCAAAACATATTTTCTTCTAATTTCTACAACCTCTATACATATAATCAAAAATAAGTTTCAAAAGTCGGAACTCTATGTTCATAGTGTAGCCATTCTTTAATTGGTAGTTATTTCAAACTTTGTTTACGCATCATGTAGTCGACTAATTCTTCCAAGTTTCTGATAAAGCTCGAATCATTTCAAAGCGTGCATGGAGACTGTTTCGACTGGCTGTATCTCGTATCGTAACTCAACGACGACTCAACCAAGCTAACACTAAAATTCTAATCACGAAAATTACATCCACAGACGACACGGTACAAGTGGAAGTAACGAATGGGCCAGCACCGAAACCGTCGGAAAGAGAAGATGAACAGAACGAGTCCGTGCCCCTGAAGTACGGTCCCCTGGGTCCAGGTGATCGTCGAACAGGTTCGAAGTCATCCCTGAGTCAAGCATCGCACTCTCGACGGTCCGATATACGAACTTTGGACTCCGAGGACGATTTGAGCACCAGCGACGAAGAGGGCAAGAAAAACTCCAGCCCGAAGGTAGCCTACAGACCTCTGGACATCGACTCCGACGTGGAGAGCGACCTGAGCGGCACGGCTCCAAGGTCGCGCAAACGAATCCACAGCAAAGACTACGACCGCGTATACGAAGACCCATCTCCATCCGTTCTAAAGCCATCGTCCAAACGCGAATTCCCGGACCCTGCTAACTACGACGACCCAAGATTAACCAGAAGACTGGAATCCGAACAGAACGGCTACGTGGATGGCTCTAAGAAGACCGACAGCTTCGAGTACTCGAAAAATAATAGAAAACGACAAGGAGACTTCAACGAAGTTGGTATACCTGTAGTCGATGAATATCCTCCAAAAACACAGGGCTCATCGTTCGTCAAGGACGTGAAGTCGCTGATCAATCAGTACGAGCATTCTGATCAGCCTGACGTGGACGCCGAGTCTGTGAAATCTACGGAAAGTGGACGTGTGCAGTATAGAGTGGTTGCTGGCATCCCCCTGGTCGCTATGGCGTCCAAGAGACAGTCCAAGGGTCCTTCTTCGCCGGGGCTCAGCAGTTTCAGCACTGGCAAACCCCCTGAAGACCCAGCCGAGTCGCGTCAGAGCAACAGCCCGAAAATGTCCGTCGACAAGGGCAGCAAGGGAACGCTGCACACGGATTTTTAGTGACGAATGCTGCGGGTTACCTTGTTAGAGGACGGGACCAAGTGACGAACAATCGTTTCATGTTGTTATACTGCCTGTACTTTTTAATGTTTTGTATGAGAATGCATAAAAAGATTTTATTTATTCAACACATCCGGTTCTTTCCCTGCTGCCTGCTATACGATCATGCGATTGCAGACTAAAGCTCTTTATGCAAAGAAAAATTATATCCAAGCCGATTGTAGGGGACGGTTTCACATTGGAATATTACCTTTTCATTTTAAAGATCCAGAAACTCCATTGAATTGCGAATCTATTTATTATGGAGCCCTGGAGGGGTGGGGAGGGGGGTCTGTTTTTACCACGTTTTTATTAGCTCGCTTTCTTGCCTGTCTGTCTGTTTGTTTGTCTGTTCGGTAGAAATTTTGAAATTGATTGTAAATTTCTGAAAATGTTAATTTAAATTGTATAAAAAAGTATTTACTGTTTACTGTTTACCACCTCTACTGTTGCATTATTTTTAATCGATTAGAAATGTTTTAAAAAAAGGAATAAATGTCTAAATGGCTCCTGTACTTTTCACAGAACACAGAAAATATTTATTTCGCATGAAAATCCACAAATCTACGTTGGAGTTCTGTGTAGTCGGTGGTTTAACCGTGCACTCCATCTTTCGGTTCCAAGGAGACTACAATGAACAACCCCACAGAATTTCATCTACTACAGTTTTATTTCGAAAATCCTTTGGCAGGTTTGTATCTTCGGTATACAATAGGTATCATAACGCTGATCACAATTGTTTTCTGTTCCCTTAGACCAGAGGACGGCAAACTATGGCCCGCGAGGTTGACATTGTTCTCTTTACATGAAAAGATTAAAATTAAAATAGTCAGATAATCATTAAAAATAAATCGAATTACGTAAAATAAGAAAAAAATGATTCAAAAATATCACTTTCTAATAAAAAGATTTTGAACCTGTTTTTTTGTGTTGTTTTTGTTGAGTTTGCTATACCCGGCCCGCCGAGCCTAAAAATTATACGATCTGGCCCTTTCCAAAAAAAAAAGTTTGCTGACCCCTGCCTTAGACTAATCGCGCACCGGAGCGCGTCTCGCGAGAACGCCGATAATTTACAGAAGCGAGATACGTATTGTCATTACGGCACGTATCACAGGTGAAACGTATAATAAGAACGCATCCTGTCGCCGCGTAATACACAGAGAAATTCATTGTCCCTTATCACGCGCTTCTTATGTACATGCGATCACGAACGACCGATCGATTCGAAGTTTACCAAATCACTGTCAATCCTCTTCCGATATACACATTATCTTACGTACACGTTGTATGAACGGTTTCCGGGCTAGGGATGTCATTGGCAATGACAAGAAGACGAGGACAATAGAAATCTGAAATCCGCCGTTTCTGTTTCGTCTCGGACGCCGCGCCGTGGACGAACCGACCAACAACGGCAAGTTCTATCCGAGGTACTACGAGTTTTTAAATATCTAAGAAAATGCTTAAGGTACTTGTAAAGTCTTTATTCGTCGGCTCTCTCTCTCTCTCTCTCTCTCTCTCTCTCTCTCTTTCATCACTGTCCTCATCGCTCTCTCTCTCTTTTTCTCTCTCTCGCTCTCTCTTTCTCTCTCGCTCGCTCTCTCTCTTTCTCACTCTCTTTCTTTCGCTTTCTCACTCGTTCGCTCGCTCGCTTTCTTCTTTCTGTTTCATTTTTCTATTCACCAACGAATTCGCTGTTCGAGCCTTTACGCCATCACGGAAACGAAGCGATCTGACTGGATCGTTTAACGACTCGCTTTCAAAGCGTCTCCCCGGGCTCCTCGGCTATGTCTTTCAGCTCGATCTCCTCGTCGAAGATCTTCACATCCTTCACGAAATACCAGACACCAATGTCGAACAGCGTGCCCACCGTCACGAAGCCTGCAAAAAAAGAAATTAATGACGAAGATGAAATAAGAAAAGAATCGTCCATCAGGAGATGGCAGTGATTTCAACAGTAGGGATCTGTGAGACTGCCCCACTCATACGCTTAGGTTCTGGCGGGAACGGTCGACGTAGGAGCTCAGCGTCACTGGTGACGGTGACCAATAGCGGAAGACGTGTAGCGCGAGGTAGGGATATCACGTGGTTGTCCAGATAAATCCGGAATTTGTTCACACAAGAACAAAGCAATTGTTGACAAGTAGACTGCGGAGTTTATGCGTTTATAACAAATTTAAGTAGTCGAAATTGAAAGTAGTAGCAAGATTAAATGAATTTTAATTTACCAATACATTATTTCCAATCTGTCCAAATTATTGTAGGAAACACGAATTTTCTATTGTGTTTCTATTACTCGCAATTAATGTAGAGAATTTTTATTTTGCATAAATATCCGCAGTGTTGTCTATTGATAAGGTATGTAAGCTAAAGGGTCTTCCATTAAGAGCTGTCATTTTAAATTTCGCGCTATCTTTTGTTTGTAGAGATCAGAATTGTCGCTCTTCGACACGTGGTTAGTAACATTGTAAAAAATTGTAAAAATAGTGTTACATATTGTGATATGTTGCTTCCTGAACGTGTACTAATAATCATACAGATTGTTTCATAATATGTGGACATAACTTCCGATTCAGTATAGAAGAAAAAGAGAAAAGAGTCAGACGGAAAATAGACTTACTGGCTGCTGTAAAGTTTAATAGATATCTGAGGGTTTCGCCATTGTAGAGCCAACAATTCCCTGTGCCTGAACACGTTTTCCCCCAAACTAGACAGGTTTTATCTGAAACAAAATCATGTTGCTAGAAAGAGTTTTTGAAATCATACTGAAAACAGAATTTTGGATAACAATCAGTCAAGATCATTGATACAAGAAAGAGCAGACAGAAACATTAGAAATTTGGTTAAAAAATAGTTCGTCTATTTAAAAAACTCTATAAATCTATGAATCTATAAAAAAAAATCGCAGAATCTTACAATTTTGGCTATTTTCAATTGATTATATTTCATAACAACCTTGATCGATTTCGATGAAACTTTATACATGTATATAACTTACTTATTGTTAGACCTACCAAAGGCACCTTCTACATTTTCTTTACTTACTTCATTAATTATTTTTAAACAATTTTAAAATCGTGACCTTTACTTTTTCAATAACAATTTAAAAGGAAATAATCACACATTAGCTAGTATACTAATCCTTCTAACGTCTCGAAAAACCTCAAGCTGTTTAAAAATACTAAATACTTTGTACACCCACTGTAGATATCCTAATATTTGCATTTGAAAGTAAATTTTTGTAAAAGGCAAAACGATCTTCCGAGTTGCTTACCTAAAATGAATCCAAAGAGGATAGGAGAAGGTATGAACGCGAACAGGCTCATAATAGTTAATCCGAAGCCCATTGCCACCGTCTTGTCCTTCTCGTCGACGCATCTGACGGACACCAAAAAGTTCGAGGCTCTTCCGGTAGCGCCGCTGAACTTCAATAGACAGACCACGGCCAGAAAGACGTAAAACTTGTGCATACAATCCACGGGACAGGCGCCCGGAACCGCGGTGCCTAAACTTGGTGATGCATCGGCCGAGGTGGACTCGAATGGAATTTCAGTTGTGTACACGAACGTGTCGTTCCCGAATAAATGTCCTAATGAACGCGGGAACTTCGGCTTGATGCAACTGCAATCGGTGTATATCTTCTTGCCGTTGCCCTGCACCTGCAAGCGTACGGCTTGTTAGGGTTTCGTCGTGCCCGTTACATTAACTTTCAATTCTACTGTAACAGGTCTTAAAAAACAATCTTTCTCTACATACATACATATATTAAAAGTACAGCATTTTAAAAACATGCTTTCCAAATTTCATAATTGTATTCGAAGGAATAAAGAAATTACAGAAATTATTAGAACTAAAGAAATTATTTTCATTTGCATTTTTATGGAACTTTTGCCAACACACCCGTCACATTTTTCTGATTAAAATCAGCCCAAACACGACACAACTTGGATCGTGTTTGCTCGTTTAATTCACGATGTAGTAGAACCTCGATTAACCGAACTGATCGCAACACATGTACACAATGTAAAGCGATTCACATACAAAGAGGTACTCAAAAAGATTCGATCTAGCACTGGATCTATGTATTTAACTGTTCTATTATCGGAACACGCAGGTTCCGCCGATTAGTTCGGATAACCGAGGTTCTACTGCGTCTATCAAATGAAACAAATATGATCCGAATAGTACAATGTTGGGTATCGTTTTAATCGGTAAAATATCACCAATACGATGATATGGTTTCATGAAAAAAATAATTTCAAAACAACATTTCTATGAAGATAAATATGAAACTAAATTTTTTTATTGCACGAATAAATGTGAATAATTTAAGTTTATGAAACGTGTCTCTAAAAATATATTTAAACCCATCTTCTCATGTTAATATAATTATTGCTCGTGACCGCCATACTCCCCACTGCTTTAAGGAGGTAGACTCCTTTCCAGGATTGCAAGGGTACGGGATGTGCCATTTTATTTCTCGATAATGCAAAGATTAGCTGTTTCAGTAGTTAAAAGCGGTAGATAAAAGTTCAATCCAGGCCGCAGTCGCTCCCAAATTTCAAATTTAATTAATTTAGTAATTTACATTATTCGGAAGCGTACAGCTGCGCATAAAGCTGTTTTCATAAAGCTGTGACAGCTAGCGCTGAGTGCTGACAAGAAGCTCCCCGGGGTGGCACAGAGGCAAGGGGGGTCTATCGTTCTGCATAGCAGTAGTAGTGTGTGCGTGACCGCTTCGGCCAATAGAATGCGCGCCCCTTCCAAGCCAACCAACCGGGCGCGCATTCTTGCCTACGTCACCGCATTCCTGCCAGGGAGCTTCTTGTCAGCACTCAACAGTACATGCTACGAATAATGCAAATTACGCCTCGTAATTTGGAAAAATAGGACATTTGAGGACGAACCCGGCAGGACTGATCTTTAATCTAGCGCTTTTGACTACTGGAAACCCCCATCTTTGCATTATCGAGAAATGAGAGTCGCATCCCGAGTCCACCTCCTTAACTACCAAATCTGAAAGGTGAAGAAAGTATACAGATACCGAACCTTCAAGTTCCGACATCCAGCATGGCAAGCAGAGATGAATGTCTGGCCATCCTCGGAGCACACTGGATTATAAGTAACATAGTCGCAGTGGCATTGTTCATTGCACGGTAGCAGAGTCTTCAACGCGCCATCGGGTTGCACAGCGATCTGGGTGTCATTGGCGGAGCACCCGAGGAAAGCGTACGAGATCATCCCCATAACCGATATAGCTCCCACCATCACGTTCCACGCGGCTAGATACCTAGCCTTGGGCTTGTACTTGGAGATGACCAACCCGGAGAGGAGGATGCCAAAAGCGCTGAAGACCAGGCCGACTGTTCCAGTGATCAACGAAGACACCGAGGCAGACTGCTTGTACTGCGTCTCGATATACTTCGGCATGAAAATCCAATAAGGCATGTAGCCCATGAAGTAAAACACGGTCGCCAGGTTGTTGCACATCAGGGTCGTGTTCGTCAGAAGGCGTTTGAACGTACTGATCATGTCGGAAAGGGAGGCAGGCAGTTCCGGTTCTTGCTCGGCTTCCATGTTGGTCGCGGACTTGTTCCGCTCCGAGGCAAGAGCTTTGCGAGCTGCCGCTCTGGGCAGGGTCTTCGGGAAGAGGGCGATCACGCTAGCGAAGATGAAGAGGAGGATCGCTAGGATGATCCAGCCGATCCACCAGGCACCCAGCCACCTGTTTAAACGAATTTTTAGATGAACTAGAATTAATTGACCTGAGTTGGTTAATGATCACACGGTCCAACAAATTCCAACAGCCAAAAAGGATATCGACTCTCACTATGCAATTCTTATAGAGTTTTTTGTGCTGATTCCCAATCTGTTTCTAATTTTTCTCCTAGACGCACAGTTTTTGAGAAATTTGAATTTGAAAAAATGACATATTTTTCAAGTTTGGACAAATATTGTGATGTTATTATAAAAGATATTGAATTGATCTTTACAGAAAAAGTTTACAGGCGTCAACGCATATCGGGCGAAGATATTTTGCTTTCTGGTTCGGTAAAAACGTCGATGCTGCAAACTTCCAAGAGGGGTTTTTCAAGATAAAAGTCTGCTCTATCGCGTGGTATAGTTCGATTTTCCGCTGGACCCTTATTTTTTGAGATAAACTGAAAAATATCGTCAAAAATTGGTGCAAAAGTGGTGTCTCTCCGTCTTTAACGATCGTTTAAACATGTTTAAACAATCATAATGTCTTAATATTATGTATCACTGTATTCGGGAAAGTCTAAAGAATCTTTTTCTGTAAAGATCAATTCAATATCTTTTATAATAACGTCACAATATTTGTTCAAACTTGAAAAATATGTCATTTTTTCAAATTCAAATTTCTCAAAAACTGTGCGTCTAGGAGAAAAATTAAAAACAGATTCGGAATCAGCGCAAAAAACTCTATAAGAATTGCATAGTGAGAATCGATATCGTTTTTGGTTGTTGGACAGTGATTATTCAAATTGTTTCATACCTTGGATCCTGCGTGGTAATGGTGGGCGTCAATGTCGGGCTGATATAGAACTTGAGAGCGAACGATGCGATGCCATAACCGATCGCCGGGCCCAGCATCCTCAAGAAGTAGGAGAAACTGATCAACGCCGGGGTCTTCGATTTCTTTATGTTGTCGTCCATGTAAGACACTCCCAGAGTGTAATAAAGCGATCCTCCGACCCCGGACACCAGCTGTGCAATAAACAGCAACGCTTGGGGTGCAAAGTTCCCTTCTTCATCTTCGCAGTCATTCTCACGGATATCCTTCCCGAGACATAGGAACTTCCGGTGTTTGTCAGGTACATGACTCGCGTTTCTGCCCTGCGTCTTCGGCCCGTATTCCTTCGTGAGCAACAGAGCGTCTTCGCCAGGCCCGTACAAGAAGTGAGGCAGCATCGTCAGACAGCAAAAGAGGACGACCTGAACGAGAAGACAAACCGAGCTTTTATTGACCAGTCGATCGATAAACATGGATTTACTCTGTGGCATTTGCTACCACGGGATTAGGCACTTTAATGATCGGACGGCCATGCACACCCAATTGGAAGTGGGTCAAGCAAATCGATCAGCTGATTGGGCAAATGGATTACCAAATGCGTTTATTGGTTTAAGTGTCTTAACTAACAATATTTCATTATTTGATGATCAGAATTTCTCTGAAGTTCCTCTTTTAAAAATTGTATAATGTCACACCTTAGACTGCGGATCCTTACGCAAAATAAGAACTGTTTTAATTCTTGTTAACAGTGTTAACATTTTTTTAATTAATTTTAATTGAGCTCTTTTAGATTAGTAAAATTGAAAAGAAATTAGTTAGTTCAAAAATTCAATTTTCTTTTCAATATCTCCACTTTCCGAAATTTCACTCATCCATTGGTGTCGTAAATGATTAAAAATGTCGGATTTACAACACAAGCACGAAGACATCGCGTATTTAACGGTATTCAAAAACAGCAAATGAATTTTCACTCTGTTTTAATAAATTACTTCTTCAATTAAAAATCATTTGAAGAATATCTATTATTTTACATTTGTACCGTCATCCGACAATTGAATTAACAAAAATATTTAACTTATTCCACCCCATAGAACGAAATTGAAAAATTCCTCTTATCTAAACTTTAATCGGCAGCGAACATTAAGCATACAGAATTGAAGTAGATTGTTTAACACAGTTGAACGAAGGGGCTTATTCAGTGCAATATGTTATCGATTGATCGATATCTCGAGAAGTTATTGAAAAACATCAACTCTGCACGTGAATTGTACTTTGCGAACTGATTTGGCGTAACGCTATATCGGTGTACGTTGAACATTAAAAAATTTTGTAGCCAGCAGTTTACATTAGTCTGCGATCCATATAGCGGCGATAATGAAAGTACATACATTCCTTGATATTTATTTTCTGATATTTACATTGCTGTCGCCGAATGGGATCTTGGAAAATGCCGTCTGTTTTTTTCGATCTCCACGTTCGAGATTGTTAGAGACGATTGTCTGACAACGCATATTTACCGCGCCGTTATCTAAACGATTTCTGTGACAATAATTCACCGAGCATTCAACTGTCTTCTATACGATAAATCTCGGGTAATTAATTCCGGAGAGAAGTCTCTGATGAGCCTGTGACAGGAGTGTTAACAATGTTACCGAAACCAGCTTTTCCGGAGAAACGTTTCTTCAGACCTTTTTCGCATGACGACTATTGCTGGACTGCAAATTTCTTTTATTCTTGCATAATAATTGTAGAAGATTGGAAGCAATATATTGACAGACATAAATATTTTTAATCATTTTGCTGTTTTAATTGCAGCTACTCAGTTTTTGAATGTACAAAAATCGTAATCTAATTATCACATAGTAATATTTCACAGAAAATCAGTTTTGTCACTTGTAAGAAGAATTATGTGAGAAAAAATATTTTCACACGAACTTTTATGGAGGTACTGAATTTTTTTGCGGATTGATGTATATTTGCATAAAACGATTTTTAAAAATGTACATGCTCCCATGAAAATATAAACCAATCAAAGAGTAATTCTAATATTGATACAAATTAATATTGTTGATACAAATTAATTAATTAAAAAGTTGTTCCTCTACTAATTAAAAGTGATTCCTTCATTAAAAATCCTACAAGCGTACTCGAAATTCGAAATTCTTCAAATTAAAACACGTTTATGCTTCATTCAAATGGTCACGTTATTGACAAAAAATGATTAATTAACAGGATTCCGTTGATTCTAGAACAACAGCTCGAACAATACACGAGGCCACGATCGTTTAACATCGGAGCCATCGAAAAAGTGACGCAGCCCGAGCGCAGCGCACGTGCAGATCTCGAAGCAGATTGTTTTTCGTCGTAATTACTGCAAAATACGTGACGCGAATTGTTCCACGCACACCGGCATGGCAGCGTCTTTTCACTGTTCAATGAATGAAGCGCTTAGGCTAAACACACGGTGGCGAGAGTACGATGGTAAGAGGCGTGAATGAGCGTAGGAGCTACGATTTCAATGCTTCCTAATTTAATTAAGAACCGACCAACCGGTGTGCTATGACGTCTCCTAGTTCATTCTTCGGGGCGTGTGCCGACAGCTGATACTTTTCTCTGCATTGTTCAATCTTCGAGGAAGAGAGAACAAGGGGATCAGGTCACGAGGCAACGTAAAAAATCTTGGTGAATACTCACTGTGTAGATGCCGAACGCGATCCATCGAGGCCTGTGACCTCTTCCTGCGTAGTAGGACAGGACTACCGACACAAACATTTGCGAGATGTCGTTGCCCACTGTGATCAGACCTAGACAAATATGGACATTTTCATAGAAACCACCTCAGCGCAAAGAGACATCTTCGAACAGGAAATTGAAATTGGACTAGAATTGATTTTCATTGGGATATATAGAGATCTATGTTCAAAAGAACAATTTTCCATGTCACTTATAAATAGACTGCGGATCTTTATGCAAAATAAAAATGTTCTGCATTGATTATGAGCAGCAGGAGTAAAATAAAAATTGATTTCAACCCTTGATAACTTTGTTACACTGAAAACAACATCGCAATATTCTGAAATTTTTCTAATCTTTTACTGGTTTATATTTCACCCAACCAATTTCTTCATAAATGTATGAATATCCGCAGTCTACCACTGGTACTAAGGAAACAATTGTTTCTCACTTAGATAATTGTTATTTCCCACAAAGGTCTCTATATATCATAATTAGATAGTGGATCTTTATGCAAAATAAAAATTGTCTGCATATATTGAAAGACACAGGAGCCAAATAGAAACTTCTTACTTTCGTTAATTATCTTATTAAGTTGAAACTAATACACTGATGTCCTTAAATCTTTTTAATATGCCCACTGCTTTATATTGTACCTACCCATTTTTGTCATGAATGCATAACATCCGCAGTCTAATCATAATGAATATCAATGTCTAGTTCAATCTCAATTTCCTATTCAAAAATGTCTCTTACGTGATAATTATAAGACACTGGTATCAAGGAAAAATTCGTTTCTTACTATAACAGTTTTAATACGTTGATAATATTAGTACTCTCAAATTATTTCTACCTTCCCATTAGTTTACGTTCTTACTCACTTTTTTTAGCTTTATTATTTTGTGAATATATATATATATATATTTATTAAATGCTTTAAACCGAATATGGTTTATGATTATTTTGTGAATTGTGAAATTTGTGTGATTAGAGTTTAAAATTTTTCTTGCGAGACTTCATTTTTAATATAATTGTAAGCACTTGTCAAAAACATATCAACAAAAGTATGTTTGGTAGACTGCGATAAAAATTTTCGAGCTAAAATATACAGCAATTGGAATGAGATGAAAGTATGGTTCTTCTATTCACAATTGTATTACGACCGAAAAACAATAAAATCATATTGAGTTTGCTATAATAATATCAAGCCTGAAGTGCATAAAATCTGAAAAAGTGATCACAAAATGTAAATGTGATCACAAAAACGAGAAAAGAAAAATTAACTGGATTGAAATTGGAAATTATTACAGTTCGTCCCTCCGAATATTATATTAAAACAAGTTTTACTCTTTGAAAAATTTGGTTCATGACTGAAGCAACCACGAAAATATGATCTCATATTTTTTATACTTTTTATGAAATATTACTCTCGAAAGGTTCTTTAAAAAGTCTCCTGAAGGAACAATTATTTTGCATAACGAAAGTTCCATTCAAAACATTTATTTTAGACTATTTATTAAGAATGATTCCAGAACAGGAACACAGGCAAACTTGATACTCAGAATATAAATATAACTGCAATAATTATATAACATTGTCATAGTATATAACATTATTCATTGAAGAATGACTACAAAAATGACTAAACTAAATGACGTCTTTAATATTATAATGAACAAAGTATCTGTTCCTGTTATAGAAAAATCATTACTTATTCTTATTGAAAGTAACAGCATTTCCTAAAAAAGTTCCTGGGTCCATGTGTTAATTATAACCTATTAAAAAACCCCATATCATTTTCGATCCCTGGTAAAAGTGACTTATACAGATTCTGATCCATACGAATCAATGGTTCAGTTTTTGTTTATGTATGACACGAGTATGCTCGTCATGGTCTTCTAAAACGAGCAAGTGTCTGACAACGAGCATGTCAACTAGATATTTGAGTCATTAATATCCTCTTATCATTTCCATGATTACTTAATAAACTAGTATCTCCCAGCACACGTTGCAGAAGTTAGCAGCAATGCTTGTGAAATGTTAGGGAAACAATTCCAAAAATCCATCGCTCAAAGATACAATAAAGAAACTGTTTAAAAAGGCAGTATGTGTATCTCAGTGAATGTACAGTGAGTATACACGAGATTGTTTAAGAATCCTGTACACTTACAGGCACGGAAGATGCATATTCTCTGAAGATAGTCTTTTGAAAGAATTTGTTGATCTCGTTATTGTATAACATGAGACTCTACAATATAACGATCTAACTTCCTCCGTGTCCTTGCTTACCTGTGGTCTTCGAAGGGATCTTGAACCTCTTCTCGATGGTGGTGATGGTGCCATTGAAGTACGCGTAACTGGCCGAGAAGATACATCCGAGCACACCGTATAGAAACACGTAGGCTTTCTTATTCGCGAATCTCTGGAGGGTCGGGCCTCGCAGGCACCATATACCGCAGGACGTGTCGTCGGTGATCGGCAGATCCTTGAACACGTCCTCAAGCCCTCTCGAGCTCGGCGTGGTGGGCGTTGTCGGCGTGGTCGGCGGCGTGCTTGGCACCCTCAACAACTTCAGGCTCTCCGGCCCGTTCTTCTCGTGGTTGCTCGTGTTGTTCTTCATGTTCTAGGATACTTGACCAACCAAGTCGCCGTTCAACAAAACGAAACGGCAACGCCGTTCCGGCAGCAGCTCGAGACCCGTCTGACCTCAATCGGTGGTCGCACGTTTTTGATGTACCTCCGCCGTTCCCGCGGCCCTTGGCATCGCTTTCTTCGACCACCTTGTCAACCACCCTACGAACAGATCTTCCTACTCAAAGATCCACACGGTCACGTGTTCTCCATGTCTCGGTGCCGCGCGGCTCAAGATACCCCGTCAGATTCCCCGTCTCAAACCCTCTTCCTCTCGATCTTCACGCGATCACAGACCTGCCTGCGGATTCGAACAAACTGTTTCAACAACCTCCCGTTTAAACTCGTGGGACGCCTAACCCGGGCACTCACTAAAAGTAGACACATTTTGTATCGCGTGTCGCGATGACGTTTTGACTCAACCGACTGAAGTTTGTTAACGCTGACAAGCGAGCCGCGGATAATCGCGCGCCTAACTTTGCGATGCCTGCTCCGTCAACACTCGGGAGACGGGCCTGCTGGTTGCAATGATAACAATACCTCATTGATTACTTTAAATTTCTAATCGTTTCTGATCCGAATCCATCGAGCTTCTTACCCTAAACAGGTCTCGATTGATATCGTCAGATATCAAGTTAATACTTGGACATCGTCTAGCTACTCAGCTCCGAGGCTTCAATTAATAAATGGAAATAACCTGGGCAGCCTTCCTTCGGTATAAAATCGTTCTTGCTTGATCTGAACCTAAACTTTACTATTTGGAACTTTCTGACACTCGATTGGCAGGATCTGGATCCTTCTTGGCCTACGATTTGGAAGACATGCCCAGCCACACAGCTCCTGGCGATTCATTTCAATGGAAGAGAGACTGCCCAGGTTATTTCCAACTAGTTTTAATTGAAGTCCACGAGCTGTATAGCTAGGTAATCGACACAGTCGTTGGAATGAACTAAAATGCACCAAAATGCACCTGAACACCTGCATCGAAGTGTTAGAACGTTCCAAGAATTGAAGTTTAGGTTGAGATCAAATGATTATACACTGAAGAAAGGCTGTAGAGGTTATTTCCAACTAGTTCTAATTGAAGTCTAGGAGCTAAAAAGCTAGTAGATGTCTTCGAAACGATGTGTCAAAATGAACTAGGCATCTGCGTGTTAAATAATTCTGAATCGGAGCAAACAAGTTCAAAACTAGATTATGTATCGCGGGGAGAGACTGCCCAGCTAATTTCTAGCCAGTTTTAATTGAAGTCTAGGTGTGCCAGGTGATTGACACGCAGTGTTTAAGATCAACAAAAACGGACCCGCACTCAGAACCAGATGACACATCGAAGGCTGTCCAGCCTATGCTTAATTAGAGTTTCAAATCGAGGTGGTCGTTGACAAGTAATTTTCAAATTTTGAGAAACGACAGTGTCCGACGGGAAAAGCGGCAAAAGGGATAGATGCTTGCACGTACCCGCGTGAAAGGAGGAACCGTGGTGTGGTAGGAGGCCAAACGGATCCGAGATGTTGCTGAGGCTGGAGCCGATCGGAAGTGATCGGCGGAGACCACGGGTTTCGCGAGGAGGTTCGGGGAACGCGCACCTCGTGTCCGAAAACGAACGATATTCTTGCCGAACTGGTGTCACCAGCGACGCTCGACGAAGACGAAACCGCGTTCGAATCCTCCCGAGGATCCCCACTATCGACCCCGAGGAATCGATCGGACGACAGAGGATCGCGACGCGGAGAACTGTGATGCATCTACGGTACCTCGGTCCGCGTTGCTGTTATCAAGCGGGCACATTTTCTGCCTCTCTTGCAATCGCTCGGCATCTCCCTCCTATGCCTCGCGACTGTCTTGCTCTTGACAGTGTCTGTCACTCTTACTTTCTGTCAACTGCTCTCCGCGTTTGCTCCGTCTCTCCCTCTCTGTCCCTCTATTCCTATTTCTCGAGCCGGCTTATCCTCGTCTAGCTCCTTTTCAGATCTTGATAAAACGCTATTGATAATGGTAGCTGATTGGAGCTCCGGGGTCCGATTAAACACAGACTGAAAAATTACGTGAACGGTAACCGGGCATTCCGAGATAGCTGACGGTCGTATTGAGAATCGGTTGTACGGCTTCCGAACACGTACGGATTTTCAGCTTGGTTTTCGTAGGTGAAACTAGAGTGACGAATGATTTATCGGTGGTATATTTCTTAACGCTGCGAACGCGGCGCTCGCTATCGGACCGACGACTGATTACGATCTCCACCGTTCCCGAACATGTAAATATCCCAGTCCGTTGTAAATGAATTAAGTGCATTAAATTTTGAGCGCCGAGCCACTTAAATTACAATTCCACCTTGCGCTTGCCAATCTCTTCCGCCCCCTCGAAATGCAATTTCATCGCGACGATTAATAACCGCGCACCGGCGTGGCGGCCGAGTAACAAATGCGGACGAGTGTAATGAAAATCCCCGGTCGATCATATTTTTTTTTTAATTTATTACAGGCAGTCCAGTTTCACCTACATTCTAACGTCAGTTGAGAAGATTCTTCGTTAATGGAGATTCCAATTTTATTTCCAAGTCGATCGCATAATCAATTGACCCACGCTGAATCAGATAACATAGATATAGGTCAGATTATTTTTTTTCTCTCGTGCTCGAAACGAGAAAGGGAAGGATAAACAAAGCATAAAAGAGACCTTCGAATACAGTTAATTGAAGATTTTGATAAACTTTAATATCTTTGAATATTTATGTAAATACTCGCATTCGCTTTAGAGTGAAGAATTTATTTATCGCATCTGTGAAATTTTAACAAATTTAGTTGAAAATCCAATAAACGTCGCACTGAATTTCGCGTTAAATACCATACATTAGACTGAACCGATATTGAAACTGCAAAAACAGTAAAAACATTTGAAAAATTTCAAAGTCTTATTATTTATATCTAGCTTATTGCGATTGTTAAGAAATATCTATGTTGCTCCTGTGGAAATCAATGGAAATTTCGCTTTTCTACAAAAATTCACAAGAAAGACAAATTGGATAATTTTCTGTGAATTTACGTAAACATTTGCAGTCGAATTGCAGCCGTGACTGCAATTATTTAGAAAGCATCAGGGTGTTAGAACAGTAATAGCCAGGATTAGAGTAGCTCTTTCGAGGACCTTGTCCGGTGATTTTGTTTCTTTCCGGTGGGTACTCCCGAGCAGGACCAGGTCTAAACACACGGATCTCGGCGAGATAGACGAGATCTCGGCTTTAGGTATGGTGTCTATGTTCGTTCCTAGTCAACCTCCGCCAGCAGAGGCTCACATTGTGAACCCATTATGATTTAATAGAATCGACGTGATGTACACACACGCGCACACTAACGCGCCCGGTAAACTCTTCCGTCTATTCCCGCGCATTGCTAATGGCGCACACCAAACATCTCATACAGCTAATAGCAGCCGGTTAATTGCTGAAATTTAATTTTCGATCGAAGAACGGATCGGCCTCCGCGCACTGTCGTCGCTAGTTAACGAAACGGGAGCAGACGCCCGTTCCACCGGCAGACCAATTTTTCCATTCTACAAATTGCGCTATTGCGCTTTTCAATCTCGAAAGGGATGATCGATATTTCTACCCTCCGTCGGTCGAAACTTTGTGGTTCTGATGCATCATTGTTTACAGAGATTGTTCTGCAAAATTCGTATGCGTAGAGAATTTGAAATCTGTCAGACATTTTTTATTGAGACTGTCAGACTGTGAGTAGAATAGGAGGTTGCTGAGGATACCTGAAATTGATCAATTAGATAATTGTTTTTAATTGAATTTAGAATTTGGAATTTAATTTCAAGTTTTTAATATGTACAGAATAAAGGTCGTCGCACACTAGAACGCCCCGCCTGCTCTCCGGCACCACCCGCCTCCGCTTGTTTTGGGTTTCTTCTATGTAGTTCATAGTTCTATGTTTTACATCACGCATGGGCAAATTTTTGCTCGATCAGAGGCATTTTCAAGGGATATCCCCACTTCTCCCGGCCACGCGTCTCGCTCCCCGTGGCGGCCGTAGTGCCGTATGTCTTGAAAATGCCTCCGATCGAGCAAAAATTTGCCCATGCGTGATGTAAAACATAGAACTATGAACTACATAGAAGAAACCCAAAACAAGCGGAGGCGGGTGGTGCCGGAGAGCAGGCGGGGCGTTCTAGTGTGCGATGACCCTTATACGTATCCCGATCAAACAAAATACGGCCAAGCTCGTAAGCTTAGAAATACCTCTTGCAATACTGAAAAAAGGGTTTGTAAAAATTTGTTTAGAAGGACGCTATTTAATTTTTAAAGAGTTACATGGAGGGCTAAATTATTCAAACTTGGCCATTACTTTTTAAACCAATGGCCATAAATGGTGTTAGGTAGCGGCCAAATTTGAATAATTTAGACTTATTTATAGATCTAAACTAATTTTTACAAACGCTTTTTTCAGTATTGCAAGAGGTATTTCTAAGCTAACGAACTTAGCCTTATTTTGATTCATCTCACAACTTTTTACGGCCATAGGAATTTTGCTCCTGTCTACAGGATGTTCATTTTCTTGTTCAATGGAACACGCGAAAATGAATCAAATACATTCTTTGATCTCAAGGTCAAGATAATGGTAGCTTCAGTGTATAGTAAGAAATGATGATAATGTGGACATGCAAAGTAAAGAGGTTGTAAAGTAGAGTATACTAAAGTAGACTATACTGTAGTAAAATGTACTACTGTATAACAACAAATATATATTCGTATTATGAAAAACGTGCCATCGGCATCTACATAAATATATTTTGTGTGAAGAGCACATTTAATACAAACTGTAATATAACTTCTATTAAAACTCATCATGTACCATATTAGCATTTGTACTACTGTCTCAAACACATCGACAATTTATTCAGAACACATATAAACGTCCGACAAACCGAGAATCTCCGAGCGCTAAAGCAAACACAACGAAGACATAAAAATCTAATCTGATCGAGCCTGGGGGATTGACTAAAAGATCAATAATAACGTAGACCGTAAAAAACGAAATGGGGGCAGACCGCTGATTGTTTTACCTAATAGACATGCTATTCTTTAGCAGATCCACTGATAAATTCTCCGATGTCCTCCTTTGACGATCCTTAAAATCGTCCTCCATTCCATCAAAATTGTTTTCGCGATCGCAGGTGCGTGCGCCGCGCCGCGCCGGTCGATCGAATAAACGCGACACGAGTCATTGAACGGTTTTTAAAAGCAACCTCTTCTGGATGACTCGCAGGAAACGTAACCCTCGCGACGCTCTCGCCTGTCTGCAAACACATGTCGAATGTTTTGGTCGTCGGTTAAAATTTACATCTACGATAAGGCCGTTATAAATTAGTACACAATCTCGGCTTGTCGCCGTGTAAAATGTACAGCCTGATACCTTTATTTTTTCTAATCCGATTGTGAAACGCTCCACGTTCTCGATTCCAAGGAAGCGCCGGAAAGAAAATATTCCGCAAAACGTCTTAGCGCCTCCTCAACGTCTAATTTGAAAGTGTACGGTATATGTGTAGCACAGTATACAGTACATGCAGTATACAGGGTGTCCCAAAACTCCTTCAAGTCCGGGAAATGGGAGGTTCCTTAGGTCATTTGAAGCGATATTTTCCTTTGCAAAAATTACCGCCGCGTCTTTTTTAGGAGTTATTAACGAAAAACACGGACCAATGAGAGCGCGACTTGGCACAGTCGGCCAATAGACAGTTGGCGCGCCGGGCCGACAGCTCGCGTCTGGGTCGCGCTCTGATTGGTGAGATTGGTCTGTGTTTTTCGCTAATAACTCCTAAACAAAACCGCTGCGGCCATTTTTGCAAAGGAAAATGTCGCTTCAAATGACCTAAGGAACCTCCCATTTCCCGGACTTGAAGGAGTTTTGGGACACCCTGTATGTAGAACAGTATACAGTATATGCAATATGTGTAAGACAGTATACAGTATATCAGTGGCGCACCCAGGGGGGAGCCAGGGGGCCAAATCCCCCCAAGAAAAAATGTTTAGCTTCCAAAATTAAAAATCGTGGAATAGCCCTGGGTACCGTTGACAGATGTTTTGGCTAAAATAAGGTCATCACGCAAAACCTAGGGCTGGGTTCAACTCGGCCCTCCCCCAAGTTTACATCCTGGGTGCGCCACTGCGGTATACAGGGTGTCCCAAAATTCCTTCAACAGCCGGAAATGGGAGGTTCCCGAGATCATTTGAAGCAACATTTTTCTTTACAAAAATGTTATCCGCGGCTTTGTTTAGGCGTTATTAACGTAAAATACGGTCCAATCAGAGCGCGACCTAGACGCGAGTTGGAACTGTCGGCCAATAGACAATAGGCACGCCGAGCCGACAGTTCCAACTCGCGTCTAGGTCGCGCTCTGATTGGTCCGTGTTTTTCGTTAATAACTCCTAAACAAAGCCGCGGATAACATTTTTGCAAAGGAAAATGTTGCTTCAAATGATTTCAGGAGCCTCCCATTTTTGGCTGTTGAAGGAATTTTGGGACTCCCTGTATACCGTATATGTAGAACAGTGTATGTACATACAATGTATAATACATTATACTACGTATACAGTATACAATATACTATACAAACGTAAGATATCAGGTGAAGTTTATAACTTATATAAGTACTATAAAAGTAAGATACTTATAAAACTAAGTTTATAACTTAGTGTAGAACTTATATAAATAAAGCGAAAAACGCTCAGAACTTTTTACTTCACCTAATATTATACAGCATTATACAGTCTTATGCAGCATATATTATTTTATTTTTATCTTCTTCGTAATTTTATTTTACCTTCAGTTGTGATTCAGATATGGAATTTTGAAATTCAAAATCCGCCACTGAATATGCAATAACCTAATAGTTTTCTTCACATTCAACACAAGCGCCAGCAAGTGTGTATTAAACTTTTATTTGTTGCATTTTCTGTGGCCAATGCTCCCATTACATCGTGACGTACAGTCGACGATCGTGTTTACTTTTTTCCGACCGCCACCGCACCGTTGTGCAAAAAATAGCCAACATTTAATCCGTCATGATATACGAATCGGATCACCGTGCTCGATATTTGCACGATTCTGATCAAATCGCGTGTCATTTACAATACAATGCTGGAGACAAGCGACGGGTTTTATCGCAGCAAATAGAACAATCGCCTGATACGCGCGTGAAATTTTTTAATTGCCGCCCGACCCTCTTGCGCCACTCACCGCGAAAAACAGACGTCGCAAAGACCGCAATTAATATTAGTCAAATTATCTCTGCGCCGCGCCGGTTACATTTCCGGATAACATGTTGCAAAATGTAGCTTCTGCCAATGATCGATGAAATGTGGCTGGAGCATTTTCCAAACCAAAAGGCATTCTTTTAAATTGAAAATGGCCATCGGGTGTTGAGAAAGCTGTCTTATGAGCATCCTCAGGTGCCATTTTAATTTGATGAAATCCAGATGCTACATCAAATATTGAAAAATATTTTGCACTTCCAAGTTGATCCAAAATTTCTGTAATGTTGGGTAGAGGATATGCATCACCAATGGTCTTCTAATTCAAATTACGATAATCAGTTTTCCTTTGAACTAATACCTCTTGACCAGATTAAGTGTTTTTGATTCCCTTTTATCGCTCTATTGGTTGGATCATATTGCCCTACACATCCTGCCAGATAATCAATCACCAGCTTATTATTTATCAATTTTTTGTTCATTTCTTCCTCGAAGTGCCCATCTTCACAGTCTTCAGCGATGAACAGTCTTCAACGAATATTAATATATCTCGCTATAATTTGTTCAATGAAGATTTAAATTTAAAATGAGTTTTCTTAATCCTACCCCACGCAATGTGGTATATTTCTCATATAATATTATTAGAGCAAATATAAAAAGAAATTCAGAAAATATATGTTACACGTAATTGATTATATCAATTATTATCGATGGCTGAACCACTGGACGTGACGCTGTTAAACATGCGAACATCATTCTTTTACCAAATTATTTAATATTAAATATTTTTATTATTTTCTTTGGCCAACAGTATTTCTGTATACTAACTTTCGCTACTGTATTGTCTAAAAGGGGGAGGGGGGATTACACGAGAAAATGTACGCAGAATTTTAAAAATCATTGACGGGTTTTGAATTTTGCAATAACGTGGATTATGGAACGTCGGAGTTTTACAAACTTAAATATTAATTTTTTCTTGTTCGCTCCACTTACTGTTTGCATTGTTGATACTCCGAGTATACAGTGTATAGAAATTATGAAAAGATACATATTAGCTGACAAACAGTCGAAAATATCAGTCGCTAGAGACTCGGAATACAGTTTTATTATGATAAATCTGAACACGGTGGATTTACGGCGGCGACACACGGCTGCTGGTATTCTTAAACAATATCGGGACTTCGCCGGAATATTACACAATTGAGTATACAATGAGATGTTATTTATGTTTTGTGTTGGGTTCTGCAAACACCTCGCGCGAATTTTTGTCAGCGATGTCGAATTCTCATTGGGAGTTTGAACTTCAATATTTTGTCCTTTGTTACGTCATTGTAAGTAATCCGCAAATATTCTGTAGCGTTTGAATCGTTTATCTCCAACGCTTCTTACGATCATTATTTTTTAAAATTGAGACTGTACGAATTTCTTGCAATTGAAAGGGCAAAGTTAGTGGGCTTCTTTTGTTAGATTCTAAATAATTCGTGAACATTCTGTAACATTTGAATCATTAAAGATCACTTTTCATAAGCCTCACGATTATCATTAATTTTTAAAATTTGAAATGGCTCTACTTTTTTTAATATATATACATATAAACATGCAGAGTTAATAATTGTGTTTTCTTGATTATTCGATAATTCTTTTACACTATAGTCTAGACAAAGTGCTTGTCCTTCGTGTACTTTTTATGCATTTATAAAGAAATTTTCAGAGTGAAAGATAAAACATTTTCTCACCCAAATCTACCAAATTACATAGGAAACAGACAAAAATTTCTGGTTGCGCAAGGAAAAGTGCAGCCTTAGAAAAATCTAGAAATATTGGTATATTGTTTTCCATATATCAAAATTAATGAAATCAATTTTTATTTAATTCGATGCAGAACATTTATATTTTCCATACAGATCCGCAGTCATAACTGAATCGTTATTACTGCGATAGATTCATATTTCCAATCGTACGAATTTATGCTGCCACGTAATAAATGAAAAATTGATTGTTCAAAGTAATGAACGATTTCTTCGAGAAAATGTTAACAAGTTGAAGAAAGGAGGAAACGAGCCGTTTACTGTGATCGTTTATATCAATCTAGTAAACAATAAAGGAAGTATTAATGTGCTGACAAATTTCGTTAGGCGCGCTGAACGCTACAGCCCACTTGCTTCGCTAAATTACGCAGCATTCGTAGAATAGAAGAATCAAGGCCGGACGAGTTGGATTAGGATCATTATTATTACTCACAGCTAATGCTAATCGCCGTTTTTCTCGAGGGCGAATGGCCTTTTATTCGTCGAGGTTCGACGGTAGGATTCGCTGGTTTCGTGATATTCTTACGGTCACTTTTATTCTATCAAACTGCGTTCACATTTCAGCATTTTGAATGAAAATTCAAATAACAATTATAAATAGGAATCAATCTTTCACAATTACGAAAATACACACTGACAGGCATAAATGTTCGAACAGATTAAGCAATTCGAAATTGTAATTATTCAGTCATTAGTTCACAAATTCCAGTATGTGTAATAAATTGTAGAAATAATGTGACACTTTCCAATTTTATTTTAAGTGTTACACTGATAGAAAATATTTTTTACACTCTTGTTATTGTGCAAAAAAGTTCAAAACATGAAACTTTATACTAAATTTTACACGATCCAAGATGTTCATTGAGGAGTAGAAATAACTATGGGAAATGTTCCAGGGTCAAGTATAATAGAAGCACACTAATCTTGAAAGAACCTTGTCCTTTACTTCACAACTGTTAAATTATCATCCTCTTATACTCGTCCATATTCTGCACCGTTTGCTGCAACCACAATAATTGAAATTGTTTATCAATTATTATAAGCGAATTTGTCCATGTCAAATGTATATTAATTAATTTATAAACAGTATAACTATTATCTTAACTCTAAATCTTATAATCAGATTGCAGATATTATGCAAGATTAGATTTTTTAAAATGAATTTTTCGAAAGCTCAGTGTCACATATCATTTGAATAAAAAGTTCGGAATGAAAAGTCTGGAAATAAGCATTCCATAAAATGATGAATATTGTGTGACTTATATATTTGACTATGCTTTAACTTCTCGAAAAAGTTCAAATCGTATAGTCCAATATTAAAACAGTTCACATTGTTTTTAGAGCGTCCGAATATTAATGGGAGTGACTGTAATTACTCTATAGATTTTCCGCATTAGTTAACTGTGTAAGTCACAGAATATTCAATATTTTATGGAATGTTTATTTCCAGACATTTAATGTCGAACTTTTTATTCAAAGGATACATTACACTGAACTGTCGAAATCTGTTTTTCAAAAACTAATCGTCTAATCTAAAAAGATCCAGCTAATTAGAAACCAGTTTCTATTGTTAAACAATGGCAATCGATACCAACAAGCAATGGCGGTGAAAAATGGCGGAAAGACGCTGCCGAAACCTGTCACTTCCGGTGATCCGTGTCTCACGCTTCCATCCTTCTTCGACGCGCATTGTCGATAATAGTCTAGATCAGACTGTACCGCAACTTAGAAGACGCTGATGAGGTTTATATGAAAGATGGGTCAGGGTCATGTACAATGTACTCTGTACACACAACGACAAAATTCTGTAATGCGAAGCTAACCTGCACGCTCGCGCGACGTCTTCAACGAGCAGCCTGCATGAAAGCTGCGGAATGCGAGCAACTTCCTGTTTTTGGACCTCTTGCACAACAAAATAGAAGTTCATCATGTTAATCGTGATGCAAACTCGTCGATTATGCGGTATGTTGTTTCAACAAATTGCACGGTCGTTCGAAACAGCTGTGTTTTATTCAGCGCTTGAATTGCAACGTAGCTTTATGAATCATTTTCAAGAAATAGTTGACGCCAGTCTAATTATATTCGATTAATAGACAGAAGTGGACTGCGGATTTTAAAATGGGATACGAAACTGTAAAAACATTAGATCAATTTTAAAATATATTACATTTTTGGTTTAATAACATTTTATTCTTTGCAATTGATTTGGCAAATTTTGCATTTGTAAATAAATATATATGTTAATGAATTGTTTGCAGTGTTGTTCGAATTAATGTAGCCATAGGTTTATAAAACACATGAAATTCAGTATATCATTCGCAGTCTACTCATAATATATAACAGTTTTCATGAACATTTATAAAAATGTCGAACAACAACATTCACATTAATTTGCAGAATACTGTAATTTATACAATAGGGAACATACAATTAAAAAATATTAGAACACTAAATTTTGTATTGTCTATAGGTTGACTTTCGTAGAATGTATGTTAATTATTTTTTCTTGTGAAGCTTGTTTAGAATTATATAGTGCTGTTTAATACGTTTTATGCGATAACTATGGAAGTTCAAAATAATCTTAGGATTCATCAAGATTACAATCCCAAACACAATTCATGAATCGTTCAAGAGTATTTACTACATACTTGTCCAAAAGTTCCACATCCATCATCTTAGTTATTTAGTTGTGCCACTTCTTAGCTGTGGAATGGACTTAACATTCGAATTCACCAAACTTCAATTCATAGTACACAAGTAATAAGAAGATTAACATAAGATGGCGGTCTGCTAGGACTGAGTAAACATCTAAAAAGAATTCTTTGTTTAAAACAAGTGATTCCAATGAACACATAAATGTTTGAATTTGCATAAGCACCAGTCGTTTAATTACCATTTCTCCAATATTACATTGAATTTAATGTGACTTAGAAAGAGGTGTCGAGACTAATAAAATTGTTTTAACTTTATCGCAATTGTTCGAATTTGAAAAATGTTTTAAGGTTTTTAATAAATTGGATTGAAGCACATGTTTGCATGAAAATCGTGGAAAATTCAAAAAAATTAAATCTCTATCAATTCATCGAAATTATTAAGAGTTGAAATAAAGTTTCGTATAACTCTCGTTTCTTGTAATTAATGTGTACAAGCTTATAATTTCAGCAAAAAGTCAAATTCGCCTCAACGAAAAGCTTTGGGGGGTGGAGGGTTGCAATTCGAAAGTCAAGATTCTACTACAATTGGATTGTTAGGGGTTCAAGGTGTCTAATAATCGAAGAAACGGTTGAAGACGAAACTCCGGTGCTCAGAGGACACGAATACCAGGAGGCTAGCAAGCCCTGAAGATGCGGGGGTGTCGGTAGACACTCGGCGATCGCCGGCCGTGATTTTTCTTTATTTACGGAGGAATAAGGCAGGGCACTTAATCCTCTGGTAATGCCAAAGCGCATCCTCCAGCACAGCGTGTCTGAGGACGCGATCGATAGAGGCTGGCCTGACGTCATGAGAACGTCGTCGAATTCATTACTAGTCTAGCCGGGCTTAAAAATTAAAAGGCTCTCAAACAAAAACTCCCTTTTTACTTTCGGGCTCGCGGGTTTGTAATCCCTTGACTACCGGAGACCTCCGCGGCCGCGTCAACCCCCGGAATTTCGGGACTCGGAGGCCTGAAAACAACCCTTAAGACCTTACCCCCATTTCCTACGCTTTCTTTCTCCTTTGCTCGACCGGGAGAATCAGCCGGAACTGTCGATCGGCCGATTTAAGTATACTTTCTCCTTTTTTTCCCCCCGTTTCTCTTTCTCGTCGTTCCCCGAGCGAAACCCCTTTCTTCCCTGTGGGCATTACACCCTATTTGCGGGGGATTTGGCGGAACCATCCCGCAATGTTAGACCCCTTCGTCTATCCTGTAACGAAACTTAAGACGAGATCGATCCTACGTTGTTTTGTCTCTCTTTAATAATAGTGCAGTGTTTGTTACTATCTTCACTAACTTGCTCTTCTGATCCCCGCGTTCACAATGTGTAACACTTTTAACATTTTCTCAGCTCTTAACCTTCCGTCGGCGAACCATTTTTACAATTTTAGAATTGATGATGTTCGGGACTGTTCACCGGTTTGTTTATCAATTTTTTTTATTCGTTACTGCTAAACATTTTATAAAGCACTGTATAAAATGTTTAGTCCCATATTTATACAGCGTGTCCCACGTAACAGTTTTCACGATTTTTCAAATACTTACGATAATCTGACAAAAAAATATTTTCAACAAAAGTTGATCAGTTTTTGATTGGCTATACATTGCAATAAAAAAAAGTTCGAAATTTTTTGTAGCCCGTATCAAGACGAATTCAAGGACCTAGTATACCATGACCTTCGGATGACCTTGAAGTACCATTTTAAAAAATGAAGGTGGCTTTAACAACAATAAAAAAGAAACTTTTCGAATTTTTTTATTGCATTGTATAGCCAATCGAAAACTGATCGACTTTTATTTAAAATATTTTTTTGTCAGATTATAGCAATTTTGGTGGTACTACATATTTCTGTCGATCCTAATATAACAGCTGTTCATTTCATTGAATTGTTCCACCCCCCCCCCCCCCCCCAAATCCAATATAACGATAGATTCTACTTCAAAGTTCACAGGTAAAACATTAGACAATACATTACTAGTGATGGATCAAGCAGAATTTGCCATTTCAGACGTTCCGGTTTCCGGTCCTTTGCAATAATGGCGGCTGGACGTCGATGTCCCTGGAAGTAGGGTTTTGAAAGAAACAAACGAGTAGCTTCGCCATTTTGTAACATTTGGACTTTAAAAATTTAAACATGAAATTGCACATTACATTCGTATGTCTGTTAATTTTGTTAGAAAACAGAAAACAATTATTTCTGAGTCGATCTATAGCTTCCTTCAATATACTCCATCTAAACCTAAATAACAAACTCGTTAGAACGCTTAACCAATTATCATAGTCGAACATTTAAGAATCTAAAAAAGATACAAACGTTCGTAGCAGATTATTTGGTATAAGAAGAGCCAATATTTCGTAACATTTAATACTTTTTGAAAAATCATGTACGTCAAGAAATACACTGTCGTACCAAACAACTTCTAACTAATAGATCTCTCGCGTATTGTTAGATGTTGTAAATATTGGATTACTATTTAGCGATTAAATTCACTTGTTTAAAATTTATTTGTAAAATATACGTAGATATATACAGGGTGTAGCCGGACGGTTGGTACAATCTGGCAGGGGATGATTCTGCATGTCAACATAAGTCGAAAAGAAGGAATAACATTTTTTCGTTTGACGCCTCGTTTTCGAGAAAATCAATTTTGAAAATGCAGCAAATATACTTGCTATTGCATAGGAATCGTCTGACGCGTCTGATCATGACCAACCGGTTCTACTTCCTGTGTATACTACAGCACGTGAACTCGACGGAGTCTATCTTCTCGAAAACGAGGCGTCAAACTAAAAAATGTTATTCCTTTTTGTCGACTGATTTTTACATGTAGAATCATCCCCTGCCCGATTGTACTACCCGTCCGACCACACCCTGTATATGTATCTGCATCCTACATCCATGAAAATACTGAACCAGTTGTCAAATTCTTGTAAATGCGATTTTTAATCTTCTTGCGAATACTTTAGACTCGCAATAATTTACTGTAAACAATAGTAATAATGTATCAGTACGAACAATTCCCTCCATCGAATATAAATTCTCTACAATTTCTATCTTCGTAACATATAGAATCGTCATATGTTTATAAAAACTTTTTAATACACCATAGAATTCGATAGTTTAAATGGGGATAGTATAAATTTGTTAAAAATTCATCTTTTATTTACAAACAGGCAGGAGTAACGCTGTACAAGTTGTACAAATGTTGCAGAAATATTTGGAATGTAAAGCATTTCGTTCAATAATGACTGGTTCGTTGGTTACGTAACAATTAATTATTATTTAACAATTAGACAGAGTATATGTGGAATGTATTTGAAACATCATCGTTCCTGTTTGCACCAGTATCGCCAGATTAAAAGACTACTGTCTCCACTCTACCTTCCCCTACTACTACGCGCTTCCATCGCGGTTCCGCCACGGCCCGGTCACGTGACGCGTTTCGTCTCTGGCAGAGAGAGGGTAAAACGTTTTCCCCCGAATTCGTGCTCACTCCCCTCATCTGGCGACACTGATTGCACTCTTCTCTCGAATCGGTTCACGGTCATGGAAGGTTCTAAAGCTCAGGTACCCAAACGGTTTTCGTGTAGTTTCCATCCAATCTGAAACTCAAGCCTCCTTACATCTCAATATCTCTGAATATCTCAGTGGTTTCGAGTTATAATCGTTACAGACGGACGCGTTTCGCTTCTCTCTCTCTCTCTCTCTCTAATTTACATTTCCGTTTATCTCTTTCTTCTTTCCGCCGTCGACGATCGACTGCGCAGAATCATCCTTAATAAAATCGCGACGCTTGTCGGCGTCCTCGGCCCCGTAAAGATCCAAATCTTTCCCGAGGTAGCAGACAGCTGCATCGAACAGCACTCCTATCGTCGAGAAGCCTGAAAAATTATTTCAAGTTGAACAAGACGTCTTAATCACAGCACGTGATCGCACGGAACTACATACAGCCGAAAGCAACAGTATCGGCATAGATACATTAAACTAGCTTTAAACCCGCATTAAACCAGCGCCGAGGTTGGACCTTATTTATAAATCATTCATAATTGACACCATTAATAATACTGCAAGTATTTTTTTAATTAACCCTTTCACTAGAGATGCAGATGTATCATTGTAATCCATGTAGTAAATCTAATATACAAAACTACAACCCACAGAAGATTGTCTCATCTTACAATATGACGTGTAGTATTTAAAAAAATGGCCGACGGAAGGAAACCAGATATTTCTGTAAAAATTGTTTCGTCAAATTATGCATTTCGCCATGCTTCCAAGCTTTCCATATAAAATAAACAATACAAATTTTAATTGTGTCAAAATTTGTATTGTTTATTTTATATGGAAAGCTTGGAAGCATGGCGAAATGAATAATTTGACGAAACAATTTTTACAGAAATATCTGGTTTCCTTCCGTCGGCCATTGTTTTTTCGCTTACATAAATACAGCGAAAAACGCTCAGAACTTTTTACTTCACCTAATATTTATCATCTTTAAGTACTTTCGACCGACGATGACATGTCTTCAAAAGCGATTACTTGTGTCCAACTTACAAAGAAGGCACTTCATATTAGTAATAAAGATACACGAGATATCTCGTCCATTGTAGTGAAAGGGTTAAGCATAATGTACAGGGTGTATACAAATTTTATGTCGCCGCTATTACAGCGAATTAGAAGGTCACTGAATTTCAAGGTCAAAAGGTTAACAATTTTTGTCCTCATCGCAAAGCGCAAAGAGCATTCATTATTTTCTATTTATTTATACTGTATGTATAGATTCAGTATTTTGCAATAAATGCAAACAATTTTTATTCTTCATAAAAATTGATCGACTGGTCAATTTTGATCTGTCTACTACAGTCTACCGATCAGTAACGCTTACCCGCAGACGTGATGTTAACCAGATATCTGAAGTTCCGTCTATGATGGAACCAGCAGTTCCCCCTGGTCCCGCAGGACTCTTCCCAGATCAAGCAAGTGGAATCGATGATGGCTCCGTAGATGATTGGACCCGGTATCAAAGCGAACAAAGAAATCGTCATCAGGGTGATACCCTGCGCAAAGCTTTTATCCTTCTTGTCGACGCTTCGATAATTCACCAGGACGTTACCAATCTTCCCGGAACACGCCAGCGTCTGTATAATGCAGGTGAACACCATGAACAGAAGATACGGATGACTGCAATCGCTGGTGCACGGTCCAGCTCTGACTTTGCCGAAGTCGATGCCGTGGGGATCGTTCAGGTAGACTGGTTGATTGAGTACGAGCGAGTTGCTGTCGGTGGTATAATCGAACTGGTCTTCGAAATTCAACGGATCCGGCAATGACAGACAACTGCAATTCCCGAACTCTTTGTCGCTGATCACCGCCCGACAACCAGCGTGACAAGCTGAGAAAAATGTCGTCCTCGACGCCTCGTGGCAAACCGGAGAATACTTGACGCCTTCGCAGTTGCAACCGACGTTGCAACTCGATGTCAGGTTCATCCTGAAACAACGGCAGGTTAAGTCATCACGTGAATTGAGTAGGTAGTGTCTCGATGCTGATTCTTGACCTCTTGTCACTAGCGCAGATCACGGAAAGGGATCGAACATTTTTGTTTATAACTTATGGAACTTTTACCCGACGTATTCGTGACACTTTTCTTGTTAAAATGACTCCAAACACGACCCAATTCGGACTATATCTGCTCATTTGATTCACGATACAGTAGAACCTCTATTATCGGAACCGACGACATCCGAATTCTCTATTATCAAAATACAACATATGCACGCGTTTCACTGATTAATTCGGATAACGGAGGTTCTACAGTGTGCAATATTGGGTTGGCAAATAAGTTCGTTCTGTTTTTTACAGTGGAATAAATCACAAAAACCGAACGAACTTATTTGCCAACCCAATAAATTAAACTGAAAAATACGATTCGAATGGTATCGTGTTGGGTATCGTTTTAATCGGGAAAATGTCACGAATGTGTTGACAAAGGATTAAACAATCCATGATAGAGTAGAACCTCGATTATCCGAAATAGTAATGAGCTAGTAACCCCTTGCCTTATAATGTCGTGTCTGAGTCGTGATGAAGATTCTGAACAGATTCTGATAAAAATGTATGTTAATAATTTCCTTTACACCGAAATGAAATTCTATTTTGGTTTCGTTAATGTACAGCTATTAGAGAACGTATAGACATACAATACATATAAATTTTCTCCTTTTTTAGGAAATTATGATCTACAAAAAAGTTCTAGTCACTGAAAGCGTAAAATAAATCGTAGGGCAAGGGGTTAAATTGTTACTGGGTTGTTGAATCATGGCATAGGTTGCTCAATAATATAAAATAATATAATATATAATAATAATGAGTCGTTTAATCGGTGAGACAAATGTATCTCTTATTTTGGTTCTCGAAAAGTAAAAGACGTTCGAACTTGGAAAATTTAAATGTGCAGTTTCGATCTTTTTTTATCTGAATTACTTTAATTTTGTTGATTTTTCAGGATGACGGTTCGGCAGTCAACCCGTTGAAAGCTACTCTTTCGCAAACGAAGAGTCAAGATGAAATCTACTGATTTTATTCGAACATTATAAACGATGAAAATAGCAATTTCAAGCTGTCAGACACCACGTCCCGGTAAAGACGAAGACGTACTCACTGCATAGTGTCAAAATCGAGGCCTCTGACGTCAACGTCTGCGCAACCAAGGAAAATGAAAAGTATTTGACCAGCGACAAAGCAGACACCAACGAACACGTTCCATGCGAGCAGTGGCCTAGGGCCGGGCTTGAATCTGCTAATTACCATTCCGGAGAATAGAAATCCTAGCACCATACCGACCAGCGATATAGGACCTTGACACACAGAAACATGTTAATCGCTGTTCCCTTTTTCAAAGTCAATTTAACAATAAACCTACTGAGCAGTAAAAGCTTCGCATAATTATTAATCATTTATGGATAATAAAATCAATAAATTAATTTCACAAATTAGTAGTTTACAATTTAGTATGATTGCTAGTTGCGTAGTCATTTCGAAAGAGTTGCTAAAGCTAAGTCCACAGTGAAGAAGCAGGCAACAGGGAGTAACAAAAGGAGCTCCAGTGTGGACATAGCTTAAGGTTAACATCACTTCCTCTAAAAAGTCTATGGTCTCAGATATCTTCTAAAATGGGACACATATTTGGAAAAACAAAAGAGAAGTATTTATTTGGACTTTTGGTGAAAGACCTCATTTGCTAAACATATGATAGTAGTAATGTTAATGTCTGTCGGTGATTGCTATGAAAAACTTACCAGCAATGACGGTACCCCCAGCCGCAGACTTGCTATACTGAACCTCGAGGTACTTAGCCAAAAAAGTAATGTAAGACGACGCGCCTAACACGTAGAACACCCCGCTCAGGTTGTTGAACGTTAACAGCCAGTTTGTCAACAACCTTTTCATCGCTGTCGGAAATTCCCGCATAGTTGGAATGTATTCGGTCTCGAGTGACTTCCGCGGCTCCATCGGCGGCATGTACTGCTCTTGCGCTGTTAGGTGTAACTTTAATGGTATACTACCATCCTACAGCATACAGAAAACACAGGTTGCACAATTGTAAGACAGGAACTCTAATGATTTTAGCTCCAAGTTTATTTGTCACTGCAACCGCGATGACTTTCGCCACTCGTTACCAGCGAGAAATAAAAGCTAATTACGAGAAATTACTTAAGAGTATTATTATCTCTTGTGTGTGTGCAATTGATGGAGACAAAGTGTATATTGCCCGAAAATCCGCAGTCTAATTAGTTAGTCCAATTACTTCAGATCATGTCTTTGTGCGAAATGATTCTATACATGTAATAAAATAAAAATAGACATCAATTTTTGCTCACATGCATACACGTTTCAACAAAATAACACGAACGAATAAAGATTTATGATCTATGTCTAACAATAAGTGTTTTCGAATATATTTATACATTACATATCTATAATGCATTTCTTAGAATAAGTTAGCGCAACAAATAATTAAATTATTCCCTCACATTCTTTACGATAATTTTGTACATCGTTAGACCTTTCCGAAATGAAAATAATAGAGCAAACAAGAATTGAATTTTTTGATGTTCATATCAATAGAACATCTTGCTCTCACCAGCTTGGCAGTGTCAATTGGAGTAGTGGTCTTTGGTTTCGGCAGATCTCGCGGGAACATGGCAATTAGGATCGAAAACATGCCCATCGTGGCACCAAGGATAATCCAGCCTAGCCACCAAGCGCCCAGCCATCTTGGATCGTTTTTCGTGATCACGGGATGCAAACTGGGATCAATGTACAGGCTGAGACAACCGTAGCCCAATAAAAATCCTATTGCTGGACCAACTGTTCGAAGAGCGAATGTAAAACCTGTGAAATATTTCAATACGAATCATAATGCAATCCTCTGTATACACGTTTTATTGTTAAGTGTCTGTATTCAAATATAGAACACTATACAAAATCCACAGTCAGTACTGAACCCAGAAAATGATTATGGAACAACAGAATTTAGTGTATTATACAGGGTGTCCCAAAAACGTTGCATTTCCTTGAGAAGGGTATTTCCTAAGGTTATTTGAAACAACTGTTTCCTTTGCTAAAATCTTCTCCGAGGTTTCGTTAAGGAGTTATTAACGAAAAACACGGACCAATCAAAGCACGGCAACAGCGGACAGATTCCAGCTCGACCAACGCTAACGCCACGCTCAGCGTGACCGGTCACCGAACTAGGATTCGTCCGCTGTAATCGCGCTCTGATTGGTCCGTGTTTTTCGTGAATAACTCTTTAACAAAGTCGCAGAGAATATTTTCACGAAGGAAGAAATTACTTCAAATGACCTTAGCTATCATCCCTTTTAAAGAAGTTTCCGGGACATCCGGTATATTATGAAATATTGTGATAAAATAATACTGGCATATAGACTACTTCTGAACGATAAATAAACAAATTTGAATTTGCTACATATACTTTTCGATGTGTCTCTCGCAATATGTACTCTAATATTCACACCAACAAATACAATGTCATTGAACGTTCCTTGCGCGTGACATCAGCAGCTTATCCTGGAGCGTGATGAAAAGAAAAAATTAAAATCAGATATATATAATTATTGATAAGATAGAAGTTATTTTTGACAACAATGGTATTTATACATTCTTACGACAATTGGAACCGATAAAAATCTGTTATGTGTACACATTAGCGCATGCGTACTACAATTGAATAATCCACTCACGTATTCCATATCGAAATCTTCGTAATCGTTTCGTTCATTGACTTTAATTTCCACGAATTGTATAAACACAACGATTGGTTCGTAACATAAATATCGTAACGTTCGGTTATGTTTGGTATCTCTTTTTACTTATTGATAAATTTATTGATGAATCATATGTCTTGGCTGGAGTCTACGCAACTATATTTACAATGAGTTCTGATTAAATAGTTAAAATTAGGACATGTTTATATTTCCAACCGAACGAATTTATATTACAACCCAATAATTTATAGGTAGATAACGACTTTAGCTATAATTTAAGCAATACATAACACAACATGCGATTATTACTAGACTGCTGTGGGTGCAATTTCCACCAATAAGAAGATTACAAGACTACAAGAGTGTATCAATACACTTTACAACTTAATAAAACCTCTATTCGGTTTGTATGTGTTGCAATTAATGGAAACAATTTTTATTTTGCACACAAAAATATTTGATTAGCATATTTTATGGTAATGCATGTCAATGTATAGAATAATTACCTAAAAGCATGGGAGTATTTTTCTTCTCAGTATTGTCGTCCAAATACGTCTGTCCAAGGCCGTAGTATAGAGTGGTGCCGATTCCGAGGATGAATTGGGAGAGGAAGACCAGAAGCCGCGGAAGAATGCTGACGTCGAGCATGCTCTCCTCGTCGCAGAGCTGCGGTTTGACGACTCGTGGACAAATCGCCAGGTCCTCTGGGATCGTGGTGCTATTCAGAAGTGTCCGATCGAGGTGTTCCTTCGTCAAGGCCATCGCGTCCCTTCCGGGCCCAAACAAGAAATGTGGAAGTGCCAGGACGAGGCAAGAGAACGCGCTGAGACCGACGCCGATCGCGATCCATCTTGGACGGTGTCCCGAGCCGCCGTAATAGGTCAGTATCAATGATAAAATCTGCGAGATCTCGTTGCCAGACAAAATCAGTCCTGGAAACACACGATGCATATTTACTGTCAGGGCACAGCACCCTAATAAAAGCACCCCAGTATGAGACAAATAAATGAGTTAAAAAAAATGTCAAATTCAGTTGTGTTTTTCTTACCTGTTCAAATGTGGTACCAGTGGATTGCTGAGATTCTTTCGATTAAAATGAGCTCAAACACGATATAAATCGGTCTACTTTTATAGACACAGAAATCTTAAGCTACGTCCACACTAAAGCAACAACGAGCAACTTGTTGATGTTGCATGATCTTGAAAAAGCCGCCGTTTTTGCCGAATAAAAGAAAAATAAGTCAGAAGGAAAATCGCTCGGACGTAGCTTTACGTATGCCCTTAATATTTAATTTGTTGAATAATAATATAGACTGTTCCGCTCTCCTCAGGCAAATTAATCTTTATGTACCTGAACGTGTTTTGAGAGCGAGAGCAGGATTTCAAACAACGAAATCCAAATCCACATATGGAGTAATGAATCCTATGAATCGGATTATTGCGAGATCAAACACACTTTATAATAATATTGATTTTTTTAATGGCACGTTACAGGCATTCAAAACAAAATTACGCGAGATTATTTGCTAATATCGTACCTGTATTTGTTGAGTTTTGCGCTTGTCCCATCGAATGTAAATTTTAGATTAAGATTTTTTCCTTTTTTTGTTCTTTTTGTATATTTTTGTTATTTTCTATTTGTAAACTCATGCATCAAAAGGACCTCGGTCCGTATATAATAATAATAATAATATTGTTATTTGCATTAAACCTGTAAAAAGTAGTCCTATTTGCGTCGTGTTGGGACTCGTTTTATTCGGAAGAATCTCAACAATTGACTGGTACTATGTTTGAAGAGGGAAGACGAAAATGACTGAATCTGACATTTGCAAGTAATATAAATATAAGAAGCAATATAATCAAGAAGATTTATTCGAAATGTTATCCGTGAAACACAGAGCTAATCGATAGATCAATGTGATTAATAAGATTAAGTTGAAGAAACAAAAAGCGAAAGAATTCACTACAGGAGCCCAATGCAAAGAATTAAACAAACGTGTGTAACGGATGTGGCATTGCTATGTTATCGTCGATGGAAAGGCGGTGATGTAACATTTGACAGAATAAAAAGCAGAACAATCTGGTAAGATCGAAGTGTCCTTTGCAGCTGAAAAAATCGCATCATTTAATGCCGATATCGAATTACAACGAACCAATGCAAGTACATCGATCGATCAAGCAAACGCAATAACATCGGCTACGTAAAACCGCGAACGCCGGATTGTATCGATTTCTCACGCAACTGCTATAGCGCGTAATTAACGTTTTACACGATTGCGTGTACAGGCAAATAACATTATATATCAACGTAGGCAAAATCCGCGTATTAGTTAACGATAAACAATCGAGCGCCGATCGATCTCTTGCTCGCGGAGCCGTTCCAAGAATTCCCAGTTTGCATCAGACGGAATGACAACAAAGAAATTTGCTGATATGATATCGCGCGACATTAACAAATATTCGGTGAAAGCATCTTAAAGAATAATATCCAATTTCGATCACTTGTTTTCTATCATTATTGTGTAGTTTTTACGGGAAAAATCGCCGCGTGTCAATTGTTTGCACTTGTAAGTATCTGTTATTGCGTCTACATCTCTTCTGCTGCGCGCGTTGTCGTTTTTCAATTGATAAGGCTTTTATTTTTACAAAATTCTCTTGAACAAGCTTTATTAGTATAATTTCTTTGTTTTTAACATTTTGGAGAAACTGTGTATTCAATTTTTGTGAATTTGATGCATGGCACTTGTAAATGTATTATTATTCAATTTTTAATCTCACAGATCACTTAATGCGGAAATAAATGTATCGTTGGTCAATAAAACGTCTGACAAAACTCGGTGTTCGACCATACGTTTTGACACGTTTCTTAAATCATGCTCTAAAATTTTATTGCATATTTCAGTTACAAAAGCCCTTGACTTTTTGTTAAACCTATACCAATATATTTGTGACTCTTTCCTACAATCTGAATCATAATTACTCGTATACTCTCCGATACAGTAGAACCTCGATTATCCGAATTGATAAACAATAGTTACATTTATGCCGATTTGTCCAATGAATCAGGATAATAGAGAATTCATCATCGGTTCGGATAATCGAGGGTCCACTAAATCGTCGATTAAACAAGCAACTGTGCTCGGAAGTACGTCGAGTCTGGTCTCATTTTAATCAGAGGAATGTCACGAATAGGTTGCTAAAAGTTTTGTCAAAAAATAATGAGAAAAGAGAAAAAAATGATTTATTGATTTTGTAAAAATTGAACTGTCCCACTATCCAGGTCTTTGGAGAATTTTGGAAAATTGTGAAGAAAGATTTGAATATAGTAGCGTGAAGATCCGAAATCTATAGATCTGGTTACGTTTGCTCGTGAAAGGGGGTCGAACGCGAGACTCGCGCCATCTCGAAAAGTATTTCGTGTACGTACCCTTGGCGTATATTGTGACTAACAATAAACTCGTATAAATGCATATCCGTGTGTCTTCGCAATGCGTGTTCAGCGCTCGTTGCTCTAACGACAGATTTCTCACTTCTATGATTGCGACACACTACTTACCTACTAGACGAACGCACACCGACACGCGATTATCTTTGCTCGGGGCCGACCATGCATGATGCACGCGTGTTGCAAATACAAGTGCGAGCGCTTCAATGCGTGTACACTGTGCAGCGACGTTCGACTACCGGGTTTCGACGTCACTTTTCGCGAAAATACAGCGCCGAAACCCGACACTTTTCAACGGGATCCATCGATCAGATTCGCGCTGTATCGATCAGGATTGTTCGAATAATTTTAATCCAGAAGATGGTAGTTTAACAGCTGGTACATGGGAACACTTCGAGAGCTAATAGATATTTATTTACCGGTTATCTTTATCGATATATGGCTGTTCTGTACGCGTTGTTGTAAACAATTGATGTATAATGAAATAGGAAACATGTGCAAATATAAATTAACTGTAATCATGTGGTAGTTTAATGAACGTCTGTATTATTAATTGTTTTTGTTGGCATGGTGGCTTTTTTATTATGTTATGAATATAAATTGTGTAATAAAAAGAGTTCTAATAAAGAGCTTATTGTGTAATGAAGAGAGAATTCTAAGAAACAAGTTTCATATGCCAAAATTAACATGGGTTGTTAGCACTAACGTTCGTTACATACCAACGCATAATTATGAGTGGTATCATTGTTAGTCTACTACAATATGTACAATAGATATAGATAATTATAATACAATAGATAATTCTATGGATGTTGGAAGAATTATATTAATTTTGAAATGATTGCCAATTGTTAGCAACAACTGTTTGTATAGGAATACAAAATATTGTACATAATAAATAAGAGTACGTAGCTCTCGAAAATGTAATACACTTTATAGTAGATAAAGCTAAAACGAATATGTTGATACAAGATAAAGGTAACGAAAAATATAGAATTAGATAAACTAAATATATAAGAACTTATCTTTTTAATCTTATTATTGTTTCCACAGTGTCGGAACTAACTGCTATGATCAACTTCACAACTGTGTTTCACGAGTTCCTTTTGTTAGCGTAGATTTCTTCGAATTTGAAATAAAAAATTCAGAATTTGTATTTTTTCAGAGAATGCAACGAAATTTTATAAGACCTCTACTCTGATTTTTAAACTACATCAATTTCATGAAACTTCCATTATGATTTCTAATTTACATAGATCTGCATGCGCACGTGCAAACATACAATAATTGCATAACGTTTGCACTCTATCAATACTCACGTATTAGTTTATAACGGAGTGTACTCGTATGTCATGAAGAAATGACAATTGTCTTTGCTTTAACAGGTGTACTGTTGCGAGTATACGGGAATACGTCGTGTGGAAAAAATAATTCGTAAATTCTAGACATCTTAGAATATTTTAAGAGGAGAACGCAATGAAAAATAGAAAAATTCAGTAGAAACGAAATGAAGGTTCAATTTAATGATTGATTTGCATGGCTGAGGGGTGATTTGAAATGGAGTATTTAAAGACATACATACCCGTTGTGCGACTAGGTATTTTGAACCTTTTTTCCAGCGTGGTGAGGGTGACAACGATGTAAATGAAAGCCATTGCTTGCACGGTGCCGAGAAGGCCGTACACGGCGATGAAATTTCTCGAGGTGGCACGATCTCGCAGCCATCGGGGATAAATCCCGCAAATTCCACAATCTTTGGTCATCCCTCCAACTGTACTACAGAATTTACATACTTGTTACTTGACATTTCCCACGCAATTCAAAATTGTCACCATTTTTGCAAAATTATTACAGAAAATTTTTCTATCTCAATCGTAACAAACTCGAGTAAAATAGTATTACTCCTTTCTAACACGTCCAATAAGTTGAAAATAATATTTGGCAATATTTTTAAATTCTTCTAATGATTTCACTATTTTTTATTTTACTGTATCCGACTTATTAGTTGTTATAATGCAGAAAATCTGTAGTATAATTATCACTGATTATAGATCTAACATTCACCTTATGCATAAAACAGAGATGGGGGTCAGGATTATACCGTAGTGATTAATAAACGGCGGATTTTTATGCAAAATAAAAATGTTCTTAAATGAATAAGAATACAACAATATTTCTAAAATGTTTACATGTGTTCTTACCGTTTTGCATTTGAACTCAATTTTGTCATAAATTCATTAAATTCGCTGCCATTAACTTTTTTCTAATCGAGAAAAGACTTTTTACGCTTTAGACTTCCTACATTTTGGAAATATGAAATTATAAAAATTTTCTATATTTCTCTATTGCATCAAGATCATTATAAAATGTCTCCAGATTAATTCGTTCCAGAGTTGCCTACTTTGCCGCGTCATTATTACGATTATTCAATTCCAACAGAAACAAAATGGTCCCAGACGATCTATATAGATGAAGATCGGAACAATGATAAAGATTACGTTTAGTCTGGCACATGAAACAAAAGCAAGCGTTATCACCTCTGACAATGACTTGTATCGTGTACAACTTGAAAGTTTAACCGCCATGTCAAGCGCAGGAGTCTAGCTCGAATAAATAAAAAGCCTAAGAGCCTACGATTATGACAATTGGATTAACTTCTTTCTGCGATATCTCTTCGCGCGGTTTCATAGAATTCTGCTGCAACAGCCAAACTTGTATCTACTATCTGTTTGCAATACAAACTGTCATCATTTTGCTGATAGCATAATCAATATTATAGTATTAATACGTTCGAATAATCGATGACTTTCTTCCAAACGTGTAAATCAATAAATTATCACGATTAACGATTTCTACTACGGAGCACCACTGATTTGTTTGTTAAAAAATGAGCCGCCGTTTATAGATTAAATTATCTAATTCCAGTCTGACAGTAGGAGATAAATAAAGCGTATACATACATAGAAATGTCTATCGATAAGCCTACAATGAGTTTTCTTGTGCTCTGGAATATCCTAATCAGTTGTAGATCTTATACGTGCATGGTTAAATAACGATTGCGCACAAACTAATTCGTGCAAAAGAATACAAGTTATTAATGCAAATAATTTCACGACGGTATGTCGCTCGAAAACCACGAATTTAAGATGTCATTATAACAATAGTATCGATCAGTACATTTCTCAAAAAATTATACAAGAACTATTTCTGCTTTGAATAACCAAAATTATTTCTCTTGCTAAGAGAATTGCTTTTTGGAGGACAATTTGCCGAATTCAATTCAAATGAAAACACACATGTAAAGACCATACTCGAACATATCAATCAATATCAACGAAGTATTGTTCCCAGGGAAAATTTATAGACTAAAAGCAGTTAGATAAGAGGCTTACAAGACGTGGCCAATCATCGACAGTTTATCTGATTAATTCAGATATCGTCGATGCATGGATTATGTATTGTGTTTAACAGCGAGATTACTAAACGGGCCCTGCGTGGAACTTTGATCGTTCGGAATTAACCTATTTAATAGAAACTGAAACAATCCGGGCCGCTTCAAACACGTACAAATAAAAGCGAATGATCGCACGAATTTTGCCACGATCACTTTTAAAACGAAATTCTACGCAACCACGATTTTCTCAAAATGAAAGTGTTGAAGATTCCGGATACTCGCGGTATTCAGTGCAGAAGAGGAATTAAGTGGTTCGAAAAATCTGGTTCGAACGTGACGGCACGAAAGAATCGGTTTCATTTCGCGTAATTCCCGCGAAGCAAGTATTCGAACAGCTACTGTAATGGATTTATTTACGAATGGTCACGAACGTAATTGTCGTGTGCACCACGGGCACCTGAGATGATTACGCAATTGCAATTTAACGGGGTATAGATTTCGTTGTGACGTTCGGAGACTGCATTAATACGGAGTTCCAGTCGATTGTTACTTCCGCCACGTCGTGTTACAAGAAGCACTCTAAGAATTGCGGACCCAACTTCGCGATAAGCTTTCTCAACCGAGAAAAGTTAGCTTCTAGCTACCGAGTAGTAAGTGCCGCTCTGCCGTACAAATTTTTCTCGTTTGCACAACCAATTCCATAATTAATTCATCCAAAACTCTGTACTAAAAATGGTGACTTCGGGCCAGCTCTAGTTAAATCAATTCCCAGCATCTTTTTTAATGCAGGATAAAAATGCTCTTCTAAAAGTGTTAGTAACTTTTCGGACATTTATAAAATATTATTAATAATTGTCGTCGAAACTGCAACATTTCTCCACCGAAAATCGACGGTTGCAATCGCTCTCATAGTGGTAACCACTGTACAACAATTTTTAATCATAGTAGCGTGACAATTAATCCTAACTTTTACAATCGATTAAATAAAGACTTTACGATATAAACTTACAATGCACACTTGCTACTTCAACAATCTATGGTTTGCAATGTATATCCTGTTAACATTCTACAGCATACATATGATCATAAAATTGACTAGTTCCAAAAACTTAGGATAATAATAAAACATCGAAACGAAAATGAGATGAATAAGTCGTCAATGCCAAAAATATAAATATTAAAATGCATCCGACACGTATAAAAATTCTAAAGGCAGTACAAGGTAATGAAGGTGTTAATTACAAAGGTGGTGCCATTAACATGTTGCAGTTTTATTTCTGTAAAGAATCTGCTGTGTAGAAATGAATAATTTGCTGAAGGTATACTAGAATGATTAATATGTACTATTTCTTGTGCAGTTCTCGAGACGATTCGAAGAGGAGATCACGTTTAGAAAAAGCGGCGGCGGCTGTGTGTCGTCGGTGTAAGGTAAAACACGCGAGAATTTCATTGGTCTCACCTTGACGTTAGGCCACGTGCTTCCGCATGGACTTAGGAAGGACTTCCAGGTCGCGAGTCCTTTTTGGATCGCGATCCTTTGAGTCTCTCCCTGCTCTCGTGACCTCCCTCGCAGAAACTCAAAAACCACTAAGCGCCTATGAGCGCTCCAGTTTACGTGAATATACGCGAGATAACTGAGCCTCGCTCTTGTGTCAATGGCAATGCTCCCCTACTATTTCTCCATCAAAACGAATGATAAGCGGGGGCATCATTCTGAGGACACATTATCAATGGAGCACTGGTGCCGACATCTTGTCATTTCCGCGCGCAATCACTGGCGAACCGCGACTCAGATGGTAGCGCGATTCGTTGTTGTCCGTGCTAACTGTGCAATCAGTCACCGACGAGGTCGATGATACTGTGCCTTTCTAATTCTACATAAAGAATTAGGTTGCCAAATCGACTATCAACCTATCATTTCGAGTCTTCTTACGATTTTCTGGCATACACTTGATTAGCACCAGGCAATATCAAAATTATTTAAAAAATAATCGTTAAGATAATATACAGGGTGTGGCCGGACGGGTGGTAGAACCGAGCAGAGGGTGATACTACATGTAAAAAATAGTTTGACGCTTCGCGTGCTTCAGTATACGAACAAAGTAGAATTGGTTGATCATGGTCAGACGCGCCAGACGATTCCTATGCGATAGCACGCGTATTCCCTGCATTTTCAAACTCTATTTCCTCGAAAACGAAGCGTCAAACAAAAAAGTGTTATTCCTTTTTTCGACTTATTTTTACATGTAGCATCGCCCCCTGCTCGGGTGTACCACCCGTCCGGCCACACCCTGTATAAAAAACAATTTTAAAAGCGAATGCAGCTGAGCTGCAATCATCGAACAACAAAAATTAGCATATCTAAATTTAATAATTAATTTAGCCACCGACGAGATACTATTACAGACTGCCAGCCACTGTGTCATTCAGCGACATAGGCAATAGGCAAGTGGCCACTGGTGGACGCGGGCATAACGTGGAACTAACAGTGATCTCAAATACCAACATCGCTAAAAGTTCCGCTACCGACGAGATAGTAGTCGGTGGTTCCGCGCTCTTTACCTAAACAGACCCAGAGAATTGTACATGACAGCGACAGTGTTCACGCCCGGGGTGAACCAGATTGAATAATACATATATTTTGTTCTGAAGGAAGCAAAACAAAAGGAGGAAGGAATAGCAAAATGTTATGGAAGAGAATAGGAATAGGAATAGAATTGATTGAAAATCAACATATTTATTAAAAGTGTATCCATTAGTTCAATATTATCCTTTATTCATTAGATACTAAAAGATCTTACAAATAGAGGATAATACCGATTGCCCAGGTCTCACCACGAGGAGGTTGCTGCACAAGAGACTTGAAAGGGAGTCGGAACGAATGCAATATTCCTTCCGGCTCCCTTTCTTACAACAACGGACTTATACTAAATTACGTAGGTATGTCGAGGTAGTTATCGCGGAGCAAAAAGTGTGAATCGGAGAAGAAGTCTCCGATCCACGGGGGACCAAACGCGAATCAGGCAGAAGGATCAGATTCTTTCAAAGGGAGAAACAAGAGATACCCGACGTACCATCACCAAGAAATATGGCCACGAGAAGTGTTCAGCTGGCTGTGTCGGAGTCAAAAAATCGAGCTGAGCAAAGTGGGCAATAATTACTCGACATATTTACAACGAAGATATACAATCTTAAAAATTAACGCATGCACGCACGCAAGCCGAGCAATTATTGTGGACCAAAAGACGAAATCGCGAAAGAGGGAAGAATCAAAGCAGAAGGCTTTGATTCGCAAAGAAGAATCATGAGCCTGAGCAGAAGGCTCGGATTCGGGGGTGACGCTAAGACAATAATTGCTCGGGAAATAAAACTAACTTAAGAATACGGCGCAGTCTTCTTGGTGTGTCCTTTTCTTCGTGTATTCTAGCTCAAACAGACTAATAATAATTAGACACAACACATAATCCCGCACATGAGCGCGAATATAACAACGCATGCAACAAAAGCAAAACATGCAAACACATACGATAGACGACACAACATGCAACCATGCACAGATATACAACTATTTACATGACTACCGAACATTACTAAATTGAAGGCGTGTGTCCTCTTAATCTGGCGACTCTGTCAGAGAGTGATAAATCTATGGAGGCTTGCGAAGGTAGTCAAATCGCCGAGTTATTTCGCTAGAAGGCGTGACCGGTTATTTTTGCTCTATCGCTGACTTAGACGTCCAGGGCGGTTTCTCCCTCGCTGGTTTTTGCAATCCGTCGCGACGGCCGGCGTCCCATTCCACAAGGCCATTAGGATTATCTTTAGCCATGAAAAACGACAAGATCGAGTTCCATCGCCGCGACAGAGCCCCTGTTGCACAAGCAAAAAGGAAGTACGTACGGTGCAGCTTAGTTTAAATGCACCGTGCAACTCGCGAATCATTATTTTTAAATATACCACGTGAACATCTATTTCTCTTGTACGAAAAATACTTTAGATGCAATTTAATTAATATCAAAGGGCGAACAACGGGTAATTTAACTTATAAATGCTATTGATTTGCACAGTGGCCTCTTTCCAAATAGCCATTATCTTTTCAAATTTATAAGTACTACTAAAGTATAATAAAAAGGATTTGTATCTACATATTACAGTTTCTGAGCTTCTTAAAATCGCAAGGAAATGTTCCTCCCACTCCGAATAAAATGTAAGAATATTGTTCGATTGAATAAAAACCATACCTCTTAATGTCCACCCCTACTTACGACGCAATGGGAGAAAGGCGAAGAATACAGGGTGACAAGATTAAAGCGATAGGGTTTTGTGAAAATTGAGATTTTATTTCCTTTTTTTTCGTTTTTCGGTAATCAAAGTTCGTGTTTGTCTTCCCGCGAAGAATTCAGGTGACGTGCAAAAGCAACAGACAACAAGAGTCGCGATTCATTTTGAGACCAGGATGCGTCCGTTTTCTTTTCCTCTTCATCTCTCCGTCTCTTCTCGATATGATAGAATTCGTTTCTTTTGTTAACGTTATCAGTAGAGTGTACAATAGTAATATTACTGGAGATAACAGATGATATATTACAATCATTAATCCTACGAGTATAGGATGCCCGAAACGATCATAGTAACCGCGATAAAACGTCGTCGTATTCGTTCGCGGATTTCCGGATTTCTTCCTTTCGTCGCGACGGAAGATTGTGTCACTACCAAAATAATAAATTCGCCCGATCACATATTTTCTCCGCTTCATCGTTAAGTACATGAACAATAATGAATAATCAATGACAATAATAATAATATTATCAATAATAATAATAGTAATAATAATAATAATAATATTATCAATAATAATAGCAATAATAATTATTAAATTGTAATAATAATAAGAATATAATATCAATGGTATTAATTTATTTTCCTATTATCTTAATCGATCGGTTACGTAATAATTAATACTTAAGATTAAACCTTCCTAACAGCGCCTGTTTCGCTAACTTTTTACAAGACTTTTGGTTTCGTCCTCCGTTTCATCATGCATATTAACGTCTACTTAATATTCTAACGAATCGAGTGTACCTCGTCTAAGGTCTCGACGGGTTTAGGACTAGACAGTCTCATTCTTCATAGCCCGATCCTCCGTCACCCTTCTGCTAGTTATCCCTAGCTAGTTATCCCTTTATCCTTCATTCTCCACACACCTACTCGTATCTCGTGTCCCATTCTTCACCTTCGCCCTCCGATACACACGTGTTAACGAATAGTTTCTCCCTAACGAATCACTGACTAGTTTCTAACCATTAAGACTATTCGGCTGTGCTAATTAAGGCACCAGATCACTTTGCAAGAATTGAACGAGTGGATTCCTCGCGCTCGGTTCTTCGATCGTTTTTCTTTTTTCTTTTTTAAAGAATGTGTCGCTGAAAGAGAGAGGCCAATTTATACATGCACTCTGAAACTAAATTCCCATGCTTCCACGAACATTCTGCTTCCGAAACTATAATTTTTAGAAAAGATCTTGATCATCTTATACAGTCAGGTGAAAATAATAATTGCAAAATAGTAGAAAATTGAAATATTGATTATATCTACATTTTCATTTTTGCAATCTATAAACGTCGAATATCCCACTGCACCAAATTTGCTAAAAAATATGAAAATAATTTTTGCAATTCGAGAACTTCAAGTATCAATTCTCAGTCACCCACTGGAACCTTCAAGCAAAACTGTGAAATTAATTTTCGTCGTTTGCCTTCAGTCGTAAACTACAATTTTCAATTTTCATTCGTCCGCGGCCACCGGAAAGTTAAAAATTGCCACGCTTTCGTAAGGAAGCTCGAGTTACGCCAAAATAGTTTTCTGGAATGCACGGATAAATTTAGCGGCACTCTTTCCGCCACATCCTGCCGGAACAGTTAATAATAGAAAAATTGGGTTGCATTTAGACCGTACACAAAAATATATGCCGACATTGTAGTACCAATTTACGAACTTCGGTACGAGAATAACTTGACTCTCGCACGCGTCAAGTCTCCCCGTGCCAAGTGGGAACCGGAAGCATCGGCATGAATTTGACAAGTAGAACTGTCTCCAGTCAATTCATCGCTAAAATACGACAGCACATCAATGACAGATTTCCTACGAAATTGTGATCGTCGAAACTAGCTAAAAGATCGACGTTCAGCGACCTTCGCGCGGGAACAAGTGAAGCAACGATTCCGCAAAAACTATAGAACCACTGTTGTTTCGCGATTCTCTATTTCTCGCGATTGATCGTTCGTTGGTCCTCGTTGGATTCATACCAAAAAATCGTTGATCAGTTCGTTTCTGTGACTCCGGGCGAGTCACTCGAAAAAGGCATCGTCTATTAAGACACTTAGTTAACTCGCCACTAAGCGATCGGTTTAAGGCAACATCGACACTTCGATTCACGTAATCGTCGTTCCTAAAAGCGTCTACAACATTCGTCCTAACGAATCACTTCGATAGTCCTTTCGCTCGCGAACACGACAAGTTCGCGATACTAACAATGCCCAGTCGAAATAAAATCCTATCGATCCTTGCTCATTCCACATTGTTCAGCATAAATAATTTAAAATCGGAAACCAATTCTCCTGCAGTCGTGAAATAAAACGCGATCGTTACAAATGGTCGTTTCGATCGCGATCAACAGTTGTAGAAAAACCTCCCTACGCATAGAAATAGTAAAAGTCCTCGGCGAGCTTGCCAATTCCCGACTAAAAGTTTCTCGGCGCCAACGTTCAGAACGGACACCTGTAGAAGCGTAAAAATTACGTTTTTCGAAAAGCTTCCTCCTCGAGAAGCTTGCAACAATCTCGCATAGCAACGACGGTGCGACAATTGATAACTACTCGCTGTTGAAGGCTGTTTCACGCTGACAATCCTGAATGCGAATTTCTCAACGCTCTTGCGAGAGGACGATCGTCAACGTGAAACTCGAATGTCAGTGGATGTGACGCGTCTTTGAAAAACCTGCCTGCGAATTTCCATCGAGTACGATTGCTTAAAGAGATACGCTAATAATCCTCGCATTCGCTCAGGACGTGTTCGACCGCCTAACTAACGTTTCGCAAACGTCCCGTGTCCCGGTTTCCTCGTGTTAACGCGTACGAAATCGACCCATCGAGAGTTCCTCTCTATCGACGTCGCACTGGCCCTTCGAGCGACGTCGTTGAACGTTTTTGGCCTTAACAAGGAGAAACGTAAGGAGGAAGATTAAAGTGGGGAAGATTGAAGATTAAATTAGTAAGAAACTGTGTGCCGTTTGAGTCGACGTTGCTGAACGGTGTAAGGTCACGTGAGAGCGTGTCCTGATCCTCCAGGTGTCCGATGGACCCTCGCGACCTGTCTGACGATGAACAAAATGGCGGACGGACGCGGAGGACAGGCGAAGAGCGAAGTTTGTGCGGCGAGGATCGAGTTTTTGAAATCGCGAGTTGAACGCTGACGATGATGATCGCGAATATATTCGCGATTCGTCTAGCTCCTACTGCAATCTCGCCTCTTGAGGTGTTGTTTGGTATGGCAGGCCGGGGAACGCCGCTCCCGCTGCAGTTGCAGCTGCAGCTGCGGCTGCTGGCAGTCCTGCTGCACCTGGTAGCGTCGTGTATGCATAAGGTGTTACGTAGCTTGCTGCTGCTGCGTTCGCTGCAAAAAAGAAATAAACGATTGGCATTCTGAGATTCTGTGTGGCTCGGGATGCTTTTGTGCAGGTAACGCCGACGCTGAATATCCGTTTCGGATCTCCTTTGAACAAGGTGATAAAGTGCAACTGTTGTTAGAAGACTTATACAGACTTATAGGTTGGTAGAGGATTTCTTAAAGATTCTATGCTTGGAGCGTTTCCTCTGACGTAAAAAGATTTATGTAATAATAACGATTGAATAAATCGTATATACTTGACTAAATGATTAAATAATAAAAAAGTGAAGAGAGTTTTTTAAAGAAATCTCGGAATAATGAATAATTTTACTAGACACTGGACATGATTGTTTGTGTGTGAACGGTACCTGCACAGTATTATTATGAACAAGTGCTGCAAAAGAAGTTCGTGACCTTCCTTCGCTACGCCTGAATGCTTTCGCAATTAAACTTCGAACATTTGGCAAGACACTAGTGTTGCAAAATGAAAGCTTATAGACTACTGTCATCTATCGTGACGATTGTTCCACCACCACCGTAGACAGCACATCAGAGCATTAACAAAATTGCATATTCATCGTGTTGAGTGCGAAGCTAGCGTAAAGCATGCAATGATGCGTTTCCATTTTGTTGATCTTTTGTATTTACCTGTGTTTTACTGACAGCAAATCATTCCAGCAGTAAAAGAAAACAACGTTTGCGCGGACACATTTCGATCGTACGGAAACGCAACCGTATAACTAATCATAATTGAAAGAAATTTCATGGGGAAACAGATTACAGAAAGTTCTCCTGCTAAACTGTAAAGCTCGCGGTCGAAACTCGAGAATTTCAATGTAATTCAATGTAAACATTCACTAACTCAATCCGAAGAAGCGACAGATCAAACGAGCAGAAAGGGTTCATACCGCAAGATTCCAACTAGAAAGGATCTAATTAAATTACCATTCAGCCCCTTTTAAGTAGTTTCCAGTTGTTTGCAAGTTCCATATCAAAATCTGTTTCTTTTTTTAAATATATTTCAACTGCAAGTAATCGTTTGAGAAATACTAACTTTCGTTTTTAACTTTGACAACTCACATGTAGGATAATTAGTATTTACATTGACCAAGAGAAATTGTGATTAGAAAATTATATTATACAGATTGAAATGTCCCGAAACTATGACAGAAAGCAAACAAAACTATCATACAACGCAATTGCAAACATTATCATACCGTGAAGAATAAGAAAGAAATGATCTGAAGTGACAACGATCATCAGATTAGTATGTACATTCTGGAACACCCTGTGTAATAAAGTACTATAGCTCCCCGAGAAGTCGTGACATCGACGCGTGCAGCATTTCGAGACGATGTTAATTGTATCTAGATCTACCTAGTAACGCATTAAAAAAAAATAACAGTGCTGTAGCTTTCACATGCATCGCTTTCGCTAATAATCTGCAATGAAAGTATCAGACTTTGCTGCGCACGTGTCCGTATCCAAGACAAGACTGTTCAGCTGCCATGCTTGCGGTTCACGAGACGAAAATCCACAAAAATATGAGGGTCTGTCGATAAGTGTGTTGCAACCCCATCTAACTTTTGCTTTGAGAAAGATGTATCTCTACCGGGTTGTTCGTTTCAACTGGGAAGATACATTACGCCATAGTAATCGCAGAGAGCAACATAAATACGTCCAGCTTCGAAATTCTACCTTCAAGATACACATATATAGCAGATTCCAAATTTTATGCATTTAAAACATCAGAGAATATTATTGTATTACATTATTTTTTCACCCCTAACTGAAATAAAGACAGAACATGTTTATTTCGCATAAAAATCCGCAACCCCATGCGTGATATTCTCAATGCTTCGTATCATTTAATGACTGTTCGGTTACTTAATTTAATAACATAAGCTAATTAATAAGTCACTAACATAGACATGTTATAATAATATGAATTTCGAACTTGGACGCATTTGCTACATGACGTTCTATTGTCACTATGGCGTACGACCGGCTGATGCAATCTAGTCAAAACTTACAATTGAGGGACTTTGAAAACTGATTCAATTAAAAAATCGTTTCATTTTTAATGGTTTCTTTGTAAAACTCTTATCGACATAAGCGTGACATTTCTCTGATTAAAATGAGCCCAGCCACGATACAATTTGAAGCTTATTTGCTTCTTCAATAGTCGGTTTAGTAGAACCTCGAATATCCGAACCGATGATGTCTAAATTCTTGTACCACTAAATTATCAGTAAAGATTTAATTTACCACTTCGGCTATCAAAGTAGAACCGTGCTCCACAAATTAGTTCGCACAATCAAGGTTCTACTGTACCACGGATTGAAGAAACAAACGCGGTCCAAAGTGTGCCGTGTTGGGCATCGTGGTGAAAATGACACGAATATGCAGATAAACGTTTCGCAATGAAAGCAGAGTCGCACTTCTCGGAAAAATGAAATTAGAGGACGAGGCTTACTTATTGACTGACACTCGCGACAACGAAATAAGAAACAAAAAAGGAAAGAAAAGAAAAATGCGATCCGGACATTCTGAAGACAAAAACGAGACTTCTTAGCGGGAACCTTGCAAAGATTCACCCCGCGAGCACATCTACACCACTACGAAAAGGATTCTCTCGTTTGCTCTTTCTCTCATTTTCTCTCTCCCTTTCGCTCTCCGATTCACTCGGGGTCTCTCGCGCTGCTCTCCCATTCTCTCCCGCACAGTCGTGCCAGTCTCATTCAGTGCGATCTGTTCTCGAATAGTTTTCTACCGTTGCTACGTAGCAAGGACGGCAGAAAGGGCGGCAGGAGAGCTTTCTCCAATCGTTGCTGTGCCAGCACCGCGGGGCTGCTGCCGGTGTGCTGCTGATGGTGGTGTATCAGCCCGTTGCTGTCCTTGCTCTGGACAGTTTTCAAACACATACCGGCCGCGGCTGCGCTGGTATAGGGATACGCCTCCGCGAAATTGTACGAAGTCCCCGGATAAGTGGCGGCCGCGGCCGCGACGTTCTGGTACTCGTAGAACTGTGAAGCCGCCGCCATCGCCGCGGCGTGGCTCAACTGTGTCGCCGGAAGCGGTACCAAACCACCTGGCGCAGCAGCCGCCAGGTAAGGCGACTGGTAAACGTAACCCGGTGGCACCCTGAAACGAGAACAACCCACGGTTAAACAAATCCTTTCTGGCGAGCCTACCGTCGTCGCAGCACTCAGACATCTAATGCAGAGAAGTCGCCTCTCAACTAATCATGGTGGACTGGCTCCGGGGACTGATACCAACGGAACGCTTAGACTGCGGAGTTGACGATATTTGGCTTGACCAGTTTCTAATAATAGCTTGATTAACCCTCATCGGTTTTTCGTGTCAATTTGATTTTTCACTGATTCGAAGTAACGGTCGATTCATGCATATCCGTGACGGAACTAGTTCATTAGAAAATAAACAAACGACATTTATGCTCACTGATAACGTCGGAAATCACGGAACTGAATGGTTACGCCACTGATATGTGCACAGTAGACTCCCATATCATAAAACTGTTTAAACGGACTATACCACAGTAATATTCGGACACTTTCAAAAGGATGATAATTTTTTTAATATCAGATCATACGACTTGGATATTTTTGAGAAGTTAGAACAATTAATTTACTACATGGCGCGTGAGAAAGAAATTTTAGAAAACTTGCAATTGGTCGGAATTACAAAGAAAATAATGAAAGTTGTTGGTTACAACTTTTTTATGTGGGCTGATATTGAAAATTTTAAAAAGTCGTTCTGTAAATCTGTGTCGATTATACATATTCTGAAAATTTAGATTTATTTCAGTTATAATTATGTTTAAAACGTTTGTAGCTTATTGCAACGTTCACTGATTTTTATGAGTTTTTCGGGATATGTATAATTGACATAGATCTACGAAATGTATATTTAAAATTTTCAAAATAGGCCTACATAATAAAGTTGTAAACAACTTCTAGTATTTTCTCTGCAATTCCGACCAATTGCAATTTCTTCAAAAATTTTATTCGCATCTTGTAGTAAACTAATTACTCTAATTCCTCAAAAAATATCCAAGTCGTATGATCTAATATTAAAAAAGATACCGTCCTTTTAAAAGTGTTCAAATATTGCTACCTGAAATGCATACAGTATTTTTTGAATAATTTCTTTGATCGCTGTACACGAGTCTACTGTAAATCGGCCCTAAACAGTGTGTTCTACATTTTTTTTTGGTATTTGTGATGGACATCAGTTATTTTATTTCAACTCTTCAGGGATGATGTCTGTGCATCATACAGATGTTGAAGAATATCTTGAAAATTATTACACGAGATTAGATCATCTTGAATCAGTAGAATGCTAAATTAAGTTACGAAAAATAAGAGACGAATGAGGGTTTGAAGAATCGAAGAATGTCGATGTAGAAAAAATTATGATTTCGAGATCCACAGTCTAATAATGTCATTGGTTTGCCTTGTTTTATGATTTGATACATTCAATCATTGTTATCGGTTCTAATGACTGTCCGTCACATTTTAACACATCGTGCTCGTGTACAGAAAAATAAGTTAATGTTTGTAAATATGAAATATTTTAAAAGCGAGTACCAGATTTCTTCTGCATACTCTTCTTTCTAGTGCCGAAAGCGAATAATGAAATTATTAGAGTCACAGTACGAGAAATATATTTTTTAATATACACTCGATGAATAATGTTGTTAAATTGTTTTCTTTCTTGGAATAACTAAACTCCTGTTCCATTGAATTTTCATACGAATCAATTCTCTTTTCATTTACAAATAACATGTACTGCATATGCACGAAGTAAGATAACAGATTTTCATGGGAAAATGAAACAATTGAAAAATTGTTTCGTGACTACTTTTCTCCAACAACATTACCATCGGTGTTTCCTCTAACGTAAGATATTATTTATTCGTTATTATGTAATGTATTACAAAATGTTTTACACAAGACTGATAATTTTGAAAAATCAACGTTAAACAAGAAAATCACTGCAGACTACTTTCTATTAAAATTAATATCAGAAACAAAATAACACATGTGTTTCTAATTATGTGAATAAAACTTTCGAAAATGTTAGAACAAACTAAAAATTAAGTGAATGACAAAGTGCTTTAAAAATACTATACAATTTCAAAGATAATTGTGTAAGATAACCAATAACATCAGTTGTTATCCGTACAGGAAAAAAAATTCAACATTTTGAATTTCGACCACAATGTTCCCGGTTCAGTCCACCAAGATTACAACGTATAACCTTGCTTATTGAAGCAGTCGGCGATCCACGAATTCCCATGACTATCAATCCTCGAATCAATGAGACTCGCTGAGCGCCGACTGCTTCAACCGTACATTTCGCTTTGTACAGTTGAAAGATTACTAAAAGAGACGGATGAAAGGAAAGGATTTGTAATTTATGTAACAACGTGTGAACATGAACGTTCCGCGGAAGTGATGCTCCGAGTGTCACGGAATTTGAAACGCAAATGTGCGTCTCGTTCGTTTCCTAAATCAAACGATGCCGATATTCGAAACTCGCTGGGCGCTTTTAAACGGACGCGAGATCGCGAGAGTGCAATATACAAGTTCGAACTTGACATTATAAATCTACGTGGTCGCGTTCTGTGCACACACGATCCCGCGAGCGGCACGATCGTGCCAGAAAACTGTCAGAAACGCGGCAAAACAAACGATCATTATCATCGGCTGGCATCAACAGGAAAATCAATGACAAAGCCGCGTGATTCTCCGCGAAAATATGTGTCGCCGTGAGATAGCCAGCCGCATTTCGAACCACATACCGATAGAGCTTTTGATAATGCATCGATGTCACGTTCACGAGCGCTATCGAGCGCGAGCGGTAACCGTGCAATTAGATCTGCAATTAGCTTCTTCGCCAAACCTTATCCGAAAGCGCTCTAACTAAACCATTAATTGAATTTATAACGCGCTCGTTAATACGTGGACTACGGATCTTCGAGCGAAATAAAAATGTTCTGAAAGAAACAGCAGCTAAATAAAAGGTTCTGTTTTTCTCTTTAATAATTAGACAGCGGATTTTATGCGTTCATCACAAAAATGAATAAGTGTAATTTGAAACAGTAAAAACATTAGAAAAATTTACACATATTGTTATATTTTCTGCAATCTATTAAACATGTTAGGAAAGAAAATCATTTTCTATTTCACTCCAGTTTGTTGCAATTCGCTGTCTATTAATAATTTTAGGAAGTTGAGGAAATTTTCTTAATCTTTTTAATATTATAAATGGCGCGTACCTATTTTTGTAATCAAATCCGCAGTCCATTAATATGCACTCGGTGAATTTTTTATAGTCAAGTTTCGAAAAGTACAGCAAGATTTTATAAAAATCTTTCTTGGAGACTACAACACAGAATGTCCAAACAATGTTGTACCTGCTTGAAATCGGTGGTTCGTGAGGTCATTTGGAGGATCTTTTTCCTTTGCAAAAATGTTCTTTGCGGCTTCATTAAGAAGTTATTAAAGAAAAAAACACAGACCAATCAGAGCGTGGCACGCCACGGCTCGCGATGGGTCTGGCGTTGGCATTGTCCGTATTTTTCGTTAATAACTCCTGAACGAAGTCGCGGAGAACATTTTCGCAAAGGAAAAAGTGACTTTAAATGACCTAGGGGACCACCTCTTCCAAGGTTCTCCGACATTTTTGGGACACTCTGTATACTCGGCGAAAAGTGTTGTGTCGTGTGTAACTGTGTTCGTGTAAGAGCAAGAAAGGTGTTGGGGAGGATTTGAGGGGAAATGGCGGGAAAGCAACGCAGTATGAAAATGGTGTGGTATCACTAAGGCGTGACAAAAAAATGCGCAACAAATCCAAGAAAAAGAAATTCTGAACGTGTCGGCAAAACAACAGCAAACCAACGACAAACGTGTATGTAGGTAACTCCACGAATAGAAAAGATACTTCTCGGCACACGGCACACGACACACGAATTACCTAACAACAACGTTAGTACCTAAAATTCTCACAATGCCTAAGAAAGAAAAAAGAAAAGTGATATACGGTTCACGCAACCCGCCAGTCTCTCTCTCTCTCTCTTTCTCTCTCGCTCTCACTCTCTCTGTCTCTCCCTCTCTTCCTCTCTCGCTCGCTCTCTCGTCGTCTCTTCCGCTCTCTCTTTCTCTCTCTCTCTCTATCTCTTTTCCTCTCTTTTTCTTGATCTTTTGTTGTTAACGAAAAATTATCGCGTGCAAAGACTCACCAGCCCGACCATGGTTCTCCAATTGATCGTTGCGCGTTCTCCAATTTACTGATTTCTTTTTTCTCAGTCTTTGAAAATTCGGTTCAGTTCGATAACTTCGTGAAAATAATGAAGGAACAACGAATGTTCATCGCCGGTTCGAACCCTCCAGTTCCTTATCGAGACATGCAATGCGACGATTAAACCGAAATAATTAAACGTTCGTGTAGTTTGCTCGCGAAGCGTTTCGGGAAACGCTATTTTTGCTGTTCCGCAAAATCGTTCGCACCCGGTGGAAATTTCGCGGTGACTCAAAAGTTATGTTTTCTAAAGGACATGTAACACAGGAGACAGCCCTGAACTTTTTAACGGATCGATAATAGCCAGTGTCCAGTTCACGAAGGAAATCAATACATTGTCCTGCGGCTTCGAATGATAGCACGTTCGTCGGATTGGTGTCCACCGGACGCGGGTTATTAAGCATATTTCCCGAAACCATACGCTTCGTTCGACATCCGTTTCGTGGAACCGGTTGCTCCAATCGAGGGAGCAATTAACGTCCTATATTATCGATGAGTTTAAAGTTCAAAGATAGAATTTTCTTAATTTATTTCTTCGTGTTCCAAGCAAGTATCATTACTGTTTGTTTTTCGGAAGAAATGGCCACTTCATTCCTTCATACGTGTTAAGTTTGGCTTCGGCCATTTTCTTTCGACAAACACAGAATAATTGCACACTTGGTACTGAATATAACTGTATAATGAGTAGACTAGAAATAGTAAAAACATTAGAAGAATTTAAAAATACTATCATATTATTTCCAACCTATTAAACTTATTAACAAAGGAAATAAATGTTTGTTTCAATCCAGTTTGTTGCAAGTCGGGTAAACAATTGTCATTTTGCGTAAAAATCCATTGTCTATGAATTTCGAAACAGTCAATCGAGAAAAGCAAACCACCTTTCGATTTTTTTAAATTTATTTCTTCGTGTTCTAAGCAGTGTCGCGAAATGAGGGGAGGCTAAACAAGGTTTAAAAAGTTACCCCCTCTCTGACAATACTGCAGACGAAACGCGCGTCACGTGACCGGGCCACGGCGGTGGGGAACAGTGTCGTAGAAGGGGAAGGTAGAGCGGGGACACAAGTCTTGATCTGGCGACACTGGTTCTAAGCTCTGATTCTATTATCGTTGCAGTTTGTCTTTAAATGAAAAGTCCTGTAAAGACAACAAATATTTTTGAAGCGCTGTACAGGTACGCGATTGAAATAGACGACAGATAAAAGTGATCTTATCGATCACAACGCGCGAAACACGTGTCCGAATCTAGATTTACGAGAACTTCATTAGCATCGCGTCGAGTGCGTAAGAAGACTTCACCTGTTACTGCTTTTTCTTCGTTTCTTTCTCGTTTCAGAGCAGACTGATCGCCCCGAAGATTAGTTTACCGCCGATCGGCGTAAAAATATTACACTTGGCTCGTTACCAGATGGCTACCAGATGCTTTCTCAGCCAGTCGCAGCCAGTTTCTCGGTTCTGACAATGCCACCCGGCGAGGACTCCGCGCCAAGTTTACGAAAATTAATAAGATCTCATCAGTCTTGCTTCGTTCTTTAATATTTACGTCTGACTACGAACGACATCGGGATGTAATTGTTTCTGCGAGAGGGCCTTCGGCGGGGCGAATAATTAACGTTCTTTATCGCGTTTGTGCAGTTGTACGTTTATGCATAACGGCGCTTTTTTAAAGGAAGTATTCGGTTTACGGAATGGTTCAACTATATTATTATGCTATCTGAACGGTGTCAGTGGATGACTATGCTTCTACAATTACGTGTTTCCTTCTCGCAAATCTAAAGTGAACGGTCATATTATTAGAGTCACATGAAAATATTTAAAATTATCACTGTATGCAAAGTGGTTCGCCTAAAGTTTTTACTCAGTTGTGGTGCTATAAGAATTGTCACGCAATTTAACTGACTTCATTAGGTGAATATGTTTTCAAAGTCGCCTATTCTCTTTTTTTTAAACAATCGATTTTCAGATGAATGTTTATTTACGTTAAACTCTTATTAATTTTTCACGATGTTTACCGATCGCAAATATACGTTTAATAACATTATAGGCAATATCTTCGATCATACAGAAATATTAATCTTGAAGTAACCTTGGAGTCTTCCAAAATTTTAGTCGATTATGAGATTCATTGACCAGCTGCAAAGAAAATATTTATGTATAATCACAACTGAAGAAGACATTTTTAGATGAACCACTCTGTATAGCGTGAAAAATTTTGAAAATTTCTGTTTAATAACTTTTCAAGTACATCATACATAGAGAGCTTGTTAATGAAATGATTCGACTTCCTCCAAAGCTGTAGTTCAGACCTTGGACGTATACGTAAGTGCATTTGCATTAATACACATCTGCTTTTAAAAGATCTTTTTTTTCGTGCCTCCATTTTCTACTGAATTTATCTTGTCGATGCATCTTTACCACGGTCCGTGCATTATGTATGATTCGCGTGTCCTCAACCCCACTTTTTCCACTTTGCGTGGTCTTATTTTACTTCTACCAGTGGCCACACATTTTGCTACATGTTACACACACGTATCTGTAAATACGAGGCAAAACAACGCGAGTCACATGTACGCTATTCCGCGATATTATGGCTTGCAGATCTCAACAAAATTATCTTCTCGCTTCGGTTCAGGAAAAAAAACGTCAGAGATTAAAATATTAAATTAATTACCCTCCTCACGATCTCAAATAATATGAAATTATTTACCTATAAAGAAAGATTCGTTGAAATGCCCTCATTTCTAAGTAACATTTAAATTCTACGCTCCAGATCTGTAATAACACGAACTCAATTGTTCACGTACGAGCTTCGCCGTTTTACGACCACAGATAAAAATGTGCATTTTTATATCTATACCAATTCATATAAAAGAGTTTGATTAGTCAGAAAACTGGTCACGACGATATTTTACGAGTCTATCAGATTATAGCAGTCATTAAAACGTTGATCACCGATATTCCAGAAACTGATAATTCGAAATGAAAAGCGTACATGTACGAGAGAAGATAGAAAACATGGAAATGAAATGAGTGAAATCGGATAGTTCAAACTTTCACAAAGCATCGAACGCGAGTAGTGAAAAATCATTTTTCAATGTCCAGATGTATTTGAATGTGTGTAAGTCTGAATTAATCCCGAACTAAACTTCGTCACAAATTGTAATAATTTATTATACGGGATTGTGTATAATTCCAGAATAAACGTGGGCTCTCGATGCGCACGATGATAAACGAGATAAGCCTTATTCCTCATTGTCAGCAAAAAACTTTCGTGTGAACCGCGATCGACGGTGACAATGTGAGCACCACACGTGCCGAGTCATTTCCTTGCTGAAAATTGAAATTCAGTGTTTACTATAATATCGCGATAAAAACATCGACACATCGGTCGATCGAAATTGTAAAATTTTATATATTATTTGTCTCAAGTTGCAGAAATCTCACAAGGGTCATTAGCAACTATAAGTTTACACATACGTGGTCATTTTTTAAATTTGATTAATTAATTTTGTATGCTTCAAGGAAGTGAACAAGCCGTCTTTGTTACGACTATAACAAAATACATGAGAATTATTTAAATAAATGCCTTTATGATAATTTAGTAGTGTTCCTAGTCACTACGTACCTTGTTTAACACTAAACCTGTCACTGCCACTCAACTGACTGGTTTTAGGTTCAGATTTTATGTTTCAATTGTCGAATTTATATTCATGAGAGCGGATCAAATAATAATTCAACATGAAATCTGAATAAATAAACTATTTAGTTATTCGAAAATACTGTAAGCACTTTTAGAACTCTATAAACCTAATTTTAATAATGATGTTCTCATTTACAATTATCGAAATTATAAAAATGTTTTCGCAAGAAATTTTTGAATAAACTTTATTTCAACACACGTAAGAAAAGTCGTAGAAAATCTGAATAAATTTGACCTTATCCTCATTAATTATTATAAATCAATATATTTAGATGGTTCCAAAAGAATTTAAAATTGAAAGCACAGGATTTTGCTTGTTTTTCATATAGCAAAATACAGCAGGTTGCGTTGTTCGCGCAAAGTCGAAACGTTGAAGATTGATTACCATTGCCTGGCACAGAAGATTAATGCTCTAGAGTTACAGACTAGAACAATTTTGAGATATGCATTCAATGCTCAGCCGAGGACCGAATCGTTTCTGCCGGACACGGTGAGAAGTCTCGAGGCCGTTCACGTATAGTGAGCACCTATGTGAAACGAGAATACAAGCGCCTCTACCGTTCGCGAAAATAAAATTCCCTCGTAATTCGTAATTCTGCCACGAAAATATATAGTAAAATTCAATTTTATCTTTGTAAAATTAGTTGATAGAACATTGTACATGATAGAACATGTTAGTTGATAGTCGAAAGTTGATAGAACTTATTGCTTTTGTCTATGTCCACAGGCATAGTGTTTCCAGAATTGAATTGCTGGACTGCGAATTTTATACAGTTATGCCAAAAAATCGGCAGGTAAAATACAAAATGGCGAAGAAATTGAAAGAATTTAAATTTATTACACTACCATACTTAAAAGAAGAAACAAATTCAATTCCTGCTTCTTGCAATTAGAAGTTACAAATTAGTTGGAAGATTAGTAATTTAAAATCAGAATTTACATTACAAAGTTTTTATTTTGTATAAAGATGACAATTACTAAAGAAAACATCGCCTACTAACAAATTCAGAATAAAACAGACATTGTATGTCTTTCCTGAATATTTGTAACATTACAACATTTTAAATTAATTAAAAGCAAAGAGTGAACGCAGTAATAATAAAAATGAACAGGTTCTACCCTTTTTCTCTTGCACTAATCCGGGGTGCATTCTCCACACTAGTCTGAGTCTGTTTAATTTTTCAATTTCACTTTATATTATCGCTAGTACACGACATTAACAATTGCATCTCGTCAGACAACTGTACCATTCCTCAAAAATAATAGCACAAAACAATTTTCGGCTATTATTCATCCATTTTATTAAGAGAGACTTGCACAGCTGACATATTAAACGAACTCGTCACATCACAGCACAACAAGGGATATTTTGTCAACAATATAAATTTTGCAGAATCTACAGCAGAAAGTCGAGAATTTTTACCCAATGAGCGCGCAGAGTTAAAATATAATCTATCTATGGTATCACTGCATGAATGTCTGCGGCACCAGTTAGCGTATCTGCCGGAGTATTTAGAGCAAAGATAGCAGGTCGAAAGTAGAGCTGACAGGGACACAAAGGCTGCGACGATGGCGAAGGAATAATTTCGTGTACGATAATGTATCGTTCGATACCTGCGTCCTTGAGATCTTCGAAGCGCAAACGAGCCGGCCGTTTTAATGATGAGCGTAATTGCCACGACGCGAATTCACCGACAGGGCATCGCGACTAGAGAACTTTACGTAGGAGACTTTCATACGATCGATGAAACCCACGGTTATACTAACGCGAGAAAACACACGCGTCGTACAATTTCTCTGGGGATTAAGTATACCTGTCAGGTATGTACTGACAACTGGAAGCGAGCGTCATTGTTTCTGTTCCACTTTTGAGTTCTGTGTAATGATAAATGCGATTGCAGTGGAACCCTCATTAGCGATACTATTGGTATGGAGCAACCTACTGCTCCACTGTTCTATTACATGATTAGAAAATGTCCACTTCCAGATGACGGATCGCTATTAACAGTGGCTGATCATCAAGCAACACTAATACTGAAATTTCTATTACGCGGAATGAATGGATCTGATGAACACGTTGTTCATTTATGGTAACGATCGAAGTACTTCTGGGAAGAAGCATGCCGCTCTTATCCTAAATGAAGATCGACGTTTCTCTAATGCTGTTATCGAAGGGATCGTGTCAAGTTAACAATCTAAAAAAAAACGTGGATTTCAAAATTATAAAGATTTAAAGAAACATTACAATATGGACTTTTTCTTAAAGCAAAACTTTATCCGACTATAGTCAGTACAAAGTACATTGTGCCATTGATTTTAAATGTTCATTGCGCAGTTCTCAAATGCTATTTAAGAGATCGTGCCTAGCGTGTATTTTATAATTTTGTTCCTGAAAACATGAATGGACTTCATTTAAAAGTACATGTATATATATTGTGCAACTTGTGATAATTTCTTTACTGCCGCATCTTAAAAATTTACTGAAAATTCACGAGGATTCTGTTCATATATGTGCACATAATTATGATAGTGGTTCAAGTCGTATATTTCTTATTTTGAGATATTATAAGGAAAAGAATATTAACAGTAAATGAATTCCATATAATGTTGAAATAACAAGCACTATCTAACGGTTCATTTTTACTACGTTTTTTTTTGACATTATCATAAAAATTACATTGAATTAATTTAGCTTAAAATAATGTGATGTGAAATAACTGATACACCCATTTTTTTTTAAATTTTGACATAGACCACTTTCATAATTCTGGGCACGTATGTGTGTATGTATGTATTAGATTTTATGTAGCAGATGAACGAAGGATATTTTTTAATGAAGATTTTTTGATGTTTAAACATTGTTAAACAATACCAAAGAAAATAATAAAATCTTTTATTTCTGATGATCCAAAAGCAATTTTGTTTCATCTTGTTATTCATTGTTTATTTAAAGAAAATCCATTTGTTTTGAGAAAATATCACGTTTCCGATTTTACCTATATAAGCGTAACGAAAACCATCCACACCGTCCGTAAAATAATGTTCAGACTCGGGTTTTGATGGACCCAGTGACCGCCCCCAAAGGTTAATTATTCTACCGGTCACGAAGAAATGAAAAATTTATGGCACTCCGGAAGGACAATGTCCCAAGCAGGTATAGTATTTGACACGCGATAATCCCCGGTTAAGAGACGCAGTCTATGGTTCGTGAGGGGCCTGTTATCCGGGGAGGTACCTAGGTGCTCTGGGAATGGCCAGTTGTTTCATCCCCTGGTCAGTTTGCTTTACGTTACAATGTGCGAGCGAAACGAAAGGACGGGCCGTTCCAGAAATTCGTGGGAAAGTTCCGTGTTTATTAAGCTTGGCAGGAGTCATTGTTGTTTTGGTTGACGCAGACGATCTGAGTCATTGCACAGTGGGGTCGTGGCCCCGAAAACCTAGCAGATACTCGAAATATGAAAATTCAAGAATTCATGATTATCTATCAGCAAATGATAGTTCAGAATATGCTCTTGTAGAATCAGTAAAAAATAACGATATTGAACATAAAAATTACGTTATTCCAACATAATTTATATGTAAAAATTTAATTTCTTTCCAACTTTTAATTTTTTCCATAGAAAATAAAGATTGTTTCGACTTTTTAAATATTAAAACGCTTGCTGACGAATTCAACGACCTACTATATTATGACCTTGAGCCCATAAATAGCGCGAAAATAATTTTTTCCCGACTTTTCCAGCCAAATGCCCCACTGTGCATTGGAGTGGACATTTGCGTAGGTAACTGGAATTGAATTTGACTGGTGTGTTAATAACTTTTTAAAGAAAAATCGAAGGAAACTTGATGGAGCAAGGTCAACTGTCAAGGACGATTCAGATTGCGAAGTCAGAGTGAAATGAATTGGTGTAAAAAAAATTGCAACTTCCAATTAATTTCTTAAAACAAAGTGTAAAGACTCTTGGTAAACGCTACCGGCATTAAAAAGGTGATGGCACCTAAGAATTTATGACAAAAATAAGTAGATGTAATTTTTAAAAATACAGTTATATTATTTTCAACCTATTAAAAATATTAAGAAAGAAAATTCTATTTCACTCCAGTTTGATTCAATTCGGGTAGAAAATTGTTATTCTCCATAAAGATCCGCTGTCTATACGTTACTGTTCACCGTAAAGTGAACAAATCAACGATGCAAATATTCAATGACAATCGGACAAGGTGTACATATGACTAGATAGAGAGGATGCAGGTAATCCGAAGAGGAAAAGAAAGAGAAGGGACGTTTTGTGTGGTCACGAAGGGGGTTGCATTGTCCTTTCGTGACGGATTTAAGTGACCACCCTCGATTTCCGACGCAAAGTGGCCGTATACCGTGATTAGGATCTCCCGACTCCGACGCAACACGACAACCAACGTGTGGACAAAGTTGCTTAATCGCCCCTCCTAATTCATGCGTGCGTGCGTGCACGCATTAAAGGACCAGCGTGAGTGCAACCGTCGCTGCGAGGGGGGAGCATTGAAGAATTTGGGTACGCGCGTCGATAACCGAAAACGAGAATCACCTGCTTCGATTATTGTCATTGTAGCAACAACGTGGACAAAATTGTACTATAAGTGGGACCTCGGTTATGCGAACCTTTGATGTCCGAAGCCCTTAGCTATAGTCTCTCGTGACGAAATTGCACGATCATCCCTGAAGAGTGAATCTAGAAAATGTATGTATTGTCTAAATATCCCAGCAGTCTAGTATCAAGATTCGCCATAGTGAAATTAGAGTACATATTCCGACGGGTGCCGAGTCAGACTCTGAAACAATGGTGTCGAGTAATCTCGTAGGGCCCCACGGGCCTGTCGAAATACGGTGACACGTGTGCCAGGTGGTCGCGCTGGTAATTTCCTGTCCATGCAGTTTCCGCGTCGCGTGTCAATGAGGATAGCGCACTTTTCATGGTGAGACATATCCGAAACACCGGTATCGTCGCGACAAAATGCCCCTGTATGTTCGTGGTCCCGGGAATGTGCAACGCGAATATCAATCCCATGCGGTTGGCTCTTCTAGGTGTGTAGGTATACATATGTAGACGTGCAGAGTCGATGCGCAGTACACGGATTGAACGAGCGCCGGCGCCGTGGATAATCCAATGGGATCATCTGCCAATACTTGCGGAGCAAAGTAGACCAATGGTGTGCTCGGAGGGTGGTCCGTAGACGACGATTTAATTGTCTCGCCGCGATTGCGCTTTTTTCGCGTCAGCTTGCAGAAGCCGACTCGAATGAGACATCATCTGAACCGAATTCCGATGTGAATCATCTGACGCTAAGTAGTTTGATGCCTACGACCCTTTGTTGCGAGTTTCGAGCGTGTGCTGAATTGATTTTACCAAACCGATGATTATCCTTTACTGATGATTTCTCGAGTGAACTCTTCAGGGTCGTCATCTGTGCAATATACATGATGCAGTTTCAAAATTGATTAAATGAGGTCTTTTACATATGACGGTTTCATCAATGAGCTTTTCGGGACCAATGTCTACGTAATGTACTGACTCTGATCCAGTCTCTAAATTGATTAAATGGGGTCTGATTATTTTACGTGTTATGACGGTTTCATCAATGGAATCTTCGGGACTCTATGCAATGAATATTGATTGTGATGCAGTCTCTGCATATTTTACATACGATGGTTTCATCAAGGATCTCTTCACGGTTTTCGTCAATGCAATGTGCCGACTCTGATGCAGTCAGAAAATTAATTAAATAATGTCTTGACTATTTTTCATATTATGATGATTTCATCAATTTGCTCACTCTGACACAGTACAAAATTGACTAAAGTCACGTTATTATTGAATTTGAAAGCGCCACTATCTTTGTCTGTATTCGAATTCTCGAGGTCCAACATTGATCCCAACGACGTAGCTCAGAGAAGAAGTGAAAGAAAATAGATAACGAGGATATGAATGAATCCAGCCAAGGCTACCATGAGATCAAGCGTCCACATCTCGAAGATTACCATAAACAACCTCGAGTCAACTTTCACGGGATTATCGATTTGATTTAATAACACACAAAATAACATGTTAGGATTTCGAGAAAATCTCGTGGACTCGATACAGATGGGGCCAATAAATTATCGCCGACGCCGCGATCAACAACAACGCGTTGATCGAATAGCATCGGCGACTAGCATAAATAGACCGTCTGGCCCTGTTTCCTCGACGACGGTAATTAATTAAAATCTCCGTTGTAATTGGACAATCAAGGCGCGAGAATAATTCACAAAACGGATAGAGACTCTCGACAATCCGGAAGTCGACCCACATTCGAAGCAGATTTCCACGAGTCGTTCCGGGGACGTGAAATGCGAGAACGCCCAGAAGAAGTAACATAATCGCGGCTATGGCAGGCCGATGAACGTCGGCCAGGTAGAAAGAAAAATAACGAGAGCCGGGCGACAAGAATAAAGGTTTATCTTCCGAAAGACAGTTCATTGCACGTCGAGGAAGCGATTTTATTTATGGTCTCCCTTCGGATATCGAGGCGGTAAACCCCGTTCCGGGCACGTGAGAAATTATGGTTTCGTGAAACAGGAGTCGGGAGAGACGCGACGCACTGAAAGCCGAGCTTGCACGATAGTTTCGGATACCTACTTTCGTGGATACGAAATTAAACGCTAGAAGCGCGCCCATCCGCCGTGAAACGTTACGGCCCACGTCTTGCGAGCGACAGTAACAGGTGGATAGAGACATCGACAAATGAAAATAAAAACAGACATTCCGTGCGAAACGCCAGCTACAAGACTGGTGATAGCAAAGCTACGTCCACATCGACGCAGCAACATTGTAGATCTAAATTGACCCGAGCAATCGGCGCACTCAAACATTTCTCTCGGTCTAGAGCAGTCAATTTCATTTTGTGAAGTTCATTTCATAAAGATCAGTGCTGACGAGAAGATCTGAATTGGCATATATATGACCGCGAAAGATTAGGCTTGTGGAAATAGAACTGAATTGTCAGGCGACTGCTTTTTGCAGCATTAAACATCGAAGGAACGGCGTTGATTCGTGTTTAAAATCCTCTCGCAGGAACCCTCGAGGAAATGTCTCGAGCATAAAAGCTGACACGGGAGACAGGTGGATCTAAATAAAGACTGGACCAACGCCAGAACCAGCAAGATGGCCGACGAGCAAGCGTCGCGACGCTCCGTGTCGTCTTCGTCGTCGTTGTCGTTGGCGGTCGGTTATGATAGCTTACGACACCACGGATTTACCAGCGCACACCCAGAAAACCCTCGAATTCGACACGTGAAACTCACGGTGGTGTAGAATTTCACTTTTCCACCTATGCGCAACTAATTCGAGGACACGTGCTCCACGCGGTACAGCGTTCGACGTAAATTATATTATTCTCGTCGACGCGACGTATTCGAATACCGATGATGCACGAGCGTCTGTCTGCGTGGCTCAAATTAATGCCTCCTTCAAACTCTATCGAGCTTTATCTTCTACGGAACCGGAAGCGGAGTTCCCAGGCAAACATCGCTTAAAACGTCCCGCAAAATTGTGAATTAAGACGTTGCTTCAGTTTTGTGCTGAATAAATGTGTCGAATTTATGCTACTGTTTATGCTACAAAATCAGTACAGAAATATACTATAGGCTACTTAAACTGTGCATGTAAATTTATACAGGGGGCCCATGTATGCATAAATTTTTGAAATTTTTTGAAAACGTTTGCGTATTTTTTTAAGGTAACACACCTCTTTCTACCTGCTACATCGTGTAAAAATATCTTGGAGGAAAGTGAACATTACAGACTTATGGTTTATTGTTACGAAACGATGACAATTTTTCGAGAATCGAAAATGTAGTGCTCAAATACTTTGTGGGCCCCTTGTATATGTATACTGCTCCAATTGATTTTAGTTTAGTAATTTCTCTTTAAACTAGGCTGCGGATTTTTATACGGAATAGAAATTATTCCAGTAAATTGTACTAAACAGAAGGTTAAGAAAAGTTCTCCTTTAATTAACTTGTAAAATAGAAAATAATAGAACAGTATCATTTCTTGTTGTTACGAATGGATAAAATCCGCAGTCTACTTATAACTTTTTAATAGCATGATACACTTGTTTACAGTCACATATTAAAACTATATGTAGAACATTATAAATAGTTGATGATTTAATGGTCAAAATATTCTCCACGTCATTGTTTCATCTATTTAATATTCTTCAGTGAATAGAAAAGTCCTCTGCATCGAAGGTTTCGTTCATTTTAAATAATATTACCAACAAAGAACTATTTCAAATGGGATGCTTAAATATTCATTAAATATTCATAGACATTTCTGTCTAAAAAGTCTAATTTACCATTTAAGTAAATCTTTGCGTGCGATCTCGTTAAACTGCGCCAATTGCGAATCGTTGCAAAGTATAAACGTGGATATGTCTCCGGATTTTGCTCCCCACAGAAACTAGACTAAACAATCTTTTACTGGGAGAACAAATTGCAATCTCCCCTCTCTCAAACTCGGGAAAATTTCAACAAAATGTTACTCTTGCAGAAATTTCATTGAAAATGTCATACACAGTTCTCACGTACCTAATCAGCGAATTTCTTTTGTCTTTCGTACTCTAACAGTAAACAGTACACCGTGTTATATTAAATTCCAAAAACCACCACGTACAACACCAAAAAATACAACACCAATAGCGACACCAAGTGTAGTGTAAGCCTTCATCACACACACAAGGTTATTAATGATTATAAATGGTTAGCGGAGCCTTTGCACTCGACGAATAATCTATTTTATCGAAACAAAATTCATGTCGTACACCAATCCTCAGTGCATTAGTCAGTACCCTGCCGTATACCCGGTTGAAATCATCGAACGTGTCCAACATTTCGCCGATCAACGCTTCGGAGCAACAAATGAATTGTTGGCAAACGTACTTTTCACTTTTCGTATCTATATACGCTACCGTGATAAATTAAAAAACGACATATACTTTTGTCGAAACATTAATATTCAAACCAGTGTCGCCAGATTAAAGCTTGTGTGCCACTCTAGCTTCCCCTTCCACGACGCTAGTCCCCACCGCTGCGGCCCGGTCACGTGACAGTGTCGCTAGATAGTGCCGAAACGAGCACCAGAGGGGAATACAAGTACCCCCTCTCTGATGACCAGAATAGAGCAATACGCGACACATTGCGGCCGCGCACGCGCAACGTGTCACATATTACTCTACTGTGGTCATCAGAGAGGGGGTGCATCATTTCACCGTGATTCCCCTCATCTGGCGACACGCACGTGACGCGTTTCGCAGGGTCCTCCCCTCATCTGACGACTCTGATTCAAACTGTGTTATAACTTCGTGACAAAAATTCCTACAATCATCATTCTCGGCTCGTTTTACAGAGTAAAACTTCTGCTTTCAAAACGTCCTGCTCGATTTTTCAGAGAAGCTTCTGCATTTTGTGAAATGATAGAATCACGATGATATTTTGACTTTCCAAGAAAGGTTTCAAAAATCTTCAATTTCAAACGATTCTACCGACACTACCAAATTTTGCTGAGGATTAAAATCATCATAGATTCTGAGTGTCAAGTTTCCCTTATAACGATATGCATTCAAAAACCTGCTGTACGATTTTCTCTCGCAGTATTATTGAAATTTAAATGAAAATTTTGGCGTTAGAGGACGTTCGAAACGAGACGGTATGCTCGTTTTTCCACTATCCCACTTGCACCTTAACACGAGCCCAGAATGATTGATGTATGATTGTTCATCAGGATTCATGTACGGTCGTTTCTGTGCGGTTTCGTATCTCCGCGAATTTCAGTGCTCGGCGAAAGAATCTGGCCGGGCCAAACGAGGTAAACCGCGATGGAATCGATTGTCGTTATGAAAAATTAATGAACGTTGTCGTGTTTCGCGGCGGTGCGGGTCGATTTCCGGCGAAAAACACGGAAGATCCGCCGCTTCGACGAATCGGCCACGTCGTTTATAATTCAACGCAATTCTGCTGTGCACGGTTAATCTCTCTCCGTTGTTTTTTCGCACTTTTCGGCCTCGTCTGGTCAACGAATTCAAATCGAGCGGCCTCCGAGCGGTTTCCGACGAACGTGAAAATTTCAATTCTCCGGGCGAAAAGTTCGCAATTTTCGAATAATTTTTACTAGAGGTGGACGAGTACCCGTAAATTTCGGGTTCAGGTCGGCTCGAGAATCCGACAATTTATAATATTCGGGTACCCGAATGTCGTAGATTATCGGGTTCCCGAGTATCACGAATTTTCGGGTCCCTAGTCGACCCAAGTCATCGAAAGCCGAACCGAAGCTCGGGTACCCGCCCACCCTTAAATTTTGCACAAAGAAATTTGGCATTTTAACTTGTCGGTTGGGTCGTTTCGAACCCGAAATTTCAAGTATTCGCACACCCCTACTAATCCTCGAATGATTGAATCACTATAATTCTGCAGCAAAACCGTGAACGTTGAAAACGAAGCGAGAAAGCGCAACACGATTCGCGTTGATCTCAAATGATTTTTCGAAACCGGCGATCCCCGCCACCAAAGGCAAACCATGTGAAAGAAAAACAATGTATACATATATATATACATATACACAGGTATACATATATAGTAATGAACTTAAAACTGAGAAAAGTACACACGTCAATAAGTTCAAACTCGAAAAGAAACAGAATACTTGACGGAAACACACTCGATATTAACAGTAAAACAGTAAGGTGGAAACAAAACCTTTAAGATGTGCAACTAATTGTAAGTATCTACGAAAATCGTGGCGAAACTTGTTTCGATGCTTGCTCATAAGTGTCGGTGTCGCCCGATCGACCATTGCGACATTTAATAGCAAGTCTCCGCTCTCAAAGGATCGCGCCTTTGACAAAAGGAAAAGATAAAAACGTGTGTCGCGTGTTTCTCGTTGCTGTTAAATACCTGAACAAATCTGTCGCTGCGAACAGTAACACCTTTTTCTCTCGAACCGTAACCGTCGTTATTGCAATTAATAGATATTATTATTAATGACTACAATCACGATTATTATATGATTATTACGATTATTGTGATTAAGAAAAAGAGTGTAAAAGAGTAAAGACCAAAAAAGTCAAAACCAGTAACAAACAAGTCTTTCAGCAACCGCAATCGTCAATTATATCACTTCAACGTCAATCTCATCAAGAAAGAAGAAACAAAAAACACAACCAAAAAAAAACAGTAGAAGAAGAAGAGACCGATCCTCGGAATTATCGTTCTGTAGAAATAAATTCATGGGTATTTACTCATGGCTTCCGATACGTGTGCGTGTGCCGCTTTCTTTTTCTCTCTCTCTTTTTTTTTTGTCAAATATCTCTGCCCCTCTTTTTCTGTCTTTTTGTTTCATACTTTTTTTTTCGTTTCGTTTCTGTCTGTGTGTGTGTTTCACTCTCTCTCTCTCTCTCTCGCTCTTTCGATACGCTTTTTGCATATTAATTGCGCTCCTTAGAACAGCCCTTGGCGATCTCAAGGATCTCGCAAATGAGGAATCTCAGCCTGCTCCCTTACGCGCACGCGTCAGGATGCTGAAACGTTATATATAGTCTATCTTTAACAAAATGTTAGCAGAATTATTCAACCAAATACCTTCGTTCCGTGTATCAATATATTATCATTCGGATTATTATTATTTTTTTCTTGTTCGTAGAAAAATACGATATTTGATTGTTGTTTATCGTTGTTTTTTTTTGCAAGGTGCTCGAAAAAATACCGTTGAATTTATAGATTATGTATACTAGATGTATGTACTTTTTGTTGATAATCTTTATGGAAATCTCGACGCGATCCTCGCGATTCGACTCCCGTAATCAGAATGATCGCAGAGACGCCTCTCGACTCACGCAATTTTTCAATAACTAACGGTATTATAATGACATGTGTTGGTACGTTCTTACTTATTCTTCGACAAATCACATCAACGTGGACTCACCCATATTGGCTAGGAAGGACCGCGGGATATCCAGCTCGAATGCCAGCAGCGAACGGGAATGCTGAAATCATAACAATTCGTAGTCAATCCTATTTACGTTTCTAATGGTCAGCCCTGAACTCGAAGCTCGGGTCCGTCTACGCGTCGAACATTCTGTTCTACCCGAATACGTGCTTCGATAACTGTTATCTGTTCAGATTAACACTAAACCTACCACTGCCAGTCAAATGACCGTCCCCCTAAATTTTTAATTTATAATTATTCAAATTATGACGTTGCTTACATGGAAAATGATCCGATAAATTTCTTTACCCAAGCACATACTCTAATAAAAATTACACGAAATCTAAATAAATCGAGCCTTGTCATTTTTGTCAGCTACATCATTTTAATCGCTTCCAGTGCTCGGCAGTTTTAGTGCTAAATAACTTTCCTTGAAAGGAATGTCGTCGAACGCAAAATTGAATACTTGATCGAATCGCTAGAAGGAGGGTCGAATACAGGGTGTCCCAAAAATGTTGAACTTCCTTGATTCCCGAGGCCATTCGAAGTAACCTTTTCCTTTGCGAAAATGTTCTCCGCGGCTTCGTTAAGGAGATATTGACGAAAACCACGAGCCAATCAGAGCGCGACTACAGCGGACCGTTTCGGGCTTGGTGTCGGGTCCCGTTCAGCGTGCAGTTGGCATTGGCCGAGCCGGAATCCATCCGCCATAGCCGCGCTCTGATTGGTCAGTGTTTTTCGCTAATAACTCCTTGACAAAGCCGATGTGGAAATTTTCGCCGTGGGAAAAGTTACTTCAAATAACCCGAGGAACTATAATTTGTACTGAATATGTTGAGAGATTTAATGCATTTACGACAAAAGTGCGAAGGTTAATATCAGAAACACAAATGTATTACCGCAGAATTATTAAATGAAGAAAGACATTTTTGTTTCACTCTTGTCGTTCGCAATCCAGACAGACAATTTTGCATAAAGCGCAAAAATTATATGAAATGGAGACTTCGAGTGTGAGGGGGTTAATTTTGTAAATGACGTAAACAACTGCGCATCCGTAAGCTCTGCGGTGACGAGGAAGTTCAGTAATATATTTGCAGAGAACTTTAATCGTCCAACGGCACAGTTGTACATACATAGCTTGCAATGTGTGATTTGAATGGCCGCTTAATTTCGATTGCAAATGGGACTCCGGTTTCAATAATCATCGAGTCACTCTTCTCAGGCGAATAATTGCGAGCTGTATATTAACTTCGTGAGAGCATGAAATTACATTCCGGGTGGTGAAATCCCACTTTTGTTCCGCCTGCACCGAGGTGAGTTTGTTTCATCTCGATTGTATAGTCTAATATTAAACATCATTAGCTGACGCCAAAGCAAACATGCTTTTTGCGCGGAAAGGAAAAGAAACAAAGGCAAATCCGGCACTTGGGTTAGGGCAATTTTAGACTTAGGTACCCAAGAAGCGCCAAGCTATGTTGGCCTGAAGCCACAGCGGGAATTTGAAGAGAGTGACTCAGGGGACGGTTCTCGATCTGCGCGTACGCCACTCGCGATTCTGCCCTTCGCCCTTTCAGTCCACATTCGATGGATCTAATTGAGTAAGAACGTCGGAGGATCGTTATCTGCCAGAAAATTTTATCTCGAACTGGCTCGAAATCAGAGTCTGATTCTACTGAAACACACTGATTGTATTGTCTCCTAATTAACATTGACGTTGGTACACTGTCAGCTAACTATTCGGCCACGTTTTATCGACGTTGAACGTATGACCTCCATACAGCAAGAAAAGTAATCACTTCCGGCCGTGTTCTAGGCGTCCCTAACACCGACGATCCGAGATTTACGGATCTGGCAATGTTTCAACCGCGGAAAGCCCATGATGCCTCTCCGCAAATATCAAATGGTAATTATACAAACGCAATCGATTTCACGGACCATTCGCCAACATACTCGTCACATTTTACCGATCAAAATGAGCCCAAACACGATACCATTCGGATCATATTTGCTCGTTTAATTCACGACGCGGGAGAACATCGATTATCCGAACTTAAGACTTTACTGATCTGTACAATAAAAGCGTGAATCGTATAGATGCATATTGCTTTGGATCGAACTCTACATATAAAACACGTATACAGTCGGCTAATTGAGAATTCAGATATCATCGGTTCGGATAATCGAGGTTCTTCTGCACCGCGGAATAAGGGAATAAATGTGATCCGAATGATATCATGTTTGGACTCATTTTAATCAGAGAAATGTCAGTAATATGCTGATAAAGTGTCAAAAGAAATCATTAAAACCAAGTTAGTGATCGCCATATATGTACCGCGAAACTAAATATATGTACGATTCGATATTTTCTACCTTTTGATTACAATAAAGTACCGAATTTTGCGTTCGCTCCCAGAAGGAACAGGTGTGCTCGAACGTTGTAGACGAACCTCGGCGTACAAGTTAAGATTTATCGAAGTCAAAGCATAACTTCACCCAAGCATCAACAACTCAAACAGCTACCGTCGAACCTGCTGAATCTGTTTCTAATGCCTTGCGCAATCCACATACACTGAATGACCGTACATCGGTGAGCAAACTTACTCGCTTGTAGATTACCCCTGGGCTTAGCTCCAAGAATCGCCAAGTTGACGTTTGCTTTGCGACCGTCGATTATGGGGTTGGGGTCTTTGCACGCCCTCTCCGCTGCCGGTCTGTCTCCCATGATCACCTGCGTGCAGATCCGATCGATTATTCGGCTAATCCCACTGCTCCACCTGGATCTTGGGCTCTTTTAACCCCCCTTATGACCACCGGTTCAAACTCCTCTCTGTGTACCTTGTACACATGGCTCACTCGATTCACGCTTTTCTATATCTACGGGGGCTCTATGGGGGTCCTGGCTCTGACCTCTTATTGGCAACTCGACTTGTGTCATCGCTGGGCTGAGAATTTTGTGCGTTTATAACAAAAGTTATTGCAATTTGAGACGGCAGAGAGATTTCTGCGTTGTGTGTGCTCATACGAGAAATATTTATTATTTACTACTTAAAATTCTTGACTTTTTTTTTAGACTTCTAGACTACGTGTAGGCTAAGTAAATAATTGTTAAGAAATAAGAGTAACCATATTATTAAGAACTATCTGATTCTTAGTAAATTAAAAATACTCCGTATGAATAAGTCGGGGTTAAATGAATTCAAGAGCTTTAGAACTTTAGAAAATAGATTTTGAACTGAAAAATGTTAAAAATATCCAGTCTAGTGATCGAAGAACGGATTCGCATGATAATCATTTCAACGCACAATATTGCAACAAATAGCGCAGGTCAAACAGGTTAATAAACAATCGAATTTCCATATTATCTTCCGTATAAGTGATGTGTATGTATATGAGCGCGCGATAAGAGGAGTACTGATAATGGAATAGCTATGGGAGCTACATACACCTTCGAGAAAGAAAGGACATTATCATTAGCGGAAAGCTGAAACATGTTTTTTCATACGAGCGTACAACAAACTGGTTATGTTATCGTAATAAGTTGAACCGTTATCTTTCCGCGCTCCCTTAACGCATTCGTTACGACGTATACTGCGAGCAGTAATTTTTTATTCTTTCTGTTGAAAACGCACCGAATACGTGTACATACATTCGTCGGGAGAAATTAAGGAACTAAACGCTTAAATAAGAACAGCGTGATACGTTCTGATTAACCATATGGGAAATTATTTGAATATAATTTATGAAGCTGCTCTGTCAGCATTAATTATTTTTAGATGTGCGTTAAAACCAATTTTTTAACTCTCTCTGACAATTGTGATTAACTAAAAATTTTTATTAACAACGCCGATCGTCTCTACGAATAACACTTGTGTGAAACACACAAAATCCAGTTTTTAACTTTAATGGATATATTCGAAATTGAAAAACGGGCCTATAGTTTGCTAATTATTAAGAAAAGTGTTAAACGAGCAAAGTCGGGAAAATATTTCGGCAGGAAAATGTAAAAAATCTCCTGTCCTGTGTTAATATAACTATAATATCTTAAGAAAACAGTTAATTTCCCCATAGCTTCTACGTATAAGAGAGAAATAATGATATTCTACCATAACGAGGAAAAAACTACTCACTCTAAGCATGATCATGAACTCCAAACAAATCACAATAGATATCAAAACAACACAACCATTAAAAAATCAAATGCAACGATAAGGTTTGGAAGATACTTACGAAACCGTAGCCCCTACTTTTCCCCGTTTGTCTGTCGGTGATGACGACAGCCTCCTCGATGTCGCCGTAGACGTTGAAGTGCTCCCTGAGGCTTTTGTCGGTGGTGTGATAGGGCAGACCTCCGACGAATAATTTCGTCCAGGTGGTGTCTTTTTGTTGCGGCGTGGTCCCGGCCAAAGCGCCCAGGCTCGAGACCAATTCGTCCGGCCCTGGCGCCCCGACGGCACCCACCGCGCCGACGGCACTGAGACCAGCGGCACCAGGCATCAACATCCTCCAAATTTTGGCGAGATCACCGCCAGATGGAACGACGACTTGCTCAATTTTGACACTTTATTTGGTACTTTGATCAACGCTAATTACGTCACAAGGTTAGCTGCATTTAGATGACTAGAGACTTGGGTATCTGGAAAGAATACACAACACACATCCTTAGTCTGACGAAAATACTCGGACATGTAGAGGGGACTAGCCTAATTCAGACACCTTGGTTCAATCACCATGTACTTTCAGAAAAAAGATATTTCAATTCAGTTATACAGTATTATCCAAACAAGCTTCAAAATATAGTGATCCATGTACAATACTGTTTATTATACAAATCAATAAAGATTGAAGCTAGCAATTTCATTAACCTACTGTTCTATCATACGAATTTTCAAGTGTCCTTGTTGAGTTCGGATAATCGAGGTTCTACTGTAGTAACAATTGATTAGAAATTATAATTGGAATTTGTATTGCTGGTGGTGCTAATTAACTATGAATCAGGTCCAACCTGGACGCTAAATTCGGTTGTACTAATCTAAGGTGCTGCCCTATGAGATTGTCCAAAAAGTTTCTTTCGCAGTGTGCATGCTTTATATTATCATAAACAATGATTTGTTCGTTAATGTTTTCTTATTAGCTAAGCTTCCTCTTACTTAACCATGCCATTTGCTTTCTTAGAGAAGCACTCTCTGAATTTGCGGCCATTGTGCGTGTTAATTGAAAACGAAACGAACTTTTGGGACAATACTTACGACTAATACTTTGCGCGTTTCTAACGTGTGAGATTAAGACATTAGGGTGGCGATAAAGCCCTAAAGCGAAGCCGGAGGGTGCACTTCACGCGTATTCCCTCGAGGCGTTGAAATCACCGCTCCATCGGGCTGAGCACGTGGGAAAGGTATTGTTGCGAGAGAGAGAGGGAGGGCTCTAATAATGGAAAATTCTGTCACTATTTTGACTGGATAAATGTGCAAGTTGCGAATCGTAGTGGCTATTTTATTACTTTGTCTGCATTAATTGCGAGAAGCAGTAGTCACATCAAAATGTCTTTCTTTTTTTAATTACTCTTGATAAGTTGAAAATAATCTATCGCGAACTTGGTTTTGTCGTAAATGCATAGAATCTGCAATCTAATTAGACTGCGAAATTTATGCATTTATAACAAAAGAGTTAACAGAGGAACGCAAAAATATTATTATAGTATTTTCAGCCTACCAAACCTATTAATTAATTTTCTACTTTTTTCAAAGGAATTTAAGGATATTGTTACATTATCTCCGAGTTTTCGAAATGGTTAAAAGAGAATATGCATTTTCCTGTATCGTCTGCTTCCTACACTTGCCTCGGACAATTTTTATTTAGCATAGAAATCTGCAGTCTAAGCATGACTGTCGCAAGCGTAAAGAACAACTCCGTATAGCGGCGTTTGCTTGTCACGCGTACTCTATTCAGGAGAAACAAAATCCGAAGAAGCGCGACGCAACAGGGGGAAACCGGCACTCGCGGCAGAGAACGCGGAGCAGCCAATCGAAGGATCGCAGCCCCCCACGTGATCCTGGCGAAATGCACAAACAAATGATCGCATACGTTTGCACAGAGACACACGTTCACGGCCGAAGATCTGCCTAACGCGTCGCTCGACATCGAAAGACCCGACAAAAATAAACTCCCTTCTAGTCTGACACACTCGGCGAAGTTGCCGTTCCACTGCGTGCTCTGCCGATTCCTCGTGATTCAATCCGCTCCTCTCGCTCGTATACAAAAGGGTACTACAGAGAACTATCAAAAAATCCCCCCTATGAGCGCGGAAGCAGAACCCTTGCCTGGCGCGTCGACGGAAAAACCTGAAGCCCGGATGAGCAAAAGGAAGAGGAACAGGCCAAACCGGCGTGGCCGTAGGAAGGATACAGAAAAAGGTACCACGAGGAAGAAAAGGGGAAAGAAGGAGAAGGGACCCTGACCTCCATTCAAGGTTTGTTAACGGTCTTGAAAAGGGAGCCAGTTTTGCTCCTCTCCCAAGGAACAAACCTCTGCTCCGACGGCCTAGGTATAGGGCAGCGTATTTTTCGTATCCGGGGCTCGGCTTTCGAATTTCTGCAATGCTGCAGGCGAGGATAGTGCCTGGATGGATGGATGCCTACACAAGGGGTCCTCTCTCTCCCTACCTACCTACCTCCCTCCCTCCCGCCCTGACCCTCACTCTTTCCGTCTCCCTTTCGGTTTTTTCCTCGGCCTGGCCGATAGCTCCGTCCTTCTCGCACTCACATTGTGCACATTAGGCACAGACCCTCCGAAGTGGGCCCTACGGTTCTCTTCCGACCCCCTCCTGCAACCCCCCACCCCACCTGCCTTCACCAACACCATAACCATCCGTGATAGTGCACCACTTCACAAGAACGGCCCTTCGTCGTCCGTTTCTGTCCGATCCCCTAAAACGACGGCAGCTGCTGCAGAAAACCGGTGCAGCACGCCGTATAATCATATTGTTGTACTGCCATCGGACTCCTCCTCCACCACCACCGTTGCTCTTTCTCCCTTTTCCCTCATCCTAGAGCCGGTCACACAAACTACACCCGGGAGCCTCGCTCGAGCATAAAGGCCCTTTTCCCGTTTTTTTTTTCTTTTTGTTTTTAATTTTAATACGACTACCGTGTAGTAAGCAACAACCGTATTATGTATATGCTTGATTAATGCCCCGCGTTCCCGCCGACTCGAATATCAATTTCTCGCCGGATATGATGCAACCGAATCCGGTGTTTTTCGCGAACATCTTGAATAATTTTGACGACCTGATTGGCCAGGGCAGGAGAATTTTCTAAATTTTTTATTGTGAGCATGTGAAGCTGGAAGCGAGATATCTATTTCTAAGCAACTTGTTTTCAGCCAAACTGACCTCTAGGAATGTGCTTTTTAATTATGTGTGTGACTAATTTACAAAAAGATAAATTTACAAACAGTCGGTAACGAATGAACTTAAATAAAATTTGTAGCGATACATGTCTGCGCAAATTATTAATTGGAGTGAATAATTGATTCCCAATAAGAATTGCTGAAGCAATTATTCAGCAATCCTTAGCTGTGAGCTATACTTAGCAGTAGACTTTTAAGAACTGTGAAGTAATCTCTCGCAGGTAGGTAACATGTTAATATAACATTTGAACGCGGTCCGCGGAGTTCATTGCACTTTTCATTGTTACTACATGCATGTATTTCAAAAAGTACGGGAATTGGGTCCTTTTCTTGACCCAGAGTTACAAACGTTCCACCCAAATTCAATTTTTGCGGTCAGTTGAAATAATTAGCTGTTTATCCAACAGGAACATTAACGAAGAAATTTATTAAAAAATACATAAAAGAAAATGGCTATATACAGGCTTAAATCAACACTACAGTATTTATTATTATTGTGAGAAATAACAGCAATGAGGAATAATTTAGAGAAAGGCCTTTACGAATTGTCTGAAGCAATGGTGTGAGAGATTTCAAAGGCGTGGACGCTGCGTGCGCGAGATCTAAGCACCACTCAAAATTAGAAAGTTATCGAAAACGGGAACGTTTGTGCATTTGGTTCAGTGCACAAGAATCTTCGCATCAAGTGGAATAAAACGGTTCCTTCAGAAGTAACGTCGGTGATTCCGACTTTCTTCCATAGACTCGTTTCTAAAATTGCGATTACAAAAAATGTTGTTTAACAGATACATCCGAACAAACACATTTTCTGGTGAGTGTACTGAACAATGGCCGAGGCCGGGAAAAATGTCTCGACCCATTCAGGTAACGAGACTGACCGTTCGTGTCGTTACTACCGCTGGAAGGTGTCAACGATCATTGTATGACGGGTACCTCATAAATCAACAAAACTAAGTGCGAACCATAAATAAATTGGACAGTTGGATTCTACGAAATTTCGTTCGGAGGCCAGAACATCGGCATAAACTTTATTATATGCAAAGGTAGAAGTTCGGTGTCTAAAATTTTCCTGCTGAAATGTCGCTCGAATACCCTAGTACATTGTTCAATGATCAAAAGACAACTTGTACACGGTAAAATATGTTTTAAAAAAATGGCCAGCTAATATTTCGGGGAATAAATCGTATGGGTAAAAATCTACATCACGACTCGATCACGGTGCAGCCTCGCGCAACGACATTGGCTCATTGCCACGCGCTCGACGAAACTAACCAAAATATCTTCTCGGCCAAAGTCGCAAAGGCCAAAGTTCCAGAAAAGCCTGTACACTCCTTTGTTTAACAATCCACCCGAAAAATGATTCAGACACCAAACTGAATCTCGGCATCTAAATGTTAGCCAATCAAATTTCAATGAAGGTATGAACTTCTCAAAGTAGGGTTAACGTGTTTTATTTCAGACCTAATTGTCAGCCTTCCGAGAAAAAACTGCTTGGAAATAAATATCTACTATAAAATTATTATACAACACAATGGCCCGATATTATAAAACAATTCGAAAATATCTTATGAATAATAACAACGCTTAAGATGGCCGACTACTAGAACCCTACTATGAAGCATAAAATGCCCTATATAAGTACAAAATTGTATGCTGACGACCACAAATTAATTATCCCACCAAGTTAAAATGCTCGAAATACAAGATTGCATGCCAAAAATGTTGAATCAATTAATTAATAAAGAAAATGATTGCAGACGATGTTCAGATGTTAATTAATCGTTTATTGCGTGGGACGATTCTCTGCAACAAATTCGCGTTTGGCCGGAGAAGACGCGGAAAGAAAAATAGTGTTTCTCTTATTCTTGACGCCAGACGGCTGTAATCACCTGCGCGCGTTTCCAGGCCTGCTGCTAAAGAGAAATCGTCGGAGCCGACGTCGAGGTTTATTAATAAACGTCGTAGTACACGTGCCGTAGTCGCCGTGTACCCCCTTTGTCGTGACGAGACCGCTGCAATAGGGGTGGAACACAAGAGCGACCGAGAGAATAAGCAGATCGTTTTACGAACGCACGGGATGGCCACGCCGAAACATTTGGCCATCGGGTAAACAGCATTTCCAGAATGGAATAATAATGTAGTGAAACGTTCGGCTCCGAGCGTTGGCCCGATTCGAGACTTTGTCTGACGTGCAACTTATATCTCCCGACCTCCTATGTTACATACTACATACATACACGGTTTCGCGTAAGAAACGTTCAGACCCGTCTTTGTTCGACGAACACTCTTTTCAATTCACAAGAAAAGAGCATTTTCATTGTGTAACGAGCACACTAGCCAGCCCTTTTCCAACGATATCTTTGCCAAAGATCACCGCCACTCGGACGCAGTTGGGCAACCGCGTGAGAATATTTCTACGGAATTCAATTAGGCTGTTTTGGTACGCACCTATCAGGCTCCTCGGCTCACTTGCGATATCTCTCTCGTGGTTAATCCGAACGGGAAAACACCAGGAAGGAATTCACACAAAGTAACCCCTTTTCTTATTGGCGGCCTCGATGAGATTCGTGGATGAACAATGCACACGGAGAAACAGCTGCTCGCTCGCGAGACTTTTTTCTTCCTTTTTGTTTTCGAGTGATTAGCACGGACCAACGGGAAAGACGGTTTCCTGAATGTTTGCACGTGTTAATTGTGTGCACATATAATTAGACGCGATGCACTGTTGACGACACGTACGTGGTAACTGATGTCTCTTTGCAATTGGCGATTTTCCCTGCGCGCACACATCCGACACGAACGAAGGCCCACGTGCGAGTACCGAGCTACCTTTAAGTTACCGTGCCGCACACCAGCTCGCCGGGTTCCTACATAACTCCGCTTCCCATTGGTCGAGCGGAACCCCCACCAGCCAGCTCTGCCAGTGGTGTAGCGTGACAGCAGCAGGACGAGGCACCGGTGAAGAGGCGGCAGAATCGGCTCCAGACGTGTTGACAAATCTTCGAACGTTTTTCACCCCTGCAAAAGACTTCGAATTCTTTCGTTGTCGGCCCAATGTTGAAAAATTTCTTATAATAGTTAATGATTATTTTTTAAATTTTAAAAAAGAATCGGAGAATCTTCTTTGCTTCCCAATTTAGAAAACATTCGATACCTTTGGGCTTTTGATGCTTTTTTGATGTATTCTTTTTATCATTATAATTAGTGATTATTAAAGCACAATTCCTTTAATAATTCTTGAAGGACACTCGTCATAGTTCAACTATACTGCAAATTTTAAAAAATTAAATTTATTCCTTGTAATTTTGAATTATTAAATGTTTGGATACTTAAAAAAGATTGGAAAATTGTATTTTGACTCCTGTAGACAGTTTTCGGTTTAGCAAAAATTCAAGAGAGGTTCTTCGAATGTGTAAACCTAAAATTTTGATATATTTTTTTTTAATTACAGAATCCTCTTATTGTTAGAGAGAATTCTCTTGTAGATCATTTTTAAAGGACATTTGCTGAAGCTCAACAGTACACGATTGCAAAAGAAAAATAAATAAAATATACATATTTAATCATAGGTAATATTAAGTAATTTAAATTTGTATTTTGATGGAATTAGCAATTTTTAGAGGATGATTGCGAATTTAGAAAAAATTCAATAAATTCCTTGTGGTTTTTTTAACTAAAATTTTTTAACTTATATATAATTACGTACTTTTATTAAGTCTTGTAGAATCAGCCTCTTTCAAAGGCAATTTGCGAAAGCCCAGAATACTTCCGTGAAACACTACTAAAGTTTCGAAATTGATATGTTGCGATGCAATAACAAAGGAAAGCATTTGTATCTATTATTCGCGTTTCCGGTCGGCAAAAAGGAACTAAATGAACACGCTAACAACGACACTTGCGGCGACCACTCCGTATTTCGAGTGAAGAAACCGAACTACTTTTGCATGCGTTCTTATTTACAGCAGTAACGCATGGCGTACAGTGTGCGCCATATACGTTCAGAAAGTCAATGTGATTTCTTTGTTACACTTTTTCCTGCTTCGAACATATTCAACAAAATAGTGTATCTACGAAAACTATAGTCAGTAACCGAAACAAATGATGTTTGCAAACGTGTTAGGTATCCTGAATAAAAAAAACGGTTGTACGACTCATTGTCCTAACAGGAGTAGCGATAATTCATTACAATAATTAGATTAATTAGAATACTATACATTCATGTATTAAAAGTACGATATATGTACACAGTTGTTGAAACTAGATATTCGATAGATAAACGGAAGAATGGTGGTTGTCCGTTAGGATTCAAACGCGTGCAGCCGTCTCTGGCTTCCTTTGGATTTCTTGTTTCGTTTTTGTTGTAATTCTGACGACTCCACCGACAAAAATACAACGGCAGTTAACGTACCGAGAAGAGACGAGGTGACGGTGCCAGAAATTCGGAAGCCTTCGAAAAGTACTGGCCCGAAACGATTCTACAGGATCCACGAAGCAAGGCGATGATCCGACGAGGAGTATCAGCTGTTCGAATTATTATCGCTGCACACGACGGCAGATGTTCACTGGCTCGAAACACTCCCCCGAAGGTTCTGAACCCGCTGATCTCTTTTCTTTGGAGCGGGTGAAAACTTTCAAGGAAGCCCAACATCCCGCACATCTCGTACAATGCCAGCACCTCCTGCGCTCTTTCCGCAAATCCGGAGAACAAATTAAACAAAGGAAAGGGAAATGTTCAGTTGCCAACTGTAGCAAAATGTTAATTCAATGCACACCGGTTGGCTTGCTATTGTACTCCATGTTTTAATAAAACTACTTAATACCAGAGTAGTCAAGTAACAAAGGAAATTTTATAAAATAAATATATATAATTAATTCTATTATAGCAAATTCTTTAATCTAAATAAAACCTGGTTGTTTGTATTAATGAAATTAGTTAACAAGTTTATAAAGAAAGAATAGAAAGACATACTTGACTAACAAATTTGGAAAACGTATGAAATGGATGCCTGATTAATTTTAATATTGGATTGTATAATATTGTCGCAGCCGTTGTTAAAAAACGTAATGGATAAATTGTGTTCCATATCGTCTGAACAGTTTTATTTATAGAGTTCATTCTTCCGAGCTAACGATGTTCAAATTTATTGCAACATCACTTTATACGTCAAGAGCTACTCGAAGAAAAATTTCAATATTTACAATCTCCTCGTGGCTCTTGGCACGTTCCCCAACAATATTTATTGTGTCACTTTAACGCGAGAAAATCTATGGGAGCATTTGTAAACGTCGCTTTACTTCCCTAATTTCTTCGTCGAGTTCATACAAAATGTTCGTACACAAAGAACATTCATTTAAGCAACAGCTTACGCAAAAAGTAATTTCGGTAGTTTTGTACAAAAACTACAACAATGTTTTTATAATTGTATTAAATAGATTGTAGTATTCGAAGAATTTTCAGTAGAGATAGAACACCACGTACGTTTATCTGCTGTACGAAATATAATTTTTGGAGTTTCGAACAAATGGACAGGAAACGATGAACAACGAAGGAGCGGAAGGTGTGCTGTCTGGTAAACAATTGTGAAAGGGATAATCTGTGGAGGTTCTTTCTCGATCCAAGATCGATCAGCAGCTTCTGTTCATCGTATTGTTCGAAGCATGCCGTTAGTTACATGTCACAAAGTATAGGATATCATCGTCGTCCACGTTTGAAGGAGACCCCATAGGTTCGTGGCACGCGCTGCCAGCTGCCCCACAGCTGTCTCTCGCCTCTCACTCTCTCTCTCTCTCTCTCTCTCTCTCTCTCTCTCTCTCTCTCTCTCTCTCTCTCTCTCTCTCTCTCTCATCTCTGTCTTGTCCCTCGTGCATGAAGCCGGGGTTCCTACCCGAGCGTGGTGCATTTACCACACAGAACGACCCGTTCCGTCTCTGTGTGCACGTGCACCGAGCCCGAAACGCGTGTGTCCACAGAATATTTCGTCAGTACCTACATTTGTTGCTACGTCGTTGCATACTCGATGAGGCGCACCCTTGAGGAACATCAAGACGCGCGCCTTCAAAGGGTGAACCGACACCCTTATTATCTCTGAACGGTCCCTTCGATAAATTTTCAGATACACACCGTGATTCGCACGCTACCGAGTACTTTTCCATTTTTTTAGATCGTCTATTAGGTCTTCGCATACGGAATGTCCGATTTTCAACAGTAAGATTAACCCTTTGCACTCCGAATTATTTTTCAATTAGCTCTAAAATATCTGAAGCAAGGAATTTATCGATACCCATTTCCCATCTTCATAGTTTCAGTGATTGCAGGAGAAAAAATAAGCAACCGATCATTTAAGATATTTCACTTCATATTTTGTTAATTCTATTATATTATACATACATAACAAAATTCCTGTCTTTACAGGAAGTGCATAATATTCGAAGAATTTGTAACTCTTCTGTGACAACGTTTTTTTTATCATATTTTACAAGAGGGCCCCGCACTGGTTAGTGACTACTACAACTGACCAGAAATAATTTAATGTAATGGTAATAGTTAAGGCGAAGAATTAAAATATTTTTTGTAATTAATGTCCTTTTGTAAGGGCTCACCCCGGGCCCCGCAGTGTCTAGGGACGGTTGTGCTTTTAGTATAATATTGCAACAGCGTAGGCTGTTGCTGAAATAAATGCTGGTAGCAAACGCGTCAAGAAAGCAGCCACGCACTGTTGCTCGAAATGAAGCATATTGATCGGTTGGTTTTCCGATCCTGTGTATACGGTAAGTGTCGGCCGTTTATCGTTGCACTAGACTACGTTGTGGGGGTTTACATTTGCGGTTTCTCATCCGGCTTGTCCGACACGCAGGAAATAGTCCTGAAGTGTCCTAGAGGATGCAAGGCTATTGGGTTTCGTGTGGAAAAAAAGCGTGTGAGGAGCGGCCTGGAGAGAGATGCAGAAAGAGAGAGGAGCGACACTATCGAGAAACGTAGAGACGCGAGTGCTCGTGCTGAAAGTAGAGGACAAAAAAAAACGGAAAACCGAAGTGCATCCGATGAAGACCGGAAATCCTAGGGCATTCAACCCTGACACTCGGTATATATTTAGACTTAAAGAGACATGCCCTAATCTGATCGCATAGATGCTTTCCTGGCTACCAGGCGAAATCTCTGCAACAGGGTATGTATCGTCACTTGAGACGATGCGGCTCTGTACCTCCAAAATAATGCATTCACACCCGTTAATTGCCGTGTCAGTCACGCGCGGGCCAACAGTAATCCTTGTTCAGGTCTACGAAATTCATGCAATTCATTTCGAACTTATTTCATTCATTTTGTGCTCCAATAAACTATTTGGGGTTTATAGAATGCAAAGGGATAATGGTGCATTTCGGCTTTCCGTTTTATTCATTATTATTTAAATTACTCGCAGAATCTATGCATAGAATGCAAAGGGGTTCAAGTGTAATAGCAACCTCGTAGTTCCAATTTTGTTAATCGAATTCAATTTCGAGGGAACTTCCAGGATTGATAACCGGCTACAGAAATTTTTCCCGAGACAGACGCACGAAGTAAGTCAACTTTTGTTTATTTATTTGGCAGAGACACGGGGGGATAGTCACGTCGAGCATATTGCGATTTTATCAGTGTCCCAAAAGGGACTTTACACTTCCGTGGAGGAAGTCGGGCATTTCCTATTTGCTTATTGAATAAGCACGCACGCAATGGCGTGCGGGTATCGGGCCTGCCTCGATACATATATTACACTTCGAAATAACCAAGTATGAGTCGTTTTCGCGCGCACTTCGTACGTGCCGCGTTAAATGCAAATTGCCAGTGAAAGTGTCCAATAAATTTCATTTCAGAACGCTATATCTCCGTAACGCACATGTACGCAGAGTAAAAAAAAACATTTTAAATGCGTGTCGATTTAATTCAATTGGCAATTTTATACACATTAATTTTGTTAGCCAATAATGCAGATGTTCGTCCATATTTAAAGTATTAATCTGAAATTGTCTGCATAGAAGATTATTACGTATAATAATAGGTTCCTGTGAGTGAGTTAATGGAGCCCCGGTGTAGGAATAGTGAGAATTTTTCTCTTTGAAGAATTACACGTGAAAGCTGCAAAGTATCCGCGTCTTTAGAGACACAATACCAGCAGTGGCGGCCTTCTCGAAATAGACGAGAAGCCCAGCCCTCCAAACTCGTCCGAAAATAAAACAGGTTTCTTCCCTGCGAACCACGCTGTCCAATTGGTCGCCTCTGTTAAAAGAGTTCTCTGATTAATCGACAATTAAAACAGTCACGATTTATGTTTTATCGCTAGATTTTACAGTAATGCACAAGTCACGATTTCCTCGCGAGGCTACTGCGAGCAACTGTACAATCGGCGAACAATTGTTCAAACAAACAGCTACACCTTACGCTTCCCTGATGCACGAATTACATTATCAAGGGCACCGCTAAAAGAAGCACGTCGTTAGTATCGTGAATTCCGAAAGTTATGCGTTTTGCAATAACAGGGAGACTAAGTGGAAAAAACGTTTAAATACATATGTATTAAATGGAGAAGTGTATAAGAAAATTGAAATTATATTATTTATGATTCATTCCACACAATAAGTAAAGAAGGAGTACATGTTTTCAACTAAACTTTTATCTTAAATGTAAAATGTTCAACATGAATGAAGTGCGTCAGCAGTAAAATGCAGAAGAACTGGAAAGTGTTCATAATAACAATTGAATATTATAAGCAGTAGAATTGATGAACTGCAAGAAACAGAAATCCAATACAAAGTTCTTTTCTTCTTTAATAATTTTAATTATACTAAAAGTATTGGGTTGGAACGAAAGTTCGTAGCGTTTTTAAAACAAAATTCGGAGATATTTAGATATTTATTCATAGGTTTATTGAATAACATGACAAGTCACTTAAAAAATGGCAAAAAGTAATGTAGAAGAGAATGGAAAATATGTTATTGAACAAATCTATGTATAAATACATATCCTAATTTTATCTTCGAGTTTTAATCTAAAAATGCTACGAACTTTTGTTCCAACCCCATATAAAATAAAAATTAAAAATAAAAAGTATATGCACAATTCTATTAATCCTCCTACCATTCTAAATTTCACCTGCTCTATTTTATGTTGGTTATAAATGCAAAAAATCTGCAGTTTCGTAATAAAGTTTAGTAGATTAAAGATGTAATAAAATTTAATTAAATCGCGTTAATTAAGACAAATTCTCTCGGTTCTAATAATAATAATAGTCATCATTCTGCCGCATATAATTCTTATGTTTCGCATTCAAAGCAACCAATTCCATCACGCTTGCACCATCTTCGTTTTGAAAATCCTCCCAGTTCATCTTCTGTCTGTTTTCATTCTTGGTATAATCGTCGTCATCTTCAATGTAATCATCCTGAGTATCGTAATTTCTATTCGGGACATTATTCAATAACAACCGTCCTAATGCTTTCGCCTCCTCTCGATCTCTTCTCGTCATACCGTTTCCCGCGTTATCATGCATATCCAAAGCGTCCCTTTTCGGCAAGCGCTTGACAAACACGAACTGAGGCCATTGTCTGCCCTTTCTTGTCGTATCGAATAATAATTTGAACAGTGACGCACCTGGAGTGGAAGTGACTGAATTGCGAAGTTTCAAATTATTTTTGTTTAGATACGCATCCAAATCATTATCGAATAACGCAGCATAGCTTCTTCGTCGACCGACAAGCTCCATGTATTCATGATTCGCCTTTTGTTTACTCGGTGTCGTAGGAGTGTGTTCGGCGATTTCATCAGACAATAGCGAAAAAGCCGTTAATCTTTCCGATAAGTCGTTGACATCACCGTCGGGTTCCGTTGAATATTTATCTGAGGAAATAAATATTCAATGAAAGAAAATAAACACTTGAAAAATCAATTACTTTGTCGAAACGCTTGGTGAACAATCGTAATCGTGTTGATACCGTACCTGTTGCAAGCTCATTAATAATTTTTTTTTAAAAGAAGCTTAATAATTATCTTTAAACAATAATCTCTGAAGAAATTAATATGTTACTAAATTATTCAGTCGTCACCGGTAGGTAAAGTATTCATTTTCGATTACACATTACATCAAGCTGTAGATTTTCTCCTTAATTTTATCATTGCTAGTTCATTTACTATGCGTTTAATTATACTTACTTGACAGCAGGTAAGCGCCAGGTATGAAAAACACACTAATGAACGTTAACAAAAACAATTCCATTTTTCCACAACACATTAGTAATGTAATCGAAACTATTCTCCGAGCACAAGGCTGTGCTGTTTGTTAGAGTACGGATCCAATGAAACTGACTATGGTTGATGTGTCCTAGCTTGTGTCACCTCACGACGTCGTTATCGAAACACCATAATTACGTGTTTACATTTAACCTGTGCCCGTGTTACACAGATTGTGAGAACTCTAATTGATATTAAATATACGGAGCACGAAAAGTGACTATTGTACATCATGAAAATAATATACTTATTTAGCAATTTTTACTGTATGTACAAAAGAAGAATGAAAATTGATTAATGCCCGAATGAAATAAATTTAATGAACAATTCCCCATAAATGCATCTTTACAATCTCAATACTCAAGAATTTAAAAATTTCCACTTTGTTCGCCGAAGTTTATTCAATCCTAAAAATCTTACACTTCTAACAGGAAATTTTATTTATAATATCTATTAAATAGATTCTATTATGAACAAGTCTTAAATAATTAAATAGAATCGTGTTACGCTGCGTAACCTACGCGACAGGTCTGAAACCATTATTAGAAATCGGCGGTGTGTTGTACGGCGTGTACAAGTATCTATTGAAATCATGAGGAAAATATTCAGGCATTTGTTCGCGAGGAAACTCATTCGTAGCCGAAGAGCCGGGAGGCGGGTTAAAATAGTAATTGTACTTCTCATCTGATGAGTAAAAGTTCCCCGGCTTATCGTAAGACGGTAAATTGTAATTAACAGAGTCGTAATTATGATACTTGTACTCGTTCGTTTCCGTAGTAAAATCGATGTGATGTATATCTTGCGGATATCCAGTGTAATATCCATAAAACGGCGTTGTTGTTGTTGCGTTATTCTGCGTCGTATTTTCATTCATCATCGGAAGAATAACGGTGGTCACATTTCCAGGATTCGTACTGTTGGTACCAGTCGCGTTACTGCGATGATGCTTCATTTTATTTGCTTTTCTGTCGAGCAACGAATCTTCGGCAGCGTCAAGGTCGTCCTCTGATAAATTATTGTTCTGTTTCCTCCTTAATCCTTCTCGCTCGCTGCAGGTGGTTTGGACTTTTAAAATCTATGGTGTCAATGTTACATAAATTACAATACATTACAATGTATCTACAATACAGCTAAGAAATATTCAATTAATATAAAATATAAATGACTACAGAATCAGTCGAGTTTTCGAAAGTGGACGTTCTAAAAATGATGGAGAAATTCATTTCCGCAGCATCTTCAGGAACTCGTTTAAAAATCTAGAAGATTAATTGTTCCGCAGCAAGAATAAATATAATTTTCGAATATATACTTCTCCTAATATACTCTAAAAAGCAAAAATTAAAAATCCACAAGAATATGAAAATAAATGTTACAATAGATTCGGCATCTTCAGTTATTTTATGCATGCATAAAAAGACAAAAAAAAATTCAATAAAAATGTATACATGTACAGTATCTATGCAAAGTTTTTATACACTTTTTAAGCTAACATTGATACAAATCAGAAGTTTCGACGAATTGTATGAAAAACCGTCACATGTGCACGAATCCAATTGATCATGTTGCCGAATTCTTACCTTCTCTTCCGCATTGCGGTCGTCTTCAAATTCTGCAGCTTGGCCAGCCTCTTGCTCGGCGGCGTTTGAAGTTCTGACATTCTCGACCTTCTTGGCCTCTTCTGTATATTCGTCATTGTTGTTCGACAAGTCCGCCGGCTTTTTGTTCTCCAACAAACTCAGTATTTGTTCCTGCTGCGCCAACGATTGAAGATCATTTTGCAATCCGGCAGTCGGTTGTAAATTGACTGGGCTCAGCACGGGGTATAATCCGAGAGGAGTGGCGAAGATATAAGGATGTGACACATACGGGTAAGGGCCGTAAATTGGAGCAACGTGTGGTGAAACTCGAGAAGCATCGAAATTTAACGACACAGGCGGAGGCTTTGCGTACGTTTTCACAAGCGACGTCGGGCTCGTTAAACCAGCAACGCTTAAACCAGCCAGAAATGCCAGGCTCCCTAAGATTTTGCTTTTCCTAATTGGAGAGTTCGTAACTTTGTTTAATTCGTCTGTCTTCGATGGACTTAGTCTCGGCAGTAGCAAGTCACTCCATAAACTCGGTACTCTAGGCGTTTGATTTTCATTGTTCTTCGTGGTCGTTCCCAACGGTTTCCAGGTGGTTTTCAAATTTTCTGACGTCGACGCGGCACCGCAATTTAATACTAGAATGCAAACAAAACAATTAGAGCATGATCGCTAACGTCCACGATTGTATACTCACTGTTGCAACAAATCGAAGCAATTAGGAGCACGAAGATCAAGAAACACATTGTGACTGCACGATGATCGCAACAAGAGTGAGGAGAAACTAAAAGAAGCTCTTTAAACAAATATTTTGCAGCTGCGGGTCGCCCCCATGATCCACTCTGTGAAAGTTCCTTAGATACCATTGAAAATATGTTAATTATGTCGATGTAAACTTCCTCGTTAGGGTATGTGGGCATCTGCTGTGAAATGATTCATATACGGAAGCGAGTGTCTTCGACAGTTATCAATTGCTTTGATATCATCATAATACATTTAAAAAATGCTTGTTTTCGAAAAGCATTTACCAAAGCCAATTCAAAAATTGGCGGGCATGGTGGAGATGCGCGCGCAGACCCCTGTTATTCCGCCATACGAGATTCACATACATATTCGCTTTTAGGTGTCGGATGAAACTTTCCGAAAAAATGACCGATATTGTTGAAGACAATATGAAATTAGATGAAAACGATACTGAACTAGACTTCGCAACTCCGGAGAAACAAGAAGCTCGTGCATATTTGCGCGAACGATTTCTGCGAGTGATTACTGGAATTGTTGGTACGATATCATCATATTTCTACCTCCTATTTTCCTTTTTATTTAGATTTTATAGCTAAACGATACATCGTAATATTCAAATTGACCGATATTTATTTTCTTCTGTTTAATCGGTTTAATTAACCGCGAGATTATTTAAATATGGCGCCAACATCAAAGAACAGTTCCTATGCGCGAATTTAATTAGCAGGAATCGAATTAAATTTGATTTCTGTTGACAACAGTTGTAAAATCAAACAATCGTGTTGAATATTCTAAGAAATACAACAGAACTCTTAATGTTTGAAGATTAGCTTTGTAGGTTGTATACAAATCTAAGAATTAGGTTAAAAAGCAGCAACACATAAATTAATTGAATTGCATATATTTCAGGTAAAAAGGCGGAATTTTATTTACACGAAAATACTCGAGTTTGTGCCGAGTTTCGAGGCTGTGATATAGACTTCTTGGAGGTCTATGTGCGTAACCTGGAAACACCATTAGGAAATATCCCAGAAGCTGTTTTGAGAGCAAATGACATTATTCATATGGATGTGAAAGACATTAACACGGTACAATGATAGGTTTTATAGTAGGTAAGTAGTAACAAAGCTTTTACTTCATGATATCTATGTTAACGTTACAAATAAAGATTATAGATCATAGCTGAAATAATACGTTGGGAGTAACCAAATATTTCTACAAAATGTTTATTCTCCAATATACCTTGCTGAAAGAATAAACATTATTTTATGACTCATGAAGCTCGTACTTTATTTTTCTCATTAGCTAAAACAAAGCAAGATATATGGGACAAGTAATTTCGGTATTTTAAGGTGTAATAGCATGAATGATAATGATAAGATGCAAGCAATGAACTTTAATGAATAAGATATTTTCTCTTTTGTTTGATGATCTTTTGCTAGAAAGAATAAATAAGAAAATATTTTATTGATTAAAGTTCATCGCTTGAATACAGAAATTTAGTTTTATTTCACATTGAAATAACGAAATTACTTTCTTCCCAACCCAATATTAGGTACTTTTTATGTACAACTGGCAATATCCTGAATAGCATATCTTATAACAGAATTCATCAACAAAATATCTGACACAAATCTACAATAACTAACAATGTTAAACCCCTTAGTTTATTATTGTGGCTGTAGCTCTGTAGGAGCAAAGTTTTCATTCCACAGTAGCTTCATTGCTAAGCTGTCATTATATGTTACAGGTAAGAAAGAAGAATTCCAGTTACATGAAAACACTCGCGCTTGTGCCAAGTATCGTAACTGTGACATACATCAGTTAGCAGTCTGTGATAATAATTTCAAAACACAAATAGAAAACATTCCAGAAGCAGTTTCGAGAGCAAATCATATGGATATGGTTATAACAGGTAAGTAACAAGCTTACCTCGCATAGGAAATAAATTGTTATCTTTTTAATGCATTTTTATAATAACTTATACAAATATTTATATACAATTCGTAGTTTAAGATCGTCGCATATTTAACATTGTATTTATTTCGGAAATGATACGTCGTAAATGATCAATGATTTCCTTGAGATGCCTATTTTTTAATACAACTTGCTGGAAAGAACAAACGCGATTGTGTAACGCATGAAATTTAACAATTAATTGTCTGTTTTGCATTTCAAGTCACAACTTACCTCCATAATTTCTTTGCTTTCTTCACATGCAAGTCTGTAAGCCTCCGATGTCTTTTTCTCGTCAGACTTCATGTCCCATTCTTCTTTCAAAGGAATTAAACTTTCTATGTGTGTATACTCCATGCCCTGTAATTGGCAGCTTTCATTGCATTTTTCATAAATCAGTCTTAAACGTTTAAATAACAGTTTTAGTGTTCTTAGTTGCTCTTGCACTTTATTCTTCTTCTCATTGGCTAAACTAGTTCCTTGAGCAATTCCTGAAATTTTGAAATTTGTTTGAATAGTACAAGAAAACACGATTTCTATTAGACACATCAATTGAATTCTAAATACTAGAGGTGTGCGAGAACCCAAAAATGTTAGGTACCCGATGGTCAGGACTGGTTGAGCTTAAGAAAATTTCCAACCTGACATTTTCGGGTTCTCGTACAGCTCTGCTAAATACCATTTGGTGGTTGCAAGACTTTTAAAGTTTGAAACACTTCCAAAGTACGGCTGACAATATCCTGAACAGTCTCTTGTCCAAATTTGCATAAACTGGCAGTATTGAATTCTTTAGTTTGCTGTTGTTGCGGCGGTGGCTGCGTAGGTGGTACAGGTGTTTGTGGAATAGTGGTTTGATTACTCGACTGACTATTCTGCTGCGCCATAGCAGCCTGTTGCTGCTGCTGCAATTGTAATTGTTGTTGTTGCATCTGCTGCATCTGTTGCTGCATTACAACAGATTGTTGTTGCTGCTGTTGTTGTGCTAATACTTGCTGAGTGCTAGCCATACCCATAGCGTTTGTACCTACACCACCTACACCAACTCCTACTCCCACGCCAACACCAAATTGTTGAGGACTCACCATACCTACATCAATTTACATCACGAACGTTAAAATTGACATATACTATTCAATTATTTCTTATATAGTAACATACACACCACCTTGTTGAGGCCCCATTAAACCCGAGACCATTTGTCCTCCACCGAACTGTGTTCGCATTGCTGATTGCTGTACATTAGGAAACCCAGAAGGGAAAGGATGTTGTTGGCCCGCCATATTTTTCAAAATTTATAACTGCTTTGCATACGTCGATATACGGTGAGAAAGAATTAATCAGCAAAGCTAGACAATTTTGAGGTTAAGTACCATTTTAATGTGTGTGCTGTGCGTTTAACCGTTTTACAATCCGAGGTACTAATTCTTATAAGAAATTTAATGAATTTTCTCTTATCAATGGAAGACAAACAAACGTCAGTCAGAACGTTGACACAATGTAAATAGAAATTATTTTCGTCGTCATATAAGTAGCTTTAGTGAACAACTTTCCGCAATTATATTCTCGCTTACTATTCGAAATTACACAGAGAATCACACCATCATGATATTACTAACAATGCGATCATAAAATATACATATTTTCCTCGATTACGTGCTATATAAAATGCACGTCTCACATATTACGTTACAAATTGTTGACATCACATTGCGCACGTGTGCCGCGCTAGTGGCGTCCCCACACCACCTATTCAATATTATCGGCCTTCAATTTTTCAAAATGCTATTTTGTATGCAATATTCGTGATTATACACTAATTTCAAGTAAACTAAACATTTTCAGTACTAAATCTTTAATACTAAATTTTCAAATTATTGGTGTGCATAGTTTGGAACAATAATGCAACACGAGGGCAGTAGCCTTCAAATCGGGCTGCAGAAATATTTTACAACTGCAAGGTGTTCGACTACAGGTGGGAGAAAATTTAAGGGGTGGTTCTCGACGATAATATAAGACAAAAATGAAAAATTAAAAAATTGCGATTTCGGTGTCGTTATTTAGTTATTAACAATTAAAAATCCGCCTAAAATGCGGCAACGCGGCCAACAGAGGTGTACGTTGCGTACGTCATCTTTATGGCGCGCGACAGTCACGTATCAAGTGACAGATGCATGCATACCTTGGTTCTCATTTGGGGCCCCAGCGAGGTGAAAATTTTTAATAAATCGTTGGACGACATCGAACCTACCTACTCGTTAAAATCCACAAGAGCAATTCTAACAATTTAAAAACGAACCATTTAAAAGTGAAAGGGCATTGACCCCTTCTACTCGATAATTCCATAGGGCGGATATTAGAAATGCCCTTGTGGATTTTAACGAGTAGGTAGGTTCAAAGTCGTTCAACGATTTCTTAAACATTTTCACCTCGCTGGGACCCCAAATGAGAACCAAGGTATGCATGCATCTGTCACTTGATACTTTGATACGTGACTGTCGCGCGCCATAGAGATGACGTACGCAACGTACACCTCGCTGTTGGTCGCGTTGCCGCATTTTAGGCGGATTTTTAATTGTTAATAACTAAATACCGCGAAGCCGAAATCGCAATTTTTTAATTCTGGATTTTCGTCTTATATTATCGTCGAGAACCATCCCTTAAATTTTCTCCCACCTGTAATCGAACACACAATGTATTAATATTTTTACGTACAATTATGTATATCGTATTTGAAATAAATATTCGTTTTTCAATGACAAAATTGATTGATCATGCTTTTATTTCTATTCAGAAATTCAGAGCAAAAGCAATTTCAACAACATGTTTTTACACATTACCGAGTAAACTAATCCTTCTACTTCTCAAACAAATTTCAACTCGTCTAAAACATTTTTAAAAGGCGTCTACATAATTTTGCATGCAATATTCGTGACTATACTCTAATTTCAAATAAACTAAACACATTTTCTTTAATACTTTAATACTAAATTTTCAAATTATTGGTGTGTGTAGTTTGGAACAATGCAACACGAGGGCAACAGCCTTCGAATCGGGTTGCGGAAATATAATTCTTACGTACAATATTATACTGTACTTCACCTAATATTCGTTTTTCAATGACAAAATTGATTGATCATGCTTTTATTTCTATTCAGAAATTCAGAGTAATAGCAATTTTAACAATCATTTTTTACACATTACCGAGTAAACTAATGCTTCTACTTCTCAAACAAAGTCAAGTCGCCTGGTCCAATTTTAAAAAAGTTTTTAAAGGGCGTCCACATAATTTTGTCCCCGACTGTATATGCATACTTTCTCTCTTTTAAAACCGATGTTACATTACACAGACAAACAGCTTGGTCGCATCTCCGCGTCGCAGGATCAAAGTTGAAGAGAAATTCCTCGAAAGATAGGTCAGAATTTGACGGTATTCGAGCAATGTCTAAACAGGAGATAAGGCCAGCGCACACGAAATGAACAGTGTATAGACGGGAACGGGCCAATCTTCTGTCCCCGTGCACCTTGCTCGGCTGTGCGCTCACAGGAACATTGTTTTTTTCCGTCACAGTCAGTGTCCATCAGACTGTTACGAGGGCTGTTCTGCATGGGAACCAGTCGGTCTACAGAAGAAACGGTACCTGAACGAAGGGCACAACGTGGACGGCAGTTAGAATGCTTCTCAAGCGACTTTTCTTCGTCACATTATTGACACACATAGTTTACCTCTGCAAGAGTCGGACGATACAAGACCAGATTCTCAAGATCAACTCTACACCGACAACAGATTTACACGTGAACGGAACTCACAGACACAGAGCAATCGATCTTAAACGATTAACAAGTAAAACAGTGAACGATGGCACCTTGCGACGAGACTCCGGCGAAAGGAAACCGAAGACGACTGGAAATAACCGTTGTCCTTTCGAGACGAAACAGTTATGCTTGATTTTCTCTTTATCCAAAATCGCTAACGTACACGTGACTGATCAGATGGATCGAAGTCTGAAGTCTTCAGTTCTCCCCAGCGCATGGAACGAAAATTTTGGTGTTGACGAGAAACTGGATGGAAGTGAAGATCACTATGGACGGAGAAACTTCGTGGGCTCTTCGAAGAAAGATTTGAAGTTACCGAACGTCCATTGCCGAGCGATTCGCGATGTTTATATACCCGATGCCAAACAGAAACTGCCAGCCTTCGCGTGCAAATTTCACAACAAGACCTTCGTCTTGTCGAGCACGAGGTTTTTTCAGGATCGGCGACCGTATTTGGACATAAACCTCAGCGAGGATGTTTTTAAAAATGTGAAGCAGGCTCGAAAGATTTCTAGGAGCAACGAATTGAGCGTGGTACCAGCTCTATTGGTTTTAAATGTGCCCAACAACGATTACAGAATCGAGAGACGGGACTCGGTTTCCGATGAGAAGAAAGTCAATCCGGGAGAAAGGAATCGATAAACATTATCAGCCCTTCTATCCTATTTCGTGGGACGTTCGTATACCCGGTGATAACATCGAATCCGTTATCTGTCGCCGACGGAGAAAAACACGTGGACAATGTGATTGTATGTATGTTGGTCTTTTTTGTAACTGAATGAATATCCTTTTATCGATTGTAACAAATTTTCGAACGTTTTATTCGATCTGTAATAAATTACATGTTTTGGATTTTGCGTTATGTTTGATCAAGTTCCAGTAATATTCTATGTATATGTTTAATAATACTTTATATATAGCAATAATCAGTAATAACTTACAATAAAGTGATTTGACTCTTAATACTTTGCAATAAAAATTAACTCGCACGATCTACTAAACAAGTATATATCACAAAATTCTAGAGCATTTGTATTGCTAGAAACAAGTCTCACTATGGATAGAATATTTTATTATTTTGATTTCTCTTCTAATGATTGATTCTCTGCTCGCTCCGCCTCTAGTTGATGCAGCACTTCCGGTGGAACAACCACTTTCCGGACGTTTGATAGTATATTCGAAAATGGTTGTTCTTTGATAGGCTTCTTGTCTGAGAGTGCGGGAACATCTTCGTGCACGGAATATGTATCCTTCGACGTGAGAAGATGAAGATGCGGCATCTCGTCGGCAACTTCGTCTAGTTTATCCTTCTCGTTCGATGGGACTTTATTTGAGTCATGCTTGTCGTCCCAATTTTCAGATTCCTCCTTTAGTTCAACTCGCAGTTTCTCCAGAACATCTTTCTCCTCTTCCGTTAATGGAATGAGCTTGAAAATAAAACGATTTTGTTTTAAGGTTTAATATTTCAGAAATTAAAGTTTTTGAAAAAATGTTTGGAACTGGAAGTTTGAGAAATGAATATATTCTTTGATTAACGGGGCATTAGTGCAACAGGTCCAAAAAATTGATTCCCTTTACATAAAATAGTTTTTGCAATTTTCTGTGTTGATTTAGTGTATCAAACCATTTGAAAAATATGCTCCTAAAATTTTATAATCGTATTCGAGAAAGTAACGAAATTATAGAGAACATTTGAACTTCAACACTTGCCACGATATCTTAAAGATTACTGTGCCAATGTGACTCAAATTTTTCAATTTGACTTCAAATATTTTAGAAATTATTTAATTATGTAGGCGGTTTGAAATTCATAATATAATCGAACAATTATGCTTATAAAAACAAATAGAAATGTAGCTTGAATATTCGACGAATGCGTTTATGAGTGGATATGAATTGACTATTTGTTTGCTGTTGCGTAATTCTGTAAAAACCTGTACTATTATTTGAACATTACTGTCGGCTTTCAGGAATGATAGAGACAATCAATAAATTAAGGACACGTGAGCCAATCTTATTTAGTCATACGCATAACCGAAGCTTCATCAACGCAGTGAATTAGTGTATTGTGGATAATGATCGCTTGACTCCGGATCTTGATTCAAAATACAAATTGTCCAAGTTTGTTGTAAGAAACTCTATTTCCTTTTTTAATAATTTTTTAAATAAGTGATCGCAATGTGAACAAAATCAAATATATTCGAGATCATTCCGCACAGAATTTCCAACTCTATTCAGTCATCTAAAAAGCTTGATAGTATTTCTTCCACTTAATTTAAAAAATTTAGAAATTCAGTATTAATTCGTAAGATAACTTCATATATGTAGTTAATACTGCCGAAGATATTCACTTATACAGAGTGACAGTGGATCCAAAAAAATTTTCGATTCTCAAGACATTGTCGATATTTGAACTGTGATAATTTCGTTAAGAAAAAGGTACAGTAATAAATTTGGACTCATTTTAAAGCTCGAAGCCATTACAGTAAAATCTTCATCTCACAAAGAAGGAAGGAGTTGTACGATCTTAGTTAGTTAGTTCACCTAGCTTCCCCACTGAGGGACATCCCACAAAAAAATGGTAGTCTTACTAACTTTCCCAGACCATCGAAGTTATGCAAAATATTCGCCGACGTTGTTAGTTTAGTACTATTAATACGATATGATACAATGACTTGTAAGGACAATCGATTCGATGAGTCATCGATTTCATCTTTCGATTAGCTATTGTACGCGAAGATCCACTCGCAAAAAAATGTACGCGTGCAGAAGCTATGGATACGGTATATTCAACAAGCCGGCCGTGCTTCTTGGAACTGTCACGTCGATTATTGTGGGTGTACATACAATAGCCATGGCATACCATCCATTCTTGTTAGTGAAAGCATTTCAGGTGTTAAATGATTCGAAAATTCAACTCGAAGGCTAGTCGAAATCAATGAAGATCGTTACCTTTACCACTGGTTCGGAGGTTGGTTTCTCTTTTAACGGTTCCGCGTCAGTATCCTTTTTCGTCGGATCATTACTTTTTTCGTCTTCCGAAGAGTCATTGATTTCAGCTTGTCTAACATGTATAGCCTCTACTTTGTTTTTGTGCGCTTCCTCTTGCTCTAAACTGATATCTGTGGGACCGTTAACATTAGGTAAAACGGTGGCCTGTAATGCAATGTCGAAACACTTAATTGGCTACTGAAGAAATCGATTTCGGAATTCGGGAAAGTGTATACACTAGGATAGCTCTTATCTACTCTTGTCAAGAATTTTTGTCAGATTTCTTTTTATGGCGCGTCCCAGGGTTGTTACAAATAATTAAAAACCAATCTCTGCAAAGTTTGAGCTGGATCGGATAACGGGAAAACGTGTACTCCAGGACAATTAAACATTAAAGTGATGAATTTAATGCTCATCAAATCGTTTTTCTCGAGTATCTTCTAAACTATTTACCGCGTCAAAAATATGTTAGACAAAACTTGTAGATCTGGACAGGCTGCGTCTTTTGTGTCCTATTACTCTTTCTCGTAAACATTTTTAGTTTTCTTAAAAGAAATCTTAACAAAAATTTTTGACAAGAGTAAATATATTCACTTATAAGAGCCACCCTATGTACACTATATTTTTTGCGGTAAGAGAGTAATCATTGACAAATATCGACAAGGGATGAATCCGATATTTTCGTTGAGCTCGTCGTTCATATTGAAGGGGCGAAAACAACCCTCACTGTTTTGGGTGGGAATATTTTGTCGAATTAAATTCGAATAAAAATTAATTTTTTCGTTTATAAAATGGGTGTAATTCTCTCTGTTTATAGTTTACGAAGTGCTAGAGTATTGTTGGAGTAAATCTGTAATCGTAATTACAATTAATAGTGTTCAGACTTAAAAATTTATTTTTGTTTGTATCAGGTCGTTAAGTATGAAACTTGTCAAATAAAACACAAATTTCAAACACATTTGTCAAGTTTCATTAAGTCAAGTTTGCTTAGCTACTATTTTTACGATTATACAATTACTGTTTAATATCAAAAATTTCATCAGTTTTGACGGTATCTAACTTTTGTGGTTGTTGAGTCAACGGTCAACGTGTCAACAGATTTTCAGTAGGTAAGGTGTTAAGCTATATGCATTTGAAATTACGGCAGAGTCAATTTACCTTTAGTGAGTGCGATCCTTCATGAAACGCCTCCGCTAACGCGGGATTTATTTCTTCCAAAGGCTGATCTCCATGCCTTATGTACACTGGGATGTAACCTGGGATGCTGGGTAATATTTGGATCGGAAATGAATCTGTAAGGTATTCGGATCAAATAAAAATTTAAGTTCATACTGTAGGAGTGCACGAGTTATTCAATCGAAAAGCTGAGCAATGTTTCTATTCAAACGCCAATGATTTAATTTTAAACTTGGAAGGAACTGTGCTATTTTAAACATTTTTCAAGTATATTTAATTTTTGAATACAGACAAAGTTCAAGTGCTCGCATTATTGCAACGGCAAGGGATCCCGAGCAATCGAACAATTAATTATCGATGTTTCCAGTGAGAATTGAAAATATGTTGTAATAATTTTGTTCTATTTTTAATTTATTTCTAATAATTTACTCCAATTTTACTTTTCAATCATTTGATTCTATCTGAAATATTTTTTAATAATTCCATTCTTACTTGATCTTAACTTTAGCATTCTGAAATACGAAGTTACATTTGTTTTACTAATACAGTTCTGAATTTGTTGTCTAATGATGTTTAATGTATATTTATTTTTATATAATTGTCAATAAATTGGATTTGATGACTTTGAATGATGATGACTTAAAATCCTCCCATCTTTCGGGTGATAATAATATTTCCAGCTATCAGGCGTTTCATTTCACTTTTTTTCTCATCATTACAGTTCTCATCACTTACCACTGAAAATCGTTATTGCTTACTGATCAAGGTAGCATAGCTATTCACAGTATAGCGGAAGCTCTCTAACGATAATAGCAGGATCCCTTACAGCGAAAGTCTGAGATTAAATTCGCTGACGATACCATAAGCATCCTATAAGGAGTACCGGTTCATTAAAGTTAATTAGAAAACAAATTCAGAACTATGTCAGTGGAATAATTGAAGAAAAAATCACACAACAGGGACATTCAAAAGTGTTTTGAAACGGAAAGAATATCGTTTTCAGATTTCCCAACATGTTTTAGACACATTAATATTACCATAATAATAATTAATATCGTTACAATCATGTCAGAAAAAATGTGTGAAATAAACTCAGTCAGTAGAATGATATAGGAAGACGGTAAATAGAATAATAAATGACTTTGTCTTTGAATAATAATACTAATGATATTGCTGGTGTTGAATATTTTTATCAGCTTTACTTAATTATGCCGTGTGGAACCCTAGTTTCGTCGATGTCCAAGTACAATCTTATTGTTTTTGTTTAAATTCAAAACTTCTTATAATATTCGTTTAATTTGCGGAGGTGTTGCTTACAAATTAATAGTTTGCTGCAGAATATAAATAGGACACGAAGTTGTTATTCCAGTAATTTTCAGGTTGTGTTATATAATCTGCTCCACTAACGTAAATGCACCAATTAACGATCAGGTTTGTATCATCGACTAATTATTTGTTAATAAATAGTAAATACCAGTTCCGTCTAATTACCATACATTGTGCGACATACTAATGTCAAGTGTCGCGATTCTGTTCAAGTGAAACCGTATTAACATAAATAAATTTTTGTTCAATAAACAAATTTCCTATATCATTGTTTTAATTCGTAAGGAATCTGCTGAATGAAAATGAACGTCTCCGTTCCACAGTATTTAATTTGAATACAATACGGAGCCCTCATCCCAATAATTCTCACGGTGTCCCAGGAATTTTATCCATTAGCGTGTACCCAGATGCATGTAACCCCTTTAACCATCCTACACACATTTCCCTATCACCTAGAGCGCTGGTACGAGCATAATTCATCTCAGGAATCAATCACAGACGCTCCCTTGCGCACACAAAACAGTTTCTGTTAGCGGTGCTCTTTTTTCCACAGCGCAAACACTTGCTCACTAACGACTAATGATAAAACACCAGATTTCGGAATCACGCTCGACTTATGTACGCGGGAGTTTCGAATATTCCTGTTACTCACGGACATAACCAATAGCGAGAGATATTAGGAACACAAGATGGTAGACCCTGGTACCACACAGCATCTCAGCAGCCTGCATCTTTGAACGGTACTGAGCCCCCGGATCGCGGGGCTTTCTCCTTTATATGTACGGTCCCCTCTACCCTTCGATACTCTACTCTATACCACGAAGAGGTCCCTCGGGGTTAACGACGTTCCGTTAATATCCGAACAACAAAACGACGAAAAAAGAAAGAAACACCGTCAAAACTTCCTTCACTTTCGGCAATCGGAACAATGGCTATTAGGATACCCTTTCTTCCCAGAATCGGGCCGGCCCGGCCGCGGCGATTCGGCTGCAGCGACTTTCATCCTCTTTCCAGAATCCAGCTGCCGGACCATCGAACTATTCATTTCGATACATAAATTGAATACACCTTCGCAGCATGTGTTTAAGTTAATCGAGACGATTTTAGTTGGAAATTTTTGCAATTTCGTGCACGGTATCGTCTGCCACGATGCGCTTCAAACAAAGGAATCTTTAACGTGATTGCGATTATGTGTTCTGTGATAATTTACATTTTGTTTACCTGTGCATTGTGCATAGTATTTATCAAGTGTACATTTCAATTTAAATTCCATTAAAAATCCATTAAATGCACTTTGATTTATCGCATCAAGTATCTTACACCAGAAATTGAAATTGCAATAATCTTTCAGTTTGTACAACAAAATCTTGCGTTCAGATTGCAACACAGGACAATTAACAATCAATTTTTCAAGCGATATGCAGCACGAAAGGAACATTTTTAAGGAAGAATCCAACACAAACGTGCAAACTCTTGTTGATACAAGAAAATAAGTGCAGCAAAAGATAAAATTTTTTCACAACACGCAGAACATCCTCCACGTCGAAAAAAGCTAAGTGAAAAATGTGATATAATAGGTGCCATTTTTTATCCTTGATAATTAACCGAAGCTGCTATTAACCGAGATGCTACTAACCCAACTGGACAAAAAATGATCCAAAAGGAGATTTAAGAAAGTCCCTTGCTCATGAACGGCAGATTCGTTCTCTTCGCACAGGTAATCATACACCGTCAGACCTGCGAGAGATCTTCGACCTTGAATCTTCTTCTTCCTGATCGTTCATGTGAGTCCGATACGAAGAGCTCGACGGTGTGTAAATTTTACGAATTGAAGGCCGGTTTCATATATGTATGTATATGCTTAACAAAGACCGATAAATTGCAATATTAGTCCGGTAGAATCTGCCTGTAATGTTTATAAACATTTATTGTGTCGCGGTCACGTTTCATAGCTCGTTGAGGCGATAACTATATTTTAATCGTAACCTGGATGCGGTTTTGAAATACTTCATTGAAATCGCGAATACATAAATTGTTAGTAATAATTAGACTCTCTTACAGCGAATATTTATGCAATATTTTTTTTAATTGATTGTGAGGAACAAAAACGGAATAAAAACGAATTTTTTCCCAAGCATATTTACACAATGATTACTGGACTAATGACACGTTTGTGTCTATTCGGTTGATATAATTTGACGTACTCGTAATTTAATATTTTGTGAAATAATTATAGATCTAAAGTGTAATTAAGTAAATCAATTTCTATCGTTTCACTTTGTGCTGTTTCATTCTACAAAATAAGAAATAAGTGTTTTATATGTATTATTTTGTATTTTGTAGAATAAGATGTGCAAAGAAAAATGATAAATTGAAACAATACATACAAAATATGCATTTTGTAAAATACGAATGCAATTTCAAAGAAAACTGGTGAAAATTAATTTAAGAAATATGCGAATTTTTTGCAAGTCCAATAGAACTCCGTAGCTTACTACAGAAAAGCAAACGAAGATTACACTTTTATTTTCCGCAGCACTTCGTTTTCAATAAATATGAGACTTGAGCGTTGTCAAGCATAGAATAGTAATTTACAATCGTAAAAGTATTCTAATGTAAATTTAACATTGAGACTTACATAACGGTAGCGAGAAGCCGCATCGGTATTTCTTTTAAAAAACTGGTCTCGTTTGTTTGCATTACGGTAGTTTCAGTATGTGCAGTCGACGCGAAGTTAACGCGCACGCAGGAAAAAATAAAACGAGATGTGTCTGCAATGTAAAAAACCGTGGTATCTTCAGTATCTTGTCTAATTTTACGAGAGTAGATCTACTAGCAATTTCCTTTGATCCGCTTGAGATCAGGAACAGGATAATTTCAATGTTGAGGTTTTGTTGCTGCATTGATACGGACAAAATAGAATGGAAAAAGTGGGCGTCTGTACGATTTTAATGTAGCGATATTGTGACGAATAAAAGGCCTGGGGGCAATGATGTATCCTGGACGAAAGGTCAGGAATTGATGTGTTCTTCTGAAAGTTTTCCGTTGCAACTGACGCGTGCAAAAACTCTTGTTTGATGAAGAGTGATGTCTTCAAATCGCCACACTTCTTTTTCTCGCTTTCGTAATCAGAAAATGTTGAATATTTCTTCCATATCCAAAAGATTTTTTTAATTTTCCTGCTTACTTGCTGCACACTGTTATTATTTAATATTTAATATTGTATATAAGATTTACGAAAAAAGTGATTTTATTGTTCCAAATGTGTGTTCGAGAATTTTGAACTGCATTTGGCATGAAAAAAGAAAAATTGAAACTAAGGAATTTGCATGATGCTTGAATAATAGAAAAATTTGATTTAGGAAAATGGAAATTTGTACACAGCATCGTTTTACTTAACTTTCACATAAGACTCTTATTATTCTGAGTTTTGAATATCAGATTCTGTCTTTCCCATTGAACATTAAAGGTACATCAAAATATTTATATAAAAAAGCGATAGCTGTAATGTCATCAAAACGGTTACACTCACAAAAAGCAATTTTTCTAACCGAATTTTACAACAGTTTTTTGCAATAGATTTCCATTCATTCGATAAATATAATTCCCTACACCACTGTTTTTGACATCTCTATCTTTTCTCCGTTTAATAGGTAGCAATAAATAAAATGAAAATTGAACGAGCTTAAAAATGAAGTATCAGTCAATGTAAATTGAATTTATGTACATACTGACACTTGTCAACCATTAAACGCTTGTTAAACGTGTTGAACGTTCTCTCTATCCATTAATCGAAACGAGAGACATTTATTAACAGCATGGGAATAGTAATTAAAAATTGCGTCACTTTCCATTTTACATTGCTCGAACACCGGCCAGCTCTATTGCATGACTAGCAACTAGTATCATCGATCGACGTCCCCTTTTCCGCTTATGCGTGTCAAAGAAGGATGTAAGTGACTAGCGACTAGATACTGCGTATTGCCGGATGTGGATGCATACATAATCTCGCCTATTGACACAGTTCAAATCCAGGCTTAGTAGGTCGATCGCATAAACTTTCCACGTTATTTCGGTGGAAAAGATAGTCATCATTTTCTAAATCGTACGCGTCATACGAGAACCAGGCACCTTGATTTAACAGATAAGCTTTTATGGAATACCGGTTTGTTATAAATATTGCTCATCGCTTTGCGTTTGCCACATCACTAATTAAAGAATTTGATTTACAAATTGATTTATCAATAGAGTAGGTACACTGCTTCGTGGAAATTAATGCTAATCCGTGATGTCATTAACGGGAAATGTTAACGAAAATCATATTGTTAGCATATTTACCATCGCTTGTAAGATAAAGTGTTTAAAGATTGCAAGACATCGTCTACTACTAAAATACAATTGTTTGAATGCGTTTTTAAAATGAATGGAAGAAGAAATACAGTTTAAAAATATATTTTCATCTTGTAAATAAAAAAATGCATTCGTGACAAAAATTAGTGGACCAAATGGAAAGTAGTTATATTATTCAAATGATTAAGAATGTACGATTTTTATTTCGCACAAAAATCCGCGGTAATATGAATTCTCGTTGTTTGGAAATTGTTGGCGCGAAGCATGGAAAGTCAGTTCCACTTAAAGACCGACAAGAGAAAATAAATGTCGGATCGCACACGTTTTCAGATCAGGTGAAAATAATTCGATCACCACCTGTTTCCCATGCTAAGCATGTGGCGGAGAACGAGGTGCAACTAGATCGGTCGCACTTGCCAAACAGGATGTTCTTGTTGCATTACGAGCTGTCTCAGATTATCATTGGGAGCACCATTTCGCGAATTTTTCCGCAATCGAATCGTCGACTAGGACTCTCGGCTGAATCCTCACGAAGCAGTAACCGGAGTCACCAGAGTAAGACTCGTCTCTCCATCCACACTACCTTTCCCTTCTACGACGCTCTTCCCCCCCTTCCTCCACGGCCTGGTCACGTGACGCGTGTCATCTCTGTCGTGCACGTATCAGAATGTCACGTGACTTAATCTGGTACTGGCAGAGAGAGGGAAACTTGCTCCCCTCAATTCGAATCAATTCCCCTCATGCGCAACAATAGAATGTAAAATATTTAATTATTACAGCTCACTTTTTCATTTAAATGCTTATTGAAATTTCCATTAATCTTTCGATACTTCGTTCATTGATATTGATATCACAGCTCAATTAATCTTCATTGAAGCAGAGTCGCCAGATTAAAACTACCTTCCCCTTCTACGGCGCTATTCCCCCACGCTCCGCCACGGCCGGTCACGTGACGCGCTCCGTCTCTGTCGTGCATGTGTCAGAATGTCACGTGGACTGATCCGGTACTGGCAGAGAGTAATTTTTTCCCCTGAATTCGAATCAATTCTCCTGATCTGGCGACTCGATCACGGGTAAATTTTTTCGAAAAGGAAGATTGCGATGGTGCAACGTTTGCAGTGTGCAGGGAGCTTTCCGTCCGCAGTGCAGCTGGATGCAACCGGTTTCATTTACGAGCCTTAACGCCGCCGAGGATTAAATTAAAGCCCTGCGTCGTTCTGTAATCGCAGAGAAACTTAAGTCATAGACAAGAGCAAAAGGAGAAGCTGCGAGGAGCGTGTGTCAGAAAAATCCGATCGCGATTCACCTGGCGATATTTCACTCTGCTTATCACGGTCGCGATTAGTATCAATATCTGGCGAAGTGACTCGCGATGGGTGGAGCCCCGTGCCGATTATATCCATTCGCTTTCTCGATGACTGCATTACTGAAGAGCACTGACGTTGACCATGGTCTCAGGGCGCTTGCATAAATCATGCGACGTAATTGATCGTCGCCGAACCTGGAACTACCACATGTTCTTCTTGCGGAGATAAGAACGTTATTTACGGGCATTGTTACTACCTGCATTCCAACGAATTCGTGGTGATAGACCGAGGAGACGCAATGTAATAATCGATAAATCATGTGCGTTCTGAGAATGTAATAATTTCTCTGATATGGTTTACTCTTCCGGGTTTGGTATCAGTGACGTCTTCATCTTTTACTCTTCTGGGATGTTTGTACTGTACTGACTGTAAAAAGTGTTTAAGTATATATTCATTTGGGTTAGCTTAGTTAGGGTTTGCTGTGCTATACTGTACATATATCGTCAATGTACATTTGTGAAATGTATATTTACATTTGCATGAATGTCAACTTTCAAGAGAACGGTTCATTTTTGTCCCATGGTTCCTGTGAGAAGTGTCTTCCTCGCAATGGGAGGGACACGATACAATAATAAAAAAATTGATCTCGGAAAAGTCTGTCAAGGTCAATTTTGCACAGAACCCGATCCTAAGGTGTACAATCACACTGTAACGGTTTTTACACATAATTTCTCGACACACTATACATTTAGAAAGTGTATATTCTATTTATATACAGTGTGTATAGAAAGTAATGGCCATCCGTCGTAGGGGTGAATCTACACCTCTGGATCGGTGGACATTTGTAAAAGAAACTTGCCGCGCGAAATTGTTTATAAAAAATATACTTATTAGAAACTCAATAGAAATGACCAGTTTTGAACTCAAATGTCACCGGACTTTGCCTTTCAATATCGGTATGTTTTACTGATTCTACAAGAGCATACTCTTAACTATAATTCACTGACGGATAATTATGGAGTCTTGAATTTCCATATTTCGATTTTCTGCCAGGTTTTCGGTGCACCACTGTGCGACAAGAAAAAAAAATTGCGAGATCAGTGTTACCGTTGTGTTTCAAATCGCAGGAATGAAGGGAGTTCGAAGATTCGAACAGTCGCCGAATTAACGCGGCGTTGACTAGCAAATGCTTCGAACTGCCACTTTATATTAGTCATCAGAAAAAATCTATTCGGAATAACGGAATAGCAACTGGGTCAGCAGTATCCACTGCTACGGATACATACTACGCGAGACATTGACCTAACGAAAACCAATTAATCTCTCAAACGATAGGATTTATCGACTCCATACTGCAACGAATGGCTCCGAGCGTGTACGCCGCGCGTCGCACGCGTTTCACGGTCCGGCTTATTACCCACCTGGCTCAATTAGTCACGGGGGCAATTGCTGATACGTGTCACTGAAAATACGACCTACGTACGCATCAATCATCCGAGCAATCAGCCTGATCGAATAGGATTGATTATCGCTTCAATCTGATTTTTCTGTTCTATTACGCAAATTACACATCGGAATTGTAGCTGCAATATTTCAAGTCTTTCAGCGACGGCGACGATGACTGATGGGAGCCTTGACATTGGCGGCTCGATCATTATAATTTCGAAAGCATACTCGTATACAGTGGATCCAGAAAGTATTTAAACACCCGAATATCGAAAAACTGACGATACAGTAAAGTCAAAGTTTAAGCGCGACTGATGTGGTCGTTCTAAGTCAGTTCACCTACCCTTCCACTGGGGGCCATACCCCGCAAGGGGCCAACAAGCTCGAGCTGCCGCGGTCACCGAGCAATGTAAACACGCCGGGTAATCCGATACCGGGCCAAAACAAAACTTTATTTTTAATTATTTTTTTATGGGACTTCCATCAACTTATTTGTATCATTTTCCTGATTAAAATAACACCAAACACGATATAATTTCAACTGCATTTAGCGGTTTAACTGACGGTGTAAGCAAGTTTTCGGCCGCGCGGTCCGTGTTTACACGTTGTCCTTTTCTACGTACGTTTTCTATGTCAGAGGACGGAAGCGAGTATCGGTGTAGATGGCGACTTCACTGTATTTAACACTAGGTTTACGGGACCCGTCATTTTGGCGGGTGTCCGTAAAGATAGGTATACAAAAATGTCGCTAAACCTAGTGTTAAATAGTGACAATTTCTTGTAAACAAATAATACAAATATAAGCCTGGATTCGCCTTGAAACTCGAAACGCTTAAATACCAGAGTCGTCAGATGCAGGGATGCCATATGCGAGTCTCGCCAGGCCCCTTACGTCTCCGTCCTTCGCCTAGATGCGTGCCTCCGCTATCCCCACTCTTACCACTACCGCTGGTGCGACCGAGTCGGTAGCATGCTACCGCTCTCATTCTAGCACTCGGTCGCGCCAGCGGTAGTGGTAAGAGTGGGGATAGCGTAGGCAGCATCTAGGCGAGGGACGGAAATGTAAGGGGCGTCATATGGCAACCCTGGTCAGATGAAGGGAAAAGGTACCCCTTTCTCTGTCAGTACTGAATTAGTCATAAGCGCGTCGTAGAAGGGGAAGGTAGAGTGGGGACACAAGTCTTAATCTCCGCGCAGCGTTCATTTTCCTCTAAGATTTTTTCTAAAAATGCTGCAAATCCAAACATCTTCAAAAACTTTCAAACATTTTTCTCGTAAATGCTATAAAAATTTATGCACGGATTTTTGGCATCGTTTCGTGGAACAAAAACGAGGTACAAGTCCTCATGGTGTAACTTGTACTATTGTCAAGTTGGCGTCACACCTTTCATTCAAAGCTCGATGAAACGACAAAAAAAAAATCGTACATCAATTTTCAAGGTGTAGTTGCAAAGAGAGATGGCACGGTTCCAGCAGGATTCCAGGAGGTCCCTGATTTTTCAGGTATATCCTCCGTTAAAATTCGTTGCACACAGTGACTACTTCCAATGATGGACGGAGAAACCAAGGTCCGATTACTTCACTCGGCGGAGTCAGTTTTTGTGTTTCGCCTCTGGTTCGCCCAGTTTTTCCTCATTGCTCCGCTTGTCCAGAAGACCTCGAGGGCCGATCGCCTACGGCGACGGTCAACGACCGGAAAATACTCGTGAATTGTAGAAAAGAAAATGGTGAAGAAGAGGATTGGGAAAGCACTGTCCATGATTGAGACTTCGATGGAAGTCACTGGTCTTCATTCGTCGACCTGCAGACCCACATTTTCACTAGGTTTTTATCGGAACGCCTTCTAATCGCTAGACTAAAGATTTGATGCGTTTATCACGAAAATGAATGGGAATCGAAAACTGTAAAAACATTTTAAAAATTGAAGAGTTTCAATATATTGTTTCCAATATTAAAGTTATTAACAGTTTACCTATCGGCAATTTTTTAATGGGATTTTAAAAATGAAAGATCAACAGTTGAGAATTTCTCAATAAATTGTTTAAAAGCGACAGCAATATCGTTTATAATTCAGCAAATTGTTAGAATCAATGTGGTGTAACAACTACTTCTGAAATGATTATTTAAAAGAAAATTATTCAGCTTTTTTTGCATACTGTTCAGAAATTAAATGTGTTAATGCAAGAAATAAATTTTTATGTAACTCCTGTATCTCGCAATTCATGAAAAAATTTTTTATTTTGCAATCTATTATTTAGCAATCACTGTTGAACATTAAATTGGGTATTATTCGTTTTGGATCAACATTTGTTTCATTAAATTATTAACTCGCAAAAGTCAGAACGTTTTCATTCAATTCCAATCTAAAACTAGTCTACAAGATCATTGATCTACACGCAAAATAAGCACGGAGCAGAGTAACAAACAGTTTTTAATTACAGTGAGATAATTGCTCACGTGACAATAAATCCGTTGTTTCTATCTCGTAGGTCAATGACCGGATGACTGTTAATTTTTTGCCAGAAAAAACTGAACAGCCTCTGGATCGTTCCACGTTGAAAGTGGACCAAACTAGTTAAGTTTTTTTTCAAGAATTTCGCTTAAACGGTCCGAATCTGTATCGTTGACGAGCCTATTGTTACCGCAACCTTTCAGAAGATAACGAAATAATATCCGCGTGTCCTCGGGTGCTCAGCTCCATTTCGGCGGGGAATTCGTTGAACGCGCGCGCGCGTACTCATTCTCTGACGTCGCGTCGGCTCGGAAAAATAGAGAAAAGAATCGGAACTCTACCGTTATGTTCACCCAACTCGCGCCATAATTACAACTTGCTACTTGCAAGATGTATACGACCAGGCGATACAGTCGCGGCCGAATGCCGGAGAGAATCTGCAGCCTTGTTTCTAAGGTGATTATGATAAAGTTGAGTCACGGTGTCTGTCAATGTTTAATAACGCGTGATTAGTCTTCTCTAATTTATGTTGCATATCATCCGAGACGACGCAATGTGGACATTTAGCCGCAAAACAACCGTCCAACCTTCGTTTTATTTTATCCTTTCGGTGCGAGGCGGATTTCTCGGAAATTAGCATTGATGTTAATCACGCTTGAATCGGTATTTTTTCGAGGAAAACCATTTTTCAAGGAATCGGCAGTCCATGGATGTGCATATTATTACTGTGTGCTGGTATGGTTTTCTTTGTGAATATATTTAAATAAATGTTTCCCCGATCATGTAAGTAGAGATGATAATTTACAAGTTTGGAATTTATGTTTGGTCTTTTAAATCAATTTTTGCTTTATCTGGTTATTTACGTGTGAGCTGTATTGTCATTCCTAGACTGCGGACTTTTATGGACAATGAAAAATTCTATACCTCAATTGCAACAAACTGGAGCGAAATAAAAATTGACTTTTAATAAGTTTTATATTGAAAATAATGTAAAGATTGTTCTCTAAATTTTTCTAATATATTTTGTGTTTCTTCTACTGAAATCCACTTCTCGTTTGCATATTACCTTTTTCTGTTTTAGAGTAAGAATCTATTTATTCTACTTATCATGACTGCTCAGACTGGTCTCCATTTTATTTTTTACAATGTCGTAACACTCTAACGTAGCTAATTATTCACTCACTCGCAGTATGAAGGCATTACGTTACTGAAAGAGTCCTTTTAAAGATAATAAGATCAATGACCCTTTCCCCGACCATATAAGGATATGATTGCTTTACTTCTTTTTTAGTTCAATTAGGGTTCAAATGCAATGATTATTACTAGACTGCAGATCTTTATGCATTTGTGGCGTATCGAAATGTCTAAACTACAAGAAGATGCGTATATTAATAAAAAATGTCCTCTCTTTTATTATAGTTTCCACAAAATTCGGAAAATTTGCATAAAGATCCGCAGTCATATTGGAACGAATATGCAATAAAAATTACATTTGGCCTAATGGTTCCATTATGAATACCATTTCTGTCAGTTACAATATTTTAAAACCATTCACATTTACATCACTTCGTTTCTTACTAAAAACATAATGTAAATTCTCCTGTTTTGCATAAAGAAAGCCAGTTGAATTCTATGCATGCCAGGTATGGTCATAAATTTCTTTGGTGGATCATACTCGTTGAAGTTTTCCGCAATTTACTGAACGTGACACGTTGCATTTAGAAACATATTACAACTAGAAATCTCTCATTCACATACTCGATCTATCTGCTAGTGATATTATTCTCAACATGTGGGCGACATGTTTCATTTACACAGCATTATTATTTTCACAACTGATAGTGGAAATTGAGATAGAGGCGAGAGCTACTAAAACTTTCCAATGTTACTGGCACATGCAGCAGTCAACATTGAATTTAAAAGTTTGAGGGTGTTTAAATTTAGAAGCAGTAGACAATGTCTTTTTTAACTTGATCAAATTCAGAGGGCAATAATTTAAGCAGGTATTACAATTGTATAAGCATATATTTCAAGTGACAAGAATACTTCAGTGAGAAACAGAAGCAATTAACCGTAGAAAATGTGTGGACATGTGTGGTGAGAATGAGAAAGAAACATAATGAGTGACAAGAGGCAACATGTATGAAGTGAATTTGGTTGAACGAAATAAAGAAATACGTGTACATGAAGGAGCACTTTCCTTGGAAAATTTCGTTTATGAGCATTGATAATTCCATCCACTGCTTAAAAAGAAAATGATCCGAATGTAATTTTAGTATAGTCATCGTGGACATATATATGTTGTCTGCCCACTCCAAGAAATCCGAAAAACTCAAAGTAATTTATCTGGGGAGTCCGAAATCGCACAGTTAATTTCGCTTTTATATTAAGATAATATTTGATCATCCACACGATCGCCAACGCGGTAGCAGGAAACGCGAAAAGTTGAACTCGTAGCGACTCGAAGTTGCGTCCACGCATTTTTCGCCGATTGGTTCATAAATAATCGCGCGTGTCTGTTTAATTAGCAATGAAAGTTCCAAGGTTCTAGCTACCGCGGCGCGAGAACAATGGTGTGTCATGTTCCATTAGATTTCCCGGAGGATCGTAGTAAACCTTCCAAGGTCGACAGGAGTTCTCGTATAAAAATGATCGCGGAACATGTGATCGATCGTTTTGCGATTGTAAACGCAGGTACGTCATCGATCGTAGAGAGAGGAGCAGAGACGACCGTTAACGTGCATAGTATGCAAAATGAATGCTCGTTAACGCGTCGTTTCTTCCCCTCTAACGACGAGCATCAATTATGCCGCCGCGACCCGCGATTATTTCCTGCGAGTCGCTTAGCCGCTCGGATAATGCGATAAATCGCCGGTGTGTTTTATTGAAACCAAAAACGAATCGGCTGTGTCTCGTTCCCTTAATTTATTTCGATGCTCGATACACACGGTTCAAGAAATGGGTGATCAAGATGACGGACGCGTCGCATCGTTCAAAAATTAATGTTGTTTTATGTGTCCGGGGTCCGTTAGGCGCGCGCGCTTGTAAAACACACGCACGACCACGGGCAGCATGAAGTTGCTAACTCTCCTCTCCTCGTCCATTGCGCGCGGTCCGTTTGCTTTATTTGCCCCTGAAAGAAAAATGATTTCATTAACAGGTGCGATAAATCGTCGGGACGTCTACCCGGTGTACAGGTAAGCGAAACTTCGCACGTACCAAGATTGCGCCGAAGCCTGAGCTGAGGCTTGGGAATACGAATTTCCACCGTATCCGCCATGCCCGCCGCCGCCACTGAAATTCCCCAAAAATTAGTATAGAAGGTACCGGACTAAATACAAATTTTTGCCCAACTCTGTTCAGACATTCTCACAGGTCCATGAAATTTGACAGACTGATATACAGGGGTACATGCGAACAGCAAGGCCATCAAACTTTATCTCATACCTTTTTTCATTTCTGTTTATCACATCTCGTATCTTTAGGTGGAGTGCATTATTAGTGGATTTTCTAATCCTTCAAAGCTCAACGAATTGAATAGCCTTTAAGGGGGTATTCTGGTTCTCAAGTTTAATATTGTTACGTAATACGAGCATATACTTTCATTATAAAATTCAGAAAACTTACCAAGTACTGCAACCACCACCTCCGGACGGATGATACGACGGATAACTCGCTGCAACAGGTACAACAACTACTGGTACAATACCAATTGTTTGTGTTCCTATAAAAACCATTTAGCGTCAAAAGCAGAAGCGATGCGATGCTGCAGTCGTAGAGCTAAATCGATGTACTCCATTTTCTCACACAATTTCTTACAAACTAAGATTGTACCATTTATATAACACTGTAATATTCAATATAAACTTATTCTATTTTAAACCTAAGTTATTTGCGTCTCGTAAATTCAGAATTGTAAGAGTAATAATTATCTACTGCATGCTTAAAGTGTAATAAAAGAATCCATGCTATTAGCTATTGTTCGTTAACTATATTGTTATTCCTAACTACAGTGTTGAAGTTTTTTTTAGACTATATACTCACAAACTACAAAATTATTCAGTGCAATTATTAGTTCCGTTTAAGTTTCTCATTCTGTTGAAATTGAATGAGTGAGAGTATAAACTAGTTTTATTGTAAAATTGAGAAATTGGTAGAGTGTATCAGAAATGACATTGTCAGTTGACTACTACTGCGCAATATTCTTAACACCCGAAGCGTGCCACCATTGCCAAAGCTTGGATGATTAGTAGACTGCAGATTTTTTGCACTTAAAGTAAGATTGTTGAAATTGTTAAAGAAGAAGAGAAGTTCTTATTTGGATTCTGTTTCTAATAACTAATGCAAAATATTGATTTCGCGTAAAAATCCACAGTCTAGTGATTAACTTACTCTGCTAATACCAGGAAGACTGCTTTTAAAAATTGCATTGATTAGAAAACTAATAAAATAATTTTTACACTATAAAATCAATAATTCAAATCAATTCATTTATGTCAATCCTAGTATCAGAAGAGGGTATTTTAATAGTCAAATAGTTTACTTAATTGAGATCAATGAGAAATTTTTAAATATTCAACGTTATAAGAAACGATAATATATTATGTATGTAATCAAATGAAAATATTAGTTTTTTTTTTAATAAAATGGGAGTGCGATCTCTCTCTCTCTCTTATGACTTGATACGCATGCTCAAATCAGAGAAGAACAGATGTAACGCTTTCTCGTAGCCTGTTTTTCAAAAAGAGAAACTTGACCTATACTCTCAGAAATAATAACTGTCCATCATAGTTAATTGCAAGATATAATAGCCACTTCTTAACCATTTTAATTAGTTGAAGATAATACGACAGTATTCTCAAATTTTTCTCTAATGTTTTTACTGTTTGGCAATCGATCTACTTAGTTTTATCATACACGATACCGTTTACAATCTACAGTTCATCAAAATGTCACTTGAGTGTCTTAAACAAAGTTCTGCAGACATACCTTCAAAGTCTCTCGTTTCGAAAAACCGCAACGTGTCAAAGACTTATACTTTCAAAAATAATCGAATATTAATAGAATTGCATTAAAGAGTTATAAATCGAGGAAAGATATCGAGAATAACATGCAGAAAGTCGTTCCTTTGTTCTTCGTTTCAGAGCACATGCAAATTGGTTTGAAGACAATGATGTGCACAATGTTTCAATGATAATGAAGACCACATTGTCTCCTACGTGGGGCCCCAGCGATTTCATTTACCACCACCAGTAGGTTAAAATGGGTTTCCTAGCTGGACCAAATCTAAGACCATTAGCGTTAGACGTAGTTCCTGAGGTCATTACTACCAACTCTTAGTGAACGAATATTATAAATATATTCTATAATATTAACAGGATGACTACCGAACCACGAACTTGACAAATCTTGCAAAGACAAAGTAACTTAGGAAACAATGTTATATTATTTTTTTTATCAAACATATTAAGAAAGAAAAATTTCTACTTCACTCCAGTTTGTTGCAATTCAGGTAGAAAATTTCTATTGTACTGGACATCTGAAGATAGTGTTGTCCAACTAGAAGCTCATTTTGACCACGGAGCACCATGCTAATTACCTTCACCTTTGGGATACCCACCTCCGCCGCCGCATCCTCCTCCTCCACATCCGCCTCCACTGGGGTAGCCACCACCACCGGAGGGATAGCCTCCACCAGGGTAGCCACCACCAGGGTAGCCTCCACCAGAGTAGCCTCCACCAGGGTAGCCTCCTCCACCACAACCTCCACCACCGCATCCTCCAGGTCCGCCTCCAAGGCCTCCACCTCCTCCATATCCGCCGCCAAATCCGCCTCCGAATCCACCTCCAAACCCACCTCCTCCACCGCCGCTTTTGCCACCTCCTCCCAAGTAGCCCTTCAGCTTGCACTTCAGACAAGGCGACCTCCTATTACGGACTTTCGTCATTTTGTCCATTTTCGGCTGGTGTAACAAAATGCCCTCAGCGTCGCTCTTGTCCAGCTTCACTCGGAGTATCTTCGTCTCACCGGATTGGTTGATCCTCTCCACGTTGAAACCCTCTCCGTATTCAAAGTCGTCGGCTAGCTCGTCAAGGTTCACTGGCACATCGGTATCTTCGTCATCTTCGTCGACCTCGATCACCAGGAGGACGGTGGCCAGCGGCCCTAATGAAATTCGAGATTTAGTTAATTTACCGGTAAGTAGATTGTGGATTTTTATGAAAAATTAAAGTTGTCCGATACGGTTGCGTAGATATCTATTTTCTTTTTTGAAAATTTCAATGAGTTAGAACTAATGCAACAGTATGCTTAAAGTATCTGTTTTTACTGTTTTGCATTTGATCTATCAATCTTGATCTACCAGTCAATAACTTCCACAATTGATAACAAAATGAATTTGTGAGAACCAATGGTTTGTTTAATCCGTGTTACCTTACCTGTCAGTTCCGGCACTCTTTCGAGAATCTCATTTTCGAACATTTCGTCCGATTTCTCGGCACTGCTATTTTTCACACCGTAAAGATTTATAACAAAAAGCACATATTCATGTTTATCCTCTTCCTTCGGTGGTGGCGGAGGCTTCAGCTCAGTCGATAATGTCGTGTCCTCTGCATCGCTGATCACCTCTGCTTCACGTTCTGAAAATTATTTTATGATTATTGAATTATGAATTTGATGACGAGTATATTTACGATTTATGACATGGATGCAAGTTAAAATAGTAAGATGATTAAAAGAATTTGGAAGCATCAATATTTGAAACTTGCTAAAATTCTTGCTGGGAGAATTCTAGTCCGAAAATATTACCAAAAATATTTTTACGAACAGAAACTATTTGAAAAGCACATTTTACACTACTTCCAATTTGTTTTTGAATTTCGTTGATCTGTTGCTACAGATTTCTGCTTTATCAGATAATTATACCATAAATTCAAACTTGAGATATAACAATATATATTGTATTAAAATTCCGAAATCGAACGGATACGATTTTATTGAACATAGAAGAAAATTTCGAGTATTGACATAAGGGTCAATCCGAAATCAGAATGAATTTTAACTAATAGTTTCACGAACAGGTTGAAAAATTTCGAACTTCAGTCAGAATCCTTTTCTGATTTTCGTCGAAACAAAAATTTCGATCAGTAGTTCGGGGTGAATAGAATAATATAATAAAAAGAGAAAGGGGTTGATTTAGATCACTACCCTTTGAATTGACTCACTTGGTGTCGGTACAGCCGAAAGGATCGTGACAAATAAAAATATAGCTAGAGCACTGATACGCCAGGACGTTCCACCGGCCATTGTGAAGAGCTTAGGTCTCTCCGGATGCACTGTGCTCCAATCCTTTCATGTTACCGCTTTTATAGCCATCGATCTTTACACGTGCACCGTTCTAAGATAATTACGTAACATCGCGGGGAACGCGAGACCATTACTCTGCTATTTTCCGCCACAACATCTGTTTATGTACTGCTATAGCATATCTGCACTTTTGGTTTTTCCATGCATGTCCGGACACACGCGTTCTGATGTTATTGTTTTTGAGCCGATCCGGTTCTGTGAAGACGAACCACGTTTCTCGTCAATTCTACTGGACAAACCACATTTTCCAAAATTTTTTTCCAAAATTTCGGGAACATAGCGATCTTCAATCATCGAGATTGCTAAAACATTTTGACAGCCGTTTCTTCAAGCTTAAATATAGAGGCATAGAAGAAAGAAATATGATTATTCTATAGGTAATATTAATTATTTTATATAATTAGTTATATAAATATAACATTCTATGTATAATTAAAAATCGGTTACGAAAAAAGATCAAATTGTTTGACGTAAGCTTTTTAAACTGAACTGAACACATTTTTCAAAATTTTGCTTACCGATTTTAATCATTGAAATTGCTAAAACATTTCGACAATCCTTCGGTTTTTCCGAGATTCAATAAAATAGAAAGATAATGTTAACTACCAGAGACTGCAGATTTTCATGAAATATAAAAATTTCCTGCCTCAATTGGAAAAACAGGAACCAAGGGAAAATTATCTTTTTTTGATAACTTCGATAATTGTAACATAATACGATATTTTGAAATTCTTTTAATAAATCTGCTGTTTTAAAATTATTCATCCGTTTTTGTTGATCAAATCCACAGTCTATTAATTACCCATAGATGCGACTGTGTCAACAAGATATTATTTACCGGGATACGAGCATTTTTCATCGATCAGACAATACCATACATTAATCTCCTGATAGTCTGGGTGGTACGTGTACACCTCCTGCGCCAACATGAAATGAGAAAGACAAAATTATTGTTATATAAAGTCTCGAGGTAGGCAATAGCGTTGGACGTGTTTAGTGAAAAAGAGGAATATCAGAGAGGCTCGTAGATCTTCTATTAACTTTGTTACAAGAATTACGATTCTTTATCTGAATGTGATTCATTCGTACATAGGTAGGTACATGGACACTATAATTTTGCACATAACAGATAATTAGACTTTTTCTTCCGAGCTTCGTAATAATAGTATTTTTTTGCGAGAACATCTATCGATATTCCGCACTGGGAATCAGCTGTAAATTAATCAAATCAGTAGGATTGCAAAATTGACGATTATTAAACTCCGGATTTGATGCATTTTTGACAAAATGAGCGGGTGCAATTTGAAATAATGAGAAATTAAAAGACAGAGTATTTTTGCACTACTTTCACTACATTAAAATTATTGGTGAAAATATAAATTCATCCAATCGATGCACAAACTTTTTATTTTGCATAAAGATCCGGAGTCTAATAATGATGAACCGAGTACACGTACATATGACGCGAGTTATGATCATCGCATGGTTTTTTATCTGATTGAACTGAAATATCAGTTCTACGAACACGTGACAATAGTTTTATCAATTAATACTTTGAACTTGACCTGGAACTTGTTCTCGTGACGTATTCTTAATGCGCTATGCAACACTAAATAAACATTGCAAGATAACATATTAAAATGCTATATTGAAAGAGCAATAACTAAATAAATGTGTAGTTGTAAGTTTAAACTGTTCACAGTTTCCGTGCTCGCAGTTTGAAAAAGTTAAAAAAACAAAAGACACCGCGGTATTGTGTTTTTGGGGTTTTCCACTTCCCGTCGGTCATATTTAGCCATTTTAATTTGTATGAAATCTTAATCACTCATTCGCATTTCAAATGTGAAACCGCATGAAATAGTTCGCCATTACTGTTCGTTATCATGCTTGATCTTGACATCTCGCATTTACTGTCCTCATCAACCGGTTAACGTAACACGATACTGGATGTTGCAACGAAAGCTGGCACCAGATTGAACAATCGGTCTCGAAAATCACCAAATGTGTCACACGGACATGTTGGAAGCAGTATGGATTATGGAAAAATGAGTAGGTGTAATTTAAAACAGTCAAAACATTACAAGAATTTGAAAATACTGTTATACATATTATTTTCAACGTATTACACACATTAACGGAGAAAATAAATCTCCATGTCACTTCAGTTTGTTGCAATTCAGGTAGAAAATTTTTATTTTCTATAAAGATCCGCTCTAACTAATTATTAGACTGCAAATTTTATCCATTTCTCACAGAAACAGATAATTTTTTCGATGAATTTAACAATGTTCTCATTTTCAATTTACCGAACCTCCTAACATAAATTTGTATTTAACTTTTGTTTTCTGCAACTGAAGATTTTTATTATACGTAGAGTCAGCAAATGAGGGGAGGGGGAATTGAGGGGAAAAGGTTACCCTCTTTCTGCCAGTACCGGACACATGATAGAGACGGCGTTGGGGAATATCGTCGTAGAAGAGGAAGGTAAAACACGAATCTAATAGAATATTTACATCTTTGTATACACATATTTCATATTTTTCATTTCATATTTTTCCTCTACAAGATAGGAGTATATTAGAAATGTCGAACAAAGTGTCATTCATTAAAAACACTATTATCAACTATTCCCACTACATACAACCAACACGATCTTCGAGCCTCGCAGTCGTGTAAAAATCAAAATGCGGTAATCAAAATTGTTTGCCGTCTATGATGAGCCTCTGCATATTTTTCTTTCGTCACAAACGATCAAAACATTTTTTTCCCGAATGATGAATTACGAGGCGGTATACCATGGTCGACGCGGTGATGAAGACGTAAACGTGATTATGCGCACCTAGAACACTGTTCTGCGTAGCTGTTTTCATGACTCAATTCGATCAAGACTGATAATTCGCGGGCAGTCTTAAGCAAAACGTGATATCATTGCGTGAGTCGGCGCACAAATCCCGAATCCGTCTGAAAAAATTTCTGGTAGTTTTCTTCTCTCGTAGATTGCTGCAGAATCGTGACCTCCATGCGACCTTGGCTTATCGATTTGAAGTCAATCTGCGAATAATAGCGCAATCAACCATCGCAATTTTCAATGGCGAAGAGAAGGCTTTGAAATGAATTATTGAAATTGATTTCTGAATAAAATCTACTATAGCGTTATAAATCTAAAAAACATCATTTGGAAAATGAAGAAAAAATTATTCCGGTGATTTTTAGTTAGACTGCGGATTTTTATGTGAAATAAACATGTTCTACAGGCTGGATCAAATGTTACGTTTCAAATTCGAATTTGTTTACGAAAAGATTTGTGCGTGACTTTTTAAGAAATTAAATGATTTTTGGGCCACCCTGTACCACAATTGCAGCAAACAGGTTTGAAATTTATTACCGTTGTTAACAAGCTTCATACGTTGAAAGTAATATTACAACATTTTTAAATTGTTCTAATGGTTCCACTGTTTTGTGGTTATCTAATTACTCATTTTTTAAAAAACGGGATAATTTTATTATAAATTATTAAAAAGTCGTAGAGTAAAATGATAATAGCATAATATGAATATTTTTTTCACTACAGTTTTTTAAATACACTGTAAAAGAGTTTCGGTCAACAGTTCTGCCGGGTCTATTTGAATCAGCGAATGATTGAAAAACTCGGGTATTCCTTGAACTTGTATAATCACACGACCAATTTGTTTATTTCCGGCGCTGTTCCGCGTACGTGGTTTCCCACAAATTGAATACATTAGGTATTTAATAATGAAGCGGCATTAGGAAAAATTAATCGATTCTAGGTTTCCCCGAATTAAATCACAATTAACTGTTATTCGGAATACAATTAAGTAATTGGAGAGATTAAAAACCAATTGGTACATTCATAAACCATCATGCTGCGGATATATTATACATATGTATGTATGTATCCCTCGTATGTATATGTATGTACGTATACATAGATTCAATCTATGAAAGTAAGAATTCTATTATTATCTCAACGAGTAATCTTAAATTTTACCGAATTATTTATGCTATATCATATTATTTGAAAAATCCTCGGATCAATTTTTGTAATATAAATTATGAATTATTACGTATAAAAATAGGATTACAATTTTATATAAAACTGCAATTAGTGCATGATTTATTTTCGCAAACATTTAAGTGTAAAAACTACAGGACGGTGTGTGTTTCATAAAAAGTTTTTCGATTACGATGTTTATCATTAATAATGTTCGAATAAAATATAGAAATTTTCTTGACATTTTTATTAAAAGCGTTGTTCCACCGTGCAGATTTGTATTAGTGATTAAAATTATCACACTTGGGTCGCGTGTAATGTGCTTCCTAACATGCAATTAAAGATGAAGATTGAAAATTAGATCTCGTGTCTGCGTGTGTTCTTGTTTGAAGATAATATCAACAAAGAAATGATCTCTTCTTTAAATCTCGGCTCGAAATAGGACAATCGAATTTTGAGTAACGAAACAAATTATAGAAACAATTATATAAACAAAGTATATTGATGTGATTTTGCGATCATTTCCGGAAACTCGTCTTTTGACGTCATTACCGTGAATTTTCCCTGAATGAAGCATAAAAAAAAACAAAACGCGCGTTCATTTCCATAAGCGGCGTTCGTAGAACAACCAGAAGAAGAGTTTACTGGTTTAATTGACCACGAGTAGTGATAATACTAGGATATAAAATTACAGTACCGCCAGCTGAATTGGACGTCTTCTGCGTTCACGTACATACGGGGATTTTTAAATTACTGCCGGCTTAGTCACCACGAGATACGTTCGTTCCGCAAAACGGTACGATGCATCTGTAAAGTATACGTCATGATACTTCCTTTCTACTTCTACGAGTGTACACTGTGCATTTCAGCTGCCACCAAATATAATACATTTGAAATTTGTTTTTCTAATAGATAGTGCGATCAAAGTATGGCACAATATTTCAAATAATTATGAAGCAATTATTTTCAGCTACAGTAGGACCTCGATTAACCGAATCCCGATTATAAACAAATATAGAAATAAATTTTCAAAAATAATACCTATATTTATTTTGGAGTATAATGTACATTTTCATTATTTTCTCGGACCTTAATTTATCTGGGCTGTTTGTCTCCCGATTAAGCCGGTTAATCGAGGTCCTACTGTATCTTCTAATTTTTCGAAACTCTTCTCGTAATATTTTTCACTTTATCAGTTAATTGAATGATTACAACCTCCTTGTCCTTGACGATTTCTTAGTACGAAAATAAAATTTATACATATGCACTGCACGTATTGTATCTACATTTAATGCTTAAACATTCATATACAATGTATAATAACATTCATATTCAATAGATCTAGTTTGAAATCGTCCTCACAAAGACTTGTTATTGTAGAACAAGGGGATAATATTTAAGATAGGTTTTTCATATATCAATAGGAATTATTTGTTCTATTCAATTTTTCAGCATTTGCATTGTACACTTTATCTGCTTGGTGGTCTGAAAATTATTGTTTCTTAAACGAAACAGCGCGGCGTAGTAGAGGTGTTTTTAATTTGAAAACATTGGAAGATTAATATTTTCTAATGAATTTATCTTCCTCGAGTAAGACAAAATAAAAATTGCATGAATAGCAAATCTGAATCAATTACACAATTCTCTTAATAATTTAGATAAGTTGGAAATAATACACCAGCAATCTTACATTCCTAAAATGTATCTTTTGTACTGTGTTTCACATACCCATTTTTGTTATGAATGCGTAAAGTCCGCAGTTTACCTGTGATGTTTCGCCTCATCGTTATAGACATACATATACGTATGCTTCCTGTCGAAGTATGAATTTCGAGGGAAATTGAATTTGATCTGAATAGCTGTGTCACGTTTGTTATTAGATGACTCGAGACAACGAACGCAAGTTGGGAATCCTTGGACATACATATATTGTAGTTGTTTGTGATATGTGAACAAAAACAAACATTTTTTCACGGTATCAATCACCTTTTATAGCGAATCGCTGCTTATTAAAATATAATTTCGGAATTCCTGACTTAATATTATGAATAGACAGCAAGGGAACTTTATGCAAAACAAAAATTTTCCACCTGGATCGCAACAAACTGGAGTGAAATAGAAATTTATTTTCTTTTTTAGTATGTTCAATAGGTTGAAAATAAAATATGACACCATCTCTAAATATTTCAAATATTTTTACTGTTTTAAATACACCTACTAATTTTTGCGATACATGCATAAAATCCGCTGTTTAATTATGAAATAACGTTTTCTAAACACGTTGACCATAAATATTATTACTGATATCAATACTGCAAACTTTTCGCATTTTTACAAACATAATTAGATGAAATACACGATTGTGTAAAACATGAGAAGTCGAGATGCATTCTCATTTAATTTTTGTTCCTTGCAATTCACTTACAATTAGAAATATCTTGACATTAAAAAACAAATTGGATGTGTCGAATTAATATAGAATTTCAATACAGTTCTTATAAGAAACTTACAAAATACAGAAATCTTGTCTCGTAATGTCTCTTATAGCAATCTACTGTTAGCAATAACACAAACGCATACACGTAGAAAAATGGTTAAAAGTGGGATAATAGCTGTTTGCCTTCCTTGTTTACCTCTTGAAGAAATTATCCTGAAAGAAGATGTCAATTTCCCTCTGTTGAAAAATATCATCGCATTATTATTGTTTTTCTCATGATTGAAGGAAGGCTTTATAAGCATTGATAATTATTGTTTTCTTCTCCTTTCTATGCAATTTATTCATCATTCGAGTGTTCGTAGCGATCAGGAAATACCTTAAGATGACGATTAGTAAAATCATCTTAGACATTAGAAATGTATGCATAGAATTTAAAAAGAAAGTGATCGCGGATCTTTCAAATATGTATAAACAATTGATAAAATAGTTGAAGAATACCATCAATGAATTCTCAAGAGCATAATTACGCAGATATGAAGAAACGAAATACTTATTTCTAGACTGCGAATCTTTATGCATTTATGGCTCCTTAAAGTTTTCAAAAAATGGTATAATATAAAATTCGACAGAGTTTAGTACCATTTTTATTTATTTCAGATTTACAAAGGCTACTACCACTGAAAACAAGATTTTCTTTGATTCTACTTTCTTAAAATTCATCTACAAAAATTGAAAATTGCATAAACATCCGTAGTCATTTCATGTCTGCTATGACAATGCCAACAGTGAAAGAAGGACACATCAACGGGTCAACTTTTAAATCAACAATTGCCTGTTACTCCAATACACTATTCTTTCTCTTCATGACTCAATCCATTACATAAACTTCTATTATCAATTGATTTGCGGAAGCATTTGCAAGGAAATGACCAGGAGTATTACGTTCTTCTAAGTTCTACCTCAAAAGGCTTCCGCTACTCAAAAGTCTTAATTGCCCGATGTACGTATAGCTTTCATAAGGCTCGATCGCAACGACACTCGAGAAGGTCACTGCAGTGACCTTGAACTCGACTCGAGAAGGTACAGTCTCATTGTCAGTGTCGGATTTGTGTTGCATTGCGTGACTCACTGATGACTTGGTAGAAAGTCCTTTCTTGAAAAACTTCAGTCCCATACGTTTATCAATTATTTTCACGCTTTATTTCGCAACCGTATTAGTCTTGTTAAAGTCTGCTCTACCATACGTATTGGCCTTTTCTTAGATCAATTGAACAAATGAATATTTAATGTTTACTGGAAAGTATTATATATCATTCTTTTATACATTGTCATTGACATTGTAATTGTAAAATATTTCATGTAGAAACGGTGTATAGCTGACGCTTTTGTAAGATACTTTTCATGCTTTTTTAAAATACTAGAATTTCAATATAAACTACGAGTGTATTTTCTACGTATTACAAATTATTAGCTCTATCGCAAAATTGATAAACGAAAACATTGTTGAGAGATAAATATGATCTCTGAGTTACCAATTGCATGCAATGCATTTTTCGGGTAAACTTCCGAAAGTCTATTTATTCCGAAAGTTTATTTTGTATTAAAAACATGTCTCCCAAAGGGATTTTTGACGAATCGAAAAAAATTTCTTATCATTTTAGTGTCATTCTCTATCTTACCGACATAACATTTTCTACACAGACCTGTCTGTTTTCTACCTTGATCTGGGCACCGACGAGATACTGTTTCTCGGTTTTTAAGATCTAAAATATTAAAAGCAAAATTAAAGACCTGGGCACCGACCAGCCTTACGGGAGTTGGTGTCACCCGAATATTTCGGTGTTCTCTTGTCTCTTACGCCCTCTTGGATGTATTCTGGCTGGAGTAAGAAACAGAAGGCCGCCGACGCGACGTGATCTCGTCGGTGCAGAAGGCCACTGAGGAGATTCTCGTCGGTGAGAAGGCAAATCGTCACGGAACAATATTGATCATCATGAATTGTTACATTCTGTACCGATCAGATATTTCAGACGATGTAGGTTTCGATATTAAAAGCAAAACTCAAGGACAAAAAATTCCTAGAAATATTGAAGCGAAATTTCAGGAAAATCAACAATTCCTATTTCAAATTTTATATATGAGATACCTCAATTTGTAATTGCAAAATATTTCATAAACGATAATTATTACCTTACACATTTTTATACATAAATGTTCCAAGAAGCGATCTGTGAGAACAGAAATATGTTAAAAAGAGCTTACTGTAAAAAATTAGATGGCAAGGTGGTCAAAGGAGTGCTCGTTAACATCATTAATTAGCAAAAGGAATTGTTATATAAACATTTGTTGTAAACTCTAGCTAATGGAAATGTAAAAGGAGTAGAAGAGAAAGGTGTAACGAGTTGTGGTTAACAATATAGAAAGTATATTTAACGAGAAATCAACGATACAAAAGGAAAAATAACAAAATGAGAAAATGAACAATGAATGATCGAACGAAACGAGATTTGATGAGTGTCAGTATGACAAGAATAAACGCACGAAAACTTTGATATGTGTCAATATGACCAGAATAATCGCAAGAGAGCGAGAGCGACAAGGCAGCTCTTTTTTACACCCGCGTGGGCCAATCGGTTTTGGATGAATTACGGAGTTTGAAATTAAACGAGTAGGATCGCAGCAACGTTCGTTAGGGTAATGACCTAATAAACGGTGCTGCGGAGGAGACAAAGGAATAGAGTAACGGAATTGGAGTAAGGAAAACATGATGCGATTGCTCACGAGACGATTTGACGGGTTCGACGAACTGTCGATTACATGAAATCGACAACATTAAACAGCCAGAAATAATAAATTTATCTGTGAATTGTATTGAATAAATAAATGCGTGCGAATGTTCATAGTTTAAAAGTTATTCCGTATCTCGAATACTATTAGCCACTTTTACTAAAAAATTAGGTAGTCAGATAGCCAAGGGAGTGCTAGTGGACATCGCTGTAAAATGGAATTGTTATAAACGTTAACCAGCTAGAAATAATAAATTTATCAATAATTGTCAACGGCGATCGACATCGATCGATATTCGGTGGGGTGGGGGCTGCCGCGCGAGCTCGGCGAGAGCCAGCCGTCAGTCAGTTGGGGCGGGGGGGCCGGAGTGAGCGGTCGGGCGTCGCGTCGCGCTCCGGGACCACGAGGACCAGAAGGACCAGGGACTTACCAGAGGTGGACCAGAGCTGGACCAGAGGTCATCTACAGCTACCCGGGCCTACCACCAACGATCCTGTTTTCTCCTTCAACGGACAACGGTAAGTTTTATTACTATTAATATTGTTCAATACTACCTTTGTCTACCCTTGGCCCAGGTTCAACAAACCTGTCCTACAACTGTTCATCCAACGAATACCATCAGTTATTATCTCTAATATGCTAATTGGAACTTCCATTGAAAATTTCGGTATTAAGTCTTCTTCAAATTTATATTTCTTGATTAAAAGTGGTATTCCTCCGATCGGAGGTCCCTCAGGGGCTAACTCACGGATGCGGCCGTGAGTGAGTACGGGGAGTTGCGTCCCTGGGGCTACCCGAATCGCCTATAGGTCGCAATTATAATTCTCATGTGCAGAATTGTAATTGCTCTTTTGAGCTGATTGTATACGCACTTCTGTGCGCGGTTACAACTGCTCTCATGAGCTGGTTCTCTCGTTGTATTCGCACTCATGTGCATGATTAGGATTGCGCTTTCGTGCGCGGTTATATTTGCTCTCGTAAGCTGGTTCTGTGATTGTATTCGCACTCATGTGCAGAATTGTAATTGCTCTTGTGAACTGATTGTATTCGCACTCGTGTGCGGGGTTACAATTGCTCTCATGAGCTGGTTCTCTTTTTGTTTCCGCACTCATGTGCAGATTTATAATTGGTCTTGTCAACTGGTTGTATTCGCACGTTCGAAGTACTGATTCAGTCAGTGAACGCGAGAATGGTTACTTTTGAATTTTAATTGTCCCTCAGGGGCTCACTCACGGTTGGGGCCGTGAGTGAGTACGGGGAGTTGCGTCCCTGGGGCTACCCGAATCGCCTATAGGCCGCAATTATAATTCTCATATGTAAAATTGTAATTGCTCTCGTGAGTTGATTGTATTCGCACTCGTGTGCTGGGTTACAATCGCTCTCATGAGCTCGTTCTCTTCTTGTTTTCGCACTCATGTGCAGAATTGCAATTGCTCCTTGTGAGCTGATTGTATTCGCACTGGTGTGCGGGTTTACAATTGCTCCCATGAGCTGGTTCTTTGGTTGTTTTCGTTTCTAAAAATTTTCTCATCTTGTTTGAAATTGGTATTCCTCCGATCGGAGGTCCCTCAGGGGCTCATTCACGGATGGGGCCGTGAGTGAGTACGGGGAGTAGCGTCCCCGGGGCTGCCCGAATCGCCTATCGCACTCGTGTGCAAAGTTAGGTAATCACTTATGTGCTGGTCGTATCCGCACTTGTGTGCGGGGTTATAATAGCTCTCATGAGCTGGTTCTCTTGTCGTTTTCGCACTCATGTGCAGAATTAAAGTGCTCTCGTGAGCTGATTGTATTCGCACTCGTGTGCGGGGTTACAATTGCTCTCATGAGCTGGTTCTCTTGTCGCTTTCGCACTCATGTGCAGAATTATAATTGCTCTTGTGAATTGGTTGTATTCGCACGTCCGAAGTACTGATTCAGTCAGTGAACGCGCGGGTGTTTACTTCTGAATTCTAATTGTCCACTTCGGAACTTTCACAAGTTCCTCTTCTAAAAATTTTGCACATCTTGTTGCAAATTGGTATTTCTTCGATCGGAGGTCCCTCAGGGGCTCACTCACGGTTGGGGCCGTGAGTGAGTACGGGAAGTAGCGTCCTCGAGGCTACCCGAATCGCCTATAGGCCGCACCCGTGTGCGGGGTTAATTTGGCTCTCGTGAGCTGGTGTTAGGTTGGCTCTCGTGAGCTGGTTAGATTTGCACTCTTGTGCGGGATAGTTTGGCTCTCGTGAGCTGGTTTTATTCGCACTCGTGTGCGTTGTTTAATTCTGTATTCAACTGCATTGTTTCTAAATACGATTAGTCTGTTCCAGCTAGATTATAGCAGCCGGCTGCCTGCGAAGGCGACACATTGAATGAAGAGGACACACCAACGAAAAGGAAGAAGACTACAATGTGTTTTAAGTTAGTTATATTTAGTCTACATATTAAGATTGTGTACCATCGTTGTAAATATGTCGAGTAATTATTGCCGTAACTTCAATTCGCTCGTTTCCTTGATTCCGACACAGACTTCTGCTGTGTCGGACCTTGCTTGTATGTACCAGACCGGTTGGAGCCGGTATTTGGCGTCGATCCATTGAGAGGGATGGTTCATTGAGACCTGTTCACTCGTGTAGCCATGCTACAGTGTCCTCTCTATTCGTCATTCTACCCGCGTTCACCTCAACTTTTGTTGTTTGGTGACAGGTAGTTGGTGGAGAAATGGGATATCGTTTGAACTCTTCTCATGGCCATTTCTCTTGGTGAGGACACGTCGGGTATCGGCTCTGGCTGGAGTTGGGCTGCAAGCATTGTACGCGCCGCGTCACCTTCGAACCAGAGCCTTCAGCTCTGGATCGCTCTTCTTGTTTCTCACTTTGAAAGAATCAGAGCCTTCTGCCTGATTCGCCTTTGGCCCACCGTGGGTCGGAGACTTCTTCTCCGATTCACACCTTTTGCTCCGCGATAATTACTCGACATACTTGCGTAATTTAGTATAAGTCCGTCGTTGTAAGAAAGGGAGACAGAAGGAATATTGCATTCGTTCTGACTCCCTTTCGGGTCTCCTGTGCAGCAACCTCCTCGTGGTGAGACCCGGGCAATCGGTATTATCCTCTATCTGTAAGACCTTCTAGTGTCTTATGAATAGAGGATAATATCGAGCTAATAGCTGCACATTTAATAAATATGTTGATTTTCAATAAATTTCAATTTCACCTTCCTTCAGAACAAAATATATGTATTATTCATGCTGGTGCACCCGGGTCGTGAACACTGTCATATATTCTCTGGTTCTATTTAGGTAAAGAGCGCGGGACTACCGACACCAACGAGATAGTATCTCGTTGGTGATAGTATTGTAAGGTAATTACAAAATGGGTAGTGTGAGCATTCTGCCATAACTATGTCATTCTCCTTCTACTTGACGAGTGTCTGGTCGGTGGTAGAACTTTTAGCGATGTGGTATTTCAGATCACTGTAAGTTCCACGTTATCCCCGCGCCCAGTCGCGCCCGGTTACTGGTCTCGCTGAATAGCACAGGGGCTGACAGTCTTTAATAGTATCCAGATTGAATATATTGAATATCTCGTCGGTGGCGGAACTTTTAGCGATGTTGATATTTCAGATCACTGTTAGTTCCAGGTTATCCCCGTGCCCACCTGTGCCCACTTGCCTATGTTGCTGAATATTCCTGAATAGCACAGAAGCACAGACGAGATGTAGGAATAGACCTTACACCCAAACCACGAGATAGTATCTCATCGGTACTGCCAGCCTTACGGGAGTTCGTGTCACTCGAATATTTCGTTTGGACACGTGCCGCGTGCATTTGTTATCTTTAAATCATTTTAAAGATTCGTTGTAGAAACTTCCCTTCCCTAGATCTCTTCCCCCCCGTTGTATAAAAGCTCATGTACACTGCCTTATCGACCTAGAAGTTCTAAATGACTGATAAGAGCGTCCTCTTCTCGTCAGTGAGTATAACCTGAAGAACTGTTCATTCCAATGCTGTAATTTGAAGTTTGAAAACTGAGTCATATAATTTATGTTATGTAAAATATGTTATATTATTGTGCGACACGCGTTCAATGCTCCAATACTTAGATTTTCCTAAAATCTCTCATGTATTAAACCACTTCAAGTTCTATTTATTGATTTCAACTCACTAAGAATTTTTCAATCTGTCTATCTGTATGTATACATATATAAAATTGAAAAGTATGTTTGTATGTTCCCCATCGACCTGAATCGGTGTGTCTGTCGCACGTGTTGTCCATCTGTCGGGGTTGAAGTTGTCGGTCCGCGGTGGTTGCAAATAATCGGCCGGTTCGGAGCTAGTCCGTGCGCCTTTTTTGTCTGCTATAATATAATATAATATTTTAGGTATACCGCCAGTGGTCGGGCGCAACCCGCCTAGAGGGCCTACTTTTGTATAAAACTCATCCCGATTAAACACTATAAAATGTTGCCATACACAACGTTCTTCTATCATTAGGACTCATGTTACATGTCTTTAGATTTCAAAATAGCTTACGAAATAAAGCGAAAAACGCTCAGAACTTTTTACTTCACCTAATATATTTCTCACGCCTAAATTTTGAGCGATCTTTCCATCATGAAAGTTAAAATCCTTCTACCCCTCCATCGAGCTCTATAAAGCTGTACATAACAATCGAGCATCGATTGCCACTGCGACACGTTCAATTTCAAGTCCATTTCCGATTTTTACAACCCACGGTTAAACCAATTCGTTGACCATGACAGACCATCCATCGATCGCCGACGATCTGTTATTTTTTCTGGCCTCTTACCTCTGTATCATTTGCCTGAGTGGTTATGGATTAGCCTAATAATGCCATTTCCTAGAATTTGCCGCGCGAAATTGGTTGAAAATGGTATTACTTGGAGGCATAGGGTGTTCCTCGGTACCATTCACGACACTAATTTGTTCATTCGTTTGATGGGTCTCGTGACAGCCAGTTTGGCTGGCGTTCGTATTTGGTGTCTGGCGCAGTCGATCCTGAAAATGTCAGAATGCAAACGTTACCGCGGTATGGTTATCATTCAGCTAAGAAAGTGCTTGGTGAGTGACTGGCTATAGTAATCTAAGAGGATTCGCTGCTCATCCATTTCGTTGATTATAAGCGCTGTACTTATCGCGAAATAACGAAAATCTATAGTACCTCCACGAATTAATTTATGATTAGGTTGCGTTTCAGGCAATTTTCCTCCATTATAAAAATAGTGAAGAAGTCACTCATCCTCCCATAAGGTCGCCATTGTTTTCCTTGCGGTTTCTGCAATATGATTGTACATAGCAACCTTTTAGTGTGCGCGACAAAGGGCTGGTACGACAGCGACTTGAGCTGCTTAGTTGAGTGTTCTGTCCGTTCTTCGTTGTTTATAATGCGCTGTAATGGAATTCGCTTCTGCGGGCGAAGAAAAGGGGAGGAATGCCGTGTCTAGGGCTGTGCTTTTGCACGGTAACGATCTCCACGTTGCAACTCGAAACGTCTAACTGATCAGACAGCTTCACCGAGACAATTTCGATCTACAGGGTGTCCCAAAATTCCTTCAACAGCCGGAAATGGGAGGTTCCTAACGTCATTTGAAGCGACATTTTCCTTTGCAAAAATGTTATCCGCGGCTTTGTGTAGGAGTTATTAACGAAAAACACGGACCAATCAGAGCGCAACCTTGACGCGAGCTGGCCCAGTCGGCCCGGCGCGCCAACTGTCTATTGGCCGACTGGGCCAGCTCGCGTCTAGGTCGCGCTCTAATTGGTCCGTGTTTTTCGTTAATAACTCCTACACAAAGCCGCGGATAACATTTTTGCAAAGGAAAATGTCGGTTCAAATGACGTTAGGAACCTCCCATTTCCGGCTGTTGAGGGAATTTTGGGACACCGTGTATAGTTTCCTAGCGTGGGTGTGGACAAATTCTGGTGTTCTTAACTTTAATTGTGTAGTCTTCACTTCCGTCGAGTTTGCTCACACTTAAACATTATTGTATGCTTGGAAATTTTCGTAATAAGGGTAGTTTATACTACAATGGAAGCTTTGAAAATGTGGGTTTGAGCTAAAAGGGATGGAAAATCATGAAAACTCATTGTAACGTTTTTAAAATCAATTACATCTGTGCCTCGATAAAAATAGTTTAAATATTAGCTGTCCAATACACTCCGTCATTTTGTCTGCATAATATAGACGTGGACATTGTAGTAACGCAGATACTTTACACAATAAAAAAAGCTTTGAGAAGTGGTGCGTATGTCAAAAGAGTTAACCACATTAAGAGGACCGATAGAATTTCTTTTTGTTTGTAGGACGGTCAATGGGTCGGTCAAGCATCGTTCGATCTTTGAAAAAGTTCTTCCATGTTTATTGCGAAAATAGCGGTCTGCACGGATTTCGTTACATCGTCACAGCTGAAACCAGATTCGAACGAGCAATTTGGTTTGCGGTGGGTAACACGGTCTTTACAAGTTCTCTGGAAAATTATTTTTATCTGATAAAGAATTCTGCGCAGATTTGTGTAGCAGCCATTTTTTTCTGTTTGGTACTGATGCTACGGTTGTGGGAACATTTTTCGAATAATCCCACAGTGACGATCATCGATACCTCCAACCCAATTAAGGATTTACAATTCCCGGGGATTACGATATGTAACAATAACAAAGTTTACGGACTAAGCGCCAACGTAATTGCGAGAAAATTGTAAGTCTACGTTTTAATCTATTACAGTTCGAACATCTTTGAATTGTTTAGATTAGAGTTCTCGTTTTTGTCAATCCACCTGTAAAATGATAATTCTGAAATTAACTCTGTGGTCAGACGTTTAATGTTTTGATTGAAAATTTAGATTTCCTGTCTAAGTAACCGTAAATTACAACCTTCCGACGTTCGACCTACTTCCATTAATTAAAAGAGTTTCGACTGATAGTATGTCAGAAACAATTTACTTCGATTCTTTATACAGTAAAGTTTCCTTTACAACGCGCTCATTCCGCTGCTTTATAATTAAAACTTACATTATGAAATCAAGGAACAGAACAGAGGGAGTTTCGTGTGTGATGTTCTAGAAATTAGATACAGCAATTTTCTTTGAGCTGGTTTCAAGCTGAAAGAAAAGTTTTCTGTAACAAAAACCTTGTATAATTTACCATGTATTATATTTTATAACTGTAAAAGTCGTCGGTAATGGAAGGTGAAGCTTTCAAATCTGTCTAAATGTATTCGTAGCCACCACGAAATTCATTTGTTGTGTTGATATTTAATTTCAACAAAGAGAGAACAGTTTGTTTAATTAAGATTCTCATTTACTTCGTTCTTCTCAATGTTTTCTAATTCCTTTCGTACACTGAATTCAATTTGTTCCAACAGACTGATGAATGGATTCGACATCAGCATGACCAATAGACTGTTTTCTTCGCTGATGAAACTGATACGACCTGATAAAATCGAGATCGATAACGCAACCGCGGCGTGGGCCCTCGACACGCTCGGTTACACCGTCGAAAAACTAATGTTCGAGGTGAACAATACCCCTTGTTATCTCGCCAGATCTTTTGAGAATATTGTAGTACATGATATAGAAAATAGCTTATTGCTTTCGACAAGCTTTCTGTATTAATTCCTAAGAAAATCAAGTGTACTGCGTGAGAATCATTTTTATCGAAATATTTTATTAATATTACACATTGCACAAAATGACTCGTCGATATTCATTTTTCTTAGATCGTGCAATTCCCGTTATCTTAGCTCGAATATTTCCTGTATTTTGATACGTGTGGCTAATGATCATACTGTCTTTTCATTGCAGTTGATGCAACCTTGCAACGCATTGTTGGTCAGATGCTCCTGGCTCGGGCAGATCTACAATTGCAACAAGATTTTCAAAACCGTGAAATCGAACGAGGGCTTCTGCTGTGGCTTCAACTATCACTATGATCTTTCGAAAATGTATACATATACATGTAATCAATGCGGATTTTGTATACTTCTAATAAAAATTAATAGATTATTATATTATCTTCAAGTTTCCAAAAAATTCTTAAAATTGCTATTGATGCAAAACATTTTTGCATAAAGATCCGCACATTGGTGATCAGTAACTTCTGAATTCTATAATAATTTTTAATTTCTATTTTGAGTTTCAACAATATTGGAGCATCTTATCATGTTGTTGGTGAAATAATTTTTAATTCAGGTTTCCTAATCGAAGATTTTTATCCTTTTTCAGGAGCAACGATTCGTGGCTAGCGGATATCACCATGACCGAAGAACCGATGCAGTCTGACAATTCCTCAGAGCTTCTACCGGGCGTTAACAAAATTCTGGTAACAATATACTAAATTATCATTCATAAATAAACTGCGGATGTTTATGCAATTTTAAATTTTTGTAGACATTTTTTAAGAAAGTGGTACTAAACAAAATTCTATTTTCATTGGTAATAGCATTTGTCGATCCAAAATAAATAAAAATCGTGCTAAATTCTGTTGAATTTAGTACTCCAGCATTTTTTGCAAATTTTTATAAGCCATAAAGATCTCCGCAGTCTATTCGTAATAATTACACCGTATTTAAGCAATCAAGCAATGTAAAGAAACAAAAATCAAGTAATATAAATAGAAAATTATGGAACAACATCCTTAAACTCTTCATTTTTATCATGATTCCATTAAATCCGCAGTCTGTTCATTACAAATAAAGAGCATCCAGCTCGAACAATCGCTAAAATCAAATTTGTTTCCACGAGTTTGGTTTGCTCGTATTTGGTGAGCAGAGACGTATCGACAGGAACCCATTGCCCGTATCAATTTCAAAATTTGAAACACATTATCGACGACACCATCTTGGCAAATCCTGTACCGAAAGGTTGAACGGTGATGTTGCAGCGTGCACCGGGATCGGGCCGTGATATTGGTTTATCGGTCGCCCTAAACATCGACGCTGCGAACTATAAAAGCTCGATAAGACAGTTCATTGGTGCCAACGTGTTGGTACACGATCCGATAGATTATCCGGATGTCGGGGCGCAAACCTCATCCCTGGTCCCCGGCCATGTAATGACGTTGGCACTTTCCGGGACGAAAGTCAGCAGCTCGGAGAACATCCGCAACATACCCTTGAACAAGAGAATGTGTTTGTTCGATGGCGAGGTAAAATTTTGCTGTTAACTTGAACCAAGGATTCATCCACATTTTTCTATATCATTAGAACTAATCCTTAAAGTGACGACTTTCGATTTATCATCATCAGCCTGCGGATCTTTATGCAAAATAAAAATTGTCTGCATCGATTGCAAGAAATAGAAACTAAATTGAATGTTATTCCTTTCCTTAATGATTTTAACAGAGGACATCCTCAATTCTTTAAATTTTTCAAAAATTGTGAATTTCATCTTCTCAATTTTGTTATAAATGCATAAAGATCCGCAGTTTAGTATCATTTTAACAAAAATACCATAAATAAATTGACGAAAGTCCCATTAGCATTTTTCTTAGGTCGAATACTTATTGTATTTGAAATTATGTTTTGGCTACCGGCGATGTCCAGAGCCCCGGTGAAAATAAGTATAGTTACCAGACGTGCATCTCGGAGTGCATCCAGCGAAGTGCTTACACACCTTGCGGATGTCTGCCTTTCTTTTACCCTGATGAACGTGAGTACTCGATCGATGCATATTGACTTCATTTTAGATTTCCGATCTAAGATAAGATGGATTTACTAACTCGTTTGGCGGGACGTTAATAAATGTTTATACTGTTCGTTGCCAGACCCAGACGTTCGCACATGCTACTTAACCGATGTCGATTGCATCCTGACCCGCAGAAGTAAGTAACAATGCATTTCCGCAATTAACGACCAAATTGTATTTAAAATTTTCAGTTTTGGAAGGAGAGAATTTTTGTTGACTATTTTTACTAATATGATAAACAGACATTCTTTCGGAGTCGCCTTTCTCCAAGAAAGATTGCAACTGCCTTCCACAATGCAACGATGAGTCGTACAAAGTTGTCAGCGAATCGATTCGGATAGACAATCTGGAATACGATTCCGAGCTCACGTAAGTTTCATTCAATTTTCGTAATTAAGAGAATATTTCTTGCTACTATTTAAGAACAAACAGTTTCTTGCATCTAATATTTGTCCTCAAACAGAGAATTTCAAAAAGGATTGACAGTAAAGAAATCTTAATTCCTAGATGAATCTCTTATTGCATTGACACAGTGAAATGAAAAGCCAACAACAATTATATCCTCTTTCTGCCTCCAAGCTTGCAGTCTAATATTTTTAGTAGCATTGAAAGGAAGTTATTTTTAGTTTAGAAAAATAATAATATCAATAATACGAGTTTGACTTGTTTTTGTGAGAAAATTGCTATTTCCACCCGAAAGCGTTGAGAGAGCAATAGAATGCATTTGCGTGAAAACGAGGATATTATCGTTGATGGTTCTTATTATGGAGCCCAGTGAAAGGTCTCGCCAGCAAAAGCTTCTTTCCTCCCATTGGCGAACAAGAAATTCATGAGCGTTTCTTTACAGGCACGGCTTGTATGTAAATAATATCTCGTTCCTCTACGTGTATTTCGGGGATGGCTCGTACATAGAGTACCGCACGGAAACCATCTTGGGCTGGGATAGTCTTCTGGGTAAGGAAAACTTCCTAAAACATGTCTGACGCATCCCGTGAAACGTTTAAGAAGAGAGAACGTGTAAAACAAAGTCAAGTAGAGCTGGAAATGCTTCGTGGAAGCGGAGCCAGAAATTTTTTTGAAGTGCTCTTGTATCAGCGCCTTTCGCCAAAACTTCGAAGAAAATAATTATTATTACTTGAAAAAATTTGTGTACATTCTTGAAATGTTGCTTCACAAGCATGTTAAATTTAGAATCTTAATGCTTGACACTTTTTCTAAAAAAAATTCCCTAAGATTGCTTATAGTCAGACCATTAAATTAATAAGTTCTCTTAATCGAAACTTTAAGACTTGCAACAAAATTTTTTAAAGAATCTAATAGTTCAAGAATGACAAATTAATGTCAGCAAATTTTTGTATGTCTATACGAGATACGGCAATGAAATTGATTTTCTGAAACGAGGATAATGAGCGGTATGAGTAGATCAGTGCAATCTAAGGAATGAAAATGCAATTTCAGCTTCTTTTGGAGGAATCTTCGGACTCTGTCTGGGCGGCTCGGTCATAAGTTTCGTCGAGTTTCTTTATTATCTGATCTCGGAGCTGCTCGCCGCCCGTAGAAAGAAACGCAAGAAATTGCGAGACGAAAATCTGCCGCCAGCTTCGAGGTTATTTGTCCCGGGACCCACGAATAAAGACTTGAGAAAGGCTGACAAATGTTTGTTTTACGTCCGGAACGAACAGTTTCCGCGGCGCACCCAGAGAAGCACTCTCAATTTTAAAAATGACGGAGTCCGTCCTGTTCGTGAGTAACTGCTCGCGGTAATGAAACGTTTCCGCGAAGTACGAGTTGCTGAACTTCATTGGAACGTTGATTTCTTGATCAGCCACCTTTGTCTCTTGAAACACTTCAAACACTTCGAAATTCAATCTAGAGTGTGAAAAATCTCAATCTAGTGTTCAAGATTACTCAAGATTTTTATGCGAAATTGAAAATCTCATCAATTGCAAAAATTCGGAGCTGAATAGAAAAACCGTTGCAGTTATAATTTGAAAATTTTGAATTTCCTCGAAAGCCTTCATCTAAATTCAGCAAGATTTTATAGAAGCTGATGTATAAGTTGTCATTATAACATTGATTTATATTGGGGCACGTGGAATTCTTCAGTTCGCAATCGATTGTATTTGATAGACACATTAACATTTAACGACGCTTAATTCATTTCACGTGGAGCGCACGAAATGACGTCAGCAGCTTGTATAGTGTATGCATTACGCGCATGAATTTGGAAATATTTCACTGGCGTACCTAAAAAGATTATAATCTTCGGAAAATTACATTTGACATATTTCGGTATTGAAGCACCAATAATAAATGAATATACGGGATGTCCGCTTCAATTCAGGTTATCACGCGTTAATCTTTGAAACATCGGAACAAAATCAAATAAATAAAATTGGTTATCTTCCTTAATGGCGGGCTGCTGGGCTCTCCAACAAATTTAATCATCGTATCCCACACATGTATATATCCTGTAAATGCATGAAATGTGAAATGCAACAATGAATCGTCGAATAAAATGAACATGCACTTCAAACTCACTCGTAAAACACGCAAAAGAATTCTTCGAACCTTTCCTGCTTCTTCGACATATAACTTCTGCAATGTTGTTGATAATTGCGAACAAAAATTCGTAAATTTGGTTCATATAAGTTAAGTTAAGTTAAGCTAAGTCTCGTTGGGGATCTCCGTTTGTAAAAATTTTTGTGCGTGAAACACACTGTCGACTTTCGATTTGCGAGCAGTCTCACGTCGTTCCGCCGTTTATGCGAATGTTCCTAGTACATATAATGCGATTTTGATACAGTATTAGGAGGACCTAGTACGCGGTGGCGTCGGCTACGGTTTTGTCTCGAAGATTTCCTGGGGGACAGATTTTTTTCTCATCAGCGCTCGAGACGACGCGACGCGACGTCGCGCGTTGTTCCGATATTCTTGCCATGGATTCAATTTCAGCGGGGTCGGGCCAACGGAATAAAAGCTTGGCTTGCAAGTTGCACGATGATCCTCAGAATTGGCTGCGGTTCGTGATGTTCCACGTGATATACTGGCTGTCCTTCCATTGGTTCGCGAAAAACGTGATCGCGTGCCAGTCGGTCAAGCACAGTCGAATCCAGACACCGGTGTCGCAGCGGAAAAAACTCCCGATGCACTGAGCCCTAATTACAGGTAAGTAAACTCTGTTGAACCCCTTGCGCTACGATAATTTATTTTGACAATTACAGTGATTCGAATTCTTTTGCTTTTCAACATTTCTTGAGGAAGAAGGAAGATTATATTTGTTGCGAATCATGTTATGTATAATGGTGATAATTAGACTGCGCATCTTCATGCAAAATAAAAATGTTCTTCATTGATTGTGGGCAGTAAGAATAAAATGAAAATTGATTTCATTCTTGAATTTTTTAAATTTTTTACTGGTTTATATTTCATCCAATCAATTTCTTTATAAATGAATAAATATCCACAGTCTATTCCGCTGTACACTTGCTCGTTGAAAATCAAAGTGGTTGCAGCAAATTACGTAAATATTGAACCAATGTCTGCCATCGAGAGTTCGATACCGAATCAAGAACGTTCCGCAACTTCGTACGACTTCAATAAATTTTCAGTTTCCGACGTAACCGGAATATAAAAATTCGTCAGGAGCATCTTGCGAGTCTTCCCTTGTTCGAGTGGGCCGTAGAATATGCGATGCATTGTCTCTCGAATGCAAGAGACGGGCTGCCATATCGTCGAGAGAATACATCCTGCTACCCCGGTTGCGAGATCAATTTGGAGGAAAACGTTTTCATGGACCGTCATCTTTCTTCGTCTTGCGTCACCAATTGTCTTTTCCCCACACTGTGACAGATGCCATTCGCCGAGGATAAACGGAGAATGTGTTTGCTGAAAGAATCCTGCACGCAATGTCACTCCTAAATGATTGAATATCCGTCGAACGCTAATAACGTTTGCAATCGCCGTCGCGTTGAGCGAACGTATGATGAATCGGTCCTCGGAGATCGATAATATTAAACTGTAAACGCTACCCTTCGCGGGAATGTATAGAAACAATGGAAAATTGTATAGTATACACGTTATTAAGGTGGAAATGAAAAGACATCAATTTTGTAAGTACTGAAAATAGTTGTTTCGTAATCTTCATCTTGATCGTGTCTTTCCTAGATGCAGGAAGTATGTCGAACATTACTTTTTCGCATTGTAAATGTGTCGTGGTTTGCTTGTTCATAATTAATAGACTGCGGATTTTATGCATTTATGAGAAAAATGGGTAGGTGTAATTGCAAACATTAAAAGGATTGAAAGACTTTAACAGTGTCGAAATACTATTTTGACCATATTAAAATTATTAATGGACAAAATCAATTTTTACTTAGCTCCTGTAGATTGCAATTGATGTATAAAAATTATATTTTGCATAAACTTAAAAGTCTATTAATTAATATGAGAAACTATATTTGTCTATCGCGCCTTTGTCGGAAGATTATTACGTCCAGAAACATTAGTTTTCACGATTTCCTAAAAAATGGTCAACTACTGATACGAATTTAAACTGTGGTGCCCAAGGTGGTTCGGAACCCACCTTATAAAAACTGTAGGTCCCGTCGCGAAATAACCCTGGCAGTTAACAAAGCGACGTAAAAATAATTAAAAAAAAAGAAACTACTGATATACGAGGTGAATAAAATGTTTTCGAATAATTGTTTCTGAATCCTCATCGCGCAGCATGTTCCCCAAAAGCGAATCCGGGTCACAGGACAGCAATTAATCCAATACGGCATATTGCCGAAGGTCATTAACTCGAAGTCTAGCCGGTGTCCACAGAACTTGGTCGGTTCTGGTCCCAGTAAGTTGTCTATCGACGAAGCAGAGTTCTTAGTCTAGGTTTCCATCGGAGGAGGCTCTTTCGCCTTGGATCACTATCAACTAGGGGAAACTATAAGGACGCTGCGGTGACCACTTTAGAAAAAGTTTCCAGGCAATTATAACTTCGTGAGGAGCTGAAAAGAAATTGACTGCGGGACGTTACGGTGAAGATGATAACGAAGTACGTCAATGTCGGTAGTAATTAGCCGCGGGAAGAAGTTGAATTTTTCGCTGAAGCAGAGAGAAGAGGAAAGAGAGGAGTCCGTTACTCCTAATAACCGTCTTGTAGAAGTTTTCCTATCGGAAAATGTCCGGGAACTCGGAGGCGGAAACCTTTATTTGATAAGTATCCGAACGGGAAAGGATCTTTCGAAAGTGAATCACATTTCACGAAACTTGGCTAATATTATTTCGCATTTTCCGAGCAATGCGATTTCGAAATAGAATTATCTCGATCACCGATACTCCATATTTTTTCGCGTGTACCGATGCTGGATCTACTCTACCGTCTTTCTTCTTAACCGATCGATTTTACCAGTAAAATCCAGACAGGTCGCGCTTTGAAATATTTATTACCTATTATCTCCCGCTTCCTCTGTGTTAACTGTTCTAATCCTGTTCTACTGTTTCAGATGCTGTGACATTTATTGTGTCTCTAGGACTGTGTTGCACGTGCAGATTCGTGTGTTTTTTTCGCCCGTGAGCTTCTGAATAAAACATAATTGACCAATTTAAACTGCAGAACGGAAATGGATGAATATTAATCGCGAGACCCTTTTGTGCTATTTTTGGGAAAATGCATGTTTAATAACGGCAGCGATTTCAAAGGTGAACAAACAAAATCATCGGCATTTTATACAATCCTTTGAGGCGAAATTTCATAGGATTGAATTATTTTAATAACAAAACGTCAGATCACATTTTTCCTTCCTACATGACTGCGTTCTTGAATATTTTTATGAGAGTGTTTTCACCCCCAGGATAATGTCCCAGCAAAAAGCAAAACTTCTCCCACTACGAGCATCCCAGAAACCACACGTGCCCAAAGTTTAAAATTGTTTTGATCATCCGATCTGCCAGAACTTCCCTCCATAAGAGCAAATATGTATTGCCCCGCAATACCTCGCGTCACGAAACGCAGCTAACGCAATTATGCTAAACGAGCCGCGATCCATCCCGCGGGATCGGAAACACAGAAAATAGCCGGGATAACAAAATTGTGATGCAAAAGGCTGCTTGATTCCAACCCGGGCACCGAGAGGTTAATTGGAACGTAATGAAAGACTGATGATTGAATCGCGCGCCGCACCGTTAAAGGCACCGTAGACGGGGGATTTGCCCGACGGATCGAGACGCAAACTGCGTCGACAGGTCCGGTTTAACGGGCGAATTGATAACTCATTGGCCACGGGTAATTTCCGGAAATAAAATTATCCCGCTCTAGTTGCCAGCTGACTCTCTCTCTCTCTCTCCCTTCCTCTGTATCAGTCACCGCTGCGCTGCATTGTAGGCAGACCAGCGTGTGTTCCGAAAATTTCCCGCTATTAATGTATCGTTCCGAGAGTGATGGAAGGCGACCCGAACCTGGGTGATCGATATCTGTTATCACGGTTGTTACCATGGATACATCAAAGCTCGTTCGTTAATGCTGGAAAATGATTAAGACGAGCCTGCGGCTGGCCATTCGTCCCACACAAAAACTCTCGAGACGACAGGGGATTGGACCTTCGGCCGTAAACCCCTGGGATCATGGTAGATACCTTGGCTCCAAGGTCGAGGATCTACAAAAAATTCGGGGATCATGGACAGTTGCAGACATATATCTGTGGTTGTCAGGAAAAACGCCATATGTCACGATTTCAAAAAGTTTGAGTTTATGCGTTAATCGAGCTTTAGAGTATAGGATTTACGTGTTTACTAGAAAAAAGCCATGAAAACAAATTCGAACGGTTCAAAAACGTAATACAATTAAACCGATGTCCTACGTCAAAGCATTAGTGATCAAAACTTTAAACGGCAATACATATCTCGAAAGTGAAAGTATGTGACACATGCGGCGTTCTTCCTTACAACCACAGCTGTACATATTCTATAATGCTTAAAAATAATGCTTAAGGATCAGTATAATCTTGGAAAACAATTTGTCTGTCACTCAAATGTATACCTCTCTCTTTGTCGAGAGAAAAAGCGTCGGGACAGCAAAATAGAGGTATCGATTGTTTCCTCTATCGCCCCTGATTATATCTCTTGTCCTTGCCCGTTTGGATAGTCGAACGAAGTGCAAGGTTCAATTAGCGGTGGATGAATTTTCGGCGGTCCTTTTGCAATCTCGATCGGGAAAGGTGTCGCTGACACGCGTTTCTCTTTCGGCGTCTTGAGTAACGTCTAAAGATAGTGAGCATTGTCTCGGTGTACCGCCTCAGCCGCATCCTCCTCCTCCACCTCTCGTCGAACTCTCGAAAGGGCTACTGATCTATGAATAGGTTCTCCGCCGCTTCCTCCTTGTATCTCTTGTAATCCTCCACGTCCCGAGCCTCGTTGTCAACCCCCTTTTATCCGGCGTCACTCGACGCTGCTGACACAAAGCCGGTGTTAGCCGTTGCTGGACCCGATTTGTCAATGTGAGAGGGAAACGGAACATTTGACACAGTTCTTGTCGGAAGAGCCGTTCGAGCGATCGGTCCTCGAACGGTCGCCGCCATTTTCAAGTTGGAATTCGCTCAGACTATTCGCTTATCGTCCATTTTGCACGGAAAATCCAGCAATTTCTTCATTCCATTTCTATTAACCTAATACAGTGGTATCAAACCAGTTTCGAAGATTTTCAACAAAATTTTCTGATTATGAATGTACAGCAGAACCTCGTTTATGAGAACCAATTATTATTAAACAAAGATTTTTTTAAAGCCTTATGCCAATGCAAGGGTACCCGGAATACCTCGCTTTTAATTATTCAGCGAATTTGTTCCTCGTCCAACCTCGCAAACCGATTGCAATCAGTAATATCCTCTGTTGCGTTGTTTGTTCACGTGTCCAGTAATTTTGTTTGACTTCCGTGAACATTTTCTGCGGATAAGGATCAATCGATTATCCCCAGTTCACCCTTCGAAATCCTAGGGACTGTTCCACCACCCCTTTTCCTATCTCTCTCTCCCCCTCTCTTTCTCACCGAATGTTTATTTGCTTTCCCTCGATTTCCCGCGGCTTGCCGAAGATATTTCTGTTCTGATTCCCACCGATCTTCCAGTATATCGACACGATACTTCCAGATACCGGTCATTTCTCTTTTACGCGAAGTCGGACCGACATCCTGTAACAAGTTGCTGGTCATCCTGCGGTAGGGGATGTTAGGGGGAATGAGCCGACAGTTTGGACATCGGTTGCCACCTAACACGGACTCCTCTAATGGCTTCGAACAGAATCGTGCCACTGCTGAATTCTAATGGTTTTTTAATGACTCGAGTAGGGGGTCGAGCTCGATCAATTTGGTCGTGAAAAAATAAATTGCACGAGCGAAACACAGCGAAACATTAATTTCGTGAACGATTACGTTCCTGATCGAAGATTAGGATGTAATCTTTTTCGTTGCAGCCATTAGTGAAGAAAAAAGAATTTTGTGCACATTTTCATTCGGTAAAATATGTCTACAAACACTTGCACAAGGTTCTACGGTATAATCTTCGTGAACCATCATTTTTATGTATGCGTTAATATTATTTGTGGGTTATAAGAATAATAATTTCGTATTTTTTTTAATCAATGTAAGGGACCAAAATAGTAAAAATATAGATATCATTTATAAGAGTTGTCATTAATCAGGCATTTATAACAGAAATGGGTACGTATATTTTAAAGCACCGGACATGTTAAAAATATTTAAGGACATCAATGTATTGGTTTCAGCTTATGTAATAGGATAATTAAAAGAAGGATACAATTTTTATTTGGCTGCTGTGTCCTGCAATCGATACGAACATTTTTTATTTTGCATAAAGATCCACAGTCTAATCATGTGTGTCGAAGAAGTAGCACATTTTTTAAAGAAACTTCTTCCACGCATTGTACAGCGTATTTCATAAACTGTGGTTACCTAAGAGGTGCAAATGTGGCGTAGATGTTTTTGTTAAATTGTAAACTCGCTAGATGGCGACACTAGATCTAGCAATTTCTTGTATATCGATTTTCCCGGTATAGATCTTGCGAGTTTATGGGTTAGAAAGCGACAAAGCTGTGTTTATCAATAAATGTTTATTATATTAATTAAAGAATAAATGTGTGTGAGACTTACATGTTCCAATTGTCATTATCTTCATCCACAAATAAGGCTCAAGGAATGTAAAAGGACCATAGCACGTAAGTGACAATTGATTTTCTGCATTCTACAAAAAACACAGATACGCACTTACTTAGTTGTCAATGTATAATTTGGGTTACCTATTGCGATTATCACTTTGCACTTCGCACTGCCAATCAGAACTTTAGCCATAATCTACACTCTAACTTTTCAGCATAGTTTACTGTACACTAGTTCGGTGTATCGCGACGGAATTGTTTTTGTCTTGCTCGAAATTGGAGACGCGAACCGAGATGGAATCTAATAACGCATCTCATATTTAGACAGCAGCGACACGTCAGTCAGTTAATTAATGTTAGAAGTTAGAAAGCCGGTCATGGTTGTTTGCGAACTTTCGCATAACATCTTCGGCAACCCTCTTGAGCACGCAGCCAACGAATACAGTATTCAAGAAAGACATTCTTATTCGCGTAGGAGCTTCCTGGACAAAGGGATAAGAATATTTCAAACGTTTCTATTACACGTCATTGTGAGCATCATTTAATTATTTCATGGTGGAAATATAATATTCCCGGGCAAGTAGGTGACAGGAACGTATATGTAATCATTTTTCATTGAAATACTAGTCGTGTGGCCGTATCGGATTTATTTTTTCATCCTCTTATCTTTATCATTATTTACATTTGGGTCACACCGTGTTGAAAGCCATATGGCGCAACTGATTAGTTGCAAATTAATCCGCTCGGTTGTGGTCACGTGTTACTTTGTTACAATTTAGAATTTACAGGTTATATTTTTATAAAGACAGTCACGCATTTTGTGCTTTTATGATTACGCAGTTTCCATGAAATTAATGGAATGCAAATTTTTGAAGAGCTCCGTTGAATTCGTTAAAAACTAAATGCAGGTCGCAAACACTTCAATGAAACGGGAATTGCGATTCACATCTGCTTCCACCAAAAGTTCCGCCGCTTCTAATTTTATAATACTCGAAGCAGTTCTCTATGTTCGTAAATACGGAAGAAATATGTGGATGTGCGAAACTTTCACGCGAACATCGGAATTATTATGAGATCCTGTCACCGTGAACACGGTCGCGCGAAAATTCGTAATAAATTCCAATTTCTCGGTGATTCCTTTCTGTCGCTCGGTTCGCCAATTTCTATTTTTCTTCGGCCATTGTTTAGACCGACGAGAAAACAAACGAGCGAGAGGGGACGAAATAGATTTTTATGGATACACAATTTATCAGCGTTCCTCGGTGAAATTCTTTTTCACCGTGGAGGAAAAGGGGATGCTTTGACAGTGTCGCTTTTCCCTCGTTGCCTATTATTCTCTTGTTTCCCGCCTGGAGTGAATCCCGTTGATATGTAAGAAACGAGCGAAATTTATGATATTTTAATGTAAGCGGAGAAAGGTAACGATGAAAAAAAGCACGTCACGCGTTCGCACGTAATGGCCGACTACGACACTCCGAGCATCTTGTCTAGGGTAACGAGATTAAATTCCAAGAAAATAGGATTACTCGGATTTTTCGCGTCCAATCTACCTAAGGGATCAGTAAAACATGTTTGGTATTTTGCTGGAATGATTACTCTCGTTTAACGCGTTATTTTATTCGTTTTATACCATTTTTAATCGGCTTTCGAAGCACTTCGAGTCCGCATTTATAGTCCGATGTAGTCACGCTCTGATTAGCCCGTATTTTTCGATGTTCCCATTTCAAGGTAATATAACATGCATAGGACACCCCGTATAAATAAAAAGTTCTTTATGTATTCAATTTTTTTTCTTCAAAATACTACAAAACTAAGTTTTAAGTTTTTTACAATAATATTTGGACGTGCCATAGACAACGAAATTGATTTCTGATTTTTTTTCCACCTAGAATGACCACTTGTCGCGCCCTGCAATAGTGAGCTGTCTTTTTCGGAGGAACTGGTGTCGAAAACGGAACGGAACCGAGCAAGAAGGCGACGAAACAAGTGAACGTGACCGTTCAAGTCTATTTACGGAAACTCTATGCCGGAAGTCTATTCGCCGGAGTCGTTCCGTGTCATCGTGAGACGGCTCCCTCGCCAAATGACCCTCCAAAGGGATCCAACTCGGTAGAAGCACGCTCGGCGCCCAGTTCCCTTTCAATTTTAGAGAGGCGCGTGACGATTGCAGCGGAAATACGCGAGAGAACGAAACGAGCTGCTAAACAGAGGGAGGGAGAGAGAAAGAGAGTGAGAGAGTGAGGAAAAGGAAGGGCGGGAGGGAGGAAGAATCGTGGATAGAGAGAAAGTCATCGCGGACAAGCACGGGGAAGAACGGCTGGTCACTTTCACCGAGTTATCGCGTATCCGGCGAGTCGGTTGAGCTTTCGGGGGTGAGTGACGCTTGCGCAAGCTGCGGACTCTGAGCGGGGGCTAGAGCGACGTGCAACACACGATGCGAGCTTCAGTTTTCTCCAGGGCCTCGTCGGGAAAAAACCAACATCGCTCTTCGACATCCGCCTCTCGACTGGATCGGTTTCGCGAAAACGATCTCGCGATTTTTCACGATTTCACCAACACCGAATTCTTCATCTCTAGATCATCTTCGAGCTAGTGAGTTGTTAAAGACTTTCAATCCAGATCATCGGTATCTAGTGGTACCAGGCGTCTATGATCCACGTGTTCGAATCTGCGCGGTCCCTCTCGATGACCGAAAGTCTATTATTGGATGACCAACAGTCCTCTTTGAGAGTTGAGTCGAAGATTTAGATCTTGAATGAAATCTTGAATTGTCGATTCACATGTGACAGTTGAGTACTGTTGAATAGTGCTGGAGGTTCGTTTGGTAGTTAATCGTTTGGGTCGAGGTCAACTTGAATTTTGAAAAACTTTGAGGGATATTTGTTGAAGAACATTTCTTGTTCGGTTGTTTTGTGGTGAGTTGCTGGCTGGTTGAATGGGGTGCCGAACAGTGGGGCTGCGAAAGTTGACGAGGGAAAGCTTCAGTTAGAACGATTAGGAAAAAGAGACTGTATGGACACGCAAGACACGTCGAGACATCATGAAGACGGCAAGAAAATTCCCGCCGAGACTTTTGACCGGGTTTCCGTGAACAGCTGCCCGCCGAGCAGCTTCCCTGACAGGTTCCAAGACTTCTTTACTACCCTGAACGAGGACTCGAACGATCTGCCCAGCATGCTCGAGGATAAGCTGATACCTAGGTGATTATGATGGACTTTAGGATTTTTAGACTGAAAGTTCTAAAAGGAAAATATTCATAGCATATTCAAAAATCTTTTTCTGGCTAATTGAGTGGTAAAAGAATAAAAATCAGATGCGTAACTCCAGTCGATACTAAATTATATCGTTAATGGAACAAATATTCAAATGTAACTTGCAATGTTTTCTAGTAATTTTATAACGTTGTTTCTACGCAGAAACGATAATGAGCTTTTAACGTAACTGAATAATGTAATAGACTGGGGATCTCGTGCATTTATTATGATCCAAATAAGTAGGTTAAACATAAAACATTGAAAGTATTGGAAGAATGTAAGAATGTGGTCGTGTAGCTTTCAAATAATTGATACTATTAGCAAAAGGAAGAAATTTCAATATAATTATCTTTTCGACTATAGCACGAATCCCCGAAGAAGGAAAATTATATTTGAAAGGTTACGAATAAAACTGAATAGATCGAGAAATTTCCAATTCGATGGAAAAGCTGCTTTCCGATTCGCAGCTTCGTGAGAGCGTTGGCGAACTACACTTATTGTTAAGTCTGCCCTCGCAATTTTCGCTAATTATTAGCACAGTAAATTGTCAAATCGAAATAGACGTCTGATCCCATGAATTTGCCAAGTATTCAGCCAGGGAGACGGAGTTCAAAGGGAACGTTTCCGGTTTCGGTTCCGAGTTCCGAGGACCGCGCACCTCGTTTCGTACGATAAGTGCGAGTACATTGGGGGACTGATCTGATTAGATTAATCCGATTACGGTGTATTGTGTCCGACCGACGCGACGGCGCGCGGCGCGACCGTAAATCATTTGTGTATACATATGTATATCTGACAATTTTCGAGTCGGGTTTACACGCTCCTGATGCTCGGGCGCGCGTTCTCCACGAGGAGTTCGAGGAATTGTTTTACTTTGAAAGTCCTACGAAAGCATTGGCCCTCCTGAATATCGAATTTCTGCGGCCAATCATAGCAACCCTTGCGAATCACGCTAGATTCACCTATTTTCGAGGTAACAGTCGCCTCTGGAAATTGTTAGGCGACTTCCGATTCGTTTAACGCGTTCACCGTTGCCAAGAATCTTGGAAAATCAAAATATTAGCTTGCAACACCAATTCTGTTGTAAATATAAGTATGTTCTAACTTGACGAATTTAGTTCTGACTCAATAATTCAAGTAGCATTGAATCCAGTGGGCATCTTGATGTCTCACTTATTTTTTAACTTATCGCCCGAGTAATCTTAACAATGAATTTTTACATGAATCCAAGATGTTAATATGACTATAGTTAATATGACTTAAGATGACAATAGACATGTTGTTGGTAATACGTGTATTTAATATTTTAACAATATTTCACTACAATGCGTATAAAATCACAAGTAACTACATATATATACACGGTCTCAACGTCTTTGTACTGCATCCAAGAGTTAAAATTTCATTAAGTCGCTCAGATGTAAGATTCATTAGAGCAATTACAGCTTTAAGACACTCGAGCCCTTGTTCCAGTAATTTACTGAACGGCTTACAACCCCCCGTCCACCAGCGCAGACCTCGATCTGATTTTAAAAAAGAGTTGGACTAAAAAAGCAAGTTTGTTCACCCCATTAGCAGTTCCAAAGAAGATCAGAATCTTATTAAACTTTTCTTGGGTTACTAGAGTTGGCCGACGCGGATCGGACTGTCTAATAATTGCCTTTGAAAAGTGGAGCGAAGTGTGAAATCTCCGCGACTCGAATGATTGTATGTGCGACGTGCTATAACCGCGGATGACCAACTTAAAATGCCAGATCAGAGGCTGTCTACGGGATCGGAGTTCGATTACGGCAACTCCATTTCCGCCGGAGGCTGTATCGATTTGCCATCAAAATCTTAATCGAGAACGAGACCGGTGATAATTGTCAGCTTCGTCGAATAATGTAATTCGAACGGAAATGGAAAACTTCCACTGCAGAATTAGTTCGAAACCTGCTGGTTGAAATAATTCCGAATAATAATTTAGAAATTAAAGAAATCTCGCTACGCAGTCCAATGCAGTTCAACTTTTCAGACCTTTACCACTGCTCGCTTCGCTTCTTTCTAGTTAGAACTAAGCTTTCGAAGCTCGTTCTAGGGTCCGAAGGCAGCAGGAATGAAAAGTGACGACGCGAGTATCGTTTTTGAGCAATTCGCGAGCACATGCCGGGGCTCGATGCCATTTCTAGTGACTACTATTGGCCCTCCTCTCCAAGAGGACTCATTAAAAGTTGCGGGAAACGCGTTTCCCAAGCTCATTCCGGTGACTGAAAGTCGACGCGCAAGTGGCGCGTGTAATTTTTGCGGGAAGGAGATTAAACGGACCGTAACAGGCGACGTTATGTTCCAACCATCTCCTCGCGGACTGCTTTTCATAGTTATACGTACAATATACGTTACATATACAATATATATGTAATATTTTTTCGCGGCAGTTGCCGGAAACTTTCGGATAACTGCGTTTTCCGCGCGCGAAAAAAATGTGGGTCAATGATGTGTATTTTTTTTGCAAATGTTTGAACACACGGGCGTACATGGAAATATCGGGGAGTAGCGCAGCAATTTTTCAACGGGGCGTTTGTTCTCGATATTATATTTGTTTCTACTTCGTTCCTCGTTTTTGAAACACGTGCCGTACGTTTCTTTGTGATTTATTTCTTTACATATTAGTTTGTTAGCTGTTGCGATGTTTGTTTATTTGATGCAGAGAGATCGGATTTGTGGACTTGAATAATAATATTACACGGCTTGGAATATTGTTTGTTGTTCAGTTCGATGACTGTTGGATTTCCTGTTCCATTGCGGATTTTCGGGAATTTTATTTATTTACTTTCTTACCTATTTTTGTTGTTTATTTACTGTTCGTGTTTTTTGTTTCTATAGTGCGAACATTTTTATAAATATCCAGTTTCGTATTTAATTTTATACAGGTATAACTGAAACAAGGATAATATTTGTTTTATCGGTTGAAGCGTATACTTTGTACTAAAAATAGAATAAGCGTATTATTCATTTGTACTCGTATACACGTCTTCTTGTATTCTGTAAATTTGCATACACCGTGAAGCATAAATATTCGCCGTTTAATTATTGAATTCGTTTACGTACGGAATTAGTTATACATTATACCAGATTATTATTATTATTGTTATAGTTGATTATACATTATTCATGGTGATTCATGACTGAATAATTCATGTTGTATGCTGAGGAACGCAGATTTGAAGTTTATATATAGATTAAAAACTTTTTCTAAAATAATTATGTAACTGTAGTACAATTGTGTAGTGAAAATATTGTAAAAATATTAGGTGCATTTAGCTTCGGGAGATACAAGCGATATAGTGGAGCCCGAGTGACATATTTTCATAGTTCTTTCCACGATTCAGGTCGAATTTTATACCCCACCAGTGTCCGCGCCTAATTGATGTTGACTTCCAACAAAAATTTCATCTTGGCGGAGGGATAACAAACTCGGATGAAGATTTCAGTGGTGGAAACGATATATAAGTCGACGGAGCGTCAAACTTTTACCGATTCCAGTTTTCAAATTGGCGAAACACTGTGAACACGGTGTTATTTCACCCTTTGCACTCGGAGCTATTTTAACTCGAAAATTGAACATTTCTGCCGATCTAAAATATTTCCATTTCCTACAATTTTTCAAATTTTATGGATACGAAATTGGTATAATACCTCATGCAGTACCTAAATGTTTAGTAACTGATTAGATAGAACTTTTAGTGGCGCCTCAGAATAGAGAAGCATCTTGAAGTTTAATATTTGAAATTTAATAATATTAAATTAAAGGATTGTACGGGATTATGCCTTGACGGGTCTTGATGATAATCGTAATTGAATTGTTAGGAAGGTTTGACACAAAGCTCAGACATGATGTAAAGGGATCTACGAGAGATCTTGATCGCACGAGCGAGCTTTAGTGGAGAAATTTCAACTGGAACCACTGGATACAAGCAACATAGATCTCCGAGACGCGAACACTCTGATATCGAACGCGTGCGGCTTTAATTTAATGGAAGTAAACTCGGCCGAGTGTGTTACAGCGGACAACTTGAACTTTTCTGTTAATTAGTCGATTTAATCCACTCCCTTGTATCAGGTTTTCTTCGACGACGAGATACTAAATTGTATAGTGGCGAACGCGAATCATTATTTATTATAGCTATCGGTGTATCGGTGCAATTAATTTATAACTGGTCTTGAGACGTAGAGATCTGTAACAATTTTACTGTTAGTCAACAAAATCACACAAAAAATTATACGATCGCATTATAATATCGCATTAACAATGAAGCAAATAAATCAACTGAAGATTTAAAAACTTTTGAAACGTTTCTCGTGGAATTGCAATGACAACAAAATCACACAAAAAATTATACGATCGCATTATAATATCGCATTAACAATGAAGCAAATAAATCAACTGAAGATTTAAAAACTTTTGAAACGTTTCTCGTGGAATTGCAATGACAACAAAATCACACAAAAAATTATACGATCGCATTATAATATCGCATTAACAATGAAGCAAATAAATCAACTGAAGATTTAAAAACTTTTGAAACGTTTCTCGTGGAATTGCAATGACAACATTAAGCATGCACGATCTAAGAAAATCAAGACACATCTCTGCAACTTGAAAAGCCAAACGGACGCATAAAGTATTCAAACATCGACAGTCCACAAATCGTATTAGGCAAATGTCCCGCGTCGAAGTTTTACGATTTCTATTTACATTCGCGTAAAGAACTCCACCCTATTCTCTTGTATAACGCTCCTCCTGTGCGTGCGATTAAACCATAGTCGGTCGTCTTTCTTCTGGTTCGTTTAAAATTCCGGTAAATAAGCGAGCCGCTCTATCGTCGAGCATAAAAACGCTTTTAGCCCTTTGACCCGGCCCCACGGTGAAAAATCGTCCCGACCCCAACACGACTTCGGGGAGCAATTACGTTAGCTTCCTTGCTAAAAGTCATCGTGGTGGCGTTTCAGACAGCAAGATAACCCGAACGCCGATCCGAAGGGCCGACGATGGAGCAGCAAAAGGGCTTTTCAGAGGCGGAGCAGTGAGGTCGAAGTCCGTCGCAGTTCGATGATGAATTCCCAAGGTCATGCGACAGTTGACGCTCCGAAGTCGCCTACTCCATCCAGAAGGCGCAGCTCCAGCATCGCGGTTGCTAGACCCACCCCTGATTTGCACAGGTCAGATATGTAAATCCACATCGATTTTATCACAATATTAAATTAATAAGAAAGCTATTTAAGTATTAGGTTGAGTCACAGTTGATATCTGTATGTTCATTTATGAGCCATTGCAAATAATGATTGATAAATCAAATTGATATTTATTTAGGACTCAACCCGATATTTCTGTAATTATGAATGATTTCAACTATTTGAGATTTTCAAGTGATTTCGAAGCAAAAATATCGTGACTGTGAATGATAAATATTTGATCATCTGTGGATTGAGTTCTCAATTATGAAAGGAGAAAATAATTGTTTGTACAGTTTATATAATTTGTTTCTGTTTTTTTGTTTTGCGAAGGAGAATAGTGGGCCCGCTTTTGCGTCAAAGTATAACACAGTTAAGTTTCTCGGATTCAGTTGTTGATTCTCAGCTAGCCGAAATTCTTTCTTGATCCGAGCTTTTGCTACGACGATATTCAAGCATTCGTTTATGTAATTACTGCATCGATCATCTTACTGTAGGCGAAGTTAAAATTGGTTCGAAAGTTTCCGTATTGCACCCACTTCCTTATGCAAATGTTGTCCCTAATTATACGTTCCAACGTTTTCCAAGTGAAACACACTTTCCTATTGTCTTGGAAAAAGTTTTCCTGCAATTTTCATTCTATTTCTACCGTTATTTGTTTCCGTTGCTATATTACAATCATTGCAGGCCAGTACTCGGAAGCTTCAAGTGTTTCACGTACGCAAAGAAACACCGTGCATTCCATTTTTTCATTTCCATGTATTTCATCAGTTTTCCACTTTGTCACTCATTTCATCATTTTCCCCATTCATTGTAAAGTAACAGCTCAAATTAACGCTTGGAAAGCATTTCATTAAATGATATAGTTCCTCACAGTAATAAATAGTTACATAGTTCAATATACATATATGTTGTACATATACATCCATGTATTTCTGTGTAAATAGCCAATGATCATAAAAAAGAATCATTATAAATTTCACATTCAGAAAATCCATAGTTTCATTGTGATCGTGGATCTTTATGCGAACATAGATTTCCATTGATGTATAAAATTTATAAATACATTCCCAATAAGGCAAAAATCGTATTAAACATTTACCTACACACAAATGCATAAGGATCCACAGTGAAACAATAGAAAATATTTGAACCCTTCGAACAATTAAATCCTTCATTACTTTGAATTCAATTAAACTCATCATTCTGACAGAAGCCTTGAAATGATAGGTTCCTGCAAGCAGAAGCAGGACCATGGGGTCACCTGTCACCTTCACCAAGGAGTCCTACGAGGACACCAGCGATCAGTCCAGGTGCTATGTCCTCCTCGTCTCACTTGAGTCCTGGGGCAAGCCCTGGTGGCCCGAGTCCAACCAGTCCAGCTGGTCCAGCTGGTTTAACATCTGGATCCCGTGGTCCAGGGCCAAGGCAGTACCGTGGAAGGACCAGCAGCATGCCAGCAGTACCACGACACAGGGTGAGTCGTGATTTACGTGTGCCGTTTCTGCGGTTTTGATCATTCTCCGCTGTATAGTCACAGCGACGCCTAAATGCCAGAGTGAAAGCCGTTCGTCGAGCAATATTGGCAACAAACTTGGCCGGCCTTTATCCCCGCCGACCTTTGCTTGGCTCCGATTCGACCGGTGTCCTTCAAAAATGATCTTGCTCCACTGACTTTCTTCCTGTCCCGTGTAGTTTTATTTAAAAGGCTCGAAAAATCGATTGTTTAAAATGTACTCATTAAAAGTATCACATGCACTGCCGCTCAAAAGTATCCGGACACCTGCGAAATGTGTAATAGCAACGCATAAAAGTTACTTAAGAATTTAAAATAGTGACTAAAATCGATCTTTATCACTTTCTTATGGAATATCTAACGGTTTAAGTTAGAGACTACCTCTATGTGGAAACTCTCTTATCAATATTAGACTAATTGTAAGATTAAATCCACCGCGATTAAATATTGCTGCTTGCACAAATCTTCCTATTAGTTTTTTATTCTATTAGTATTTTATTATTAGTATTTGTATCGAAAAATTCTCTGAATTGGCTTTGCACCTTAGAAGTGAAACAAAGTGAAACTTGAAATCCTTTCAAGCACCGAGACCGTTCCACTAGGTTTCGTATCTGTGGATAAAAATTCTATTATTGCAATTTCTATGATACCACAATATACATACTAATAATACTACAAGTGACAAAATTGTTCTAAATATTTTTCTTACTAACTTAAACTATGTTCTGTAGTCGAGAAAAACGGAAGTGACCGGATACTTTTGAGCGGTACAGTGTATATGTGGTATTGGGCAATTTTCATGTATTTACATTTAATATCGTACGTCCCCCATTAAAACTTTTTATCTGCAATTTCTGTAGTTGATTCATCGTGATACTGGATGATCAATGAATGAAATTGCGTCGATTTTTATAGAACTGTACAAACAAGTCGCCGTGAGTGAATGCTACTTCTATTGTTGACCCCCTGCCTATAACATCGTGTTAGGCTCGTCGTGAGGTTTATAACCCTGCGCTGCTATTCTCGGTAGAGCTATACCACTGAAATAACGTTGAGGAAGGAGGAACACGTTTATTAGCGTCAATTTTCTTATACAGATTGCATATTTTTAGTCACAGTAAAAATCTCAGAAAACATTGCTTTATTTTGATTAGACTGCGGATCCCATTCATGAGTAGGTGAACCTGAAAACATTAAAAAAATTAAATGAATCTTACAGTATCTTTCCATTATTCTGAATGTATCAGCATAATTAATGAAAGAAATTTTTATTCTGCTCAAATATGTTGCGTTTATCTTTTTTTTTTTATTCTACATGAAGATCCTCGGTCCAATTTCATCAGCGCACAGAACTCATTATTCCTGTAGTGAATTAGTAACGATTAATGATGGTTTCTCGTAATTGGAAATTGGAACGGAAGGAGATTGAAAAGTTAAAGGGAAGGTCTGAACGGATGGGAAAGATAGATGTTTTAGCTTGATCGCGGTGATTATTGACAAGTTGTCGATATTCAGCCCGACAGCGGATACTTTTCCGATAAACTGTATCTTTAAGAACATTTATATATTTTAAACAGTGACATCTTGCTAGCTTTCAACCACACAGTGATCGTTCTCGATGCAAAAATCATTACGAGCAACTCTCGAATTGTATTTAATACAATTATAGTATAATTTAGTGCAAACATAAAAGAAATTATTCTTCAGAAAATCGCAAGAGAATCGTAAATCTCGTATTACACGGTATCGTATAACAGGGAATCAATTAATCAGCCATGTTATTCAAGGATTGCCAGTGTCGGTTTATCGAAAGGAGATATCTGAAGTCGTAAGCAGCTACCTATTCCACTCCCATTACCTCAAACTTGCAACATAGGAGTGAACAGCTATTATACACAAACTATAATAGTTCACAACTCAAAACGATTAATTCCAAGTTTCTTCACAATCTATGTACCGCCAAATCACTTGATCGATTGAGATCACTTAAATTTTGCCATTCAAATAATTTCCCTTAAACTTTTCAAAATAAACCTGTTTTATTTGATTAAGTTCCAAATTATTTGGAATTTGTTTCCACAATTCTTCGGTCACCAATTTCACCCACTTGCCAATTTCACCCACTTGCCAAACAGCGCTCCACGTAATGAAATCGAATTATTAATATATTGCAGTAGTTTTTAACAAGCACTTGTCTTCGTGTTTCGAACGCCTCGTTCAAACCCCCTATTAAGTAAACTGTGGAATTAAACACCAACTGCTCTCCGACTGTTTCTCATTATTCTCCTCATTAGAAAAGGAGGTTGAGAGCGATCCCCTTTAAGTTCGCAAATTTTCATCTGCGCCGGTGAAAAGCTCGGGCAAACTACTTCTTCGTTTACAATGAAAGTGCGCGTATTCCAACTAGATCAATAACGTTCCGGTTTCATTAATTTCCGGTCACGTTGCTATTCATACTTCGACACGGCGCGGCACGGCGCGTGGCGTGTGATAAACTTCGAGAACGCCATAGCGAGCGCGAAGTGTCACCGTAAACTTTTATTAAAAACCGTGAAATCACCATGGTTTTCGCAACCGCTCCCTTTAAAATTGTACGGAGACGCCATGAATTACGATGAAGGCAATTTTAAGATTTATGACATAATGTTCCGTTGTTTAAATCACGCGGAATTAAATTATTACAAAAATAATGGCCAGATGACGAATTTTACATACCAATCTAATAGTACACTTCACTAGCTATTTTATGAAACAAAAATTTTCAATGGAGCTTTCCCCTCGCGTTTTTCTTTTCTTTTTTTTTAATGATATTTTTATAATTTTACCGACAAAACTTTAAAGATATTGACTTTTCCGGTGACGCAGGATTAAAGAAAATATAATTAGTGTTACACGTGCGTGACGGTAGAAAACTGGAACAGCGTAATATAATAATAATAATTCATGTTATTATCAGAGAGAAAAGTGAAATTGTAGAAAATTACGTATGTTTTCAATGTTTTACCAACTGCATTAAAGCAAATATGAATTTCAACTAAATTATCAGTAATTTTAGCTGTTCCGCAAAATGTTTAAAATATGACCGAATGATGTGTATAGAAGTCCAGTATCGCAATGTACAGAGACTCTATTTGATGGGCAATTATGCGAGCGGTATTAGCCGTACACAGGCAATTTGTAGCGTGCGCCAGATTTTGCGATGAATCGTATATCGCTTCATAGTTATCGATCGGTCGCAAACCTCCAGCACGTGCCGACAGCTCCGAGGGCTCATAAAAAATTCAAAACCCCGAGCTCAAGGAACTCGATCAGTCTTTAAGACGTTGAACCTTCACGGTTTTAGAAAATTGAAAATTATAATACGATTTTCTACTGCTTCGCTTAACTGAAATCCCAAAACCTGCTAAACTTTCCAAACCTACAAGAATTTCCAAATCCTCAAATCCTCAAAAATCTCCAAACCCCGAAAATGTTCAAATCTCCAAAAATGCCTCAACCTCCAAGAATCCCTAAACCTGCAAAAATTTGCAAAAATTAACAAAAATGCCCCAACCTCCAAAAATTTCCAAACCCCCAAAATCCTCAAACCCCCAACAACCAAATTCAAATTGATATAATTTTTCCGCATGCTGCAAGCTCTAGTAAAAATTAGTTCACTCGAACACTTGATGATAAAAATGATTTTTTAAATCTGGCCATTGAATAGCGTCTATTATATTCGATCGCCGAGGGAGTTACCTTCGTGTTAACTTTGTCAAAGCCACCGAGAAACCCTTGTAACTAGACAATGGATCTTAATAGCACGACACGGTCACACAAAACACAAGAGTCAACAATTTCAATGAAGTTTTACCAAACTTCCACTGTTCCCTCGGTATAGTGAAATTCTGAACGAAGAATATGAGTTTCCTTGGAATTTCAAGTTTGTAAAGCCCATGGAAAGCATCTTTGGCATGGATGCCACTATGAAATATACTCTATAGAAAAGCTGTGCCATCTCACTTTTGGAAATATTCTATCAAAAATTCAAAACCAGACATAAAACACATCTTGCATGTTATTTCCCTCTCCAGACTGCGTGAATATCATAACCAAGATGCTCTATCAAATGTTTCCTTTGGGGATTGGAACTTATCTGCTCGCTTAAGTACTCTCAAAACGGACATTTTCATGCAAACACTTTTCCCAGAATTTGTATAAGAGGATATGAAACGTTGTAATCTCGAGAAATTAAAAATACTATTATGTTTCGAAATCGAAAATACATAAATTGTTTTTTTACTTCTGGTTGTTGAAATTGTGATAGAACATTTTTATTTTCATTTTGATATCAACAAATGTAGCATATGGATGGAGTAATAAAATAATAATAACTATACTGCGGATCTTTATGCAAAATAAAAAATGTTTGTATTGATTGCAAGGCAGAGGAGCGAAATAGAAATTTCTTTCTTCTTTTAATTATCTAATGAAGCTGAAACCAATGCATTGATGTCTTTAAATCTTTTTAATATGTTCACTGCTTTAAATTGTGTCTTTAAAATGTGTCTATTTTTGTGATAAATGCATAAAATCCGCAGTGTAACATTAGTCAAGTAGTCCAGGTCTGTGGCTAAAGAATCACAGAAACTCGGAGACCGTTAGATAAGAATAATAGTTTAATATCAATACGGACGATTCAATATCGACGATCACAAATACAAGACAAACGTACTCAAAAATTACGGACACCGGAGACCGGTCTGTGAAAGAAGATCGGTAGAAAAAGTCTCGGATTCGCAGTTCACCCTTCAATTTGGAAAGCGAGGCCAACTTTGTGCCCGCCGCGTTGCACATTCGCGCAGTCGACGTTGAAAGACAGAGCCGCCGTGATTTGCTCGGCGAGCTGTTGTTGCAAGCTGAAGCCCAATTGCAGATCCGTATTGAACTTGCACCGGAACGTCGATTTGTCGTCGATGATGTATTTCGCTCCTGCGCCCACGGTGTAATCTTGGCTTCCGCCGTTTTTATACATCAGACCGTTTATGGCGGTCTCCCATTCCTCGTTCACTTGAATGTAACAAGAAACCTTTCGTTAGTCACCGTAAACATGCATCGTAACCTGTGAATAGGTACATACCCAACAAAAACATCCTGTAAACAGGAGCCAAGTTCCTATGGCCGTAAAAAGTTGTGAGATCAAACAAAATACGGCCAAGGTTCGTCAGCTTAGAAATACCTCTTGCAATACTGAAAAAAAGCGTTTGTAAAAATTAGTTTAAAAGAACGCTATTTAATTTTTAAAGAGTTACATGGAGGGCTAAATTATTCAAACTTGGCCGTTGCTTTTTAAACTAATGGCTGTAAAAAGTGTTAGGCAGCGACCAAGTTTGAATAATTTAGCCCTCCAACTTTTTAAAAATTAAATAGCGTTCTTTTAAACTAATTTTTACAAACGCTTTTTTCAGTATTGCAAGAGGTATTTCTAAGCTGACGAACTTGGCCGTATTTTGTTTGATCTCACAACTTTTTACGGCCATAGGAACTTGGCTCCTGTTTACAGGATGTTTTGTTGGGATTTCATCAACCACCCCCAAATATTTAGATCAATTATATTATTTAACAAATATTATAAGCGTGTTCTAATTCCTTGTCATCCGTTTATTATTTTATATTTTGTAAAAGGGCAAAACATCGTTTCGCTAACACATTTGTAGAATATCGTTAGCTCTGATGACGTCGTGGACAATGTCATTTGCATACGGGTCGAGCATGTAACGAAGTCGATATTTTGAAAACTGGACGTTACCAAAAATTGTTGACAAAAAGCCCGATGAAAAATTTGTTCACCGTCACGGAGAATATTGAGTTTTCCCGATTTAATTGGGTCACCACGGGAAAAGATGGCCGAGGGAAGATCTTATTGTTAGTCTCGGTCAGCGAGAAAAAAATCGCGGATAGTTGTTAATGAGCTGTGAGGCGCATGGTTAACCTACGGGTTGTTATTTACTTAGGGGCTCAGTTAATTGCGTAACGCACGCATTCTATGAATATAATGGGGTGTTCGTTTACAGCTTACACCGTTACGAACCGTAATTGGAGCCCCAGCGATACGGACCCGCACGTGCAATTGTGCATCGTCATTTCAACTGACGAATTCATAACTACCGTCCGGAATAATCTTTATATGTTTATTAATCCGGAATAATGTCTTCGCGCGTTGCTTCAATCCGAGCGGAACACTGAACTTCATGCATTTTAAACAAACGCCGGTGAAGAAAGCAGAACTGTTTTATTAACGAACCTGCGAGCACGGTGGCGAATTTGACAATTTATCAGTTTACTGTAACAACTACGGATTTTCATCTGACATAGAAATGTTTTGCATTAGTTGAAACATACATGGACCTTCATCTCTTTTCAAAACTACTGCCGAGTTGAAAATGATACATCAGTAATTTTGGTTTCTTTAAATTTTTTACGATTTGTTTTATTCAAAACAGAAATTATTTTGAGATTAAATGTTTTATGCAACAATGTTGCCTGTCCAACCTCCACACTGGGAATTCTCACAAAAACATTTGGTTTGTACATACATTTTTACATAATCTATATTGTACGACAACAATCGTACAATTAAAAGCAAGTAAGTTCTATTATGATTGAAATTGGCAACATTTTGGTGCGGTTTGTTGTCGTTCGACGCTGACAAGTCGCGCTAAGCGAGTCTAAGAGAACGGATATGAGATTTCGCAATTTTCAGTCAAATCCCTGGGACACAGTTTTTAAAATGTGTTTTAATGAATGAGAGAGGGGAAATTGAAACGGAAGGGAGCACCGTGTGCCAGTTCCACGAGTTTCCATCAATTTTTAATAACCCGCCGGTTTCGAATAAAATGTTTCGCTGGAGACGCCCAGTTATTGTAATCCGCTGAAAATAATATTATATTATTCATCGTGATCTAACATTGCCGAATCGAGTCACAAATCATTATCTAATCACTACACTGTGAGTCTTAATGCATTATGAGAATATTTTACCTAATTTGCAACAAACTGGAGTGATATAAAAATTTGATTTCTTCCTTGATATTATGTTCTCCCAATGTTTTTACTGTTTTAAATTGCATCTACTCATTTTTGGCATAAATACATAAAATCAAAACATGAGAATAAAATTCTGCCAATTTTCGAACTTTGTAGACCGCGTAATGCAAAATTTCACCCGTGCAGCAGAATCAGTCGGAAACAGTTTCTACGGGGAAGATCACATTTCCTCGGACATTTTGAACGAAAACAAAAGAGACAATACCTTCCTAATTTTCAAAGCGAGCAAACAAGTTGGTCGAAAAACACAAGAAAAAGAATCGCGCATGCAAACAAGCCTGTCCGCGGGGAATGTAAAAAGCGGTGAAAAGGAAGATGCCACGATTCGAAAAAACGAAACGGATGGAAAGAACATCGAGAAAAGAAGACGTCGACGCACGGGAGAAAGAAAAAAGAGAAACGAGATCCCACATCCCGCCGCGGCTGTTGGTTCAGGATTATTTTCATCCATTTCCTTCGGATTTATTTTCGTCTTGGTAGAACCGTAATTACATTTCCTTCCGCGGGAGGCCTGGGATTATGAAGTATGCATTGGAAACGGGTAAAAGGTACGGTAATGCCTCGATCTATGCGATTCATTTAGTGATAGAGCTCTTTTAGTTCTAATTATTTCCCAGTGGTGTTATCCTATATCATGTTACGACCTCCAGGGCCCCTTAAGAGGTGCCTTGCGATATTGGAGGTGAATTTTCCATAGCAATCGTGCAAATCTCTTCCACACACGTCGAGAGTCCATTTTAGAATTGTTTCGCGGGTAATAAGTAGGAGGGCACCCCTAAACGAATAATGGTCGCCGAAGTAAGTTTTCAACCGTAATTGCGAATATTGATTCCGGCGTATAACGACGGCAACCCCTGTGCAAAATGGCCGCGCGGAAATTATGCACAGGACGGCTTCGTGTCCGCGCGGAACGCCGCGTCGCGTCGTGCCGTCCATTAGACCGGACGAATCGGAATTACCCGTTACTAGCATTCATTCGAAAAAGAATTAGCCTTACGCGGAATGATTCCGGTGTTTCATCACCGTGCATGATCCGGGAATTCGATGTGAAACGGGCACGCGGATACAATTTTAACCGTAATATCGGCAAATATTCCGCCAGGCAATTTTCATTCTGCTTTTTCAACGATCCGGTACTGTTGTTTAAAATTTCAATGAAGCCTCACTGATTCGTTTCTGCTATCCGATTCGACGAACTGCGCGTTGATCGAACGGTTTGTGGTTCGCGATTGTCTCTTTATTTATTTACCAGGGAAAGTTTGGAAATTGTCTAGAAAAAGGGGACTGGACAATTGCGAGGGGCCTTGAATTATGTTGTCACTTGGATATAGTTCCCGTGATACCTGTAAAACACTTTTGCTGAAGTTTGATTGCGTGTATGACACATCAGTAATTTTGCATAGTAGACCTTGACAAGTTCTAATGGTTTATTTATAGGAAGAGGAAATGCATCCAGAAACGGAATCGATACTGTAACTATCGCTTCTAGAAAAGGAGGAATTCAAAATTGATTTTTCTATGCAGATTTTATTTTAGTGAAAATTGAAATTTTCTGTAGTGTAAAGAAAAGTAAAAAGGGTTTAGACTTTGGTTATAAAGATCCAACTGTGTTTTTTTTTACAAAAGCAGTCTAAAATAGCATGGTACAGTAAAAGCTCCTTCGTTGTCCAAAGGCCGGGGGGCTGAGCGGACAACGAGCGTGCCCGGACACTATTTTTGATTTATGACTGCGTCTAGATATCGCGCCGACCGCGCCGAGCGACTTCAATACATAGGAAGCCCAACATAGAGAAGGACAGAATGAGATACGGATCGGGTGACCGAAGCGTGTCGCCGTCGCCGGCACAGTTTAAAGGCCCACATTGTTGCTGTTGCTCGTTGCCTTCGAAACTTTGACCGTCGATTAAACCACTAAATACAGTTGAAACTATATCGTGTTTGGTGTCATTTTAATCAGAGAAATGCCAGAAATAAGTTAGTGAACGTCCCATAAAGAAATAATGAAAATTAAGAAGTTTGAAAATTCGGTTTACTGGAGTCAATGTCGTGGTGTTCACACCGATATACCCGAGCCGACATCAATCGACGCCGCCTACGGAGCGACTCGGCGTTGACAGGCAGTGGAATGGGTAGGCACTGGACAACGATCGTGCCCTTGATTTTGGACAACGAAGGAGCGATTACTGTATTACGATAATAAGCATGACCGGGGATAAAATTAATTATTGTTGACTCTCGATAAAAATAAAGCGAAGCAGTTCATAAACATAGCAAAGTATAAAAGATATTATTGTGTTCTTTCGATAAAAATAATGTAAAGCAACATGAAATAACAATGTTAGAAATGGCTAAAGTTAAAATAACACAATAGAACAATAATACGTTGTCGCCCAGAGGACAATGCCGTCAAAAACACGAACGCAATTTTTCTGCTCCAACATTTTTAATTCGCGCATGTCATATATGATAAACAGAGTAAAACGACTGGACCAACAGAATATAAAAATGAAATTCGTTATTGGATGTTTGCGTTGGACTCGAGTTACTGTTTTCCTATCGTATTGGCATGGATAACAAGGTAATAGGAATAAATTGCATTTCCTCGTCTGCCTCGCCCCGAAATGTACAGGTAAACAGCCTGGTTAGTGTTATTGTTTCTTCGCCTGGAGCAGCACGCGATCAGAGCTTCAATATTTATCGATTAAACCCGGCAAGCCGAATAAACGGGCCAGCGATATTGTATTCCGTTCGTTTTCGATCGCCGCGGACAAGGAACTCGGTAATTAACGAGCGCGGCGCCCAGACTTCGATAATTGGGAAGAAGTTTAGAAACGCGGAGCAACGTTTTAATTGCTTCCCATAGAAATTGTCTGCGGAGAGAAAGAAATTTATCCATGAAAAAATCCAATCTCCTAAAGACATTTAATTTTTCACCATAAGGAACAATGATTCAAAATTGAAATTTTCCATGAATTTAGTAACAGCAATTTTTACATCGATTATTTCTCTTTTACAATCGAGTTTAATAACGCACGAAAGGTGTATCTTTTGGTTTCTTAAAGGAGAAGTCCGTTTTCCTCTTCAAACGATCGAATTTCATAATTCATAAAAATAATTGATGAAAGATAAGAATTTTATATAAACATTGCCTCATGAACCGAGTGTTCCCCGAACAAAAAGACAAGAAAGACAGTGAAAGAATCATTGAAAGCGATGCGCCGCGCCGGCACGTGTCCAAGAGGATGCACTCTTCATCTACGGGTACGGCGGGAATCCACAATGTACCGTTTAATGAAATTGCAATCCCCTTTGCATTTCCTCTGGCAAGAAGTTCCCTTTGTGATGATTCCACCCTTGCTCGGACATTCGCAACGTTTAAACTGCGCTCGTGAGACCAAAGTTCGCGAACAGATTGCCAGCGAGAGAGGATCCTGTTCCCTAGCTAGCCGGAAGTCGATGGTCCTAAAGAACTAGCCGGTGTGTAGTTGCTTTTGTACCCTTTTCACCCCTCTTTCTTATCTGCGAAAGAGATTACACGCTGCCGACGAAATCAGTTTTCAACCTCCCCTCCAAGTTCCTGGAACGACGACCTTCGACTCCACCAACGCGTTCGATGCTTTCCGCGAAGAATTGCAAAGGCAAAGGCGATGAATCACCCTTCCAAATACTTGAATCTCTTATCGGGAATGAATACACTCATTTGTGCTCGCTTTTATCTCATTTTTAGCTTACCGAAGGTCCCTCCAAGATCGAATTTCACCCTGTAGAAATTTGATGTGGGTTGGAAACAGTGGAGAATGGTGATGGTAATTTTAGGGATGTTCGTTTAGGGCATTTGTGTTTTAATGAATTTGTTATTTAACGTTGCTTTAAATTGTTTCGTGTCCAGCCATAAGCTGGCTTTTTAATGAATTTGTTTTTACTGCTTACACCATTACGAGATCGAATTTCACCCTGTAGAAATTTGATGTGGGTCCGAAACAGTGAAGAATGGCGATGGTAATTTTTGGGATGCTTGCTTAGGGTATTTGTCTTTTAATGAATTTGTTATTTATTTCATGAAGAGTGCATCCTATAGCTGGCTCTTTAATGAATTCGTTTGTAATGCCTATCACCAGAATTGTGAATAAATTTAGGTGTGACGTTGAGCATAATAAATCCATAATTGTACGGGGGTAACAAAGAGAATGTTTGGTAGAATCGGATAGAATTGGTGATCTACTGTGAGATATTTGAAGGTCAAGAAGATGGATATGAATTAAAGCTTCACCTTTGTACATAACGGACAGTCCGAACTCTTGCGGTATCGAGTTGCATCGAAAGTGAAAGTCGACGTCCCGGTAGCTGAAGGCCATGCCGATGTCGTTCTTCGTCAACCTGTTCGTCTCTGTGCTGAAACCACCCTGGTATCCGATTAAGAGACCTTTGATGGCGGCGACTATAGACCCCAGAATGTTCACGTTCGAGTTCATATCGCTGGCTGTAACATAGAACACAATGCCGTAGTGCGCGAACGCCTGGACGCTATCAAAGATCGTTTCATTGATTCCAACGATTTTTTAACCGCGTTTTCACAAACTTTCCTCCCACAACTTTTACATTAAATTATATTATGTTATATTGGAAACAGTGACGCCATTGGGAATCAAATTGTAGCATTGAATTGCTTGCATTGTTGCGGATATTCCATCCATCTATTTCATATCATGTTAGAAAGAGTAACAAAATTATAAATTAAATTACAGCATTGAATTGCTTCCATTTTTCCAGACGTTCCAACCACCTCTCTCATGTCATATCGTATTAAAAAGAGCAGAAAAATTATAAATTAATTTATAGCGTTGAATCGCGCAAAAATATACAGGATTACAATTGTGTTGAATAATTTCCAACAAGTTGAATAGTAATTAATCCAGTGCCTGGCACGAGGACAAGTATACCCATTTGTACAAAAAACGCGACACTAATTTTCAACTAATGTGAATGCGTATGTTAAAGCTAAGAAAACGTGGTAAAATATATAAAAAATGGGATACATGGGAATACAGTACGAAAATAAAATGGAAATATAAATATATAAAATATATAAAATATATAAAAATTAATGAGGCCTATGGGGTAAAAACTTAGATACAGTTGAAGCATAAAAAAAATGTTTCAAACGTGCCACGTCCATGGTTTCCGTTAAATTATTTGATCATCTAGTATGAGGCGTACTGTCCCGTTGAAAATTCTGACAAAATTCCGGGAGGTTTTCTGGTTTTTTTTTTGTAAAATTGCGTCGGTTTTATTGTTGGAAATTTGGCGTTAATTATGTAATGCGCCTCAAAGGGCGAATATTTTCAGTCCAATTATCAAGAATGTTTTTCAGTCCACACATTTCTCGCGGAAACCATTTTTATGGCGGAGCCGTTCGCCTTTGAAGGGCCGCGTTCTGCATGCGACGCGTTAAACGAAACGTTGATTGGATTTATTAGCGAGTGAAACGCGCAGAAAAGATAATTCCTTGCGAGGTTGAATTTTTTTCAATAAAATTCCTCCGCTTCTACAAATAGCTCGCTAATAAGGAATGCGCATGACAATCCAAACGCTGCAGAAAGAATTCACTCCTTTAGTTTCGAGGGTGAACGATTGAATTCATTTTTACTGTCAAAGAGGATTTACACAGTTCACAATTTTATAAAAATTATGAAAACTTGTACAACATTCGTGGTGTGGATTTTTTCAAATATTCAATACATTTTCCTCGGGGATTAAATCATGTATCAATCACTGGAATATTGTGAAAGTAAATAGTTGAATTATTTATTTGCAAGATTAGGAGCTGAAAGGGCGAGTTTCATGTTGCTAATATAGCACTCATCCTCGACGGATTAAAAGTGCATGTAAAAAGACCATAGTCGAGTTGTCTCATGAACAGAAAATCCGGAAAATACGGTTCTGCAAATGTTTTTATAAATCGGAACGGTTCAAAATATCCAAGCCGTTTGAAAAACACAAGTGTTCAAAAATTCAAATGCAATTTAATGTTACATGTACCACTGTGTAATTTGTGTTAAATGGTAAATAAAATTTTAAAAATTGCAATTCGGATTATGAAGGATAGCCATTTGCGAGTTGAAAGCTATTGTTCGGCTGAAAATTTCAATCACGGCTCTAAAAATATGAATCGAAAGGTGCCCTTATTTTCTGTTATCGCGACAAAGGGACGAAAATGATTGAAAAAAAAGAATTCCGGCCAACCCAAGCGTTCAGACCTTTATCAGATCGATTTATTCTTGGGCTAATTAACCTTTCGATGGCGGAGCAACCGTGAGAACAAGAATATCGGTGGAAATGTTTCCGCCTCCGACGGTCTATGGCGTTTTGTTGGTAAACATCAAACGCTCCGTTTCGATTCCCACCGTCTCGGACGTCGAAACTCGAATTTACTCGCGAAACCATTGTTTCTCTGACCCGCGTTTAGTTAGTGTCGACAGTGAGGCATGTCGTGCGCAGTGCATCAACTTGGATTTTCGTTCCAGTATTCTTAAATCGCTGTCCAAAAGGTGAGCATTCTCATTAGATCATTGATCTAAGTAATTATAAAACGTCTTTGGAACAACATTTAACATTTAACATTCGACTGACACTCGGTGAAACTGAAATCCGAAAAAATTTGCATTACATCGTCGACGTTTCGATATTCAAATCACGACATTAAACTCCGTTCCTAAAATTTCATTATGCATTAATTCCGTGGCTCCAGAGGAAACAGTGTTTCTGGAATCATTAATTCCTGTAAAATCGAATAAACAGGTAGGAAATCCAAATCACTTATTCAAATGAGGACGGCCAATATTCTACCGGCACGGCACCATGCGCAAACGATAATAATTTATTTAACGAACGCTTCGACGTATTAAGTACACAATGTGCAATCGATTTCTCGCAACGGAATGCTTCAAACCCGTCGACTGCTCAAGATCCTTTTACTGGAAATAGGGGAAAGTCGTTGACGTCATGACAATTAATAAATTCTGCGAATTTTATGTACTCGTGTACTCCCCAAGAAAAAGAGGGGAAACATGCAAATCGAACTCGATTTCATATTTTCCAATGACACACGCAATCGAGAAAAGTAATATCTGGCAAAATATCGAAACTTTTCGAAAGCCGACGGTGGGCGTAACGTTGCCGTTACGAGTTTTAAATAAATCAAGCAACGCGTTCTATTCGTTATTGTTCGTCCTCGCGTTGCTATTATAAAGCCCGCGCGCGTGGAGTGTTCTCCAAAAACACGCGATCATTCAGTCAGGCGTTCGCGAAATTATTTAAAGACTGAAACAAACTAACAGATCGAACAGCTCGCGTTGATTATCTCCTTGACGCAGGTGGCGCCGATTTTGATCGTTTTCGCGGTGGTTGACGGGTTGTAACTAAGCTCCGTCTGAAATCCGACGTCCGCGATCATGGCTGGATTCAGAATGTGACCGACCGTCACCGTTCCATCCAACGTCCATTTTTGCAAAAACGTCCCGCATTCCTCTGTCTTGTATTCTGCACCTGCGGTGCCAGACAACTGCAATTACGAAATTAGTTATAACTATTCTGGAATGGAATCACTCGCTCAGAGAATCTCTACTTTGCTGGAAAGCGATGCTACTTTTGTGAATTTTATTTAAACTAGTGGAGACGTTGAATTTAAACTTTGCGGGTTTGTTGGTCAGTCTTTGTAGAATATATAGGAATTTTTTGGGATGCGAATAATTACTATGTCCAAAGTTACAGCGTTTTTATCATAACGTCTTAAAAAATGGCGAAGTAGAGAGACCACTTAAGGTTCGCATTTGTTAAATAATTTAAATATTTAATGCTCGTTCGTTTATGCATGAAATCGGATAAAACAATATATTTAAAAATTGGTGCCCGTGAAAGCTTCTCTTTGACAGAATGTAGCTGTAACGTGTGAATGAAGTTCATTCGGACGTGAATTTCATCAGCGCGTAAAATATGAAAATAATTCGACGGGAAATAATTTCAATTTTCTATAATATATTTCACAAACATCGGTATTAATTATATTCAATATTCTATTGAATCACTAGACTCCGGATTTTATGCATTTACAACAAAAATGAGCAAGTGCAATTTAAAACAGTGAAAATATTATAAAAGATTTTCAGAGTATTAATATATTATTTTCATCACATTAAAATGATTAATGAAGAATATAAATTTATATTTAGCTCCTCTGTGTCTTGCAATTGATGCACAAACTTTTTATTTTGCATAAACATCCGCAGTCTATAAATCACTAATAACATATTTAAGAAAAACTGAAACTGGTTAATTTCTATTCTTTGACCAACACTTAGCACACAAAGGATTGAAATGACTAAATACAATTGGCATTCTTGTACCTTTTTGCGGTCGCAGTCGAGGGCCAAATCGCTGTTCATATTCAGAGGTTCGCCAGATGTTTTACAGGTCAGCTTGATCAGACTTTTGCCATAGTGGTAGCCCATTTTGAACACGTTTCTCGCGCTTTTCCCCAGGTCCGTGTAACTCGGTACGCTCATTATGCATGAGACGATTCGAATAGGTCAACGACGAATAACGAGATAGGGGCCGATCGGATTAGCTGCAAAAGATAGTAATTTTTACGACCCCGTCAGCTCTCGGTGAGATTAGCGAAATTATTCGAACTGGCTCGGATGGAACGTGTTAACCGGCTCGGTGAGCTTATTGCGAAGGAGTTGCAGGCATAGTGATTTCATGTCGAGAAGTTCAAGCGTAGGGGTTAGGGGAACGTTTACCAGATTGTAACGTCGATGGGACGAATCTCGGCGACGATCCATCCGACGGTTCCCAACATCGCCGTCCTTAACCTTCGTCGAAACGGTGGATCGCTCGCCGAGATCACGGGGGATATATCCTAGTCAACAGATCCTACTTATCAGTTCTGACAGGGATTAGTCGATAACACGGCCACTGACGTTTCTCGCGATTTGGACGAATCATTACGATCATTACCGAGCACGTCGTGGAAGGCGGCGATTTCAGAATGTTGTGTCTGGTCTTCGAATTTGTTTCGTTCGTGATGAACACTGGCGTATTCGATGGTAATAATGGTCCCTATTAAACTTTTCTCCCTTAATTTTATAACGCGATTTTTCAATATTATTTTTGGAGAAGCGCGAGATGATGAATTACGAGAAAATATTTTTCTGTAATTTCTATTATTTTTTATAATTATAGCCCATGTTTTTTACCGAGCGAGGTCTCGATCAATCTTGGCAGAATTGAGACTCGAGATTAAGAAATTTCTCCGATGTGTACTCGTTTACCTTTCTTGTAAAATGTCCCTGCTAAATTCGAAACGATTTTTTAATGTCACTTGCGGAAGAATATAGGGTAACGGATAATGCCTTCGAAGACAATCTTTTTCTATTATAGCGTAATTACGGACCTCGTTTTCGTAAGCGTGTTCGTAATTAACGCCGGGGGAAATTAAGGCCGAGGACTAAGGAATTTCTCCCCGCTCATACTCGTTTTTCTTTCCTACAAATCTATGTCTTTGCTAGGTAGAAAACGATTTTTGAATGTCACCTCTGAAAGAATGTGAAATAATGAGAAATTGTTTTGAATAACGTTTTTTACAATCATCTTCCATTGTAGTGTAATCATGGTCCTCGTGGTCCTAAGCGAGATCGTAATTAATCCTGGGCGGAATTAAGACTCGAGACTAAGGAATTATTCCGTGAACAGAAAATCTATTTGGTTGAAATATTTACTTCGTTAGCAATCAATGTCTGTGATAATGGCTTGGATAATACAATCTTTTCCAATGTCTTTTATTAATAAGACGATTACTCGTAAACAAGACCATCGATTGTGCCAATTTAAGTACGTAATTATCGCGATATCGAAATCGATTTCCCAATTGTCGGCAAATTGTGCCCGGGACGCCTATTATTTCCCACCGGCTAACTGGTTTTCAGATAACCAATGGGAGACTTAAATTTCGTTACACGTGGCGATGGGAATTGATAGTCGCCATAGTGAGAATAAAAAAATCGCCTGTAACCAGAGAAACAATTATCTCGCTGCCACAGATTATCATGAACGATGTATTTTATTCAGAAATTAATCAACCGTGCTGAAACTTTTTTGAAAGTCAAATGAGTTCCACCACATGCGTTCCGATCGCAGAATTTGTTAATAATTTCAATTGTATTGATACTCTGAGTATGCAATTTTGTTGTGTAAAATGTCATTCGCAGTTTTCAATCATGTAAACGACATTACTGAGACACGATCGTGGACATTTACCCCAAGGGGATGTGACAATCGAATGACGGCGCTCGAATCGAGAGTAAACGGCAAATAATTAATATTTATATTTTATCGGGATTAGGGGACATCGCAATGCAAATTCCCGTTCGATTCGAGGAACAACTCCCGTTGCAATAACTGCAACGTGAATGAATGATTTGCTCGTTTCGCGAGCGTTAATTTTGCAGCACGTGCGCCGTTTTATTTGCAGTGCCGCGCCGCGCCGCGCCGGCGAAAAGACTCCGCGCGTTTCGAACAATTGGTTCTGCGGGATGGTCGCGTGTCGCGGGTGAAATCTCTGATAAATTTATTTCTCGGGTTCGTGTCGCAGATTCATGCTTTCGTCCACGTGCCAGCCTGTTGTTGTTACTGATCGTTGAGAAAATTCTCACATTGTTATTCCCCGCTCGTTGCTCGTGTTTCTGATTACAATCTGCGTCGGAAGTCGGGTCTCACGACACCGAGATCCTATCTCCGTTACACTGATCGCTTTTACTCGGAAACTTCGTGACAACGTACACCTTTAGTGGGAAAAGTGTGTGTCGGTACATTTCCCCATTTTTAATGTGTAACAGTTTTAATAATGTATCATATATTCATCATTTTTTTTTATTTAGCACTCCTGTGGTTGCTTTGATCGAAGATTTTTATAGAACTGCATACATTTCTGCAGTCAATCTTTAATTATTACTTTTGCATTCTTCAAACTGAAACTGTTTTTTCGCATTCAAGGTTACTTCGAGGTCATTGTGCTAAAACGGCCTCCACAGGATTTTTTTATGACCATCAGATGCACGCCTTAAAACCGTGTAGATTCTATTTAGTCATTTTTTCTTATTTTCCATAGTAGCGCAAATCATTTATAAAATTAAAAACCTGTATAATCCATGGTTCTAACCATCGATATATTGGATAATCGATGCTACGTTCTTTTTATCAGAGACGATAATTTTGCACCTCCATGGTAGAACGTTTAAAAGCTTTTTCATTTTGCACATGTTTTTATTTTTGTGTGTGTGAACGATGGAAATAGAATTCTTAAGAAGTAACTTGTAACCTACATATATTATGCAATACGGTTTCTAAGAACTTAGGAAACGGTGGTCATCCATTTAGTTGATATATTTCCCGGCCTCAATTGAATCAATCTTTTAAACGTCCTATGACCCAATAAGGACTCCGTAATCTTCGAGGCAGACTTACGAACAGAGATTAGGGTCGAAGTGAATCCCGTTGCATCGAGACAACCATTATACGAATTAGCTGGCATCGCTGTGAACTGACGTCTCGCGTGTTAGCCTAATTTCCTGTGATGCCTGCTAGCAACATTGGCGTTATTCTACGGAAAAATTAAACTATCCAAAGTTTCAATGAGACTTGGCATTCTTTAATAGAACTGAAGAAAGTTTAGCAAATAAACAAGCGATTTCGTGAAACGTATACTTAAATTAGACGTATTCGTATCATTTTATTTATCTCCTTTTTCAAATAATGAGATAATACATTCATTAAATCAAATTAAAATAATTTAATTCGTTCGAATAATTACGAGGGATGAGCAAACATGATGAATTGATATCCAATATTCGAGCAATCCAATTAATATTTCCAACACTGTAACCAATACATCATGAGCTACATCTACGCTGTGGATGTTTATACAAATTGTTATTGTATAGCAATAGCAATAACAATTTGTCATCAAAATAAAATATGAATTTGCTATCAGAAGTGCACTAAAACTTTAAGCCCGATTTTCTCGAGAACGGAGCCCGATAAGAACTTCGATTCTACATTTTCGGTGCAGTTTTTGCCGTAGATCAAGTCACGAATAACTGGAGTACTCCGTACAAGCGGTGTCCAAAAGAATTTCGATAGAAATTTCGCGGGTCACCGAAGGATTCAAGTAACTCGCCGCGAGTGGCCCCACACTAATAAGTTCTTTCTTGCGACACAATCTTGTCGGGGCAGTTTACCAGAAAGTTTCCCGAACCCGGGGACATCTATATACGTCAAAGTCAAGCAACCGAATGTAGGATTCCGTCCGAGGAGTCACGAATGTCCGAGGAATGTTCCAAAGCTCCAGTTTCGGATTCATGTCGATAACAAAGTTCAAAATTATTATGGGTGGAAAGAAAATTATTTCTCAGGGGTGTTTTCTGCAAATGACCTTTGAGTGACCATTTTTTAAAAAGTTTTGTGCGATGTTCCATCACGTAACTACAGTAATCGCTCCTTCGTTGTCCTGAATCGTGGGCACGATCGTTGTCCAGTGCCTATCCACTCCACTGCCTGTCAACGAGAGGATTAGGCCTGCGTGGATCTGGTCGCCAGATGTGTCCCAGGACTGTCTAGACCCGCGCAGAACGGAGAACAATAGGAAAGGAATATGGCAAGGAAATAAGGAGTTTTTTAAAGCCAGACAGTTGACTGCTTTTGACTCCGAATGCTTTTTTTTGTCATTTAACTAGCCGTTTCACTAAAGACGCAGTCATAAATCAAAAATAGTGTCCGGGCACGGTCGTTGTCCGCTCAAACCCCCGGCCTTTGGACAACAAAGGAGCTTTTACTGTACTATGTTCCATCACATAACTATTGTGTATCCAAGTTTCAATATGGTGAAATGGGTGGACCATTGAGAAACTTCCGGATCCTAAACTTTGCAGATTTAAAAGACCACTATCTCCAATTACTTTCACCCTTCTCCACCCTTTTACTCGAGAAACCCGTTGATCTGGAGAACGTGGTCGCGAAATCTGTCCGACGTCGTTGTTAGACTAGGATCGATACGATCCGTGGATAAGCTCGCTCCTCCGCGACGTATTGCAAGATCAATCCTGACGGATTCCCGTGAAATCTTTCTGTTCCCATTGTAATTCGGTTTTTATCACCGGCTGGGTTTTATACGTTCCCGGTGCACTCTCTCGCCTTTGTTGTGGTAGTGGCTCACGGCTCTTCCCGGTGTAACGTTAACATTGATAGCGCGACCTGCCTGCTGGGAGCTAGAAAGACTTTGTCCTTTTGTATCGGAGTCGATAGGAACCGAGATCCACGAATTTGTTACTTAAGATCCTGCGGAGAAGATAGAATTCAGTTTTGTAACTCGATCTTGAGGCTCCATTGAATTATTCTGAAGTTACCAATGGCTTGGAGTTGATATTGCTCCAATAAAATAGTCGAACTTACATTATATTCGATATCGTTCTAACAAAATATTCAGGCTTCTATTTTCTTTAATATTGTTCCGATAACATTCTTAAGCTTACATTTCCTTTGATATTGCTCTTACAAAAGGTTCAGATTTATACTTTCTTTGACACCGCATTAACTAAAGTGTCCAGTTACCAACGCGGTGTCACATTTTTACAGATTAAAGACAGTACTGCAGCGGTACCTTTGAAAAATAAAATTCACTCAACTGGATTCGCACGCAGCAGCTTCCATCCCGCAAATTCTGAAAGATACTACTCAACAGAAGCTCATTTCCCTCATAAAAACCATCACCGTGGTCGAGATAATATGCAAACGGAGCTGAAACATTTTTTTTACAGTGTTCCGCATAGTAAAACAGTGTCTGAAACGAATAAACGTTCACAATCTAGGGATCGCGCGACGCACAAAGATAGAGGTGCAATAAAACACTCGCGAGGCACGCCGGGAAAAGGAAGCGACATCAAACGCACGTGTTTACTGTTCATCGACACGTACCTTTCGGACGGCATTGTGTGCAGGAATACAAAGGCTTCGAGTAACAAAGAACTCCTGTTATCTTTTGGTATATTTATGACAATACGTCGCGAGCAATATTAGAGACCGTGTGCCGTCGTCGTCGACCGTGGGAAGGAATCAATAAGGCAATTTTTATCGCAAACAAGCCGGGCAACGTCGCGTCGCGTCGTCTCGAAGCCTTTATCTAGCCTCCATCGCGGAAAGCTCGGAGCTTTTTTCTTTTCTCTGGACCCATAGTCTTACGAAACATCAATCCTGTTCGACAAAAGTCATTGTGGTCGCCGGCATGCGATTTTGTAATTTTTATTGCGAGGGTGGTCTAGTGATCATTAAGTTCATTTAACAAGAAACAATATAAAAATTCGAGAACTATATTGTATTGGGTTTGCAAGAGAGTCATTTCGGTATTTTAAGGTGAAGTGGAGCCCAATTTTTTTATTCAAGCAATGAACTTTAATGAATAAAATATTTTCCTTTTCGTTCGATGATCTTTTCTCAGAAAGAACAAAAAACATTTTATTGATTCAAGTTCGTCGCTTGAATAAAGAAATTCGATTTTTATTTCACCTTAAAATACCGAAATTACTTTCTTGCCAACCGAATACATAAAAATTCAGAACAAATTCGATCACGTTGGCTGTGTTAAACTCGTGCTTCAAAGTGTACCGAATCGTCCGACTCTGGAGAGTTAGCATTCGTTAGTTCCCTGGCTCTGGTGCCGCCTTCTCGAAACAGTTCACGCGGAATGAAGTTAATGATAACCCATTCGCAAAGCGGTGTACACGCGGCGCTGACTCTCGTAACTAGCGCATAAGTTTCTAACTGTGATTCACCGTAGTTGGCCCCCCTTCTCTCGGAACGATTCGACGAATTTCCAATTAACGGCATTTACCCCGCGGCTTCGCTGAAAATAATTCTGCTCGACGGCAATCTACTACTCTCTTGCCGAGTTTTTGGCACTTGACCCCGAGGAACTCGAAAGTTTCCTCGCGTGCGGCCATTCGTAAACTGTCTTATAGTAGTACTGCATTCACAATATTCGATCTAAGAAAAACGAATATTCCTTCCACGGCGCTGCCTCGGTCGCCGAGCAGCGTCAAGAGCGAACATGTCGCGTAATCCGATTTTTCTTAGATCGAATCTTTACTGTATTACGTCTGGCCAATTACGATACTGTTCTTTTCAACTTCGAAATTTTTATCCTTATTAATTCCTTGAAAGAAAAAGAATATTTTTATTTGTCAATTAGTCAATTTGATTTGGATACTGTCCTTTCGAGTTTCAAGATTGGAACTTTAAGAGGAGACGCTTCGTTACGTGTGGAAAGTTTCAATAGGCAGTAGAAAATCCCAGTGACATTAGGAGAAATCCTCCAGAGCTGTTTCTATGTGTTCGAACGGACAGAAGCCATAGTGAACAGCTGTTGTGAAGCAATGCTTTGACCTAGAAGTGTCTGCAGCTCATTGAAAAACAATGGAAAAAATGTGTCCTTCCTACAAAATCGAATAATAAAATCATTATAAACATTGTAGCTACTAGTACATCATACAGTAACATAAAAATTAAGAAGTTTCCCTCTTGGAACATTTTTGAAAAAGTATTGTTTTATGATGGCGATCATGCCATCCTTCGATAAGAAGACGAAGTGCCATTAAAGTGATCTCGATAAAACTGCTGTAACTTTGAACAGCGTCGTTGATATCGCGTAAAAAATTCCTGTATGCTCTCCAGAGATTCATAAACAAAGGTCGCATAGATTCAAACCGATATCTTTACTAGTTCTATTACAAAAAAATCTCGAACACCCCCATTCATAAACAACTCAAGTCTCCAAAGCGTAAAGAACTCGTCCCGATGAAACTACTATAACGTCAAGAAAAATAATGATTATTCAATAAAGAAATTCCTGTATGCACTCCAAAGATGCGCGAACAAAATCCCAGAAATCAATTCTGTCATGCTCACCAGTTTCATGGCGAATAAAATGTGTAAGCATCGCTTTAAATAACTTCGCTATCAAATAACGTTTACACTATCTTAAAGTCGAATACGACGAAAAGCTAAATACATATTTCACATTTCCACTACTGTAAATCGAGTAATATGTCTGTGAAAATATCACGTGTTTCGAATTCGTCTCGATGTCCTCTAAATATGGTAAAAAGAACAAATATGTGTTCCTATTTGTGAAACCCAAAGTGACACCTCGCTTTCGCGATGAAAACAAACTGTTCTCGAAATTTTTGTGCACTCCATACCCTGCAACTCTTGTAAACTTTTTTTTGTCAGATGGCTGCAAGTGGGTGGAAAATCGTGCGTCGCGTTAGAGGAAACACCCTGTATAGAGAAAAAGTATGAGACAGATATCTGCGGACATTCGTAGGGGTGGGATGCCCTTTACAAGGAACCGTATCAATTGACGGAGTTAATTTTTCCTGTTGCAGCCGATGCTTGCTGAAACGAAACGCGGCGGCGCCGGTAGGGCCGAAGAGGGTGAAACCGAGGATGGCGTGGAATATTACAGGCTGAGATCGTTTTCTATAACAGCGAACGGGGTCTACAACCTCGGCGATTCGTTGAAGAGCCGCCGTAGCAGGAGCATCAACAGTGTCACATCCTCCGGCACTAGCTGCAGCAGCACCAGAGAGGCGAGATTGCTCAGGTGAGAATTAATTAACTATCGGCTAACTGTTTACCCGAACCCGTCGTCTCGTCTTACCGAGCTCTACATCACTCTGACCTGCTCTGTCCTACTCACTCGATTATTACTTAATCATTTTCGATGCACGCCTCGGCAGTCGGCTCGTTAAAAATTAGGCACGCGACGATGCCCGTGTCACTCCAACGATCACACTCGGGATTTAAGAAAAAATGTCAAAAAACACCGAAATTTTTATTGAGGATCTGCGGTGATCCTGATGGTCAGTGTTCTTTTGTGTGTAAAATACTTTTTTATAGAAAATAGTTCAGTGAAATTTTAGTGGAAAGTGCAATTCAAGATAAAATGCAATCAAAATATTAAATTACAGTTTTTCGAAGATCTAAAACTAAATATTTTCTTTGGCATTGTTCTTCGACTTTTTTTTTTAAAGCACTGTGCTTATAGCTATTGGACAACGGCGTTGAATAAAGGAAAAATTGATATTTGTTGAACTACGGAGAGAATCTAAAACAAGCAAGCAACAAACCTGATTCACCGATGAAGCGACTGCGTGGGAGAGAAATTAATGGCACAACTTTACCGAGTGGCTCCTGGGTAAATGAACACGGAAAGTTTTGCAGTCATCGCGATGACTCTCTAATTCAGCTTTTTTCAAAACTTGCATGGGGAAGAATATGACGCGCAATATTTTGAATTGGAATCATTTCAATAATCTTAATCCAATTGATTAACTCACTGGAGTCATGTACAAATGAGTGGAAACCTGTCGAAATACGAAGTCACCTTTGATGCGCAAAAATAGCTCGGAAGTGTTACGTGGTCAATTAATACGTCTTCGTGCCCTTGCTCGAATATTTCGAACGAGATTGCCGAGCGAAAAGCAAAAGGGAAAAGCGAGGGTGGTTTGCTGCGAAACAAAATCGAGGAAATTAAGCCGCGGCTGGCACGGAGTCAAAAGGTTTCAATTCTCCCGGGCGTCGAACTCTGCGCGCGGACGCGGTCTAATTAAATTCCATACCGTGAATACCGGAATCGCGCGAAATCGGCCAGGTTGCCGAAACCTGGCACTTACCTTCCTCCCACGATGTAATTAGCGGCGGTGACGTAATTGCCAGCCTACCGATTACAGAGCGTGTTCAAGACCGTGGGACGAAACGAACGATAACAGCTAAAAAGCCCTGCGCAGTGTGCTATCACCCATCAAGCAGTCGCGTGGACGAGTCGGGCTCATCCAGGTCATAAAATGATCTCTATTTCTAATGTTAGGTGAAGTAAAAAGTTCTGAGCATTTTTCGCTTTATTTATATAAGCGAAAAACGCTCAGAACTTTTTACTTCACCTAATACTTTTAACTAACAATGAAAATGTGATTTTCTCGATGTGGACTTTTGAAAAAGGATACACGTGTTTCTGATAGAATTGCTTACTTTTTTGTCAGAAATATTTTGTTGCAATGCAATGATTTCTATTACGGTCTCAGATTTCCCTCCAGTTTGTTGCAGTTAAAAATGCTATTATTCGAATTTGTTGGAATTCACGTAGAAAATTTGTATTTTCGATAAAAATCCGCTATCTCTAAAATAGCTAAAATAGCCAGGAGCCGTCAGGTTCCCATTGCTAGCCCAGGGGTTAAAGAGATTAAAGTGGCCCCGTTTGGCTTTCTTCTTCGCGATTCTCCCCTCGTCTGACTCGCATAATCTTCCGTCACAGTGCCCATCGTCCTCGAATCCCGAAAGGTTATCCCGCTCGTTGGGCGTGGGTAGGTGAATTGCGGCGAAACAAGATGTAATCTCGGCAAGTGCTCCTCTGCGGGGAAAAATTGCGAAAATTATGAAGAACGTTCACCAGACGGCGACCTAGCGGAATGGCATCGAAGTGTAAATGCTCGGCGAAAGCAGACCTGCTCGTCGACCGATCGAAATCGTCCCCTGATCGTCCCATTATCTACCATTATCGCGAATTATCGGCCAATTTGTCCATTCACCACACCGAGTATACAGTCTGATTCACAATGAAGATTTCAAACAGACTCTGCTAAACCAGTCGAATATGATTTTATTGAAAATAGTGTTACCACCTTGAAATATGTTGTCAAGGTCATCATTCTGAACAGCTTCTTCCTGTATAACTAAAAACTAGTTGAAAAAAAGTTGTTCAGAATGATGACCTTGACAAGATATTTCAAGAGGACCCTTTCCTGAATAATTACCAAAATTCTAAATCATTATTGTATCGTGAAGATTTTATTCGGCTTTTGGTAAACATTTTTACAAAGTAGTAAAAATAACGAGTACCAGAAAAGGGACAAAACAAATTTTCCCTTTCTCGTATGCACGTTAAAATATTTATTTCGATTTCTTTACGCTTTTCCACTCTTCGAAGCACACTCGTTCAAGCTATTTCGAAGATAAAATTTTCGGATTTGTTTTTTTTCGAACACATTCAAGTGCACTTGCCCGCACTCGGTCATTTGTATTTTACAGAAAATATAAAAGGATGACGCGTAACTCGGCCAGAAGACACGGACGTGAAACGTGTTTCTGGAAGACTGCACCGTGCACCGAGTCAAATTTTTATTTTTCGGTAGAAGGATTAATAAAGAACGTATACACGGGAAAATTGTAGGAACTTTTCGGATGACGTGCTGCATATTCTATGCGCGGAGTGGATCAATAACATTTTTGGCGCTCTGGAAATCGGAGAAACAGATAGATGGGCCAGGAATTTTTAGAATGCGTGGTATTTTCCGATGGGGAAAATCGTTTCGTACCTGTGACATGACGGCTTCTCTTGTAGGAAATATCTTTTGTTCGACACTTTTCACTTCAAAGTGAAACATTTTACTCGATTCGCCCTGTTCATAACTCTGCAACGTGACCATCGAAATTAATTACCTTCCACGCCGCGCTGTAACGTCGTTAAATTCGCGTGCGGCATCCTAAAAGGAATTCGATAAAAACTTCGATTGTTAGTCGGACGGGAAAATAATTTTCCGATGCATCAGTGACATCAAATCAAACATTCAATATAAGAATCACGATTTTTAAAAAAGGGAATCGTACACTTGTTCGCTAATAGTTTTATCTTGCCCTTTCTACTCGTCACAGAAAAATATTAGATGATTGCGTAAGTTCGTGCCCGACTTTCATAGATGTCGCAAACCAGTTTTTTCTAATCGTAGAAAAGAATGGTGACTGCATAATTGATTAATAAAGCCGTATTCGTTAAAATTTTAACCATTGAATTTTATTCTCAAATCTGACACGAACTTATGCAATCATATGATAGTAGAACTGCACAATCTAAGAAGCAGCGCGGACCCATTATGTTACGAATCAATCAAATCGCGAACAAGATAATTAATACGACACAGAGTGATGGCTCAAGAATAGAAAATCGTTTCGCTCGAAAAACTTGACATCGACAGGAGTTGGCTCTCTTTCGATATCGCGAAATTACGTTTATTAAATTACCAGCGAGCATGAAAGTAACAGCTCTGGAAAAGCGGCGAATGAAATATTCCGTGGAAGCGGGGCATATGTAATCAGCCAGTCCGCTTTAAGCGTGCTTATTCCACTTGCCGCGATATTTCAGACCCGAGGTCATCGAAATTTTCGCTATCTACTGAAACGTTACCATATATTATCGTACAACACGACAAAACTGCGGGATAATTTTCAAAGCAGATGGCAAACATCCGCGGCTCTCATAACGTCGAACAACTAACGATTAAATAAGAGGAAAGAAAACCGTGCAAGCAACAAAAATCGTTTTCTACGCACTGTCGAACAAACACGAGTCATCCTCTTTATCGCGGTCGGGCTCTCTGCAGGGTTTATCTTCCGGCCGTTTTATCTTTCACTTTTATGAAACTCAAGTAACCTTCGTGAATATAAAATGACGTCAGCTGAAACCTGCATGAAATACTGATAATACGAGGACTCTTTTCCGCCGGTTCTCTGGCCGGTCTTAATTTACTTTTTTCCACTGTGCTCGCGTAGCTATCGCGTTCTCCAACTAGAAACGAATGTGAGCGATAATCTTTATTTCTTATCAATCACTGAGCCTTTTTCTCGCTGCCATTCAATTTCGTAAATGCGAATTTCAGTTCGAAGAGTCCTTTGACTAATTTATTTTGGAGGATATTCGTTCGTCTCGCATTTACGAGTGCATTATTTTCAAGGGAATATACTCTGCGATATTAAATTCTCGATGTTATTGTAGTCGACGCAGTGGACCGTGCATTTTTGTAATAAATATCTGTTTTAATCCCTCTTGTTTTAAAGTAAACGCTTTTAAAAAGGTTTTCATTATACACTTCGACGCTGATTTCGTTTTCTTCGACCATTTAATTATATATATACACATTAAGTTATATTCTCTTTTTATTTCGTACAATTTTTGTGTTCGTCGATTTTATTTGTCTCTGGTTACATTTTTGTCTTAATTTTCTTCTTACTTCCTTCAACAATTCCTTCACTTTATTGTACCCATAGTTAAATTACTTCAATGGAGGATCATAGTTATATTTTCTTTTATAGAATTAGTTACGATATCCTGTTTTATTTATTCGTGCGTTGCTCTAGAAAAAATATATTTGACGCGTCCGGTCTCCAATAGTAACGTCAGCAGATTCGCGAGTTTCCATAAGTTCGAGAAGACGTATTGCGAGCATTTCGAAGCGGACAGGACGTTAATTTCAGTTGGCAAAAGACGAAAGTCGACCCTCATTTCTAACAAATACCAGGGTTCTCCACTAGTCTCCACAATTTTCCGCGTGACGTACACCGATTTCCTTTCGGCTTTGTTTCACTTCGTGGTTGTTTCACGAAAGATTTACTCTGCCTAACTCTTTTCGCTTGTATGCCACCCCTCACGTCACGGTCGCTAGTTGCAAAGCCCCAGGGTCAGGATGGGGATTAACGCAAGGTGAACAATTAATTAATTCACTTTTCACTTCTCCGTTTAGTTACTTATCTATCACTTCTGTACTTCATCACTGGCTTCGAACTTGTTTTTCGAAATGTATCATTTATATAGCACATAAATATATTATAAAATAAACTTCTTTTTATACCTTCCTCAATTTTAAATACTATAAAATTTTTAATTCACACTTGAATTTTCGTATTAAGTTACAATTCAATTTTAAATACCCTCAATTTTAAATTTTACTATAAAATTTTTTATTTACATTTCAATTTTCATATCAACCTATTCCTAGAGCGTTGTATTTATAATATTTCTACTCAGTAGATTTTCTAACAGATTTCTATCAATGAACGTAGACGATTTTCATTTTATTTTATTATAGTATTTCCAGAAAAAGTGAGATTATGTTAGTTACACTGCATAACAATCGTATTATCTACTTCCATTTTATTTTATTTATCGTGCAATACATTTTTTTCAAGAGGACCTTGTATTATTCTGTCCTACAACCAATGCTATTTTTATCCTGCCTCGAGGCATAAATAGCTTCCCTCGCAAACACGGAACAATACGTAAACAGTAATCAAACAAGAAGTTACGCAAGAAATTAACATTTTCATAAATCCATTTCATATTCATAAATCTACATCTAAATTGACAAAAAAGCTACTGCTGTACAATATTATTCCACCAGATCCGAAATGGCCGTCAGATAATTAGTTTTTCTATGCAGCACTCGTCATCCTCAACAGCGTGGGAGTTATTACCATTTTATTCGAATTCGTCACGACCCCTATACATACATAATCAAGCGTTATAGCGTTACAAAAACAAGTACGTCCGTCGCGGACATTTAATCCTAAAGTGGACAATGAAAGCTAAAGGTGCAATCACTCGGTCGTTTCATTTAAAATCAGAGTTTGTGGTTGTTCGTTGAAACATCCTGAGATCCAAGTGAACAAGAAACTGGAAAATGTGAAGCGAAAAGTAAAAGCCCCGAACCTTTGGATTTCATTGTTCATGTCGCAGTTGTAAAGGGGGATTTCAGAGATTCTCTTAAAATATTTTTCATGAAAGATTTCAGGCATTCACGATTCACAACATCATGCAGTTCTCCCGTCGAGACTGTCGAGTGTAAGCCGTGTCCCACTGCAATTAAGTTCCCGACGTTTCGCAAGCATTGCACTCGCTTCATCAGTAAACAGCGGGTCTTTATGCAGAATAAAAGTTCTCTACCTGCATTGCAACAAACTGGAGTGAGATAGAAATTTATTTTCTTGCTTGACACATTATTTATCTACCGGCAACTATTTCATAATTTTCGAAAGTCTACGATCCATACGGTAATTCCAACGGTGCACCAACAAGTCGAATAATGATGCGAGTTATACTCGCTAATTAAAAGGAAACTTTTAATTGGCTTCATGAACAATGGGTTCGCTGTCAATTGGGGGTGCGAGAAACATAATACAGGGTGAACTGGATTCGAGTTCCTTGAATACACGAGACCTTCAGTCCACAATCACGTTTTATATAGAAAATTAAAAAAAAATAAAATGCAAGGCAGATTAGTCCCCATTCCCAACGAACAATTTTAAGGAACCTGCCTCTGAATCCTTGAAATCCACGCAAAGATTCGCGGTTTGCCGAGTAGAAGCACAAAGCAGAGTTCTAGATTCGAGTTCTTTGACCTCGGTCCTCGCATCATTCCATTTTTCGCCAGCGGGTAAGGAATGGTGCGAAGGGGCTCTCGAGATTGACAAAGAAATACGTGCGCAGCTCTAGCACGAACTCCCTCTCTCTCGGACTCTTTTTTCTTTTCCGAGGGTACCGGTCGATATCTGGTTCTGCGAGATCTCGTGGTAGAAGCACTGACAGAGATTTCCAACCGGCCTTTTTTTCTATTTCAGCTTGGCATCGCAGCTTTCTGGCATGGAAGCCGAAGAGGACACGAGCAACGAACGAGTGGCCACTTACAAAGTCGGCATGCTGGGTGCGTCGGGGGTTGGCAAGACCGCCCTCACCGCTCAATTCACCACCAGCGATTACATTTGCGCTTATGACACTTCCCTCGGTGAGTCACATTTATTTCTCCTTTCGATTCGCGAGCCACGTCTTTCAACCATTCCTTAACCCTTCTGTAGCCAACCGGGTAGCTATTTACTGCATTTCTTTCAACAACTTCTTAATGTTCCTCCGAACATATTACCAAATTTCTCTGAATCTCCATTCTTTGCTCACTAATATATTCATTTGTAGTCTTAAAATGAGAATTTCTGCAAATATGTGAAATACAACAGGTTTTAAATAATCTACTTATACATTTTCGTTGGCAACAGTTCGATGGTTAATATTGTCGTTGGTTAACACGTTCCGGGACACTGAAATATTTATTTAATGCGTTGGAAACATATATTTGATAACGAGTTTAACCCTATAGAATATATTTCCACCAAAAGAATGAGGCATTATAAACAACGCAGTATAGAACGAAGCACATAAGTTTGTTTAATTGTCGAGCAAAAACGGCTCGGCAGGGAACGCGTTAGAACACCAATAGCTAAATAATTCTAATTTTTCTAGCACAAAATGTATTGGGTTGGCAAATAAGTTCGTTCGGTTTTTTACAGTGGAATAAATCATCAAAACCGAACGAACTTATTTGCCAACCCAATATCACTGTAAAGCGTAAATCTACAGTCTAAACACCCCGGCCTAGACATTTCACGATCGTCAAAGCGTCGAGTTTACCAGCTTTCACTGCTGTCACACCCCCGTCAATTGCTCGGCTCCTACCCCCTCTTTTGTTACGCGGAATTGCCAATTTCGAGAGTGCAAATGGACCTCGGGAATCCCTTTCGCAGCTGTTTTATTTGTTTTGAAATTTAGACGGGCCGGAAGCAAAACGGCCGTCTCCTAACTTCTGTCGTAAATTAAATGAAATTCTGCTTTTACCGTGAAACTATCCATTTATGTGTACCTCCACCGCTAACTAAGTCTTTTCTCAGCGTTTCCCAGACTGATTCGATTATCTCGGAACTTTTCGTCGTTGTTATATTACACCGTGGATATCCTTTTATGTATAGAAAAATCATCCGAAGAATTTCCCTTCTACTTTCGCTATTTTAAATTGTCATTCTGATGAGAAAAGAAGCGCCCGGGGGAATGATTTATGGAGCAGCATTCAGGATTCACAGGGAGAATTCTTTCTGAATGATGGAAGCTCGCGATCAGTCAACCCTGCACTTTTTCTGCAAAGTATTAGAGCGTATATCACAAAAGTTATGTCAGTTCAGATCTCAGAAAATAGAAGCCGTTTATCTTTTTAAAATTGTTTTGCTGAAAAATCATTGGAACAACTTCTGAAAACAGTACTTATTCAAATAATGTCTCTAGTAATCGTGTATTATTAATTTTAAGGGGAAACATATTCCGGTAAATTTAAAAAAAATTAGGGATACATTTTTAAAACTGAGACCGAAACTTTTGTTCTCTACACTTGAGATTAAAATAAGAATTCAGTCGCTGTCGAACAACAATTTGGCAAAGGCCGCTCTGATTAATTAAAATTTACATACTAAGAAATGCACAGAATATAATTTCACCCGTGAAATTGTTATCGACGGTGATTCAACTCCAGCTCAATTCACCGTCGCCCGCTAATTAATATGGAATGCTTCTGCAAAGTTTCCAACCTGGTAATTTACGATTCTTTCCCACAAACCGAACGCGTTGCGATCCACTGGAATAATTTCCTGCGGAACGAAGTTAGATTTCCTGTCGGGTCAAATTCAACAGTTTCGAGATTTCACGAACATCCGGCGAAGTTTATTCTCGTATTACGAGTGTTAGGGAATACTTGATACTGCTGTTAGATTTGACAGCTGGAAAAATGTTCCTCAAATACATTTCAATGAAATGTTATGTAGTTTTATTTGAATTCAATAAAACCATTAGTAGAAAATACAATTTTATCCAGTATTTGATTTACTTAATTCTTTGATGAAAATATTTGAATATAAATACTGTATTTTTTATATTGGGATACAGTACTATTTGTTCACACAACGAAATAAACTGAAAATTCTTTTGCTTCTTCAAATATTTATTACAGTCTCTCGTGGCATTGCTCAATCCAGGATTTGCTTTCCGAGACAATACCAGTTAAAGATTACATACCCGTGGCGTTTAAGTCCCAAGAGGCATTGCAGTTGTTTTTTCTTTCGGAATTTACATATTTTAGCCAGCAGAATGAAAGAAACCGGAAACTTCCAACAATTTCAGAATCGGTGGAAAATGCGTGACACGATAGACGGATCAGGATGAAACAGTTTCGAGCGGAGAGATTTATGACAAAAATGTGACAATATCAGATAATTTAAAAAACACGATTATAAATATGATTTTGTCCTGACATCGATATTGGGTACCTCGAAACCAAAATGAAACTCGTGTCAGCGATACTGGTTAACGCTGACCAAACAAATCATTTTCATGAACAATTCTCTCATCAATAATAGTTATCCGTGATCAGATATTAATTCTGCCATCGATAATAGTTATCAACCCCTTGCAGTACCTAAATGTAAACTAAATGAATTGTTATTGAAACATGAAATATAACAATGCAATAACATTGAGCCAGACTCGCAATGAAAATTCTGAACACAGTTTGACAAATACAAATACGTATGTTATTAATTTCTTCTAAACCGAAATGTTTATTTCTTTGTTTTTAACATAAAAACGTGGACCACAAAATTGACCTTGATCCTTCTTTCAAGGGCAAACATTTTTCATTATTCAGTTAAAGATCACACAGCAAAATTTTAGTCATTCATAATGACTATTTGTGACCATAAATCTTTATTTTTTTTTTTAAATACTCAACTTCCATTTGAATAAGAAATTGCATTTTGCTAATGATCTTCTTTGGAGAAATGTCGAAAATAACTGTTATTTTTGGTTTCTGGTCTCGAGGAGTCGGAAAGCATCCAATTTGAATCGAATTCAATTGTCTGCGATTTTCGATCGACTAAGTTTCCGACTTAACTACAAACTCGCTGAACTTTTCGAATAATACACCACGGCCTTTATGTGATGCCACCCCGTTAAGTATTCTTCGATGCACCGTGGACCAATGATTAGCGAGGTGTGCATATTTCAACGTCTTGAAGCGTGCTTCGACGCGGAAGGTTGGTTCGCTAATTAGTGTACACTGGCGAAGTACGTTTCAAGGTACTGAAATATGCATCTCGCAGCAGGACTGTAAATTGTTTCAGGTCAGGGTTCAAACGGGAACAATTAAACGTTGGTCGGGAAAGGTTGTGTCTGTGGCTACAATATTGTCTGACACACCTTTATTGCTCGTATTAAATAACAAATTATCTTACGTGCACTTATCGTTAAATCTCTTGCTACGAATAAGAAATGTATTACGGATTTTATGGGTTTCGTACTAGAGTTTAAGCAAATTACAATTGTTCGCATGAATTCCTTTAACAATTGAGGTTTGTCCCATTATTTCAACACACATTTTTGTTATAAACACATAAAATCACGCTTTGTACACGACAAAAATGAGCAAAACTATATATGTAGTGGGTCATTTTGACTTTTATGGTAGTTGTTATTCTGCTAGTTAATGCACGTAAAGGCTTCGTAATACTGCTTTATATAATTATTAGGAACTCGGTTGCAGTTCTCTTTGACGCTGTTTTTTATGAATTAACCGCGAGACACGAGAGTTTCCGAGTAATTATCGCAATAAATGTGGCACGAGGATGAAAAGTTTCAAACTTGCTTCTTTTTCGCCGATTTTCGTGCGGTTAATTTATGATAACACAGTCCACTTGAGTTTTTCATCCGTCCGGGCCGACCCATATTTTGTCTGGTCTTCGGGAGCCATAATCGTTTTGTGCATTGTTAAAAATTAAATTTGAAATTATAAAGTTTCTCTGAAAACTAAACTGCATTCAAGATAAGTAAGGAAACTTCGTGCAAAATTAAAAGAAGAAACAAGAAATAAAAACATTGGAAAGAAGAAACAACAAATAAAAACATTGGAAAGAAATGTACTCGATCAAAATATTTACAACCATTACAGTCAGGAAAACTACACCCACACAGTTCACAGACATTCCAACACAGTGAAAAGCTCAAGCTTTTCTTTCATCTAATGAATTCTTTATCCCAATCACATCTTCATTCATTCCAACAACCCCAATGTTTCCAAATCCCCTAATTTCAACGATAGCTCTGTACAACGTCTAGACGTCGCGCGTCGCGTCGTACCCTAACGAAACTGAATGAATTTACCTGTCGTAAAATAAATAGACGACTCGAGTTTTATGGTACACGGAGTCTGTAACTTACAAAAACACCCATAAATGCAAATTACAATCGATGCACCGCTGTGACTCGTCCTCGAACAAGCAATCGCTTGTAGATTATGATGTCGTTTAAATCGGAGGTGCATACTATGAATGATGAAATCACTCTGATTACAGCTTATTATAGTCGAGTAATTCCTTCCACACGCATTTACGAGCTTTTCATCCCCTGAAAGAATCAGAAAACCTATCAAGCATGATTCCGGGTGTGTTCTCTTGGAAAAAATTGATGTTCGTTGCTCGTGAAGTTTAATGACGTAATAGGTGGAATTATGTGTGTATGTATATTACATGATTGCGTGAGTGGACGGAAATTTGACCTTCGTTGGTCATTTACGAAGAATTTGCCTTAGGAAATACATTTAAACCTCGGTTTTATTACCAGGTTGCCCTATGAGTCATATTATATTTCAAATGTAAGACATTTGATCGCAACGTAAAGTGGATGAAGAAAATTGTTCCGTAACTGTTAACTGTACAATTTGCTGGATTGTGCTGAAATACAGGGCGTCTCGTAACGTGACGATCTCAAATAACTCGTAAGTTCTTTGTTGTACGAAAAAATGTTTCGAACAAAAAAAGTTTAATCTGTTTTTCATTACTTTGGTTTTTCATCGCGATATGAGGGTCACCTTCAGCGTTTTAAATGGAATGTCTAATATTTTTTCTCAAATTCGGATAAATTATGGAATTATGCGTAATAAAGTATACTTATAAAGGACTTAAAATGAATAATTACTGCAAGTTTTGTTCGAAATATTTTTTCGTGCAACGAATAACTTAGTTTATTAGGATATGCTTGAACGTGCTGAAATATACTAAAATTTTCTAGATTGTACGAGACTATACCAGATTATTAACCCTTATCAACCTCATTAACCCTTAGCAGTCGAAAAATTGCTGTACCATTATTCACAATACATATTTACACATTTAAGTATAGTATGAAGTATTATATAAATTTCATGCACAATGGAATTACTCTAGGTCGGAAGAAATCCGATTGCATAGGGTGAATTCTTTAATTTTTAACAGTTCATACTCGTTTTTCTTGTGTCAATGCTTCACGGTTGGATCAAAATCGACCCAGCACCGCGCGACTCGCATCGAATTCAATATTTCCTTCCACCCACATCTTGTACTTCGAAAACTTTGAAATTTTTTAGTGAATTCGACTGGCCGGGCCGGGTGTTCAAATGTTAGAAACAATGCCGGTGTAACATGGAAAACGTTCGCGAAAGGAAACACTGAACCCTCTTCCCGCGGGTGATTTTCTGATTCTTGGCGTCTGGGAACAATGGAAGAACTCGCCGCACCCTCTAATTAGAATATTGGATGAACGTCCGTGAGCCGACGTGAAAAAAATATCTAAAAAAAGCCCCGGAGCTTCCTCGTACGTATCCACGTAGCTATAGCGCGACGTTCGTAAACCGGAAAAGGTCAGGAGTCTTTCGATTAAGCACAAATACACGGTCACTCGGTTCGTTAACTGCTACCCCCATACCCCGAAGATCCTCTTTCTGCACGGTGCTCGTCGTCACGCGGTGGCGACAACGAAATTGGCATTAATTCCCTGCCCGGGGAGATCATTTTCATTATCTCCAATGAAAATACACCCGGCATCCATCATAGTTAGCCACGAAATTCATAACGGACGACCTCGTTGTCTGCGAACCATGAAACAACTTGTTCCGCTTTTAATTCTGACTGCGAAACATTTGTATTCCTGCTCTTTAACACTTTGACTGACGACCAAGCATCCGCAAAAACTCCATGAAACTGGAGTCGTTTACTTAACCATTATTTTTATGCACATTTTTATATGTATAGACACATTTCGGAATTCATCAAACTCTGCAAAATCTTTTATCATCATTTTTAGCTGCATTTCTAGCTAATTCACTATTATTAGCTACTTTAGTGTCTCAATCTTTGAATAAATTTTTGTTATTGCTTTTAGAACATCGTTTGAAATTTTTCAAAAATTATTTGGAGAAATAATACAGAAATTTCTGGGACTCGGTTATTATACATATTTCTTCGAAGGAGCAACTTGATTAGCAACCTAACAGCCTCAGAAATCGTTTAAAATCAAAGTAATTCATTCAACCAGTGATAGTCGAGTATTTATCATCTTTCAGTTTGCCTTGAAAGTAACGACGTGTTCGGCTTTCAGTTTTATGTATAATTTTTGTGCGACGCGACACTCGGAGTATTAATTATAATACTGTCGCAGCTTTTCCTCAGCTGAAAATCACTGAAATAATGTAATTCAATACGCGGCTGCTGTCTAAAATAGCGAGGCGATTTTAAACTGCCAATTAAAACTTGCACGCCCACTTTTTTGCAGCATCGTGTTTCTGAAAAGTTTGGTACGATGTAAGACCAATTAACATCATAATTTGATATTTTTTTAAAATTTCCCCTGGTTTGCGAATGAACCCGTGGTTCTGTAAGCGAATACAATTTTTCAGTGAAAAAGATTGCAATATTATGCGTATTATTAATATGCACAATAGCAGACATCGTTTTTCAGTTCGGAGATTCATCGAGCCTTACTATTAAATTAATCGATTTTTGTGGACACAGCTGCAGGATTTATTAAAGTAGAAACTCATCAGCTTAATCTGATGCATTTCATGCTTCTTAACTGAACTGCATGCACATGTGTTGTTAAATGAAATTTCGAAAAATCATTTACAGTGGGTGTACAAAGTATTCCTACACCTTTTAAAAACTGATAACTCTTTTATAATTGTACCAAACGACCTGATTTTTTATAATCAATTAGAAGCATTGGTTTACGCAATAATAATATCCAAAAATGATTTTCCAAAAATTATAATTTACAAGGTTATATGCAAAAATGAAAAAGGCATTTTTTAGAACTTTTTGATTTGGGTCCTATATAAATACTGTCAACCAAGCACATTAAGTAAGAAAATAAATTTCTATTTCACTCCAGGTTGTTGCAAATCAGATAAAAAACTATTATTTTGCATAAAGATCAGCTGTCTGTTGATCATTTCAATCTGACTGCAAAAATTTCGAATTTATTATTATATTCCACCGTGTGTATAGCCCAACAATGGTTCCCCTCGGAAATAATGAAAAGGGAAGTCTGACCCTTATCTGCTCGAACTAGACCTTCGAACCCCTGACCAGTATCGAGCCCTTTTGAGGGCAGAAGGTAGTGATGTTGGCTGCAAAGACCGTATTATTTCCCTCGTACAATAAATAAATGATATCGTGCTATAACACAGTGGGAAAAGCTGCCAGGGACCCGATAAGAATGATTAGCTGAACCACTATGTACGTCTGACGTGCGATAAAAATGATTAATTTAACAATTACCGCTCGCCTGCTTTCATCTCGTATATAATTTAAACTTCTTTTCCCCTGTTTTCATCTCTGAGAAGTTGTTTCTGAAGTAATGCAGACAGTCCCGTGTTCACATAGTAAATATATACCTACGTACAGCATGCAACGTGCGGCATTCCAAATTAATGAAAAACATTTTACATATTAACGTTGCACGTTGCTTCGCAAACAATTCGACCGACGCATTGCAAGCCGGCGAACGTTTGTGTCATCCGGCGTTCCCTTAATTACGTTTCCTGCGCAACAATCGCATGTACAATTACTTACGTGATTTTAATTAACCATTCATTTTCATTTCGAGACGCTGCTTTTACGAGCTCCCGGGCCAAGGATTAATCCGTTCGTTAGTTTACAGCGTCCAATCAAGGTCCCGATCGCGGTCCAACGAAATTAAAATTATCGCTTAATTCACGTTGACGTACACGGTATATTAATCCTCGTAACCCAGCTTCCGCAAGTATGAACAAAAGTATAAATTATACATGTATAACTGAAGGAGAGGATTTGAAAAATATATATTCTTCATCTTTTCTTGATTTTCTAATATTCTTTTCATTTGATGCTTCTCTCTAGAATATCCGACATTTTATGTTTTAATCTCGAGACTTACAGAGTCAGATTGTACAGGGAAAGGTTAAAATAACTAACAATTGATATTTCAACGTCCCCTTTCATCCTTCTCCTGGTTTCCGTGCAATTTTCTCATGTGAAAATATTAGATTGCTAACAAAGAGAGTAAAATAACTAGAAAGAGAAATTATAATCTCTCTAGACCCCCCCCCCCCTTCAGTGTCCACCGGCGCGACGTAGGCGTTACCGCCCACACCAGAAAATTATGGCCAGCGTCAACTTTCGTCGATTTTCGTTACCTTTGTCTCTCTATAATAAATTCCCTTGGCGTTTTCGCTACCGTCTACGTTTACTGTTACAATGTGTTATTGAAAGATGCACAGTCTTCGCGAGGACGCAAGAGATGGGGAGATTGAAAATCAGGGATGATACGTTCGGGCAATTACGGAACGCAAAAACGCGCGCACGTGTTCATTGTGTATACAAAGTACAAGAAATAAAAGAAGACCAAAAACTATTTACTTGATTTCCACGTCAATCCAAATAATAAATGATCTTTTATTTGCAAATAAGCAATAAAAATTTATTTTAATAAAAAGTTTAGTTATTGTTTGCAATTAAAATCACACGTTTATTTATTATTTGATTATTCATTATTTAAAAAACTCAGGGATACGCTCGGGCATCGTCGAATTACGGAACGCAAAAATAATAAACGCTATTTATTATCCATATTTATCGTGAAATGAGGGGCGGATGAGGATTAATAGAAGACAGTCATGAAGTCTCTGATTATTCTTATACTATGTATACGATATAAAATCAATTAGACTATCCTTGAGTAAACGACGAGATTGTGAACGTGTTAACGTGACGTTAATTCCGAAAGACTTGAATTGATTGAAGGTAAACATGTTGCTGAAATCTTTGTTGCAGATGACGAATACGGACAGAAGAGCGTGTCAGTGTTGCTCGACGGCCAAGAAACCGAGCTAGAGATCATCGATCATCCTGCGACTGAGATGTCGGTGAGTATCAATTCCAACAGCGTCCTCGACGTGTTGGCTTTTGTTGTTCGATCGTGTAAATTTCACTTAGAATTAATATTATTTACCCGCCGCTGCTTAATTCGTGGCTGCCAGGCATTTTTCGGCTGGTTTGCCCGTTACAACGGGATTAGCCGGATTAATTAAAAAGCCGGCTGAATCTCCACTGAACGTCGTATTATCTTCATCCCATTGTTAACTCGCGGGATTACCTTGCAAATTTAATTTCGTGGGAAGGATGCGTTTAGTACACCGCAGCCCACGCGACGTTCGTTTATTTAAATGAGCCGGCTGCGCGAAAGAATTCGGTTCGTTGGAGAATCAGCAGACGTTTAAAACGGTAAATTTGTTGCTAATTATGCAACATGTTAACTACCGCATCTATCGTGTACGAGCGACACCAAGTTTTACCATCTTTATTGTATTTGATAAATTCGGACAAACCGGATTTTGTATTTTTAGAATGCAAGAGGGTTAAAATAACATTGACTTTATTAAATGATTATTTATACCTGACGTTCTCCCGATTTTCAGCAGTAGCTTCTCAGTAAAATGTTTTCGGATCACGTTTGCGTAAAATATTAGGTGAAGTAAAAAGTTCTCAGTACTTTTTACTTCACCTAATAGTATCTATAATTTCTCAAGTGGCGTTCCACTAGTTGCCCCAGTATACAGGGTGTCCCAAAACTCCTTCAAGTCCGGGAAATGGGAGGTTCCTTAGGTCATTTGAAGCGACATTTTCCTTTGCAAGAATGGTCACAGCGGCTTTGTTTAGGAGTTATTAACGAAAAACACGGACCAATGAGAGCGCGACTTGGCACAGTCGGCCAATAGACAGTTGGCGCGCCGGGCCGACAGTACCAGCTCGCGTCTAGGTCGCGCTCTGATTGGTGAGATTGGTCTGTGTTTTTCGCTAATAACTCCTAAGCAAAGCCGCTGCGGCCATTTTTGCAAAGGAAAATGTCGCTTCAAATGACCTAAGCAACCTCCCATTTCCCGGACTTGAAGGAGTTTTGGGACACCCTGTAGAACGCGAACGACAATTAAATGGAATCAAGAACCTCGTTGAAACCCGCGAATTAAGTTTTTCCAAAACAACGCTGCATACGAAAAATTGTCCAAATTACATTCCCCGAAATCGATGGAAAACTCCACGTGAACAATTTCTAAATTATATTTTCCCGGAAATGCGGGATTGCGCGGGAAAACGTTATCGAACTCATTGACCTTTTCTCGGGTGCATTCCTCTCGATTTAATATTATAACAAAACCAACGAACGTTGAAGCACAATATAAATTTCCGATCGTAATTAATTCGTAAATAATTATATTAACCCTTAGCACTCGTGTGGTGACTCCGAGACACCACTGAAAATTGCTGTACCATTATTGAAAATACTGTTTACATTATTATAATGAATACGTTGGTATCTAACCAATTACTAAAGATGTGAGTATTGTATAAGGTATTATATTTTTTTAATGTCCATAAAAAATGCAAAAGATCATACACAGGGTGTTTCGTTTATCTGAAAACGGAAATATCTCGTGACGCACTGAAGTTACGAAAAAAATTTGTTTACAAAAATTGTTCGGTATGATGTGTAATATTTTTCAGAACTCGAATGGTTCGGGAGGAAAATTCCATCGTGTTATGACAAAAGAAAATATATGGTTCTATTTAAAAAAATTAATTTGACTTTTTTCCTCCCCCACCATTCGAGTCCTGACAAAAATTACACGATATTCATATCGACCAATTTTTGTAAATAAACTTCAATGCGTCACTAGTCACGAGATATTTCCGTTTCTAGATAAGAGAAACACCCTGTAGAATTATTCTAGGTCGGAAGAAATGTTTAATTTCTCGAGTTGAAACAACTCCGACTGCAGAAGGTTAAATCTAAAACCGAATTCAATCTATTCGATGGCTCGGTGATTCCAGTATTAATCCGAAAGCTAAAAATCTTGAAAGCCGAAGATCCGTGGCTTCGAGTGACTTCCGGCCTGAAGTGGCATTAATTTCCTTGTCCCGTCCAGGTGGAGACATTCTGTTCGACGTACAACCCCGACGTTTACGTGGTGGTTTACTCTGTGGTGGACCGACTGAGCCTGAAGGTGGCCGAGGAGACTCTGCTGTATTTGTGGAAGAGCGATTACATGGCCAGCCACGGGGTGATTCTCGTCGGGAACAAGGTCGACCTCGAGCGAAAACGGGAGGTCTCGTCGGTCGGTAAGTAAAAAAAAGTCCTGTACACAGACTTGCAGACGTTCTATACTGACGATCCACAGAATTTTAACACATTGTCGTTGAACGGTTATGTCATATATGTATTCCCTTATCTATCCCGGTTATTATAACTTTTGCATTGATCTAATATTTCTGTTAATACTAGCACCCCGTTGAAACGGCTGCCTTATTTCTGAAAGTGTGCCACTAATTTATTTTTAGCTTCGAGATTATTTTACCGTTACAGAGGAACTTAAATAACACTGATTTAATTTTAGCAATTAATCCTGATGACCGCCCGGGATAAAAACACATTGATGCATCCCTTTGGGCTACCGGTCTGTGTACCAAATTTCAGTTTTCTATGGCTATTGTATTTCGAGATTTTTTATCATTACAGAGGATAGAACCTGGCAATTATAAATATACATAGATAAATACATGGAAGAGGACTAGCTGCATGGGACGAATATTTTCAGGCTACCCCATAATCCTGACCCATAATCTACCCCATAATCCGCAAAAAGTGTGAAATAAAAACATTCTATTTAAAAAATATAGACCGACTTCGAAAAAACGCACTAAAAACATGCACTAAAAAGTATTAAATAATTTCGATTTAATTTATGTGAATACACACGAACTTAAATACAATACAATCTTTTGAAAATTACGAAAATCCTTAAATTCTTCTACATGCTTTCACATATTAATGTGTCTTCTCTTCCCACCTACTGATTTCCAAGTTCACCAAATTCCAATGAGATGATAATCAGCAACATCGGTCATTTGGAATATTTTCAATTTTGCGCCGCCTCCGAAAAGATTGTAGGTATTGTATTTAAGTTCGTGTGTATTCACATAAATTAAATGGAAATTATTTCATACTTTTTAATGCATTTTTTTAGTACGTTTTTTCGAAGTCGGTTTAATTTTTTTTTTGTGCAACTCTCTTTCAACTGCCATCCTAAAAATGACACGAGCACTGTACACAGATTTGCAGACGTTCTATACGTACGATCCACAGAATTTTGGCACATTGTGGACGAACGGTTGTGTCATGTATTCCATAGAACGGCATAGAATATCGAGACCCCTTATCTATCCCGGGTATTATGTACAACGTCTCGAGCCATGTCGGGTTGACCAAGTTGCTACCAACGGCATAACAGGATGTTCGACTGCTACTGCATACAGCTGATATCTCACCGGAGGATTTCTGGGCACCGAGATACGACTGAACCATCTCTCTGATGCTGACATAAAGTCGGGAATATGTTACATTGACTGGGACATTCCATTTCTAGAATTTCATCAAAGTGAAAATAAAATCCTTTGAGAATTAATCTTGGAGTTAAACGAGTAAGCCGGAAAGAGACTCGGAGCTTCATAAAAATGTGAGGAAAGTGATTTTACGGTTTTCCTCGTAAATTCCCGTGTTCTGCAAACACTCGTTTCTTTGCGAGCCTCTCTCTGCTAGAACAACAAAACCTCGTCGCAACATTGCGATCCTGCGATGACCGGAACCGCAGTGTTCAGCAACCGAACTAATGGGACTCGAGTCTGTTACGAACCTTTCTCGTTTTCCGTGCCAATGGAAGACGAAATACCCGACTGGCGGCCCGCAGATAAGACCTAGTAGAAAACCTAGTATGTGGGTGGATGTTTGCATAAAATGTCTGAACGCAAGCACTTCCCAGTATCTCTCCGGCGACCGGACACTGCCATTTTTCCTTTTGTCGTCCTCTTGAACGCGTGGCAGACGTCCTATACATTTAATCTTCTCTTGGAATAAGGTTTTTCTCTTTGCTCGTGCTCTGTAATCTATTTTAGAAACAATTAGAGAATCTACCAAGACGAACGAGAAATCTCGTTTCCAATTTCGAAGTAATGATATTTACCAGCAGCGAATTTTTTACATTTAGAACAAAACTGAACCGGCAAAAGTCGCGCGGTCGTCTGATAATGTTGAAACCGTGCTATACATGCTAATAACAGAAACCTGCTAATAAAAAATTTTATAATAAAAATTAAACCGAAAAAACTCACTAAAAAAATGCACTAAGTTGAAATAATTTCCATTTCATTTATGTGAATACACGCGAACTTAAATACAATACAATCTTTTCGGAGGCGGCGCAAAATTGAAAATTTTCCAAATGACAGATGTTGCTGATTATGATTTCATTGCAATAGGATGGACAAAGAAAGCCGGTAGCCCAATGGAGTGCGCGAATATATGTTTTTATCCTGGAAATCCTACAGGATTAATTGCTACAAATAAATGAATTTTTCGACGGAAATTATGCTAGTTTCATAATAAATTGGACAGTGGAACACATCGCAAGGTCGAGGACTCATATTTTATTTTCCGCGTAATATTTCGCCCGGTGGAAAATTCGATGTAATTACGGCGAAAAAGGGAATATGAGCACATAATGATGCACTACCGAGGTCTGTTCACTTTCCGATTCCACTTGGCTCCCACGGTTACCCTACATATTGTTCAAATCCGAGCGAACTTATTGCACGACCCAATACCTTCGTTCTATAAAATCGATTTCCGTCGAGAGACCTCTTTCGAGTGGCATTACCCCAAATCTGTCCCGCCTCAATGTCCGTGTTCAGACTTCACTCCTTTGTTTATATATGTATTTATTATTAGATACGGCTCCTCACCTTGTTTCGCTTCGATACGGAAACCAATCGCTACAGTGCGTGGCTAAAAATAGAGAAAGAAAAAGCTTCCGGATGAACGAAGCTTATTTTAGCAAAACCACGAAAACAACGTAGTAAACAAAATTAAATTCGAACGGTAAATTCGGGAAGAATCAACACGGTTATCGTGCGATGTGTGCATCGATGAGACCCCATTATCCGTGGAATTAATCCATTAATGACTTGAACTTTCGTGAAATCGAGTATAGTGCCCAAATTGTAGTACAATTAAGAGTTAACACGAAAATGCATGTTGTTCGTATTGTTGAGTTAATGCACCCTTTTATGACAGAAATTAGATGGAAATGAAATCTTGTGGTAAATGTCAGGATTTTGTTATATTCAAATGAAATGTGATTAATCCCTCGTCCGTCCCTCATCTCACGAACCGAATTTAATAAATAGACTGCAGATGTGTATGCAATTTCCAATTTTTCTAGACAAATTTTAAGCAAGTGGAATGGAATAAAATCCTATTTTTCATGCGAACAGCCTTCGTAGAGATCTAAAACAGACAAAAATTCTACTAAATTCTATCGAATTTTATATCATAGCAATTCTTGAGAATTTTCAGATGCTATAAATGCATAAAGACCCGCATTCTACTAATAAATAACAAAGTAAACGAGTTTTTCGATTTTTCTTCAGATTGATGTGTTAACATTTACATCTTCGGTTTTTCGGTTATGTGTTTCGCATTAAAAATATAAAAGTCACGAACCTTTGCGCAAATTTACCTACAAATAACAGAACGGTGCAACTTATTTCCGGAAAACTGTGTCAAATTGACACGAGGGACGGATGAGGGTTAATTTGGGGGTTGATATGATTTTTGAGAGCTTCCAGAATTAGAATGATAAATAAATTAGTCATTGTTAATGCAATAGATTTCAATTAAGCACCGAAATTGCTTAAGTGGCACGCTACAACTTTGCTCTAATAAATTCCAGAACAAATGCGAATACGGTGTTAATAGAATTTGCAAATAGTTGTCGAAGTTGTCGAAGTTGTCTAACAAATTTTCAATTGAATGTTCCCGCAGCTGGCCGACGTTTGGCGAACAACTGCGGTTGCAAATTCATCGAAACTTCCTCGGGGCTGGCGCACCACGTGGACGAGCTATTGGTCGGCATTTTGGCACAGATCAAGCTGAATCCGCAACGGGATCGAGATCAAGCGACCAGACGGAGGAGAAGCAAGCACCGCAGAAGGATCTTGAAGCACCTGCTGGGATTTAAAAGGAAAACGAAGAGCTGTGAGAATCTCTTCATTCTCTAACGTTTCCCAAAGAAACTCTGAACGGAAGTTCCGTTATCGTTACGACACATAAAGTGATAGCTACTTTCAATTCTTGTTTCGAGATCATTTTGTCGCGGGGATAATTATAGAAGAACGTACACAGATTGTTATCCGATTTATTATCTTTCAGGTCCACTTTGTTTAAGAAATATGTATTATTCATTGTGTAATGATTTCTTGAATAGTACACGTTGCAAACCCTAGTAGTCGACGCCATTTTAATGTGCTCATTATTTTTGTACGCTGCTAATTTTAATTGCTTCACTTTATGCGTGACAATAACGTTCCTCGACTACTGTGTGCGTAAAATCTAACTACGTATGTACAGTAGAACGGCCAACATTCATAATACAATTACGTCTAAATGAATACAATTAAAACGCCCAAATTGTTTTCGAAATTGTTGCGGTCAATTTATTCCGAGTAAAAATCTGTGCAGGTTGTTACACGACAATATGTTCTCGAATACTTTCTTCTAAAATGATATAAAATTTTATTTGCGACATTAAAGAACTTTGAGAAAGATTTTACTTTTTACTATTATATGTAGATTTAAATTCAACATTACTGTACAATGAATCGTTTAGACAACGAAAAACCATGCAGGATGATGGAGGTCCTACTGTAAAACGAAATAGCGCGATAAAGAAATCGTGAATAAATTATGTAAGATTCTTCTTCTGGTAAAAATATGCGGCGTCCAAAAGAGATTTTTCGGGAAGTGATCTCGCAGAAAGAGAAGAAAATATTTTTCTTGGAACGGATGAATACTTTTCGGAGAGGATCGGAGATATTGAAGGGAGGCGAATGTCGTAAAAGCATTTCCCTAAAACGACGAGTTTTAAGAAGAAATGAAATTGAAGGAATGCAAACGTACCGTTTTGTAAATTCACAGGCGATATCCTTCGAGACATTTTCCATCGAATCGAATTAGAAACGTCGATCCCGAGTGACGATACGCGAATTTCGGGCTCGTCGTTGGACGCCTCGTACGAAACAATATTGGAACGCTGCGGAAAATATTTTAAAATGTACAATTAACTTAGTAACAATAATCTAGTAAATAATCCAACGAGACAATTAGCGTTTATGTCATATCGAGAATTGCTTTCAGAGACGAATATTAATATCTCATAGAATATTGATCATTCACTTTTATTCATTTTGCGGTCTATGACAATGACTTTGTAAGAAGGAATTGAATTTTGCGCGAACAATAATCATTTCCTTTTCATTAGCGGATGTAATTAGAAGTGATGGTATTGTGTACCAACGATTGTGCGAGCTACATTGAACGGAACAATTGCACCAAAAAATGGGCGGAATTTCTTGAGTTTTTTCCGCCAAAACAATTTAAATGTAGCTCGCAGTTTTTAAAGTACACAGAGGAGAAAAGGTTCGCAATTGAAATTTCCGTGCTCTTTCCCCTTGCTCGACATAATCTTGATTATTTGCAGACGACTTGGTCCTCGAGCTCTCTCCGTGAGAACGTTTCCTCGCATTAAATCCTTGTTAAGATGAATTCCGGTCACGTAATCACGGTACTCTGTCTTTCCGGCTTTTCGTCCGCGAAAATTGATTTCGATCGATATCGTCACGATCGTTCTCTTCCCGTTTTAATTTCAATTCCGAAGTTGAATTTTTCTGCTCGCCGCGCCGTTTGCACGCAAGATAGCCTCAAATTAAACATCGACGTTTGCTGTAGGGAAATATTGAATACTAGTACATATAACGTTTCAGTGAAATATTTTACCAAATACGTTCATCATTTTTTAGATAATAATTAAGTATTTGCGGATATATGATGTCATTTAACAATTTGTATTTAATTTATCGACACTCTGCGTATAGAGGGAGCGTTGCGTCGTAAGTAGGGGTGTGCGAGAACCCGATGGTCGGGATGAATCGGGATGAATCAAGTTTCCTGAAAACATTTGGCCTATTATAATATAAACATACCAAGAAAGAAAACAAATTTTTATTTTACTTCAGTTGATTGCGAATCAAATAGAAATTTTTATTTTACATAAAAATCCACTGTCTACATACATATGACACTCTTGAAAAGAATTCGTGATGGACAACATCAACATTTCTTCAATCCCTACTTTTCCGGGAGTCCCGGTAAATCCGAGAATCTCGAAATTTTCGGGTTCGTTCTCGCACACCCATGGTCATATAATTAAGTCTTTCCAAAGACTAACATAATTTGACCCCTTGCGGACGAGGATTTTTTTAAATACTTTCCTCGTAGAGCTAGATTATTGATTAGGATCTTAAGATGTTAAGCAATTAAATCATTTGTTTGGAACTTTAGGATTTAGATATTTGGGCCTCGTGTCGCCAATATGGCATATCGTCCGCAAAGGATTAAGTACATCTATCAAACACTATTTTTATTTATTGTAAGAATCTACTTCTAAAATGATTGAACCACTAATTATACTAGCATTATAATTTCATTTCTAGTTTGCTATACGTAGAATATAAAGTTCACACGGACCTATGTATACAACGTATAGTGTACAGTGTACGCAAAAGAGGAAGAATATTTGCGAGCGTTGAGTGTCGATCAATTAACAATGAGTTCCTCTTTTTAGTCTGCTGAAGCTGAAGGAATAAGAACGAATATTCTATTTTCAAGACGACTAACGAAAGATAACGATGTGCGTACATGGTTGCAAATTCATTGGTAATTGATCGTGAATTATTTGCGAACTCCTTTGTTCCGGCCTTTTCAATACGTTTTCCATTGGAAAGATGGAAAAGATGTTCTTCGTTCGTAAAGAACGTGATAGTTTCATTGTAAAATATTAGTCACTCTTCTATTTCTATTGTATAAAATCTTTTAAATTCGTCGAAGCTAGGCTTAACAGTTTAAGTGATTAGAGTGTTCTCTATCGAATTGATCCATTAAGAAATAAGTGTTACTTTAAGCGCCGACCCAAGGGACCGTATCAAATCCAAATAAAATTCTTGTGTAAAATAATTTCGTATTTTAATTGTTCTTGTATCTTCTTGTAGCTTTCACAAACTGTTCGTTGTTTATATTTTTTTCAACCATTATTTACAAAGCAACATCAATCGCATTTAATTTACATATAGATAGTTTTCCGAATTGGTACTCCGATCGCACGTGTGAACAAAATCAGTTAGTCCTGGAATGAAAATCAATAAAAGTATATATAGGTGATAAATTGTTATTCAATAATCCTTTGTGTTTTTTCAAAGCTTTCCTTGAACCATCAAATGCTACTTACTTTTCTGTAACAATCTCCGGTTAGCTTCAACAATGTCTAACAGTACGGGCCTGTAAACAAATCAATAATATGCACAACAATTTATCATTTACAACGCTCGCATGTAAAAATTGTTATAGACTACAGTAATCCAGGGATTATAGCGAGACATAGAAATTAGTGTAATAGTCGAGAATCATTCCAAAGTCGACCAAATTGCATTTTGTGTAGACGGTGAATTTTACACATTTACAAAATAACTTCCCTCTGAGTAAGTATTTAAGCCCCACTTTGTATAATACCTTTTTACGCAGAATTTTATAATTTATCCGAATTTGGGAAAAATTATTAGGCTTTCCATTTAAAACACTGAAGGTGACCCTGATATCTCGATAAAAAAGCAAAGTAATAAAAAAACAGATTAGAGCACTGTATGTCGCCCAGGAGACCATGCAACTTTTGTTGAAAACATTTTTTCGTACGACAAATAAGTTACGAGTTACAGTAAAGTCGCGATCTAGCTCCCATCGCCTGTTCCGAGCAGGAACGGAGATCGTGTACGGCGCGGCGCGGCGCGGTGTAGGGATATGTACTATTTTTTTATGACTGCGTCTTCTTGAGATCCTCAGGGAGCTAAATCGCGACTTTACTGTATTTGTGATCATCGCGTTACGAAACTCGCCCTGTGTAATGTATACTTACCTGGATAACAAGGTAGAGGACAACATGGTGGACAACAGGGTTTTGGAGGACATGGAGGGCATCTCAAAGGGGGTGCAGGGAAAGGACCAATGCATAGAGGAAGACATGGCTTGGGTGGAGGACAACAAGGAGGTGGAGGACAACAAGGGGCTGGAGGAGGAATGTAAGCAGGTAGCTCTTCGATCCTTGGTGGCAATAACATGGTACACACGGGCGGTGGTGGTATTTTTGGACACTGACTAAAAAAATGCAACAACAACAACAATGCAACTAAAATGTAAAATATGCATGTGTAAAAATAACTGAAATTGTACAGACCAACACTCGATGGCACACATCAAGTATTTTAATTCTTCCATGTCGTTCCAACAGGAAACCTTATTCCTCTGGCCATTGCAACACATTTTGAATTCCGATAAGTGTTATCTTGCGTCTCAATGTTTGAAAATTTGACTAAGGTTTTGTTATCAGTTGCTTAAATATATGTTCTTAAATATGCTACGCCATTACTCTAATTAATTTTGAATTTTGTTCGTTATTTTTGTGAGATTGGAGACGTGTGACAGCGGATAATTTGGAGAACCGAAACAATCGAATCGCAAACATCGCGAAAGAATGATCATTAGCTAGAAATGTCGTAGGTAACAGTGCCGCCAGATCGGAGAAATCGAGGGGAATACATTTTACCCCCTCTCTGATGACCATACTAATACGTGACCAGTTGACCAGTCTACGATCTTAGTGTGGGGTGTTGGAGTTTGGAGCAGTTTGGAGTGTGCTCATGGCTCATGGCGCTAGAATGGGATAGTAGAAGCAGAGAGGAAATGAGAGTGCTCAGTGCTCACGCCCGGTGTTTTGCCGTGCCATTTTTGTCTCCGCATCATGTTTAGCCTGGAACAGCTCCAACATCATCTTTAGCATGGAACAGAACCTACACCATCTTTAGCAGGACAGTAAAGTGGGTTCTGTTTCCTGCTAAAGATGATGTAGGAGCTGTTCCAGGCTAAACATGATGTGGAGACAAAAGTGGCACGGCCAAACCCCGGGCAAACTCTCATTTCCTCTCTGTACATATACACATATAGTAGGTCATATTTTTAATAACAATTGGCAAACTTATTTTTTGATTCGCGATTACAAATGATTAATTGAATAATTTGCGAACGGATTCAAATAAATAGTTGAAATTATGGATATTTGAAAGTGACAATTATTGGTCTACCATGCAAAGACCAAAAAAAGGAAAACTTTATGAAAAACTTATGTATAGAATAGCTTGTTTTCTACCGCGAAAATTGCGTACTGTTTTTTTACATCCCGCAGGTTGGTAACCATTTTCAATAAACAACGATCAATGTTTGAAAACATATTACTTAATTACTAAATCTAGGTCCGACGACTGTATTCTTTTGGGCCCCAACTTTTAAATGGGGTTTGGTGGCAGCAGGAATAGGAGATATTAATCGACCCGAAAGCACAATTTCTCTAAGTCAAACTGCGAGTCTTATGATAACAGGCGCTATTTGGTCCAGGTATATAAAAACAACTAATGTACACACCAACTGCAATAAATTCCTCATCGATAAACAATTAAATTAATCAAACCAACTGTTAACTATAAATATTCTACAGATATTCATTGATAATTATACCAAAGAATTACAACTTATTCGCCGTAAACGCGTTTACATGTTTGACAAGCACATACAACTTCATAAGAGGCATTATATACCAAAGAAAGAAAGAATCAAAACTGGAAGGTTCAACGGAAAAGTGAAAGAATATCACAAAGACAGAAATGTATAAAAATATATTACAGATTTTTATTGTATAATAATTATTATTTTACACTGACACTGACTATCCGAATGTCATCGTAAGGTTTATCAGTTTTTGGATTCGTTTTTACCTGACTGATATTTTGTACAACCTCCATGCCTTTTACTATCCTGCCGAATACTGTATGCTTGTTGTCCAACCAAGGCTGAAAAAAATATTCATTGAAATGACATTCCACGGTACCGACTCACTTTTCAATTAATAATATTATATTAATAACTTACAGTTGGTGTCAAAGTAATAAAAAACTGACTGCCATTCGTGTTCGGTCCCGCGTTCGCCATGCTCAAAGTATACGGTCTATCATGCTTCAAATGGGATTTAAATTCATCCTCAAATTCCCCTCCCCATATACTTTCTCCACCCGTACCAGTTCCGGTAGGATCACCTGTTTGGATCATGAACCCTTTGATTACCCTATGGAACACGTGTCCATTGTAGTAGCCGTTCTTCGAATGAACGCAGAAATTCTCTACTGTCTTCGAAACGTCTTTGCCAAACAGATTCACGTGAATATCTCCGAGTGTTGTGTGAATAATGGCGGTATCGAAGATCTTTTGCATGTTGGTGGCCTCTGTAGAAGATATAATATCTTCCTTCGACGGTCTCTCGTTGAAGACATCTCTGTCGCACTCTTGACTCTTTGTGTCGTCCGGTTCCCGTCTTGTGAACATGTAAAATCTATTCTTCTTGTGAGCTGTGCAGAACAGAGTGGGATCAGGACGGTTCAGTTCCAGCGTAGGGTTCTCTGATGCTTCCATTTCTACGGTCACAGCTGCTGTTCTCCTCGCCTTTCCCTTTGTGTTTCACAAACATGGAAATGATTACATTAACAATTACAAAGGTTTAGGAACATTGTATGTACGCTACCGCTCAGAAGTGTGTAGACACCTCCTTTTTCTCTGCAAAACTTAGTTTAAGTTAGTAGAAAAAATATTTAGAACAATTTTGTCACTTGTAGTTATTATTATTATGTATATTGTGGTATCACAATAGCACAATAGCATCACATAGCACAATAGAATTTATTTTTATGTACCAATTATAGAATGAAAATGTGATAATATCATTTCTATCCACAAATACGAAATCTAGCAGAACGGGTCTCGGTGCTTGAAAGGATTTCAAGTTTCGCATTGTTTCATTTCTAAGATGCATAGCAAATTCATATAAAATACTAATAGAATCAAAAACTAATAGAAAGATTGCCGCGATGAAGTGCAAGCGGTAATAGCTAATTGCGGTGGATACGTCGACGAATCTCGTATTTAATCTTATGTTAGACTAATGTGTATTGGTAAGTTTCCACATAGGTAGTTTTTAACTTAAAACGTTAGATATTCCATAAGAAAGTAATAAAGATCGATTTTAGTCACTATTTTAAATGCTAAAGTAACTTTTAGGCGTTGCTATTACACATTTCACAAGTGTCCACATACGTACTTTTGAACGATAGTGTACATATTAAGTCAGTGCAGAAGTTTTGCACTAATCTAATATTTATGTTAATATAAATACCTGGAACAGGGCTAGCTGCATGGGGCGAATATTTTCAGGCTTCCCCATAATCCTAACGCACCGATTCGTGTACAAATTTACAATTTTGATTCCTAACATTGTGCTGTACAAAATCATATAACCAGATTCATCGAACACTATATTACCCAAGTTGGTTTCTGTTTTGTCCAACTCTCTTTCAACTGCCATCCTAAAAATGACAAAAAGACAGTTAAATTAAGCATATACTGATAAATGAATTTTCTTAACACTAGGTTTACGGGACCCGTCAAAATGACGGGTTCTAATATTCTTAATTTACGATTATTATAAGATTGTAAAGATGTTTCCCTGAGGAATTATTTACCAAATTTATTTCTTGGGGTATGTATTATTGAAAAAATTGCCAAAAATTTGGATAGACACATACTTGTTATGTTTATAAAATAATATGAAATAGTTATTTCTAGAGCTCCGTAAACCTAATAAACAACATACCTTCTGCCAAATTCCATATTTGGCAACTGCTGGGTCATTTGCTGCAACTCTGTAAATCTCTGCAGTGTTTCGTCGAATACCCTGTACAATTTTCCACTGCGAAAATTGAACACTCTGACTTTCCTATCTCCGCTCAGCGAAGCAAACTTCTTACCATCTGGAGATACAGCTAAACCACACGGATAAGTCTTGTTCTTTGCAAATTCGAACAAGTCTGTGTCCAACTTTGACTCGAACGTAACACATTTGGGAAACTTGTACTCCATTTTAGGTCCTGTCCAATATTCTAGAATTCCTGCTTTGTCCACAGAAATGCACGTTTCAAAAGCAGAATTGTACTACAAATAAATAGATTAATGCGATTAGCAGGAGTATATTACAAGTAAATAAATTTATGTAATTTTAACTGGATTATTCTGCAAATAAACAGACTAATTTGTCCTACCTTCATGGCAACAACAGGCTTAGTGTGTAATCTTTCAAAGACATGTAATGGTGTTCCAGTTCCTTGTCCATCGTAAACGAAAATTTTGTTCGATTCTTGAGCTGAGACTGCTAGAGCAGATATTGCATCTCCCGCTGAATATATCCATTCAGAACACAGAGGTATAAAGTCCATTTTGATCATATTAATCATATCTTCAACAGAAATTCAATCATATTAATCACATCTTCAACAGAAATTCAATTAGTTAAGTGGGTCGACTCGTCTCCAGGATTGTGCGGGGTGCGCTATCTCATTTCTCGATAATATAAAGATGGGGTTTTTCAGTAGTCAAAAACGCTAAATAAAAAATCAATCTAACCGCTGTCTCCCTCGAAAGTCCTATTTTTATGTTTACGAGGCATAATTTGCATTATTTGGAAGCATATAGCTGTCTCAGCTTTATGAAAATAGCTACATGTACAGCTGTATGCTTCCAAACAATGTAAATTACGCCTTGTAAACGTAAAAATAGGACTTTTGAGGGCGATCGCGGCCTCAACTGATCTTTTATCTAGCCTTTTGACTACTGGAAACGAGTCTACCTGAAAACGAGTCTACCCCTTTAACGCTAAGCCTACCGGCCATCAAAAGTGACTGACGTATATAGTATTATAAAAATAACAATATTCAATTTATTTATATTTTGTGCGATTTTTACTATACTATATACTGGAGTCAAAAAATATATTCAATAAATTCCCATGAGAACACCTCTACAATTTCAATAATAGTCAAATAAAAAATCTAAAATGGGTCATTTGACCCCTCGTGGTAGGTTTAGTGTTAAACAGGTGTACATCAGAATGTCAGATTAGAATTATAGATATACTTACCAAAATTGATAACATCGAAAATCTTGATTGTTTTATCTAAACTGACTGTACATGCATGAACACCGTTACAGCTGGCTGCCATTGATTGTATAGCCATTAAATGGGCACGAAAATGTTTAACAAACTCAATGAGCTCATCTTGCTTCTTCCAGAATTTAACATGTCCATCGCAACTAGCTGTTATCACAAAATTTGATCTGCAGAAATAAAGAAAAATTAATACGATGTCATACATTCAGTAACAATCAAGAATAAAACTATAATATACTAACTTTGTGACTAAAATGTGAGTAATCACATCCCTGTGCATGTAAGACTTCTCGTAGCATTCGCAGTAGGGTAAATTCTCTATGTACACTTGCTCATACTCCAAAACTACAAAATTACATTAACCAACATTGCATTATCAATGTTTATCGAAGCATGTTCACACAAAATTTAATACATGCAGTTATGTTTTGCAAAGTATTGTCATCACAGGGTTATGTGATAACAATAGATCATAATATAACTTTAAATCTTGTTTTTGAATAAAGACTACATATGTACAACATCAAGATTGGGAATGAGAACAATACTGCAGTCTCTTATAAAATATAAGATAAAAAATGTAGGAGTTTTATATGATTTTATTCATCACTTTTGTATAAAATAATACAACTAATAACAAAGATTATGAACCTTTCTGTTTTTTCTGTGGTGCAGCTTCTGAAGGTAATGGTCCAACCCAATCGTCCTCATTATCGCTTTCTGTACGTTCTCTCTTGGTGCTGGACATTATTACGACAAAAGGGGATATTTATAAAATCAAAAAGCTTTGCTTGAAATTGACATTTACGTGAACACCATAACCATACTACAATCACGAAACTATCGGAAGCGGAACGCGGAACTGAACTCTGAACAACTCTGAACCTGAACGGAACTGAACGGAACTGTTTATGATTCTAAGGGGGTGCAGAGTACTGCAGAGTGCAGAGATATTGTGCAAGATTTCTCGCATATGCGCGTCCAAAACAGTAACGTATTTATGTATATTACATATATTTATGTATTATGATGATGAGGTTACCTCGTCGAGGTAGTGGAGCAATGGGGCAGGGGCAGTTATATTGGCGGGAATTTTTATCGAGAATTTTACTTTACTGAGCCTACAATCACCGAGCATGCGCGAGAAATCTTGCACAATATCATCTCTGATAATACCAAAATGGATGAAAACCATAACCGATATTCTACCGAAACCGATATTGTATCTGAACCAATCTGAACTGAAGCCAGGTCTATAAGTATACAATACGGTCTAACAATAACCCGAGCTCACGCACGGGGTACGGGGTCTGTTTCCTGGGTTTCCTGCTGAAGATGATGTAGGTTCTGTTCCACGCTAAAAATGATGTACACGGGTCGTAGGTTCTGTTCCATGCTAAAGATGATCACTGATGTATAAGATAAGGAATAAATATAGGAACAGCGAAACCCTGAGCGTGAATTATAACATAAAAAATTATCGACAGTCTTTTTACTAAACATATCACGTATATTGAATAAACATGTAAAGTTCTTACATGCAACGATAGCGATATTTTATCTAATATATTGTACATTGTACTTTATTAGAATTGCAAATTTAAATTATAATAATGAATGAGAAATTCATGGCCTATAATATAGATAATAAATCCTCTATTGTACTATTAAAATTATATTTATATGCATATCTGTCATTATATTATAATTAATATGATGAAATAATTATAGAATTCAAAAGTCGTTTTAAAAGGATGATTATAAAAAAAGGCTTTTATAAACACAGCTTCATAGGCACATACATATAATGAATGTAAAAATATTTGCTATTATTTTTGTTTGTATTATATCTTGTAAATACTTTATGTTCTTTTTACTGTTGTAATTGTAACGCGTACGTATATTATTATCAAATAATATAAAGAAATCGGTTGCGTATTCTTAAACCTATCAAAATTCGAAGTCACAAGACACATTTTAACCTACCGTATTCTGTTCTGTATTTAGTGTATAACAGTGTATAATAAGATTTCGGTGTGATACGAACTGAGCGGTACAACGTTAGTGCAGTACCGACAAATTATTATTTGTTAACATTTTTTCTTGTAATACCCATTAGCCTAAAAATTTGTTGTTACAGTTTATTTCCGAATCCTTAGAAAACTGGTACTTCCTAATATGACTAGGTAAGCTTGAAACAATTGTGAGGTTATATTTTTACTTTTATAAGCCGAATGATTCGAAACATTCATTATTTGTTTTATACTTCAATGTACAGTTTTGCGATACTATGTGATAATTATTACTCTACTCGTGAATTACAAAAATTGACAGCACTTCAAAGGTGTAAATAATCCTACTTTCAAGGGCACGTTTACTTGGAAACGTGTAATTTAAAATCTGGGAAAAGAATTATACGGTATATACTTTGTGGAAAGAATGATTTTTCTAATGCAGCGTTTTATTGTACAAAACATTTTTCATCGTGAATTTAATATAATTTTTGCATTTGACAGATTCCCATATTTTCGTTCAACAATAATTGATTAACATTAATATAAACAATGTCTATTGTCTATTTGATATCGATATTGATTTTTAATGAAATTTGAATTCTTCAATTACAGATCAAAGATAGAGCTAGGAGATGTAACCCCACACAACATAAAACAACTAAAACTTCTTAACCAAGTGGTGTTTCCAGTCTCGTACAATGAGAAATTTTACAAAGATGTGTTAGAAGCTGGTGAACTAGCGAAACTTGCATATTATAATGATATAGTGGTATGCTTTTCAATTTTTCACATTCAATTATCTTTCATAAAGAAAAGAATATTTATTATAAGAATATAATTCATTATTTATACCAGGTCGGAGCAGTTTGCTGTCGAGTAGATACCTCAGAAAACTCTAGGCGTTTATATATTATGACGTTGGGATGTCTTTATCCCTATAGAAGATTAGGAATTGGTACTGTAATGGTACAACACGTATTAAATTACGTCAACAAAGATGGAAACTTTGATTCTATCTTCCTGTAAGTATCGAAAGATAATTTAATTTTCGAATAAAGTTATCTATTAACAATGAAAAGTTTTGATGTTCTAACATTTGTTTGTAGTCACGTTCAAATAAGTAACGAAGGAGCTATTGATTTTTACAAAAAATTTGGATTTGAAATAGTAGAGACAAAGGAACACTATTATAAGAGAATAGAACCTGCAGATGCTCATGTACTACAAAAAACGTTACGTCCTAGAATAAATAAAGAGCAAACAAATATTCAACAAGTAAACCAATAAAAAAGGAAGAAAGAGATTCGTTAATCATTAATTTATGACATCCAAAAAACCATATGTTCTCCCAGTCTGGTAATAAAATAATTTTTATTCTATTTCCCAGTGTGTTATAAGTTATAAAATTAGAATTTTATAAATAATTTAATAAAGTTAACAAATACAATGTACTTCCATGTAAAAAACAAATATAACTTAATAAACCCTATGAATTGTTAACACTTTCTCAAAGCAAGGAAAATTTCTATATCATTAATATTATGCATATTGTCTTCTTCTTTGGTATGATTTTATTTCGTTTAATTAGTATCTTGCATCTATTAAATTTATGTTTGTCAGCTGAATCAAATATGATACTGTATAATATATAATAGTATGTCATGTCTAAACTAAAAAGTGTCTTGTTTTGATTTTTCAAATCTCCTCATCCGCCATTTAAAAAAATTGAAACGATATTTCCACTTGAGTTTTTCACAACATTGAATTATTTAGCAAGCACAATTCGAATATAGCATGTAGCAATTTAACATTTAAGTACAATAGATTTAAGTATATTATATATAAATAATATGTAGCAGTATTTGTACCGTTGCCACCATCGATCTCAATTATTTTATATCAAATATAATTTAATGGAATGCAATTATAGTTCCTTTTTGAGAAAAAGAACTTTTAAAGATGAAAATATAAAAAATAACAAATGCAAATTTTTTATATATAAAATTGAAAATTATATCGCTTGATACCGTAATGAATCAATAAATAGGGACACATGGGAAAAAAAGCAATACATAGAAACATAAATTATGTAACATTTGTTAATATTAATAAAAACAATTTGACAAGAACTTGAACAAATTTTCAACAATAAATCGAATTCACTAACAACCACATGAATCAGCTCCTCTGAATCTGAAACTATCAATCATTTAAAATCGATGACCGTAAAGGTATAAATACTTGTAAATTATCGCAGCTTCTCGTATAAAAAATTATTATAAACAACATTTAAAAAATTAGCATTAACGAAACTTGTTCCCACATATTAACATTTATACTTTAATGAGTATGGGCTACATGCATATGATTATAATGCTAGTAGCTCCTGTATTCGCTTGACACATATATCAGATCCATCACTAGCTTCTTTTGAGACCTGTAAGTGGAGATGAATAAAAAACAAACATTGTAAATATTAATTATTGCGTTCAATTTTGACAAGAGCTTCCACTTACCGATGTCAGATTCAGAAATCCGTGCGGTAAACCGGGTACTATATCAAGCGTAACTAATACACCAAGCAATCGAAGTTTTCTTGCAAACATGACGGAATCATCGAGGCAAGGATCCAGTTGTAGCGTCTACAAATGCAGTTTCAATGTTGCATTATTCACAGTCTGTGAGGAACCCCGACTAAATGTAAAGAACCTACCAGCATTGCAATAGGCGGTAATTGTGCTAAAAGATTATCCGATGCGAGATAGGGACTTAAAAATGGATCTCTGGGTACCGTGAATATAAAGTCTTCCACTGGACATCTTGCACTTTCCACATCCAACTCTTTGGACTCTCTATGCTTTCCTGAAAGCGACCACCCAAAAAGTGACCACGATTTACCATTTCTTGAAATATCCACGCTATCCGCACCGTTTCCAACATATGTCGAGGCATTTATACCGCTGTTTCGATATAAATCCAAAAATCTTCTTATGTATTCTTGAGATTTCGCTCCTTCTGTCGGATTCTCTACACCTACTACATCGAAGAATGTTAATAAGAAATTACTTAAAAGCAACAAACCGGGAAGGGTATAGCCAGATAAGGTCACTCTGTAACTACCCTTGTGGCAGGAGTACCGACTTGAATGTCTTTCTTTGGGGGCCCTATCGAACAGTACGATAAAAGATCAATTTGGTTTGGAAGCATATTTAACCAACTTATCCGGCTATACCCTTTGTACAGGAAATATTTGTAATCTCTGTACCATCAGCTTCTGTTAGACTAACAGAATTCAAAGTGGTGTCAGATGGTAAAGATGCTAATTTGTGCGCGTCGTTTGTCTCATCCCCATTGGGACTGAGAGCTAACGCTATCAAATCGCTCTCGCTGACTTCTGCGAAGGACTCTGTGTCGGATTTGTTATCATCCCCTATATCGTTTTCTTTTTCCCTACAAGTTCAATAAATTGAGAATTAATAGTAGATAATAAATAGAGGCGTGCGAGAACCCGAATATCGCACACGTCTACTAATATATGTAATCTTATTTGAAATTGAAATTCATTTTTCTGTAGGTGATTTACTTTGCTATTTTCTTAATATCTGAAGCTGCATATGCTTTCAGGCAGCGTATAAGAAATCCCATAGGTAACAACGGATCCGTCACAGAGAGGAAACGTGAAGGCGACAATACGAAATCGACTAGGACTGGGGTGTATGCCATAAATATTGCATCCGGTCTTCGGATGTTTAGTTCTATACACTTTAAGGTGATTCCCAAATTTAAGTTGGCCCCGGCAGAATCACCTGAAAGAAGTTAATCCTGTAAACTACGAGTAACAGGAAAGAGGAAGGAAATATGATGGTTACTTACCAGCAAGAAGTACTTTCTGCGCTGTACTACCAAGCAAAGTACTTGAATGATTTAAAGCCCATGCATACGCGTATAAAACTTCTTCGAATGCTCTAGGGAATGGAGCTTCAGGTGCTAAACTGTAATCTATACTTAAAATCGGTATGCCAAGGTTTATTGCCCATGTCCGTAAATAAGTTTCATGGGATAATGAAGTCTGTGCTACAAAACCTCCGCCATGGCAATGAATTATCAGCTCGTTCGACAATTCTAGCAATTCTCCTCCTACTCCACCTGAACCAATCTAAGAAAACCATGTACTGCACATGAGTAAAATCAACGATCCGCAAAAATTTCTTATTCGATTAAGTAAAACGCTAAGACAGTAGGAACAGTTGAATATTCAATTTATTCTAACTCTACTTAGATCGCATGAATTGTCTCTTTACCATTCCTACACGACGTTTAAAACTCAATAATCTAACATGGATCGGCTTCTTTCCAATGTGACTGAGCGGTATTGGAATTGACACTGTTTTCCCATCCACTGTGGAAATTGTCAATTCTTCAGGTGGAATAGAAATTATCTGATTTATTGCCAAAGATTGAGATACCATAGCCGGCAGTCTACGTGCTAGATCTAATAAAGTAATTGACAAAATACATGAAAAAGATAGTGGCGAATGACTTTTTTCATTAAAGCGAATGATCATAGTTTACCAGTCTCATTGAGAAACCAAAAAGCTTGACAAAATGATATATCAGCACGTTGGGAGAGATCTACAATACGACGTGCCCTCGTCTCAGGGTCTAACACGTATTTAACAGAATTAGTACATCGTGACAACAGTGTTCCATTAGCATAAAAGACTTCGCTAAATGCTGCCATAGCGACCAATATAGTTTTTATTATTGGCTTGAGCGTATCGGCAAACTGAAATAAATTGATCCTGTTATCTATAACGAATCGATTAGAATTTCTTAGATAATTGTGTTTCTGTTAATATACCTGAAATCCTAAACATCTGCCATAAAAGCAATACTGGTTAATACTATCCATTTTAAGTAAAATATCATGGGGATTATGATTATCGTCTATGAAAAGAGACGGTCTACCATCAGCCATTTTCTCGCTCCACGAGTATAGAGTTTGTAAATGTTCTAAACAAGTGTATAAAGATGCTAATAATTGCAAACATGCTTCTATTTCTCTGTAAACATTTGTGCATAAAAATACAAGAGCATTAATTTACTCGTCGACATTCATCCATTTGTACATGAAACTTCAACAGAATATTTACCTCATGTGATAACTTTTACGAAAAAATATAGAATCTTTTTGACAATATATTTGGTGACAGATTGCACGTGAGTGTATGATACATTTATCTATTAAGACTAGAAAACTTCTATACCCATTGCCAGGAACGTCTACATCAAAATCAAACATCGGTGCAAACCTACTGATTTCTTTATATAATGGTTGCACCTGTTCCAAGTGATCCAACATTGCCAAATGGGCAGCCCTGATTCTGATACCGTTTTCATCTTGATGCGACATAAAATATTCTGCGTTTGCCTTGCATAATTCTCGCAATGCACCCCACTGCAGGGGCTCGTAGTCTTCGAATGGTCTTTCAAAGTCATCATTGAGAGACATCTGAATTATTTATTGTTTCACCGTGCGACAGTCAATTTTTAACTAACTATTTTGTTGTAGAATACAAGTACAGAATCTGTAAAATAATAATTATGCTATTAGTTAATAAAAATACAATATATATATATATATATATATATATATATATATATATTGGTACTATTATTCGTAATATATATATTCACACATTAATACGAATTACTAAAAAATATTTGTTCAATCTAATTAACATTAAATATTTAGTACCTGTGACGTTCATGGTCGTGTTAGTAACTTATAAGGTTAGCAATAACGCGATGTACACACCACTTCTGAATGATCCGTAACTTTTGTTATTTACACTACATCGCACCCACTCATGCAAAACTTTCTATGTACATTACGGTCCGCATTAAACGTCAATTTTTATTTTGAATTTGACATTTGCTACATGCCTATCGTCGCCGCCATGACGCTTTTAGGATCGATATCAATATTTTACAAACAAATAACAACCGCTATTTACGAACACAATATTTCCGACTGTCGAGCACTTTTGAATGGAATAAGATTCGCGATCGAAGACTGTCTCGTTTCAAGTGTAGTTAATAACTGCGCTATGTACGTATTGATTACTCCATACGTAATAAAAGAAAATGAAGCACTTGAAGTTCAAATGATGAACGAACCGAGCAAAGTTTACGTAAAAATAAATACATACAGTTCAAGTTTAATTACCAGATAATAACCAGTCTACCGAACGCTCGGAAATGCTTGCTTATATTCTGATAATACTATTAATTACGATGATAGCAATATCAATTAGAGACAATACATTATTAGTCTTATAAGCATAATTCGATTCCCGATATCGGTTATTAGTATACATATATACTTACCAGAATGTGTACACATTCGCGTCGTTTTCAACTTTGTTATTTGCAATAATCGCGAATGAAACGAGAACAAATATTATTACGGTTCGATGATTTCCTCGAACTGACGGTGCAGAAACGACAAGTAACAATTTGAACAGTTTTCGTAATCGAGGAGGTTCGCGATAGGCAACTATGTTGCGTTAGACGGACTAATCATATAATGATAAAAAGCAAATTAAAGAAACCGTTAGCTGTCTTTGGCATTCAATCATCTACGACTTTTTTATACGCGGACGCTCTTTATAGTGGCGTTAAATTATGAAGATCAATCATGATTCATTCAAATTACGTTTCCGTTGCGAATAAATAATTTATTTTTACTGTTCTATTTGCGAATGAAATAGGAACGGAATTGCATCTAATTTTTTCACCGCGTGACAGTTATTTCAGGAAAAAAGTCAGCGATTCATGTTAAAAATCCCGCAATTTGTAAATTCGTAAATAATCAAGATTTTTCATTTATTCTGGATCAGACCATTGCCATATTATCATACTAATTAATGTAATTGTTCATCTTTTGTTTTCGATCAGCGGAAGGATTGGAATCATAGTTATAGATAAAACATGCTCTATAAAAAAATATAAGCAACTGCGTTTACTCACGATAGAAACGACGATCACTAGACTGTGGACCTTTATGGGCTTTATGAGAAGCTGAGAATGAGAGAAAATTTGTTAGATTCCAAAGAAGATTTTGTTGAGAAAAATACAATAAGTGTATGTATAGAGATCCACAGTCCGGTAATACAGTTTACGCGCGCGATAAGACCGTCTGCAATCACCGAGTAAGAAGTGACTGTGAGACGTGAGTGGACCTTTGTAATTTATTTATTGATAAGTAAAATTACATATATCCACAAACACAATACGTTCTTTCACGGAGTGTAATAATGCGATAAAATTTGTGAGTGGCGAGGAGAAATTCTAGTGATGGAGAAAGAGGGAGACTGGTGAAGAGGGGAAGTTCGGGGGGGGGACAAGGGTTTTATTCTCCGGTTTAGTAACTTTTTTCTACTCGTCAAAGAACGGTCGCAAAAGCGTTCTATAGCAAACGTGTTAGTTTCCGATCCTACGATTAAAAGAGAACTGATAAAAATTCGGTTTTTTTTGCGTTCCCCGTAATTCGAGCTGCGTCTCGGCTGCATTGGTATTTGTATATTGTTTGTCCCGATGCCAGATGGTCGTCTATTGAGCGTCATTATCGAATTTGGTTGATGATTAATCCATTCTCGGGCCGTCAATCGGTCATTCCGCACAAAGCCATGATCCTCTTTGTTTCGAAGATCTAGCCTGCTGATAAATCGTGTGACCGATACACATTGGTAGCGCACGCATGACTAGAAGGTATACACTATACACAGTTCCATATGATAATATATGTAATGTGTTTCGCAGAAAGAAACTCGATTTAGCGCGAGGCCGCTTATTGTTGTTGTTTTCTTTCGGAATAGCGACGAGCATAAGATCGAAAACTATAACAATTACATGCGCTGTATAGGCGTTACACATCGATACCGGTATATTGCACGTTACAATTCGGCTCCCTTCCTCTTTCTCTCTTTCTCGCATGTTTACATCGTGGTTGGACTGTGATCGACACGTTCGTTAAAAAGACGCGGGAATATAGATAGAATCGTAAGAATTCATACAATACCCGAAAAAACTGCAAAAATAAAGTTTAGTTCCGTTATTATTCCCATTCGCGCCGGCTTCTCTAAATCCGAACCGCTCGCTCGCTCGCTTTCTCTCTCTCTCTCTCTCTCTCTCTCTCTCTCTCTCTATGCAAAGGACGTATTTATTATTTTTCTCTTTTTGTTCCTTTTCCTCACTTCTCACGTGTCATCTTCTCTCTTCGTCTTTTTTTCTTCTCTCTTCTTCTCTTTTTTTGTTTGTTTTAAGCTAAGTTAATTACCACGGTAAGTACTTATTACCTCTTTACAAAAATCAATTCTTAAACTTATACAGGGTGGCTCGATGCGAGTTCACAGTATGTTGATGGGTGAACCCGGCCGCCGCGACTATAACCGTCAAAACGAATCTCGACTAACAACTGATATGCTTCCCAAGGGACACCCCGAGTTAATACTGACGGATGGATAACCGTTAGGTTTCCCACGATGCTCGTTGAAGTAAACAACGTATCCCTTATCCGTTACTCCAGTCACGTACACTTACGTCTCGTAAAAGATTATGTTCTTCAACGAGCACGAAGCTTTTTTTCCTCCACGATCCTCGAAAGATAGTACGCGGACATTGAATTTGGTAAGCTGGGTTGGTGTTATTCACGTTACATTTTCTGATAGCTGTGAATAATACTTCCGCCAATGTAGGCCAGTCGTACAGGGTGTTCCATAATAGGTGAGAGAACATTTAAGAACCACTCGGTGACAATCAAAGACAAAAATCAAAGTCGCAGAGTGATTTTAATTGTTAATAGTTTGACAACAAATCCATAATTTTATTTTTCATTTTCGTCTGATATTGTCACAGAGATTCACCTCTTTTTGAACATCCTGTAGACCACCGCGTATCATCTTTGTATATATTCTTTTCCAATAACAATTAAACCGAAAAATCGGAACAAAATCGCCGAAACAATGAATAGCGTTCTCTCGACGAAGGACAAGAACGTCCTCAACATCTGTGAATCCGTATCAAGTCATTTTATACGCGACGTGTTTAATGTTTTTTTTTCCCTCATTTTAACGACTATACGCTATAGGTACATAATGTATAGTTAATTTGATAGGTGTACATGTATATGTATATGTATATTGTTCATATATTACGCACGCACACACACACGTGCACACGAACATATATATTTTATATATAGATATTTATATTATCGTTATTATTATTATTAACGCATTGATGCTATGCTTTTGTTGTATCCATAGACATATAGTTAATTGCTATCATTTTTTTTTAAATATATCTAAAATAATATTTTTAACACTCAGCGATGCGCGAATGTGTGTGCCCGCGTGCGTTTTTTTTTCGTCGGCACATCCCTTTCACCGGAGTTGCGTGAGACAAAACAGTCCATGTGTCTGTGTGTGTGTTCGTTCTCTAAACGGGAGGCAGCTGCTTCAAACGTGCGCTTAGGAATCCAAGGATTCATTAATCGTCTCCCCGGTTTGCGCAATTCCGCTTAATTTATTTTAGCAAAAAGAGAATTAGCATTGTTTGAAAACAAGGAGACCTTAACAGGTATGTAGTAGTAGGTAGAGGATACAACATTCACAAACGATGAGCGACTTTTTAACCCCTTATAGTTCGCTGGTACATACACCAGTATACCAGCAACATGGAAAGGTTACGACATTATTATAAAAATAACACAATGGATGGGGCACTGGTAACATCGGTACACCAGGCTTGTTATTTTCTATCACAAGTTTCGTTTTCTTTTTCTCTCCGACGATAGAAAATCAATCCTTCGTATATCCTAATCGATAATGTCGAAAAAAGAGGAAAAACACGTTTCTCTCAATGCCTCGGGACACGTGCCCTATAAAGGGTTAATTACACGATCTAGTAATCGTTCGATCTCGAAAGCGTCTTACAATTGTAATGAACATAATACTTGCGCGGCTAACATTGTCATTGTACAGAAAAAACGCCTGTCGAATCTATACATTACACTGATCGGTCGATACCAAGGTATATCAGGCTAATAAAACAGAAAAAAACGTGCACGATTCATTGAAAACAAGTGAAAGCTGTGCTTTCCCACGCGACCCTGGCTAAAGTGCGGCCTACTATCATCTGACCATATACAAATATATAAGCATTAAACGTGTAATATATTATCGTCGTCATATATATAATTAATATCCTAAGATAGTTATTGTATGAACCATCTTTCGAAATCATAGAAAAACGTAATGATCAAAAGAAGATGGGGAGGGGGCGGGGCGGAGAGGGAAGTAAAAGAGAGAGAGAGGACAGTGTAACAGAAAAGAAAGGAGGCAGGACGTCGAAACGAAAAGTTAGGAAATATAAAAAACGAGAACAGAGAAACGCTTTGCTTCAACGGTCGCCACTTAGTCGAGCTAGAATCGAAGGTACTAATGCCACTCAAAAAAACTCTTTGTTAACTGTTCCTCTTATTCGGTAGCCCAGGCGTGACTCTTTCGACTCCGTTCGCGTCCATGAACGGGGAAACGGCTCTCGGCCGAGTCGAACAGAGCTACTGAACATTTTCCGTGCATACATTCGGACAGCACCTCGATAATATAGTGGACTTATCGTATGGAATGATAAAATATCTCGTTTTTCTCATTAAACTTTAGATACGTTCACGATTCTCAATTTTTTTCCCCTTAAGTATAAAGTTGTATAATCTAATGTAGACGTTAAGTACTGAAAAGGTCGCTGAAAAAATCAGGCAGTGGGAATCGAACGGAGATGGAAAAAGACAGCTGCATCACGAAGGTGAACGTGCATTCGATTTGCCATTCTGATATTTTAAGAGCGTTTTTTTTTATCGGTTAGCATACACCTTTTTTCGCGTAGTGCTAGTTATTATGCTTACGTCTCTTTTTTTCCGTTATTATTATTATTTTAATCGGATTATACTTTGCTGCTTTTCTTTCGCCGTGCAAGCCGCTACCGCTGCTATCGTCTTTAGTTTGTTTTTCTTTCACGTATTATGGTTCAAGCTGCGCAACCTTTATTGCCATTGACTATCTCCGAAAATATCAGAACCGAAAAAATACAGCAAAGAGCGCAACAGCCACGTGTATTTCGGTCGCCGAGAAACAATGAATTGTCTGTGTGTAAACTGACCGTCGCGCCGCGCCGGGTCCTTTCATTAAAAGGACAATTAGCGAGCAACGATTCGGCTCGTTCTTTTCCTTTATTTCGTTTTATTGTGAGCGCTCCTTCCTGCGTTTTTCAAAAATCCTCAATAACATGTATGACAACGAAACGAAAACAACGTGTATGAGATACTTCCGAAGATGATTATGTGTTTTCCTCCCATATATGGCACATTGGCGTGTTGCTTTTTCTCTGCGAGTCGTCTCGTAGATAATCTCGATTCGCGCGGGAACGTCACACGCGGACGCTCGTCACGCTCGTGAATCTACCAGATGTTGTTATGAGCATTGCTTTATACATGTCAGCGGAGCACAAAGAATGATCGTGACACGTCGGTAGGCTATATAAAGGGACGTCGCATAATGATACTGTATTGCAACATCTATCACCCTATGGACAGATTTTATATTCCACGTATCACTAAGATGCAAATCTCTCTATATGTATACTTCGGAATCTTCGGAAGAACCTCGGACCTGATCAGGTATCTTACACTAACCAAATACTATGATATTCTTGAAGAACATACGCGAGAACGGACAATTAAGACCAGTTTTCAAATAAAATTCTGTAGTTCCAAGATGGCTAACTTAATCTTTCACCTCGAAGTATTTGTATGTAGGATTTTCGTATCCATTGATCTGCATGTTCGAGACGTGTCGCTCCTCTGGTGTAGCCGCTTGATCGACTTCGATGAAACCCTGTTCAATTCAACGAAAATTATTAATACAACAATAAAATTATTTCGATTTACAAATCGGTATGCTTTTCTTTTCTACCTGACTGTGAGGGCTTCTCGCACTACGTCTCTTGAATACTGCCACGCCAACTATCGCAGCAGCCATAAGTGCTATTCCCGCGAACGCAAGTGTGAAGTAGACTGATGTACTCTCCCTACGATACACTTCCCCTCTAACTGAGTATCCCTACAAACATAGTAATCGACATTAGAAATAGTCCAATAATTACAGCTATCAAAGAATTTTGGGTTGACCGTCAACAATTTAACTATTTTCAAATCTAAACCGAATGTATACAACTTGGAAAGCGTTCTATAACTTGTACCGCATTACAGAGGGTCAATATAACAAGTACTATATGAAACAAAGCAGGAATTATTTATAACTTGATCTAACGTATTAACACGTTCGGCACCCACCGGTTAAAAATAGTCAAATTAATTTTGTACACATTGTCGTTTAAAGTCACAGTACACAGGATAATATTCATAGAATCCATGACTTTCTTCTGATAAATTGTTTTACTATTTTATAAAAATGGTACCTGTTGAGTTTAATCAAAGATTTGAATAGTAGTGATGGTAAGCAGCGGAACAAATGCTGGTAGCGAACGTGTTACAAAAGGAATAAATGATTTGAAGATTCATGTCAAGTAGGACAGCCTGGGCTCCAGCGAACTATGATTATTTTTACCGGTTCAGAGTGGGAAATTTCATGGGTCATGCTGTGAGCTGCTCTGACAAGTCCTTCACTGTGCATCGCGGCAACAGCCGAGGATTGTTCTGGTTGTTGTTGTGGTTGAGTATCTTTGTTATCGTTCGTGGAGTCGTTCTCTTCCTGTTGCGCCTGTTCGGTACGTAATTCGCCGCGTTCCGCTTTGCGTTGCTCCTTGCGTGCTCGCTCGAGTTCCTTCTGATGCTCTTTTTCTACGAATAAATTTTCTTCGCTATGAAACCACTCGAAAGAGCAACCAGTTAACAATAAATGAAATTCATGATACCTTGCTGTTTGCTGGTAACGTCAGCCTGATATTTGTCTAAAATCTCTGCTTCCGCTTCGCGTGTCATCGCTAACAGCAGTCCAGGAGTCTCATCTTTGCTCCTGAGGGCCAAAACGTAATCATCCATAAGCCGGCCAATTTTTGCGCTTAAATCAGGATACCTAAATATAAGGAATGAAATCTCCCATGAATTCTGTTTCTACGAGACAAAATGCGTGTTCTGAATGCTCGAAATTTCAGAGATCTACAGGTTCTGCGATCGTCGTTGCGTTTCGTTTGTCTAGCACATTACCGTTCTAACATTAACAGGCTCTGATTGGTGATTCTGTCGATCTCCGCCAAGTGTTCCAGAGTCGCTGGTTTCTCACGTTGCGCTTGCTCCAGGCTGCTGTCCAGTAGGTGTCTATAGTGAGCGATGGTGTGGTGTCTGTCCTTGTGCAGGGCTCGGAGCAGTTTCTGCAGACACTTCTGGATGCGGTGCATCTGAACAGAGAATCGAACGTTGTGAACCTGTCTCGCTTCCATGGGCTTTCAACCCTTTGCACGCTCATGTCGAGTGTCGATATCAATTTTATTCACAGGAATGTTCTCAGTCCGAGTATAGAAACTGAATTTCAGAGAAAGACGATGGCTCTTTTAAAAGCAATACTAACTTAATTTTATAAAGTAATGTGAAATAGCTACTACTATGTAGGATACACTGTATTATTCTACAAACTTTAAAGAGGCTCAAATGTTAACGTCATAGCAGACCTTGTGGTCTTCGATTATGTATGCTTCGATAAGTGTTTGTTTTAATCATCATGGCCCATATGTGGGACGTGCGACTGAGAACAAGTTAAACATGCATGTTCCATGTATTTCAGAATACGCGTTCATATAACTAAGAATACACTGGGCTGTTATAACAGCGACTCGGTTAAGGGTTCGTATGTATGAAGTTTAGTATTAATTGGCTTGGATAAACGAGGTTCTACTGTCTTCTGAAGTACATTCTAAAAATAACAGGGAAGTGTATAAAACTGAGAAAGAGTATGGTGTGCAAAGGATTAAGAGCATGGTATCGCAGCGTCCATCAACTTACATTTGGCGGACTCTCGTTCAGAGCAGCAGTGTAGCAGGACATTGCTTCCTCGTTCCTCTGTTTAACTGCTTCCTGCAAATGAATCATAACAAATGTTGTAATCTATTGTGAAGAGTGGCTCTTTAATGTTACTTCGGAGATAACAGTGATCAATTCATTGTTAACTCGGTTCTAATCGATGAGATCACGTACTTGTACTCTCTGCTGGTGCATAGCACTTAATTGATGCTTCTCCACAGCGCCATTTTCTTCCAGAGCTGCGACAGTTTCCTGGAATCGTGCAGTCATCCACCGTTTGAAAGCGTCAGCAGCAACCGGATCGTGTTCACGAATATCTTGGTACTTCTCCTCGAGATCGCTCCAATCCTTCATCACCTAAAACCGTTGTAGCACAAAGATTTCGACACTGGTGTTCCGCGTGATAATAACTGTCTCTCGAAATTCGACTCGGTCTCTCCTAATCTCTCTCCTAATCACTCCTAGTCATTCTCCTTGCTTAAAGTTTGTACAAAAACACGTTTTTGATTAGACAAACATGTTGCGTTTACAGTGACACCTCGTTTCACGAACCTTCTACCAACAAAGTCTTGCTGTAATAATTCCCAAATATTTTGTTCAGTGATTATTATTAATTTTTGTATCAATGCATTCTCCCTTAAGTAAACAAATTTCTACCCTATTGTATGCAGCCCGGTTAAGTAGCAATACCCACTTACTTTTGTCACTTTCTCTTTGTGCACTTCTTCGAGTCTCATTTGTGCTTGCTTGTAACTTTGGTGCTCGGATCGCGGGTCAAAGTGTGTTAGGTATGGATCAGGTGTGCTCTGAGACTGCGAGGACTGCTGCGTGCTGGTGCTAACTGGCAATGGCATCGCAGTCACGTCCTGTTTCGGTTTCTCCGTTGTCGAGACTGTTGTTGATAATCGACTGCGGGAAAGAAAATTCTTTGTTATCAAGTATCAAATTTTGATTTTTCAAGTTTTTCTCGAAACGGTACAGATTACAGATTCACTGTTCTCGATGACGTTTACCTTGTCGTAGTGTCGTAATCATCGAGGTACTCCTCGTCGCTCTCGTCGTCGTCAGGTTGATCGCTGAGCACGTCCTCGGGGTCCGCCTCAGAATCATCATCGTCATCCGCATCTGCGTCGAGGTCATCCTCGTCGTCGAGATCATCCTCATCTTCGTCGATATCGTCGTCTACACTCTTCGGAATCGGCAAGTCGATTGGTTTTTTCGGCTTCACATTTTCTGCAAATACATCACGAAGCGATGATTTTCCTGAGAGTCTACTGCTGGTAATACTTCGTTCTCTTTCTCACTCACACTTACTTTTATTCAATATTTACTTTCTCTCGCACTCGTGTTTGTTTTAATTATTCAATTAATTTGTGGGAATGTTATTCTCTACACACCAATTAGTTCTCTGATCCTCGACTTGAACATTTACTCTTAAAATTGAACAACCGCTAAAACTTGAGTACTTCAGTAATAACGTGAATCTTCTTGGCCTGGATAATGCAAGATTGCAGAAAATCTAATCTAAAACTAGCCTGGGAGTGTGTTAGCAAAACGTTCGATCAGAAACTAATGATCAAACTTAATAACTTTTCATTCTCTTAGATCAATTATTTTCGTTCAAAAGCGAACAACGCATTAAATGTTTACACAAAATTAGATTTGCAAAGTTTCAAACAGTGAAGTACCCAGGATAACATCGTTGTGGGCGAAACTTCGTTTGCAAAAAGACTTCCGGCTTTCCAAGAAAATAATTATCATGAAATTACTCGGCCAGCTTTGTCGGTAGCCGAGCGAAGCGTTCCAGAAACGTAATTTACTGATGTCCATTCGCTTTTGACCGAAAAGCCAGCCCCGTGGTCGCAAGACGGTGCGCAAAGCGAACTTCATTCTCGACGTATTAAAAAGCCCGAGGGGAAATCTACATGTCCATTTAGCTCGTGGCTTTCTGAATCGTTCCGCGAAAATCCGATTCCCTGAAAAAGAGACCCGGGTTCTGGCAACAACGCACAGTAGATTGGAAACCTGTTTTTCGTGGCCAAAGCTTTGAAAGTTTCATATTTTGACAAATTGTTTGTACCAATTGAGAACCCTTCAAAGCTGCAAAATCTAGAATATTAGCCATTTTAGACAGTTATTAACGGGTTTCCAGCCCATCGTGAAATGTTGAGATATAGGGTTGCACGGTCTTGCGGGTTCCGAAAATTCACCCTTTGCGCGAGGAGCCCTTCCCCGCATATAACACGTCCCTTTCCCACCCTGAAAAACTCTAATTTGTCTCTGTTATGCTGAAGAGGGCAGCCGTCTTGACTAACTAGGTTCTCGAGATGCTCCATTCTCCGAGAATAGACACGCTGATGAGCTGACTTCTCGAGTTCTGCAAAGGCAGACAAAAGCTTAGCCCCGACGACGTATCCTCCCGCTGTGCTATCCTCTTATCTGGGTCATGTGGCGGTTGCGTTGGCAGTTTTTTCGCCCGGGGAATATTAGTATGTCTATCGCAAACTATTGGTGGACCCTGCGCCCACGCAAAACGGCCGAAAAGAGGAGATCCGATCGGTAAAAGTCGAACCGATCCCCTAGAGCTGATCTCTGCGTCGCGTCGCGTCGCGTCGTCTGTTGCCATTGACAGTTCGGCTGCCAACCCAGCCGGCTCAAAAATTCTATAAAGTCATCGTAATTTCTCAATCTCAAGCTATATCCACGCTGTAGCGACATCGAGCAACTTTTTGTCGCCTCTTGTATTCGATAAAAAAAAAGAAGAAGGAAACAAAGAGTCGACAAAAAGTTGCTCGATGTTGTTTCAGTGTGGACATAGCTTTAGACATAGCTATAGAGAATTATGCTACAGGTTCCCCAGCTCAATCACGGAGTCCTAACAACTACGATTCCAGAACGAATCGTTTCAGAAGTCGGTTATTTAATTCTTCAACCGATTAAACTGAAAAGTGTATTCTGTTCTCTGCACAGCAGCGCTCATAATTATCTGAATGGCTTCAAACGATCAAAGGGTAGAATGCTGTGCTTGACAAATCAAAACGTTTCGTTTCGAGAGCTTATGGACTAGGCACTCGTTCTTTGTGTTTCAGTACTTTTATTTGCTTTTATTAACGTTTGGTGTGTTCTCCATTCTTCCAGGAAACGCAACTTTTATATTACTAAATATTTCAACCCCTTAAATTTTAATAGTAACAATATCCAATATTTGAGACTTGGAACACGTACATTATACAATAAAAGGAATGCTGGTTATTTCAATAAACTATCGCGCGTGTTGACAGTGGAATGGAATTGTAAAATACCAAGTTAATTTCAGAGTCTTCGGTGACATCATACTTCGGTTTAAAGACGAGATCCTTTTCTTTCGACTACAATGGTGCATCTATTTTCCAGATCTTGTATAAGACAGAGGCTTTCAACAGAAACTTGGAAAGCGTGATTTATGCTGTTTTACCTCGTAGTTGCAGACTATCTCTATAGCAGCAACTCCAACCGGAATAGTCGTAGTCCAAAGAGACCGAAGATGTTCTACCATATACGTTTGCGGATGCAAGGCAGATCGCCATAAGTCATAAGTTTTCCATACCGAGAGATTGCGGTTTCATGCTCGAAACATCAATAACCGTATCCGTAGATTCTGCTATCCTCGCATTCGCATTTTGAGAAAGAATCTTTTATACATTGTCGTTTTCACAGAACACAGAGTTCACAGGTGGAGCGAATGATGTTTACTATTACTATTGTTAGAATAATCGAACATACAAATTCAATTTGCAAACCTTCCATTCAAACATAAATTCTATTACACATTCACCATTGTCATAGTAACAAGCAAACCCAAATTCTGCTTCCTAGTTCATCGTTCGAAACTGAACTCAATTAAAGTTAACATCGTTGTTATTGTTGTTAACATTACAAGCGTAATGAGGTACTCCTGTAACACGGGCGAACACCACGTTTTGAGTTGAAGAAACACGCAAAAAATCTTGAAAGCATTTTTCTCAGGAAATAGAATGCAGTTCACGATGGAAGACTATTCAGAATTTCTTTGAAGAAAGGAAATCGACAAGAAAATATTTTTATGTATGCTACGATTTAATACTATTTCCTATACCTACTAATTTTTCATTTTTTGTGAAATATGTAAACTTCTTGAATCCTCAAGCCTGTTGACCTCCCCTTGACGCCGCAAGGACATTTTCCACTAATTTCTAAATTCATACAGCCACCGATTCGCATCCCCCAGCTATTTTTCTGGCGACCATGGGAGGCTAGCGCTTCCAGTGAATCAACCCCTGTAATACACATGGAACGCAGCGCGCGGATACAGACCAGACAGAATTCGGTGGAACGAAAACTCCCCTATTTATGTGCTGGCCACTGTGTCCGCGGTTTTCGCATACAACCGCAGACATACTAGCGCAACGTGGAGGGCCCGGCCGAATGAACGAACGGACGAGCTTCGGCTAGCAAACGAACGAACGGGCGGACGAACAAGGGGTGCACCGGTTCTTGTCTAAGCGAGGGTGGGTTTCTAGCATGGTTGGTGATTCACCGGCGATTCCTATTGATTCTAAACTACGTGGAAACAGCATCGGGGCACTGTATCGAAAACTGTCTGGCGTCTGTGCCCTTCTCTCTCTCTCTGTAGTCTCTCTGTGCCGAGCGATCATCGGACACGGGGTGTATTAGGGTCGGGGGTTTATTAGCTACGCGAAGTACAGCCAGCACACCCCCGAGCTACGCTCTCGCGTCGGCGTCCATTGGAAAGAAAAAGATGCGCAGGAACGAGCAAAGTCATAGCGTTAAGGTGTGATTTCGTTTACGCGTTTTGACGCGACGTTTTGTCGTCCATACTCCATTCGTCGTTGCTCTTTTCTGTGCCTCTGGACGCACAAGTTTGCGTTGCTATGATGCGATTTGGTATGTCTTTCCTTGTCTTTCACTTGCGAAGAAAAACGAAAGATCATCGCCCAAACCTCGACACGTGCGTAAATCGATTTACGATATGTGTTCAGAGCACACGTTTGAATTTGTTTTTTCGCTTCGAGACCTCTGAATGCTGCGCCAGAACGACACGCACGCGATTTTTGACCCACTGCTTTCGAGGCAGTCCAAACGCTCAGCCATGCGTTTTGTCGATCCACTGCTTCAGAATACTATTATAATAGCAGAACCAGTACTCCGAGAAAAATGAATTTTTAGGAGCTTGTAGTGAAAACCTAAGAGTATCCACTTAAAATGTTGTTATTTTGAAAAAAATGTTTTTTCATAATTTATTTTGCTATTGTTTTAGACAATTGCCATGTTTTCACAGCGGGCCACTTTTTAAAAAATTGAAAAAAATGGGGATATAGCCCCAAGTGTCCCCTTTACGGCCCTGCTTTTAAGAAAATGGACGTTTGAAAATTGACGAAATTAAAATTATTTGAAGTGAACGCTGCACCGCGATATACAATCTCGGACGACCGAAGAGCAATTTCCAAATAATAAATTTCCACTAAAATTCATTAAAAAATGATTTTTATATTCTGATAAGTATCGTAATAAATATATATTTTTTGTAATCATTTTATAATTAATTGTCTCAATTTTGTTGTTTTAAAACACAATTTTAAATTGTTCATTTGTTAGTTATTTAGTAGTTTTTCAGATAATTTGAATCTCCGACGTCTTTAGCTATTCTCTGTATTTCTTGACCATTATTCTTCATATTATGAATATTTCTTGAAATACAGAGAAATTTATAACCAAAGACATCAGTGATTCAAATTATCTAGAAAACTACTAAATAAGTAACAAATGAACAATTTAAAGTTTTATTTTAAGACAACAAAATTTTTTTGCTCAATTTTCGGTTCCCCTTCAGAAGGCAACCCGCTCGGCGTTTTTGGTCTTCGGGACGCCGCGATTGACAAAACATTAAAAACAGCGTCAAAATTTTTCTGACTGTCGTTTCCATATTTTTAAAAAATAATTCAAATGATATATTTTGTCAATTAATATTAATAATTATATTTAAATTATGTTGTATCTATACATACACTTAACCAATTTTATCTATATAAATAAAAATAAAATGCTATTCGTTGGTAAGCGCATCACTTGAGAACGGCTGGACCGATTTGGCTGATTTTTTTTTTAAATGTGCGTTATAGACCGAATATGGTTATAGGGTAAGAAAAATTCGAAAAGTTGCCCGCATAAATGGAAAATTCTGGAAAAAATAAAAGTGCTTTTTTAATCATATTTCAATACAACAAAAAAACGAACGTCACAGCTTTAATCAATAAATCAATATTTCAATAGGAATTTACATTAACGACGTCTGTTTGCATTATCGACATTATAAACATCCGCCAGTTAGGTTATTCCTATTCAAATTGATTTCGCTACGTGCGCAAATGTCGTTTGAAGTTTGAATTGAAATATTTGGTTAGTATTTTTAAATTATTAAGGCCGCGATTGACAATTCCACAATATCGTGGAACATTCTAGAATATTCCTATGCAATATTGTATTTTTGGCGTAGACGCACGCGTCTAGACGCAGTGGCTCACGCCTAGACGCAGTTGTGATGTGAAGTATGACGAATGGAGTATAAATGGCGCTGGAGTAGCAAAACGCTGCGTCAAAACGCGTAAACGAAATCACACCTTTACGTTGCGCAGTCGTCGGGAACGTCGACGAACGTTATTGATTGCACGAGCGAGCAAGACGGAAGCAGCGAGGGGGGTGAGTGCCGGTTGCCGGGGACCAAGGGGTAGGAATATACCCAGTTTCTTAATGCACCCTACTCGAGCGTTCGCTACACTGTATGGAAAAAAATCACGGTCCGGGAAACGACACAGATTAGACCGTTTCCCAGTGATCGAAGCGAACTGGCACCCTTTTGTTTCTAGAAAATGCCGTTCGAACGCTGTAGCAGGAACGCTTTGTAGGAAGGAAAAAAATTTTTGAAAAGAAACTAATTTTTTCTTTCATACTCGTATATCCACGAATTCGCTAGCTATGGCTGTTTTTGTGAGATACAAGCGCTGCACAAGGGTGGTTTCTATGTACATATTCATATCCACGTTTTTAAATTAAATATTTGAACTTTTTGGATCCTCAAGCCCAACCCAGTCCTATCGATACTTTCTCTACCAATTTTGAATTTTGCATATCCATGAATTCGCGAACCATGGCTGTTTTGTTTCAAACTCCAGGACTGCAGTCTCTACACGTGCTGCTATTGATTAACCCTTGTGTCAGCACCCAGCAGTTTCTACGATGTGTGTTCAATAACACTGTAGTTCACAGTTTCAACGGATATTTTTATTCCTCGAATGCAAATCGATTTATAATTACTAGATTGCAAGATTAGTAGAAATAGAGAATGTCATAATTTGTAACTTCTTGAAATTATTAGAGAAAGGAGGATTTTGGTTATTTCGCAGAAAAATTAATTCCTCGAAATCAATGAATCGAATTCCTCTCGACGAGCTACGAGTAAATACGAACAGGACTGTTTCGCCCTGATACACCCCCACCACTTACATCTACGGACAGAATTCTCGATAATCCCGGTTTTAATGGCGAACACATCACACAGGTACCGTGTATGAAATGGCCGATCTCCCCTTCCCTCTCTCCATTAAAGCGGTACACGTCGAATGATTAATGAAACAATGAGGAGCACCGTTGAAACGAATCAATGGTATTGAACGACTCGATGTACCACGCGGAGAAAGTATACTCGAATCGTGAAAGGAGCCGATTAAAATGAGCACCCACCGCAAAATGACAAAGACCGTTTTGTAACACGCGCCGCGCCGCGTATATTTACGCCGCCGGATATATCCGGCCGCGATAGAAGCCCCGTTTTCCATGGATCTTTTAATCGTGTACTCTAGTTTCTGAACCCTCGTTAGATTGTCCAAGCTTTGTTCCCTGTTGCATTTTTCCCTCCTAGATTCAGCTGCGGTCATGAGAAATGTTAGGGATATCTCGCCTGGCACCGGACAATAGTATTTTCTGCTCTAGATATTATAAAACCTGTTAGTTCTCTGCACTCGTGTTGTTACTTGATGTGTTTCTTTAAAATTAGAAAGAAAACATAAATTGTTGATCTTCCCCTAGTCGACAATCTATGTTTCCTTTCTAATTTTAATGAAACACTTAATATATGAATAGAATACGAACGACGGTAATGAAGGGTTAACTCCGGTGGTTCTCTTAGACGGTGGTAGATGAGATACGTTTTCTTTTTTCAATCGGATTTTGAATAGCATTCGAGAGCCACGTATAATTAGAATACTCCCTCTCTCTCTCTGCTTCGCTTTTTAGCATCCCCCTTGAAGAATAATTTTTTATCGGCTTAGCGGAAGCTGGAAGTTTTAATGAGTTCCAAACGGCGGAAAAACGGCGCTTCATTTGCATCAACTTGATAATTCTCGGATGAGTGTTCGTAATGCGAATTTTGAAATGGGTTGGAAGAAGGATCCTAGCTGGAACGTGTCTACGGATACATTTTTTCGCATCCCTTCACCGGGAGAAATAAGAAGAATCGTGTTTGGAAAGCGGTCCCGAATCTTTACGCCTGCTATAATTAATTTTCCATGTTTGCGGACGTTAGCCTCGAGCTATTTGTTTCGGATCTACAGTGTTGACTGACAGTTAACACGCTGGAGCGTGCCTGTCATACAGATTTACTCGTTTAATCCACGATACTGTAGAACCTCGATCATCCGTACTAATCAGAGGAAGACGAGTGTTCGGATAGTAACTGTTTATAGTAGAATTTAGACGTCGCCAGTTCGGATAATCGAGGTTCCACTAAATCACGAATTGAACAATGCTCCGAAGCAGCTCGCGATTGGACTCTTTTTGGTCAGAAGAAATAGGTTTAATAGAGAAGTTACATTATTTTTGGACAGTATTCTCGAACCTCTCCGCCACAATTAATTTCCCAAGTTCATAGGTAGACTGGAGCAGCTTGTTTCGGCCATCGAAAGTTCGCCGTTGTCTTCGATGGTCTTATTACGTCCCCGTCCCCGGGTAAAAAGATAAAGCGTCAAATGTTGACCAAGCAATCACGCGAGAGGAAGTTTCAAACTAAGTCAACATCGCTGGCAACCTGGCGCAAAGTTCTGGACCCAAAGTTGGCCCCAATGACATTAGCGCCACTACTCCATGCAGATCTGGCTTTAGAGCCTCTGTACACACACTTTGGGAACCAACGATTCTTGCCGTTCGGTCCATATAGACTACTTGCGGGCAAGAATCATTAGAGCGGTAAATATTAGGAAAACGGAACGTTTTCTCCCAGTCGAGCGTGCCAATAATTATAAAAGTGCCAAGTCAAGCGCCCGGAAAAATTCAACTTGTCTTGCTTGCATTGGGCTGTCTTGCGACTGATTGAACCTGCTCGTGCAAAATCAATTCGCTCCGACGTGCACACGGTGCCTCTCTCGGAATTATTCGAACGACTAGAGAAATATAATAGTCTCGCTCTTCGCTTTCGCGATCATTACTCTCGTTGGAAAGCGTTCTTTATTGTCCAAATCGAATGGGAATATTATTCATTGTTGTTAACGTCCGTGTTCTCTTGTGTTTGAAGAATTCGCATATCTTATGTGTGCATTCGGGCCTGCAGTTTAATGAGAATATATAGTTAATTCTTTCAGGATTCAGTTATGCATTTCAAATAATGTTTAATTAGCGGAGTATATGTATACATTAGCCACGATCATCGGATTTTGCTAAGATGCAGAATTATTTTCAACGAAATATGGACTCGGTTTTAGGTTTAACATTTATGTAGTCAACCAAAATGTATAGATTATCAAAAACCTTTCTGTATTTAACATGTGTTTGCAGAAATTCTCATTAGAAGACTATAAATTAATATATTAGCGAGTAAAGAATGTACATTCAGAGAAATCTTGCCCGGTTGACTACACAAGGGTTAAACGGGAACGAGATAAAATGTGCGAATTCGTCGTTCGATTAATTAAGAGCGACACGTCGCGCGTCCCACACGCACTCCGCTCGATGACGAATGATTGGTTGAACGAATGAATGATGAAATGATAGAATATACGTACGTTACGTACCTTTCAGGTGTTTCGGGCAGCACACGAACTCAACACCAGAGAACAGAGATATTCCGCAAGGCAGAAGCATCGCGAAGCTCCTCAGATTCATGTTCCTCTCTCTGCACGTGTCCGCTGCGGTAGCGTTCCATCTGAAACGGAAAATTCGCGGGGCTCTTTACGAGCTGGCATCACCTTTGATCGAGTTCAGGGAACTCGGCGTGCCTCAAAGAGGCCAGGTGAGGAGGAGCGCAAATCCTCTTACAGGGCAAACTAATTTCCCCGGCGCGGCGTCGCGGAACAATCCAAGAAAGTCGATTAAGACCCGGCCCGACTGATCGGCATAAACTTTTCAAACGCGAACATTCTTGGAACTGTTGCGTTTCTGCTCCGAGGTTATAATAATTCCGGTAAGCGAGCCCGTTTCCGCTCAGGAAAGACGAAAGCTGTTCGCGGAATGTTCTTATTATAGTTCTACTCGGTTCCTTATAAAGAGGCTTCGCAGATGTCCTAGTCTTTAACATTTAACCCTCGTGCGGCCCTTAAATATATTATAGTTCCACGAGGTTCATCGAACATTCTCGGTTAATATCCGTTCATTTTCGTTTTACGCGTCAGGCCACTGGTTTTGCTTTAAATTTAGTAGACGATTGTAAACGTTCGTGTTCTATTTTCGAAGGGATTTTATTAAATCCAGTGTCCAATGTCGGCAGAGGCGTTGTAGAATAACGAGACAGTAGATATAGCTTAGCAATGCGGCAATTTCAGCAGGGGAACCGTATCGAATAGATCCGACAGTTAAAGTGTTAAGTCTCTGCCGAGGAGTGCGGCGCGGCGTTCTCCATTTTCATTAACTATAAAACACGATCCCATGCTTTCGCCAGGTGTAGCAAAAGCACGGTTGCACGGGAATCGATAGTTGGCTCGTTGCCTTCGGTGTTCGTTGAAATTCTGTTCCTTACCTGTGAGATTCCCAGCATTTCGTCTGATTGTGGAGGTGGTCGAAGAGGCAGCCTTCCGGAACGAGCAGCGCGTCGCTTTGGAACGGGCCCTCTGAAATGAAATAGCCGTGAACAGAAACGAGTCGAACTTTCCGTGGAAAAACGCGCGCAGCCTGCAGCGGGAGAATCCGCGAACACACAAATCGGCTTCGTTTGCTGTGCCGAGTTGGTTAGCGATTTCGCAGAGAAGGAAGAAAAAAGATTTATCATTTCCTTTCGCGAGCGCCGCGCTTTTCAAATTATTTCTCTATCATTTTCAAGGGAACCGTTCAAGTTGATGAAAAAAGACGGGGATGCACGAAACTGTCGAAATTACCACTTGGCATTCCCGACGCGACGTTTGATAAAAATGCTTCGGTAATTTTTTCTCCTCCCAATGTAATTTTTTACCGATTCTTTTACCTTTCTTGCGCAATGATATTCGATGTCCCTTTTTATGAAATTGTAATGCTTTTACTCAAAATGAAATACTCGATTGAAATATGTATGTTTGTTTCCCGAGGTACCGTTCGAGACTTTTAATAACGTGTCTCGTAGGGAACGATTGTTTTTCATTCATTATAGTGCATCTGATCAGATGATTTGTGATGTTTTGTAAACTTTCGGTACACCCTGTAGATACTCTACTCAACTCCTTGATACGAGCTCTCTGCCGCTATACGCAGCACTCGACAACCCCGAAGAATCAATACAGCAGAAACTGCAAATCAGAGTCACTCTGCTGGGATTGAACGTAAACTCGTAAAAGATTCTATGGTGGCGGTCACGATCGGATTATGGGGGCCTTCCCTCCGAGCAACATCGTCTAATAATTTCCAATTTTGATCAAACGTGCTACGGAACACGCCGTAAAGCGCTGTACATATTCCTCCATTGAAAAATCAAGTTCAAGGCGGAACTCTTCTGCGCACGTTGCGAAATTCACCAACCTTCATGAATTCCCATTCACAGCTCCGCTACATCTAACGTTACAATCTTTTTTACACATAACTATTTTTTACATGCTATTCAGTAGTCTGACAGAAATTGCAAAAAGATAAGCAGCTTAGTCGTAGCATGAATACGAAAATAAATTCATGAAAATTGTTAAATCTCACAGCATCCACACCGGAACGACATCCCAAAGAGAAAAAGGCTGTTAAACAAGTCCGTACGCCGTACTCCATTACATAGCCCATAAAAATCATATCGCTGTCATTCTCAGCCCTGCGCCTACATTGATGAGGTAGCTTAAAGAGAAATCCGGTTTTTCATATTTTTTTCCAAAGTTATCTGGTTCATCGGCACGCGAGAATGGAAAAACCGTTTTCGGATAAGAGTCGCTTGAAATACATACATACATATATCATTACCACTAAACGCAGTCTTTTTAAAGTGCCGACAGGGAAATCCGGATTTTCCTGCATTTTTCGGTGATTTTAATTTTGTGCGGGCAGAATTTTCGGCCGAGGAAAAACCGGAGAAATTATTTAATGCGTGCCTCGCTAATTGCAATGTTCCAGATTTTATCAGAATTTTTATTCGGCCGTTACCGCTGGGGATAAAAACGTTCCATTGTACATATAATATATTTCGAAAATTGATACTGATTTTTCTATCTCGATGTTTCACTTTTTGCGGAGAAACAGTACAGCACCTCATTATAGGAAACACTGATAAGTGTATTTACCATTTATTGAACATTAAATATGAATATAATATTAAACATTGCATTTTAAAAGTACAATTTTGCAGATGCATTTCAGAGTTACGAAACGGAGTAAACGTGTACGTGGCAGCTGGCAGCTGGCGTTTAATGGTAGACACTTTTTATGTAACATAAGATCCGCAGTCTAGTCATTAGCAGCCGCATAATACCTGGGAAATTAATTTAACCTGTGAATTGAACGTTGCTTGGAACTTTAGTCAAACTAATTGGTTAAAGACTTATTATCCCAATCAACAAGGTTGCTCGACGATAAACGCGGAAACAGAGACGAACAAGAAACAAAACCAGCGAGACACACGATATTTTCTGCGCTAATGCGAAAAAGATTGACTGTGGCGAGCAGGAAATGAATATTAAAGAAATCGGCGCCGGGTGAAATTGTACTGTGAAAGAGGTAATTAGAGATCTTGCGGTTCTTTAAAAGTGAAATAAACGAAGATCTCGGCCGCGATACGGTAATGACTGATTATTGAATGGCGTCGATGACGCTGTTAAAGCGCCATTCGATGGATGGATAGAATGGTTTACCCTCGTTAAAGAGCACGATCGTAGTCCCGCGCGTTGCCGCGCAAATGGTTCAAATATACTCTTAATTAGAACGGTGAATGGCCGACCGTAAAAAAGTTGATAGGTTTACCGTTCCATTCAATACAGGCGTGAATTTCAGTTTGTGTTTCCACGGAATCGCGCGATTTCAACTCGCGAAATACATATAACCGGTTCGCAACTTCTCCTCCGCGCGAAATTACCGGCTTTCGTTTTCAAGATTTCGCGTGGGTTTTACTCTCGCGGGCAATTTCATTGATTAACTCGTTTAATGATACCTCGAGGAAACACTTAATTTTGGTAATTGCGGAGTGGGTAGTCTGGAGTGCGCAATTTTGACACACATTTAGAAGTTGCGCAGCTCGTGGATTTTAATAAATACATTATACGCCGCTTCTATTTTAGAAAAGACGTATTTCAATGTTGTACATGATTTATGGAGTATCGTACGGTTTAACAAAGTTATTGTGGTTCGAGGTTATCAATTTCGAATTCTGACTAAAATCTGCAGCGTAAAGGAATAATTTTGATGAAGGAAGCACTTCGTTTGATTAAATTGTGGAGTTTGGAAGAAAGAAGTATGAAATTCACGATTTCGAGAATATCGTGGGTTTTAATAAATTCATCGTGGTTTCAAGGTACAAATCTTGAACTCTGAATAAAATTTCCAGTGTGGAGGAATGGTTTAGAATAATTTCGTCATCCGTACGTACCGAGACATCTGTAGGGCTTGACCCAACGAGACAATTTGCATTTGGTTCTTCCAGGCTTGCACCATCCGCTGACCCTTACGTAGTGTGAGGACTCAACAATGTTGGTGATGTCCCTCTTAGGGTAAGCCTGAAAACATCGGGGGTTATTATATCTTATCACCTCAAACTTTTAGAAGAAAAGAATGTACAACGAGAACAAGAAAAAGCGATCATGTCGATAAAATGATGCTTATCGGAACATAAACTTTACGACAGTGTTCACGGCACACGCCTTTTTCAGAAGAATTTCTTGGAGTACGCAGGTTTTTATTGCTCATTAAACGTGCGTGGCGTACAACAATTTTTTCGTAGCTATATCTTTGATAAAATGTTTCGTATCCAATCTACTTTCATCAAGATACCGAGCTACATGTTTTAATTAATTTTCTTGCTCGATCCTCTCGAGATTTTAATAAATGTTTTTCCTCGCTGTTATGGCCGACAATAATTAAATTGTTTCGAGAACTGAGCAGTAAAAGTTCCTTCGGGTAATTCCTTTTTTTGCGAGTTGCTCTTACTTCTCATTACAGAATAAAGATCACACACAATCGATCTGGTTTGACTAATTGCTTCAATCAAATGACCGCTGATGCGAATGAAATTCACAGTTCCGTGAACCATGGCGCACTGAAAATTGCATTACTGCCTTTTAAGCTAATTTATGGTGCTCTCTGTCATCATTAATTCATTTACCACTACCACTGCTGATGATACTAGTTGAATACATTTAAAGAATTAATAGCGACGATTAAATTGCAGACCTTTCTGCATTAGTATATAAAACATTCATCCGTGACCGATCGTGCTGCTCTATAAATTCCTACAACAATTGAAAAACTACGCATTTTCGTCAAATTCAGTGTTACCAAAATTAACACCTACGAAAATAAATTTTGTTTTACCAAACGATTTAACCATCCCCTAGCGCATTCTTCACCATTAGAAATATTAAAAAGTGTTCAATTTCTTTGCCATGCTATTTAAATTGCTCTATAATTTTCTCATAGAGGTAGACAGTTTGTTACTTAATATTTATCAAAAAGCAAAACGAACTCAGAACTCGCACGGCTTCGGAGCCTCGGTGTCCAATCGCAAGAACGATGACACCCCACAAGAATCAATTCCCATCGAGAGATCGTGCTCGCGGCCGCGTCTCGTTGGGGGAAAAATCGGTTCATCGGATGCATACACATGCAATTTCACGTGCGCCGAGGGATATCGTGAGTTGCGGGGGTGTGTTGTGTGTAGTCGCAGCGTTAATTTCGATCGCCGCGAGCAAGCGATCCAGTGCCTTTCACCCGATAATGGCTCGCATGCATCGACGACACGCGATGCGAGTCACTTGACAGGGATCGGGGAAAACCGATCCGTGTCAGTGAATCGAGAACCACTTCTCGCCCGACTTCGCTGGCGCTCGCCGTGAAACATTTGCGATCACGCCGCGAAGCCGCGCCGCAAAACAGAGAGCCCCCATCTCTCGATCACAAGGATCCCAATTGTCCGACTTCAACGAGCTTTTTCTCGAGACAATGCGATATACTGGCTCCCGAAGACACACACGGCGAGCTTCAGATGCTCGATGATTTTCGAGGTGCTAACTGCTATTTACATACGCTGGAATCCCTAGACGATGCAAAACAATCCGTTTTGGATGCTTTTACGGTTGCCGAAATTGGAACGGTAATTTCGTGTTGCGTGTGTTATGTATATTTGTTGATTTTACAGGTACTTGTGCAAAATAAAAATTGTCTGCTTCGATTGCAAGAAATATTAACTAAATTGAATATTATTTCTTCCCTTAATGATTTTAATAAAGGAGAAATCGTATTGACATCTTCAATTTTTAAAATTCTTCAACAATTTTGAATTTCATCTTCCCGATTCTCCTATAAATGCATAAATATCCGCAGTCTACCTATTGCAGTTTTGACTGTAGATGATGTTTAGGATCATAGGGCAACATGATAAGGGTTCTGATAAAAAGTAATTACAATCAAAAATATTTGATCGCTATTTTCCACGTTCTAGCATCAGCAAGATATCAAGAAATAGTGTCTGTGGACGATACGATCGACATTTCGGTGGCGATTTCTTCGCAAATATCGCGTCTTTAAGGATCGCCCGAGGATTAAATTAAAATAAGTAGATGAAGCATCGAAGTCGAACGATCGGAGCCGTCGGCCCGCCGAAATACTGACAACAGTGACGTGCAATTGCGTGCAGAGACGCGTTCGCATACTCGACTGCGGACTTTTTTACGGACCGGTTGCGTGGCCGTGCCCAACAGAAACGAACGACCGCGAACGGGGCTCGTGGGTGGTTTTAATGGAAGAGGCGGCCTTCTAGTAAAAGGAACGTGTTCGCTTACCTTCTTGCAGTATTCGAGGATCTCGAGTTTGTCCGTCATGCAGCTCTTCTTGTCGGTGGAGGAGACCCAGCGGCCCTGCTCGCCCATGTGCTGCGCCAGATACACCTCGCCGGTCTCGCATAATGTCGCAACCTTCGCAAAGTGTTTTTCGCATAAAAAGAAAGTCACCCCAGTCTCGGGCCTGTCACCGGATCATCTCCCCCACGGAATAAAACGCGGACGACGCGGCGATGGTGACGACGATGATGACATACGTAGCCGCCTACTACTTACTCGACGCACGCGATAAATCTTAAAATGCCGCGCGCCGTGGAAACTTTGCGTCGCGAGCGACCTTTTCAGACCCGACACGGGCTCCACACGCCGGACGGTCTGAATACAAAAATCCCCCCGGTTATCTTCGCGAACGGGAGAGAAATGCTGGTCGCGGGCGTTCCCAGCACCTGGCATGCGAAAATCTTCGGGATTCGCTAGTCCACGGACGAGGATATCCCCGGAAACTGCTCGCCCGACAGTTCAACCACCTCTAAATGCCCAGCTGCAGTCTTAGACGCGACAGCCAGTTTCCTGAACGAATTGCGAGGCGAGTTCTGCGGGATAAACTAGTTTCTGTACACCCTTTTCAACGAAATTACTTCTTTAATGTTCGTCCGAACGATTTGTGGCCGTTCCGAGGTGTTAGTTTAAACCTTTCAGGACGAACGTGGTTCTCACAGTACGAAAAATGATTTATACTCTCGAGAGATTTATGTTCTTTTTCTTCTCAAGCAGCATCGAGTAGATTTTCATCAAAGATGTTTTAGTCTTAGAACCGCGTTAGAATTCACACAGATAATTAGGGGTTGAAGAATTATTCAGATCCGCGACGTCGCGTCGTACAGATTCTCAAGGGACAGTTCTTCAAAAGTTCCTCTTTTTAATGAAGTTTCATAACTAGATTCCAGATTTTATGAAGTTATGGCATTTTTCAGGAACTTCATATACGTACTCGGAGGATTTATAATTTTTAATACCCTTTTACCTTCCGGTGTAAAATGAAACTCTCAACGGTGCGTAAACTGAAAAACTGTGAAAATCGTTCCTCTCTTCAAATAAATAAAGTTCTAGAGTTCTGCGGAAACAAAAAATCTTCTAAAGCTAACACGACCCAACTCGGCCCAATAGAATTGCCAATATTTTAGAAGTTGCTTCCAGTAGACGTAATCAAAACTTGATCGAAAGAACAACATCTGAATCCTCTCATTAAAACTTGCTGCTATCAGAAACCATGAACTTAAAAGCGGTAATCAAACATTTACAATCTTAACACTAGGTTTACGGGGCACTAAAAGTGACTGTATTATGCATCACTCAGATTTTCGGCGATTTTTATTACAACATATGCTCGCTGAAATTCAATGGATCTTCACAATCCGAAGAATGCCAAATCAGAAAGATTAGTACCCGCCAATCTAGTGTTAATGGCGGAATGCACGAATCGACATACAGGAACGAAATTAAACGACTCGACAACACATTCATTTGCAAGCCAGCGTAACGATCCGTTTCACTTTCGTCCCTCGTAAACCAGTTATTTGAACGACTATAATCCGTCCCGAATTAATTACATACATCTCGAACATAATTTCCTGCTCCACTTTCTTCCCTGAAAAACCAATTACGTCCACTCGAGCGGCTCTACCGTTGTCGTTCAAATAATATCTCTGTATATCTGCTCGATGCTATTTGCGCGACCATCTTCGCGTTTCGCCGTTGAATCGGTCGCATGTTTTATGCATAAATCGGCTGCATTGAACCATTACCGATGTATTAAGAAACATCGCGTCAACGTTCCACAAAAGCCGCGATAAAATCGAGGTCGACCAATTCGAGTCTCCGGCTCGTTACGGGTCTCTCGGACACAGAGTAGAAAAAGAGCGAGCGAGAAAGAGAGAGAGAGAGAGAGAGAGAGAGAGAACAAAATTAACCAGAGAATCGATGCGAGACTGGAGCCACGAACGGAAACGATTCCGAGACTCGTCTATTCTATAGAGAACAGCAGCTGTGAAGTCGCGGCGCAAAATCGCGAATGCAAAATCGCGAGACGCCCGGGGGGGGGGGGGGGCTCGATGACATTCGCAATTCGCAAGAAAAAGGAAACGTGCATCCTCGAGTGGTACTCACCTGCGGCTCTGATCTTCCTCCAGCTGGTGCCAACTCGAGCCTCTCCGACACCGCCTGCAATGCAGAAAACCACCGGTGAAATTCAGCACGCGTGAAACGGTGTACGCGAGCGAGAGAGACTAGACGTCTCTCCTCGTAGATACACTCTTGAAATTTTTCGCGCGTCCTTCCGTCAATCTCGTTCGAAGAAATCCGCTGAAGCTGCCTCCGTGCTTCGCCGGAAGCACGTCGAGAGACTTGTCCCGACATATTACGAGGAACAGTTGCCGGAGACTCACCGAATGCGTGCCCGGTCTCGCTTAAATTAAACCCTGCGGATTAACACGTTCGTAATTGATAGACTGAGGACTTTTATGCAGAATGAAAATTGTATCGATTAGAAACAGAGGCAGCTAGGAATTTTCATCTTTCAATGTTGAATGTTTTATTAAATACAACGCAACTCTATTAGGAGATATAACATATAAACCAATGAAAATAACAGGTGATTTGAAAAATACCCATGATTTGCAATCTTCTCAAATTATTTATTGAAATTAAAGAAGAAATATTGTACATGGTACTGTACTCGTACTGGAACTTTAAATAACAATCTATATAAAATTCATTGGACTACCTTTAAATTGCGAACATCAATTATGTGTGGCGATGGTAGTAAGCGTGGTAATTCAAATTTTTTGTTTTCATAAAGGAACGTACGAGCGCGGTACTTTTTTTCATATTTTTGGAAAGTGAAAAATTTAATTGGGTCGCTACTGACGGATACAGCTTGTGGATGTGAAATTAATTTTTACATATCAGCAAGGAAAATTGCAATTAAAAGAGAATGTGTTTTCGTTTGGTAAAATTGGCTCGAATAATCCACGAGGGTGTTTTTTATAAATCATTCTATAGCAGATCGTAGAAAATGAAAATATCAAAATGTAATTCGTGACATTGTAAATCTGGTTATGGAGGATTTGCATAAAAATCCGCGGACTGGTACTATAATTCAGCTGCGGCTCAATGCGAATAAGGGTTAAATAAACTAATTTGCATTAACAGATACCGGAGGCTGTGCGGCTGGTTTATGGACTTAACAACTACCAGTTAAGAGGCTATTAATAAATTCGTTTTACCTCGGTAGCCAATTACATTTGTCTTTTACGTTTATTTAATCCTTGTACGCTGTCCTGGTAATTGTGGCATTAATGACCCGTACATTATATATTGCAATTTAACCCGCCAAACTAGCCTATACATTTCTGCAAAGAACGATACAAACAATATAAACGTGTTCGTTTTCGATGAAGTTGTTCGATCGGTGCACAGGTTATTCTTTTACATGATTGTATCTGCAAATTTAGCATGAAATTTTACGAACGTATGTCTTAGTGATGATGCACGCACTTCATTTTTTTACGAAATTGTTAGGTGTTGTGATAAAATTGGTAGAAATAACGCACAAGTAGGTAGTAAACAAACCCAACAGATTTTCATACCAGTCACAGCATTTTTGCATTATCTCAGTTCCGAAAAAATATTTTCTAATTTCCCTCGACGTGCACGTAAACAAACATTTCGGCGAACAGAAACTTTCTTTTTTTCTGGTCCACCAACACTGCCAGGACAGTCAAAATGGAAATATATTTGTTGCCTCCAAAAATAGGATTCAACATTTCGTTCCTCCCGAATGAAACCCTAAAATTGATGAACAATAGAAAGAGAATGCACGAGGATGCGTTCGAAGATTTTCGACTAAAATCAGGTTAATTACGACTGTTGAAGGGAAGTAAAGCCGGCGTTCTCCGGCGGCGCTCAGCGGAATCAATTGAATCGCCGTTCAATAAATAAGTTAGCGAGAGGCAAACAAATTTCTGGTCGAGTATGCAACGCCGGGAACAGAGCTAACTAAAATGCGATTCGAGGGAAAATACAACGATGATCGAGCCTCCGTGCTGGCAATTCCGGGCTGGCTCTTTCGTTTCCAATTTCCTCGGCGATTCGCGGAACGGGATCTCCGTTGACTTGCCAAAAACACAGCTAGGGCAGAACAATTAACGATCTCCCTCTCTCTGTCTCTCTTGAGGTAAACGCCGTTCAATTCCACTTTCCCGATTTTACCGGAGTTCATGGAGCCGTTTTAACGGTGCTCCGAACCAATCTATCGAACTTTCGAACAACGCCGGCCGATATAACGCGAGATATTCGGCGAGAGTGTGAGAGAGAGAGAAGAGAGAGGGGGTAAAGAGAGAGCAAGCTGCCTCGGAACAAGTAACACAAGGGAATTAGATTCCGGGCGTAATCGGTCGGCGAGCGTGCACGCGGCTCTATCGCTGATTTAGTCATCTCGGCTCGGCTAATGACATATTAACGGGCTATTGAGCGCGGATAGAAGCCGCTCGAGATGGAACAGGCCACGAACAATCTGCTCGAACGGGAAAAAGCGGAAAACCTGACCCGCGTCTTATCCGTGACAAAATTGAAGACTGGCTGCCATCGAGGAAAATGTTCTGACCCTCCCGACATCAGCGATCTTTAGAGCCATTTGCGTTGCTATGTTAGCGTGGCATCGTTGCCGATAACTCGGGTAATTCACTGAATTAATTGAAGGAATTATCGCTGCGGGGAATATAAGAATCGCACAAGAATGAGTGTTTCGAAACGTATCAGAAATGACTTCTGCTTGCAATTTAGGATGACTCTAAAGGAACTTAACCACCCACGATGCATTGCTTCCTACATTCGAAATGTGCTCCGCGTTCCTTCGTCGATTTCATTCACGTATCCCCCCATTCGCGAAAGAATGCTCGTAGCTCACGCGATAACGTCGCGATTCCGTTCCCGTGATGGCCTGTTTGCATAACGTGCCATTGACCATTAATCTCCTGCAGGGCCACATTATGGCGTCTGCAGGCCCTAAACTGGATTGCATTTGATTCATCCCCTATACCACTTTCTTCGCTTATCGATTCAAAGCAGCACTGCAAAAGCCTAACGACCACATTCTATCATTTTATTCCGTAGTTAACTATCATGGGAGAGACCTCAAAATATCCTCATAGGCCCTGAAAATTATTTTGGTACTCTAGACCGGTCGTAGAACCCGGAAAATGGTTTCATAAGTTTTGAACATTTTGTGGACATTAGGAATTTTACGTAAGCTCCTAAAGTTTTCGTAGAACCTCCAAAAATATTCGCAAACCTTGCTCGTCGTCTCCTAAAATTTCTGTGGAACGAGGCTCCGTTAGCCTCTAAAGTTTTCGTAGAATCTCCAACATATTTTCGCAACCCCTAAAATTTTTGTAGACCCTCAAACCTTTTTCCCCAGACGTTAAACCGTTTTGAACGACCCCTAAAATTTTTGTAGAGCGCGCAAAATATTCTCGCACACCCTATTATTCTTTTACGGAACCCTAAAATTATCATAGCTCGTGAAAATTTTTCCCTGGCCTTAAAATATTTTCACGGGCCCCTAAAATCTTCGTAGAACCCGTAGAATATTTTCGTGAATCTTAAATATCTTTCGTGAGTCAGAAAATCTTTCTTGAACCTCGAGAAACCTCTGTCGATGAAGAACAGAGGCTCTGTGACGTTTTCACAAAATAAAAACATAAAACACACATTAATCCTTGTGTACCAATTTTTTGTAACAATGTTTAACGTTCAAAAAATGTTACTGAAAGTTTTCATCTCGTTACATCGCGCAGCTTCAGCGATTCTGCCTCAGACACTCTCAATAGTTCGTCGACACCCAGTACAAATTGGCTTTTGCAAGCACTTATCTCGCCGCCGGAAACGTTTGGATGCATGTACGAAGCAAACGGCTTAACAGCCGACTTAAGAGGCATCAAAAAATAGACGGGCGAAGGTTAAGCGTTTCTGAAGAAGCTCGGAGCCTGAAAATCTCAGAGTAACGACGCCGGTTCTCCCAGCTGACATTCAATTTCCCCGATAATCGAAATTAGCAATCCGCGTGATGGAACTTCTTTGATTCGGCGGACTTCTCATCTTCCTTTTTTCTTGTTGCCCGGGAACAGTTTGTAAGAGAGCGCGGACTTTAAAACGACTTCTTCAATTTCCTGGATTATCGAAGCACTGCCATCCAGTGGGCAAACTTTCTGCATAGATAATGTAATCTGTTAACTATCCTCGGCTAATAATGTAAGTAGCCGCGTCTTTTCTCTCGATTTTCCAGAAGCATTAAAAGCATTTTCCGAGTGCTGAAGGTGGCTACTATTTTATCAAATTTTTTATCCATTCTTTTTACAATGTGTACCCAAAGAAATAAATTTATTGAGTCTCGTAGGTGCATCTTTACAATCTCAATAATTAAATTAAACAAATGTTGACGGATCCTAAACCTAGTGTTAAAAAAGTTTAAAAATCTACCAGTAATAACGTTCTATATTTAGTGGTACACGGTCAGCTATAAGAACTATGCATATGGAATCAATACTCTTACCTAACCAGAGCCAACTCAGAAACGTCGCAAACCCAACCCAAACAATCCGCCATCATCGAAGCGACGCGACGCGGCGCGGCGCGACGTGCAAAATAGGCCAGAATTTTGAGACACGGACGCCATTGCAACGATTTCTACGTCGACACGACACGCGATCTTGCTTCGAGGGTAGAACACCCGAGTCGAGAGATACCATCTACTCTTATTACTTCTCCAAGTAGAATGCCAAACGAGATCGTGACGTACACCTCCATGTAATTCGCGACAACGACGTTTACGCCGCAGAATGCGTTTGCCACACCTTGTCTGCATCACACGAGATGATTCAGAAGTCACCGTTCCCGAAGAACGGCACACCTGGCAGAGACGCCATGAAAAATACTCCGAACACTATAGCATAGCTGATGTTTCAGATACAACGTACAATTCTTGACAAATGTACGCGAAACATTTCCTATGGAGATTAATCCATGATATATTTCATTATTCTAACAATAGTAAATGATCAATATACAAACCACCCCTCAGTATTTAAGATGCTCATTTATAATCTAGTTCTCCAAGTCAACAGTTTTTATAATATACATTTTAAAAAATATAGTACATTTTTCATCAAGATTTGGAATGCACAATGATCTTTATAAAACAATCTATGAGAATAAAAGATTAAAATTGTCATATAAAATAATTTAAAAAAATGATTTGTGGATTTTGATGCTTTACAATTCATTTAAAGAGTTCAATTTAGAAAATTCAATTCGAAAAATACTCGGAAAAGACGTTTTCTTTTCCGAAGAGGAGGACAGAGTACACTCTCCACTGTTTCTAATGTTCGAAAGTTAAATTGCATAGAAGGTTTTGGATAGGAATTGCACAAAAGGCGAGTGCATCCTACTAATCTTTGAAAAAACGCGCGTCAGTGTGTTCGCGCGTCCCCGACTCCAATCTGACAGATGAAAAATGATTCCTTCAGTGGTTTAAATTCCAATTACTTAGATAAACGTGTCTGAAAAGGTAGTCGCGTCCCGGTGTTTTCAATCCGAGCCGGTGTTTCCACGTTTCCAGCGTTTTTAATCTGAAACATGGCCGGCAAACGCGCGCGCTCAGCGACTCGTGGGCTCCGTGGGCGCGCGAATCCGAGGCTCCCTGTCTTTTCTGTCTTGTGTCTTTCTCGAGCCCGCAACAAGAGATGCTTTTACAGATCCCCCTTTCTGCTCGCGAGGCGGTCCAAGTGGAACCAGGTTTTTGACTCCCTTTCTGTTCCCGTTTCCGCTTCTTCCGCGGCGGCTGTCGGATCATTGTACGTTCCAAGCTGTGACACAGAATTCTGACAACGCGAAGAGACACACTGCTGCGACTCCGCGGAATTGGACGTAACTATCTTCGTTTGTCTCCGTTGTTGACAGATTTTATGCATGATCGTACGACGTTGACGTTTCCAAGTAGTGGTTGTGGAGGATTTTCTTTCGATATCGCCGAGGCTGCTCGAATTATTTATTAGAACCACTTCGTTGCAGAAGTTGACGATTTCGATATGGGTTGCATTGAAACAATCAATTTTTAAATGGAAGTACATAAATATGAGTCGGTGAAACTTAAAACAGTCAAAAATTCGAAAAATATTTAATAAAATTATTTACATGAGAAATAGATTTTTATTCAGCTCCGTTTCATATGATTCCATGGTCAACCATATTTTTTTAATTGGCATCCCATATATTCTTGTGAAGCATAAAATATCAAAGTCAACCACTTCAATCATCTAAAGTATTTTAAAGGTTATTGTTGTAATTAAAGTGTATTGTAGACATCTAAAAGGTTCGTAATTTAAAATCCCTTTTATAGTCAGAATTATTGAGGCTCAAGTGAAAAAAATGTGTTTTACACAGTTGTTGGTTTCTTATACTACGGTTGCTTAATAGGGATTGAATGAAGCTACATTACAAAGTTACGACATTTCAATATTTCAGCCAATGATCAAGAAAGTAGACGTTTCGTTCCACCCTTTTTCCACGCCCCACAACCGTCTTAATACGGTTATTTATTGGTCGATTTACACCACCGGACGAGTCCCTCGCCCCACGGATCCGGATAATCCATTTCCGCTGAGGAATCGCCCGCGGAAAAATTCCCTGCGACCGGGAAAGCCGAGTGAAAAATATGAAGACGCTCGAGTCGTACGTTCTTGTGAACAGAATACGAATTTATGAGCTTCTTTTCAGAAAAAGAAAATCTGGAACGACGTTTCTGAACACTTCTTCCAGCATGCGACAGTTAAATTATGGTCTGTTTTTCGAAAGAAGATAAGTGAAGTCGTAGTAGTTGTCTTTCCTACACATATCACTTCACTCAGACTTGCAACATACGAGTAGAATCAGCTTTCCCAAAACAGAAAACGGATTCTTCAGTTTGGAAAAAGAACAAACGTAGAGCGTTGATTTTCGATCCTTCTTCTTCTTGTCACGTCGGACAGTTGAATTATAGTTCGCTTTACGAATGAAGATAGCTGAGTAATATTAATTGCTATGTTATTCAATCAAAATAGAATTATACATGTACAATTGCAATGAATAAAGAATGAATAAAAATGAGAAAGATTTAAATAATTTCTCTAAAAGAGGAATTACCACATAAAATAAAGACCGTGCTCCAGTCATGGGCAACGTCAGACCGCAAAAATGCATTTTCGATGCAATCAGAACGATGAAACTAATTTCGCAAACCCCCGCGACGAGTACAATAACGTAATTGGCAAAAGTAATTCTGCCACACATATTTACATTACACTCGACCGGCCCCGCATTGCGTCGTCATCAATTACTGATTGCCAATTAAATTACTTAAATTCTATACTTTAAAATGGCCATCGATCGCGCCGAATCGTTCGACCCCGTATTATCGAAATTTTATACATATGTACTTACTTCGACCATCGAAACGCGAAGTGCAAAAATTTCGGCGAAAAAATGATTTCCGGTCGACAATTTGCTCTACAAACACGTCCCGCAGCAAATAATCCTGTTACACTCGATTTCTAGAGAATACCGAAAAAGAGCGGTATTTTCCCCTCCTTTGTTGGTGCTTTCAGCAAATTGAAAACGGTAGCCGAAAATGTATTGCGCTCGATTAAATTTTTATCCGGCAGTTTTTCGGGACGCTTTTTCAGCTCGACGAATTCGTGGCGATAGCTATAGTGATTGGCGTTCGCGGCCGAGTTCACGGTGAAAGGATCTCTCTTTCCCAGTTAATTGGAGTTGCGTGACGAGTCGTCGTAAACAAAGTGAACAGATCAAATTCCTGAAAGTGCCGGTCTTTGTCATTAAAAGACGAACACCCACGAGAGACGCCATTTTCTCGGCTATAAACGGAACACGCGCCGAGAGAAGGCTTAAACCGTGGTCGCGTGCGCGAGCATAAATCCCTGTCGCAACTATCCTCCGGGGAACCGTGGCCTCTTTGATCCTTAAATCCTGGCTGCTACTACCGTTTTTGGTAGTGTGTCAAATCATTGTCACCCGCCGCAAAATTCTCCTTCTCGTAAAACGAAGGACGCTTCAGAGAGATGCTTTCTCGAAGAGACTGTTTGTTAGCCCCATGTACGTATAGTGGAATTAAAATGCTGAAAGATTTTCAGCAATAAATTCCAACTTCCTAAAATAATTTCCACGGTTATTTAAAAGAATCTCACGCTTTCAAAATTACGTAAAAGGAATCATGAAATTCTTCGGAATCGTCCCGGAAAGTGGAGGCTCGCTGGAGTAACGATTGCCAGAGGAGACAGCCTATGTAAATTCAGTTACGTAGGGAATAACGTTATCTCTGGCAGCGTGGTCTGGCAGTGAACGCGTTAATAAAAAGAAAGAAGAACAAGCAGACGATGAAGAAGAAGAAGAGTCAGGGAATCGAAGAAGCTACTCGTCGATCAATATGTTGCAACCTTCCGGTACTAAAGCGGTCCGCAGCAGCGTTATAAAACGCGACACGTATCGAAGACAGTTCTGCGGTCTGGTGTACGGTGCAACCTCCATCCCGGCTTGGCTTCGTTCTTATCGATGCAGAATCGACGATACGAGGCGAGGCGAGGCAAGTCGTCGTAGAGCATCTTGAAGGGATAGGGGGTCGCGTTTCGGTCAACGTCAGCGTCTGAAAACTGTGGTATACGAGGAGGCGCGGGTGTCGCGTGTGCCCGAAGCTCCTTAAGGCTCTGCGGTCAGATTCGCTTTAAGTGCATTAAGTAAATCCACTTAGATCGAATCTTATATAAAACATCGGCTAATCAGCTTTAAATGGCTGCGTGGCGGCCGTGTGTCAAAGGAAACTGACTCGAAATCTCTCTTGATCTTGACACCGGCACTCTCGCTTCCCGTTCCCTCTGAACAAACCTATCGGTTGTTCCAACATAACCACTAGGCGCAGCAGTTGCTGATTTTAGACGATTTTTTATTCACTGGATTTATACTGTGTTTTATGAGAGATCCGATGCTTAAACGACCCGACATTTATATGCATAGCTCTCGCTGCTAAGTAAGTCTTTCGGCTGCAAGCCTGTTTTACACTTTCTCTCTAGCATTAAAGAATTCTCTGATTTTTTAAAATAATGTAGAAACTTTAGACATCGTTTTAATGGCACAGGAAATTATTTTAAGAACTTGTCGTCTTCGTGAAAATTGTTTAACACCTTGTTCCGGCTTTAAAGCGATTAAAAAGTAGCGACGTTAATCGGGTAGAAGAAAGTGTCAATTTCTGAAGAAAATTGAAAGAAGTCTGCAGCAAGTTAATCGTAACATGTTTAAAAAATATGCGGAGAATGTTGTAAGAAAGATGACAATGCCGACCGTGTGACGTTACGACGATCATTTCAGGTCCATTTAAGCGCAGTCAAAAAACAAGTTAATCATACAATTTCGTTCAACATTATACTTTAGAGCCACTTTCCGGTGATAAAGAATTGCAAAGTACCAAGGACATTACAGAGTACCATTCGCAGATGGCGGATACGTTTTTACCGTAATCAATGTTTTCGAACCCAGAAAACTTGGGCATTACGTCGTGCTTTAAAGTAAACGGATGAAGTCATTAGCGTCCGTGAAATGAAGTAACAAGCGTGTAACACAACATCGTAACCATGAACGAGATAAATTCCATGATACACCGGATAGAAGCCATAATTACGATACTACTCATCCCGTCCTCGAAAAAGTTCGTTTCGAATGAAGCATTCGACGCTGCCCACTGTAATCGAGCAATAATAAACCGTTTCCTCAAAAATAAACGAGAAATCCAGATAAACACAAGATGTACTCGCTGATTATGCGAATGCAACGAGCACATATCCTTTAACGACACAGTTTACCTCGAAATGGAAAGCTTCTGTTCATTTCACCTTCAATATTCGAGACGATATCGACCAAGTACATATACGACTTTCCGAGACGTTCGATCGAACGGGGCGTATGGTCGCTCGTATTTTTAAGGTTTGTTCACAACTCCGCAACCGAGACGACGGCAACCACTTCTGGGAATAAACCATGTATCGTTTTTCAATGATGTGGAGCGAATTTTCCACCCAATATACTTTAGAAGATCGCCGAACTGTACTAATTTCCCGAGAATTAGGACGAAGGAGCGAAATTTCAATTTTAAGGGCACTTAGGCAATTTCAGAGTAAACAAATCGATATTGCTTCAACTTCTATAAGTGGAGAAAATACCATAAAGTTGTCCTGTTTTCTCTGTACCAAAAAATATGTCCACCCCCTTCAAGGGTTGTTCGCACTGTTTCGATGAAAATAAATTCGCATAAAATATTTCTCGGCGATAAAGCACGTTCCACCTACAAATAATGACCGTTCTTCAACGCGGGGAACTATTCCAGAAACGCGATCGCGTTCAGGGAAAACAATGAGCAGGTTCGTTTCGGTCGGCGCGTGAAAAATCGCCGTTCTATTCGTCAAATTAGTCAGGGTGCACGGGAGGAACGCCGAAATTGAGGTCGTCGAGGCACCTGTTAATTTACAAGCAGTCGGTGCTGCAGCAACTGCTTCCCGTCGACGTTTGTTATTTGAATGGTCCTTGCGGCCTCTTCGACGATTTATTAACACGGTATTGTTAAACCTCTTCAAGCGTTCGCAAATAGAACCAGGGGGGCGTTTTCGCGTGTGGTTATTTCCCGACACCGACCAGGAAAACACGTTCGAAGTCGGACAATACTGAACGAGCAATTTTGTTCCTTCTACCGACGCAGGATGAAGAAACAGGTGTTGCAACCGCGGTCGATCAACAGGAATTCTCGTGCAACAGCTACAGGGTATAAGCTAGTTGTACGAATTTCGCGACAGCTATTGATAATGTGCATGAGAAGTGAAATGGACGAAGTGATTTTGATGATTTTTAAGCGCATTCCTGACACCATTATGAGAAATGAAACACCCGGAAGTAACTCCTATGAATTTTATGCTGATCCTTCAGAGATTCTTTCATCTACTGTCTCCCCGGCAAATAATCTCTTTACCAAACAACTATCCAGCGAAAGCCGGGGCAAAGGCCGATATGCAATTTAAACTAAAAACTTCTTAGTTTAAATACGCAGGGAGGAGTTTGGCTGACTTCGATTCAAATGAACCCTACTGCGAACTTTAGTTTCCATCCTCCTAGCCCCACTGCGTTTCTGACCTGTTTGTGTTCTTATTTATTTAGAGCCTGCTCCAAATTCAAAGAAAATTTTCAGGTTGCTAATATTAACACGTTCGTAACGGAGTAATGAATTGTTTATCATTTCTGTAAGCAGTGTCTCCGTGCAAGATTACATTTATCTTAACATGCCATTGTCGTGAACACAATATTGAATTACATTTCATCCCATTTCTCACATTTCCGCACGATATAAGAACGTACCACAAGTAAGAGTGCAAAATAATATTTTTTCCAGTAAGTAGATATGGAAAGCAAGAAACAGACGTCTTGGGAATAATATATTTCCGTTTCCTCGGATCGCAAATACCGTCTCGGGAATTCGAGTCGCAATCTTTCCTTTGTGATCCGCACGAAACAATTTTATTCCACCCTTTTTACTTCCATTTGCATAAACCCGGGTCCGAAGAACTCTCTCTTTCTCTCTCTCTCTCTCTCTCTCTCTCTCTCTCTCTCTCTGTCTCTCTATCTGCTGTGCAATCATTTCATGCGTACTTTGTAAAATAATAAGCTTTATTCGCCTCGTTATTCGTGAAGGAACGGGCTCGATATTCCAATGAATTGTAAATAACAAGCTCCCGCGGAGAAATGTTGATCTCGCGAAAGAAGGGAGACACAATTTAATGTCTCGGCGAATTTGAAGTATCGAATCTCGCCCCGGGAATTTTCCTCGGGCTTCGTGTTCCATAGTTCGGGACCGCTATGGCAAACTAATAGCGGGGCTGAATCGACTAGTCGACACGGAATTATCGTCGGTCATTAATCTTCCGCGAACCTTTAACGAAATTTGTTGCCGCTTCGACGTCCCTGCAAAGTGCATCCTCCGTCGAACGGCGGCAGCCGCATCGATCTACTTTATTAACAATTAAAAATATGGGCTCGGAACCGCTACTTCGACGCTCTCTCTGGTAGAACGCTACGAGGTAGGTGCGTTTACAGATTTATTATATTCGGAAGCAATGATATATTCCATTTATTCTTTCTATTACAGTGGTTGATTAACTAAGTTCGCTAGTTGGCTACGGATTTCATGTATTTTTAGTATTCAATATAAATGAACGCGTCTTAGTTTAGTATTTTTCAATGCCGTATTCCTTTATCCTTTTACATTTTCATGTTTTCATACTATTGTATTCGGTAACTGCAGATTTATAGATTTTTAATGTTCAGTATAAACGAACGTGGACTGAAATCAATTAAATGAATCCTGTTGTGTTCCTCGGTTATTTTTTGACCCTTGTTTATTTTCATTGTCTATCGTATTCATTCAGTAGTGGGTGGACCACATTCGTTGGTAAACTGCAGATTTTACGTATTTTTAATGTCAATATAAATGAACGTGGGTTGGAATCAATTAAATTAATCCTGTTGTATTCCACTGCTATTTCCTGATCCCTTCACATTTTTATTTCTCTTTATGATTTTTTATGATCCTATTATGATCGTACGATAGATTTTTACAATAAATTTTACAATACTGGTCTGTACAATAAATCGTGTCCAGCTACGAATTTTCGTTCCAACTCAATGTAAGGTATTTAGACAATAAAAGCCAGATTTCATGTATGCAACGTATTTAGACGGTGGACAGATCAGATTTCACATGTCGTTTTGTATACATATTTTTCCTATAAGAGCTTCCGTTCTCAAGAAAATCGATTCGGAAAGCCCGATGAACACGTGTGCACTGCAGCAAGTGACAGATACATGTCGTGCCCAACCACTGCTGACCATTTCCACTTGCGGCAACGGTTGCAGATATATCGACAGTGTGGCATAGTCTCATCTGCTTTTTCACGATATAACGTCGCGCGAGCAGACACGACAGAAAGTAATAAGATCGATGGGAAATTGATAAGTCTGTGCATGCGAGTGACTGCAAGTATATTACATATACAGCAGAAGCAGACAGAACTGAACAGACGTATTGGACATGCTCTCGACGACGACGTTTCAAATTTAATTTGCTCGAGAGTCAAGCGTCGTGTAAAAAAGTTGTATCGCATTGTCATTCATTTTTACGTTTGCACAATCGCGTTCGCTGAAAATGAACTACGAAGTACGTTTGTGAAAATATTAAATGCGTACAATGTTTTGTATTTGATCCGTCATGAATACATGAAATCCGCTGTCGAATTGTTACAATCCGAACAAGTTTGTGCAGTCGATTTTAATTATAAACACAGTAAATTCATTTAACGTTACAACCCAATAAATTCGTTTAATAATTTCATACAAAGGCGGCATTATGACGTCGCCAAGCGAATTCTGAATGGCTCTCGTCGCGAATTCGCGTTTACAATTTCGCGATAACAGAGAAACTGTATATAAGTTGACATCACGGTGACGAGCATAGGCGAGGTATCGCTCATTGAAAAAGTTGGGTATCCCACTTGACTAGCAACCGAATTAAAATAACTCCGAATGGCCGGGGTTGGACGGTTTACGCGGTCCGTTAGCCGCGAATGAAAGGATGCTCCAGATTTTCGCGTGAAAAAGAAATATGGCCGGCGACAGAGAAAAAAACGAGAGAGAGAGAGAGAGAGAGAGAAGCTACGTCACCGATCGCTGGGGCAAGTATTAATGTTATCGCGTTCGCGTTTTACTTAGCCGCAATTACGATCCTTACCCAGATTCTGTTAAAGCTGTCGCGCGATTGAAAACGCGGCCCGCAAGTCAAAGGTTTTCGACCGCTTTTCGACGTTTCCTCATTTTCACCGTGGCTCCATTTTCTCCCGTGAAACTCGGTTTTCAGCGAAACACTTTTTTCCAGAAGAAGAGCGAGCGAAGAGAGAGAGAGAGAGAGAGAGAGAGAGAGAGAGAGAGAGAGAGAGAGAGCAGAAAAAAGAAAGAAAAGATCTTCCCGCCCGCTTAAACGCGGCTTCTTGTCCCCTATGTCGATGCACGGGAAAATGCTCCGTTAATGTAGCCACGGAGTAAATGAGGACGAAAGAGTTTCAATGCATTTTTCAGTTTCGTCGCCGGATTCTTTTATGCCGACCTTCTCTCTCTCCTCCGATCCTTCTTCGCCGTTCTCTCTCCCTTCTCTTTGATCACTGAAACTGTGCGTATCGATTCCCCGATAGAATGAACTTTTCTACGGGCGTACGGATGCGCCGGTTTCCTCTGGTCAATTAAGACCACCGGAAACCTCCCGATTAATTAGGCCAATAAATATGTCGAAATTCGTTTTAGTCTTATTGTTCTTTGGGCCTCAAAACTGCGCGGCGATTTACTAAGAAAATTTTACATAAACCGATTATCGAAAAACATGGTCATGTTCGTAATTAGAACCACCAGGAACATCCCAGTTAATTAGTCTAATGAACATATCGAAATTCTCTTTAGTTGTGTATGTATTTCATGGGCCGGGAAATTGCGCGCGACAAATTAGTAAGACAATTTTAAAAATCGTAAAAAATGTATCTTGAATTTTTAAAAATAAATTAAAGTCGTCCGAAAATAATGTAGAATATATACAAAGTTCTAAATGTTAATAATCCTTGGTCAGATTGTAACTTCGTTCGTATTTTAAAAATAAATTTTTGTACGGGATTTACTTATTCTCAAAATTCCTGTAACGGTTAACTGAAGCGCGCGAACTACGATCAATTTTTGAACCGTCCAGGATGGCGATTTCCTTCGTGACAGATCTATTTCAAGCTCGGTAAATAATTTAAAAGTCTCATTTCGGATTGAATTCAACACCAAATATAACTTTTTATAGCCTGAATTCATCTTCAAGTAGTTCACTTCTCATTCCACCTTCATACATAGAATGCTATCTACTGCGAAACCTTTTATTACTTGTATTTTTCAAACACTTTTCCAGTTGTATCCGTTTTATTCAGACTTTAAACAAGTTAGGTTACGGTGGGTTAACGTAAAAAGAACAAGCATTGTAACGCTGTCAAACGGTGGAACGGAAAACCCGAAAAACCAATGTACCGAAGTTCGAAAAGAGTGAACCTAACCTCACGTTTTTTCGCCGGTGGATCCGGTGGGACGTTTGTCCGCGGCGAGCACGTTCCCATGCATTACGCGTCTCATTTCACGGGGCCCGGCCGGGGCAGCGTAAATTGAACTGTCACGCGGAATTAACGTTAACGAGAAAATCGTTCGCGAATCCGTTCTGTGACTTACGTGAGGCAGCGATCTCTGCTACACGTCCCGCTCTCTTCCGTCGGCGGGCGTTTCGCCTATGTTCGTTAGTGCGTGATAATTCGTGCATACACAAGGTTACTCCCCCGGGACAGACGCGCTTTGACACGCTTCAAAAACGGTTGCCTCGTAAAACCCTCGCGCCTCGGGAAAAAAAATTCAAATTCGCGAGAAAAAAACAAACCAATATGTACTGTGCGCATAAAACCGCACAGCCGAAGTGAAAACTTCTATGGTAATTGCGATTTTTATCGGTTCCTCCGAGTTTAACCGAATGGCGTTTCACCCCGAAGCGTGACGGATGAGACTCGTTCACTGCCCAGAAATTATGTACGCGGAAGCCGAACGAAAAGTTCGAAGGATCAATCGCGAAAAAACTATCACCGAAAAAGGAGGGAGAGAAAAAATGTAAAAACTAGTAGCTGATCAGAGGTACATCGCCATTGCTTATCCCGTTCCCAATGAAAACCACACGTCATAACTCGGCGAGGCTTTAATTAACCGGTTCTCGAAACTCCCTTGACACGATGAGAGAAACCTAACCCCTTACTCGGAGACCGTAACGCCGCGACCGAGGTGCTGCTTTCGATAACGTTATCGATAAACATCGATAATATAGAGCTGTCAGACCGAGCTCGATATGTCGATATTTTTAAGATGTCCGTAAATTGAATTCTGCTTAGATCCGGACCCGTATAACTAACAAAGGCAACGGTAACAAAAAAAAACGACAGGTAACTAGATTTTATGAAACAGAGACATTTTACTTCAGGAACGTTGGGTAGCCAGATTTCATACAAAATTGAGGCTGATGCTGCTATGAATTTTTTAGGACTCCTAACCAGGACTGTCATGTCGAGAAACTTTTATTCGAGGTGAACAACCTTTGTCGAAAGTAGAACAGATTAGTTCTAACGAGGGAGTGAGATTATGGAGTGGGATGGAGAATTTTGTGCATTTATGACAAAAACGAGTAGGTATAATTTAAAACAGTAAAAACATTAGAAGATGTTAAAGATATTGCTAGATTATTTTTGTCATATCAAACATATTAAAGAAGAAAATGAAAAGATCCGCTGTCTAATCGTAAAGCAGGAACTCTCCCTCAACAACGCAATCTAATAATTTCGTTTAGAATTATTGTGCAAAAAGATTTGTGAACGTTCATTTGGTACAGCACACTCATTGTCCAGGGGCAAATTTGGGAATTTTGCATAACATGTCAATTGTCTATACAGGGTGTCCGGTTCGCGGGATTCAGTACCTACATTACATGCAAGAAGTAGAATCGGTAGGTCATGATCAGACGCATCAGCCGATTCCAATCTACTAGCACGCATGTTCGCTGGATTTTGAAACTCGATTTACTCGGAAAATATTATTCTTTCTTTTCGAATCACTTCTCAATCGATGATCCGTGATATGCGGGACACCCTGTATTATTAGTAAATTTTTCATAAAGAAAATTAAAGTTTCCTTGTGAATTTAAACCCTTGTGCAGCTGGTGAAAACTGGGGTACATATATGGTTTAACAATTTCCCGAAGCTGAATTTCCCCTTCCATGAAATATAATTAGACAGTGGATTTTATGCATTTATGGCAAAAATGAATAGCTGCAATTCAAGACAGTAAAAATATAAGAAGAATTTAAACATACTAGTATATTATTCCAATCCTATTAGACATATTAAGAAAGAAAATGAACTTGATTTAACTCCACTTTGCTGCAATTTAGCTAATCCGCTGTCTAAATATAATTTAATGAAACAATTATCAAAACGTAAATCCGTGTGAGAATATCGTTGAACGATGTCTTGACGTAATTTAGAATTGTGTCGCGTTGTTGGAACTATTTTTCGAAATCTCCGGTTATGCGAACTTATCGATAATCGGTACGAGCACCGCTCGGTGGCGGTCGCTCGATGAAAAACAAATTAGCTGCACCGCTTCCGAAGAGGCACGACACTGAGGGTTTCGAATAACGTATCCCACAAAGAAATCATGGATGACAGGCTGTATTTCGTGACGCGGAATGTCAGAGGCGGATTAGCCTTGTAGAAAAGCATCGGAGCGTAGGCGAGCGAGAAAACTAACACATTCGGCGAACGTGGGCAAGCACATATGTACATCTCCGGTTGACAGGAAGAACGCCGCGCCGCATGTGACGATTTCAAAAAATGTATGCATCAATTGAGTTTTATAGTATAGAATTTACGTATTTACCAGTAAAAAAAAGAGTCATGAAAATAAATTCGCAATTTGCAATATTTTTTATGTCTTATGTCAAAGCATTAGTGATCAGAACTTGAAACGGTAATATCTCGAAAGTGAAATTATGTGACACATGCGGCGTTCTTCCTGACAACCACAGACATATCCCTCTGGAACGCGGAGAAGGTTCGTACGGCTCTCCCGTCCGGATCGTTACAGCCGTTCCCATAACGCACTCGTGGAACGAAACGCATCGAGGAACACGAGTGCACAGCATCGATCGAGGCTCCCGTGAACCGTTTGACAGGTAGCGCACGGGCTAATCGACGAGCGTTTAAAGGGAATTTTCACGAGGGCAGGTAGATTCGCGGACAGTACATCGATCGTGGATGCGCGTTGCGCGTGACATTTGCCGCTTGTTCCGTGCGGGGTGAGAGTAAGGGGGACAAAAAAAACCCGTATTCGATAGAGAAAAATAATCGAACTGACATCGGGCGAGAGCTAGGCGGAATTGTCCGGGTCGATCGATTCGCGGTTCTACGTTGTTGGGCTCGCGTTTTACCGGTGATATTCACGATCGTGGTTACTCACCTGAACCCCCCGGCAAACCGTCAGAACGGCCAGCAGTAGTCCGGCCACCAGCATCCCCTTCATCCTCTTTTCACTCCGCCTAACCTTTCTTTAAATCTCCGGCACCGTCCGCTCTCTCTCTCCTACGTTCGACTAGTTACCGAAGACGACGACGACCAGTTTTTCTCCCGAAACTTCCCAGCGAGTTATCGGCGACCGCACTCGTGTAACAAACCGCAGAAGAACGTTGCGGAACGATTTTACGCTGTTCGGTACGACAAGACACCCACTCTCTCTCTCTTCTCACCCGCCGTGTATACGGGAGCACAGCGTACTACTGTGACACTGCTGCTGGGTGGGTCGCTTCACGAGAAATCAAGATGGAGGTGAAGCGCGGCGCCGGTGCCGCTGAAACGACTCGACCAATCAAAAGCTGTCACTCGATGACCGCGCCGGAGGGCGCGTTCACATGCGCGCAGTGGTCAGTCGATACTGTGGCGGGAATATTGAGATTTCGAAACGGCATCGGACCACTTTCACGTTTTTTTCCCCGAGGCTTCTCGATTCAAAGAATACCTTTCAACTTTTTATATCAGACAGGCTGAAAGCACTTTTTACACGCACGTTGAATAACATAATAATCGGTTAATGGCATATTGCCAATGAATAACATGATGATGAATTTTTGTTCTTTCAAACTTTCGAGATGATTTTTTGGTATATGAAGACTATTTTCATGAATATGTACAATTTAAAACAGAGGATTGATTAAACAAACATGTTAATAGAATTTTAGGAGGAGAGTCTTTGGTACATTAAATTAATTAAACAGTATGCTTTATTTCATTATATTTTGATTAATTAAACAAGGAGTTCGAAAAATACTTTCTTTCCTCAATCAATAAGTCGTCGCATTCGCAATTTTCTTTCATTTTTCAGTATTGTGAACCCGAAACGCAGAATACACGATGAATTCGGATAAACCGCGAAGTCTGAACTATCTTTGTTCCAATTTTCCCCCGGTTCATCCTTTCGAAAATATCCGACTGGTAGCAGATGAAATAGCGGTTCCAATGATACGTGCAGAAACCTTAGCCGATGCCAATCGATGATAAAGTTTGACCGCGTCATCCGTCGCAGTAAGCCGGTGCTCCAAAAGCTTCGATTTAAAAGAGAAAAAAAAAGAAGAAGCGGATGTTGGCAGCTGGCACACCTCTAAAGATAGATCAATCGTCCAGCGTTCCCTATCGACGATCAATAAAAACTATTAATTGATATAGACACGTCCGTTTGCGTGTCATTACCACGGCATTGTTTAACATGCAAAGAGTGACAAGGCAGCATGACATCATGCACATAGTTGCGCACCTATTACCACTCTAACGAATCTGTTCCCTTGCACGATGCCTTTGCCGAGCAGAGAACACAATGCTGCTTGCAAACAATTTTCACAATTAACTCTAGAAATTACTGCGCCGTGGAAATTGCCACTTTGGAATAGATCGACATTGTACAGGATGGTCGTAGAAATTAACACTTCTTCCGTGTATGGATTTAGTCGCAAAAAGGATCCAATTAATTTTATAATTATTGCGTGCATTTCAATCGAGGTTGTATAGTCGCGTCTATGCAATCGCCTCAAACGCTCCGGCATACTGATTTCAAAAGATAACGCAACGAAAGTACTGCGACGTTCCTATGTATGTACAAACTCATAAACAAGCCTGAATAGAGTTCTGAGCTAGCGAACATCGGAACCTGGAGTCTTCAGCAACGACAAGCGACAGTACATTCGCAGAGGTATTAGGGATGTGCGAGAACTCGAAAATGTCGGGTCGGGCTTTTTACGACACCTCCGATTGACGATTACGTTTAACAAAGTTCATTCTGAAGCACTGTTCCCCAAGAACAATTGGGTACCCAACATTTTCGGGATCTCGCTCAGCTAAAATTATTACAACTTTCGATCGCATAAATCGGCCGTTCTACGACGCATTGGAAGCGCGTAACATTTTGGAAAATGCAGTTCCGCCCACGCGATCGTAGAACGCTCGCTAATATGTTTGAAAGTCGACGATGCGTGATCGAGGCAAGGTCAGACGGGGTTAGGGACGAAGACAGAGCCAAGTGGATGGAATAAAAATCGTGAGCAGCATGCATCGGGGACCGTGCTCGAGTCCGCACGAATTGCCGAGGTTGTATTGTCGCATCCGCTCGCCGCGCCGGCCTCTTGTCATTTTTACGGTTTCGAAGACCGCGGGTTACGGTACACCCTCTTATCAAGCATCTCTTGACATTTCGTTTGTTAACAACGCAGCGTCCTTTCGGTGCACGGCCTTTTTCCCCTCTCCCCTTTCACTCTGTTTTTCGTCTAAGCCACTAGAACCCCGGGAAATTACACATTCCGCGTGGCTTTATCTGTCCTCCTTCATCTTCCCCGTTGGTTTTTTCGCCTTTTCCCCTCCCGCCCCGTTCGTCTTCTGTTTTCCTTTTTTCCCCTCTCCCCATTTTCTTCGTTTTTTTTTCGCCAGAAGAACATGAAAATGCACGAGCAGATAGCCTTGGCCCATACCTTTGCCCGTGTGTCGGCCACCGTACCCACCGGTTACCCTGGAAACGGTATCGATTTCAACCCTCAGCTATGCAGTAGAAACCAGCGGCACACCATGGGGATCTCTTCGTCTCGAGTTTCGACAAGACAGCCCGTTTAAACCGCCCGATTACAGCGCCTTTCGTCTTTATTATCGTCCGCCTTTCGTTTTTCCCCTCGCAATTCGGAAAATTCGGGGCCCGCTCTAACAACCTTGCAAAATGGCCGAAGTCACCGGTCACCGCGATTAATTCCGCCAACGGCTCTCTACTTTCCACGCGATCAAACGTCGACGTGTTCGTAAACGATTTTACTTATTTTAGATTAAAGGCGCAGCTCCGATTTACCAAAACGATAAAACACCCGGAGCTTTTGTTTACACGGAATTCTTCAAATCGACGATTAAAGCCACGAGTCCTGGGTTAATCGGTCTCGCAATTCCGGCAGCAAATTACGATCGCGAACGGATAAACAAAAAGGGGCTATAAGTACAATGCAACAATTTCTTTTGTGATTCTTACTTAAAGGAAGATTAATGGGCTTCTCGGTGATTCGCGCCGATAACAGAAAGCACTTTAAAAGGCTTCCGAGCAGGAAAGCGTTCGCTCTGGTCGCTCAGAAGATGAATTTTTCTGCTTCGGCAGAAAGAAACCTTTTCGAGTTTTTCGCTTTTTTGTTTTTGTAAACTCGACGGGGGTGTTCGGAAATTAATATATTTGAGAGGCGAGCGAACGCACGCCTTATCCTCGCAGCCGGGGCGATAATTTGTTAGTTCCGTCGTCGCTCCGATTTACAGCCACAGTTTTATGCTAATTTCAGTCCCTTTTACATCGCGGTATATCCGGTTTAAATGTATTCGCGTAATCATCTCCCGGGCCGTTCGAAGATGTGCTTGAAAGAGAAGCGTGTGCCGGGGGTTGAACCTTTTGAGACTAATGCATACAGAGATTTTCATACATCCTTGGACCGTTTAAACGAAGAACCGGCGCGCTTTCATTAAACCCGCCTCCGTCTTCGTCGTAATATTTTTAATGGCAATAATAATACCACTGTATTACGCAATTTGTATATACAAACCGGAGACGAGAGCACGAACTCGTAAGCTCCGGTCCTAGAACGGCAGTTCTAGCCCGGGCTCTTTACGCAAATCTGATGCATTGCACGAACAGTATTATACGTCTTACTTATGTAGAAATTGCGCAACCGAGTCCGTATTTATCATTATTATTCCTTTTAAAATTTCCTGCGGCTATTTACCGGCAACGTCCAGAGAATAATTCAATGAAAGTGCAACCCCCGCAAACGTCTCTCGACGTCCGCAGCAATGTAGATCAACCGGTAATGCGAAACCACGGTAAACATTGAAATTGGAATTGTTCAATCTTCCGACTGCGGAGTCCGGGTCTACTTTAACCCATTAAATTGTCTCCAAAATTATATTTTTGAAAACCTACCCGATCGGGCCCGATATTTTCGGGTTCTCGAACCCCTCCAAACAATACCACTTTAAAAATCGAGAGCATGATCGCCCGGTGTTTACATATGCTCGGTCCCGGATTCGCATAACGTTTATTGTCGAGAAATAAATACGTTTGTTAGCCGGTTCTTGAATAATCCAACTGGGCGGCGGTGCGCGGAGTGTTCGGGGAAGAAATTTAATTAACTTTTTACATTGGCCGAGCACTTTATTTAGAAAGCGAGACAAATATTTAGCGGGAATGGAAGGATTACGCTAATGGATTCTGTAACGTCAGATTTCGGATCTGGAAATAGTGCAGTACGGCGAATGCGATGCTTAAAGATTAAAGAGGATGAGGGGTGTTAATTACCGTAACAGTGTGCAGCGTTTTGCATTTTGCCCTGTTACGAGTCTACGGCTGCAAAATGGCGACGCGTAGATTATTTTTGTCCGTTGCGCGAACCTGGAATCGTTTTATTATGCAATGTTTGTACACCGGTGCGACGAATCGTCGGTTCACGCCCCATCGATTTGACGAGCGTAAAAATATTATGGCTCCTGTTCCTCTTTCACCTCGTACACTCCGCAAACTTTGTTAGCTGGCACCGCTTTGTCTGCAAAAAGGTAAATGGTCGAATGTTTTGCCGAATTTTTCGAAGAAACGATCGTCGAGAATCGTTAACCCTGAACCATGGCAAAATGATACTAAATATGAACTTTCTGGAAATTCTTTCAATATTCCGACTATTTAGGAAAAAGCTATGTTTGTTTAATGTCACTAGAAAATCGGACATTCCATATGCAACAACCTGATTATACTTGAAAGTATTTTTAGTTAATTTGACAGACTTCTTAAGAAGATTCTACTATGACACTTCATAGTCTAAAGAAACAGTGCACCGCCTCGGGGTTAAAGCCCGACGATAATATCGCGGGGCGAATCTCGTTAGTCCTTCAACGAAATTGCACACGGGGGGATTAGCATACCTATCATCTTCGGGTACGGCAGATTAAGGTTGTTCATTATGTCAACAAATTCATTCAGAGATTTGGTTAATCTCGGATTAAAGGTCTTCTCCTCGGCCACCGTAGTTACCGTTCTGCCATTGTAATCGTGGGCCGGGTACAGTCTATAATTCGCCGGCAATGCAAAAATCTTCGTGTGAACGGACTTGTACAACGTTTCTGCCGAGCCACCCTGTAATTTTCGATTATGACATGAAATTATGAAACAAAGAAAAACAAAGTGTTCCCTCCCCACCCTGCTCCCTTGTCGTTCAATTTTCGCTCGGCACATTTCAGCAAACTACCATAACATCGGGTCGCGACGATGCGAGCGAAAAATAATCGTCGGAAGCGCAAATACGCGAGCAGCTTGATAAAAATTAAATTACGGATATTATAAAGTACACGGCATAATTTTCTAGCATTCCTGGGGCTAAAATTCACGTTTTCTTCTCTCTCTCTCTCTCTCCCTTTTTTAATTTCTGTTCGTGTCGCAACATGTGAGATTGTAACTTCTGCGGAGCGTAAGAATTGGATCATAAATAATCTGTTGACCTCGTATTTCGTCTTTTAAAATTGGCGTTCATCGATTAAACAACGTCCATCTCCAATTAGCCGGAAATTCGCTGAACGCGGAATTAAATACTCGCTAAGTATGGCGGACGGTATTTACCGCGACGCAACGCTGTAATGAGTTTTAGGTTTATTTAGGTATACTTAAACAGTGCGCAGTCCCAATCTAGCTGTTACGCCGGTGCAATCTAATAAAAGAAATTTTAAAGGAAGAGGTAAAACTATTCGCGGCTATTACATATATATCGATGTTGCTACTAAACGCTGCGGTGTTTAAATAAATGATGCGCACCGCGCCGGCACGGTGAAGTTACCGCTGACAATATCGAACCGACACAACATTTTACGTCACCGCTTCCCTGGAAAATCTAATCGCCAGATTTCAAGATTGTACGCCCAACATTGTCGCGCCGCATAATAAATTAAGAACTGCGCGTCGCGCGGCGTTGGGGAGGTTTTGACGCGCAGCCAATTACGTCAATCGGCTGCCGTATATGTATACAAGTTAACATTTATGGGTTCGGGGCGGTAAAGTATTTTAAACGATACAGGGTGGCCCACGCAGCTGGGAAAGATCGAATCTTTTTCACAGTTAAAAAAATTACGCAAGAAGAAAATGGCTAGCGGTCGACGAAGTTTATTTTCATAGTGGAAAATCTTTCCGCGAAGCATTTTTTTTTACAAAAATGGACGGGTCCCGTTATTTCGAGGAACTAACAAAATTAACATTTCCAGACTGTTTTAGCTTCGTACATTTTTGCGGAATAGCGAGAGGAAAATAGATCTCTGTGGACCATTCAAATCCTCTCTCGAGCGTTCTCCTTTTTTTTAAATTGCAACCGGCAGAAAAGATACGAGCTGTCCCAGTTGCGTGACCATCCAGCGCGCGAAAGAGGAATATATGTAAATTATAAAATGTGTGTGTTTTCAGTGTTATAAAATATACAGTCGTTCATACACAAACCTGAAAGTCGGTTCTACCGCATCCACGAATTAAAAGAGCGTCTCCTGTGAAAGCAATTCCTTGCTCGTCGCATACGTACGTTACGCAGCCTACGGAAATAGAGAAGTTAATTAATTGCAGGCGTTAGTTTCGTTAATATTAGTATTGTGTACTGCGTGAAAGAAAAATCTAGAGGGATGCCAAAAATTGACTGTTCGTGAACGGTGTTTTGCTGTTCCTCATTTTTGATACTGTATCATTTTCGGTACGTGAAGAGAACATTTATAATCATCACGTCGTGTGTCGTGTTAGGTTCTACGTGACCGGCAGTCGACGAACTGCTTCCAGAACACGTACTTTTACGTGACCGGCTCAATGTTAGTGTCCCCTCGCGATTGACACGAAAGTTTAGTCTAATGCGGGGCATTTCGCCCAAATTCGGAGTCATTTCCCATTCGATAATGTCTGATCGAGTCACGGACAATCTGAACACTTTGTAGTCGAATGGCGACTCTGGGGCGCCATAGAAAATTACCTCATTGTTATTTTAAAAAGTTCTTACTGTACTGAATTTATTAATTTAAGTGTGTGAAAGATTCTTTGTACTAGTACTTAGTATCATCAATTTATAAAAGAAGTTAAGGAATCATAATGTGTTAACATTTTAAAGACCAGTGTAATAAAAACAATTAAAATAGCGTTCTAACCCGCAGTATGACCAGGCGTGGACACCACCCGCAGATTATGTTTGCCGAAGTCAATCTTATCATCCGGATTGAGAAGAACGTCAGCCTCGGCGCCGCTGCTGCGAGATATCATCGACTGGCAGCCAGGTAACAATGACTTCAATTTCCCAGTTCCGGTGATATGATCGGCGTGCATGTGCGTGTTTACTGGAAAAATCGGTATCCCGGTTAGTTATCGGTCATCGCGAAGACCGAGCTCCATTCATCGCAGTTTCCGGTCAAGAGATTCATCGGTTAAATGAACGTTTTTTTGAAAGATCCGGATGATCCGGAGGTCGTTCGATGGGCCTAAATCTTTTCATTAATTCCGCCGTTCCCGGGGGAATCTCAGGGAAACGCCACTTTGGTAATTGCTTTTTATACTGCGAGCCTTATGCAGCGGGCACAAAAGATTGCAACGCGGTAGCCGGTCGAGAGACCAGATAAGGAGGACACGAACTTCGCGGGGGAATTTTAGCCAAAGTTTCGCAACTGAGAATCACACTTTCTGTCGCGGCCGGGGTATTCAAATAAGGGCCGCGAACAATTTAAAAGCGCCGAGTGCTCGATCAAATTTTCTGAATAAAAACAACGCCGCTTCCGGTAATCACGCTTTACGAGCAAGAAGTAGAACGAGAAAGATAGGATACAAACGAGAAAAAGATAAGGGGGCGCGAACTTACAGGAAATTTCAGTTTAACTTCGTCGCGAGTTGAATCGCTCCAACGCGTTCCCGTAAACTGCAAAAATTGAATAATTCCCGAATAAGGTGAATGCGTGTTGTCTTGCGTGCTTCATTCATGCCGGCGAGACTTAATCTTGATACTGATAAAATCAACTTTACTTCCAGCCAGGTTGCTCTTCCGATCTTTGATAACCGGAATAACCGTTGCGTCGTCTATTTCAATCCGATTTCGTCAGCCACAATACCGAGAAAGTGTAACGGATTGTATGTACATATTTTAACAGGAGGTTAAGGATCGATTTAGGTCTCGAAATGTAAAAGTCAATACACAAACGGTTTTAGTTAACGATTGAAACCGTTCGAACCTTATTTTTACACTTTATCTACCGGATATGACCTGACCGTTTTCTAAAAGAATTCGTTCATTAATTGTTCAACAGACGCGGTAACTTCATTGACGAAGCAATAAGTCATCTAGAGTTAAGTAGAAATTGTTAAACTTCTATTAAATACAGTACAGTCATTGAAATAGCTGTTAATAGGCTCCCGGTGGGTAAAGTGCTAATTAAGTTGAGAAATGAGAACGCTATCTCGGCAATCTGTAACTGTTTATTGACTCCGTGTTCTTTATTTGTTTCGAGGAATATTTCTTTTTCGAAGTCATTATGCGCACGGGTATGGCTATTACTTTGATTTGTTCTAATACATTCAACTGAACGTAATTGAATGGTTCCGGAAGACTGCTTTTGTGTCTTGATTCATGCGGAAGGTTTCAAGTTTCGAGTGCCAAATTCAACAATTAGCGATTCGGCTCACTCAACAAGCCATACAAATACAAAACTTGTACTTTACAGAACTATCGGAACATAAACTGCATAACCATACGGCAGACATTTTTCACTTGAGATGCTTCAGTCGACGAGGACATTTTTGACCTAGTCGTATATTGATACAGCCGATTATGCACATCGTCAAGACTTTTATTTCGATTTATTTCGACCGTTAGGTAATATAATCACAGTTTGGAATAATGAATCGATAATTTAATTACTCGATCACTGAGAGAGAGAGAAAGAGAGCCGAGAGAATCAATGCAAAAATATTTAAATAAGATTCGGAAACTTAAAATAAGCTTTTAATCACACTTTCATTTGATAAATTCGAGTAATTAATGTAATGCATGGCGAACGGGGTTTTTATTCGTTATTATATAAGAAAGTACTTAACAGATTGCAACTTACTCGCATATTTCAGAGTTAATCCCAGCTCTTGAATAATGTTCTTATCACGGTTTGCCCATTCGATCACTGGATCAATTAATACCGCTGTTTTTTCGTTAATATCCGCCAGCAGATAAGTGTACGTGCTGGACACAGGGTCGAAGAACTGAGAGAGAGAGAAAGAAAGAGAGAGAGAGAGAGAGAGAGAGAATTGCAATTAAAAATAAAATAAAAATATTTTTCTTCGTACCTAAACGCAAAGTATGTACTACATATATACAAAATAAAATTCAAATTTCCCGCCTGTTACCGACCCGCATTAATATCGATAACAACTCAGCAATTTTCTTATTAAAAACAAAATGTCAAGGCTAAAATGATTAAACAATTAAGTCGATTTAAATTCACACTGTAACCTCTATACAAAATAAAATATTGTTAACAAGCCACTCTGAACCAGAAGTAACATTTGAGATCGAATCGAATGTAAGTTGTAACATTTGGAAACGATAAATATTGATTATTTGAATTTAATTATTTTAATTAGTGCCGTTAGGTGTCACTGCAAGTACGACAATGAACTATATAAGCGGTAGAGATGCTGCATATGTCAAATGCGCATCTATCGACTTACTTGACGAAAGAAGAAATCTTTTGTAAACGGGATCGGTTCCGTTAATGCCGTAGCCATACTGTAATCGCGACGTGTAAAAACGTTGGATTTTAAAAACGACGATCTTATTTGATACTGACACAAGTTTCGAACGAAATCCACTTTCATGTTTATGCAACAAGCATGCTGCGTAAAATGTGAGACAGTACTGACAGCAGTTTGCTACCTGTACCACTGACGATTAGTCAAGTCTGACGATCGTCTTGTCGATTACATCATATCTATATAAGTAATAACAGATATCAGTTATCGTCTTTCCTAACATATATGCGATAACCTGTATTACATCCTAGACATTATAAATCTCCCATCTGCAAACATGGTAGGGCATTTTTATGTTGCAGATGAGATGAGATTATATTCTCTTCGATTTTTCATCGTATATGCCATATGCAATTTTGTCCTAGCATTTTCATTCGTTATTGAAGAGTATAACAATTAAATATATATTGGATCTTACAATTCTATTCGTATTTAATTGTATTATTAACTATACAATTAATAAATATATATAGCCTAAAATATATTTATATGTAGAAAACAGTAGAAAACATTCGTTAAGGCGCCTTTCTATGTACATACACAAACTTTATGACCGCTTCCTCCCAGTCAGCCATCTTGTTAAATTTGTACTTCTTACTCCATCTTGACTGTTCTCTTTCCGGTTAGCTTCTGAGCGAAGGTGTGTACTTTTTGGCAGTTTTCTATAAACTTTGCCATATTAGTATAAAAAAAGATAGCATAACTCGTAATAACAAGCAGTGTACGTGTTTTACACTGTATTTACATCTAATATGGAATAAATAACATTCTCTAGCAAAATATTGAAATATATGTTAGAGTAATACACGTGTGGCATGTCGACACAACGTTTGTGTTTATCAATCGTTTATACTTCGCATACTTCTTTCAGATGCCTTCCGTGACGCTAAAAGACGTTGACCAACACAAGTTCGTTAAGGCTTTTGCCGCGTTCTTGAAAAAGTGAGTATTTATTTTCAATTTCGTACACATAACCTCAAAATGGATGGGTTAGCGGCTTACCTATACATTCATGTCAAGCATCAGCAATCGTTCAGTTTAGGAATTATTACAATAACCGTTTGCTAATTCTTTATAAATTGCAGGACCGGCAAAATGCGTGTTCCAGAATGGGTAGACATCGTCAAATCTGCACGTTTCAAGGAACTCGCACCGTACGACCCAGACTGGTACTACATCAGATGCGCTGCATTGGTACGTCACATTTACATCCGCAGCCCAATCGGATCCAGGGCTGTGACCAAAATCTTTGGAGGTCGTAAACGCAACGGTACCCACCCCAGCCACTTCTGCAAATCTGCTGGCGGTGTAGCCCGTAAGGCTCTGCAAAGCTTAGAACAACTGAAACTCATCGAAAAGGCTCCACTCGGTGGACGCAAGCTCACCAGCCAGGGTCGTAGGGATTTAGATCGTATTGCAGCGCAGGTTAAAGCAAAAAGCAAAAAACAACTCAAACTGCAGGAAACTCTTGTTCTATAACTTTTCGGTTAATGTAATAAAAATGAAAAATTCATACATGATTGGCTTTACTTACATCCGTTCCTGTATTAAGACGTCGTAGGCTGGCTAATTATCCCATTCATTTCATTGCTTCATTATGGTGTACATTTTGGTACATATTTTTATGCATTCTAACAAGAAGCAAATGTGTGTTCAAATCGAAAGAAAGAAGCGAGCAGGTACTACCTATCAATCTTTAATGTGTGCATACAATAACAATATAACAAGACAAAAGAAGAGATTGATCTATAATAAATAGAACAAAGATTTTAAAATATACAAATGCCCACACACAGCTGCAGAGTAACGATTCGTTACTAACGAAGTGTTAAGACAAAACAGGATCTATTTACAGTAATAATAAAGACAAGAGTTTTAAAGTATTCAGCGTTTATATATATATAATTTCAGCAGAAGTATAAATTTATATAAAAATGTACAAGAGATAATAAACTCAATTGTACAAGGGAGTCTTCCATGTAACCTTCAGGCATTGAATAAAGATAATTTGAAAATCGTAAACGAGTGCAGAGGTTTTCGGCAAGATGGCAACACGATCGCGGGGCCGAGCTCGGGCTCGGCTTTCTCCGTAATCGCGGGCTCAATGGTGAAGGTATGGGCGTATACAGCGCCGCCTCAGTGAAACTTGGACTGTGGACACCGTCGTTTCAGCACCGATCTGTCTGATTTTGGAACGAGTTGACGAGAGAATAGGTTTGGTGTCCCGGGACGCAGAGCCGCGTTACGCGCGTAAAAGTGTGTATGCATCGGGAGTCGTCGCTCGCGAACGAACGAAAGAAAAACGATGCCGGATATGTTTCCTCGCGAGCACTGCGGGAAACCCCTCCGCGCGAGAATGTTAACGAAATAATCGTGTCGCGCAAGTGTCTCTCGCTGGCAGAGAAGACAGACGACCGAGAGTTCGCCCGACGAAAACGAACAAGAAGAAGAATTAGTCTCCGTGTCTCGTTCCCTCTCGTTCGCGCGTTGCAACAACCCCCTTTTCCCTCTCCCTTCAGCAATCGTCGGCCCCCTCCCTCCCTTCCTCCCGCCACTCCTCTTCGGGGTCCGTTGGTCTTACCGGGACGACGTTTACCGTGCGTCACGGGAAACGGCATTGGGAGGAGACAGAAGGTGACAGCCCTCCCGCGGAATTTATGGTTGCGCACGGGCGAAACGGTGAAGTGAGTGGTGTCACAGTGAAGTGAGTGCGCGACGGGCACGACCCGGCGAACAATCGAACGAACTTATCGGTTTCGGCTGCCTATTATTACGTACATAGAGACACGGGGAAAAAATGCCGGGCCTAATCGCCGTCAGCGAGTTCGTCGAGGAGACGAGGGAGGACTACAACTCGCCCACCACCTCCACCTTCGTCTCGCGGATGCCACAATGCAGACAGACCATCACGTCCCTCGAGGAGGTAATTCTCTTTTTCTCTTTTTCCCCCCTATCTGGCTTTCATTCATACACTCTCTCGGGGCCACTTTGCGCCCCGTATAACCTGACCGAGCACCACAGTTGGGCATCGTTCGAATCAATTTTTATTTATTCCTCATTCTAACTATGTAAACTAACTGGCGATCGAGGATAGAGACATGTACTTGTTGTCCCACCGGTATTACCCAATTCAATCGTTATTTACTCGCGATTGACGAATAATTTCGTGTACGAACAAGAGAACGAATCAATCCATTTGTTATTGGTAATAACTTTCGCCCAACTCCGCCGAGGATCTCGGTGGTCGGGCGCGTGTTCCACTGCGTGGGCGTTTCACAATTACACACCATAGGTTTGCCTGGCGCGTCTTCGACTATGATTAATAGAATTTCCCGTACAACGCACCCGCGAGACACGTTGATTTCACAGTCGATTCTATTCGAGTCTGTGTGACAGTATCCACGTATCGATGTAAATAGATAGCGATGCCCAGGGCGAACGCGGTCGGACATGCTTCGGCGTTGCATTTCGAACGCGTTGGCCAACGGGAAAACAGGGTGATCGCCAGGAATTTTTAATTGGTCTCAGATTGGCAACCGTGAATACGTTTAACCCTTGAAACACTTGAAATCGCAGTTAATCGAATTCGTAGGAATTGATGAAATTGACGCAACTGCATCTGCGCTTTGACAAGCAGGTATTGATACTTAACCTATGTGTCATGGGCGGTCAAGTAAGTGTCTATTAGAGATTGCTGGTGGAAAATAGAAATGAAGCGACGAGGAATTAATACGTTTAGTAGACAGTTGGCCAGTCGATTGGACGACTGATTAACGATAGCATGTATTTTTAATGATATGTATTACACATTTGTCTCGCACCGTTTTAGTACGCCTGTCGTCGTATTTATGCGTCGCGCAGGGATTTACATTAAGATTAATTAGCGGGATAATGAAGGCACAATGCGACCGAGAGAGTTACAGGAGAGCGAAGTGATTCGAGTTAAAACCAGTGTCTCGCAGAATTATTCTTTCACGCAGATGCAGATAATGGATCTTTTGTAATAGCAAACCGTAATACGCCGACGTAATTATTGGCGAAGAATGTTATTGCGGGAGCCTTTCGTAATTTAACTGCCATCGTAACTCTCGCGGACTGCGCTGTCTCGCAGAAATATATAGGCTCTCCTTCTGGACCCGTTTCCAACTTGTCCGACATAGTCAGGATATTCGCCGATCGTTGGAAAAGCGGAAGCGCTCGCGGAATTTCGCATACATAACCTATCATCGAACTCGTTTCTTGCTCAAACATAAAAACTCCTATTCGTGCATCAGCAATCAATTGTTTAAATTCGTTCGAGCGTTCACTCGATCATAAAATATTTTTACAGTGAATAATGGCTGCTAGACGATTGTAGTAGTATTGATAGTATGTAGAGAGGTCTTTATTTTTTTCCGCTTGTCATCAATACATAATAGTTCCAGTAAATTCCGTCGTGTTTTTTGTCAACGATCGATATTGGGTCGTTGCATATTCATGCGACGCTGAATGCAAAGTATTTTGTATATGTATAGTTTTTCTTTTCATATATGTATGTAATAATGTGTCTTTTCTAGCATGCTTGTGTATTCGAATATTATGTCGATGCACACGTGTATATCGTGTCTCATAATTTATGCCAGCATTATTGAGTTGAAACCAATCGACGACGATAAGGTGAACAATTATCATTGCGGCACCGCTGTTTTGCATATTATCGAATCGTGGGCGTATTTTGTAACGCAGATAGGGAAGTTTACGCGGAAAGTGTGCCGCGGCGGCGCTCCTAAGTGGAATTTATGCATAGAATTATTAAAGTTTCTTTCCACAAAGAAGAACTCGGGGAAGAATCCAGCATCGACGTTAAAGCCGATAGATGCGAACCAATTCAGTACGTCGGCTAATTGAAACCCTTACAAAATGGGTTACGCTGTAATAATTAGTGAATAATTTTCTTGATGTGCTAAACATGATAACTTAATGGATCGGGTATATACAGGGTGGTCTATATGTATATAAAATACTGCAGCATCACGTTCTGCAGGATTAGTAGGTCTAACGTTGTAATGGATTTTTTCCATCCGCTAGGGATTTTCTCGTGATTTATGGCGTGTCACTGTCCGGCTTCCGGAAGAACCGGAGGGGGTTACCACCATGTATTTACTTGTTTTACACAAAATGGCGAATTTTGAAACACCAAAAGCAGGTAATGAAGTATTATAACTAGACTGCGGATTTTTATGCGTTTATGAAGAAGTTGGCTGAGCGAAATATAAAACAGTAAAGGATTAAAAAATAAGAATATTGCAATATTGTTTTCAATGCAATGAAGTCATTAATAAAGAGCTGTAGTTTAATTATAACATTAATAAATAGACTGTGATAATTGTAGACTAGATAAGTAGACTGATAATTGAGTAAAAGGAGCATATAAACAGTGAACATTTGATAAGATTTTCTTGAGATAGATCGAGGCGGGAAAGATGGGAATTTAAAGTCGCGTAGATGTCCCGATGCAATTTCACTTTAGATTAGTGTCCCCCGGTTTCGCTTTTATTTTCGCGTCCCCAGAAGATTGCTTTCCCGATTGCTGGCACTCGGCGTCGTTACAGGTTCGTGGGGAAAATCTAGAAAACACTCGGCGTGTTACTTTTGCCTGGCAGTCGATACCGGTGCACTTGTAATGGCAGGCTAGTCACTTTTACGGTGCAGTTCGACTTGTGGTGGTTTCTTGCGAATTATATGCCCGGCCACTTCCGTCTGCTTTGATGCGCCAGCATCTTCCGGGTCAGCTCGTTTTCTCCTGCCTCGCCTTAATGACCCGCACGATTTTCAACGAGGAAACGCTCTCTGCGCGTGGAATATTTCTCGCAGAGTTTCCCGCGATACGCCGTGGATAAACGACCACTTTCCATGATGCGTTTGGCCGCTCCTTTTCTTTTCTCGCTTTTCTTCGACCGTTGAATATTCATCGGGTTTTAATAAGCATGTCGTGCGAGGCTCCTAAAAAAACCGCGCTCAGGTATGGCAAGGCTAATTTTAAACGCGTTGACGAACGGAGTTACGTATTCGCGACGTCACCGACCCGACGATTAACTGCCGGCGTCACAGAAACGTGAGTTTACCGCTTATTACTGTCTCTCGCGGTTTCACTGATGAACAGTTGGACTGAGACAGATTTACTGTCTTATGAATTCTTAAATAAGTTCAATGGCAATGAGAATTTAATACATCGTCAGCAACACAATCCGACAACTCCTCTTGAAAATTATTTTAAATATGATAACTATTAAAACGTGTAATAGTATGTAGTACAGTGTTTAATTTAATTTTATATAGAACTTGGAAGGAGTATTTTCAACATACATATAGGATCTTTAGAACACTCGACCTTTATCAAAAGCCCCCGGACCGTAATTTGGAGATAACATTGGAAGAGGAACGGTCTTCGCCGGAGATCAATACTCTGCTGATAATGCGAATCAATATTGCACAGGCTGAAATGAAGTAGGCTCGGCAGGAAATTCGCAGAGTGTCATATTCGATTCGCAGTATCAGGTGTGCGCCGAAAGCGCGTGTTGCGTGTCGAATTGCAAAACTCGAACGATACTTTGTCTTTCGATCAATGTATGTATTGTTAAGGTTCTTTTTTAAAAAAAAAAGTGGCTTCAATTTTAGAACCGGATGTCCGTTCATTGTCTTCGAATGATCTCCAATGATAACGTTCCTCCCGACCTGTAAGCCCATCGTCTACAAGCGAGAATATTTCCACTCCTACACCATGAACAATAATTGAAAAGTGTCGCATTGTTTTTCCTATTTAATGGACTAGAATTATATTGTGTGGTACATACTGCTTCAATAAGTCCTACGTCCAATCCATAAAATTCTCGGTTTCATACGGGATGAATCATTGTGTATAGCGTTGGCCGAGCTTGGACGGTAATTAAGAAATTAATTAGTGGAGTGGAGGATTCGCGTGTCCCCTAGGCAACTGAAGCGGTGGTGTCCCATAAAGAACGGTTATGGGGGTGTTTGGCCCAGAAACAGGCTGGACATTTTTTCGAATTGGGGAATATGGAGTATTTACACAAATTTATGAATTATTGAAAGTCCTATAATTGTTAATTCTTAATTGATCTGGTTTCAAAGTTGCTACACGTGTACGAATAAAATGTTTTTGGGGTCAGTAGATTTGAAAATAATAATTTGAAGTGCGAGATCGGTCTGTTAAGTGCTCGTAGGCAATACATAGAGCCAATTATCTAAAATGTAAACAGGAAAGATATCCATTGATAAAACAGTTATTGCCGCCGCTCGGTCGCCATGCTAGTTACTGTTACTGCATCGAATCAAGTGGCGACTGGAGGAGATTGTTACTCGAATGCAAAGCGTAAATGGGGGTTGTTTTATTATTTCTTGAAGCCTGAAGATTTATTTTGGGTGAAATAATGTATAAGAATAAGCGACCCAGGTTGGTCACGGAGGGTTAAAAATATTAGAATCCATTGTTTTAACGTGTTTCGTGGACCCAGTGTCAAGGCAGCTTAACACGTTACCGACTGGTGATTATCGCATAATTTTGAAAAATCTATGCGTCATGGCTAAATACTTTTCAATGGAACCTTCAATAGGGACAGCAATTTTCATTGCGAACTAACAAGTCACCCTCAATAACGCCATCTAATACATACATACTTTTATTTAAAATTGTAATGTAAAAGAAAATTTCTATGCTTTCTTTTGATACAGCATAATTATTGAAAATCCTATTGATAGGCTTTCGGTAGGTAAAGTGTTAACACTAGCGTAATCTTTGAAGCAGCACCGAGGTGAGAATTCAAACCGGTCACGGGCTATTCTCCTAACCCAGTGTGTCGTCTTCGTTTACTCTTGACCCTGAGTGCTTGTAAGTCACCCACTTTCCCGCTTTAGCAGCGCGACTTACGACACCGTTGCGACGAAAATTTACGTTCCGCGGCTATTTTCGGTGTGGCGCGACCGCAGTCTATTCTCGTTAGCGTCCGCCGCCGGAAGATGACCGGGACCGTTCCGTCTCCTTTCCACGCGTTGTCGGCTTTCAAGAGAAAACCGGGTCCTCGTGCCTCTTCTAGAACTCTGCTTCCTCTGGTTCTGTCGCTTTACCAGATCTCGACACGCTGAAGAACACCCTCGCGACGCGAATACATTTATCACACACTCGCACACAAACAAGCTGACACCGATGCTGCTTTCGGTCCCTTATCCGCGGGAACTTTAACGCTCGGGTGTTTACCGGACAGGTAAATGAACGTTCGCTGCGAACTCGATGACGGATCGATTCACGAAGGACCTCGTTAACCCGAAAATTACAATCCTCTATCGCAGATTTTTAGGAGATTATTATGTGAACTAAATCGTTTTGTTCCTGCTTTTTTCATTGTTGGAGCTAGAAAAACATTTTTTGTGGTCATTATTATGTGTTTTAATGTTTTTGTGATTTTTTCCTTCAGAGTATAAGCAACCCTTTTAGATATTAATAAGGGCTTTTCTATTTTTGTGTGTATTCTGAAGGAATTTTAGAAATGTTCGCAGGTTTTGGTTCTTCCGAATAAAACCAACCTTGTATTGATTCTTCTTTTTCTAGCTAGAAACACGCTTTTTAGCAATTGATACGCGTTTCCCTGTTTTTCTGTATGTATTTTGGAAGACGGAAGAGTTTTCAGCTATTCGTTTTTGCGGGTGGAAACATTTCTCTTTTTTTTTATCGATGTGCACTTCACTATTTTTCCGTATGTTTTCAAAGCATTTTTAGTTTTTAGTCGTTCATGTGGGTTTTCTATTTTTCTGTACACTCCGGAAATTTTTCCAGTTTTCGGTTCATAAGGGTAGCAGCATCCTCTGTGATGATTAAACACACTCTGACATATTTCGTAGTTGATTTAGAATATTTAGGAAGCAGGAACAAATTTTGAATGTCCTGCAAATCTGCGAGGTTGAGGGTAAACAGTAATTTTTGAGTTTTCTCGCGAGTCTTCGTGTTAAATACATACCTCGATTGTGTCTCCAATGAAGTTGAGAGTCGTAATTCCTTGCTTTTGTCGTCGGTCTTAATTGAACAGATTGTTTCTAGGATACCTTAACATTAGGCGCACGTTTTGCGCGGCATTTTCTGACCACTTCCGGACGACGAGTGTGTTAATTCAATGAAGGCTGTCGAACTGCGTCGGGACCTTGAAAATCGTCGTTCCACGCGTATCGAGATACTATATTGACTTGAGTCATTATTAAAACAAATTTTAATCCGTCATTAAACGCCGATATCGCTTTTCAAAATCAAACGATTCGATAGCTACAAGATACGCCACAGACGGAAATAAACTGTACATCCAATGATTGCATGATACTGATGCAATAACAGCTTCACCTTTGACGAATGCAGCGCGGGTTAATAAAACTATTCGGTTGAAGAGCTGTGTATATGTATTAAGGATGATTGTTTACGGAGAAGAAACGTCTGGGATTCTTTAATTGTAGGAGATAAATACATGTAAAAATGATTGTGGAAACAGAGAAACGATAATTAAACGTGTTTAATACTGTTGGAGTATTAAAAGGAGCATAAGAATTGAATGAATCAATTATCACGACGGATTGAACATTTTAGGAGTACATACATATATAACCTCTTCAGATTAAAAGCAGGAATTGAGACCAACTAATCGGATTCACCACCTTTCGCTCCATAACGATATTACGAAACATCCCTCGCCTCCGGCCTCTCCCAACCGGTCGAAACGAAGAATCTGATCTAAAAATTTCAAATTTAATCAGCCGTTTCAGGCTAACTCGAGGAAAAACGTAGAATCAAAGTCCCGGATAGTTTGATCAAGGAGAAGGAACGGTTCCCAGAAAGAAAGCAAAGATTGTGGCCGAGCGTGTGCTGCGAGGCGATTCGAGTGAAATAATTAAATAAGCTCGGGCCAACGGTATAAATCGGAATTTCCACGAGAGATTTCCACTCTCGGACACTTCACAGGCGGTTTATTGATTGAAACGCACGGGCGCGGGCGGAAGCATGTTCCGTGTGCTTACCCTCAAAGACCGTAGTAGAGGAAGACCGGTAAGCCAATCCCATCGACAGAGACTGACTCGAGAACAGCATGCTATTGGATTTTGCGTAACCGGTCGTTTACATGTTGCCGATACATTAACACGCCCCAGATAATTTTTTTATAATTGTTCGACCAGCGTGGAACCACCTCTTCGCTGAATCATTTTCCTGTGTTCTGTGCACTGGCTGTGACTGAAAGCATCCTACACGAGGGCAAAGGCCGATTTCTTACGCAGAAATAAATCGGAACGGTGCGGAAACATTTTTTAATTAACAATCCTGGCAGCAAAACATTAAAAATATTTATGGAATCGGATAATTCAACATTTCTGAAGATTGAGGGCGTATTTGATCACATCTAAAATTGTGCAAAAGATTGTATTCCACTCTTTTGGTTTCTTTTTTTGTGTGAAGAATCATCCTCTTCGCATCATGCTTTCGATCACACGCTATATGTACAAAAATAGATCGTGTCCACGTGTAGGTTCTCTAGAACAATTGTGATGGACTATAGAGCTGTGTTACGTATGAAGTTAGAGTGAGATTCTAGAGAACAATATTGCATGGTTTAACGACCCCTGTGTTTCTACGATCGAAAGGTACCATACACAACGTAGTATGTAATGTTGGAATAATGTTATCGGCGCCAGGTTCGATCAAATTCTACACAAATTCATTGGTCCGTGTTTTTCGTTAATAACTCCTAAACAAAGCCGCGGCGGTAATTTTTCAAAGGAAAATGTCGCTTCAAATGACTTAAGGAACCTCCCATTTCCCGGACTTGAACGAGTTTTGGGACACCCTGTATAGCTATTTTGTAGTAAACTCAAACGTTTGATTCGGATATGAATCTGTTGCGTCATAAGACCACGTTTGCTATAGAATTGCATTCTATTAGGGGGAAAGAAAGGTGGTGTTTCGTCCTAGACCCGCTAGGGGACTCATCAGTAAGGCTATCTAGCGGGCCCTGCCCTAGACACAAGTGTCGGAAGACTTTTTGAGGAACGTTATTAATATACCAACTGGTGACTGTTCAGTAACTTGCGGGAAAGTTATTCGTAGTACGTAAAGTAGTATGTAATTCCAATAACATTATGCCGAGACTGCGTGGATTTCCATGGAAAAAAAATGTTGACAGTCAATTGTAAAAACACAGGTGGCAAATAAAACGCTTATTTCTTCTTCAATAATTTCAATAACTACAAAATAATCCACCCATTCATTTTTTCTATAAAATCCGCAGTCTAATTATGGAGTGTACGCTCCGCTCGTATGAACAGTTTCGAAGTTTTGCGTTTGATCTCGGTTGGCAGAAGGGATTAGGATTTGCCAGGTATTGTTCGAGTAAAATTTTGCTGGCGTCTGGTCCGAGGCGGCTAGAAGCGGCGCGCAGATGCAGCCGATCCCTCGCGTTTGCAAATCGGTCCAGGTAAACGACTCGGATACGAACGACCTACCAAGGCCGCGCGCGCGGCCAGGAATTTCTTTCGTACTTACTTGTTGGTCGCTTCACCTGGTCGACCGAGCCGGAGAAAGAGAAGAGAAAGAGGATCACGGAGCGAGGAGACGAGCAGACGAAGAGCTGGTTCACCGCTCCTTCAGACCGGCTCGGTTCTCTCTGGGCCCTTGCACGAATTCACGATGACTCATCGCTCATTCTATTTTTCTTTCACTTTCTTCCACCGTGAACTTTCATCATCCACCGTAGAAACACTGGAAAATTGGCGGGCTGAGAGTAGAAACCAATAGAGAGTTTAAAAAGCAATCACTTTTTAAAAATTGTGCTAAACGACTCGAGTATTTTTTTTTTGAGATCGTTAGAGGGATCAGTTAATTAGATTATGTGAAAATTTTTAAAAATTTTTAGTGTACTTCTCTATTCATGCGCATGTTGGATGCACCGCAATTCTGCTGTCGGCCACTTTCTATTTGACTATCACGGTAGAATTGCATTTTGGCAGTCGTTTGCTCTCGTATACGATAAAACTAGGGTGTTATATTCGAGAGTTTCAAATTAAGGATTTTAAGCTGGACAGAAATTATGTAGTCAGCCACTTTCTACTTGACTATCACGGTAGAATTGCATTTTGGCAGTCGTTTGCTCTCGTATACGATAAAACTAGGCTGTTATATTTGAGAGATTCAAATGAAGGATTTTAAGCTGGACAGAAATTATGTAGTCAGCCACTTCCTGCTCGACTGTCATGATAGAATTGTTAAAATCATATTTTTATCGAGCAATTTAAAGAAACACCGTGATTACGGTCGAATACGTCCAAGGCTTTGATAGACTATATTCGAAGCTTTTTTTTTCGTTCGACGCTCTGGGCAGTTAAATCGGCAATTAGTATCAATTGTGCGACGGGGGTGCGTTGTAAAGACTCGTAGTGGCAAATTGAAGTAAACGTGTACTGGATGGATGGATGGCTTGTACTGTAGGTGGCAAAAGAACTGCGATGTACAGCGAAACTGCACCATGGAGTCACTGTTGGCGAATAAATCAATAACTTGGACGAGCACCCAATACACGATGCTGAGGGTCTAGAGATGAATCCCTCGCGCGCTTAATCGTGCCTAACGTTTCTTCCTGTGATCTATTCTCGAAACTCGCATCAAATTTACAAAATTTATAAAATCCAGCTCGTAATTAACTCGTAATTAAATGTAGTTTATCAGTTTTACCGATACATACTATAATCAAATGAAAATTTGACTAGTTTTACCAATAAAACTTTATGTAATAGCATTTTTTATTTTATTTTCCCAATGAAGAATTTTTTAGTACACGAACAAGCCCGTTTCCGGTTTGTCTTAGATAACGCATGAAAATGAGAATGTGCATAAACCTTGTTTCAAGAAAGAGTTGTTTCAGTCGTGAAACTTTTTTTAGCGAACGATTAACAGGTTACTTAGGACTGCATTTTTCTTAACACGCTATATATGGTCGGGACAGCAGTGCGCGATGCCAAGCATCGACTGTCCTAGATACATAAAAGTGCGACAAGCTTCTGAAAATGGAAATGCACACACTAGGCGAAGAAAAAGCGAACGGTCGACGAACGAGAACGATCATTGTATCGTTTCGCGTTATCATCGCAAGTTTATTATTAGGCCGGCGCCACGCGGAAAACTTCCGAACGAGAAACTCGGCCAACCCCTTTCAGCGTGAAATCCGCGTAAAAATAATTATTCATAAACGACGTACGATCTTCCGTAGTCGTGAAAAGTCAAGCGTGCGGATGGTTGCTAACGCTAAACTTCAACAGTTTTATTCACTGGCATTCATTCAGCAGGTATGTAAAAGTTTTTTTTAAACGTTCCGAGGATGAACGTTCTCAATGCTATCTATTACGTGGAACATGTTTATGAAGACTGAAAGACTTCGTTTAGCTGGAAATTATGTTGCTTTCGAAAATTGTTAATCTTTTACCAAACGAGTCACTTCGACACCCGGCGACATTCGACGACTCTCTTATGAATATTTATGTGCATTTTTGAAAAACAGTTCTGACAACGAATATGAGAACATTAGTTGATATTTCTAAATTTACTTTTCTGTTTAAAAAAAGAAACATTGAATAATTCATATCTTTATTTGTGTGTATTTTTAGACGTATTTATGGAGGTATTGTTTTTAGTCTTTCCATTGTATCGAAGCTTGCTTGCTTCTATTGAGCCACGCCGCGCCGGTTCACGCACTTTGACATTTTGATAACTAGACACCACTAGAAGCCAAATAGGACTTTCATTCTTTCTTTATAACATTAATAAGCTGGACCTGATACATTTATGTTCTTAAATTCTTTTGATTTGTCTGCTGGTTTAAATTGGACTTATTCATTTTTACCAAAAAAATGCATAAACTTTGCAGTCCGGTAATAACCGACAAACCGCAAGGGTTGCAGATTAATTCATCTACAGTGTGAGCCACGAATTGTGACCAGTAGAGATTACTCTGTTAGTTGCAGTCCGATCGAACATGTTTTTATCAGGTATACATACTAGGTATAGCATGGTTTCAAGAGAGCTTTCACTTGATTATAGCAAATTCTTGTCAACTCTTTTTCATGTTTTTTTAAGGTCACCTTCAATTTTTTGCAAATACACCTATAATTCTTTTACGCCTATTTGTTAAAAGATTTCAAAGCGATTTCGGTAAGTATCATAACATAAAAGAAATTGCTTTTTTAATTTTTTTTACAAAATGAAAGTTCTTTTGAAACCATGCTATATTCTAGATGTGATAAAAACATTTTTGATCGGACTGCTAATAACAGAGTAATGGTACTGGTCACGATTCGTGGTTCACCCTGTATACATGTATAAGGAAAATCGTCGATGAAATTTCAAGTTAATCGGACCCGGGAAAACTGTGCGAACGGCCGGAAACGTTCGATATTACGCGTCCACGTGTCTGCGATAGTGCGCGGGGTACCGCAAAGTGTTAAACATTGGTCCCGGCGATCCCGCAGGTAAATGGTACCGTATTTTAAGCCGAGGTTCATTGGCTGAGGAGCAGCGAAACCTGTTCCATCGGCTTTATCTGTTTCCTCGGCGTTTGCGCGGCTCCACCGTGTAAGGGAGGTCAGTTCCGGACCGGGCCAGATTTGCCAATTTCCCCGCGGATTTGCCAAACACGCCTCGCCCCACCTCGTTCCCGCGTTTCGCAGGTTTCCAATTCGAGAGCAAGCACGATGACACGGTTCCGCCGACACCGGGCCTCCACAGATTTCTGCGTAACGCAACGCGAAATCGTTTCGCCACACTCGTCGCTCGTCATACGATTAGGGTCATTTCGCGGACAAACTCGTTCGATGGGGACCGATTCTGGGGATCCAACAACTGTTAAGCAAACCCTCCTCAACCCGTTATGGCGCTTTCGCATTCCCCGGCGTCGAATAGCTTCGCGTATTTGCGCTTTTCTGGGAAGGCGCTTGATAATTGCCATTTTAGGCGGGGAAACTAACGGTGTGGAGGTAGAATAGTTTTGGGTGTGTGTTTGGGCCTGTATCGATCGTGTAGAAAAATTTTTGTTTCGTATAACAGTCTACGTTGTTTATTATAAATACCATTAATATTGACTCCCGCTTGAATTTTGCACGTTCGTTTCCATTATTGACATCACCGCTGACGAGGTACATATTTGCCGTTGACAGTAAACGTCGGCAACAATTTAACAGAACGTGACTCATTCGCATTCGACGAATATTAAGGTTGTTCCCGTAATTGTTCCCGATGTCGTCCGTCCGCAGTGATTGAGAGGACGTCGTAATAAACATAAAAAATCACTGACCCCGTTTCCACGACTGAAAACCAGACGCGAAAGCAATTAAAGCTTGTAGTGTGCCAAATGCAGTTTCTAGTAGTTTCCAATTGTAATTAGCCGTACCACAGCGATCATTTAATAGCGAATTTGATTACCGAGATTATAACCTTCGGTTAGATTAATAAGAAACATACTTCATCAATAAATGAAAAAAAAGATGATGACCGAACATATTTATATTGGAATCTAATAAAACAAGTAGTACGTGTGAACGTTGCGGAAAGATTCTGCGAACACGCGGATCCAGAAATAGCGATTCGCAAGTAGTAATTTCGCGACAGGCCAATCGAGATAAAGCGAACATTGTTCTATAAAATTGCGGGCCGGCGTTCCGCCCACCCGGCGTGCAGATTGGATAAATAGTTAACGAGTAGGCAAATGAAAACGAGTACATTCGTTTCTCATTTATGCGTGTCGCTTGCGGTGCGAATTTCTGATGTGCCAGTTTCGCGTTTACGAGGCACGACGACGACGCCAAAGTGATTCGTGCGGGTCGGGCCTGGTCCGACGACGTCGCCCGGCGCGCGGCGTTCGACGGCACGAATCATGCGAACCCCGGCGAGAACTCGCAGCAATGTTCCCTCAGCTTTACGAACTACCGCTCTGGGACACGACACAGTTTTGGTACCGGAATAACGCAAGATGCGGCTGCTATGATCGTGTATCTCGTGTTTCGAGGAAAAGCCGTTTAGCCGCCCGCGCCCGTTTGTCTCCCCGGTCGCGTACTGAAAATAGAAAACGTATCTCGTTTGCCAATTCGTTTCAATCGAGAGGGATTCGACGGCGAACGGAAATGACGATTGCTATTCGCCTGGTGCAACCGGAAGATTACAGAAACACGGGAAAAAGCTCTCAACTTGTTCACCTTTTGATGATTCATTGAAATTGTTCATTGTTCATCCGTTGATTTTTAATGCTATCACTAGACTGTGGATTTTTTCAGGCAGAATTTATGACAGGAAAAACATTACGAGCATTTATAAGCACCGATGTATTGTTTTCAATTTATTAGGAATGTTACATAAAGGAAGTACTTTTTATTTGGCTCTGTGTCATATACATAATACGTGTATTTGAAAATTTCTTTGCGGATGTTGGTTCAGCAGTCGTCGTGTTAAAATATGAATTAAACGACATTGGTTGGAAGTTCTGGGATGAGAGATAATTGTAAAGGAGTGTGGACAGCAACTGTTGTTCGTGAATAGTATTAATTAATCGAGCGAAAGCAGTGGAATTTGTTGAGTGGTGGTTTTAACTGTGCTTGTCGACACGCGGAAAATTAAATCGACATCGCCCCTCTCCTCGGTCGTGTTATGTATATGTATGTATTCCAGTTTGCCGGGCACAGACGTTACACCGGGTATAATTGGAAAGTTGGAACAGAACGGCACCGATCGATGGACGTCCCTATTGTTCACACAATACGCGGGCTGGTACTGTGTGAAGAGGATCGTCGAACAAATTGAATAAAACAGGGGACGGAGTGACAGAAATTCGATGACTCTCTCAGCTCGAACCCGTCCCTCGATGTGTATCATATTCGGTCGCGTTCGAAACCGTAGCAACTTCTGACTAATTAACAATCGCAATGACCGCGGCCCGACAACGCCCACAAACGAAATCGAATGAGTCGACGAAAATTTCTTGAAGCCTTCATCGATCTTCGATGCTTCAATTTTTCAGAACAGAAAATACAGTTTATCATCATTTATTATTTATTGCATACATTATTGTAACACTTTGCAGTTAACAATGAAGTAAAATACAGTTTATTGCAGAAACTTCTCAGTAATTAAAGATTACACTGATCAGACTATCTCAACGATCAGACGATGCCTATTAACAAAATTGTTTAGCTACTGCCTTGGTCTACGGTACGGGAAATTTTACGTAACGATCCTTGATTTATCGACAACGCTAGAAATGTACAGAATAAGGTTTGTGGCAAAAAACCGCTCAATATTTAAGGATATTGCATTATGCACGGCGAAGCCTCGGTCGTCACCGACGTGGCGCGATAAACGCACTATCAATAAGGATACAGCCTTATTTAATCATGTTACACAATACTCTATCGTTGTGTGCATACATTAGGGTCGGATTTAGTAACAGCGACCTTGTTGAATCTCGCCCACAGTTTTTCCTTTTCGAAACGCTTGCAAAACAACTTATTCGGAACAGCTATGGTGGAAATGTTTTCGCTCAAACAATGGTGGTTTTTAAGTTTCTTATTTGGAACTGAAGTAGAAGACACGAAGTACAATTTTATATGAAAAAGAAAAACAACCGATTAGATTACATGATAATCATCAATACTGCCACAATTATAATAAATATTCGATCTGAGAAAAACGAATATCCCCTCCATTGCATACCCCGCGAGGGGCCGCAAAGCTTGAGCTGTCCGATCGCTTAATCCAATTATAAAACTTCTTTATGTATCATAATTTTTCATGGGACTTCTGTCAACTTAGTTGTGGCATTTTTCTCATTAAAATGACACTAAACACGATATAATTTCAACTGTATTTAGTGGTTTAGTTCTGGTCTGGGAAACTAGTCCTGTCTTTTTCTACGTTAAGCGAGGTCACAAAAAAGTAGTAGCAACACTTAAGAGACAACACGGACCCGAGGGCTTTTTTTAGATCGAACCTTTACCGTATATGATATGTAACGATCATTAGAATATTTCTTAGCTAGTCTATTGTGAATAAGGATGAACATCGAGAAGCCCTAAATGCGAGGACACCCTCGTCCACTTAGGATAAAGGGGTCCAACGTGAGTAGACGTCGATTGGCTGATAAATATCAGACATTTCGATCGGTGGGTCGTTGAATGGGCTCGGTCGAGGAACGTGCGTATTGTAGCATACAACACGGTAACTGGAGGTGGGTGTTTCCGTCTTTCTTCTTCGGTTGGTGGGTGCCAGCAGGTGATCGCATCAAGGTATATCGCGACACGTCACGGCCCGTCGTTGAGCACGTTGCGCTGATACGGTAGTTTGTTCGACGACCGCGTCTCTTCCGGAATTTGCATTCAGCTGGCATGGCGGTGCGTCGGTGTTTTCACCGGGGATCCGGTTTCCGTGCGATCCCCGATATATGTATGCACACTGTTCGACCGTCGATTACTATGTATAAATATACGACCGTCGAGTTCCGCGACGATAATTAAAAGAATCGAAGACGCGACCGCTCGAACGCGTCGCACCCCTCCCTTTAATTAATGCCGATCGGCGAACCTGTCGAATTGATTAACGCTTCGAGCATCGTGCAATTTTTATTAATACCTCTCGCCACGTATTGCAACGATTCTTGCAAAGTTAATGAAACCTTGGTGTATACCTGCCTTGGATCACCCCGTAGGGGTTGAAGGAGCCGTTCGTCGACCTCTGCGAGCAATAAATAGACTGCGGAGCTCTGCACAAGATAACAATTTTCCGAGTTGTTTGCGAGCAATAGAAATGAAATGAAAAGGAGTTCTGCCTTTTCGTAAATTTTTGCAGCTCTAAAAAATCATCCCCTAAAAAATTTCACAGAAAAAAAATGATTTCGATGAGGAAATATTTTCTACCTCGTCTTAAAAATGATCAAACTAGTCAAATTGTATCTATTGGGTTGGCAAATAAGTTCGTTCGATTTTTGTAATTTATTCCACTGTAAAAAACCGAACGAACTTATTTGCCAACCCAATAGAACAAAGTATACAAAGGGAATCTAAACTAAAAAATAAATAAAAATGAATCCCTACTCATTTGCAAAATATATGAAAGTGCCCCAACTTTTTGGAATAAACGCGGATAAAAGGAACGACGGATGAAATAACCGAGGAGGCCGCGCAAGCCTTTTCAGTCCGAGATAAGCAGCTGAAATTTGCTCGGCGCGGCATCGGGCGATAGGTGAATTTAATTGCGATTCCTTTAGCCGACTGCCGGGGATCGTACACCGGGATTCCAATACACTTTTACAACGTCCTACCCCCGCGGTTTATTGAAAATCGTGAAAGCGCGCGAGCCACGGAACGCAAAAATCTGCTCCGATAAGAAGCGGCCGAGAGCGCGCCGCGAGGAACGAAGATATACGAATCTTCCGCTTGGCGAAGCGTGATCCGATAAAATGTATCGCCGTCGTCGTTCTGCTCGGGAATTCCTTTCCTCCTTGTTGTTGCTTTTCCTTCGCGCGTTTAACAGCCGGTGAAGCCCCTTCTGCTTCGAGAACGTGCGCTCGCGAGCTGGCGTTCTCCGCGCTCCGCGCATTACGATAACGTTTGTTGCTCGTACACAACGTTTAGCTTCGTACCCTTTGGAAAGCACGGGGAACGAAGGAAATTCGAAATTTTCTGGCTAAAAGGAGCGAATACCTCCCAAGAGGAAATTATATTTTACCTACCGGTGGCGCCGATGGTTTTTCTTTTGGTTCATTTTTAGGACACTGTGTATAAAGTAATGTAGATCCAGTGTTGAAATAGTTGGACGTTTTTATCAGTTTGATCTTCGTAGATTCTGAAGAGGGAGATAAGGAGATAACGGAACTGTTCGAAATTGTTGCAGACGCTGGACTTCGACAGGGACGGCCTGACGAAGCTGAAGAAAGCGATCAAAGCCATTCACAACTCTGGAAACGGTGAGTAGCACGGCCGGCTTAAAAATGATCAGACATCGGATGAAAGTTTCCGATTTCCCCTCTGCTTGGCCTTTGTAACGGCGCGGCGAGGTGTTCTCTAAGCGTTTAATGAGCGGTACTCGCCGTTCCGTTTAAATGGAAGTTTCTGCCGGTTTTCGCGTGTTTTTCTACCTGGATTCTTCGTTTTTTTAATTAAACAAATAATTTTCACGATATAAGCCTCTTATGAGGCAGAAGGCTCCAGACTGCAAGATACTTTATTTCGCACGTTGGACCGTTTTGTTCGGGTCAGTCGTGCAAATACGTAAATCTGTACGAACGAATTCGTGGAGAAGGAAACCGACAAAATTTTTAACTAGGAGTCAGACTCACACAGTCGTGATGTGACACGATGAACATTTCAAACCAGTTCTATGAAATACGGTCGTTGTGCTTTCCGTTCGAAACGAAATAAAATTCTATCGCAGTCAATACTTGAGCATTAAGGGAGATACCAAGCTTACTCGATAAATATAGATTTTGGAGAAGTTAAAATGATTGTAGTCATGAGAAAAATCGTACGGCGAAGGCTTAAGCGATTTCTTTTCCTGTTATAACTCTTTTCGTATACGGCGTTCGTGATTTAATGTTCGTTTTAATTGCTTCCGTCGTAAATGAATGGCTATATAAACGATATCCCGATGGTTTTTTTAGCCAAGTTTTTTAAAGATCAATTTATTCTGTTCTGCAACAGCTCACGTCGATAACGAGGTGTACCTTGGAAGGGCGTTGGAAAGGCTCGGCGATGCGGCGCTGAAAGAACAGGAACCGGATATCGGCGCCGCTTTCTTAAAGTTTGCGGTCGTCACGAAAGAATTGAGTGCTCTAATGAAAACGCTGGTGCGTATGGACGCCATACTTTCTGCCCCGGTCGTTCCGTTCTTTACGTAACAATAAATTATTCATTTGAAACAGATTCCGCAGGAAAATAATTCACAACTGTTCACGAGGGAAGACCGGTTATCTCGTCGTTTATATTCAAGTGCACCTTCTGCTAATTTTCGTTTCCTCGTTCGTTCGCTGAAACAATTCCGCATTTAATGTCTATTTTACCGGTTGCAACATATCATACTGACTTCTGTTGCGCGATTATGCTCTATCGATGGTTAACATTCTTTCGTAATTGCAACTATGCAGGTAGAAATTATCCTTGGTAACCAGTGTATAACAATCGGCCATTTTTTTAAACGAAATTATTAACATTGTTTTTTGGAAATATTATTATTAAATAAAACATACCTTTGCTCTTACGAGGTTAACTGGTACGACTTGATTAAAATTGGTAATTTTCATCATGAAACTAACCAGTTATAAATAGTACAGTTATCAGTTTTACGTAAAAAATGCAACCGACTTTAGACTGTCAATATTTATGCAAAAATTTTCTGTATATATATTTTTCTCTAGTTGGCCAGTCGTTCCTCCGAAAATTGTTACTTGTATCTTATCTGTCGACTGATATCGATTTCCTTCCTGTTTGCCCAAAATTGCGCAATTAATGTCACGCGTTGATTATTTATGGACAGATGCAGAACATCAATAACATCGTGATGTTCCCCCTGGATTCGGTGCTGAAGGGGGACCTGAGAGGAGTCAAAGGCGACTTGAAGAGACCGTTCGAGAAGGCGTGGAAGGACTACGAGGCGAAATACGCGAAAATCGAGAAGGAGAAGAAGCAGCACGCGAAAGAGGCTGGCCTCATTCGGACGGAAGTGACGCCGGCCGAGATCGCCGATGAGATGGAAAAGGAGAGACGATTGTTTCAATTGCAAATGTGCGAGGTGAGGCCCCCTAAATCGTCTCCGGAACGAATCACAGTAATTCTATATACATATCTCGTTCTTTCTCTCTCCCCCTCTCTGTGCGTACATATTTATTGCGACGATCGTTTGACAACCGGCCCCGTCCGCGTCTCTGTTACAGTATCTGATCAAGGTGAACGAAATCAAAACCAAGAAGGGAATTGAACTACTTCAGCATCTAGTCGAATATTACCATGCGCAAACCAAGTAAGATTCATGGAGAATATTTTAGACCTTAACCCCTTTCTTACTGAACAAGAGCTGGAAACAGTTTTTTGTTTAACACATTGTCTACCGATTATTTCGTTATTTTTGAAAGTCTATGGATTTTCTTAATAGAGACTGTGACAAGGATGATTACAATAAGAAACTTATACGTTGAACTTTCATTTTCCAGTTACTTTCAAGACGGCCTAAAGACCATCGAACACTTCGGTTCCTATGTGGCTGACCTCAGCGTGAAGTTACAGAAGATTAGGCAAACGCAGGACGAAGAGAGAAGGCGGTTGACAGAGCTGAGGAACCTCCTCAGGAGCTCAGGCTGCGACAAAGAAGTAAACCTTGAACTACCATATTTTAATCTTACACAACAAAAATTTGTAGACATGAATATTCAAGACAGTATGTTTTTTCTTCAGTTAAACGTAAACGCGAATGCAGGGTATTCGCTTCACCAACTGCAAGGGGACAAGCAGCATGGTGTCACTCGTTCCGGACACCTTCTGAAGAAGAGCGAGGGTAAAATGAGGAGAGTATGGCAGAAGAGAAGGTGCGCCGTTCAGGCGGAGGGTTATCTTGATATTTGTCACGCGGACGAAAATAAACCACCCACACGAGTGAATTTATTAACCTGCCAAATCAAGCTAGTACCGGATGACAAGCGGGGTTTCGATCTCATTAGCTGTGAGTAGTTTAAACTGATGTATAAACCTGCAAAAAATATGTGTCGTTGTATCGCTACATGCATATGTTAACATATATTAACGGATTACTTACCGGTGATTATTCACTGCCTCGTAAAGAGCCTATGAATCACGATGCGTTTGTGATGTTGCGTATCTTCGAAACCATATATTTGTTATTTGCATTTTTGCAGGCTTGATTCATTTTATGGCTAGAATTTGACATAATGATTTTTTTGTGGTACTTCAGACAACAGAACGTATCATTTCCAAGCGGAAGACGAGGCAGATCAACGAGCATGGATGTCCGTTCTGGTCAACTGCAAAGAACGCGCTTTGCTTCGAGCATTCGATGCCAGTGGCAAAGCAGAGGCTGGTACTGGGAATCCAAGTTTAGTTGAACTACAACAGGCCGTGATTCGATGCGTTATGAGGTTACCGGGAAACGATCAGTGCTGTGATTGCTCCTCGCAAAATGGTAAATCTGATGGGACTCGTTTTGGGGGTCGAACGTTAGGTGTATCTCCTTGTATCTTCAAACCAAGCAAGTACACGATCAATAGTACAGTATCACAGAGGATCAGATAGACTGTGCAGAAAATTATAATAGTGTAGACTTTATTCGTATATTAAACGCTTGCACTATGGCATCGTGTCAGACTCGCGATGAATATTATTAATAGACAGCAGAATTTATGCGTTTATGATATAAAAACGAGTAGGTGCAATTTAAAATAGTAAAAATATTAGAAGAATTTAATAATACTGTTATGCTATTATCAACTTATGAAACATATTAAGAAAGAAGGTAAATTTCTATTTCACTGCAGATTGTTGCAATTCGGTTAGAACATTTTCATTTTGCATAAAGATCCGCTGTCTAATTATTAATTTCCTAGCATGGACGTTGTAGGAAGACAATAGGTATAAATTTTCTTCTTTTTCTAGGAGATTATGAACGACAAAGTAACCGTAAAATAAATCGTAGTGCAAGGGGTTAATATCGTATAAAATAGTAATAGACTTGATTGAGGGGTGGTAGGTGTTAGTACTGTAGTACTGTGAACAAATAATAACCGTTTCTTTGCAGATCGATGATTACAGACGACTATCATTTGAATATTTTTACAGATGCTACGTGGCTGTCCACAAATTTCGGCATAATCGTCTGCATAGAATGCAGTGGTATTCACCGAGATCTAGGTGTACACATATCCAGAATACAGTCTCTAACACTCGACAATGTGGGTACAGCTCAACTGCTCCTTGCACGACACATGACTAACCAGGCGTTCAATGAAGTGATGGAAGCAACGTTGCATCATAACCACAAACCAACTCCAACATCGACCATGTAAGTACAACCATACTATATATCCTCAGCCTCCATTCCTTCTATCTCCTAACTTATGTTTTACCGAACAGGGAAGAGAGATACGACTTCATAAGGGCCAAGTATGTAGACAAGAGGTACGTGATGAACACATGCGCGGATGAAAGGGATCTTCTCTCGGATCTAGAACACGCTGTAAATAATCGTGACCTGCAACAACTTCTACAAGTTTATGCCGAGAACGTGGATCTGGCAGCGCCGTTACCTACTTCGGTAAAGTTTCATTTGAATCGATGCCGAACTTTCAGAAGTTTGCTTACACCTGTTCGACTCGAGAAAATGTGACCATCGATTGTAGCATTACTGTTCTATTATAGGATGTGGGCGAGACAGCTTTGCATTTAGCCATTTTACGCGAGATGGGAAATAGTTTACACATTGTTGACTTCCTAGTGCAGAACATGTCAACAGGCGGTATAGACAGGACCACTGTCGACGGAGAGACTGCGTTGCACCTTTGTGCAAGGCACGACAGAGCGGAGGCGATGAAGTTGTTGCTGCGTGCAGGCGCCGATCCCACGCATCGGAACAAACAGGATAAAACTCCGCTTGATATTGCCCAAGAGATGGGCCACCATACTTGCAAAGAACTGGTATATTATTGACACGAAATGTTTAAGTGGTGTACCCCCCTAATATCATTAGACTGCGGATCTTTATGCATTTATCGGCTTCTGAAAATTTTCAGGAAAGAACGGAATATGTATAAGATTCGACAGCATTTACTACAACTTTTATGTTTTGGAGATCCGCAAAGGCTCCTACCACTGGAAATAAGATTGTATTTTATTCCACTTTCTTCAAATTCGTCTAGAAAAATTGAAAATTGCATAAACATCCGCAGTCTAGTCATCATAGAATCCAAAGAACGCAATTGAAAACGTTGTACTGTTTTTAGTTGAGTCACGCTCTGCAGAGGCAGAAAACGTTATTCGACAACGTTAACATTGAGTGGAACCTCTCACACGATGAAGGCTCTACTGATTTTTCCGATGACGAGACGATAATAGAGGACAGGGTATGATCGTAGAAGATCAATAGCTAAATTCTTTGGCTAGGGTTGTTGTGTATACTTTAATTGTTTCTTGTAGAATGGATGTCTAACGCCAGAGAAGAAGTCCCGCAGTAGACCGCCATCTTATGTGGGCGGTGGTGGCAGTGGCGGGGGCACTGGGTCAGGAGACTCACCAGTGACACTGCGAAGTCGAAGTAGCACTTGCGACAGTTTGCAAAGCGGTTCTTCGCCAAGTGCCTCGACGAATAGGCAACAAATGCCTCCGCCACCTCCACCGCAAGCAAGGAAACCTGTTGCTGGTACGGCCTCTCTTTTGTCGAGTTAACGCCTTACATCATATCCTCGGTACTCTTACCACTCCCTCGCCACTCGTAATATGCGAGACCAGTTTGTCAACTTCGAAAAATCGATTTTATTTCAAACAATCCGGAAATGTCACTTCAGGATCCTCCCTTGTAAGAACAGATTTTTCATCAAGGAACACCAGACCTTATGTGTCTCAAATATCCGGAATCCGCTGTATATGGAATACTTAGCTGTAGCTACTTAGTTGTTTTAAAGACATAAATCATTGAAGTTGGAGAATCCGCGGTTATGAAATAAGATCCTGACACCTAGAAGTCCTAGGATCAATCCTGTTGAATTGAAGTGCGTGGTCTGTCCGGAAAGTATCCGACCTTGTGCTGTAGCGGGTGGAAGTATCATTCCTGGTTGATATCAATGGTATTCCCTTCAAAGTATTGTCCGTTAGAAGCCACAACTTTCTTCCAGCGATCCTCCCACTTTAGGGACAGCGAGCGGCTGCCTCGTCGTATTCTGTTTTATTGCTTCTACGTCCGCAAATCTTTGTCCTTTGAGAGGTTTTTTCATTTTGGGGAACAACCAGAAGCCACAAGGAGCTAGATCAGGACTGTACGGAGGATCATACCAATGGTTTCCGAACGAGAATGCCCAAAATTCTGGCAAAACTTAATGCATATCCGTTGTTCCACACGTTCGGTCATTATAATACGCGACGCCCACTTGAATCGATGCTTACAAAACTGCGTATCGTTTTCAAATGACGGCATACAAAGATTTGTCGCATGGGTAGGCCACTTATCACAAGGTCGCCTCTAATAGAAACATGCGCTATCCGCCTTAGCCCACTTAGGAACGAAGATATAAGCAAAGGTCGGATACTTTCCGGACAGACCACGTATTTTACGACAATTTTAATGTGTACACACCATATGCAGATACAGAGGAACTAACTGATGATTTCTGTTTCAGTACCCGCACCCATGGCTCCGGACATTTCACTGAATATCCATGGGTCTCTGAAGAAACGTGTCGCTCCGCCACCACCACCACCGGCCGGAAGTACAGGTGGTATACCCTCCTCTCATTATGGTACACTACCTTCGTCCGCGTCCTTAGCAGCGTCGACGCATAGCCGTACAACGAGCGAACCGATCTTAGCTGGGCATTCTTTACATACTCTACCACATGCGTTAAATACATTAAACAGTCAGCATCATAAAAGATCGCCCAGTGGAGATTCTTCAACGGGACACGGTGCGTTTAAAAATTTATGCGAACTTCTCTACGAACTGACGCCTGGCTCGGGTAACCTTACCAAACCTTCCGCACCCGTTTTCTTCTCAGGATTTATTGTGTCTCGTCTGTTTGATAGGTGCTGACAAAGTGAACAGCTCGACGCTTCAACGACCGAGAAATCCTCCACCTCCGGCGCCTTCAGGCATCAATTCCTCGAGATTGAGCAATGGCCGCAGTAGCGAGTCATTGAGTTCCATGTGCTCGGATCACGGTCTGGGTAATCCTGTTCCACCCCCGCGCAAGGTAAGCTGCGAATCATTCATGTAAGTTATTCACAAGATTATGAAATATTTTTATGAAACATGAGACCTCCTCGAGAGAGGAGGGACGAGACGTTGAAACAGGAAATCAAGGAATACTTTCCTGTATACCTTTTTCATATTATTTTCGAATATGTAATGCTAAATCCTACCGAGACATTTCTTATTTTTCACGCTAAAGCGAATGACGTTTTATTTGTATTTTATTTGGCGCAATCATCAATGCCGGTAGACTTCTAACATCTCCTTTAACACTGTATGTGTATGTATAATGTATATACATCCATTCAAGTCACTATTGTTCATTTAACAGCGTCACTAATTTCAGAAAATTTTAACTAACACGGTGTTACTCCTCCCACGTTTCCCATGCAGTAGTTGATATAATACCTTCTCTATAAACGACGGTACTTCGCAAATCATATTAACCACATACGTATAGTATCAGTAATTTTCAGTAGATTACATATATCAATCACGAGCATCATATGCCCACCACATTTTTACATTCTCTAATCTTTGCAGTAATCTACATATACATAATGCACATCCATTCTTTCATGTTGCATAATTCATTAACCTGTGTCATCTCAAAAGACAGCTGGAGCAAATTTCTAAATTGTCCATTCAACTAATAATTGTTCTTATAGTATAAATCATCTCTCATTTGATGGTAACGTGATTACGAAAATACATTATTTTATATAGATATCTTTTATCCACGTTGATAGAGAGAGTCTATATAGAGACAGTTAAACTTTAAGAAGCACTTGTTTTTTTATTCGAGAACTTGAAAAACATTGTGATCTTTAAGAAAATTCGGTATTTAGAAAGTGCATGCATTTCAAAGACGGTGCTTTATGGTTTGTTATTAACCATTGTTGGTACAGCGAAGGGACCGGTCCAGACTAGAGAGCTACGCCGAGGAGCCTTCATCTTTGCTCCCAAATCTGAATCTGGTAAACATCAGCCATCCCACATTACAGCTTGTTACACTTGAAATGTGTTTTAACATTGTTATCAAATATTCAAACGAAAAAAATACCTTTCATTCCACAATATATGTATATTTACACAACAATTGCAAATTTAGAATTTTCTTTTTTACATATACAGTTGGGATTCTTCTTGTTTTATCAGAAAACCAAAAAATTCTTTTTCTATTCGTACAAAAAAACTATATAATATTGTACTAAATTATATTGTTCCGAATTCGTTGATTTAATTTTCTCGTCTGTGCACATTTACTAAAATTTTCAACATTCGTAACTTCTGTTAGCAAGAATTTTTGTATTAATAATTGCTTCAATAAAATGATTCAATCAATGAAGGCAAATAGTATAGTTATCGTTTCAAGTGTGGCAATGCTTTTGCATGATCAGTCGTGCTGTCCGTAACAATCGTTTTTTCATTGTCAATGCTTTGGGCATAATTTTCGTCAGAATAACATTTTATTTCGATTCGTCGAATCTGTTGTCCGTGCTATGATTCTAAACGATTGTTTTATTCAGTTCTAATCGAAACTACATTATTACTTCCCGGATTCTACCGTGCGATTTTTAACGAGTAAACAACCTTGTGAAAATAGAATATATATGATAAAATTAACGATACTGAATGACTAACACTCGAGCTTCCTGTGTACAAATCCTATATGTCGATGTAATGTTTATATTGATCAAAGTATATTGTGCTAGGATGCTTTGAAAGTTAATTCTCGCATGAGCCTCCCAAATTTGTGTTAACAATAGCACTTGAACGCACTGGGCCCTTATATAATTACTCTGGTGTAAACTACCCCCATAAACTCACAAAGTGGACGCAAGCAGTTGCAAAAATACAATATTGTGGTTCATTTATTGTCTAAATTATTTCATTGTAATCACGAGATGCGTCAGCTATCTATTTTAATTGTTTCAAATATTGTTGTGTTAATCTTGGATTATATTTGTATGTATAAAGAAAATACCTGTGTCCAGATAACACGTTATCTTCCACTTTGTAATTTTACATTGTATCGATAGCTTAAATCTAAGGACTTAGTCTAAGCAATACTTATAACAGGCATGAAATTGATGCATATTATTGGAAATTCTAGTTCAGTATACATAAGGTAATGAAAGAATAGATGTATTGGATTAAATAACATAGAATAGGTTTCGATAAAATCGATGTTATAGTGTACCTAGACAGAAACCATTTAGAGAATATGTACTATCATGTAAAAAAAGAGTTTAGCAACTATTGTTAATTTTTAGAATTATGTAATTGAGAAAGATAATTAAAAAATATGCATGAAATACTGTATAAAAATGTCACTTAGACAGTAATAACTAATAGACTCTCATACTGAATGGATAACATTCAAATAGTTCGATTATACTATTTAATTAGAAGAAATTCATATGCAACATTTTGATGTAATAAGTAATAAGCAATGTGTTAGCATTTTAATACAATTTTACATTTTATGAAAACAGTTTCTTCTATGCATGGTACCCATACTGGTAAAAAAAGAGAAACAAGTCAAACAAATATTTATGGTAATTAACTGTGCACGATCTGCATACATTCTTGGAAAAAGAGACTGTCTCCCTCTTGTCTTCTCTATCTAGAATTTCCAATTTAGCTGTCTTTGTGATTTAAGGAAGCATTCTTTGTTTCCATCAACTCTTAGAAGTTAACCCTTTGACACCCGACGGGTTCCAATGAAAGAAGATCCGCTCTATCATGAACTGTAATTATATCTTGCTTCGAAACTTCAATTTTTAAACTAAATAAGCAAATGCCTGTGAAAATTTTTGCGTTTGAGGCGCCCCGATCTCTTGAAACATTTTTGAGACACGCTTAAATGTTTATAATGCTACGAAAAAATTCACCGTTGTGTTTGTAAGAGTCTACAGAATATTGCAAATATTTTGATACATTCAAGAGGAAATTAGGTATTCCAGAGACAATAGTTGAAAATGAAATATTGAATTGCGTAAGAAAGAGGTAACGTGCTGGCAAATGTTTGTGTTACACGATGTTGGTCGTCAGGGGGTTAAAGTGTGCTTGCTTCGTCCTGGAGAACTAAAAGGAACGTTCGCACTTTGGCGCATTAATTGTAATCTTGCATTCGTTAATTTTTAGCCAACTTCGTCGACCTTGAGCGGACTACGACGTTGTCGAGCCCTGTACGACTGCGAAGCGGACAATGAAGACGAGTTGTCCTTCCGGGAAGGGGAAGTGATCATCGTCACCAACGAACAAACCGACGATGACAACTGGATGGAGGGTGCGTTGGAGCGGGCGCCGGAACGAAGGGGAATGTTCCCAATCAGTTTCGTACACATGTTCCAAGATTAACATTCGGTAAGCCTGAACTCATTGGCAAGTGTCTCCAGTACTGCCAGCGCCGTGAGTGTCGCAAGCCTCGGCAGGAAAAGTTGGATGCGAAAGCCGAAGGATTGAGGGAGAGAGAGAGATAGAAAAAGAGAGAAATAGAGAAAGCGTGGAGACACCTTCTCCACAACCGTCGTACCCCCATAGAAGACCCGTAGGCCTCGAACTTTTATATGTATATCTACGTCTATCTTTCATCTTGACAACTTTCGAAGCTCGGTTCTACACCAAAACAAAAAGACTTGATTTCTTTGGATTGCCTTTCTAGTTCACTCGAAGTGCTATTGTCCATAAATCGCTATCTGCCCTGGTGCAACAGTGTCTTGGATAGGATGACAATCAGTTCGTCGGTTAAGAATTATGGTTTGGTCCTGCATTGGCACGCTGTCATACGAGTACCGTTGGACTCGATGTCATTCAGAGCTTACGGAGCACGGTTCGCTTGAAATAGGAGAGGAGGAAGCGAGATCAGATTGCCTATGAGATAGGCGAATGAAAGGTACATAAAGTTCTATCCTTCGAAAAAAAGAAAAGAAAATGAAAGAAAGAAAGATCCAAATTTGACTGCATTAACCGTTGGAAGATTTTGGTCACTCCTGGCCATTGAGAGGTAAATCCCATTGTAATGTTTATCAACTTGTATTGGTTGAATTCCCGCCATTTTTATGTATTTTTTTGTACTGATGCTATTTAAGGACCGTCGTAAAATGTTGGTCCACCTGCTTATTTGCTGTACCCCTTGCTCGTGTAACTGACAAAGGGCCAGAAGGTGCTGAAAATTCATTGAACTATGCAAAAGGGAACTATATGATACGATGGGTTGGCCCCCTGAATGGCCTCGAGTAAATTGTTCGATTTCACGGATTAACTTTCATACAAAAGGATGGATGGATCGGTTCGAAGACGAAGAACAGGGGGAAGTGCGTCGAGTGAATGGTTTCGGCTGACGCTTTCGTAATCGAAAGACTGGGAAGGGGACTGTTCACGGGTTTTTTTTAAAGCCGATGTTAACAAAAATGTGATATAAGATATATTTCAGTATGAATCATTAGTATTACGAATCGGGTTAACGAACAAATTCCACGCTAAGTGGCACTGTTGTACGCGTGCATTGGTGGCCGGGCAGACGATGCATAATCGGACAGTCCATTCGCCGTGAATTATACAGTAATTCGTTTATAACGAGAGATAATGCAGCGGATACTGGTTTATCTTGCTGGCTGATATCGATTCTACTAGGTAGAAGAGGTATTCGTTGTTCGTAATGATGATTATGTTCGGCGAGCTGTGCACAATTCAGAACTACAAAACAAAAACGGAAGCGCGGGTGCGTGCGTGAGTGTGTGAAATGGAATGAAAGGGTCGGTGAGAAATGGTCTAATCTCTAATACGCAAGTCTTACAATATCTGGCGCACACTTCTTTTCTGTACTGCCAATTATGAGTATAATTGCTATACTCTTATACTGTCGCGTTCTAGAAGAAACAAGAAAAAGGAAAGATCAAAAATTCATAATGATTCTCGTCGTAACGACACGTAACGTTCAAACCGTGAACCTAGGATGTTTAAAAAAAAAGAAAAGAAAACAGGTCCTCAACCTCTGCGAAGAACAGAATGTGACATTAATATTGCATGACACCGATAGTATTATTAGTATACTCGATTAATAAGGAGATCACGTCGTTACGACTGTATGTACATTTTTGTAATGCCATATTATTTGTTAGTACATACATAATTACGCGTTTACACGCGTACATGCGAACACGATACCCACACACACCACGCGCGTCTCACAATGGATATATATTTAAATGTACGTATATCTTGCGGAAATAGAATTATTGAAATTAGAGGTTTATTAGCGGTTAAGTATGTACTACATGAGGAGAATATTACAGAAGAGAAGAAAGAACGAAGAGTTTTAGAGCTGTGTATGCGACTTAACGATGATTATGCGCCGGAAGCGAATTAAAAATTTATTTTTATTTCACTTGAAATATATACACGAGACCAAAGAAACGTTCGCAAATGAAAAGAAACAGCTGTTTAGCTTGATCTACGGAACTATAATTCCTCTAGGTGATTGTAAATTTGCTTATGGCCGCCGTTGCCTCTATAATTGGATCAAAGTCGTTATGGCCGCTCAAGGTCATGCCTTCAGATAACAAAAAACACAATTAATTAAATTGCATTTTTCGAGGTTGCAAATAAATCAAATATTGTTCATAAATGGAGAACGATTGTTGATTCGAATGAGAATGTATTCTTGTAAAACCTTTTTATGGAGAAGAAAATTAATTAATATAAAAAGCTTTGTAAATTATTCATATATTCGTGATTGCATCTAATCGAACAGATAGGAAGGGAAACTTCGTTCGATTGATACGGTAAAAATGTATTCGGTGTGAATGTTACATTAATAATTTATTTGAAACTTGTCCAACTGTGCAGTTAGAAACAGAGCGTACATAACTGAATGCATGCAGAATTTGCATGAACAGATATGAAAAGAGGAGGGGTAATAATTTGGTGGCATCCAACGATGGTCTCTTTAAATGTGAAATCTTGTACGATCATCCTAACGCAAAAGACACAAGTCATTTCACATCATGATGGCACCCTACCAGGTTTTTCAAAAAGATTAAGAACAACCAGATTGTATTAAATTCACTTCTCTTAGAGTTCCATGGTTCTCTTACCAGTGATTACCCCTTCGCTTGAGGATAGTTGGTCTGCGTGTATCACAGTTGGTTGTGGGTCAGACATTCTGCCTCGAAATGTGCAAAGCAATGGCAAAGGAGCTTTTAATCAGATCCAAAATCGCTTCTGTTATGGTCTGTTTTTTGAAAAAAGAGACTCGAGGATCTCCAGTTGTTATGTCGGACACGCTATATTTAAGGTCTGTTCTTTCGAAAAACGGGATATAGTAGTCTGGGGTTCGCTTCGAAATCGCACGGCAGAGATGTTCTTCGCATGGCCCCTTCCACATGACCATGAATGATCAAGTTGACCTTGATCTAATTATAGCTATCCACTTTACTTCAGACATTGAAACGCGCTTGTCATTCTTTTGTATTTAAACATTTCTGGAACGTCACCAAATATATTTGTGAATGCTAACAATTGTCGCGTTCTGTTTGTATATCGTTCGATGCTCGGTTCGAATGCGAGAAAATGCAAAGTGTGAATCCACGGTCAGTCGTGAACCGTGTTTGCTGCCTAGTCGAAATCGGTATAGAATTAATATTTTTTCCAACATTGTCTCCGAGACTCTACTTTATGTTACAGACGAAATTCTTTCGGCATGAAAATAAAATTAGGAAGCTAGCCCCCCTCCCCCGCCGTTCGCAAAACAAAAGATAATATTACGAAAAAGATATATATAATTACTCACAAAGTTGGATACACAATCACAACAACGTAATGATTTCCAGACTTTCTTGAAATTGACTCTACTAAAATAAAATTATACACACGTACTGTATACGCAGAAATTGTAAAATATTGTTTATATATTACTATAAATGTATTTTTCGTTCATTTCCTCTGACGGAGAATTAGAAAAATAAAATAATTAATTCACCTAAATTTGTACTCCTGTACGTAAAACATTATATTGCACACTAAATTTTGTGAGTGAATATAAATGAAAAAAAAAAGAAGTAGAGTATTCGGAACAATGTTGTTTCCTACGTATAATTAGGCTAGGCTTGCAACGCTTTACTGTTTTATTCGAACAAAACGGACAAAGCTTTTATAAGGACAACTATTACTAATTAGTGTTAACACTTTCGGATAGTGAGTTATTATCGCGCGAAGGTAAAGGTACATGTTTTGATGAACCATCAGGTAGAATACCATGCTGATTGATGGTGTCGCTGGGTATCTCTGTTACAATGACTGTATCTGTGCAATGTACTGATCGCGGTAAATAAACAATGTCAATGTTCGTTAGGGAAAAAACCTGATAAAGCCTTCCGTTCTACTTGCAGATAATTCGAAATGTAATACTTGTTGCGCGTTCGATTTCTATACGGTGATAAAAAGAAATCTGCTGATCAGATTCGTAGTGTTGAAAATTATATTCGTGAGATGTTCTTTAGGGATACACGCTTCTAACAGAGAAAAACAAAAGAAAACAGGGTTCAACGTAACTTTGATTTCGAGTCACGTCGCTGTGTAATGCCAATCTGTAATTAAAAAAAGGAAAGAGAGAGCGAGAGGAATTAACATGAAAAACTATCTAATCCATGTAGCATTAAGCTACCTTTAAATCTGTTTTTATTATCCTTGTAGTCTTTGTTGTGTCTCACAGTAGTGTCAAACTGGTTGACGCTGAAAAGAGTACAGGGGACAGTTGGTGAGTGTATATATGTGTATAGAGTAAATAAGCGAGACGGTGAGGGTGAGAGAGAGAGAGAGAGAGAGAGAGAGCAGGAATCGATGTTTATACTGTTAAGCATACGATAAACAATAACATATAGTCTTAAGTATGTATTATATAGATATATTTAAAGAATGATGTTGACAACTGTGAGTAGCTTCTGTTCTTTGCATGAAATTTGCTGTGATGTATATACATATATATGTACGTTGCAATGGAAATCGAGTGTATCTGGGACAAAGAGCAGGACAATATTATTATATTTTTCAAACAATTTTCTTTGTTACTTGATAATTTTATGAAATGTATTTATTTACATGTATAACTCGTTACAGGCGCGCGAAACAATTAAACATTGTATTAGTTTTACAATTATCATTTTACTGACGTGTCAAGGTAACAATGTATATAATTATACATTTTTTTCAATATTGTTTTAGTGTGATTTCTTATCTTCGCTCTAGAGATATAATAGTCTATCAGTTACCCTTAACTTATCATTTATTTATTTCGTGCGTAATACAGACGAGATTCTAACAATCCATATAATTAATACAGCTACATCACACGATCTAATACCAATGTATGTATTACCAACACAAATCTTCGACAAAGAACGGAAGCTACGAGCACGTACTTTGTTCTCTAAACTTATTACACTTCATGCATTTAAGTAGATGATAAGTATTTATTACTATTATGTAGTTATTTGTACTAGATACAAAAACATACGTCACGTAGGTATCTAAAAAGTCAAGAATTATGTGTACCATAAAATGAAAGAAATTAATTCTCCGGATAAGAATAACGATATCTCTTGTTTATTGAGATTTCATGAGCCAGATACGGTACGGAAATGAAACTCTGTTACATTATTAAGTCTACCTACGTGTACGTACCTAATAATACCGTGCTACTGAAAAGTTAATCAGACGAGACATCTTGTTTAGATGCGGCCTTCGTCAATATCGAAGCAGGTCTAAATATTGATATTATATGATCGGTAATGTGCTAACATTTACTGTCTCCGTTGCGAATAAATCGCTACAGAATTGTCTTTTGAGCAGTTCACAAACTGTGAAATGTATCAGAAATAAATACCATTTAGAGAACTATCAAATTCTTTGTTTACTCGCGTCAATTTATCCATAAATGCTGATCCCATCATCCCATCATTCCCATCGCTTATTTATAGCAAGGCTGCGTACCGCGCCGATTTCAGCCTCAGTAAAGTTAGATTCTCAATAAAATGGGGTTCCTTGAGCACCCGACAGAATTTTTAAAAATTGTTATGATTTGACTCTGAAAAATTAATATTTATGTATATTCTGAACCAGTGTTTCCGATTTCCGAATTTCCTTATGGGGAAAGCGACACGAATCATTTGCTGCTGTAATGAATATCCAATACTCTTTATTTTTCATCAATAAATGTAAATATAATGTGTCAGGGAATGAATAATAACAATAACCAATTAATTTCTGGCAGAATTTACTGAAAATTGTTACGGTTAGAAATTATTTACAGATATTTATGCAAGCAATAGCTCCACAAATGTTGTAACACATTGTAATACAGGTGTATAAGCACCGACGAGATATAAGAATAGACCAGAATAGACCTATCATAAGTCCCATAAGATGATAGGTCTATTCTATATCTCGTCGGTGTCGGTGGTTCTATACTCTATACAGTTCATACAGTTCTATATATGGTTCGCTAGAAACACGCAGTAAGTGGCGCTGAATACACATTACAAGATTCAAGGAAAGTTACTAACCATGTTTTTATTACATAGTTCATGTCATTTCATGCTACATATCCGCTTCCTTTAACCTCTTCTGTCTTTTCAAGTAGGAACGTAACGCGTGTTCACGTTCTGTCCCGGAATCGTGTTCCATCTGTGTATAGTTTTTACATTTTTACACAGAATCAACCAAGATGCCTCCTAAATTCGATCCTAATGAGATCAAGAAAGGTATTTTTTTAACTTGAAGAATTTTTTACGCGAAAGAATATAGAATTTGTGTCTAATTCATGTATACGTTTGAATAGTTTACTTGCGATGCGTGGGTGGTGAAGTAGGTGCGACTTCATCCCTTGCTCCTAAAATTGGTCCCCTTGGTTTGGTAAGTCACAGAAAACGTTTAAAATTTATTAACGTTGGTTAATGGATTCTGATTTGTTAATCATATCTATCTATCTATTAAACTATTCGCTTTGGAGCTGAAGCCCTTAACCTTTATGTCAATAATCAAAATTTTCGTACGATATTCAATGATATTCTTTCCAGATTCAACGAATATTTTTATGCCCCAAATATAAATTAGTCTGTAATCATCCGAAGACATAAAAATCTACATATAATAATTAGACTGTGGATCTTTATGCATTTATGAAGAAGTTGGTTGGGTGAAAAATAAAACAGTAAAAGATTAGAAAAATTCAAGAATATTGCAATGTTCTTTTTAATGTAACACAGTCAGTAAGATACGAAATCAATTTTTATTTTATTCCTGCTTCCCATAATCAATGCAGGACATTTTTATTTTGCATAAAGACCAGCAGTTTAATAATAATTTTGTGAAAAAAAATATTAAAGAAAGTGAAAGTGGGTAGCCAGTTATTGACACAAGGGTTAATTTCAATTTCTAACTAAAATATTTTTGTGAACGATTTTATGGTACTAACAAAATGATTTTGGTCTTTACAGTCGCCAAAGAAAGTTGGTGACGATATTGCCAAAGCTACGAGTGACTGGAAAGGTTTGAAGATCACAGTACAACTGACTATTCAGAACAGACAAGCTACCATTTCGGTAGTTCCATCTGCAGCCTCTCTAATCATTAAGGCACTGAAAGAACCACCAAGGGATCGTAAAAGGCAGAAGAATATCAAGCACAGCGGAAACTTGGCATTCGATGATATCCTTACCATTGCGAGGACAATGAGGCCAAGATCTATGTCAAAATACCTTAGCGGTACTGTGAAAGAAATTCTTGGAACGTGCCAATCTGTTGGTTGCACAGTAGAAGGCAGACCACCACGTGACCTCATTGATGACATTAACGCTGGAGAATTACAAGTTCCCGACGAATAAACCTGGTAGGTTTAGAGCTCACTGCTAACTTTTCATCATAATACCTAACAGTCTGAATAAGTAAACGAAACGACAAGAAATGATATTATGATGACAAGTATACGCTTTGAGCTCTTGGTAGGGGTTAGCATCCCATCCACCTGACTAGTTATAATTATGTTGTATTACATTATTATACACTATCAGGGATATTGCTACTGAGGAGACAACCTCAATAATAAATCATGAAGTAACATCTAATATTTCTGTAGTACCTAACTCAAAAATTGTACGTTTCCATTGTTTCAGATTTTGAAAAAGGAGCAAAAAATAAAATAAGTCTAAAATAAAAACTGTTATTATTTCTATAGTAATTTCCTTTCCTTTCTTCCAATTAAAATAATGCAGAAAACATCTTTACATACGAAATAAAGTCACATACATATTTAATATTATTCAAGATTCATTATATCTAGTGATCTCTTCTACAAGTAGCAATTACAACAGCCAGCTTCGAAAATTATGTTTGTAAAAATCAATTGTTGAACTAAAGAATTTCACATTTTTATCTATATGTAAAACATTTTACTTATATCTACAACAAGGAGTAACCTTACTTTAAATCAAATTGTATACATTTAAAAATATGCTATACGAAGGAGAAAGAATTACATAGATATAGATCATTAGCATTTGATGAATCGAGTTTCAATAATTACAGACGTAATCTAGGAAAAAAATTGCAATTTCATTTCATATGCTTCGTTACGGTATGCAATCATGGACAAGGTGTATTTATATATTACAAAATTCAATTATAAAATTACAAATACGCTAATGGCTCTTTACAAATAAACAATTCGTAATATGGAGAATCTTATAATTTACTTATTTTTTAAAATCTTAGTTAATGGGTTGAGCTTGTGTACTGTTAGAGATAATTTTGTAAAGTATTTCGATAAAATAAAATTACACTTCATATATTACCACGGGGTTTCGAACAAATGTAATCAGAACGAAACAGTACCAGACAGAATTATGATACAGAAAATAAACTTTCCATCCGATTAAATGATAGGTAATAGCAGAGTTTATTGTCCTAGAACATGCCCTCGTCCCCAGTTATGACCACTAAATATGTTTCTGGTAGGTTGTGGATTTGGCTGTGCTCTTTGAGCTGGAGGTACCCCAAACCATCCAATTCCGCTCCTCTTGGGTGGAAAATAAGATTCGAGTACTTTCGGAGTGTTCAATAATTCTGGACCGCCAAATTCTTGAGGGTACTTGAACTTCAAAAATATGTAAAGGTGTCCAACTAGAATTCCAAACAGCTCCATCATACCACCTCGGAAAATGATGATATTAATTGCGAATAGCACCCACGGTAGGTACATCGCTTTAAACTGTGCACCTGTTGATTCATTAAAACATACAATTTAAAATTTCTATACTGGAATCTAATAATTTCGTTTGGGATTATGTATTACGAAAGAAAAGCTTATGAACTTTCTAAGCTATCTGTTCGTACAGCACAAGCGATGGAGTAGTCTCGTTTCCATTCCGTGTGGGATGTGCCTTCTCATTTCTCAATAATGCATGCAATGGGATTTTTCAGTAATCAAAAGGGCTAGATAAAAGATCAATCTATGCTGCGGTTGCCCTCAAAAGTCCTATTTTTACGTTCACCAGGTGTAATTTACATTATTCAAAATAGCTACATGTGCAGCTTTATGCTTCCAAATAAAGTAAGTTACGCCTCCTAAACTATATTAATTGTTAATCTAGCACTTGTAACTATTGAAAAACCCCAACTTTGCATTACCGAGAAACGAGAAGGCACATCCTGCACCCTTGCAGTTCTGGAAACGAGACTATCCTCTTAAGATGCACGAAATGAGTTTCTTACTACGAGAACTACATACCAAACCAGAAGCTAACGATAACATCTTTATTTAGTTGACACCAGATATAAAGTACACTGAGTACCATGGGATCCATTAAGAAATATATGTCACAGAGAAGTCCAATGATAATACAGCATATCCAATTGAATAATAGGAGATAACAGTAGTCTGCTGGTCTTCCATCGTATTCTCCACGTTCTAACCTCGTCGAGTACATATAAAGGAAATAACAATTCACCAAGAAATGAAATCCTGTACCCGGGTCGAGAGGATAGAAGAAAACACTGGTCCCCGCTCTCCAAATCTCGAAATGATTTATGAAACGATCATACGTAAGTATTAAAGTTGCTGGACTGATCAGTCCGAATCTACCGATCAACGTAAATAAACCCGTGCATAATAGCCAATATCTGGTGAAAAATGGTAAAGAATTAAACCAATCGTGGATGTCTGACATTTTTCTAACTTTACACAATTACACTTTAGACATACAAGCAATTTTGCTCGTGAATAACAACGTCTGACGTGTGATTACTTGGCGACTAAACAATGCACAACAATGCACACGTATAGATCAGGTTAGAAACTGTGGAACAAATATGGAGTCGTACGTCTTACAATACATTTCTATGTGTACCTCTGGTATTGGGTAGAACAATGTTATGTCATGTTTTCAAAAAAATAGTTGTACTTCTTTGACTTCTTTTGAAAAAATAAAATGTATCAAAGTAAGTTTGGAAAATCTTGTTTCTGGGATTGCAAGGGTGCGAGATGCGCCTTCTTATTTCTCAATAATGCAAAGATGGAATTTTTAGTAGTCAAAAATGCTATTTATATATTAGATAAAAGATCAATCTAGGCCTCAATCGTCCTCAAAAGTTCTATTTTTACGTTTACGAGGCGTAATTTGCATTATTCGACACATGTAGCCATCGCAGCTTTATGAAAATATATATACATGCCCAGCTTTTATGCTACCGAATAATGCAAATTACGCCTCGTAAACGTAAAAGTAGAACTTTTGAGGGTGATCCCGGCCTATTTAGATTGATTTTTTATCTAGCGCTTTTGACGACTGAATAATCCGTCTTTGTATTTTCGAGAAATGAGAAGGCGCATCCTGCAATTCCTGCACCCTTGCAATCCTGCAAACAATCGAGAATCTACACAATAAAGTAGAAAACCAAGATTTATTTCATGCCAGTTCATGCATACATGTATGGCAAATAAATAAGTCCAAAAATTTCAGTTGTGGCTGATATATTGTATTATGTAAAAAATTAACAAAAATGTTCGTGTCTCATATTTCTGAGGTAACATAGTTTCTTGTCTTATACAAAATATCTTCAGGATCAGTCGTATCTTTTATTATTTCATCTAAATTAAAGTTAACAAAAATTTACAAAACATGTATACACATGCCACATTCTTCGTTATGCGTATGCGTATATATATATATATATATGTAAAGATTTTATGCTTTACTATAATAAATGTTTCTTTTGAATAGAATACATGCGACGTGAGCAGAAGCAATTTGTACAAAATTATGATTTATTGATATTGTGTTTTTCATAAACAGAATCAGCTGTTTTATTACAGTACATACAAATATTTGTTTACAGTAGCAATGAATGAAATTTTTGTAAATTCTATTCATATAGAAATTTTATGCGACGCATGTCCTTTTATAGAATACTTCAATTCTTTATGGTCGAATTTCATAGAAGACATTATGAGTTTGTAAAAATAGCTAAGTATTTGTTCAAATGTGTGGTTCACGGATTAATTACAAATTCATTGGTTCGCAATCTCAAAATAACTGTATCGAAACATTATCGTTTCCGATCGCTTAAACGAGCATTTCACGAAATGTTTCGTTCTCCGCTGTTACTCATAAAAAGACTTCGTAGTTTTTGTTACAAAATTGTTACAAACGTGATACCGCATTTCCTATCTATCTCTTTTTAAATAATATATACATACATATATTAATATTATTCAGTCGTCAGAACCACCTGTTCGTTTCGCTTTTCGCTGCCTAGGGCTCTGTTTCGGAGTTCTTGGGGATTTGTCTGCAAAAAGATTTCATAAATATCGTAATTATTGAACTAATAATATTTTCGTTTAAAGGATAAAACTTACTGAGTCTGTTCAGCGTATCTTTCGGTATCCAATCGTAATCCACATTATTAGGATTGGATGTACCCATTTCCATGGGTATTTTACGGGAAGTAGAAGATCGTGATTTACGACCGAAAGATGAAAGAAGTTGTTGCCCACCGACCAGTGTAAGTATTACACACGCGGCAAGGAATACATACAAAAAGACTGTTTCTCCATCGAGACCATCATCTAATTCTACAATTTGAACTGTTTCATTATAAACAGCTTCACTGAAATTGATGCCATTCTGTAAAATCGTATATTATTAAATTCTGTTTCATTATGTTCTGTGACATTATAGATATACAGTATATTACTTGTTACATACAGAGTCTTTGTAGTTCAAATTGATATTGAAACTAAACGGCCTTCCAGCAAGATTCTCAGATGGAATGAACGAATACGCTAGAGTTGCCTCTTGCTTGGGCTTTACGATCTTATTGTACGTAACAGTTGAGAAGTTTTGAATGTAGAAATTAAAGTCCATCGCATAACGGAAAGAAGCGTCCAATGATTCAAGAACAAAATCTGATTCACCTTTATTAGTAAAACCAATAAGTAACTCGACCAGATTTCCAGCTGGTAGTTCTGAAAAAACAAATTAATCATTATAACAACTTTCTCCGAACAAATAGAATAAATCCTATGTTGGAAAAATTTGTGTCCGCATACCTAATGTTGACAATCCATTATAAATTGGTCTAGTAAACAATATAGTAGTGTCAGCATCAGACGAGGCAGTGGTTGGTTCTTCCTCCGGGTCTTCATCCGTTATTACAGAATTGTCTTCGCCTTCTACATCTACTATGTCATCTATATTTTCATCTTCTTGACTGTAAACTATAATATGCAGAAATATAAGTATTTATTTATGAAAATAAAATAAAATTTATTTCTATACATTATTCATTTTAATTGATCGAAGCTTTTTAATTCGTAATAAGTGTTATCTATAAAATGAATTTGACACATTTCTAAAAAACAATTTGTCAATGTCTAATCGACTGTAATTATATTGCACTTTATGAATAATATCGCTACGAGTGACACAGTAATTTTTCAATGGAAACGTTATTTAATAACGTGAAAGAATACAACGAATGATGAGATAAATTGATTAATATTAATGCATATTGTGCACATGTGTCAGAAATACAAACGACTATGCTTGAAACATATTTTCGGTATCATCTTTATAGTACATTACCTCTATCCGCGCAGAGAATAATCGGTGAAATGAATAACAACAAAAAAATGCTATAGTTCTTCATTTTATTTCGTCCCGTTTGAAACAAACTTTCTGTTATAAATACGGATTTCTCTCACTTCCCAACCACACACTTCAGTACCGACACCGGACTACACGCTTCGACATAATACAACAGCCTACCGTTGCTGTTTGCGACGTGGAAGATCAGCGCCGTAATCGTCAATTCTACAACGTGGAACGTGGAACATGGTGGAACATCAACGTTGGCATAGTGATATGAAGATAGTTTCATCTTACCAACTTGAAACGTTGGACTGTAGTGGACTGTAGCCAGGGTAGTGTCACTAGTGGACCACTAGTGACCACTAGTACCGCAGAATACGCCAGAGATGAAACTCTGATGTTATTTTAGACTTCTAGGACGAACTCAACGAACTAAATGGCGGGTATTCCAAAACTCATATTACCGCGTTCCCTATCATTTTTACTTTTTCAAAAAGTAAATGGATGAAATGTCGGGTACCCGATGGTATCCGATACATTCGAGAATCCTGAAATTTTCGAGAACCGTCCCGATTCGGAATAAAATTCTCGACAATCTCGACCCGACATTTTCAGGTTCTCACACACTTCTACTAAATAATATATCTTAAGATATATAATTTTATTACAATAATTTTATTAATAATTATATTAAAAAGATTATAATTAAAGAATAATGCATACTTTAATTAATGCATAATTCAAATTTAACATTTGTGCGATAATCTTAAAAGAAATATAGACCTTTCTAATTATTTCCTGAGAAAACATTTTAGGCTCTGTTCAAAGTATATCTGTATAAGCATAAAATAAATCACACATATCAATAAAAATTTAAATATTTGTTTATCGTATTTTCACGAAATTGTTCTATATATATATAGATTAGATAATCATCCTTTTTCAAGGGATGCTTCAAGGGATGACTCTACAGGTTAAAATAATAGGGAAATGTAGGCGGCGTAATGGATTGCGAGGAATTAAATAAGTTATTCGTTATTTAAAATTGGATTATTACGAAAGATCATGCGCGTACTGCAGCGAGGACGCTTTGCAATAACTTTTTATCCCTTTAAGAACATGGGGTAGTTAAAGGATCATGCGTGGATGCGGTAATCTTTGAATCTCGATCTACCCTTAGTTGAACACGCAGGACGAGAATCAATAGTGTTGTGCAGAAAGGTATACAATGAAAAATTATTGTCATATATGTGGAAATAGGCATAAAAATGGTAGATATTGATTTGTTTTGGTTAAAAATAAATATACTGTTTGTTTTCGTTGTTTTCACTTGTCATTGTATTATATACGCGTCCATATGTTTATACGAATACATACAGTACCTTTAATATATGTAATTTTTCAAGTATAATATTTGCTTTTCAGTGTGTAACTCATACTATACAATATTTTGTTATGCTGTGTATTTACTTATCGCATAATTCAATAAAAGTGTACAAGAGAAATGACATAGGAAAATGGGTAAGTACATATATGTATGCCGATTAAATGAAGTATTAATATAATTTACTTTGGCTACATAAAAATGAAACTATATACAGGATTGTAAATTTAATATGCTTGGAGCTTAAATTGAAAATGGATGTTCATGGCATTGGGATTGTTGCTGTTTTGGGGACAGTTGGAGCTGCAACAGGAGCTATCTCAGCAGTTCTTGTTTATGCAATGTGTATAAGGCGTAGACGATCCCTTAACTGGTACATATATTTTAAACATAACTATTTTGTAGAATATAAATAAAATTTATAGTTAACAAATTGGATATAATTTATATATATATATATATGTATATGTGCTTTAGGTTTGAAAAAGATTTATTGAACAGAGCAGAGGAAGCAGCACATTCATCAAAAGCTGTATTCGTTGGTTTAGGATCTAATGCTTCTTTAAGTAAAGAGAACAAGATTAATGATAATCACTCTGACGATGAAGAGTGGAAGTCTAGTTATGCACTCGACAATATCACAAGAGATTCGCCCAAAAGAGGTAATTAGCAATACGGACCATATCAATTATATTTTTTCAGCTAACTTGTTACTTTTTTAATAACTCAATATTTGTGTTTTCAGTCTTACAATATCTATCAGAATCTGAAGATGTTTCATCACCTATTAGCACTTTTGCACCACCACTACCAGAAGGAGCAGTAGCTGCTTCTGAACAGCGTATGGTTATTCTCAAGCCACCAAGAAGTTTAAATAATTCATGTTCTAGACTCAATAGTACCGAGACTGAGACACCTTCTCATAAGGTATAAATTGATCACAGTTATATATCGAAAAACACTTTTATTTAAATGACAATCTTCTATGCAATATAGCTTTCCTCTTCCACGTCGATCTCTTCAACTGATGATGTCAGCGGTGAATTACAAGTTGGTTTAATTTATGATGAAAGTGCTGGTATTCTTACTGTTAAGCTTATAGAGGTAATTTAATATTCTTTTAATTACTGCTTGATTTAACATATAAAATGTAAATAACAATTTATAAAGGCACACGATATACATGCACGAGAACTAAGTGGTACTGCAAATCCTTATGCTAAAATTCGTCTACTACCTGATGGAAGTAACGTATGGCAAACTAGAATACATAGACGAACTCTGAATCCTGGTAAACCACATATAATAGTTAAATTACGTTAAATTCTACATAATAATTAATATCAAATATTATGTACAAAGTATAAAAAATATAGTTTAACACGATTTATAATTTTTAGTGTTTGAAGAATTTTTCGTTTTTGAAATTATGCCAGACTCGAACCTAGCTGGAAGAACATTGGATATTTTACTTTACGACTTCGACGCCTATTCCAGGCATCAATGTTTGGGTTACGTGCAAATCCCTTTATCTTCAATAATGGATTTCTTAGACAAAACTCTTACCCTCGTCACAAAACCAATTCTTCGATATGGTAGTGATAATAGAATGAAAATACCATCTTTAGGAGAATTAATGGTATCTCTATCATATCAACCAGCTGCAGAAAAATTAACAGTTATTATTGTCAGAGCAAAGAATTTACCTAGTGTCGACGACTCAACAAATGCAAACCTTTATGTAAAAGTATGTATATAAATTATATACAGAGTGTCCCATGAACTCTTTCCACTTGAATATCTTGGTTATTTCAAATAATACGAGAAAATGTTACGTGCAGAAGTTGTAGGGTTTAAGAAACTACATAATATGGTATAAATGGTATTTTTGCAAGTGGAGGCATACAGAAGATAAACGTATTCGAGGATATGCTCACTGCGTCAAACGCAAGTCGAATACGTTCCATAATGAAAGTAATAGAATGAAAACAGTCAAGTATCTCAGCAACGGTAAGTTTTAGGACAAATACACTTTAGTACTTTTATACTTAGAATACGCCAATCTATTGAAATCGAGCATAAAAAATTGGACATTCCATTTAAAAAGACATAGGTGACCTCTGTATCTTCTGTACACCTTCCCTTGCAAGAATACCATTTGTACCATATCTGTAAGTAACATTTTCTCATATTGTTTGAAATAACCAAGATATTCAAGTGGACAGTGAGTTAGTGGGACACACTGTATATTTAATTTTTATTTATAATTTTTAATCATAATAAAATTTTAATTTTTTCAGATCAAGATCATTCAGGATGGTAAAAGTATTAAGAAAAAGAAGTCTAATATACAACGTGAAACAATTAGTCCTGTATGGAATGATACTTTAAGCTTTGATATTAATAGCGATGTATTGTCCAAATGCGTAATCGAATTTATTATTTTACGCGCAAATGGCGAGATGCTGGCTAGATGCGAAGTGTCCAACAAGTATCAAAAAGATCTATTTTATCGTGTATTATCAGGGAAAGGTGCTTCCGCACAATGGTTGCCACTCATTGAACCAGAAATTTATTATAGTGAATTTACTGAACAAAAAAATTAAGAATTTCATAACAAACCGTCCCTTTTAAATACGTATAAGTTAAATCATATACCTCAATCACTTTACTAATAAACACGTCTACCTATGATGCAATCTTGCGTTATAAAGTTTTTGTCTAGTCATGAAACGCGAACGCTATTAACATTAACTATACATACACGTTGCAGTGTAAGATTTATTTAACCGGGTAAAAGTTAAATAATCACAATCAGTCGATACCAACAAATTTTTTCCTACTAAATTTTAAAAAGACATATGCAGGTATTACCACAAACCTATAAAATTACATTATTTACAAATGTGTAATTAGGGAACATTCGATTTCCAAACTTAAAAAAAAATAAATGTAATCTGCTTAAATTCAAACGCACAACTTTATGTTACAGACTTTGTATAAATAATATACACAGAATCTAATATATTTTTTACTTCGATTCATCAATAAATATTGGTTGATGATCACTTTACAGTTAAATTTCTGTTGTAAAAATATATTATATAATAAATGTTTTAATTGTTAACGATAACTTTTAATAAAGTTAATGTTTATTTATATATTTCAATATAAAGATAAGATAAAGATGTTCAACGATTTTATAAAATTGTGATTTTTCCTATTTTTTTCAGACAATTTTCATCTCGTTATATGTACAAACGCTGGCATTAAAGAATAATATTTATATTTTATAATTTACATGATGCACAAAATATTCTATACGAATATAATTTGTACAGAATTCTTTTAATTTGAACATGTCATAATGCATAACCATTAATTTTGGTCTGTAATTAATGGGACACAAATTAATACTGTAACACTATTTTGGATTACAGAAATTACACTTTCTCAAAACTTTTACGTTTTTCAAAATGACAAGAAAATCTGTATAGCTTATTTAAATAAATTACTTAAAAATTCATGTTACTTTGAATCGGTGTTAGTTATATTGTTACACAAAGCATCTTTACACTGTAATATTTAAGTAACAGAAACTGTAGACCAATGGTATAGTTCAATAATAATGGTAAAAATATATATAGTCAAATAGTTCAATTTAAAAATATTTTATTCATTGTACAATATAACTGTACAAAATATGCATGGACCAACAAATTGCGATCCTTGGGTTTAGTCAAACAGACCTGTAAAAGAAAATGTATAAGAATTAAGATAGATGCTCGTGTTTAACATAACAAATTACACATCATTGTAATAGCAGTCTCATTATTGAATGTCATCACAAATTATTGCAGTAGCTAATACATTATGTAATAATCATTGAGTATAAGCGAAATTATTTTTACTTTTTTTATCTTATCTGATATATTATATCAATTAAACAATGAATGCAATGCTTACCAAAGCCCATGTCATCGTCTGATTCTTCTTCGGGTTCCTCCTTCTTCTTTTCTTCCTTAGCTGGTGCAGCTTCAGCAGCAGCAGGTGCGGCAGCGCCAACTGGAGCTTTAATGTTCAAAATGACATTCAATAAAACATACATCCACATGTATATTTAATACTTAATTGGCAATTGTCCAAGTATATGATATATCTCTCAAAATGAATATAATAGACAATTGCAACATAAATGATAGTGGAATTAATCATTAGAAAAATATAGAATTGAATATTGTTGCTTAAAAAACTTTAGATCACATCCATAAACATGATCGATAAAATTTTTTTAAACTCTTCTCTTTCTCCTCTATTACTGACCGTTCTAAAAAATATCATTTAGATCGGTGGATGAAGAGGAATATCGATAAAGTATCAAATAAAATTGTTCTTGAAACAGAAAAACGAAAGTAAATAGTCGAATAATAACTATCGATACAAATATTTGTACATATAATGAAAAGGTAATATGTGATAATAACGTTAACCATATTTTTTTGAAATTCAATGTACGATAAATATGAAAATAATACCTGCTGCCGGTGCTGCTCCAACACCCGATCCAATGCTTGTGATCATTTCTTTGACATTAACACCTTCCAGTGCTTTAGCAAAAAGACCGGGCCAGAATGATTCCACATCAACGTTGGCGGCTTTCAGAACTGTTTGGATTTTTTCGCCCTAGAAAAAGAAGTAAACGAGCGGTAAATTATTTATCGTTGAAACCAATATTAACGTAGATATGTTTATCTGTTACGTATTTCACATTCCAAACGATAAATGATTAAAAAATAGCATTCCAACGTGACACGTTGCCGCGTAAAACAATACATGTAAGATATACTTACGGTTACAGCAACGTCGTCGTCGACCAGAAGTAACGCGGAATAAATACAGGCAAGTTCGACTTTGGTAGTCATTTTTACTGTTTATGTGTCTTTTATTAAAACTGGATGAGTGTTAATAATGGTGCAAGTCGCTGATACAGCCTTAGCTCCGCAAGAGAGAACAAGCACCCAACTTTACTAGATCCAGCGAAAAGGAAAAGGGATCGAACTAAACGGAAATCACGTGATATGTATAGCAATAAGGGGCGTTTACACTGCGCCGAAAAAACATGCGCAATGATACGTAATGCGTCTTATTGGACAGATATAAACGGTGTCTAAAAGATGTAGTACTTCCTTCAAAGAGGTGATTCCTGAGGTCGTTTGAAGTCGCTTTTTCCTTTGCAAAACAATTCTCCACGGCTTACAATTAGACGAAAAACACGGACCAATCAGAACGCGGCAACAGCTGAGCGTGGCGTTGGCATTGGTCGAGCCGGACTCGGAAAAAGCTCTACGACATTTTTGAGATACTCTGTATAAAAATGTTTTATATCATTTAAATCTTTACGTTAAATATGTATTTATTTTGTTACTGTTATTTCTTTTAAATAATATGTAAATGTTGTATGATAGTAAACGGCACTTATGGGTATGATATTTAAAACTATGTGCGACTACAAAGACAGAGTTTACTATATATAATGCCTTACTCTTTGTTATTAATAATAGATAGGTATTCAACTATACAAAGTATCTAGAAATAATTGCGTTTCAGTATTATTATAATATTCCTTCGGCTGGTTTATGCAACTGGGATGACGTAAGTGCGATGCTAGGGAGGGCGGAGAAATGTTATTCTTTGCTTTAATTGGTTGACAACTTGTCGGTGCGACAATGCTACCTTTGTAGTCAAAGGCGAAAATATATAGCGGTGAGCAAGTGGGGAAGTACATATGTATACGTGTCACACGAGAGTTTGCTTACTTTGATTTTGTTTCTCTTGCTAATTACATAGTTGTTTTTCTCGAAATTCTGTAGATTGTTGGACACGGCAGTGTAACGGTGATGAGACAGGAAACGTGATTTCTGAACGCGACGATACGGAGGGAATACTGTACACAGCCAGTATGGGTCATGGGTCTGTTTTTATGATGGAGGGGGCGCTACGATTCTCTCTGTTACATATATCGAGCAACTTATACGCGTACATACTACATACTCGATTTCTCGCAGTGACATCGAATGTACATGCGAGTCGACGTTACTTGAAATTTGTGAATCGATCAGTGCGGTGTACGCAGTTGTGCTAGTGATTCCAGTGGTCTCGAGAACGTTACGGGTTGACCAAGTTATTCGAGTTTCTTAGAAGCGAGAAAAGTGCGTGTCAAGGCAACCGAGCGTATAATTGCTCGTCTTGTGGGCACAAATTATTCTTACGACAACTAGCTCGGCAAATGTTTTCCTGGGATACGTTGCTATGTAGTACCGGTGTAAATGAAGCGGCGGCGTATAACGCGGTCGCGTGGTAAAGGAATACCGCCTGTGGGGGCGATGAGAATGGCGCGCAAATGTTGCGTGCGTAGCTGTGAAGCTGATGTGCGGGAAGCGCGTGCTAAAGGGTTTCCACTTCATAAATTCCCGAAGGAAATTGGCTTGAGAAGCAGGTGGTTGGCCAGTGGTGGTTTCGAGGCGAGTTTTAAGCCTTCGCCGGGTCAAATTGTCTGCCACAGACATTTTAAACGAGCTGATTACGAAGCCGCCAGGGGACAGAAATTACTTCTACGAAAAGGCAGTGTTCCATCGGTTTTTACGGATTATGATAATCATCCAGGTACGCAGAGTGCAACAGAGATTCGTCGTTTCTTGTTTTTCGAGAGAGGAAGCGGTGTGTCAAGCGTGGAAACTATACTTGACTACCGTCTTATACGTACATCTTCCGCAAAGCAGTTTTTGCTTTCTTTGTATCTATTCTTCCTTTCCTATTCGGTTTTTCTATTTGTTTTTGCACACCGAGTTCCATTTATACGCGGTATTTTTAAACTTAGAGTCCTGATAAATTTCCGTGCATGTTTAAAAGTATCTTTAAATAGGTGTCTACCCCCAACATTAATGTATTTGAAAATCTTATCATTGCGAACTATTTCATTGATTAAACTATTTTAATAAAGAAAATGCACGTTGTTCACTGTCCTCCAAAATCACCTACAAATTATGTACTATAGTTTCGTTACAAGTGATTTCGTGTCTGTACATACTTTCTGCAGACGAGTGAAACTATTTAGTGAATCACTTTATTTAATTAATTGTACTCTTTTTAGTTGTTCTATTACACATTTACTATATTGAAACTGCTCGTCAAAAGTATATATATATAATGGCAACATTATGGTACTTACAAGGACCAATAATATTAAACAATATATTAAAAATCTGTTTCTGTAATTATGTGAATTTCTTGACTATTCATTATTGAAATTTTTTCCTACAGATCCTGTAATCATGTCTGTTAAATCGTCAACTTCTTACGCACAAGAGGACTTGGATCTCATTAATTCTGAAATATTAAATTTAGAACAATCTATATCTCCGTTATTATCCGAAGCAAGAACACCTAAATCTGACAGCTGCGGAGAAACATGTTCGTCTAGACCTGAATCATCAGCCGATTCTCTTAATATGACAGATTCAACGGAAATAGTTGATAATGGATTTAAAACGATACCCGTGAAAAGCGAAACTATGGCTCCTGCAAAACAAGAGATTAACGAGAATTTAGAATTGGAAGTAAATACTATGGCTGTCCAATTAGGAATTGTAGAATCAGATGTGACAATAAAGAATATTCAGAAAGACTTGATTATTAAGGAGGAGCTAAAGAATATTAAAATAGATGATGATAAAACATTCGACAAACCGGAAGAATTAAAAGCAAAAGTGCTAAATCGGGATGGATTGAAATTTTTTCCTGGAGCCAAATTGGAAGCGAAAGATTTCAATGACAAGTGGTAAGTGTTGTTAACCGTTTCGTTACTAGCGGTGACTACAGTTACCTAATGCCTGACACTTGCTGTATATTGATGATTATAATCCCCTGTCAAAATTTTGCATCGATTCTTGACTTTGCTGGAACAGAGTACATCTGTATATCGATTGTCTTGTTTTTGTATCTCTTTCACAACCAGAATAAGGAATTAATCAATTATATTTACGTTCATAAATTCGGTTAGATCGTTGTAAAACAAGTGCCTCCATGTTAGGAGTGTCTTGTACCGTTGTACATTCGCGAGTAAGGCAGTCGTAGTGGAAAAGTTAAGATTGTTTTGTTATGTATTATTTGTTTAGTTGTATTATTTTATATTGAACAGAATTGCTGCACACGGTTATTAATTATTGTTACATTGCAGGTATTCTGCTAAAGTTGTTGAAACCGATTGGGACGAAAGGGAAGTTTTAATACATTTTGACAAATGGAGTTCAAGATTCGACGAATGGATACCTATGGATAGTTCTAGATTACGTGTGTTACAAACACAATCAAAGTGAGTAGATAGTTTAGGATTCACTAAGCCCCTAAATATCTGCATAAAATTATCTAATATACTGAAGAGAAAAGAAGTAATAAAAGCATTCCAATATCAATGTTTTGTAGCCTGATTTATTGACTAAGTTAAGATACAGTTTTTGTATAACTAAACTGTTTTTTTTTTAAGCGAACAAACTTGGGACCTGCCATCTCTGTAAGTGGATATTGCATAATTATCAAATAGGTGAAAAATTTGTAGTATCTGTAATATTTTTTTATTTGTCGGGAGTTATTGATTTTTTAAATTTTGTTTTCATTCTTCCTATGTTTTCGGATCAGTTTGAGAAATTTTTAACCATGGATATATAGTTTTCCTATATAATTGCCCAGAATTAAATTATTACATAAAATAATCTTTCTTTTAAATATTAATTTGTACATACATATCTATATGTATATACAATGATTCGGATTATATTTTTTAATTATTTATTTCAATATATTTTTATATTAAAGGTCTGTTTACAATATTGTTTTGTATGCACATAGTATGCATACATTCGAAAACATAAAACTCTTTGAATTAGATTTCTCGTGATATATATATATATATCTCTGTTTAGTATATATTTAGAAATATAAAAAGAGAATATTTTTAAAATTTCAAAAAAGTATATATATAATTACTGTGATGGTTATAAATTTTGCGAATTAAATGTGAAATAATCTATATGTACATGTGTTATTTAAACAAAAAATACATTACCAAGTAATCTGTCAATTAAAAACAAAATTATATTTCATATTTACTAGGATTGTTTCTTTAATGTTTTCATATAACATTTATTTAATGACAGATAGTAACTGTCCGCGCATGGTAATGAAACGATTTAATACCTTTAGGGAAACGAAAATGAAAGACTTTTCAGTTGGAGAAAGGATACTTGCTACGTGGGCCGACGGGAGAAAATATCCAGCGAAAGTAAATGCAGTGTTAGGAAATGGTAAGTAACCTAACCTTAACTATGTATGTGTGAAAGAAACGGACTGTTCCCTATTACTCGTTTGACGTTTCTTGTTTCTGGCAGGATAATTTCTAGACAAACAGTGCTGCTTTTTTATATTTAATATCAATTATTTTCGCAGATAGATACGATGTTCTCTTTGACGATGGATACGCAAAAACCGTTAAATCATCGAAAATGACAAAAATCGCGACAACATCCACAAAGGTATAAATTTAATTTGTGAGGTTATGTTCTACTATCATTAATACGAGTTTTAATAAACTATGTTTGGTCGTTTCCTTTTAATTATTACTCGCACAACGTTTACAAATGAAGAGAAATATTATTAGCCTAATTAATCCAAATACCAAATAAAATATTGTTGACAAATATTTTTTTCACGTTATTACAGTTGTTCCAAATGCAATCATAAAAAGATTAAACGAATTTGAATATTTACGTTTTTAATGTTAAACGATATATCGTTGTGTTTTACAAAGCATAATTATTACTTGACACTTTTAATTCTTCATTTTTGTTATGTAAATAGTATGATATAAGACTAGTAAAGAAAGTAAAACAATTCGGATATTACATGTTTTATTAGTGAAAGTATGAGATTAAGAAATGAAATTGAGACACACTAGCGAACAAACAATAAGTGCTAAATCATTTTTGACAGCAAACCGTTCAAAGCGAAGACTACATAGGAAGTAAACAAGAAAGAAGGGATAAGAAGCGAAAGCACATAGTGATGGAACTGTTCCATACGCATTCTAGAAAGCGATCCAAAAATGAAGCAGACAAGTTGGTGAAAAAGGAAAGTCTGGTAGTGAATGGAAGTGGAGGAGATTGTCTACCCGAAAGTAAAATTGATTTAGATGGTACTTTGTTTGGACCTTGTTACGATCCTGGGACAGATTTATTACGAGGATTTGATACTAACATATCATCAAAAACTAGACCATACGCAAAGAGAAGCAAGAAAGAGATGTTTAAGAATGATGTGGACCAAGAGGAAGATGTAGGGCCTGAATGGGTAGATGGAGAACCACAAGGAATTGAATCGTACATTGTAGATGGAAATGATGGTATGCCGAAAGAATAAAGTTTTTCTTTCTATCCGCACTATACTTTTTCATGAATTTATAAACATTTATCTTTACAGGGCCACGTCGTTCAATAATAGTGGCAGATAAAAGACTACCACCTGGTTGGCAGAAACATTTCACTCAAAGAAAAGCAGGTACATCTGCTGGAAAATGGGATGTTTTGTTTCTTCATAAATCAAGCGGAAAGAAATTTCGATCAAGAAATGATATTAGAGCATTCATGGAAAATCAGGGGCAATCTGATTTCGATCCAGAAAAGTTTGACTTTTGTATTCATCGAAAAAAGAAAAGCCATGGACCGAAAATAAAGCAAGAAGTTGTTATAGATGCGCCAAAGAAAATTAAGACTTTGTTGCCTAAAACGAAAGCAATACCGTTAGCCGATACATTACTTATACCTGCAACTTCACCAGTTGCAACGATAGTGCCTACGCCCACAACATCTATCGCCGATGGTGGTGAGATATTCTTTCTTTTAATCAAATATTTTTTATAATGTTCACTACTTTATTAGACATATTACTTTTTTACGCATATCAGGAACAATTTACTGTAAGTGTTTTGAAAAGTTTTACAAACATTAAAAATGAAAGTATCTTTGAAAAAGTACTTTCAGAATTTCTCGTTCGGGAATATGCATTGTTTGCGGGCGGTTTTTTCATCAATCCACTCCATAAAGCGGGCAATTTTTTCAGATTCGTGTCTGCATTTGCGAAACAATTAATAATATAATTATGACTTACCTACTACATGTCTCACAACGGCTGGCGCCTAATTTTTACTGTACAACGCGTTTTAAGCGTCTCCCGCTCTCTACCAACAGTATGCAAAAGACGCGTTTAAGCGTCTCCCGCAAACAATGTGTTAATTTAGAAATGATTTATTTCTCTTTATTAATAAGCATGTTTTATTATTTCCGAATAGCTGTTTTTATTGGAGGACTCCGCGTAGAAATGGAGGACAGCGCTTACAAATGTCCGAAACAAGGGTGCAATAAAACTTTCAGAAAGGAAAATCTTTTGCAAATGCACATAAAACATTATCACCCAGAATATTCAAAATTTTTGGGATCAACTCCAAACGTTGCAGACTTAGCTTATGCAAGAACAATTGGAGAATCGATTGAAGATATTATTCCTAGAAAATCAAACAATGTGTTAGAAAAATATAATAAATTAGGGAAGAAAAAAACTGTTCAGGATAAACCTTTGTACGCGATGTCACCGACAGCATCAAATTCTGCTCAACCCACGTCGCCAACGATAGCGATGTCAACAGTCTCGGAAGTGGAGGACGAAATCGACCAACTAGAACAGTCTAATGAAACGCAAGCTGAAGATGTTAAAGTAGAAAAAATGTCTCCGATTTCCAGTCGTAGCATAGATATGGACGATGAAACTGAGAAAAAACGAGAGGAGACATGTGCAATGTCACCGGGAACACTGTTTGATCTAAAGGTCAGGGAAGAGAAAACACAAAGTGGTATTAAAACTCTTCTTCCAGTGAGGCCAACTACGTCATCAGAAGTACAGAGAATTGATAGATCGAAGTCTTTAGACGAAGGTATCCATATTGACAAAATGAAGGGCCAAAGGAAACGGCAATTATCGGAGTACAGCTCTGATGTTCCGAACAGGGGTAAAAGACGTCACGGTAATAATATATAACAGATTTTACAATAATTGTTGTGCATTAGAAATATCTAAAATATTTGTCTGTTTGTTTGTCATAGGTATTCAAGAAATTACGGAGGAGAGAGAATACGGTGATTTGGATGAAAGTGCAGTGGACGCTGAAGGTCCGACTACACTGATGTATAGATATAGCCGTCGAAAATCGGATTCAAGAAGTGATGAAAATAGTCAAAGTAGTAAGTTTTTTCTTATGTTCAGTTTATAATACTTTTTAAGTCGCATATAATTTTGTCATGTATATGTTGCCGTTTAATTTTTTGTAATCGTAAAATTATTAATTTCTCTTCAATGAAAAAAAGAGTAATAGTCTATCGTTTTATTGCTTCATTATTCTATAGGTCAACTAAACGATTCTCATCTCGAAAAAGCTGATACCCTGAAAGGGGATGTTACTAAAAGAGATACAAATAATGATGGTGAAGGTATATTCTTTATTTTTTTTATCTGTTTCTTCGTTTACTTTCATTTACTGTATTTTTCCGTATATTTCCGTATTTTAGAACTTTGATTTTTTTTATATTTACTGCTTAACAGTGTGTTTCATAATGTTTTCATTTGAAATGAAATCTTCGATTAATATTGTATCGTTATTGTTAGAAAGGAAGGTAATTTCGTTTAAAATGTTCTGCGAATGTTATTTCTAGAAAATGAAGGAGTTATGATGATGATTAATGGTGAAATGATAAAAGTGGAACAACTTCGCAGAGAAGAAATAATAAATTGTACATGTGGATACATGGAAGAAGATGGTTTAATGATACAATGCGACCTTTGTTTATGTTGGCAACATGGTCATTGCAACGCGATCGAAAAGGAAAAGGACGTGCCTGAAAAATACATTTGTTACATTTGTCAGAATCCATATCGACAACGCCCGTCAAAGAAGTATATACACGATCAAGATTGGATAAAGGAGGGCAAATTGCCAACACTATCTAATGGAGCAAAGAATCAATATTCGCTTAATCAGAGAACGGCTATGTTGAAACGTTCTTACGATTTAGTCGCTGCACTTTTGCAGATACAGCAAGTGCTGCACAGTTTAAGAATAAAGATTAATGTAGCTCAGTAAGTATTGAAAAACCTGCAGCTAATGAAAACATTGCAAAAGTTACAACAAATTATTTATATAAACAATTACATTGTAGAAAGAAAGATCATCCAAAGTTGTATCTGTGGGCGAAGAATTGGGACAAGATAGAAATACAAAAGCCAGATATAACACCTGTACCGATTATAGAAATTACAAAAGCAACGAACGATACTGCAGACATTGTAGACGACGTGTCCCGTCGAATTGAAGTCAAGATGGAAACGAAATTTACTTTGAAGGAGGATCCTGATGAAAAATCGATTGCCTCGGATTCGGAGTTGATGAAAATTTTGGAAGAAGATAATACGATTGCAGAAGAAGCTAAACTTGCTTGTAAAAAAGAAGATTCGGCTAATCAGAATAAAAGTCACATCCTTCTTGATGCGCTTACGAAAATTCCTAGTCCTGAAGAAAAATACAAGACTTCAACAAATTCGGATACGAAAACCGGTAATAAGGGTTGCTACTTTATTGTTATCATTAGACTGCGGATCTTCATGCAAAATAATAGTTTGATACGTCAATTGAAAGATACGGGAGCTAAATAAAGATTTTTTCTTTCATTAATAATATTACTGTGTTGAAAATGATATATTTTATTGTAAATTTCGCCTCTTATTTTTGTCGTGAAAGCATAAAATCCGCAATCTAATTAACATCAAAAACGTGATTTAAATTTTTCTATACGTATATAGATCTACTATCAAATCAAACAACCGAAGATGATATATCCACGTCAACAATGCCAACACACGAGATGCAGGATGAAAATGGACATGATTTATCAACACCATTACAACCTTTTATACCACAACCGGAAGCACCTATAGATCCAGGAGAATGTCGAATGCGGTTATTGGAACACATTGATCATTTTCAAAATCACGTAGATGCTAAATTAACATCTATCGAGGCTCAAGTTTGCGGTACGTAACAATTAGACTGCGGATCTTCATGCAAACTAAAAATTGTCTGCATCTATTGCAAGAAATATTGGGTTGGGAAGAAAGTTCGTCGCGTTTTCAAATTAAGAATCGAAAATAAAATTAAGGTATTTATTCATATGTTTATTCAATAATAGAACAGAGTGGAAAATATATTATTGAATAAATCTATGAATAAATATCTGAATTTTACCTTTCAATTTTAATTTACAAACGCTACTAACTTTCGTTCCAACCCAATAGAGACTAAGTTGAATGTTATTTCTTCCCTTAATGATTTTAATAGAGGAGAAATCATATATTGACGTCTTCAGTTTTTGAGATTTTACAACACTTTTGAATTTCATTTTCTCAATTTTGCTATAAATGCATAAAGATCCGCAGTCTAGTAATCAATTATGTGCGTAAACAGTTACCACAGAGTACGTGAACAATTTTATTATGTAACTCTTAATGTACGTTTGCAGCTTTAGAAGCTATGGATCCGGAAGATATTATACCTAGTCAAGACGTTCAGCCCCGAACTAAACAAACAATCCAAATGCTTCTCCGAGATTTAAACACAGTGCGAAAATTAGCAGCTTTATGTTAGATAATCGTTTTTCGAAAAAATTACTTCATCAATTGTCTAACGCAAACTTGTTTAAAAAGCAATTGTCTCGATTTGTAATTAAAACACGCAAATATGGTGATATTTTATAGTGTATATACTGGAAATGCATATAACTCGTAGCTAAGGCTGTATTAAAACCGAATACCATGTTGTGATTGTGTATAAAAAATGTTTGGTTTAAGCGCTATCACGATTAAATTCGTTATAATATTGTTTGAGCCGTTCAATGCAAAAATGGTGCAAATCGATACATTTGATCACTGTATTAAGAATTAAGTAAAAATTAATATCAAAGGATGTTACGTTTTTCCTGTGCGAGGCGCGTTAAAATTATATTACAATTATTTGCGTTGAACCAAACAGAGAAACATTGACTTACACCACATTTCCATTAAACGGCTCGTTTGTAGTTATGTTACTATTAAATAATAGTAAGATTGAATATCTTTTCAAAATAAATGTACACCTTTCATGTAAATACTGAAGAAGAGTCGGAGATGCGAGAAAGATGCGACACAATGGAAATTAACAAATGATAGTATTGTTTTTATAAAATATATTTATTTATGAGAATATACTTGTTGTCTTCATTGATATGTGACTTTGTACTTCATTTATACATATACTACAAGTGATTTCACGTTTCCACGGGGTTAAATTTTTAATGGAAAAAATTGTTATAGAGACAATTAAATAGCCCTTAACTATAAAATTGAGATAGGAGATGACCCTGTGTTTGGTGATACGACAGGAGTAACGATCACACAATTGTGCAGTTACTAAGAACGATGATTTCTGGTTGAATTCGTGTAACGATAAGAAAATTAGGAAGGGGAGAATGAATATTCGCCGCCATCATGGGTTTAGCCCGGCCGATGACGTCAAGGACTAGCGGTGTGCAATCACGCAGCGCATGAAAAACAAAGACGGTGAAAATATTTGTTCTGCATAAAGAAGAGAGAAAAGAAAAGTATGTGTGCGCACGCTTAAGAACGAGGAAGATAGCGAGACGGTGGAGCGTAAAGGAGGGAGAAAAGAGGCGTGCAGTAAGCAGCAAGACAGGACGTAGAACGCCCGCTGCCGTTGTGTTTGGGCTCGGCTCGGTTCTGCCGCTTCCGTTATGACGATACGATCCAGCGCTTGGCGCTGTGACCGGGCAATAAGTTGTTTGTGATTATGCCTAACTGACATAATTCTATTTTCGAACGAATTTAAAAGGAACGCGATGGAGGTGCGCATCGTTGCTCCGTTCGATTGGTAAACCGATTCCTCCTTTTGATCGTTACGCAGTTCTCGTACGCCATGTGCTATTGCCACGCGTGTGTTTCCTCTACCGCTGGATTCATCTTGGTTAAATATCCGTGAAAAAATCTCTCGCGGAACCTTTTTCAAACGACGATCGTTGATCATCTTGATCCTAGTGGCTCGTGTTAGTGTAGTGTAGGAAGATACTTTTTCGCTTTCTCTCTCTCTCTCTCTGTCTTTCTCTCTCCCTTTCTTTCTCTCTCGCTCGCTCTCTCCGCCCCTCGCATTTTTGGCCGGCTTGTACCAAGAGAGAGAGTCAGAATAAGAACAACAACGGGAGACGTAGAAAAAAGGATAGACGGTGGATTCGGCGAGCCCGAGTACGAGAGATAACGCGAGGAGCGCAAGTGGTGTATCAAGATGGCGCATAATTTGGCACCGAGCGTCAACTGTTCGCTCGACGACATTGATCTAAACGCATTGAAGGTACATAAATATATGTTATTTTCATTCGACTCGGCGTGCACGAATCATACATTATGCTCCACGATGCCTTCCATCACGGTTCCTCCCTGTGTATCCCGAATGAATACAGTGTTCGGTAATTAACCTCGTAAGACAGACGATGACTATTTTATTCTCGGTAGAACAACGGGAGGGAGAAGTCCTCCTTGAATTTTTCTATCGTTAACGCCGTTTTCGTTGAAATCCGCGAGATTCGCTCAATTTGTCAACGTGTCTTCCATTTCATTGACAATCGGCTCCAAAATGATTAACGCGAAGCTACCGCATTCATTGACATTTAATATAGCGCATACTTGTACGGCTACATACGATTTTCAGTGAAATTATCCAGCTTCGAATAGAATTCTGTGAAATACTATATCTATGCAACTTAAGTATATAATTGTACATACATATATCTATATATACAGTCCGGGACAAAATTAAGTGGACTCCCTGTAAAAACTTTTCAAATTGAGCCAAACGACTTCAGTTTTTCCGAGATGGATTCGTTTACTAAGTAATGTATACGAAAAATTAATGAAAAATCACTATTCGTCGAAATTGCGAAGAGAAATGTGAAGGTCACGTTTTCTAACTTATTCATCTGTGTCTATAAGGAACATCGAAAGTTATGCACTTTTGGTCCAATTTGAAAAAAGTTATTCGTTTTTAATGGGTGTCCATTTAATTCTTCCCCAACTGTATTATGTACTTCTAGTTAAGTTCACTATGTATGTATGTGAAGTTCTCAAGTTAATAATATAGAAAGATGAAAATTTTAATTACATTTACCTGCATCATCTTCTTTGTCAATGTTACGCAATTATTATCCTACCAAAGAATTTCACATTTCTATACTGTATGAAAAATTGTGTAAAATAGTGATTCGATTCTTGAATTTATAGTCGCGCAATGAAATCTCCAAGCTAGTCCCATATATTAACGTTTATCAGACTAAATATAACCTTTTGAAATATAGATTGCCAACGCAAACTGTTTATCCAATAAACTTAATTATAGAATTACATTATAGAACTTGTGTAATGATTAGATTGCAGATCTTTATGCAAAATCAAAATTTCACGCTTTACATGCAATAAGCATGTTTGAAATAGTATTGCTGTTATTAACAGTGTTGATATATGCTGAAATAAATCAAACTCCTTTTAAATTCCTCTAATATTTTTACTATTTTGTGTTTCGTCTACTCACTTCTGCCACAAATGCATAAAATCTGCAGTCTAATAATGATATAAGAATGTTTCTTTCCAACTTTTAAAAATTTTAATGTCTAAGAAAGTCTGCTTAACCCTTTGCTCCGAATTATTTTTCAATTTTGTTGCCACCTCCCTGCTATTTGAAGTGTTTTATTTGAAATTTACTTCAAAGGACAGTTCCTTGACTGCTACTTATTTTAAACAAATTTGATTTACTAATTATATTAAATATAGCTCTCAAACTTCGTTGTAGTTTATATTTGTGGAACTTATATTTGTTTTTAACTAAAAAATAAATAAAGGAAGAACCAAATACATATAAGAACCCGTTGTATTTAGATTTTTCTAAATTTTTCCAGAATTATTTCGAAGGGTTAACAGTAGACTACTGGTAACAGAAACTAATATCTCTATAAAATTCCTAATAAATGTACAATGCCTATAAAATTTATTACATCCCTCTGTGTGTGTATAAAACTACATTGATATTTTAATATTTTAGGAACCTGCCGGTATCTTTGAACTGATTGAAGTTGTTGGTAATGGAACCTATGGTCAAGTTTACAAAGTAAGTACATAAACTTGTTCACTTATTGTTTTACAAGTACTGTCCTTATCATTTCATTAGATGTCCCAAACGCTTTATGATTGTCATTCTACATGTGACTATGAATATATTAGGCTGTCCCAAAAGTTTCTTTCGGAATGTGTTCCTTTAATATTGCTAACTAAATACATATTAGGTTGTCCCAAAAGTTGGTTTTCGATTCACACACATAATGTAAATTCATGTTAGGAAGTACTAAAACATTAACATAAAGATTATCGCATCGTTTGTATTTATTTAGCAACATTAAAGGAACACATTCCGAAAGAAACTTTTGGGACAACCTAATATATTTATTAGATTGATTGGAAAGTCTACAAGTAAATCAATTGAAAGATTACAGAAAGTACACTATCGCATTGAAAATGTGAGTGTTCTTATCGACCAGCCCAATACATATGCACACATACACATGTGTACCCATACAAATCTCCATGTGTATAGATGCGTGTCACAAATTGGTATTGGTTAATGTACAAGGATGGAAAGATGTCTAGTTTCACCTGTGGTTGAGATTGAAGGAGACAGTGATTCACCTTGAAAAAATTCTTGGCAAAGTTGTCCTTGGATGGACAACCATGTGTGAAAAACAGTCGCGTATAAGAGGTCGAGAATCTTAACCGGAAGGATGTGGAATATACCCGGTGTACGAATAATAGCTTTCATAGTCAAATCACTGGCATTTAACAACACAACATTTTCGAAAATTGCGTGCGGATCGCTTCCAATTCGAAAGTCATATTTCCCTGCGTTGTACGTGCATCCGATCTCACTTAACCCTTTGCACTCTAAGCTATTTTAACACTAAACCTACCACGAGGGGTCAAATGACCCATTTTTGATTTTTTATTTGACAATTATCGAAATTGTAAAGGTGTTTTCATGGGAATTTATTGAGTATATTTTTTGACTCCAATATGTATCATAGTAAAAATCGCACAAAATATAAATAAATTTATCTTGTTATTTTTATAATACTATACACATCAGCCACTTTTGATGGTCGGTAAGTTCAGTGTTCGAAAATTAAACATTTCTTCCGACTATGATTTTTTCAATTTTATATATATGAAATTGCTATAACACCTCATACAATATCTAAATGTTTACTAATAGGTTAGATACCGACATAATTAATAATGTAAACAATATTTTGGATAACGGTACAGCAATTTTTAGTAGCTCCTCAGAGTCACCATTCGAGTGTTAAGGGTTAAAAATTTAGAAAAAAGAAAAACGGCGCGAGATTCGTTAATTTCAGGATACCTCTAATCATTCCTCGCCATGTGTTAGTGTGTTGCACGCAATAAACACGATCGGGGAACAACGCTCGCAGAAAAAAGTTCCCCAGGCGATACACCGACATTAAAATGAGTTTTTACACGATAAATCTGTAAACATTGAACGATACGTGGGTCGGAAGATTATTACGAGGGTTTCGCAATATTTTATTTATTGCACATTAAATGGTGTTTGTGAGAGAGCGAGTGGTGTAATTCGAAGAATACGTGCTTCCTGGAGTTCCTCGAACTCTGACCACGTTTGATGATTTCTACGGGTCAATTGGCTTTTTATTTAACCGTTGAACGGTGGGTCTTTTTGGACCCCGAAACGCGGGTTAAGAACCGCTGCCATAACGTCGTTTAAACCCTTATGCAAATCGAAAACTAGATTCTCTAATTGAATTTGAAAAAAAGTTACTTAAGAGGTCATCTTACTGAACTCGATTCCCTGCATAGAACGAACCGTGCATGGTGATTATGTATTTTACCGGTTACGTCACTCACTCTCTTACAAAGATTGCTTATGTTACGGTAGATAAGGCTTTTCGGAACTGGGTTGCTAAATATTTTTCAAAGAAATGGAAAATAATCTGTTCCAATACTGCTCCAAAAGGTATTTGAACTGAACTTCCGATTTTGAGCAAATTCTCGGTGCTTAAACTACCATAATTTCGTAAAAACGAATTATACAACGATATACTTTGAATTATACTTTGGACGTTCCCTTTTTTAATGAAAGATTGCGGCGGTTGAACCTTCATTGCACTGCTGTATGCACACAACAAGTCTGCATAATTAAAGGAGAAACTATGCAACAGATGTTATTAAAATTTAAACAATTTCGAAAAAGAGAAACAATTTTATTCCTGAATTCAAAATGTTCTAACAAATATTTTTTAAAGCTCTCATGTGTACAGCGCACTTTGCATTTTAACCTTATTTTGCGTTAATTATAGACTATTTATTTTTATGAACTAATTTACAAAGAGGACTTCACGAAAAGCGAAGCAAAAATTGAATGTAAAAGTAGCTTTCACTGCAATTTTTATTTATCTGACTGCACAATTAATTCTTTGCACTCGGAATTATTTTATCTCGGAATGTACACATTTCTTCCGACCTAGAATAATTTCATTCTATATGATTTTTTTTCATTTTATGGATATGAAATGAATATAATATCTCATAGAATATTTAACTGTTTAGTAATTGGTAAGATCCCAATATTGTATTTAATAATGTAAACGATATTTTGAATAATGGTACGGCAATTTTTAATGGCAGCTTTCTCAAGTCACCATTCGAGTGCTAAGGGTCAATTAACCAAATTACAATTACAAGATGTTCCAAATTTCGAAATTAGATTCTCGATTGTTTTGTTGACTGCAAAATTGAGTTGCATTAAACTTCGTCAAGGGAGATTGATATTTTCAATAATTAGAAACCAATATCACGGCTGCAGATTGTCCATCGATAAATTCGATCAACCCGGTCATTTATTTATAAAAACGAAAGTTGCACCAATTCTCTTTCATCGCGTTTTACACATACGTTGCATACAAAATTTCGCTTTTCGCGCATTATCGCTTCACGGATGCATAGCATCTGCAACTAACGCGATACTCTAACGCGTGCATCAATTACTTTTGAGATTCTGTAAAAATTCCTGCCGTAAATGCTCTCATCACGATATTTTCCGATGGTTAATATTCCATGGCCTCTATTGTACATAAATATTTATGAATGAATTCACTTAAGACTTGAGCGTTTTTATGCCGACTAACGAGCTGGAACGAGTTATTCTTTTTTTTTGCGTAGCGTTTACATATGTTTCAAGTGTGTGTTTATGCTTTTCGGTTGTGCAAGCGAAAAATGAACTTTGCACGTGTACCGTGACGTATCGCCCCGGTTTATTACACGTAATTGTTAACATTAGTTTTGCGCTATGCGATGATAGATAACCAGGGGAAGTGAGGAAGAGTACGTTGACCTACTGCCGATGATGGCATAGGAACGAATGAAACACGCGGTCGCATGAATACGCATGATCACTGTCGTCTCTTCAATTTCTGTCGATTTAGAAATTACCGAGAACGGTCGGGCGAATAATAATTACCGGCACAGGCCGTATAAACGGTTAATACCTTCTCGGATGAGTGTATGAGGAAAAACAATTTACTAACTTATAAGTAAATAGGTTTTATTCGATTTGCACAGTCGTATAATAATTATTAATTTTTTAATTATTACCAGCCATTATTGGCACATCTTAAACAGTCCTTTCATCGCAGAATCGTGCAATTATTTTATACTAGGCTAAATGCAGCAGATAACGAATTTATTACATTGTTTTTTGAAATTAAGTGATACAAGAGTTATCTACAAAAATTTTATAATAAAAGCATTTTTATGGTGCTATCAAAATGTTTTGATACATCATATTTTAAAAGATTGTTAGTGTATTTGTAAATCTTGCAAATGAAGAATAAGTATCTCCTTGTTTGATTATAATAATATGTTGTGAGATCCACCACGTCGATTTTGAAAGTGTTGCAGGATAGAAAGCTTTCAAAAGCAAAAATATTTGAAAGGAAATTTTTACAGCTTTCTATCAGCAATAAGGAATATGAATACCTACTATAAAACAGCATGCATGTTTTTTTTTAGTTCGTATGCCTCGAATTAAGCTTTTTATTACTCCGTGTCTGCATGTCTCTCCCATTGATTTTTACGAATGAAAACCAAGATATGTTAATGAACACTAATATCATCCATGGCTGCAACTGGTTTTGCCAGATGTTTTTTAGTCTTTTAGAAGGAACCGTGTTCTCGTTAGTTATATATGTTCGCGTTTGTGAAAGTATGCTGACAACGCCTGGCTCTCTAAAGAAATTTGCTAGAATACAAATTTTCAATATTTTTGATACTGGGTTAATAAAAGTCGAAATCGTGGATATCTAGCGAGGGATTATTCTAATGTGTTTAGAAAGTTCCTGCATTTATATGTTTGTAATTTATGAATGATATTCTTAATAGTCTTCAGTGAATCGGCCTCCAAAATTATAGTTGATAATATCTAATTGTAAATAACGTTATTTTATGTTATATTTTGATATGAAACTGCAAAATTTACTTCTAAAAATAAATGAAGTTTCGCCAATTAAACATACGAAAGCGGAAGAGGATTTCTGTAAATAATAACAGCAAAATGCACGTCAGAATTACGTTTGTCAATAAAAGGTAGTGAACTACATTGCCAGTAAAATGCGCTATATTAGCGATATGAATACTTTCACATGTTTCTCCTTATTGTACTTGAGAGCATGAGAGAATTCTTGGAAGTAATTATGTCTGATTCTCGGAAAGTAAAATGCAGCGTCAAAATGTTTAAGAAAACCTGGTTTTTAAACAATTTACTCAGAAAAGAAAAATTTACATATCTCATTGTCAGTAATAAATAGACTGCGGATTTTTTTATGCATTTATGACAAAAATAGGTAGTTGTAATTTAAAACAGTGCACAGATTTAGAAAATTCGAGAACATCAATTTATTAGTCGCAGCTTATGGACGTCATTGAAGAATGAAAAAAATGATTACTTGACCCTTGTTTGTTATAGTTGATGCAAACTATTTTTATTTTGCATAAAGTTCCGCAGTCTAGTAAATAAATCTTGCTAAGTGAAGAAGAATGAAATCTGTATTGAGTTTTGTTGACGTTCAAATTCCGTAATTTGTTCAATAAATTACAAAATGCATGAATATCTGGAATCTAATAATAAAATATTAAACAAGACGTTCCTCTTCGTTGATCTGTTAACAAATAAAGTTGCGCAGTGGCAATTCGAAGGCCAGGAAAATCTTCATTCTTTTATTTACGTCACTCTAAGTATATGTACACTCTCACTTTATAGTATATATTGAGTTGGCAAGAAAGTAATTTCGGTATTTTAAGGTGAAATAAAAAACCGAATATCTTTCTTCAAGTGATGAACTTCAATTAATAAAATATTTTTTCTTATGTATTATTTTTTGCAGAAGATCTATCTAACAAAAGAGAAAATATCTTATTAATTAAAGTTCAGTGCTTGAAAAAATTGGGCTCTATTTCACCTTAAAATACCGAAATTACTTTCTTGCCAACCCAATAATTTCTTAAGTAAATTGTACTAGTTTACTAAACGATATTACATGGAAAATGTATACAATATGTTTGCAACGGGTTACTAATATTGTCACAGTAAATAAATGGTAGTAAATACACGCAGTAAGTCGATAGCAGTTATCATGAAATCTAATCGCAAGAATTGCGTTTCTAGCTTTAGAAGGACTTTTAGAGTACACAATGTATTGATTTAGACTTTTTTTCTTTTCTATTGTCCTTCGGAAAATTAAGAAAATGTAACTGAACATAATACATATGTTATATTGAACTATCGAGAGAATTTTAAACTTTTATTAATCAAGAATTTTATTAAATCTTCACAATAAAATAATTGACTCAAATTAGAATCCGAGGATAATCCTGAACGAGTTGGGGGACCATCCCCCATTTTATTGCTCTACTATTCGTGCAGAAATTGTGCGGCTTAAATAATTAAAAATGGTTTCACATTTTTCCAATAACCCGATAGAGAGGATTAAAGCTCGTTTTTGCGATATAAAATCCTTATGGATATGAAATTAATAAATCAGATTTGTATCGATGATGGTTATTCCCCGTCGAAATGAATAACAATTCGAAGTTCATCACGAATGCGACTGTTAACAATTTCCATAGTTTTTTCTTTGAACAGGTATGTTTTTGTCTGAACGCAACAAAATGTTTAATTGAATCGCGAAACTGTAACATTCTCGAGGGGCTTCAAGTTAGCTCTTTCACACAGAGGGCCCTCGAACGCATCTTTTATGCAGTTTCATTCAAAAGAGAGTGCAACTTCAGTTCGTGGATGCACTGTTGCACCTGCGAATGAAACAAGGTCATGAGAACTAAGAACGTATGATGGGTTTCTGCTTTTTCTCGACCGCTTCCTCTATCATTTCGACCAAAAAAGAAACGCACCGGAGGGGACGTAACTTATGAAACGAGATATAACTGGTCGCAGCGGCGGCATGACTCATTCTGTACAGTCTTTCATGCAGGTCCATTTTTCTCATTTGCCGGATAATGATCGTTGCTCGTTGCAGGCTTTATGACAGTGGGTTGATCGATTGCAATCTTATTTTGAGATTTTTACAAGTGCCAGCTGTTTCTTGTTGCGTATCTTTACCGTCGAAATGTAACCAGGAGATGCAAAATCGCTGAAATAATTATTTGTTCTTTGGAGTTTTGTCACTAAAGTAGATTGACTAAAATGTATTCCAACATATTTTTTATCTCGAACACGGTTTTCAGTGGATTTCTCAATTTTTTTCTGAAACAAGGAAAAGGTTAGTCATTATTAAGCTATAGAATTATGTAGCAATATTATCGTATAATGGTGTTCTTGTTACAAGGTTTCCTGGAGATAGAACCATAAAATGTTATTTCTATTAATACATTTAGAAATATAACTGAAATCAATAATAGTTCGAAAGAAAAAGTTCTATTTCGATTTTTAACAATATAGGCATATTCTGAAACTGGACCAATTACGAAAACTGTGTCTAAAGATTTTGGGAGAAAATAGTTCTGAAATGTATTAATTACAATGAAATGAAAAATGTCGGTCTTATACGACGCTCTTAAGAGCGCTCTTATTAATTAGATGTATAAAAGTATTTTAGATGATTTCATATATCCTATTGAAGACTACGAGTCAATATTGGTACAGTTTTTTAGTTTGACCCCCACTTATCTGGGACACGAATGGGCAGATGGAGGGATGTTTCTTAAATAGCTCGTCGAGACCCACAATTTGAGGTATGACTCATTAAAAAAACACGTTTCCACTTCTGGTATTCTTCTCGTAAGCGCGTTAGCACCGTTCTACAGATGTTCCGCCGGCGTTCCCTTGTGAGATGCATAGACAGCGAATTTTTATGCACTTGTAACTCATATCGAATTCTAAAAATTGTTTCACGCGTTCTTCGATTCTTTCTTTTATCTACCGCAGAAAATGAAGTTCCAGTTAACCAACTTCCTGGAAACTTATATCAAATCAAACTACTTCATTTTATACAGGGTGGACCACGTACCGTGATTAGTAGACAGCGGATCTTTATGAAAAATGAACATTTTCCATCTGCATTGCAACTAACTGTAGTTTTCTTTTTTAATATGCTTAATAGGTTGAAAATAATATAACAATATTTTTAAATTCTTCTAATGTCGTCACTGTTTTAAATTACACCTACTCGTTTCTGTCATAAATGCATAAAATCCGCTGTCTGGTGATCAGCTTACAATTAGATTATTCTGCTGTTAGTGGTACGATTAGAAATTTTTATAGCTCAGATAACATGGTTCAAGGAGAGCTTCAAGGTAATCGTACCAAATTTTTTGTCAACCCTTTTATTTCGAGAGCGATTAAGGTCACTTCCAGTTTTTTTTCTAGGTCAACCTACAATTTTCGTACACCCAGGTTTTAGGAGATACTGAGACGAATTCGGCAAGCGCCATGAAAAGTATTTCTTCTTCATCGAAACTAAAGAAATAGTAAAAAAATATCATTCACCTCAGTTGAATCGATGCTCAAAATGGTACCTACTAGCAGCAGTACACTCGCGTGAACGATTCAGAAATTACTTTTTTGATATTTTTTGATTCAGAAAAAAATATTTGTTATGATGTTTACCGAATTCGTCTCAGTATCCCCTAAAAGAGGGTGTAAAAAATTGTAGGTTAACCCATAACCTGAACAAAAGGGTTGACAAAAAATGTTGTACAATCATTTTAAAGCTCTCCTTGAATCATGTTATTTTAATTAACAAAACTTCCGATCGAACCATTAACAGCAGAATAAGCTTAAAATATTTTATGTTGCAGTGTCTTCCATCTTTGTCTCGAAGCATTTTTATTGTTTTGTTACACAAAATGATTCATACACACTGATTTGTCAAGTTGCTAAGCAATATTTTACGGAGCGTCCTAAGGTTACATTCAGTTTTGAATTATGGTTTTAGTCTGGCCATATTCGAATGTTTCAGCTAGCCTTCTTTATGCTTTACTATCACTGTTTGCACCGAGGTTTCTCAGAAGCGATAACATTCGTGGTGTGGACTAAGAAGTCGGAGAGTAGTGCTCGTGTAGTAACCTAATAATTCTGTTAGGGCGACTGAGTATAGTAATATAGGGACCATAATGCATTTGTGACTGGGGTCGTTGAATACAAAAGAAAATCTTCCAATGCAGTACAAAAGAAAAATATAGCAATAAAGAATAGAAGTTATAGAAGCTACAGTGAGTGTAAAAAGTATTCGTACGACCTTTAAATTGGAATAACTTTTTTATAATTGTACCAAATAACAATAGCAACTAAAATATAAACATAACTGCAGCTTTATCGTAAATAAAAATCCTTTCAATCCTCTGTTGCTTTGAATAATAAGCCATCATGAGACGCTTAACAATAATATATTCTTCATCTAGAGAACACACCGTGCACATATCTATATATTGATAAGCAGAGCTAATAGATTCAATATTCTGCTGTTATCAATCTTATCGATGTCCATAGACGTTGCGTGAAACATTTTTAGTTTAAAAATGAAGCTCACGTAGCATTCTAATACCACTTTGGAATTGGACTACGTCTCGATGCTCAAGGTCACTTGAAGGGCAGCTCTCAGACATACTCGAATACGTTTTAAAGTTCACCGAGAGATGCAGTAGAAAAAAATATCCTTCGCTGGAAAAAATACCAGTGGAACGATCCGAAAAATGCTACTGTTAAAACAATTTTTAGTTGTTATCGTTTTAAATATTTGTCGCATTATCAAGATTGTAGGAGATAGGAGAGCTCTGTATTGCAATTAAACAAAATGAAAAATGAATTAACAATTACAGTTTAGTTACATTGAATTCTGTTTAAATTTTTATACGAATTACTAACAATATAAATTATATAAAATGGAGGACCACGAGCGAGAGTAACAAAGTATGATATAATTATGATAGCAAGACCACGGGACGAACGAGTGCGAGGCGAAACAGAGAAGAATGTTTACAAAAGTCAGAAGCAAAAAATAACATATAGGCGGAAATAAATTTGTGGAATGCGCGGTGGACTCAAAAGGAAAAGATAAAGAGCTCTAGGTGAAGATTAAAGGACGGGATGTGGCAAAGTTGTATGAAACTTGGGTGACGGGAAAAGGCTGAATGGAAATACCGGCGAGAGTTAGTGGGGGAATGCACGCGAAAAGACAATGGGGGTGGAAGATGGCGAGAAGAAAAGTGAGATGAATTGGAAAGCGATGGAGAATAAGTACGGTGTGCATGTAGGGACATTAGGCTGCCGGTATGGCAGGTTTACGTGACTAGGGAAGAAAGGGAACGGAAGAAGGGTGAGAAAGTTACAAACCAAAATGGTTGCTGCTTTTTACGATTCTTCCGAAAGACGGAGAGACACCTCTTTTGCACCAATTTTTGTGGATAGTTTTCAATTTACCTCAAAAAAATAAAGGTCCAGCGGAAAATCGAACTATACCACGCGATAGAGCAGACTTTTATCTTGAGAAACCATCCTATTAAGTTTGGAACCTCGACGTTTTTTTCGCACCAGAAAGCAAAATATCTTCGCCCGACATGAGTTGTCGCCAGTGGCGCTCACCACTAGAACGGTCGTTGCCTCTCCGTCTTTAATGATTGTTTAAATATGTTTAAACAATCATAATGTATTAATATTGTATATCACTGGATTCGGGAAAGTCTACAGAATCTTTTGCTGTAAAGAACAATTCTATATATTTTATAATAACATCACAATATTTGTTCAAAGTTGAAAAATATGTTTTTTTCTCAAAGCCGTTCCTTAAAAAACTGTGCGTATAGGAGAAAAATTAAGGACAGATTCGGAATCAGCGCAAAAAACTCTATAAAAAGGACCCAACAGTATATTGGGAACATAAAAAAAGTTGAAATTTGTTGGACAGTGTAATTAATATGTGAAAATTCCGATTTGTCACAGAGTGAAGTAGCATACATCTTGATCATATTTTCCATTTTTTCCAGAACAAAATATTAAAAAATTGCTGAGTTATTCGCAGAGTTTTTGAAACGTATTTTTGCAATCAAATTAGAAGGCATTATCTAAATGTAAGATAGAATTTTTAAGAAATGCAGCAGCCATTATAGGTTTAGTGTTTTGTGTTTTGATAATACGAAGATTTTTCGGTGGTCAAGTTAGGAACGTATACGAAAACACTTTAAATTTCAAGTATGTATTTGGTTGCAGTGATATAACTTTGTCTAGATTCATCTCACCACTTGAAACTACTGTTCCGCTGTCTTTCAACGTTTACTCTCCTCGGCCCTTACTGTGCTCTTTGTAACGTCCATTATCGTCTTCTTGACTCTCCACCTTATCTCTTCTAACTACATCCACCTACGCCCATTTTCTCTTTCTCCCAGGATCTCTTTTAGTCTTCCGACACCTTATTTCTCTCCCCCGTGTGAGTACTTCTCAAGCACGTGTGTCTTGTGTTTCTTTTACTCCTCCTCTCGCATGCTATACACACAGTGTACACATAAATTGTACGGGCGAAACTTCACCAGCATCTTTTTCACAGACTGTACCCCTGAAAGAGGTGGCGGAAAAACCTGGAACGCATTTTTTCGCTACGCCCTTTTAACCCTTTTGCCACCGGATAAAACCGTGACGGTATATATTTGTAACATTAACCCCTTGGTAATATCGAGTCAGCGATATGATTTCAAACAAAATAAATTATTCATTTCCTTTTTAGGAGTACACCGTCACGTTAGATTAAAATTAAATAATACTTTTCGGTAATTGTTAAATAAAATAGATTTAAATAAATTTTCATTGCAGGCTCACATAGACTTTTCTAATGTATCCTATCCATTGAATCTGTAAATTAATAAAATAAATCGCCTTTTGATATACAATTTTGTAAATCAATGTGCTAAAATGAGATTAAGAGTGAGCCTTTGCGATTTATCGATAGCTTAATTTTGAATACGTTGTAAATTCATTATGCTAATAGAATTTATGACTTTTCAGGGCCGGCACACCAAGACTGGTCAGTTGGCAGCCATCAAAGTTATGGACGTCACAGAAGTAAGTATTGGTTCAGGCGTGATTACAATTCCGGTCACTTTCTTTTTATCGATAATAATGTATTGAAATTAATCGAAATGCAATTCAGTATATCAAGTTAGTCAGAGAAATGGATGAAAGTAGAGTGCAGATGTATTCCTTTATCTTTTGTATTTGAAAACCTACTACGCTCTGAGCGTATTATGAACACTCCTCTTATTTAATAAAGATTTTTTATTTATTTACCGGACCTTATTTTTTATCTTCTTAACGCAATGCCTGTTCATCGCTTATTATTATCATCATCGTCGTCACTAAATATTGCTAAAATAACATTGTTATTTTATATTGCAAAATACATGTTTTTATAAAGTCAATTTACAGAACATGTACATATATTATTCTAATTATATGATGACAATTCTTATATCGAACAGATCGTTTATAAATAATGATTTAATAATTAGAAAGTTCTTTAGGAACTGTAAAAATTGAAAATGGAAATTGTGTCTATAAATTAATCATTTTTATTAAATCAATTTACGAAACAGTGTAGAAACTTCTTGCGAATGGAAAAAGGAAAAACGCGTTTACAAATTAATTGTTTTCTAAGCGATCTTGAAAATTTAAAGCTCCACCTCTGACCTTTTCGATCATGGTGCTATTTCTTGAATCTTCCCTTGTGCAACGTAGAGGAAAATAAATCGATGCGAAGGTGCAGAAAAAAAGATTAGCCCCATCAGTGATCTCACACTCTTTGTCGGCCAATCAGTCTATTTTCCGTGAAAAATATTAACTGGGACAGCTAAAAATGAGAATAAAGGTTCTTGTCGCGCATATACCCGTCAGATTCATTTATCCCCTAGTTCGTTAATAATTTTAATGAATATCAAATGGTGGGGTTAGTAGATGACGTAACGCTGGGCAGATTTTAATGAGACACCAGCATTTGTGATGAGAGATCAGCATTTTTGAAATCATGATAATTAATGTGAAATTCTCGGCAGCTTGTAAAACCGGCTAAAATAAAAAGAAGATTCGACGGTCGATGCAATCTGGAATTTTCTTCGGAAAAAAATATAATTGACGAAATTGAAGGGTTGAAAAATATTAAATGCACTTTTCGATTGAGTTTTTAATCAAAATTATAATATTATTACTATGAATCTTTATGGATCCTTCTGAATCCATAAGATTATCCTTATGGATTGTCGCCAAATTCAATTTTTAAAAGCGAAACTGTGCAAATGGGGAATTATGTAACAGTCTGCAGATCAGTTATTATTAGACTGTGGTTGTTTATGCAGTATGCAATTCTCTTAGACGAATTTTAAGAAAATTTGAATCAAATCAGATCTTATTTTCTGTGGTAGTAGTCTTTTCAGATCGGAAATAAATTAAAATCGTACTAAATTACGTCGAATTCTATACTCTAGCATTTTTTGACAATTTTCAGAAGCCATAATTGCATAAAGATCCGCAGTCTAATTTTATTATATTCACTGGTCACTTGTTTCATGGGTTGTTAGTACAGCGATTTTTATAAATGTGGAGATATTGAGCTTCGGATCTTCGAAGTTGGTATGCTCGTGATTTTCTATGTAGGTAGTAACCGCTATCGTTGTGTGTTCATCATTCAAACAGGTAATACAGAATGATTCCGATTTCTGTGATTTCCAACAAATCCATGAATCATTCTTCCAGTTCTTTATCTCCCAGAAGACATTATGTATCAATGGAGTTTCAAATATTTAAATTCATTGGTTACTTGTTTCATGGATTGTTAGTACATACAGCGATTTTTATAAATGTAGAGATATTCAGCTTTGGATCTTCGAAGTTGGGATGCTCGTGATTTTCTAGGTAGTAACACCGCTATCGTTGTGTGTTCATGATTCATGCAGGTAATACATACATAATGATTCCCGTTTCAGTGATTTCCAGTAAATCCATGAATCATTCTTCCAGTTCTTTATCTCCCAGAAGACTTTCTGTATCAATGGAGTTTCAAATATTTAAATATATGGTTTACAGTAATGTTTTGCAATCAAAACTACTGGATCAGTCACGATAATTGGTTCCAGATTTTTCATTTCACAATTCTTAACGATATTAAAAAATTACAAGAAACAGATATGAAAGTTTTCATTTAGAATTATATTTAGATCTAATGTTAATTCAATAATGAAGAAAATATCTTAATCAAGAAATTCACCGTGGACAACATTTTTATTTTCAGTTTGAATGTACTTTTAATACACCTCGTATAACTGTAGAATTCCATTAACGCAACAACTAATTGTCAAGAATTTTCCAGAATTTTTCTAGTCTGAAGACGTATCGTTATTATCTGTCTTACAATAATGGCATTTACGTTTATCTGTCAGCAAGTTGATAGATAGGATGAGATTAAAATTGAATTGTAAAAATGAGTCACTAATTACTAGTTCTAATTGAGGACACTTCAACCGTAAACTGTCGTATTTCATTTGCGATTAAAATAGCCCATTATATACCCTATAAAAGAAACTGTTCCTACATTCCATCATGGACCTTCATGAAAATTTACATAACTACATTTAAAACCGACCTGGCCAACACGCGACCCGCCAGGCGATTTTATATTTCTATTGAAACTTTTGTTTCTCGTAAGATATTTTGCACAACGAATTGTATGTACTTTTGGATCCACATATGTTTGTGAAGCCAATTTAGAAGACCAGCTAACAAAAGATATGCAACGTCGAACATAAATATAGATTTACAAAAATTAAGTGAAAGAAAGGATAAACAAATATCTCATTCATTAAGACTCGAGAGTTAATTATATTGAATCATAGTGTAACAATAATGTTTTATTCAGTTTGTATTTGTATTACATTTTTTAAAAGCATGTTTACCTAAAGTGCGGCCCGCTGTAACGTTACGCGTTATCAAAGTAGCCCGTGAAACCATTTGGGTGTGTGTGTTGGCCAGGCCTGATTTAAAATATTACAAAATTTTTTATCCCAAAAAGAGTAAACCGAAAGTTTTACTTTTGAAGTAAATCGGCCAGAAAAAAGGTCCTGATTAGATAAAAGCCTGTATAAAGGACACAATACCCATGTCTTTCCTCCTGAATAAAGAAGGATTTTTTAATGTTGTATAAATAGTACAGAATACTTGAAAGTTTGATTGCGCTTGACGTTCCTTTGGGGACGGTGTTCGTTTATTGTTCACGCTTCCCTGCTCCTTCAAACATGCTCCTCTACTTCGCAGATTTGTTGAAAGGTCAGAGAGTTGTTTGCGACGTCTGAACGCACACAAGTATTCTCCTATTTAGGTCTTATTCGGATTGCCAGTTAGATTTTCGAGTAACAGTTGATTTACATCATCTTCGCTTTTACGCGAGCGTCAAAGCTGCTATAGTTCATTCAAACTTCACCAACTAGTTGGCGAAACTGCACTACCTCCTCAAAATATAAATCTTTTAAACATTCAGATACATGACATACTTGTTAGTTGTACTAAAATATTTTACTTTGAATTATTCTGTGCAATTACGGCGCAATAATGGTGCAACCTCTCTGCGCCCTTGGCAGTTGAAAAAAAGAGCTGTTTCTATGTCCATTATAGTACACAGTGTGACTCACACAACATAGAAAACATCTTCGTAATTTATGTTCAAGGTACCATATGTTAAGCAACGTTTTTTACATTGCAGCTTGCATAAAATGTTTGAACGGTAACGGACACTGTTTTGAACATATTAGAAAAACGTTTGCACAGAGAAATAAACAATTCTAACATAGAGCGAGCACGATAAATTATCTTGTAAGAGTAACTCCGTTGAAGGTTAACTGGTACAAAGCACGATATCCAATTAGTACATGTACAATGTACAATTGCTAAGATGTGACACTCCTATAATCTTCCATGTGAAATATTTTTATTTCTTATCATGTACATCCATGTAGATTATGAACAGGGCTCTCATTCAAAAACTTCTTCCATCACCACGAATTCGATTCGCTGTTCACTGCTTTATCGTTATATTGCAGACAAGCTATTTCATGCAGGAATCATCCAGGATAACTCACGAAAACGCTGTTTCCCTTAAAGTTTGTTCTTTACTCGTTATTTCGCGAAACAATAAGCCTTTATCCCGATTGCCTCTAATCCGTTTTATGAACTTTCAAGTGACACCTCTTCTGGCGTGCACAGTTTTCGAACAGATAAGTACTTGCGAAAGTATCCGAGCGTTCTTCAAACACCGATATAAAGCGTAGGCACGAGTCTGGAATCGGTGACAAACCGTATTATGTATCCTTTCGTGTGCCATAAACTGCCCGATCATAAGCTACGTTTTCCCAGTGGTGTCATAATTAGAAATTCTTCGAGATACGTCCTTTCTTTATAAACGTGAATAAATCGATTTTTTAAAAATAAAAAGTATAAGTCGAATCATCTTGATCAACTTGAATCTTTTTGAAAGTAGAGTCTTTCAAAGGAAATTATTAAAATAATTTCTTGGAGTAGGCCAAAAAATTGTATTAGCTCAATGCAAAAGAATCGATACATTTTTATTGTATTTATTTTTAGTGTATTTTTAATACACGACAGATTTTATACATTTATGGAAAAAGTGGTTAGAACACTTACTAAGCAATTTATAAAATCTTTTCTTCTGAACATAAGGATAAAAATTATTTTTAAATGTCAATATAAAGCCATTGATTTTCCTATGTTTAGTGTTTTCAAATTTGATGGACGCCCAAGATCAGGCTAATCACGTGCACTCGAGATTACGTATAATTTCACGGCACCGTCTCGTGACCATTTATTACGTCTTTTGATCATTAACATGGTAGCTCTGCGCAAACATGTATCACTTTCGAATTAGTGGCTCGCCGAATGGGCTTTGTGGTACACTTCTAAATGCTTGGCACAACATGAGTCACGTGCCTTGGGTGTCACAACCTTCATCTTTATCGCAACCTTCGCGTTGCTCAATTCCAGTGCATCCTTTCCGTATTTACATCGTGGCCGCGACAGTGTATCCGTTCTCGATTCCAATTCCAACAGTCAAGTACACGAAACGATTCGGCTATTCTTCCGCGAGGGGACCCGCGACATCTCCTTCTTTTCTTTGTCCGCTATTCCTGGCTGCATCGGTGTCGTTGCTCCTCGGTACTCTTTCATATTCTATCTCCCCACAAAATTAACTCTCCGTATGTTTTTCGCGATAACCAAACACCTCGTTCGGTGTTCCATTCTATTTTTGCGGGCGAAAACCCGCGTTCCGACACGTGTAACTCGTGCTCGGCAGAATGCACCCCGTGGGATTCGAAAAACCATGATTCCTGAAGACAGCGTCCACGGAAGTGTCGTTCCCGTCGCAAAGAATATCTACGGCAATGCCTCGATACATGTCAAAACTTCTCACAGACTCAATGGTAAAATCATTTTTTTTTTCTGAAACTGTTGTTAATATATTTGCAACGCTTTTCTGATTAAAATGATACCAAACACGACACAATTCCCGTCATATTTACTTGCTTAATCCACGATATAGTAAAACCTCTGTTATCCGAATTAATGAGTGTTTAGATGATAGATTAAATCATTATAGATTCGTACAATGAATTATGTTGGATATACAATCGCTTTAGATTGAAGCAGAGTTGCCAGATGAGGATGCACGAATTGAGGGGAAATGTTACCCTCTCTCCTCCAGTACAAGATTAGTCACGTGACATTGTGACGCGTAAGAGAGTGTCGTGGAAGGGGAAGGTAAAATGGGACACAAGTCCTAATCTGGCGACTCTGGATTGAAGTATCAACTAATAATTGAAAATTCCGATATCGGTTCGGATAATTGAGGTTCCACTGAATCATGAATTGAACGAGCATGTATGTGTTCGGAATTATGGCATGTTTGGGCTCGTTTTAATCAGGAAACTGTCGCGAATATTATGCTAAAGAACTACTCATAGAAAAAGTAATTAAAAACTTATGGACAACAATGCACGTTATTCTGATATCATTTCATTGGCCAGCTATCTTCCACCTTGTTCTCTATCATATTCGGTTGTTGCAGATCAATACGTTGATTTTATCCTCTTCATGGTCGTGTTGTTCGCACAGACATCAAGATTGTAAATCGTTCTGTATACCCTTTCTGACTATGTAGATGTCTATCAGATTCGGTTGTAAACTCACATGTAAAAAGGTTGATTCTGCTGATGTAGACTGACATCATGTTTATTAAATAATCGTGTACTTGTAATCAAAAATTCAAGCCTTTTGTTTTGATTATTTGATTAGATTGAGTCACTATCATTACCGTTTCTAGGAACAAATTGCAATGAAGCATTTATCACTCCGATGCCTCGTACTCAAACTACTTGATGAATGGCGACGAGTCATTGAAAATAATAGTGAATAGAATTGATTAATATACGATTGTTGCTCCTTGTAGTAATAAATAAAATTAATCACACTCCTAGGAGTAAACATTTCACACTTCTATCTCTTATTCCCTATTAAATTAAACTATTACACATGAAAAGTTTATTTCACTAATTGACACATGCTGCATTATTTTTACAGACGTATCGCCAAGTCTGACAATAAACTCATAGATAATAGTGTACAGTGTGTACACGATTTGATAATCTGGCGTCTGTTTTCGGATTTTTTCTCTTTATTTTTTTCCGTCTACTGTCATCAACAATACCCTACCAACGCGGATGGGTATAGATAATCAGTTTAGATAAGAAACGTTCAAGAAGGCTAATCGCCAAGCTTGAGCATGATGAGGAAATTATGTTTCACTAATTCTCTTATGCACGTACCAAACACGAAATTTTCTAGTTGAATCGACACTTTAATTTTACGAAATTCGAACCTCTAGTGATCTGTTTATTAGAAATGTTTAATGTAGGGAAAATTTTGTTTTGAATTATTTTCTTTTTCTGATATCATCGTTGTAGGTCAGCTGCAAAGCTAGAATGAGATTAAATATTATTTTATAATTTTAAAAAAATGAATCGATGATAGTGGCTCGCTTCCTTGGATGTGACCTAATTCGATCCGTTTTAATAACAGGTTTAATAAACAATGTTTATAAATTACTACAGCTTGCGCTGATTGCGTACTGATCGATTAAGAAGTGGCATAGGTGTTGTAAATCATGCATCAATTCTAAGATAAGAATAAAAAATTAAAATTATGCAACTGTACCACGTAACACAATTGATAAATAATCACACGTTTTATTTGTAACAAGGCTATATGATCAAGATTGAAAAATTAGAAATGTATTGCGTTGTTTAGATAATAAAATTATGTTCTTGCCATAACAGCAGTGGCTTTTGACTCTACAAGGAGAAACTCATAAGTTAAATCAATGTAGCATTCTCCACACACTTTCATCCTTTGCTTCTTAATTCAGAGCTGTGACCTATGATAACAATTTTAAAGCTACTCAAAGTTTTTATGATGAAAATTATTACAAAAGGTGTGGCATCACAAATGTATAAATGTTTCGATGTACTTCTAACATGAATCTCTATTTCAGGATGAAGAGGAAGAAATCAAATTAGAAATAAATGTATTAAAACGGGTGGGTACGAGCAGCAAAGAATATTTCCAAAAATTAAATTTGTCCTCTAGGAGGTATAAGTATTAAGTTGATTGTTGTTGAAATTGCAGTATTCGAATCACAGAAATATAGCAACGTATTATGGTGCCTTCGTGAAGAAGTCGTCACCTGGGAAGGATGATCAGTTATGGTTGGTTATGGAATATTGCGGAGCTGGCTCCGTCACAGATCTTGTGAAGTCAACGAAGGGCCAGAGTTTGAAGGAAGAATGGATTGCCTATATATCTCGAGAGATATTAAGGGGACTTAGTTATCTTCACAGCAATAAAGTTATCCATAGGGATATCAAGGGGCAGAATGTTCTCCTAACTGACAATGCCGAAGTCAAGCTAGGTGCGCTATGCTTTCTATCTCACCTAACTTTGCTTATTTTAATCTCAGAAGAGCTAAGCGCCGCTATGTCAATCAATTTATTCACGTAGATTTATCTTCAACGTTTTTATTTCACTAACTGTAAAATAAAAAGTGCTTCTTCAATAGCTGAACATAATCTTTTCAAAATATTCTAGCCAAGAAAAAATAGTACATTTTGTTTGATTACACTGTTCGACGAATATCTTAACTTTTTAAATGAAATTTGGCAATTTTATTGTAGACAATTTTGGGTAAATGATTAATCGTTTGTCTTCTGCGTTATAGTTGACTTCGGCGTGAGCGCACAGTTGGACAGGACAATAGGTAGAAGAAATACATTTATCGGTACGCCGTATTGGATGGCGCCGGAAGTGATAGCTTGCGATGAAAATCCAGACGCCACGTACGACAATAGAAGTGATCTCTGGTCACTCGGAATTACAGCCTTAGAAATGGCTGAATCACAACCTCCGCTTTGCGACCTTCATCCAATGCGAGTAAGTACAAGCGTGCTGATGCTTCCCTTTTTGCGCGGCCCGATTGCCATGAAGGCGGATGACAACATTTAATTTTTTTTTTCAATCTGATTACGCGCGACAGGCCTTGTTTCTAATACCGCGTAGCCCTCCGCCAAGACTGAAGTCGAAGAAGTGGTCGAAGAAGTTCCACAGTTTCATCGAAACGGTGTTAGTGAAAGATTATCATCAGAGGCCATACACGGAACAGCTCCTTAAGCATCCTTTTATCCGGGACCAACCGACTGAGAGACAAGTCAGGATACAGCTCAAAGACCATATCGATCGTTGTAAAAAACGTAAACAGGAGAAAGGTATGCTAATTAGAGGGGTACGCCGAATGGGAGAAGCTGCTGTAACCGTTTCAATGAGTATTGATCTGAAATGCTGTAGGATAAACGTTTCTCAGATAATCAAACACCCGTTCGATTCACTGTATAGCTGCATTTCGTATGAGAAATTATTATTTATTATTAGACTGTGAATTTTACGCATTTGTAATCAAAGTCAGTGGGACAAGGCAGTATATGCATTGTCTACGTAGGCGTATATATCAATCCTTCTTACTTTGCCACTGTCCTTGAGCTTTGATTAGACCCAATTCGCATGAAACTCATTGAAATGATCGCAGTTGCCTCGATTTGTATCATAAGTATACTGCAAGCTTCAAAATCTCAACAGTAATTTTAACAACTTTTTATTAACATTTGTCGGATACATAATTGGAACATGTTTGCATTGTAGAAAGAGACGACTATCGGTACAGCGGTAGCGAAAACGAAGAGGATGAGCCAGCATTGGCCGGTGAACCATCGTCCATCGTTCAAGCTCCTGGCGGTGATACATTGCGCAGAAATTTCCAACAAATTCAAGAGGGTAGGACTCTGACACAAGAAGTGCCTCCTCAACCACCTGCTGCTAAAGACAAACCGAGCAACAGATCACAAAGAGATATACCAGAGCCAGGACCACCTGCAAGACCCGCCATTCCACACAGATTAATTGGTCAGTTTGATAACGTATTAGTATCTAAGTCCTCTGACAATTTACATAACCTTTCTATTAATACTTTTATGACCAGCAACATATAATTTCGTCCTATCGATTCGCCTACTTGAAAATTCAAATGGTTTATCTTAAGTTAGTTTAGAAATAGGATTTCTATTTACGTATTTCCTGTTATATCTGCAACTGCAACTCTATTTAATACCCATACCTATACCTATGTAATGCCGGTATCAAAATCATACTGGTTTTAAGTTCCTGCTTTAAAGAATATGAAATGGTAGGCACAAAGCATCCCCTAATGATAGCGTTAATAGGATTGCGATAATGAGATTGGTCAGGCTTTAACAATTTACTACAGCTATGTTTGCGCATTGTAGTAGTTCCAGATCCGCAGCCACCATCTCGGCCATTACCACCGACACCCCGGGACGACCCTCGGCAGCCTCACAAAGTGTCAACGCCGCCCTCTAATCATCAACCACCTGTCGCCAGTAGTGGCAGTGGAAACTCCGGTGGTCAATCCGCGTCACAGCGAAACAGTCATGTGTTTAAACCTATGGTAGGCTTCTTTGGCTTCGTTCACTGATGACCGATCTTCTCTACGTCACCACTTCTCTCTCTCTCTCTCTCTCTCTCTCTCTCTCTCTCTCTCTCTCTATTTCTTTTTCTATCTTTCTCTTTGATATTGTAACTCCTTTTCTCGGCATTCACAACACGCCAATGAAAACTAATATACGTAGCCAGATAACTATACTTGGATCATGACGATTTGTAGAAAGGCACATGCTAGTTATGTTTTACTTTGCCATCTTGCTGTCTGTCAGTGACACACGCACACACACATCACACGCGCACACAAATCCATAAGAGTGTCTCTTTTCACATGGAATACTGTTCTCTCACGTATACTATTCTTGTGTCCTCCTTCTGCTGCATTCTTATCGTACGAATTGCACGCGGAGTTTCGCTCTATTTCGCCGATATGGCGTGCACGCACGTAGACGCGCATTTAAGAACACACGTTTGTCTCCTGATGCACTTCGACACGCGGAACATGAACACTATGGACATACACACACGTGTTATTTTAATGGCGCAGAGTATTTAATTTTCATAAATATCCAGAGTGTACAGTAGTTATATTCGATTTCTTTCACATCTGTCCTCAGTTATCTTATTTTCTAATGATTTTATTTAAAGAAAGAATTCTCTATTCCTTGAAAATCATTTTCTTCGAAGATGTTTTTAATTGTTTTCATGAAAATTATGAATGTTAAAGTTGAAGCAAAAAATTCTTAAAGTTCAAAATGTGAAATGAAATTTCTTTTGAAAAACTGGAGGTGTGTTGGAGTAAATCGACTTTTACCTTCACGTTCAGCGCCTCAAAATCTATAAGAATCGTCTATTGATTATCGAAACGCAAAGTTGGTGTTGAATAGCGTTATTATCAAACGTTTAACTGTTCCGGTACACATTTTGACCATCTTGAGTTCCACATAAAGAAAAATTCTGTTGTTTAAAATCCCTGAGAGTCACCCTATATGGTATACATAATCCCTCTCGTACTTGAAATTATTCGGTTTTTGTTTTTTTTCCATGTTCACACGTACCGTAGCTGCCGCCAAGGAGGCCGGAGGTAAGAACACAACACTTATTTTTCTCTTTACATGTTACATTGTTAACCCCACATCTCTACACAGGATCACATTTGACCTTCTCCCTTGTACACGTAACATTGCCGATTATTTATACAGAAGATCTACCAAACAGTCACTCTACATAAGCTATAAAGCCAATTGTTTCGTCTCATGGATATTATATATATTTTTCTATATAAATGACATACACAATCCGCTTGTTTTAATCTCACGCAGAGTACTAATCAACCTTTAGAATTTTCTCATTTAACCAGTTCGACCGTCACCGATTTTTCATCGCCCTGTTGCTTGATGCACATTTATCACTTCCTGGTATGCTTCACCAAAAATCACCTGAATGTCTGCTCTCATCGGTTGAGTTATGCGGTGTTTAGATGCGCAAACACAACACGTTCCCTCATGTTTCGAGAAATGTGTTCGAATCGCGTATCTTTATATCGTACGATAAATTATGAATTTTTTTCAATTTTGATTTGAAAACTATAATACAGATCACATCGAAAATGCTTTACCGAAATTTATTAGCTCGCGTGGGAAGATTGTACCGTTATCTTGAGTGTAAATGTCATCGATAACTTTATTCAAGAAATCTGAAAAAATAATGTACATAGTATGTACAATTCCACCATTGGTCTCTTAAATATCAATTCTAATAATCTGTACTTTCTTCTTTTACAACACGAGTGTAATGAAATTAAATCATTGATTAAATAGAATTATCACTAGACTGCGGATCTTTATGCATTTATGAAGAAATTGGTTGGGGGAAATATAAAACAGTAAAAGATTTTAAAAATACAAGAATGTTGTAATATTGGTTTTAATGTAACAAAGTCGTTAAAAGATGAAATCAATTTTTATGCTATTCCTGCTTCCCACAATCAATGCAAAACATGTTTATTTTGCATGAAAATCCGCAGTCTAATTATCACACTCTGTTCACCTTTTGAAACACTCAGCTCTAAGATAGATATTTGCGATGGCAATTGTTTGCACATCAAGTAAAAAACGGTAATAAATTTCCATGTGATCTAACAAAAATGATTAGCAAATGATTGGAATATTTCTGTTTGAAATCGATTTGAAACGTTCGAATGTAAATTACAAAGTACAGAATACAGAATGATGAACAAAAACGAAAGCTTCAGCAGGGTTGCCTAAGCACAATGCGTCTTAAAACTTCTCTGCCACTTTCTTTCTCTTTTCGCCTTGCCTGGCTGTTTGATGGTGGCTTCTAGAAAATTTTCGGAGGTGTCTCGAAACAGTGACTAACGGGGTTGTGCGTGTGTGCGTGTGGGTGGTAGGACTTGGACATGCTGGCCGCTCAACTCAACGAGCTTGGTGTGTCACAGGGCCCAGAGGCCCCGCCAAGGCCGAACAGACAGCATAAGGGCCCTGCTGCATCATCCACATCCAATTCCGTTCAGCCTGCAAGCAGCAACGATCAGAATAACAAACAGATGCCGCAGTCTTCCAGTATTCTTGACCAAGTGAGTATTATGACCAGCTGTGCAACTAAACAGGTGAAATATTAGTGACAAGTCAAATTCAAAATGTGGTGGTTTGAATTCACAATCCATCAAGAACTTAACTGGACCAAGAACCAAAAACTACACCACTCCACAAAACTGAAGAAACTTATGAAAATATTCTGATATACTGATCTCTATTTTTATTGACCAGTGTCTTGTACTAGCAATATTTTTTTTAGTTTAGTTACGGACTGGTAAAAATAAAAATATTTTTCTTCTACAGGCTTTGTCCGTAGAAAGCGACAGCGACGACGACCTTGAAGATGCTGGGGGAAATAACGCGAGAAATGATGGTACCTTACTCGCTAGCGATCCACCGAAGCCTCTGTGAGTAAAACACTAATATTTTTAACATTGAACGTAATTACTTCATTGATAAAAATGTATTTGTATGTGGTCATTGGAAAGATACTGCTAAAAATTCATATTACTTGATGCTTTCTATGCCATGCATATCTTATCAAAATATATTATGTATTGAAATTTATTTGTTAACTACCAAAGTACTACAAGAGACTTCAATTTCCTAAAGGCATAGAAGGCATTAATTATTGTCGAGTATAATCATGGCATAAATACTGAAACAATGTTCCCCACATTTTCAAATGTAAATGTCAGATAAAAAATTAATTCATTCAGTCTGTCATATTAACATCAAAAGATGAGGATATTACTAATTTTATTAGGTCATCTCATAAGACATGTTATGAAAAAGACACATTATTTGTAAGTATATTTTAAAATTATTCAGTACTTCTACAGTACAACAAACAAAATGAAAAAGTGAAGTAGATTTGGAGTACTGCAAAAAGCAAAACGCAGCTATTCAAGAAGGTACGAAATGTTGCAACTGTTTATTTTACACTGTTGAGATATGCTCTACATTAATCTACATAATCATAAAAAACTTCCTGCAGGAGCTCATTAGGAACCTAATGAAGAACTTCGAAATACTTCACCATTTTTACGCTTCTGTTGAAAATAGCTGTAAACTTACGAGCTAATGTTAAAATATTTTACTATTTGCTCATTAATTTACATTTTAAAGTACCAACCATGGTAATTTTGTTTTATAACTCCGTTGTACTTTATCCGCTTTTAATTTTTTCCTGACTTCAAATGGCATACTTTTTTCATTTCACAGAGGTACTTGATTGCTTATGGCAATCTCCATTCTGATTTTCCTCTGGTAAAAAATGATACAGAATGTTTTTATTTCGCATAAAGAACCACAGTGTACTGAACTTCTGAGATGACCTAATGGTTCATGTAAATAAAGAGGTGCAATCGTTTGTTATAATAAAATAATCGAACGAAAAGTTAGTCATAATTATGATTATTTAACCCTTGTCAGGGCAACCAGGCACTCAGGCGCCCATTTATTACGTTTCTTTTAACAATGTTTCCAAAATTACCAAACCGTTCTGAATGTCCATTCTTTGTCCAAAATAAAAGTTTATGTAAGCAAATGTTAAGCACTAAAGTTTTAAAATATGATCTGTACATTTTGGTTGCCACACAAAGGTTAAATAGTTTTAAAACATAGTACTTTAATTAATCATACTAATGTCATTCCGTTTCATCTTTCATTACGCTTCCATACATTGCTTCGCATCGTCGTCCTCGTCGCATCGCCACACAACGTACGCAACGCATTCCGTGTACCTCGTGCGCCATCACGTGTCTCTGCATTTCTATATCCGTTGCTGCAGACCCGAATTTTCTCCTTTCAGACCGTCTACAGATCCGTCATCGATGTCTTCGCATAATGCTCAGAACTCCCATCATCAAGGTAAGCTCAAAGGTAGGACATCAGGTTTTTGGACCACTTTTGACTTTCCCCAAAGATGTAACCATTCTCATTCATGTTTAATTCAGAGATTAACTCTACATTGGGAAGTCAAAAATCACACGTTTTTCAAAGGAGTTAGACTTGGGTGGGACATTTCTTATTGATTAAACATTAAAACAGTTCCTATAGCTTCGACAAACTTAGGTTTTTAGCTATAGACTATTTTATTTTATAAAAGCAACTACTTGATAGTTTTTGATCTTCTATTTTGCTTTAATTCACCAATATATGTACTACATTATACATATACATATAATAAGAAAAATATGCGTAACCGGTACACAAAAAATGATTTGTCAAACTTATCTCTTCATTCACCATATTTTTGTTCCTAAAGATTGTCCCTAAATTCAGAAGTAGACTTTCTTCACTATTCTAATTTGCAAATTCTCTGTTTAGGAGGTGCGCCAAATAGACCACTACCACCGACACCAGACGAGGAAGAATCAGACCGTACATTAGTCATGAAACGGGTAAGTACTTGCTGCGCATATGTTCTGCAAGTTGACGTCCATACTTATAGTCTAATTTTGATACTATCGTTTTCGTGTATTATGCGAGATCTATCGATATGTATTGACAACTATATAAATCGATATCTCCATACAGTGACTGTATGTGTCTTTCACTCTCTCTTTCTCTTTCTCTCTCTATCTCTCTCTCTTATATATTATTTAATTACGTTTCGATAGAAAAGGGTCGCTGTGTAGCGTTTCTTTATTCCTTCCATCGTGAGTTACCGAAAGGCTCGAATCCAACCGAATAAAGAAAATACAAGCGACCACACTCTGTACATTTTTATTCTTTTTTTTTATGTATTTTACTTGTATGCTTATTGATATTCAGAGATAAGTCAGTAATATCTGTTCACATCTGTGTTTCTAATTATTCATATACAAATTCTTGTTGTAATTGAATCTTGTGCAATTACGAGGCATCCTGGTGCGTTGACTGTACATTCGCTGTTACACAATACATTCCTGCACAGTTGTACACAATTGATGAGTACGTGTCGTCATAGGTTGTACTGTTGCGGTGGTGACATTATAATGAAACATTCGAAAGATCACCCAATCAAACAAAGAAAAGAGAACAATAGCAGAGGTATAGACTAAGTTCAAAGAAAATGAACAGATTTCCATTTCTTTATTCATTGTAAATCTATAACTCAACCATCTTTATAAATGAACACCGATACAACAAACAGGTTTGTTCAACCTTAACTATGTGGTTTTTAAGTCTGGCGACTCATCCGGTGAATATGATGTATATTACTTAACTTGCAATGCATTCTATAGCGAGAGACAACTTCCTCCTCATTGAGGAGCAGCCTCTACTGGAGTCACTGACATTGCCAAAAAGGCAGTTTATTTCCAATAAACCTTTCAATCGAAATGGACAGTGTGAAGCACAAGGGGCAAAGTCGTTATAATGTCACCGCGGCGAGTCTCCTTAATATAACTGCAATTACTGCATCGCACTGCCATCACAGCTGCCACACGTTATGTATCGCCGCACGCAAATTTCTTTTCCTCGCTTCTGTACCATTTTTTTTTTTGTTACCATTATTATTATTCTCGTGCGCGCTCCCTAGAAACTTAGTCAGATGTCAGACGATCGCGCTACGGCTAGCAGCAACCGGCGTTCGGAGGCAGACGAGCAGCTGCTCTTGAAGGAGTGGGATTTCACCCGCTTCTTCCAGGGTTTTAACGAAAGGTTGGATAAGATGAAGCAAGATCACTCGCAAGAGGCGGCCGAGACGAATAAATCCGGTAGCGAGGATCATTCGTCATCGTCCACCGAGAGAACGTTGAAGAAACAGGAGCAGTTGTCGCGTAGGAAGTACGAAAACCATCAGCCTCAGCACCAACAGCAACAGCAACAACAGCAGCAGCAGCAACATCATCATCATCAAAAGCAACAACAGTTAAAGCCGGTGCATAGACGGCAAGAGAGCGATTCGAAGCTTGGCAATACGTCCAGCGCTTTTGCACGTGCTTTCCGCCGTGAGAATTCCGATTTTTTCCCTTCCGCGAGACATTCTGCATATTTACAGAAGTCGGACTCCTCAAGGTCGAGTATATTCGCAAGCGGGAATCGCCGCGGAAGCGAAATTAGTGTCGCCGGTATCGCTGGTAAAAAGGGGAACAATGTGAATGCCGGTGAACCGGTTCTAACAGACTTTTCTTTCGATCGTGACGGTCTTCAGAGGCCACGAAGAGAAAAGACAGAGAGCGAGATCGTTTTCGGTAGTAGACACGAGGGAAGAAGGTTCGACTTTGGACGTGATAAAGATGACACGGCGAGGAGACGCAGTTGTAGGCCATCAGACGCGGTTTCCGCCGCGGTTGACGAAGCGGGAACCATTAAGTCTACGGCCAGTACAACGGCTAGCGAGTACAGCCCCATTGTCACTCAGGTCAGTCCCCATAACGAGCCCTGCCTGTGTGCTTGCCTGAGACATACCTACCGCATACATATTACCTTTTGTCTATACCTTCGGTCTGTTACCTTCATCAATTTTTCAACCTCCGTGCCATACGTGTCCGCATCCCTTGCGTGTCTGTCGATATACTGAGCAACTTCTCTTTCACACGGTTTTCCTAACGTGTTAACCGTGTACCGTCAATCATTAGAATCTGCTACTTTGATCAGTTCATTTCAATATATGTCTTATGTATTTAATTATGTATCAACATTGTCTTAGAATTTGGTCTTGGATTCATTTTATTGAAGATAATGTTAATAATGGTAATTGAATGTAAAGTGTCAAAGTAATTGTTGGGGAGTTTGGTCTTCAACTAATTTTATTTTAACACAATGTTTCATTTTACGAATGAATACGGATTTCGAGGATAGGTACTTCAAAGAATAGTTATAGCAAGTTATAATAATTTTTTGTTTTCATAAAGAATAGTTTCAACATTCTTTTAAATAATGCAACAATAAACTTTAAATGTTTCAACCACAGATAGAGCTAAACTTTTTCCTTCACGGAGTTGTGAAAACAAATAAATCGTGTTGTGCTCCTGAAATCAGCTGGTGTGGGAATATTAGGTTTATGGTTTTGGGTACGACTTTTGCATGAATTTTCTTTTCTTCCTCTTTTATCTTCTTCGTTCTCTACATTTACATTAATCTGCAGAATATTATAATTTCTTGCTGTATGATAGTAAAAAGTTGAGAGAAATGATACAAGAGTTTTATTTAGATTTTTAAATTGAAAATGTATTGTTTTAATTTGTTTTAAGGGGCTGAATTACTTTGCTTTGATTTAAAATCGTAGTACTAAGAATTTGTTCATTTCCAGAGGACAAGATCTTCATTATTCGCATTCGAGACGAACCAAATATTAAAATTTCTCAGATTTTGTAATATATGCACACCGACACGTTGGAAAAAAGAAAGAGAGAACAGAATATCGACAGACATCTTTCACATTGAACTCTTACATCCATTTTCCGACATTTAACAGCATATACAGATCAACATAGAAAGCTAGTCAGCTACGCTCGAATTTTAGGCGCATTTACCAATTATCTATATATCCTGTCTTCATTATTTTGTTTAACATTTACAGATATAAGTAGGAAAGATACATAACTATTAGTGCTATCAGTATTATTACTCTATTATCTTCTCTACTATTTCATTAGATCCTTCATTCAGAAAGGGATGCATACCAGTTTCTATAGTACTGTTGGTATATCATTAACGTATATTTCAATAGTAATACCAATCATATTTAACCACTAACAGTGTGTTTTACCAGTGTAACAAAGGAAGGGGAAGATGTTTACGTGATTAACAAAGCTTCACTAATTCAACATTCGTTTGGTTCTTCGCAAACAAAGTAGTCAAATGATTTTATGATGTGATGTTCAGGACTTATGGTGATACATTCTTCATTTCCTATTTACAGTTTTTCTTCTTGAATACTGTATTCAAACTTTTTCTCGTTTACAAGTGAAACTCGTCGGATATTAAACAAATTTGAAATAATAAGGTTTGGAAGTTGTTAGTTTTGATTTTCTAGTAAGTGAAATAAGTGTTATTTCCTAAGAAAATTGAATTATAGTGTGCTGATTACAACTAACACTTTTTAAAAATCTTCATTAAATGTTTTTCTAATCGGTAGCATTAGTGAATGTATTATATTTTACAAGATATTATATTTTCTATATGAATGACACTAATTTCATTGCCCAGGAGTTAGAATCTTTCAACTAATTTAATATTTCCCGAACTTTCCTTGTTAGTAGGCTGAAAGTTTATTTACGAACGAATGCAGTTTTCCATTCTGAAGATTTATCAGGTCTGAGGAAACATAACTTATATTTAGTTTAGTATAAATTTCAGTAGAAAATACTCACTGTTCATATACATCTTGAATTACCATTTAAAAAATAATAAATTAATGAAACTGAAGAGCCTATAAACAAACCGAAACTTCTTCAACCTTTTTTTAAAAATCTGAAAGAAGATTATAATGTAAACAATAGAATATTAATTAGAACTCTAAATTGTGCGTTTTCACACAATAAATATACTAACGCTTGAGGTTGAATGACCTGGAGTATGATAATCAAATGCGAACGATTAACACTGTGTTAAGAAACCGGTTTCAAAGTGCTTTGTTTTGTTATTGTTATACTTACGTAGAGTTACCGTGTTGACGAAGGCGGTTCCTCCAGGTTGAGGCTTTTCCATTGCGCTAAGGTTGAGCTGACCCCTGCGAATATCCCTAATGTGGATATCGCGAACGTATAATTTCAGCTATTGCCGCTTTTGTCGCTACTGCTAATACTACTGTAATTATTCTTTCTAATGTTACTATCGTCTTTATTAACACTTTCAGTAATACTATTAGGACTAACAAAATATTTTGGATTCGAAACATGTGGTGTTCGTGTTACTGATCGGAAAAGTAATATTCTTCATATAATTAGTAGTCGAAAAATTAAAAAAAAATTAATAGTACGATAGTATGTTCTCTCTAAATGTATAACGTATATTTTGTACAGTGGTCACTAACGACAACACTTTTGCAAAAGTGTTTAACAAATTAATGCAATCCATTTAAATCAATCTATAAACCACGATTATTAAAAGCAAGGAAGTAATGGCAATATTTTTAAATTTTCATCTGTCTAGTTTTTGATTTTTAAATTAATACTTAACCCATTAATATTCATCCTAGAGTGGACTATAATTTAGTCTTGCATCGTAAATTATCAAAATTATAGCAAGTGAAGTATACAGAGCGATTTTCAAAACAGATAACTCAACATTGACTCCCACTAATACATATTCGGACACTCTTAAAAAGAGCATAATTTTTTTAATATTGAAATATACGATTCGAAATTTTTGGAGAAGTTAGAACAATTGGTTTGCTACACAACGTGACAAAAATTTTTGAAAAAAACTGCAAGTTGTCGGAATTTTCGGAAGTTGTCCAAACTAATTCCTCCAGCTTCCCAAAAAAGTTCAAATTGCATAGTCCAATATTAACAAAGTTATCGTTTTTCGAGAGCGTCCGAATATTAATGGAAGTCACTGTATGTGTAAATATAATTTGCAGATGTAGAATAGCATTCTTTGATGTGATGTTTTTGAAAAATTATTTCCCGGAGGTTGGTCACATTTAGCTTTCAATGTGGATGCCGTGTCTGACTATCTCTCGCTATTACTACTTAGCGCGTTTGTTTTCACCCAGTCTCAAATTATTGTGTAAAATATATTTAAATTACATATAATACTAACTTACATTAAGAAAATTAAACTCTCAAATTTGTCAGAGTGACAAAAATTGAACTTGAACAAAGTAGAGATAGTAAATAATAGTCAGACGACAGGTCTTACAATTATCATTCCTACACACCTCGGTAACGAATGTAACGCGAAAGAAATCTACGCCAGTGATTTCACCGCAAAACGAAAACTTTCCAATTCCTAACTTCCATCATCTGAAGGCATAGATCGAATGTGTGGCCACATTGTTATCGGTATCAAACCTGTTACCATCGATACTACTTACTACCACTGTTACTACTAAAACAAACTACTATCACTGCTGCTGCTAATACAGTTCTCCGTCTATTCGCAAAAAGATACAAAAACTAATCCCCTCCTTCCTATTTTTTGAGTGATGCATAAGTTACTTGGTATGCAGAGAAAATGTCAGAATCACTTGTGCAACAGTTATCGTCATTTCAAATTCCGAGCCTAACGAGGAGGATTAACCGCATGGAATTTCTTTGAGGATATACGTCTTGTTTCTGCGTAACACCATCGTGTGAGGGGAAACTGCTAACGTTGCTGCGATCGTCGCGACAATAAATATCGACGCGGGATTCGGAAAACGACCGGTCAACAATTTATTTTGTGGAAGTGCGTCCTATAATCCAACGTCGTTCACGTTACCGTTGACGTCACGGATCTCTCTATACAGGTTCAGTGATTCATTCAAACTTTTTTGTTTTCCACTCTCTCTCTTCTCTTTAACCCTGGAATGGTACCCCACTTTCTCGAACTAGAAACGTCCTAAAAATGCTGTAAAATATAGGAAAACTCTTCAGGTATATAGTTTATCGATAAGGAAATTCTATGTTTACCTCGAAATACAGTAACAACCAGTAAATACATTTTGCTGGGGTCAGAACAGACCCCACAGTACCACTTCAGGGTTAAGATCTTCTCACGTTTTAACAAGACCGTCAGAGTTTCCGTCTCACCGTCTGTCAATGAGTCAAACGTTTCCGTAACATGTCTTCTGTTTATTTACTATTAACCGATGGTCAGTTATACGGTATTGGAGTTACACTTTTGATGATCGAGCATCTACCAAGTAAGGATCCTTGCAGTGGCAAAGCGTGAGGAACATTGAGAATTCGGTTCTATACTAACATCGGTGTGGTATCTTGCGTTGCTTATGTTTCTTCTTGCTTTTCTTCGTACAGATTTGCAGTACTAACTCGAACGGGTTGAGATTAGTCGCTCCACTTTTATACTATTACGGTGACCTAACTGTTTCATTGGAACTGTGAACATTTTGTAGCTTGTGTTGAAATTCAGAAAATCTATCATGGAAATTTATTAAATAATAAATGTATATTAATAGACATGCTTATAATAGACTATGGATAGATACGAATTGGTAAAAATTGATAAATCATTTTTGTAGTTCATTGTCACTTCAAAAATATTTGTAACTTTCCCAAACTTTATACATATAACAGTTTTATGGAAGGTTTTTGTGAAAGTATCAGAACATTTTGTTTGGTGTTGTTCTACGTCGATAATACTAAATGATAAGTAATGCGTTCTCTAGGGTTTTAATGTACATTTTATTTTGAAAAACGTTCATTTCTCTCTGGAAAAGCTGCGAGCAAAGATATTAGTAATAAAATATAAATGTTATATCTGAGATTTTGTTTAACTCACGTAAGTTACATTTTACTGTAATTTACTGAAATTCGACAGAGGATATTCGATTGAGGATAGCATATTGGAATTTTATTTTTGCAATTCATAGAAACTTCAAAGTTGATCTTGAATCTTTTGTATCATAAAATGACTGAATTTTTTAAATTCTATGACACTGATTGTACTTCCATCGATGTCTTCCATAAACCTCTAAATTTAAAAAAATAAAATCCAGAATTTTATTTGTAAACAAGCTTTATTTAGACAAGGTAACAGTTTCATTTGACGTTCGGTTCAGCCAGTGTAACGTTCAACAATAATCGCTCCACAATTTCGCAGCAAGCTGTTTGTTCGGATACATTTACACGGCGAATAATTGGACAGTTATGCGATGCATGTTCATCCGAACGATATCCCGGTGTTCACGTACGCATTTCGGGACGTAAAATTTCACGCATATTTTATTTTCCAATCCACACTCGTAAAACGAGATTCGTAAAACGTCTTCCGAGAGAGAAGAGAAAACGGATCGGAGACAGAACGCAATTAATCACCGTGCTGCCGAGTGCGTGTGCTTTGTGTTAATTGACTCTAATAATCGTCTGCTTGAAAATTGCACGGCCGTGAATGGAAAACGTTTTCGAGAGAGAGAGATTCGTGTCTACGAAACCAAAAACCAAAACAAAAAATAAAACAGACAGATAGAGACCAATGCTCGCAGGGACAAATAGAGTATTGAAAGAGAAAGAAGTGCGACGATAGAGAAACCAGGATGACGGAAACAGATGTGTTAAGAGGAAAGGGGCAATCTATATTTATATAAATATAAAACACCATCCACATTTATATTTATATATACCTGCGTGTACGTATGTCGACGTATGCCGAGCAATAGACGTTGGAGAACCTTACCGGGTATACTGTGTCGAAATCATTGTTTTGCATGACGCTTCTAGCGTGTGAACATGTGTACGATTGTGTACTTGTGTTGCCATGACGCAGCATGTGCCAAGCATGCTTCAATCTGTGTGCTGAATAGGTGTGACTCGCAACTTTGTGTTTTTCTCTTTTATTTAATGTTCGCTGTGATCCAGATGATCGTTGATGTTCATCGTTAGCCGTGTTTAGAGGCCGATGTCTGGAGTCGTTTGTTTTCGCGGAACGAGGAATGTTAGCGCGTGTGTATCTTATAGAGGTGTGCGGGAACCCGAAAATGTCAGGCCGGGTACCTTCTGAATGTTTATACAGTTTGGGTACCTGAAATTGTAGTCTGGTCGGGTTCCTGAAAGTTTGTCGTGTTCGGGTACCGGAAGCTGCAGTCGGATGGAGTCAAATTGAAGTATGACGCCTTCTCATAACTTTCGAATTTTGCATTTTAACTTTTCGGGTACCCATACATTGCAAATTTTCAGGATCTGGACCCGAACCGATCCGATTATAATTTCGAATATCCGAAATCACGTGTATTCGAGCTTTATAAACTGTCGGGATCCCGACCCGATTATCGGGTACCCGAAATTTTCGTGTCCTCGTCCACCTCCAGCATCTTAGCAATAAACACGACCTGTGTGTAGCCACTTCCTCGATTTCTGTAGTGAATTAAACAAACAGCAAACGATTATTGTACGCTTACAGGCTCCACTGTGATGAACTATTATTGCTTAACTCTCGAATGACTAGTTGTTGCCCTTCGTGCTTCTCTCTTTTATTTCGTCATCGATATTTCGTGTGTAATCCCCTTGGTGCGTTGATCGATCATCGATCCATCGTTCGCACCGACATGTGCGCTAAATCTTAAGGGTAGCGTGAAATGCGTAAATCAGTATCAGTGCTTACAGTATTATACGTGTGTAGAAGTTTGTATGTTTGTGTAGATCGTGCGATATTCGTTTAAGAAGTTCGATGTTTTACACAGGAGTCACTGTTTTTCTCAAACACGTAAAGGCAGAGATTTATAGTAATTCGTATCTATAGTTTGTATTGTTACGTGTTCTCGCTGAGTAGGCTGATCGAACGATTAGTTGAAGCGATCATTGTTAATTAATCCGCACATTGCATGAGCTCATTTCTCATTTATGTTTTGCACTGTAGTGTACATTTAAGTATAAATTCGTTGTTTGTTTGTGTTTCCCCCATTTTACTCTGTGTGTATGCAACAGATAAGTGTCTCTTAATTTTTGTTGTTAGCCTTACTACCGATTTACATAGGTTTGTGAGACCGATCGGATAGTTTATAACTTACGATCCGGTAATTATTGTTCTTTCGATTGCTTATTTGCACCATTCTCCCATCTACTTTTACATTCGTTCGTTCCTCGCTTGCGTTTTTTTTAATCTTCCGATGCTACTCTGCTGTCCTGTACCTCGTGATCCGTCGTTTCATCGCTGTCCTTTCTTCTCCGACACCCTTTGCACTTCATTCGATTTTTCCTTTTCGAAACGTCGAGTTTTTATTTCGAGCTTCGTCTGTCGTGTGCCGATACCTGAATTTCTGTAAGCAATACTGGTAAAATTGGAACGAAGAGGATGGGAAGAGATAAATGAAGGTGTTTTATCTTTGATTTAGCATTTCGTGGTACTGGATACAATCAACTGAATGGTTCAAGGCAGCGAACAATGATTTGATCATATGATTATTGTCATTGTTTAAAATTTATTTTAATCCACTGGTGTCTTTTGTTTACTTTTTATTTGGCATTTAATAGCACTGGCAAGATACAATCAACTGAATAGTCAAAGTCAACGAAAAATGATTTAACTATAATGTACACGTCATATGATTATTGTCAGTGTTTACAATTTATTTTAAATCGGATTTACAGCTGAAGTATATCAAAAAGGGAACATTAAGAAAGATAAGACAGTGTTTATCAATGAAAAAATACATTTCGAACCATTAAATTGGAGACCAGTTATTTCAAAAAATTATTTCAAAAAAAAAGGTCAATTTTTATCTGAATTAAAAAAGATCAATTTTTGATGTACTTGTTTATACACCTACTATACATAATCTTTTTCTTTTAAATTATGTCGTTAGTTTTTTTTAGCATCGTGCACATCTAATTTATTTTTCTAACGCATCCTTCTATGCATTTTGTATATGTTCACTAATTTCGCCGTTGTTTTAACAATTTACAATATTAATTTATCGTACGATATTAATTTTAACGTAAAATTGATTTCTTTGTAATATTGTTTTCAGATTAAACATTGTCAATATTAAATATTTTTTACTGTTTGCAACACACATCTGTTTTGCGAAAGGAGATGAAGCTGAAGTCATAATATCTGTCCACCACACCCCCATTACTTCAGACTTGTACAACATGGAAGTGGAGCGGACAGATTTATGACTTCAGCCATCTCCTACCGCGAAACAGACCATAACTTGTCATATCACTTTTATTAATTTCTATACAGCATTACAGCCAAAATAAACATTGTCAATATCGAAATAAACATATACCATTTTACAAAATATTAGTGTGTCCACATTTAAGCTACTCAGGATTGACATTCTCGAGAAAATTGGCTACAAAAGACAAAAGTCATGCAGGCATTCAGTTGACGTATCTCGCACCTTACACCTGTTTAACGCTAGAAATCGCAACAAACAAATTCAGACGATGACCAGTTAAAAATGTGCAGGTCTTAATCCTCCGACAGACGTTGCTAAATACCCATCCAGTTTGATTTTCGTTTGCTATTTTGACGACTGTTTCAATTGCCGAATGATTGCTTTGCAGAATCGAGAAGGTGGGGACCGGCCACGAGGCGGTGGCGGTGGGGGTGACTTCCAGAGATCGGATTCATCCCCTGGATCAAGGCCCAGCTCCGTCCTTCCGGACCTATTGACGTCATCCCCGAGCCAACGGCAGGACAAGTCCACCAGTGAGGAGGTTAGATCTTCATCAATCTTTTTCTGCTATTTTTCTCTCTCTCTCCTTCTCGTCTCTATCTCTCTATCTCTCATACGTAGTCGCGAAAGCACATACTTGCATACATATTTTAGACCCGTTCAATGCCACGTTCGATGCCACGTTCGATGCCACGTGGATTGCTGATGATCCGTGTCGTTGAATTGTAATTTACACGGTTTTGTTCGTCTTTTCGTTTGGTACAGTTGCAAAAGAATGACGCTGCTGCTACGTTATTACGTAATCATGTAATGTACAGTGCATAGAGATCGTACGCGATCATTACGAACCTAGTCTTGTTTCTACCAGTAGTGAATTATAAGGATGAACAGTTTTATGGAGTGTGTTTTTTTTATAGAGTACCAAGTCGGTTCTGATTGTATGCAGAGTCGCCAGATATGACTCGTCTCCCCACTTTTCCTTCCCCTTCTACGATGTCATTCCCCCACGCTTCCTCCTCGTATTCCCCTGAATTCGAGTCAATTCCCCTGATCTGGCGACACTGATTGTATGTACATTTTGATATGTTTGAACTTCTTTCTCTCTGTCTCGTGGCATACTACTTTTTTGTTTAATTTTATTTATCTTCTTGCACTGGTAAAGGATGAATTAGAGTAGTATAGCTATTTTCAAAGTTCTCATTACGGCTTAATTGTACAAATTATTTACACAGTGTGACACCATTTTGCGAACATGAATAATATTATCTATTCTCCTTATTCGTGATACGTGTTATGGCTGAACTTGAAATTGTTTATATTTTTAATTATAACATTTTTTAAGGAGTCGTTGAAATTTTAGAGACTAATGTTCGAAATACTTAAAAAATTTACATTTATTTATTTCATGTAAAAGCAGAGACAGTCTTCTTCTGATTATTGAGTTTTGTTTTCGTTACAAAATTATAAACTATTTATGAAAATTCAGAAGAAAAATGCAATCAGCAAATTAAGTATCTGTCATAAATGTTTCCTCCTGGTTGTATGAATTTTGATTTACAAAATTGCAATGCAATAATTTGCATATATGGTCACGGTCAACGAAGCAGCCTGTTGCCATGTCAACTGGCATTACATTACATGACTGTGTTAATTTTAATAGCACTCAAAGAATGCCAAACGACTTAACAAAGATCACCAGTCATGGTTCACGCGACATCGAACATTTTAAAAAGGTTATCATCTTCTGCGATACATCGTCCCCTCTCCCTATATAAGCACGCTTTGGCAACCTTCTTATAATCACTTTGCCATCCCCACCATCGAACTAAACCTTAAGCAGGCTTTGTTAGAAAGAAATAAAGACGATGACGAGTGAATTATGATGAAAAATAGAATTAACATTATCAACGCAATTTTTACTTTATCAAAAATTGAATTGGTGTTAACAATTCTTTTCAAAAGGCAAGGATATTTTAAATACCTTAATCAAAGTATGAGCTCACTTTGTCTATTGATTTGCACCGATCTTTCGTTCAAAAAATGCTAACAACCTTCCAGTCAAAGGAGTGTTGACGGCTTAAATGAAGTCTACTGTCCACTATTCTCTATAATCTATAATCACGTTGCCAGTGCCGAGCGATGCGCTTATAGGGAGGGAATACAGTAATGTCTGGATGTATGTGAAATTTAAAATATTTTTATTTTTCTGAATCTTCTACCAAAAGTGTTCGTAACACTTTTCTGATTTAAATGAGTCCAAACACAATTTGGCTCACACTTGCTCGTTCAATTGACGATTCGGTAAAACCTCGAGTATCCGAACTCTCCATTATCCGATTAAAACAGTGAAATTTAAAACGATTCATTTGTATGTTCAGCTAGGTGACTGTTCTATTACCCAAACGCTCATATTTCACTGATCAGTTTGGATAATAGAGGTTCAACTGTATTGAGGATTAAACAAGTAAAAATGGTCCAAATTGTGTCGTGTTTGGTGTTATTTTAATAAGAAAAGTGTCAGGAGTATGTTGGTAAAAGTTTCATGAAAAAATTATTAACAGAATTTTATCATTGTTTATGTGTCGTCATGTTGGTCTTGAAGTTTTCAGAAACGTCGAGACATTACTGTACGCACTCGAATTTAAATAGCGGGTGCGCGCACCTTTTTCTGCAATACGTCTTTTTCCTCTCCCTCTATTCTTTTTGTTTTTCATGGCACTCTCAATATGAATACATATGTGTTTTTATCGAGATACGGTCTTCCGAACATCGTCATCTATATATTCAGTTATTGGCTGCGCTTATCGATTTGAACCCTTCGAAGCGTTCATTAATTATAGAACGCCGATGACACTGAATTTATTTTCTGCAGGGTGGGGTAAGACGAGAGGTACTGTCGAATAGGAAGCAATTCTACGACCGAGAACAAAGGAGAAATTTGGAATACAATTTTTTCATACGAAGCTTGTCTTTCTTGGAAGTCGAACTTCAAAATTCCCCTAATGAGCCTGTGTTTGAATATGCTTCTGCACGCGCTTCTCTATTATTAATTGTTTGTGTTATTCCCGACAAAAGGTATTTGATCGATCAAACAATGTGATCATTACAAAAATAATTTACTTTTTGTCGTCTTCCTTTTATGTTACACTCCTAAAATTTATTCTACTTCGATTTCATTTTCACTTATCTCTAGTTTGCACTTTGTCCTTTTGCAGTAATTCATTGTACATTACCATGTAATATAGACAATAATAATAGCAACGATTATTGATTAAATATCAAGGATGTTTTAGTTGATTGTAAATAATTGTTCCCACATAAGAAGAATATTAATGTAAGATTAATATATTAGTGTTGTTGTTTATGTACAAAATACTTTTTAAAAAAAGCAATTTCTTAACAAAATAGTTTGAATTTTATATTTTTAGTAGCAAGCAAAATAAATTATTGTATTGTCAATATCTCATATATTTATTTATTCTTTGTAGTAAATATGCAAATAATTCCTTCGTAATCACACATATTGATTTTTCAAGTATTATATTGACATTTTAAGTATTTACAGTAGAGTAATATTATTTACGTTGCCCTCTTATTTCTTACTTTATTGTCTGTATTCCTTGTAAGTAGAAATAGCAAGCAATGGTCAGACAAACATTAGCCAACCATACCCGGAACCACAGGTGATCAGATTTAATTCTTTCGAAATCGAAGCTTCATATGAAAAAATGTATTTGATCTTTTTTAACTTATTTTTGCATGAAAACATTGCCTTCAGTCTGATTGTGCAACGTAAACTATCCGTTTATATTGGTTAGGTATGATTAACATAAGCACAAATAGTAGTATGAAACTCCATTTATATGCACCCATTCGAAGAAATTGATTTCATATACTTGGATTAGAATTTTCTGTACAAATACCCCCGTAGATAATTGAACTGACCCTTTTTATGCATCTACATCCTACAAAAAAATTTCCAAACATTTATAAAACATCAAGTTAATTGGGTACTCGAATGAGTCATTCATTTATTAAAGCCACCGACAAGGGAAATTAAATCGTATTTCAATTCTAATGAAAGTGTCAATTAGTATAACGTTCTATAGTTTAAAAATAATAATAATACATCAAAAATCTAACAAATGTGAAAATAAATTTGCGGGAATAATTTCACAATAATTTTTTTAATGGAATAATTTTGTTCTGCATTCAATAAAAGATGATAATAAACTAATTTTGCCTCGATTCCGTAAGTACTGTATATGATAATAAACTAATTTTTTTCTTGATTCGATAAAAGCTGTAATGGATGAATACGATAATGAATGAATTACTTGATGAAATTAATGAAATAATACGCTAACATTGAATTAATTAAGTCGATACAAATACAAGGGTTCAAATGAATGGAATTTAACAAAATGGGATTCAAATGAGGTCCAAGTAAATGGAATCCGAAGAAACGGTGTTGCAACTAAATGGAATTCAGAGAAGTTCGAACGATTGAAATTGAGATAAACAGGTTTTCCTGTAACGAATAGGGAAATCGCTTAGGAGAATTAATGCAGTATAGTCAGAGTCCACGGTTCGATGAACGAAGCCAATAAATACGTGCGTAGATATGTACCGTGTATGTTACTGTGTTTACCCGCGAACTTGATCGGATCTTTGCATTGATCAATGAACACGATTCAGTAAATCGTTCAATAAGAGATAACTCATTTTAAAGAGAAACGGAACGATGCGCATTGTCAAGTTGAAGGGTTTACACATAGGACGCCTCTTGCTTTGTGTTAAGTACCTTGTGAATGCTTTGCTTATAGTCTTCTACGTCTGACAACTTACTGAAGCGAATATTTAGTATTCTGTTTATGGAACTTGTGATGATCGTTTTAGTGCAGTCAGCCCGAGCAATATAGGGTGTCCCAAGAATGTTCTACTTCTTTGAAAGGGGCAATTCCTGAGGCCATTTGAAGTACATAAACTGTTTCCTTTACGACAATTTGCTCCGCGGTTTCGTTGAGGAGTTATTAAAACGCGAACCAATCCGTGTTTTTCGTTAACAACTTCTTATCGAAGCCTCCGAGAACATTTTCGCGAAGAAAAAAAATGACTTTAAATGACCTCAGCAATCTTTCCGTTCGAGGAAGCACGACATTTTTGGGACACCCTGTATACGTAGACGTGTAGAGTGTCGTTAATCTAAAGAGAAATTAATGGTTTGCCAAGAATCGTCGAGTCTTTGATGATGATTATCCGTGTCTCATGTACAGGTAGTTTCCTCAACAGGTAACAAGTATTGAGGAGACGTGTGGGGTTCAGAAACATCGAAACCATTTTGAATATTGAAAAGGAGCTTTTACGGTTGTAATTTATATTGGTGGTCAGCTAGTTCATCTGGAATCAAAAGTAGCAATAGAGGAACGATAACTATTGGTATAAATAAGAGAGTTAAAAATGGTAATTTTGTAATATTTGTGGATTTCGACACTAGAAGAATATTGATTTCGGAAAGAGCAGTAACGTTTGTTTATGAAACTTCCACGAATCAAGTTGAACTCTTCTTCGATCCGTCCATGACAAAATCGATTGCCATACTCGGAAAATGATTGCTAGGCTGTAGATCGTACATATCTTGACAAAATGTCTTCTTTAGTATAAAAACATTGCGAATAGTTTACGCATCGCGTCTCCCTGTATATCGCGAGAATCCGCGCAAGCGGTCACAATGCGTTTGTCAGCGTGACTAATTCAGGATTCTGTTGTGTGTTGTGGGACACGTGGGAGCTCTAATCCGAAGGGCAGGGCCCTATCTACTGACCATCCCAATCCCAATACTAATTGCAATGTAAGTATTCATTTATCCATTTATACTTCAGTGTCGCTTCTATCTCCTCTTATGAGAATGTTCCTGATATATACAGACGAACAAAAACAAACAAAAGAAATAATATTAACGAACAAGCCGCACAACAGACCCTTCTTTTCTTTTGTTTCTTTCTTTCTCTCTCTCTCTCTCTATCTCTCTCTCTTCTCTATTTAACTTTTTCTAAACGTCGAGTAATACCGCGAGGAATGTCGACTTCCTGTTATGCTACCTTTACTTTTGGTTTCTGGGCTCTTTTGTTTTTGGTAACACGCAGTGAACGAACTTCCCTGCACGATCGAGATCACACCTTTTATTGGATTTACACTGTGTACTACCTCGTTTTGGACTTTTCTTACTTATCCACCGAGTAGGAGGAGGAAAATCAATCTCACGTGATATTCCTGGTCGAATTCGTTTATTAACACTGGATGCACCGACGAATAATTAACTATCATTCTATCCATACATTCCAGTCATTAACATTAAACGCATTGTGGACGGGAGGAGTTAAATTGTTGTTCGTTTTTCATCACGTGTGATAACATTGCTTGTTACGATACTTCCATACGGTGAAATAAATCAATTTTTAACACCTCTGAAATTTTGAACAATTCGAATATTTTAACAACTTTGTGAACTAAGGTTACCGTCTGCAACGTGTTCATTTGTAAAGTGGTTTTATTTTAAAAGAGTTTCTAATTAGAATGATTGATTCATCGGTGCATCCTATAGAGGAGAACCATACCTGACTTGTCGATTTTCCGAAGATTTTCCTAGATTCTTAGATTGAAAGAATATGTTGTGCTTCAGCTTGTGTGATTCTGTTTTGTCTATTGCACCCGGTTCGTGTAGTCCCGTACCAAAGTTTTCTGTTCGTGTAACATTTGTTTGTGATAATAATATATATGTATGATTTTTATTGTTGTGTAAAATTCTGTTCTAGTTTGTTTACAGTTGACTCGTGTTCGGTTCTGTTTCTACTTCTTGTGCTGCATGCGACAACTTCATTACATATACATTCTTCATTTATCCCTTAATTTCTTCTTGATTTTACTGTTTGCTGTCTATCATGGTTACTATCACTCTGTTTGTTTCGTATTGTTGGTTTTTACAGTAACATACACACCATCCTCGGTAGCCTAATTTTCTGTCCTTGGACGCCCATACGAGAGACTGAGAGTAATTTTTCGTTGCAGTATCGGCAAGCGGTTAAATCAGCACCCCCATTTGCGCTCCAACAGAAGCAGAGATCATTCCTGACATTCGGATTCGGTGCTGGACCAGCCAGGAGGGAGTCCCACGTGAATGTTAACGTGACACCGACCAGCCACGATCTTACATCGGACACACCCGAGATTCGCAAATACAAAAAACGATTCAACAGTGAGATACTCTGCGCTGCGCTGTGGGGTAGGCACACTATGAAAACCTATGGATCAGTATACAGGATGTTTGCGAAATCGTGGTACAACTGGCAAGGGGGGATTCCTCATATAAAATCTAGTCGAAAATAAGGAACATAGTTTTTGCATACGGGGCTTCATTTTCGAGAAAATCGATGTTTGAAAATTCGTTAGGTACGTGTGTACTTACAAGGAGACGCGGGGTATCGCTACACCCGGATCGCAACGAATTTTTGTGTGAACGTAGCTTAGACACCCTCATGAACTATCCAATCGGCTTTAGCCGCCAACGCGTACCCATTTTCGGGATAATCGATATATAATATTGAAATGCGACATGTACGTTACATTCCATGAGTGAAAGGCTCTTGTCGCAGCGGTCGGTGGCCGAGCGGGTTTAGTGAATGTCTACCACGAGATTGTTCGGGGTTCGCGTCCCGTGTCCGGCATTTTTTTAAAATATTTTTTCACTTTCTTTTTTATTTTTCTACGTGCTACACATTATTTCTAATATAATAAATGACAAGTAATCTAGTTTTACTTTAGTATTGGCACCGTCGACCAATAGACAGTTGGCGTGCCGTGCCGACTGTGCCAACTCGCGTCTCGGTCGCCCTCTGATTGGTCCGTGTTTATCGTTAATAACTCCTAAACAAAGCTGCGGATAACATTTTTGCAAAGGAAAATGTTGCTTCAAATGATCTGAGGAACCTCCCATTTCCGGCTGTTGATGGAATTTTGGGACACCCTGTATAATAGTAGATTACGAAGATTTAGAATAAGAACTTAATACATCATGCGTGTCTGAAGACAACGAGCTCAGTAAATAAAATGGACCTTGAAGCCTCTTTAAAATTTGTAGAACAGTGTAGTATAATCTACTTAAGCGAAGAGCTTAGACACTTATGAACATATTAAGTTATCCAGCCTTCGTCGTTGACGTGTATTTCTTCATCTTTTGGCTTGTCCAGCAAAATATTTCACGATTCGATGCACTTTAATTCCCACAGGAGTAAATCTGTTAATTGGTACCGAGAATGGCCTTATGCTGCTAGATCGAAGTGGTCAGGGTAAAGTGTATCAGTTGATAAGCAGAAGACGGTTTCAACAAATGGAAGTTCTGGAAGGTCAAAACATTTTGGTTACAATTAGCGGAAAAAAGAATCGAGTACGGGTATATTATCTTTCCTGGCTGAAGAGTAAGATTCTACGAACCGACGGGCATAGCGACGTAAGACATCTATTTTATCATCTATAGTCCATGGTCGAAAAATTCAAATGAACTCAGAAATCAACTCTTTCAAGGAAGTACTACATTTTTGGGACATACTGTATATGTTACGTAAAAATATATTAATAATTTGTGTTTCCCACCTTTGCCCCCTTTCCGGCATACTTATGCATTGTTTTAATTAATGAAATGAATTAATGAAAATATATATATGCCCAGAATTTTTTAAAAATTATCTATTGTAGTGATAGTTGATGCGTATACCAGGGTTTTAAGTAAACATCGGACGTTTTCAATAAGATTCATGTCGAGAAAGTAGCCCGGCCACGAGAGTACGGGAATTCTGTTGCATATTTAAATTATTAAAATGCATATATGCAATACCTCAATAGTCAATAAAATTAAACAATTAAAGTAATTAAGTAATTACATTTCGTTCAGGCCATTCAAGTTTACTGAAAAGTAGAGTGGCCCTAATTTTTCGGCAAGGGACTGTACAATCATCAGTGATTTATTAGATTTATTTGTTAATTATTCTTGATTTCTGTATTTCAGCAAGTGGAACGGCGCAATGGATGGATCAATGTCGGCGATCTTCAAGGAGCGGTGCATTTTAAAATAGTTAAATACGAGAGAATAAAGTTCCTCGTGATTGCGCTGAAGGATTCCATAGAAATTTATGCCTGGGCGCCGAAGCCTTACCATAAATTTATGGCGTTTAAATCGTTCGGTGACCTCGCGCACAGACCGCTTCTCGTCGACCTCACCATAGAAGAGGGCACAAGATTGAAAGTGATTTATGGCAGCGCTGATGGTTTTCATGCCGTCGACTTGGACTCGGCTACGGTTTATGATATTTATTTGCCAAAACACGTAAGAGCAGTTTTATTACATACATCATTCGCAAACAATTAGAACTTTATGTCAATTGTTCTAAAGCTTACATGATTTAACTAAATTAAACTGTTCCATTTAGATTTCACATTTAACCCTTTCACTACCGTTGACGAGATATCTTGCTTCCACGATGTCGAGGAAACGATGCTATGGACGAGATATCTCGTGTATCTTTATTATTGATATGACGTATTTTATTTGAAAATCTGACACAAGAGTAATCGATTTTTAAGGCGTTGGTGAAAGTTGCTTAAAGATGATAAATATAGGATGAAATCATGGGGACGAAATATCTCGTCCAGTGAAATGGTTAATTACAATTAAATGTCATTGGCAAACTTCAATAACTCGATTCAATTGTATTGTGTAACGTATGATTTTATTGATATTCCGTTTTGTTTATAGACTCAGGGACCTATTTGTCCACACTGCATCGTTGCGTTACCAAACAGCAATGGCATGCAGTTGCTATTGTGCTACGATAACGAAGGTGTATATGTCAACACTTATGGTCGAGTTTCCAAGACAATGGTTCTTCAGTGGGGTGAAATGCCCACGAGTGTTGCCTACATAGGCACGGGACAAATAATGGGCTGGGGCAATAAGGCGATTGAGATTAGGAGCGTAGAAAGTGGACACCTCGATGGTGTATTCATGCACAAGAAAGCTCAACGGCTCAAGTTCCTTTGCGAGCGTAATGATAAGGTTCGTATGCACTTCAGGGTTTACTATTAGAAAGTTCTTCTGCTTAGTACTAGAACTACTGAGCATTAAAGGTATGCAGTTCTAGTGTTCAACAAATAGTAATACTTTTTATTTACTATGGAACAAGCCTTTGAAAATCATTCCCTGGCTGTTGCACTGATTTTCCCTCTCAATTTTACATTACCGTATTTGTTGATTTTTCCAATATGCAGGGTATTCCCTCTAACGCGACGCACGATTTTTCATCCACTTGTAGACATCTGACAAAAAAAAGTTTACAACAAGAGTTGCAGGGTGTGGAGTGCACAATAGATATCAGCAAAAAAGTTTCGAAAATAGTTTGTTTTAATGACGAAATCGAGGTCACCTTGGTTTTTACAAATAGGAACACATATTTTTGTTTTTACCATACATAAAGAATTCAAAACACATACTACATGATATTTTTACTAACATATTACTCAATTTACAGTAGTGGAAATGTGAAACATTTAGCTTTTCGTTGTATTCGACTTTAAGGCAGTGCAAACATTATTTGAGAGCGAAGAGATTACGAAAAGCTAAATATTTCACATTATGTTAGTAAAAATATCGTGTAATATGTGTTTTGAATTCTACTCGATGCCTTCTAAATATGGTAAAAAAGAAATATCTGTTCCCATTTGTAAAACCCAAGGTGACCTCGATTTTGCCATGAAATCAGACTGTTTTCGAAAATTTTTTACTGATATCTAATGTGCACTTCATATCCTGCAACCGTAAGCTTTTTTTTGTCAGATGGTTGCAAGTGGGTGAAACATCGTGCGTCGCGTTAGGGGGAACACATATTGTATATGTGTATATGTTGTAATATGTATAAATACATATTGTATATGTATTTTGAAAGAAACAGATACTCATTTCACATTCTTGGTTCCAGGTATTTTTCTCGTCAGCAAAAGGCGGAAGTTCGTGTCAGATTTACTTCATGACATTAAATAAACCTGGCATGGCTAACTGGTGATCCCGAATGAGGCCAGATCTGGCCGTACAATTACCGACGCGTATAACGAAAACAGAAAACCAATCGCCGCGTGTATCAAGATCTGCATTTTCGATATTCATGTTAACTCGTTTCTCACTGCCAAGATTAAACAACGCCATGGGGGAGAAAAAATTTGTTCAGCGTAGTCGGCATAATAATAATACTAATAATAATATTAATAATAATATTAATAATAATATTAATAATAATACTATTAATAATAATCAGTGTCATTCTCAATTTTCTTACAATCGTCGTTGTCATCATCGTCATCGTCACCGTTACCGTCACCGTCACCATCATCGCCATCGACATCGGCAACGTCTCCACCATCACAACCACCACCACCATCACCACCACCACCGTCATCATCATCATCATCACCGACCCCGACACCATCATCATCACCATCATCGCCATCGTCATCGACATTATTATCGCCACGACCATCGTTGTTTCTCTGAACAAGACCTTTATGATCAGTATCAACATTTTTGCTCGAGTAATTGCACATCAATAATTGATAGAAACGAAGGCTACGCTAAGAGACCTCGGCAACAGCTCCGACAGTTTTTACAGAGAACGCAAGGGACACTAGCATTTGTAAATCTTCTTCTAAAGAAATTTCTGTGCTTTTTTAACCGTACACCTTTCGTGATACGGCTTAGCGTATGAAAGAGCACAGATTTTTTCTATAAAGAAAAGAATGGTTCCTTCCTCGTACAGGTGTCCCCGTTTCGTAGAAGAAAGTAAGTAGGAACGAACGAGTATGCACAAAATTCCCTCGACACTTTTGTGACAAGATTCGTTATCGTTTCGTCATTGTTTCGGTACTTAGAATATTACAGGAACCCTACCTTACACATTGGAAGGCCGGTCAATTTCGAGAAAAAGCGTTCAATGATAGATGATCCAGAAACGATTACACGCAGATCGTAGTGAACTCGAATCTGTCCTGCAGTACAGTAATTCCTTCGAAAGTACATACGGAGTAGCCAACATTAACGATTCAAAACAGTATCATTATTATACCATACTATTGTCGTAGATGCAAGACATTGTGTAATATCGATGCTTTGATCTGTACAAACACGAAGACCTTCCAAAATAAGTTTTTAATGAGTAGTTAAACTTTTTTATGATAACTGAGACTACGTAAAATGTTTTGATAGCTCCAAGTGCAGATACGCGAGCAAAATTGCAGTATGAGTGAGTGTTTGCGTTTTTGCGCCAAAGGTGGAACTATAGAGAGACACACAGAAAGAAAGAAAGAAAGAAAGAGAGAGAGAGAGAGCAAAATTGCGCGCGCGTGTATGTGTTGCGTGTGCGTGCGTGCGTACGTCGTGTGTGCGCTGTGTGAGAGAGCGAGTGAGAGAGAGACAGTGAGAGAGTGAGAGATGGAGTATGTAAGTACTGAATACGTTGTTTTTAAAAATTAAATTCAATTGAATGTTATATTTTTCTGTTCTATAAGTATGTTCGATGCAATAACTACTTGCTTTATAAGCGATTACTTCATATATACAGTTAAGTATAATTACGTATGTTAGGGCTCGAAATTTGCGTTATGGAAGTCTTCTGAACGGTAGAGTAACTTTATTTGTTTCGAGGATAAAGCATTACGGAGGTAGCAGTGAATTGGAAATGGTATAATTAAAATTAACAATAAGGACAGTAGCTGCTAACGTTACGAATTGTATAGTTCTCGATAGGAAAGGAGACGTGTACGTTGATTCCTGCGACTCGAGATCACGGCGATGATGATGCACGACGGTAAGATACACGACGTCGAGTCGCGTATCACGCGGGGGAAGTAATGAAATTTTTATTGAGACTTTTGTAGCAGGACAGTGACAAGAAAAAAACATTTTTATTTTTAAGGTATTTACAGATAATAGTATCTTAAGATTGTTTTACACTCTCTACTTTGCGGTATATGCTTGTATTGGTAGTCATGGCGTCGTTTATTCTTGACAATTAACAATAGGCGGCCGCAGAAGCGCCTTTGGCTTTTATAAAGAATTTATAACTTAATAAGGCAATGCGCACAGGAAAAGGATGGTCTTCCTCTTCCTACCTTTTTATACATTCGATCGTACGCGAGTCGACATATATATATACACATATTATATTATTCAACCCGCGAGGTCGTTATTTTGTGTAATGAGAAACTTGACAGAAAAAATTGCTAGTAATAGAACACTTCTGTTGATCGATATATACATATTATGACTGATTACATTTGAATTACGTCACTTGTAACTACTATAGAGCATAGGAACAAATTGTAATGTGCTCAAAGAGGTTGTCAGCGCTCCGAACGATTAATTCATTCGAACGGGTACATACCGCATAATTGCATGTACACCGTTGTACGATTTACGTTCACATGACGTATGGACGTTTTTCACAGAACTGTCTGCTAAAGCTGATTTTAGTTTGAACTGTTCGACGTGGAATCCAAGGAGATTTCTCAAGATATTTGCATTGTAACGGTAATAGAATTTATATTACATTTTTTTAAGTCTATATGTGTCAGTATGGTGTAAATTTTAAATAAATATGAATTATATATTGTATCACACTCGACAGGCGAATATAATTCGTATCTATCGTTAACACGCGATTATCAAACGTAGCAAGCAATCGAGAAATTTACGAATTAAAATGTTTCCAATTAGCATTCGGATTTCTGTTTATTCGTGACGCGACAAATTTATAGCAATAACGCATCGTCGAAATTAATTTTCGAATTTTTCAAATCGACACGCCACGACGACATCTATTTATTTGTATAGATATTAGGGTGGACCTTAGCTATGCTTGGCCAAGTGTAGCATAGGATTCTAGCATTGGCTGAGCAATAATCTGTGCAAAGTTCGTAGACTCCGTACTCCGTAGCATTATAACTAGACAGCAGATCTTTATGCAAAATAAAAATTCTCTATCTGGACTGCAACAAACTGGGGTGAAATAGAAATTTATCTTCTATCGTAACATGTTTAATAGATTGAAAATAACGTGACAGTATTTTTAAATTCTTTTTTAGTGTTTGAAATTACACTTACTCATTTTTGCCATAAATGCATCAAATCCGCTGTCTAATTATAACTATCACTTCGTTGAATAGTACAATTTTTTTCTAGGAAATTTTGTTATTTATTCGCAAGTAATGATGATATGCCTTATACCGTATGTAATGTGCATATAGTGCAACACATAGTACAAAATGTAGTTTTACAACTGGGAAAACATATATCTTTATATTAGATTCTAAAATATTCTTTGCAACAATTTAGTTCGAATATTTCACATATTTCCTAAAAAAAAATAGAGTTTATTATATTTTTTTTATATGGGTGCCATTTTCTGTTTTCTGGAAATAGTTTATAACTGATTGTTTTTCTCCTTAATTTTTTATTAACAATTCGTAATTGTTGTCCTCGCCTTATGTTGTATTTAAAATTGTTCTCACCTTTCCATGGATCTTTTCAAAATTATTTTCAAGCTTTGAGAAATGAAGTGAAGAAATTTCTGGATGAATGTAATTTTCTATCTTATTTTTAGTAAGTGATTTTATATTTTGGGCTCTTTCGTAGACTCTTTCCAAAAGATTTTGAATTTTGTATGAATTGTCTTTTCATCCAATGGCACAATTGTAAGAGGTATCATGAAGAAATTCGTTGACAAAAAAATAAGGTCCATCCTAATACACATACATGGTACGTGATATACGCGAAGAGTGTGACATGTTTGTAAGTTCGTAAGCATGCGTCTCACAGAACTTTCTACTTAAAACAAAATTTAATGAAAATCCTTCTGAATGGTAGACGTATACATATATATAGTTGATTTACAAAAAAAGTTTTTGATGGTTTGCAATTTGCAATATACTTCGCATATAACAAGACACAGTAAAAGTACATTGGTATCGAATAGGTTTTAAAGAGGAGGACGTCCGGTAAGTGCATCGAAAGACTGTCTTTTGAATGAGAACAAGATTTCTAATAAAACGCTGAAACTGAAAGAACGGAGAACAGGTGGCGAGCTTTTGAATGCGCGCGCGCGTGTGTGGAAAATAAATGAATGGGCTACACGTATGAACGGTTATTTACAAATAACAGGAACTCTAATATTATAAACAGTAATACTAATTACTACCTTAACCAGATTCGCGTATTAATTTTGTGCAAGAATCTTATCTCATTGCTCCCCCTTTTATCCCCCTTTTTTCAGTTCCTTATTTGTGCCTACTTTATATGTTCCATCCATTATCTTTACTTGGATCGTCTTGCACATTATTTCCCAAAGATGGTAGTGATGATTTCGTAATATTATAATAATTATTATTGCTGTAGTTTATGATTGCTATTATTGTTACGATTATATCAATCCGTATGTCATTATGACCATCAATCATCATGCGGTGTATTAAGATTCTAATGATTAAGATTACTACTATCATTATTATTAGCAAAGTCAAATATACAAACCATTTGTAATTGATGCGACAGTCATTTCTTCGTATGTCCCATCGCATTTTATACATGTACACGTATTAAAACTTTTCAGTTTTAGAAATACATGGTTGCAATAACTTAATTAATGCGGATGTTTCACTGTCATCATTCAATAATCATCATGGCTGATTGTTCCTACACATGCAGTTGCCCTAAGGAAAATATAGTAATTTGGGCAAGAAGGATGTGGAATGTTAATCTTTCATGCTAGGTAATGTATTTATAATTTTCCAATTATTTACAAAAAGATTAACAGTAATGTTTCTTAGAGGTAAGAAAATTATGTATAGTAAACCATTTTATGATGTCCGTTCTTGAAATTTTGTTTTAATGCAATTCTTTGGAATTGTAGATACCAATAATACCATGCATATGCATAAACGTGTATTTAAAGTTTTTAACATTTATTTTTTATTAGTAACATACTATTTTCTTCGGGAAAGGTATATATATAGTGTCTGTATATATATTTATAAATAAAAAGACAGTCAATTGAAATTAAATATAGAACCCTATAATATATATTCAATGATTTTGAATAGCACTGTAATCCTTTTTGCGTGCTTTTCCTTGAACAAATTGAAATAAACTATAATTAATCTGTTATCAAAGTTTTATTTTCTTAATAGTTCATTCATATTATAAATAAGTTATAGCAAAGAAGCGGGATACAATAAAAGGCAAAAAGTGGTTTTCTTTCTAAGTGCCGTCTCTTGTTGTATCTCTACTCTTTGGCAATATGACAATTTGTGTGACAATCTGCTACACGAGTCGTACGCTCGTGTAAAGTTTACACTGTAAACGCTTTATTTTACAATTTACAATTTACAACATTGTTGGATGTTCGATTCCGATTCGATTCTTTGGCTGAGAATATCGATCTTTTGAATCAATTCACCACATCTCGATCTATCGGAAAATCGATTCTTTGCCGAAAAATCTGTCTGAAAAGAATCGACCTTTTTCCGTCCAATAGCGTTCGTCTGTTCTGAAATCGATTTTCGACAACAACCGCATCAATGACAACCGCATCTATTCATTAGTTTTGAAGATAAAACGATTACAAATTTACTGATTTGCAATGGAAAAAAGGGTCTGTTCGAGTTCGAGCCAATAAATAATTTCATCTTCGATTCCATCATAAAAGTAAACTATATACTGCTATATACGAACAGAGAGGATTACGAACAATTACGAATGAGAAGCTGCAACACTGTCTAGTTGCTCAACCCAAGTATCCTTCTTTATACATTTTATATTTCAGGGCGATCTCGAGTTAGAAACGTTAGAACTCGTTTCGGAATTTCCAACTCTTTCACGTCCGGCGTGATCCGTGGCAGTACGCGTGCTGAGAAGGTATCGTAATATTTTAATATTTTAGACCGATACATTCCACAATTAAGTAAAAACGTTGCTAAATTATTTCTAAATATCCTTTCAGACGCAGATATAATTAAACAGCAAAATGGTAGCCAAGAAGAAGCAGGTAAATAATTTCGTCTACTGCACGTGTTTCATTCACTTTCCCAAACACATGTTAAATTCCATTATTTATTCGTAATGTCATGTAGTAATAATTATTATCAAATGCATTTACATTGAAAAAGAATAATCATGTTGGTTTATTGTTCGGCTATAAATCGGCTTTATTACTTGATTTCAATTTGAGGGTTAGTTTTGAGGCAGAAAGGCGTTAATGTGTTATTTCACAATGATTTCATGAATCCTATTTCGATTCAACAGAAGAAGTCCCAGGATGGTATCAACGCCAGATTGGCCTTGGTTATGAAGTCAGGAAAATGTGTCCTGGGTTACAAACAGACGCAGAAGTCCCTTCGTCAGGGCAAAGCAAAATTGGTCATCATTGCGAACAACACACCTCCTCTACGGTGAGACTGAGATGTAGTACTCCCCACAAAATAATGAAACAATTAGTAAAATTTGAGATCAGATCTAAAAGTTTTAAAAAACATATTGTACATATTTTATATTGTTAATGATGATTCATGTATTCATCATGGGAGTTCTACGGAGTAGTCTCATGTCTCAGCTTGTGAGTGCAGAGACAATTTATGTATAAAATAATGGACTAATCTCTATAAACGTTTGCATTTTTCTTTTAACAGGAAATCTGAGATCGAATACTATGCCATGTTGGCCAAGACTGGTGTACATCATTATATGGGAAACAACATAGAATTAGGTACTGCTTGTGGAAAATACTTCAGGGTATGTACCCTTTCTATCACCGACCCTGGTAACTCTGACATCATCAAATCTATGCCCCTTGGTGATCAGGCATAAATGTATATTTTTTACTTAATAAAAATATAAAAAAAAGACCTGTATCAATTTTTATTTAGTACACTAATAGTTTTACTTTACTTGAGCTGATATATAATACGCCGTAAGATGGCAGTACTAATGTTAGTCATATGTTAGTAGCACTGCCTATTGGGATAGTGTAGGTGAAATTGTCACATTCTTGGAGCAAACAAATAAAGTAAAACAAATAAATCTGTTGTTAAATTCGATATTTGACCTTATTAAATTAAACTATGTTAAATATAAAATTTGACAATTAAATATGAAATCTTGCAATTACTAACTTTATTATAATCTTTATACTAACTACGATCTTTAAAAATGGAAGAAATTTTCAAAAAAATTTTAAAGGAATTACTAAAAAATTGTTGGTTGCGTTTGTAAAAATAAAGGTTCATATTGTTAACATTACTTTGAATTCAAACAAACAACAATAATGAAGATCTTATATAAAGCCATATAAAAGTTTATAGATGTTCCGGTATCCGGATATAGTAATTGGAAAGTATTTAAAAAAAGGAAGGCAGACAACAAGGGCTTATATAGTAGATACCGACGGGAGATAAAAAAAACTCTTGATTGAATAAAAAAAATTAGCCAGCTAGAATGTTTTAAAATAATTTTGCTATTGTGCGATATTATAATATACGAGACAGAAAATTGAAAACATACGAAATACCCTACAAACTCGCTCTAAAACATTAGGGAAGACAGTGACGAACTTAGAAAATAAGGAATGTGAGTAAAAAATCAAGGACGTATTTGAAAAACGAATTGAATCAAGGTACGTTTCAACGATCTTCCATCAGGCAACCTTGATTACTTCCAAGGTTATTTCCACCGAAGTAAATCCAGTTTGAAAAAGTAAACCTGATATGACATTGCTCGTCAACTTATTGTCATGCACAAAATGAATCACATTCCACTCTAAAGGATAAAATCTTTATTCTTTATTTATTGCATGATTTTAGCAATTTCATATCGTACATATATTATATATATACTTATACATATGTATATACATATTTGTATGGCTTTGACGATTTTTTGTAGGGTATAAGCCATAAGCAATTCTCTTGACAACACACTGAATGTAAACAAAGGAATTCTACTAAAACGCCGGGAAACGACAATCACTACTGGTATCAGCAAAGGAATCGTTATAAAAAAACTCGAACGATTTATAATCTAATAATCTATGAAGAAATACGAAGTACGATGAAATTATTGATCTCTACATATATAAATATAAATGTTTAAAAAATAATATAAAAAACAAAAATTGAAAACGAAATATTATTACGAAAACATACGAAAAATTTAATATTTTCGTTAAAGAGTTTACTGAAATAAAAATAAGATTGAAACTGTAGTATATAAATGCAGTAAATTATGTGAAATGTATACTAAAATGAAAGTATAATTCCTACAATAATCGTTTATAGTAACAAATATATGCGTACGAGTCAATTTTGTATATTAATTACATCATGACACTGCAATCCTCTGGATTTTTCGATTAACTGATTACGCAAGGTTGAAGAATTACTGTTTCCTAATTGTAAGAATGTCAAAATAAACGCATAGCAAAAAAACATTATAACCAATTGAATCAATCGAAGAATGAAAATACAATAAAGTATAATAACACCGAAAAATGTGGTAACAAAATCTATAAATTTGCAGCTCTGTGCTCATTCGCGATGGTCAATTGAGCGGAAATAAATGCTTGCACCAATTAAATTGTTTCGCATTTAGTTATTCATGAATATGATCACTAAACCAGAGATATATTTATGCAAATTCACGTTTTCATAAATTAATTTGAGGAAACTGACGGTATGTAGACTTCTATATCTTTGATGAAGGATGTATTAGGGTACGTGTGCACACCTTATTAGATTTACAATAAGAACTTTGTACAAACTGACACTATGGAGTAAATAATTTATTGTCGGGCGATCAATGTCATGACATGACTCATGAGACAGGCAACGTATTGAACAGTTGTGCACAAGCAGCTATTTAGCTACAGCTCACTACAGCTGTACAGCTGGCTAGCAAGCTTGCTACAGCTGCACTGTGCTCGGACAGACTGGAAGTTTCTGTAGAGCTCGAGAACTTTACTGCAATGCTATCGTCATCGATTTCCTGCAGCGTCTTTTGCTGCATTGACTACATTTTCCTCGTAACGTAACAGTCTAATCGTATGATTTCACGATGACAGACAACAAAGAATCATTAGAAAAATTATTGCCTATTTATTTATCTATATGTTCTAACCTATAAACTGATCACTGCTTTCAGATAATAAAAGGACAATAACAGCAACTAAAGCAAAAGCAGTACTTTTAAAGAAACCAATACATCAAAAACATAAAACATAAAAACAAAGTAACACATAAATACAATTAGTAATGCTATTGTAAATCTTATTTATACCTAAATATATTTTGAGGTCGAGGGTCCGATTCACCAATACCAATACCTAATTTTTTACATCGATACAGGTTACCAAAACCAATCGAAATTATTATGAATAAATTTCAGAAATATACGCAAGTTTTGAATTACCAATGACATATTATATTTCTATATTACTAACTGGCAATATTAATTTTTCTCTTTGCTATAAGTTATAAATGCAACACTTGTAATCATGAAAATTAAGAGATAATATCATGAGAAATTTATGGTATTTGTGAGTCCCTCGAGGTTCATGTAAGTATGCATACATACATATATGTACTTAGTATTTACATATGATTCATACGTCACAAAGTGTGCGTGTTCGAATGTATATATATACATACATATATATGTATATGCGTCATTATACGTGACGCAAGTTGGATTTCAACAAATTTTTACTACAATGAAGCTCGGGTTACTTGCAGTTACAGATATACTATTATGGTTTCTGTAGTATCACTTTTCCTAACTGCATTTGATTTGAAACGATTTGAGCGTTTGACGTGTATTGTACAGACAATAGTGTGAAAATGCTGACTTGTCCCATGCATGTATACTACCACACGTATCCAGTTATTCCAGTTGTGAGAACGAATTCAAGTTTATCGTCGAATTTCGTGCATACAGAATAAGAGAATACGAAATTTTACGCAGGTTCTTCGGTTCTTCGAAAACAAATGAAATGAAATCTATATTATCTATATCTGTGGAATGGCGTAAAATATATTCGCTGAATTACAAATATGTATGATAAATATCTGTAGTCCAATTAGCCTGCTTCCAACGAAAAGATTTATTGTTTCAGGCAGCGTTACGTTCATTAATTCTATTCTTTCTTCAATAAACATGTCGTACAAACATAAATTTTAAAAACCCACGTTTGATAAAATGCTGAACCGTTTTGCACGTGTTCGTAACTCGGCAAACTCGGTAGGAAATTAATCAGTTAAGCCTTAAGCCATAAAGTCATGGATGTCAATGAAATCGTGCGTCCTTGAATACAGTCGATCCAGAATCCAATGCAAATGTAAACTACATAAACGCTGGTGCACGTGGCCATGTTCGGTACTTTCTAGAATTAGATATTTCTCCACTTTTCTCACGTTCTGTACTTCCGGGTCATCTGCCGTTCCGGGTTCCGGCCGGAAATCATTCTGAAAAATGATTTGACAAATTCACTGATCCTTGAAATACATATTCGTGAGATTGTAAAACTATTTTTATGGTAATAGGGAGAGGACAAAATTGAAATATGTATGCTATCTGAAGGATATTTCGGCTGATCGATAATCGGGTGAAATAACCCTGTTGATTCACGTAGTCCGTGCTTTCGCCAATGGCTACCGTTGGATTAGATCCGCCAATGGGATTTCCTGAAGCCGACTCCTGATTGGCTGTTGCGGCGGTAGAGTGGGACGAACATTCTAGAAGCGTCCTCTGGAGAAGTGATATACGCGGAAGCGCGGTGCGGTCTCTTCACTCACGTTGCGAATCGTCGAATGAAGAACTTCTTCACTTTCCTACGAAGCTAATTTGTATAAACGTATAAAGAAAAGGTGTGTAGTAGGTATACACGGTTCTACTTACACGATAACGGACGGGACGCGTTGTGTCTCCTGAAAAATCCTTCATCGTTAGCGTTGTTCGGATTTCATTATTTAAACAGAATTTCTTTGTTTTCTTCTTACAGAAAAGCAAAGATGGAGAAAGCACCCGCAGTTGGTATTGATCTTGGTACCACCTACTCCTGTGTTGGTGTCTTCCAGCATGGAAAAGTGGAAATCATCGCCAATGATCAAGGAAACCGAACAACACCCAGCTATGTGGCGTTCACAGATACCGAACGGTTAATCGGTGATGCCGCCAAAAACCAAGTCGCCATGAACCCCAACAACACAATCTTCGGTAAGCATTTTTAAGCTAATTATTCATCCGATCGATAAGTGTCCGAGGAAAACGCCCCTTTTATTTATTTCGTATTTTCTTCATCTCTTATCTTATCCTTTTCTCTGTAAACAAGACTTCCGCGATAGCGTCATGCCTAATTTCGAAAATCGTGGTCAGATATTGTACTGGGAATTTTGTACGAATTAATTTCTCAACGAGAATAAATTCAATTTTAAACTATTGAAATCTTTTATTTTAATTTACATAAACTAGAATGAGAATTGTTCAACTTTTATTTAGAAGACATTTTGTCGAATATTATAATTTGTAAGCAAGACTTCCGCGGTGTAACGTCACGCCTAATTTCGAAAATCGTGGTCAGACATTGTACTGGAAATTTTGTACGAATTAACTTCTCAGCGAATATGATTCGATCTTAAACTAATGATATCTTTCATTTTAGTCTGCATAAACGAGAACAAGAATTGTTCGATTTTTATTTAGAAACTTTGTCGAATATTATATTATAGATGCATCAAAATATGTAATTTTAATATTCATGTATAATTCAAGCATTCTGAATTATGTTCTACGTAAATCTCGCAGAATTTTTTGCAACGATTTACATGTTATTTCAATACAAGTAAAAACGAACGTAAGACAAAAAGATAATGTACGTAAGTGCTTCGGAATATTGGCAGTAGGCGTGGAAATGGGTAGAAAGGTCAATCCATAATGCTACTCTGTATATATGTTAACCTCACACGCGTTATGGTTAGGGTCATGGCTCCTAGAGGACGCCTGTTTAGTACCTTATTAGGTCAGCGTCGCTATAGCGAGTAGCCTCGAAAATGTTTGTCGCATGTTCAAACTTTGTGCTCGCAAAATGTGAACAGCAATAAATATAATTTAACGATTTAAAACAATGATGAACACTTTCAAATGGTGCATAATAATATTGAACATCACTGTAGTCTGGCAGAGTTAATCGTTAGTGTACTTCCGTTATGAGATAATAGATCTGTGAATTTACAATATACAAGTTATTAGCTTTGTATCTAAATTGTTCCAGTTTAGTTGATTGTATTAATGCTAATTTTATTGTAAAACTCGACCTATCGATATTTGAAATATTGTAAAGTAATATCAGAACAATCGATTTGAAAAGTAAATGTTCTTCAGGTTCTTAGATAATGTAGAATTTGAACAGAAAGCTGTAGTCTAATTTTGTTTTCCTATTTTTCAGATGCTAAACGTCTTATTGGACGTCGGTTCGATGACACAACGGTTCAAGCTGACATGAAACATTGGCCCTTCACTATTGTAAATGATGATGGCAAGCCCAAGATTAAGGTACAATACAAAGGAGAGATGAAGACCTTCTTCCCTGAAGAAGTGAGTTCAATGGTTCTGGTAAAGATGAAGGATACTGCTGAGGCTTACCTTGGAAAGACCGTCACGAATGCCGTGATCACTGTTCCTGCTTACTTCAACGACTCGCAGCGTCAGGCAACCAAGGACGCTGGTACCATCTCTGGCTTGAACGTTTTACGTATCATCAACGAGCCGACCGCCGCCGCCATTGCTTACGGCTTGGACAAGAAAGCCATCGGCGAGCGTAACGTCCTAATCTTCGATCTTGGTGGCGGCACCTTTGATGTGTCTATTTTGACCATTGAAGATGGCATATTCGAGGTCAAGTCCACTGCTGGAGACACTCACCTTGGCGGTGAAGATTTTGATAACCGTATGGTCAACCACTTCGTACAGGAGTTCAAGCGTAAATACAAGAAAGACCTGACCGCTAACAAGCGTGCTCTCCGTCGTCTTCGGACTGCTTGTGAGCGCGCGAAGCGTACTTTGTCGTCATCTACACAGGCAACGATTGAAATCGATTCCCTCTATGAGGGAGTTGATTTCTACACCTCGATCACAAGGGCTCGTTTCGAAGAGCTCTGCGCTGATCTCTTCAGAGGAACACTCGAGCCGGTAGAGAAATCGCTGCGCGATGCTAAGATGGACAAGGCTCAAATTCACGACATCGTCTTGGTAGGTGGATCCACCCGTATCCCGAAGATTCAGAAGCTGTTGCAGGACTTCTTCAATGGCAAAGAGTTGAACAAATCCATCAATCCTGATGAGGCTGTAGCTTATGGAGCTGCCGTGCAAGCTGCCATCCTGCATGGTGACAAATCTGAAGCCGTACAAGACTTGCTGCTTCTCGACGTTACACCTCTGTCCCTCGGTATTGAAACTGCTGGCGGTGTCATGACTGCTCTCATCAAGAGGAACACGACCATCCCAACGAAACAAACTCAAACTTTCACTACCTACGCCGATAACCAACCCGGTGTATTGATCCAAGTCTACGAGGGAGAGCGAGCTATGACGAAGGACAACAATCTTCTGGGTAAATTCGAGCTCAGCGGAATCCCACCAGCACCTCGTGGTGTTCCTCAAATCGAAGTCACCTTTGACATCGACGCGAACGGTATCCTAAATGTCTCCGCAGTGGACAAGTCTACTGGCAAAGAGAACAAGATCACCATCACCAACGACAAGGGCCGTCTTAGCAAAGAAGACATTGAAAGAATGGTCAACGAAGCAGAGAAATATCGTACGGAAGACGATAAACAGAAGGAACGCATTTCTGTTAAGAACAATCTTGAATCTTACTGCTTCAACATGAGAAGTACAGTGGAAGACGAGAAATTGAAGGACAAGATCAGCGCCAGCGACAAGCAGATGATACTGGACAAATGCAACGAGACCATCAAGTGGCTTGATGCCAACCAACTTGCTGACAAGGAGGAATTCGAACACAAGCAAAAGGAGTTAGAAACCATATACAATCCAATTGTCACGAAATTGTACCAAGGTGGCAGTATGCCCGGTGGAATGCCTGGTGGTATGCCTGGTGCACCTGGTGGAGCTCCCACTGGCGGTGCATCTGGCGGACCTACCATCGAAGAAGTCGATTAAATTTCTCATTTACCACTGCCCTTCTACATGGCTCCACGAAAAAAAACAATGAGCGAATTTGAAGAACATAGAATTATTACATCTACGGTCTTCTCTCTCCACAGTATAATTTAGCCATGTTTGTTACTTTATACGCATTTAAAAACGTATTACATTTATTTATTTTATTTCCGTAAACTGTATAAATACTTTATTCGACTTTTGTATTATGGAGTATATGAAAAAAAAGATAATTTAACTGTAATTATTTAATAATGTTGATAGAAAGATCTGTTGTTGATTTTCTATGTTCGCAAAACTTCGTCTAAAAATAAAATCAATCATGTGAAACTTCTGTGACTTCAATTATGACTTCCCGATATCCCATAATTTAAGAAACATTATAATTAAGCAGAATTTCCAGCAACTGCAATCCTTTTCTCAAGTTCTATTCTTTTCGTTTCTGAAATGTAAATTTCATAAGTATTTCAAATTTAATTACGAATGAACTTCTAAATCCGGCAAATTTCAATTAAAGTAAAATTAATCATATTCGCTAAATGTTTATTCAATTTATGTAGTAAGTTTTATTCATAACTTCAAAGGTAGGAATGTTTTAATATGAATTTTAATTAAATGGTCTTTGCATTGGTAAATTGTGTACCATCGTGTTTTAAATGCACAGAAATACATAGTTTCAAATTAAATTATGTTAATATTTTAATCGTGTAGAATCATTCAATGAATAGAAAAGTCATACTTTTCAGGAAAACAAAAGTTTATTTGTAAGCACAACAGACTGCTACAGAAAACAATTTTTTGGTAATCGATAATACAATGACAAAAATTGGGCAGGCGTGCAATGAGACACCGTTACATCGTGATCTGTATTAGGACTTCATTAATCTTCTAGAATGTACTAAAAGAATTCTAAAATTTTGTACAGAAAAAATCTTGGACAAAATTTAAAAATATGAACGTAAAATATAAGCAATATTAGGGCAGAAAATTAAGATGTGTGTGCCATAGTAGTTGCGAACAATAGTGTCGATTTCCCTTTCTTCTTTTTTTTTCTTCCACCATCCTTTTTGCCCCCTGAAAAAATAAAATGTGAAATTATCGTTGCAAAGCCATGGACTCATTAAAAGATAGACGAAGCGGATGACGACGGCGAATGCTTTATTTATTATGTACTGGGTTACTTTGGCTTGAAATTATTGGAAACTTTGTTACACCACCGACGAGGTATAAGGATAGGGCTATCATCCAATGTATTTGTGGGGTTACGTAATCCCATTACCATTTTCATTTCGCCTATTTGCATGCAAATGAAGCGATCCAGCACGCGAAACAACAATTCAGAACAGAACTAGATTTATTTATTTACTTGTGGCACGAAGATTCTGGCAAAAACGCATCTAAATCGCGTGAAATGAAATGGCAATGGGGTTTTACCTGGCCCCTGAAAAGTGGGCCGCAAAAATACATTGGATGATAGGTCTATCCTTATAACTAGTCGGTGGTTGCACTTACCTAGTAACTTTGTTTGCTCTAAAGCGACTGCCAAAGCATCGCCAAAACTCTGACTGTACGTTGGTGGCGAGGCGTACTCTTCTTCCTCGTTATGACTGGAGAACGACTGAACAGACACAATTGAACTCGACTTTTCCTGAGCAGAAGCTACACATGGCCACGCAACTGATGATTTTAGGCGCGTGCCGGTATTCCGTAACATTTCCGCGAACGATGGTCCCTGTTCTTGTGCAGTATTGTCGGCTTGTCTGTCGCGCACAATTTCGTCGAACGTACTCATTGATGGACTGCCAGCTATGCTCGACGCTGTTGTTGATTCCGGTGGCGATGTAACAGTTTCCCTATACGAACATTTTTTATCTATAATCTATGCTAGTATACTATCTTGACAAATTTCAATATATCGTCGCGTTTTTAATTTAAAACGTTTGTGCGTGTATGAATTCATAATACATAATAATAATAATGTATACATACTCAGAAAATAACAATTCTGGCTGCCACTGAGGAAAATGCCTTTGTGAATCGATGTGTACATTCGGCCTTGGAAATTTTCCCATTCGCTTGTTTTGCTCTTCTGTGATCTTCTTCTCTCTCTTTCTTTCTTCTCGTTCTCGTTGTTGTCGGCGTTTCTGTCTCAGTGCCAATTGGTCTGCGAAAATTTCAACATGGATTACATACTTTGTTGGTAAAAAGTAAAAAGGAAAGCAATGTTTTAATTTAGAAGTAAACGTGAAAAAAGGGTGGAATATAAAATTCGACAGAATTTAGTACAAATTTTTATTTTTTCGAGACCTGCAAAGGCTACTACCACTGGAAATAAGATTGTATTTTATTCCACTTTCTTAAAATTCGTCTAGAAAAATTGAAAATTGCATGAACATCCGCAGTCTATTTAGAAGTGAAATTACCTTGAAACGATGTAAGAACCTCTTGTGATATAATCGGTGGTTGTAAATCAATTTCTGCTAGTTCAAATTGACAAGTAAGTGGCAAATGACACAGATACCTCAGTCTACGTCTTAGATCTTCGGTAATACTTCCACCTTCTTTCTCCAAGAGTTTTCCCTTTATTGTATGAGGAGAATTTTCAAGACTACCGTACTGCTGTTCCAGCATTTTTACGTTCATTGCGTGAAGATACAAATGTTGCCCGTCATCCGCTGAAAATTTAAAAATAAATTAATCGCTTAAAATAGAAAGAGCTGTAACAAAAACATATTCGCTAATCGCAAACCTTGATAGAAGTAAAAGAATTTTTGTATGCCCGAAGTCGACTGCGAGATGTTTAAACTTTCTATTATTTTGGAAGATGTTTCGTCATCATTTTTTATTTCTTTTTCGTTAGCAACGTTGATGGTTTCTTCATGATTTTCTAACTCGTGTTGGACTGATTGTTGGTCTTCAGTAACACTGTCCTCTTCTTGTGTTGCTTCATCCGCTTCTGATTTAGATTTTATCTGTAATAGAAGTATCGTAAATCACTAATATAATGCATTATGTTTTAGTTAAGTACACTGATGTTACCTCATTTAACAATTCTTCTCTTTTTGAAAGTTCGTTAAGTGCTTGTTCAATATAGCAATTTTCTGGCGAATCAGGATTATCTAACATTTCTAATTTTAATTGAACTCGTTCGCATTCGATAATATTCATAACCTGAGTAATTTTATGAACACATTAAAATTTTCGAAATGTTCAATTACCTAAAATTCTAAGTACTTACGTAATCTGTATTTGCTATAAGAAGTTTTGAGTACACCTCGTTACTTATGGTCTCTGCAGCGGAGAAAAAGTTTGTTGGATTTTGAGGTATAGAACCAACGGGCGCCGCGAGCAATGATCCTCTCTCGCGACGCATTAAACGTAAAGTAACGATATCTCCTAAATTTAGAGTGCTCTGTGTGATTTCAGTGACACTGAAAACAATAATAATACAGGGATTTAAAAATTTTCCATTTTAGCGTACTCTAAATACGCTTTTAGTTTCAATCGGCATTGAAATTACCTTTTCAAATCGGATTTTTGAATTAATTCGTAACAAATTGGACATTTGCGCCAAGACTTGTCAGAAAGTGACAAATAATGGAGAATGCAAGGCCAACAATAAACGTGACCACAACGTGTCATTTTTCCAGCAACTGGTGTACACAAACAAATGGGGCATGACAAATTTTCAGGACTATGGATTTTCTGAAATGAAAATATATATGAATTTCAAAAAGTTCTAAAAATTTCATTTTTAACCTACAATTTGTTCTACTAGTTTCCAATCAACTAGAGTGTCAGGATCAGTCAGATAAGATGAATAATTCCCATTGGCAGTTACAACAAATTGGCAGCTAAAATAAAAATAATCTTTAGTATAGAAAGATTAGAGTCTATGATCTTGAAAGTATACTGAAGGAAAACGTGTACACGGATTACGAGAACTGTGTTTCCGCGAATTGAGTATACGTGTTCTTAATACACGGGGTGCTTTAGCTTTTATACAACGGGGTTGATTAGGGGTACGCGAGAACCCGAAAATGTGGAGATCTTAAATAGACTGTCTTAATGATAGAGACGGATCGGGAAGATTCTCGAAAATATGGTGGTTAGAAAAGGATGATTCAATGAAGAAGTTTTATAATGTAGTTTTCGGAAACGCCTCAAATATCGTAAATCTCATACCACGAATGCATTTAAATGAGGTATTCTCCTTCCCACGATTGCAAGGGTGCGGGATGCGCCTTCTCATTTCTCGATAATGTTTTTTCAGTAGTTAAAAACGCTAGATAAAAGACATTTTCGGGTTCTCGCACACCTCTAGTAACATTCTATTCTCTGTGTACACAGATATAGAGATCCGTATATTTTTGTACACGGGTATCCGTGTATTTAATGGATTAAGATCCAGGTTCGTTTGTTACACGTGTACACGTGACATAGGGTGCTCTAATTTGTTTGTAATAAGCCATTTTACCTGGCTTGTAGAAACTGTTCTTTGTTGTACTTATGTCGCTGGACTGGTGGAAGCCATCGATTACTGTTGCGCGAGTAACCCTTTGTAGATTTCCCATAACTCCATACACCTGAACCACCTTGCATTTCACGTGGTTCATAATGAAAATTCAGCAAGTGATTCAAATTCTGCTTTTTACTTCCTTGGACCACTACTGAGCCATGCTCAGCTATTTCCGTTTGCACTACCTGTAAGAAATTATTAAGTTTAGCGAGCTAACATAGAAGTTATCTAAGCGCTATGATAATTAAGTTTGAGATAATAGAATTTAAATAGACACCTTGGTATCCTCCTTTGCACTGCCATGATATTGTCCTTTAGGTTTTGGTCTCTTATCAAAACTTTTTGTTTTCTGTACATTGCACTTCCTTGGTTGTTCATACTTTGAGAAATTACAAGTACCAGTTGGTTCGCGTCGGCGTGAGGTCTTCGGGAAGAGCTTGTTATTTGTAACATCTAAAAATGACAATAATTCTGAGAAACAGAAATATCAGGACAATAGCAGCAGAAGGAAGGGCAAGACAATGGAAGGAAAAGACAACATAACAGATAAGCAATCTCTTTTACATTTTCCTCATAATTAGGCTAATCACATAGCATAAATTGACATCTCTGAAGAATATTGACATATACGTGAAAACATTTTGTTCATAACAACTATCTTCCAAATACTTATTAACCCTTAGCACGCGAATGGTGACTCTGAGAGAGAGGCACCATTAAAAATTGCTGTACCATTATTCAAAATATTGTTTACATTATTAAATATGTTGGTATCTAATCAATTACTCAACATTTAAGTATTATATGAGGTATTATATCAATTTCATATTCATACAAAGAAAAAAATTAACATACAATGGAATTATTCTAGGTTGGAAGAAATGTTTAATTTTCAAGTTAAAATAGAACTGAGTGCAAAGGGTTAAAGCCCATCAACCCCAAATTTTTCAGTGCTTTTTATCATATGTGAGCAAGTAAAAAAATGGTTCTAAATTTATTGCATGCATCAGTATAAGATATTACGGTTGTATAAATAGATAGAAACCTTGTTCTTTTATTAGACTTATCGTATATCTATTCTTTTAAATATATGTAGTTATATTACATTTTCCTTTAAATTACGATATATAAATAGTTATTTAATATATGAGCGATTAAAAAAATTTATCCTAAAAACAATTATTGTCATTTTATCCCTACATAGTGCTTTTGTCCATATCAATGTGATAGAAATAAAAAGAAACAATTCATATGAGTCATCTTTATCTTTTTGTATTTATGAATTACTAGATCACCTACAGATATGGTAATCTTCATAATGTTCAGCAAAATAGCGTTTGTTTTAGCAAATTTATGCTGTGTGATATAAATAATAATGATAGTAGAACAAAAATAAATTTACTAAAACGGTAAGTATTTTGAGTTCCAAACAATATTTATATCAACGATTTATTTATTAAGTCAGCACGAATAAGTTTCAATAATAAATTGAAATTGCATAACATTGTTTACAGTTGCTTGTAGCTTCACTTAATAATTTTTTAATGAATAAGTTGCAGCCGGACCTTTTAATTCGTCTGATATTCTTTTAAGAATTTTTTTCTTCAATCTTATTATAATAATTATAGTTTAGTAATAAAATTAGGTTGCGCTAATCTAAAAAGTGTTTTCGTTTAATCCCCGTAAGCAAAAATCCCTGTTTCTGACCAGGGACTATCCGCGCGGCAGGGCTCGTAACTTGGACCATGGCCGAATTTTGGCCGAACCTGCCCTCGGCCGAATTTTGGCCGAATTTTGGCCGAACCGGCCCTCGGCCGATTTTTGGCCGATTTTTGGCCGAATTTTGGCTGAATTTTGGCTGAACCACCGTGCTGCCATCTTACAGCGGCCCGAAATCGGCCAAAATTCGGCCAAAATTCGGCCGAGGGCCGGTTCGGCCAAAATTCGGCCGTGGTCCAAGTTACGAGCCCTCCCGCGCGGATAGTCCCTGGTCAGAACCTTGGCCCAGTGGGCTTAGAGCCGCTTCGAGGGACCTTCAACACAGTGCCCGTCTCGCTACCTGCCCTCGGCCCGCCGGGCTCGTGTTCAGCCAGAGACGGCCTGGTTGACTGGGATGTGATACTACATATGTATATATTTAGATTCTATTTGCGAACTTCTTGCGAGGAAGTACAATACTTGAAATTCAAAATAATTAACGAATGAACAAGGTATGAAAAGTCATTGAATTGTGAATATATCTGAGCTCGTCTTTTCGCAATGAAATACGCACATATAAGACGTCACTAAAAAGATGACGTCGCTATCGAAGCGATCGACATTCGGATAACGACGCACCTTGAGTTTTCTTTGCATCAGTAGGACCCCCCTTTGCCGAGGATTGCGAAAATTTTGTGTTCTTTTCCATTTCCGGCACGAATGTGTTCGTGCTGATGTCGAGCGTAAATGAGGCTTTCGTCTCCTCCGTATGGAGAAACAGTGTATTTCTGCAGGACCTTCATCTTCTTCAATAAGCCATGTTTTCTCAGCGTTAAATATATAGAAAATATCCTCGAGATGCCGATAATCGACGCCCGATGAGACGGTACTACGATAACCACGGACACGGTCTTCAACAGAGCAAAAGCTCTGTCTCCTGTTTTCGTCGTAAACGACGATAACTCGTTTTCTGGCTCAGCGGCCGAAAGCGGTCGCGATCTCGTCGCTATGATGGCGACGAAACTAATGACTTGCGCAACCGGAAGTACGGTGCAACACTTATCAACTACACTAATCTTGCGAACATCTAGAAAATTACTTACAGAGCTGGGGAAAATAGTAATTATAAATTAAAGTATGTGTACAACTATGAAAATAAAATATTTTATTTGATGCAGTAATTTTTGAAAATAAAATAATTTACTTCAGGCATTAATTTTTGGAAATAGTATTTTATTTGAAGAATATTGAAAATATTTGTATTTTATCTTTGTTTTCAATTTCAATTTTAAACTGAAAATAACTGTCAGAATTCAATACATTTATGAGTGTAAACTGTATATAGAATAGAAATATTTTAATTTCGAAATTGTATATCTTATATATTTAAAGAAAATCTAAAATATTAAATAGTATTTGAAATATTTGTTTCGCCAAATAATGCCCACCTCTGATTACTTACCTTCACACAAATATCAGTTCTATATAAACTTTATTCAAATGTGCAGATATATAGAAATAAAAACTTTAAAGTGTATGTAGAGTATATATTTATATTTTTTGAATTACTCGAATAACAACAATGCGTCGAGTGGTAGAGGTTCATTTGATTTCCGGTGTTTGAAGTTGTGTTTATGTTTGTAACGATAGGTTCAGAACACTGCGTTCATTCAACTATATAGCGTTTAGAAAATGTTAGAATTGTTTTTAAATAATTTAACATAATCATTTTGTCTAGGTATTGTGTGGTAAATTATTAGCTAGTGTTTTAATGTAAATTCTGTGCTTTTGGAATTTTTATTTTCAACTTAGCAAATTATCGCTCGTGGCAATTAAAATCGTATAAACGCGCGCTTAGGAACTTCCTACTTCCACGTTACGATTCAAACAATCGCACGGCGTCTTTCCAAATAAATGAATTTAGAATAAGAATTCTTTATGAACGCGAGGCAGACAAATAATCAGTACAAATATAGAAGTTTGTGTCAAAATTTTATTTATAAATCATATAATATTAAATCTTACGCAAATACAAAAATTCCATTTTTATTCTTTATTATTTGAGTATATATACAAAAACTCGATCCTAATTATTTCTTATTAACTTATTATACATTTGTATAGAGAATTCAGCTTTTTGTGTGTATTGCCATTATGGTAGTTAATTACATGTTTTATATTATGTATTGAGTTTTGTCAGTATATTACAAAGTTCGTTTCTGTGCTCTCCCAAGATACTGTAAAACTTATCAAAAAATAGTTTCGCAGATTCCTCAATATATGTTTTCTGCCTGCGTACCGCATCTAATTTATCTGCTGCTTCTTCCAGTTCTTCTAAAACCTTTTGCATATCTGGAATGGAATCTTGTATCTCCTTAATTTCATTTTGTAACGCTTTTATATGTTCCTTTAATTTCGTCTCTTCGTTCTTTATGTCTGTTTTCATCTTATTGATGAGATCTTTCTTCTCCTTGAGTGCATTGGCAACATCGCTGCTCTCATCTTCCAAGATCTTCATTCTCTCTTGAAGATCTTCTATCTTGTTGGAACTCAATTCTATGTAACGTTCGTTCTCAACGATCTGTTTCTTCATCGATTCATTGAAATCATTCATCAAGGTAGCTTTAGCGTGCAGTACATCCATACTCTGAGGATCGAAGATACTTCTTTCCGGCATTTTTAATTCCTCAATGTCTACGCCCATATCTTTGTTGAAGTTCATCAATATTTCCTTATTATACGTTAGAACCAGCTTCGTCAAATCGTTAGTGACCGACGATAATGCCATGTCTATTGTAAAGCTCTCTTTCTGTATATCCTGCAAATGCTCATCAAACTGTTGCATGTAACTCTGAATCTTTTTACACTTTTCTAATATACTTTCTTTCTCTGCTTTGGACATTGGCTGCTGCTTAATTTCAGAAAGTAAATCTTCACGGCATTTCGTTTGCAAATGAATATGTTCGTTAAGAATCTTGGAATCAGCATTTATTTTTTTTGTGTCGGAAACCATCGTTTTTATGTAATCCTCTTTCGCTTTGATATCGCTTTGCTGATTTTCTTCGTCCTTTTTTAATTCTGCCAGGATCTTCTGTAAGCGAATTATATCTTCGTCGATGTTTTGTGCTTTCTCTTCTACTGCCTGCAATTTGTTCTCGTTCTCGTCTAGTTCAAACTGTACAGTGCTCATGTCTTTTTCAGTGACTCCATGCTGGTGTCCAAATTCTTCTAAATATTTTTCAACCATTGCCTCTTCTTCGTCGAGTTTCTCATTATTCCAAGCATTGTAGAATTCGATCATAGAGACTAAATTATACTTATGCATATCAACCTCCCTTTTATCTCCCACGAAAGGCAAATTATCTAAATTATAATTTTCCAAAGCTATTTCCTTAACTTCGCAAGTTTCCACCAACCAGCAGATCCAGCGCAAAATACTTGGCCAGGAGTGCGTGGCGTTAGCAGTCTTCAAGCAAGATTTAGTAATAACACCAGGATAATGAAGCTTCTTGGCAATTTTTGGCAACTCCTCCACGTAATTGGTAATTGTTAGAACCGATTTCATGTCTAGCATTTTAACTAAGTAAGCAGAAACTTCTATGAACATTTTTAGAGTAATTGGCTGCTTTATACAACCATTGCCGTTAAGCATATGAGTAAGATGATTCACATTGAAGTAAGTATCTATTTTGTTGAGCATGTAAGCCTGATAAACTTTGTCTGTTAAAGGCTTCTGGTCTTTCTTGGCACCTTTGCCTCCCAGGCTGCTGATACGATCAGCAGATAAGGATCTGGGTCCAGTTGGAAGATTAGAGGGTCCAGTCATGAGAAGTTCAGGCTGTTTTCTATTGTGTATGAGTGGTGTTGTTGGAGCTGATGGTCCATGACGCAGTGGTGTTTTACCTAAGAAAACAATATTATGCGAGGTCATAAAAGAATAGTAGAATTATACGATCTAAGTTATGGCACGTGCCCGAGGGTTTTGTTTACAATTAGATCGAACCTTTACTGTAGCTATGTAGAAAATAATATGGGGTTAATCAAATGTAACGAAAGGGATAATAAATATTTACCCGATGGTTTTAGAATCGAGCCTCTAGTGCTCGCTCTGTCACATGATTTTTGTCGAACCCTGGGTATAAAACTTTCACTGGAGGTACTGACAATCTTCGATTTGAATGTTTGCGTCCTCCTTGTATCGCCCCGTGACATACCTTTGTCATCTCTGTCAAGTATGGATATTCTCACCGGATTCGTAGATGGATTGCTTTGCATTTTCGGCGAAGTAGATTAACACTTTTCACAATGAAATACTGACAGAAACGAAAATTCAACGAATGAAGAATTGGCCGGAATGGCGGGAACAGTGCTGTGCACTGCTGAGTGCAGAGATTGGCAGAGATATTGTGGATATTTTCAGATATTTTGCGCAAGATTTCTCTCGCATGCGCAAGCCTCAGTAAATAAAATTCTCGATAAAATTGAGTACCTTGATCACCCCGTAAAATTTTAAAAAATTGTTATGATTTGATTGTGAAAAATGAATATATAACATGTGTATTTGTGTATATTTTGTAACTCGTAGGACACGTTCTGGAGTCTTTTTGTCCGGAACAGGGTTGCCATATTTTATCCCCTCCGGCCCCTTACGCTTCAGCCTTCTCGCCCAGTTTCGCAGCGTACCTCTTCCCACTAACGCAGGCGACAGTGGCGACACGCGACGAGTGGGAAGAGTGGGAGCAGGTAAGGAAAATAACGGGTGTACTTTTGTTCCACGCGACGCTACGGACGGCTTGGCTTGAGTGAAGTGGTTTTCGAATTCAGTTTACAGCAGTTTACAGACTTTGGTGTGCAATCTAGCAAGAATCAAAGTTTTAGAGTGCCGTTTGCAGTATTTTATACTACGCATTATTTAAAATTATTGAGAAAGCAGATTACATAACCTAAAATTCAATGTATACATTACCTGCTTTCTCAATAATTTTAAATAATGCGTAGTATAAAATACTGCAAACGGCACTCTAAAACTTTGATTCTTGCTAGATTGCACACCAAAGTCTGTAAACTGCTGTAAACTGAATTCGAAAACCACTTCACTCAAGCCAAGCCGTCCGTAGCGTCGCGTGGAACAAAAGTACACCCGTTATTTTCCTTACCTGCTCCCACTCTTCCCACTCGTCGCGTGTCGCCACTGTCGCCTGCGTTAGTGGGAAGAGGTACGCTGCGAAACTGGGCGAGAAGGCGGAAGGGTAAGGGGCCGGAGGGGATAAAATATGGCAACCCTGGTCCGGAACACATTGTTTCGGTACATTCCCGCCAATATAACTGCCTCAGCCTCAGAGGGCTCAGGGTGGCTCAGGGCTCAGGACTTTACTACCTCATCATATCGTAATATAAATATGTAGATACGTGATAGATACGTTACTGTTTTGGCCGGGCGGGAAAAGTAAACGACGGCGCCATCTTGCGACAAAAGCGATACAGCAATCGAGAATCAGCAAGTAGTAACTTAAAATTGCTTAAAATTAACGTTGTTGGTCTCGAATTGTTTATTATCAACTCATTTATCCATTTGGTATCATAATACTTTCTAATTATTGTATTTTTTCAAGGTCTAGAGAAGCGTAACGTTTTTCGAATCAGAGAGGAACTCTCCTGGAACTCTCCTGGAACTCTCCTCTCAGTTCGAGATGCTTTGAGAGTGTTTGAGAGCCTGTTCAGAGTTCAGAGTTCAGACACGGCGGAAACCGCGCGGATCTTATTACATTAGCGTCTACGGATTCGTTCACACGCATCCGCGCGGTTTCCGCCGTGTCTGAACTCTGAACAGGCCCTGAATCAGTGATGCCAGAATCGTGGGACGTTCCTTTGAACACTTTTTTTTTGTTCTTTGTTTGTCATATAATAATTGTAATGACTAGACTGCGGATCTTTATGCATTTATAGCAAAATTGAATAGATGAGATATGAAATTGTTCAAAACTTTTCAAAGTTGAAGATGTCAATACATGGTTTCTCCTTATTGTTCGATACTTGCTCAGCCGACGTCGAAACTCCGAGCATAAGAACGCTCACGTGTTTGGCATATTCTGTAGTACCTATGCCGAGTCGGGCGGGCTCCGGGACCAGGAGGACCATGGATTACCTTGGGGTTGACCAGGGGTCATGCACAGCTATCTTGGCTTATCCTGACCTCCTTGGTTTACCCTTGCTTAACGGGGTCCTCCAGAACTGCCCTGACCTATCCCTGCCTCCCTTGGGGTTGACAAGTGATCCTCCAAAGCTAGCCTTGTCTAACTTGGTCTACTTTAAGCTAAATCGGGTTGGGCCACGGGTTCTTCAATTCTTCCTTTGTTTACCTTGACCCACCTTCAGCACTTCTTGTCAATTATTAATGCAAACGCAAAGTTTCGGTCTTGGAAGATGTGTACATTCAACGAACGTCGTCTTTATTTTTTTTTATTTTTGGATTTCTAATTGGAATTTGATTCTGAATCTTTCAAACGTTTTTCTTCTCGAAATTGATATTTATGGTTTAAAATTGGTATTCCTCCGTTCGCAGGTCCCTCCGGAGCTGACAAAAGTGGACGCAGAAAAACCCTGGGCGTGTGTGATTATATCAATGAAAAGGCCCATATATCATATCCTTATATATCGGCTTCTTGTTGAAAAATGAAAAAATTGTTAATTTAATTTATCTTGTTAGTATACATACTCGTTGGGGGATTCATTCCTCCAAATAATGAATGAAGTTCATAAATTAAAAATTAATTTTTTTTCTCTCTATTATTCTGTTTACCTAGTTTTTATTAGTAATAAATATGTAATAAAATATTACATTTCTATAATTTCTATAAAACTATGTCTAAAACACATTCTAACATTGGTGTGAGTTTTGTTTGAACATTAAAACCTGCAACAATTAATAAGTTATCAATGCGTTATCGGTGATAACACTAATTTTTGGGATGTGCTATATTCAAAGTCTCGATTACGATAACATTATTATAAATCGAATCAGTTTTGTTATATTTGTATTGCTACAAACGTAACAAAAGATATAGCTACGGTGAAACATGGCAACAAAGAACACGATGAATTCGGCAGTTTCTCTTTCACCGAAAAAATGATTTCAATTACGTCATCTTTTTATAGTTGCTGGTTCAGCAGTGGACGTATTAACCTCATGCATTCCAATAGAAAAATCGCGTTGCTGTATATCCATCTTCAAAGAACTTTTATTCCACACACGAAGGATATGGATGCGCGCGCCTTTTCGGTGAGCGCGGAATTCGGAGCACGCGATTGGCCGGCGTTTTCGCCTGGCAGGGTCACGTGGCCGCGCCGCGTATATACGTACGGCCGCCGGCAAAGTTCCGCACTTACTCTTTCGAACCTTTGCGACGCGGTTCCATTTTCGAATTGGTGCGCCGATCTTCTGATGGTTCGTCGTCGCGGCCAATGCACGATTTCTCCCCGGAAACCAATTCGCGGGAGGAACGGCATATCATCGGTTCCCGCGACGATGGCCCTCGCTGATTAACCCAGAACGATCTGACTCTGAGGGAAAAAGGGCGCGCGCGTAAATGACCGCAACAAGTAAACGAATCGAACCATCCGCTCGATAACGCACCGGGGACTGTAAAGAGAGGTGTTGGCCGAGTAATTCCTAGGATACAGTTCTAGAGCCGATGGGTCTCTCGGGTATATCATTTTTCACCCGAAAAGAAAAGCACCGTTCTGTGAGCTGCCAGTGACGCGGGAATGGGTCTGACAGACTCGAGTTTCGAAGCACTTTTGACCCTGTGGCGGGTTCACGTCGAGGGAGTTGTGTGGACCGAAGGGGTCCGCGGTCAGTGTCGCGGTGTCTTGCCCAGCCGTAACATCGCGGGTCTGATTCGTTAATTCTTCGGGACGACGTGTTCCACGGTAAGTGACAGAACCTAACCAGCATATTACCGTAGAATATCGTTCTTCGCTATTGACGCATGCTGACCGATTATCGCGTACGCGGATAACCGAACCGGAAGTCGCAAAACTGATAATCCGACACCAGGGGGTTGAAGAGGCGATGGGACGTACTAGGCCTAATGGACCCGTCAAAGTGACAGGTCTCAGATCCTGCGATTATTTAAATTGTAAAAATTATTATTAATTATAAAAAATTATTGCTACGTAGTGCGCCATAGTTGTAGGATTAAGTGCTAACATTTTTATGCAGTCTGCAACTCCACAATTATTAATATGCAACTAATTTGAAATGTATTATTGATTATCGTCGTTGTCGTAATTGATGATAAGTCGCTTTTTCATTTTTGTTACTAACATGTTGCAGAAGTAATGTTAGTTTTCATAAATATTCTCAGTGGGGTTTATTACATCCGTTAAAAAACTGTTGATAAACGTTATTTGTACGAACAATACAGAATAATAATTGGAATATGTAGATTATGAAAAGAAATGACTCGGCTAATGCGGAAAGCGGAGCACAGCTGCAAGCTGTTTTTAATTGAACGTTAATTCAAAATTGAATAGCCTGCGGATATGCTGTCTAGCCGTGAAATTCAGTATAGTTTAATATAATTTGAAACATTTCGCATTACTTAATCAGTGGATGAAAAGATGATGAATTTGTCGAATTCGTATTGTTAAAGTAAAATTAATTTAATTTATTGAGTGAAATAAAAATGGCAAAGTTAAGATGCAGAATACTAAGAATACTCATTCACTCTTCTAGAATTTTACATTCAATTTGGTCCGTTTTTTGAGTACCCTTCCCACAAATTTTTCAATTTTTTAATGTGAAAATATGATTACAATCAATTTCTTAATTGACAGGAAATAATTGGTAGTAATTTTTAATATTAATATTGATTTTTGCAATAGTTTATACTAGCAATAAATTCCTCCATATTCCCTCTGAAAAATTGAAAAACTTGTCAGTAGGTTACTCAAAAACTGACAAAATTTAATATTAGATCGAAAGACATGAAAAAGTGGTTTTAATAAAAAAAAGAGATCTCGGATCTCTTGATCTCGGAAACTATATATTTTTTATAAATGGCAATTATAAATTATAAATGGCAACATAGTTGTATGCAATTCTATGTGAACGATAAATGATAAATTGCACGCATGTATCAGTTAAAAACCACGAGCGGGAATAAGAATAGAGAAATTGTTTGTTAGTTGCATGTTCTAAAAAATATTTTTGATAAAATGAAACAGATAATTTAAAGTATATAAATAAATATCGTTCAATAATAATATACTCGATGGACAAATAGAACGTACACAATTATGGCCATTTGTTCATAAATCATTCTTTTCGAATTTTACAAGATGACAAAGGGTTTGCAGCGAGTGTCGAGAGTGGGGACTCCCACTTTTACTCAAAATTGGAAAAGGGGAAAAAGGATGTCAAAGTAACCTTTGGACGAAATATTCAATTGGCGCATAGCGTTTGAATCGCTTATGGCTTTCAAAGGTCGTTTACCTTGAAAAGCGTAGAAAATCGAGTTATTTTTTAGCATGGTTATATTACGGTTTATTATCAACTTATATGTGTACTATTATAATATATACAATTACACTTATCATATTAATTTTTTCAATGTATTATATAAAAATTCGACCGATCGTTTATTTATAAATAATTCTATACGTCACGAATTTTAAGGTGTCCCAAATTTGACATAAAATAATAAAGTAAATTTTAAAAATAAATGCACAAAACACTATGTATCAAGTCCAAACAATAATAATTTTCAGTTTTTAACAAGTCTATGAAGAAATAATTCAGAAACATTTGCAAGTATCAGTGCATTAATAAAAAACCGCGATAGTTCAGAGTTTGATCACAAAGTCTTTCTGTACGACGATCCTTATGTTCTTTATGCTCTTTTTCACGGCCGCTTGTGGTCTCGGTTATCGTTACAATTCTCGAGTTTCGACGTTTACGTTTTTCTAACCTGCATGGTTTATGCAACCTTTGTTACCCACGTGATTCACAGAATGTTGCAACGATTCGTTAACACGCGAACAGGTGTAACGAGGAAACAAGGGAAACTCGATAAGCTAATAAACAAAATTCATTATTCGTTTTGTTTAACCATTTATGCGGTTGAATTTGTGCAATGCATCCATCGTAGGACTACGACAAAGCTGCACAGTAATTATTAAACAGCGGATTTTAAGAATTCATGACAATAAAAAATAAAATACAAAACTGTAGACATTAGAAAAATGTAAGAGACTTATTGACGTTATTACAAGAAAAAGTTTATTTTTATGCAATTTACATGCAGTTTCTTTTGTATAAAAATCCACAGTCTAATTAGAAGCACGATGACTGTTACTAAAAGAAATGGTTACCAACTTGAAACTCTCCTTCGATCTTCGTAAGCTCTGTTTAGGTGTGAGCAGTCGGCTGCACCTGGCTCTCCATAGACGGTGTTCGATCGCGGATACGGCAGCTCATCTAACGATAAATTAATTAATACTGCAATCTTGTTTGCAGCCTTGAATACCTTATCCCCACCAGCTGTGTCTTGTTTCCTCGAATTTGTGTGCCTTCAACGAGAAACTTTTCTTCCTCCAGTTCCCCGGGGCCGCTTCGCATGGTGCCATTTAAATCCTGAAGAACGCGCAACAGCCGCTCGTTTTATTCGCGATTTCCCGAAGAAGGTGCTCCTCTTGGTCGCACCTGGTTGCGATTACCGTCGGGGTATAGCTTTGCTTCTTGGTTTTTTGTTTCGCAACGCTCGTTCACACGTTCATGATTGAGTCTAATTGCCCTCTGCGCGATTTCTCGTCGGGTTGTTCTGCTACCAATTTCTCATTTGACAATGAGGTGTGCGAAGATCATGTGCGACAGCTGTGCCGCTACACGCATTTGATAAAAGTTGCCTTAAAGTACCGGGTGAGTGGAGGAGCTCTGGGTAGAAATCGATGTTTAATTTTTTCCTATTGTGGTCGGACCTTTGCGTCTTCTAGGAGACTACCATTTTTTCAATCTAGAAATATCAATTGTCAGTTCTTCAAAGCCAAAGTTTAATTACTCAAATCGAAGTTTCACTGTGTACAAAATTTATTTTTATTTTTTGTGCAGCGTCAACGTTGTGTAAAACTGTTAATATTTATTAAATTGAAGAATTAATTAATTCAGCTGTGATTAACATAAATTTTAGAGATTATAGCAGTTCTCATTATTTAAGTTTGCTTATAACAACTGTTGTTTCTAAATTCAACTATGGAATCTTCTTTTATTAAATCTTATTATAATTTTCAACTTATTATTCCTTTTCTGTAACTTTTTCAGAGGTTAAAGACGCATTGTTTTAAATCATTTTCGTGCACACTGAAATTCTTTTTATTAAATAATTGCTTTTAAATAAACTTTTTATAAAATAGAAGTGTTACTTGGATTTAGAACGAAATGCTATTGTTTAAAAGAACTACAGCAAGTAAATATAGATATATTTCAGCAGTAAAAAAATATGGAGTATTCTTTATTGTGCAGGACGAATTTCAATCCTTCGCCCGAAATGTCTGAATAATTTAGCATTTCAAACAGGTCGGAAGTCATTAATTTCTTCCACATCGTTTTACTGTAATCAATCAATTAATTAAAGAAGTTTCACAGTTAGCTTCAGTGTGCATATAATTCGTAGACTCGCGAGTTTGATGAAGACCTTCACCCGTCGAGGAAGCTTTAATCAAATTAAGAAAACGGGAGTCGAGATATTATCCAACGGAATCCTCTTATCCTATGTAATTATCACAATTTTCATTTAGATGTGCCGTTTGAGGAATACGTATATGAGATGACACGTGTGCGATTGGAAGAATGCATAAATTTCCTTCAATCTGTCTAATTCTATGTAAGTTTAGAACACCATTGCATAGCTGCTGTTATTAATTTCGTTTGAAATGATCAATGTTTCGTGGGATTCGAAATTTCAGTTCTTAAGTCTAATTCTGAAAAAATGTAAACATTTCTTTCATAGATAATTACGAAATGTCCTAGTTTTTCAAATCTGCCGACATTGAAATATATCGCCTAACAGACGCCAGAAATGTTGCTGCAACCAAAAACATGTTATATTCCAAATTGATTTTGTTTCGTATTTCTGGATATATTCACAATTTGTAATTTTTGCGCGATGTTCCACCAAAGTTTTATTGTGAGCAGCTTTGGAATATTTCCATTTCTTTAATTTCTCCATTTTCCAAGGGGAAGGCAAGGTGTAGTGTTCATTGTAGTATAAGAAAATCCTTTTGGGTTTCTTCGGAATGTGCCTTCCTTTTTTAGATATTTTGATTTATATTTGTTGACGTATCTAGTAGCTCAGATCATAGCATCTACGTACAAAACACCTCCGTAGGTTCAGCGGTGGGGCATCAGTTTACCACTTACTACGCGAGCAGTCCGGGTTCAAGTCCGACGCGACGTCGGTATTAAGATTTTAATACACCGTTAAGATGTATATTATTTATGACATACCATAAAAATAACTGTAAAAGAGAAAATCAAAATAATATGTTAGTGGGCCCTGTTGGCCGTTCAGATTATATTGGGTTGGCAAATAAGTTCGTTCGGTTTTTGTGATTTATTCCACTGTAAAAAACCGAACGAACTCATTTGCCAACCCAATAGTAACGTTGGCCCGACTGCATAAAAAGGCGACATTTCTAACAGTTGCCCAACCAATACCCCAACGAAGGCCCAACAAAATGCCAACCATAAATGCTACCAGGGATGTATCTATAAAGTTTCGACAGTTACGGTAAAGGCCGTGGTGACACTTCCGAAGAGAATACTGTACTCGGGAACGCGTTAAAAGAGTCAACAATTGAAATGAAAAAAACAGAGAAAAAAAATTCTGCATCCACCGCGCGAGGTGTATCGTGCAGAAGAAAATTGCGTGATCTCGACGCAAGGCGTAGATCAGGTGCGCGCTCGAGAGGTGGTGGCCGCAGCGTTCCTCGTCTCGCACCTGTTTGCAGAGCGTTCCATCGTCGTTTGGCAATAACCGCCGAATATCAATTAATCGGGTCGATCTATAGACAAGCGTGGATCAGTGCGTGTGACAGAAAACCCCTCGTTGAGAGTCAGAGTCCCCTCGAGGTCGGCACCGCGGCCGCCTTTGAAATATACGCTGTTTGTCCGCAACCCGTCACAGGGGCACAATGAGCCTCGCTCGGAGCTTAAGCGTTGTCGCTTGAAGGGCTATCGATAACTTGTCGTCGCCAAATTACACACGCGACCGCGCCCGCGTCCACGTCCCAGCTCGCACGCGTCTCGACCCCCTGCCCCCGCCCCCGCCTGATCCGAATCCGCCCCCGCACGCGGTACGCCAATCCCTCCCCTCCCTCACTCAATTTTAAAAATACAGTAATGTCTCGATATATGTACGCAAACGAAGCTTCGCAACCTCGTATTCAGTGTTTCGAAAAATTCTCGGTCTTAATCGATCACACAATACAGTACGACAGAAGAAGACATGTAGAACTACCCTAATTTGATCGCTCTTGGGGGTGTAGAACCCCCTGTACACGCAAGCGGGGGCTACCACAGCGAATTTTCATTCGCAAACCTGTAGCCGACCGCGCGGATCATTAAACCCGACATATCACGCGCGCAGCGTTCGCCGCGAGCCTAACATAATAAATTACAGAGCGCTGCGGAAGCGGCGGCGCGTGTATTACACAACTAATCATCGTCGATCGACGATTTTAATCGCAGCCGGAGAGCGCACTCGAGGAATCTCCGATATGAAACGCGGCAACAGATCGAGATTCATCGAACGGACAGGGGTATCCCGATCAAGTTGACAAGCGTAATGGGTCCTCGTTTCGCGCGAGTTTTTCCCTAACCCTCGAGGAGAACGCCTAAAAAATCGCTAATTCGTCGGCCGATCTTGTCATTATTATGTTATCACAGTATTGTCTCTATCCTTTGATAACGCCTCGTTGCTACGTAGAAGGGGATAGACAACGATTAGACTGCGGATTTTTATACAGAATAATATTTTTTTTAAGCAAGGCATTGAAATTAAATAAAAACACCTTTTCTCGTAATAATTTTTGTGTAAAAAGGACAATTTATACTTTTTGTATAGCTATATAGTCTAGTAGCTAAATACTGGTGACAGAAAGATGTAATTACAGTCCAAATTAAAAGGGGTGAATCACGTAAATATTTAGTAGATTCTGACTCACAATATTATAAGCGGATTTTATGCTTTTACAGCAAAATGAGCAGATGTATTACAAAACGGTAGAAGAATTTTAATAATTTAATAGTGTCGATATATTATCATCAACTTTCCAAAATTATAAACGGGGGAAAGGAATTCTTATTCGGTTCTAGTAGCTTGCGATCGAAGTAGAACATTTTTATTTTGTATTAAGATCCGCAGTGTAATTGGACAGGGTGTGGATTGATTGAAAAATTCGTCGTATAATGATTGTCATCGTCATCTAGAGTTGCACGACTACTCAAGGGAAAGTTTTATGGTTAAAAATGAAGTGATCCATTTCTTTTGTAGGAAGACTCACGATGATGTCAACAAGGGCGGTGAAGACTCCTCCGAAACTCGACGAGTCCGCCGACGGCAGAGAAACTTGGTCCGGCAAAGTCGACTTCCTTTTATCTGTCATAGGATTTGCCGTTGATCTGGCCAATGTTTGGAGATTCCCTTACCTATGCTACAAAAACGGTGGCGGTAAGTCAATTCAACGACTGTTCATGCGCTCCGTTCAATCTTATATCTACGAAGTATGTCCGTCGCTCATTTTGGAATCAGCAATCAGAAGTGACAATATAAATCAGTGTTCAAATGAGATCTCAGTTTCAGAAACCACATATACATATTCCACAATTTATGCACGAATTACGTGACGCATCCGATTATAAATCTCAATCAGATTTCAACACGTATGACTCAATTTTGTGCGTGACTAATCGCGCATTCAATTTTATTCGCGGACACTTTGACACCTTCTATTCTGGAAATCTTTTCCTCCGATGTAACTCGGGGTTTCCTCTGTCATTGATAACTACAATAGACAGCGGATTTTACGCATTTATGCCAGAAATGAGTAGGTGTAATTTAAAACAGTAAAAATAGTAGAAGAATTTAAAAATACTGTTACATTATTTTCAACCTATTATATATATATACCTATATATGTATAAACGTGTTAAGATAGAACATGAATTTCTATTTTACTCCAGTTTGTTGCATTGCAGATAAAATATTTTTATTTCGCATAAAGATCCGTTGTCTATTGATAACTAAATAGTTTCGTTGCCGTATCGGTCTTTCTTACATAAATGATTAACGCAGACGGAATAGTTGTTGGTTCGCGCGAAGCAATATTAACGACTTGAAAAAGCATTTGTCATTTTTTTCTAATCACCGGTGCGTCACAACTGATCTCGGATCTTTAGAAACTCAATTCGAAGCGGTTACCGATTTTGCAATGTCGATGTTGTGTAGCTTGAGATTTGCGAAGTGATAATTGCGAAGTATACCCAATTAAACTTTAATGATTCATTCAGAAATTCAGATTCATTCAGAATTGGGAGATAAGGATCGATCTACTGAGACTGATTATGCAATCGTCTGCGAGAAAAAATTGCCCGTTAACGTTTATATTAATATATTCGAGAAATATTCATACCCGAAACCATAGAATAATGATTTAATTAATTGAAACAATCAAATCGAGATCGTGATTTACTACAGTATGTATACATACTGACTACAATTGACTACATATTTTTTCATGTATGTAAATAGGTTGTTCCACGATGTGTTGAGTTTTTATTTGCATATAGGAAATTTATAATATTGGAAGTGCATTATTAGGAAGTAAATTATTGGAATTTACATTTATTGGAAGTATAATTAGATAATTATAGTACTTATTGGAAGTCAATTTTTAGGAAAGAAATTATTGGAATTTATATTTGTTGGGGAAATACGATTAAACAGTTGTTAATTATTGGAAGTATAACTAAATAATTGTATCATTTATTGAAAGTAAATTAAGTTATCAGGCTAAAACTATAACCATCTTACACGAAGAAAATGATACAAAAGACAAGTGAAATCAGTATACGCCGCGCCGTTCCCAGATCATTATGACTATCACAAGGTGGCACAAACGAGACTATGCAGTATAATTCCGCATAATTCAGACTCGTTCCGCATAATGACAACAGATACGTCAATTGATTTCTCAGTTTTTAGATAATCATCTTGTACCTTGTCACGATTCAAGAAATATTTAGCAACAATATAATAGACAATAATGTGCCCTCTTTAAAACATGTGGGGCACTGTGTAACAGGAAATTAAAGCGTAGCCAGTGAACGCCATCGTTCATCAACAATGAGACTTGCTTCCTACGCGTATGCCAATCATGAAACTCAAGACGTCTTGCTCACACTATCATTAGTTTCCAAATGGTTACGGAATTCGTATGTATGTGCATTCATGACACGTGCAAAATGAAATGCAAGACAATAGTAAATAGACAATATTATAACAGAAATAATATGTATACATATTATTAAAATATAATTACATTTTTAATCTAGTTTCTCTACAATGAATCTTTCACTCAACGAAAGAAATTTTTATTTTATTATAGGCCACTATTCAGGGAACTTTGTGTTAATTTGTGAGGCAACGGTACGGTTTGTGTCATTCACGAATTTCACCTTTCGGTGTTTACGAACTAAATAATACTGTACTTTGATGTTCAAAGCTGGTTTTCGAACTTCTCCGCCATTTTATCGATTTCTCTTACAATTATGGCAAGCAGAGATTGTAGAAGTATGCTTAGTTAGTCTCGCCCATATGGAATTGTTGTCATTATTATTATCTTCGTCACCATCACTATTATTATTATTATCGCCATCGCAATCAACCTGACACCTATATTTTTCCTGCAATTAAAAACTGTGGCATTAACACGAGGATTAATTATAAATATTTCGTACAATTGCTAGGATATGAATCAAATTTTTTGAACAATCTAAACACATTTCAATCAAAGTAGAATTTCAATGAAATTGGTATTTTTAATGTTTTTAGAAAAGAAGCTTATTGGGTGTATTCCGATTATTATTAGTAAATTCACGGTGTTCAGAAACCTGGGCTGTTATTTTTCGAGCCGAGCATCATTTTTATTCCAATATTCTCCGACTTCGTCCTGCTGATGCTTCGTAACAGTGTCAAGCGTTATTTCGCTGCTGGAATGGGGGGATGCGTCAAGTAATGCACTCCTGCAGCCAAGTAATACCGCGTTAACCGGTCGGCTAATTGGCATTTACCTCGTGGAAAATGACCCCGAGATTTAGATTTCACTTCAGGCTTCTTATCTGCGAAAGCGTCCGCGGGTCTTGAAATTGGCCCGAATTAAAGCGAAAGTGTAATTTAAGAGTCCATGTACCGTCTTGGATAATTGCACCGTTTGGATGGATTTCATTTCCAACGAATTATCATTTCGCTCTCAATCTGGCTGTTTGATCGAACTCCGCCATTTTTTAGACGTTCGCGAGACCTTGCTGTGTGGACAAGGGGTTAGTACACGAATTGGTAGTATATTGTTTGATGCAGTTTTTAGTATGAAATGTTTATAAAAAATCTCTTTTTGAAGAAGACGTTAGTCAGTGGATTTTCATACAAAGTAAAAATTGTGTGGACTTGTTGCAAAATACAGTCACTTATTTTCTTAATAATTTTAATGGGTTTAAAAACCTTCGACAGTAACATTAAATTGTTTAAATGTATTTAAGATTATATGTCATTGATAAATCTAATGAGATTACGATTCTTTTAATTTTACTTTTGTAAAAAGAAATAATTTTCAGATTTGTTGGTGCGATTAGTTTACTTTGAATGGTTTGTATAGTATACTAAATGCTAAGGACTAACTTATTCGGAATTGGATGGGAATGGTAAAAATAGTTTAAATACTAACAATGTATATCGTCCCAGTGCTCCATAGAAAATACTACAAGCAGTCGCGAAAGCAGTGTTCCGGAAAAGGTTTGGAGAACTTTGACACCGCGTTGTGTATCGCAAACGAGGTTCGCAAATATGGATTTGCCGGGGTTACATTTCGGCTCGGCGTCGCGTAACTCGACTCGCTTGTACAAACCTTGAAATAACAATTGGAGGAAGCAGCACGCAACTGCTTGGAAGACTGGTGCTCGTCGTCGACGATGCTATTAGCTGTTCTATCGAGTCTCCCGTAGGAATACGATTAGAGCCGGCTATCAGCGATACAGGGGCTCCTCAAAAGCGGCGGCTAACTCAATTGAGAGGAGAGTAGGGCGCGCCATTAGTACCGGCAAGATCGGTCGCTAATTTCCAATTACCTTAATTAATTATAATTTCCCATTCGGGCTGGCCTTTGATCATGGACGCTCGCGACGCCTTTACCTGCTGCATGCCACCGTACGCGATCCATTATGTTGCGTGATTTCGCCGAACGTTTCGCGCTTCTTCGTTGCGGGAAATTAAGATATCTTCGATACCACATGCTACCGCCTGTAGCTTCTCCTAGATCGACCGAGCCTCCTTAATCTGGACTAAAGAAATTCGAACGAAGCAACTGATGGAAACCGATCTACCAGTTCAACAAATACTCATTATTAACACGTGTGCTACCATTGTCACGCACATGAGACGTTAAAATTCTTGTAATTTATATACAGGGTGGTTTACCAGATAATATTATTATTCGTTATTATTCGTAGCGAAGAATGTTTATATAAAGTTGAATGGTTTCGAGTTTCGAGCAATCGACCAATCGATGAAGCTTCATATTCTCTAGAAAAAGGTATTAATCTATTAATATTGAAAAACTATTAGTTTTACATTTGACAATGTGGCTCCAACAGGATGGTTGTCCTTCACATTATGCAAGAATAACAAGAAATGCATTATTTCCAAATCGTTGGATAGGACTAGGTGATCCCATTCATTTTCCTCAAGATCACCTGATTTAACTTCCCTCGACTTTTTCTTATGGTGTTATTTGAAAAGTAATGTATATGTTGAGGCTCCGACTACGATTGCGAATATGAAAGATCGTAACATCACTGAATGCAATAACATACCACCAGTTTTATTACATAATGTAAAACAATAATTACTTTCTCGAGAGGAAATTGGCAATTTTCTACGAGAAAAAGATGGATTACGGAATTCATGCATCGCGTACGATCGTTTCAACGTCTTGAACACAAAGAGGCGTTTGAAGCTCGCATTGTCGCATGCTCAAAGGACTAAAATTGAGCGGAAATGTTGTTTGAAACCGGACATTTGCACCCGACGCTAAGCGGAAATACGTCCGCGCGTTTGTCTTATGGATAAATCATAATGCGATTACAGGTAATAAGTTGCGAAAGCTTCGGACTTTTACTTTGCAATTTGCTGAGACGATAGAAGATAATGAAGATCAATAAGGAATGTACTTTGGATAATATACTAGGTATTGTTTTGCAACTTTTGCAATATTCGATTATTAAACCGATTTTGTAGCATTGCATGAAAAATTACTGTTTATATAAAATGAACCAAGAAGTGACATGTGTCTGACCATACGCAGTCTACTGTCACTTGCATCCTCATTAGACCCACACAAGTATACTAATTTACAAACTTTACGATTAAGCCACATCCATACCTATTTGTTAAGAATTTTTTATTTTTAAGATTCTTTAATATCATTAATTTCTGGTTTATTTCTTTCGTATAATTAATTAGTTTTATGTAGTACGAGCTATTGATTAAATTATGCAGTTTTATTTTTTATTATATTTGCTTAATATATTCATTCATATTCATTTCATTTTATACTTGTATAAAAATATGAGTTTGCAATTACTACAATCTTAAACTTATTTTTCCAAAATTATTGCTCTCTCAAGAAAATACAGTGCAGTTTATACGAGCGTATATTTTACGTGTCAATTGGATCTTACGTGATTAGGGTAAATGATCGTATAATGAGATCTTAACTGGTAAATTTAACGTTCCCTGGCGAATTGAGAGTTTCACTTCGGTTAGTGAAATTACTCTGTACAGAGTCTATTAATAATTGTGAGACAATAATAGTAACGTAAACTAAAATATTTTCATTCAAGGAAAGCTAAAAATTGAATATTCACTTTCATGTTTTTAAAGAGTTTTCGCACTACGATAAATGCACAATAATATATTCGCAGTGGGCACAATAATTATTTAACACATAAGTAGTTAGGATCACTATATTTTCCTAGCGTTTTATTCGATAAAAATTATTGCTTGTTTCCCTAATGTCAAGGTTAAGCAGTTTGTTTCGCCCGAGTAAATCGATAAAAATGGGAAACATAAAGGTACGCTTTCATTAAATTCGTTCATTATTGGAAGAAAAAGGTAATCAAGTTAACCATGAGCTATAAGAAGAAGGGAATATTCTTTCTTAATGCGATTACGTCTCCGTGGTTACGAAGGAGAAGTTAAGGACAAGCAAAAAGACAGATCGGCAGGAAGGAATGTGCAGTACATTTGATGGGATTCTCGTTTCATTCGATCCATCACGATCCACGATCTCTTTTCGATTTGATCGTTCGGTGTTATTTATAGAATTGATTAGCCTCTCGACGAGTTCTTTCTTATACAAGTTAAACAATGTTATTCGATGAATATCAAAACGACTTCTAGCGTTAATTATTTCTGTAATACTTGTCACTGTCAACTAACTTATTTACTTTTCATCTAAAACCATGACCCATTTACAGCATTCACGTTGTGGACGTATTAAATTAGCTTACGTAACATTGCTGTCAATCATTTGCCAATTGACTCTCTGTCATCCCTATTGGAACGAAATCGATATTTCCAAGAGATTTTTTACAGCTTGACGAAGGCGAAATATGTACAAAGCGATTCCAATAGTAGTTAACAATTTACACAATGGTAAAATACCGGTCATATGAAAAAGGAAAACTTTTGTCTTGTGGCATAATGATTTAACCCTCGTGGTGCTGACCGAAAAATGTTTTGGAATCCGATTCTAATATTATTATAAATCTATAAATTAGAATAGTGCAACCACTTTTCGCAAGTGCAACTGGTATATTGTTGCTCGATACTGAAAGGATGGCGATATAGTTTATCCGTTGTCAGAAAAAGTGTTATTGAAAAATGCCCGGCGTTCACGATCCCCCGGATCGTTTTGCAGATCGGTGTCATCTGAATCGCCATTTTCGCTTCACCTTGCCATATTTTCGAAAGTTCACTATCGAATTACGCACCTAAAAGCATCTCGCTACAGCCGCTGCTCTGAATATCCTGCAATCCAGTTATGTAGCTAACACGCTGATGCGAGTGGCTCGCTCATCACTCTTTTTTCCCCGCCATGTTCGCCGCCATCCTCTTGACAAGCGGCAGGTGTCATCAAAGACGATAAGAATCCGAACATTTTCGCGCTACTTGCGGGTAAACCGGTCGCATTGAATTGATCCATTTAAACACAGCACAGTTCGTTAACAAAAATTTGCCGACTCGTCACATAATAAAAAGTTGCAAAATACAGTTTTTAGTATTTTTTCTGCAATTCCGACAATACTTGCAAAGTTTACCAAAACATATTTTCATGTTGTGTGTAGCAAACCAATTATTCTAACTTCTCAAAAAAGTTCAAATTGTAAGGTCGAATATTTAAAAAGTTATCGTCTTTTTAAGAGTGTCCGAATATTTGTGAAAATCACTGTACGTGTGAATGCAACGTTGTATTTATTATGAAATATTAGCCGTGGAGTTTTAGTTTTATAATTGATAATGCGAGCATTATATTGCTAGGGTGCCAACTCAAATATGAATGAATTTATGTTTACAGGAGCCTTTTTGGTTCCATACTGCATAATGCTGGTGGTAGGTGGGATTCCGCTCTTTTATATGGAGCTTGCCCTCGGTCAGTTCAATAGAAAGGGAGCGATCACCTGTTGGGGTCGTATTGTACCACTTTTAAAGGGTAAGTTTATTTACATATTCTAGTCTTTTGTTTTATTGCATCTGCAGTTAGACAAATTGCCTGCATTATTTACTAAAACAGTTAAATGCTATCCTTTTCAACGTTGATGTCTACATTACTTCACCCTAGCTTGAAATTTTAACTGTATTTGAAAATTTTCGAGTCACTACTTCCCTAATATTATTTGTAGCATTTTTCTGATTAAAAGGACACCAAACACGATGTAATTTGAACTGTATTTAGTGGTTTAGTTCTGGTCTGAGCAACTAATGCTCCGAGAGTCGATGACGTAGAATCGGTTACCCCACCCGGGCGGCCAGCGCGAAACAGGTTCGGACAGGTCCGAACGGGTGAACGGAGCGCGATAGTGGGGTTAGCCGATTCTACTTCATCGACTCCCGGAGCACCAGTAGCACAGAAAATTTTTGAATTTTAGACTAGGTGTTGCCACCAAATTTTGCCACGAACTTCATCAGTAAACACGTTTTTATAAAAATAATGGAACGATGTGTAACGACAAGACAGCGGATCTTTATGCAAAATAAAAATTTTCTATCTGAATTTCAACAAACTGGAGTGAAATAGAAATTTATTTTCTTTCTCAATACATACATATAATAAGTTGAAAATAATATAACAATATTTCTAAATTCTTCGAATGTTTTTACTGTTTTAAATTACACTTATTCATTTTTGTCATAAATGCATAATTTCCAATTGTCATAGACAAATTTGAAGAAAAAAATAAAATCCTATTTTTAACGGGAACAGCCTCTGTAGATCAAAAACAAATGAAAATCATACTAACCTCTAGTAATTTTTGAAAATTTCCATAAGTCGTAAATGCATAAAGATCCGTAGTCCAGTAACGAGGTAAGAAACTTTGTCGAACTTTGAGCACAGCGTTCGAAAAAGGTCGAGGAGCAATTCGCGTGATCGGACGGTTGGCCCAATGCGCGAAATAATGTCGCCAATTGGCGTAAGAGCGTGGAAGCGCGCGCGTGATTACTTTTCTCGGTGGAATTTTTCTAAAACCATTCCAAAGCACTCGGCTGTCACCTCTTACTATGAAGAACGGGGCATTAGGCACATCCGGTATACTTTCTTTTATTGCGCGGTGTGGTGCAGTGCGCGGTGCTTTACGTAACGCGTATAAATCCGGGGAAATCCACGGGGGTGGCCGACCACTCGAGAAGAGCCTCCATTTCCGTCGATTTCCTGCCTCATCCGCGGCGATTCCGATGATCGATGTAAGCACAGGATTCCTCTCTCGACTCTTGTCTCCCACGTGCTTTTTCTTTTTGATCCGCATCGATGAACTACGTAATTGATTCGTCGTCCCCGGCGACCCTCCCCACGGGATAATGGAATATTCTCTGGCTCGAGGATCCCCTATAAGACACGGCCCTAGAGATTTTTAATCCTTTCGAGATGAACGTTCCCCATGCGGAGAACGAAATCCTTCATTTTATGCATGACATAACTATTTACGGTAGTGTCTCGCTATATGTGAAAGAGATGTACAAATCACATGGTGCGGATTCGGATATAGCGATGGGGCGATACTAATCCAATTACAGAGTTGTGGTGAATTAAAATTGAATTACTTGACGAATTATAATTAAGAAGTAATTCAATTACATTGTACTCAATTATTTCGTCATTCGAAATTCAGTCGCTTCATTCATTTGCGAAATATTCCAAATCTTCCTTCCACTGCTGACCTTCTATGGCATTGAAGGTCATCGTGTCGTATACGAATGAGTTTTTCTTGGTAGACGCTTTCACATATGATATAAAAAAATATATATAGCGTTCCATTTTTAAAAATTGAAGCTCACCTTTGTTACTAAGAAAAATAGTGCAATACAAAAAATTACATACCCCACTACGTTTCAATATTACTTTTTCCTCTTTCATTTATTCATAATTATTCGCAAGAATTACGCTGACTGCTACTAGTAATAGCGTGAACACTCTTGTATACGACATTCAGTAATGTATTTGTTGACCAGGAATCGGATACGCGGTGGCACTAATAGCATTCTACGTCGACTTTTACTACAACGTGATCATCGCGTGGGCGTTGAGGTACTTCTTCGCCTCATTCTCCAGCATGCTACCTTGGACCACCTGCGACAATCCCTGGAACACACCGCGTTGTCGCGAGTTCGATGCGAATATCTCTTATACATTCGAAGATACGTCTCCTATCGAACTATTGGAGCCACGTAACACCGATAATTCATCCCTCGTCGTGGACTACTTGGACAGACCTGCCAATCAGGACTACAACACCACGTGGTACACGAGCGCTGCGCAAGAATACTTCAAGTAAGCGCGCACGTTTTTAACACGATTTTAGTAAAACCATAACACGTTTGAAACAGTATTCGATTTTTAATTTCCTCTTGTTGGTTTACTCAAATCACTCGCTTTATTGCAGCATCTCTTTCAATTACAAAAAAATATGAAATCATGTTCATATGTTATTGAAAATATAACAGTATGCCACGTTATTGAACGCCGTAGAATATGTTGGGTATTGACATAATAAGGCAGTGGTTGACAAACTCGTTAGTCAAAAAAGCCAAATATCAGCAGTACAACGATTTAGATTTCTTTTCAGAGCCAAATTTCTTTACAGGAATTCTGTTTTTAGAAGTCGGCTAAAACTAGGTACACTGAATAAAACTAGATTTCATACTTTATAATAGTCTGATTTATTCATCAATATAAAGTAGAAATTGCTCTTTATTTGAATTCAGATATATTATATCACACTGACCGATTGAAAATTGTATTAAAATACTATTACATTAAAATAAGATAAATTTATTTTAAACACGTAATTCGTGGAAGAGCCACACTCAAGTAGCCAAAGAGCCGCAGTTTGCCGACCACTGACATACGGGTTAATCAACCCCCCAAAAAATTGAAGTTTTCATCGCATCCCGAGAGGTGGATATTTGAAACATTTTTGAAGTCATTCCAAAATTTCTTGTATCTATGTAATTGAGTCAGCTAGCAATTTAAAATTACATTTAAAAAATACTCTACATAGTATAGTGTATCTCTAGTATAATACTGTTATCTTTTAAAAATGTATGTTGTCCCAAGATAAATGAAGAGTACTGCGTTTAATAAAGTCATAAGAATGATTAATCAATTCTGTTTAAAGCCGAGCCATCTTAGAGCTTCACAAAAGTGAAGGATTGCACGATCTTGGGACAATTAAGTGGGACATCGCGTTGTGCCTGTTGGTGGTCTACATCATCTGTTACTTCTCTTTGTGGAAGGGTATTTCTACTTCCGGAAAGGTGAGATTACTATCCTTGACATGAGCACAAAGGTGTAGGATGTCTCTCTTAAAATTAAAATTCTGTAAGAATATCTGTGTAATATGTATATTCACAAGAAAAAAACAGTTTAAGAAATATTTGAATAATTCAGTAAACCATAACTTAATTTCAATGTGTATTAGATATACTTTTTAAATACAGTTTACTCAAATACAATTTATGCATATGTATATGTATTATCAAATTCTCTCTATTGGTAAAATGTAATTATTCTCGATGTTAATTTTCAAAGATATGTAGTACAAAGTATAAATGTCCAAACATCACATCAGTTGTCAAGTTATGCAACTTTAAATGCTTTGCAAGCCAAGTAAGTGATAACACCTATTGTAAAGCCGAAGTTGGAAAGAAACTTTTTGTCACAGGTAGTTTGGTTTACGGCTCTGTTTCCGTACGCTGTTCTACTGATTCTACTTATACGAGGCGTCACACTACCAGGCAGTTTGGAAGGGATACGCTATTATCTCAACCCGAACTTCTCGGCCATTACAAAAGCAGAGGTAATGAAAGAGAATATTAGCAATTATGGAGAAAAAAATGTAAACTGTGTACATGTTCAAAAATGAAATAGAACACTTTGTCTTTGGTTAACCCTCTCACTATTGTGTACGAGACATCTCGTTTCCACGATGTCGAAGAAATGATGCTATGGACGAGACATCTTGTCGCCATTATTTCGTCGTACAATACTATGGACGAAATATCTCGTGTATATTTATTACTGATATGAAGTGTTTTCTTTGTAAATTGGACACAAGGATTGTTTCCAGGATTGCAAGGCTACAGAATGCGCCTTCTCATTTCTCGAGAATGCAGAGATGGGGTTTTTCAGTAGTGACAAGCGCTAGAGATAAAAGATCAATCTGATTATAAGTATTAAATAAATACTCCATATTTTTGTATGGAATGCTTGGAAACATGGCGAAATGCATAACGTGACGGAACAATTTTTACAGAAATACATATCTGGTTTCCTTCCGTCGGCTATTTTTTTTGCCAACTACACATTCTATTGCTGAATGAGATTTTTTTTCTGTGAATTGTATTTTTGTATCTTAGATCTTCTACATCGATTACAATTATCCCTCTGCATTCCATACAAAATATACAATAAAAACTCTAAGTGTGTAAAATATGGAGTATTTTATATTTGTCATTTGTAAGCACCTTTCACCAACGATGACATGTCTTAAAAATCGATTTACGTGTGTCAAATTTTCAAATAAAACACTTCATATCAAATGGTAAAGATACACGAGAGATCTCGTGGTGACGAGATATCTCGTCCATTGTTGTCAAAGGGCTAATGGAAATATTTAACCGAATCCGTTCTGAATTATTAGATCTTTGAAAATATTCAATGTAGCCCGTGGCCGTCTTAACAGTGTCGACATATTAAAACATTTATTGAAAAGATAATTGTCAAGGGTTGAAGAAGTTAATTATTATTATTGAAACACGGATGAATAAAAATTGTGAGTGGTCTCACACACAGGCGGTCTAAGGTACTTGCGGGTTAAACAGAGTCTATGAAAAAGTTCTCCAATTTTTTCGATCCTTGATACAAAAAGTTCACACCCGTGATTCAATGTGCATTCACCGGACCCGTTGGATCGTTTCCTAGCGGATGATCGTGGGAATATGAAGTGACCACTTACAGCAGCCACGGGAAAGAATAAAAAAAAAAGAAAGGAGGCCGGCAGGCTAGGAAGTTAATGCACCGGCATAAGAGGGTCGGAAAAATCGGGCAGCGTCGCGAGAATTATTGGGTAGGAGTGGAACGTGCCAGGTTTATCCGACGACGCTGAAAATGGAAACTCTGTGTACCTGTCATAATGACCATTAGAGTTCGGTCAGTCACAGAGGCCTGGAGCCCCGTTCGTTCGACCCTCTCCGCTCGTAAGCGGAATGCATTTCTCTCCGCGCGCGTCCAGATCGCTAAAATGGATTTTATACAGCGACCCGGGAAATTTGTTGATTCCTGAAATCCGAGGGTTTACGGCGAATCATTTCTACGCGTCTTCCTTTCGTAAATAGAGCCGGCCCGCGGTTTTTCTTCTCGAGTGGTCGCGCGTAACCCTCCATCATCCTAAGCTGCATCATTCGCGACCTTTGAAAGGACAATTCCTCGAGATCTTTTGTAATTTTCCGGCGTTCTTGCGCTTTAACGCCTGATCCATTTAACTCTGTGTAACCTTTCCACCGGAATTTAAAAATTTGATTGCACTGCCAGGGTTGTTGACTACCACGAGAAGTTTATGCGTTTCGTACAAGTTTCATCTATTTCATGCACCAAAGCGATTATTAATGTAGATTCCGTTGCTATAAACCAGACGAGATAGTCTGCGGCTTTCGTCACGATCCTTTAAATTGTTTTTAGGTGTGGGTGGATGCCGCGACACAGGTGTTTTTCTCGCTTGGTCCGGGATTTGGCGTGCTGTTGGCTTATGCGAGTTATAATAAATACCACAACAACGTTTACAAGTAAGAAACATCCAGAATATTAAAAACATTTCATTCGCGACTGATTATAAAATAAATATTACTTGGGTAAAACATCCCTATATGAATTTTGTATTTCTCGAGATTGAAATACAAATAAGAAAATTCTGAACGATTACCAGTTTGGAAAATAAAATCATATACAAAAATAGATATTTCTTGCTTATTTTACTTGAAATGACGTTCGTTGTTCGACCTTTCAGAGACGCTCTATTAACCAGCCTAATCAACAGTGCAACATCTTTCGTCGCCGGATTTGTCATCTTCTCGGTGCTCGGATACATGGCACGTGCAAGTGGAAAATCCATTCAAGATGTAGCAACAGAAGGGCCCGGTCTAGTGTTCATTGTCTATCCTGCTGCTATCGCAACTATGCCTGGATCCATGTTCTGGGCACTTATCTTCTTCATGATGCTTCTCACTTTGGGACTGGATAGCTCGGTACACATCTGATAATTTTTTTTTTAAACAAAATCATTTCTTTGAAAACAAGTGTACAAATTAATTCGTGATTGTTAATCAATTGTAACTTCATTCTAAATTCGAATCTTTCAGTTTCAACCAGCCTATTGGAGATCCATTAACGAAATGACAAAATCATTTCTCTGAAAACAAGTAGACAAATTAATTCGTGCCTGTTAATCAATTGTAACTTCATTCTAAATTCGAATCTCTCAACCAGCCTATTGGAGATTCATTAACGAAATATTTCTTGTTATGAATATTTGCTAGGTGCAATTAATGTAAATCTATTCTTGTAGTTTGGTGGTTCTGAAGCGATAATCACTGCTCTCAGCGACGAGTTCCCGATAATTGGGAACAATCGCGAAATTTTCGTCGCCCTGCTGTTCACGCTATATTTCGTCGTTGGATTAGCTTCGTGTTCACAGGTACTGTTAAGGCAAGGGCCCTAGGAATGATTTTACGGACACTGCATGTAAACACGGACGGAGTTGACGAAAAGTAAAGTATGAAACGATAAAGTAATTTCACTCTACATTTTTGCACAGGGTGGCTTTTACTTTTTCCACCTGTTGGATCGTTACGCTGCAGGCTACTCGATGCTGTTCGCAGTTTTGGCTGAAGCAATAGCCATTAGCTGGATCTACGGAACCGACCGATTCTGCGCTGATATCAAAGATATGATCGGGTTTTCACCCGGCATTTACTGGAGGGTCTGCTGGAAGTTCGTCGCCCCGATATTTCTTATGGTAATTAATACGATATTAATCCAATGCTGATACGATATTAATACGGCAAATTAGATTTAATGCTTCCACGGTGCGGACTTATTATTAGACTGCGGATTTTTAAGCAAAATAAACATGTTCTTAGTCAATTGCAAGAAACAGACATTAATGTATCAATGCTTGAAGGGGACTGTTAAAATTTACAATCAGTTCTGATGTAACAGTTATTTTTTGACTTTTAACTTTTCTGTTCTAAAAAACCAGTTATAAATCCACTGAAACTTTCACTCCATATATTCATGCAAGAATAGAAAATTTCTACTTTTTCGGAAATGGGAAAAAGTTCCAGTTGGACAGAACAGTTATTTTACTTAGATAAAGTTAAAATGCTTTCAAACAAATTTACCGTTTAGTATTACATAGGTTTGAGGTTTCAACTTTGAATCATTCTGTAGACTTCTAATTGTATATACAATTATATATATAATCATTAGCAAGTGAGATGGAATATGTTGAGGATTTCGCGTTCACAAGGAATAACATTGAATCAGTGCTACTGATTTTTTTTTTAGTTTTATATATTTTACTTAAAAATATCTGTTGAAAAATAAATGTTCCTTCAAAACTTTTATTAACCAAATATAAAATAACTGCTAAAATTGAACTTTTATAACAGAATGGAAGTGTCGATGTACAAAGTTAACTTAAAACAGAAAGGAAATAATTTAAAAGTTTGAAGTTTACAAAATAACTGTTATTTATAAAAGTAGTCAATTTCATTCAAGCCCTGATTAAAATAGATTTTCTCTTTTAATAATTCTACGAAGTCGAAAATAGTGCAGAGCAATATTTTTAAATAGTTCTAATGGTCTCATAGTTTTGTATTTAACCTATTAGAAACATATAAAAAAAACAGCATGTACGATTTTAACACACAAAACGAAAATATTTTCTCAGGATGTTCTCTAACGTGTTCACAGTTTATTATCGTTTATGGTTTAATGGGCTACGAACCATTAACATACGAGGATTACGTGTATCCACTCTGGGCAAACATATTAGGCTGGCTAATTGCGACTTCCTCGATTGCCATGATACCCGGTGTCGCAATTTACAAGATCATCGTTACGCCTGGCAGCTTTATTCAGGTAATTACCGGGATCTTAATGTAATCCCCTTTATTTTTATGGTGATCCTATTGAACAGTGTTGTACATATGGAACCACGAACAATTTTGGACAATCTTTAGACAATTGGACTGGTCTAACAATAGAAAAAAGAAACAGAAACAATACTATCGGGTTGGCAAATATTTGCTAACCCAATACTATTCTCATTTAATAAAAAATGTAATCCATGTTCAAAAAAATTGTACATACAAGTGTTTTTTACTTCTTAATAAGATTAGTAATGTGATAGCAATCTTGGAGACCTAAGCAGAAATAAATAACTTTTAATAGTTAAAATTATGTGTGAGCTGAAATAGTTTCTATTCATTTAAGTTAAATTTTCTATTCATGCAAACAAAATTTTCCAACGGTTTTTTTAACGATACCGAGGTTTTCTTCAACATGTTTGAAAAATGTATTTATTAGAATGGCTTGTTACTACATGAAAATTCACGTTACAGAGATTGAGGATCCTCACGACACCCTGGAGGGACACTCAGCAAAGGAACGCGGATTTGTCCTCGGTAGCGAACGGCGTGGTTCGTCGCAGTTTCATTGCAGATCAGGACTTGGACCTCACCAACGAGCAACGAGAATTAACCAAGGAACAAACGGAGGTCATGATCCAATCCAGGGAAAGTATCAACGGAGATCCACCTCCGGAACCAGTCTAGGACAGTGCGGTTGTGATTTTGCACGGTGCCCGGTTCCAAGTATACCTTTGCTAATATTCCATCGTTGAGGTTTAATTTTACGTTGCGTTGAACCACACGGACCTCGAACGCACCACTCGAGAAGACATTACGATGAGATATTACTATACATTCGACGATTCTTTACTCTCTTTGCATGGCAAGGATCCCTGACGGGACCTCTGCGCAACGGACTCGAACCTTTCTACACCCAAACGAGATCATTTCTTAACGCATAAGTACTGTCCGATGATACAACACCGTTTATATTTTCTACCGTTCACAATCAGTGTACTGAACAAATTTGTGATTATGTGATTGCGATAGTGACCACGCTGTCACGCCTGTTTTTCTACTTAACAGCTTCCTCTATGATATAATTAATTAAATTCTAGACGCGTAGGCTCCCTTCCATTTTTGAGAGTTATTCATTCCTCGGGGACTAAGTAGAACCAAAGAAATATTGCTTTTGGTATGAATCAAAGTAACATGAAAATTTGAGTTCTTTCGAATTTAGTTTTTCCAGCTTCTGTTATTGTTGATTTGTAACTATCGAGGATGTTTTTATATGGGTTGTACGTTCTATGTGTTCCATAGTTCCATAATATTCTTACATTTTCGGCTAGTATATTTCTTGTAAATAAATGGCGGACATTACTTGTATAATTTGTACAACTTCTTTGATGATCATCCGTTATTTCGGACACCATATTGAAATTTTTTTAAAATCATGTTTTTCTATCCTTGCATCAAACAGAAGGACGTGAATTTAATAATTAGCAATAATACACTACTGTTAGAAATATGAAAATATGACCAACAAGATATATAATGGAACCGTAAATTGAATACTTTTAGTTCCATTCTGTTGACAAGAATATGTACAACCAATTGAATTTGGGATGTTATATTAAGTGTAACGAGATGTCATCTGCTATTTTCTCCAAGTGTAATATTTCCTCTTTAAGGAAATCGGAAAATCTCAATAATTCTCGTAATAAAATCACCAATAATATAATTTGTGTTGCATTGTGAAGAAAATGGTAGATTGCTCATGGGTACCCTTAATATTGAGAAAAATATGCAATGGAACCGTATGTATGTATACGTAATTCCATTTGAGAAAGAATATTAAACAGAGCAGAGAAAGAATATTGCTCTAGCAGCTATCGCAATAAGGACGGATACACTGAAAAAGTTGACTTTATTTAAATGAAATCAACCGATGAAATGTTAATGGATATGTTTATTTTTAAAATGTCTCCACAGTGTTCACGAGAACACACCGCAGATGGTCCAACCTGTAAATACTACAGGCACTACAGAATTTTCTAGATAAAGACGATAAGCAATTAGATTATTGATACCGTTCTAGATTTAATGAATGTGTACAAGGCTTGCATTAGCTAGAGGAAAGTCTCTTTGGGCAGCAACTTTAAGTTCCATGAAAGTTGATATTTTAATAATTACAGGCGTCTTGTTCAAGAATGGGAAATGTAAGAACTCGAATCTCTTCCGTATCATTGACAAATACCATACCACAAACGTAGGAAAAATAATATAAAGATCGTTCGTATAGCGAACGAACAACCAGTAATTGTTAGCTATATATGTTCTGTTCGCAAAGTTCCTATCCTTACCGGTACTTAATTAAAAAATGAGTTTACAGGCAGCTTTACAGGCAACTGTGTCACTGTCAATTTTTAGCAAAATTTATTGTTTGCAAACTAAACGTCATATAACAACTAGACTGCGAATCTTTATGCATTTACACCAATACAAATTTTTAAAATTCAAAAGATTAAAATTATAGTTATATTTTATTTTGACTATTAAAGAGTCGTTAAACTGATAAAAATGTAAATTTGCATAAACATCTGTAGTCTAGTAATAATACTGAAAAATAATGGTATCAAAACTTTTTTAATATGTTGAGTTGCGTCATAAATTTAAAACTGCCGGAACAGTAAAATAAAAACTAAAACCAAATTAATTATGCATGATTCAACCTAATGTGAAAAATTTTTGAGAAATCGAAGAAACAGAAGGCGTTTCTCCTAATCTTGATTTTGAAAAATGTGAAGAGTTGACGCGCATTTTGTCTAATGTTGATATTACAAATTAGTGGCAGTATTATCGCGACCGATTGGTTCCATTTGATTGTTCAAACGCTTTTACATCGTCTGGCTCGAACAGACGAACATGCTGTGTAGACTATACGCGAATTGTAATCACCGCTCAGGTGTAAAACGTTACATTAAAATGTATTAACGTTCAAATGTTATCGAAATAACAAAGCCTATGTAAAATGGAAAATAAGAAGTATTAATTGTCGATTTAATATTTAGAATAGACCGGTCGTTAGACAGACAATACTGAAGACATGTAAGCACACAATTTCAACGTGAGTTTTATTCATCCACAATGATTTAACCAAATTATGGTTCAAGTATTAGATATATAGGGTGTGGCCGGACGGGTGGTACAACCGAGCAAGGGATGATACTACACGTAAAAATAAGTCGAAAAAAAGGAATAACATTTTCACGTTTGACGCTTCGTTTTCGAAAAAATCAAGTTTAAAGTTCCGCCAGGTTCGCGTGCTTCAGTATATGCACAAAGTAGAATTGGTTGATCATGGTCAGACGCGTCAGACGATTCCTATGCAATAGCACGTGTATTCGCTGCATTTTCAAACTCGATTTTCTCGAAAACGAAGTGTCAAACAAAAAAATGTTATTCCTTTTTTCACCCTCTACTCGGTTGTACCACCCGTCCGGCCACATCCTGTATATGTCTAGTTAATAAAAAATTTTGAGGATATAGAAAATCAATAGAATTGGTTTTTCCCAAAACTGAAATTATACACAGATTGATAATAAAATAATTAATGTTTCCGTTTTTTGTTTGGTGCCTCCACGAATTTTATTTTTTATCTAAGATATTAAAGCATTGACAATTAGTTTAGGTTTCTAGCATCTTATCAAAATGCTTTCGTTAATTATCATTACTCAAGAAGTGGAAGAGCTAATTCAACAAAATGCATCCGAGGCAATTGTCTGTCTTTCCCTGACTTTAACTATCGACGACGACAAATGGTTGAGTAGACATTAAGTATTTGAAAAAGTATTATCGTGAACTTGTTAGAGAATATTCTATGTGCAGATATATTATATATATATAATATGGACGATATAGTTTATAGCTATTGCTGTTGTTAGATACAACAGTACGTATATGTACGTATAACGATCGATATGTTAACCGACATGCGTGCATATATACTTATAAATTGTACAAGCTTAAGTCACCAGAAATTAAACCTGTAAATGTCTTATCTAACCGCGAGAGTCCGAAAAAATGTTCCAGAGGTCATTCGAAGGATTTCAGAAAACTAATCAGATTAAAAATAATAGCACCTCATAAATTCCATTTTTCCATTCCACTTCGAAAAGCGATTTAATTATTAATAGCTTAAAATCAATCAAAGCTATATTTACCTCTTTGCTTTTTAACTATTTATTTATACTAAAGAAACGTTTATATCGTTTTATCTCTCTCTCAAAAAAAAGCGACTTTTTTCGTTTTAAAACTGTACGTATTTTTTGTAACTGTTATAATGACAATTAAAATTGTACAGACATTCCTTTCCCAATACTAAGAAATAATATTTTACATTAATACTTGAGTCTTTTCATTCGGTATTGAAAAATTAATGTTTATTTTATAAATTATTATTGTTATGAAGCAAAAATCTTTGAGTGAAATAGTTAAAAATATATATTCAGGATAGTGATTACGGGAGACATTTTGTCAGTTCATTGAATACAGTCGAATCGTGTCCTGAACATCTTTCAGATTCTCAACAATGAAGAAAAGTAATCTGGTGTGTTCTGTTTAAAACGAACCATCCTGTATAATTGTATGTTATATTTTGTACATCGCATCTGAGTTGCGACCACAGCCATAGGTAGCAGCTCGGGCCTTGTTAACATGACAAATAAATAAATATTCACAAGAACTGAACAGCTATCATAAGTGAAATAATATTCTTTAATTAGTTGGCAATAACGTTTTGCAGTATTTTGCATTATCTCAGATATGCATTCGACGAAAATTGAACCGCGATCTTTCAGTTTCGTTTGGACAAAAATATGTGACTCGAAACTTCATTGTTAAATAATTTTAAGTTGTGCGTTAAGATTGTTGTTTATAATTATTCCACATCATGGATGTAAAATTTAATTTCCTAAAGGAGATATTTGTTTCTGTAATAAAAATTTGTGTGAAATATTTAAAAAAAAATGTGTAAATTTTTAATCATTTTAATATAAAAAATATATATCGCTGCAACGTTCGTTAGGGTAATGACCTAATAAACGGTGCTGCGAAAGAGACAAAGGAATAGGGTAACGGAATTGTAGTAAGGAGAAAATGATGCGATGGCTCACGAGACGATTTGACGGGTTCGACGAACTGTAGATCACAATAAATCGACAACATTAAACAGCCAGAAATAATAAATTTATCTGTGAATTGTATTGAATAAATTAATGCGTGCGAATGTTCATAGTTTAAAAGTTATTCCGTATCTCGAATACTATTAGCCAGTTTTACTAAAAAATTAGGTGGTCAGATAGCCAAGGGAATGCTAGTGAACATCGCTGTAAAATGAAATTGTTATAAACGTTAACCAGCTAGAAATAATAAATTTATCAATAATTGTCAACGGCGATCGACATCGATCGATATTCGGTAGGGTGGGGGTGCCGCGCGAGCTCGGCGAGAGCCCGCCGTCAGTCAGTCAGTCGGGGCGGGGGGGTCGGCGCGAGCGGTCGGGCTCCGGCCTCTGGGACCACGAGGACCAGAAGGACCAGGGACTTACCAGAGGTGGACCAGAGGTCATCTACAGGTACCCTGGCCTACCATCAACAATCCTGTTTTGTCCTTCAACGGACAACGGTAAGTTTTATTGCTGTTAATATTTTTCAATACTTCCTTTGTCTACCCCTGGCCCAGCTTCAACAAACCTGTCATTCAACTGTTCATTCAACGAATACCATCAATTATTACTACCTCTAATATTCTAATTGGAATTTCCATTGAAATTTTCGGTATTGAGTCTTGTTCAAATTTATATTTCTTGATTAAAATTGGTATTCCTCCAATCGGGGGTCCCTCAGGGGCTCACTCACGGATGGGGCCGTGATTGATATACAGACCTATCTGTAAGACCTTCTAGTGTCTTATGAATAGAGGATAATATAGAGCTAATAGCTGCACATTTAATAAATATGTTGATTTTCAATAAATTCTATTCCTTTTCATATTGTCTTCCATAACATTTTGCAATTTCACCCTCCTTCAGAACAAAATATATGTACTATTCAAGCTGGTTCACCCCGGGCGTGAACACTATCATATATTCTCTGGTTCTATTTAGGTAAAGAGTGTGGAACCTCCGACACCGACGAGATAGTATCTCGTTGGGGATAGTATTATAAGGTAATTACAGAATGGGTAATGTGAGCATTCTGCTATATCATTCTTCTTCTACTTGACGAGTATCTCGTCGGTGGTAGAACTTTTTGCGATGCGGTATTTTAGATCACTGTATGTTCCACATTATCCCTGTGCCCTGTCGCGCCCGCTTTCTGGTATCGCTGAATAGCACAGGGCACGGGGGCTCGGGCTGGCAGTTGGCAGTCTCGTCAGTGACGGTATGGAGCAAGTTTTCGGCCGCGCGGTCCGTGTTCACATGTGCTGTTTTTTTCTACGTTCGGTAGTGCCTGATCGGCACGGTCGACGCTGTCACAAAAAATGCAAAAAATAATCTCTAGGAATTTTTTGTCCTCGATATTAATTTTGCTTCGAATATTGTTGTTTGGTGTCCGCAGTCTAATCATTACCATTCAATAAAAACGTTAAAATTTTTTTTTAATAATTTAAGAATATTCACGTTTTTTATAAACATTATTTAAACTGTAAATATAAAATTCTAAAAATTCTTAAAAAACGTATATATATGTATAGATGTTCTATGTAGTGAATAATATTTATGCAATTTCGATAATCAAGAGTCGGTAAGGATGCTGTCTGTTCAATGTTCTCGATGATTCCATAAATATTCGACTTCTCGTTATGTTAATCGATAGTCGGCAAAATGGCGCCTGCCACGGAGGATCTAACCGATTTGCAGAATAAGATTTTTGAAAAAATTAACAACAATGCGGTGTCAGAACTTAAAATTTTATTAGCGGCGAGTAAAGTGAAAATGGATTTCGTGGATGAAAATGGTGTGAGTCCACTTCAACATGCCTGTTACAAAGGAAACAAGGAAATAGTACAGATGCTTCTCGATCAGGTAGGTTAACTTTTCCACAATATATAAGAAAATTAGTAAAAAATTTTCTTAATTTTCTTTTCTTTTATAATTGTTATTTACTTACGTTTCTAATGAAAATTTAGTATGTGCATATATCCCTCATCTTTCTCATCGAAGCAATGGAATTCAACAACTAATTTCTTTTTCAATATAATACATAAATGTTGATCAATTTCATATAAAGAGGTCAGAGTAATATATAATTAATCATTTGGAAATATACTCCAGTAATTATTCAGTAAATATATATCTAATATCATACATATTTACATTTACTAAAAGTACGTTGAACAAATGTATGAGCAACGATTAAAACCAACCTAGTCCGTTGGCTTAAATATTGTTGAAAAATGTAAAAATTTTATAGATTTAGAAAATATAGAAGATAATTTTTTATTTCAGGGCACAGATGTAAATGCTTGTCAACATGAACATGCATATACAGCGCTTCATTTTGCAGCTCTAAGTGGAAATGCTGAACTATGTCATCTGTTAATGTCGTATGGAGCAAGATTAACAGCTACGAATAGTGTAGGACGGACTCCAGCTCAGATGGCTGCTTTCGTGGGAAATCATAATTGTGTGGCAACTATCAATAACTTTATTCCAAAAGCTGACATAGATTACTACATTAAACCACAAGGACTACAGACTGAGTCGATGCTTCCACCACACCTAGCAGATTCTTTTCATAAGTTCATTATGCAAGTCAATGTACATCCTGTTCGAGTAGTTATGAATCTACAAACATGCTCTGGACTGTTAGAAAATGCTGCCAAGGTGAGGACTATATAATTTTCTATTGAAATGTTAATTTTTAAAGAAGATTATGCTCATCTTTATACTTTTCAGGTACAAAAGGTATTAGAATCTATGCGTCATAAGGTCATGACTAGAAGAGCAGAAACTAACGAAGTGATGGCTTTTAAGTATCATTATCTAAGTTGCGTTGTGGCTGAAGTAATCAAATTCCAAAAGAGGCAAGGAGCAATGAAAGGGGAAAAAATTGAGAAACTAAGCGATGATGGAGATGATAAAAAGTCAGATACTATAGAGGTTTTGATAAGGAAGTTTTTGAAGTGTAGCAAAAGTGACGGTACGCCAGAGTATCAAGAGGCTTTCTTACGAGACACTGTAAGAGAATTTCCATACAGAGAAAGCACAATCTTTCGTCAAATGGTAGCAACTCTTGCCGCCCGTGATCCTCCGTCTGCTGTATCGGTAGTATCAGCCGCAATTAATGGACAGAGAGCGTTTTTCGACAATGCACAAGTTTGCATTACGTGCGGCGAGGATAAGGCTAGTAAAAAATGCAGCAAATGTAAAACAGTGAAATATTGCGACAGGGAATGTCAGAGACTGCATTGGTTCATGCACAAGAAAGCGTGCACAAGATTAGATCAATCCTCAGTGCTAAGCGCAAAAATAAGTGATGCAGACAAAGAACAAATAAGCAGCGCTGTAAGCTCTCGGTTACAGAACCTAAATGTTAATTAAGAATAAGATATATGAAAGTTAATTCTGAATCATATGTTTTGATGTGCTGTATGTACGTGTTTCATTGTTAATTATTTTAATTAAGATAGGCAAATTAGAGAAAGTGTCACTTACCATATTTTTAGAGAGCATTTCTGACTTTTTATTTTCCAGAGAGTAACGAGACTTTTTATACATTACATTAGGTTTTTACTTTTCTTTTTTTCTGTGAATTTCTTTTTTATAAATATTGTATTATAGATGCTTTTCTTACGTCTGAACACTCGATTAACATATTATTTTCTCAGGACTGTATACTTTTGTGGCTGCTGATGCCATGAAAATAAAACACATGTACGAATGTTTCCATCATTTGAATTTACATTACGTTTAAAATATTCGAACTCCTTGACCACATTCGAAATACAAACTTTTTTATGAATAGAGATACGGAATTTTATTGTAATATAGTTTTATTTACAAAACATTTGTATATATAGTTTGTGGTTTTACAAATATTATATTATATACATACAATATAAAATCAACAACGTTTATTTTATTTATTAAATACTATACAACAGAGATCTATGCAACTTCAAATATCTTCCATATAATGAAAATGCTATAAATCCATACTCCCTTCGTCAATGCGTTTTGCTATTTATCGTGTCTACGAAGGGGAACAAGTTGGAACTGGTTGGAACTGGAACTTGGAACTTGGAACTTGGAACACCCTGCCCTACACTGACTCTTACGACGTAAATAGATTGTGACGCTAAGACATTATGCCTTCAAATTTGGAGCATTCAATACAGTTGTTAAAGAATTGCAAATTAATTACTGTAACAGTAGGAAACATTTTTATTTTTATTTTAAAACATCCAATACGAATAAATACTGATTAGTATCAGAATCCACCGCGTGGTGCGTATCAATCGTGTTACCTCTGTTTTTATCAGAGATCTGCTTTTATATATAAGAATACTCTGTGGCTGTGGCTACTGGCTACTATGTATACATAAATATGTAAATTGTAAATTCTCAAAGTATTGGATTATGTATTCTCGGAGTATTTATCAATTTTCTGTTAACCTATCTCTGTAACTTTTTTTGAAAAATATTTGCGTGAAAAATGGCAACCTCACAAGCTGATTATCCAAACTCTACAGACAAATTCGATTTCATTACAGAAAAATTGCTTTTGTTGACGAAAAAGAAACAGAATGAAATAAAGTTAGTCAACAATTATCTTTGCGACCTTAATAAACTTGATTATCGATTTGTCACTAGTTTCAATAACGATGTGAGTCGATTAAAATACATTTTACGTGTATCAATATTAGACATTTGTACACAGCAATATTGTGTAATGTACATTATTGTAATATTCAATTTGTTATAATCGTTATTCATCTCTTCATATTCTTTGAAATAAATTGTTTCAAATATATAATTGTTTTACTTCATTTCAATGTTTTAGATATTACAACTGTTGATCAAACAATTATGTGTAATTGCTACACCTATGGAAACAGATCTAATACAAAGTACATCGAAACTTTTAGTCAATTTGATTCAAAACAATGCAAAACTTCAGTATCACACATTCGAAAGTGTCAAACAATGGATTTTAGACATATTGGAGTCAGCTTTACCTATTACACACAAAGATGCCGTCAATCTTTTGAAGTATATTTTAATTAATATAGAATTTAAAGATATTAATCATGTAAGCATCATCCTTTTTATTAAACAATACATATATTACTATATGTCATGCTAACTTTAAAGATAAAAATTACGTCACACACATGTAAAGTAATTTACTTTTATAGTACTTACAATTATTATTGGGAAATGACAGATTCTTAAAGAAATACTTAAGTCCATCCAAGTTACCATGGTCTGAAACTCATTATTATGCGCTTGGTTGCTTAGAAGGAATTTTAATAAAGCAATCTGACCAGAGTTTCATTGATCAAGAATTTATATTTTCCATTAAGAATATTATGCTAAATATCCTGTCATCTTCTTTACAATTAAATGATAATAAACTCCTTTATGCCAAAGTAAGTAGTAATATGAAAAAATGGAATAAGATTGATTATTGTCTATTACATTGAATTACATTAAATTTTTAGGTTTTGAGTTTGTGTTTACATATACTTTATATTATAGTAGTAAACAAACAACTACCACATTCCATAGACTTTATGGGTGAAATTTTGGGAGTAGTCCAAGTATTTTTATGTTATGGTGTCAAGGAATATGCACCTGTAAAACCACAGCTTCTGCGACCAGCAGCTATGAATCTGCCCGAACAAGTTCATGTTATTCCTAAGTGCAAAAATCTTAAGAATCATAAGACAAAGATTAAAAAACAGCCTGTCAAGAAACCAAGCACAGAACCAAAAAATAATATTGTGACAGAATGTAAAGGCATTAGCATATATTCCAGCGATTCTGATACTTCAGACACCGAAAGTAATAATTCTGTATACGCAGACTCCAAAGTTAGATTAGAAGCTGTACACTTATTGCAAGTACTTGCTCAAAATTCGCAAAGCCGTGAAATATTTGGATTTTGGCCACAAATTGTTGCCACTGGATCACAAAGCGATGCAAGGGTACTAGCTAGATGTATTTTGAAAGAATCTGTATCAAAAGTGAAGCATAGTATGCTGAGCACTCTCACCGAGTTACTCATCGATGCTAAATCTTTTTTGACTCATGCAGAGGATACCCACCATACATCTTTTATAACTTTCTTTGGTACAGTAGGTCTAATGATTAAAGAATTACATTTCGCGTTAGCCTTGGTGTTAAGCAGTGATAAAAATGTTGCTGTTTTAACTCATGCTTTAAAATGTGCTGCTGCACTAATTCAAGGTACACCGTACGCACGTTTGAAAACAGGACTTGCTACAAAATTGTTAAGAAACTGTAGACCATACATATTTCACAAAGGTATCTGTGAAAGATATCTACCTTTACATTATTGTATTGTTTGTAGAAGTGTGCGATAACCCGAAAAGGTCGGGTCTCGTCTCGACCCGATTTTCTGGTTCTCGCACGCCTTTAATTGTTTGTCTATTATTATGACAAAATCATTGAGTTCTTTATATTATTTTAGATGCAACAATTCGTGTAGCAGCACTGTCAACTTTTGAAGCTGTTGTTTCCTGTGATCCTTTGACACCTGAAATACTTAATATACTTGCAAAACAATCAGAGTTAAACACGGAATCGGAACAAATGCATTTGAATGCTTCGCTTAGCGACAATACAGGAGGAGAAGAAGAGGACGAGGAAGTAGATATCGAAGATCTGAAAAACAATATATCTGTTGAATATGACAACAAATTATTAAAAGAAACAAACGTATGCCTTTTAATTCATGTTTGTTTAAAGAACGTTTCTAATAAGGTACATCTATATTTACAGTTACAAAAAATATACAGGGTGTTTACGCTATTTCTAGTCAACGTTTTTCTAGCAAATAATAAATATTAGAAAAAAATGAAAGAGGGAAAAGTAATTTTTTCGTGTTTGCACTATGTTTTTAGAAATGAACGTAATATTTATTATTTGCAAACAAACGCTGGTTAATAATAGTGTGAACATCCTGTATACGAATGAGAAATATGGAATTTTAGAAATTGCATGATATAAATTTGATTATAGATGATGAGCACTCCTGTTCGGGTTCAATCTTTGAAACTTCTTGGCAGAATGGCATTCAGTACTGGAAGTCTTGTATTTTCCCACGTGGAATTAATTACAACAACTTTAGTAACAATTATACAGGATTACGAAATACAAGTAATACTACATGCCTGCCGTACTTTAGAAATTATGGCTGTATGTTTTCTAAATAATGACTTGGGCAATAATAATGCCTTATTATTCTGGAATATCATATTTGAACCCATAACATTAATTCTTCAACATTCACAAACAATAATAAGAGAGGCAGCATGCGATTGTTTAGGCAGCATTAGTCCTATTGTGCTTACTCAACAACCAGTGAGTAGCTACATGCAAGTATAAATTATATGAAATACAATACCTACGTGTTTTTTCTGTAACAATATTCTAGAGACAAAAAACTATCCTAATTATCACAGTACTGTTCGGCGCAGTTCATGATGAAGAAAGTGCGGTAAGAGCTGCAGCATTGAGAGCATTAGGAATGTTGGTCACGCTGCCCCCATTAAAAGAAGAAACTGGATTTTTAATGGATTTAGCCGACATAATTTGTTTAAAAGCCGATGATAATCTTGGTGTTCGCATTAAAGGGATCTGGGCACTAGCTAATTTATGTGATTGCCTTTCCAAAGAAAAGTTAGTTACATGTATAATATTATATATAGACTGCGGATCTTTATGCATTTATGATTTATCAAAATTTTCAAAAAATGCTGGAGTATCAAAATCTACAGAACTTAGTACGACTTTTATTTATTTTGGACCTACAAATGTTATTATGTACCAATGAAAATAGGATCTTTGGATCAGGAAAATTGCATAAACATCCGTAGTCTAATTATATAACACTTAATTACGAAAATATTAGATGTACCAATCCCATTCTCATATTAAAACTTAAATGACATTAATAATATTTACTGATACTTTTATTGGTACATCTATTATACAGGGCCGGATTAAGCCCCGTAGCAGGAGTAGCAAATGCTACGGGCCCCGCGCCATACAAACAAGGGCCGATACTTGAGCGCCTGTCTATGCCAGGGGGCACAGATAGTTTCCCTAAAAAAAGCTCATTCCCTGTGGTTGTCGCAAAGGTGCGCTACATTTACACACGAGCGGTCCTGATGCAAAGCCTTGGGCCCCGCCATAACATTTGCTACGGGCCCCGCGCTTGCTTAATCCGGCACTGCTATTACAATTATATATTAAATAATTGTTCTTTATGTTTGTTTGTATAACATTTTTTCCAGAAATGATGAAGTAGAACCTCTTCCTTTGGATATTTTATTACCAAAATTATATCATGTTAGTATTAAGGCATCAAAAGATAGTAATAAAGTAAAATGCAATGCTGTTCGAGCTCTTGGAACAATTTTCCATTTATGTCCTAACAAAGACATATTAAATGATACATTATCAGGATTGGAGTCCCTTATAAATTGTGCCACTTCAGGACATGATATGAAAGTAAATGAAATTTCTATTATAATTTAAATCGTTTTCCATAAATTTGATATACTGCGTTTTCAGTAAATTCTAATGAACGTAAAGATTATAAAAACAATGAAATTTAATATATTTTGGTTTGATAAATGTTGTAGGTACGGTGGAATGCTTGTCGAGCTCTAGGATTAGTTTTAAGTAACAATCCAGACAACATACTACCACCTTCTTGGCGGGTACGTACTTAATCGAATGAACATATTTTTTTGTTTGTTATTTTTCATTGTAACGATATAACGCAGTTTTGTTGTTTTAGTAGGACTTGGTATTTCCTCCGTTATGTAATTTAATTTGCTATAGTCCAAATTTTAAAGTCCGCTCCAATGCAGCATGGGCGTTATGCGCTTGTGATTCTTATGGGAAATACATTGTAACTGTGTGGAAGAACATCGTTGTAGCATTTGAAAATTCTCAACATGTACCAAGCTACATTGAGTATCCGCATCGTGAAGCTCTTGTTCAACAAGTAATTGAAATTGCTATTATACATAAAATTTTGGAGGTGTGCGAGAACCCGAAATTTCGGGATTTCCTACATTTTCGGGTTCTCGCACGCCTCTAATAGAATTATACAGGACTCCGTAACTGTCGATAAGATCAGTAGCATCACTGTCAAAACTTTATTTCCATCACTGGGGGTGTGGGGGCAGTATCGCCAGACCGGAGAAATTGAGGGGAATACAGTTACCCTCTCTCCGTCATTACCAGATTATAGTTTTGTTCCGATATAAGGCGAAGACTCGGGACCAGGGTTGCCATATTTTATCCCCTCCGGCCCCTTACGCTTCAGCCTTCTCGCCCAGTTTCGCAGCGTACCTCTTCCCACTAACGCAGGCGACAGTGGCGACACGCGACGAGTGGGAAGAGTGGGAGCAGGTAAGGAAAATAACGGGTGTACTTTTGTTCCACGCGACGCTACGGACGGCTTGGCTTGAGTGAAGTGGTTTTCGAATTCAGTTTACAGCAGTTTACAGACTTTGGTGTGCAATCTAGCAAGAATCAAAGTTTTAGAGTGCCGTTTGCAGTATTTTATACTACGCATTATTTAAAATTATTGAGAAAGCAGGTAATGTATACATTGAATTTTAGGTTATGTAATCTGCTTTCTCAATAATTTTAAATAATGCGTAGTATAAAATACTGCAAACGGCACTCTAAAACTTTGATTCTTGCTAGATTGCACACCAAAGACTGTAAACTGCTGTAAACTGAATTCGAAAACCACTTCACTCAAGCCAAGCCGTCCGTAGCGTCGCGTGGAACAAAAGTACACCCGTTATTTTCCTTACCTGCTCCCACTCTTCCCACTCGTCGCGTGTCGCCACTGTCGCCTGCGTTAGTGGGAAGAGGTACGCTGCGAAACTGGGCGAGAAGGCTGAAGCGTAAGGGGCCGGAGGGGATAAAATATGGCAACCCTGCTCGGGACTGGCTTAGACATACCTTCTCGTTCTGACAGTGACCGGACAACTTCAAAAAACGAAGAGGGAATAGCGATTTCCTTATTTCGAAACAAACACCGTCGTCTTATATCGGAACAAAACTATACTTTTACTTACTTTAACTATACCTTTCTCTGTCATTATCGGACTAGTCACGTGACATTGTGACACATGCACAACAGAGACGAAACGAGTCACGTGACGTTGTGAAAGGGGTAAGGTGGATTGGGAGACAAAGCTGGCGACACTGCTGGGGGGGGGGGGTCCCTTTGGAACACCGAACACCATCGACGACCGAGCCAGCGAGGGGTCGAGTATCGGCGAGATTCACACTAATGCAAGCGAAGCAAAAGATTACAACTTTTCTAGTTTTTCACTTTTGTTTGTGAAACTTTTACCATCGTATTCGTCTCTTTTTTCTTCTGATTAAAATGACACCCAACACGGTAGTATTACGATTATAATTGCTTGTGTAATCAGCGATTAAAGTTTCGGCCGTGAGAAAAGACGGCGAACGAAAAAGAAAGAGAGGCAGAGGTCGAAGCATCGAACTTCGGTCTTTCTTTTTCATTCGCTATCCTTTTCTACGTTCGGCACTCTACAAAGAATATAGTACCTCTTCGATAATTGTGACTCGACATTTTCGAAGTTTCCGCAGTTACGGATAGTATACTGTACATGTACAACATAACTGATACATATTTACCAAGTTCAGTTTTTTAATTTTCAATACAGGTCCCGAGAAAGAACGCTGTAAAATGCAACTTTTAAAATTTTCTCCACGATTCTAACCAATTGCAATTCTTTCAATAAATTCTTTTCGTGGGCTAAGAAACTAATCCTTCTAACATCTGGATGAAATTAAAGTCGTTGGGTCCAATTTTAAAATAGTTGTCGTCTTTTAAAAAGTATCTCAATATTACTGCGACAGGTAGAGAATGGTGAGCGTTTTCGTCCTGACATTACATCCCTGTCCGAGTTCATGGAGTGTACGTACAGTACGTTGCCATGCCGACGCTCTAGATTCCAATTCAGTGTTGTATTTTTTTTTTGTGTAATTTTTCAACTGTTCCGGCGTATTCTTTCAGTGTGGAAAAGATGTTCTTTCTTAGGACACTTTCATTGTTTTGAAGTGTTTCTTGCAACCTATGCGCGTTTAGGAAAGGACCTCCCTTCCCCTTTCCCCCTTCCTCTTATTTTTGGAATGCAGCGCGTCTACGAAAACGCAATCAGAATTACCAGAATTCCTCCGAGATTCGATATGATTAGCATCGATAGTCCCACGGAGCATTTTGAATCTCGTGCACAGCGATACAATTAAATAATACGTTCACGGGTATTTATTTTTTATTTTATTCGTTAATTATTGTTTCAATTATTACAGTTTATTATACGTTACACCACGAACATTATATCAAACTGTGAACAGTATTTTTGTGACGTTCGAACTGTGACCATTGTTTTGTGACTTTCTTACATATTACGTATAATGTATTACACATTTGTTAGTGTTAATTTTGTGTAAACAGCAGTGTTAATTTTCTATAAATATAGTGTACATACTAGTGATAAATTAATTGATATGGCGACCACATACGTCAATTTAACTATGCAACAGCGACTGGATGTTTTGAAGGATTTGGAAATGCTACCAGTTCCAACAGTTGCCTCAAAATATCATGTGTGCCACATGACAATTCGAAGAATACGAGAGAATGCTACGAAAATCCGAGAGTTTGAAAACAAAGATAAACGGCAGAAAAACCGGCAACGTATAAGAGACCCGCAATATTTAGAATTAGACCAACGCTTACATAGCTGGTTTATAGAAAGAAAGACACTTGGGGACCGTGTATCTGATGCTCTACTTTTGAAAAAGGCAACTGAATTAAAAGAGAGCATGCCATCCTGCTCTGACTTCAAAGTAAGTTATGGGTGGCTCTCAAAATTTAAAAACAGACACAACATTCGCTTAGTAAGAGTTTATACGGAGGAAACCGTTGTCGATGAAGATGCAGCTAAAACTTTTGTTGATAATTTCCGAACCTTTATCAAGAAAAATGAAATAAACGTAGAATCAATTTATAACATGGACGAGAGTGGTCTGCTATGGAAAGCATTACCAACGAAAACATCAAATGGAGAGAATGAAAAACTGGCTGCATGTAAACTAAGGAGAGAAAGGATTACGATAAGTTTATGTGCGAATGCGACCGGGACACACAAATTGATGCCTTTAATTATTAGCAAGTTTAAAAAACCGAGGGCATTAAAGAACGCAATGGAAAATCTCCCAGTAAGTTTGAAATCTCAAAAAAGCACTTGGATGGATCAAGAGTTGTTCGTAGATTGGTACATCAATCATTTTCAACCGAGCGTACGACAGTTTCAAATGGAAAAAGGAATTTCTGGAAAAACAATTTTATTATTAGATAATTCTCCAGGATATAAACTGTTGTCAAATTATCCAGAAGATGATAATTTTGAAATAAAGTATTTACCACCGAATACAGCATCTTTAATTCAACCTATGGACCAAGGAATTATTGAAAAAACTAAAAGAAGTTTTCGACACCAAATGATGCGACTTGCATTACAGTATCACGATGGCATCCAGTCATTTTACTCGAATTATTCTCTGAATAATTGTTTAGATTTATTAGCTGAAGCATGGAATATGGTGACCTATAGCAATATAAGGAATGCATGGGGAAAACTTATTTCAATTGCCATGCCAACAATTAAGGAAGAAGAGCAAGAACAGTTAGAAATACAAGAAATGCAAGGTATGATGAGTGTCATTCTCGAAGAAGATGTAGAAGTTCACGACATTGAGCAATTTTTACATAATCGTCATCAAACCGAAAGGAGACGGTATGTGGTGAAGATGCAAGTAGAAGACAAAAGACTCGTCGACGATGATCAACTTATGGATTTAGGCACAAACGAAAAGGTGCATGTAGATAGGGTGGACACAAATGAAAGGGTGGAACAAAACAGAGATGATACAGCAAATACAGATGAAGACAACAATCAAAATTTAAACTACCATCAGAAACCAGAAGACTATGGCATACAATTAAATGCCCAAGAAAGAATTAGATTAAATTCAATTTTTAAAGAACTAGAAGATTTTGGCTCACGGATGCCGCTGGCCACTGAATTACAGATCCAGGCATTGAAATTGTCAGTTTTAGGAAGCCAGCAGTAAGGAGAAAACACAGATTTTTGTACATATGTATCGTCGTTAATTATAGGTAAATATTATCTATAAATTTTATTAATCAGTAATATTAAAGTTGTATTAAATGGTAAAATATAACTCATATATTGCATAAAAATGATGCATAGTGCACGATTTTGTTTTCTACTGCTCCAATCCGAATGAATGAAGTTAAGAATTTGTGTACCTCTACCGTAAATGTGAAGTCTGAAACTTTAATCGTTTGTTACACTAGTAATTATGATCGTAATTATATCGTGTTTGGTGTCATTTTTATCAGGAAAACGAAACGAATACGATGGTAGAAGTTTCTATGACAAAAACACAAAAATAAGGAATTTTTATTTTTGAATTTAAAAAGCTGAGCTTGCACGAGTCCTTTAATATTCGTCGAACGCCTTGAACTTCAGTCCCTTTTTCTTTTTTAATCGCTGTCCTTCTGTACGTTTTGAACACTACAAAGAATATAGTAGAGAGTCAGTTACAGAAAGAAAGAATACTGTAATGATTTGATTTGTAGTAATTAATACAATTTATTTATAGTTGTGCCTTACCCTTAGTCATGTTGCTGCTTGCGCCGATGTGTCTGATTTACAAAATCTGTCGTCAGAGATTGGCGATCATGTGGATGATATTTCTAATTACATGAAACAGTTTCAGGTACAATGATTTATTAGTACAATGATTTAACTATTACACATACAGTTCGATTTATAATACTTATGTTTTAGGAAACCATTGTGCCCGAAAAAATTGGAGATTTAATAAAAGCAAAATCTCAATTAGAGAAATACATGAAAAGTGCCGCTACATTTGAAGATCGGCAGATTGCCCGCACACTGGCAAATCTCTTTGAAAGAACTAAACGATATGACAATTTAGACACAACTCTTCCAGCATTGTGATATCGAACTATCAAAACAGGATAACAATTATATATATTCGAATAGAATATAAATTACTTTACTGTAGAGAAAGTATATAAATTTTTTACAAAGATATTTAAATGAGAAGCATTTGAGTTGTATGTAACATCATAGAATAACTTTTTTGTATTTATATTTCAAAATATATTCAAATCATCTCAACAATGGAGAAAACTGTATTTGATTACTTATTACTTAGTTTCAAATCACGTAGTAAATCACATTATAAACGAATTTAATAATTTGTTGCCATCATATCTACAAAATAATCTACAAAAATATCACTGCCAATTTTGTTTTACAAGTAAGTACAATTAAGTGTAAATGCAACATTAAAGTTATGCTTAATACTAAATGTTTTCAATATTTACTCCACTCAATGTTAAGGATTTGCACTATCTGTATTATTATATACATCATTTTCACTATTATTTGCAGATATTTTACATTCAGAGGTTGGTACATTATCGCTATGAACAATTTTAGAATTAAAATCTTTTGTATTACAGTCATCTTGTAAGGTCAACTTATTTTTACTTACATTATCCTTAACTACACTTTTACAACTACTTATCTCTGTGTCATTTTCAATTTCATTGGTAGCTACAGCTTCAGGTTCGTTATCATCTCTATCTTCTGGATCTGGACTGTCATCTTCTGAATTACTGTCTTCATTATTTTTATTTGGCTCATCGTTTGTTAATCTTAGTTTCTTCTTTCCCTTCCATTTCTGCTTTTTCTTCTGTCTCTTTGCTCGCTTTTTAGCTGTTACTTGTTCAGCTGCCCTTCTATTCTCTTCTAATTTCAGATGATACTCAGCATCTAAGAGTTCCTGATAAAATACCATAAACAGTGAAATTTCTTATTCTCTTTAAAATTGTACCTTCTGTATATGTATTGATATTCTTATTGAAATTACCTTACGACCCTTTTCCTGAATAAATTTTTGTCTAGCATATTCTTTACGTCGCAAGTGCCTATACACATGAAATTCTCCGCTACCTGCTCCCGCACTGCTTCCCATTACATTGCGTACAAATTCTGGTACTGTCGGTGTACTTTTAGCTTTTGGTCGTTCTGGCAGTATAACAGGTTTCTCCTATTGTAACAGCCATACCAGAGGTGGGTATTATTTGGCGAAACAAATATTTCAAATACTATTTAATATTTTAGATTTTATTTTGCTTAAAAAAAATAGTATTTTAAATAAGATATACAATTTCGAAAATAAAATATTTCTATTTTAACAATCTGAACCTCAAAATAAACTATTTTACTTTACGAAAATGTATTGAATTCGAACCATTATTTTCAGAAATAATATTTAAAATTGAAATTGAAAATAAAGATAAAATACAAATATTTTCAATATTCTTCCAATAAAATACTATTTTCAAAAATTATTGCCTCAAATAAATAATTTTATTTTCAAAAATTACTGCATCAAATAAAATATTTTATTTCCAAAGTTGTACACATACTTTAAAATAAATAGGATTATTTTTTTTTATTTCCACAGCTCTAAACCATACAAATTCAAATCACTTTTTCAGAAGTTTAACTACACATGTAGAAAATTGTTGACGTATTTTAAAAAACGTAATGCAAAATTACGAAAAACCAAAATATATTTTCATTCATTATACTTACAGGATTCTTCATTAATTTTTGAAGTTTTAATCGTTGTAAGTCAATAGCATTTTTTGCAACGACCGGCTTTTCCTCTTCTTTTTCTTTATTTTCCGCCATATTAAAGAATAATATTGTCAATTGTACATATGCACCTTATAGCTAAATATTTTACTAAATGAGGTTTATATATTTAGTACATATGCACAACGCAGCACAACCAAACTGAACTGAGTAACTGATGGTAACTGGACAATGTATATTGTATTATTGTATATAGTATATATACTGATATATATATATATACGTAATACTACAGCCTACGGCCTACTCTACTACTACTACTAGCCGTGCTGAACAACTTCACGTATACGTCACCGTATACGTCATACGTGATACCAGAGAGGATATGAGAGTCACTGTCACTGATATATATTCTATATTCTATGGATTGGAGAAGCCTGAAGCCACTGATATATCTCTATAGAGTTGTGCTAATTCAATTACATTGTAATTCAATTACGCAATTGAATTACATTATATTTCAATTATATAGTAATTTAACTACGTCGCGCCGTAACTGAATTAATAATTCAAACCTTACAATTAATTTTTTCAATTACTAAGTATTTTAATCAGATGTGTAATTGAAATACAATATAATTAAAATACAGCTCTCCAAATTATAGCACAGAACAATGAAGAAGTGCGTCATATTTTTATGTTTTTCTTTCATTATATTTGTTTATAGTGTTTGTGCGGCGCAGCGTAGTTTCTATTCCTCGTCCTCGTTCATAATACGTAACGCTATTTTATGTAATTTAATTACAAAGTATTTTGTAATTGTACTCCAATTGCAATTACGAATTACATTATTGTAATAATAACAACGTGTATTATAATTGTACTCCAATTGCAATGACGAATTACATTGTAATTTAATTGAATGAAGATCTGAATTATAAATTGCAATATGACTGAATTACAATGTAATTCAATTAATTAATTAATTATGTGTTACGTGATATACGATGTGTGTGGATGTGTGTTACACGATCTCGATGTGTGTTACGAGATACACGATGTGTGTGGATGTGTGTTATACGATCTCGATGTGTATTACGAGATATACGATGTGTGTGGGTGTGTGTTATACGATCTCGATGTGTGTGGATGTGTGTTATACATTGCTGTGATATGATGTATTCTTATTATGAAAACGTTTGTAAATAATGTATAACTTGCAATATTTGTAATGAAACAGTATTATCGCGCTTGATAATATGATTTCAATTTATTAATAAGTAGAAAGTTGTACATATACTGTTTGTAATTGTTATAATATTCAATATACTATATGTAAAATGTATTAAACTGTTTTAATTTGTTTTATTTTACAATAAATATTATAAATTAGCAAGGAATGGGTAGTATGAATTTGAAATTCCCGCGTTTTACCCGTTAGTTGTGTAACACATAATTCAGATGGCGCTCGATTTTCGTGCTAACAGAAAAATACATTGAGTGACACTACCCCACCGAATATATCAGTGCACTACCCTGACTTGGGAACATTGGGAACATGTTACCAATGTTACTAATAACAGAGAGGATATCTGAGGATATCTAATAATTTCAACTCGAGCCAGTTGGTAACAGTACTAGTAGCAGAAGGCTTTCAATATTGACGCTTATCGAAAATCTTGTAACTGTTGAAGGCTGAAAAAATCTTCGTTGTCAAATTCAAAGTAATTTTTAGAAAATATATCACGGTATTGTTAGCTTCAGAAACAATGTCAGATACGGCAATAGATGAAAGGTAATTCTCGGGGAGGTTCACAATGAATGTTTTTCAAAGACAGTCACTTTAGCTTAATATTTAAAAGACTTTTTTTTGCAGAGTAACTGACGAAATTGAAGCATTAAAAGCAATTCTACTCGACGACGAGTTAAACATAAAAGTAAACGAAAGGTAAGTTTATATCTATGTACATGGAAAATCTTGTGCGTGTAACCTAGTTATTCGAGTAATTTGATTGTCATTTGAAAAGTTTTATTTTCTATACGTTTTAATAATAGTTTCCTTGTACAAAGTTTTTGTTGAGATAGGAGGGGTGCCTTTTGTTAAAACTATTTTTTTAATTGTGCTGGACAAATGTACTTGATGTACAAATACACTTGATAAAAAAGCATAAATTTTTTGTATATCTACTCAATAGAATAGTAATTGAAATAACTCTTTAAAAGTTATTTTTTTCCATTTGAGTAATATGTGACGATTGCAGTCAATTCTAATCGACTATTCTATGATTTACAATTCTAGTTTGATATGAAGTACATTCTGTTATAAAATGGTATCATGAAAATTATTAATAAATAATATTTGCAATGTATTTGCAACTACTTATAATACTACATAAACTCTTATACGTTACTTTCAAAATATATAGTCAATAAATTCTGTTTATGTTAATATCAATCTTTAATAACTAATAACTATGCTTACCATTTTTAATACTATGGACTTAAACAATTAATGAGGTAACAATACATACTTTTTCAGAGGTGAGCCGGAATGTATTGAAACTGTATTATTTCCTTCAACTGGTGAAGATTCCCAATCTCAATATGTTTGTGCAATATTAATTGTACAATTACCTAAAGGATATCCTGATGTATCACCTACTATTAATCTTAAAAATCCTAGAGGATTAGATGAAGAAACGGTAAAGCTTATGCAGTCGGATGCAGAAGCAAAATGTAAAGATTTTATAGGTCAGCCAGTTATGTTCGAACTCATTGAGGTATGTCAGGGATGCGTTACACATCATTTCTTTGAAAGAAAATTATATTTTATGTTATGATTGTTATAATAATTAATAATAAATCTTTTATATTATTGAAACAGTTAATAAGAGAACATCTTACAAGAAGTAATCTTCCTACGGATCAATGTGCCATATGCCTGTATGGTTTTCGGGAGAGAGATGAATTTACAAAAACAGAATGTTATCATTATTTTCATTCACACTGTTTAGCAGCTCACGTAGCTGCTGCAGAGCGGTATTATAGAGAAGAACAAGAAAAATTGCCACAATGGCAGCAAGATACTAAAAATAAGTTTCAGGTACAGCCACTGTTTTTAGGACTTAATTTTAACATTTTGTGTTACTTTCATTAGCTTCTTTACACAATTTTATATGTAAATTTTCTTGTATCAATTATATTATCTTATGCTATAACGTAAATATTTATTTAATAATTTTGTTTGACAATAACGTATCTGTACAGGCTATATGTCCCGTGTGTCGAGAATCAATCAATTGCGATGTAGAGAGTCTTTGGTCAGCTCCACTCCCAATCGATGTTGAGGCTGCAACAGATTTTTCAGTTACCGCAGAACTGAAAGAGTTACAAAAGCAAATGGCAGCATTATTCTTGAGACAACAACAAAGAGGTGGTATAATTGATTTGGAAGCTGAAGGTGTAAAACTACTAGTAAGAACAGAAGATGAGTCTGGGGCAGCTACTGAAGAACTGAATCCACCAGGGACAAGTTTAAATACATTTTCAAATCAGACTGTACAACCTGTTAATCAAATGGTATGTTTGTACACTTTTAATTATTTATTTAGAGATGTGCGGAAACCTCGGATAAACATAATTTTCTTAGCAGTTATCGCAATCAAGACAGTCCTTACATCAGGCACAAAATCATGCTCAATATCAGTCACGTCAATTACATCATACTTACCATGGACACAATAATCATGGTCATCGGAATAGAGGTCGTGGACGAGGTCATTACCGCCGCCAGTTTGACAGGGTTAGACAGACGGAATCAACTCCCACATGACAATGGGTTCGAGATAAACTTTACTATCTGGTCTTCTATTTCATTAAGTGTACACAAAAATGTTTAACATTAGTAGTATAATTATGAATATATTATATAATAACTGTTCAATTCCAAATCACTTTCACGTGATAAAATTATAGGTATTATCGTTCAGCAACATTCCCGTTGTAACGGTGTATAAAATGAGGCATGTTGATACTACCAAGGACTGTTTGTGTAGACTGAAGCCATGGTGCTCTTTTAAACGATCTGCAGTCGTACAAAGTTGATTCATTTCTTTTTTAATATAGATGTGTACACAGAGCTGTAAGTACTATAGCAAATTATAAACGAAAAAAAAAGTTCACAATCAAATATTTAACACTAAAAATATTTTATACCAGTGATTTAGAATTTAATAATGTAGAAACAAAAAGAAGATAACATATATCATTTGTATTATGTAGATTTTATGATAATTTTCGCGTGCGATTTCAATTTATGATACTCATTTTTGTGCTATCACATATATCAATTGTCGACAATATTATAGGTCGTGACATATAACAGAGCAAACATGGATCAGTATTTAAACAGACATTTACTTATTCCTTCCAAAGGAATAGGAAATTTAACGCGTATATTTGGAGGCAATGTAAATCTTTAGGAAAAAATATGTAATACTATTATATCTCAAGTTTAACATATGAAATATACCTTTCAAAAGTTGAGAATCTTTGGTTTAATGCATAAATCAACCATTACTTCTGTAAAAAATGTTTAATCCGTATTTCAAATTCAGTTAGTATTTAAATTAATCTACATGTTTTTCTAATTATCAATATATTATCACATATATACACATAACATATATGTTCAAACAATTTTATTATATTAATGGCTTTTCAGTCTTACTATATACATTCAGCATTTCCGTAATTCTTATTGCTAGTTTAGTTTGGAACTAATTAAGATACAAAATTTATTGTAAACGTGTTTCTGTCGCACATAGACAAGAATATTAGCAATAATTAAAAAAAGCTTCCTTACAATTGATACTTTTGAAAAAAACAACAAAATATAAAACAATTGAATCATTGATTCAATAAATTGATTTAAATTATTATGACTTATAGGAAAATTGAATAGAAAATATAAAAGTTTTAATTTTCACAGAGAAAACAAACATAAAGTAGATTACTTTTATATTACTTAATTTTAAATATTTTCGGTAAGAATTTATTTATTAATACAAATTACTATTAGAACTTAATAAGAAATGACGCTGTCATGATATATGATAATATTATTGCAAAATATTTATTTTATAATTGTGATATACTGCTATGTATATTTATTGCATATTAATTTATTTTTTTATAAAGATAATACAATTATTGCTTTTATAATTATATCTGCATAGAATAATATTCATAATAATTAGTATAATTTAAAGAATACATATTCTATGTACATAAGTTTATGTTTTAAATTTCGATCATACTTTTACTCAAAACTTTTATCTTCCTGTTTGGATTTTATATTCATTTTTATACATATTTATCAAGAAATATATTTTATTGCGTATATCTGTAAAGAAAAGAAACTGAATATTGCTTTTCTATTCGATGTAACATTTTTGAATAGTAAAATAAGGAAATTATATAACATAAGATTTAGTAGACTCATTGTGTACATTTATATTAATTCGATATATTCAAAATTACAAACTTTTTTATTTTAGTTATCACATTTCACTTAAATGTAATAAGTTTCTTTTTAAATATTTCAAAGTATACTAACATTACTGAACAGATCGTACTCTGAAATATTTAAGTAAACTTTATTATGGGGATAAAATTTTAATAATTAATTATTACAATATCCTTTATATTCTTTAAGATTACTAATGTAAAATGTGATAAAATTTTAATATAATAACTTACAAAAACTTGAAGTACCTTTCACTCTTATTTTTAATATCTCTCCTGATTTCATATCCAATGATATACAATAAATTTTTATTTTAAATGAATACTTTGTGATTCAATATTTATTTTATATCTCCTTATATTATTACTTTTTCCATACACTATTTGTTATTATCTCTACATATATCTGAATAGAAATATCTTTTAATAATTATTACATTTTTTTACTAAAAAATTGATAATTAAAAATGAAAAATATTCATATAGATTATTTATAATTATTTATTCGTGCACGTTGTTAGATGTAGAAAAATAGTTTTTGCTATAACTAAATGCATTTACAAACGTTCATTGGAGTCACTTTTTTATTTTTTAACTAATCATAGATAAATTTTGGTAAGGTGCTATTACATTATGCACATGATGCAGTAATTCAATAATATTTAGTAGGTTTCTGCCGCTTAAAAGTTATTTTTAAATAATAAATGGTTATAAATATATGTATTATTTTTTAGCAACAAATATGTATTTTAAATTAAAAACAATGTTATATTTTACTATACATTATATTATCTACAGAGTTGTGTGTACAATACTTTTTATTGCTAATGTCAAAAGTAACCGGCTGTAAGTGATTACTAATCACGCTGATTAGCTATCTTAATTTGAATAAAGTTAAATTACAAATAATTTTTTTAAATATTTACCATTAAGTGATTCGATGTAAGATAACATATTTACAATTCAAATATCTTTTAATAAGTGCCTTATTATTATTTAAATAATATTAAATAATGTGTTTAAATTATTTTAACATATATATTGAACGATATATATTTTTCCTGTCCAATCACCATTTATCATATATTTTATATTATTCTACTATTTAAATATACAATTCAAAATAATACCTTTAAAAGTATCACTTTTTACGCAATTAATAAATTAATATTATGCAATGCATTGTTCTCTTAAGTGGTGTAGTTTTAGTTGTAAATGATCAACTTCTGTTTGCACTGGTTTACAAAAGTCTTTACTTCTCAAGAGAATACTAGAAGCTTTATTTAATAATACTGGATTAATGGAACTTGGAGATGGAATGTCTACAGAAATAGAACTAACTATGCTAATATCACCATACCCTTCATCAATACTTTCATCTGAAGTTTTACTCAGTGTCTTCAATTGGTCTTTTAAATCCTAGAAAATGAAATAGTCTTTATTATCATATAACACTTAAAAATAAATATATATACAGAATTATGAACACTACCTTATTTCTTATTAAAACCTGCTTGAGACATTCACGTAAGGAAACTTCAGTTTTATTTTGCTGAAACATAATAATGATACAATCATTACAACTAAACTCCGGATTTTATGCATTATAACAAAACTGAGCAAGTGCAATTTAAAACAGTGAAAATATTAAAAGACTTTAAGAGTATTAATATATTATTTTCACCACATTAAAATTATTAATGAAGAATATAAATTTATATTTAACTCCTGAGTGTCTTGCAATTGATGCACAAACTTTTTATTTTGCATACACATCCGGAGTCTAATTATAACTAATTTTAAAGTTTAATCAGTTTGTAAAATAACATTCATTACCATATCGTCTATTCGTCCTCTTACTTCTGCACCATATACTTTGTTCTCCAAATTTTTAAGTTTACGTTTTTCTTGTCGAAGTTTCCTGATAAGTGCAGAGTTGGCCTCGTACGATAAGGTTTTTAAGCGTTTATTTTCATTTATTACATCTTGCATTGAATTCAATTTTTCTTCCGCTTCTACATTCTTTGATTTTAGAAGCTTATATTGTGCAATCATTTTTGTCAATTGCAATCGTAACTGGAAAATTGCATCTTCTATCTGGCTTTGTTCCTGTTTGGAAGAAAGTAGAGTAGTCTGCAATGTTTCATTTTCCGATTTTAATTTTTCGATTTCAAATTCAGTTTTGCGCAATGTATCGGCAGTTTGATTTTTCTCAGTTTCGCATTTCTGTATATTTTCTTCCATTGTTGTAATTAATATACGTTGCTTGGTCAAGGCATTCTCCATTAACATTTTCGATACTTCGTTGCCCAAAAGACGTTTTTCTAGAGTCTTTAGCTCTGCCTTTGTTTCTCGTAGTTCATCCTCTGCCAACTCTAACTTTGTAGATGTATCTGGAGGAGTACCCAATGCATTGTTATCTACGGTTTGCGAAACAGTTTGCAGTTGATTATTCGAATGATTTTGTGTTTTTAAGCACTGTACTTCGTGCTCTAAACCATGTTTCTCTTTTTGATATTTTTGAAGGAGTTCGGTATAATCCATATTCAATTGCTTATACGTTGCATTTATGTGTACTATAGTTTGTTGCCTTTGTTGTAATATTCCTTGATAGGTATCTATCTCTAATTGCAAAGTTTTTTTACTTGCTTGTAATCCATGCACTTGAGATTGATACCATTTTGCAGACATGTCTGCCGCTTGTAAACGATTATATGTGTCAGTTAAAGTGTTTTGTACTTTTTGCTTCTCTTGAAGTATTGATTGCATTTCTACATATAATTCTATAATTTTTCCTTTAAGCCCTTCGTTCGCTGCGATTCTAGCGTTTAGTTCGATGCGTAGATTTTCCAAATCTACTCTAAGCCGTTCATTTTCTAATTCCAATAATGCAACACGTTTCGACAATTCTGTGTTGGATACATCAGGTGTTGATAAATGTCTAATGCGAAATTCATCTGTTATCAATTGCAAAGAATCTGTTGATGTGAAAGAATCTATGTCTCCTTTAAATGAATCTGATAAGTTGTCCATTATTTCGAATTAAGTGAAACTTCAATATATATTATCACGCGAAATCTTTTCGTACTAAATGCAGCATATTAATTATATGTAGAAATTAAGAAAGTACTATCATACAGTGTCAAGTAATTCATTCCTGGCAGCAGTTTTAGGTATTTGTCCGTTAATTTTTATAAAATGCATTTGTTTTACATGTTGTACATCGCGAAGCCTTCGAATTACAATGAACATATGTCAAGCACTCGAGAATAAAACGTCTTTAATCGTTTATATGTCACTTGCCACTTGCCATTATATTATGTATTCGCTTACATTACTTACACTGCCTCACACTTACACATTACACGTATCAGTGTGTCCAAGTGTGCTTGCACATAAAGAAAATCTCAAATTCCTCAGGTACTTATTTGTGAAAAGAGCAGAGTCACGTGACAAAACTAGCAAGGAACTAGAATCTTACTAGATTTTGGATCGAAACATGGGTCAGAGAGGATATGAGAATGCTCACGCCCGGGTTTTCGATGCCTCCGAACTCCGAATCTCCGAATCCTAGCCTGGATCAGATCCAATCAGATCCTAGTCCCAAGGTAGAGGGTAGAGCCAGGTAGAGGTAGAGCTGAGTCAAGCTGAGTAGAGCGCAGTAGAGCGGACGCTTAGCCCAGCTTAGGCTCAGTGCTTCGATTCGGGGCACTATTTTTCACGCATGCGCGGCCAAAACAGTAACGTATCTATAATGAGGTAGCAGAGCGGCCAGAGCCCTTTGGCAGTTATATTGGCGGGACGAGTGATATTGATAGACGAGGAACGTGACGCGGAACGAGAGGTAAGTTATTATTAATATTTTATTATACAGTGGCAGTTAATAGTGGAGAAAGAGCTGCAAAGAGGAGTAATACTCGCCAAATAAAATATTTTGTTGTTTTATTATGTATTTTGCTTAGTTATTTTAGCACTCCTTCCCTTTCTCATCCTCAAAATAAAGAATAAGTTTGAATTATATTAAATTTCAATATTTCTATGTATATTACTAATAAGTTTTTAAAATTCTGCGGGGTGCTCAAGGTACCCGATTTTGTACGCTAAGGCCGTCTGAGGCTAAAATCGCCGCGCATGCGCAAAAAATAGTGCCCTGAATCGAAGCACTGCTTGGGCTGGTCCTGTCTCATGCTAAAACATGCTGCTGCATGGTGTGGTCTCTGTTTCGGGGTAAAAGTGGGCTCTACCGTCGGTGTAGGAGCTGTTCCGTGCTAAGCGTGAGCGTGTCAAAAAGTGGTGGCAAGTTAGACCCGGGCGTGAGCACTCTCATATCCTCTCTGCGTGTTATCACAAAAAACTTTTTTTCAGCACAGGCATAGTAACACTGATAAATACCCAAAAATTTAGAAAGTCGCGTGACTATCCTTCCACTATCCTTCCCATTTCGAAGAAACGACAACGCTGTATGTTAGTAGGGTGTCAAGGTCACTAAATTTGGCGATACGAAGCTTATAGATTCCGATAAGAGTTTTGCCTCTGGTATGTACTGTATCAGAGGTATTATGTATTTACATATTGCACCATAACATGGCGCCAGCATCGCGTTAGATACAAGCAGAGGAAGCAGAGGCGATAGTCTGAGTAGCGCGCATGGTTGTTCGATGTCTTTAGATTAAGGGTGGGTCTACTCCTTTTGCGGGAGGGGTCGTATAAACGAATACAAGTGAAAAAAAGAAAAATATACAAGCAATATTCACATAGAAGTAGTATTACACATCGTTCGGATTCGAGGATCAACGCAGTGGATAATAGTGGCGATATCGTACTTTTGTGTTTTGTGCTTACTGACAGCGCAGCGGTGGATAAAAACTATTACTGGATGGAGTTCTCTACGACTCGTGCTGTCTTTCCCTAATTTCTACTTCCCCTCTTCATTCGACCCGATTCCCCATAAAGATTCAATCCCCTATACATACGTTCTAGTCGCTACCGTTCATGGCTACGGCCTGGGGTGGGGGAAAACAAGCTGTATAACGACGTAAAATTTCGAAGCTTGCATGCAGAAATATGTCAAGTTTAAAAATCGGTAAGTTAGTGTTTACTTATTCTTCTGACCGATAATAACAATAGGTAATCATATTTAATGGATAATGAATTAAGCGGCTAAATTGACTCGCGTTAGTCATTGTCCTCTTGCATTCAACACGCTTCTACTCTGCTTTCATAGTATGGTAGGCAGTAAGGCAATGAACGTACTCTACATATATACGTGCTTCGAAAGTCACTGATTCTCATTTGAGGTTTCCGCGAAAGGGATCAGAAAACAATCGTTTGATTCTTATTATACGCGATGTACACTGTGTTGTAAATATTTAATCCTATACGATACATTCGCGTCTTTTATTGAATCATCGCGTATGACGTTTACCGAATCTTATAGAGTATAAACGTATTTAGTTAAAACGGCACAATGTGTGTAGAATTTATTCTTATTTCTCGTATCAACTTTTTGGGATATTTCCTTGAGTTACGTATGTAGATATTTGAATTATACCTGCGATTGCTTGTTTCGCTGATGTTTTTGTTTTCGACGATTTTAGTCTTTGCAGTCATTGGTTGCAAAATGTTGTGAGAATTTGTTTGTTTTTCTTTAATTATTTCATTTGAGTATGTTTTAATTAGTAACGAACTTTTGAAAAAAATTGAGATTTATCTAAATTTTCATACGCTTAAGTAAGATAACAAGCAACATATTCGTAGCTTTTTTTGGATTATTTTATTTTTGTAGTTTAGAGAATTTTTTCACTAAAAGTAAAACCTGCTTCTGTGATAAGTAACATTTCTTAAATGAAACTTTAATTTCATTTGAAATCATTCATACAATTTTACTCACATTTGACGAAATTTCTATGTTTTTTCCAATATTTATTATTGCTCCTGAATTTCTGTAAACTTGAATATCTATCATAGTGTTTTATTTAGTATCGAAACTTAACATTTTGAAAGAGCTATGCCATATTTATGTATGAAATTGACACAAATGTTATGATTTTTTAAAATTTGACGACTTCTTAAATAATTTGCTTGTTAAGTACAATCTGTCACACGTGTTTTCAACTATTTGAAAGCAGTTTATTATTTACAGAATTGCAATTAATTTACTTTAGATATCTTAATAGTTTTATTTTGCTGTTTTGTTCTACTAAGCGTATGCCTGTAATTTTATATACATATTCGAATACATAACATGATTTTTAAATATTTCGTAATTATTATGCTAAAAATAGTAATGTAATACAAAGCTTCCAAGTAATGTTTTTGAACAACACATAGAAATATAATCTTACATTTTAAACGAAACTTATCAATAATAGTTTTACAGTAAATGTTAAAAGAACTTAACCAGTGTTGTTCATAGAAATAATATATCAAATATTTAACTTACTAATTTTGCCAAGGGTAAAATGTATACGCTATCAGTCAAAAGTATAAGACCACTGTGCATATGATCCATGAAACTTGCTTAATTTTAGTATGCAGATTTCATTAGTTCTTTCATCCTACTTTATTGTACGAGATCTATTAAACTTGCTATAGTTTAGTATTTAAATTAAACCTTTGTACAATAATATATTCATTCTTTGCTAACATATTAGCCCAGACATTTATTAAAAGTATGATTTCCATTGAAAGCATATGTAATAATCATTAATAAATAGATGTCTTATATATTCTACATACAATACTAATAACTAGACTGCAGATCTTTATGCATATATAAAGAAATTGGTTGGGTGAAATATAAAATAGTTAAAGATTAGAAAAACTTAAGAGTACTGTAATATTGTTTTTAATGTAACGAAGTCATTAAGGGATGAAATTAATTTTTATCTTATTTCTGCATTCCACAATGAATGCAGAACATTTTTAGTTTGTATAAAGATCCGCTATCTACTAATAACCTATTGCTACATATTAGAATTACACGTGTTAATGTTGATATATTTTTGTACTGAAAATTTTACGGTACACTGTTATCGGTTCAAGGTAGTTTTCCATGCGACTACTACACTGATTCATAATGTACTTACAAAAAGATATGGTCTTGTACTTTTGGCCGGTAGTGTATACATTAATTACGAACAAATTTAAGATAAAATCAAATAAGAATATAAGGTAGCATCTTTTAAATATGATGGTACATTTAAATGTTTAGTATTATAGTATTTATTATATCATGTTAATGATTGTTATTTCATTTTCCCTAAAGTGTTGGTAATGCATATGCTTGCCCTACCCTTGAGAACGATGGACTCTGAGCAAAGAAATCAGGAGGTGTATCAACACTAAACAAAAAGCTAAAGAATGAATGCCTGCTGCACTCACGCCGCCGACACAGTACAAGCAGACTTAAGATTTGTGCAAGTAGTGTGTGAGTAGCAGCTACTCACGCCCCACTCAGACATATATATCTGTTTTCGCACATGGCAGCCATGAAGCATGGTACGTTTTTTCTTGTATGCTTTGCTTTGTATGTAAATTTGTTTCAATAGCTACTTCTGTATAGTTTGTCGAAAAAAAGAATAGTTCATTCATACATCTTTGTTACAATATATATTGTATTGTCGAGTATCTAACTTCTATGTATATAAAATTTAAACTGTACATTATCAAATTGCTATGAAAGAATTGACGATTATAAACAATTACCGTTTTATGTTAAACGCATATGTTCCCGCCTTCTATGTTTATATGTACTTGAAGTTCAACATAATTTAATTGTAGTTTATGATTGACATGAAACTGTTATGTATAATATCTTAAATAAATTTTTCATCAGTATATTTTTCATTAAAAACTAATTATTTAAATACATCTCCTCTTAAGTGCAATAGTATTAAGATAAGTATATATTGTGAACATGCATGCTTATAATATTGTAGTAGAAGATGTAATAAACATAGGAACATTAATTTTACGAATATGTTCTATTTGTCTTAATAATGAAGGAAGGGCATTAAAATATAGATTCGATAAAAACTTTCTTTCTAAGGTATAAAACCTTTTTTTCGGATGGAGTTTGATCGATTTGTCAAATGTCATTTTTGTTGAGTGAATGAATGAAAAGTGTTTATATCTTGGCAAGGAAGGAGTTTTGAATCTATATTTATATGAAATCTCTTCATTCTTTTAGATGAGCAGAATACATTTCTTATCATCATGCAACTACTTCTATCATACTCTGTATAAACATACCACTTGTAACATTTTATAGTAATAATTCATTTTTTCCCCAAAATCTTAGAGAGATTATAAAGCTTTTAGTTGTATTATACTCTAGATGTTCCATGAAATAATTGTGATTATTTCTTCTTTTTATTTACGCAATTATGGTTGAAAATATTATTAAATTTTCTCTTTGATCATAACAGTTCATGTCGTCAGTAATTGTATTGTATTGTGACCGTTAGATGATATAGAATTTGTTCTATATACTCAATTTTTAATTTTTTTCAATGTTCTTAGTATCTTGAAACAAGATGTAGATTTTTGTTTCCTTAGTTATTCAAATTTCAATGTTATCTAGCATAATAAATTTAAAATCAGAAGTGTTGTTATCAATAAAATCGTTATATATACATATGTATATTATATAAATATATACATATATATAAATATATATTAACAAATACTAACATAACACATTACACTAAGGAAATTGTTATTGAACTATTAGTATTTAAACGATAGAATGATTTAGAAAAATGTGTGATTGTATAATCATTTTCAGGCAAGACAAGTCAAGACGACGTGTGTTATGTTGTCGCTAAATATGACTATGGAGCACAAGGTGCTCAAGAGTTAGATCTGCGTAAAAACGAGCGTTACTTGTTACTCGATGACTCCAAGCATTGGTGGAGAGTGCAAAGTGCAAGAGGCCAGGCCGGCTATGTGCCAAGTAATTATGTTAAAAAAGAAAAGCCATCTCTTTTCGATAGTATCAAAAAGAAAGTCAAAAAGGGCTCTGGTTCGAAAACTCTACCATCTAGCAATTCACCATCTAGAGCTGTAGAATCTCCAATTATGGCGAGGCGCTTGCCTGCTGACCCAAGCGAAGCGATAGGCACAGCAGTTGTCAAATATAATTACCAGGCACAACAAGCAGATGAACTGGCACTGGTCAAAGGCACTAGAATTCTAATATTAGAAAAGAGTAACGATGGCTGGTGGAGAGGTCAAAGTGGTACCCATGCTGGCTGGTTTCCGTCAAATTATACTCAAGAAGAAGGAGATGCAGACGATACTCTTCACACATACGCAATGGCAGAAAATGTTCTTGATATCGTTGTGGCTCTTTATTCATTTTCCTCTAACAATGACCAAGAGTTGTCCTTCGAGAAAGGTGATCGTTTAGAAATTCTTGACCGTCCACCAGCGGATCCAGAATGGTACAAAGCAAGAAATAGTCAAGGGCAGATAGGTCTTGTACCACGTAATTATCTCCAAGAACTCAGTGAATATTTGACGCAACCATATCGTGAACGAGGAATGACAAGTAATGAGATTAGTACGGGTGATTCCCTTGAAAGAAGGCCAGACCCTGGTGATAGACCACATCTTGTTGGAAAACCCTGGTATTATGGTAGCATTTCACGCTCACAGTGCGACACACTGTTGAACCAACACGGTCATGACGGCGACTTTTTAATTAGAGATAGTGAAACTAATGTAAGTACAACTAAAACTGCTAAATATTTTACTAAATATAAAAAACTACGTATTTATTAGAGGTGTACGAATTTTTTTGGAATCGGGACGGGTCTCGAAGCAATTTCGAGGATCACAAATACCGGGATTCCTGAGAATTTCAAGATTCTTGAATATATCCGGATTCCCAAGAATATTCTCAACCCGTCCCGACCAGAAATTTTCAGGTTCTCTCATATCTCTAGTATTTATACCTATTTAAGTGGGTAGACTCGCGTTTCCAGGATTGCAAGGGTGTGGGATGCGCCTTCTCATTTCTCGATAATGCAAAGATGGGCTTTTTCAGTAGTCAATAGTCCTATTTTTATGTTTACGAGGCGTAATTTGCATTACTCGGAAGCATACAGCTGCATGTAGCTATTTTCATAAAGCTGCGACAGCTACATGCTGCCGAATAATGTAACTTACTCCTCGTAAACATAAAAATAGGACTTTTGAGGGCTATCGCGGGCTAGATTGATCTTTTATCCAGCGCTTTTGACTACTAAAAAACCCCATCTTTGCATTATCGAGAAATGAGAAGGCGCATCCCGCACCCTTGCAATCCTGGAAACGCGAGTCTACCCCCTTAATAAGTCTTATTCATTTATATGACTTTAATAGGATGTATAATAGTAAACCAATAGTTATTTCCATTCTAATTTGCAGGTGGGAGATTACTCAGTATCTTTAAAAGCTCCAGGACGTAATAAGCATTTTAGGGTACACGTGGAAGGAGCACAATATTGTATTGGTCAAAGAAAATTCCATACACTAGATCTGTTGGTAGACCATTATCAACGAGCGCCTATTTATACTAACAAGCAGGGTGAGAAGTTATACTTGGTGCGCCCATTGCCAAAAGGCAACCCCAGTAGCAATGGTTGCTAGGTGAATTCGTGCCATGAAACGGTCCATGCGCTTTGAAACGTATCTTTAAGATACTTGACGCCTGCCTAGTAATATCAATATCACACATCTCGTATGTTTATACATAACAATTAACATAATTGGTGAACTCATATATTAGTGTTTCTTGATTGTTTGTCCATTTACACTGATAAATATAATTTATTACTCTAAGTAATTGCCACTGGCAATTCTTACCATTCATTGGAGCTTCCAAACTATTTAGCAAACGAAACTACAAAGTTAAGAGAAACAAATAAAACATTTGTACGGCAGCTATACGACATTTTACTAGTGACACACACAAGGCTTCTCTTTATATCCATATGTAATTGTAAAACACAACCGACCATGTTATTACGATTAATAATATATTTACAACTACACGTAATGTAGACTGCAAGTGTAATGATGAAATAATGATTAATTATCATGCAATTATGACCGATTAAGTGGGATCTCTACTCTGAGTCTATTGGTATTGAATTATGACAAAGACTAAGTGTTCATTTGTGATTTTGTATTTATTAGAAATTTTTAAGTAAATAAACTGTATTTAAGTGTGCATCAGGTAAAATATCTTTTTTTTCAGTCCTTATGCATTGTACGACTAATATTATACACATTTTATAAAAATAAATTTTATGTACTTTTAACATGAAAACATTGCAATATTTTTGTGTGAATGTGTTTTTCAAGTGAAGATATTTTGTTTTCTGATTTATATAAATTAAAAAACTACATCAAAATATCTATTATACATATATATCTATAATATGTTTATCCATAATATATTTATAATATATTTTATGACTATAATATTAACTTTTTTTTTCAAAATTTCTATGAAAAACGATCTGTTTCTCAGTAACCAGAAGTAGTTGTAATGGACGCAATACTCACACAATTGGTAACAAATATTAATCTTTATTTAACGTGTATATTATATTCATAAATAAAAGTATTATTTTAGTTATATGAATAAGAGATTGGTGCTCCTGGGGATAAAAGTTAATGGCACTAATTGCCAATAAGGTCACATATATAAACAATTGCCCTAATCTAAACATACTTTAGGTCTGCATTATTTGTTCTTAATTCCATTAAAAACTTATGCTTACTTAATCATAAGAAAGGATTGTTCGAATTTCTTGTCATGTTGCTCACACCGGAACCAACCTGAAAAATTTATATGTATACTGACATGTGTTTTATAAATACGACATAAAAAGAACATTAAATATACATATATATATGTATACCATAAAAGGATTTGCATGATATGCTGGAAGAGTAGGTTGCCATACTTTGTTCGTCATTAATTGACTAAATTGAATTACATCTCTGTTACTGGAAGGTCCGATACCTACCCATTGTGGATCTGATATGTTTACAATTGATTATTTACTTTCCATTCCTAATATAATTATTTTATGTTATTCTGACAAGAACTTACCGTTATTCATAGGAAATTGTACTGGCTTAAACGGATTAATGGGGTTACATAGAGAGGTATCAATTGATTGTGTATTATTATTATTATTTACTACATTGGCCGATGGTCGCCATAAATCACCAGTAGCAAAAGGATTTGAGATTACGTGTGTAGTTTGATTTCCGACGTTCCAAATTGAATTTGAAGCTAAAAAAGTGATTGTAATATAATAAATTTCAAGTATACTGATAAATTAGATTAATTCCATAACAAAAAAACACACATATACCATTATTAGCATTCCATGTATTAGATGTATTTAGTGTTGTTACAGTTTCATCTTTCAGTTGAGTTTGTTTCATTAAGGAATCTAAATCTTTCAAGGCTGCATAACGATCTTCTGATGGAGGCATGTTTGTTCCATTCGCATTCATTGCATTTGTAGTATTTGTTGTAGATTGATTAAATGAACTTGACAATTCGATATCTAAGTAAAATTTAAAACAGTCATTATTAAAATTTGATACTTTCGAATTTCTCAGAATAAAAAATAGTAAAATAAATTCTAAATTTACTTGTATTTTTTGAACTATTAAAAACAGGATTGTTGTCAAAATTGGCAAAAAATGGCTGAGGTACAATTGGTTGACTGAGTTTGTTCGCAGGTGCTGTAGTAGTAATAAAGGGATCAGGAACTTTGCTGAAATCAGCTACAAAATCTGCCGAGAAGTTATTAGAATTAACTGACTCAGAATTGTCCGATTTTGTGGCAGATGTAGGAGATAAATTAGATGTCCCAGAGTTCGGAACCCTTGGAATGTTAGTTTGATTCGATGATTGCGACTTTTGATTTGCCATGGACGGATCCAAATAGTATCTTTTAAATTCATACTTTGCGCTCATTAGCTCTTTCATTTTTTGTTCGTCTTTTGTATCTAACGTTTGAGGGGAATTTGGATTCATTAATCCCAACCATATCCTTCTGCAGTATTCGTTACCGTGTTCCTTTATAAAATCTACTTCTTCTTGAGTAAATGTTGCCATAGAAATAGATTTTACTCTATGTGGTGGTGTCAAGCCCCGCCTATAATATTAAACGAAACTAAATATATTAATATACTTTATATTTTATCATTTCAAAGAAATGCATTAAATACTGTTCTTAAACAGAGTCTGATTAAAATAACAAAATAAATCGGAGGATTTAGACAAAAAATAGGATACATAAGATTAAAAACTTAATTAAAAGACAGGAAGTGGTGTTAAGGTAGAAATATAAAATTTATTTACCTATAAAAAAGCATATGTAAAGTACACTACGTATATGTACATGTAAGTATTAAATTTATCAACAAAAAGCTTTTTCAACATAAGTTCAGATATTCAGCTATTGAGATCTGCTATTTAAAATAGCACAATGTTTGATTATAATCTTATGAACTTAAATATATATCTCTTGTTCTACAAAGTACAAAATTTATAAGTAATTGAGAAGAATAATTCAATAGCTAAATGGTTTATAGTTAAATCATGCTTGCAGTTATTACAGAATACGTTTATAGCGTCATACAATTTTTTATAAACTGATTCGTGAGCAATACGCATCCCTATGTCGTAATCAGACTTGCTCCATAAAATTTGTGATACACACTACTGATTCTCTTGGTCGTGTATGAATGTAACATTTTGACCATTGATAACATGAACTACGCACAAAGAAAACACTGATGCTGATAGTATATTAACTTCCTGAGTACGAACGCGAACGTTTTATAATGACTCATAATCTTTGATACAGGGTAATAGTAAAACGCGTTTGTAGCACGTGTTTTAACGAAATATGATTACTTGTACGTAGAATTAGTAATATTATAATTTTTCATGAATAATAAGATGAGTTTCTAATGTGTTTCAACTGTTGACATTTAGTTAGTGTTTAATCTTGGATCTATATGATCTCGAGTATCATGCGAGAAAAGCGCAAATCCACCCCTGATTTTGACACGAGTACACAACTAGTAAAATAATCGTCGCATCGTTTTAGACGTCGAAAAAGGCTGTCGATACAGTTTATTGAATTCTTAAAAATAACAAAGTACTTACAGCATACCAGAACAAGAAGTACAGACAAACGAACCGATTGTCATGTTGACGTAAGTTGGACCTCGCTGATGGCAGTCGAAACATTCTTTGTTACCGGGTTGCGAGACCAGCTCGCGTAATATTTTCAAATTTTTCTCGTCTTGCTTTCTCTTCGCAGAAGCCATCATGTATGAAGATACTTTGTAATTCTAAACTGTTCTAAACGGAACAGAGACACGACTCCTTTCGCGGTCTGCTTGCGGAACTGACTCAATTTTCTGTCACGACAATCGTGCGTGTTCCGTAACACATTCTAAAAATGTTTCCCGAGAAAACGGATCAAATGTAAATCATGTTCGCATCAATTTTTGAAGGCGAATTCTCATTCGTCGAACATTTTTATATGAAAACATGGAAATTCATTGGTCAGTTTTTCAGGAGCGATTGGAAAAAAGCGAAAATCCAAACACAATTTATATGGTTCAACTTCTACAATTTATTTGGTTAGAAACTATATTTACATAAATGTCGGATGGCTTTTTAACGAATCTTTTCATAATTATAGACTGTTTGAAAATTATAGAATACTATTATTTATATAATATAAAAAACGATTACAAGCATTTTATAAGATTTTATACTTTATTTTTTTCTTTACCATTTTTAATTTTTTTGTCTATTCTAATTCATAAATTAATAGTTAATTTAAAATGGACTAGATATAGATGATTCAATTTAATAAAGATATAAAAACAAATATAATATACGTAAAAAAGTACATAATCACATCTGAAATATGTATAGTTATTAGAAATTCAAAAATCGTATAATCAAATGTAATACTATGTTCATATTCTTATTTTTAATAGTTTTTATTTTTTGTGTTTCTTTGGGATATGTATACAGGGTGTTCCAAAATTCCTGTACATCCCGGAAATGGGAGGTTCCTGAGACCATTTGAAGCGACATTTTCCTTTGCAAGAATGTTATCCGCGGCTTTGTTTAGGACCAATCAGAGCGCGACCTAGACGCGAGTTGGCCACTGATATATATTCTATGGATAGGAGAAGCACTGATATATATACTATGGATACGGGATCCCCATAAGCCAGCCGTACAGCGGTTGAAACAAATTGAAGAAGACTTAAGATGCAAGCGCCGCGTAGTTAGACACCGCTGTACTAACGGAACTAGCGCGAAGTTTGAAAGATTGAATTTACAAGGGACGCGTATTAATATAGCAGAATAATACGAACTGCTCGTATGAAGATTAAAATTTTTACAAACTGGTTGCAAAAAATGATATTCATGAAAATAGTGAAATAAATATACAAATATAATATAAAAGAAACAGAAGTAATGATTATTGGAGTTCGCAGAAAGTGAATAGTAATTTAAAAAATGTTTCTAAACATTATTATCATTTGTATGTATTTCTTACGTTTTAAGAGAAGCAGTAAATGAAATTAGATTCATAATAATACTGAAATAAATTTATTAATTACTTTACAAACAAGTAATACATGGGATATAGAGATTTACTTTATGTACAATTATATGTTATAGCAATATATAAGGTATAAATACGTACAAATAAACAGAATAAATTCAATGTTATTCTTTTATGTCCTATCATGAACCATGATCTTTGTAATCTAAGGAAAATCATGTTATATACATGTGCAATACAAACAAGTAAGCATGCATACATAGCAGCATACATACGTAGCAATATTTTCACATACCATCACTCACAGTATCACATCTTGTAAAGAGTGTACCTTTTTTCTCAGTTGTGTGACCTGCTGCTTCAGTAATCTATTCTCGTGCATCGTGGTCTGCAATCTTCTTCGCATATTATCGAATTTCTTCATCATACTTCATGGTGTATTGTGGTAACGATGATCATGCAGTACTTTGTCATGCAGTGTTACCAGTTGACACTTCTTCCTTACATCTGTATACAGATAAACTATAGTTTTTGATGTGCATGGTGAAGAGAAATCTTTACTAACTGCAATGGGAAATATTGTTCAGTACTGTAGACAGATTTTAATCCTCAAATAGTAACATTATATGCCACTTTTAATATGTTAAAGTAAGTTTTTGCTTTATGAATAAGAAAAATTGGAAGAGCCAATTTTATTTATAAGTAGATTACAAAATGGGATACTCTGTATATTTGAAACTTATTTCAACTTACATGTCTGGTTGCTGGTTATAGGTGAATGATTGCATTCTACAACACTAATCGGTTCTGGGAATTCTTCTATTGTTGCAAAAGTTGCCAGAACATCATTAATATCTGAAAAGAAACAAGTATATATTATATATTTTGCAACCCTTTATTAACAAAGACAAAGTGTCTTACCTCTACCATTACTTTCCCTTAAGATATTCCTCTGTGGTTCACATCTTGACTTTTTCGGTAAAATCGTGGGCACATCTCCAGGCTTTAGTGTTCTATTATAGTAAGTATACCACAATGCTGTCTTCAGGAAAATGATCAGAACAGATGAATAAACTAATACTGTCTGTAGGCATCCATCCTTCCCGACCTATTCCTTTGACCCACTGTTTACATAATATGCTTCATTTCGAGGAAATCTATGCAAAATCATATGAGAATTAAAAAAACAGTAAACAATAAAAGAATTAAGTAATAAAATAAATGAGTAAAAAATTAATGTCGCATTTGTTTTATTGTTGCTTAACTTTCCGCAAACTAATTGTAAGCATATTTACTCATGGTCCCTAACTGCAATAAAACATAGCATGATCAGATTCACATACAGCTACTAAGCTGGCCATAATAGTTTCCTTTATCATACTTTTATTTCTAATATTCAATTTAAATGATGTTAACATACCTGCTAACTCCGAAAGTTCACTAAATATCAAATGATATCAAATATGCACGACAAAACACGATAATCAGCCTGTTCAAAACAGGTCGTTCTCCCTAACGCGCATGCGCGCAACTACATTGCGAACAACGCCACCTGAAGAGTGGCAAAGTGTAGAGCACCGCGGGGGTGAAGAGGAGTACGGGGGGATGTAGTACAGCGGTGTCTAACCACGCGGCGCTGGCATGTAAAGCCACTTCAATTTGTTTCACGGCATCCCGTATCCATAGTATATATATCAGTGAGGAGAAGCCTGATGATCAATTGAAGGAGATTTTGCCAGTTTGCAAGAGTCGCCCTCAAATTTCAGAATATGAACTATACTTCCCTTCGCACCCCGCGATCACCCGTGGAGCTCTACGCTTTGCCTCACTTCGCCACGCGCAGACGCACCACTGATATATATCAATATATATATACATCAGTGAGACGCACACTAAAATAATATCAGCGTTCCGGCATGGACATTTCGTGGCGCTGGCATCGAAAAGTGCCTTCTTCAATTGGTTTCAACGGCTCGGCGCGCCAACTGTCTATTGGCCGACTGTGCCAACTCGTGTCTAGGTCGCGCTCTGATTGGTCCGTGTTTTTCGTTAATAACTCCTAAATAAAGCCGCGGCGGCAATTTTTGCGCAAAGGAAAATATTACTTCAAACTTCAAATGACCTAAGGAACCTCCCACTCCCATTTCCGGGAGTTGAAGTAGTTGAAGGAGTTTTGGGACATCCAGTATACATCAGATTTTCACAGAACGCAATATGCTCTGGCAATAATTTGTGAAGCACGTCGTATGTGTGATAACAAATACATTTAGAATACATATATATATACACACAATATACACTTATATAAATAGACGCGTATACATACATATACATTACATAGTTGTATGTAAATAATTACACGTGATCTGTCAAAAGAATTTAGAAAAGTTAATTACCGGGAAATTTCAATTGTGACACACTGGTTACATTTTCGTAGAATTCATTTCAAGTGATTATAATTATAAAATAATCACAGCAACCTCGGAATAATAATTAATGAAACTATATTATACATTTATCATATAAATGTTAAACATAAATAGGAAATAAGTTTATAGAAAGATTTTTTATTTCTATTTATAAATCTGAGATAATACGTAAGATCTTCTGCGCCAATTACATTTGGTTAGAGTATGAGCAAAACAATCGTCGAAAAGTGGGCACTCAAGGTTAATATGCATATATGATATACCGAAAAAGAGTTTTTACTATTTTAGTCACCGCCTTCGAACGGATTTATCTCTTATTATATCAAAGGCTACAATATTTTCAAACTGCTCTTTAACTCGTTAACTACTAAAATAGAAATATCATTCAAGAAAAATCGGAATTTATTATTTTAAACAAGATGACATCTCTTGTTACGACACCCACAAACATAAAAAGGTTGAATATTTCTTATAGTTTTTAAACGATGCAATACAATTAATTATTTTTATTGCTAAATAATTATTGTCAATAAATGTACTTGTATTGTTTGATTCACCAGGTTTTCTCAAATTAGAAATGTGCGACAAGGTAGCGTTATTGATCTGGATATTGATATGTTTCTTAAAATAACAAATTATGAAGATACTGTTCGACAACTTGACATTTATTATGGAACTGGTATGAATATGTATTTTCTTTATTTATATTACCATCGGTTCTATATTGTTCTTCCATATATAATTTTAATCTATTTTTTAGTTAAAAGGCAGTTATTACGTTATCAGAGCTGTATCACAGGATTATTTCCACAAGTTTCAAGTGATAAAGTAGTGGGAAGCGTACGAGAAAGTATTTATTGTGCTGCTGCTATATGGAGTTTATATCAAGCATATAGGTAACTACATTGTTTACATTATTAGTATATTATTGTATTTTTTACAATAATTATAGTACCGTCAAACCTTGATAACACGAACCTCTTTAACTCGAAAACCTCTATAAGACGAATATTTTGTTCATTCTACTATGCTAGTACTAGACTGTACTATATATAATATTGATATTTCAGACGTATAGACGATGATCGTGGAAAATCATACGAACTTGGTCAGTCAGCTGTAAAGTGTATGCGTGGGATTTTAGAATGTTGGGTGAAGCAGTCTTCCAGGATAGAATTATTCAAGCGCAATCAATGTAATCGCTTTGCGTTACATTGTAAATTTCACTTAGATACTGGTGATGAGATTTTTAATGATCTTGCTTACAATCACTTACAAGTAATTATAATATACAATTATAATACTTAGCCGTAGCAGCTCGTATTTTATAATTATTACATGAAACTTTATTTTTTTATAGATTGATATTGTTTCTTTATATTTAATATTTCTTGTACAAATGATTTCTTCTGGTTTACAAATTATATATACCCAGGATGAAGTAGCTTTCGTACAAAATCTTGTGTATTATGTGGAAAGAGCGTATCGTACACCAGACTATGGCATGTGGGAACGTGGTAGTAGATATAATGATGGTACACCTGAAATTCATGCAAGTTCTATTGGTATAGCAAAAAGTGCTCTTGAAGCTATTAACGGGTGTAATTTATTTGGAGAAAAGGGAGCTTCTTGGTCAGTTATATATGTTGATATTGATGCACATAATCGAAATCGTAGTATTTTTGAAACAATGCTTCCAAGAGAATCAAGTTCGAAGGTAAAAAACTTTTTCATATAAAGTATTTATCATTGCTATATTTATATATATAAATATTTATGTATATATGTATATATTTATAGAGTGTAGATGTAGCTTTATTGCCAACAATATCTTTTCCTGCATTTGCTACTCATGAAGAAGTATTGTACACTGAGACAAAGGCAAACATAGTCGGCAGATTGAAAGGCAATTACGGTTTTAAGAGATTTGGAAGGGACGGATATAAAACAATTTTAGAAAGCAAAGATCGCCGCTATTATAAATCTGGTGAAATCAAGGTCTCTGATGTATTTGATCGTTAGTATGTTATATTTGAAAAATTCATTGAAGTGAATTTGTTACATTTGTAATTCAGAGTAAATTACGAGTTCTCGCACAACTCGACATATCATTAATTTGATACTAAAAAACATTTTGTTCTCTTGCAGGAATTCGATAATATTGAATGCGAGTGGCCTCTGTTTTACATTTTCATGATAATAGATGGTGTTTTTAAAACATTGCCAGAGCAAGTTGAAATATATCAGAATTTACTGAAAGACAGAATACATAAAGATATCAATGGAGGTATATTGCCTATGTGAATACATTTAAGTATAAGCAGAATAAAATAAGAATATTATTAAACTTTTTCGCGAATTAAATAGATCCTGTGATACCTATGTATTACTATGTATCTGAAGAAAACTTGGAAATAGAAAGAAATGATCCTGGTAGCACTTATCGTATAGCAAGCAATGAGGGAAGAGGACGAAGAGGTTCTGGAGACTCTGAGCCTGCACCAATTTATTTATGGAATCAAGCTATGTTTGTAATCGCACAATTGCTTACTGCTAATTTACTGCACATCAACGAATTAGATCCAATCCGACGATATCTTCCTTCATATAACAGACCACGGAAAGCTGGAAGGTATTCAGCTTTTCAAGTAAGTTCAAATATGCATACTTTATTTCTACTAAATTATCATTTGTATAAATTATTTTGCTTATGTTTATTCCATACAGGCTAAACCCAGTATTGTAAGTAAATGATAATATTTGTATGTGTAGTTCAGTTCTCTTGCATATATTTTCCTTTGAAATCTGAAAATTAGATTGATTGTTTGCTACTTTCTGAATATTGCATACATATTCGAAGCTTCCAGAGCTACATGATAAGACATGCCTAGTAGAATATTTTCTAATGGTTTTATTCTATTTTTCCGTCACTATTACTTCTTTACTTATTTCATTCGTAGTTTTTATATTATGATTTTATATATATATCTTCAAAGCTTTATATTGTAGTATTGTAATAGTGCATGAAGTTTGAGTGAAGGCATGATTTAAGTTATACTCCTTCTTATGATGCTTGTTGCAACTATCTCATTCTTCTTTTTCAGTGATTACTCTTAATGTACCATGGTTACAGGTGTGCGAGAACCCAATGGTTAAGACGGGTTGAGTTCTCGAATAATGTTCTCGACCCGTTCCGATATTTTCAGGTTCTCGCACATCACTAACCATGGTACATGTTTCTATTTTTATCATTCCTTTTAACACTTCTATTTTATCATTTTACTGCATTAATTATACATTATTCATTTACTGTTTTATAAACCTTCTTACCACATTATAATGATGCATGATTTACCTATTACAAAATTTTTGTACATCAGGGTACTCATACTGATCTTGTAGTGCAAATCGTTCTTATTGCTGAGTCTATGCGACTACAAGCTATGATGGCAACGTATGGTATACAAACGCAAACTCCACACGAAGTAGAACCTGTTCAAATATTGTCATCTACGCAATTGGTAAAAGTTTATGAAAAATTAGGTGTAAATAGCAAACTAAATTTGCAAGGCCGACCAGCTAGACCTATTGGTTCTTTGGGTACTAGTAAGGTATGTTTAATATATCAAACAATGGCTTTAAACAAAAAAGTTTATCTTTAGCTTATCTTTTTAGGTTTATAGAGTGTGCGGCATGACAGTGCTCTGTTATCCTTTGATATTCGAAGTATCAGACTTTTATCTTTATAGAGACATGGCATTATTAATTGATGATATTAAAACGGAACTTCAATTTGTGGGTAAATATTGGCGACTTTCTGGTCGGCCTACTGTATGCCTACTAATACGGGAAGAGCATATGAGGTAATTATTCATTTTTGCCACACTTTCAATTAACGTAAATATACAGGGTGTACCAGATAAAGTGTCACAAGCTGTTTTCTCGGAATCTAATGAAGATATCGACGTGGTTACGGAGGACTGATATTGTAGTATGTATTCAATTTTTTGGGGGAGAAAGGGGGGCCCCCAACATTTTTTAAAATGTTGTGATACCTCACATTTACTTGTACTTTTTTATTGCATATAGTTACAGACTTCTAGAGAGAATAAGAAAAAATCAATAATACTTTCCATTTTAAAAAATGTTGGGAGCTCTCCTTTTTCCCCCAAAAAATGTACATAATACATTTTAAAATATTAGCCCTCCTTAACCGTTTACTGTAAAAAGAAGTTAATTCGATATCTTCATTAGATTCTGAGAAAACAGCTTGTAACACTTTATCTGGTACACCCTGTGTATACAGTATATGTAAAATGTAAACCATTTATAATTCTGTTCACTTTAGAGATCCTCAATTTAAAGAAATGCTTGATCTCTTTGCAATGCTGAAAAAGGGATACTGTGATAAAACAAAAGTACGAATTGGTCGTTTGCAAAATCTCATTTCATCTTCGTGCATTGGTAATTACTGTGTAATAAAGTAGAGTTGTGCAAGAACTTGAAAATGTCGGGTCGGGACGGGTTCTCGAAAATTTTCGGATTCTCGAATACACCGGGTGAATTTTCGGTATTTTCGATCATCGGGTCCCTGCATTTTCTGGTTCTTACACACCTCCAATAAGTTATGAATTCTTGTTTATTGGGTATCAATAATTTGTTTTAATGTTGTGTAGAACACTTGGATTTCATAAACACGATCGAAACAGATCTTGAACTTACACAATTCAAGCAATTGGAACATGATTATATTGGATACCAAAGTCTCACAGATGTTCCTAAAGCTTTAACTTATGCTGATGACATAAGAGATTATTCTGTAAGTCTTTCCAGTTGACAGTTACATAAATATAGGTTTATTTTCATTATTTCGTGTTTCAGAATTATATGAATGAACCATTATACAATATATTAACAGAGATCCGTAGTAATAAAAATCTGTATTCTCTGTGCCAACTGTATGGTATTTTATTAAAACAAGAGGGTATTGATTACGAAATTAATGGAATAACAGTTGGTGATCATTTAAGATCGTTATATCAACAAGCAGGCTGTCTTAGATTTTGGATGGTTGTCCGTTACTGCAGCAGCTTATTGAATCACACAGTTGATAGTATCAGTCCTTTTATAACAGGTGTCCTTGTTAAAGGAAAGCAGGTAACTTTGAAATTTTTTCGTTTACCAAAATTCTTATTTATATTTCATTAACTTAAAAATCCTCATTCGATTGCTAATATCAGATAACAGTTGGCGTTATTGGCCAAGAAGAAACAGTATTTGATAAACCAATGACACCGACAGAAATTCAATCTGTGATGTACTCCACAATTCAACCACATAATGTTGTACAAGCCGTACTTCAACAAGAAGTTTTATTATACTGTGGTAGACTTATCGGAAGAAACCCAGAAATGTTTAAAGGAATATTGAAGATTCGTATCGGGTATATAACGAGACTTATATTACAAACATAAATATTTATAAAAATATTTTCAATAATTATTGTGTTTTATATTATATATATACATTTACAGATGGGTTTTAGAAGCAATAAAGCTTTATTTACAAATGTTTGTTAAAAACCCGAAACCGATCGAAAATTATAGTCCTTTTGAAATTCGCCGATTCTTAATAAAAGTATTAACGGTTAAGGATTGGGCAAGCAGTGAAAGGTAAAATTCTAGCTTTCACATTTCATATTTAACAAATAATCAGTTTCGTATAAATTAATGTACGTATCGTTACAGACTTACAGTTCTGGGTCGCAGAAGACTTGAAGGATGTCTCTGTAGGGTACCTTCACATTTTTATAATCATGTTTGGGAAGTATTATTGCGTTGTCCGGGTGGTATTTGCGTTAATGGGCAAGAGCTACCTCAGCAACCTACTCTTTCTAATATGACTCGTTCCGAACTGACATTTGCATTACTCGTAGAATCTTTGCTTCACCATATTCAGTTACCAGAGTATCGTCAAATTATTGTAGAGGTATTATTTAATTGTTATTCTGATGAGAAATCTCAGGTAGAGCTTTCTCAATTATAAAGATCAAATTTAATATATCAAATTATTCTTTTTCACAGCTTCTTACTACAGTCTCGACAATTTTACTTCGAAATCCAGAGTTGAGCTTCGAAAAACAGCTGAATCTTAATAAACTTGTTGAAGATAGTTTTCAAATGTACTGTAAGGTATGTACTTACATATACATTCTACAAGACGCGTGTAAAAATAAAATACTAAAGGCATGTGAGAACTTAATGGTCGGGACGAGTCGGGTTCTCGAAAATATTCGGGATTCACGAGCACATTTGGGTTCTCGAGCGTATCGGAATTCTCGAGAAATGTTGAGATTATTCTCGGGAATCTCGAAATTTTCGAGTACCCATCTCTGTCCTGACCCAATATTTTTGGTTTCTCGCACACCTCTATAAAATACATAAATGAAAATATAAATTGATTTTTTCAGGATCATAATATAGAAGAGACCAAAGATCTGTCACCATTTTTTTCCGCCAACTATTCAATAACTACTGGATACCTTGCTAGAGCTGTAGTTAATAATGTGCTCACTGGAGGATGTTTCGCAACCATCCATGATATTAATGATGCAATTGAAGATCGAGAAACGTGTAAGATTACGTAGTTATGTAGTAAATATTGTTTGTAAATGTGTTCAGAATGTATATTTATATAAGAATATAGCGACCGATTTTATAAGTATATTATATTTCTTCGATAGAAGAATGTTTTAAATAAATACGTAAATATAGCTGAAGTTATAAAAAAGAAGAAACTATACAATTTCGTTTAAAATTTATATTTGTGTACGAATTAGAATGTATGCGTGTTCGAAAATAAATTTTTCAAACACATTCAAGAAAGCATATAATGATATCTTTATGGAACTGTACAAATGTAACTGCAGCATTGAAAATCATCTTTTAGCAAAATTCGTGTCCATTGCTCGTCCACTTCGCTGTATATTGTTTATATTTGATTTAATCCTAGACGCCACCGACCCCAATTCTGCAGCAGCTGCTAGATGTTTCCTAACAAAATCTTGATTGTATCCTTTGCTGCTGACGATTTCTTTTTTCTCTTCTTCGGTATACTTTCTAACATTTTTTTCCCTTTCCTTATCCCTCCATGTTGCATTAGCCATCATTTCCTGTCTACGCCTTTCCTTTTCTTCTTCCGTAAGATTGTGTTTCTTTTTAGGATTCCTCTGATCTTTATGCCGATTTCCATCTCTATATTTCTCCTGAGTATTATCAGCATATAAATTAGTACTTTCTTTATGACTGAATTTGCTTGTAGTATATTTTTCATCAACATTATTTCTATTACTATATCCACTTCTATGTGAATTATGTTCTTTATCTCGAAAAGTCCTGGAGTAAAACTCTTTGTCCCTACTTCTATCAACATCCCTTTTATATTCTTTGTATTTATGTTTGCTACTCGAACTGTTGCTCCTTTCGTGGCTTAAACTACGATTTCTTGATCGTTTCTCGGGTACCCTTTCTCTTTTGTCTTCACTCTTAAAAGATTTCTCTGTATACTTTTCTCTATCATTCTTCTTAAAATGACTACTATTTTCGTTACTTCTGCTTCTCTTTTCCTTCGTACGTTGTTTTTCTGTACTTTCGTCGCTTGAATCATCTTCGCTACTGCTTTCAGATTCGCTACTCGAACTACTTTCATTACCTTTCTTCTTTTTCTTTCGTTTATGTTTGACTTTTTTCATTGACTTCATCAAGCCTTTATCATTCATTTTGTCTTTCAACTTTTTGTATTTAGCAGCTAACAATATATCTAATTGCGTTTCATCATCACTGTCTAAATCTTGTTTATGTTTCTTCCTTTTTTTCTGTTTCTTTTCAATTTTACTTTTCTTTGACTGTTGCTCTAGCTAACAAAAAAATGATTTATCAAATATTTAATAAAATTTTATTGTAATCGTTAAAATTATGTTTACATACCAATTGTCTCAGTTGTTTTAACTTAACAGGATTTTTTAACAACTGATTTCTTGTTTCCATTTCTTTTTTCTTTATAGCATACAAAGGATCTTCTTGCATTTTTCTTGCTAGATCAACTTGTTCATTACCAGAAAAGAAACGTAGAGAAGGTGGAATACATTCTGAAAATATAAATAAGGTGTTCTTACAACTGAACTATAGAAAAAGATAAGTAAATAGTAAATTATATGTGAAATTCATTTCCAGCAAATCTCATACAAAATATAGGTAAAGTTGTCGATGATGTGGGTCCTCTCCGATTTCAATGAGTTTTAGATATGTTCTCCATTCTGAACAACATTCTCCTTCAAAGTTTTTGGCGGTCGACTTTAGTTTACGAGATAATCGCACAAAACTTTACTTGTAAATTCATATGTTCTTGTTAGTGGACACCGCTCAGTGAGGCAGAAACATCGTAGGCAGGTTTAGGTTTGGGTTTGGCTGAGAACTGGATGTCTTTAATGCTAAGGAGCATGGATTTTTGGAAGGAGATGTGGTAGAGTTTGGAAGAGAAAGAGGACATCGAGAGACAATTAGAAAAAGGCAGAATTACAGTTGAAAGCCTACGGAGTTAGTCTCATTATGACACATCATGCAAGGGAAAAGATTTTAAAAGATAATAACAGAGTGAATAAAAGTTCAACCGGGTGTAATGCGTATACGGTTGTCCTATATCCTCGGAATTGAAGATGCGCGAGGGCTGAAGGCCCTTGAGCAGTGGGGTTTTAGTGGGTATGGGCATGGTTCTTTATCCGGAAACCGTGCTGAGTCCCACACTACCCCCGACTTTCATCTTAAGCGGTGTGCGTCAATGCATTTTGCCCATCGCTCTTAAACAAAAAGGAAAAGGTTTAGGTTTGGGGTTTCCAATCTAACTCAGCATTTACAAGCTTTTTAATCATATATAGTAACCCAGACTAATCCAGACCTAACTCAAACTTACAAAAGTTTTTTGCTATTATCTCAGAAACTAAAGCCGACCACCAACTATTTAAAAAGAAAAGTTATTTAAAATGTCGAGTTTTATAACATATTTCAAGGTCATCGAAATCGGTGAGGACCCACATCTTCTTGGCAACTTTACTAAAATATATTTTCTACCGATACAACTGGAGGAAATATTTAGGTGCTTATTTTACATAAACCACCCTATATAAGGAGTACAAAAGAAAATACCATGTTCAACGTGATTTCTGGGTGCTTGATTTACATCATTATCCTTTTCTGCTTGAGCCATTTGTTCAAAAGATTTGTCAATCGGTTTGCCGAGTAAATATTCTTCTCGATTAATTGGTTGATTCGGTCCTTTATACATCCAATCCAACTTTTTATCATCCTTTTTTTCTATTACACCTTGATCCATTGCATACTTTTTTATATCCTCCCGGTCTTTTTCCATTTCGAGTTCTTTTTTTAATTCAGCTATCTTTTTCTTTTCTTGGCTTTGTTGTTGCTCTGCCTTCCAAACTTTTTCTATATTTTTTATGGTAGATGGGTGCCATGATTTTTTCAAATTCTACCTTAATGAAATTTGAACTTTATTAAAAACATATCCATAAAACTTCTATTGTACCACCAGCAAAGAAAACCGTATTATAATTTCACTTACCAAATCTCCACCGCCCATTTTCTTTCTTAACAAATTTGTTATATTATTATATATCGTTATATACTTATTCAAAATATTTATTCCACGTAACAACAGAAATAGTATAAACTTCGCATGTACTATGCAATATGAACGATTACTTTGCAATTGTGAAAAAATAATATAATCACATTTACGGTAAATGATTTACCTACTCCACAGTAGAGTATTGTTACAGAAGCGAAACTTTTGTTGAATTTTTGTATGTATATATGTATATGTAATATGTAGGCCGTAGTACATTTACAACAATATGGTTATGCCTGGTTATGCCTTGGACTATATATATACTTATAGACCCGGCATATATAAATAGGTGTAGGATATGATTGGATATGATCACGAGGATATGATATAATTTCATGGTATTCCTATATCCATCATGGATAATTTGGATAATAGTGAATAATCGGAATAATCCATGATCCATATATAATTTAATAGGAAGCAGTGTTCCAAGATAACAGAGTATCTGGTCAAGTCCACGTCCACGGTCAAGTCACGTCACAAGATATTTCAAAATGGTGAATAGCGATATAAAAACGAGGTATACAAGTATATTTCTACATTATAGGAACGACAAAAACGTGATATAAATATATCTTTCCACAAGATATAGTAGAAAAGTAGGTTATCGTCTTTTTTAGAACGTCTGAGAATTTGTTATGCCTGATTCACATGTAAGGACAGAGACGAAATTAAAATTGGAAATTTCCTCTTTGATATCAAGGTAAGTTCACAATGCCACTGTAAAAGTCCTTCGTCATCTTTGTAGCCAAAGTTTCATACCTGTGTATTATATATATAGGGTAGGTATATCCTTCATGCCTTCATGCTATGTCTATGTGATGTCTATACATGTCTATATATACTCTATACTCTATACGCTTTGAAGTTCAGAATGTTCAGAATGATTCGACTTCTGAACTGTTCTGAACGTTGATGAAAATATCGAAGTATGACACGTTAAATGTGACGTAATAAAGTGGTGAGCAAAGTGTGCGTTTTACTAATTCAATTCAGAGTTTTCTACATGTAATGAATAATGTACATGAAACTTTGTGGGGTTGGACCGAGAATTTCATGGAGACAATCAATAAATTAACACACGACTTAGTGGACACAGTGTCAAACACTTTTGGATTAACATTCGATTCGAGCAATTTTATTCTTACCGATGTACTCCAACAAAAGTTGACTGATTATTTTCACGAATGCGCAGCCTTGTTATCATTCGACGACTTTCAATTGCAATTATTAAAAGTTTTTTCGTTCACATTTATTAGTACCGTAGCTCTGATTTTCATCGCTTGGCACATTTACGGTCCAAGAATTTCTGAACAATTTATGGAACCAAGTAAGGCAATATACATTCTTCTCTTGATGTATACATACGTTGTAGTATTTTTCCCTAAACAAAGTTATAACAAAGTCTGCATATTTACCATAGCGAGTATAAGATATTTTTTTTATTATTTTATGGAGGTTAACGATATCATATGCGAACTTACAAATATTATTTCCCTTTTATACTGTCTTAATAACAAATGGACAGCGGTTTTAAATGTTTGTATTACATCTACATTAGAGGTAGTAATGTAATAAGTTTCACACGATTTATTTTTTGGTTTTGCATTATTGTTAGTACTATTGTATGTATAAACAAGGTAGAAATAACGAACTATAAGATAAATTTAGATAAGAACGATAAGATAGAACCATGTAAAAGATATTACATACAAAATGCCTACTTGTCGTTGACAAAATAAAAAATGATATGATTACATAGTACATATACAAAGTATTGTTTTTTTTGTAAATTATAATGCTTTATTAAATTTTTTTAATGAATATATATTAATCTGATATCTAATCAGAGCATGGTATGTATTGGTAATTTAAATTAGTATATTTCCAACTTAGGAAATGTTTATATTTTAGAAATTCCATTTTGTAAAATGCATAGATTTCAGTGAAGAAACAATAAAAAGTAGTTATTCAGTCTACTATATATATTTTTTTAAGTTTTACAATCTAATTTAATTCTTTCTTAAGTTGTATCAGGAATAAAATTTGGTTTGAATTTTAAATAACTAACAAGGGTGCATAAGAGATCTAGTTCTCCTTGATATTAATGAAATTTTGTAGATTTTGAATTATTTTGTTAATAATAAGTAACTATATATTATTAATTTATTCAATTATTTTATTAATAATATGTAACTATATATTATTTATGAAAAAAATATATAAGATAATTTACATTTCAATTATATATGCATACATATTATAGTTATAAACCTATCACCAAATTTTATAAAAATCTGTAAAGACCAGATCTATATAGAGCATCCCCTGTAAACTTGATGAGTTTCATATTAAAAAATGACTATATAGGTATATTGCAATAAACTATTATAATATCTACCATTTTAGATCCCATATCTGAAGATTGTGATTCTTCGTCAGGAGAATAATTTGGTGTAAGTAATTTATTGCTTGATGAAACAATTGTAAGTGAAACGATTACAATTGCTTTTACTTATGGTATAATTGGAACATATAAAACTTTCGTTTTATTATAGGTTTCATTTAATCATATAGAGGTACCAGATAATTATTAAATATGGCGGACAAAATAAAAGCATTTTTTCAAAAGAAAAAGACGAATGTAAAATTTATGAATGCTGGGAAAGGATATAAGTAAATTTCATTTTATTGTTTTTATTGTAATAGTAGAAAATGTAATTTAAAATAATTTTGGAGTAACATTAATGAAAAATTATGTACAGATTATCGGATACAACAAGTACCTCTGTTCCACGTCCAGTAAGAGAACCAATAAAAAGAGTAGAGCCTACAGAAGAAGCTAAAGTAGCTGGTCAAGCTGCTTTAGCAAGATTAGAAGCGAAGACAAATTCTACCAAATATAATAGGCAAGTTATATTTAATAAAGGTGTATCTCTTGCTTCTTTATATTCTTTAATAATCTCTAGACATTTACTTTCATAAGTAAAAACAATGCAAATATCATCTTCTCATCTATTTTTCTTGTAGATCGTATGCAGCTATTAAAGCGCAAGTACTACGCGAATTGGAACAAGAAAAGAAAGCCAAGCAAACGGAACAACAGAACACTTCAATATTGCAACAAGAATCTGAAGAATCAGTCAAAGATGAGTCAATGCTAGCGGTTACTGATGTCTATTTTCGTTGTCCATATTTATCCGACGAAATATTGTCGAAAGAAGAATGGAAGTCAAGAATAAGAACTTTTTTGTATGACCAGTTGCAAGGAGAAGAAGCTGGTCTAACAGCATGTTTAGTTATACAGAATTGCAACCCTAAGAGAGAAAAAGTTGAAAGTTGTGTTGAAACACTGGGAAAATATTTAGAAAACATCATAAATAACCCAGAAGCAGAGAAATATAGACGAATTAGAATGCATAATAGAATATTCGAAGTAAGTATTATCTTTTATTAGTGCATTCAAGTATAAAGAAATTTTTATCAAAATCCTTATCATTAGAGGTGTGCGAGAACCCAAATACATACACTACTGTGAAAAAGAAAGAAGTACCCAATATAATTATAAGATATAATGACAAACAATATCTTTATGTAGAAATTGTATTGCACAATGATTGATTTATTGCATTTAAAGTATTAGATAATCCGCAATAACACATATTCTCAGAACTATTCAATTAAACAGCGGAATCCTTTCTCAAAACTTACTGTGTTCTTATTTGATTTTTTACGCTTTTCTATTAAATATGGCCGGGTGCTTCTTTCTTTTGTACAGCAGTGTATGTCAGGTGCCCGGGATCGAAACGGGCCGAGAATCCCGATATATTCGAGAACTCGTCCTGATCCTGAATACAATTTTCGCACTTCTACTCAATACATCATTCAATGTATTCTTTTTAATTTTAATGTGTAATTAATATTTTGAAGGAGAAAGTACGTCCTATAGAAGGTACGATGGACTTTTTACACGCTGCTGGCTTTCGAGAAACAAAGTTATTGCATAATGACGTAGAGGAAGACTTTTTATTATGGAGCCCGGAGAATTGTGACATCGAAAACCTTACCATATTAGAGAGTGCGTTAAAAACTGCAGAATCTTTTCCACTTGAATTAGATAGAAATATTCAAGTATTGATGCCTACGCAAGCAAGTCAAAGAACTGAACTGCCAGCAAATTTCTTTAATATAACTCCAGAGGAAATAAAACGAGAACAGCAACTTCGGTAATTCGAAACATAAGAAATAAACTATAATAGATTATTTAATGGATCGTATAAATAAATTATTTTCTTGTCAATATCAACAGAACTGAAGCAGTTGAAAGAAGCCAAATGTTAAGGACAAAGGCTATGAGAGAAAGAGACGAGAAACAACGCCTTCGAAAATATAAATACTCGTTGATTCGCATCAAATTTCCAGATAATATTATTCTACAAGGAACATTTTTCATACATGACAAGTTCCGAGCTGTATTTGACTTCGTTAGTGAAAACATAACAAATAGCGAGACACTATTTTGCTTAACAGATTTGACTGGTAAAAAATTCAATGAGCCATGTTTCGATAAGAGTTTACTTGAACTGGAATTGTTTCCCGCTGTTCTTTTAGCGTTTATACCTATGGGTGATTCAGAGAAACTAACCGATTCTGCAGGTTATTTAAAAGAAGAATTACTTGCTTATATACAATCTTAAAACAACCATTTTATAACTACACCCATTTTCTTGAAACATAATACAAATGATTACAAAATTTGATTAATAGTTTTATTACAATATCTTTCATCATTCCGATTATTAAACAGGCACATACTAATAAGGTATTCAAAATTCATTGAAGTAGTTTTACAAAGATATTTTTAATACTTATAAGATCACATCTTTTACTTTCCAGATTCTGTTTATTTGTATTTTGTATACAAATGTTGTATTCTGTATTCAGTTTACTTGTATGTAATATATAATCCATTACTATTGGTTAGAAAATAAAATAGAATAAACAAGATCATGTTAATTAATACTATTTCTTCGTTATACAATAAGTTATTATACAAATATAAAACTATTGAGAATAAAAATCGCATAGAAATCATGTAGATGTGTTAAGGTAGTCAAATTATGATTTTAGTTTTATAACATATATTTTAAATTGCATTATTCATATAATATTAAAATACGTAAATGAAATCAGAATTCACTGTGTGCGCATAGTGATTCTGCATTTTGTGTGTTTGGCACTTACGTTATTATATTAATATTTTGTATCAGTCTTTGTATATTCTTATATATTTTTTAAAATCTACTATCATAATCTATATTTAACAAATATATCATAAGAAAATAATAATAATACGTTGAATAATGTGTTAATATAATATATATATATATATAGTTTATCTGGTTGATTTATGAGGTAAAATTACATGTACTTATATAATTGTAAAGAACAGAAATAAAAAGAAATATATCAATAAATACAAACAATCTTTCTTCATTATATAAAGATTGTTACTCGAATTATAACAAGATATAGTAAAAACAATATTACATCAACAAAAATATACTCTGTATCTAGTCAAAACGTCTCAATAATACCAACAAAAAGGAAAATTGTAAATGAGTTTATCTTGTTTCTTGAGCTGATTCATTTAACGACTGATTTTTCGTTTCAACGGGCAAAGCAAGTGTAGCAGCAGCAGCACATAATGCTGTTACAGCGTATATTGCCATTGCTCCAGTAATAGACCATTGTAAAAATACTTGTGCTATGTACGGTGTGACCATCGCACCAATTCTAGCCATGGCACTGCACGTACTTACTCCAACACTACGCAAATGGGTTGGATATACTTCTGGAGTGTAAACATAAGCTGCTTGAAAAACACCAGCAATTAGCCCTCTGGCTAGAAAAATTGCGAGTGTCAATGCGATTCTGTTCAATAGGCAGACTCTACCTAAAAAACAAATCAGCATGGCGAACATTACTAATTGAAAAGCCATTGTTTTCCTTCTGCCGATTTTTTCCATCGCAAAAATTGTGGAAAATATTCCTGGGAATTCAGCTAATGTTGTCCAAAGGAGGTCTATATAATCACTGCGCTCTAAACGGCAATCTAATTGACATGTATCTTCTTTCTTATTTTCCCAGGAACTACACTGTTCGGCCGATGTATGAAACAGTTCCGTTGTCATCAATACTACACCGTAGTAACAGAATGCTGTACTCATCCTAAAAGTTTTATCTTCATTACTTGTAACGAATTATCAAAATTACATGCAGGATGTTCACGTTATTACTACTTAACCAGCGTTTTTCTCGCAAATACTGTTTCTTGCACAAGCAACGTATGGCGTATATATAATAGGCTGAACACCCTGTATGTTAAATCGTATTGTACATTTATTAAAATATTTACCAAACTAGCCAAAGCAAAGTAGATGTTCTGCACATTTCTTTGCTTAGTACATCCTTCAATTTACCATGGTTTACTTGATAAAAACGATCCATAACTAATCTTCCTGGAGGTAAAGGCTTCTTATTTTCTCTTGCTACTCGTTCTAATGTGGAAACAGCTTTATCCATTCTTCCGGTTGACATATCAAATACCATCGATTCTGGTAACCACTATTATAAAATACAATAAAGAATATACACAATTTTGATAGTATTATCCATTTGTATTACTTACAGGAGTGATAATAGCAAATACAAGAAGTGGTATTGTTGATAGAATGAGAAGCCACCTCCAACCAAAATTCGGCATTATTACCAATGCTATTGCTACCTCGAAACAAGCTCCAAGAGCCCAAAAACACTGTTTAGAAAGGTAAGATTTTATTATTTTATGCAATGAAAAAATATATAAATAATTATTCTGATTTATTTGGCATACAAACATCTAATAAGATTACACATTTTGCTCTCTGCTTGGCTGGAAGAAATTCTGCGTATAGTGTTACTCTGAAACAGAAATAGATTAGTGTAATTAAATTCAGTTATTAGCATCAGCTTATGGGGTTTACCAAATACTTACGATTGTGGTACGCAACCGATAGCAAAGCCAACTAGTCCTCTGAGTAACAAAATCCACAGAAAATTTGGTGAAAAAGCACTGAAGAAAGCATAGTAAAGTAACAAAATTGCACAGAGTGTTAAGGATTGCTTGCTTCCGTATCTGTCACTCAAGTTACTCCAAAATGTAGAACTCAACATCATACCTAGAAAAACAACCTACAAGCCATCATTATAAGGAATATATAAATATTAAAATTATCTTATACTTAAGATTTATTAGATATAGATATTATATACATGTAATTCCATATTACCGTAGTTGTCAAAGCTTGTTGATATCTAGTAATGCCCCAGTCACAATGCAACGATGGACTTAAAATACTTAATATTGTTATTTCCATACTGTCCACCATCCAGCAAAGACCCGTAAATAGAGATAATTTGACTTGAAATTTTCCAAATCCTAATGCATTGATAGCTTGTACTACAGTAAATGTATCTGTCAATAAATATTAAAATAAATTTAAAGCAAATATATATATATATATATATACAGATAATAGTTACTCCTAGTATATTCAATCCTATTTCAAAAACAAAATATAATTTACAATAACATATTACTTTAAACAATAGAATTATGCATAATAAACATAATTCATGACATTAAATATATTTATATACAGTTTGTGTACAATAATATTAATTGTATAAGTAGTGAAAGTTACATTGATTAATAGGAAAGGAAATAGAAGAGGAAGTAGTTATAAGTACATAGTGTTATATATTTTATTTTTAAATGAAATTTTTATTATAAGTAGAATTACATTGTTCAAATACATTTACAATTGATACCTTACATAGTCTTAGAGGAAAAAATATAGTATGATTATAAAATTAGTAAACATAGAGGAGTAACTGATAATTTACAGAAATGAAAGAAGTAGTGACACGTAATACTCTAGGTCTAATTCCATTTTAATAATTGCACCGTATCCTAAAAATTACAAAATCCAAACTTTGCTGTACTAATAGATTTCGCTATGTAAACTTTAATTTCCATTATCATGTATTTTTTATAAGCTTATTCTTTATATATTTATTATAAGCTTTATATTTTATAAGTCTCAATTATATCAGAACTATAATGAAATTTGTTATTAGACTCTGGATTTTATGCATTTGCAACAAAAATGAGCAAGTGCAATTTAAAACAGTGAACATATTAAAAGACCTTAAGAGTATTAATATATTATTTCCACCACATTAAAATTATTAATGAAGAATATAAAATTTATATTTAGCTCCTGCGTCTTGCAATTGATGCACGAACTTTTTATTTTGCATAAACATCCAGAGTCTAGTTATTATGTATATTGTATATGACAAAATATTTAACTTACTTAAATAATATGAATTATTATACAGTCGAACCTTGATAACTCGAATCTCAAGCAAAGAACTAAAATCTTCAAGTTATAGAGGTTTTGACTTATCGAAGTCTTCGAGTAAGAGAGGTTTACCATACGAAAATTCGTCTTACATGGGGTTTGTACAAGAGTTGATAATTTGCTGATTTTATAATAGTTTTAAAGAAAGAAAAGTTCATTTTTTGAAGATGAGTTATTTATGATTTACATATAGTAAATATAATCTACTAGGCTCTTACATATTAAAAAAATCTGTGATTTTACTCTGTGTTGATGAATTAACAGATTGTTGATCAATGATATTTTCAACAGTAACCAAGCAAAGAATACATTTTCTTCAATATCATTGCATCTTTCTACAAAATTTTGCAAAACGTTTAATGCTTTTTTGGCTTGTGTAACTTTCACACTTGTGGAAAATATTTTGAGTTAAAGGAAGTTTTATTTTGATTTATAGAGGTTTTTAAAGTGCAGCGGAAAGGAATGAACAGAATATTCGTATTATAGAGGTCTTCGAGTTAAAGAGGGTTGAGAGAGCATTGCTAATGTTACTTGTTAGTAAATTTCATATGTCTACTTAGAGAGAACTAAAGTAAGATGCATTGAAAATCCTGTGTAAAATATATCTCATTTATAATAAATATTAAGTAAAGCAATTCCCTGAAAATCCACAGTTATTTTTTCATGCATACTTAGTAAGATATTTACACAACTTACATTTACCCACTCCTTTACAAATAAAATTAAGCAAGTTATCCTGTAGAAAAAGTGTCAGTAATATTATGAAGAAATATCAGAGTTATTTAGCATACTTAAATAATTACAATATCTTTATATAAATTGTATACAATTTTATAAAAATGATATACCATCTGGAATAACTACTACAGAAGATAATTCCATAGAACGTTCGACATTGTTCCCAAAATTTCTGCTACATCTTGATGTACTGTCTGGATGATCATTTAATTCCGAACTACGTAATTCTAATTCACGATACGATTTGTTCGATATTTGATTCTGATTAGACATGATTGTTCATCTATCATGTACCCGTGATAATTACAAAATTAGGAAAACACTCGTGTTTGTCACTAGTGATGCAGTGAACAATTAAAATAGATTAATTAATTGACAGAAATGTGAATCTTCAATAGTATATACATAAAGCATGACAGGTTGCAGGAAGATAAGGTTAAGTCTTTATACTGTCCACTGAATTCATCGGAACAGGCACTAAATAATATGAAATATGAGAGAATACTAATAACAAATGTAGGTTTGAATATTATTTAGCGTTCCTTGTGTAACTCAAGAAAATTATTAATTGAATGAGAGTAATATAAATAGGTAATGTCTCGTCTATCTCAAGTTTTCAGCCACGCACGCACTAGCAACAAAACGGCGCGCGTAATTTAAAAGTGACGTTGCTAAGCATGATAACTATTCTTATATGTGTATATGACAGTGAAAAAAGAACTACATATGAATATATATTACTAAATATATATATATAAATAGTAGATCTAAATACATCTACGCGTCCCCACCACCAATCACTATCGAATTCCAACAGCAAGAGGATCATCGACGAATCAGCGAAGGTAAAGAGTAAGAAAAGTCGAAGGTTCGTACTTCTGATCTGTATAGATAGATCTATTCAATTCTACGAGTCTGACAGGAAACTTTCTGAAATTGATACTACAGATAGACTCTATTTGTAACCTATTTTGACTTGAATGCTTTTTTCCAATTTTCCATGAGCAGAGCGCTTCACAGGGATCCGAAAGGATACATAGATACCTATATGTATATATATATAGTATATGTCCTCTCTGTATGTATATAGTGCGATTTCTATACAATTAAAAAATGATGTTTATTAAACGTTCCACCAGAGGGCTATAACCAACGAACAATTCATTCCCATAAGTTCTGTATAATAGATTTGATTTCTTAACCTTGATCTAAATAGTTGTGTTAGATTTTACTATGATAAATGATATACTTACTTGTGTATGAATTCTTGCGGAAGCGCAATACATTATAATTGCTTTTTCTTGCCTTCTTGAAAATTTCAGTTGTGACTGCAAATAGTTGGAAATAATTGCCATTTAGAATAATGTCATTCAAAAGTAAATATGTATATAAAATTATATCCACCTACAAGCACTTCCGGCTGATATGGTGATGTATATATGTTATCTTTATGTATATTCTTACCTATCACGGGTAAATATCCACAAAACAGCTGTTCGGTAGAGATGTTTATTATAACGTTTTCGAGATGTGTTGGAAGTTCGGTTTCTCTTAGTTGCTGAGATAATAAACAACAGTAATGTAGCACCGAAAATGATTATTGTGTAAATCTATTTCTTAGTAATACGTAACCTCGGTAACTCGAATAAAGCTTATATAAATTATCATGGCTCAGTGTAAGATAACCCCTCGGGAATTTATAAGCAATGCTTTTTCTCCGCAAATTGCTGCGGTTTGTTCAGCCGCTGCTGATTCCACTTGTCAAAAAAATAATTTATCATTCGTTGAACTGCTACAACCGTTCTGCAAATTAAACACTGAAGGTAAGAATTCTATGATTCTTTCTCTAATCCCGTTAATAATTTCAATTAAGTGAAACAGTTCTTTTTATTGTTATTGAATTCCCCAACAAACTTTTTACATTAGTTTAAAGTATATAACTACATTTAATAATCAAATAAATACTTTGTTAGTATACTCTTCCATTTTCATAGGTCATTTTAAAGATCCACAAGGAAATACAGTGACAGTTAGGAACCTTCGACTTTTTATACAAGATGTGAATGCTTATCCACCAGAGTTAAACATTGCTAAAAAGATGTTGAACGAAGCAGTTAGTCTGGTTATATGCGAACATACGACTGTAGTTCGAATTGGAACTACAGAGCTCGATATACCAGTCTCAGTTCCTTGGTTCGAAGCATGGAGAGAAATGTTTCTAAGTGTACAATTTCCGTCGGATCACGAATTTACGAAGCATTTTCTTGCTTGTATGATAGTTGTTTCTACTGCAGAAGATAATCCTTTGGAAAAGATACAAACTATGGGTGCACAGTTACATCAAAGTATACCTGGGAAATTGCCAAAATGGTTTAATAACAATACTCTTAGATATTACATTTTAGTACACGATATTGTACAGGATGATAGGAATAAGTAATTTTTTATTTCAATTTACAATAATCATTCTAAGCTGAATTTTGTGCAGTTCAACTAATCGTTTACAATTTTTGTAGGGCTGAAATAGTTTTTACGGAAATGAAAAATATCTACGGTGCTAACAATTGTTTTTTATTACAAATGAATTCAAGACCACCAGGTCAAATTGATGACAATACGCATCTGCCAGATCCCTGGAGTCAATTTTTAGTGAAGCATTCGGATACTTCTGGTGGCAGCGAGCAAAGTAGCTCTCCTCGTACACCTGCAGATACCAGTGGTGTTTCTTCTATGCCAAATGAAGTTACTACAGATACAGAAAAGTATGGTCTCTTATTACGTATTACATTTTTCCTTAATTATATTTAATAATTAATAATTAATTAATAATATTTATATTTTAGAACAAGTCAGGCTGGAACGCCAGTAGCTCCACATAGTTCTGTATTGTTTTCTCCAGATGTGAATAGCACTATTAGTTTTCCTTCTGAAGTATCTGAACCTGCAAATATGCATTTAGAAGTTGGTCAGGAAGCTGTTACTGTAACGATTCATCCTTTAAGTCCAACTATTGAGAAGACAGAAAATATAAGTTCTGTTGTACACGCGAAAGGACAAACAGTCAATGATACACCGATAAATGCAAATGTTTGGGCAGATTCTCCAAGTTATGTAACAACGCAACATGGTGCTAGATTATCTACTCAAGACCTTGAAAGGCTAAGAACATTAATTACAGAATTCTGTTTGAAAAGTTTATTACCTTATGTAGAAAAGCAAATTGGTCTGTTAAACGATGTAACATCGAATAAGAAAGGTGTTAGTAGATCACTGTTTAGCGCGACAAGACGATGGTTTGGAACAAATAAGCCTGGCATACCAGGACCTACTGCATCAAATGCTGTAATGTATGTTGTTTATCTATATTTATTATATGTATATATTATATATACCATCCTTTTGGATAATCCTAAGTACTGTAGTAGTAGATAACAAAGAAATTTGTAAAATTACATATATAAATATATAAAGATCCAGCTTGTTTGGATTTCAGTTATACAACAGAATCTCCAGAATTACAGTTGCGTCGCTTAGGTGACTTGTGTTTCATGTTCGGTCACTATTCACTTGCTTACCAAACATATCATAGCGCAAAAAGAGATTTTGCAGCAGATCAAGCTTGGCTTTATTATGCAGGTGCTCTAGAAATGGCTGCTTTAAGTGCATTCATGCAAGGTGAAACTAACAGAAAGACTATTGAATATATGGATGATGCAATATTGACTTACTTAAACAGTTGTAAACAGCCTCAGTTTGCAACTAGAGCAACGCTTCTCAGTGCTGAATGTTTAAAAGGCAGAAATCTGTACGGAGATGCTGCGAAACAGTTAATTCGTATGACTAGCGAAGAATCAGATTTACGTTCAGCACTATTATTAGAACAAGCAGCTTATTGCTTTATTGGACCAAAAATGATGCGCAAATATGCCTTTCATGCTGTTCTTGCTGGTCATAGATTCTCGAAAGCAGGTCAAAGAAAACATTCGTTACGATGTTACCAACAAGCGAATCAGGTACTTTTAGTTAGTTGTTGAAAATAATGAAAATAATACAGTAAAACTAGATAATATGTACATATTTACCAACTGTATCTGTTAATAGGTGTATGATGGAAGAGGATGGTCGCTGGCTGAAGATCATATATATTTCACTATTGGTAGACAGGCAGCATCATTGAAACAAATTAGCGAGGCTGTTAAAGCATTTGAGAAATTGCTTAATGCCTATAGCAAACAAGCAGCGCCACAACAAGCTACATTTTTGCGTGAATTTTTACATATCCATAATGTATGTCTATTTATTCCTATTAATTGTAGATCGTAGATCGTTTCTTAATGTGTCTATATAAGTGTATACTGTGTTTTTTTTTATACTAATCATTACATACTACAGTTACTGTTACAGGAAGGTTTATCAAATCGTCACGAGCTTCCTATCTTGCCTTTACCATTAATAGATAGTAATAATATCAAAGTATTATACGGTCCTGCAGCTAAGCCGTATGAAAACAATTTTCCAGCAAGTCATGTTTCATTTGACACTGAAGAATGCGATGACGTTAGATGGTCAAGAATGGAGGAAATGTTAATAACAGAAGCTCAGGGATCGCCACCTATGATATTTAAACCATTAGTTGCATTATATTCAAAGACAAGTAATAACAGTGTAAAAGCAAATGCAGTTCTGAATGAACCCGTGCATTTTTTTATTGAATTATACAATCCGTTACATATACCGCTGCCATTATCTAATATAACATTATTATGGTCTTTCACTTCTGCTGATGAACAAATGTCAAATGAAATTAAGTCGACGGAGAACGTAAAATCGGCAGAGGCACAAGTAATAGAAACAATTTTGTTGCAACCAACTTGTAAACAACATATAATATTGTACCTCATACCAAAATACGTGGGAGAATTAAAAGTGTTAGGCTTAAGCTATGATTTATCTAATCCAACACATACAACAGATTTACCAGTTGTCAATCCAACAATAGCTATTTCTGGAAAAAGGCTGTTCGAAGTTAAGGGGCCTAAATTAAAGAACGTTCAAGAAAAACCTGGTGCGAATTTGTATGGTGTAGATTATAGATTGGAAATGAATGTGATTGAAAAAACACCGTGTATGCAGGTAGTTTAGACACTTTCAAATACAATTTTATGTCAAATGCTTAATAATACCTTTATTATTTAATCATACATAAAATTATATTTACTTCTAGGTTTTCTTTAGTAACGTATCGTCAAAAATATTGTGTGGTGAAATTCAAAAAGTGGATATGAAATTAAAAAATGTAGGAAACGCACCATTGAAAAATGTACACTTAGCATCCACAGATGCAAAACTGTTATCATTAGGAGATGAATACATAAATATACAAGGTAAATTTAGATAATATAGTATATTTCACAAAATGTCCAAAAATGTATAATAGGATAATATTTTAATATAGTGATTTTCATTTCAGAACATACAACAAAGAAAAATAACAAACTTATAACAAAAATTTCTCTACCTTCCGAGTCTAATATTTTAGACGTAGGAGAGACTTGTACAATACCATTATGGATACAAGCACCGCACGAAAAAGGAAATCATCGTTTAGATTTACTTTTTTACTATGAGAACGTTGATTCGAAAAGTGTGGTAAAGCATCGACTTTGCAGACATACGTGGCATTTCACGGTTTTAGACTCCATACAAATTAGTGCAGTTGCTTCGAGGAGTGTATTATTTAAAGATACTTCACCTACTCTGAATGTGATAGTATCCGTTAAGAATACAAACCGCATTCATGATTCCTTTATGAATGAAATTACATTATCAAAAATTTTATTTCAAAGTGAAACTTGGTCTGTATTCAGTTCGTCTGTCGCGCCAAGTAATATTAAAATACAACCTCAAGAAATGTTTCATTTAATGTTAAAGTTAAAGAAAAAATGCGAGGGCGAGTCAACATTTTCTTATGTGTCTTTAACTCAAGCAAATGATAACACAATGTTAGATTCGAATTACCCTTATATCAGTTTTATACAGAGAAGGCATATTCCATCATTGGATGTGAATGAAAACACAATTGAAATACAACAGCAATTTCAACGATCGTCACAAACTGCAGAGCAAAGATCATTGTCAGCTGCCGTGACATTAAACTCTACTTTGATACTTAAATGGCAAGGAAATGTGGTGGAAGGTGGTACTGTTTCAAGACAAGTTTTCGGCCAACATCATCTTGACCTTGAATATTTGAATAAAACTTACAAACATCCAAAAGAGATTCAAATTGAACCCAGCGAATACGAAACACGCTTGAAAATATTTGGACCAGATAAAAATGTGCCCGATTCATTGACTATGACTAGCAAAGAACAAGTTTTAGAGACGGAATACTTGAAAAATGTTATATCCTTTCAATTGAGTCATACTAGACAAATTACACATAATTTCAATCAAAATCGATTGTGCTTCGTTCCAGTAATAATGTACATACAAAATCATCTGGAATCACAAATTTCTGTTAAAGTTAATACAATAGGTACTAGCAGGTAAATAACATTAATCTTCTGCATCATATTAACGATTATGTAAAAAAAACTTTTAAATATTCACATTAATCTCTATTTTTCTCTTCAGCGGAACTCATCTTCCAAATATAAAATCGCAACTGTATTCTCCGCAAGCTTCTACATTTTATAGATACGCATGTCACTCTGCGATTTTTTCTCATATAGAACCACTCACTAGCAATACTGTAAAATTACAAGCTGTACTTCCAGCCCCTGGAACATACGATTTAGCAGCGCGTGTAGAAGTCTCTGTAAGACTTGTAAATACTAGAGAATTCATCTTACAGAAGTGGAAAATGGAAAGCATATGTATTATTAATGGTGATAGTAAATAACTAAGAGTATAAAGTATAAAATATAAAGTATAAAGGTACTATTACTAAGAATATTAAATTATGTAATAAATTAATTTCGTTTATGTAATTTAAAATCATTCCTCAATGCTATGTAAATATCTAGTACAGGTCAAATTATTACTATTATATCTTTAACTATAAACGTAACGTGTATTATTTAACAGATCCCACTTTTGTTTAAAAAAAGTCCTATTTTTACATTTATAAGGCGTAATTTGCATTATTCGGTAGGATGTAGCTGTCGCGATAGCGGCCTAGATTGTCTTTTATCTATCGCTTTTCACTACTGAAAAACCTTTGCATTATCGAAAAATGAGAAGGCGCGAAGGATGAGAAGGAAGAAATCCATTTTAATTTAGGATGTAATATTTATTAACATCGATTGTCTTAGTATTTACATTAATTTTACAAGATTGAAAAGTTAAAAAATATAAAATAATTAAATGCATTAGTGTCGTAACACCTCTAACATTCGTCACGCCAGAGATAGACAAAAACGCGACAAAGAGAAAATTATGCGACTCTAACACAAGAAAGTAATAGCACTATAATATAGTCTCATTATTTTAATTGGACTATATTTAAACTATAAATTACATAGTTATTATTTCTATATATCGTACAATGGCAAAAAGCCACAACCATTTTAATATACATTTTTCTTACTTTAATGATTAGATGTGCAAAAGAGATTAATTTTCTATGTACATATATTTATATAAGCCATAGAATACACATAATTTTAAAAATACACTTTTCACAATCTAGAACTTGAAAATTCACTTCTTCAAGGATTCGTAGAAATGTTTAGAGTAAAATGGTTCTCTTGGACGTTCTCTAAATGGTGTACATATTATTGGTGTAGATAAATAATCTTTACATGACAGAGAAATGTCTTTTAAAACTGATGTTCGATTTTCAGGTATCGGTGATATAATGGAATTTGGTGTATTACTTATATTAGATATTGAAGTTGACTGTTTCGTTTGGTTTGCTTTGCATTTCCAACTAAGATTCGGTGTAAATTCAACTTCTAAAGTTCTTGTTGCTTTTTCAACAATCTCTTGCTCGGTTATATTGGTACTATTTGCACTTTGTCTATAAAATCATCAATATTATGTATAATTAGTCACAAGTATCTGTATACTCTGCACCAATGAACAAATGTTTTAAACATAATACTTTGGTTAGAACTTTAAAATGGTTTCATATCTTTTATGTTGTTTCATGTTAGTTACAGATCTAATCTAAGCTTGTATATTTAATGCTTACTGAATTTGGTCTCAGACGTTGTTCTTTTCTCTACAGTAATATGTTTAATTCACTTTATTAAGAAAAGTACATTTTCTATTAGCATTTCACATGCACATATTTTATACAAAATATTGGGTTAAATTATAAGTATCTTGTTCTTAGTTAAAAAATCTTTCTCTATGTAGAATATTGTGAGCATTGATTTATTAAACATTCAATCATTATTTAACTTAACACTTTACCTACCGGAAGCCTATTAATAGGATTTTCAATAATTGTGCTGTATCAAAAGGAAGTATAGAAATTTTCTTTTACATTGCAATCTAAAATGTGAAACTATTAGATGAAGTTATTAAGGGTAACTTGCTAGTTCACAATAAAAATTGCTGTTGCTATTGAAGGTTCCATTAAAAAGTGTGTAGCCATGTATCATAGATTTTTCAAAATTATGCAATAATCACCGGTTGGTAATGTGTTAATAATAATTGGTATATTTGAATTTCATTTATTATTCATTGTTTTTACCATATGTATAGGTGAAATTATCTGTAATCTAAACTAATATATTTTATTTATAGAATAAAGTAAAGAATTCTATGCTTCCTGTTTTCGTAACTATATTTTTATTACATATGCAATTAATAATATTAATACTTACTGGTCTGATGCATCATTATTGTCATATTGGTAACCATATCGTTCAAAAATAAGTTCTATATTGTCACACTGTTCCTTCAGTAACTCATATGTCTTCCTGGTTTCTTGAAGAGTATGTTCTGTAGATAAATCTTCTATATACTTATCTGCTTCCAGTGTTGTTGTCTCTATTCTTTTCTAATATAATAATATTACATAATGAATAGTAATATAATAATAAGAGTTTTATTATTATTTCAAATAATTAATTATGCTTGTATATGCTTTCATACTTGTGTACTGTGTATACTGTCCCATAATGCTTCAATGTGAACATTCGTTTCTTCATTATCTTCTACAAAGCGTCCGATAAAAATGTCAGGCTTACTCCATATTTTACTTAAATGTTCGATGCCTGTATCGATTTGGCGAGCTTGAAGCGTGAGCTTCTCAAAATTATTTAACTCCATTGAACACTGTTATTTCTTCGTTGAATTCAGTTGAATTTGATTTCTCGTCCAGCCCTTTAAAAATAACAGGTTAGCCAATACAACGATTAGAAAAAAATAGCCTGGAAGGAACACGTTTCTCATTGGCTATTGGGTACATACTCTCTGCTTGAAAGCTGTTGAAAGCCCGCTATTTTCGCATCCATTGGCAATACTGGTAGAGCGTGGCTGTCCTGTGCATTGCTAAGCAACTTCAACTTACCGATTTAACGACGGGGCCGCCATGTTGGCGAATTGATTTATCGTGAGTCCGCGTCTCTACGTCTCTACGTTTAATTCTTACGCTTGATATTTGTATATACGCAAATGTGTGGCCATTTCATGGAGAAGAAGGCGCGCTAACAACTAACTACGTGGTTGTGAAAGCAGCTCTTCTTAATCCGACGTTGAAGAGGAGGATTGGAACGCCGCCAGGCTTCGAGCATCGAGTATTGTGCAGCTTCTAATTTCTACACGTTGCCAAGATGATGTACACGGTAAATTAGCTAACTTCCTTTTTACCAACCCGATTCGATTTTCGATTACTCAATATCCACTAAAGGATTTCATTAAGATACTTTGATACTTGATGTTTTGCTGACTCGATATTTCTGGGATCTAGGGGACTACGGCGTCGCAGGACACGAGGTTCAGCGATAAAGAGAAAAAACTTCTAAAGCAAATGAAGTTTGGAGATTCTCTGACACAGAAGGTAGATACTCATCCACCAGTATAATTTCAATATTTCAATAACTAACAAGATGTCTGTATGCTATTCGAATCGACATATCACAGTATGCAGCGTATCAAGTTACATACAATGTACCATCCGTGTCTCATAACGTGGTACTCGGGATGGCATAGGGGCAGGGGTAGTTTACCCTCATGCGATGTGATACACCTGAAGTAGTGGTACAGTTGAACGTCGATAACTTGAATCTCAGGGAAAGAACTAAAAATCTTTGAGTAATAGAGGTTTCAAACTATCAAAGTCTTCAAGTAAGAGTAGTTTACTCTTCGATAATTCGACTTATAGGGGGTTTGTAAAAGAGTTAATAATTTGCTGCTTGTAATAGTTTTAAAGAAAAAAAAGGTCAATTTTTGGAGATACGTTATTTATTATATTACTATTGCATATTAAAGAAATCTGTGATTTTACTCAGCGTTAATTAATTAACAGATTGTTGATCAATGATATTTTCAACGGTAACGAAAGCAGAGAATACATTTTCTTCAATATCATCGCATCTTTCTACAAAACTTCTTAAAACATTTACTGCTTTTTTGGCTTGTTTAGCTTTCACACTTGTGGAAAATAATTCGAGTTAAAGGAAATTTTATTTTGATTTATAGAGGTGTTTTGAAAGTGCAGAGAAAGGGAATGAACAAAAAGTTATTGAGGGTTGACTGTAATTCTGATATAATTGAGGCTTATAAATCACACTCATTTGTAATTAAAAATTCATAGTAACGTATTAGTTCATTTTTTTTTATAAATGTATTAGAATTTATAAGTAATGGAAATTAAAGTTTGTATAGGGAAACCTATAGTAGGTTTGACTGTAGTAATCTTTTCAGCGATTAGCAAGAAAGCGTGTGACTCAACTGGGTGTGCCTGAACAATCAGACTGTTTCTTGCATATTCCTTTCGCATTCCTTCTGAGTACCACATTATGAGGCATATGGACAATACACATGCAATTATTTTCCTAAGTATTCAGGATACATACAAATGTTTCAGCTGCAGTGATTTTAGTTAATCAGTTTGGCACTCTGTAAAAATTCAATCTGTACCATATGTGTCCCTCTCACAGGTGGATATGAGCAAAGTAAAGCTCGACGTGATCAAACCATGGATCACCACGAAGATCACACAGATCCTGGGCATGGAGGACGACGTTGTGGTAGAATTTGTATATAACCAACTGGAGGAAAAGGTAAGGGACTTGCATCGCTTCAGATCTTCAGTAGAGATTAGTCCGAACTACGAGGTAGACTATTAAAGTTATAAACGAATTATGAAATGCGTTCACTTGGCTTTTTCCCCTCATCATAGGAAATCGATAAATACACATTATTTCAGCACAAAGTTTTGTAACCAGTTACAAAATCCATTATCATCCAAAATCCGCACAAAGTGCTAATTTTGGAGGTGAAAAGCAAAGAGGCAGAATTATCATTAATTTAATCATGCTTGCCTCATTGTTTTTTGTTTCTTAAATTCTGACAAAACGAGAAAAAAAGAGTATCATCGTTCCCGTATATGTCCTGTGTGTCCCGTTTTTATCTCTCCGAAAACCGTCTCCGTTTTCGAGCAAAATGATCCTATATATATATCAATCCAAAACACACACACACACACATACATGCACACACAAAAAAAGAAAACTCTGATGTAGCTGATCCTGCAACACAGTGTCCATGTACAAGCAAGTTCTTATCACGTATGTTTGAATTCCCCGTTAGTATAAGTAGAGACCGTTGGTGGGGCTCAACCCTATTGTCCAAATGGCATTCGGATGTGCTCCTCTCTACATCCGATTGGCCGCCTTTCTATCAGCCGTCCAACGCTAGCCGAGGCGAGCCGGTGTATATCAACGTCGTCTTAGAACCACTGCTGAAACTTCAGCCTCGGCAGTTCATCGTTCATCGTTCATCGTTCATCGTTCATCGTCACCGGCGTGCTCGCAATAATCTCGTCGCCGCCGAGCCGTTGCCACACTTCTCGTCCTTAAACGGATCTCTGCCCGAGGTCTTCTACCATTCTGCAGATGTCTGCGTTGCCGTAATCGCGTCGTCTACTAGCTGCACCGACCGCCACCTTCGTGGCTACCTCGCTCGAGGTGGTTACCTGCCGGAGCCACACCTGTGAAAGCTGTGGTACAGCTTTCTACCACCATCGGACTGCCTGCAGCAGAAACCATGTCACCAACGAATCACCCTGCCTGGTCGGCTCCCAAGGACATCACCGCAGCCTGAAGTACCTCGACTACAACTGGACGCAGATTTCTTTGGTCATCGTACCACCCATTACGACCAGAAGAACCCAGGAACTTGCAGGTCATTCGATGCTGGACGCGACTGAGTCGTGGACCACGCCGGAGGTATCTCTACTCGGTTTGACACTGTTTGTCAACGTCACAGGTTGGTGGAACGGTGTTCCTTCTCTCTATTAATCCTTTCGACTTTTCAGCTAACATGTACTTATGCGTTTCAGCGACTCTCTGCCCTCGTTGGCAGAGTGTTTGTCGAAGTTATGAGAAGGTATCAATGTAATTCTGTGCTATTTGTGCGTTTATCGATCGGTGTAATGTATTTTTTTTTCTTGGCGTATCTTAGTTGTTAGCGCAGACGTGAAACCGTGAGGAGATTCACTGTTGGCGGTAAGACTCGAGGGGGAAAAGCAGTTAGTAGCAACATAGGGAGGTGGACACACACACACGCATATACTGATTACATATGTCGCGCGACGTTTCTGTTGCGTTCGTGGCATTTTAATAGCAAAATGGAACGCGCCGTCTATTTCGTTCGGTTGTATAGAGTGGCAACGGTTGACACCGATCTACTATGTATTTTACAGTTCCCGGATCCACGAAAAATGCAGATCAACCTAACGGGCTTCCTGAACGGCAGAAATGCCCGGTCTTTCATGGGCGAATTATGGGACCTTTTGGTCTCCGCTCAGGAAAGCGTGACCGGCATACCAGAGGCTTTCTTGCAACAGAAAAAAGATCAGATTAAAAAACGTTTGGTGATTATCAACAATTTTTTGTCGTCACACTTTTTGTTCTTTTCTCTCCGCAAGTTTTTTTCGTTTCGCCGCGTGAAGTAGACAGCGAGTAGAGTTGAACAGTTGAACGGCTGAATTTTAACATTCAGCAGGAACGTTCAATCGAATGTTTTCTTGACACGCGAGGTTCAGTTTAGGTTTTCCATGTTTGATACTTGATAAAACGAACAAGTATCGTTGTGGTGTTTATTCTAATTCTGAACGTATCGAATTAGGAGGAGCAAGAGAAGCTGCAGGCTTCGTTGGCTGAAAAGGAGAAGGAGAAAGAGAGGGAGAAAGAGAAGGATGAAGCTGAGAACAAGATAAAGAAAGAGGACAAAGAACGTGGCTCGTCGAAGGAGCGAAGAAGAGATAGAAGCAGAGACCGTGACAGAGATAGGTATGATTTTCTAATTATCTGAATCAATTCTTGGTTGCGGATTATAGACGAATTATAACATAATAACTTTTGCATTATTATTCGCAGAAGCAAAAGGAGTCGATCAAGAGATCGACACAGAGACCGCGACAGATCTAGTCGTAAGCGACGATCGTCCTCGAGGTCACCTAGCAAGAATTCCGTAAAAGACAACGGAAAGGAAATGCCAGAGGTGAAGATTGAACGGGAGGATTCCCCTCAGCCCGAGAACGCTATACCGCTGATGCCAGTGAAGACTAAACCGTAAGTGTCCCTGTTTAGCTGCGCGCCATAATTATATATAGATCATATATCATGATCTGTCAACAGGGAAGCTGCTGTCGCGATATCCCGATTGCAAGCGAAGCTGATGAGCATCGCCGATGGAAAGAAAAAAAACAATCGTACTCCATCGCCGGAGGCACTCGAGAAAGCCAAGAAATCTCGATCCAGATCTAAGTCTCCGATAAATCGTTCGAAAAAGTCACGATCGAAATCACCGAGTCGCGACTTGAAGACAAGACGATCAAGATCGCCTACATCGAAATCGAGACGGTCTCGCTCGAAATCAAGATCCAGACGATCCAGGTCTCGATCGAAGTCCCGACGATCAAAGTCTAGGTCGCAGGAGCGTTCTAAATCGAGACGCACGAAATCCAAGTCGCCAAGGTCGCGCTCACGGTCTCATTCACGGTCGAAAAAGTCAAGGTCGAAGAGCAACGACCGAAGTAAGTCTAGAAAGTCGAGGTCTGATTCGAGTGACTCCAGATCGTCGAAGTCCCGCTCGAAATCGCCCGATAAGAGAAAGGATAATCTCGATTCCAGCAGGAAGCGAGATGCGAGCACAAGTAGTAGCTCGGAGTCAGAGGAAGACAAGGGCGCGAAAGATAAAAACGACTTCGAGATTAGAAAGAAGAAGGACGGGGTGCAGGCTAAGAGATCCTATAGAAAAACTAATAAAGATGACAGTGGTAGCGAGAGTGACTCGAGTCGCGAACGGAAATCAGTGCCTAAACGACGGAGTCCCTCGCCCAGGAAAGACCGTGGTCGATCCAAGGACAGAGACCGATCGAGGGATAGATCACGGGATAGATCACGAGACAGGTCGCGGGACAGATCACGAGACAGGAACAGAAGGTGAGTAATTTCGTGTCATAATATGTACGCAAATTAGGTGTCCGCCGTCCGTATACCATTTTCAAACATCACTAGCTGAATACCACAGTTCTACAGTCATTATAAAATGCACATAGTTAGAAATATAAAAATAGAAATTATAGATATTTCTACATTCCTCGAGTGAAAGTTGGAGGGATATTAACCATCAGGTAAATTAAATTTAGGAGATCCATGGAGAGGGAACGAGAGAGAAGACGAGAACGGGAACGAGAAAGGGAGCGGGATAGGCTGGATAGATACAGCGGTAGCCGCAGCATGCGACCTCCGTCAGTGCGCAGAGCACCTAGCAGGAGAAGGTAATGTTGACTATAGTCGATGGCAGAGTATACAAAATTATTCGTCATTCGCGAGTAGAGATTGCATTCGGCAATATCAGGGGACAACAAAGTATCTCAATCTTTGATCGCCAGCTACAGTCACAGTAATATCGGCACACTTTTAACTTCTTTTTTCGTTCATAATTTCCTGGAAGAAAAAGATGTCTATGTATCCTCCTAAGCCTAAAAAACGAACACTTTTAATTAAAGTGGACTATGATATGGATTCTTTTTGTTTACAAGTTAGAACAATTAGCGTATTAGAAGTTGTGAAAGCGTATTGTTAACACATTGCAATTGTCCCAGAAGCCCTCCACGTCGAAGTCCGGCAAGGTATCGACGAAGATCACCAAGCCCCGGTGATAGACGCAGAAGAAGATCCCTGGACCGTAGACGTCGGTCATCGGAGAGGCGAGACAGGCGTCGATCTCCGGATCGTCGTGACAGCAGGCGTCGCTCGCCGGACGGCCGGGATCGATCGCTCAGGTACGATAGATCTTCCTCGCGCGACAGATCGAGTAGGCGGGACCGTTCCAGAGACAGGGAGAGGAGGGATAAAGATCGGAGATCTAGATCTCGGGACCATAGATCTAGATCGAAAGATCACAGATCGTCAGTGGATCGTTCAAGAGACGAGAAACGATCTCCCGATCGTTCGCGGGACGCTAAGGACAAGACGAAGGAGAAGAAGGTCGAGGAGAAAGTTAAAAAATCAACAGATACGGGATCGCGAAAAGAATTGCGAAACGGAAGGTCTAAGTCGAGTAGCTCGGAAAGTAGCGAAAGTAGTTCCTCTAGCAATGAGGAAGAAGCGATCAGGTGAGTGAAGTGGTTATACCCCGTATTTTCACATTTATGTTACAGACCTTACGATTGTCGGAGCGTAACACAGCTATGTTCTGTTTTCCCCGCTTAGCAGTATAGAACGAAACTTCTGACATATTCTGACCAATCCTATACCCTTTGTCTGTGCGCAGAAAATCGCTCGAACGGAAATCGTCTCAAGAGAAACGAGAGCACACCGACGACAAACGTAAAGAGAAGGAGAAGCCCGTCAAAGAGGAGCCGATCAAACGACCCGAGAAAGACGTCAAGAAAGCTGAACCAGCGTCCATCAAGAAACCGGACCCCAGCGTTTCTCCAAAGAAACTTCAACCCACCACTCTTCCTGTAACCAGACACAGAGTAAGTCGATCGATCCTGCTCGATCTTATTCCAAGAAAATACTTCACCTTTCTATCTATGTCTATTCTCTGCAACGTTCCAGTTCTCGAAGAGTTTATCTCGTACGCCCTCGCCGTTTAAAAAGACTGAAGATATCATAGCCGCAGTTAAAGTTAAACAACCATCAAAGTAAGTGTGCTTCACTCGATTATCAGGTCGTCCTATAAATAATGTGAATTTTTTTTATTTCACTTTCACATTCACAAAGGAATTGCAAGGGTATCTGGCTCAGGAATAATTGTTATTTACAGGGAGGATCACAAAGAGGAATCACCGAAAGAAGAATCGAGCTTCACCTCCGGAGACGCTTTCCCTCTGAAGAAGGACGATAAATCAATAAAGTCGATCAAAACAGTGGCAGAAGAGAAGAAGTCAGGCCAGAAGACATCGGAGCCCGTCCTCGCAAAGAAACCCATCGAGGTGGCCAAGAAATCGAAGAGAGAAAAACGCGATGGTTCTACGGACTCGAACGATAGTGAAAGTGAAGGTAGATCTGAGATTTAATCACTTCAAAGTGCCGCTTCAGTGGATTCTCAAGATTTTTAATATTATAGGTAAGAAGAAGTCAAGGAAGGTAGAAAAATCTAGGAAATCTAGGAAAGCTTCTTCGGACGACGAGAAATCGGACAAAGGCGGTTCCAGCTCGGATTCTGAGGAGGACAGGAAGCATGTGGAGAAGAGCAAGAAGATCCGAGACACAAATCGAGGAGGTAAGCTTTTACACCATCAACGAGATCAGTGAAAAAGTTCGCCCCCGATTTCGTATTAAAATACAACAAGGGATCGGACACAAACTTTTGCACTGACCTAATATAATTAATAAAATGAAATGCAAAATACATAATGTAATTTCCTTTGTTAGATTCGTTGGACGAGCGTAGCAAGGACAAAAAGGATAGAAAGCGGGATGCTAGCGAGAACGAACCTCGTAAACGATCAAAGAAGGAAGCGGAAGAAGACACTAAGAAGTCGAAGAGATCGAGGAAAGACTCGTCTTCTGGCGATGAAGATCAGAAAACGAAGAGGGGTAAAAGCGAGGATGATAGGTCTCGGTTACGAAAGTCTAAAAAGGATTCTAGCTCGGACGACGAGCCGAAGAAGACTAGGAAGAGGAGAGACAGTTCTTCGGATGATGAAAAATCAAGATCACGAAAGTCGAGGAAAGACTCGACGAGTGACGATGAAGGGAAAGTCCGCCCGAAGAAGTCCAAACGTGATTCGAGCACAGACGATGAGGAAGTGGGTGAAAAGGATACGAAGAAGAAGAGAAAAGCCGACGACAGTTCGGATGAAGAGAAGGTGAAGAAGAAACGTAAAAAGAAGACTAAAACTAGTACCAGTGAATCGGAGGTAGTGTCATTATTTTACTGATTATTTATTTTTATTTTTAGGAAAGATTATTATCTGTTCTGATTTGTGTTCTTAGGAGAGCGAGGTGGAGGAGAAGAAGAAGAAGAAAGATAAAAAGCACAAGAAACACAAGAAGCATAAAAAACATCGAAAACACAAAAAGAAGAAGGTCGCGGACTCTGATGAATCCGATGTAAGTGAGGGGAACACTGAGGAACTTGAGAAAAAATTACGGGAAAAGGCACTGAAGTCTATGAAAAAGGGTCATAGTATAGAGAGAAGTGATTGAGAGAGTTCGGTATGATTTATTAAGAGGCGTGTGTAATGTGTGTATACCTCTGTAATGCAATGCACTTGCTCTAACTGTATCACCAATGCGTGTTTCTGTTCATAATTAACGATAATAGGATCGTATCCTACCACGATAATTCTCTTGTGCAAAAGCAAGTTCAACATTCTTGAAAGTTCGTAATTCTGAGCAAGTCCTAATTTTTACCAACCTTAAACTTAAGCTTACGATTACAGAGTGAATCGTAAAACGTTTGTTTTTTTTTTTTGACTTAGCGAAGTGGAAACAGTATAATATATCTTATTGTGTAATAGGGACAGAAATTTCTTGTGCCACTTTCATGTACGATTTTTACATTTTTCAAGACGTGTTGATACGATTAGGTAAAGAGAAGAAGGTATCGCCGTTAGTTCAGAAGTTGGTTTTATGAATTATTGTTCATTGTATAGTGCGATGGATTTAGTTAGTAAATCTAATTTGTGTAAAAAAATAAGTTTCAATCAACTTATCTATATTAAGAGAAAAAAAAGAATAAATTACGTCTTGAAGAAAAATGTGTCGCCACGTCTGTTATTCGTGTCATGTCTTTTTATATTAGGGAAAATTTATTTACAACTTGAGCAACATAGATTCCCAATCAGGGGAACATATAAGTGTGTTACTAATTGGTCCAAGATTTATCAGATCACCAGTTAACTTTTCTGTGTCTACTTTCGCAGCGATAAGATCCTGAGGAAGAGTATCATTTCAGTAATTGTCCTGTTTTTATATTTTTATATACGTACCTGTCGAAAGCTATGCCTCGATCCTAGGTCCACGATCAAATTGTTCTCTCCCAACACTAATCGCGCCTTTCCAGACTTCAAAATTTGCAATTTTCCTAGAATACCAGGTTTTAAACTATTTAAAGTACAAAAGTCCGTGTCCGAGGTAGCTGCATTTTCTTTCTCCTTGCTCGAGCCGTTTTCGCGAGTTGTTCTAGTGTCTTCAGCGCTTCCCACAAAACCAGGTAAGCAATCTGGAAACTGCAGATTGTTTATTATAATTACAACCATAAGAACAATTACACTTAATTTCATTTGTCCAACCTGTAATAAAATGTACGAATTCGTCTTGTTTTCGATCATCTGTGGAATGCTATCCAATTCTTCTTTCGGTTCCACATTCAATGTGGGCCTCTTGACTTTAACTGCATTTTTAGATGGTAATACTACAAAATAATAACAATATAACATCATCCTAAGGTGAAAGTAACAGTGTATACTTACCCTCTCCGTTCTCTAATATAGTTGGTTTTGTATTTATTTCCTCTTCTTCCTCAACATCTAACTCCTGTTTAATTTCTTCTTTGTGCATCTTTGCTGTAACTAAATGATAATATTTTTAGTTTCATGTCTGTATGAATTAGATAATCTTGATATCTTGATAATAGACACCTTTGATCATTGGCAAGGTAACAGGTCCATTATCAAAATCGTCAGGGTCCCCGCTATCAATAAAATCATCTCTCAATAATAACTTCAATTTCTCTTCTTCTTCAGCTTTATCAATGCTGCGATTTAGATCTAATTTTGGTTTTTCTAAAGATGTTTGTGAATTTCTTTCGCTATCTCCACGGTCACCACCACCGCCACCACCACCACCACTGCTGCTACGCTTTCCTGGGGTGCTGTTTATTCCAGTGGACCAAATACCGCTAGACTAAACCAACAAAGTAAATATAAAACAAGAATTTGAGACATAGGATCATTGTGTTAAAACTGATGTTTGATTGCACCTGTATCAAATTGCTAGCTCTTCCACGTCCTCGATCGTTTCTACCTCTGTCACCTTTGCCACGTCCTCGAGCATTGTCTCTACCTCTGCCTGGTTTCGCAGAATCTCCTGGCGATGCATCCCTATACAAAGGCAAACATTTAATTAATGATCAGCGTCGATTGGACCTGTTCTTCTCATTACTCACTCTTTCTTTTTCGTTCTCTGTGCATTTAAATTTGGTGTGTACACCCTTTTAGGCTTTTCTGTTTTTATGTTGCCCCCTAATGTCAAGTCTCTCGGCAGACGGAACGAAGTTAGTCTAGTGGTAGACGTTGTTGGTAGGCCAGGTTCAGTTTTAATGTTTTTTATGGGAGCCGGTATCGACGTTCCTGGTTCAACTTTGATCTTCACGTTCCCTGGCAGTGTATGGTTTGAATTGACAGATTTGTCCGAAGCCATTGTTGATGTTGACTACAATTGCCAGTAGAGTCAGTAGTCAGTAGAGTTGCCAGATGTGGGAGAAAAATGGCCGCTCACCGCTCACCACCGCTCACCTCACGTGTCGTCAGTGTTCCGATTGGTTCCGATATCGTCCGGGATTTCTCGTGTGATGGATGGCCGCTGGTGGCGCTGCGCGGCCAAAACAGTAACGTATCTATATTAGGATGATGAGGTAGCAGTAGGTAGCAGACCCCAGAGCCCAGAGGCAGTTATATTGGCAGGAATGTACAGAAACAATCTGTTCCAGACAAAAAGACTCCAGGACGTGTTCTACGAGTGTTCTACGAGTTATAAAATATACAGAAATACACATGTTATACATTCATTTTTCAGAATCAAATCATATGTACAAATCTTTTAAAATTCTGCGGGGTGCTCAAGGTACCCCGTTTTATCGAGAATCTTACTTTACTGAGGCTGAAAGCGCCACCAGCGGCTATCCATCGCACGAAAAAAGATGCCCCATATCGGAACACTGGTCGTAGTCACGGACCTATGGACTGTGCGTTAGCCAGCGGGGGCGTCGGAAAAGACGGAAGGGGTATCAACCTGTCGGCCATTACGTTGTGCGCACAATGTGGTGCGCTCTATAGGCGACTTGAAATACTAGTGTAGCGTCTGTAGCACGTGGTCTGTACAATACACGCGATCGCGGTACGCCAGAACCATTTTGTGCCCGGTAAGTACACGTGCGGTAAAGTTGGTGAATCGTTGTGGCTTTGTGTTTTCTACGCGTTGATACACATTAATTTGTAAAAATGCCAGTGTGTATTGTGAATGGTTCTGTTCCATGCTAGAAATGTAGTACAGAGTATTTAAAGTCGCCTATAGAGCGCACCACATATTTATCGGACCAAGATGGCCGCAGTCAACCATCCTTCCCCGCTCGCTTGGACCCCCTCTCGCCTACAACCCTACTTTACGCTCAGTCCTTTAGGTCCATGGTGGTCCATAGGCAGGAGTCCTGCCGCAGGACCCGCTAGATATCCTTACCGATGAGTCCTCTCTAGCGGGTCTAGGACGAAACGCTCCCCTTCCTTTCCCTTCCCAACAACCACAACTTACTACAGCCGCCAAAGTGCAATGACTTACTGTCATAGTTGGCTTTGTTGATTGTATCTGAAAAATATGCATGTGTGTCGAATTATGGCTATTGGCCGTGAGCAGGGAGCCGACCTGACCTTGCATACCAGATGTAATGTGTTATCTTATCACCGATTGCGTTCGGCACCGACAAATCGGCACCTGCAGTAACTAAGAGGTGCGCTATTACTGGTTCATGCCTTATAATAGCTGTTTTTTTCCTTATTTTACGTCGCTTTTGGAACTCCTATTCAGGAGTTATTTCGCGACGGGACCTACAGCAGTTTTTATAAGGTGGGTTCCGAAACACCTTGGGCACTACAACAGTTTAAATAGCACATGGAATTTCCAAAGGTGCCGCCGGCGTCGGGGATCGAACTCATCGAACCCGCGAGCACGGAGTCCGCAGTCGAGTGCTCTACCCACTCGGCCACTGCGGCCACTGCGCGCCCCACATGTATGTATATTGTAGCTACGTTTAATGCGGTTAACCCGCGACCATTTCTAATATATTTTTTCGAAGACAAAATGTGGAATATTCCCTCAAGCAGTGCATGAAAGTAGTAATATATATACATATATAGATTCCAATTTTTTTACAACTTTTTCTTAAAAAGATTTTGTGCGTCTGAAAAAGACGTCTTAAAGATGCCTGAAAGACCTCCAAAAAGATGCATAAAAGATGCTCCGAAAGATGCATAGAAGATGCCCAAAAAGATGTCTTAAAGATACGTATTTCAGGCGATTTTTTATATGTCTTTACAAGGCATCTTTAAGACGTCAAAAAGACCTGTGAGAGACGTCTTTAAGACGCACAGTTTTGTAACAAAGACCTCTTAAAGACGTAGACAGACGTCTTAAAGACGGTAAAAACGGCGATCCAAAGACGTAGCAGACGTCTGTCAGACGTAAGTACTTATGTCTTGCGGCAGGCAACTTTCAGACATCTTTGAGATGTCTTTGTGCTATCTGGGCGAGTACAGTTTAGATAATTGATCATCAATAATATTGCAATAGAATATTTTCAATTGACAATCAATTTATATATTTGTGTTACTACAACTTAATCTAGTTGCAAAGTGATACGTTATCATTAGACTGCGGATCTTTATGCAAAATAAAAATGTTTTCCATTGATTGTGGGACGCAGGAATAACATAAACAAACAACAATATAACATTCTTGCATTTTAAAAATCTTTTACTGTTTTATATTTCACCTAACCAATTTTTTCATAAATGCATAAAGATCCGCAGTCTAGTTATTATCATTACTAATACAATTTATTTTTTTCAGGTAGAATTTCTACTTATCCTCTACTGCTCAGACAAGTGCTCCAAAAATGGTCAATCCTTTAAGGAATCCCTAATAACATTGCAGGTATTCATATCTTAATTTTTCAAATTTCGGTCTATGAAAATATGAAAAAAAAACTTAAATAGATTTCTATCTGTGGAAGATGACAGAGTCTATAAAAATTGCTAATTTAGATGAAGATGCGCAGTCTAATCATTACTGTGTCGTTGCGGCTACCGATTGTAAATCATTGTTATCGTTGAAATAGGGTATCGCAGGAGCGACGGACGTCGTGAACGGCTCCAGCACCAGGAGTCGACGGCTGGTGACGATGTTTTCTGGCCGGCTAGTAGCGGTGACATGGGCAGGAGAACAGAGTCGGTGTGATGAGGTCATCGTATGGTTTTTTAGCGGCGGCGGCAGTCGCGACGCGGAGCGCCCGAACGCCGGCTGCTACGTCAAATCCTGCGGCGGGGTCATGCTTACCATGTGCGAATCCGCGACCTGTAATCTGTCACGAGTCGCGAGTGCAACGACGTGTCCTCCTGGTCGTAAGGTGTCGGCGGGATCCTTACTCGAGCTACTTGGTCCATCTACTAGCGGCAATTAGGCCTGGGCCCGTTTCAATTTACCGGTTCGACGGTTGATCACCGTCGGCGCACACCGTTGATCACCGGTGAGGAGGCTTCTCGCCGGGCCCGAGAGAGTGCCTGGTTTTCGAATCGACTCGTGATTTCTACCCGGTTAGACGGATGACCGATTTAAAAGGCGGCGCGGTCAACTACGCTCTTAAACCTGTTTCTACTCCCCCTCGGACATGGAACACGTCGAGTTTTCGAGTAGCTGGCTGCCGTGGTATCTGCCCGTGGTATCTTTCGGTCCCCGGAGTCCTTTCTAGCATCCGTCTCGCATGGAAATCTATCCGCGTGAACCGGTGGCCCGCGCGAGCCCAGTATCTCCGATTCGAGCGGCCTTGTACGTTGCGTCGACTATACCGCGTGCAGTTATTAAAAATATTATAAAATACTCTGTGCAACGCGCGTGCCCCATAACGAGAGGGAGTAGGACGTACAAATCCCGCTGTAACACGTTGACCACGCTAACACGTTGAATGCCGCGCGAATTTTGCGTTCACTTATATTTCTTTCATAGAAGTGATCATTATTAGTTGCTGCATAATGCAGGTCTCACCTCACACTATAATCTCGTTCATTTCGGCAGTAATACATTGATGTGTCATTATTCTTAGGAAAACATTTTTAAGGAATACAATGGTGCAGGTCACAGGTAACCACGTACCAATATCTCGTTTGCTATTGATGATAGAAAACAAGTGTGCCAGATGAAAGTTGGATTCACGAGGTTTATAAACTGGTGCATTAATTTTTTTATAGGTGTATGTGGAGAGACAATGTAAAAAGGTCAACTCTGTTTTTTAAACGGAGTGATCTGTTTTGATCTGTTGTTTGTGTTTGCATTCTGATAGGACGCTCCAAGGCTAATATGATGACCTACATTGTGAAGGTTGTGCTAGGTCGCTCAAGGTCAACTTGTAAGAGATAGTAGTTATATAGAAATTTATTTCTCCTTTTGATACTTGTTAGTAATCGAGTTCTTCTTCTATTTTTACTATTTTGCAATTCACCTACTTGAATCGCAAATGAAACGCAAACATACTCTCATAAATGCATAAAGTCTAGTCGTTATAGCACGAAGAAAATATTCTTGGAATCAGCAACATCGACTAAAAATGAACAAAATCTCTTCTGTCAATTCGAGTTAGACGAAAGACTAGTATCAGATCAGTGTAGGGCAGCAAAGGGTTAAATGCTCAACCCTGTATAAGAAGTAACACTTTATATACCAGGAACCTATTAACCCGTTCCACTATAATCACGAGTGCAGCTCGCGATACAAGTTTCGTATAAAGTTTATTAAATGGTACTTTTAAACCGGAATAAAATTCTATTTTGTCAATATGTAGAGCCATTAGGGAATGCATAGGCATCCAGTAGACACCAATTTTCTTTTTCTTCTGGGGAATAACGAACGACAAAGAAATTCGAATCACTTTAGCCGTAAAATATAATCGTGGCACAAGGGGTTAATAGAGGTTGATAGAAAATCTTCTTTCACGTCCAGTGTTAAGTGACTTGCTACAATGAAGTACTCGCGGCTAGTTGGCAGGAGTTTGAAATTGCGTGCGAAACCGTCATGCGTCAGGGTCTGCGGATCTGGAGAGGAAGGGGCAGCTACTCTCTGAAGGATAGCACGTGTTTCCAGGGTGGCCACGTGAGCGCAAGCGCGAAACCTAGAGGCACGTTCGCCGAGTGTTCAAATCTCTTATCGGGCAGGCCGCGAAGCGTGGTTCTCCACGAGACGTAGTCCAGAGTGAACGTTAGTTGGTTCTCGTATGTCGTCGTCGACGCGATGCCACCGGATCCACGGAGTATCGAATTCAAGCTCGCTCGCTCGGGAATCGATAATCAGTCGCCGAAAGGACCTTGAGATCGTTCGCGATCGATCAAGGATCGGGAACCTTGACGAACCTCGCCTCCTCCATCGGTGGCGTATTATTATCTCGCGGCCTCGCGCCGCGTCTACGATTCGTTCCGGTGCTTTCGGCGCAATCACGGGGTTTCGATGCTCGACGATACTGTAAGAACGAACGAGACCTTTGTTTCGAAAGTTGGCGCGCGCGCGCACGTGCCCGTGCCTTCCTTTCTTTTTCTTCGTCGAGCTGTCGTTTCCTCTATCACAGCTCGCGATTCTGTAAAACCCGGCGCGAACAGTAGTCGACACGTCGTCTGCCACGTTGATCATGTGCGGGGGACACGATTCGATAAGAATTCATTTTTCTTGCGTACGTTTGCGTCGATCGAATTTGATTACGATTTCATATTTGTTTTGAAAGCGTTGAAGGTGTAATCACGGTGACAAAGTTCAAGTTTGCAGTTCTGATATTATGGTCGACCAAAGTTTGATTTTAGAGGTGGTCGGTTAGAAGCATATTTTCTTCTTCTTCGGAGTAGGAAAAAACTCTTCAACAACCTGTCCTATAATATCGAATCTTTTGCAAAATAAAAATTGTCTGTGCCAACTGCAAGAGACTGAAGCCAGATAAACATTTCATTCGTACTTCCATAATTTTAACAAGCTGAAAATAGTAGATTAACCTTCTCACTGTTCTGAATTGCACCTACTCATTTTTAATCTCACTAATCGTAAATTAAATCTAAGTTTTAAACCTAGTGTTAAATATTATCGAAAAACTAACATAATTAGGATATTTTGTGACTCGCGATATATTATAGGACCTAAGGGTTAAGGGTAGTTCTACAGAGTTTCCGAATATTAGCATAAACGTGTGACAAGATTGTTAATCGCGGGACACGTTGTAATTGCGTTTCCAGGGCCGGAGAATCTACTCAGGTTGGAAACTCCAAAGAGCACTCGGGTCGTTTTACGGAAAGGATAACATACGATATTGTGACTCGATATTATAGGACCTAGGGGTTAAGGGTAGTCCTATAGAATTTCCGATAATAGCACAAACGTGTGACAAGATCGTTAATCGCGGGACGTGTTCCAATTTGTTTTCCAGGACCGGAAGATCCGCTCGGGTTTACAACAACCCCCAATAACACTCGGGTAGTTCTGTGGTGTCTTGATCGGGTCGGATGAGATCGAGGTTCGATCGTTCGGAGCAGGGGGCAAGGTGCGAACACGTGCTCGACCTCCCGATCGAATTCGAGGGATCGGAAAAGGCACGCGAATCGTTTCCAGTTGTCGCGCGGACGTGGACGAGGATGCGTCGAGGCGGCTCGTAGCTGCTCGGACTCGGTTTCAAACGGTTTTCACGTGTTCCGTGCGAACGTGGTCGCGTTTCCCGCGTGCCACCCGCGTGTCCGAGGCTCGTCGGGGACCTCGGCACCCAGAACACAAGGCTGTGAAAAAAGTGACGGGACTCTCGAGCCAGTGACAGTTCCGTCGAAGATGAACGGTGTACAGCGGATGCCCACCGACGCGTTCGACGTAAAAGTGAGTTTTGCAATCCCAGTCTATTCAACTTCCATTCAATTACACAATTACAGTACCTGCCGGAGAGTCCGGCCGATGCGCCTGTGCGGATTTTTATCCCACATTGTGTTCCACAATGTTTATTCTCTCGTATCGTTAAAATAACAGACTGAGAAGATCGATCATTTTGTAGTAATTTATCATTCGATTTCACGCTGTCATCGTTCAGAAATAATTGAGCACATAATATAAACTGCAATTTAAGATAGAAGATCAAAAATATTTAAGACTGTCAAAAGAAAGAAACTATAATATTTTTATTTTGCATAAAGATCTGCAGTCTAATCATTATCGCAGTCTCCGGAAGTTTCTTTATACTCTGCAATTTTTCTGCTCGGTAATAAGTGTATTCTCAGTGATTCTTCCTTGTGCCGCAAACGGTTTAAACATCCAAGCATACAAATGACTAAATTTGCGCATACCGTCGCCGTCGATCGCGCGGCAGGTCTCGAGAATCGTTCTAATTAGCTGTCGACGAGAAATAAGACAGCGCCGACACGACAGTCGTTTTACGCGCGCGTCTCGATTTATAAGGTTATCGTCGCTCGGCGACGTAAATCGAGACAACCAAGGCTGTTTAAAAAAGCATCGTTTGACATGTGTACACGTAATCATGTCGACCTTGGCCCGCGTAACCCAGTACATAAGTCGTCCTTGAACGGGGTCGTTACTTCTCGCAGAACCGAACGATCGTATACTTACAGTTCCTATCGTTGTGTCTTCCATGCCTCTCGGGCTCTCCCGATTGCGCCTATCCGTGGCCCCGATAGCCGTTTTCCCGCGGCAAACACATTTTCCCCGCAATGCGGCTCGTCCTCAAGGAAGCCACTCTCTTTTTTCGGCTGAAAACACCGATATCGATCGACTCCACTGGCAGAACACACCGATTTTCTTGGGCCCTTCTCAAGTGACGCGATAAGCGATCGCTTTCGCGCGAAAAAAACTTCTGACGCTCGAATCACACACTCCGGTACCTGCCATTTCGATTCGACCTTCCATTTTCTGGTCTCCATCCTTGAAGTTCGTCCTTGTAGAGCATCCCCTGCGGATTTTGAGGCAAAATGAAAATTTGTTCGCGTCCATTGTAAAACGGGGCCAAATCAAGTTGTCATTCTTTCTTTAACCATTTCGACAAGATTAAAATGATATATTTTAAAACCCTCTCACTATCCTTTTTCACTCGGAGCTATTTTAACTCGAAAATTAAACATTTCTTCCGACCTAGAATAATTCCATTCTATGTATATGATTTTTTTCATTTTATCGATATTAAATGTTCAATAATTTATTCAATAGAAACATATAATAATGTAAACAATATCTTCAATAATAGTACAGCAAATTGTAGCGGCGCCTACTAACGGTTAATTTTCATCTACTCATTGTTGTCACAAATTCATGAAATCCGTGGTCTATTTAGTATCGCTAGGCAGATAACTATTTTTATTCTACAAGGTATTTGACTAAATCGGACTCGGGGCCATAGTTCTCAATCGATACTATACTTATACCCCTGCAAGTTTTTCTCTTTCTCGAAGTGTGCACCCGGGGATTCAATCTTATGTGATGGCCGAAGTAATGCTAGTTTTACTGACGATTGTTGGGAAGGTTTTTAATGCAGGATATAATCCACTGGACGAAACGGAATGTCCTCGGATCTCGTTACCAAGAGGACATCGATCGTGGCTGGATTTATACCGTGCAACCTCGCGTGTCGATCCTCCTAGCGGTGAACTTTTGCTAGAGCCCGTGGCTTCCGTGTCGCCTTTCCCCATGTAACTTTTCTACGATGACCACGAAACTGTTCACCAAAAACAAGCCTCCATCTGCGGTCAACAAAAACCTCTGGAAAATTGCCTTTAGCCCACCAACAGCGAGTCGGATTCGTAAATCTTTCAGATTAATCCTCGTAGATTATTTTAATCCATTTCGATATGGAGAGACTCATTTATTGCAACACAAAAATTACTCATATGGTTAGTCATTTGATTGTTGGTGATTCATGGCGAAATATTGAATTTTCGTCATAGGGGTAGATGTGCGATAAATTATTATCAATATAATAATCATCTCATTAACGTTAATATTACTTTTTATCCATTTTATTAATTTTAGTGACTATCTGTATTTTTATAAATCATTGAAAATGTTTACTGTGCATGCAGATTTTCGTAGTTTAGCGATAATATCTTTAAAAACCAAAGTTAAATCCTATTTTTCCAGCTATCTATTTTAGAGGAATACGGAAAGATCATTGTCTTTTCAGAAATAATAAATGACGAAGTTCTAAGACAATTTGTAACACAAGGGGTTGAAAGTTTTGGGGGATTGAAAGTTTGAAGATCGTCTAGCGTTGAGACTTTTGCGAGTTTGTTGCCAGGTTCTTCTCTCGACGCTAATTCTATCCTGTTAAGCTCTCTTTAGAGAGGAGAGAGAGAGAGAGAGAGAGAGAGAGAGAGAGAGAGAGAGACGCGTTGCGATGTACATAATTGAACGTTACATGAACATCCAAATCCGCCTCCGTTCGTAGAGACTCATGGGAAAGGAGAGAGAGTCGACAGATGACAATGACAACAACAACGACGACGATAAGGGAAACACGAATACACCGGTGTCTGTCACCGCAGACAGGGTTCACCCACTTTCCCGTCTCTCGTGTTGGTCATCGTGAGAGCATTAATATTAGGTTAGCGCATGTAAAACGTCTCGCGTGACACATTAACCACGTGCTTTCGAACGGCGCGGATTTAATTAAGATCATTTTCAAACGATGCGGCGCATAGTCCTCCACGAACTCGGTCCTTCCTCTTTGAATCGAGTAACAAAAAATCTCTGCAATCTGCAATTCTCTGAACTGCGTCGAGACTTGCAGAATCTAAAAGAGTTACGAGAGGAGACACGTATATTATTTGAATTTAGAAATTCCTTGATTGACTAAATTAATGTAACTCGTACTCAATTGGTTGGCTGAAATCTAAAACAGAAAAAGATCAGACAAATTTTAAGAACATTGTAATATTGATTTTAATGTAACAAAGTCATTAGGGGATAAAATCAATTTTTGTTTTACTTCTGCTTCCCCCAATCAATGCAGACAATTTTTATTTTGTATAAAGATCCGCAGCCTGGAGTAATCACGTTGAAATATTGTTACTTGAGCACAGACGTTCTATTTGTCAAATGTAGTTACAAATATTTTGATTGGGCAGTGAATCTTATGGAAAATAAAAATCGTTCGTATTAATTGCAAACCACAGGAGCCCAATAGGAATTTATTCCTTTTGTTAATGATTTTATTAGGTTGTGAAAAAAATCCATAAAATCCGCAATCTAGTGATCGCTGTGTTCGATGTATTGTTCACGTCAATTTTTCTTTTATTTAAGCTTATCCAGACCTCTAAGTGAGGTTCATGCAACTGAGCGTAATTTACATTGTGTTACAAACCGCGGCTCGAATGGCATTGTTTAGCATATCTGGTTATGATTCCTTCGAAAAGGAAAAAATACGCAAACAAGCCCGAATGTTGGGTCTGGATGAAGGGTCCGCGTTAATTGATCGACGTGGTAGTAAATAAGTGGGGCTAAAGAGGGGGATCATCATACCGTTCTTTTGTCTATTTCCATAGTTTTTCAACGTGTTTATTATTGTGGCGTGTTAGCATTCGGCAAGGGACAGGCAAGGCAGGCGCGCGTGTGCGTGTCTCGCGCGCGTACGTGCGCGTCGAACATAACGTGCAATTAGGTGTCTTAACACCGAGGCCGGTGCACCGAGGTAACGCGATACCTGTGCCAGCCTATGGCAACGCGACTCCATCGAGGCGGAGGTTGATTCGAGCTGGCCGACACGCTAGATCCTCGACTTTGAACCCCTTAACGTTCCACTTGATTCCAGCGGGCGTAGGATTTATGAATTTCTAAGACTTCTAAGACTTCGTCGAAGCTTATTCCACTTGGTTACCAAGTTCAAGTTGATGCTATCCTACTTCCTCGTACTTCCTGCACGTGTGAGCCGGTACGATACCGGTATAAGTCCCTGCTTTATAATAATCTTATTTATTGATAAATAGACTGCGGATCTTTATGCAGTTGTAGGATTTAGGATTAAGTTTGGAAAGAAAGTCCGTAGCGTTTTCAAATTAAGAATCGAAGATAAAATTAATATGTTTATTCAATAACACGAGAAGTTACCTCGAAAGTGGCAAAAAGTAATAGAACAGAATGGAAATTATGTTATTGAATAAATCTATGGATAAGTATCTGAATTTTAGCTTTCAATTTTTATTTACAAACGCTGCGAACTTTCGTTTTTAATCCAACATGAAATTCAAAATTGTTGGAAAATTAAAAAAATTGAAGATATCAATATATGATTTCTCCTCTATTAAAATCATTAAGGGAAGAAATTTAGTTTCTATCCTTTGCAAACGATGCAGACAATTTTTATTTTGCATAATGATCCGCAGTCTATTGATAAAAATAGAGTAGCATTGCTCTTTATTTAAATTTAGATATAACACACCGACTGACTGAAAATTATATTAAAATACCATTAAGTTAAAATGAAATGAATTTATTTTAAACACGTCATTCGTGGAAGAGCCGCACTCAAGTAGCCAAAGAGCGGCATGTGGCTCGCGAGTCGTAGTTTGACGACCACGGATACAGCTGATAGTTGCTCGCTGAGGGAAAAAATTGAATGTGTCCTTTGCTTGTTTCAACTTACAGCTCGTTCCCGGAGAGTTTTTCGTGCAGCTCTCCGCTAGCACTCTGGATACCGTGTACAATGACGAATTTGACTCTCCAGAGTAATTCGCTAGTTAAAGGAACTAGTTCAGATTCACGGGGCGTTTAATCAGTTCAGAGATTCTCACGCATCCGGTGAGATCAAGCGGCATTTCCGGAAGGTTAATCGCACGCCGGCGAAATTCTCCCAGACCCATAGTGTCTGGCAGAAGCTCTGAACGGTTGTAGCACACGGTGTCGGTCGCGGATTAAGGTTTCGCCCGTGTAGTGGAATTTGCGAGTTGCGCGTAAAACGAGGATGCGACGCGACGTGTCTCGGATGCGAATCAGAAGAAAAAAAAAGAAGAAGAAGAAGCAGAAGAAGGAGGAGGAGAAGAAGAAGAAGGCCTAGTCCAATGTCTCCGAAATGCTATTTACGCAGACCGGTTGGACGATAACATTACCCCTAGGGAGGAAGTTGGCGTAACCGATATAAATAGCGTTGACGAACGCCGTGCAATCTCGTAACGCGATCGCCTCGCGATTTCTCGCGCTTTTCGCCGTCGCTCTGGTCGCTCTGTCACGGGTCGAGAGCTGCTCTAACTTTCGAGACGCTCGACCGCTTCATCGATCCTTCGACCGACTATAGAAAACCTCCTGTCGATCTCTATAACCGACAGGATATTTTTCAGAGACGCTAATCGACCAGGAACCGAAAAATTACGGTGACTCACTGATCATACAGCTCGGAGCGGTGCGAGTTCGAGGATCCCCTCGAAAAACGCTTTTCTGTACAAGATGTGTTGGCATATGCACAGTCTGATACCATTTAATTTTGATCTATAATAGTTTATTATATGTATTTCCAACCGTTTCGGACGCCCTGTACGTTCCGAAAATTATTGGTTGACTATTAAACTTAGGACGTATGAAGGTTTATATATTTTTACGCAGAATTTGACACTCTTTCTATCGAAGATTCTATCGAAAGAAATCAAGGTGACCTTGAAATCTCCGAGACGTCTTCACCTACATAACAAATGTTAGCATCAACATATTTCCCCTCTATACCATGCAAGTTTTATACACATCGTTTTTCCATATTATTACAAATAACAGAAATATTCAAGGTGCTCGAATTCATAACATATGTAAATAGTGGAAGAGGACTGCAGACTTTATTGCTCCGAGAGTCACGCGAGTAAAAAATCTCAGAAAGGATTTATTGAATGGAAGAGTCAGCTGATTCACAGTAAAACCGAATTCCCTGACGTCTCCTCCGGTTTCCGGTTTTCATTCTGCGATTTCCTCGGCCGGTTCCGGTTTTGCGGGTATATCTCAACGGATACGCGATTGTCGTCTGCGGCGTCGGCGTGGTCGCTAATTAAATTGGCGCGGCGAAGGATCTCGTTTCAATATTTCGCTTAGACGAGACTCGATCAGGCCGGCCAGCAAGGTCCCCCGTTATTAAGATGCAATAAACCAGTCGCGCGTGCGGCCACGCTCGAAGGCTGGCCGCCTCTATCTTTTAAAGTTCGAGTGAAAGCTGCGGAAACCCATTCGCCGGGGCTCCTTTTTCCTTTCCACGGCTCTGCTCCCCCCCTTCCTCCCCTCCCGTTCCGTTACGTTCGTTCGTTTTCCTTTTTTCCACGATCGAACTTCAGTTTCGCGTTACCGAGTCTCGAGGACTTTCACGAGGCCTCTCGGTCGTGTGTGCTTGCGATCGAACGACGACAGCTACGTGACTGAAATCGAAGATCGAGACGCACGGATCTGTCGATCGTTACGCGAACCGCACCGTGGAACTTCGTTTGTCTGCTCGCGGCCGTTTATGGGCCATTCCGGGCGCGTTTTGTGCGCTCCTTCACGTCGAAACAATTGTTTAGAAAGATTCCGGCGATGTGCGCCCACGTGTGGTATCTTTTGAATAAAACTTCAATGTTTCACACGAAAAATGCACTTTGTCCAGTGCTGATATCTGTAATATTGTTCGAGTTATAATTTTTCAAAAGAAACTTGGTTCTACCATACATATATCTTCTGCAATTCTCAAATACTTGCTCGTGGCCATGAAAAAAATTATTTCGAACAATTTCACAATTGCGTGTCGATGTCTAGTATTTTTTCAATCAAACTTCAATGTTCCACACGTAAATAGCGCTTTCTCCAGTGCAAACATCTGTAATATTGTTCGGGCTACAATTTTCCAAAAGGCAGTTTGATGTTACTATCCGAACAACTGGGTCGAGGATCTACAAGAGAATAATTTCTCGTATCTTTTGTAAAACTTAGGGGTCAATCCTTAGCACTCTGAGCAGTTCTTGACGCTCTATCAGAGTCAGAGACTTCAATATCTGTAGAGCGAAACTCATAAGCTTTGTTCGAAAAAGTAGGAATTAAAAATGCGTACAAATCTATGCATATACTTTTGTCGCATTAGGAATCGCATTGGAGACATCTGCGCAGAGTTCGAAGATTCAATACACCTAGCAAAGATTGTCTTTTAACTACATCTAGAATAATTAAAATCTACTTAGCACTATCTTCGGACGTACCCGTCGTTCCTGCTACTTGAAACAGAGCTGGTATTCTTGTTCGGAAATCGATGCCTCGGACTGGTCCGGCTCGGTTTCCGCGTTCTGGTCGCCTAAACTAGGCTCGCTCGTTAAAAAGAAAGGGCCATTGTTGCCTGACGAAATTGCGGTCGTAAAACGCGCGATCGATCACCGGTCTCCGCGGAAGACAGGGTGCTATTAATCTTATTTCGCAAGCAAGCGAGCAAGCAGACAGACAGACAGGTTGCAAAGATCGCGGGCCGCTGCGCCGCGGCGTATTTATGTGAACGGGGCTCATTTGCCGCAATTAGATCAACTATTATCATTGGACGGGTCGGGTCGTAAACCGGGAGGTCGCGCTCGCGTTTTCTGCGGTCCTCCGTGATCTTTTAATTCTCGGCGATCACCGTAAAGTATGCTATGCCGCGACGGCCAATAACTCGCCGCGAGTCGTTTCTCGAACACGGTCTCTCTGGTAACGTTTACAGCCGCGAACAGAAGCGGTTTTACGATCTACGCCGGTGTCCATTTTTGGTGACGAATTCTGATCGAACGTGTATCGACAGTGGATTCGTCGTTTCGAAACGCCGCCGACGGGGATCGAACGGGGGCCACACAGTGTCGCGGGTCTTGTATACCAGAGGAATCGTGCCAATGTTGCGCGTCGTGTTTTCATTTACGGCTAAACGAGTCCTCCGACGAGACCAACATGGTTAACTAGCTTGTGTTGACTAGAGAATCGTCGCGTTTCACCGGATCGCAACAGATATACGATCCCCGGTCTCTCGAAGATCCGAGAATCTCTGCGGTTTTAGCATCAATTATTACGGCACTCGACCGGGACACGCGATCCAGGCTCCTTGGAAACGCCAGAACAACCAGGCGACGCTTAACTGTAAAATAATCGTCACGATCTGGCGAATGCTTCAATTAATAAATTCAGGACCAAATGTAACTGCTTCAGTCCACTGTTTTTTTACGGTCGATATTTTTATTGTTAGCTACACAGAATTTGATCGTACTCATTACTAGATTGCGGATAAAAATTAAACGATAAATTCTAGAACAGTAAAGAGATTAAATAAATTTGACAACATCACAATATACCATTTCCAGCTTTTTAAAATGGTTTAAGAAGGAAAACAATTACTATTTAGCTCCAGTTTCTTGCTGTCGACGCAGAAAATTTATAATTTGCATACAGATCCGCAGCCTGCTCATTGCAAATGATAGCTCAACACTGTAACGTTCACATGCAGCAAGACTTGACTGCGGATCTTTATGCATTTATAGCAAAATTGAGAAGATGAAATTCCAAATTCTGGAAAAATTTTTTAAATTGAAGATGTCAGTATATGATTTCTCCTCTGTTAAAATCATTAAGGGAAGAAATAGCATTCAATTTGGTTTCTATTTCTTGCAATCGATGCAGACAATTTTCATTTTGCATAAAGATCCGCAGTCTACCTATCACAATTGAGACAGTGAGATGGGAAATTTGAAAATTGAGAAATGAGTTATTTTTATAAGGTACCACAATTAAGTCACTTTTGGAGCTCGGTGAATTCGGTATTAATTAACTAGTAGGCTTAAGCACGTAATTATGTGGCGATTTTAAGAATACATTGTCAATGATCTTCAGACTCGTAATGAAGATTTCAGAGTACACTAAATACAAATGGTACTCACTTCTTCGACACCCAAATAAATTTCCTCATTCCACTAGAACATTAACACTGAATCTACCAAGCAGTAGAAGTAACTGCTTTGTAAAAATGACAAGATTGAGTATTTTGCTATTTTCACTATAAGCTCGATTTAAGAAATTTATATGTTCATTTCCTACGAGTGAGACTGTGTCTATACAATACAGTATACAGTGAATCACGGTAATATTTGAACACTTTAAAAAGGACGATAACCTTTTTAATATCAGATCATACGACTTGAAAATTTTTTGAGAAGTTAAAGCAATTAGTTTACTAGAAGACGTGAAAAAATTTTTGAAAAAACTGCAATTGGTCGGAATTACATAGAAAATAATAGGAATTGTTGTTTACAACCTTTTGATGTGGGCCTATATCGAAAATTTAAAAAATAAATTTTGTAGACCTGTGTCAATGGAACATATTCTGAAAATTTCATAAACGCCTAAAGATGATAAAAATTACAGTTTTTCACGATTTTCAGCGTATAACTGAAATAAATCTAATGCCTGTAGTTTTTTTCTCATCTGTATCTAATTGACTCAGATTTACAAAATGTATTTTTTAAATTTTCGATATCGGCTCGCATAAAAAACTTTTAAACTACAACTTCCATTATTTTCTTTGTAATTCGGACTAATTGAAATTTTAGAAAAATTTCTTTTCACGTCACGTAGTAAATTAATTGTTCCAACTTCTCTAAAAAAAGTCCAAGTCGTATGATCTGATATTAAAGAAGTTATGGTGCTTTCAAAAGTGTCCGAATATTACTGCGGTTTACTGTAACTCCGACAATTTGAAAATAATAAATCGAAGACCGGTCGTTTGACTGGCGTCGGCAGTGTGAAACAGAGAAAACTACTGATCATTGTGCAGAAAATGTCAGAGCACAGCGATTGATCTATTGCAACGAAAAGCATTGAATCCGCGCAGGCTTCCGCGGTTTAAATATCGTCGATCGCGGCAGGTGGGTGGACAAGAGAGCGTGCATCTGTACATGACAATACTTTCATCCGTTCGACTAGCGCATTATTGTGTTTCCAAGCTAATCACAGGGACTTGTACAACGTTCCGCCGGCAATCGTGGATTCCATATGCGGAGCAGAGTGCGCGGCTGAATGCAATAAAGCGTCTAAAATCGATGATCCGTGCGCCGGGAGCGCGCGAGAGAGACTGGCCCATTGAAGTTTCCACCGTTAAAACGGTGGCGTGGGCTTGATTGCGATCCCGTTGCCGTTTCGCGGGACTGCAAAGCGTCCGCGATAATAGAATTTCTCGTAGCATTCGGCTCGTTTCTCCCGGCGAGGTCGCTGATGTATTAGAAGGCAGCCAGCGGAGACAGAGGAGACGAGGGAGAATCGACGGCGACACGGACTTCTCTCTCGCTCTCTCTTTCTGGCATCTGTGGGACTTCTGTGGGTGGCTACACGTGTACCCGTTATCGAACAGATTTCAATTAGCGGCGACGATCGACCGAAGTAATTGCCGGTAATAAAACAACCTTCTGGCTCCCTCTGTCTTCCAATCGGCGGCGTTCCGGTTTTTTACCGCCGCCAGCCGACAATGTTCCGCGTCGATTTATACCGTTAATGATTTTGCGAGAGAACAGACCGGAGTCCATTCGCCGGAAACCGCTGCGAGAATGATGGAGACACGGTCCTGATTGGTCCTGATACCGGAAAATGATCTTCGACTTCTTTAAGGCTGCGATCACAGTGGATCCGATGTCGGACGGTTCGGCCGACGTCCAGCACATCGCATCGGTTCGACATTTCAAATGTGTGGGTAGGCCTGTGTATGAGACCCTCCTAGTATCGGCCGATGTCGGCCGACAGGACGGCCGACATGCGATGCTGTTATGTATTTCGGTGCAGCGTTCGCTTCAAATAATTTTCATGTCCCCAATTTTAAAGTATTCGTATTTCTAAAAACGGATCTGTAAAGAGGACACTTGGGGCTATATTATAATTTTTTTTCAATTTTATATTTTCTGGTCCCATGATAATAATGCACGCGTTTAAAACAATTGCAGCATCTTATGTGTAGTATATTCGTTATAAGCACCCAAAACTTATTTTCATCGGTTTGGTTAGTTCGGCCGTTATAGTTTAATGAAAAACGTTTGTCATTCTATATCACACGTCTCTAAAAACATGAATTTTCAAGATTTCAAAGAATCCTTTGAGATACAGTCATATATTACTAAAGACTGCAACATTTTGAACAAGATTCGAAACAGTAGTCCCATTTCGCATGGAATGATTCATGTGTATTAATTGTATCTACATACATATGTCGGACGAAGTCAGATCCCCCTGCCGCGTGCACCGAGAACGGTACACGGTCATCCCTTCGCAGAGGGTCGTAAAATTAATGCTACTGCGTACCAATTTATTCGGTCTGAAATAAATCGTAGAGTACGGTGAAAAATTTCTTACCACGTAACCGATATTAGCCAGTTAACTGCGTTCGACGTGTATACGCGTCAATTCAAATCTCTATTACGGTGAAATAACAATAATCTTTTCAAGAATGAATTGTTAATTTCTTATCAAATAAAAATGTAATCCTTCCACGTTTTCCGTAAAATTTATAATACCATCATCTGCTCTGCGTTCGACGTGTATACTCGCCATTGCTTGATTTTAATTCCGCACTCTCTCAAAAAATGCATAGAAAAGAAGCGAGCAATTTTCTCGTTGGAGGCCTCTTTTTCGAAGAAATCGTATGCGGAAGATCGTGAAGCGCGAGTTAGGGCAGACAAGAAGTGGAAATGGTGAGCCGTGATCAGACGCGTGGATCGATGTAGCATCTGTACAGGCAAGAAGTAGAAACGGTAAACCATGAACAAACCGGTCTCATATACTTTCAAATTAATATTCTTCGAAAACAAAGCCTCGAGAGACGACTTTTTGCAAAAATATCATGGACAAATTCACGAATATAACATGGATAAAATTGCAAAAATATCAGGAGAAAAATTGCTAATATAATGCGGACAAAATTTCGAAAATAAGCTGGATACAATTTGCAGAAATATCGCGGACAAAATATTGCAAATATGACGCAAGTACTGCAAAAATATTCTGGGCAAAATTGTGAACACAACGTGGACTTCGCACGTATATCGCGGACAAAGTAGCGGACATAGCGCGAACCACACAAGGGCTAAATGATTGAGTTCTTGCGTTTACGAACTCCATTCTGCAAGTTCTCTTAGGGTGAAAAAATGAGGGGCTGCAGAACGGCGCGTGTTGCGGAAATTCGAAAGGCGGTGTTCGCGGTATAGTTCACGTGGCTGTCATCAGTCGGGATCCATCGGGAGTCGCGTGACTCCCTCGGGATGCTTATCTAACGCTCGCGGAGGAATCATAATGCGACGCGGAGTTACGTCGTCGGGTTCGCGACAACGCCAATCCCACGAGACGCGTTCATAAACGGACAAGATGGATGACTGTCGCGTTTCAGGAGTGGCCGGTTAATGCATTCGAACGTGTTGCAAATACCCGGCACTGTTGTCTTATCGAGGAGAGAGAGAGAGAGAGAGAGAGAGGCGGAGATATTTTTTTTATTAGCAATTCCTGATTAATTTGTGCATCGACAGCGAACGGGATCCCGTAAATTGTGTGTTATCCGCTTGATAATGCTTGTAATTATCGGCGACGCAATATCTGTTATCGGATCACGTATCGAACCGCTATCTCCGTTTTTTCGACGGTCGAATGTCGGCCAACGAAATCCCGCGACAATTACCGGCGATTAAATCTGAAAGCTTTATGTAAATGTTTGATTCAGGATCAATGTGATTATTTGTCTATCAAAGGACTACATACTTGCGATTAGGCTGCGCATTCTTATGCAAATCCGAATTTTTAGAAATCCTTTTATAGAAGTATGTTGCAATAATTTCTTTCGGAGGAGTTTCTTGTGATCGAAGTGGGAGAGAAATGTTGGGAACACTTGAGTACCGGAAGAGTTAATCCTCGTAACAGTCTTGCAAAAACGCATGCCGGGTCCACGAGGACCCAGACTCATTTCACTTTTGCTTGTGCAATTATTTCCGGACAAAATTCTTAGCGCCCAGATTCTTTTCGAGTAATTTAGAAGTACATTTTCTATACGCTACAGCATTGGATCGGAACGAACGCAGCAACTTGTGACGATGATTAATAGTTTTTGTAACGGCGGTGTTATGTCTACAAGAAGCTGGATAATTTCTTTTCAATAATAATCTCAGAAGTTGCCAGGTCACTCGAAGTAAATTGTTCAAGCAACACTAAGTATCCAAGACGAAGTGCGAGACCTCATTACTAAACCCGTTCCCCTGAGTTTCACGAATTCGTACAAGACGCCATGAAAACACTTACCGCCCAATTATAATTAACAAATTACCGGCAGTTGTAAATTCATCTCCGTTATCGAACAAATCGGCAGCGCAGAAGCAGCAGAAAAACATCCTGAAATTTCGCAAACAGTAGACCATTATGCACAGAATCTCTGCAGTCCGTTAACGATCAGTAGCATTCTAATTGCGAGCGCCGGCAACGTAAACCCGCGTTTCCCGTTCGCTCGTGGGATTCGGAGCGAATTGAATGACTGGCCGGATTGTCCGACTCATTTATAATTTCATGGTCCAACGAGTCGTTTTACAATCCTTTCTTTGACCGTCTAGGCTCGGCTGACCGCGTGCACTCGCCGTTCGCGATTTAGGGGAAAATTGTAACTCGTGATGCCGCTCCGTTGCGGAATTGCCCCTCGTAAAACTCGCAATATCAACTGATAGCTGTGGAGCGCGCTCGTCGTTTCTCGGCCTTCGCGAATGGTGGCGTGCATGTACAAGTTCGGAACCAAAATTTACTCCATTTTCCAAAAAAGAACATTCTTTGAGGTACTGTTTAAAAATGTGTGAAGATGTACATTATTGTACATTCTGTAGGTACCATTTTTCTGGCTGAAAAATTACTGTCTAAATGTCCATCCCTTTTAAGACATGCAACGAGATCAAAGTATTTTTCATAATTTATTAACCTTTGCAGTCGGAGCTATTTCAACGCGAAAATTAAACATTTCTTCCGACCTAGAATAATTTCATTCTGTATGATTTTGATCATTTTATGGATATGAAATTATACTTAAATGTTTAGCAATTGGTTAGGTTAGATACCGACATATGTATTTAATAATTTAAGCACAGCAATTTTGAGGTAACTCCCCGATTTGAGTACTAAGGGTTAAAAATGTATAACACTCTCGCTGGCCATCTACGTAAACTGGTCTCCAGTCAAATAAATTAACACTAGAACTACCGAGCAATTAACGCAATTGGCATACACCTTATAATAATGAAAAATTGCATTTATTTAGATTTCGTACCAGTTTTGTTTAAATATATACTCCAATAGAGAAGTTTACCAAAAACATTTCTCAGAAAAACATACTTATAATTTTAATATTTCTAAAAGAACAAATCAGAAGCAAGGCATTTTGACTCATTAATAATTCATTAATGAACCAGCCATGGGAGGCTAATGTACTTTTGATGTAAGATCAAAAGGTACGATAAACACCTCGTTATTCGAAGAGTTGTGGGCCTGTTCGTTTAAAAGCCTGACGAGCCAAGTTTGACACCGAGACCACTATGCACGACGTTATGCGAGTCCCGGCGACGTTTACGACGCCGTTACCGCGAAAATCATGGTCTCGTGGGGCGAGAATTTCAGCGATCAGGGTTTGGACCGACAACCGTCGTCGCGTGTGCTTCGCTCGCCTAAACGTTTTCCAATAAGTATCGGGTTTCGGGCGCGATTAATTGGATCGGAACTTTCGAGATAGGGTGTCAGGCCACGGGACGGTGAACACGTTGTTCCGCGAGGTGTATAGCCAAGAGTATAATCAACCACGCCCTCGGCAGACCTTATCTAGGCTGCACCCTTCGATCCTTTTCGTAACCTGGAAAGGCTGTGTAGTCATGTGCGGCTCGCCCAGAAAGACAGGAACTAGTCCCGAGGGACGAATCGTCTTTCCGAGGGAGTGGAATTCGAATAATTGTCGTGCGACCTTGAACGAAGGACGAGAGCCTGTCCCTCCGGGAAAGTCGTTTTTCCAGAGCACAGGATCTCTTTTTTTCCAAGAACGCCGAGAGATTCCTCGGTTCTCCGTGACACTAAACCGTGCAAAATGACCCACTTCGGATTTCTTCACTTACTGTCGGAGTCATGAGATGAGCGTCGTGTGTACCGTGATCGTGTTCTTTATCTGTCCGAGAAATCAATGTAGCAATGCGCCCGAATGTGAGACCATTTTTGTTCGAATTTCTAGATGATTGCTCTTAGATCAGCTCGAGCAATCAATCCTTTTTGTAACGTATCTGAATAAGGGACGATTTTTGTTCGAATTTCTAGATGATCATTTTTTCAGATCAGCCCGAGAAATCAATTTTTGTTGGAATGTATCTGAACAGGAGACAATTTTTGTTAGAAATTCTAGACTTTTAATGTTCTTTCAATTTATAGACGACCATAACGAAAGTGACAGAACTCGAGCTATACAGTCCAACTCAACGAAACTGAGAAAATTAGGATGGAGGATCTGACTGTTTCCTTTGAACCACCCCCTAATCCCGGTCCCCGCGTCCGAACGGTTCTCCGAATAGACGTGAACAGCAGTGCCTCGGTCGTAATAGTTGATTAATGAGCATTGCGTAGCGAGGGCGAGATTCCAGGGACAAGTGCAGGACAATGCAGCGCTGATCCTCGCACGGTTTCCGATCAAGGCTGAACACGTGTCCAGGGTCTAAGGAATTCGAGGGTGTTCGAGGGGAGCCGGATCTAGACTCGGTTCGGAGAGTTGTCCTTCGGTTATTTAGCCTTTCCCAATGTTCCTCGATTATTTATCCGTGGAATCTGTCGTTCTCTCTTTCTCTCTCTCTCTCTCTGTCTCTGTCTCTCTCTGTCTCCTGTTCGCTCGCTCGTAATAGAGAAATCGGGGTCGCGGCGGCGTAACGCTTGAAACAATACTTTGAGATCTCCCTGTGGCGTGTGTTTCGCGGCCGGATTGGACCACGTGACATCGCCAACGGCCATTCGGCCTGATTTACATCCGACCACCGGGTTTTCCCTTTTTGGTGATCATCGAGCGCGGATGCATTCGGGGGAAGTGGAATGAACGCGGAGCTGCGAGCGGTACACACTGCGACACGGCCGTGGGAGACACTCGAAGAAAAAGCTTCTACGAGAACAGAGGGAACTCGGAGAACAGAAGCCTTTTCATCCGGGGAGATCGCCAAGCGCTGAACCGTTCCTATCGTTCGCATAATGTTTCCGCGATCCCATGAAAATCATGCCGCCACCGATTCCGAGAACGTCCGCACCGCTACGCGTCGTTTAAACTGTCCGTCGCGAGAACAGCGCCGCTTCTCAATCCCGCCGCTGAGCATTCCCATCGAAAATTTATGAGAACATCGTCGGGAAACAGCATAATACATTAACAATTCAAAACCACCGCTGATCCCCAGAGAATACCCCGCGATCGCTGAGATCTCTAGCTTCTCACTTTGTTCGCGCGATATAACTGTTCAATTTCTATTTACTCAGCGTTCACTCATTCACATAGGCTTTTTTTAAAAGGCGAAGCCTCTAAATTCACTCCCTCGAATCGTTTCTCCCTTAAAAATGTCAGTACCAACAGACAGATCAAAATTGCAGGGTACCTTTTCACTTGACAATTTTACAGATTTCCATCTTCAAACGTTTCTACAGACTTCGAAGCATTTTTCTCGCAGATCAGATTAACCCAGATCGGAAGTTTGAAGCTCCCTCTGTCTAACCAGCTGAAAAAATTCGTCGTACGATTTTTCCCCGTCGGTTTGTGTCAGTTTGAAGCACGCGATGCACGGTGCTGGAGCGGTACGTAGTCGGACCGACCGTAGAAAAATTTAGGGTCGTTGCTTCTGCGGTTTTCAGTTACGCATTCTTTCCCGAGGTGTGACAACTCGATAAGTGCGACCCACGCGCTCATTGTTCTTGGGATGTGTGGTGGTTCGATTTTTTCCCCGTCTCGTCGTCTCTCTCCATTAGTGAAATTTTTCGCGTAGAGTCTCGGACTCGGTGTGGTGTGCCGGGGATCGTTAGGAATCTAGGTTCTTTTCTAGGAACAGTTCGATTATGCAAGGACACGGCTATACCAGACGCGGCCTGGCAAACACCTAGATTACAGTACGAGGGCTAAGCAGCACACCTATCCTAACCCCGAGGGATGGGTAAACTAACCTCCGTGTGCCTCTCTCTGTCAAGATATTGATCGAGAAACCTTATCGAACGGACTGTGGCATGGATTCGAAACATTTCGGCCGCACGTTTTCGACTGTAATCTCGAGGAAGAGCGCTATTGGATTACACTGCAACGAGTCACGTAGGGCTGACCGTGGTTCCTGGTTGAGTCAGGGTCGTACCACTTTATTTAATAAGGGTCAATTACCCTCCGGTCAACCATGTTAGCACGCCATTGCATAATTTATGAATTATGACCGTCCTCCTCCGTATCCCTCTCTCTCTCTATCGCTTTCTCTCTCCTTTCCTCGTCGTTCGAGACACGAACGCCGCATCCTCCTAAATACTCGACCGTCTAACGTTGTCGGTAATATCTTAAAAGTTAATCCCTCCGCTCGGTGTTTCCGTCACAGTAAATCTGCTCGCCGAGATTTACGTTCGGCCGAGTGTTCGCGCTTCTATCTTTTATACGTATAACTCACATCGCACTCGGCGGACCCTTTGTGCACCCGTCCGGTGACCCGACGACTCTCGGTCCTTCTCCTCTCGCGATTTTTAACAGCGCTCTCACCCGCTTTTCGCCCTGCAAAAAGGCTCCGGTGACGCAAACCTGACACAGTGGGAAAAATGTCCAATCTAGCTGAACAAAAGTCATTTTTCTCAGGTGTTCCAGTCGTGATTTTGGGGATACAGTTTATCAGTGGAAATATCCAAGTACACTATTTTAAGGAATATACTTGTCTTTTGCCTTTTTTATACCTGGTATATATTATACTAACGAAATGGAACATGCGACCCCCGGAAAATGCGAACCTCAGTATCGCACGGAACAACGTTGACTGCAAATCGTCAGTATCACGAAGTTTTCATCACGAAGTGTATGTATAGCACAATGAAAGGTACAGTGACTCGCTCTAATATTCGGACACTCTTAAAAAGACGACAACTTTTTTAATAGTGGACCATACGATTTGAAATGTTCTGGGAAGAGTTCGCACAGTTTCCAGGTTTCGTAGTTATTGACTCTTACTCACCCAGTTTCAATTTATCTTCAAAATTTGTTGGACGTTCTCGCTGATGAACACTGTAATCGCTGGACTGCGTTACTGATTAAAACAGAGAATAATACGAGAGATGAAAGAAACGGATTCATTAAAACAGTAGGAATCTTATAATACGAGCGATGATCGGAAAGCACGAGTTACATTATCGAAAATCGTTCATCTCAGATTTTTGGTGGAATTCTGCATGAAGGGTTTGTAAATCCTGCGTTTCTCTCTATAGCTCAGCAATCTTCCTTCTTCTACAATTCCTACTATTCGATGCTGAAATTGATCACGAAGAGTCCGAACGGCTCCACGGTTTGTTGATCGAGGGATCACGAAGATCTCGTCGATTCGTTCTCCGACCATTGGATCGAAGCGATAGAACCGTAAAAACCGATTTACCACTCCATTTGCTAATCCGTGGTCCAGTTGACAGTGAGATTAGGGTTAATTGTGGCCGCTCGCGAGGTCGTTGAATATTCCTTTAGACCTCCTCAGGATCGCTCGATATGGATTTATGGGGCAGATACACGGTAGCGATCGTTTCAATTTGCAGAAAATTCAAAGCTATCTTGATATCCCTGTTTTCGCCGCTTATGTACCGCGCACTCTTCAAAGTGAAAAAAAGTAGAAAAAAATCGTACATCCAGTTGGGTGTGCCCGTTGTAAAAAGGAGGCTTCGAGCTTCGTATTCATCTCGGTTTCATGCGCGAGAAAAATATCTGGTCCTCGGTAGAGCCGTTCGAAGGTAAAAGTCTGTAAAATATCCGCTAAAAAAGCAATCTCATTTCTGTTTGTATCCGAGCTCAGGAATATGTCAGGCAAAAGCGATTTGAGGGAGCGAAGAGCCGAATCAGCCTGTGTAGAGTGATGCGAATTTATTGCAGAAGAGGAGCGTTCGATAAAAAGTCTGTTGACCGAGCGGATTGCACGCGAGAAAGCTGGGTCGATCGGGTTCCGTGTTTCCGGGCGTTGTACGCGCGCCATAAAACTGCGTGGATGCTCGTTGACGCGTTCCAGATGTTTTATTCTCGTGCGATTCAATTACGCCTCTGGATTTTTCCGATCGGATCGGTTAGCGTCGCGGCGCGGCGCGGCGAGGCGAGACGCGCATCGGTGAACTTTCTTGTTGCGTGTGCACGGGGAAAATGCAGTTTCGCTCGAACCCGGCGCGCGACCAATGTCCACGATCGGAATGCTGCGCCACTCCGGCCCGCTATATTTAGACACGCGAGTTTTAATTGAGTACGCGACAACCTATCGGACGCGTGGTCCGGGGTACCACCGGAGACAGCTGGAGGATAGTATCGGAGATGGAAAAATGCCGGCGACGAGTTTTCATGTTCCCCGCCGCGAGCTGAACGCGCGTCGACCCGCGGCGACAAACGTATCTCTCCGCAATTGTGAAACCTGCTGAGTCACAGTTATGGAAGAGGTGCTGCGTTTTTTGTAGTGTTCCGAACGTAGGGAAGGATAGGAAAATATCAACCCTTTAACTACAGCTATATATTCACAAATGAGTCTGTCTGAACGCAAAAGGAAAAAAAAGAAAAGCTGTACAAATGCTGAGAGGAAGGCAATGTAAACAAATACACACACTTGTTTCATCGACGCAATCTCGATAAAATAAATAAAAGTCAATAAGCGACCCCGTTCCCCGTTAAAGGGCTCGTGCGAGCTCAGCCTTTTAAATTCGAAAATGAAAATTCGTTGAAAATCTGTTAATAGTCAATCGCTAATAAAAGATAGAATACCATTCCAGAGGTGATTATTTCCTGTGGAAAATCATTCTCAAGCGTGGTATCATTCGAACGGTATTCCGAGCCGGTGTGTGTCGGACACGTGAAAGTGAGCACAGGTGACAGCGAGGTGACAGCGCGAGCGCGTACAGACCGGACGAAAATGCATTGGGAGCCTATAAGTACGCGTGACACAATCGTTGGGGAATGTCGGTGTCGGAGGGCCCTAGGTCCTCGTCGGGTCCCACCGTGTCCGCGATCCTGCTCGCGTTCGCGTTCGCGAGCTGGACGCGTTTTCTCGTAGAGTTTCCTCTTGTCCTTCGCGTCTCGCCGAGCGCGATAGAAACGAAAACAACCATGAAATTGCCTCTTGGATTCGTCTCGCTCCGCCTTCGGAGTTGCCTCATCCGATAACCTCGAATTTTAAACGGATCCAGCCGCGCGGCTCCTTTGTGGGACGTTTCCGGATATTACGCGATTGATCTCTCTCTCTCTCTCTCTCTCTCTCTCTCTCTCTCTCTCTGTCTTCTTCTCTGCCTACCGTGCGATTTCGAGTCCTCACGCGACAGCAATCTTGCTCGCTATGATCTGCGGGCGACTGACGAATTGGTACTGGAATAACCGAGCCTTAAAAGTGAATTTATACTGCTTGTAATAATTCATCCATTTTTCCTCTACACTTTAAATCAAGAAATTGCGTTTCATTTATAGACTGTGGATGTTCATGCGAAATAAAAATTGTCTACGTCGTCGGGAACAACAGATCAGTGAAAATGTATTTCTTTGAATAATCTTATTGAATCGAAGAGAACGCAACAATATTTTTAAATTCTTCTAATGTCTTCACTGTTTGGAATTTCACATGAAATCCGCAATTTGTTAATTTGTAACGTATTTAAGAGTCGATAATTCTACTTTACTTTGATCATAAATTTATAAAAGTTTGAAATCTTATCACTGTTGTCGAACTTACGATGACTGATTGTGGTTGGATAAAGTGGTCCTTTTCCACAGTGGAATCAGTTTCCACGAGCCGATTCGCAGCCGCGTAAGCGCTGGACGCTTAATCGCGAAAACGAGCAGCAACCGGAGCCCCACTTTCGATTCGCTGTAGCGCACGAAATATCGGCGAAGGATTAAACCGGCGATCGACACAGTTCCTTTACGTCATCCCTCTCCGTAGCCGTGCAACAACGAGGGCTTTCCCTTTCTTGTGCTCGGCTCTTGGCACTCGGCTCGCCGATGATTCATCGAATCGTTATCACCTCGCGAGATTCGTTAACGAGCCGCCGATCGACAGCGAATTCCATTTGCCTCGCTCAGTTTTTCCGCGAGCTCGTAAAACTGTATTATCCGAGAACTCGACACCTGGAAATGCTCTCTCAAAATCGTTCATCCTCCCTTTCTGTACACCTACCATAGTTGTACACCTAATTTAAGACACTGATGTGTTTGCAATTTTAGGGAATAGATGACGGTAAAATGAATTGATGCTTATCAGCATTGTCTCTTCGTTTAATCGCACCTGGAAGAAAAGAAATATTTGAATGAAAGAAAGTGCGGATGCATTTATGGCTTCTAAAAATGTGAAAAAATTCCAGGATACAAAATTCGACAAAATTTTGTACGATATTTAAATTATTTCTACAATAAAATTTTATTTGATTCTGCGTTCTTCAAATATGTCTACAAAATAGTGATACAAACACGAGAAAATAGTTCAGACGAATATTGCACGGTATTGAATAAAATCTCACATCAATTGTTTCGCGGTGATTTTTCTTTGCTTCGAGTCTCGCGAAGATCGCAATCAATTTTTTCTAAATAGAACTTTATTATTTTTAATCACATCTGTAAATGTACGTCTCTCTTTATGGGCGAGTTTTCCCGGCGAACGTAATCGCCCGTTACACGTGTAAACGGATAATCCTCGGCTCCAGTCGCGAGAGAAACGAGGCGCGCGACGCATATGTATGTAGATTAAAAGGACGGGGCAAAAAAGCGATCGAAGAAAGATGCTGTAACGCTGCAGTTGGCACGCAGCCATTCGCCTTTTTCCCGCTCTTCGGACTGATGGCTCGCGGAAAATATCAATCGCGCGGGAATGGAATTCTTATCTCGCGGCACGCTCCAAAAATGATTCTATCAAACGGGATCGCCTCGCGTTCCTTTCATCGCAGCGAGTGGAGAGCTGAAATTAAAACGGGACACCTCGATTATCGCTTTAAACCTTCCACTGGAAATTCAGCAACCTCGACAATCCCGTACAAACAAAATAATTCATTCGAGGAAATCTATATTAAAAATTTAGATTTATGATACTTAACAGCACTTTTGGTTTTAATCCTTTGCACTCCGAATTATTTTTCAATTTTGTTGCCAACAACTCCGTACGATTTTACGTGTTTCATTTGAAATTAACTTCCGAGGACAGTTCCTTCACTGCTACTTATTTTAAACAAACTTTTGTTTACTAATTATGTATGTGTATACATTAAATATAGCTCTGAAACTTGTGTAATTTATATTTGTGGAACTTATATTTGTTTTTAACTAAATAATACAAAATTAAATAAATAAAGGAAGAACTGAAATACATGTAAAAACCCGTTCCATTTACATTTTTCTTTCTCCGATGTCGAGTCACACTCGACAAAGGAGTACAAAGGGTTAATACATTGAAAATACAGGGTGATGCGTATGAAATATTACAAGCTATTACAGACATTAACTTGAAAGTTTTAAGGAGTTACATGACGCAGATGGAATAATATTTTTCTCTTTCTGTCTTAATTGTTTCAGAGGAATATTATCAATCCTAACAATTTTGATCCAAAGCAGTTTTTACTATTCCATATAATTAGCACGGTTGTTACCAGTGTCCAATACGAAAAAGATTCATTTTGTCGTTGTTTATAATTCCCAGTAGATTCCGAGAGCTAGTAACTTATTAACTAGCAATGACAATTAAGGTTGGTTTACACGTGCACTCCGGAGCAGCATGTTCCACGTCCACCGTCTTAATTCGCTGGCAAACGAATTCGAGGAACGAATTATCATGCCGCGAGCGTCGACTCGAAATAAAGGTCGTCGCGGCCAGACAGGAATTATTTATTCCTTAAATTGAGCAGCGAAATGACGCCACTTCCGTGCGAGTGACATCATTGAGTCGTCGCTCAATGCCGACGACACTGGTTTCCAAAGATATCTCGCGAAATTATCATCGTCGCGAATAAACGCTCGAGAACCTGGACAGGCTTGTAGTATCTTCTTCCTCGCTCGATCGATAGCTGAATGCGACTCGAGGGACGTTTATTCGCGGTGCGATTTTTTTCTCTTCGCTGCACCGGTAATGCACACCGATGCACCGGTGCTTCCCTTTCGCAAAATTCGAATCGAGGAATAACGGATCCGTGACACGCAGGGGTAGTTTTTAGCCGGAAACGGGCAACACGCAGTGACATCCATTCTCCCTTCTCTGTCGGAGGAAAGTTCGTTTGAATAGAGTTACCTTGCGCTCTATCTCCGTCCGGTTTCGGCCGCACACGTTATCGCAATTTGAAAAATTGGTCAGCAACCGTTGACGCAGTACTTTACGCCACGGAAATGCTGAGCTCAGTTTCGCTTAGTCAGGGGGATTGACTCGAATTGATAGGGGAATACAGTTGCTCTCTCTCTCTCTCTCTGCCAGTACCGGATTAGTCACGTGACAGTGTGACACAGGCACGACAGAGACCGCGCCTAAGCGTGGGGGAATGGTGGTGTAGAAGGGCAAGGGAAGAGTGGGAGATAAGTCTTAAAAATTGTACTTGTCGAAGTCTCGTCTAGTCAGGGGAATTGACTCGAATTGAGGGGAATACAGTTACTGTCCAGAGCACGAGAGAAAACTAGCGGGAAGGGCACGGGGCAAGAGGAACGCAAAGGCAATCTGAATGGTCAGGCTTCTTTCCCCGTTCCCTTCCCGCTAGTTTTCTCTCGTGCTCCGCACAGTACCTACCCTCTTTCTGCCAGTACCGGATTAGTCACGTGACAGTGTGACACAGGTACGACAGAGACCAAGCGTGGGGGAGGAATATTGTAGTTCAATAGTGGTGTGGAAGGGGAAGAGAAGAGTGGCAGACAAATGGTAAAAATTGTACTTGTCGAAGTTTTACATACAGTGGAACTCCATTTGCAAAAATTGTCGCGTTTCCAATCGAACAATTTATTATTAAATAAAACCCTAGCTGCACCGAATATTTTTTATTTTTCGACAGACTCCGAAAAGCAAGACGTTACTCATTCTGATCAGCATGTATACTCTTTTTTAAATTAAATATTCACGTTCACAGATTGAGAATGTGCATGCGCGACTATAGATGGGAATATTTGTCAACTTGATAATAAATATATTTTTCACAAAATGCCTCAATTCGATCGCTCAATGTATTTTTATAAAGTATCCGAATATACCTGATTTTTGCAATGGAGGTCTTCAATTGGATAAAATATTCGCGAATTTATCATGTAATATCGCTGAATTCTGGAATATATATAGCAGCAACATTTGTAGCCTAGAATTCGCGTCGGCAACAGTTTTACTTGCAATGTTTTATCAAACGCAACGCGAATCCTCATGCGTGAAACTACTTCATGCGTTGCAATATTAAATAACAGCTTGCATAAACATAATTCGACTTTCTTTATGCGGAATACGAGATCGTCGCGGCGCGTGCATTACACTGGCTGAAATGTGTCGAATCGTAAAATAAAATGTTAGTGCCGCCGTGTGCGAGAGACATATTTACTTACTCAGGCTTGAACATTAATTTTCATGTCGATCACAGTGCACCGAGCTCTGCTGGCATCTGCGAGACACTAAACAGTTGAGAAGTGGACCAGAGTGATAATGCTTTTATTATCGAATAAATTGGTTTAATTACTCGGGGATTTTAATATCACCGATTCCAGAATGAATGAGTCGAATAAAATGATGTCGCGTGTACGATGCTTACATAATAAAGATTATCTACGGTAGATGCAAGAGATAGAAATGAAATAAAAAGTTAATTTCTTCTCCAACAATAAATCAAAAATAGTAGATTGCTATTTTTAAATATTCTTCTAATCTTCCTACTCACGCATTTTAAACTTCCACCCACTCAATGTTCTCATGAATATGTAAATTCCACAGTCTAGAATCACACCTATAAAAATTTCAACTTCTCAGTTTACATATCATCAAATAAATCGTGGGATTTATACTTTTAGATTCTGCTTCGAAATTTCCCGAAATTATATTACAACGTGTGTGCTCAAATAAAATCTATCCCGTTATCCAAAAGATTAAAATATAATATTTCTCATAAAAACCATTTTAAAATTCCAATAATTGTAAAATAAAATCTCGGGGTTGAATTATCTGAAAGATGGAGATCAATTTAGCGTAAAACCGCGCTAAAATCGAACATAACTGCTGTTACCAGTATTGCAGATTCCTGCCAGACCGGGCTCGGATACGGTCGATGTTCATCGAAACGGTCTCGCAATCACCGGCCGATGTCGCCTTCGGATTAAGTCGGCCGGATCGATTGATTCACACGCGCGTAAAACGATTTGCACGGACGATCCAGAACAACCGAGACATGGAACGCGTCACGGGAGCTGTGCAGAAGTTCATTCTGCGGTTTTTTTGCTGATAGAAATCATTCCCGAAGCCACAAGCATTCGATTGAAACACCGTATTCGTGAGGCTTTCCGACACAACGTTGTCCGGTTTTTCGAGCGAGTGGCTAACGGCACCGCAGACAAAAACCTATCCGGGTTTTAGATTCTGAACGGTGCACTCTCATTCCCTCCCACCTGGCACATATTTATCAATCAACGTCCGCCAAGGTGCACCAAGAGCAATGGCAAAAAGAGCATGGTGGTCATTGAACAGGATTGTTCTTCTATCGGTCAGCTACAGCTTCCATGAAGCTTAGACGTTGAAGCTTGAAGAAAATACTTCAATTGCGACCTCTGCTCTCAACTTCTGATAAGATACAGTCAGGGATAATATCAAGTGGACACTCTTAAAAATCGTATAACTTTTTTTAAGACGTTAGACCGACTAGTTTGCTAGAGAATGAGTAAACAAAAATTTTTGTTTAGATTTTATTTGGTTGAAATCGTAAGAAATTTTAAAAATGATGTTTCTTCAACTTTTTTATCGGAACCTGTAACGATAATTTAAAAAATACGTTTTTTAGATTTCGGTAACTTATACGCATACTAAAAGTTTTACCAAAATCGGTCAACATTGCAAAGTTATCGTTACAGGCTCACATAAAAAGATGAAAAAACATCATTTTTAAAATTTCTTGATTCCTACCAATCGCATTCTAAACAAATATTTTTACTCATTTTTTAGCAAACTAGTCCGTCTAACATCTTACAAAATTCAAGTCGTTTGGAACAATTTTAAAGAAAATATGCGATTTTTAAGAGTGCCCACTTAATAGGATAGAGGGATTTTATGTAGTTAGATTGTTTGGAATTATTGCGTCGTTTGAATGTGAGAAATTTTTATCTGTACGGGATTATTATCCTGGTACTTTCTTCAGTTTTCTGTATACGTACATCTGCGAGCATCTACGTGCACTATGTTCTATTATAGTTTTACGAGCCCAAGCTGTTGCCGCGCAGCGAAACTCCTGCACGTTCACTTGCACTTTAGAAAGCCTATCCTTCTTTCCTGCAAAATTCTTAGCGCATTCGTAAACTTTTCTTTTCCCATTTCAGTAATATTATAGCAGCTTTGGGTACTTTTCTTGTCCAGTTGCCCGATTTCTTTCAAACATTATTCGCATATAGAAATCTGAAAATTAATTCCTGGTGTTTTAAATTATTACAATTTGTTACAAGAAGATGAAACCTTTTTGGATTGTATTTAGTGAATAATAGGAGACTATTGGCATAGGAAGTGCAAACGGTACACATGGATTTATTTTAGATCTTACAAACGAGATCAGTCTCAAAAGAGTCTCTTGCATTGAAATATTATTCGCCTATAGAAATCTGATCATCGAGTCCAATTAATATTAGCTTTGATGTGAAGTCTAGGAAGAAAGCATTCTACAGACAGCGTTAGTTGCCAGTCAAAGTTCTTGAGATCCTCTGAAGAAATCTTGTCGCGACGTTCCTCGTGTCATCGTTTCGTCAGCGGAGTTTTCAGGGTTCACGGTTCGAGGACCCCGAAAATGAAAACTTTCTCAACTGGTCGATACTATTTATATCGACGGTCACGTGAGAGCCGATAAAGTCCGTGGATCTGGAAGGCCTCGGTGAGGTTTCAAGGAACGCAGGCAACGCGCTGCAACGCAACGGTGCATGGTCCAGCATGCTGCGACCGAACGGGAACATTCGGCTGCGGGTTCGAGTGACTCATCGTTATATTACGAGCCGACGCTAAACAATTGTGACATGCGCCGCTAACTGTTGAACGGTATCTCGGCAAATTAAATTCAATTAGAGCTTTCGTTCCTTCCTGGTCCTCCTCCGGACTGTACCGCATCAGGCGCCTACTCCGACTCTTCTAATAACGCCTAATCATTTCCCGGCTCTATAAACATCTAGCAAATTTACTGCGGAGAAACTTTACTCCTCTCGTAGTTAAACAGACGGATTCCGAGAACTGGAAAGATGAGAAGGCAATATTGCTGCATCGGACAAATGGCTTGCATTTGATTCTTTAAAAATTATTGCACGGTTGGCTGAAAAGATGGAAAAATGATCTTGGTGTGACTCGCGGTTCTATGTGTATAATTTTCTGTTTAAACTGTGCTCGGTTAAATAGAATCCATTTTGAGATGGCTGAGAAGAAGGAAGAACAGTTTGATTGCAGAGGACCAATTTAATTTAGAAAATTGTTCAAGAAAATTCATCTTGATCAGGCTAAATAGATAAAAGAAAAATCTGAGAATATGACTCGCGGTTCTCTATGCACGATTTTTTAAACACTGCTGTACTCGGTTAAAACTAGTGCAGCTCGTAGAGACTGCAGAGATAAGAGAATAATTCCATAGCAGGAAACCAATGGTTCTTCAGGTGGGGTTTTTAAAAATGATTCCACGTTTCTCGGAAACGATCGATGTCAAGAGCGCAGCGGCGATAAACGCGAGCGTTGATAAACACGTCGATCGGCGATCATGTTATCAGGCTGGTCTGGTATTCGCACGGCGACTAATTATCGCGGGAACGCGAGAGAGCGACGCGACGCGTTGAAATGGTGGCAACTCTCGCCCTTGAATCCGAGAAATATGCATGTGGGTGCAGATTCTGTTACGCCGCGGGACACGCAATCCATTGCGAGCTCAAACGAAGAGTAAACTGTTCGAACTATGGTATCTCTATAAACATTTCTGGCTAGGCGGAGCAAGAACGTGTTGGAATCGAGACGGAGCGCGAGTTCGAGAGAGATAGAAAAAAAGAAGGAATCGATATGTATGTGTTCGGAAGGATGTCGCGGGCGACGGGAGCCTCTCTCGATCGTTTTGCTCGGAGTATCGCGTCGCGTCGGGGACGGGACTACTCTCCGTGACACAGATAATCGAAGAGTAAACCGTCGATTCGATGGATACCCTCGGTCTCACCATTTCGGGCGAAAAGGTCGATACGAGCGTAAGGCCCCGTTCACCGCCGCGGTTAGAGAGCTCTCGGCGCGAAACGGCGGGGGCGTTGTGACAGGACCTTGTCGCGGCCCACACGCAGGGCTGTACCCAACGCTTCTACAGAAATCACAATCTGAGACTCCTGACTGCAGAAAATCCCCAGACCGTCCACTGCGATAGGTCCTTCTCCATTCAACTCCTCAATCCAGAATTTCCAGATGATGGTCTGTTCTTTGAACGAACTTTGCTTCCTGAAAAATTCTACTCGAACTTAAAGTTGTGCAGAGTAGAATAAACAAAGCTTCTGGGAGAATATCATAGCTGTTCATCCCACTCTAACTGCGAGATAGTGAACATTGCCGAATTTTCCGAATGCTGAAGAACATGGTGTGGTTTCCGGAGATCAAGAAATGTTGGAAGGTAAGAAGATGGTCGAGCATACCCAGGGGCAACACCTGTTTCTCTCGGAAGCGAAGGCGTATCGAGCAACATGCGTTTCGAAGCCAGGTGATCGAACACAGCTTCGTGTGGCGAGACGCCTCGAAACCCTTCGCGATCGAATGAACGAGCGAGCGAGCGAGCGAACGAGCGAGCAGGTGTCCGAGCAGAAGGCTGCACCCTGTTTCCTGTGCCGGCCAGGGACGGTGCACTGGCGAGGCTCGATTCTGCTCTACGGTCCCCAGAACCCGAGGAGACCCGTTTCCAAGTACGTGTCGACCGTTTAACGGGTCCCCGGCGCGGCGTTTCTAAACGCGCGGCAATTAAGTTCCGCTTCGCGCTCCGCTCGCCGCTAATTGCCCGATGAATTTCAAACCGCGAGAGAACTGTGAATCGCGGACCGCGGGGCAATCTCGACAGTCTGCGAACTGTCAACGACTGAATCTAACAGTTCCAGAAACTGCTTCGGGCTAGGAGACACCGTAGATTTATTCCCGGTACCGTAACGTGCGATTCGGAACGGTGAATTTCGGATTTTTGCGTCCTGGTTAATTGTTCGCGGAGAGCTGAGGTAAAAGTGCGCGCGGCATTGAGAGTACGAAAAGAGAGCAAGGGAAAGAGAGAGAGAGAGAGAGAGAGAGAGAGAGAGAGAGGCGTATTGGTTATGTAGGCTAAAGCCAGCGATCGATTTCACGAACGATCTTCCCGTACGCAGAAACGAGAAATCAAGGCCGTCACTCAGTGCATCTTCTTCGACGGAAGCGAATGGTTCTTGCTCACTAAATATCACTGGCTAGATCATTTACAGGAAAAGTTGCTGTAAATTCTAGATTCAATGTCTCCGCTGAAGAAACTTCGGGCACGTTCAGGATTTCAAGACTTTCAGGGCTACAAGATTTTCAAGACTTTCAGGACTTCAAGACTTTCAGGGCTTCAAGACTTTCAGAGTTTCAAGATTTTCAAGACTTTCAGGACTCTGAAAAAGACACAAGCCCTGTTTACATACTAGATAAATGATGATTGGGGGAACAACGAACTGGCGAGTAGACAGCAGAGACAGGATCGATTCCGAGCTGTTAATAGGCTGTTCTGGAGCACCGTGAAATATGCTTCCAAGGTCCTAGGGCACGCGACACGGCAGCCGACTACTCGGATCGGCGAGATTGATCAAGATATCAGCGTGTCATTGTCGTAATTCATATCGCGAACGAGAAACGCGAGCCACGGGCGATTGTTCGCCGTGGCGCAACAGTGAAAGCCCACTTAGGGGACGCTGCGCCGATTAACGAGCGATATACATATATAATATATATCGGTAGAAGGGGAGTAAACGTACACACACATACACGAGCATCTTTTGAAGCCGGGGCACGCCCGTTGGAACCCGGTCGAAAATTATCCGTCTGTGTCCGATTTACAACGAGCCGGTCGCCCACGCGCGATAAATCGCGGCCCGCTGTAAATTGTGCCATAGGTGCAGCGATCGACGATCGACGATCGGCGGAGGACACGGCGCAATATTTCACCCCTCACCGGCCTCATTGTCTCGGGCCCTAACGAGAGCCTCGCTCCGTTTAAATGGAATTATCCTGTCTCATTAACCAGCCATCGACGTACTCCTCGATCCAGGCACCACGGGCCTCAGGGTCGATTGTATTATAGAACTCCGATTTTATTGTGACGAAAATGATCTAAAGTATGAAAGTGTATCGTATGGCTAGAGAACAAGGAAAGAATGTTCTTTAGTGGTTCCTCCGGACTTTATTTCGAATTATGAATCATCAGAGTTCGTTCGCCCGAAAGAGAATCCACCTTGACGGCGTTTCCGAGTAAGGCCCGGTGATTTTTCTCGTTCGTTTTCCTGGTTGATTTTTCTGAGAGCCGGTGAGTCAAGAAGTTCGCAACCAGTTTCGCGAGTCTCTTCTTCCGCTTACAGAGATTTCGAGACTCCCATTACGGTCGAGCATAGTTGTACCGTGGAAACGCGGAATTTTATCGTTCCGAGATAAGAGTTGAAGAGCCTCGAGAGGTGTTTCGGCTCTCTGGCGGTTTCTGGCGACTGGATAAGCGACGTTTTTCACGTCGCTGCTTCGAACGGGTATTAAACGTCGATCGAACCGGATACCTTCGTCCTTCCCGTCCTCCAGGAGTCGTTAAGGATTCGTCCGAGGACTCGTTAGGGACTCTCGTCAGCTGCGACGATGTCCCGCGATTTTTCCCCAAGGTCCTCGACTCCGGTCTCCGGGATACGTGGGACGAGAAAACACCGATGGAAAGCTTGTCTCTCCTTATTTCTCTCTCTCCGGGAGCGCTATAGAAAACGATAGCCGATTAGAAGAGCTGCTGGGCTGCTCTCGAGAGCGAGATCACTGTAATTAGACAGCCTCCGCGTACGGGACACTGTATCAATTTACCGGCGCAGTTTCGGTGTAATTTGCGGCTTCCGATCGCGCGAGCGATAATTACGCGATTACATCTTGTCGATAAGCGGACGGGGAAACCGGTGATCCGGAGACACTCGCGGGAAAAAGGATCAGGGGGACAGCGACGACTCTGGGACCACGCCTAAAGCTACGTGTCCATCTGAGAGTAAAACTATCGTGAATTACTCTCGAGAGCCAAATACGTCAGTGTACACGGTGTTGAGAGAGCTAGCGAAGAGCTGCACGAAATACTCTCGGAGAGCGAACAATCAGTTGAAACTCGCAAATGGACACGTTCATTTTTCCCTCGGCGAGCAACTATCAGCACATGAAGCCATTGTATACATATATTAACACATTACATAAATCGGAAACAATGGGCGGGAATTTAAATATATTAACAATTCAAAAATATTTATATATTGACACCGATTTTTAAATTTTTATTAAAAAATTAATTCACCAAATTATTATTATTATACAGGGTTTGGCACGTAACTGTCGCCACGATTTTTCATGTACTTCCGAGAGTCTGACAACAAATTTTTCCTACAAAAATTGATCAATATTTAGTCGGTTACATGTTGAAATATAGAAAACTACAGAAACTATCTTGTTCGACAAAAAATCAAGGTCACCTTGACTTTTTCAAATGGCACCCTATATGTTTGACTTCGTAGGGTTATTGCTGTTTAAATCGCTGAAAAATTGTGGCAACAGTTACGCGCCACACCCTGTATATTGGTAAATATATAGAAATTAGACTCCAGTTACTCATTTGTTAGATCCGAGCGCAAGCACTATCCATGGTTTAGTCCAGCATTTTCCTGGAATTTTTGTTTGCTGGTTTGGCTTTTCGCTGTACTTGCGATCAAACTGGACTGCTTCGCAGTACATCCGGGAAAAATGGTCTAAAACGAATGAAGTATTCCACGAAATTCGGAGGACATTCCGAGTCGATCCTCGGGAATACTAGAATCCCGGTGAACTCAGGGGAATTCGACCTCACGTGGCCGGTGTCGCGGTTGATATCGGGAGGAGACCGCGGAGGAGCTGGATTAACGGGAGAATCGAGTGGTCCGCCTCGCCTCGCTTTACCTTGCCTCGCCTCGAGGAGGACCGACCGACCGCTGGAGACAGAGGACAGCGAGGAAGAAGAAGAAGAAGAAGAAGTAGGAGGCGGCGGCGGCGGCGGCTGTTATACTGTATACTGTATACGCTTTGCCAGAGGACGAAAGGGGGGCACTTTAGGGGGGCGGAGGAGAAAGGGGTAAGGAGGAGGAAAAGGAGTAGAAGGAGAAGAGGAGGAGGAGGAAGGTAGAAGGACTCGAGGAAGGGAGCCCCGTCCATGTCGAGGGGAGAGGGAGAGGAGGAACACGCTCTCCTCCGGTGCACACTCTCGTGGTGACTCCGACCGGCAAAGTGCTCGCGTTCGTGAAAGTCCACAGACGACTTTCAGGGTCGTCTGCTCCGCTCGTTCCTTCAGAACAGAGCCGGCTTGGTCTCTCGCGAAAAAGGAGGCCCAGACACCGAAAGGGATCCTTCGTCGTCGCCTGGCGAGCAGCACGAGCTAGAAAGAGTCCTCTGCTCCTTGCGGACTCGGTCGCGAGAGATCTCCATCAGTCGATCCGCGGAGATCGATGAGACCGACGACGACCAAGTCGACGATCGATCGTCGTCACTCGTTCCCGTTGGCTTCGGTGGATTCGAAACGCGCGTCCAGTTCCTCGACGGGTCGATGCCGCTCGCGACGTCGAGGAATCGATAGATCCCTGGATCCGGAAGATCCCCGCGACGTGGACATGTGGTGATCGGGACCGTGCGCACTTCTTCCGTCGCGAACAAACCGTCACGGAGCCTTGAACAGTTTCGAGCGTGACGGTGGACAGTTATAGTGAGAGACGTCGTCCTATCGTACTCGGCTATAGTGATAGAACCAGTGGCGATATGTCGTCCAGGCTACGAGGTTCCGCGAAGGATAATTCCGATGTCGCGGTGAGGAGAGATCATTTCCGCGAGGATTTGAAATCGTACAAGAACGACACGAATCGGTACCATTTCGGGATGACCAGGCAGAACGACGAGGCCAAAAATGGCCGCGACCATAAAGACCGATCGCCCGACGAAGCGGACCAGCTCTACAAAAAGAGCAGGGAGCATTTCGGCGCCTGGGACATCAAGGACATCGTTCAGGACGACAGACTCGGCTCGAGGAAGCAACCGGATCGGTTCGAGGAGTCGCGTTTAACGAACGGACGGTCCAGGAACGATTTCCCGAAACAGGATCGTCGGGAGGATGATCGAGGAAGAACCGGATCCGTCGATCGGGACCAGTCGCACAGATCCAGGAAGAAAGACACCTGGGAAGGATCCGACGCGAAGGTGTCATTGAAAACGCATCGGAAAAACGATTCCCAGCCGATCGACGAAAGGGATCTGCTTCTGAGGGAGATCGAGAGCCTGGCTGTGGACGGGAGATCGCCCGATCGACGGATCAGGGCGATGATCGAGCGGTTCAAGTGTCGGGAGGAGGAGAAGATGAAGTCGAAGAGGGATCGAGACTCCCTCAGCCCGGAGAAGGAGGAGTATAGATCGAAGAGCATGAGTCGAGGCGATAATCGAGTGGATCGCGAGGACTGCGACAGAGAATTCGGGAGTCAGAAGGAGGATAGAAGGGAGAATCGAAGGACGGCGCGATCTAGGGCGCGGGAAGGTGACAGGAACGATCCCGAAGACGGCAAAAGCCGCTCCGTCGATCGGAGGCTCGACAAATCCAGCGAAGTAATTGGCGAAAAGAACGAGGACTCGCGGAAAAGCGAAGAGACTCGCGGGTTACGATATAAAAGTGATCTGTACGGTTTGGAGAAGAGTCATAGGCGATCTAGAGAGATGGAGGACGATCCTCCTCGCAGGAAGGACAGTCCCAAAAGAAGGAGTTACGCCTACGAAGGGAACCCTGAAGATTTCGACATCAGGATACAGAGATACGAGCGGGCGCTTCTGGAGCCTAGAAGGGACCTAGACTCGCCCAGAAGACCCTCATTGAAGGACTCAGCCGGCGATTTAAGTAGGAAAGAGTCGTTCAAAGACCAGGATCGTCAGGTAACGAGGAAAAGCTCCTTCAAGAGCGGGGACGCGAAGAAAAGTCGAGAGTCGAGCTTGAACAGAAAAACTTCGTTGAAGGAGAACGACGTTCACCGGAAGAACTCATTCAAGAACCAGGACACTGAGAAGTACTTCCGGAAGGATCAGGAACACGTGTCGAGGAGAGGCTCGTTCAAGGAGCAAGGATTCGAGCAGGCCAGGAAGAACTCGCTGAAGGATCAGGGCTCGGATTACGGGCGAATCTCGACGCGGAACTGCGAGAACGAGGAGGAGAGAAAGAACGCGAAAGGACATGGGGTGAGCAGAATAACGTTCAAGGAGCAGGACGAGGGGCAGAGGGTACACTCGTTGAAGGAGCAGGAGGCGGAAGCGGGCAGAGTCGGTTTCAAGCATCGCGACGTTGCCAAGAAAAACTCGTTTAAAGAGAAGACCGTGGAGTTCGCCGGGATTTCGTACAAGGACCACGACGAGGAGGAGGATCCGAGTCAAAGGATCTCTTACAAAAATGATAGCAACGAGCCTGGGAAGGTGGTCTTCCGCAGTTTGGACGATTCGAGACAAAGGACCTCTGCCAACGGTCGTTACGTTGAATTCCTCCCGGCTTCGTATCAAACGGAAGGCGAGGTTTTAAACGAAGAGGTCCTGGATCAAGACAGAAGAAGTCCCTCGAAGGAGCGCGACTCCTCTGCGAAAAGGAGAGCGTCTCTCCGGAGTAAGAGCCATGATTCCACCGATAGGAAGTCGGAGAGACACTCTAAGCCCCTGAGTCCTCCGAAAAGAGACGATTGTCGAGAAAATTGCAAGGATCGAGAGGATTTCGACTCTAACTCCTGGCACGAGAGCAACAGGCTGTTCGCTGCGACGTATCTGAGAGAGAACAGCAAGTATCGATCGAATCCTGAAGGACATTCCGAAATCGAGCGAGATCCTTCCCCGGAAATGGGATCCTACCTCGAAATCAGAGAGAAGAGACCCGGCGAGGTTTTGAATGATGAGAAACAGCGGAATGAGTATTCTACTGTTTATGCTCTGGGGGACGCGGATCAATCGAAGGATCCAGATGGCAGAGTGTCGTCGACTCGCGAGAGAAACGGCGCAACGATCATCAGGATCAGATCTAGTCCTGAGACCACCGTTGAAAGAAGACGTCGACGACGTCCTGCGCAGGAGCTGCACGCGGGCAGACGCAGGCGTTTCGAGGACGAAGAGGACAGCGAGGACGAGGCCGAGGAGGACGACGACGAGGATCCTCGTCGACAGAGGCCCAGGGACCCTTTCCCCCCGGGACGAGGCGTTACCACACCGTCCCGAAGAATCTGGAACTATCGCGAAGGGGTATGGCATTTTCATGAGTCAATCGCGTTCGATCAGTCGTTTATGGTTCAGAAGCGAGAAGCGATTTTCATTAATCGATGGAGGAGATGAGAGAGGGAGAGGGATGGAGGGAGAGTCGTTCATTGGTCGAGTCAGGATTTTCGGTTCCTCTGATTTTCATCGATGACGATGCTGCTACTGGTGATCATGGTGCTACCCAGGCCTAAAGACGGAACAAGCTTACGTGCGCGGAGTGTGGTGGTGGATCATACTGTGAACGGTTCTCCTCCGGGGTTACGTATGTTTGATTTTCTGTGTGGATGGGGTCATTGAGAAGCAGGATATACGCGTTTTGTCTTCGGAGAGGGTTTCCTTAAAGTTTCACAGAGATTAGGCGAATTTTATCGGTCGTTTTGGAATCGCTCCTAAAAATTACTTCTCTGAATTATAGCTTTGTCGATGCGAACTTTTTTACGGAACTTTGAGGGAATACTCTACAAGAATGTTGCTATTAGTCGGAACTATAGTTCAAAATACATTTGTTCAAAGCCTATCAAACATATGTAACCCTCCAGCTCGCCGATCGAATCGCGAGTTCTCAACAGACATTAGCACTGGTGTCTAACATTGCACTGCTTCAGTATGTGATTCTAGCTGAGCAAAATGATCTTCGTCAATTTTTTTATGCTGGTTTTGTATTTGAAAATTGTTCCTCAGAATATTTTCATAATGTTTCTTGTCGGTTTTCTTCTACTGTGTCTCATAATATTTTTACAATATCTTTCGATCATTTTCTTCCCACTTTGAGGTACAAGAATACAGGAAATGTTGTGCTTAAATTATGTTAGTTGCACTTTCTAATGTGCATTTACCAATTTTCTCTGCGCTGTTTGATCGATACTGATCTAATTATATTCGTAAATCTTCAAAAAATTGCTATAAATTTCGAAGCGAATTATTTGGAGTATAATGCACGTTTCCAAAACCTCAATTTGGACTTTTGCTCAGCCAGAAGTGCACTTTAAAGCAACGGTTTCCGCGAGTTGCATCACGCGGCTCGCATCCGCGCGATACTCGGCTGTCCGGCCGCGATGAAACCGACCGAACATGTATGAAACAAGTGAAAGTAATCATGAACGTAATTACTCGTTTATCTCTGTAGGATTATCGGACATACGAGCGCATATGAGCGGAGCCAATGTAGAAAGTTTTGATTAAATTCATAGTAGACGAGTGAAATTTTTTTCATTCCAATCCAACCCCATGCGACTGGTTTTCTCGCGAGCGCGCAAGCAAACAACCAAACAAGAACCGTGCAATTCTACCTCTCCTGCGCAATGTTTCGTTTGATAGCGCGCATCGAAATAATAATCGAGAGCTGGCTATAGATCGATCGGGGTGAAAGTGAGCCGTCCGGTGGCCCGGTTGTCAACGGTCTCGCTAATCCTTTAATCGATACGGTTGGTAGTCGAACTTCTTTTTCGTGTTGATAGCGAACGTTGACTTTCTCGCGACCGTTCTCCTTCCATTTTCAAGCTTCGGCCTCCTGATCACCGTCTCTCCTCGGAATTCTCCAATGAAAATCACTGATTATAATCCTTCTATTGATCGATGAACATTTCTTTTGGAAAAAAGGATCGATGACGTGGAGATTGCGATCTTTTCCCCGGAGAACTGTGAAACTTTTCAGTTCAAAACTTTCGGATACTCTTTTGTACAGGTTTCAGGAAGATGATTAAATTTTTTGATTAGGATCAAATTCAAATTGAGCTGTAGGTGATTTCATCTATGGGAAAGGAGTGATCAAATGGTTACTACGAGCCTTATAGTTCAGTTCGACTGGAATTTAGCGTCTTATTTGGTATGATTGCTGCAATGGTAGCTATAATCAGTACCGCAGGTATAATTAGTATGGCTCAGGTACAATTAGAATGCCACAATAAAAAGGGAATAAAGAATTAAAGAAATCATAACTGTTCGAACATTACCGTATCGATCTTCTCGCTCGATTTTAATCTTCTGCGGTCTGTAAAAGTAAAACAAGAAACTGTCTGCAGTTAATTATCGCTCTACCGCTAGCTCCAGGTGTACTAAAGGTGACTATGAAGTTTCAAGTGAATTCTTCAAATTTCAACACTGCGGCAGTCGATTTACCAACACAGTACTGATCAAATTCATCGTTTTCGATCTTTTTCGATCTATGAAACGAAAACAGGAAATTGCCTGCACTTAATTATTGTTCTACCAGTAGCTACGGGTGTACTAAACGTGTCCATGAAGTTTCGAGTCGATTCTTCAAATTTCAACACTGTGGCAGTCAGTTTTTCTCACACTGTCAAAATCCACTTTCCAACTTCAAAGCGCCGTAGTTCCGCCAATTTTGGGAATTCAAAAGCAGAATTTTAGGGACGCAGTCTAGACTCTATGTTTTGACAAAATGGCAGAAAACCGATTTCGTCGAGCAGGTAGCCTAGAGTAGCCCCCAGGTTTTCAATGTCCTTACGTAATTCCGCGGTCTATTGGGCAACGCGTCATGGAAATGTCAGCGGGCCGCCCACAAGCGGAATGGTCGCGCCGCGTGTAGGACACGCACGCAGCCCGCGGATCACATCTTTCCTCTCGGCGGAAAAAATTCCGCAGCCTTTGTGTCCGGGATCGGGATGATCGACGTCTACCATTGCGATCGATGACGCGAGTGCCGATGGATCCGGCTCGAAATTCTAGTCGAATCATACGATGCCGGGGAATTTTAATTTCGATGATTTTTGCCACGTCAGGGAGAGAAGTGACGCAATCGTTTGCCTCCGTTCGCGTACTAAACTGCGTCACGCGTATTCTCGTACCCGAGAATGGAGAGAACAACAAACCCGGCCGATTTGAATCAGAATTAACAGGCCTGCGGATCGAGGAATCCCGATAGATAGGCCCGATCCTATGATTTGGAAATCGTAGGAGTTTACTCAATCTTCTATTGTAATTGTGTACTGCTTCATAATTGTACACTGCTTCTTTCGTTATGGGTCTTGTTTCTTTCGGAGTTTGAATTTTATAGATCGAGAGTTTTTGGTTTCGAGAGTGAGGTTCTGTTTCTACCAGAAACCAAGTTAAAATCTAATGAAAAATTGAATTGGTTCAAGAAATTATCTTTCGTTTTTGAAATTTAATTCCGCTTGGATCTATACGTTGCGAAAGTATGACATAATTAATTGCCCAAGGTTCCTCCTTTCTGTACCCTGTTACGCAGACTCATGATTTATGTATATCACGAAGAACAATACGATGGAAAAATGAATAACTAAGTTCATACGTTGCTTCTTTGGGAATGGACAGAACGAAATAGGATAACAGAAAGCTGATTAAAATTAATAGCGAAAGAAATTAAAAGACTACAAGTAGAAAATGAGCAGATCAAATATAAAACGGTGAAAACATTTCAAGAACTCCCGTATCTTGCAATTAATCTGATCAATAGGCTGCGAACATTCTTTATCCTATCGGAGCTTTCATCATTTTCTAATAACAAAGATTTGATTGGGTCAATAGAAAATTAATTAGAAACATTTCAAAAGAGAGTTATGTTCGGCACAAGTTTGGTTGGCTCGAGAAGATGAGAGAGGTTAGATGATAGATAGATAGATAGATAGAAGAGAAGATAGAGATCTTATTCGTGCACATCCGGTCCAGTTCTCTTTCAGTAGCATCGTTTTAATCTGCCTGGACGGTCCGAAGCGGCGATCCGCCCGAAACTGTGGAGACAAATGAATAATTCAAGCGGAAAGATACGCGAGAAGGTGTCCCAGGTGATCTCCAGCTGGCCGTGTCGGAGAAAAACGGGGGTATCCGTGGTCCTTTCACTCGTGAGTCAGGACGAAAAATATGTTAATTAGTCGGAGGGGACCGAGCCGGCGCTCGGCCGCGTAGATCATTATTCAGGATTACTATATATAGACAGCTAGAGACACCGTCGACTCACATATTTTCTATCGCGTGTGCCTCTCGTCTACTCGATATTTGGCGATGCGGCTGCCGCCGAGCCGTTCCACGTGGGCGGACCGACCATATATGCCGGCCGGAAGGTTCTTGAACGCATCCAACGCGCTTCGGCTGTTTCCATCTTCCCTTTATCTACCGATAAACGGCTCTCTAAACGATTTTGCTGGAGCCCGGAGATCCTCCAAGTGTCGCACAGTATGCTCCCTGTAACACAAAACCGAGGAAATCTACTCTTTCGTCGAATCGGTCGGTCATACAGTGGGCTGTTTCCACTATCTAGCATAAAGTTCAATTTTGATGATGATCCAGATGTGTGGAATCACAGAATTTGACAGTAGAATGTTCATTTAGCCAGGAAATATAAAAATGATTGCCAAATATAATCTATAATGATATACTTTCGAACCGCGAATGTAATGCATCATGCGATCTAACGCGATCCAGCGCGGAACGATCAGGATCACGATCCGTTCGACCTTTTCACTGGGAGCTTCTTCGAGAATCACACTGCACCATCCCGTCTCTGTTTTGTAGATAGATTTAAAATCCTGGGATACCGAGACGCTTTTTTTTTAAAGTCCAAGGTCTAGGAAATTCTTCTTTGAGAATTGCGTCGGATTACGATTGACTGGCAATTCGCGAGAAAACTGAAGAAATGTTTTGTTGTCTTCAATCGGCCTTCCAGATCTGCCGATAGACTACTTTTTTCTTTTAGCAATTTTAACACGTTGGTAATGTCATATCGGATACCGAGCATCTTTTTCTAAAGTCTGAGATCTAGGAAATTCTTCTTCGAGAAATGCACCGGATGCCGACATGCTTGGTGTATCTAAATTCGGTGAATTTTATTGTTTGTAAACGTTGTCCTCATATTGAAAAAAAATGATTCGTGACCGAGAGGGTTAATCAAGCATTTCCGATAATCTGGTAAAAAGATGTTTCGAACAAAAGTTAATCGATATTCAGTCGTCTATAAACCTGAATAGAAAAAAATTACAAAATATTATGGTCACCTAAGTTTTATCAATGCACTATGTATGTTTTATTACGTATTGTTGTAGCTAACGTCAAGATGAATCCATTGACCTACTTTACTATGACTTTAAATCTTAAAATAATGCTGAAACAGTTCTGACCCGCTAGATTGGCATTTTCGCCTGCTGTGTGTCGCGTCATTCGGTTTGCTGGTGTTACTAGAAGTGGCAGGTTAATCCTTATGTAGCCAACCAAAATGTATTGATTACTTAAAACCTTTTGTATTTAACATGTTTGCACAAAGTCTTATTTTAAGACCATAAATTAGCGAACAAAGAAAGGACATTCAGACTTTGATAATATTTTTCGAGGAACATCAACAAGTTGTTGAATGAAATGCAGTAAATGGGTACCCGGAGACCACTAGCTACACACGGGTTAAATTAGTCAACACGCTTCCATCATTAAAATGTTTCATTAAATGAAGGTGCGTTACCTTCTTCACGGAATGATAAAACAATTTACTAAAAAAGAAGTCATAGAGTCTCCGAATCCAGCGAGTTCAGACAGCAAAGTATATAAAATTAATTTTACTATAATTTCAATAAATCGAAAGATTGTTGATAACAGACGGTTTAGGAAACGATTGAACCAAAATTTCGATTACGCCGAGCTCACGAAAGCGGAATGGACAAGTCGAAAAGTGGTCGCGATCGTCGAACGTGGCGAGCCGCTGGCAGCCAGCGGCTAAACAATTAAAAACTTTTCCCAATTACCGGACTCGAGCTCCGACCTTGTCCCGTTTCGCACGTTATTATGAGCGCCGCCAGAGGATGATTCAATTTTCCTCTATACTCTTTTTTCCCCCTCCCTCTATCTCTCTCTCTCTCCACGACTCTCGCTGGGTTAAACTATCAGACCGTGGATTAGAAGTTCTCATTTTCATAAATCGTTGCGGAACTGGATTATGGAAAAAATTTGTTGGGCTGCGAATGGGAGCAAGGAACCGGAGATACCTTAACGATGATCGTAACATTCGTAACATATGTTTCTTACCTGTAACTTAGTTGCTGTTATCCTGGAATGACTCTAGTGAAGAGTCTGCTATACTCTGTGTTTCGAAATTATAGCAGTAGAAGTAGCCTAACGATGATTGGTCAATTGTCAATCCCACTCCTCATGCTCTAGGATAATAGGCTGTATGTTGTAAGGCCAGAATGAACTACTATGAACATTCTGAAAGTATCGTATGATTAGATTAGGGCGGTGATCGGCAAACTCATTAGTCAAAAGAGGCAAATATCAGCGTATTGCTGACGATTTAGATGTCTTATACAGCCAAATTTCTTTGCAAGAACGTTTCTAGAAGTTAAAAGAATGTTTCTAGAAGTTAAAACTACGTACACTGAATAAAACTACACATACTTTATATAATAATAATCTTATTGATTTGAATTTAGATATAACACACTGACTGATTCAAAATCGTATTAAAATACTATTAAATTAAAATACAATAAATTGAGTTTAAACATGTCATTTGTGGAAGAGCGGCAGTTTGCCGACCACTTGATTAGGGGATGGTCATTAGAGCAATTTGACACAGTAGGTAAATGAAAAGAATTTAAAAGCATCAATGCACTAGGCTGAGCTTATTAAAATTCTGACAAGAAGAATGAAACTTTTTAAACAATTTGTATCCGCATAAAGATCCACAATCTAATGATCACATCAGTTGTTCATTCCATTCTATCATCGTGGAAGACGAGTGAGATACACACCTATTTCGAACGTCATTAAAAATTCCTCTCACTTCCCTTCTTTCCATAAACGGACTATAAAAACCGTGTCCCCCTCGATCGATTGGAAGGTTTCCTCTAATCCTTCATCGACTGACATTTCTGATGATCCAGACCTTTCACCGTGTCGTAATTATCATGACACTATCGCGAGGCCTCCGCCATTTTTAACAAGCATGAGTCTCATAATCAGACTGCAGATTTTATGCATTTATCACAAAAATGTGTTAAACTTCACTTTGGAGGACCAAAAATTTGAAACTTCTGTTTTCATGTGACCCTAAAATAAAATTTTAGTTAAAAATAATAATACTTTATTTTAGCCTCATGGCTAAGAAACTAGACTTGGTTTACGTAAACCTAACCAATACAATTCTACCTTAATTCATTTTTCCATTCGCTCGTTCGAATAGATAAGAAATAAGAATTATAAATTAAATTGGAGCGGAACAGAGATTTATTTCCTTTCTTAATATGTTTATAACACTATGTAATATACAATATAATGTCTTTAGTGTTTTAGAATTACACCTACTCGTTTTTGTCATAAATGCATAAAATCCGCTGTCTACTCATCACTCTCCTTCCCATTGTTTGTTACCACTTTCTACTATATCTAAATATAATTATAAATTAAAAATGTATGTTTTTTTTAATCGACAGAGTTTACTGGTTCGAAAGTTCGGCGCGTATGAAGTTGGCGCATTTCGAGCGTTTTTGACAGGGGTTTTCTTGGTTTTTCGCAGGGCGTGCTGATCACGGACGTAGAGGAGGGCCAGCCCTGTTTGCAGTGCGGGGAAACGTGTTCAGGATTCTCGCCGCACACGTGGAGGTAAGCTTTATTATCGCACGCAAACGGCCGGATATAGGAAAAATAAAAGCTCTGTTGCTGCGCCGCGCCGCGCCGGCCGGATGGTCCACTATGCAAAGATGATAAGGCGCCAGCGTTCCGGACGCCAACCGCGTTATCTCAGCGGTGGATCGCCGATCGCGATCGAGCCGGTTCGACGAGTTGGGGACCGATGCTCGATAAGTTTATTTAACAACGGCGCTGTCGTGATCAAATACAATGTACGTGCCTGCGGAGATCGGGAGATCTCTGGCCAATCTGATTCCTGATGGGCACGCGCCCTAACTGACCATTCGTATTATAAAAAATGCAGTACGGAATAAAGCACATAAGTTTGCTTATTTGTCGAGCAAAAACGGGTCGGCACGGATCGTGTGTAATAATAATTATAGTAGCAGTTGATGAATTTAATTTGTCCCATAATAATAGTAGCAAAAGAAAATAAATATAGAACGCAACATTTATTATAAAAAAAACTAGATTACATTAAACAATAAATTGAAAATATTACTCCTAATTTTTATCTTGAGTGTCCAGATAGTTTCTGGATTTTTCAATAATTTCTTTACTGCATTTTAAACTTGTAGGTAGGGTTCCTTGGCTGCGAAGCTTTGTTTTCCCTGTTTCTTTTTTGCTTCCAGCATAACTTGTTTTTTTTTTCATCTTACATTTACAATGGGTTGATATTCAACTGAAATGAAACAATTGATTTCGATCAGCAGATAAAATTAGAAAGAGTAATTATAATTCGTGATAATGAGGTCAACTTAAAAATTGAAAGATCTGTCAAAAAAATGACAGATGTCATGAAACATTGATTCTGATTGAACGCCTCGCAATTTTGCGCTACAACGTAACTTATAGCTGCATCCGCCAATAATTCCCGTTTAAATATGGGACAGAAGGAGTAATATTTTTAATGTTTTTTAAAAAATATTGAATATTCACTAAGTACAAGGCAGTATGGCCATTATGTTGGTCAAACTCATTAGAAAAGTGGTTCGAAAATAACGCGGGGAACTGTAAACAGTAAGAGGACCAAACACGTAAAAATTGGACAAGATGGTTGCCATTCCCGCCAGTATTCCCAGCTAATTCGCAGCAGCTTCGTGCACTTCCATTAGATTAAAATGTTCTATCTTGGAAGTGGCGTCGACGCTGACACATTTCGGGGTCTCTCGTTTTCCCACGTTTGTTGACGCCTGTCGGGATCCACCGGATTGATCGATGAATCCCGTCGCCGGTCAATTAGCCGTGCGCGCCGTTTAACACGGTATATCCTTGGTCCCTCTAATCAAGATATCAGGTTTCCTCGATAATTATCCGCGTCCATTAGCCGCGACGCGGAATTTTCAAGGCGTTCGATTAAGCGCGGAGCAGACCAGCCTCGTCGAAAGAAAAGGAAACGTTACCGGTGAAAAATTCAATTCCAGAAGTACTCGGTAGCTTCTTACCACTATAGTCTGCTCATTTTGTGCCGTATATTGTGCATCAATATGTTGCGCATGAAACGACCCTTGAACTTTTCAAATAGATTTCAAATAGACAACCAATTTATGAAATAAAACTTCATTAGACCGCGGTTTTTTACGCAAAATTAAAAATTCCAAAAAACTGGAGCAAAATAAAAACTGCCTCCTACCCATTTTAATCACGAATACAACAAATCCGCAGTATACTTATTATCTTTTGATGATATGCAATCTGCAGTCTTTGAATTACTTCAAATCTCTGAATAAGTTGATTTTACGATTTTTAAAATCGTACGTATCGTTCATTTATAAGAAAAGTGACACTAAAACAAGTATAATAATAAATATATATATTGTGGTCTACATACTTTGTAACTAATGTACATGACAATTAACCCAGTATCGAAGTAACAACAAATTATTTTACATTTCTAAGTTGGTTATATACAATAAAAAAATGGCAATTTCCTTTCTTTAACTTACAGTGAACCACAGTAATATTCGGACACTTTTAAAAGGACGCGAAGCTCTTTAATATCAGATCATACGACTTGGATTTTTGTGAGAAGTTAGAGCAATTGGTTTATTACAAGACGTGAAAAAATTTTTGCAAAAATTACAGTTGGTTGGAACTACGGAGAAAATACTAGAAGTTGTTGCGTACAACAGTGCTGTGTAACTCTGTATCAATTATACATATTCTGAAAATTTTATCAAAATCGGTAGATGCGGAAAAAAGCTACAGGCATTGCATGATGCAAAAATCTTTAGCATCTTTAAACGTTTGTAGCTTATTGCACCGTTGATCGATTTTGATGAAATTTTCAGAACATGTATAACTGGCACAGGTCTACAAAATGTATTTTTTAAATTTTCAGTATGGGCCCCCACAAAAAAGTTGTAAACAACAGATTCCCGTATTTTCTTTGTAATTCCGATCAATAGCAATTTTTGAAAATATTTCTTTTCACATCATGCAGTAAACTGATTGGTCTAACTTCTCAAAAAATCCAAGTAGTATGATCTGATATTAAAAAAGTTATTGTTCTTTTAATACTGTCCGAATAATACTTTGCTTCACTGTATGTCACTTTTCTTCTGAATGAATGATATATTATTAATCGAAGTATTACAGAATTGTTGGATGAAATCGATATTATAACAGTTTCGGAGTGACGAGGCTTCACGGTCCCGTGGGTCCGCGGGTAAGACCGAGGGATCGAGGATCGTAAGATCGAGGTCGCGAGACAAAGAAAGCGAGAGGCGAGGAATCAATGGTCGATCGACGAGACCGTATCGTTCCTCGGATCGTGCTGGAACTGTTAACCGCGAGAGGCTGTGCAGCACGGCGCGTCCATTATCCGAAGCGTAACTGAGCAGCGGTGAAATTACCGGCCGGTAATTACCCTCCGTGACTTACGGGCCAGCAATGCGGTAATAACGAATTAATTGGCCTCGGGTGGAGAACACAGGGGCGGGAGGGGAGAAAAGGAGGGGGTAAGAGAGGAGTAGCGAGTGCGGGGGAGGGACCAGTCGCTCCTTCCAGCGAGTCGAGGAGAAAGGTGGGACAACCGTGCATGCACCGCCCGGTGCATTTATAGCATCGAACAGATGGATTCACAGTTATATGCCACCTAAAGCCATCCGAAGCCGAACGAGACCAAAACGACATGAAAGCTACATGGGCCTCACCTTCTCGCTCACGCGTCCCGTCTCCGAGCGACACGTGTCTATATCCGGACTTTCGAATTCAATTTTACACCGCGTGGGATGACCCTCGGACAGCCTCCTGGGACGTCGAATCCGCGAAAAGTTGACCCTTTGAGCGCCACGATTTTTAAACAGATTATTGACCGGCGTTGATTTCATAGTTTTTTAAAGTCTATGGGCCATGAGGATTTTTTCGTGAACCAACAAGTCCACACAGTTTGGGATTATTATGTAAGAGACGATTTTTAAGCTCCCTTTCAGTACAGCAGAATTCTTGAAAATTATTAAAAATTCTATTAACCCCCGGAGGTCGGGTTATTCTTCTAACTGTACAAATCGATGACGTTTAGGACCACTCGCTGCTTTATTTGTCAATTTTTTAGAACGTACTTTTGAAGGTACTTGACACGTTAATTTAATGCAGTACAACGTAATATTTTGCCAAAAACGATGACATAAAAGGGAGAAGAATACTCATAAATTTCTGCGACAGAACGTAGACACTTTGCAAATCCGCCAACAAACAGATTAAATTAATCAATCTTGATTTTGATAAAAATTCGAAGAGCTCGCTCGTTACTCTTCTCCGTCATTAGCGTGCCGGCGGTTCTTTCTCTTTGTCCACAGCGTTACAAATTCTGCTGTTACGTGGGTTTGTAAAAACAGGTCCGCAAGGCTAGAGACACTGTTACAATGATTCCGGGACACGGCTCGCTTCAAAAATAAATCGTTGACATGCGCGAGCGTGGATGCTACTAGCCGGTCGTCCGGTTTTGCTTGTCTCTCTGCTCCCGGATAAATTTAGATAATTAATCTGCCACACTCGATTGGCATTTCTCTTCCCGCGTTGTTACAGTGTTGCGTCCCATTCACGAGGAGAGCGTGTCGTCGCGGAATGGGTCTTGCGTACCGAACAACGCGCGATTTCGTTTCCAGCATGCTCGATTCGGCCTACATTCTGCTTGTAATGCCATTCAGGCTTCCGCGAGGAGACCAACAACTCCAGAAATAAGCTTCACAGAATTTAGACGGCGCGCCGGTCACCGGACGACGGGGGTCTAACTCGATTTAGGGTCATCAGACGAGAGGCATAGTGCCTTCGATAATTACCATCGGCAGACCTAGCCTGTTCGATCAGGGAGAAATCCCTAAATTTTTTGCTGAAATGAACTTTATATGAATTTTATACCGTGTATTCATCGTAGGTGTCTGTTTACTGTACTCCTTTGGTATTCACGGCTATAAAATAATACTCGAACTGATGTGGGCTGAAAATATTCATAAATATCCTCCACTGCTGTACTACTTCGTCCACAGCTTCGAGAAGTAGGATTCCAGAAATACAAACAAGATGTACATTTATCTTGTAATTACAGCTACTTCGTTGCCTGGATATTCATAGTGGAAAAATAGAATTTCCTATCGACATAGCAGATGTGAGTAAGCATGAATACATATTGAACTCTAGATAAAACTGGTCTTTCGTAAAAATGATGATCGTTCTATTTGAGTCACGTGATATCAGGAGATTAGCCAAATGTCCAAGTAATAAATTTATCAAGTATTTTTCTTGCTGAATGAAACGATACGTTTCCGAGTATGATGGGTCGACATCTATGTCGAATCTAGATTAAATTCCCCTTGGAGTTTCTGCAGAGTTCTGTAGTGAAAGATGTGGAAGATGCACCGAACAATTTTTGCAACGGAATGGAACTGTGGCAGGCAGTCCAAATACAAAGATTTCTTGGCTAAGGTTTTTTTCTCTTCATTCTAAAAGGATTAGGCGAGTCCTGAGAAGGCCAGCGAGACAGTAGCCGTTGTAAATTCACTGTCTCATCAAGCCTGCACGTGGCCACGCCTGGGTTTGCCGAGGTGCAGCAGGGCTACGCCTATGCTCGACGATAATTTGCGCAATGGCAGACCCGCAGACCGATGTTTCGTTTGCCGTCGTTGGCCATCGGGTTGCGTTCGCATAGGCGTCGTAATAAATTTCTATCGATTCGAGCCGGTCGGGAATATGTGTGCCACGGCTGATTTACTGGCAGAGAGGAGTACCGTGTAATCTACATAGCTTGGGCAGCTGTTTATCGAAGACAGCCGTCTCTCTATGCTTCCACAGCACCAGGCAGCGCGGCGAGCACGTGCTCGTATTTATAGATTTATCAGTTGCCAAACACCGGCGGAAGCGAGCCGAAAGCTGTTAATCAGCCACGGTCTCTATTTGCGGGGGATCTTAATTCGCGGCGATAAGCGAACGCGAATCGTTCGATTGCATTAGCTGCAGGCGGACTTCGCGAGCTCGTCGCGTTCCAAATGACTCGGACACCTTGCCAGGACCTAGTCCAGACCACGCGACTGTACATGCAGCTCCTTTCTGCTTGAAACAATAGTTAACACATCATCTGCAACCTTATTTTCATCGACGCCGTCTGCAACTGGGTCGTTCATGTGCGCAACTAATTTTTGTTACTACACGCATTGATTCCGGACATAAACGACGCTGGTTTCAGACGGAGGATTAAAAGCAAATCGTTTGATTGCATTAGCTGCAGGCGGACTTCGCGAGCTCATCGCGTTCCAAATGACTCGGACACCTTGCCAGGACCTAGTCCAGACCACGCGACTGTACATGCAGTTCCTTTCTGCTTGAAACAATAGTTAACACATCATCTGCAACCTTATTTTCATCGACGCCGTCTGCAACTGGGTCGTTGATGTGCGCAACTAATTTTTGTTACTACACGCATTGATTCCGGACATAAACGACGCGACGCTGGTTTCAGACGGAGGATTAAAAGCAAATCGTTTGATTGCATTAGCTGCAGGCGGACTTCGCGAGCTCGTCGCGTTCCAAATGACTCGGACACCTTGCCAGGACCTAGTCCAGACCACGTGACTGTAAATGCAGCTTTTTTCTGCTTGAAACAATAATTAACACATCATCTGCAACCTTATTTTCATCGACGCCGTCTGCAACTGGGTCGTTGATGTGCGCAACTAATTTTTGTTACTACACGCATTGATTCCGGACATAAACGACGCTGGTTTCAGACGGAGGATTAAAAGCAAATCGTTTGATTGCATTAGCTGCAGGCGGACTTCGCGAGCTCGTCGCGTTCCAAATGACTCGGACACCTTGCCAGGACCTAGTCCAGACCACGTGACTGTAAATGCAGCTGTTTTCTGCTTGAAACAATAATTAACACATCATCTGCAACCTTATTTTCATCGACGCCGTCTGCAACTGGGTCGTTGATGTGCGCAACTAATTTTTGTTACTACAGTTTCGAAAAATCTATAAGAATGAACGTATTGTATTGGACGTATTGATTCCGGACATAAACGACGCTGGTTGCAGGCGGGGGGTTGAAAGCAAATCGTTCAATTGCCACCTTGCCAGGCCACGTGGCTCCACTTCCGAGTTCGTTCTGCTTCGAACAACGATTCCCGCGTCCTTTGTTCCAGCCGCAGCCAGCCTAGGTCTAGGCTACGCGTCGCTCGGCCTAGTCGTAGGCCTTGAGCACCACCCTCGATCCAACGTGATCTAGGTTTAGCACGGTTCAGGCTTGACGTTTAACCTCGACACGAGCTGGACGTCCGCGCGTGGGCGTGTAACAGAGCCTTCGGAGCTAGATGGATCGCCTCGATTCGCAACCGCGAATTCGAGAACTCCGAAGATCAAGGCTTTCCGGTTCTCGACGGACGGGCCGGTTTCCCGTCGATGATCCCACCGTCGGAGGATCGTGTAAACGAGACTTCTAGGTAACCGATTGTGTCGCGAAATGTGTACCGACAGCGAGGCACGCGCCTATTAGCGACGACGCGCGACGCTCGCCGAGAAGGAGCTCGTGCGTGCCACGGCCGCCAGCGACTTTCCAAGTCACTATTGGATTACGCGTGTGCCATTAGCCCAGAATCAACCAGCCCTAATTCGATACAAGCTCGCCGGGGAACTGGCTGTAATCTCCCGAGCAGTCGGCTCACTGGAAACCCGGTTGCCCCGTTTTTCTGTCGTCGCGGTGTGGAAATTGGTGTAATTGACTCTTAACCTACCCCAGTTGCATCGTCTTAAGCGTATTAGCATTCTTTGTTGATTTAAAACGGTCATTTAGAAATTTTTCTGTCGGGTTCTCTCTCTCTGTCTCAACAAATTTAGTAGTTCCAGCTCCTGGGACCACCCCCTGGAGCTACATCTGCCTATTTTATTTCTAGTTTGTAGAATCCTCTGGGAAGGCGTGGTTGTACTTCTCGCGATTTTGGAGTTAGGGTAGTAATCCATAAATTGCTCTCCCTGCCTGTGGAGATTCTCTGTAGTAGGCGTGGCTTAATTTCCGCCGGTTTTCACGGAGTTGAGATAGTGTTCCACAGGGTAATCAGTGCATTCGTGTACGCTCATTTTCTCTCCCTCTATGTAGATCGTGTCAAGTGGGCGTGGCTACGGTGCTCTTAATTTTTTTAGAGACAGGCTGTCGGAGATTTCTATGGGGACTATCTTGAGTGGGCGTGGCTTAAATATTTCCAATTTCAAAGGGAGCTGAAACAATGCCCCATGGTACAATTAGTATTTAATTAGTAAACTAGTATGTAATTTGTTGTAAGTGGGCGAGACTTCTTTTCTCCGGATGCTGAAGGCACCAAGAAAGTGCCTCGCAGAAGAATCCTTCCTTAGTGTATCCGGCAATCTTATTTCTACCTAACCTTACCTCTATCTAACCGGTATCTTATCTCTATCTTTATCTCTGTTCTATCTGAACACAAATTGTCTTAAATAGGCGTGGCATCATTGCTCCAGCCTCTAACAGAGTCAATCACAAAACACTACCTCACAGGACAAATTATACCCAGCCGTGAGTCTTGTTCGTGCTTCACGTACACCCCCAATTAATCACTACATCATCATCAATTCCTAAACCAATCGGCTCATCAATTGCAACTATCAGTCACCAATCAATTCCTTTATACCAGCAACGACAGCTCAATCGTGCGTACATCTGCGCAACGATCTCGCAGCAAACCTAGATCACGATTTCAAGGATCAAGGGTCGTCGAAGGATCATGCAGAGAGTCCAGCAACCGGTAGCACTGGCTCGAAGTAGCAGTAGCTCGAAACCCGAGTCACGCAGTCGAAGAAGCGGATCGCGCGCGCACAGGGCTCAGCAGCAGGAGAGCAAAAGCAAAGAGAGAGAAAGAGAGAGAGAGAGAGCAAAGGCAGCAGAGAGAAGCCGTGAGTCATTCGCGAGCGAGCTAGCTACCTCGGCCGACTGGCTGCATCGCTTGTCTCCTCCTCGCGGCTAGCACACGCCTCGCGTGTAGAGTGCACGTGCTCCGATATGTGCCAGTGCAGGGTCGCTGTCGAGCAGCACCGGCGCGCGAGTCCGTTTTCGCGTATTCTCGGCGAACGTCGCCGTCGACGTTACTCCCCTTGCCACCTGTCGCCAAACAACCGACGACGAACCGACGACGATTCTCCTAAGAGTTGTTCCTCGACGTCTTCGTCTTCGTTGCTAGGCCGCGATTATGCAAGCTGCCCGCAAGTGAGTGCGTGGGACGATCACAGACTACGATGAGCTGTACCTGTTGCATGATCGCGGAAGGTCTGGCCTGCTATCGGGAAAAGTGATGTGAAGAGTGTTGGAAGACGTTGACGGGACTTGGCGTATCGGGGAACATTGTTTCTGGAAGACTTTGCTATAGTGTTGCATGTGTAATCATTCAAGTATAATCAACCCAGGTGATAGAGCTGCTGTCAATGGACTCTTGAATCACCAGAGAATAGTTCATCAATTTTGGAACTGCAAGAAACATTATAATAGCTCCAGTTAAAACTGATTAGAGAGCAAACTGACTCGATTGGAGTCGTTCTACCTGTTGCACGATTTGCTCAGGTGCAGAAACTTTCATGTATAATCAACCCAGGTGATAGAGCTGGTGTCAATGGACTCTTGAATCACCAGAGATTAGTTCATCAATTTTGGAACTGCAAGAAACATTATAGTAGTTCCAGTTAAAACTGATTAGAGAGCAAACTGACTCGATTGGAGTCGTTCTACCTGTTGCACGATTTCCTCAGGTGCAGAAACTTTCATCTATAACCAAACTAGGTGATAGTGCTGTCAATGGACTCTTGAATCACCAGAGAATAGTTAATCAATTTTGGAACTGCAAGAAACATTATAGTAGTTCCAGTTAACACTGATTCGAGAGGAAACTGACTCGATTGGAGTCGTCCTACCTGTTGCACGACTTCCTGAGATACAGAACGTTTGATCTATAATCAACCTAAGTGACGGGGAGAGTGTTGGTGTCAATGGACTCTTGAATCGCCAAAGAATACTAGATCAGTTTTTGAGTTTGTATAGTAATTGCAGTAAAAACTGCTGTGGAAACTGGCTCGATTAGAGTTGTTCTACCTGTTGCACGACTCTCTCGGGTGCAAAAACTTCGATCTATAATCAACCTAAGTGATGTGGAGAGCGCCAGAGTCAAAGGACACTTGAATCACCAAAGAATACTTGATCAGTTTTAGAGTTGCGAAACAGGAGTTTGTAGTGATTGCAGTAAAAACTGCTGAGCGAACTGGCTCGATCAGAGTCGTTCTACCTGTTTGCGACGACTGCTGTGAGTGTGCAGGTGACACGGAATCATAAGGGAAGAAAGGTGCAGCTGTTAACACTTTAGCTACTGGAAGCCTATTAACCCTCGACCGTCCCTCGCGGCAATTTGACACAGTTTGCACTTCGTGTTACCAGCCGGGAACGACGGGAATGGTCGCAGACTGCGAATTTCATGGTCTCCTGAGGGAAGCCATGAAATGTCAAACTCGTGATTCTCGAAATTAGTGAAAGATGTTCATTCTCACAGTCAATTATTCACGTTTCTCTTGGTCCTTTTACCACTGTGTCAACTTGACCTCAAGGGACATATATATAAATTCGTACCTAAAAAAAAATCATAAATTCAAAGAGGGTTAACATTCAAAAGTCAAAGTGAAACTTAATCGTGTCAACATCGTCACACAGAAACTCCAAAAGAAGTTCAATGCTGGATGCTTGCTTAAAAGTTCTGCCTCGTCGCTCCAGAATAAATTCCCAAGCGAATTACCACCGAGTTTGATCAACTATCAAGTGATTGCCAGTAGATAAAGTGTTGAGAAATTTGTATTTCAGTTCGCGGGACCACTCGGATCGATTCGAGCGGGCACCTGTTGCTCCGTCTCGCTCAGTCGCTGTTCCGAGACCAGGCCAGAAGGTAAAACTGATTTTGCAATCCGAGATTCGCGGATCGCGGCGACAGCCCAATACCATCTCCATAGATTCCGCGGCGCAATTAACTGTATCGGTCTTGATCTACGGGGACACGCGTACTTAATCGACGTATTTACGCGCACTTGTGTGCGTCTGCGTGTGTCGCAGAGATTCTCTGGTATATACCTGTGGCGTGGCGCGGTCCTTAAGGCGGTTGTAAACAGCGAGATACAAGCGCGATGCTCGTCACTGTCCGTGATTCACGGAGATACGATCTCGCGGCGAACGTTTATGCGAAAACCAGACGCGGGAGATACCGTCGTCCGTTATGGTCGCGGATCGCGGCGCGACTAACGCGTTATTGTGCGCGTTAAACTCGGTCGCGCACTGTTAACATTCGTCTTTATGCTACATCCGACGCGGATTCGCATGAAGCTCGATCCACACCAACTCAAAAAGAGCAAGTTATTATCAAAAAAATTGTCTTATGCTATTTTAAATTCTGACTGACTCGTACCCTCCAGTTTCCGAGTCATTTCAAAAAATGTATCTTCAACCCTCGTCTCCGACAGCAGCCTTCACCCCGCCCCCTGAATTTGAACGTTAACGGTAAACCTACCCAGCACAAAAACCGATTGAACTGTTTTAGCTTACTGTTTTACATTTTGTGCAATTTTTAACACAATATGTGCCGAGCAATTTCATAATTTCAATAATTGTAAAATGAAAAATATAAAACTGGTCATTTGACCGGCAGTGGTAGGTTTACTGTTAAACAGATATTCCATATACTGTCATTAGAACCGTCTCGTTTGACTCGAACAAACCGTACAGTTTCAAACGCCATTAAGTAATCTGTTAACGCATTAATTTCGAAGCAGCGTCGCTATTTTTATTCGAAACATTTGTAGCCAGTGTCCGTGACGTTGTCCAGCTATTTCGAGCGGAAAACGGACGATTAATATTCGGGCGATAAGTTTTCCTTGTCCGCACACGTTCCCTCGCCACGTGCTCGGTAATTGCGAAATTCTGTAAAACTATCGACAGAGTTTCGCGATCTGTGGTACCTCCCCGACCGCGGCTTCTCGATTTGCACGTCGGAATATCGAATGACGAGAAGTCGCTCGCGTTTCTTTCCATCCAGTAAATCTCTCTCTCTCTCTTCTGCTGGTGATAGGAGGAGAGAGAGAGTCTATTTTAAATCGGGCCACCTATCGCTCTCGTTTTGAAGCGCACTAAACGGTGATTTACAGCCGCGCCACCGTAGACCCCCGCGATAAAACACTATTTCCAGCGTTGGCCCTGGCCTTTTCGACGAAAACTCACGGCTAAGTACCTCCACGGCCAACGTCTCGATCATTCGCGTGATCCCGTTGACACTTCCAGACCTCTACAAGTTCGCTGGAAACCGTGACCAGGATTTTTTCCGAAATCACTGTCTGCCTGTCGAGTTGCGGGGGCGGCGACAGGCGCCACGGTTCGGTTTCGTGAAAATGTTATCGACAGTTATTCCGTTGGCTCCCGCCGGCGGCGAATAAATGTTTGCTTTACCCGTTCGCAGTCGAACGCCGCTGACTTTGAAGTTCCCGCTCTTTTTTCTCTTTGATCGCGCGGATCTAGATCGCTCTATGTCGGGATCGTTCTGCGTCGATCTCGATAATCGGGTCAACGTAATTTCTTCCGTATGCGGTGTGAAAGTAAAACAATTGTCTTGTGGACAAAAGTATAGAATTGTCACTCCTTTGACGACACTGCATTTGCTAGAATGATACCTGATTGCCTAAGAAAAAAATTCAAGCACAACTTCAATTGAAAATAGCGTCTATTATTCCATAGTGTCTCACTGTTTCTCTAAAATAAGCCACGTTAACGAGGAGAAGCTCTCTTCCTTGGTGCTGTCCAATTGATTTTTCCACTTCGCGTTGCGTTGAATCATGCGACGCTAACGAGAGGGAGAGTCCTACTCCTTCCGTCAGTCAGAGTTCTGTTGAATTACAAGTGACCTAACCCAGACCTATTTTTTCTTTTTTTTTAGTTCAGACATGCGGAAAAAATACGTTAAAAAAATTTGTATATACTGTTATATACACAGTATTAAAATACTGTGTATATACTGTTATATACACAGTATTAAAATACTGTGTATTTTTGTATATAAAATACAATGTAATCTAATTACAATGTATTTAAATTAGCACAACTCTGCCGTCAGTGTCGCCAGACCGGTGAAGTTGAGGGGAATACAGTTACCCCTCTTTGTCATTACTGGATTATTCACGTGACATTGCGGCAGAGACACGTCATGTGACCGCGCTGTGGCGGAAGAGTGGGGATGATCAGCGCCGAAAATTGGGGGAATAGCGTCGTAGAAGGGGAAGGATAGAGTGGGAGTCCATAGGTTGACTAAATTGTCAGCCAATGGAGAATAATATCAACCATTTGACAGCATGCCACTAATTCTCTGAACCGCGCCACGCAAAGAGGGAGAGTACACACATTGCATTAGGAATTTCCATGCTTCTGTTGGCTATCTCGTGGACATCGAATAGAATGTCTTCTCTTTCACTTCGCTGATCGTCGCGATAAAATCGCGTAATATCGGGCACTATTATCGTTCCAGCACACTCGTCAAATAATCCGATAATCGCCAAGCGATTATTACGCTGCGAGGCGCAGGTGCGAGCGAATAACACGCGTGTGGGTCCGAGATGTCGGTCACCCACGCGCGTGCCAGTGAGATCACCTTTATACTTTGACTTTCTTAGTCACGGCTGTCGGCCCGTGTCGCCTGTTCTGCTCAAAACCAATGCCTTTTGTCGCCTCGATTCGCTGGAAAGCCTCGCGGCCAAAACCGATCGTTTTGCATATGTTCCGTCCTCCCTGACATCATCGCTCGAAATTGCAGACCGGTGCGGTGCGAGCGGTCCGACTTTTCCGGATATGCGATTAAACGTTTTTATAGAATCGTCCTTGCAACGTCCACGGTCACGTTGCGAATTCACGCCCGCGAATTCGAGCTGTTCTACCATATTCGACGCTGAAGAACTCGTCGAAGTAATGGGCTGTGAAGTTCTCAATTCATTTTGGACTTAAAATAGAAATATTCCAGATCAGAAAAAAATATTTGGTATAAGTACTTAAAATAACCGCGGCCGCAGAGGTTTGAAACTGTCCTTTCTTTCCAATAATTACATATGTAAAAATACAATGGGTCTGCGTTATGTTTGGTTCTACGTAGATCTAGGAAACTCTCCTGCAGTTCCTGCCGGTCGTCTGCAGGTCTTCTGCAGCCTCCTGCGTCGCTATTGCTGCAAGGCTTCAGATAAGATTGACTCGCATCGTTCGCAAATATTGAAATACGTGTTGCAGCGAAAACCGGGTTAAATGGATGCAAGGCACAGATACAATAACAATAAAGTTTCCAAGAGATATCGGTACTTCTCCGCAGTGACAGAGCTGATAGCGGCCTTATCGGGCTATGATATCAACCTCCGCAAATTCCCGTGGGAGATACAGTTAAGAGTTACCGGCGAGTACGTAATTTCTCGCGGAAATGTCGGTCGTGCGATATAAACGGCTCGATACACGAGACATTTCCGCGGATCCTTGAAAAAGGTCTCCCGTGTCGCGGTTTGTTTGCCGAACGAGGCAAAGTGATTCGGCGGCGATATTTACCAGAAATGTCACCGGCTACCCTTACCCTGAGACGCTCGAGTTACACGCGCCTAACGAGCTTGATCCGCCGAAGAGAGAGGAGGCTCTCTATATACGGTCGCGAATCATTTAAAAATGGCCTGGTTATAGCGCCTTCGTGGATCCACAACCGGGCGGCGCCTCCTCGATCTTTCCGCTGCGCGCTCACGGTCCGAGGTACACGATGCATAAATCAATTCGCGCGTTAAAGTCACCGGAGGTCCCGTTATTATTGTCCTCGCATTGTCACTGCACGCCCATCTCGCCCCTCTCTCTCTCACTCTCTCTTTCGCTCGCTTGCTCTCTTTCGTTCGTGAATTAAAACGTCTTGTGACGTTCGTACGCGCTGGACGACAACTAACCGAGCGATTTGTCACTTGAGGCGATGCCCGTCGAGTTTGCGGTTTATCTAAATTTCGTAGATTGCCCGGCACGTTGACGGATATATCGTTGCAATTTTCGCGATAATGATGTGCTCGCTCGACTTGAGGTGGTCTGTCAGTCGGCTAATTCGGCGCCGGCGAATCAGTCGCCGGCCTGAAGCATTTATGGAGCCAAGACAATTTTAATTTATACTGTATACTGTGTACAGATACTGTATCCTTTAAAAATTTCATCCAGAAAGCTACAATGCCTGGAACAATACCTCTTCGGACAATTAGTATAGGCATGCTTCTTTGTGCGCCCTCTATGCAGCCTGTCTAGAGTGTGCGTGATTACGTCGCTCTCGATTTCATAGTACCTTATCATTCGACTGCGGATCTTGATTCAAAATAAAAAATTCTGCATCGATTGTGGGAAGTTAAACAATAATTAATTTAATTAATTCTCTCTAACTCTAGATTCTATATTTTTTAAATATCTAACTCTAGTTCTCTCTTTCTTCAACCCTTTTTTTCATAAATATAATTTTGCTCACCTTGTACAAAGTCTTCAGGGCGTGGTTTAGTGACCCTCAATTCTGATAGACCTAGGACCGTACTCTCTACAGTAATCTTTGCCTTTGTTCAACGCGGACTCCATCCATTGTCTAGCCCTGTTTCTCTACTCTGAACCTTTCTCTTTTCATTACGAGGAAGTAGCAATGAAAGACTAATAGCAATCTTGCTCCCATTGTGTAGAGTGCTCAGAATGGGCGTGGCTGCGTGGCCTTCAATTATGGTGAAGCTAGGACAGTGCTTCATAAAGCAATCTTCATCCATATTTAGCATAGATACTGCATCTTTTAAAAATCTAACTTCAATTCGCATTTATTTGTCAAGGAAATTTTCCTCATCCTGTATGGAGAATCCAAGGTAGGAGTGGCTTCGTGGCTCTCTATTATGCCAAAATGAATACGGTACTCTGTGCAGAATTAATCTCTGCTCATGTTCAGATTCTATATCTCTCGTGAACCTAACTTTGATTAAAAATTTATCTCATCCTGTATAGATAATACAGGGTGGGCGTGGTTTCGTGGCCCTCAAAGTACATACATGGAGCCTTCCTAGCGCGTTCTAAAGTATAATTGTCCCTGACCTAGAGGGACTCCAGCCCTTTTATCCTCTTTATTGCTGTCCCCTATGGAGCACCACGCTATTTCGTAGGATCTCGGATCAAACGAGTTGCGTCAAATTCTCGGACGGGCCGCGGACTTGGCACGGGTTCCGTTGTTGATTCAAAAAATGCATATTCCGCGCGCCACCGCCTCGCGAATATTTATTTACGATCGCCGGGAACGCTCGCGCCTACCCGCGTGAAATTATTACGCGACATTCTATGTATGTCAAAGCTCTATATTTAATGCGTCGAGCCTCCGGCCCGCTCCGAGATACACCACTCTTTCTCTCTCTCTCTCGGTTCTCTCACTCCCGGCCGGGCAGCAATTTATTTGACTTAACCGATTGTAAAGTGCCCCGAAATTTATCCACCGTAAACCGGCAGTAATTCCCACGATGGTAAACACTCGTGGAACCGTTTCCCGGCCGCTTCAAACAAACCAGTAAATTTCGACGACGCGTTCTCGAGCCCGTTAAACGATCGAGACCGTGCAAAGCCCGCGATTTGTCGCGTTTACGCGGACACAGGCACATCAGGCTCGTTCCTGGAAACTAGGTGATTAAGACCTCGGTTTATCAACGAGGAAGAACGCGGAATTGTACTCTATGCGGTCGGAAGCGTCGTTTGTATTAGCCGCGACACCGTTGTACAATAAACGCGATGTTATCGTCGCCGAGTAAAGAGCGTTTACTCGCCGGGCCGTATCAAGACTCTCGATCGCTCGCTCGCGTTCCTCGCCGACTTGCACGCGTAATCGCGTCGCGTCGTCGCTCTGTCGTCGTATGGGAATGCGATGCGTGGGTGTGGAAAGCACGCGAGGGACTCGAATTCCTGGTAAAAGCTCGGCCTGCGCTGGTTTCCTGCTGCAACTCGATCTTTCAGTTCACCGATTTTCTAATTCTCATCTGCCTCGTCTTCCACCGTTGATGTCTCTTCAGCTAGCGGACGAAGAAGATCCATTTTGACCCAGCTTAACAGCGTACCCAAAACTCCTCTTTTCTAGCCGTATCAATTTTTCAAATCAATTTTTCAGATCAATTTTTATTAAATTTTTGTCATTCGAAAATTGATGTGAACTCTGCTAAACTCTGTAATTCCAAAAATGCTTAATGTGCCGATAAGTACAGTTTGAATTCTGTGGTTGTAAGGAAGAACGCCGTAATTCGATCACTAATTCCTTGTACTAGTACTCGGTTAAATTACATTACCTTTTTTGAACCTTCTGAATTTGTTTTCATGAATTTGTTCTGGTAAATACGATAATCCTATAAACTCAAATTTTTTGAAATTGTGCCGCGACGATTTTCCTGAAAACCACAGAATCATGCTCGCTCCCAAAGATGAAACTGTACCAAATTTGTATTTTGTAAAAATTCTTACGATCTATGAAAGTCTCTCGAATACCCTCCCGAAGTTTCTGGCCCCCGAAGCTCGTCCTCCAAGCCAAGAATAAAGCAACTATCGCAAAAGCTCGAGTGGATTCATGCTCCGCATCAGTCGCTCGGAACGATGTACATAATTGTATAGAATTCCTCGGTGGAGTCCGCCGAGGTCCATTCCGTGCTCGTTGAATCGAAACGCGTCTATGAATCCTGGGACGTCATGATTTTCATTAACTCCCCGATCGCGCAACGGGGCAAAGCATGAGGCAACTGCATCGCCGGGCTCTCTGATAAATTACTCTCGTTAAAGAAATTGAAAGACCAGCGGCGGCGAACGCGAGAGGCGCACACATAGACACCGTGGGCGGTTCATTCACTCGCCGATGATATTTTCTGCGTGCCGATTGCGACACTTTCGCAAGACCGATTGTGTCTGCCTATTCGTGCGACATTTCTCCGAATGTGGCATCGGACGTCGCTGGTCGACGACGTCGCGCGACGTCTCGGATAATGAAACACGCCTACCTTTTATCGACATTTCTGCGACGTTGTTAATTCAATTACGCGCGGAGTTGTCGCCTTTTCGCGCCACGCTCTGTGCGAGACAGACATTCGTGCTGGATTGCGAAATGCTCGTTGCTTTGGGAGTTCAATTCTACTGGAGGATCGAGGTGGTCTTCAATCCTAATTTCTCGTCAAGTTTATTGAATCCATCATTATTCATACTGAAACATTCTTTGTTACAACAGTCATTTGTTACAACATTAACCACAGTAATATTCGGACACTTTAAAAGTACGATAACTTTTTTAATATCAGATCATACGACTTGGATTTTTTTAGAAGTTAGAACAATTAATTTGCTACATAACGTGGGAAAGAAATTTAGAAAAAACTGAAATTGGTCGGGAGTGCAAAGAAAATAATAAAAGTTTTTGTTTATAACTTTGTTATCGAGGCCTATATTGAAAATTTAAAAAATACATTTTGTAGATATGTGTGTCGATTATACCTACATATTCTAAAAATTTCATCAGAATCGGTCAACGTTGCAATAAGCTACAAACGTTTAAAGATGGTGAATGTGACTGTAACTGAAATAAATCTAAGGATTTTTGCATCTTTCAATGCCTCTAGTTTTTTTCCACATCTACCGATTTTGATGAAATTTTCAGAATATGTATAATTGACACAGATTTACGAAACGTATTTACAAAATTTTTAATGTTGGCCCACATAAAAAGGTTGTAAACAACAATTTTTTTTTGTTTTCTGATTTGTTTTGTGATCCCGACCAATTGCGATTTTCTCAAAATTTCTTTTTCACGTCATGTAGTAAATTTCTTGTTCTAACTTCTCAAAGAAATCCAAGTTGTATAATCTGATACTAAAATAGTTAACGTCCTTTTAAAAGTGTCCGAATATTACTGTAGTAAACTGTAGTTCGTTGTACATGTACTTCAGTTGATTGAGAGAGGAAAGGTTTGATACCTTTCCTTTATTTTTTATTACGTGATGGTAATTACTAGACTGCGAATCTTTATAATAAAATTTTTATACATTAATTACGATCTAGAGAAGCTAAGTACAATATATAACAATTTATTTTACTCATTAATAATTTTTATATATTAAAAATAGTGTATCGACACTGTTCAAGTCATTTAACCTTTTTACTGTGGGAAGATGTCCTCTCTCCCCAACAACAATTCACCCTGGAGGGCGTAAAGTTCCCACCAACTACCTATTCTACATAGGACCCCGCGATGGTCACCCACACTGTATAATGTTGACGCTCCTGGGTTGGATCAAAGCCACAGTTCATACTTGATGACACCAATACAGTTCCCAGTTGCTAACGAACTGATTTACATAAAATAGCAAATATTTCTCGTTTGCAAGACACACGTTCAATAATAAATTCAACGGTTGTCCAATAAATTGCTCATTGCAGACAATTGTTTTCACAAACGTCCACGGACCCAGGAATAGCAGTCTTGTACTGTGTACTTCAGAAAATTCTCTTGGAACTAGTTGAAAAGAGTGCAAATCTCAAAACTTTCTAAACTTTCATTCAGAAGACCAAAAATTTTGAACTTTTATGAATGTAATATTATACAATTCGACGAAAAATGATGAAACTTTGTATTCTAGGGGGAGGAATCCAAGTTGTAGTGTGCGGAGTTCACATCTTAGATAATATATTCGGAGCTCATCAAAATCGGTAAGGAACTCCGTTTCTAGATTGTTAGCCCACGGAAAGTTTATATACCTTTTAAATGAAGTTTGGTTAGGTGTGGGGCAATTTCTTGTGGAAGCGATGTAGTTTTTGGCGAATACAATCTATAAAACTAAGGCGGAGCAGCGGTAACACGTATAAGGAAAAGATGTTCAGAATGATGAGCTTGACAACATATTTCAACGTTATATGTTAGGTATAATTACCTATTACATTCAGAAAAGTTGCAAATTTTTAGTTCCCTGGGTGAAAGTTTAACCAAAATAAAAATGATTGCCACCGAGCTTTCTACCAGTTCATCAGCCCTGCATCATCCTCCGAAAGTGTTTTGCGTTCAGGAACGGTTATAGGCGTTTGGGACCCTCGGATTTCACAAAACCGCCGTTCTGATGGCCAGCGAATCCGATGAACGGGCGCATTATGCTCTCGGGCAGCGATACACGACTCAACAGTTCATGGCAGCTCGCGATCAGCTGGCATTGACGTCGCACGAATGTGCAGAGAAAGAGAAGAGCTTCTCAGCTTCATCCGTCGAACGATTCCGATCGGCAGTGCGTACATTCCAGCCGTGTCCCGGGGACGTGCGTGTTCACAGGCGCGTGTATCGATCGTCTCTGTCTCTCTGCCGATCGCTCGGCTAAATTTAGAGCATGATCGAGCGCTTGTTCGCGCTATCGGGACAAATAACCGGGCGATAAAGTCATTCGAGCGGCCGGGACCGGGCTGTTAACCCGAGACGGGCCGGGTCTGTCAAAATTTCTCTCCTCCCCATTTTTTTTTTCGCGTGCGCGCTCAACCGTATTTTCGTTTGTTTTTTCGCGGGCGCGCGAGGCCCCTTCTTCCTTTCCGTGGTATCGCGGTCAGTCGACGGAAAGGAGCTCATCCGCGATTTACCGAGCCTCGACCTCGGAGCAGAGGCGGTTTTGCTTCATTTGTGGAGTTTCTTCCGATGTGCGCGGCGCACGACCCAGTCCGGCTGCGATCGTTCGCGAACCGTGTCGCGTTTACACGTGGCGAGCACGTGCGAGGGGAAACACCATGTCAGCTGAATGGGAACCGAAGGGGTACGAACAGAGTCGGGCATTCAACGAGCGGTATCTCTGTTTTGGGCCTCGGTGAGTTGATCTATTCGCATTACTTTCGGCAGGACGGTCGAAGTAAGGGTGGTGATGGACTTCGAGAGAAAATATTGTAGGAAATTGCCGAATTTGTGTGTTTGAGGACATTTATGTGTTTGCAATTGCTGGATTTGAAATTGCGGAGAAAATCTATTTATTCCAGCACAGAAGTGTTTTTTAGTTGGCACTTGTTGAACTAAGAATGAAGGTTTGTGAGAAGGTCAAAGTTCTTTGGTGAGATAGGCTCGGAGAAAATGTATTTTTTTTAAAATTTACTTTACGTCGCTTTTTTAACTGCTGTGGTTATTTTGCGACGGGAACCACAGTTTTTATAAGGTGGGTCCGAACCACCTTGGGCACCACAGTTTAAAATGGCACATTAAGAATATTTTCTATACAGTTTCTATACAGTACAGAGGTTTCCTATTTTTTAGTTATCAATTTGTTGAACTCTGAATGTATAGGTTTTGTGGGAAATTGTTGAATACATTTATTTAGTTGAGTCCGAATGGGTTGGTCATTTTCTTTCATGTAAACGTGTTGGCCTTGAAGAGAAAATTTTATGAGAACTTGTTTCCTGTTCGTTATAATTGACGAAATTTTTATTTTGACGGGCATCATTTCTTTTTTCTACAGGCTAAAAGTGATTAATTCAGCACTGCATATCTCGAAGGAATTTGTGATAGCAGATAACAGTCAGTCCATTCTGTTGTATCGTTTTATTGTGTATTACATTCATAATGATATCTCCATATCTCACATTACAATTTCCATTCAGTTAATTTTTTCTAAGAAATTTTCATAATTTCCTATCTTGTTTCTTATTGTCGTGCAATTATCCTTATCAATTTCCTCATTATCTTCCTAATATATATTCGACTCGCATACTGCATCAGCATTTCCGAAGGCCACTTGTACTTACACGAGCATTTACAAATAGCTCGATACATACTAACTAGTTGGACGAACGTTATGCAAAACAAATGTATACAATATACGAAAATCGTACTTCCAGATCTTACACTTCTCTTCAACGATTCCAACACCGAACTAAAAATCAACTCCCAACGATCGCTCGCATCTCATTCCCAAAAATCCCAATAGCAACAACAACAGTATAACTTTTCGATGTTACTGGCACGATGTTATCACACATGCCAGTGAATCAGAAATACTGAGCCCTCGCCGGGGCCATGAGTCACTCAAGAATAAATGCGTCCATGAATAGAAGCCATTTATTCATGCCGTAAAAACACTTACATTACAATCTCCATAAAACTTCGATTCGGAGCACCGAGATTTCGGGTCAAAATCGACCCACGAGCAACTTCGATTCGATCCACTGATCTCGTCGGGAACCGCGAATAAATCGTCGACGATCAACCCGAAAAATGCAAAAAATCGAAACAATTTAATCATTTGTAATGGAAACAGTAGATATTTACAGAATTTAAAAACACTGCTGTATTATTTTCAATTCACTATTTTATCACAAAGACTACGGAGGAAAATTATGAATAAAAATAATTGGTAAAGATAAAGAACTGTGTCACCCGCATATGACATGCCGGTAGACGTGTTAAGCTAGGAATCCATTCGAGAGTGAAACTCTCGCGAGTGGACACTCTGCTGAGGGTAACTCTCAGCGCGTTCAAGTAACTCAAGTGTGACTCTCAGTACAGCGTCTATTCTTGCACACTCTTATACATTCCTATACATTCTTATACATTTTTAGACATTCCTGCACATTCTTGCACACATTCATATACAATCTTATACATTCTTAAACATTTTTAGACATTCCTGCACATTTCTGCATATTTCTGTACATTCCTGCATGTTTTTAGACATTCCTTCACATTCTTGCACCATTCATACATTCTTGTACATTCATATATTTTTAGATTGTTATATTTTTAGATCTTTAGAACAATCTATTATGAACAATCATAGAAATCTTATACATTCTTACACATTATTAAAGATTTTTAGACATTACAGCACATTCCTGAACATTCCTGCACATTCTTAGATATTCTTGCACACACTCTTGTACATTCTCGTACATTCTTGCACACATTCTCGTGCATTTTTATACATTCACCCCCAGCACTCTCAAGTGACTCGAGTGTGACTGTCGATACAGTGTCGACTCGCGAGAGTTTCACTGGCAAACGGACTCCCCGAATTTGGTTTATCCGCGCGCGAAAGTCGAAGGTTCGTTGCGCCGAGATGGGGTGGCCGGTGTTTGCGTTGTGTCACGTTCCGACTTGTAAATCCGCTGGCAGCCGGCCATCTCCGTAATGGAGTAAGTTTCTTTGCGGTTACAACAAATAAACACGTCGCGGCTATTGCGACAGGATACGTCGACGTTCGGGACCGTGTATCCACCACGGCTCCGTTTCTCTATTTGCATCTCGTGCGATCGTTTTACAAGCGACTCCGTTGATTTTTCGAGCGCTCGTCGAATCGCCGTCATCGCGTACCCGCTTTCACGACGAAAATTCTTGTTCTCCCCCGCCGTCGTCGCCGTCGTTGTCGCTAATCCCAATAACTCGATTGGAAGTCTTCGCAGTAGGGATTCGTCTGAGAAACCCGTCAGCAGGCTTCGCTCCTGCCGATACAGAGCGAGAGGAACGTGACTTCACGATTAAGGACTTAGCATTTTCTCACGGCGCCGACGCGGTTTCTCACGCGGACGCGGGATTGCTCGAATTCATACGAGTTTTCACTGCGAAAGCTTGGATCTCTTGGTTTCGCGATTCGGTTTTTAGCCAGGTGGCTTTGAAAAATTTCAGTTAGAGGGTGCGAAAGCATTTCTCTGCATTTTATAATGAGCCTGGGTAGATTATTGTGCGATTTTTCACTTTACAGAATCGCTCGAATTTATACGATTTTCGAGAACGAAAAGCAAGTTGGGTTTTTCGTTTCAGGTTTTAATAGAAAGTGTTGGAAATGTCTTTAATCATGGGTATGCTATTTTAAGGAACCACACTTTATAATATACTTTATTGATTACTTTAAAGACGACGCAGTGTTTCCGCGTATACCTTGTTTCATTTACGTGTAAATTGTGAAAAAATGTACAAGGTTGCGACCTGCTCAGGCTAGCTGCCTCTATCAGGCTGTCGACATTCTTGACTTTACGCTCCACCTGGGCACTTTCAACCTTGAGAAAACCGCCCCTTTCGCCTAGCCCTTCATACCTAAGAGCCTATGGTATCGTTGCATTCCAACAGAAAGGGGTTTTGAAAATTTTTAATTTGAGGGGAGAGAGAGTAGAGGTTTAGCCCTTTAAAATGAGTCTAGATAGAGCACCGTACGATTTTTTTCACAGAGTTACAGATGCCCAAAGATATGCAACTTCTAAGCCAAAGCATTTTGAAAAACAGCAGTGAGACATGCATTTTACCACTGTTGAACAGTCTACCATTTTGAAACTTTTTTGCAAGATAGTATACTCCAATCTGCAGATGTCTTTAGTACTTTAGTGCACTTATTAGTGCGGGAAAAATAGTCGACACATTTCCCGCGACTACCTGATCCATCACTGCCTTATCTATTCTAATGCGAAGACAGTTAATTTCAACAGAGCCTCAAGCGTAAAAATTCCCAGCAGCTGACGAGTATACACACCTCGGTGCACAGTGTATCAATCCTGAACCATTTGAAATTCAGAACTTCCGAGCCACAATGGTTATCGAAACAGAATGAATCCCGGCACGCTTTTGTTCGGCTCCCACTCCGCGATGCTGAAGTGTCCGAACTCCGAACAGCTGACGGAAATGCGAGGCGTGTCACGATCGAAGGAGGAGCCGTAGTAAACTGGGTAAACAGAAGAAGAAGAAGAAGAAGAAGTGATAAAGAGGCAGCGTTGCATGCAAATGACGGTTCGGAACGGTGCCGTGTGCCGTAGTTTCCGAGGGACGCAGCGGCTCGTCGAGGCCGGAGATAACGAGGTTATTCGTTCGTGATAATCCTTATCGACGAGGATACCGCCGGCATTGTGAGCCTCAGTCTCGCTCGGTGCTCCCGTGGATACGCTCCGAGATCCCAGGAGCCTCTCCTCTCTTCTCTCGCGAAGAACGGTTCCTCGCGTGTGCAACACAATCGTGTCTCTCCCGGGCGAATTAATCGCGGCTCGGCGTCGTCAGCGCTCTGCGATCCGCATCAATGACCGTAAATATAAACCGACCACGATAAGATCTTCGAACTCCACGGATTGAATTTACGAGAGGGAACGCTGAGCTGACGATCGCAGCTGCCAGACGCTCGCAGCCGAGAGTCAAAGTCCGACTCAATGTCGAGCAACAAGGTTTTCCTGTCGATTGCCCAACCGGTGCCACTCGGACGCGTTTCACTGGCCGATTAGGCTTGCGTGCGGTGGCAGTTGATCTGTACAGCTTTTGGACTGTGACCCTTGCTGCGAGGACGTTCTGGATCCATGTGACCTGGGGGTCGAGCGCCTCTTTCGCTCCGTTTCGAGGATTCCTTATTCGTTCAGCTAGTTTCGCGAAAATGGCAGGGGTGTACAGTGAAAATGTTGAAGACGATCAGTGCAAATGGACGATTGTCTATTGAAGTATTGTGTCAAGTTGTTGAAAATGCTAAAGATTGCCGAAAATTTGGATAGATACATCCTTGATATTTTGATAAGTAGGTCTTTATACATTTATTGGAAAATTGGGAAGATGAAATCGAAAATTGTTGAAAACTTTAAAAACTGAAGATGTCAATACATGATTTCTCCTCTATTAAAAAGGGAAAAAATAACATTCAATTTAGTTTCTATTTCTTGCATTCGAAGCAGACAATTTTTATTTTGCATAAAGATCCGCAGTCTATTGATAAGGTAATGTAAAATAGTGACTTGTGTGTGTGCCCCGTAAACATAGTGTTAAATATACATTCAATCGCGAATGGTTTTTGAGATAAACGTACAAAGACTGTAGAAAATTACCTAGTTAAATCTTATTGCGCGATGCTTCGAAGATAATGGTCCATCTGCACAAGGTGGACGCTAGACCCGTTCCGGAGCTCGACTATCGATCGTCCGGGGGCAGCCGGTGACAGACTGTGCTACCTTTGAGCACGGTAGCGATCGTGACGGGGTACCACGCGGGGAACAACGGTGTTCGGTAATGGAAACTGCCGAGCGAAGGTCGCCAGTCGTCGTCGTCGGCGTCGTGGCTTCTGATCTCGAGCGGAACGCGATGTGCCGCACGGACGAGGACGACCGGCACAGCCAGTTGGAACTCGCGCGTGGATCGGCGTGGAAGGTGTTTTCGTTTTCACGCGATCGCTGGATAGTTCCCGGGGGACCCTGGACCTCTTACTCGTCACGACAAATCAATAAACCAGTGACTTTTTCTTGAAATCTGCTGGAAATCGGTTAGCCGTGAGCAGCGCAAATTTTACCCGATCGCTAGATTATTATTGGGACCATTTAGTCGTCGACGGGTTCCATTAATGTAGTTAAACAAGCTGCTCACTTACTATTGTCTTCCATCTGCTTTGCTGGAAATCGGTAACCTGAATCCTGCGCGATCGCTGAATCATCATTGGGACTCTTTACCCATTCGTCGATATTAGCACGATTAAAAATTGTGATAAATCAATTCGATCAATTTTCTGAATCGAATCACTTTTACTATCAGTCCGCTGGAAATCGGTGATCTGGTAGAAGTCTAAATCTCGAAAAATCGTTGGATCATCATTGGGATCTTTTACTCACCCATCGTTTCCTATCAACGCAGTTGAAAATTGTGATAAATCAATTCGATCAATTTTGTGAATCGAATCACTTTTATGTACTTTCAATTTGCTGGAGAAATCGGTAACTTGGAAGAAGTATAAATCTCACAAAATCGTTGGATCATCACTGGGATCTTTTACACATCCATTGTTTTCTATCGGTTAAAAATGATGGCAAATCAATTTGATTAATTTTCCAAAGAAAATCTATTTGGCTACTGAAAATCGGTAACCTGTAGGAAACCTGAATCTATCGCGACCGCTGATTCATACGGGGACTTTTCACTCATTCGTCGATCTCTATGAACACGATTAAAAATTGTGATAAATCCATTCGATGAATTTTCTGCAGCAAATCTACCGGATTATTGGGAATCGATAAGAAGCGTAAATCTAGGAATCGGTTTGGTACACCTAAAGCGTTGACAGTGTGCAGTTTGCTGTTCGCTAGGCCGGCGATTTCGATTTCAGTATTCGTCCAAAGGTGTTCAGTTCGACTTTGGAACGATGAGTAATTAGAGAATCGTAATGGCCGCAGTTCGCTGGCGATCTACTGTGGATCACGTCGTTTGAGCAGTTCAGAAATTTAATTTTGTTTGACACGGAAGCGAATTGAATGGACTCACCTGGCTTTTAATATAGTGATTATTCACATGAAAAGACAGAAAATCATTTTCCATTTATATCCGGTTTCATATTGAACCAAGACTGACAATGATATTATAAATGTTCAGTGGATTTCTAATTTCCCTCTGGAGATACTCCAAAACAATTCTTTAATTACGATTTTTGTCGAAACGCTGTCTAAAAAGAAGTCTTTTATCGCCCCGCACTTTGTGTCTACGTTCTTCATTTTATATCCCATTCCACTTTACTAGGAAAATTTTTATTTTACTCCAAAACTTTATTCCAAAAATTATTAACAACCATCAGACATTTCTAACGATATTTCTACCGAACATTTAACAATTATCTATCGATTCTGAACTGCTAAATCGCGATCGAGACCACACTACGTACGATCATCGTGCTCTGTTTCTCTAAGAACGATCGTCACGTGCGTCACGCACCCAGCCGGACACTCGTCCGAAGCAAAGCAAAGCGAGGAGAAGCGGGGGAAACCGGCAGATTTCATAACCGCATTAAATTAATTCGATTTGCTGGCCATGGGATTCAGCTTCTCGTCGTCGTCAACAGCTGAATGCTCACGAACGTGTGCGTTCGTTTTCCAGTGTCGTCGTTGCCGGTCGTCGGACCAGCTCGTTCTCACTTCCGGAGACAGCTCGACGGTCGTGTGTCGTTATCTCGCGATAACTATAACGCCGGTGCGTCGACCGATAAACACCGGTGTCAGCCTGTTCGAGTATTAGACTGCCTTCTTTTCCGCACTTGTGAAAAGTTTCCGTTCGCTCCCCACTCGAGGCCGAACTCGATCGGAAACGTTACAGTGAGACAACATTTAGTTTCTTCGGGATCTTTAAGTTTTCGCGAGTGCATACAAAATGGTCTGGGACGACGGTTTGTCCGTGAAGGAGCTCTTCGACATGCGGAAGAAAACGCCTAGGTTCCCTTCGAGGGAACGGAATTTCGCTATGAGAAGAAGAGGGGGCAGAAGAGCTTTCTCTGTTGGACTGGGGAACGCGTTCCCTGTTCCTGGTCCGCCCGATATCCAAGAAGAGGATCGTCCTGATTACGTCGCCGACGACTCATCCAACAATAACGTGCCCATAGAGTAAGACCCTTTTCTTCTAAATGATCGAGACAGCTGGCGTCGTTGGAAGGAGTTCAGAAAGTTTCTTAGGGGGCTTGAGAGTATAGATGAACTTGCACCTGCTCGTTTTGGATGATCATCCTGGCTGATTCATGGGGAAACACTTCATCTGCTTTCATCTTTCATCGTGGGTGAATCATTTGGGATGATTGTCCAAACTGAAAGAGCGTTCAATTTTAGAAGCAAGAAGCATTCATTCTCTTATTGATACTCCTGCAGGTAATCATTGATTGAACATCCCATAAATATTGCGTAACTACATATATTTCAATTGAATGACTTGGATCAGTTCTCTATATTTTTAGAAACCTTGTGTGTCAATAACGTTTGACTTCATAGTATAGAACATATAATTTTAAATAGAAATGGAAAGTAGGAGCCCAGGTGTTGACACAAGTGGTAATTTTCAATTAGTCGGTTAAAATTCGTAGCTCCCATACAGGTACCATAATCCTGAAGTTGTCAAGCTGGTACCCGGATATACTGCAACTAGCACGAATTCCATTAATACTCCTATTTGAATTTCGAAGAATACTTACAATTGTCTACTTTTATCCTTCAGAAACGACGTGTAATTCTCGGTCTCTTTCCGTATCATCGATGTTCTATGATGCTAAAGATATTATCATAACATGTTAATTAATTAGATTATTCTATAGCTGTTCTAAAATTCTAGAATTTTCAGTCATGTCCACGCTGAAGAAGGTATCAACGTGGACATACCTTAAGCAATAATTGGCGAAACTAAATCATTCTCAATTTTCAACAATAGGAAAATAAAATATCCGGAACTGACCACTGTTAATAGTTTCAAAGAACTACTTTGAACTTGCATTCCGGAGCTTTATGGACAACTTAATACTTGTCCGTCGACCATAGATCAAACACTGTCTAGAAAACAGTAATTTCGCGGGCAGAATGGGCGTCAGTTCGTTCCCAGATTGACGCCAGCCCTGTTAAAATGAATTATCGCCGCAAATGGGGATACAGCTCGTTCAACGTCTTCGGCGTTCTCCGGTCTTCAGGTTTAATGGGGTCGTAAAAGAAACGCTGGGGACAGTAATCGATCACCTCTCTTCATGGTTCACGGACCCTTATTAGCAGCAAATCCCTATCAATTGTACGTTATTCTTCTCAAACTTTCCTCGAACTGATAACACCGAAGACCTGTGAGATAGAGGGACGAGGACACGACTGTGACCGGGAAACTCGCAAACGCACACAAGTTCGAATTATCAGCCGAGCACTCGTGAACATGACTGAGGAAGATATTTCTGGTTGGTGTGCGTCAATCGCGTTTACATTTCCGCGGATTTCGTCAACGTCAATCCGTAACGCAGTTTCGAGACGCGCAGAAATTAACCGGGCAGGAATTTAAACGCGTTTCGCCGTGAATTTATCGGCGGGCCGGCCTTTCCAGGTCGTGACGAGGCGGACAGATTTTGCAACTCTATTCCGCGTATTTCAAACAGCGGTTCTGCGAACCTGCGGGCGGCTCTTGAAACTTTTGCGTAATCGCCAGTGCGGATCGGGACACTGGTCCTCGTGCCCTTATCGGCGGCTTCTTATGATTCAATCGCGATTAATGACGTCGAATTAGCGACGGTTTGCACCTTGACGTAAATCGCAGAGGCGCTCAGACTGTTCCAGGTCGTCGGTAGAATCTACTTCATTCCGTGACGGACGTGTGAATCGTGATGGTGACGAGAACCTACAAAATGCAAAGACAATTACAGAGGAAAATACCTTGCACATTTTCTCATTTTTACACATTCTTGCATACATTTATATACATTTTTATACACACGTGTACGTTTTTGCACATTCTTATACATTCTTAGATATTCCTGCACATTCTTGTACACTCTTGTAGATTCTTGTACACTCTTGTAGATTCTTGTACATTCCTGCACAAATTTTTGCACAGATTCTCCTACATTCTTGTACACATTCTTGCGCACATTCTGGTACACGTTCTCGTACATTCTTGCATGCATTCATATGCATTTTTATCCATACGTGTACATTTTTGCATATTCTTATACATTCTTAGATATTCCTGCACATTCTTGTAAATTCTTGCTCACATTTTTGCACACATTCTTGTACATTCTTGCTCACGTTCGTATACATTTTCGTTCATTCTTATACATTCTTATACATTTTCGTTCATTTTTATACATTTTCGTTCATCTTATACATTCTTATACATTTTCGTTCATTCTTATACATTCTTATACATTTTCGTTCATCTTATACATTCTTATACATTTTCGTTCATTCTTATACATTCTTATACATTTTCGTTCATTCTTATACATTCTTATACATTTTCGGTCATTCTTATACATTCTTATACATTTTCGTTCATTCTTATACATTCTTATACATTTTCGTTCATTCTTATACATTCTTATACATTTTCGTTCATCTTATACATTCTTATACATTTTTGTTCATCTTATACATTCTTATACATTTTCGTTCATTCTTATACATTCTTATACATTTTCGTTCATTCTTATACATTCTTATACATTTTCGTTCATTCTTATACATTCTTATACATTTTCGTTCATTCTTTACATTCTTAAACATTCTTATACATTCTTACGCAATCTTGTACTTTCTTGTACTACATTCTTACACACATTGCCTTCATGTTAGAATGGAAGTCGGTCTGTACAGTGTCACGGTATAGTTCGCCGCTCGAAATTGCGGAGGGGAAGCTTATTGTTACAAAACCATTCGCGGCTTGTTTCCCGCTCGGCACAGAGCTCCTAGCTAGAGAACCGCGGCAAAGCCAAAATATATGACCCCGTCAGATAAATCTTACTCACGTCCGTACCAGAATAAGTCACCGACTCATTGCCAAGGTGATTCGAACTCTGTTCCCGGTAGCGTTCGATTCTCGAGCATCCTCGCGAAGCACACCTTTCCGCTCGCCCGCGCTCTGTCGTTTATTTTCACAGGTCTTGTGCCGAGCGATGGCACACGAGTCGCAAAACTTCCGGGATGCGTTTCTTTTCGGATCGAAATAGACAATTCGGGCTTCGAAACCTTCGAGACTCTCTGATCACTGTCATTTCTCTTCCGAACGATCGGGAGATGGTCGGAAAAGATGTATTGGATGGCTTTAACATGCTGACTACCGAATCAATACCTTGGACAAGTTTGATAAAATCGAAGTTTTATCTTTTTAGTTCTTCTTCAAGTCTTTTGCTTTACCCGTTTAACTGTTTTGGACTCTTCAATGGTCCAATTATTCGATCGTGTAATATGGAATGTTGGATTTCAGTGGATTTGCAATTTGGCCGTGCAAATGTACAATAAAAATTGTCTGTACTGACAACTAGACTGCATGAACTGACAACTAACATGAAATCTGACATTTCATGTCAGAAATTTCTTGTAAGAAATGCTGACAATTTTTACTCAAAAATCCGCCACCGATGACGTACTAGAAACGTGTTTGTACACACGTCAACGTTAAGAATCGCGCAATGACTCACAGCCGTCATAATCGAGTTTAGCATCCGAAATCCATATTTCGTGGACGTCATCTCAGAGCAAGGATTTAGAGCATCGCCGAATCAAGCAGCGAAGAATGCAGAGTCGCGGATTTCGGCTAGTTTTCGGAGACGTTCTCGTGGGTTCAACGGGAAATGCAGAAGCGGCCACGCAAGTTTACGACAGGCTGTCTTGCGTGTCACGACGTCGCCGGCCAACCATGCCAAACTCTTGTCGAGTTATGTCATGCTTTCGCGGCGATTCTGCGCAAGCTTCTTCGCGATCTCGCGTTATTAGCAACAGTCTTACATAAACGCGTAGATCAACGGAAAACGCGTGTCCCCGACAGATCCGCCGCGCCGGTTTCCATCGGAAATGAGGCGTGAACTTCTCCGGGTGCGTTCACCCCGCAATTTCGCATAACGAGCGATTAAAATAAAATCCAAAGACCGTCCGATGCACATGTTCCTCGCCGCGGTTTATTGGAGCTTCAATTTAAACAGCGTTTAGCACGGTTTACGCCGCAAAATTGTAAGCAGATCCGCTACTGTGCGCCCATGTTTTGCACAGCGTAGGATACTCTTCGAAGACAACGTTCGTCTCTTCCGCGTCCCGGTGAAACCGTGTTGCATAAACGGTAATCGCGATAATTAAAGCAGAATGCCAGAGACTTATCTTCTCGCGGAACGCATGTTAATAGCGAAACGGGGCGACGGTAAACGCGCATTTATCCCCGCTGGAACTATGTTACTCCCATAATTTCGCCGAGCGTGTCTCGCTGTGGCGCTCGGAAAATGGGACGTGTTTTGCGAAACCCCATTTTATCAGATCCTGCCACATGGCTCAGATTGTTGCATTCTGAAACATGTTCAAATATGTCTTCATGTTGTTGCACTGTTTAGTTACAGCGAGACTGAAAATGTCAAATTTGTCAGGAAAGCTATTTTAGCGTTATTTATGGGCTCCAGGTCATAAACAAGCCGTATTAATTTGGTTGATAAATATTGTTGCGTACCTATAAAAATATATTTATTAGGACATCTATTTTTCACTCCATAATTAAACTCGATAGAAGTGACGAATTCGGATGACACCGAACTTAGCCTTTCAACATCGTTATTTTTTACTGATTCTACAAGAGCATATTCTTAACTGTAATTTACTGACGGATAATCATGAATTCTTGAATGTTCATATTTCAAGTTTCTGCCAGGTTTTCGGGGCCGTAACCCCACTGTGCGACGTTTGGAGAACCGGAATAATCGATGGATACGATCTACAGCAATCAAAAGCGCTGATAGCGAAATGCCGAGGCGTCGTTTTACACTTTACACCGCGATTTACACGCTCGACATCTTTTTATCGAGTCTCCCCGGAGCGTAATCGTCTACTTCCCAAGGTGAAAAAATAACGGTTTACGACTTGTCACAGGATTCACCGATCCGTCTCTAAATCGAGGTTCTAGAACAGTTTAGCTTTAGCTCTTTCACGGTCTTCTGCTGACGCTTGCAAAGTACTTTCGAAGGGATTCTCTTGATCGTCTCGGGGGAGGCCGCGTTAGAAAGGCATCATTGGAATCCCTGAGGGATCGTGTTCCTTGGGGGTAGTCCTCCGTTTTTTGCTGTAGAGGGTTGACAGAGCTGGAGAAGCGAATCAATGACAGACGGAGCACAGCACGATTTTAAAAGGTTGAAATAGGAAAGGTCAGGCATAAATAAACAAGGAGACAAAAGATTTTTAAAAATGGTTTTTAAAAACAATTTTAAACAAGAGTTTTAAAACAGACTTTAAACGTACGATTTTATAAAGAAGATTTTAAATATACGATTTTTAGAAAAGAGTTAGGATAAAAGGTTGAATTGAGGAACTTCTTAAAAGACGTGGAGAAGAGTCTCTGTACGTAACCATTGCACAAAACCGATACAAACATTTTTGTACACAAAGTGCATTAAGAAACAATACGACTTGTGAGACGTTTTGTTACATATTGACCTAGACTCCATCCAGATGAATGATCCAGAAGTGAGAGAGTACAATCAATCGTCTTTAAAAAGGAACTGAAAGAATTCTTAATTTTTAGTTTTTAATTACAATAATAATCTTTAAAAGCCGTAGGAAGAAATTTCAGTAAGCCCATTACGCAATTAAAATACATACTAACATTTCCCTGCAACATAAAAATTGTTTGCATCAATTGCAAGAACTAGAAGCCAAATAGAAGTTTCATTCTTCATTTTACAATTTTAACACTAAACCTACCACTGCCGGTCAAACGACCAGTTTTATATTTTTCATCTTGCAATTATTGAAATTACGAAGTTGCTGACATGGAAATTGATTCGATATTAAAAATAAATTGATAAATTAAAGTTGCAAAAAATCTAAGTAAATAGAACGTTGTCGTTTTTATAAGCTGAAACATTTTAATCGCCTTTAGTACTCGGTAGGTTTAGAGTTAATAATCTGATCCTACTGTACATTCATGTTCTTACATGTTTGTAACTTGTCTACTGCTTTAAGTTGTCTCTACACGTTTTCATTATACATAGATGCATAAAATCTCCAGTCCATTAATAAGATGAATGGAGCAACCATTCACGCATCGAGCAGAGTTCCGTCATCGCCGTCGATCCAGAAGAGATCGAGGATCGCCGCGGGTCGCAGTAAATCGCCCGCTGCGGCCGGCCGGTCCGCTTCTAATTCCACTCATGTCTCGGTTGCAATCCCACACGACAAGGTGGGAGCTTCGCGTGCCGGCGAGCTTTCGACGACAACCAAGCTCCAAAGAGATCCGCGCGTGCGCCACACTCTGCTCGCGCTCCTGTTTCCCGTGCCACCCGGTATTAACTATAGGTACACACCTATCTGCGTCCCCGTCGAATCTCATGGCGCCAGTTTGAAGTACGCTCCTTCTGCGAATGCAGTCTCGCGTGGCCCGTCCCGCCAGCTATCGTCGACGACTTTTGAATCTCCCGCGCCGTCGCGAACGCGACGTTGTGAACCCTACGCGCCCTTGAACCCCATCTGAACCGTTTCTCAAGCTCCCATACGGTTTCGACGCGCCTTCGAGAAAGCTTCGAGCTTTCTGTTGTCGCACCTGTGCTGTTCAGAGACCGTGATCAACGTGAACTGTGCGTCATACCTGTGTGTACACACGTGCGCTGCGAGTTATCCTTCTGCGGAGAACTGGTCGAACGTTCCTCTCGGTTCACATGATTTTGGTTTATTCATTTGTGGAGTTAGTTAGTTAATTTAAGTGGATTGTTAAAGGTTGTACCTGTAATTGTAGGTTAGTTTAACTAGTTGCTGTTGGCTATTTCTCTTCGGTGATTTTTTCCGACTTGTTCTTGCGGATGGAACATTCATTTTCAGTTTCGTGGGTGACTAAACTGACTCATTTGATAATTTTTTTTCGAATTTATTGGTTTTCCATTTTTTATTTCATAATTGGTTGAAACATTGCAGCCTCTTGGCGATATTTTCTAATTTATTGGTTCGTCGTTTTAATTTTGTGGGCGGCTAGACTGCAGTGATTTCATGTTTCTTCCGGATTTATTGCCTCTCAATTTTTAATTTTGTCTATTGACTAGAACATTGCAGCAACTTGACGATTTTTTCTGATTTATAGGTTCGTTATTTTATGTTTATGACTGGCTGGAAGATTGTCACCACTTTTCGATTTTTCTTGATTTATTGGTTCCGTTATCTTTATTGTTCTCTGTATAATTTAACGCTTGGATGTAGGAACCCGGAAGAATTATTTTAAGTTATCCCGTGTACAGTCAACCCTCCTACAACAGGATTAATTGGTACCGCGTAGAATTAATACAGAAATCAGATTCAACTAAATTAAATTTGATGAAGCACAGAATGAATATACGCCAGATCAAATTAAATTAAATCTGATACAAATCGCAATGTTTACTTCGCGTAATATGGAAGTTTATTGAAATAATTTTTCGTGGTGTTAAACAGGAGTCAGACTAGTGCAAAGGGTGAAACATGAACTATTCTTAACGGTTAGCGCCGAATTTGCTCGGTAGAACAAGTGGTGGAGGCGCCTCGCGAAAAAGAGTACATCAGAGATAGGGTCGAGGACAGCCGATGATAGGCGGCAGACGAAACACCGCGCCGCCAGGTCTGGGTTAGACGAAACAACGCGAAACTGCGTGTTATCCGAGGACGGAGCTATTTTGAACGGCGAGCATCAGCGCCGCTTAATATAGCGAACATTTATCTAATTAATAGCCATTAGCCGCGCCGTCCGATCCGCGATGGTTAGCTCCGCTTTGCTAGTTGGACGTGTTGTCCCAGCCCCGAAAGCTTCCTGTCTCTCTAGCCCCATCCATCCCCCCTCTTCACCCCTCGTCTACCTGAAGTGACACCTGTCACCGGCATCGTCGAACGATTTCCCCATCCTTCGTCCCATCGAGAGCCGAGCATCGTCGATGTCTTCGCGAGAGACGGTATAAATAACCGCGATTCGGATCTTCCTCGATCGTCGAATCTTTTTGCTCGTCGCATCACGCATACACACATTTCGCTCCCGTGTGCTCTCTGCTTGCCGAAGCATTCCCGAGGCGACGTGCACGCCGTGGAAAATGTTCGCGTTGCAGTTCCAAGGCTGCGAAAACGCTTACCCTCCGACTCTTTAAAATTAGGAGCAAAATTCCTATCGAATTCTTCCGTTGCCCATCGCTGCGGCCCCCTGACCGCGAAAAATCACTTCATTCTATTCCTGTGCATAGCTAATTGTTTGTTCAATTCGTTTCAAAGGTTACGCAAAATTTGCCTATGTGCGCTCGAATGTATTATAGTTACAGTAAACAATCCGAAAGAGTCGCTTCGATTACTTGGTGCTTTTAGAATTTGGCGAAGCAGGCCGTTTGGTAGGCAAATCAATGTCAACTAGAACTGTTGGAATTGTTTAGAAAATTCTCGAAGAATTATTTATTGTAGAGAATAGCGTTTGGTTTCATATTCGTCTGCTGTAATTGTTGAGTCTACAGTGCACTTTGCATAAGCGAGTGGTAGACCGAGGAAGTCCTAGAATTGCTATAGTAAGTGAAGCACAATAAATGCACATATCAGAGAGGGTAGAATGATCTCCTCCGTTCAAAAAATTCCACGAAAATTATTCATTGTAGAGTATACCTTCTAGTTTTATATCATTAAAATAATTAGAATGATTTCCTGCGGTCAAAGGTTCTCAAAAAATTATACATTACAGAGTATACTTTCTAGTTTCATACCCACGTGCTGTATAATGGTTGCATCTACTGTGCACTTTGCATAAGTGAGTGGTAGATTGAAAAAGCCCTAGCTAAAGTAAACGACACGATAAAAAAATTCTCAAAAAATTGTCCACCACAGCTCAGAGCATCCAGTTTGATATTCGCAAACCCAAATTGCCAAATCTGCAAAGCAGCGTATATAAATTAAGAACAACACGTGGAAATCCTATTAATCCTACACGGGAGAGTACTGTCCACCTTCGCAACGAAAAAGACTATTTCCCTTGGAGAAAAAGTTCCCAAAAAATTCTGCGCCATACCGTAAACCCTTCTACACAACATCCACAAATTGCATTAGCCGAACGCCAGAGTGCATCTCGCTCAAACAAGCAAAGAATCCGGCACTCGTCGCGATACAGAGCAGCCCGAAGGCATTGGGTGCAGCGAATGGCAAACATCGGAGTCAATTTCGCCGAACGTGTACCGATAACGCGTGGTATCGAGCGAGCGAAGCGCCTTATCGAGCGCAGCGAAGCTTTTATCGTCCTCCTTGAAGCTCCGCGAAAAGCCCGCGGGATCACCGACCACGTGAATTTTCACGTCAGATGATTCACGGGTGCTCTCTTTTTTTCTCTGTCGAGTGAGATCGAATGGATCAGGCCCAAAGCAGCTCGAGATAGTATTCCTGGCAAACGAGTTCGCCTGGCTTGCAATTCTGTCGTCGATTAAGCTAGCCTGACCTCTGTCCTTTCTCTCTCTCTCTCTTCTCGGATGATTCACCTGTGACGGAATAGCCGGTTTCCAGGTAACGCCATTTCAGAAATGGAAGAAAGAGAGTCGCGTTCCCCGTCACCGGTGTTCGATTATATTAAGCCATTAATGGCCCCGGGTGCGTATCGTGGCTGTTGCACGCTCGAACACGGTTATTATACCCGCTGCCATTTCGCTTACGTCAATTCCGAGGTCGCGGCACGCGGCCGACGCGGCTGTCCAAATCGTTTTATTTATATGTCGGAGCTACGACGATCAAAATTTGTATCGACGCGTGTCCGAAGACGAGCCAGAAAACCGACGGCAGTCGCTGTTCCACCGCCTCCTGGCAGTCACGATCGAAGTCAGCCAATTAATCATCCTATAATTTCCATGGAGCCTCGTTAAACCCCGCTTCTTCCGTAACCAGCCGGTAATTACGGGCTTTAAGCAGCAACCGGGACGGCTCAGCGACCAAAGATAGAAGCTAGATTTCGAGAGATCGACGGACACGTCTCTATTCCGTTCCCTCCACACACAAACCGGTCGATAGATAGCTCGCCTCCTCTAAGGAAAGAGACTGACCAGCCGTACCGTTATCTACCGTGTTGGATTTATCGAGATAATCTCAGCACGACAGCGTATAGCACTCCGATTTTATTGGTTAGCCGATCCTTGCCTCGGTGGACCGCGCGCGCGCGCTTGCTCAAAGGACAGAAGACCTAGTACATACCACGCGAGGATTATCATTGTTCAACGTAATCTGTTTTTTTTTTCATCGAACCGAGGGACTCCGTCGCTCCTGGAAAAGAAACGGGAATGTGTTCCGGTTAATCTTGACTAGCAGATTGTGGGTGTTTAGCCCGTGGTCTGACCCGATGTCAGTGTGTGGGAGGAAATTAAATAGTTCGTACTTGATACTTTTGTTTGGAATAAATTAATGAGCTAGTTTCGTTTTTAATAAATGTTCTAATTGTTCCAAATGATTCATTTTTTAAAAATGTTCTGATGAACCTTTGCAAATTGTTCATTTTCTAAAAATGTTCCAATGCATGGTTCTAGATGGCTCATTCTTAAAAAATGTTCTGATGAACCGTTGCTAATGGTTCATTCTTTAAAAATGTTCTGTTGAACCGTTCTAAATGGTATAATTTTTAAAAAATGTTCCAATGCATGTGGTTCTAGATGGACCATTTTTAAAAAATGTTCTGTTGAACCATTCTAAATGGTATAATTTTTAAAAAATGTTCCAATGCATGCGGTTCTAGATGGACCATTTTAAAAAAATGTTCTGTTGAACCGTTCTAAATGGTATAATTTTTTAAAAATGTTTCAATGCATGTGGTTCTAGATGGCCCATTTTTAAAAAATGTTCTGATGAACCATTGCGAATGATTCATTCTTTAAAAATGTTCTGTTGAACCGTTCTAAATGGTATAATTTTTAAAAAATGTTCTAGATGGCCCATTTTAAAAAAATGTTCTGTTGAACCGTTTTCTAAATGGTATAATTTTTAAAAAATGTTCCAATGCATGTGGTTCTAGATGGACCATTTTAAAAAAAATGTTCTGTTGAACCGTTCTAAATGGTCTAATTTTTTAAAAATGTTCCAATGCATGTGGTTCTAGATGGCCCATTTTTAAAAAATGTTCTGATGAACCGTTGCAAATGGTTCATTTTCTAAACATGTTCTGTTGAACCGTTCTAAATAGTATAATTTTTTAAACATGTTCCAATGCATGGTTCTAGACGGTTCATTTTAAAAAAATATTTTGATGGATCCTTCCAAATTGTTCATTTCAAGAGAAGGATGTAATGAACTGTTCTAATTGGTCCATTTTTTAAGTAGATCTGTACTTCACTCGTGTTTGTCACAATTGATGTAAAACATCTTTATCTCGAACGCACTTCTGCAATCTAATCCCACGTGAATGTTGCACAGCGATAAAACTTTGTCCAAGACTCTTCAAATTTGTCTCATCAATTGCATTTTAGACGGGATTATAGAAAACGCGCTTCATTTCTTGTCACGATTTTGCCTAAGCCCTTTTCCGATTTTTCGTGGGGCCCTTTCGATTTCCCTTTTTCGCGAGTCCGACAGCGAAGCTCGTAGCGAGGATCCTCTATAAATAACCGAGCGACTTCGTGAACCGTGGCGATTTCCGCAATGAAAATAAATCCAACCGCACAAGCTCGTTCGCCGCCGATCCACCCGCGTCCAGTCGCTATAATTTTTCTGGAGACCGCTCGCCGACGGTCAAACAAACAATCGTAGTCCATACGGAACTGTGTATACACAGTACATATAAGCTTCCCGCGCGGAAGTTCGAGGCGCCAGTCTTTTTCGAATCGCGAGGTTCCTTTCATCCTGTCCTTACCTCGTTATCTCCTCGTTCTTTCAATCCTTTAATATTATACTCCATTTTTTTTACCAGACCGAAAACAGTTGAAGTGTGGAACAAATTTAAAAATACTGTCGTATTATTTTGAACGCATAAAATGATCAAGAAAAGAAATTAATGTTCTCGCAACCGATATAGAGAATGAAATTGTACATAAAAATCCGCAGTCTAATAACTATTTCTGCCGATACCGTTTAGCATTATAAATCACTCTGCACATTGAGAAAAAGCGGTCTTGAATGGGTTAATGGTCGTTTCCCGCGCAAAATCGAGGAGATGGTATTGCGGTTCGCACGCTAGAGGAACGTTCGACCGCGCTCGCCGCTTTCCATCGTTCGTTCGGCAATTAACTTTTTACCCGGAGAAAGTATCTCGCGCGTGATTTTCCAGAATCCTCGGCCGTGAACAACGTCTATCCCCGGAATGTGGATGTCATCCCGATGACAGGGGGAGCTTGGCAGTCGGCTGAGGGCTCTCCACGAAGAACGCGAGATAACAGCAGCTAATCAACAATTTCGATAGCAGACCAAGTCGCATCAAAACATAAATCATCTTGAGAGGATCTTTGAGGGATCAGAGATGAGGAAGTCGGAGAGATCAGTGTTGAGCTCGTCACCCTGAACGACAAACTGCAGAGGCGTCACACGACGCCACAATTACTGTCTCCGGCGGGCCCCAGGATGAGTCCGAAGGGGCCAAGCCAGGAGGGCCCGAAAATGGAGGTGCGAGTGTTCTGCGTCCCAACACCTGGCGCAGAGCCTCAAGGCATCAGAGTGAAAATTCCAGAACCTAAAAAGCGTCCAATGAGTCCTCCGATCCTGGAAACAATGAGTGCCAGGTGCCCCTCAGAAAAGGATTACTACAGGAAAACCTCGTCCCTGGACCGTAGAGACAGATATCCCACCTTATCCGGCGCTGAGATCAAAAGAGGACTCATCCCTGGGTCTCTGGAGATGCCTAGGGGCAAGAGGAACCCCATGCTCGACAGGAAGAACAGATTCCCAACGATTTCCGGAGCGGAATTGAAGAGGAGCCTTGCGATTGGCAAGTGCCCTTTGGAGGAGGGCCTGGACCTTAGTCTGGCACCTTGGCCTGGCATGAAGTGGGCCTGCGTCAGGGTCCTGCATCTTTACTGCAAGGTCTTTGGCCAGTTCGAGCTGTTCGAGCTGATCGTTAGGTAATTTGGGGCGTGGCTCTGGGTGGAGTCTAATTAAAGTTAAACTATTGATTTTGAACCTTCAACATTCTTTAACATCTATTGACCCGGCGCGGCTCGATGGAAGATTGTAACAATGTTTGCAAAATCGCGCAACGTCACTGTTGAAGGATGAAGTGCGCCGAATGTGTTAGAGATTCCGAAGGGTGTTCTTCCCTCAGAGTTTCTTTTCACGGCGCGTGCCCCATTAATACAAGTCCGTTCCTTTTTCGCTCGCGGAACGCCGCGACAAATCGTTCGGTTTATACATCGTCCGAGGAATTAATTGCGCCGGCATAGTTCCCAAACGACGCAAATAGGCGGGCCGTGACGGCCCCGAGACCTCGTAAATTATTTAGAGAAATTTTTACGGCGACAGAAAGAACTGAGCGCGTGTGCCGCGGCTCTGACGATGCTTTGAGCACGACTGCCTCCCGCTAAACGATTATACGCATTCTTCGGGAAAGAGCCCTGCTTGGGAAGTTCTCTACTGGGTGTTCCGAAGAAATCTGCTTTAAGGTGGGATGGCCTAAGCGCGTATGAACGCAGCGTGTTACGATCCCGGGGCCTCCTGTCCCTAGTAGCATTTATGGTTGGCCAACGGTGGCTAACGGTTGGGAGTTGGTTGGTATATGGTCGATGTTTTTGTCTACAAATCCCCAACATAGGACCTACGACGAAAATTATGACAATTTGCCAATGAATATCCAACGTTGGGCCTACAATTATTATAGTTGGTTATTTAACAAGAAATTTACCAATATTTAAATATCGTACGTCTTACAAACGTTAGAAATGTTGCTACAACTAAAAGCTTGTTAATTATTATATTCCAAATTGATTTTTTTGTTATATATGTATACATATATCTTTATATTTCTTTAATTTTTCCATTTTTTGTGCCCATGGTATTGCTCGTGCGCATCGGTCGTGCTCATGTAGTACAAGAAAACCCTTTTGGATTTCTTCAGAATGGGTCTTTGTCATGAACGCAAATGGAACGCGAATAGAGTATGAATCGGAAAACGCTGCGTCCAGACGCGCTTAGAAGGTCCCAACTTTAGAGGGCAAGGCAATTTGCAAGGAAAGGTGTAATGAAAAATTCGAAGTTGGCGGTCGGGCGCCATATTGTCTGTCCCCGACGCGAAACTCTGGAACTTTCGAGAATAGTATCTCCCGCGGAAACTCACTTTCGCGTGACCGAGTATGTTCGGCATGTGCGAAACTCGTTTGTCATTGAAATAACGACCGTGTAAGATACATAGAAAATTGCAAACTTTCCTTCACGTCTGTTAAAAATGGTCTTATTGCAAAATGGTACGGAGATAAAGTAGACACCGTCTAGCAGTTTTGACGCTCGATTTAATTGGAGACTGTTAGATCAGGTGCTAGATCAGGTGCTAGATCAGGTTCTACAAGTTTCTACAATTCGGAGGTATCCAATATGGCGACGCACATTAAAATTAAAGTTTACCTCTGGGAATGTACCAAGACTTATACCATCGCATCATGAAATTTAAAATTTGGTAAACCTGTAATGCACATAGAATCGCATGGTCTTTGTAGAACCTTATCTAGCACCTGATATAACAGTCTCCATGCGATTCTATGTGCATTACGGGTTTGCTTTTGAATTTCCGCATTTGGTAAACTTCAATTTTAATGTACATGATGAGCAGACAGCGGATCTTTATGCGAAATAAAAATTTTCTTCCCTAATTGTAACAAACTGGAGTCAAATAGAAATTTATTTTCTCTCTTAATATGTTTAATAGGTTCAAAATAAAACAACAGTGTTTCTAAATTCTTCTAATATTTTCACGTTTTGAGATTACACCTACTCATTTTTGTCATAAATGCATACAATCCGCTGTTTAATGATGAGTCGCCATATTGGCTTCCTCTACTCGAAAATTTCACAAGTTTCTCAGAATGGAGACACTTCTCTGGTAGACAATTTCGAAGTGTATAAATCATTTCCAGACACCCTGTATCTCATCGAGTCTCCCCACAGTTTCAAGAGCCGCAGTTTAGGTGTCCTCCCTTCCAATTTTTCTCACGATTGCTGCCATTTACCCGGGAGTAGTCCACCCGGAAGAATGCTAGGCGTAGAACGGTTCCCTCGGAAAGCAGTTGGTTTTTACGAGACAAGTCACTCGAGATTTGAAGGGTGGGCGAAAGAAAGTATAGTAGATATTGTTGGGAGTTCGGGAGATGGCTTAGGGGCGGTACGAAAATATAGAAAATATATAGTGACCCAATTTGTCGGTCCCGGAAAGACCACTGTTCAATCAGACATTTTCCACTGTCTCTATTATTCGCGTGAAAATCCCAAAGCGAGGGGTTCGATAGTTTTTCTGAAAAAGTTCCTAACTGTATTGGAAAATAAGAATACCCCTTAACCTTATGGAAGAAGTACTGGTTGCCAATTCGGTCTGGTATATTTCTATAAAAAGAGTGTTTCTTACGACGATGGCTCTGTGCATCCTGTTGATATTAGGGGGGTTGATGTTTGGCACCAATTGCGTACTGTGTCAATTTCCGAGCCTCCCACGGACACACACCGAACGTCCAGCCGCAAAAGCGTTCGTGGATAGTTTGAACAGCCGTAGATAGTTCTTTTACGGTCGAAGGCGTTCCCCTGTCTGATCGATTGCATCAGGAGAGCGAGTCGCTGCGCAAAAGTCTTGTTGCGGGCCGCACACGCTAATGGTAGGACGTCAATCGCGTAAATGAAGGGGGTTGCATTTGCCGGTGGCATTCGCTCTACCGCACCCTTCCGGGTGTCAGCTCGAAGGTCGAGCTAATACTAACAGCCTCCCTTCCTTTCTGCATTCGTCGATAACCAGGCGATAAGGGGTCGCCGATAAGTCGGGGCTCCCTTATCGTCGCGAAAAAAGAAGCGCGGGGACGGTAGAAAAAAAATGAAGGCGCGGAGGACGATGCTCCGAGTCGCTCGTAAATCCACGAAATCAGAAGGGACGAGGATGAGAGATCGTTAAATTTAACAGTGGCAGCGGAACGTTAATGGTCCGCCATAAAATCGGGTTTCATAGAAGCGCGAATCCCGGAGCGTACACCGATATTTTCGTCGATCGGGAACTCGATACTCTAAGATCACTTGGGACTTGGGTCGATCTTGGCAATCATTTTGTCGATGATCACTTCACTGAATTGTGGCGACACTAATACACCGATGTCCTTAAATCTCTGTAATATGTCCACTGCTTTAAATTGAACGTATCTATTTTTATATTAAGTAAAATCTGCAGTCTAGTAATCATATATACAGGTTTTGCACTCCAAATTCACTCTTTTGCAAATCAAATTCAACCTTTTGCAAATTAATTTCACCCATTAAGAATATTTAAAATTAATTACACTCGAAAGCATCTCCCTTGAGTTCAGAAGAAGTCACCATGGACAGGAGGGTACAGTGAAGTGCTGTGTGACGTTAGACACACGCATGAACGGTGTCATTATTACGAGGGAAACATAAGTCTCAAACATTTTTTTTACCAGAAAATGGCTACAATGAATATATTGTACATCTCCAGACACTGTTTTTATACATCACATAGTTAATGAATTCGTAATTACTTTGATATAAGTATTCGATGTACATCTTTGCAATAAATAAAATTTTGAATTTCTTAACAATTAATTCACATGTGATTCGATTTCTTTTACAAAAACTTACTTAAAAATACTTTATTTGCAAAAGGGTGAAATTGATTTGGAAACGGGTGAAATTGGTTTGCAAAAGAGTGAAATTGGTTTGCCAAAGGGTGTATTTGAATTGCAAAAGAGCGAATTTAAAGTGCAACACCTATGTAGAGTTGGACGTTATAAACATGTGACCTGAATAACTCGCTTGCTTCTGGAAATAGAAGAAAATACATCAGAGCAAACTTAATTGGTATCGTAGCGTTCATAATCTGAAGTTACTAATTTTTTATAGGTGGATACGTCAAGGAGAAATGAAGGTCAACTCATATATATATATATGAAAATCATTCAAGCCCGCTCAAGGTCAACTACAATAAAAAATAAATTGTCTCAAGGCAGTCTTCAAATACTTGTTTGTCTTCTCTGGTTGTTGGCATACCGCTCCTGTAATTATTGATAAGACAGCTCTGATTCTGACACCTCCAGATTTCTGTTTGTGGGGCACGTTTTAGGCAATGTATCCGTGTTCAAGGTCGTCATTTTGATAATTTATACCAGCAGTGAGTACGTAAATAACATGTTACGTAAATCTTCGAAGTATTCGAGACTGCTTCGAGATAATTTACTTTCTATTGCAATTAACCTTGAGCGACCTTGAATAACCTTTATAATAGGTCATTGTATTCAGCTTGAAACCACGTACTTTTGAACGACAGAGTATATTGACTGATTTTCTGCGAATCGTGTCAAGACGAAGTGTCCCGTCTCGATGAAGTGATCTCCGCTGAGAAATGATTGGGGACTTTTCCTCGAAGGCGGCGCGGCGCCTTTCGGGAACGGTCCCCTGGGGCTTGGCGAATCGCTTAGCATAATGTCACGCCCGTAATGTCAGTGGAACGGTCACCTTGTTTGCTAGCGGACCGTAACTCGCTTGAACCGCGCTCGCGAATGCTCGCAAAACAGCTCCGTGACGATAAAGAATTCTCGCGCTCCTCCTTTTTCCGTCCTTGTTAGGGCACGATAAGCTGCCTGACCGATATTTTACGAGGTCCGCGAATCGCCGCGGAACTATGCAAATTAACGCTGACGCCTCGTTAACCTCGCGAAACGTAATACTCGAGGACTATAATTCATCGTCGCCGGCACATGTTCTATAGGTTTCAGCCTAGCCAGATATTTTATAGTTGCCCGGTCGATGAGAAGTTTATTGAACGAGAACGATTTCCGGGAGGTGAACCGGCAATGTTTCATAAATATCGGAAACGTGGGACGCAGGGGAGGGAAGTTCGATGCGAGAATTAATTAGGCGATTAGCGGGAGGTTCGTCACGGCGTCTGGCTGCAATAAAACTTGATTAGAGGCTCCGACAGGGCCGTGGCGTGTACCTGGAGTTAATGAAGCGCCGGGGACAAATATTTATCGTCCGTGATATCCTCGGTTTAATAGATTCGTCCAACATGGCGACGACTATCTTCTTCACTGAGAACCACTTTGGGATTGTACTGGAAATTGAACATGGTGTATAGACCTAACGTTGCTAAATTGTCATGGTGTATACACCCAAGTGAAAGTGTATTCATTTTCACAACAAGTGAAATGGTTAAAAATCTTCAAAAATCATAGCGCAAAGATAAAGTCCTAGCTGAAGTTGATGCTGAGGAGTTGACATGAATTTTCTTCTTTCCAGAAAGAACTGCACGAGCTGTAAGTGTCCGAGGGAAGCGCACGATGTGTGCCACGAAGAATGGGTGTCGGTGAGGTCTCGTCTGGGCCTGAAGGGCGAGGAGTCCACTTCGCCAGTCGGCTTCGATCCCCGAGCGAAGGGCCTCGCATGGGCTCCTCCAGGGCTGCCAGCACACAAGGTCATTAAATATTAGCGAACATTAGCGATACAGTACCTATACACGACACACGAACCTCATTCGATGCACTTTGTCTCCACTTTGACGGCGATGTAAGCCTCCATTGCTTACAATTAACCCTTTGCAGTATCAAGTCAGACTCGCGATGAAGATTTCAACCGAAATCAAATTCTATTCAGTTTGTTGTCAATATACATATTTATGGTCATTAGAGAACATTCTTCTAGGAAATTAAGAAGAAAATCAAATTTCGCAAAAACTTCAGCAGCTCACATCTGTTTGCGACATATGGTTTCTTTCAAACTTGTTCTATTCTAGATGAGTGGAAGGTGTTGATGTAAATACATACTTTAACAGGAATCTTCATCGGTATAAACAATTTTGCGGCAAATTTAAAGAAATTTGAAAACAAGTGTCTACCGATCCATAGATGTAGATTCACCCCTACGACAAATGTAGCCATTACTGTTTTTACACCCTGTACACGTTGATGGCGGATGCATCCAATAGTGGGAGAGCAATAGGTGCTGAATCTTGTGCGATTGATCGGACACCTCGTTCATTGCAAAACCCTCATCTCTGAAATTCGGACGTTTACACGACCCTGTTTTCGCGGCTCGTTTCCTGTTCCTCGACCAGCGAGAGCTCCTCGCGATTCGATCCGATCTCCTGATCGCTCCCAGATTCAATAAACGAACGTTCAAGTTCAATCGTCCGGCTGGCCCGATCGGTGTATTGCGTCGACGCGTTACGGATCAGCGGGGAAACCACGGCTAATGAGATTATGATCGCCGAGACTAGGCTGTTACACAGCCGTTCACGGTCCGAGAAGCCGGCTGCGTGCACACGCACGCTTGGCAGGCTTCCAGCTTCCAATATTGTACAAAGCGACCGCCGTGAATTAGCGAGTTGAGGCTCACCTCGGCGATGCATCGATGCTTCATCGTTTTCACGGGACATCTCCCCCCTCTCTCTCTCTCTCTCTCCCTCTCTGCCTTCCTCAGTCTCTCTCTATCGCTGCTCACTCGTATTTTACGAGTCTTTTATCGCCGGCTTCAGATGGACGATTTTTGTCACCAGACGTCCTCGTTCTACGAGTTTTCTTAATGTATCAGACGAGATTTGAGAAATAGTAGAGTGGGACTGGCTGGGGACAGTAATTTGATTGAGGGGACAGTGATGGAATCCGTTTTTCTTGATTTTACTAGGTCGTAGGATTTTTAGAAAGCTGAGGAGTCGGTTCGAGTAGCAAGTCTACTGAAGTAGATCGAATTGTTAGAGTCACGTGTATAAATTGACGACTTTTTATTGGAATAGACAATTCTTAATCCTTTAAAATATTTTCGTTGCAAATAATGTAAGATTTATATTATTATAGTACAAGGGGTTGATTATAGTAGGTACAGTAGTTTTTAGTGGTTCAATGAGAGTGTGGCTAGCTACACAGCATGCTTACTATTTCTCGATGAAAAGCCGGTGATTGGATATAAGATAGAGATTGCTAATCTGTGATTACTTAAATTTTTAGTGATGTAATCCTCGATACTGATTATTTTTGCAATCGCAGGTGGACGAGTACTTCGCGATGTTGCCGGAGATCTCAGTGCCCAGGTTGGGCACACCCGGTGAGCGATACAGGGACCGGCAATTGGCGATCCAGCTGCCTAAGCAGGACTTAGCCAGAACCTATTGTCGGCATTTGAACCCGAAACATGCCAGCAGTGCTGACGACTTCATGGCCGCTAGGAATGAGATCGCCCTCGACATAGGGAACGTGCAGGAAGTACTCGAAAGGGATCTCGTGAGTCTCGTGATAATCCATCTGCTATGAAACAATCAAATATTGTTGTCGAACGTATCTGGTCCCCTTTCAGCATTGCGGTGTCTGTCTCTCGCCCCTCAAATACGGCAGTCTAGCCGTATCAACGAGTAAACTAGGCCTCCTCTATCATCCTGCTTGCTTCCGGTGCACGGATTGCAAGGAACTGCTGGTCGACCTCGCATACTGTGTTCACGACGACACCTTGTTCTGCGAGAGGCACTACGCCGAACAACTGAAGCCCAGGTGTGCGGCCTGCGATGAGGTAAGTGTCCTTCGTCTTCCTTGATCAACGCTTACTTAGGTAGTCAGGTGGTTAATGTTGACTTTCGATGTTGTCGTTTGGATAAGAATGTTTTGACAATTTGTAGGAATTGAGTATTCAAACAAATGTAGTACGGAAGATACAGTGACTCCCACTAATATTCGGACACTCTCAGAAAAACGATAACTTTTTTTAATACTGGACTATACGATTTTTGAACTTTTTTGAGAAGTTAGACCAATTAGTTTACTGCATACTGCGAAAAAGAGTTACAAATTACAACTTTCAGTCTTTTCTCTACAATTCCGACAACTTGCAATTTATTCCAAAAATTTTTTCAAAAAAGTTGAGATTGTATGGTCTAGTATTGAAAAAAATTGTATTTTTAAGAGTGTCCGGATATTAATGGGAGTCACTGTAAGTGAAATCACCGGTAATATTGTTATGTTTCATTTTAAAAAATTGTTAGCATGTCAAGAACAATCCACCTGACTAACTTAAGGTTAACAGAAACTACAATACATATATCGACGACGATTCTCAGCCGAATCTCTCTCAAAAGACAAGAAGAACATGTTCCTTTTATTTGCAAGAAAAAGTGGTTTGTCAAAGAGCGCGAAGTAGAATGAGTCTGCACTGGTCAGACAACGTACCGTTGGTCGATATCCAGTCGGTAATCGACCGTCAGTCGACTACTGTCTGTACCCACTGCGGAATCCTCCTTTATCGACAAGCGAGCACTCGCATATTCTAACTTACCCAGGGAGGCTGATCCCTTTAAAATCATAACGCGGGAACGAAGCCCCCAGACGATTTTAATGAATGAACGATATAGAAGTCGTCTGCCTTTTATCGCTTCGATCAAACCAACTGTTTATAGACACTACCCTGGAACTAAAACTGAACGAACCAGATCATGGTTGTACCAGAGAACGGAAAAAGTTTAATAGCGCAGACCCGCGTTACGATCGAGTTAGGCAACCCCGAAATTACCGACGACCCAAATTTCGTGTCCAGACGGCTGTCAAGGTACGCATAAATTAGAGATCATGCCAGCGTCGGTCGTTTTACTAGCTCGTAAGTCCGCGAGACATCGTTGACGATCTGTCCGTGGGGATAAATTCTCGAAACGAGTTATATTCCTCGCCGCGGCTCGCGCCGACGATTTAAGCCGATCACGATTAATCCGTAAACAGTACGCTTCGCCGAAAATATCTGGAGCATAATGATATTAAGTGTCGCGCAATCTGCGAGACGCGCGTTGTCCGACAGGGTTTTCGCGGGAACTGGGCCGCTTTCGGCTTTATTTAGATGGACGGAAATAGGAATCGGGTATCATAGAAGCTGCCTCTCCGTCACCGGTGCCCGACTGCGCAATGCGAATTATGCTCCGCAAAAACGTGAATAACCGACAAGGATTTGGCCAAAGCTGCCGCGTTACGCTGCTCACTGTCTTTTTCCGTTACCCGCCTCTCGATGACTAACGATACTATCTAGTCACCGATACAGTTTTAAGCGTTACTCACTGTGAGTTACTGCGCTTATCTCGCCACGAACTCATTGCCAGCGTGCTTCGCCTCCTCAGTGAAATAAATGGCCCGATTAACTACAACCTCGATGAACTGTTTACTAATCGTCTTTGTTGCGCCGTTCCATCGATGACTCACCGATTTTTATCCGGTCTGGAACTGAAATCGTTCGATCGTCTAACGATTCCGTCTTTTGTCCGCGATTCAGTCCACTTTCGGGGTGGAACGACCTCTGTACATTCTTGACGAACTCTTTACCAACTATCTTTGCAACAATTTAGTCATTTTTACTACAATGTCACGTGTAATCGGCGAACCATCGATTTCTTTCATTTCTGCAACTGAAGTCGTTCAATTTTCCAACGATTTCTGTTCCTAGTCATGACAAGTCCTTTTTGAGGGTCGAACAACCCCTATACATACTCGATAAACCTCTTTATTGAATTCTTCCGTGTCGTGGCTTCTCACAAATAAAAATAACGAAATGTAGTATATTTCAATTCAAATTAAAAACATTTTCTTTTAATTTTTAACCTTTAATTTTTTTAAATCGATATACAGTCGAACCTCGATAACTCGAATCCCAAGGGAAGAAATAAAATTTTCGAGTTATAGAGGTTTCGATTTATCGAAGTCTTCGACTAAGAAAGGTTTACCCTACGAAAATTACTATTACTACTCCATTACCCTACTATTTATTAATAATAACTTTACTTTCTTTAAAACTATTACAATCGGAGCAAATTATTGACCCTTGTACAAACCCTCTGTATTTTACTCTTAATAAATTGTATTTTGTGTTAATGAATTAACAGATCGCATCTTCCTACGAAGCTTCGTAAAACATTTACTGGTGTTTTCGCTTGTTTAGCTTCCACACTCGTGGAAAACAATTTTTTATTCCGATCTAATAGAGGTTTTTAAAGTGTAGCGGAAGGGAATGGACAAAATTTTCGTCTTGTAGAAGATTTCGAGTTAAAGAGGGTCGAGTTATCGAGTGACTATGCATTTCTGACTTCATAATATTGCAGCTAATGTCAAAACGAATCCAAAGCGTTATACTCTCAAACTTCGAAATAGTGCTAAAATCTTAATGAACTACTAGATCGGCCGCGGCCGCCCGGACTACTGTGAACCGGTACAACATCGAAGCCTGAAAATATAGATCGGTATTCGGTCTCCGATATCCCTCGGGCCGCGCAACATCAGCTGCCGTCGTTTGTTACCGGCGTCGTTCCTCGTGTAACGCGTCTGCGAATTGGTGTTCTTCCAACCGGAAACCGGCGGTTTCGACGGTGGCCATCGTGGTCTGTCGGTAATCTATTTTGATTTCTTGTCGAAGCTCCCACCACGATCGCGGTTTAACTCCCGTGTCCAGACACACCGCGAGTAGAGAACCGTTCCCGTCTTTTATTAGAGTCGGTCAATTGGAAGCGGACGAGAGTCCGGCGAACCGCGAGAATTCGATCGAAGATCCCCCCCGATCTGATTGTTACCGAATTCTGGATCATTCTTTCGATCGAGAAAGATCCCCGTGCCCAGATCGCGGTCCGATATTTCCCGCGGCGACCGAAGGCGCCGTGAACCGTTCTCATCGATCGATTTTTGGTAAGTCCAGTGTGCCCATCACACCGACACACACCAGAGCACGTCATGGAGAACGACTCGACATTCCCACACAACGACCCGTCGATTCACTATTCGACGAACCTAATCCCGCGAGACAAAGCGGAGAGACACCTGACAAACACGTGTTGAAATGCTACCTGTTCTCCGATTTGAATTTTTGCTACCAGGTGACGTGAGGATTCTAGTGTAATCTTGTTAGGCGAATGTTATCGGGCTCGTGGTTAGCGGACGGAGAGAACAATGACGCGTTTGGGAGACGTTTAGCAGCTAGGCGCGCGCCGCGAGGCCCTGTCGATCATCTCGCGAGACGGTCTGAGCATCTGGACGGGAAACAAACGGTCTTTATAGAAAAGCATGGCGTAACAGTGACGCAACGGGCCGTTATAGCAACGTCGCCGTAAAATTCCGGCCGGCGTTGTCTATTTCGAGCGTGTCCCGGCCCGTCGTGGTTCACGTGCTTCGTCCCTGCTGCGCAAAAATCGCCGCTTTGGCCTGTGTGCTCCTCGACCTGTCGTCGGGTTTCACCTCTCTAGGAGACACCGATGTCTTCATATGAAAGTTTCTTGGCTCCCGACAATCCCTCACCTTCGCAACTTCCGCTAAATCCTCGGTTTCGACCCTTCAGGGACGAGCGCCACTGCCAGTTTCTCTTTGTACGATGCTGCAAATGTCGCCACGATTTGAAGACCTAAGCCTTTTTGCTGTCCGCGAACTCCGGATATTAGGAATAGTTGAGAGAATGTCGCTTTTAGCACATGAGGCTGTCGTATGTGCATGATCTTAACCCTTTCCAGTCGGAGCTACCTTGATTCGAAAATTAAACATTGCTTTCGACCTAGAATAATTAAATTCTATATGATTTTTATCATTTTATGCATGTGAAATTTATAAAATACCTCATACAATACTTAAATGTTTAGTAATTGATTAGATACAAATATTTTGAACAATGGTACTCGGAAGTTATCGCAAATTGAGAAGTTAAATTTTATGAATTTGTTGATCCTAGCATTGTAAAGTCTACAGAGATCCTTGATGACAATACTAGCAATGTTTCTTGACGGGATATGGTGCCAAACAGTTACCTTAACAATCAAACTGATCGCTAGAAACATTGAAGATGCAAATCGGCATCTCCCTACATCAATGTTTGGAAACGTCGATTGAAAGATGACAAGTAAAAAGATGTCCATTGGCGTCGCCCGTCCACAGTTATCTGATTTTGACCAATACATAGGAAAAACTGGGTTCTTCTGATCCGTTCTACTTAGAGCCTATAAAATTTGAGTTTTTGATGACACCGAGTGTTGCGCGTCGAGTTTGAACAGCGGGCACGATTTATCGTTCCGGATGATTTACGATCGATGACAAGAAACATCATGAATAATTGTAAACGGATGGACGAGCCAACCGAAACAACGGTCGAGCCAAGATCCCGCGGTTTTTATGGTTCTAGGAAGTCTAGACTGCGTTGATGGCCTTCGTGCATGGCTGGTGGAGGTTCGGAATTGATGTTCTGGTCGTGGATCGAGTCTCCGAGTGGAGAATTTCCGGGATTGTTACTGGGTTAAAAAATAAATAAATGTGTGGGACTTGACTTATGGTAGCAGGCAGAGTTGTATTGAATTACAATTGAGTTACTTGACGAATTATAATTACAAAGTAATTCAATTACATTGTATTCAATTCTTCGTGTCCTGGACCATTTTTCCTGGAATGTATTTTTCGAAATGACCAGAAGTATGTATAATCATTTACCGCATCATACTTATCGGTTGCGTTCAAGTCGTACATTTTATATTTATACTTCGTGACCACAATTGTTTACGTTGAATAATAATATCCACTTGCATTTGACGATGAAACAGATACAAGAAACCTGTTACAACTAGGTTTATTTCGCATCACATGGATGGTGGCTATTGGACTGCGGATGTTTGTGTATTTATAGCTCTTCCTTACACGCTAAAGGCAATAAAACAGATTATTGCACTATAATAACAGAGACAGAGTACAATGAAAATTGCTGCAGTAAAATACTGAAGATTAATGTAACGATAAAGTGAAAATTGCAACACAGCATAACAATACGAATACGCGGTTCTAAACACACTGAAGCACCACAGGGTAAGAATTTGTTGAAGTTTCACATACATATTTTACATATCCTGATGGTTCGGTGCAAGAATTACACAATTTTCAAAGACAAGCTAATGTTTTAGTGAACTTCACTTGCTGAAGTTTCACATATCCTGATTGTTTGGCGCAACAAGTACACAATTGTCAAAGACCAATTATTATTGTTTAGAATGTCACAGATACTTCAGTGGGTATTTATGTTTATCGAATGTTTTAATGTAATTCAATGAGATTTATTAAAAATTGTGAATACCATTATGGATTATTGTTTACATGAACATGATTTTTCAGGCAGTTCCGATAATGAGACAAAGAAATGTTTTAAACGAAAATTAATCAACTTTTAGTGGTCTATAAATTTCAATAGAAAAATTTTTTTAAATAATGTCTATTCTATAAAAAATCAAGGTCACCTTTAATTTTTTAAAATCGATATATGTGTATTTTCGACTTCATAATATTGTAGATGATGTCAAAACGAATCGAACGACCTAGAATCTTAATGAACAGCTAGATCGGCCGCCCGGACCCACTGTGTCTCGGCGCCATTCTCTCGGGAAAACGAAACCATAGGATTTCGTGGATCGAGCTTGTGATTCGTAGTCTAAGCAGAAGAACTGTTATGGTGTTCTTTTAAATTGAATTATTTTTGATTAAAATAAGTGCCACAGCATCTATCGATGCTGATATTTAAAGCTTAATCTTCGATTTTCCTCATCTTCCGGCTCCCAGTCCGTTCTGTCCAAGTGATTCCCAGGGTGTTAATTAGGATAACAGTGGTCCTCGCGAGTTATACAACTCTTGTAGACAATTTGTGAGAGATTAGTATGTTGAGAGCAGTGGATAGATTGAGATAGAGAGACAGGAAACCCATCGCAGCCGGAAGCGGTCAAGAGCAAAGACCCACGCAGAACGCGCGGCTCGCCAGCCACGCAACCCTTCACGTGACTTTCCCTGTCGACTCTTGCCTCATTATTTTTGCCGAGCGACCCCGGCGATCCGATTTTATCCCATTCATCTCCGCGAAACGCTCGCCCCATTTATTCTCGGTGGCGATTTTATTAAAATCTTCTGAACTAATAAACTAGACAGAATCCGCGCTTGATACGTGGTGCTCTCTTTATCAAAACCTGTCCATTGATCTGCATCGTCTCTATGGATTTTCATTTGTGCATTTTTTACAGTACTAAATCTTCGTGGATCAATCTTCAAATGAAGACCTCGATGCAAGCATAGTCAAGATTTGAGAATTGTATAATTCTTGCACTAGACACTCAGGGATTTGTAAATAAATATATAAAACTTAAGCTAATGTTTTAGCAAACTTAACTTGCTGAAGTTTTACGTATTTTTACAGATCCCTGATTGTCTCTATATAGTGCAGGAATTATTTAGAAATATTAAATAGGTTCGCTAGGGTTCTCAACAGAAAATTTGTTGGATTGGAAATCATATTCACAAAATGTTCATTTTTATATATAAATGCTTGTTCTAATTATAATAATTATTTAATTTCAATTGTGTTATGATTATCGATCGTTATTAATAACAATGTGTTGATGATCTCGGCGCAACGGTTCGATCGGAGATACAAATTAAAGCAATTTTGCTAATTAGATTAAACTTTCTACGTTTCGATCCTTTTTTCGTAAAAAGCAGGTCGGTAATTTATTACTGTATCTTGAAGTTTGTATTTAATTCCATTTCAGTACATTAATACTGAAATTTCTATTAAAATTTACAGACGCAGTTTTTTCCTCTCTCTTGAAAAGGATCCATATTAGGATCGAAACGTAGAAAGTTTAATCAAACCAGCAAAATTGCTTTAATTTGTATCTCCGATCGAACCGTTGCGCCGAGATCATCAACACATTGATATTTAATTTCATTAATATCGGCGTTTTTGGCATTGCTAAACATTTAGAATTTATTAAATCATTGTTTACCAAATGAACTGCCAGATCAGCCGGCCGCACTCGGACCACTGTGCGAGAGGCGAGGCAGAGCGAAAGTAGTAGCGGTGGTTCAACGACAGACACGGCCAGATCACGGAACGCGTTGCGCAAGAATGGAGCAACCGAGCTGGTGGTTCGCGGCTGGAAACCCGGCCGAGAGGTTAAAAAAGCCGCTGTATCCAGCTGGTACGAAACGGAACTAATGACACACAGACCGGAGAAGAGGTAGTAGGGACGGGAAGGGAGAAGGTCGTCCTACGGTCGACAGACACGGCTGCGAAGTTTCCGACGATCTAATTCGGTCGACTTGCGAAGTGGCTTCGCCACCGAGATCCGGTGGTACGCTTTTCTCCGACCGTGGCATACACGTTCGATCACCGACCGAAATAACCATTGGCATTGTTCCGTTTGCCTCCAGAGGAACCGGCTCTCGTCGCGACCATAACTCGCGGACGCTAATTCCACCGCGACCCTTCGACGCCGCGCCGCGCCGGCCTGAATCCGGATTTACTGGCCGAGGAAAATGAGGGACCACTGTTTATGTCTTTCCTATTGGCCCAAAAAAAAACTACGAAAAAGTAACTTTAGAACTTCACATACTATAGATTTGATTGTCTCTACTTTAGTGTCGGCAGTACAGGGAACTGCATTTTATACGGGTCAGGTTGGATTTCATTTTTACTTTGGTACAGATCGTTTTGTTTTCGGTTCTACTGTGACAATCAATAATTATACTGTGGAACGGAACTGAATCTGGATGTAAAAAGAAATCGAGAATGAGGGACACAAGGTCAACCAAAGTCATTTTCGAGAAAATCGAATTGGAAGATACCTCAAGTACGTGTGCTATTGAAGAGGAATCGGCTGGCGCGTCTGATCGTGTCCAGTCGGTTCTACTTGCACGGGAATCAGAGGAAATTTAAAATACGATTTTCTCGAAGGTCTTGAAATAATTTTATTTTATACTTTTGACGTCTTTCAACATTTTTACGACAAGAAATATTGTTGAAATTCTGGTTTTGCATAAAGATTCACAGTCTAATGTTGATAATCTACAAGATGAAAAATCCCTTTGAAAAATCAAAAGTGACTGATGTGTATATTATTATAAAAATAACAAGATTAAATTTATTTATATTTTGTGCGATTTTCACTATAATATATACATCCTGGGTCAAAAAATATATTCAATAAATTTCCATGAAAACGCTTTTACAATTTCAATAATTGTCAAATAAAAAATTTAAAATGTGTTATTTGACCCTTTGTGTTAGGTTTAGTGTTAAAAGCTGTCCCTCCTGAAGTTAATATTATTTGATTCGTGTGCAAATTGGCATTGCGGACCACAGTGGGACACGAAGACCGTGTGATGTCGCGATGTATAGCCATCTACGGTTGCGAATCGATTCCGAACCAGTTCCTCGGTTCTTCACTGAGCCATCGATCGTTCTTGACTTTCGGGGAACGCCGGTTCCCAGTCGATCCGCGAACGGGGAGGTCAAGGCCCACCCGGTGACCGGCTGCCAAACCGACAGTTATAAACGAGAAATTAATTCTGGGGTACTGCACCGCGACTCGTGACTGGTACCGATGCGTTTATTGGCTACCGAACGGAGTACCTGTGTCAAGGGTCACGCAAAAATTCGCTTGATCCTCGCGTCAGTAATTGCGAGAGACCTTGCCGGGGTGATTTCATCACGAGTCCTGGAAACGGTGGTCCTGTTATGGCTCTAACTTTAACACGTTCGCTACCAGCATTTTCTTTCGATGCTTACCTTGCTTGTTCGAAAGTTTTATCAAATGCAACGTAGCCAATTTTGAAAATTATCAAAACAGTTTAGCAGAAGACAGTCACGGATTCTCTGAAAATTATGCATTCTATTATGACTTTAAACAACGAACTGCATAAAATTAATTTGACTGTTTTTAAGTGAACAGTCAGATTATGGATGTCACATATTTGTGACGGTGCTAGCGAACATGCTAATAGTTGGCCAATAAACATAGCACACTGACAATCTTTGACTCCTAATTGGATGGTGTACATAGGGAAGAATCATTGTCGCCAATCTAAATTGTCTCATTGTATGCATTGTAAATTTGGACGAGACAATAGGATGTGTCTGTTTCTCGTCTCTTCATTAATTGGCCAGATAACAGCGAGTTTGTCTCTGCCACATTCCATTAAAACGTAGGTAATAGCTAAATCTGTTGGAATTCTCTGGAAGAAGTTTAACAATGTTGCAGAGAATGAAGCAACCGAGAAGTATTAAATGACTTGCTGGACCTTGTGATTTTATTGAAGCTTGCTGTAATCATTTTTGATGAAGATTTTGAATTAGAATTTTAGGATTGTTTCATGTCGAAATTGTAGATGAAGTATGATAATTAGGATTTATGACAGAAAAATAAAAATTTAAAAATACTATTATATTATTTTGAACCTATTTTTTGAAAATTAAATTCTTTCAACTCAGGTAGAAAATGCTTATGTGTAATGATGATATATCTATTTGTCGTTGTCTCTCAATTAGAACAATTATCAAAGAATTATCTATTCCTCGGCCTTCATATGCTCCTCAAAAACATTTTTACTTCATTCTGCTTATCGATTCCTATTTTAACCTGGCTATTTCGCTTTCATTAACCGAATCTTTCTAATCTATTGGCCGCCATCAACACACTAATTCTCAAGCAAGTCAGACTACCGAAATTCCCGAGGTCTGCAACCCACATGTCCACAGTTTAACTGTTCGAACAGCTGCCAAAAATGTTCTAGGAATGCGCAGAAATCTTTCTATTAGCAACCGGAGACTAGACATGCCTTTCTTCATCGCTGAACGCATCTAGATTGATCGATCCATCGAAAAAAGCAACTGGTATTTTCCGCGGACAATACGATAATGTTGTTTGGAGACTGTTGTCTACGGTAGTGTGCCGTCCACGGTCCAGCTAGAACCGCCACGGACACTGTCGCGATTTATTTCGGCTCGCGTCCCGATAGGTCGTCGACGATACGTTTATTTCGGTCGCGGACCAAGTAGTCCGGACGAGGATTACGCAGCCGGCGCTCCGTGTTCCTCGGCATAGCTAAGTTCTCGTAGATCTCTTCCTCCCGAGTTCATTCAGTAACGCGGCTCCAGTCGCACGAACCTGGCGAAAATTCACCGACCCTGAACCTGTCCAGTTCAGCTCGCCAATTTATCCAGTTGTGGTTCTCAAGTTCCTGAAATTCTTCAAACTTCAAGAAAGCTTTGCTTTTGACTTTAGTGGAAGTTCGATGAGCTACGAAGACGTTCGAAAATGTTTAAACATGTTTGAAGATGTTTGTAGAGATTTAGTAGTTTCCAGAGATTGACGACATCATCTAAAAGCTTTCGTATCATTTATATCGACGTTGTATATACTCAAAGTAACAAAGTTTGCCTCCCTACACTTGGCACAAACAATTGTGGCTAGTTTGACTACCTACCAAGAACATTTCGGGACATGTATGCAACTTGAAATGACTCTCCATCGATATCAACCAGAAACTCATTTTATGTGTGCTAACATAATCAATACACACGGTGAGAAACAAAATTTATCTTTCTTTGCACAAACGGTTTCGACTAGTTCAACAAGTTACGAATATATTGGAGGATGTTTATTCAATTTCTAATGACTTTTTCACTGCCAACACCAACTGAAAACTCATTTTCCGTGTACTCAAAGCCACAAAGTTTGCTTTCCAATACTCTGCGCAAACAAATCCTCGTTAAACGCATCAACATCCGTCCAGTTATATAAGTATGACCATCGTCAAAGGACCGGGAAGCAATTTCTTATCTGAGAACCCGTCTCTCTTCAGTCGAAATGTGGACGGAGAAATTGCCAGCGGATGGGAATTTGCTTCCGAGAAGAATCGCCCGGTGTTGGGTTCCCGCGAATATAGATCATCGAGGGTTCGATAAGCGACGGGCTGGCCGTCTCGATATCTCTTTGGAGGCGCGCCAGATGCGTACCGCGCGCAAAACGTGTATCGAAGATCGGTCCCGCTGGTAGAATCGTAACCGATGAGGTAACCGAAATAAAATCCTCCGAGTGACGCCAGAAATTCGGCCATCGCCGACTGCGTAATCCACCGCGGAATTTCCACATCGGATCCGTAACACGTGATCGCGACGTTATGGGGCCACCCTTTCAACCAGGCTCTTCTCAGTCGATCACTAAACCAAACCCTTCTCAACCACTCTTTCAACCAGACGCTCTCAACCAGACCCTTTCCACCCACTCTTTCAATCAGACATCTCTTAACGAGACTCACCTCAGCCACCCTTTCAACCAGACCCTTCTCAGTCAATCGCTTAACAAGACCCTTCTCAGCTAATCTCTCAACCACTCTTTCAACCAGACTCTTTTCACCCACTCTTTCAATCAGACCCTTCTCAGTCAATCGCTAAACCAGACCCTTCTCAGCTAACCTCTCAACCAGACCCTTCTCAACCACTCTTTCAACCAGACGCTTTCAACCAGACCCTTTTCACCCACTCTTTCAATCAGACATCTCTTAACGAGACTCACCTCAGCCACCCTTTCAACCAGACCCTTCTCAGTCAATCACTTAACAAGACCCTTCTCAGCTAATCTCTCAACCACTCTTTCAACCAGACTCTTTTCACCCACTCTTTCAATCAGACCTTTCTCAGCCAATCTCTCAATCAGACTTTTCTCAACCACTCTTTCAACCAGACTTCTCTTGAACAGATTCTTCTCAGCCACGCTTTCAATCAGACCCTTCTCAGCCAACCTCTCAATCAGACCCTTCTCAGCCTACCTCTCAACCAGATCCTTCTCAGCCTACCTCTCAACCAGACCCTCCTCAGCCACCCTCTTAACCAGACCCTTCTCAGTCAACCTCTCAATCAGACCCTTCTCAGCCTACCTCTCAACCAGACCCTTCTCAGCCTACCTCTCAACCAGACCCTCCTCAGCCACCCTCTTAACCAGACCCTTCTCAGCCAACCTCTCAATCAGACCCTTCTCAGCCTACCTCTCAACCAGACCCTTCTCAGCCAACCTCTCAACCAGACCCTCCTCAGCCACCCTCTTAACCAGACCCTTCTCAGGTAACCTCACAATCAGACTTCTCTTAACTAGAAGTCTCCTTCTTAGCTACCAATTTAACCAGATTCTCCTCAGCCACGTCGTCAACCAAGCCCTTCTCAGCCACCCTTTGAACCAGACTTTTTTTAACCAGCCCCTTCCGAGCCACACTCTCAACCAGACTTCTCTGAGAAAAGAAACCAAAGACTGGACCTAATACAGTACGTACGACCAAACAAAAATTGCTATTGTCTCGGATGACATAGTGGAAGAGACGCTGAAGAAAATCAAACATTTGGCACACTATATGAAGCCCTGCTGTGCGTAGTGAAATTAATGAACGAATTTAACTGTGCCATTAATATTGTTTCAGTATAAATACACCAAAGACAAATATTTTTGGCCTATCGAGTCAATTCATCATCCAAGTTCATTAGTAGAGCGTCCTCGTATTATATCACCCGTACATACATTGATTATAATCAAATTCTTGTCATGTCAATTGGAGTAGTCTTCCACTACGATCACGACTAGGAAATCGTTTAGTAAAACATTTTCCATCTACACTCTCGTAATTTCTACTGAATTCTGAACAGACCGTGAACGAGACAAAAGCAGTTCGAACGTAGATCCGCGTTCGATCGACGGCGAGGGACCGCAGGAATCCGGTTACCGATAATCTTGCCAAGAAGAAGGCGACGCGTTTCCACGGAGCATGAGGGCGATTCTTCCCCGGAGCTGCCAAACTCTCGTCTCGTCTCGTCTCTGTTGGTCGCGCGGACGTAGAAATATCGAGTCGCGCCTACGCGTCGAACACGCTCGGCACGCCGTTCAATGATCGGGTCATTAGGGCGCGGCGTCATCGTGCGTCGGTCGAGATCGGTGGCTGGTGTGTCGCGCGGGGCGTCAGCCAATAATCGGTTCGGGTCGGTGTGTGTGTAGCTCTGTTAGCGGTAATCGGTCGACGATTGCCAAATCGGGCCGCGTTAATTATCCGGCCGGGCGGTGATCGATCGCGCGACGCGTACACACGCGGCATTAAGGACAGGGATTCGCGTCCAGGGACATTCGGGCTAACTTTAGCCTTAGCCGCCTCTCGCAGTCGATGTCTGTTCTCTCTCTCTCTCTCTGTCTATCTATCTGCGAGCGTAGACATAACGAGAGCCGAACAGCCACCAGTTTGCCCCGGTGTCCGAAGGAACGAACGAACGAACGGTTTTGCCCGCAGAAAATAAAACAGTTCTCTGGCCGCCATCCGGCCGCATAGATAGCCACCCTCGATGATCGTCGCGCGTTCCTCGCCCTGCCGTTGTTCCGTCGCTCGATCGTCCCTCGATCAGGATCCACGCGGATCACACGGGGCACCGCGAGACACCTTCGAAACCGTGTGCTGAAACGTGCTCCCGCTGCCGTGGAGAGAAGTGGTCGCGCGTGGGTGTTGGGTGCCCCCTCTAAAATCTCTCCGTCTCCCTCTCTTTTCGTGTCTTCTCTCTACCTTCTCTCTGCGAGTGACGTCACCGCACGGCGTCAGAGGATCCATTCCCGAGGACGCCCGATGGATTGGCCTCGCAGGACGCTCAAGTTCCCCTCGCTCTTCGACGAAGAGGAGCCCCGACCCGTCACGTTCCTCATCGTATACATCTAGAGGAGTCCTCGAACCGATACCCTCCAGCATTGAACGGGATTGTATCGTAACAATAATATGAAGGATGGAATGACAAGCCTCCTCGTCGTGACGTGACAGTAATTCGCCAAAGTGATCGGGACCCTTCATGACGGCTTCCGTCGGATAAGTCTGACACAAGGTATTCGAGATGGGTCTGATGATGTCAGTGCTGATAGGCTGCGTGGGCGTGCTGGAGCTGCTCGCGTGCCTCAGACACGTCACCGACGGGGTGATCATCGCGATCAACCCGCCGGCGACCCCGTGTTTGTCGTATCATGAGCAAACCAACGACAACGTGAGCACAGTCGACTCCATCTGCAGCTACAGTCACACGGAGAACGCGAATTTGCCTCGCAGCGCTAAGCAGAAGTTGGAGAACCTGCACGAGTATAGCTTGAGGATTAGGGCGGAGCTGAGGTCCAAGGACAAGAACTTTGATTACCTGTCAGAGTATAGTCCTAGGGACTTCTTCTTGAGACCCGGATGCACGCCGGACTCTAGACTAAGCCCAGACTTTGATTACCTTGTAGAGGTCAGCGAATCGGGAGAGAGAGACGATAGGAGTTTAGAGATTCGGGAGATATTTGATAGAGAGACGTCGTACGAAGATGCAGGGGAGAATTTAAGAGTTGAAGGGAGCTCGAGGGACAGGCCCTTGAACCTAGCAGCCCCTGAACCTGATAAGTATGTTAGAATACCCACGCCGATCCCTTTCAACCTGATAGAGACGTATTCGAGCTCCGACGCATCGAGCGACGTTGGCACGTCCTTCGACAACGATTCTGGGAACGAAGCGCCCACGAAGAAGACTCTGGATTCGATACCTTTGCTAAAACGACAGCAAAGTCCTTCGGAAGGCGGGTCCTCGAGGGACGAATCGGATAGCCTGGAAACCGATAGGATCTTGAGGAAACAGTTGAGAAAATCGCACTCGAGATCTCCGGACCCAGCGAGCAACCAACAATCGATAGGAATCGAAGGTTCCGTAGAACAAGCGGTGAACACTGAGGCTGTTCCAGGAGAGGAGAACAAGTCGGAGGTCCCAGCAGAAGCGGCCAGAGTGAGCCAGAGGAAGAGAAACATAAAATCCTCGAGCACAATCGTGAGGAAACCAACGAGACTCAAGTCGAAGACGTCCGAAGTGAGCAAGTCTGCTGAGAATCTGACAGCTAGACGATCGAAAAGACATCGGGAGCCAGAGAGAAGAAAATCAGACATTTCCATGCAGAGATTGTACAGAGACGAGTCCACGAATACCTCTCCTGTGGGAAGTCCAGTCTTGTCTAGGTGTGAGAGTCGGAAGAGCGTGTCGGTGCTAACCCAGACTAGCTTCGAGGAGCTTCTGGTCGACTTTGAGGAGCCTTTGAGCGAGAGCTCGGTGCTGGGACTGTCCGAGAGCAGAAGAGACCTGATGTCCCGGGATCGCTTCAACCGCAGGACCTTCAAGAACAAGAGATTTGGAACCCAGTCAAAGGACAACGCTAGGAATGATAGTCCGACGAACGCGCACTCATCCGTAGAGGGGGCCAAGGATACTGCGAGGCTGCTGAGAATATCCAGTTTCGAAGAGGCCGATCTGGAGGACTACGAGAGGATCAGAGACATCCTGACGACTACCGGAGACAATTTACCGTGGCCGGAGAGCAACGAGAACTCGAAGAGAGGCGCCGCCTGGTCCTCGTCCTACGATGAGGACACCGATTATTGGGACGCCGAGGATGTGAGTGCGGCCTCTGGACCGATACAGTACTCGATCCCGGATACCGATCGGAACAAAGCTTTCTGGGTAATGATGAAACCAAGGTCCTCCTGTGTCTCTCTCTCCAAGCATCACACCTCGACAACCCTTTTTGTCACTCACACACTTAAACAGACACCTTAAGACACCATACTCGACTCGTAACACTGTGGCGACATTAATCTTGTGATTGCCCCTGGGATTATGTTGCGAGGATAGTGGTACCCTAGAGAAAGTGGAGATTTTATTTCACCCGTAGGAGAGACCCTTTTTGAATAGAGATTTTTCAGGCTGTGTCCTAAGTTGAAGAGGTTGCTTTTCTGGAGGTGACTATTTGGTCGGTGGACGGATATTTGATTCTAATCTTTTGGACAAATTATGATAAAAATATCCGAATCTTTTAATATCAGACAATGTCCCAATGCTGATGATGTTTCAACTCGTGAACTCAATTTTTGATGTATATTTTTATGAAAATATTTTCCTTGTTAACGAGAGCTGACCCGGGTGATAGTTTGAATAATTAAACTGGATTTATTACATCGTTTTTAAATTCTTTGAACATCGTCACTGTTCTGCACTCGATCTACTCATCCGTATGATATAATCCGCGGTCTATCGATCAGTGTCTCGTAAAACATGTCTGTTTGGACTCCGGAAAACAGTAGCTCTATGAAATTATAAGATGGAATGCGACAAAAAACAAACGCGTCTCAGTTTCATGCAACGCAACCGACAGATACATCATTGTCGCATCGCACGCGTTGCCAATTTGGACGCAACCATAGTCTTGTTTGTTTCTCGTCGGATTAGTCACAGCCCACCGAACAACACGGATTTTGTCTCTATGCAACATCCGATTAGGACACAGCCTATCGCTTACGTGTTCATCCTTTCGCTCGGCATCGTTTTTCGTTCGTCCTTCCACTTCTCTGTTCGTTTCATTCTTGTAACTAACAGTGGTCCTCGTAATGCTCGCACCTGTTCAACTTGTTAAAACTGTTCCCCGTCAACATTTGCAGATGCTCGGAAGGCTCCGCGTTCAGTTTCGGTTTTCGTTCTTCTACTTTTCTGTTCTTCTCGCTGGGTTCTCCTGCTCGCACCTGTTGAACTCGTTGAAACTGTGCTCTATCAAAATTCGCAAATGCTCACTAAATTCAGCATTCAGTCCCCGTTTTCGTTCTTCCACTTCTCTTTTCATTCGTGTAAATAACACTCGCCGGGGTTCTCCTTCTGCTCGCACCTGTTGGACATTAAAATTGATCTATAAAAATTTGCAACTCGAATACTCACAAAATTCAGCATTCAGTTTCGGTTTTCGTTCTTCCACTTCTCGTTTTGTTATTGTAAATAACACTCTTCTGGGTTCTCCTCCTGCTCGCACCTGTTGGACACGCTAATATCGCTTTATAAAAATTTGCAGCTCGAATACTCACAAAATTCAGCATTCAGTTTCGGTTTTCGTTCTTCCACTTCTCTTTTCATTCTCGTAAATAACACTCGTCGAGATTCTCCTCCAGCTCGCACCTGTTGGACACGCTAATATCGCTCTATAAAAATTTGCAGCTCGAATACTCACAAAATTCTGCAATCAGTTTCGGTTTTCGTTCTTCCACTTCTCGTTTTATTATTGTAAATAACACTCTTCTGGATTCTCCTCCTGCTCGCACCTGTTGGACACTAAAATTGATCTATAAAAATTTGCAGCTCGAATACTCACAAAATTCAGCATTCAGTTTCGGTTTTCGTTCTTCCACTTCTCTTTTCATTCTCGTAAATAACACTCGTCGAGATTCTCCTCCAGCTCGCACCTGTTGGACACGCTAATATCGCTCTATAAAAATTTGCAGCTCGAATACTCACAAAATTCTGCAATCAGTTTCGGTTTTCGTTCTTCCACTTCTCGTTTTATTATTGTAAATAACACTCTTCTGGGTTCTCCTCCTCCCTGTTGAGCACACTAACCTGAATGTTCTATCGAAATTCGTGAATACTCGCAAGGCTCTTCGTTCTGTATCAGCAACTAAAGCAAAAACGATTTCGCTCACGAGGATCTCGTATGAAAATCGCTCTGAACGAGCAGCAACGAACCAGAAAATGATTTCCACTGTACGAAACCGTAGTCTGTCATTTTGAGAGACATCTTAGACCGAACCCGTTCTACTGAGGAAAATCCAAGCGCATCAGCGACTCGGAACGGTTAAAAACCATTGGCACTGAGAGACCCGCGATGACAGGGTGCGGCCAGCATGCGTGCTCCCGCTCTCCTTCTATTGTTATCTAAAGTTGGGCAACCGGATTAGTTGGAGCTTTTCCGTGGATGGGGAATGAAAAATGGAGCCGGGGACGGGGCAAGAAAATCCGGCGGATGTTCGCACGAAACAGCCTCGCGGCCCGTGGCGTTTATTGGTGCCGTGTGGCTCGCGTGGGGTCTCCCAAAATATCAATCTCATGCCCGTCTGCAAATAATATACGCATATATCGTGGCCGAGGCGAGCCATTTACACGAGAGGAGACACTTCGGCAGGGTTTCCCTCTTGCAGCGGCGTGGGACCCGCGTTCTTTCGATTTCTGGAATCTTGAAATACGTTTTCTGGATCTCTGGGAATTTTTAGACATTTTTCTGACGCCCTTTAGACCATTCTTTACACTAGATGAAGATTAATCCTCTTTCTTAATATTATTCCATTCTGGAAAGTAAAGCACTAAGATTTATTTTATAGATCTCTGATTGGTAAACATTTTGTGCAGTAATTTGAAGGAGAAGCCACGCGAGAAGTTCTTTCTTTAATCATTTTAATACGTTGAAAGTAACTAATTGATATTTCTGAATCCTCTTAATTTTTATTCTATTCTATATTGTTCCATTTTTGTCATAAACATATAGTCTACTATAGCTTTTTCATCGTTTTTTTACAAGGGAAATTAAAATTACACTTATTGTGTGCCCGACAAGGAAATAGGATTTTATTCTGGTTTGAAAGAAATGTCTGTATTCAGCAAATTTTCTTGAATACTATCCTAATGATTCTGGCACGGTATTATAGGCCATGCCAGTCGCACGTAGTGACACAGTCCTTCAGTCACCTATAAAGCCGAAGTTTATTACAATTTCTAAGCTTTAACTCTTTGCACTGGGTGACATTTCTCACATCACCTGCCAGATCAGCGACTCGAACGCGTCCATTCATTTATTTATTATTTACGAAGATCGTTACTGTATTTAGAAGAGATTTGCTATGACATTTTATCGACAAGGATCGCATGAGATAATCATTTCGTACATCTTGTACTATAATTGCCAACTTGTTTCACGTTGGAGCTCATTATCTAGATTTTCTTGATTTAGTGGTCTCCCGAGGCCAATGGTGTGAATGTTAATGAGTCGACGAAAGCTTGATGGTGAGGATTTCTAGTTCATTCGAGGATCGACGTTCCCGCCGGAGTAAAATCGGTGCTGTACCACTGCGATCGAGAGATCCAGCTTCTCGGTATCCCTCTTTTTTGGTCGACCCGCTTTTTCATGGAGGATATATTTTTAATCAGGCGACGCGCGCCTCTTCCGGACCCCTTCGTCGATATTATGTTACCACCCGATGCGATCCTCGATTCGCGTGGGCGATCGCGTTCTCCTGTCACGGGCGATTTTCATTTTCCAGCTATTTATAACGGGCCCGGCGTGCGGCGCGGCGTTCCTAGCGCATTCTGGCAACGATGGGGAAACGATACATCGTGTGATCGCGATTACTTTCTGAGAAAATATTCGACCGACCCACCGGAAACCTCAGCCTCCATTTACTCAGCAACAATCTCCACTGGAAAAACGGAAGAGTCTCAAGACCTCCATAAACGTAAATCAAGAATATTCTTGCAGAACGGCCTCCTGCTATCTCAAACTAATTATTTATACTTATGTATTTACTTTTATTAAATTGTTTAAACTAGTATTATTATTCCATCGGTAGCATTCTCGTCATTTCAAACCAGAAAGTTCTGGAAGATATAAAACTTCATCACTAGACTGCGGAGTTTAGCATTTATTTTATGCATTTCAAGAAGAAATTAAAGATAGACAGTTTTTATGTTGCCCAATCGATTTATCACAGACGAGTATAATTATAAATAGACTGTGGATTTTTATATACAACAAATTCTTTTTTGTGAAGAGTCCAATTGCAACTCATTTCTACACTCACGATTCTCAAGTGCGGAATATAAAAATTGTTTGAATTGTAGTCGATCTCGACGATCAAGGAAATTGTTTAATAAGATGGCAGAATATGAAAGTATAAAAATTATGGAACAAAGTCGCAACGGTTCATTGATTCACAATCTCTCCCTCTTTACAATTTATTCATACACATATATTTATACACACTACATTAATTTTGTACTTTAATGTTACTGTGAAATTGTAATATTGTACGGTAATCTTGAACAATTTTTTGGTCGCAAAATTTCTTCCATGAACGTCAATCAATCGGGAAGAACACGGAGTTTTGTTCTGTGCACAAAACCGGTTCTGAAAGTCGTAAATATTATTTATTTAGCCACGACTCATCGCGCCAATGTCACGTCCAAGAATCAGTGGGAAACAGTAAACAATAAATCTCGCGGAAGACGATCAATCAGCGGTACAAATGATAAATGTCACGGGAAGAGAGAGGGAGAGAACTGGGGGTTTATTTTCGAGAAAAACGATTCGTCGAATTGATTCCGGTCGCGGGGAAGAGATTAGTATCGCGAGGGAGGAGATGCGTGGGCGAGTGGGTGGCCACGCAGGTATTGGTGATGTGTGAAACATTCCGACCCAATTACACTCGGTGGATTTCTTCTCTATTTTTCGCGCGGCTCGACACCAGGAACCACCTGTTTGGCACGCGATCAAGGCGTCGCCTCGGACGATGGTTCAGGGAACCGGTCGATGCTTCACTAATTTGTTCGATTCCTTATCAATCCGTTACCCTTCGACCTTCCATCCGGTAGCATTTCATCGGTGAGAAGTTTAGAGTTCAGAGCGGTATGTTTAATTCGAGATACTGGATCTAGAAGAGGATGTGTGTTTCAGGAAATCGATGCTTGACAAATTTGCTCGGCTGTTAGCGTTGCCTATGACCTTTCTCTTGAAAAGCTTTTGTTCGTGGGGAAGACTCGTTACCTTCCTGATAACATTTGTGCATGGCAAAGTTTAGAGTTCACTCGTGTTTCATTGGAGATCTTGGATCTAGAGGATTGGTATTTTAAGAGATCGATGCTTGACAGATTTGTTCACGTGTTAGCGTTGCCTTGGACCACTTTCATGAGAAGCATTTGGTCACGGAGGAGGTACTAATTCGTTATCTTCTTCCTGATAGCATTGGTCACAGAGAAGTTTAGGAGGAGTTTACTGGAGTTGCGTATTGAAGATCTTGGATCTAGAGAGGATGTGTATTTTCAGAAATTGATGCCTGACAAATTTTAGCTCTGTTGTCGGCAGCAGTGTTTCCTTCGAGACCTTTTTCCTGATTCGAATCAGAAATCTTTTACTTGATTCGAATTTTTAACGGTGAGTGATGTAGTATGAGAGGAAAGGGAAAGGGAGGACTTATCGGAGGGCGTTGGGATATCGGAATACAGTTGAGGACGGTATGTATAGAGATCAATGACGGATCACGTAGAAAAGCGAGAAAGGTGTTGACTACTTGTCCATCTGCTGGCGAACGCAGGAGGTAGCCACCACAAATTAACTGCGTGATCTATTTGAGAGCTTCTTTTTATAGTTTCAGGACTGTTAGGAAATAATGCATTTACGCACTCGCATCCCCTCTAAAACCCTAACCCCCATACCCACTAAAAAACCTAACATTCCAGGACTCAAGATTGAGACCTTATCCAACTCCAACAGGACCAAGGAATAATGAACACTGCGATCCGCTATTCGTATTACTCCAGTGCTCATCTTCCACTCCTGTTCTTGTCTTCTCATCTATTTGAGACCTTTTATTTTATTTTAAGGTGGTGGGGAAATGCTGTTACGCACACCCTCTCAACCGGACGGAGAGGGTAGTGTGGGACTCGGCTTCCCCTGTGATGAAAGTTGGGGAAAAAAACGGGACTAACTCCCTGCCCATACCCACTAAAACCCCGCCACCAAAGGGACTTTAAACCCTTTCATGCCTCATTCCCGGCAGAAATGAATGTAGGGACCTACTGTTCGCAATACAACCTACATCCTTTTCGACTCATCGCACCGGGCCATTTCTACCACTACGGGCTTATCCAATTCCGAAATCATCTATTTGAGACCTAGGACCTCGAAGCTTGACGTTTTAGGAAACCGGTTAATGCTTGACAAATTTGTTCAGCTGTCATCAGTGAGTTACCTTTGATCTTTTCCTTGAAGATCAATCGTATTCAGTCGTGGAGGAGCTGCAAGATGATTCGGATCTGTGACACTGAATCTTTCAGGAAGCCAATCGATGCTTAAGTCGTGAAGTCAAAATTCGATGTTTGACGAATATTTTTGGTTGTTGTACCGCCTGTACGTTGGTCTGGACCTGTTGCCTGTGAGGCATTTGTTCCGGGAGAAGATTCGAGTTCGTCGGCGGGATACCGAGACCTCGGATCCCGAGGCTCGCGACCTCGGCGAACCATAAACGATCCACGTTAGTCCGTGAACAATGTTTATCGTTCTATTCCGTGCTAAAGCGCCAGCCGGCCCGACAATGAGAATTATTCCCGTCGATTGAACGCCGACGGAAATACTGCGAGCTCTCGACTCCGGTTCTGGCATTTCGGAACAAATTCCCATAATCTTACTGCAAGTGGAACACGATTCTCGGTAAATGCTTTCACTAAGGGACCTCAGAAACTGTTAAGTTGGTCAGTTTGTGAACGAACATTCAAATTTGATGAACGACCAAGCGAGACATTTCAACGTATTTATTCTACAATGTGTATACAGTGGAATGAGTCATGTTGCTCAGAAAATCTAGATACCGTCATACACATATGACACCCACGATTTTATCATTCCAAAATAATCGTTACGCGTTTATGACACATTTAAACGAGCATGCAGACAATAAATAGTATTCTCATTCCTGCCTCGAGGAATCTGTTGGCGAATGAACTCGTTTATACAAACTTACATGAAATTAACAAATGTTGGTAATTGATTTACCTTGGCCGATGTTGTATTAGGAGCAAATATATGGATGAGGTTTGTCACTTATACCAGCGTTTATAAAACTAGCATTCGTAAAATTAGCAATTTCTGGTTGCTGATTTAAATCGGAATTCGTTCCGTTTCACGTCAACAATACGAAAGAAGTTTGTCACTTTTCTAAAATTAGCATTTATTAAATTAGCATTCGTGAAATTAGGAATTTCTGGTGCCAGATTTACATTGGACCTTGTTCCATTCGAGGCGGAAGAGGTATGTTCAGAAAATATCCCTTAAGAAGCACGTTCCAAAAAATTGATAAACAGAACTCTGCGGACGGTCCCAAACCTCTGCAGTAGGTCCACCATGCAAGGATTACACGAACACTTCCACACAACAATACTTAAAGACACGGCTCCTCCATCGTTCAGTGCTCCCTTTCGATGAAAAAGCTCTGGATCGTCGATCGCGCTCTGGAATCCGCGAATCGCAACTCGCCTCTGTTTCTCGTCTCGATGAGAGGAGAGGAGAGGCATCGTCAGGGTCCCGAAATATCCGCGGCCAGAAGTGTCGAATAAAAAGAAAGGGAAGAGAGGAAAAACCGAAAGGAAGTGACACCGTCAAAAATGGGGGTGGAACGGGCCTTAAAAGGGTAGCTTTCCCGGCTGAATAATGATTAGACTGCGGACCTTATGCATTTACAATAAGAATGAATAAATTACCTACGATACGGTAAACATATTTCGAGAATTTAGGAAAACAATCATGTCAGCCTTACCTTGTTAACCCTTTGCGCTTCATTGGCAATAATGAGACTGTCGCGACATTTTCCGATGAATAATCATTAGACTGCGGACCTTGTGTGGTTACAACACAAATGCGTGAATTAACTTAACAATTTAGATATATCTAGAAACGCGTGTCCTTGCAGACAAATTTAATTATGCATAAAAATCCGCAGTCCAGCAATTACGAGGCGAGAAGCTCGCCTTATTAGCGTGGATCATTGACGGTGCCCTGAACCCGTCGCGAGGCGAGGGTCATATCGCTGTCTCGGCGGACGAAGAAGAAGAGGTAGCACAGCAGAGACCTCGCGAACCTGAAGGAGAGAGAAAGAGAGAGAGGGGTGTCGTAGAAAAGTTGCACCCGGCACACTGCATCTCGAATCTCGGAGAAGTAGGAGAAAATACGGAGCGGAAGGGGTTCCCGGCGGGCGAAGAGGGTGGCGGAGACGCGCCGTGTCGCGACGCTGAGCGGCGAGGCGCGTTTCTGGAGTCGTCGGGACGCCGAAAATAGCGTCCCGATATGATGACGCCCGGAGCGGGCCGATCCTAGATTTCAGTCGGTTCGCAAGCTCGAAAGCTGCTGGTTAACACGGAAGGAAGACTCTCTGGTCGCACGCTCCGCTCCGGTTTCCATCGTCCATTTCCATAGCGACGAAAACCACCACCACCACCACACGCACACACATACCACCACTCTCTCCCTCTCTCTCTCACTCTCTGCGACTCTTGTTCCCTTGGAGCGCCAGTCGCCGTTCGTTTCTGGACCCATCGTTTCCCTGGACCCGGTCAGTCCTCTCCTGGTATCCCCATCGGTGCACGGATTCGCCAGAAGTCCTCCAGATCGCGATCAATCGGTGATCCAGAGTCTCTTCGAGAGAGAGAAAGAGTATATCCCCGGAAACACAGAGAACCGATTACCAGCAGTAACGAGATAGAACGATGGCGGACGTAGACAGTGTAGTGTACACGACCACCGAGCGCAAGGTTCGCAAAGTGAAGAAGACGACCAAGCGCAGGGAGAGCCAGGATCAGAACGCCGAGGTCACGATCACCGAGGTCGACAGCACGCAGAACCACCACGCCATCGAAGAGTATGTGCTGGCTGCAGATGCGCCGAGTATCAGCCCCCATCGCGATATATACCCTCACGCTTGCGATCGACGCTCGCCACCCGAACGATCGCGATCTCCACCGGGGCCGATCATCGAAATCCATCACCCCGTGAACCCCCGGTGCAATCGTTTACAACCATAATGGTCTAGCCTCCGAATCCCACGGGATTTTGGCGAACGTTTGCATACACACGCACGAGTAGACGCCCAGAAACGAATCGATGTTTCCCTTTTGCCAACTGCGAAAACAAGCTGCCAAGCTTTTGCCAGAGTTTGCGACCTACTTTCCCCGGTCGAGGAAAACCTCTTCTCTGTTTTCCCCCAAATTCTCGGTCTCCCTTTAAACCGAGATCTCGCCCTTTCTCGCGGAATTTTTGATTTTTCGGAGGTTTTAAGGTCGAGGGATGGGAGTCCTAGAATTGTTGTAGTCGATTGTGTTGGGAACGGTCCGACGCGGTTTCAGGTATGAATTCCCTGCCGATTTCGGGATCCAGAGGGTGGCGGCGCAGCCTCTCGTGCCCTCTCTCGCAGGACTTGGTCCTCTTCATCCTCCAGAATGAGAATCCGCGCGATACATATGCCTCTCACGCCACAGAATAATTGATATCCTCCCTTACAAACAATACTCAGCCAGCACATACAACAGCACTCAACCAAGGTACATATTTACCAGAGAACCCGCGAGAACACTACAGAAAGAGAGAGATCGCGAGGAGCTTTTCGGGAATCGCGACGGAAATAAACGAGAAGCATGCTGCGAGAGGAGCGTGTCTCAGTTTCACAGATGATAGACGCTCGTCGAACCTTGTTTGTACCGAGGAAAAAATCGCGTGTGATCGCGTCGAACGTCGCTGAGAATCGTCGACGAGGAGCTTTCGCTCTGTGGATCGTGCTGACGATCCAGTTGTAACTAATCTATGGGGATCTAACGGGGTTCCGGGGGCTTGAAAACTGTTGTACTATCGGCACAAGTTCTTTAAATGGTTGTACAGAACATTTATTCCGAATAACTGTTATAGAAAAACCGGAATGTTCAACTATTCTGTTGCAGCCGACTCGAGACACAAACCTGCAAATTGAAGTGGCTGTAGGAACGTTAAAAAATTTTTCTCGAAAATGAGTTCAACCATAGATTTGAAAGGCGAAGCTTCCCCGTTACAACCGAGTCTTAAAAATTGACGCACGATTCTTTTTGTCCGTTTTACAGAGCTTTGAATGGAAGGTGTACCCGCCACATACACAAGGTACACCAATGAACTTGTTCCTCGTTCTTGTTGTATAATTCGGCTAAAAAAATTTGTACATCAATTTTTAAGGCGTCGTTGGAAAGAGAAAGCTTCGATCGCCAATTAATGTTTTCACAGACGTTTCAATATATAGGATTATTTTGGGGGAATAACGTATCTCCAGTTCCCCACTTGCTGTGTCGTGCAAAAGCATTTTGGAAGAAAATTAGTGATATATTGTCAGAGGAGATTTTTATTATTCTACGACTTCTTATCAAATTACATGAGTGTAAAAATTGAGCCATTTGTCGAAAACTTACCCAACACTTGCTGGAACCACTAATAGTTGGAAATTTCTGTTATTCCGAACAGTGACTCGAGTTCTTTACAACGATTTTAATTAGAATCTCTCTATAACAGTTCAGGACAATTGTTTTACTTCAAGCCCTGGGTCAGAGGGATGTTACAATGATTTCACTGGATCTCGAATGCCTTATCTAAACTGGATGGGTGTCCTTCTTTTTTCCAGTTGATTTTCAGTGGCGAGTACACGAAGGCGATGAACAAGGACTGGCACAGCGGTCATTTCTGCTGCTGGCAGTGCGACGAGTCTCTGACCGGGCAGCGGTACGTTCTCAGGGACGAGCACCCTTACTGCATCAAGTGCTACGAGAGCGTTTTCGCCAACAGCTGCGAAGAGTGCAACAAAATCATCGGTATCGACTCGAAGGTACGCTACAACACCAGTATCCTCTATTATTCCTGGATATCGCGGATCGGTTTTGGCGATAAGTGTCGCTTGACTCATCGACCTCGTTTTTACGAAGATTTTTTCCGTTTCGTTCGATATCGTATCGCTGCCTCGCCCTTCGCGGATCGTATCTTTACAACAGAAAGAGCCAATATGTTCATTTATCGCTGATACACAGGTGTGCATCGTTTGCTCGTTTGGGTAGTCCTTGTCCAAACAGTGTAGTTACTCTGATATCCATTATCCTTCATAGTCTGTCTGGAACTTCTATTTGCATGCCCTTACTGTTTCTTTGCAGTTTATTATTTTTTTAACAGAAAGTATTCTTTACGTCTCATTTTAGTCTAATACCTATTTTGTTCCTTATAATTTTTGTTCCTTTTTATATGTACTCTAGTTTCTTACTGTTTCTTCGTAAATCATGTTTCTGGAAGGATAAAGCTCCTTTATTTCTCAATTATGCCTCTAAGTTCTGCAACAATACCAAAGAACCAAGCATGAAGGATAATTCTCTCCATCGTCTACATAAAAATAATTTCTTCGAAGACTTCAGGACAGAGTAACACTCTCGCAATGTGCCTCAATAAATCAGCAAAGAAACAGCATCGTGAAGTGCATTATAAAAATCTCACTGTCTTCAATATTCCTTTCCAATCAAACTTGAACAACAGTACCAATGTATTCCGATGGAAATACCAAAGAATCAAACATGGAAAATAATTCATCGTCCTCCGTAAAAATGAATTTCTCCCAAAACTCCATCACAGAGGCCCACATGCCAATAAATCAGAAGAAAAGACAGCATCATAATTCCATTCACCGCGAACCGATGATCTCCAGCCAGTTATTATTCCTCGGAATATTAAATCTCTGTTGAAACCCGATACCGTACAGAGATATGCAAACCTCGCTCCGCCAGTTTCGTCACGTACAGTCCGCTTGTTTCCGGAAGAGATTTGCGTCTCTCTAGTTGGGCACGTGTCGGTCGGAGACACGGTCCGCGAGGTTTCCGCGCAAAAATCGTTAATTATCGGTTCGTGTATAATGATGGGTGTCGAGAGGCGGCGATCCTCGAGCGAGAGAGCAGGCGAACGAGCGAGGAGCGGGCATGGGCGTCGACTTACTCATTCCTAGAAATAGAAACGATGATGCAGGTGCTGCCGGCCATATCGGCTTCGAGAGCTTATTTCCGTTTCTCGGCCGTTCGCCGTCCCTGTTCCTCCTACCTCCAGCTTCGCCGGAAATTCGCTGAAATTCAATCTCGTTTGTCCTACCTCGGAAACTGTGGAACACGCCTCTTCAGACGAGTAAACACTGTGCCGGCTCAAAAGGAATCGGACTTCCTTGCGTACTTCCAAAGTGTAGAATATCTTCGCAAAATGGTTTCTTGGAATTCGCAAAAATTACGGAACTGCAGTCGTTTCTCTTGCGACCTGTCCTGGTTCATTCATTAAAAAAAGTGACGTAAGTCAACTATAGGAAATTTTACAGGAGAGCCACTTGAGAACTACCGAAAATTTCCAATTCGATTATTGTATATCACCAACTTAGAAATGTAAAATAATTTGTTGTTATTTAGATACTGGGTTAATTGTCATGTACATCAGTTGTAAAGTACACCACAACTTATATTAGGTTGTAAAGAAAGAAATGCAGGATTTAAGCCTATGTTTTTAAAGTGTTATAACTCACATAAAAAACAATTTTATTAGAATTGTTTTAATAAAAATAATATGAAAATTAATTTTATAGAAAATTTAATATTGTTTAATAGTAACATTAAATTATTATGAGAATTTATTTTAATATTATTCAGGGGAATAGTATTAAAATTAATTTTACAAAGAATTTCATATTATTTAAAAATATAAAGTTGTGCATTCGTTGACACTTCCTTCGCCCCATACTTCGTTGATATTCCGAGCCGCATGAGCGGCACTTCAGCCTAGTTTAAACTCATAGAAAAAAATAATGCGAAAATCGCGTTTTGACATGCCGTAATAAAAGCCAGATAATTTGATAGAAATTTGAATAAAATTAAATATCAAAAGCATAATTAAATAGAGCGTGAAACAAGCTTTAAAATGACATATAACTCATTAAATTAAGGTAAATATTTATTGGTATTAAATTGCAATTAAAACAAAGGAACAAAAATCCTGCGTTTCTTTCTTTATATTTGAGCTGTGTCATTTTTCTTATGAATGAACGTACTCTCAATTTTTGTAATTTTTAGTAACACGATGAATACGGAATACAAATCTCGGAAATTCTTACAGAGTCGAATAATAATTTAATTAATACAACTGAAGATAGAATTTTAGAATTCAGTGAATGCTAGTTTAACCCTTTCGTATTCTAAAAACTCTGATAAAATTCGTTTTAATTATTTGTATAGATGGCAATCTTTGATTCCATGTAGACAGTTCATCAATTATTTCAAACATATTTTTAATTCTATTTAAATACTGGTTCAGAATCGACCCGAGTCCTGATTTACGCCTGTACACAGTCAGTCTTTTATATATGGCACCGTGTGTTACATGATTAATTGTATGTAGTTATTATGGGCAGTTAGACGAAATACAAACTCTGTAAAGAATATACACACTGCTATTCAGGCCACTGTTGAACATTAAAGTCACTGGTGGATGTTTTAAGAATGTTGAACATCGAAATTGGACTCACACTGTTGGAATCGTGCCAAACACAACACTCCTGCCGGAAAGTCGCTGTAAATAAATAATGGATCAACAAGTCCCTGCTGAGTGTACGTCTGACTGAGAGTGTACTTAGTATAGTAAACCTAAAATTACGTTCACACGTTTGAAAACAATCGAAATTTTCTCAATTTTGATCAACCGTAATAATAAGCTTTCGATCTGTAATCTATACATTTGACTTTGCGAAGAGTACCAGCCCTAGTTCGCAAATTAGTTACACGAAGCTACGAGTGTTTTTTCGTCGGCAAAAAATTTGTTCCTACACTTGAAAAGTAGATTAATTTAACGCAACAAAGATGGTACACCTACTCGCACCGTAGGCGTCGCAAAAAATTCGCAAAGATGGGTTACAATACTTATTAAGCCGTCTCAGTTCACCTCGTTCAAACGATGTCTCCATCTTCCGAGTTGTTTTGCTTTTTGGAAAATCATTTATTTCTGTATGGCAAACGTAGACGCGCGAATCGAGCGCAAAAAAGATTATTCACCTACTCGCACCATAGGCGTCTCAAAGAATTCGCAAAGACGATCCTATTCTTCAAGCCGTCGCAGCTCGCGTCCTTGAAACGAAGTCCTCGTCTTTCGAGTTCTTCAGGAGTTAGCTTGTCGTGCGAAGAACTATTTGTTCCGCGACGCAGGAGGCTCGTAGAGGTCGTCGAGATATCGATTGTAATCGATCCAGATACGGAAACCCGTTCGAATTCGCCGCGCTCGCGACGCTCGAGGCGTGTTTACATGTCTCGCTAACATTTTGGTCATCGCGCGGCGCATCGATCACCGTGTCGCGATCGAGAAGAATCGTCGTGTTTTTCCGCGACGCGGGAGACCTCGTTCAGAAACCTTGCCGCTCGGCGTGTCAATATTTTCCTTTGGTCGCATAATTCTCAAAGAGCCGAGACTTGTTTTCCACGGTTTCGCGATTTCTTTCTGCGACGTTCCTACGAGACAGATCGATGCTCGATCGTTTGATGGTTGGTTCCAGGATCTGTCGTACAAGGACAAGCACTGGCACGAGGCCTGCTTCCTCTGCAACAGGTGCAGGGTGTCCTTGGTGGACAAACAGTTCGGTAGCAAGGTGGACAAGATCTACTGCGGCAACTGCTACGACGCCCAATTCGCCAGCCGCTGCGATGGATGCGGAGAGATCTTCCGTGCTGGTACGTAGATCATAGATCCGACTGGGATCCCGGCCGGGAAGATCGGCTGCGAGCCCTGTCGATCTTCAGAAATAGAAAATTAACTCTAGTTTTACGCATCGACTTGTTTTCATTTATTTTTAATATTTTTAGTAATTCAAAAATAATGCATCACAATGCATAAATGCATCATTCACTTGGGTATAGGTTATAATTAGACAGCGGAGCTTTATGCGATCTAAAACTTTTCTACCTAAATTGCAATAAACTGGAGTGAAATAGAAATTGATTTTCTGTCTTAATATGCTTAATAGGTTAACAATAATGTAATCGCATTTTTAAATTCTTCTAGTATTTTTGCTGTCTTGAATTTCGCCTATTCTCTTTTGTCATAAATACATAAAATCGGCTGTCTAGTTATAATTATACTTTGGAGATCGTCATATTCCCGTTATTTTTATCAAGTACTGTCACACAGTCAGTTTTTCCAACTCCGTCGGCTATAAATATGCGACAAATTAGAAATGTCAATGTTTTTTACTGTACTTCTCACATGAGCGGTAGTTCGACTCTCGGTTGAGCCGTCTATGTCATCGTTAGACCGCGGAAGTGCAAATTTACACTTCCGCAGACGCATTTCGAGGAATCCCCGTGTTAGAACTAATTCTCGTTTTCTGACCGCTGCGCTGCTGGAACTTCTTCAACCGCAGAACATTCACAGTTCTTCCGATCTAGAATGTACTCCACATGATCTGTTTCCATCTCATGCATACAGAATTGATAGTAGTTGTTCATACCGCACTTTCCACAACACAATTCCAGTTGTACATACAGTGGGTAACGAAAGTATTCGAACGCCCTTTAAAACAGAATAACTTTTTTATAATTGTACCAAACGACCTGATTTTTTATGATCAATTAGAAATAGTGGTTTATGAAATGATGTGGGAAAAAGATTTTCCAAAAATTATAATTTACAAGGTTACATGCAAAAATAAAAAAGACATTTTTCAAACTTTTTTATTTGGCCCCTTAATGAAAATTTAAAATATATGTTTTGTAGACTTGAGCACATGCTGAAAATTTCATCAAAATCGATTAACATACACACGAGCTACAGTGATTAAAAATGTTGAAAATCGTAGTTTTACACGACTTTTGATCAGATCCTGCTTAAAATCCACAGAATCGTACATCTTTCGATGCGTGTCGTTTTTTCCTACGTCAACCGATTTCGATGAAATTTTCAGGATGTGTATAACTAATATAGATCTACAAAACATATATTTTAAATTTTCATTAAGGGCCCAAACAAAAGTTTTAAAAAATGCCTTTTTTATTTTTGAAAAATCAGGTCGTTTGGTACAATTATAAAAAAGTTAGCTTGTTTTAAAGGGCGTCCTGTTTTAAAGTAATGTTCTGTCTCTTCGGATCTTTTTGTTTTGTTTAAAGACGTGCGGAAAAAATGCATTTATGTACATCCCCCGTGGTGGTAGCGTGGGACTCGGGGGAAACAGGTCTTCGGTTTCCCCAATACCCACTAAAAAACCCGCACGTCTAGGACCTTGGCCCTTTCCTCTCTATCCTCTAATGTGCCCGAGAGAACATAGTTTATGGCCCCGGTTTTTGCACATCTCCTAAACTATGTTGTAATTCGTGCTAGTGCCGCTCCTATTCTTGGCCTTTCTCTATCTCTCCGGATCTAGGTCCGTCAGATCTACAATATCTCATTCCAGGGAAAAGTGTTCACTTGTTGTCCGATAATCTTTCGTTTTATCATTGCCCGAGAACTCTGTTGCCCAATTTCGACACAGTCCTTCGACTAGGCCTCGAGACCACCTGTTTGCGATCGAGTCCCGAACAATGATTCACGATCACGGCCGGGGGAGGCCGGCCATAGATCTCTTATTCGGCGCTTCTTATTAAGGCAACCGAGTCAAGGCTGTGACTCCAGACCGGGGCCAATTATCGCGACTCCTTCCAAAAAGGAAACCCTGCGCACACCCACGCCTCTAATTCAAACTTCGTGAATCAACGAATCATTATCGAGCAAACAGCTCCATAAACGAAAAGGAAGCCAACCACCGAGGTCTAGAGTGCGATAAGATACGAGTTTACGACTCTTTGTTGCTCTTTCATACTACTTCACGATTGTTAGGAAAGTGTTTTTAACAGGGGAGATTGTCTATCTTCCTTTCGCCTTCAGGAAATTTTTTCAACAATTTTAGGGGATGATGGGAGAAAAGAGTAGGTCAACACAAGTCTTTGGGATGATTGTTTTCGATTTGTACCACTGGAATTATGAAATGAATGTAGATAATGGTATCATAGTTTGTCATATTTCATTCAATTTCGTCCGTTGTGTATGCTTGCAATGAGTCCTATTCAAACTATTTGAATTAGTACATCTACGAATTTTTCAATGACAGTAGCAATTTAAATCGTGAACTGAACGAGTCGCGTCAAGTAATATAAGTTAATAATGTCTCGTGGGATTATTATTTACAAAAATTTCGGATAAAGTGGGTTTAAAACCCACTTGGAAAATACCCACTTTGTTCAAAATTTTTATTTAAATAAAATTTTTGACCAACTCTGGATGTAGCACAGTCAATCGAAATCATATTAAGAATGAAAATAGCTTAACACTTGACTTCTGTTTTCTGCAGTTCACGCAAAAATGTTGAGCTGCTCATTTCGCGATCTATTAATTACGTTGTGCAATTAAAATGATTAAGAGTGAAAGATTTTTTCACTCGACTTCTGCTTCCTGCTATCGATGCAAAAATGTTGAGATGCTAGTTTCGCAATCTATTAATTACGATCTGCAATTGAAATGATTAAGAGTGAAAATAAATGTGCACTTGTCTTCCGTTTCGTGCAGTCCATGGAAAAATGTTCATTCCACAATTTATTAATTTGCAATCCGACTAAAAATCGCGATCTAAAATGCCCCTGCGACGACGTTAAAGACCTGCAGCGTCCTTTGCAGTCGTTTTCGATAGCAAACCACGAAAACCTGCAAATCGATTACGTTCGTTGGAGTATAAGGCGATTTCTCCATCGCATTGCAGAAAGGTCGAATTTCTCAAAGCAGAAGGAAGCTCCTTCGTTCGAGGGCGCCCGCTTCTGCGGAAAGGCAGCTCAGTAATTCGGTCAAGTACACTCGGACTTGTCGCGAATTTATCTAGCGACGAAATTCCGCGAGGAAACGGCGCTGATAATATCGCCTGTGAACACGGGAAAGGGAGACGGCCATCGATTTCTCGAAGAAGTTCGTGTCTGCGGAACGGTTTTGGCTTCACGCGACGCGACGCGCGTGGGAGTCTCGTTAAATCTTCGGTTACCCGGCCGTGGATAAAGACCGGCTGATAGCGACAGGATCGCCGAGGAATCGTCCGTGAAAATGACTCGGTGCCAGCGCGTGTCCGTATACGGATCGCGACCTTTCGAACCGCGAATGTAACGCATCGAGCGATCTAACGCGATCCAACGCGGAACGCGATCACGATCCGTTCGACCTTTCCACCGGGAGCTTCTTCGAGAATCACACCGCACCATCCCGTCGCTGTTTTGTCGATAGATTTAATATCCTGCGATACCGAGCCGCTTTTTTTAAAGTCCAAGGTCTAGGAAATTCTTCTTTGAGAATTGCGTCGGATCACGATTGACTGTTCGCGAAAATACTGCAGTAATGTTTTGTTGTCTTCAATCGGCCTTCCAGATCTGTGCCGATAGACTACTTTATTCTTTTAGCAATTTTAACACGTTGATAACGTCATATCGGATACCGAGCGTCTTTTCCTAAAATCTAAGATCTAGGAAATTTTTCTTTGAGAATTGCACCGCATGACGACTGACAATTCGCGAGAACAAAAAAATTGAAGAATTGTTTTGTTGTCTCCAATCGGCCTTTGAGATCTGCCGATAGACTACGGATCTTTATGCAAAATAAAAATTTTCTTTTAACAATTTGAATACGTTGATAACGTCATATACAGTGGCCATACATTCTTTTTGTCTTCTCATTGTTTTACGTTCCATCTAGACATCATTAGAAAAATGAATAGGTTGAGTAAGAAACTGGAAAGACATTTGAAGAATTTAACACTAAACCTACCGATCCAGATGCATGAAATCACATTAGAATTCGATAGTAGAATACGCATTTAGCCAGGAAATATAAAAATTATTGCCAAACATAATCTATAACGATATATTAATTGTATCTAAAAATGTAGTTCACTTCGTTTACTCTTGTGATCCTGTATTATGGCTTTCAAATTCCCTTTAATTGCGTTGTACCGTAACGAATAATGCTATTTAAATAATATGCATTGTTATCTTCCACTATTGAAGATGCTTTTCCAAATTTCTCTTGTCCACCTTATGTTTCATTAACCTTTTAACCTCCGTAATAGTTAACACGTAATTTTATTTCTATTCCGAACGTCTACAAGACGTTTAACACATTATACCACTTTATAATTTTTATCTCTATTCAAAGCTGGAATCATAAACTATACAAAACGCTAAAGAGCATTTTTAACGAATTACGGGATCCATTGTTTTCCCCTTGTTTGTCACGACTGTCGCGGGCGGCCACCGCACAGCCGTTTAATAAAAAATTATGGTCACCCAAATTTTTTAAATGCCGCTATGCATTCTTTATTACATATTGTTGTAGTTAACGTGAAAATGAATCCAATGACCTACTTTACACTATGGCTTTAAATCTTTAAATAATGCTGACATAGTTTTGACCCGCTAGGATGGCATTTGCTGTGCGATGGTGGTAGGTTTAGTGTTAATTTGAGGGATTTCTGTGATCGATTCTTCTAATTACAAAGATTCCGATGTTTGCTCGAGACTCCCGTCGTTCCGTGCAATTATGCAGGTGCTAATTTACCGAGAGCTCTGCGTCGTAATCTCCGAAGGAAGCTACCGCTTTGGCGTAAGCCGATTTGCGAAGCAAATTGAATCAGCTATGTAATTGCGCACGATATAAACCAACGACTACATACTAAAGACTGTTATTAATGAACAGAGACCGTGGGTTACCATTAATTTGGGAAGCTACGCTTCCTTTGAGAAGGACAAAATTACCAAGAGGAACGACCGAGGGTTAACTTTGTACTCGAAATATCCCAGACTAGTTGAACCAATAAATAGCTAGAAACGTTGAAATAAACTGAAACAAGAGTGTTGGCACCGATCAGAGACAAGAAAGTGACGCGTAGAGCCCACAGCTTTTCCAGAAGCGAGGGAAAATGTCGACGATTAACGAGAGAAACTGCCGAGGGATAACTTCGGGCTCGAAATACGCGAGACCAGCAGAATTTCTCTGTGAAACGAGAAGAGGAGGAGCGCGAAAAAGAAAAGAACGATCCTCCGGACGAAGACCGGGCCTGGCAAAGTAGACGTGGCCCACAAATATATAAATATTCCGCGGATGCGATTCAGGATAGCGCGCGTAGTGGTTCTGCGGGCTTCGAGTTATCAGCGAAGTCGAAGACATGGTGCGCGTGCTCGCGCAGCGTACACACGCCGACTCCAGCGAACGGTGTATTGCTCCGATGCTTCAGTGGCGAACAAGACTCCGGGCCAATCGCACGATTCCACGATTTCGTCGCGGTTCCACAGTGTTTTTCGTCGCGGATCACGCGTCCGACCGGCTACGCACTCTTCAGGTTCTCGATCGCCTCGATTCGATTTCGATTTTTGTCAATTCTCACCTTTTTATTCGAACTCGACAAAAATTACCGACAATTTCATCTTCGACGCCTGTAATCTGAGAAAATGTTTAGGGATAATAAAAACACAGTAGTATAGAAACGATAGTTGGAAATATTTAGTACTTTTTACTAACTTTTTATTCGAAGTCTATCAACACGAATCAATAAGATAAAGATAGATATTGCATGTCACTGACTGCGATATATAGGATTGTTTGTGAAAGATAGTGGGAAGATGACAGAATGGGATACTAAACAAAACTAGCGCAGAAACTTAGATTATTGCAATCTCTATTCCAACAGAGAAACTTAAAACCTTCCTTTGGCTTTTCTAAATGTCATTTGATAATAATACTAAAAAGGCAGTACAGAGACTGCAGAGTGATAAAGCAAGAATAACCCAATGCAGACATTACTAGTCTATAGTTAACGCTGTAATCCCTCGGGAAAAATTCGGACTTCCTATGCCTTTATACCTAAAATCCAGCAAATAGAAATAGTCCTATTTTTATCGAATGAGAGCAAAGAGTTTTCAGAGCAATAATTCAAAACTTCTGCAGAAGTGATCTATAGTGAATTGAATAGTGCAAGGGATCTTGAAATCGAATCGAGAGTGAAGGGTTCCCCGTTGGTCCCCCAGTGTTTGTTGTTCCGTGAAAAGTTAAAAGAACTGCGAGCAAACGAGAGGAAATGGCGACCGACACGTTGAGCGAGAGGCTATCCAGCAAGCTCCATCTGCAAACGAAGACAGTGGGCGAGGAAAGGATAAAAAGGGCGAAGGAGAAGGACGAGGATGTCGCGATATTCAGCATGTTCCCCATGGAGGGTGACCCTAAGTTCCGCTGCTGCCTCGGAAGGGATTGTTTGTTGGGCGACCCGAAGAAGGCGGAACCAGGTGACCATCCTCTCGTCAAATATCTTTCTACCGATTAGGATTCGCCAACGCTACGATCAAATTAATGAAATTAATAAAGCTTCACGTTTGTACACTGTTCAGGAGATTAGGACACTCGTAGTCAGACATTAGAGCCCTGCACCGCTCGAGATAATCAAGTTCTCACTGATATATCAATCTCCTTCGAAGGAGATCACGAATTCTGTCGATTTCAACCTCTGTCCAACTCTGAAAAGTTTTTGGATTTGTAACACTAATATCAAAATGACCGATTCTAATATTTTTAATTTACGATTATTCAAATTGTAAAGAACCACGAGGAATTGTTCAACAAAATTTCTTTGGGTACATATTGTATTGTTAAAGATTATAATGAGTCACTTTAAGTGCTCCGTAAAACTAGTGTTGAGATCGTATAATTGGAAGTCACGTGTCAAAAATTGTGATAAAATCGTGCAGAAGCTAAATAATGATATTTCTCTGCCAACCGGAGGACCAATCGGTCTTTCGGATTTAATCAGGATGATTCCGTTCAGTTATCCTAATCGCAAAGGTTTTAAAATGGTAAAGAGGCTTGTCGGTAGGAGACGATTACCTCGTCGCGTTCCGGGTCGCCAGAACGTTGCAAAACTTCTAGCGGGGGCGGCGCATGACGTCCCGTTCTTAAAGTTTCCCTAAGGTCGACGTCGGCACGCCGATCGTGGGCCGACCGGCTGCCGATAAACTAGGCGATCAAAGCCACCGGGAAACAGAGAGACTTGGAAAAAGAGAGAGAGAGAGAGAAAGGCTCATGGAGAAGGAAGGAACCCGAATGGGACCGCGACCTTATCTGGAAACACGAGCACGGCCACGCGCTCTTGTCCTCGCTGCACCTGGCTAACGAACTGGCTAATTATCCGAGGTTGTCTGCCATTAATATGGGAGGATCCTGGAGAACTAGCACCATAGCTCTCCTAAGCAACGTCCTTTTGGAATAGGAAGACTCTCGAGTAACGTCCTTGGTTCATCGGTTGAGGATTCGCTTTCTACATGTAGTTCAATTAGTTTTGGACATAGAGGGTCATAGCAGTTTCAATTTTGGGGATTACGGTCTTAGAGTCTAGAAGTCCTATTCAATTAATTTTGGGATGATAGTCCTAGACCTAACCCAGATCTTAACAGTTTTAATATTGGGCATGATAAGAGAGAGAGAGAGAGAGAGAGAGAGAGAGAGAGAGAGAGAGAGAGAGATAGATACAGTTCTAGATTCTAGAAGTGTATTTAATTAACTTTGTGGATGATGATTCCAAACTCCAGTAGTTACAATTTTGAAATGATGATCCAAGTCTCTATAAGTCTTATTCAACTCATTTTGGGAATGATGGTCCCAGACTCCAGGTCTGCGAATCAATTAATTTTGAAGATGATGGCCCTATATCCTAGAAGTTCGAACCAATTAATTTGGGAGATGATGGCCTTAGTTCCTAGAAGATTGAATCAGTTTACTTTGTGAAGAGTAATCCTAGACCCTAGAAGTTTGGATCAATTAATTTTGGAGATGATGGTCCCAGGCCCTAGAAGTTGGAACCAATTAATTTTAGAGGTGAGACCTCTTTGGAGAGTCTAGGATGGTCCTAGCCCGTCCTAGGACCTAGAATGTCGCAAGATTGGAACAAGAAAAAAGGATTGATGTCCCCAAGGACTAAGTAAGATGTCAGTATGCTCCGCCACGCGCCAGGATTCGATTCTCTGACGAAGATTCCGGAATTGGCTCGCTACGAGAAAGAGATAGCAATCTCGGGGACACGGAAGACAACCGATCTAACCAGTTTTACGATAATCTCGCCAGTCCAGTGGTTTATGATTAATGAAGTCGCGAGGCTGATAATTTCGCTTCCGGTTGCTTCGCGATGCATGCAACAGGCGGCCAGCGCAGCGCAGTGGTTTCCTAGAATCTATCGTCGCGGAAGCTCGATGATTTCGACTGTTCGCCGACGATTGGCAATTTAAATACACCTCGACCGTCCGGCCGAGTAGGACAACATCGCGGGTCCGCAATATTTGTCGTCGGTTGCGAAACAGCCTGGAATTCGCTGCGGTGCGACTCAATAATGATGTCACGCGCGCGTACATGCAAATAAATATGCGGCCCGGAGAAATTCTGTGCGATCTCAAAATTGCTTCGAGTCGTAAAATATGCTTTCCTTTACAACATGATGATGTGAACTTACTAGAGAGAAATTACTAGAGTGAATTTACAGAAGAACATTTATATTGTTTCCATCCACATGTCTTGTGTAGAAGTCAAATTAAATATGCATCCGAAGCATTTAGAATTTTTATATATTTTAAAAGCATTTTGAAACACATACATTTATAGTATATTCAAAATACAATAGAACATTAACATCTCTACTCCATCAGGAATTTTCTAGTTGATGGGTTGAATTTGTTCCTCATCCTAGATTTGATAAAATAAGCCTTTTAACAATCCACAATTTCTATAGTTGTTTCAATCGGTCGCGGATTGCAGAAGAGTATTGGTAAATGGGAACGTAGTCCTTTTGTATTGAAATTTGTGTGAGCGTATTAATACTTGTGATGTCATCAAAGCTGCGGTCCATCGACACCGATCGGTTCGGTTACTTATCGAGCGGCGAAATCTGCATCGGGAGCGCCGGTTAATGCGTTGCAAATCGAGTTTAAAATCGATCCTCATTGCCCCAGACGAAAGGGAAAGGGAACGTCAACCGGTCGCGCGACAGAAAACGAAAAATCAACTCGGAGCGCACAATGAGCGCAATACTGCGACGACGGAGAACGATTTACGTAACATTCGAACGGGAGCGATGCGTGACAAAAGCTATTAGGATCATCTATATTCCCCATTGCGCAATTATTGATAACTCTGAGTTGGTTCCGGAACGGGACGGGGCATCACTATGTTCCCTCAGGAAGAATACACAACTTCCACAATATAAAATCGCCTTTGTTAACACATTGACTGAGTGCAAATATTATTTTATGCGTTTCTCGCAGTTTTGCCAATTCTTTGACTGTCAGAGTCAGGAATTCTTTTTAGAATTTGACGAAACTGGAATAAAATACAATCTTATTTCCAGTGGTAGCAGCTTTTGTAGATCTGAAATGAATAAAATTCTGTCAAATTTTATATTCTACCCTTTTTTTATAAATGCATAATGATCCACAGTCTAGTTATTAATATCTAGACTGTGGATCTTTATGCAAAATCAAAATTTTCTACCCGAATTGCGACAAACTGGAATGAAATAAAATATTATTTTGAAATTTAATACATTCAATAGGCTGCAAATAATACAACGGCGTTGTTCAATTCTTCCAATGACTTCACTGTTTTAAATTACACCTAGTCATTTTTATCATAAACGCATAAAATCCGCGGTCTATTAATAACAATTGTTAGTTACTCAGCTTACACTGTAATCTAATTTCTGTGCATTCATAAGTTGATAGTGATATCAATTTCATGATGATCATTTCTAATTCGGTGGCCAACTATAGCAAGAATGAACACCAAGTCAGGGAAATCCCTAAATGAACTTATACCAACGTGAGAAAGCTTTGCTATATTTTAACTAATTTATATCCCGTTCGGCATTCCTCCGGACCTCCTCTCGCTCCACTATTTTTACGAGCATTCCTTAAACAAACGAAAAGCGCAGATTATCCAACGCTCGTTTCGCAGCTCGTGAAATTTTATTCGCACCACCCACGTCTGGGAATCCCACGATCCGCGAGATCGGCGCCGGCCCGGTGATCCGAGGGCTATAAAGATCGAAACGATCGACGATTCCGCACGCCGTCGATCGGAGCTTTGACCCTCTCTCGATCGTTCCACGTTCTCGGAATGGCGATCGTTCTGCGTATCCGCGAATCGTTGCGCTCTTGTCGAGCGGTTCGAAAGCTTCGCGGAAAAATGGACGTAGACCGGATGGAAGCCAGTGAAATCTGGCAGACAAGTCATTAATAATATCATTACTTGTGTGCTATAGATTATATAGAAAATGATCAGGATTGCAAATATCGAGTTAAAGAGTCCGATTTTTTCCGTGAGACTAGAGTCGGAAGAAGAATTTGGTGAACATGCTGGATTTTTTGGTTTTCGCGCAACTGGAGCTGCATCTAATAAATTACTTTGAATTTTTGAAAATTGAAGGCTATTAATTCATGTTGACGATTTAATAGTCTTTTAATAATTGAAGATCTAGTCCCACCACAGCGGTATCCACAACGGTTGCACTTAATCAGAGCAATACATTTATTAATATGAGACTAAATGTAAGATTTATACCAGCAATTTATTTTTGTCACCTTCTTGCACCTCATAGATCCTAAACAAATTCGATTTGCTTAATGGATTGCAATTAAAATTGATTTTTTCAAGTTTGATAAAGAAGTCTATACATGACTGCTGTGGCAGAGTGCTAATGAATTTCTTAATACAATAGCAACATAGCAAGTAATTATTACATATGTACTATAGACTACACAGAAAATTAGCAGGATTGCAAATATCGAGTTAAAGAGTCCGATTTTTTCCGTGAGATCTAGAGTCGCAAGAAGAATTTTAGTGAACATGGTGGATATTTTGGTTCTCGCGTGGCTAGAGCTGCATTTTAAGCCAATGCGCGGCCTGGCGCGTTAAGACGACGCATAATACGAGATTACCACATCGCCGGCCTTGGACCATCCGACTTTATACTTATACGGAGCTATTGCTCGGACGTTCTGACGTCACTGGCCTCTCCTCCTGACTCACGGTGGACCACGAGGTATCGAGCACGAAAACCAAAGCGATCGCTCCTTTCCTCGAGGGCCACTGGAATCTAGGCTATCCCGTCTCCGACTCGCGAGACCAATCGCGAAACCACCTACCACCTCGCTCGGATCGCTTAACCTCTCTATTTATTTGTTTAAACGAGCTCGGTCCACGTGCGGCTCGCGTTATGCAAGCCAATCAACGAAGGAAACTTGAACTGGCAACTGGAGACGATTTTACTGCCACCGGTCGCCACTATTCTGCCTGTACACTACCGATTTTTTACGTGCATACTGATCGAGGAGCTTCGAATTGTTGGGATTTATCGGAAAAATTATTTCGTTGTTGTCGAAAGTTCATAAACATAATTAACCCTTAGCACTCGAATGGTGACTCTGAGGCGCCACTAAAAATTGCTATACCATTATTTAAAATGTTGTTTACATTATTAGATGTGTTGGTATCTAATCAATAGCCTGCGGATCTTTATGCGAAATAAAAATGTTTTGCATTCATTGTGGGAAGCAGGAATAACATAAAAATTGATTTCACCCTTTGAAGACGTTGTTATATTAAAAGCAACATTGCGATATTCTTGAATTGTTTAAATCTTTTACTGTTTTATATTTCGCCCAACCGATTTCTTCATAAATGCATCAAGATCCGCAGTCTACTAATCAATTACTAAACAGTTGAGTCCTGTCTGAGGTGTTATATCAATTTCATATACACCAAATTTTAAAAATCGTAGAGAATGGACATATTTTAGGTCGGAAGAAATGTCTAATTTTAGAGTTAAAATAGCTCCGAGTGCAAAGGGTTAACACTTTTATTTTTCTTTATAAATGAATGTTTTTTGAGGTAAATGTAAGACAACGGAAAAAATACTCTCGCCATCATGAATCTTCACTGTTAAATTTTTTATTTTATTGAATAGACTGCATACTTTGATTTCGTGAAAATTTGAGGCTGTTTATCTTCTAATAGTCTTTTAAGAATCGAAATTGTGGACTTCTCAACGCGCTAACTGTTCCACCAGTGCAGTGTCCGCAAGGGTTGCACTTAATTAGAGCAATACATTTCTTAATATGTGAATAAATGCAAGGTTTATTCCAGCAATTATTTTTGTCACTTTCTAGCATAGATCCTAAACAAGTTCGATGATCTTCAAGTTTGATGAATAGACAGCGGAAGTTTATGCAAAATAAAGATTTTCCACGTGAATCGAAAGGAACCGGAGTGGAACAGACATTCGTTTTCTTTCTTAATATGTCCAATAGGTTGAAAGTAATATAATACTATTTTGGAATTTGTCTAATGTTTTCAATGTTTTAAATTACACCTACTCATTTTTGTCATAAATGCATAAAATCTGCTGTCTATTGATGAAGAAGTCACCCATACGTGACTGCTGTGGCAGAGTGTTAACGAATTTTTTACCCTAACAGCCGTAGAAATTTCATTCGTCCTTCCTATCGCAGATGATTCTTTTCCGCTTTCAGTGTCCCCTTAATCAGCGCCATTGTAACCGAACGTTTGCCAAGCAATTAAGAAATATATTTCGACGTTTGCGTATCAGTTTCCGGCGATAGAACATCGATTGGCTTTATCGACTGCCAAATAATCGGCACGTCCGAACTTTATCTTTATCCTTGAAATTCAAGGAATTTCGCGAATCGCGATACAGCAATGAGTCAGTACGTACTGGAACAACTTCATTGCACTTCGTAGTCGAAGTTATCTGTTACGAGAACGTACAGGTAGATCGTAATTCGATGAGTGGAGGAGTCGTCTTTCTTCACGGGTTAAATATCGAGATGGTAGGCGTCGGAAGAAGGTGTTTGTGGCCGTGAGTCATGGACCATCTTCGTTCCGGCTGTTTAGGCCCTGTTAGATCACCTTTCGGAATAGCGGCTCTTTATTAATCCAACTTGCCCTTGGTACAAGAGAGAGAAAGAAAGCTGGAGGAGCTAATGAGCGAGAGAAATGAACAAACGCCCACGATGTATAATTCTCGGGGTATCCAACGTCGCCCGAAATGGTCACTGATGTTCAGAAACAGTATTTAGACTAACAAATCTGGAAATCTCTTCGACACTTTAGTGTCCGGTAACAAAGTTACTGATCATCCGATGATGAAACACCCACGAACGACCATTCTGCTGGTTTTTCAAAAACGTCACCTAAAATGGTCGCCAGTTCTTTTCGTTCAGAAAGAATATTTAGACTGAGAAGATTTGTATTCTTTTTGATACTTCATTGTCAGGTAACGAGGTTACTGATCAATGATCCAATGATCGCAGGCTCACGAAGGACAACTCCGCTGGTTTTTCAAAAACGTCACCTAAAATGGTCACCAGTTCTTTTCGTTCAGAAAGAATATTTATACTAAAAACATTTGTATTCTTTTTGGTACGAAGTTACTGATCATTGATCCAATAATCGAACACCCTCCTCTGCCGATTCCCATAAGACGTCACCAGAACTGGTCCCCAATCCACTCGGTTCGAGAAGAATGATTATGTTAATAAGTCTTGAGGTTTCTTCGGGATTTCATTCTCAAGTAACGAAGTCAACCTTCGTCCTGAAGTAAGTCGGGGGGCGGGGGGCAAATAATGGAACGACTACGCTACTTCGTGTCCATAAACGCGGCTTCCATATCCTACTACGATTAATCACCGCCTCGATATGGAAACAGTACCGCGTAGATGATCGAAAACCAGAGGTCGCGTGGGAGTAAACGATCCTTCGCGATCTCCGAGCAATTACTGGCAGGCCAATAGCGGACTTGTTGGATAACTCCATCGATCCCTCGATCGTGATCCGTCTTGAAGACCAGACAGCCATCGTGCTTTGCTTGCGTCAATCGTTTCAATCTTCGAAGCTTACCATCATCATTGTACATCATCACTTTAAAATTCCAGCTAGCTTCTTGTAGCTGATCTAGGGACCTGAACTCCATCACTCTACTCTAACATTTCATCTAGCTTGACTCTCTTCGTAATGAAGAGAGGTGATGAGTCCTCGATAGATCAGTTCACACTTCCCAGGTGGACACTCTTACCATCATCATTGAACTTTAATATTCCAGCTAGCTTGTTGTAGCTGATCTAGCACCATGGTCTCCATCATTCTACTTTAACATTTCATCTTGCTTCACTCTCTTCGTAATGAAGAGGTGATGGGTCCTCGATAGATCAGTTCACACTTCCCAGGTGGACACTCTTACCGTCATCATTGAACTTTAATATTCCAGCTAGCTTGTTGTAGCTGATCTAGCACCATGGTCTCCATCATTCTACTTTAACATTTCATCTAGCTTGACTCTCTTCGTAATGAAGAGAGGTGATGGGTCCTCGATAGATCAGTTCACACTTCCCAGGTGGACACTCTTACCATCATCATTGAACTTTAATATTCCAGCTAGCTTGTTGTAGCTGATCTAGCACCATGAACTCCATCATTCTACTTTAACTTTTCATCTTGCTTCACTCTCTTCGTAATGAAGAGGTGATGGGTCTTCGATAGATCAGTTCACACTTCCCAGGTGGACACTCTTACCATCATCATTGAACTTTAATATTCCAGCTAGCTTCTTGTAGCTGATCTAGGGACATGAACTCCATCACTCTACTCTAACATTTCATCTAGCTTGACTCTCTTCGTAATGAAGAGGTGATGGGTCCTCGATAGATCAGTTCACACTTCCCAGGTGGACACTCTTACCGTCATCATTGTATCATTTCAACTAGCTTGTCTTTCTCTGTAACAATCGTGATCGATGCTCGATAAATCAGTTCACACTCTCAGGTGAACACTCCGCGCAGCATGTAGGTTATTAGCAACTAGAAAGTCTCGCAGGCAAAACTTGAAAACCGCATTGCAGACGACCCGTATCTTCGGTGTGGATCTTCCGGTATCGTGGGACTTTTTACACCTGTCTCGTTGGAAAGTTTCCAGGCCACCAGGAGAGTTGCATTCGGCGACTTCTTCGGAAACCAGGCGGAAGCGATCGATCGATGGTGTTCCTCGCGAGAATATCTATGTAGCTAGGGACCCGCGAGATTGCTCGCAAGCTTCGAAGATTGCTTTTCCTCGGAAGCGACGCCGGGAAATTCATACCCTGGGAATTGTCGGCGCGAGGCGGATGTGTGCGAGCATGCACGCGAGCGAAGCTCACCTCGTCAGGCGCCTCACGCGATCGTCTAGACTCCGGACGCAGAAATGCAAGCTCGCAAACCTACCCTGTTGTCTAGACTCCGTTAAAATATTCCGCCCATTCTTCCCGAGGCTGTTATTTCCTGCAGTTGAAATGCAATTGCAGGCTGCGACAGCTCGGACAACTTCGGGAGCTGTAATAAGCGGTTAACATCCCCTATGAAAATGCTTTGGGACATTGGGGACTGGCGAAAGCTTTTAGGGGATGACGAAGACTACCCTCCTTTGCTCATAATTTTTCTATAATATTGTAGGGGTTCTGTTGGTGACAGTTGTCCAACTTTTCTGAGAAATACTTAGACTTAGGGTAGCTACGGGATGTTATTACTAGACTGCGGATTTTATGCATTTACGACAAAAAGGAGTAGGTGTAACATCTTAGAGGATCTGATCAGCCATGATCCTTCAATATTCTTTAAACGGGTGTTCGACAAAGATTTTAACGGGGTTTCTGTGGTTGCAGGTACGAAGAAGATGGAGTACAAGACCAGACAGTGGCACGAGAAGTGTTTCTGCTGCGTGGTCTGCAAGAACCCGATCGGTACGAAGAGCTTTATCCCGCGGGAGCAGGAGATCTACTGCGCCGGTTGCTATGAGGACAAGTTTGCCACGCGGTGTGTCAAGTGTAACAAGGTATTGTCTTTGCAATTTCTTTCGTTTTTAAGGGATCGTCCATATCAGAATGATATATTTATATTCTTCTGTAATTGCAGATCATCACTAGCGGCGGCGTGACGTACAAGAACGAGCCGTGGCACAGAGACTGCTTCACCTGCAGCAACTGCAACAATTCCCTGGCTGGCCAGCGATTTACTTCCCGCGATGACAAGCCGTACTGCGCCGACTGCTTCGGCGAGCTGTTCGCCAAGAAATGCACCGCCTGCTCCAAACCGATCACCGGTAACCGATCCCTTTGAACAACCAATGAATTCAATAATCCAATCGTAAATCGGAATGGGAATCAAATTTCTTGTATCAACTAAGAACATATGCCCTTTTAAAAATTAAAGAAAATCCTGTTTGCTGAATCCTCGTACTCAAAATTTGGGGGTACTTCACCCATTTCCATTTTATACTTTGAAATCAATGAGAAGAGAAAATTGTTGGTGATACTTGTCCTTGAGAATTCCTTATCCACAAACGTATAGAGATCTGTTCACAAGCAGTGTTACTAATAAAATGGTTTTCCGCAGGCATCGGCGGCACCCGCTTCATCTCTTTCGAGGACAGGCATTGGCATAACGACTGCTTCATCTGCGCGGGCTGCAAGACCTCGCTGGTCGGCCGCGGTTTCATCACCGACAACGAGGACATCATCTGCCCGGAGTGCGCCAAGATGAAGCTGATGTAAGCGTGCCAGGGTTTCTTGGCGTCGGTCGATAGGAACGAAGAACGAACGAGCAGATGACGAAGAAGAAACAGTAGAAGCACGGACCATCCAGATCTCACCGGTCCGGCTTTGCTGCGCGACCGAATCGAACCACCCTCATCCCGCGATCATCCCCTGGAACGAGAACAACGCTTCGTTTCCACGAAACGAGATCGAGAGAAGCCACGGTCGAGTTCAACCGGCGGGAAGCTTCGTTCTAAATCGTTCGCCTTTCTCGAAACCAGGGAGAACCACGATCAAAATTACCGTGTTCCTTTCCTCCCCCAAGCCTTGGCCACCCTCTTTCGAAAAAATATATACGACCCTGAAACAACCATAGCTCGAGAACGCGGTACTTTTCGTCGAAACCACTGAACCCTCTAGGACCATCTCCTCGTGATGTTTCTTTCGCGGGGACGTTTCCTAATCTTGTAGTTCTAGAGAGACCGTAGTCGTTCGAGGCCTCGACTCCTCCGTGACGGTCGGTGACCGTCGCCAGCGAGGAGGAACGAGGTCGGTACCTCGATAAGAACCGAGAATCAAACCGCCTTAAATTGTAAATGAATCACTGTCGTCGAGTTGTTACGCTGTATTGAATTAGAAGAGAACGAAGCCTACCGTACCGTGCCGTCGTGATTGTTATTATTATTATTAACGTTATTGTTTTATTATTATTTCCTTTTCGTTTCGTTTCTTTTTTCTTTCGCTTTGTACAACTAGTAGAGAGAAGTGTGAGGAAGTAAAGAGAGAGAGAGAGAGAGAGAGCGAGAGAGAGGGAGAGAGAGAGAGGGAGAGGGAGAGAGTGATGCGCCGGCGAGGAACGATCGCGCGACCAACGCGAGGAAAAACGAAGATGAATCCTATATATTCTTATGGAAAACTAAATTTGATATACGTATAACGAATAATGTTATTTTTATTTAACTTAAACAAAAAAAAACTCACACACACGCGCGCGCATGCATACGCGGATAGAATACATGTGTACGCTGTTTACACGGGAGCGCGCGTCGTACGCGTCCTCCGCCGCCATATTTTGTCACTCTGTGTTGCGGGCGATCATGTAGCGCGTGCGACGCGTGTCGAGATCGTGCAACCTTAATAAACAATTAACTGGAAGTGTGGGCTCGTGTGGACAGTTCTTAGCGATGATTACATCCCGTTTTCGTACCTCCGAGCGTTTTCCGGAAGCCACGAGATCGGCCGAGATCTCAGCCATTTTGGGATCTACGGTTTGGTGCTTGTTGAGCCGAGATCTTGCCTCTTGTGATACCGAGATCGAGAACTTTGAGAATCGAGAGCTGTTCGAGGAACCGACTTCTCCTGGAAATTCTTCGAGGACCAGGGTGATCGGGAAGCAACGCGTTCTCCATGTTCTTCGTGAGAAGCAATCGCGACTCCGCGCACGATCCCGAAAATCATTATTCGAAAGTGATGGAGGAGATCAGATAAAACGGGAGGCTCCTACGCATCCGCACACGCATACTGGACGTGTGTGCGCACACGCACACGCGGAATACACACTATTTGTGGCCTTATCCGCACGAGTACATAGGAATAACAAGTGTCTTCGCGACGCAACGATTGTTGCATGGTACTCGATATATGTAGAGATTTATTGCGTTGACCCGCCCGCGATACGCAACAAAAGAGCGCGCACGAGATAACAAGCGAACGATACTTCTACAAGCGAAGTGTATCGAGAGAGAGAGAAAGTGAGATGTTGACAGAAATGTGAGGCGAAAGAGAGAGAGAGAGAGAGAGAGAATTAGCATAGATTAAAAGATGAATCGTTCGACGCGAACAATAAAGAACCGTGATCACCGATGACCAATAAATTACACGTGCTATATTATTGTATGTTCTTACCGATCACTCACATACTAATCGCCTTAATTAGTAAAGGATAAAGAGCAGAGATTATTCTATATTCAGCGTATCGTATACACTGTTATTCTGTAAAATTGATAAATAAATAAATGTAATTATTTACACCGTCTACCTAGTTCTGTGTTCCCCCCGAGAATGATCAATTAAAACATTGTTTAGGGATGAGGTAAGCTGTCAAAAATCATCAGTTCTCTTCGTGCCTCCAAACACGACGGACTCTCCGGGAGCTCTAAGGTGTCCTGGTGGTTCGTCTCCTGGATGGGACTGTTTTCAGGTTCACGGTGGACCTTCTGAAGGCCTTACAGGGTCCTTCACTGGTCTACCTTCTGATCTGTCATCCTCTACACTCTTCTCCCTTACCTTCCCTGGACGATTCTCCTGCCTACCTCTTCCCGCTTGTCCTATTTCAAAAGGAGGTGGCACGAAATTGAGTAGTGCAACCCAACGACAAGTCAGACGGTCGAAAATTTTCGAAAATCTCGGAAATTGAGTTTTGTATTAGGAGAACATGATAGCGAAGGAGGTGGCATGATAATTCGGTAGGATAACTCAACGTCAAGCCAGACAGACGAAAATTTCGAAAATTCAGTAGTGCAACTCAATGACAAGTCGGAAGTTCGGGAAAAGATAGGTGATTCAATGAATATATTCGCAGACGCGGTTTTTTACTATGTTCTCTTTATTTATTCACTCTTCATTCATACATGTAGTGATTCTTTTGTACATGTACATAACTTATAAAATTATTATATCTTATTAAAACCCTGGGTGTGAGCAAATTTCGTCTCTGTATTGAAAGACCGATCGTCTGTCCTTGCCTCTCTACCTCTATACCGCAAAATCATATGTCTGCCGTGTCGGATACCTCCTCGCTTGTCATGTTTTCGCAACACGTGCCAGGAGATTCGAAATCCCGCAGAAGACTATAAGTGACATTGCCTGTCCTTGTCTTACATTGGAAACGTAGGGATAATTAGTTCACAAACCCGCCACCGTAGATGTCGCTGTGGCAGTGTCAGAATCGGCGCGGAAATATAAATTTATATGTATAAAGTGACCGTTTTCAAATTCATGTCACTATTATTCTAATATATTTTCGATCTCTGTCGTTTGCATTTCGAATAGTCGCATATTATCCAGTTAGACTGACTTGTTTTTTAGAAATGCGCATCATAATCCAGAACAGAGGAATATAACTTTTTAGTTCTCACACACACATACAACTAATTGCAAAACTTGGAAGAAGTAAAAACTGGAGAGGATATACATAGATTTCAAATTCTTTTACTATGTAATTGTCATACAAATTGTGTGTTAAATAAATGTCATACAAATCACATGTTTCATGTGTTCTCAAAAAAAAAAAGGAAAAACAATCAATTGAAATGACTATACAAAGCATATAATCAACAAATTGATAACAATGTCTGTTATGTAACAGTCTTAAAGCCTCAGCTTCTATTTGCGCGGTTGCCCCATCCTCTCCTGTAACTATCTTTGTACTCATCCATGGCCCGCATCTCCATCAATGTCTCTTCATCCTCGGCATCGAGCAGTTCTTCTTTTTTGATCTCCTCTTGTTCAGTATCGTTTCCGCTTGCGCCTGCCATGTCTTGCAGACACTTAGTGCTAGCCTGTGTCGGATCCGGCCAGCTTCAAGATAGAAACATCGATACAATTAGAATTTATCGACAACAAACACAGTTTTAGAGTTTCATACTTACTCTCCGTCCTTCACCCGCTGATCGTAAAATTCTTGGACCGTGAGCACAGGTAAACTAGGATAACCAGCTCCATACACTTGTTTCTGTACTTCGTCTCTTGTAATAATGATCGGCTGTAATTTGGCTGCAGGTGGTTTAGGCCTTCGTTGAGCATGAGAACCCATGGTTTCGTTCTTTCCTGTACTTTTCATATGCTCAAGAATTGGTTTCTCAGCTGCTAGCATACTTAAATCCTCTATCGCAGTGTTCACATAGAATTTGACGAGCGTCGTAAAATACTCTCGCTTCACCTCGTCGTCGATGTTCGGGTTATTCAGATTATCCTTCAGGGTTTGAAGTTGCGATTCTAATTCCTTTTGTTCCTTGTATCTCTGCAGTTTAGTGTTTCTACGGGATACCTAAAAACCATCCCGAATAAGCAATAATTTCGAGACCGATTAGAATGTTGAAAAATACCATTTCAGTGATTGCTTCCGCGTTCGAACGACTCCTCACGGAATCGTGCTCCTTCTCCTGATTCTCCGGCAAACTGACGTTCGTCAAACCGTATGCCTTCACGCGCTTCAAGAAGTCAACGAAATAAATCTCGGCGACGTTTACGAGATGCATCCGATCATCCAAGTTACACAGTTTCGTAGCGAGCGTACCGAGGAGGGCCGGAAGCAACAAATACTTGATATTTTCCGTGGCCACTTCTTCGAAGCTCTCGTTCTCGCTGAACATATCCACTACGGAGACCAACCTTGTCGCATCTTCCAGCATGTGCATCGCGCGTTTGATATCGGACTAGTATAAAAATGGCAAAATATAATGAATGGAAAACTGGAAAAGCTTTCACGTTTAATACCTGAACTTTCGTACTGTTCGTAGGTAGATCCGTTTTATTAATTTCGTTAAACAGATCGAACGCTTTATCGAACATTTCCGACAGCGTCGCGGCATCATTCTGCATAATCTCTTCTGACATGATTGTCGGTTTGACAGTTCACGTTCACTGACGTTCACCGTTCACGAATTGCTCGCACCGGACAAAACAAACGTTTGAATGGGAGGTTATGGTCGGCATTGGTCGGCGAAAGTTCGACGCGAAGCTGCTGACGCAAACAGCTTTCGATAGGAAGACTGCGATACTATCGATAGTACCAGAGGCGGTTCTTTCGAACCGAAAAAACAATTCGCGGTCGAAACTTAAAAAGTTGATCAGGTAGTATGAAGCGAATGTTGTGTCAGGTTGCAAATAAATCAAATACAATTCTTTCGGAAATTTTCATTTTTTTTTTAAATATTTTGCCACCTTTTTCTGGAAATTTTCGCGTTTCTGGAACATTTGGTCGAAACTCTGTCCACGGAGAGTCACCATTAAAATAAATAACTGTAGTAGTGCTCGATGAGTTTGGAGTTTGGCACGACTACAATGAAACGGAAATGGCACGGTCGGGATGGATGGATGTTTTGCCAAAGATACGATTCGTATCTGTCGAACGCGTTTTGTGTCTCGCATTTCCGGTTAGCAGTCGTTTCAAGGTATAAGTTCGAACTTGAGACCACGATAGCGAGAACTAAGGTGAAAGACAGCGTGCACTCTGTCCAATGTTAGCTGTTTGTGATCAGGCAAACTCAATTGCACAGGCGATCACTGTGGCAACGCTTTGCACTGTTTGCAGTTTTCCATTTTCTCGTCGAATTCCTCGATCTGTAGCGTCATTTCGAAGAATCTGTACTTGTCGTGAATGTTCCTTGTGGCAATGCGCAGTATGTCCTGTGGGCTCGTGCCTGGCTCTAAACACGGAAAAGAAAGAATTATTAATATCAAGATTTAGATGATTAGCAATGCTCGATGATACGATTGCAATTGCATACTTATCGCCAGATGCGCGGACAACGCAGTCTTGTCCAAAGAAAGCGCCCAGATGCGAAGATTGTGTACTTTAACGACACCGTTGATCTGCGTAAACGTGCTCTCGACCTGTGAGTAATCGAATCCCTTCGGAATTCCTTCCATCAGGACGTTCATCACGTCCTTGATTATGGCAACCGTGGTTAATATGACCAGGAGCGAAAATAGGAATGTGCAAATCGGGTCTACGATTCTCCAGGTCGGCTGGAAATATATGAATCAAGATTAAGATTGGCTTCTCATTACCGTGACATAATTTGGACCAGAACTTAGGCGAGACCTCCGCATATTTGAAGGGGATAGACTCGTTTTACACTAGTCAAAAACGCTACATAAAAGATCAATCTAGGCCACGATCGCCCTCGAAAGTCCTATTTTGTGACAGCTACAAAGAAAGACACCATCTTTGCATTATCGAGAAATGAGAATGCGCATATCCCGCACCCTTGCAATCCTGGAAACGAGTCTACTCCTTCAAGAATGAAAAATTAAAGAAAAAATAGTGGTACTAATCAACCCTAAATTAGGTCCAAACTCTCCACTGTATCGTAAGTCGCGTGTACCTTAAAGTAAATAATCAACGCCGCGATAAAGACGCCTATGCTCTGAATGAAATCTCCCAGAACGTGGATGAAAGCGGCGCGCACATTGATGTTTTTCCTATCGTGCTCATGAGGATCGTGGTCGAGTCCTTGGTCCTCCATGTTCTCCAGGTGGCCTGATTTCTGGTGCTCGTATTCTTCATGAGGCACGTGACCGTGGCTGTGGCCATGCTGGTGCAACGACAGGCCCATTCTGCGGGACAATGTTTCGTAGATTTCAAGAACGAACGATTCCCAGGAAAAGAATTCTATCTATATATCCTATCACTGACACTAGATTTACCGCGACGCCAACGATGGAAGAGATCAACATCACGGTGGCGTCCAATTCGAAATCTTGATGGATGATCCTCTCTACTGCTAGATAGAACAGGATTCCGGTTACCACCCATATCAATAGAACAGAGGTCAAAGCACCGATCACCTGGAACAATTCGTTTTTAGAGGGAATCGAGATATCTCTAAAAATAAGTCTCCCTATTGATATAGGGCAGTTGTCGGCAAACTGCGGCTCGCGAGCCATATATCAATTTCTTATGAAGTGAGATTATTTTTAATTATTTTTAATTTAATTTTATTAGTTGAGAGGTTCCTTGGCTATTTTAATTTAATGGTATTTTAATACAATTTTTTCGATCAGTCAGTGTGTTATATCTAAATTCGAATAAAGAGCAATTTCTACTCTATTTTAATCAATAAATAAGATTATTATAATGTATGATATCTAGTTTTAGTCAGTGTACCTAGTTTCAGCCGACTTCTAAAAACAGAGTTCTTGTAAAGAACTTCAGTTCTCAAAAGACATCTAAATCGTTGTATTGTAGATATTTGGCTCTTTTGACTGATGAGTTTGCCGACCACTGATATTGGGGACTCGTGTTACTATACTCACTTCTGCTCTGTACCATCCGAACGGCATTTTCCTAGTTGGCGGTCGACTCGCGACCCATATGGAGAACAAAGAGATCATGAAGGACGCGAAATCGGTTAGCAGATGCGCAGCGTCCGTCGCTATGGCTAAACTGTGCGACAATATTCCACCTGAAACAAAGGAATTCTCTGTTAAATCCTTACTCTGTCATGCAGTTTTTCTACGGTATAGCTGCGCGCGAAATATTACCTACGATTTCCGCGATCATGAAAATTACACATAGTATGCTGGCAAGCAGTAGTTTCTTTCTCGCTTTCTTGTCGATTTCCTCATTTCGTTCTCTGTGGCAATGATCATTCGGTATCACTGTAAAACACGCGCGGATCGGATTAGAAGAAGAAATACTGGATTGGACATGGTCGAATTTCGACAGAGCTCTTACTCGAAGAATGTTTTCGGTAATCGGTGACTGACATCTCTTCGATCGGACCGCCACCACCGCCTTTCACCACCGTGCAGCAACCGGAGAGCTTCCCGTGGACGCAGAAGATCACCTTCCTAGGGGACGATGCTCCGTTTTCCTCGAGATCGTTGTTGTTCGGCGGAATACTCGTCCCGTATCCATACACTGCCTTGTCTTTGAATCTGTGAAACATTCGAAATCAATTTATCGATCCGCGCTGCCTGCTATCGGGTTACAGATTCTTTTTCTTCCGCAAAATACACGGTGGTTCGATATAGTGGCGCCGATTCAAATTAGTAGGGAGACATTCAGGAAATATCGGAAAGTGAAGCGCTCTGAAAACTGTATCGCACCCCGTGTGATCGTTCTGCGACGCAGCATCCTCCAGTCCCTGATTTTCCATCGCTGCCCCGTCGAAATCTCCGAGTTTCCTGCTCGCTGCTCGCAACGCTGAGATTTTCGAGGCGACAACTCGAGCAGAGTGCTCGACGTTGACTTTCTACGCATTTTGCGGTCAACTAAATACCCCTGAACGGGTACAAACGCGAGAACAGCGAAAGCGATCGAGATAGAATCGCGAACGTGGAGACAAGGATATTCAAAGACCGTGATTTCCAAATCTGTGTTGTGGATCGCGTGTCATCTCTAGATTCCAGTCGATCAAGGACACGTCGATCGGCCGACTCGGATCGTTGGACATCGTCCTTGGAAAGACGGAAGACCATTGGCCCGATCGTCACGAATCGCGAGTCGGGAACCGCAACCGTGAGATACGAGCCTGCGGAATCTCGCGAATACGTTTACGTGACTCAATTTGTTGTTTGCCTGTCGTTTCTGCGATCGCTATCGATACCTGTCGCGTAAGTCGTTATCCGACGGCGAGATAGCGACGATGCCGTGTGCAAAGAGCCGTTCTTTCAATCGTTATCGGCTTCCAATCGCGGTGGAAGGCGGCGATCACGGCCCAACGATCCGATCGAGCTCGATCACGCGCGAAGCCGTGCATCCTCGTGTGCAAAATTATTCGAAACACCAAAACCGATCTATCAACGATAGAAACGAACGGAAGAAGGGGGAAACAGCGGAACGAATTATACGCCTCTTTGCGTTTCCTCTCGCGTTCGCTGATACGCGCCGCCGACTATCTTCTCTCTTCCTGCCCCGACCGGTGCACCGCGGTGGCCCGAAAACGACCAGAACGAATCGCGAAAATGCGAAAACATAAAAATACCAAAAATGCGCGCCGCGTCCGGGAATCCCACAACCGAGGATGGGAATCCGTGCGTCGCGTCGCGTCGAGCGGCTTTCGATTTCGTGCTCGTCAAAGAGATTCGTACGACGATCCAGCAACGTTTCTCGTTCCAAGTTCCTCAGTCGAGCTTACAAGAAACGTCGATCCTAGAAAAGTATTCGACACGTGTCTTCTTTTATTATATTTATTTATCTTTTTTAAAAGAAAAATGTAAATGAAACGGGTTTTTATACGTATGTATGTATTTGGTTCTTCCTTTATTTATTTAATTTCTTATTTTCTAGTTAAAAACAAATATAAGTTCCATACAGCAAAGTTTGAGAGCTATATTTAATATAATTAGTAAAGAAAATTGTTTAAAATAAGTAGCAGTTAAGGAACTGCCCTTTGAAGTAAATTTCAAATATAAAACACTTAAAATAGCAGGGTATTATTGGCAATAAAATTGAAAAATAATTCGGAATGCAAAGGGTTCATATGTATATATATCCTTTAAACAACTTTTTCTTAGTCTTCCCATTTAAAAACGCAACTCGAACAAGAAATTATATTTTCGAGTTCTCTGGTTTTCGAGATATGAGGTTCCAACCATCAATGTTGAGGGCTGTTTCCATCCCTTCGGTGTGAATGATGAAGAAAATACGTATCGAATTTTTTCGTATCGTGCTTTCTAGTACCCGTCGCGATGCGTATCACCGATCGCACAGACATCGGTGAACACGGGTAATCGTCGTTTAATCGCGAACTCAACCGCATCAACAACGATCGTAGATCGTAACTCGATCCTGTTCGCGTTTCCCGCAACTATGTACATATCTTGTTTCTTTCCTCGCGTTCCGCTACCCCCGATTCGATAATAACGATAGAGTTTCAGAACGTGAGATGCAGAAAAAGGATATGAGAACTACTTAACACTAAACCTACCAATCCCAAAACATATAAAACGCTTATAGAAGTGAAAAGATTGAATTTACTTAAACTCTGCGTGGTTTTTATTATATGTGCTTCAATAAAGAAGTCGATTCATTTCCTATGAAAGCGTTTTTATAATTTCAACAGCTATGGAACAGAAAACCAGTCAATTTGACCGTGGTGGGTTTAATGTTTATTTCGCAAATAGAAGCACGTACGCAACGTATTACTGAAGAAGATTAATTACCCGCAACTCGTATTGCACAGGTGGTAAAGAATTGGCTTCTCGATAGGAAAATCGAAGTTTGACTATACGTTAACGTTATTGGAAATTTTAGCAGAGGACTTTCAAGTTTAAATCGCCTGGAATAATGTATTAGACCGGAGAATTTTTATATGAAATCTTCGTTTCCGACAGACGTCACAGATAGAATGACCGATACTTTTTTATCTGTACAATCAACCTACGCATTTGAAGCACTGCATCCAATCTTACTTCATAACTACTTCCTTATCAAAGTATATACAAATGACCTCCATGTTGGGACACTTTTTCCCGGATTCATCGAGAAGAAAACTACGGTCCGTACGACAAATATTTTATTGGTCGGGTCAATGGAAACGTCGAACTTTGTACGTTTGTATCTAACATGAACATTGTATCCGCGTAACGTCCGGAGCTTACGTGTCACGAAATTGTGTATTTACAAGAAATACAGTCGACCAATAGGGGAAGCGAGAACCAGTTTTCGTGGGCTTTATATGCGGATCGGAGTCGCGCAACTCCCCCCTACAGCAGTTCAAGAGGAAAGTACAGTACTACCTGGATAACAGTCGCGGGTGCACTTTGTAGTAACACGAAACTGCGACAGGGTTGGAGAACCGCCTCACGTTCCTCACAATACTATCATCCTGTCTCTACTACCGTATTTATTATTGTAACACGTAGAATTTAATATACATTTTTAAACAGAGAGCAAAGAGATTGTCAACTTTTTGACGGAGTTATTACTTAAAACGATTTAGCGCTTGAAGATTTACCGCGAGCCATCTATAGTTTACCGGAATGCAAAACAGGTGCCAGCGTTGTCGAGGCAATACCGTAGTTTACGATCGCACGTTGACATCGTTAAGGTAGGAAGAGCATACGGCGTATAACACGGTAAGATCGCGCGAGGGAACATTCGTTAGGAGAAAGCGCGAGTGTTCGGGGAAGAAATTGAAACCGTTCGGTGCTCGGTTAGGCATATTTCCCTTGTGAAAATCGTTCGAGGTACCTGATTCCCGATTCGCAAACTGTACGCTCGAGCTCCCCATTCCGGTGGCCTGGTGGGGAGGAAGGAGGGGATGCAGGCTAGGACTAGGATCGATCGAGCGATGAGATCGACGCCGAAACGGATCCGGAAGGTTGTATATTGGAACTCACAGCTTGATCGTCTCGTCGTCCATGTTCCTCGGGTCGATGCGCAGTGGCACGCAGTCTCCTTAGATCGTGAGGTTCGCCGCAGGCAATTGATTCGACGATGCGACCGATGCGGACGATCGATCAGCGAAACGAAAATATGGGAAAGAAAAACGAAGACGCGAAAGCGAACTCGGCCTTCGCGAAGGTGATCGCGAGCTCGAGCGCGAACGCTAAAACGAGTACGAAATACAAAACACGAGGAGGGGGCCGCGACGCGTCACAACGCTAGAACGAGCAATAAAGTCGGTCGAGAGAACGATTTCGAGAGCCGTTAGGTCCCCGGTCGACCAGCGACCAACAGACACGGATGGACTGTACAAGCGTCACTAGTTACATAAACAAGAAAACCCGTCTGCCACTTCATGCCGTCGGTCTTTTAGTAGAAAATCCTCTGTCCAGTCTAGTCGGTTTGTTTTACCAGATAACTTAACTCTCGATGAGTTTCTCCCACTCTCTCCTTCGGCTCTCTGTTGCTCTCGCTCACCTTCTCGCTTCGCTGCTTGCCCCTCCGTCCTATCCCGATTCACGGCATTCACGCAGTTGATTCCTCTCCCGTTCCTCTCCGGTTCCTCTCCCGTTCTTCCCCGATCAGCCCCTCCCCCAACCCCAACGGACCCAGCTCACCCTCTCCTTTTTCGATCCGAGTGCGAGCGAGTTCGCTTCCTCTATCTATCTGCCTCTCCAGTTTTCGAACCTGCTATCTACTTGTACTCTCCCTCTCATTCTCATTGTCAACACGAGTACTCGTCCATTGTCATCTGTCTCCTTCCTTCGCAAGGCGTTCCAGTATTCGCGTACTCCTCGCATCGAGTGCTACCAACGCGCCGCTTTCTTTTTCCGAACGATCGCTTCCGTTCGAACGGACCGCAGCTCGTGCACGCGCTTCCGAGCGATTTCGATCGACACTGATCCATCGATCGCACGCCCGTCCAAAGGACACTCGCTGGTCGTCTGTCTTATTGTTTCAATGCGTTTTGAGCACCAACTCGCGTATATGCGATCGAACGCGGACAACCTCTCGTTTGTCCCGATCGAGAAACAAACGAGACGACCAGTACCTGTTTTATGCGATCGAAAATCGCATCCGGTATAACCGCTCCCTAAAATGCGATTTCAGCTGAGCGAAGAATTTGTAAACGCGTTTACTTCCCGCCGAAGAAATTCGGTATAATTTATTTTTCAGGCATTGTCGATTGTTTCATTATAAATTTACAAATAGTTAACAGTCGAATTGCTTGTATTAAATTCTTCTTGGCTAGACGTGTCGACGCTTCAGCAGCTGACCGGAAACCTATTGGTAGGCGTTTCAATGACTCTGCGATATCTATGAGAAACTCGATAATTTTCTGTCAAATAATAGTGTCGAGAGAAGTTTTTGCATATGTTACCGGATACTTACAGCTCATTGGATCACAAAGGAAATCGTACTGCTAAAGTTGGCTTTTCTCTTATTGCTTGCTTGTTAAGAAATAAATACATATTTTTAACATGCGTGTACACGTACAATTATATCTCAAATCACTGCGCGTCGGATTCAGCTTACTGCTTTCCCGTCCAAAAATATTCTACGTGCACTTATCACTTTCAAAAATATCAGGGCAAAGAGGCAGCGAACGAAACGAGATAACGGCTGAAGAGGAACGCGAGCATATTGCATCCGTGTCGTCTTAATCCCACTTAATACCCTGCGAGATGTACAGATATTTACACAGGGACGTACTGTATATGTACACACACAATGCGACAGGAAAAGAACGTGAAAACATCGATCACCGAATTTCTTTCGCTACCGATTCGACACTCGACCTTCGTAGTCTCTGAATCGTTGATACGACTTGGAACCCGTGGAACATTCTATCGAGGACACGAGAACACAAACAATCATCGTCTAGTTAAATAAATTACTGAATTTGATGAAACTACATACGATAGTCGATCGCCTGGAGCTGCTTCGTTCATCGTCGCGATGTGTTGCGTGTCGTCCGAGTTCCTCTTCAATTCGACAAACAATCCAACCGTGTCTAAGAAAACAATAAACGCGCCGAGCAGTTTGCACGGTCTTGCGCGCGTCGGATCGCGACTCGATCAACGTGTTTTTCTATCGGCGAGAGATGTCATTAGCGACAAACTAAACACTCTCGGTATCTGCTACCGCGAAATCGTAGCAAGTTCACCAATACCGGAGCGAAACTGACGGATGCGCCGTCTTTGATCTCGGGATCGTTTCTGGAGCCAACAAAGCAGACGGTGTAATTTTTAGTACACTTGCGACGAACACGCGCGACCGTTGGTATTTAGGTTCCTTGTATATTTCCTTTCTATCAATATTGTCATCGTGTCGAACGCGCGTTCATCGCAGGAATGAGTATTTGTGAAAACCAGTTAGAAACGTTACGTGTTTATTTCTTACAACTATGCAGTAGACGATACAAAATCACAATCGCGCTCTCCTTACGAACGCAGATCCCCGTGTCCACGACCAACCACGAAACCGCTATCGATACTATTCATTTTATTTTCGATATTTATTCTCGTCCGTATCTTTCGATCCTTTAACGGATTTTGAATACGGTGTCGCGACTACATTACGATCGATCGCAGACTACGATGGAATTGGACACCGATCGATCAACATTGGGAACCAAATTGGTCGCAGACACCATACGCTTCTCAATGCCGATGAACTTTTGTAACAATGTTAAATTACCTTATTACCGTATCGGCAATATTATTTTCGCGAGTACTGCGCGCCTAACGTCGTCCTCATAGCTCTTCGTGTTTCGTGTTTTCCGCAGATTCTTCTTCGAAAATTTCTAAAACGAACAAAATCATGATTTTTTTGCCAATCAATAATATACAGTCAACACTCCTATAACACGATTAATTCGTACCGCGTCATAAGATACTCAGAGAATTGATACAAATCAGATCAAACTAAATTAAATTTGGTACAAATTGTTATAGCAGGGTTTACTGTATCGGAAACACCACGATCGCGCGTATATGTACCGTGCTCCTCTTTCTCCGTTTGTCTATTTTGGTTCTCCACTTGCTGTTGCAAGGCCTTTATCTCTTCGTCGTATCCCACCCATTCCGGTAAAATGCGTATGGCGGCTTGAAGCTTGGCTTCCTTCGTCATCGGATTGTTACACTGCCATTTAAAAATATTGCGAATCAGCATTATACAACAATAAACGTATCTGCGTTTTACCTTCCGACAATGTGGAAGGAAATTCGCTATTCTTACGACTCGATATAAAATGTTTGCATTTACCAAATCGATGGTTTTCGCGTATTTCTTGGATGCGTCGTTGCACCAAGTCTCGCACCACAGCCACTCTTGTGGCAACGTTTTTATGGTCACTTGATGAATCATGTTGTTGGGAAGATCCTGGAACGGGCGTCTAGTTAAACGATCCGTTAAACGAGACAAGGACATCATTACAGTTATCGTAAAATACAAACTTGATCTAGATTAGCCAAGCTATTAGGATCTTGACTCAGAGCTTGGTACTGTCCCCTCAATCTATCACCGGCAGCGATACGTCGAAACCGTTTCAAGTGCACCACGTACAACGCGCTGATGTGATAAGCGCGACCTTGCAAATGGTTCCGCCAATAGCCTTGCTTCCAGAATCTGAATCCGTCCATTTCCGTCCTACTGTCGCAGAATGGAGTGTACGCGTACGGTGCCCCTCCCAGATCCATCGTCGCCAGTTCTTTCAAATCCGCTCTCACAACCTAATCAATTGGAAAATGAGGAATGTTGTTGTGCACTGACTGCTCTGACCAATGTTAACAGTGTTATCAAGCTTCTTTTTATACCTGATCGGCGTCCACGAAAATAATCTTCTTCACGCTTAACGGAAAGAGTACGTCCAGGAATAGGATCTTGTAACCCCATATCGTCCTCTGCTTCTCGGTCTGCTGATGAAGCCAACGGGGCCACTTATACTGCACCAGCTCGTACTCGAAACCATACTCTTTGGCCATGTGTGGCAAGAAATCCTAAGAGCAGTACATACGTTGCAACAGCTTCTCAGCCACGCGTACGCGCGTTCACAGAATTTCTTTTCTTACTTTTAGCGTTGGCGAAAGATAATTCTTTAGAAACCAGAATTTTACGGGAGTCTTGGTGTGCTTTATAACGCTCAACATCATGATCTTCAGAAACCTTTCGTACAAGTGACCAGACGCCAGGGAAAAGATGTTCAACTTCTCATCCTCCTCGTCAGTTTCTTCGTTTGTCGTGAATGGCCTGATTTGAACAAAATCGATTGAACAAAACGAAGGAAATGACATTCCGTAAGCGGAAGTTAAACGTTGTCGTTCGAACGTGTGCTGGACAACATTTAAGAGTAAGAGAGTACGCGGTGCGACGCAATTTATTTAAACGGGAGAAGCTTACCAAAATTTGGAAAAGCTAAAAAACAGAGAACAAGTAAAAGTTAAAGTTCGAGGGCAACTGAATTGTTCAAGCAATTTAAGACTATGGTGATCGACAAAGTCTACGCGAGATCGCTCGAAATAGATCGGATAGGGCCAGAGTATCGCGTACCTCGAAATGGAATTCCAAAATCCGGAATTTTTATCGTCCTCCGACAACAAATCCATTCCAACCTTATCCGGTTTTTTGGACACTTTAACCTTTAACCCGTGACTTCTCAACGAGCTTATAACGACTTTGACGTCGTTGCCGTTTTGTATAACGTCTTGGCCACCGACGCTAGTGAAATCGTATATTTCAGCTGACCGGCCTTGCCGAAGCCGCAATAGCCATTCGCCAGGATTGGCTTTCAGTTGAAAGTATCCCAAGTTCGCCATAACTATAGTGTCTACCATTAATGGTTGTCTCTCCGTACCCAAAGTGAATTGCAATCCTCGAGGAGGATTTCCCATCACCGCTTCGAAACAGTGACCTTCCAGCAGTAGATGCTCTAATTCCAACTCGCTATAACAATTCGATATAAAATTACGTTTGGAACATAAGCACAGGATTCCACGCAACAGCCCAATATATGCGACATTTACCTGTGTACTCCCATCGCAACGTTGTCCAATTTAATATTGTCCAAGTCGTAAACACTTCTGACTACTTCTACCAACCAGTTTTCGGGTGAGTGGATATTCTGCGTCAACAAAGAGGAGGTGGGCAACTTTGTGAACTTTGCCATTGCTCCGTTGATGCGACCATCGACGTGAAATTGTAAATGTGGTTCAAATACAAACCGATAGAAACTAAAATAATAAAGATGCCAAGTCAAGTTAACATCCGGACATTGAGTTGTGCTGGAAGAAAGTGCATTCCATACTGGAGTGCACTTCAGAGCAGGTCTGTTACTTTTCCGAAGCTTCGGCTCTTCGAAGATCCGAAGGATTCGAAGGAAGGAAGGGAACTTCGAAGTGTCCGAAGTTTCGAAGTTTTCGAATCGTGTGAAGTTGTAATTTACAAGTTTCATGTTATGTCATGATTTTTGACAAACAAAAATATGAATAAAAAATTTGACAGAATTTTTTCATATTCTATGAAAAATAAAAATGCTTTAATTCGAAGCTTCAAAATCTTCGACCTTTGAAGGAAAGTAGCAGCCCTAGCTCAGAGCAGTTGAACGTCTATTGCTCAACAGATTTCTTACCTTTTCAACGGCATGTCGCTGTTCTTATCTAAACAGTTCAGGAAAACTTTGATGTTACAGTTGAGAGACTGCTGTAATGTCTTCAAAATGGGACCCAACTTTTGAGCGCCGCGGGACACAGGATCCACGATGGCGACCAAAGTGAATGCCACTTGGTCCTGATTCGCTGCTGGAATCTTGATGGAGCTGAATATCGTAACTTGTTAGTGTCGTAATTATTCTTCTGTCAGTACGATCTGAACTACGCGTAGCAGAACTCACCTGTGATCGTCACTGTGGAAGGGTACATCGAATCTACTTCGTGTCTGAGGGTGCGACACCAACAACGATGTGATTTTCATAATCATGTCGTCCGTGACTTCGTTCTTTTCTGCGGCGAAGAAAGCGCGAACATTAATTTTCGAGAACATACGTATTCGCTAATAAGCTCAATTATCACATACCATATTCGTCGTCTTCGAGCAACTGTTCTTTGATCAATTTTTTAAATAGTTTCTCGCCGTAACTGGAATGACTGAATCTTTCCAACAAAGAGAAATCTTCGTTCGTGAATTCTTCGTTGTGGTCGAACGGTCCGACCAATCTTCCATTGCATACAATTCCTCGGACGCCTTCTTCCATGTTCAATACAGCTTTAACGTATTGTCGATGGATAGCGGGCTCGTCGGCTTGCATCTTCAACTGTTCCTTCACAGCTTCCTCCTAGTTTTCATTTAACTTGTTTTGTAGTAGTTTAACATCAATGTACGGGCACATTTATTATCCCTGTTCTCACCTCTATTTGGAAATCTCCCTTAGCAATATCGCTAGCCACATTTTCCTGAATCACGCGACGAATGAAATGCTTGGCCTTCTCTACAGACAAACTGTTCAAAGCAGCCAACACTACTTGATTGATATCGGTCGTGATGCTCTGATAGTTGTTGTTTTCATCGGTCGTCGGGTTCACGATTACGGTAACTCTGACGTCGACGTTGGATTCCTGATGAATTACAACGAGCAATTAATTAATTAAAGCTTTACTTCTACGACTACGTTACGGATAGCGGAAAGATGTTCAAGATCATCTCTGGAAAGAACCGTCCTAGATCAACGCACAGAACCGCCCCTTAGTAAACTCACAGAACCACCCTAGATAAATCCACGTAACTGTTTAGCAAGAAGCCAAAACATATGCACGTTCAACTGGAAGATGACAAAACATGAATGTGACCCAGGGATACTAACAAGTACCACCCGTCCATTCCAAAATTACTGCAGGTAATCGCCTAATTGAACGTCCCCACACGATACAATCGTACCGCTCGGGTTGTATCAATTAAATTATACTAATTACGAGGCCCACTATCAATCTTAGCGATTCATTTTACATCAGGTTCCTTCGCATACCTTTAACTATCAAATTGCAACTATATTCCTAGGGTAAAAATAACAACCCTTCGCCGGGCACTTGTGCTGCTCGCGGTTCTAGCTCGTAACAACTATATGCGAATCCTTATGCAAATACGTATGACTTACTATGTAATCCAAAGCCTCGCGTAACAATACTCTGCCTGCCGGAGTTTTTAAGTCTGCCACCACCCAGAAGCTATACAAATGGTGTATGCTAGTACGGCGTGGCACGTAAACATAATGTAGTCTGCTCATCAACCATGTTGAAAAGTCCTCGGGACTCCACTTGGCGTGGTCTTCATCGCTGGGTGTAGTTCCGATCAAGTTCAACCACGTATGCTTCTCTGCTTTCAAAATTCGCTCGTTTAGGCTACAAAATTGTTAAAGATAAGTTACTATCGGACGAATTACGGATGCCAGACAAAGAGATCGTACCGTGGCATAACATTCGGTTGGTTCATAATGTAATCAACGACATCGTCTCCTTCGGTTATTTCGCCCCGATACACTGCTTTCTGTAACGCCGGTGTTTGCGACATGATGGTAGAGAGAACGGCTTCTTTAAACGAATCGGCGTTTAATTGCTCCGCGGACAAAGGTACGCCGTTCATTAAAGCTTGCGGGAATGTGTTGAAGCCGGATCGTTTCACGAAATCACTGGCCAAATGACGCCCTACGTCGTACTCGGATTCCTCACCCAGAATATAGTTAATATTAGCCGACGAATCCTGCGCTTTTATGGCTTTCTTTACGTCGTCCAGGTCTGCTCCGTTTGGTCCGATGTGATTTCCCATCTAGAACGAAACGTTACGCGATAGTACCCGTTTCTAACAAAATCGAAGATTGAAGCACAAAAAAAGAACACTTACATTTACCAGGAACTGGAGAGCCTGTACCGATCCTTTGACCTCAGCAAAATAATGGTATGCATTGTTCACCGCGATACTAGCATCCGTTAAACCATCCACCGAAGTGTCATAATTTGTTATAAATACAAAGCCCACTCGCAATGGAGCAGCATGCATAAACAAAGACTGTGCGAGAGATATTAAAGGAGCAGACTCCGCGCTCAACGGATCAACGATCAAGACCTGTAGAACAATTAGATGAAATTCCGTGCGATAATACATAGAATTTTTTCCAAGTATGTACAAACCAAATTGTATAAATTCCTTCGAATGTTCCGGAGCATCCCCGGGAAAGTTGGTCTCAGTAATTCTGTTAACGAAGCCGACCACCTCGCGTACGCTAAATCCTGTTCGACATCGTTTACCCAAATGATAGCTGTATCTCTTATATCCATCGCGAACTCTTGCTCATCCATATTCGTAGACAAATCTAGCGATAGTAATTTGCTCATCTTCGTATTGCTGAATCCTATCAATAAATCATTCGAAAGGTTTAGTAATTATGTAATGCGACGACGCGTTATGTCCCGATAAAGGATCCATCGTACCGATTTTACGAAGAGACTCCATTAATCTCAGCTCGCCTCTCAACGATTCCAGAAGACTGAGAACGTCGACGGCGTCCAAATCGAAGAACAACCCATTCACGAAAAGAGCAGTATCCGTGGGTTGAATGTTCAAATTCGAAGAAAAAATTGCTTGATTCACTTTCATCTCCTTTTTCATTTCGTTGTTCACTTTCGTTCTAATCAAGGATTTTGCCTATTGGCGGAAGAACAAATATCAGTGTTCACTTGTTCAAACAGAACGAAACCTAGCTTGTCAAGTTGCAGAGATATATTTACTTGCATGGGAAAGTTTTGGGAAATATCGGTCAAAACGTTAATAGCTTCGCTCATAGGGGAGTTCATTATCCTTTCAGCTGCTTGGTGACTTAGTTCCTGAAATTGCCATACTTTCAAAGCACCGATCTCGTGACTAGTTTCCAGTAAATGAGTCTGCAATTTATCCAATTCTGCTTGCTTATCAGGGTACAAATTCCTAGAAAGATTATAGCTATACATGTTCTACCGAATAAAATTTAAACTGGCGTTCCCGATACAGTGTTTTATCGATAAATGTCCAAAACACGGGTCCGGCCAGGGATACTATTCTTTGACTTTTGCCGAACGTAGTTATAACTAATTCATTAACAAAACGTCTTTTTCATTATTTTTCTATGAGACTTTTTTTTAATGAAAGTGATACCAAATATGATATTTACTTGTATAATGCACAATGAAAATTTTGGACGCAAAGAAAGACAGCGTATGGGAAAGAAAGAGTCACGGAGAGTCGCAGCGTGGCACAGTTCAAATGCTTTCCCATACACTGTTCTTCCTTGCGCCCAAAATTTTCATCGTTCATTACACAAGTAAATATCATCGAAATTATATCATATTTGGTATCATTTTCATTAGAAAAATGCCACGAATATGTTGGTGAAAGTCCTCTCAACCAAGGCCTCTAGAGTTTCAGGGACCCTGACGAGGTATACTCCACGGTAGTGGGGATAGTTCCGGGACAATTACGGGCCAGACACTTGGGACATTTATCGATAAAACACTGTACAGTAATTTTTTCCAAGGAGATGGAATTGTTATTAAAAATTGTAAATGATATAGATCAAATACGTAACCACCTTACTTTAGAGTCACAAAATTGATTCCGTCTATTTCTTCTGTACTGTCGCCAGAAGTTTCAGAATCTTTGTCAGCATTATCTTTAATGTCCGAATCATCCGTAGCTTTATATTCTGTAGACTTCATTTGCAACTCCACACCGTATCCCGATAAGCGTACATTCTCATTTGCTCTATCCTATGAAAATGATACAAAAAAGAACATCTAAATGATACAAACATATTAAATCGATTACTATTATCTATCGATAATACCTTTAAATAATGCCGTAAAATGTAATTGAACCCTTTGGTGTCTGCAAGCTGTTTCAGCTTTTCATGAAAACTAGCAAAATTTGGAGTTCCAACTTGCCCGTATAATATAACAACTTTCTCAGACTGTTGAGACATACGATAGCTATGATCTACACTGTAAGTATCAGGGTTCACCCATGTCTCCTACAAAACGTATGGCTCGTTAGATATGTATACATATTCTTATTGAATACCAATTTATTTCTTACCTGGTTAAGTAATTCATCTAATTCTTCTATGGAACACGTGAATCTTCCACCAATGTCCGCTACATTATAACAGTCAAACTTGGAAATATTTTTATTTTGGGCCATTTGAGTGAACATTTCGACTCGTGCAGAATAAATACGTAAAGATAATCCTAGCTTAAGTAGTGCTACCTCTGACAATGATAAAAACTTTTCAGCAAATTCAATAATGTTATTATAATTATCTCTTTCTGCAACTGCAACAGAAAATTGAAAAATGTAACAACTTAAAGAACAATTATAATATAAGACAGATCGAAATTACCATTTCTAAAATCATGGGTGGCGAACGTATCTACAAATTTCCAAAAATAATTTGGATTTTCATCGCTCAGATACTCGGCGGCTTCGAGCATCAATGGTGTTTCCTTCCACTTTGCATCTATTAAAGTGGTCACATATTTATTGACCTTTTTATCTGCTTCGAGATGCGTTGTACACAAAAGCAGCAGATAAATAATTATATTTGACCACATCTGTAAACAGCATAAATATTGTTAATAACAATGCCACGTATGCCAGGAAAAAATATAAACGACAGTCGACCGATAAAATCGTAACTATCGTAATCAATTTTACGTATGTAGAAGTATCATTATATTTCGAAGGATTTAATTGAATAGAGAGATTTTTCAACGATGCAATAAATTACCGATAAAGTGATGGTATATTGGTTACGCGTCCAACCGAAAAAACGACACGTCAAACGCGTCTGTAGCATAATATTAATTTATGGTAAGGTTAATATCGTTCTTTTTCATATCTAACTGTTAGAATAATTCAAAAACTGGACGAATCGCTAAATAGTTAGAGTAACAAATGGAGCGAAGTACTTCATAATCAACGGAAACGACTGGAAATGGTACTAATGTTGCACAGTTCGAAATGTTAATAATAACATCAATACGTGAAGAAATGCTGCTTTAATAATCTTACGTACCTTTAAATTTGCAATAAAAATTATATTAACGAAAGAGAATCAAATAACATTGGTAGCCAATCCATGCATTACACGTGCCGGTAAATACAGCACTACAGCACTGGTGGTGAAACTGGTGAAAGAACTCGTCGACTTTAAATACACGCTCCGTATACGTATATAAACACTGATAAACACATACGCAAAATTATCATACGTGTAGCAGCACTGATCGCATAGACATATGACTGATCGCTATCAGTTGATGACCAACTTTATTTACATTTACAAATGAGTATACGTATAATTTCAACATACGATATGTTCAGAATTTCAGATATGTTTCAAACAACGTACATACTACATACTTACATGCGTATATGCATGTATAATGTATATGTATACATCTACGCTTACCAACGCATTTCTGAACAAAGACCGTAAAATTTCCTAGATTTTTTACGAAAAGCGAAGAAATATAGGTACAAATTTTAACAACTATGCTCGTCCGAGTTGGTCCGAGTCAGTCCGAATGTGTCCGAATCAGTCCGATGCAAGGGGTGCGTTCCGTTTCACGCATGACTGAATACATACATCCTCGCATACGATTGGTCGAGACGTTGCACGATGGGGTTCCTGTGCATTTCCTTCCTGCACTTATTTTGAAATATGAAAATAGCGTTCACCGTTCCATTTCAGATAAGACTGGATAAGACGGTGGTACCGGTTAATCAACATTTCGAAAATCAGCTATCTCTCTAAACTCTTAATCAGCTCCCCAATAGCAATAACAATTTCGATCACGAAGAAGTTATCCCAAGCAATAGAAGAGCTTATACATACAATGCGCACGTCCTCCGTGGCATTGATATTTTTAAAAAATTATTAAAAACATTAATATCAATGAATATTTAAACATTTCCAAGATGATTGTACATTGAATAACACTTCATAGTTGAATTTTTAATAAATATATGTATTCTATGTGAATCCATGCAGTCCATGTATATTGAAATAAAGGCTTTCGGGAAGTGTGTTCCAGGAACAATTATTTGATTTCGGAGAAGCATGTAAAACGTAAAATTGCATTGTCTTGTGGAAAGACAGGTATACTTGTGTGCTTTCCCTGACATGCATCGTTGCGTAAATGTCAATATCGAGTATGGTTTTATTAACTTTCTAAACGCGCAGTCTATTCCTAAATCTGTCGTTAATGCATATTGTCATTTCGAGTGCGCTACCATGAATCTTTTCTCGATATTAAAGTATTTAACGCTCAAGTTATTGATGATGGACAATCATGCAGGTATTCGTGAAACAATTTCGATTTTGGTTTGAAAATATAATGTACAGTTATATTCTTATAATTAATATGGCACACACTTCAAATTAGAATTACTTTTTTGTAAGTAGACCTTACTAGACGATATGTAATGAAAATTGATATTATTCGCCATTTTTAATCGTTTATAATTCATAAACCATTATATTTGATCAATTTCGCTGAAATTTTCAGCATATGCGCATAACTTATAAGAATCTACAAAACAGATTTTTTAATTCTCGTTACAAGCACAATAAAGAAGTTGTACAAAGCGTTTCAATTTTTTTCTTATCCAAACTAAACGCATCATTTACAAAATTTTCATTACATACCGCCTATGTAAATAGTAAATTAACCTGTCCAGCTTAGCAGAAAAACTGAGGTCGTATGGTTGATTTGTAAAGAAGTTATTTTGATTTAAAGCGTGTGCCATTAATTATGAGACTGGCTGTATGTAATCTTGTAAAGCATGCGCAAGACTTCCGTCTATTCCGCGTTTGATTTGAGGTAGCAAAGAGAATCATCCGCCATTCTAATATTCCGAATTTTTGTGAAAGCTGGGTACATTTTGCCTGTTTCTGCACAGTCCGTCCAAAAACACAAGAGACAATGTCGTCGGCGAGTCCTGTCGTGATACCGGCTACTGCCAGGCACACGGCCACGGTAAGTACAAAAATATCTTTCTTGGTTATATCTAATGCAAAACGACATTCGATTAATTATAAGTCAATCATTCTTATCATATTATCGTTTTTGAAATATCGAGCGTAATTCCACGTTGTATTAGTTTTTACTCCCCAACCAAAGTTTGTCATTGTTACCAAAAGTTGATACACCCCTATTTATACAGCAAACGACTTTGAACCTGTTTATTTAAAATCTCAATGCATTAAATTTTATTAGTCGCATATATGCGGAAAGATTTAAACAGCTAATTGTTGTATTGTTGTTACAGCTGATATTTTTCCATGGATTGGGTGATACAGGGTGAGCTAATGAATTATGTAATGCTGTGGTAGTAATGTCAATTTGCATAACATGTCAATTTAATTTCCATTCGGACTTTCAGGCATGGCTGGGCCAGCTCAATGAGCGCAGTACGATTACCTCACATTAAAGTTATCTGTCCTACTGCGTATGTATAGCTTCATTAAAAAAAATAGTTCTATTATAGATTTCTCTAATAGATACGTAATCCAGTTCTATTATGTTAGGCCTACAATGCCTGTGTCATTAAATGCAGGATTCATAATGCCATCTTGGTAAGTGTACAGCATTAATTTATAAAGCAAGCTATAATATGAGGGGTATCACTTAAAGGGGTAGACTTGTAATATTTATTAGGTAATTTTTCTGTCCAGTATGTCATGCAAATGAATTGCGCCGTCTGCCATGTGAGGTTCGGAGAAATTTTACTTACTTTTTCGTAAACGTAAAAATAGGACTTTTGAGGGCGATTGCGGCCCTGATTGATATCTTACCTAGCGCTTTTGACTATTAAAAAACCCCATCTTTACATTATCGAGAAATGAGGAGGCGCATCCCGCACCCATGCAATTCTGGAAAAACGAGTCTACCCCCTTCAATGAATGTTTTATTTTATATTGTATAAAAAAGACTTCTTGACAAGAAGATAGATATTTAGGTGATTCTATTTTTTGGGACAGCCTATATATTGCTCAATTATTTAACATCGAAAGACTTATACATTGATAAATTTAGGTTTGATTTACGAACACTGGATCCTAGTGGAGCTGAAGATGAAGAAGGTATAAAGAAAGCTGCAGAAATGGTGCACACTTTAATTGCACAAGAGGTTGCAGCGGGAATACCTACAAAGCGCATTGTGCTTGGCGGTTTCAGTCAAGGTGGTGCTCTAGCTATATATAGTGCTCTCACATTTCCAGAACCCTTAGCTGGTATTGTAGCTTTATCGTGTTGGCTTCCTCTCCATCAAAAGTTCCCTGGTGTATGTATAAAATATAATAAAAAATATAATAGCATGATGAATTATAATGTTTACTTATTAACATGACTATTCTGTACTTTTTTAGGAAGCAATAGGAAATAGAAATACCCCGTTGCTACAATGCCATGGCAATTGCGATCCAATAGTACCATATAGATGGGGGCAAATGACAGCCTCTTATCTCAAACAGTTCATGACACAAACGGAATTTAGAACGTACAGAGGAATGATGCATACGTTTTACGAAGAGGTGAGCAGATTTATATACAGTGTATACAGTCCGTTAATACACCATAAATCGACTGCTAAAAATGTTTTAAAGATATCGGTAATTATTGATGATGACTATTACTCTTGCAGGAAATGAGCGACATGAAGAAATTCGTCGAAAAAGTATTGCCATAATAGTTCTGCAAACCACATCACTGTTTTAAGTATTACCCTTATGACCTTATTGTTCTTTATTAAATTAATTACTTCCAACATTACCGCTACTTAAATCTAGCGCTTGGCGACAGAATAAATGAAACGCAGTAGAAGGTAAAAATATTGAAAACTTTAAGAAAAAAAAAACAGCACTAGTCAAAAATTTGACTCGGTTGTGGCATTGCTAATTCTGTTTATTAATTGCCTTCTTCATATACCGAAGTTGTTAATGTAACATTCTATGTCTTTAATTTCATAAGAAATATTTGTAATTATTAGCGTCTTTAAGCGAAAATATTTTGTTGCACATAGCCGATGCTAACATTCAAAAATATCAAGCTGTCTTCTATATGTATATTCCACATACAGTTCCATTATTTGTTCATACAAATCGCGTGATATTAATTTAAAATTAGTAGATGAATTATTTAGAAAAAAAACTCTTCCAGTCTATCTCTGCACACATACAAAGTTCATCATTGTAAATGTAATATTTATAATTGGATTTACTTTTATTTTTGAAAGACATTCGTGGTGAGACATTTAGATATGTTTTACAATATTTCCATTTTATATAAGTTATGTTTAATGTACAAACATTACTGCATACAAATCAATGAATTTGTAGAACTGTTGTCTAGAAAACAGTAATATAACCATGTATTTTATGGTTACAAAATATAGTTTCAAAATCAACAGACTTCATAATTTGTGGTGGACATTGTAATTGTGAATATCAGTCGAAAAAAGACATGTATATTAGTAAAATAACACAGACGTGTTACTATATATAGGAGTACTATCTCCAGAGTATTTATTTTAGGTCTATTCTAATAGTACTACTGAAAATGAGAAAATATCGTGAGTACTGTAAGTTGTAAATTGAGTGACTGAAAAGCAATACTAGTTATATAATGATACATAGGTATTATCGTCTGTATCATTAATTCACACTTCAAAAACTTCAAGTTGTTTTAATGAATATTTTTCTCCGTTTTACAGTTCTCTGACAAAAATTAAATTGTAAAGTTGTGAATTTCTGTTCAACTATTCAATCGAAAATTGTAATGGCTGTGGTTTACTAACGTTTCAACAGCAAAAAGTAAATTTCTTAACATTGTACAAAGTATATACAACAAGTGCATTTAAAAAGATTTGTTAAGTAGGTTACTGCTTCTGGGAAAACGTTAGAAAACACAAAATGTTACCATATATTTTTAAGATTATTCTTTGTAAAAATTTGTATTTTAATTCGTTATTTATTCCCTTTTAATTTATCGTCAAGAATTAAGGATGTATTAATAAATTTTTTGTTACCACTTCCATTTACAATTTGTATTCTCTTTGTCACCTATACATATAATAACAATTATAATATTATATACATATATGTAAACATTTTTTAAACGTGCAAAAAATGAACTTTGGAACCAATCACTCAAAATCATGCATGCAATCGTACGAAATTGTCCTTGATAAATTTTACAGGAAGTATAGTTTCTCGAAATAAGAGACCAGATACGTATTGTATAATATAATCTCCGTGGTGTCCTGGTCGTCCTGGACACCGTGTCCGTGTCCAGTGGTGTCGTTCGGCTCGACAAATAACGCGAAACTCGATTTGTTGATTGCACGAATTATTTTTTAGAATGGCAAATAAAAGTTCACCCGATATTTTACATTCTGTAGAAAATAAAATTCTGAAGATTGTATTAAATCGACCAAAAAAACTAAACTCCATCAATAATTCTGTAAGTCTTTAAAACGTTTATCGAAAATTCAATTTTTAGGTTGAGATGCATAAAGAGCAGAATTGACAACGACAATTGAAACGTTTGATTGTCGATTGCGTTTAACGACTAACTTAAATTGCAAAATTTCAGTAAATTATTGTCTAATTCTGCTATTTAACATTAAAATAATTGATTAAAAACTAATGATATACCTTTGCCTTACAGATGTACAAGGAATTATCGCAGATCTTACAAGACTCTATTCAAGACAGTAATATACAGGCAGTTGTTTTTACTGGAACTGGAGAATTTTTTAGCAGTGGAAATGACTTTACTTCAGCTATGGTTACTCAAGATGAAAATTCTTCTGGTCCTGACAGCTTAATCTCTAGTTTCAAGTAAATATTTATTATACAGTATAATTGCTAGATCATATTACGGATTTAAACTGACGAAATATTTTAGAAATTTTGTGGAAACTTTAATTACATATCCTAAGCTACTAATAGCTATTGTAAATGGTCCTGCAATTGGTATTGCAACAACTATGCTACCGTTATGTGATATGGTATATTGTTCTGAAAAGGTAATGTTCAATAATTTCATACAGAACACAATATTATTCAAACTAACTGTACAATATATGACCCTTCATGTTATTTTAGGCTTACTTCCACACACCATTTACGCATATAGGTGTTATTGCAGAAGGATGTTCTACGTATACATTCCCAAAAATATTAGGGAAATCTAAGGTATGTAAAATACTAACTCATTGACTTTAATTGACTACTATAATATACAAGGTGTCTCATTTAACTCTGCTACCCCTAATAACTTTGTTATTTATACAGATACAAATTTCCCATTGCAGTTGCCCTTGAATTATTAGGTGTGGCAGAGTGAAATGGGCACCCTGTATACAACTTGTATATTTTGTTATGTTCGCACTCATTTTTAGGCTGGTGATATGTTGTATCTAGGATATAAAATGAATGCTCTTGAAGCTAAACACTATGGTTTAGTTAGCGAAATATTCAAACATGGAAAACTAAATGATGTATTGACGTATTTGGGGAAAATATCCACACTTTCAGCAGAGGTATCTTTGTCCGATAAAATAAAGAGATAGTTAACTTTAACAGTATTAACAATGAATATTAATTATTAATGAAACGTAATTCATTTTTAGTCAATATCGGCGATTAAACGTCTTACTAAAAGATGGAATGAGAAACGCTTATTGGAAGTTCATGCAGAAGAAGTAAACGAATTGGTGAAACGTTTACAATCGCCTGACTTTTTTGATAGACTCGTCACTATAATGGCGCGTAAAAGTAAAATTTAAAATCACAGTTGCCCTTCAAAATAAAAAATAACAAATGTAGCATGTGAAAATTTTTATATAAACTTTTTTATAAAGAATTTTTATATAAGATTATTTTTACACAATAAATAGCAATTAAGCAACTTCATTTATAGTAGAATTCTTAAACAAGAATGTTATATTATCAGATATTTCTGGTAACATAAGTTCCTACAAAAATATTGAAAGCAGTTATATCAAGAGAAATCTATTATGTACATCACGTATGAAATAGTAGTACTTACTTGCAGTATTTTATCTGGAATTGGCTGTTGATAGTGTTCCCACTCTAAAAGCTGATTTATCGTTATATTTGATTGTGTCACTTCATTCTGTAGAACTAACTGATGTTCTCGATTGTTTTCGTTATCACATTTTTTCGATCTTGTTTTTACTTCCTTGCGTCCATTGCAAGAACATTTGATCAGATCGTGCGTTAAACAATTCGTCTCTGTCGCCAACGTAAAGAGGTCCTGAAAATGTTCCAATAATTATTTTTGTGAATAATAATTCCATAATAAATTTAAAGAAATATCTGTATATATATATATATATATATATATATGAAACAACGAACTTTCAATTCACTCATGGACAATTTCAAAGAACCAAAGTTGTTAACATCCACAACAGTTTCGCTCAAGTTTGCTTTGCTAACTTGCCTCTGAAAGATCTTCTCTTCGATCGTTCCAGTTGTTAGTAAACTACAAATGCTCTATTTTATTATAAAAGCGTAAAATGAAAATATGTAACAGATATTTTATACAAATAAAATGTTCAAACCGGATTAAATAAACATTCTTTTTTTGGCCTTCTCTCCAAATCCTTGCCATGGCTTGAGAGTCCGACGCCGGATTCCAGTCTGAATCAAACAATACTAATCTAGATGCCCCAGGAAGATTTAAACCGACACCGCCAGCTTTTGCACTTAATAAAAACACTTCTGCAATGAATATTTCAGAACATAAAATATTCTATGGATTTAGATGTTTTATAATATATATATACTAACTGCTTTCGTCGCTTCCCGAATTGAATTGCTGAACGATTTTTGATCTGGTACTGCTTGCTGTACTACCATCTAATCTAAGAAATTTCAAGTTTTCACTGTTGCAAATGGTTTCCAATAAATCGAGTGTTTGCGTGTAATATGATATCAGTACTAGTTTCTCCTTAGTTCTCTTTAAATTTCTCATTAAAGTTTGTACAACCGATATCTTTCCAGATATACTCTTCGAAACATTTCTTTTTGTACTTTTAAAGTCATTCCCCAACAAATCGTTCTTTTCATTGTAAAACAAGTCTGGATGATTACATATTTTCTTCAACATCGTTATTACCGTTAAATGGGGCACTGTGTTGGACGGCAGCACAGTTTTATCAAACCACGCGTCCGTAACACGCGTGTACAAATCTTTTTGTTCGTCCGATAAACGGCAAAATACAACTAACTCGTGCTTAGACGGCAAATACTTATTAATTGTATCCTGCGTGCGTCTTAAAATAAAACATTTTGTCTTCTCTTGTAATTCATTGGCTCTTTCAGTGCCCAAAGATACCACGCTATCAGGTGCATGGGGACATTGTGATGCCACAATAGGGTTTTCATAATACCTTTTAAAGTTGGAACTGGTATCTAATATACCTGGGTTTACAAAGTCGATTAATGCGAAAAATTCCTGCAAATCATTTTGCATGGGTGTCCCGCTCAAGAGGATTTTTCTTTTACAATTCATGTTGCTTAAAATCTAAAAAGAAACACACGGATTTTTCAGAATAAATTACTTAAATATTAAATTGCGAATAAGCGTGATCGGGTAACGTTACCTTTGCTGCTTTAATATCATTATTTTTTAGTCTATGACCCTCGTCACATACAATCAAATCGAATTCTATCGGCTCTATTTCTTCTGGACACCGAATAAGCATATCGTAGCTAATTATCATTACCGAATTCCTCGATTGTTTTTTGAAGTCCTTTGGCTTATTTTTCGGATTTACAACGTATGGAGAGATTCTATGGAAACCCAACCAATGACTGAATTCTTTGCTCCAATTATGACAGAGGCTACTAGGAGTTACTATCAATACATATTTCAAGACTGGCTTTCCATGCGGTCCCTTTTTCAACAATGTCCAAATAATAGTAATGCACTGTAATGTTTTACCAAGACCCATTTCATCGGCCAAAATGGCACCAAAGTAATCGGGTACTTTTAGGCCCATAATACATTCATAAAGAAATATAATGCCTTGGCGCTGATGCGGTCTAAGTGTATTTGCTAAACAAGCATCCACGGATACTTCTTTTTCTTTTTCTGGTGTATCACTTTCTCCCCAGTTCTGCGAGGTGTACATGGAAGGCATTATCAGTGGATTAGTTGATAATATCAGGCCTAAAAAATAATTAAAATATACACCTTGCATATTTCGTTCGTATCATTATTAACAGACTGTGGGTAATAAACAGAATTAAATAACAGCCAACCTTTTTTTAAAGAAGCAAGGGAGACATATTGGTCAGATTTTGAGGTTTTTAGTTTCTTTGCGGGTGGTTCTGAAATTGTTTCATTAACCAATTTTGTTGTTACGGATTGGCTACCTATTACTTTATCGATAATCTGCAAAGAGGTATAATTATTATTCAATTTTGTTGCCAACAACTCCCTACTATTTCAAGTGTTTCATTTGAAATTTACTTGAAAGGACAGTTCCTTGACTGCTACTAATAAGTAGTTACACAATTTTGTTTACTAATTATATTAAATATAGCTCTCAAACTTTGTTGCAATTTATATTTGTGGAACTTATACTTATTTTTAACTAAAAAATACAACTCTTAAATAAATAAAGGTAGAACCAAATACATATAAAAACATGTTTCATTTACATTTTCCTTTCTCTGATGTCGAGTCACACTCGAAAAAGGAGTTGAAAGGGTTAACATATATATATTAAACATGAAGATAAATAAAATCCATTCTCTCTCTCTCTCTCTCTTACCTCAATTTCTTTGCTATTTACAAACATCCTAAAACCTTCCACAAGAACGTCTGGATCCACCACTGTCCTATGGATAACTTTACCATCTGAATCCTATTAAATTAATCATTTAATATAAAATTATGTAAATGCTATAGAATTAAGATTGTTTTACCTTTAAAATGCCATGCTTTCCTGAGACTTCCAATGTCCCATCATCTTCCCATTTTTTATGTTTCCTTGTGGATTTTTTAGCCATCACTACATTGTAAATGCTAGACATAAAACAACACTGTTAAATGAATAATTAAATATTAAATGACTACATTGTTAATCAAAGCATTCAAATTCTTACATTTTGCCATTGTCAATAATAGTGGACGACTTTTCTTCGATAGTCTCGCATGGTCCACTCGCATTGTTTTTGTTTGGTTCCTTAGATTCTCTTCGATCACTTTCCTCGTGTATTCTTTTGTTAGATTTCTCAACAGGTGTTTTAAATAAATTAAGAATACTCGTAGTACTTCTGTGACAATTTTCTTCAGAGTTTTCGACTACTTTTTTAATATTTTCTTGATTGTCTTTCGTTTTGCTTGTCGATTGCTGACACTTTAGAACAGATTTGAAACCTTTGACTTGATTGTTTCGATACATATTCCATGCGAATTGAATGCCTAGGGTCGCGTTACGAACTTGTACACTAGTATGACACTACTTTTATAGAAATATTAATTATACAAATACGTTGTAAAAATTTGTGTTGTAATGCGATTTACAGAAACTGACAGAAACTTCAATACCCGCCACTAAAACGAACTCAAACGAACTTCCCCTACTTCTACTTCTCCCGCGTTGCCTAGGAAACTAGGACGATCAGATGTGAGCACTCTCATACTCTCATATCCTCTCTGTTCACTGGCCTCAACTGCAGCGTGGCCAGACGGTGCGGCTCAACGACTCAAGTGGCCCCTTACCTCACCGTCCCTCGCCTAGATTACGGTGCGGCTCAACGACTCAAGTGGCCCCTTACGTCTCCGTCCCTCGCCTAGATGCTCCCCACTCTTCCGCCTGTGGGAGTAGACTGGGAAAATAACGGGTGTTCTTGTAAATTCTTGTTCCACGCTACACCCACCACGTGGCTACACCACGGACGGCTTGGCTTGGGTGAGGTTAGCTTGTGAATTCGGTTTACAGCAATTACAGACGTTTGTTGTGGATTGTGCAGTGTAGCAAGGATCAAAGTTTTACAGTGCCGTTTGACGACGTGGAATTTTCTAGTGAAAGCGATCGCTTGTAAATATACATTTTTCAAAACTTAATTTGTGTTTATTTAACAATACACGAATAAATTTATTTCGTTATTGCAGTATAACCTATCTTTCCGAGGCGAATCAGCTTGTATAAGCGTACGGTTTTTTCTGCGACACTCGGTAGTGCTACCGACTACTACCGAGTCGGCGCGGTAGCGGTAGTGGTAAGAGTGGGGAGCATCTAGGCGAGGGACGGAGACGTAAGGGGCCTGGCGAGACTCGCAGCCGCGAGACTCGCATCTGGCATCCCTGCTCAACTGGCCTTCACTTGTTTCACTGTTGTTACAAAAATAAAGTCTCTAAGAAATTGGAAATTTCTAGGAATATTGCCCTAGTAACTGCCTAGTAACTGCTAGTAACCACTAGTAACGTCAAGAACTCAAGAACGACTGAGGTGAACGGCGTATGTTTTCTATTTATGTATTTGATTCATGGACGTACGTAATCTCGTATTTGCAAAAATTCAGAGTTGAAATAGTTGCTTTAGCATGGATACATATCGTTGAATCGTGAAAATTGGCAGGGAGAAAATGCTTCGAAACGTTTACAGTGCTTCCAAGTAAACTACCTAAGGTGACATCAATCGACGTAATAGATTTACGACCAAGTAGACGAGAAACTAATTACGCGTGTTACCTTTTCAGATAGGTTCTGTCATAGATGAGAGAGTTAGACTGACGAAGTCGAAAACGCATTTTTGACATCAAAAGGAAAAAAGGATGTATTGCCTACAGTGGTTGATTCCGGTGTTGCTGATACCAAAGCCAGTAAATCCGACGCTGCTGCAAACGCATGTCATGTTCGTGACGCTATATCTAATTGGATTCTTCCTCGAACGAAAACCATGCACTATTTGTAGTTTAGTATTCCTCGCCGCGGTTTTCTTGATTTGTTACAGCGGCATAGGTAACTGTCTCCTTTGGAGTACAAATTGTGATACAGTGAGATGCGATAGTAGTTAAGATTATTTGAACAATCGGTTCTACATAGGTTCTACAATTGTCATTACATACTTTTATATTTCTTTTCGAAGAATATAGAAAATTCGATAATTTTACTATATAACCTGATAGCGAACCATTATATATATATATGCATATACTTGTTTCAACATTATGCATGTATGGTTTCCTATGTAGTTACTACAGGTCTTATAATTGATACACATACATGTTTATATATGCACATATGCGAATTGATATGTGTACATATACATACATTTGTAGATGTATTTATGCGTACCAAGTATAAGAATCTGTAAAACTAATAAGCCATAACGTAGTGCACACAGAGAGTTTGAAAACCTTTGTGTAGAAGATCACGACTATTCAAAATTATATAAATGGTTAAATCGTATAATCATTGTACATATAACTAAATTTGAGTTTAATTAGTTTAAGCGTATTAGCTAATCATATTATGGTGTATATAACATTATTTCCCAATCAGAATACTGTTGTAAACTCTTTTGTAAATTGTATACTTTAGAAGTCAAGACTTTCTTTTACAATTTTTTGTTTCATCGAAATAAATCTTTATGGGAAGAGTTCACCATTAACTTCATTTAGATGTTACAATGTTTAACTTCTCCTAGCAATCTTGTAATGTACTAGTATTTCTCATATATACACCAATTGTTGATACAATTAAAATATAACCAATGATGTTCCAAAACGAATACATGATGAATTGTAATATCAAAGCATGCATACGTTAGAAACAAACCATACCGCTATTCGTTGATCGAATATGACAAGCAATAGAAATGAGTATTGTGCTAAGGCATGAATTCTACATATTTCATTCCATCATGTATTATATTAGAAATGCTACATGCAAAATCTTGACTTGTTCATAAAATAAATATACTTTATACAGCAAAAAGAAATGTAGTGAACATCGAAATGTAACTTAACAGTGCCTTTTATTATAGCAATGGATAAACTTTAAAGTACGTAGATGACGAGTTTCGTGCGTTTTTAGAAAATGCAAAAAGGAAGCCTATCTTACATTACTACTGAGAACGATGTCTTTTATCTTAGAGCAAACTGAAAGAAACTTTAATTTTACTGTTTTAACGCATTGTGTATGCGGGACACATACTAATACGTTTTTAATATATTGTAATATATTATACATACAGTATTTTATAAAATGTTTTTGTCTGTTCAAATTCACAGCATATTAATGATTAGAACGACTTTTTAAAATCTTTTCAAATCATCAAAAATGCGCTCAATGCGTTAATTTAATATAATAAAGGGATTGAGAATTCGTTTAGAGCTTTTGCTTTAGCACAAACGTATGTCTGTGATGCTTTCAATTCTGCGTCTTGTCAAATATACTTCCGATTTACCTGCAAAAACCGTTCAGTACCTATACTTCGTAGCTGTAAATGTTAAATGCCTACCGTTTGCTTCCATTCGTGATTACATGTATTTAACGACTGTCGAATTTTAAGCGAATGTACATACCGTACATACACTTTTTTAATGTAATAGAACAATGAATGAAAGGATTAGCTTTCGTGCTTTGTTGTTTTTGTGACTTGTTAATGTACTGAGAATGACTGAAATAATAATACTGTTTGATTACGAAAGATTTATTTATTTTACATTAAAATATTATTGTGCTCTCCCACGACCGAAACCGCCACGGAATTCGACATCACCTGTACCAGCTCCCACATCAGCCTTTTTATCACCGGGACCACCAGGACCACCGGGTCCTCTCCTGTATCCAGCACGGTCTTCTGTTGGCCTAGATGCTTCGCTTCTCGTGGCTGCAGCTGGTCGCGGTCTGGATGCTTCTGCTCTAGCCTGCCTCTTCAACGTGGAGGGCACAATTTCAGGAGGCAGATGCAAGTAACCACGCAGATATTCAATGCCTTCGTTTGTAAGGTACCAGTAGAAATGCCTCCATGCAAATTGCTCTTTGACGTATCCTCTGGATTTCAAAGACTGCAAATACGAATTTATGAGAAATCTGACTTCCATCTAGAAGTCGTGATTTTAAATTTGTTAACACTTTCAATACTATCACCGATTACAGACTCTCAGAATTTCATGATTACTTTATTTCTTGTCGCTTATATTGCAGAACAAAATATCAAATGTTACTACAGTCAAACCCCGATAACTCAAACCTCTTTAACTCAAAAACCTCTAGAAGACAAAAATTTTGTTCATTTCCTTCCGCTGCACTTTAAAAACCTCTATAAATCGAAATAAAACTTCCTTTATGGGGGTAGACTCGTTTTTCCAGAATTGCAAGGTGCAGGATGCGCGTTCTCATTTCTCGTTAATGCAAAGATGGGGTTTTTCAATAGTCAAAATCATTAGATGAAAGATTAATCTAGGCCGCGATCGCCCCGAAAAGTCCTATTTTTACGTTTACGAGGCGTAATTTGCACTATATGTAGCTATTTTCATAAAGCTGCGACAGCTATATGCTGCCGAATATGTAAATTAAGCCTCGTAAAAATAGGACTTTTGAGGGTGATCACGGCCTAGATTGATGTTTTATTTGAATGCGCAGTCTACTCCCTTAACTCGAATTATTTTCCACAAGTGTGGAAGCTAAATAAGCCAAAACAATAGTAAATGTTTTACGAAGTTTTGGAGAAAGATGCGATGGTATTGAAGAAAATGTATTCTCTGCTTTGGTTACCATTGAAAATACTAGTAGATTATATTTACTATATGTATATAATAGACTGCGGATCTTTATGCAAAATAAAAACTTTCTACCTGAATAGCAACAAACTGGGTTGAGATAAAAATATAATTTCTTTCTTAAAATATTTAATAGGTTGAAAATAATATAACAGTCATTCTAATATTATATTCTGTATTATAAATTCGTCTAATGTTTTTGCTGTTTTAGATTATATACATTCTACTAATTTTTGTCATAAATACATAAAATCCACAGTCTAATAATAAATAACTGAGCTCCAAAAATTGAACTTTTTTTCTTTAAAACTATTACAATCAGCAAATTTATTAACTCCTGTACAAACCCCCTGTAATTCAAATTTTCTTAAGGTAAACCTCTCTTACTCGAAGACTTCGATAAGTCGAAACCTCTATAACTCAGAAGATTTTAGTTTCTCCCTTGAGATTCGAGTTATCGAGGTTCGTAATGGAAGTATATAAATATACAGATGAATTGACACACAAATTAAATTAGGTGTGAACCTTACCTGCATTGCTTTGATAACTTGGAGATTCGCGATGGTTTCCAATTCAGGATGTTTTGGTGCATGGTAGTCCTTCTTTGCTACCATAACACCCTCCTTGAAGAGGTATTCATAGATTGCTACACGATTCTTTTTTGGCATCAACATCCTGATAACAATAAAGCAACATTTTAGAAGAAGTTCTTCCGACAATACACACATTTTCCTTCGATTGTATAGGAAAGAAAGTAAGAGGTTATGTTTTTGTAAATTTATATATATCAGTAGACAATTAATACGTAATATTAAAACAGTGTCTCGAGTAAAAATATCTGAACGTGCTAATTCTTTCAAATTTTAGGAGTGAATCAACCATGTTAACAGGTTATACAAAATATCAGTCAATGTTTTATGAAAGAAATATGTTGATGCTTAGTTATGTCATTGACTATAATGTTGTTATTCGATTGTATAATAAAGAATTTAGACAGAGTAAAACATAAGTTTGTGCTGATAGCGAACGAATGATATGGGCATTTTCTTTGGTTAGGTACATGTCAATAATGTTCAACACGAATTACAATGAAAATATTCGTGTCATATGAAAATTCTTTGCTTCAGCAGAGATTAAAGAATCTAACAAACCTCCTACTTTCTCACAATATTTCTATACGGCTAGGATTAAAATGGATATTGCAAAAGGTTCAACATACTTGACGTTCCAACGCGAGCGTTTTATCGAAAAGAAACTTTGTTCCACAGACGAGGTATAAGAGCATATAAGAGTAGACCAATCACCATATGGGGTTTCGTATCTCACACAATAACAACTGGTTTTCTTACGCCCTCTACGCTGACGAACGATAAATGTTGGAACTAGATCCACGAAAACGATCAAATACGCAAATCACAGACTTTACAAATGGCTAACGAATTGTGTCTGTGAGAGAGATGTTGTGACTTATTCAAATTAAATTTTTTTATCTGATGTCATTATGTTATATATCTACAATTATCTTTATCAGTACAATATTAATAAACATAGATACCAAATTTTAGATACGTAACAGTACGACACGTACAGATTCAGGCACTACCCTGACAACCAGGCTTGCCATGAGCTGATCCCGCCTAGGGCGGAGAATAGGCAGAATACGGTCGAAGCAGGTCGAAGCTATTCTTCGAGCAGCTCAAGGAAAGATCAGCTCGATTTCCGCCGAATTTCTGTGCGTGCTATAAGCGCTCGTTCTGCCGGCTGACAGCCCCTAAATCTGCCTTTGTTTAAGAGGGCAGCACGGTCACCATCATTGATGTGATTGGCCAATGTCGTTTACAGGGCAGCACCGTCGGTGAAATTTCTATTGTACACAGCCGATCTATGTAATCCTCTTTGTTTAAAAATAGCATCTGGTAATGCGAGCAGTGTGCCCAGACGGGACACCTTTTTTCGCGCATGCGCGGCGTTTTCAGCCTCAGTAAAGTACAAATCTCGAGGAAATGTGGCACCTTGAGCGCCATGCATAATTTTAAGAAATTGATATGATCTCCATGGAGCTTACTCCATGTTTGGTTCTTTGACTTTTGCACTCCTAAGTCGTCGATTTGGACCGCTGTGCCTCCCGTCAATTATACCAGTACATTCCCACCGATATAGGTGCCTCAGGGCTGCTCAGGGCTCTGCTACAACATCGCCTCATCATAGATACGTTACTGTTTTGGACGCGCATGCACGAAAAAAGGTGTCCCGTATCACTGGTCCCGTCTGGGCACTGGGCACTGGGCACACTGAATGCGAGCGCCGTGGCGCCCACAATAAGTATTACAAAACGAAATGTCGTGGATGAGAGAAAATTATAAATGCATTGTAAAATGAAAAAATCAAATTGCTCGACGAGCATGCAACAAAGCGTGTCGTACGATTGCATTTAGAAATTTCAACGGTGAAACACGAATCATCGACTCATACATATGCATGATCGTACGAGGAATTTCACTTTTGAAAATCATCTGTATCTGTGCGCGTATTTGGATGCGAGTATTTCAATTAATGTAAGCACGAAAAAAATGCGTCAGAGCGCCTGAAATATAGTTGTCGAGTGGGTGTAGAACAGTGTAGAACGTATACGCCTACCGTAGAGGAAAAAACGAGCCATACGTGTAAGTATAAATATTCCGTGTACTTCGATATAATTATAGCAACGATCTGATGGTCGACAATTATATATTTAGCAAACGCAATTGGATCTTTTAAAAGCAGAAACAATGAAATCGTTCGAAGTATTTCACATTTACGGGATTTTTGTCTTTTTCGAATCTGTCGTATATTTCTATATTATATCTTATATATTATATCAATATTATTCTAATTTCCAGATGGAGCGACTTTTTTGTAGCTGTATGCAAATGCATTTATAAATACAATTACTTTTTAATCTGAAAATATGACGAGGTGTTTAGACGATTATTTTTGTACATTTTCAATTGTATTTTCACACATGTTAGTTTCTGTATATATTTTACACACCAGATAAATCGCAATTTTTTATAAATGAATTTTATTGCAATATCGTGTATATATTAATTATTTTACAAAAATGCATTTTTCTATACCGGATACACAAGAATTTATTGACACTGCTGGCAATACATATGTGGTAATGTATTTCTCTTTTATGTCGTGTATATATATATATTGGAATTTATTGATATATTTATTTCTTATTTAATTGAAATTTCCAGGGTTATAACATTCATATCAATGGATTATTTCACTGCAATGTCAGATACAAACAATTGCACAATTTTCACGAACAATTGGCCAAGGACTTGGACCTATCTTTACCATTGTTTCCACCAAAAAAATTTTTTCCCTTAACAACAACTCAACAAGAAGAACGTCGATTATCTTTGGAAAAATATATTCAATCTATCGGACAGAATGAAGTTATTAGCCATTCAGGAATGCTGAATGCATTCTTATTAAATGCTCAACATGAAACTATCGGTGGATTCTCTGATAATGAGAGTATAGATATTTTCCTAATGAATGGATGTAAAATAGTAATAAGTGTTTCATTGGGTGACCATACTGGAGTTGTTTTAAAGGTAGCACACATTTCATGAATAATAATTGTGCATATGTAATTGATCGAAATTTGATCAAAGTTGTTTTATTCGACAGAAAGTCTACAAGCATCTTAAGCTGCCAGAACAATATTATTCCTATTTTGCATTGTTTGTTGTTGCTCAGGATGAGGGTAATAGCGTTTATTGTAAGTATAATTCAGCAGAACTATTTGTTGCATTCAGATCTTTTACAGCTTCTAATTGTTGAAATGAATTTATGTCTCCAGTGCTACGCAAATTACAGAATTTTGAGTCACCTTTTATCACGAACAAGCATATGCACAATATAGGTAAAAAGGTTGTACTTGGAAAAAATTACTGGGATATAGCATATGATCTTGAATTGATGAACAATGCGGTGGCTATGAACTTGTTGTATGTTCAAGCTGTGGCAGAGACTCAAAGGGGATGGATTATAACTAAAGATGATTTGAAAGATTATTTGGTTACTTTGCAAAATCAAGGAAAGAAGAAGGAAGTAAGTTTCAGTACATAATGCAACATCAAGATAGAAGTCTATCTGGTGTTTCTCGTATCGATCTATTTCTTCTAGAGCTTTATAGTCATGGTTCTAATGTCTCTGTGTAAGGTGATTTATTTTTCATTATTTTTATTGTAGTACCTGGATGTAGTGCGTACTTTAAAGTATTATGGTTATATTCAGTTTGCTCCATGCTTATGCGATTACCCTCAATCAGATTCAAAAGTATTAGTTGCTATAGGTAGGAATGAATTAAATTTGCGCATACTATCCGATGGAGAACAATACGAAGAAGTCTTTAACGTTTCTCAGATGCGTTGTTGGCGAATAACCACTGTACAGAATGTAAGTTAGTATGAAAATGCTTGCGCTTGAACTGTCGTATAAATTTCCTATGCTCGACTGTTTTTTAGGGGCCCGAGAGATGCGAGGATAACAACGATTTGAGTTTAGAACTATCTTTCGAATACTTGGTAGCTAAAAATCAATTACAATGGATTACAATCACGTCGGAACAAGCTATTTTAATGTCCGTATGTTTGCAAGCTATGATCGATGAATTACTCTTAAAACATGCTGGCGGTAGCCGGATTCAGGTTAATAGAATATTCTTATTCATACTGCTATTGCAAAATAAAATTTATTTATTGGAAGGTGATTTGTAGGAGGTACCTGGAAAATCATGGACGTATGTCATGAGAGATGGACAAACAATCGTAATGGGAACAAGTTCTGGTGAACAAGCTAATGAAAATAGGAAGGTGCGTATATATTAATAATATTATATGCATTTATGATAAAAATGAATAGGTGTAATTTAAAATAGTAACCACGTTAGGAAAATTTAAGAACAAGAAAATAAATTTCTATTTCGCTCCAATTTGTTGGAATTCAGTTAAAAAATTTTTATTTTGCATTAAGAACCGCTGTCTCATAATAAATGACAACTCTGAATTGATCTGATAATATTATTTCAGAGTCAAGACATTAAAGAATCTTCTAAACCCGAACCGATCATGAAGAAACTAGCCGATAGATTCTCGGCAGTAAGAATGAAAAAATCTGTGGATGTCAGAAGTAATCCAATCGATAAAATTCAAAGGCGACATGTATCGGAATTTGGTATGGAGAACAATGCGTTTCACACGATCGGCGATGATGATTTATAATTGTGAAAAATAAAGTATATCTTCTGTATATATAGCTTTTCGAAGCTACTAAGCTTTCGAGATGGCGTTATTATATTTTTGATAAGACAAATTTGTAAATTTGTAAAACTATCACATAAAGTGTACAAAGAGGAGAATTTTATATAATATTTATATACTGACGTTGTAACAATTATGTTTACTACATTCTTGGTCATTAACTAGATAGAAAGAATTCTTCTAATTAAGTTCAATAATAATTTAATCCTTTATAATGTCATAAGTGTGAATACAAGATGTGCGTTCATAGAAAACGAATATGTTGTGAAAAAGTATAATTGTTTACATAATGTACTTACATATTATCTGAAAAAAATAATGAAAATATGTGATGGAAGAATTGATTAAATTAATTAAAGAATTGAGAAAATAAATGAAATCACAGTGTACAGTATTTTATTACTAAAAAGCCAAGTGTAAGAGGCAGCGTATTCTATCCTAAAAGAGGTCTGCAGGCTCGCGACGATGTTTCACAATGTTGGAGCGAGACAAATTAGCGACTGGGTGGTTAAATGTAGATTTATGTTTGATCGAATGCTTAAGTTTGCAGGAATAAAATTTATTCGTTTCTGTTACATTATTAACGCATATATGTTGATGAAGTCGCATATCGCAGTGAATGGTGCGTTCTACTTTTCATCAAACAGTAGAAATATTACTTTTTAGATTGTAACTTATTTTATCTGCTCTTCGTATTAACAGTGGAACCCAACGCTATTATTATGATAATATTGTGTACCATGGTAGGGCCATATAAAGACTGGATTTAATCATTAATATTCGAATCTTCTTCGATTGTAATGTGCATATTTTCTATATCAAAAATATGTTGTAATTCTGTATTGTTACTTTCTAAATAAACAGAAAGGTCAGTTCTGGCTATAGCATTTAAGTATTATAAATCTATTTTCGCTACTTTTAAAATAGCCCAACGTCAGCAAAGAATTACTCCACTTATGTTGAAGCATTGTCAACAGTACCGTGCGTACATGCGTTACTGTTCCTCTGGTACAATATTTTGTATGCTAATGAAATTCACTGAAATTTTATTAATAGAAAGTACAATGATAACACGTGTTCGCGAATTTCAAGTAAAAAAATTATCAAAAATGATGAATGCGTTTCAATAAAAATACACATTTACACGAATTTAAAAAATATCATAAATCTTGCCATTGCTCCATGATGATTATTTTCAACAATTTCAATACTGGCTTAACGAATTAGCGAAATATTGAAATACATTCTAATACGGAAGACTAATTTTAGTAAGTTCATTCGGCATATATACTTGACTTCAAGATGCTCTCACTTTTATTTGTAATCTTGCATGGTATATAAAACACTACCAAACAATTCGCGATCCCTTACAAATTCATGAAACGTAAGTCAACCGACATAAGAACGTATATCTCGTAACCTAATGTTAATATCTGTAGGTAAACGCGCAATAATATCTATGGCAGTAAAAAAGGAGTAAAAACTTTAATACCTTCTAAAGCTTGCTTACTTATTGGAAATTATTTCGCACGTAAACGATATGTTAGCGCAGAAGTCTATAAATATATTTTCGGGGTGATCAACTCCGTCCTTGTATTTCGTATGGTTGATAATATTTGCTTGATGTAAAATATTATGGATAGAATAAATGGCATAATAGGTGACTAGCGTAAGATAAAAACCAAATATCAATTTTATGTCGGCACCTCTACGATTTTCCTCAACGAAACCAGGAGAGAAAAGGAAAGAAAATGCAAGCATGGTATTCGAATTATTCTTTTATCCCCGATTGCATTCGATTTCTAAGGTTTCTTTCGGCATCCGTTTGTAAACTGAATGCTGACGGGATTATTAAATAATATTTCTGTAATACCATATTTCACAATGTGCACACTCCTGGTCGAAAAGATAACATATGTACACGTGCTATCTTTTTGTCCCGGTAGCGTTGGTAAACGTAATCGTAAAAAAATTAAGTATGTATAATGATCGTTCACCTAAATCATGTAAAATAATTTACATTGATGACGTGAGGCTATTGGCTAGTATTAGTTACTCGTATCTGATTCACAAAGAGGAAGACATTGACTTCATAAGAGAAGAAAATACTTTAAAACTGCTATTACTCTTTTCCGTTTGTGTAAACAATTTCATCGGGCAATGTTCTTCTCTTTGATGAAACTCAGGACGAGATGAATAAAATCTATTCATTTATACAACTGTACACCCTTTATCTATCGTCATCACGCTTATCCGGATAGAAAAAGTAACCGAACTGTTAGAAGTTTTGTTGACGTTTTCGTTTGGTGTCCATAGCGTCAAGAATTGGTTGCCTCTTCGTTTGGTACCTTCTTCTTAGCTCGTCGATTTCCCGCTCCATTTCTGCGTCCAAATTAGCCATTCGTTGCTGTAGTTCCTCGTATGAGAGAAACTTCAGCTGCAGGAGATGGTTGTTTATCTATATTCAAGTTTCTTTTACATGACGCCTAAAGTGGCTCTAACGTCAATCGATTTTAAGCTCAAAGAAATGCGCGCGCGACCAGCAGAAACTAATTAAAGCTACTCTTGTCTTATATACTGTTTGAAAATCTGTAAGAGTTTGTTACTTACGAAATCAAAATCGCGTTCCGTGAAGACATTTTGAAATTTCGATATGTTATTATGTGGTTGTTCTTGCACAGGATGAGAGATCTGGTTAAGCTGTAATTGTAGATGGCTTTGAAACCTTTGAGATTCTGAAGGGCTTCGTAACTCTAATTTACTTTCATTCTCTGGATTATGTGCTCCAAGGATTTGTCCATTACCCTGATAATTAACAAACGATATATATATATATATATATATATATATATATATATATATGTTAATAGTTTGCGTTAAAAAGCGACACGATTTATGGGATGACGTAACGCATATTGATTTTACCTTTCCTATTTCGGGCGCTTCTTTCTTATCGAAATGGTCTAAAAATAATGGCCGGTACTTCTTACCGGATTCAACTGACCCTGTATTGTGACCTGTAAGGAAATTACATTATAGTCGTTTACATTGAAATACATCGAAAGAAATGTTTTTACTAACGCTTCATTGTTGCTTCGGTGTCCGTGTCGCTATTGATAACCATTGTTCCCAAGTCCAACATTGCGGAAACAAGTGTTCCTGTGTCTGGAAGATCATGACTTGGTACCAAAGTTCCTGTATCCTCTGGCAAAGGTTTCATTGTTCCGCTACAGTCTTCTTCGTCCTAATTGCGAGTACGAAATTTTGATTATGGATATTGATACGCAAGTTTACGGTCATTCGTAATAAACGTAAATACGGATAAGTACCGAATCTTCCGTCTGGTTTTGGTTCTTTATTGCAACGTTATTGATTACGTGAGCACGATGCGCGCTCTGTTTCTCTCGTATTTCATGAGCCTCTGCGATCATCTGACTTAGAATACTGGGTTGTTTGGCATTACCTATAAATTCGTGATTCAAAAGCTCGGTAGCTGTAGATCTTTCTTCTGGATTTTTAACAAGGCACCCGCTGACAAAATCGATAAATTCGGGACTCCACTGGTCAGGCTCACGAAAGCTAGGTGGGGGTTTAGTTGGAATCATAAATATCGCTCTCATCGGATGTATGTCGCCGTATGGTGGCTTTCCTTCTGCCATCTCCAAGGCAGTTATACCGAGCGACCATATGTCCGCGACGCAATCGTATCCAATTTCTTGAATCACTTCTGGAGCCATCCAAAATGGAGTTCCTATCACTGTGTTACGTTTCGCCATTGTATCCTGGAAAAAAGTATTCGTCATTACCTCCTTGCTGATTGAAAAATAATCGATAATTTATTACTAGACATCGGATTATATGCATTTATGACGAAAATGTTTAGGTGTGATTTAAAACAGTAAAAGATTAGAAGAATTTCAAAGTACTGTTATATTATTTTCGACTTATTAAACATATTAAGAAAAGAAATTTCTATTTCACTCCAGTTTGTTGCAATTCAGGTAGAAAATTTTTATTTTGCACAAAGATCCGCTGTCTGTTTATTACTAAGATGATAGTGCTCACAGTTAGCTGTCCTGCTACGCCAAAATCTGCTAGCTTTGCATGCCCTTCGTTATTGAGCAGGATGTTTCCTGCTTTAATGTCTCTGTGTATTTTTCTTCTCAGATGAAGGTACTCCAAACCCTTTAGGGTGTCACTGAGGATTGTTGCTATCTCGTCCTCTTGCAGAGTTTTCTTTCTTAACCTCATGATATCGCTAACAGATCCTGCTCCACAATATTCCATCACGATCTGTAAAATTGTACCCTTATAAGTGCAAATAAATGTTAGATCGATGCGATAGTTCTCGCCAACATAGGGATGCTTCAAGTTACCCATAAATCAGTGTTCTTAAAGTAGCTTCCATAATATTTAACAACATATGGAGAATCGCATTGTTGCATAATAGAAATTTCTTTTATAATTTCCTGCAAGTCTGTATCAACCGGTACCTGTTTAATAGCAAGTACCTGTCCGCTTTCTTTGTGCAATGCTTTGTAAACTGATCCATAGGATCTACACAAGGAAAATTAGCATGATATAACGATCGATCGAATAGTTCTCTTCCATGATTAACAACTTACCCTTCTCCCAACTTGCATATTATGTCGAATACCTCTTCCGGTTGTCTTGTTAAACTTTCCTCTGACAACTTTTTCAATTCACTAAAAAATAGATTACATGGAATGTTAAGTGGAATACAATTGAATATTTCTGATTGTATAATATGTGTAGATATTTGTAGACTTATATATTTTCACATAACAACGCTTTTATTATGAAAGGACTTTTATGGCAAACTCCATACTACAAAGTCATGTTTTGATTTGTATTAGCACAGGGAATTAAGTGTACCGAGCAACGGACTCTAATTACTGTAAACAAACTTCGAAAGGTTCTCGGGGTCAAACGATGACCGAGGTTTCTTGAGAAAAGTGAAGGTAATTAGAAATTCAATAAATAATGTAACGAATTTGACAATGCAGGTTAACAAAGAAACAAAGAATCGATACAGCGCGATTGTTTTGCCGAATAAGAGAAACGTGCAATGGATCGTGGGGCCGACTCATTCTAGCTACAAATAACTTCCATCGGTGAGTTGGCGACGTTCTGCCAGTTTGAAAAACACGAAGTAAAAACAATTAAATACCTCTTCGAAGACATTTTCGCTTTCTCGCGTGAACGAGTTCCTACTTGAATAAAAACACCTTCAATATGTACACAAATAACTTAACTTGGATAAAACAGATATCATTCCGGTTGCGAAAACATGGTCAATTTAAAATAGAAGTGTTACATTTTTGTCAATAAATTAAAGTAACCACACAACCGAAATATCGAAAACCATCGACCATCCGGTGCAGTGGTAGATGGCGAAGCTAAATACATACAGTCTCACTGAGTCTCACTGATTGCACGGAGAGGGATGGTTTCGTTCAAATATGTTCAAATATGAGCACTGTTCACGGGTTCAGTCGAAAGATGATCGGAAAGAGATCTCTGATCTTGCGATCAGGTATGATGATTCCTGAGGTGGTTCTAAGTGGATCTGAGCACCTTTCGCACCTTTTTCCTTTGCCAATTCGCTTCGAAACGGTTTATTTTCGAGTTATCAACGAAAAACAAAGATCAATCAGCGATAGGTCCGCTGAGTGTGATGTTGACATTGGCCGAGCCAGAATCCGCCCGCTGTAGTCGCGCTCTGATTGGTCAGTGTTTTTACGAAACAATACATAAATATACTTGTATATCTCGCTTTTATATCGCTATCCATCGTCTTAAATTATCTTGTGACGTGACTTGTGGGCACCAGTACTCCGTTATCTTGGAACACTGCGGAAAAATGTATCGAGTTACATGACTCTGTATTGTGGTCTATGGGTGGATTAACGCGTGCGTGTAATGATGGCCGTTCGAATTTTCGCCACGATAAGCGGGGTAAACGGAAATAGAGCCTTCAAAAATAGACACGAGTCTCTATTTCGATTGAAACTCGAAAAAATCAGTGAAGACGCACGCGTCCGACGCGTAAGAAATTTGTATTTTCAAAGTAGTTGAATCGATCGTTGGCCAATCAGGATACAATCCCAATTCTCTCAATCGTGTAAACTGTACTTTAAACTCTGCCTATTTATTGCGCTTGGTGTAGCAGAAGTGTCAAGAAAAATGATGTTGCCTCAAGAATCATTCATATATATAGAATGAAAATGGACCGAAGAATATCTTCGTCTTTCGCCGCGAGTCAGTGTTCAACGGACAATGAATAACAGGGTAAAAGTATATTTGTTTCTAACATTACCTTAAAAATTGTATCCACAGATACGTTTAGACGAGTTCGAACAGTTTGAGCTGAAATTGTCAATTTAGTCGTCGATCGATTTCTTAAAATGATCTAGAAACAACGTCATCGTTCCGAACAAGTTTCAAAATACCGAAACATGGTCGTTACGTAAGAAAAACTGCTAGAAACGACGAATCTCGGGGCGGAGTTTTCGTTCTAGAGATCGTTTCCACGTTCCAATCTGGAGATGCAGCTTTTTGCATTGTTGAACAAGGAATACGACAATCGTTTATCATGATTTTTCCGATTTCGTGGTGTTCGGCGGAACCGCGGAGATCGAATGATCGAGAATCGATTTCGGGAGTGCATGGATCTCGAGTTTGAATTTACCGCTGGTGTGTTTTGGTAGAAGGCACAGCCACAGGATGGCGATGATGTTGCATGCATCGTTCGCACACACGGGAGTTTCTAGGCGCTATACGTAATCGCGTGTCCACGCACGGCGAACGCTAGCACTCGTTTGCTAGACGGCCGGCTAGCAAAACGAGTCGATTTCTCTTGGTGCGCGATTTCGCGGTAGAACGGTGGAGGAGAGACGTCGTTGCTCGTCGTGGGATATCGTAGGGTACGCGCGAGGCATCGTCGAAGGCTGAAGGCGAACGAAACAAAAAACGGGGAAGTCTCTCCGTTGGATCCGAAACGACGACGAACGGAGCGGCGACGGCGGCGGCATTGTCCTGCTTGTTTTGTTGTCTCGCGTGAAACGCACAGGTGGAACAGAGAGAAAGCGATCGCGTTCGTCGAGGGACCCGAGAGAGGAGTGACGGAGGCGAGCGAGACACGGTGTGTGTACGACTAGAGCAGACGACTGGCTGTTCCGTCGTGTACAGGAACGCGCTGGCATAGGTGTACATACCGTAAAAGAAGACAACTCGAGGAAACGGCGAGGCGATCGTAAAAGGTAGAAAGAAGGAAAGAAAGACGGCTATCGAATCGGAGGAAGAGGAAGAAAGAAATAAAGAAAGACAGACAGACAGAGGTAGAAGGAGATTGTGAGAGAGCAAGACAGACAGACACAGGGAAAGAGAGGAACGACTGTGTTGAGGCAAGAACAGGCTCGCGCGAAAGAGAACGACAGGAACGGAACGGGACCGAAAGGGACACGAGATAGATAGATAGTTAGAAGAGAAAGAAAGAAAGAAGGAAAGACAGACGTTTGCACGGAGAAAGAGGGAGGTAGAGAGAGAGAGAGGGCGATAAAGAGAAGAAACGAAAGGTAGTCCAGTGGTAGAACAGGACACGAGGGAGGGAAGGAAGGAGAGACAGGCACGCGAAGTAACCGCGTTAGATCTGCGTGATCCAAAATGGCGCTGAACCAGGACGTGGACCCGTTGAGTACTCTCGTGGTGAGGATGGATCAGAACTCCGAGTCGGATCTGCAGGCGTTGTTCGACAGCGTCCTGAAGCCCGATCTGTCGAAACGTCCGCTCCAAGTGCCGTTACGCATGCGCAATCTACCGGATTCCTTCTTCAATCCGCCGTCGACGGGCAGCAAGAGCCCCTCGATCTCGCATTCCCGAGAGAATTCGGCGGATTCTGCCTTCGGCGCGGCCGCGGTGGTGGCTGTCGCGGGCGGGGGGGCCGGACCCGGGACCGGTGGAAACGCCGGCGGGACCGGCGCGCAGGGGACCGGCCCGGGCCCGGCCTCGGGACAACCTGCCAGCGGGAACGGCGCCGCCACCGGGACGAATGCCGCAGGTGCAGCAGCGGCTGCGGTCGCGGCCGCCGCCGGCCTCACGGTCGCTCATCCTCGAGCCCACAGCAGCCCAGCATCGCTGCAACAAACGTACGCGTCCGCTCAGCAGGCGCCGCAGCACGCGCCCCAACCGCACGCGCGTCACCATCATCACCAGAAGCAACGCAGCTACGACGTCATCAGCACGGTCGACGACCTGGGTCCCCTGCCGCACGGATGGGAACAGGCGCGCACCCCCGAGGGACAGATCTACTTCCTCAAGTGAGTACTACTTTGATATACATTCCTTATACTAATCCATTCTGTTCGCACTATGTATTCGCCTTAGGGTACGAGTACAGCGGAGCTGCGGTATTAGCGAAAAGAGCGGCGCTTTTGTTGATCGCGCGCGCTTGCCAGTCGATAGGGTACCAGTACAACGGAGTTGCTAGCGAAAAGAGCGTCGTCAGAGCGTCGCTTTTGACTAAGCGCACCTCTACTCGCCGCTTCAACGTGAACGCTTCCACTATTAAAGTATACCTACATTCTATTTCCACGCTTCGCGCACTCTTCGTTAGTGTCGCAACTCCATTGTACAGTCAACCCTTCTACAACGCTATTAACCCCTTGCACTGTGATTCATTGATGGTTACAATGATTTGAATTTCTATCAAATTGATATCTACTGGATGTCTATGTATTGTCTAATGGCTACACGTATATTAACTAAAAGTTGAGTAAAATAAAATTTTATTCCGATTTAAAAGAAACTAGTAACACGTGTATAAAATTTAGTGGAAGGGGTTAATTCGTACATACCGCAGTTTATGGCAAGCGTGTTACAAGTAGAGGTGGGATCATGTATATTATAGATAGGTTCGAATCTTGTTGAGTAGTTTCGAATGTATCACGACTTCTTTGAAGAAAAAAGTCTAAAAATCTAAGTCCGACAGCGGTAACATCTATAGGGGAAAGTTCTTCATAATGTTGACCTTCACAACATACGTATATGTATATTTCAAGATTGTCAAAATCGAGAACTAACTTCTATTACAGGTTTCGCACTCCATATTCATCTTTTTTCAAGTCAAATTCACTTGATTTGCAGAAGGGAGAAATTGATTTGCAAAAGGGTGAATTTGGAGTGTGACAAAACCTATATGTAAAATTACCCAACAATTCATTGAGAAATTCCAAAATAATAAAAAGACAATTAAAACAGCACAAATTCAATTCATGGATCTCATCGACCAATCCGTGCACCAGAGGGTTAATAACCAAACGAATAGTTTCTCTCAAACGTATCCTCATTCTCTCACCTTTGCGTTCTCCTCTTACTCTTGCTCCTTCTCGAGATCGCGATCTTCCTTTCGCTTTCTACCCACCAGGGCTTCGGAGTCGGAGTTTGGGAGTACATAATTGCTGATCACTGGAGTCGGAGTCGGAGTCGGAGTCAGAGTAGGAAAAAAATATATCGACTCAGACTCCAACTCTCTCTGGCTCTTGTTTATAAATCATTAATAAGTCTATCTATACATAAATAAATTGCTAATATTCGATCTACAGTAAGACTTATATACATATGCATACAATATGCATACCTCGACACTACATATGTAGAGGAGAAACGTTTAAAATAAGTAGCAGCCAAGTAATTGTCCTTTCAAGTAAATTTCACATAAAACACTTCAAATAATAGGGAGTTGTCGGCAACAAAATTAAAAAATAATTCGGAGCGCGATGGGTTAATATTGGGCCACTCCATTTGAATTTTTTTGAGAAGTTAGAATAATTGGTTGCTATACAACGTGAACAAAATTTTTGAAAAAATTCTCCTGCGAGATCGTCAGATCTCATCATCATCGAAAATTATTGGGCAGAACTGTCAAGAAGTGTTTAAGAAGGCGGCCAACAATTCCAGTGCCTTAACGATTTAAAAATGAGCATTGAACAAAAATGGAAACAAATACGGCAAAAATACATTAAAAAGTTGTTTAATCTCTTCCTAATCGTATCTTGGTTGTTTTAGCAAATAAAGGAAGCCAGACCAAGTATTAAAAGTAGTGATATATATTTTATTTTATTGACTTAAGTATGTGTAAATTACATTTTTCTTGTATATGTGCCATCATTTCGTTGTACCGATTTTTGTTATTTTTTGTTTCTATAAACAAACGGACATTTTCTTTAATTTTATTGTTTGTAATGTAGTTTATTTTGTAATAAAGATGTATAAGTACCAAGAAAGACTACATTTATTATCGCCAAATGATGAGAACATTGAATTTTCGTGGTGTGCCATCTTTCTGTCGCGGTGTGTAATCTAAGGATACTTACATTTTCCAATGTCTGTCGTTTATTTTCCCGCATCAACCGATTTCGATGAAACTTTCACAATGCATATAATTGACACAGATCTACAAAACGTATTTTTTAAATTTTCAATATAGGCCCACATAAAATAGTTGCAAAATACAACTTTTATTATTTTCTCTGTTGTGTAGCAAACCAATTATTCTAACTTCTCAAAAAAGTTCAGATAGTATAGTCCAATATCAAAAAAGTTCGTCCGAATATGAACACTAAACCTACCGACCATCAAAAGTGATTGATGTGTATAGTATTCTAAATGTAACAAGATTAAATTTATTTATATTTTGTGCTATTTTTACTAAAATATATTCTTGGAGTCAAAAAATATATTCAATAAATTCCCATGAAAACACCTTTTCAATTTCAATAATTGTCAAATAAAGAATCTAGAAGGGTCATTTGGCCCCTCGTGGTAGGTTTAGTGTTAAAGGGAGTGAAAACTGTCACTTTTAGTGCTTTGTAAATTTAGTGTTATTGACTTTAATAAACTGAAACCTTTACCTTTTAACTGCTTTGACCTACATCCTAAAGTGCTTCAATTTACATATACATTTTTCCAAGTAGCTTCGGTCTATATAAATTTCTAAATTGCACCGGCTTGTTTTGGTCACAAATGCATAAAAGCACAAGGGTCTTCTGAAGGTCAAGTATGTCCTGTTAGAATCCTGTACCTGACTTTTACAGCAGGTCTGTGTGGGTTAAGACACTTTTGTTCCAGAACGAGCGAACCGCTCAACCATGAATTACTTCTTTCTTTCACGGAATATCCAGAATAATATTGTTCTATTTGTACGTTAACATGTACCGTGATGTTGCAATTAAAATTTAAAAACAAACGTGAAACCTCAATAAAGCGACCTCAATTAAGCCCCGATTCCGGGAACTTCTAAAACCTGGGTCGGCTTTATTTACTGCAGCACCTTCAGATCGAAGCTTCCGTTTGTGTTTGCGTTTGCGTCGGTTCGCTGCTTCTGTTACCTGCGGACCCTATCTACCTACCCGGATTTCAGGGAGCTTATCGTTCAGGAGTTCGACACATTGGAACAGTGTTATGCGCATCGTGTAGACTCGATCTCTCGCAGTCCCGATTCTCGGTGACCGGGACCGATCTAGAGAGTTCAAAAGCAATTTGAACCGTTTCGGGTCATTTATCGGAGAATCTGCGTAGTTACGACGTCGATCCGTTTTGGTCGTGCGTCCGTGTGTTAGGGTCCCACATACCTCAAGGCCGTCACCGTCTTTATCGCCTGCTCGGTTCACTCGTCTCGTCTCGTTCCGTTCCCGTCTCGTCCCGTCTCTCCGATTGCTCCTCCGTTTCTCGGTCGCGTTTGCCCCCACTTGTTCCCAGCCGAGTATCGTTGGGTCCCCGCCGACCCTTATTCTCTCTTCTCTTTTCCCGCGTGGTCGTTTCTCCTCGTCAATCGTTCGGGACGCCTACTCGATACCGTCTTCGTCCCTAGCACCTCCTCTGGCTCTCCTGCTTCGCTTCGCCTCGACCCGCCTGGCCTCGCCACGCCATCGTCTCGTCTCGTCTCCTCCGCTCGTCCAACCTGATCCACCTGCGCCGCGACTAGGATTCCCACGTGTCACCTGTCGTGGGAAACGCTCCCCGTGTGCTTTGTCGCCTCGCTCGCCTCCTCCTTCCACCCACCTGTCTTTGACCCGCACAGGACCTTACCCACGGGGATGATTATGCTCGACTTTCGGGTTAGCCTCTCGCTCCTGTTTACCTTTTCCGCCCTATCGGCTATTTTTCGCGCAGATTTTTAAAATTTACACCCGGCAATTATTTTGACCCGTAGAACTACCCTTTGAAACGCGTTCACTGTAGTAGTCGAATGTTATTTAATTTATAAGAAATTTTCCTGGCGGTATAAAGACCTTAGTGCAAGAACCGGGCAAGTCCAGATTTTCAAAATTGTATATGTAATTCTTGCGCTAAAACTATCTGCAACTTCAACAAACAGAATTTCATTAAAAAATGGATTTGTTCGAACTGATCGATGTATCTAATCTAATAGCTGGAAAGGATTTGTGGATTACAATTGACCGTTTAGAAAGGGAATTTGTATCTTCCGCGTTGCTCGGCACCGTTCCATTACGAATCCGCTCGGCTGACGTCACGACGAGATATATCACCGATAATAATCGATGCTTCCAGCGATAAAAGGTATTCCAGGGATACGTGGGAAGGGATTCGGGCTGTTCATTCAGCCGTTTCGCGAATGTATTCATCGTCTGCTTGCCGCGGGCCGCGTTTACAAGAGCGCGTTTGTCCCGCGAGCCTCTATTGTTCTTCGCGTCTTCCGAGCATTTCTGTCTTCTTCTTCCTCTCCTTCTTCTCTATCTCTCTGTGTGTGTTCGTTTTACTTGTAAACGTCCAGAGAGAACGGTTTGAGACGGAAGAAAGTTGAAAAGCGCGCTCGTCTTCTTTGACGCGGGCTTAGCAGAGCTTGCCGGTAGGTCATTTCGGTTTCACCTGCGAATCCCGAGGGTGTCGCGTCGCTACCTGCCGCTAAAATTCGTGAGAACTTGCGCGGGACCTGGCTCGGTTTTCGGGAATACCGGGAACTCAGTTTCACCCCTCGTGAGAAACCACCGCAGGCCCGCACTCGACGGAAACCTCTTCTGCGAGCCGTTCTCATCACGTAGATTTCGGCCAAGATCTCTTCGTGAATGCTTCTCTCTACTAGGTCTTCTCAATTTCCTTTTTCGAAGATTATACGTGATCGCAACTATCTTCCCACATATGTGACGTTCACAATCTTACGATTTACTTAAAGCTAGTTTATTTAATTTTATAGACTTGGCTATTTAGAACCGCTAGACACATCCGTTTTTCTAACATGCGGCGACCGTGCGGTACCGGAATTGTCGTCTGAAATACTATGAATTCAATTAGGCGCTGCACATTTGTTTGAACCGTACTTGCGGCGCCGCACGTTATTAAAATCGCATATGCTCGTCAGTACATTATCGCGTATCAGTCGATGTACCCGTACGTTATTCTGCCGCACGGTCGCCCCACGTTAGAAATAAAAAGTTGACGAATGGAAAATTTCCAAATATGTTCTAGATATATTTCAAATTTTGATAACAATATATGTATACATATTTCATTATTAATTGTATAGTGTTATACTAATGAATGCTATACAAACCAAACATGGTTCACGGCATCCATAAATAAAATAAATGAATTTTTCTTTATATAATATTTTGCTCCAAAAATGTCTAGGGTCCAATTACACCCCTGTACAGAGATATACAAAGTGTCCCGCGACTCATGGTCAACCGATTAGGAGGTGTGTGATTCTACATGTGAAAATGAGTCGAAAAGAAAGAATAACATTTTTCCCTCCGTGTCTACGTTTTCGAGAAAATCGAAGTCTGGTACGTGTGCACTCGATACATGTCGACTTTGTGCATCTCGCTATACACTCTTGTTTCGAATCTTATTTGTATGTACATATAAGAGTGTATAGCGACATGCACCGAGTGCACACGTACCTTTATAGGTACGTGTCGACTTCGGTCTTCTCGAAAACGAAGACACGGAGGAAAAAATTTGATTCTTTCTCATGTACAGGTTTTGCACACCAAATTCACCCTTCTGCAAGTCAAATACACCCTCTTGCAAACCAATTTCACTCGTTCGAATACCAATTTCACCCTTTTGCAAATCAAATTCAACATTTCCCAAATAAAGTACCTTTAAGTCAGTTTTTGTAAAAGAAATCGAATCAAATGTAAATTAATGGTTAAGAGATTCAAAGTTTTATTTATTGCAAAGATGTATACATCAAATACTTATTTCAAAGTAATTACTAATTCATTAACTTCCTAACGTATGAAAACTGTGTCTAGATATGTAAATATATTCACCGCGCGCGCGCGCGCGCGTAGCTGTTTTCTGATTAAAAAATCTTTTAAATGAAAGTATGTATGTGTGTGTGTGTGTATGTACATATGTTTTTATTGAAGCGTACCGTTCCTACGCGTGTCTAACGTCACACAGCACTTCGCTGTACTCTCCTGTCCATGGTGACTTTTTCTGAACTCAAGGGACATGCTGTCAAGTGTAATTCAGTTTGGTAATTATTTACAAAGTATCACTCCTCTCTGATTTCGACGAAATTTGAGTATGTTATGCAGCTACACATTTTGAACAACTTTTTCCTTTTCGAATATAGGGGGGTCGCTTTCAGTTTTAGAGATTGTATTCGCAAGAAACTATTGCTGTGTTACTGTATTGAATTTGCCGTATTCTTGCACGCTCCGTGGCAACGGTAGCCTGCTGCGGCGCGACGTCTGTTTACTTTTTTTTATAAACACGCTGTGGATATGAGAGAGAAAACAGGGTCTCACTCTGGCCGTAAATATATAAGGTGAGCTTCCAATTTTGAAAGACTACTCCTGAATTTTCGTATGCGTGGACCGTTAGGCCGGTCTTCCCCGCCCCCTCCACCATCTAACTAGTTCAAATTCGGGATGACAGCTACAATGCAAAGATTATGCGAATAGAATCAGTTGTATATGTATCACCAGAGTGAGACCCTGTTTTCTCCCTCACATCCACAGCGCGTTTATAAAAAAAAGTAAACAGACGCCGCGGAGCGTGCAAGAATACGGAAAATTCATACAGTATTAGCAATAGTTTTTTGCGAATATCTCGAAAACTAAAAGCGACCCCCCTGTATTGGAACAGGAAAAAGTTGTTCAAAATGTCGAAATCTATAACATGTTTAAATTTCATCAAAATCGGAGAGGAGTGGGGTGCTTTGTAAATAATTATCTTAATTTTAAATATTCTTAATTAAAATATAAAGGTTGTGAATTTGATTTGCGAAAGGGTGAATTGATTTACAAATAGGTAAAATTGATCTACAAAAAGGTGAAATTGATTTACAAAAGGGTGTATTTGACTTGCAAAAGGGTGAATTTGGAGTACAAAGCCTAAATGTAGAATCACCACCTAATCTCCGAGACTCCACGATTTGCTTCTGTTAAATTGTTTTCAAATTGCGCGAAGGGGGTGCGTTGCATTAAATAACACATTTTAAAGTGAAATACGGAACATCGTGACCAATCGAATGCTTGTATCAGCACGAACTACTGCGTCATCGTCACCGAACGTGTTAATTGCACGTGTACTCGATTATCCGTGGAAATAGGGACGCCTAGCACATAATCTTCGGTTGTTCGTAAATTCTTCAAGTATTCGCGGAAAGGCGTTATCGGACGAGTCGAGAACAGTTTTCTCGGAAGGAAATGGAGGGATTAACGCTTTCCCGAGCGGCGCGACGCCTAGCGTGAAAAACTCTCGGTACCGGACATTAATCCTGTCCGGGAACAGATAGAATCACGAAACTCGTAAAACCTGACAAGGCTCGGGACGGTCCCCTGATAACGTATCCTTGACCTTTCGGAACGTGGCTCCCGTTAATGCGAACTTAATCGGTCCCTCGAGAGCCGTTTCGTCTTCCGGTTTCACCGCGCACTTTGCTCACCGGTTACGTAAACGCGTAATGGGAAGTACGTATCTGTCGATCTCTCGCCGTGATTCGAGAACGGCATGGAAGTTCGAGCTAATTTCCCAACCGATTACCGAACCGTCGAACGTAAGCACCTTCGAATTTCCCCTTCGCTCTGCGGTACGAATTTCCATAATTTCACGTAATCTTCCGAAAAAATCATTACACTCTCCTTGCAAACCACTAAATAATTCTAAGATACACAGTGGCCCACGAAAGTACTCGATCGCCCTTCAAATCAAAATAACTATTTTAAAACTGGACCATACGACTTGACTTTTTTTTTAAGTGATTAGATTTACCAAATGACGTCACACAAAGTCAAATAAATCGCACGAAGAAATAGATCAGGCACTTTCTGCAATTTTTTCATCCGAGCACGTGATGAAAATTCGTTGACCTTCGATTGAACTTTTAATTAATCGCATATAATACTTACAACCTCAAAACTTTAAAATTTAGTGTTCCAAGCATAAGCAAAGGTGTCGACTGCACTAGTATATATTTTGCGTTAACTACTTAGTTATTTTATTGAATACAAATTTATTTATGTCGTACTCGTATAAAGTTGCATGCAGCCAGTTACGTAGACAGTGGAGTGCGAGTAACTGAATTTTAGAAAAGATTTGTTAAGTCAAAGGGTAGTCTCAAAATTGATTTGCTCACCGTTACCATCGATCAACAGCCTTGTCCGAGACTTTCGATCGTGTACTACCGCGAGCTTCGAAGAAAGTAATCGTTTCGTGAAGCATTCGATGCGCAGCGACGCGCATATGCGTATACATATACGTTCTGTGGCCAGACATTCGAGTAACATCCTCGGCGTGTTACGTTGTTCGAAGTTTTCACCGGTGGAACGGTGTTTCCATTTTTCTTTTCGGTATCGAGAGCCAGCCAGCCCCTCTACCAATCCCGAGTTGGTCGCGTCGCGTTTGCATTTGCAATGCAGGAAGTTGCGCGCGGAAACCTAAACGAAAAGAAAGGAACGGCTGGGCGATCGCGATCGCCGGTATCGATGGACTTTATCGAGTTACATTTTTGCGGTCGCGATTAGTTTATGGCTATCTGTTCGCGGCGCGATCCAACGTAAATATTGTCCGATCGTTTCGCCGGCTACTGCGCGCACGATTACCGTCCGAACGCGAGAAACTGACAGCAGGAGCAAAGGATAGACGCAAATACTGAAAAAATACAGTTTCTCAAATGTTCGAGCGTTAGGCTTGCTGGAAATGCTGTTCCTTTGTTCCGCCTGTTTTAGAACGTCCGTGAAGAAAATATTTGACCCTCGTATATACGAGTTTTATGCATTTATCGCAACAAATTATTATTAACCCTTTGCAGTCGGAGCTATTTTAACTTGAAAACATTTCTTCCGACCTAGAATAATTTCGTCGTATAAAAAGGGTGTATAAAAAGTAATGGTCATCCGTCGTAGATGTGAATCTACACCTCTGGATCGGTGGACATTTAAAGTTGCTTTTCATTTCAACACCCACTACCCGTCGAGAACAGATAGTTACTGATACTGATAGTATTCTGAGAATTGAATTGATTCGAGATGGGCATTCAATGAAAAACGAAAATTGATTCGAAGATTAACCCTTTGCACTCCTTTGTCGAGTATGACTCGACATCAGAGAAAGAAAAATGTAAATGAAACTGATTTTTATATGTATTTGGTTCTTCTTTTATTTAGTTAATTTCTTATTTTCTTAGTTAAAAACATAAATTGTTTAAAATAAATAGCAGTCGAGGAGCTGTCCTCTGAAGTAAATTTCAAATAAAACACTTAAAATACTAGGGAGTTGTTGGCAGTAAAATTGAAAAATAATTTGGAGTGCAAAGCACCACAATAGAGAAGATTATGTTGTAGAGCATTAACAATGAAAAAGATGCTGGTCCCTTGTTAAGAATCGGAGGAGTTTTTCTCGGGTTGCAGTACCACGCACCTCGTGTTTATTACGTCTAATGAGTAATACGAGAGAGTTTCTCTCGGTGCGCTGTATGCTGCATGGTGTGCAGTGCATGGTGTATGGTGCACGGTGCGGTGCATGGTGCATGGTGCGGTGCACGTCGCGTCGGCGAGGCAGCTTGTAAAAGAAGTGCAGCCAACCGCGAGAGCGCACGGTTGTGTTGTATTATGCGGTAATGACTGCAGCGTTTTCCCTCTTTCTCCCTCGTTCACCGTCTCCGTCGCCGGTCTCTGTCTTTCTCCGAGTATGTTATCCCTCTTCCCAGCCGTTCGTCCAATTACCTCTGGCCGTCGTCTCCCCGAGGTTTTGGATCTTATCCAGAACCGGGACTTATTAGAATCTAATTTGCGTAATTGAAACGTGATTCGAGCCGCGAACAAACTGACTCTTTGAAATCCTTCTAGGAAGCGTCGCCTCGGCCCGTCCGCGTTCCGTTCAATCTATATTCTGCTCGAAACGAGTGCAAACTACCAAAACCAATAGAGCCGGTGAATAATCATGTCTGTATTACAATGACGCTTCTCCATGGTCTGATCCTTGAAATCTTCTACACTATCGGTTTTGAATCTGAAGAAGATCCGACATTTCCAATTATTATTATTATAACTACAGCACAAGATTATCCGGGCCCCTGAACACTTGTCACAAATAAATACTGTAAAGTCTTGATCTAAGAAAATTGGCTACTCCCTCAGCAGTGTAGAGTGTAAACATGGGACCTTCACCAAATTATTTGTGGCATTTTTCTGATCAACCTTTTGCACTCCTTCGTTGAGTCTGACTCGACATCACAGAAAGAAAAATGTGAATAAAATCCATTTATTTAATTGTGTGTGTCTTACTTTTTGGTTATAAACAAAAATATAAGTTCCACAAATATAAATTACAACAAAATTTGGGAGCTATATTTAATATAATTAGTAAACAAAATTGTTTAAAATAAGTAGCAGTCGAGGAACTGTCCTTTCAAATAAATTTCAAATACATAGTAGGGAGTTGTCGGTAACAAAATTGAGTGCAAAGGCTTAAAATGACACTAAACATAATATAATTTCGGTGTGGTCACAAAAAAAAGTAGAACTGCACGTCCTAAGAAGCAGCACGGATCCGAGAGTTTTCCGTAGAGCAAGATTTTACTGTAGTGTCATTTGCACCTTCGGAATAAAGGTTCATCATAACTGTTTTAATCAGTGCCTCGATTAGCAATGTCGCACAGGTTATTTTCGGAAGTATTGGTCACTCGTTCGTCGATCTCATAGATCCCTTCCGATCACGGCGATGCTCACAGTTTTTCGAGCGAGCGTTTCGCCAGCAGCTCCGCAGAGCTACCAGCCAAGGGAGTCGAGTGACGCACTGATAAAGTATCGCAAGAAACACTCGACGGAACTGTCTTTCTCGCTTTGATTCTTCGAAGAAAATCCTCCTCGAACACAGTGGCACAGTGTTGGGCAGAAGTTCTTTCGAGCGAGGAGTCAAATCGAATTATTCTACTCGTTCGCGGAATTGTTTGCGACCATCGCCTTTGATAATTCTAGTCGAATAAACAATCGAACGTCGTCTCTACAATTTCCCTCGCATGATCAACGACCGAATGAACGAATTTAGCGAGGTGCGCTGAGACAAATTAATTGGATGACCCGCTTCTGTTACATGTATTGATATGTAGTTATAATTAGACCGCGGATTATATGTATTTATGATGACAATAGGTAGATGTAATATGACAGTAGAAAACTTTGAAGAATTTAAATATACTACTATATTATTATCAACCTATTAAACGTATTCAGCAAGAAATTAAATATTTATTTCACCCCAACTTATTGCAAATCAGGAAGGAAGTTTCTATTTTGCATAAAGATCCGCGGTCTAGTGATAATATACTGATAAGGAATGGAGAAATTGCAAGGGATAAGAACATATCTATGGGAAGTTGCAGCATTTTGGTATTCGTGTAGCTGTTGGTGGTCTCGGTTGCTAATCCTCGATCGCGGCGGTAGGCCGAAGATGCTCGTCTCGTGTAAACGAGCGTCCTTGATCCAGAATACTGGCCAACGATACTTATCGTTCATTGACTCCGGTTTTTCCGAGCTGAGGACATTATCGTCGCGTTGTTCGTATTTTTCTGTTCTTTCCTACGATCGCTGGCGTCTCTCCTGCGCTGGCTGGCGCGTTACCTCGCCGTATAATGTTATACGTTGGTCCCGTTATCTAGGTTCACGTATCGTACACCTCGAGGAGGAGGCAGAGCGGGCGAGAGAGACCAAGAGAGAGAGAGAGAGAGAGTGAGCGAGCGTGCTCGGACGAAACGCGAAGGCTGGCTCCGCGAACCAGCACGCTCCTTCATTTTTTCTTCTTTTCTTCGCGTCTCATCGGCTGGGACGGGTAAACAGCGTGTGGCTCGCTCTCCTCCTCGTCTATCCTAAAGCCGCGTTCCCACGTGTAAACGCTCCTAAAAAGCCCTCCGAAAGTTCGTCGACTCCGCCTTTGTTCCTACGAAACACTCGCAACTTGCATTTTCGATTTCCACGGGTATTTCCGGCGATATTTATTTATTTATTACTCTTACACGGAATTCCGCTAGAGACACACGGAGCAACGGACGTTTGTTCGCGGCTTCGATAATCCGAATCTCTTTGTCATTGTTGATGTAACTCCCTAGAAGACTGTATTTGAATTGGAGCAACGTTGGATGTTAGATTTTCTTTACCCTTCGCACTCCTTTGTCGAGTGTGACTCGACATCGGAGAAAGAAAAATGTGAATAAAACGGGTTTTTATATGTATTCGGTTCTTCCTTTATTTATGTAATTGTCTTACGTTTGCACTTCATATCATCCAACGTTGTTCCAGCCAACAATTTCATTATTCTATTCCCACGGTGGTAGCCATTTGTTCCAACAGATGGATGGAATATTTTTGTCAAAAGACACCTCCTTGAGATTCGAAATTCAAGTTGATCGAAACTGTACACATGCTTAGAAACAACTGTCTGCATATTTGTTGTCCCGAATACCAGTTTGTTCGTTCCGAAATGAACGTGATTGCGATTACTCTAGGACCTATTCCGGGCCCGTTAATTCATGCGTTCGGCTCGTATCCGATCTTCCAGGAATGCCGAGACGGTCGCAAGTGAAATCGTTCGTTCGTTCGTTCGTTCGTTCGGTCGGCCCTGCCAAAAAAGTCGATCGAGACGAAGTCGCCGCGGGTTCGTCGGCGCAGCATCGCGCGAATTCCACGGATAAAATGTGTGATTCCGCTCGTGACTAATGTTTCGTCAAACGATACAGTTGACGGAAAACCTTGGACTCGTCGCTCGCTGGCTCGTCGTGTCTCGTCTCGTGTGTTCACCTGGCGGCGAAACGTGCTCCTAACGCTGCCAACAGCTTTCATCGCGATCGCGCCCGCGCGTGAGGCCCTCTTCGCTAGCGATGGGATCGAACAATATTTTTCGAGGGCTATCAACGTCTTCTCTAAACACGATCGGCTCGATCGGAGTCCGCTAAACGTGCACGGTAATCCGGCAAATCGTTCGCTTTTCAAATTGTTCCAACTCCTTCCAGCGATGAACGTATTAATCCTAGTCCACCGACGAAGATTTATAATTGGACTGCGAATTTTTATACAAATTAAAATACATTTTCGCTTCCGATCATTTCAAAAAGTCGAAAATAACAGAACAACATCCCTACATTCTTCTAATGTCTTTTTAGTTTCGTATTTCACCCATTAATTTTTGTCAGACAGTAAAGTCTTGATCTAAGAAGAGACATACCCCGCGATGGGCCAAGAAGCTTGAGCTGCCTCGGTCGCCGAGCAGTGTAAAGTGTAAACATGTCGCAATACTCTTGCAGAGATCGTCTCTGTGTCACTGCGAGGAATCAACGTCTTCGGTGATTTGTTCGCAGCCAAAGAAGTTTCATAATTTGTAATCATTTTTAATGCGACCGTTTCCATGTTGCTGCGGGTACACACACCTGTGCAAGTGAATCGTTCGTGTGTGACTCGAATGTTCGAACGAAGCTGAAGAAGTTTCATAATTGCGACTATTTTGGAGCGATCGTCTCCGCAGTATGTTGCGAGCGAATCGACATTCGCTATCGGCGAATTGTTCATCGCCGCGTTACGCGGGAAAAAGATCCTCCAGACGTATGAGTAACCTTCGCAGATCTTCCGATTGTTACTCAACGCTTCCTGTTTCCCATCATGAGTAATCGGGACGCGGTTCGTTCAAGAGCGCGTTACGTCAACGTGCGGGTAGCAGTGAGATAGGTTCCCGCTGGAAATCGGAGAAAATAATCGCTCGGGATTTTTCAAGACATTCGAGACTATATTTCGTTGGGAAAAGCGAACTAGATTCTTACTGTACCCTCGCACTTTCATCTACTAATTTTCCAAGTTTTCAACGCGCTGCACTCAGAGTCATTTTAATTCGAAAATCAAACATCTTTCCTGACCAAGAATATTTCCATTCTACCTACAGTGACTCTCATTAATATTGGACGCTCTAAAAAAAAAACGAAAACTTTTCAAATGTTGGACTATACGATTGTAACTTTTTTGAGAAGTTAGAGAAATTAGTTTACTACATGTTGTGGACAGAAATTATTTCAAAAATCGCAATTGGTCGGACTTGTATAAGAAATACTAAAAGTTGCATTTTATAACTTTTTAATGTGGGCCTATATTGAAAATTTAAAAAAATACGTTTTATAGATCTGTGTCAATTATATGCAGTGTGAAAGTTTCATCGAAGTCGGTTGATGGGGCAACAAACGACAGACATTGAAAGATGTGAGAATCCATAGATTTATTAGATTACAACGATTACAAAAGATTAGAAATATTAAAACGTTTGTAGCTCATTGCAACGTCGACCGATTTCGATGAAATTTTCTTCAAATTCTACAATCCTTTCCAAAAATTTTGTTCACGTTGCGTAGCAAACCAATTATTCCAACTTCTCAAAATAGTTCAAATCGTATATAGTCCAATATATTAAAAAAGTTATCGCCTTTATAAGAATGTCCGAATATTAGTGGGAGTCACTGTATTTGATTTCTTTTTCATTTTAATGAAACTGATCTGATTTACTCATACAGTACTTAAACGTTTGGTAATTTATTAAATACAAACAAATTTAATAATGTAACATATAGTTTTGATAGTGATGTAGCAATTTTTTGTAGGGAATTTTCGAAATCTGTAATCGAGGTCTCCGCGTCGTTGTTCATCAACGAAGACACACGGAGACTTTTCCGCGTGACACGGAGTTATAACTGCGTTAGAAAGACTCCCTTTGACGGGTTCTCGTAATCCGTTTAGCTGAAAAATGGTGAAAAGTTCCTTGCTCCTGGCAGGGCAGTCAAACGAGTAAGAAGTCTATTTTGATTTGCTTCTGATGTATTTCAGGTGGTTGCCAGCCAATTAGGTCATCCCGTGAATCAAATCGTTTCTTATCAGACTTCGTATGTAGGCGCTGTTTTTATAGAAAATTCTCTGCATGCCTTTTAAGAAGCATGTCTTCGTTAATCTAAAATGTACTACTTAAAAAAAAAATTGCCGGAGAATGAAAGTCATGAAATTCATTTTCCGCATCTCATGATATACGAACTTAGTATGAGGACGAGAGCAAGACGTAGGTACATGGAGAACATGTTTCGAGTGCAAGAGAGTGACAGAGACAATTTTCCAAACGAAGTTCTTCACTTTTCCGATAAGAATGAATCTTCGAAGAGTAAACATTCCCGATGGAGGTTGTAAAATATTGTTTAAAAACAGACTCTATACGTAGATCAGTGCTTCCCAAACCGGTGCACCGCGAAGTTATTAAAATTATATCAAAAATGAGTAAAATATGAAATAATATTCTCAATATGTATTCATGCAGTGGGCCTAAAATGTATTCGTACGCCCTTTAAAACAGAATATCTTTTTTATAATCGTACCTAACGACCTGATTTTTATAATCAATTAGAAGCATTGGTTTACGAAATGATATGCAAAAAAGATTTTCAAAAAATTGTAATTTACAAGGTTACATGCAAAAATAAAACAGGCATTTTTGAAAACTTTTTTAATTGGGCCCTTAATGAAAATTTAAAATATATGTTTTGTAGATCTATGCTAGTTATACACATGCTGAAAATTTAATCGAAATCGGTTGACGCAGGAAAAAACGACACGCATCGAAAGATGTACGATTCTGTGGATTTCAAGCAGAAACTGATCAAAAGTCGTGTAAAACTACGATTTTCACTATTTTTAATCACTTGTAGCTAGTGTGTATGTTAATTGATTTCGATGAAATTTTCAGCATGTGTGTAAGTACTATGTATGTAGTGTCACGCTCCCTGTGGCGGCCTTAGTTCGGAGCTCCTCAGGTGCGTTCCATAGTCGCGATTTGTGGCGCCTAGGACATCGGTTCTTAAACTTATGTAGTCCGAAGCCCCCTCTTGAACAACATTTTCTTGCGGATCCCATCCCAACCCTAGGCATTTTACGTCATTCTTGAGACTTAATTTGTAGCTCAATAATCTCATGGGCAGTACGTTATAATAAATATTGTCAATGTCAAAATTGTTTCGCGGTCCTCCGGTAAAGGCTAAGCGGACCCCCAGGGGTCAGCGGACCACAGTTTAAGGACCTATGGCCTAGGGGCTAGGAGAAGTAGCACCGGCCGGGTCGAGGGGGTGTGAAGCCTTCAAAAATCGGCCGTCGTGAGTAAATAATTCCGAGTCCTGTCGTAAACCAATGCTTCAAATTGATTATAAAAGATCAGGTCGTGTGGTACAATTATAAAAAAGTAATTCCATTTTAAAGGTAGTACGAACACTTTTTTATATGTGCGCCTTTTTTCATTTTTTCATTTGCTGTAAAGTGCGCCGCCAGTAAAAAAGATTTGGGAAGCACTGACCTAGATCGACAAATGAAATTGAGCATTGTGTGCAACAGTAATTTATAGTATTATAATAAATTCACGGTTAGAGCCAGCGCGAAGAAACAATCGACCCAACGTCCGTGTCGTAAGTAGGAAAATCACAATTAATGACTGTTCAAGAATTAACCTCGGTGTACACTGTAATAAGATATAAGGGAGGAGAGATCAGTATAGCAGTTTTTTGTTGCCGAGCTATGGTAGTCCGGTAACCATAAGTCTGTGTATAGGAACAATATCCATCAGCCGCCGAACCGAAAAACTTTATTGCCTCGTGCGACCCAAAGAAAATGGAGCGTTGCGCGAGGCCGATAGAGCAGCCGGTTGTTCTCGGCTCGGTATCGAGCGGTTCACTCGTAAATTCATCTCGAGGACGTTTAGTATGCGTTTTCGAATGCAGTGAAAGTGGCGAGCGCGCGGCGACATCGGCATCCTGTTGCGTTCAGGGTCAGATCAGCTACGCGGACGGACCTTTTCCTCTATTTTCTCCGTCTGCCGCCTCTCTCGTCTATCGTTGGGAGCTCGGAAGATGCTACGGAGGCGTGATCGGTCCTAAATATCAACATATTCGCACTGAATCGCGTTTATATAGGGTATCCTGCTTCTTCATCGCGAGATTTGTATGTGAAATAAGAATTGCATCAATTGCATGACACGGTAATCAGAAGCTGTTTTCCTCTTTTAATAATCCTAACAATAGTACATTCTTAAATTCTTTGGATCTTATTGTTCCAAATTGCACCGTTCCTTGTATTTTTTGTGGGTGTAATTTCAAGCAGTGTAAAGATTAAAACAATTCAAGACAACCAACACGTTTCTTACAACTTAATAAAACCAATAAACAGAGAAATACATTCCTATTTGGTTCTTACGTCTTGCAATTATGTAATGCAAGCAATTTTTACTTTTTTCTGCAATTTTTATTTGCATAATGATCCTGCCTTCGAATAAATCGATGAAAAGATGAATGTTTCAGGAGCTAGACATATTAATTGGCTAAAAACTGAACAGTTGTTTTAATGTGACGCAACCTTTGGGAAGTACAGTAAAGTCTTGATCTATGAAACTTGGCTACCCCCTTCACCGTGGGGCATACCCCGTGTGCCACTTCCAATATTCTTGAAGTGTTCGTTAGGCGAATTCTCCGCGGCTCCGGAGGAAATCGTCAGACTGCGTCTCTCTGGTTCGGCCCTCGGGAAATCGGGTCGAAATTACGTGCGTCCGATAGCGTGCGTTATTCTCTGCCGATAAACGGAAAGGTGGCCGCGATAAACAGCCGTGTGACGCGCGGAGAACTGGAAACGCGAGAGAGATAAACGGCATGCGCGCTCGCGTCGCAGACTTTATTTTACCGGCGTGTCACGTTCCATCCGCGGAAAGCTCGAAAAATTCGCGACGCGTTATCTGCCGACAAGAAATCATCTCTCACATTATTTCCAGGGACCAAATAGCCCAGATGCGACCCAATTGTACGCCCATACCTAATTAATAAAAACACCGACGCACGTGCTCGTACACTTCACATATTTCGGATATTGTCAGATACATTTCTTTTTGTTACTTTCACCTTCCTCGTGGCCAAAACAGTAGATAAATGTGAAGTAATTTTGCTTTTTTACATGGACGTTCCTTTGTATTTCACAAATATGTACGTGCGATAAATGCATAAAGATACTCGGTCCACCGATAACTGTTAGGTCGGATTGATAGTAAAATCTCTACTAGTTCTTATCACTCTTAGTCACACCAGACGGGACTACGAACGCGAAATAGATAAAAACATTCTGTGTACGGTGATTCCCGCTTACTCGAACCGTTTTTAAGGTCTCCTTATAGACGCCAAAACAAGCCATCGGACAGGACGTTACTACCATGGTTTTGTATCCAGTATATTTTCCAACACTTCTTCAATTTTCCAATATTTCTTTTCGAGACTGTCGGTCCATCTAACTCGAGCGTGTTGACAGTTCCCTGCTGTGCGTGGCACAAAAAAAGGGTTTTGCAGCAGACGTCTGGCTGGCGATTATAAAGTATAAAATCTGCTTTAAGGTTGATTTACCTTAGCCAGCCACGGCCAGTCCGGCAGCACTTTACTACCCTCTGGTTTTGTATCCAGCATTTCCCAACCGCGCCGCAACCCCGTTGGAAATGCTGGATACAAAACCAGGGTAATAAAGTGCTGCCGGACTGGTCCGTGGCTGGCTAAGCTACCATCAATCGGGACGTCTAGTTGGGACAAGGCGATAAGAACAGAACCTAATCGAATTTTGCACCGTCGCATAATTGGATCAAAGGACACTGGTCCCGATGCGTCCCAAATATCTGGAATCCACTGTGTTGGCAAAATAACACGAACTTTCCATTAAATCCAGTAGATTATAGATTTCGCAAAAGTTCCGATCATTATAAATAGACTGGATTTATGGTAAAAATTAGTCGAATACAACATTATAAAGCGTAAAAGAATTTAAAGACATAATGTACTATTTTCGGCTTGTTTTAAAATGGTTGAAGGAAATTTTTTTATTTTGCACGAAGATCCGTCTAATTACAAAGCATTATGTCTATTGATAGTAAACTGAAAATCCAACACTCATTGGAACTTCTTCGACGTTTATAATTTACTAGGAAAAAAGAAAGTTTCCTTAAAATAAATTTTCTTGTTTTAAGTTTCGTACATATTTATTTTACTAACAATTAAGCTGAGTTAATTATCAAAACTTTGTGCAAGAGTTAGCTTAAGGAGTATACTCATGTGCAAAGAGAAAAAACAACTTTAGAAGAATGTGGTATACATTGACGGGCCAATTTCCCTATTTACATGCTCGCCACTGTACATATTTTGCAGGTTTTGATGGAAGCGTTCATCACGTGTATGATATCATGACAATAAATGTGCGATTTTGCAATTATTGATGGGCTAGAACCGCGTTCGAAAGCAAGGCAAGACGTAGCCGAGCGAGTTTCGTCGGGCAACGGCTAACTGGACGGCTAACTGGGTTTGTAATCGCGTTTGCGTCGAATCTACGGGTTCCAGCTGTTGGCGGAGTCTCCCGCGAATGTATTACAATGCGTCTGCCGGGCAGTGTGTGTTAGTTAGTATAGTGTAGGTCTGTGCGGCGTGTCGCCGTGGATCGGCGTTTTTACCTCGCGGCTCGCCGCGGAGGCTAAAGACCCCGGACACACCTGTGCGGACGCGAGAGAGACTTAGGCGACGAACGCGCCAGAATGCCGGATAGGAGGACGAATCTCCGGGAATACCTCGAACGTATCGAAAGTTCAAGGCAAGCGCGAGTGTCCTCGACTCGCCTCTTCTCTCTCTCTCCTCTCGTTTCTCTCGTCTCGGTCGTCCCGTTCGTCGTTAGAATTAGCGATCGCCATAGCCCAGAGACTGTGGCAGCACGCTTCGATTGCAAGATCTTCGAGCGAATCGAAGGGTGTCCCTGCGTGTTGCTTGGAGTCTAATCTCTCCGATTTTTCTCGGGCTTCGACGCAGCTTCTTGCTCTCGCGCGGGTCGAGAACGGATTTCCGGGTACGAATCGAGTCGGTGGCGCCGGGCCGCGTCTAACTTTGAGTTTCGTGTCAACAATTTCGAGCATCGGTTCCATAAATATCGTCTGTCGCATCTTTGATGTCGATAGTCCGCGCGTGCAGCACCGTCTCTCCGGAAATACTCCGATCGATACGCACCTTCCGCTGTCGAATCGCGGAAACGCTATTATCGGATCACCCTGGAAAACAATTTATTTGTTTCCCTCCGGAAATGATGTATTTGTGAGCGCTGCGTCTCCCAGAAATTGGAGACGGTATTATATGTTTAATAAATGGATTTTTACGTTAATGTAGCAAATTTGGGTAGGATCTGCTAAATCTAAGAAGGTTGCAAGAGCACTCTTTCGCATCATGAATCTTCGCACTAGAAAAATTACAATTCGTGAAGTTATAAAAATATTGTTTGTGTACTTTTATTTCATTTGATGCATTAGTTTGATTTTATTTTTGAGGCTGCCAGATATTGGTACTCACAAAGCGTTAACGGGAGAATGGTTGGACGCGAACGACACAGAACTATCGATGCTGTTAGTCGTCCGATTAAAATTATCGAACGAGTAATATAACGAACGATTTCGAGTAGCAACGACGTGAGTCTCTCGATAGTATTACCCCCGCCGAGTCAGCAATTGTGAGAATACCACAAAATAGAAGCGGAATCCTCCGAGCCACGAATGAGGAATTAATTCGTCATCACTAGACTGCGGATTTTATGCATCTATAACAGAAATGAATAAACTACAAAACTGTGGAGACGTCAGAAGATTTGAAGAACATTGTTACACTATCCTCGACTTATGAAAATGATCAAACGAACAGATTAATGTTTATTCAATCTCTGTCCGTAAGAATTGGCTTAGACAATTTCTATTTTGCACAATGATCCGCAGTCTAATCTTCTTCTGAATTCGACGAATAATTCTTTCAGTTTATCGTGTCACAGCGAACTTCTGTTACGGCAATTGTATTTGTCTTACGTTACATCCTCGCAAGCGTTCATAATTGAGAAGTCACCGGGTTGAAAGGTTAATTGAGCGAAAATTGAAAAGTCTTGTCAGGCCTAAGCAGATTTGGCACACTCGTGTAATCCTGCAATGGTATCCTGAGGTTTCTTAAAACACATTTTTAGAAATTCGCTGCGCATTGAACCTCGTTTTCCTTTAGTCTTTCCTTTGTTAGTACTGACTCCGAGGAATACGTTCACATTAGACAGCGGGGATCTTTCTGGAAAATAAAAATTTTCGACCTGAACAAACTGATTTTCTTTCCTAAAATGTTTGACATGCTGAAAATAATATATAACAGTATTTTCAAGTACTTCTACTGTTTTACAACTAGTGATCAGAAGCAAGCTGAGAGTCCATCGTCATCCCCGAAGGGTTGATAGTGAGAATTGCGTCTCGGGATAGCAGTCGCGAAATAGTGTGGGAGGGTTACAGGGAATGCAAGCACAGTGTTGCGCATCGACGCGTCCAACTTCCGGTGGCGTTTGCACGCGTCGCCTGCACGTTTTACGACCGAACAATCGACCTTCGGGGTCGGAGGAATTGTGACGGATCTCTGGGTGTCTAGGATCGAGGCGGATCTGTGATCGCGGCGTTGATCGTGCGCCATTAAAAGATCGTGTTAACGGTACTCGGCCGTTTCGGCGATAAACTCGTGGGGCGACGGACGAGTCCGCTTGTCGTCTCCGGGACCAACAGAAGAAGGAGAAGAAGAAGAAGACGAAGAAGAAGGAGAAGGGAAACGAGTAGGAGATGGGTTTTGAGGGAGAGGAACGGTGCCAGAGGGAGGCAAATAGAATGGTAGACACGACCACCACGACGACGACGATGACGACGACGATGACGACGATGACGTCGATGACGACGACGACGAAGACGAAGAAGAAGACGACGACGACGACGACGATCGCGACGACGAAGACGACTACGACGACGGGAGAGAAGAGTAGGCAGGCGAAAGAGAGCGTCGGTACGAGAGTGTCTATTTACGAGTTGTCCGGCGCCGTGATGTCCGGAGTAAAAATACATCGTAGTCCGTATGCCGTGCGCCACACAGAAACCCTCTTGTAATTCTCCAATGCTCTCGAGCTGGCTGCCTCTCTTCTGTTCGTCTGCCTATTTGCCTGCCTGCTTGCTTCCCTACCTCCCCTCTTTTCCTCCTTTCTTTCTTTCCCTTCCACCCCTGCCTTCCCTCTTGACTCCGTCTTCTCCTACTACATAGTCCTCTCCGCCTCGATTCGGCTCGATTCAACTCGACTCGACCCGACTCGATTCGATTCGATTCGATTCGATTCAACTCGACTTTACTCCGACTATCTTGGAACGTGTCCAACAGCTTCCCGAGAGACCCGCGAGCGACATGTAGCTTTTGGAGCACGCCGACGTCGCTCCACGCCGATCCGTTCTCTATTCCACCGTGCCACCGATCACGCATCTCCGGAGGATAGATTTTCCATTTCTTTCTGGCTCGATCTTTCCGCGCGTTCGTCACTCTTTCTCTTTTCCCTCCTCTCCGCTCGACCGAAACGAGCATCTTGCATTGGGTCTCTGCGCGTTAACTCTTCTCGGTCGACGCATGATTCTCGGTTTCTTTACGATCGATGTTATGTTGACACGTTAAGTGCTGAATATCAGCTCCAAAAGTTCCGATAAAATCGAAATGATCCGATTGATCGAACTGAAGCTAGAAAATTCGAATTTAACATAGCAAACGCTGCTTCAACTCTCCTACATCTTAAAAATCAACATCAAATTTCGTTTATACGATTATGGGACAATAAAAATGGATCTCGGAAGGTGGTCAAAAATGAATGACAAGTTTTGATTTGATACCAGCACCTTGCAATCGATGCACAAAGATCCGCAGGCTAACGCATACGGAGGCAGAAACACCTAACGCACAAGCACGATTGCCTGGCGGAAACCAATGCCTCATGCTGGCCTCGCGTCCTTGCCACGCAAATACTAAAGAGAGACCCGAGGCAGCACGCTATCGAGAGGCAGTGGCCGATCTCGTCCGTCGCGACTGGAAAAGCTGTTCTCCTCGAGGCGAACGCTCGATATCGGCCAGGTTTTCTATTCGGATAAACAACCCAGCGATCGAACAGCCCGCCCGCTTCTTGTCTGTCCAGGCCTTCGAGCCACGCCGTCCACGCGCCGCGGATCGAGAAACATTTATTTATAATTGCTAGACTAAGGATCCTTGTGCACTCGTGCCACGTGCGAGCGCACCGAACGCGAAACAACAGATGCTTCTCGGCCAAGATCTATAGCCGCTGTGTTTTTGTCCTCGCTCGCTGAATGTCCGCCGTCGGTCGAACCAATCCCGCTTTCGTTCCCGATCTATCCCGCGGTTGTACCCCGTCCGATCCAACTATATTTACATGCTGCAACCAGCGCTTTACTAGAAACCAACTAATTGACTTTAGAAAGCAAGCTTCGAAATCTTCTTTTACATAATAATTCTGAAGGAAGCGATTCTTGAGACGATTTATCCATTCGGAACCGAAATTGCTATTTTTCTTAGCTGGCTTCTGTACGGAGCACCTAACCCATTGATTAAATATGTATCTTATTAATTTCTAAACAATTCTAGAACCTTTCCTGCCACGTTCCAACCTCTCCCACAGAGGTACATACTTACTTAGTTACAGGAAAAATCGGAGGGGCCAGTATTTGCTTCATTTTCTCCATTCTATCTCCACTAAAAATTCCGAAAAAACCTGATATGTGCCAGACACCGAACTACGTATTAGAACAGAGGTCGGCAAGAAGTGCTCATTTCGGCCGATTTTTTAGGGCTACGCCCTCCTTTTCCATCTGCGCGTCTTGGGCCATCTCAGGCCCGCACCGTATGAACTGCTCGTGGCGCAATTGGGCAACACCCGTATCAATGCGATCAGCAACATTCAGCCTTCCATTCAACATTTACCAAGCACGTCTAAATGTACGCGCAAATGTTTTCCCGTATCTGAATAAAATTTTGGCGTTGAACTGAAGCACTATTTTCCAAATTTATCTTCCGAATTTATTTTTCAAAATTATCATGTAACATAGTGGAATAGACCTCCAAGGGATATCACTGATAACAGTACCTCTTCGGTAATGTGAAAACCTATTGATATTGGTGTCGCTTTAATGCGCCACGCGCAGTTTATATGGGCGGGTCTGAGGTGGCTCGAGAAGTATGTAGGATCTAGCGTAGCTCTCGAAAATCGGCCGGAACGATCACTTTTTGCCGACCTCTGTGTCAGAGAATTTCCTTCGATTTTTCATTCGAAGAAAGTTGTTAAAACCAAGGTGCTTCCGACTCGTTTACCCGATGATGCCGTTTGCCCACGATATTGCCGGATAATGATTATGTTGCAATTCTGTGGAAGGCAGGAAGATTGCGAAGAAGCTCCGAGGTCTTTCTATACGTCGGTGGATAATCTCTCGCGAACGAAAGGCCGTCGCGGCTGGTCGGTCGCGGATCACGGGAAACCGCGGGCTTAGCCGGCTCGATCGGATCTACGCCGATCGGATAATACTCTTAATGGCAGAAACTGCGTCAAACGTTCTCCCCCGGCGTTCGGATATTATTAAACCGCGTTAAGAAGATTCTGTTGCCCCCGCGCGCGCAGGGAATACCGGGAACACACACCGGCCGCCCGACCATTTAGAGAACTTGTTTGCGTCCTCGCCTCGATGACTTAAGCGAAACGCATTAAGTCATCCGGGATGGGATACGAGAACGAGAATGAGAACGAGAACACACGGGTGCCGGCCACGGATTTTGCCAGAATACGTAACGCCTCGCGAAACCTCCGAGAAACCGTTCCTTCCGACGAACGTAACAGGATCGTCGTCGTCGTCGTCGACGTCGTTTGGTTCTCTCTTCGTTTTCCCAACAGTATCGTCGACTCAACGTGGCCGTCGCCGTGCTCGCAATCAGAAATATCCTTGTCCACCGGCCGGGGAGTTTCAAGTTAATTAACCCTTTGAGATGGACGAAATAATGGAAACACCTCTTGGAAGCCGAGGCCGTTGCGTTTAGAAGATTAGTAGCCGTGGAATTGTACGCTAAACCCCCCCTCCCTCCCTGCGCCACGATATATCTTACGGTTACGGTGATTAGGGCGCTTTGTCGTTAGTAATTTCCTAGAAGAAAGGACAATTTATATCTACCTTGGGCCTGTGTGCTCTCTAATGGCCGGTATCGATGATAGACAAACGGCAATTTTATTTTGGTTTGAAGGAAATTAATAGTAGCTGATATGGATTCTGCTCAAAATCTTTTTGTCATAAGTCTGAGTTGAGTTTATAAAGCAATGCGTAACTCTTTTACAGTCCCATGATTTAGTTGCGCACCATGATTATTAGCTAGGAAGCTACTTTTTAATTAAATGACACTATAGGAGCGCTGACGAATCTTTTTATTATACAATCAATCAATTTCCCGTACATTAAACTCGATGATGTTTGAACGATCTGTTTAGATCTATTTTTTAAAAGATATCTTTGAACTTATTGTAACTCATTGAACTATTTCTAATGTGACAGTTAAAATACAGTTTAAAATAAATGACGATTTCGTGCATTTTCTTTTTTAAAAACTTCTATAACATTTCGTACTGTTTCTCCATGAAATTCTATCATCCGTGAAAGATCTGTTGAAATGAAGGGTGTGGGAGGAGAGCCTACTTTACCCAGTATGTTAACGATCTTTATTGAACGTTATTTGGGACTCGAACGATTCCACGCCGAGGAGAACTCGATCTGTATCAAATACCAAAGGTGTCCAAGATTAATTCTACAATGCGGTCTCATTGGTCAGCCTTATCTAGACACAGATAAAATCCGAAAATTTTAGTTTGTACATACGGTGAGTTGCTCTCGATATTTATTTGACGATCTTGATTTCGAAGAGTGTACCGAAAAGGCTGGACAGACACCTACCCTTGTGTTAGCTTTAGCATCTTATGTTCGAGAGAAGGTTGTTCCTTACGTATCGTGCTTTGTTTTCCCTCTGTTAGGCGAATCGCGAAGTTTCGACACAGAGGAAGGTGTCTCCCAGGTATGACGTGGGTTTTACTCCAGGAGAAAGATAGCTAAATAATTTAGAATATCAAAATTCAATTTTCACTAAATTTGTATATTGAATGAATTTCATTTAGAGTGCGAAGCTTAGAAACGTGACCTATTTTCCGTTTCTCTTTGTTCACTTCTTAGAAATTGCAGCATCGATCTCGATGTTTTTCGTTGCGAAAGATGATTCGAATATTTCTGGGTTTCCACATGTTCCGTGGATCCTGAGAGGTCTTCTTTCCCATCGATAATCGAGCCTCGAAGAGAGAGGCCGGAAGGTTTCGGAGTAAAAAAAAGTGTATCAGTATCGGTAGTCAGTGCAGCGGGCTGCAATCTGTTCTCGTCCAGTCGGAAAATGATCGAGGGTGGCGTTAGGTGCAGCGAAGCGCATGTTCTGTCTAAAATTTCCGTGGAGCCGAGAGCAAGGTGGCCGGTTCGCTCGGTATTCGTTTCACGAGGATAAATAAAAAGTTGTAGCGTCGCACAGTGGTCGATTTTCTTACAAAGTGGGAGAAAAGCCAGTAGTACTTGAAAATTTCATTTATTCGCAAATAATAGAGTCGAATACACCTGTTAATCTTCGTAGATGTACCATTGTTGTCGAGTAATCGCAGCAACATCGCCATCGATCACGATGGGGTTTTTCCAATGAGAATTCCATCAGTTACAACGGGACTATGTATGTAATGCAAAGCATGCGAAACCGTTCTTCCATGTTCACGCTCATCGAAAATTGAATTTGACTGTCTCCAAATGTATTTTTATGGGCAAGTTGATTACTTTACCAGTTATACACAGATTTAGTTGGATAGAAAAGAAACGATCATTAAATTTTTAATTATTTTAGATGAGATTAAATTTGGGCTATATTACGAGTTCCATCTGATGAATCAATTGTTGATTATTTTACTACTTATACACAGATTTAGTTGGATAGAGAAGATCATTAAATTTTTAATTATTTTCGATGTGATTAAATTTCGGCTATAATACGAATTATAGGATATATTACGAATTCCATCTGATGAATGGATTGTTCATTATTTTACTATTTATATCAACACATGATTGTTAAAATTTTAATTATTTTCGATGAAATTAAATTGAGGAAAAAGGAACGTGTCAGTTGTACATGTTAGATTATAATAAATCGAATGATATAACAACTTCTTTTTTATTTTCGTCCCATTTTTCATACTTATCGACCACTGTGCGTCGGTGTCTGGGTCGGCGTCAGCTTCGGCGTCGGAGGCCTCGGTGCACGGGGTGTAGTGTTTTCTACTTCCTCCCGGCTGAAAAATGACACGCGAGTAAAGTAAATACTCTGGTGAGGCTGGTGGGAAGACGAAGACAACGCCGACGCCGACACCGACGCCGACGCCGACGGATACGCGCGCGACGACGGCCACGAGCACGAGGACGAAGACGGGGATCGGCAATCACAGCCATTAGCCGCTATTTTTGTCGGAGGACCGAGAAACGCAGTGTTTTCGTGCGACTAAAGCCGTTTCGACACTCGGAACGACTTCATCGTCGACTCCCGCCACGGAAAGCGAAATTTCGAGTTCGCTTGTCGTCGATCCCTCCACTTTACCTACTCGCACACAGGGTCCATAGAAAAAGGAAGAATTTATCATTTCTAGAAAAAATACACATTTTGTTCATTAACTTGAAGAAACGCGGACCAGTAAAAAGTTCTTCTCTCCTTCAATTTTAATAAGTTGAAAAGAATGCATTCTTTCTTTAATCATTCTAACGAGTTGAAAATAATGTATTGATATTAAATTGTGTGTTTTTTTTTAAATTGCACTACTAATTTCCGTCAGAAATCCATAAAAGCCGCAGTCCAGTTATGAAATATTCGCGAAACGCGTATATTGGCCGAACGGGGAAGAATAATGAAATTTCATTCGTTCGAACCCGATTCGCGTACGGTTTTTCTTAATGGTGGACGGTATTTGCTCGTGCTCGCAGAAATGTGATATTAACGTGTCCCGTGGTTTCTTTCCTCGAACGGCTTTAAAATACAAGACGACGTCCTCGAGTGCGCGCCGGTATCCCGTCGCTCTTTATTTCTCGAGACGTTTCGAAACAAATCCTACGAACAAATAAATAAGACCAAGATATATATCGTTTCCCCGAAGGAACGAGTAGGCGGCGTCCGAATTATTCGCGGGAAATTTTCCCGTCGGCTGTCCCAATAACGCGAGAACGCTTCCGCAATTTGGGCCTTCTTCCACTGGCCCTCGTATACCTGTGTTACCGTATCCTCTTCGCAAGTTATTTCAACTCTTTTAGGGCGGTATAATTACGTGGGTTTCACTCTACGCGGTCAATCTGCGTTCCCTCCGCCCCGGTCGTTTGACGGGGCACGGTAATTATAAGATGCCATTTCAGGGATGCAAATTTCGAAGCAGGTACTTTCCCAGAGAAGGTGAAAGGAATCGGAAGATAAATCAATACGACTAGAACGATGGACACGATTGAATAGAATAGCAATTTCTGAAACTGGGAATTTTATGCATTTATGTCAGAAGTTAGTGGGAGAAAGGTAGATTCTGGTAGACGATATTTCATTCCAAGTAACAGCTGATCTTCGATTGCACTTCAAATGAGCGCAGCTAATAATTAAATTCCGACTTGTACTTTTCTGCTCGTCTACCTGAAAACGACTCGAGTTCTAAACCGAGAAGTAAATGAATTATAAATTATTCTGGTTCGAACGTTATACGTATCCTTTTGTCCGAGAGTGAAAGGAAGAGTACTCTCAAAGAGTCGTGGGTTGAAGCTTCTTGGTAGGGACGGGTCAATTGATAAAAATGAATACATAGTAAGATCGATAGAATAGACAAGTAGAATGTTACGGTAGTAAAGGGCGGGATCTTGGGGTGGAAAAAATGGGTTTAATACGAGTGTCGGTTGCGGCTGTGGCCGTGGCTCGCGCACACAGCACGGTCGGCCGCTGTTACACGTTCGCGTCGTCGTCTTTTGAATGGGACTAATTTTAGAATGCGCCTACTATATGTGGATAACTGTATACGCGCCGGTGGCGTATTCAGTTTCTGCAGGACGGGGCCCGCGCCTCGGCGCTCGGCACTCGCCACGCGTTGTACCACTGTATCGCTATACATACTCCGTATGCGGAAAATAGCGGGCGCGTGCGTGTTCAACGTGTTATGTATAATTTTCTGTTTCCAGCCACCTGACACGGACCACGACATGGGAGGACCCGCGAAAAACAGCAGCCGCCGCGAACGTAGCCGCCGTCGCCGCCGCCGTCGACAACGGAAAGTCATCGAGCGCCGCCACCAACTCCCTGGGCCCGCTTCCCGACGGATGGGAGCAGGCCCGCACCCCCGAAGGAGAGATTTATTTTATTAATCACCAGACGCGCACCACCTCCTGGTTCGACCCGAGAATCCGTAAGCACACCCCCTTCATGCACCCCTTCAAGCGGGTCCCCTCATGCCATCCCTTTCGCTCGACGTCTCCATTGGCTAAAGTATTGCATAACGAGTTGATCTTTGTATGGCACTGTGCATCGATTATGAGAAGCAGAGAAAACACTTAGAAATTTATTAATACATCTTTGCCTTTCCAAAGAAATTTTGGCGAAAGGCATAGATATGTTAATTTATAGGACGTTTGTAATGTCCTATCATTGTATTTTGAGACCAACATGTGAAGATATCGATGACGTATTCTCGCGTCATTCGCACCAAAGTAAAAAACTTGAATGACGCATAAATGCGTCACCTTTCGCCAATGCATTGAAAGTAAGTTTCTATTCCACTCCAGGTCGTCGCAGTTCAGGTAGAAAATGTTTATTTTGCATAAAGATCCGCTATGTAATGTCAATGAGACGTCATGTTGAAGCAAGGAGTTAAATTGCCAAGTGCACCTGGCACTCCACACTCCGTTAAAGGTGTTTATAGATGAACGTAACATATTTCAGCGACCCACCTTCAAAGGGCCCCCACTTCCGGTGCCATGCTGCCGCAGAACTGGCTCCAGCAACAGCCCACCGGTGGTGGTATCCAGAGCAATCAGACGTTGCAAGTGTGTCAGCAGAAGCTTCGTCTCCAGTCGCTACAAATGGAACGCGAACGTCTTAAGCAACGGCAACAGGAAATCATGCGTCAGGTCAGTCGACTTTTCCTTCTTCTTTTTGAATAAGGCATTTCGTTCGTTCAAAAACGGGGGAGTAACGTTGTTGATTTCCGCAGCAAGAGTTGATGCTACGACAGAGCACCACCGACGCTGCCATGGATCCGTTCCTGTCGGGGATCAACGAGCAACACGCACGCCAGGAGAGCGCTGACAGTGGTCTAGGTCTTGGTTCCGCGTATTCTCTTCCACACACGCCGGAAGATTTCCTCGCGAACATCGACGACAATATGGATGGCACAAGCGGTGAGATATCCTCGCAGGTGTAGAACTATATCGTAAAGACGTAGCGCTGGTCGAAAGACAACGTTTGTTTTTCCATCAGTTTCTGTTTACCGGATCCGTTAACGCGACGCGCACTAAAACCCAGTCGTTTCTTTTTGCAGATGGCGGCGCACCCATGGAGACACCAGACCTATCTACTCTGAGCGATAACATCGACTCGACCGATGATCTCGTCCCGTCGTTACAGGTGCTTATTAAAACCACCTAACCCAAACTACAGGCTCAGACTCCTAGCACCTCGTCGTTGATTATTTGCTGCATCCAAGGATGCCTTGCACAGAAGTTATATATAATTCCAGGGGAGACATACAGTACTGCGACACCCTTCCAAAATTGAAGTGTTAGAACGCATTATCTACCGGCGATTATTTCAAAATTTATATGATGATTCGTAGCGAAATATCTCTTTGATAGTAAGAGCAATTTTAATTCTGAACCACAACGATTAACTCTCGGTAACGTAATCAGATAACTTCGTTTGGGATTATTATATTAAAGAAGGTTATGAAATTGCTTTTTGGTATGGCAAAGTTATCGAAGATCCTATCGGCTTCCGGTAGATAAAATGTTAACACGTCGGCTATCAACAGTTGAATGATCGAGAATTTTTCTAGAAATTGTCCTGTAATTACAATTATAAGTAGACTACGGATTTTTATGCAAAGTAAAATTGTTTGCATCGATTACAATGGACAGGAGCCGAACAGAAAATTTGTTGTTCCGTCAATCATTTCAATAAGCTGGAACTGATACATTTTAACCATAAATGCATAAAATCTGCAGTCTAATTATAAGTATGTTCAGTAACGATATATAATTTCTGAATTTTTCTGAACCTTCCTAAAAAAAAAGATCCACTAAATAAATCACGGTACTCTATGCTCTCCCTAGAATCTGTGCGACTTCTATTTGAGATATTTCTTCGTGCGGCAAATAGTTTAGTTGTTAAGGGATCGATCCTGTGCACAGTGATCCGCGCGTGCGATCGCAGAAACTCGAGACAAAAGTCAGAATCGAAGCGGAATCGTTGGCTGCAACGAAATCGATCGCACGCGCTAGAATCGCTGTAAATTGCTTGCGTCGCGCGATTTAATGTTCGCCTCTCTGTCTGTTGTCGTCTCGTTTGCAGTTGAGCGAAGACTTCAGTAGCGATATTCTGGACGACGTGCAGTCGCTCATAAACCCCAACACGACGAAACCCGAAAACGTGCTAACGTGGCTGTAGTGTGCGGAGACGGAGATTGTCTATGACAGGCAAGCAATCGATGAGATCGACTCGAAACAAACACACAAAACAATCGCAATTTCAATATGTCTATACCGAGCGTAAGGATTCTGGAGGATCATACACCCAGCTGAGCAACGACTATTCCACGCAAACGAAAGAAAATTGAAATTCATGGAATATATATATATATATACATATATAGAAAAAAAAAGAAATGAAACGAGAATAAATGCTCGCGTGTGTGTGTGTGCCGGAGTCAAAGAGAAATTCTAAAGAATACAAGGCGGGAGGAGAGACAACTTCCGATCGCACACCACAACGCGGACACACACGTGTACATATATCACGGAATATTTGGAAGATCGGAACATCGAAAGATCCGGAACGAGAATCCACGGATATATACATATGTATAGTGTCCCAGAAATATTGACGCCCGATTCGCCGAATCGTGCTTCTTATTGGGTTCCAGATTCTGGTGGTAAAAATGGTAAACAGTTCGAAGCCTTGATAATTCTAGTGTTCATGGCAAGCTTGTTTGAGTCTTCCCGGAGAGAAAGAAAGAGAGAGAGAGAGAGCGAGAGAGAGAGAGAGAGAGAGATCGTTGAGAGTTATAAATCGAGCAGGCCGCAATTACCGCCCGAGGCTTCGTTTCGAACGAATCACCGTGTTTCTTCGTTACCATTTCTACCTCTCTCGTTACACGTAGAATAATGGATAATGTTGGTTGGAATCGAATAAGGAGGTATGAGTTCACTCTCTTATATATAGCAAAAAGGAAGAAGAGAACCCCTCGAGGTTTTTGGGACATCGCGTACGTGTACATGATAACACATTATACCATACAGGAGCAAACACAACATAGACACACCCACGCACATCCACATACACACATGCATATATTAGGGTCTTTCTCTTTCTCTCTTACCGTTAGAGTATCGCTCGGACGTGTTCGCGTGTTTGTGTGCGTGTATGAGTGCATTTCTCTCTGAACATTTTGTATATAAGTTTGTATTTCTATGTCGAAGCACTGTGCGAGAGGAAGAGCGAGAGAGAGGACTGAATATTTTGATAATAATATTTAAAGTAAACGGAGCCGGCGTTCTGGACGCTCTAGACGCGCTCGTCCGTATCGATGTATGTATACATGTACATACATACGGTGTAAGAGCGTGGATATTGAAACGAGAGGAGAGCTGGATGCACTTCCCGATTGTACGAGAGTAGACAAGTTAACGAGAAAATTGTTGTTTAATTATATTTATATCACATTGATTTACAAACGGGGATATCTGGTATCATGACGTATCAGATTATTGATGTAACCGATCATGGATCTCGCGTGCGATCGAAATTTTCAACGGATAGGAGAATGGATAGGGATAATAGGGAAAAAGGAATCCGAATCCGAAGAAAACAGCATACCTGATGTGTTCACGGGATCGCGAACGCGAAACGATACACAAAACAAGTGCAATTATTTACGGAGGAGACGAGAAGTGGAGAGAGGTAGAGAGATATAGAGAAAGAGAGAAAGAGAGAGAAAGAAATGATGGGATAAAAAGGGTATGATGCTAGAGAGTAAACAATATTTTATTCGATAAACGTCGGTTGATATAGCGCGGTGATCTTTGTAGGATGTTTACGAAAGCAACGGCGAGCAACGTCTAAAAGTATCGAAGCATTTTTAACGCACGGACACTTGTCTATATTTTGACGTTGGCATACGGAGCAAATCGTGTTACGTGTATGATTCAGATTCGAAACGAGATTTCGTCGAATCGCGTGTCCAAAGTATATTAGACGCATATACACACAGAACTATACATATACACTGCAATCGAGTGTCGATAAATGCTCAGACTATTTTACAAGAAGCGACATATGCTTGATCAAACGAAGTGCCTTTTCTCTTTGCAATCGATTTATATATATTATAAACGAGACGATATTATACACGTTAACTATACTATATTGAGATCGTCAACTCTTTCAAAGCAATAACCGTCCATAAACACGAGATGTTTTACGCGAAACATGTGGTAATAATTGTTAAAAGTAAGCAAACACACCGTTTTTTAAGAGAGACCCCCCTTTTTAAACGATACTTCGAAGAGGGGAACACAAAATGAATATATATATATTTTTTTTATATATAAAGTCTATACTTGTTACGAATTGCAGTTATATTGGTATTTTGAAAACGCTGTTAGATTGTAAAATTCTCTTACGTTTTATACTACCATACAGTTATATAATGGAGATTACAAAAGGAGAGTATATGATATTTATAGAATTATCTTTAAATATCTCTTTAGCCGTAAGGGTTTTCTTTTTTTTTCTTCTCTTGCGTTGATTCGTTCTCTTCGCTCAAAGAGATCCCCTTTTTACTTCTCGAAAGGGGATCACGGGAGCGCCACGTGCACGAAAACGAAAGCGAAAGCGACAAGAAAAAAAGAATAGAGGCCGATCAAACTTGTACTTGTACTTGTCTGTTTCTCGCTGAAACGACCTGTAGAGTAATCGTTCAACTACCGAACAATCGAAGCGACTCGGTAAAGAAACAACGCGCGTGCGCATATACATATAATAATATAATACTATGTACGTGTACAGGCTGAGTCGCCTGATACTGCAACCTGGAATCCTTCCGAAACTCTTTCTTCTATCGACGAATCTTTCACACTGAAATCGAATACTTCCAAGGCGCGAATCGTTCAATATAATTAGTAGACTGCGGATCTCTGTGCAAAATGTTCCTTCTCTTAATGATTTTAATAGGCTGAAACTAATACACTAATATTTTTAATCTGTACACTGCTTTAAATTGCACCTAGTTATTTTTCTCATAAAAGCACAAAATCCGCAGTCTAATAAGTAGCATTTTCCTAAGCGCACACTTAGGGGACGCTGGAAGCTCAAGTTTCTCTTTAAATGGACTCGTAAATTTTTATATCGTTAACGCGTTCATAAGTGAAAAAGCAATTCTATGAACAGGCTATTTTTATACAGAACTACTTTTATACCGATTCTACTAAAGCTCGCACTTGACCAAGCATCCTCTACGCGTCCACTTACGAGGGTGCTAATTTGTTAGACTGTGGACTTTATGGAATCATTTAAAGAATTTACAAGTACTGTTGTATTGTTTTCAACTCGATATCATTATTAAAAGAGGACACAAGTGTCTATGTAGCTCCTGCGTCCTGTAATTTTCATTTTGCATCAAAATCCGCAGTCTACTGATTTCATCGAACAACATCCTCGTCGAGACAACTTGATTTTCGCCTGAAACATTTCTCGATACAACAGTTTCGCAAACATTTCAGCTTCCGGTCGTGGGTGACTCACCCCGTACAGACAATATATTATATATATGTATATATTTTTAGTTACATGGCAGCTTAAGTGTACACAAATATACGTCGTGAAACGAAGGGAGAAGAGAGGAAGGAGAGAGAACGCGGAGAGGTTGACGTAACTTCGCTCGTTAGTCCGAAAGGAAAACGCGGCGATAACGATTGATAAGTGGTACCCAGTGATAACGATCGCGCAATCATGAATTTTTTAATCCGTCTGATCCGTTGTCTACGTTTTCTTTTTTTTCTTTATTTCCTTCTCCGTCGACGGGGGAAGGAGGAGGAGAGCCAGAGACAATTTTATTTTTCTGAATGGTCTAAGCATTATCTTGTTGAAGTTTATTTGTTGATCGTCGAGCATTGATTGTTATTGATTCGTCGCAGTTACGTCCGCCATCGCCGCACACTGGCTTAACATGCGGTTCTAGCTGAGGAAAACTAATTTTATCTCTCCTCACTCTGTTTTTATATTTTACTACAAGACCTTTTATATCGATTCGATGACTATGCTCCGAGACCAGCAAAATCCATGATTGCGAGAGCCATGAATTAATATGTGCAGTTAGTATTGTTAATCTGGAGAACGTATTTGTCAGCAATTGATTGACCTTTGCTCAGTTAGGATCGCATTTGAAATGAGTGTGCACCGTGGCCGTGTTCATCGAGGATCGGTGGATCCCCTTTGAACGGTTCGAGGGTAAAACCGAGCTTTGGAAACCGCTCTCCCAGTTTTTCCCGCGACGAGGAAAATCTCCGGAGAGAGCGAGACACTTTCGTTTATGGTTGTTTGCGCACGCTCGGCCCGAAACTATTTCTGTTGTGTTGCCAACCGTTAGCCGCGCGAGCGCCGAACACAAATTCGACCTCTTTCTTTTTAGTTTTTAATCGAGAAACGAAAACGATCATTGTAATGTTCATCCGACACTGTGCGTTACTGTCTGTATTATTCGACTGAGAACACTTGGGGAAGCGATCGCCTGCATTGTTACACACGTGCCAACGCGAAACAACGGTAGACCTGACCTGTTATTTTTACCTAACCGAGCGAGAACGTTTTATCGTCGCGCGGCCGCGAATCATTCGTTCCTCGGGCCACGGTTCCCCCGATCGTCGCCTAATCGCCGCGAATCAACGTCTCTAATATAGTATTAAATAGTATTCTAACGACACACGAGGGTGTCGATAAACAGTTATCAAAATAACGAGTAAGCGAGGACGGTACCGAGACTGTGGCCGCGAGAAATCGATCGTCGGCGTGAACCCTTTATAGGGCAGTGTTTTTTCTTTAAACAAAAAGAAAAAGGAAACAAAAATTATATGTGTTTTCGATGGTTTTGTTATGCGAGGACAACTCGTCTCGATCTTTATGCAACTTTATATTTTTAGAGGAACTGAGATTACTGTTTCAATTTTTTCGGTTGTTCATTTTAGCGAAATGTTTTACCGCAATTAGCAGTCTCTTGAATTATGTTTCAGTTTTTAGTTTTTATCAGCTGCAAATGTACGAAGATCCCCGCAGTCTAGTAGTAAGTGGTTCTCTGTTAACGCTGTACCTACCGGAAACCTGTTAACAGGCTTTTTGATGACTGTAACAATGCCTAATGAAATTATATTGTTCGCAGCTTACTTGTTGGTTTATGGATCAATTTACTGTCGCTTTTGACAACTCGATCAATTGTTGATGTTTGATTTTTAAATGTATATCGAGGTCATTGAGAAGCCCGATGTTCCAGTAGATAGAGCGTTAAAGATATCCGCCTTATCGAACGGTGATACTGTGACAACCCTAGAAAAATTGGTTGACAATTATAAAAAGGTGAAAGCTGTTTTAATCGCGAATTCGACTAGCGTTCGTTCCGAGCCAGGACTAAATTTTATGTAGCAGTTCGTCATACGCGTTCGTCGAAAGACACAAATTCTTTTATTTGTTTCCCACGGACGCATGCTATTATCCAAAAGTACCTGGACACCTGCATACCTGCAGACGTCGTGAATACATATATGTTCGAATGGCAATCAAATCTTTTATTCCTTTATTATGGGAAGCTTATAGATTTTAAGATATTATTGAACAATCATGTCATTGTTGTAGCCAAAGTCTCTTATTCATAGATTGAACTCTGACAAATAGTATCAAGTTCTTCAAGTATCTTCAACTTACTGTTAGAATCGCATGAATTCTTGTTGCTAGGATCGAGCGTCCTCAACTTGAAAACAAATAGAATAGGACTGTAGACAAAAGCATTCGGAAGTATCAAATACTAGGTTTGCCGAGCGCGAAAGTTGACACTATTTTACATTGTTATATAAAAATAACGGTTAAAACAGGGATAATGATACATAAACAAATGAGTTTGTTGAATAATTCCTCGTGGACGCATCTCAACAATCTCGATAATCATAAATTAAAACTATGAGAACGCGTCCCGTGGACCTAGTGTTGATATTGTTGAAAAGTGTTTGTATTATCGTAGCATTGGTATGCTACTTGTTTAAACCAGGTGTGTCCAGATATTTGTGGATGGTAGTTTATCGGCCCACGCGACATAGCAGCGTCTACGATGTTTTCTGTTCGTCACGTTCGATCGAGGTGGGAACTGCCGGTAGAACCAAAACCGATCGACGAAAGTTACCGTCGGAAACGGGTGATCGAATAGATCAACGGCGCGCGCTCCCGCAACATCAATTGTTTTTCAGCGCGCAAGCGTGTTCGCGATGCGATTAGCTCTTACAGGCATCCGTGCAGGTCAGAGATATACATTTAAATGTATTATTTTTATTGCTAGTTAACGATTAATATTAATATTACCATACACCATATCTTGCTTTTAGTCTAAACTTAATTTAGTTTTTACGTTGACTGGGGCGAACGGGGTGGGGAGGGGGGGTTTTTGAGAATCGGGGGAGCATCGCGAGGAGCGAGAGAGAGAGAGAGAGAGGGGGATCGGAACACCACCTCTCTGAGAAAAGTGCCTTGATGCAGAAATTGCGGAGAACAATTCTTTTGCGAAGCGCGACAGCGTGCTTATTCTCTTTTTTTTCGTCAGCGAACCAAGTCGACCACCGGAAGCCGGTAACGAAACGTATCGAAAATGGACGAAAAAGAAAAAAAATCGAAAACAAAGGAAAAAACGTTGTCAGACTCCCCTTAGGCGGCGCAACCATAATATCTGAGATTATAACTACGAGAAGCAATTAGTTGTTTAATATCAGTATTTAAATATGCTCATTGGCAATAATTTGTGACGTACATTTTTATATCGGTAACAAGTGCCTTAGTAATAACGATAATGATAAATATATTGTTTACTTACGTACTGACAAGCGATGTCATTCCGTGTCTATTTATTTCTACGATCACGGCACACAACCTCGTAATCCTGGTTTCTCACAATGCGACCATTGCGTCCCGCTCTCTTTGTACATTGTAAATCTGTCGTTTGAGAACTTTTATGACAGTGTTTACTCCAACTTCAGAACAACCGTTGCCTGTTAAATTTCCTCTAGAGACGGTCTCTATCTCGAGTCCTTTCATTTTCAATTTTTACTCAATTTTATATTTCAACTGAGTGCATTCAAATTTCAATAATAATTTCAATCATTGAAAAAAATATCAGATGCGATCAGAAAAGATTAGATAAAAATGGAATAGAAAAATACAATATATACGCGTATACATAATCACCTACAGTGAGTGTACAAAGTATTCGTACACCTTTTAAAAACTAATAACCTTTTTACAATTCTACTGAACAACCTGATTTTTTTATAATCAATTAGGAGCATTGATTTACGAAATGTTATGCAAAAAAGATTATCAAAAATAAAAAAGGTATTTTTAAAAATATTGTTTTATTTGAGCCCTTAATGACAAACTTAAAATATTTGTTTTGTAGATCTATGTCAGTTATGCTGCAGTCACACATGCTGAAAATTTCATCGAAATTGGTCGAAATCATTTCGTAAACCAATGCTTTTAATTGATTATAAAAAGTACTTTTTACACCCACTGTATATGATTTTTTGTACATAGAAGCGAATCGGTAATCATCGAAGTAAATTTATAGTCGCTAGAAATGTCAGATCTTCGTAACAGTTGTTCGACATAAAAGTTTTTCGTAACTGTTCGAATTAGAATGTTTTTGTAATAGTTTGAAACAGATATATTCTCGGAAACGTCCTGTTAAGCGTTATTGTTAGTCATCGTTTCCATTGCGTCTCCCAGTCGTCGGAATGATCGATCGGGACCGGGAGGAGAAACATAATGTGTGCCTTTTCCACGACGCGATTGCTCGACTCGGTTTAGCTGCGGCCATCAGCCATCGCAGCTCGAACGAGATGGAAGCGGCAGATTTCTGATTTGGCAAGGGGTGGGATCGCTGCTGATGGGGAAGGAAAAGGGCAGCCGTTTGCGAGGGTGGCTACGAGCTATCCAACCGGACCCCCATCGGCTTCCGCACGCGTCCACGGCTATTTTTATGGTTTCTTCCAAACGCGGTCGATCATTCCAACCTATCCTATTGCCTATATGTCTGTATCTTTCCTCCGATCCATAGTTTCCTCGCATTGCTGCTAGCGCCTACCTAATGATATTTTTAATTCTCTTCACTTTTGAATCGGATACCTCGATGCAAAAATCGGAAATGTTCTTTCTTTGGTAAAATTGTACTCAATGAAGATCTACATATTTTTATACATAGTCGATTGTTGCAGGTGAGAATTAAACAATTTTAAAAATTTGTACTGATCCGGTGTTTTGCATTAAGGTTTCTAATTGAATGTCTACAGTTTCGTTCTTCACTCATCGATATTTTTGCCATAAATGCATAAAATCCGCATTTAATCCGTTAAAAAGACCAGAGGGAGGACGAAGGACAAAACAAAGAATAAAGGTCAATGACGTTCCAAAGGGGACAGAAACTGCAGAAAGGCGAAGCAAGATCGTGGAAAAGGACCTTCAAAATTTTTAGCAATTTATTACAGATGGTAATGTATTAATTAACAGCGGTTTGTTTATTGGGGGGCGATAGCTTAATAACTTCTAGAAATCACAGATTAACAATTGACGCCTTTTCAATAAGTTTTTTAATACCAATTTTATTTGGAAATCGACAAATTATCTTAAGTAATATTGTCCAATGGAATCTTTTCAGATTGTTGTTCAGAAGGCGGTAGACTCGTTTCCAGGATTTGCAAGGGTGCGGGCTTCTCATTTCTCGATAAAGATGGGGTTTTTTAGTAGTTAAAAGCGCAATGTAGGCCGTGATCGCTCCCAAAAGTCCTATTTTTACGTTTTCGAGACGTAATATGCATTATTTGGATGCAGACAGCTACATGCTGCCAAATAATGCAAATTACGCCACGTAAACGTAAAAATAGAACTTGCACCCTTGCGAGTCACTACTAAAAATTGCTGTACCATTATTCCCAATAATATGTTGGCATTTAATACCAACATATATGTTGGTATTTTTATTTATTTTATCTTGGTATTTATTACCAACATGTATGTTGGTAAATATGTTGGAATTATTCTAGGTCGGAAGAGATGTTTAAATTTCAAGTTAAAAATTGTTGTCACATTATGCATTTCACCATGCGTTCAAGCATTCTATATCAGTAATACTTCATATCAGTAATAAAGATACATGAAACCATAGTGACGACATATCTCGTCCATAGCATACGTACGACATCATGGTGACGAGTTATCTCGTCCGCGGTAATGAAAGGGTTAAATGAGCAGCTTATTTTCAACTTCAAGATGGTCGTGCATACACGAGTTTTTTTGTGCGAAGAGAAACAGCATTTTCGAGATGAATTGCACCGTAATGCGCAAGCGAGCTTTGTTTGTACGCTCAGAAAATTCGTGTTACCTTTTTTAGATCGGATAGCAACGTAATCGGGGCTTAGGAGCTTCTGGCTGTGTTTTTTCAGGAGTTCCGTTTCGAAAATTGGTGTCTACCAGGCCCGTAAACAGGAAATAGCCCCCCGCGGTGCTAGTCCCGTAAAAAACCAGCAGCGTGGCCAGGACGGAGATTAGCGACTGGGTACCTGGGCTTTTTCGTCCCTTTCTTCGCGTATCCTCTCAGTAAAGAGAAGCGTTCAGGGTTCTGGATTGTGTGTGCCCGCAGTTTTTTAAGCGCCCGGGAAAGGGTTGCCCGCGCGACGCAAGCCAGAGACGACCGTGGATAATCCAAGTACCTCCCAGAGAGCCTGCTGTAAGTAAAAGCTTGCGTACTTTTTTGCAATTATTGCAGAGCCGAAGGATCCATGCTGCGACAAAGGACATTCTTTCTATATCCCAGATGTTTTTTGTTCATGGAAAAACGTGGGCGGATGGCAAAAACCGACGACTGCAGCTTACTCGAAGAGAAACTCGAAGGTCCAGCCATCTGTGAAAAAAAGGAGAGGGAGTAAAATTACTTTTTGCTCCCAGGATCAAGGTAAATCTTTCTTGAATTTTTTTAGCAACGTTCACTTTCGAATAAAAACAATATTACGAGAGACGAAAGAGTTATGCGCGTTGAACGCAGTGTTATAACGCTGTTTCGGTAGCTTTCCAACCCTCGTGTCGATACCTACAATTTTCTACGTTGTTTAATTACATTACGAGCGTGAAGCTTTATCATTCCAGCGGAAATTTTTCTGCCTGAAAAAAATTTTGAGACCTGTCCTTATACCACCCACCGAAAATCGGCACGAACTTTCCGGGCAAGCCAATAGATTAATTTATAGTTGTCCGAGAAAGTAGAAGAATAATTGACAATTAAAGACAAATTGAAAGTAGGGTATCCGTGTACTGATGAAGGGGTTGAAGCATATTTCGGAAAGATACGGTGTACCGTATGATAAATGCAACGCCGACGTCGCCGATGATCTCTCCCCTAATTCTCACGCGATTGCAGGTAGCTGCACTTGTTCCGCAGCAATCCGATGTAGGGTGGTTTTTTGTCGGTGGTAAAAACTCGATGAAAAAAAAACTGAAATGACTGCACACACCCTTCCCCTATGGCGCACCGCGCCCAATGCAGCGAAAAAACTCCCCTTCTCTCAACAGGTTGATGCCTATTGTGTAAGCGGCTTGTAATACGAGATCGATCGCGAGCGTAAAAAAAATATTAAAACCTCCCTAAGCGCAACAGGTGACCCTTTTACGGGCGGGGCTTTACAATCGGCCCCCTCCTCGAGTCGAGTTGTTTTCACCCTTTGAAACTCCCCCGTATCGAAACAGAGCCACCCATTTATTTCCCAGTTGATTCTTCGAAATTTAAATCGAATTAAAATGATACTCGTTACAAGCTAATACGCATTACGCTATCCTAACCCCTTGCATTCCGAAATGTTTTTCAATTTTGTTGCCAACAGCTCCCTACTATGTATTGGGTTGGCAAATAAGTTCGTTCGATTTTTTACAGTGGAATAAATCACAAAAACCGAACGAACTTATTTGCCAACCCAATATTTTAAGTCTTTCATTTGAAATTTACTTCTTTTTTTGTTTACTTCTTTTTACTTGAGCTTATATGTATATATTTGTTTTTAACTAAAAAGTACAACTTCAACAAATATAGGAAGAACCACATACATATAAAAACACGTTTCATTTACATTTTCCTTTCTCCTATGTCGAGTCACACTCGACAAAGGAGTGCAACGGGTTAATAGTTCAAATATCAGATTGGCCACAAAGTCTTGCCTACATTATGTACAAAAATGGATATCATAAATGTTTAATTAAAGATGGCAAAACTTGATTGAACGATACGAGTACTATTCCATTACACGAAGGGAGATTGCATTGATCGATTCAGCAGTTGATTATTTCTTCAAACGGGAAAACGTGGCTAACGCGACTAAATTGAATTTCGAATAGCCTCCGTGGGCGTCGTCGCATTATTTACTTATCAGAATTCGGCAGAACGGCTCCAAAGGGCCGATCATTAATAACAGCTCGGAAAAACAGGCTGCGAGACGCGTGTTAAGCGGAACGCGATACGATTTTTTGGGAAACGAGCCGCTCGTTAGGGATCCTCCATATGTCGCCGAACGACGAACGTTCGCATGGTCTGACGGTCGAACGGTCGGCTGGTGGGTCGATGACGTTGCAGATCGATCGATCGATCGCCCTGACTGATGCGGATTTGATTTGCGTCGGGGGACTCCGTTTTTTAACAAACGTTTCGCCGGCTTTCACTCCGGCGACACACTGCACGCCGAGTCCGGCTGTACTGCATTAAAACGCATTCTTTAATGGCCGTGGTGTCTGAGTCCTTTGTCGGGTCCTTCCATTTAAAGGGCATTTCGAGATCGCGTCCCTCGCAGTGATCAGCAGAAACCTGTGGTATCCGGAAGACCGAGAAAAAAACCGGGCGACACGCTTTCGGGTTTTTGACGTTTACAAACGATCGGCTCGCAGCTTTCGTTCTCGGCTCGCTGGGGAATTTTTCGAATGCACGTATTCGGAAATATTCTGCAAATCTGTCCCCGAACCAGCAGCGAATTGCTTAGGTTCTTGATCATATTAATGGGCCGTGGAGTGTTTGTTTTAGTAATTCTTCTACATATTACAGTAGGACCTCGATTAACCGGTTTGATCGGGAAACAAACAGACCGGATAAATTGAGGCCCGATGGCTAATCGAGACTCGAGGAAATAATTAAAATGTACATTATTTTCCTTTTTGATATAATCATATTTAAACGCACATTAGTTTATAATCGGAATCCGGCTAATCGAGGTGCTACTGTATTTCACAGTTTCTAGTATCCATTTTATTAATTATTATTTTATCCTGTGTAATCTGTGTACCCTTTTTTTATGCAACTATATATGCATAAATATGTAAATTCTTTACACTTCTATCAGAACGCAATCTTTAAGGGGTGTTCACCCCGAAGAATGGAATAATAGCAAATGCCTAAAATGCCTAAAAGTGTTTCTACGAGTTGCACAACTTCCGAATCACCCGGTAGATGAGTCTAAACAATCGATCCGAGATTTGTTTTGCCATTGTGATTTTTGTAAAAGAGTAAAATCGACTAAACGGGATCACCAGTGTATCACGAGAAGAGGAATGGCGGAGAAACCGCTAATCCTCGCTGACAAGGAGGGAGCTCAGATAACTCTTGAAAGGGTGGTAGGAGGGATCTCGCGCGCGGTTTCTCCAGACGACGCGTGTCTCCTGTATCCAGGAATCCGGGGAAATTTAGTGGCGGGCACCTTCGCGCCAAGTTCCTTATTCCTTTCAGGATATATACGTGAAACGGCTCTATAAATAGGGTAAAAGAGGCGCAGCTGAGGCGGAAAGCGGAAATCACGAGGAAAGCACGCGCTTTTGGTCGTATCGTGTGTCGACGCGGCGTTCTAACAAAAAGAGCCGAAAAAAAAGAACAGGGTGTAGACCCAGGGCGGAGGAAAAGGACGTCCAAAATGCGGGACACCATGGATAGTCCATCTTCTCCCCTGCAACCTCTCGACTTGCTCTTGCCACCGTTCAAATCATTGTTTGGCCTGATTTGATTTTAAAATACCTTCAAACGCCAGAACGCCTTAAAAAATTGCAATTGCCTTACCTACAGAGTTGAGCATTAATCAATCAAAATTTTAATCAAGATTGATTGACCGATGTGTACGATGGGAAAAGGTAATCATTGAAAAATCGACGATTGATTCAATCGACTGATGAAGTTAAGCGTGAATCGCTGATTAAAAAAAGAAATCATCGAAAAATCTTAGACTAATTTAATCAATTGTTGAAGTTAATCGCCCCACGGTCTATCCATAAATTGTAATAAGGAGGGAGAGGGAGACAGAGAGCGGAGATGGAGAAATTGACCGAAATATATCTCAACAAAAACTCAGTTTACATTTTCTTCAGTATGCATACAGTTTTGAGAGATTCCGTATTTCATTTCGAAATTTCAGCAGTTAATCATTGATCAATTATCCAATTGATGATTACAACTGAAAAGAATGTAAGCGTTAATCGCAATTAACGACTGAAGTAGGAGTTTAAGAAGTAGAAAATTCGTCAATCGTTGATTAAATGTTTGCCCAACTCTGATTACCTACAGTGTTTTAGTTTGTCTAAGCGTTTTTTAAATCCCCAGTCGGTTCTGGGTCCTAAATCTAAATCAATTCATAATTATTCATGAAAGCGAGTATTGATGTAAGGGTTATTCGTGTTGTTGAGGCCATATCAATTTCACCACAGCAGAAACAGTGTATACGCAGTCGCGTTAGATCGATCAGAGCACTCTTCGAGATTGCCACGTTCCAATTAGGGCACTCGAGATCTCCGAATTCTTGAGAGCTTCTAATTTTCAGGGACTCGTGCCGGCAAAAAACGTCGGCGCGACATATGTTCGGGGCTATCCACAGTCGTTTTAAATGACAGTTCCAGCAGTATTAATATTAATTGCATCTATTAATATTAATGCAGTTGTTGAAATTACTGACATATGTACTTCCATCGGAAAAGAATGGATGAATTTCTTCTAGAGATCTCTATTTCTTGTGTATAGAAATACACGTGCTACAATGAACCGTGTAGTAAGAATTGAAGGCACATTCTAGTCTGACACCAAAAGCGTTATTGTGTTTTGTGCCGAACGGATTCGTATTCGCCGATCCTTAAATTCTTACTACACGGTTCACGTGTATTTCAGTACACGTTCAAAACCGCGATCTCTGATTTCTTCATTCTCGGACACATCGCTATGAAAATTGCGAAAAATCTGAGTGAAACGAATTTTGTATTTTTTAGGAGGATGCCAGTTGCTCCTAGTGTTCGGTGCATTTACCGTAAAAAAGCTCTGCGATCCTAACAGCGATCGTCTTGTGGGTCACCGGGCCATCGTCGACCAGAAGGACGGCAAAGGAACAAGAGAAAAAAACGCAGCCGGACTAGGACGTTTGAAAAGTGGCCAGAATTAACGCGTGCGCCCTGGCCACCCTCTGACCTCTCTTTTCTCCCCGTTGTCCACCCCTCGTGCATGGGGTGTACAGGGTGTATAGGGTGTCCGTAGGGTGCAGTAGCCCGATGCTCCGCCCTTCGAGGGCCGGCTTGCCCCTCGCCGCTCCGGGCCGATACAAAAAAAACCCTATAAATGAAAATGATCGGAGAGAGAAGCCTCGACCGACGACCGACGAACGTGGTTTTCTCGTTTCGCAGAAACGAAATCCGATTACGGTCAAAAATGATGCTCGAGGACCGCAGCGCAAATCCGATGTAATGACCCGCGGATTACACGATTATCCGGTCTACGCTTGTTAACCGTACTGTCTATCCGACACGAATTCTTTATGGGGACGAGGAAAAGCTTCGTGTACTCTCGCGATGCTTGTTAACCCACGACCGACCGGTCGCGTGCCGTGTCCAGCACTGTTTCATTGAGGATTTTCCTTTTTCTACACGCTTTATCTATCAAGTACGTTGTTCCCACCATTCCTGTACACCTACGATACATAAAAATTTGATGTTTGCTGAATCTGTCTGCGAAGAAAATGACACCGGAAGGGGTGAGGATCGAAGCGATACAGTTTCGAATAAAAGGGAAATGCGAGCATGGTCTTTTCGAGCGTTTTTCGCCGGCTGTTGATTTTCGGTTCGCAGCTTTACTACGGTCCATAAATATGGCGGAACGTTTGGTTATTAGGGCCGGTCAGTCATTAAGTTGGCCAGCCGCGCAGCCGGGGGTGTCCGGTTTTCCGGTAATGCAGGGTGAAAATGCGATTCCCGGGCTTTTCTCACCGATGCGACGACAATCGTCGCACATTCGGTACATTCGGGCTGGACGGCGGCTGCACAGCTCACGGAAATCTCTCTCTCTCTATCTCGGTCGCCTCCGAGGCCTATTGGGGCCGGAATCTGGCTGGACAATGGTCACGTATGCTTCGATCTATAAATCTTGCATTGTCCGGCGCCGATGTTTAGTCGCCCGCATATTAACCTAGGGGTGAAAAGGCCGCGCACCCGGCATTGTTCAATAGTTGACCCCTCTCGTGGCACCGTGACCCCCGGTTTCCTTATTTATCAGGTTACGAGTCGCGCCGCTCGTCACCGATCCAGGGATCCTCTCCTGCCGATTCGGCGACCCGTCAACAAAAATTTTCCCTCCCTTCTCTTGTGACAAGTCGCACCCTGACCACGCGGCCAGCCCCTTCGCGAGCAACGCTTCGATTTCGATCCGATACGCTCGCGACTCTGTGATCTTCAGCTTCGAGGGGTTCCATGACCCAACACATTCGCTCTCACCCTGCACGATTTTCCCCAAGTTCATTCTTTCACACGGGAATTTCTGTTCGTTTGCTAAAAAGTGAATTTTCGCGAATCAATGTTTACTTCGACTTTATATTGCTTCCCTTACACCAAGTAATTTGAGCCTTTTCTCTTCCGATATTTTCCGCGGCTACTTTTTCTCTTTTCTCGACTGCTTATCTGCCGACCAGGCGAGTCGGCCTTTAAAGAACCCGAATAAAGAAACGCCGGACACCGATAATCGACCGTTACGAGGAGACGGTCGATTTCACCGACTTTCCAAAGAAGCCCGAGAAAGAAGCAGAGGCAAGGGACCTGTGATCGGTCAGATCGTGGACGAGCACGTGCCAGATGCTCGGAGGCCGGCAGGGAAACGCGTATGAAGCACCGTGTTTCCTTATCTGAAAGATATTAGCTCGGTGCGCAAGTTCACGCCCGATTTCGTATTACATATTACCAAACCTACCGCACCGGTTGAATCACCGGTTCGATATATTTTATTTTGCGCTTGTTAAAATTATAAAGATGCTTTCACTAGAAATGATTGTATTCGATGATTGCATAAGTTCGTGCCAGATTTTCATAGATGCCGCAAACTGTACTGCACGGCGAAATGTAAAAAACATTATATTCTACAATTACAAAAGAATGGTGACTATATAATAGATTAATAAAGCTGTATTCCTTAAGATTTAACCATTGAATTTTATTTTTAAATCAGACACGAACTTATGCAATCATTAAGATTAAAATAAAAATCGAAATAAATTCGATCGTGTCATTTTTATGGGGCAACACATAGCAGACAGTTTTAACGGTCGGTAGGTTTAGCGTTGGAATACGTTAAGGGGTCTGAAGAATTTTAGAGCGATCTGGAAGAAAAGACGTACATAGCTCCATTGATAGGCACCTTGCATTTTCTACAAAAAATGTTTGCATTTTTCCTGTTGCACCGTCGAGGGGCTAGTGAGATTTTTTCTAAACCTGTTTGCTGCACGAGGCACACGATCTAGTCTTTTTTTTCCGTGCACTCTCGATTCACGATGGCAGCGAGAGGCGTTTTGTTCCGAGGGCTGACGGCCGACTAACGATCCCCTGAATGTGTGTTTATTATAAGCGTCCGTGAGTCGCGCGCCACGCGCTCCTAAAAACCAACCTCCCTCAGGAGGGAGCAGGGAGAGACAGAAAAAGAGAGAGAAAGAGAGAAGACGACAGTGACGGGAGAGAGGGATAGACGTTTTCCCGATTTACGGGAAGCATAAAAAGCCGGGGGAGAAAGGAAGAAAGGAACGAGGGCTGGGAAAGACGAGGGGGTCGAAAAAGAACGAACACGCGGAGTTGTGGGTAGAACTGGCGCGGAGTGGATTCGGCCACTGAATATCGAGAGCCCTTCAATCCGCAGAGGGTCCGCAGACCGTTTGCAGAAGCGTTTGCGTTCGCAGAAGGGAGAGCACGCCGATGCATCGGTGGGGTAGAAGAAAAAAAATCTATTTCGAAAAGCGACTGCCACCGGCCGACTGACCGCCAAGTCGTCGCTTAGCAGAGTCTTTCAAACGCCACCGGTTTTTTTGCCCGCCTCGCAACAAAACGCTCCGATGTCCGGCAAAGTGTGATGAATGTCTAACCAGCTACCGCTTGGATCGCCATTTTTACCCGAATATGACCATAATTGCCAGAAGGTGCTTTGATCGAACCGTTCGATATGACTCTGACTCTGGAGTATCATTCTACACTCGTAGTTAGACTGCCATTCTTTATGCGAAATGAAAATTGTCTGCATCAACTACAAGACACAATAGTCATTTAGAAGATTCTTTCTCGAATAATTTGAGAATATTAATGCATAAAATCCGCAGTCGACTTATAGCACACGTGTATTCGAGAACAGACCTTTCACTTTTACGGGAAGAGATCTTTCAATTTGCGGGACGCACATTTTCGCCGATGCGCGACGAGAGGACAATTCATTAAAGGATTAGTGAGTAGCTTCGACATAAAAATTGACTTCCGACTAAATGTCCGAAGTGTCTAATGGATTTTCAGATCTTTAGGGCAAATATCGCTGAATGAAGCAGAGATTTCTTAGGAGTCTGTGAATGCTCTACGTTCAACCGCTTCAAGCCGATTGATTACTCCGAAGAACGAAGTCTACGTTGGGGTAAATACTAACAATTATAATAATATTATACCCAATAACTCTACGTAACCGGAATTTGTTGCTTGAAATATAATCTTGTTCATTTGTTATCGAATCAACTCTCGAATCATTTTTTAATACCTGACTTTGATCTCTATGGATACCAACAATCCACCACCAAAGCCAATTAAACCTCGAATAATCCTCAATTACTCGAACCGAAGCCGGTGAACGCAAGTAGGTTCGAAACTGCGTTTTGTCCCAAAAGTGAATATTCAGAAACAATACAAATCTCTAAAAACGTCCATCTCAGGACGTCACACTAGTGATTCTTTTGTTGTATCATTATAACCTCATTCAGTGACCATCCCTTTTGATCTGTATGCCATTGGAAAGCTCTGAATTTCGCAATTCATTTGATATAAAATACTAAAAAATATTGTATATAAATGACTTTGTTTCAGAAAATGGTCGAGAACTTAGTTGCCAACCTAATAAAAATGATCTACATCAGTTGCAAGATGCCGGAGCTAGACAGGCATCGATTTTTTCTCATGATATGTAGTTTTAACAAGTTGCTAATGATATAATGGATGTTTTGTGATATAAATATATGAAAGCCATAACTTGATTATCACGGTGGAAAATCGCGAGAGGTATGCTAGTGAGCCGTAAGGGTGGTGTCAGCAGATGAACCACGAGTATAGGTCAAGCCAGCACGAGCGTGGGTCAGCTGTCAGTTGTTTGTCCTTATGGAAGGGCGCTAGGCACAGGGCGCAGGGCTGCATTTGGTTTGTCGCAGGCTGCAACGCAGCCGTGGACGACTGGACGCGACGTTTTTCTCTTTTCTATTCATTCCGGCAAAGATCTCGGACCCCTGGACCGTTGCCCGGAACTAGGATTCGGGGCACGAGTCTTCGTTCCATTCAGCGGCTCTCGTTCTCTTCGAAACCCTGGAGAGTTCCTTAAAAAACCTTAACGATAGCTAACTTCCGGTTAGATATACTTTACTGTATGTACCAAAAATTGATCTTCGAATTTTGTAAAAAGATTATGTTTATTCCACGTATACGTATGTTATCGGCATGGTTTCACACCACTGGTCTGAATGACCGATTCCAGATTTTTTTATTTTACAATTGTTGACCGATTGCCGATTTGTTATCTAAGCGTATGGAAATTCGAGGATATGTATTATTTACGGGATTCGAAGCGGGTGTGCATTAGGATGGCTCTTATTTTCGACTTTTGAAATAATTAAGAAAATATGTGTGCCCCAAGATGATTAACACGAAAACTAATGAGCACTGAAAGCGATTAAAATGTTTTAGCTGATAAAAATGACAAGGCTCAATAGATAATATTTAGATTTCCTGCAATTTTTATTGCAACATACGCTTGGATAAAGAAACTTATCGAATCATTTTCCATGTAAGCAACGTCATAATTTAAATAATTATAAAATTAAAAATTTAAGGGACCTAATAAAAAATTTAGAAAAATGCCTTTTTTATTGTTGCATGTAACCTTGTAAATTATAATTTTTTGGAAAATCTTTTTTGCATATAATTTCATAAACCAATGCTTCTAATTGATTATAAAAAATTAGATCGTTTGGTACAATTATACAAAAGTTATTCTGTTTTAAAAGGCGTTCGAATACTTTCGTCAGCCACTGTATATCTTGCGCTGTATATATTTCTATTAATGAGTGTTTTATTTCTGTAATTTTTTTTACTAGGTTTATTGTGTTAATAGAGAGACAATTTGATTTCATCATTCAGTATTTGTGTTATCATAAGTTCCTTACATGCGGCCCGCACAACATTTTTAAATAGCTGGCCTGTTGTAAAAAAGGTTGCTCATCCCTGCTTTCGAAGATATTCGAGAAAAACGATTTTATGAGCATTAAATTAATTATTTTAATGTTCAATCGTCTTTGGGCACGCTTTCCCGTTATCCGATCGAGCTCGAACTTTCCACAGATTTTTTAAAAAATTATCTTGACAAAAATTTTTGACAGGATTAAATAAGAGCTACCCTAGTATATATACGTACAGAGTCGAATTTTTCCAGAAAAAAGTCTCGACAATTCCCCATTTTTCCTTTCCCGACGCAAACAACAACGTCAAAACACCATACCAACGCGCCATTGTCTCGCGGCTCGTTCCGGAGATTACCGTTTCATGGTTGCGGCTAATCCCGGTCGAAGAAATAATACCAATTGGCTACGGAGGGTGAGTCGGTCGCCCGGAAAAACTGCTTAAAAATGTATATTAGTGAGTCAGTTTGTTTTTCTCGAGGCAGGAATCGCAGTCAAGGTCTCCGCTTTGTCGAGCTCGAGGCATCGGATTAAGAGGGAAAACAATTTTCCGTGTGGCGGTCGATTTGTTCAAGGGGGTAAATAAACAATAAACGGACTAGCTGTTTGCGCGAACAAGACTACAGGAGCCGCTTTACGCCGACGAATGCGAGGGTCAGTGTGTCACTGATAAAAAACGAAAATCGTCTTCGGTGACTCAAGGGTCGCGGAAAAACGAACGGAATCACATTATCCGATCGTGATAACGCGTAAACGAGCGCGCTCGTTCTGTGTGCTTTCCGGCTCGTTTATCCCCGATGGCTCGTTAAAACTGTGCGTTTACGGACCGAGAGGAAAGTTACCGTTTTCTCGAATTCCAGGGAAATCGATACGGCTCTTCCGGATAATGGACAATAGCGTCGACATCGTCGGATTTATAAGCATATTTTCGATGAACGGGAGAACGATTTTTCCCCGTCGTCATCGAGAAAACTGCAACGTGTTTGTCGCGCGGCTGCTATGGGGCGGAACGGGAAAATATTTTTCTGGCGAAATTTCGAGTACGTCCGACTGGGGTGCCGAAGGGGTTAGCAGCTGTTTAAACCATTTCCGACACACCCACGCCCAGGTAAGCGATGCATATTTTCCGTCGGGCCAGTATTTTGCTACAACGTCCCCCGATACACGATTTTTTAAACATCTGTCCTCGTCGATGCTGCAACCTACAATACTGCTTTTTATCCAAAACATATACAGGGTGGGGCAATGACTATGTCCACGTTGAATATTGCCATTATTTGTAATGATATGAAAAAATGTTATATACAAAAGCCTACACAGATTACAAAGATTTCGAGGTCATCTTGATTTTTTAAAATAGAAGGTTCTTTTTTCATACCATAGATCGATAGTATTAAATTCTGAGTATAAAAGTGTTGACTTTCATATGTCCTAAACAGAGCCGGGGGAAATTGTATTTTAAATAGTAAATAGCAAATAATCCTATTTATTTTGAAGTATGTGTGTGTGTGTACACAACTTTGAAAATAAAATATTTTATTTGATGCAGTAATTTTTGAAAATGGAATAATTTATTTGTGTAAGGCAGTCATTTTTTGGAAATAGTATTTTATTTGGAGAATATTGTAAATATTTGTATTTTGTCTTCATTTTCAATTTCAATTTTAAATATTATTGATGAAAATAATAGTTCGAATTCAATACATTTATGGATGTAAATTGTTTCTTAACGATAAGATTGTCTGTATGTTTATCGGAGTATTATATAACAACGCAAAAAGTTAAATATTTTATTTCGCCTTTCTGATTGCTAAAGTAGAAGTATTTTATTTTGGGGATCAAATTGTTGAAATAGAAATATTTTACTTTGAGGTTCCGATTGTTAAAATAAAATATTTTATTTTCGAAATTGTATATCTTATTTAAAATACTATTTTCATTAGGCAAAATAAAATCTAAAATATTAAATAGTATTTGAAATATTTGTTCCGCCAAATAATGCCCACCTCTGTTTAAGTGAACGCGCACAGTGGACCCGTTTTTGTCCGATTTGGCCTATGTTCGATGCATCTGTCTCTGTTTTCTAGCGTGCGAAAAAGAGACACAACGTCAGACGTTGGCCGAAACGGACGAAAGCGGGTCCACTGTGCGCGGTCCCTAAGAATACTCGGTCCGAATCTCGGAACCGGATGAGTATGAACCGGCCCTAACTCGGCTGCTATTGGTGCTAGGACAAATATAAGAACATATGAAGGTCACCTTCCGTTTTTTAGTATAGAATTCCCAACATTTTAGCTCGGATGAACTCGGATGAACCATAAAATTCTGCGTAAAAAAGTATTAACCGTTAAGAAACGATTTACACCCATAAATCTATTGAATTCGAACTACATTATTTTCAGCAATAATATTTAAAATTGAAATTGAAAATAAAGACAAAATACAAATATTCTCAATATTCTTCAAATAAAATACTATGTTCAAAAAAATTACTGCCCCAAATAAATTATTTTATTTTCAAAAATTACTGCATCAAATAAAATATTTTATTTTCAAAGTTGTACACATACTTTAAAATAAATAGCATTATGTGCTACTTGCTATTTAAAATACTATTTTCCCCAGCTCTGCACTTAAACCGGGTAAGAATACTCGGTCCGAATCTCGGAACCGGATGAGTATGAATCGACCCTCATTCAGGTGGATTGTTTTAAGTACCTCACCTTGTATACCAAGGGAATTGGGCGAATGACCAATTGAAGGGTAGTTGCAAACTTGCGAACAATGCAGGAATGTAATAATCCGAACGTTAACATTTTCTTCGAATACAATTTTCTGCAAGCAATCACGGTCAACGCGACGAAGGTTAAATAACTCTAGCAATCAGGCCGTTGTTTCGACTAGGTATGGTTTCTCTCGCCTTTGTCAACGTAGACGGGCTCGTTTTCCCCACTCTCGGATCACCGGCAATATAAAATTGGGTACGCAAATGCAAATTCTTAGAAACAGATAATGAGGTGCTATAATAATGGTTAAGTGGATTTATGGTAATTCACCGGTACTTTGCCTACTACCTGCAACACCAGAATGCTCGGGTATACGCGGTGAGAGAATTTGTCGCTTCCATAAAAATACTGGGAAAGAGTTTCTAACAAATTTTTTCCGATCGTCGCTCCGGCAGCCCCTGTAATGAACTTATAATTGTCTCGGCGACATGTAAGTGCCCTTTCGAAAAATAACTTTGTAACGGCGATAATGTGGATAACTTCTTGAAGATGATCGCCTGTTCGCTATCGGGGTTTTGAATCCCACTTTTAAGCAACTGGAGTTATTTGCATTAGGAAAAATGACGCACAATTTTTGAATACCACTTCGCGGACAAACGGGTTTTGTGGTATTTTAGCTGAAAGGGTGGGTCGTGTGGGTGCGAGTAAGTGGACGACAAAAATTCGAATGAAAATAGAAAATTCGGGACATTTTTCCCAGGTGAAGAGGAGAATCGGAGGACGGACTCGTGTACATTATTGGGAGTTCCTACATTGTTGTTTATCCGCGATGACTGGCGTGGGCGGGGGATACGAGACACGTGCCGCTCCCCACTTTTCCAGTCCTTTGTCATCGGATTCGATCGTTCCTACCTACGTCAACATCGACGGATCCACTAGGGCCTTATGAATACATCCGAACTCCGTTTTTAACTGAAAATATCGAAGTAATTATTAAACAGCGAATGCACTCGTGGGGTTCGTAAAATGTGGAGGAAACCTGTCGTTGAATCCCTGGAGTACCACGTCATAAATGACTAGACTACGGATCTTTACGCAAAATAAACATTGTTTGCATATATTGCATGACACAGGAGTAGGAGCGAAATAAAAACTTCTTACTGCTTTTTAATTATCTTTTTAAGGGGTGACTCGTCTCGAGGATTGCAAGAGTGCGGGATTCACACGTTCTCATTTCTCGATAATACAAAAATGGAGTTTTCCAGCGGTCGAAATCGCTAGATAAAAGGATCGATCTAAGCCGCAATCGCCCTTGAAAGTCCTATTTTTACGTTTACGAGGCGTAGTTTTCATTATTCAGCAGCATGTAGCAGAATAATGCAAATTACGCCTCGTAAACGAAAAAATAGGACTTTTGACTCAAACGTTTTGAGGGCGACAGCGCCCTAGATCGATCTTTTATCTAGCGTTTTTAACTACTGAAAAACTCCATTTTTGTATTCTCGGAAAATGAGAACGCGAATCCCGCACCGTTGAAATCCTGAAAACCAAGTCTACTGCCGTTATGCGCCTCGGATAGTACCTAAGTTACGCCCCTGAGGAGCTCGAGCACTATGGACGCCATTGAGGGCGAGACACGCGGCTGGGTCGTGTGGGCGTAGCTTCGAAAATTGCTCGTTGCAAGTTAATGATGTCGAGCATCATAAAATAGGGCAATGAAGGTAACCTAAAATTACCATAACGGTAGGTAACGCAAGCGAAAGAATAGAAGGATTGCCAAGTCCAACGGTCAAGGTAATTTAACTTCCAAGCAAAGGAAGTAAGTAAGGTATTGTTGTATAGATTTCACACTAGTACAGAATTAGTTATTTCCCCAAAAGCGAGTGGCAATTTGCTGGCCTCTAAATGCCACCAATAAAGTGCGTTTTACACGGTATAGAAATTGTAAGTGGATTAACATTTGAATTTTCCATCGCATGGAACCGGCTAATTGGACTACAGTGAACTTTGCAGTCGTTGGGGTTAGGAGGTGTGATAGACAATGGATAGCAGGTTATAGCTTGCGACCATTCCACGAAGATCGATTGTTTTATTGTACCAAATTCCCCCAATATCTCAATTAGATAGCGTGATTCGAAGCATACAGAAAATGCCACAAAAATGAATGGAAGTAAATATGTACAGGTGAAATCCAATTATAGCAATTGTGGATCGTGTGCCAAACGCGTGCCAAACGCGGTACGCTATATCGAATCACGAATACGTCACGCCCATTAACGCACTGAAAAATGCGAGTGATCGTTAAACACACGATCGTCCGTGGTTATCGACACGACGGGAGTAATTAGCGTCCGGTTACGTTGCCCTACGAATATTCGTTAATCTAAACTAGCTCGTTAACTAACTCGGTTCTCTGAAAAACCATGGTCGACCGTCCGTAAAACATTACGGATTTCTCTGCAGACCATCACTTTTTTAAATTATTTTATTCTAGTCACTTTGCTGACCCTGTAATCGCATTTGTTCATCTGCTGCAGCACTTTTTCCGTCGCTGTACATAAAAAAAAGAATATCTTTGCCATGCCGTTTTACAAATAACGCGTTCCGCGAGGAACCAGGTATATTCTCTGCCTCAGAAAATTTAGTATCAATGCCAGGATCTTATTTTTCAGCATCGGCATTTATTTGTTAAAATAAAAACGCGATAAAAAGCTTCGAACTTGTTCTTCAGTTTTCGATACGTCCATATCCAAATACTGTTTCGCATAAAATCGGTGCAAACGAAAAGTCCCTTTTGATGACTAGACGAGCTCTCATAGTAAAAACGAAGGGCCAAATTGCTGTGTATTTTGAAATTATAGGAAGCGAACAATAATGCACGTGAACGCATCGCACAACGTGATAAAAATGTTTGGAAAAACTGCAAGTTGTCGGAATTGCAGAGAAAATACTGAAAGTTGTATTTTCCAACTTTTTTATGTGGGCTTATATGGAAAATTTAGAAAACACGTTTCGTAGATCTATATCGATTGAACATATTCTGACAATTTCATCAAAATCGGTCGACGTTGTAATGAGCTACAAACGTTTAAAGATGGTAAAAATTGCAGTTGTTCACGATTTTCGGCCTCCAACTGCAGTAATTCTAAGGATTACTTTCACAGTGCATACAACTTACACAGATCTACGAAACGTATTTTTTAAAATTTCAATATAGGCCCGCATAAAAAAGTTTGTAAAATGCAACTTTTAGTATTTTCTCTACAATACTGACCAAATGCAATTTTTGGAAAAATTTCTTTTCTCATCCTCTGGTAAACTAATTGCTCTAGCTTCCCAAAAAAGTTCAAATCGCATAGTCCAATATTAACAAAGTTATCGTTTTTTTTAGAGCGTCCGAATATTAATGGGAGTCACTGTACATGCAAAGCTTAGGAAACGGATCCCCCTTGTTCGTCGAGAATTGAATTTTACTGTCTCAAAACTGTACTTTCCATATTTAATATTTATTTGGTATCAGGCGCTTGGACCTCCCTATTTTTGTATTCCGAGTAAACAATAAATTTTTCAATTAAACAAGTATATTTGTTTAAACAATATTTTTGCGTAAACAATTATTTGTTTAAACAATTAAAAAATTTTTTTCTTGGTTCTTAGTATATTATCGGAAGAAATTATTATTAAATCAACGTTGTGTCATAATTCATAACCAGACTGCGGATCTTTATGCAAAATAAAAAATGTTTGCATTGATTGCAAGACACAGGAGCCAAATAAAAATTTCATTCTTCTTTTGATTGTTAAGGTGAAACTACAATAAACTGGTGGTCTTAAATCTTTTTAGTACCCCCATTCTTTCGAATTGTACGTATCCATTTTTGTCATAAATGCATAAAATCCGCAGTCTAGTCGCAACGTAATTATAAAAGCGACACGTGCTACATCTCTTAACGTTCACTTAAGTCTTTCAATAAATTCACGAATCCACAAATGGTTCAACCAAAATGTAGTACATTGTTCATCGGACATTTATCAAGATTAAGTAATAAAAAATTGACAGTGATGTGACATTTAGAAAAATGAGGAGTCGGGTAGGAGGTAATAAAAGTTTGTCTTTTGAGGTGTTAGCGGAAAATACGGATCACCAAAGGAAGACAATTCATGGTACTTTGAGGACACGTCAAGGAAAGCAATTTGAAACGGGACTTACGAAGGGTATTTCTAAAAGGATTGTATTGAAGACAATTGTTGAGTTTAGGGCGGGTTGGGTAAAAGTGGAGCATATCCGTGGCTTTCCGGGGAGGGTCAGTTAAACGACCAATTTGCTTCAAAGGGATTCGTCCGGTTAGAAAATTTGTAAAGAGAGCGGTAGTAAGTTAATTGCATTATTTATTATTCGAGCAGGACTTGTCAGACTCCTTCACCCGGTGAATATTTTTTCGGTATTCCTTTCTGGTCGTATTTATGGGGCTACTAGCAAGAAAATAGCACGGAGAGCAATTCGAGGAACAATATGGCCCGCAGGTTTAGGGTCCGTGCTTGCAAAAGGGTGTACGTGGACTTTAAAACCATTAGTACGATCCTAGAAACGCTTTGCCTTGAAAAGACAAAATCACCGGACAACTTTATTATAATTGCATTTTACGTCGAACTTCTGAAAACTGGGGACATGTCAAATTTATCATGAAGATCGTTAATTTCTGGGGAATAGTTTCTGTAAGATCATTCTTGTATTTCGAAGTCACTGCAATATCACAGAAAATTGCTTCTTTTGTCAGGAACTACTAGGGCTACGTTCATTAACTTTTTTTGTTCGATTCCTTATTTTCTCCTGCATATTTTATCCATGTTTTCCAGAATATTGCTTTCTTCAAAAATTATTTTGCTGTGAGTGCATTTTTGAAATAGTTTTCTTAGGACCAAACCTCGAAAATTTGTCAAAAATATAATTTCGAAAATTTTTGAAAACACTATTCATTATCGATACTCTTAATGATTCCTTTCTATGATATACTTTTGTTATATACCGTATGTATCGTATTATATGTTCAACTTTCATTCTCTACGTCACACAGTGGGACAAACCGATGAATTCTGTGTAAAAAAAAGAACTTTAGATAGAAATAAGATAGAGCGATGATTTTTTTTTGGTTGAAGCTGAAACATTGCAGAATATGGGGAAAATGAGAGATTATGGTACAAACGTTTTTTAACCTTGAAAAAATTCATTTTATGGAACATTTATTTTATCGCCAGAAGTGCTTTGTTCGCAAAAATTAATTTTTTGCAAAGTCCTGAGCTCGTAGACAAATTTTGAGACCATATTTGAAATCAACGTGGAAAAACCTACTGGAAATGATGCATAGCATGTAACCGCCGAATATTTTTACATCAATTAGGAGAAGAACTATGTATTCTAACAATTCAAAATCGAGCATCAAATGTCCAAATAATGCGATGTTTGTCATCAAAATTAGCTATAGACATAGACAGTATGCATATATTGTTGTTACATGCAAGTGGTAGAAGAAAAGTTGTAGGAGCGTGCCAAATATGTTACGCAGAACCTAATAAAAGACGCAGAAAAACAAGAAAAAGTTGTCAAAAGTGCATGGAACCAGTTTGCGATGAACATGCACACACAATTACGATATCTAAAACTTGTCATGTCATTAATTAATTATTATAATTTAATATTTTACGTTAATAAACAAGTAGCATTAAGAATTTTGTATTCTGTATAATTTTTATCCAAAATTTCCATTAGAAATACGTCCAAGTATGATTTTGTCCCAAAGAATGGGGATCTAGAACGGTTTTGCAATATTTTGTCAGGAACATTACAAATTACTGAAGGAAATAAGGAAAAGGGTACCCGGTTGACTACACAAGGGTTAAAGTGTGCGCGGAAATAAGAATAAAAAAAAAACAAACAAAAAATTTTTCAAGCTTACAGTTTCTGAGGAAAGGAACATTGAATATTGGAAAATTATGTACAGGTATACAATGTCCGACTCGCCATAACAAAAATGTCTTTAATAAGAGAGAGCGAGAGAAGAGGCAAAGGGGGCGATGCCCCGAATTTTTAGTTTTCCCTCGTATAACGTGAAGCAAAATCGGAAAGGCGAAGCCTTTCTCCCTTTTTGCCGAGAGGAAAAACAAGGTCGAGGAAAGGTTGGCCAAGTGCGTGGCTCGGGACAGAGTGAAAAACTAGGGGTAACAGTTAGAAATTCATGTATATCCCCGTCACCTCTTTCCGCTCCTCTTTTTGCGCCAGCGTTTTCGGACCCAGTAACAGTTTAACTGTAAAAGCGTCGTAAATGCGGCAGACAGAAAACCGTTCCGTCCCGTTGGAAAAGCAGATTAGAGGGAAAGGGTTGCAAGGGATTTTTTGATGAAGCCTTCACGGTCTCGAGAATTTTTTCCTCCCCGCCCCTGTACCCGACAACGAAAGGGTTAAAGGACGATTTACAGGCTCCTTCGGCCTACCTGTCTCTCTCGCTCGCTTGAATACCCTTGAAGCACAGGCGCGCGCGTGCTCGCCGCTTTCCCGTTTTCTCCCATAAAACACGTTAGGGAAATGGTGAGCTGTCTTGGACGAAACCTTGGAGCGTCGCTCCCCCGTTTTTCTGTAATTTTGGATCTCGACTAATGGCTTCGGTTGTCGGATGTTTTCCGATGACGGGGAAAGGGTGCGATCCGTCCGATCGGAGAGAAAGCAGACCATTCCCGACGGAAAAAGAAAAGGGCGAGAACGCGCACGCGTTTCCTTTTTCCGGAGGGAAATCGCCGACGCCAATTAGAGAGGATTCCTCGTATTTTTAAACGAAACCGATTCGAACGCACCAGTCCCGACGAGCGTACACGCCTCCATGCTAAACCGATTAACCCCTTGCGAAGGGCGCGAGTATAACGGCACTGAGTGGCCTAATAGTCTGTAGCGCGAGCAACACTTCTAGGTCTAGACATACGAAAATATACAAGAAACAGAAGCCTCCTTTGATGTTCTTTTTTAACCTTTCTACCGAGTGACTTTTCAATCGTCAATTGCGTTACGAAGTCCTAAGACAAATAAAACTGAAATGATCAGAATATGTTAACACATTCGACGTAAATAAGATGTAGTTTATACCAGTACGAATACTGTGACGCGGTGAAGTGAAAGTGTCGAGTTATTGAAAAACGACAGCGATCTTGATTGATGAATTATCTTGTCATCTCCAGTCAACACGTCGAGTGGCACGCTCATGGCCACAAAAGTCTCACAGAATAACTTAGTCAATAATACAAGAACAGAGAAGAGAAAATTTATCATAACAATAAGTTTTATAATATTCTCATACTTTGTAGATCTCAATAAAATTTGGTATACTTCACCCTTTGCACTCGGAACTATATTAACTGGAAAATTCTATATTTATTCTTTTCTTTGTACGAATATGAAATTGATATAATACCTGATATGATACTTGAATGTTTAGTAATTGATCAGATACCAACATATTTAATAATGCAAACAATATTTTGGATAATGGCACAGCAATTTCCGTGCCGAGCCGTTTTTGCTTGACAATTAAACGAACTTATGTGTTTTGTTCTATTGTTTACAATTCCTCATTCTTTTGCTCGAAAGATATTCTCTGTTGAACATTAAATATTCTCTGTCTAATCTGTTAAAATTGTTATAAAATATATATGTTTCCAACGCATTAAATAAATATGTCAGCGTTACCAGCAGGAGAGAGCGGTACGCGTGGTCCGAATGAATAGTTCAACATGTAGCATCGGTGGTACACGTGGAACGGAACGCGTGAATAGATTATAGCGAAAATAGATTTTCTAGTTTATGAAAAAAATTGTGTTGTTGCAATAATTTCTACAATGCTCGAAATTCTTGGACAAATCGAACAATTCGCCGTTACGTTTGTATCATCGTATATGGAAGTCGAAGGTGACCGTGATCGAAAGAGAATCCTCGAGAGAGAGAGATACATGAAAAGAAAACAATTGGCAAACAAGGTGACGATTCTTCGGATGACGGTGGAGGATAAAAAAGGAGCGACGGCAGTGTGGGGTTGACGGAGAAATGGCATTGGTGGGAGGTTGTCCAGGAGGGTAGTGTTTCGCAAAATGTCCGCAAACCGTGGAACGTGGGGAGCGGGTCGTAGGCAAGTGGAAGGTTGGAGGGGTTTTGCAAAAGGTGTATGAATCGGAAACCCGGATGTAACCGGCGCTCCGATTGGCCGGGCGGTCTCGGCCGAGTGGAGAGGGTAGCAGCCCCCGTAGGACGACCGCGCTCTACAAATACGAGGCTTCCGCAGTTTGGGACTTAGTACTAGTACCGCAGTCGACCTCGAGCTTTCCTGTGGAACTCGAGGACGGATCGAGGAGTCGGTCGCGCGACCAACGATCGTAGTATCTACGAAAAAGTCTTCGAAGTATTTCGTTAACAGTATCGGCACATCGGCTCGTAGTAATTTGGATATACCAGCCTAGTATTACAGTGTCCGTCATTCGTGGTGCACAGTGTACACGGATCATTCGTCAATCTGAAGCCTTCCGAAGTTTCTCATCTATATTTTTTGGGTGCGTATCTGTTATTTTTGTGCGAGTTACTTGCGAGCGGATCGTCGAGCGGTGTTCACCGATTGTTTCACGCGGGCCGATCGATCATCGTTTTTATTTGATCGCGTGGTTTTTTGCGCCGTTCGTTTGTCAGTTCGCTAAAAGAATACATCGAGAATCGACGACTTTCTTCGCAGTTCCTTCCGACAACATATTTTCTGGGAATTGTTCGAGGACGTTCGCACGGCGAGCGGCATGCTCGCGAAATCGGCCGTTGTTTAGTTTCGCGTGTTTCGAAAAGTGTCGGGGCTCGGTGTCGACGTTAGAAACAAACATCGAGGAAATACAATATGTCGACGTCGACGATGGGAAAGCATCGGGGAAACAAACGAGCGGGGGATTGCCTATGAACTTTTTCGTCTAGGATTGTCTCTGGTTATTTTCGCGTTCGCCATTGCGTCGCCGATCGGTTACTCTGGTCCCGGCGACGCGGTTCCGCTCCCCTCGCTTTGAAATTTTCTGTGCGTTCTTTTAACGATCCTTCGCTCTCAAGCTCGGAGAACTGTGCTTTTTCCAGCAGGGCCGATCGAAATGCCGTGGCGGGCCTCGATTTTCTGGTTTTCTTGGCCGCGTTGTCGCGTTTTTCCCGTGGATACGCGGAATCGAAGTTCTCGGCACTGTTTCCCCCCGTTTCGTCCCTTCGCCCCGCCGCTTTTCTATTTACTGTTGTGATCGTGGTTGGAATTTCGAAAGACGGGCTTCGCTTCGACCTTTGCCAAAGTCTTTTTTCTCCTTGCTCGGCCGAAGACGGGAGAAGGTGGCACGCTTTAATCGACTCGTAAACGTCCTTACTACGGAATGCGAGGTCTCGCGAACGTGCTTGCCGCGCCGAAAGAATTTCGCAGGCCCGATTGTTAAAGCTCGCCGATCGAGAACGTTCTTCTCCGCGATCCAGTTCGCTAAACGAAGAGGAAAATAGGAAAATTGGGAAAGCTCTCTTTCTTTCTTTTTCCGTGTCTGGCTTTCGCTTTCGGAGGTCATGGTAAGCATATTTGCTCGCGGTGGACGGATAATTGCGTCTCAGGATTCAGCAGGAAGCCTTCGGTTTCTGCAAGGGTTGTTTGTTTTCGGCTCGGTCACTCGTAAAACAGGCGCGAGGCTGCTTCGAATTTTATTTACGACCCGTCGTCTTACGGGGTAGACGGTACAATGAAATTTTGTTCGGAAGTCAAAAGCGGAATCTCCCAAGCAACCCGGTCTCCTGTCGACGGGCTTTCAAACCGTGTGCTCTACTTGAATAAATCAGCGAAGGCCTTAACCGGCCCTTAACCGGCCCTGAACCATGGTACCGTTGGACCCTTGAGCCGGGCAATCGCCGAAACAATTCTTGAAACATCCTCCGAAACTACTGACCACCATAAATTATCGTTTACTCGTTATTGGATCGCCGTGGTGACGAAACGCACTCGCTCCGAAAACTTTACTTTGTTACGTCAAAGAATTATTGTCAACACTCTACTAGTATTTCCGAAAACTTCCTTCTTTTGATAGACGAATCTAGCAAATAAAATTAATTACATACCTCGCTGCTCTTTGCTAATCATTTTAGTGTAACTTTATTTATTCACGAAGGTCCGCAGTTCACTCGTTAAAAATCTCTGTGTCGGTCATCTTTTCCTAAAATGCATAGGAAAAAGAAATAAGAATTCTAGTTTATCGCTTGAAATCTCCGTTAAGAATCGGACTCGATATTCTGTTACAGTTATGCGATTTCTATTCCTAGAAGAAAAAGAAGTCTCTTTCGTGTATATTTTCTATAACGGCCAAGTATCGATAACGAAGGAGAATTTTATTTCGGTTACCAAAGGAAATTGATAAGATATCCAGTAAATTCTATTGAAAATGTTAAAGGATTCAAAGGGTTGTTTAATGTATCGAAACAATAGTTTTCAAAGAAATTGCCGAGATCGCATAAATTAATGAAAGTATTGTTTATTTCTGTCGCAACATTCAAAGTCGGAATCGTAACGAATATTCAAATAAAAACCAGCGACTCGATTCGAACGATACCGAAGACGCGTGTTCCCTTGAATGACTCCGAGCGAATTCAATACAATTCCCACTATTGTTTGTTGCCCCGCTTGAATAAATTGGCCTAGCCATTCTCGCACGCCGGAATGATTTGTTCTTGTAGGGCGTTCAAGGCGAAATGACGAGTCGAGGGTAACAGACAAACATTGTCGAATGATTTTACCGGGAATTTGCTTTAGAACGCGGCGCGTTACCTACGAGCAGGCAGAACGGTACGAACGAGAGAGAGATAGAGACAGGGTTATTTGTCGCAGTCGTACCCTTCTTCGCGGAAACTCTTACAATCTTCGTAAATGCCCAACCCTTTACACTCTCATTGTGTCCCAGCTTTTCACCTGTCTTCTTACGGTATTCAAATTTTTCGACATTCCCACCCCCGATATTTCACCATCTGGTCACCAACGGGACTTTACTATCCGCCGGCGCGGTTCCTCGTTTGTTTCGACAATAGCTCGAACCATAATTTTTGTGGAAATCCCATGTAATTATTTCATTTCTCTTGCGGTACTCGGAAATGAGACACGTTATTGTGTTTATAACTTGGAGAACTGGTTTAGCATTCAATGTTATTGATACAGATTGTTCTGAACAAATATTTTCGATTCTACGAAGTACTTTCTATGTCCTTTCGAAGATGACACCATGAACATTCATTTAATTGTTGTCTCTTTTTTCTGTGAACAGAGCTTCAAAATGCGAGGGCAGTGGGATGTGGCGAAACCTCTCGTACAAAATCTGAGTCAGCTGCAGCAGCAGCAACAGCAACAGCAACAAACCATTGACGAAGAGCGACGTCAACCCCTCTACTTGGCAACAACCACGCCCGCTTGGGGTATCGTTGATAGAAGCATGGTGAGTAATCGTTTCAACCCCTCTCCGATCGAATCGCCGCTCGTTTTCTCTCCCTTTCTCGCCTACTCCCAATTTTATTCGTCCCTCTCTTTCTCTCTCTCCCCCCTCTCTCTCTCTCTCTGTTTGCATCTCACCCTCGAGCCACCCTCGCGCTGTCGTTGTCTCCTCTTTTTTTCCTTTTGATCCCCATGTGCGCCGAGTTTCGCCAGCCTCTCGTTCATCCCCTTCCGCCATCGACAAAATGTCGCGTTTCTGTCGGTTCAATGGACCCGTGCTACCTCTCGACAGTCTTTTCCATCTCTAGAGTTGCGAGACACTGTTCTCTCTTCACCTATTCTATTCGCTACTCGCGAAATAATTCAAGCATCAATTTCAAGATTTCAATCATTTCAATAAGTAGAAAATAATACATTGAAACTGTTACGTTTCTTAAACCAGTGTACTTCCAAGATTTCAATAAGTAGAAAATAATACATTGAAACTGTTGGGTTTTTTGAACCAGTGTACGTCTTAAAACTTCACCTACTCCTTTAATATCATAAAGGCAAAATATCAGCAGTCTAAATAACTACACCGAAAGATATGAAAGATATCCTTCCATAAAATGTTTTCTGTTCAACTGGAAGAGCTGAAAAATCAATCATCTGACCGTGGACGTGTTTTATTGCAGAAAGAGGAGGCAATGGAAGAAAAGAACAACGATTCAGGTGTGTCACCTGATCATTATACGAGCTCGAATGCGAACAGCAGCTTCTCGCCGAGTAGCATTACCTCGCAAGACTCGACCACGATGCAGTGCAACACGTTCGACTATTCCCCGCAGAGTATGTCCAAGAACTACGCCTCTCTGGCCGAGCAGGCGATGGACGTAGTGTCCAGCACGGCAAAGTCGTGCTCCGAAGATTTGATGTTGGAAGAGTACATCATGAAATGTCCTATCTGCGCGGTCATCACGACAACCAGGTAACTATCGATACAAGCACTATCAAAATCGCCGTGGACGTAAAGAAAATCGCCAAGATCGAGAGTAAAATAATTAGTTCAAATTCAAGAATTTGTACGTTTGTAACAATCGGACTTGTCTCTATTTCCAGATTGCAATTCAGCGAGCATCTGCCCACGCACTGCATGGATAAAAGTGACGGGCCCGAATTTATGAGGAAAGTACACGAGCAGCTGATGAATTCGGAACTACAGCAGCCGGGTACTAGTTCGTCCCCTACCCAGGGTAAACGTACCGAGCAGGAACACGAGGAAGCGGATGCTTTGCCCCTCGTGATCTCGCAGGGCAAAGTGAAAGTGCACCGGTGCAAATATTGCAACCATATTGCGATAACCAAGACGAAGTTGTGGGAGCATAAACGCATCCACATCAGGAAAGATAAGATGCTCAATTGCCCGAAGTGTCCGTTCGTCACCGAGTACAAGCACCACCTTGAGTATCATCTGAGAAATCATTTCGGTTCGAAGCCGTTCAAGTGCGACCAGTGCAGTTACGCGTGCGTGAACCAGTCGATGCTGAACAGCCATCTTAAATCCCACTCGAACGTCCATCCGTACAGGTGCGCGGATTGCCCGTACGCGGCCAAGTACTGCCATACGCTGAAGCTCCATCTACGAAAGTCCAAGCACCGGCCGGGGATGGTGTTGAACGCGGACGGTTCGCCTAATCCGTTGCATATCATCGACGTCTACGGGACGCGACGAGGACCGAAACAAAAACCGACCAAACCAAAGCTGCAGAAGCAGGAGATCGCCCAGAACAGCACAGTGACGACCAACATCAATTGGCAAGGTGTTTCTACATCGCCAGTATCATCGCCTATGATAGACAATTTGCCCAACACTTCGATGAACGGTATATCTGGTATAATGAATACCATAAATACCACAAATAACGGTGTGAACCCTATAAACGGTATGGGTGCCATCAACGACATCAATGCTATAAATTCGATGAATAGCATGAATCCAATCGGAGGTCTGAACGTAATAAATCCAATCGGAGGTATGAACGGTATAAATCCAATCGCAGGTCTGAACGGCATAAATCCAATCGGAGGTCTGAACGGCATAAATGCAATCGGAGGTCTGAACGGAGGAGTCGTTCCGAATCGGCAGATGTCGTACCAGTATAACAAATTGTACTCGCAATTTCCTCCGGTTCAGTTCTCGACCTCCGCGGAGAATCAGCTCGGGCAACTGAAGCCCGCGGCGTTGATGGAATACGCCAAGTCCACCGCACACGAAGAGTTGCCTCAGAACCTAGTTATGAAATGTAAGGTGGCTTCAACAGCCAATGAGATGCACTATTCGCCGTCAGAGCAGACCGAGGTGCTGAATCTAGAGGTAAAGACGGTCCCGTTGGACCTGAGCAAATCTTCCATAACCAGCCGAGCTCAGAACAAACCGGCGCCGCCTACGCTCGCTGTCAGAGCCACGGGGACCAGTAGACGCAAAGGCAAAGCAGTGAAGCTGGATCGTAGAATGATCGAAGAGGACACTGACGAGGAACAGCAGCTGAGATCACCCCAGCTAATGCAAACAGCGCAGCAGACCCGGCAAGGGCCATCGAATTCTGAGCCGTCCTCTTCCAGCGGTCCAAGACCCGGCGATCCGAGCTTCAGCGGGTCTAGCTCCGACGGTGCAGGTTGCAGCGGTGCAGGTTGCAGCGGTGCAAGTTCCAGCGGTGCAACCTTCAGCGGTCCAGGTTGCAGCGGTCCGAGCTCCAGCAGTCCGAGCTCCAGCGGCGCAACGGAGAACGATGACAACGATCCTGAAGAACCTACTGATTACTACTGCAAGTACTGCGAAATTGGGTTCGCAAATATCGTGATGTACACCGCCCACATGGAGTACCACGGTCTCAGCGATCCCCACATCTGCAAAATGTGTGGTTTGAAGTGTCCTGAAAAAATCTCTTTTTTTCTGCACATTGCCAGGTCTAAGCATACGTAGCCCAAATTGGATGGAACCTGGTCGTTCTGGAAGTTAGAAGCTCTGGGCATGTTCCTCGAGAATGTTCCTCGAGAACGTTCCTACCTGTAGTACATCGTTCGCTTCTTCGAGGGACGTGAGTACTCCAACTGCCTCGATCAGAATTAAAAATTTGTACACACTCGTACGTATTCATTTGTACTATGCAGATAGAGAAAGATATTTATATTTACATATACACACATAGATATATATATATATTTTGATATATGTACATATACTTAGATACTGTGATATAGACCCCGTTTAGACACGACGGAAACCGCGCGGATGGAAACCATGCAGACCAACCGCGCAAGGCTAATGCACATCGGCGTGCTCATATTGGATCACACCCGAGTGCGCGGACCAACAATCCAAAACGCAAAACCGCGCGGTTTCCGCCGTGTCCGAATGGGGTCGAAAGCTGTTGATGATACTCGGTGGAGGCGGGCTGGAACGGGAGTCGAAACGGCAGCTTTTAACAGATCGCAGAGTCGAGCAAACTAAATTGTCTTTCAATTGTTTCTCCATTGTTCTTCTATTATTTTTATATAGAATAATCTTTTCTATATGCATGGTAGAAAAAAAAGGAGTAGAGTGTTGTATTGCTCGGCTCCGGGGTCCGTTGATCAGATTTTTATTTTTTATCGAGGCAAGACTCTCGTTCCAGAACGCGAATTCTGATGTGATGCGCATTGATTGCGAGTTAGTCACGATGTACGGCGGTTTTTTCTGACAATGAGATAAAGGGGGACGCGACGACAGTACAGAGATTTGCTGATAGAGGATCGACGCGGAGTGTTCAGAAAATAAGACGTGCGTTTGATTCTAGTCCGAAGCATGGTGTTGGGAGACGCCCGTGTGTCGGCGATCTCGGTGTGTGCAATCAAACTAGAGCTGTGCTAAACACGGTGGCGATGAGATGTAACGAATGTGCTTAGCTGTCGCGTGTCCACGCTCCTCCTTTTTACGATGAATTTTGCGACTTTTTTTCGATCTTTGCGGAACGTGAGCGGACGGAAGAGTCGGTCCCGAGAGCGGTTTTCAACGCGAAACTTCGAAACGAATTCTTAGCTTTTTCACCCCAGTTGACGTTGCCGATTACTCGGTGCCTTTTTGTGGCTTTCTTAGATTTTTTAAGTTCACTCACTCCGGTAGCCCAAGCTATTCGGGACATTTCACAGCCTCTTAATCCTTTTAGGAGTTTTTCGTTCTCATTTTTTTTCTCTCTTTTCTATTTTTATGTTTTATTATTTTGATTTGCACCCCCTCCCCCTCCCCCCACCCTCAACCCTCACTGACGAGAAGTGTACGGCGTTGGAAGTTCGTCGGTGATTGTCGATTCATTTTAAACATCTTACTTTGCTTCTTCTTACCCGTCGACCCGTTCGGCGTTCACCACGATGTCTTATACCGCGTCTTTATTAGATCCCCACCGACGGGATTTACATTGTAACGCGGCTATATTGTAATGCGGCTATATTGTAACGCGGCGGTATTGTAACGCGGCGATAGCCAGTTCCGATTTTTTTACGAAGGATCGATCGATCCTTCGATGTCGAGCTTCAACCTCGTGCTCGCGTCCACGAGAATTTATGGAAAGAGAAAAAGGGAAAGGAAAAGAAAAAATTAAAAAGACAAAGGGAAAGAAAAAGTTGGAAAGACAAAGGAGAACAAAAAGAATGAAAATGTCAATTATTATATAAATAGTATATACCGAACGACTATATTTTTGAATACGAGAGTTTCCATAATGTCGGAATCTCCTGCGCGCAATAACGTGGAGGACCACGCACACAATTTATGTTCATTTTCTTGATTTTTTTTCCACGCCGACGGCGAATGCGTTTCTTCGTTACCATTTCCACGGGCGAGTGGAAAAATCTGAGAGTTTTGTTTGCGTAACGTTTTGTCGATTGGTCAAAGTTTCGGCGGAATTGCCATCATTCTTTGTCTTTTTTTGTATTTTTTGATTTTCGAAGGAAGAGGCACTTGTCACTATTTGCCTTCCACGATCGAGTAAGTCGATCGAAATTATGGATCTCCTAATTGTAGCATAGGATAGGATAGTTTAGCTTTAGTAGTGTATCTATTACACATTCCTGTTTGTATACTGTATTTTAAGTCTTTAGATAAAGATGTATGTAACAACAATCTTACAAAATACAGAAATTATTTATCTAAGTACTTACTTTCTCTTTCAACCTTCCTTCCTACGACTCGTTCCATCATAGATTAACCCTTCTACCCATTTAGTGCGTTTCTTTCAACTTCTTAACACTAATCGTGCTGGTTACAAAATGTGTCGGATATACATTGTTTTATAAAAATTACAAGACTGAACTTATTTAGATTTTTCAAAATGATTCCCGATGGAAGCATCTTTATAATTTCAATAATTAAAAAATAAAAAAAATGTGAAACCGGTCGTGGTACGTTTAGTGTTAATATTCCGGCTCCTAGAAGTTATCCCCCACTTATTGAATTAAATAATTTCGAATATTAGAACTATACTTACATAATTTAAAAAATACGACAAAAAATTTTTAAAAAACGCGATTTTTTTAGTAGCCCGCCACTATTAATTTTTGTCAATTTTCTGCGTTGTGCCCAGTTGTGTTAAGTTGTGCTAAGAATGTGCTAAAGTATTTCTCGAAAAGAATAATAAATAAAGAAGTTATGTGTGGTAAATAATAGTTTTGGACACATGCAATTAACATTTACGTTAGTAACAGTTTTCCGAATAGTATATATGTAATCATATATCTGAGTCGTGCTAGCCAAGCACAAGTCAGCACAACTGCCAGTTTCTCTAACACAAAGATATTAACCCTTTGACTACAATGGACGACATATCGCACGACGACATAACGCATATAGCTATTTTCATAAAGCTGCGATAGCTGCATGCTGCTAAATAATGCAAATTACACCTCGTAAACGTAAAAATAGGATTTCTGAGGGTGATCGCGGCCGAAATTGATCTTTTATGAAGAAATGTTAAGTGATGCCGAGAAGGAATTTTTAAAACGTGTATAAAAATGCATTATGAACAATGGTGGACACGTAGAAGAATATTTCTTTTTCTTAAATGAAACATTGACAAGCGCAAAAAATAATGAAATTGTTTAATTAATGAACTGAACAATTTACTTGCTTTATTTATTTCGGGTTCACAACAACTAACTAATAGTTACTATAATACTGATAACCAGATACTACCATTACCTACTTAAGAAGTTACAAATTTATAATATAATTTCTAATGTTCCATAGTTCCATTTCAAAAAATTAGTTTGACTTTGAAATCTCTCCCCACCGTTCGGGTCTTGAATAAAAATTTCACCATATGATTGTTCCCTTCGTATCGAACAATTTTTGTAATCAAATTTTCGTAACTTCATTGCGTCACGAGATATTTCCGTTTTCAGATATACGAAACACCCCGTACACAGTTTTCCATTTCGAATGATTGTTTTCTAAAAATAGAAATCAAAATACAGGTGAAGAAAATCGTGCGACTGTCGTTAGTCGTTACCGAGCGGTGCAATTTATCGGTCTCTCGCTTGAAGCTGGCACGCATCGCGATTTCTTTTGTCGCTGCAGATATAGAATTTCACGGAGAAAAGGTGGACTGTCCGTCAGCAAAAATGCTGAATATTTCTACAGGCACTTCGGAATCGCATGTCACATCCAAGGAAGAGAAGGAATTCGCGTGGGAGCCGGATCTGATCGGTCCTATTTTTAAGAACACCACTGTCGGACTGAGGGAGGTTAATTTCTTTCGCGTCGATATCCTCGTTTCGCTGGAAAGGTCCTACCGACGTGTTCACGATTTTTGCGCCAGGTGCTGTTCACCCATCAAAGCGACAAGTGCATCCGGAGTCTGGCTACTTTCGTTCCCGATGAGCTGATCTACGAGACGGACATCTCCAGGAAGAACTTTCGGAAGTTCAACGCGGTGTTGGCAATGATCGACGTCTCTCGGATCTTCGGCCTCTACAAGAAGTTCATGAGCGCCGAAAATGGCGGCAGCTACACGCTGCTCGAGATGCTGAACAGCATCATCGGCTGTATCATCGAGGAAGTCTATTACAGCGGGGGCGACGTTTTCAAGTTCTCCGGTGAGTACCCTTTCCTCCTTAGCTATAAAATGAAAATTATCGCAGCCTAGCTATTAGCAGGGCCGGATTAAGCCCCGTAGCAGGAGTAGCAAATGCTACGGGCCCCGCGCCATACAAACAAGCAGAGCCGGAACTAGCCGCTTCGGCGCCTGTGGCAACAACCTGGCATGCGCCCCTACCATCTATGTCAGGGCGTCAGGGATGGGCACGGGTGGGGCCCCTCAAACGCCTGCTTCCCCCACCAAGCTTCCTTTCCATGGCGCTCCTCGCGGCTCCGATGCACGAGGCCTGCGCACTGCTTGCCACGGACGAAGCGCGTCTTTCTTTCATAGTAACGACGGAAACTGGTGGGGGACAGTAGGCGCTACGGTGGGGACGGCTTTGCCTCAATTGAGGCAAAAATGCCCATCCCTGATCTATGTAGTATAATGGGAAAATATATTGAACTCAAATTTTTTTTCCATATCGTATAATTATTACAAATGAATGAAACATACGTATAAATGTATAAACCTTTAGAAAATTTTTGGTAATAGATTATTTATATCAAAACTTTTCTAGACTTCGCTTCCGCTAATAGGTTGATCATTTCATCGTACCGCGTTCCAGGCACTCCGTGCAATCTAAGATACCTTCTTGAATAAATATTGTTTATTTTCGCTAACCGATTTCGCCGTTAATCCCTAAATCTCCTTGCGAACCCTGGTTACTCGCGGACTAAAAGGCATCGCGAAATCGGTCCGTTACAATGCTTTCGGCACCCCGTCTTCCTGATAAAAATTCGCGCCTTTGCGCTGCATGTAAATAAAAAATTTGGCGTTGCGCCCGTGGCAGGTGCCACCTTCGCCACGCCCTAGTTCCGGCACTGCAAACAAGGGCCGATACATGAGCGCCTGTCTATGCCAGGGGGCACAGATAGTTTTCCTAAAAAAAGCTCATTCATTGTGGTTGTATGATGCAAAGCCTCAGGCCCCGCCATAACATTTGCTACGGGCCCCGCGCTTGCTTAATCCGGCACTGGCTATTAGTATGTTTTTTTTTCGAGCAGTAGAAGGTCTGATAGTGTTGTGGAGGATCGGCAAAGACGACTTCTTCTCCAGCATGGTGAACAACGTGATCCTGTACGCGCAGAGGATCCAGACTGTCGTCGGGTCACTCAATACCTTAATACCCGTGCCGAAGAGTACGTATTTCATCATCATCTATCGACGATTATTCCCTACTTTTTGAAAGAAAGTCTGTGGTCACAGCTATACTTGCTGTTGTAACAGCAACAGCGATTTCAATTGTGAACCTGCAACCCAGCCCCAGTAATGTAATCTAATAGTTTTCTTCAGGATTATTACACGAAATATGCTTTTTAAGCTTCCTTTTGGTACAGCACAATTACCGAAAATCCTATTAAAAAGCTTTCGATAGAAAACATTAACCAATCCTTGCCAGCACCCCCCACAGTTGTTCCAAATAATTAAAGAAAAATCTGTGCAACGTTTGAGCGCCCACAGATAACGGGAGAACGTGTCCCAAATGAGTTAAACATTAATATAATTAATTTAATTCTGATAAAATCGTGTTTCTCGAATATCTTCTATACCAAACCATTTACCGCGTGGAAAAGCATGTTGAACAAAACCTCGGACAAAACGATCTGGACAGGCTGCGTCTTTTATGCTTAATTTATTTCTGTTTGGAAAGATTTATAAGTTATATTTATGTTCAAAATCTTAAAAATTTCTGAGTTCCACTTTCTGAAGGGTCAAGGTTTTATTACTGTGTTTAGAGAAGTCTTGTAAAATGAACCGTTAATTATCGAGCTGAAACTTTGCACAGATTTGTTTTGTATTATCTGGAATAACTCTGGACGGTGCCGTAAAAGAAATTTTGAAACTCTTAGCTTCGTTGGCTCCGATCGCCGCTAATACTGTTCTATATAATATTTCGATAGTCGACATAGCAGTCTCCGCAGGCGAGATAATATTCTCCGTGATCGGCTACGATAAGGCCAGAGATTTCGTGGTCGGTGGCTCGCCGGTGACGGACCTGAAAATCTCCAAAAGGATATGTCTTGCTGGTGATTTGATCCTGGCTTCGAGCGCGTGGGAACATTGCGCTCCTAACCAGTACGAGTACGTGATCAAGGATTCGAGTAACGTGAAGGTACCAACAATTTCTCTAGAGCCACGTGATTCTACATTATTATTTTAATTATTGTGTTAGTGCAAAAGTTTCTGCCCGATTTCGTATTAACACTTTGCACTCCTTTGTCGAGTGTGACCCGAAATCCCAGAAAGGGAAATGCAAATGGAACGTGTTTTCATGTGTATATATTTGGTTCTTCGTAAGAACAAACATAAGTTCCACAAATATAAATTACAACGAAGTTTGGGAGCTATATTTAATATAATTAGCAAATAAAATTGTTTAAAATAAGTAGCAGTCAAGGAACTGTCTATTGAAGTAAATTTCAAATGGAACACTTAAAATAGTAGATAGTTGTTGGCAAAGAAAATTGAAAATTTAGCACTCTCTATAATCGTATTGATTTCTTTACTGAGTCTTTGCACAATTTTAAGAAACAATTACGCAGGATTATAGGATAATACCATATCGTTTGTACCATTAGTTTCTGTGCATGTCCCTTCTTCGTTATTCTTTGTTGTTATACGTGTAGTCCTTTATCCTTTTCTATTGTAAACATTTATGTAAGAGGACTTCGGTCCGTCTATAATAAATAAATAATAAAAAAATAATTCGAAGCGCAATAGGTTTAAATTCAACAAATTTGTGCACGAAATTTTGCACTGACCTAATATAATGTAAAAGACGCATCCCAACGATGATCACATTTGTATAACAGATCATCAGGGTACTCGGTATACGGATGGGATCGATAACTACGGCGACACGAACAACATCTTTTCACCGGAAAATTCCAGCCTCGGATTCTTCGGTCGGGGCCAATTATAATTATCTGAGCGAGGCCGCTTATTCGAGCAAGGCCGATACCGAAGGGGATGCTTCTGCGGAGAACGATGGAGCCGATGTGGAGGAAAAATGGAATCAATTTTCATCCATCTCCGGCAGGTCTCGATATTCGAATGAGAGTAACGAGCGTTTGCAAGGTCTGTTCATCTGTTCCCACCTTTTAATCTTAGTCCGGTATTGTAGATTCCTTCATTGACGCGTTCCTTGCCGAGCCGTTTCTGCTCGACAATTAAGCAAACTTATGTGTTTTATTCTGTACAATACATTTTTTATAATGACACCTTCTTTTGATGGAAGTATTGGGTTGGCGAGGAAGTAATTTCGGTATTTTGAGGTGAAAAAATAAACCCAATTTTGGTAAAATTTTGAAGTTTTATGAGTGTGGAATTATGAAGCTACCAGAAAGATGGCAAAACATCATCGAACAAAATGGAAAATATTTTGCAGATTAAAGTTCATTGTTTGAAAATAGAAATTGGTTTTTTATTTCATCTTAAAATACCGAAATTACTTTCTTACCACCCCAATATGTTCGACAGTGTTGAACTTGTTATAAGACATATGTTTTTGGCGTATATGCGCCACCATGTATCACGAATGGTACACGCGGTCTGAATGGATAGTTCAACGTGTACCATCGGTGGTACACGTGGCACGGAACGTGATCACCATGGACAGTAACCAGTTGAACGTTTCCAGCGGCCAGAGTTTCGATGATCGAAGCGCTAAAGGAACGCCTGGGCAAACATTTGGAGACGTACATGGCGAAGCCGGTGTTGTCCCAGGTATTTATATATTTATTAATTTATATTATTATATTGTATTAATTAATTTCGCATCGGTACTTATTACTTAACCTTCATTCTGTGTGCTACGATTCTAACGGTAACCGTGTACAGGGGTGTACACCCTCGCTCAAAAGTATATGAACATTTATTTTGTGTACTACAGTAATCGCTCCTTCGTTGTCCTGAATCGTGGGCACGATCGTTGTCCAGTGCCTACCCACTCCACTGCCTGTCAACGAGAGGATTAGGCCTGCGTGGATCTGGTCGCCAGATGTGTCCCAGGACTGTCTAGACCTGCGCAGAACGGAGAACAATAGGAAAGGAATATGGCAAGGGAATAAGGAGTTTTTTAAAGCCAGACAGTTGACTGCTTTTGACTGGGAATGCTTCTTTTTGTCATTTAACTAGCCGTTTCACTAAAGACGCAGTCATAAATCAAAAATAGTGTCCGGTCACGGTCGTTGTCCGCTCAAACCCCCGGCCTTTGGACAACGAAGGAGCTTTTACTGTAGTTGATTGTTATTAGACGGTATTTATTTTTCACATATAGCTGGGTAAAATAGAATTTGAAATATTAGGTGTGCACACTAGGTGTTCTTGTGTTCGTGTATTTTCACAATAAAAAAATAATACCGTATATGTTTCGAGAAACTGTTTTTTGTATGGAGAATATCAGGGTGCGTGTGCACTCCAGTACACAGTTTAGCGCAAGTTCCTTTTAAAGAGCCTCACTATTACAATAAATTCACCAATTTTGATAAAATTTGCTGGAACCTTCCGTGAAACATATCATAGATAGCATTCCTAGAAAATCTTTGGAAATTTTCCATTCGTTAGCTTCTTATTTCTGTTGTTATCAGTCTGTGTTCGCATCCCATACACAGAGTCGACAGAGTAAAGGTTAAAGGTCCTTGCCCACTAGACCGTACCCTCGGCGCGGCGGAGCGCCGTTTTGGATTGCCTCCTGTGTATTTCAATGGGAGTGCGCCCACTATACCTGTTGCAGGTATAGTACCCTGTTTTGGATTACCTCCTGTGTATTTCAATGGGAGTGCGCCCACTATACCTGATCAGGGTATAAAGAAACAGCCCGCCGCTCCGCTCCGCCGCGCCGAGGGTACGATCTAGTGGGCAAGGACCTTAATGATTCCAATGAATCTGAATTTCGATCCACCTGTTCGCAGATCAAGAACGAAGCACCCTTGCGGCAGCTCACGAAAGTGAAGCGACTCACCGTGATGTTCGTGAACATTATACCGAGCCGGTGTTCCGTGTACGAGCTAATTTCGTTGGTCGACGAGTTGTTCACGGTTTTGTTAAAGTACTTTCTTGGAACACAAGGCACGCTCCGCGCAACTCGGACAAGGAGACTTCGTCCACGTACACTACCGGTCGAAAGTATCACGTCACTGCGTAAATTCGGAGAAACAGGATATTTATAAGAAAAGCTTTTAAGAATGCCTTTAGAACGACCAAGGAAGATTTATTTGTTAAAAAACTTACGAGTACATAGTATGTTTTATATTTTGTATTATTTCGTTTTTATCAAGGGATCCGTATTAGGGTGGTCCTTAGCTATACCTGGTGAAATTTTTTTGCGAGATTTTCGGCTCCCCCCCTCCAATATTGTTCCTTTCCATGAAAAAATGATATATCCAAAGTTTTAGAGCAATCGGACGTCGAAAAGTCGTGCCTCATTAGGGTGGACCTCAACTACACAGAGTGAAATTTTTTTGCGAGATTCTTTTCACGACGTCCCCTAAAATTGTGCCATTGGGTAAGAAAATAATTCCCGCAAAAGATGAAGTTGATCGGATAAAACGTGAAATTTTATAGGAACGGGATATTTCGTTGTTTTTCGCAACTCAACGTCAATGCGGCACGTCTTCCCCTTATCCGATCAACTTCATCTTTTGCAGGAATTATTTTCTTACCCAATGGCACAATTGTTTTTTTTTTGCTTATTTTACGTCGCTTTGGAACTCCTATTCAGGAATTATTTCGCGACGGGACCTACAATTTTTATAAGGTGGGTTCCGAACCACCTTGGTCACCACAGTTTAAAATGGCACGTGGAATATTTCCAGAGGTGTCGGCGTCGATGGCACAATTTTAGGGGGCGTTGTGAAAAAAATCTCGCAAAAAAAATTCACCCTGTATAGTTGAAGTCCACCCTAATAATGCACGAGTTCCCGACGTTCGATTGCTCTAAAACTTTGGATATATCATTTTTTCAGGAAAAGGAACAATATTGAGGGGGGCGGGGGGGAGCCGAAAATTCCATGGTCGAAAAATAAGGACCACCCTAATGCGTATTTTTCTTCAAATTGGGCTTTCATTAAAGAACCGCCTTCATTATAAATCAGCAAGTGGTTCCAAACTTTTGGGACGATTGTGTATGTTGTCCCAGCTGCGTGGTGCGATCATTTGCACGATGAACAACGTTTCTTGTGGCCGGTAACGATCGCGCTGCTTATATTCAAGCATAATTAGCAAGTATTCGGGGTGCATCTGCTCGACGAACATGTACAGCAGAGACATACTTTTCAAGATCGTGTACGGGCTGGATGGCTACGGGAATTCAAATGGCGAATCCGCCGCGAAAGGTGGGGTGCTGTCTGCTTCGCAGATCCTGATCGAGGCGAAACGCGTGGTAGGCGTGAAGACGATCTTCATCGGCGTCTCAACCGGTAATTGAACTGCCCAGTAAGCAATCTGCTCTTGATTTGGTACGAATTTGGCACCGAAGGCGCCAAATACTGACCCATCTATTTCCGCATTAGGCTCAGGGCCGGATTAAGCCCCGTAGCAGGAGTAGCAAATGCTACGGGCCCCGCGCTTCTGTGGGCCCCGCGCCATACAAACAAGGGCCGATACATGAGCGCCTGTCTATGCCAGGGGCACAGACAGTTTTCCTAAAAAAAGCTCATTCATTGTGGTTGTCGCAAAGGTGCGCTACATTTACACACGAGCGGGCCTGATGCAAAGCCTTGGGCCCCGCCATAACATTTGCTACGGGCCCCGCGCTTGCTTAATCCGGCACTGATTAGGCTCGGTATTTGTAATCCTGTTCCAAGCATGTCTTGGAACCAAAATGACCGCCTTTTCCTCGTGAAGTATGATTCCAGACATTGGGTCTTATGGGCGTAGACTCGTTTCCATAATTTGCATTATCCGGCAGCATGTAGCTGTCGTGGGTTTATGATGTTACGAGGTTAGGCAGGTATGCGTGAACCGAGGAATACACGGGACTAGCCGATGTCTGAAGGGAGTGGACTCCTTTGTCGTCAGTATTTAGGATAATGGTTCCGTTGCCTTGTAACTTGTAGAATTAAATAGATACGCTTCAAAAAAAAAATAATGTATTGAACATATGAGTACAAATCTTTAAAATTCTTCAAAGTGGACCCTTGGGCGTCGACAAATTTTTTCTAGCACGATTTCCATGGAAGGCGTTTTCATGAACCTCTCATAGTACCCTCGTCGCTGCCTCGTCGAGCACTTCCAACTAAAACTTTCCCGTAAGCTATGGGGAAAACAGTAAACGGCACTTTTTAGTTGGAAGTGCTCAAAAGACTCAAACAAAGGGTCAACCGCGTCAGAAAATAGATCGCCGCCAACTGGGTGCTTCACCACGACAACGCGCCCAGCCACACCTGCCTGCGAGTCCGCGAATATCTGCCGAAAAATAACATCACAACACTGCCTCAACCCCCGTACAGTCCTGACTTGTCCCCCACCGACTTCTTCTTGTCTCCAAAAATTAAAAATGTGCTAGAAGGATGGCATTTTGAAAGCATGGATCGCTCAAAGAGGCTTCGACGAGGGTACTACGAAAGGTTTCAGAAAACGCCTCCCAGGGAGCATACGAAGCATGGAAATCGCGCTGGAAAAAATCTGACGACGCCCAAGGGTCCCACGTTGAAGAATTTTAAAGGTTTGTACTTATATGTTAAATAATTTTTTTTTTAAATGTGGTCGCATTACTTTCCGGACAGACCCTGAACGTAACAATGAAAATAGCTACATGTGCAGCTGCATGCTTTCGGATAATTCAAATTACGCCTGCCGAATAGTAGCACATTACGCTTCGTAAACGTAAAAATAGGACTTTTGGCGGCGATTGCGCCCTAGATCGATCTCTCATCTAGCACTTTTGATTACTGAAAAAGGTGCTTGCAATCCTGGGCAAACGAGTCTACCCCTATAATCTGCTGGGACAGATTTTGCTGACTGGGAGCTTGTTAACTTCCCGATTCATAGGAAAGTTACTGGAATTACCCCGAAAATCGAAAATCGAGTTTTTAGCAGATCTTCACGTTTCATGGTCATTGGAGTCATTTTAGACTATTTTTATCAAATTGTTAGTATGTGTGTGTGTGTGTGCATATGTCTGTTTCTATGGTATCAAATTTTTCGTTAACGTTTTCTGAAAAAGTAACAACGCGATCAGAATGATGAATGATGCAATCGATGTGTCCCGCTGTAACTTAGAGCTGATTAGATTTTGGTCCATTTTGGTCCAGTAGTTTTGTAGTTTTTTTAGTTTTTTTCGAAAGAAGTTCATTCAACAATGCAATTTATACGAGAGGATGGACATTTTCCACCGAATAAACAAACGTAATTATACATATTTCATTTTTAATTTTTTTTTTAATTTAAAAAAATTTTTTTTTTCAATTATGCAACTAATGCTAACGAATCGGGAAGTTCTTTGTGTGACTCTCCAAGAGTCACACAACCAAATATAAAACATTAATAGCTGTAGACCCTACTAGCCATGAGTACCAATAACCCTCTCGCAAGAGCAGTCGTACCCGCGAACCGCGAACTCGCGAAGCGAGTGAGCAACAACAACCCTACTCGCGAGCGAGCGAAGCGAGCGAGCAACAATATCCCTCTTGTTAATCGTTGAGTTCCAGTTCTAAAATATACGACAGAGTTGAACTCTACAGCACACGATTTGTTCAGGAATGGCTTTTTGCGGAGTCGTCGGACACACAGTCAGAAAGGAGTACATGGTCATCGGAACACCGGTGGACAAGGCCTTGGCGTTGATGTCTGTGTCTTTCGGCAAGGTATTCGGCCGTTCTCCGATCGCTTTGAATTCGTTTGCACGGTAATTCCTGTTGCAGATATCGTGCGATTACGACACCCTTCGGTACAGTTCCATGAAGTTGGACACCGTCCGATCGCGGGGTATGAAGATGCTCAAAGGAATCGGCATGGCGCACATCTACGAGATCCTCGACACGGAAACGTAAGTAAAAATACGATTTTCGATAATCATTCGTTCGATTGACAAATAACATTTTATCGAAATTAAGAACTTCACCCTGGAGCATATCCGAGGATCAGGTATCGACCACTAACTATGTCTACCCGATGCTGGGGCGAACGAAAGAGGTGGAGTTGTTCAAGGATATCTTGGACGACATCGGAGTGCCGGGGAAATTGTACTCGGGGATGCTCATCGAGGTTCGACCCTTGGAAGGGCACGGGCACTGCTTACAAATTTTAGACTCGCCATATACATCAGCTTTTTAACGTACGGTACTTATTCATTGCCGGAATTAAAAATTTTTCACGAAATGACGGATGTGTGCATTGGCCGATATACAGGGTGGTTCACCAGATATTACACCACCTCGACGTTGCGTCGACTACGTTTAAACAAGGAAAGATTGCCTAGCTTAATTGATAGCACTTCAGACCGCAATTATGTTCAGAAAACGGATGTGTACAGCGGGCCTTAACAGAATTCTGTTGTCCAACAGTTTAAAATCCTAATTTAGGGGTCCGAGAGATCGGGCAAGTCGAGACTCCTCGACACGTTCGCCAATGTCGCCCAGAATCGACAACTGACTGTGCTGAAGCTCACCCTGAGCGAATTTTACGCGGAGAAAGAGTTCTCGGTGCTGTACCAGCTGCTTCTGCAGGTAATTCACTTCCACTAGATTTACCCGATTCATTCGATCGTTTTAAAGAAGGTGTTGTCGTCCAGCTGTTCGGCGGGTCGTACTGCACGACGATACAGGAACGCGAGAGGATCGTGGCGAACGCGTTAACCACTCTGATACCCCCCAGCCAATTCTGCTACCTGAACCCCATGATGAAGGTTCAGTTTCCTCTCTCGGGAGACTATTGCAACTACACGGATTGGGAGCGTCACACGAAGACCATCGAGATCTTCAAGACAATCTTGAAGAAAGTAGAGCCCCGTTTATCCGAACCCCGTCATGAAATCCGGTCTTTTTAGATTCATTGCTACATATTTCGATTGCGTCGCAGATGGAGGAAAACATCTGTATCCTGCTCGACGACGCGCACAACATGGACGTGCTCTCCTGGAAATTTCTGACCGCCGCCATGGAGAACGACAACGTGATCATTGCGATGACGTTGACCGAGCCTCTGTCCTGGGACAATCTGTCTCAAGTACAGCAGGCCATTTGTCAGGACAAGCGGCTGATGAACAGGTCGCTGCAGGAATTGGAGCCACAGTACATCACGGCGTTCGCCTGCCAGTTCTTGAACGTTCTCGCGATCCCGAAGATTCTCGACAGGCGAGTCGAACGCGATTAGACAATATTTAATACCGAACGGGTCGAGATAAACCCTATAATGCAGTGGTGAGCAACCCGCGGCGTATTGTGGGCAAAAAGTGGAAACATAAGACTACACGCGGGCCGCAACCGACAACGAACGCAATATTAAATACTTTGTTGCGTCGCGCTGCGCCGGATTCCGGCGGGCCGCAGGCAGTTTGGTAGCGGGCCATGGGGTTGCTCATCACTGCTATAATGTGACCTGCAGTCTTTCGCAACAGGTTATGCCAGTACGGCTACCGCAGCACGATGAAATGAAAGAGTCATTGATTAACACGTTGACCGACGAACAATCAACATCGATATGTCCCACAAAATAATTTAGTTGTTGTAATCGAACCTGCAGAATCATAGTTTGTCACTAGACTGCGGATAGAGATAGGTTTCTCACAGTTTGTTAAGGGGGTAGACTCACGTTTCCAGGATTGCAAGAGTGCGGGATGCGCCTTCTGATTTCTCGATAATGCAAAGATGGGGTTTTTCAGTAGACAAAAGCGCTAGATAAAAGATCAATCTAGGCCGCGATCGCCCTGGAAAGTCCTACTTTTACGTTTTCGAGGCGTTATTTGCATTACTCGGAAGCATACAGCTGCTCATGTAGCTATTTCAAAAAGCTGCGACAGTTACATACTGCTGAATAATGAAAATTACTTTCAAGGGCGATTGCGGCCTAGATTGATCTTTTATCTAGCACTTCTGATTGCTGAAAACCCCATCTTTGCATTATCAAGGCATGAGAAGGCTACCCTTTTAATGAGTCGTTCCGTGCAGGACGCTTCAGAAACGCGGCAAGAATTCGATCGCCTGGTGCGAGGCATTCCTGACGTCCACCTTGCAGATCCAGGCACTCGAGTTCGTCAACTTCACGCCGATGGACCACAGAGTTCACGAGCTCGTTTTCCCGGAAAGCGCCCTCGTAGCGAAGATACCCATGAACATGACACCGGAGGAGGTGGCACCGCCTTTGAACTGGACGCAAATGAGCACCGTGAACGTCTGCGTGCCGTCCTGGCAGCACAGAGGCAGCGTCGAGATCAATCGCGACGTTATGGGTCAATTAAAAATATTAGAACAGAGCGTTGAAAACGATCTTACTTAGAGGAGACGTTGAGTATTCTCACCGCTTGCCTCTGTTGCGATTAGGTTTGAGGATCGACATATACAACAGGATGAACTCCTACGAGCAAGACTTCATGAAGTGCGTGACCACGTTGGGCGCAGTTTTTGCGCGCAGCAAGGTCTCTGCCGTGATGATCAACTCCGCGCCGCTCTACACGTGCAAAGGAAAGCATATTTACCGTTTCGTTGTAGATTATTAGAAGAATAGAATAGAAATGCTTTATTTTTAGCCTTTCGGCCATAAAAAGGGACTCGGTTTACCATTCCGCACATCCTCGTGCCCACTCATACAGTTTGCCTTGGCCTATCTTTTCCCTATCTTTCTCTCTACTCTTCGTTTCCTTTTTCTCACTAGCTTTCTCAGCCATTCTACTGCTTCGTCTGATCCTCTCTCACTCAGTATTTCCTCTATACCCCTTTCAAGTTCATTCTCTTGCCATATGTTCAAGATTTCCGAAGGTATCCCCCGGGTACTCACATTTCCGACTTTCCTCTTCCTCCCAATATCTATTCCATATTTCTAGCGACACGCCTCTTGCTTGCGCTGGTAGTCGTTGGCTCCCATCTTTCCCTTCTCTTCTCAGATATTCTGGTAACAGTTCTTAAGTACCGTTAAGCCGCGGCTTTGCAAATGAGGAGAAGGTTCGGGATTCGGATACAGGTGCTTAGATAATGACGGACAAATGTCGAGTCCAGTGTAGCCAGACGGTGCGGCTCAACGGCTCAAGTGGCCCCTTACGTCTCCGTCCCTCGCCTAGTTGCATGCCTCCGCTATCCCCACTCTTACCACTACCGCTGGCGCGACCGAGTGCTAGAATGAGAGCGGTAGCATGCTACCGACTCGGTCGCGCCAGCGGTAGTGGTAAGAGTGGGGATTGGGGATAGCGGAGGCACCATCTAGGCGAGGGACGGAGACGTAAGGGGCCTGGCGAGACTCGCAGCCGCGAGACTCGCATCTGGCATCCCTGGTCGAGTCGCTGGTGCAGACACGTGTATTTTTGTTACAAGTTTACAGAACAAATGACGGAAACCGAAAGAAGCGACGAGTCCTGCTCGCGTAGTGTTTTTATAAGGCTGCATTTGATGAGTCATAGGATTCTAAGTCGGTCATTGATGTGTGGCACATTTTGCCAGACTGATGAATTAGCTGACTGTGGTCTTATTGGTTAAGACCAGCTTTACCATATTTTTATCCTTCTATCCCTCCCGGCCCCTTATCCTTCCGCCTCTCGCCCAGTTTCGCAGCGTAGCCCGCCTGTGCTTCCCCCACTCTTCCCACTAACGCCGACGCGTACCGTACGCCAGCGTTAGTGGGAGGAGTGCAAAGACGAGCTACGCTGCGAAACTGGGCGAGAGGCGGAAGGGTAAGGGGCCGGGAGGGATAGAGGGATAAAAATATGGTAACGCTGGTCAAGACTGATGAATTGGCATCAGCTGAGTGTGGTCCTCCAGGGTCGCACAGTACCTATATCTTTGCACTTGCACTTCTCCCTGTCCCTATAGATTATTGGTATACATTCAGATTTCTAGTAATATGCAGATATCTTGGTGCAAGAACGCTGTCTCTCTTCTTCAGCTGTGGCAGAGATGATACGATTGAGGATCCTCGAGTGCGCGATGATCCAGAGAAGGCAGTTCCACGTCGACGAGTCGATGTTCTTCCTGCACAAGAGACGGAAAACCTTCAGCAACATGCACCACGTGATAACCTGCCACTGCCACCCCACTCGTTAGTCGAGCAGTGCTCTCTTATCGATCTCGAACAGCATCGTGAGCTTCGAATCTCGTAATCGAAGATTCCGATTACAGGAATGTTCGCGCCAAAGTCTTTACCACCGTACGCCCACTGCCAGTACCTGGAGTTCACGATACCGTCGTATCGCAAGCTCTTCTACTCTATATTGCAGGCGCACGAGAGGAAAGACTTCCACACGAAAGTGGCGACTCTCTTGGAGCGGGAGGCCCACAGGTGCAACACTTGCGGCGGTGGCAAGTTCCTCGAAATTTTCTCCAAAGAGGACGTACCGCAGGAACCGCCGGACTCGTTGGTCTGGTTTTTTCCTTTTTGTAGAAATCTTTTGCTCAGCTTCTTTCCTTCTCCTCCTGACAATCTGATTTCTCGTCTATGTCACTACGCGAGTGACACTCGTAGCGATTATTCTCTCTATGCTAGCGAAGAGCTGAAGGATCATCGTTTTAACCACGACAGATCGAAGAGAATCCATCGGCGTCGATCCTCTCGGTGCAGAGGCGCAGGACGCAAAGTCGTCTGATGGACAGAGGAGAGACGAAACGAAATGTTCTGATGCTCACCAACGGGGTAAGCGATACGGAGAGGAAGTCGAAAGAGAGCACACGTAGAATCTCGGTACTGCCTTCCTTCAGTGACAACGCGGAGCACGAAGGTATCCTCTAAATCGGGCCTGGCCAACCCAAATGGTTTCACGGGCCACTTTGATGACGCGTAACGTTATAGCAGGTCGCACTTTAGGTAAACATGCTTTTTGTTATACTATGATTCGATACAATTAACTCTCGAGTTTTTATTAATGAGATATTTGTTTATCCCTTCTTTCACTTAATTTTTGTAAATCTATATTTATGTTCGACACGTTGCACATTTTTTGTTAGCTGGTTTTCTAAATTGGCATCAGTTAATGAAGCACGCGAAGAACTCTGTAAATTTCATCGTCGAAAAAAATGTTTCACAAATATATGTGGATCCAAAAGCACTTACTAATATAAGTATTGTAAATATTAATTTCTGATATGGACGCAAAAAATTGTTTCACTTCATTGTTGCACTGCACCTTGATTATATTATCATTATAAATGGATTATATTATAACAATGACACTTCATTTATTTAATATATTTTGTATACATACAATGAGAAACAAAAGTTTCAATAGAAATATAAAATCGCCCGGCGGGCCGCACAATTTAACGCGGCGGGCCGCGGGTTGGCCAGGCCTGCTCTAAATCCTGATCAGGGAAACGTACTCGTCTGACACGTAACTCCGCTCCAGACGAGGTCGTGGCACAGTCGTCCGAGAAACAAGTGTCGGAACGATCGAAGAAGACGGACATCCCTTGGGAAAATCGGCTGAAGCACTTGAACCACCTGGACCATCGGAATTGTCGATGCGTCGACGTAGTCGACTATCTCTACAGTAGGATGCTGTTCCATATTGAGAACAGTGGTAAGGTCGAAACTCGAATCGGTGGAACAGACTCGACGTTTCAGTGCCAGTGGGTGACGTTTCAGTGGACATCGAGAAGCTGACGAAGTTCATGATGGATTACAGCGCCGGATTAATAGCGACGGGACAGCCGGTCTACGCGACCAAGTTCCTTTCGGACACTTCTACGAAAATCGGGCTGACCAAGGCCAAAGAGCAGCTGCACATCGGCGTCATGGACGAGGAAGTCAGCAAAGAGATCACGTTGCTTCTGATAGGTAGCAGCGTCTCTCGCGAATACATTTCTCTTTAGATTTAAGATGTGGCTCGGGACGGCTTTCCGCGTTTTGTGGATAGGTGATGTATTATGTTTCGCACAGACCTTTTTTTTTGTTTTAAGGGCGGTGGGACTAGGAACGGTTTCCAAGGTCGCCTAAATTCGCCTAAAGGTCGTCGCACACTAGAACGTCCCGCCTGCTCTCCGGCACCACCCGCCTCCGCTTGTTTTGGGTTTCTTCTATGTAGTTCATAGTTCTATGTTTTACATCACGCATGGGCAAATTTTTGCTCGATCAGAGGCATTTTCAAGGGATATCCCCACTTCTCCCGGCCGCGCGTCTCGCTCCCCGTGGCGGCCGTAGTGCCGTATGTCTTGAAAATGCCTCCGATCGAGCAAAAATTTGCCCATGCGTGATGTAAAACATAGAACTATGAACTACATAGAAGAAACCCAAAACAAGCGGAGGCGGGTGGTGCCGGAGAGCAGGCGGGGCGTTCTAGTGTGCGACGACCCTAAGAGTCCGGTAGCCCGCTTTCCGCATTACTGCTGGACTTATAAAATCTGGACTCCGAATCTAGATTAGTCTAGACTAGAAATCTAGTTTAGACGGGGCCACGAAAGTAGATCTATCAATTGAGGACTTTTTGATAATTATCGATACGAATATACAGGGTGTTCCACGTAACAGTTTTCACGATTTTTCAAGTACTTACGATAGTCTGAAAAAAAATATTTTCAACAAAAGTTGATCAGTTTTTGATTGGCTATACATTGCAATAAAAAAAGTTCGAAATCTTTTTCTTCTTTAGTATTGTCAAGGCCACCTTAATTTTTTTAAATGGAACTTGGTATTTTTGACTTAACAGTATTACAGCCCGTATCAAGACGAATTCAATGACCTAGTATACCATGAGCTTCGGATGACCTTGAAATACCATTTAAAAAAATGAAGGTGGCCTTAACAACACTAAAAAAGGAAATTTTCGAACTTTTTTATTGCAATGCATAGCCAATCGAAAACTGATCGACTTTTGTTTAAAATATTGTTTTGGCAGATTGTCGCAAGCACTTAATTGAAAAATCGTGAGAACTGTTACGTGGGGCACCCTGTATATATTTTGTAATAATTTTTGAATTAATTTTTAAAATTTTATTCTCTTACAATAATATTTAAAATGATTTATTTGTTACTTATTTAGTAGTAACACTTACTCTTTCTCCAACTGATTGTGATTTTTGAAAACAGACTGCAGTTGTCTTTAATTTTTTTCTACTTCGTAACAACGTCAATTCTGATTTCGATGAAATGTTTAGCATGCACTACAAAGACCTACAAAACGCATTGTTCAAATTTTCAAAAAATATCTTCCTTTTATCTTTTTTGTCATTCCAAGTAATAGCAAAATTAAAAAACAGTATTTTGGTCATTGTACTGGTCCCTATCATAACATCTCCAAAAATTCAAGTCGTTTAGTCTCGATACAGATGACTTTAAGACGTCTTATTTCAGACGTTCAAACGACGACCAGTTGGGGACGTCTTTATAATGAATGTAAAATTGACGTCGTTAAGACGTTCGGTGTTCCGTCGATTCTCCGTATCGTACGCCGTTCTGTTCGCAGAAATTAGTTAGGTCGCGAGTTTATGGCTCCAATAAAGTAATAGATCATACCTTCCCGTTCTGGCAGTGGGCAGTGCCCTATACAGGGTGTCTCATAATTCATGGTACTAATTAAGTCAGGTTAATTCTATGGCTGGAAATTACATGGAATTCAAGAACAACAAAATTGCTTGGGAGACAGAGAGAGAGGCTTCGTGTTTTCAAGAAAAGTAAATTTAAATATCAGTCGAGTACACGCGTCCTTATGAATTATGAGACACCCTGTATATCGAAAGAAAACAGTGTGTATTCCGTTTTGGGTGACCAACAAGACGTATTGTTTTAGGGGACGCGTACGTTGCCTACGGGAATTACGGGCAAGCGAAGAGGTTCTACACGGAGGCGGTGAATCTGCGAAACGGTGCTCTCGTGGCCCCCAAGTCCGTCTGCTTGGACGTGATCAGGCGAAAGCTGCAGTACAAGTTCCGGAGCTTTCCCAATTACATTCTGCACCGTGTTAGTGGTCAAACGGCGGTTCAAAATTTGACCCTGGCGATGCGTTTACAGCGGTTGGCCACCGCGATGATGGTTAGATCGGAGATCGATCCGTCACTCGATCGTGACGCTGATGAAAACGCTTATTTCGCAGCTGGAACAGGAGACGAAACTGTCGAAATCGATAATCGTTCGGAGCTTCGACGCCGCTTTCAGGGTCCTGGGAGGCTTTCTGGAGAAGGGGAGGATCTATCTGACCGCGGTGACCATCTTTCGGTGTGATCGCGGTTACCTACGGTATCTGGAGAAGCCAATGCTGCAAGCCATCGAGGAGAAAAGCAGTTGGAACTCCTTGGTGGAGGTGATCATGCTTGCAGACGTGTATCGCGTGTTCTTCGAGAGCAGGTGACTAGCTTATTGCTAGCAGAGCTGCTCGACGGAGCACATGGATCTTTCTAATAACTAGACTGCGGATTTGATGCATTTATGAACAGTTTAATTTCTGCTCATTAAAATCATTAACGAAAGAAAGATAGTCCTATTTAGCTCTTGCGTCTTGCGAACAATTTTCACATTGCATAAAGATCCGCAGTCTAGTTATTAGAAAGTGTTCTGTTATGCAGTCTAGTTTTGCACAAAGATCTTCTACTGATAACCCGTTCCCGCACGGAAGGTTTATGGACGGCGCATTGAATGAGTGCGTCAAGTTGGGGATCGATCTGATGAAGATTTGCAGCCATTTCTGTTACAACAAACTTAAGATCGCCGTGTTGCCCTGTTTGATAGAGGCCATGGTAAAATGCTTGCTCCCGTAAGCGCGGAATCTTGTGTAAATGGCCTGTTTCTCAAGAATTTTTTTCGAAAAATGTAATGCGTAGATTGATTTAAAATTTGAAAAAGATGTTTCTTATAAATTTTAATGATTAATAACAATGGTGCAACAGCGGCCTGAAAATGGCATCCTGCTGATGCGCCGTGCAGCGCACAATGCACAAAAATGATAAGAAACAAAAAAATCAAAATGAATCGTTAGTTTATGCTACGACGCTCAGTATGACATTCTTCTTTTATTGAAATTTGCGAAATTGCGAAAATGGCGAAGTTTTGAATACAAACGGATTTTCTGTTACGAACAATTGTCAATAGCAATATTATAAATAACAAATTAAAAAATCCTCATGCTGAGGCCAATTATTTATAGAATCTATATACCAAGTTTCATAAAGATCGAATAATCAGTTTTTGAGCTACGTTGCATTTAGTGTTAAGTTTAAAGTTTGAGTAATAGAAACGAAAATGGTGAAGAAATTGTAGTTCATTTTACCTTACCGCTGTTTTTTGCTAATTTGCGATTCCAGGACTATAGAACAGGTCTTCCTCTGTACATTACTGTGGGTTTTAACACAGTCAGACTAAAAAGGGACCGAAGGACCGAGCGTCCGACGAGGGCCCGACTATCTGACAATGAGTCGCTCCGCTCAATACTACCGTTCACTGTATTTTGAAAATAACGTACAAGAACATCTCTGATCACTTTCCAACTTTTTTTATCGTATTCCTCAGAAAATTTCCTATCGATTTCAGCAAAGAAAATGCTCAAAAAATTCATTTTACACAAGATTCCCTCCTTAAGCCTTGGTTCCCTGATTCGTGCGAGCGCGCTGCTGTTTCAGGTGTGGACGAAAAATTTGAAGGGGGCGATCGATTTGCTGATGGAACTGTATTATCTGTCGGAAGAGGATGTCGACAAATCTGCGTTGACCTGGTACTACGCCCTTTGTTTGGAGGTGCTCCTCGACGCTGGCATGTTCATCGAGTCCTACGAATCTTGTCGCACCTACTACTCGAGCATCGCGAGTAAGCTTTTCGTTAATGTCTCTAAAACGTTTCAACTAGAGAGCCTCATTTCACGTGTATATCAATACACGTGGTACGTGAACCGTGTAGAGCAGGCCTGGCCAACCCGCGGCCCACCGGGCGATTTTATATTTCTATTGAAACTATAGAAAAAATATTACATACATGAAGTGTCATTGTTATAATATAATCGATTTATAATTATAATATAATCAAGCTGCAGTGCAACAATGAAGTGAAACAATTTTTTGCGTCCATATCAAAAATTAATATTTACAATACTTATATTAGTAAATGCTTTTGGATCCACATATATTTGTGATACATTTTTCGAAGATGAAATTTACAAAGACTTCATTAACTGATGCCAATTTAGAAAACCAGCTAACAAAAGATGTGTGCAACGGCGAACATAAATATAGATTTACAAAAATTAAGTGAAAGAAAGGATAAACAAATATCTCATTAATAAAAACTCGAGAGTTAATTATATTGAATCATAGGATAACAATAAAGTTTTATTCATTTTGTATTTGTATTACATTTTTTAAAAGCATGTTTACCTAAAGTGCGGCCCGCTATAACGTTACGCGTCATCAAAGTGGCCCGTGAAATCATTTGGGTTGGCCAGGCCTGGTGTGGAGGATCCGTCAACGATGCGTCATTATTTTCCGATCGAATTCTTTTCGGTTATATTACTGTATGTTAAAATGCACGTGTACACGTGATCAATTAACGTTGAACAATTTATCGCGACTTTATTATTGTTTCACTTCTAACCTCAACAGTCGAAAAGAATTCGATCGGAAAGCAATAACGCGTCAGTTGTCGGACTCGAACGTGCCGAACGGATCCGTATTCTCGGATCCTTAAATTCGTACTACGCGGTTCACATACCACGTGCACGCGCGTGTATTTTAGTACACGTTCAAAACCGCGATCTCTGATTTGTACCTCTTTCGGTACGACACAGACTAGAAGTAGGTCCGAGCGGGTGGGCCATTTTTGCCGCCCCAAACTAGTAGAAACAGCTCAACTGTTATTTGCTTAGTCATCAAGGTTTCATACCATAATGGGTGTCCCAAAACTCCTTGAAGTCCGGGAAATGGGAGGTTCCTTGGGTCATTTGAAGCGACATTTTCCTTTGCAAAAATGGCCGGAGCGGCTTTGTTTAGGAGTTATTATCGAAAAACACAGACCAATCTTTAGACGCGAGCTGGCACTGTCGGCCCGGCGCGCCAACTGTCTATTGGCCGACTGTGCCAAGTCGCGCTCTCATTGGTCCGTGTTTTTCGTTAATAACTCCTAAACAAAGCCGCGGCGATAATTTTTGCAAAGGAAAATATCGCTTCAAATGACCTAAGGAACCTCCCATTTCCCGGACTTGTAGGAGTTTTGGGACACCCTGTACATAAAGAAAATTAATGTATTACATATAGCGGCTTTCACGAACGGAACGAAGGAAGGATCCGTGACATCTTACAAGACGTCAGGTTTGTTCTTTCTCTCAGCTTGGCTTTTCTCTTTTGGTCAGTCCTATACTCGATGCATTCTTATACTCGCGATCAGAGCTGGATTAACCAATAAAATTTTTCAAGTGCCGAGGGCCTGTAATGATCTTAATCCGGCACTGCTCGCGATACGTCTCGACAAGGTGCGAGAGAAAAATATTTGATTTTCACGAACAGTTCGCAAGCATAGTGCCTGCGTTTCCCGGGATCCTCAGAGCTTGACGCGCCTGATTACTTGTCTGGTCATCTGGGAACTGAGAATGTGAGTGTCACGGCCGCCATCTTTCTGTTCGTCAGACTGATATCCATTTGCAGGGCGATGCCGATGACGGACGATCTCATTCTGGACGTCGAGGATTATATTAAAGACTTACAGTACTACAAATACTCTCAGCTCTATAACTGCATCAAGGTCACTTATCTAACTGTGCGGCCCGCTACACACATTCGCCGTTTTGACGTGCGGGGGCCGTGCGGTACCGGAATCGCGGTCTGAAATACTATGGATTCGCACGTCCATGTTACTATTATAATTGTCCATTATTCTGCCGCAAAATGAACTAAATAAACTGTGATCCATTCTTTACCTTAGAGTTGCGGCTAACATTTCTACGGGTGTTGTAGCACGTCTCATTCACCATGTATCAAATGCTCATCAAATGAGTGACCGCTCATTCGAAAAATCATTAAAGAATTTTTCAGGATTTTCTCTTAAACCAGCAAAGGATGTAACAAACCTACCTCGTGTAAATCTCGAATCGATACAAGGATGCACCCAACACCGTCTTCCTTGTTTGCAACAATAGTATTTATATACAAAATAAGCAAATATTCTACGTTTTTTTTGGTACAACTCCATCGTCGACAGTAGTAGAAAACGCAATGAAAGGGGGGTAGACTCCTTTTTCCAGGATTACAAGGGTGCGGGATTCTCAAACACGGGTGATTTAGTAGTCAAAATCGCTAGATAAAAGATCGATCTATCCGATTCGGCAGCGTAAACGAAAAAATATGACTTTTGAAGGAGATAGCGCTCTAGATGGATCTTTTATCTAGCATTTTTGACTACTGAAAAACCCCATATTTGTATTATCGAGAAACGAGAACGCGAATCCCGCACCCTTGCAATCCTGGAAAAAGGAGTCTACTCCCTTAAACAAACGCAAGTGGACGCCTATCGGCTGAACCGCAATTCCGTTGCCGCACGTTCGAAAACCGTATGTTTGTAGCGGACCGTTCGACGCGCGACGCAACGAATTAGAATAATAAAGTTTTTCTTTCCGTATTCAGGGCTTGGAGTGCTACCTGCTCGTGATCATCCGTCGAATCAACATCAAGAGATCAAACGATATAATAGATATGCTGCAGTACACGAAAACGTTGATGGACAATATTCAAAGAGTGCGGAAGAATGCTATGTTCATCAAGCCGTTTATGGAAATAATGAAGGCGTACATGTTTCTCGTGCGAGGTCGGAAAGCAGCGTCTATGCAGCACTTGCACCGAGCGAAGAAATTCGCGGTGCAGCAGGGGAACGAGATGGTGCAGGCCTGGGTATTGCAGAACAAACGGGTACGGAGAATCCCGTGCACGGTCGATCTTGATCCTCGATGCATTCCTGATTTTTCGTTGTAGACTTGGAAAGACAGTTTTAACAATATGGCGCAGTACTGGATGGAGCATTTGGGTTTACAGGGCGAGATTCGCTGGCAGGAGATCCAGGACTTGGACATAAAGGCTTGGTCGACGATCATGTATCCCCTTCCGAGCCCGGATTTCGTTATGTAACGACGCAACTGCCAGCCGGAACTATCGCTTAGCGATATAGTTAATTTATTCGATCGTTTCCGACAGCAGCTACTTTATACCTTAGGTCAGGCATGCACAACTGGACGATTTGGGAGCGGGAGCTCTCGACTCGGCTCGCGAGCTGGGTCGGAGCTGGCTGGCACACGTAGGGTGGGGAGAACTGCAACAGTGTGCGTGTGAACTTGTGCTACACTCTCATGCTTAGTGGGTTCCCCTTCCATACGTCCGAGCTAGGTCACGGCTCCGAGAGCGCACGGGAGCCGCTTGGGAGCTCATGAGCGGCTCTGAGAGCTGCGAGCTGTGCATGCCTGCCTTGGGTAGTCAAGGAACAAACAGGTGTGTCAAGTGAATTGTTTAGCATTGTAAGTAGCTCGTAAGAAACGCGAGGAACGTCGTTTAGGAATTGTAGCGAAATATTTATTGATTAAAGGCGTATTACAGTTTCAGTTTCTAAAAGGTAAACACGACAATCCTCTCGTGTGCACGATAGTTCGTTAAAGCGAACGTGTACGTTTTTCCCTCGGTTCGTAATTCCTTCTCGTCTGCAAGGCGACCTCCTGAACCTCCAGATCGATTTTGTTAGGAAACCTCTCGCGACCGACGATATTCCGGTTACATTTCGTTGTGCGCATTCACGATATACATTTATACGTTTCGATTAATTAATTGCTCTATCGGACGTGGCCGAGTACGCCAAGGACACGCGCGGAAGAACATTCGGTGAAGGGGACGGGAAACGAAAGGAGGGCGGGATTCAAGGGAAAAGGAAGATAGGGGATACGGGGAGGAGGAGACTTTACATCGGTCGATCCTTTCCGCGCTAGGATCGGCCGAACCTTCTCGTTCCGCTCGTCGCGGGATCAAAGGAGTACGTCGATCTGGGCTTCTACCGCGACCCTGTATCTCGCATCGCGTATCGAAACGATGCTCGTCTTCGTTTTGGTTGGTCAAGTGTCGAATCGGTGTGAATTTGTTCGAGAACGGACGAAGAGTTCTCGTTCGAGGCACGAGCAAACGAGCCGGCGCGCAGGTTCGACCGGACGAGGACGTTTTAACGAAAGGCTTGTTCCGTAAAAAGAGTATAGTCAATCGTCGGGCAGAGTTTCCTTCGACCGGTGGGCGGATCGCGTGGCGCTAATTGGCTCGCGCGTCGATCGAGTAAAGGTGCGTTTATACCGAGGTCCGCCGCGGACTTTTGCCATAAATTTCCAGCGGGTCGACGGTATCCTACCGGCTTAGAGGGAAGCTATCGTTTACCTAAACGAACCGTGAAGCCGTGGAGCCCATTGAGACCTTTTTTTTGTGCCACGCACAGCGGTGGCTCGAAATTTATGGCGAATGTCCGCGGCGGACCTCAGTAGAAACGCACCTTTACGGTACGAGCACATTGAAGCTGCGACGCTAGCTACGAAATACTAGAGATCGCGGTTTTGAACGTGTACTAAAATACACGTGTACACGTGGTACGTGAACCGTGTAGCATGAATTTACGTGTCCGAGAATACGGATCACGTTGCTACGCGTTCACGTGCCACGCAGGACCGGATTAAGCCCCGTAGCAGAAGTAGCAAATGCTACGGGCCCCGCGCTTTGGGGGGCCCCGCTCCATACAAAAAGGGACCCCGCACACGGGCGCTTCATCGAAGGGGCGCCGAAACATTAACAATATTTCTGCTAGAAAAGGGAAAGGTCATTCATACAAGCGGCCCTGGTACAAAGCCTAGGGCCTCGTGATAACATTTGCTACGGGCCCCGCGCTGGCTTAATCCGGCACTGGTGCCACGTGTATTTATATGTACACGCGAAATAGGGATCTCTGCAGAATATTGGCAAGCGTAGCTCTTCAACTATAAAAGTATACATTCTATTTGAACGCTTCGCTCTCTTCGCTGGTATCGCACCTGCAATTTACTTGTAGCCTAACACCGCCGGATCGTTCCGATAGTCTCTATAATATATATGTGTATACATATATACCGTAACAAGCCGCCGCGCCGGCGTACATTAATATAATATACGGCCGGTTGCCGCGATTAACGTCGAATTATACATTTTCCTTTCGCCAATGGTGCTACGCAGACGAGCTCGTCTCTCGTCTTCGAGATCAAAGACATCGAAGCTCGTCTTGTCGGTGGAAACTCGAGGACCCAACCGTGTTCCGTCGCGCGACTCGTTCGTTCCTTCTATAGGGGGAGAGAAAGAGAAAGGGTAGCGATTCGCGTTCGGTTTCGATTTCATTGGCGTACTCGGCCCGGTTGGTGGACGTTGGGATGCTGCAGAGGAACGGTGACGGGGCTTTTGACCGAATCGGTGGTAGAAACGTTTTCGTCTCCTCCGGTGGCGCTTGTTCTCTCGGTTGGCTGGGCCTCGATCGCACGGAACGTCAATGCCGGTCCGGCTCATTCGTGCGAATCGACGTCGTTGTCGATGCGACTGCTTCGTATGCCGGTCTTGCCCGTCCATGGATAAATGTCCGGACACGCCTGACACGTCTTCATGTACCTGACGCCGCTCTTGTGCCACAGATTGCAGACCCGCGGGTTGTTGCATTTCTTCGGCCGGCCCTGCGTTACGCAAACGTTTCATTATTCGTCCTGGTTTTTAGTGAAACAAGACTATACAGGGTGTCCCAAAATTCCTTCAACAGCCGGGAATGGGAGGTTCCTGACGTTATTTGAAGCAACATTTTCCTTTGCAAAAATGTTATCTGTGGCTTTGTTTAGGAGTTATTAACGAAAAATACGGACCAATCAGAGCGCGACCTAGACGTGAATTGGCACAGTCAGCCAATAGACAGTTGGCGTGCCGGCTAAACTGTGCCAACTCGCGTCTAGATCGCGCTCTGATTGGTCCGTATTTTTCGTTAATAACTCCTAAACAAAGCCACAGATAACATTTTTTCAAAGGAAAATGTTGCTTTAAATGATCTGAGGAACCTCCCATTTCCGGCTGTTGAAGGAATTTTGGGACACCCTGTATTATTATATATTTATTGTAGACGGACCGAAGTCCTTTTACATAAATGTTTACAATAGAAAAGGATAATAGGACTACACGTATAATAACAAAGAATAACAAAGAAGGGACATGCACAGAAAATAATGGTACAAACGATATGGTATCATCCTATAAGCCTGCGTAATTGTTTTTTTAAAATTGTGCAAAGACTCAGTAAAGAAATCAATACGATTATAGAGAGTGCTAGAGTCTGCTATAATGCGATTTATTGGATTAATTAATCCATAAGTAGATCTGGTTTTAAGTGTTTGAAATTCTGCTCTAGTTCTCAATACACGTTCAGGTACATAGAAATCGATTTGCACAAGTAGAGAGGAACAATCAATATGATTATTAATTTAATTAAATATCAAGCTCTGGTCGGATACTCTTCTTCGAGCAGACAATGTTATATAAAGATATTGTGTTCAAAGACAATCTACAGGGTGTTTCGTTTATTTGAAAACTGAAATGTCGTGACGCACTGAAGTTACGAAATAAATCTGTTTACAAAAACTGTTCGGTATGAAGGGAATGATGAATTTGAAACACTCTGTAAACGCGTTGAAGATCCATGAATCCGTGTTTGTCGGAAATCAAAACTGTGTGTTTGTTTCCTACATACCTGATAGTTGCACCCAAAGGGTTCGAAAGTGTGCATCAGCGGTAGAGGCGTAGGGTTTCGGACCCATTGGATCGCCTGCCAGTTCGTTACGATCCACACGTCGTCCATCGCGACTATCGTATCCAGGAACGAGATGAAACCCTCTTTGTGATGAGGCTGAGTGAACCAGGCAGCGTGGTAGAAAAGTCCGAACGGTGATCTGCAAGGACAACGAATCATCGTAATCGATTTTCCAACTTTTAGAAGATGCGCTAGGTAACGGGAACTTCTAGGTTCTATAGGTACCGACCTGTTGGTGGTGTAATGTCTCTCGAAGTTCTTGATCAGCATTTTGTAGACGCCGTCGGCGGTCGGTGGATTGCTGCAAGCGTCTCCCATGGAGCACCTGCCGCCGTTCAAGTCCTGCCACATCACCATAGGAACTTCCCACAGACCAGGATAGGACCTGGTGGGACACGGAGGAATCATGCAGTCGTGGAAGAGCTTGTAGTCGAGGGTGTAGGGCCAGCTGGGCGGACGGTTCTCGTAGATCGGCATGGACGAGTCGTAGGTGAAATTCGTGTCCCAGAGCATCTTGAACATGTTGTTCCCTCCAACCTGATTAAGGGAGATGGAAATTAGATAAACAGAAGTGTCGTCGCGGGATTAACCCTTTGCACTCGTTTGTCGAGTGTGACTCGACATCGGAGAAAGAAAAATGTAAATGAAACCGATTTTTATAAATATGTATTTGGTTCTTCCTTTATTTATTTAATTTCTTATCTTTCAGTTGAAAACAAATATAAGTGCTACAGATATAAATTACAACAATGTTTGAGTAATATTTAATATAATTAGTAAACAAAATGGGTAAATTTTACTTTATCGGGCTCAAACTGCCTTTCTCCTATAAATTATGATGTATTTGGTATATAATCCAGTAGATTTGTACCCGGGGCGGCTGCAGATCGAAGTTTCGATCCTGTAGGATCAATGGTTCAGGAGTTCTGCTTGCTTAAAGTTGAGCAATCTGCAATGTTTTTGACAGGTGAGCCGCTTACCGAGCAGAACCACCGGTCCTTGCCGCCCCCACCGACTAATCACCAACCAACTAATTAATTATTCTGCTCGGTAAGCGGCGCGACCGTCACTACAAGCCAATATGGCGGCGCCCTTACCTGTCAAAAACACTGCAGATTGCTCAACTTTAACCAAGCATAACTCCCGAACCATTGATCCTACAGGATCGAAACTTCGATCTGCAGCCGCCCCGGGTACAAATCTGCTGGATTACATGCCAAATACATAATAATTTATAGGAGAAAGGTAAAAATATTGAGTTCGGTAAAGTAAAGGGCAGCCAACGAAATTGTTTAAAATAAGTAGCAGTCGAGAAACTCCCCTGTGAAGTAAATATCAAATAAAACACTTAAAATATCAGGGAATTGTTGGCGATAAGATTGAAAAAAACAATTCAGAGTGCAAAGGGTTAAGTCGATCGCGGGATTCGAACTTACCGAGAGGAAAGGAGCTCTCATTCCCCTGACATCTTCCAGCTTGACGCCTCCATAGGCCGAGAGGATTTCTCGTTGGCCTGCAACTTCTCTGGACCACTTCCTCTGGGAGAACTGCTCGCCGAAGCTGTGCCTGTTCGCAGCACCGAACGTTCATCTCATCGTCTCGTCTCGCTTACAGTCTAATCTATTTTTAAGCGATTGCAGGGCCAGAAGCCGCGAAGCTTGGGAGCACCGGTAGAAATCCTTAATGTTCGGAAAATCGGTGTCTCTTCGTTCAACGATCCGAACCGGTTGCGAACGACCACGCGAAAGAAACTTGCGCAAACGTTCTCGCGGTTTCTAGGACCGTGCCGCGATCGCGTGGCTATGATCCGAGCACAATCCGCGAGCGGCTTCTTCGATTAATAACGGCGACGATTTTTCTCGCGTCCGCGTAACCGGTTTCCCCGGACAGTTCGCCGCGTTCTGGCCCGCAGCGAGGTGCTGAAGCGGCGACATTCGATCGATCAAGCTGCCGGTGCCTCGAATCGAGTCGACTTTAGCCAAGCTTGCATTAGTTGCCGATTGATCGGCGGCAGCGGCGGAGCGTGAACGATTGTGATCGACCGGTAATTAAGCGATTGCTCAATGGTAAATGGAACGGTGATTGATGATCGTCGAGGAGAGCGCGCTCGATTTGAATCGATTCGGGGTGTCGAGAGAGTTTGTTATCGTTCCGAGACGTTTTTCCTAGATCGAAAGCTGTCGCGAGGGCGAGTCGGTACTTACGAGACCGTGTGGGAGGCGATCTCATGGCCGCCGGCGTACAGATTCTGAACTTGGCTGTAGTCGGTCCACTCGTGGGAGACGTAGAAGGTCGCCGAGATGGGACATCCGTTCGGGTTTTTGCGTCCCTTCTCGAACAGGTCGGTGTATAGACCCTTGTTCAGGTCGTTGACCGAGTCGTCGAACGTCAGTAGAACGATTTGCGGTATCTCCTCCGGTAGATAGTCACCTGCGTGGTTTTTTTTGCGGGATCGTTTCCGGATGGCAGGGACACAGAAGGGGGATGCGTGGGAATTGTGTTACCGATGTTGTTCGTGTTTGGATCGTTTTCGTGTGTCCAGGTTTTGTCGTTGTTCGGAGTCGTAATCGGTCAAGAGTTTTCGGGTTTGTGTGTTTCGTGTCGATGGTTCAGAGTGTGGCGCGTGATGGGAATGCGAGGGATGATCGAGTGATGCGAAGGCAGGGTGACATAGTGAAAGAGAGAGCCGAGTGTGTCAGAGAGATAGTGAGAGTGAGGCAGAGAGGCAAAGAGAGAGAGAGAGAGAGAAAAGAGAAAAGTTGCGGTTAGTAGGCGCCATTAGTATACGGCACAGGTGCGGCAGGCGGCACGCGGCTGGTGAAACCGCCTCGCGACCCGTGTCATCGTTCATCTCCGATCGCCAGGCCTCGTTTCACCGGCCGCGCGACGCGCAATTACTATTTTATCGCGATCCTCGGCGTTCTCTCTAATTGCGCGTGGCCTCCGTACGGTTCTCGACGGAACGGAAGCGGTGCAATTTGTTCCGGAAACACGTCGCTTCTGCGAACGCTCCGATGCGCGACAAACTAGACGCTCGAGACGGCCGCGAGATACCATCTGATCTCCTTTCTTCGACCAGTCGAGCGAAGTTCTCAGCGACGCGAGAACAATGTATCGGGGCGCGATGAATTTTACTTTGAGATCAATTCGATTCCACTTCCGCGCGACTTTTCCCGCGAGATACGCTTCTGCGCCTCGCGGAATCGGAGGATCGCCGAGGCCTCTTCGCTCTCGAAAACGGTTGCATCGACGCCGCACGATACTCCAGAGTCATCCGCTGAGCGCCGTTTCACTCCGAGTGAAATGCAACTGGTGCGTTACGATCGATGCTGCTCCGTCGGTGCTTAACATTTCACCAAGAAATCTTACACTTTAAACAATTGGATTTTGAAAAGTATTCAAAGCATCGTTGCTTTTGTTCTACAGGGCCTCGGTATCCTCTAAAGAATGGGTGTAAAAGAATCTTTACCTATAAAAAACTGAACCAAAAATGGGTACGTACAATTGAAAACAGTGGAGGTATTAGAAAGATTTAAGGCCACCAGTGTATCAGTTTCACCTTAATAAGATAATTAAAAGAACAATGAAATTGGTATTTGGCTCCTGTGCCTTGCAATCAATGCAAACATTTTTTATTTTGCATAAAGATGCGCAGTCTATTGATAACTCTGGGAAAAAAGGGTTGACTTTGGTACAATCGTTTCAAAGTTCTCCTTGAACCATGTTACTTTAACTAAAAACATTTCCGATCGATCCACTAACAGCACAATACTCTAAGCTGATCACGCTTCGTGGTCCACCTTGTATACTCGATATACAAATTGAACCCAGCGGTAAGTAAACTTGAAACACTTCTCGGACCGGTAAGGGTAAAATAATTTCCGGTAGGTGGTTAATATTGTTTAACTCTGTGCTCTACGATTTCCTTCGCAGCCGCGATTAATAAATGACTTGGACGAAAAATTTAGAATAACATCCATTCCTAGCAAATTTTGTTTGCAATTCACATCACGAGCGTGGCTCGATATTGTACAACAAGATTAAGGATGTTCTGGAGGTAATATAAAAACGCAACAAAATTTTTGAAAATTTGATAAGATATAATTCTTACTAAATTAATGCAATTATTAAAGTTTGGGTTCGATTCACTGCACCGTTTAAGAATTATAGCAACCTAAAGTTTTCGCATTTTAACACGTCTTCTTATGGAGAATTCACAAAATTCCACTTCAAACCCTATTATTAATTATGTTCAAAATTTATTAGGATTCACTAAACAGTTACGGAGCAAAAAAATTATAAACTGTTACAAAACGTCAAATTTATCGTGTTGTCTCCCACTAGCATGGAAGCGCGACAAGTGTAGACCACTGAATGTAGCTACAGAGGGTACAGTATTCGCAAAAGTTTAATGCAAAATATACTCATTCTGGAAATTCCATGTGCTATTTAAACTGTAGTGCGCAAGGTAGTTCGGAACCCACCTTATAAAAAACTGTAGGTCCCGTCGCGAAATAACTCCTGAATAGGAGTTCCAAAAGCGACGTAAAATAAGGAAAAAAAAATATACTCATGGATGGCTTTCATTGCCCATATATTGATGGATTTCGAATTTCTTGTACTTTTGTCTCCCATTGTACCTCCAGAACATCCTTAAGTTAACCGTTTGCCGATGTTTCTCGGCGATTTCGATGCAACCTTTCGACGGGCTTAGCTTTCGGAAGAAGAACCCGCGCGCAGTAGAAACAGCGGAAGTCGGTGGTGCGTTCAGATGGAGAACGTTAGTCGGCGATGTATGCGCAGGCGATGACGATCGATGACCTAATGTTCGCGCGCAACGAACGAGCATTAGCGGCGGGGTGTTGATTGCTGATTGCGTATAGTAAACGTAGACACAGATGTTCGCCGTTCCCCGGTGGGTGAACGTTGACACTTACGAGACGGTGTGCGATGCCATTTCGTGGCCGTCCGCGTACAGGTTTTGCACCTGGCTATAATCGGTCCACTCGTGCGACACGTAGAACGTGGCCGCGATCGGGCATCCGTTCGGATTCTTACGGCCGTTCTCGAAGAGATCGGCGTACAACTGTTTGTTCAGATCGTTCACGGCGTCGTCGAACGTCAGCAGAACGATCTGCGGCGTCTGTTCCGCCGGGATCCCACCTGGATACACGAGATCGTTGCGATCAACCGGCGTCGATCGCGGTTACCTAACCCAGACCCGTCGATTTGCCTGGTTGCAGCCAGGACACCGGGTCCTCATGCTGTCTCCGGAAAACTCTCGAGCCGCATATTCGAATCGTCGGGGAATGCCGAGGATTTCCGGCAACGCACAGTGGAGTATTATCCTCGAAAAGTTTGCCAAAATTATGATCTTTCAAATCTCGCGTAAGATGAAACATTTTGATTGTCTGAGCTATTGGAATACATGAACAACAGTGGGTCAGTTTTTTTCTTTATTCATGTACTCGCTCCAGCAACGATTCAAGCACTCAAAAACAATATTAGACCTGTTATTCGCGAAATACAGCTGCAATTATGTGAAGATCTGATAAAAAATTTCATCAAAGAATGAGCATTTGTAAGAGGAGCCGAGGCGGACATTTCGCAGATATTGTGTCCCGTTACTAATCTCAGAGTTTGTACTTTGGATTAAAATAAAGATATCATTACTTTTTCACAAAGATATTGCGTTTTTCTGTTGATTCAAAATGGCACCTATTGTTGAAAGACTCTATAGTTTCTTAAACCCTCCAACTTCTGTACGTAACATTTTCTCGTATTAGTAACAGTTCTCTGAATCTCGATCGACAATTGTTTAAACTACAATTAATATTATCGGCTACAATTAATTTTCTCGTATTGTTTGAAATAACCAAGATGTTCAAATGGACAGAGTTCGTGGGACACACTGTATCGTTGTAACTGATGTCAAGACGAATCCAATGACTCGCTACACTATGCGTGCAGGTCTTAAAATAATGCTAAAACAGTTTTGGCCAACTTTTCGGGACAAATACTTCACGGTGCGATGAGGGGATGTACGCGCGAAAACAAACGACTAGACGCGACGCGAAGGCATAGATCCATTGCTCAATCGAATCCGAAACGCAGGCAGAGCCGTCCGAGACACGGACAGCATCTTCCGGATGATCTATGTACGCTTGCACAATCCTTCCCAGACGCAGGACCAGCCGGTTAAGAACAAGCTTACACGGCTCTCGCCCGCGGGAAATACTATTATCGTGACTCCTCTCGCACCGCGCCGTTCATCCTAATTGAATATGCGCGTTCCCGGTAACCCATTACGATCCTCCGCTTCCACAACCTTGCGTGGGCGATCGAGCGCGCAGGTGGGCATATTCGAGGCTCGCGCGAATCGGCGAACCCGCGGCGAGAATTATTAGATCTACCGGAAACCCTATCGAAATGTAATCGACTCCTTGACGTGAAACTTTCGAGCCTCGAGCTACGAAATCTAGGCAACGAGTCACTGCTATATTATTCCACGTGGTATCCGCTGTGATCCTGAGTAACTGGCCTTTAGTAACAGCGCCGAACATTCGAATCCCGCGATTGAAGATGATTCATCCTTCAATTAATAGATTCAATACCTAGTGTAGCTTCTCCGTTTCTTGTACCCTGCTAGTTTGTAATTTTACTTTGTAAAATGTTTTTACCGTTTAATGTATTCCTGTTTTTATACGACGTCCTGATTTTTTCCTATTATAGCTTGATTATCTCGTATTGATGATACAGAAATTTTTGATTGTACAGTTGATGTAGACAGTTGTGCAGTAATTTTTTAAAATACAGGCTGGTTCACCAGATATTACCACCTCGACTCTCGTCATTATTATTATTCGTAGCGAAGAATGTTTATATAGCGTTGAATGGTTTCGAGAGATGCATACTTTCGTTTGCGAGTTTTTTTTTGTAGATGGACGCGTAGAAGAGATATGACGGTCATCAGTATTTTTTAAAATGGAATCGTATGTTTTTTCCTGCACTAATCGATGAAGCTTCATATTGTCTACAAAAAGTATTAACCTACTAATATCGAAAAACCATTAGTGACGGAGATATTTTATTTTTAGTGTTCTACAAAATCACAACTCTCTGGATAATGAAGCTATTATCATAGCTACATGCTGCAGAATGATGCAAATTACGCCTCATAAACGAAAAAATAGGACTTTTGAGGGCGATAGCGCCCTAGATCGATTTTTTATCTAACGTTTTTGACTACTGAAAAACCCCATTTTTGTATTATCGAAAAATGACGACGCGACTCTCGCATCCTTGCGATCCTGGAAACGAGAGTACCGCCTTAATCAGCTCGAACAGATTTTGCCGACTGGGTGTCTCAGCCCACGTATCGCATCGATTTCGAAATCATTGCATCACGGAGATTCAATGTTACAAGATGTTACAAGATTGTTGATGAAAGTAACCGCGTGAAAAAGGTACGATGAAAGTAAAAACCGAATGAAACTTTCCGGTAGACCTGGCAGAGCAGGGAAGGCGAATGCGAGGCGAGGTGTCGTCACGCGGCGCGTCGACCGGAAACGCTCGGCTCTTTCGATTCGCGTCACGGGCGGAGCTTTCGATTTCGACGAGCGTACGCGCGAAATCGCCACCGGCAAAGCGGATCTGTTTCACTGTCGCGCGTGTAACGTTAGAATCGGAGAAAGTGGCGCGACGCGGACCGTTCGCGATCGCTCGAACTTAACATTCGCGACGCGAGTCGTTCGCTTGCGTCACACTCGTCGTCGTCGCGGGTCCTTTCCGCGTTTCCGTGGCGGTCCTAAACGGAATCGTCGCGGTTTCTAAAGCTCCTCGGCCGAATCGAGGCGAAAATGGATCGCTCGAAGCGACGACGGTTGCTCACCTGGAATGTCGATGCCGCCGCAGCTGCAATCCGGAAGCAGGCAGACGTCCTTGCGACACTTGGCCGCGGGTTTGTCGACCTGCGGGGTCGGGTATATCGGCGACGGCCTGGTCGGCGGGTGCCTATAGATGTCGACGAACTCCTGCGCCTTGGGCACAAACTCCGTCGACGGCTTCAACGTTGGCCGTGATCGCCTGGAACCCACAATTTCATTTATTTTATATGCTGTTCAGTATATTACGTTATACAGGGTGTCCCAAAATTCCTTCAACAGCCGGAAATGTGAGGTTCCTGAGATCATTTGAAGCAACACTTTTCTTTGCAAAAATGTTATCCGCGGCTTTGTTTAGGAGTTATTAACGAAAAGCACTGACCAATCAGAGCGCGACCTAGACGCGAGTTGGTACAGTCGGCCAATAGACGGTTGGCGCGCCGGGCTGAATGTGCCAACTCGCGCTCTGATAGGTCCGTGTTTTTCGCTAATAACTCCTAAACAAAGCAGCAGATAACATTTTCGCAAAGGAAAATGTTGCTTCAAATGATCTCATGAACCTCCCATTTCTCGGACATGAAGGAGTTTTGGGACACCCTGTATTGTACTTGATATGCTATATTTATATTATATTACGCTCTATAACAAGATGTATTGATGATCTCGGCGCAAAGGTTCGATCGGAGATACAGATTAAAGCAATTTTGCTAGTTTGATTAAACTTTCTACGTTTCGATCCTAATATGGATCCTTTTCGAGAAAGAAGCCTTTGGCGCCGAGATCATCAATACATCTTGTTATTAACAACCTTACGATCGATAATCATAATACAATTACGCTCTATTATGTGGAATTATGTGGAATTTCGTATATTATACAGTAAACATATTACGTTATATTATTTCACTATACAGCATGCATTATCTACCGATGATTATTCCATAATCGTTGAAGGTTCATGGCTGAGGATTTTTAACAAAATCCTTCAATAGCAGCAGCAACTTTAATCATGAACCAAAAACCCACCCTCAATAACAAAATTCAATGATTTCCATCGGGATTACTCTTTTTAAAAGAAGATTTTTATACTTTCATTTGGTACAGTGGTATACACTTTGTTGTTCTAGTACGCAGCATATTATTTAAATAATCCATGATTTTCTTCTGCTAAATTGTTTCAATATTGCATTGTGGAGGTATGTTGCATTTAATAAAATAACGAATTTAACGAAAAAGGCAGGCAGCAAAATAGATTCTGGTAGCGAACGTGTTAAGCTATGTCCACAGTGAAGCAACATCGAGCACCTTTTTGTCCCCACTTGTTGCTTGGAGGCGACAAAAAGTTGCTCGACATTGCTCCACGTTGCTGCAGTGTGGAGCCAGCTTTAGGAACACAACCTTCTCGCATCGAAGTCGATGGAGATAGCAATATCCGATAATCTACTGATCTACTCGGTCCAGCGATTCCGTGTCGCCCGATCGATGACGGATCATCGCTCGGCGAGTCCCAGAACGTTCGGTCCGTTGGCACGCGCGCAATTAACTTTCTAGCTGCATTAATTCGACGGGTAACGTTCGTTCACCTCTCGACGCGACATTCGTTGCGCTAGACAGATCGCCCGATACGGTAGCGGCGAGAAAAAGAATTCGGAGACGTTCGGATGGACTGCTTCCCAGCTAGATTAATTCACTGATAACTAGACAGCGGATCTTTATGAAACCAAATTGAATGTTACTTCGTCCTTTGATGATTTCAATAGAGGAGAAATCGTATGTTAACATCTTCAAATTTTTAAATTCTTCAACAATTTTGAATTTAATCTACACAATTCTGCTACAAGTGCATAAAGATCCGCTGTCTACTGATTACAAAGCGAGATAACGACGAGGCGCTCTCGATCCCGTCCCGAACAAACCGGCAGAACCTTGGTTCCACTTTCTAGCGGCTCTCCGCGAAGATAAGCCGCGATCGTGATCCATACATATGTATGTATATTTTTTCTCGCAATTAGAATAATCGTCTCCGTTTCCGAGAGAACGAGTGTGTAATTGAAATTTGTACTTACGGAGGGGCGGTGCCGCGATGGATCTGCTGCGGGCGTCCTCGGCTGCTGGAACAACAGGAAAGAATTAAAGATGGCGACGACCGTAGAAATCGCCGGTAGATATCTCGAGAGGAAACGCGAGGTGGGGAACGAGAAACGAAAAATCGACGACGTTTCCGGCGGGAAGCAAAGGGAAAATGTCCTCCCGCGTTAGCCGCTGGAGAAAGCGAGTCGGTTTCGTTTTACGGAATACGGAGAGGAGCGAAATCGGGTCTTGGTCGACGAAGACGACGCACCGGAAGACCGGGGCTCTCCTCTCCGGACCGGAAGTCGAATAAAAGCAATCGCGTACACGATTAATCCATCCATCTCCCGCTTTCTTCGTTCGACTCTTCGCGTGAGATGATTACATTTTTATATTAACACGAATATAGAGCAGAAGTGCAGTGTCTCTTTCGAACGCGTTCGTTCTACAGGGTGTCCCAAAATTCCTTCAACAGCCGAAAATGGGAGGTTCCTGAGATCATTTGAAGCAACATTTTCCTTCGCGAAAATGTTATCCGCGGCTTTGTTTAGGAGTTATTAACAAAAAACATGGACCAATCAGAGCGCGATCTAGACGCGAGTTGGCACAGTCTAGTCGGCGCGCCAACTGTCTATTGGCTGGCTGTGCCAATTCACGTCTAGGTCGCGCTCTGATTGGTCCGTGTTTTTCGTTAATAACTCCTAAACAAAGCCGCGGATAACATTTTTGCCAAGGAAAATGTTGCTTCAAATAACGTCAGGAACCTTCCATTTCCGGCTGTTGAAGGAATTTTGGGACACCCTGTAGGGATCCCTACTTCACGTGTATATAAATACACGCGGTACGTGAATCGTGTACGGTAAAGTCGCGATTCTTGTTAACCAGCCTGTGTTCTGCACGGACAACTATCGCATACCGACACTATTTCTTTATGACTGCGTCTACCGCGCCGACCGGCCGAGAGTTCAATCGAAAACCGAACGTAGAGAAGGACGGCATGTAAGTACGGATCAAAGAGAACACGCGGACTTTTGAACTGTGCCGGCGACGGCGACTGTCCGCGTCCCTTTCTTTCCCATACGCTGTCCTTCCTTGGCCGGCAGTGGAGTGGGTAGGCACCTGAAAACTATCGCGTACCCGGTCGTTGACAATTATCGCGACTTTACTGTATTTAGCAAGAATTTAAGGATCCGCGGACACGGATCCGTTCAAACAGATCCGTATTCACGGATCCTCAAATTCGTACTACACGATTCGCGTACCACGTGCACACGTGTATTTTAGTCCACATTGAAACCCGCGATCTCCAGTTTGTTCCGCGGATCTGGCACCTAGCGGGTTGCGTAACCGCGAAAACAGAGAAAAAGATCAGGCAGCGTACCTGACGGGTGCGTTGACCGTGTAAGGCCTGTTGGTGGTGGACGGCGGCGGTTGGGTGCTGGTCGTCAACGGAATGAACGTGTCGACGATGGCGTTCGGCGTGGTGACATGGACACCGGGATGGCTGAGCACGTTGGGCCTGTGAACACCGCGACTCTCGATTAACAAATTATTCATCGTAACGATTTCCTTTGCAAGGGTCTCGCAGAATGAGTTCATAAATTCCGCAGCGAGCGGGACCGGGTGAAATTTCAACGAGCGTCGCCAGTAAGAAAAGAAGAAATCGTTGGAATCGAACGGCGTGCTTTCAGAATCAGCTGGCGAGACAGACCCGCCGGACAAGTGCGAGTCGAGACTATTTTTAACTCCGATCGCCGATCGATAAATCCACGCTGTTTACGAAGGTTTACGTAAGCGCGTGCACGCGTGCATTTTCACCGTGGATCGAGCGATGCAGCGTCGGGTGTCTGTAGATCCGCGAGGATGCATCGACGCATCGTCCGTTTCCCCGGGACGTAATTGACGAGAATAGCCGGGCTGAAAGGCGGCCGAGGAAAGCTCGAGGCGATAACGCGTGCACGATCGCGCCCCGGCAATTTTCTTGTCTCGCGGAACGAGCCGAGGTTCACGCTCGAAGAACCGGCGCTATCGTTCCTTTCTTCCTGGACTATCGAGGTCCGCTGGAGGACCGGCGGTGGTCCTTCCTCGATTAATAAGAAACCTCTTACCTGAACGACTGGCCCTCGTTGATGCGGAACTTGTTCTTGTTCACCTGAGCCTGCGGGTGACGCCGCGCGAAACGGAACGGAAAACCGAAAAAAAAACAGAAAAAGATTTTGTAATTCGTGGGACGGTTCTGGAGCAAATTCTCTGGTGATCGAGCAATGGGCACGGGACTGTGTGGATCCTTGTATAAATTCCTGTCTGAACAGTTCTTTCGTTGGAACGAATAAATTGAGTGAATTATTTAAACTGTCTTCATAATCTGAATAATTGTAAACTAAAAAACGTGGTGAAATTGGTAGGTTTAGCGTGAAATGCACAACGATCCAAAGATCAAACATTTCTTCTGACTTAGAATAAATCCATTGTATATGATTTCTTTCATTTTATGAATATGAACAAAAATTATATAATATCTCAAACAATACTTGAACGTATAATAATTGATTCGATGCAAGGTATTATAATAATGTAAACCATATTGAGAATCATGGTACAGCAATTTTGACTCTTTGTCACGACTCGAGTGGTTAATTGTTAGCTTAGGCCAGCAGAGAATCGTTCCAAGATCGAATCGTGCGTACCTGGTTCTCGTAGATGTCGTAGTCCTGCACATTGTCATCGTGGTTCAAATTGTACTTGTCAGCTTCGTTCACCGCCACTTTCTTCGGCTTCTGGTACTGCCTCTGGTTCATATCGCTGACCTTGACGCTCGGCTGAACTGGCACCGATTGGTTCACGGTGTACTGGTTGTAATCTGTCCAAGAAATGACGAATCGAATGCGTTAAACGCGAAAGAAACACCGAGTGCTTCGAATCTCTGTAAAGATCCGATTTCCCCGGGAACATCTCGCCTCCGCCGCGACCTCACCTTCATCCTTGAAAATGGACGGCACGTCGTCGTCATAGATCGTGAAGTACGGGTAGCTCTGGTCCGAGTCGTAGTATGTCTTCGAGGAAACGGTGGACGCGAGTATCTTGGCGACTCTCGGCGACTCCGAGGATGGCACCTGCGTCCTGCGATGTCAAACAATCTTTAACCCTTTGCACTCCGGATTATTATTCAATTTTATTGCCCACAACTCCCTACTGTTCTAAGTGTTTCATTTGAAATTTACTTCACAGGACTGTTCCTTGACTGCTACTTATTTTAAGCAATTTTGTTTACTAAATTATTAGTGGTGTGCGAGACCGGTCGGGACAGGAACGGAAACGACTTTCGAGATCGGGACGGGATCTTGAAACTTTCAGGATTCCTGAGAATGTTCGGGTTTCCTGAAAATGTTCGGGAATTCTTACTAAAAAACAATATTAAAAGATTCTTTATAGTATCAGAAATCCCGAAGATTCACGGGAAACCCGAACACCCCAGGGAATCCCGAACATTTTCGGAATCCAGTCTCGCCCCGATACGCGTCTTCCCATCCAGTCCCGAGCATCAGGTTTCGGGACTTCCCGCGATCTCGTACACCACTATTAAATATTGGGTTGGCAAGAAAGTAATTTCGGTATTTTAAGGTGTGAAATGAAAAGCAATTTTGTTATTCAATATGTAGCTGTCGCAGCTTTATGAAAATTGCCAATAACTTTATTAAGCTACCAGAAAGATGGCAAAAGATCATCGTACAAAATGGAAAATATTTGATCGATTAAAGTTCATTGCTTAAAGAAATTTTTGTTTCGCCTTAGAATACCGAAATTATTTTCGTTCCAACCCAATATAATCCTGTAGATTTCCAAGTAGTAGTAATAGATAGTTAATAGTAGAAGTCCAAGTTTTAATCCTAGGAATTCAGTAGTTCAATAGTTATGCCTGTTTAAAGTTCAGCGATTTTCACCGTTACCTTGCCTTAGCAAAGTGAATCATTATATGTAATCATTAATTATTGTATATATACCAATTAAACAAACTAATGTGCTTTATTCTATACTGCATTTTTTATAATGCCTCATTCTTTTGGTGAAAATATGTTCTACAGTCTTAAACTTGTTAGAAAATATATATTTTTATCGAATTAAATCACGGAACGTGTTAACTAAAAAATAAGAAATTAAATAAATGATGGAAGAACTAAATGCAGATGTACAAAAACCCGTTTCATTCACATTTATCTTTCTCTGATGTCGAGTCACACTCGACGAAGGAGAGCAAAGGGTTAATCTGTCTCTGGGTTTCCCGAGTCTCGAGAATTAATAGGATCAACGCGGAACACGGAAATCTGAACATTGTTAAGTCGTGGTGTTAGGATTGAAAAAACCTCGGATAGGTGTTACGCGAGCGCGAGACAGCAATTGAGCGAATTAAACGGGTCCACGAAAGAGAAATCGAAGAAAAAAGACAATACGTTTTTCGAGCGGTCTTTACGCACCTGTAATGGGCCTCCGTTTGAGCGCGCGTGCTCTCCTTCTCTCGTTCCTGTGAGACAAACGACGATATTAGTATCGGGTGATGGACAGTCCAGGAACTATTAGGACACTTCATTAGAGAATATGAGACCCATAAAACACTAGAGAAAACTACGTTCCTGTTTTATCATCGGATTTTATCAGTGGAATGAGACTGCAAGTACATAGTTCAACAGTTCCATTCTTCAGTGGACTGGAGAAGAGTACAGTGATTAGTACTCACTTAGTACTTACTAACTCCTTTATCTTCAATATTAAGGGTTATACAAGGGTAAAACCTATTTATTACTAATACAATAAAAAAACTTCTTTATATTTCATTATTTTGTTATGTGACTTTGGCCAACATATTAGTGGCATTTTTCTAATGAAAATAATACCAAATATGATATAATTCCGATGAAATTTACTTGTGTAAAGAACGATCAAAGAGAATATTATAAGAGAAACACTCTTTTGCTAAGAGGTCAGCTCCTTCGTTACCATCAATCCCAATATGTGAGTATTGTAGTATAGTACAATATTTAAGAAGTTATCGTCTTTTTTAGAGCGTCCAAATATTCAATCGGATCACTGTATACTGCATACACGTTGTCATTTTTTAAAAGCTGCGGTCTAAATAGAATAATTGTCCCATATGGGTGCTCATATAAGTATGAGCGGTTGGAACGTCTACAATGTGCCCAGTATACATGTTTTCAGATTAATGTTTATGTATTTGTATACTCTTATTCTGTAAAAATGTTCTCTTGTTTGTAATTGTTATATTGAATTCTGTATTATGTTGAAATAAATCTCTTATGAGATTTTCTACAAAAGAATATTGAGTGACTATGCATTCTCCGATGGCTACACATTGCCAATAACAAAATAGAATTTTATTTCGGTTTAAAGGAAATTAATGACATACATATTTAGCTAGATCATGTTCGAAACTTCATTCACAATCTGCCTTGATGTATTCAATGTAGTGGACGGGTCTAAAGCAATATAAACCATCATTTATCTAAACTGTAATAGAATGGAACTGCTGCCTAACATTCTGTGTAACATTGCTTGAACTGGAAAGGTACATATAAATCAACATTGTACATACCGCGATGACATTCCTGCGAAGACCGTCCCTATCTCGTTGCACCTGTCCAATGGTAGAAGGTTGACCCCTGTAGACGCGTTGCTGTCTATCGCTCTCGATCTCGGAAGCGGGCTCATACTCGTCTTCATGATAATTCCTGGCCTGTTGCCTCTGCCTGATCTGTTTCTCGGTGATCTGGGGAATGGGCGTGGGCGTGGTAGTGATGGGTATAGGTTGTCTCTGTACAGGACGTTGTTGATGATGTTGCTCGCGTCTCGGTTGCGGCTGGGATCGCTGAGGCGGTGCCTGTTGCTGTTGGTGCTGGTGCTGGTGCTGTTGGTCCTGCAGGCTCTCGATCTTCGCCGATCTGTTGCGACAGGATCGATCAGCTTCGACCGTAGCAATCGCTATTCAGACCTCGGAAAGATCTCGCGGTTCAGTCTCTCCAACTGCGAGATGGACCGAGAAGGCGATTTTCTTTCGATTTCGTTTGGCGAACGCGGAAAAATCGCGAGTCTAGTTTCTCCGAAATGGGCAAAGACATCGGGCCAGGGCCTGGACCGCGCGTACACACGAATAGAACCCGGTGACTGTTGGGTAACGGCCACTTTCCCCGGATACTCGGGCACTTTCCGCGCACAATACGGCGCGTTTCGGCCGATTTTCGAGGGCTACGTCTTATCGTGCGACACAGTGGAACAGGCCTAACGGAGATACCACCCATTACAGGCGTTACTGTGGGAACCTATTGATACCGAGCTGGCTCGGGAACTATGGCTGCCACGCGGAGCGAGATTTGTGGCCGGGAAAAGGGGGCGTAGCCCTCGAAACTTGCCTCGAAGCTGACAGGAGCACTTCTTGCCAACCTCTGGTCTAATTTCTCCGAAATCGGTAGGACATAGGGCCCAGGTCCGGGCCCGTACCGCGCGTACAAGCGAATAGAATCGGTGATTGTTGGGTAACGACCTCTTTCCCCGGATTACTCGCGCACAATACGTTAATGAGCGACCGGCAACTCGTTGCTTAACTACGCCTTGCACAAAGAGACTTGGTTCCCGGTTCCGACCTGCCGTGTTCTCTCTTCAGCGAGACAGCGTGAAAGAGAAAGAGCAACAATTCATTGCAGAGGACCGCTCCACCGTTATACAACGTATTCGCCGGGTTTCCGTCCGGCGTTTTTGGCGAGCAATGGGAACCTTCCGTCGGACTCTCGAGAACAACGTCGGGCAATTAAACGGTCATTTAACAGCCGTACGAGGATCGCGCGAAAAGCTGTTTGCCAGTCGTAATCGGTCTCTAGTCCCGTAAGCGGATTCAATGTTACGATCGCGCGGTTCGATGATCTCCCGTCAAATATAGCAACCTCACTGCGAATCTCTATGCAAATTTCTGTTTCGGAAGTAGGCGGCTTACACAACATGCTGCTAGCCAATGTGTCTCCTGGGTGAAGAAATTGTCAGGCATTTGAATGCTTCCTTCTTTCTACGAATACAGCTAATCGCTTCTAGGAAACTCAATTTTCATTTGTCTATTATATAAAAATTCCTGCAGGAAAATCTGCTTTCTACTCGCTTTTGATGCTTCCACCACGATTCTGTTCACATCTATCAGATGATTGCGTAAGTTCGTGCCCGATTTGAAAACAACATTCAATTATTAAATTTTAAAGAATACAACTTTATTAATCAATTATATAGTCACCATTCTTTTCTAGTATAATTTTCTTTTTACACTTCGCCGTGCAATACAGTTTGCGACATCTATGAAAATCGGGCACGAACTTATGCAATCATCTAATACAATGATCAGGACTTTTTTGTCGTTTGAAATTTCCGTTGATCGCAGCATCTAGATGGATGGATACAACAGAACTCGCTTGTTCTACGATAAGCACACAAATTTTTCGATTGACAAAGTTTCAAATACAAAATTTTGGAGTACTGTCTCGGATTTTGTTCAAATTTGAATATGTTGTAGTTTATAGTTACCTATGAAAAAAATGGTTGATTTTACAGACGTGTAAAAAAAAGTGTCACCCCTGTTCGACGATAAATTTTAAGACTAGAACTAACAAACCGATGAAAATGAGTTTTTAGGAGCTTATAGTAAGCACAGAAGAGTATCTACTAAAAATGTTCTTTTCACCATTTATTTCGCAATTGTGTTAAACAAATGCAATGTTTGCATAGCAGGGAACTTTTAAAACATTTGAAAACAATGTGGATATAGCTCTGAGCATCCCCTTTTACGGACTTGTTTTTAGAAAAGCGAACAAAACAAAAGTCTACGATTTATTTTATGATTACACCGATTAGAACTTCTTTGTTGTCTCTAATGCCAATACAAGTTTATTTTGATTGAAGAGAAACGAACAGCGAACACATCCAGCAGATTTTGTGTGAAGTCCTCGCGACGAGCCCGACTCGATGCAGGGCAAGGGGTTAAACGCGTCGATGTGTCTATCTCGTGATCGAAAGGTCCTGGCTGTTAGATTCGATCCGATCGGATCGGTTTCCCAAGGAAAGTGGTTGCGTGGAAAGCAAAGGCGAAGCGGAGCCGGAGTAAGTCGTAACGGAGCCGTTTAATCGGCCGCGATCGGGGTCGCGTTTATTGTTCGATTTCTTGACGTCATCGGTGCTATTTTCTCGGCGTGGCCTCGCGTGCAGCAGGATCGTTGATCGATCCGTGGCTTCGCAACGAGCTCTCGGGTCGAAAAAAAGCCGATCGAGAGGCCGGTCGTTTCGATCTCGATCGCCGTTTCCTTTTTCCCTCCGCTCTCTCGCCGCGCGCCGCGTTTTCTTTCGACATTACGAGAGCGCGGGTGAACTCCCATCGACAACGGTCTGTCGATACGGTTTCGCAATCGAACAACCCGAAATGTTCCGCAATCGACGGACGTCCGGCGATCGATCCGGCTCATTTCACCGAGTCAGCAACGGCTCGGATCGAATTGCTCTCCCGATGTTTCGTTGAACGATTCTCTCTCGGCTTTCCAAGGTCTGTCAAGCTAGAAGCTTTCAAAACAACGTCGCGCGAACAAAGAGCTGGAACGTTGATAACTCACCTTTCAAACAGAGGATCCTCCTCGCTTTCCTTGCTGGCGGATCCGCCTCCGGGACAGCCCACGTTACGTGGCCAGTCGCACGTCTGTAATTCGTGGCTGCGGAAACGAAAGCAAAACGTAACTTCTCCCTGCACCGATTATTATTATCGTCCGGCCGACTCGCGACTATTTTCAACCGGGCTGCGCTTCGACCGCTTCCGGTCGAACGCGAGACTCGCAGTTCGATAAACCTCCTCGAACTACTTTTCTCGCTGGTCCTTGCGAATCAGAGGACGATTCGTTGAGGAAGCGAATGAACTAGGAAACGATCTACCTTGCTGCAATCATCGATTGACCTCTTCCTGTTCGATACTGAACATTAAACCTACCAAAATTAATTATTAAATTTCCTTGTCCAAGTATCCATTATATAAAAAGTTTTGATAAACTGTTAGCATTTTGATAAGACAACATTTACCGACATTTTTAATGCTTGGTAGGTTTATTGTTAAACGTTCCAGGCCATCAGGATTCTGCCAACGCTTGTCTTTATCGTGTCATAAGTATACTGTGGATCTTCATGCAAAATGAACATTTTCTGCATTAATTATAGGGTACTGGAGCGAAATAAAAATTGTTTTCTTCCTCTTTAATAATTCTAATAAGTTGATAGTACTATATAGACTGCGGACGTTTATGAATAATAAAAATGATCTGCGTCGATTGCAACAAATAAAAACCAAGTAGAATGTTATTTCCTCAAAAATAATGTTTAATCCGCAGACTAGTAATTAGTAATATATTATCAGTCTCAAATTCCTTTAATGTGTCTCTCACTGTATGTTACACTTGTCCTTTTTTATTCCCAGTTGATAACATCTAGTCATACACTTCGTAGTTTATTTCGAGCTTGAAAGGGTGAATTTATAAGCAATAAGGTCGAAGAGAACATCTCTAGTTTCTGAAATCAAAGAATCGAGCGTGTACTATCGCCAGGAACGAAAGGATCGATCCAAGCGAGTCGCGCGGAGGTGGATCGATATGGAGATCGCGGATCGCGTGTATCGCTGCGGTGGATCAAAACTCGGGTGTATATACCGGTTCGTGGATCGGCGAGGATTTTACGAAGATCGGTTGAATTTGGCATCGTGTTACAAGTAGAGTTTACGAGCGTCCTTAATTGGACACGGCGCGGCGTTAGCATCGGATAGGTTAGGCGACTCGGCGCGCGGGCCGGTTTTCCAGCGAACTTGTTTACTGTTTTGCACGGTGCGTGTCGCCGCGAGTTGTGACTCGCGAGGCCCGTCGCGTCGTGTCTCTAGGAGGTGTGGCAGCCCGATTTTTTCTCGAGGGTTATGCGTACGACCCCCTTTTACCTCGCCGGTTTCCAGATCGAAAGCGCGCCAGGATCGTAATAACGCCCTCCGACGCCCCCCGTTCTCCATTCTCCGTCTCGAGCAACCCAGACCTAACACGCTAACACAGAAATCGAGACGCGTCACCGTGATCGGCAACACGTATCGCTCCCGAATCTACTCGATCCGCGCGACGAGGTCGTCGTTATTTACGAGGGATTCGTCGCCGAGACGCGTTCCTAGATATTATCTCGCGGCCGTTAATCGCGAAACCGTGTCCCGACGACGCGACGGTTGTTGAACCCACGACATATCCACGATCGCGTAAATCCCCTCTCGATCGTTAACTCGCGTGACCCGCTCAAATCTCATTATTCCCACTTTCGACGATCTTTCCGCTTATTCGCCCACGGAGGTTCGGAACAGGTTTCTAAGATGGTTCTCGTCGCCGGGAATTCCAGAAAGGTACCTATCTGCAAGATTTTTCACCGGTCGATACGTGGGTGCGGTGTTTAAAAGTGCCTTTCATATCTTTCATATCTTTCCGCAGGCAATTGTATCGATCGATGTGTCTGTTATATAGACTGGCCTAACAAAGTTGTACTTCCTTGAAAGCTTTGATCCCTGAGTCGTGATGTCATTTAGAGTAACTGTTTCCTTTACGAAAATGTTCTCCGAGGTTATTAACCCGGCAGTGTCCACGTGGGGACCCAGCGGATCTTCACCGCTGAGGTATGCTATCTATTTCTCGTATTTCTTTCGCTACCGTTTTGCAATACAATGTAGCTTCTTAATATAAGCATTAAAAAAAATTCCAAAAATGTTTTGATGTGGATATGAATATGGATGCGGCAGAAAGCATATATATGTATTTTATATTGTTATTTTAACAAAAATATCGTAAATAAATCAACCTCTTACCCTGCGATTTATTTTACGGTCTCAGTGATTAGAATTTTTTTGTAGTTCTTAATTTCTTAAAAACGGAGAATATTTGTATCTATTACATGCCTATATATTCTCCATTAGCTACACATTAACAAACCCAAAGTAGAATTTTATTTCGGTTTAAAAGAAATTAATAACATACATACTTATTTGACTCTGTTCAGAATCTTCATCACGAGTCTGACACGATATTATAAGGCAAGGGGTTAATAACTCTTTAACAAAATGTAAAAATTTACTCCAAATGACCTCAGGAATCCTGTCAAGGAAGTAAAACATTTTTGGGACAACCTATATTCTTTCTAACATGACCAAAAGATCGAAATTCATGAAAGAATTGTACGTCTATTCGACTTGAAAAAAATTGTATGAACTCCTCGTGAAGATAAAAGGTAAAACTATGATACTTAAAAGATACAATCAAATCACAAGGATTAATGTAACGTATTTTATAACCGGAAACGTCGCAAGAGAAACAAGATATCCGCCCAACCCCATGGATTCGCCGGAACGATCGAGGATTTTGTTTCGGTGGATGGGGTTTACGAATTCAGTGGTTCCGAAGGAATTTCATTCTGGGCGCGCAAGAAGTGGAAACTTCTTTGCGGAATCTCTTGTTGCAAGGTCCCTGGGAATCGGGGAGAGCGCATCCATTAAAGCTGTCTATATCTGGACGACAATGGCTTGTTACGTTTCGTTTCCCTTTCAATTGAAAGTGCGTATAGTTTGGACGCGTTTCAATCCCCCGCGAGCTCTCTGCTAATTTCCGCCCATATTAGTCGCTTGTTTCTGAATCGTTTCCACGTATCGACGCGAGGCGAACTGCCCGAGAAGTCTGCCTAGTCGTTTTGTCTTCTCGATCGATTATCCACTTATCCGGAGAACGGTCGAACGTTGTCGCGACGACGCGACGCGACGGTACTTCGCGAGGACCGTTCCTGTCCCAGAAGAGATCTCTATCTTCTTGCGGCGTGTTTAAAAACGAGTCCCCGGGACTTTCTACAGGATAGTAAATTACGCCACGATTAAATACCCCGCTTGATTGTCCGCCGACAAATTAGCTCTTTATTTCGAGATACACGCTTCTCGTACTCCCCGGAGTTCCAGGAAATGGGGGAACGGGTTCTGATTGCTTTTCTACAAAATTCTGCTCCCACGATCTCTCCAATTTTTGCGTAAAAAAGAAAAGCCTCCAGATTTTCTGTTGTATAATTGAGCCGTTTGACGGAAAAATTGTGCGAATCGAAACGGTCAGCTATGGGATAATAAATAGACTACGGATCTTCTAAAATAAAAATTGTTTCCTCTAATTGGAAGATGTGAGAACCAACTAAGAATTGATTTCTTTCGGTTTTATGCAGTTGTAAGAAGCATGTTGATTGGCTTAAACTGTTATAATCCAAATAGAAATTCAAATTACACCCACACATTTCAAGAAAAATGCGTAGAGATCCGTAGTCTAGTAATAGGAATTAATTAAGTATAATATTAAAGGACGTTACGATGGTCTTATGCAAGCCACACCAAATATTACAATTATTTTATTTAATGATGATTAGACTGGGTTTATGACCAAACTGGATACGTATAATTTAAAGCAGTGGACATGTTACAAATATTTAAGGACATCAATGTATTAATTTCAGATTAATAGTGTAATTAGAAGAAGATGGACACGTTAAAAATATTTAAGGTCATGAATGAATTAAAAGAAGCATACGATTTTTATTTGACTCCTGTGCCCTGCAATCAATGCGAATTTATTATTTTGAATGCAAACAAAATGCAAACAAAATAAAATGGCTGAATAATTATTATTGGAATGGTACCGATGCTTTTAGAGAAATATTATGCAGCGTAAAAATACAAGATTTTGACAAGCAGTCGAGTGAATCTCTGGACGATTAATTCTCCAAGGATCGTGAAATGTACTCACCTGTACATCAAACCGCCCGTGCAGGATTCGAGCAGCGCGCCGCCGAACACGCAGACATAGTATTGCGTGCAGTCGCGGGGATGAGGATAGTATCCGAACTCTTCCGGGCACTCGAATTCCAAAGCAGCCTCGTTTCTGCTCGCTCTGGCGCTTCTCGGGATGTTTCGCTGACATCCTGCAAAGACACAGTGTCATTCCGCGTTAGCGCACCCATTCTCATAAGCGGAACGCGGATCTTTACTCGGATTCCCATTCACATGGATTGTTTTACAGAACAACGGACAAACTCGTCTACTTACGGAAAATACCGCAGAAATGTCGTTCACGTCTTCGCAATCGCCGCGGAAGCATGAAGATTTACAATCATAGATAGAGACGCGATTCGCGATCCTTCCAATTAATCTATCGCAACTTACATACATCGAACTTTGATATTAATTTCCGTAATGAAAGATCAATCATGATTTCAAGCGGTAAAGCATGTCAGAAGCAATTACTGTGACAGATTTCGAATTTTGATGCACAATAAACATTGTCTGGGTTCAGGATTCGAAAAGAATTGTGCATACTCCTCATAAAAATGCACAGTGAAATTACAAATTTGCATGCACAATGAAAATTGTTTGAATCAAGACGCAGAAGTGACATAGACATTTATTGCTCTCCTTAATCATTGTAAACAGGTGAAAATGGTACAATAGCATTTCGAAACGCTTTAAATGATTCTTCTAGCATTTGATCTTCCCATTTTTGTTGTTAAATGCAGAAAATCCGCAGCTCAGCGATAAACATCGATTCCACAGTTTCAGTCCAATTGATTCAATTGTTCCGCACGTTGTTTTATGCACAATAAGCATTGTCTACGTTCAGGATTCGAAAAGAATTGTGCATACTCCTCATAAAAATGCACAGTGAAATTACAAATTTGTATGCACAATGAAAATTGTTTGAATCAAGATGCAGAAGTGACATAGACATTTATTGCTCTCCTTAATCATTGTAAACAGGTGAAAATGGTACAATAGCATTTCGAAACGCTTTAAATGATTCTTCTAGCATTTGATCTTCCCATTTTTGTTGTTAAATGCAGAAAATCCGCAGCTCAGCGATAAACATCGATTCCACAGTTTCAGTCCAATTGATTCAATTGCTCCGCACGTTGTTAACTGAGCGAAGCTGCTACAGTAGAATAAACTCTACAAATGGGAGTAGACATAATCGCTAGCGGGACATCGTGGTAAAGGGCACGGTCAGAGCAGTTGGCAGTGAGAAGAAGCGCGATGCCGCGCCGCGGCCCGTGAAAGTCTCGAATTTGTTATTCCGAGGGGGTCGCGGGTTCTTATCCGCCGCAGTTGAGGGGTTAAGTGGACGTTAGGCGAGTTATTAACGGCCGCGTTTCGTGCGGCTGGTGTATCGGTGCACAAAACGGCCGCAATGAAACGTGACCGGTGTACGAAGCGGCGGATTGCGCAACCGAGAATAAGTAACCGGATTTTTGGTCGACCTTGCGCGGTGCGTACCCGAGAAACTCGGACACGAGTCGTCGAGCGATCGCGCATCCGCCTGGACGGCGCCGGGACGCTCTCTTATAACTAGACTGCGGATCTTTATGCAAAATAAAAAAATGTTCGCATTGATTGCAGAACATAGGAGCCAATTAAAAAGTGTATTCTTCTTTTAATTATCCTAATAAACTGAAACAAATACATTCATGACATGAAATGTTTTTAGCATATCCACTGCTTTAAATTGTACGGGCCTATTTTTGTCGTAAATGCAAAAAATCCACAGTCTACCTATAAATGTATATTGGCAACAATCATATTTGATTTCAATAAATAGACTGCAAATTTTCTGAAGTAAAGTTGTTTGCTTTAATTGCAAGATATCAGAACCGAGTAGGAATTGATTTCCTTGTTTAGTGTTTCAAATCACACCTGCCTATTGTTGACAGAGATGCATAGAGATCCGCAGTCTAACAATAGGGAATTAAGTTTATTTTACGGTTTCAGTGATTGGGACTTTCTTGTAGTTTGTAATTTCCTAAGAAAGGAGAACTTTTATATCTATCACGCGCCTACACAGGGTGTGGCCGGACGGGTGGTACAACCAAGCAGGGGTGATATACTACATGTAAAAATAAGTCGAAAAAAGGAATAACATTTTTTTGTTTGACGCTTCGTTTTCGAGAAAATCGAGTTTGAAAGTGCAGCGAATACGCGTGCTATTGCATAGGAATCGTCTGACGGGTCTGACCATGATCAACCAATTCTACTTTGTGCATATACTGAAGCACGTGAACCTGGCGGAACTTTAAACTCGATTTTCTCGAAAACGAAGCGTCAAACGAAAAAATGTTATTCGTTTTCTTCGATTTATTTTTACATTTGTATCATCCCCTGCTCGGTTGTACCACCCGCCCGGCCACACCCTGTATATTCTCCAATACTTGTACATTAACAAACCCAAAGCAGAATTTTATTTCGTTTAAAGGAAATTAATAACATACATATTTATTGGACTCAGTTCAGAATCTTCGTCACGAGTCAGACACGATATCGCAGTGTAGTGCAAGGGATTGAAGGATGTTACGTTGGTCTTGTGCAAGCTGAACTAAAATTACATTGCAATTAATGTATTTCATGATGATTAAACCCTTAAGGAGTGGTGTCCAACCGGACACACCGCTTTTACATTAAAGGAATGAATAACATGTTTAGTAGATTCTGTGTGAATCGCGAGTCCGACTCGATGTTGTACCGCAAAGGGTTGAACATGAAACAAGTTTAATCAATTATGGTTCTCAGTAGCACGTTCGCCAGAATCGTAAAATACTTAATAGTTCTATGGTTCGTTACTATCCAGTAGTCTTCACGTCGAGGCAGTGATCTTTCAGCACCGATGTCTTCGCGTTTAACGGAAGTCTCCGGCACTCACGCCACGGTAGCGCTCCTTTGTATTCGTCGCTTTCTTCGGGGACTCTCTCCGCGCGCGGTTGCTCGCCGAATTGTTTCGTCTGATGCAACGAAAGCCGATACCGATCTCCTGGCACGGTAATTAATCGCGTGCTCGTTCGGAACCGAGCACAATCGTGCCTAATACACCGGCGACCGAGTTTCTGCGTTCTCCCGCTGCCGGTTCCCTCGGCCGAAACGGGAGGTCAAAGATCGCGTGGCGAGATTCGCACCTGTGCTCCTACAAATCGGCCTGTTCGCGCGACCGAGGACGACAAAATGTCCCGCAACAAAGAGAAGATCTATCTTGATAAGATCTCCACGTTTCTTGACTACGGATTTGACGCATTAACACTAAACCTGCCGAGCACTAAAAGCGATTAAAATTTAAAATGTTTTAGCATAGAAAAATGACAAGGCTCTAATTATTTAGATTCCGTGCAATTTTTATTACAATATGTGCTTGGATAAAGAAATTTATCGAATCAATTTCAATGTAAGCAACTTCGTAATTTCGATAATTGTAAGATGGAAAATATAAAACCGGTCATGTGACCGGGAATGGTAGGTTTATTTTAAGTGTTTCATTTGAAATTTACTTCAAAGGCAGTTCCTTGACTGCTACTTATTTTAAACAATTTTATTTATACCTATTATATTAAATAACTTTGTTGTAATTTATATTTGTGGAACTCGCATTTGTTTTTAACTAAAAAGTGCGACTTAAATAAATAAAGCAAGAACTAAATACAAATAAAAACACGTTTCATTGACATTTTCCTTTCTCCGACGTCGAGTCGCACGCGACAAAGGAGTTCAACGGGTTAATGGCGAAGTAGGCGCTCTATGTACAAACACTAAAAGAGTTTAAGGGTATTGATATATTTTTTGCAATACTTAGAATTGTTAATGAGCGAGATCAATTTTTATTTAGCTCGTGCACCTGGGAATTGTTGCACAAATTCCTTACTTTGCGTGAAGATCAGTAGTTTAGATATTAAGATTAGACACGATGTATCAGAAAAGAATGAAACTTCTAAACTAAATATTTTTAATTTAATCTAATTCAAGAAATTTAAAAAATTCAATACTATATCTTTTAAGTTTCCATCGAGCGGCTTCACGAATGAATCGAGTTCATTAAGGACTCGTTCCCTGATGAGCAAACAGATTAGCAACTGTTTTTAACTTTTCGAGTTTCGTTCAGCTAGCGTTCACCGTTCGAAACGACTCTCCGTGTATCAGGCTGTGTAATGCCCGTTTTCGACATGGCCATTATTCCTTTTATGTAATTTAGATGCTACTCGATTATACACATAATTAACACGATGTGAGAACGCTCGGGAGGCCTCTAATTAAACGAAAGGCACCGCCCGGCCATCGATTATATGTACACGATAGCACGCGGTCTTCCGTGTGTAACGTTCGCCTAGATCTTACTCAATCGTCGAGACGCCAGATCCACAAGCATTCCGCTGACATTTCTCCGATTCTACCTAATCGAGTCGAATTCGGCACGTAGTCTTAATCCGCCGACACGCCCACCTCGTTAACGCTCTCGAAAACCTTAGTCACGCATTTGCATACATCATCGAGCTTTCCTCTTCCTCGCGACTCGAGACTACTTTCACGATGGGATCTCGGCCGATCGGTCGATCGGAAGGTTAAGGACCTGTCGAGAGTACGGCAGCACCCGTTGCATACCCCTCGGCCTGTCTATTTTCGCATACATGATTCAAAGAGTTACTATAGTCCGTCCAACGAGACGGCGAACCACCAGTATGCGTCCTCTGCTAACTATCCGAGAAGTCTAAGGATCTGGTTACCTTCACAGCCTCGTCTCGTTCGACAAACTACAGACTCAACTTTTGTCTGAATTTTAGTTGGACTGGTCGACTTTAATTCTTTACTAATGCCAAAGTGAATTTTGTAGAATCCCGTGGACTCGTTGCTTCGAATGATCTCAGGAATTGCCTCTTTCAAGGAAGTACAACATTTTTGGGACCTATATAACGATTACTAAATTATATTATCTAGTAGACTCATTGTTGGAAAAATCAGTAGAAGTTTAAAGCAGTAAAAAGATTAGAAGAATATTATAGGTTTTGCACTCCATTTCACCCTTTTGCAAGTCAAATTGAACCTTATGCAAATCAATTTCACCCATTAAGAATATTTAAAATGAATTATCTATGTATTTAGATTAAATTGTATATTTATTTAGACACACATGGACGGTGTCATTACAGCGAGGGAAACATAAGACTCAACTCAATACGCTTCAATAAATACATATGTACTTTCACATACATATCTACACACAGTTTTCATACATTACAAATTTAATGAATCAGTAATTACTTTCATATGAGTATTCCACTCTTTGCAATAAATAAAATTTGAATTTCTTAACGATGCATTTACATTTGATTTGACTTTTTTTACAAAAGCTTACTTAAAATACTTTATTTGCGAAAGGGTGAAATTGATTTGCAAAGAGGTGAATTTTGAGTGCAAAACCTGTAGAGCAGGTCAATATGTAATTTTCAACATCATAAAGTGATTAAAGAAGGATGATTTGGCTCATATGTCTTGCAATCGACGGATACAATTATTATTTTGCACAGAGATCCGCTGTCTAACGATTACAATATTATCGGCGAGCATTATAAAAGACCTGGGTTTGAGAAGACGGTTAGATCGAGACGTTCTAATCACGCAGGATTCGCGGAGACGTCTCCGGGATCTTCTAGGACAGTTCTCGAGGCTCGGGACGAGGGGAGAGAGAGAGAGAGAGAGAGATAGAGCGGATCGTGGGATCGCGGTACGAATGCCGAGGAGGTCGAGGTGGCTTTAGTAATATTCAGGGACCCGGTGGATCGTGAGTGGGTGTTCCCAGGTGATCCGCAGGGTGCAGAGCGCGATCGAGGGGCGTTCACCGGTTGCGCGGGGACCTCTCGTTCGCCTAGCCTCTCTTCGCCTTTCCTCGCGAGTATCGGTGAACCAGGTGAACGAGGCTCATGAGTAGCCTCGCGAGTAGGCTGCGATCTCCCGGATCCGTCTTTCTCGTACTCCAGCGATTAATCACAGTTAAAAGGGTACGCGGGCAGACGCTGGTTCGACAGTCCCACGGCCGCGTCCCTTCAGTGGTGGATCGTGTTCGGAAAATTTCTATCGGCGGAACAAACGCGTGTGTCACGTTCCCTCGGTTACGTTGCGTCGCCAGTCATGCTTTGTTAATAACTTTGAATCTGGACGAGCTCCGCGCCGGTTCTCGGTTCGATAACGCGACGCTCTAATTGCCCGGTTCGCACGTGGGAACCTCGGCGCTCGAACGATTACGCGCGCCGCGCCGCAGAGAAACGAGAGTCGGCTATAGTTAATAGAGGAGCTCCGAAACCGCGAGCTTTCACGAGACGATAGTCTTGTCTCGATCAAAAGTACACATCGACTTGTCAATTAGCTGTCGCGCCGCGTACACCGGCCAGCGGGCACCGGCGGAAATCTCGAGCTCGCCCCTCATTGTTGGCCCGTCGGGACTCTGTCTCTAAGCGATCCTAATTATCATCCTCCGATGGCCGGCAATTAATGCCCGCGGTTGCGAGATCTGGACTCTTTCGTATGCCGACTCGGCGAACGGCGAAAGTCCGCTCTCGACCACGTAGCCGTGCCTCGAAATTATGATCGAGCCTCAGCATGCGCCGCTTTATCGGGTCGCCACCGCCCCGCAAGTTACGAAACCGAGCTCACGTGTCTATACTCGATAGATTTACGTTCCGGTATTCGATACGGGGAGCCGCGAGCGAACACCGTTTGTTGTTCCGCTCGTCCCGATTGTCCCGTTCGAGGAAACGCGCGCGTCTTCGTTTCCAAGCTACGACGATGACCTCGAGTCGTCGCTGTCTCTCATTCGCTGGACGAGCCTCTTCGCTTTTATGGTAAGGTCGTCACACGATAGACTCTCGACACCGTTACACGTGTCAGCTGCCGATCGCGCCGCAGCTCTGCTGCGTGTTTACCTGTTTACTCGTTTCGTGCTTGTTTACTCGAATTCCAGGTAGATCGAATAGACGCGAGGCTCGATCGATTCGATACAGCTAGAAGGAGTCCTTGTTATTCTTAAACCTTGGACTTGGATTCGTCCAATTGAATCGCCAGAATTTGAGTAATGGGCGTCTGGAAGGGCCTATGTCAGGTTTTTCCAAACTGTATAAAATGTCTTTGAGTTTCCAGTCTTTTTCCGGTGGAAGAAGGGTCTATGTAATTCTCTGCGGGGCTTTATTACTGCAATTCACGTTTGAGTTCAAAATTGCGCTCCTACAAGATGCATTCAATTAACTTTGCATACTTTAGGCCAAAATAGACACGGGGGAGGGTTTAAACCTTAAACTTTAAGGTTTGCCCTACTTTAAGTAATTAGACCAGCGTCAAGGTACCACCCTGTGTCTAGTTCCTACCTGTAATATATTTATTATGGGGTATTGAATGGACCGTGGATTCTTAGCCGACTTGATTTATTTATGGCAAAACTGTGAAGGAGAAACTTAAAGTAGAATACTCGTAAACAAATTGAAGAATGAGGAATTCTAGTGGCTATACAATTTGGCTAGGACTACGACTCGTTATTTCATTTTGTCATATCTAGAAGGTTCGTGGCGTGTTGCAAGTTCTCAAGATTATCACTTTCCCTATTGTCCGACGCGTCTATTGATTCAGCAACAGTTCCTCCAGGTTCGTGATGCACGAATGTAGTCGTTCCAGTGACCTACATTAGGATCGGAGCCATACAAATCTTCCGCTGATTGCGTATTCCTTGGTCGTGCTGCTATTGTTACGATTCGGTAAAAATAAATCCGTTCGAATCGTAAAAGTAAATGACACAAAGACCACGCCTAAGTGTACCAGACCAACGCTCAGACAACGACTCGAAAATTTTATTGTACATACATAAACCTGATTATTAACTAGCTGGTAACGATTATTAGTGGACTGCGGATCTTTATTCAAAATAAAAAATGTTTGCATTAATTGCAGGACAGAGTAGCGAAATAAAAATTGAATTTTCCTTTTAATTATCCTATTAAGCTGAGACTAAAACATTATATGTATCCTTAAATATTTTAAAATGTATGTTAATAATTTCCAATAAATCGAAATAAAATTCTGTTTTCGTTTTGTTAATATACGGCTATTGGAGCACATATAGGAATACAATTTAGGTCAATATTCTTCTTTTTTGGGAAATTGCGATCTACAAAAAAAGGCCTAATCACTGAAACCGTAAAATAAATCGTAGGGCATGGGGTTAAATTGTACGTTAAAACGCAAACATGGAGTTTCTCAGTAGTCGAAAGCATTAGATAAAGGATCAATCTAAAATTTCTAAAAAATCTAAAAAAATGATCAGATTTCCTTGACATCTAGTATCCCGTATTTTTTGAGTCGCTGAATATGATTTTCATTTAAAAATTTCAAAAACCAGAATGGCAGAGACAATATTCAGCGATCCAAAATCGCCAGAGCATTAATTTTTAAATAAATTAGAGTACTCCCCCCCCCCCCCTTGTGTTTTGGCCATGTTACGGCGATTTGGGTCGTTACCAACGCGTTGACTATTTATTGTTGTAACTTTTACATTTGCAAGTATTTGCAAGAAATTTTTATGCAGCCATCTTAGGGAGTCTCTAACAAATATTTCTATGCAAAATTCATCGTGACCTCTCGTGAACTTCGCTTTGTAATCGTCATTAATGAAAAAAAGTCAGGATAATAGGTGTTTCGGAAAAGACAATTTTCAAAGTTTAAAAATATTTTTATACTATTAATTTTTATAAAATACTCTTTAACGCTATATATACAGCTAGTTTTACTGAAATTAGTACTCATAAGAAAGTATGATGAGGCAAACTACGTTTGCCAATTTCAGGAAGAAGTCTGATCATTCTGACTTGCATCTCTGCTTGTTTTCAAACTTCTCTCAAAAGATAATGTGCGACTTATAGCAATTTATATTTATGCTAAAACTTAGTCTGCACATTTAAGAACCTGTTGGCACAAATTTTAGCCACACGTTTTGGTGATTCTGGAGCACTGTGCGACATGTTCAAAAATTGATCTGCGAAAGTGCAGAACTATCGCTGCTAGTTTCACTTGTTCGACAAACTTTTGCAAGCTGTCGATGCATTCGCGGCACGCGAGTAATCTGGTCAAGCGATCTGTGTCTTCGGATCGGAAAGGCTGACTCGTTCGACCGAGAATCCGAACGAGGCGGCCTTGCGGAGCCTCTTTCACCTGAGGATGGTCGCGGCCGATCCTGTCAGGGAATCCCCTGGCTCGCGCTAGAAAACCGTTTCCACAAACGCGACGCTACTTCGTGCCACACGTTCTAGGACTTTTGTCATCCGCGAAGATATACAATACACCGGGTGTACATTGTCTTCATGTACATAAAATATATTACGTTCGTTTGCGTATCGAGATCCTGTGCGGTCGACGAACGCTTCGGCGAACCACGTTCGCGTCTCGGTAAGCAGCCGCTGGATCGTGTCAGTTTCTAATTCGGGATCGTCGAGCCGTGACTCAACGACGGGACAAGGACCCGAAAGAAAGTCCGCGGTGCACCGAGGGGCCTCGATCGAGCCTCGATCAAGCCTCGATTTTCTCCGGGCGAGATCCTGCGCGAGGATTCGAGGGTTTCTTTTCGCATCGCACAATGTTCCGACCGGCAGACTCGGTATTTTCACGTTTTGCAAAGAACTGAGTTTCCAGTTACACTGAATTCGGAAAATCAATATGACTCCATTTTATTTTTATTGGTCAGGAGTCCTCATATGATAATCAATACTGGAGAGTGGTAAAGGTGGAGGATTTCGTGGGTGACGTCAGGAGCTAGAGAATCTCGAGGTCGCTAGAATCCTATATGTATTATCAAATTTTTAAGTTTCGTTCATATCAAATGAACGATGAAATGAACGATGAAAGTTTCGGACGCGCGAGGAAGAACAGGAACAAGGAAGAACACTGCGTCTCTTTCTTTCCCATATCCTTCTTTGTGTCCAAAACTTCGTTCATTACACAAGTAAATATAATTAGAATTATATCATATTTGGTATCATTTTCATTAGAAGAATGCCACGAATATGTTGGTCAAAATCACATAAAAAATAATTAAAAATAAACAAGTTTTGTTATTGGATTAGTTATGTTCACACTTCTCGGCGACCGAGGCCTCTCGAGCTTCCCTTATAAAAATGACAAGATTGATTTTATTTAGACTTCGTGAAGCTCCTAATCCTAGAAATATCTATACAATCATTTCTTATGAAATTATTTTTTTATATCAATAATCGTAAAATAAAAAATCTGGAACCGGTTATTTTGACCGGTGATGGTATGTTTAGTGTTAAAGATGGTGGAAATTGCAGTTTTTCACGATTTTCGGCCTCCAACTGCATTAAATGTATTCTTACATCTTTCAGTGTCTGTCGTTTTCCCCGCATCAACCGATTTCGATGAAATGTTTCAATGTTTCACAAAAGTATCCAACAAATCGCATTATAGCAGACTCTAGCACTCTCTATAATCGTATGATTTCTTTAAGGAGTCTTTGCACAATTTTAAGAAACAATTACGCAGGATTATATGATAATACCATATCGTTTATACCATTATTTTCTGTGCACGTCCCTTCTTTGTTATTCTTTGTTATTATGCGTGTAGTCCCTTATCCTTTTTTATTGTAAACATTTATGTAAAAGGACCTCGGTCCGTCTATAATAAATAATAATAATAATAAAAGTAGTAAAACACAACTTGTAGTATTTTCTCTACAATTCCAACCGATAGCAATTTTTGAACAAATTTCTTTTCACACCATGTAAATTAACTGCTCTAAAAAAGTTCCAATCGTACAGTCCAATATTAAAAACGATACCGTGTTTCGAGAGCGTCCAAATATTAATGGGAGTCACTGTACATTGTTGTACCCTTAAATTTCCAAACAATGCTAAAATCGTAATCAACTGCTAGATCGGCCGCCCGGGCCACTGTGCGACGCGACGACCACGCAAGGGCCCGTCGACGAAAACGCGTTACTCGATCGCGAGCGGGTCAGAGCAACGCCTGCCCGATGACTGCTCGTGTATCGCTTTCGAGAGAAATCCCTAAAGAAAGTTTTCCACGGCGAGCGTAATTAATCGGTCCACGCGAGTCGGGAACTGGGTCGCGCGTTACTCGCGGCTGTCACGTATCCTCCGCGCCTGCGAAACGGCGAGCATTGCGAAACTCGGATTACGGTTTTAATTGCGTGGCTGCGGTACGTATTAGCGAAATTTCGCGATTGCGACCCGGTTCCGGAGGTGTCGTCCAGTGTCGTCCCGAGCTTTCAACGTGCGCGAGCTTGTACCTTTCACTCTCGAGCACCGACACCTTCGATTCTCTCCAAAACCGAACGCTAGACGGAATAACCGTTGCGCAAAATTATTACGCATCCTCCGATTATTTAGTGTATGCAACGCTGATCGCGCGCGCACGCGGAGATACAGCTCGATGCTCATCTCTCTGTTCGCACCTGTAAGAAGCCTCTCCCTGACCCAGCGAGGTCGTTCTTCGTCGCTTAAGAACGCGAAAGGTCCATCGACGCCTCTTGCCCAATCCTAGATCCTAATCTGCCATCCTTTCTAGATACGCGAATCCATGAATCTTCTTTGCACGCCGGAGTAATCACATATTGTCGTTCATCGTCGCTCCCTCGATCTATCCTACCGTTGAAATTATGCTGATGGGTCATGACCAGACGCGGATCTTTATACAAAATACAAATTTTCTACCTGATTTGCAACCAATTGGAGGGACAGAAATTTATTTTCTCTCTGAATATATTCAACGGGTTGAAAATACAATACAAAATACATATTTTCTACCCGATTTGCAACCAATTGGAGGGATATAGAAATTCATTTTCCCTCTGAACATATTCAACGGGTTGAAAATACAATACAAAATACTTTTCTACCTGATTTGCAACCAATTGGAGGGACAGAAATTTATTTTCTCTCTGAATATATTCAACGGGTTGAAAATACAATACAAAATACATATTTTCTACCCGATTTGCAACCAATTGGAGGGGTATAGAAATTCATTTTCTCTCTGAACATATTCAACGGGTTGAAAATACAATACATAATACTTTTCTACCTGATTTGCAACCAATTGGAGGAACAGAAATTTATTTTCTCTCTGAACATATTCGACGGGTTGAAAATAATATAACAGTATTTTAAAATTCGTCTGATGTTTCTAATGTTTTAAATTACACCTAATCATTTTTGTTATAATTGCATAAAATCCGCTGTCTAGTCATGACGCATCATTCACTAGATACGAGATATGTATATCTAAAAATTCGACTATTTACAGTCGAGGACTTCAGTCGGTTTCGATAACATAATCTAATAATAGTTCTTCTCGGGATCGTCACCTAGAAGATTGCTCGTGAACTTTTTCTCGGTATAAAACATATTCACCGAGGATCCTATTAATAGGCTTCCGGTATGTAAAGTGATAACAGAGCCATGTTATTTTCACAGTTACCGATTTCTGCAGTGTCGCGATCGTCTTGTTTCTTGTCACTCATGTTACATGACGGAGTATCAAATGTTACGCTCACTCCTCGACGAAATGTACGTTCACTACAGTAAACCACTGTCATATTCGGACACTTTTAAAAGGACGACAACTTTTTTAATATCAGATCATACGACTTAGAAATTAGAACAATTAATTTACTATGTGACGTGAAGAAGAAATTTTCAATTATACATATTCTGAAAATTTCATAAAAATCGGTAGATGCGGGAAAAAACTACAGGCATTGAAAGATGAAAAAATCCTTAGATTTATTTCAGTTATAGAGGCTGAAAATCATGAAAAACTGCAATTTTCATTCATATTGCAACGTTGACCGATGTATTTTTAAAATTTCCAATACAGGCCCCCATAAAAAAGTTGTAAACAACAACTTCTAATATTTTCTCTGTAATTTCGACCAATTGCGATTTTTTCAAAATTTTTTTCACGTCTTGTAGTAACCTAATTGCTGTAACTTCTCAACAAGTATCCAAGTCTGATCTGATTCGTTTTAAGATTCGTCTCCCCACTCTACGCGGTTAATCCAGAGAAAGAGAAAGAGAGGGTAACTTTTTCCCCTGAACTCGAGTGAATTCCCCTGATCTGGCGACTCGCTCGGTGGTGTTACAATGCGAGGCTTTCTCCACGAAAGTTTTCGACGCTGAAAGAACCGGACGGACGATCGTCGTTCGGTGTCGACGCAACGGGTAAACGCACGAACGTTGGGATTACGGTAACCGGTGGCGGTTACGACTCGATGCTCTACTTCGAGTCGCAATCGATTCCCGAAGTCACGCGAAGAAAGTTAAAAACCGTTACCGGGAACAGACGCTCGTCGTGCTTCCCACTGCGCCGATCCGGAAACGATTTTCCTCTTAACTTATCGATCCGGCCGCGATTTTATAGCTCGTTGCGGGACACCTCGCGCGGTTCGATCACTGATTTTCATGTTCCTTTTCCGCCGCGGTACTTTGCCCGCGATTGGAAGCGTATCGAATGAGTCCTATAAATCATCGGTATTTACGGGATTCCGTGAAAGCGGGCTCCTAATCGCGGTCCATTGCGCAAGATCGGCCGCGTTACGCTGCCGGATACGATTTTTGCTTCTTATGACAACATATTTAGCTAAACAAACGATCGCCACATTGGTCGATTCTATTTTTTAAATAATTTTACGCATCAAGTTTCGGTATTTTGGCTCGACTTCACAATCTTTTACTCGTCCGAATGCTATCAAACAATGTAACGTAAATATATTTAGAGGTCGCGGTTTTGAACACGTGGTATGTGTACCGTGTAGTGCGAATTTAAGGATCCGTATACACAGATCGAAAAACAATAACGCATCAGTTGTCGGACCCGAACGTGCCGATCCGTATTCGCAGATCCGTGTTCGGTACACGGATTCTTAAATCCTTACTACACGGTTCATGTACCACGTGTTTATTATATATTTATATACAATAGGAATCTCTAAAATATATACTTGAATATAATCCTTAAGGTGGTATCGCCTAAACGTGTGACGCAGCAGCCTTCTGCGATTCAATTTCATTTCGCGTTCGCACAAAGCGATTTAACTTGAGAGGAAAGAGGAACGAGCATCGCGAAATTAGACGCATGCGATCACTTTCGACCAAGTTTCCACAAGTGACAAGAAAATCACAAACCGCAGCGATGCGACGCGTTCAGGAAATCCCACGTTCAGCTATCGACCGTTTTCCTAGCGTCGCGTCGCGAGCTTATCGAAATCATTTGCTCAAGCGACGATCGAACAAGTTCCGCTCCAAGCCGAGGAATTTTAGGAATGCCTCGTGGGGACGGGGCCGTGAACCTTGCCGCGGTCCCAAGGTCGTTCGAGGGAAGGTCGAGCCGGAGAACGGTACCAGGATCTTCGGTCTAAACGATCGTTTTGTGTTCCATATTCCTCGAAGGCCGAGCGAGTCCCGCTTGGAGACCTCACTTTCCTCGATTTCGATTTTTCCTGCTGGCCTTGCGGCCGGCCTTAGTCGACGCTCTCAATGTCAACGGGAAGAACGGCTCCTTCTTGCTCGTCCTCTCTATCCGCAGCGACCGCGATCCAAGGGAAAGGGTTCTCGCTCTCGACTGATGCAACGGTGCCGCGAATTCGCGAAAGTTTAATCTTTCCATAATGCTGTTGCTTGACACTAACCTACCACCGCCGGTCAAATCACCGGTCTATGGTTTTTTATTTCACAATTATTAAAATTATAATGATGCTTTCACTGGAAATGATTATACGCATTTTTGTATTCAAGCACATATTGCAATAAAAAGCACAGAAAATATAAATTCTTTGATGTCATTTTTATAATGCTACATATGCCAGCCATTTTTAGAGCTCGGTAGATTTGGTGTTGACACTGGATTTACGTAAAAGCCGCTAAAAGACTGAATATACTCTTGTTATTTTTATAAGACCAACCAAAATATATAGATTATTTAAAACCTTTTGTATTTAACATATTTGCACAAATTCCCACTTTAAGATTATATACAGGGTGTCCCAAAATTCCTTCAACATCCAGAAATGGCAGGTTCCTGACATCATTTGAAGCGACATTTCCCTTTGCAAAAATGTTGTCCGCGGCTTTGTGTAGGAGTTATTAGTGAAAAACACGGACCAATCAGAGCGCGACAACAGCGGATTGATTCTGGCTCGGCCAACGGCGACGCCACGCTAAGCGGGACTTCTCGCTGAGTCGGACTCCGTTCGCTGTAGCCGCGCTATGATTGGTCCATGTTTTTCGTAAATAACTCCTATACAAAGGCGCGGACGCCATTTTTGCAAAGGAAAATGTCGCTTTAAATGATCTCAGGAATCTCCCATTTCCGGATGTTGAAGGAATTTTGGGACACCCTGTATAAATATATTAGCGAGCAAGGAATGAACATTCAGAGAAATTTTGGTATCCGGTTGGCTACACAAGGGTTAAATTGCACCTACACGTATTTCCTATGAATGCACAGAAATCTGCAGTCCAGTGGTAAACTATGACTCTGCAGGTTCGATTACAATGTCTGAATTATTTTGTTTGTCAGTCAACGTGTTAATCAATGACTTTTTCATTTCACCGTACTACGGTAGCGGTACCGGCATAACCTGTTGTGAAAGACTGCAGATCATTCTAGGGTTCTTATAAAGTATTGATTATTACGTAATGAACTCTTCGAGGAAGCAAAAATATGCTGTCTGAAAGTGTTCGTAAGTGTTTCGAATGAAAAACTGAGAGTCGGTCGGCAGGTTAAATAGTTGAAACGGCGAGCGTGCATAGCGTGCGAATCGCGTATCCATGAAAAATGATGCACGATGATACCAATAGCGGTCGGATAGCTCCGGTTCGACGTTTCTCCGTGACCAAAGCGGCAATCTCTCGCTCGATCCGCACACGTAACCGAGATAATCGACCGGCCCCCGGTGTAACAAGGTATCCGTGATTTAAGCCGGCCGCTCGCTCCATCAATCAACGTCCATTGTTTCCGCTTGTTCGCGATCGAGATTCCTCGATCGCGAGACGTGCAGGCGACTTATCCGTAACAGGACAGCGGAAAATGTTAAATCGCTCGGCGGATTCCGCCACCATAGGATCGATCGATGGGTCTTGCGTGGACAAAACTCGCTCTGAGAGTTGCATGACGCGTGGGGAACGTTATTCGGGAGTTAATAAGGACTTGGTAATTCGCTAGAAAATAAGTTTGAACAGGTCCCGACGTGATTCGACGCGGCAAAGCCGACGGGAACGGGCCTAAACTCGTCTAAACGCGCCTAAACGTACCTAAACTCGTAAAACGTGGTCTCGTTTCGCGGAATTCCTGCTGACGCGAGATTTGGACGATCGTTTCTCGGAACGCGTAGTGTCGAACGAGCAGCCAGCTGGGTACGTCGCGTTAACGATCAACGCCTCGAGTAATCGACTCGCCCGGCCGTAAATCTCGAGATCGTTCAGGCTCGAAACGGCTGATTAGTAGTTTTACGCGTGGAAAATCGAGGCTGTCGGCGTGTAACGAGAACTCGAGTCTCGCGAAGGGAACGCGCAACGGTGACGGGACAAAATGTCCGCGGGAGCGAGGTTTTTCCTCGCAGAACACGCAACGGCTAATCGTGAATTACGCGGCCGCGTGGACGATCGCGAAAACGTTCCGAGTCTATCGACGAGCTCGCGACGGATCGTTCGCGACGATTGGCAGCCTAAAGGAAAAAGACGTGCGCGAAATTTTCGCGGTCGCGGAACAGGAAGCCGCGACTCTCTCGTCGGCGGCGAGGCAGCACGCTCGTCCACGCTTCCGAACCAACGAGCCCGCTACATACTCTATAAATCATGGGACTGCGGTTTTCTAAGGCGTACTCCTCGCTGGAAGTTTGCGAGGAAGGACGCGCGGGGCGAGGAACCAACGACTCGCGAAGCTGAGAGAAGTGAAAGTCATGCGAATGGCAAAGAGGGAACCACGCTCGGAGAAAGAGAGGCGAGAACAGGCGGAGGGAAAACGAGGGAGAAAGAGACGGGGCCCGAGCAACAGCCTGAACCAGCAGAGAGAGAGGGATAGAAGAGGGCGATGATAAAAGAGCTCGCGAGTGAATGAGTGAAAGTGAGCTGGAATACCGAAGCGGGGCTTTAAAACTGGAACACGGCTTGCATAATATCGGCCAGCTTGAACGGTTTAAGGCGCGTGTCCACCCTGCACGGCCGATTTCTAGGCGAACGTATCGCCTAGGAATTTGTTTAACGTTTGAGGTCAGGAAATTGGGTGGGCCATACACCGTTTCCGGTCGAAAGCGGTCGACGGTGCCTCGGACCGATTATTTTCTCCATAACGACAACCTACGCTTTTTCGGGAAGCACGCAAATGGCTAAGAACAATTTACACGGACAACTGAATAGGAATGATGGCCGATTGTCATACGTACAGTAACTCCCATTAATATTCGGACGAAATTTTTATCAGCTTTGAACGTTTGTGACTCATTGCAACGTTGACCGACTTTGACGAAATTTTCAGAATATGTTTAATTGATACCGATCCACGAAACGTGTTTTAGAATACTTTTAGAATTTTCTCTGCAATTCCGACAACTTGCATTTTCTTTCACTTTCACCTTGTGTAGCAAACCAATTGTTTTTACTTTCGAGAAAAGTTAAAATCGTATGGTCTACTGTAGATCGTGGATTCTTGCGCATTTGCGACATTTTCCAGTTGTTTAGATTGATCAATATATTTCCTGAATGTTGTATAATAATTCACGAAGCTGGGAATTCAAACGTGGATGTCGTAAAATAATTCACGAAGCTGGGAATTCAAACGTGGATGTTGTACAATAATTCACAAAGATCAGAATTTGTATAAAGATCTGCAGTCTAATCGAGGAACATTGAAATTAACACTTGGACGGTGAAACTCGGGTTCATTTAGACCCAGTATTTAAAGGGCGTCACCTAGCTATTGAAAATTGCTTGATGATGACACTTAGCTATATAAAATTGTCCGATGATAAGTTCCAATCGAGCGTTGTGCAATTGTGTGCAACAAGAAGGCCATTAGATCTACATAAAATATCATTAAAAATATACTTGAAAAATTGATGAACAACTGTCCGAACGGAATCGAAGATCGTCGTCTGTAGAATCATCAAAACCATCCGCCTACGGAGTGTTAATAAATCACGCTGTCATCTTTTTACGATCAGCGAGAATCATAATGATTGCACAGCAACATCTCTACATATAGGCTTCCACGAGACGAGCTAGTACCAGCACGGATCCTTTGCTAACTATCAAAGAGATGTAACTTCGCCTCTGTTGCACTCGACTGGCTACTATTTTGTTTGTCGTTACTGGCACGACTCGTTGGCGAAGCACAGAATACTGGTTTTGCACACCAAATTCACCTTTTTACATGCCAAACACAACCTTTTGCAAATCCAATTCAACCGTACAAATAAAGTATTTTTCAAAGTTAAAATACATATTTAAAAGTAATTACCAATTCATTAACTTTGTAATGTATGAAAACTCTGTATATATGTATATTCATTGTAGCCATTTTCCGATTAATAAAATTTAAAAAGTAATGACACCGTTCACGAGTGTCTAAATAATTATATAATTAATCGAATTAAAGAAATAATTAATTCCAAAGGGTGAATTTGTAGTGCAAAACCTATATTATCAGGCACTGGTCGATGCAAGGGTCTTCAACTAGAGGTTTCCCGCGGGTTAGTTAGTACGTCGGGCAAATGAAATGTAATTCGTCGGCGGGCAAAACTGCGCCGAACGATACCGAATCGCGAATCACGTCCGCGTGCGCCTGGGAATGCGGTAATGCGGTAATACAACGCGGCGAGGCCCGGAGCGGAGTCACGTCGAGCCCGCAAAATCAACTGTGGACCGCGGAGAGATTACGCGAGATGATATCCACGCGGTTGGCACTCCAACCAGGTCGTCTCCTGGTTACATTTGCGTTCGCCGTCCCAAAAGTTGCCAAAACGTCGCTAATTTCGAGCGGCATTCCGCCTCGTCTGACTCGCGGCTCGTGGCTCGTGTTTCGAGACGGTCCGCGAAGGCAATTCGGGACGCAATCGCGGAACAATTTGATTGCCTGTTACCGGCCCCGGAGGACTAGACGCGGTCGAAATTAACCGCGCGAGAGCGATTACGAGCGAGCCGGTTTCGTTTCGTTTCGGACCGGTCGGCGGTCGGGAGCCAGCTCTGTCCAATTACGCAAAGGAAACGCGCGTAATTATTATAGATCTCTCGAGGCAAGGTAATCCCGTTGGTTTTTCTGGCCAGGTTACGCTCGGTAAATTTACGATTCTTTTGTCTCGTCAAACACGAACTGGGACCTTGAAACCGCGCAACTACCTGGAAGCTACCAGGTCGCGACGTCGAATCGACGGTTCGGTGAAAGCGTATCGCTCTGGCGCACTATGAGCTATTTCCACGATCCAGTTGGACAAAATTTAATTTTCAATGTGTTTAGAATTCGATAGTAGAATGTCCATTTAGCCAGGAAATATAAAAATCATTGCAAAATACAATCTATAATGAAATATCAATATGTAGTATTTAAAAATGTAGTTCCCTTCGTTTACTCTTGTGGTCCTGAATTATGGCTTTCAAATTCTCGTTAATTGCATTGTGCCATACCGAACAATGCTATTTAAAAAATATGTATTATCTTCCACTATTGTAGATACTAGAATAGATTTCAAACCTCCATAATAGTTAACATCTCTATTCCGAAATTTAACAAAACTTTTAAAACATTATACCACTTAATACACTGTTTGTTTCTACCTCAATTGAAAGCTGAAATCATAACAAGTTTAAAACAATCCACGAATCAACATCTTTCTGGAATATTATCGACCAATTGCGAGTTTACCCATAAATCAATCGACGGTGCAGTGAACATTCACAACCGTAATTGCGATATCGTATTCCCTCCGAAAACCTCTGCTGTTTTCAACTACTGTACTCCGAAATCTTCTTGCTCGCCAACGTCAAAATTAGCCAGGAATACTAGCAACAAAGACAATTTTGCTCGGCTGCAGTCGTTTGTTGAAGATCCGTGAAGAGGAAAACGGATTACCGCGAGTGGACGGAAGCGGTCCTTGTTTGGAGCGACACGGCAGAGCTGTCGCGCGAGAAATATCGAGCGTGAACGCAACGGCGCTCGTAAATCACCCGGGGAACGTACAATCCTATTAATAAAAATGCACCGCATACGAATCGAACATAATTAACGAAACGGCGTTGCTCGGCGCCGATTTCTACGCGGAAGCTCGCGGCCCGCGCGATTCAATTTTCATCCGATTCCGCCGATCCCCATCGGACTGCACGAATTTCTCTCTCCGACTGGGCTGATACAGTTTCCTCGGATCAATCGCGCAACGAGGCAGCGTTTCGCAATCGGCAATCGGCAATCGCGAGCGCAAACGCGTTCGCCGGGGCCCGTTCGAACACTGGGAACGCGGCCGGGTCCGATTTGTTTGCAGTTTCATTGCCAGACTTCCCCGTTGCGCAACCACCGCACCGGTGCACGATTCGATACAGGCGCTCTCGGCTCTTTTCTCTCGTAGATTGATTTCCTGACGGCTTCGCCGTTTCTCGGGAACTGTCCGAAGGCGTGCGATTTTCAGCGCGATCGCCCATCTAAGGGTACGCTTATGTTCGAGCCGCGAGATCGTCGATCGGATCGCCGACAAAAGCTGGTCATTAGATGGTCATTTAGCAAGCGCGGCTCTGCTCGCTGCTTGCACCTGAACGCTTCCATTATGAAGCAACAGAATGTATTCGTTCCACGCTCGGTCTCGTCGTCGATTGTTTATCGCAGCCCGACGTAAACGTTCCTCCAGGCTGCGGTCATACCGGATGCGATTTTCGGTCGCACGCGACACTGCTCTCGCCGGTGTCTTGCGTTCGGCCATACTGCATAGACGGTTGCATGGCATAATCGAGAAAAATGAAGTAATCGTACAGTGTGTCCGTTTCAGAGTTTCTCTCGAGAGTACTCTCGCATTGCGTCCACCGAGCAAATTCGAGAGTATGTCCTCTCCGATGCACAGTGGAGAATTTGCCTCGAAAAGTTGGCCGAAACTATTTTAGCATTATTTCAAGCTTGCGTGCATAGTGTAGCGAGTAGTGAGTCATAGGATTCCCCTTGACCTCAGCTACAACAATATGTAGTAAAAAATAGATAGTGGCATTTAAAAAAATTATGTTGAACAATTATACAAGTATTTTCTAATATCAAAACAATGTTTTATAATTTTGGTAATTATAAAAGGTCTCACCGATTTTCAAACTCAACATTCTGAACAACTTTTTCCTACACATGCAAGCGTCGCTCAGCTCGAATATCTTCAGGCAATCAAGGTATTTCAGTGCGTAATTTTAGTTCTTCTTGAATTAAAGATAGAGTTAAGTTATGTAAAAAAACTGTAATATCACAGACAACTCAACGTTATGTTTATCTTCATGTTTAAGTTCGTAAATCTTACGCAAGATTTGAAAAGTCGTATTTTGGCCAACTTTTCGAGGCGAATACGCCACAGTGCGATGGTTAAACGCGACAGTTTCGTTCTCGGACACGTACATTAAGGTCACGCGAAAATGTCACAACGAATCGATGAACCTGCGTATGCAGCCGTGCACGGAGGTTTCCATGGTTGTCCGAGCCGCGTGTGAATCACGCAGCATCGGCAACTCGGGGGAAAATTGCATTCCTCGGGCCATGCGTCGGCCAGTAATCGATTTCTCGTTGCACATCCTCGCCGGTAATGGACCTCCTTTGCGGATCCCTCCGCGAGCTGACATTTTGCTCTGCTATCGCGTAAAGTGTAATGCGATGGAGCGTCACGGCCGATGACGAGAGGAGTTTCAGAGGCGTTCGTTCTAGAAAGGCGAGCCACCGTGAATGCAGCCTGGCTCGATTAAATGTCAGACGAAACGCGAGAGAGCCCGCCCGTGTGCGATCGGTATCGTCTCTCTCTCTTTCTCTCCGTGGTCTTTGTCGATAACAGCGCGAGGGACGCGCGTTTCCCTGCGAAGAACCACGCGGTATTCTTCCAGCCACGATTTTACGGATCATGGAACGCCGGCACCTCGCAAATGGGATCGAGATCGCACACTCCGTCAGATAAATACCGAGTAAATGCCGATCGTCCCCGGACACGCCTCCGATACTGCTACTCTCGTTCGTTGCACCGCTCAATTTCGCCGTGCGTTCTCTTTCTCGACGAACTTTCTTCATCCGTCTTAATACAGAAATTGTGGATGTGCGATCGTGCACTCGAAAATCCTGGTGTCTTTGTCCCGCACGATCCACGTTTGTCGCAGCGAAATTTGATCGGGGCAGGACTTGAAGATGCTGCCGGATTTTCGACCCTCCGCATTCGAATCGTAATTCTACGTTCGACTACCCTTAGCACTCGAGGGGTCACTCTGAGAGAAAGAGAGGGAGAGAAAGAGGCATCACTAAAAATTGCTGTACCATTATTCAAAATATTGTTTACATTATTAAATTCGTTGGTATCTCTTCAATTACTAAACATTTAAGTATCGTAGAGATATTACATTAATTTCAAAAAAATATGGAATGGAATGATTGTAGGTCAAAAGAAATGTTTAATTTTTGGACTTTAATTTTTTAAACAACTCCGACTGCAATGGGTTAGCCCTGCGGAGAAGGTTCTCGCATCTGATCCAACTTTGAAAATATGTAGTCCATCCCTTTGCCGGCTAGCATTAATTTTATTGCTCATTCTCCTGGTTAAAATGTGTCGGTACACACAACGTGTCCGCTTCATGAAGTATTGAAGCAATTTGGTACAAGAAATGATTCTCTGAATATGATTTTCTTGTGCTATGACTTTAAACAACAAAGTGTATAAAATTCATTTGGTAGTAGGTTATCGAACTGATCATTTTGAAGAGAGAAAATGCGTTCAATCATTATTATACTGGAAGGTCTAAGCCCTGGTTTAAACTTGTACGTGTTCTACGCGAATTTATTGTAACTATTAATCGGTGCAGAGCCGATCATTGTACCCTCGAAGCGTCTTTATTTCGCGGAGGAATAGGTCAGGATATTAATCATATGGTTTGGCAATGTTGCCTCTTGAATAAGTTTGGATATATTGGTCGCCCGACCTAACATTAAAGCTTGTTTTCTCAATTTCAATTTTTTAAAAAAATGTAAGCTACGAATTTAACTTGATTTAATGTAGGCTGTGTATGTATGAATATGTGTATACCGTGCGTTATCTTACTTCGAGCAGCAGAAATAGATCGCAGAGATTTGAAATGCTTAAAGAGAAGAAAAAAAAATGAAATCGTGTCCAAAGGAAGCCAAATCTAAACGAACCGGAGGAGTTAACGAGTATTGGCTGGAAGATCGCGCGGCATTGTTTCCCGCGAGGCAGCGTGGATCGCGGTATGCACCCTCGAAATCTTGATAACGACGGGTACAAACGAGGAGCGGCGCGGCGGTCGCGCTCATTGTTATGAAAAATTACAAAACTCGTTGAACGGCGCAGCGCGGCGGTGAGTTGTCGGTGCTTTCGCAACGGAGCTCTGTGGTTTTCGGTGGAGAGTCTTTTTGTGAGAGAGATACTCGTTGAATTTTCACATGCCGCGGCGGGAGGGGGTGGCCGAGAACGAGCGAAAGAACGAGCGAGCGAGCGAGCTAATAAACGAATAAGCGACGACGCTCGCCAAGCCGCGCCGCACGGATCGTGGATGTAAAGTTACACCATTCCGCCTTATTGAATGTTGCAGAAATGTGAGAACACGGTATTACACGGGGAACGGGGAACGAGGCCTCCGCCCGCGGTCTCATTATCGTCGACAATAAAGCCATCCACGGGGAAGATTTCATTCGGCGCGTTACCGCGAAACGATTACGCTATTGTAACCGTTGTAACCGTTGTAACCGGCCTGGCGCATGCTTCGGTTGCCCGAGCTACTCGCTTTTCCGTTTAGACACTGTACAGGGTGTATAAAAAGTAATGGTCGTCCGTCCTAAAGGTCAATCTACAGCTCTGAGTCGGTGGACATTTGTAAGAGAAACTTGCCGCAAAATTGTTGTTAAAGTTTGCTTTTATACATCCACATCGTCTACTCATCGGGAAGAGAAAAAGTTTGAAGGGAACCATACGCCGCAAACAAATTGTTATTGAGATATAAGCTGCTAGAGCATGCATGGGCAAATGTTTGCTCGATCGGAGGCATTCTCAAGGAATACCGCCACTTCTCCCGGCCGCGCGTCTTGCTCCCCGTGGCGGCTGTTGTGCTGCCTGAATTTATACAAATAACTAAGAGATTTAAGAAAAAATATATTCTAACATATATTATTAGAAAGAGATCATTTTATAATATTTTTTAGTTCAAACTTCATTTTATAATATCTCTCAAACGGTTCAAAAGTTATACACAAATGCCCCTAAATTCTTCAATCCGACCCACTGTGGGGCGTAGCCTTCGAAAATCGGCCGTCGCGGGTCAATAATTTTGGGACTAGACCTTTCTTTCCTTCTCTGACGATCTTAATAAATCAAAGTCAGTACAATGGTATTCTTAAATTTTATTAATAGTTTTGCTCTACTCGAAATCACCCGAGCTTGTTCCAGTCGTAAATGCATAAAATCCACAGACTATATCGCATGTGTAGCAGTGCACCATCAATATAGGTAGCTCGTGTCGCGGTTCATTGCTTACCAATCAGAAGAGAGACTTTTTAATTGTGCAGGCGAATAAACCGTGCGTGAGTCATCGTGTTTGGTAGATTATGTTCGAAATCTCACGAGTCTGACTCGATGAAGGGGTGAACCCTTTTGGACTTTCATCCTGGTCCTTTTTCCAACGATTTTGCTATCGCGCGAAGTGGATCGACAGTTTGACTTTGCCGAGGTTGCATGTTAATCCCGGAGCCGGTTCCGCGATTCCGTATAATTTCAATTAGCGCGATGTACCTGTTCAACCGCCTGCGCCCGTTCGCGTTCGTTGCGAACCCGTGTTGAATCGCCTCGCCATACCCGCGCCGATAGAAAGTACCGTCGCGGTAATAAACCAGGCCACTGGTTTTTGCGATGCCGGTCAAAGAAAATCTCCGACGCGCGTCGAACCCTTGCCACGCATGACTTCGTATCGCGAGCATCGAGTACCGGGAAAACTTCGCCACGACACAGACAGAAAATTTTCCGAGGAAAATTGGACCCGCCCGTTGTCGCGAAATCAACTAATTCCAGAGGAGACGGACGGGTCTTTGTTCCCCGAGCGATTAGGATCGAGGGTGTGCGTCAGCGTTGCGAAACAGCTCGCGCGTTCGATCGACCAGTCCTGATCTAATTAGTCGCATTCCCGGCGATCAACGACGACGGTAGCACGCCGCGCCGCGTTGTTACGCGAGCCTTTCCTTCCCAGCGACGCACGTTCGTTTCGAATGCGGTTACGCCGAAGAAAAATTAAAAATGAACGATTCTTAATCGTACCTTTCCACCGGAAATGACTTCCATCTATGCGACATAAGGTTAGAAAACTTCAATATATAATCAATCGGCAATTTTACGCTTCCGGAGTTTTTTAAAAATCGATTTTACAACCAAAAATTCTAAAGTAATCTACTGTCATGTGTGCTATTAAGTAGAATATTCATGAATGTTTTCGTAATTTTTTGTTGCACGGAAGAAATAACTCATTGAGCCGTGCTCACCCTGTAACTACCCTTGTGTTCTTTGGGAGTCCTATCGACTGGTGTGACCAAAAATTAACCCATTTTTTAAATGTGTAGTAATTGATTAGATACCAACATATTTAATAATGTAAACAATATTGTGAATAATGGTACAGCAATTTTTAGTGGTGACTCGAGTGTTAAGGGTTAGTTTTGGTTGGAGGCACTTTTTACCATCTTATCTGGCTATACCCTATATTTAGCCTGTGAATTATGAATATACAGAGGGACCATTTCCAGCAATGAAAACTGCAACGATCGCACATACAACGAAAACAAGTGAAAAGCGGCCTACAATAAATACTAGAATATACTCGAATATAAAATATGTTGGAAGATTTATGCAACGCACGCTTTGAAATCGTAGTAATCTTAAGTATCGTTAATAGTCTTTACCATTATTGCATCGTAAAGAGATACCCCTTTGTTTCAACTTCTGTTGCAATTAACACAGTCTAACGCGTGGAATAGGAGATTAGATCGTTAAGCAAATGCACGGTGCAAGCATATGTAATGAATCCGCTTGCCTTCGAGAGATATTATGCGTTTATTTATCTGTAATCATGGGAATTATTATAAACTGTGTAAATTGAACGAGATAAACGTTCTAAACGCAGTTCTTGAAAGTTCTTTTGTACCAAACGAACTCGGTACTTCGATCGGAACACAAACAAATGGTCGAGTTTCTCTTTTTCTCGAAACCGCAGCTATCGCAACGGGTTGAAATGTATTTTTCAACGGTGGCGCGCATCGAATTCTCCGCGCGTTCGGGTAAAAGTCGGCTGCGCGAAGACAGCTGGTGCTCCGCGTTTTCATTAGCAATGTCACCGGTTGATTCCGTATTTTCTAATTGCATCGTGAACTGTTTGCGCAACAAGGGCGTACGAACCAGCGCAGCGTGCAAGAGTTTTCCTCGTCTTCCCGTGAGCGCAGAGGAGAATAACAAAGCGATTGCGCAAGTATCGTTAGAGCCGGCGCGCATCCAACGCTAATGAAATTTTGCATACCGATAGGAGAGCTTTGCGATTGAACGCGGCGGCGGGGGCGGGGTCAGGGAAAGAAAGGGGCGTGATCGTCTTTGTTCCTCGCGCGGACAATTGGGCAACGATTCGACAACACGAAACGTGTCGGCACGCCAACTTAGTATGCCTAGCCGAGCAGAATTTATTTTATCACTAGCCATCGATAGAGATATCACTTATAACAAAAATTGGTACGTACGATTTCAAGCAGTGAACATATTTAAAAAATTTGAGAACAACGTATTACTTCCAGTTTAATAAAATAATTAAAAGAAGAAAGACTATTTATTACCACTTCTATGTATTCAAGTATATTCTAGTGTAATCTAGTATATTCAAGTATATTCTATTATAACCTAGTATATCCTTGTACGGTGGAACCTCGGTATACGTCTGCTTCGGAGTACGTCCAATTTGGTATACGTTCGCAAAGTTCTACTATTTCAGTACTGATATTTTTTGTCTAAAACTGTGGATAACGCTTTCTAGTACATCTCGTGCTACTGTGTAGCAGTGTAAATTTGTTGCGCGCTTCAAACAAGGACGAAGAAGTCGGTCGACGGTGGGGGGAAGAAGCAGCGATCAGCGAAGTACGAAAACGTGTTGCGAAATTTGCCCGCGTGGAAAACTGGCGAGTGTCCGGGCTCGTCTCACAATTAGTTTCAACGCGCCTCGTACAATTAGTCGCAAAAACTCTGACCCAGAACTGCTTTCAATGCGGCGCACGTGGCTCGGCCGCGGCAATTAACAAAAGAAAAACGAAACGATAAGTAAATACCGGATAAATAAGCGAGCTCGGACGTGTCGGATTGTTCCAATTATTTTCCGCGCAGCCGTTTCTCCGAGCTCTACATTCCAAATTCGGTAAACTCGTATTTATGCGGCCGCGTGAATCGATGTTATCGACGCGGAAAACCGTTGCTTGCGGATTTTTATGCAAACTAAGACTAGACTGCGTTCATTTCAGAATACCGAAGGGGTACAGATTTCTTCCTCGAAATAGATCTCTCAGATTTCTTTGCTCAATAATATATAACGAGTCGCAAATGATATGCGACGGCTTTTTTAAACGCCGTGAACGTTTCTACTACGTGGCATTCGATTTATTAATTTTTTTCTTGTTGGTATGTTGATGTACTCGCGGGAGGGAATCAAGAATAGCGAAGAAAACGTGTATGTAAAATTTTAAAACGGCGAGGGTGAACGTTTATTTCTTTGCTGAATAATTTAAACGAGTTGGGAATAATCCTGCAATTTAAATTTCTTAAGTCGTTCTTACTTTTTTCTTTATGTACTCGTGTGTCGGAATTTTTAAAAAAGTGAGTATATTTCCCGCGAACAAACGCGACGAGGTTTTTCCATCGGCCCTGTCACCGATACCGAATCGGAGAACGGATATTCGAGATATCGAGTAGCTCGAAATACCAAGTAAAAGTGGAATTAGAATTTCCATGTAAACGGGCGGCGCGCGGCGCGACGTGGCAGGCCGAAGGAACGGCGTTATTGTACGGACACATATTCTCACATCGAAAGTGCGGCTAGGAATGGCGCAAGTCACGTTTCCAACAAATCAATTCGTCGTTCGCCGGCGGTGCCGCGGTCCCACGATACCCCATTATGTGTCGGAAAGCTTTAGTGGGATTATCGAAACTGGGGTTGCCATTTATAAAATCGCTTATCTAAGACGGAGAACATTCGAACCCTAGACCTCTTTGTCTGGAAGCGAACGCTTCTATCTTTCAGATTAGGTACGATGTTCCGAGATAAAAGCTGCTGCTGTAGATTGAAATCGCGATCGAGATATAAAGAGGAAACACTGCAACGTAGGAACTATATTTATGATTTCCTATACGCCACAGGTAGGAAGATACAATTGCAAGGATACGAAGGTAAAGTATCAACTGTTCAATAAAGAAAATTAGGAGACTGGTGCACCGGTTCACTGTGCTTCTCAACTTTTAAGTTTTCAGAAAAAGAGTTTTAAATTTTCAGTAATAATTATTGAAATAATTATTGATATCCCCAAATTTTTGAAATATCTTCACTGTTTTCATTTTCATCTACACCATATTTCCATAAATGTGCGTAAAATCCCCAGTCTATTACTTAAATAACCGACTAAATCGTGCGCATTTCAGCTTTTCGATTTACGCTGGTTTAGTCGGCTATTTCCACGATCTAGCTGGATAAAATTCACTTTTGATAATGATCCAGATGTCTCGTATTCAGTGGTATATAAACCTAACCTAACCTTAATTTTTTAAATGCCACTATGTATTTTTTAACGTCAAGACGAATCCAATGACCTACTTTACTATGGCTTCAAACGCTAGATTAACATTTTTCCCGTCTGTGCGCTGTCGACTAAACATTTCCAACAAGTTTCAATGCTCGCTAGACCTACTGTCAAAGCATGTTTAATTGCACACAGTATTCGAAACTTTTGCAATTGAAAAATTCGCTTGTTCGTTGTGGAATAAGCGAGCTCTGCTATATCCATCGATCTCGATTCCGGCGAGTCGACAAGCGTGGAAATGTACCGACGAAGGCGGTGAAGGTTACGCAGAGTCGCAGGGGTGTGCAGCGTGTGCAGCGTGTGCAGCGTGCAGCGTTGCAGCGTGGCTAACCTTTGCTATTTCGTTCCTTGTGCAGTCCGCAAGTTAGAAAGGCGGCGGTTGTTCGAGGGGGTTACGGGACACGTAGACCGTTTCAAAATTTCCCGAAGCAGCCCATTATTCCCAGGTCGTTCCCAACAGCGGCACTCCAATTTTCGATTCGAAACAAAGCGTATATCGCGCAAGAGACCGCGCAACGAGTGGCAACTTCTCGCGAAACGATTTGCATAAATTCGCCGGTATCTCTGCTAGGCTCTAACGCCGTCGTCGGCACTCGATAATCCTCGCGGCTCGGCCCTGCTCGGCTCGACTTCAGATCTCCGTGTGAATATCGATCGGGAACCGCGATACCGGGTACCGGGTACTTCCATCTGGCGAACAATATGCTGAACAAAGAGAGGTATCGGTGTAAATCTTCCAGGAAATTGCTCGTAAATTCGAAAGCCTCGTTTGCTCGGTTGGGAACCAAGCTGAAAGGAGTGGAGGGTGGTGCATCCTACCCTAACAACATTATTAATTAGACATTATCGCGGACAGTATCATTCATTCTTCTTATTATTATTGTTCGTTCGGTGCTCCGTGATTTTATGCCTTGCGATTACAGAACCCAGTGCTTGCTCCGAGTCACTTTGCTCCTCTCTTATTGTTCCGTTGTATTGGCACGGTTGGGAATCGTGTGTGTCTATGATTACTAGACTGCGGATATATATGCAAAATAAAAATATTCAGCATCGATTGTGGGAAGCAGTAATTAAATAAAAATTCCACACGGAGTTAATATCTTCCAGTATAGATATAGGTGGTGTTGCTAGAATGCGGATCTTTATGCAAACTAAAAGTTGTTAGCATCGATTGCAAGGAACAATCACCATGTACAACATTATTTTCTGCTTCAACAATCCTAACAACGTATTGTACATTTATCTTAATATTCTGTTGCATTGACATCCTGGAATTCATTTAATGCTTCTACTGTTTTAAGTTGCAACAACTCGTTTTTCTCATGAATGTATAAAATCCGCAATCTAATGATCACTACTTTTTGCAACGCTATGCACGAGTTACACTTGGGCAGGTGTGATTCTTCAAAAATTCTTAAAAACAATTGGAGCTGATAAGACAAATGTATTTCCTCCTCTGAACTACCGAAGTTCCTAATTGCACGACACAAGCAGAAGAGCAGATCAATTTCCGAACTCGTACATCAAGTATACCAGTTTCCCAGATCGGGGCAAGGTTTGCCAACCTATTTCGAAAAAATCTGCAACGGTGTGGTAGTGGGCGTCGAATCGCGTGTAACCTTTGCAGGGTTCCGTTGTCTCGGGTCGCTGTTCCGCGAACCCGTGCGTCGCATGTTGCGAGTCGCGTCGAGGGGAAGGATAAACGGCTGGGAACGCCGCGGCCGCCTAAGTGGAATAGGACGGTGCCGATCAGACGGTGGACCTCTCGCACGAGCAGCCCGTTTGCAAACAGCGAACAGCAAACAGTAAACAGTCCCGATTTACACCGGGTTGCGACACGCGTTTGCTCGTCGCGTCATCGGATTTACGTGAGATTTCTCCTTCTCCCACTCCCTCTCCCAATCGAAAGAAAGAAAGACCGAAGTAGGAACGCATTCAGGGCCGAGGGACTTTGTTCCAGTTCCCGAACGAGGATCGAGCCGCACGACAGTCGATTATCGATTCTACGCGCGACGCGTTAGAGCCGCGTTAGCCTAAGTGACCGGGGAGTATTTTCCATGGGAATATTCCCGCGTCCAATGTTTCGAAAGCGTGCGCTCTTTCTCTTTCTTTCTCCCTTCTGTCTCTCGCCTTCTTTCTTACTTCTCTCTTTCTCTCCCACACACTGTCTTTCGTTCGGTATCACGATCCCGGCATACCGTCGTCTTTTTCGCGCTCAATGTCCGACACGCTACGCTGCACACCCACGTAAACGTTCGACGGATTGGAACACGCGGGTGTGGGATACGTAATGAGGTGAACGGTTGCGTGAGAGCTATCGAAACCGCGGGACTCCTTTAACTTTGGGGGAACTGCCTGAATCTGACAGTACTGTTGCTATGTACTCAATCAATGAAATCGCACGCTTGACACTCGATCTACCACCTACAACTTACAGTGAACCACATTAATATTCGGACGCTTTTAAAAGGACGATTACTTTTTTAATATCAGATCGTACGACTTGACTACATGACGTGAACAAGACATTTTGAAGAAATTGCAATTGGTCGGAATTACAAGGAAAATAATAAAAGTTGTGGTTTACCACATTTTTATGTGGGCTAATATTGAAAATTTAAAAAATACGTTTTGTTAATTTGTGTCAATTATATAAGTATATTCTGAAAATTTCATGAAAGATGCAGAATCCTTGGATTTATTTCGCTTATACAGTGGGTAAAAACTACTTTTTATAATGGTACCAAACGACCTGATTTTTATTAATCAATTAGAAGCATTGGTTTACAAAATGATATGCAAAAATAAAGAAGGGATTTTTTAAACTTTTTTATTTGGGCCCTTACATATATTAGCTCTTACCAAAGAAAATTTAAAATATATATTTTGCAGATCTATAGTTACACACATGCTGAATATTTCATCGAAGTTGATTAACATACACACGAGCTACGAGCGGTTCAAAATTGTGAAAATCATAGTTTTACACGACTTTTGATCGATTTCTGCTTAAAATCCACTGAATCGTACATCTTTCGATGAAAAACATACATTTTAAATTTTCATTAAGGGACCCAAATAAAAGTTTTAAAAATGCCTTTTTTATTTTTGCATGTAACCTTGTAAATTATAATTTTTGGAAAATCTTTTTTTCATATCATTTCCAAAACCAATGCTTCTAATTAATTATAAAAAATCAGGTCGTTTGGTACGATTATAAAAACGTTATTAGTTTTTAACCACGATCAGTAGCAATTTTTAAAAAAAATTTTTTCACATCTTGTAGTAAACTAATTGCTCTAAACTCTCATACAATATCCAGGTCGTATCATCTGATATTAAAAATGTTATCGTTCATTGAAAAGTGTCCGAACATTACTGTGGTTCACTGTACCACGCATGAAATTCAAATGGCCGCATACCTGTGAGGACTTCCCGAGAGTTGACTCTCACGTCAATCTCCAAAAACAACAAATTTCTGAAGTACTACTCAAATGGGCTCTCAGATGGACACGTACCTTAAGAGAGTCGCGAAGCGTGCGGAAGATTTAGTGGGGATCCGACGGGATGGCGTCCTAGGACGCGATATATCTCTGGCGGATGCGTGGCTGCGTTCGATCCAGCGATCTACGAGGCACCGGTTGGCTCACCTGCAGCACGGAGGATGACTGTTGGCCAACTCGCGACGGCTCGCGAGCGCTCTCCCGGCCTTCACAGCTTTTGAACACAATGAGCGTGTTGCGCGTGCCGAAAATTAATCGGGACGAGAGATAGATGTAGATCGATGGGATCGATTGGGCTACCCGTGAACGGTTGTGCATGCCGGCGAACACGGGGGCAGAGCAAGAACGAATACATACGTCGATCGGCGGCCGCGATAGCCTCGTTCACCGATTTCTAGCGAGCTGACTCTCAGAAACGAACGAATCCGCGGCAACCGTTGGCTGAATAACGCGATACGGTCTCGTTGTTTAGTCCACCGGTGCCATTAATCGCGAGAACCGGCGTAATGCTTATGATCCAGTCACTCTAATCACCGTCCCCAACGCGCAACAGTTCGTTTCCATCGGTACGTGGCCGGGACCGGAGCGGCGCGGCGCGCGCGTGCTCTAGCAGACTTCTCAGCTAGAACCGCTTTCCATAGAAAGTCCCCTTTGTTTTCCGCGCGGGACAGCCGCTGTCTCGCGAGAAGACACCGCAGGAATTCGAGATCATCCTGTTGTTACGAGCGACGAAACTTGCCGCGCGCCACGTAACTATTATCGCCACGGTCCCGTTGCGTCCGGGTCGGGAACCAGATCCACATAATCTTTCTTCTCCGGTAGCTTCTCCTCTGACACGCGCCAACTGTCAGCGATCCTCCTTTCACGTGCTCCTCGAACGCTAACGTGCACTGCACTCCGGCTGCGCTGTTTCGTTGCATCTTGAATCCTGCACTGTGTCCAGAACGGACATTCTTTTGCACAGTGCTGGTGCTTATGGCACCATAGAAAATTTCCGAATTCTACATCCTTTGCATAGTAGTAATACTTCGAAGTGTTCATGTGCATGTGTGTTTGTGAGTCAAAAGAACGAAAGAATAGTGGGAAGATGAAAAACGTTAGATATTATATGTTATAGTATATATTATATATTATTATCCAATAGTGCAATGAGTAGACTGCGTATCTTTATGAAAAATTTTCAATTTATCAACTAAAAAATTTCTTAGAGGAAGCACAGAGTAGAGATGTCATTATTGTTACCAACAAATCCCTACTATTTGAAGTGTTTTATTTCAAAATGTACTTCAAAGCACAGTTCCTTGACTGCTACTTATCTTTAACAATTTTGTGTACTAATTATATTAGATATAACTCTCAAAATTTGTTGTAATTTATATTTATGGAACTTGTATTTGTTTTTAACTAAAAAATAAATGAAGCAAGTACCAATGTACATATAAAAACCCGTTTTATTTACATTTTTCTTTCTCCGATGCCGAGTCACACTCGACAAAGAAGTGCAAAGTTAATATTTGTTACTATACATACGTTCCTGTATTTTAAAAGTGTATAGCAAAAATGAGTACGCACAATTTAAAACAGTGGAGGTATTAAAACGATTTATGGCCACCAATGTATTCGTTTCACTTTAATAAGATAATTAAAAGAAGAGTGAAATTTTTATTTGGTTCTTGTGTCTTCCAATCAATGCAAACATTTTTTATTTTGCATAAAGATCCGCAGTCTAATAATGAGCAATGCCAATGTTTGATTTGCAGTAGATACATTCAGATTATCGTTCGAAAGGGATGAAGAGTACAGTTTTCCCCGAATGAACGTGGCTGTACACGGGCTCCCTTCGCAACGAGTCGGAGGCATTAGCGCGCTAACTTATTATTTTTACGTAACTGGAGAGCCTCGCTCTGCCTCGGCCTCCTTAAAAACCGGGTTTCAACGAGGATCGGTGTGTGCGTACACGTATGTACCTGCTCTCCCGTGTATCGTTTACCCGTAATCCGAGATTAACCGAGGCAGAACGTGCCCGGATAATCGCATTATCTCTCGCGAATGCAAAGCGACAGTTTTCTCTTCGTCGCTCTGCGTACACAGCTCCCGGAAAGGCAGTGCTCGCAGAAACGGTGCGCGATTGCACAACGAAAACGCGTACACGGACCGTTCCGCTGAAACAATCGTCTCTCTGTTCCAGCTGGGCTCGGTCCGAGCAACGACAGATCGTCGATTTCGACGACCACCAACGAACCGATCTCCTGTCGCCGGAAGCCATCTCAATCCCCCGCGTCGTTTCGCAACGCGGAGTCAGACGGGAAGTCTGTTTTCGAAAAGAAGGTGCCTTTGCCTACGGATTTTCGCTTTCTCCGAACTGCAAGCTTCAAAAGTGAGACTCGCGGTGAAAATTTTTGGACAGAATTAATTAAACATGTCATTAATTTCCTTTAAATCCGGAATAAAATTCTATTTTTCTGTCATCGATGTTTAGTCATTGGAAATAATTTAGACACAGACCCTGAATTGTAGCCCCCCTGAAAATACAGTTGGCAGAATAGAAGGAACCGAAAACGTATACTTCGCAATTTATGGAACATCATGAAGTTTAATTCTTAAACCTCCTCTGCGCGATCATGCGAAGTGGCGGCGTTAATGTTAAGGACACCGGATCGCCGGGAAAGGAAAGCCGTGCATCTCGCGATCGCCGAATGATAATTGCGCAAGCGTTATGTAAATTTTCAGCGACGGGGATGCGACTGGTTCTGCGTTCCATTCGCGCGAGTTACGGTTTTCCAAGGGGACAAGACACAGATATGGAAGGCATTAGATTTTCTCCGACGGAGTGGCGCAAGTCCCGGCTGTTTCGTCGTTATCGTTGACGGAGGTCAGCTCACCGTGACGCCGGGGACATTCGCAGTTTTCATTCTCGTTTTTTGTTCCCGGCTCGGTTCGGCTCGATATCTGCATAAGCGATGAAATGCCTTGCAGGTTCGTCGTTGCACAATCGAAGGAGCTCGGCGCACGGAATCGTTCGCAGTTTTGCAGCGATTAAGCAGAGCGTGCAGGCGGCGGTGTCGACGACGACAACGACGACACAAAAGGCCTCGTCGATGACGCAATCCGCGAGCGAGCGATCGTGCACCGCGAAATGGATCAAAGTCATGCGAGCGGCGGCGATCGCGCTCATGTTCGCGATCCTGCTCGCGTTTCCAAATCGGCGGACGACCTTCGGCGCTATTCGTCGCGTAGCGATTCAACGATTCAGCGAACAAAAGCGGACCGGCCTCTCTCATTCGACGGTTGAAAGCCTTCGACGAGCCGCTTTCGTGCCGGGCAACGCAACTTTCCACCGCAACTGACGGGCGCCGAGAGAGTTCATTATCATATCGTTATTGACACGCGTCACCGGCGTTACCGCGTCTTAATTGGATCGGCGAGCGTGTTACGCGCGATCTTACGAAACCGACACAATGCCCCAGGAGCAAATTTCAGAGCCGCCGCGGGAACACCGGTTCCTCGAAACGCTCGAGAATTTCGCTTCCGTCGTGGGAACGCCTTCCTGAAAAACTCTATCGATCCCTTCTTCTCAAACCATTTGCATCGCGGCTCTGGTTGTACGAGCAAGGGAAACTTAAAACGATAAAGGGATTAAATCTGCATAGTACGATCCATTGGTTGGATCTTACTAGAATTGCTAGAGAAAGAATGAAATTTCTATTTGGTTCCCACTTCTTACGGTGCAGACAATGTTTGAGCAATTGCTGATTTTTAAGCTGTTATAACTTCGTGGAAAAGATTCGTACGAAAACGAACCTAGTCAATGCTTGAAGTGTCTACTTTCATTATAAAGAAGTGATTTGATTGAAAGAAATTTCCACTTCATGAAAGAACTATGAAGACGGTGGTACGTTGCTGAAGAGTTTGCTACTCCTGCTCGAATTTGCCAAAGACGTTTTCAAAATCGAAATGAGCTTCGAGGAACACAGCACAGTGACGCGTTGTGCGTTCTCTTAAGCCTAGATTCTACAAAGATGGATGTCAAAATTAACTCCTTTATCTTCAATATTAAAAAGAAATTCAATCCATGATAATGCGCACAGCTTCATTAAATTCTACTGGATTCCGTCTCATATTGGGATTGATGGTAACGAAGGAGCTGACCTCTTAGCAAAAGAGGCTTCCTCTTATAGCAATCCATGTATTTCTAGTATTAAAAAATGTTTGAGAACACCCGCTCTACAATAAAAACAGAAGAGCTATACAAGGGTAAAACATATTTCCAGCAATTCTTCAGTGAAAACCGTCTTCCGTGGTTCTCACAGCTAAATCTATCCTGTTCGGCTGTTGTCACTATGAATCAACAGATGTAGCGCAGACCAGGTCGCATAGTTATCATTAATGATCCAAAATGAAGTTGCAAGGTGGATGATGAGACTCTGAACCATGTTTTGAAAAGCTACGTAAAATTAACTTTCAGCTACCTATGGATGTTTCACTGCTAATAGCCAAGCCGACATCAAGGCTTGTCTTCACATGCTGTCATTTTTTAAAAGCTACGGTCTGAGTATACACATAAGTATGAGCAGTTGGAGCGTCTACACTGTGTCCAGTATACACGTTTTCATATTAATGTTTATTCTCTTCTTGTAGAGAAGTTATTATTCTTAATAATGAATTCTGCATTATGTTGAAATCAATTTCCTATGAGATTTTTTACAACAAAAAAGAAATACAGCACAGTGTCGATTTGAAACTGTGTGACCAAGAGCTGGTAGCAATTACGTCGGAATTTAAATGAGGGAAGGGGGGCGGAGGACAGGTTGTCGAACGGCAGACACGCTCTTTGGAGGCTGCGGGTTCGGAACGGTTGTCCCTGAAAATAGGGCGATCGCGAACGGTTGTAAGGTCCGAGAGCGAACCGACCCGATCCGATTCGATCCGATTCAGCGGTGGCGTTGAATCGACGCAACGATTTCACTTTCACGAGAGCGCGACGGCTACCGGGGTCAGAGGAGGCAGAATTCGGCGACGATCGCCAATTGGAATCGGCGCTGGGATCCAGGGAAAGGCTGGAAACGCGTGTCTCAAGGCTGCCGAGATACCTGCGCAGGCGTTGCCCGACTTCTTATCGCGTTCACGGAACGCTATGCGCGCACGTTCACTCGCGGAACCGAGGAGACCTGCTCGAACAACGTTGCGAGACCCTCCTGCGCTCTCGGTCGATCGATTGGGAAATCGCGTCTCTGCTAGTCGTCCCTGCCCATTTCGAATTTCTTTTGACGTCAGCCGATCTTTCTAACGAGATCAAACGGGAGCCATTCGAACATCCGCTTCCGCTTCGCGCGTACCCTTGCGCTCGTTTCGTGCAACCATATGGCGTTCGACTGCCTTGGTACTTCAATTGGTTCAGGATGGAGACGTCATTATTTTTCCGGATATTTCCCTATCTCTGCTTCGATGTCTCAATGCCCTCGATTTTCACGTGCACTTAATTTTGAGCCCTCATTTATCCGATACAGTACTTGCCATTTTACACGATCATGTGATTGAAGACTAGACTGTGGATTTGATGCATTTACAACGAAAATGAGTAGTGATTCAAAGCAGTAGAAAGATTATAATAATTTAAGTATATCGGTGTACTATTCTCAACTGGTTAAAATTGTTAAACAAAGAATGAAATGTCTACAGAATTGTTCTTGTGTACAAAATTGCACAGTCTGATCATTTCGTATCACTATACATATACAGCTTAAACAACAGGAAGAGGAGAAACGATCCCCAAAAAAATCCAAGGAAGGATTTCAAGGAAGATTTACTAGTTTTATTGATCGCCATCCGGCCAGCCTGGTTTAGCCTCTGAAACAACAACGCGATTGGTTGTCGATCACAATGAGCGTTCGAACGCATCGTTGAACGCGACTTTTTCTCCCGAGCCCGCCGACCCTTCCTTCAAATTCCTCTGAAGAAAATGACGGGCTCAAACCGTGGAGGAATCTAACTCGATTAATCCACGGCAGATCATATAGCCGAGATACGCTTGTTCTCCAGATAATTCGAGTAATTAGATGACAGTTGTGGCCGATCGCTTGTGGCGTGGCGGCGCCGCGCCGGTTTCGATCCTCGACATCGTGGGCCGATCGGGTGGTGCAATATGCCACGCGGTGGTTTCTGCTTCGTAATGGGGCCCGGCCTCGAACGCAATTTGCGTCGTTGCATCTACTCGCGATCCTCGCCAAAGAAGAAACCGCGGATTTCGAGATGCAGAGGAATTCGGGAGATTAAGTACATTAATTAAATTAATTGGCTGGTTGTATTTCCCCTCGAGGTCTGGACTATTCGAAATATCGGTGTAATTACAGAAACGAATCTCATTTCAGATTTAAAGTGCTTGATAAAACAAAATGGCGGTATAAGTTGATAAGATCGATTACCGGATAAAGAGGGACGGTGCATGATCCGCAAATTGCAATAACGCCGAGGAAGGTTATATATGTATCTCTTTCACGAGATAACGAGGTTTCCCGTTCCGGGGAGGCTTTGCTAATCGGCTGAACGACCGACGAAATTCGATTTGCAGGATCTACGCGAGGTCTGTTAGGTTCGCTAGTGGCATGTATCCGAAGTAACGCGCGGCGAGGTTGGATATACCGGTTGGAAAAGGCTGCACCGGCTTGGAAACGAGTCTCAAGGCTGTACAGATGCGAGAGGCGTTACCACCAAGCTTGAACTCGTGATACGTTATACGGCCGCGCGTTCCCCTATGCTCGCGCACGTATGCCTATGTTGATCCAGGGGAGAGATACAGCGCCTAGATACGGCGAGCTTGCTCGCGATATATCGGCTCCGATCTACGCTCGCTTATCCGCGATAGACTATCCGGCTGAATTATCACGCGGAAACCTGTTGCGTGATAGCGAACGACCATCCCTGAGGGATCAATCTGACAAAAGATACCGAAGCGTATACGCTGTATACTATACAGTGGAACCTCGGTATTCGTCTGCTTCGGAGTACGTCCAATTCGGAACACGTCCCGTTTGGATGTGACAAATTTTTCTCGGTATACGACATAAATTGGTTGTGTGAATTTTGCGTCATTTTTAAATAATTATCTTTGAGGAAAAATTAAATTAATAATCAATTATATTCGGAGTTATGTATACAAGGATCAGTAATGGAATTACTGATGAGGTCGGCGTATGATCGCGAAGCCCGCGAAGATACGCGGAGAAATAAAAGAAAATGATCAGTTGACCGAGTGTTTCTTTTCTTATTTTAGCATTAAGCAGAGTTTAAATTTAAAAATCTATAATAAAATCTCATGTTTTCGGGTTTAAATTATTTTACAACCCCATTAATGTAGGTATGATATCAATAGGAGTTTTATCCTTACATGAGAACGGATTAATCATTTTTACATTACTTCTTATGGGAAAGGTTGGTTTGGTATACGCCCTACTCGGTATCCAGAATTTTCATTTTCAAAAAACACATCTTTGTCGCAAATCGACGATCCTAATAGCCGAGCGATATTTCAGAAACGAGCAAAGAGAAAAATGAGCACAACAAAAAAAGTCTTCACATTGAATGCATAACAAACTGGTACAATGTTGTTCATATATTCCAATAGCCCAGACAATCAAAATTTTTCATCTTGCGCAAGATTTGAAAAATCGTGTTTTGGCCAACTTTTCGAGGCAAATACACCACTTGCGCGACGACCGAAAATCGAACTCGCGACCGAGAGAATTGTCTCGTCGACAGGGACACGGATCGGGAAAGGAACACGATATCCTTGCGTCTCCGCGATCCAGAACAAAAACGAACACGATATAATTGCGGTTTACGAGTTCGACTGGAAAGGACGCGGTCCCAGGTGCCGCGGAAACTTTCCTCTCGCGCGGACCGGCCGCGGCCAATGCGCTCCATTGCCCCGCGTATCGCCGTACAAATTGAACTGTGGCTGCGTTCGCACGCGAGAGGGATCCCGGATTTCTTCTGCGGAAAATTCAATTTTAACGTATACAAAATATTATCACTAGACTGCGGACCTTTATGCAATTATCGCTTCTGAAAATTTTCAAAAAATGCTGGGATGTAAAATATGACAGAATTTAGTACGATTTTAATTTATCTCAGATCTAAGAAGGCCATCACCACAGAAAATAAAATTTCATTTGTTTCCACTTTCTCAAAATTTGCCTACAAAAATTGAAAATTGCATAAACATCCGCAGTCTATCACATACTAATCTCTCCCACCACAGAATATTGAAAGATATTAATGTCCACTCTCTTTCAAAGACGTCGCTTAGCCATCCTTAGCAATTTCAGTGAATGCCTCAATAACGATAAGAACATCGCCCAAGTTATCCGACTTCTGAGATCCACAAATATTTACCACGCTCTGTACTTACGGTAGTAGCAACTTCGAACTGATTTCTCTGATTTCCATATGTATAAATTCTAGTGGTCGCTAATGACATGTTGATGCGACCCGTACAAATAAATTAAAAAAAGATACTATCAGTTTCTCCGAGGATTAATTGGCACCGTCTGCGATTGGTTGTAAAAGATTGAGAATGATATTCGCGCAAAAGACACGTAGTGAGCAGCTACCTGTATTCGCCTTATTGATCAAGCATTATCAGTAAGATGTTCGTGCATTTGTGTGAAAAATGTTTAGATGGAACGCGAGAAGGTAAAATCATTACAAGAATTTAGAATTACTGTTACATTATTCTCAACGTTTTGAACACATCAAAAAAGGAAATCAATTTTGATTTTTACCGAAATTCTAACTATCAAAAGCACCGCATCTCTGTTAACTCCAAAGCTCCCAACGACAGATACATCTTGTATGTGAGTAGAAAAAATTTCGCTTTGATTCAAGAGGGCGGACCCACCGGCGATCACCCCCGATCCGAAAGGACCTTGCTGACCTCTCGACCATTATTTCTCCATTTTTATAATAGTCTTCTATAAAGCATAGAGGCCCGCGGTTGCAGCGCTAGAAGAGCGTTCCCGGCGAGCGATAAGTTAGGAAGGCGGCGCATAAATAATGTCGGCGCCCCAAGTTTCGCACAATCGTATATCTGTCGGGCGGTTCGCGATTCGCGGGGTGGCAGCCAGAGGAAACGAGTTACGGCTAGCTGATGGTGCTCGGCGGATCGGATGATGCGAGGCAAGAGAGAAAGAGACGAAGAAGGAGATAGAGGCGTGCATCAAGCAACGCGGCGCGGCTCTCTTCGATATATTTCGCCCGAGACACGGAGATACGTCCTCTCGATAGCGTGACGAGAAACAGGAGGGTCAGCGGTGGATCCGGAGGCTTTTCAGACGCGAGAAATTCGTTCGCGAGATACGTATCGTCGACGTGACCGGCACCAACGTTCTCCCTTGCACGCTCGCTCGCTCTCCGGCTCTCGGGATTCGCACGATTTTTACCCGGTTGCGACACATATCTCACGAAAGTCGTCCTTCCAGCGCGCTCTGATATGCAAAAACGGAATCGTGACCTGTCACGTCGACGTCTTCTGTCGCGCGTGCGGGAGAGCCGAGGGATTAGGCTCGCCGGCCGTTATTAACGTCGGCGCACGCCGAGCGGATTCCAAGATGAATCGCCGGGGCAAGAAATTTGACGCAATTTCCTACGAGCATGCTAACCCAGTTGTTTTTCCACCGGACGCCTCTCCGCTTCGAGACTGGCGTAGACTGGCGGGCATTATCCGCAGACGCGTCCACATTCGAACAAGTCCTGCAGCTTTCCAGAAAAACGGAAACGTAATGCATTGGAAGGCAATGAAATCGTGCTTTCCGTTGTCCTCGCTGTAAACACCTATTATTAATTTGCAACATATTCCATACGGCGTTGAGCAATGGCAAGCTCTATGTGGCAAGAAACACGCTCTCGTAAAAAAGAAGTGATCATTTGTTCACATGTTTGCAAGAAACAGAATATGAGTCGCACAAATGCGATTAATCACCTCTCTAACCTTTTTGTACATTTTACTACGGACTTGATCGACTCTACACTTTTTCCTTTTGATATAAGTTTACTTCGTAATTAGACTTAACACTGTACCGTTTCATCAATTTTCTCTACTCTTTGTTTCGCGAGTTGCGATGCGTATTAGCGATGTCTTAATCGTATTCAATCGCCCCTCGAAAATCTTACAATATCAAAGCAGAGTCATTGCGATCAAAAGTGCAGAATTAAAATTGGGATTACTTCTTGAACGGATTGTCGTAGACTACAATTAATGTTATCGGCGCACTGGTTCGATCAATTGGAAAATAAGCAAATTTGCAAAAATATCACATGAAATTTAATTCAACGTTTCGGTCTCAATTTAGACCATTTTCAAAAATAGAAAATTTCAGTATTGCGTGTGCTTATAAAAAAAGTATTAATTTAGATTAATTGTCGTAGATGTCGGAAAGCTTCTTTTCTACAATTCATCATCTTTCTACAATCAGAAAAGAATGGTGACTATTCTTCAAGATTTAACCATTGAATTTCATTTTCAAATCGGGCACGAACTTATGCAATCATCTGATAAATTCTAATACAAATGAGGTTCGGCTCGAGCAACAGTAATTTTTCAAGATACACGAAGAATTATGTTACCCGTGTATCCGACGTGCTAACTCGGTGATCTGCGGGTTGTCTCTGGACAATTGCCTGTCGAGCTGAAGGCGCCGAGTAGTCCGCGAGAGGATCGACAGAGAGTATAGTTCGTGTTCCGATCAATTTGACACCTACGGGATCGCCCCGCGATCATCGCGGGACGCAATCCGGTAGCAACGGTAGCTCGCGTGCCGTCTCGACGGCTCGTTACCTCCGCGAAACCAATCGTTACATCGTCGTACAGCAGCTGGTGCTCTGTCGACAAGTCACGGGATACGGTCGAGAACGAGAGCGCGGGAATGAAGAAAAGAAGAAAAACGAATGACGGAGGTAACCGGTAACGATCATGACGCGCGTGTTCGCTCGGGGATAGAACTTTCTCCGCACTCGTTCGTTCGTTTGCTTGCTCGTTCGACTACCTACGTTCTGGCAATTCGGTGAACCGATTACCGGGCTCCGGCATGCCGTTTCAAGGCTCCGCTCGAGCCATTTTCCTTGAGATCTCATTTCGCCTACGAAGGTTATATCACGCGCCGCTCAGAGACGCACGCTGAAATCGTCGTCGATCTAGCTGGACAGTCCCTCGGTGTGGAAATGAGCTATTACGTGGTCGCTGTCCACCCGAGAATGGGCGACGCTTTGTCCAGCTGCACGGATTTTTTGCGACGTGGCCGACGTGTGTCACCTTTTGTTGCAATTTATGGGATAACAGCGGTAAAGGATCTTAATTTCTCCATTTTTCATTTCATCGGTTGAACTACTTCGAATTGATTGCTACTGTAGAAGAATATGAACGAAGAAGACGTGTATTTATATGTATATGGTTACTCCCCGAGTGCAACAATTCGCACCAATGTCAAGATAAAATTGTAATTGTAAATTGTAATAATTGTTCCTGTCGATCGCAATTCACAGAAACCATAGTCCTTACAAGTTGCAAGTAATATGTCCAGATATTCTCAAGATCCTTTGATTTTGTGATTGATTGGTAACAATCGCAGTCTAGTTCAGGAAGGCATAGTCGACTGAATGGCTGAACCGAAGCATTGCATTGGTTTATGATGAGAGGTTCGGGCCAATCGATTTATAAATTGCAGCGATTGCTGGAATTGCTTCAATTTACGATCCTGGAAAGCAGTAAAACGTTCTGAAAATGACTACAATGGAAAGCAAATGTCAAGGATGAGAAAACCTGTACTACGCGAGGCAACACGAGGCAACGCTGGCAAACGGAATAGCCCCCGCTCGGAACGCGGAGAATTCGCGTCCCGCAGATACGAGGCCGATAACGCGCACGCGTTGCCGTGTAATCGTAATTACTTTCCCCTGGCAATCTCGAGCAAGAGCATGTGTAGAAACACGCTCGGAATCGAAACCGGAAGGATCTCGGCTCGCGTTCAAAGTCCGCGGCGCGTTGGTCGCGCGCTCGGAAATTGCTCGTTCCGCCGCGATTTCCTCGTTTTCCTCGATCCACGTCCAACCCGTTCCCCACAAGCGACTGTGATCTAATGCTGAGACTCGTAATCGAAATTGCTGGTCGCCGTTAAAGCTTATCGCTTAGGCGAAAGACGTCGCGCATCGTTTCGTTCCGTTCGGTAACCGCGTTACGCAAACGGCCCGCTCGGAGCCGCGATTCTACCCAGCTAAATCGCTCTTGCTATTATTTTTTTTTCCTGCGTCCGTGCAGATTTTTCAAGTATTTACATGTACCTATTATCCAAGACTATTGGATTTTAGAATAACATCCATTCAAGGAAGAATTGCACGCGAGGAGAATGTGTATGTACTTCATATTATCTTGGGAACGATCTTAAATTCATTTGAAATGTTAAGTCGAGCTGTCGAAAGAGCTATCTGATAATTACTAGCAAGAGCGGTGCTTTAATTTTATTCACAGCTATACCCATTTAGTTATGGAAATGGCAGAGAGACCAGGTATTGCGGCACTTCCTTCCTCCTCGCGATACTTTTGGCTCGGAGAACGGAAGTCGGAGCTGCGTCAGCACTCCGAGAAAACCAAAGTAGATCGCAGCTGTCGGAAAATCCCCCGACTCGTTCCTACACGGTGCGTGTTAACACGGGACGGTTACGTGCCACGCGTGTTTCTTAATACTGTATACGGTTACCGTCGGATTTCCGTGGGAGTGCGCGGGATCGGTCCCACGGATCGATCAAGGTTTTACGTTACCGATCGCAGCAGCCACTCGAGAAAGGAACAGCCCCCTCCCCTCTCACTCTCATTCTATCTCGCTCTCTATCTCTCTCTCTGTCTCTCACTCTCCGTTTCGCTCGTTCGCACCTTTTTTTCCGTCTGCCGGTATCGCGCCTATTGTCGGGAGATCGCGCGGCTGATAAGATCTCGGCGGGTCGCCACGTCTTTGAACGTCGTTGCTTTGTTTTTCGTAATTGGCTTGCGCAAGCTTCGTGGGCAGCTGATCGAAGGACTTTCCCGTGGGGCGACGGGGTGGTTTCACGCTTCCGCCGTTCGTTCCCGTTTCCATCGAGTCACCTTCGATCGGCGATCGCGATACCGCCGATAAATCGGTGGAAACTGGCTCCCGGACTTCGATTCCCAGACTGATCGTCGCGCGACGGCCTTGTTGAAACCACCGTGACTCGTGCAATCGGAAACCCTTTAAAATACAGACTGCGGTTTTATGCATTTCTGGCAAAAATCACCAGATGCAATACAAAACTGAAAATCTTCATTAGTTTCGAGTTAATAAAGTTATTGGAGAAAGAATCCGGAGACATCTACGTTCTAAAAACTAGACCGAACGATTATAGTTTTTATGCGAGGCTGGAAGGATTAATTTACTTGATGATACATTTTTTGTTTGGCGAAGTTGCCTAATTTTGTTCGGAATCGCAACGAATGTAGCAGAGATCGCTTTTTACGACTTTTGAAATACGTTTTACTGGTTCCTGTTGGTTACAGATATGCAATAGCGCCATTCAAATCGTATTCTGTAATACAATGTAAATTACGTTCAGTTGTGTAGACCTCGCTTAGCGGTGTGTGTAAGCTTAAGTAAAAAACGAAAATTTGTCCACGTTGCAACGAGCTCCAAGCGATTATGAGGATCTCAGTCGTAGGACTGTGCAATGTATGAAAGTATCGATGAACTTTGTGGAAACGTGTGCCGATGGGATTGGTTTTCTTCCGTGACGAAATCCGCCTCGGCGACCCTCGGACGCGGATCCGCTCGCTTCGAAAGTCAAAAGCGCGGTCGATCGTCAAATTCGACTACGCCCATCGATCGAGGTCACCGTGTCGAATGGTTCGATTGTCCGGCAGCGCACGGGAGCGCCAAACGCTGTTCATAGACACCGAGGAGCCGCGAGATCGTATCTCTGGGTCGAGCTCGTTGTGCGATCGAAAAATTGTTCGTAGCCCCAGGCTGCCCGGAAACGAGACCGGTTCCTCGGTTTCGTAAACGAAGGTCGAATTCTCGAGCAACACTTCTTTCGAATGTATCGATCTCGCCCCGGGAGTCCGCGGGATGAATCGACGTTCGAATGGATCCAGCACGATCTTGGAGAAGGATCACCGCGAGGAATGCCGGGGAATCGGCTTTTCTTCGAAACCGAAAGGAAAAGGAGATTTAGAAATCCTGTTGTTGGAAAAAAACGACGATAAGTTAGCGCTCTACGGTGTCGCGCCGGATCCGCAAAAGGAGCTTCTACGGGGTTCCCCGCGATAAACTACGGATTATTCAAATAACTTTCGCTACCGAATGGAAATTCGTGACCAATGCTGTCACGGACCGCCGACGAAGCGGCGCACGGTAGTCAGAATCCGTAAAAATCCGGGCAGATCACATTCATCTTTGCAACATTGATAGACACGATAGCAGGCTCCGCGACATTGTGAAAATTCCACGTCGAATATCAACCATGTACTAAAGGACTATTAATGTACAGCATGTGATCTTTTAAGACATTTATTGTCTCGCTGTTGGAAGGCTCTCCAAAAGGTTTCCGGTAGCAGTGAAAGGACCACTAGTCAACCCTGCGTCACTAGATACAAGGGAACATAGTAGAGCAATTTCAGCAAGAAATGTTATCTTCTAAGGCACCCATTCTCTGTTTCAAGGCTTCCGAAAAAGATTGCGATAGTTCCAGAGCTTAGTTTGCATATACAAGAACCTGTGCCTAGGATTTCATGAACTCTGAACCTCGGAGCAGTGGCAAGGTCTACATGATCCCGTGCGGAGGCGGACCATTTATAAAATTAATCGAGGCGAGGCGAGGCACGGCGCGGCGACGGGACATTCGCTCGCGTTATCAGGCCGGAACATTCGCGGGAACGACAAAGGAAGCCGGCAAGGACGAGGCGATCTCCGGGTTCAAGATATTTTTAGGTGACTTGGAAGTCCTCGCGAGCACGGGCACGAGCACGTACACCGCGACCACCCTTTCTCTCTCAGCTGTTTACGAGGACTCCGAGGGAGCGGACAACAAGACGTCGACCTTGAGAGACTCCGCAGACTCCGACGCGGTTTTTTTCATCCGCAGAAAATAGCGCGAAAGAAAGGAAAAGGTGTTGGCCGACGAGGGAGCAACGTAAATCCTGCCCGTTGCTCGCGCACCCGCTTTTGCACGAGCAGAGAGTTAAAGAGGGGGAGAACAAGGGAGAGAGAGAAGGTCCTAGACGGTCTTTTTGGAGTCGCTTTCGAAAGAAACCGGATCCTTTAATAGCGGGGTTCGCGCGTGCATCAGCCGAAAATCACAGGAATGCCGAGAGAAAGGAAAACGTGTCGCGCGCTCTACAATACGCATACTATCGCATACCGTTGCATACCCCGGATTCCATCGAATCCCCGCGATGCCTGACGAGCATTCTGCAATATTTATAGCGGCGCCAAACCCCTCCGACCAACACGCTGGGAATGCCTCGAGCAAGACCGCGGGCACGCCGATCCGAGGATCGCGGCTCCGAAGGCGGAACCCGGTCGCGGTAACGATCGTCCGCGGAACCTTCTTGCTTTTTTAGACGAACGTTGCGAAAAACACGACTCGAGTGTCTCCAATCGTTGCGGGGAACGAGAACCGAGCTGAAATGATCGTTCGTTGACGCCACCGAGTTTTACGAACACCACCCGAACCTTTTTGCGGCCGGTCGACTTATTGTTAGATTCCGAGCAGATCGTTGTCGGCCCGAAGAAAACAACTTTTGTGAAGAGGCGTGAAGAAAAAAGGACCAGCTGGACTGGGTGTGCTCTACCGACGATCACACTTGCAGGTTTTAACACGTTGGCTGCCACGATGGTCACCGGTGACCATTCATTTCATTAGCACTAAACCTAGCCTTGAATGTTGCCTTATAAAAGTGATAGAATTCAATTTATTTTTACTTTGGCCGGTCGTGTGATAATCATTTCTGACGAAAGCGTCTTTGGAACCGGTTACTTGACTGGGTGGTGGTAAGTTTAATGTTGAAGACGATTGTTATAAAATTAGTTGCGCTGAATATATCGATTATTTCGTTCTGAAATGATCTAAATTATAGTGTAAGGAAAAATTCGTAGACGAGCTCGTCGACGTTCGATTGGAATTACATGATCATTCGCTAACAAACTTTCGAGCGCGGTCGTTTTTATCGAATAATCGATCTCACAGTCGTTAGCGACTCATCAGCGTCTTGGCCGTAAAGATGCAAGAGACGCGTCGAGAAAGCTGTCTTTTAAAGGCTCGAAAACGCGCACGAGGAAGTTCTGGCGGAGCAGAACGAGGCGAAAAATGCCGGAGACAGCGTGTGTTAACGGTTGAGAAGCGCAATCGCGGCGGCCGGGTCGGCAATCTCGGCTGGGAATCGCGTTCAATTCTTTTTCACGGATTCTTTAATTAATTAGACCACGCAACGCGAGCAAACGTGAGCGCTCGCGGCTCGATGATCACACGCTGTCTGCGCGCGGGGACGAGACTTTTGTTTACGGAGACGAAAGCGATCCCACAACCACCAAACCGTCCCGGAACGATTGCGTCCGCCTCGGATCAACAAGCGTGTTCTCGGTTTTTGCGAAGCTGGCTAGCGAACGGCGAATCGTCGGTCAAACACCGTGGCACGGTAATTTTCCACGACCTTTCTCCTGTTTGTAATTCCCGGGCTGATCTTCCTCCGCACTTTCCTAGCTCGGGGAGCACAGGGATCAGTCGTTTCCTCCACGGTTCAATGGCGAACCGGTGGAGCACTGTCTTAACGGGTGACTCGATTGTCTCGATAACGATTCGGCCCGTAATCTATCTCGGCTCTTGGAGAGCCCGAAGATTACCGGCTTATGTAATAGGGCATCCAACGACGGCCTGTGATTATCCGTAACTTTACGTGTAACGCGAATCGACTTCTCGCCGCGCCAGTAATTACGGTACCCCGGCTCGAGGAAGAGTTTCAAACCGCAAGATCGCGACTGCATTTCCTACGTGCAGTTCGATCCCCAGGCAGTCCCAGCCGCCGTCGGCGACCGGTTCGTACGATCGGAGCCGCGAAACGATTATCCGGTTGCACAATTTTATTAATACACCGTGCCGTGGCGCGGTACGGTGAGCGGTGCGGCGGAGTAACGGGCTATTACTACTGAATTAAATTCTCCATTTGCCGCGAGGAACGGCGAGGAACGCGATAGAATAGGTGTCCCGAAAACCAATGATCCACGGCGATTGACGTGCTCGATTGAAAATTCTTCTGCCACCGATTATTAAGTCTCTCCTAATTTCCCCCGAGGAATTGCAATATCCTTCGAACGCGGCGGTCTCGAACGTTCCGATTCGCTCGGCGATCGAATATTATGGGAATTCCTTCGTGGAAGCGTAATAAGGAAATCGATGGCGGATTTGAACGGACGAACTCCAAGGTAAAACGCAACAGGTGACACTGGCACACTGCAATTATGCGCGGTCGATTGCAGCGAACTGGGTGGAACAACACGGGGATAATGAACGAGAACCGTGCTTGCGTGCACGCTGAAAAAAGAGTTTCCCACAGCGGCGCTGCGTAATCGAGCATCATCGCTGCGCGGCGTTCTCGCTATCGTTGAGAATGGAGCGCGCACGTGCGCGTGCGAAAGTGCCGCGACTCGGATTTCGCTGGCTCTCGCGGCTCTCGAGATCTCCTCGGGATCGTCGCGCGTTCCTTGGCTCGGACATTGACGCGACCACCGAGTGAAACGCCGAGAAACGGTTCTTTTTCAGGTCGCGGGACGAGCGAGCCACGTTAATCGCTCCTTTGGCTCAAAACACCGTTTCAAATTCACTCGTTAGCTCGCCCACGAGTACCCATTACTCTGTACAGCGCTGCACTCGATTGAAATCGAGAGCGACGGAGCCACGCCCACACTGCTCGCATCGGCTAAATGATTTCATCGCTACTTTTTCTGTTCACTATGAAATGGAGAAGCTATAGATTGCTCCGACGAAAGAAGGAGCAACGAAGCCATGCCCACACACTGCACAGCACAGCTAAATAAATAATATTGTATGGCTACTTTTTCTATTTATTATAAAATCGAGAAACATTGGGGACTCTGAAGCTGGAAACCTCCCTGCAAGGCAGTATCGTGGGTTCATCGAAATCGAGAGCGACGGAGCCACGTTCACACTGTGCACTTTACATACAGGCTGAAGCTACAAATTGCCTTGCGGTGCAATGTTGTGGCTACGTCGAAATCGAAAGCCACGAATCCATGCCGACAGCGAGCTGGTCTCTTTTCTCTAGTTCTATTTATTATAAAATATTGAACTGCAGGAGATCCTGAGGTAACCTAAGGTGGGCGGGACGACCGAATGCCTTGTAGGGTACTGTATTAATTCCAAGTCAATATCAACGAAGCCACGCCCACACAAAGTATGCACTTCATATAGAGACAGAGTAATCTTTGATCGTTCTATTGACTATAAAATATCAAATCGCAGGAGACTCTGAGGTAATTTAAGGAACGAGAAGTCACAGCTTGCCCCGTAGGGTACTGTGTTGATTCCAAGAGCAACGAAGACACGCCCACACGAAGTACTTCATATAGTGACAGAGTAATCGTTTAGTTTGTGAGTTTGACACCTATCAGGAGCAACGAAGCCACGCCCGCTCGAAGCAATTTCCACGCAGAGCAAGATAGATAGATTGTTTCTCCAGCGACATTTGCTCCGAAGAGTGCCCCCGGGGGCAAGCAGCGTTCGTTGGCAGTTCCACGATATCCACGACACCACGTCCCACGTTATCGTAACGAATTACGCGACCAGCCGCGTGACCCATTGTTCTCGTTCCGCTGCCGCGATTATCCTGTTCCTCGGGGTCGACGGGTTGCTCGGCCGTCGACGGTGAACGCCTCCGCGCCGCGGCGAATCAAGAATTCCCGGCGATCCGCGCGATTTCGAAGATAGGGGAAGCCGGAAAGACTCGATGATGCTTGGCCAGGTGCATCGCGCCAGATAATTGCACGAGAACCGTGCCAGAGGATTCTTGACTCGCACGGTCGTGGCACCGCTTGTCGATTCGTTGCCGGTGGAACGAAAACACGGACAGCCGCGAATCGTAAACGCGAGTCGGTCGAAGAGAAGGTGAAACCTCGTTCCACGACGCGCGGAATGTTTCGAGGGCACCAGACGCGGATGCTCGAGCGATCGTTTAACGACTGCATCTGCCAGGTGCATGCCAGATGAACAAAGAGACATCGTCTATTTTGACCCGGATTATTAACCACTTTTGCTAGCCTTGACCAAACGTTTCTTCCGACTTGAAATATTTTTGCATTCATATAGCCGAGACATGTTATTTAGACATAAACGAATTTAATAATGTACAAAATTGAAATCGAGAGCGAAAGAGCCGCGGCCAACCTGTGAACTTCACATACACACAGAGCTAAATAATTTCATGGATACTTTCTCTGTTCACTATGAAATGGAGCAGCATTAGAAGCTGTAGGCTCCGTCGAAATAAGGAGCAGCGATGCCACGCCCACACAGAGCACTTTATGTAGAGCAGAGTCCAGCTAAATAAATAATATTGTATGGCTCCCTCTTCTATTTATTATCAAATGAAGAAACATTGGGGACTATCATGGGTCCATCGAAATCGAGAGCGGCTAAAACCACGCCCACACTATGCACTTTACATGCACACAGAACGAAAGTGTACAAAATATGGCACCTCAGAGTGCCAAGAGTCGGCATTTAATTACTCAATTTCTGCCGATTGAATTGAATGAATAAAATGTTACATTAGAAATATCAGCAAGACTAATTGGGGCCTACGAGAAATACCTTCGAAAATATCTATATCAAAAAATTGATAATTAAAGAGCCCGAGGGTTAACTCTCCGACAGAAGAAATTTACATTGAAGTACTCAATTTATGGCAATTACGATAAATTAATAAGCTGTTCCATTGGGAATATCGGAAAGACTAATGTGTTTACACGAAATATCATCAAAAGTAAATTTTAAGAAATTAAGCATCGTTGATGCAATACAAATCGTCCGTTGTCCGAGGGTTAAAGCTGACTCTACCACCACCGTGATTAGATCACCGGTTCTCCTTCCCCGTGGAATTTCCTCCAGAAGAACTGTGGGGTTTCGCGCGCGTGTTCCAGATCAACGGTAACAATTTCATCGGGGCGTTATTGTGCTCGGCGTTCACGGGCGGGAAGGTTGAACAACGCCCGGCGCGGCGGAAAAACAATGGCGACTAACGGTGTATGAAATCGCGCGACAATATCTCTCGCCGACTAATGGAGCGGGCGCATTACGCCACTCCGGCAGATTTCGAGATAACGCCGCGGGATCTGGTTCGCGACGTAGGCAGAGACAATCGGCCCGGTATCGTAAATCATATCGGGCGGGTTCCTTCGACGTCCCGACGCGACGACTCACGTGCGCGTGGGCGTCGTTTCCGCCGCGAAAAAATTCACTGACCTAAGACACCGACCACCCCGGGAACCCTCGCCGTGCGCGTTCCTCCAGCTTCAGATTTAACGAGGTACACGCACAGGCTCTAACTCATCGCGCCAAGGATCCTCGTCCCTTCGTTTATTTATGGGTAATGCGCGACCGCGATAGGTCTAGGGTTTCGCATACTCTCGTTGGTCAAGAAAGAGTGAGAGAGAGAGAGAAAGTATTGTGTGGAGAGGCTCTCCGAAATCGCAGAGAGCGGTTAATCGCGCGCGTGTACTATTATAACGAACACGCGTGGCTCGAGGCAACGGACAATGATGCCTCGTACGGCCGTACGGACGAAAAAGGAAACGACTGACGCCGATCGAGAGGAGTCCCCGACAAGCCTGACATTTGATAATGACGACGGCGGAGATAGTTATCCGCGATGTCACGGATAATCGTGTTTAAGTAATGAAAACACCGCCCCCTGCATCGCCAAATATAGAAAAGGCGTTTGAGCGGATCCCTTATCGATCGTCCCGGCCTTCTACGGGGAATTCCAAACGGTCGAGTGGTTTCCGACGTTGAGAGGTAACGTTCCGATATGTTTTGGTAATGGTGGAATTATACTGATCCGACTGGAAATCCCCTCTCCCAATTGAAAATTGTCATCGACCCGCGAGTACAATGACTCGTGTAACGAGTAGGTTCGGTTATAAAAATGTTCAGAAAGTATGGTATAAAGTTCGAATTTAACAGAGCTTTTAGCACAAACTCCACGTTTACGATTCTAGCGTGTACTTTGGAAAGAAAGCGGCAAGTGGAAAAAATGACGGAGCATTTTAAATGTTTGAAACAGGTCTCGGGAAACCACGTCTCTTAAAAGATAAGGATGCATTTTTCAGGGGTAGTAAACGACCCTCGGCTGCAAGGCTCTCGGAGAGATCCTGCGAGCGGAAAATGTTGTCGGTGGATATTGAATATCGCGAGGTGTATTGTCCCGCTCGGTGTAGACTCGGCGGATCCGCTTGTTCGTCCGCGGATAGCTGAGTGGTCTTGTCTCGCCGCTTTGTGTCGCCGGCCATTATCCTTCCCTCGGGATTCCATTAGCACCCACACTCTCCGGCGCTCGTTCGCAATTACCAGAAGAATTTACCGCGGCGTACATAGGTTATGCCACGAGCGTAGCGGCGTGTTGTCGCCTATTACGTTCCCCGAGCCGCGTTATCCATCGATGTCCGCGCGGAGCGGAGCGGAACCGAGCAGCGCGGCACAGCGTGCTGTGTCGAGCCGAGCCGTATACCCTCTACAACACTGCCTTGCGCTTTTCTGTGTTGTGTTCTACTCTGTTGTGTTGGGCCGTGCTATGAGCTCCTCGCTGCTCGCCAATTACCCGGGGAATTTACCGTGGCCAATGCACCGGATATCAGTACCTCGACTCCGGCGTCCATGATCCTTGGACCGCCAACTGGTTCCACGGCCATCCGCGCAATAACAACAACACCGCCAACGACAAGAACAACGGCGAACCGCCACGCCGCAAGAAAATAAAACCTGGACCAGAGAAAACCGCGACCACACAGCCTCCGTCGTCCCACGCTTCCGCGTTTCCGAATCCTCGATCGAGGCGATCGAAATCGAATCGCTGACATCAAGTTTGAACGTAGAGGAACACAACACGCTCGAGACTCCGGGAGAAACGACTTAGAAAGATGTCGAGACCGAGCTCGGTTGCTAAGAACATCGAAACGAGTGTCACGTTGACACGTGACGTTCTTATTAACCCCTTGACCTACGATTTATTTTAAAGTGATTAGAACTTTCTTTGTAGTTCGTAGTTTCCTAAAACAGGAGAAAATTTATATCTGGTATGTGTCTACATGTTCTCCGATAACTATACGTTAACGAAATCAAAATGGAATTTCATCTCGGTTTAAAGGAAATCAATAACATACGTATTTATTAGACTCTGTTCAGAATCATCATCACGAGTCTGACACGATATTGTAGGGCAAGGGGCCACCACTGCCGGTCAAATCGGTTTCATATTTTTTATTTTAAAACTATTAACACTAAACCTACCGACCATCAAAAGTGACTGATGTGTATAGTATTAGAAAAATAACAAAATTTTTATTTATATTTTGTGCGATTTTTACTATAATATATACTGGAGTCAAAAAATATATTCAATAAATTCCCATAAAAAAAACCTTTACAATTTCAATAATTGTCAAATAAAAAATCTAAAATGGGTCATTTGACCCCTCATGGTAGGTTCAGTGTTAAAATTGTACAGCTACTTCGTGTAAAATGTTTCGATAAATTTCTTTATTCCGGCACAAACTATAATAAAAACTGTACACGATCCAAGTAAATACAGTCTTGTCATTTTTGTATAAGGAGAAACATTTTAATCGATTTTAGTGCTTGGTAGGTTTATAATCTTATAATTATAATCTTATCTCAGAAAAAAAAACTCTGTTCTCGTCCAAAAAGGATTAAAGCATCTTCTTCGTAGATGTCGAAGAACTGTATCGACTAATCGTTGTTAGAAAAGAAACGAGACTGCTTTTCTAGGATGTTAGGAGAGCAGCACGTAGTAACATTGTTTGTTTAGGCGAGCGAAGCCTAGAATTTGCAGGAGCATTTCGCGCGAGACCACCGGATGGGGTTAACGCGGTTCGTTGCCTATTACGAGCGACGTGGTAATGCTTGTCTGCGTTCGCCTCGTAAAACGGTCGGCACAATGAGACGCGATCTTTCTTCTCGAGAAAGAGCGGTAATAATACGCGCGGCGAACCGACTATCATTTTTAAAAGGCTCGAGGGCTCGATCGACGAACAGTCCGACCGTATTCGGCCGGGCAAATAACAGTAATCGGCGTGCGCTAAGTCGTCCGCAATGATCGTTCTTCGCGCGCATTTGTGTACATAACGCGAGCGTTACCGCGACTTTTAGCGCGGAGGGTGAGACAGCGTTCATTTCCAATGATAATTGCAGCCCAAGGGCAGGATAACGACTGGAGTCGCGTCCAATTCTGCCGGGTATCGTGTTCCACGCGGGTAGTGTCTACAAATTCGTTTCTGTTTTTACTAGGGATCGCGGTTTTGAACTTGTATATTTAAATACACGTTTATTAATGCATCCTCATTTTAATTCGTATAATTTTTAAAACATTCATAATAATTTATGTACCTTCTTGGTACTGGTTCTTAACCGGTGTTCTGCGAGCTTTTTGCAAGTGTTCCACGAAATTCCGCGAAATATATTAAATATATTTAATAATATATTTTCAGCTGTTCATTTACATATATATATTTGTTCCCTTACGGCTTACGGGATACGAAGAGATCCCGTTCCCTTTACAATTCTTTGCTTTATTTTCATCCTTTCGTCTTTGTCATTCCTTCACTCTTACCCTCTCACACTTTCATCCTTCCATCCATTTTCTGCTTCTCTCATTCTCACTTACCATCTCGCTTTTTCTAGCTGTTCATTCACCGAATTCGTTAAAAACCGAGTAATTGAACGACGATTTCGATACACTGGGTCAAACGAGACCCAGAGTTACGAACGAGATCGTGTCCGGTCGAGAAACTTGCCCGCAACAGTAACAATTCATTTCCGAGCAGAGTTTCGTCGGGTTGCCGAGGAGACAGCTTTTATACCAGATAATTGGACCGATCAGCCAACTTGATTCCACTTTCGCTCGAAACCTGGAGGCTCGATAGCGAGACGAATTTTTACGAAATCCTTGCGGCCGGCTTGCTCTCCCATGACGGAATCTCGCGGGACAGAATTTCGAAGAGTCGGGTGTACGAATTTGGAATTTCGAAAGAGAAATATGGAAATGTATAATCCGCAAAATATTATAAAAATACAGTCGAGTATAATATAAAACGATTTGCAAGACCGCGGCTTTTGTTGCGCCCTGTACTTGCGGGGCACACGGAAGACGATAAGAGGCGAACCGATCGCGCCGTATGTAAATCGAGCAACAATCGTGTCGGGTTCGATCCACGGTTCGTATCGAAAGCGGAACGAGCCGAGAGAGAGCGAGAGAGAGAGAGAAAGAGAGACGGGCGGACAAAGAAGAGGGAATGTAAACAGCATTGTAATACATTTGGGTAACAAGGCCGATGCAACAAGGCAACAAGGCACAGCGACGGTGCAGCGTCCTTTTGCGAAATCGTTCGGGGCTGCGGATAGGATCAGCAATCCGTTCCCATCGGGTCACGGGGGAACGTGCACATCCGCCCGGCCGTCCACGTTCCGCGATTTCGCTGGCGAGAGCCTTTGATAGGCAGAACGATATTAAATTATACAACGGGTTGGGAAATAAACGGTTGCGTTTAGAAACGATCGAGCGAGCCACGACTCGCCGCGAACGCAGCAAACCATTCCTCTAAGAGATCTAACCGGGCCCAACACTTCCTCCGAATGCCCGGAGCCGAGACGATTGCGCCTCATAACGCTCGTACACCGTTTAATCGAATCTTGTTATTGCAACGAGATGGGAGGGATTACGTGTTGCACAGGCACCGCCGCCATTCTCTTCGCCTTCGAGACGAGCACGATGCGGTAGAATGCGCGGGTGCCAAAGGAATCCGACCTTCGATAGTGGTCGCAGCATTTTTTTCACCGAGGTGGTGGAAGCGCGTATGACGAAGACGTTATCCGTGAGAACAGCTGATCGTTAGCGGGCCACGTGGCCGCGCAACAGGTATTGAAATCGATCGGATGCCTTGCACGCGACAAGCGTCCGACATACATAAATCCCGGATGAATTTGAATACGTGTACCGTTGGGAATGCGGCGGACAACACAGGATTCTCTTGCACTACGTTCACTATTTTCACAGTGTGCTCTTTCAACTTGATACTTAGGACATTGGCTTCAAATATATTCGATGGAAATTTGCATGCTGTGTATACCATTTACAGCATCGATTATGAACTGAAAAAGCGTCGTCACGATGTCTAAGGTACGTTTCCATTTGAGAGTTTCTGTCGATAGTTATTCTCCAGAGTGTACTCTCAATTTGCATGTGCATTTGGAAGGAATTCAGAAATTTTTTTCTCTCGGAGAATGACGTGAGAATCAACTCTCGGAGTCCTCTCAGATATCTGGCCATTTGAATTTCATGCGTGTAGCTCTCAGATGAATTTTGTTAGTCATAAGTAGACTGCGGATGTTTATGCGATTTTCAATTTTTGTAGACGAATTTTAAGGAAGTGGAGTGAGATAGAATTTTATTTCCAGTGGCAGTAACCTCTGCACTGTTCTACCCTTTTTTGACCATTTTCAGAAGCCACAAATGCATAAAGATACGCAGTCTGGCTATCAGAATACTCGTGAACAAAATGGATGCGCCAAAGTTTGCTGGAATTGTTGCAATGTACTTAATAAGGAAAACGAAATCGAAAAGAGTTTTTCGTCCAGTTCTCCGCTAGTTTTACTCTCAGACGGACACGTAGCTTTAACATTTTTCGACGGGAAACAAAAGAAGCTCTGACACCTCTCGGCAATTTCCGAGTGGATTTTTGCAGAGGCCAGTGGGTTCGAATCGATTGAGGAACGCGGGAAGGTGGGTCGTCCTGATCGAGGCTTGCCTGGTAGATCCTGCGGATCTGCGAATCCTAGGCGAATTCGCGCGTAGGCGATCCTTCGTATCATGGTCCGCGCGCCGCTATCGAGTTAATTTACGGCCGGGACGCGGTTTACGCCCCGTAATTTATCCGCCCCCGATCCAGACCGCGGTCCACGAGCGGCGTCAAGGACTCTCGGCTGGAAATATTACCGAGATTACGTTCGGGTGGCGCAGGGCGCGGCTCGAGGAAATCTCCCGGAACCGGTCCTATTTTTCACGTAGTACGAGTCGCGTCGGTGCCTTGATTTTCCGGCTGGGAATCCGCGTCGAGGATCGCTTGTTCGTCGGACGATCAACGGGACAGCCCTTTAACAGCGTGCTCGATCGTCCTGCGCGTTCGCGATTTCGCCAAACGAGGATCCCACGTCCGTTTTATCCTCTCCTTATTCGCGACGCGTACCGTTCTCGTAACAATGTTGGATATATATACACATATACACTATCATCCGCGTTCGCAAAAGAGCCCATCTACTCGTTGCAGTTCCCTCTATCCGCTCCATCTTGGTCGGGCTGATCTTCCGCGAACGCTCGTTCCACCGGGCAGGTTATCTGTCTTTACGCATCTCGAGTCTTTTTTCGCATTGCCTCGCGTAACGTTCCTTCCATTTTATATTTTATCCGCGAGGCAACCGACGATACACGCATTCCACCGCGTAATAAAGACGAACGCTGCTTTGAGACCATCTATCCGATCAAGGTCCCTACCGGAGAACTCGAAGACCTTCGGCCGCGCGCGCGTTCAATTAGCGCGAGGATGAGCAATTTCGAAAACAGTTCCCCGTCGATTTGCTCGCGGGATCGCGGGCGGTTGCCGTCGACCATTCTGCTCTCGAGGATCGAATGGATGCACGACGGGGAGGATCTGTCGCAACCGAGCAACACGGTGGGTGGTTCTCGCATGCGAAACGAGAGGTTTTGCGAAATCATGCTACGGTAGCCGCGCGTCGTCTAATCGAGACACCTCGATCAATTGACAGGCCATCCTTGGGGAATCAAGGGACGTGGAATAAGACAGAACTTTGAGCCGGTTCTATTAAGAACAATTGTTAGTTAGTGGATAAAATCAAGTTCTCATCTTGATAAATTCAATAGCAATGGCGTTCAACGTATTGATACTTCTAGAATTTCTATGGCGATTTTCTTTCTGTATTTTATACATTGGCGGTACAATCAGAAGGAGAGTGCATAGTCTGGTTAGAGTGGAATCGAATTTTCTTACCTGTGGTTTCGTTTTCGAGTATGCGCACTATTGAACAGGAAACAGCTGGCGCGTCTGATCATGACCGGCCTATTCTACTTCCTGCAAACGCTAACGCGCGAGAACCCGAGGAATTTTCGAAGCCGATTTTCTCGAAGGAAGAGTCTTGTTTGAAGAAATTTGATTCTATACACTTTCGACTTGCTTCTTTCTGTACCGCCAGATCGGAAACACCTTACACATAATTACCGATTCTGACGAGCTTTCTGCTCGCTATAAAGCAAATGGGAATTGACGTTGCTTCATTGTGTCAGCTTTGTCCCAGCGGATTGTTAAATATCGCGACGGTGAGGCCAGCTAAATTCCCTTAAACGGACCGGGGGCTCTATTCAAAGCGATATCAAGTATTCCCGACGCCTCTCGATAAGAGCCGCTAACGAGCAGCGGATTTTTCCGAAAGCGGTTCCAAGCGAATTAAGCCGATCCGGCCGTTCGAGGAAGCGTTTTAGAGCATGTCACCGTATTTGGGGCCCACCGAGAAGAGAACCGCGCCGTACTGTGTCGAGAGAAAGAGAAAAAACGAGGGCCCCGCCGCGCACCCTTGGGGCACACCCTCGGGGACCACAGGCGATTTGCTTGGTTTCCGCGTGTACCAGTTATCCAACGACCCGACGCGTTACGTAAACTGACATTTCAGCGGCTAATGTGAACTAGCAGGCCAGCGAATTAACCGGCGAGTCGCCGACTCCGATCCCGAGTTCAGTGACAAAATCACTGTTTCAACGACTTCTGCTTGCGCAATCTCCGATCCGGATAACGAGCATCGTTTTGTACGAGAGTGCCGTGGAATGCGCCGCGGCTAATCGCTTATGCTAATTCGCCCGCTATTCCTTTACCGAGTGCAAATCGCTTCTTCGAACAGTTTTTAGACCCTACTCGCGCCACCGCGCCCCGATCCCCATTTTTTCCAAGGTTCGCGCAAAGAGGCGTGCAAAATATCAGGCGCGCGCGCTTGTTACGCAATGCGCGAATTATTCGAGACATTTAAACACGAATCTGTCGCGCGAGGCCGCGCGCCGTTCACCGCTGCGATCGATTTTCCTCTTCGACCTTCGAACGACTCGAGCGACTCTTAGACGACCCTCCCTGATCGCATAATTTCGATTTCGCGTCGTGGCGGTGCACTTAACATAATTTGAAATAACTTGGAATAACTTGTGACATTTTTTTGCGAGCACGATTCGCGTGACACGTGAGAACACTCGAGATAGTTGTATCGATTGCAAGAAACAGCAACGACATATACCTTCCTTTTTTTCCTGAACAATCTGAATAAGCTGAAGATAATACATCGGAAGTCTTAAACTCTTTTAATGGTATGTTTTAAATTGCACCAAGTCGTTTTTGTCGTAAATGCATAAAATCCGCAAACAAGTGTACATACTTCTGCAAGTTGCTCGCAAGAAAATGTTACTTTCCAGTGTATTCGCGCTGCAGTTAGACTCTTTTTGCATTGTCCGGTGGACAAACGGGTACCGGCGGCGTTGATCAAAGACGAATACTAAAAGGATCGCAGGCCGAGTCGAAAAAGGACATTGCACAGTTGGGTAATCGGTCCCGTACGGACGTCGAAAACCGGACAAAGCGAAAACGCCGTTGTACCGAGCGGTTCGCGCGCGAAACGTACTGCGGACAATCGAGGCCGCGCGGCGTGCATGAAAAGGGAAAAACGAGTCGGTGAAAATGTCACGCTTATGCATTCGGTGACGCAACGGCGGCGGCGAAGTATATACAGCGATTTTGAGAACTCGTTTGAGAGCGGCGATCGCTCGCGGTGCAAACGAAAGTTTCCATACAGGCAGCAGAGTGTACGAACGTAAAGAACGAAGAGAAACAGGTGGGGATAAAAATATTGAGAGCACTCACCCACTCTGGACGTGACCGCCAGCAGGAGCAACAAGCTGTTCACGATGATCATGATTGTTCCTCTTGTGGGTAGAATCGCACCGACTCGACGGGTCTTGTTGTACCGATGCGAAGATGAAAATGTTCCGATCGAAGGTGCCGGCTCTGGTCTAGTCGTCGGCGGTTGAAGGGCAGGAGGGTGAAGGGCGCGCGGCGCACATACGCATAAGCGTGAACCAACGGAACCGACGAACCCTTCGTTTGTTGTTCCTCGATTGGGTTTTGCTACCGAGCCCGATCCCGGCCCAGCGAACACTGACGACGGACTCTCCTGTTCGCGGCCTCCTGTTCACGCCTTCTCTTCGGGATCAGCTCGCCGGCGAATTCGGGGAAAATCCAACGAGAAAAGCAGCGTCAGAACGGGGAAGGACGGTTTGACAGAGCAGCAGCAGCAGCCTCGGATGTTAGCGCCGTTCAAAGCCGCGAGAGCTCCATCGACGTCGCAAAACATATGCTACGGTCACGAAGAGAGAAAGGTGACTGGGTATACGCAAGGCGTGCTCAATACCTCCTGTCTTCTTGGCATAGTCACCTTTCTAGCAAACCAGCAACAAAGAAGAAGGGAGTGTTGGCTCGGTATACCTCGCGGCCACCACCATTCTCGCGTTCGCCGATCACCGAACGGTGGTGGTGGTCCCGGCTGCCTAATGGTGGTGGTTCTTGTTACCGATGGTGGTGGTAGCAACCGTGTGCACCGATCCGCTCGCCTTCCACCGACCAAATCCGCCTTCCTTCGATCAAACTTTTTCCAGTTTCCCGTTTCTCGTATCGGTAACCCTGAAACCATTCTCGACTTACGCCTCGCCTCTCTTTGCCTCACCTCGCCTCGCACTAACCGGAGGAAAGCCCCCGCTCCCTCTGCCTCTGCAAACCAAACACATCCGAGGGGTTAGTTGTCGTCGTCTATGAGAAAAGCCTCGTAAAATCCGCTGAATTATGCCCACCCTCTTCCCTTCAAGAGTCTCCTAACAGCTGTACTCCACGTTCAAACGAGCCACGACGTTTCGTAAAGTAGACATTCTACGTCTGCGGTGCCGCAGGGTCGTCCTGTTTACTACACGGCGAATCGGAAAATATGGTTGAATGCCTTCGTCACAGAAACGGATTATGTCCCAGGTTTGTATAAAAACTTTATTTTTTTTTTGTTTCTTCGGCCATATAAAATCATCAATATTTGTTCAAATACACGTTAGTCTGACGCAACATGATTATACATCGACGATCAGCTTCGAACGAATGATAAACCATAGATTCGTTAAGTAATATCCAACTGTCTATGCTTAACGTTAAAATACCATTCTGTTCGAATCAGGGAGCCAAATCACCCCGAGAATGTTAAATTCACGGCAATCCTTTGCAATTCTTTTTCCCCGAAAAATTTTGAATATTGCCTTCGTTATGCGAGCCTCGAGGTACAGACATTTTGTCAAGAGAAGAGGAAATGTAAATAATCTTTAAAGTTTAACGATAAAAGCCATATACGCCAAGTACTCTTTATTGTTCTTCCATAGGAAAAAATTGCAGGAGATTGCACGGATCGAACGCGAGGTGGCCCAACCCCTTGAATCGTACGATTTGGTACCCTTCTCTTTCTCTTCTTTCGCGCGCGTAATACCTTTGTTCGGAGGAGAAGCGTTCTTCGGTTTTGCACAGTCCCGTACCTAATTAAATTCGTGGTGGCGAAGAATTCGCAGGAAAAAAGAGAGGCAAGCGCGCTGCGTTGCGTTGCGTTCCGTATCGATGTTCGCTGGTCGTGAATAAAAAATATCGCACGGTGGACAGTGAAAAAATAATTATATACATGACCCCTCGCGTTCCAGCGGGGGTAAAACATTCGATTGAAAAAGAGAGCGATTCTTCGTTCCTGCTGACCCTTCGGACATGATACAAAATCAGGGGTACGATAAAAAATAGAAGATTTCACGTAACATCGATTATAGTATTGGGTGTGCGGAAAGAAAGTCGGCCGCGCCGGAACCGCGATTTCAACAAATCGTTTCGGTTGTCTACGAGTATTCGTACAGCAACAAAGTTTTTCCAAGCGTTAGCTACAGATACCAAGTTTGCATTAACCCTTTCCGGTCCTAACTTTTCCACCAATATAGTTACTTACTTCACTGATTTACGATAGATTCATCGTTAATCATTTATAATATGTAACAACAATTATAATATTTCTCAGCTGTTCTACATGAATATAACTGCATTGATGATAAAGCAAGTTCTGAAATGAAACAGAAAAAACACTTCGGATCGCAAAGAGTTAAGATAGTATGGATAATGTAACGGTAATGATTTGGAAGATCGGAGTTGTAATTTAACAGAAAAAACGTAAGCCGACCTTCTTTTCGTACAGTCGATAAAATGGCGGCTCGCGCGGGCCGCCGAAAATGCCGTTGACGGAATTACAAAGTCCTTTTGAATCCTTTCTCCGATGATTACGAATATATCACATGATAATTACGAACGTATCACATACACGCGTATATATATGTACATCATCGTGCTGTTTGGTTGCGGGGAACACAAACGTACGATGCATCGAGTTTACCTAGGCGAATCATTTGCTTTCCCTTCGGCCGTACCAATGTAAATGAACGTGAACGACTAGACGTACTTGCGATATTGTCACAAGTAATTTCTGACTTCCTCTTAAAGGTCTCCCGAGAGCTCGTTAAAATGCGAAACGGAACCGACGAAATCTACAAGATCGATCGCGGTGCACGCGCGTTCCAACGGAACGGAACGCGAGAGAGAGAGAGAGAGCGAACAGAACAAGATCAACGCGAACGGAACCGCGTCGAGTGCAGCGATACGTAAAACCTTGGAATACCTTCTACATACATGATTACAACTTACGAATAGTATGTGCCCCGAATACATGGCGAAACTACGCATGGCACGACGCACGCACGTCGAGAAACAAACGAGACATCTGCGACAAGTGGACCCGCGTTTACCGCAAACCAGACGAACCTCTTTTTCGCTCTTTCCAAAACTCGCGCGTCCAATAATACCACTTTACCTACCGGAAGACTATCGTTTAGATTCTCAACGACTCAAACAAACGGGTCAACTATATTTTCCCGAACGACTTGCTGCCACAGAAAAATACACTGAGCAATCCTTGGCACTCGATCGTTGATTTTCAACAGAGCATTAACACACTCGAACCGAGTCATCCCTGACGCAGTTCCTAGGCGAATTTGCAGCGCTTCACAAAGTCACTTTAAAGAAACTACTGCAACTTTTGAAACGTCTATTATAACATATCTCTAGATGAATCGAATAATGAATTATAATAAAGAAGTTTGAAGAATCTACAAGCGCATATATGGGCGTCATCCGGTACGAATGTGTTAATTAGTCGCCGACAGGTAAAGCGATACTACCCCTCGCAAAAAGCATTCGATCGAGTAGACCAACCGTTCGTCGTTATAACTATTCATAAAAACGTGGAAAACATTCTCGTTAACGATAAAGATAAATACAATGATAAAACTCGTTATATATAATAAAATATATTATAATAAAAACAATTTCATAAGGTACAGGGTGAGAAGCATTAGAAATGGTTCTAACGTTTAGTCATGCTACTCTCTTTATAATTCGCTTAGCGATAGACAGTGAATTGTTACGTGCACTGTTCTTCGCGGCTAATGCTTTCGCTAGCAGAAGCCGGTCGATAGGCTCTTGATCATTTTCTTTGAAACGATCATTTTGGAAATATTATAAATTGTATGGAATTTCTTGCTTCTCGAATTGAATTGTTATCAAACAATTAATTGGAAAGCCCTCCGCCGCGCCTGCGAGTAAAGCGTCAGCGTGCGCGCAAATAATTCCGTCGACGAATAACAATTCATGACTCCGATCGAATATTTTCTGGCAGGGGTAGCGTTAGCAACCGGGTATGCGTGTCTTATGCTACGAAATATTTCAAACTGTACAATCAGCGTAATCAAGAAAGTGTAAAAGTCGACGTGGAAAGTATAAAGAAACGATCCTCGAAAGCTCTCAGACGATAGTACATGATAGCGAGCCGAGCTTTTTCGATTTTTCTTTCGTTTGTCGCGCGAACGAGTATCTCTGTCCCTGAGACTTGTACAAAATATCCGTTTCAACGACAGAGACAAAGTAAGCGTCCGATGGAATTTTTGAATAGCTTCGAAAGGCCGGTTTTTCCAAAAACACGCTCGAACAACTCGGACAACATTTTTGTTTATTCGTTCGTTTTTATACTTTGCTCGTTATGCTCTTCTTCTTTTTTTTAAATAACTATGGAACGATTCGTATTTACATCAATTGAACACGGCGATCACGCGACCAAACGTCGCGCGCCTGATTCGAATTCGAACAATATCGTAAGATATCCTATCAATATTTTGTACAAAATTCATTTGCGAATACGTAAAAGCGCCGGGATGTCGCCATTCTATGCGAATGAAAACCATCTTGATTCGCTGCCCGACAACTCTCTAAACCTTACAACGCTGCCAAAGTGTTCCCTATACATTTGGAATTAGCTACCCGCGTTAGCGCGCAGGCGAGCGAGCGAGCGAGCGAGCGAGTGCTCCGCTCTAACAGCAATCATTGAGCTGCTATCATTTCGAAATGCTCGAGACAATCGTCCTCGTTCTCGAGGGTGGATAACTGCGTAACTGATAAAATATTTTGTATAATTCTAATTACTAACTAATTCAATTTGCCTATACTTCTTGCGCAAGTTGCTTACAGAGTCTTTAAACAGAACAGGGTCGAGCCTCATATTGGATCGTAACAACGGCATGTAGCCGAAAACGGCCACGAACGTATTCATGCACGTCTGCCGTTGTATAAAATGATCTGGATCGTTCCAGGGAGATCTGAAAATCACAATAAGCATACTGATAATCCTCCAATCCTTAATTCGAAAGCGTTCACTGCCATAACCAAGCAAAATAACTCTCGATGCTAAATTCTTCACAGATGTTACGTTCATTCAGTTTCTTTATGCGAATAAAAATTCTACTCGGTCACGTTGCAAGTGTTTTCGTATTTGGTTTTGTTGTCGACGATCAACGTATCGACGTTAACGAATATATTTGAAACAATAATTTCAATAGACTCGAGATAAGCTTCCGAGTGCAAAGAGTGAAATAACTACCGATAGGCAATGCGTGAAACCGCTAGGAAATAAACAGAAACAACATACCTAATTCCAGCCACTGTAGTATCTTTATACAATTTCCGTTGCGTCACTTTGATCGGTGGTCTCCGAGTGACGTGACTTACTAAAAAATTCATAAGTATGTCCTCGCAGTTCTGCGACTGCTCGACAGTCTTGTGAAGCGTCGAGCTCAGCAATTCGGTGTACAACGTATTGTAATAACGATGGTAAAAAGCGGCACCAGTTAGTATTATACTATAATCGTTCGTCCACTTGCTTGTGTAGCCCCACGACCGCTACCAGAGGAAAAGATAAAGTACATAGGTGCTGCACAGCGGTAACAAATGATAACGACCGATGTCTTTAGAGCTTTCGTTACCTTTGAGTCGTCCCAGTAATGCGATCTGGCTGGGTAGCCGACGATTCGATCGGGAAACGATTTCCAAACCGTAAATGCAAAATCAATTTCGTCAGTGTTGAGTGTGGCATCTTCGTCTAGCGATAATATAGCACTAGTTTTGATTAACGGATGAGGATAGAAACGTTGGGATATACCGTCGACCGTGACGATGTGGATCGTCGCTTTGATCCCTTGCCAACGCGGCCTCCTCGGTAGCGGAATATCCGAATTCCACATTAATATAATCTAAAACGCGATATAGAATAATTCAAATGACCGAAGCGAGACGATTCAATGAAATTCTGCCTATGTTACTCACCCTATCTAGGTATTTGCTTTTCGCGACGCTTTTAAGCAGACGATAAAGTACGGCAGTAGACCCTAACTGCGAGTAAATGATGGCAGTAAAAGTGTTACCCGGATTGCTCTTCGAAAACGGAAGTTCCTGCTGACTGTCGGCAAATTGCGGTAATATCGCTAATGCGCCAGGACTAGTATTCCAAACGAGTTTCTCTCGAGTACCTTCCCATGGCAAACGTTCCCGTATGTTCTGAAAAAGATTATTGGCTGATAACTCGACGACCTACATGCAAGTATCGGCGAACGTTTAATCATCTCAATTGACCCAATTAAATAAAACACATGAAGCGTTCTCCGCTTTGATGTTTATTCAATTCTGATAGCACCATGCGCACAATTGTTGTTAAGCTGCTTGACATGAATGCCAAAAGAGATAATCACCTCGAACACGGTAAATACAATTTTTTCTATCGATGAGAAGTATCTCTCCCAAAGGAATTGTGTCTGCTGCCGTAATTTAAGTATCTGTACATTGGACACAGATCGCACTATATCTGGAATCTGGAAGCATAAAAACAGAAAATGCCACTTGTCCGTTTTTTTTAAAAATCGTATAATATATGTATTTCGCTTACTTGAAGTAGCAGTCTTTCGTCAGAAAATATAGCGGCTTGCGTCCAATCAATGCGTTCGTGAAAAGGAAGCGCCCAGCCATTGCTTAGAATAACTGGAATGCACCCAGCCCTTAAAGCTTCTAAAAAACGAAAACTACCGAGTCTCCTTCCTCGTGGTACCAGGCAGAAGGTAGCGTTCATCAACAAAATTTCATAATCGTACCTAACAAAGCGAACAATGCATTCAGGTTTGACCAACAAGTACAATAAATGTGAATCTAGAAAAGGTTCGTACTAACATATCATATTCCTGATTATCCTGTTGACAATGTTCGTCTTGGAATTCTCTCCATGCTTTGCCGTGTCGGCAGGTCGTGACAAATACCAAGTCCTTGCCATTGTGCAAATGATAGAGAGTGTTCCTGGTCTCGGATCCTATACCGTGCACGTATCTTTTGCCCTTGAAAGCCGCGACGTATTTCTTGTTATTTGGAAAGTTGTTTTCCGGTGCTTGACCCGGCTCACCGCCACGTTCCGGATGTTGTTTGCCAAACAACGGTATCGACACGTCGAAGTTTGGTCTGTGTCTGAAGATGGACATACTGGCTTTTGCGAGCATGGCAAAGCCTAGATCGAAGGTCAGAGAATCCTCCGCGTAGTCGGGCCATGTCCCGGAATATAAATTAAATATCAAATGATTTCTGCCGTTGTTCCAGTAAGGTAAACGCAACAATTTCGCGGGAAGATTGTGTACGAATTCCGTCGATAACGGGTCTCTGTCCAACGTATCCAGAGCTAACACAAATATACACGCTCTAGTCGGGTCCGACGTGTAGTATCTCGATTCCGTGATAACGTTTAAAATTTTTTGGTATAACGGGCTTATCACATCCTCGATTGGATACACGTACACGGTGAAACCATTCTTGCATCTGGTGTAGTCGAAGCAAGTCTCCATACGACATTGTTTGGTGCGTTGCGACATAAGAGAATTTCCATTTGATGTCCTTAAATCCTTGTCGTAGTACTCCTCGTTTATACTTAAATATGAAGGCAATCGCTCATAAGGCAACTGAGATCTGCCTGTCAGCTTTTCGCTTTTTAACCGGTATCCGCCAAAGTAACAGTAACCAAGAAACGCGCATGTTACGAATAATAATAAATAGCGCTTCTTGGCTTGCATTTTCAATGCAATCAGGTTATACACAAATATATACCAATGCTACACATTATTTCTCATGAGTTTACAGGGCATGCATTCGATCGTAAATGCATCGTTAATAATTTCCTGGTTGTTCGCTTTCAGAGATGGAGAAATCAAAACTTACTCCCAAATGGAATTGATTTCATTCCTAAAAATTGCTGAAACAAAATAAACATCAATTTTCAGTGTTCATCAGATTAACAAATTAGCAGAGCAACTTTTTGTGGTTGCAAGGCAAAACAGCGCAATGTACATGTCTAGTAAACTTTGGACTTTAGCTTCCTTGCATGCTGATTTTCAAAAAAAAGTAATTTCAATGCATTTCCAAAGTATGAATTGAATTATTTGTAAAAGTTGACTTATAATGTTTCACCTGATAACCACCAATATCCACGCGATTATCGCGCTAACATCCAGTTGAATCACTCAGTGTCACTATAATTTATTTATTAACTGTACGATAACGGAATCACAGAAATAATAACGATAAGAGGCCAGATAAACTTCGGAAGTGTTTATTTAGTTACCTTCGAAATTGGCTGACTCGATATTGCCAATGAACAGGAACGTTTCAAGAGGTTCGATCATTATAAAACACATGACAAAAGACGTGACACATCCACGAGGAGGTTGACTTCTATTTTTCTATCAATACGGTTATATTAGGACTTACAACATGTCAAAATCTAAATGACAGATTGTAAACGGTCGATGGACGCCTGTCGAGGGAAGTTAACCTATACGCGACTTATCTCGTATGTTGCACAACGGAGCGAACAACATCGAACATGTCGAAGTCGAAGTTAAAGTTCGATGAGACGGGGACGAACGATGGCTCATACTTGTTCAGGACAATATTTTTTCCCGATCGGAACACCGCACAGCAAACCAACTTTTTCCGTTTAGGTTAGTTCTGACGTACATCGGATTCGCAGAACTCGCCGGCGTTATTACGCCCATACGCATTTTCGGTCGGCGTGAACACACGCGCGTGACATCGATCGGTAAACGCCTCCAAGTGCAAAATCATTGCACGCAGCGCATTAAATAATTGGTTTAAAAAGCAACGCGAGTTATGCAATGACGTTGGAACGATTAGACTAGCAAATCGCTTATTGGTTACTTCATGCCAACCTCTCGACTCTCGAGGGACGTTTCGTGCGCCTTTGTGTCTGTGCAACACAGTTGAACACAGTACAACACTGCAACACGACAACCGAATCGACTCTCTGCATGAGCCACCGTCGTGTGTGTCGTGTGTGCGCCCACACACTTCTGCAAATCTAAACAAAACTGCCGATCAAGGTTATCCTGCTACCTAGCGGTCGACCGATAAAGCTTCCGAGCCGTTTCTCCCGCTTCGATTAAATTTATTAAAAGCACACACATTTTTTTTTATTGCAAATCAATACTCTAAAAGGAAGCCGCGTAGCTTGCCACGAGCCTTACGCGATATTGGTTCTATATCGAGCGTGTTATCGCCTTCTTCGATGATGTCTTTATCAAACTGAACCTTCCAACGCGTCTATCAAACGAAATGAGCTTTGCAGCGAATACTCACTTTGTATCCTCTCCTTTCGCAAACCTGAGGTTTTTATTCAACAACTTTTTTGCAGGAATACAAAATTTGTAATAAATAAAAGACAGAGGTTTTGTTCCGATTTTAAAACTGAGAAAATTCCTGCTATGTCTCTGCTGTTCAAAGCACCTTCTTCCACGAGAACGTTCTTCATACTGATTCGCTCGTTAGAGCAAATGAATGATGTGCAGTTTCCGCTGTAAATATTATCTCGTTGTTATAAAAACGCGGCGACTTCACCTTGATCGCTGATCTCATGACCGTTTTTCTGCGGATATGTACGCTGCGCTTTCTACGAGAAGCGTTTTTCTATGTAGATTTGCAGGCGACTAGAAATTGCGCAGTCTTTAAGAAAAACGATTGCATACGTTTACCACCTGTTAACCGGAAAGGATCAGTTAATTTGTCAATCATGTTCAACCCATTTCTGTAATTCTCTTCTTTATGTAACCAAAGACAGTTCCATCAAACTGTACTACAACATTTAAAATAGTTACAATAACATTATGTTCGTTAATCGGAAACGAATCGTGGTCAAGCATTATTTGTCGAATCTATTTAATTTTTTGCGATAGACGGATCGCTCGTGTAGACATTATTTATGGTAACATATTGTAAGATTTTTTTCTGCTTTTAACGACTCGTTAATGCATCAAAGGCTGCAGAAACGTTCGATGAATAGGTTACAGTGTTCATAAAAAAGTTTAATGGATTCTTTAGCAATCGTATGCCTCATTATAGCTTAGAAACTTACTATCAACTTGGCACAATCTGTCATTCATGTCACGGTATTCATGGAGTAAAAATAGACTATTTACATACAGAATTTTCCAAGATCTAGTTGTAATCTACAAAATCTAATATATATATTTATCATTTAATAAGATATATATATATATGTCATTTACACTTTCTTCTCGAGTACAATATGATCTAGAGCATTGTTGTTGGATTTTATGTTACTAAATACATCTGTTATTTCAGTTTCTCCATCATAAATCTTTAGAGGACCACGTTTTATCTTTACTCTTTTTCTAGTGTCAGGATTAATTCTCAATTTCTTTCCTCCCAAGATCGGTCGTGGTCTAAGCTTTCTCAAGTATTCTGCTGCTACCTGCGCACTTTCCATTTTAATCATCGCGCACCTGAACATGTAATTAAAAAGTCATATACTGTTCTTGTAAATAAATCTTTTGTAATAATATAGACGTAAAACAAGGGATACCTGGATTTCTGTGAAGTAGCATTCAACAATTTACCAGAGACACTTCCAGGAATAGCTGCCTTTAAGTCATGGAGCTTAGTTCCAGGTTTGATATTCGATACGAACAACCTGTAAGAAAGAGATCATTTATAATGCATTCAAAAAATCAGAAACAACAATAGAAACACGGAAATAGTTACGTTTTTGTCACTATCATTTCTGCTTTTACTTCAGGCACAACTATTTTCTTTTTCAACAGCTTCGGATGGTTCGTCTCGGTTTTTGTTATCGCGGGTGCTACAACCACGCGTTTACCATTTACTTTTTTGTTTTTTGCAGCTTTCAAATTTTTCAATTGCTCATCGACTGTGGCAAATATTACGTAGCAATATCTGGTAGATTGTCGACAAAGCTGAACTTTGAATTCACCGGTAAATAACTTTGCTACATCTTGTTCCGTTCGTATCACGTGTGGCAGACGAACATAAAGGGTTCTCTGTTTCTGCAGTTGTCTCGCCTGGAATTTCTTCAACCGCATTTTTTTAATATTCAACTGAACTTTTCCTTCTCTATAGTCACGTTTTAATTTTCAAACGACATCGAGCATGTTTGCATTTTAGCAAAGTACCATATATGTTGACACGGTAAGAGGTTATATTTATATTCGCGTTGCTAAAAAGCTATGTAAATACAAGACGCGTCACGCGTGCACTTTTTCACGTATACGATCGAGATTTCAAGATCATAGACTATTATATAGTAGGCACGACACCTACCCTTCACTTTTCATTTTGGTGTCTCCAAATTGGAACACCTTGAAATCCTATAATACATACATACATACAGAGAGCATTGTTACTTTTTTATATTAACATTTCTATTCCTTTTTCTGGGTATTATATTATGTATATACAGGGTATCCTAAAACGCAAAACACGGACCAATTAGAGCACGGGAACGGCAATCGGATTCGGACTCGGCCAATGCCAACGGCAACGCCAGGCTCAACGCGAGTCATTGTAGCCGCACTCTGATTATTTTCACAAAGGAAAAAGATATGTACATCGAATGACCTCACGAATCACCCCTTGCAAAAAAGCACAACATTTGTGGGGCACCTTGTATATACTTTTGTTACAATTTTATAAAAATACACGTGTTCAGAATCGAGGAGAAAAAATCGAAGAGATGATTCGTCAAAACAATATCAGACGATATCGTAACGACGATTTCTAATTAAAACCGTCTGTTTATTTAAAAATTAGAGAAGAAACGTGGATGTTGATAGAGAGCGAACTGATGGACGCATGCGTAGTGAAAACTGGTCTTGAGAGTTTCGCCTTTGTAAGAATATTCCGTGGCGGAGGTTCTCTGAACGAGTCGGCGAACAATGAGCGCTGATTGGCCGGTGGCAACCTGTAAAGGTCAAAAAGGACAAGTTCTACGAACACTCCCGGTATCGTAGCGGCGATAACGGTTTAACCAATTGTCGCTTGAATCTTTCGGTTTGAAAAATGCCGATTGGTTTGCGGCGCGTGTATCGTTGCACTGGACGCGAACGGAAGCGACATCTGGTCGGTGTCGGTCACCAGCTAAAAACGTTTCTCCCGTCCCGTAAGAAGTCGCGAATAGCCGTCTGAAATCAACAACCGGTGCAGGTGAACGAGAGTGAAGTGACGCGGTTATGTACGCAAAACAATCGCGTCGAACGCGCAAAACTTCCTGAAACATGTAAGGAGTTGTTACCTGTCAGTGCCGACGTCGCCTTCAAATTTTCCGTTCCTTTTTGTTCCTTCGTTAGCATCGAAAACGAAAAACCGTCCGCTCGGTTTCTGGCTGCGAGAACTTCACAAATCGATATTTATCTCATCGGTGACGTACGGTTTTTTGGAGTGCCGAGGCCAAACACGAGTCGACGCACGACGATGAGCGCGAACAATGTGCAGGCGATGTTCGCGTGCTCCAGATGCTTTTCGAGGCATCCGTTCGAGGAGCTATCTCCGGGACAGCAGTTGTGCAAGGTATCGTTTTCCGTGTTTTCCCCGTGTTTTTCCCCGACCGAGAAATTTTCTTTACACGATACACCAACAGTTTCCCCCGCGAGCGTCGTTTCTCTCGCTCGCGAGACACCACGCTAATAATAGAACTTTCAATTGAAACGCGCGTTTCGCCCGTAACCGATGCTCTTTCCGTCACGTTCGGAACTCCGAAAAAGAAATTAGTCCTGGGAATTCTTATTAATCGCCGGACCGAGCATGGAACGTACATTCCGGGACTAATTTACAGGAATCGGAAATTCGTTCGCTTTGTGAACGCGTCGCGTACTGCGCTCGAATTTTGTGCATCTCACACACAAGTATCGTTTTCATTTAATTCGCTGTAGAGATTTATGTCTACACTACAAGCACGTAAATTCTGTAGTCTGTTCATTGTTTACATACACTCTCTGTCACAATCAAATTTCTCAAACACGGTTTTCTCGATCTATCTTCCTTTACACTATGCATTTTGTATAACAGCACGCACACACTGTGCGAACACCGAGATTTTTATGTGTACATTTTCTTTAGAAACTTTCTCTATATTGTGTTGCTTATTTAGGAGTGCAGAGGTGCATTTCCAGTGGTGAAATGTACGTATTGTAGGTCAGAATTCCAGCAAACAATGTAAGCACTCTTAACTATTGCTTTGTATTTATTACGATCGGATCAGTGCGTTAGCCTCGAATAACTTTGTTTCTCTTTTTGCAGAAAGGGTAATACCAGCACTATATGTAAAAAATGCGAGCAGAACGTGAAATCCTACGGTAAGCCATCGGCCTGCGAATACTGCAACACGATAGCTGCGTTTATTGGCAGCAAATGCCAACGATGTACCAATTCCGAGAAACGTTATGGACCACCGGTTACTTGCGAGCAATGCAAACAGAAGTGTGCCTTTGATAGACAGGACGAAGATAAAAAGGTGATGCGAAAGAAAGCAATAATCTCTATTCACTTATCTAAGATAACTGAGTCATGATTTTGTTCAAGGTCGATGGAAAATTATTATGTTGGTTGTGCACATTGTCTTACAAAAGAGCACTGGCGAAAACAAAACAGTCGGATGCGGAAAGGAGGGCGCATTTGAAACTGGCGCAGCAGCGGGCAGCAAAGCACAAAGAACAAAAGTAATTATCCATATACGTACTGCGTGCGACAAGGTAACTTTGTGCTTGGTAGTTTTAATTGTGTTTCTGCACAATTTCAGTATCTCTTCGATGAAAAGCAAAGAACCGGTAACGTTTCCACGTGCGAACCTCTTGACTCTGCTTAATTCTAGCGCGCTTATTTCGTTCGTTCTGCTTCAGACTGAAAGGTCACAATAAGAGACCGCACAGAGTAGACGTGACGAAGCTTCCACCGCCTCAGTCCGAGGGCGGCGATACGAATGGACCCGCGCCGGTCAAAGCTGCCAGGATGGTCGGCGTGCACGATCCTCATGATCCAAACAGCTCGGATCACGTGGTCGCGGTCACGCAACTCAAAGAGAAGATAGCCCACCTCCAGAAGCAAATCTCCATTAAAGATAGCCAACTACTCGCCAAGGATAGACAGGTAATTTGATCCTTCGTAAAATACATATATTAACCCCTTGCACTCTTTTGTCGAGTGTGACTCGACATCAGAGAAGGGAAACTGCAAATAAAACGGGTTTTTATATGTATTTGGTTCTTCCTTTATGTATTTAATTGTCTTATTTTTTAGTTAAAAACAAATATAAATTACAACAGTTTGAGAGCTATATTTAATATAATTAGTAAACAACATTGTTTAAAATAAGTAGCAGTCAAGGAACTGCCTTTTGAAGTAAATTTCAAATAAAACACTTACAATAGTAGGGAGTTTTTGGCAACAAAATCGAAAAATAATTCAGAGTGCAAAGGATTAAGATGCAAGTCGGTCCTTTTGGAGCTATTTTTGGTTGAAAGATACACTGATCCATCGAAACGTTCGGAAAATAATTCCTAAAGGACACAGTTCATACCTGAAAGCCTCAGCAGTGAGGTTTGTAAGATCATTGTGTAAGTAATGTAAATTTCCTTTCATATTTTTGGGAGATTGTCTTCAAACGCTAAATGTCTTGAAACTAACAGGAAAGATAAACTCGAGACCCGTTTTCTAAATGACGTCTTTATAAAACTGCAATACGATCTTTTCGCGAAGTCAGCCTCTGAAAAATAATAAGACCAACCGTTTCTGTCGGCAGATTACCGAGTTGAAGGCGAAGAACTTCACGTCGGAGACGGAGCTGCGCAACAAGATGAAGGGGACGGAGAAAGAGTACGAGACGAAAATCTCGACGATGCAGCTCAAGATTTCTAGCTTATTGAAAGAAGTCGCTTCCTTGTCGAAGAGTTCAAAGCGAGGTGACAGAGTGGCCGCAACGAAAACGGAAGCTGGGACCAACAGCGGAAGCGGAACAGACAGTCCTGTACCTTGATAAGGTAGGACATTATTTCACAATCCTCATTTATTCGTTCGTCGATTAATGTCCGAACGATGTCTATTATACATTTATCATTTTTTAATTGGTCGCCCTAACATATCCTTAACGATAATAATAAAATGTTTTTCAATCGACTTGTACAAGTATTTAGCGTTTGACGTATGGTATTTGATTTGCGATTCGGTGTTCTTGACTAGATGATCTTTCGTTTCGGAGCAAAAAAGAGAACGATTTCGTTGTTGTAGTTTTGTTCTGCTATTAGTCGCGATCCAGCGTTTTCAAAGGACGAGTCCTTTCGAAGTTTTCGGCGAAAGCGACAGCGATCCGCGAGCGTCAAAGTGGTTTTCGAAAGTTTGATTCGGGTTCCAGCTTTATTCGTCTCTGTGTTTCTTCCTCGTTATCGGTGCTTCGCGATTCTCCCCTTGAGGAGATCGCGCGCGCGCGGCGCATATTCTAAACGAGTGTCTGTTCCTATCAGAAAATAACGAGACACGAAAAAAAGTAGACAGTTGATGAACGTGTGAGATTTGTCCGGGAGATGAAAGACTTTCTTAAAATTGTTTTCAGGGACTTGGTTAGCTGTGACAACATACTCGAATGTCCATACCCGCATAAATCATGTGGTACATTACGTATAGCTAATTGTTTCCATTAACAAGGCAAAATCTGTATTATTTTTCTAATTAATATAGGAATATGTATATTGTTCTCAACGCGTGTAGACATGTGATCTTACGCATTTTTCTTACGTCCGGGGGATGAGGATGCGAGTGGATGAGAAAACAAACAGAGAAAACAAAAGAAAAAGCAAACCGAACAAGGAAAAACGAAAAAAACACACACTAACTGCTAACTCACTCGTAAGATAGGTAGCTTCTCCCAGTATCCCCGCTGTTTCGTTTCGTTCCGTTCCGTTCCGTTTCGATTCAACTCGCGATTCGTCTTGATTTCCACGGGCACACGCGAGCGACCGAGGAAATTTGCTTCGAAGTGTCGACCACGAAAGGAAACCGCGCGTAATCCTATGAATTGTACAATAAACTAAGAATCGGCGATCATACCATTCAATTCGAAAAAGAAAAATAATTAATTTGATGACAAGTCTGAGTGACAAAATTTGATCAATTGAAAACTTACGGAAACGAACCTCGACATCCGCAAGGCAGACAAACAGACTTGTTTGTGTGCTTTGAGCACATGTCAGGTCACGACACGTACACGAACATACACACACTATGATAATTGAGCAATAGTGCTGCTGTAACATGTCATTCTTTTCTTTTGTCCTATTTATAAACGATGAAGATGTAAACGAATGGTGATTGTAGATCAATTTACAATAAAACGTTGAAAACGACATGCCTCGCCTTCTAAGTTTGAAACATATCCTTGGACTCACATCCTGCCAGTGGGATTCCGTTTCCTCTGTCCGCGTTATCGTTCTCTTTTTATCACGATAATGCGGATAGACGCAAGGAACAACGTTGTCGCGTTTAAGGGTGCACAGGACTATTGAGACTCGGAGAAATCGATTTTCGAGACTTCATTCTCCGTGAGTGTTCAGGTAGAAAACCATAACAATATTTGAATAGTTACGAAAGTTATACATAGGTATGGCAGCTATGTATACGTATATGGATTAAGTCTCGTAAGAGATAAGAGAAATGAAGACGGACGAGGTTGCGCAGCTGAAGGAAGCTTTTCGTATACCAGGAGTCGTTTAAAAATCTACAGATTTTTTAAGTTATATGTTGGAAAAAACATCGCTTCAAACTTTAAAGCTGGTCCCAAAACTGGACTTTCAGTGACACGTTAATTGCAAATGTAGAAAGCACTATTTTCCATGGAGGGAAGTGAAGCTGAGACATCTTCATCCTTCCATGTTTCTTAGAAGTTTCGACATTCTGTCCTATCTATATGAAAATATCAGCGAAGCGATCCAACTCGAATGGCGCCATTGATTTTTGCAATCCAATAGTCCCGTACCTCCTTAACAGACAGGCAGATGTTCGACCAGAAACGTGTCGTACCTCTGGATCTCCCGTCCCATCGTTCCGCGGATGGTCGCCGAACATAAACGGGTTTCGTAGAAAGCAACTGGTTTTGAAAATCGAAATGAAAACCGTGTACGTGTTCTACGGGGCCGCGTGACGCCGCGGCGAGGTGCGAAATGATAGGTAGTGATATGTGCAATATAAATATCCAACAGCCATATATTTATTCTTTATTTTAAGAAACAAATGCTAATTGAGCATTACCTATTCAATAATTGTAATGATAATAAATGCGTAACAATTTTACTATATACGAAGTGTAAGGATAATTAACATTTAATTTATAGTCGTTTAAATACGTTTACGAGCGTTGTACACGCGTGTACAGTACAGAGTTTGGAGTTATCGTTTAATTATTACGAGATGGTAAGAACTAAATATTGCTTGTTGTTTGTTGTCGAGGCGGTTAGTCGCTTGCTTCCTTCGATCATTCTACTTTCAGCGGTATTTACACGATCTTCTCCTCTCTCTCTCTCTGGTTTCACCTCTCTTCTCCCGTTCTCTACACCGTTACTCTTCGTTCTTTTTTCTGTTCTTTCCTTCGCAGTTTAATTCTTACTTGCTACGTGTAACTCATTATCTCTCTTTCTTTCACCCGTTCTCTCTTATTGCCACGTATACTCGCACATACACTCGCTTTCTCTCTCTCTTTCACTCGTTCTCTTTTATTGTTTTTCTTACGCGATCTCTTCGTCTCGTTATCTCTAATAAAGTGCGTTTGATGCAGGCAAGGTAGGGAATCGAGGCAACGTACGGAATGTCGATCGACGAAACGTCACTGGAAACTATCGCCCGCGATTCCAGATTGCAAATAGCGTTATAAAAAAATATATTCGGCGTCGATCGATCCTGTCGTTCAACGCTTTCGATTGACGACGTTCGTCTCGGCGACGCCTGTGTGGTTCGGTTTCGGTTTCGATTTCAGTTACGGTTTCAGTTTCGGTTTCGGTTTCGGCTCGCGGGAAAGCATTCAAGCTCGACCGTCGGAAAATTCCCGTCTAATCGTCTCTCCGTGCTACGTCTGTTACTCGCGACCTGTAGAAAAAACGAATGCGTTGCTGGGCGCGATTGTGCATCGTACGAACGAACTGTTCAATTTCCTGTCGTCCCGCAGGTCCGCGTTTCCAGTGTCGTTTTCGCGGCGCAGAGCTCTCATGCAGGGCTCGCAGACTCGCCTACCGGAAGCGACACGATCGCTTCGAGTTCTTGCTTGTTCGGAGGCCGCCGCGTACGCCCCGTCTTGTCGTCCCTTTTGGTGACCAGTCATAAGTTGCAGTGCAGGATGGGAAAAAAGTGAGCATCGTGATTGCGTTCATGTCGGATAATTGACGAAACGCACACGCTGAATCGGACAATTTCGCCACGTACACAATCTGTTCTGCATTGCAACTACTGCGCAAGCAAACGGGACGACAAGATGGCGCGTGCGTGACGACCTCAAGATTAGCAGTGGTCGTCGCCGAACATTTTTACAACGTGTATCCACCAAATTTCGAATAAAATGATTCGATTGACTCTGATTGACGTAATAAATTCCATGACTTCGCGATGCTTCGAATTTGGTAAATGCACGTGGAGTTCTTTGAAAATTGTCTTCGACGAAGATGGAGACTACGAAGTTGTCCGTCATAGTGGCAACGCGGTAGTTTACAGCATCTTGCGCATCTCTCTCTCTCTCTCTCTCTTGAGCGACGAATACAGTTAGGTAAAATCTTTCAGGTTGTCTGTTGAACGTGTCCGCGGAAAGATCAGCGTGAAGGCCTTGCGAATCGTAACGTGTTCGATTTCCTATCTCCTCTTGCCATTTCTCGTCGGATCTTCTCGCGCTACCTGCTGCCGCGGTGTGTAAAGAAAAAATCGCTCTCTTTTGCTCGGTTTAAAGCTGCCTCAAACGTACGACGCCGGCGAAGTATCGTTTCCCGATAGGGGCTCGCGCGAAAGCGGTAAAGAGGGGCGCAGCAAAACGGAAGAGACCACAATTAAACGCGATATTTCAGTTCCCCTGTCTGTTAGAAATCTTACAACGAGCACCATGAACATTTGCAGGAACCATTGGAATTGTCGCGTTCCAAGCTAAACGGATAGACGATGGATGCGTGTGCACATTACTGATTTGCGATCGGCCGACGAACGGAAGCTTTACGAGGCTTTGATCGTCAAGAAACTGAAGAGCTTTAATAAACGGAAGAAAGTTCCTAGAACGCGGTATCAGGTGTCTATATATTCGAGATCTTCTCTCTCTCTCTCTCTCTCTCTCTCTCGTTCCTGTTTATCGGGTCCGTTCGCTCTTGGAATTTGAAACGTGATGCACGTAATTTCGCTAAAACACTTACTTTCTCTCTCTTTCGCACACACTTAGTCTCTCGCTCGTACATTCGTTCTCTCTTTCTCTCGCTCTCTCTCTCTCTCGCACTCGTAGACAATCGATAACCGTGCGTATATCAGTCTGCGATACATCGTGATGTGCTGTCACGATCGGTCAGTGTTTCGTTCCGATAAAAATCCCGCTTGGAAGGCGCGCGCGCGCGTGAATCACCGACCGACGACGACCATTATCGTTTCGCATTTAATGGTAGGCTGCGCTTTCTCGGCGCGAGATACAAATCAAGAGTGGAAGTACCGAAAACGCGACGACGAACTGTTCCCGCGAAACCAATGGAAGATGAGAAGAACAAGGGAAAACAACGGGGACAATTCTTTACCAATTGATGATTCTCCTCGTATTGCTTTTCTCGATCCGATCCGATCGTTTCGAATCCGGCGTTCGAGGGGTAGGTTCGGCACGATCTCGTTTAAATTACGTTACGAAATAACCGCGGGACGCAACGGTGCGTATGTTTCTTTTTGACTAGAATTTTTCCTCCCGCCCTTGGTTAGACGCGATCGTTTCAATTGACTCTCTCGTGTCGCGAGAGAATGTGCTACCCGTGTTAATGTGCGCTTTCGATTTGTTCCCGATTAGGGAGATCGTCGCCGAGTCTTCGCCCCGGACGAGGCAATTCGAGGAGAACGAAGGAGAACCGCCTAACGACGCGCGATCCTGAATCATCGTTGATCGTTGCTCGTTGATCGGGGGTACTGTTTGTGCGCGCGATTACGATAAAAAAAGATCACGGGACAGATAACGCGAAGAACCGTTCGACGCCCGTGAGCCGATTAAAATCCTCGATTCTTGGCTAATAGTTTCTACGTTTTCAACGACGAGGAGAGACGGGAAAGACGGGACCGGGTTTGTTCGAAACGATCGATCGATACCAGAGATCTCTATTTCATGTGTGTATAAATACACGTGGTACGTGAACCGTGTAGTAAGAATTTAAGGATCCGTGAATACCGATCCGTTCGGCACGTTCGAGTCTGACAACTGAATCGTTATTGTTTTTCGATCGAATTCTTTTTCGATCCGCGTACTTACACGGATTCGTATTCGCGGATCCTTAAATTCGTACTACACGGTTCACGTACCACGTGTATTTTAGTACAAGTTCAAAACAGCGATTTCTAATCGATACGTGCCGAGCGATGACTGTCGCGCGAACAACGCGCCAGGGGTGTTCACGGAAATGAAAATATCGGTGCTTCCCGTTTGCGAAAATTCCACGACAAAAGGACGCCTAAAAAATATATATATATGTATATGGATGCGTGTATAATATATGTATACAAGCGCGTATAAATACAGGTGTATAAGAGTACTCGATCACCGAAAGCTTGTTTTCCTTGTATGTGTCTTGTACCGAAACGTTTTGCGCGAGAGATAAATGATCGAACGTGTCCGAGAAAGAGGGTTGTTCCGTCCCCGTTCCGTATCGAGGGTGTCGTAGAGCGCAGCCTACCGTTTCCCGCCAAGCGACGACGATGTATACATATACATAATTATATAAAGGTATTCATAAATTAGAGCTCCTTATAATTTACCTTTTAAATTAGATCGAATAATTAATAGTAATGTTAGTATATACAGGTACAGGTCTCGTATAGTTTGCAGTCGTGTCGTCACTGGTTGCTGTTCGTTCGATCGTCGCGTCGCTCTCGCTCGTTGTGGTTCTTAAATTTTCTCTGGCGAGCGGACGCCGACCAAGTCCGCCGCCGTTTTCTAGCACGGGACGCGTAGAAAATGGTACCGTCACGCCGTCGGATCGAAGACGTCGCGTCGGGACAAATAATTGTACGCCGCGTTATCGACCGACGTCGAGGACGGAGGTCGGACTCGATCATCTGGACCATCGCGTCCCTCGTCGCGATAACGCGGCTCGGACCCCGCCTGTGCCATTCAGAGCCGAGAAATTCGCAGTCGAGACGTCACGGGGGGCGAGAGAGATCATTCCGCTCGCCCCGCCTTCCCACCGCCCTTTCCCCAATAGAGGAGCGCGCGAGTTTTATTTCGTCTCTGTCCTCGAAGCTTGCTCTACTGAACTTGAGCCAATCACGGCTGCCTGCCATTTTCTCGGCCACCAACAGTGCGCGCGGTCACCCATCGTGACGCTGCGCGATTAGGATAGTCTTCATTGGGTCATACGTCGTGTCGTTTTTTGAAATTTGTATTGTGTTTGTAGGAACTTCTTCCTATTCGTTTCGAGGTGTACCCTCTTGTCAGTATGAAATTTGTAACGTATGGAAATGTTTGTGATGTATAGACTGCGGATTTTATGCATTTGTAACAAAAGTGTGTACATCAATGTGAAAATACTACGGCATTCTTTTCAACCGGTTAAAATGATTAAGCAATAAATGCTGACATTTTTTATTTTGCATAAAACTCCACAATCTAGTCATGTATGCGGAGAACCTGTCGCCAAATTCAGAATCAAAAAGTTGATTGGTACATGGAAGCATGTTAGCGTCGAAAACGACACGACTTATGGTATGATGTAGCATTTTGAATTTTGCGATACGCAGATCCCGTTCGTTGACACATTCAGGACAGCTTCGACGCCTCGAACCGACCTTCAAGATAAAAATGATGAAAAAAATGTTGAAGAATCGGACCACCTTATCGGACTGAAAGTATCAACAAACTGACCTATCGCAGAGATAGCATCGCACAGCGTAAACGATGCATGATCGCGTGCATCGGGTCCCACAGATGGAGAGGGGTTTGCCGACTCGATTGCCGGCGTCCGAAACTTTGGAATCGCTCCGATCGATTATTCCGGTGAATTGCGCGCGAGGTGAGATCGAGAGTGTTTCCGAATTTGTAGAGTCTCGAGAATGCTCGATTTTCTCGTGGCCGAGCGATTCCAAAATCGAGTTTCGGCTGGACAACGGAAGTATTCGTGGAAGCGTAGCGATTTGTATTTGTATACGAGTAGAAAAAGGGAACGGCACGGATTCATCCTTGCGGATACGGTACCCTTTTCTATGCATCGCTGAAGCATGGACCGTGGAAGGATAATCGAGAAGCTCGAACGACTTTCGCGCATTCATTTCCCTTCTATCTTTCCGTTTCTCTCTCTCTCTCTCTCTCTCTCTCTCTCTCTCTCTCTCTCTTTCTCGATTTTGTCCCGCGAATGGCAGCGTGCAACCTGTCGAGAATATTCGAATTCGCGCTCAACTATCCTACATCGGTTCTTTTCCGTGTCGACCCCCTATACCGCGTTCGTCATGAATCGGATTCGGATTCAGATTCGTATTCGTTGGTCGGGCGCTACCATAGAAAAAATATAGAAACGAGTATTTACAAGGAAGGAACTTTGTTACGCTCGTGTATGTAGATGGGAATCCCGTCGACTCGTCCTACCCGAATAAGACAACGCCGTCCCACCGACAAAGTATAATCAGCTTTCGAGAATGCAGTGTGTCTACTAAAAGCTTCGATTCAAGCAACAATGTATATTCAACAATCTCGGGTCGCTTCTCGGTACGCGTGAACACCGCTCGTTTTCTCTCTCTCTCTCTCTCTCTCTCTCTCTCTCTCTCTCTCGATTTCGAAGCGTTTCTCCCACACGATATTCTCCTACGGTGTTTCTCTCGTACACCCCCACAAAAATTCCCACCCCCACCCCCACCGTTCTTTATACACACAGAGTTCGTGATCATTACACACGCTGCTGCTTACGACGAATGAAATTTCAGGAAATTATTACAGTTCCGGGAATAGCTCTCGAAAGGGAAGCAGGGGTACGAGTACGTTTCGTCTGTCGTGAGCAACTCGTTTACTATTCCACGGCTAGGTTCTGCGCTGGAGCGAAAGGGCTCATACCCCCGTTCTTAGGTGCACTCGATTATGTGAGGCTGGGAAGTCTCTATGACGCTCGGTCTGCCCACGGAGTTCTCCAGGTTGTGGAGGGACGTGGAGTGCGGCCCGTGCGTCGATCCGTGCCTCTCGTAGTTCTCGATGTGCTCCAGTTCGCATTCCTTCGGCATGTTTCCTGCAACCGAAAACGAACCAACGTGTTCCCCTATCAAACTAGCCTCTGCTTTCCTCTGCAGTCAACACCTTGGGGGACCGCATCGACGACTCTAAACGAGGCTCGAAATCAGCGGCCATCGCTGTCCGTTTCACATTTTTCTTTTATCGCCTGCGAATTCACCTATCGTACGGGACCTTCTCTACCCAAGCTGTTAACCGTCCCGTCGATCGATGCGACGCTCTATCAGCTTACCGAGGAAGTTACAGGGATATGAAAGCGAGCTTGCGTATGCTTGAACGAAAGCTTGTTTCACGGAGAACTTAATAAACGACCACTGATCCCATTCAACGTAGCAATCATTCATGAGATCTACCAGTTTCGCGTCGACGAGACATCGTAAGGGAGTTGAAACTCTGGTTTCATACCAGAAGCAAACAAACAGTTTTATTGAAACAGGAATAGAAAAGTTGTTACGAAGAGGAGCCAATTTCTTTGACCACTGATCAAAATCGGTAATTTTTGGGGTTAATATTTGTGGGTTTCATTATGTCCCGTTCACTCACCAACATTCATGTCAGGCCCGTACTCGTAGTAGGTCGGCGAGCCAACGGCCGCGGCCAGAGCGAGCTCGTCCTCGATGTTGTTCGGCCTGCAGCTGGTCGTCTTCCAGTGGGTCCTAAGGCCGCTCGCGCTTATGTACTTCTTGTCGCAGCCCTGGCAGGTGTAGGGCCTCTCGTTCGTGTGTAACCTCTTATGCAGCTTCAGGTGAACGAATTGAGTGAATTTCGCGGGGCATAGGTCGCAGGCGTACGGCTTTTGGCCCGAGTGCAATCTCAGGTGCGTCTTCAGGTTCGAGGTAGAGCTGAACCTCTTCTTGCAGATCTCGCATTGGTGCGGTTTTTCACCTGCGATTACAATGTTCGTCATTAAATCATTAAATTTCTTTTCTTATAGATATTCTACCCTACTGAGCTACTCAAAATGTCGTCCAACCATGAAAGAGGCGGTCCCTGAGGTCATTTGAAGTGACATTTTCATTTGGAAAAATGTACCCTTCGGCTTTGTTAAGGAGTTATTAACGAAAAACACGGACCAATCAGAAATTCCAGTTCGGCGGCAGGTGCCACTGAGCGTGGCGTTGGTGCCGAGTCGCGGTGAAGCAGTGAACAAGAAAAGGAGCAAAAATTGATTTAATTAAAACTCACTGACTTCAGATATATGGCTGTGCCGATAGCTAAGTGATGTACTGTAGATAGTAAGTATACGACAATCTAAGGGATGTGCGGTCAAGTCAACGATCCAGACTTTCAATTTCACTTTCTCTTTCACTTTCTTATCGACAAAAGATTTCGCACAAATGAACCTACTAAGTTTTGCTACAAATACACGAACTCCGCAGTCTGGTGATCACATTACCCGATTGTTCGGATTTGTGTTATTAGTACATAGCTACGTGTTGGAAGATGTGAACAATGATCGCGAAATCTGTGTGATCGCATCTCTGTGAAATAAAAATGCGATTGGTTTATCGATAAGAAAGTGAAAGTGAGAGTGAAAGTGAAAGTCCGGATCGTTGACTTGACCGCTCTCATCCCTTAGGTCGTTGTATACCTATCTACCACCAGCTGTGCAGTTCGTTGACTGGACAGTATGTCTTTTACCTTTCGTTCAGTTCGTCTCCGAATGGCCCAGTGAATTGCTGCTCGAAGCGGCAAATGCATTTAAATTAATTAGTAAATTAATTTCTACTATTACTCTTGTTCACTGTTTCACCGCGGCGCGACACCAACGCTACGCTCAGTAGCCGTGCTCTGATTAATCAGTGTTTTTTGTTAATTACTCCTTAACAAAGCCGGAGGCGGATATTTGTGCAACTGAAAATGTCACTTCAAATAACCTTAGGAACCGCTCCTTTCAAGGTTGAACGACATTTTTGGGACACCCTGCGCAAAGCACAACTTTTAATCAACAAGTCCATATTAGGCTTTTTCTTGCAAGGAAATTCTACCTCATATGGTAATTCTATTTCATCGTTGTCACAAGAAATTTCCGAATCAACGAAACAGTCTTCCTACGACAACTAGAGTGTGCGTACAGGTCCAGAACCCATTTTTCTACAACAGCTCAGGCACACAGCAGCAGGCTCGGCTAAAGTAGCAAAATAGCGTCGTTTGGAAGACTTACCGGTGTGGACGAGATGGTGTTTCTGCAGATGCGCCAGTTGCGTGAAGCTTTTGGTGCAGACGTTGCACTTGAACGGCCTTTCGCCGGAGTGCGTCCTCAGGTGTACCTTGAGGTTGGACAGCTGGCCGAAGGTTTTGCAGCATACGTTGCACTCGTAGTGCATCTTGCCGTCCTTCTTCTTGAGCGGGTAGGGTAGGGATCTATATCCCCTGGAGCCCTGGGAGTTTGGGCTTAGGGAGCCGCTCTGGGAGCAGCCATGGTCGTCCGGGGACAGTGAGCTCGCTGGCGAGTACCGGTTCAACGAGGAGGAGTTCGCGTGTATGGTGAGGCCGGGATGGTGTCCGAGGTGTAGGTTGTGCGTGCCGGCGATCAACGCCTGATTGGTGTCAATCTGCATGGTGGAGGAGGTCGGTAGCTGATGACTACTGGTCACTGCCTCGAGCCTCCTGCCATCCGACCTCTCGTAGACGACGTTCCCACTCGGGGTCGGCGAGTAGGCGGTGCAGTTGATCGACAACGGGGCGACGTTGTGGTGCAACGAGCTGTTCTGGTGGTAGATGCCGTACGGGTAGGAGGACGGCGACTGGATCGGCGAGATGGACACGCTCTGGTTGGCGCTGGCGGCGGAGTTCGGGTAGACCGGGCTCGACTCGATCTGACAGCCACCGGAGCTCGAGTAGAGGATCGTGGAGGTCGTCGCGGCGCCCTGGCCCGTCCCCGATGGCGACGGAGATTTGCTCTTTCTCTTGGTCGGACAGCTACCACCTCCACCGGCGCCACCGCTACTGGTCGCCGGGGACGAGTGTATGCCGGTGCTCGACGTCAGTATCGTGCTCGAGGACAACACGCTCCCAGTCGAGTGGTGATTGCTCGCGTTGCTGGACGAATGAATGCTGCCCGGATGGGACTGCAGGCCCGCGTTCCCCGGTCCGGTGCTCGAGTGCAAGTTGCTCGTCGGACTCTGCATCGGCAGCGCGCTGTTCCCGCTGGTGGTCGAGTTCACGCACGTGTCCGCTTGCATCGGTAGGTTCGAGCTCGAGTCCGGGCTGCACGGCAGGATGTTTCCGTAACGATGGGACTTCTTGTACGAGTAGGCCATCTCCGTTGGGCTGGACGGTGGCGGGGTCACCGAGTCGACGTGGGTTTGATGGTGGATCTGATGATGGTGTTGTTGCTGCTGCTGTTGCTGTTGTTGTTGCTGCTGCTGCTGGTGATGCTGCAGGGCCGCGCCATTATGGTGATGCCCGTGGCTGTGGCTGTTGTTGTTGTTGTTGTCGGTGCTGCTGCGCAGCAGGATGTTCTCGAGGATGGAACTACTGGGGCTGGCCAGGTATGCCGGCCTCCCGGAGCCGGGCATGTTGCCCTTGACCTCGGGCTCGTAGAAGGGTTTCGCGTTCTTCTCGTGGATCTCGTCCTCGTTCACCGTCGAGAGCACCACCGCGTTCTTCTGCAACAGCATCGGTGGCGTCACCGATTTCTGCAGCTCGGGCGTCACCGCCCTGCTCGCCAACTCCTGCTGGTCCTTGTCTTTCCCGGCGCCGTCCAGCCCGGTCTTCGACGCCTGGAAGTTTCCGTAGGTCTTGGTGATCTTGATCTTGACCTTCCTGTACTCGTTCTTCGCGGCCGCGTTATCCTGCTTGTCGAGCACCTCGTTGCTGCACACCGACGTTTTCGAGTTCTTGCTGAAGTCCAGCACGTAGTTGTTCTCCGAGTCGGACTCGCTGCTCTCCTCCGGCGGCGTGAGCACCTCGTCGTGGTAACCGTTCGAGTGGTAGCCCTCGTCGGATCGCACCGATCCATCGGTCGGCGTCATCTGCGAGCGTCTCTCGTAGATCGACGGGTCCTTCAGCGGCGAGACCAAGGCCACGTTCGGCGGCAGCTCGTTCGGCGGCAGCTCGTTCGGCAATGCCGATTGTTGTACTTGTTGTCCTGGAACCGAGAAAGATCGTGTCGTATCATTCTTCGTGAGATACTCTTTCACAGGATTTGCACCCCAAATTAATCCTTTTGCAGGTCTTATATTCACCTGTTGAAAATTCATCCCCCTTCACAGATCAAATTCATCTTGTAGATTACTCAAAAGCGAAGTGATACAATGTCATTTTTTGTGGTTTTACTTGTAGTTACTTTGCGGTCATATATGCAAGTTTTTCTTTCGGATAATAACTTCGCATAGGACACAGTTTGTTAAAGTAGCTCAGGAAAACTTTGTAGAAGAACTTGAGTTGCAAATGGGCGAATAAGACTTACAAAAGGATTAATTTGGAGTGCGGAACCTGTACGTCGGTAACAATTCCTCGAGCATACTCACGTATTCTTTGAAGCATCAGCTCGCCCGTTAACGGGTAATTCAGCCTCTCCGCGAACTCTCTGCAGTACCAGACCAACAGCTCTTGGTTTGGTAGTATCGGCTTGATCGTGTAAAAATAAATGTTCATCTGCAACGAGAAAGAACAAGGCCTTCAGTATCGGCGTCGAGACGGCAACGTAGATTCATCAGGATAACGGAGCGTGATCCGACTCACCTTATACTGGCATGCTATTAGGTTCTGCGATTCGGACGAATAAGCCGGGTTTACGTAACGCATCCAATTTGATTTCTGGACGTCATAACCGTCGATGTAATAGAACAGCTCGTTGTTCTTGTACACCTGTCGATGAAAAGCAGCGACTTTCAGAGACAATATTCCATGGTTTTATGGGTCCACGAACACGACGCGTAACGAGGTGTATTGCTCGGTGCAAACACGCCGCGATCGAAGTCGATTCTCGCGGTGGTTATCGCAGTGGTTATCGCAGAGCAACGCAGCTGGGAAATGTCGACGATTTAGCAGGGAGGATCGAGAGGGAATCCGAGTTCTCTATCGTAACTCATCAATTCGTTACGAGGCATCAATGGCTTCGCGGGTTTCGCTTTAAGGCTCGCTTAGATCGGTTGAAACCAGTTTCTGGTCTTTGCTGGCTTCTTCCTCTCTCTCTCTATCCTCCCCGTTTCCCTTTCCGTTCCCTCTGCGCTTTTTCCCGATTACCGATCCCCCAAGAGACCGGCCCCGATCACCGATAACTACCCAGATGCGCTCTCGTGCTCGGATCACCGAGAATTTTCATGTCCGGTCAAAGTTGATTCTTACCCTCCAGAAGTATTTCCGGTTCGCATCGGCCGGCACCGAGTCCTTGGTGTACACTTGGCCCACCAGCGGACCGAACCGGGTCCCCTTCGGTATGTAACTTGTGCTCCAAACTCCCAACACCTGCGTACACACGGAGCCTTTCGTTTAGCTTTCGTCGACAAGCTACGAGAAGCTCGTTTTGCTCGCGAAGGACTTTGGGCGACTCAAGGAACTACGAAACGCTATTCAATTATTTAATCCCTGCGTCGACGCTCTGTGGTACCTGGGTATCCATATTCGAGTTGTCCTTAAAATCACCTTCTTATCGACGATTCGCAAAATTGTTGTACGACGTCTAACGTTGTTAGTCGTAGACAGTTTTGAGTATCGACGCAAGGATCAATTTTTCGTAGCATCGGATTCGATTCGATTTGTAAGGACCGCAACCTCGGATTCTCGCGTACGAATATTTCGTCTGGTCCTCACGGGACCGGATACCGTCCGCGGCGTTCGATGATAAAATATCGTCGGTGGTCGCTGTGTATAGGGTGTAACGAGGGGATCGATGCATCCCGGAGTAGCTCGAGAATAGACCCCGAAGGATTGATAAGCAAGGATCTGAATGGGCTTGGCCACCGGCTACCATAAAGTTGTCGAAAACGTCCGTCTTCGGGAGGTTAATAATAATCCGGACGGTCGGATAAAAGCGGAATGCTTTCTCCCGAGCTTGAAACGTCGAGCTTCCAGCAGACTATCGAACCGAAATACTCGCGAGAAACGATCGTCAATTCGGTTCGTCGTCGGAATAGACGTCATATTCAACAGTTTCATCCGAGGAATATTTTTAGAAACCAAGACCGTCTATTTCCGCGGCGCGGAGGATTGTTCGCGCCTACGGGAAATCCAAAGCGGGGAAAAAGGTTCGAAGGACTCCATCAAACTGTTACACCCTCTTCCGGTTCGAAGAACGTTCGTTTAACGCGTAGAAAATTTTGAAAATATTCGACGTTTGTGTGACAGTAATGAAAATGGAAAAACGCCTGTGTAAAGTGAACTATCGACTGGAAAATCGCGTTTCCGCGAAGCGATTCGATACTTTGATAGCGCGTATCGGGAGCGTATCAGTTACAGCCGAGTCAGATATGTGCGACAATCGTGCAGCTATCTTCCTCTCTCTTTCTCGCTCGATTGCTGTCACCGAGGAAAGTGTGACGATTGACTTGGACTGTAGGTCACGACGCTCGCTAACTAAGTTAATTAGTTCGACAGCCAGCCGGATCGGTATTCGAATCGTTCAACTTGACCGACGCGACGCGCGGCGCAGCGTGACGCGAGCAAAACAATTTTCCAAGGGTTTCCGTTGGACGTGTCTCGTAATCGAGCCGAAATCGATCGAGGAAAGGGAGATTCTGTGTGTGAGTGTGTAGAGGGTCTCGCGACTCTCACCGAGGAGGTCTCGAGAAATGATTCTTTGGCGGAGGAACGTACATCGTGGAGGGCCTGAGAAGGCTTGAGGACCAAATTTCTCGGCAGGGACGCTTCCGCACGGTTCGCGTCACCTGGCGACGCCCCCACGTCCGGTACCAAATACACGGCATGCTGCTCGAATTCCTCTTCCCTCAAGGTCGCGTGATCCCACTCGCTGGCCTCCATCCTTCACTGCACAGAAACACATAAGAAAAAGATGACGTTAGTTTGGGTTCGTTGGACTCTGGCTACAAGCCGGCTAAAAACAGAAGAAACGAGCAGAGAAACGGTGTATGCATGCATGTATCTATGTATATATACTCTTTGCGAAGCGGTGTACCGAGCAAAGTTCGTGATCGACCGGCGCGGTTGTTCGATCGTACACCTCAGGAACCTGGCGATTCGATACGCATCTAGGTACCGTTATAACCGCGAGTTGTTTACTAAAAGTTTAGCACATATCCAGGCACCGTTATGTTCTAGTCCCGGCGCGAGCGTCTTCGATCGACTTTCTCGCTTGTTCCGACGAACAACGCGATTGGTACGCATAGATTGGAGAGTGTGTGTGTGAGAGAGAGAGAGAGAGAAAGAGAGAGAGAGAGAGAGAGAGAGACGCTGTTTTGCGGATTTGCGAGCTTCGTTTGCGAGGGTCGCCGACAGTAGCCATAGCGGTAGTGTGTCGACGTCGATTATCGCGTGGCAAAAAAGGATCGCGGAAATTGCGACGTATTATTAGAAGGTACCGCGCGTAATGACGGCCGGCGCGAATGCCGCCCGTTATAAGTGAATCGATGCGTTTGATAATCCTCGAAACGTTTCGAAAGTGTCTCCCGGTTGATAACGCGCGTTCCCGACGATCGTCATTTACCGAAAAAAGAAGAAACGCATCGGGGAACGTCGAGCTATCTCGAAAAACAGACCACGAATCGTGTCCCATTGAGATGTAGTCACGTGCTGCGCGAAAATCGCATTTTTTTCCTTCCTTGAATCGGCGGCGGTGCAACACTTTAACACCGCGAAAGTGAAACCCGTCCACGCATTGATCGACTGCAGGGGTGAGAGGGAGGGGGCCGGGACGGGGCATAAACTCCGAAGACCGCCCCCGCCCCGCCGCCCCACACCTCCTTTCACCCCGTTTCACCCCCTTTCAATCCCTCGCGCGACCCCGCACGCCCGCGCGGTCGGGGCTTTTCGCTACTCGTTGAATTTCCATTTCCGTGGAAATCGCGCACTATCAGCCTGTTCACTATTCGTTAACTTTCCGCGTAACTTTTTGCCTCCTCGTGCCTCCGCCGCCGCCCCCCCCCCCACCCGAGCCGACCGTTTCAACCCTTTCGCAAAACGGATCTTTTTCCCTTCGCTCTCTAGAATCTCGACGTTCTTTTCCGCGAACGACGAGAAGCGTCTCTCCTCTTTCTCTCTCTCTCTCTCTCGCTCCCTCTCTCTCTCTCTCTCTCTTTTCCTCCCACTCTCTTACTCCCTCGTTCACTTTGCCCTTAGGACGCGTTCCCTTTCTTTCTCGAGTCTTTGCAAAACGTATCGACGGTGTTCCACCGATCAATGTTCCTGCTCGGCGACGATCGAGCCGTTCGGAATCCCTGTAACGCGGCGAACCTTGCACCAACTTTTTGGTGAACGACCCAACCCGTTTTCCTGAGGAAATTTCGGAACAGCCCGGGGAATCGTTGCCTCGAGATCGAGTTCGAATTCGAAGGCACACGATCCCTCGCGCGTTCTACCGAGGTTCTGTCGAACGCGATTTCAGGAAGAAATCATTACGGTGGTTCCCGGTAGACGGAGAGTGCGGTGCACGGTTACGCACAGTACTCACGCCTTTTGACGCATCGGTTCGCGACCTGCGAGAGTCGACGAAAGCCCTGCAATCTCTGCCCTGGCCTATGCTGTGCTGTGCTCTTGTCGCGTTTCGGCTCTTGTTCGAAACGATGTGCCGCTTAGTATAGAGGAGAGGCTAGACACTCCTGGCGCCCGGTATCTTTACGTGATCCTATGATTCTTAAGGGAGATCGGCATCCCGACGACTCTGGGCAGACTCTGGAGCCTGGAGTAGCAGCAGCCTCGCGTCGAGGGACGAAACGCGCCGGTGTTGTTCAACATTTATTTGAAAATGTCCGAAGCCAAGGCGAAATCTCTCTCGACGTCGATAAGGCCGATCGCTGTCGACCTAGGCGGTCCTCTGCCACCTATACGACGCTTATCGATTATCAGGACATCGAGGAAAAGAAGTTGTTGGGATCGGTGCTGCCGTTGCACCCGACTCTCGATCAACCACTCGCGCTCTCTCCGTTCTCGTTGTTTGTCAACAACTATGCTCGGAAGGACTCGCGGCGATCGCACCCCTTCGATCCTACTCTCCGCGAGTCTCTCCTTCGACGCGACTCTCGATACCGGTCGAGATCGTATGAAGATCGTCGAGATCTTCGGTGCCCGGAGACAAAATCGTCCTGGGTGCCACACGCTTCTTCCTCTCACTATTCAACTTTTTTTCTCGAATGCACACACTCGCGCACACACACGCGCGAGAGAGAACCAACCACTTGGACGTGCTTCACCTCTTTCCTTTTCGCACCCCCTCTTCCGGCCCTATTTTACTTTCCCAGGTGTAACAACCGGGACGGGAAACCGCTCGAACTCGGACGGGGGCGAGCCGGTCGATCGGGTTCACGAACGCGTCTCACGAGTATCGCGAACTACCGTAAACGGAGTAAATCGGTAGTCGTGGTCAGTCTCTCGGTTGACTATCGACTACGCTGTTTCTCGTTGACCGGGAGACGGAACTACGACGATATCTCTCGCGATGTCGAGGCCGAGAGCGAGATCTCGCGAGCACACGCCACGCTTTGCGCCGATAACGCCGGACAAAACTCGCTGGCGACGAGGATTTGCGTCGAGCACCAGAGCAGAATTACTTCGCGGAACCGGCGTGCACAATACCGAACCGACGAAGATAACCGGACACGCGTTTTCCCCGTGAGTACCGTCGCGTTTCAACCCTTTTTTCGAGGGTGGTCTCCGCCTTCGGGGTCTCTCTTTGGATGGCACACGCAGAGAGCAGTGTGTGGAACTCGGGTAGACCTGACCTAGCCCAACGCGAGTCGGCTTGGCTCGTCCTCCCCCTGCGTCGGTATTGGTCGCTGGCTATCCCTCTCTCTCTCGCTCCCTCTCCGCTACATCGTTCTCCGTTTCTCTCGCGCTCGTTCTCTCTTTCTCTCTATCTCTCTCGAACGCGGACGCGGTGGTGTGCCAGCAAAGCTGCCAGACCAGAGCAGAGGTGGTGCATTTCTCTGCGCTGCGCTTTCGATCGACCCGTTGCCAGAGGTTCTCCCTCCCCCTGCCCCTCTCACTCACCCACCCTCCCTCACCCACCCTGCTGTGCTACCGCTCTCTCGGTCTTTTCCTTCTCTTCCGCTCCAACCACCCTCTCTCGCTCTCTCTCTGCCACTCTCTCGCTGCTCCGATCTCTTTCTCTTTCTTTCTCCGTAGTTCCCTTTCTCCGTTCGATCATTCCGCCCTCTTTCCCCTTCCCGTTCTATCTTTGTTCCTCTTTGTCCTCCCACCCTCCTTTGCCCGCCGTGCCTCTCTCGTGCATTTCCCTCTTCCGTCCTGCTCAGTTCACCGCGCGCGTTTCCTCCCCTCTTCGTCGAACACGCTCTCGTTACTCCTTTCAACCCCTCCAACTCTACTCCAGCGCGTGCAACCGTATCTTTTCCTCTTTCTCTCTCTCGCTTTCTTTCTCCTCTTCTTTTCCCTCGGACTACCGCTTCTTTTCCCTATCTGTCTATCGTTACCCTACCTCCCGCCCTCCCTCGGTCTCTCGCTTTTTCCCTCGTCCTCGGATTTTCCATTCTGTCGGCTCTGTGTTTCTGTTCGTCGATGCCGACAGGGTGCATGCGCCGATCGCCGCTGCTAAGTTTAATTCTTCGGATAACTTCTCTCGCGACCATAACACTTGCTCGCCCCGATGCGTCCCAAATGAAACACAAGACGCGCGGGTCGACGCGTGCACCACAGATCCGGATCCGTCGTCTACGGGCACTCGGCGTCGCGACGCGTCTCGTCTCGTCCCGTTGGTCCTGTTCGTGTGACGATTCGCCACGGCTCCTTTCGTCTTCGTACACCCCGGTCCGAGCAGAATTCGAATGGATCCGTAAGAGGATTCGGTTTTGTAACGCGCCGGGGTGGTTTATGTAACGCTCGGAAGTCGATACGGCGAGCGAGAGTGGGCGAATGATCTAAGAACCGACGGAGCCTCGTGCGCGATCGAAGAGCAGGCCAGCGTTCTCGAGAGACAACCGAATGAAATGGCTTTTTCTTGCAACCCTTCGCACTCGAAAGCTGCAGCGGCTGCGTGAACGTTGCAAGTTTAATCGCTTCGCGTACAAAGGGTTGATGCATTAACGTTTTCGAAAATTGAAATCGCACGCTTCGGGGAGGCTCGATCGCGTCAGCGAAGCGATCGTTTGCGGGATCGAAGTACAATCCCTTCTGGTCTGGTAAATGTTCAAGCCAGACGGCCGTCTACAAAAATCCTACGGTGTTTTTCTCCCGTCCTTGTTTGCCGTGTGCTCGAGCGAGCGGTTTTTCTATGGCACGTCCCTCTCGCACGGTCTCTCCTCGTCCGTCGTCCGTTGTCCTCCAGCAACCCCTTTACGGGGACGTGCATTTAACCCCAGCGCCACCCTTTGCCCACCCCCGACACGCTCTCTTCCCATTCACGGGTCGGTGCATACACCGATCACGTACGAGCCGCGTGAATGTAAATCGGCCGAAATCGATCCAGACTGGTCTGGAATCTAAAGCTCTAACGATTTTCTTTCCGAAACGTTTTTCCCCTCGGCGCGTAAACCGCCGGCGACAATGGGCGCCGATTCTCCGGCCGAATCGAGCCGATAATCCAATAAGAATAGTCGCTATAATAAAAACTCTCTCGTTACGTTCTTCCGCGAATCTCATCGCTTTTCAACGAGTAGAGCTGCCTCGTTCCCCCCTCCCCGCCCCGCTCGCCAATTGTTTCTTTTGTTTGGGGAACACCCAGTCCACGGAATCGACCGTGGAATCGAACTCGGACCGGAGAGGCCCGAGATCGGTAACCTTCGCCAAACAAAACTGCGAAAATGGCGATCGATGCGCGAGACTCCTTTTTTCGTCCACCTAGACGCGGCTCCTCTCTTGCAATCAGTCGACCGACGGGGGTCGTCGAACCTAGTCGGATCCTAATCCCGAAGACCGGTCTCGATTCCATCTGCAAGGTTACGTGAACGAAATCTGCCTCGCGCACGCGCGTTAACCACCGATTCCCGTCTCGAGATAATACCACCACTCCGCCGTTCGCTGCGAGGCTGTTCTCTGTGAGTACCTCCAACCCCTTGTCTTGTAACTAGATTGCGGATTTTACGCGTTTATGATAAAAATATATGAGAGAGACCCCGAAACAGTGTGAGCGTTAGAAGAATATAGAACTAAGCCCAAGAAGAGAAATTTTTATTTTGCTCTAGTTTGTTGCGATTCAAGCAGAGAATTTTTATGTTGCATGGAGGTCTACTTATAACATCCAGTCAGACTCCTAGAAATTTGAACTGGAATCTACTAAATACCATCTACCTGTTGATGTTTGGTAACTAGAAAATATCGATAGATATCACTTTTCGACAATTGTGGACGACACAGAAATTTATCCGTATCCTAAATCATAGCGCGAGCGGTTAATCGGTGAGGGCGATTCGAAGTAACATTTATTTCCAGCGACGATTGTCCGAAGCGTATAAAGATCTTTGAAACCTTTCAAAACGTGCAAGAATCGATGGAATTGAATGAATTCAATAGTATACGAGATTAGCGCAATTTCTCGGAACTTGTCTATACACGATTCTTGCGATCCCCCTCCAGCTATGTTCATTGGATCTTTTTCGACCTTATACATCTTTACTTCTTTAATACAACACTTATTTAAGATAAAATAAATGTATATGTAGCTTCTGTATCTTTTAATGAATGCAGACAATCTTTATTTCGAATAAAAATGCACAGTCTAATTATAAGACTGACAAGAGTAGATGCAATTTAAAATAAGAAGACTAAAATGTTTTAAGAATTTATTGTTTCCATCACGTTGAAAATATTAACGGAAGAATGATAATTTTGGTTTGTGTTTCTTGCGATTGATGCAGACAATTTTGCATAAAAATCCGCAGTCTAATTATAAGATTGAGTAGATGAAATTTAAAGTAAGAAGATTAAAAAAATTGTTTAATTTATTATTTCCATCACGTTGAAATGATTAAAGTATGCATAACAATTTTGGTTTGTCTTTCTTACAATTGGTGCAGACAATTTTGCATAAAGATCCGCAGTCCACTAATTACAGTGCCGTCAACATCTTAAAATTGTTCGTCCTTCCGTTTATTTACCGGAAGATTCTCTACTATATTTACATCTCCGCGTATATTCGCACTTGTTGTGCCCGAGTAAGAGTTCCTTCTCGAAAGAAGCGTAGATCAGCCCGCGCAGCAATGAAAGAAAAAAAAGTAATGATAGACCGACGGAAGTGGAACAAGATGTGCGTACCATGGAAATTTTCAACGTCGCGTTCGATGACCCGAGAAAAATATTTACTGCCAACGACACGTCGCGATTCTATTCGACCCGTAGCGATATTCGTTGGGACTCGTTTGGGATGCGACGCGATGTGGCGACGCGGCCGGGATCGGTGTGTATCGACTCTCAATAATTCACTCGGCGGTGTTCCTGAAATTAATAGAATATCACGGGGCCGGAGCGGTGATTTATTCGTAATTCCATGGAAATGCCTTCGCCGGTGGAATCAAATTTATAGTGGTAATTGCGCTTTATCGGTGGCCAGCCTCTGTTCGCGTGTCCCGCCTCCTTCTCGCCGCGTTGTCGCGCCGTCGGGAATAAAATAATTTCGTTTAATCCCGCCGCGGGTGCAAAATTTAACGGTGGGATGCTTTTAATTCGACCGGGGCGACTACTTTCCCTCGAAATTCGAAAATAATTCAATTTGCACGCGCCCTCGTAAACACGGTATCTCCGTGGACTCGTGGACTCGAGAAATGAAAATTACAAAATATTTTCAATCGGCGGAAAGCCTTTTTGCCCATTGGCCGCGGCTCCGAGATCTCTCCGGGATTTCGCGATACGACCACCGAAAGAGAGTGGACCCGCTATGTGGGCGAGGTCGACGACCCGACCGAAACCGTGTGACGAAATTTCGTCTCTACGCGGCGTGGCCCGGCCCAACTCTCGGCTCGGCCGAAATTTCACTTTTCGAGGGACACACGCTCGCTCGGTCGTACACACCGATTCACAGCGATTCACCTCTCGCGGATTTCCACGCCGTCGAGGCCTCCTAGCGAAAGAAGTTACCGCGTGAATCGCCGACGACTACTAACCCAGATACGTTCCCCGGGTCGTCGATCTTTTCCCTCCTCGGAGGAACGACTGTACCAGATATATTAATTTCCTTCGGTTCGAGCGCTCCTCGCGAGAGATTCTCGCCGAGATTTTCGGCGTGTCCCTTCGTGTCACGTCAACGGTACACCGCGAATTTCTTCGGGTCGATCTGCTGCTGCATGTCCTCAAATGGGAGTGAACATCTCATTTTCTTAAAACCGAGACGATGTAGATGTAGACCGAGAAATCTTCAACGCTTTGCCAGCACAAGTGTAATTTAAAACAGTAATAATATTAGAAGAATCTAAACATATGTTATATTATTTTCAATTAAACAGAATAAGAAAGAAAATTAATTTCTTAATAAAATAATAATGGTTTCCCTCAATTGCAAGAAAAAGTAGCCATGCAGTTGGTTGTTTAATTCTTTGATCTTAGTAAGTTGACAATAATGTGTTGGCATTATTAAATTCTTTTTATCCTTCTACTGTTTTAAATGCATAAAGATCAGCAGTCTATTAGTTAACCTTGCTGGTCACTTTTGAGAGGCCAAGAGAAGATTGCTGTCTTCCTGCCAAATGTTGTTTGAAGAGTTCAATCATGCAATCATTTCCACCATTACATCATTCCATTTTATGCCGGTAGGAGGTTCGAGAAAAGTGTCGGAGACTCGGAAGCTGTTCTCCTCTTTCCCGGAGCAAATAATTTAGAGTAAACCGTTACCGAAAGAAATCGAAAGGCGAGGGGTTGGAACAGGGGCAAAGACGAATGAAAAATTCGACCCGATTCGTATCGAAAGGTTAATCGATTCCGTGAATCCGGCAGGAACGAGTTTAGCCGAGGTTTCCCCCGATCGGGACAACGTCCGAGGGGGTCGGGTGGCGTGCGACGCTCTCCGTCGTTTTATCGATCGGCCTGTGTCGAGTGGCTTTTTCGTCCCGACGAAAGGGAAATTAAAGCTCGGCGATCCTTGGTGAACGCCGGTGCGCCGGTGCTGCGGGCCATCAACGCGCGGAATAAAAGAGGAATAACGCGCGCGCGCGCGGCAAGGGCCGTGAAGTTTCTAATCAGACGCGGCGCGTAACACCGTCCGCGAATAGAAAACCGAATGTGAACCGGAAATACCGTTTCCATGGAACCCATTCGAATCGAACCGCTCCATGGTGTACGCAAGGTGCTTTACCTCTCTCGCGGCCACACTCTCGTAACTGTTACTTTAGAGGATAACGGGCCAGGCGAACGTTCTCTCGCACGCCTGCATGCGATTGCGTGTACACACGGACGCACACACGAACGGGCGTAGAACACGACACCAGTTCTCGGTAGTAACGGGCTGAAATTTGTCTAAAACGGTGGCCCCCACGGCTGGCCGAAACAGGCATCCGGGGCTGTTTGCGAATTTCATCGTCACGCCGAGGAATTTTCGACGGTTCAACGAACTCCGCTTCCAGCTCTCCCAAAGTCCTCGGAATCCCGCGGAATCTTGCCAGTCCACGAATTTTCCCGCGTAAACTTTGTCCCGAAGTGGCGACGTTAAAGAGGGAAAGCCCGAAAACGGTCGAATATCGGTTAAGAAAGGTCTGGACGCCCGTAAGAAGGTCGACGGTTCGCCGAGCCAGCGGAGTCGACGACCTTAAGACTTTGAACCGGGACATGTTGCGTTTCCAGCGTTTTTGTAGAAAGCGCTGTCTGCGTTACTCGCGTTAACGTCGCGCGACTACGATCATTGTTTCCACGACGACGACGACAAAAAACCACCACTAATTTTCTTACGCGCGCGCGCGCGCGCGCTTGCCGTTGTCGAGCAAAAAGAGAGAAACGACCGCGGAGAAGCCAGTCCGTTCCGTTAGCCGATTTGAATTTTCATGAGCGAACCACCCTGGCCGAAAATAATTTGCGCAGCACTCGCTGCTTCTGGGAACTTCGGAAACCAGTTCTTCTTCGACCGAGTATAGATCGACGACGCTTCTCGAATATTTCAATACTCCGTCCGAAAACTCTTTCGGTGAAGGATGCCCCCTCGACTTAAAGTGACGTTGCGGTGACGTCGGGGCTTTCGAATACCGAGCTTGACTATTTTAGTACGTTCGCGGCATTTGTTTCGCTGACTATTTTTATAAAATCAAAATTTCGCCAAAGATAGTCACGAACACTCCGAACATTATACTGTGTTCTATGATTTAAGGTATAAAACTAATTTGACTATCTTTCAGTTAACTGCAATGCGAGTGTCAGCGAAGGTGTTAATCGATTCTATAACAACATAATTTATTTTATCGCCCACGGTTGCGTGCGTAGAGCGTCATGAAATGGTAGACATGTTTCGGGATGAAATTGCAAGGGGCTAGTTCACCCTGAAGCGTGGAGTACGCATTGGTATCGGCATCGAGATCGGTCAGTCGAGACGCCGACGACTGGGCCCCCCTTGAAAATCAAAGTCCCGTTTGACGGCGTTTCACGAACCAGAGGCCTAGAGCCACGGCGGCGGCTAGAGCTGGTCTTTAAAGGCCGACGTACTCTCGGCTGGTAGCAAAATGTAAACCGGAAAAGCAACGAGCAAGTGAATTAGCGAAGTGAGTTCGCGATCGCCCCTCCACTCCCCTCCCAGCGGTTTTCTGTGCCGCAGCCGTCTCCTCCTCGCTTGCTCGCTTACTCGCTCGCTCGCTCGTCCGCTTCGTCCTTGTTTCTCTCCTCGTTCACCGGCCACCTTCCATTCTCTCTCGCCACGGATCTGAAAGAAGGTCTCTGCCGGTCATTGTCCCACTTGGAGGTCTACTTGGACTTAGACTTGGACCACACCATAGGCATGGTGCGCTGAGTAACGAGGTTCCGATACCCCCATAGGGGACCCCCTTTTACGCCTATATATTCTATACGCAACACGTACGCGACCGTTCGCGAACCGAGACAGGGACGGACGGGGACAGTGTTCTCCAGCGGTGAACGAACTTTAAACGCACCGTACTCATGCTCGAGCTCTTGCTCCTGCGAAAATCTTCCTAAACGAGCGACCTTCTCTTCCCGACCATCTCCTCCCACTTTCTTCTCTAAGATTCAGAGCTCTACGTTTTCAGAACCCTTTGATAGCTGTTTGAAAACTAGGGAAAATATATAGTCGTTGTTCGCATCATTGAATACTTACTGAAGGCTTCGAGAACGTTCCAGAGCAACGGAAACTTGTAAACAACGTATGAAAGTCAAAGCTATTGTTAGTATTAACACTGTGGATCTTTATGCGAAATCTTGTGCATCGATTGCAACAAACACGAGAAACATTTCACAACAAGTTGATAATATTACTATGATATTCTTAAATTGTTCTGATGTTTCCACCGTCTCAAGTTCACTTATTATATAGATTGTAACCGATAGCAATCTAGCGATTATTCTATAACTTTTAGAAATCTACGTTTCTCAGGATTGATTTTGGCCAATTTGTCAACACCGACAGGAGAATAATGTCAGTGGCAGTTCTTCAAAAAGAGTTTCTTAAAATGCTCAACCAGTGGAAGCTACGAAAAGCAAGTCATCGTCGACAAGTTCAACGTACAAAAGAGGGTCCCTCTTTTCAGAATTTTGCAACTGCTGCAAATTCGTAATACCGGAGACGTTATTCAAGTCGTGACCGCAACGCGATTCCGCCCTCTCTTTCTTCCTTTCGGGAACCGTGACGTGCAATTAATTAAGTCGCCGATCTCGTTCAGCTTTTTCTGCGACGTTTCGGATCGGTTGATCGAAATCTGGCAAAAAAATAGCGTGACTCGACGCGAGAGAACTTTTTCGGCAAAGAGGGGGGAAAAATTGGTTGAGAAGCAAAAGGAGACGTCGCTCGATCCACCGCCCCTGCGTATCGTCGCGCGTTCCGACGCGGAGCGTACAGGAGCGGTGCAGCGTCGAAACCAAACCGCGTCACTCGCCTAACTGTACATACAGCTTGTGTATACCGAGGTACCGTACAGGTAGGACGCGACCAAACGGTCGTAAAACCATGAATACGTGAAGAGGTTTACACGTGGGCCACTATGCACGCGTGTTGTCGTCGCTCCGCCGCTGTTCGTCGTTGTCGTTGTGGGTCGTCGTCGTCGGCGTCATCGTCGTCGCCTATGCGTGTACTACAGGTGCGTAAAAGCACCGTTGCCCCGGCCGTGCGGCCAAGGCGCGGCCAAAAGTAAAACCGAATTCGTTTTCGGTAGGAGTCCGCCAGGCCGTGCCTTCCTTCACCTCTCCTTCCTTCACTTTTCCTCCGGTACATTGCGTTCACCTTTGCTTTTTCTCTCTCTCTCGCTCTCTTCCCGAGTAATATTTTTCTTCCATCCTTCGTTCAATTCGCTTGCGATAACAGCATCCAGTTGCTTCTCCGACGAGCCGAACTCGTGGTCATCTAAATAGTACCACGGAGTCCGAGAAATTTGTTCAATCGAAGAAAAACTCCGAATTCGAAATCGATCATGGCTGTCGGCCCTTTGCGTTCCCGAGGACGCAGCTACTGCGCACGATGAAATGTTGCAAGTTCATTTAATCTCTCATGAAAATGACGATAGGAAAAATGATCGGATAAATCTTGCAACTCGTAAATTCAATAGCAAGTGAAGTATTTTCATAAAAATACTTGTTTCGGAATCAAAATACCCAGGCGCATGTGCGGCTTCGTTCGAATCGGCCAATCTCGACACGCGGCTAAGTAACGCATGCGTCGCTCAATTCTGACATCATCGTAACGGCGATCGGCGAAAACGTCAACACGATCTATCGATCATCACATCGATACCCTGCGACAATAAAAACAAAGTCGACAGGGCACCTTTAGCCAGTCGAACAGAATTTTTCGAATCCTCTCGATCGCCGACACGTTGTCTTTTCTCGTTTTACCAACGCAACGGTTTTTGGTTTAAACGTTCGCCTCGTCGTTAAAATTATCGGAATCGCCCGCGCGTGCACTTTCACGCCGACTCCTTTGTACAACAACGAATCGCGACGCGATCTGGAGAAATAAAGTGGAGTTTTGCCCGTGAACCGAACGGAATAAAGTAATCCTTTGGCACCCATTCACTCTGATCCTTTTTCAAGGATAGAACAGCTATCCTTGGGTGAATCAAGTCCGCTAAAACTTGATTCAGCCCGGCGACTATTCGCTCACTAAACAATACTTTTCTTGTTAATGACCCGTGCCGAACGATAGATTAAAGGAATACTATGTGGGTGTCGACTCTCTTGTACATCATTTCCCCGTTTGCAGTATTCAAGTTTGTCGCCTCGGGACTCGACGCCGTGAATAGGCTAATCGTGTGCTACGAGGAAAATGCGTCTTCGGAGGGAGACGAGTTGGTAAGTGGTCGTCGCCACTGAGAATCAAATTTTCCGCGGGCAACGAGGGCGAGGGCGATCGATAATTTGGCTAATAGCGTGCATTAACGTGGCAAGAGTGCGAGACCGCCCGAGCGCACGCCGTAAAAGGTAACGCCGGCATCCTCCAGCAGTTATGTAATCGTGAGGCGAGAGACGAATCGAGTTGCCGTCAGGTCAAAGACATCGTCCTGTCCGTGTTCTCGAGGTTCAGGACCTCGAACCTCGACGAGATCCAAAGAAGAGGATCCAACTGCCGACGCGTGAAACGTTCCGCGGATCGTGATTAGCCGATCGAACCGGGCGGCCCTGAATTCTCGGTATCTTTTCATCGATCTCGACAGGACAATGACAGTCGAGGGCGCCCGGGATTGTTCTTCATAGTCGGCGAAGTCACGAACCAACCGTGACCGAATCAAGGCTTTTCTCGTGGCCGATTCGATTCCTCGCCGATTCGTGGCATTCGAGACTCACTCAGACCGTTGCAAACTGCCAGTCAGGATATGCTCTTCGACGAAAACGGTAACCTACATCCAGACGGAGAAATCTACGGGTTCTACGGATTTTCGAGAAGCACGAGCGCGGGATAAAACGGATAACATCGCTGAAGGTGTAACACCGAGAACATTTTCACTTGGAAAAACACACTTGTCTTTGAATCGCCGTAACTTTGTGGGAAAAAATCGTCTGTCTATCTGCACTCCTTGTAAAGGGGAAATATCTTCTCCCTATGAAGATACGTCAAAACGATTCGCGGAATATTTTTTTAAAAGAGTTTGAAAAATGTAATTCTGGGACGTAAAAGTAGAGGCTTCACCCTTTAGAACGAGTCTGGGTAGATTATCGTGCGATTTTCTCCCGCAAAATGTTACGGCAGTTCAAAGACCCGTCGAACTTTGCTTTATCGCTTTCTGATGAACGTTTGGAGATTCCTTTATTTTGTGGAATGATATGGTTATTCTAAAAAAAAGTTGGAGTACGTACTGGAGTCCCTGTTTTAATATATAAATAAAAAATCAATATTGGAAGGAAAGAAATTCAGGAGTGAAATTTCGCTGCAGACATAAGCGTGGCTTGCAGACGGAGGGTTAAGAGTAGAGCGAAATGTTTGTGTAGCTTTTGTTTTGCATAAAGATCCTCGGTGTAGTGACGACGGCGACAGGGGTGGGAAGGGGGTTGAAACGCAGGAGTCGCGGCTTAGGCTCAGAAAGTATAAGTACGAGGATAAGTGGAAACGGAGGGTGTCCGGTCGGCCGCGTTGGAACGCCGGTTCTCGAGTGGTTCTGGTCGACGTCTGGCCGTACGTGGCCGTCCGCTTTGCCGCTTTCAATGGGGACACGTGATCGGCAGAGTACGGCAGTGGTGGAGGTCGACCGGCTGGTTCGCCGGTGTTCCCTCTCTCTTTCCGTTCCTTCTGTTCTCGGCCGAGGACCTCCTATACGCTGTACGCGGAGCTCTCCGCACCGCTCCGCACCGCGCCGCACCGCGCCGCAGAGTCACGGACGACCGCTATATCATTTTCGCTACCGGCCTGCGCGCCTCGGTTCACCGTTCCCCTCGGTTGTTGAACCCGACTCTCTTCGCGCGCTGCATAACCCATTTTGTAATAGCACACTTCGAACCGGCGCGGCACACCGGCGTACCGGTATCCGTCTCCGTCTCCGTCTCCTTCTTCGTCTTCGCCTCCGAAATCGACCATGCCTACTCCCTGCAGTCTCTAGCTCCTTCGCCCACTGCGGAGAACTCCCTATTTTTATCGGAGAGTTCCACGGTCGCCGCCAACTTTGCCATTTTTTCCACTTGCCGATACCGGATCGATCTACTTCGAACTGGTACCTGTCTTCGTCTTCGAAATCGACCGTCGTCTGTTCCTTGCAATTCTAATCCCTCCTTTCGTCCAGCGCACAAGTCTCAATCATCATCGAAAAATCGCAGCAAGTTCTACGGTCGCCAACTTTGCGTTTTTACTCTTACGAATTCCGGACCAATCTACTTCGAACTGGTACCTGTCTTCGTCTTCGAAATCTTCCTCTTCAATTCTCATTTCGCAACTCTAGTTTTCCTCCCTTCGTCCAACGCACAAAAGTCTTTGCCAGAGAGTCGCAGCTACGGTTCTCGGCAACTTTGCAATTTTTCTCTATCGATCTACTTCGAACCGCCGCGACACACATGCCGGTATCCGTCTTCAACAGCAGTGGCGATTTTGGTCATGAACCAGCAAGCCATCTTCAAGAATGTAGTCTAACCATTGCTTACGGGGTTAGTTTCTAAAAGACGATTTTTGCCGTTCCTTTTTGATGTGGAATAGTAATTGGGAGGCCTATTAATAGACTTCCGGTAGGTAATGTGTTAACAATCGCCGCCAACTACCGATCCAGTCAATTCGAGTGTAGAACGTGACATCGATTCGGTTTCGAAAATCGGCCAACAATTTGGAACGCCGCGCCGCCCAGACCGTCCCTAGGCCGTTCTCGATCTCTTCGGAGTCGTTCCTCGAATCGTCTCTCGATTTGTTCTCCTCTCGTTTCACGGTTGCCGATTCGACAGTCTTGTTCATGGCCAGCTAGAGAAGTTGCTAGAGCGTGGAACGAAATCGCGTCGATTTTTCCGGGCGCCAGTGAAATGAGTTTGTGCTAGGTCGCAGATTTCCATTCTCGTCGGTTATTGAACTTGACTCTCTTCGCGCGCTGCATAACCCATTTTGTAACAGCACACTTCGAGACCGCGGCCTCGGCTGCCGCGTTACAGACCGAGACACGGTTCGCTTTCCCAGGGATTCAATGAACGTTTCGACTCACGGCGAGCCCGCGTTTTACTGTTAGTTGCTTCTTTCTCGGCTGATTCTCTTCTCCTCTCTTCTACTATATGATGCTCTCTTCTGGTCTGTTCCTTTCCGAACTGGCCTTCCTCAGCTTGCAACCGTGTTTCGCCCGATCGAAAGAAACGCGCATTTCCATTTTATCCGGCGCGGCGCGGCGCGGACACGGCGGTCAATGAACTTGACATTCGACGTAGCGGCGCAACCTATTTTGCAACGACCGGGCGCAACCTGTCCCGAACCCGCAGGTTCCATTACGAAATGGGTTGCGCGGCATTGTCCTTGCTACTCGGCCGGTCTTCGACCTGCGCAAACACCCGCATACCGATTGCCTATTATCTTCCTGCACGAGCCGGCACGCAAACGGGAACAGAGTTCAAAGTAAAAGACACCGTCTGCTCTTTCGATTCCCAGAATTCGCGTTATTTCGCTGCCCCGGTCTCAATGGGTTACGCAAACGAATAGCCAATCAGTTTGCGTTTCGTAGATTCGGGAACCGCTCTCGCGCCGTTTCGAAAATTCGCCTTTCTCCCTTCGCCGCGTAACCCATTTCTCCCTTTCTCGAACAGCCTCTCCTATCGCATACTGATTCGCCTCGCGATTCCTCGTCGCCACGTCGCAACCTTCTCGGGACAATGGTCGAAATTAGAGCGCGGGCTCAGCCTCTGGTTCTTAATTCGTCTTCAACGTTGGCTTCCCTGACTTTGAATTTCTTCAAGTTCTCTTGCCGGAACGTGGTCTTTGAAACATATTTTAGTTGTACAACTTCACAAATTGTGAAAGAAAATATCTGAGATCCGCCATTTCGACGGTCACGGTAGCTCCAGTGTTGACAGAAAGTGCATTCAATTTTTGGAAACCATATACTATGGAATGGGACACACTTTCATGTACGTGTCTTCCTTATCTCCACCTTTCTAGACTTTCCTCAGCATATCACGGTACACATACGAGTTGAAGGACCTCTAGCCATTCACTTTAAATCCGAATAAAGGATTGCTTGTGCTTGCGAGAGAAACAACGGGTAAAGTTTCAGCGTGTAAAAGGGAAACCAACAGGATAAAAACGGCGAATGTATTAAGACAACTTTTCAGATATTATCGGCTTCCTTTTGGAAGTAACATAATGGTTTCCCGCGCACAAAGGGTCAAGAATTACAACGGTCCGGTGAGCGAGACGTCGATGGTATCGCGAAAAGGGTAGAGAATCGAGCGGTGGAAAAGCGAAAATCGATTCGGGGACGTTCGGCGAAATAAATTCCGCGCGACATGGTGTTGAGCGGGTGGGGAAGGATGGAGAGGTGAGGGTAAATTGCGAGAGCAGACGGATTACAGGGTTCCGGGGCTGATAAGCGTGGAGCACGCGTGGTGTGTGCTGCGTGCGCCGACCTGCGCCATGGAGAAATAATTGTTGCGGCGAGATAAGAGCCCACGGTTATTCGGGCATTGTGCTGCGCGGTGGGACGAGGCAAGGCGAGGCGCAGCGCGGCGTAAGGCAGGTCAGGCACACTCCTATATCTCGGCCGGCCTCCTACATTTTAGAGGGTCAAAGGGAAATTCGGTGTTCCAGTTCGTCGAACGAAAGTGGCGGCGCATCGATCGCAGTCTGCTCCGGCAGCGGGCTTCGACGGGCCTCGTAAAACCGTTTTTCCGAGCGCGTTCGTTTACCCGTTTTTTCTGCCGTTTCCCCGACGATCCAACGGCAATTATGGACAATTTTCAATTACAATATGCCTGTGCCTTTCTTCCGAATATGTTCATTCATCTCTCATTCCTTTATTTCACTCGTACAGCCTAGACGTTCCACGGTTCCATTCTTACGCTCGCCACGATGGAAAACGATAGGGAGAAGGAGGGACAGGTGTGGAAGAGCGACAGGATTCTCCACTCGTAATTATCGCGGGATCGAATGCGCTTCGCGGGGAGACCGGACTCGTTCGACGGAACACGTAATGCGCATTTGCGCTTCCGGTCGATACCTTCGCCCGATAAAGCGTTCCCTCGTAATCGTTGTGAAAGAGATTAAATAACGGAGTTCGCCGGTTTCCGCGTTGAATAGCACGAACCTCAATGTCAATGTCAGTCGCCCTTTCACCTTATATAACGAACGAGCGAGCGAACGGAGTCACCGCGCGCCGGCTCTCGCTTCCGACCAACTTGACGAACGCTTCAACTCGCACCGATAATCCGAGGCCGGCTCCGAATATGCTCGATCGCGTTAGTTTCGCGTTCGAACGGAAGAAGAGCGAGCCGAAGTTCTTCGGCCCGAGAACGATCGATTTGAGCTAGGAAAAGTTTCGAGCGCGAGACCAGACCCGATCAAAAACCGTGCTATGCATTTCGTTGGAATCGCAGCTCGTTCGCCGCATTATGTTCGAACCCGGTGTTCGCGGGTACTCGAGAAAATGGAAATTCCGCGTAGCATCTTTTCTAGGTAAGTGTACTTCTTCTCTGGTAGTCGAGAGGATAGTAAAACGCGTTTATTGCCGTGGAGAGAGTAAACGACAGTAGGCCTCCGACACTAAATTTAGCCTCGATGCGTAATTGCAGTGTTGGCCAGTGTTCGCCGTTGGAAAAGTGATCCAGGAAACGGGCAGAATCGTGTCGCTACGATCTCGACCCCCCCTGCGACGATGTTCCCCCGACGGTGACCAAGTATACTCCAAAGGAACGTATCCCTTCCTGGTATTCAGACTTCTCACAATCCAGAGAGGATCCTTTGTTACTCTAAATGCTTCTGACTTGACGAGATACTATTCCTTGAAGAGCTATTTGTTTAGCATTTACCTCCAGTAGCGTTTATGAATTTCGTTTCAGATTAGAATATAAAAGCACATTTCTAAGCTTCCTTTTGGCACATCGAAAATTCTATTGACAGGATCCCCGTAAGTAAAGCGTTAAGGTCATCGTTCATACTAGTCCAAACGAGAGAAAAGCAATGAGAGCGTCGATGCTGTGCCGTTATTCCTTTGACTAGCACCTACAAGCACTCGGTACAAGATATTCGTTTCGATAGGTAATCGAATAAAGCTGAGACATTCACTTTGTAGCAAAAGCTTGGCGACTGCTCGGTCTCTCTACCCGCCTTTCATCTCTTATCTTCGCAGGCTTCCTGCTCAAGATTTTTGATAATACGCTGCACCTCTTTTATTGACCCCTTTGAATGCCCAAGCAGCAGCTTCGAAGTTAAATAAAATCAAAGTAACTTGGCGGAATAAAAATTGGAAAGTTGAGATGTATGATACTGAAAGTACTGTTATAATTTTCGTCTCCTATTCTTGAGGACGTGGCACTCGAAGCGTTAATAATACGTGTTGAATGTGTCATCGCTAGGTCGCTGTCGTTAGGCATCTATCTGTCATACGAACGAGCTTGATTCGTTGCATAGCAGAGGATTGATGCCTCGATCTCGGATCCTCGCGAGGAAAAGCTCGTTTGATCGTACTCTAGCGTCGCTCGCGGCCGTCGACAGGTAGAGCAAGGCTACAGCGAAGCGAAGTGAAGCGAAGGGAGGGAATCTCACGGCTGATGGCTGGCCGTGACTTTACTCGACTCAGCCGGCACTCGGGCCGGCGCAACGCGTCAATGTAGAACGGTCATTGACTCCCAGCGCTCGGCTCGGCTCGACTCGGCTCGACTCGTTTGCTCGCCGACGAGCCGAGCCGAGGCTCCTATATACGTGCGAGCACGAGCTCGAAGTCTTCCTCCTTCTCCGAGCGACTCGGTCGGTCGCAACTCCTCGCTATTCGGACACCCGGTACGTGGCTCTACGTGCTTTGCCGTTCCTCGTGATACTTCGCCGTTCGATGTTCGTCACCGCGATCATCGAATCCGCTCCTTTTTGTCACGTTTATTTATTTCTCCTCTGATCGTCGCGCTTCCGAGCTCTCCGATCTGGTCGATCCTCTATTTCTCCTTCTTTCGCGGACTTTCCGACCGAATTCTGTCCATTAACGGACTCGCAGATCGACTACCATAGTTAGACTGGGATCTTCATGTAAAATAAATATTTTCTGCTTCCGTTGCAAGAACCCGGAGCCACTTAAGAATTCCTTTTTGTCTTCAATAATTTTAATAGGTTAAAAGCAATTTATTGATATTTCTAAATTCTTTTACCTTTTTACTACTGCACATTATCTTACTATAAATGCATGAAATCCGCATTCTAATCATAGCTTTAACTCTTTATGTCCTAAGTGAGTGTCGCAAAGCGACGAAATGGTCACCGTTGATATTTATTTGTTTCCTGTCATATTGGTCGATTAGCCGAGCAACAGTTTCTCGATTGTGCCTGTTCTATGCACCTGTTCACAAAATGTTAAACAGTTGTGAAATCCTGCACTATCTCGCCCCAGCAGGTTTCCGGAATAATTAGTCCCGAATCGAAGAATACCAAATGACACATTCGGGTGGTCTTCACGCTTTCGAGCGGCACAGGATGTACACCTTCTTCTAGAATTACCTAGAGTCGAAGGAGGGGACAGCATAGGACATAAAAGACTGTACCACCCAGACGTTTTACCGTGCCTCGAAGGTGCCATCAGAATTTTTGAAACTTGACCTGGGACGTACGCGTCCTGCTGGGCTCCAGAGAGTTACACCAGAGTGCTTTAACCCCTTGTCCTATAATATGCTCGTTTCTTTCAAACGATTCAAGTATTCGAGTAAGAGGAAACAAACAATGAGTTTTCCTTTCCTCATAGGAAAAAATGAAATCAGGAAGAAAAGATTTCCCTGTGAGTCGTTCGTCATCACTCTGTTGGTGCTACTGGATGACGGGGCCCGGGTCTATTTGCACCCGGAATTGTCATGCACCCACTCAGCCCCTAGTGATTAAATTAATTAATTCAGTGCAATAAGAAAATAGATCTATGTAAACTACCTGTTGAAATATACTTCCAGAAACAAAATGAATCTATTATTCCACACAAGGAACGATCGGTTCAATTTCAGTTTGTTTATAAAACCATTGGTTGTTTGTTCATAGTATCGTTCAATTTCCTGGCCCGAATGGTCCTCACTCGACGAGTAACTTTCAAATTGCAAAGACATGTTTTACTTGTGCTTTTCTCGTTATTGAATAAATTCTGTCGATTTAATGTATATAAAGTGCGGTTTATTTTAATACAACCAATCTAATACTATGTACCATTAATAATACGTTTAAAAAATTGACGAACAACTGCCTGAATGGAGTTGATGATTTATGATCAGCAAAACTGTCCGCCTGCTAGGTGTTAAACCAATTTATAAATCTCCGTAACGGGACATACAAAAACGAGAGGAAAGGTTGAGCTTCGGGTCAGATCGGTGCTCGAGGGTTGAACGATTACCGGGACCAAAGCTTGCACCGTGCGATCCGACGCGATTCGATTAGCGTTTCGAAGGTTCTAGGCACGGGGCGCTTGTTATTTGGTGGATAACAGAGTGCCGATGTAGGACGGTTATTGGCTCGTTGCGCTAGACTCGCGGCCCCTATCCGCGTACGTTTCTCGCGAGCTCGCCTCGAAAAAGCCACCCGGTACATGGCGCGCTGCTACGTCGGGCCCGTGATACTTCAGGCTTTTTCGGTGCACCGTAATTTTTCTCGGGTTCTCTCTTTTTGCCTTTCCCTGCTGTTTCTCTCTCTCGGTTCGGTCCGACCGATATCAGGCTGCTGGACAGAATCTTCTTCCGCGGCGCGGCGATAAAACGGCGCAGAATGAACACGTATTCTTGCGAGATATAAACTGGTACGTGGTTCGTGTTAATGGCGTTTCGGCCGCGGAATACGAACGTGTACCTTCGGTTTTTGCCGGTCGACCTTGGAATCCGGCGAACCAGGAATTTTACGATATTTTTATGGAAGATTTACGCGCAACCGCGAACTTTTATCGCCGCGGAATTCTCGCGCAGGTAGGAACGGGGTAAGTGAGAATGAGGAAGTGAGTATAATGGCCTTTATAGCGGGGCGCATCCACGCGGACGATCGCGCCGCAGCCGCAGCACACGGCGCGGCACTCGCTCTTTTAACCGGTCCTGCGCTCGAGAGACAGCGCGAGCCAGCGCGAGCCAGCTCGCGATTATAATAACCGCCGCGACTACGAGAAAAATAATCAAGCTGATAATTACCAGGCATCCGTCGTTCGGCTACGATACGATGCCAATTAATCGAGCCTGGCCCGCAGGAAATTCGGGGAGGTTTACGAGCACGTTAAATTCTTCACGACCCGAAACGAGAAGTGGCTCTCACCTCTCTTCTCCTCTCCTTCACTCTCTCGAGTCTCTCGATCGCTCGACGCCCGGTAGTTCGAGCTCGAGTTGGTCTAACCGAGCCAGTATCGTAATCGGGGTTATGGTACCATGTAATACTTCGGGGACTGGCCTAACGCCTAGCGAAAAATGCGGAACGCATTCCTTCTTTTCCATCTTGAAATACTTTGCATTGTCGTCTAACCATCGACTGCCCCTTCTCCTATTTAACCACTTGCTTTGCAACTATTTATTAGGCATATACTGCATACAAGTTTCGACGCTTTACCTAGACTGCGGATCTTTATGCAATTTCTAAATTTCACAGCTTGCTTTATAAGATATCAAGATATCAAACATTTTCATTTCTTTAATAATTCCTACAATTTCAGAAAGAATTTGGAACCAGTATCGCGTATTGTCCATTTTATTTTGGAAGGAAACCCCAAAGACTCGAATATGAGTCATCGGGTGCGAATGCTTTAAGTCATCGTTGAAAATGATTCAACGTAGCTATGTACCATATGTAGCTATGTATCATACTTCAAGATCCGAAAAATTATACTTCGGTATAATTTTAGGCCGGTACTGTTAACTTTAATATTTGCCTCGATTAAATTCGGCATAAAACGTCTGCACACGATCGCACGGCAAACGATCGTTCTAAGGAGGACAAACGATCGCGTTCGTCGCGACATCGTCGTAAGAGCGACGTCTCCTCGTACGAAACGGGACACCGTGTATATACCGGACGGTCATCGTTACGGTAGCGCGTAATACTTTACGGTTCGGCGTATGTATTATCGCGGAATCGCAGGACAAGCGCAATTTTTGCATGGAAAATGCTGCTACGGTACTTTCAGCCTCGCCGTTTGCCCGCGGCATGCGGCGCGCGGTGTGCGCGGTGCGCAGCGCACGAATCTAGGCTAGGCCTACGAGCGACACGGTCATCGACCACCCTTCGTTCTTTCGTTTCCTTCGTTTTTCTCTTTTTCAAAGACGGAGAAAGCGACGCGCTGCCTCTCCGCATCCTGCTAATTGAATTATGACAGGATCGAAGAGTGGATTGATTTCTAATCCGACGAACTCTATGCGTCGACGATGCAACCCTGACACAATTCACACCTGTAATTTATAATTTCTTTAAGCAATGTTGCTTCCTGTTAACTGTACCCCGGTGTCACTTAATTATCTGGTGACGGACCTTTCCTAAATGACCATTTTGGTAATGTGATCGCCCAAAGGTTAAACCTTTCCTGCACAATTTACTTCAAAGCTTCTAGTATATATATTAGTAAACTGCGGATCTTTATGTAAGATAAAAACTGTCTGCATTTCTTCTGTAATGGTTTTAATCGATCGAAAAGGATACATAGCCATTCTTAAGTTCCTTTAATCTTTTTGCCATTTAAAATTTGACCTCCTCATTTTGTCATAAATGAGATGAGAATTTTCATTTAAGAATTGTAACATTTTTCTTTCTGTTCTGACACAAAATTTCTGCCTGAAACCTTTGCCAAAATCTGACTGCATGTTATATGGAAGACGATCGAAAAACTTTCTATCGAGTGTTTGGGTGGAAGATGGAGGATGGAGGATCGAGGGAGTAGGAATCAAGGGCACCGTCGTAAAAAATCGTTGGACCGTGCGCCCGTGATCGTCGAGAAAGATCGACTTGTCCAGTCGCCTCGATCTTCATCTTTGCCGATCACGGAAACGTACGACCGGCGGCGACGACCCCATCGGCGAGTGGCCCGTTTGAAAAGTGCAACGACCGTTCCAATAAATCGACCGCCCCCGTCCCCCACCCCGAAATGATTACATACACGCGAATGCGAGTTCGCAATGACCGTGGCTACGAGCCGCGGTCTGCGGATCCCGTTATGTCACATTGGTAGGCACCTGCAGGCGTCATTATCCTCTCCCACGGCGTGCCATTCTCAAAATCGAAAACCACTTAGCCCGTCACTCGGCAATCATCGATTCTCCGCCGCGTCCTTTGCAATTATTTCCTCCTGATCTCGTGTATCTCGCAAATTCAAAAATTATTCAAATAATCTAAACGCCTATTTGCATCGTCAGCAAAAATAACAATGCCTTTATCACCAATTTGTTCTCTCACCTTAACAATAGCCTTACGGAGCACTAAAAATTACCATTTTACAACTTTATAAAAATAACGGGAATGTATCAGTCTTCAATTTTCTAACCATCTTTTAAATAGTATATACCGAAGGACAAAAACGTACAATCTCAGTAATAGTAAATCAAAATTTTATAACCGAGACGGGTACCGCAAATCTAGTGTCAAACAGAAAAATTTCGGAATGTGAAAAAGAATTTCGCACTTCAGTAATTTGTGTTTGATAGTAAAGACTGCAATGTACCATCTAAGAGGGCAACGCGCTTCGGCGATAGCAACCAGGAAAACAGCGGGTGCACACACGCTAACGATGCAAATGGGTTAACGGCCATTCCTTCCGTTCCTCCCGTACTCATCGAGGAAAGGTTCGAAAGAATTTCATCTTGCGAGCATCCGATTCCCGTTTAGAAAGAAGCCAAAGGATGATAAGGGACACGATCCTCCCACTATCTTCTTTTTCGCTTTCCTTCGCGACTCCCCTTCTCGGGAAAACGTAGCGGTTTCAGTTAAAGAGGGAAAAAAACGGATACTTGCGTTCCATGTGTTCCCGAGGGATCTCGGAGAGATTTTCGAAGGGGCTAGCGTGGAGGGAGTGGGACCAACGATGCACCGTTATGTCATATTAGGAAATACGCGCGTTTAACGGTGTTTCTCCATAGGCGATTCGCTCTCCGCCTCAATCGTTCACCGTGTATTCGACAATGACCGCGAAAACAAATTTTTCCGTTCCTGATAAACGTTCGTTCAACCGTCGACGCTTTTTGCATTCTTTCACGCTTGACAGGGCCGTCGTTCGAATATTTTCAGTGTCCGCTCTCGAACATTCCTTAACCCCTTAGGATCGAGTCGAACCACTAAACTAAAATCAAATTCGAAAATGTACGAAAACAAATGATAAAAATATTCGTTGTCGAATGGTAGAGCAAGAGGTTAAAGATCTCCGAGTGATCGAGGCGACGATACACGGCTCGGCGGCGTTGCCTTTACCGTTCCCTTTCTTTCTCCAGCCTTTGACTTTGGTTCTGGTACCGTTAGGAGCACGGGGGCCCTCGAACAGTGCGAGCAAACACTTTCTGTAGTCGACGAGCACATTCTATGACGTAACCCGCGCACCTAAGGGCCTCGACCGTTCGAGCAACATCCTGTTCCTGTTGTCGCGGCGTTCGACCGCCCGTCGAAGTCTCTTTAATCGATTCGAAGAACCTTAGACCCCCTACGTCTGCTGGTATCGCGTTTCCTAGACCGAAACTACCCTTCCGTACCTACTGACTTCAACGAACATTCTCCGCCAACGAAAGTTACGAGCGGAACTTTCCCCGTAGTTTACGCCGTTTGCTATTGGAACTATGTCAGGTCGCCCGAGTGTTTTCCGGAACACTGTAGAAAATTCTCGATCTGTTCCTCGACGATTGCCGGGATCGTTCGAGTATGGAGACGACGATGACGATCCCGAGTGGACAGGTGTCCGTACGCGCGGGTCTGATCTCACTCACCTTTAGATGTGTCCCTGGAAGCCAGCCGGCGAATCCTGTCACCACCACGACAAACCAACCGTCAAAGTTCACAAGCAACAGTCACTGACATATCTTCAACCCCCGACAGTGTCGAGTCGCGAGCACGCGCGGCGGCTTCGTTGATTCGTCGAGGTCGAACGGATTCAGTGTCATCGAACGAATGGGGCTGGAAAACGATCGAGTTCCAAGCGAGCTCCCGGGGGCACTGAACGTCGCTTCCTGTTGGCGCGTGTCTCGAACGAGGAACCTCGCGGGGAACGAGCGAGCAAGAAATTTCCCTGATCCTCCAGTCGAGAGCGTGTTGTCGGATCCCGGCACGGCAAGGCACGTCACCGGGAACAGCGTGTCGCACTCTGCTCGATCCTAGGTTCTCGATCGCGGTCTCGGTTCCTGGTGGTAGTTGAATGATGTCGCAGGGTTGGTTGATCGGTCCCCGATCTGTGGTCCTCTCTCGCGAATCCTTGATGCTCTTGGCAAAAGCGGAAGGAAAACGAGAAGCGCGGTTATCGGTTCCGATCGGTATCGCGCGCGTAGGTCCTCTAACTCGTCTGTTTCGGAGGACTGGCTCGTCCTTGACGTACGGTCGTGTACACCGTGCGAAGCCGCGTGGTTCGAACTGACGAGCACGGCGGGTAAGGTGAGTCTAGGTGTCTCGTTGTGTATGGGCCGCGGTGTGCGCGCGTGTACGCACCAACGTAACCGCGATACACCGTGGGCGCGTTGGTGTGCGTTGCCGGGAGGACTGGTGGAGGGCGCGAGGAAGGAAGAGGAGGCCCCGGCCTGCTCCTCCGCGCGGCTCGACTCGGCTCGGCTCGGCTCGGCCCTCTCGGTCCTCTCGGCGATCTACGAGCTTCTTTTTCTCTTCCCCTCGATTCGATTCTCTTCTTTTCTCTTGTCTCTTGTCTTCTCTCGTCTCTACTCTCTTCTTCGTTTTCTTCTTCTCCTCCTCCTTCTCTCCTGCTCCTCTCTTCTCCTGGCGTCGTTCTCCAGGGCCCCCCTACTCTCCGTTCTCTCTGTCCGTTTCCGCGGCGAGCACGGAGCGTGTTCGACACACGGCGAGAACCCCGAGGAGAGACGGTCCTTCCTCCCGATCCCTCGACGAGTTCCCTCTTCGTCCGGCCTGGACTCTTTTCCTCGTTCTCTCCTTTCTTTCGCTCCCTGTCGGATTCTCTCGGACTGCCGCGCGCGCGACCCGCGATTCTCCAGCGACGTTACGACGCGAGCACAGAAGACGATGTTGTTGCGAGCAGTGTCGGCTACGTTTCGTTCGCTCGCTCTTCTCTTCTCGGCTCGGCTCTGTTCAGCTTGGTTCGGTGTGTTCAGTCTCTGTTCGGTTCAGTATTCCCCATCGACAGAAGCAACGGTACTCTTCCCCACCCCCTCCGGCTCGCTCGACTTCAAGTTCTCCTCGACGAGAAGGCTACCGCCTCCTCCACCACCTCCTCCTCCTCCACCTCCTCTTCCTCGTCCTCCTTCTGCTTCTGCTTCTCCTCCTCTTTCTCGCTCCTTCTTCTTGTACGTCTACAACTCGATGGCTCCTCCTCACGATGGCCTCTATGTCTTTCTCTCTCTTTCTCTCTCTCTCTGTCCGACCAACGGAACCTAACCCCGGGACTTCTCCTCGTATCCCTTTCCCTCGACAACGGGCTTCCTCCGGCCTCCCTGTTTTGCTCTCTGTTTTTCTTGGGACTACACGCGCTCGCTTCTTCTTCCGTCTCCCTCCTCGACCGCGCGCGACCGTGTCTTCCGCGCTCCTCTGGTTACTGACCTCCGAAAATACGAGTCGAAGGACCCAGCCGTTTGTAGACCCCTCCGAGCCGGGGATCTAGCCCGCCGCGCCGTCCCCTCGAGTTCACCGTACCGCCGTCTTCTTCCTTCTCCTTCTCCTCCTCCTCCTCGTCTTCTTCTTCTTCTTCCTCTATTTCTCCTCTTTCACTTTTCATTCGGTTTCCCGACGTCCCAACGCGGAAAGCCGGGAAATTCTCTTCCTCTTCTTTCGCTCTCCAATCAAACCCCCGGGGGTTTCAACGTGATAATTAAAAAAATCTCTTCCTCCTCTTCTTCTTCTTCTTCTTTCACTTTTCATTTGGTTTCCCAGCATCCCGCCGCGAAAATCCAAGAAATTTTCTTCCTCTTTCACTTTTTACCACGTTGATTGCCGAAGAACTACGAAGAATCTCACGAAATCAATGGAATTTTTTTTTAACCTCTTTCGGTCGAATGACTGATTTCAAATATTTTAGTTTATAATTATTGCAACCATGAAGATATCCTTTCCTACTCAAACTCATGTGATAGTAAAAATGGTACAAGGTTTGGGTAAAAACTTGTTAGTTTCGGACACCAACACAATTGCAACAAATTGGAGTAAAACCTAGACATTTAGTTTCTCTCTTAATATGTTCAACAGGTCGAAAATAATGTAAAAGTATTTTAAAATTCGTTGAATGTTTTGAATGTTATAAATTACACCTACTCATGTTGCGTCATAAATGCATAAAATCCGCTGTCTGCTTATATAATGCTGGGATAGCTTTATTGTTAAAATTAGATGTCGCTATGAACATGTCTACCTGTCACCCACGTATGATCTACGCGGCAGTGAACCTGTTGATTGATTTCTCGATGTCCCAGCATCCTCCTCGGCATCAGTCGAACCATGAATCGACCGGTGCAAAAAGAGGAGAATTTTGCCAGCTAACGCAGCGGCGCGGCGGCAAGTAATTATATAATTTTAATCGGCGCGCCGTTTTTCTGCGGGCCGGCCGTGCCGCTTCCGCGTTTCTTGCATCTGGTTACTGACCTTCGGAAATCCGAGCTATTGGCCGGCACTCGATTTCTTTTCGTGCTTCTTCGGGCTCTCGTTCTTAACGGCCGAGAAGCGACGACGGGGAATCTGGTGTCGGTGACGACGGAAAAACTCGAGGATCGATTTCGCGTCTTCCTTTCCACGATGATTATCGTCGGGCGAGGAGTCGCTACCGTTAGCGGCCGAGAAGGCGATCTTGCTGGTACCGAGAGTGTAACCATTAGCGCGAGCTTTCGATCGAACCCGCAAAATATTTACGTCGCCTCGAACCTTCCACTGGCAGTTCCGTTTCTTCGTTCTACCTACCTGTCTTTAGCGTAAAAGCATGCATAAACGATCTGAACAACTAAATCATTTCTTGCTTCGCGAGGAGAGAGCCGAACGAAATTTATTCACAATTGTATTTTCGGAACCGCATTCTCATTTTATTTTACATTTTGTTGTCGAAGCGTTCGATTGATATTTTCCTATTCAATGATTTTCCCTAATAAGAGTGACAAAGATTGAAATCATCCATTTTCTTTACAGTTATTACAGTACTTTCTAAACTGTACTTTTACACGGCAACGTAATGCATGGTGCATCTACAAACAAGGTCATTCAAGGGTGAATTATTTTACGCATCGTTGAGACCAACGTTGATCCCCTCGTTGGGTTCAAGATAAATGATTAATGTATGAAATTGCTTGGCAGAGGTCTATCTATTTAACACGTGGAGATGGCGGGACCCGAGTCCAGCCTCGACCAAGTATTTTAAAGGCATCGCCATTTAGTTTCTGGTGATGAATTTATACATGTAGTGCCAGTTAAAATACCACTAAAAATATGCTTAGAATAATTGACGAACGGCTGTACAAATGGAATCTGAAATTGCCAACTGAACTATCATCAAAACAATCCACCTTTCGAGAATTGAAGATTGGTATTCCGGAGGTCTAGAATTCTCGTAGCTCCGGAGCGTTTCGGAGAGAACGGTAGCCGGCGAGCGGGTTGAGCGCCGCGAAACGAGGTGAGATAATTAATTAAAATAATGTAACGCCAGGAGGAGCGCGTCGAAGACGGTGCGCGGCGAAGGGATTGGCGCGTAGCGAGCGTTCACCGTGAACCGGCTGTTGCGGGCGTTAAAGTCTCCGAGATCTCCGAGCTATGTGGCGCGCACACGAGGCTCTCTCGGGCCGCTGCTGTCGATTTATCGCGCCTTGAGCGGTTACGTAAGAGGTCCTTGGTCGAATAATACACAGTCAAGGCAAGTCTCGCCAATGTCCCCTCGGACGCGTGCGAATCGTAAATTTGAAAGCCGATCGAAAGTAACGTGGCCGGGCGCGCGCGGCCCGGCAACCTTGGCGAGTCTCTCCGCGAACGAATTTTATTTTCCGTGGCGGATCGCGTTCGTTCCCGGGGTCGATTCCTGGGGGCAGGGGGAGGGCCTCGCGAGAATCTAGATACGAGCAATAGGACGTGCGACCGCTTCTTTTGCATAATGTCGCGCGTCCACACTCGCTCGAGCGTATCCCATCGAATTACCGATTTTTCCTCTTCGGCAACGATCTTTGAATTCGAACGTGTAAGGTGTCTCGAGGAGGGGCCGCGGGACGGAGACGGAGGAGGAGGAGGATCGTTCCGCGTCGAGATAAGTCAACGCGTTGAAACGTACTGCGTCGTTAGGGCCGCGTTGCGAGATCGTCGATCAAGATATTCGATCCCGCGAACGTGCACGCGGGGAATCTGCGATCGTGTTTTCCCCGGCCGCTGGGGCGCTTATCGTAAATTCCGATGGTAATATTTTTCGTGGGAAAAACTGGGAGAGGAGCCGCGTGTCCAAGCGACGAGGAAAGGGAAACTGGATTCCGCGAGCGACGGGACGCGAAAAAGCGAGAAACGCGACGGAAAATCGAAACGTTCTCGGATTTGCTGCTCGCGGGTAAAGCCTACTAGACGAGGAAACGAATTGATCGGGACGCGAGCTAGAGATGGACGCGGAGGAAGAGGAGGAGAACGATCGGTTGAGCCGCTGAGCCTTGCGGAGCCTCGCGGAGCGGGTAACCGGAACGGAACGGAGCGGAGCCGAGCGTTCGCGAGTGGTTACTGACCTCTAGCATCGAGCACTCTTACGCTTGCACTACTTAGGCTCCGGCTCGTCGTTACCGAGCCCGCGAGCTCGCCTTCTCTCGCGCGATCACGCTAAATCGCCACTTTTCTCGGCGCAGCTTCGACGTTCTAGCATTACGGCGTTACAGCGTTACCTTTACCTTCACCTTGCGCCTGCTGCCTACCGCCTACCTCCTAACGTCTCCCACCCCTCCGTCGCCGCTTCCGCTCACCGAGACGACGGAAGGCCAATAGCGTGTTTCGCGTGTCTACCGGAAGTGCATACTGCAATCTGTGTCATAGACAGCCGGAGCGGCGTTCAGAGAACTCGCTTCTTGCTTCCTTTCGTCTGCGACGCCCCCACCAACCCCTCCTCTCGATCCGCTCACCCCGCCCCACGGTACTTTCCTATTTTTAATTGAAACGCGCGTTAATCATCCTTCCACTCTCCGCCTCCGCTCCGAGAGCTTTATTTATTATTTATTTATTTATGTATTCGTTTCCGGCGAGATCGCATTTTTGCGCTGCAAACGGTGCACAGTCTCTAAGCGCGGGCGTGCAGCGCTGTAATCGACGCATCCGCAGACCGTCAAGAGGAATTACGTCATTATTAGAAACAAAACAAAGCTTCCTTTTCCGTTTGAGATAACCTTTGCGTCTTCGGGAACATCTAGAATCGATGCTGATCAACTTTAACCCCTCATCGAACGTTCCTTTTCATCCACTGATCTATTTAAAGTTATATGTAGCGAGTTCAGGGATCTTACCTCTAGACTGCGGATTTTATGCACAATTTCAAATGTGACAATTATAATCGTCAATGGTACTGTTTTCAATGTTTTCTTACTTTTTATTTAGTAGTAGTTTTCATTAGTAGGCTGTTGTCTACTTATGACTATCTTCTGTTAAATATTTTATGAAGGAGTAACGTTGGAGGAACATTTCATAATATATTTGAACAATGAATTCGAGGAATGAAAAATTGCTGGCACCGAACGTGTTAAACAATTAAGGTACAAGTTGGATACATCCATCGGCTTTTCGCGGAAAATAACCGCGAAATCGAAAAGGAGATGGCCGAGAAGCGGGACTCGACGGTTGTTGCTTGTCCGCGCGATGAACTTTCGAACGCAGTTCTCGAGCTCGAAAATCACGTTCGCGGAATCGGTAGAAAAATCACAACGGCGATTTCCCCGTGGCTCGGCTCGGCCGTCTACTTTTGATCGCGACGGCGCGGCGGCGGCGGCTGAGAGAAGCGCTAAGTATGACACGACCGGCGCGAGAGATGTCCGCGGCGAGTTCGTTAACCCCTGAAAATACTCTCTTGCGTCGTGGTTGCGTGCTCGGTGCACCGAGATGCACTAGTTTACTTCTTTCCGTGTCGTGGAGGTGGTTTAGCCGAGCGACGACGAGCCAGAGCCGAAGCCAAAGTCGGAGAGGAGGTGTGCAGCTATACCTAGATACTACGTGCAGCGTACCTGACGACACCAGCAGACTTCGCCGGTACTTCGCCATTAGAAACTTCACCTACATCTCGGCCGATCGCGAAAGGTCTCTGCCTCGCGGCCAACGATCGACCGAACCGTGATCGAGCGAATAAAATCATACTTTACGGTACGGCGGAACCGCTTCGCCGCCGATTTTTCCATTCCCACCTTGGAATCTTCCCGCGAACCCTTCAGCAGTTTCTCATCGATTTGGTACATTCCCTTCAGAATATTCTGCTTGTTTCCTTCAGAAAATTCTGCACCGATCTTGGCTTGATCTCGACATTTCGGGATGATTGTTTCCCTAAAAAACTTAATATCCACGTCGGACTTAAACCCGACCGCCTCCGTAGTAAGCTGATGCCCCACTGCTGAACCTGCACAGGTGTCTCCCACGAAGATGCTATGATCTGGGCTACTAGATACGTCGACAAATTTAAATCAAATTATCTAAAAAACAAAGACCCGTTCTGAAGAAACCCAAATGGGTTTTCTTGTACTTATAAATAAGAAAACAAAAAAATCAATTTGTAAACATTGGTTGTGCCAATGTAGTATTATCACGCGTGAATTTCTTGTTAGGTAACCAACTATAATAATTGTAGGCCCAACGTTAGATATTCGTTGGCAAATTGTCATTTTCCGTCGTAGGCCCTATGTTGGGGATTTGTAGCCAAAACCACCAACCATATCCCAACCGTTGGCCACCGTTGACCAACCATAAATGCTACTAGAGTTTACAGTCGCTTAGAATATTTTTGGGGAAGGAAGAGGGAGGAACGCGGGAGAAACTCCGCGTTAAATCGGACTCGCCCTGTTCGCGAGAGTCGAGCGGCTAATTAGTCGAAAAACGAAACTCCCGTGCAACCGTTAGGCTGCATAATACTTATCGACGAACGAGAGTTCGCCCGGTCCGCAGGAATTCCTCTATCGCGGCAGGACGAACGTTCGAGTCCGAGAGGCGAGAAAGAAAGTATTCCTCTTGATTCCGAGCCGTTAGGTGGAAAAGCTACTTCACCTACATTGCGAAGACGCGTCTCGTTTCCCCGCGACGAGTAATTACGGTCGGCAGACGTCGACGCTCCCGGCCGCGCGAGATAAGAACGGCTGGTGATTAGCGTGATTAGATGGACAGACCCGGAGATCTGCGGCCGACTCGCGTGTCTACGGGGCGTTCGACGCCTTCCATCCTAAGACCATAGGCTGCACCATGGAGATTTCCATGGGACCTCGATTCCTGGAACACGCTCCGCTCCGGCTTCCGTTTCGACGCCTCCGTTACATCGATGGTAGCTATCGTTTCGAGTTGGTACAGCCTATACCCTAGTAGCATTTATGGTTAGAATTTTGTTGGGCCTTCGTTGCAGTATTGGTTGGCAAACTGTTAGAAATGTCACCTTTTTATGCAGGTTTTGCCAACGATCATGGCAAACGACTGGCCAACGTCACTATAATACGAATGGCCAACTGGGCACGCTAACTTATTATTCTGATCTCCTTTTTTACGGTCATTTTTACAGTATATCGTAGATATAAACAATGTTTTTCCACGGTAAAAAATGGGGAAGAAAGGAAGAAACGTAACACCCACGTCGAACTTGTACCCGGACCGTGAACTTTGACCTGGGCTACAAGATATATATATACGTCAACAAATTTAAATCAAAATATCTAAAAAACGAAGTTCCATTCTGAAGAGACCCAAAAGGGTTTTCTTATACTGCGTGAGCACAAATTACAAGGCTGTACACGATTGGTGTACAGTTGGAACATTTTTGAAAAAATACTTTTACGTACACCCCCCACCAAAGGGGGTAGTGTGCGGCTCGGGGGAAACAGGTCTTCGGTTTCCCCAATACCCACTAAAAAAACCACACTTCTAGGACTGAGAGCCCTTTTCTCGCTCTCTAATGCCCTTGAGGACAGTCAGGGCCCCGCTTTTTGCATTTCTCCTGGCTGCCTCTTTTCCCGGACTCACTCCACTCCTGTTCTTTGCTAAAACACTTTGTTCCACCTGGACGCGACTACGCTTCGACAGAACTATTATATAATAAATATTAATGATTAATTTATTCGGGCTCCTTCCATATCTTCTACGCATAACTCCTAATGCGAAAGGTGTAAAAGTAAAAAAAGTAAAAATTCGACTTCGCTCCCGCAGAACCAAGGTCCAACAACCTGCGAGGTCCTTGAACGGCGAATAGAAGACTTCGTCCTTGAAACGTTCCCGTGCCTAGCTGCTCAGCAATTTCGTCAGCTCGACCTTCTTCGTCCAAAGTCGGCGCGCGCTCGAGAATTCACGGTGGTGCTCGCCAGGCTTGCGAGTTCTTCTGTCGCAATTCGTTCGAGTCTTTAGACGACTAGCCGTTCCTCCTTTTAATTCGGCTGGTATGTCTATGAAACACCGAACAGAATTTTTGTTCTTTTAGTTACCTGTTGAACCAACGATAGTGCCGATTAATAGACTGCGGATTGTATGCATTTTTTACGAAAATGTGTAGCTGCGATTTAAAACTGTGGAAAGCTTAACAGATTTCAGGAGTATCCATTATTTACAACTTATTAAAATGATTGAAGGAAGAACGATATGTCGATGCTGTTCCTGTCTCTTGCAATTGATTTGAACACTTTCCATGAGTATCCATTAATTACAACTTATTAAAATAATTGAAGGAAGAACGAAATGTTGATGTTGTTCCTGTGTGTTGCAATTGGTTTCAACACTTTTATTCTGTATGGAGGTTCACAGTCTAGTTATTAATATTCATTTGAATGACGGCAAGCTCAGCTAGCAATAATATTATCACATCACATTTTCAACGGAATGTTAGTGTATTGGAGGAATGTGTTCCGCAGTACATACTGTAATTAAGCAGTGGATGTATTTAGCGCAAAGTCTTAAGAACAAAGCCTAATCGAAGATGGTTCTCTTCGCCTAATTGGGCCAAAGGACACTGGTCCCAATGAGTCCTAAATATCCAGAACCCATTGAGGATGTGACGCAGAGAAAATTACGATATCGTGGCCAGTAAAGGGTCGAGTCCACGGAGATACAGTTTCGAAAAATAGTTAGCCGCGTATCTGGCCTAGGCATTGTCTAGGACGCATTCTGATGAGGCCTCTGTTGGGGTCCGTAGAATTCCGGCTGTCCCGAGACAGGTCTCGAAAGAAAGGGAAAAATGCGTCGGACTGGAACGGTTCGCGTTGCTCGAAGGGCGACCGGGGTTGAGCGCGCGGTAACGTTACTTCTCCCGTGGCAGCCAGTTGTTCGTTTTCATTTGGGGTCCAGAAATCCGAGCGGTACGTCCCTGACTGTCGCAATGTCTGGCTAGGCTAGGCACGGGAGTACTGTTAGCTTTGGGGCCCGAGCGAAGCCGAGAGCCGAGAGCCGGCCCCGCTCGAGAGCTGGAACGAGTAACACACGACGAGGAATAATAGAACTAGAGAAGGCCCGAGGAAGAGGAACGAGAACACCGAGCGAAGAACAGCACGAAGAAAAAGAGGAAAGAAAGGGAGGAGAACGCGGTATAAAATACGACTCTAGCCGAATAAAACTAAAAAAGTATTTGTGGACACGTGCATTTTCGAGTATTCGGTTTATCACCTGCAACAACGTGTAAAAATTTCATAGGCAAGAATGAACGATGGGTTACGGAAGTAGAGGCTTTAAGCTTCGGAATGAGTCCAGGTTCATTGCAATACTATTTCTTTTTTAACAAAGTTGTCACAGTTTAAACATTGGTAATTCGGTGAATATTTTTTGGATCCACTGTAGAAACGAGTTGATTGCGGGTGATGAACAGGGACAAAATGAGCCTAATTTTGCGCAACTGGCATATTAGGTGTGGGACGAGGGGCCTTGAGGAATCGTACGGTGAGCCATAATGTAACACCGAGTCGGAAACATCGAGGTTCGTCCTCGGTCGGTGTCGACGCTCGCTCGTTCATCGTCCTCGCTCGCCTCGAGACCGCTCAGAAGTGAAGTGGCACACAATGCGTAAGAGTATTTTCAGGGGTCGACGACCGCTCTGCTTCCTCGAGGCTGTCCCTAGCGATGGCTTCGACCGCGAACCGAACGGTATCGACTCTCCTCTCGAGAAACCGCGCGAATACGGCTGCTCTCGGAGCCGGACCGAGTCCTCCCGGGCCATCCAACGGGATTTTTTTCGCCGGCCCGAAGGCCCCGCTTCCTTCGCGGTTATTTTTGCCGATTTTCGGCCCGCGATTCACCAACGAACCCGTCAAGGATGCCCGACAACATCGAGTCGCGACATATTTACCGGATTCCTCGGGCTCGTGCGTTTTCCTCGAACGGAATCACCGAATGTCGGCGATCCTCCCGTCACTGTTCTCCTCCGCAAGCGATTCTTACCCTCTCCTCCCTTTCTCCGTGATCTCCCCGACCCTGAAACCTTTGCGAGCCGATCGCTCGCTCCTTTGTCCTTCCACCTTTTTTGCCGGCTCGTGCCCCGTTGCTCGTCTCAATTCGCGTCACTGGAAACTCGTTGCCGGCTCGTCGGACGCCGCGCCGTTGGGTCAATGAATTTGATTCGTGTGTCCAAGAATCCCCGACGCGTTATCTACCGAGCATTAAAACTGACTGGAATGTTTCACCTAATAAAACAGATTTTATGCCATTTTGATTAGAAACACACAACTCCCATGGAAGCACCTTCGTAACCTTGATAATTATAAGATCAAAAATCTGGAAGCGGTCAGTCGAAAAGCAGAAAAGTCACCAGATGAAGATTCCCCTTTCTTCTTGTGTTTTGCCCAACCGGTACCTCCGCATTATATGCAAAACTCTCTCGTTATTAACAGAAACTATAATCACTCGACGCTAAACGCTGCGTACAAACCGTGAGTAGAGACAAAATCGGTAAAAATCTCGCACTTGTTTACAACTCTGACTGCTCGCTATTCAAATCACTGCTGTATTTATTTATAATTCGAGATAGCGACGACAGATCCAATGACACATAGTACACGGAAATGTATGATAACAGCTGAGTTTCTGCGTTCGTGACAAACATGGGTTGTGTAATTTAGAATAGTTAGAAGACTGAATCTTTTAATGTAAATCTGTAGAGGCTTGGTGTGGGCGACGTATTATGGCAGCGACATCGCTATTCTGCACTGGGCCCGGTACGTGACTTTTTGTAGTTTGGCTACGGCGTTTTGGGCCTGTCATCGCCACTTGCTTTCATGGCACTGCCGTCCGTACCCTTCCGTGGGTACCTTCGATACAGTCCCTTGTCATAATACGCCTAAAATCGTCGTCTCAGGAAAACCACAAGGTTTGGTCGCCACATGTGTGGCCTTGGCGAATCCTTGGGCCCGCCTCAAGCACCTAGATTTTAGTTCCTCCAATCGCCGAAAAAGTAGGGATGAAACCCTGTGGAGATAGGGAGGACTGTCCTCCGGTCTGACTGCACCCTGAACTCCGTTTAGTTTACAGTTTACACCTTAGATCTTTCTTCACAACTGGTAGCAATAGTAACAGTCTCGCTCTCAACTCTTGTACATATATTGTAAATGTAGTCCTAAATAGTACTCTTGCTTTACTTTTCGTCCTTCCAAGTTGGAAGGTGGTCTTTCGACAACAATTCTTAGCGGGCACCTCGCGGTGCTAATACATCAAAGCCCGAACGATCACCTAGGATCAACCGCGGGCGTATACAAAATCTCTAAAAATTCTTTTAAAACGTTCCGTGCCACGTGTACCACTGGTGGTACACACTGATATAATATAACAAGTTTAAGGCTATAGACTATACTCACACCAAAAGAATGAAGTATCATAAGAACAAAGCAAATGGACTGAATGAAAAATCGAGCAAAAACGGCACGGAACGTGTTAGAGGAGCTTTTAAATACTGTGTCTTGTAGTTGGTGCGATAAAGACCCGCAGTCTAACGATAGCATCACGCTGGAAAACCCATGGACGTCACGGGTCTTCTTCGACTCCCTCAAATCTCTGCTGGAACTACGTCTTCACCCACGAGAAAGAGCACAGCGAGGCGTCGTTCGGCTCTATTATCCAGAACCGAGGCCTTTTTCGCGTGCAGGGTTCAACGTTCGAGGTTAAACGGCCGACCCTGAAACTTCCAACCTGTCGAATTCGTAGCCGTGGCCAGCGCGTGACTAAGCCTCCGTTTATCTCGAATCTGCGATCGCTGGATCGTCAAACTGTTTCGTAATTCACCAGTGAGGCACAACGATCCGGCTCCATGATGCAGATCGAAATTTTCAACCACGATAAATCAGGGAAAGGCAATTGCTCTCGCTTAGCGACTTCGTAAATCGGCGACCGGTGCAACGGAAACTCCGCTGACCCAGAATAGCGTCCGCGATCGCGAACGTTCTTCGACGCGCGAGAAAATTCGCGGGAGGAAAGAACGTTCTTATTTTGATCAGCATCGTCGGGTCGACTGCAACGCAGAAAAATTAGACAGGAGCTTCACAGACTCACTCGAGAGAGTTGCAAAGCTTGTTCTTAGGTGGTTGCCTCGGACCTTTTTCTTTTTATTGAAGCGTTTGTAGGTTCGAAATTTAATTAGCTGTGCAGAAGTCTTCACAAAGCCTTGCTGATTGGTTGAACACTTGGATCGACTTGGTCAAATAGTTGCAGGGCGATGGAGGTACAAAAATATTTACGAGCTTGAATGTTGGGGTTAGCAATTATCGTTTGAACGTTAAGAGGTAACTGTAGATTTCTTTAAAGATTTGGTTGGTCTCTTTCGTTGTACGTACAAGGTATAGGTAAAAATGAAGCTGCTCTTCCATATTTAATACGCTATTCGTGTATCGTGTGTAGACTGCGAATTTTATGCATTTATGACAAAGAATGGGTAAGCACAATTTAAAACAGTGGACACATTAAAAAGATTTAAAGAAATCACCGTATTGGTTTGAACTTAATCAGATAATTAAAAGAAGACTGACATTTTTATTTCGCTCCCGTGGCTTGCAATCAAGGAAAACATTTTTTATTTTACATAAGGATCCACAGTCTAATCGTGACGATTGTTGCGTTCGCAGTACCACTTCATTAGCAGGTTTCGTGTTCGGTCGCTTCGCAGTCAAAGGGTTAATCTACCAAAAGAAGGAGTACATTTTCATTTAACTGTTGTTCTCTGCCCAATCCTTTAACTCCGCAGTATAAAAAGCAGAGAACACCGCGGCGACAATGCATGTTCATGTTTAAAAGTTCTTCTAATGGTACCAACACTAAACCTACCGAGCCTTAAAAAGCTGGTACATGTTCCCTTATATTTAAAACTGACAAGATTGATTTTATTTAGATTTATTGTTTCAATACTTATGAAATAAAAAATCAGGAACCGGTCATTTTGACCGATGGTGATACGTTTGGTGTTAATAACGAAGGATGAATTATTAAGGTGTAAAACCTAATTATTAAGGAAAGAGGTTTTGGCAGAAAAGCGTAAGAAAAATCGGGCCCGATTACCTTGAACAATTCAGAACAGAAACCTGCAGCCTAGTCAGTGATTTCTCAAGATCCATCGATTGCTGGTCGACAGATAATCAGTATAACAAACTAGTCGCACCAAGTATATTCGCTTAATTAAAACCCTTCGTGCAGTTTTTCGACGATTTTCACCGCAGTGTGGTGGTGAGAAAACCGCCAGGGAGTGGAAGACCGATGCTTAATGGGTCGTGTGAAAATGAATTAGCGCGGCGAGTGTTCCGGCACGGTTTCTGGATGAGAACGGGAGCGAGTAGGAACGGTTCGCGAATCGCGTTGCTCGGCTCGGCGCGGCGCGAACGATTCCGCTTTGAAAAGGGAATTCTCCCGTGACACATTCGTTTTTATCGAGCCGGCCGGCACGGCCGCGAATCTCTGCAGAGGTTTCTGGGCATATACGGAAAGTCGGCGAGTCGGCGAGTCGTATGCTGCTCTGTATACGAGGCATTGACCCAGCTGTGCCGGGTTTCGTCGCACCTCGCCACGCTCCTATGGAATCGCGCCCGCTCCTCTTCTCTCCCCCTCTCTCTATCTTTCTTTCTCTGATCTTGCTCTTCCTCTCCAGCTCCCGATTTCCGCTTCTGCGGCGCAGGTGTCCGTACCTGTTCCTCCCGGCGTAAACAAATCTGCGTCTAACGGGCCCCGAAAACGTTTCGATAACGTTCCGCTCGGCGAATACGGGACAACGTAAGAGCCGAACTTACGTAATCGCCGATTTCGGCGCGACCGCTTGCGGTACCAGGCCCGAATTCGTCCGTCCCCCCCGCCCGAACAGGCCCAACGCGAGAAAGTCCCGAAGAAATGGAGTTTTCTGGAGAATTCTGGCCCCCGCTCGGTGCCATTCAACCGAGAGTCGTAGATCCGACTCTCAAACACAACATAATTTCGATTATTCTTCAAGGTTTGAGTGGGTTGATGAAGCTAATTTTGGAACATCAACGTAATTTTCTTCGAATTTCAATTTCCACAGCTTAAAGTACACTCTTTGAGCTTGGATTTGAGTCTCGGACGTAACTAAATTCCCACGAAGACATACCAAAAAATTAATTTGTTCTAAAAATGATCCCAAACTTGGAACCAACCATGAACATCGAGTAACGGCACCAAATAACAAAGCAGCTTATCAACGTAGCAACCGATTCTCTCAGAGACTCGCTAATTCGGCACACCTAGTACAGCAAACCGGTGGACATTTGCAAATTTAATTTTGCTAATCTTGTTTTAGGAAAATGTAGGACTCGTAATGGACCTGCAAAATGTTGCACAATGTTTCTCCCAACTTATCGACCCAAGATCTCGGATTTTTGCTGCAAGGTGTTAAATTTTTGCAGAAATTCTATTCGGTGTTCAGAGAAATAACGGTGCTCTTTTTCTGCGAGTCCGAAGTCGAGCATAGCGTAGCCCGAATCGAAGGCGCTGTTAATATTGCTAGTGGAATAGTAAACTCGACCAAGCTTGTCAACGGACGCTGAAAGCTGCCACCTAACCCAGACCCCTTTGGCGAGCAGAGGGTTAATCCATTCTCGATTCTCCGAAGCCAGACGCTTGTCTGTTCGCGAACGTCGTTCTCAAGTTCGGTTATGCTATTACATATGAACGAGGACCCGGCAGAGTAAGAGGATGACGTCAGAAGATGTTACGCGTTTTCGGCAAATCATCGCCCGACATATCGATGGAAGGAGCACCGGTTGCTTCGTCGAGGACGATCGATTCGAAGCCCTATCGTCTAAATCAGGCGCGGGAAGAGATTGCCCCATGGGTCGCTGTCCTTGCTCGTCAAGCCGAACTGGCTACTCTGGGTTGCGCTTAGAAGAGGCTATTCGTTCCTAGATTGTTGTGGGAACCATCAGTTGAAAGAATGAGTCGTTGATCCTTACCTACTTTTTCCCTTTGACTGTCAATTCAACATCTCGGATTTTCGGACTTGGTTGCCTATTTAGGGCGCAGGAGCCTTATGCAACTTTACATTGACAATTCTTCAAGGTAGTGTAAGAACATATCAAGAAGACCTATCGTCCAGTCGTCGTCGGAAAGACATATTGTAATTGACAATTGTCCACAATTGCCCCTACACTAGGTACCTAGCCTTCCGCAACAATGACCAGAGCCTTCTTGCAATATCGAACGATCGGCCAAACGTTTCAATTCGCAAATTCAATTACGTCGGCTGAAGTCTACGTGCACCATGATCGTCCCTAATACTCGGGACCAATCACGGTCTGTGCCAACTGCCAAGCTCCCAACGATAGACAGTCTGTTCCGTCCCTTTGGCGCGATTTGCTCTAAGCGTCGCTCCCGGGGGCAATCGGTGACTCTCTCAGGGCACGGAGCTCCGGTTGCTCGGCGCCTGGCCTAAATGAACAGGATCCTGGTCGCGTCTCGTCTACGGGATGGCGCTCAAAGTCGCGGAAATCGCGGGAGACTGCAATTTCCTCGCGGTCGATCGGATGGATCGATCGTTGCCGAGATGCCGCGTCCGTTGACCGCAGGTGCGTCCGTAGATTCGGTGCCAGACGCGGATTCGATTCGAGAGGATCGCGGGCTCGGCGCCGATGCATTCTCGTCGGCTTCGTACGCGCCGGTTGGCCTCTTCGATCGGTGTACAGAAGCTCGAGGGTGTGTGTATGTGAACGCACGCGCGCGCGTCGCTCGCTCGCGGACTTAGTTGGGAACGAGGAAGACCTAGTTCGAAGGTAGAACGCTTGCAACGGCACTAGGTCACGCATCGCAGTTCCTGAACGGAGCGAGCGTTCGTCTACGTGCGCTTCTGCGTATACGTGCCAGGGTGTGCGTGTGCGTGCGCGGTTGTGCATGTGCATCGAGCACCGGGCACCGTACGCGGCACGCATATTCGATCGGGAGAGCACGACCATGGTCGCCGCGCTGGCACGACGACGTGTTCGCTCGACGCCTTCCTCCTCGCGATCGAACTCGTGAAATTTCGAACGTTCGAGATTTAGATTGTACTCGCGCTTCCACGAGACACGCCGGTCTGGTTGACGAGTTTCTCCGCTCTGTTCCGAAATAATGGCAATTCGTAGATCTTCACGCAAAGTATAATACAAATCTTACGCACCGATCCCAGTAAACAGGCTCCTTCGCTATCCGAAAAGTTCGCACGCGAATTTGTCGATGCACAAATGAAATCGCAGGAATAAAATCTGATCTTCAGTGGTAATAGCCTTTATAGATGTGAAAGGAATGAGAATCGTACTCGATTTTATCGAATTTATATTCCTAGTATTTTCTCAACATTTTCAGAAGCCATAAATGCATGGAGATCCGCAGTCTAGTAATTAGTATCTTCAACTCCGCGTGCAGAAAAGTAGATTCATTCGGCGAGCAGCGACGACGTCGTGAAAACGAAACGCGTTGGCAAAGGCCGACTATCGCTCCTCGCCGAGCGAAACGGAATACATCGTTTTGATTAATTACGCGGTTAATTACGATCGGCCGAGCATCCAGGCTGGAAACGTTGCCCAGTTAGCCGGTCAAAGACGGTTATCGATTACGAATCGCTGCGCGCTTGCACGCGGATTCGAAAGTTCCTTTCGTTTGCTCGAGCACGAGCTGTCCTCGGACCTGCATCCAGCTTCCGTAGTTCGGCGCGATAACGATAACGGTCCCCGAGGTGGGCTCCATCCATTCTTCACGAACCTTCTAGTAGGGCTTTCGCTCTTTCTCCACACCATCGGCTCCCTAGAGCTCTGTGAAGACATACTGTAGATTGTAGATTATCGCTGTGTAGGTTCGCCCATTGCTGGCAGGACTAACGGTAACGCAGCGACATTTCGACCGGATCGTGTTTAGGAAACTTTTCCACTCGGCCGTCAACGAAAGTAGTGGGCCCGGGCCCCGGCCCGTTTCAGTCCGACCGAACGGGAGAGTGAATTTCGTCACCCGAGCCCACCAAGTCGCATTTACATCGAAAAGATGCGCGCCGTGAACCGCTTCTCGAAGCGAAGGTGATGCCGTGTTGGTCGATCAATGTCCTCTATTGTGTACGTATTGAAACGTGTCCGAATGTGACCGCCGCGAAAGAGTCATTGCTTCGTTTTATTACGAAACGCCGACTTCGCACTTACGAAAACTGCTTTAGGCCTGCGTTATTAAAAATATTTGTCGCATTTAAGGATGTAGACTCGTTTCTAGGATTGCGAGGCTGCCCCTTCGCATTTCTCGATAATGCAAAGAGGGGGTTTTTCAGTAAACAAACGCGCTAGATAAAAGATCAATGTCAGCCTGGGGTACATTTGAACCCTGTGCACAGAAATAAGGTTAATCCCGACACAACATCCTACCAACTGAGAACGTTCATGCAAGTTCGTTATTTTGTAGTTATCTGTTCCGTGGAATTTGCTAATTATTAACGTCTACAAGAGTACCGAAAACTGTTAAAGAGAAGGACTATAAGAAAAGCGATAAATCGTACAACAGGAGGTTAGTGGTCCTTACCCAGTAGGTAGGTAAGAACCCAGGTCGGTGATCAAGCTGGGCAACACGTTCAAAGGACGAAGGGAAAGTTTCGAGTGTTCGCCATGTGGAATCGACGGTGTAGTTCGAATAACCGAGACAAAAGCTAAGACTTGGGTCAACAAATATCACAAAGAAAAAGAGGCCACATGTCTGTAAGTGGAAGTATGTCCCTCGAAAAGTGTAGCAGCGAAGTTTCCTTTTCCCGAATGGCCAACATCTGCGAGCCATCCGCGAGTATGGGCGCCGAGGAAGGACCCTCGACCACCCCATCTGCGCTCTTCAGCCCTCTCCCGGTCTTCTCCTGCGATTCGGTCCTGGAAACGATCGAGGAAGTACCATTTTTCGGCGAAAGGTCCAGTCATCGAATAACACTGACGATTCACGAACTCGCCGAAAGCCATGAATCATCTCGAGGCGACGCTCAAGGAGTCAGGATCATAAAACGCGTGGACAAAATTCATATCTCCCTGAATTATGCAGTATCTATTACGAAGAGGACGGTTTAGGGATTCTTCAACTCGAGGAGTCTGGTCCGGATATTATCTTTTTACTTGAATAAATAATAATCCTTAAAATCCAAAAAAATGACATCAAAAGTTTGCTTGTTGATTCGGAATATGATTTTCACCTAACGTTTGTACCTCGCATATCTTTGTTGTTTACAAAGATACATTAAATGTCTTGACGACAAAGTTGAATGGTAAAATTTTCATGGCATGCAATTTTTGTGCGACGCATGTGGGATCCCGACGAGCAGGAACGGCGACAGATTCCCGAGTCCTCGGAGCGTGGGCAGACGAATTTTTCCGTCTGTCGCGAAGACGAACGCGTTGCCGCTTATTGTTAGATCACAATGCCAACGGGAGGAGCGCGCGCTTCCGATCTGGCGATCGTCCCGGGACAACGACCCCATCAAATTTGACGGACGCCGTTCGCTTTTCACCGATCTACTTCGGACGCGCTTAGCCGCGGAACCGTGTCATCGGTTGTCTTTCGCGTCGTGTTGCGCCGCGATCGGAGCACCAGAAAAATTCCACGAGCCCGACGCGACTCTGCTCTTCCGCAATGTCGGCGGCCTCGTCGAGAATCGTCTGTCGTCGGAAAAACCGATAACTAAACTAACGGCCGGAAATTAACCCTTTGAGAGCGGGGCGACGCGACCGAAAGCTGTTTCAACCGGCGGAGAACTTGTTTTCCAAACAAAACGCCGGAGAATAGCAACGAGATCGAGATTTCTTTATTCCATTGTAGAGCAGGGGCGCGTAGATTAGCTGCGAAGCTGCTCTAGAGTCGTTATCTTCCGTTATTTCCTATCTGAACATACTTCCATTTCTGTGCTCTTAATCGAAAGAGAAGGCAGTGCTAATTGTTAAGGCGCATACTCTATAATTGCCTGCGATTTTTTCATGTATTCGCGGAAGAGGCATTCGAGCCTTCAACTACATTTATAATGTTCCCGTAGGATGAACAGCTATTGCAACGGATGCCGTTCTTAACATTGAACCCTTCGCGATCCAACACGTGTGCTCTCTTCTGCACGTTATAACTTGCTACAAAATGGCATAGTTCAATTATATTTCCATTGGTAGCTCTATTGACCCTTAGCACTCGAATTGTGACTCTGGGGCGCCACTCAAAATTGCCGTACCATTATTCAAAATACTGGTTACATTATTAAATATGTCGGTATCTAATCAATTACTAAATATTTGGGTATTGTTTGAGGTATTATACCAATTTCATATCCATAAAATTTTTAAAGATATTCTAGGTCGGAAGAAATGTTTAATTTTCGAGTTAAAATAGCTCCGAGTGCAAACGGTTAACTTGCTTATTACTAGACTGCGGTTTTTATGGAAGTATGACAAAAATGGGTGGATACAATTTAAAATAGAATAAAGATTAAGAAAAATTAGAACATGTTAAAATGAACAGAAAAATCAACATGTTCAAATTATTAAAGGATGAAAGAATTTTTTACGTGGCCCTATTTCTCAAAATGAATGCACAAAACTTTTATATTTAAATAAGGAACTAGAATTTTACTTACGTACCACCCTCCGTGCCTCACAAGAAGTCCCTATTGGGTCATTCCATACGCATTTTCGGTTTTAGCGGGCTCCTTGTGAGGCGCGAACGCTAATTCCAACATTATTAACGATAAGATGAAATAAGGAACTGTTGACGGAAAAGTCAATGCCTGGCTGGACACAGAATCGCAAATGGTCGAAGCCAAACGCGCCAAGTCGAGGACTTGTTTCGGAAAACAGGATATAGTTGTTTAGCGTCTCGGAGGCGCGCGGAACGAGTCGCAGCATGAATTTCGATCGCGTTAGTCAACTGGCCGTGCTACAATCTACAATACAATCTACAGGAAGAGATCGCATAACGGACGCGTTGAACGTCGGTGTTTTGGTTTTCAGACGCAGCAGCCGAACCGGCATAGGATGGAGTTCGTCCGAGCGGAGCACGATTAAAAGTGAAGCCTCTTGACCACGTGGCCGGAGGTCATAGCGACGGAGGCAGACGTTACTCTCTCGGTCTGGTGGCAGTGGCAGTGGTAGCGACGAGGCTCGGTTCGTCGAGCGAGGCAGCATGGTAAGTGTGTTAACAACGTAAGCAGGGTGAACGCCCTCGATAGACCTAGACCCAAAAAGCGCTCGTTCCATGGGCACTGCCACCGGCACTGGGTTAAGGCGAAGTCATGTGACGCGACGCGGTGCAGGCACACAGAACGAGTGAGCGAGCGAGTCGTGCGCAACGCGCAACACGCAACACGAGTGCACACACGCGCTTTGCAACGCACACCAGCCACGGACCATTACTTTCACGCGTATGCGTTCGAGTTCGCGTTCACGTTTGCGAATCGCGCGTCGAGTCCCGTCGAATCGAGTCGCATCGAGCACCGCACAGACAAGCGCACAGAGTTCGTCGGCCTGACCATCTCGCGGAATGCCTCGGAATTGTTCCGACTTGTCACGATTTCCTTCTTCGGCGACCGTCTTCTCTACTAGGACGCGTAGCTTTTTACCGCGATCGCCTTTCCTCCGGCATTCGATGCTACCCGAGAACGCGATTTATGCTCTTTTCGTTTCGGACTAGGTCTTCCGGAAGCTTCTTATTCGACGCTTTTATGCCCCTGCCCCTTGCCAGCCGATCGGCCATCTTTTAATCTCCTCGAGACGGTCGTTTGCGCTAAGTGAACGATAAGACGTTCTAAGTACTACCCGGATGGAAGATTAACATTACTTTCATATTAAAGAGCGTCGTAGGCGTAACAGGCCATTTTATTTGTACCCAACACCGTCGCAAATCAAACTATAAAGTTTCCATTTAACCCGTTCGCGTTCCTACGCGATGTACAATCCATACATTTTTATGACGAAAATGAGTATTTAATCAAATCAAGTACATGAACGTATTAGTCACAGCTTACACATTAATTCAAGGATGAAAGAACGTTTTATTTGCCTCCTATTTCTAACCCTAGGATTGTGCCGCAGAAAATCTATGTCTGATTGCTAAGATGGCTGAAAATCGACAACAAAGAAATTGAATTTCATTTCGATCGAAATCGGAAGAATGAGATCCACCTTTGGTAGTCTCGAGCCAGCCTCGATATTATAGGTAGCGCGTTTCGGCGGTGTTCGCGGCCTCGTAGAAATATCTCGCGACGCGTTTGCGAGCGATCGAAACCACGAAGTGGTTGGGAACGGTCGCGAGAGCAGTGGAGCTCGAAGCGAGCCAAAGAGCAAACGTTGAAGCGGTGGTCCGAAACGGAGCCTTTGACATCCCGATCGCAATTAGCGAAAGTTAGATCGAGGTGGCATTTCGGCGAGGCGCGGTGACTGCTGGGCCGACTCCTCGTGAATCATTAGGCACACGATGTCCATCCTTGTCTCCTCGCCTCCTCGTGCCGCGCCGAAACACTTTCGTTCCTGATGCTGGCGACGGTGTGCCGTAACAGAGCCACGAAAATTTGGTCGGTGGCCCGGAGAACGTGTGTTCATGGCTCAGCCTCGCGATTCAGGCGAGAGCAAACGCTCGGCAAATTTGGAACGAGCGATCACGGATCGGTGGTCTAAAGATTAAACGAGAGAATTTCCCTCGTTTTCTGTTCCGCGATTCCTGTTCCAGATTTCGCGCGAGCGTGCGAGCGTGCGAGCGTCATTTCTCGCCGGAGGCGGCCGTGGCCGTCGAAAGAAAACAACAATACTTTTTTCTCGACGGTCGTCGACCCCGCATGTTGCAACGCGCGTTGTCCATCGCGCGCGGCTCCCGTTCGCCGACAAACGAATTATTAATCGTCCATGCGCCGCTGCCCGCGCCGCGCACCGGTTCCCTCGTCGGCGACGATCGACGACCATTTTCAGGTCCAATAATCCTGGTCTCCTTACCAAACTGTCTTGAAAAAAGAAACCGATCCCACGCGAGAATAAATAGATTTCCGCCGCGGAAGCGTGCGCTTCCTGTTGCTCTCCGAAAGAACCTTCCGCTGTATGAATCTTCTAAATAGAACTATGTAATAGCAAGGAATACGTTCGAATGTGTGTGCGCTAAACGAACCTAACTACACTGTTGTATGTATTTCGTGTAGGTCTCGTAGGGGCCTTGGCCGAGGAAGAAAATCGAGAGTCTTTTTCGAAAAAGATTACATCAAGGGAAAACGCGCGGAAAAGGTAGAAAACGATTTGAATCGCGTTTTCGCGGTCGTTCGGCGCTCGGTGCGCGGCGCGGAGGCACGAAGAGGATCGGGGCCGCTCGCTACAGGATGATTATCCAGGCTCGCATAACTGGCGAGGAAAGGCCTGGATGTATAGTACGTCCCGGTCGTCGGTGGATGGAAGTCCATCCTTGATGGAGGTTACTCCGGGCCATCGTCCCACATCTCCTTGGATATGAACTTGTGTCTTCGTTCGGCTCGCCGCTTCGGTCGTCTCCCTTCGGTTCTCCTTCCTCGTCTCCTTCGTCCTTCTTCCTGCCACCTCTACCCACCTCTACGTTCTCCCCTGCCATGCCGGTCCGAGCCACGGCCACAACCACAGCCACAGTTACCACCACCGCACCGTCTCGTTCTTCTCGTTTCGTTTCTGGCTCCGTCGTCCTCGGCTCGCCACCTCCACCGCGATCCGATCCCCACCCGCTGCTTCGGCTTTTCTCCTTCTTCGGCATCCCCGTTCCCTGCCATTCCCCATTCCCCATTCCCATTCTCCATTCCTCGAGGCCCCTACTCCGGAGCCGAGGACGCTTCTTTCATTGGCGTGACTTATTCGAATTCCGAAAGCCGATCGAATCGGCCGGAGCCCGCTCGATCGGCCCTCGAACGGGCTATTATAACGGGGATCCAGGAAAAGGGAAATGGTTCCGAGTCGCTCGTCGATAAGTCGTAACCTCGACGACGACGCTCGTCTGCTTGCCTCCTCCTCCTCCTCCTCCTCCTCTTCCCTCCTCTTATCCTCTCTTTCTCTTTCTTCAGGGGTGCGGTCTTTGATCTCTCCTAGTGCCGGATGGTGTTTTCAATCCATTCAGACAACTGCTCGTGGAACCTGCCGAAAATATACATTCCCTTCTCTCGCGCTTATCGGTGATACCATCGATGGATCATCTCGTAAATTCCTTTCATATTTATCTAAAGTGAAATAGAAACACGTGATCACGACCTACTGCAACTATGTACAGTTGCCTAACACGACGACTGCCGTGGTGGTCATCAGTGACCGCCGACCGATTGCTGATTGTCATAATTAGATTGCGGATCTTTATGCATTTATGAAGAAATTGGCTGGGTGAAATATAAAACAATAACAGATAAGAAAAATTTCAGAATGTTCTAACGTTTTTATAACCAATTTTTATTTCACTCTCATAATATTAGTAGTCCTGAATATATCAGTTTATCCGTTCTGAAATAAACTGAATTGTAGTGCAAGGTGCAAATTTCTTCATCAAGCAATTAACTCATTGCAGTTGAAGCTTAGATTCCAACATGGCGACTCTGATTCTCCACACCGAATTATTTTTCAATTTTATTGCCGACAAGTCCCTACGGTTTTAAGTATTTTGTTTGAAATTTACTTGAAAGGACAGTTCCTTGACTGCTACTTATTTTAAACAATTTTGTTTACTAATTATATATTAAATATAGCTCTCAAGCTTTGTTGTAATTTATATTTGTTGAACTTATATTTGCTTTTAACCAAATACATATAAAAACTGATGTCGAGCACACTCGATGAACGAGTGCAAAGGGTTAATAAATTTAATCGTTCCTACGAATGAAATAAGCAATACCTATGTGAAACACTCGACGGTCAGTATGCTGATAGCTAGCACCACAAGAACAAATCTGTAGTATGCTTTTGAGAATGATCCGAGCCGAAGAGTATGGAACCATATTCGTTTTCAGGTCGCCGTTTTAGTCACAGTCAATTTTGCAGGTTCGAATGAGACACGAGACAAGCCCGTGGAGGGCTCGACGCTGAAAAGTTACGTCACTGTCGCTTGTTCCTCCTTCGTAGCTCGCTTCCGCCGGTTGCGAAGGTGACTCGACCCGAATCGCAGCTCGGACCGAGTCATCGGTTCCTTCGCACTTTTCTTCGCCGTTGCGGAATTCTCTGTCAGGGTCAAGGCACTCTTCGCCGGTCGGCTGTTCAGGTGTCCGCGCGGACAACCTCTCCTCCTCCGAAACGAACGCGATTAATTCCGAAACACGGTTCCCCGATGCGATGGTCGATCGATCTTGTCACCTCTCTTCGTTCTCTCTTTCACCGGAGGCGACGAGCATCGACAATCGATAATCGAGAAACGAGAGGACTCGCGGAAGCGCCTCGAACATCGATGTCCCCGGACAAATGGTAATTAGACGCGTGGCGGAACTTCAATGGCCAAGGTTTCGTAGGCTGGCTCCGCGCCGCTCCGCGCCGCTCCGCTCCGCGTCGCTGCCAGGTAAACGGCCCGAACGTTGAACCGACGAATGACCTCCGACAACAACAGCTCCCCTCCTCGGTTTTCGGTGTCGAAATCACCGGTGTGCCGGAATAACGCCTTTACGGCCCCGTGCTTCTGACTTTTACGAGACGCCGTTAAATGATTCTCCTCTTCTGGCCACCTGAGCTTTCCAGCTCGTTCCGACGCGCGAAAAAAGGAAGCCCGTCGAAGGGAGCTGGACCCTCCGTCGCTGGAATGCAGCCAGAGACTCGCGGTTCCTAAGAAAACGAGATCCGACTCGATTAACCCTCCGCTGCGCCATCGAAATCCTCCTCGAAAATACGAAAACTCAATTCCTACATTTAGCATTCACTCTGACTTTTAACTCTACCGAGCATTCAAACTGGCTAATATGTATTGTCTTACAAAGATAAGGAGACTAATTTATTTAGAATTTGTACGATTTCTATTGGAATATACAGGGTGGGGTGTCTAAAACTCCCACCGAAAATATCTCCATTGTTTGTGGCAATACGAAAAAATGTTTGGTTCAGTGAGACAATTATTGTGACGGAGAAGGTCATCGTCGTTTTCTTAGAAAGATGCGATGGTATGATGATATTCTCTGCTTTGGTTACCGTTGAAAACACCATTGATCAAGAATCTGTTAATTTATTAACGCAGAGTAAAATCACTGATTTATTTAATATCAGATGGTTGAAAATAAAATTTAATGGTTAAATTTTAAAGAACACAGCTTTATTAATCAATCAATTTCTACAATTCGAAAAGAATGGTGACTATACATATAATTTTTTTATTTACAGTCCGCCGTGAAGTATAGTTTGCGACGTCTATGAAAATCGGACACGAACTTATGCAATCATCTAATATGTAATAGTAATATATAAGAGCCTAGTATAGTATATAGTATAACTGATCTACAAAAATTGAATTTTTCTTTCTTTAAAACTATTACAATCAGAAAATTATTAACTCTTAAACAAACCCCCTGTACGTCGAATTTTCGTAGATTAAACCTCTCTTACTCGAAGACTTCATTAAGTCGAAACCTCTATAACTCGGAGATTTTAGTTCTTCCCTTGAGATTCGAGTTTCCGAGATTCGACTGTATTACTAAGAACAACGGAGTTTTCGGTGGGAGTCTTAGGTGGTTCACCCTGTATACTTGAATAAAGTAATCTATTAAAAAATCTGAAACCGGTCATGTGACCGACAGTGGTAAATTCAGTGTTATAGGTTCATAGTATGAAAACACCGCGAGAAAAACGAGTGTTAAAATTTAACCCTCATCCGTCCTTCGTGTCAATTTGACACAGTTTTCCCGAAATAAGTTATACTATTCTGTTATACAATAAGTAAATTTTCCCGAAACTTCGCGTCGTTTATTTTTTTAATGCGAAACACATAACCGAGAAACTTAAGAGATTTAAATGTTCACTCATCAATTGGAATTAAAGAACACCGAAAAATATCTGTTTACCTTGTTATTTCATCGATCTTTTATCACTGTGGCAATTTGACACCGAAGGTCAGATTCAGTTCGTGAAATGAGGGACGGATGAGGGTTAACAATTGGTTCTTCAACCTCTAATTTCAGGCGATTGTATACCTTAAAAAACAACTGGAATGAATGTTCGTTCGATACCGATAGCGATACACAGGTTCGATATTGATTGTTACTGTTATTCTGCAGGTGACGCAGGTCCGCGGAGCGATCTCTCGGGAAGCAGACGTCGCGGGATGACGTATGGATTCGAGTTTCCCAAGAAACGGTTCACACGTGCACCAGTAAACCCGCTTAGTCACCGAATCACCACTCGGCCGCTCGAAGATGGTCGTTGAACGATTTCCGGCCGGTGCCAGGGAACAGCCGGTCTAGGGATGAAGCGAGAGGGAACGAAGTCCGAGCGGGAACAGGGCCAGGATCTTCGGAGCAGCGGCCGCTGGGAGAGATGTAACGTTATGTTTCGAGGATTCTGGGTGGGTCTCGCCGACGCGACGAATTCGATGACGGATGTCGGGCGATGGCACCCAGAGCGGAACGTTTTCTTCGATTCTGTGAGTCATTGCCACGAGACAATGGTCTCTGACCAGTGACTGTACAAACAAAAACGACGGTCTCAACCGTTTCAATGTTAGAATGAAAATCTTCCTTTTTAACATTTCAGTTATGTGCAAATATAACTTTATTTCTTCAACCCTTGTCCTGTCTAAAGTTTATTTCCAAAAGGAGATTTACAAATTCAAGCGGTTATCTTCCCATTCTATCGATTCTTCAACGTTTTGTGGAGTGGACACCAGGTGACGAAAGAAGTTCAGAAGACTAGCGTAAGTGAATTCGATCTTATCGCTTTTATAAGGCAACGCGTACCGATTACCTTTCGTTTTATGTAGCCTTAGAATCGCGACGAGGAACGGAAGAGGGTTAACACGGCGAAGTTCGATCTGCAACTTGGGAAACACAATCTGCGAGTTGTGCGAAGAAAGAAGCGATCGAGGGTCATTATCCCCGAGTCCATGGTGCACGAACCACCGTTGGCTCGAAGCGAAAGGTGGTGAACGAAGAAACGGGGGTGATTCGAGGCCGGCGACCCAATAAGACCGAGGGGTTTTCAGGGACACCGGGTTAGCTGTTGCGGGTTGCTGCAGAACGGAAGAGAAAGAGAGAGAGAGAGGGGAAGAGTGGGAAGATGGAGAGAGAGAACGTTCCCAAAGGGGGATGAGGTAGGGGAATACGGTCGAGAAAGGGTCTGTGCGTGTTCGGGAGACGGTCGAAGACACGAGACACAGACCGGCCACTCGTTACATAAGTAAGGTAAAAGATCTCCTCTTCTGCTCTCCTTGAGCCGATCCACATCCGCGATTATGCCACTTTCCATCGACCTCGCTTCACCTCGTCCGGCGTGCGTGTGCTTGTGAGCGCGTGTGAGCGCTCGCGAGATACCGAGTCTCCCCGATCGTTTTCTTTCCGCACCGATCGCGAACCCCCAATCCCCTTTCGCCCATCCAACGGGATTTCTTCTAGATTTTTCTAACCGCGAAACATCTTTCGTTCTAACAACCACACGGCGAATTAACAAGCCAAGATTCTTAGTTAATTCTGTCGGAAGTCCCTCAACCCATCTCGAAATCCCTCGACGAACCAGAAGGGAAATTGTATCGTCTGAATCCCAAGAACCCAGGGAGGAGAGATTAGATAGAGTTTGTATTCCAGCCAAGACTGTCGGCAAGGTAAAAGGAACCGTGCCACTTTTTCGTTGGAAATTCGCTGAAAGAGGAAGCAGAAAATTATGTTGCCTCTGTCCAGCCTTTAACCCTTGCTTACTCGTACCTCTCTCGGAACGTTATCCGCGTACCACATCGAACTCGAATATTAAATTCCCGCTCGAGAATCCGTCCAGCTGTCACGTGATTATTGACATATCGTCCACGGATATGTAGGACGATTCAAGGTTGCGTTTAATTCCATATCGGAGGCCACGTAATTGCTATCTCTGAAATTTTCACTGACACGGAGCCTCAAGGATGAAGATATCTCGCTTGAAACGTCGCGTCTTACGGGAGCTTCGAGTAAAGGCTGGCACAACCCTTTACCAACTGAAAAATTAATTTTGAGAAATGGATAAACCTTCGAGAGCCGCGCGAGAAGTAAGTCAAACAATCGCCTTCGATCGATCGATCGTTCGACTCTCTTCTGCGAGCGTTGACCCAAAGCTTTCTCTGTCTTGTGCAGCAGAAACTGTTCGATCACGAAGAAAAATCACGGAGAACGCGACTCGGTGACCGACGGTAATTGAAACGTTTTCGACGCGTCGCGATCCAGAAGCCTGAAGAGCGGACCAATTTGCCAGCACGGTTTTTCGCGGAATAGTCATTCCCTTGAGCTCGCGTCCGCTTATTTTTCCCTTGGTTCCTCTTTCTCTCTCTCTCTCTCTCTTTCTCTTCGTCTGTTCCGGTCTAAAGTTAATTGGCGTAGCGATGGCTGGCGCTCGCGCTGCTAGTCGATTTACACGAGTTTTAATTAAGCGACTGCGTTCGCCTGGTGCACCGGACGAAAACATACCAAGCGGAATTTTTCTGGAAGTAACTGTTACGTGTTCGTCTCCCCCTGCTCCCCGGCAAGCGACCTGTACGATCATATTCGGCCGTAACAGCCTCGTTAGCTGGTCGTGTACGCTTTTCAACTTCGCCTATCGTACCCTTTCTTCCTCCCTCCGACCGTGAGCAGCTGTAAACTCGAAGGATCTGCGGACAGACAGCGCCGATAGAACTTCATAGACCACGGTTATGGTTTCTCTTACATTCGGTGACACTTCGAGGCCGTCGACCTGACACCTGTGAAAGACATTCGATCATAAGAACGACCTTGCATCGCACAATTCGAATGTTAACTTTGATGAATATTCTATAAATAAGATTAAAGTTTCCTCCGGTCAGACCTATAAATTTAAGTTTCAAATTTTACGTTCTACCTTCGCGTTGTTTTAAACGAGTTAATCTAATTCTAAAGGGTTTAAACATTATTCCATGATCTGCAGTGTTCGTTTTTGCGTAAAAGAAAACGTTCAATTAAAAATATATAGGTTTAACGTCTGAATTTAAAAATGCCTTGTAGTCATTCAAAACCGTATAAACACCGGTAAGAAACATTTCATTCGTAAAACCAGCAGCTTAGACAGGTGACTCCATCCGTGGAACAACACACAAGCTGTACTGACGTACAGCATGTAGTTACCGATAGGGTTCGTCTACCGTTCTGAATTACCACCGACGAGATAGTGCCCGTGCGAGAGTGTGGTGGCACACACACACACACATCGCTAGATCGATATCATGTACTCCAAATACTTTCGCAATTTTCGAGATTTTCGAAAATTTTTGCCAATTTTCGACCGTCTGACTGGTCGTCGAGTTGCACTACTGAATTTCGTGCCACCTCCTTCGATATCATGTTCTCCTAATACTTTCTCAATTTTCGAAAAATTTCCTTTTTAAAATATGATATCGAAGGAGGTGGCACGAAATTCAATAGTACAACTCAACGACAAGCCAGACAATCGAAACTGAGTTTGTATTAGGAGAACATGATATCTAAGGAGGTGGCACGAAATTCAGTAGTACAACTCAACGACAAGTCAGACGGTCGAGAATTTTGTATTAGGAGAATATGATATCGAAGGAGCTGGCACGAAAATTCAGTAGTACAACTCTACGACAAGTCGGACGTTCGTGTAAAATTGGTGGTTCAATAAATATATACGCAGACTCGCTACTTTGTTTTTATTTATTCATTGTAGATTCATACATAAAATGTACACCGAAATGATACAATGTCTGTACTAATCTTATTTGTGTGTGTCCTATACTTCGTCTGCGATAGAAACATCTCATACATCATAGAAGCCAATGGGTTCTAGTCTCTGCTAATGTTGACAACTGAGTTGTAGTCCATGCTAACGACGTACAGGGTGGAACAAGTTAGTTTCCGATCGACTTTGTGCAGCATTAGCGTTTCTGAAAAAATCAAAAGCACAGAAAAAGTCAGGCGTCAAAATACTGAAAACGGCAACCATATAAATAGACGAGATATAGACAGAGAGCTCCAACATTTATCGTTCGCCAGCGTAGAGAGCGTAAGAAAACCAGTCCACCCACCCTTCCCTTCAGCTGTTCGAATTTCGAATATATCTAATTCCAGCTAATTTTAATGTTCCTGTGTTCCTGGAATGGTGTAAGCCGGCAGTTCTATTTATTTCTTTAACAAACGAAAGAAACTTTCGTTTTCATTATATAAAAATGTACACTACAGCAATAAAGTGTTTAAGTGTGTTCGGTTGAACTGCGATATATAAAACATGTGAAAGTACAGTGTAAACATTCAATTACATTGTTTACTCAAGACTAAGTTATGTTATCGAAAACAAATTCTGAATTACCCGGTAAATAAATTCATTTCTGTTGCAACATATTGATGTCAATGTACAGCGATAACTTTTTAATGAATAATTTTACATTTGCAGCTGTTCCACTGCGACTTTCTTTATTTATAATTACCTTATTGTCACTGTGTTTCGCAAATAGTTATAATGGTGATTTCGTATTTGATGATTCTGAAGCAGTCGTTAATAACGAAGATGTACAAAGTACTCCCTTAAAAAATGTATTTGAAAATGATTTTTGGGGTGCTAAATTAACCAACAAACAAAGTCATAGATCGTACAGACCAATCACAATCTTAACTTTCAGGTAAGAATTTTTTACTGAACAAAAATAGTACAGTCAAACCTCGATAACTCAAAAACCTCTATAAGACGAAAATTTTGTCCATTCCCTTCCGCTACCCTTTAAAAACCTCTATAAATCGAAATAAAACTTCCTTTAACTCAAATTATTTTCCACAAGTGTGGAAGCTAAACAAACCAAAACAGCAGTAAATGCTTTACAAAGTTTTGTAACAAGATGCGATGATATTGAAGAAAATGTATTCTCTGGTTTGGTTACCGTTGACAATACCATTGATCAAGAATCTGTTAATTCATCAACGCAGAGTAAAATCACAGATTTCTTTAATATGTAAGAGCCTAGTAGATTATATTTACTATATGTATATAATAAATAACTCACCTCCAAAAATTGAACTTTCCTTTTATTAGAACTATTTCAATCTGCAAATTATTCACTCTCGTACAAACCTCCTGTAAGTCGAATTTATGTAGGCTAAACCTCTTTTACTCAAAGACTTCGATAAGTCGAAATCTCTATAACTCGAAGATTTTAGTTCTTCTCTTGAGATTTGAGTTGTCAAGGTTCGACTGTATATTCATACATCATTATTAATTACTGAATTTTGTTTTTAGATTGAATTTCTGGTTTCGTGGTAGTCTGGTTGCCCAAGACTATCATTTAATCAACATTATTCTACATACAATTGTCAGCATTCTCTTACTGGCTGTATTTATTGTAATTTTGGGTTCAAAAGAAACAAACACTGCATTTTATGCAACAGCACTGTTTGCTGTTCATCCCATACACGCAGAAGCTGTACGTTGTACACGCAACAAAATTATTCTATGCATCTAACATAGCTAATCGACTCTAATAATATTTTGGATTTCAGGTTTCAGGCATTGTAGGTAGAGCAGAATTGTTATGTGCTCTATTTATGTGGCTATCCATTCTTTTATATCATCAATCGATCAATGCAAGTAGACTATTCTATAGATGGTGCAGCATGTGTGGTTGCATTGCGTCTATTGCAATTGCAATGTTGTGCAAAGAGACAGGCATCACTGCAATTGTAAGGAAAATAATACAGTTTTAACACATTCCGTGCCACGTGTACCACCAATAGTACACGCTAAACTTCAGACCACGTGTATCACTAGTGGTACACAATGACATATTGATTTAATGCGCTAAAATAATTATACTTTATAACAAGTTTAAAACGGCACGGAGCGTGTTAATAAGAGTGCATACTCCTCTATTTCTTTCATGTTTATAGATTAATTGAAATTTTCTACAGGGAATTTGCAGTATATATGATCTCATAGTGGTAAATAAAATATTCCCATCCGATGTAATGAGATTCATGAAGACAAAGTTCTCTTACGTAGAGACAAAACAATTCATCAAGTTAAAAAAAAAGCTCATAACTAGACTCTCTATACTTTTGGTATCTGGCTTATTGCTGATAGTCCTAAGATTCAGCGTTATGGGATTTAAAGCACCAACTTTTCAATCTGTGGATAACCCAGCATCGTTCATGGATAATATATTCTTACGACTACTGAATTATAGTTATATTTATTGTTTAACCATATGGTTGCTAATATGTCCAGAATGGTTGTGCTTTGATTGGTCCATGGGTTGCGTGCCTCTGATTACCAGTTACGACAGTAGGATACTTATTGTAATTATCTTTTGGTTGATACTTAGTGCAATGGTTATACATACCTTTATCCACCGTGAAGACATGTTTTTAAGGTAATAACACTGGCCTGAGGTATTACAGCTGCGAAACCCTTCTATATAAATTTTCTTTCTCGTTTTAGATCCTCGATTATGGGGCTAACGTTACTGATCATTCCATTTCTACCAGCTAGCAACATCTTTTTTACTGTTGGGTTTGTCTTAGCAGAAAGAACTCTATACATTCCCTCTGCTGGCTATTGCCTCTTGTTCGTCATAGGATTACAAAAGCTTTGTAATCGTGTTTCCGTGCAATCTATCCTATTAGCTTATGTAGTTCTTGTTTCGTTATTCTTCGCAAGATCTTGGATGAGGAGCGAACAGTGGAAAACCGAAACTACGCTTTTCCGATCAGCGTTGTACGTTTGTCCGCTGAATGCAAAAGTTCACTATAATATTGCCAAGAACGCCGCTGATGTCGGGAATATTACGTTAGCGCTATACGAATACAAAGAAGCCCTAAGGTATAAAAACCGTAGAAAATACCTGGAAACTACAATTACGTTGATTAATTTAATTTTAATGATTCTTTTTAATAGACTGAATCCCAACTATGCTCAAGCTATGAACAACCTTGGTAACTTGCTCAAAGATCAAGGAAAGTATATAGAAGCAGAGACATTGTTTAAACGGGCTATAGAGCTCCAGTAAGTCTGTTTACAACCGACTATTTAAGATGCAATGTGAAAAATGGAAGAGTGAATGAATCAATGTTTGATACTTCCCAATTAGAAACGTAATATCACTGAGTTGTGAGTTTTAGGGACGACTTTGCTACAGTATGGATGAATTTAGGTATTGTCCTGTCGGCTCTGAAGAAATACGACGAATCTGAGAAAAGTTACTTGAGGGCACTGTCTCATAGATCCAAGTATCCCGATTGTCTCTATAATCTAGGTCTTTTGGTCAGTAACTTGATACTGATTTATAAAAATGAAACTATCCATACCAAATCAAACAATTTATCGATTGCAGTACCTGGAACAAAAAAATTATGACAGAGCTCTAAAAGCTTGGGACTCTGCTACCAAGCAGAGAAGGAACCATAGAAGAGCGTGGACAAACACGATTCTACTGCTGGATGATTTGGGTACGTGGTAATAGACAACACCGTGTCAGCATATAGTATAATCATTTGTATTTTAGGTAAACGCGACGATGCGCTTAAAGTAGCGTATCGAGCTTTAGAGTTTTTACCCGAAGACGCTTCAATCCACTTTAACATTGCCAATATATTGGGCAAAGTTGGAAATTTTGTGGAAGCAGAAGTGTATTTCAAGCAGGCGATATCAAAAGATTCTACCAATTCGATGTTTTATACAAACTTAGGTGAATGTTTTGTTTTAAGCCAAGTGTTCAAGGTTTATCATCAAGTGTAAAATTAAATTTGTTCATTACAGGAGTACTGTACCATCGGTGGAATAAACTGAACGATGCAGAGTATATGTACAAGAAGGCATTAGATATCAAACCAGAATTTAATAGTGCCAGGGAGAATTTGAGAAAATTGTACACTTTAAAATCATCAATAAAATAATTAATATTATGATACAAAAGTGTCGTATGTACTGTGAAAATGAAATTACTATTTTATTTATTTATCACTTTTCCGTCTAATTCGACATTACGCGGATACGCGAACGCTTTGAAATTCCCGACTTTTTTCCCGTTGACGTAATTGTAGGACTTAAAACAACTATTACAAAAGTAGCAAGGATTATGCGGAATCCTTTCGTGTTCCATAGTGATCCATTGAGCGTTGTATATGCCACATATCAAGCAATACTTGGAAGACATGGGTTTTAGTCTCACAATTCGTGGGTATGCGGCTACAGCCAAAGCATCGTCGTTATTGATCAATCTAAAACCGATAAAATGGTCGAATTCATTCATTCAAGTAAATACCTATTATCGATTTAATAAAATTACCTTGCATCGCTAAACACGATCAAATGTTCACAGCCGCCTTGGTGTTTATATACCCATGGGAAACCGAATCTTAAGAGTAAGGAATCTATTCTACACTCCTCCATTATGGCAGTTTTGAAAGGTCCTAAATTCGCTCGCCTTTGTGCCCACTCAATGATCACTGTACTGTAATCAACGTTTTCAGGACACCTAGAGTCATTGTAAAAAGTGTCCTCTATAAAAAAGAAACCGGATTTGTACACATCCTAAAAGAACGAGAAAGAATTAATTACAAATACAACTAGAAAGGTTTAGCATAAATACTGTTATGAATTACTTTTGCCATCGGTCCTATTGCATTATCTAAATCTTTGCTGCATTCTTTAGAAATGGTACAGTCGGCTATGCAAGATATTTTGTCACGCAAATGTGCCAGAGTCTGAGAACCCAGCACAGCTATAACAGTATTTAATCGGAGTATCGAAAGACATTGCTTTAGAGGATTTTTTTGACGTTGCGTGAAAGGATGATAAGTCCTGACGGAAACCAAAATATCTTGTCCAGGAGTAGCAATCTCGACGCCTATTTCTTTATCCTTCTTGTAATTCTGGAACAGAATAGTTGCATGTAGAATGGTTCTTTTTATACAAGTGTCATATTGGATAGACATTTACTATAAATAATTCGCTTTGGTACTTGTAAACACTCTGCTGCTTGTTGTCGCGCTTCAATCTTCTCTTGACATTTTGGATGGTTTGCAATTCCAGATCTGGTGGTTCCGTAGGATCGAACGTCTCCTTTTTCCTCAGCTTTCTACTGTCTTTAAATTTTGGCATCTCTCCTTCAACTGTCAAATTGTCAGTACTAATAACAAAATATGTATTTTACGTTTTACATGTTTGCATACATTTTATTTAATTAAGAAAGATACCTGCAATAATTTTCCAGCATAGACATTTCTTCCTCTCCAAGCTGGACACCCATTAGAGTCATAAAATTAGAGTCATTCTTCTTAAGTGGCATAACACCTTCTGTGGACTCGATCACGTTAAGATATTTGTTGAAATATTCTTCTATATGAACCTTCGGAGAAGCACTGCTGTTATAAAGTTTGTATATGTCTTCCATTGTTATTGTTTTCGAATTCCACTAACTTGTACAATTGCAAATTGTACAGGACACTATTTAAAACAATGTATTTACATCATATTGTTATTACAGAGCGAGAAATACACCGCGTTGTTACTAATTCGAGAATCAATGACACTCTTTTGTTGATAAACTTTACTTGTATCTTGTATCGCGATCGCGAGACACGATAGTTGACATAGTTCACTATTTACATACTTCGTCTGAACACTCCGATCAACTGCATGTTTATCACATGTGTGTACAATGTAAAACTGTAAATACAGAGAGATACATAATTATATATAAATTCAATTTTATTTATATCTGCCCGATAGATCGCACTAAAGAGGTTGTTATATTTATAGACACAAAATTTAAACAAAACACGTTTCTCATTTCGTTGGTTGGTTCCTTCTTATGATCTTATGCTTTAGACTTTAGGATCAACCAATGATCCACAAAGCATTATATACACGATATTTGAAAACAAGTACATTACGAAAGAAATAGTTGAGCAATAAGATCAAATTAAAATTGAAAACTTTTTGAGAAATAATTAGAATTAACTGATTGGATATGTACTCTGTTTTACCGACAGAAATGATCGAAAGCATACTTCTTTAGAAAACTAACAGATGTCAGAACAATGTTGATTCAGAGAAAATTACCGAATATCTAGGTATACATCTATCCATTCTGTGCGTCGAATATTTTATGAATCAAATAACAAATAGTTTAAATTACGAATTGTTTATATTGTTTTTAGCTTTGATTTTAGCATACCATCTATTTTTTAAACTAGCTTAATAAACACGACAACGATCACACTATGTTGAAAGCACCGATTCTTATTCTGCTGTATAGATAGGTTCCCAGTAAGCAAAATGCTCGGTTTTGGCCGGGCAGCTGTGTCAGCACTCAGCACAGGTAGTGCTTGCTGCCGACAGGATGTGCCCGGCTGATCCCTCCAAATTCTGAGCATCCTGTGCTTCGAGCGTCCTTCGGACAGGATAATGCCCGCCATCTGCGTGGTAGGCTGTGCTCGATTTCTGCTCGGAGCAGGCCTGGCTGACTAGGAATGTTTACATAATAAAGGACAATAAAGACATCATAAACAATAACAAAGACTTAAAATAGTGTGTAATTCGCCATTACAACCATCTGTAGACGAATTGACTCGTAATAAGAAGAAAGGAGCAGCTAAACCTTTACATCACGGAAGGAACTGCGAAAATATACAGGGTGTTCCAAAAATGTTGTACTTCCTTCGAAAGGGGTGGTTCCCGAGGTCATTCGAGGCAACATATAACTTAGAATAAAAATTCTCTTCTTCATTGCAACGAACTGGAGCAAAATAAAAATTGAATTCCTTTCTTAATCGGTTCAATAAGTTGAACACAGTATAAGAATAGTTCTAAATTTTTTAAATGTTTTTACTGTCTCGTGCTCCTCTTATTTATTTTTGTGATAAATGCATAAAATCCGCAGTCTAGTGATAAAACTTAATGCTGACAAAGCTCTGATTCCATTTTTGAATTTTTCATCCCCAAGTTTAGAAAATTATGACCTCAAGATTTGCTCTCTCCAGTGTATACTAAATATATATTCCGATACCTTACTTACATTACTAATGAAATACTTGAAGTCTCTTCAAGCAAGTCGTCGAATCCGTGAATGGTTTAAAAGACCATACATGGCTAAAAGAAACAGCGGACAATGCAACGAGCACTTACTGTCTACCCGTAACAAAACAATTTACAGAAGCGAGAGCTTCTTATCGCTAAGTCCGAGCGACTATGCCGCATAAACGGTGCGGTGTGGCGCGCGGTGCACCTCTGACTCTGCCTTGCGAGAAGAGTGCACAGTGCGCAGTGCACCCGGCAGTAGTAGAATAAAACAATGATCGGGCGACACGAGGGCACAATGAAGAGGCGTAAACTACGGTGGCTCACGGTGCGGTGGTCTCGCCAATGGTCCGTGCGACCGCGGGGCTCCGCCTCTTAAGCGTGGCCAGTTTTCCCCCTTGGTGGTGATATCGTGATTGTCAGCCGCGCTTGGTCGAGCGTGCGCAGCAAAGTGTACACCCACGCACACGCTCGCAGCATCCATGGCTTAGGAGGCGAGGACGGAGGCTCACGCTAGAAGTGCGCAGAGAAGTGTGCGCGACGTGTCGATGTGACCGGGTCTATGGATTGGTCGACTCGACCACTTGCAGCCCTCCCGAGAGACGAGCTGGCGCTGTTCCTCTCTGGCTGGGATCTTCTCGCTTATTCTCCTCTGCGTCGAATCGTCTGTCCTCTTTCAGCCAATTCCTCTCGCGTCGGATCGACTCTTCTCCTCCGTCTTGCTCGGTCCTCAATGATTCCCATTCTCCTCTCGTTCCACCGTCACACTCTTGCCGGAGCAAGTAGGTGGGCACTCGTGCGTCCTCTTTCACGCATACACCGCCACTCGCTAGAGATAGGCTCTCTCTGGCCGCATGTACGTGTGTCTCACGCACGATAGGAAGAAGCGACTACCACAGAGAACGGGCGGGGGCCGCGTTCTAAGGCCACGCTAGCCGGAGAGGAGATTTCTTATTTCTGCTCTGGTAAATCTGTCGCCCCAGTCAGTGAGGCAGCGAAGGGCGAGCCGCGCACCATTGACCGTGTCCGTGCTTCTTTTTTCGTCTCCTCTAGAAACGCCACTCTCGCTACCCGGTGTTTGCCGTTCCTCCTCCTCCTCTCTCTCTCCCTCTATTTTCCTTCTCTCTCCGACCCACGCAGGAGACGTCTCTCTTTCCTTCTCTCCGTCTCCGCTACAGAAGCACGAGACGGTGTACACGGACACGGTACCGCACCCCGTTTGCACCGGTTATTTACTATCGCGCTTCATTGTCGCGTTTCACCCTCGAGTGGCTCTCATCAGCGCGCCTGAATGAACGCCGATCGCGTGAATCCCCAACTATTCCACGCTAGTCATCCTTTCGTCAAGTGTCCTACGAGTTAACGCGATTCCGTGCGAGAACAGTTCCGTTCCGGCTACATGAAGGATTGGTTGGTGGTTGCGGCTCGACTTCTTCCGCGTTGAACCGATCGAGCGGCTCCGGAGCGCTCTTCCGATCGTTGTCCTTCTTGCGGACGCGACGCGACGTCGTCGTTCTGTTATTGTTAGATCGCCGTCGCGATTGTGAACCGACGATCATGCCCGACACCTCCTACGGAAAAATGTAAAGTTAGGGGGTGGCGGCGCGCGAGGGAACACGGTGGTGCCACGTGAGAACAGTGTAGAGGACACGAAGACCTGCTCGGTGCGATACAACAGCTGCCCGGAGACTTGGGGATTCGATCCAGCTTCGATAGAAGATTTTCCTGGATCGCAAGCTCCGCCGAAGGGATCGAGCAGCTCGAGGTCCGCGGAATCACGAGGGAACGTTGCGTGTAGCCGTCGGCTGCGAGCTTGCTCTTCCCGATGGATCCTTTGGTGCTAGGTGAGCGATCCTCCCCCAATTGAACCGCGACCATGTAAATACCGCACATTTTGCAGCGATGCCTGATTATGTAACGCGACTGCGAATTCACTGGCAGAGATCGTCGCGGCCGGTTCTGCTTGTCGAAACGGTTGAATAACAGACACCTACGGTACTCGAAATACGCGAAGGGCCTCGCTTCATGAACAACGATCGAACGGTTACCCGTTTATCTCTCGCGGCAGCGTCTCCGGAGTATTATAGCTTCTCCTTTTTGCTCGGAGCGTTTTCTACGAAGATAGATTATATCGTCGCGCGCGCGGTGTATGTACGTGTCAATCAACTTCGACCTAATTGAATTTATAATTAAATGAGACGCGGTGATCGGATGTATGTATCTCGTGGCGCCGTCGGCCGGTCGCACTTATTAATTTCGCGTAGCACGATAATGGGATAGGCTGGCGCAATTATTATCAACCGACACGGACCATCGATGGGAACAGCGGAGAAACTGCACGCTCGTTTTCTCGCCGTTTCTTGTTTCCAATTAACAGAACGTACCGCGGCGGCCTTCTGCGCGACGAACGCGCAATAAACATGCAATAAACCGTCTCATTAAAGTCTCTCCAGCGTGGATCGCGCGTCAATTTCCTGGTTTGAATACTCATTAAACGCCAGTAATCCTTTTGCGTACCGTGACAGCTCTCAAACGGAATCGAAGGTTAATCTGCGGCAGAAAAACAGTTAGGAAAGCTGATCGTTTATCGCGCGGGTTATGCCTACGCGCGGGCACAGTTCCCATTCATAGAAAATCGACAGCGTTTCGACTGCACTCACATTTCTCCGGCAACCTTTGGCCTCGTTGGGTCCCGGCTGCCCTCTCGCCACTTATCGCCCGGCTTTACGTCTTCTTTTTTCTTCAAACTCTCGACAAGACCGTGCTACCGTACGAGACCCGTACCGTCACGTCGATACCGCGCGGCCAGCCGAACGATCATCGTTTAATAATTATGTCAGCCGCACGAAAATCGAAACTGACCGGTCTAACGAGCCTGCTTCATAGCTGGTTTCCGATGAGAACGCCCGTTCGTGTGATCTATACGCCGGACACCGGTCCGCGTCCAGCCAACAAGGTATTTATACTCTTCCTGAAAGTTCCGGCCCGCCGATACTTCCGAAAGCGACGAGTGCAGGGCGCAGTACATTTACGTAGAACCTAGATACATCGTACGGTGAAACTTCTTCGAATTCTTCCTTGATATTCCTTGATCCGCTCGGTCCCCAAAGGTTCGCGAGTTTTGGATTTCTCGTTCCATCCTACGAAGGGGAACGCGTTATCGTTAATTGGCGAATGGCGGTACCGATCGACGATGCCGGAGCAAGTCCGTATCATGACCTACATTTTGGTAACGCGATCATTAATCACGAAGATGTGCCACGTTTGTTGTGACGCGTGAAACGTTGCCGATGACCCAGATCTAACGTCATCCCAGCGGCAATCTCTCGGTGGTTTTGCCACGCTTAATCGGACGACGGACACGCGTCGCCGGCGCGAATTATTCGAAATCCAGCGGGTCTCTTCGAGTGTCGAAGCGATGACGAAAAAAGTCAAAGAACGGGAACCTTGAACCCGAGCGGGAACAGATAATCTTACGAGAAATTCTGAAATTCTGAACGACCTGTTATCGTCCGAATAAAACGGACGGTCGAACTTTGTCCGGGACTTGAACGTTCGGAAGCGAGGTGGTCCGATTAACTTTTGCGGAACGATGGAAGTTACGCGTGAAAATAATACGCTCTCGATTTAAAACGCGCCTCGCGTTATCAGGTCCGAGCTCTCCTCCACTTCTTTTATTCCCCTCGGATGACGTTGACAATCCCTCGGAGTCATTGACACCAATACAGCCGTAACCGTGCACGGTTCAAGACCTTGATATGTTAACGCGATACATTGGAAACGTACACACCGAGATAAACCCGTCCGATCGTACTCTTCCAGCGGGAGATACGCTCGACAATAAAAATTTGTCACGACACATTGTAACGGACCGATTACCGTTAATGTTTCTGCATTATTTTGCACGAACCGGCCTGGAATTGCGACGATCCCGAACGGGACGCGAACTGCAAAATGGCAGAGAACTCTCGCACACGAGGATAGTATAATTGGCATTGGGCCTTTGTGACTTGTTAATCCAATAAGGCTATTGGTTTGTTACCGTTTGTCCCGTCGATTTAAGTCGAAAATCAGATTGTCCTCCGCTAGAAGTTGCAGACAAGGCGATGTTGACAGTGGCGGGAAATGTGCAGTTATAGATTCATTAGCGTTCAATTAGTAGCGTTTGTTCCAGTTAAACAAGGTTGCCGGCTTTTAAAGGGTCTCGTTGACAGAGGACTGCGCAAATAGTTGTATTAGCTTCTGGAGTTCTCTCTCGAGTCTCGGGCTACCTACGGGTCGTTTGCCCGCCGCTCCTCTTCACCATGTTACCAACAAGCTCTCGAAACTCTAAAAGGGCCCAGGACAATTCGTTGTCGCTAATTTTGTTAATCTCTCGGAGAGTGGACCGTGTTCTTCGACAGTAACTTTGCCCTCTTGTTAAATAAATTTGAAAGCTACTAATTATTCCGGAAGGTTTTCCAAATATTTCTTCTTTCCTTCGACAGTGTCCGAAGTCTGGGTTCGCTCCTGAAAGAAGAGAATAGATGTTAGAACTATACTCGCGCGGTATCGCCGAGGGCATGAGATGATTGATCTCGAGGCAGACTGGTCTCGCGAAAAGAAGGAACAGTAGACGAACTTGGTCCCCAGGCTCGAATCGTCGTGCACTTTAAAGAATAATATCTGCAGCGTTATCGGCGGCTTCGACCGTCTGCGAGCTGTAAATCAGCTCCGATCTGGAAGCCGTACAGGATATTCTGGCAGAAGACATTTCGAAAATCGCGGTTGAATCGCGTGAGATCGCGTGACAGAAGTTGGCTGAGGATCGCGACAGGGTGGAACGTATCGCATGGACTATTTCGTCTACAGGCAACGATCCTACGGCGAGACGATTCCGAGATGTATTGTCGACAAGTTATTACTTGCACGATTTGGTGGTAGAGTTCTGCATACCTGTCCCGTGACTGGGAAACCTGGCGGACCGCCATCGGAATACCTTCTAATAACGCGTCCCAAAAATTCGGGATTATATCGCTGCCCCTAAGGTGAAACGACCGAAATCACGTGTCCAAAACATTGAATTCTACGTCTCAATCGAAATCCGAGATCGGGAAGTTCGTTCTTCAAACCGTGTCTGCATCTGTGGACATTTTTTGTAAACAATTTTATTTTCCTGTTTCGTCAGTTTTATGTATTACAATTTTACTTACAAGAATCTGACTCGATCTGTTCCCTTCGGAACTCATGGTGCGTGGACGGTGTTCAGAAAGATTCACGTTTGAAATAGAACCGTTTAAATAAAGTTCCAGAACTCTTTAGATCCCCGCTTTCCAGGAGTTGCAAGCTTGCGAAGAATTTTGCGGTCTTCCGTGTCGTCGGAGCGTTTGTTCTTCTTTGGATGGGACAGGAAACGTTGGTTCATCCGGAACCATCCTCCTAAGCGGAAGTTCGCGAGCGTCCCGAGCTGCAAGATCGAATTCTATTATTACCACTCGTGTTCGTATCGGCTTCTGCTTTTGATTTTCGCCTTTTCGCGAGACGCTGGGACAGTCGCCTCCGGGATCGAAAAGGAAAAAGAACAGAAGCACGCTTACGGTGCGAGTTTTTTGTTCGTCGATCGGATATATTTCGGTCCCACTGTCATCGCGTATTCCAGATGTGAGCGGGCTCGCGCGCGCTCTCCTGCACATACGCGCGAGATAAATTTTGCGCGGATGTATTTTAGGTGCACGAAGAAAGGTGCGGCCCGCGGGGATGAAAAAGGGGGAAAGAATTAGAGGGCCGAGCTGGTGAAAGCTCGGGAGGCGTTGTGCGACTCGAGCGCGCAACGAATCGATCGAGCTTCCTTTCGGAAAACGAACGCTTGCATGTCGCAAACAACATTGTGGAAGATTGAAAAAGAAAATCGACGAGACAGAAAAATACAGATATTCGGAGGAGTAGAATAAGATTTGGTCGCGACAGAGCCGCACGTAGGCGCGTCTGGAAAGTGGCGAAGTTGCGATGAAATTGAACGAGGTCAGACGGTTATCGTGAAAAATGTAGCGCGATTAGCGCATAATTAATTTCCTCTTGCGTCAAGTTGCATAAATTTCGCAGCTATAAATACATCCCACGGAGATCTAAGGAAAAAGGCAGACGTCCACACTTTCCACGATATCGTCGGAGTCTCGCAGGCAGTTTCTTCGAACCAGTACAAGGAAATACATATATTAATTATGGTTTTTCGCTCGGTGGCGCGCGCATTGTCAGGCCACGCGATAACACAATCTCGGAGAGCTTCGGCTCTAACCGATTTTAGCCGCGAACGTTCAAAAATCGCGACCGGCTGCCAAGAATCCTTTTCGACGGAAGATAACGCCGTTTGGCCGGGGCCCAGGTTTACGAAGCTACTGGAAATAATGATGAAGCTTGACAGGACTATTTCGAAGCCGTGGATACACGTGGCACAAATCCATAGCAGAGTCTTCTGCTACCGATACCCTTCTTTCATGGACGTTCCATGTAACCGCAGGTTCTACCAAGCAAAGTGACCGTTCCCCCAAAAATTGTAACAATTCGTAGGACGTTCGTGCACACTCATAAGCTACTTTGCAAAATTGAATTATCGAGTCCCGGGCGCCTACGGTTGTAACGTTGGATGGACAGCATTGATCGGCTCGCTCCTGGAATTGTAAAAAATCAATCTTTTCATCCCGAATATATCTTGCATACGGTGTTTTGTTTAACGCTGCATTAGTCTCGATCGTTCCCGGAATCGTTTAGCTTCCGAGTCCTCGTTCGCGCGGAGGAATTAAGAATGTTTAATTTCTGACGCGCCGACGCCTTGGCAAACTAATCACTGACATATGCGCGGTGCCGCGGAAATTAAATTAAAGATCCGTTTCTATAGTAGCGAGGAGGCCGACAAAGGGGACGGTGCCCGAGGGGTCGATAATTAGCGAGTGAGAATGGTAGACAAACACTGGTCGCGTTCGGAGCATCTACGTAAGTGAAACACGTGTTTTCGAGGGTGACACTGACATCCATCACTCGTTCCGTGCACGCCCACGTCTCGGACGATGCCTTGCCGTTCACTCTTCTACTTATATCCGGGCCCTTTTCGTTCGTCCTTTTGCCTGCGACAATTTGTTTCGCCCCTCGCCTCGGTATCGTTTTCGCGAATTTTCAGTCACCGAATTAGCCGATTCACGGCAGAGGCGCATCAACCTTGTTACTCGATGACGTTCAGTCGCATTTCGAATAACAAAAATTCGTGAGATCGCGCCTTTGAAATACCAAGCGATCGACATTAAACCGTTACCGGCTTTATTCCGCTCGACCATTCGTTCGGTCCAGATTGGAAAGACGTTCGAGAGAGGAACGAGGAGAGTAACGAGGGGAGCAACTGCATGACCTGTCGCTTTAAATTTTCGCAGATCTCCGCGGATTCAGCGCTCTCAAAGGGACGCGCTCGTCATAAAGTGCGCTAAACGTCTCGCAACATCACGGGCCGAACGTTATCAATTACCGTCACGGTGAAATTGCCGCAATCAATCTGGATCGCGAGCACCGCGCCGACTCCCGCTATTTCGCGAACATAATTCACCGTCTGTGACGGGGAGTTCGCCGGTGATCGTCTCACAATGAGCCCGCTGTTGATCCGCTAGGAAAGCGAAGCTGTTCCTCTTCCTTTCGTTTCGGGGACCGGGATCGTCTTTCTCGAGTTTCCACGGCGGATCCCGCGAATCCAGGAGGAATAAATCGTTGCCGGAAGATCGAGTGGGTGCATAGATCTGCGGATCGTCGCGTGGAACAGCATTTCACGCACGCACACGCGTGAACGTCGCCGTGCACGCAATATTATGAGACTTTTTCTCCGGGCGCGCACGGTGATGAATGGCCGAGATCAAAGGGCCCGACTTGTGTAGTCATTTTACACGCGTGTAATACACGTATTTAAGACCGAGGAGACCGGGCTGGTGAGCGCGTGTGCGTGTCCCGTCTTCTCGCACATGCTACGCACAAGGAGGATTCCTGCGGGGACATCGGAACTCTTACTTTTCGCTAATTCGTCCTCGGCTCCCAATCATCCCGCCAATTCGCTGCCTGGTAATTCGGTTTTTAAGATCGGACGACACGATACACCACAACACTCGGTCCACCTGCGCTAACACGGCGCGAATGAAACGTTTGTCGTCAGAAATGTCTTTCGGTAACTTTTCATGTATCTCTCAATTTAACAAATAATTTGCCACAGCAAATGTTTCACCGCAATCAACGGGAGTACATTGTAGATCATCACTTTCCTCTGTGTTCACTACAATTCACAATTATTTTTTATATTGGGAGATGGATGAAAATTTACCGAACGAGGAGCGAATTCATCTTCCGCGGTTAACAGATTGATCTCCGAATGATTTAGTTGCTTGTGGTTCGAAAGTGTGGACATAGCTTTGTGCGGTTTACTACTGACCCGTATAGAATTTCTCGAAGTCGAGGTTTCCGTGCACAGGAGACCGATGTTGCGAGGGACAAGAATAACAGTGGTTCGGAATGATGTTGTAAAAGAGACGTAAGAACAACATACTGAACGCTTTTCTGTATATACTGATCTCTCGCTGGTTGGTCCTCCGCGGAAACCGCGGCATCCTCCTCGCAATTTTCGGAGATGGCGTTGACAGAAACATCGTCCTCCTGGAAAATTCGTCGTGCTTATAAATCCATCGGACGAGCGGTTTATCCCCTCATTAATTACTCACCTACAAGCGAGAGCCAACGGAGCAACGTATAAACCACGAGGCTTGTTCCTCCAGTTTAACGACCGCTGCTCCCTCGCGATCGAACGATCGTTGGCAAAAAGACAGGGCCTTTAATGTAACGCGGCTCATTAAGTCCAAATCGTTGGAGTTTAACGGGCCACGTCGGGGTCGTTCCACGAATCTGCGAGCCACTCGGCAACCCATTCCCGCGGCGGGTTCGTTCCCCGAAAACCCTTTCGCCGATCGAACCTTGGATCGTTTGAAGGTTCATCTGACCTCGGAGTTGTCTGAAAGCTTCGATCATTCGATAAAGCGTACGCAAAATCTCCGAACAGGCGCCATTTCCTTCCCTCCTCTTCTTTTCCTTCAAAAGATATTCTATCCCTCGACGAAGGTCGCGAATGGCGTTTCGCGCCTCCGCAAAGAAATTCGGCGTTAGGAGGCGATTCGCAGGGATGCGAAGAAATATGGTGAAAAAAATGGCGGACGGTGGGTGCGCGCAAAAACGCGTCTCTACGGTCGGCGTGGCGGCGTCGCAGCGTCGACGAAACTCTTGTTCCAGGAATCGCAGGGCCCTCCTTTTCGCCGTGCGGTTTTCTTCTTTGCTGCTCTCTTTTTCTCTGCAGTACTTCCACGGGCTCGCTCGGTGCGCAGAAACAGAACCAAAGGGAGCACGAAGAGGGCCGCATAAATTTCTTCCCCGCGGCGTCCCTCTCGCGGCCGGAAGAGGAGTCCCCGGTTAGGGCTGCTGGGATCCATCCGCCTCCAACCCTAGAATTTATAACGATTTTATTGAAAAAAGAAACGAATTGTTCTCACATCGGTATATCTACCGAGCAGTCTCATCGTTTAAAGACGGTACCAAATAGTCGAGTATTGTCAGGTCGACTCTAGAATTTTCAACGAAATCAAGATGCAGAAAAATAAATCAATCGCGTTAGTACATGGTGAACCCGCTTAAATTTAGCGCCGAGCAAATTAGGTTTAGCTACAGAGACGGTCAAGAATGTTCGAACAGCGTGTCGCTGTAACACCCTGTTCTAAGTGGCCCTATATCACGAAACACGGAAGAAACGCGCCAATTGGCCTGACAATTTGTTTCGGGGATAATTGAAAGATAGGACGCGTAGGTGGATTCCAGTCGGCTTCGAGCCCTCGTCGGGGATGGTCGACAGTGTAACTTCGTTCCGCCTGTCTCCCGGTTAAAGATAGCCGATCTTATTATGCTCGTAACGGGTTGTTATGTTCGGTTACTCGGGTGTACGGAATCCCGGTGGGTTTGGAATGCAGTTAGGGGCAATTCCTAGGGCATCGCTTCGCTAATTAAGGGTTGTTACACGCTGGCTCGAGCGGACAGGAGAGCGCAGCACGCGGCACTCCACCACCGTGTACATCTGCATCTCGTTAAAACGAACCCCGGCGCCAGGTGTAAGCCCCGATGCGGTCTATATTATCGTTGCGTTATGTCGGCGGCTCGCCGAATCTAGATTGCTCGGACCCCTTCGTATGCTGGATCCAGTAATCGAAATCGTGCTGCTCCTTTCGCGGCGGAAAGAGATCATATTCAAATTGGACTTGAGTATATTGGGGTCCACCTTAGCCACCGGCCGCTATAATAAAAGGGTAGCTTGATTAAAAGCTGCTCCAGATACTTTTATAGGCTTCTGGTCACGCACAGACCACTGCTCTACGAGGCCAATTCTTGAACACCCGATTGTCCACAGAAGGTTTAACGGTACTATTTCCTGTGGTCTTCGCGTAACGAAATCGTTGAGAATATTTTTTTCTTAAAACAGTACTGCCCTGCAAATCAAATGGATATCTGTTACATTAGAAACGACAGAGAGACTAATGGGTCTGCAAGAAGTACTTTCAAAGATATACTTGAAAAATTGCTAAATAAATTCATACGTGGATCTTGAGCATCATCAATTCTACGGTTACAAAAGTGGTCGGTTTTTCAAGGGTTAACGGTAGTCTTCTCCTCTGTTTCGGGAACTAGAGAGCAACGCGTCCGAATTGGGTGGCGATCAGCACCAGCAGCAGCAACAACAGCAGTCCCAGCACCAGCACCAACAGCAACAGCAGCAGTACGGCGAGGTGAACCAGTTGGGGGGTGTGTTCGTGAACGGTCGACCCTTGCCGAACGCGGTCAGGTTGCGAATAGTGGAGCTTGCACAGCTGGGCATCAGGCCGTGCGACATCTCGCGGCAGCTGCGGGTCAGTCATGGTTGTGTCAGCAAAATCTTGGCCCGGTACCACGAGACGGGCAGCATACTGCCGGGCGCGATCGGCGGCAGCAAGCCCCGGGTGACCACCCCGAAGGTGGTCCAGTACATCAAGCAGTTGAAGCTGAAAGATCCAGGGATCTTCGCCTGGGAGATCAGGGACCGGCTGCTTTCCGACGGCGTCTGCGACAAGTACAACGTGCCATCGGTGAGCAGCATTTCCAGGATATTGAGGAACAAGGTCGGCGCGGCGACCGCGATCCATCATCATCCCCATCATCCAGCGCATCATCACCATCATCATCATTTGTACGCGGCCGCGGCTGCCGCGGGGGCCGCGCTTTGCCCTGTCCCTTACCCGCCGACGCCTTATCACGCGACGCCGCCGCCGGTTACGCATCATCATCATCATCACCACCACCAAGGTTGGTAGCTCGAAATTCCTCCCTTTCCTCGCGCGCTCCGTACGGTGGTCCAACGTGCGATTCCAGCCGAGCAAACATCAGTCTTTTCGATTAGTTAGAACTCGCCTGGAACTGCATTTTATCATTAAGTTTACGGGACGCGTTCTAACATTTATTTCTTTGAGTATGTATAACGACTAAAACTTTGGGTAGAGATACATTCTCGTTATTTCAATAAAATAATGTACAACAGTCGCTTTTAGTGCTCCGTAAACCTAGTGTTAATCCAATGTGCGTCGCATAGTGGCGAATATCCTGGTGAAAAGTGTCGACGCGAAAATATGGACTCTTCGAATTTATTTGTTGTAGTTGGTGTTCGCGAGACTTCCATGCACGATAGGTACTCGGACGGCTTTAATGCTACGTGAATTTTGGACAGGATTTCTGCGATGTTCGCCACTGTGCGTCGGTTTCGAGCAGGAATTTTGCGCGGGTCGCTCGCACGCGATCTCCCGGCAAACTCGATGCTCGAAACGACAAGCTACCGTCGCGCAGCCGGAGCCGGGCATCACACAGAAAGACTGATGCCAGCTGAATCGAATTATTCGTACGCGAATGGTATATCGGTTGCTGTCAGAAGAATCGGGTGCCGTCTCCGCTGGTTCGCGACACGATACTAAAATCTAGCTCCGTTCGACGACGACTGGCGCGAGTTGACGTTGTGCGTGCGTTCAGTTTTAGCAGCGAGCTCGCGGGATATCAGGCAACAGTCGGGTCTGTTCCTTCCATCGTGATACCGAGCGGTGCTTAGCGAATGTCGAAAACCAAGAACCACGTTCCTACCAATTCGGTACCGGTGCGTTTCCAGTTGGGCCGACGACGCCGAGCAAGCTGTCGCCTTCGTCGCCAAGCCCAATCCACGCCGGCCATCAGCCGACCACCACGGGCAGCCTTCACTGGCCTAGTCCGCACACGGTCCACGACATTCTCGCAACCAGCTGCAATCTGACCAATTCGCCGTCCTCTTCGTCGCCGACGTCGCCGCTCTGCGTGTCGGCCAACAACAATCATCATCACCATCAGAGCAACGAGAACGTTGCGGGTAATAACAACAACAATGAACAGGAGGGTTACCATCATCCGCATCACCATCACCATCATCATCAGCAGTATTACGCGTCCGCTCTCTACCATCATCATCATCACCACCATCACGGGGACACCGTGACGCCAGTGGTCACAGCCTCGCCGGTCCTCGCCGTCCAGTCCATCATGATGCAGTCCTCCGCGGCGAGTAGTCAGCCCGCTAGTCCCTGTAACTGAGACGGTTCAATTAGGACGGTTTTGACAGTGCCATCGAAAGGAGTTTCATAGACTTACCTTGCGAACAATAGGAAAATTGAAGCGCTGTGAGTAGTGCGAGTGCAACGACGCGATATATCCACGATAGATCGTTTCCCATCATTGACTCTGGAAACGAAGGATAAACAGCAGAATCGTTTCGAGTGACTGTGAGACCGACGATCAGAGAACGTTATTATAGTTGATCGGTGTCTCGAACGATGAACTGTATCATCACCAGTATTATATGTTTTGATCGTCGTTTGCCATTGATTAAACGCCAATAATGCCTTTTGCGAGTGCCATAAAGAAACTACTACATGATATTGTATATTGTAATTGACCGTGTATGCGAATAGACAGTGGTGCAAACGTTGTCGAAACTTTCAGAAAGGTTCTCACACGTTGTTCACGGTTTTTCGCTCTTAACGCGCGTATTTTTAATCATGTTTCTCCGATAATTTGCATGGATTTCATGAGATAATTGTTACACGGGAGCGTTGTATGTTCTCGAGAAAGACAGTGATCGACGCGCGAATCACCGTGAAAGAACTATGTTATACATACATGTATATCGATGTTATTCGAGCGACGGACGAGTGCCGATCGCTTCGCGATTACGTGACTGTAATCCTCTGTCATGCTTTTTTTATGAAATGTAACTTTTGCCATTGGGAAATATATATTTTCCATCGAGTTAACTGGCAGAGCGTTCCTTTTACTCCTTCAACGCCTGGCAGCGAGCTAATCCCACTGTCCGGGACAGTCGTCAGGTAAGTCGATCAAGTTTGTATCGAGCGTGGCTGCAATTAACAGTATAAATTTAATAAAGGATTAGCATCAAATTACTTCGGAACGACCGAAGAATTAGATGGTAACGATGCGTCTCGGGAACGTCTCTAGCTCGCGCTGCACCGCCACTATAATTAAACCGAAATTTTTCCGCGTCCGACATTAATCTGCAACCTAGCTCACGGCTCAGTTGGCACGCTGAAGAGCTCGAGAATACAGCGGTGCTTTAGATTCCTCGCGATTCCGGTATTTACATCTTGGCACGCCACGCGGTACCTTCGGCTACAGTTCTTTAGGGCCGCGAACCGTCCAAATGGCTCTCCACCGAAAGACCCATTGTTCCCTTAGCAGGAAGTTGAGAATCTCGATTTGCGTGTCCACGAAACCTTGGGGTACCGCGAGTCGAAAAGCTAAACTTATTTCGTTTCTGTTGGTTCCGTAGAAAGTGTGCTCGATCTTAACACTTTATCTACCGGATACACTGAAGATACACGAAATATTTCGTCCATAGCATTGTACGGCGAAACCTTGATGACGAGATATCTCGTTTATAGCATCGTTTCGTCGACATCGTGGAAGCGAGACGTCTCGTCCATTGTAATGAAAGGGTTACAAGAATTTTCAATCATTCTGCTGTACCAAGAAGGAAGCTTAAAAGTCATAGTTCATACATAGAACAATCTTTCTAATAATCTTAATAGACTTTCAAAAGTTATGAAATAATTGCCGGCGGATAATGTGTTAAGGGTTTTATGAGTCGAAGACCACAGTCTTAGGAGAGATCCGATGGGGACCGCGATAGTCTACGATAGTTGCAGCCAAAGTCAATCTCTCACTGCGATCTGTTTAATTGCCGAGACTTCCGCGAGTCGAGAGGGAAGTTTTAGAAGCCGCGATCGAAGAACTGTCGGGGCCATCGGGATTTAGTTGTGCGTGCCTCCGCAATCGAGTTCGCGATCGATTGGCGCGCACAAGCTGTGTATTCATTTCGATTAGACGTTTGAACGTGGACGGTGAAAGCCCTCGGAGACCACCATTTTCTTTCTACGACGGTTCTTCGAGGCTTTTGCATCTTGCATCCTCCAAACGAGATTTGTTACGGATTTCCTGATGCAGGCGCATCTTCGACTTGTTAACGAACCAGCTGCGGTTTCCGGAAAGCCTTACATATCCGGATGTCTTTCCACGGATTCCTCTAACTTTTCCCATCGTAATTGGCGTTTGTTGACTTCAGACGCGTTTCCCCTCGGTCGCTTGTCGACTGCGACTTGTAAGATGCCCGCGTAACAACCGATAGAGCGCGGGCTGCGTGATTAATGCTTCCATTTCGAGTAATCGAAGCCCCTTCTGCGTAATCGATGATAACGCGCGTGCAACGTTTAATGAGCTGCGATATCGTTCTTAATGCGTTCGCGATTGCAACGAAATCAATCTTGTCCTCTCTTGTTTTTCCAGAGAAACGATGCTCTACGAAAAACAACGCAGTTAAACATTTAAGTTCGGGGTAAAGTACTCTCGTTGCGGGTACCGCTAGACAATTGCATGATAAAACGAATCGAACATGAAGCTTTCCCCCTTCGTCGAATTATCTGCCAATCGCTTTACCTTTCCTGTAGAAATTGTGAAGCACGGTTCGATGCGAAAACAGCAAGAGGAGTCGCCCTTAGCGCGCGCGCGCAATCCAAGTTATAAAAGCAAACGGCCCGGCGATGCCCAATCAGCGTTGATCGAGCGTGAAATCCCTCCTCTCCGACGAAATTAGACACCCACTCGACGTTCCCATCTTCACGGGACTTGGCCACAATAACCAATGATAGTTTTTCCAATGGAAGATCGTAGAGACCCTCGTAAACTCCCTCGGGATTCGATCCTCGGGTTTGCGGTGTTTGGATCCATATCTTGATCCATCTTTTCAAATTCTTCATCCATTTCTTCAGCTTCTGCTCCTTAATCCCTTGCTTTACGATCTCTTGTGTCAGACTTGTGCCAGACTTTCAAATAAAACACTTCATATCAATAATAAAGTTACACGAGATATTTCGTCCATAGCATTGTACGACGAAATCATGGTGACGAGATATCTCGTCCATTATAGTGAAAAGGTTAATGACTGTAGTTCAGAGAGTCCTCTACCGTGCACGTTCCGTGTTTGTTTTGGAGAAAATGTCTTGGACCGTTCGATCAGAGGATTTCTTCTAAATTGTCGAAATTAAATCAACTTTATTGGTCTTCGAGGAACGTTACCATGCCCTCTGAAGTGACGGAATGATCTCGAAAAAGAACGTACTCGGTGGGCGACATTCACGAGCTGTTTCCGCGTAAAAGTCCCTCGACTGTCGGTCCAGCTTTCGACATGTAGGCGCGATCGTGTTTTTCTCCTGACATTTAGGAGCGCATAACATAATGAGGACCGTTGCGGCGTGACGGGCCGTCCCTTTGAAATACGAATATCCCCTTTCTACTCTGCGGTAAGATGGCCCGCCCCGTGACTCTATTACTCTAGTCAAAGGAGCGACAAAACCTGCCCGCAAGAGCTACTTCTTTGGAAATCGTTCAGTGTCGGCTTTCTTCGGTCTCATTAACCGCGCGCCCCTCTTATTAACCAATGGGAACCAAAGGGAAAAATTGGTGGGAATTTCTTTCTCCCGAGAAACTGTGGAGGAAGTGCCCTTTAGAGGTAAGGAACACCTAGAAACTGTTTAAAACGTTTGGAATCACTTTAGGTGTCGTCAAAGGATTTTCTCTTCTAATATTCTAAACTTGCTCTAACTCTAAAGTTGCGCGTCAACATTTGTTACGCACTGTTGCATAAGTCAAGGCGTTGGGTCGAAAGAAAATTTTGACTGTAGCTTTTATTATACATAGAACAATAGAAGAATAGATAGTAGTGTATCTTGTGTATTTTTCTTTAATTTAAATATTCTATAGAAACTGCAAGCATTTCTTTCTTTTTTCAGCTCAATCTGCGCCATTATCGCCAAGAGGGTCGTTCAAATTCGTGCTGCATCAAGAGGGATCCAGTCTAGCCATTTTGTGAGCAAGAAGAAAAAGAAAAATGTACAAATGTTCCTTAAGACTTGTAAAATAAAGGCCAGATTCCAAAATTTATTTTGATTTAATTCTTTTATGAGAAATAATTGCAAACCCTCGGACCGATACTTGAAATATTCAAAGGTCTATATTCTTAATAATATCATTGTTGAATTAAAATCAGTATTTTAATAGTGATTTCGAAGGTTGAAGCGGCAATAAATAGTTTTATGAAGTTTTTAAGCACAAGAGAAAAAGTGACGGCGGCCCCGTTACTCGTTCCAGGGTTAAAATATGGCTACTTGTACGGGTAGCGTGCGGTGTTTCGGCACGCGGGTCTCGCGAACTCCGTCGCGCTCCATTACAAACTCCGCCACGACCAAGATGCGCTAATAAATTAACGGGTAAATAAACCCGGCGAAGAAAGGGAACAGTTCCGCGCGTATCTGGCTCGCTTAGAATAGAATAGAATGTATTAGAAGTGTACGCGCGATTAATGGACCGAGAGCTCCTACGGCTTTCCATCCCGAGCGTCAAACGTCGACCACAGAATGCTCGATTTCCTGAGAACGAGGGCTAGCGATCATCCTGACGAATGCACTTTTGCTACACTCGAAAACCTCTGAAAGAGCTCCACTGTAGCCGGAGACTTTCTTCCGAGGATCCAAATCCATTGCGACGGAAGTAGTTTCATTATTCCGTTTGGAACTTGGCAACGGGAGCCGCGTCTTACTCGACGAGAAATAATCGCTATTCAACTTTGAATTAACGAGAAATACAGCTGCATGCTGGATAAAGATTGTCGGCCATTTTGGTCCGCGGGCCATCTCCGACTCTGGAACAGTTGCGCGACATTCAATCCATAATCTATAATTAGTTTATTAACTATTGGTGAGTAAAGTGTTTAGAGACATGAGAAAGACAATTGGCCAAAAGAGGATCTATTGAACCTACCAGTTTCCAGAAGGCTTAGGTTAGTTAGTCTGGAGTACCGAAACAATAGTGATCGAATGAAAGACAGCAAGTACGGAGGAAGAGAGGAACATGAAAGCGGGGTGATGCGTGGTAATTAAGAAAGCGTCCCGTTCCTTTCGTCTGGAGGCGAGTCGGTCCGCGTTTTCCATTCGGTGTACAAATAGCTCGGATACCCCCGACCCCTGTCGGCTTCTCTCATGTCTCCGCGACGCTCTACGTCGCGACGCGTCGCGTCGCACGCTTCACGCTTCCGCGCTACTCGATGCCGAGCCTTGTCGGTCCCACTTTTAATCTCTTTCTATTCCCATTTCGAAGCCTTCTGCTAATAAGAATCGCCTGCCTAACGATCGATTTATTTCGAGCTCCCCGGGGAACCAATCCGATTCCATTCAACGTCATATCCATAGTTTTCGCTCATTTTTCAATGTTCCATATCCAAAGCATTCTCTTCAGGTAAACTGCTAGGTCTAGTCATAAATAATTTCCATTCTGGTATCAATTGTATTTATCTGTAAAATGAACGATGGTTATTAATATCTTCATCAAATAGATTTTTGTTATTATTTTTATATGGCCAGACTGCGGATTTTTATGCAATATAAACTTGATTTTAGAACAACTGTAGAATATAGAAATTCTTCAAATGTTTTTACTGTGTTGTATCTGATTTACGCGGTCTATTCGTGACTCTTTATTATCGAAATTTTCGAATGGCAAATTTCGAATTGAATTGACAATAATAAAATACCTAAAGAATTTCTCCTTCTTTCTGGATCTCCTGATTGTGTGCCGGTGGATGATGATGAATGAATCGTAGTATGTACTCTGTGGGATAAGACGATTGGAACGAGATGAAGTATTTGGTGGAATTCTGGAAGAAAAATCGTATGCAATTTTAGTTGGAGGTTTACGCGTTACAGATGCAGCGGGCAATTCCGAATCGTATTTAGGCGCAGCTTCCGTAAAAAGATGACTATTTACCATTCCGAGTGTCTATTTCGCCGGAGTTCTCTAGAAAGAGAAGAACGAAGGATAGAGACGACGGCGCAGAGACGCATTAGCCATATTCCGAGGTTGCATGGCGGAACGCCCCTTTCATGCCATCCCCTCCTGCCCTCGAATATTACCGAGAAGATAGAAACTCTCGGCGAATCTGCCGAGGAAGCTTCGAAACCGCGTTCCACATGTAAATTGCTTAATAAATCGCCGCGTTTAATCATGCTACTCCCTGCCCCTTGTTTTTCCATTGCTAGATCAACTGGCAACGAGATCCTCCCACTCCAAAATGAAAAAAAGATCATTCTAATATAACAGTTAATTACAATTACATTGTAGTTTCTTGAGCATCCGAAATTTTAATGCAACGAAGTGCGTCCCCTATTACATAGTCCGATTCTCGAAACACCCATCGATTTATCGATCGAAGATTACAAATTTTGTTCTCGCGAGAAACGCAGCTATTTAATTCCATCACTAGCGGAAACAGTTATTATATGTGGCGCGATGTATAATGATTTATTGATTATTAATGAACGAGCAGTCAATTAATGGCCTACTATTTTTTCATTGCTCAGATTGAGATTTTAATGTACGCCGCGCGCCTCCTGCTAGACCGATCTTCGAAACAGCTATCGATTTATCGATCGAGAGCTACAGTTTGAGAACATCGAATTCGTGAAAATGAAATTGATCGTGGGCACGTGGGTTAATCCCATCGCTAGCGGAAACGGTCATTGAATAGCGCGATGTACAATGATGTGTAAGGAATTTGGCGATGAGCACCGAGTAATTGAAGTCATTTCGCACAGAGCTCGTGCCATGATCGTCGGAAGAATGTGCGAGAAACGTCTGAAAGATGGCTACCACCTGAAATAGATTCCATGTCCAATTGAAATTTCAGGAAATTGTAATTCCACGAATTAAGTAGCGTTCAACTTACTGATAAGCTTTATTAATAGTACGTAAACTTGGTAAAAATATTTCTGAAATAAAATTAAACAAATTTCAAATAATCATGTACATAGAAGAATGTTCTTTTGAACTTATTTCAGCGCGCTCATTAAATTCTGCTTAGTCTTCTCGATATTGTCGACGGGACGAAAAATAAAGATAAATAGTCCAACCCTAAGACAGAATATAACTCGAGTACTTATTCTTAATATTGCTATTTGAAAAGAAAAAAAATAGTAACCGCACAGTCGGAAATATACAAACTTGCATTGAAACTGAAACTGTGTTACATCAGTTGGAGATGTTTGAATTCATACATTTTATTCCACCATACACGTGTAAAGCATTAAATTGTTTATTTAACGCTTCTCTTCGTCGCATACGTATTAAAAGACAGACACTGTGTTACAAAGGAAAAGATGAGCGTATTATTATACATAATTTTTCCATTCTAAAAATCTTCCGACTTACTTAATTTTATCGTATTTTGTGGACATACTTATTCTTCCACCGAGTTACTCCGTTCTACATTGAAATGTGATTATTACTTAAGTGATACGCTACGAATAGTCATAATAGAAATATGTAACATTTAAAAAATATTGGATTCTGATCAACTGCATCTACTCTCTTATGTCTACGGGATAATTTGAACGGGACTCGTCGACGCAACATGAAAAAATGAGTATGCAATCCGATGATGGAGAATGAATTTATGTACTATGTGAGAACAAGTAGAAAGTGATAATTCTTTCGAAAAATTGTAAAATTTATCCACACGCGTCAAATATGAAGTAAGAAAGACTCCATCGTTTTCTTCGTTGGACCATCCAATGTACGTAATATGTACAAGCATCGTAAGTACATTTAATACTAGCCATTATTTTCGTCCTTCGCTTCCTCTACTTGTACTTCCTCCTTCTTCTCAAGTTCGTTAGAGTTATTATCATAATTCTCATCCTTCTCGGATTTCACCGAAACGTCCGCCGTTTCGTTATTCTCGGACTCAGAGTTCTTTTCCGGATTTGGATCGCGATTCTCCTCTCCTTCTTCCGCGGATTGCTGTACTTCTGCCGTCGCGTTCAGCGATGTGGATCCATCAAAGTTCTGTTGGTGTTTTCCGAGGCCTACTTGTACTTCTATCAATTCCAACTCCTCGACCAATGCTTTCTCCCGTCTCTCGATTTCCTCTGTCAAATAGAATACGTAGTTAATGGGGGAAGTTAATTTATTAACCCTTTGCACTCCGAATTATTGTTCAATTTTATTGCCAACAACTCCCTACTATTTTAAATGTTGTATTTGAAATCTACTTCAAAGGACAGATTCTTGACTACTACTTCTCTTAAACAATCTTGTTTACCAATTATATTAAATATAGCTCTCAAACTTTGTTGTAATTTATATTTGTTTTTAACTAAAAAATAAGAAATTAAATAAAAACCCATTTCATTTACATTTTTTTTTCTCTGATGTCGAGTCACACTCGACAAAGGAGGCAAAGGGTTAACCCTGTAAAAGCACAGAAAATGTTACGGGAGTCTGAGAGACCCCAGTGTGTACCATGAAGTTCTTTTGCAGATTGAGCCAGAAGAATGTCAGTTTGTGGGTGTTTGCGTTTCGGTGCATAATAGATAGGAGGCTGAGCTCGAGTTTTAATGAACGATGCAAGCGGCAACTGTGCAGCACGCCAGTCCTGGAACTGCCGACTGCGTGCCAACTTCGCTTCCAACGCTCGTACTTCTGCTAATTGTCGTTTACGTGACAAGAACAACTGTTGCCTCTCCCTTCGTAGTTCTTCCTTTTCCTTCCTTCGAGCCTCTTCCACTCTTGCCTCCACTTCCGCTTTTTTATCTTCCTACAAAAATATACAGCACTTAAAATGATATTACAGAACACATGCGCAATACTAATGGAAAGTGTACTTTTGCTTTAAGTTTGGTTTCCTCCTGCCGAAATTTCTGTAGAGTGCCTAAAAGAGCACCAAACATCCTCTTATTCCTTTGTCTACTTCTTTCATCTATTCTTTCCCTTCTAATTACTTCCTGTCTAGATGGAATTTCCCTAGGGGTTGCTATTACTCTTGAAGACACAGCCGGCTGAAATAAACATTAATTAATCTATAAATGAATAATATATTGCTTGCCGCATCGTATGTGGCACTACCTTGATAACAGTATCATCTTCATCTGCACTATCGTCAGCATTGGAAGGAACTCGAGCACTTAAACGACTGAAAACTGTCTTTGGTTCTCCATTAGATCCCTGCCATCGACGTTTTCCACCACCAGGTAATTCATTATTAACAAAATCCGATACAACACGCCGTCTGTCCTCTTGCAGTGGTCTCTTTTGTGATAGCCTACTGAAAATGCATTGCAAATAAATACATTATACAGCAAAACAATGAAACCGTTTATTTATAGTCTTGTGCAATACGAATCGCGACATTAGCATTACATAACATTAGGATTTATCAAAATGTTAAGATTAAATTCAAAAGAATGACATGAAGTTGATCAAATAGCTCTATGTATATAGAAACCTCGAGTGGGAAAGATAGGTTATGTTTGTAGACAACAGTGTTTTATTGTATGATCAATGAATTATCGAATAAAACATTTTGTTTGAAGTGAATACGATTTCGCGATCATTTTAGGGAATGTTTCGCTAAGTATTTCGCTGAATCGAACCTGGGAGGCGGTTGTATTGGACCATTTTCTCCGTCGGGAAGATCCCGGCCAAGAATCTTCCGGATACTCCGATCGAGTCCTCGAAGACCATCCCTGGCGGCTTCTAACTGTGCTTCTAATTTATCGGCGCCCCAGGCCTCTTGTGCATCTAATTTTCTCATCTATTTAATTTCGCCACATTCACTGAGACCACAAAACCAATTTATTTAACAACCCACAACGATTGTTGTCGAACCGCATCACTGTCGCTGGAGCCACCTACAATGTCGTTCCCTTTTTCCTAATCGATAAACCTTGGGATTTTTCTTGTACCCGTAGATCGGAGATTTAGTAACTTTCCGATGGAGCCAGACCAATTCCAATAGTAAATCATTGGATTGCTGTGTTACCACACCAGATCACACGAATCACGAATCTGAATCGATTTGTTATGAATTGACCTTAATGTTTAATTCGTCGCATTAAATGTAGATGGCCCACCTGGTACGATTTTAGAATGGCGCTACATTCAAATTGTGAAACTGAAGCAGTAGCAAAATTGATAATTTATGTTTATTGTAATTTAGGTTTATTGTTGTTATATACATATTTTTATAGGATAATATAGGATTAGAAAGTAATAGTGGCCGTTTTGTCTTTCACTTTTTCAGACATCCGGCAGACACCCTCTATGTTCCCGTTGGTTCCCGTCAAAGATCTATTGGCGGGCAAATTACAATTTACAACTGTTTACAACCTGTACACTGCTGTACACATTGTGTGACATTGTGTTCGAACCAGTTCGAACGCTACAGTGCCTTTACGAATAACAATTCCTTTTTTAATTTATATCATAATGTTTCTATTGAAAGTGTGATATTGTCTTATTTCTACTTTATGCGACTAAAAATTATATAACATGGCAAGTTTGCAGAATACCGGGAGATTCCGGGCAGAGAGATTCAATTTTAAGAATGATCAAAATCAAGAAGGAAATCCATCAGGGTATTGTTTTTATTTGTTTCTTATAAAAAATGGTGTACATATATTTTGTAAATTTTTATGATACCCTTCTATAGAGAGGCTTCAGGAGGAAGATTGAACGAAGCTAATGAAAATATCAGAGTAGATGGATTATATGGATTTCACAGAGTGACAGACAATAAAGAAAGAGTAGGATTTCTTATTAATATGCACGCAGTAAGTTGCATCGTGAATAATCAGTTATCTATTACTTTAATAATTTTGCTGCATTATTTCCAACACCGTGTTACTTTTTCTCGTAGACAGAAATCATAGAAGACGATAAAAGATTGCTCAGTGGAGTAGACTACTACTTCCTCGAAGACGACTGCACTAGATTTAAGATTTCTTATCCATATTGTCCATATTTTTATATCCTATGCAGAAAGGATACATACATAGAAGTATCCACTGGATTGAATAAAAAGTACAGCGGGCTGTTACACAAAGTGGAAACACTTTACAAAGAAGATCTTGATTTAGTAAGATCAACATGAAAACATGAAACATGTGAAAAACAACATTATATTTTTATATTTCTTTTATAGCCAAATCATTTAGTTGGTTTAAAACAAAAATACCTCAAACTGTCTTTCTTGAACACAGTGGACTTGATTAAAGTTAGACGTGATTTAATGAAAGCTGTGAAAGTTAATAAGGAAAGGGAAAAAAGTCATACTTATTATACAGATATGTTGTCGAGTGTGTTGAATAGAGATCTGGAGACCGCAATTGCCAAAAAACAAACTATAGACTTCACAGATAATGTTCTTGATATTAGGTATGCATTCTTAACATTACATCTTGCGTATGATAATATATATATTTGCATTCTTTGTACAGAGAATACGATGTACCGCATCATGTAAGAGTATCTATAGACATGAAAGTCTTTTGTGGTAATTGGTATTCTGTAAAAACAAGAGGAAACGAGTTGCCAATTATAACTAGAAGAGAGGATATCATTGAAACGATCGAGCCAATTGTGCTAGCATATGATATTGAAACTACAAAGCTGCCTTTGAAATTTCCAGATGCAAACACCGACCAAATCATGATGATATCCTATATGATAGATGGACAAGTACGTTTCTTTTACTAAGTATTTCTTACAACGTATTGCTCTATATCAGACTATGTGTTCATTTTTAGGGATACTTAATAACGAACAGAGAAATTATTTCGAAAGATATCGAGGACTTCGAGTACACTCCAAAGCCAGAATTCGAGGGTTTATTCACTGTTTTCAACGAGCCAAACGAAAAAGCCACGATCAAAAAATTCTTTGACCATGTAAACGACATTCGGCCACATATATTCGTCACATATAACGGAGACTTTTTTGACTGGCCATTTGTAGAAACTAGAGCAGCTTTTCATAATATGGAGATGAAAGACAGAATTGGTTTTTCGAAAAGTCGTGACGGAGTTTATTGCAGTAGACCAGCCATGCATATGGATTGCTTATGGTATTACGCAATTGATAGTTTGATCGAAGTAGTAGACCCTCCAATAACGCGGATTTGTATCGAAATTAATTTAACTTGTATTAATTCTGAGTTTTTTATAACATGGTGCAAATTTATCGCGTTATAGGAGCGTTGACTGTAATATTACATAGAATGTTGTTCCTGATTTTGTATTTGATGTAATGTATAGCTGGGTAAGACGCGACTCATACTTACCTGTAGGCTCTCAAGGTCTGAAGGCTGTTGCAAAAGCAAAGCTCAGATATGATCCCGTGGAGATAGATCCTGAAGACATGTGCAGATTGGCATCCGAAGAGCCAGAGGCTCTTGCAAATTATTCGGTTTCTGATGCAGTTGCTACATATTATCTGTACCATAAATATGTTCATCCTTTCATATTTGCCTTGTGCACCATCATCCCCATGGAACCGGACGAAGTAAGTTCTTCGATGCATAACCAATTACATTCAGGAACTACAGCTATTTGTCTACAGGTGCTTAGGAAGGGATCGGGAACATTGTGCGAATCCCTTTTGATGGTGCAAGCATTTCAAGCTAACATTATATTCCCTAACAAGCAAGAATCGGAGCTAAGCAAATTCACAAAGGACGGTCATTTATTGGATACGGAAACCTACGTTGGAGGACACGTCGAAGCTCTCGAATCTGGCGTGTTCAGAGCCGATATTCCTTGTCGTTTCAAAATAGTACCGAGCGCGGTCGACGAGCTAATAAACGGCATCGAAAATGCCCTAACGTATGCTCTACAGGAAGAAGAAAAAGTTCCGATGGAGATGGTCACAAATTTTGACGAAGTAGTTCAGGAGATCAAGGGGAAGCTGGAATCTATGAGAAATCAGCCGCTGAGATTAGAAAATCCTGTAATTTATCACTTGGACGTCGGCGCCATGTATCCAAATATTATTCTAACAAATCGTCTTCAGCCGTCCGCGATGGTGAACGAAACGGTTTGCGCCGCGTGCGATTACAATAAACCAGGGGCTCTTTGCCAAAGAAATATGCAGTGGATGTGGAGAGGAGAATATCGTAAGTAGAAAAAAAGCATTCAAAGACCGATGTAGTAACTCTCTATTAATTCTACACGACTGCGTTTCTTAATATCAGTGGCTGCGAGTTTAAGCGAGTACCAGAGAATGCAGCAGCAATTGGAAACGGAGAAATTTCCTTCGCAGTTTCCTGGCGGTGTGCGACGAGCTTATCACGAACTATCGAAGCAAGAGCAAGCAGCATTCGAGAAGAAGCGACTTACGGAATATTGTAGAAAGGCCTACAAGAAAGTTAAAGTGACGCGATTGGAGGAAAGGACGCAAACAATTTGCCAAAAGGAGAACTCGTTTTACGTCGATACTGTCAGAGCATTCAGAGATAGAAGATACGAATACAAAGCGCTCACTAAAGTTGCCAAACAACAAGTAGCAGCAGCGGTAGCGAAAGGAGATGCGGGTGATATTAAGTCTGCTAAAAATCGAGAAGTACTCTACGATTCGTTGCAACTCGCTCACAAATGTATCTTAAATTCTTTCTACGGATACGTTATGAGAAAAGGGTAGATATTTACTTGTTGTTTCTTTCTTGTGATTTGGAGTATTAACATTGTCTTTACTGCAGGTCCCGATGGTTCAGCATGGAGATGGGAGGTATAGTATGTTACACAGGGGCACACATTATCATGAAAGCCAGAGAAATTATAGAACAAGTTGGGCGGCCCTTGGAATTGGATACCGACGGAATTTGGTGCTTGCTACCCGCGTCTTTTCCCGACAACGTGGTGGTACACACCACTCATCCGAAAAAGTCGAAGGTTACGCTATCTTATCCCAACGCTGTTCTGAACTTTATGGTGAAAGTAAGTCTTACTCAAGTGCTTTTTAATCATTTTAATCATTTGAATCCTCCAATATTATGTATCGTATGTGTAGGACCAATTCACTAACGACGCGTACCACGAACTTGAGAGCCCCGAAACTCTAACTTACAAAGTTAGAAGCGAGAATTCTATCTTCTTCGAGGTGGACGGACCGTATTTGGCTATGGTATTGCCCGCGGCAAAGGAAGAGGGCAAGAGATTGAAAAAGCGATACGCCGTCTTCAATTTCGACGGTTCTTTGGCCGAATTGAAAGGGTTCGAAGTGAAACGAAGAGGTGAACTTCAATTGATTAAAATCTTCCAGACCTCCGTTTTTGAATCCTTCTTGAAAGGGAACACATTGGAGGAGTGCTATGCGTCCGTAGCTAAAGACGCGAATTATTGGCTCGACATTCTTTACAGCAAGTGTGCTGAAATGCCGGACACGGAATTGTTCGAGCTGATATCCGAAAATAAATCGATGTCGCGGAAATTGGAGGATTACGGGCAACAAAAGTCCACATCCATATCTACTGCTAAGAGGTTGGCCGAGTTTCTAGGTGATCAAATGGTGAAAGATGCCGGGCTAGCATGTAAATACATTATCGCTAATAAGCCCCAGGGTGCACCGGTCACTGAACGTGCAATACCATTGGCAATCTTTCAATCAGAACCAGCAATCAGAAGGCATTATTTGCGCAAGTGGTTGAAGGATCCAGGTTTGCAAACCGATAACATTAGACAAATCTTGGACTGGGGTTATTACATAGAGAGGCTTGGCAGTGCTATTCAGAAGATCATTACCATTCCGGCTGCGATGCAAGGAGTTTCCAACCCGGTGCCCAGAGTGAAACATCCAGACTGGCTGCACAAGAAGATAATGGAAAAGAGCGCAACGCACAGGCAGAGGAAGATTACGGATATATTTTCAGCGGTACCAAGAACCTTGGAGGAAGATAACGAGGACGACGAAGAAGCAGGGCCATCTGAACCACGGGATATCGAAGATCTGGCTGGTGGAGACCATCCGTTCAAGCGACCACTGCCGATAGTGCATAAAAGAAAAAGACAATCGGATAGCGAGGAAGAACAAGATAAGAATAAAAGTTGGAAGGAAGTCCTGGGTGCGCCACCACCTATGGGAACAACGAAGGAGGAGAGAATGAAATGGTTAGAGTTCCATAAACAGAAATGGGCCTACCAAGCGAAGCAAAGGGGTGAACATCGAAAGAGTAAGAGGAGTAAAGTATCCATGAACGATAAGGAACAAGTCAGCTGGGGTGTTGCAAGAAACACCGAAACGAACACTTTGGGTGGTTTCTTAAGAAAAGCACAGAAAAAATTGCTCACCTCGGCCTGGCAAATCATTCAAATATCCCCAACCAATGAACCCGGTTTGTTCAGGATGTGGGTGTTGGTCGACCATGAACTTCATCCGTTGCGTCTCGTAATACCTCGCATATTTTATGTGAACACGCGGAAACCGAAGCCTGATCCAGAATCTGGTAAGAAGGTATCCTGGACAAAAAGTTTGAAAGTTCTGCCTCGATCGCGGCCGATACATAACTTGTATCGTTACTGTGTCCCGGAAGCACTGTATCAAATGCACAGTCAAGAGTTGTTGGAAGATTTGAGTAAACCGGAAATAGAGGGAATATACGAGACGCAAGTGTCATTGGAATTTAGAGCGATTCTCCAGTTAGGTTGCGTATGCACGGTGGACCCGAAGGCAGCCAGGAACATGGTCGATGGCGCGGATACCTTCAACTTGAATCAATTGGAGTTCAAAAGTATCGCTGTGCAACCGTACCTCCCAAATGTTCAGAAAATTAATTATATTTTCCTGTACCATCACTGGAGCTCCAATCATCAGAGAGCACTCTGGGGACTTTTTTTAAATGCGAGTAAAAGGGTTCACATATTTGTCTTGGACTCCGTTACGTCGAATCAGATGCCTAATATGAATACACTGTACAGCCAAGAACGACAAATTGTTGTATCCATGAACGGAGAAGACAAGATGAAAACATTTCCAGAATCGCTGCAGTTTGTTCTGAGGTTTGAGACAAGTTTCCAGCAGGTCTGTCGTATTCTACAAGCGGCCATAACAGCGTATAAAAACGAGGGACACGGTGCAACGATATTTATCACTCAAACTGCTCTAGACAAAACAGCGCTGACGACTCAGATGCCATTGCTTAACGAGTTCCCGTTGATCAACACCCATGTCCAAGATATTGAGAATTTATACAACACAATCGAGTGGCAGAAAGTCGGCGCAAAAATAATGATCCGACATTATTTCAAGAGTCAGCAAATTCTCGATCTAATGGCAGAACAGTGTCGATTCTTCCATGCACCTATTGGAAACATTCCTGCAGATCCCACGCTCTTCGGTGCAGATCTGTTCTTCGCTAGGCACTTGCAAAAACAAAACTTCGTGTTATGGTGTTCAACCACAGAGAAACCGGACTTAGGGGGTAGCGAGAACGATGATAATAGATTATTGACAGACTTCGAAGAGGGCTCCCATTGTACTGCCAACAACCCCGGTACTTATTCCAGTGTATGCATTGAACTGGAAATAGACAGTTTAGCAGTAAACACCTTGCTACAGTATCATCATATTCATGATATCGATGGGACAAGTTCCTTCGTCGCGTTTCATAATCAACAAATGGCGTCTGTTCAAGCGAGTACAATTTATATATAGAAAAAACTAATCGTGTAAGATACAAAGCTAATTTGGTTGCTTGTTTTATAGGAACTAGCAACGGGTGATCCTATGGCAACTATAATCCCCAGCTACGATGAAACTGCGCTTTGCAGTCCTGCTTTCAAAGCATTGCGGAGTATGGTTAACGCGTGGCTATTAGATGTTTCAGTTTACAAGAACGTATTTGCAGATTACCAAATTATTCACTTCTATAGGTAATTTCATCTATCATGTGTCGCTGACAACAGAAAAACGAACAATACGTCCTTTTTTTTATAAATGGAGCTATATATTTTTATTACCGTTATGTAGTATCCAAGGTTAAGACAAATATAGCGCCTCCTATAATATCGTGACCTTCGCGTGACCTTGACTAATATAGCAAATGTAATGACCACTATGTTTCCAGATGGTTGCGTTCACCTAACGCGTTGCTTTACGATCCAGCTTTGAGAAGAACCTTGCACAGTTACATGAAAAAATTATTTATACAGTTGTTGGCCGAGTTCAAAACGTTGGGTTCCATCATCATTTTCGCGAATTTTAATAAGATCATTGTATGCACCAAGAAAAGAACAGTCAGCGATGCATTGGGTTACATGGAATTTGTTGTTCAAACGATACGTAACAAGGAAATTTTTCATAGTATTGAAATCACGTTCGAACAGTGCTGGGAGTATTTAATATGGCTTGATGTTGTAAGGATAACTAACTTCAACGTGAAACTAATAAATATTTCTCGGTTAATCATTTACAAAATCGTTTTTAATCAACAGCATAATCACGCTGGCGTGAAAGGAAAACTACCAATAGATAAGGAGGATAATACTGAAGCGAATACTCTTGACGACGAGAATGAGGACGAAGATGACGATACGGTAAGTTTTACATTTTTGTACATCATTGTTTTAAAATACTGCTGTTGCTAACCGTTTCGTTCTACTTAGCCCGAAATCGTGATGAAATGGAATTTGATGGAGTGCCTGCCAAAAGAAGCTGCGTGTCAGTCAAGTTTTAATGCCATAATAGCGGGATACATAAACGCTATTTACCAATTCATGATTGAAAACGAACAGCTAAATTGTACTATAATGCCTAGAAGGAGATCCGTTAGTATGAGCCAAAGTTTGTCGGCGCAGCTAGGATTGGGAGCACTTGAGAATACTGCAGACTTTGCGAAGAAGCTTATTTCGGGAGACATGTCTCAGAAACTATTTCAGTAAGCCTCCTTTCACTATTTGATTCGATAGATAAGAATTGCGCCTAACATCTAATCGAAATATATTGTAGAATTATACAGAAAATATACAAAAAGCTTCCGGAGAAGGAATTAACTATTCAAGAATATCCAAACTTGGACCTAGATGGTAAAGAAAGTAGAAAGATCAATCCAGCTTTGGAGTTAATCAAATCAGTTTGCAAGGTACTTTTACATATATTTTAATTGTATTCGATTTTGTTGTAATCGATGACTAAATTCATTTCAGGTTTTGTCCTTGGATAAAGAAATCGATACGGAAGTATATCATTTGCAAACGAATATGCTACGATTGGTCAGGATTGGCAGTTTCAGTGATTCAGTTGAATGGAAAGATCCATGTATTTCGTTGATTCTGCCGGAAATCATTTGCAAAGCCTGTAATCATACTAGGGACATTGATCTGTGCAAAGATAACTATTGTATTATGGAAAACAACAGGTATGTAGCATTGTGAAAGTAATTCTGAAATGTTAAATTCAATATACATTTATATTTATTGTAGATACCTATGGAAATGTCCTCTTTGCAAAATGACATACGATAACGATGAGATAGAATTCCTTCTTATAGATGTATTAAATCGCAAAAGTATGGGCTACATGTTGCAAGATTTACAATGCTGCAAATGCAAGGAAATTAAAAGAGAAAACATGAACGAACTCTGCTCCTGTTCCGGGAATTTCAAGACTTTGGTCCCCAAAAATGAAATAGTAAAGTTTGTGAAAATATGCAAATCTGTTGCCAGGAAGTGTAACATGGAAACGTTAATGGAAATAGTCGAAAATACGAAACTATTTATAGGTGCCACATAATTTCGAGACTTTATATTTTCCTATTATGAATATAATGTTGTAAATTATGACTATTTATTTTGTTTTTAATGATTTCGAACATAAATACGTGTATTAGAGGAAGATGGAATTTAATATACTTACATTTACAATATCATGTATGTATTTTTACAACTGAATACTTAAAATTAAATATAACCATTTTAATGTGGCTGTTCTAATTCATGTACTTCGTATGGTTCTAATTCTCTACCCTTTTTATAATTTTGGATCTGAAAATGAGTTAAAGTTTACAAATCCCGAATAAAGTAAGTTTATAGTTCTTTTTTAAAGATGGCCTACCTTGGAAAGTGATCTTGGGAAATTCTTCCATGACACGTCTGTCAGAACTGCCAAACTGTTTAGCAAGCCTTTCTAGTTCATTCTGCTTTTCCTTTTCGATTTCAGGAGTAGCGTCGACCAATTGTCCACCGCTGGACCAATTAATTTAACACCATAATATTTTATTGGCAATAAAGTTAATTTTATAAGAAAAAGAAAATCTACTTACGTGCTCTTCGATTTATATTCACGCAGTTTATCGAGAAACAATTGTTGAATTGGGTCGCTTGCCTTCTGCAATGCAGGTGCAACAATGCCAATGTTGCGTTTAAAAACCTTTGGTACACTGGTGGCTAAGCGTTTGGTAAGCATTGTGCCTTAAAAAGTCATGAATAAATGTGTGAAGAACCTCGAGAAACATCAAGTGACAAGTATCAAATGACATAAACGATGACACCAATTAATTTATAGAATAATACCATTTTCATGCAACAATGAAATGAAACCACCAAATACATGATATATTATAATAGAATTATTCAGTTTCTCTTACGTAATAAATTACTTTAGAATGAATATGGAGGTTATGTTCGTTTCACTAAAGATTCTATTCAAGAATTATAAAATTATAACATGCAATATTCGAATGAATGTTATGAAACGATCAAATCCTATCTCAAATCATTCAAGGTAATACATTATTCTTACCTTTTATATTACGCACTGCTCGAGATCACTCGTCGATGATGATCACCTTAGAACACGTAACAAATTGTAGAGTGGCTTCTCACTTATATTATACCAGTCGCATGAAAAGGATCATCTCTATGCCTCTGTCTAATTGGTCAAACTCAAAATCTGTCTAACCTATATATATATATGTTCTAATTTCGTATTACTTTTTTAAAAAATTCACGTTGTTACACTTTCCTTCGATATTAAATTGAATAGGTAATACTAACAAAAACATACATAGTTTATTCCCGCGGGTTTGAATCATCGACGATAACTTTTTGAGCAATATTCAATCAATTAAATTGTGTGTTATTGAGGTCTCTCAATTTTTTGGGAAACGCGAGTCTGATATCGAAGGCATTCGAAGGTTCCAACAAGAGTTTCTTCTCTGCAGGTACGTTTCGCGATAAAGGCACAATTTTCCCATCTATCTATTCACGAACATCGACCGAAGTGCCGTTCCAGCGGAAGGAACGGCGTACACCGACGAATCACGACACGCGATGCTCACGCCGGCCACCGATTGGTCGACAACACGTTACCGCGGGGCAGTGGGGAGGAGGATCCCGCTCTTGGTTTCATTCATGAACGCTTGGACTGCAGCCATAATACATTTGTAATCTGTATTGTGTACGGGTACACCGCGTTAGTGGTGCCGATGTGCGTGCCCCTCACAGTTGTACACGTGATTCTTGTTTTGTGTTCGGTTCACTTTTTGTGTTTTTCCTGTGCATTATTCGACCGGCTGACACTGTTGCATTCCCCATTGGATTTTACGTCGGAAAACAAGTAAGCAAGCGTGTTAACCTGCGCGCTCTTCGTGTGCACATAGCGCGCGAACGCGAATCTTCGAAAGTTTTGAACAAACCGAATCGTTTGATTTACGATTTCCTGATAAGTAAGCGACGAGAGAACGAAACGAAAAGTCGTCGCTGTCATTGCCGAAAGGCCAGAGCGTATCGTCACGAGAAAAGTGTACGCCTACGCGCGGACAGGCCTATATTTGTTTTGACGGAGCGTTCACTGGCTACTTTGCATCCCACGGGCAATCGGAAACGCTGACAAGACGAATACAATAATCTAGAATTCATGCACGCAGAGACACATCTGTTGCGCGCATCGTTTGACAAGTTCAGATCTTTACGATAACGCGTTTCTACCGGCTACCGTGTTTAAGAAAATTGTGTTTTCACTGTGTATCGCTGTCCCTCGCGTTAATCCGCTCTTTCGGACTATTTTCTTCTGAGACCGACTAATAACACAAACTATTTTCCATGCACTGCAGTTCCATAGAGTATACACTGTTCACAAACAATCGTGACGTTTTCTATAAACATCCCGAAGTTTATCTTGCGTCATGACATCTGTGATTATATCTCCAGTCGATGATAAATATACATCATCGAGAAAAATAGATTACAAAACTCTTCTGGAGGGTGTGATTTCAGTCTATTCGAGGATCGGTGTTTATAGATATTGTGTGTACTTTGAACAAGGCTCGTTCGCAACAAAGTGGAGGCCGCGGATTTCTTTTATAAAAACGTGTCGAAGATTAGTTTGATCTCTCCAGGTATCGATCCCGTATCGATCGTAAATATCGCGACGCTCGCGATAATCATATCTCATTTTGCGTCACGTACAATTTCGATCTGTCGTTTCGACGTATAGACGTGTTTCGCAGAATTTTTTTAACGGCCGCTTCTCGTTCCAAGTAAGTGATGAACATTATTTTTCTTGCATAAAGATTGAGGGGTCGAATTCGTTGCATTTAACGATCGAGAACAATGCGAAACATTGTACGGGAGTTCTGCTGTATGATTAATGAACGAGCATGCTACGTAATCCTTAGATAACGAGTTTTCATGACAATCTTTCGCGTGCTCGCAAATAGAATACTAGTAGTGACCGGTTCTGAGTAAAACGAATTAAAATTTAGGAAAAGTCATGTACATATTTTCCAAATTAGGCATCGAGGGTAAGGGAGGGGGTCATTATCAACAACACTTGCAAGGAAATTTTTGGAAAGGGGATTGTAGGTCGAAAAGGGTTTAGAAACATACACAAGACCGTAGTTGGGAACTGATTGAGGGCAATAAAAATCCGCGGTCAAAATGGCGGCTGGACGAGATTGTGTTTTCAAATTTATTTGAACATATTTTACGGCTCGGGTTAACAGTTTCTGTCGAGTCTGGATTAAGTTTTTATACGACGTCTGCGTAACATATTTCGCCGGTAACGCGCGTAGGTAATATTTCCGTCGAGCAGCATTTGAAACGCGTACGAAGTGAAGACAAGAGTGAGAGAGAGGGAGAGAAAGAGAGGGCGACGCGGGTGTGCGATGCGTTGAAGCGAGAGGGACACGGTGCGTCGGACAGTGTGTAAGTTAAGCGTGTACACGAGGGGATGGGATGGCTAGCCTGGCAATTTAAAAAAGGAACGCGATGCCCTCGGTGTTGGTGGGTCGAATGGTTTTTGTACACTTTCTCGGATCTCGAGGAGCACGGCATGGCAACGTCGCGACCTACCATGCTTCCCTCGTTTGTCTTCTCGGCTGTTTCTTCTCTGCCAAAGACGCGACAAATATCAAAGGCCAGAAGACATACCGCTATGACAAAGATGCGCGCGAAACTTCTCGAATCGGGATGAAGCGAGCAGCAACGAGAGGAACAGGAACAGATAGGGTAAACTTGTAGAAACGCTATTTCTTCTCGAATTTTGATGAAATTGAAATATGTTATAAATCTCGACATTCTGAACAACTTCTTCCTATACAAACAATAGGCGGGTTCTTTTAGCTTTTTTTAGATATTTACAAAAAACTATTAGTTCGATTATAGCGAATTCCGTCATAAACGAACTATGGTTAGGCCTGGGTTCGGTTTATGATGGGGCAGGTACAGGGAGAAAGACTCGGTTCCTCCCCTGCCCTAACACACGTGTCCCCTCAATTAAAAAGGACAGAATTCGCTGCAGTGAGTATTTATCTGTAGATCAAATATTTCGAAATCGAAGACCGTGCTGTGGAATTTTTCTTTCGACGACAATACATAAATAGTTTTTCGATATAATGGCCGAGACACAGGGAACATAATCGTCGATCATTGTTGCGTTAAACATTTTTACCGAAACAAGTCAAAATTACTTAGTTTCTAGATCGATTACCCTTTGGCTTCGCGAACTGTTCGGTAATCGATCGATGCGTGCGTATTAAATCAGATGTGTTTCGATCGAAATTGGAGGTTAGTTTCTCGATCGATCACCCCTTCATCTGTGCGAACTGTTCGATGATACGGTAATCGATCGATGGGTGTGTCACATCAGTTGTGTTTCAATACCGAAAGAATTCTTCCCAAAAGTCGAATTAGGAGGTTAATTTCTATATCGAGCCCTTCATCTGTGCGAACTGTTCAGTGATATGGTAATGCATCGATAACAGTATCGAATTGTTCGTGTTTCGGTAATCGAAAGAATTCTTTCCTAAAATTTGAACCCGCCCGTTACTTTTTAGCGGCAAGTGGAGGTCGACGAAATTACTGTTTAGAAAAAGGAGGTAGTCGGTTTAAATTTTAAACGAGTTCGAGAGTCAAGGGCACATCGAGATTTTTCCCCATATGGGCTCGTCGTGGGTGCCCGGGCCTCGTATAGGGGTCCAGGCGTCCCGTGACCTGCAGGAACGTCTGCCCGCATCTGGAAACCCAACGGCAGAAACTCCAGAGATATTATATCGCTCCTCTCGGCAGACTTGAAACAATAGACACTTGAACTCCTCGAAGGACGGGCCCGTCTCTACCCGGTATCCCTCAAAAACCAAACCGACACCCTTCCTTCCTACCTCTGGAACAGGACACTTCCTGAACCATGGTATTCGAGCATTTTCCTTTAGCTCTATTTCACATTTTTCAACCATATATTTCACCGAGAGGACCCAGTCAGGGTTAATTATAGGTTAGGTAGTACAGTAGCTGCACCGACTGCGGAGGTCGGATCAATTTTGACCGACCATGAAAGTTTATTGTGCGTAGAGGTTATGAAAGGTTGCAAACAATAACAGTAATCGATAATAATAATAATAGAAGGTGGTCTGCGTATAATAAAGCATAATATACTCTGTGTTTTATTTTTGTAATTGTAGGTTAGTTCAGCTGTTCTCAAGGTATTCCTCAAGACTATTGTTTAGATAATATTAGTATACACTTGATCATTGCAAAATTATTTTGTTACTATTTATAAGTATTTTGTTATTATCGATATGTATATAGTTACGAAATTATTCTAATCACTATAACTGTAAAATAAATCGTAGTACGAGGGTTTCATAATAAGTAACAATTATGTTTTGGTAAACAAGTCAAATGAAATTGCTATTTTGTGTAGAAAATCAAGGAAAACCCTCAGACGTATCTTGTATATTGAGAACCACTGGATGAACGTAACGAAGGGTTTCAAATAACGAGAGTAACAATAGAAGTTGCTAAATTAATTTTTAAAAAATATTGCATTCTATACTTGTCGATCCTCGCGTGGGTTACAGTAATATCAAGTTTAGAGCTTGATAATGACGAGAGGTTGGAAGTCGGCGTTTTTATTGCACCGTTGCAGCGGTTTTATGCACCGAGTATGTGCCCGAGACATCTGTACTTTTTTGCGCGTCCCCTGCTCGGCCCCGGGGCCTGTCTCGTCCCTCAAATTTATGGTCGGAAAATGTAAAACCTTTCGAGGCCACTATTACTCGTCTAATGTTGTTCGTCTCGTTGCAGCGTCTCCTCGGTATTCCGGTCGGGAAAGCTCCGCCGAGTGAAACAAAATCAGGAGCGTGTTACCGACTTTACCCACCATATCAAGCGATCTTTTCTTTCGCTTTCGTTGCTGCTCCGGAACGCAGGTAGACGCATCCGAGTGGAAATCGCATCGTTGTGTTTGCGCGGAAGCCGACCGGGCACTTTAAACGCCGATCGTGTCCCGCAGGACCTGAAGCCTACAGATTCCAAGATAGAGCGAAAACACGCGTGAAAACCGACCCGCCGAAAACAACACCTTAGGGGGTAGACTCTCGTTTCCAGGATTGCAAGGGTGCGGGATGCACCTTCCCATTTCTCGACAACGTTTTTCAGTAGTCAAAAGCGTTAGATAAAAGATTAATCTAGACCGCAATCGCCCTTAAAAGTCCTATTTTTACGTTTACGAGGCGTAATTGCATTATTCGGAAGCATAAAGCTGTGCATGTATCTATTTTCATAAAGCTGCGACAGCTACATGCTGTCGAATAATTCAAATTACGCCTCGTAAACGTAAATGAGCGCGATTGCGACCTAGATTGATCTTTTATCTAGCGCTTTTGATTACTGAAAACCTCCATCTGTGCATTATTGAGAAATGAGAGGGCGCATCCCGCACCCTCGCAATCCAAGTTTTCCCGTCCCTTAACTCTTCCGAGACTCCCCGCACTTGCATCTGTCGGTCTCATATCCTTCCAGAACCAAATGTTAACCCTCTGCACAATTTTCACATTGTTCAATCTGTTCATACAGTAGAGTAGAACTTCGATTATCCGTGCCTACGATATCTGAATTTATTGCACATTTCAATAAGGATTTAGTTCGGCATTGATACTAAGTAATTGTTGTATTATTCGAACAATCATGTTCCACTGATTAGCACGGATACTCGAGGTTCTACTGTATACAAATTGCTGAAAACTTCAATGTGCTGCGTTCCATGGTCTAAATAGCTGCAAGTGCCGAGGGTTAAAATTTTATGCATGTTAGAACCATATGCAAATGCTATTCCGTGCATGCACCGCATCTTCGACCTGCAAGCACAATTTATGCGGTACTAAGCTATACTGCGGATTTTATTTCTAATGTTCGTCGTACTAAAATCAATTTTTGTAGAAGTATCGCTGCTCGGATCGATATGCCATGCTAATTTTGCAAAAAGATCCGCAGTCTAATAATAACTTTATAAAAAGATACCGCCATGAAAGGGTTAACACCGGCGTGAGAGCTCGAGTACCGTTTCGTTCCATCTCAGTAACTTTTCGTTTTCATATCTTATCACTGGCGATCCTTGTTGTCGAAAGCTTTTATAATATGTATGGTAGTACGAATTACCTCGAACACGTGCTTGTCGCGAGATAAACGAGCATATTCGAGTACAGTTGTCGGCGAGCGAGAAACGCTTTATCATCTGGATTGCTCGTCGATGAAGAAACCGTGGAGGGTCGAATCGGCGTGGTATATTCGTAATATGCGTCAGTCAGCTACGAAACCGCCGGGATTTTCCCGCGCAATAAATTGATTTATCGGTCTCAAGATTGATACGATCAATAAACCGTGTCGTAGCGGTCACGGAGACGGGTATCGTGATATCAAAATCGGTCGTGACGTTGCGTCTGTATTATTTTTAATCGTCGAGAAAGACCGCGAAACCGATCATCGGTGTTTCCTCCGGTGGAATTCGATCGAGCGTTCGTTATTTCGCGGGGCCATTGCGACTCGCAATTTAGAAAACCAGACAGATAAGCAAACCGCGACGCCTTTGTCACGATGGATCGATAACCGCCGTCTGCTCGCCGATATGGATTGTTATCATGTTAAAGTTTGAATTATTATTAATGCTCTCCGGCCAAAAAAGAAACGACGGAGCCACGGGGAAGCGGAACCGCGATCTCTGGCTTCGTGTTTTCGATCGGAAATCTTCGATGCTTATCGATACATACGATTCCCGAGAATTGAAGGTTTATCGCGCTCTTCCGAATCGAAGAATCGTGGACGCGGCCCGTTATTTCTCGACAAGGTTCTCAGGAGTAGTCGAGGATATTCATTGAATCCAGTCGATAGAATAGGGATATATCGGTTTCTCATAGACACGGACACCTTGCGTCGACCGACAGGGTTAAAAACCAGAATTTTGAAACGCTTTGTATACTGGGGAGCAGATTTTGCTCGCGTCTAAAGAGCCGTGAGAGTCGATGGCACGGTGCTTGAGCACTTTTCCACCTACCATCTGTCGTTTGGGCTTCTCCAGCCGGAGTAACCTGATCTTGGTAGAAACCAGGGTTCGAAAACCTCCTACGTACGCTATGGTGCCTGCGGTTCGCATCCCCTTACACGCGAACCTTCGCAAAATCGCGTCTGCGCGTTCCGTGGATATAATATTTGCTACGGTCGATCTATTTTCGTTGCAAAATTTCCGTGCTCTTCTTCTCGCGACAATTAAGACATTATTTTCTGAGGGGAAGGAACATGACCTGGTTCATGCTGTACAATTTTTATTTGACATGTGTTTCTCTTTTTATTCGAAATAAGTGCATAAAATCAGACTCCATTTATGACTTATAAACATTTTCTAACAGTACCAAGAATTATTAATAAATTAGGGATGTTAATGTAGAATTAGCGGGAGGAGGCTTCCCTTGTCCATTTGGAGAAATTGAGGGTCGCGATGTTTCACGCTTTTCGAAAAAGAGGGGGAGGTGCTCGTTCGACGTCATGTGCGGGAGAATTTAGTGTGCAGGTTGCAAATAAAAAGGGAACGCCGGTGATTTAGCATCTCCAGACCTGCTCAGAAACGCGGTTCGTTGAACGTCTGTTTTTAAAGCGACCCCAGTTAACCGTCCGCGTGGAAAGTTATGCTTTTCACATGCGGCCACCGCCTAAATAAGAAATTTACACGAACCAGTCCAAACGAATTGTCCGAATCGCGAACCCGAGCCGCGCAATAAACCAACTCGCACGATCGGCCATAAGGGAATTTATTTAGGAACCGGGCGGGAACCAGCACGGGGAAGACTAATTGGCAGGGGATTCAATTCCTGACGCGTTCATTGCCAGATCGAGATCTCGCTGGCATTCGTCTGCGGCTTCCGAATTGCCCTGCTGCAAACTTTTCTGTTAAAAAGATCCAATTCTCTCCTACGTTATGGTACACATTTTTGAGAGACTATTCATCAGTTATCAAGGAAGATATTCAAATCCCGTTTCTTTGTAAGGTGTAATATTTTTGTTGTTAGAAAAAAAGAATTCAATTACAAGTACATACTGCGAACCATATAAAATTAAGATGAAATGTATACCATAATAGGGGACAGAGGGAGTGTAATCGAAGACCTTGCAAAAATCGGGTCAAGTCTAGATTCTGAAAATTATGTAATACTTTCACCCAACAGTCCGCGATATATGAAAATATGTAAAGCTTCAAGAAGTGCAGTATGTAGGACTAAAAAATGGACTTGCCCGGTTTCTGCCGCAAGGTTTTGGATTCGTCTCGGCATAAATTCGAGCTTGGCCTATTTTTGATTTTTCGACTGACCGCCTCGCTTCCGTTGCAGCCGAAATGGATATGGAATCCCTGTACGACTACGGGGACGAGGAACAGGACTTCTACGAGGAGAGTCCCGGCACCAGGAAGGGCTACCCGATCGATCACAGATCCATCAAGGTCAGTGGTTAGACACCCTTTAATCGTTCCTCGGCGGAGCAGGCGGAAGGAAGACGCGCACGGCCGTCCGAAGTTAAATTTAATCGTTCCCACAGGTGAAACGTAATTCACACTGGCTCTAATTTTAAAGCGGGTTCGGGCCATTTCGAAATAGCAGTTTTCTCGGCGAAAAGTGCCCGTCCCCGCGGAGTTCCTTCTGTCAACTTTTCGACATCATATATTTATTTCGAATATGTCTCACGCCACACAATTTTAGCGAGAACAACAATCGACAGGCGACCGGCAATTTTTGGCCGGTGGAGCGTTCGTTTTAGAACTCGTTTGTTCGGCTAAACGGTTTCATATAATATATTCTTAGACATCACGAGGTGCGAATCAACGAGAATCACCTAAAAGCGTTCGCTGCTCGAGAGTATACAGTCGGTGTTCGTAAACAAAGAACAACTATTTATAATTGGATATTCGCGGCTCGTTACTTTGTGACATTTGGATCACGATTCGCTTCTACACTGGCGTGTCAAATTAAAGAATCACAAGGTTTCTTGACTTTTTCACCCGTTGCGGCGTGCAGAAAGGTTCGTTAAAATGAGATCAGAATGAATATTCTACGACGTTTTCTCAGGAAGTTACAACACTTTGAACGCGGACAATTTTTGAACGAAAATCTAGGGATCATTTAACTTGCACGCCAATGTATTTCGAATTGTCGGAAGACGGTCGAATCAGGGTCACCGCTCGGTACACCTTTTCGTTTTAGAAATCGTTAATTAACCCTGACCGGCGCGGCACGGTGATCCGTTAGCGAGGGAAGCCGGTACGGTCCGGTCCGGTGTGGACCGTTCCGTTCTGTTCCGTTCGAAATAGGCCAATCCTTCTCTATTTTCGCGGTGATAGGTGACGTTGGCAGTCGCCGCCGCCGTTGGCAGTGCTCGGATTGTACGACTGCCAGTAACAATTCGTTCTGCTGGGTGCTCTCCGACTTCGCCTCATGAATGAACGTAGAGCCAAGCGGCTCATTCACCGTTCCCTCGGTTCCCCTCTGACCTCGCGTGGTCACCTAACTTGTCTAACGCTCCTAACGCCCTCTCTCCGTTCCTCTTTCTCTCGTTCTCACCCTTCTTTCTCGCACGCTTCTCCGTGCGCGTCCTCTTGTTCCTTTTGGTTTCACTCCCTCGCCTCGGTCCATCCGTTCCTCCTCTTTGTTCGCTTCTCTCTCTCCTCTTCCTCCTCCTTCTCCTCCCTTCGTCTTTGCTCTTGTTGCTCTACGCGGCCCCTCCCTCCTGCATTTCGTGACTCTTTCGCTCCGGAGAACAGCGAAACGCTCCTCTAATCGAAATAGATAATGGATAGGAACGACCAGCGATGATAACGTCTATCAACTCGGCCGACACGCAACTCTGCGATCGGACGAAGGATATCTTTTCTCTATTTTGAGTCTCCACGAATATCAGAATGTTGTAAGCCTTCCTGGCCTGGATTCGTCGCCATCTTGCTTTCTTCCCTCTAAGGGTTCCTCGCACTTTTAGTTGTCTACATACCAATACAATGCGAGCACTACATGAAATGCAAGAACATTTGAATATTAGCAAAAATAACTTTTGGATAGAACGAAGATCAACACATTGCACAGATGTCATCTCTGAAGGGTTAGATTCTAACCGTTAGAAGACCAGCAAGTGGGTCGGGATCCGTACAAGTGTAATGCAAGCGTGTAGAACCATCGGGTAGCGAATGCAATAAAAGGGAAGGTATAACGCGATATTGTTCGAAAGCGAAAGGGACATCGAAGAGAAACGGAAAGTCGAGGCTCGTTAAAGAGGAGCGGGATGCAGTAGCAGCAGCAGAGAGCTAGAGGAGAGGAGAGCAGCAGCAGTAGCATCAGCAGGGAGGAAAAGAAGAGGACACGCGTGTGCACGGCAGCCGTTGGTTCGGTCGAATCGGGGGAGGGGTGAAAGGAGAAATCTAAGTCGCCAGAAATAGCATGCCTTCTCGCGTGAAGCGGTCTCGGAGCTTCTGCATGCGTCGCTCGTTCTAGTCGGATGCACCGTTGCCTCACCTACGTCACACGCACTCTACCGACCACCGCTTCTCCTCTCTTTCTCTCTCTCTCTTCACGACTCGCTTCGCTCCTTTTCATTAACCGGGAGGGTTGATAGGGAATAACGTCGTTATATAATCTGGTACGCGATCGCCGATGCGTATGCGTTAATTGAACTAAAGGACCTCGAACTTTGCCCGACAAAATCGAGTTTTTAGATTCGCGTATACCAGCGAGTCTCTCATTCGACGTTCGCGTTGGAACTTTGCGAAATTGCGGAAGAAGCACGCCACAGATTGCGTTACGCGTTATTAAATGAAGCACGGTTCTTGGAGACGAACCTCCGCCGAAAGTCGAGGACTTTGATCCATTTCCAGCTAGCTGCTCCCTTTGGTATACCCCGATTTTTCTTTCTAAAACGTTATTACTTGACTGCGGGTCTTTATGCAAAACAAAAACTGTTTGCATTGATTGCAAGACAGAGGAGGCAAATAAAAATATCATTATTCTTTTAATTATCTTATTAAGGTGAAACTAGTACACTGGTGGCCTTAAATCTTTTTAATGTCTCCACTGTTTTAAATTGTGCGTACCCATTTTTGTCGTAAATGCATAAAATCCGCAGTCTAGTTATTACATTCGTTTCGAGTCAATTTCCATGCTTAGTTCTTTTGATGGACACTTATCCATTCCTTGTACTATCGTAGCTTATGTATAGAAGAAACTAATTTCATTAAAAACAGACGATGATTCACTTCGTTTGTAAGTCTAATAATACTTCTCGAAATGTAAATCTCATTCAACGTCTGTCTGTGCAAATAATTGAATTACATAAGATGTACGTATGCATGTACGCAACGTCATTCATGTGGAGACATGCTCATACATTGGTCTATTATAAGTAGACTGCGGATCTCTGTGCAAGATAAAAATCTTCCAAGTCAATTTTACGAAACAGAAGTTGAATGAATATGTATTTTCTCTTTAATAATTTCAGCCAGTCGAAATTATATCATCATTCAATTCTTCTGATGTCTTTATAGTTTTGTATTTCACCAGTCAATTTGTGTTATAAATGCACAAAATCCACAGTCTTATGTTATGTTTTTTGTGATGATGAATTCGTCGCGGAGGAAAATTTAACACTAAAACTACCGAGCACTGAAAATGATTGAAATGCTTTAGCCGATAGAACTGACAAGGCTCTATTTCTTTAGAATTCGTGCAATTTTTATTGCAATATGCGTTTGAATAAAGAAACTTGTTGAATCAATTTCCATGTAAGCAACGTCATCATTTCAATAATTACAAAATGAAAAATGTAAGACCAGCAACGGTAGGTTTAGTGTTAAATATTAGAACAACGGTCACCTGTTTGTGGCAAAGCTGTGCGCGTGGTAGGAAGGAGGGAGTAATAGAAGCAATTTCGAAGCTGATTGATGACAGAGAGGGGCCAGGTCCGAAGCAATTAGGGATTGAAATGGCGGCTTGGTTCACCATCGATTCAGGATTAAACGATTCGGGCGTGGTGCATCCGTTTCCTTTCCTCGGTTCCCGCGGCATACCGATCACGCTCGTTTTCCCGTGACCGTGGTGGTCGTTCGCCGATTCGATCGCCGTGACCACCATCGATTTATCGGACCGTCTTCGAAAGAGTGTTCGCGATCGATTTACAAATTAGTTGCCATCGTCGCGAACGAGTCTCTCTCCGTGTCTTGGCTCGTAAAATTCCACGTGCACGCGATGCAATCGTTCGGGTCCACTTCGCGCCGATGCACTGCTCCGATGCAGGCCAACAGCGAAGAAAGGTACATTTCACGCTCGAAATTGCATATTCGTCCGGATTCTTTCTTGTTGACACAGAGCGATCTATAAAACTTTATTTTTAACTAGACGTTTATGGATTTATCGTTGTACATACCGCGCGCAGATTTTAATGAAACTTTGCACATGGCTGGAGCATTAAAGAATGTTTTTACAAGGATTTCTTTTTTGTTCTTCCGTATTTTTTCGCGTCTGCGGGCCTCTATATTTAAATATCCACCCACGAGAATTGATTTTATCAAGATTTGCTTGAGTTGATAAAACGTTAAAAGAATAAATTCGACAATAAAAATAGAAATTGATGGCTTAAGTGTCGGGCTCACTGTCTCTGATTTGTTTAAGTGGATAAAAGAGGAATAATTGGAGAAAGAACAATGGTACCGTGTAGAATTTGTTGATCGCATTTAGGCTACTTCGGTATCATCATGCAATGATCGGTGCGCGAACGTTAACGCGAGTTCCGACCTCCGGCGACTAGTCACCGAATTTTACCGAATTTTACCGTAAGACCAGCCTCTTTGCTTTTCTCTCGGCCATCTGTCGATGAATATTAATAAGAGGAAAGCAGGGCAGCTGTTATTCGCTGCGCGCAGGAACTGGCCACTTGGCCGGTCGTTCCTCCACCGGAAGTCCTCCGCAGAACTCGCCGAAAAACGATCCCTTCTTCGCCCGGTATATCCAGATCCCTTTTGATTTCCTCCGGAGATGCATTCTCTTCCATTATTTCAAAAATCGGGTCCACCGCTTCCATCTTTTTCGTCGTTGGTATCCATAGTATGTATTCTTTACCGAGATTTTATTGATTCGACGTTATAAAGAAATCGTAAATAAATCTTGTTTCGTACCATAGAAAGTTTTGCAATGTTGCTCTCGTTTTTAATGGGGAATTGCTCTGTGATGAAGTAAACCAAATGACGAGTTTATTGAGAATTTTTAAAATCTATGTTCAGTTCGTGATCGGAATATGGTAGATTCCAGAATGAGTTTCAAGGAAAATTCTGCTCGAATTGGTTTTAAGAGAAGTGGTATTAATCTTTCGGAGCGAGTCGAGCGAATGGAAGAAACAATAGAGAACTGTCTCTTAACTCACGAAGAATGATTTAATAATTTCTTTGTTTCCACCTCGAGAACGTCCCTGCCGAAAAATTCATCAAGTATCACACCATTTCTATGAACACGTTCCCGGGCAATGGTGGTCACCGGTGACTGGCGCTATGGAACTATTTAAAAATGATTGTTATAAATCTCGAGTTTTTCAGAACGTCGTATTATTGTTAGGTGATCGATCGATCGATCCATTGATCCCGAAGGAATACGGTTCACGAGGCCCCGCGTTGATAACCTTTGCGTTCTCACTGCGTGTCCAATAAATCCGCCGGGCATTTATTTATACCGTGGGCCGGCCGATCTAGCAGAAAAATTTTTAATCACGCGTGTCTTCTGTCATTCATTCGGGGATAAAAATGATCCGGCGTATAAATAGTCGGGGAGCGATGAATGGCGGCGATCGCGTATTCATAGCCGTGTCCATCGATCGGTTGCTGCGTCGCCGGGGAAGTTCGTCGGTTTCCTCCGTGGATCCTCGACAGAATGGATCCCCGGACAAAACAATGAACGAAGAGAGCCAGCCGGGAATCGTTGCAGAATTGATCAGCGTTCGTACAGATGGACACAGACGTCCGCGAATATTAAAGGATTATATTCATCTTCCATCGGAAACGGATAACGCGTCGCTGGTTTATTAACACTCGGACGGCGGGCCATCCTTACGTATAATGTATGATATCTGGGAATGTCGCAAGCTTTATTTATCAATCCTTTGAAACATATTTTTGGAGGTAATTTTTATGGTCAGTCTTTCTGCTGTGCTTATGACGAAATATCTTTTCACTGTTTTAAATTGTTCTTTTCAAATATTCTTCCTCCTTTAACCCATTTGCATTATGAGGAAGATTATTTAAAAAGAACAATTCGCTAATAAAGCGCCATTTAACTCCGTTTCAATTTCTTTTGAAACTTATAATGCAAATGGGTTAAAGAAGCTTTTCAAAAAGAAATTGAAAGGGAGTTAAATGACGTTTTTGATACTGTAGGTCAGAATAGACTCACGCCCCCGCCGCTTCCCGATGGCGGTTGTCTCGTGATTTTCCCTCGACAACGTTCCAAGCTCGGCACACACGCCGATTAATCGGCTCGTCGAGCGTGTTCCGGCGATCGCGAGAATTGCAGCGATCAGTATTTACCTCCTCCTCCTCCTCCTTCTCGACGTCGTCGGGTTTATCTTATCGACGAGGCATTTCTTCGTACATGCGCACGTGCATCGGGCGACATTCGGTCTAAGAAAACATCGGCTTTACGTTCATTCATGGTTCTAAGCGTTAAAACCAATCCCGCATGCTCCGACGCGCGAACCGCTATCGGAAAATCGATCATCCGCGATCGATATCGCGCCGTCAAGCTCGGAGACACTCGGTAGCTGTTCTTCGCTTTTTTTCACCGGTTCGACAAGGAACAGACATGTATTGAAAATCTAGATCAATCGCTTCCTGCCGATCGACAATGTTACTGTCTCTTCAATTTGTAATTACCGTTCTGGAATCTACGATTGTCTCTCTATTTCGGTATAATATTTAATAAGTAGACTGCGGATCTCCATGCAAAATCAAAATCGTCTGCATCAATTGCAAGAGATTGGAGCCAGATACGTGTTTCATTCTTTCTCGAATCTTATTCGTTTCATTCAGCTGCGTTGCAAAATGAAAATAACAATAATTTTGGTAAACTTAAATTCTTGTAATCTACCTCTCGCCTACTCATTTTTACCGTAATTACCTAACGATATTGCTTTATCGAATGTTTTAACATGAAATCCTGTGGGGGTCTGATAACTATAGTGAACGCACGAAAGGGTTTCTGAATAACATTGGGCGATTCGGTGGAATGGAAAGTCGCCGGCGAGATTGTGGACTACTGAGAACGAAATCGCGGCGAGATAAGGTGCTCCGGGGCAGAACGAGCATAATCGAGGGGCCCTTAGAAAGGAACGGGGGTAAAAATAGCAACGAATTGTGCCGGTCATGAGAAAACGTGCTAATAGCTTCTTTTCGTTTCTTCCTTTCAAGGGCGTTTTCGAGAATGTTCTCTCTCGGACGCGTGTTGCTCCGGTCTCGTCTCTTCGTCTCGCTGTTCTCTCGTCTCTTTTGACGATTCTCTCTCCTCTCCTCTCCCCGCTGCCTCTCCTCCGCGGGCCTGTTACTCATTCATTCAGAGAAGCGGCTCTCGGGGCCGACTCGCAAGACAGCCGAGTCCGTTCCGAACGAGTATAATGCCGGTTCTTATACGAATCGGGTCGTCGATGGCTCGACTCGACGAATAATAAATGGGAGCTCGACGATTTCGCTCTCTCGCGTTTTTGGCATTAATCGTCCGTTGCATATCGAGGTTCGAGCGATCTTCAGAGCTCCTTGCTTCGCGCGGAAGGCAAAGTTATTCCTGGCTCCGGTGCATACCCAGAGTGTCTTATCTGGAACCTATCGAGAGAGAAACCACTAACCGTGAAATCTTGAAAAGTAAATTCGATTCCACGGAAGGTGTCTTCTTCGAGACCAGGCGCCAGTGCGCGGTCAAATCGAATTCAATCTCGATTTCAACTTCTTCTCTTTCTTCTCCGCTCGGGTTACTCCTTTGCGAGCCTACGCTTCTCGGGAACGCGTCTGCTAGGTGTCTCGGGCTCGATAATGCTCGCTGTTCAGGCATTTGGACTTCGTTTGAAATGATCCGATCGAATGTTCGACGTAGTCGTTAATCACTGGACTATGCATTTTACGCACTATGTAACGTTAACGCCAGAACGAAAATGAATACTGAGAACATTGTTCGCTACCTCACTTCGAGAATATTGATATTGGAGGACGTCTTACAATGTACTTCAGAATCAACTGGCTACAATTACTACAAGAAGAATTTCTATCTTGAACTTTCAATTATAATCTAATCTTCGCGCGTTGCAATTGACGCAAACAATTTCTATTATCCACGAAGTTCCGCAATCTATTAATAATTGTTCGTTATCGACTATGCCGTTCTTATTATTTGTTATGTCAAACACATAACGGTGGGAGCCTGAAGGTTTTCAGTATGCCGCGGATTTTATGCATTCATGGCAAAAATGAATAAGTGAAACACCGATCAGAAGAATTTATTTTCAATTTATTCAAACACAGTTTCTTAAACGTATCAATCATCTATTGCGAAAAGAAAAATTAATGTTCCCGATTCAGTTAGGCGACCAGCTTCGCGTAGCTCGTTCCTCTGCCATACCTGGATCACGCCCGAGCGGCGCCGTTTCTAGGATCGTACACAAGAATGCTCTGTGTCGCTCGGAGATAAAATTGAACAGCTATCGATCTTTTCCGCGACAGCTAAAGATAGAAGTGTGTTCCCGCGGTCTCTCCGCGGATTTTCCGCGAAACGTTTCCACGTCGAGTCGAGTCTAGTCGAGTTTAATGAAATCCGGCCTCTCGTGCAGACACTTCGATATCCATTCTAAAGTGCGAGCGCGTAAGGACAAAAGAGCACACCGGGCTATTTCGAGAGTTCGGCTCTCTGGCGAAGAGGGAGAAGGTGAGCGAGAAACGAAACGAAACGAAACCGGCGAGTAGCGTGGTTTTCCGAGAAATCATTACCGGGTTGCATCACCGGCAATTCGTACGATGATTAATTTATATAGGCGCGAGTTGCGAGTACACCATACTCCGCAATCGATCGTCGCCGAGCTGAATTCGCTGTTCCTGGCTGCGTGGGCGGTCTTCTTTTCGATTGTTTCGCGTACGATCCTCGATCGCCATCAGCGCAAAGCTCACTTAAAATATTAGAACTGAAAATTCAAAAACCTGGCTGTTTTGCAATTTCTCCGGCCTCACGTCAGTCTCAAAACTGAAGGCCGGAGTCACATGAATTCTGCAACGAACCGAAAGACGCGGGTTTTAACCGATTTCGAAAATGGAGCGGGTTACTCGATTCGATCTGTATGTGCCTTTTTTTCGTTGATCTTTTTAAAAATTATTTTAGCGTTATTTATGGGCTCAAGGTCATAATGTAATAGGTCGTTGAATTCGTCTTAATGTCAGCTATAATACATATGTATTATGAAATCAGAAATACATTTTAATATCTAAAAGATCAAAATCATCTTTATTTTCTGTCGAAAGAACATTTTTTTCGAAATTTTATATGCTTATAGAAGTTCGTAGATGTTTAAATATTGTTCAACTCTCGCTCGCTATTGTTGCAAACAATTTTTCCTCAGAAAAGCTGGAAAAAATTATATTCATATAGATTATGTTGAAATAATGTAATTTATTATTTTAATGCTAAATATCTAGATCACGAAACTTTTTATTAAGTAAATATTAATACGAATATTAATTTCCATCAGGAAACACGCTGCATCGCGATGGTATACCGCACATGAAGAAGAATGGAATTTCTCAAAGAGTGGAAAAAAGTTAAAACTTCTTTTGCACTGAGAACAATAGCTAAAACCTTGAGAAGGTGACAAAAAAGTTCACTGTAATGAAATTTTGCAATATTTTCAAAATACCGCGATATGTAATTCTTCACTTACCACTAAACGTACAAGCCATATTGATTTGGCGGGTAAAAATGTCCCGTACACATAAAAATATACTTATCGGAACATCTATTTTTCACTCCATAAGTAAACTCCACAGCAATGACCAATTTTGAATTCGGACGACACCGAACTTTGCCTTTCAACATCGTTATATTTTATCGACCGATGTTCATGAATTCTTGCATATTCATATTTCGAATTTCTGCCAGGTTTTCGGGACCGCGACCCCACTGTGTGTCGGCGAATGAAAGAGCGCGTATTTTTCATCGTTATGTTTGACCGTAGTTTTCGTGCATCGATTGTGTGTCCCTTGGGTAGCGAACTCTCTCGGACGTTCGATCACGTAGCCGAACGCTCTGCGCCTCGGAACGAAGAACCGCCTCTCGGCCGTGTTGTATCGTTCGAATGCCGATGATGAAAGAGGAAGAGATAGGTAAACAGATTAGATGCGCGAGGAGAAAGACGGCGAAAGAACGCGTGACAAGCATCGCGACCCGGCCCGGTTATCTGCATACACGTGTTGCATGCAGTACGCTGGTGTAGCAACCACGGAGGGGAAAATAATTATCGTGGAACACAGAGGGCCCGTTGTTCGCCACGAGATTTAATCGGCCCTACGCCTTCTCCACTCAGTTCGCGAGAAATCGCTTCTTTTATTTTCGCTTTTGGTCTCTCGCGATCTCTTCCGTCTACTTTACGGAGCCACGAGCTAATGGAAATAGTTTCACCAACGATCGAGGGGATAATTGCAGAATCAAATCGCACGGTTCATTCAGAATTGCTCCCACTTATCAGTCGATCGACCAGTTCGAATCTGCGCAACGATCTTGTCGATCGATCCTCGGCGAGGCTCTGGGAAGTTGCTCGAATCGCTGCGCTTCTAACACGAAATCGATCTTCACGGTTTAACATGATAGGAATTAGTGCAAGAGAGTTAATAGTTCTAGTTTTAGCACAAGATGAGGAACTAGTGTTTTTCCTGATCAATAGGGATCACCTTAACATTGTGACTGTTTTCTTTATATTTTTCGCGTTGTAAACAGTCTATTTTCTCCGCGACGATATAAAGATCGTCCAAACAAAATTTCATCAGGATCGTACAACAATAAGTTGCAGGTTCATCAACATGATCTTTGAATTTTTTGAAATAGGCATAAAAACCTTGTTGCATGCATGTAACTGGAAAACGGGAACACTCGTAGTCGACCAAATATATTAGGTCGAGTCATAAATAATTTTTCCGAGAAGTAACTAGCGGTGATGCATTTATCATCTTAATGACTCATCGCTCCCAAGCCACCGACAAACGGCAACACGGTGCGAATACTAGCGAATGTGTAATCAATAGACTGCGGATCTTAATACATCTATGACAGAAACTAGCGGATCGAATGCAAAACAGTGAAAGCATTTCAATATTCAGCAAATTGTACTACATATTTCCAAATTTTCTTTTACATTATAATCGGAAATTCTTTGATGACGTTGCTGGAAGTAACTTGTTGGTTCACGATTGACATTGTTGTTGCTGTTGAAGGATTCACTAAAAATTCTTTAGCCACGGACCATGGGCTCTTAGAAATTGGCTTTTAGAAAAGAATCAAATGTTTTATGTAAATACATCCTGTACCGTGCAATGAATCCGAACAATTTTTATTTCGCATAAAAACGCGCAGTCTGATCAAGATAATATCGATGAATAAAATTGATAGGCCAAAACGAAAGATCGAGCACTAGTGGTTCTATCCGTGTGCTCGGGACATCGACTGCCTCGGTCCGCGGATCGTCGATGGAGGATTTCGCTGTCTTCCAGATTCCACGTCGGGGTCGTAAAGTGACGGATACGGAGTCGTCTATCTTCGATTCGCGAGTGTCTCTGGGTTAGGTTGACGGAGAAGGAAGGGTGGACTGGTTAGGCAGCGGGGCGACCGTAGAATGGAATGAATTAGAGGGGAAACAGCGGGACGAGAAAGAGTAGGAGAGCCGAGTGCGTAAAAGGGACGGCACGAGAAGTTGTGTGGGAGAGAAAGAAAATGAGTCGGAAAGAACGAGGGAAAGAGAGAGAGAGAGAGAAGGAGAACGATAGTGCGAGTTGTCGAGGCGGTGAGAGGAGAGGAGAGTAGAGCGGCGTAGGTACGGCGAGGTTAGAACGTTTCATCGCGTCGCTGTCGTTGCATTGCGTACCGTTGCGTCACTCTCTTGTGCAGCGTTTCATTCAACTTGGAGTCCGTCGCGCGAAGGTCAAGCGGTCGTCGTTGCCTGTCGCTCTGCGCCGACTCGGTGCATCCTGCGATCGCTTCTCCCCTTTCTTTTCACTTTTCGTTGCACCGTTGCGCCAAAAGTCGTCCGTAGAAATTGCTTCTTTTCACAGAAACATTTTGATTTCTCGAGCAATTCTCGAAGCGAGCCTGCGCCGTTCGCTCGACTTTGATTTCGTCTCGATCACGTTTGCGGTTTCTTTGCTCTCCGTCCACCGTCGTCCGCTTTCTTCAGCGTCTTTGTACCCCGTAGCCTGCCCCCTTCCTCCGTGATCCCACCGGCCATCCGTCACGGCTTTCCTCCGTCTCTATCTTGCCCGACAGACCTCTTTCTCTCTCGCTCTCTCCCCTTCTCTGTCGCCTTCTTCGTTTCTTATTCACCGATTTCGTTCCTCCTTGTCCCACCTCCGCCTTCTCGTCCTCGGTCTCGCTCGACTCTTTCACGTTCACCAGGGTTCACCCCCTTTGTCGCTCCAGTGGCCATTCTCCTCGTTCCCCCCGCTGCTCTTTTTCCGCTGTTCTCCCCTTCCGGCACGTCAACTTCAACAGGTTCACCGTCCATTCATGCCTCCGCAGAGACCGCGTCCTCCTCGCGACTCTTTGATCTAGCTCTCGGTGAGATCGCGACCTCCTCCCTCGGCTTCGATCCACCGATCTTTATCGGCCCCCGTTCACCGGCAGCCGGGATTCCAACCGGTGCTCCCCGATCCGCTCAATTGACGCGATCTTATTGCGACTGCTGCTCGGTTTCGCGAGCAAGAGAATCTATTTTCGAAGACCCGATGCATTCACGACCGGTCCACGAAGATTTACTTGTAATTGTCGGTCGCTGTAGGGACGCGTCTCTTCCCACGGTAGAATCGTGCTGTTAAACTTGATGAGACAGCCTCTTCTTGGACAATTTCCGGGTAAATCAGGATTCGAATCTTATTTGTTCATTTACTTCGAAAAGAAGTGATGTGGTAGCTATTGTTCTATACAAGTTGTCTTTGCGCGTAAGTAAAGACTTTTTGGCTTGAAACAACATCGAAAATTATTTAAATGCTGATCACGTTGATTCACTACTTTACGAATTGATCAAATTAAAAATTGACCAAGTTTCAAATAGACCAAGTTACAAATTGATCAAATTAAAAATTGACCAAGTTATAGATTGGTATTCAGTTGTATGGACACATTTGAAACCTAATAGCTGAAAAGGCTTGGACTCGAACGATCACAGTGCGTTCACCTGAAAGGTTGAACTTGTTGGCCCCCGAATTTCGCAGTGGCATGATCGAGAGGCTTTCGTCCCCCGATGCAAAGGAGAAACGGACTGGATTAAAAGTTGGTGGTTTTGTTTCAGCGCGATGCTAGAGGCGTGGGCAGCTATCTGGGAGGCGGCGGCATTAACGACGGCGGCGGCATGTTGACGGTTATGGCGAAGCTGATGAAACAGGAGCTGGCCTCCGACGCGGAGGAAGAGGGTCTGGTGCCTGCCCTCTCCGGCAGGTTCACCTCGATGCGGAAGGTGCCCTCTCTCTCCGACTTGTCCGATCCCGAGAGCTCCCTGGGTGAGTTTTTATTCAACTTACGACTTTGGTTGTTCGGGAACGTGGCGAGGCGCGTCGCGAGCGAACGGTTCGCTGGAGATCACCGCTCGTAAATTTGCTAAGTGTCGATGCCGGTGTTCTTGCTCGTTAGACCCTCGATCCGCGCTATCGATCTCTTCTTGCAAGGCGTCCTTTCGATCCACAGTATCCTTTTCCTTCGACTTTGATTTCGATCTTTCTTGCGACCTCTCTGTTGAAAGGGTCGTTCAGAAAATTCCATTATTTTGCCCGTGCCCGTAGCTCCAGCTAAGCGCAGTTTCGGATTGCAGAAATAGAACTTCGTCGGCGATTTCCAGCTGTTTTCCGCGCACTGGCGAAGCGTCTAGGCCCGAGAATCGCATGTTTATCGAAACAGCTCGGCTCGTAGATGGCAGCGTTGCCATTGGCCGCGGCACCGAGTGTTGGCGTGAGAAAATTGCATGGTCCCGCGTGTGTTTACCCGGTCCGGCCGGGGTCTAGCAATCGCCGAGGCAAATGTTTCAATTAGCCGCGTTCGCGGCCATTGTAGTTTTAGCGCGCTACGAGATACCTATTGTGAGCGACGAGGGGGCTCGTTTCGAGGCCTATGCCCCCTCCTGGCCCCTCTTACACCCGCTCACACTCTTGTTCGTTTTCGATTGCTTTAATTCATCGCGCGTTTTACCACCGAACCAGAGAAGGGGGACGCACACCATGCTCCGACACAGCCCGCTGAATTTCCCGCAGCCCGTCTACCGTTTTTACCCTTGTCCCGGGCTGATTACGCGCCACGAACACGTAACAGATTTCCGGGCGACACCGTGTAATTCTAATCCCTCTGTTTATTAGTGTAAAACGCCTGGTAGAATGTTCCTCTCCCCCTTTCGAGTTGCAATGACTGTGTCTCACGATTTGTGATTCCTAATAAGGACAAGTAAGATCGAGACAGACCTCGTGGAAATATTTTAGGTTGAAGGAATAACATGTTTACGCGAGAAATTTCAACTTTAGAAGCGAGTTCTTTATCGCGGGAAAGAAATGACGACTCGGAAAAAATTCTAGTGTCAGCTTTTTGCGAGCACAGTTGAAACACGATCGATCCACGGCGCGCGCGCGCGGCCGGCCGATGTAGCGTCCTGTTAACCGTTGGGATTGTGACACTAAAAAGTGCACTTACATCGAGTGACGCTTGCATAATATGAGCGCTGGCTGCATAAGCACTAACTCGTGTATAACTTGTCCGATTAGATCGGGCAGGCAGGGCCGACTCGCACGGGGCGTTGCGTGCTGCAGCCGCAATTTTAACACTGCACTCCAAGCTATTTGATTCTAGAATTCTAGAATTCGGACATTTCGTCTGGTCTAGAATGTTTTTGTTACTATTCCCACGTGAAAGGTGTATTTAAGGTGTAGGACAATTAAAACAGTTCAAACATGTCATTATTTGAGTAGGAATTGTTTTCAATCATAGCATACTTATTTGTGCTGGTGCCTTAGAGGGGACAGTCGAGTGAGAAGGGTTAGGGTCTATCGGAATAAGGATGGTCCAGCGACCCCCACGACAATTTTTATTTATTTCGTGTGTAAAACAAGTGTGCTTCCTGGTTGAAAGGAATTGATCCTCCAAATTTTAAATCGCTAACTCCTCATTTCAGGGTAATATGAACTTTATATATATCTCGTGCATTTCATATATTGTTTACACAATTGTGAGCAAATTATGAAGGATAGGAATAAAATTATTGTTTTAGGGGTGGGGGTTGCAAATAACCCTTCGAGTGACACCTACCAAAAAATCCAAGAACAATGTTCTGTTACCTGTCTAATATATCTGACAGTTTCAAGATGGTCGGATTGGTGGAACATAGTTAAATTATTGAAAAATAAATGAAATTACGCCATTATAATTTTATAATATAATAGTGCATTGTTTCTTACGACCCTAAATAATGATTCTTAACAGGAAATTAAGTCTCTTCTCGACGGTCGCTCTTCTTATATCTCTGCAATCAATGGATTCTACGTGTGCGATAAGAACTTTTCCGTTATAATTCTACGCGTTTGTTTTACATTATGCAGAGCGTCCCAAAAATGTTGTACTCGTCACCATGTTGTTCCATTCGTATTAAGAGTAATAAATTATTTAATTTTAAAGTTTAATTTTTTATTTATCTCGTGATACGAAATATCTCAGAAGCTTGGAAACTGTAGCGTAGAATCTTCCGAAAAGTTCCGAAGGGCCGGTCGATCGTAAATTACCGGACGGTAATCGATCCGGACCGCATAAAGACTCGCGAAAAATTGCTCCGGCCGATTTGCATACAATTCTCTCGAAACTCGAGACGCCGCTACGAACAGAAACGAAGAGAATGGGAGAGAAAGAGAGAGAGAGGAAGAGATGAAGAGAGAGAGAGAGGGACGCCGAGAAGAAATTCCATGGGCGCTAGCTTTTGTGCGGTGACCTATAGAGACAAGGAACAAGAAGTACGATCGAATCGGAATCGTTCCGAAGGAAACCTATGCCGCCAGTGTCCACGTGCTGTTCGATCACGCTCGCGATTCCGCGACGTGGAAACGCGACTCGTCGCGAACCATCGTCCTCTCTAATTGGATCCGACGCGCGTACCAGACTCTGTTGCCGCTAATTAACGCCTTTCCACCGGTGACAATTAGTTGTGGGCCGCGACTTGGGCGGATCTTGGACGCACGGGATCGTCGATCCCTTAACCTGTTGACTGGCTGATTTACTCCGCAGAGTGTCTCGTCTAAAACAGCCACTAGTAAACATAACTATAGCGCGTTAATATACAAATTTTCAGACCGAGGATAAAGCCACTAATTTCCCAAACCGATTAATTACTTCAGTGGAAAAATCTGTACCGGATTTCATGTTGTACTTTAATACGAAATCGGGCATAACTTGTTGCACTGACCTAATGCGCATTCGTTTTGAACAAGTCGATCGTCGGTGAGGCGTTTTAATCGCTCCAGTGCGAACGACTCAATTATCGAAAGATGCGGGTTGAGCAAGAGCGTGTTGTCGACCGATTTATGCCTCCGCAATGATCGATGAACGCGTACGCCATCCATCGACGTAAAATTACGTCCTTGCGAGAAGGTGTCCGTGGTGCCCGTATGTGGGCAAGGTGACGCCCGATGCGTCAAAAAAGATTCCGATGCGAGATGGGTTGCACAGACAGCCCACGTTTGCAGTATTTTATTATACCACACCGGTATTGTCTCGACCCAACGCGACGAGACGAGACGCTACGCGACACGACGAAGGCGATACCGTGCCGGCCGAAGAAAGGAGCACTGCGTTCACCTTGGCAATGAGCACTCGGGCGGTGGTGCAATTGCGTCAATGCACGCGTCGTCGGGCCGGCAATTAATATGCACCGTGCACTCTCGATTCCTCTTCGAAATTGTTCGCGAAAATATCGATTTACGATCCCTTCGCCTCCGTCACAGGAAAATCTTTCTCTCCGCAGAACAATTTCTGTCACTGTTGCTATAGCAATGGAGTTACAACATTATGAACGTTTCAAAACTATTATTAAGAGTATGAATACGGCCGAGGTCGGTCCAAACTCTTCGAATCTCGAAAGAGCATCGAAAGAAGCCAATATTTTCACTCTCCGACGCTACGCGAGATAAGTATCGACTCGAATGAGAATTGTAGGATCGAGTATCTCGATCGACCGATAAATCGGCGCAGAGCAGGGCTAGATCGGCCGGCATAGAAATCGGAGGCAGTAATTCTTGTTACTCGCGGTTCGGCTCGGCACGATCAAAATGTAGCGAGAATTTACGAATTGGATAATCAGCAGCATCCTCATTAAGGCCCCCCCACTGAACGCCCCCGCCTTCCATTCTCCTTCAGTGGCGTGTGTACGTGCGCGTGTACGCAGCGCAACGCACGATCCTCTCTGCGACTGCTGCGAGTGGTATATTCGTCGTTGCGACGTGTCCACCCACTCATCTGCTAGCTAACCTCCAGCGCATCGAACTAGCTATCTCGCCATTCGAGACTTCGCTAATTCTTCCATCGATCTCGCTTTCCCGATCCGCTCATCCTAGGGCACTCCGTTTCCTATCGCTTCTAACAATTTTATTCAGTCAATCCAGTTGTGATTCGGTCGTCGTTCAAACATTGCTGAGATTGCACATGCGAGTTCGTTAAATAATGCACGATTCGAGAGCCATATTCGATTCTGTTGAATATTCGACGGACAAATCGATCATCGCAGATAATTGCAAACTTGATTCTGGAGTAGTATATTTCGTCAGTATAGTTCGTAGTAGTATAGTTCGTTATAGTCAAATTGAGTTGATGAAATTCAAAATACTTAGAAGACTTTATGGTACCGCGCGTTGCAGCTCAAAATAAAGACACAAGCGAAATTAGTTTGACATTGTTAAGAACGTGTTAATCGAACCTCTGGTATCGTTCAGCCGATCGAATCTGCCCGCTTCAGAACTCAATTTGCAAAGAAAATAAACAGGTCCGTTGGGCAACCGGTTCATTAACAGTGGCTCATTGTTCGTCGAAGCTGGTGCCGCGAGAGTCGAGATCGCGGATTGGCAAATCGACGGGATCGAAGATGTTTCCTCGAATTTCTCGAAACCCAGCGATCCCCGTCACACACTAACTCGTTTAACGCGGTTCTGTTACCTCCTTAGAGGATCACGGAGAGGCTGGTTCTAATTTTTGCGGTACGTCGACGAAAACCGAGCTGCATAACCGACCTACTTCGGTCGCGTGTTTCTATTCGGAAAACTAGAGAAGCGACTGCTCTGGAAGCCGTTCGCATTTTCTCGATGGTCGCGGGAGGCCATTGAATAATGCAGGTTTCCTTCGAGCTTTGCCGTAACAACCGTCCGCGCGCCATTGTCACTCGATCCCCTTCACACCCCTGCCACCTGATAGGAGACGCCGATGACAGTCGGCGGCCGGAATGTTTTATGCAAATAGCCATTGTCCTCGGGCGACATTGCCCGGCGCGCACGACCGATCGCGGGGAAATTTGTTTCTTTCGCGTTTCCTCCCGTGAAAAAAGAAACGCGCGCAAGCCGCGTGCTTGTACAGTGCTCTCGTCTGTCTCTCTAATGAGAAAATTGCGTACGAACTCGTCACCTCGCCGCCGTTGCAATCGCGACTCCGGGCTTTCGAGTTAATTAACCGAGGCTGCTTCTTACACCGGATTAGTCTCGCGACTAATCCCGGAGCTGGCCGCAATTGCTCCAGCTAATTCTCCGTTTAGCTTCGGAGTTTTCAAGACGAACACGAAGCCGCTCCAACCTGCCAAATCTTCCCCTCACTTGCACCGAGATGCACTCCGCGATACAGAACACCGTACAGCTTCCTTTTCCGAGCGGTTGCATCTGTAATCGCTCTTGACCATACCGTCGTTCGATCTACATCGATTTCAAAGAACCGTTCCGATCTGCCTCTTTCGGCTAGCATTTCTGTGGGATTTACTTATACGCATGAAATGAATAACAGAAATTTAAAAAGCTTAATAAAAAAAGTACGCACAATCTTTTTCGACCGTTTTTGATCGCATTATGGGGGGAGGGGGGTATTCAAGCAGTAGATGGAATTATCAATGTTTATAAACGAACCATGTATTTAACAAAACATAATGTGTAACACAAAACGATGCTGAATCAACGACTGAACATTTTTTCAAACAGAACGCTCCCTCATGCACACTCATTTCTTTATTTCATTCAATGAAATTCACTTAATACATTTTGCCTCTCACTCATTATGTTTCTCTTTCATTCTCACCACAGATATCCACACAGGATCTAGCGTATCACGAAGATTTCGAAAGGTTGTTGGATAGGGCAATCGGCTCGGAAGCTCTTGTTTGTGTCGGAAACGGTGTTGTTGGTATCGTGAGCAGCCCGACGCCTGTTTCGAAAGCTGGGAGGATCCCGGGTAAGGTGGCGGCCTGTCGATCGCGCAGTCAATTTGTCATTCCGAGAAGCGATGTCGAGAGTCACGAGTCTACGTGTTTATATATATCCAATTTATTCCGCAGCCAGGTAGCTCGCACCGGATGAGCATGGCTGTCGGAGAGGCTTACGTGCCCTGCGTGGCGAAGGGCTCGGGGACCGGACCATGGGCCTGGGCCCAGAGAGTCGTCGTTTCGCCATGCCTCGACCATGTGTTGTCGTCGTGCTATCCGAGCTTTGCTCGCGAGTAAATTGGGAGCTTCCCTTGCTCTCTCGGGCTCCGTCGTCGAGGAAACCGAGACGCCGAGCGTGACGCCGTCTGCTGTTGTCCAACGTGCAATCTCGGACTCTGCTCTCTCTTTCTCTTTCGTTTTTGCTTGCGTTCTCTCTTTCTCCTTCTCGTCGCTGCCGCTGCCTTTTGTTAGCCTGGCGAGTGGAAGGGGCGTGAAACGCACCAGTGCAGCGAAGGTGCACACGAAAATCGAAAAAATCATTATTTAACCCTCCAGATTCGAAGTGTTCCTTCTACTTTATATGACAGAATTTGCTGCATCATTCGATCCTGTTATTCTGGGGTCCCAACAAAATTTCTATACACTTTTCACTTCTATACTGCACGATAATTGCAAATACGAAATGCCTTTCATTATAAACATGTAGCTCTCAAGCATTAATTCAATTGTATTTACCTACTCTCATGGACTGTATAACTGTGGCAATCTGTTCGGAACAGCCGAGAAATGCTGTAATTGTTCTTACATACCATGTAACCATTGCTGTACGCAGTGCAACTCAGTAAAATAAATAACCATTGATGTGAAGGTCAATGTTCAGTCAGGCTTGACATAGGGTCACGAAGGGTTAAGATCGATCTAATAATATGGTTAACCCTTTGCACTCGTGGACTTTTCTCGGATCACATGCCGGCCATTTAAACGCACTTGTCCATGAAGTAAAAAGTAACGCATCGTTTCGTACAAAGTGGTGTAGCGTTAGAAACAGTTAAAGTATTCAAAGTGAAATTGGGCCCGAGATTTTATGGACATACTTTATGAAAAAAGAATAAAATTGTAGGCTTTATATATTTTAGTGCATTCTGGACTGCTTGTAGTAAAACGCATCGCAATAATAATTTGCCCGTCGTCTCTGTCTCGGAGCTTTTCTATTCGAACGGACAGTACAATCTCTTTTCACAACGTTTCTATTTTTCTTTATTGCACATCAACTGCAGCTTCAGAATAGCCAAACACGTGAAATGTAGAGACATATTTTCATGGAAACATTTATCGTGCGCGATTATCATAAATACAATAAACGTCAGGGATTTTTGCGGAGAAACCGGGCCGTTTGGCTCGCGGTGCAATGGGGCCCCACCCGTGGACAATCGCGTTACGGTACCCCGAAGGACGTGGGGCCCGTTTCGTGCAGGCTGCGTTTGCGACACGTCCCTTTCACGCAATCCAGCAAAAAGAAAGCCCGCTGAGATCGATCAGGCTGTTCGCGTCCGAACGTATCCGGTCGCCTCGCGCGACTTCCGGCATCCTCGGGCAGAATTCTGCGAGTCCTGCTGGTCACGTGGCCCTTTCGACACCCATAACCCATGGGCCACCTAGCCTCGAGCCCACGTGGCGCACACTCGCCTCTGCAATCTGGCCAAAAGGTCTATTGCTCGTTCGATGGGATTAGCAATACCTGCGGATCCGACTAGGTCCCGAGAATGGGCCCGAAAGATTGCCCAGAGCCGATGCCAGTTCCCTCGAAAAAAGGAGATCGTATAATTTAGGGTCTATAGATCTTGCAGGCTCCGACTAACCCCATGTGTACAAGGCTCCCAGAATTTTACACGAGTTTTACCGGAGTTCCGCAGCTGTTAATTTTAGGCAGCATGTGCTGCGGACGAACTGGATGCTTTGTTTTCTTTCGGGTCTCCTCGATCCCATCTCGCTCGTTATGCTCGAGGTGCGAGGTAGCCAGGGTCGTATTATACCTTTTCACTTTGCATTTTACTGCGCGGGAGACACATTTTTACTGCGGATCTTTAGGCGAAGTCAAATATTTCCGTATCGGTTGCGAGAAGCTCCGAACAGAGATTTTCTTTTTTTAGCTCTTTGCAACTCCGCTATTTGGAGAATTTTCTATCGTCACACGTTGATGACATGACGCTATTAGCGAACATGTTAACGATTGCGGTTGATTTACCGATAGCGAAGGCGAAACGATGAAACGGATATAAAAGTAAATCGACGCAAATCCAATGCAGCGAAGAAAACGGTAGCCAAGAGGAAGGCGTTGGCATTGTCGAAGGATGCCGACGGTCGGTCGATTAAAATTTTTAAGATGGCGCGCGCGGGACGGTGTCGCGTGTCTCGCGAGGCGAGAGGACCGCCATTCCAACGAGGATCCGATAGAGAAATATGCGTCTGCGTTTCCGAGTGATTGACAGAAGATTCGCCGGTAGCCGAGCGGACGACAGTCCGGTCACGTATCTACACGGCAAGGTAGCGAGGCAGAGAAAGATACACCGAAGCTCCGAGATGGCGAGACACTCGATCACAGATCTTTTTTGCATTTTATCCGACGCGGCGACAACCGGGTGCAGACGATTCTGCATATCGACGAACGATTGCGGCCGTGGAAGCCTCTCGACTAGAAGCAAATTTATTCGACGGCGTTCCGTACCACGAAATCCGCGTTTTTTCAACCCTGGGTCGCGCCGGAAGTCGCCGGGAAACGAGCACCGTGTTGCGACGAATCGTGATCTGTTTCTTGAAGGTCCTCCTCTTTATCGCGAGGAGAACGATCGTCGGACATTGTGTTTGAGAAGGAAGCTCGTTCTATGCTTGGTTGATGAACTAAACTGATAAAGTTCTTTCCATCAAATTGCTAGCGTACACTCGGCTACTGCTTCTCCATCGACGCAGCTTCTTCGTCCGCAGGCAGTTGTTGCAATAAGGAACCAATTTATGAATCATCTCTGTCGTTAACACGGCGACTGTCGCGTCGACGATGCGTGGGGAGACAATTCTTTATCTATCTTGAAAAACTGTAATTCCTCAGCTTAAACTTCTTCGTGCGTTGCACTTCAACTCTGTGGTTGCTCTGATTTCGTCGAATTTTTGTGGAAGACGTTCTAATTGCTCGTAGTGTACATATGACAAGATAGCATTTGCTATGTATGACAAACAATTTGGTCCGTAATGTGTTAAAGGGAGAAACGTGGGAAGAAGTAGCACGTACGATTATTCGCGACAGAAATAAAAGTGAAGTGTGTACTGCAAGAAGGAAGAGAGGGAGCAGTGCACTATATTCGATAGGAGGATGCTTACGGAGGCAGTTTCTAGTTGTAGAAACGAAGATCGGCGCAAGGGGACCAACGACGGCTTTAGAAAACGGTGGAAGCCGGGTCGGGGGTGTAGATTGGAGGCAGTTAATTCTGTTTACGAGCCGCGATTCCTCGAATCGCTCGAGATCAAAGGCTTCGCTGAAAATCAGAGAGGACGTGTAGAGGCCGGTGTGCGGCGGGACACCGCGATGGGACACTGCAACGGGATGGGAAAACGGTGAAAAAAATGCGGTCGAAGCCCGACGAGTGCATGAGAATGCGTTATGGGACCGTGGGGACAAGCTCTGGACTCTGGTCGACGGGAGAGGGTGCAGTGCGCGCACGCTCGTCGAACGACCGTGGAAGGGAAACGTGAACCGATGGGCCGCGTCCACCGGTCCCACGCTTCGATATCGCTCATGTTTTCGTGACCACTCGCCGCTCTTTCCATGGAAATTTCATGGAAAGTTCGAACTTGTCTGACGTGCAGAAGGAGCTCTTTGCCTTACAAAATTACCGAACCGAATTATCGGTAACGCAATCAGATGCCGTTCTTGCTCTCTGCAAAAGTCACTGCGAACGAACTGGCAACATTCTTATCTGATAACCGCGGAACGTTTACACTTCTAGCATGATCGATCCTCTGACAACTTCGATCGCAGTGTGCAATCCCATCGTCGCACGTCCCTCGGAAACAATTTAAACAAATAGACCAAATTGCAGAACAATCTGAGAGACATCGGCAGTCTCGAAAATTCCGTAAAATCAAACCCAGCATTAATTGTATGAAGTAAATCAAAATCAAAAAGTTAACCGTCTGCAGTTTGAGCTATTTTAACTTGAAAATTAAACATTTCTTCCGACCTAGAATAATTCCATTATATATAATATTTTTCAGTTTATGGATATGAAATTGATATAATATCTCATGCAATACTTAAATGCATAGTAATTGATTAGATGTCAACATATTTAATAATGCAGACAATATTGTGAATAATGGAACAGCAATTTTTAGTGTTAACTCTGAGTCACCCCTCGACTACTAAGGGTTAAAGAATAGCATTAACTAGAGAATTGAGTCCCGAAAATTCGGAATTCGCAGAAAGATCGACGTCGCACCGATAGCTGGAGATTGTTCAGAGGCCATTCGCGGAGGATCGCACGAACAAGTGTTCCCGATCATTGTCTCGAGAAGAAAGCAAGGGTAACCGGTGTCTGGAAATACCTTCTCGCGTAATTATACTCGAGCGACGAGGTTTTTCGTGTTAGTTCCCACTCGAACGAAACGGGCGTTTATCATCGATGGGAATCGATCTCAGGCATGGACCGTTCTCTCGGAGGCGAAGCGAGGCAAGACGAGGCGAGGTGAGACGGTGCACGCAGCATTGCGCGAAATGCGTAACCGCAGCTGTACGTGCGGTCGAGAAACCTCCCCTTTCTCCTCCACGCGTCACCTCGACGGTCCTCTCTCGTTCTCCGCTCTCGCTCTCCTCCACGGCTCTCTCATTGTCTCTCCTTCAGCCCGGTTTGCTTACTTACCGGCGACCAGACGCAGATACAGTTCTCACGTCCTCGATCCCCGGAGACGACGATTTACAGTTTCAAACAAACCCTCCGCCTCCTCTTTCTTCTCTCTCTCTTCTCTTCTTCTCATCGGCCCTCTGTTAACCCCCCCCCCCCCCCCTCGCTTGTTCCTCTTCTTCGCTCGGACAGATGCTGCGTCCGAGAGACGAAATTTGAAGATTTTCAAATTGCCCCGGCCCGTAGCCTGCACGCTTCGGAGAGCTCCGCGTTCTCAGGCTCCTCCGTTGAAGTCTCCGATCAGCTGGCGAATCCTCCAAACAAACAACAAGCCGTTCCTCCTGTGATTCGAATTTTTATTTGACTAGAATCTTCGCAATCTGTCCACTAACAACATTCTTTAAGTTTATCTATATATTTATATATTGTATATTATATACATAATATATATATGTTTAAGTAAATATATCCTGTGGACCGTTATTTCTTTGGTTTCTGTCTACGAAAAAGATTGCTCTACTGAGTACAGGCCTTTCTATCTCGTCAAAAAATTCGGGAACAGGGAAGAATGAGAAAGTTCAAGTGTTGATTTTGCGAAGGATTCTCGAAAGCATACATAGAGTAAGTATCGGATCACGACCTCCGCTTATTTTCAGGCTTGGCCGTTTACCTTGTTCGCTTAATAATTGACGACCTCTCCCGAAGCGGTTATTGTACTGTCGGCAAGTGACAGCTGCCACTCGACTAATTTATGCGGCGGCTGGTTCTTCGAACCGAGTAATCCGACGCATCGATAAATCTATTCTCGGGGAGCCGTGAATTTTTAAAGCGCCGATTCAGCTTGTCGCGGAGGTTTCGTCTCGTCGATTGCATCCTTGGCGACGAAGAGACGATCGATCGATCGATCGCTCCACACCATTCTGTTCCGTTCCGGTTCGCTCCGAAAAATCCCGGTTCGTTCTCGCGGTGCGTGTCTGTTTCGCAATCCGATTCGAGGAACGAGATCTCCGGGCCCGTTCTCGGTAGATCGTTGTCGGGTCGATAAGCGTCCGAGCGATCGACAAAGCCGATCTTTCGCTGGGATCGCGAGAGAACGAGAACGCGAGCGCGGCGTCGCGTCGACGTTACATCGTGTTACGTCGCCTTAAATAGTCGTTGCCAGGGGCATCGGTCGGAGGCGTTCGATAGAAACGAACCTTTCTCTTCGATGCCTTATTCAGCGGGATTTAAAGATAGTTTAGCTCGTGAAAAATGCAACCGCGTGTCGCCCCGGCACGTCGCGCGTCACCGATCCACAGCGGCCGGACGACAGATCAAGACCGGAGAGTGTCTACCTCTGACGGTCTCTGTCCTCGACGTAGTTTTCGATCAGCTTTGACCGTTTTCTCGCAGGTGGCGCGACATTCATCGGGAGTACCCGCCACCGGTAAAGTAGGAATCCTCTTCATTCACGAGGATCCTTGAAAATCGCGAGCGGCGCGCGCGTTACCTTGAATGAACGGCCGCTCGATTCAGTTCCGATCTAGTACCGGTGTGTGTTTCCATTCATAGAGTCGTTCTTTCAGATAGGCTCTCCCATTCATTTCGTGGAATTGAACCGCAAGTCGAGAGCCGCGAGGAGGGATATCCGCAGAGAAAGTTCCGACAGGTTCGAGATGCGCAATCAAACGGCATTGATTCGTTCCAGAGCTTCCCACGTGGATTCCTCACTCTCAAAATACTGGGATGTACCCAATATGTACGCTTGCTCTGCTTCCTTTGTATAGAGTGCTTCGAGTAGGCGTGGCTTCGTTGCGCTGGATTTCTTCGGACCTAGAATAGGGCTCCTAAATGCAATTCGCACTCCTGAGACTGGCCTAGACCCCCCAACCCTCAAAATCAAGATCGGAAGACCACAGTGGCTCCGTATTTCGAATATTTTTCTTTTCATTAGAGTAGTCGAGTTTCCACCGTTCAGAATACTCTAAAGGGGCGAAGTTCCGTTGCTCCGGACTTCTTCGTCGATAACAGAGAGCAACCTGTGTACACTTCGAGATAGAAGACCTGGATTCGCACATAATAGCAATCTTATCCACTCAGGATATTGAAACTTTATCAATTCATAGCTTATTGTAGCTTCTTACTAAAGGCAGACTACATCCCATAATCGCGCAGGATAGCTTGCCGGTCGGTTCTCTAGATAACAAAAAGCTGTCGCCCGAAGAGGTAAACGGATAAAGCCAGAAATCGGACGGGGATTTTTCTGGATCGAATGAATGGGATAACGATAGGGAGGATTGTGGTATCGGATGTCATAATTGAGTTGGAAAATAGCGTGGTCTCCGGAAATCGTGGTCAAAGAGCCCGCGGGGCAGCTGAAAGGCGACCGCCGCGACATAGGCTGTCCGATAAGGAGCAGATAGGAGGACGAAGGTAATAAAGGGAGAAGGAGAGAAACAGGTAGCAACAGGTTGTGACGTCACGAGGCGCCACGCGACTCAGCTTCATTCACCGCGGCGCGGTTCGACTCGACTCGGCACTGCTCCGAGTGCCGGCGAGCAGGGATAGAAAGAGAGTGCGAGAGAGAACGATAGAGAGAGAAAGAGAGGAAGCTGCAACAGGCTGCAGCCAGGCTGCATGCTGCAGGCTGCAGGAGGGTGGACCAGGAACTAATAACGCCGCCGCTCCGCAGTGCCTTCTCGTTCGTGTTTTCTCACGTGATTCGACAAGCCGGTTTATCTGCCGGACGGCCACGAAACGACCCGGCCCGGCAATTAGTAGCCCGTAACGGTTTAATTCGCCTCGAATCCGAGCCCGATCCCCGATCTCTGGATCGATACGCGGGACGAGCATTAACCACGATCGCCGCGCGTTATTACGGATGTCGTTAAAACGAGAGCCCTTCCGCGGCAGTCAGCACCGAAGCACCGACTGCCCAACCTGCTCTCCTCTTCTCTCCTCTCCTCTCGAATCGAACAGTTTTTAATTCGAAGGCCGATTTTCGACGCGTTCTCGCTCCCGAATCCTTTCGAGGATTCCGACCGGAACGGTCGTATATCATTCCACGAAATTCATCCTGCCTTTTCTTGCTCCGTTATTCGCGCTCCCTCATCCATTCTCTCCTCTCGTCTCTTCTCCTCCTCCTCCTCTCTTCTTTCCTCCTCGCATCGGCGAGCCTCCACGGTCATTGTAACCCTTTTTCGCGCATCCGACGATATACGAGGCACGCCCTCTGGTTCGACGCTGTATGGTTTCACGGTGATTCGGCTCGGGTAAATCACTCCGTGGCCCGATTCGATCCGCTCGGGAGAGCGTTTTCAATACACCGGGGTTCGTTAACTTAACTAGAATACCGGTCGCTTTTTAATCCACTCGTTACAAGACGGTTTTCCGCGGCGCTCGTTGTTTTCTCGCGAATCGTCGTCGGGTTCTTGTCCTGTCTTTCGACACACACGGGACGAATGGCGAAACCAACCTGCCACGTCGTCGGACAATCGAATTTTCATCGTAAACTTAATTAGTGTTGAGGAATGCGGCATTTTTATGCTTAATTATGGCCACCTGTAGAATGCAGGAAATGTTCCACGTCCAACTATTACGGTGACCCTCGCGGATGAAAGTGTTAAGGCGCTCCAGCCACAGGACGCGTTTATCTCAGCTTTGAAACGTTTCGTTTTACCCTGAACAGGAGAAAAATTATCGATGAACGGATCGGTTGTTTAATTTATAAGGAAGCAATCGAGGATTTCCTATCCGGATCCGTGGAATCGAGCGTGTGGGTCCAGTTTCTCGATCATTTCGAAATAAATCTCTCGGTTCCTCGGGATAACTCGGCGAACGTTGCCGCGTTAAATTACCCTGTTTCCTTCCGCGCGCTCGCGACTCTGCGTTTATAATTTCCAACACAGGCAGTTAGATAAAACCTGCTCAGTTTCTTCCGCCAAGGGCATTTAATCTAGATTACACGAGCACGGCCGTTCAGCTACCGTCTACATCTTTACTAGCTTAATCGTCGAAACGATCCGATCCCGCGAAACGATCGAAATTTCGAAAGCTCCTCTCGAACCCCATCGATCGACACCGATCGATACGTTGCTCGTTTACCCGGCAGTTTATCGTGCCCAACTATTTCCGGTCCTGTATCGGTGCCGCGATATTAACCGTCGATAAAAATGTTACAATATACTCGCGAGATCCATTGAAAGCCAAGACTTCCTCATTGAAAAGGAAATATTGCTCCATTCAATGGACCCGAGAGATCTCGAGCCAGCCGCTGCGGACCAGCAACAAGCTTCTGTTCGTGTTCGTCCATTAACCAACTTTCTATCCACCGGATAAACTGTTCCTGGCCAGAAAGACAGAGTAGTATAGGAGGACCGGTCCAGTTATCTCCAGGCTCCATGAATCAACCACTTGAATCGCCCTCGATATCCTAGCCAGCTCTCTATAGTAATCGAAGTGGCCCAGAATTTCCCTGAGAGGTCACTTCCCGGGACAATTTTTCACAATTCCCCAGAAAATTAGCCAATGGTTCATTCTTCTTCTCATTGTGAATGTCTGTTCGCTCATTTCAATCTCGCAAACAATGAGCACCTTTTGTTGGCTCGCTACAATTCAAAGTCGCGAGTCTGAGCTCTCAATCTTCTGGGATAAGACAGCTAATTTTGCGCTTCGAGCAGCGAAACTACAATAACTGTACATGCTGCAGAAATTTCTATTGCATCGTATGAAAGTTCGTTTCGCTTTTGAGGTTCTGATAAAAGACCAAAACGTTCGTTCTCTTCTTTTATCGACCATGTCTGTTCAACAGCTTCCACGATAAACGTTTGCCATTTTCTCGAATGCTTGATAACAACGTTACTCACAGGCTTTTGCAACATATTGTCTACGCAAATGATAATTTGCATAGAGATCCGCGATCTATCTGGATCTAACACAAGACTTGCGACATTCAAGAAAGCTTTAGAATTAGATCGATAAAAGCAGTGCGATTCCGGTGGTATGAACGTGGCGAACTCGCTGCGGGACTATGTTATTTTTCATCGGCGTTGGTACCGGTGTTCCGACGACGAGCGTGCAATCAAGACGAATTATTATTACGTATCCTTTCGAGGTCCAGGATGACCCCGAGTTCCTTACCCCCGAGGACGGGAGCCGCTTAGTTCGCCGTAGAAAGAGAAGCACTGTCGGCTCGTCGAGGAAACGGAGGGAAACGGAGGGGAACGGTGAAGGGAACGAACAAGGGAGCCCGGAGGGGCAAGGAGGGGGGATAGTGGGGAAAGGAGAGTACTCTCCCCACCACGTGGCTCGCAGCCACGCGAGTTCATTCATGAGATCGTGGGAACGTGGCTCACGGTGGGTCCGTTTTACCCCATCCTCCGGCTCCTTCGGCTCCCTCTTGCTCCTCTGTGCACCTCGCTGCTTTCTCTTCGCCGTCCTCGGCCGTCTTTCTCTCTCTTTTGCTCTCCCTGTTTCTCTCTCTCTCTCTCTCTCTCTCTCTCTCTCTCTCTCTCTCGCCAGTGTCCATCTCGCGCTTCGTTCTCCTCGTCTATGCCCGGTCTTTGATACGTTCGTCTTGTAGCCTGGTTTTTGTATTTGCCTCTCCGGTCCGCTCGATCTTTTGCCGGCCGCGATTTTTCGTCGCCCCGGAGACTTGATTTCGTTTATCGTGAACGTCCGGATCCTCCCCTCGATTTCTCTCCCCCTTCCTTCTTGATCTTCTGATCTGACAGAGCAGTTCTCTATTTATCTGTCATCGATCGAGACGCGCACAGGGCTCGATAAGACGTGCCGATTAATTTACAGTTCCCCCGGAATACACCTGGGAACGGTACCTCGAGCGGTCTGCGATCGTCGTCTCTTCCTGCGTTTTTCCTTCGGCTCGCCTCATCATCTCCCATTAGAGCTTGTTCCCTCTTCCGCTTGCACTTTTGGTTCCTCCTTGTTACTCTGTTTCTCGCCGGTAAACAGCTAGCCGTCGCCTTCGGTCCCCTCCGCCTCGTTCTACCCTTCTCCGAGGGTCCCTTGAGGCAACCTGTGTCCAGACATTGCGAACCATCCTCTGCGAGCTATTATCCTGCACGAGGAGGTTACCGGTTTTTTGAAGGATACCTCGCTGTCTGTCGCTTGCTACATTTGCGCTGGGTGCAAATATTACGACTCCCTTACATCAACTGGTGCCTCCTACTGTAATACCGATACCGAAGGACTTGCGGAGGCAACAGGATCCAGGCTGTCGTCAATTGAGGCTGTTTCATAAGGATGCCTCGCAACATCTAAAGTTGCCCAACACCAGGCTCGTCCACTGCTCGAGATCATCCAACGATTCTCGTCCTCGATTTTCCATCGGATCGATCGCCTAGCGATGACTTCCTCCCGCGTTGCGAAATTTCGGAAAAGGTTAACGCGTTCACGCAGTGACGCACGACGAGGAAGGAAATGGTGAAAGAAAGGCTCGATCGGAGCCTGACTGACTGCCTGCTTGCCTGCCTGCCTGCCTCACCAGCCTCGCTTGCTTACCTGGGACGCTCGTTTCGTAATCCGGTTGCGAACGAGCCTCGACGCTTCCTGCGGCTACCCCCCTTGATTACGGGACCGGCGCCACAAATCGGCCCGATTCCACGCGGACGACCTTGTAATTTTCTGCTTTGTGCTGCTGTCACCTCCGGACCGCCGAATTTCCGAGCTTCGGCCGCCAGACTTTCCGTTAAACACCCGTTTCCTTCTATTCCGACCATTTTTGTTTTGCACGAAGATCCGCAGGTTAACAATGGACTTAACTACGATATTATGCGTTCAACTACGATATCATAGGGGTGTAAACACATCCCAGACTAATAAAAATGTACATGAATAGTTCTCTTAAGTGTGCTATCTGTGACATATTAGACGAAGTAAAAAGTTCTCACGCATGATTAAAAAAATGTATTATTTTTAGTCATCGAGAATTTTTATATATTCAATTAAATTTTCTGATCTTCTGATACCTTCCGTCACGAAAATCAATAAAATTTCACAAATGCTTAAGCAGACGACGTTTTTTCTTGAAAACATGCATGGGGTGTAATTTCACTAGAGTGCAGGGTTAACATGAGAATATATGTACGCAAAGTGAAGATTAAAGAGACTCATGGGGTGCTAGAGACATCCCAGCCAACCAGAGATGATGGTTAAACTATTCAGATTCTAAACAAGAAATCCTAATAAAAGCTGGTACGCGCAGACACATTACGATAACAAAGAAATTTTCCAAAAAACGGACATGTTACAATAGAAATGGATCTCCGAAGATGGCCGAAGGTCACCCACATACGACCGACGTGGCAGCGAACGGTTACCACCGAGTAAAACGAGTAGCTGGCCGGGTGCTGATGCTCGGCAACATTCTAACTATCCTCACCAGAAGATAAATCGCGTCGTAGGTTTTTTCCTCGGACGATGGTTTCTGGTTAACCACCCGGTTAATAGGGGTTTAGAGGCTCGAAAATAAACGACGCTCAAACTAGATCCAGAAACTAGTTTCCAGCACAGCTTGCAACAGGATAACGCCTTCGAGTTGCTCGTATGCTACAATGCTGCTGTGGAAATAGATCTGCTTGGATCGACGCTGTTAACCGCGGCTATCGAGGTGGATACATACTTGGATACCGTTCGTTAGGTTGCACGGCACTCCGAAAGCTATGCTTCGTCCAACGAGTCAAGTCAGTCAAGCTAAATATTGAAATGCATTTCATACATGACAAACAAAATGAATCTATTATTCCACAGAAAGAACGATCGGTTCAATTTCAGTTTGTTTAGACAACAGTTCTTTGACGATCCTCACTTGACGAGTTCCTTTCAGACTGTAAAGACGTGTTTTGCCTGTGCCTTTCTCGCTTCTGAATAAACTTGCATTTGTATAAAGTGCGGTTTATTGTAGTTCATAATCTAATACTAAAGATTTATATTTCTCGCATGGTGAGCAAATGGTAAATCAAATTTAAACACTTTGTAATAATGTAGGCAATGTATTCCGCAAGCATAATTTCTACTTTCGTCCTTCTTCGGGAATTATTATTCTTTAAAGTGTCACAGATACTTCAGTGGATATTGATGTTTATCGAATGTATATTAATAAGATTTATTAAAAATTGTACTAGCATTTAAAAATCAACATTGTATAAACACCATTATGGATTATCTTTTATTTTAAAATTGAACATGATTTTTCAGGCAGGTCCGATAATGAAACAAAAAAAGGTTTCGAGCAAAAGTTACTCAACATTTAGCGCTCTATAAATTTCAATACAACAAATTTTAAAAAAAAGTGTATTCTCTAAAAAATCAAGGTCACCTTTAATTTCTAAAGATCAATTTTTGACTTCATAATATTATATCTGATGTCAAAACGAATCCAACGACCTTACACACATTGTTATACCCTTTTTCCAAATAATGCTAAAATCTTAATGAACTGCCAGATCGGCCGTTCAGACCACTGCGGCGACAGTTTCGATCGAGTCGGGTCTCTCGCACGCTCCGGGCGTCCGAGATCCGTTGCTCGCGAACGGGAATAAATTGGAGAAATGACGGCCGGTTAGCGTGCCGTCGTTGTTACGCGGTAACAACCGAGTTCGACGTTAACTGCCCGTTTATAGGGCCCGACGTCCACGCAGAAAGAGCAGATCCATATCTCGCGCTGCTGCCGGCCAGGTGTTGCGTTACCACTCGGCGTAACTCGCCAGGTTGCGAGGTTGGGCATTGTGTGTCGAAGAAAAATGATTTAGCTCCCGGGCCGAGCCATTAACGATGCAAATAGAAAGATCCCGATCGGAGATTCGGCTCTCTCTCGATCGCCTCGAGAAGAAAGACAGAGCGAGCGAGAGGAAAAAGACAGGAACCTATCGAAAGATAATCACCGGGTCGCTTCGTTTCGATCCGGGATACCGCTCCTGGACCGTGAAAGTGAATTATCGATGACACCGGAGCTCCGATCGGTATTATAATAGGTCAGTGACAGCCGAAGAACGGAATTCGGTGTCGAGGCGGTCACTCTTTACTTTACGAACCGTGGAAATATGCAAATTGTTGAGAACTCCCAGTACCGTTCCACGCAAGATCGTCTGACATCACGGGGAATGCCAAGAGCTTGCAAATCTCGACAATTCCCATTAACTCTACGCATCGAGTTTACTCACTTATGGCTAAAACGAGTAGGTGGTAACTTAAAACAGTAGAAAGGATAAAATGATTTAAGAACGCCGATTCATAATTTTCAGCTTGTTGAAACGATTCAAGTAAGAATGAGACTCATCTAGGCACGCGGACGTCCCCCTTGCGAGCCGAAAAACAGCAAAACAAGCCTTCGTGTGCCGCTGCGCAGCTGAGAGCGGCGATAAAAGTCGATTATTTAATCGAGAAAGCGCTGGTCCCGGGGATAGCCAGGTGTCGAGTCGCCCGATGGAGATCAGTGACAAATGGGAACTTTCGTGGACTACTGTACACGACGACCTCTACACGGTCGACAGCCGGCGGAGACATAATTGCGGCTCGTCATCGTGCCCTGCCGAGGAGAGTCCTCTCTCTCTCTCTCTCTCTCCCCGTGTTCCTTCTTGGGCAGAAGTCCTCTTCGAGTTATTCTCTTCCTTTCCTCTTTCTCGGAAGCTTTCATACGCGTGTTCCCGCTCGAGAGATGATTGGGACTCGATTCGCGACACGAGGCGATCGAAACACCGCTCCGATGGAGGATTAATTGAAAGCGATTTGCAATTAAGCGGAGCGTGTCCCGATACTCGAGGCTCTCTATCAGCGGGCGACGCTAACGATGGCCGGGAGATGGCCGAAGGAAATCGAGCGGGCGTAAAAAAGGGTGGGAGGATCCTCGGTAAAGGTAAAAGGGAGCACAGAATCGGCGTCGCTTGTAAAAACTTTAGAGAAGAGTGGCTGTCGGCCTGGTCTCGTTCGTTCACGCGCGCGAAGACGACCGACAAAGCGGTCTGCTCGTTCCTGCGGACTTTTTCTCAATTAACAAATCGAACGCATTAAAGCGACCAGAGGGAGTGGCGCGAAAGATCCTTCAGCAGAAAGAACAGCTCTGGGCAGGATCGGCTCCGAGGAGAGGAGAAACAGGCTAGAACGAACGAGGACGAGAGTAAGATCGCGACGAGACGAAGGGAGGGACGCAGGCCCTCTACGCGGTGCGTATCATACGCGCCATTACTCCTAGAAGATACGGCTCGCCGCGCGTTTTACGAGCGAACGTTTATTCACCATTTCGAGCCTCTTAACGTCCGCCGAGCATCGGGTCTCAATACGTCGGGATGCTAGCCTATCCTCTTCCGAAGCCGCGCGTACCGATGCTTCAACATCGACAGGATCCTTCAAGAACTTGGGACAGGGGTCTTGTTTTGATCAGTTGGTGAGATAATTTGGGGGATCCTTCGGATGATGGCTGCCAAGGAAAATTGAAAGGTTATTACGTTATAGTAATTGTACAAACGTCTTGACCTGTGAACGAAGTTGCTTCTGAACAATTTATTGAGAAACTCTCGACTCTTGCAACAAGACTATTGCAAAATTGTCGGCAACTAAAGTGTTAGCAAGCGTACAAACTGTCGATGTTCAATTGATCTATGTGCTAGGCCAGTGCTATACTAGCACCCAACATTTCAGCAAGAAAAGCACCGGTCCCGTAAAAGGTGAAGACGGAAAAACTACCAAAAGGATCGAATCATCGACGAATTACGGCAGCAAAGAGGGAATCGGTCGTCGTTCCCGAAGGGTTAATAGAATCTTGAAAAAAAGTGGTTAAAGGGTGGTTGCGTAGGATATCGAAGAAGCGGTGAATTTTTATGGGACTCCCCGTGGTTCCCGGTGGTTCGGTGCGGCATTCGGCGGGGTTGGAGGAACGAGGAGAGCTCGCCAGCCCCTCCTGGAAAAGTATAAAGAGGCCTCGGAACGACCGGGCGTGGACGATTAGGGGTGCCATTAAATATACGCGGTTGCAACAGGTACACGACCTGCTCTCTCCGGCAGCGGCCGGCCGATGTTATTGCTCTCGCGGGAAGTCGGTAGCTGGGGTAATTGATTATCTTGCGCCCCTTTATACGTTACGAGCATGCTGGCCTATCCTCTTAAATCCATCCGTGGCGATCTAAGCCCGCGCGCGGCTCGTTGCGTTTCTCTATACCCGCAAATTATACGGCGGAATCGGGTGCTCCTTTTCCCCTCTTTTTTCTCTCCGCTGTGCCGTGGCCTCGCTTAGCGTGCTCTCCAAAGCGCCTGTAAAGAATATCGAGGGGAAGAAGAAGACCCAGAGGAAGAGAATCTCCTTTGCTCGGAGAAGCCCGAACATATAGTTGCCCTGTTCCATACGGTGTAGTCAGACAGGGGAAATTGAGGGGAACAGAGTTACCCACTCTCTGTCATTACCGGATTAGTCACGTGACATTGTGACACGTGCACGACGGAGACGAAATGCATCACATGACCGGTACATGGCAGAAGCGGGGGGTTGTGGAGGGGGTGGATACTCGAGGTAGAGTGGTAGAAAAGTCTTGATCTGGCTTCACTGTTTCCATGTCGAGGCCGGAATATGCCTTCCGAGTTGTTGGGTCGTTCGAGGCCATTTGCATCAGACAGAACGCGTCCCGTTTATTGTACGAGTCGTTTGCACAGAGAAAGATAAAAAGAAAGAAAGAAAGAGAGAGAGAGAGAGCTCGGTTGATAGAGTATCGACGGAGGAGAGAGTGCCGACGAACGGTGCGTCAGGGAGCGCGTCGCTCGAGGATCGGGCTCCAAGGACACGACGACGAGCATCGTCCGGCAAAATGGTAATTTCAGGGTAGTCGGGGAACGTTCTCTCGAGACCACGTAAGGACGGGCACGCGAGGAAAGGCGAGTTCCACGCACGTACGCGCGCGCGAGCAGCGGATCCGCGTTCACGGAGAAGAAGGAAGGAGAGCAAGGAGCAACGGACAAGGAGGAGAGGAAAAGGAACGAGGCGAAGAAGAAGAAGAAGAAGAAGAAGACAAGGAAGGCGAAGGAGAAGGGAGTATCCTGTGCGCGATGGTGCGAGAGCAAGCGGAGCAACGCGGAGAGGCAGCGCGGCTAGTTTTTCTCTCTATCGCGGAGGATGAATGAACCCCGCAATTTGTTGGGAGCGAGGACCGAGCAATGCTGCTATCCGGGCCCCATTATCTCTATAATCTCTCGCGAGACCAGAAGCTGCGCTCCAATAGAAGCCTCGACCGGCAACAACTTAACCATAATATACCGGCACCGTATCCCATAAGGCAGATACACACCGTATAAAACCTCACCGACTCTCGCGAGCCGGCTCGGAAGTGCGCCGTCCGCTTCTCTCTCTCTCTCTCTCTTGCTCACTCATTCTTTCTTTCTTTCTTCCTCTCCTTCTCGATCTATCGCGTCTCTTTGCCTCGCATCCTCTCGCGCGGATCGTCCAGAAGGAGCGACCGGTGAGTCGGGACCGGATCGACTCGATCGCTCGTAGAAATTAATCTCGACCGGCAATGATTTCGTTTCGCAGCCACCTGTGCGGCGCTTGACCTCTCGCCTCTCTGCTCCTCTTCTCTCAACTGGACTGAGATATCGTCTCCAGCTCCGGAAAAATTCTTGCAAGAGTAAGCTATCGAGATACAAGCGTTACCAGAATTTTTTCCAGCGATTATTCGCATATGCAGTGTTCAGTACTGATTGCACGAGGATCAAGCCTGCAGGGCGAAGCTCTTTTTCCACTGGATTTAGTAGATAGGGTTGTTGAAACGCGCGTGGCTTTGTGGCCGGTCTCGTCGGCAGGTTCTCAGCCGTTTAAATACCTCGTCGGTGATTCGGATCGGCCTCGGCGCAATCGGCCGGTTCGATCGCGGTATCGTTCTCGTTCTACAGAACATATCGCACGGTCGAACGCTAATAACCGGTCGTTCTTGCGGGAAAATTCTCTCGGCGAAATAGGCTCCATTCACGGTTCGAGCTTGTTTCATCGGTCTCTCGCGTGTTGTGTTTTGTCCGCGTTCGGGATCGAGGCGAGCAGAATGATTCACGTATCGCCGGACCCGATAATTTCCATATTACTTGGGGTGACTAACGCGCGATTAGAGTCGCGCCACGAATTTTTCCCTGGCCCCCGACGAACCAGTTCCGTTCCCGTTCCTGTTTCCGCGCGTATATCTGGTAGCGGAGCCGATATTTCGTTGGAATTCACGCGGCGTTTCCCAATAACGATCTCCTGTACCCTTTCTCGCGGCTGCGACTGTAATTACATATTAATTTTCAACTGCTCCTGAACCGAGCCGGCTCCTTTATTTCACGCGCTCGACCGATCGCTAGCGATGGCCGCGAATCGTTCTCAACTCAAAAGGAACATCTGCCCAACTCGCGGACCAGTCACTTCACTGCGATCAATCTTCGATCACTGTCTAAAATCTACAGAGACGTATAGCGAACCTCGCTAGGCCACAGTTCCAACAGTCCTCTCAGATCTCCAACCGCATCGCACCAAAATAGCCTTCATTTCCGTCCAGCGTCTACTTCTACGTTTTCCCTGCGTTTGTCACCATTCGTCATTAATCACGAGTTAGGCACACGTTATATATAATATGTATAAATGAATTATATAATTTTGTAACGAGTTCTCCAGTAAAAAAAAAACGCGTTGGACTACAAGGGGTTGATCAATTTGATTTTATCGAGTGCTGCGACCCGCTGGAGGACCCAGAGACTGTCGAATTGAATTTTTCGTCTCGAAGAGAATGGAAAGGCCGTCGCTACCGGCGCCGATCCTCGCGCTAGCCCCTCGACACAGAAAATTACACGCTCTGGATAATTTCGCCCGGTCAGATATATAGGGGTGATCACGATAATTGCTCGGTTAGTCTTTTTGCCAGAATTTTTCGTGCGATCTTCGCGGTAGAACGAGAACGCGAAACGCGGAGAGAGTAAAGAAGGAAGACCCTGATGTTTCTTCCGCGAGCATGCTCTACGGAATTGTTATTCGACCGGCGGACTCTCAAAAACGTGTTTGGCACGATTTCTGGCGGTTTTTCGATTCCTCGAAGCGGATTCCGCCGTTTCGTCGTGCTCGTCGTCGCGTTAAATTTATCGAGCGGGAAGCTGAACGCGTTTCCCGGGTGAGAGAACGAGAGAGAGAGAGAGAGGACGAGCGGAGAAAAATCGACGGACTCGTTTCGTTCGAGCGGCAATCACGCTTAATCTTGCAGATCTTTTTCATCGAGGAGTCGCCATTAGCCAGGCTTTTCCGTTCGCGGGTCTCGATTTTTTTTTCACGGGCGTGCAATCGTTCATCCGGAGGGAGAAAACGGCGCGCAGATTACGCACTCTCCGTCGAAGATAATTTCGTGCGTGAGAAATGCTCGCCATTCGACCGCTATCGACGAGCGTGTAACGATTTGTTCCTTGAACCGATTTTCTCCGCCGAGAAAATGTTTGATTACGGCCGTGCGGCGAAGTTGACACAGGTATTACTCTGTGCGTGCCTCGCAAGGATTCTCCTGGCGGGAGTTTCGAAGGAATGCGGCAGTAAGCCGTCCGATTGGGTCGTTCCACTCGCACTTTCGGTTCTAGCCGAATTATTGCCTAAAGTGTGCGACATTAAAGCCTAACCATTTGCTGTAAGCGAGGGTCCCCTTTGCCCCTGGGTCGTTCCACGAGAGTTCTCGTGAGGAACGGAGAGTGGGTTGCAATGTCGACGGTACACGTATGTATTTCAGTCGTTAAAACTAATTTGATTGGGGCCAACGAAACGACAGGAATTGCGAAATCGATAAGAGTTCTTCTTCTTCGTTGAACCACTCGGCTGGGCTCTCGAAGTCGCCTCGTCGAGCTCGTTTCCCATCGCGTCCGTGCTCTTTCCCGGCTGTCGGAACAAATTGGTATGCGGTGTGTCGAGTTTCCAATATCATAAACGCGTAGGCCTCGGACAGGGTGGAACATGCATCGCAGCGTGGAAGGAAGAGGAATCGATGGGGGACGGGAACGGCGCGCGGCGAGGAGTCGTTGACGTGTTCGCGTCGATCGCGGATCGATAGCAGGCCACCATTCGATTTGCATAAATTAATACCGCTTGTCAGCGAATCACTGTGTTCCGGGTCTCGTTCGATGATAGAATACCATCTCCTCCCGCCTTGTTCGTCCTCGTGCTACGAAAACATCTTCGAAACAAATCGACAGGAAATCTGCGTGTAAACGAACCGAGGATCGCAATTACCAGAAACAAGAATACTACAGGAAGTTGTCGTTGGTATACCGAAAGTTGTCTTACTACACTTGTAATAGTTCATGGGTAACTTCAGAAGCAGGTTCACCGATTGGTAATTCAAGTGAAGCACCAAATCTCGCGGTACCGATTAGTTTTTCTCAATAGTTAATTCCTAGAAAGATCACTCTTCATTTCCTTGGTACCATCGTGGTGGTCGAATGTCATGGCCACCTTCAGGATTGTTCGTGGTCAATGTTCCAAGGCCATTCTCGACTATAAAGGGCAACAAGTAAACAAGAGCTTTGAGAACGTCAAGGGTTATCGAGAGTACAAAGGGCAGCAAATATCCAAGGGTGCTTTGGGAGTAGAAAGGATCACGATTTCGAGAGTCATGACAATGTTAAGAGTTAGGGTCATGCGAATTTTGTAGGGGTTCTTTTAAGGGATTACAATTTCAGAGGATCTGAGGAATGCAAAAGGGTAATAATTCTTAAGGGCGTTGAAGGTCACGACACACAGTAATCTTGATGAATTTGAATGTTGTTTAGCTATTGGTCATATCTTTTAACGAGTGTTCTACGATATGCGCGTGTTGCGTCTTCAACAGTTTTCCTTCCCGAGCGGAGGTTTCCTTTGCGGTCGATCGTTATCGGCAGAGATAAGAGCGCGGTCTCGGATCGACGGAAATCGTGGTGATTTCTGGATCTCGTTCGCGAGACCGCATCCGTTCGAGGAGGCGCGATGAATCTCGCCTCCTCGAACAGGACGACGATGAATTTGCTGGGTTGTTTCCGTTGGGTTGACGCGCGCGAGACACTCACGTCCGCGAGATTATGCGATTCATCTCGCCGGGAACCTCTTCTGAGTTTCTCAGAAAAGTTCGTTAAACTCTCCCTCTCTCTCTCCCGCCCCTTAAGAACCAATCGGTTGATCCTTGCATCCACACGACCCTCACCGCTAGTCATCTTCCTATTTTTTCCGGAATCCTCGGGAATCGAGGTTTTTGCGATAATTCCGTTTCCTGCCTAATGGACGTTCTTCGTGCGCAGCGCCGGCGCGTCGGTTTTTGCGCGCGCGAGAGAGGGTTAATGTGTCTCCTCTCGATGAGACGAGACACGGCCGGAGTCGTTTCTTGTCGACAGCGCGATGTTTCTTAATCCTTCCGCGCGCGCGGAATGGCTCGCAATTATTCTTTTTAGCCGGGCCGGTTTCGGCCCCGTTCGTAAACCAGCTTTCTACTTCGTTATCGGCAAAGCGGCTAACAAGTCATCAAGTTTAGAGGCGCTCTTCATTAGTCGCCGATCGGAAAAACACGAATACGGTCGTGACTATCGTTTTAATTGTCTCGTCCGATCTACCGATTCTTCGTACGGGGACTTCCTGCTTTATTATCGCGAGTTACTCCGCAGAAACGATAAACCAGGGCGGCTGCGCTGCTCGATCGCGTCGATCGGCAAGCCTCGAGCTGTCCGGGTCGCTCACGGAAATCCTCGATCTCCGTTCTGCTCGATCCCCGAAAGACGAGTGATCGGAGGCTAGAGGCGAGAAGAAGAGGACCGCGCGGAAACTCGAGCGTGAACAGATCAAAGGAGCCCGGGGCGATAAATTTCACGGAGAAAAGAGGACGAGAAGAGGACAAGCAGGTCCGGGAGTCGCGAGGGGATCGCGCGATCCTCACGGATCTTCTCTTATGTAAGAGGAGAGGCTGTTTCGAGGAGATCGGTCGGGCAGCTGATGCGTAGGAGTGGCCGAGTAAACCAGTTGACAGCGGCTCGAGGACCCATCCGTCCACTTCTCTTCGCGTTTCCCCTCTGCCACCAGGTTTTGCTCGGACGAGCCACACGACCGGCACGCACCAGTTAGCCTCAGGTCGTTCTCGAAGCCGCTCTGGACCAGTCGTTTCCTTTTTTTACCCCCACTCTCCATCTCTCTATCTTTCTCTTTCTCTTTCTCCTCGGACTCGCGACTCGTCCTTTTCTTCTCCCTTCCGCTCCTACTCCGGCTATCGTCCTCTGCCAGCTGGCTCCGTACTCGTCCCTTTTCCTTGCGAGGATTCTTCGCCGACCCTCCTGGCCTCTTCTAGGCGATCTCCTTCGCGTTTCCTCCTCGCCTCACTCATGGACACCGCGGGCCAAGGACTCAACACACTCGGGGGGTGAGCGGTTCTACCAAAAAGAAACCGAGTTCACACATGCTTGATTAGCGAGCTAGTCTGCACCTAGCCTTCTTCCTCTGCCAGGTCTCAAATAGTTTGCAGAAGGATCTTTCTCCCAGCAAAACACCTGTTGTCATTCTATTTGCATATTATACACACGTCTGAATATAAAGGAAAATAGTGTCCGTTTTTAGAAGCAGCGTTAACCCCTTGCACTGCAACATCAATACAGACTGCTGATGATTATTTCGAACAGGTTCTACTACTAAATATGTATGTTATTCATAGACCGTGGATCTTCCTGGAAAACAGAAATTGTAAATTCATACAATAAATATAAACGGCAAAGAAGTTCTAATCGCCGTACCCGTAAAATTATGGTGCAAGTGGGGAGATGTCATTTACGTCTCGTTTGCCATGATCGAAGAGGAGCACTTTCAGAAATCATTCGGGACACAGTGAGTAGACGAGCAGCTATTAAAATGTTTACAACACCTCCGGATCGATGAAAGTTCGGGGAGAAAGTTAAGGGAAACGAGACTACGAGTGATCCTCTTCCGACGAGTCGGTAAACGAACAAGCATAACCGTGCTTTCGCCTGCGAGGATACTGAGAAGAGCGCAGAGAATCGCGTTGCACGCGAGACGTAATCCTTGTTATCGTTCGCGGCTCGCGGTACGGAAAGAATAGAAACGAGGGACCTGAAGAGAATCCTTACGCTATCATCTGCGAACAAATGATAGTAGCGATAACTCATGGACGGTGAGGACACAGGGATGCCCACCTTGTATACATATATCCCGGTGCAAAAGGTAAAGAACCGGGAGAACGTTGAACGGTTCGCCATTAATTCGAATGGGAATAGGGGCGAGATGCAGCAGCGTCGTGTCGGCAATTTGCGCGGACCGTGCTCCCGGTAGTCGGAAATAAATCGCGTCGGGGGGTGGTGCTCGTGTATTTAAGCGAGGAATCACGAGCAACGGGAAGAGAGGAGCAGGAAAAAAAAGGACAAACGAGAGACGCGAGCAGGATCAGCAGAAGAAGAGCAGAGCAAAGGAGGGTAAGGAGGAGGAGGAGGAGGAGGAGGAGGAGGAAGACGAAGAAGATGATGGGCCCGGTTGTGTCATTGTGGCGCCGCGAGAGATCGGTCCCGATCCCCGAGAGCGCGCTCGGTAGGACGGGAGGAACGGCGTTGATTAGCGCGCAACGCGAACAACGTTAAACAAATAAAACAACGAAATAAATAATTGATTCCGCCGGGAGGCGTCGCAACGAGCACAGAGGAAGCCGAACAGGTTTCTGCCCGAAGAAGCGTTGTAAGGTCGTCGCCGGTGCACGGACGGAGACGGAGAGAACGCGAGCGAGATCGTCTCCTCTTCCTCTACTTCTTCTTCTCCAGCTCTGAAACGCGGTTCGCGAGCCGCGCGCCACGGACCAGCCGGGAACGGGTTTTTCGCGGCGATTTGTTGCGATAACGGCAGGATGCAAATGATTGTGCTTAAGGTGTTGCGCCGAGCGAACTCTCCGAGGGCCACCGATACCAGCATCTCGCGATTCGTTATCGGCGCGCAACAGAGAGACGCTTTCAATTTATTCGTCGGGCCGCTTGTAACGCTTTGTCGCCTGTCCCCGCGGCTGCCAACCGGTCGTTCTTCTTTCTTCAAGCTTCCTCTCTCTCTCTCCTTCTTTCTCCAAGCCCGCCAATTATCGTCGTCCGAGTAATAGAAACGACCGATGATCGATCTCGAACACGGGGACTCGCACGAACCAACTCCGGCTCGTTTCTATCCTCGGGGCCGAGCGCTTATGGCACTCTTTACGCCCCGCGATCAAGTACCTCATACTGGTATTTCGATCTTCTCCTCGTTTATTTATGCGCGAGTATGTAAATCTTTCACCATAGCTTATTTATTTTATAAAGGGTAATTTGACGAACATGTTCATACCGTACAAAAATGTTGAATTTCACTTGAGACGGACTATTGGTCAGGGTCTCGCGAAGGTACGGGGTGTTCGAGACGCAGTCACAGGAGAACAGGTATTCCGCGGTGTCCAGGTGCGTCGAAACGCGGAAACGCGGCGGACTTTGCGCCCCTGTTCGCATGCGTGGCTCACGGAAATAATGGTATAGTGGCGCGCGAGCTGATTCTGATCCCGATCCCGATGTCGAGAAGCGGCCTCGGCATCCGGGCGTTAAGGTAGGACAAGGAACGAGATCGCGGCAAGGGGACGGGAAGAAGAACGCGGCGCGGAACAACGACGGGGGCGAGACGGAGAGAAAGAAAGAGAGAGAAAGGCATGGAAGGGCAAAAAGCGGCGAGAGTAGAAACGAGACGAGCAGGGCGAGCGGGCTTCGGGGCGCGCGAGGGATGCAGAAAAGGGAGAAAAAGGAGGAAGAAAAAGGGTGGAACGACGGGGAAGGGGAATGTAAAAGAGAGAGAAGGACGGGAGGACGGAGAGAGGAGAGAGAGCGAGTATCGAGGGGAGCCGCCTGGAGGGGAGAGCCACGCGATCGAGATTTATTTATAAGTCGACGAGCTTAGGCTCACTCGCGGCCTCCTCCTCGCCTCTCTACCGCGAAACCTCTTCCTACTGGTTCCCTGTTGCTCTCTGCTCTCTCTGCTTGCTATCTGCTTGCTCCTCGGCGCCTCTGCATCTGCCGGGCCACCTTCACCGAGAGCTGGTTCCTCTCGTTGCCGCTTTACCGCTTCGCCGTCCTCGCTAATTCTAATACTCCGCCTCGGCTATCTCGCTTCTTCCTCGACTTTTTCACCGATTTCCTCAACGGTCGTTCCGAAACCCTCGTTGTTCACGCTGTTAGCGAGGTAATCGTTCAGGTTGCTCGAGAGTAAGAAAGATCGCCACCGATTCGCGATACTTTGTCGCAGGCAATTTGTCCACGGAAAAAGAAACGCGCGACCGCTGCTATCTGTTAACTCGTAAGTGGACGCGAGAAGTAAATGGACAGCGGTTTTGCTTCGCGGAAGGTAAAAGTTTGTCTACCTGTTTCTTAGTTTCTTCGCCAGAATTACATGTTATTGCGCGGTAATACTAATGCGGCATGCGGGGATATGGCTGTTCATTCGTCGATTGCACAGTAAGCATGAGAGACACTCTAATCAGAACAGATCCTGCAACTAGCACATATTTTATACTGTGCTGGAAACTCAAAATTATTTTCTTGTACAGAAAATGTGCATTGGACTCGTTGGACATGCAATATTATATCAGAGATAATTGTTTACGAAGATGATCGACGTCTCAGACTACCGACGAACTTTCTGCAAAATAAAAAATTGCCACATCGATTGCAAGAAACGGGGACCAACTTTAATAAGCTGAAACTAATTCATCGACATCGTTAAATTGTTTTAAATTTTACACTTTTCTAAATATCTATTCATTTCGCTAATAAATGCATTAAAATCTGCGATCTCGTAATAAAATAGCAATTTGACACAGCTGACGGAAGTTGAATTATCAGCACAGATTCGACCAAGGTTGCGGCAGCCTCGATGGACCACTTAAGGGTGAAGTTCCGAGGTTGGATTCCTCTCGGTCACTCGGAATAATCTTCTTCCCGTTCCGTCATCGTATATTCCGCCTCCTCGGCTCTTTATTAATACTTCGCAGGACTTCATAGAGCGGGCTCGAACCGTATGAATGACAATTATAAATAGAAGCGTGCCAGATGCCATCCCCCCGACCCGCCAAATGTCCCGGTCCATCGGTGGTCGCGGTCGATTATTTTGTTCGCGCGCTGCCAGACGTCAATTTGGCAGCGGCTGGTTGCCAAACGGGGTGGGCCTCAGCCACGGTGTCCGCTGCCAGAGATTTGGAAATTTTATCGAGAGGTTGCGCAACTCGCCCACAAACGCGACTCGATCCACAAAGCGCTCGTGATTTATATTAAGACGCGAGAACCGAGCACTTCATCTTCGCGATTTGCGATTGCGATCGATTGGTTAATTCGTTGCAACTCTGTACACAACAATTCCATGGAAATCTGCCTGGTGACGTCTTAAACCGCGGAGCCCCTACCTTCGCTTTTCCAACTTGTTTTATTTCGAGGATTCTTGTGCAAGTTCGAACACTCCCTTCCTAGGCTAGCAACATGAATTACAATATAAATGCAATCTTAGCGATCTCAACACTGTTGCTCGGAAAAAGAGAATTTGTTTCATAACCGGTCCTCTCATTATATCGAGTCGGACTCGCGGTGAGAATTTCAAAGTGCAACGAATGAGATTCCAAATCGAGGGATTAACAACGGAATAATTTAAAGTTAGCCGCGTCAGGTGGTTCCACCTGTATAATAATCATGCGCTGATCGGGTACTCGATGCTCTCTTCTGGTGCAGGTAATTTCTTCAGAGTCTCCGTACTTTTCCGAAGAGAAACGTGTGTCGCGTAAGACACTCTGGATTGCATGTAATATTTCTGGTAGCGTGCGATTCGAGTCGTGTAGCAGCGGGGCTAGTTACGGCATTAGGACACCGCAAATTGTGGATATGTTGGAGAGGTAGCTCGTTCGATCGACGGTCGAACGATCCGATTCCCGAGAGATCGTACGATCGGGACAAGTAGAAATCGGCCGGTAAGTAGAATCAATTAGAAGGTTGATAGAGGGAGAGAGGCCTGGCGCAGTATCGCGCAGGGGATCGCTCCTCTTATTCACGGAACCGGGCGTATATATCGCGATTAAATATCGCGTTGTCGAGTGTTTACTGATTCGTTGCCGGCTTGGTCTCTGCTCCGCTCTGCTAGAAGCGTCATTCATTGGACGATTGCCGCATGGAACGGCGAGTATCTACGTCGTTCTAGTCCCTCGTTCTCGCATACCACCGCGGATACCGGGATATCGAAAAGTCGCTCTCGGACTCTATTGCGTCAGAGGCTGGGAGGGAGAGAGGCTGCGCTCTCGACTGCAGCCGCCGCCGCCACCGCCTGCAGTCGCCCGCAGCCGCTGCACCAACTGCACCAACCACCGGTCGCAGACTTCCCAAGAATGTGGTCGATTTTTAGCACCTGACGCACGGAGTGCAGAGCGGAGCAGAGCAGAGCAGAGCAGAGCAGAGCAGAGCAGCTTGTTTCCGATCGAGCGACCGCTGTGCCGCGATCGTCAACGTGTCCTAGAACACCGCGACTTTATGCGTCGATTCACCCGTCCGCTGATACCTTACGTCCCCCTTATGTCCCATAACCCCTCCTCGCGCTGCTACTACCAGAAACACACAAGAGATATAGAAACGTCGCTGTCCGGAAAAGGGAAAGCCCAATTTGCTCTGGAACGGTGCTGTTGTCTCCCGGAATCGCAGATTGTTGTCCTGCAGCCAGCACATCGGGGCTATCGTACTTACACGTTACTATTTTGAGACTGGATTTGAATAATTTATTTGTAATTATGCAATTTGGATAGCCTCTGGCTGTAAATATTCCTATACGAATTGCGAATGTTTGCTGTCTCACAAGAATCGACTGAAAGCTCGTCGTCTTCGATACACGTTGACGGGTCTCAAAGAGAGCCAAATCTTTTTAAATGCAACGACAGTTGTGTATCTTCATTCCGAAGTCTGCAGTTCTAATATTCTGCAAATATGCCTATACGAATTGGGGACGTTTGATGACGTTTCTCTCTTTCAATGCGACGACAGGTGTATATCTTCTCGTCGGATTCCGTGCAATTACCACACTACTAGTGGATTCCGGTGTGTTCGAATCTAGTTCGAAGCTCGGTCATGATAGATCATTTCGGTGGCGACGACCTGTAAACAGTTGGAGAACGAGAAACGAAGGTGTAAGCTTGTGTCCCCGGCAACCTGTTGCTAAACAGTCGGTGGTCCGGGTCCCACGGAGTCGTTGGTTTCCCGGTCGAAACCGGAAATCGGCACGGGTGGAAATTTATCGTAGGAGCAGCGGAGCAGAGCGTTCTAGGCCATTCACCAGGCCCCCGGCCCCCTGTGGGGCCTTGTGGGACCCTGGCGGGGCCTCGTGCGCCCTACGTGTCGGTGTTATTCCCCGTGCAACACGTGTAACACGAAAACTCGCATCCCGGTCGCATTATAAAATACAACCGCGGACGACACTGCCACCTTGTTTATTCCCTTGCGCTCACTCTCGGAGACTGGTCCACGCCGGCTGTTAACGCGTTCCTTGTTTCCTGCAGGCTTCATGCTGGCTTCGCTGTGCTCGGAACAGCTCTCTCGCCACACCGATATCTCTTCTTTTTCTTCGTGCAATTTCTTACCGGTTAACGTTACAATCGCAGCTGGGCGGAGTGTAATCCGATTACACGGTACCGAACTCGATTGAAATGCGGTGTGTCGATTCGATCGCGAGTTACATCTCCGTTAACACGTTCGCTGTCGTGCCGCGGGTTCTCCGCTCTACAGAGACAACGTTGGTATTGAACTGGGTGCTATAACCGGCCCGCCGATTTCTTGCGTTTGTTACTAGACCGCGGGTTTTATGCGGAAATGAATAGGTGCGATTTAATGTAGGAGACATTAGAAAAATTTAAGAACGGCAATGTAGTAGTTTCGGATCGGTGAAATCATTTAACAACGTCACTGTATTAGTTCAAGCTGAGTAAAATCGTGGAAGAATACCAACGTATTAAAATTATTTACCGAAAATAGGAATTTCTGGCTTCTGTGTCTTGTAACTGATGCGAATAATTTTTATTTCGCATGAAAATCTACAGTATCATTATTAATACACTGCGGATTTCTAAATGAACATTTTCTGCATCGATCGCAAGAAACTACACGCACACAAAAATTGCGTCCTTCTCTGAATAGTTTGAATAGGCTGTAAATAATGCACCAGTAACACTAAATTCGTCCTCTTGTGATATTGTGTTCCACCAACTAATTCACGCGATAAACGCATAAATTCCGGAGTCCAATTATTACCGATCCACGATCCTGATCTATGCAGGCTGTTGCAGTTAGTGGGCCATTTCGTTCAACTCCGGTTGCAATCTGGACCGGTTCTGCTCCGATCATCTCGTAACGAATCATCGAGAGAGAGCGTTACGATTAACCGATCACGTAGGTTTTGTCGTCAATAAAAACTGGCAGAGAAGCGGAGGCCGTCGACGGAGATTTGGTTTACGAGTTTCGGGACGAGATCCCACGAGAGCCACGCGAGGGTTCGCGTGTCTGCGCTCCCTTAAGGACGCTCGATTTCGAGAAAAGCTAATTAAAACCGGAGGATCGGCGGCGGCCGCGGTTTCGGTGCCTCATCAACGATTCGCTACCCCGATCGTTCTTGCCCCGGTGCTGGGTAATTACGGCTTGGCCGGTAGAAGGTGTTTCGAAAATGTCCACGGTTCCTTCTCGGAAAGCCAACTTCGAAGTTCGGCCGGTTCAAGGAATCGGTTCGATTCGGTTTTGAATGAAACGATGGTTCTTAGTCCGGGACGATTCGAGAATCCGAGGGTCGCCGCGTTTTTCACAGAAAAATCATTCAGGACTGGAATTATCGCGAAGAACGTTGTTTGAGCATTGCACGCGGTGAAGTATTCGCCCCGAAAAGTTGGCCAAAACTATTTTAGCATTATTTTAAGACTTGCATGCATAGTGTAGTGAGTCATTGCATTCGTCTTGACGTCAGCTACAACAATATGTAATCAAAAATACGTCTGCAAAATTAAGTTGACCATAATTTTTTATTAAAAAAAATGTTTTATAAGTTTTCGTATTGGTATTTATGGAGATAAATAAGACGTAGATATAATGTGTAAGATATAGATGATTGAATACCGATTAACTTTTATCCTAAACAGTTGGATACAGTGCGTTTGCTCCATACATCGCAGTACGCATTGTAATGGAAAAGCCGTATTGACACATATTGGGAGCCAATTCTTTTTGCATTGTTAACAGAAACCTTTACAGTTTCCAATGGCGAAAAACAGAACATCGGGACTCACTTGGAAGTCTAAAAATTTCTTTCTGAAAAATTCTACAAACTTGAATAATATAATTTTAGGCAGAAAAACAATAAGGAAGTGAAAATGGTTGAAACTTATAATATATACCTGTCTAAAAGTATCTGTAAAGAAAAAAGAAATACAACATCTTCGTCACATATAAACGATCCTAATAGTCGAGCGATTTTTGAGTACATAAATAAAAGAAATAAAACTGATACACTGTTGTTCACATATTCGACTAGTCCAGACAACCAAACTTTTTCATCTTCTACAAGATTTAAAAAATCGTATTTTGGCCAATTTTTCGAAGCAAATACTCCACTGTGCATCGGTAGAAAAAAGAATAAAGAAAAAGGGTTGCGGGGCCGATGAGTTATGCGGCTGGCTCGCAATTACGTTTTTCCGAGGAATATAACAGCAACCTTGATCTTGTTCTCGAGATACGCTCGCCGGGTAATCTAATACGGAGGATCTTAATGCGTATAATCTGGGTGGTGCGCGGTCGATACAGTTACGCGCAATTTAGTGGTGCAATAATCCAGGTGGACTGTGGCCTCGGCTAGAATCTCGAGGCGAGGCGAGGCGAGACGAGGCAGGGCCAGCAGAGCCACGAGAACTCGTCGATGGGTTTCTGCTCGCCGTGGACCCCAGGATTAGGATTCGGCCGATTAGGCACAGTGGTGGAGCACGAACCAGTCTCGCGGACAAGAACACGCGAATAATCCCGACATCGCTGCTACCATCCGTTAAATTTGTTCGCGAGGTGTTCACGAGTAACCTCGGGTTCTGAAAGATTAGTCATGTTACTGAAATTCTCAAGTGACTTTGTCAAAAATTATCAGAAGCAGGGGAAGGTCGACGGAATTTACTGGTTCCGTTGATCCAAGGATTTTTTCTCTTAATTTGCACTTTTCGCGCCGAAGTGTACAGTGAAACCTCGATTACCTAGTAATAGAACAATTAATTATGTTATACATATGAAATTGCGTTAATCATATAAATACGATTCGCTCGGATCTCGAATCTCGTCTCGCCATAAAGAAGACAATAAATTTGGATCGAAAGTGGTGGTTATTCGGGGTGAGGCAGAGTCGCGAGTCCAATCAGAAACGGAGCAGAAATTCCTGGCGGAGCCCGGAGCGGCAAAGTCGTCGGATTCTCGGTGAAAACGCGAGATGAGGCAAAATGAGTGCGAGGCGAGGCGAGGCCCCGCAGGATCGCAGCTAGGCTCGTCGGAGAGGTTGTATACAGGCAGAAGCACTCGTGAAACAGGTTCGAGGTTGCCGAGGAACTGGCCGAGCAACGAGCAACGTGCAGGAAAAACAAGAGGCACAATCGGATTGTAGCCGATTGCCCGGGGGCACATGTAACGGTACCGGCACACGATGTTTGCCATCAAGACACCGAGTCTCTCGACTTTTCCGTTCGCTTCGGATCGAGCGCGCAAGGATGCCCCCCTTGGAAAAGTATCATTCAATGAGCTATAAATCGAGCACTGATTTCTGGACACCCACTACTCTTCCGCTCCGCGTTCATCTGCATTCAATGCCTCGCCGCCATCGGTCTACCAGCCACCTCGAGGAATTCTTTCCGATGGGAAATTCCTTCCACTGGAGAATCGAGCGAGGAACTGACTGCCCCGCCGGGTAGATCAAATTAGGATTAAACTGCGATTAAACTGGGTTTAGTATAGCCTGTGATTGGTCTAAAATATTTAGCACAATCTTCCTGCACGAACACGCGGAAAGAAGTCACTGAGTATCAAAGACAGCAAAGGGACTGGCTGTTTAGGGACGACTCGAACAATTTTGGACCTGGGACTAGCTTCTATATTTTTCTACCGCCTCCGTGTCAACTCCCAAAAGATGATCACTTTTATTTATTCATATTGTAGTTTACTTTAACGTGGTCGCGTGAACTGTGCAGTCGGTGTCGACCGCATCAACAGTCAAAAATGAAGTCAAGGCAACGAGAAACACGGTCTTGAAGTACACGCGAGGGTTTCGGTTTGTAAGAAGGCAGGAGAAATCGCGTTAGCCTGTAGCAAAAAGGCTCGCCGACCAGGCCCTGTCAATTTCGCGACGCGAGACAGCAAATAAAAGCGGCGGGAGCGGAGAACGCGGGGTAGGATTTATTGAATTTACGGAAGCTGGCCGACCAGCCGGCTCGTCGTCTCTCGGTAGCAGCTCTCTATCCGCCGCTCACATAAATTCAATCAATTAGCCGGCTTTTAACGTGGGCAACCTCGAATCATCCTTGTTAACTCTCTCGGCCAAGCCTGCTGAATCTTATTCCGACGGGATTTGTGTCCCTACCGCGGCGCGCGCTCGTCGCTGTCCGATTCCACGGAATTTATAGAAAATTCCGGCGGTCGTAACGGCCCGGCGCGGCGGCAGTTTGCTCGAGGTCTGTGCATCCCAGAAAATCGCAATTTTGTTTGCAAATATTTCCGATCAACACATCACCAATGGTTAATAATCTACTGTTCTTGTCGATCTACGATCTATTGCTTTAAGTTACTGAACACTTGCTATGTCAGTCGTGTATGAATAATTTTTACTATATCTACTACTGATCGGAATTGACGTTTTCGTGCATTTCACAAGTTTACGGACAATATGGTCATGTAAAGATCCGCAGTCCCCACCGAGGAACGATCGGAACGAATTGTTACAATCGTCGCGGACACTATCGAGTAGGAAAACATGGTTTTCCTTTAGTCTCGCTAAACTACGGCTACGGTCTCGCCAGTTTAAACTGGCTTTTGTCGAGTCGTCCGGCAAGAGGAATCGGAGAGCTCGAATAGGAGGAGCCGGAGGAAATAATAGTCGAAAAGCGATCGTCCAGGTGATTGGTAGCGACGAATTCGCGGTCCGAGTAGCCTGAGCCCGTTGGTACGAGGTCATGGCTGCCGGCGTGGCCCGGTGGTAGCGATGGTAGCAGTGGTAGCGGTAGCAAAGATCGGTGGCATGGTGGAGGATCGGGTTTTCCCTCTCTCGAGCTCTGCTCTGCTCTACGTCTCTCTCGTCCTCTCGCGGGCTCTCCTCTCTCTTTGTCCGTTGCCGCGGTGAATTGATGCGTGGGTGCAGGTTGGACGCAGATAACGCGGGAGGAGTTTCGTTTGTCCAATCCTCGATGATCCTGTTCCTCTCTTTCTCTCTGGTCTCCTCTCTGGTCTCCACGCTTCTCTCCTTCGCCGTTTGCCCTTCTCCAATCTCTCTTTCTCTCTCTCTCTCTTTCCGTCTATTTCTCTCAGTTCGCCTCTCGGCTCCGGACTCTCCGCGCTCGCTCCCCGCCTCTCCGCTCGCGTTTTTCGTCCCGGCGGGGCTCGTTTGCCGCGCAAAAAGAATTCTGCTTGCGCTCTCTTCTCTTCTCATTTTCTTGACTTCGCGAAGGGGATCGGGAGAAGAGGCGACCTTGGGCGCGACTAGATCGTTGGATGCGCGGTCAGAACCGCTGTGCTCGCGCTCGATTATCTCGAAAAACGCGACGGCATTTTTGCCGCGGCAGGTTACCACGATTACCGAGATACCGGGTCGATACCGCGCGCCCTTATCTCCGCAGATCTCCGTGTTGTCACTTACAAAGGGATCGTTGTGGACATGGCCCCCAGATTGTCGCTCGCTCCCCGCCGAAATTGCACCTGTCGCAGATGTAAACAGTCCTGGCAATCGCCTCGGATTTCAGATTAGACAGAACAGGCCCCGAGCTTTTTCCGTGGTCACGCGACCGTGGTTTTCGCTTCCACCGCGATTTGTCCTGTCGTCGAATCGAACACCTCGGCGCGGTCGATGCAGAGCGAGATCTTGAATTCGATTTCCGTCGGGCACAGTCGATTAGCCAGCTTCGTATCCCGAAGCTACACGTGGGTTTCAGCACGGCTAAACGATTTACGAGATATTTATCGTGAAAGTTCTCGAGACGCGTTTTATACCGTATCGCGTTTCATTCGCGTGCTATTCGGCTGTTGAGTAACGATGACGGACACCTAGTAAATTCACGCGGAGATTAGTAAACGACTAGATGGAACCGAGCTGCTGCTGCTGGCGGCGCGACGGCTGTAGCAACGGCTTGAAGCGGCTCCGAGCAGCGAGCACCGCGATAACGCACGCCGCACTTGTCGCGTCCAACGGAGCATGTAAAAGGAAAATTTATGAAAAACAATTAGCACGGGATAGCCTCGGCCGTGTTCGTCGAGCGGCGGCTCAAGGGGGACCGCTCTATCGCGGCTGTCGGTATCGTTCTTCGCGCGATACGCTTTCCAGTCGAGGAAGTCGCTACGCTTTTACACGAGGAACGAGGGGAATATCGGATCGGCCAACCCCGAATTCCTCGACATCACTCGTCAATTCCCCGCAACGTTCTGCTTCTGGAAATTTGTTTGTAGAATATGTTGGAAGTTGTCTTTTAGCGCGCTGTTCTCAAGCCGGGAGCCATTTAGCCACGCCCCCTCGGCGCGCGTGGAGGAGCAGAACTATTTTAACTAAAAGGTTGTCATGGTTTTCAGCGTTCAGGCTCCTTCGAAATTGGAAAAAATTAGGCTGTACCCTATCAGAGTGTCGCACAGAGTGGGCAAGATAAGATAGTTTCTTGGCACTTTCTGCCCCAAATTATTGCTACAGATCAATGCAGAGCATTCTCAGAGAACCGACTGCCCTCTCGGGCATCGTCTCGGCTCTGTAAATCCTACGAGCAACGAGCCCACGCCCACCCGGTGCACAAAGATAGCAAAGGAGACGGTTTTCGTGTCTCCCACGGAGATTTTTACAAGGTTTGGATCGCGTGGAATTTCGCCTTGCTCGCCGGCGCTCGTGTTGTAGGCGGTCTAATTATGCGAATATTAACAGAGGGTGAAGGAGAAGAAGATTTGGCGATACTCGGCAGAGCGGTGGTTTCGCAGAATGTCACGGGCCAGAGCGGCCGAAAATGTATTCAGGAGGCGAGGGTAGATGAGGAGAGTACGAGAGGAGGCCGACGTTATGGCCGAGGAGTTTCGTATCGTATCTGGTGGCGGAGGAGTCGGTGGCACGAGGGGACCAATGACGTCACCGTGTCACGCCTCGGCGGCCACCTGTTCCGCCATTAACGTTAGCCTGTGGCTGTTATCTGCGAGAAACGCTGCTGCGAGGAATTCATGGCGCGGCTCTCCGGCGCAGAAAGAGAACGCACTTTCCAGGGAACACGGGAAAGCAATTGTCTTTCGCCTGGCGCATTAACATGGCCGCCATTCGAACGGCATTTCGGCAGACGTTGCCTCTCGGGGGCCTCCGACCTGCCCCCTTTGTCCCCCTCGAGGTGTCACGCTTCGCTGAAGGGGCAACGTCGCTTTGTTCCGAATGCGCGATGCCAACGCAACAGCAAAAAACGCGAACGTATCTCTGCTCGACGATAACGCAGTTTTCACGAGGGAGAAATTGCGATTGAGCCTCTCGGGAGAACGACAAAATTACGCGATTTAGTACGAGAATATAGTGGAGCAGCGAGGTGAGCGTAGCGTATAACCACACTATAATTACATACATTGGTTTGATTTTGCTGCAATGTTCACCTCATTGCTTTCCTCGATCTTCGCCGCTCTACTATATCTGCACCCTTAGACCGGCGACATTTGACTCGCGGATGAATGTTTGATGATCCTCGACGCGGAATCGGCGTTTAAGCCGCGCAGCTCGAATAATATTCGTAACATTGTGTGTGTCACGCGATTGTCTCCTGGCAGTCAACGATTCGAAGTGCGGGGTAGGTTCGCCGAGGGCACGCAACCACCCCTTCCCCCTCCCCAACCTCTTAAACTGCCCTGCAGAACTATAATAACAATTTACGATGCGAAACAATAATATAAGGGAGCACCAGCCCTTCGGATAGAGCGCGCGGGGCCGGCGCAGCACCTGCGACACATTCTCACGTGTTCGTCCGTCGAACACCTGTAACGCCGGCCCGTACCGGCCAGGAGCCAACCCCAACGTTTCCAATTTCCCACACGACTCGGCCTGCTTTTTAATAATGGAGCGCGGTTCGCGCAGAAGGGTGTCGATTGCGACAACGGTCGGCTGGAAATTAATTTCGAACCCCGTTTACCTTGCCCTCGAGCCCCGCGTCCTACAATCCTCGGGTAAACGACCCGGCCAATCGAATCGGACCCGATCGAACACCTTCGCCCTGACGATTCCAGGTCCTCTTCTCGATCGTTGTCAGTGACCTCGGTCTCATCCGATTCGTAGAAAGAACTTCTCCTCATGGTGGCTCCGTTTACGAGGTTTCAAGATCTCGAGGCAATCTCGAGGCCAATGAGAAGAGAAACCTTCCGCCCGCGAAAACCGTGACAAAACATAATTTCTCAAAAATTATGATTATGACTCCAGCTTTCAATTGAGATAAAAATTATTATCAGTGTATAAAGTGGTAGAATGTATTAAAAGTCTAGTTGAAGTACGGAATAGAGATTAAATTACATGTTAACTATTATGGAGGTTTGAAAGATTAATGAGACATAATGTGGACAAAAGAAATTTGCAAATGTATCGTCAATAGTGGAAGATAACAATAAATATTTTTTGAATAGCATTGTTAGATACGGTACAACGCAATTAAAGAGAATTTGAAAGCCATAATACTGGACCACAAGAGTAATCGAAATGAACTACATTTTTAGATACCATTAATATTGTATATCAGCAGTAGACAGCGGATCTTTATGCAAAATAAAAATGATCTACCTAAATTGCAACGAACTGGAGTGAAATAGAAATTTATTTACTATCTGATGTGTTTAATAGGTTGCAAATAATGTAACAGTATTTTTAAATTCTTCTAAAGTTTTTACTATTTTCAATTACACCTACTCATTTTTGTCACAAATGCATAAAATCCGCTGTCTAATCATTACATATAATATTCATCGATCATTATCAAAATGTAATTTTGTCTAGCCAGATCGTACCAGCTAAACCTACCACTGCCGGCCAAATGACCGGTCTTACATTTTTAATGATATAATCAATGAAATTATGACGTTGCTTACATGGAAATTGATTCGATAAATTTCTTTATCCAAGCACATATTGCAATAAAAATTGCACGAAATCTAAATAAACAGAGTCTTGTCATTTTATCGCTTCCAGTGCTCAGTTGTTTTAGTGTTAACACGTTCCCCGCCACGCCGTGTAAGAGGTGAGTCGGGTGTCACTAGTGGAAGTGCCCATTACTTTTGCATCGAATCGATACAATATATGAATAAGGATCCAGCCGTTTTTATAGTCTGAGAAAGTAACAGATGGCTACGTCTAGAGTAGATTCGCGCAAAAACGTCTCGTTTAATTTTTTCTCCTTGAATACGCGAGTCCTCGGGAATGACGGATCTCTATCATTTGTATGTCTCGGTTATCACGCAAAATTAAAACTCATACAATTTAACCGTTCAGGGACGGCGTCCGTACCACAATACTGACTCTTTAGAATATTTCTAAATTGATGAATGTTAATATATCATTACTAAAAATTGATTTCCATTTTCATATAATTTCTGTCTCTTCGAATTGACTTGGAACATTTTTATTTCGCATAAAAATCCGCGTACATAACCAACGTGGCACTCAAAGTGCTAAACACGCATGTCGCGGGAGAAACTATCGGGACAGCCTAATAACTTTCGGCTGGATTGCCGAATGAGAAATACAGTTACTAGCCTGATCAGAGAAACGTTTTCGGCGCGATAGGACGGACGTAAATAGCCAGTACGCAATCTGCTCTTGATTTAGTATGAATTTGGCGCGAAATATCGACCCATCTGTTTCCTCATTAGGCTCTGTATTTGGCGACAGGATTTGGTCTGCAGATTCAGAGCAAATAAGGACCAAATCCTGTTCCAAACATGTCTCGGCACGAAAATTGTCTTAATCTGCTCGAACAGATTTTGTTGACTGGGTGGCTGCGAATCGCCATAGTCGAAAGTTTCGAAGGCGAAATATCGTGGAAGGGCCTTGGAGCGGATTTAGAGGCAGAGGAGGTATTGGAAAGAACGAGGCTCGGCCAGTCCGGGTGGTTTACAGAGGGCATAAACGTCGAGGCTCGTCGCGGCAGGGTTAAAAATATAAAAGAGGAGAACGGCGGAGCACGGTAGCCGCCGGTAGCACCGGTTCTCTCTGGATGCCCGCGAAACCGAAGAATAGCCGGCGTGCACCGACAATAAAGTGGAATTCGCAACGCAATATTCGTTTCTTATTTCACAGGGATTAATTATCCGAACGGTTTGCCGCAGTCTTCGGAACGCACGTGGGAGGGAGAGAGAAAGGGAGTGAGAGGATTTGCACGCGAAACGGGAGAGAGAACTGTGGCCAACGTAACTGGCCTAATGGATTAATTAATGGCTTGCGTGTCGGGACGACCGCGCGGACCGTTTTATTGCCGGTAGCGATTCTGCTCGATCGAAAAGGCGCGTTCCGCCGCGCGCGGCTCCAAACTCGCCGAAGGCCGGCGAAAAACCGTCTGATCGCCGACCTTTTGCAGTTAACGATTTCGCAATCGGTTCGATCCGCCTCGTCGCGTCTCCACAAAACACCTCGCCGAGGAATCGCGTTTTATGGGGCCGCGTAACGATCCCTTGCGCAAAATCCCGAGATCCTTTCCCCGATTTAGGATCCGATGTGGTCTCTATCACCCTTGCCTCCTATAGATTAATCATCGAAAAACGAGAGCTCGATGCTAACGATAACCGCGACGCTATCGCTCTCTGTTCGACTCATAGCTTATTCGTGATGGAACTAATTCCAATCGTTGTTTCCGGTTCGAGATAACACTGGTCCTTCGAACCAGCACAGACTCATCGAAAATATTTTCGGCTTTGCTTAATTCTCTCATCCAGCTTTCCGTCTCGTATCTTCCGTTACGGAATTTGAACTAGACTGCGAATATTTATGCAAAATAGAAATTGTTAGCATCAATTCTAAGAAACAGGAGCCAAATAAAATGATCATTCCTTCTTTTCGCGACAAATGCATAAAATCCGTGGTCTACTGCAATTTCTACTTTCTCATGATGACGCTATATCAGGATCGAATGGAAATTGGGAAACCCGTCGATATGCGGCCAAGGTGGCACAGTGGTGTAGAAAAGGTGGCGAAGCTAGCTCATCCTCCCAGTTGACAGGTTAAACTGTCTCGCTCCACCGCGAGAAACTAGATTGGCGAACGGCTCTCGCAGGTGAGCGATGAGAATCCTTTGTAGCAGTTCGAGGAGCGACAGAGGGCTGGTCTGGGTCGGTCGTCCAGACAAAACCGGCGTGGGAGCGAGCGCACGCAGGCTCCCACGAGCCTGCATTGTGCGTGATACGCATCTATACGTCATTTACCTACCTACCTACCGGTCTGGCTTCGTTCTTTCGCGCCCGCCGTCGCCCTCGCAACAATTTTCCGTGCTTTAACCCCTTTCTCGAGCCTCCTCGCTTCGCACACCCTGCCGAGCTTGTCGATCTCGACGATCCCGCGATCTACGGAGCCTCTCCAGGTGCCAGTGCACAAAAAAATCTTTCGTGGATCGTCGCGTTTCTCAAAAAGGCTGAAGAACGAACCAAGAGCATCTGTTTACAGAATAAAATCGTTGGATCGTAATCGACAGGTTTTCACTTTTCACATTTACGCGAATTCACATACTCTTTCTTACTTTTCGTTTCATACTTTTTATTTTGCAACTATTAAAATTATGTAGTTACTTCCATGGGAAATGTTTCAGTGAATTTATTTATTCCAGCACATACACTATGATAAAGATTGCAGCCGATCAAAGTAAATACAGTGTTATCATATTTGTAAGGTAAAACATTTTAATCGCTTGTAGTGCTTGGTAGGTTTGGTGTTAAATTGCGTGGTTTATAGGAATAAGATATTTGGACTAGTCTGCGGCGGATCGGTAGAAACGGTGATTATTTTAAGTCGCTGTCAGTCGGCGACCACTACACCGATTTACAGCACCGTCGGAGAGGAACGAAACATTTAACAGTATCTAGAACCACAAAACGGATGAATCCACAGCCGAGGAACATACGAGGCTGATCGGCCAATAATCGTCGTAATCGGCCAATTAAAACTGTGCCCGTTTCTGACCAGCAATAAAGCGTTCCGAGCGTTTTAAAGCGGCTGCTTCTAGATAAGAGTATCGGAAGAATGATAATTAGAGGCAGAATTCACGACGCTTCGGCTACGTGATTAAGATATCGATTGAACGAGAAAGGGAAAGAGAGGAAGAGAGAAAGGAAGAGAGAGAGAGGGTCGGGGCACCGTGAAGCGATGAACCAAGATTCGCGGACGGCTCTACACGAAATAAACGAGAAACTCGTTCCTCGCGATAGGTGGGTTCGCAGGAACTGATTTTCGGTGTGTGTTCGGCGGGTACGGCAAGAGCAGAGAACGGAACGAAACGAAACGGGCGGTAGCTCGCTCGCAGAAAGGATAGGCCGAGGGGCAATTAATTAAACCGAAGCAAATAAGCCTTTAGAAGGTTCGTCGCCGTCAGGCATCGAAGACAGTCGGTCCCGGCATCGACGGAGGCGCTAATCGTCGCCCGAAGCTATCATTAGTCCCCAGTTTCGCCCTGTCTCCCGTGTTCGCTGCTCGTTTATTGGCGTTGATGGCGCGCGAGATAGTCTGTTCCTTCTTCGAGGCGCAGCCACCGGTCCTCTCTCGATCCCCTCGATCGCACCCGCACCCGCGCGCGTGCACGCCCGCGCTCGTCGATCCGTTTCAATCCCTTTCGATCGGTCGCACAATCGCGACGCGACGCGACGTTGCCTCGCTCGACGACGATTCAACCTTTTCCCCGTGTTCGGCGAGCCGGTATCTCGTTTAACGTCAATGAAACGTAAGGTCGATCCTTTCATATTCACGCTCCATTAATGATCTCGTTTCTCGGGCTCGATCGTGACACGGTTTCGCGAGACCGGCGATCGACCGTCGATTTTTCGTGCGTCACGCCGCAGAGCCGTCGAGCCGCCGACGCAGGATCTCACGGTTTCCAGTCCGCGGAGAACCTGTACCGAGGGAAAAACGGAAGCTATCTCTCTTTCTCTCTATCTCCGTGTTCTCTTTATCGCGTTAGCCGGTGTTAATGCATTTTCAGTTATCCTGAATCTTATCTGCAAGCGTTCCGGTTTTTATCCGCTGGAATCGGTGTGGCGGTTGCGCAAGAGCGTAAGCGCGCTCGCGCGTTTTCATTGAGCTGAGCGAACGAGCCCCGTTTCCCTTTTCACACCGCCACTCCGAGCCACGCCGAGCCACAGCGAGTCGATCCAATTCACCGTTCGGTACAGCGAGTAACAGCAACAGCAACACCGCGAACGGCCATTAGCTTTTTAATTCGCGGCCGCGTACGCTTGTTTCCCCTCCACCGCTCCGTTCCGCGCCGCGCCGCGCCGCAGAAAAACAACGCCAGACCCACTGACGATCGCGCTCCGACCGAGCAGCGAGGAGACAGTCCCGCTCTCCTCGCTCTCCTGAAGTCCAGAGGAAAGTCGCGGGATGATCGATGGCGCCGGAAGCGACGCTCGATCGCGGGAGAAACGATTAAGGTCGACTTTCCGGCCGCTTTTTGTCGCGTGCTCGTTACTCGACGATTTCAATGAGTCGTTGCGTCGAAAGGGAAAGATTTCCTTCAACTCGCGAGATCGGAAGGATCCGGTCTCCTTATCTCGAGCTCGATCATCCGATCTTCGTTGCTCTCGATCCGCCAGCACCGGACGTGCTAATCCATTCGAAGTCTTTCCATCGAGACGGTCGCGGAATCGTTTGATACCTAATCGTCCTCCCACTGTCGCAAGAATAGTACTCGGTCTAACATTTGTATGACATTGTATAACAGATGCAACCTCGGAAACCATTTGCAAATGGCACCGACAAGCCATTGTATTAAACACAGCATTTAACGTGTTAAACATCGCATGAACACGTGCGCTACCATCATATGTATGTGTTTATTTCGTGCTTAGCTTCGCTATTAAAATGTTTTATCAAACACGATGCACCAGCTTTACGAAATACTAAAGCAATTTAGCAGTGGAAAATAGAATTTTATTTATAGAAAAGTGGAAACACATATTGAGCAGATTCTGTTCGAAATTTTCGTCATGACTCGACGTTTATAGTCGAATCATGTACGAAGTTCTTTTAATGACTTCATGGTTTCGCGTTTCTCTAAAGTTGAGGACAATGTAACAGTATTCTTCAATTGTTCCGAAGTTCCTACCGTTTTTGCAAACGTTGGCAAAGGAACACAATCCACGGACTGGTAACAATTAACAGGCAGTCGAGGCAGCCTCGAGCGACGTTTCCTACCTTGATTTCTGCGGAGCTCTATCAGAAAAATGGAAACATCGTCGTCGCCATCGTACAAGGAACGTTAATCAGCGTATTTGCATGCGTTCAAGTCTTACGACGAACGGGAAAATAGGGAGTAGAGGAGATCAAAGTCGGGGAACAGTCAAATACGCGAGCGCGACAAAGAGGGACAAAGATCGATCGTTAATTAAAGCGCGCGAGGAGCGTCTCCGGCGAGCGTAGCCGAGAGTACAGCGAGCATCGTGACGAGGGAAGAGGCGTAGGAGGACGAAGAGGTGGAAGAGGAGGAGGAGATAAAAGGTGGAGGTGGAAGACAATGCCGGATAGCAAACACGGCTCGTGCATTTCGGCGAGGTTGCGGAGCTTCGTCCTCTTTTGCCCGTGTTCCCTGGCCGTTTCGAGTTCACGCATCGCCGGCCACCGGCGATTTTTCACCAGCCCTCAGCCGCGATCCAAGATAAAAAGGCCCATTTGCGTCGAGCATACACGCTGTACCTATCGCAAATTGCTACTCTCTTGCGTGACGAGACTGCTCGTTGCGTTTTTCGACCGATCTCGTTGCTTGAGCCGTCGAAACTTTTGGCTGGGTACAAGGGTCGGCAGATGACGCGCACTGGCCGATCCATTTGTTAAAATTCGATCCGATTTGCTTGATAAATTAAGTTCACCAACAAGCAAGCTTTTCAACGCTTGAAACCTACCAGAGTCGATTAATTTTTGAGATCGTCAGGTACCGATTGCGACCTCCGACTGGAACTGTTCCGCGTCCAGGAGGGTACAAGCAATACCAAAGGTGTTCCCGCGCGCTATTAATCAGCTCTTCTTAATATGCCAGGTGCCTCGTTATTTGTCCAACCCCTGTACATAATAGATTCGAAGGGGAGAGAGAGATTTCTGTGTGGAAAGAGTACAAACCCGACTCGACGGTGTAACCGCAACGAAACACAGTTGCCAAGGTGCAATTAAGTTGGACGATCGCGGTGGGAGATTCGTTCCGGGTGCAAGCAGTATCTACAAATATCAAAGCGAACCGATTAAATGGGAGAAGGGTTCGAGCAGCCCTTTGGCCCGTAATAAGCGTTCGTATCGGCACGGGAGATCGCCGATAATCGAGACACCGAATCTACCGTTTAATCGGTCCCCTGTCCAGTCCTCGGGCAGAAGAGTCGCCGAGGTCGTTTCTCGACTCGATTCTAGTCGACTCGACTCGACTCGTCGCTATGGCCGGGAGCACCGAAGCGTGCTTCCACCTCTCGCTGCTGCCCTCTTCGCACAGGTCGTCGCTGACCTCTGTGCCTCCGAGCCTCGAAAACGGTCCGCGTCGTTCCACTTGCTCGCGGAGCACTATGCCCCTCGCCCCGACGCGACCTGACCCGTCGCGATGACGAAACTCCCGTCTCTCGCCGAAATTAGACCTTGCATCCTCTCTTTTGTCCAGCGAGACCCTCCATTATTCCCCGAACCTCTCGCCTTCTCATCGCACCTGAAATATTCCGAAACCGAGCGGAAACGCCTCGAAAGCGGCGGGTTTAGATCAGAGACACACGTCAGCCTAGACACTGTCGCTGAAAATCAGTTCCATAGATATTTCTAGAGATGGCTTTTATGTAACAGGATATTTTATTACTTTATCAAATGTGCATTCAAGTAATATTGTTAACAGGAGAAGCACATGTTTCGAGTAAACGTTTCTGTTAACTTCAAGAACCTAATTGCATGAACACATAAGATAAGAACAGTAAAATTATATTGGAATGTGCTATATAGAACTCTACAATCTCGAAGTAACATCATTTTCTAACAAATTCGTTCTCTTTCTGTTCCAGGTAAGTGTTCTTTGGACATACTTCGACTATGGACTATAGTGTTCCTCGCTCGCTCGAGGAGTATAGGTGTTCGGGGCCAGTCCAAGAAACGTAATTTTTCTGTTGGGCCAGAATGAGACAGAGACGCGGTTTCTAAACACGAGCACAATGGTAACGCGCGAGTCTCGGTACGTACTCGCGAGCGAGCGAACGGTCGGGTTTGGTTGGGTACGTTTGAGGTGTGCTCATGTAGATAAGCTCCGATAATGACCGGACGTGTGCTCACCCAGCCAGAACTCTGCGAACTCCCTCCGTGCCTCCTGGTTCCCTGCCTCCCTCTCCTCCTCCTCTTTGTCCTCCTCCACCTCCACCTCCTCGTGGTTGTTCACCGCCTCCTGCCTCCACCTTGTTGTGTTCTGTGACCACGTTTCTTCTTCCCTCGGGGATAGAAGCAGGAGAGAGAAAGAGAGAGAGAGAGTGAGTGAGTCCTTCGGACTGTGTGTACTTGCTGGCCGAGGAGAGACACGCGTTGCCGTGCACGATACTTCAACAAACCTTGGAGCCTTGGAGTCTTCGAGCGACCCTCAACCCGTCAAGGAAAGAAGAACGCACCCTTCCGGAACATTTTAAACCCTCCGCGAGACTCGATCGATCTCCGAAGAAGATCCGAGATCGGAGACCGTCGGATCGCGAGGCAATGCTACCCGATATGCATCACTTGACGCCAGACTGCGGAAGCTTATGCAAATCCGACGACTTTATAGCCATCTTCGGAGAAACCGAAATTAGACAACACTCTATTTCCATCCTCGGTATCTCTTGTTGTGTAACGATTCCTCGAATTCGTGCGATTCCCAGACGCTAAACGTTCCGCGGAGATCCCGCGTCGAAGATTATCGGCTAACGAGAATTTAATTAATACGCCACCGGACGAAAGTTTCGACGAGATGGAACACGTGATACCGATGACAGCCCCTCTAACTTCACTAAACTCGATGTCGCGTAGATCAATAGTTCTCTAATTCTTTTGTGCCTGTGTAACCATGAGAGTCATGTGTCGCCATTGTAACCTCCTGCTTCACATTGTTGCTACAATCGTATCGTGAACTAACCTATTGCAAAAGTTGCTAACATCCCACTGCACCGATAGTTGGAGCGAGACGGTTGATTAACTAGTACCACCGAGAGATCAAGGCGACTAGATTTGACATTATTACATGAGTTACAAAAACGAAGTTACCGAGATTCCAACTGATTGTTACGGCAGTATGTGCATAAATGAATCGATGTGCCGAATAAATTTGCATGGAGGCTCATTCGTGTCATTGGCAATTACAAAACCCCAGTAATTTTAAGTGGGTCATTTTCTCATCACTTATGATTCCAGTGTTAATTTGTACCTAGAGGTTGACATTTATAAACTCTGAGCAACAGAAATTCTTTCACACCCCCAGCAAAACTGCTACTTTTGGATCATTCGTCATTCGGCCACGCTCGTTCCCAATCACGGTGATTTTTCACAGTGATTCGTGATACATATTCGTGATTTTCGTAATCGCTTCTGATTGGCGGAGAGCATAACTGTTCTTCGCGCAGGTCACAGAGATATAACCCGTATGTTTTATATAATATTAACGACATCAAAACAAAGTTGCGAGTTACGTCGCATAATGAAAAGGAATAATGAGGAACAGTGAGGTTTAATAAATAAAGTCATTGAGAATTAGAACGACAATGAGCACACAAATTCACTCTAATTTAAAAAATCATGATCACGGCGTGAATGAAGTTAAAATCACGACCGTGGTCGTGATTCTGAAAATCGTGAGAAAGTTGTGCCAACTGTAGTTCGGCTACGCGGAGGGAGTTCGTTCGTCGTTCGAAAGTCCATGGTCATTGAACGAAGGAAATTTGAATAGACGCGAAACTGGAGAGGCGGCTAATCGTCGGCATTCCTCGCGATTTCATTTGCATCAGAGGTTTTCGGCTCGTGGTTCCGTTCCGTTAGATGGTGTCTCATCAGCTCAGCTCTGCTCAGCTTTGCTCGGCTCGGCTCGGCACCGCTCGGCTCGGCAGCCGGTATCGGCGCAGAGCGATCTATCGAGTAGTCGCAGTTAGCGAGTACGCCATTGAATAATTCTTCCGGCGTGGAGGCTCCGCGGGCACCGGAAACGATCTGTTACCGCGCGACACGAAAGGCACGCTCTCCTGCTCAGGTGTGAGATCGACATCGTAATGTCGAGCTTCGTGGATCGCGGAAACCAGGGTCCCCGTGATCCCGATCCCGATCCTGATCCCGATTCTGGGGCGAATTTAACGCGGAGCCGATCGTCCACCAACTAGAACGGTCACGTACCGATTCCTACGCGATATCCTCGAGCTTCGAGCTTTTACAAAGCGTCCGTCTACTTCCGCTCCAAGTTTGGCCACCATAACAGGCTTAAACGCTTGTATAGCCTGTCCATTGCCTTGCCTTGTAACGCCATAACCCATTTTAGTAATTGTTTCTGTATTTTTTGAAAAAATTTGCATGGCACAAACCATCTGCAGTAATTAAAACTACACCTACCGAGCACCGAACGCGATTAAAATGTTTTAGCTGATAAAAATGACAAGGCTCTATTTATTTCGATTTTGTGCAATTTTTATTGCAATATCTGGTGGACAAAGAAATGTATCGAATCAATGTCCATGTAAGCAATCTCATGATTTCAGTAATTGTAAAATGAAAAATATAAAAGCGGTCATTTGACCGACAGTGGTAGGTTTAGTGTTAATACACTGTGGATGTTTATGCAAAATAAAAATTGTCCGCATCGATTGCAATAAACAGAAGCCAAATAGAAGTTCCATTTTTCTATTTATAAATTTAATAACCCGAGCTTAGTACATTGAAGTTCTTACATTCTGTTAATTTGTCTACTGCTTTATATTGCGCCTACTCATTTTCGTCACACATGTATATAATCTGCAGTCTAGTCATTAAATACCGGTCAGTCCCTGTAATGTAAAACCGTTATTTATACTATTTATAGAGTTGAAAAATGTACCTACGATACGTACGATATCGATATTCAATCGGAGTAAACGATCAATAGTATAATAATTTTCTAATCGATACAATGACGAAACAAATTACAAGGGAACGGACTAATTGAATATCGGCGGACACTACGAGCCACCGTGGGTATATTCGTTATCTGCATCAGGTGTACGCTCTCGAGCTACGAATAAGAGATAATGAACTGGTTCTGCGTTTGTCATTGAATAATTATGAAAGGCGTAAACGATAGACAAACTTTTTACGCTCGACTATTGCGCGGAATTCAACCTGGAATGATCCTTTGAATAGTTTTTCAGAGAAATGTTGAAATGTTCTGTTCGAAGAGAAATTATGAAATATTGCCAGATATTATTATTATTTATTTACAGTTTATTTTAACGTGGTCGCGTTAACAGCGAGGCCATTAATGACCACATGGTTTACACTTGGTTATAACATATTAGACATGATAAGTTGTAAAAAGGCATATAGTTAACGATCTGATTACAACAGAGGCATTTCTCTTCTCTTAGAAACTATTTCAATAGTTCTATCTCGGGTACATACATCGATTGAGAATCGGAAATAGAAACTGCAGTTCTTCCACCGGATTCGAAAAAAAATTTTTGAGAAATTCAGCAGACACAACTTCTTTTCGAAAATTCGCGAGATCCTTGGAGGAAAGAGGAAAAAGGAAAAAAGGAAGGAGCCGCGTTTCGTTCGCGCCGGCCGTCCCATAATGGCCGACGAAAATATGACAAACACGTAGAAGTGATAGCGCCGGAAACGGGCAGTTGTCTAACAATAATGTACTGGAGTACGAAGCGAGTTAGTGAATGAACGGGACGAACCGGCCAGGCGAGGCACGATCGCCTATCCGTCTACACGGCCGGCACGCTGCATACGAATGCTTCGTTCTCGCTAACTGTGCCTCGTCTTCTTGGAACATCGCGTTTCGGGACGGGGAACACCTTCACGGCAATCGATCATCCTCTCCCGCGTTTATTTCATCCTTTCGTCGAATTTCAATCGCAGCACAGAATCGACGCGATCCGGAATTGTTCTCGGAATTCCGACAAATCGCAGTCGATTATTCGATTCTTATCATTCCAAATTTCAGACTCGAATACTTATCGCGAAGTTTAAAAGTATATACAGCTGCGGACAAACCTTTCCGAACGACTTTTAAAACTTTTTAAAAATCGGACCAAACGACTTTTTTCGAGAAATTAGGAGAAATAGTTTACCTAATAACGTGCGTAAAAGATTTTGAAAAAATTGCAATTCGTAAGATTACATACAAAAGCTATTGTATATCTATGTTAATTGCACACATTAACCGGGTACCTATTTCCTGCATTTCTCTCAACAACTTGTTAATGTTCCTTTAAAAATATTACAAAACTCTGAATGTCCATACTCTACTCGCTAATATATAGTTTATGGTCTCAAAATGAGAATTTGTGCAAATATGTTAAATAGAAAAGGTCTTAAATACTTGATACATTTTGGTTGTCTACATAAGGGTTAAGGGTGGAAGCGACGAGCTTCATTTTGCATGAAATCGAGGAGTTCGACAGGATTTGGCCGAGATTGTCGCGACGATCGAGAGTGGATCGTGATCGACGATTCCGTTGGAGACAGCTCGGTCGTTCTCAGAAATCTCGTTAGCGACTGGGGAAGGCGGGGATGGAAGCGTGTCAAAGCTCCCACCGGGTCTGTCAAGTTCCCGATGGCGGATCTAAAGTTAGAAGCGTATGTTCGCTGTACGGGGCGTAGGGGAGAATCGGGCTGGAAGATTTAAGCAATGTTTCTGGCCACGACAGTAGAGGCACGCATGTGTCACTTGTTGCATTCTGATTTCGATACACGCACCAAAATAACTCTCCTCTCCGTGCTGGCTCACCCTCGTGTGACGTCCCTTATCCCCTTGGCGTGCGTGCTACCGTCGACGTTCCATCTCTCTGTCTCTCCTCGACGTATAGCGCACGTTCTCTCTCTCCTCGGGCGTTCATTCACTGCTTCCGTCTCTGTCCGCAACTGTCCTTCTCACTCTTCTCTCTCGCTCTCTCACTCTTCTGTACCTGTTCCTTTTGTAGTCATTCATTAGTGTTCCTTCTCCCTCGGTCCCTGGGCCCTTTGTGTCTCCTCCACTGTCTCTCTTGCTCTCGCGCGCATACCCTATCTCTCTTTCTCCGTTCTGCCGGCTCCGTATTACTCATTCTTGGACATACTCCCACCGTGTTGGCCACACGATCGTGTTCTCTCCACGGGCTTTTGTCGAACGACGCGTGTACACGGCCGACATGTCTCTGTGTGCGCGTGTGAGAGAGTTTGTCGGTGTACAGTGTCTTCGTCGCACCGCGGAACACGTCTTCCCGAAGTGTCGGTTACATATTTCGGAGGCGTGCAGGACTTTTTCTTCCTCCTCCGTCTCCTTCGTCTTTTTCCTCTTTGTGCTTGCTTTTTTTTTTATGACGGACCGCCGCGACCGTGTCCAGGGATTGTTAATTGATCGTGTCGTACACGGCCCGTATTCGTGTAGCCGGCGGACACGCGCGCGCGACTCCTCCACGATTTATCGACCGGACCCCTGGCCCGAGAACATCGATCGTCTATTATTTCCGATCCGCTCGGAGAATCGAAAACGATCCGCTCGTTCCGCGAATTTACGACGATCTCCCAGGATCAAAAATCGAAGAATGTAGATCGCTGCGGGAGCTATTTTCGACGGAGACGTTGCACAATATTTCCAGAAAAGCAGAAGATCGAGAGAGAAAGAGAGAGCAGCAGAAACGCTCAACGAGCAGAGCGGAGAGGCCGAGCAGCAATTAATATCAATTAATACGCCGCCCTTTGATCCGCAGCTCGTTTAGCAGCCTCTGCCCGTAAAATCCTTTCGTTTTCTCGTTTGCTCGTTTTCTCTCCCTCGAGCACCGCTCCGAGGCCACTCCTCTTCTCTCTCTATCTCTCTGTCTGTCTCTCGGTTGTTCTCCCTTTGGTTGCTCTTTCTTTCTGGCTGGTTTTCTTCGGGCCGGCCGGCGAGGCTCGTGACGAGCATTCGGCCGTTTCCGGTTCCCCGGCCTCCACGAGGGGCTTCCCCTTTCGAACTTCCGGCCGTGTCTTACTACGCTTACTACGTGCCCCCTCCCTTCCCCCTTCTGCGGTTCCCTTCTCCCACTCTTTCTCGCTCCCTCTACACTCTTGCTGGCCCTCTCTCTCTCTCGCCTCTTTCTTTTTCTTGGCTCGTTCTCCCGAGACTTTGGTCCCGAAATTAAAACGAGACGGCGCCGTTTGCCTCGTCGGCCCGTCGTCGATTCCTCGTACTAATTTACAAGATTCGAAGATCGAGGTTCTCGGCGACGAGATTTTCGGGAGGATCGTGGGAATTGTTGGCCCTTTCTATAAAACAGCGTCATTAAAATCGCTGGTCAATAGACTGCGAATTTTATGCTTTCTCGAAAAATGGGTGAATCGAATGCAAAACAGTAAAAATATTTAAAGAATTTAACACTGAACCTACCAAGCATTAAAGGTATCTGGTAAATATTGTCTTATAAAAATGGCAACACTAAATTTACTGACGTTGTCTGTAATTTTCATTATAATGGATGCTTGGACAAGGAAATTTATTCCATTATTTTCCATAAATTGATTTTTATCATTTCGATAAATGGAAAATATATAAAACCGGTATTTGACCTTGGTAGGTGTAGTGTTAAAAATGTTATTGTTTCCAAGTCGGAAAAGGAATGTCTAGATTGGCATCGTTCGTCCATCATAATCATATAGAACTACGTACGGTATTTAGAAAATATGTTGACCGATAGAATGCGTTCTGAACCCCTCGTTTAAATAAAGGGAGAATGGCATCGTTTACCCGTGATAATAGTATAGAACGACGAACGGTATTTAGAAAATGTGTTGACTGATACACGCGTTCTCATCCCCTCGTTACAAAAAGGGAGAACGGCATCGTTTGTCCATCAAAATTCTACAGAACGTTCAGCAATATTCAGAAAATATATCGATCGATCGTACGCATGCTCATCCCCTCGTCGAAAGGAGGAACAATAGCATGGTACGTCTATCAAAATGACACAGTAGGTTGGTCGATGTTTAACCAATATTATTAACCTTTTACCGCGCAGTATCGCGTCAAAATTAAAAGAGAATGAATATCGTACAACCTTTCTCAATTGCAATAATCAAAAAGTTTATTCTATGCGACGTACCTCATTTATGAAATATTCCGAAATGTAAAGTCGGTCATTTCACTGTGGCAGGTTTAGCGTTAAAAAATGGCCGGTGCTCTTCGGCGTAAAATTTCTGAAATCGGGTCGCTTTTCCTTTCGCGTGTTGCTGAAGGTTGCGTAACGTTTAATCGCACGAAAGTCGCGTCGGATTCGATTAGGAAATGATGGTCGGCGACGCGACGTTCCGCGTCGGTGAAAGAAACGAATAAAGATGCGGCGCGATTGTCCGCCCGGCGGATCTCGCTTTCGATGATCGACAAGGGAGATAAGGGAGGAGGAGAAGAAGGGATTCATCCTGGGTAGAGAGGATCCTGGGACATAGGGACAAAGCGTCGACTCATTTGTCGCGCACCGATAAAGTCGATCAATCATGCGGGTTCGTCGAATCCAATCGGCGCTAATTAATCGACAGAATGGTTTAATTGCTCGTGGCATTTAGCGGGGCCCTCCTGGTCGCCCTTTTCCGCGTTCGGATCCCGCAATATCATCCTACGCAATTCCCTCCAATTCTTCTCTTCTCTCTCTCTCTCTGTTCGTTTTCTCCTTGCGAAATCGATCGATTTCGGAACCGGAAGTCGGAACTCGAAGAAGCGTCCGTGGGAGCGTTCCGCGACACCTTTCTCGTATTCGTCGCGATAGCCGCGAAGCCAACGAGCTTTATCGGTTATCGGGCGCACGCATAGAACACCTGTCTCAAGGTAGCCGAGGCGCGTGGGAGTTAAGCGGAGAACTCGTTTCGACGATAATCCGCTTCTGTGCATTATTCATCGCGCGACTCTATGTACACTGACTCCCTGTACCGCGGCACTTCGAACACCTCTCGTTTTACCGAGCTGCACCGCCCTGCACCGCGGCGGTATTTCTGCGGGAACATCGGCGAGAGGGTTCCAGGAAACGAGCGTAATCGCGGAATCATATATTCTCCGTCTAATTCGTTCGAATACCTTCTTTACGACTTACCTAGGATCCTACGATCCTACTCCCTCTCCGCGGTTTACGGTTAACGATCGGGAACGAGTCACTTTAATTTTCATTACCGCGGTTTGCTCGAGCATCGTTCCTTTTACTCCGAGCGGACATTATTAATAGACTGTGCTCGCAGAATATTTACAAACACTGCTACTTGTGCGCAACGAAAATTAACAGAACTTAACTTCGAAACTCGGAGTAACAGGAACGTTTCTTGTAGCCGCTAGAGAAAATTTCTCTCGGCGAGGTTTATAATTATTCAGTCGTTTCGGAGAAGTCTCGTTTTTGTCTCGTGAAATGAGTTGGGCATGGTGCTGTTACAAACGTATGAGTTTATCCGAAGAGTGTTCTTGAAGCTACATACTAGAATAATACGGTAATGTTTGCTTGAAATTGTGAACGACTGGGAAGTTTCGATCACTATAACCGTACAATGAATCGTAGCGCAAGGGATTAAACGTCGGAGTAACCATCCTTCAATATTGGAAACGCCCCTCGAATTAATTATTTTCGTCCGACGGGGTTTAACCCGAGGCAGAATTTCAAAACAATGTCAAGACAATTTCGAACAATGCTGAGCCAATTTTAAGCGAATTCGGAAGCGTCGTCGCCGAGGACGGCGCGACAGGCTAATCACGGATGGTCGGTCGATCGGAAAGGGCATTGGAAAAGTGGCTTGCCAAATGCTCGCGGCGAGCACACGAGGATAGAGGCCACGGAGTGAACGAGCGTTCAGGGAGACCGGAAACTGTCGCCTCTTCTCTCCTTTCCTCTCCCTCGGCGTCCTCCCTTTCCTCCTCCTCCTCCTCCACCTTCTCTCTCTGTCCTCCCTCTCGTTCCCGACTCCTCTTCTCTCGGTTCTCCCTCTCACACTCGTTCTCTTTCGTTTGCACGGGCGGACGGACGGTGGACTTTCACGCAACGATCCGCGTACCGATGTGCCGCAATAATCGGCTGAGTTGCGAGAGAAAACTGTCGTTGTCGTTAGGACAATCGTTTGACTGCGCCCGAGCCCCGGCCCGATCGTCCCTCGCACAATCCCGCCGAAAGTCTCGGCGAGAAAGCGAGCGTCCTTCGGTGATTTCACGCGTTACACCTCCCGCGAACGTTACGCGACCGTTTCGCGATTCTTCAAGAGTCCCTGCGATCTACCGCCTTCGCTGAAACGATCTCTCTTACGCAATGAAATCTTTGTAAAGTAGAGCGACTGCATCTTCTTCAAATTCTCAGCTGTGGGATCGAGGCATGAAGCTCGAGAATTTAATACACAGATGAGATAAGATTTACAAAATTTTGATCCTATATAAAGTCACTAAATTAGCCTGTTTGTTTAAAAAAACCTTGCCGCGTTCAGCAGAGCGCTCTCAGCTACGGGAGATTTAGCCCCGAGCATCGCGATCGTCGATCAAAGCACGCAGAAGAGTCCGCTAGCGAGAAGATCGATATTCCGCTAAGAATCGAGGTGGTATCTCGATCGAAGTGGAGCACGGTGGAGCCCATCGATTCGCGCGCAGTCTCCATTGTCGGACGCGAGAAGCGGCGGTACAGGAAAGAGTTATGGCCTGTTTTCCTAGGTGATAGAAGGTGGAGCGCGCACCACACCACCTTCTCCCGTTGCAGAGTGAACGAGTCTCGCTTCTCGCTTGCTTGCTCGTTTGCTCGCTCACTCGCTGCGACGTCACTTCCTTTACGGGCTCTCCTTCCATTTTTCTTTCTTTCGCAGCGCGCACAGAGGGAGGGAGAGAGAGAGTGAGAGAGAGAGAATGACGGGAGGAGGATCGAGGGATCGAGCAGCTCACCTGCCCCGCTACGGTCACTCGACTTCCGGTAACCCCGAGCGCGAGAGCGCATGGCCCACGGCCACGTAACCGTGACTTCTTCTCGTTAATGCTTCCGCTCCGGTTTTCTGCACGATTTCGTGGGGACCGTGATTTCTGCCCGGCCAAACTCTCCGGCTCACGAACCAGCCGAGCTCTCGGTCGCGGTTCCTACTTCTCTTAATTAATCGAAAAGGCCCGGGACTCGACCGTAACCGACTCAGGCCCGAAATTACACCGCTCGGTCCGTTTACTCTTCTACATAGAAACCAGTCGCTCGACTCGCTAACCAATTTTCTTTTCTCCTCTCGCTTTCGAGCCAACCTGCTCCCAATTCTTTCCTCCGAAGCTCTACGATCGTCTTACTCATTTCAATTTTAGGCAAACTTTACACTTGCGCATCGTTTATTAATTCTGTCACTAGATAGCGGATTTTACACATGTCTAATGAAAATGTAGGTTCAATTGAACACTAATCCTACCGACCGTCAAAAGTGACCGATGTGTATAGTGTTAGAAAAATAAATATGATTGTGAGATATTTCTTACATGATATACTGAACTTATAAAACACCTTTCTAATTTCAATAATTGTAAAATAGAAATTCTTCAATGGGGCATTTGACCGGCGGTGGCAGGTGTAGTGTTAGAACAGGAGACGGATCAACAGAATTTAAGAGCTCCAATGTACAAGTCCCATCTGATTAAAATTCTTAAAGGAGCAATGAAATTTCCTCTTGGCTGCTGTTCATTGCAATCGGTACAATTTCTATTTTGCATAAAGATCCGTAGTCCAGCTGTCACGTATACCGGAAGATTCAGGAAACCGGCGAATCGTCATTGATAAATTATCTTGACACTTTGTCAGAGGATGAACGCATTTCATAAAGTACCACAACTGTGAAGGCCGCTACCAACACAAATAAAAAGCCAACCATTTGAACGCTTAATCTCCTTGCCAGATACAAGTACAAGTCAGAAGGTATCGATCATTTGCCGGTGCATTTTTGCTGCCGAAGCTCCAGCAGACGCGTTCGTCGATTTATTCACCGATATCTTGATCTTCCGCGTTGAACAGCCGAACAATATAGCACAAGGTACGACTGTACCAAACTTGTTCGGCTGTAACAGATGCGTTACAACAATATTGCTGGCTGGAACACGGAAGTTGACCAGGGGAAATCGCGGCTGGACACACGTTCGAGATTCCTGGGGTCCGTGAAAAATGACGGAGGATTAATTCCAGGTTGCGTGGACGGCATTAAATTCTGGGATGATTTCTGTTCTCGGTTGAGCAGCTCCGGCAGGCAGGTCTTCGGGAAAAGGCCGATCGCGGCGTGGCGCGGCGGTTCGAAAAAAGAGCAAAACCAAAAACGCGAGATAAATGAGCGAAAAAGATAGGTATAAAGGCTCTCTCTACGGGAGGAAGCGGCGTGTTACGGATAGGCGGCTATCCTACGGTTCACCTAAGGAGCAGTTTCCACCGGCGAGGAAAGGAGTCAGCATGCCTCTCCCTCCTTTCCTCGGTATATCCTCCGTATCCTCCCGTCCTCGGTCTCTCTTTCGTGCCTTATAAGTTTATGCGTTCTCACGCTATCCATCCCGCCTCCGTTAACTACACGCTCCGCTCTCGGTCGCGCGCCTCTTTCAAACACTCGTCTCCCTTTTTTCACGGGCTCGTAACGCGATAGCTGTTCTCGCTAGGAGGCGTCTTCCGTTGTTCCTTCTCGTTTCCTTCTCTTATCGTCCTTTTGCCTTCCCTCATCTTCCCCTAGAATTATTACCCAGTTTTCCCTCGCAACCCTTGTTTTCGACTTACAACGAGACGCCAGCGTAGCGGGGTCGTCGATCTTAATTAAATCTTTTTCTGGTGAGTCTATGGCAACAACAAGCTGACCCATGTCCGAGCGTTTTTAAAAATTCTCATTATTTATCGAGATAATCAACATCTAGTTTTATAACCTCTCCTTGTTAGTTCAATTGGTAGACAGCGGATACGTATTTGTTCAGTTTCTCACAATTGGAAAATTTTTACTTTACATTACAATCCGCAGTCGCCTTATGTTAAGAGACTGAAGATTTGGACTGGGCAATTTTCCCATGTTCCCCTTGGAACCCTTGTTTTCGACTTGGTTCAATCAGTAGACGGGGGATACATTTTTGTTCAGTATCTCACAATTGGAAAACTTTTCATTTACATAAGTATTCGCGGTCTATTGGTAGTCATGATCGAAAGCTGAAGATCTGAACCTGGCAGGATCTCCTATCGTTCTGCGGCTCGCACTGGGTAACTTTATGTCCGAGTGTCGCGATACACCTGGATAGTAGGCCGCCCGAAAATCGGGAGCAACTGCGCGAGGGATTGTGGGCCGAGCGGGTCGGAGCGTATCTTGTCCGACAGCAGCTTCCTAGTTATAATAAACTGCGTAAAAAACGGGGCAAAAACCTGCCCAGCCTTCGGCGGAGCGTACAGCACCAAGCAGCAGCAGCAACAGCAGCAGCTTCTGCTCTGTATCAGCGCTTCCATCCGAGCACAGAATGTTTCCCTCTCGCGGTCTCCCTTCTCTCTCTCTCCCTTCCTCTTTCTCTTTTCTCTCGGTTTCTCTCCCCTTTCTCTCGATCAGCATAGGTGTTGGCCGGACAAGCCTGGTGGCAAGCACAGCTTCCTTCCTCCTCGAGGCCATCCTCTCTCTCTCTCTTTCTCTCTTTACCCGGGTACCTCTCGCGAATCTCAACGTTCCCCCCGCTCGTCCTTCTTTATCATCCGGTGTCGTTTCTTCCCTGTTCGTACACCTCCCGACTTATTATTCTCGGTAATCCCGGTGTTTCTCCGTAGAGAAGCTGGGCCGGCTAGCCGTTGATCTTTCTTGTTGCTCCTCTTCCGCCCTCTCTCTCTCTCTCTCGCTTTCGCTCGTTCGCTCGTCCGTTCTCGTTCCTCCTCGTTCCTCGCCCTTCCGCCTTTATTAATATCCACGGCTCTTGATCGACGGTTACGATTTTCTCGCGCGCTGCCTTCCGGGTTCTCGGTCATCCGCGGGCGAATAATATATCCGCGCCACCGCTCCGGACCAGGTACACGCGGCGTTCTCGAACAACCCGCCGGAACTCGCACCGGCAGGCTATTTCCGCGGGGAACTTTAACGGGGCATACCCGCCACGGCTCGAAAACTCGAATTCCCCGCATTTCCTCATAGCTCTGAATCGCGAGCATTCACTCTCGGGACTGTCGTGACTAAATTCGTAACTACTGGAGCTCTAGCGATCCAAAAGTCGCGGTAATTTTTCCTTCATGCGCCTCCGTTTTGCTCATTTCTCGTCGTGTGTCGCAGAGACGCGAAGCTTCGGTCTTGCGAAAATTCTGTAAGTTACTTGAAACTCCCCAGAATGGACATGTAGAACGCCAAGTAGTCCGAGCTTACGGTTTCCGCCGAATAAATTCGCGAAAATCTTCCTGGAGCCTCACTGTTACATTTTTGGTCGTGTATAACAGTGTCGTAAATTGTTGTGCCTTGCAAAAGTTCTGTATGCTGCTTTGAAACTTCCTAGAATGCACACGTAGAACGCCAAGTGGTTCGCGGTTCCCGTTGACTACATTCGCGAATAAATTCGAGAGCGGAAAGTAGGCGTTCGTTTTTAATCGGATTTCACAGTATCGCGATCGATTAGCGCTCTGGAAGAAATTCCGCGTGGGTAGTAAGTATCGCGGTCGAATTCGTTCCCACGGCAGATAGTGTAAACATAGAACCAGTTCGATCGCGGAATAAAAGAAATCGGATCAACTTGTCGCTGCCCGTTTAATAATACAGCATCGGCTGTCTCTCCGTCTCTCGCAGAAGTCGAGCAGCTCTCGACTGGCTCGGATCCATGCTTCCGACAACGATTTACGAACTGCGAGCCACTGAATTCGCGTCTCTTCGAGGAAGATCATTCGTGGATGGACCGAACCGAGAGCGGAGAAGCTCGTTGCCCGTCTTATCGTATACTTGCCTCCGAGCCGCGAATTTATCGTCTTCGGAGCGAGTCGCACCTGTTGCCCGTGATTAGGAAGCGGGATCCAGCTCGGACGAACTTACCCATTAAATTTATCGATGCGAACGCCGCGTAACCGGTTGCTAGAATAAGCCGGGAGGAGACGCTCTAGAACCGTGATTCCGATTCTAACACAACTTTGTCGAACGCAGTAAAATCTAATTGCGACGATAATCGACAGCGTCGCTTTTTAATCCGAGGATTTTCTGATGGGAGGCGACCGTTGCGGATCGTTAATTGGCTACTCCGCGAGGTAACGCCACGCCCCCTTCGCGGAAACTTTCCGCGGGCATCGACCCGACGAAATCCTTCTTGATCTACGCAAATACGGCGGATTCTACCAACATTGCGCGAATCTTTCAACTCCGAAGCTTCTCGAGCGAACGCTGTAGCTCGGAGTGGGTGTGGCTTCGGCGCTCCCGACTTTAACGGAGCCGGGAGACTTCCCCACGTGACAATCCGTGCCCATATTTACTGCAAATCAAATAGGGTCAGAGAAAATGACAGAAGGACGTTTACCCCGTTGTTCTTAGGAGGCGTGGCATTGTTGCTCTTGCAGCTAGAAAAATATCCCACGAGGGGCAATATTTACGTCTCAATCTCCATCGTTTCTACATGTTCCAACAAAAAAAGTAGTAAGAGAAAATGTTTTATCACGCTGGCTCTGCGTAGAGCGCTGTGAGTGGGCGTGGCCTCGGTGCACCACAGAGCACTTCGCGATCAGGCACCTGCAGACGTTCGATAAATTCTTGAGATGTCTAGCAGCCTATCGGTGACGATCTCGCGAGAAATTTGAATGCAACGAGTAGATCGGTAGCGAGGGGATCGATATCGCGATCGAATCGCGTGTCCCTCGGAGAGAGGCGGAAGGTAGCCTAGAAGTATCGAGCCAGCAGGCAAGCGTTATCGAGGTGAGTTTATGAATGGTCCTCCGGTCTGCCGGAAATGCGTCCCGTAAGAAATTTTTAGCCTTGCCTGGGAGCAAGAAGTTTCACATTAATCACACTCGGCCGTCAGCATCCTCTCGGCCCCGGCGCGTTTCAACGCCGCCAGGCGAGAGAGTGGGAGGAGAACCGAGAGAGAGGAAGATAGACTGGGGGAGGAGAGAGACGGAGAAAGAGAGAGAGAGAGAGAGAGAGAAAGAGAGACGAACGAGAGTAGGGACAGCCAGGAATTACCGACGTTGTTAAATAGTGTTTGCGTTCGAGCGTTGCACGTAATTACGTCTCGCTGCCTCTCCGCCGAATGCTACGTGTTCTCGTCGATTATTCCCGCTGAAACGGGGCTGCGTGATATTACGCGGCCACTTCCGTGCGCTCCGCTCGAAAACCTGAATGAAACTTCTTCCAACGATCTCTATCGGGCTGCTCTCTTGGGAAAACGGTCCGCAACGAGACGCGAAATAACGCTCGTTGCGTAACCCGCCGGCCACGCTGCTGGAAAACTTGTTCGTCGCTCGAGCGTGACCCGCCGTTAATAAAACCCTTCGTATTCCACGCGAATCTACGCTCCTCCGCAAAAAACTGCCGTGCCGGTTTCTTTAACACTTTTCTTCGATTTACTCAATTCACGCGTCGAGTGCCACGTCTCCCAGCAAAATGGGAGACGGAATTATTTTTGTCTGTATTTACAAATGAACTTTCACGTCAAAGTCCATGAGCTGGGGTTAGCTAAGTAGGGTAAGCCTTGATATTATACTACAGGGTATTAATACTTGAGGATAATGATTGTTTCATCCCGAGCTCGCTATTTAGACTCGTTAGAGAAGCTATAGAGATCGATCTTCTTGAAACTTCCGCTCAAAGTACCGCAAGAGCCCTATGAAGAAGGATCTAACCAAGTCTTTCTCGATCTAGGGAGACTGTGTCGGTCTATACCAGCTTACTATCAGGAAAAATGAAACAGGATATCAAAACCGACAGCAGTCTCACACCATATGCACAGAGGAACTGCATTTCCAAGGTAAACCTGCGCGGAAAAGCGATGTCGCGATTTGGATGCCGGGTTGCAGTATTTTTTGGCGGGCGTCGCGACGTCAGCGACGACTAGAGGAAAATGTCTGAGGGTGGGGGACCTGTAAGAGAGACAGAGAGAGGGTGAGAGGAGGTTAGCCGGTTGAGACGCGCGGCATGAATGAACCGAGAGCGGACCGAATGAAGGAGCGAGCGGGCTATGGTGCGCGAGTGTGGCGCGTGCGTGCGAGAGACCTCGTACTCACACAACCGTGTTCCGCGAGCGGGTGGAAGCGGACGGAGACGAGACACGGCGAGAACGGAGAAGCCTGGCTCTCTTGCTCCTGCTTTTCTGCACGTTGCTCCTTCTCTGTGGCCGAGCGAATAAGATGAATGGCCGGGTAAGCGGTTGGACGGCGACAGACGACGTATGCGTGCGATATCGCGGAGCCAACGAGCGAAGGAGAGCCGCGACGAGGACAGACTTATCGGCGAGCGGTGGAACGGGAACGGAGCGGTGCGGAGCGGACGCGCGATCGATAGAGACGCGAGAACCTCGCGGAACGAGGAAAGACGACCGACGAGGAGAGAGATCAGAGCAAGAGAGAGAGAGAGAGAGAGAGAGACCGGCCGATCGTGGTAGGAGAGAGAGGCGAGTCGCGCGCCAACGTGCCGACGCCAGTGTGAGTTTGCCGCGTCGACGGGAGAGTATTCATTCATAAAACTAAGCGAGGAGCGAGGCTAGGCAAGCGTACACCGCGATTGGTGGGGATTCGAGAGACGACCGTGGCTCTCGCCGCTCTCTTCTCTCTTCTCTTCTCTCTGTTACCTCCCCGCTCCGCGTTCACCCTTTCGATTCAACCGATCGCCTCTTTGTCGTCGACCGGTGTCCGGTGGTGCTGCTGTCTTCCGATTCGTCGATTTCGCCGACTTTTTGGAATCGAGATCGTTCGAGCTCCTTCCGAGCATCCATTCGGTGCGATCTCACCGCGGAGCGATCGGTGCCGCTTCGTCTCGAGTTTCCGGAGAACGATCGTGTCTTCGAAAGGGAGCATCTTTGTTCGCGGGGAGTTGTCCGAGTCGATTCCGGTCGAACAGGGGAATCGCGGGGAATCTGGTTGATTCAGCTCGACGAAGGACGAGAAATAAGTGCGCGTCCACCTCCGCCAGGCGTGCATGCCCCACCTTGTCGGCTCGAGTAAACTCTGGTTGCTCCCCTCTCGTGCCGCACGGCGCAGCGTCGCGCGTCTTCCTCTCTTGTTCTTTTCCTCCACCACGCGATCAGCCGATCCTCCTCCTCCTCCTCCTCCTCCTCCTCCTCGTTCGTCGGGAAAGAGAGAGCAAGAGGCTCGCGTTCGCGAACTCTTCATCTACTACCTCCTCTCTCTCTCACTCTCTCTCTTTCTCTCACTCGGCTACCTCTTCTTGCTTCCCGCGAGTTCCTGCCCTTCGTCTCCTCTCTCCTTGCGTACGCACTTACCTGCGGAACGCGGTCGTACGTGCTCGACGGTGGCGCTTCGCCCGAAGAAGCCGACTCTCTCTCGCTCTCGATCGTTCGATCCCTCGATCCGATCCGAACCGCTCCGAAAAATCCACCGGCGCGGCGCGAGCGGTGTATATCTCGCCGCGCGAGCTTTCGCGGCCCGAGCTGAACCGAGAGCGAGTCTCTTCTCTCGATCGTCGCGCGTGTGCTCCGTTTTTCTCATCCGACGTTTTTCGTTTAGTCTGTTGTGTGTATACGTGCGTGCAGAGCAACGTGTGTGCCAGTGCCACCAGTTCGAGGTCCCTCGAACCCGAAAAACGACGAAAGCAGGCAAAAGCTGGCAAAAGCGAGCAAAAGCGGCGCCCTCGCTGCGGACAAACTGGAGCGTATCCCGGAGCGACGCGTCCTCGTATTTTCGGAGCTCGGCCGCGTTATTACACCCGCGTGAAACTTCTCCTCTCTCTCTCCCCTCCCCTCCACATCCCTCTACCTCCACCTCTTCATCCTCATCCTCGACGGTGGGCCCCCTCGCCTCTCTCCTGGAGACTCTCTCTCCTCTCGCTCTTCTCTGGTTCCTCTCGCCGGGGCTCCCCTTGTCCTCCCTCGCCGTATGAGCCGTTTGCGCGCCGGTTGCGCAAGCAGGTATTCGGAAATAGCCCGCGGGTCGCGGTTATGAATTGATAGCAAACACATGGTGGACACGGCGCGCGCGGGGACCGGCTTCCTCTCGCGGCAACACGCGCCTCCCGGCCTCGTGCTCTCCCTCGCGTCCAGCCCGGACTCCCGGACCAGTTTCTTCGCGGATCGTTTCACCTGCTCCTCTACGGAACCGTTCCTCGACCGTCGAAGCGTCGATACGCGAGAGATCGTCTCGCGGAGCGCGATCGACAGTGTCGCGGATTATACTCTGGACCACCGGAAGCCAGTGTCGTAGACCGTGATCCATCTCCATCGTCTTCCGTAACGATCCACAGTGCTTCGAACCAACGTCGGTGTGTCGTCGGTGATCGATTCAGCTCGATGGCAGAGCAGACGACTCTCCAGTATCCTTGACCAGCAGCCTCGAGCATGGGATAGAAGATCGTACGTGTCGCCTGACTTCTGTCTGCTGCCGGAAACTCACGTGGATCCTCTCGCAATGTCCTGACGACCGGAGCCCCGTCCATCGCGGATCCACGCGACCGCGACCACAGTGACGCGCGACCTGTGCGCGGGATCGAGCGAATGACAGCGAGCCTGAGGATCCGTCGTGCATGTACAGCGAGCACGCGAGGACAGCACTCATGTACGTTGACTACGGCGGCGACGCTTATGCCGGAATGGGAATCAAGGCCATGAAGTCCTTTGCCAGGCCCAGAGGTACGGAACTCACCTCTCGCATCACCCCACCGAGTCCCCTTTCTTTCTTTCCCGGCCGAAGCCTCACCCGAGCGTGTTACCGCGACGACGCGCGCGTTACCTTTTGTCCGATGCTAGGAGGAACGGTAGTACACACTTAGGAACTCTCCCTTCTTTGTCGAATTCGTCGACGTCTAGCTTGAGAAATACTTTCCCGACCCGAGGAACTTCAGCTATTCCGCTCGGCCGTCTGCCCGGCTCGAATTCATCGAATACGAGCATTGCCGACGTGTTCCGGATACCTCGGATGCTCCGGAGACACGGCGATCCAGCGCGTTCGCTGTCGTGTCAGTCGTACGCGTATGATAGAATCTTCTGTCCAACGGAAATAATTAATAGGTATTTTGAACGATATGCTACAGAATTTTAAGATACTCTTCAATGTTTCTATCATTTGGTCTAATGGAATTTTTCAGGTTTGTGTTTCAATTTTAATTGCTCGGCTCTTTCCGTCGCGGCGGTCTAATTTAGTTTTTCAACCCTTGTTCTTCGGATTTTTTGAGACCTCACTTTATGAAAGATGGCCTAAACTGGACATCTTTCAGCTACGTAATCGTTCCCAATTCAGGCAGGACCACAGATAGTGCTAAGTTTGTCTCTTTTTTCGTGTTGAGCAATTTACCGGACAACAACGATTCTGGCATTGCGTGACATTTAATTAGGATAGTTTTGGTTCACGGTCTTCGAGCTACTAGAGTGGTAGCGAGTGAGGATTTCCTCGATGAATCACTAATCCCCATGGCACGCTTCTCGTCGAGGACTAGCCCTGACTTTCGGTATCTGCGGATTAGCTCGAAGACCAGTTTACGTGACTCGGACGGCGACAGATCGCGGCAGATGTCGTCGACGCCGCAGGAGTGCAACGGCAACCTGCGTCCCGGCTGCACGCGCGCTTCCTGCAGTTGCAGGGACTCTTCGACGATGGTGGGGTCGACCTCTGACCCTGACACGCTCCCGGTTCTTCGGCGTCAGGCTCCGCTCCCTCTGTTCGCTCGATTCTAGAAAACGCGGTTCCTCAAAAAAAGGAAGCCTTTGCCTGAACTTCTCAAGATTTTTAGTTTGGTTTATTAAATCTTCTTCGTGAAATTTGCGGGTTGGGATTGCGACACCTGCAAGCCGACGTGCAAGAGAACATATCCGTTGGCGAAAATGAACAGCTTTTTCTTGTATCTTTACGGCAAGATGTTTCCGAGTCGACGGAAAAAGTTGTTACGGTTTTTCTTATTTGTACCGAGTGATTTATGAAGGTAGGAATTATCGTACAGATAAGTAGTCTGCTCATTAAGATCGCAGTAATGATTGCTTGTCGACTGGAGAGAACCCTGCGCCCGTGAAAATCGTGTAACTGCATGGATTTCTAACTTGGACGCAGCTGTTACAGCTGGACGACGTTTCCTTTTTTATCTGCTATGCATCAACAATAGTATTGATCTCGATTTATTTGAACCTTCATCAATGCTGTTAATCGATCACCAATTGTGTTTTCGGTCTGCTTTAGGTATATATACACAACACTGTTGAATTTTATACCAAGTAACAGTTTTATTAGACAATTATACACATGGTTACCACGATTTTAAACGATTTCAGCGTCTAACAAACTGCTGGACTCTTTCTTCGTATAAACTGCCTGAATTTTCTTCAAAGAAGATTTTGATGTCTGAAAATCGAATTTTTGCGATCATAATTGATTATGAATTGTGCAACATTAGATCTCCAGCCTAGGCAATGATCCGAATTCAGCTGGTTTTTCCTTAGGAGCGAAGCAGGGAGTAGTTTACTTACTCGCTAACAAGCCCGGTATTTATCTTGGCCGCGTAGGGAACGCACAAATTGAATAATTCTGCTCGTCGATCAACGAGAGCCACGATTCGTTTCTCGGCATCGTTGATATCGGGTCGGTGCGTGCCCGGTTATTTCCACCGCGAGTTTTGCTCGGAGTGCATCTGCTGAAACGCGGGTTAATGATAAATCTCACGGGTGGATTACAGCGGTATGAGAGAGAAACAGAGAGAGAGAGGGAGATGGAGAGCGAGCATACGCGGCCTAAGTAGGGGATATATCTCGAGCGGAGAAGCTATCCGACGATGCGGCTCTTCCTGGCAACCGGTTCCAGCGAATGGCTCGATCCGTTTTGTTCATGTAGATATCACCGAGCCGAAGGGTGATTCGCGCGTCGAGCTCTCTTTCCTGAACCGAGAGTCCCGGCTAGCCGGAGCCAGTCTCCTCGATCAACGTTGGATCTCCTATTCGATCTCGATCGCGATTCCGGAGCGGAACGAACGATCGATCGGCCGCGAAATTACAGAGACCCGGGACACACCGTGTCGTCGCCGGGCCCCGATTGCGATTTTTCGGGAAAGGCGTTCTCGCGTCGAAATTCCGCGCGCTAATTGCGGTTTCGGCCCGAGCAATTTCGATCCGATCGCGGATAAGGAGAAACCGGGGATCGGTGGTCGAGGGGAGGAGAGAGAGGAAAGGGAGGGAGAACGTGTGCTCGCGTGTAATTCCCCTCGGTCGATTACCGCCGTCTCCCGACCACGAAAACCGCCCCGGCGACCTCGCGAATTAATAACAGCTCCAAACGAGAGAGCGACGATGCTTGCCGGCGCGGTAGAGCGGCGTGCAACTGCCCGTAGCCGGCAACAGAGCAAGGTAGCATTTCGATAAGTAAGTTCGAGAAACCGGTAGCGGCCGCCCTTGCCCGATCTTTAATAACTCTGCACTTTTTTACCCTGCTCCCGATCATCGGGTGCCTTCTTAGAGCTCGTCTTGAAATGTTTCGAGCCAACGCCCTTTAAAACTCGCTCTCTTCCGTCATCGATCATTGCGGAAACAGAGAAGCAAAGCGAATACTTTCCGAACTAAGCACTTTCTGAATTTTATGACTTTTACGTAGTAGTAATTATTGCCAAGCGAGAGCGAGCAAAAAGAGTTTCAAAGAGCTTCAAAAAGAGAAATTCAAGTGAGCCTGCGTAAGAGGATTTAAAATCTTTCGAGTGAAGTGGCCTCTAAAGGTCTTGGTCCGGCACTGGCAACGGATTTTACAGTTTTTCTTTTTTTCTTGGAATCACGAAGATGCCTCGCGAGAAACAGTCGACCCGCAATCATTGGTCCGCAGATTTTTATTTCATCGTAATTTCCCCGCGGATGAAGTAGGGTCGATTCGCTTTGATTGCCGCGGTTCTGGTGGAGATCGAGAACCGTGTAGATAAGCTAGAAGAAATCGAACGTTCGTACAATCTCCCGGCAATTTCACCTTTCCCGTTGCGCGTGATAGCCGGGCGAGGTCCTCGAACAATATATCGCCGCTTTCTATTAATAATCGCTGCGGCGCGCGGCGTCGAAGTCGGTCAATCAAATCGATCGCTCGGACCAAAGAGTCCGGCACCGAGAGCTCGTCGCGATCGATCTCTTTCACGGAAACTCTCGGTTTTCGAGTTCCGAGACTCGCGACGCTATTTCGAGGCCCTGGCAGAGCCTCGCGTTTCCAAAGAGATCGGTCGTGGTCCAGATCCCTTTGACACTCGCGCTCTTCTCCGATCATCAATGTCAACCCGTTATTTATCACGTCGGCGAAACGATCGGGGAAGCTCGGGAATCGTCGGTTCTTTCCGAACTTCGATGACATTCGTTTACCTTGCCCTGGTTTCTATTTTTCAATGGAGGAACTTTGAACTTTGCGTCAGATCGCTCACTAGACTGCGGATTTTCATGCATAATAAAAATTTCCTGCATTCATTCCAAGGTACGAGAACCATAGAGACATTTATTTCCTTTCGTAACACATTGGCGTCGGGGCATTTTTGATACGCTTCCCACTACAAACTACTACGACTTTTTAACCAATTAATATGTCTAGCTCTCGAAACATCTGTTATAACATATTCAAAGATAAACTGAACCATTTATAACGTACAATCAGGAGTTCGAAGAATCTAAATACGCGGTACGTCCTCCGGTGCGAATGTGTTAATAATCTTAACGAGTTGGAATAATGCAACATAAACAATGCGACCATTGTCTTGCATTTGATCTATTCATATTTCTCGTAAGTGCATAAAATCCGCCGTCTAATTGATCTTGCCCCAGTTTTACATTTTCAAAGGAGGAGCTCTTCGTTTTCGCTCGCAAGAAATAAAATGGTCAATACAAATTTGGAATCGGGGAATCGGTCGTTGCGAATCGACAGAATTCGGTTTATCGTGCGCAAATAATCGAAGAAAATCGAACCACCGATCGATAAGGAGGTCCATTCGCAACCCAATGGTCCCAAGCGAGCTCGAGCTCGAGGATCGAGAGCTCCGATCTATTATCGGCGATCGTTCTCGGCCAATTACGAGCCACCACGCCCACCGAAACGTAACGTTCTCGAAATCCGCCTCGTAATCGAGCCGTGAAACGGTGGTCGTGTCCCGATCGGTTCGTTATCTTCGCGGGCTACGCCAGGATCGGGACGAGGGAGGGGGAGGGCAATCGTCCTCGTTAATTAGCGGCACGTTTAATAATATTCGAGGTTCTCCCAGCAGAGGCGGCGGGTTTTCTCCCGGTGGAAAAACCGCGGCGCGGCCTTGCAATGAAACGCGCCAGGACGATAACCGATTCACCGTAATCGGCCGTTTTATCTGCCACGACCAACGAAAGAGAGAGCCACCAGCTCTGGCTAATCAGCCGCGGTACGATAATTGGACCATGAGACGCGCGATCCTGCCTCGTCGCTGTCGGCGCCGTCGATTTACCTCGAACCTATCGAACCGCAGAAACCTCGCCACAATTTAAACAGTCCCTCTCGGATTATGCCCGTAAGACGCTCTTAACGCAACCTACCAACTCGTTAAAACATTTTTCCTGAACCTCTTTTACTGCGGGAAGCTCTCCATAACGTCGCTCGCTAAACTTCGTTAAATATTAACGTCTTCATGTCATTAAAAAATGGGAGACGTAATTGTTCGTTCGGTAAAGGAATTTTCGCGTAGCGAGTCTAGCTGGGAACTGCAAGATGCTAGACGGGCGTAAGAGTATTCTTTATTTCATCAAGTATTTTCGAAACCGCCGAACGAGTACTCAAAGTGTGAAAAGAAGTTGTGCGAACTGGTATTTTCAATTTACCAGAATAAACTCGACTTTTGTGAAGATTTTAAGAGATCGTCGAACAGAATTGAAGCTGTTTGGTATTTCATTTGGATGAAGCTATCCGTCGACGGATCCGTCGTGGTCGCAGCGCCTCAGGAAGTTGGGCAGGCATGCGTCGACATTATCGCGGGACGCACACGTCGGCTTGCAAGCTATCTCGGTGAAACACGCGGCTCCTTGATAATCGCCGGCTAACAATGCTCCGCTGCCACTTGTTGCTGACAAGCCGGCTGAAAATCTTCGTGGTTCCGTATCGTCCCGCGACGTTGATACCCTATCTGCAGTGTCCCTGGCTGCAGATAGTCCCGCTTCATCGGGATATTTATACCATTTCGCTAACGATTTTGCTGTTCATGCGCAGCTCGTCGGCCCTCTGTTGTTCGTCGTAATCTGCTGGTGATTGAAACTTTTTCGTGTTACTCATAGCCATGTTCAAATTTGAAAATGCGAATGATACGAAAGTGTACTGCAAATGTACCCTTAGGGTACCGGTATACTGGATCGGCATAGATCGAGGATAGCAGCGAGGTGAACATCGTGGCAAAATCAAACCAATGTAATTAAATGCATAGTGAAGATTGAAACAAAAAAAATCACCTCGCCGCTCCACTATGATCTTGTGCTAATTAAATATTCATCAGTAGACTGCGGATTTTATGCATTTATGACAAAAATGGACACGCACAGTTTAAAGCAGTGGACATGTTAAAAATATTTAAGGACATCAACGTATTAGAGTTTCAGCTTAATAAGATAATTAAAAGAAGAATACAATTTTTATTTGGCTCCTGTGTCCTGCAATCAATGCAAACATTTTTTATTTTGCATAAAGATCTGCAGTCTATTCATCAGAATCGGTATGGCGTACTGATGTGGTTCCTGAATACTTTACACTGTTCCGAACCCAGGAGAGAGACTCGAAGAAACGTTGGTCGTCATTCGTATCTGGTGCAGAGAGCTCGTATATAGAGCACAATAAGAGGAATGCGGGCGGCTGGTTGCCCGTTTCCCACAGCTCCTGTCTCATTCGGATCGGGCCAGGGAACCGCGTGTACCACGGTGGCTGGTTGCTCTGTCTCCCAGCCGCTAATCCGGCCGCGGATCATAGTATTTTCCTTGTTTCCGCTCGGTGTCCATTCAGCCGATTTAACGAGCGCAAGGCACCGATCCCGCCACGCTGAACCGAGCCAAGTCGAGAGCGTATTAACACGTCGAGTCTCATACTTTCGCCGATCGGACGGGAGCAATAATTAACCGCAACGTGCCCGGTGTCCGCCCTTATCTGGCCGAGACACACGGCTCCGCGATAATCACGGCTCGACAATGTTGCCGTCGCTTGTTAACATCGCGTTATCGAGTCGGTAGTGGAGCAAGGATCGCTCGCTCCTCCTCGCGGGCACTTATCGGGCCGACCGATCGCCCGCGACGCCGCAACCGGGGAATTACCCTGGCCTCCGAGCTTCGGCTTTTCTTTCTAAAACCATCGTTGATCCTCCACGAGATAGATAAATCGCGGTCGGGGAATCCGCGGACGTTTCGATATCTCGTCGTCGCTTCCGGTCGACGATCAAACCGAACTCTCCTCCCAGCGATCCTGTTCCAACCGTGTTACTCCTTCCGGTCGAGGAAACGGAGACTCTCACTCGTTCGATCGTTTAGCCATCGGTATCCGTAATATTTAGACGCGGATTTTATGCATTTATGAGAATAATGGGAGGTTGTAATATAAAACAGTAACAACATTAGTAAAATTTAAAAAGCACTGTTATATTATTTTCAACCTGTTAAACATATTGGTTTAAATAAATTTGTATGTCACTCCAGTTTGTTGCAGCGGTGGGAAATTTTTCAGTCATTAATCCTTGGCGGACGAAGTTTGTGCACCGTATTAATTTGACAGGAATAGTTCAAAATTCTACTAGATCAAATTACCATTAGGTCGTAATAAGCTTCAGCTCTTCAATTCAGATTACAATGATCGGCAGATTGGCAGTCAACGTGTTAGAAAAACAGTTTCTGAAGTTCCAAAGTCTCAGGAACCCTCTGGGAACATACCTAAAGATCTTGGACTCTCTCGACCAAGCCTCCCAAGAATTCGATCAGCGAGTTTCGAAGAGTGTTATTGTTCCGCGACGTTGAAGCGAGAGGCGTGGCTGGGAAGTCCATTAGAATCGCAATGCGCCGCGGGTAAACAAGCTGGTACCGCGTCGGCTAGATAAGGTTTATCTGGTAGAAGCCGGATAGTCCTGGTCAGTCCTTTCGGGGAAAACCGCTGGGCACAGGATGTTCGCGTGGTGGTCTAGGGACCGCACGATAAACATATCCCATCCACGTTCCCGTTTCTGGTCACCCGAGAATACCCGGCAGCCACCGGTTTTTCAGTATTTTCGGGGAAATGTTCCCGGGAGATTTGCTGCCTGTCGCCGTTTCTGTTGGTTGCTGCTTTCTGGTACGTGTTCGATGCAGTTAAATATAGTCGAGGGGCGGGCCATCCCTCGTTCCGGCCGAATTTACACGCTGTTCAGGGTAAATGGTCTCCTCCCTTCCTAAGGGTGTTCTTCCCCTCGACAGAACGCTGCTCCGAGCGCAACAGGTGTACCGGTCACGTGCAGGCCGAACACGCGCCCGAAACACCGTTGTGTGTTTCATTGAACTATCGATCCAGCGATCGATGGACACGTCGCTCAACGAAATCGCTCCGTGTTTTCTACTCCAGCGAGGAAAATCGCCCAGACACTTTCCAATCCCGGGAGAAAATTGTCCCCGGAGTTGCGACACGCTGCAACTTAATTATCGGGAGCCGTGAGTGCCGGTTCGGATCACGAACGTTTCTCGGAGATCGACTCTCGATGAGAAAAAGAGAAGGAAACCCTGATGTTGCCAACCGTGGATTGACGGCCCCGCGAATGACTGACTGACGGCGAATTTCTTGCGTGCGAAACGCGATCGACCGTCTCTCTTCCACTGTCGAACTCGGGAAAGGGGTTGTGGGTGTATCCGCGCCGGGTCAGACGCCATCATGCACGCTTTCCCAGCCATTGTGCCGCTTCTGTAAACCCTTTGCGCGAAACCCGGCCGCCGAGACGATACTATCCCCGGCATTGTGTTCCGAATGCTGTTACCGTGACTATTTATGCGAATTTTTCTAGACCAAAACCACAGGGAAAAACACAGTATCTACTTTTTGTCCTCCTTGTCGATAAGACACGACTCCATAACAATTTTATTTGAAAGACGCCATGTACAAGTTCATTATTCATCCTTCCAACATATTGATTTTTGATTAAGCTGGAAAAATGGTGAATAGAAGGGAGTTCAACGGAAATTAGTTGTTTCCTTTCGCTCTTTTCTGAAGGAGCTTTCCAGTCGACGCAAAAAGTTTTCCCTCCATTCTCAATGCCATAAAACAAAATGATCGCTTTCAACTTTGCAACTGCTTTCCAGTCGATACAAATGTTCTCCCGCTATCCTCATCTTTGTAAAATAAAAGTTTGCATCAATATCTACAGTCAACTCGTAACGATTTGCCCTTCTTGTATTTCATAAATTCTTATATGGTATAAGTGCAATGTCCCGCGCAACAATTAGACATTCTATCAGAATGAGCATAATTCTCAGCGATTGTTTAACCCTTCAACTGCCAACATTTTTCCACTAAAAACATAATATTTTTTGCCGGAATATTTCTACATAAATCGGCTAATCCTATCGCATGGAGTACTCCAGATTTTAGCTGGTTCAGATCGGCGCCCAGCCGGCAGGGAACGGAAGCGAAAATTTTCTAGGGGTTTTTTATATTCCTGATTACGTTTTTGATTGAATTCGTATCTTATATTAGTACACTTCATACATCATCACGCCGGCAGTCTAAAGGTTCAGGACTAGACAGCAAACTCGTCAATTTTCTCGCACACGATTTCGTCAGGACGGCGCGGCCGGAAAAATGTTTGTAACGTCGAAAAAACGGCGGAGCGGAAGATTTTGGAAGCACGGTGTACGCGCGAGGCAGGGCGACGCGGCGCGGCGCAGCGGCTAGTAGTTTGTTCAGGACAGCTGCCGCAGTTGTTTGGCTGCTGAGTATATTCCAGAGTCGCCGTGGAAAGAGGGATAAGCCAGAAGACGTTGCCAGCACGTGCCCCGTGTCCGTTAAACTCATCTACAAACGAACTCTCCGGCGTGTTCCACGTGGAGGGAAAAAATTACGACCCCGTGAGCACAGCCGGAGGAGCTGCTCGATCGGTTTTTTTTTCTGCGATTGGCTGTCGGCGTGTCGCCAGGAAAATTTCTTTCGAGCCCCGTCGTTCTTCCCTAAATAGTCGTCGAGACGACGGAACGAACTCCGTCGATTTTTCCACCGATGGGTCGAACTGTCTCGATGACCTGTTTTCCTCGTCGCGTCGGGAATGAGGATGATCGCTCGATGTTCGTTCGCGGCGATGACGGCGTACTTTGCAATGGAAAACAGCCGTTGCATTTTCTCACCGCGTGACTGTGTACGCCGGCCGGCGAAAAATGCAGATCGCGAGCCTTTAGCATACCAAATCGCCGCGCCGGTGCGCTCGCCCCGATATTTAATTTCTCGACCGAAAGAAACCGCGGAAACGGCCGAGATCGCGTCGAACCGAGCTTTCTATTGCGGATAATTGGCGAACGGCGAACGATCCCGGGAAACTGGCCTCGTCGAAACGCCGTTTAATCGTTCCCATTGTTCCATCGTTCCGGGAAAGACGCTCCTAGCGATATCGGCCGCGGATCGACTTTTTTCCCTCGAAAACTATTTTGCGGCTCTCGGTAGATTCTTGAACGCGGCGTCGAGCGTCCCAATTTCTGGCTCGAAGAAAATTCTAATTACGAAGATACGATCTCGAATGTAAACAGCCTTTAATCGGTCCCAGTTCCCAGGGAGGACCCGGCGGGAAACGATAATGAATTCGAGGCGTCTCGACACGACACGGCCAAAGGGGCGTTTGTGTATAACTACCGAACGATGGATCTTGTTTCGGCATAGAAATGTGTTTTTTAAGACAATTAAGGTTATCGGACGAAGGGAATATTTCTCTGTCGGACGTGCACAATTGGTACGAGGGTAGGTAGACGGTGGACGGTTAAGCAGGCCGCAAATAACGCAGCCTATGCAAATTTATGTTGAACGAGATGGGTCAAGTGTCGTCGGCTGGGTCGCGGGTCGTCTCCTATTTGCATTTCCATTCGATTAAGCAATGGCCGCCGCCGCGTTCACGGCGAGGCTTCGATCGGTTGATATCGAATTTTGTCAACAGAAAAAATCAACCGTCTCCGAGCACCTGCGCTCTTGGCCCCGAAGTTCATCGACGATCGAATCCAAAATTCTCTTTCTTTTTTTTTTATCGCTCTTCAAACTTGTACAATTTATTTCGGAGAAAGAAATTTGGATATTTTCCGCAAGTTTTCCCTAGACAAGAGCACATGTTCTCTCATGGGACACTCCCGTCGTTGCATTGAAATCTCTCTGGAACTACGAGGCCACGCCCACTCAATGCTTGCACAACACAGAGAGAACAAAATAAATAGTCCTTTGTCTTTTCCTCTGACATCTTTTGCTTCGAGGCATCGTCCCCACGGGGCGATCTTGTTATTTGCAGAGTCCAGATTGCTCTATGCAGCACCAGCTTTGCTCTGTCGGAGTCGAGAGCAACTTGGCCACACCTACTCAGGGCAATTTACGTACATAAAAAATCAAAATAGCCTTTTACCATTCCCATTCCACAGTATAGAGACGTAGAAGCTCGTGAGACATCCCTGGGCAAGAATTGCCTTCCAGGGCTCAGTCCCAGGGCCATCAGAGCCCCGTCAAAGCCAAGGGCAAAGAAATCACGCCCTCTTCAGGTAATATAAGAGAGTCCAGACAGAGATATTAAATTTGTCTCCCGCGAAGGTGCCCCGTGGTGCGATCGAAGCTATTCCAGATTGCAAACAGCGACCATCGCGTGTATCACAGAGGGTTCCTCGATCAGGGAGGTCCGAGGGACGAGTCCGCGATCGAAACGGTCGATCCTCGGTCCGCGAAATCCTCGGGATCGCTTATATTACGCACGCCTCGGCTCGGCCGATCGTACGGCGCATTCGCAACGAGCCAGAACCACAGGCGTCGTTCCCGCAAAAGTTCGCCGATTGAGATTCCGTCCACGGCGACGCGTTGCGCCGTGGCACGTGGGGTTTCCATTGGACTCCACCGGGAGCCAGCCGACTCGGCGACTGCGTTCTTTCTGCCTTCGACGTTCCTTCCTTCCTTCCTATCCACCTTTCTATGCCTTTCTACCTTTCCGTTTGCAATTACACGCTCCTCCGCGTCGCTCGGCCTGCGATGAATAATTCCGCAACGTCGCTGATACACTTCGCACCCGCGCCGCAGAATCCTCCCTGAGCTGACTTCAAACTCGACGAGCAACCTGTTGGTATCCCAGACTATTTCGGGAACGATCAGCGTCTCGATCCGCAACCAGGTTGCTGCAATTAACGCGTTCATTACCGAATCGCAATCCTGGAATATCCCAGAAGATTAAATTAATTCGGTTAATGACACTGCAACCGAAATGTTTGAATTTCTCGCGGCCTTGCAAGTCCTCCGACTCTCTCCGAGCCTACACGACTCGATAAAATTCAACTTACTTAATGTGGCACGACGAAAATGTTTTCAACGCTCTTTATCCCTAGTGCCTAGAAAATTCAGAACGTCATTTAACTTCTCGATTTGTACCAATAGAAGATTGGAGCGTTGAGAAACACATGTTTAGCCAATTAACTTTCCAAAAAAGGGAGTGGGAGGAGAAGGAATAAAGATCATTGACGGATGAAATTGGCCCTAAATCCTCTCGCATAGATCGTCGGATAGTCGCTACGCGGTCGTCTTCGGTTCGGAAGGATGCATCGATACTTTGTACGTACATACGTTCGCAGTCGTGCAGCTCGGCTCGTATGCAAATTCGCGCTCACGCGCGTCTTCGCTGCGTGCGAGTGCGTGTGAGTGCGTGGCCCTACAGTGGCTGGCGCGCGCGCGTGTGCCCGTGCGAGTTGAGACAAAGGTGCTTATGGGTTACGGGAGACTTACCGTGCGTGCACGCCATACATACTTAATGGACTTTCGGCGGAGCGTCGTCCACGAAGAGCTCACAGCTAGCAATGCCTCGTAGCCATTTTCGAAATTAACACCGACACACACACTCGAGCAATTAACGCGCGCTAGGTGAGACCCCGGAGCTTCGGTAGCTAGGAAAATATTCACTTCTTACAACCTCGCTCCTTCTAGCAGACGCTTCGTAAATTTTTAAGTAAAAACTGATCCAGACTGCAGAGATGGAGAGAAAGTATGTAGTAAATCTATTTCGTAGAATACGAGGCGTGTTAACAAAATAACGGGAATTTTCATTTCTCGGAAAAAATTTTATTTATTCGTCGACATGAATGTTATCCCCTTTAAAATAGTCTCCATCAGATATTACACACTTATGCTAGCGGTTCTTCCAATCCCCGAAACACTTCTGGAACTCGATCTTTGGGATAGCTTTTAATCTCATCTATGATTGAGAAACGACGACTCTTTAAGGTTCTCTTTATTTTTGGGAACAAAAAAAGTCACTCGAAGCCATGACTGGTGAATATGGAGGCTGGGGCATCGTTACAGTGTTGGTTATTCGTCGACATGAATGTTATCCCCTTCAAAATAGTCTCCATTAGATGTTACACACTTATGCTAGCGGTTCTTCCAATCCCCAAAACACTTCTGGAACTCGATCTTTGGGATAGCTTTTAATCTCATCTATGCTTCAAAAACGACGACTCTTTAAGGTTCTCTTTATTTTTGGGAACAAAAAAAGTCACTCGAAGCCATGACTGGTGAATATGGAGGCTGGGGCATCGTTACAGTGTTGGTTTTTGCCAAAAAATCACGAACAAGCAATGAAGTGTAAGCAAGTGCATTATTGTGGTGCAAAAGCCACGAATTGTTTCGCTACTAACAATCGCTGATCTTACTAAAACACATGTAACCTTCTCGAAAGCTGAAAATACATAGACTAAACATCGATCACGACAACGAATGTACAGACACTTTTCTACAAACTACGTTACGGTGACTGGCAACTGGTAGTAAATGAAATAGGTACAGATAATAGCGTTGCAGATCTCTGATAGACACAGTTGCATCTTTTTGGCTGGAAGTACTAGCAACACTATTCCTTGAAACATGCTGCTGAAAATAGTTAAGGGACGTTGTATAAAAATTGCAGTCAGAGTTTCAGACAATAAAGATTGAATTGATCGGTCACTGTATCGACGAAAGGAAACTTTCTCTTCATTATTTCGAGGAGTGGATTTGCCTGTGTACTTTCTGGAACTTTGTATGAAAAATTGGACCGAATCTGGGAAACGATGCGTTCGCGTCGGAGCCCGGTTGCGGACCCGTCGCTGGCTACGGCCATGCAAATCCAGCTGTGCAGACGTGCCCGGATTCGTCGAGGCATATAATTTTTATCGAGTCACGGTGTCCTCGAGTCGAGCACTACACCCAAGTTCCTCGGCACCGTAACGATCGCATTGAATCTACGCCCATACATTTTTTAACGCGCTTTCGCGCGAGCCTCCTACTCGCGGTCACCGCGAACAACGTTTCTGCTCGCTCCCGTTCCTCGCAACGTCCGCGGACCTCGATGGTGAATATTGAAAAGCCTGGTCTCTGTTCCCCGTGGAAAAACAGTCTGCCCGAAGTGACTCCCGTTTATATCGTAAACGGAAGAAACGCGCGGCAGCGAGCTTGATAAGATATACGCCGGCTGGCGCGTCGAAACAAAGGACCACTGCGATGTAGGACTTGGTAACAGGTCTTGCAGCGTTCGCGACTGCAGGCAAGAAAAATAACCGAGTTTCAAAACTGTTTTGTCGAAGACATTTCGAAAGAGCAAGGTGAAATCAAATTCACGAATGATATAACGACGGCGAAAAAAAGTTTGAAGGGAGCTTAATGGAAGCTCCGCTCCCTAATGGAGAGAGTCGATGACTGTTGATTTTCCGAGTAGGACGAGCACGTCGGGCTGTTCGATCTCCCTCGAATTATGCGATCGTAAAACGGTCGGCCGGGGTAAAAAAGTGTTCCAGAAAAGGGGACGGAGTGGTCGGGAGGGAAGGGGCACGGGAGAAGAAGAAGAAGACGAAGAGAGGAGAATAAGAGAGAAGCATTTCGCGTGAGCGCCATAAGGTGTACAGAGAGAGAGAGAGAGCGCGGTGTGCACGGCATAGAGCAAGCGTACCTACAACGACGATGCACCTGCACCTGCTCGGCAGTTGCACCCCTCTTTACGACGATGCTATCTAGGATGGTGTGCATGCCCCCCTCGCCTGTTCGCTTTCGTTGCTCCTGCCGACACCGCCGCCGCGACACCTGACGCTCCTTTTTCTCTGTCTCTCTTTCTCTAGCTCTCTCGTTCTCCCTCTTTCTCTCCCTTTCTATCTCTCCTCTCGTACCAGCGAAGCTAGCGCGCGCGTGCTCCCTGCCTGTACGCCGCTTTGTGAGAAGTACCATTAACCTGCCTTCTCACACATCCACCCGCCCCTCCGTTTCTACGGATAGACCTCGTTTCGTGTCGATTGCTGACACCTACCGGCTACCCGACTGCTTCAACGAGCAGGAATTTTGGGGCTCCTCGCTTGAGGAATTTTATGGCGACCGGGGAGCTCTCAAGGGATGTCAGCGGGCTCTAGAGACATAGCAACCTTGAGTATTCCGTGCACTGGTTATACTTCGTTGCGGATTACAAGAAAGGGATGGCGGCGAGTTCTAGGGACGTAGGAAATTAACTACCTCGAGTATCCCATTCAGAGTTCTAAACTCTCGAAGAGACAGCAGCGAGTTGTAACAGAGAGATATGATCAACCTTGAGTATGTGCATCGGTTACATTAGATCTTGTATACGTTACTGCGAAATCAGGCACGAAGTTCTACACTGACTTAACCCTTAGCAGTCGAGGGGTGGCTCGGAGTCACCAATATTGCTGTACCATTATTCACAATATTGTTAACATTATTAAACATGTTGGTATCTAATCAATTACTACGCATTTAAACCGTGTATGAGGTATTATATCAATTTCGTATCCATAAAATGAAAAAAATTATACACAATGGAATTATTCTTGGTCGGAAGAAACGTTTAATTTTCCAGTTAAAATAGCTCCGACTGCAAAGGGTTAATACTTGAGAGCTCCAAGTTCTCGGCAGGATTCGAACGAGTCTTAGGAAATTAGAAGTCCGAATGCTGATAGGAAATCGCGATGCTACTAACTCCGGACTAATCGAGGTTTTCCCGTTCGCTGTTACAGATATCCCGGCGCAAGTGCCGCCGTTAACACCTGGGACCAACAAGAAGATGACCGAGGCCCTGGAGGCCTCTTTCGCTTCGTGGGAGAAGGAACGAGTCCGCCTGAACATCACCAAAGGTCGGTAGTACATGCCGCCATACCTCTAATTGCTCGCGGGAGACCGTCTCCCGGTCTCTATCTTTTCCCGTTCGTACGGACCGGCCATATCCCGCGTATCGTACAAGGTCTTCAACGACTTCTAATTACAGTATCGAGATATTGCGATTCGAGAATGCGCGGCGGCTTCGAAAGACCGCGGACGAACGCCCTGCCGGTGCGCGTCGATGCACCGGGGTTCTTAACGTTTTGATATCGTCCTCCGAGGAAACGGCTCCATTACCTCGCGATCGTTCGACCTCGGTGTTGATGATAACGAGACGCCCGATAATCGCGCGTAACGAGTAACGCCGACCGTTCGATTCCTTTTATCGGGAGTTATTAGCGCTGGCGCAACTCGTTACCGCGCTGCCACGGAAATTATAACCGGGAGCGGCGGCGGGGGGCTTTCTCGATGCGTCCGAGGATCTTAATGCGTCTAGAGATGCATACGAGAGTAACGACCGCCGCTTACGGGGAAAAGTCTCTGCCAGTTTGTTGCATTCTCTGATTACGAATCCCGTCGCATTTGCGGAGCAATGCGCCGATCTCTAAATCCGCCACCGGTCTTTAAATTATAATTACGGGCCGTTTTTCTTGTAGAAATCTAAAGAGCTGCGGGTTGGATAGCGTTACGTGATCAGCAATTAACAAATAGCAGAACCGAGCCGCAACGAACGGGAGAGAGAGGGACGAGAACTATCTATCGTAGAAAGGGAACAGTTAAAAAAGAGAATCGCAGAGCAGAATCTCGATGGTCAGAAGGCAGCTTCTCGACTGGTTGCGCACAGGACACGGTCGAGCGGTCTCGGTAGGAGAAATTTGTCGAAAAATCGGCGACGAGAGGAGAACGGTGCTCTCTCGGCCAGGGTTCGGGTAATAGGGGCAGGGAGGGCACAGAGAAACGGGTGCGTGAGTACGCGAGCGTGGAGACGCGGGTTATACGCGATGCGATGCGATGCGATGCGATGTGATGTGATGTGCGACGAGGCGGCGATGTGCAGGAATTGTGAATGTGATGTTGATAGTTCTCTGATGGGGAGCCGATGCCACGCATCCGGTATGCGCATTCAGAGCCACGCGGGTGTGACGTTACTTCCGGTCTACATGCCCCGGGTTCGTACCCTCCGGGGCCAGATCACCTACAGTCTGACCTCCGTGAACCTAACGAGCAACCTCGCGCGCTCCGCTCCGCACCGCTCGAAGCCGGCGAGGAGTCTCGCGCCGATTCTCGTCTATTCCCTCTCTTGTCCCAGCCCCTCGTCTCTCCCTCTCTTCCCTCTCTATTTAATCTGTGTCCCTGTTTCCTTCTTTCTTCTTTTCTCCGGCTGCTGGTCGTTCGCCCGTTTTATTGTCTCTTCGACCTTCTCGCCCGCCATTGTCTCCGCTCGCATACTCGTTTCCAGCGGCGCGACCAGCCGGAGTTCGAGCTCGGTCACCCTGGTGGAATCGGTGGACCGTGGACCTCTCCCGGTGTCATGCTCTCTTCGAGCAGGATAACCCCTTGCACCCTCCTCGACCGAGTACCCTCTTCTATACATGTTCTCGTTAGCGGACAGTCTATTACCAAGGGACCACCTCTTCGACTCTGTCCGCGTGACAACACTAGAAAGCGAAGGATAACATGATGCATTGGAACACTAAATTATTCCAGAGTGGCGAAGCGTTCTAACAACGGACATTACCCAGGTGTAACACGCCGATTTTAATGAAATTTATACAGGATATAGTTTGTTGAGATATATTTCTTTTAGCTGCTGACATTCGTGTTCAGGGGGTTAAAATACTTGCCCCTGTGTGGTCAGAAAATGTTATACTATGTATATTTAATCATTATTATTAAATGAAAAAAAGAAGAAAATTTCAAAAATACGTATTCCCTATTTTAGTTCATAGACTACGTACACAAAGTTACGTAAATATCGATAAACAATTAATAAGAAAAGATGCATTTTTTAAATACTGTTTAAACAAATAATTTTTTCTGAAATTTTTTTGTACGACTGCATTCTTTGATTGAAAACGCACGAATTAGAAAAAAATCGTTGTCCTAGATCTTCTATTTTCCGAGATATTAGCAAAAATAGAGTTTTCAACCCTAACTTTGATAGCCACTTTCACCTCCTTAAAGTGAATGTCAGCAGATTTTTCAACAAACTATATCTTTTACATATTTCCCTTGTAATGTCCCTTGTAGGAGGAGGGATAAAAGAGCAAAGAGTGTAAAATGAAAAGCGAAGACAAAGGTAGTTCCTCAGCGAATTTTCGTACGGTTCTGAGGCGACAGATCGAGCAGCAGGCTCGAGAGGTGTGTAAAAGCAGCGATAAAGACGATCGAGACCCCAACGATCCTCAAACAGAGGGTGAGAGGATGAAAGGTAGACGTAGGTGGCCGCAGGTGCCACGCGCAGCAGCGAACCTTTCTCAAGCAATAATCGAAACGCCGACTGTGATTTCGGTCGGTTGGTTTAGGAGAGCCGAGAGGCGGTTTGTCCGCGACACGATGTACCTGCCGGCCAGTGATAAATTTCGCCGCGTTGCACAGGTGGACGCCAATTTCTTTCTTTCTTCCTCTCGATTTTTGCAGGAGGCCCGGTCGGCCAACGGCCGATGTCGAGATTACGATTGTCGAGCGTTTTGACGGACCATTTAATTAGCGGACAGGCAAGAGACGAATAATTGACTTTGAAGATTCCGTCTTAGGCAACGAATATCATAAAATACATCGTGAATATAGGATAACATGAGATAAGTGAAAAATGTGTGAAATTGACACGAAGGATGCATGAGGGATTAGAGTCTTATGGTGAATGATCATCGAACGGGGTTTCGAGTTGCGGAGGCCCGAGACGCTGAATGTTTTTCCTAACAGTAAAGAAGGATTTCGCAGGAAAGGAGGTTGCCTCGTCTCGCGTGTAATATTCAGCGCATCCTTTCGCTTTCCGCGTAACTCGGTAGATCAGATTACTTCGACATGAATTATTCTCGACATTCTATTTAACGCCAAGAAAACTCGAGCTCTCTCTCTCTCTCCCTCTTTAGCGCGCGCCACGTGGTTGCCACAGCAGAGGCGAGAAACTGTTTTATTATGAATACTCCTCGGGTTCGAAAGCTGTGTACATGTTCCTCCCGTTACAAGCGAAGCGCTGCCACGTTACGAAGCGTTCTCCGCGGTTGCATGCGAACTCCATTCAGTGTAAATCACTCGGGACTAGGAAACGTGTGCCACCGCCTCGTTCCTCCGGCATTGATTTACGATCTCGACGAACCTGCGATCAAGGTTCGCAACGAATCGCTTCGTTTCGCTCCACTTTTCCTCTCCCGAACGCTCTTCCGATCCTCCTGGGAGAAAGTGTACAAAATTTTGAAAGAAAATGATCGTGTTTTCCGTATGTCGCGAATTAGGCTCGCTCACTAAAGGTACGGACACACTATCACGTGCTATCGCGTGTCTTAGGGTACAGGTACAGCGGAACTCTCCTCTACGCTACGCTCGCCTCGCCGCTCCACTATATTCTCGTACTTATTCTCGTCGCAACGATCGGTCACCGATTCGTAATAGGAAAGGGTCCCGAGTTCGACGGACAGCGTTTGGCGCGTGCTCGTCGCCTATCTGCGACTCAACAAAGAACTTCTTCATATCCTTGGCGACGCTTATTATTCATAAGAAAGGTAGATTCTGAATAAATCATAATAACGAATGCGTCAGAGGGTTCTGACGTCCTACGGCGCGATCGCGAATGCACGCCGCGCGCCTCATGTTGCGGCAGGTGCTTCTCCGCTGCTGCAGCACGCGCCTGATCTTCGCAGGATACCGGTGCCGATAGCGGTAATCCGCTCGCATCGTAATATTCGGACATTCTTCACCATCCCGTAATACATTTCTCCCTTGTCAGCGTCGCGCAATTTCCGAGCAGGTCGCGGCGCGATTCCCTGTTCACGTTAACCCTAGCGAGACGAATGCTTTTGATTTCATGGCAGCCGTGGCTCGGAACAATCAAATTTATTAGGGTGGTAGTATACCCTTTTGAATCTATTAACATTGAACCTACCGAGCACTAAAATCGATTAAAATATTACAAAAATGACAAAACTGTATTTATGTACTCGGATCGCGTACAATTTTTATTTATTCAAACATTTCCCATGGAAGTAGCTGTACAATTTTAATAGTTATTATATTATATAGTATATTACTTGGCTCCTATTTTTTCTCGTTTCAATCTTTTCTTTTTGGGGTTGTCCATCGCAGGGCGATGTTGCTTTACGGCGAATATTTCTTCAAGAACATCCAATGGTCTAATAAGGGTTAACAAATATTTTACTTCAGCGTGTACAGCGGCGCGAGGAATGCGCGACGTATCCGAGACGAGTATTTATGTACGTCAAGATCATTAAATCCGTCGTTGGCAGCCCTATCATTGAATCCAAGCATTTCAGTAGTTCCACGTGTCAGTGTTTCCAATGACAGAGCGTCGAGGACACAGGATTCTCCTGTGGACAGTGATTTAGTTGGCAGAGAGCAGGATCCCGGTGTCGTTCGTCTTCGAGAGGTTGAAAAACCGGAGTCCTTGAATGGGCATATCGAAATCGGCGGGAGTCCGATCTCGCGATGGTCGCCGCGCGCATCGGCTACGTGACTCGCGAGAGTAAGGTCCTTTTTATGAATGAAATGAAGGGGACGGCATCGCGTTCGGGGAAACTCGAGGATACACATACGTACCTTACGTACACGCATGTATTGTCGGAGCGGATCGACGTCGGTGCGGCGCGCTCCGCGGCGATAATGCATAAATAGAGAAAAGGTGAGAGCAAAGAGGACAACACAGCGCGCCACACGAAGTGTCTAACGGCACGGCACGATCAAAGCGGCCGCCGATATTTGAGGATCGCGCCGATGTTTGCCGAACTTATTCCTTGTCAGCACTGTTAACAGACTCGCCAGTTCTCCCTCTCTCGATCCAGGCTCTCGCTCTCACTGCCAGCGGCGCGTGAACCCCTCCGCCATCGTCTTTTCTTCTCCTTTATCTTCTTTCTCGATCGCTGCTCTTTCTTTCGCTTCGAGCGTCTCCCCATTGTTCGATCGAGAACCATTGGATGATGACAATTTTCGGCTTTGCTATTTTTACTACGCATTTTACGCTTCTACTGCTTCCTCGTTTTGTTTCTCTTCCAGCGTCTCCACATTATCCGATCGACGAAAGAGTGGGTGATTACTAGACTAGGGATCTTCGCTATTGCACGCTAATTAGTTGGCATAAAGATCATGAGCCAGGAGATTATCGAAGTTGGTTAGCAATAAAGGATGCATACTCTGAGATCAGAAAGGTGTCGAATCGGGGAAAACGCGGCACGGAAACGCATAAACGCGATCTCACCGGCTCGCTATCGTTGCTCTGGACGAGCCAGCCTCTGATTCGCTGGCCACAGCTTTTAATCAACCGCGCCGCAATAGACTAATCTAGGCAATTAGTTTCCTACGACGTAATCAGCCGGCCAGATAAGGTGGAAACGGTCGGGTGGGAGTTAAAAGTGCCGTATTACATTAGATTACTCTCCTCCGTGCATTATCATCGCCCGCAGAGAGAGATATGCAGATCGTTGCGCGATGCGCCTGCAGAACCAGATTATCGGAGACGAGAGAGAAGAGAGAAAAGGTCTAACAAGAAGAGTCGGTTGCGGTCGGTTCGTTTCCTTTTCCAGACTCCCCCGTCCCGCGCGCGACACGCGATCCAACTTAATTAGGAAAACAGATTAGCGTCGCAACAAATTGCATTCCCGATTTTTACGTGACCGGCTCGGGGAGTAGCGTCTCTCGATCGGGAAGCACGCGAACTGCTTTGCATAATGAACTTTTAGAGACGGATCAACGACCTATTTACGTTTATGACGGTTTCTTCCTTTCTCGGTCTCCGTCCTGTCCTTTCATCCGGCGAGGAATCGTCTCGACGCACAGTATTTACCCCGAAAAGTTGGCCAAAACTGTTTTAGCATTATTTTAAGACTTGCATGCATAGTGTAGTGAGTCGTTGGATTTGTCTTGACGTCAGCTACAACAATATGTAATCATTTTTTATTAAGAGAAAAAGGTTTTATAATTTTTTGTATTGGGATATATGTATGTACATGAATACCGATTATCTTTTGTCCGGTCATCTTCAAACTTGAATAATTTTAAACAGGCAAACAATAAGGAAGCGAAAATTGCTGAAAACTACATGAATACATAATTCAAAAAGAATAGAACTGGTACATTGTTCATATATTCCAATAGCACAGACAACCAAAATTTTTCATCTTACGCAAGATTTGAAAAATCGTATTCTCGCCAACTTTTCGAGGCAAATACTCCACTGTCCTACGTTTGTTTCGTCGATCCTCGAACCATAGTGATTCACAAGAGATCCAGCAAAGAAAAGGTCGAAAGCAACGGATTCGTCCCTGCAAATTCCTGGGACTCCAGGAAAGATCGGTTTACACGCAATGAATTTTTAAAAAATAGTTGCTCTCCGTCCTTGTCCTCGGACCTCGCGTGGACTCGAGAAAGAGAGAGAGGGATATCTCCCAAGGAGAAAAGCGAACGGATTCGTTGGACGCACAGGATTTTCCCCGAAAGTTCCTAGGACTCGAGAGGATCGGTTTGCGCGCGTTTCAAAGAATTGTTCGCCGCCCGATGGGGCAGAGCCTCGTTAGGCCAGCTCGTAATTTCTGTTTGCATGATGAGCCGAACTGTACTTTTACGCGGGAAGATACCGCGAAACAATGCAAGACACGCGTGCAAATATGGGCGCGCACCTCAAATGGGACATTCCAATGTTTCTCGGTATTGCTTCCACCAAAGATGGCCGGGCACGAGCACCGATCATGTCGTCAACCCGACACAATATCTCCTGGCTTCGAAAAGCCTTGCGTCACCCGCCCATTCGTGCTTCTCGACGTCTGCCTTCTAACTCGAACCCTTTCTCGATATAACATCGAACGTATTGTATCGGTATCCTACCACGTATTTCCAATGTACCTATAAATTGTAAAGTATTCCTTGATTCTCTTGCCCTACGATCGCAATCTTGGAAGAGAGTTACGTTCGTCGTTCTTGCGAAGCATTAATCTTCTTGGAAGAAATAGTTCAACAACTTGATGTACACTTTTCCTATTAGACTGAAATTCATTTGTATGGAAACGTAGACGAACCAGTTTTCTGCTCGTTCTGACTCTCGCCGATTTCCATGCGATTAATATTCGACGCTCAGTCGATCGTTGAAACATGTTACGATTAGACTGCGGATCTTTATGCAAATTCTTATTTTCATAGATCGCTTTACGACCACGGTACTGTTAACTATTGTAACCGTACACACGTTTTCTTGTATCTCCTGTATTCACGGATGTGTCGTACGCATAAAGATCCAAAGGCTAACAATTATCTTTAATTCTCATGCATTATTCGTTCGAGATTATCGTCGAGATTGTTTCATTCGAGCTGCACAAAAGAAAGATCTTTTTGCAGCATAATACGAAATTCCATCTGTATATTCCCGATGCAATAAATACGTTTATAAACGAGCGTTCGAACGGTGCAGGAACTTTCGGCGAACCTTGACCACAGAAATAAAAAATCCATAAAAAGAATAATATAATATACTTGCTAGCGTAAAAGAGTAATAAACAAGACTTTACACCGTGCGGAAGAGATATTTTTCATTCTGCGGAACAGTAAAAAGGAACTTTCGATGAACCTTGACCCCAGAAATAAAAATAGATGCAGAGAATAGTTTGATATAGTTTGCAGCGTGACATGCCAGGATGGAAAGATCGCGAATCGCTTAGAGAAGCACCGTTCGGCAGATTAGAATAGATACCGATCGTTTCCCGTTGGAAAGCACCGGGAACGTTATTAGTCACCGATTCGATTTGAATAATCGCCGGCGGTGCGGTTGCTTTTTACTTGTCGCGAGCCCGAGCCGAGCCCGAGTCGAGCCCGAGTCGAGTGGAGTGGAGTCGTTAACGCGGTCAATTATGCGCTCCGTTGTGTCAAACGTACCATTTGCTCGGCGATCGCGTGATATACGGAAACCCAGCGCGATCAAATTTTTTCGCTGTCTGCCGCGTTCCTCTTTTTTTTTTTTCATCCGTGGTTCGCTCGCGGGGAAAACCAGTTATTACTGGAAAAATATTACTTTAATGGTGGCGCGACGGATAATTTAACGCGGAAAGAGGATCGCCGCTCCGGATCGCAGAGATTAAATGCAATTTTCACACTCTACCGAATCCGGTATTAAACCGGCGGATAATTATAGAAATCGAGAGCCTCGTGTCGAACCGTGGGGAGAGCCGATCTTTGTTTATTTGCTGGCTTGCACGCTATCCGTTTAAACGCGCAAATGTTTCGGAAAAAGGAAAGCGGCGAGAGAGGATTTAATCGAGATAGGACAATGGTTCGCGCGACACGGTTCAAGCGTTCACGGTGATTTTATACTTTTCAGACCCGAGGCAATGGTCGGAAGCAGCTGTCGCCCACTGGCTGCACTGGGCGATCGGCGAGTTCTCGCTCGAGGGTGTGGCGATGCAGCCCTGGCAACACATGACCGGCAAACAGATCTGTGCCATGGGCAAGGAGTCCTTTTTGGCACGCGCGCCCGCTTTCATGGGCGACATCCTCTGGGAACACCTCGAGATCCTCCAGAAAGGTACGTGACTCTCTTCTTGTTCCCACATCGACCAGGTTTGTTTCTTTACAGAACGCTCTTTTCCCTCCATTCTCGGCGTTGAACACTTTTCCCTGGTAAATGTGCTACATCTCCGCCCTTACCCCATAGTCAACTGGAAATAAATTGTTTAACACGTTCCGTGCCGAGCCGTTTTTGCTCGACAATTACACAAACTTGGACGCTTTGTTCTATACTGCATTTTGTATAGTGCCACCTTCTTTTAGTGGACATATATTCTACAGTCTTGCACTTGTAATAAAATATACGTTTTTAGCGCATTAAATAAATATGTCAGCGTATACCACCACAGTGGTACACGTGGCACGGAACGTGTTAAGCCTTCGTGTAACACTAAACCTACCGCCGCTGGTCAAATGACCGGTTTCTGGTTTTCTTATTTTACAATTATTGAAATTATAATGATGCTTTCACCGGAAATGATTATACACATTGTTGTATCCAAGCACATATCATAATAAGAAACACAGACGATCTATTCAATGATGTAATTTTTATATGGCAATACATGTCAGCCATTTTAAGAGTTCTGTAGGTTTAGTGTTAAACTTTCTTTAACAGTTTTATGCAATACAGCAATAAGTAACAGCGTTGTGCGAAAATGGATATTTTTAACGCGCGCACTGAAAGGTTAAAAATAAAAGATACGGATTTGAATGAGTACAATGGTCAGTCTGACTTCTGCTATATATAAGCGTCTTCACATAAAATTATGCATTTCGCGTGAACAATAACAACGCATAACATGGCCGACTATTGGTCTTAAACAGGTGACTGCTGGGTCAATTATCTTACACTATATATGCCGGATAAATGAATTCTAATTTCTATTCGAAACACGAGGCGTGGAAAACTTTTTAGAATGACGTTCTCACATTAGAAGCTTCGGTGAGAACATATAACGTTGTGCTCTTGAAAGTAAAAGTCGTAGCCAGAACGAGACCTATAAAATAGGAATATTAACATTTTTCTGCGCTAGGCGCGACAGGTTTCGTTCGTGGGTATTAAAACCCAATCTTCGCTACAAATACCGAGTACCTTTTAATTAATGATACTAGAAAAAGATTTAATAATCGTCACAGTCGTTATTTATTTAGTACCTAATAACCGTTCCGGAATGACTCGATTTTATTGGAACTTTTACTATACGGACTCTAAAATACCTGTCTGTGACATGAGAACACTTAACGAAGAAATTCCTTAGTTGACCTTCCTCCCCATAAAAATTTCACGAGGACGCGTATAAAAATGTAAGCAGGACAGCTGTTTATCTAATTAGTATAATGAATTTTCGATGGATCTAATAATTTGATCCTCGACAACGCAATTATCTACGAGCTCGAGCGTTTGATCAGGTCAGAGGTCAAGTTATCAGACGCAGAAATTGGTGCACGAGATCTCTGTGCCGGGAGCGATCGTCTCTCAGTAGAACGTTCGATTAGAGAAATTACACTCGGGGCAGAATTCGATCTGGACGCGGGCCTGAATAATACAAAGACGTGCCCATTCTAAGCAGACAATCGAGATCTCAGTGAGGACGTTTCCAGGGTAGAAAGCTTCCCTATTAATAGAACAGAGAAGCAGCTCAGAATTCGCCGATTTCCGGTGGATCGGTGGGCGCGGCCTTCGTGTACCTGTTGCCTTAAGTTCGACGGACATACGAGCCGAAGATGATGACGGACAATCGGGTAGGTAGAGTAGGTGGGGGTTGTTTCCAGGAGATTCGCGAGGAAAAGCAGGTTGCCACCGGAAGAGTAGCTTCGCGCCGACATCGAATCGGCGTGTCGACAAAAACAGATATCGAATTTCCGTAAAATCGCGATGTCACGGCAGGTACACCGAGACCGGAGACCGGCCACGAACAATGAAGAGAGATCGAGGAGGCGAGACGCCTCGTTCTCTTCCTCCTCCTTCTCTTCTCTCTCTCTCTCCCTTGACCCCTCGTACCCCCGTTGGCCCCCGAGGCTCGTGTTTTCAGCGTTTCGAAGCGTTGAATCGGCACTTTTTATTCGGAACCAAGGAGAGAATGGGGGAAAAAGAGAGCAGCCGCAACCGCGCACGCCATAGAAACTCCCACTCCGGATATCCTGTGCCACCAGAATGGTCCCGTGCCATTGCCTCGGCCACTTAGCTGGTTTTTCGGCCGTTTATCACCCCCGACAATATCCACTTCGATTACGAGATCCTATGCGAGATAGATCCTACCGGATCGATGCCGGTCCTCGTTCGGGAAACTAGAGCAGTTCGCTTTACTATCGGAAAATAAATCGGAGAAGCTCAGATCTTTGAAGATCCGACACGGAAAACTGTTTGGATCAGAAAGATTGAACTTCTTTAAAATATCACCCAACCCTCAATAGAACACATCTAGTTTAGATTGTCTGATCTACCGGTAGCCAATTAATAGGCTTTTGAATAATTGTGTTATACCAAATGGAAGCTTAAAAATCTTTACATAATAATCCCGAAGGAAATGATTGGATTATCTTATTGAGGGCGAGTTGTTCGTTTATGATTAAAGTTGCTGTTGCTATTGAGGGTTCTTTTAAAAAATCCTCAGCTATGGACTATAGATTTTCATCAATTATGGAATAATTACCGGTAGATAATGTGTTAACGAGGAAAATCATCCTTTCTTCCCCGTGGAAAATTCTCCTCGAGGGAGCGAAATGGATAATTTCGGAGCGGCGTTGTTCGAAGACACACGGGAGTTAGATTATTTTTTAATTAGATGAGAACGCCATTGATCGAACGCCCGTGCTCCGGTTTATTATTTACGAGGCGTGCATCGCTCGTATCGTATATCATTCGCCGGAGGAAGTTTCCCTGGAACTTGTACTTGCTCGGCTGAGAAGACAGGAAGGGCGCGAGCGAGAGAAACGGGCGGATGGGGACGGCCGAGAGAGAGAGAGAAAGAGAGAGACGGGTGAGACAAGGTATGAAATGATCCGGGCAGGAAGCGGAGGTTCACCCATGATTTAACTCCCGTTAAGTAAAAAGCCCGTACTTCCCTATCGATTATTCGCAACGGAGAAACTGCGATTCGATCGATCGACTCCGATTCAATGCGTGAATCCGATGCTCCTGCGAAACAAAGCCGCCATTTTCTATCCGTAGATCTCCCCCCTTGAAAAGCTCTTTTTCACGATTGGGATTTTAGATTCCTTGTAACGATTATAAACGTGCTTCCGGAGAAAGTGATTGAATTATTCTATCGTGCACGCATTATTAGGTCAGGTCGGAAATAATTAAAATGCACTTTTCAATCTAATTCGCACTCGTGCTATCCTAATAAATGGCGACAAACAATGTTTATTATAACCTTACCATGTTAATTATGAGGAACTGGAATTAAATGAAAATTTGTTTCTTCCTCTAACAATTTTAGTAATTTGATGATCACATATCGACACATTTAAGTTCCTTTTATCTATCTCATGTTTCATGTGCACTCATTTTTATTATAAATCCGCAGTCTAACTACGAGTTGCAAATTGCATGCAACTGGTGCTTGTGTTCAATACAAAATTGCGTGTACAAAGAAAGCAGAAAATCATATAAAATTGCCCGAGAGTGAAGAGAATAAGTTCGGGTTAGCTACCCAGATTGAAAAGCACACCTTTTCCAGGGAGGGGGGCAACGCGGAAGAATCGCAGAGGTATTCCGTGGAAAAACGGAAATCGGTTCGACCGTCGAAAGTATCGGAGACATCCGATTGGCCGGCTAATTGCCGCGGCCAAGCCCGTTTAATCGCGGAACAATGGAGAGCTCCTGATCTCCGGGCGAATCGTAATTCACCGCGCGGCCGAAGCCTAGCGTGTTCGTACGCGACATGGCGTGGGTAATCGCTTTGATTCCGCGAACGAGAACGGATATTAGGAAACTCTGCTGCGCCGTAAAAAAAGAAAAAAGTAGAAACTAAAAAGCTGCATCCTCCCGTTTGCCGGCACGGCACCGATCGAATCACGGTGAAACTACGCGGGTATCCGCGAACAGACGGTTTCGCTCGCGAATTTTGTCGCCTGTGCCGGCCCACGTTGTCGCAACCGGTAACGCGTTCCTCGAACATCGGAATCGAGTCCGGAACGTGTTCTCGGGTTGGTTTGGACGAGTCACGGAATTTTTTCCGGGGACCGCGTCGGCTTCCGTTTCGCGCAAACTCCTCGCAACAGACGCAGAAACGGTCATTGCCGATGAATCACGTCTCCTTCGCAATAATGGCGGGAATAATGGAGCACCTAGGCTAGATCGTTGATCACGATTACGGCCGCGCGGTGCTATTGTTGCGGCAGAGGCGCGGGCCGACTTCGCGTTCGAGCTACCTAATTGAATTTCATTCCAACGACGACGATGGACTCTCATCCTCGCGGAGCCTTAATTATCGCGGGTGACCTTCTTCGGTCGCAGTGTTAAAACTTCTGTGGTGAAATTTAAATATTCAACCCCCTGAATTCGCGTCAGGATTTTCGCCCTCCCACACGATTTTCTTCAGCGTTAATAATTTAAATAGGAGATCCTCCGAGTCCGAGTTAGGTCCCGATCGCGACGGTACCCTTCTCAGCGAGGCTACTTCCGCCTCGAAACTCTCGAACCTGGATCGTCCCGCGACTGAGGATCTGTTGCATTTTCCATTCAGATGTCGACGCGGCGAAGGCCTCGCTGGAGAACGCGCCGAGCAGCATGTACGAAAGCGTATGCGTGCCAGATTTAGGCGATTTCTTGGGATACCAGCCGGCTGCTACGCCAGAGCACAAGAGTCCAGCGACGCCCTCCTCGAGTTCCGTCACCTCGAACACCTCGGGCCCTCGAACCGGGACTCACAGTCAGCCGGCGTCGACCACGCTGCAACCGCCCTCCGCCGCAGTTTCTCTACCCTCGAGACAGTATCATAACGATGGTAAGTGTCTCTTTTCACTATCCTGGCGGTTCCTCCCTCGACCCTCTCTCGAAGCCCCCCGATCGAGCATCCGCTTCAGGGTCCACCGCCCCGTTCTTACTTCTCCGAAGCTAGGTGTCCGAGAGTACAAATTCTCGCGAGTTGACACTGTGTCGAGACTGACTGTCGGCGAGCAACGTCGTTTAACTCTCCGATAGCGGTCGCGTTGTCGCTTGCTCTCAAGTGGAAACGGAGTGCTCTCCGCTCGAGGATGCGATCGATGAACTGTCAGAGCGGACCATGCAAATTTCCTTGGCGAGGCATGGTCTACAACGATCTTCGCCACATACAGGTCCCACGCTCGTCTTCCGGATGTCCTCGCGAGAACATAAATCCGGACGCCCGCGACTCCCCTGTCTCGCGTCTGACCAGCTCGCGAAACACCTCCCGACATTATAGTGTCGACAGAGCGGATCGAACGCCTCCTGCCTACCCGCGGATAAGGATTAATGCACCCGGGGGATAGGTAGACGTCTTCCTCGCGGACACGACGCGATGCGCAGCGTCTCCCAACTCGTTCGAAACCTCCACTGTAATCTTCATTCAGTGTTCAAGCAGCAGTCTTAAATTAGGAGTCCACCTAAGAGTAAAGCTCTTGCGAGTGGCAGTGCAAGGTGTAGTTGCGATGAGGGTGACACGGAGTTTGCAGCGTTTGGAGAGGGTTTGGGAAGGGAAAGGTGTCGGTTGGGAATTGCTGATCGTAGGGCAAAGGGCCTGTGCTCTAACCGCGAAACGGCGCGACAAGCCGGTTTATTTATTTCCCCCGATTGCAGCCGCGCGCGCGGCCAGAACGAAAGCGTTGCGAGTCGCGTTGCGGCGGAGGAGTTTCTCATTGTTACGTCAGGCCCGGCAGGCTGATAGCATCTCTCGGCTCGGCGCGTTTGCACGTGTTGCCACAGGTCTCTCATTATCGTCGCTGGCTCGCCTCTCTCGTTTAACCGTTTCGTCGTCATCGGGGAGCGACAATCCTCGATTTCACTGTTCCGCGAGAGCCCACCGTCTCTAGAAATCGGGCTTCCTCCGGTCTGACGGTCGCTAAAGAGAACGATGGCGACGGATCATGCTGGCCTAACCCCGCAGCCTAGAACTCTCCTTCGAGTTGCAATATCTCTCGGTCGGCCGCGATTCGCGCCCCGTGATTCACCTTGTTCACCTTATTCCGCGGCGTTTTCATCGCTGAACTCTCCGTGACGCAACTCATTCAGCCGAAGGACTCCGGCGTTCCAGCGACGAACAATGGAAAACGCGGGCCACGCTGGGAGTGGATCATCCCATTCATCCGGCCGAGCAATTTGTTGTCCTGGATTTTTTCCCCCGTTGCCCGATGCTTATCGCCACGGTTAACACCGGCCCTGGGAAAACGCTTAGCCGAGTACCGATCCTGCAAACCAACTCCCGACGCCTCAGGATCGCTCAAACCCCTGCGATCTTTCGAGGCCTTCGTGTATCTACGATGTTTCGAAACCTGCAAACCTCTATGATCTTTCGGAGTCTCTAAGACGGGCGTTCGCATCTCTCGACTCCGGCAAATCTGAGTCCCCAACCTTTCAACTCATCAATCTCTCAACTTCTTCAAACCTGACGGCACAATCCTCTCTGGCTCGATAAGAAATGTGAGGTCCGGTGAAATCTAATTCGATACGTGAGCTTACACCTTTGATAGTTGTTCGGGGTAGCTGGAATCCGTCGAAAACGGTAGTGATCGAGGATCTAGGCTCGCCGCGGTCCCCTAAACGAGAGTGCGGGCACACGCGAACGGTCGCCGAGCGGATCGGAGCCAGCTCGGATAGAACGGAACGGAGGAGAACATTATGAAGCGAGCGTTCGTAGCGTAGGTAACAATTACCTAGCCGGGGGCCTTACGTCATTGCAGCAGTGACCGTGGGTGAACGAGGGAAAGTCGGGCCCTCTGCACGCTTCGCCGCGGACAATGGAGACGACGCCGGGTTCCGTTGCCTCTCGCGGCATCCTCGCGTTCAGTTCGAGAAAAAACTTGCGCGATGCCCGGGTCGCTGTCGAGCAATCCCTCCCGACCATGAATCTCATATATTTTCTAAAACTAGAATCTTTACCGAGCATCTCCTCCAATGGTAGAGTCGTGGCAAACGATGACTAAAGATGGATATAGTAGACGCTTTGACAAAGAGGGAGCTTGTTACGATCGATCTTTGGCCCTTTCAAGATTATGACGAAAATTCTGAAACCTTCAAAAAGAAATTGGAACACTTTAATTTACAGACAGAATTGTACAATTTACTGAAGTTGCAAGAGTCCCCGATACTCTTTGCGATCGATCTTAGATCCTTATACGGTATTGTTGTAGAGATTCTGAAAGCACTGAAAAGAATTATCTACTCAACCCTTATATTATCCGGTCAGACTTATGACAAAGATTTCGTCCGCTAGACACACAATATTAAAAAATTGATAGAAACTCTTGTTCTATCAAATTCTGAACAACGCAGATACGTTGTAATCCTTCTGTTAGTAAAATGAATGACAGGACAAGCGATTGAGGAAATATTAGGAATTGGAGATTCCAGTTCCGAGTCCACGTCCGAATTTACATCGCGCTTGACTTTTGCATAAGACATGGCGAACTGTATCACGATTCGTGCGCTCATAGAACGTGTCGTTGCAAGACGACCAACACAGACGACCGTATAATAGACTCATTATTTCTGCTTGCCGGAGCACTGTTACGTTATGTATCGCGGCTCTTCGAGGTCTCTGGTTCGACTCTCGCTTATCCTCGCTTTCGACCTCCTCCTCTTGGAACCGATGCGTTACGTTGCTCCCGTGCTGCACGCGCTGGCTTTGCTAGTGTGCTCGCTCTCCAACTTTTCCAGCCGGTGGACTGACTCCGCCGAATACCGCCATCGACCCGATTCTCACCGGAATATTTTCACAACCGCTACAGAATTACGGAACGGGGGATAGCGAGATTAATTGCGAACGCTTCTGGCGCTCACCGATTTCTTATGCGATCCAAATCCTAGCGGTAGTTCACAGAGATCACGTGCAGAACATCTATAAACTGAACAGCATAGGGACAAAGGCAACGGTCTGCCAGCTCCGCCTAATCGCCATTAGGGAGTCCTATCAACGAGGTTCCTCTTGGTACAGCACAAGTATAGAAAATCCTGTTAACCCTTTGGTAATTGCATCTACCAAAAAAGACGGAATTATGTGTCCAAATTTCAAAAATTAATTTCCACACTAACATATTCAGTGTGTCAAATTTAATCAGGATCGCGCGTCTTAATATTTCTATATTTATGGAGTTTCTGAGTTGGTCCCCGGACTGTTAACGCTGGATGCAAATAGAGTACACGGATAATTTCTTCCAAGAACAACGATAAAAATTCTGCCTCATTTTTATGGAGCTTCCGTTCCATAGAGCTAACTCGGACAGTTTTTTATTTCGCGCAAAAATCCGCTGTTTCGTCGTAGTACTGGAACAACTGTTTTCGATCGAAACGTGTCGGCGATTCTTCGGCTGTGATTTCTTCCGCTCGGAACAATCGAAAGTCGAACGGAAGATGGCAGTGGCGGTGCACGAGGGACAACTGGTGTGCAAAAGACTCCTGATTCCCGATTTCCGCGGGGCACATGCGTGGAAGCCACATCCTCGACTTCCGCGAGCCGCTCTGTCGAAACCGGACGTCGGCTGAATGCCGAATAAACGATGGTAACTGAATATTCGCGGTGGATTCCGTCGTGAACGGGCACGATCGGCAGCCTCGAGGATATGTTCGATCGGCGGCGAGGTTGTCCGTGTCACGTATGTTCGTCGCGCGTGCACAAACCGATGCCGAAGCGGAGCCGAGCCGAGCGGAGCCGCGTCGGGACGGCCACACGAGTCGCGTGCATAAATTAGAGGAGGCAGAATCCAGCGTGCGCAAAAGCAGCGGGTCCCTACGTTTTGGCCGACGACGCCCGGCCAAAAAAGGATCGGCCATCGTGTGACGCCATTCGATCTACCTTTATGGAAAGGTTAGTCAATCGTGCCGACAATGAGCACAATGATCATTTGTTAAGCAACTGCCGCGCCGGTAAACCAACCGTCGCTGGCCACGCGGCATTTTGATCGCGCGAGCTGCGATTTTTCGGCCTCGGGATCCTTTCAAGAGTCCTTCTCCGAGCCTTTTTCGTACGCCTCGCAGAAGCTCGACGCGCGTGTCTCCCGCTTCGAAAGTGACCAAAGATTCCGTGCCGAATGTTGACGAAATGATTTTTTGAAAAATTCCATCGACCGACAGTACGAGACGATCTAGGATCTTTTTCCAACTTCTGGCCCTTCTTTCATCATCTGGTTCAAAGATAAAGGATCGTTCGACCAAGAGAGAAAGGAGAAGGAGTAAATTGTCAAGCTAAAGAACGAAGGAGCTCGCAATTAGCTCCTCTTCCCCGTTCCATAAGAGAAGTAGATGGACGACCAACGAAACGAGTATAAAGATGAGGGGGTATCCAATCAGCTTCCGTTGCACAACCGCGGACCTCTCCGAAGACAATCCACGGTTCGATAAAGAGAAATGGGTTGACGCTGGCTGGTAGCCCGTCAATTAGAGGGTTTGTCAGGGTAGAAAGCCCGGCCGGAGAAAGCGGTGCAAGGATCGTCTATCTGAAGCAGCAACAGGCCGAACATATGGAGGCAGGAGTGGCTTGTACAATTGTGCAAGCTCGCGGAACAAATGCCGTGAAGAGGGATGAAAGATTGGAAAGGTGGGTTCGTATACGGGGGATGAAACCCGGGCGAAGGGCCTTGAAGGGAAAAGGCGTACGCTGCCGTGGACACGGGGTGTACAAGCGAGAGGGGGCTATGGTTGGCGCAGGTTGTATTCATTCACTCGTTCATTCATAGTTCGTACACCGCCTCGGGGGCCTACAAAGCCTCTCGCTCATTCAGAACTCACGACACGACCGCGCGCGTCGTGTATGTGTGTTTTTTTTCGTCCCTTCTTCCTGTCCGTGTACATACGTCGACCCTCGACACCGTCGTTGTCGTCGTCGTCGTCGTCAGAGACGTAGTCCTCGACTCTCTCGCGGGTTTTCGTGATTGGTGCTCATCGGCGAAGGGGACGCCGCAGATAGGTGGAAACGAGCACGAGCCGAAGAAGGGAAAGGCAAAAAGAACGAGCGAGAGGGAGAGAGCGTCGTCGAAGCTCACGTTACAACCGGAAGCCGAGGCAGCCAGGAGAAAAGGGAGGGAGGAGTCCTACCCCAATATTCCGGCGAGCAAGATAGTTTTATAATGTCCTCGAGTGCTCCTCCCTTAATGCACCCGTAAATGCACCCTTCGCAGACTTGCCCGTGGCCGTATTGTTGCTCACTTCGACGAAACAGCTCCGCGGAGAGACTGGTGAACAGATGCGGACGCCAGCGGATCTTGCACGACCGCTTTTGCCAACCGAAATACGTTACGGTGACCTCCATCGCGATTTTTGCGCGCCTCTCCTAAAAACTCTCTCGAGACCCGCGACGTTCCTCCTTTCTCGTTCCATATTTCTACTGAAGTCCTCGGTTCATCGAAACGTGCATCGAGCGATCGACGATAGAAATATGTGCGAGCCATCGTAATGGCAACTTCAATGAAGTATAATGCCTTTCGTATAAGTTCAAACTTAGATATCCGGACGGCGAACGTGCGGAGGTCTGAAAGCAACTTTCTCTTCGTGGAGCAACCCTCGGAAGGCGGGCTCAATTCTGACGATTTCGTAGCAGTATACTTACCATTCCCTTTTGCGATACTCTCGAACGTGCTTCTTCGAAATCTGCATCGATCCCTTCATTGAATCAGATGTAAATAGCTAGTTAATTCAGTTGGCTGTGCAACGACACGTTCGATGAAGGGATTGCAGCATTGGGTCCTGTGATGACGGGGCCTGTGCCTCTATTTTACCGATTTTACGCATTTATGGCAAAAATGAGTATATGCAAATCGAAACAGTAGAGAGGATAAAATGATTTGAGAATGCAATTTCATTATTTCCAGCTTGTTAAAAAGATTGAATTTAGAACGAAATGTTTGTTTGGTTTGAGTCTCTCGCGATCGACGCAGACAACTTTCATTTTGCATAAAGATCCGCAGTCTAGTTATCAGAAAGATTAAACTGCGTGGAACACGAGCGATCGTTCCTTCGATTCAACGCGTTTGCTACCCAATACCGAAAGACTCCTCGTCGAAGTTAACATTATCTACAAAAATGGCGTCCGCTATCGAGCGCGACAGAGCCAGCGATCGAGTTCCACCCCAGTGGAAGCTGGTTCAACCAGCAGGGTTAACTATAGCTGAAGCCTGGCCTCTCCCAGGAGGAGGAGCGAGTCTCTATCTCAGAAGCGATCGACTGCTGGATCGAGTCCCGATCTCGGGAGAGGACAATAGGGCAAGCGTCGCGACGCAAGGCGAAACGGGAGCTTGCCAAGGGTAAGAATGAAAGTGGGAGGTGGCCAGAGTTGCGCGGAGGGAAAAAGCGAGCAATCGAGGATCGACGCAACAACGACAGACCGCACGGTAGAACGGTAAAAGCGTGCGCGAAGAAACGAAGGCAGCGAGCCAGGCAGCCAGAAGGCGCATCGAACTCGTGTCCTTATTGTGCGTCGCTTCGTAAGTCCCATTACTATTGCCGGCGGACTATACGAAGCGAGCGAGAGAGGCACGAGGCGTAGGGGAGTGAGCGCTTCCGGTCCCCTCTGCATCACGTGCGAGCCCGCCGAACAGAGAAACCCCCGTTGCCTCGCCTCTCTTCGCATCCGGTCTCTCTCCGCGCCTCCCCAGTCGGCCCCCTCTCAAAAATAGGCTAGGCCCTTCGAGGCTGCGACCGAGTATTATAAGCCTACCGTGCCAAGAGCGCGCGCGCGCTCATCGTTACCGCTGCCCTCCGCCTGTTTCCTCCAAATTTTCCACAAAAAGAACCCTCCTCGTTCAACTAGCGCACTCTGAACATTGTGCTGCATCACTAATACCATCTGAATTTTTCTTGCCAACCACAGTAGTTCAGGGTTCCGAAAATCGGAGATTCGGAGAGGGTTGAGTCTGGATCCCTGAATTCGCGCTTCCCACGTCGCGCGTCGCCTCGCGTTAAAGCGACGTTCCCGCGGAAAGGGTAATAACAAGGAAACGTGGGATTAAAATTCAATTAACCAGTCGACGTAATTAGAGGCGTAGTTGGTGCATCGGCATAAGAAAGCAAGAGACAGAGAGATATATACAGTCGGGCGTTAAACGTACTCCGACGGGAAGAAGGACCAAGGGACTACACTTGGCTTTGTGTGCCCCTCGCGACGGGGCCCGTTGCGCTGTTGTTCTGTTGTTGTCATTAAGAGGAACAGCGGGAGCAACGAGCGGCGCCGGTAACGTCCCGGTGTTCTTTGCACGCCGCTTAATTATCTAACGTTGCGCCGCGCACGGTGTAATTATGTTTGCGCGTTCACCTTCGCCGCCAGCACACGGTTGCACTAATCCTGCGCGCTGTGGCCGCTTCTCCCCTCCCTCCCCCCTTCTGTTTCCCTTTCTTTCTCTCTTTCTCACTCTCTCTCTAGATGCAGTAAACGGCTCGCGAGTGCAGGTGCGCCCGCTTTTCCACAGAAACGGTCACCGTGTCGAACATTGTTCTAACGAGAGCCGGAAAGTGGACGCCACCGTGGCTATTTTTGCCCGATGATGATGTAACGCTTTCCATCCCGGCCTCTGATACATCGCGCCTCCTCCGCACTCGTCAACGAGCGAAATGTGATCCAATTACACGACCATCGAGACGCAACCCGTCGATTCGATTACAAATCGTTACACGTTGCAACCTCTGAACCGACCGCGGTGATTAGGGAACTGGGTACACGCACAGTTTTCCCTGCAACCAATCGAGAGAGGGTTGGGATAATGGAACAGTTACTTGGTTTGCGCCGTGAATCTTGTATTCATCTAATAAAGATGCCAGACATCGGATATTTGGTTAGTCGAAGTTTCACTGTGTGATTTATCATCATTACTCGAGCTTAATTTAGTTCGGTGTCAGCATTTGTATATTAAAGCAGATTCTTAACATTATGGGTTCCAGATTTTTGATTTTACAATTACTTTACAATTACTGAAATTATAATAAGTCTCGTAATCTTTTCAAGACAGTACATTCTAGCCATTTTTAATACTCAGTAGGTTTAGCGTTAAGACACCGTCGTCGAGAATTTGCACTGGCATTGCATGGTGCACGATTCCAAGAAGCATTTAGGCAGGCTCTGTATTGCTAGCGATCCAGAATGATACACAGAAACGTGCTGAAAGATCTATGCAAACGATTTCGTCGCGCGGGATATCTTTTTTCGAGTGTCGACGCACGAGGAAGTTCGGGTAGCGTCGTGACAGGATCGTTAAGGGCTGCGAGACACTCGTGGCCACTCGAGGAAGATCCATAGATCCTCGCGGCGATGGATCGGCCGTTGAATCGCGTATAAAACGCATCGTCTTGGTGGCAGCAGGTGGTTGAAGGTTCGAGGGGGCGTTCGTGAACCCCTCTCGGAATGCGGGCTCCCCTCCGACGGCGCGAATACCCCTTCCACGATCCTCCTCTAGCCCCCACCAGCGATCGGTTCCCTCACCAGCGAACAGTTTCCCCTACCACGGACCCCTACCACCTCCACGTCGACGGCAGCAGCGGTGCGACGGCGAACGAGAGCCGAGTCCGCAGCTGGTTGAATCGTAGTCGCGGCGGGGCGAGGAAGGGGAAACGGCGACGCGATCGGGGTGGGGACAGACCGGGACGGAAGAGAGGGAGGGAACCGAAGGACCGGAGAGCGGAAACGGCGCGGCGCTTCGTCACAGTGACACGCGCGCTCACGTCAAGTGGAGAGTGCACGCGAGAGGAAGCTCTCTTCTACGCACACACGATATTCGTTCGCTCGGTTTTTCGTCTGTGTTCGCGGCATGTTTCCTCGATCCTACGGTTCCTCGATCGTCGATCATCACGAGTCGTGACCTACGTGGAAATATAATAACACAGTGCACGGAGTCGCCGAACAGTGATCGTGTCTCGGTACGGAAACGGAGGAAACCTTTCCCCGGTCGAAGCCCTTCGAAACGCGGCAAGGTGACCGACACCCTCTCCCTGGGCACACACGCACCTGTTGCGTCTCTGGCGATAAGAAGTCTGGCTCTCTCGGGGTATAGAGTTTCTCGAGTGGGTTATCGTCGCGAAATCTGTGCGGTAGAACACCGTGTCGACAGTGAATGGAAACGTATCAGTGAACTCTGCTCCGGGGAACTTCGCCCCTCTCTCTCTCTGTCTCTCGAGGAACCCAGTGTGTTCTCCTGTTCCGAGAGTGTGCTCGATGGAGGCTCGGTCCTTGAAGATCCTCGATTCTAGCTGAGAGTGTGTCGATCGGTGGTGCCGAGGTTGAACGCGCGCGCGATCCATAGACGGAGTGTCCGATCAGCTATGAGAATCGTGGTCGAGTCGAGGACACCGACGCGAGACGCCTGCAGCAAAGAACATTCGCGCCTGTCGAGAACGTGTTGAACCTCTTTCAGAGATCTTTGCGACAGAAGGACACAGAGAGTGTGTTAGGGTAGAAGTATAGAAGCGGCGAGTGTAGGTGCCGGGTGCACGGATGCGCTCGTCGATCGGCACAGGTCGCGAGTAGCAGCCGCTTGCGACCAAAAACGCAAACGGTGAATCGACGAGCAACGGGGCCGGGCAGAAGCAGCGTCGAGCCAGGGGGACGACGTCACGGCGGGCGTCGCGGGCGTCGAGACGTCGTCGCGGCCTTCGGGGCAGGCGCCGGCCATAATCGTCGGCAGCTACGGGAACGATATCGGTCAGACGACGACGACGAGTAGCGGCGCCGCTGCGTCTTCGGAGATGGTGCTCCAGATGCTGGACACGCTGATGACAGGCCACGAACCGTTCTACGCCGACTACCCCTCGTACCAGGAGGCGGAGCCTCTCACGCATCCGCACCACCAGCATCCGCACCAGCACGCGATCACGAGGAACACCGGCATGCCGCCGGTCTCCTTGGACGCGACCACCCACACGCCAGGTACACCCAATCGCGATTCTCGACGGCGACAACGAGAGCCGCAGTAGCCGGCTCAGCCTTCCATTTCGATCGTGGCACCGGCCTGTTGCCACAATCGATCAATCCCCTCGACGTCACACGGATTTTCGATCGCGCTCCACGCGTATTTGTTGTCATGCTTGTTTCAATCACTGCTCCAAGTTTCATTCGTACTTGATTACTGACTCTGGGCGTTGCTTCCACCCCCAGAATGCAATGCTTGGTTGTCTATTGAACTTAGGACTGAGAAAGGACTGAATCTTTGAATTTCTGCGTTAGTAATTAGACAGTAATTAATTCAAAATTAATTTTGTCTGCGAGGTTTTCCTTCGCCTCCGTAATGCGAATCTTGAGTGTTTAGGAGACTAGAGATGAAATTAGTATCTTTGACTATGAGTGTGCTTAGAAACATCCTTACGTTTTCACTCTATAGGAAGAGGACCTTCGATTTGATATAGGCTCTAGAGTCTTTAATCTACAGCCTTGGTGGTTATTTTCACCACAACGCGAATAATCATTGATAAGAAAAGTATGTATTGCGTGTTCTTCTGTGAACTACGTTTCAATGTATCGAGCAGGTTCCATCAAAATCACCGTGTGCATTTTTATTGTTCATTCGGAAGAACAGCGTTCTATATCGTAGAGTCTTTGGCAATTATCCTGGAAACAAAGCGTCATTCTGCGTTCTCGAATTGTTTGCATTGTGGTTGCACGATAGCGAAAATTGCCAGTAGGCAATGACTTCTTGCTGTGTTTATTATGCACCGTAAAAGCTCCTCCTACGTATTATTATTACAGCGTCACTCATAGCGAAACCGCGTGACGAGAATCGCACCGTGGAAAATAATTGCGATTATAAATGTAAGATGATTTTATGCAACTTTTTGCTATCAATGAAGCGTGAAAAAGATCCGCGCGAGGCAAGCACGAATATTTAGCTGCCGGAACAGCAATAATAAAGAGTCACGGATCGGCAGATCGGTCAATTGTTGACATTCGCAGCGAAAATCACGGAGGAGAAGGGAGCGGGTCTGGGTCTGGATCGGTCAGGGATCAAAGTTTTCTCGCGGGTGGAGGCAGAGCTTCGTCTGCCGTTGCCGGCTGGCACGCGTGCCATTACGTTGCGCGCCTAATTGGCCGTTCGACCAAGGTCAATCGTCTACGATTGCATTAAAGTGCATCACCGGTGTGTGCACGCAGCCAGCGACGCGGCGTAACGTTTTTCGTGGTGGCGAGGGGTCGGGATCTCTGGATCGTGTGGATCTATGCGCCGTGTTACCTACGCCTCGCGAACGATCCTCGCAATCTTCACGATCTTCCCAGTCATTGACGCTTTTTTGGCAAGTTGGAAAGATTGCGGGACATACTAATTTTGATGAAAGAACGCCGATCGCGTCGGGGATAGTTCTTGGGGCAATATTTGACACGTCTTTATTGACCATAGGCGACAAGTAACCGTTTGCGTTTGTGCTCCCTCTCTTTTGCTTCGGAACTTCCTACAATTCAAGTATAGCGTGGTACTTGCAATTTAGTAAAAGTCTATAGAGAGCGATTGGTTGAAGTTTTTAATCTCGAAGCCCGATTGTGAAAAGGAGATAGATTCAACGATAGTCTTTTACACGAGGTGAACTGAAAAAGAAACGCACTGATTTACTTGGCGACAGATCCGTTTATTTGAACGGTGAGAACTATACTGACTCGACTGAGGACAATACAGAGAAAAAGAGAGAGAGAACATACAAGAGATAGATCGACATATACATTTAAATAGAGCGAGCTCAGGTGACGAGCAAACATAACACATGAAGAGTATTGCGCGAAATACAAAATACTTTCAGTTATTCGGAAAGAAACCAGTAAACTTAAATTCAATTTCCATTTCCTTTATAATAGGAAGCAGTTTAAATGTCTCTGAAACAGATCTTTGTAATTTGACAACAAATGTCACGGGTCCACCCTTTGCTTTCCCAAGCCGAGTGACAACCACGGCGCTACTAAAGTGTTTATATCACGTATTGAGCTATTCGCAGCTCGACGAAATTTGACAAACTGATGCAGGAGGGTTTAGAGAACAAATCTATAAAACTTTAGACAGAGTCCGGCTCCTTTTTACCATACTTCGCGTTGCACGAAGCCGTGTGAAAAGTATTTCTTCTCAGCTAATATTTATCGAAGAAGCACCTCAGACATAAATTTCATGAAAATCGGTGTGTCTAGGTTTGTTCCCCAGTCGGTTCCACACGATTTGCTCCTCTTGGCAATTTCGCTTCTCTCTCTCTGTGCAATCCTCTCCGCTCCGCACCGCTCCGCTTGAAAATAACGCCTCCTCCCTCGCCGACCTCTCGCCACCGCCGCGCATAATGATCCGTAACCGCGCATCGTTACTTTTAACGCGGGGACCTCTCCTTTTGTTCGCGATGCGCGTCGCCCGCGGCAAGGTGTGGCTTCGCGCTAAATCGCCAATAAAATGGTACCGTGCAAGGTCGGGCCCGACAGACTGTACCGATGCATCCTTCGAATCGCAGTTCTGGCCGGTTTTTCCCTCGATACCAATCTCGCCGATCGGAAATTTCAGCTTTGTTGCGCGGCTTCGGTCGTTGACACACCGATCATTAAATTAGTCTTTTTTTTCCGTTTTTTGTTTAAGGACAGTGGGGGAATGCATTACGCACGCCCGGCATAAAGATGACGGTCAGGCGACCGATAATTAGTCTGCGCACTAAATAGCGCACGCGAACGCTAGTCCGACTACCGCTGGACGATTCTACTTTGCTTCAGATTCGACTATCGTCAATCTAAAGGACCATCTGTTGGATCTTGCGATATTAGGCGAGCTTCTCGCTCCGTGAACCACGCGTTTCAATTAATTCCGTGAGAATTCCTTCGCAGCTGCAATGATTAGATCTTCCTTATTCCTAATATGTTACATTTGTGAAATTCCTTGTGTTTTAATAATCAGGCACGAACTTGTGCTCTGACCTAGTCACTGCACAAAAGAACATTTATATTAGGACGATGCGAAAGTTCTGTGATTTATGCACTAGTATTTAGCGTATGCATTTTCTTGAATTGTTCTATTAGGTGTACAAATTAATTCGTGGCTCCCACAATCAATCTATGATTCAGTAATTATTTATAAGATGGAGTAAATACTAGGGTTGGGTGGGTACCCGGAAATTCGGGTTCGGGTCGGGTCCCGAAAATTTTTATTGTTCGGAGGCCCAAACGTCATGGATTTTCGGGTTCCCGCCAGACCTAATTTCCACTTCGGGTACCCGCCCACCCCTAGTAAATACACAGAATATTCTGAAGATTGTTTCTGACAGTAGAATGCAGTCTGGTTACAAATAATCTATAAATTACAATGAAATGCACAATATCTACATTTAATAGTTTGAAGAGTTCATCAGGAGTCTGACTCGGGGTTAGTAAATTCTGAACAAATTACAGCTTTTAATCTCACAATATTAGGCGATCTTCCCACACGTTTCAGTTAATAAATTCTAAATACAACTTCGTAATTTCGCTCATCCTGTTTCTTTAGAGAAGTGTCCCTCGTTAATGCCGTCTCTCCCGTTTCTAATTAACACCATCGTTTTCACGAATGCTTCGTAATGACCCGCGTATAGTTGTCTGGGGTTAAAATAGTGCCATTTTTATGGCGCAAGACTGCGGTTGCGCGATGGCACGATTAAACGAGACCGCGCGAATAGGTTTCTCAGATTCCACGAACATTTTCTATACAATCCGCTACTGCATTGTGGAGCATTGTACCGCAAAATCATTATAAACACAACATTCTTTGGACAACAGAGCCTCGTAGCCTGCACACCTAACACGATTCTAGGAAGTTTATACAAAATCTTCGGAAAATCTTTGTACAGCAGAATTTATTTTATTTCAAGCTTGGAACTTAATATCTATACCGCGGATTTCGTGCATTTATGAGAAAAATGTGTTGGTGTACTTGAAAATGGTGCAAAGATTAAATGATCTTAAAAATATGAGTTTCATGATTTCAATAATTTTCATCTTGTTATTAAAAAGATTTAAGGACATCAGTGTATTAGTTTCAGTTTAGTAAGATAATTAAATGATGAACAAATTTTTTATTTGGCACCTGTGCCTCGCAAACAACGCAAACATTTTTTATTTTGCGTAAAAATCCGCAGTCTGCTTATTAGGATTTCAATTTTTATTTTGTACAAAGATCCGTCTGTTAATAACGTATAATGCGAGTGAAAGCTTCGGCGAAATGCTAGAATCGCCACGAGATTGATCCAATTGTTTTGTGCTGAATGCGCGAAAGTGCAGACTATTGTCGCCCGTTGATGCAGCACTTTTTCCTTTTGAGCTCTTAATGCCCGATGAGGCGTTCTATCGTCTCGAAATCGCTCGAAACTGGCCTAAGAGATTCACGTTCATTTCTCCGGACTCGGTATAAAATGTTGTTTGAATTACTCGCGAAATTGATCACGTCCCGAGTCCGCCATTGTGCGGTGTCGGAGCAAGGGAACTCGAGAAATCGCGAGCGGAAGCGCGGGAAAATGATAAGAACGCGTTACGAATAATCGCGCGAGGATGACCACATTGTGGTTCGCTACCGAGTAGATTACGGAAACCAGATAGATTTCGGACGACGAAGCAGCAAACAGCGAATCGCGATAACCGTCAAACGTTTCTGATTCGCGACACCGGCCAAATATTATTGTACTTATACCCGCGCGAAACGAGTTCTGCCGGTTGGTGATTCTATTCGCATCGTTTCCCGGAAAGTTGAATCCGATCAAAATCGCCGTGACGATCGAAGATCAATCATCCGTGACTTTCTTAGGAAATCGATCGATGACGATAACAATTCTGCTCGTAAATCAACAAGGTATCTGAGTAGTTGAGATTCTTATCTGGGAGAAAATCATTAAGCTTCGTATAAACGTAGTCATTGAATATACACAGTCCATTTTCTCATCATTAGACTGCGGATCTTTATGCATTTATACCAAAATAGAGTAGATGAAATTCAATATTGTTGGAAAATTTAATCAATTGAAAATGCCAATGTATAATTTCTCCTCTATTAAAATCATTAAGGGAAGAAATAACTTTCAGTTTGGTTTCTATTTCTTGCAATCGATGCAGTCAATTTTTATTTTGCATATAGATCCGCAATCTGTTCATACATCCAGCGTTTTATCAATGATCTATGTCGGTAGCTGTTTATGGCTGATCGCAATTAGGGATTTTATGGATTCACGACAGAAATGGCTAGATCAAATTCGAGATAGTGAAAATATTACGAGAATCTAAAAATATGTCGTGCTATTTCGGACTCGTTAAAATCATTAAGAAATAAAGGTGTAGCTTCTGCATATGTGTGCGTACATTTTTTATTCATGATCTATGTTGGTACTATTTGTTTCGATTAGTGATGAGACAATTGATTGAGACAATTGACAATGTGACACGGCTAATCGTAATTAGGGATTTTATAGATTCACGAGAGAAATGGCTAGATTAAGTTCGAGGTAGTGAAAATATTACGTGAATCGAAAAATATGTTTTACTATTTCGTACTCGTTAAAATCATTAAGAAATAAAGGTGTACATATGTAGCTCCTGTATACGTTCCCGTACAAGAAAAGTTACTTACAGGAACTGATCGACGCATCATAAACGGTGCGACGAGTCTAATATTCAGGGAATAGGTGCAACTATCGAAAGCATTCATTTCCGAAGAATTAGCAAACGGAGGGTTTCTTACAGTTGCAGAAGTGGAATCGATCGCCGGCGTATAATGTCTCCGTTTATTCACGCATTCCCGTGTAAAGTAGACTGCGTAAATGTCTCGAGTGTTAAATAAATGATCGGCCGCCGCGCCGGAGGATCGCGTCGGCGAACGTAGTTGTTGCAGAAAGTCGGTATAAATTTTCCACGCGTGTTTCCATGGGTGTATCGTCGTCGGCGAGCGAAGCCGTGTGCGCCGGCTTGTGCGCTCGCGTTTTCGTTGAAAAAATACACGCACACAGACCATCGAAACGATCCACTCAGACCGTGGACTGTGGGAGAGTTCGCAGGTCACCGGTCTACCGAACAATGCGCGATTTCGTTGCCGTCGTGGACGACTTTTTTACCGTCGAGTATCGCACAATTGCCGCGTTCCACCGACGTCACCTCTACCGCGACATTGTCTTCTACTCTTCTCGTTCTTCTTCTTCTTCTTCTTCGTCTTTTTCTTCTGCTTGCTCGACGGGCGAGCACCGATGAATTTTTTTCCGTCAGATAGACCGACGGCTGATTGTCCATTGTCGTCTGTCTCCGCTACCCCGGAACGATCCCAGTGTAATAGACCTCGGAGATTCGCTAATTCATTAGCCACGACCTCTACGATTAGAGTATTTCCCACCGCGATTCTCTCATTATGCCAGCCACCAATTCGGGAAACTTGTCTGATCGACCGGGACACACCTGCCCCTCGCCTTGAAAGAAGATTCTGGATAAGCGAAATCGTTTTCGTCTGTCCTTTTTTCCCTACACCGTGCTCCAAAAGTGTTTTTCTCGCTGTGTGCGTGTGCACACTGCTGCACAGTCTCAATGAACACGGTTCTGTAGTTCTTATGAAACGCTACTGACCATTTTATTTATTTAGACATCGTTGATACAGTTCTTCATCAAAATCCATTACCTCGACCATGAAAAGCTAGCAACTGGCGAGTACACATTCCGATTCCCGATTCGCGCGACGCATGAACCGGTTCGAAAGCATGTCTAGAGGATAGGAATGAATATCGGTGGTCGTAGGATCGATGGATCGCGGAAGGAAGCGGTTCGTCCCGATTCCGATACGGGCCAGGAGCGAGAGGAAGCCGCAAGACGCAGGATCAACCGGACTCGGTGCGGCGGGTGAAACAGCGAAAGAAAAGAGAGTAAAAGAGGGAGAAAGAGAGAAGGATAATGGGCTTCCGGCGTTGAAAGCGTGTTCGTGGGGCAGGTTTTAATTTTCAAGAGGCCGCCGCCGGTCCGTCGGTCCGCTCCTGTTGCCCTGTGCAGCAGCTGTGCACGCCGACTGGCGTGTTTCGTTCGATTTGGCGCGTGCCTCGTTGCTGGCCGCATCGTCTCCGACTCTCTCTCTCTATCTTTCGCTCTCCGGTTCTCTTGTCGTGTTCGTTTCGTTCCGTTTCTTCGTTCGTTGGTCGCTTTCGCCGTTACTCCTCCGTCCGAGCCCGAGAACCCGGCACCTGTTCCACAGCTGATACGCGGCTGGCTACTTTTGCCCGCTCGAAACCTTCTTACTCTTCAGCCTGCGTTCCAGCGACGTTCCTTTCGAGTCGATCACGCTTAACTTCCCTCGGTTAACAACTTGGTCAACGGATCGTGTTCTAATTGCGACCGCAACTGCCACGCCAATTAATACTCCTGCTGTTACATCGACGGGCCACGTCGACGCCCGAAAAACTCCGAGTCCGAGCGCGACCTTTTCTCCCCGAGGAACTCCCTGAAATTCTTTACCGAGGTATTCAGTCTCGAAGTGCTGTACGCCTTTGGAACGTGTTCGAGTCTTCTTGGAGCAGTTAGGGTAAAGACAGGAAGAATGATCCAAGTAGGCGTGGTTTCGTTGCTCTCGTAGCTCTCGACGGAGCTGGAACTCTGCTCTAGAGCAATCTGTATCTATGACTGTCCCAAGTACTTCATAATCTTTCACGTCAATACATTTCATGATGAAAGCAACGATGGAACATCTGTGATTCGTTTGTCTGTACATTGATCCAAGTAGGCGTGGTTTCGTTGCTCTCATAGCTCTCGACGGAGCTAGTACTCTGCTATAAAGAGCAATCTCTATAACTGTCTCAAGTACTTCATGATCTTCCATGTGAATATATCTCATAATAAAAGCAACGATGGAACATCATCCCACTTTGATTCGTTTGCCTGTACATTGATCCAAGTAGGCGTGGTCCCGTTGCTCTCATAGCTCTCGACGGAGCTGGAACTCTGCTCTAGAGCAATCTGTATCTATGACTGTCCCAAGTACTTTCATAATCATCCACGTCAATGCATTTCCTGATAAAAGCAACGATGGAACATCATCCCACTTTGATTCGTTTGTCTGTACATTGATCCAAGTAGGCGTGGTTCCGTTGCTCTCGTAGCTCCCGCTGGAGCTAGAACTCTGCTCTAAAGAGCAATCTCTATAACTGTCTCAAGTACTTCATGATCTTCCATGCGAATATATCTCATAATAAAAGCAACGACAGAACGTTATATCCCACTGTGAATCGTTTGTCTGTAGATTGATCGAAGTAGGCGTGGTAGCACCAACTTCTGATCGCCGATAACAATTTGATCGCAGCACGATATTCAGTTCGGTGACAGGTTTGAAACAATGAAAACCCGATAGAAGCCTGATCGATCAACACCGGCGAATAAAGAAGCGAAGAGTGCCATTACGTGTCCGAGACCGAATCTGACGGGGGTCTTCTCGAAAAGCTGGGTGAGTCGGGAGTGACCTATGGGAGCGGGTCGTTTAAAGGGCCGACTCGCGAAATTCCGGAGCCGGTCCGATTTGAAAGGGTCGCGGGTGTAGAGCGAGGGGGTGGGCGGGGTTTCGACCGGTTGGTCCGGCGTCCAATTGTTCATCCGTGTGAACAAACGCGTGGGCTGAATGCTCAGGAATTTCGGAATAGTTTGTCCGCGATCGCGCGTTCTCCTTTTTGGCCGTTGTTTGTCGGCCTCGGTCGTCCCGGAGTCGCGCGACGCGAGGCGAAACGAGACGGATCGCAAAGCCGAGAGAAGAGGGTGCATTTAGGTAGCCGGAGGAGCCTCGCATATGCTCGCTCGCGAGAACGTGCGTGTTCTCCTCTGTTCGTGCGTGTTTGTCTGTGTCGGCGGGAGTGTGTTTGTGCGTGAGGGCCTGCCCGAAGCTGCACTCCCACGCTCACCGTCCATGAAATGGGGTGCGAGGTGCAGCCACACATCGGCCCAAGCAGGTGTAGGTGGTGTACGCGCAAGGGTCCGTCCCTTAGGCCCTATTAACTCGTACGGGCCGCGAGCAGGCCGTATGAGAACATTGAGAACCCGCGATCGTTCCTCCTTTATCGTTCCCACTCCTCGTTCTATCTGCCTCAAACTACGCTTTTTATCCTACCGGATGAACCCTTGTGTCTTGCTCGGCCTCTGTCGATTTCCATTTTCACTCAATTTCCTATGACAGTCTTCTCATAGTTGGTCACCTCTTCGGCCATCGAAGTATCAGAAATATATTCCATCCGTACACCTTTATCCAACCGGCATTACTTACTTAGGGTGCCATTATAACTGGACTGCGGATTTTTATGCAAAATAAAAATTGTCTGTGTTCGTTGTAAAAGATAAGAGCTTCAACAAGATGAAAAATCTTGTTGTTCATACGTTTCCTAGAACAAAAAGAAGATAGAATTCTAGTTCGATGTAAATAACACACGTTTAGTAGGTTCTTAATCCAATGGATTCTCTGGTGGCAGGATTAGCGGTGAAGAACAGACACACAGAGGTACACGAATCCGTTAGAATTAATATTTTGGTATTGTTCAAGCAAACAGCGTCTAGAAACGAAAGCAATTCGCGCAAAGCACACTTAACTCTTCAACCCTTCACAACCAAAGGAAGGAACTCTCGCGGGGCTCCGACGATAATCGCTGAATTAGAAACGCGTGCGAACTTATTCTTGAGAACAGTGCGCGAGCAAACTCGTGGTTAATTGCGCCTCGCTGGAGGCATTATCTCGAAAACTGGGGGGTATTATCAGTCTGCTTTGAACGCAATCTCTGATCGAACGAGTGTAGACGAGCGGAACAAGTACAATACATTTCGGTAACGGACCGATTTGTCAGGCCTTGCTTCTGACTAACGATTAGAACAAACGTGCTGATTCCCTCAGCTTCTGGAAACTGAGGTTAAACGAAACAATGGGAAGTTTCACTTCGCTAGACCATTCTTTCGAAAACACGCGACTCGTTTTATATTAAAAAATATTCTGCCGTTTTTCTCTCGCTTGTAACATATGTATACAATGCTCACCATCAACGAGAAAGAGTTCCTTCAGAATAAAAACGAGAGGATTTCTAATAAGAGTGCGACCAACTCCAACAGTGGAACCCGGTTTATATGAACTAAATTCTGTTAATAAAAATGGACCAAAAATCACAGTCAATCGTGGGAAACAGATGGACTTAGACAATCATGTGAACCAGCTTGTCTCCCGACAGGTTCGTATAAATGGAATTCTACTGTGCTCAAAAATATCCCACAAGATCAGAGTGATTATGTCGACGAAATTGAAATCAGAAAATTTATCCTGCGAATTATTTCCTGAGCCCTTCGGCAGCCTTCAACGGTCCTACCAAGAATTGATTTATTCGAATATACCACGATAGGAATGTACTAATCAAAATTGCGTCACTCACATGAATGACTGACACGGCAATTAACGTGTCAATGGAAGATCGCGTGTATGATTTGTCTATTAATAAGCAATGGTTCATGCCAATACCTGTGTATAGAAGCGAATAGCACGATGACCTCTCAGGACAGAGAATTTTCAAGGGAAGAAGATACCGACTCGCCATAGTTGCACCATGTTGAAAGTCCCTAAATGAGGACTGGCTCGCGAGGCGTCGCGGGGCCAGGCTAACGATACCAGCTCGTTACGGGTCGTGTCTTTTGCCGGGCCACCTGTTTTCCTCGCCGTTCAGACGGATAAGTGTGGGAACGTCGGCTGGTCACACATATCACGTACGTTATAATTCCAACCGTTCACGCAACGCAACGCTTGGGCGGTGGATTATGGTAATCCGCGGAAGCCATTGTCCCGCGCTTCGTTACTTGGGGATGCTAAGACCACGGTCGTCGTCGAAAGCGTTTCCGAAAGCTTCGAAGTCTCGCGAAAGGTGCAAGATTACAATTCGCTTAACGATCTGCGGTAATAATGCATGAGGATGCGCAGTGTAGCGTCGAAAGTATCCTGAATATTATTTGTGGCTAGCAGAAGAATGTAGGTCGGAATGATCACCCAGAAAAGTACATTCAAAGAGCAATATACGATTGCAGACTTTGACATGGACGAAGACAATATGAGATCCTCCTCGTATAACAAATTGGGAAACAGTACATTAATAATGAGAACACTTAAGAAGGCTGACTGCTAGAAGATGCAATGTACTACCATTCTTAACCCTTCGCAGTCGAAGCTATTTTAACATGAAAATTGAACGTTTCTTTCGACCTGGAATAATTCCATTGTGTAATTTTTTTCATTTTATAGATATGAAATTGATAGAATACCTCATACAATACTGAAATGTGTAGTAATTGAATAGATACTGGCATATTTTTCATACGTATTTGTACAGCAATTTTTAGTGGTGACTCTGAGTCACCCCTTGACTGTAAGGGTTAAAATTATTACTAGATTTTGAGCAGAGTCTGCAATACACACTTCGACACCCCGTGCTCCCTGCATAAGATCCTGAGTCTACTACTCAGCGAAGTTTTAGACTAAAGTCAAGCTATTTGAAGTAACTTGAAGAGTGGTTGACGGTCACCGCAGCTGTGCGCGTAAAGACGAAAGGACGGGTTGTCGCATAGGGGTGTTTGAACGAGGCGTTGGAAATTGATTCGAACGGAAACAACGCGGCCTCCTGAATTTGAATAAGTGGCCTCCTCGCAGCACTCTCATTCCCTCGCGACGCGTCGGCTAACGGTGAAATTTCAGATAAGATTAAGCGATTTCCGTCTACTTCCGTTCGCGTAAGCCTCGAAGGCGGTTTTGGCTGGATCTCCACCGCATCTTATCGGCTTTCGACAAAAATATAAATCTGCCGCGACTAATCAAAACAGGATGCGTGCACACGTTCGCTTATCTGCGCGCTGTAGATTCGATCGAGGAGGCCGTTTTAATACGCTTTTGTGTACGGAATATTTTGGCCAGTCTGCGACGGAATCGCGGATCGATAGTGTCGTTTCATCGATCGTTCGATCGCACGAACAGCAGCCGGTTTTATCGAACTTCGGACCCGTGGGGGGTCTGGTGCAATATCTGTCGGAATTATAAGCGGCGATGACTATCGCCGGAACGATCTCTTGTCCAGACTGTAATCTAAGGGTACGGATAACCTGTGATCATCTCAAATTGAAAGACTTTTGACGTAATACGCGAGGATTGCGAACTTCACGTCTTAATACCGGTTCTTAACCCTTTGCGCTCGGAATTATTTTCACTCGAACACCGAACGTTTCTACCGATTTGTACGTATGAAACTGATGCAATTTACTTATACAATAACACATTGACTGTCATTAAATTAGTAGCACTGAATTTTACTTTATTCGTTCTGAAATGAACTAGTCTATAGTACATGATCCAAAGTTCATTATAAAGTAATTAATGATAATTATTTATAAAATTCTGGTCTTTTATACAAATACACAAAATTGCAGTCAACGCGTTAATACTGTAGAAAATATTTTGTTAGTCCTTCTGTTAACGCCTAAAATTGTCTATAGAGTTCTCCAAGGGAAAAATGAAATAAGCATCTCGATCGAGCTCCTTCGATCGAAAGACAGTTTCTGCATCTAATCAGCAGTCTGTTAGTCGAGTGATTTGTAGATGGTATGATTTATGGATACTCGTGTAAACATAATTGATATTCACGATATTACGACGCGTTAACGCGAGACTAGTTAAAAAAACAAGTAAAAGCTATGTAAATGTAAAAACCGCTAAAAAAAGGAGGTCGAATACAAATGACGAGTCCGCTTGTTCTTCCCTGTTGGCAGGCTGCCGTGTGAAACGATTAAACCGTGCACGTGAACGTGCGAGTTATCGAAATGCTCGTTCACAAATTGGAGTGGTTAGATTTTGCCATGTATCATCGGTTTTCCTGGTTAAGTGGAGAATTACGAAGTCGACACGTTACGGTGTCACGCACTCTTCGAACACGGTTTAAACGTATTCAAATGCTTATCTAGATGATAGAAACTATACCAATGCAATTGGGCGGGTCCGTAGATTTCTATGCAAGTTTCTATGCCGTTCTCTGTGTCTACACATTTGTACAATTTTTATCGCTACGAATCTTCAGGCATTTACGACGCGAGCAGGTTCGTGGAATGCAAGGAAACGTACGCATTAATGAGAACTAGCAGAGGTTGTCTAATTATAAAAGGAAACTTATTGACGCATATCAAATAACATAAGAAAATGTAAACTTGCATACGAAGTGTGTTACAAAAATAACGGGAATTTTCATTTTTCAGACAAAATTTTTATTTATTCGACTACGTGAATGTTATCCTCTTCAAAATAGTCTTCATTAGATATTAGCACTTATGCCAGCGCTTCTTCCAATCCCCGAAACACTTCTGGAACTCGATCTTTCTGATAGCTTTTAGCTCTTTCAGCGATGAGCTTTTAGCTCTTTCAGCGATGAGCTTTTAGCTCTTTCAGCGATGAGCTTTTAATCTCGCCTGTGCTTGAAAAACGACGACTCTTTAAGGTTCTCTTTATTTTGGGGATATGGAGGCTGGGGCATCGTTACAGTGTTGGTTTTGGCCAAAAAATCACGAACAAGCAATGAAGTGTGAACATGTTCGTTATCGTGATGCAAAAGCGCTGATCGCACCTAAACACATCTTCTCGTAAGCTGACAATATACTAAACATCGAATACAACAACCAATATACAGACACTTTTCCGACATATTTACTAACACAAAAAAACTGACTTGAATCGGACTAATACAATCCGCGAAATTACAAAATTCCCATTACTTTTTGAACACACCTCGTATAAACCCGCAGTCTAGCGAGCAAAAATTAATTTACGTTTGTGACAAAAATATATGGATTAAAGTAACATAGTTGTACATCGTAGGAAAATTCAGTTATTGACACGCGGGTTAACCCTTGGCAGTCGAGGGGTGTCTCAGAGTCACCACTAAAGATTGCTGTACCATTATTCACAATATAGTTTACATTATTAAATATGTGCTGGTATCTAATCAATTACTACACATTTCAGTATTGTATGAGGTATTATATCAATTTCATATCCATAAAATGAAAAGAATTATACACAATGGAATTATTCTTGGTCGGAAAACGTTTCATTTTCAAATTAAAGTAGCTCCGACTTCAAAGGGTTAAGATGGTGTCAGCGTCGAATTGCTGGCTGACTTTGACGGCTCGGATTGAAGACTCCCTTGAGGAACGATCGAGAGGAGGCGTTCGGCAGCGTGTCGCCGCTGCAGGAAATCGCTTTACTCGGTTGTTGCTCGGTTGTTTGTCGGTTGTTGCTCGATCGAGGACGAAACGATCGCAGCCTCCGTAATGGACGCGCGAGTCGGCGCGACGCTACGCGACGCCGTTTCTCGTGCTCGAGGAAAGGAAGTCGAGGATAGGCGGAGTTCGCTCGAGCCAATCGTCGAGATGCGCGCCGCCCACGTGTCAGCAGTTCCTCCCTGCAGACTCCGTGCCTCCCGTGGCCTCCCGTGGCCTCCGGTGGCCTCCGGTGGCCTCCGGTGGCCTCCCGTGGCCTCGCACGATCCTCCGCACTTCATTCGAACGATTTTCCCTGAATTCCCGACACCGAAACACAATGGATGCCCTCCGGATGCCATTGGTCCACCGACGCCGATCAATACTCGGCCCGATCGTCCCTGATCTCGCCCCCGGAATCCCTAAAATTGGAAATATCACCTCCATTAAAATAGTGGAAGACCTCTACAGCGTCCCGACGCGTCGATAGACACTATATGTAGCAGTACTGTCTGTGCCGTCGGCAACTACGAAGGCGACGGGTTGCCTCTAGTTGCCTCTAGTTCAGTAGAATGATCCTCGTAGTCAGACACACCGAAACGAAACACAGTCATGGGTCTTCTCGAAGAGATGGACGCATATATTTAACTGTAATGTCAACGTGTTGAAAAAAATTACTATTTTATCTTAGTTTATAAAAATAACGAGAGTGTGTATATCTCCAAATTTTTAGAAATTTTTCTTATAATATACACCCAACGAAAGAAACTTGTTGAATAATTCCCCATGAATGCATCTTTACAATCTCAATAACCATAAATTAAAAATATTAGCACGCGGTCCCTTAATCCTAACGTTAATTTCTCCTGTACATTGTAAACAATTTCCCGTTTTTAAATAGAAGAAATCTTGACGTGCATGTCCATTGAATTCTTATAAAGCGCACACGATCGCGAAGAAAACTATTGGCACTTAAACCAGCGTCTAATTACAGTGTTTATATACGACCATAAGGATTAAAGCGACATCAAATCGATTTGATTAACCATTATAGCTATTACGTCCGTAATGGACTATACGGAGAATATTGAGTAAATTGATTCGATAGCATTATGAATTGAAAGCTGCCTGTGCCGATGAGCGTTGATAGATTGGATAACTATTACGACCACAGCGCAGACCACAGATTCGAAGATCTTGTTCGTTTTAATAAGCGATGCTAAAGGATGATTATGTTCGGTTACAGGAGGGTACAACCACTTACGCAGTCCCGTGTGCCAAGACGAGAACCAGAGAGACGAGACCTCACCGCCGCCACCGCATAGCCATAGCACTCAAGCCCCGAACTCTCATTCCAGTACGCCGAACAGCAACAACAATAACAATAACAACAACACCGCGAACAACGCGTACATTCATCTACGAAACTTGAATCAACTCAAAACGGAGTGTAAGTATACTGGAAAGAATCTGGATAATACGCGGCAGCAATCGGTTTTTACACGGAGCCCCTACTCACAATTCACTCAGTAGACAACGATAGAGAAGACACACAATTTTTAGTAAGAATAATTTTTGGAAACCGTGGCTGTGAGGATCTTTTAATAGATCCATTAGAATTTTGCGAATTAACGGAGAACAGCCCGTTGGAGGTTTTTAAACGACTCATTTTAATCAGAAAAATGTGACAAATATCTTGAGAAAGGTTGTATAAGAAGAAAGTTGGAAATGAAAAAGTTAGCATCGCATTGGTATTTTAAACAATACAATAAGTTTTGAATTTTTGCCGATCATCGCGGTCGATGTTTCTCTTTCTTTTTCACTTGCTATTATTATAAAGTTACTCCATATCGTCAATTAAACCACTAAATACAGTTGAAATTGTATCGTGTTTAGTGTCATTTTAATCATAAAAATGCCACAACTAAATTGGTGAAAGTCCCATAAAAAAATAATGAAAAATAAAGAAATTTAGTAATTGGACTAGTTGTGGTTCACACCGATATACCCGATGTTTACACTGCTCGGCGACCGAGGCAGCTCGAGCTTCTAGGCTCCTCGCGGGGTATGCTCCTCAGTGGAACGTGTAGGCGAAGTGACATAGAACGGACTCCTCCACCGGACTTAGAATGGGACTTTACTGTACTACTGTGTTTAACTTTCGGTTGCCTCAAGGTCCGCAGTTCGGCATGCATCGTTTTGCTATTGATAGTAACATTGTGAACGAATGAGATTGAAAGGAGTGTTCTCACGCGGAGCCCATCTGTGGCGTTCAGTGTGCGTTCTTCTTGCGTTGGGATTCGATTAGAACGCTTTGTAAAACGGTGGATGAATTTTGCAGCGACCTACAGCAATCACCATATAACGGAGCACCTGCAAGGGGGTGGCGCAGCATTGACGAGCGGCAATGATCTCGCGGGCACAGGGACCAACGAGAGCGAGCTCAGGGTCAGCCAAGCCGCCACGGAGAGCTACATGACACCCGCCCACTATTCCGGGTACGATGAGACCTCCGAGTACCATAGTCTGCCGCAGGATCATCAGCCGCCCCATCCCTACAATCTAGACGGCTCGCCAGAATTTTACAGCACCAGTGGAATTCAGCTCGAGCCGAAGTATCAGCCATCCCCGTTCAAGAACTATCCACGCGGTAATTATCTACAAAGCGATACTCCCCCTAGCAAATTATACTTACTGTAAATAAAGTCCTCAGTAGAATAATGCTTCCGGTACTCCCTCCAAGACAGATGAATAATCGTTATGAATGGCTGATTTGTCGAACAGGTCGCTACCACGAAGGGTACAGCGAGAGTGGATACGGACAGTACGATGCGACGCCATTCCAAACGGTTCCCGGAAGCGGAAGCGGCGGTGGAGCTGGCGGCGTCAGCGGGGACCAATGGGGCGTTGGTCCCATCGGGGAACACCTGTCCCATCATCCTGCGTTCCTCGCGGGCCTGGGTCCCAGGGACTCTTCTAACTCCCATCATCCCTCCTCCATCGGCAACAACCCCGATCAGAAGCCTCTTTTGCAGAGCGCGATGATCGCTGGTTATACAAGTGAGTATTGAGAATTGACACTGTTATCCAATCTTCTTGGTTAAGATGATAGATAGATGTTGAAATTGTACGTAAATTTCTAGACAGTGGACCCTGCTTCACCGGTTCAGGTCCCATCCAGCTGTGGCAGTTCCTGTTGGAGTTGTTAACAGATAAATCCTGCCAAGGGTTCATCTCGTGGACTGGAGATGGATGGGAGTTCAAGCTGACGGACCCGGACGAGGTTGCTCGTCGCTGGGGGATCCGCAAGAACAAGCCTAAAATGAACTACGAGAAGCTGAGCCGTGGTCTCCGCTACTACTACGACAAAAACATTATCCATAAGACCTCTGGGAAGCGGTACGTCTACCGTTTCGTCTGCGACCTTCAGAGTCTGCTAGGGTAAGTCTGCACTCGCTTGTAAAACGCTATAAAATATTTGTATTAAATTTCATTTTAAATAAAGAAACTCTTATTCGAATCGTTGAAATTTCGATGGAGCGAATGTACTAAACGAGAACCCGATTCGATTGCAGATACAGTCCAGAGGAGCTCCACGCAATGGTGGACCTGAAGCCAGAGAAAAAGGAAGAAGACTGAGTTTTTGTTACCGGGAATGTTGTTTAAGGACTGTATCGTTGATCGAGGAATATCTCAATTGATTCCTGGATATCGGACTGGAACAAAGACGAAACTCACCATGTAACGAACAATGTGTAAAACGAACAAACGATGGAGGAACAAGACCAAGACAGTGCGCATATCATCGCTGACGAATCAATTCTTTGAACACGTATTCCGGGGAGATAACACGGAGATCGCGCTCTCTCTCTCCGCGTTCAGGATATAATAAGAAAAAATAATCGAATCGGTCGTATGTACCAAAGACAGGGTCTGCATACCATTGGTGCCTAAAGATAATGAACAACAAAAAATTGTGAGAATTTGTTTCTAAGTGATTCATTTGCCAAGCCAGATTTTAGAAGATATTTATAGGAAATAACTCAACAATTTATACATATTATATATATGTATATATATATACATATATAGTATATATATAGAGTATATGTATATACTCATATATATGTATATATATATTTCTAATGTTACATGATTTCTAAGCACTACGTCAAGCCACACGATACGTCTAAATTATTTATGTATGTCCCCCATCATTTCAAACGTGCGTGTTATATCTCGTTGATAGATGACACCATATGTGATTGTTATTACTATAATTTTACTACAATAAAGCCATCAATACCATTTTATTAGACGGCGAGCTTTCAATCCGATATTTTCGACGCTTTTCCACGTGTATATTACTCGCTAAGTTCTTCTATTTTTTTTAGTATTATGAGTACCGTTTTTTCGAGCTCACTGCAACCGCAACAACAACAACAACAACCGTGAACACACTCGTTTATACTGTTCTCTTTCTCTCTCTCTCTCTCTTTCTTTCTCTCTTTCCTCTACTACTTTCTCGATGTGTCTGATGTGCGACCAGATCAGCCAGGTTCGAGGAAATTAGGATAATTAAGATCGCCTCGGGTGCGAAGAAAAGGTATGCTGTTAATTCTGCTGCGAGTTGTATGTTCTGTCGCGTGTTTCTTTCATAACGAAATCGTTTCGTTTCGTTGATCTCCATTATTTCCTAACGATTCAAGAAAAAATGTGAACAAATTCGGGGAAAAAGGCGACGTGCAACCAGTGTTCAAGATCACGTGCGCCTAAAATCATATTCGCGACAAAGAAAATCGGAACCACGTGTGCATCTGTGATGTTTAAACTGTCGGTGAATTATGCAGATTTCTTTCCTGACAACTCGCATGACGCGCCCATTCGAGGGTACAAGTGTTTTGGTATCGGTGACGCCATTTTCTACTCACCCTGGCAAAATATATCATCGAGAAACTATTCTTTCCGAAATTACTTCAAAATATAGTACGGATTAAATAAATGGAAAGTCCCAAGAAACGATTAATTTGTACTTTTATCGAATATAAAATAATTGTCCACTGTTGTGTGACAACAGAGATTGCTAACAGGATTTCTTCGGGACTTGGGAATTTTTGTACGAATATTTTATTTACGTATGACGAGTTTTATCGACCTGTTTGTCTCTACCGTTGACAGATATATTTTTTCACGCCGAATATACGAGTTACAAGTATGTTTTGCCAGGGTTAGTATTCGAAATACCGTCATAGTGCTCGCGATACCGTGTACACACGAGGAACGTCTGCTTTTCCGAGGAGAAAAAAAGAAAGTTGTTCGTTAAATCTTCCATGTATCACGACAGTGTGAGCCGAGAGACACAGCAATAACTAAAGTAGACGTTTTGATGGGATACTTTCGCGATCTTCATTGTATATATATATAATGTGTACACGTCCGATGCGTAGAACACTGGTCGATGCGTGTGTGTAGAGAGACGGGATTATCCGCAGGTAAATGTTAACTTGGTTAGCTTTTCTGCGTGATTCTCCGTATCTGATCGAGCGTATTTTTATTAATACTTCTTTTTTGTCTTTTTAATTATACATTGTAAAAACGTTGTTCTGTTGGACGTAATATTTGTAATAATATCGATTATATTGATACGTTACGACGAATGAGACCGGGAGGAAACATTTTTTACGCGCGTTACGTGCCCCAATGCGAGTACGTATGTAACTACGTATTTCTACGTAAATTAAGCTTCCCTTTTTAGTTGCGTTTTGTTGAACGTTCGCATGAAAAGTTGAATGATCTAGAAACGATGGTAAAACGACGTTCGATGGTAAGTGCTGATAAAAGACAAACTCAGGAACCGTAATTCGAGCTGCGCTGATTAGGAAAATTTCGTTAACACGTTCGTCGCTATGAAACGCCGATTCAAACTTTTCATTTGAGTGATTCATGAATGAATTTAGTTGTCAATTATTGAGATCATACAATCGTTAATCAGTGACTAAAAATTTTTGATCGATGTCGAATGGAATAAATAGAAGAGCAAAATGTATACATCGAATTTGTATAATTTATAATCATTAATGCAATTGATGATTAAGTACCTACTTTAGGTAACTGTGATTACATGTTCAGTTGAATTAGAACTTTAATCGTTAATTGCAATTGATAATGAAATGTTTCGATTGTGGTAGCTAATCATTGGTTGCATTGAATGTTGCCCAATTTCGATTTAGATAATGGGAGCAATTGAAAGAGGAGATCGACGCTGAGAAACGAACGGCGGCGAACGTGTTAACTATACCGATGCCGGATATATTGACATACCCGTTACAATTGTTAAGTTTTTCTACACGTAAGGCGAGAGTATAATTTCGGCACGCCTGTTATTAATTATCGGAACGTGGTCAACAGTGTAATCATTTTGAAGGCGACTCACGGACGCGAACGTCGAACGAAATCAATAGAAGTCATCACCGGTATATGCATTTCGAATTTCTACGAGCATCAATAGGGTACCACGCGTTACACGTACACAAACAAACACACACACACACAAACGCCGTCATTAATGATTCGAGGTCCTGTGCACACACAACTAAACGTTCGTAAAATTATATTCGAATACTCTTAGCCGGATAAAGACGAAACATTGAGAGGACTCGTTATCGTATAAAAACCCACGTATTCTGTGTGTAAAGTATGCGATCATCGTTTTCCACGATTTATGCGAAGCTGCAACAGCGCGACATGTGAAAAATTCTTCAGTAGTTGCAATAAAATAAAGAAATTTTTATAAATACGTCGTACACGAGGCTCGTTTTGCTTTCTACGTCCTCTTGACCAATCATCGTCGAACATGATTGAAGAAATTCAATAAAAAATAATATAATTGTTAAAAGAAATATTTGAGCATTAATATGTAACATATAAGTAACATATTTTATTGCTATTATTATATAATAATAATTATTAATAATGATATAATTATTATATAATACATATAATTATATAAATATATATATATATATATATATATATATAACTAGGGGGCTCCGACCCTTGTTCACTTCGCTCGCCAACCCTCGCAGCTTCGCCATGCGGAGTTTTTGCGTGACAGTACTATTTTATATAAATAGGAAGATATATACATATTACATATATATTATTGTGTATATTATAATTATACAATATAGTATATATGTATACATATATTAGTTGACGATATTTACAAAAAAATATTAATAAAAACGCGTGCCTTGTTTGACCTAGATGATCTAAGCAAACCTTCGATCGTCGATTGTACAAATTGTAAATTTGATCGTAAAAATTAATCAATTAAATAATGAGTCATTTGGAAGTTAAATCTTCTTTACCGACTCTCGGTAATCTACGAGGCGACAGCCTATTTACTGATTTGAAACAAGACGCGCGATTGGTTTCGGATAGTCTATGATCGAACTCAGTAGGGAGAATATCGTAAAAAATTAATAATATCAGTTAATAAAGATGACAACCTCGATAATTGCTGCGTCGAACGTGACCGATCTTCCAGAATGTGTACTAGAATTGGTAAGCGAATCAAATTTGTAAGTAATTACAATGATTATTCTGGTTTCGAATTCTTCAGGTAATGAATTCGTTAAACGCCGAGACAACGGCGATCGCAATAAGGCTTCACGCGGAGAAACGAAAAATTCAAGTAGTAGATAACGGCGTAGGAATTGCGAGAGATAGATTAACAGCTTTGGCAGAGTATAATGATTGCAGCGTTCGTTCGAATGTGCAAGACATTTGCAACACCAGAAAGCAAACGCTTGCAAATATCCGTAGACTGTCCGACGTTATGATAATCAGTTCCAGACATCGAGATTCCTCTAGAACATATATGAAGGTATGATTATATTGTAATCATTACGCTCGTTGAATGCAAATTCAAACTCTTCTTATATTCGCAGGTGTTCAGAGTGTGTCACCCGCCAGAAATTATCGAAATTCAAAAAAGACCATCCTGTGGAACGACAGTGAGCATATACGGATTTCGCGAATTAACATTTCACAAGTGGAACGTACCGTTGATGTACTTCATCGTTGGAAGCATTGCCATAGTTAATCCTTACGTAAAAATTAACATTGATTTATTGTGTAGACTGAATATTTCGTTTGCTATGGATTGAGGACCTATATTGTGAAGATCGTCCTTCAAGCTCAATTATATTTAAATATATACTCTTGAACGTCCTTGAACGACCTTCATAACGTAGACCATCGTATATTCGTCTTGAAACGCCCTATCAGAATACAAATGAACATATCAGCCCTTTTAAACAAACAGGATTGATCGGGACGTTCTCTATAAAAAATCAGTGTCACCAGATTAGGGGCCTCTCAAATTCTAGTTGGTTTTATCCAATGCATTGTTTCCTATTATGCATAGCAAGGAATTTTCTATCATTAATACAGTGATTCCCACTAATATTCGGACACTCTTAAAAAGACGATAACTTTTTAAATATTGGACCATACGATTTGAACTTTTTTAATAAATTAGAAAAATTAGTTTGCTATACAACGCGACAAAATACTAAAAGTTGTATTTTGCAACTTTTCATGTGTGCTTATATTCTGAGAATTTCATCAAAATTGGTCGACGTTGCAATGAGCTACAAACGTTTAAAGATGGTAAAACTTGCAATTTATTACGATTTTCGGCCTCTAACTCCAATAAATCTAAGAGAAATATGAACTTTCACAGTCCATATAATTGACACAGATCTACAAAACGTATTTTTTAAATTTTCAATATTGGCCCACTTAAAAAAGTTGTACAATGCAACTTCTAGTATTTTTTCTACGATTCCGACCAATTGCAATTTTTGAAAAAATATCTCTTGTAATAAACTAATTGCTTTAACTTCTGAAAAAAAGTTCAAATCGTATAATCCAATATTAAAAGAGTCATCATTTATTTTAGAGCGTCCGAATATTAATGGTCCGATCTGCTTCAAATGCTTCATACTATTGTGCAGGTATCATTCTCGATTAGAGATGACCAAAGAGAAAGGGTTATCATGGCAATCACCAAGCCCCATGAACCCATAGAAATTTTTCAACAGCTACATGGTAACCAAGTATCATTGGATAATCTGTGGTACATAAGAAACACGAGCGAAACTCGTGTGAAGTTCTGCGCATTCATTGGACTAGCTAACACGAAATCAAATGCTCTGCAGTACATCTTCCTCAATAACAGACCTGTCCATTGTCCATTGATTATCCGTATGATCTCAGCTGCCTTTGTTCGTAGATTAAGATGTTTTGCTGAAGCAACACATCATCAAATACCAAAGAGAAAGTCTGTCTTTATTTTGTTGTTCATCTCGTGTGGAGAGTACATTTTCACTATGGAGAACAAGAAGAGGACCTTGATTTTACCTTCTGTTCAGAATTTATTCCTTGGTATTCAAAATGAGATACTGAATATATTTCTCAACAATACCATGCCTCTTTCTAATAGTCTCGCGAAGAATATTAGAAAGCCTAAGCATTTGATATACAGTTGTTTAAACGGCGAAAATGGTGCTACACTCTTTGAAAGAACGCCGACTTCTCGCAAACTACACCCCCAAAAAAATTGCATAAATTGCATACCGCGCTCAGTCTGCCATATTGTCCAGGAAGAAACCACGAAGATTATAGTTCCATCCCTTCGGGGAACCACGATCGATGCACAGAATCCTCTGTATTATTCCGATGCACTAAATATCGACAACGATAATGGACAAAGTAAAGCACTGTGCGAAATTAATCGAAGTCAAATAACAATGAGTCAAGTAATCCATATTCAAAAGATTACTCCTGGTTCTATTGCATTCACGCTTTCCGAGTGGTCCAACTGGACCTATCCCGACAATAAATCAAACAGGTTGAACGAACCGAAGAAATTCGATGGCTCTGTGCAAGTTTATAAACGCTTTGATTTCTTGCCAAAGAAATTGCACAAACTTTTACGAGGCAACACGAAATTGACGAGAACCGACGTCCTGAAGGAATGGAATGGAAGCGATTTGACCAGTAAATTGATATCTGGATTGCACAGTAACTGCAGTTTACATTAACACTTCACCTACCGGAAGCTTATTAATAGGATTTTCAATAATTGTCCTATACCAAAAAAAAGCGTAGAAACACAATGAAAATTGCTGTTGCTATTGAAGGTTCCATTAAGAAATGTTTAGCAATATGCCATAGATTTTTCAAAATTATGCAATAATCACCGGTCGGTAATGTGTTAACATACATAATTTGCTTAATTATTAGTTGACAACATGACTGGTGCACGTGAAATCGTTAAAATGCTTTCAGTTTCAGATGTACTGCTGCACCAGGAAATAGATGTACGTCCATGCAAGGCTAGTCAACGATTCCATGAGTTCAAGCTGAAGAAAGACCTTCTAGAATTCGTAAAAGTACAATCTCAATAATCGTAAATTAAAAATATTAGAACCCGTAATTTTGACGCCCCGTGAATTTGTACTACCAAGTAATACCATTTTCAGATATTGGGTCAGATGAACAACGAGTTGATAGTAGGATTAGCAGTTCAGGATAATAGAAAAGTGCTGCTGTTGATGGACCAGCATGCCATTCACGAGAGAATACGATACGAGACTTTGCTCCACGGTAAATATAAAGACATCTAAGACAAAGCAAGATACTTCAGACCATCGAGTTAGCTGCGAGATCTTGTACTATCAATAGCGTGTTAATTTACAGTATACAAGACGCAATCTAGAAACCAGCTGATCTCCATCAAACTGCAAGAGCCCATTACTATACAGTTACCCGCAGAAGAGTGTGGTTTGCTTCTAAAAAATCGAAAGCAATTGAAAAGATTCGGGATAGGTTTCAGTACCACAAATGACAACAAAATAGTGGTGCGCACGGTGCCAGAATGTTTAAAGAAATACAAATACCGCTACGACGACGTCAAGCTGCAGTTCAGCGTGCAAAATCTCTTGGACGAAATGCTAGGAAACTTTCAAAACAATAGGTGCCAGGAATCGATCGATCTGCCGGTCACCATTCACAATGCAATTGCGGCGGAAGCTTGCCACGGTGCGTAAGCTCTGGGTTACTTAACTTAAGTTATTTGCCACTTTCCACCCTACACAATAGATGCCATTTTGTGGGACCCCTCTCTTTTTCCATAAATTCTTTAAATCTCACTGTTTGCACCTTTGGAGTTGAATTTAGAAATGTTCCACCTTATTGAAAACCCTAGATTCTAAATTATTCTTGCAATGTTAGCATGCAAAGCATGTTGCTCATAATCCTATAGGGGTTTTATAGCTTATCAAAAAAAAAGTTACTTGCCAGTGTATACACACCCGTAGAATATGGTCAGAGTAAAGTACACAGCATAGAAAACGTAAATACTTAAAGAGTATATTTTTTAGTAGGAAACATCGGTACAAGAATAATCTCATTTGTTTTTATGCAGCTTCGTATTTACTATCACCTAATGACGGAGTATTTTAGGAGCTGTCAAATTTGGGGATCGGCTAACGCTGCAAGAATGCAACTGGCTGCTGACGCTGTTGCGACAGACAAAAGCACCGACGCGTTGCGCTCATGGGAGGCCATCCATAGTGCCTATAATGGAGCTCACCGAGTCCGAAAAATGGGGCAAGAAAACCACTCAGGTATGCATTACACGCTACTATTACATACTTCTTTTTACAGAAAGTTGTTCGAACATTTCCAAGCATGCCTTTTACACATTCCATCTCACAAACTCGATCACATAGAAACACTTACATCACCCTCGCATTAGAACATAGCAGACATCTAATATGCACACTATTTTACAAAAGCAATAATGTATGCACTCGATCTAACAGATACATACATATATATATATACTTAATTAATGTATAGTATTCCATTTCAAAGGGGTAAACTAAATATCAGGGTATGCGGAAATCAAAATGTCTTTCCCGAAGTAGTTGATTCTGCTCACGTAGATAGTGAACTCCTTTCCTCCGAGTGAAACTGGGCAAGGGTTGTTCGGTCGAGTGAAGAAGCACATCGTGTACATTGCAAACTCCAATTCGGGTGATGTGCCGACGAATACTGTGCTCACTGGTTGCACTATTCCATTCAGGCTCGAGCGCAGCTTCACGATCGCTCCCTTCTGCAATCGTTATTAATTTATAGTACAAAGGATCCTGGAACTATGAGCTTACAAATAAGAACATGAACCCGTCAGTGGGCTTCGTACATGTTTAACGATTAACACTCGAACGGCGGATCATTTTTACAATTTTATAATTGGAGATATTTAGGACTATTTATCAATATTTTAAAACACACTTTTGGCGGTACTTCTTGTAGACATTCTTCAGCCATTCATTTAATTTAATTGCGAGAAACTATGTGTAATTAATAGACAGCGGATTTTATGCCTTTATGGCAAAAATTAGTAGTTGTTATATTATTTTCAACCAATTAAACATATTAACAAAGAAAATAAATTTCTATATCACTTCAGTTTGTTTCAATTCAGGTAGATAATTTTTATTTTGCATAAAGATCCGCTGTCCAGTAATTAAATAACGATTTTGATACTCTGTGTCAGAATAGGCCAAGAATCGACCAAGGATTAAAGATAGTAGACAACTCACATCGCCCAGCTTGGCTTCTTTCAGGTATCCAATATAGTTCAGCTTGTTCGCAGCCTCCTGCTTGGCATAGTAGATCCAATTGTGTAGTCCAAGGATGTCCGTGTCGAACTGTTCAGCCAGAAACACGGTTTCGAAACCGGAGCTGGACGCGTCTCCGTCGATTCTCTTGAACTGAGAGAACCAGATGCGCTTCATGGTGTCCTTGAACTCGTACTCATCGTCCGGAATGTATCCTTTGTCTGCCAGGAACTTCATGGTAGACTTGATGATGTCGGTATCCGCGATCTTGTCGAGAAGTTCCGATTCCTCGCGGCGCTCTTCAGGGGTGACAGTCTCTTTCGTTTTGACATCCAGCTCGTAGTTGTCGAGTAGAGCTATCACTGCCTTCACGGTCGGAAGATCGTAGGCCTCGGCTTTCACGTCCAACAATCTGAAACAGGCACGATCACCAGTGTTGCTCCACGTCGGCTTCTCTTCTGTTTGGATGTGTTAACACTTTATCTACCGACAGCCTATCAAACCTTCTGAGGCACCATGAAAAATTACTGTACTATAATTCGAAGCAATTTCCGAACGTCCGAGTTCCGATTTCCTAGTAGCTTCGAGTGCAAAGGGTTAATAGGCTCTTGAATAATTTTGCTGTACCCAAATGGATGCTTAAAAATGTTCTTTTACACAGTAGTCCCAAACGAAATTAGGTTAGTGGGGATAAATAAATAAATTACCTTATTGGGGACGAATTGTAGGTTTACATAAAGGATCTATTCAAAAATCCTCAGCCATGGGCCAAGACTTCCAGAACTTATTAAACAAGATGATAATGCCAAATGAAATGCCAGATGAAAGCCAAGCTATTCGAACGTCCCGATACGTACGGTTCGGACGCAGAATCCGCGGTGCTCTCGTCCGTCTTCTGCCCCTGCAGCTTCATGGTGATCTGCGAGAAAGCGTTGTTGTCCTTCTCCTTCTGATACAAGCTCTCGGTCAGTTTTTTGAGGTCGTCGTTCGAGGTGACGAATCCTAGCGGATTAGGGTTGTTCTGACTGGATTCCTGAGAGTTGGAGTTCGCGGGTGGGGAGTTGTTGGTTCCGGGGTTGTTCTGTTGAGTCTGTGGAGCGTCGGCAGCAGGTTGTGCCGACGGTTGAGGTGCGGGTTGGCCTGCAGGTGCAGCAGCAGGAGCAGCAGCTGGAGCAGCCGCTTCTCCAGGAACTGGTGCGGACCCGTTGTAGTAATTGTTGTAAGTGATTTGGGTGTTCGAGGCGGGTTGTCCAGCAGCACCACCACTGTGGGAGCCATCGCTGCTTCCTCTGTTGCCGTAGATTCCTCCGGGTATCAATCTATTCACCGCAGCGTTCACGCCGGCGCTGACTCCAGCGAAGACGAATGCTTCCTTCGCCAGCTGCCCGATTCCTGGCTTCGAGGATTGTTGCAGCAGGATCGTCTGCTGAGGCGAAGGTGCCACAGAGCCGAACGCAGATCCGTAGGACGGCTGTCCCAAGCCACCCACAGGAGCGCCGTAACCATGGCCCACAGGAGCGCCGTAACCATGGCCCACAGGAGCGTTGTAACCATGGCCCACTGGAGCATTGTAACCAGAGCCCACAGGAGCGTTGTAACCATGGCCAACTGGAGCGTTGTAGCCAGGGCCCGCTGGAGCGTTGTAACCATGACCAACTGGAGCGTTGTAACCAGGGCCCGCTGGAGCGTTGTAACCATGGCCCACTGGAGCATTGTAACCATGGCCCACTGGAGCATTGTACCCTCCTTGACTCGGGTATGATTGACCAGCAGGGTAGTTAGGGTTCGAGGGTGGCTGGCGCGGGTATCCACCTGCAAACGATCATCCATTTAGCCGCTAGGTATTTATCATTAGTAACCAGAGGATCTTTATGCATTTATGGCATACGCAATTTTGTGGAATGCAAGAAAACATTGGTGTTGTTACCACTAAACATACCGATCACAGCAACCAACTTGTATTGATTCATAAGAATGACGATATTGAATTTATTTAGAATCATTAGGAAATTTAAAACGTAAAATTGACGTTGAACAGGACAATACAATACCTGAAGGCTGGTACGACGACTGCACGTTCGACGCACTTGTTTTGGAGGATTGCTCATTCACAGGGGCAGAAGGTTTGACAGGTTTGGTTCCACTTGAAGCTGTCGATCAAAGGGTTAAAGAGTTTAAATGTTCACCGTTCTTTGTGACCCATACATGGGAGACAGAACTGCGAACGTTAAATCGATTCAGAAATTGTAACAAGCAAGACAATTCGCTGTCCGACACGAGGACTCGACCTACAGGTCTGGGTCAATCGAGAAACTCAATATTGGTTGATCGATCGACAATCGAGCCCGCTGTGCGATGCAATCGCGCCCGAGCTGTGCGGACGCGATGATTACAACCGACTAAACACTAAACCTAACACGCACAAAATAGTGACTCCCATTAATATTCGCACGCTCTAAAAAAAATTATGGCTCTTTTAATATTGGACTATACGATTTGAACTTTCTTGAGAAGTTAGAGCAATTAGTTTACTACACGATGTGAAGATTGTTTCAAAATTTACTATTGGTCGGAATTCTAGAAAAAATAGTAGAAGTTGCATTGTACAACTTTTTTAAATGGGCCAATATTGAAAATTTAAAAAATACATTTTGTAAATCTATGTCGATTATATGGATTGTGAAAGTTCCATCGAAATCGGTTGATGCGGGAAAAACCGAAAGACATTGAAAGATGTAAGAATTCTTAAATTTATTGCAATTGAAAAATCGTAAATAATGCAATTTTTACCATCTTTAAACATTTGTAACTCATTGTAACGTCAAACGATTTTGATGAAATTTTCGGAATATGTCTATGTGATACAGATCTACGAAACATGTTTCCTAAATTTTCCATATAAGACCACATAAAAATGTTGCAAAATACAACTTTTAGTATTTTCTCTGCAATTCCGACAACTTGTCCAATATTAAAGTAGTTATCGTCTTTTTAACAGTGTCCGAATATTAGTGGGAGTCACTGTATACTGTATACATATAAAATTGGAACGCCGTGTGAAAATGGATAGATTGAATTTGCTTAAACTTTTTATGGTTTTTATTGCAATATGTGCTGAAATGAAGAAATCAATTCAGTCGTTTCTTATTAAAACATTTTTATAATTTCACTAACTGTGAAATAGAAAACCGGCAGTTCGACCGTGGTGGTTTTAATGCTAAAGTTAAATGCGAGAAAGATAGCAGCACGCGAAGATAAGGACGGGGAAACCGTGTCATTGTCCCCGGTGATTAGAAGAGCGTTAATTACCTTGAGTTTGGTGCTTGGAGGACTGAGAGTTTGACCCCCTTGTACCAACTAATTTCGTCCATGATCCTCCTCTAGAGGTAGTTCTTGTTCGCCCTCTGGTCGATTTACCGGCTAGAACGTTCGCTGAAAACATGCAAAGAATCACAAGTTAACGATTCGCTCTGCAGAATATTTCAAAGCAGCAATTTTTCAAACGCGAGGTGAATCCGTGCGAACGGAATTACCGGTCGCTGGAACCAGCAAACCGTAAAACGAATGGTATCACCGAATACAATCGTTTCCACAATTACGTATTCGCTTGATAATCAACGGTGAACCGCACGATGCGTTTCAAAGAAATCCACGATGGTGCCCCTCCGTGGTTGCACACGAACGTACAAGATGTATAAAAAGTACTGGTCATCTGTCCTAGGGGTGAATCTACGCCTCTGGATCGGTGGATATTTGAGAAGAAAAGCGAATAATAATAATGACGGAAATCGAGATGGCAATACCTGGTTAACCATTTTGTATATAAAATTCTCTTTCCCATTATTTTATAGCTTCAAATGCACGATCATATTCTGTCTCATCGATACGGTCAGGTGGACTGTAGTAGTAGACTTTTGTCTATAGGTATAACTCCACGCAATCAAGAGAATCTTATACACAGAATGGTTAACCAGGTATTGCCACCTCGATTTCCGGCATTATTATTATTCGCTGCGAAGAATGTTTATATAAGTTTAAATGGTTTCGACAGATAGCAAAGACAGATAAAAATAGGGTTTTTCAGTACCCAAAAGCGCTAGATAAAAGGTCAATCTAGGCCGCAATCGCTCTCAACAGTCCTGTTTTTACGTTTACGAGGCGTAGTTTGCATTATTCGGAAGGACAAAGCTCCACTTGTAGCTATTTTCATGAAACTGCGACAGCGGGTAAACTTCTCCTTGCGCAACCAGAAATTTTTGCCTTTCTTCTATAAATGGATTCTTACTTGGATTTCTCACATCTTCTCGTCCAAATCTACTGAATGACATAGGAAAAAGGTAAACATTTAAAGGAGAAGGGCCAAAATTTCTGGTTACGCATGGAAAAGAGAGGCCACAACAGCTGCATGCTGCCGAATAATGTTAATTACGCCTCGTAAACGTAAAAATGGGACTTTTGAGGGCGACTGCAGCCTAGATTGCCCTTTCATCTAGCGCTTTTGACTACTGAAAAAACTCATCTTTGCATTATCGAGAAATGAGAAGACGCATCTCGCACCCTTGTAATCCTGGGAACGAGTCTACCCCTTTAAGACGTATTCGCGTAAATGGAAGTGTACTGTGATCTGACAGAGGAACAGAAGAATCTGAAAAATTTGTAAGTACCTATACTTGACATTAGTATTTTATAATTTATGATTAGTATTCTTATGTATAACAGTAGATGTAAGGTTTTCTCTTGTATTTGACAGCTTCAAATGTATGATCTGAATGGACAAGAGAACGATGACTTGGTACGGCTTAGCGACGAATGTTCCTTTAAATTTCGAATGTCCACAGATCCAGACGTGAAGATTCACCCGTAGGACGGTTGACCATTACTTTTTATACACCCTGTACACATATAAGTACGAACACGCGAAATTTTCGCGATTAGGAGAGCGGGAGCGCGAGCGCGCGGGAATTGCGAGTCACGCGGCGAATATTTCATAATCTCCTGCCCACTGATCGTTCGACTCGCTGATCATTCCATGATTGATCGTGATACCGAGTCCTAACAATCTCTAACAATCTGCTAAATAAAATAATGATATACTGGTAACGCGATTATCTCCATCGAGCGCGTTCTCCATCTGCGCAGTCCTCGAACTGATGGAAACAGCGATATCTTTTTATTATTTCTGTGCGTTGTTGACCCTAGGTCTCGGCTTTCTACAGCTAGTCAAATATAAGTATCTTCAGTGACCGTACCAACGTGTACTATCGAAGCAGTCGCAGACCTTTTTATTATTTTATTTTACGTCGCTTCTTCAACTGCTATGGTTACATACTAAGGTACCAAGCCTCCCATTTTCGTCGAAAAACGATTTCTAAGTGATTTAAGGGAGTAGACTATTTTTTCCAGGATTGCAAGGGTGCGGGATTCACGTTCTCATTTCTCGATAATACAAAAATGGGGTTTTTCAGTAGTAAAGACGCTAGATAAAAGATCGATCTAGGGCGCTATCGCCTTCAAAAGTCCAATTTTTTCGTTTACGAGGCGTAATTTGCATTATTCGGCAGCATATAGCTATGATAATAGCTACATGCGCAGTTGTATGCTTCCGAATAATGCAAATTACGCCTCGTAAACAAAAAAATAGGACTTTTGAGGGCGACAGCGCCCTAGATCGATCTTTTATCTAGCGTTTTTGAGTACTGAAAACCTCCATTTTTGTATTATCGAGAAATGAGAACGCGAATCCCACACCCTTGCAATCCTGGAAACGAGTCTAACGCCTCTACGATTTCACTTTTATATAATACATAATGCGTTATATTCTCTACAGGATTTGCTTTTCCGCTCCGAGATCCAACGGTGGTGGACAACGGGCCGGATTTATTTAAACGTCATTTTTAATGAGGAACAGACGTAAACATTTTAGCATCGGCAAGAAATTACATTTGCCGTATCGACCCTTTCAATTGAACGATTAGATAAAGCTTTTTACTTCTAAAAATATTATACTGCGGATAGAAGTGGGGAGCGAACTCTTTCTTCGAATTATCGCCATAAATGAGAGCCATTTAGCTTTTCTCTAGCTCTAGATTGAACGTTACGGAGATTACGTTGCATAAGCCTTTTTTCCGCAGTGTCGAACTATAAAGCGTTATCGCGACTTAGTACAAGCTTCATGTAAAATCAACGTAATTACTAGACACTGCGGATCTTTATGCATTTACAGTAAAATTGAGTAGATGAAATTCGAAATTGTTGAGGAATTTTCAAAATTGAAGATGTCAATACATGATTTCTCCTCCGTTAAAATCATCAAGGGAAGAAATAACAATCATTTTAGTTTCTATTTCTTGCAATCGATGTAGACAATTTTTATTTTGCATAAAGATCCGCAATCTAGTAATTATACTCAAGTATGAACAGCTAGCTGAATGAGAAAACGCCGGAAGTAATTACCCGGACCATTTAAAACGCGATTTACGCCTACTTTATGTAATCTTTCGCAAATCTAGCCAGAAATTCGAACGACGGTACTGAGAAGATCTAAAACGTCTGTATCAATAAAACTTCATGCTAGAACCCGTTTAAGTAGAGCAATATTTCCATGAATAATAAATGAACAAATACTGCTCCGAGAAAAATCCCCGAGGACAAAGAATTGACATACATATTCGTTGCCGGTAAAGCAAATTCAAAAATTTTCCCTAACACGAAATTCTTTTAGAACGGTGTCTTCGCTCAATAATATTTCGAAATACATAATTTTTTACTCGTTTTAATGACAGAAGCCTGTAGCAACACTAGGTTTACAGGACCCGTGAAAATAACGGATTCTAACATTTTTAAATTGCGATTGTAAAAGATGCATCCATGGGAAATGTCAAAATTGGGATAATCTCTTGCTATTTCTATAGAGTACTGTAAAATAATCCGCAACGTAAAACCGTGAAATCTCGAAAATCGTGTCTAGGAGTATCCGTCACGATACGGCTTTGTGTACTTGTTTACTCGGGCACGATTTCGTGGGGAGTTAGTCACGGGACACGTCATCGCGATGAATTCTGCCGACGAAGCACTACTGTGGAACAGTGCATGTACCGCGTTTCCAGAGAACCGCTTTAAATTCATTAGGAGCTCAATGTCATCCACATGGCCGCGACTTTCTAGAACCGGCGAATCGCTTCTGCGACGTACACACCGCAGCTTCTCAAGTCCCATTAACCGTAGACAAGTGAATAATCACACGCGTGTTGGTGTCCGGGTACCGGAGCAATTTTCCCTTCGCTGATCTCGTTACGAACTATTTGATGCAATTCCGCGTTGTAAACCAATTAAGGCCGATTTACACATGTCCGTGATATATCAGTAATTTGTTATTCTTATTTCGCGCGTGGCTCCCCTCCAACGAAACTCTTATTATGTATAGGACAAACTAAAGTGTCCAGCAACGCGGAACATTGATACGGTGTAAACAGGATTTGTCGATTTATTTTAGCGGGTCTTGATCCCGTTGGGGATTTCTCTTTTAAGAAAGTTTCCGCGTCTAGCAGCGAGTCGACTCGAACTTCTTTTATTACAAGCGACGGATACCTGGTATAGATCCACAGATAATTAGTGTAGATCGCGCGAATCGATCCTCGGAAGTCGGAGATACGAACGCCCGCACAGAACGGATCGTTTTCGAGAAGGAAAGATCGTTTTTGACTCGATTTCCACTTACCAACCAAAATCAGCGCGAACACCGTGAATAGCAGCAGCTTGTAACGCATGTTGCGTGGTTATGTGTTTTCTTGATTCGAGCTGTATCCTTTGGTCGACTCACTTGTCAGATTGTACGCGATGTAGGATCTCCACGAAGATCAATGCTGACTGTTCAATGGCTGGCCGGTTACTGAAACGCTTCTAACCGGAAACGCTCACTCTTACACACGCTTCAACTCCGTTCGATATGGCAACGTCAGTCCGAGGCACCGAGACCTTTCTCCTTGCATTGATCTTCGAGGCGATCGCGATCGTCGAGTGGTAGGGATCCAAGCGGTCTAGCGGCGGGAATTATTCGTGGAACTAGAGGAACTCTTGTGCAAGGCTTGAACGCTGTTGTGATAACGACATTAAAATTCGCCATACGATGCGGGAATTCCATATACATTTATTCCTTTTTATTTGAATAAGTCGAGAATGATACTAATAATCATCACTCATATTTTCGTTATAAATTCATCAAGTCCGCAGTGATGAACCTTCTTCACGAACAACTGTTTCGAAAACCGAAGTTTCTAACTTTTGTGTGCATAGTTTTTACCAATATTTATTCTCTTTAAGAAAGTGTTTAGACACACGCTAGATTATTCAAGATTAAAATTTTAATAAAGAGACGTTTCGATTCCTTATTTTAAATTTTTATTGCATTTTATGAAAAATGACATATAAAAATACAATATTGTGAACATAATTATAGATATTAAACTTCAGCAAATATTTTCCTGTGCTTTCTGCATACTTCAATGTTTTTTTAACGTTTTAGCTACTCGATGACGAGTTAAATGTCTTTTGGAAATAGGAGATCAAGCTTTCAAAACATCCGTTTAAAAAGGATTCTCTATTATAATCGATCATGTTTATCAATCACCTGGCATTTGAACCCTTCATAACTGTATAATTATAATTGTTTGTTTTATGTTTTAGAACAAATTAAATTTTAAATCATTGAAGTCACGCGCTAACAGGAAAATTTGAAGATACTCTTGGATTCAACAAATAATAAGATTACTGGCAGCGCTCTTGTTTTGTTTAAACATATTTCTGTTACTGTTACGTTTGGAAATATTAATATAGAACATTTATAATAAGATTTAATGTTACAAAGTTCTTCGAGAACTTGCACTGTTATCCATAACAATTTAATTGAAAATACAACATATTGTGAGTTTCGTTAAGGTGCACATCCATGAATACAACACCAGTTTTATCTTAGAGAATCGGGAGACCAAGATCCATTACCAAGTTTCCGAAATACGTAAACGAATGGGTGTAAATGTTGGATCTTGTTCCACCGAGCGAAATCGGGCATGCACCGTTCGATCTCGCGTAATAGCATATAGTATACAAAGACATTTCCAGTTCGGGCATGGTGCCCACGAATATTGTCGCGTTTGGTCTCATGATTCCGTCCATTTCGAAGTTCAATTTCAGTAGAGAGGCGGTCTGAAAAATAAATTATGCAAACTTATAAAATCGGTGACAATTTCTACATTCCATACAGGGTGGTTCACCAGATATTACCACCTCGATTTTCGTCATTATTACAATATTAGAAAGATGCATACTTTGGTGTTGTGAGTTTTTTTTCCAACTGCATCGATTGATGTGTTAAAAAGTATATAATTCCATTTTAAAAAACGAAGTTGACCTTCATATGACCTTAACGCGTTCACCCACGAATAAACTAATAACACCAAATTATGCCCCGTTCGGCACCATTCAATTCTTATCTGAAACATTTTTCGGTAGGACTAACAGCAGCGATGAAATCAATACGTCAAAATCGGGTGAGATACCCTGTATAAACATCCTTCGCTACGAATAAAAGTAATGACAAAAATCGAGGTGGTAATATCGGGTGAACCATTCTGTATAGTGGTATTGTCTACTCGATTGCTTACAGTTCCAAGTTTCACTTGATCCACGTAGCCCATGTAATTGATACGCCCCGAGGACTCTTTGTTCGCAAAGTACAGCCAATCTTGTACGCCAATGATCGCCGTTCCATAATTCTCTGACTCGAAAACGCGTTCGAATCCGCACGTGCTTCCGCTAAAGATCGTGAACCAGATGCGGCGAAGCGCGTCCTTTCTTTCGAAATCATCGGGATCGATAAACCCTCGATCACCTAGCCAATTCATAGCCGCCGCCATCACGTTAGTATTCAGATAAGTATCTATCAAAAGGTTCTCATGTTCTCTTATTTCCTGTGTGCGATTCACCTTATTCCGAAAATCGTGCTCGTACTTATCATACAAAGTATGCGTTACATAAATCGAAGGGTAGTTCAATACAATCGGATCTATCTTGAACAATCTGTAAAATCAAGTTCAATACATGTCACCGGATATTCGAAACGATAATTAGCATAGATAATTATCAAATTGCGGATCTTTATGCAAAATAAAAATTGTTAGCGTTCACTGCAACGCGTAGAGAGAAATAAAGTTGTAGAAGATGTATTAATATTCGTAAATTCGTTTAATCATTCCACTGTACGAAATTGCACGCACCTATTTTTGTTATTAATGGATAGAGATCCGCAGTCTAATAATTATTTTGACTTACGGTTTTCTAGCTTCGTCGGTCACGTTGGTCGTGTTGGACGTGGAACGTATCTGCAAATCCAGTTGGATATATTTCGATATGTCAAGCGACATGGCGAACAGGTCTTCCGTTATCTTGAAGATGTCATTATCAGAAATTTTGTAGAAAGAATTGTCGACGATGCTGGGATCAGTAGATGAGTTAGTTTGGTTTGTTGCTGTCGGATTAGACTGCTTTGCATGATGATGATGATAATGATACATAGGTACAACGCTGTGCCCACTTGTACTGATTCCAGCAGGAGCAGAAACATCAGCGCCGTTAACAGTAGCACCGCCGCCGTTAGAAGTAGTTCCACTTATTGGAGTGGAGCCTCCGTGAGCAATCGACGGATTATTACTAGAAATGGTTCCTTGTGGTACAGAGCTACCTGCTGTACTGTCCGTCCCAGATGGAGTATTAAAATAGTGATTGTTATACGTGATCTGAGTTGTGGACGTTGGACTGCTGGCTGGATGGCTTTCAACATAGTGAGTATGAGGATTTATCAATCTATTCACTCCTGCGTTGATCGTTGAATAGACAAGCGCCTCTTTAACCATCTGTCCTAGACCCCGACCAGAATCCTGCTGCACCATCAGCACGGTTTGACCGGGTACAAATGGTTGCATCGCGGGTTGCGCGAACATTTGCGGCTGTTGTGGATAGTAAGTTGGTCCGGACGCACCGTGGATATTCCCGGAAGGATGCAGAGAGTACGGATTTCCCATAGGCATCGAATTTTGCTGATGAATCGGAGGAATGGAAGATGGATACACGTGCTCTTTGAATCCAATGGGAGAAGTTGCGGAAGCTTGCGACGTCGGGTGATTAAGAGTTGGAGAAGGATGGCTCCATGGAGGATAGGTTTGCTTTGGGGCATTCGGTTGGTTGGTACCAAGGTGAGGATTGCTCCATGGAGGATAGGTGTGGCTTGGGGCATTCGGTTGGTTGGTACCGAGGTGAGGATTGGTCCATGGAGGATAGGTTTGCCTTGGGGCATTCGGTTGGTTAGTACCAAGGTGAGGATTGCTCCATGGAGGATAGGTTTGGCTTGGAGCATTCGGTTGGTTGGTACCAAGGTGAGGATTGCTCCATGGAGGATAGGTTTGGCTTGGGGCACTCGGTTGGTTGGTACCAAGATGAGGTTTGCTCCCTAGAGGATGCATTTGGCTTGGGGTATTCGGTTGATTGGTGCCAAAGTGAGGATTGCTCCATGGAGGATTGTTCGTTGCTTGATGCGAAGGGATGAGACCTGCACCATAATATGTATTGCTATGTATTTTATAATATTTTGTTTTATTAATGTAATGTCTGTCGAGTATACCTTGACTCGGGTTTGTCTGTGTTGGCGCAGACGGTGCATAAGGTGACGCAGTTTGTTTCGATTCTGTTACAGTTCCTGGTTTACTATTTGGCGATCCTGCTAGAAAATTGGATGATGTTCAGGCTTATGATTTATGCAATGAATTCTCTATTTCAAGTGCATAGAATTTACCTGGTCGCGTAGCTCCACCACCTTCAGCATTCAAGAAATTTGTATTAGAGTTTGTACTTTGCTGATGCTGTGTATGACCACCTAAGATTCGGAAAAAGAATTAACATCTTTAATAAATTATATAATAACTAAACAATAGTATACAATGTACCAGATGATGGACGAGACACAGATGTTCCGCTCGTGGGGACCCCAAAGCTAGTAGGCGCAGTATGTACCGGTGTAGATCCTTGAAAATGGAGATTATTATGGGTTAAAGAACCAAGATCAGATAAAAATGATCCCAGATCACTGTAGGGAGAAATACTGAAACCATGAGAACTGCTGGTACTATGGGAACTATTACCGTAAGAACCACTGGAACCATGAGAACTGCTGGCAGGATGGTAACTACCACCATAGGAACCACTGGAACCATGAGAACTGCTGCCACTATGGGTACTACTTCCAGAGGAACCACTGGAACCATGAGAACTGCTGGTACTGTGGGAGCTACTGCCATAGGAACCTCGAGAACTGGAACCACGAGAACTGGAACCACGAGAACTGGAACCACGAGAACTGGAACCACGAGAACTAGAACCACGAGAACTGGAACCTCGAAATCTAGTTGAAAAGCTGATACGGGATCTCCCCGCAACAATAGTGCCTACAAAAAATAATACTCATCATTATTCGCAAATAAAACAATTATAAAATTTTTATTTCGTTAAATAGACGCATTGGCACGTTATAAAAATGATACTGTTTGTAGTACTTACAGATGGCAGAGAGAGAAAGAAGTAAAAATAAAAATGTCTGGAATCTCATAATTATTGGACGTAGTACTGTGACGTTCGACGAACTGTTGAAACCGGAATGCGGAGATCAGGATACGGTGTACGTGCACTTTAAACTATCAACTTACATTCTTTCTTCAGAGTTGCACTACTGCGAATAATCTTATCGTCACAGTTTTCCCTGAAGTCGTAATGTATACATCTCATGACACAGGGTCACCATTGATGACCTCGCGGAGATATCGTTTCGTGTAATCATGAAAACGTAATTCATAATAAATCGTGTTTATTCAAAATAACAACCTTCACCAATATATGGATACAAACTATGAAATGTGTAACAAATATTTAGAATATTTTTAAAAACGTTGAAAATTGATCCCTTACATTGATCAGAACCAATTCATAGTACCTTCACCTTCTATACTCTACAGATCTTTGAATGTGTAAATTACTATTAACACAGCCAACTTTATGAGAATACTGAAATCTGTAATTCGCAGGAAATGTATAAAATTTATTCTTCTTTCGCGATATATCTGTCCAAAATTCTTTCACTGGGGTAGTCTGGAACTGACAACTGACGAAATCCTTCATCGTCCACGAAGCAAATCTCATGGCCATCCTAAAATATTCGATTGCGCAATCAGAACTTGGTTTTGATAGATCAAATGTAACATTACGAGCATCTAACTGTACTTACTGGATCTGCAAGGATGATGACCCTCACAGAAGCCTTTCCTGGTGTATCTAAAGTGATCAAGTCTGTTAAAATTACATTTCCGCTCTCCTTGATCCTCCTCTGAATTTCTGGCTGCTCCTCATGCGGAACAGAGAATGCTATACGCCCATAGGCTTTAGCATGATCAACCTTCGTCCCTGAAAGCACAAGGTGAATTGTATTTTCTCTGCTCATAGTGCATTCATTATAAAAAAATTATCTTAAAAGTCTTACCAATATCTTGGAATTCAAGTTTAGCCTGATCATCCCCGTAGCCTAACAATATGTTTTTTTCTGCTTGATTGAATACCTTCAATTCCAGGATATCTTTCCAGTATGTAGTAGTCTTTTGAAGATTTGAGCTGGACAAAGTTACCTTCTCTACTGGATCTACGATTTAAAAATTGATTATGCAGAAATATGGAAAATGCTTAATTGGTTTTTCTTTATACCTTTATCCTTTGGTTGTGGCTCGTTAATGAGATAGTACTTGTATCCACCCGGTGCTTCTAGAACGAATTTTCCATCCTCTTCGCTCATAGGCCACCCATTTGAACGTGCTCTTTCGATAGCTTCTTTCGATTTAATTGTTATTCCACGAAAATCGTTGCCACTCTCGTATTCCTTGATTCCATAATTATAGGTCAGTTCTATCACAAAATGAGAATCCTCTGGACCATATCCTATCATGGTTTTGCTCCATCGATTTGCGTATGGTCTACAAGTTTATACAAAATACTAGTTTTGACTTTGATCATAATTGTAGGGATTTAAACAGAATAATTACGAACCCGTTGCAGGCGGCATCACAACCATCAGCAAATTCTTCGTGCCGTAATACCTGTAAAAATATTCTTCATTACTGAATGCCGATTTCAACAATATTCCAAATATATGCCGACTAACCTTCATTCCAAGAATTTCTCGATAAAATTTCGCTGTCAATTTCCGATTCGGAATTTTGAACACAAAATGCAGAGCTCGCCCGGTGACCATTTTTAACAAATTATTTTTTAATAAATTAGATCTAAGTTAGAAAATTGTTGCAGTTGCAGTGAGTTGCAGATCGAATGCAATAGCTCCACCCACTAATGCAACTATATATACGCGTGATGATAAATAGTTATCACTCAAGATCGCTGACTATATATATATATATATACGTTTTTATGGAATTCCCACCGGCAGCTGTCACGGAGCAATTAAATCCAATTATCCAAGGCGACTCGACCATTCCTTATATACCCCGATTTTTCAGTTTATTATTACATACTTAGATATATAATATCACCTCGTTGAACTCTCTTTTATTTATTTCTGTTAATTAAAGATTAACGGTGTTTAAATTTATATATTTTTTTAATTTGTAAAAATAAAAGAAGACAAAAGAATGCTCATTACGATAAAGCGTTTGCCACTTCAGTGCAATCACTTTAATAACAAAGATTATGCAATAATAGAGAGTATATCTCTGGCAATAATAATCACTGGGAGCTTTATTTTTAATTACTGTTTATGTGCTCAAGGTACCCAATTTTATCGAGAATCTTACTTTACTGAGGCTGAAATCGCCGCGCATGCGCGTAAAATCTTGTACCAATATCTCTGCTCTGCTGACTGACTGACTGATTGAGACGATTACGATTGAGAATTGAGATTGAGTCTTGTCTTGACTCTTCTTGAGTGCTCTCGCTGGCTCTCGCCGAGCTTAGGGAGCACGTGCGCAACTCTCCCCACCCCATCGAATATTGATCGATATCGATCGCCGTGACAACAATTATTGATAAATTTATTATTTCTAAGTGTGTCAACGAGCACTCCCTTGACCACCTTGCCATCTTGTTTTTTTACATCTTACTTGATTTTCATCATATTTCTGTTCCCACAGATCGATTCTTGAAACATTTATGTATCAAAAAATGTTAGGTAATAATTCTCGTTTATGAAATATTTTGAAATTACTTTGGAAACACTAAAACCACAGACGAAATATCTCGTGCGACAGAACGGTTATCGAATGACGGTAACGTCGTTAACATTTGTCTATCAGGTTTGATCGTTTTGGAGTTGCATGGAATGGCGCTGTACGAGCAAATTAGCAAATGATTCTTGCCGGAATGTGCATTACGTCTTATGAGAAAACCGGCAAGAATCTGTTCGAATGCCGCTATTTTCAGATCTTACGGATTAAATTAGCTGAAATTAGTAAATGCTGGTAAATGATTCGTTTATATGAATTTTACAAACATTTTACATATATTTAAATAATCAATAATTAATAAACAATGTTTTCGGAAGTTTCGTCCAGCCCTATATATGTATCGTTTTCGGAATTACACAATTCTAAACGGACAAATTTGATATTTTCAACGGCGTCGTACTCTTGCTTCCTTCAAGAATGATTTGTATTCTACACATTATTATACACTATATTTTCTGAAAATAATATAATGAAGCTTCATAGATTATAAGTATTCCTAATTGTAAGACATTTGTCGGTCATTATCAAATTGCATCTGGTCTATTTACGCGTGTCGAGTGCGGGTTTTCGTATGTAGTTGTCATGCGGGAGAGTAGGAAAAATGGCGGACGAGAATGAGGATCAATGGTTGTACGGGGACTCCACGGATGGGAAAGAGTACACGCCGATATCTGTGCCACCGGAGAGTGAGGAAAATGATTCGACACCCGTTGCGACCGAGGAAAAGTCCGAAAATGTGGAAGATCAAAATACAGAACCTGCTCCCGACCCAGCGTCGGAGGTACGTGTTTCCTAACCTATGTGCCAAGTTGTTGTTGTCATATTTAATTGCACTTTAGTGCAATTCAATTTATTGAATCGGCAACGACCACCTCGCTGGACCACTGTAGTCTCTCTCACACTGCTCAGAATTATTATCTTTCCGAGGAAGAACCATACTTTTCTCATGGTATCTGACACGCGTCATTTGTTGAGTGACATAACCTTCTGCGTATGTAAACTATACCGCTCAAAACAATTGGGATATATTTTATTTGAATGTAATGAGAAGCAATTTTAATCAAACTACCAGAGAATATATACACATAAATATAAAATTAATACGACACTAGGAGCAATCGCTATGCATTATTGTTATATACTATTATTATTTGCATTATTATTTGCATTTGTATTGTTTGAATAATCGTAACTTTGAGCAGTGTAATTGATGTAACAACAATGATACTAAATATATATTGCTCCATAGGCACTTGAGGAGGCAGAACCGCAAGAGGAAGAGTCAACTTCTGCCGACAATACGCAAAACGATAGCAACGCAGAAGTAACAAAGAATGGAGTCAGAGAACCATCCAGTCAAGAGGATGGGGAAGCAGCCAGCGATTCGGATTCTGACGACGACGTCCACGTCGTCATCGGTGACATCAAATCGACCCCTGCTTACGGTAGCCTTAACATTAAAAGGGGAGGATTGCTTACAAACGCGTCCGGAGTACCAGACAAATTAAACAAACAGCCGGGGAAGTTCAGCATAGACGAGTTCGAGACGATAGGAGTTATCAATGGCATGCCTGCCCACGAATTCAATCTAGATCAATTAGAAGATAAGCCCTGGAGGCAACCTGGAGCAGATATTACAGATTATTTTAATTACGGTTTCAACGAGGAAACGTGGAGGGCGTACTGTGAGAGACAGAAGAGAATGAGGAGCGAGTCGGGCGTAGGTTTAATATTGAACGCGGGAGGAGGAGGTGGTGGGAATCCAGGCGGTATGAGGGTACCTCAGGTGGCGATCACCAACGACAACAGCAAATACTCAGGTATAATGGGACCTAAGAGAGCAGGGCCACCTCCAGGAAGGAAGATGGCGGGAACGATAGATGTAATTGGTAGTTCGGGCTTGGCCTCTAGAAGGAACCTTGACAAATCTCCACCTAAAGGAAACGTGATACAAGTCATGACCGCGGATAGGAGAGAATACTCTAGGAAACCAGGCTTTCCAGACATGAGCGTGCCTCCCCCAGGAGCTGGTATGCCTCCTGCGTTCGACATGCCTCCTCCCGGCTACCCTGGAGAACCTGCTCCCTTCTACATGCCAGAAACGGACCCTTATTATCAGAGCTACGAGCCTACACAGGATAACCAATGGGGCAACGACCCTGTACGTAAAATTTACCTCACATACAGGATGGAATATTTAAAGTTCTTCAAATAGAACAACGCCCTTTACATTGTATCGTTTTAACAAATTGCTGTAAGACGAACTGATCCTTACTTTCGTTCCAGACTTGGCAGCCCACGAATTTAGCCATTCCAATGACAGAAGGGGAGGATGATAAGGACACCAGTCCAAAGACTATACCTACCATGGTGCCACCCACGAATATTCCGCCACTGATACCGCCTAGAGACTCCAGGGATCGCGAGAGAGATCGGGATAGAGAAAGAGACCGCGAGAGAGAATTGGACTCGATGGGAAGGGACAGGGAACGGGAGAAGGATAGGGACCGCGACCGTGAAAGAGAGAAGGACTCAATGATCCGGGAGCGGGACAGAGAAAGGGACTCCATGTCACGGGACGAGGAGAGAGACCGCGACAGATCGAGATCTCAGTATCGTCACAAAGACCGGTAATAATGCCAATGTATTAGTATCGGTAAAATAAGGAGTCGGGCGATCAGATCGAACAGCTGTTCACTTATACTATTACTTTGCTCGTTTCAGGCATCGACACCGATCGCGATCCCGATCTCGCAGGCATAAATCGCGATCCAGAAGTCCGAGTCGACGCAAGAAGAAATCACGACGCTCCGAGAGAGAGCGTTCCAAGGAGGAGAGCGAGTAAAACGGGAGTTCTGTAATTTACAAACATCGATTGCCATATTGGCCTGTTTAACATCGGATGTACATTATTTTACTAATGTAAAACGATCCCACAGTCGCAGCTGAGCGACACACATCGACACGATTACCTTAAATTTACCTCCGATTTTTTCGTTTACATCGTATATGCAGTTTCTAGCCGACAGATGGATCATAAACAGCAACAATAAACTCTATCTTTAACGATAACCGACAACGTCTGGCTTTCCTTTCGAACGACAGAGCGGGAACGGATCAGCGAACACCGCAGCGTGACTTGCCATTCAATTAATGAATTTACATCGTAATGTTATTACAGAAACAGTACATTATAATGATTAAAAGTGATAGGAGTTTATCGGTAAATCGCTAGTGAATCATTCGATCGATGCCGATGTCATTTGCGCGGCCGAACCAAGTATCGATCGACACGCACGCTCGTGCTGGTTGCTTTTTGTTTCCGTAAACTTCCATTCTGTCGCGATTTGCTCTCGTCGAATGTTACATTTAAAACTAAATACCTTTAGCTCGCTATTTTTGCTCGAGTATGCGAGATGTCGTGTGATCCCGATGCATTCGATCCCCCTACAAACGAATCTGGTATTCTGGTACAGCAACCGACTTCCCGATCTTTTGAATCATTCGATGATTCGTTCACCGATTTCATCGATCCAGTGGCGGATCTAACGGTAAGCGGACTAAGCGGCCGCGTGGGGCCCCGGGATACCATAGGGCCCCGAATTTTAAATAAATTTATTTAATGTGTAATGTGTTTTCATTACTTTTCTTTTTTGTTAATAAGTTTATAAGAGTTTTCTTGCAACTTGTATTTCTAACTTGAGCTTGAGGGCCCCAAAATTTTTACCGCTTGGGACCTCCACTTGACTTGAGCCGCCACTGCATCGAACGACGAAAAAACGTAGATCGCTCGTAACGGATGTTGGAGGTGGCAATAAATAAGATCTAAGGTAGGTATTTCATTTATGCATAAAAAAAGACAAAACACAAGAACACAGAAAGTTTACAGGTATTACAGCTTAAAAATATGAAACGTATGCGGTAGCTCTGCTGCAGAAACGACTACCATGTACAGGGCGATTCAGAAAGGTATATATAATTCACGAGACGCTCGCCAACTAGCGTTAAATAAAGCCCGATTTATTTTCGCACGTATAATTATCTGCTAAATAAACTGTTCGTCACTATTGCAACAGCCTGTAGGAGACTTCTCTACCGACGAGCTAAATTGTATTAAAAGGAACAACTATATATCTCGAAATAAACGGTGTACGGTCAGAAGCAACGACTGTTACATTGAATCACCCTGTAGTCTGATTTATAGCTTTGAGATTCTAGTTTCCCGATTTCCGCGAAGCGCAATGGCTGCAACGTCGCAATTAACTCTGCAATGGCACCCTGTTTTCTCAAATTGTAAAATATTTAATACTGGAACCATTCGCAGCTTCGTTTACCAAATTTTTCAATGTACATTTTAAAATGTTTTTCTCACTTCAATTATTTTAATCGGCAATGACTCGACGGTCCGAGATATTGGTGACTTTATTATCCACAAGTATATATTAGAAGATTGCATAAATTCGTGCCCGATTTGGAAATAAAATTCAATGGTTAGATTTTAAAGAATACAGCTTATTTATTAATCAATTATATAATCACCATTGTTTTCTACAATTAGAAAAGAATGGTGACTATATAATTTTCTTTTTTTATAAAAAAAAATACATTCCGGCGCGCAGTACGCAGTTTGCGACGTCTACGAAAATCGGCCACGAACTTTTGCAATCATCTGATAGTTTACGGAATTGCAAGATGTAATATAAGATACAGCTGTTTATTTGATTGATAGATCATATTGGTTCGGTAAAACTTAAGTTATATTTACGAGCTGAACCGGTTCAAACGAATGCCGAAAGCTGGGTAATGAAATGACAATTTTGCCGAAGGGTTGGGGCGATGGAGAATTCAATGTCCAACAGAAACGTGCCGTCGCAGGGCTAATAGCTCCTGGGAAAGGTACGTAAGGGTGTTAAAGGCGCAAGTAACGAAAGAAAAGCAGGAGGGTGGCGAGAATGCTTGGGAAGCACCAAGAACGAGACGAGAAGGGATGAGAATGAAAAATGGTACCGCGAAGCGAGAATGCGCATGGATCCAAAGAGCGAAGGCTTGCACGAAGACGGAACGAAATAGAGGGGGACGGTGTGTACGGTGTGATAGAACTTTTCTATTTACCGTTTCCTACCGTCTCCGTATATGTACGCTTGTGTGTGTGTATGTTTAATTTCTATATGAATTTCTGTTTTATTGTAATAAGTTATTCAGACATCCTCCTTTTCACATTATATACTCAGATTCAAAAATCCATTTTATTAACGTTCTAGAAAATATGAAATACAATCGACAAAGACGCTAATTAGTATATATAATAATACCGTAACGACGCGTTATCGTTCCTGGGAATAGTTTTACAATACATATATAATTGGCGGAAAAAACGCATCTCGCGTGTCGGCGTCGACAGAACGTACAAACGTAGAAGCCGGAGAAACGGAAAACTCTTTGGACCTGGGCAATCTGTGAACTGCCTACCACCACGAGTCGAAAAGAAAACTGTTGCGTGTGTACACATCTCACTTTTTGTTTTTCTTCTGTTTTCTTGTTCGCGAACGAATATCTCTCTCTGTCTCTCCCGATCAGACCGGCAAACGAAAAAAGAAAAATGAAAACAGGGGGTGGCGTCGTGCGTGGGAGGGTGGAAAATCGCGATCGCAACGAAAGAAACGAGAACGTTTCGGAAGGCGTGGGGAGAAGCACGAAATTAACAACAATCGTTCGCGTTCTTTTTTTTAGTTTTTTGTTAGCTTGTCCTCTTTTCCCGGTTGGCTTTCGCGCGCGCGCGCGCATGCTCGTAAAAAGTGTTTTGTCCGCTGGCGAATTTTTTTGTATTTTTTCCTCCTCGAAAACGAGAGTTTTCTCGAGGTCCGTGGCTATTTTAAAAAAATCTACGCTCTTCTCGTGTCTCTTTCGTTTTTACGTTAATGTAAACGGGGGCGCGTGGGGAAGGGGGCTGGCGGATAAAACGACGTTACTTATTATTTATTACAATGGTTTTCCTTTTCTTTCGGGGTGGTGGGTTTTTTTTTATTCTCTGCGTGGTGCATCAATTTTGTATAAACAGTTTCGATTTTTCCTCTTGTTTTCCGACATGCTTCTCTCTCTCTCTCGTTACTTTTTGTTCCTTTCCACTTTGCGTGTGTGTGTGTATTTTCTTTCATTTGTTTTTTTCCCTGTTTAAACGTTCAGCATTCGCTTGTTTTCCTTTTTAAAATGGTACAATGACGTGTGTTACTTGTTCGTCTCTTTCTTTTTTTCTTATAATCATTTTTTTTGTTAATTATTATTATTATTTGTTTGTCTCTTTAATCTACTCGCACTGTTCTGCCTGCTTGTAAAAAACATCGTCGAAAATGATTCTTCTTCGTGGCTATTTCATCGTTTCTACTACGTTCTATACACTAATATACAAGTTATGCAATTCTTTTAGTTTTAGTTTTTTTTTTCTTTAATCCGTATGCCTGTCCGTCCCACTTATCTAATTTATCCGCTAATATGGAATACATTTTTCTTGCTCTTTTATATCCCTCTGTGATATCTACCGTGTGTCCCAGAAGCATCACCGGCTCGTACATTGCTCGCGCGCGCGCACGGACTCGCGACAAATTTTGCCCGCGGCTGCTCGGGGGACTACTCTCTCCTCGGATCGGATCGAGAGCCGCGGCTCTTCGAAAACTCTCTCTTCGATCGCCGAAAAGAAAACCAATAACCGAAAATAAAAAAAAAAGAAAAAGGGAAAAAGAAAACGAAAAAAAAACCGACAATTATCCGCCGCGTGTGAGAAGGGATCAGAAGAAAAAAAGGCAAGTGAACGAGAAGAGAGCGTTCCGCGAAAGCGTTGGAAACGAAAAATGCAAAAAAAGAAAGATAAAACTCGCGGTAACGAAAAAAAAAAGAAAAAAGGAAAAGAAATTAAACCGTCAAATAAACGAGAGAAAAGCAACGAGAACAAAATCGCTTAGAACTTATCACAAGTAATTTCACCGCCTCTCCTCCGAACGGTATCGAGTACAACGCAACGTCAAACAATTTACATTACACCTTATTACACTCTTACATATATATTACAACTTACGATTTACCCGACGCGACGCCTTTTCCTTTCCTTTAATCGCGTTCTCCGAGAGAATGAAAATCGATCGATCGTCCGCGAGGCGGATCGCGTGTCCCGATCCATATATCTTTTTTTCTTTTCGTTCTAATATGTATATCAAACACGTGTGTAGACCATATATATTATCATCGTCCGACGAGCGTGCGAGGGTGGTAAGAGCCAGTGCGGCGTGACGAACGAGTGTGTACGCATACATATATGACATATATCTGACAAATATATACGATGTGTGTATATATATATGTTCAATTAGCCCTGCGAGTCCGTGGTGGTGTATGTCCGTGGCTGTGGCGAATGTGCGGAAGGGTTGTCTGTTCGCGTGTACGCGAGGGGTCTGCGTGTTGTTCTTTTCCGTGTAAATGTTTTATCTATGGGTCTGTGTGTTTCTGTATGTGTACATGTACGGCTCCGTGTGTGTGTGTGTGTGTGACGCGGGGGTGGATAGAAATGACGAGATGATACCTCGCGGTGAGAATAGCGCGCAACTGTACATCAGTCTTAATATCAGGGCGCACCATTCCCGTGGATGTTAACTCTACTTCCTGTTCGAGGCCGCCCTTTAGGTGCTGGCGAACCAACGGGCAGCCTCAAGCCCGTTTTATCTTACGTGTCTCCGTTATCGTTCGACTAAATTGCTGTTCGTACACACAAATACATATATAGCGCCATGGCAGTTGAAAACTGGTGGATGGTGATGATGAAACGTGCGGTACGGGGGATGTTCGCGGATATTTGTTCGTCTGTGTAGCGTTCGCTTGGCTGCGTGAGTGCGTCTCTTTCTCGTTTATATATGTGTGTGAGTGTTACGTGTGTCTCTCTCCCGTTTGCTTATCTCAACGTGTTGCAACGGAGAGTGTACGTAATTTTCTGTGTATCTGTCTGTTGTGTGTAATTCCTAATTGTTTGCGTGCGTACGATCGAGTGTGTGCTACAAGTGGGAGGTCGCAGATCCTTCATATATATATAATACAATTAGCATGTAGTATTAAAATCATATACAATTGTTACAATATTTAAATAGTACTTATTACATATATATCATATACCGATAGGTTTCAAAGTGTTTTTTTTCTTTTAGGTATACATATACAGATATATATATATATATTTATATGTATATATATGTATAATCAATTATTTATACGGTTGCTTAATTGTTTTTCTCTTTCGAATCCTCGTCGCGCGACCCTAGACCTTTTATCTTGTATCTTTAGCGCGTTCTGTTCACTCGTTCTCGGTTAATTGTTCCTCCTCGTCGCACGAGAAAGAACGTCCCGCAAAAACCCGCGTGACAATGGCGGGCGCGGATGGAAGGGGACGAAAGAGAAAGAGCGTTAGAGAGATGACGATCGTATCTAAAGTACAAACATCGAAGGTTGAAAAAGGAGCGCAAAAGGGATTATTACGTAACGCAACGTGTGGGAACGCTGTCGCATTAAATTTGCACAATCAATGTGTCGCTACTCTTTTTCCATTTTGCCGCAGCGTTACGCCGAATCGAGCGCCTGGGTGTGTTCTCTTTTTTTCCTTTTTATTATTATTCTTCTGTTCACCGAGAAAGCAGAAATTGTTTTTGATCTTTGCTTGCTTGGATCGGACGATCGAGTTTTGATCGATTTGGTTGCTGGGAATTTTCACGGGAAAGGGGTGAGGGAGTGGGGGTGTGGATGGCTGTGTGGTGGGGGGGGGGGGGCACCGTGATCGAGGACGAGTACAGCGGGTTTCTTCGGCGACGAAAGAAAAGCGAGGTGAAACGGTGATTTGTTTTGTCTCGAACGATTCGTTCTATGTACAGAGAGAAGTCGGTACCGACACGGTGGTGCCCCTCAATGTCGCGAGATCCCTCGACTCCTCGGAGATCCATGGATCTCTTTCGGTGTTCGTTACTTTCATTTTTGGGATCTCATTTTTCGTCGATCGAGGGATCCCACGCGCGCGCGCGCGCTATTGCGTTACAAATCCCGCGGTCCGGTAATCCTGTGTTCGTCCGACAAAAATCATTTTCGTTCGAGCTCGGCGACGAATCGTATATGACATCTCGCAAACGTGGGAATTTACAAAAAACGACCATACCAAACCGTGTGTACATAGGGGGAATACTGTGAATTGTCTCGCACACTTTTACATATTTTACAAAGAGTACAACACGCTCGAGGCAACAGGATTTATTGTATACGCAAGAGCGATTTCGCTGGCTGGACGACGAATCCATCTGTTCTCGATTATTCTCCTCGCGCGGAGACGCGCGCGAATCGTGCGATCCGTAACGCAACAGCGAACCGAACCACGAGAGAAACTAACATCTATTTCGTGTGTTTGTGTGTGTCTGTGTGCACCACTTTTGTGTATTTTCGTACTTTTGTCGTCGAGTTGACCGAGGGCTGGAAAAAAAGGATCGAAAGACCCTTAGTGTTTCGTCCCATCTCTCTCGTCTTCTTTTTCCTGACGTGTCCGTGTATTTCCACGTATGCGAATTCGTATGGGAGTGTGTGCGATTGTGTGTGTATGGGGGGGGAGGAGGGTGTATGTCTCTCTGCGTTTCTTTTTTTTTTATACACGGTGCGCGGGCACCTCGACGAAGTCTTGCAACCAATAATTATTTTCCTTTCTCGCGCGCTATATAAAAAATTTACACTATTTATAATCAAAAAGTCGTTCAAGAATTTGTTGCTTTTCCCTTCACTTTTGGTTTCCTTCTTCTCGTTCCTCAGACGTTTCTTAAGTAGATATATGTATGTGTATGTCGTGTTATATATAACACGACAGCAATTAGGTGGTCAACCTATTCGCTAAACGTTCGGTACTAATAAAAACAAAAAGGAGTGAAAATGGAGGGTGGGGGGGAGTTCGAACTGAAGTATTTTGCCATCGTTTCGTCGCTTTTCTTTCACGAGAAGGACCGAGAATGGGGGTGGTAGGGGGTGAGATACAGCCGGAGCGTAAAATGATAATGTTTGCGGGGGGTGGGGTGGGTGTGTACCTCGTATTTATATGTACCGTATTTATAAAGCGTTATATATGTGAGCCTGCCATACGCGTGTTCTTTATATATATGTATATATATATATGTATGTATGTATATTTATATTCATATTTATATAGAAGTGTGTATCTAGCAATCATTAGTAATAGCAATTAATAATCAATGAAGGGAAGGTCGTTAATCAAACAATATAGGTAATGATAATTATAGCAATTAATAATAATTATTATAATAATCGTATTAATAGTAAGAATAATAATTAATAATAATTAATTAATAATGATAATAATAATAATAATAAAAAGTATAGTAGTACTCAAATAATCTTAGCTGATAAGACATGAGATTTTGCGTTCGAGTTTCGCTTCTGCTATGACTTTCGGTATTCATTGAAAATTCGTTTTTTTTCTTCCGTTGTTCTGCGGGATGTTCCTACTTCGACAGGGGGGCGGGGTGGAAGATGAATTATTAACATCGATGCTTCTATTACAAAAAATGAGAGACGTTCGTTTCCCGACGTTCTTGTTAATTTACAAATGATGACGAGCGCGATTTACAACGGACGAAGGAACTATCGTCATTCCTTATCTTTAAATATTAGTAAACGCATTTAACGTCGTCCCGTGCGAACGACCAAAAAGGCTAATATCCTGTCGACCGAGGGCTGTGAAAGAAAAAAAAAAGAAGATGGCGGTTGGAATGTCTCTGTCTGTATACAATCGAGAAGTTCAGCGTGTTTCCGGGTGATGTATATATTCGTGACAACATGTACAAACAGTTTCCGGTATGATTTTCTGTTTTCCTTTGTTTTCCGCGGCTCCGAAAAATAAAAACGAACAGCCTCCTCTCAGCGTTTTTTTTTCCGAAAAGATCGACGAACGACAGGGTCGACGAGTGACGAAGATCATTTTCGGGGATTGGTGGAGGAGAGAACGACACAAAACCCATTTCTTTTTTTCCTTCTCCACGAGCACCGGCTACCGATCGAACGATCGATCTGATCGGCGACCGATCGATCTCTCCCGATCCCGAAAGAACGGCGGAGCGGATCGAGCAACGCAAAAAAGAAAAAAGAGAAACAAACCCCGAAAGAAAGACGTCCTTGACCGCTCGAAATCGTTTTGCCCGTTTGAACCACCAGCCGCAGTAAGTAATCTCCGCGCGAAGAAGAAAGAGAAAGAGAGAAAGGGTACCTAAGAATTTGTCAATTTCGTTAATAAATCGTTATTTACAATATCTTACAAAGAAAGCGGCTACGTTTCTTCCTCTTCTTTCCTTTTTCACTTTCGAAACACCTCTCTTCTGCACACAAGCCTTCACCGTCCCATTCCCGTCTATTTTGTTTTCACCCGTTTCTTTTGTACAAAAATCACGCGACACGGGCTCTACAGTTTTGCTTCGCGGTCTACGCCCCTATTATTCGCGACCGTTTTTCATTTCTCTCTACCGTTCCTCCGTTTCCTTTTTCGTCGTTCTCGTTTCCTTCCTTCCTTCCCGGTCTCCTCGTTTTGTCTCTGTTTTAGAATTCTACATTATTTAACACCTACGCGCACGACGCGCGTTCCTCAACGAAATTATTATACATTGTACACAGCTTTAAGATTACAAACTTGATCGATCGTCGACAACGTTTCTGTATAGAAATTCGGGGTAGGGGGCGAGAGGGGTTGACTGCGCGAACGTTCAATTTAAAAAACCCGGCGAGATTTCCCGTTTGCTTTTGTACAGTCGCCGAGGTGGACCACCGCACCACCCTCGATCGAACGATAATTATATATACACACGTATGATAGTCGTGAAGCGATTTCGATGAATATGTCGAGAAAGAAATCCTACGACGCGATCGTTCTACTCGTACCCCCGGTGTCACCTCCTGGAGAAGGTCAAGCCCTGAGCCAATCAAGTTACCATGTTCCGAAACATGCCAGTTCCTCGAAAAACAAAACAAGTGAAAGTCCTTGAAACGCGGTTGGACTGAATTTATCATGAGAACAAATGTAATTTGTAAAATTTGAACCGGCTAAAAGAGGAGTTGAACAAACCTGGACTTGCTCTAAATCAACTGGGTTTCAGGACCATAGTCACCGCGTTAAAATCGCCCGATTGATAAAAAAGGGGATCGACGGAAACCACGGAAACTCCGGGAAAACTGGTTCGGATGCAATTGAAAACAGCTGAGAGGCGCTCTTTCCAACCGTCGCGATGGGTGTGATCGGTGTGAAATATACAAATCGAAATGATTCGGTGTGCACACACGCGTCTCGACGTGTCTGAACGCGTATGTATGTTTGTATGAATATATGTATGTGTGTGTGTGCGCGAGTATGAGAGTGGGGATGATGCTGCGCGAAACGAGATATAGATACACACGCGCTGGGAACATATGAATTTCCTGACGCTTTTCTCGTGCGTTTGTTTCCTTTTTTTTTCCTTTCGAGAACGCGTTTATCGTTTTATACAATGTACAATAGGGGTTCGGTTACGTTCAAAGAACACCGCGATTCGCGGTGGGGCTGCGGTTTGCTTGATTTGATCTTTTAAAATGGGGAGAACGGGGGTGCTATGGAGAGGTTGAGGGAGCAGGGAGTCGGTGAATCGAATGAATATCCGAATGGTAAACGATTTCTTTCCTCTAGAGCGTCTCCTTTGTCAAAAAATGTCTATATCTTACAACTGGAACGATGTGTGTTTGCATGAGAGGGCGAGGGGGTGCTGGGTGAGCAGGATAGAGGGGATGGTTAGTTAGGGTTGGGCGGGATCGACGGGATGAGGTGCGGGGAGGGTTGGGGACCAGACCATTCTAATTGCGGCAGGTGAAAGGGAAATGTATATAACGTATGTTGATCGAGGGTCAGCAGCATTAGAACGTAAATCATATTTAAATTTAATATAATTAGTAATTATTATAATACACGATATTCACAAAGTCCGTTAAAAAGGAGAGAATTCCCGTGAAAAATAAAATTATTCATTGAATTTACGGTTCCTCACGATAGGGTTTGTCACGTCGTACCTATACACATTTGTTATTTATTTATATCACAATTTACAAAATTCGAGGATCGTTGGGGAACGGAGAGAGGGGGAGGGAACGAGGATACTGGGAGAAGGATTCAAAGGGGATGTGTGTAGGGGAGCAAGATGGATAAGGGATTCGGGGGGAGAAAAAGGGGGATGTAAAAAGGATCGTTTTAAGAGAGTAGAAAAAAATGCTCCGCGCTCAAAGGCGACAAACGTAAAACGAACAAAGGAGAACCGTGCTGACGACTTGATGTCTCTCCTCATTGTTAAATATTATTACTTCGTCAACTGTCATTTCCTATCATTTCCTTTTCTTTCCTTTCCTTATCTGTGCTTTATACTCCGTCCTTTCTGCTAAGATTCTCTATCATCGAGAAGAAACAACATGTAATATTATTTCGGTTTTTTTTTCTATACTGATCAGTTTAGTTTTTGTCGAAAAAAAGCTTCCTTCCTAAATCGAGAAAAACGAAATCGGTTGTTTGTCCATACAGTTTCTTATCCTTTCCTGTTACGTCCTACACCGTATATATGCATAATAGATATCTATATATATCCTTTCTTTTGCAATTGTCGTTTTCTTTTTTTTTTGATTCCACGAACAATCTGAAGCAATCAAAGGGGACAGGGGGGAAGGGGGCAGATCAGCGGTCAGGTCTGAGTTACTCAGCTTCATTCCCATGTCAAACGCTATGCTAGATTTTAATCAACGTATCTGTAGCTCCTAACCATCTATCGAATCTGAACCGATACCGATTCGTTGGTCGTGACGACGTGCGTGTACCGGACACACTCGAGAGGATAATACTACTTTCAGCGTGCGAAGGCGTTACAGTTCACCGGTACACGCTCGCGACCAATACGTCTCGTGCATGGGTATAGTTTACGGCCATCGCACTCACGTTACAACTCGATATAAATGCATGCAGCTCTAAGATCTATCCTAGCTGTCTAAACACAATTTTCTCCACCTCTTCGAACCTTTTGCTGTTCACCAACCGAGTCCAAAACGTTTACTCTTATAGAGTGCGCGCGTTGTTCTCGTCTTGCTGTTCTCTTAACTCTTTTTCGCGGTTTTTCTACGTTATATTTTTTTTGTTTACTTGCTTGCTTGTTGTCGGTTAAGTGTGTTTTGCCAGAGGTCAGAGCTTTGTATGCTCCCTCGACAGAGTGCTGAGTTTTCGACAAGGATCGATAAATATAACTTGGCGACATGTTAGTCGAAGAACGATTCCAATCGCAAAACGAGAGGGGGGTTTGTGGTGGGATAAAAGTATTTTTCTCTATTCTTCTTCTTATTTAAAAAAAAAAAAGTCGAAACGTGTTTTTTGTTCGTGCTGTGTGGATTCTGTTTTCTCAATATTTCTTTCCACGCGAAGTTACGTGTTTTACTTTGTGTGTGTCTGAAACTGATCGATTAAAAAGAAAAAAAATAATCAAAACGAGCGGTGACAAGACATTCAGTCCTCTCAGCACTGTAGTTTCTTGTTCACGATTCAAGCTCGATATGCTTGTCTCCAGCCGTACTCCAAGAAACTTGGTTCTCAAGGGCACACGTTAGTTTCGGTGCAACCGTCGCGTCGGCGACACGCTCGCCGCTTCTTGTCACGCGCGTGCGGTCGCGACTCGCTACGAATACAATAACTCTTCGGCAGCACGTTAGATTACTAATAGAAAAAATGCACTGCACCTCTAACGTTATTCTACAAAAATCGATGTCCTCCTCTGACACGCGTACGACTCTCCTGAAACATCCGTGTGTCTTCACGTCGCGCCCCGCGGCCCAATGGTCGCCCTCCTCTTTTGTTTTAATTCTGTACAAACGTTTCTCTTATTCTCTCTCTCTCTCGTTCTCTTTCCTTCTTTTTTACCTCTCTCTCGCACTTTCATTGCCCCTCATCAATTTTTTTGTGTTGCAAAAATAAGAAAAATCATCTCGGTAATTCTTCCCTTTCTCAATGTCGAGTCTCGTCTGAATCGCGATTATAATTAGTCGGGCTTTACAATTTCCTGGGGTAGGAAAGAAGGGCGAACGGGTTGGGACGAGCGGGCGCGACGCTGTGGAGAACATCATCTATCTCTTGTCCTCTCTCGGTTGTCCTCGTCCATTATAAATAAAAATGGCGATATAAGATACGTTGCAATAAATATTTACGTAGGTCTCTCTTGTCGGTACGTGCGTTTTGTTCTCTTCTGTCCCTATAAGACGTATGAGGATCCCGAGCAGTTGTTGCTCACCGAGACCACAGACCAAGACCGAGACGCACGTTTTTACAGGACCTGCGTTGGCTGCTGAGCTGGCGTCGATACTGGGCCAGCAGCAGAAGCTGGCGGTCCGATCGGACCCAGATCACCACCGCCGCTCGAAGCACCGGCTGGCGTCGCGACGCCCATCGCCGACGCCGTCTTCATGAAGAACTTCTCCAGCTTGACGATTATGTGCTTCCCGTAGGTGTACTTGCGCAGGCTGCCAAGGTGAGGGCGGATCTTGTGCATCAGCACCTTGCGCTGTGCCGGTTCTGCCACGTCGATCATCTTCTGCACCACGTAGTTGGCATACTGGTCCTTCATCATCACGTTCAACGCGCTGTTTCGCAAACAAGCCATTAGTCATCATTCTACCCGAGCCTTTCTACTCGACTGGGCTGTGGATCTCTACGTTAGAGTCACTGATCCTGTCGTAACACTTTTAAAATCCACAGTCCAGTCTGACCGGAGGTTTGTCAAGAGACGAGAGTATTTTGATGTTTCTAAAGAATAACTTACTTGTCGTTAAAGCCGCACACTTCTTCAATTAGCACGGCACGCTCCTGTCTCGTAGCGTGAGTCACGCACTTCTCAACTACGTTGCTCGCGAATTTGTGTTGCGACAGAGTAAGTACTTTACCCCTTACACTGCTTATCAATTGCGCCTTGTCCTCTGGTTTTCCGTGTTCTGTAAATCGGGTGGTTCGAGATTACTTCATTCTGCATAATATAATGAGTATCCCACCTAACCAGAGCACTTTAAATATCTTACTTGTTACGTATAACAGAAGAAATATTAGGGGAGTTATAACTAAACTCTACGACAAACTTTTCCATTATCAATAATCGATAGAATAAAATCGTCATAAAATCCGTCTAATAGTAATCCAGCTATTTAAGGTGTGCTCGAGTTGGGAGGATTGCTATGCCAACGAAAGTTTCACTTACCGAGTACGTGTTGGATAACGTAATTACCATACTGATCTTGAATAAGCTGATCAGTGGCAGCGTGCAGTTCTTGAAGGATGCCCTGGGTTTGTTCGGGAGTGCAATGCTCGAGAATACGTTGGATCACTCTACAGCCGTAGGGGTGGGTGCTCAACGAGTATACCTGGCCGGCGAATGCGCCGATCACGAACTGCAGAGCCCGTGGCTCGACGCACTCGATGCACTTCTGCACCACGTGATTTCCATTTTGATCTTTGACGCACTTCAGAACGTGACCGTCCAGCTCCCGAACTATCTCTTGCTGCTGTTCAGGCCCGATCGATTCCAGAGCCTTCTGAATCACCCTACAGCCGTACATCTGCAGTGCCAAGGGCAGCACGTGTCCTCGAACCTAATGCAACACGAAGAAACAAATGTAGCAAATGTTCCTACAGCCCGGCAAAGCGAATTTCCCACGATCGGTCAGAAATCGGAAGGTATCTCGATCACCGTATTGAATCAGTTGACACGCAAACATAATCATCATTTTCTACATTCTGTCAACTTGCTGGAAATCAAATGGTCTTTTACTTTTTCATTGTGTTAGCGACGCTGAAGGCGTATTTGCAATATAGGGTAACTGGATTATTGTGTTACCCTTCTTGATCATTAACCGTTAAGGAGAATGTGATCCTTTTTCTTAGGAAGCTTATTAATAGGCTCTTTAACGACCGTGCTCGATAGAAGCTTAGTAATTTCCTTCTAAATGATAGTCTCAAAAAAGTTGCTGGATTACATTACAGGAGACTGTTTCTCGCGTTACTGGTTACTCGATACTTTGACTTTGAAGGTGATAAATAGACTGTTCACAAATATTCACTCGCACAGACATTGTCTTCGAAGATCGAAATGCAAGGCAATTGAAACATCACCCAGCGCAAAATTGACACGAACACAAAATCGTGCAACGTGGCATTAATTCAAGGAGCAGGGCACGGACGTTCCCCAGCAAGCTAACTGAAGAGGACAAACGAACGCGGAGCTGTCAATCACCTTTTGAGCGAGGGTGGACTTCTGTTCCGGCGTGCCGAACTCGAAGAACTTCTGTATAACGTAATTCCCGAAAACGTCCGTCATCAGTGAGTAAGCGGAGGTGAGGATTTCTTGGAACACGAGCTGCTTTTCGCTGGCCGAAGCCCGTTCCAATTTCTGCTGAATGAAACGGGAGCCGTGCTGATCTTGACTGAACTCGACTATGTGATTGGCCAAGTCTCGTAGTTGGAGGCTCGGGAACCTGAAGCAGAAGACACTGATAAACCACTCCGAGACACAGTGCCGTTCGACTAATTCCGCGGGGAAAAACGTACCGGTTATTCCTGAAGTCTTCGAGTAGACGTGATCGTCCTCCGGCGTTTTTGTCCCCGATGCTGGTGGTGCCTCCGCGGCCGGGTTTGCCTACCAAGTTAGGGAAAAGGGAGCTACTGGAGCCGAAAACTCCATTAGCTGTTAAAGTTGGAACAGCACTGGCGCGGAACTTCGCCTCGGCCCCGGGAGCGGCGGACACTCGGCTGGCCCCGCCGACCAGTCCGCCCAAAGATCCTCCCAAAGTTGGTGGCGGTGTTAAGGATAATCCTAATGGGCTTGGCGACGCTGTTACCGTACCTATAAACAGAATAAATGTTCCAGTCGCTGGCACGAAACGTTCGTATTATTAGACGCGCTCTTCTTCCGTTGGTCATCGCATTGAAGAAGCGTAAACTACCCCCAAAATTTAGGGTGTGACCGTTGTCTCGCAAGAATGTCAAGTACAGTAAAGTCACATTCTGTGTTGTGACATAGATCGGGACCGGACACTATTATCAAACGGATATTATGCAGGATTACGACGGGTTTCGATCACCGTTGCAAATACGTCGGATAGGTCATTCGACTATGTTAACTTTAGAGGCCGACCAACCCTCTCAACTCGGAACGTGTCTGTTCTTCTGTTCTAAAAAAAAAAGTGAAAAATGATAGTTACCTAAGGCGCCATAACTCTGCGGCCACTTCGCGCGGCTGTACTCCAAGCTGGGGCTGAAGGCGGACGTGTTTCTATCGAAGGAGTCTCTTCGCGCGGTTGAAGAAGCGCCGAGACCCAGACCTGCGAACAAAGACGAAGATTCTGAAGACTCTAGTAGAATCGATGGACCCTCTGACCGGGTTCGCCGCGGTCCCGGTTCCGGCTTAAGGGACCTAGAAGCTGTTGTTGTGGAAGAAGTTGGCCTAGAAGCTTCAACGTTCTCGATTCCTTCACAGTTTCTTAGCCCTGGAAAGACCGAGCTCCGGGCCGTTGTGTGAGAAAAACTGAGAAACATTTCTCTCGTATCAACGAAATTTTACTGGATTTCAGTTTAACTTGATTGAGTGCAAGATATTTTTCGAAAAGAATGCAAAGTCAAGATTGTTATTCTTTCGCAAGAAACTGGGGAGAAAAATTAAAATTTAATTTCTTTTTTTTTAATTCTTCCAATGTTTTCGCTGCTTTAAATTACACCTACTCGTTCTCATCATAAATGCATAAAATATAGGTGATATCTGTAGAGTCTGCAGTCCGCTCAGTTAAGTCTGTATCTCAAGGTGTATTTTCAACAAATTTTACTCTTTAAAAGACAACAGTACTGTTCTTCGACGAGTGTGTACTTTACAAGGTCCTAACGTTCAGAAAGAAAACTGCACACGTTTTTCTACAGAAAATCCGGAAAGACGACTCGTACAGGTAGACTTCTAGTATGATTACACATTATGTTTATATACAGTATATTATAAATTTTGAGAACGACGTTAGCGAAAATTTTTCTTGAAAATGGTAGCGAACGTGTTGAAATCGTTGATGGTGACTTTTTACGTTCTACAAGGACATCGACAGAAAAATACAAGGTTCCTCGTGGACCGCAAAGGGTTAAACGAAACAGAGGACGTGTCACAAGGTGTACGAGTCGAAGATGGCGATAGACTGACAAAAGACAAACGAGATGTCGCAAGAGAGGCATGCAAATACGGTTTATGTACACGGAGAAAATAAGGGGGTGTGGCGAGGAGGCCGTCGAACGCCTGTAAAACCGGGAAACGGCTCGCTCTCGCGAGGATTCGGCGTTTTGTAGCAAACTAGGGTTGGCTAGTCTGTGAGTACCTGTGCTCTGCAGCTGAGCCGGCGAGCCCAGTGCTCCCAGAGGGGAGCCGCCGTATCCCAGAGCCGCTAATCCAGCGGCCAGTCCTGATCCCTGCTGCGCCTGTTGTACCGCAACCGCTTGGGCTTGTGCAACAACCGCTGCTGCACTGCACGCCGCCAGACCTGCACCGAAACCCCGCAACCCACACACGCTCTTAGTTATCAATTAATCTGCCGTGCCTTACCGACCTTACACCGTCTATTTAAGCCTAGCGCGGCCATTCCGCAACACATACAAAACACGCACAACACGCTTCCGGTATATCGACATCGATACTCTCTAACAACGCTCTCTTATCTTTCCCCTCGATTCTTTCTTGGTCGCCCTCTTTCACTTCTCCCGTTCTGTTTTATTTGTTTAGTCACGAGGTTAATTACGGTTGTATACACACGTATGTACAGACAAAACAGAGACAACAAAGTTACTCGCCAACTATAACCCTTCAGGGACGACGCTTCATTTCCCGGACGTTATATACGGGGTTAAAGATGTTATCACAGTGTGTTGATTAACTTGACTTTTTCAGACTTTTCGCTGATGTTTTCTATACGTCAGGAGGTATCTAGGTAGGTACTAGATCAGGCCTGGTTAAAGCGCGGCCCGCCGGGCGATTTAACATTTTTCGTTGTATGTGTACAAGAAATATTAAATAAATGAAAATTTGCATGTATCATTGTTATAAATTAAGACTCAAGAGTTAATTATATTGAATCATAGTATAACAGTACAGTTTTATTAATTTCGTGTTTGTATTACATATTTGAAAAGCATGTTTACCTAAAGTGCGGCCCGCTGTAACCTTACGCGTCATCAAAGTGGCCCGTGAAACCATTTGGGTTGGCCAGGCCTGTACTAGATAGTACTTAGATAGGGAGGTACATAGTCGTACAGACCTCGTGTATGAAATCTTTAAACGCTCGCTAGATTCTCCGTACTGTGCATACGTCACTGAAGGGTTAATCGTGCGCCCTCCTCGATGCACCGTGTCGACATCTCGACGCGACAGTGCGCCATGCATGTATGTACATAATATGTATACGAGGACCAGGACGTCGATATAGAGACCTCCATCAGAGCCGCCTGCTAACCGGGCAAATACGCGCGAACAACACGTTTTCCTGTTGATTCGGCAACTTATTCCTGGACTTTATCGCCTCGTAAAGTCCTATTAGCGCGAGAACACCGTTGCAGCGTTTGTCGGAACGCTCGACGGATTGATTTCGTCTGTCTTTACGGCTAAATATACACACCGTCGGCCGAAACCGTGGATTCATTCCGTGAATCTACGGAAATAGAGATATATGCTCGTTAACACGGCCAACTTAACCCTTTGCGGTCCTGTCTTCGTACGTCCAAGCTAGTCTCACCGTCGACAAATCAGTTTTTCCTCGGTTATTCATCGATGACGATGATCTCACTACTATTATGGTATTACGACTGTGCATAATTTATTCAGATTCCTCTTCGGTAACGCGAGAGAGGTATAAAAGTTATGCAAACTTGCGAATGACGACCTCTTCGTTTCAGTGCACAGTGATCTCGAGATTGTTTTATGGACAGATAGAGATACCGTTTTTATACTGTTAGATGGAAAACCTGCACTACTGCATGTGAACAAATTCTACATGTCCGAAAAACAGTTAGCAAATGCACGCGAGCTGGAACGGAACAGCAAGGATTGCTAGAACCGCAAAGGGCTATTAGTTGCGAGTTCGACAACTTGGTCGTCGGCCACCAAGACTCCCAAATTCACGTTTCATGTTGAGTTCAATGTATGAGCGTTTCTATACACGGCGGAGCTTATCGGGAAATCGGTGATTCCTCGGATATCAAAGATGGAACGTCTCCATGAACCAGTTAGCAGGTTGATGGTGGTACTCATCGATGCCCTCGAATTCGCGCGTGGTCCCAGACTCCACAAAATCGCGAGCTTGCGGGCTCGGAGGAAAAACGTCGGGGAGAGAACAACACGTATCTACAACACTTGGATCCCGGTGGCTCAAGGATCGAGGACTCTTAGGATCTTACCCAAACATTCTCCGGGCGTGGCGTTGCTGTGGGACGTAGGTGTTGGCTGAGAGTATAGACTCGGCGGTGGTGGTGCCGGTGGTCCCGGCGGTGGTTGCGATGGGGCTCTGTTCACCAAAACAGGCGCAGGGCTCACTAATCTCATGGGGGTGGCTGCGGAGCTGAGCCCCCGGACACCTCCCATCACGATGGAACCATTTTGGTCGTAGTACGCCGGTATTACTTGATACTGGCCTTGAACCTGCAACAAAAACAACTCAAGCGTTCAATATCTGTATACAAATTCGCATAAAGAATGTGAAGAAAGTGACTTGCTTCTCTCAACGCTTTTCTAACTCGTTAACCCCTTGCCGTATAATTAGACTGTGGATTTTATGACAAAAATGAGTAGGTAGAGTATAGAACAATTTTTACCTCGTCCACCGTTTAGTAAAACAGTAATTAGTTTGTCACTGATGGTATTATGTAGAGCAGTTTTCATCATACGCGATCGTTGCAAACGATCGGTCACTGCTTGGTTAAATAAAATGGATTGTTGAACAAGTTGAGGCGTTTCTGGCGTTCCCGAAGCTCGAATATCGAATCGGCAGTTTTTGCGGGCGGCGGGGTACTCGCGCAGAAGCTTGGTGACATTAACGGCCTGTTAAATTGCTCGCGGTTTATATTTAATCGCTGGCGGAGGACCTTCGTCGCGAAAAAGAGAGGCAGAGAAGTGTATCGGCGGCTAGAGGCAACGAAGAGGGCCGACAATAGGATTTATTTCTAAACACGTGCGAGCGGCCGGATGACTTCGGGTGACAGAGAGGGAGAGGAAGAGAGAATGAGAGAGACAGACGGGTAGAGAAACAGACTAATTAGCCGCTTACCGTCTGCGCCAAATTATTTGCAGTGTCTTGGGCGGCGGCTGCAGCGGCTGCGGCCGAGGATGGTGTCAGCGGTCTCCTCGGTGGCGGAGGTGCGGCCGCTTGCGGAGGTGCTTGCGGCAACAACCCCGCAGGGTAAACCCATGGGGCCACCCCATAATACTGTGGCACCACCGGCGGCGGAGCTCCGGCGATCAACGCACCCACATAAGGCTCCTGGCCGCTGATCACGGTGTAAGGCGCGGTGGGGAAGTTCTGCTGCTGCTGCTGTTGCTGTTGCTGCGCCTGAGACGCGGCCAGGTACTGTTGCTGATGCTGTTGTTGTTGCTGTTGCTGCAGTAGCTGCAACTGCTGAGGCGTCGCACCCTGCGGCTGGCTTCGGAACAATTGCTGAAACATCAAAATAACAACTTCGTTATTGCTTGCTAGTTTATTAGGAACATGGAAGCAAGGTACTTTGTAATTGAAATTACTTTGTTTTTAACATACCAGCGTGCGGGGTGAAAGTTAACTTCGGCAGAAATAAATTAATGGTTCGACGTACCATTAATTTTACGATAACCATTGTTAAGCGATACAATGGCGTCCAACGTGTTAAGGAAATTTGTTTGAAATGTAAAATGTGCAGCATTAATCAACCGCTTTGGCAGTAGAATGTCAAAAAAACTGGAATGGCGGTTAATCGGTTTGGCCTGTGAACGACTCATTTGTCTTTTTAATTGACGTCGCCGGTTTCAGGAATGCTTAGCAGGGACTTTGGAACATTACTCACAGATAATTCGCTTGTTCAATGCGAACAAATTCAATAAATAAATCTGTAATCGTCATCGAAAGGTCCTGCACAGTCAGACGATCGATCGAAAGTCCAGATAAAAATTGTAGAACCTTCTTCGCGCGAGACGTGAGCTGTTCACTGTAGTTCGAGCATGTTAGGTTGCTAATTTTCCTGTTATCGAATGGAAGAACCGAAACGGTGTAGCAGCACGTCCCGGGGTCGAGGAATCGATCTTTGGATTCCAGCGCGACGCCGTTATCAGGCGAATCTACAGGACTGTAGGACTCGGAGCGAACAGCTGGTAGTCACACGATATCGCATGTAAATTTTGGGCTAGAGAAACCTGGAGGGTGTTGAGGGGAGAAAGAGGGAGAGAGAGAGAGTTAGAGGGAGAGGGCAAGCCATTACGAACCACGTCAGCTCGTCCCCGTCGTCTTAATTTATTCGACAATGCTCTCTCGAGCGTTTACCGAGGAAATCTGGGCAGAACTCCAATCGCTCGGACAGAGATTAAGGCGCCTAAGGACCCGGAGCAGTCGAGTCGTTGATCGTTCGAATTCGCGGTAACGTAATCTCGATGCTTCGAGACCTGATTACGAGACGTTCTCCTGTTACCGGAGTGCCAGACAGGCGTGGACGCGGAAAAAACGTGGAGGGAGGATGTCTTGGGTGGCGGGGCTTAAAAGTTTCGGATCAAGGTCGTGGAACCGAGAGGATCGAGAGGCCTGGAGAGTGAGCGAGAGAACGCTCAACGAGTTAAAGAGCGAACCTCCAGTAAAAGCGTAATAAAAAGTCAAACAAAATCTGCTAAATACGTCGGTACGATATGCATTTCTGTTAAATCGAAACCATTAGAAATGTTCTTTTTCTTCCAGGGAGTTTAAAATAACGAAGAAGTTACCGTTGTATTCGTAGGGGAGATCGTAGAGCAAGGGATTTCGTTTGTAGCTTCCAAACAGGATGGATTAATAACAATAAAAAAGAAAATGGATTTTTGGAGCCGTTACTCGAGTCTCCAGTTGCGGTAGAAGCCGGCGTTAAACCCGACGACTAAAGCCAGGCACGGCTCTGGCTCGGGTCTGGCTCGGGTCGACGACCCCCTGCGGACGTTCACCGACAACCGTTCGCCTCTATGTTACCGGTACTCGTTCTGGACTCTAATTGACCGACAAACGCGGCTACGGTTTGACCGTGGACGGGACAAACATCGGGGACCGAGGAGTCGCGTGTGTTGTCCTTGTCGCCTCCGGTCCCACTTCCGCTCGAACCTCCGGACGTTCAACCTTGGACGCCGCCTGGCCACTTAGAGCCTCGGACTCCTCGAGCGTTAGAAAAACCTCCCAGACTCTCCGTACTAAGGCTGGCCGCGCTAGACAACCGAGAAACCTGGACGAAATTCCTCCGGTGAAAACGAAGTTAATCCTACACCAGCTGTTGGCCGATCGATTCTCAGCAACCCTGCCTCTACCGTGATATACGCGACACGCTCACGCCTCTTTCTAGCATGATGTTGTGTGCATATCGTGCGACGATATCATCGCATTTTCTCCTTCCTCGATAAACTTTTGCTTGCACGCTTGTCGCTGCAGATGCCGGCGGATCACGGACTCAAGATTTTTTATTCCGAGGAGATAAATGCTCTTATGGCAAGACTTTTATTGGAGCTTAGGATGACCATGGTTGAGGAAAACCGAGACTCGGACCGCAGGAGCGTACGGAGTTTTTTGTAAAGAGGATCTGAACATTAAAATTGGAACTGTTGTATTTTCAGAGTGGGATTAGATCACGTTGGTCATTCAATTCTGGGAGAGATCTAGTTATCGACTTGCATGCACCGTATGCAAGCTGTTAACATTGAATTAATTCGTGTATTTCACCGAGAAAAATTTCAGTCAAGAGAAAATGGCTGCTTTTAGGTCACGTTGATCCTAGCATCAGAGTTTTAACGACTTTGCTATTACTGGAGAATAGACATTCCAGCTCGCAGGGAGTGCTCCAGACGTAGACCAGACTCTTCGACGTCAATAAAAGGTACTATGCGCTCGCTATTTGCTTTTCGATTCATTTGAACAGCGTAGAGATGGTAAACGAGGAGAGAGCTCTTACGAAGTTAGGGGTTTCCACCCCCACATTTCACCCTCGGGTAACTAGACTGAGGATTTTACGGTAAAAATGAATAGGTACCCTAGTTCTTGAAATTGATGTAACCAATTTTGATTCTGAATATACATGCGGCGTATAAATGAATCCGACTAGAGATCCTTTGATACAACAACAGATACAATTGCAGCTACGAGCGACAATAATTAGATTCAGCTTGCAGTAGAATGTGCATGTACAAGAGTCATGAATACAAGTATTTGCACAGCTATTAAACTAGCTTTAGATTATACGGTTGTATATAGACAAGAGTAAACTGCATGGCGATTAATTAAAAACTAAACGGACTGGACCATTGAGTTATAGAATGTATGAAATTATTAAAAGCTGGATGTTCCGTTTACTTTTTTTAGATGCTCCAGCGAACCCTTTCAGAGCCGAACAACCTCCCCTAAATTTCATCAGATCTGGGAAAGGAGCGTGCATCATAGTGCGAGGTATATTTTAATAGAAGAATCAATAGGATCTGCAATCTTTGCGGCGATCTCGGTAACAGTGTAACCGTCGCGTTTGCTCAACGATCGTCGCCGGTAAGATTGCAGAACAAATTACGGACGGCGTTACGAATGAATTACCCCGCGCTTCGTCTTTGGTTTAATTTGCCCGGGAAGAGGGATACACTCGCGCGTCTAATTAGGCAATTACGCGTTACCGATTACGAAAGGGACCGCCCCACGGCGTCCCCTCTCTGTCTCTTTCTCCGTCTCTGTCTGCCCCCCGCCTCTCCCTCGGGCTCGTTTGTCATCCTCTTCTTCTCCCAGGTTCGGGCCGCTCGCGATCATTACGCGCCGACCATAAAAGATCGTCTTGGACCTTTAAGCGAGATAACGATCTGGCAAATAAATAGGCATTGTTCGAACAGGGAGCTCTCGTTCCTACGCGCGCGAGAGACCGTAGAAAATGCGGAGAGGCGAATCACGGTGTATACACGCTCTAGCCCTCCGAGAGTCAGCGATGCGTTTCGGGTATTAACCTCTTCCGGAAGCGGCTCGAGCTTCAGCCAAGGCCACGGTTACGTTCGATGATTATTCCACGCGCAAGCCTTCGGGACGGCTCTCTTTTCCCAGCCCGTGGCCATCGCTCTTTGTATCGTTCAAGGTCTGATGAACTCGGAAAACTACTCGCTCGTACCTCTCTCATTCTCTTTCTCCCTCTCTCTCTCCAATGAACAGTCCCAGGATCAAGCGATAGAAAACTCGGAAATTGGACGGTTCGATGCGATCGTCCGACTTAACCCTGTCCACGCTGTAGGTAGAGCGAACGAATAATCTGAAGGACCATTGTTGACCATTCTATGCGCTGTTGTCAGCTAGACGAACAACTCGGAGACTTCCTTTACAAAGCATTTGAGTGACCATTTTTTACCATTTTCTGCACAGTCATCGGCTCGTGCGGACAACTTGGAGACTTCCTTGAGTGAAGTAGCATCGCAGGCTGAATCTTCGAGTCATTTTATTCTCCATTTTCCTTCTCTTAGAGTATGACAAATGTCTTGTACATGTTGTTCGGATGTCGACAAGGACTTTACAGCAAATCATTCCAAAAATTTCTCTTTCTCGACGAAAATTGAAGATGGTTGATCGAAATTGAAGGTATATTTTGTTTCCTACCAGAGCGAGACAAATTGTACATGTTGTTCAAACGTCGAAAAAGACTTTAGAAGAAATCTTTCTAAAACTGGCCTTTTTTTCGACGAGTATTTTAAGTGGTTAGGTCCGAAAGCCTCTGCATGGAACGTATGCGAATGGCACGAATCGTTTTAAGAGTAATTCGGATGCATCGCCGCAACAGCTGCGACAGCTCCAGTCCATCAGAGAGAGAGAGAGAGAGAGAGAGAGAGAGAGAGAGAGAGAGAGAGAGAGAGAGAGCTTTTCTACGTGTTCTCAGCCTTGTGTATCGGTTACGAGGAAATTTAAAAATCAACCAGAGGGAAAGAGAGAGAGAGATCCAGTTTCAATCAACTACGACCCACTTCGATTGTAACCAACCGGAATCGTTAAGCTCTTGTTTAAACGCTAGCAGGGGCTGGTGTTCGAGGAACAGTCGCCTTCGTTCCGAGACCTCGATCTGCGAGGAAACCGTAGACTCGTCCGACGATAGGTGCTGGGTTACGCTCTATATTCATTACGGCTGCAAAATGTTTAATAACACGGATTATCTTATCGTGGTCGCGACTGTGGAACGGAATATTCGAGCGTCTATGGTGAGCCCCATATGCCCTCAAAATCGTCAGACTTTGAGCCCGAATGAAGACGAGAAGTCATCATATCGGCAAGCAATTAATTTAATTATTGTAGCAACAAGAGATCAGCATAATTCTTATTGTTTCATAGAATTAAAGACGTTAAAATATGATTTAATTTCCTCAGGAAAATAGGTTGATCGAATTGCTTTTTAGTTATGAATCCTTTCGAAGGTGCTAAGTAACGCAATTGTATTGAAATTTAGAAAAAAGCTTTTGCAACGGCCTAATCGTTCATATCAAGGTGGATACATACTATGATCCGGCAAAGTGAAGGAATTGTTCATTGCATTAAAGAGAGTAGAATAGAAGGATTGTGAAAGGCGGCAGCGAACACGGTCGAACGTCACGATTTTTCATACACCTTCAAACATGAATCATTGACGTAAACAGGATTACGCTAGGGGGATCTAAAAGGGTTGCAGTGGTAGTGAACTTTAATCTTGCAGCTTCAGCCTCGTCAACGAAATTACTTCGAGTTTGTGGGATTTTTCAGGGCAGTGGTCAGATTACGTAGGATACGTAATTCATCAGTGACCTGCTCGATCTATACTAACACGTTTTTAATTGGCGTTAAGAATGGGCTGATGGAAAGTGCACTGACAGCATCGAAATTACTTCGTTGCTGCCTGTAAACTTGAAACGGGGGAAGCAACGTGCCGGAAATAAAAGACGTTCATTTACAAACTCGCTGGCAACGAATCGAAGAATATACACGATATAAAACCTCAACAATATAGTTACTAGAAATAAATTCTCGTTTTATCAAGGTAGTTTCGAAATGGAACGATAGGAAGAGCAGTGGCAAAAATTTATCGCTTCAAAAATTGAAAGCTGCACTCTAAAATCCCATTCAAGGTACGTAAAACAATTTTGGAGAAATCTTCAACCTGTACACAGAAAAATGCACCGAGTTCTCTGTTTTCAGGGAAGATTCTCGATCAAATTCATACAAACTTGTCGTTCTCGAAGGTTTATAAAAAAAAGAGAGATAGTTGATAGAAATAAAGGATCTTCTCGAAATTTCATAGTCCAGATCCGACTATAGCGAACGTGCGCAGAGCTTCGGGTGGTAATAATTCGCAGCCACGTGGCACTTAGCGGCCGGGAGCGTTTCATCTTGGCAAACGGGAGGTCGGAGTCAACAGGTTGATTGATAAATCACCGATTCGCGGATAGATCGCGGGGATCGTGCTCGGTGGTCGGCTACCGGGAACCACCGAAGAGAGAAAGAGATACCAGAGGAGAGGGAGCGCGATCATCGACAGGCTACTCGATTCACGGCACAGTTTTCAATGGAGTTACAGCGTGAGCCATTACCGCAGAAGTCATTAGTGCCCTCGAACGGGAAGCGCTGAAACGAACGCCTAAATGGAAATCACGGTGATTGCGTTTGAAAAGGGGAGGGGTGAAAAAAATGGGGTTGAAGCCTCGACACAGAGAGAAAGAGAACACACGCCGGGGAGAGCGTTTGATTTTGGTAAGGGTGGGAAACAATGGCCGCGGTACATTGTCGTAGGTGAGTCGAGAGAGAGTGAGAGAGAGAGAGAGGAGAGGACTGGGGATACGTTCCTGGAAGTGTGACTCACTGTTGAATACGTAAGGTTTCCGCCGGCGGCTTGCAAATCCGCGCTACAATACGGGCCTATTGATTCCTCCTCTCCTCTCTCCACACTCGCTCGCTCTCTTTCTCTTTCTCTCCGTCGAGTATCCACAGCGGCGGCGGCTGAAGAGGGAATCTGGCACGAGTCGACCGTGACAATCGTTGCCAGATTTTTCGAAAACCTCCCACACCATCGTCTCCCGGCCATTATCCGGTCTTAATGGCTCGCGGCATTCGATTTTTCCCGCTGGCGAGTTCACTGGACCACCGGTCGGTCAACGACGATCGATTCTGGCCGAGTTTATGACCGAACTTTTGGGTTAAGGGGCTGCTGGAGAACCGCTTTGCGCATTTCGAGCCTTGATCCGTCGATTTCGAATGATTCGTTGTTGGACACCGAGATTAGACGTCAAAGTTGCAAAGGTACAAAGCAATATTACAAACAAAATACAATCATCAGAAGTGTTCAACCTGTACTTAGTCTCGCGAGGGACACGAGAGACTAACGGCCCCTAAATTTGCAGGAACCGTCCATCGAAATGAAAGAAACCGATACGCATGAGTGGAAAACCACGAAATACGGAGGAACTGTAATTTCAACGGAAATGGAGCAACACAAATGAAGCAACCGTAGGCACAGACTGCAAAACGAAAAACTTGCAGCGGGTCGCGTCGAGTGGTCTGGTGCGGTTTCGCTGTTAGTCGATTCGTTCGATTATCGGTTTCCGCGACTCGTTCCTCGACGATCGCTTTTGTCCGCCGTAGACACATCCCCGATGCTTTCATGAATTTCGCAGTGACCCAGATCGTCGCTAGTCATCTTCGAGCAGCAAGCCGACAGTAGCCGACCACGCGACGCGAGTTCGTTTTCATGGGGGGAAAATGAGTCGGGTAAACAGGTTAAGGCGGTCGCGGGTACGGGTGCTAGCGCGAGGGCGGGTTGCTCTCGAGGCTTGGTAACTCGAGCACCCAGTTCCCACCAGAGGAGAGTTACATGGGGGATAGTCCAGCCGTGGAATTGGCGGAAAGCCCGGCGGCGGCGACGACGGCGGCGCGAGCGGTTCGGTTACGAACGCGAAGCGGAACACACCGCGAGCATAGGTCCGCAGCGTAATCAGTGACATAAGAACCATTAGGTAAGAGATATTCGTTACCAAATCCCTCGGCAACGCGGTCGTGAAAACGGGTGTTACCGCGCGGAACAGCAAAAGAGAGGGGCACAGCGAGAGAGGGAGGGAGAGAGAGAGAGAAAGAGAAAGGTTCAACGAACTCTCGAGCGTGCTCGTTTGACTTTCAAAACGGCGCGCACCGAATGGTAACTTTAACATTTACCACACACATACGACATGTGCCCTCCGTGCTCTCTGCCGTTGCCTTTCTTGCGGCCGCCGAGAGGATCGATCGTTTCGCCAACTAGCCCGCGACGCGAGGGCGCTGAAATTTTGGTGACGAGGCCCTTTGACATTCATTACGTCCCTCCGCAAATTGCCCTTCTAATTGCAAGCTTTTTTACAGCTCTGGACAAATTAACTTTTGTCGGCACGCTCCGATTCTGAACTCGACTCCAACGGGTAGCGATATTTTGTTATTTACTATATTTTTTTAACCCTTTAGGGACGACCCTTTGGGTATTAATCATTCAAAAATGTTAAGCATAATTTGGTTATGGTCTATAATGGTTGAAAGTGATACAACAATTTTTATTCGGTTCCAGTACCTTGTAATTGATACAATTCTTAATTGGTTCCAGTACCTCGCAATTGATACAGTCAATTTTTGCGCGAGGATCCGCAGTCTAGTTCTGAATGGCTAGCCCCTGGTCCTTTAACAATTTTCGATGCTCCTCTAAAAATGTCACCGGACAAGTTCGTTGGACCCTTACCAATTATTAAAGTTCTACTAAAAATATCACAGTTCTGAGTGGCTATTCTTTCAGCCATTAACAATTTTTGATGCCCTACTAAAAATATCACAGAACAGTTCTGGATGATTACTCTTTGTCCCATGCTGCGTCAATTTCGAGTTTCAGAGTAAAGATTTAAGATATCAGATATTACAGCTCTAAAAATTTTATTCAGATTTAAATTTAATGCATAAAACAGCAAAATTTCATACCATATTTAATGATAGCTCATAAAATTAAACAAAGCTATAACCTTGCACATAAAAATGCACGACCATCATAGCATAGAAAGAGTTTCAGGATCTTTATGCAAATTCCAATTCCAATTTTAACAAGAAGCTTTCTTATGACAAAAATAAAGTAATAATGCCTACATGTATCCTGGGTGCATGCATACATTTTCTATTACTGTATTTATGTTGACGACATTCATAAATGAAACAGCCTTTAAAAACTAAAAGAGACTTAAATTCCATTGCACTGTCTGGTATCAACGCCTTGAATGAACTGAAAATACTATGAAAAGATATCGTTTCGTTGTAACTTACTCCGACCGTTCAGTGCCAAGTTCATACCATTAATAATTCTTACAAGAACTGTTTAATCCCATTTTCAACGAATGTTAGCAGTGTGATTGCACGGCCGATATTATCACCGTAGCTTTCGAAAGTCGAGGACAGAGGAGAGCGGGTTCGTCATAGAGCCTGGCCGAGCACAAAACGCACAACTTTCGATTTTACTATTCTACCAGCGCGTATTGTCGCCGGTCGGAACAACAACAAGCAAAATGTAAAGTGTCCGGGGGCACAGACAGTGGCGATTGTCTTTCGGGAAACTGCTTGTTGTCTTTTACGCTTCCTCTTTTTTCGCCGTTTCCCGGTTGATAGCCGAGCAGTACAACCGGTCACAATCGGCATTGTCACGCCTTTGGACGTGCGGCAGGACACGGCTGCAAAATGCTGCACAACGATGCACAACGATGCACTACCGTTTACTACTGCAGCTCGCCGTTTGCTGCTGTTCTCGAGGAGGAAGAGAAATCGCTCGAACGCGCTTGCGACGCGATTACTTTTCCTCGATTGAACCGCAGAGAAAACACTTTAATATCATCCTTTTTATTATTATAATTATAATGTTCAGTAGTTCCCGCCATATTTCCGACAAAAATTCAAGCAGATCTACGAAATGATGCTCTAGACCAGAAGACTCTCTCAAGGGATTAGCTAAGCCCCTCTCTCTCTTAAAGCAATTATAGTTCCCGCAATTTGAAGTATTTTCGCTTGAAAAAATACTACTGTATAGTCCAAATAATGAAACATATGTATGAAAAAGCTTTATGCAAGACAGTTGTCCGATTTCTTTAAAAAAATTCTCAAACAACCTAGCGAAATGACGTTCTGGACCAGAAGCGCCTCTTTAAGGGATTAGTTATGCCCCTCTTCAAGCATTATATTGGGTTGGCAAATAAGTTCGGTCGGTTTTTTACAGTGGAATAAATCACAAAAATCGAACGAACTTATTTGCCAACCCAATAGTTCCCACAATTTCAAGTACTTTGGCTTGAAGAAATTCTATTGCCTAGTCGATCTGATAGAATATATGTCTGCAAAACCTTGATACAGAACGGTCGTCTGATTTCTTTAGAAAAATTTCGAAAACGAGGCCTGCGAAATGACGTTCTAGAAGACCCCCCTTAATAGCGCTGCGCGTTTGTTCGCCGTGCTTGGAGAGTAGCAACGCGGAAGATCGATGTAATGCAGACATCAAACGGTCTCGAATCGGAGCATGCATCCGCCGCCACCGCTTTATCGTTTCGCATTGTCACAACGATCGCGAGGGACCTTGATAACGCCGCGGATATATCGTGTTTGTGGGCGCGATGCGGCGTGGTTTGTCGCGTCGCTGTTACGATAACGCGTTTTTAGTTTCTCTGACACGTTCCCTGTTCCCCCCTTTCCCACACGCTCTCGCTCTATCTTTCTCCGTTTCCGTGCCTCGCAAACATTCAATTCCCCGCGTTACGGTTTGCTGATCGACCGCGACACGTTCGACACCGTTCCTTTCGGAGCTGCTCTCTGCTCTCTGCGCTCTGCACTCGCGCGTTTCGAGGGCATCGGGTTGATCAGCGATCGCGAGTACTGTACCACTGATCGTTACCATCGTTGAAAGCGGTGCTCGCGATTCCGCGCGGGAATTTCTTTTTTCTCTCCCCCCGTCGCGCGATAATGACCGCTTTATCGCGGGAAACATGTCGAATCCGTTTTTCATCCTGACGCGGATTGTTTGGCGGCTATCGCCGCATCTGCGGTTGTTTATCCGTTGGTCGCTAAGTCCAGCCACTGTGAAATGTTTCCCAGTCACGAACGTTGTTTATTGTTAATTCCGCCGATTGTGAGCGGGGAAAACGGCGACGAACAGACGGAAGCGACGACGGCATATGTTGGCGTTTCTGTCGGAAGAATGAGTGGAAGAAACGCCAAAGATTTTCAAGTACAATTAAACTCTGGTGAAATCACTGGCACAGTCCGTGTAATTCCAGTGTTCGAAAGCACGTCGAGAGAGTTTGTGTACCGACCTACAGTCCAGGGATTATAGTTGTATGTAATTCTTGTCTGCGAGTTGAGAGCACTCCGAGGATTTGCGAATTGACTTGTTCCAAACACTGATTCAGATGAATATAGCTGGGGCAAGTAATAGTAATGTTATTCTGAATTCTAGGGGAACTATTCTTTATGTAGAAAGTCCGTGAATGCAACTTCCTTTTGCTTATCGTGCTAAACAACAAAGATATTCGAAGAATTTTAACATATCGCTACCTCCTTTTTGACTTGTTATAATTATTGAGAGGAAACAAGTTTTTGTCAGACCTCATTTCCGACGATCGACTTGGACAATTTTTCCATAAAAATGCGCGGTATGATTACCGCCATTGTAGTCATTCGAATTCCGTCTTTATCGCCGGATGACTCACTCATTTTTATGTGCACAGACGGAATTACAAAGGAAAGTTTGTACTGTTGTACAAATTTATAAGGAGCTCTACAGTGGTCGCTGTAATTTTCAGAGTTAATTGTATATTTATACTAGAGAACCAAGCGCAATCTAAACCTCTGTGGGTTCCGACCCCACTCTCTCGGTGTATACCGTTTTCAATAAAATGTTACCGCGGATTAAACATATTCCGAGTTTATGCAAATTTCGTTTAACTCGAAGTATCAGTCAAATGAAATTCAGGGAAAATCCGCACATATTTGTCTCGCGGGTATATATTTTACGAACAAGCGAAATGTACATGGGCAACGGAGAGCGTTGTTCAAAACAATTATGGAGTACACGATTTTCCTCGATGCCGGACAATTTCTCTTTGGGAAACGGTAAATACTGTGCCCTGAAATCAATATAGACAGCGCCGATGAAAACGACCGTTACACGCTCGCCATTCATTGTTGAATTCGTTTCGTTTGCGCTTTGTTAATCGACAATAACACGCTCCGTTCCGTTGTTCATATTTTGCTAAGTGTATACATCGCAAAAATTCGATAGAATTCAAGAAAATATTCTTTCAACCTTCCTACATTTTACAGAGCAACGCCAAAATTCATTTGTAAATCAGGACGAATCTGGAGCGCCGTAATCGGGCGAGGTATAATTAATGAGGTTAATTATTAACGAAAGACGTGCTAAACAGCTAGGAGAAAGGTTCGTGGATTAATATATTCAACTAAGAGCATTACGAAGTCGGTTATCATTAATAAACTTATCAGATATCAAGGGGAAAATATTAATCACGGGTCAGAGGTGTGCCTGCCTCCGATCTACCATCGAGTTTCTATTGGCGTCGATATCGTGCAGAAAGATTATCATAAAATACATCGCACTATCAGGAGTACAATCTGGCCGGTTCTCATCCTAGTTCGCAACAAAGCGGCTCGACGATCGATCCTCGATCCTTCCGTGATAGAGCATCGTCTACCCGGTCCCACGAGACAGGAAACAGGGTTAGGGTATCGGCGTGCGGCGGGGGCAGAGAGACGTTCAGGGATCCTCGCGTTCGCTCGACCGCGATGATATACTTTCGAACGAGACCAGGAACGGGATCGATGGGCACGAAAACGTGTGTGCTTGGCAGAAGCGGTCAGGGGACACATGGGTTACGCACACGGTGCCGTAGTTGGCCTTGGAATGTCACGCGTGTCTCGGCAATTACGTATCAACGCATCGCTGACAGGACACGCCGATTGCTGTCTCGCATTTTTCGAACGTTATTGACCGTGGACTTCGCTTGGCAAAGACAGCATCTTTTCTTTCTCGAAAATGGTAAATACTAGAGATCCCTATTTCACGTACACGCATTTCAGTACGTGACATTTTAAGTACGCGAGTACACGTGTACTTACTACACTCACCGAAATTTCTATAAAGTCACTGTGTTTCGTGCCCGTGCGAGATCAAGACGGGCCTGTTTATGTATTTCTTTAAGGCCTGGTTTACGTTGCATTTTTGTCCGGAAGAATTTAAAAGTTGTTGCACACGTCTTGCTGTTACTGGGAGCTCCAATTCAGCACGAAATTGTGCTGCATTTTTCCTTTCCTTAGCCACGGACCCAATTAATAATGAATGTTGTCTCTTTGACAATTTTTTATTACCATTTTCACGTAAATTGATATAATTATTAATCACAGTATATGACCGATTAATTTTCTTAGCAATTGCGCGATTAGAGCAGCCCATCTTTATAAGCATCGATTGATGCTGTTTCTTTACTTGTTAGTACTTTCCCTCTCAGCATTCTAACACACGCGAATCAAATTATAACAAACAGGATTTCTCAGTTCTAAAACTAATACTGTTAGAATAATTGCAATTTTTCGTATTTCTCTGCTCAGAATACAGAGAAACGATAAATGACTTTATAGAAACTTCGCACTTGTGTTCCGCACACAGAAAAAGATCAAAACATACGTAAATCGTAAACATAGCGGTCCAGAGTGCGCAGTCCCTCTATCCGAGTGTCGCCAAGGCACAAGATCAGATACGATAAGTCAACAAAAACGGTGATATTTTTTAAATATCTATGAAAATGAAGATGACTTCATAGAAATTTTGACCACTGTACTTCACGTTATTTAAATACACGTGTACTATTTCACTTTAGAAACGATGTTTGAATTTATTTAAACCATAGTCGATATATAAAGTAATACCAGCGTTCTAAGAGTTATACAAATTAAAATGAGGATGCATTAATGCACGTGTATTTAAAAACACGTGAACCCGTGTGCATAAAACGACACGCTCTAAAGTGCAAGTATGTAAATACACGTTCAAAACAACGATCTCCGGTAGATACAAGGAAAAATGGCAGATGGAAAAGTTGGACTGACTGTGGTGATTCGCATTACCCTAAAAAATCTACAGATACGATACATATCATTGCACCATTGACTTATTAACACTTACTAAATAAATCGTCGCTAGATTGCGATCGCAATGCGTTCGGCTAGGCCCACACGCTGCGATCGTAACTGGTCTCGGCTCCGCGAGTACCGTGCGGGAAAATTGTGGCGAAGAACCTGGGAGCTCGCGGGGGAATATAAAAGCTGTCCCCCTAATTCCCTCGGTTTTCGTAGGAGAGAGTAACGACGCAGGCGCGTGTGCGAAAACTTTTCGACACTGGCGCGAAACGAGCGAGCTAGCTAGCGGCGTTGAAATGTTCGTGCATCTGCGAGTGGTAATGAACGGTGGAACTAGCCGGTAAAACTTTCCACGAGGCTGAATTGAACTGAATCTAGATTTCGACCCGGCACATTACCATATCTCCTAGAAGAGAGAAGAGAGGAGAGAGAGAGAGAGACCGAGTGTATTATTGATTCTAACCGACCGACTCCCGTGCATAGAGAGCCCGTGGATCGCGTCGTAAACCGCGTCGACGTCAAAGACGAAATTTCGTAGCTGGAAACGCGTTAACGTTTCGGTAGCGAGGAGCCATTAACTGGCGTTCGTTGCCGCCGATTTGAATATCGACCTTGGTCGGACGGTTTTCGGGCATCGCTCTACTCCCAAGGTTCGTCTAAAAAGACCGCGAAAAAAAAACGAACCAAGGATTTCGATAGCTTCGACGGGACCCGTCGGCGCTTGCCTCTCGGGTTGGTTTTGTTTCCTGGTTTTTCGCTTTTTTCCTTTTTTGCGAAATCTCGATAAAACAAAGGGCGACGTTTATGAACCCCCTGGCGCGGTTCTTCGACTTGTCAGAAAATTTTTTTGATCAGTGTCATTTAAAACGCTTGCAATTCATTTAAATACGATCAAGTAGTACATAGTACACAGTGTAGTATTTCAGAGGTTCCATAATTTTCTTCTACCAAATTGTTCCGATATTTCATAAAGTAGGTACGCTGCATTCGACGAGGCATCTTGACAACGAAGGTGAGCAACGAATCAATTGAGCTATGCTAAAAATTGAGTTATCGAAATACTTCGAAGTACTGGCCGCTTGTTGCCCCCTCCCCCGCGAACGTTAGAATACAGAAATTGTATAAATGAAACGGCATCGTTCGTCTTGAACGTAAAAAGAGAACCGGGAATTTCGATGGCTTCGACGGGACCATCGGCGCTTGTCTCGGAACGGTTTTGTTTCCTGGCATTCCTCCCTCTTCTTTTTTCCTTTTCTGCGAAATATCGATAAAACAAAGGCCGACGTTTATGAACCCCTGGCGTCTCTTCTTCGATTTGTCGGAAAATCTCGATAAACAGCGGCGGCGGTGGCGGCTGACGTTTATGAATCGACGATTCTTCCGACGATAAGCTGCTGAAGCGGACGGACGCGGACGGGCGGAGAACGTGAGAAAGGGAGAGGAAAGAAGGGAGTAAGGGGGAGAGGAGAGTGGGAGCAGAAGGAGAGTATCGATAAATCAAAAAGGAACGAAGAAGCACGGATATATATTCGTGGAACCCGGACTGTTCGCGTGAAATAAAAGTACAACGACAAATAGCGGAGAAGCCCGTTACTTAACCGCTTCGGAGCACCGTTAGCTCACCTGACTGCGTGTACGGAATATACAGGGTGTACCGCGAGATCCTCGTGCACCGCATTCCTCAACGGCGAGCACCGAAAATACACCCGACAGCTCGTTAAACCGCTACCCGATTCCAAATCTTCATCGACTGTGACGCGCGGACCAACGACAACGCACCAAGCATCCCTTTATGCGAATCACCATTCTCGTACTTTGGCTCTACACCGCCGAAAAATTCTGCGTACCCCGCACAACGTTATCTCTTATTTTTGTGTGGTCTTTTGTGACGATCGAGGCCCATTCATTTCGATTTCTACGAGATTCCTCTTACAATTAAAGGAAATAGATTCTTTTAGACATATTATAATGTTGTTCGGCTATTTTATAACGATCTAAGCGAGAGGAAAATTTAGATACCTAGAAGAGTCCTCGTGGAAAACATTAAATGGACGTGTTTTGGGTCGACTCGCTTTTTCAAGTATTTTATTCGGACTCAGCTATTCGGATGACATAAACTTCTATTAATTTCAATTTTCACAGACTACTCGGTAATAATCAGAATGGGAAAACGCAATCTACTTAATCGCCGATCTCGGAATGTTTTCATTATTTCTGTCCCGGCTACACAAAGTTCAGAACGAGCATGAGTTCAGGGGAAACTCGGTCCTCAAAATTAATATCCGAATGAACTTGCTAAGACCGTAAGACTTCCGAATTCATTTATTCGCAGTTAATTAAGTCCGTTGACTCGGCGAAACGAAATCCCGAGTCGACTACCGTGCATCCAACAGGTGAAGGGAACGCCATAAACATCGAGGAAGAGATTCCACGTTATTACGAGGCAACCAGCGAGTTTGTAGCGAAATCTCGGGGACACCAACTTCAAAGAACGAACGAAGACAACGGGGAATACAATTTATTCGTGGAAGTCACGGAAGATAATCTCTCGAAGTTCGTCTGTTACGGGATTCGAGAACCGGTTTGATAATCGGAGACAATCGAGCGACGACAATTAACTCTCTCTCTCTCTTTCTGTCTGCTATATGTCCACGACCAACATTTTTACTGTTCTAGGTTTTGAAAAATCTAAAAAAATACTGAAATATTTTTATAAAAAATTAATAAGAGGCACAACGAGAGAGAGAGAGGTATTGGTGAATGCGAATTATTTTTTCCCAGAGGCAGCTTCTGTACAGGGTGACGAAAATGATTCGTACGAGACATTGTCGGAGATGTATCTGGGAAGAAATCGCGACGGACAATGCGTTTGCGCGTTTCTATGAGTAGAGGATCGCGAGAAGATGGCGAACGTTGTCCTGGAAAGAGGTCAACGGTCGGGCTGTCCGGATGCAACGCGATTCCCAAACGATCCACAGCCTTGCTGGAATTGCTCCTGCTTTCCGAGAGCTGCTCCTGTACTCTGCTTTTCCGAAAGAGGAGACCCGAGTCGCTGTGCAATAATGCCTTCGGGTGAAATTCTGAGACCATGCTGCTTTGGGAACCGTTTCGACGACTCCTGACCCTGTTCTTTCCCACTTGTTATTATTGGACGGACCCTCACGCAAATCTCTATTTTCGCGGGCTGTTCATTTCCTTGGCGAGAGTGAAGACTGAATAAAAATACTAGAAATTTTTGATGATACGGCTAATTATCATATTTAGGAAGCCAAGAAGTCTTCAAGAGAAGTCTGCATTATCAACACTAGAACTACGACACGCGACAAAATTAGGGATTCCAAAATTTTCCCAAGTTCTTTCTTTGAACACATAATAGAAATTGCTTAAATTCTGAACAAATGCACTTTTGTCATTCGCAGATTCACGTTTTAATAAATTGCTGAAGATTCGAGCGCATAAAATGGAAATATTCTAGGTCGGAAGAAACGTCGAGGTTAAAATCATTCGCAAAGGGTCGAAGCTTTTCTGGACACTGTCCAATTTATTTTTCGATGATATTAACACGAGAATCGCTTCAACGACGTTCTATTTATTTGCAACGTTTACTCTCTCGCGCACAATACCATTTGTTTCGTAAAATAGTCCACGTTCCGCGGGCGGAACGTAACAGGACTGTAATAAAGAAGAGTAACTGGTTTCTTTATGAATTGAAATAACAGGTTGAATGAAATTAATTCGAGTTTCTTTAGAGACGGGCACGAGAGATCGCGGTCGTTAAAAGTGTGTAACGGTGGTGGCAGCAGCGTTGGGCACACCGATACGATGGTTGAATACGTGGCAGCGGCGTGACAGCGTGCAAACGTGCCGGTGATTATAATAATTACGGGAGCAGGTAAAAGGCCAAGCCACGGGATTGCAGTTTTGTGGCTAATCCCGTTACACCTAATCCAGATATACGCTATCATTAATGATAAGGAGGGATTAACGGTGTACCGCGGGTGTTTCCTTTGGAAAAACAGGCTGCGGGAAAAGTCTCCTAACTGGACTCAGCTTATACCTCTCTTTCTTTCTCTTTCTCTCTCTCTCTGTGTGTCTCACTTCGCAGAGATTCGACCGAGTCACGAACTTGGCCAGTATTCCACAGTCCGGTTCCCATTGACCGTAACGCGACTGCGTTAAACACGACGTGAAATCGCGTGCAGACGTATTACGATTAGCCGGCGGTATGACTAATTAATCGGAGAAACCGTCCTAGCGTGCTTGGCCGCGTGTCCACGCCGCTCCGTTCGAGCGGAGGCGTATTGATATTTCCAGAAGAGGAGAAAAAACGACCATTACCGCAGCGGGACTTTATGGCGCGTTTCGGAAGTTGCGTTTTACGACTTTGTATATGCAATCAGCCGGACTGCATAATATAACCTTAACATTTGAGGAATGAGAACGCTGCGGCGCTCGAAAGTAGTTCGCGCGAATGTTGAACGGGTCATTTATTTCGCCCTTGCCCTTACGCAGACGGCCGGCTTTCTTGGGAGCGCCAGCAGTCCTTTGAGGACGAGCTGAAGGGTTCTCGGCAGCCTCCGAAGTCTGCAAAATCCTTTGTGAAATTCCGAGAGGCTTCATATATTTATCAATGATCGGTGGATTGAATTTTTCAAAACTCTTGGTTCAAGAATATTTCAAGGATCATTGGAAAATAAAAATTTCTTGGAGAGCCAAGGGAAGATTCTCAGGGGCCCTGAATGACCTTCAAGCATCCCGGGAAGATTCCCAAAAGTGTCGCCGATTTTCCAAGGATCTCGGGACGATTCTTTTAACCTAACGACTTTGGGAGAGTACTGGAAGATTCTGCGGAGTTATTCCTCCGGCAAACCCGCGAAGCGTCAGCCAACAGAATCCGCATTGCGCCCGGGACAATCAAGCGGAACTGTGAAATCCCACGGAACGGGGTAGTCTAAAAATGTGTCAGCGGCAATTTCGTCCGTCGGAGAACGAGCCCAGGTTCGCGCGTCGCGATGTGTCGGGTGCGCGCGTGTCTCGGGGACATCCAAGAAAAGTGTCGTGCAAGGTGTCGTACCGGCGACGGTAGTACCCCCCTCGTTCGCTCCAGATAACACGCGCTCGCGGAAACTTTCTAAGCCTGTTCCGCGAGGCCGTTTCTATCGGCGCGGCGGTGGTTGCGGTGTGTAAATCACGCGACGACCAACAGCGGAGAACCGCTGGTGTTAATGTTCCATCGGCAGAAAACCGGTTTCCCGGTACGAGCAACGTGAACCGATCGAACTGACCCGAGAGCGGTCGGTCGATGCGCAACAACACCCGGCTGCTGCGTTTTGTACCGTTTCACGGCCGGCAAGATGCTCCGCGGGGAATCCGTCCTAGTCTTTCGGTTCCGCGAACCTTTTATGCATTTCATGCAGTTATCGTGATAACGAGGCCGTGTAATTTAACCCCTTCGCGACAGCAGACTTTGATACGAACAGTGTACGGTGGATGTTCTACCAAGATCTACGCTGAGAAAGACATTTTTTGTCATCGCTCTTCTTTCAGGGAGAATGTTCAGGGAGATGTTACTGTATGTGTAGTCTTTTTAAACAATCTCTTTCACATCTACTGTGCATCTACTGCCACGTGCAATACACGTATACCTTTTTAAACGCATTGCACTATAATTTATTTTACGATTATAATTATTAAAACTTTGTTCACGTTAATCATTTACTAGGAGAAAAAGAAAAATTGTATTTTTTGTATGTACACGCAAAGGATTAAAAGGAGATTGGAAGAACGTATCAAATATCTCTGAAACGAAATAAAACACTGCAACTCATCAATATGGTATATGTATGTATGCATATCAAGACCCTAGGTCTATCAAGATCCTAGATCGGAGCTCCCGCGGACGAGTGCAATCCAGGATTATTTATTGCAATCGTGGATTCCGAGGCCGCGATTTTTCGGTCGAGGCATGGGTAACGCGACGCCGGTGTTCGTGTACCGTTAGCTGAAACTTGTCGAGGCCTGGGACGGGGTTCATTCATGAGAACGCGGACGATGCGCCGAGCCGAGCCGAGCCGAGCCGCGCCGCGCCGAGTTGAGCGGAGCGGAGCTGTGCGGAGCGGCGCGTGTTCGTTTCGCGGCTACGAAACACGGATCTGGAACGGATTCACAATTATCAGGGTAGTCGGTGTGTCGCGGAACAATGCCCATTGTAACGCCGACAGTCGTCGTCTATCCGCGGTCTGGTCTCACTCTCTCTCGTTCTCTCGACTCGGCTCTCGGGACTCGACTCGACGCAGCTTTTCCCGTTATAGGCGCTAGCCAAGTTGCAAAATTCAATTAAAATCAGCACTCCACGATGGAGGGGAACGCGTTCCTTCCGCTCGCGGTGACGGACGATCCCCCAGGGAGGGTGGGGGCGGAACGAAAAAAGAAAACAAACGAGCACAGAGTATGGTTGCGCCGGGAGGCCGAGCGGACAGGAAGGAAACGGGAGGAGCAAGAGCAAACTCGATGGAGGAGAACTCGCGTGATAAGGGTCGCCCGCCACACCTTGATACCAGATACCCCCCTTTCGCGGTAGCTTTTAGCCAAATGACGCGGATTTTATTATTGGATGGCCTTTAAGGGTGCGGCTTAGCTGCCTACCCCCGCCTATTATCCCCCGCCGTGCCACCCTTCGACGTCTAATGGCCCGTTAACTAGCCCCACCTCGTTTTTCCTATGTTCTATCTCGTACATCGGTTTCGCACGCGACACCCGTTACGCGTCACAGTCGATACCGCCGATCGACCCTCGACACGCGAGTCCGATACTACCGGGACCGGCGATCGATTTCTTGGGAACCAGCGGGACCGCTTTTGCCGCCGTGCTGGTCGCCGCATGCGCGGTGTGTTATAGTGTTTCAGCGGCCTTCTACAGGACACTCTTTGCGTTAATAGTTTCATTTTCGTAGTTTTAGGCAACCACTCTTGTTGTCTTTTGTTAACGCACATACCTGAATCTCATAACTGAAGGTCATACGGTATTAACACTGAACCTATCAAGCACTGAACGCAACTAGTAAGCGGTGCCTTCTAAAAACGACAACATCACTGGAACAAGGAAACGAGGAAACTTATTCTGCCACGTCTGTCGAGATATGACAAGCAAACAATGGATCCGAGAAGAAAGTTTCCAGCAACCCCTGGTCGTTGTCTCTCCAGTTCGAAGTAGCAAAAAGGTTTTAATCTGTTCTCGGGCTACTTGCATAGCGTTGTCGCAATTCTGTGTGCTCCGATAGAAGAGACACGAATATTATTATATCCAGAGTGCGCGTACCATACCAATTACGCTTTTTAACATCCGCGCAAACATTCACTCAGCCAACAGTTTTGATCGAACACTTTACCGGTGCTATAATCTGAGCGCGGGCAGGCCATCGAGGATGATCGAGCGAGATCTGTAAATATTCCGTCTACCTCGTGGTTCTCGGGATCGGGGAGCAGCCAGCTCTCGAGAAGCGGGAAAAAGTCGGAAGAGCGAGATATCCGAGAGCATCCCCGAATTTCATGGAAACGGAGAGAGGAAGAGAACGGAGAATCGAGGGACTGGTTCTGTTTGTACCAACGAAAGAACCGTGTGCTCGGAGAATCGTTCGTGAAAGCGTGTCGACGGAAGTACCGGGCGAAACCCGAAGTATCGTTTTTCCATACCGGAAAAATCGATCGGTCAAAGAAATTCGAAAGTTTCGAGCTTTCGGGAAATGTCGCTGAGAGAGAGAGAGAGAGAGAAAAGAGAGGGGGAGGGGGAAGAACCTGGAAAGAATCGAAGGGAGTTGGTCGCCGTGGAAACGCGCGGAAGAAAGCGTGTCGTACCTGGAAGCCGCGCTGAATACCTAGTCATCAAGACGAGGCTAATTTCTACTCGCTGCCAACCGAATTACTTATACGACGCAGTCGAAGCGTAATTGGGAACGCAAAACGTTCGGGGGCGGGGAGTTGCGAACGGGACGAGCCTCGCAGAGGCTCGAACATCCCACGGATGGATATTCGCGGTGACATACAATGTTCTGCGGCGGTAGGTTCGCTGTAGAATCGTGTAGGATTGCCTCCAAGTGGCATCAGAGACAGAAGAAGCTATGTATCTCATTTCAAACGCCTTTAATAGGCGTAGTTTTGCGGCCCCGCTCCTGGAAGGGCCAATATACTGCCCCATAGAGTAATCTATGCCCTGAGAGCGCTTTGGAATGCTCTTGGAAAATAGAATTCAGTACAAATGACATTGGAGAGAAAAGGAGGGGTTTTAGGAGATTTTGCTACTTTTTCATAACGTTTTAAGCCACGCCTCTTAAGTGGGCGTGGCATTATGGCACTCGTTTGTAACAGAGCAACTGTATATCTCGAGGATCGACAAAAATACTCTCAACATTGAGAGTCGACTTCAGGAACCTCTAGCTTGCTCCTCTCGTGTGAAGTGCCCCGAGTGGGCGTGGTTTCGTAGCTCCCGCTCTTGAAGGAACCAAAGTGCTGCCCACAGGGCAATCTGTGCTTTCACAGCACCGTGGATTACCCTCGGGATTGCCTATTCAGAAGAAATTACATCTGAGGGAAGAGAGACTCTTCTCGTGTTGCTATATTTGCGTAACTTCGAAACCACGCCTCCCGAGTGGGCGTAGCGTAGTGGCACCAGCAGTAACGAGATGACCAGCGAGAAATCGACAAGGAAGGTTCCTCTCTGCAACTATTTGGTAATGTCTTCGCTCGTCGCGAATATTTTGCGATACTTCGAGGGAATCTCGGACTTCCGTCTAAGACGCTAGCTGAGCCGAGAGGAAGAACTTGGTCGGGCGCAAAGCAGATTTCGAAAATCGAAAGGGATTAGGGTATTGACGCGCGGCAAAGAAACCGTACGAGCGGCGCAAAATATTTCACGGTCTATTAGCTAAGCCTTTAGCCACGGCGCGGCGCGGCATAAACCGTGCCTATGCTCTCGGACGAGTTCATTCATCGGGTCTCTCTCTCTCTCCCTGCACGAGGTCGCAATCTCGTTCGCCAACCAAGAGAGTTCCTACGAGTTTGTTTCGAGTAAATTTGTTCTGAGCTCTCGGGCTCGTCAAAACGTTTGTCCAGGAAAACGAACCAATGAAGATCGAGACGAGCCAATCTGTTTTATTCGAGGGACAAAGAGGGAGTGCGTGGGCGACGAGACGGCGGAAGAACGCCTCATCTCGCGGGCGCCGCCGATTTTATTAGACCGTTATCGTGTGCTCGCGGAGAGGAATATTTGCGACACTCTTTGTCGAGCCGCGTGTGCAAGCGTTTGCGAGCGTTTGCCAGCGCGTCCATTGCTGGCCGACCTTCCCAGCGAGTTGCGGCGACACACATTGCTCGACTTTTCCAACGGGAAGGTCGCGAACTCGCCGTGATCATCGGATTCATTAGATAATGGGCATCGATGACCGGATAAGGGTCGCACAGTGTCTCCCAACCTCTCCGAGATTCGACTCCTCGCCGCAAAATGCCAAACAACCTTCTGCCTCGTGCATCCCGTCCGAGAATATTCATCTAACTTTTGCGAGACTTCTCCTTTTTCTATAATCGTGCTGCACTTTTCCCACTGTTATTCAAGATGTGAAACAGGTAGAAAGAACTCGTGCAAGATGATACTTCAAGCAAAAGTTGATAGGGGATCGTCCGGGGACCTTCGGGCGACTATCGGTTTAATCTGTGAGTAACCCGACACATGCGTCTTCTACATATGCTCTACTTTATTTTCTACGTCCTGTAGAATGATATATAGAAGATTAATGGACACGATTACAAGTATATTACGTGCAACGTGATATTGCAAGTAGAAATGAACACAGCGTCATCGGAAGTCTTTTGAGTAATTAATGGATCGTATCGCAAGTAATTGCGAGCATTTATCTTGTACATATAGTTTCCTTTATGTTTTACAACCTGTAGATCGATGTATAGAAGATGGATATTTCCGAGCATGTTTCAGATCTAATATAATATTTCCTTGGAAGTTATTAACATTAACTCTATCACTGCCTTATGAAGGTGCTCCCATAGGAAATGATTACGTTAATTTTATCATTCGAGTTTGTAACGAGAATTGTGCCAATTTCAAATAAATTTAATCTCGCCATTTTTTCAGCGTACCAGTTGTTTTTAATGCTCGGTGGGTTTAATGCGCTGCGATTATCGAGGATTTCTATTAGTTTACTTCCGAGAGCGTGCGAAATAAATTGTAAGAGATAGAGATGGGTGTTTGGAAAGCTATAAAACCGATTTAAATCGGGAATAAAAATTGTCCGGGTCGTTTCAGAGGTTTAAGGCGCGTTTACCGGGAGCGCTCGGCGCCTAGGCGCGCGCGCCTTTTCTCGTAAATTTTCGTGCGGGTCGACAGGCCCGCTGTTTCCCGCTATGCGTGGCAGAAAAAAAAGGTTTCGTCTCTTCACGGCTACTTACAATATGAAGGTATCCTACCGCCTTAGAGGGAAGCTGATGTTTACCTAAACGAACCGTGAAGAGACGAGACCTTTTTTTTCTGCCACGCACAGCGGGGAACAGTGGGCCTGTCGACCCGCACGAAAATTTACGAGAAAAGGCGCGCGCGCCTAGGCGCCGAGCGCTCCCGGTAAACGCGCCTTTATTCGACGGGGTTTGGCAGCGAGCGTGTCAAGTGGAAACGAAACATTATTTTCGCGGCGTCAATATTTACCCGTGGGAGCGACCGTACATGTACGCAGAACAAAGTGGTCCCTTGTCTTCCAATTATCGACAACGATGTAACCCTACCAGCGTAGCCGGGGCGAGACGTAATCCGATTAAACATTACGGATTACGATTAAAACGCGACGGGCTAATTCGATCACGAGTTACTTTCCGCGTACGGTTGACCTACAACTGTAATCGAAGGCAATCGCAACGCGCTCTCGTAATTGACAATCGCGGGAAGAATAGATTCGAGAGTAGTGAGAGAGAGAGACTGAGATTGAAATAAAATTTTATTTTCCACCTCGATATATATACAGTGACCCGAATTAATATCCAGACCTTCTAAAAAAACACGATAACTTTTTTGGGGAGCTAGAGCAATTAGTTTACTACAGGTTGTGAAAAGAAATTTAAAAGAAAAATGTAATTGTTCAGAATTGTAGAAAAAATACTAAAAGTTGTGTTTTACAACTTTTTATGTGGGCCTATATTGAAAATTCAAAAAATACGTTTTGTAGGTCTGTGTTAATTATATGGACTGTGAAGGTTTCATCGAAATCGGTTGGTGCAGGAAAAAACGACAGGAATTGAAAGATGTAAGAATTCTTAGGTATAGCCCAAAAATCGTGGAAATCTGCCATTTTTACCATCATTAAACGTTTGCAGCTCATTGCAACGTCGCCCGATTTTAACGAAATTTTCAGAATATGTTTAATTGACACAGATCTACGAAACATCTTTTTTAAATTTTCAATATGGGCCAACATAAAAAAGTTGTGAGATGCAACTTTCAGTATTTTTTCTACAATTCTGATTTATTGCAATTTTTGAAAACATTTCTTTTCGCATGCTGTAGTAAATTAATTGCTCTAGCTTCCCAGAAAAGTTCAAATCGTATAGTACAATATTAAACAAGTTATCGTTTATTTTAGAGCATCCGAATATCAATTCTGGTCACTGTACTTTCCGATAAAAACACGAAAGTGAAAATTCTACCCAATCTTGTTATTCTCGGAGGTATAAATTTAGAGATAGAATAATAATTACATCGGTGGCTATTAATCCGCAATCAAATTCTATTTCGACGGTATGAAGGAAGACTCGCAAGAGCAGGATAAAAATAAATATTCCAGAACCATAACACTCACTCGAGGCTCGATGGCGGCTCGTTTCGACCCCACCGGGAGTCGCAAATCACAGGTGTTGGATGGCCAACCTCGGTATCAAGGGCCGAATCATTGTCCGTGGCCAGTCAGTTATTTTCCGGAGCCCAGACTTTCCCGCGTTTGCGTTATTCACTCTCTACGACCTTCCCGTCCTTCCTACGTCACGTATATTCGAATACGAACTCTGAGGATGAGCCAACTTCTTCACGAATTTCTTGTACTCAATGCAGATAATTTTTACCTTGCTTAACGATCTTTAACGATTTTTTACATTTTGTGTATCTTTTATTACAATATGTGCTTGGATAAAGAAATTTATCGACTCAATTTCCATGTAAGCAACTTCATAAATTTCACTAATTGCAACATGAAAAATATAAAACCGGTCATTTGACCCACAGCGGTGGGTTTAGTGTTAATTACAAGAATTCGGTGCAGATAGGCTTCCACTAAGAAATTGGTTCAAGATAAAATCGTGAACTCCTGCAAGCGGTTCGGATAATTTGATCGACCAGTGTAATTGTGAAATAAGAATCCGTTGGTCTGACCATGATAGGTTCAGTGCAAAGAGTTAGAGTACATATACAGCTAGGGCAGCTAGTGCGCAGCTAGTGAGGCGAATGGATTGAAAAAGACGGGGCGGGGGTGCGAGCGATGCATCGTCCTATCAATATTTGTCGGTTCCACAGTTGCGATTAGATCCTGCGGATAAGATCTGCTGTAGGAAAGGCGTCTCTCGAGGGAGCTATGTTGGATCGAATCGATGGTGGGCGAGACCGCAAGCTGGCTAGCGAGCCATCAACTTTATATTTCATCGGCAGGGTACGCAATTACGATTTCACTGAGCTACGAGGATTTATCGGCGCTCGTCGTGGCAGCCGTCAGTGGCTTTGGATCGATCTTGCTACCGTGGAGGATCGCGCGACAGGAGAGCCTCACTTGTTAGCTCGAGCGAACGGGAATCGATGAATTTCTAATCGACGGAGTACACGGAGGCCGACGACGACGAGCAAGGGACGACGCGTTCCCGTGGAGAAGAAATAAATAAAACTGCGATAAACGAACGGAAGAACCGTTAATACGCAAAGATATCGGTGGGAAGGGTTCGTAGAGAGAAAGAGGGAGAAGAGCGAAACAGGTCCTCGGCTCGGCTCGGCTGGCTGGAAGCACGGGGGTTGATTTTAATACCCCCCAGGGAGAGAGGGGTTGTGGATGTGACCTTTATGAAATGCTACAACCTTTGTGAGCCCTGATTGCACTTCTTCGTACACAGAGGCGTGCGCATAGAGCCAGACAAGGGCCGCCCACACGCGGGATGACGAGACCGATGAGAGAGGAGAGAGAGAGAGAGAGAGAGATACGCACACATACGGGGTATGAAAGCGCACGCAGGCTTGGTTGGTTGGGTTGGTTGGTTGGCATCGCGTGTACAAGCACAAAGAGAGGCCTAGACACTGGCGAGGCCTTAGGATCGTCTGGCTGTACGCGGAGCTATTGTTTTTCGAACGTACACGGGCTCTCTCTCCTAACTATGTACCTTAGGTTCGCACCACGCCGGTATCGCGCGCTCCACGTCGCCAGAAAGAAGGTAAACATACACGCTTCACGTGTGCTCCAAGGAGAGGAGAGAGAACCCCCGGGCTCTCTCCTATTCCCAAACCAGCTCTCCTCTCACTCTCCGCTCCCGTCTCCTGTCGCGTAAGAGAACGCTGCTTAGAGCAACTTCATCGATCCAACCGCTGGAACGAGCTCTCTGCGATTCGCACGCGCGAGCACACGCTCGGACCCCCGCAAACTTTCCGACCCCCTTCAGACTGTCGCGCAGGGGGCTCTTTCTCTTTCTACCCCAGCGTTCTCGCTGCGAAATTACCCCCTCTGTTCGGAAACTTCTTCACAGCGACTCCACTCGTCACCCCGTCGAGGAAACTTTGCGGGACTCGCTCAGATAGATCTTGCCAAGGCCTGCTCTCGCGGAACAGGGTCGAAGCGATTCCTGTTCCTCCGGTTGCTAATACACCAACTGTTTTCGCGTGTTCGTGAGAACCAGGTCTCTCTCTTCGTCCGTGGACCCCATTTTGATCTCCCCTCAAACATTTTTGCAAACTTCGTACCTCTGATTTCCTTCATTAATTTCTTCCATTCTGATATACACGTAGCACTAGTTAGAAGTTCCTCTCTACTAGTTCCTGCTACGTTATTCAACAGCGCGAACTTCACAACACGCGCGCTTCGGTGATTGGTTCCCAATTCACCGTATTAGATCCTAAGTTATGCAAATATAGTAGTAATGGTTCCGTAACTCCAATCAACTCGGAAGATACATGTCGAATATCAATGACGAGCACAGTCCACTGGAATCGATACACGCAAATCTGGATCCCCCTCTCTAGCTCGTACTTCGACACGCGAGAAATGGATCCCTCGAGTTGTTCCTGTACTTATCTTTTACTATTCTTCAGGGTTTCAAGTGTCTCGTGCACTTTCTCGGAAAGAAGCTAAGCGGAACGAATTATCGAGACTTGCTTTCGGCACGTCCACTTAAGAAGCTTTGCGCGAGAAAGCTGTCCAGGATGCCCAGACCTTAGATAGATTTGCGAGACTGGCTTGGAGACTGGTCGAAAGTGCATTACAAAGAGCATCTTTTATATTAACGTTTTTAATCTGGATAATTTAGATCTGGCCCTTTAAGTACTCACAAATAATGGAAATTTCGTTTCACATTTTTCGAAATTGTAATGGAAGAACCATAAATGTTTCCTTAATTTTCGGCAACCTACAATAATTCACATAGAAGACCAATGACCGTATATGTATTCCACTCTTCCGAGAATATGAAAGAAAATTTGCGTTACTTATGGAACAACGTGCCACTAAGGATTCTTGTTTCCGAGGAAGTTTGCTAATGTTCAGACCACACACCCGGTCGACTCGAACACCGGCTGGTGTCGTTCGTTCGAAGAAATTCCCATGGACAGGTTGGCGGAGGTTTCCACGAGTCTCCTCGAAAAACTGGGTGAAAATTGTTTCACTCGAATAGGAAGAGGAATGGAATGGAATCGAAGCGGCGTCGAGGAAATTGCAGGGTTATCGTTCCGGCGAGGCACGGCTGCGGGACAACGGTACTTCCGCGGTCATAAACGTTGCTTGACCGTTAACTCGACTCACCGAGTCTCCTTCGAGGTCTCTCTCCTCTCTATGTTCTCTCTCTGTTTCTCTCGTTCACGGCGACCACAGGGAATTATTTTCATAACGCAACCGAGAGGAGGATCAGGGAAACAAAAATAAACGATTAAAAGAGAGACCGGGGTCCGGTTGGTTCGGTCGGGTTGATCGACACGATAGGAGGCACGTAGGCAGATATATTCGCATACACGCGTACACGCACACGCATATATGTATTTCGCCGGTTTATTTGCCGATCCGGTGTGCCCCGGGGTTACGTAACCGCGCGAGCAGACGGATACCTAAAAATCTCATCAATATTCCTAGCGTGCTCGAGTCAATATACCATTCGCGAGATAGAATTTAATTCTGTTTCCTTTTACGAAACAGCCTTCCGACTTATTACCTCGCTCTCAAGGCGAGCTATCTTTCCTTCATCCTTCTCTCTTTCACTCCCTCTCTCGTCTCTCTTCGGAGAACTTCCCTCGCACAACTTTCAAATAGATTTCCTTTGCCGGGTTTAATAGCTTGATCGAGGAGAAACGAATCCGCGAAGAAAAGGGTTCCCGGAATTTCAACGCGAAACCAATCACAGCCTTCGAAATCTCACAGACCCTTCATTCCAACTCTTCAACCCCTCGCACAGCTCACACATTCGCACTAATTCGCGATTTTGGTTCAAAATAAACGAAACGGTGTTCACTCTTCGATTTCTTGTTGAATTTCTTCTCGGACGTTTTATAAAAAATGACTGCGTCAATTCCAAGAAATTGGAAATTCTTTAATAACAGCAATAAATTGAAGATAACACATTGGCGCGCGTGGAATTATTTTAATCGTGTAAAGTCTTTCAAATTGCACTTTACGTTAACGCATCGATTTTAGAGCAACGGGAATAACGTTATTTGGCAGCACGAGGCGCTGTTAGCATCGAGGGAAGCTAAATGGCAGGTTCTGCTTGAAAGATCGAAACGAAATCGCAGGGCAAAGAGGTTAAGAGGCCGCGGAATCCTCTCGGAAAGCTTCCGGCGTGTTTCGAGAGGGGGAGAACGGCAAGGCCGAAACGCGCGAGAAATTACGTGATCCGCGAGCTAAACGCGAGCAAGTCAGAAGTTCGGCTGAATGAGAGAGACGAGAATTCCGCGCCGGGGTCAGAATTTGCACCCTGGGCACACCGAGACGCTAACTGCCACGCTAAGTTGATTCTCTCTCTCTCCCGGCAGGAATACTAGAATATGTACGGGGTGTCCTAATTTTCCCCGGGAAAATTCGCCAGACTTCAACATCCATTTCCCGTCCTCAATTTCGGGGATACTGTGCCCTGAAAACCCTCGGAAATTGCTAAATTGTTATCACCGAACCGGTAACTTCTACACGGTCGCGGCCACTTCGGTGCCTTTATCAATTTTATACTAACCTAAGGGACTCGATTAAGAACAGACATAATATTCCACGCTGAAGATCTATAGTGAAGCTTAAATCTCGGAGCAGATTGGTGCAGAAATTATATTTTACTGTGCAAAGAACGAATGTTTGGATCAGTTTTGCCATATCTTTCGAGGAGCATAAAGTTCCGCGGCAGTCAGCAGGTTTACGCGCAAAATAAACTAGAGGCTTCAACAGATGCGGCGCCGATCTATTATTTCTGGCGTGAACGACGGTAATTCAGTTTTCCGAAAATATTTCATCGAAAGAAACAGGGACACCCGGTGAACACCGGCAGAAAACGTCATTATCGGGCGATCATTCTCGACAAGCCAAGTTTTCCCAACGAGCGCCCCGTCCAGGTCGCTGTCAATCCGCCAAGTTATTCCGAGAAGTTCCTCGCGCGCGATTCCGCGTTGTATTTGAAAACTCCCGAAATAAATAGTCTATCATTAAGGACATGATGAGAGGTTGTATGATGCGAACGAGTAACCGAACGGTACCGAACGGAACCGAGCGGCTTCTTCTGGTAACGCGTATCGTCGTGCGAACGAGCGTCGAGCAGAACCGAAGAAGCAGATCGCGAAACGCCTCTCCGCGACCGAACCTAACCGATCGAATTTCACGAGCAGCGATTCGCAACGACGAAATCGCGATGCTACACCGCGATGGGAAAATTGCAGCGACGCGTTAACCCTTTGCGGTCCAGTCTCGCTGTTTCGCTCCAACGGGCCCACGCTGTATTCGCATGTTTCGCACGACATATTTCAAATACACTGCAGCGTATCGAAGAATATATTGTGAGCAAGCGAGGCTATTTAGTTAGAGACTAACCCCAGTGTAAATCACACATTTGTCATTTACATGCGGTCTAAATATCCAACCAGCTGATATAAATATGAAATAAAATGGCATACTGGCCTTTCGGCACACTAGAATAAAATTGTCCAGTGCACATTTATGTGTTGTCTGAACGTACAACTAGCTGAAATTAAATAAAATGGCAGACTAGATATGGTGGACATACTAGAATAAAATTGTCCAAGCAGACTGGTCATTGGACCTGTTAGAATATAATTGTTGTCTGAACAGAGTAACCATTGGACCCGTAAGAATAAAATCGTTGTACAGTTACACTCCACCCAGGATCAGAAAGGGTGAGGCCTTCGTTAATTTTCTCAGAGTTTGCCTCCGGCGGGTCTCATGGTTCCGTTCGGATCATTGGTTCCAGTGTCAAAGCTGAGAACACCACGGGGACTATCTGGAACTATCGCAGAACATCCGGCGCGGTCGTCGAACCGTGTCGACATCGCGAAATTTAGGTTGCAAACGAGGCAGCAAGAAATTTAATTGCCAAAGGATTCCACGGACCATGGAGAATGGTAATGGAATTGCAACTTCGTGATCTAGTAGCTTGGTGACAATTTTCCGGGTCTTGATCTTGGCGCGAACGAGACCGCGATTTATTGCTGTTGGGTTCGAGGATTCTCACCGTTTGCGGTTCAGACTCGCTGATATATTTATAGAGACATTCGAGATTGTGGTATAATGAAGTTAATTTAACAATGTCCCGTGGAAATATTTTTACAATTTCCGTAATTGTAAAATAAGAAGTCTGAAATTGGTAATTTGAGCGATAGATGTGGGTTTAGCGGAAAACGCGGCGAATCTATTGGAAAGAAAGCTCGTCTATCAATTACAGTTGGGGTGGCAAATAAAGCAGAGATGTTAAACGGGGGAATCCGTGGAAAACAAGGATGGCGGAGCCTGGTTCGCATTCAGCAAGCGAGCGGGATCGATAAAACGCTAGATGGCTTGCGACCTGTAACGATTATTAATCGTGCCACCCATGAAATGTATTAGGAGGCGACGTCTATGCATGATTTTCCTGGATAGCGAGCGGGAGAGGGAGAGAGCAGCGGAAGAGGCGGCTTCCGGAGTAAAAAAGCCACCGGCGGAAATTCGCCGCGATAAGAATAATCGAGTCCAGCGAAGAACCACCAGAGAGCTGGCTGCTCGTCGTCCGCCGTTCCCTCGTTCTATCTCTCTCTCTCTCTAGCTATGCTCTCGGGCTCCGAGAAACTCGTTAGCAAATTATACGTCGACGCAATTAATCAAACCGTGCCACGGTCTCGGGCGGATCGCTCCTCAATTCATGGTGCAGCACGCGACCCTTCGCAACACGATCGGCACACCTAAACAGCGTCGAGCAACTCGTGTTCCACCCGTCGATTATCCCCAATAACATACCGTTCAATTTTTCTTAGAACTTTAGGATATCGCGTAGGTAAAAATAACTATTAGGCCGCGTGTTGTATTAAAACAGTTTAATAACTGCACAGATGAGAAAATGCAAACGTCGCACTCAACCGAACCGCGCGCAGAACGAAGTGATCTCGTTGAACGCCGTGATAGCTCTATGCCGACTGGAATTCGTGACGTCCGAAAACCGTTAAAATAGGGGAAAAATTCTCCGTCCCTCAAGAGCATGGAGAAAGTTTCTTCCCCCAAAACAATACATTCGGAAAACGTCACTGCCAAGGACATTGGAACGATCGAGCCAAGGTTCTGACAATCGCCGCTTCTATGACCAATCCCTTGACCCGACTGCCTACGGCACGCCCTTGGGAAAGATGGAATTTCCGCGTCCAAAACTCCCCGTTTCCCAACACACCATGTCCGCTACAGAACCGAACCGAACTCCCGCGCAACCCTGTGTCAACATTAGAGCCTCGCACAAATCAATCATTTTTTAACGCGGTGGCAATTGAACAATGGCTGCGAAAGGTCTGGGTTAGTCATATTTTATTAGTCATATTAATCATTTATTGGTCATTGAAATGAATCAAAATAATTCCTGACCAATCACGAAAGTTAAAATCACAATGTTTTACAAACGAAGCGAAGGAACAGAGAGGTGAACAGAATAAAAATGCAACAGCGATTTCGGATGTTGCAAATCCTAATATTTACGGCTAATTAAATCGAAATTCCTAGTCAACAAAGCTCGATGATTAACCACTGCAATTACCCGCAATTATCTCGCATAAAAACCCTCTTGAAAGACCAATAGACTTCGAGTGAACACGCGGTTCCTCGTCCTCGTTACGCGAGCCACTGTATAATCGTGTTGCACAATCCTAATTTAAAAATAGTGGATATTTCCGTGACTTCGACTTCCTTCCGGACACGATCCAGGAATTGGTTCGCGGGAATCGGCCGAGTTTGACTATCAAAGTTCGCGACTCCGAGTAGTCTGACGAGTCGAATTACAGCCGGTTAGGCGGTTACACGGCAAAAATCGCCTAGCACCGGTGTTCGATTACGCGAAGCCAACCGGGAGGCGAGCTTCGCTTGTTCTACGGTTCTCGCGTGTCGCATTTTCGAATACGAAGAGGAGAACGATCGAGGGAAAGGAGCCCGGCAGGATCGAGCGATCCTTAATCCGTTGTCAGAAATTTTAAACGCCTGCATCCACATTTATTTGTTCTTCTTAGAATGGATCTTTAAAAACTAGAAATGCCGAGTAATTATCGCGTCGATGCATATTACTATGTAATAATGACTAGACCGTTCGTCTTATCTTACAACAAATGAAGTACGTCTATTAAATTCCTTGGGAACTTGACAATAAACCCCAAATTGCCGTATTCACACGAGCTCGGCGATACTTCGAAACTATCTACCGAATTGGCTCGAGTAACACGAAGACCCATAGCTAGCATGGTCGTCGTCGGGGACGAGGGGCTTGAGACGAGGCATGTTGGTTGAATCATAAACGTAGTTCGCGGAGCGTCTTCATGGTCCGACGGTTTTCGGTCGAAGGACAACAATCTCGGACGAACTATCCCGCTAAGCGAACAACTATCCGTCGGGGTACCCGCCGTGTTATCCATCGTGGCAAGAAGAACACGGTGTAGGTCTCGGTGGAACGACACGGAACAAGAAGGGAACGTGAGAGACAGGAGGCGGGAAGAGAGGAGAGGAGAGGAGAGGAGAGGAGAGGAGAAGACGCGAGTCGCGAGGCGTATGGCAACGAGAGCGCGCTATCTCTAGGCGGCCGTCTACTCAGCGGTAATGCGAGACCTCCATGGTAATAAGAGATGCCCTGGTAATTATTACATTCCCTTCGTGGGACGTACGTAAGGTAGATTCGACCGGGAGATGGGAGGAAGTGACGCGCCGACGCCGACGCCGACGGCACGGCCACTGTGAATTATCGCGGCTCTAAGCGACGCCCGCCACCAGAAAACTGCCAGTTCTATCGTCTAATTAATCATAATTTATATCAGCCCGTTTGATAACCTGCGATTATTTACACGCGATCCCTGGGAAGTTGCGTGGCTGGAAACCTTGTTGCGCACGGACAGACACAAGATCGGTTTCTCGCTCTCTCCCTCGCTTTATCATGGACAAGCCCGTCTGTCATTAATTAGCGCGCTGGTATTCGATCTGTCCTTCGGCGCGGAAGACCTAGAAATCGTCCCGCAGGAGTCGAAACTTTCGAGCTGCCGGAATTGATTGTCCCGGCGTGCTATCAATCCGTGGTAATCGGATCAATCTGCCGCCGAGGCCTCGCGGACCTGCGATGCTCAAGAGCGCGAATTCACCCTCGAATCGAGGGACCATCGCTTCGAGCAATTAACCCCTTCCAGCGCAATGAGTTCGACTCGCGATGACAATTTCACAAGGGTCTTGTATGAGCGATCTTTGTCTTTTCTAAATCGAAATGACATTTGATTCGCCAGTTACCTGCGGATTTTATGCATATTAAAGTAAGTATACTAAAATAGTATATTAGTAAAGTATACTAATTTTTTCTATCCTTAATAGTTTACTTGCGAGTGTGAAAAAAATATACGAAATGCAAGAGTTCGAGTATTTTCTCAATTAACAACCGAGAAGAAAAAGATAAAATTAAGGGTATGTATCCTCACGTTATCCTTAAACGAGGGATTAGAATTAAAATTTTGGGGGATTGTCTTTCAACCTAAGAGCCTTGTTTTGCACACGATACAATAAAAATTGTCATGGGGGTTGCTGGACCATGCTCATCCTGATAGGCCCTTGAAGCAAGGTGGAAAAATTGCGCCAAATTCAGTAGATCGAGACCGATAAAGACGCGTAAAATCCACCGGCTACAAAATAGCCGTTCCACTCCGAGGCTCGTAGAATGCCCAATTCCTCGAATTCGCTCGCACAACATCGACGCAACGTTTCCACCCCATGAACCAACGATAAGGAAAAATGAAAACGCGATCGAAGCCAGCGGAGCAGAGAGACGGGGCCTTTAAGATTGTTGCTCGTTACGTTCATCAACGAGTTTTCGTTGGCGAGAGAGGCAGAGCGTCGCTTTGCGCGCGTCCGATCAGAAGCAGTTTGGGGAAGTTAGGGTCGAAGACGCTGAGGCAAACTATCCTCCGACCTAAATAATTAATCGACTGGTGCTCGCAGCTTGCTGCTGTTTAACGACACTCGAACGCAATCGCGCAACGAATTTAATATGCGCCACGGATGAATAAATAAAAATACGTTCGTCGTCGTCGGAGAGAGGGAAAGAGGTAGACGGGTAGAGCGACAACTACGGCGACGAGCCCGAGGCGGTGGATGGAAGAGAGCTCTCGCTTCTCTGGCGTCGTTGTTCCCTATCCCGAAGGAATTCCGGAATCAGGACACGCGGAGCAGCGACCGGTGCTTATCGCGTCCGACACCGACGGCGGAACTTCTCCGAGGAAAATGAAATCGAGCGGAACCCGACGAGCTACCGAGGCGCAAATGAAATCTTTAATACCGAACGCGTACTCTCTACCGCACCGGAGAGACAGACGTTACGAGAGCGCAGTCTGAAAAGAAGTTCGTTTCGCCGGGAAAAGTTAGAACCGTCTGGGTCAGCCGGGGAAATGGAGGAGAAAAGAACAGAAAAACGCGATTAACTCTTTCCGCGGGACGTTCGTTGAATACCTGGCCGCAAAATAGATTTAACGCGCTCAAGCGGCCGGCTAGACTAGCAGGGACAACACGCGCGCGGTCTCTCGTTTTCGATCCGCGAACACCCGCGCTGAAAGGGAATAATGTTAATTAGCGAGCCGGGGTAATTCGCGAGGATGAGCCGTACCGTGCGCCGTTCCGTTCCGTGCAGGGTTCATCGTCGCGTTCCGCTTCAAAATTCCCCCGGATGAAAGTTTCTTTTTTATTTTTTCTCCCTGCCTCTCTCTCTCACTCTGTCTCTCTTTCTATCCCTCCGGCGCTCGTCCCACGGTGTTTGCACGACGCTTCACGTGCGTCCCACGCCGCTTCGTGTGTGTCCGTGCACACTTTCGTCCGTGAATGAGACCAAACCGCCGCCACGTTGCACGAGCCTCCGCAACTAAAACTTGCCTGCTCGGGCTTTTAAAGATCCCCAGAAACCCCGGACGGTTGAACTAATGAGCTTTAATATTAGGCAATCGAACCGTCATCGGAAATACTGTTCCTGTAAGTAGCCCTGCATCTCTGACCAAAAATTGTCTGGACCTGTTGCTGGAAGCAGGAATGTCTTCGAAAGTAATGTATCAACACTTTACATCCCGTTAACAAGGGACACACCCACGTGTAACACCCCGATTTTAACGAAATTTACACAGGATATACTTTGTTGAAAAATATTTGCCACATATCTTTTTTTAGTGCTGACATTCATGTTCAGCGGGTGAAAATAACCCTCAAAGTTGGGGTGAGAACCCTATTTCTGCTAATATCTCGGAAACTGGAGGGTCTAAGATAATGATTTTTTTTAATTTGTGTGTTTTCTATCAAGAAATGTAGTCATACACATTGTTTCTGTGAATTAACAATAATGATTAAATATATAAGCATTTCCCGACCACATAGGGGCGAGTTTTCCCACCCCCTTAACGTGAATGTCAGCAGCTAAAAAAAGTACGTGTCAAATATTTTTCAACATACAATACCCTTGTCAGCCTTTCTATCGTTTCATATTGCAACTACTCGTTTTTCTGTTATATCTAATCGCCATCTGTCACTAACACGTTTATAATAAAATATAGATCAAATGGATATATCAACCTGGAGAAACTAGTTAGCTCGGCGAACGAGCGGGTAAAGGCTAGTTTCGAAGAGCAGAGTGCACCGCGGCGGCAGAGTTGCACTACGCAGAGCTCCGCCCCGCATGCAGCTGAAAGTGCAGCCTTGAATCCACGGCAAATCTGTCGTATGCATAATAAAACGTCCTACCGGGAAACCTCTCGCCGGCTATTTCACTTTCCCGCCGCGTTCTCGCCAGTCGAGCTCGATCCACGCTTCGCGATTCCTTTCCGAGGATCGTGGATCAACCATAGGATTCGATTCGATCCGAGCATACTTTATCTTCGGCTTGCGCGGGGCTTTAGGTGAAATCAAATTTTCTTGGTGTAACTCGGCGAGATTCGTGCTGAACGCATTCCCCGCTGCAGTAACTGGATATATCGTGATTAAAATGGGAACATCGTGGCATTTAATTACACGTTGGATATTTTATCTCTTACATTCATATTCGACGCACAGGCATGAATACCGGCGATCTACACAGACCTTTTTCTGTGTTTCAGAACAATCGAGCGGAGGAACTGAAATGATGAGAATAAAAAGACTGAATGGAAAATGTTATCTGCGCTGTTACAGCGAACAAGGATTATAAAATATTGTACAATCTAGAATTGAATGAAATATAGAATCGTTTGGTTCAACGAATCGAATAAGATGTTGCTCGATTTCGTATATCTTCGACTATAAAAATCGCCCATTCGTAGCCTCAGAAATGTCTCGTTCTTAAAAAGATGCAGCAAAAAATGCATGAGCTGCGTCTGCAAATTGAATGCAAGTGCGATAACGTCAACGGCCGATCATTATTCGACAATTCCACTAAACGCAAGCACCAGACCACGCGCGCGACTCTGACACTAAATGTTTCTTAGAAAAGAACGGTCCACACATTTCCGATCCACCTGTGTTCCCGTAAGTGCACTCGAGAGCCGAATTTCAGGGAAATGTTTATTCCGGTGTCTTTTCCATAAAGGCGGCCAGCCATAAATGCGCGAACGTCCGCAATCTACTTATCTGGTACCCCTAGGGGATCGCGCGTCGTTTCTTTTTTATATCTCTTTTTATTTTTTTTTACGGTGGACCACGCGGAAACGCTCGAGTGTGAACGTCCGATGTATAAAACATCGTGGGACCGGAAGCTGCGAGAGTCTCCGGAAAGATACGCGATCGATCGCACCTCGAAATGTTTTCGCCGACGTTGCAAAGGACTCGGGAGCAGCACTGATAAGGACGAAACGTGGGACGGACGAGCTCTCGTCTACATCGACGACTCCCTCTCCCTCTTTAGCTTTCTGTCTCTCTCGATAGCCAGTCGCTGTCGTGGTAGACAATACGCCATTGAAATCGCCTGGATCCGCAAGCGCTACCGTTCCGGCGTCGAAACGCGACCCACCCATCGAAATTCATCGGACGATACACGGCGGCGGCTGCCGCGGAATTCCGCAGGAACGTCACGTAGCAGGTGTCTTCTTGACACTGACGAGCCGAGGAATCGTTTGCTCAACCGACCGAGACTCGCTAGCCGAGAATCTTTAATCCTCGACACGTCCCGAGCCTCGAAAATTGGGTTATAAACCAGTCCTAGGCCAACCGATGCACCACTCCCTTGTGCAAGCCTGAAAGGACTTTGGAATGTTGCAGGATCGATCTGAATATTCTCAAAGAATTTTCCTCAAGCTCTTTTTTCCTACAAGCTTTATTTGACAGAAAGAAGTTAATTGTATTGGCAGTTGTTTTAGCATTTTTATGGACAATAAATATTGTATTCACTGCCAGATGCAGGAGTTACGTAGACATTTACTTCGTTGCTTGATTATTTTATCGTGTAGCAAACAATACAGCAGTATTTTTAAATCCTGTATTGGCAGAATAAAAATTAGATTAATTGCCGGATACAGGAGCTACGTAGACATTTATTTCGTTTCTTGAGTATTTTATGGAGTTGCGAACAATACAGCAGTATTTGTAAATCTTTTAAATATCTTCATTGTTTTGCGCTTGCCCGATGCATTTTTATCATGAATGTGTAAAATTCGCAGGCTGATCACGATAGAATATCCAGAATGGATTTAAGTGTAGCCTATAATACAGGTGTCTCAAGTCTAATTTGTGGCTCAGTATTTGGAGAGATAGAAAGATTACGAGGTGCTGGTGCTCGGTACCATCATCAGCAAGTGCACGTTGTCTAACGAAAAATTCCTCCACGTAATCCAGGGCTAGCATCGGTCGTAAAGGGGTCCTTCATACCTCGTCAACCTGTTAACCACGGGATCCACTGGCCATGACTTCTCACGTAGACAATTAAACGTGAATAAAAACGCTCCTCGACTTAGCACGCGTGAACACGATCTACTTTTATGGAGCCCGGCAGTCGTTCGCATACTTTCGAAGCAACAATCGTGCGCGAAAAAAATTCACGCGACATTATGACCCATTAAAACGTTCTTCCTCAAGACATCCTCTTTTTTCGGTGATGTTTTTCTCGGAATATAAATTTTAAGGATTATGGAGACGCGGAACAGCTCAATATCGGTAAAGAAGAGGATATTAGGTCAATGGTTAGAAATTCAGGGGCATTATAAAATTTGCATTTGTGACGCGAGCGGAACAGCGACTAAAAGGTATCTATAATTGGCGCAGCTTCCGGTGCGGCGGTTATGGACAAGCGGGGCCGGCTCTCGAACTCGGAACTGAACATTTTTCCAGTCCGAAGCGTCCCATCGAGACTCAGAAAAACACCCCACGAGACTGGAAGATCGCTAAATAATAACCGAAAAATTGCGAACGTTTCAACCTCGGGAACATTTGGGCAAAAAAATCTCCCGGTCTCTGGCTGCGTTCGCTCGAAAGGGTTGAGTCTCCGCTTTTGTATCCATCAACTTTCCTCAAACACCCTTCCATTAAAATGAGAATCGAGAAAGTTGCTTTCCCGCATTTGCAATTTCACAAACTGACGAACGACTCTAGAGCCTTTCCCTACACTCGAAGTCGTTTGAATTTGTAATTTTAGATTCCCGTTGCGTTTCATAACGAAAAAGGGCGTTCAAAAGGGCAAAGTTCAGGCGAAGATTGAGACTTCGCTCAAATTGCACGAGTTTAACCCTTCGCACTCGACTGTCCCCTCCGAGGCACCACTGAGAAGACTAGATTATAATTCAGAACTTACTAAACGTTTTTGTGTGATGCGAGAAAAATATTCTGATATAATACTTATATATTCTATAGATATAATATTTAGGTCACGGATTGAACGATACCTTAATTTCATAGAATAGCGAAGTTTCCGTGAGCGCGGGGAACGGGGGGTCGGCGAAATTTTCGTGAGAAATATGGTAATATCGTATTAAAAGAAAACAGATCGCGGGATTAGAGAGGAGAGAGCCAAGAATTATACAATTTTCCCGCGGAGGGAAATTTCTCGGTGGAACAGACGATAAATCTTTTTATCTCGCGCTGACATCTCTGGATTACGTTCTCGGAGGCGAACGGCCGAAGGATAGCGGCGGAAAGGCCGTAACCGTTCGCGAATCGACGCGACGGTTTTCCCTGAGCCGGTGGTGCCGCGTTCTCCGTCGCTCTTATCCGCGCGAGTGGCTCTCGTTCCGCGGGAACAATCGAACGTGTTGACATTGGCAGTCGGCAAGCCGCATAAATCCTGCGAGACCGCGGTATAAATAGACCTCTCGTTCGCAAAGGAAAGGTCGCCGCTGAATGCGCCACGAGTTGCACCTCCTCGATCGCGGCTACGAAAGGTGGATAAGGTGGATGGCTCGGCTTGGCTCAGCTCGGCTCGGCTCGGCTCGATGACTTAACCGGCGAGCCACGCGCGAAAACGCGACTCTCCTCGCTCGACTGGATCCCGCGAATTAGGTCGCGCGTCAAGTCGCGTCACGTTAATGGGAAAATTTTAATGGAAATACACGCTTACGCCATCTTTATCGATTCAACGAGCCGGCGACTGCACCATCGACGACGACGACCACTGTGCATTGTGCCGCGACGGGAAATAAGAGCCCAGAAAACTACACGCAGTCGATTATCACGGAAAAACCCTTGAAAACAGAAACAACTCTCGCAGCCCCGTGGAAGCTGAATGGCGGAGAGCGAACTTTTAACCGAGGCGATTTCTCTTTTGCGCTGCCAGGCGGGATCTAGTGCGGGATGTCGGAGGAAAAAGTGTAAAAAATACTATGGCGAGCGTGTAATTTCAGGGTGATTCCGAGTCGAACCGAACTGTTTTCTCGTGACCAATTGTATCGTTGAAGGAGGTGCGGTGAACGTGTTTCATTTGCATGGCACCCTCCTTAGAGAGACTGGACCAGCGTCAGATACACGGAGTAGTATTATTAACCCTCCGATGGCGAAGTCTGGCTATATTTTGACCATTTAATTACTCGGTTTCTGGCGATTCAATTAAATTAGCAGCTGTTATATTCGAAAGAACGGAAAGACTGATGTGTCTACAATAAGTAACTCCAAAAATACTCCGGTATCCAAGGTTTATTCAGGGAGTTTCGAACATGAGACTAGGTTTTTTTAAACATCGTTCATAATATACGACAAAAATAATAAACGTGACAGTCGACCTGCGCTAGTTTTCGAGGTAGCCGAGCGAACAAATTAATTCCAGCCGAATTTAACCGAGATCCATGATTCGGTGCGGATTTTTCGCATGCAAACAACGCTCGGTTAGAATTAAAACAAAAGTGCCATCGTAACGGCACTCCGGGAGCGATAATGGGTTAAATATTTTTATCGTCGAGCGAGGTGTGCCCGGTGAAAAAACTACACCGGACAATCCAGCCAGCGAAATAGGATCCCATTCGGAACATTCAAGTGGCCTGATGCGTGGAAAAGCGTTGCCGTGCGCGTGCTTCCGCGTCAAGGTTCGATCGTTGACGAACTCGGGTTTCTAACGCGATTAGCGTACTGTCCTTTGTTCCGCGGAAAAACTTTTGCACTCGTAATAATCTTCAGACCCGGTTGAATGCCGCCTCTCGCTCGTCGGTGCAGTAACTGCCGCTATAAACGTAAAAAAGAACGACATCGCACCCGAGCCGTGCTCCCACCGGTTTACGAACGCGATACGAAGATGCGCGATCGCGCTTTTCCGCAAAATTTTCCGGAACGACCCGTGGGCGAACCTGTGTTTCTTCGCGAAGTCGGAAAATTCCTAGGGAGATAGGAAAATCGTGGCGAAATTGCTGCGCTCGTGACGGACAGTTGGGCTTTAGAAGTTTCTTCTGCAGCTTTATATATTTTCGCAAATGAAGTAGCCTAGATTTTCTAAATAAACTCTTTGCACACAACTGGCTCGACTACAAAAAACTGTTAATATTCCAGAATTGTAAATTTCATTTTAAAAGATTTTTTATAATGATTAAATTCCTGATTTAAATACAATTTGCAATTAAATACAAAGTGCAACAGATTCTCACAAAATTGCATATCGTGCACGTTCCTTGGAGTATGGCTACCTCCATTGTCTTTCACCGTGGTTTGTTTCTCTATACTCTATGCGAAATTAACCGAACAGCCACATTGTGGCCGCGCCAACAATCACGCGAGGCGGTAATAGAAAAAAGTGATAGTATTTTTTTATTCGATAAAATTCAGGCTATGGCGTCGACGCGCATGTGTTCCACTTTACGATGGTTGGTCGACGAGCAATATTCTTCTTGCACCTCGATAGACAGCAGCCAACCAGCAAAGAACTGTCTGACCGAATCTCGACGATTAAAAGTTGGTTGAATGAAACGTTTGAACGGGAGGGAAAAACAGTACACCTTTCCGGCGCAGCGTTTAACAGGGTTAGGCTGGTCACAACAGCGTCTATCGAAATACATTTTTCCCGTTGCGGTGCTCGACGGTAGCTGAAAGGCTCGTGTCTTGAGAACTCTTCGAGTTCCGGGTCTCTGAGGCAAGAACCGAGCGGTTTATGCAATAGCCGGTGCAACGGTATCGAAGGAAGAAGACGGGCCGCGGCGGGAGGTGGGCAGAGGAGAGAGACGGAGAAAGAAGGAGTGGGAATTCGAGAGAGAGAGAGAGAGAGAGAGAGAGAGAGAGAGAGAGAGAGAGAGAGAGAGAGAGAGAGAGAGAGAGAGAGAGTAGAACCGAGAGAGAAAGAGAGCGCGCGCGCGAGAAAGAGAAAGAGTAGGTGGAAAGGGGCTCGAGAAGCCCTCCACTGTGTTCTTAGCATTCCATCGAGAATCATGGCTCGCGGTTAGACTAACCACCGAGCAAAATGGTATGCCGGTGGAAGAAGAGGGCTCTTTCAGAGTCGACGAAAGGAGCAGCGAACCGTCGACGGAGCATACAGCACGCGCCATTGACGCGGCTAAGCATCATGGACCCCGATAGACTCGACTCGAGAAATCCAATTGGCTTTAAATGCGGCTCGTCGAACTCTGGTCGCCGCTTTTCTTCCGTCGATCGGAATCTTCGATGCCGAATCGACGCGAGACTGTTCGCTCGACGCGTGATCTCGATGTCGAACGACCCGTCGATTAGGCTCGCCGATACCCGCGCGCCGCGACCCGACACACCGGAAATCGTCGGCTTCCGATGTAACACACTCTTTAGATTGCCCCCACGGGCAACGCTCTGGGGCTATTGACGTCAGAGTCGCGAAACACCGAGCCGCTCTCTCGATGTTGCGAGTTTAGCATTGAACGCGACGGAACACTATCCATCTTGCTCCGTCGAGGGCAACCGAGCCTCCTCGGGGCATACTGGGTCTCAGACTATCTTCTATCGCTGCCAGTTCGCTTTGTTATACAGTATGAAGATGTCGAAGGTTGTTAGATTCCTTGAGAAGGTCGGGAGACGCTGCTCTGGGTCCCGCGATAACCCGGAGCAACGAAACCACGCCCCCCGGGGCGTTCCACGTGGGGAAAGCGACATGGTGCGTAATCTATCACTCTTTTCTCTATTCATTATAAAATAGACAAATGTGGGAGGTTGTAAAATTACCTATAACGGTCAAAGGTAGCTCTGTGGGACATTGCTTTGGCTCCTTCGCCTCCGGAGCCTTCGACACACCGAAGATGGAAACCGAGATGGGCAGTATCTTACCACGGTTTCTTCCATTAATTATAAAACAAAATCGTGGGATATCGTGAGAAATCTTAAAACAGTTATAAACAAAACTCCACGCTGCCCTGGCTCCTCCAAAATCCAGAGCATCGAAGCCCCGCCTACTCAGAGGACTCTACAAATCGCGGGGGAAGGGGGGAGATGGACAGTTTTCCATCTCTTCTTCCGAAGCAACATCCCGTTGCTTCCAGAGCAAACCCAGAGCGCTCCCAAGGGCGAGGACCAACCGTTCGAGTCGTAGGAAGTACCGGGGATAAACAGCGACAGTTATCCGAGCGCGGTGGAGTACAGAACGAGTACAACAGAAGCAAAGAGGGGAGAGGGGAGAGAAGAGAAGAGAAGAGAGCTAAGCGAAGCGATAGATCTTCGCTCGCTGTTGCATCTCGATCGGATAAATGTTGGCCCGCGCGGATCCCGGGCCGAGCAGCTGTCGCGTATTTGTAACGAAACATTTCCGGGCTCGTCGGCCGGCCAGTTATCCCCGGTGACTCGTTTCGACGTCTCGAAACCGGTGCGTAATTTACGGCGTTCAATTAAAGGAGACGCACGGGCTGCGGAGCGGGAATTCCGGCGGAACGGATCGTTTCACGGGCGTTTCTCGCGAGCGAGCGAAGCGTGTGGAGAGGCGAGCAGTGGCGTTTAGCGGCGATGCAACGCGCGACCGAGTTGACTCAGTCCGCGGGCCGGCTCGCGCGATAATTAAATTTCCAGCGTCGAAGAAAAGCGAACAGGCGGCGGTTGCAGCAGAAGGAATGTAAACGAGAGCGATGCCGAACAGCCGTACAATTGCCAAGTATTTCACTTTTCCGCGTCGCGGAACGACCGGCTCCCGGGTATCGACCCAGCCCCGAAACCAGCTCCATTCAGTTAATTCCGCCTCGTTTGTTCTCGTCGACGACCGCTACGTTGACGTCGATCGCCGCGACACTTTGGCAATCCGATGTCAAACATCTCGTCGCCGCTAAATTGACCCGTTCAAAGGATCGCCTGGACCAACGCAAATATGCCGCGACGATAGATTCTCAGCAACATAGTGTACCGTATCGAGGCGACCACTTGGCGGCATTCATTGGTTACGAACGTCCCCCCACCGCCCCCGCCCACTGTCGTCGTTGCTTTTCTTATTTGCCGAAGAAGAATCCACCAACGCTTGGGAATAAGAGAACAAAAATTGCAATTTGTATTAAATTTAATTTAATTTGATTTGTACTAAGTTTGATTGTCTTACACGAGAGTTGAGTGCACAGTGTTCCCTAAATAGCGTCACGTTTCCACATACGGAAAAATGGTGACTTCTCCTGCTTCTGTACCGACCCAACGTAGCGTCCATTCTCTGACTCTTTTAAATAGAAAATGACGTCTACGTGCATCGAATGCACATTCAAGATTGACGAGAGGTTTTTTGAAGACATGGGAAGAAGTTATTATAGAAATACGGCACGAGTGACGTACGAGCGTTCGCATATGCATACTGCGATAAGAAACGACGCGGCTTACGGGATGACATAATATTTCGAATGCTGCTGAAGCAGTTCGTCGCGAAAGGGGAGAAAGGGGTCGCGAATTGCCTACGAATCGACGTTTCTCGTTCTCGCCCGTCGAGATTGGGATCGAGAGGTGCTTTGCGTGTCGCGAGAACCACCGGTCAGCCGGCTCAAGGTGGGGCAATAATTAGATTTTCAGGGACGAAAGAAGCCAAGAGTGCTGGAAGTAGGTTTCGCGTTTCGTCTTCGCGACGCCGCGCCGTGCGAAATCGTTTCGACGAGACCAGACCCCAACGCGCAATAGAATCGCGAAACGGTGCAACGCGACACGACGCGACACCGTTTTTCCCTCTTCTCCCTCTTGCCCGTTTCTTCCTTCGTTGGCCGGCGTCACAGGCGACGGAGAATGATTACGAAGGGCATAGAGGGAAATCATTATCGTGTGCATCGTCGAGAGGAGGAGCCAGCCGGCGCGATAATTAAATTTCCATAGACGAAGACCGTCGGTGAAACGACCAGCACGGAGAAAGAGAGAGAGAACACGCTCGTAGAAGTGAGGCAGATGGTTGGAATTACGGTAAACTATGTTCTCCCACCAGCCGTTCTTCCCCGACTTTCGTTATAACAAATTTACTCACGACCGCGTACGTTCCATTCTTTCATACTCTAGACCTATCTTAGCTTCACCAGATTTTTCTACTAGTCTCTCGGTTAATTCCTCTCTTTAATGATCCGTCGCGGTTACCTCGAAAACCCTCCCGTTGCCTTTATACTTCCCTCGCATTTTCGTTCCACGTTTTCTCACAACTAAACGCTCGAAGAGGAGACTCGCCCCGCGCGATGTAAGTGAAAAATTCGCGAGAGGCTTCGTTTCCCGAGGAAAATCGAACGCGAACGTTTATTACGTACGCGTGACACTTCAGCTCGCTCGGCTGACGTGTCTGTGCATCGCTCACCTCTTTCACTCGCCCCGAGCACGAACGTACGTGCGCGAAACAAGGAATGTCGCGGAACAATTTCATGGAGGAGAGAGAAAATCAATTTTTAATGCCAATAGACTCGGCACTCTCCGACCGGCCCAACCGTGCGTTCAATTTTTTAAACCTCGACCTCCAAACAATGCCATTCCTAGTTGAACTTTTGCAAAATGAATGGTCTCAATCTTCCCGACGCGACGCGACACGACGAACGCATCGTTGATTCCGTTAAGCAACTTCACATTTGCAGCGCGCAATCTGCATATTCCGCTAGCAAAACAGATTCTCTCCGGTCGACCTTTGCAGACGACAAACTGTTCATTTAATTTGTATCGCACAAATTAGGCGATAAGGAAGTTCGATCAAGGTCTCAAGTCTCAATGTCTTTAAGCAACTTAACGTTGGATAACAATCTCTCTACTCAACCTTTGGGTCAATGGGTCAACATTCAAAGTAGTCAATGTCATCAATTTTTCATTCCTCGCAATAGATCAATTGCTTGAAAGAATGGAAAGACATGAAACTTCTGGGCGAGTAACATTCTCTGAATTCCAGCTTTGGGGTAGACGAACTCCTAGACTCTGTGTGTGTGTGTGTGTGTGGTGTAAATTAGAATGCGTATCGTGCAAAATTAAGCGATAAGAAGCGCGCGAAGAGGCAGCGCTCGAGGCAGGACAAAGTGCGTTTGCAGGCCAAACAAGGAACATTTGGGAACGCGGTGAAAGAAGTGAAATTTGAGTTGGCGTTGTTATCGTTGCGCGGGAGCGATACCATCGACGTGTACCGTGGCAACGGTGAACAATACGGGCCTGCGACACAGTGTCGGCCGCGCGGCATTGTCGATCGCTAGAGGCAGCGAGTTTCCCTGAAAATTCTGACAAAAGCCGCGCAGCTCGAAAAACCCGGGAGCGGTCGTCTAGATAAGACGAATATCTTGGAGCGTTGGGGCGAGCGAGGCGGCAATCTCGATAAATCGTAGGTGGAAGAAGCTCCGAGCCGCTTAAAACATTTACGCGTTAATAAAATACATTTCTCCGTTACAGCGAGGCGATAAATCGGGCGGAGTACCTCGGCGAACCAGCCACGGAGTACACTAAACGATCTACTAAGAGCCCGTTGGAATATGAAATATCGTTTTTCTACCGGACGGATTTTACGATCCGACAGCAGCCCGAAGATTTAATTGGCCGTCGGTTGGGAACCATTGGGAACGAGATCCTATTTCTCTCTCTCTCTCTCTGCTAGCACTAATGGCAATCCCCGTGGCGAACGCTGCCAATCGAACCGATCCGAACACACAGCCGTCCGTGATTTGCAAGCGTCGAATTAACTCTTTAACGATTAACCCTATAACGACCACGAAAATACCCAGGTGAAGACGATTGGGATAATCGTCGCGAGCTGTGAAACTTATGAATACCTCCCGGAAAATGTCAATGAAAATTTATATCCAGAGCGCTCGTTCTAACTGCGAACTTCGCGCGGAAGTAGAATAATCGACACATTGCCTAGCAATGGCTCTACCGATCATTGTTGCTTAATGACTTGACCTCTTGGTCGCAGGGTTCTTCGTCGATCTCATTTCCTTCTTTAAACTGCGTCGTTCTGACGTTTGTGCGATGTTGTCTCCGAGAAATGTAGGTTGGTTTTTAAACACGTTTCAAATGCTCTATCGTGTCGAAACAGATTCAAGATGAATATTATTAATTTAACTATTTAACTCATTTAACTACTGTGTCGTACAAGTAATTGAAACAGTTTTATTTTGCGCGAAGATTAAAATTGAGATGCAATTATTTTAACGATCCACGTCCGTTTACAAACAATCAACGACGCACTGAGCGTGAAATTCCGTGAGCAATGGCTCACAGTGGAATTGAGCACGCTCTCGTAATGAAAGTCTAAATATATCCCAAACTAACGGTTTTTGTGTATGAATAGGTTAAACAAAAATATATACTTCCGTTTGAAAAAATAAGGTTGACCTTCGTGTGTCCTCTACATCTTCGATACCACTCAATTGAGTATGTTTGAAACTTCTTCCGGTACCATAAAGAATTTCGGAGATGCTCGAATGAATAGATTTAAATGGGACATCCTGTAAAGTACGCAATAGAGTGCAATGAGGCTGAAAATAAACGAAACTAACTACAATTCGATTGCTCCACTATCAATGTTCAAACGACGAGGCAAGTACACAATAAATATAGATTCTCTCCATCTTCCGGGAAAGTACTAACGACAAAGAACCGACGGGGTTAAGAACCAGCTGGAAAAAGTGCAAACGATTCATCCGCGAGCGAACGGCAGCAATTTACGTTAATTTGGACATCAGAGCACGGACGGCAGACAGTACTAGACCGCTTACTCGTACGCTAGTGAGCCCGCGATGCACAGAAATTCACCTATTTGTACCTTCTCCGGTGTAAAAGCAGACTACCGTGCGGCAAACGGATGGCGAGACGCTTTCGCGCGGCAGCATGGGCAAAGTGGAAAATAAAAACAGTTGCTTGAGAACGTTGAACGATGATTGCAGTTCACGAGAGGAGCGAAAGAGAGAGCGAGAGAGAGAGAGAGACCGGAGAGGAGGACACGATATAGTCGACTGAAACAGATTCGCGAAGATTGAGCGGGAAAGATATACGGGCCGGGCCAAGGCGGAAGGGCTTCCTGTGACTGTGTCGAGTGGATTTCGGGTGACTGCGATTCGGAGAATGCACACGTGCTCGTCGGAGAAAGAGAGAGCTAGGTGTGCGCGACTGGCTGCGAACGTTCCGAAGATAAGATTGCATTGTCTACCGAGGTAGACGTCGTTCCGTGTGTCGACGTTGCGTCGTCCCATTGTTGCGTTTCCAAATAATATTTCCCATTCCAAAAGCGCGCCGGGTTGCGTGTCCCCGCGGAAAAAAGATATGTTTAAGGCAAAGACGTTCTCTCGAGATGAGACAAGTTCGTTGAACGTCCGAGGAAATATTTCAAGTTTTCGGGTGCAATTTCACACGAAAAGATGGCGTCACGGATAAGTAGGAGAACCAGCGACAAAAGAGTACTACAGGGAGAGAATGGGTCTCGTGTCTCCGTTTAGAGGGGAAGAGAGAAACGGAGAGGCACAGAAAGCCGGCTGTTCGTTTCGAGTGGCTGTTTCGTCGCCGTGGCGCGTTCCGAGCGCACCCGCATGTCGGAAGTATCGGGAATATTAGCATATCGCGTGCGCTTTCGCAGAGGTTATCAAAGACACTCGGTGCGCTTCGCACGAGAGCTGCGCACAGAGCTACTGGGCCTGCCTGTCAGGCGTCTATTTGTCAGAGGGGGGATGGGGGTCCCGATAAAGCGCCGCTCTAATACGGACCCCACTCGATAACAGAGCTCGTCACTGAAATGCGAGTCCTCCGATTTCTAACTTTCCGTGATATTCTGAATAACCATTCGGTATTTAGGAATTCATAATCTTTTTCGCGTCTTTCGACTGTCCTTTATTGCTCAATATTTTTTTACGGAACAGTCGTAATTTTTAATAATGCCCTTTCGTTAATTGTAATTTTCTTTAATATTAGATAAAATAATAATTGAATAAAAATTGTTCAATTTGCGATATCTTCAAATGGGTAGGCTACTTTAGTCATTTTTTTTACCTTCCGCCGTTCCTTCCTGTTCGAAATTCTTTTCAGAACAGTGTTAATACCGAGCTACGTGCTGTAAAATTTTTGTCCTTCCATTAACAACGTTTCTAAAATGTCGAACAATGTTCGATTTAACGATTTCCTGGGTTCGCCTTCCCGTCGCATTGGTCACAACTTCCTCTATCATTGTCGCCTCTCAACGCCATAACAGACACATCCCGCAAAAATAAATTGAAATGATAAAATTTCTCCTTCCGATGGTATATGTATGTATATGGATTTACAGAACAATTTCCGAGCAAAAAATGCCAGAGTTTTAAAAGAGTCGTGATGCTAAATAGATTCTCCAGTTTGAAATCTTGATGAACTCCGAAATTTTTCGAATGCATCCGAGATTCATTCGATTTGCACAAACCACGAGCAACTGCGACGCAATCTGGTAACCGAGTGATCGTGAAAGCGCGAGCATGGGTCGGTTGGTCGCGCGTGCAACCGCCAGGGAAAGCTACGGCCGCGACTATGAGCGGCGGTTGAGTTCGATCGTGTCACGTCCGTCTCAATTAACAGTCGTTCATTAAGCCAATTACCGGCCGAACTAAGGAACGGGGCACGCCTCCGCGAGCGTTCGTCCTAGCAGAGCAGAGAGTTAGTATATAATAACGCCTGAACCTCGGCCTTTAGCTACACTTCTACAACAAATATCACCGGGGCCATTTTTCATAGCCGCTGGCGTTTTTATTATACATCGCTCGACAATGTTTGATTGCTTGCGGTAATCACGGCCCCGGAGAAGGAACCAGACGGAAAAAAGGGACTGCGATCGATTCTTTCAGAATCGTTGTTTCTGCTCGCTGCGAGCCAACTCTCGGTGCTTTTAGATTCACCTGCTCCTAATGACTGCTTTTTTCGATTCTCTTCCAACGTATCGTCTGCCGTGTCCTACACCGTGTGTCCTACATACAGGAGTACATTTATTTTTCTAGTTTCGTTTTTCTCAACTAAACTGCTTCGATCTTGCAAGAGCTATTTCCGGGCCGTAGATTGACAGTGAACGCGCTAAACAGAGCTCAGAAGACAAACGCTGTCCAAGATAGAACTCGCACCGAGATCGCAGCATCTGTTGCGCGAAAATGAAAGGAGCTCGGCGGAACTGTTCAGCGACTAAAACTCGATACTCTCGCGAAGCAGCGAAATGGCATCGATTCAGTGCAGCAATCTTCGAGAGCGTCGATAAGTAAATTAAAATCGAAGTTGAACGCTTTGCGCTCGGCTGGTCTCTGTAGTCGGCGCTTGGATGTTCCTTTCGAAGGTACATGAAAAGTTTCAGAGAAGAAAAAAATTTCCTAAAGAACAAATGACTTTACAAGTCTCCGAGAGTGAAGACAAGGATTAACCCGGTAAATCCAGAAATCGAAAGCTATATCCGCGCAGAAACCAACAAGCTAAGATTTATGAAAACAATTTCTCTGGGATCGCGAGGAAATTCGGCGTGTTTGCACAAGAATGAATGTTTAAACGCAGCGGAGCGAGAGCTCGCGTGTGAATCGCGCGTGCATACACATTAGCGCGCGTTGAAAACGTAATAACAGTAATAATAACAAGGTTCCGGTGGCGAATAACGCGCGCGAGAGAGAGAGAGAGAGAGAGAGAGAGAGAGAGACCGACCCCGGATTTCTGTCGAGACTTTTTAACGACGTCGCCGTGCAAAGAGAGTTCCCTACGTGCGATTAGTATTCCGCGGTGGAGATCGAGGTCCGCTGTTATCGGGGAAAAATCCCGGCGAAGTTTCGCCGCGGCGAAAGCCACCCCCGGTGACGGCCGGATTAGGCGAACTCGCGTGGACGTTGTCGCGCGAGAAAACCCGGGGAATCTCTTTCGGGCTCGTTCTCGTTTCCTCCTTTAATCACGGCGCTCTTTCCCATCCTTCTTCCCTCCCCCGATTCGTTTCCCTCGCTCATCCCTCTCTCGTCTCCTTCAAGGGTGAATCGACGAACCGCGGAGACACCCGAGAACCAATTTTTTTCCCCGGCGAGAATACTTTTGCGAGCCACTCCCTCCCTTTCACCCCTCTGGCAATCGGGAACTCTCGGTATATTTCCTTCTACTTCTCTCGTTTTGTCTAGCATATTTTTTTTGTATTTTGGTTTTGATATTTATAGCGGAAACGCGGACCGTGCCCCGTTGCACATCGACTGATTTGCGGTCGCCAACAGTCCGGCTGCTCTCTACCGTTTTTGCATTGAAGTGCTGCAGCACGAAAAGTACTCGTTTACCGGAGCCCCACGATCCAACCATTCTTTCCGACCCTTTTTGTTATTGTTTTTCTAATTAGTTTCCCGTGGCTGCCGTGCCGCGACTGCGTACAAACGCGCGCAGCTGGGACATACATCGATAAACGATCGTTTGCGGGGAACGACAAGGCATTGAAAGCGGTCGAACTCTTTTTCCCAGATTTTTCATTCGAATAGCAGAAAATGTTTATTCGTTACGGAAGATCGACGACCGAGTTCGCGTGTTACCGAGGCAAGTGAATTTTTCGCTTTTATTCGGCAATACAGTATAGATAGTTTGCAACGCAGCCGACATTTGATTTATCCACCGTAAATGCGTTTGTTATGGAAGCTATGCGTTCCACTAGGAAATATGGATTTTACACGGTGACATTCAACCAGCCGTAATACGAAACAGGGAAATAGTTTTACAAAACTGGAAAGATTCGACACCAGCGAAAATTTTGATTCATTTTTCGATGAAGTTGCAAGCTAAAACAGCAGTTGATACGAGATCTTATCTAAATTCCACAGCAAAATCATATCGTGCTATTCCTTTCTGTTGGTTCTCCTCGCGTTTTTATTTAATTTCATTGATCGTCTGTGTACAACTGCTATGGCAGTTTGCTCTGGATTTCACTGTTTACAGTACACAACTGGGCGCGTGTCCCAACAAGTACACAACCCAGCGCACCTATTCCATCGAAATCGGCCTTAAAAAATTGGACATTCCACTAAAACAAAAATCAAAATTGACGGATTCCAAATGGTTTAATTCGCAATTATTGAGATTGGAAAAATGCATTTGTAGGAAATGTATTTGATACATTTATTCCTTGGAACATCCATTACGGCAGACATTTTATATAACAAAAATAGTGAACTACCGGCAATTTCTCCGTAATTTTTAAAAGTCTGTAGACCACGATAAGAAGTTCTTAATAAATGTTTTAGCAGCAATAGCTATTTTAATCGTGAACCGACAACTAACGCGACTAACATAATCTAATAATTAGTTCGCGGCACTGTATAAATTGCTATAAAATTTTAATAGCATGCAGAACCACCTGTGTCCAAACAGTAGAAGCTTTCGCGTACCCCGATAAATAATAATTATAATTAATATCGCAAAGAGGGATTTATATTTAGCGGGGACTGTACATACAGGCCGCCCCAACGGAAATAGATCACCCGGTTATCGGCGTCTTTGTTGTTCAAGGTGGAACAAGCGAGTTCCCCAGCGCGGGGGTGGTAAATGGTTCAAAGGGTGGCGAGGCGACGCGTCGTTTTTCCTTTGGAGAACGGATCGGGGTCGCCGAACTTCCCGACGACGAAAGTTACTCGCTGTTGGACCGACTTTCAGCCAAGGAGGACGATCATCTGCGATCAAGCATGATTTGGCTCGAGTTTCCCACAGATTTCACGGTCGCTTCTCAATAAAACGCCGGATAGTCTTGACAGTTCGAAAGCGTAGAGCGTAGAGAAAACTCGGAAAGCCCGGACACGTGTCCTCACATTACGGGAGTCTAAGTACGTGAAAATAGTGGAGCGGGGAGGTGAGCGTGGCGTAGAGGAGAACGGTGCTGGGTGATTTTTGTTTCTACGTGCACCGCTATTCTCTCGTCACCGCTCCAGTGTACACAGTCGCATTTAACCCTTTCACTACAATGGACGATACATCTCGTTTCCGCGATGTCGAAGAAACGATACCATGGACGAGATATCTCGTCACCATGATTTCGTCGTGCAATACTATGGACGAGATATCCGGTGTATCTTTATTATTGATATGAAGTGTTTTCTTTGTAAGTTAGCACAAGTACATAATCGATTTTGAAGACATGTTATAGTTGGTCGAAAGTACTTAAAGATGACAAATATAAAATACTCCATATTTTACACACTTAGAGTTTTCATTGTGTATTTTGTATGGAATGCAGAGGAATGACTGTAATCGATGTAGAAGATCTAATATATAAAATCCAACAATGGAATGTGTAGTTTGCCAAAAAAAATGGCCAACAGAAGGAAAGCAGATATTTCACCATGCTTCCAAGCATTCCATACGAAAGAAACAATAAAAACTTTAATTGTGTCAAATATGGAGTATTTCATATTTATCATCTCGAAGTACTTTCCACCAACGATGACACGTCTTAAAAATCGATTGCTTGTGTCAAATTTACAATGAAAACACTCCATATCAGTAATAAAGATAGATAGTAATAAAACGAGATGTCTCGTCTATAGCATTACACGACGAGATATGTATCTCGCCCATAGCATCGTTTCTTCCACGGTAGTGAAAGGGTTAATTACACTGGTTTGAGTTAGCCGCAGTGTTCACCTCGCTGCTATCCTCGATCTTCGCCGCTCCACTATATCTGTACGTGTGCCTAGCAGGTCACCGGTGGAGTGTTTGTGCGGTAAAAATCGAAAAATAGTCCAGTGTACGTTTGATATAATTCGTGGAACAATATCGGACACGGTGCTCCGGAAGAATGGTGGCACCACTCGCCGGAAACGGCGTGTCCGCTCGTTCGCTCTCGGAGAGGAGAGAGTATTCCGCGCGGCTCGACGCCTCGGCGAAACCGTTCAACTATTCCTGTGGCGCTTGTTGCCGATAATTAGCCGGCCCGTAACCCACCCGCCCCCGCGGCCATATTTTCCCTTCATTTAATGGGGGTGGATGCGGACTTAAATCAGGACGCGTGTTATTCGAGGTTGAAGCAGGTTACTCGATTATATCTGCTCGGATGTACCCGCGGGAGTGGGGACAGCCTGTGCTCGGTCTGCGCGTTGTACGCGCATATGCACGCTCCTGACCTAATACAGTTAGTATACTCGAGAGCGCACATACAGAGCGAGCAAGCGAGCACATGCAGCGACTACATGGTCGGCGGAGTGCGGCCACGCGCGAGCCCATTAGCACGGCGAAACTTTAATATTTAATAGCGGAACTTTTTATTGGCCGCTCAACGAAAAATAATCGAATAGCCTGTATGTAACCGATAGCGATGCCCCCAGCAGCTGCCACCGATGTTCGAAGCCCGAGCATAGTCGGCGATCCACTGGTTTTGTTGCAGCATCAACTCGGTGGAGAAAAGATCGATCCCCAGGATCGAGAGTGTGCTACGATGATTAAGCCACCGATACGCCGGCAACTACCGCAGAGCATTAGCGCGGCCACCTTATGTCCCGCTCGAATTTCACGGTGCAAATACCTCTGACGAACCCTACAGACGCCGGTCCAAAGTTCTCCCTCCCCCTTCTCACTGATCTCCCTTTCCAATCTCTAATTGCTTCGGGACAAAAACACCGACCGATAAAGCGCGGTCACCGATCCACGGATCCCCGTAAACCACCCCCGCAGAGATCTACTCGTGTATCCATTGATTGAGAAACCGCGATTCGCCTTCTGTCAATGTCTCCCTCGTCAAAGAAGATAGTCCGATGATTAGACCGTATTATGGAGAACTCGGAGAGAAATGTTGCTTTCACCGACTGCCAGACTCTTTGTAAAGGTAGAATAAAATTTACAGGCGGCGATGTTTTGCGTGGTTCGTGGGGATACTGTGCTGAATGGAGGTTTTGTGACCCTTTAAATTTATGATGAAAGGTTCAACGACGTTGATTGAAAGGCATACGTGCGCGAAAGATGTTTATATTTTCGGCCCGCGCGAGGTTCAAGCTGCTAATTTGTACGGTTGATAACTCGTGTCCCTGTTTAGCCCCATAAACGATCGATAAGAGCGAATCCTCCAAATTACTTCACATACGTCTACAGTTAGTAGCAAAACCGTTCACACACACTTTAAATCAGAATAACTTTTTTATGAATGGACCAAACGACTTCGATTCTTCTGTAAGGCTAGAAGAATTAGTTTAGTAAATGACGTCTAAGAAATATGTTGAAATAATTCATTTGGTCGGAATTGTGAAAAACAATAGTGAAAACTGATTTTTACGACTTTCTTAGCTGGGCCAATAACAAAAATTTAAAAGACGTGTTTGGTCAACTCGTATAAATTATATATATGCTCTGAAAATTCCATTGACCTTGGTTAATTGGTTTACGAGTTATAAACGATCAAAAGTGATAAAAAGGCCGGAAATCTTGAAAAATTGCAATTTTTACCACTTTTGATCGTTTATAACTCGAAAACGAATTGACCAATTTCAATGAAATTTGCAGAGCGTATATAATTTATACGCGTTGACCAAACACGTCTTTTAAATTTTCGTTATTGTCAATTTTTCAATTCAATTAAAGTCAATTTCGACTATTGTTTTTCAAAATTCCGAACAAATGCATTTTTCAACATATTTCTTAGACGTCATTTACAAAACTAATCCTTTATCCTTACAGAGAAATTGAAGTCTGCTCCATTAATAAAAAAGTTATTCTGATTTAAAGTGTGTGTGGTCAGTTTTGCTCCTAGCTGTAATGATGCTTGGAGCGTGTGGATAAGGTAGAAAAATATTACACAAAATGTAAATACCAACCTAATGATTCGCTACTTGCGATTCAAAATACACCTAGACCCCGTTTATCGCCGTAGAATTTATTTCACAATCTGTTTTAATGTACAAAGAAACGGAACACGTCAAAAATTCCGTACAACGTTAAACCGAGCGGAGAAATAGTTGTCGATTGCGTCACCTGAGCTAGAAATATTTCGAATTATTATTATAGATACTTCTTGTAGACACGTTAGTCTTCCTGTGTATAATGGCACAACTGTTCAGTTAATTTCGTAGCAAGAAGAGTAAATGACGCTGTTGATGCTCTGGGCCGAGTGGTTAAATAAAACGAGTGCAGTCCCTAAAGAATCCAACAACGAGATTAGAAAGACTGTCAAATAACAAGCAATTAAAGTTGAAAAGTAGACGAAGATTAAAAATGATCTAAATTTCTGCGAATTCTCTGCTGGTGAACTGAGTGAAAGAAAGAAAACTAGAACACATAGGAGGACTACATTATTCTGCAACGCGAATATCACGAGCGAGAAGCCCGCGACTCGGATTGTGGCTAGGAATTAAATCAAGCTAATGAATCAGCTAAATTTCCACGAACTGTCAACTCGAGTCAAAGAAAGATGGAACACCGAGCCGGCCGCAAAGGACAAGCGCATTGTTTTGTCACGGGAATATCAGGAGTGACAACCCGGCGACCTGATTGGAGCTAGAAATTGGATGAAGATAATTAATGAAGCTAAAATTCGAGCGACTCGAGTCGAAGAAAGACAGCGAACCGGACCGGTCGTAACGGACGAGAAGATGGAAAACGTGAATTTCAAGAGCGATTGTGTGCCGGCTGGAGATAGTGTCTCGCAGTTTCATCGTCGACAGAACGTTGTCCTGTGCGTGACAGCATCGTGGAGCTATTTACTGTAACAAAGCCTGTAACGAGCGGAGTTTCGCCGGTAATTCGATCGACGCGGCATTGGCCGATCTCAAACAATGCGTAACGCGCAACAGATTGAAAACGTCCCACAGGATACATCGACTGGGGTTGCGCGCAGATCCCTCGGCACATTCTACAGGCGAACGAAGTTTCGACCAGACTAATTTTTAAACAGAAAATAAACGCGGCAAGATGATAGCTGTCTCCTCGAAGACAGATCATCGTTCGTTACGGATCATTAATACACGGCAGGAGGTTCATTAGCACAATACTCCTCGTTATTCGTTTCGAGAGCGGTCAGGTGTTTCCGTTCGAGCCGGCAAATTCTCGGTGGCCGTCGGGTACCGTCGCGATCGCCGCGCAAAATGCATTATAAATAACGCGGCCCGCGGGTACCGAAACTCTGAATGAATCGGTTTTTGTCTAGGCCGATGAGTGCATCGGCCAGGAATCTTGTCGGCGTATAAATACCGCGGCGACGATGCTATCGGGCGGGTACATCCGGGTGAATGCTACCCGCCAAACCAGGAAGCGACCCGAGGACCGGGTACTTTAAACGATAGAGCGCGTCCTGGATTTTTAAGCGGTTACGTTCGGAAACAAACACGTCCCGAGACGAAGAAGTTTGGGGCAACCCAGTGATCGAATTAATCGCTGGGGAGGGGCTATTTAGCACCCTGGTCGACAAACAAATAGTATGATTGGGGTCAGTCACGTTTAGAGACTAAGACACTTCTAGGAACACGGAAGAAAAAGTTTAGGACACTCTAGGGATCGAATAAATCACGAGAGGGGGGCTATTGAGCAACCTAGTCGTCAGACAAATCGCACGATAAGGATTGTTTGCGTTTAGAAAGACAGAAGCTTCGGGGAACAGAGGCGAAAAGTTTAAGATATTCTAGTGACCGAATGAATCGCAAGACACGGGGCTGTTTGGTACTCTAATTGCCAAACAAATCGTACGATATGGGTCAGTTATGTTCAGAAGGACAGACATTTTCTGGAGTATAGGCGAAAACGTTTCGAATGACTCGACAAACAAATCATATGACGAGAGGTCAGTTGAGCACAAGTTCAATTCAAGAACGAAACGTTGAACACTTCGGGGGCGGCAGGTGTCCTCCCGCATGGATGAGTATCGAAAGATCAGTAGATTCAGAGATGGTAATAAAAGTGTCAAGACCCAGCTTGAGCGCGCTGAAGACATCAAAGCAAGCAACGCGGCATCAATCGGCGCTGATTCTTAAAGTTTAATTTACGACGCTTCTTATCTGGAAGCTGTGCTATAGCTGTCAACTTCGTCCCTGGGGTGTTAATACACCGAATATATGTTCCTATTTGACTTCAATGTCTGTCGATTGACCTATGCACATTCGTATTTGCATGCGCATCTGTTTGCTAATTATGCGGAAATTCAAACCTGTTTAGACCTTCGCAACACTTTAATATATTTCCATAGAGCACTGAATAAAATAACACGGAGATAGAAGAAGCTGTCGTGGAAATTTTAAGGACGTCAGATCCCCTATATGGTTCAGTAGATTCACAGGCGGTGATAAAAAAATCAAGCGCGATCTACGGAGCTGACTCCAAAACAAGCGGCGTGGCATCAATCAGTGCCGATTCGTAGCTCTGTGACTGCGTACAGGGCCTGCACAGTCATCTGCAGCGAGAGCCTCGTTAAGATCTAACGAAGTAGTTTCGTGACATTTACTTAGTAACAAAAGCTAGACGATACGCATTGCTGAGTCCACCATCTGCCTTTCACCTGTAATCCCCGTGCACTTCTTGCTCGGTCCTTTTTACGACATTGTCTTGTGTTTCCCGATCGTTACGTCAGCTGTTAGCATTGGAGCGGTCCGAGCGATTACAATCGACTTTCCCTATCGAGGGTTGGACGATCGTAGACTGTGGAACGTCGCGTCGAGGGTGTTAGGGTTTATAAAGTGTCAGTGGATCAAGTCCGTACCTTGTCGGCCGCTAGTCTGGCGACCAGGGCCTCCTTGAGTGGGCCCAGCCAGTGGTGTGCCCCCACGAAACGCTTGTTGAGCAGTTTCGTGTGGGGTGCTGCCTGCGCGTACACGGTCTCCAGCTCGAGCACCACCATATTTCTCGCTCGGAGCTGAGATCCTCTTCGGTCGCTGCTGGTTTTCCGTTCAGCCGACGGATTCGGGCTCGTTGGTCGCTAGCATTTATGGAGCAACGATTTGGTCTCACACACTATTTTGTACACGCGCGACAGAGAGAGGGGGGGGGGCGACGACGAGGGAATAACTTATATTAATTCACTATAACGGAACAACCGATCACGAGAGAGATCCTCTCCCTGGATCCTGGTTCTAGGAGAGTGACTCGGGTCTCATGGTCTCGCAAAAGTCACCGGGCCCGCGAGGGAAAGCGGCGTCGACCTGCGGCGTCCAGCTGGCATTCCCCGAGATCCGAACAATTTCCAAATGGATAACAACACTCTCAGATTGTAAAGGGGTTTACACTGTACACCGGCCGGGGGTTCGCCGGAACCACGTGGGTGTTCCCTTGCTGGACTGCACTCACTTCGATATCACAGTTGATCTTCGACACTGTTGACACACTAGAATCGTTTCGATGAACGAAGACGGCGAATACGCGAGGGAAAAGTTGCGAGTCGCGAGTGGGGGGGGGGGGTGTCACACAACTTGAAGGAAGGCACAGAACGGTACACGTTTAGATAATCTCCAACGATAACGGCGACGACGACGACGACGTTCAACGAGGAAGACGAAATGCCTTCTCGAGGCGAAGGCACTCGTTTGCAGGCGGTTTAGCGTAATTCGGTGACAGCGTGGCCGATGCTCGCGGGGGCGGGGGTTACACGCGATGGTCCCTGTGTGCCGGTGGTCGAGTGGGTTACCCGTGGGTTCCCGTTGGGTGTTCACCACCGTGGTTGTTCGTGGGTTCGACGTGGAAACGGCGAAGAAGGCCGGTTCTCCGTGGCGAGCCGTTAAGTCCAGCGTGATCCGGGCTTAAGCCGCGCTCGCAACGGTTGCCGCATAGAAAGGCAGTTGAGAACTGACTGCTGCCTCCTCTCGAGCCTCCTCGCTCCCATAGCCCGAGCTTTGAGTGACGCGACGCGACGCGACGCGGCCGGTGTGACGCGTGTGCACCCCTCTCTCTCAATCTCGAGGCTCGCGTTCTCTCTCGCTCTCTCGCTCTCTCACCCGCTCTCCCTCTCTCGTTCGTTCTAGCTCCGTTCCGTCGCTCGGTCTCTCTCCGTCTAGCCGGCTTTCTCGTTCCCTCTTCCACACTCTCGTCGTTTCCCTCTCTCCACCCTTTCCACGTTCGTTCTCCTCCCTCTTTCTCGCTCCCGTTTTCCGGTCTCGTTCTCTCCCTCTCTTTCACTCTTCGGCTTTCTTTCTCCTTCTCTGACCAGCGCGGTTTTTCATTCTTTCTTCTCCTTCTTCCTTCTTCCCTCTCGCTCTTCCTTGCCCCCCTACGAGCTCACTCGAGAGCTCCGTCTCTCTCCCACCGGCGCGCAGACACGTTCGCTCCACTCGTCGCGGCGAGACCCAACGAGAATACAGCCCTGTCGCCCTCAGAGACTCCTTCACCCTCCCTCCCTTCATCTCTCTTCAACTCTCTCTTTCTCTCTTGTTCTGTTTCTCTCTCCTCCAAGTCTCTTGTTTTTCGGTCGCCGTCTCTCTCTTTCTCTCTTTCGCCGAGGACACGACAAAGCCGCGAGCTTCCTACTCCACGATTTCGCGGGAAGATTCGCCAACCGCGTTTCAAACGTATCGTGTACGCTCGATCGAGCCGCGAATTAATGATCGATTAATCGGCGTCGCGCCACCATGCTCGCGTGTCTGATCGGTTTGTATGCGAGGGAAGGGGCCACGGGAAACTGCAAATCGTTAGGGCCCCGCGGAATCGCATCTCGCGAGCTCCCCCGTTCTTTGTACTTGTCCAAAGAGAAACCCCTCTCTGTTCGATCGTATTCCTCGTCAAACATTCGACGATGTCGCGCGATCACGACGAGCCGGCACTTCTGTCCCGATACCTATGCCAACCGTAAACGCCGCCGACATATCGACAAACCCGATTTTTCAAACTAGTTTACGTTCGCCTCGAGCTGTGTACCTCGCCGCGGCATTTATGAGCGGACTGCGGAAGTTTATGCAAATTCTGCTTCCGCGGACCTGTTCCGAGTCACGGGAATTTGCCATCGGAATTGAAACGAACTCCGGGTTCGAAATTTTTCTAATTTTGTCACTAATGTCCTCGATCGATTCTCGACCTTTTGCACTCCAAGCAATGTTGGTTGCAGAATTCGGACACATTTGATCTGATTTAAAATATTTTCGTTACGTACGACCTCTGCCATTTTGTCTATTCCAAGCCGAGTAGATTGAGCTCGTGCCATGGTTCAGCAATTTATCAACACTAAATCTACCGACGCCGATAATTCCAAGATTGTTGAAATTATAGAAACTCTTTCGTAGGTGGCGATTGAATATATTTCTTAAATCAAGTATATGTATATTGCCTAAACAAACTCGGTCTTGTCATTGTCTGTTTATTTAGTATTTTCTCAATTTTCACTTACAGTCGAACTCTGAAGAAAGAATGACGTTAAAGTTAAATGGAATCTTTCTTGTCCGAAGCAAATGCCTCCGGTGAAGATATGCAGTTGGAACTGATTAATTTGCAAGTTCGTCTCGAAAGGTGAAAAATCGTGGGGTTAAACGTTGGGTCCCAGCGAACGGCGTATTTCAGAAACTGTTACATATTTTCGTACGGCTACAGGCGCGCAAACATGTGCGCTCTACTTGCGAATAATTTATGCAAATTTATGTAGTCAACGACAAATTTATGCCGTGCAACTTTGACGCCGCATATACTCGTTACTTGCGTTTTTCTAAGCTTATTCCGGTTTTTATTTCGCCTACAATTTAGCGTCGAGTTTTATTGTTTTACCACCTCTTCGCGACCAAGGAGTGCGTTTATTATGCTCCGCAGTTCCGGTGCTTCAACCTCGTTCCGTCGTGTGTGCATATAGTATTCGCAGCGCGAAAAATAGAAGTTAATGAAATCTTCACCCTTCGAGGTGGAAATAAAACGAGCCTGCACCGAACCGTGCTTCTATGAACCTTCTACGAATTCATAAAATTGTTTAATTATGTGGGTCGCTCGAGTATCCAAAATTTGTTCTAATTCTTCGTCTATTGTATTTGTCAAATTCATCGGAGCATGTGACAACCATGTTGATAATTTCTAATGGGTTGCACACCTACAAACTGTATTAATGTATCATCATAAAAAATCTAGCACTTAATTCCTTTTCCTTGCTGATGCAATTAAAAAAGAAAAATTTATGTACGCATAATCTAGTAAACCAGCATCCGAAAGAATCTCAGATTGATCCAGTGTGGGAACAGTGATACTGTTTCAAGTTGTGGTTGATCGATGAGTAACTGTGAGTAGATGGTGGCTGAACTTAGGCTACTCCCGCTCGTATTTAGACACTGCAAGCAGATTAATCGCGTTCGGCTGGGTTCGCAGCGTAAAACAAGGTTGGGTTTCGAAGTCGATATCGTTCGTGACGGGCGAAGCATAAGCAGTGATAGTCTATCAGCGAGTCACTCGATCCAAGCGCGCGACTGTTTACAGGAAAGAGCGAGGAGAGGCGGGAGTAACTTCCGCGGCAACCGGATACTTCCGGGCGGACCAAGGAGTCTCTTGCTCGGCTTGGCTCGTTTCGAGATGCGCGTTGCAGCTGGAAAAAAGTACGCCCGACGGGCTGTGTGTACGCAAACCTAGCGTCGGGCAAAAAGTAGAAAGTCTCGGCGCAAGCGGGCGATATTAGCGAGGCGGAACGTTAAACGTCGAACTCGGCTGGGATTCCCGGAAATGAAATTTTCCCGAAGAACGGCGGCGTCGCTCTTCGGCCGGTCCGGGTTCCGGTTCGCTCTCTCGCTCTCTTTCTCCCGCATCGTCATCCCCCGTCGTCTGAGTAGCGGTGTCGGACCACGATTGTCCTGAATAATTCAGTTGGCCAGTGAAAGTAGCACGGGACTGCATGTAATTTCCAATATTGACAGACGTTCCTGAGCCCCTGTGTGTCCTCGAGGCACCCTTCCCTCCCCCTTACGGTACTCTTACTCTTGCTCTCTCTTTCTCGCTCATTCTCTGTGGGCTCTTCTTTTTCCCTCTTCTCTGCGAGTGCTTTTGAGTGTACGGCCCTATCGCCCCAACCACCTGCACTTGGACGAGGGTGAGACAAAGGCGGGCGCGAGTTTCACGAGATTCAAAAGAAGATGACTACCCCCTTCGGTACCTTGGCGAGGCTCTGCACACACGCTCGCGAGCTCACACGCACGCCGGCGAGCAAGCAAGCAAGCAAGCAACCAAGCAACCCAGCAGGCTCTTCTGCAAGAGGGAGAAGGAGCTCGACCCCTTCTTCTTCTTTCCTTGCCTCCTCTCGGCTCGCCTCGCCTCCCAGAGACTCGGACACAGAGCCTCGCACAGCTCTACTGTTGGCCCCCTGGCCCCCCTGCGTTGGGCTCCCATCGCGCAACCCCCCCCCCCCCAATTCCCGGTCTTTGCTTTCGAGAGGTTTGCACGAAGATCAGAAACTTGCTCGCAGGTGAAGGAAAAAAGTAACTAGGAGCATTAGCACGGCGCGGTGCAAGAACCGGTGAAAGGAACCGGCAGGGTATCATTCCGGCTTCTTCTTATTCTTCTTCTTCCTACTCGTATCGCGACTGTCTCGAGGGATGGAAAAAGAAATGCTCTGCAGGGGGGTTCATAACGGTCATCGAAGGTCAATCGTCCTTGGAGAGATTCGGACGTCGCGGAAGTGTATCGAGCGGGTTACTCTCGGAAAGTTGTCGAAGCAGGAAGGGCGAATACTGACACCCGGAATAAGCCGACTTGGGAATCGAAATAAAAACGCTGCGAAGGTCGTTGGAGGTCGTCCTGCAGAAGATGCAGAAAGTTTGAAAGGGTGACAGATAATCGAAGGAGCTAATCGAGCTCTTGAGAGCTTAAGAAGATAACCACGAAGGGAGTTCATCCCATCCCGATTAATAACGAGTCAGACTGGTAAAGAAGGTTTCGAACGCACGTACATATGTAATTTTCCTTCTTTTATTCCGGAAGAAATTTCTACTCTTCGATTCCAGTTTTATGCATTTCTTACGAAAATGAACAGGTATAATTTAAAACAGCAAGGGTGTTGAAAGAATTGAAAAATGCTGGTGCATTATTTTCAGCCTGTTGAACACATTAAAGAAAAAAATGACTCTCCTTTCCACTCTAATTTGTTGCAATTCAGGTAGAACATTCTAGTGTATAATATTTAACACCATTTCTACCGCGGTTTCATGCGCACTTATTTCACTTGTATTTTTTTATATTCAAAGAAATAGATTTATTGAGTAATTTCCCTTTAATGCATCTCTGCAGTCTGAATAATTTTGTATTGTCAACGATGAAAAATTAAAATGGAGACTCACTCTGGAGGCCACAGGGAGGTTATTGTGGTGATGGCTGGTCATCGTGGAAGGTATTTACAAATTCTCGAGAAATTTGCAACAAGGGAATGATGGAGAAAGCAATCGGTGGTAGCAAAGGAGCGTGAAAGATGAAAAATTGGCGCTCTCCCAAGGATTAAAATAAAAATGTTCTGCAGGTGATCGAAGGATATTGATTACTGAGGGGTAGGAGGCTCAGTGGTTTTCGGCTGGTTCGAGGTGACTGAGAAAGGTGAAATCGAAGATCGAAAATTCCCACCCCTGGGGGGTGTATGCGGAGCGTAGGCGACGCTCTGGTCGGGGGGCTGCGCGGCTGGATATGATGAATCAAGCCTCTAAACGGAACTGATGGGAATCCCGATTTATCAGTTCCGGTCGGAACGAGGGCGGAGAAAAAATCCTGGGTAACGGGAGCGTCGATTAACAACGGGGGAGAAGAAAAATAAAATCAATTGGCCTACAATGCTGGTGGCATTGTTTTCCCCTTCGATCGAACGGGCCGGCGCGGCGAGGCGCGGCAGCCGGGAAAGGGTTACCACTGGGTTAGGCTTAAAATGCAACCCTGTGCGCGCAATAGCAAGAGCGAACGAGCATGTGTGCACACGCGTACGTACGGGGCTGCTAAACGCCAATAATTGACTGCGAACTAGTACGTAACACGGGAGACGGTCTCCTTCTCTCGCGCACGGTGCGTGTATCGATCGATTCTCACTCTAACGAGTTTAGAAAAGCTCCGCGCTACACCGTCCTCCAGAAGAATCCACGCTCTCGCGACTTCTTCGGAAAATACGAAACAATTAGAAATAATTACCAACTATTTTATACTTTACTCTTCTGTTTCGATTGTTGGAGTATCTGAAGCAACGAGCTGAATAGGGGGTTAGCTGCGGGAACAATGGCAAACTTGCAATTATTTAAAACGGAAGAATTAGGGGCGCGCGTTAATTAAGAGAATACGAGATCGCGGGGGGGGGGGGGGGGAAGTATAGCGTGCAATTCTTCTCCGATTCATTCGCGTAATAATAACGAAGAGCTCTCGATTGGATTTCTTCGAGTGTCTAAATACTTCTGAACGAGAGCGAGTGTTGTATGTATACAGAGTGATCAAGAACGATCAAGTCCGAAGGCGCAGTTCTAACAGGAAACGAGAATCAAGATCGAACGAATCGCGTGATTTCAGGTTTGTCGTAGTCTTGCGGGGAGCATAGTCCTCGGAGTTACAGCCGCTGCATTGCCGCCACCTGCTGGCGAACGCGTTGTACAGGGGGGGTCTGGAACGCATTATTACGGCGGAGCAAGTTTTCCCGGACGGCGGTTTCCGGTCGTCGAAAGGCAGGCGAGTGAGTCGATCCCCGAAATATCGTGTCTGGCCGTTGAATGTCCCACGAAAAACTCTTCCGTCGTCCATGAAATTCGTCGCGGCTCCCTCGAACAGCAGAAGAGTACGCGACGACAACGACGGCGACGGCGACGACGTTGACGATGAGGAGGAGGAGGAAGAGGAAGAGGATGACGTCGGGCAGAAGGGTTGCAGAGAGAGAGAAAGAGAAGAAGAGAGAAGAGGATCGGTGGCGCGCGCGTTTGGCGCGACTTTAATTGGCCGTGCCTTAATTTTGATGTACGCTGTACCACCTCGAGGGTTCTCAGGGGCCGGTGAAGAGCCGAAAGGGAGAGCGGAAGCCGCGGAGGAGAAGAAACGAGAGCGAGGCAGACGGGGCTAGAGCGAGAAGCCAGTCGGTCTTTCTTGCGCAGCCGGCACATTGTCGTCGCCCGTAGCCAACAGCCTATTGTCTACAGGGAGAGCTCTCTCCCCCTTTTCCCTTTTGCGGCCACAAACACACGGACGCGGCTGCACACGCGTGCACACCTTAATACACACACAGAAACAGAGAGTGTGAGACAGAGTGAAGGAGAGATCGTAAGAGAGAGAGAGAGAAGGAGAGGTGGAAGAATACGCGCAACGATACGAGGCGACACACAGAGAGAGAGAACGTGGTAGAGTCGTGCGGGGAGCGACAAAGAGGGAGATGGAAACCCGCCGACACTGAACGGGGTCCGAAGAGCGAGCGGGGGTGTGTTGTAAAAGAAAAAAAGGAGGAAAAATACACAACGCGATGGAGGAGGATCGTCGAGTAAAGGAGAGAGCGAGACGGGGCGGCAAGACTGTGGATAATAGTTAAAAAGAGAGAGAGAGAGAGAGAGAGAGAGAGAGAAAAAAAAGGGAAAAAATGAGGAAAATAAGAGAAAAGAGGGAAAAGCGACGAGGACTGGGGGAGTAGATCGAAGATAAGCGGGAGAAACAGAAACTGGGCGGGAAAACCGATGGATAGTTATAGGAGGAGGCTGCTGCTACTGCTGCCGCGCCGCGAAGGGGCTGTGCGGGGGACGGTGAATAAAAAGAAGTAATTATAGAGAAAAAGAGAGAATACGGCGTGCGGAACGAGGAGCAGAAGAGGCTCGGGCTGTATCGGCGAAGAAAAGGAGGAGAGGCAATCGAAATGGGGAGAGAGAAAGAGAGAGAATGAGAGGGCTATTCATACCCCCTGTATTCCAGCCGTACCTTGCTGCAGCTATTATTTACATATCAGCAACTTCGTGCTTCCATGTACATAAACGCGCAAATACGGTTGCCCATGAGAATATAGCCGGTCTTGGTGGAAGGGGGAACTCTCTCGTGCACACGATCGGAAGAGAAAGAGAGGAGAGAACGACGACGATGCAGCGGACGAATACCATGCGAGCAGGGCGGGCACTCGGCATATCCGTTAAACTAGCCTGATTTCTGAAAAGGGCCTCGCACGGTCGCGCGCCGCCGCTCCGCGGAACACGATTCCCGCGAGAAAGGGAGGGCCGTGGTCAATGAGTCGTCCCTTTCCGTCGACGAATTAAAATCAACCCTCGACGATAACTCGCCTCGCCTCGCCCAGCCTCGCGTTTCGTGTCGCACCGTGTGATCGAAAGCGTACGTTCGCGCGAAATCAATGCCACGACGCTCTGAAAGCCTCGTCGAACCGAAAGGGTTTCGTACTTGAACCGGCTCTCCAGTCGGATTCGAAAAAGAAACAAAAAGGAACAGGAAAAAGCACGGTGTTGACCCTTGAACGAAGCGAAAGAGGAAAACCGCACCGAGGTTTCGAGTTTTCGCACAGGGATTTCGTTCCGCTGAATCCTGTGGTGTTGCTGCGTTGATCGCGAGAGATTTCTATCGAGCACGAACGCGGGCAGAGATTGCCCTGTGGGGCGCCGTCTTGGCTCCCGGAGCGACTTGGCCACACCCACTCGCAACGTTCCAACAAATCTTCTATTTCTGTCGTGTACGGATTTCTATATTTAAAACGATTTATAATGCAGTTCACCCTAAATTTTTCATGACAGTTAAGAACATTGTAATGATTGGACTGCATTTTGCTATTTACCCATAAAGACATGCAGCAGAGTTCAAACGCAAATTTAAAATAGGTGTTCTGCGTCGGAGTTCGACTCCATGAAATCAGTTCATAAAATTCTGATAGACAAAATAGTAAACAAATCAGTAAAACAGCGAATATTGGAAATTCTATTTCTCTTTCGCCTCGAAGCCTCGCTCTCAAGGGCAATCCAGAGCGCTCCCAGAGGGCAAAGAGCATTTATTGCTTGATCCAACAAGATTATACACGGCGAATCTAATAACTTGTCGGGGCTACAACTCTCTTTCCATGGCAGATAGGAAAAAATAACAGGGGACGATTTGGTTTATCAAGCTGAATCGCCGAGCACTTCGATTTTCTCTACAGGAGGACATCAGTGCAGTTGCAAATTGCTAATGTACGTTCTTATCTATTAATCTTATCGATATTATGTCCTTCATTTTCCGCCTATAAAGTTGCAAACGCACTACGATAAGAAATAGAACTGCTCGACGTTGGAGCTTGACAAGCTGGGCAAAATTGGCCTCTGCAATATCAACAGACTTAACACTGGGTTTAAGCGACTATTCTTCTTCTTTTATAAAAATAACAAAAATGGACACAAAGAAATAAATTCGTTGAATAATTCCCTCATGTTAATGTTCACGATCAATTTTTCTACTGTTCTATATAATCGTTTAAACGTGTTCAAAGCATCAATGGGAAAAAATAAATATCGGAAAGAAAGCAATTAAAGGGAGAAATTTCGCTCCGGACATAAACGACCCAGGTTGCCCACGGAGGGTAAAAAATATTAGAACCCGTCATTTTGACGAGTCTCGTAAACCCAGTGTTAATGTATCCGGTACTGCCGACAAAGTTAATGCCCGGTCTGGTTAGTGGATTGAGTCTCTACATTTTTGAAGCGAATATTGGGAGGAGGAGGGCCGATCTAATAAAGAGCGTGGCGGATCGGATCAGATCGATGACTGTTGCGAGGGATATCACGGATGTATCTCAATCCGGGTGGATCGGATCTGCGGCTGAGAATGCGGTTGAGAACCTCTAGATTCCAAGGGATGGACTCGCACGCGAGCTCGCGTGCTAGATGCCGGCCAGGCCCTCTTCGTCCTGTCCGCTTTCGACGCGCGACGTCCTTCTCTCTCGTCGACCCCTTACCAACCCTCGTGAAACACGGCAACCTGCCCGCACCCTAGGATCTTTTATCGTAAGAAAAAAATTTCCAGCCGAACGCGGCATGCGTGTAAATATAGTCGGCGGCGTTCCGCGCTCGTGAAGCGTTCGCTCGCTCGGCTAACCTATGCACATGCACCCGTGACGACGGTGCAACAAACGCGGTGACCACGCGCGTTTCCACTCACCGGGCCCCACTACTCTCTCCCTGCGTTTTAAAGAGCCGCGAGCGGAGAAAAGGCGACGATGAACACCGATCGACCGGTACACCGGAATTTTCCACCCTTTGCCCATCGCCTCGGCCCTGCACGAGACTGAAATTCTTCGAGAGATCGATACATCGCGCGCACGACACGGTAAACATCCGAATCAACGGATTAAAGTCATCTCTACCCTCGTCCGTGCCTCGCGTCGATTGAACACGCCTTTTAAATAAAAGATGATGTTCTAACACTTGCAGGAAAATCGACCCGACGCGACGCCTTATCATTCTCATGCTTTTAAGCTAGAGCTTCATGTTTTTATTATTTTATTTTGCAGAACAATCTGCCTTTCTAACCCCTTGAATTTGGTCACAGCTACAGTGATTACAATTCTTTGGTGCTTAATCATTCCCTAGGACAGTCCGTTGCGTTGTAATTGGCGCCCGGATAGTGTGCATTCATTGTGCAATCCCTACAGAATGCAATTAGACATGCAATTTGACAATGCAATTAGACGAGGGGCACTACCGTGCTCTTCGTTCTTCTCTTCATCGCGAGACAAAGCTAAGAGCCGTAGGATCGAAGCAATACTTCCAACGAAGAATCAGTGTGAATGCATATAACGATTTTGTTCTTTGCTTGCAATAAAATTGTTCATCTTTTTCAATGTTTTACCACCGTGTCCAATTTGACGCACGAGGTTACGTCGAGTTACGACAGGGGCGAGGGTTAAATGCTCATTCCCGGCGTGAGGAGTCTTTATTTATAAGGTGTTCTCTGAAAGAATAATCGATGAGAATTAATTTTAATCACCGGCGTTCCGGCGGTGCTTCTACAATCTCGCACGTTCTTTTATAGATCCCGCGAGCGAGAGAGACAGAGAGAGCGAGCGAGCTCGCCTCCCCTGTAAAGCGCCATTTTTCAAGGTCGCGAAGCTCCCGCAATAAATTGCCCGCAGCCTAGCGCGAGCAATCTCGAAATTTCCGAGGGCTTTCCACGCCTGGAAATGCGCTCGCCGTAATTTCCCGGCGTTTCATCGTGGCGAAAGTGTACCACCGATTTGCGGACTCGACGAAGAACTTGGCCGTGTCAGCGATACCGGGCGCGACCGACTGACGCGATCATCTAGAGATGTTAAGGTCTCTCTCATCGGCCCTAACGGTTACGTAACCCACCGACGGTCCGTGTCAGTGATTCTTTCTCGATTTTTTCGCTCGGTGGCCCAGCATGGGTAGAGAGGCTGGGTACACGGCGGATCAGGAACCCGAAGAAACCGGGTTTGTTTTGAGCACCGTCGGCCGCGTAGTTTGCACTTGGTCACGATTTCAGGGCGTTTCCTTTGTGTTTCCACGCTCGAGATGAGGCGGATGTTGCGGAAGGAATGGACGAGGGGCGGCGAGAGACAGGGGGACGGGGGCCTGCGGGCTGAAGGGTTGGAGGTGAAGGTGGAGAGGCCACTTCAAGTTGGTTTCTAGCCTAGATTCGACTACTCCGCGGGTGATCCGAGGTTTTAATTAGGATCCGTGGGCCGAGAGGAGACCACGATCCCCTCCTCCAACCTCCTCCTCCTCCTCCATCCGCTCCTCCGGCAGCCTCTAGTTCTTCTAAGACTAATGATCTCTCTCGTTTCATTAATAACCACCCGGTAGCCAAGTGTCACTTTTCGTCTTAAGTCGCGCCGCATAACAAAGCAACGTTAAGCCCCGCGCCGTATTGTTAACGGTCCAGCGTCGTCGGTGGTGGCACGCGTTAATTGGGCCTCGTCGTCTCCAACGCGCGGGAGGAACCAAGTCACGATCGACGGCCTCACCGTGTGGATCCTCGATCGAGGAGGTAGGATGATGGATGCTCGCGTCGAAAATACACACACGGCTCCCGGTAAACAGTTTCTCGGGATCGATGCCTCGGGGGCCAAGCATTCCTCGGATAATCGAACGCTTAGTCGTCCGTCACGGATTTTCCGCATGAGAACCGCGCAAGGGAACGGGGAAAGAGAGAAAGAGCGAAAGAGAGAAAGAGGTGTTGCGGTAGCGGCTCGCAACCGCTGCCACGCTGACGGGCTGCGCATTACGCATCTCCTCCAACTATTCGCTGCGAACACCGGAAGTACCTTCTGCTCGGAAAAGGACGGATAAGTTACCGTAGGATAACCGATCGCTTAGGTCAGTGACCGTTCAGATCGTTAATCGTGTAGATTGGTAGATCTCATTTAGGTAATAAGCCCTGTAGATTAGTGACCGCTTGGGTCAGTAATTCTGTAGATCAGAGTCCGCTTAGGTCAGTGACCGTGAAGATTAGTAACCATTTAGATATGTGACCATTTGGGTCAGAGGTACCGCTAAAATCGGCGAGTATTGCTACCAATAAGAATTTATACCGATGACCATGGGATCTGTGGTCGCGGGAACAGTGACCGCTTTCGAGAATGAGGTGCCTCCGCTTGTGGAGCGGGTATTGGGGCGAAAATACCACATTTTTGCGACATACCACGCCTCTTCGGTCTCAAGAGGGCCCTGCGGTCTGCACCGACGAATTTCCACGGACGGTGACCATGACCTTTCCTCGGCACGACCTATTAACAGGCGCAGAAGGCAGCGGGGTATCGCGCGGATAATTTTCGCCTCCGGGGAAATAATCGGCCGACAGCGGCGCGAACCCGCGAACACGGAACATCGGGGAAACTAACCAGGACGGTTAGAAAAAAAACACGGGTTAATAGCTCTCGAAGGGAAAGGGGATCTTCCTGATCCGCCTCCAGTGTTCCCTCGATTTCCTCTCTCTAGCCGCGTGGAAGAGAAAACCAGAGACATTGAACGGACTATGGTTTACGCAATACTCGCGGCAATAATCTTTTCTACCCGCTCCTCCACACGTCCGAATCTCGTAACTCCTTTTCCGCGATACTACAATTCCCTTTTCCACTTTGCACGCTTCCCATCCTACCCTTTTTCATCCTCGAACCGGTTACAAAGTATTAAAAATCCCTCGCTCCTCTCGACTAGGATGGTTCAAAGAAATCATTTCTCGTCGGTCGCTTCGAAGATCGGTATCGACGAATCGTTTCCACTAAAGGTATTATATTTCAGGCTGTGTACGAAGCTAAGTTTCTCGGTCCCAGAGAGACTGGCTCCTTTTTAGGATTAAAACGCGTTGCGTCAAACTGCATATTAAATCTCAGCTCGCTCTAAACGTCCAATATTTTTCCTGTCCGCTTCCTCCCGGGATTAAGTTGCTTTATTACTCGCGAACGAACCGTCTTGTAATTCTAATCTCCGGCTTTATTTCTCGTCTCTCGGTTTAATGCCACGTTGTCGAAGCTGAGTGGATAACAGCTTCCAGGTGCGTCTCGATCGATCAACGCTTGCTCTCTCGCTCTCTCCGTTGACATCTCCCCGAGATAACTGTACATTGTCGGCGCAACAGGAACAAATAACAATGATAAAAGTAATTATGCAACCAACGGAGCAAGTCTTCAACAAGTTGGTCGAGGAAGATCGTGCTGCTGCAGGAAGCCAGTTTTTAGCCTGTCGTTTCCTCGACTCATGAATATCGGGTTGCGCGGCCCAATGAAGTATGACCTTGATAGAAAAGCAAGGAAACCGTGGCCCCCCTAAGCGGTTACAGGCGTCCCGATCAAACGAGTCCTCCTTGTCCTGAAAACTGGACCGACAACTCGCCCGAGCTGCCGAGGAAAACTCGTGGAACCGTGTCTACGGGGATCGAGATCTTTCCGCTTAATTGCTGAGACGCTCGTCTCTTCCAGGAGACTGGTCTCGAGGTGGGAGAGGGTCCTTTGACCCCCCACTCGGTTTCCGCGTCGGTGAACACGACGCGCGGGACACTTCCATAAACTTCGAGGATGAAGCCCGGTCTATACGACCACTCGAACAACGAGCCTTCTTTGTAGAATAATCCATCAAGGAATGCCAAAATAATTTGGAAAACGCCAGAGCAGTATAAATTCAAATGCCAAATGCACTGAGGGATCAACACAAAAATATAGATAACTTTTTAGCGATGCAACTTAGTTAGTCCACTGCTCCACCTCGGTGTTATCTATTCATGGAAAGGCAGTTACTCTAGCATGAAGTACATAAATATTGAAGCAAGCAACACGGGCATTTCGTAGATTCTGTTTGCAATGATCGTGCCGGGAAGCGGTTAACTGTGGACCTCGGTCGAGCGATGCATTTCAAACATTGCGGAGCAAAGGGGGAGAGGTGTACACGGGCAACAATGTTCTTATATTTTTCCAGAGGTTAATTAGCTTAGCTAAATCGATTTGGGAAACAGCAGAGAAGTCCTGAAACATCGGGATACGAGGAGAAAAAGAGGGCGTGACAGAAATTGGGTGGAGCTGAGCGACGCGCCCTTTTAATTACTTTAAAACTAATCGGCGGGCTCTCGTTTAACAGGGACGCGATGCGCGCGCGACGCTCTGGCTAGGATCGAAATGAAACGGAAGGCTTACAAGCCCGACAAATTAATTGCTGTTTAATAAATCTGTTGGTGGCGCGCGAACGGAGCAGAGCGAGAGGTAGAGGGAGAGAGAGAGAGAGAGCCGAGAGGCACTGGTTCGCAGAAGGTCTATCGGACCGGAGTAGATTATGCCGTCTAATTGGAGTGTAGCCTTCCGATGAAAGCGCGGTGTAATTGGTCGAGCTAAGGAAATGGCTCGCGCGCTCGCATTCTTGCCGTGGCTAATTGCTTTAACCTCTATCACGCTACTCCGCCGCGGATTGCCTAATTCGAGTTATTTCCGATTAGCCAACACGGTTGCACTCGGCGTGTTGCAGGTGGCAGTCAGCGTCGACTGCCACCTGCGTACTCCACGACCAACTAGGGCAAACGATGCTGCCGTGAGCGATCGATAAATTTCAACAAATACACACTGCCGCGACGCTCAGTTTCACGCCGCAACGCAAACATCATCGCGAGACTCTACTCGCTGAAACTAAGCGGAACCCTGCACGCTAACAACGAGCTGCCACGACGAGTTGTTACGTCGGTTTGCAGCCATCCCTTCAAACGACTCCTCGCAAGCGTTTCAGTCGCGCGATTTCGTCGGGGGACTCAGCAGGTTTATGCAAAACGAACCTTTCTGGACGGCGATCAGAAAAACAGGATTCAAGTAGACATTTCTTTAATTCCTTACTGTAGTAAGGTATATTCGGCAACATAGTATGCTCAGGAAAACTCGTGACGTTATCCCTTTCTTTCAAGTCGGAATAAAATTCAATTCTTTTGTGACCGATATTGAAACATTCGAGTGGGTGTAGAGATATTGGGAGGACAAATTAAATTGTTTCAACGTTTTAATTACTTTAAACTGATTTTTATCGTAACTATAGAGATTATCATTGTAGAGATCCATCTATTCTGCAGGCCCATACGATCCAGAGTTCCTCAAACTTGTCGGAGCCTTGAGTCTGCGCCGCATTTGCACAAAAATGCACATTTTCAACATACGCGCCTACGTGAAGCTACTCCCACCAGCTGAAGCACATTGTTCAGCCAATTCGTAACACAGTTTTGGTTTCTTTAAAACCCGGTACCGAAGCCTATCTTTAGCCTCGGACTGCGGAGTGGTTGTCTCTCAAACAGCAGTCAATTTTAGAAGCGAAAATTAATGACTCATTTTGACCCAGTTGTAGCCATTGTCGCGTTTATTTATTCGACCGATGCTAAAGGGTACATGCTAAGGTTTATTACCCGAGTTCCCGGTGGAACGTTCGTGCAATAGTAACGTCACCATAATCAAAGTAGTCTCTACGTTTGTCCCGTACCCGGGCCCGTCATTCCGGGTTTAATTAACGCGAGGGCATAAATTTGGTTTAATTGTTAACACGATGGCGTTGCACTTCGCGAGAACCACCTAGGGTCTGGGTTGAGAATCCAGGGAATAGCGAGTGGTCTTGGCCCTAAATAATTTGAGCTTCTTAAAAATAAAGGTGCGTTTCCAGGATAAGTAGAAACGAGCGTCTTTAGACGAATAGACTGTCAGGAGAAGAGACGGTGCTAGATTTATCCGGAGACCACGGAAATGTTCCGCGCGGAAAGAGTTCTTCTCCGGTATCGAAAAGAAACGTTCTCGTTCCCCGAAAGCCTCGAAGCTTCTCGAGCGAGCGATTCGTTTAATATTTCTGCACCGAGACCCGAAAGAAAATCGTTCGAAATCATTTCCCCATCGACCACACGCGTTTCAATCCCCAGCACGGCCAACCTGAGGGACAGATTTTACGGCAGGATCGAACTGCGGTTGAACACGATCGCGGTCTACGACAGAGGCCCGGAGAACGCGTTACGATTATCGTTCAAACTGTCGTGTCGAATCAAATCGTGCAACCCGTCGTATCGTAAATCGTAACTACGGGGCCACGTCGATGCGAATATACATTTTTACGGATCCGATCCCGCTCGGCGGCCCTATCGGCGCCTGAATAAAACATTCAACAATTTCCCCGACCCGTTCGACCGGCCGGACCAGCCCCACCAGCTACCCTTGAAATTCGCCTATCTCCTTCAACTATTATTATACAACCAGAACCGCAAATTAAATCGCGCTTAAATCATCTTTACTGGCACTAAACCGGGCCCGCGTGCTTGTCGATGGCCAGAAAATTGTCAGGTTAAGAGGTCGACGCTAGCACATTCCGACTACGAGGACGCGAATACGCTCGGTTTACTTATTTCGATTTCCAACACGCGAGTAACGCTTCACAGTGCTACGAATAATTGGAGTAGTAGGAACCGGGTGAGTCCAGAACAAATTAGCCGTGTATGGAAATTTGTGAGACTTCAGCGAGTACAATTTTACTGGAAAATGGACCCGCTCGAGTTTCCACTGTGTTGTAAAGTATACAGCACGAGGTAGATGTATTAAAAATGACAAGAGTAATTCCGAGGCGCCCGTGGAAAATCTGAAATTGATCGCGTTACGAGTCGGGGGATTAATGCGCAGCCGGGTAACTATACTAAGCATTACGTGTAATTATGTCGAGAGGGGTTCAGGCCGCGAATAAACGAGTAATGACGCCGCGTGTCCCATAATTGTCGGCCGAGTTGCAGAGGCGCACGACTCTGCGGATAATCTTTCCAGGGGGTGGTGCACAACATAGTTGAAAAGTCGACGAGGGGCAGCGAGGGGGGATGGGGGATGATATTAAACGTGGAAGCGGCCGTGTCGGAAGTTCCGAAGCCCTTTTCGCGCGCGTTCGCTTTTCGAAAGTTTGATGTGGAGCAGAGGCTCGGGAATCGCAGTTCGCAGTTCGCGCGCAGGCTGGCTGGTCGCGGCCATGCCAAAGTGAGTCAGTCAGCCAGCGTGAAAAATTGAGGAGCGCACGCATACTCGTATACGTGTACGCGGCCAGGCAAAACGAGGATGGTTTACCTACCGCGCGCGAGTATGGCCGATTATGTAAGGCCCGACCGAAAATACCGTCGAATGAGTGACAAGCACTTGGCTTGTTCGGCCGTATCGTCAGCCGATTCGAGACACGCCGGCGATTATTTTGCAAAGCTCCGCGGACGCGTAAGCAACCGGATCGATACGCCAGCCAAAAGTCCGAACGATCTATTATCGACGAGCCAGCAAAATCGAAATGTCCTCGCCTCACCCCACACACCAATCCGCGCGATGAATTCTTCAACAATTTACGACACGGTCTATAAACATCGAAACGCTTGCATATTTCAGTTACATACAAATTTGCACGAACATCTATTATACAATCTCCCATTTTGAACACGATTGGTATTTTCAAGATGTTTGAGATTAAGACTTGAAACTTGTGCCTACGTTTCATTAGGTTCTAACTAGACTGTGGATCTTTATGCAAAATAAAAAACCTTCTGCATTAATTGTATGACATACAGAGTCAATAAAAATATATTCCGTCGCTTAATATTGCAGTTTTAATAAATGGAAAGATTTAATAAATGGAAAATCCGCAATGTAGTTGTAGCATATATGTGTTCGATACCTATTTTTATTTATTAATGGAGTACAGAATTGCATTCGGCCAATTGGAGAAATTCTGACAACAACTACATAGCTTGTTTTCAATTATTACATTTATAACGAGTCGTAACTATTTACATTGCGGTACCTCGCGGAAAATTAATCGCGCGAGTTACTAAAACCAAATGAAAGAAAAAATGATTTCTTTCCTTAATAATTCTTACAAATCTTTTTGCTGTTTCACATTACCTACACCTATTTTTAGTCACCGGTATTTCAAGTACAAATATGTTCTAATTTTACCGATTTAGTTGTGACTCGTTTTCACAAGGAAATCTTCATTTTGCATAGATAGTCTTATCAAGCACTGAACAGAGCCAAGAGATAGCCTAAAGATAGATAGACTGTGTATTTTGATTTTCAAATTGAATTGGCAAGAGTCTATCGATGATTTGAATTTTCCACGGATTTTATCCGTCGACAGGGAAGATGGAAGACTTCGGCGTTGGTCAAGGTTTGCATGGGACTGCAGTGGTTCGCAGAGGCTAACGGGATGCGTGTAGATGACGCCGGTCGTCGAAGGACGGGAGGAAACGAGCGTCGCGTGTTCGTCGACCGGTCAAAGGCGCCGTAAAGTGTTTAGCGGAAGCGTGGGTGGATCAAAAGGCCAAAAAACGAAGCTGCCGCGAAACTCGATATTCGAACAAAGGAGGCCAACTTGGAAGCTCGGTGCAAACGATGAGGAGAAACGATGAGAAGAAGCAGAAGAAGAAGAAGGAGGAGGAGGAGTAGAAGAAGAGGCCGTCGCCCGGAATCCCTGACCGGAACTGTATCGCCGCGGGAGCGTCGCGGTACCCTGAAGACCGTAGCCTTCGAGCGATGATACAGATTTTCATCGGAGGAAGTCATTGCACTTTATGCTGAATGGGCACCGAGTCAACAACCCGATGGCTGGTTGTCCGCGTGTATGTGTGTGCACGCGTACGTACACTCCCTACGTGTGCACCCGCGGCGAAACACACCTTCGAGGGTCCCTCCTCTCCTTCTCCATCCTCCTTTATCGAGCCCCGGGATCCTCTTCCTGCTTTTCGCGTGATCACGAGAACCGTCGTGGTTCAAGGGGGGCCTGAAGGGGGTCTTTGCGCGCGAACGATGGAAAGAGATGAGAAAATCGGGCGAAGTGGAGAGGGAGAGAGAAAGAGAGAGAGAGAGGAGAGGGAGAGTTTGGGGACGCGAGAGTGGAACAGGGAAAAACGAGAAGGCGGGAGAGGCCGAGCGAACAACAAGCAGAGGACAAGTGGAGGAACGGGAGAGGAAAGGAGAGCTAAGGGAGCAGAACCGGAGCGAGAGAAACGGAGAGAGAAAGAGAGAGAAGGTCTGGGAATCGTTTCATGCACTGGCGAGCACGAGCCTTCGCGTAATAACGCGATCAGAGGGCAGCCGCGTCTCATGCGTACACGCGCTTTTCGTAGCGTCGCGCTCTCGTGTGCATGCCCTCGCTCTCTCCCTCACTCTTTCTCTCCCTTCTGTCGTCTCTTCTCCTCTCGTTCTCTCGCTAGTCTTCCTCCGAAGCAAGCACGCGTGCATAAACGCCGTCGTAATACGCTCGTAAGCACCGCGACCGTTCTATTTTTGCGTAAGTATTGCGCGCCGTCATCGACGCCGCTACACTGGAGTCTCGATAATCCGTGTAATTTTGTTTGATCCGCGTCTCGCTCGAGCGTCGCGGCTCCCAGCTGAAAACACGTTCCGGACGTGCCATCCAACGGGAAAAATACCGTTTTCCCAACGGGTTCTCCCCGCCAACCCGTTCCGGGACCGACCGTGCAAATCTGCTGTTGTTTTTGAAATCAAAACGACCGACAACAGAGACGAACGCGGAAAATACCTCGGCACGTAAGATTAGGTGCACCCTGCGCTGGATGTTCTTCTCGGTCGTTGAAAACAAAGGTGAAACGCAGACTGCTGGATCCATTGATCCTGGAAACCGGGAGCCCGGTAACCACGGCTACTAACTAGACAAGGCCACCAACCACTTTGATTTTAACGAGCTTATGTACGATGGCAGCGAGACTGCGGATTTATGCATTTATGACAAAAATTGGTAGGTAAGATCAACATTAATCTATTCGCTTCTGTTATAATATATTAAATTAATAAAATCCACAGTCTAGGGAATTTTTCTAGTTGATAAGTTGAACTTGGTCCCTATCCTGGTTTCTATCAAGTAAGCCATGGAATTTACGATTTTCTCACGTTTAGTCATTAGACAGCGGATCATTGAATATTCCAGGTGAAACAATGTCTCGGTTCCGGAGTTAAAACAGCTTCGAGTTGCAAATTCTTGAAATCCGAAGGTTTGTTTCGAGGGAAACGATGCTGAAGAGTTTAAGACAGGAGACGGTATAGCGTCCCGATGCTTGTTATCGATTGGCAGCGGGTCCTGGCGCTTCTATTGACAGACGAAGCGTGCAAGCAGTCGTTTGATCTCGCCGGGTCGAACGCGTTAATTTCCATTCGCGGGTGTCGTCGTTTCGATCCGAGGCTCGCAAAAACGTAACCGCCGAGGGGGTAGAGCCGAAAACAGACAACGATCGCGGGAGCGTCGCGACGCCGTAATACGCGGAGGCGGGATTGCGGGGGCGTACAAGGGGTGTCTGAACGAGAGGAGGCGGCAGATGTTTCCGATGCGAAATGTCGAAATGCGCGGGCGGCAAACGAACGAACGAAGCTCCGTGTGTTAATTAATGCCACAACCGCGGTATCCAGTACTACTAACATAACGCGGCACTAATTGCAGAAGGGAAAAACAGCGGGGAAAGGGAAAAAAAATTATAACGAATTCGACGGGGAAACATAAACTCTCGTCGCGCTCGTAATTTTTATTTTTTGCGTCGACCGCTTCCACCCTCCTCTCCCCGCCAGTTTCCCAACCACCACAGCCTTTTCCCTCTCCTTTTTCAACCCCCCTTCGACCCTTTTCTCCCGGAAAAGCGGGCGCAGGAGCACGCTCGATGCGTGCTTTGTGCGACATTTTGCGTTTTCATCGAGGCGTGCGGAACACGAAAAGGTAGAGCGAACGCGCGAGGAAGAACGAGATTACAGGAGGTAGGTAGCAACGCGGGAGCTAGGCGGCGGTGACGGAGCTCGGTCGACCCGCACACCTGTGTGCACACGCGGTTCGTTCGTCACGTGGAAAATGCGGCTACGGCCCCCCTACCGCCCAGGGAACAATGCCCGCCTACGATAGCTGCACCATTTCCCGTACGAGAGCCGAGGCAACACGATAGACAGAGAAAAAACACCAACGATCTACTCGGAGAGAAAGAGCGCGCGCGCGCGCGCGCGAGAGAGAGAGAGAGAGAGAGAGAGAGAGAGAACGGGTTGCACGACCCGAGAGAACTTGTACACCGCATTTTCTCCCCTTTCATTTGTGATTTCCTCTTTTTCAAGTAGAATCGCGTACACTCGCCGGCACAGGCTCGCGCCGACCAGCCTCACAGCCGCCGCAGCCGTTGCCTTTCTTAACGAACGTTGTCGCAGAAACACGCGAACAATTCGTTGACCTACGAATGAATTCTCCTTCCACGTATGTATCACGCCTCTCGCACGGCGAAGCGAGGCGAGACGAGTCGCGCGCTTCGGCCGCGACGACACAACCGGCGACTTTCCACAGTTTTGCGAAACAACACTGTCTGACAGATGCGGCTGTGCCACTCCAACGCCAGACAGGAATCGCAAATTTGGAGCACGGTTATCGAAGACAGACATGATCCACTTCAATCCATAATCCCCGGATCATGAATGCCGAGTGGTTTGGCAGAAATCAGAATGGAAGATGAAAGTGTATCACAGGGATCATAAAGGTAGACTGAGGATCTTTATGCATTTATGGGCACATTTGTCAAATACTAGAAAACACGAGCAGCAACGAACATTAATGACATCTGTGCTCTATGGTTAGCGTATGGAATATTCTAGTTGATAAATCGAACTTGTTCCTCATCTTGGGGGTTTATACTTCACAATTTTAACCCCGTCCTTCCGATATTATTGTGTTTCGTAGAACTGACATTCAACTCTTCGTTATCCAATGATTAACCGTTTTCACTTGCACCATTTATGCAGGGAACGGCTCATATTTCGTTGTCAAGTGAAAACAATCGAATTACATTCGTGTTTGTGTCACGGAAAAAAGTCCACTGTTTCTAGGCAAACACAGTTGACTAGCTTCGATGAATAGCAACATTGGAGCAGCCAGTACACGGACCCCGTTGTTTCGCTGTTGTTTTTCGATAGTTTTTTACAAAGAGTGTTGCACCACTAATGAATTCTATTAGCAATGTAACGTTTCAGTTCGTTTGACAGAAGTCCTTTCAACTCGGCGGCGCGTTCGCGAGCTCGATGACGGAATCGATGGTTCAAGGCGAGCGATTCGACACAGTCATCGATTCGAACAGCGTCGTGCAAAATTCAGGACCACGTGATGCCGCGATGGAAGGTCGGGACGCGTCGACGAAAGGGATCGAAATCGACTTCGTAAGAAAAACGAACGTGGAACGTCAGCCTCGGCTTCCGGTTGCCATCTGTTCCGACGAAAGAGTTTCTAGAATTTTATTCGACAAGAATTTATTTGCTTACCGGAGCCATTTCCGAGTAGATTTCGATACTCTCGTCGGTACCGAGTGCCCAGGCTAATTAATTAAGTACGTCGAGGCAAGGTAACGTCGCTGGAACTCAGTTTGTATCGGAGGTAACCAGATTGCCATACTTTTAAAAAGTTTCATGGGCTGCCCCGGAGACCTTGCCTCTCCACTTAAGGGTAAAAGGCAAACCTAAATCAATCCGACGAGCATCGCGCGGCAATAAAAGCGAGTGCAATGTGGTTTATACTACCGGGTAAGATACTGGGATACGATAAACCGAGTCGCCGGTGAAATTACCGAGAAAACGATAAACGTCTGGAACGGAGGAAGAGCGGCAGCGGGGATGAAATGCAGCGACAATCGCAGCTCGCCCTTCGTCCGTTTAACAGGTTAAAGGATATGCGGAATCAGGCTACTCGTCGGACAGTAAAATTGCCGTCCGTCAACCCAGAGAGAGAGAGAAAGAGAGAAGGATGGAAGGCATTTTGATGCATTCGCCGATAGAACGTTCGGACAGGCGCCGTAACGTGCATAAATATGAATATGTGTCGGGGAGGGATGGCGGCGGCGGCGGCTATAGATCGCATGCTCTATTTTCTGAATAGGATTCGAAGTAGATGTCGAGAACTTGTCACTCGGTGATTTATACATTTGTCTGCGCCTGAGGACGAGGTCGTCCTCCATTCCCCCGCCGCCCTCCGAGTCTCTTAAGCCTGTCAGGTCCAACCAACACCAGTGGAAAAGGTCTCTTTCACGGAGACGGATAGAAGGGGGAGGGACAAAAAGGCTGGTGTCCTAGGAGAGTCGCTTAGAGACGCCTCCAAGGATAGAGAGAACAGCCAAGGTCGCCGAGACCGGAAACGCTCGGTCGTTTCATCGTCGTACACCGGCCTATGTCGCAACAGTACGCTCAAACTATTAGGTCATCCCACGAGCTCGGCCCGTTCTCGTTGCACTCCGTGCACACGAATCTCACTATCTTGCTCGAACTATATTTTTGTAGAAACTTCGAGAATCCTCCGAGTCTACAGCGAGTGCTAGAATTTTACACTTACTGCGTCGAAAGATATGATATACGGAATGACCTAATATTAAACTGTGGCTTCGAGCTTACTACCGTGTCATTCTGAACAGCGCGATCGAGACTCGAAGCAGCACGAAATAATGCAGCATGAGGAAGACGGAAGAAACGCTCCAACCCTTTGTTCTACATTTTTTCGCGCCTAGAATATAGATCAGAATTTATATTTATAGTATGTCATTGGGAACAATAAATGAGGAGAGCTCTATCGTAAAATCAATTCCGATTCCTAGCCGTGAAACTGAATAAATAAACATAATAATATATAATGTATAGCATGCCTCCATTCGAATTGCCCGAATGCCTAAATTCGAAACGAATAAAAGATTTTCCAATTTCTCTGCATCTGAAGTTTTGTCAAAAATTTTCGAGTTTGAGTCTCGACGTTGTGTGGGGTTTTAAAAATTCCGTGAACCGGTGGCAACGCAAATGAGCCTGCCGACAATGACGCAACCACGGAAACCGACCGGTCTATTTTTTCTGCCGGGCAGAGTCTAGAAAAGCGAGGATAATAGCCGCGTATTCTCGAGAGCAGCTGTTGTCGTTCGAGGACCAGTATGATCTACCGTGGTCGCCGGTTTTCACGCCAACGGAATGCCGTTCGATCCTACCAGTAAACCCAGACGGGATCGAAAATCGTAAATGTCCGCGGTTTGCCAAGACACCGAGTCCGGATCAAAATAAATGTCACGTTGTAAATACTTACTTTTCGGTTCGAGACGTAAAAGGGTCGCGAGGCAAAATAATTATAACTCGCCGGCGAATACGAGCGCACCGGTTGGCCCTTCCATCACTGCACGGATCGGCGATTCGGAAATCTCTGACCGAAACACCCTACATTTCATTTTGCCAAATATACTCGAATGGGACGCGTGCGGGTCAACCGTGAGTTCGGTCACTCGTTCCACGAAAGCTAGACCTTCCTAGGCGAATCGATCTGTTTCGCTGGAATCGAGTCAAATCTGATTAACAATCCCGACACGCCAGGCTGCGTTACACAATTTCTATATTTCAATTTCGCAGGCTGCAGAAATTAGAGGTTTACAGACTGGATTTTTATGTGAAATAAAAATTTTCAATTAATTGCAAGATACGAACACAGACTAGCTAGTTTTAGTGTTAATATATAGAAGACTAATTATAAATGGATTATGGACCCCTCTCGGCATTAATTCAAGCAGACAAGGGCACCAATTAAAATGAAAAATACTCCCATTTTATTTTATCCAGAAAAAAACCTCAAAGACATATTTACTTCATCTTGATTTCCACAAAGTACATTGCAAAGAATTCGCACGGAGATTTCCACGGACTAATTATAAATCACTGCCGGCTCTCGAGAGCAGCGAGGCTATCGCCAAGGGGCGTTAGAATTAAAAATATTTGGTCGGTGAAAGGAGGGGTGAAAGTTCTGAAAGGATAAAAATGATTCGTAACAGGGAGAGACTATTCCAACAAGCGTTGTTACTGTACTACGGTAGCACACGGTCGAATAGTCGTGTCTGTTCGAACGCGACACGACTTCAAAAGCGAAAGAAAGTCCGTCGAGAACCTGTGGAAGAGGGTTGCTCGGTGGTTGGACCGCTCGTTAGCATCAGCTGCTGGCTGCTTAAAAATAACCTCTCTTCCTAGTCACAAGGCACAATCGCTAAATTAACGCCGACAGCGGCGCCCTTCGCGGTGGAACACCATCCACAGTCTCTAAATACTGTGCGAGAGCACGACCATGGAACTGTTAACCTGCTAACCGGGGCTCGAGACCAGCAAAATCGATACCACGCTAATTTCACCTGGCCGAAAGCGAGCGCAACCTGATGTAGACATCTAATTACGGCAGAATGCAAGAAGTACCACAAGAATCCACGAATGTACTCCCTCCCCCGCTTCAGCGAAAATTCTTTTCAACAAAATGCTGTGGTAATTGGATTAAAAGACTGTGGATTTTGTGCACTTGTTATAAAACAGAATAATCCTTTAAAGTATTTAAAAACACTAATTCAGTATTTCGAAAGAAATATATGTCTATGCTTTTTTATTTTGCACCAAAACCCGCGGGCTAGACGTTACACGGTCACGGCAGTGCTGACTCTTATGGAAATGCAACAAATTTTCTACGGCGTTCGATAGCATTGTAATGGTCTGACTTCATTGTACATGTACGGCAGAAAGTAATTCTTTATTTAAATGAGGGACTTGAGAAGTCTTTTGAAAGTGGCTATTGACATAAGGGCGAGAGCAACGGAAACGCTAACCAATGGGGACAAGTTAGAATGCGAAAAATTTCTCTAGATTGGGAGGACAGCTTGAGAACTGGGGAAGTAGTAACAGAGTTCTCAACTGCGAAACGAAAGCGTTGCGACACTGCGAACCGGGCATTAGCATATGCTGCATCTCCGGCGAGGTGAAATCGCAACATTGCTGGAGCGCGGCCTATTCACGGATAAAAATCTCGTTCCGCTCATTCAATTCAATTACAATTGATACACAAACTTTTTCTTGCACGAAGATCTGGAGTCTAATCGTTACACTGCGGATCTTTATGCAAATAAAAATATCCTGCATTGATTGCGGGAGAAGCAGGAACAAAATAAAAATTGATTTCATCCCTTACTGAGTTTGTTACATGCAAAAGTACATTGCAATATTCAGAAATGTTTCTAATCCTTTGCTGTTCTATATTTCACCCAATCAATTTCTTCATAAATGCATAAAGATCCGCAGTCTACTAATCATCGCAGTCTGAATGTGTCAACCCTTTTGGAATTTCTTATTAATTTCCTTGCGATAGTAACTAGAGCGTCGAACGAGAAGAGCAACGTCTCCGACAGTTTGGTCGATCAATCCGTCTAAAAGGTTCCGATGTACCTTCTCCTGCCCGTGGCACGTCGTTTAAAGAATATTCAACGGATTGTTACGTAAGCCGGGCCAATCAGTTAATGCACGGGTTTCGCCGGGCCACTCGAGCGGGTAACCGTCGCGCGATAGTAATCGCGCGAGCCTTACGATGCGCGTTTATGTAGGACGACGGGCTGCGAGACCCAAGCCGGCCCGACTGCTTTCACAATTTACGCGCGAGCCCGTTATTTATCAATTCCCCGGCCAAAATATACGCGCGCGAACTAGCGGCGAGAAACTAGGCCAGGCTTCCGATAATCCGGCAAAATCATCCCATACCGGATCCAAGAACAACAGAAGCAAGTTTACGGACTCAGACTCTCACCAAGTCTAATTCGAGAACCGAGCCACTGGTTTTCCAGTTAGCTGTTAGCAAGATTCCTTCTTCTGGAATCTGTCTCTACGGGGTGCGCCAAATTGACGAACTTAAAACCGGAAACAAAATGGTACAACCAACAATTTTCTAAAATTTCCTAGTATAAGAGAAAGAATACTGGAGTCGTTCTAGGACCAACCAGCACAGTTAACATTGCTTCCTACGCAATACATGGTACAACCGACAATTTTCTAAAATTTCTCAATATAAGAGAAATAATACTGGAGTCACCCAGTTGCATCGTCAACGCAGTAAAAGGTACAACGAACAATTTTCTAAAATTTCTCAAAGCAAGAGAAACAATACTGTCGTCGTTCTGGGATCAACCAGTCCAGTTGCATTGGTCGCATCCCACACTAAAAGGTACATCGTAACCCGAAAGGTGGTGAGAAGTCAAAGTCAAAAGGGCGCAACCCTGTCGTTTTGGCGCAGCCTGTACGCACCGTGGAGGAACAATAAAAGGTCGAGAGACTCACCTGAACATCAAAGTGAGTGGTGGTGTCTTGCGGTTGCGGGGGTCCCTGTTGCTGCTGCTGTTGCTGTGAAGGGGGCGGACCCTGCGGGGGTGGCGGTGCCTGTGCGCCAAAGAGTTGAGCCGCGTGGGAATGCGGATGTTGTAGATGATGCGTCGGCGGCGCCTGGTGATGCTGTAGATGGTGCGGAGGCGCCGGGGCGAAAGCGGCCATGAAATGTTCCTCGCTGCCCACCACGTCCACCCCCGGCTTCAGCAATACCACGCCACCAGCACCCGTGCTCACTGCGAGGGTGGCCGCCGCATTCTTTTGGAACTCCTCCTCGCCCGGTGATGGTTGACGGCTCCCGGGCGTGCGACTATATAACAGAAACAGTCGCATTAATTTACATTAGTCTAATTCGAGATCCCCCACCCTTTACCTTGCCAGCTCTTTCGCTATTCCACTCTTCCACGAGCTAGGATACTTTGTGTTTAATTTTTCTTTTCATTTCATCAAGATTTAGTGTCACATCAACGTCCAGGTGATTAATATTTATATTCATACGATATAGAAAGAACAGAAGAACAAAGTTCCACTTCCGAAAGAAAAATCTTGAATTAATAGTACAAGAAGAAGTCGCCTTCATTAAACAAAGTTGATCTGCGCGAACAGCATTATTGCCATAAAAATTGATTTTAACACAATCACGTGTACACACTTGCACCAGTTACCCTGTAACCAGCATAAATATCTTCCCTGCTGCGTAATTGTATATCTTATCCGTATATTGAATATCAACGACAAGGAGCTATTATTTCGACTCATTTATTCGAGATCTCTGCGGCCGTCCTAACAAGAGATTCCAAGGCCTGGAGGGGTTAATATTCCTCGGGATAGTCGAGAGAAAGGTGGAGTCGCAGTAAGGACAGTGTATTGCCAACGAGACCCCCCTGATCGATCGAGTTATGCGGTGCAAGTAACTGCCCCCGTAATCGAAGAGCACCGATTCACGAGCCATAAGGAAACACCGTGAGCATTGCGCAACGCAGATCTCGCAGAACGACTACAGTTCTTTTCATCTGTTCACGCTCCAGTATCCATGGATTTCGCTCATTCGTTTCGATCGAAAACAGTCAAGCGACGAGATCACAATGGACTCTGAAAATAAACTGTGTACCGTTGACCGGCTCTTGGCGGCTGTACTTTTCCGAAACGTAGACACCTAAATCTTGGATGACTTGATGAGCGTCGTTGCACGCCGAAAAGAAAGCTACTGAGGCCTGATATGTTTATAGACCGAGAAACACGAGGTATCTTCACTTCGGGTAGAGCTCGAGTTCGGAATTCCTCGTTCAAATGCATAAAACTCGATAATTGTATCTCTCCAGAAGTGTTACGACGGGAATTACACGAATTATTAAAAGAAGAAGAAAACGTTTAACACGTTCGCAAGTTTCTTTTTCTCGTAATTGGCAGAAAATGAGCCGACACTAATGCGCAATTCAATCATCCCGCTTTATCCTCGCACGCTTAATGTGGATATCCCGAGCAATCGAGATTCCGCGAATTCGTGATTGGTCACGCAGCGTAACGGCGTGGTTTGCATAACGATATCATAACAAGATACAAACACCTTCGGTCGAGCGACCTCTGTCTCGGTTCTAGCGAGAAAAAGGGTACCGGGAGCGTGACGACCGACTGCGAGACGAATAAATATCATTACCATAACGGAATCGGTAAGCAGACGAGACAACCGTCGGTGACGCTGCGTTACACGCTCGTAATGCCTTTCTCCGTCTTATTTGCCGTCGTGATTATTCACCGGATTATCGTTGACGCTACCGACGGGAAAACGGAAAGTCTGAGAGGGCCACCTGCCGACTCAACTTTTTCGTTTGTGTGCTTTCGTGACATCAGGTAAACGTTCCTAGCGTGAGACCGACCGAAAAAGCGTGAGCCGCGTTCCACAAGGTGTTTACTCTTCGCTTATCGTCGTTTACAAATTAGAAGAACGATGCTAGGATGTTATCGCACATTGACAAAGGCGTCTGTTAACCGTTGTCCAATACAACGACTCAGATGAAACTCTAACAACTATATCTATTCTTCTTAACACTTTGAATGCCGTGTCTCCCAGATATTTGTTACTGTGTTGAATGCAGCAAAGTTGCTTCTGTTATCGCATTAACCATCAGCACGAAGGTATAGGAATATAAATAACATAAATTTTCTTCTCTTTCTTGAAAATTATGAATAACTGTAGTGCGAGGTATACGTTCGCTACCACAATTAGGCTCACTGCATATTTGCATTATTAAAATGTTAGCTAGGGGCTCTTTGAATATTTCTTGGTATACCATGGTTTTAAATAGCCACGTGCATGAAATTATCTCGATTAAAACTCCATGTAAAGAGATCGTAGATTGAGTTATTAGATCTCCCAACCCTCGTGCTTTGTTCGGGTCAATTCGACCTAGAAGCAGACGCTTTTAATTATGATATCTCTCGCTCGTGCAAAGTGATTTAATGTGAATAATCTTTGTGCACGCGAGTGTAGAACTAAATTAGAAGTGAATGTTAATAGTGGCTCAATTTAATTTTAAAGATGTAAACGCCTAAATTTGCTGAATAATGCACGAGGGTCAATGACCTTGCTCTTCAAAAAAGACGCACAATAATTTTCTTTTAAATAACAATCTCGGAAGAAGTTATTAGACTGTCCTAGGTAACTTTTACTATTGATTTTTTAGAGAAGCCAATTTTACAATTAGGCAATTGCCAGTAGGTAAACCGTTAGCAGCGACCATTCGTCAGAGTCGAAGACTGCAGTGGTGATATAGCGTCGGTAACATCGGGTACAAAGGCAACGCAGCGTCGATGCTCCAGGTGGCGCAACAAGACGGTGCAGCGGGTTGCAGAGAAAGAGGCGGGCGAGTATGATGTCATCGTCCGCGGATAGGGCATGTACGCCCTTGACAGTTGCCGATGTTACGTTCTTCGGGGCTACGACGATCTCTCTATCATTCGCTAATTGAAAATCGTGCCCTCGATTCGACAACGTCTTAACACGCTCACGTGGGCGACACGCACTTCTTTGTCAATTAAAAATTAATTTCTGCTCGAACCGTAGGCTGCTCATTTTGCGAGATTGTTCAGCTCCGACAGTCAACGCAATGACTTAAACCTTGGAAGTTCTAGGGGTCATCCTTATGGCTCTACATGATCGTTTCAGATCGGTCTCGCCGGTTCAGTGTCCTCGAAACCGTCTCCCAATACTCACTTAAATCCTTTGTCATCATCGAGTCCGTTTTGTGAGGCCAATCCGTTGTTCTGCGGCCCAGTGTCGTCTTTAGAACTGTCGAAGGGACTTGCCGAGCCCTTCTCTTTATCTTTCTTGTCTGCGTCCGTGTTCTGCAACGAAAGGAAGCAATCTGTTTTAGAGTACTGTCGACGAATCGAATAACAAATACCGTATATTACGCTTACCAATCTCAATGAAACCATCCGGGGTTCTAGATCTTTGGGCGTCGTGGGGCTCGATCCAAGAACGTACTCGACCATTTTAACACCCAGACCACCCGTCTCGCTGCAAAGAACAAACGTTTCGATACTGGGATACGAGGGGACAATAAAAATCATTCCATTTTACTTTTCTTTTAAATAGCTTCTCATTACAAACCTGCTTCTTGGGCTGAGGACCGTCCCCACTTCGGATGTCTGATGGTGGTATCCTGTCCCAACGCCCACGCGTCTACCGGTGCCCATGGAAATCGGCTGTGACACGGCATGATCTGAAATGCATTAAAACTGTCGTTAATCATCGTGTCACCTTACTGCACGCTTTACACCCAAGAAAACCATCACATCGTCGGATATCATGCAGCCATTCAACGCCCCCGAAATTCCAGTCGACAATTTCCACCCCTTTCACCGATCGCTTGAGTATCAAACGCACAAAAGCCGCCGCAAACTTTGCAAGAGACGACAAACTGACAACAATTGCAGTTATCCCTTCTATAAAGCGGTTTCTATATAACGCGCAACAAAAATTGCGCCAACCCTCTTAGAACACAGTTTCCATAGACCACAGTGCGAATTAATCGCGTTATAGGAGGGTTGACTGTACTTATCGCGAAGGGTTCGCGAGGTAACGTTGTCTTATCCGTGCTTTCCCGACAAAATCTCAACCCCCAGGAGCTATCCTTAATCATTCGAGTGTTGCACAGTGTATACTGTGACGCTTGCAATATTCCTGCGATTATTAGCATCGCGAGGCTGACATTTTTTGCCTCGGTGACTCTCGCAACATGTGTTATCGCCTCTGAGATCGAAACAATTCTTTTAATCTTTTGCCTTGCGTTAAATTACAGCTACATATTCGCTTTAATAATGCATAAAATTCGCAGTCTAATCCCCAGAAAACTGTAGAATAGACGCTTGAAACGTGGTGTTAACAATTCAGACAGAGAGAAGAGTGGCGGGATCAACCAGCGAGCGCGATCTCGAAAGGGATGGTTACAAATTCACGATGAACGAAGAATGATTCAAGACAAACGACGGCTACCACGTGGAAACTCTCCCCTATCTGTAAAAGGGTAGACAACTGCAGAGACAACGTGGTCGTTCTAGCGCGGAGCAGCTCGTTGGCCAAAACAAATTCTCTGCAGCGACATTTCAGTTCGTGTCCGCAGTAAGCCTGCAGTTTTCGAGTGGCCCCGGCTCGAGGGGTTAACGTCGCCGAAGGTAGAGAGCCGGGGTTGGTAAATCACGGGCCTTCTGGGAAGCTGCTCGTCCTCGCGTATCAACCAATGATCAATAGAAGGCGGCAGGGGGTGGCGAAACCGCCGAGGGTAACGACGGCGGAACCATCGTAAAAATCGAGAGAAGAGAGATATCTTTCTCGGGGAAAGGTGGGAACGATTTTCCAAACAGTCCCGCGCTAGCCTTTTCCGGTGAAGCTCGGCAAGAGAGAAAGAAAGAGAAATAGAAGAAGGCGTAGGAAACGGTGGGTTCCCCGGGAGGGTGGAAAGGAATGTTAGGGGTCCATGTGACGCGCAATTTTGGTGTCGGCGAATCCAGGTGGACAGGGGGTTGGTGGTGGAGTGGCACGAGCCGGGGTGGATCAGTAGGTACGACCCTGGGCGTTGGGACGTTGCCCCCACCGCCGGTGAAGCCGGGCGTCTGTCACCATGGCAACAGCCGCGTTGCACCCATCGCGCGGTGACGCACACACGGCTAACAGGGAGCGAGGGAGCGAGCGAGCGGGCAAATGAGCAAGGGAGCGAACCGAGCCGGGCCAACCCGAGCAAACCCGAGCCGAACCGATCCACCGGCCAGCCGTCGAGTCGCCACCGCGCCGCGTGCACATGGAAGACCCCCTGTGCCGACCCGAACCGACCCAAACCGAGCCAAGCCGACGCCGGTACATGCCGTCGAGGGAATCAGGTGTTCCGTGTGCACACAACACACCACCCGGTAGCATCGCCCTCGCAGCGACAACCCCGTACCGACCCGAGCCTACGAGAAACAACCCCTTCCCCGCTCGATCGCCGACTCCCATACCAATTAGCGCCACTAATTCCTTTAATTGACGACAAATTCTGATCGTCTTCGAGCAACCGCTTCGACCAGGTCTTCTGACCGGTCTGGCTCTTTTGGCCGGCTTCTTGGCAAGAAAGTGGATTGAGAATTTAATAGTATTACTCTACTGTATTGGCGACATTAAACCACACAATTCTCCATCTTAAAATTTTATCTACAGAATGCCTGTACTAAAAGAAATAATTGGACAACATTATAGACTTTCAAGAGAGAAGCAGAATCAAAATAATTAAAGAATATAGGCGCACTATTGTCATCTAGTGAAATCAATTAATTAAAGAATGAAATGTGTATTTGACCAGTGTCTGGTGAAATTAAGATAGACAATTTTTATTTTGGATAGTGATCCACAGTCTAGTCTAGAGTAATAGGTTCTTTCGGTGTGGGGGATGGTCTGGTAGACTCCGGTAACTGTCTTAAGGGGCGCTTCTTCGAGGTGTAGATTGGTTTGGAAAAAAGAGGTGGGTTCGGGAAAGGGTCGAATCTATACGAACTCTTCACGTGCGAACCACACCCTCGTTTTCACCTGCGCCACGCTGATTTTGGCAGGGAATCATCGTGTGTTTGGAACACGTTTTGTAGGAAGCGTAAGGGTTTCGAAGCACTTGTGACAGACTCGTCAGCCCTGTACTTTATCACTCCTTCGGCAACTTTCCTTTTTGAATAATTTAACGAGGAACGGAGCTGCGAAATCCTTGGATGGTCTGGTTTGATCTCAGGATTAACGGCAAGTTGATAACAGCAGAATACTGAACAGTATAATCTTGACATGTAGCCAATTTGCTAAACAATTTTTAACAAAGACAGTTGTTTTCATTCTAACTGTCATTGACCCAAGAAGTAGCGAATCAGTAGAAACAATAAAGATACTTTTAGTACTACGTAGTTTTATAATTAACCCTTAGCAGTCGAGGGGTGACTCGGAGTCACCACTAAAAATTGCAGTACCATTATTCACAATATAGTTTACATTATTAGATATGTTGGTATCAAATCAATTACTACAAATTTAAGTATTGTACGTGGTACTATATCAATTTCATATCCATAAAATGAAAAAATCATATAGAATGGAATTATTCTAGGTCGAAAGAAATGTTTGATCTTCAAGTTAAAATACCTCCGACTGCAAAGGGTTAAATTATGTAGGACGGTCAGTAACCCCCATCAATGAACCGTGAGACATTGGCCAATTAATAACTTATATTTTGAAGGCAGTAACAATGTTGTCCCCGGACAATGACAGCTGGGAAAAGGGATTGGACCGAAAGTCGAACAGCCGCGAGACTTTCGAGAGCCCCGCGTACAATAGGACGATTCCTGTAGGGGGATCGGAACGATTGCCGGGGGATCCGGGTGTCGTGTACACATGTTTGTCCTAAAGAATCGATTTTGAAAATCGGAGCACGCTCCGGCAGCTCCTGGCCCGACTAACGAGGGGTTGCACAAGCAAGCAAAACAGGCAAGCAAGTTGGCGTAGAAGCAGGCAGCGACTTTAACGAGTGCTCGCCGGGTGGAACCGGTCTCGCAGTATCGCAGGGGTTGAAGACAGAGCCTAAACACAGCATAGTCCTGGTACATTAAACTTGTTCGCGTATCGTTTGGGCTTCCCGCGGCGCGCTGGAACCTCGCGTTCCGTCGCCGGAAGCATTACCGGTCGGCCGCGGCGTTTTCCGGCCGTTTAAGAGGATTTAAATCCGATTATTCGCGGGATTCCGGGGCATAAAGCACCGTAAAACGGGGATCGGTGTGCACGGGGAATCCTCCCGCGAGGCGACGCGACTCGACGCGTTGCGACGTCGAAAATTCCAGAAGGAAAGCGTATCGATTGATCCGGTAAGCCGGGGGAGACGCCGGATTTCCTTTGTTTTCGCGGAGGCAAACAGACCCCCGACGAACCGAGCCACAACGAGGAAGCGAGCGAGAGAGAGAGAGAGAGAGAGAGAGAGAGAGAGAGAGAGAGAGAGACCAAGGGATCTGTTTTGGTAGCGGTGTATCGATTATTGACACTACGTTCGAACTCGCGAACGAGAGAGAAGCGGTTCTGGTTGTTCTCTACGGTAAACCCTCGTATACTTTCGTAACACGATTTCCATATAACGCGAAGCAAAAATTATAAACATTCCTTAATGCATTTGAATATAGGTGTTTCTACTGTCGTATCGTATCGGCACGTATCGGAATCCAAACAAAAGTGTATTATTTATCATATTGAAACGCAACCGTTCCGCGTCTGTGCGGATAGCATAAATCGGCCTTTGATCGCGTTATAGGAGGGTTGGCTGTATATTGTTCTTTCGGTGGTCCCGTGGCCAATCGATAAGCGAGCGAGTCTAGCAAGTCAACGAAGTAAAACACACGCTGCGAAATCCTCTCTCGGTCTCTCGCATCTTTCGCCTCCTCCTGGTTCGCCGTCTCTTGCCGCGTCTCCGGAGGAAGCGCCGAGCCAGCAAGTAGACGCCGGCCTTTTTATATGATTCAACTTTCTCTAATTTTAGAGTGAGTAGAAGCGCCGCGCGACGTATCGAGCGTTCACGGAATTCTACGTCAGTCGAGGACCTTCGAAACGACTGGCCCGCCAACAAGGCTGCCTGCCTGCGCGTTTAATACATGTAAGACTCGGCTCGTTATCCTTCGGCTCGGCCAACCGCCCGCTGCTGCTGCTCCAGCCGCCCGTAAAAAATCATTTGCATAATACAGATATCGAACGGCCGAACTGCCTTCCTTTCTTTCGCCCCGGTAGAAGAAGGTTGCTGCTCGTAAGTGGAAACGGTGCATCATGATCAGACGCGCTTCCGTTATCCATTAGTTGGAATCCGATCGATTGTCGGATAGATGCTTCGAGGAGGATCTAATCGATTTCTTGCCGGTAAAAAGATATTTGCAGAATTCAGATCTCGAGCGGTAGAATTTCCTTCCCGAAAGTTGCGGCGGTGTGCCGTAGTCGTTACAATAAAAATGTTCAAAGGCAACATTCCAAACAAATTGATCTGTGTGATTATTAGGTTTCACTCGATTAATTTGACTAGCTGTTACATAATAAAGTAATAAATATTATAGAGTTGAAGTACGTATGTGTATGTATTAACAGCAACCCTATATGTATATAGGTAGATTTATAATAATAGAGAATCATAAATAACAGAAGAATTGTAAAATTACGACCGCCAACGAATTACAAAAAGAAGCAGATCGAAACGAGCGCCCGCGATGAACACGTCTGTCGTTAACATTTGGTTATCCGCGCACCCAAATACATTAATAAACCCGCTTTTCCCTACGGCTTTTCCTTACAATATTTGTTAGCAAATTAAACGATAAGGTCCAAATACCTCGAGGAAAGAAGACACGCGTTCACTTTCATAATCACCGACACATTTGATCGAATCCTAGACCAATAAACTGCTTCGAAACGTTTCAATACCGAAGGCAGGTCGAAGTTTAAAGTTCGAGTCGAAGATATGGGGTCGAAGCAGACCCGGGCGCCGCCGTAGGAATGTCGTCGCAGCCGTAAGGGCAGCGTTCGATCACAACGAGACGGTGTTTTTTCGAAACACAGAGGTTTCATAAGAACGAGGATAACAAGAGGCCTGGGGAGTGGGAGGAGGAACGAGTTTCGGACTAATCAAGAGAGACTGGTCGGACGGTTTGCTCTGCGATACTAAGGACAAAGAAACCAGTTCGACCCGCTCGTGGCTCTGTGTTAGCCACGGTCAGAGCCTGCACGGGAATACCTGACCTGAAATAAGCTCGATATCTGTCGGATTGGATATCCGAGAGGTCCGAGCGGAGAGGAGAGAGCTAGGCGGGACGAGCAGCAGCAACAGCAGCACACAGAGGCTGCTGCGTATGAAAATCCTGGCAAAAGGAACGGGAGGAGCGTGCGCTCGAAATTACAGGGGATACCGATCGCCCGCGATAAATGTTTCATGAGCAAGATTCGAGCCGTGCTCGAACCGGCCCGGATCGTGGAACGCGATCGCGTTTCTCAACGTTGCGGCCTGGCTTTCTTTCGGGAAGAAGTTAACGCGTTCGATTCTGCTCGGCTTATCCTCCACAAGGGAGAGAACGAGACGGAGGGAGACAGAGGTACGGAGAAAAAGAGAGAAAAAGAGATTATGTAACGATCAGCAACTGGCGGCGTCCATTCCGAGCGCATATCGATCAGCCCGCGCTTAATTTCGCGTCCGAAGAAGAAACGACCGAGATATTCCAGGTCCAGGATATTCCAAAGGGTTTAAAGGGCTTCGAAGGGACGTCCAACCAGGAGGACGCGCCGCTCTGCATCCAGGCCCGATTAAAGCCCGGCTTTATGCACAGTCCAGTTGACCTCGGTTAGGTAACCGGTCGCAACTCTCGAGAAGCGAAGGTCCGCAACTACGTTTCGGGACAACAATTAAACGTGGAAACACTGAGCCACGAATTGTCGTGAGCAGCACCCAAGTGGTGGCTCCAAACTCGTAAAATTTTTAAAGGCGGCCTCTGAAAATGGACCTCTTCCTCGATCTTGAAAAGTAGGTGACGATGCGGTCCCTTTATACTCGTTCTAGTTCAAACCAACTATGTAGCTGTAGCAAGACCGTAGAATTGGTTTCTGCAAGACCCGCAAGGGATGCTTCAGATGCGAGCCCGTTCCACGAAATTTGGCCAAGTAATAGGTCCACGTCTACAGTAAACGCAACCGTAACTGCTGCCCCGGGTGAGCTGCCAATTCCTGGAGAATTGGATGCAATGCAAAATGCTCGGTTATTGTTGATGCAGATCCATCTTCGCCAAAAATCTGTGCGATCAGCAGATGGCACACCTCACCCAGACCATTACAAAAGGAAAATGCCCCAGCTGATCGAAGTTTGTATTAAAATCTGACACGTGTTAACGTTATTATTTTTCCGTATGCTCTCGATGTATGTTCCGGGATTAGCAGAGACTGTAAACGATCCCCTAATCAATGAAAAGTCACGGATCCCGGCGCGCTCGCCGATGAATTACCTAAACCCGATTAACCCCGTTCACGGGATAATCCCTGCAACTCGAGCCCTAGTCCAAATATTCCCCGGCCCTATTGTCCTTGATACGCGTCGGCACGCTCGATAACGCTGCACTAATGTATGTACATACCCGGCCCGATTGTTCAATGAGCCGTGCGCGTTTCCGCGACGTGCCGCGATCCGCGAGACAACCGGCTTTGTTGAAAGTAAGATGCGGCCGAGACGCAACTGGACCGTACATTCGTCGCGAACGTGTGCACGGTGTCCAGGTGATCGTGAACAGGAGAATAGAAGCGATTTTTCTTACCAACGCCGGGTGCTGTATGCAACAAGGTATTTATAAAGCGCTCCATTTTTCGAAACAATGGGACTCATTCGCTGGGAGTCGTTGAATCTTTGCGAACCTTTTTCCAATTTTTATTCAACGTATAAAGGTTGTTGATATTGCTAAACGGGCATTCTTTGGAACTTTGTACCGTGTTAACACGGCTTGCTCCCGATTTGTTTGAAATTTTTTTAGCGAACTTCTCTATTGAAGTACATGTTTAAACAAAACTGGTACGAAATCTAAGTAAATGCAATTTTGTTATTATTATAAGGCAATGTATGCTAATTGTGTTTAGTGCTCGGTAATTCTAGTGTTAAATAGTAGATACTAAATAGTAGCCGCAGTCTACTAACGCGTCCGATCATGGTCGACCCATTCTACTTGCCAGTTTGAAGGAGTCGACTCTCTCGAAATTGGAGGCTCGCGAGACGGAATTTCAGTCTCGTTCGCTGGGCGTATTTTCAAGAAGGGATCATCCCGTTCCCTGTTGCACCAGAGTTACGGAAAGACACGCTTCCTGTAGATCTCTCTCTCTCTCTCTAAAGAGGGACATAGCGAGAGAGAGAGAGAGAGAGAGAGAGAGAGAGAGCTTGTTGTAGGTGGAAGCGGCGTAAAATTCCGAGAGCGCGTAGAACCGTACCTGAGGTGCTCCAAGTAGAATCCCGCCACATCTGGTGGTCGCCCAGGTGAAGTATCCCACCGCCTTTTACACCCCCTTCGTCCTTGGAGCCGCCCTCGTCCACGCCCCAGAGCTTTTTTGCCGAGGGAGCGATCTGAAACAATAGAAGAAAACGGGTGGTAAGTGTGCTGAGGGGGGTCGGCGAACACACATTTTCAGACGAACGATCTCCTCCGCGCGCGCCGGCACGAAACTCCCAAGAGAGTTTCGCGTCCGCCCGTGCAACCGAAAGATACCGGAGCGTACCAACGATCCCATTAATTACGCTAACGAGCCGCAGATCCGCTCGGAATTAGCGTATCTTGCGCGCGCGGCCGATCATCGAACTTGATACGCCGCGTATTACCCCGACCCATCCGTTAAGAATTCTGAATGTCTCGGTCTATAAATAAAATCAAATTCAATTTCGCTTTGCCCGTTCTCGATCGACGGTCACGGATCGGGACTCCGCAGTTATACTCGATCCAACGAGATGGGTCAGTGTAGCACCAGCGTTTTTTACCCATTGAATGAATATGTGGAAGAAAGGCGCATTCAAGCGGTTTCTACATTTGTTTACCTAAGCTTATACGACTCGGACGAAGTATAGAATCTGTTTTTCGAAGGAACTGATCCGGAGGGAAAACAAAGATCACAACAGCTGTTCGCTCCACAAGTTTAGGCTGCACACGTGTGCTAGCTGGCAGACTCCCTTCTCTCGGAGAAAAACAACTGAAATTCCACGATCGAAAATCGTTGTCGGCGTAAAGATATTCTAGCATGTTTCAAGGATTTAACACAGTTTGATTGCAGACTCGGCAGTCACAAAAATTAGGTGAAACAATTTGTTTAATGAAACGGAAGCCGAGAAGTCGCTATTCGTGATATTAATGACTCTGCGTCGGTCCTATTGCGTGGCGCAGGTCGTTTGCAAATTCGGTGCACTCGATCCATCAGCGTAACAATTATCTTGTACGACTAGATAAATAATGCCGTCAGCGAAATATGGGTTAGATAATTTTTGCCATTTAAAGTGCTTACGAAATTATTATTGATTAGTAGATTGCGGATGTTTTTGCAATTTTAAACTTTTGTTGATGAATTTTAAGAAAATGGGATCGAATAATATCCGATTTTCGGGGGTAGTAGCCTTCTTAGAACTGAAATACATAAATAAAACTCGTACTGAATTCGCAGTATTTTTTGAAAATTTTCCGCAGTATATTGATTAGAAAATTGATACTGCTCGTCTTTATATTTATCAACTCCTAACACTGCTTCTGCATCGAAAAGTGTGCTCCTATTTTTCGATCCATTTGTTTGTATAGGATATTTATTTCTTCGCAGAGAACTAGATTGATTGGGGCACTTTCGGCAAATCAATAAATAAATGTTAGACGCGCCACTTTATAGCGAAGATATTTGAAACACTCTCGTGTCCCGGATCTGCCAGATAGGCCAGCCTCCCGAAGTTCGGCTCACCTCTGAGCTTATCCCGGCAGACTCTATCTTAAACGTGATTGGAATTCACAGGGGTGTCTCGCTCCGAACCCCTCGGTGTCTCGAGTTTTAGAGCCGTTATCAAATACCTTTCATTCTAGCAGTCTGAAGCAAGAACTACCAATTGCGTCTCCATCCTGGATATCGTAAATCAGTATCAATCTTGTTCATTCTTTGAGATCAAAATTTCGTATATATTCTACTAAATATGAATGTTGTAGAAGGAACAGGAGTCTTGACGAGACAGTCTAGCGAGCATCATTGGACGACAGCATTCAAGTTGGGAGAGTACGGTGCAAACTCAAGGTGCTTTCGGATTTGAAATCGTGAAAGTGTGAAAGAGTCGCGATCGAGAATACAGACGAGCAGCGAATTCCGAATCACGAATCGCGACCCGCTGCGTGTTGACCCGAGCACTCCCGCTGTTCCCGACCTCACCTAACTCTGGAGGTCAGTGACGTAACGGCGAGCGTTGGGTAGGGATAGCGAGTGAGAGAGCGAGAGCGGGAGAGAGAGAGAAAAGAGCGTGCAGAGTGCACAGAGATTGCGGGATCCTAGATGCAGGTATACTACTGCACGCGCGACAGTGACAGTGCAGGGCCGAGAGTCTCGGTGCATTCTCGTCCGCATTGTCGCTCCGGCCAGCTGCGGATCGTTAAGCGGAAGTACCGACTCGATTACACGGACGTTGGCTGGGTCTCTTTGAAGTTCGTTCTTTTCACCGCACTGGGCGCTATTCATCGGAAGAGCCCGAATCGCGCGGGTCCCGATAAACGTTCCGATATCCGAGTTCGTTCTAGTGGCTAACTAGGGGATTAGCTTATTAGCTGCTATGCTCTCTCCGTCTCTCTCCCTCTATGTATTTCTCTCCGTCTCCCTCCGGTCTAGTATATAGGGTGCACACGGATCCCCGTTGTCTCGTCGCATAGATAATTGCAGGTATGGTTCACCCTTTTGAGCTAGACACGGTGGAAACCCGGTTGGAACGGTGAATTATTGAGACGTCCGCGGCCAATCACGCGCCGCTACGTCCCTAAGCGTTACCGAGCCGGCAATTGCTCGATTTACGCTCGCCGCGTGTCTTCCACGAACGAGAGCAGCCCCGATGCATGCGCGTTTCACAACAAGACCAACAACCGTGTCGCGGTGTTAACGGCCACCGGTTGACCCTCTACCGACAGAAAACTGTTTTCGATTGCCGCTATTTAACTCCTTCGCCATGAGAGATCTCATCTCAGCCGTGTGCAACGTGCGAAACCTCGCTTCTTTCGCCAACATACAAAGTTCGGACTTCGTTGGAAGTCGAAGGGGTTAATCGATCGATCGTGATTCATTCGACCGCGATACGGAAGACGAAAAGGATTACGAAGAGGCAGCCAGAGGAAGAAGAAGTTTTCCGATTACCGGGCCAATGATTTTCCGTTTCCACCGACGAAGACGCGGCGAGACCGGGCCGTCTCCTCGAGTGCACGCGATATTTATATTTTATCGATCACGTGAACGATATCGCGTACAATAGCACGTGCGTCATGCGCCGAGTAGGTGTACCCAGGCCCGACACACATCAGACGTGGTATCGAACACGAGTACCGAGAGTACAAGAGCACGAGAACTGTTTATCGTTCGCGGGCACCGTACTCTCGTCGAACCAACCACGTTTAATTGTGTCTCGCACGCTGCGGCGTAACGTGAGCGGACATCCTTCGCACAAATTCAACGGTTATCGGCGCCATGCTAGAAACCGACCAACACAAACGATAAGACCGTTTCCTTGGCACAGATCCTGCTAACAAATTGGCCGGCCAAACTTGGAAAAATCAGATCGACGCTGTCACGCGAGACGATTCGATCTACGACCGACGTCAAAAATCAGCCGAGCGTGCGGCTTTGGCGAAAATATCCTCGGGAAGATGCGGAGCCGTTGTAGAACCGAGTCCGCGCACTTTGCTGCGCGCACATTTGGTGTTTCTTGGCGTGCTAAGCATTTCTAGCCCTTCATGGATGACCCTAAACCTAGTTTTTTAATTTATTCGTTAATATGCAGTGCTAATCGGGCGCTTAAAGTGCTCTTGGGAAATAGCTGCACGAGAAACCTCGGGATAACAATTCATTCTATTTTCGCTTTACAATTTTAATAAGAACGTCGTGTTTCTTTTATAATGAATTCTATGTACTATCATTCCTATCGGAAGTATTATGTATTTCCTTCTCAACCACGAAAATCCCGTTAACCCTTGGCACTCGAGTGGTGGTGACTCTGGAGAGAAAGGCGCCAATAAAAATTGTTGTGCCATTATTCGAAATAATGTTTACATTAAATATGTTGGAATCTAACACTACAACTATAACATATTTATAATTTTAATATTTCTAAGAGAACAAATCAGGAGCAAGTCATATTGATTCATCCGGTAGTTCTAGGTGCTAATCAATCACTAAACATTTAGGTATTGTACGAGGTAGTATATCAATTTCATATCCACAAAATGAATAAAATGATATAAAATGGAATTATTCTAGGTCTGAAGAAATATTTAATTTTCGAGTTAGAATGGCTCAGATTGCAAAGTGTTAATATGTTTCCCACGGGTAAATCGTTATTCTAATATAGAATTAGGAATTTAGACGACCTCCATAATCCGCGTAACCGTGTCCTCGAAAAGCTCAAGACGGGAGAAAGAGAGAGAAAAGTGTTTCGAGGTTGGATCGCGAGCGTAGCTCCTCGCCTGTCGTTTCACCTAGATCGACAAATCGGCGGATAAAAGGGAACCGAGAAAAAATCGAACGAGTCGCGCGGGTTTAGAAACCGGTTAGAAATCCCACGGGTGAAAACACCGGCTGAAAGAGGCCTGGCGTCGTGTGCGGCGATTCGCGTGTCAAGTTGGAAAGCGAATCTTCGTTTGCATCGTCCTACGGGCAAGCGGCTCTTCTTTCATTCCATTTTTTAATCATCCTCTCTATCTCTCACTCTCTCTGACTCTGTTCCCCCCTGTTTTGTCTCTCGAAATATTTCGTGTCTTTCGCGGAGAGAAGACGAGTCTCGCTCGCGGTACTCTCTCCAGAAGAATTTTTGAAAATTGTCGTGACTCGAGGGCGATCGTAATAAGAATAACGTCTGCGCGGTTACGTAACGAGCCGAGGAAACTGAAACGGGTTTTACACCGTTTGTACCCGTACCCGTACCCGGCCAACCCTGCCCACCGCTGCTGTTTCTGTTTCTGTTGCCTCGTGTGTCTCGTTTTCGCTCTCTCGTTACAACGGCTACCCACTCCCGGGTCTCTCCGGGAACGAGCAACGAGGACGAGCCGCGTTTCCGTTCTCGGAATCGACGCGAAACGAACGGTTTCCACTTGCCTCGTGGTAATAAACCACTACCAAACACTCAGGTACCCGATACCACTAAATTAGCCACCCGTGCACTCGTCGGGTACTCGATACTCCAAAGTTACAGTGTATCCATCCTCTACCACATAAACCAAGACTGTGCGATTATCGGATACCAAGGTACAAACAAAAATTGTCCGTGTACACATCAGATTTACATTTTAAAATATTTCCGTGAATCCGTCAGGTACCAAGATAAATAAGAATTACTCGAGTATTCATCGAGTACCGAGATAAATAAGAATTATTCACGTGTTCATCCGGTACCAAGATAAATAAGAATTACTCATATGTTTATCAGGTACCAAGATAAATAAGAATTACTGATATGTTCATTAGGTAGCAAGATAATTATGAATTACTCGTGTGTTAATCAGGTACCAGATTAATAAGAATTATTCGTGTGTTCATCGGATACCAAGGCCAATAATAATTACTCATATGTTTATCAGGTACCATGATAATTAAGAATTGTTCAACAATTGTGTTCATCAATTATCAAGATAAGTAAGAATTACTCGTATGTTCATCGGGTACCAAGGCCAATAATAATTACTCATATGTTTATCAGGTACCATGATAATTAAGAATTGTTCAACAATTGTGTTCATCAATTATCAAGATAAGTAAGAATTACTCGTATGTTCATCGGGTACCAAGACCAATAAGAATAGCTCATATGTTTATCAGGTACCCCATGACAATTAAGAATTGTTCAACAATTGTGTTCATCAATTACCAAGATAAATAAGAATTAGTCGTGTGTTCGTCGCGTACCAAGATCAATAAGAATTACTCATATGTTCATCAGGTATCACGATAATTAAGAATGACTCATGTGTTCATTAGGTACTAGGATAAATCAGAATTACTCATATGTATGTCACTCAGGTACTACGATAGATAAGAATGACACATAAACCGCAAGGAACAGGTTAGACAAGAATTGCACGCGAATCTATTAGGTATTTACCACAGAGTGCAAAAATTGCCCAGGTATCTCGGGACACCTGCGTAAGCGAGACAATTAAGAACCGATTCAGGAGCATCGTCCTGCGGTCAGAGAGAGTGACACACTTCCTAACAACTCTTACGGATGCCCGATAGTTAAAGAGAAATGATCTATTAAGTAATTATCTATTACAATAATTATATAGTATTTATTTAATAAGTGGCGTGTTACACTATGTATTCAATTAATGAAACACGACTCGCAATTAAGATTGATTGCACTATAATTTGTTCGCACGGTAAACACACTTTCACGGTTTTCTGGCTCGTATTGAACAACTTTCCTCGAATATAATCGCAACGAAGATTATCTATACAATATATTCCTGTGTAAAATTTATACGAATGATCGAACAATGGGAAAGTTGCGTAAGTAATCGAATGTATAAGAATTTGCATGGCTCGGAATTGAATACGAAAGAGACGCGACGATAATTATAGCTCCTGGATAATTTCATCTCTGATTCGAGCGTTGTTTCTGTTCGCGTCGATTCATTAGGAAGAATAATAAAATGATGTTCTCGTCGAATCGTTACCTTAAATAACTAGTGTTCGTGAGGCTAGATAAATTGAATTCTAAATGGAATATGAAACGTTTCATTATCGAGCGCCGTTCCCAATGTTTACGGAGAAGAAGGACCAAAAAAGATGATCAGTATCCGAACTACATATGTATACAATAGTCGTATACACATGTCTACGCTGTCTCTCATCTATCCGGCGTCTCGTGTATCCGGTTCGAATCAATAGTCCCAGCATACACTCCGCTAATTTCCTTCGGATCGGCGCGACACGTGTCGTCACGCGATGCACCCCGGATTTGCCACCCCGTTTCCCGATAAAAAGGTTTCTGCGCCGTCAAGACGCGCTCGAACCCGTTCGAGAGGGTTTCTCTAACCCTGCCGTCAAGATCAGACGTGAAACAAACCGTGGAATCGTCGCTGAAGATGCAACTGATGCTGCATAAAGTTCAGAAAAGTACATTTCAGTTAGGTCGCGTCCAAATCTGAATAATTGTGAACACGCTTACTTTGGTAAAATCAAAATGACCATGCAGATTACGATAGCACCTGTAAGATCATACTAGCTGATCCTATTCGAAGAAATCTAGCTGATACAAGGGTGGATGCCAAAAGAACCCTGACCAAGAACCTTCAAAGAAAACTTTTGATGGCCATCAGTCCTGAACTTGGACCAACGCCTAAACCCAATTCACAATCCATATCTTTCTTTCAAAAGACACATGGCAAAACCGGACCTGGAGCATCATTCACAATCAATTGATACCATTAATAACAAGTATTTTTCTTTCGGAACATATACGGTGGTTGAAGGCACTGTTCCAAATTCCCCAACTCAGTCCTATTGTCTCCGACCGACAGTATCTTTGGAAGGTAATGTAGCAGGGTGGTTCGAGGGTATCTTGTAAAGGCTGAATGGTCGGATCAAGGATTCCATCGGACGTTATTTTTAATTAGTCTGCGGAGCCGGCGAGACGAAACTTGGGTATTGAGACTGACTCCCGGGTTCGCGACTGCATATTGAACTTGATCCCATCCTTGACGAAAGGTTCGGCAAGGTAAGGGTAAGGGTAAGGCTCGGTCAACCGGGGGCGATACGCCGTGAGTATCGACCGCGTCGCCGGCCGGCAGAGACGCTTTTGCACGTCGAGCCTAGGGGAGACAGAGAAGGTAGGAGGACCGAAAACCGGGCCGTAACGGAGAGAGAATGAGAAAACGAGAGGGAGGGGGAGAGAATGAGACAGGAGAGCATAACCCACCGTCGACTTTCTCGTTCGTTCCTGGAACGCGAACGAGGAGGGGACCCCGATATAATAATCCATTTCCACGGATTAACTGATGGGTACATCCTCGTGCATCCTGGGTGCGCCGCTACGTTAACGAGCGACCCGCGTACTATCGGCGAATCAATTTAGAGAAAGTCTCTCGTCTCGTCCCAACCCGGCCCGTCCCGTCTCATCTCGTCTCTCTCTCTCTCCTTCTCCTGAATAACTAATGGGGATCCGAAAATATGGAATATTCCGTCGACGAGGCGTGACGAGACGAGACGAGCCAGCAGGATAACGCGGCGAGGTCGCCGAAGAGAGACGGATAGCCGGAAGCTATTTAGCTTTCGTAAAATTTACGAATCGGTCGGGGGTTGCCGCGAGGCCTCCGCACGGAACGCGTGCCATCCTCCTCCTGCTCGTCGAACCATTCCAAACGGAGACGAGCATGATCCTTTAATCCGACGGCAATCGATCTCTACGATTGCCGTCTGCTGAGGTCTGAATTCAAGCTTTTAGAACACCTTGTGACTACATAGCTTCGCAATAAAAGATAGCTCGAGTCATACTTGACGTACACCTTGACCCTGAGATAATTTAATACTTCCTCAAGAAGGAATACGAAACAGCTGAGGTTTTCCTAGAAGATGATTCACCAGCGATGTAGCAACTTCAGTCTCACGAACCTCGAGTTACTTCCAACGACATTATCTAATAACGTCATTCGGAATTTTCACTGAAAACGAAATTGTTAAACTCCTTCCCGACACGAGAGGGTCATTAAAAAGCCTCCCTCCTAAAGCGTTGCTAAAACTTGCGAAGCTTCTATTTGTCTTTTATTTTGTTACCCGAGCCGATCCTTCGCAAGACAATGCATCCTTTCTTCGTCCACGAAAAGATCAAGGGCTTGCTACACAGGAAAATGCAAGCTCGAGGTGCCGGAGAATCTACATTACAATTCGCTAATTTCACGAGGTTGCATTTTATCGCGCAACAGACACTTGACTGTTACGTTTGTCTGACGGAACTCGAACTTATTTTAATTCTAAAATCAGGTTTTCCTCTCGGCTTAGAATATTTGAATTCTATACGATTTTTGTAATTTTATGCATACGAAACCGATCCAATTTACACCTACAATACTCGAACGTTCAGTAATTTATTCGATACAAATTTAATAATGTAAAAAATATTTGAAATGATAGTATAACAATTTTTAGTGCCGCCTCAGAGACGCCCCTCGAGTGTAAGAGGATAACCTTCGGGCGGCAGACATTTTTGTAATTGTAGAATTGATGGTGCATAAAACCGATTTGTGGATTGATTTAGCAATTTTTTCAAAATAGACCCGGAGGCTCCGCGGTCCGAGGATTAAAGGGACGAAGGTAGCTTCTTGGAGGATCAGGGTCTATCGCACTGTCAGAGGAGACGCTAGCCCCAACAAAAGCTCGAAAAACGCGTCTTTTCGTTTCGAAGTTCGTAACAGGTGCGAGGCTGCAGAAACCTCTCCAACAATAGCGCCGGGTAGAAATCGGATGCGTTTGTTAGGCGAGCGCGACGAGCGTTAGCATTCCGTGTCTCGGAACCGGTCAGCGAAAATTTTTGCGCGTTCAGCGAGCACAGAAAGGCGAGGAAGAAGCGAGGAGGAGAAAGAGAAGAAGGAGGAAGAGGAGGAGAAAGAAAACCTGTGGGGAAAGGGGTCGGCAAGAGAAAGGGAGAACAAGAGAAAGAGGGAACAAGAGGAAGAGAAAGAAAAGTGGAGAATGAGAGGAGATACCACTCTCATTGACTAGACGAGGAGGCGCGACTCTATCCCTCGGAGAACCACGTCCAGCCGGCAGCAGAAGCACTTTTGCACGTTGGCCGCAGCCTCTGCAGGGAGAAAAACAGAAACGAAAAAAACGAGGGTGAGCAGGAGGAAGAGAGCTCGGCCGGTGACCGATCAGCAACGAGGGGGGGGGGGAGTAGGAGCCGAGGATCAGACGAGACGAGACGAGACGGATCGAGACAGAACGAGACGAGACAGGAGACAAGACGAAACACAGCGCGCGCCAGCTCTCTCTTTCATTGAACAGAGCGAACGCTATAACCGCCGCCTGCTATACCCCGTAAGCCCTGCCCTACCAGACGTCCAGATTCCCCCACTAAGGAGACACCCGGCGCCCCCACCGCCGAGGCAAACCGCCGATTCCCCTAACCGCCCCGCACACCCACGAGGCTCTACTCCCTCCGAGAACACGAGCGGCAGCGTGGACGTCGTCGCTAAACTGCCACGGGGCCACCGACCCCTCCCCAGGCCCCTCGGCCTCGGGTCACGGCCACTGTCCTCGCGTAGAATCAACGGCAGGCACGAGGGAGGCGAACCCTGCCTTGCCTGCCTTCCTTGTTGCCTTGCTGCCTGCCTGGCTGCTTGTTTGGTTGCCTGCCTGGTTGCTTGCTTGGTTGCCTGCCTGCTCGTCTCCAGTGTTCCCTCTTCCTCCTCCACCACCTTCTTCAGCGCACCCTCAGTCATCTCCTCTACCCTTTCGCCTCTTTCTCCGAGACTCGGTGACGCGTGTGCGTGCGCCTGCGTCAGCCAAATGCGTGCGCAATGCCCAACACTAGGGGGTGGTTTCTATTAGTTTCCGGAAAAAATTCGACCCTCTACTTCCTCGGAAATTCGAGGCTCTCGCAGCCGGGCATCCGCTATTAACTCATAGCACTCGAATGGCGACTCTGAGGCGCCACTAAAAATTACTATACTATATTTAACAATAGCTTCTGCACTGCCAAATGCCTTTGTGCTTAATAAATGAAGAAAACCAAGCACACTTGTCCCCTCCTTTGCAATAGTTGTAGCTGATCATCCCCTAACACCTACGAAGCCCTCCGACTTGTCCTAATGGTCCGCAGTGTGGTCTCCATACGTTACACATTTGATATGGAGGGTCCTGATCCCACAAAGTACATAAAAATGTTCCAAGTATCGTCTACGTAAGCAGCCCACAGCTACAAGATTAACCTTTAAGTAGACTTAGGAAATGGACATCGAAGGTGCAACATCTGAATTAACACGTTGACCCTTAACCTAAGGGCCAGCGGGTGATTTATTCGTTTATCATCTGACATTTCATGGCAACACGAAATGCCCTGCCCGACTCCCGGTAGCTTTAAATTCAAATGAACGCGTGTATACATCCTCGCCTGATTAAGGGTTGTTAACATTCATTTTCATCAAACTGGTAAATGGAAATTAATTATGCTGCGTCCCAGTGTCAGAATCGCGGCGATATAACGGGAGCCTGTTCAAATCTTCGAATAAGTTACGTTAACGCGAATCGAATAATTATCAGCAGAAAGTTGAATAGGGCGACCCCAATTAACCCTGCTGCGTTCTTCGAGTCTTATACGAGCCTCTCAATTCTTTACACTGGTATGATTAGAAAGTGAATGTCTACGCAAATATAGCTTTCCAAGAACTGAAAACGAGGGACAGTTCGTTCTCTGCTTGTTGAATCGTGTCCTAAAAAAGATAGAATTGGCCTAGAAAATCGGAAGAAGGAAGGAATCATCCGATCGATGAAGCGGAGATTTGAATAAAGATCCTAACTACGAGCAATTGGTCTCGGGATCGGGTGAACTCGCAGATTCGAACCTATGCAAAATATCGGCTGACGCGGAGTGGGGAAGGAAGAGAGAACGCCGTACTATTCGAACGCGATGAATTAATGGCAAGAAATCATGTCGATTTGCTCGGAAGTCGTGAAAACATCCGTGGGAATTTTCGCCCGAAGTATAATATTTAGTTACGTCGATTCCCCATCCGAGTTCCTTTCGTCCGCGAGGCTGTCGCAGCTGTTTGTTCGCCGATTGGTTTCGTCAAAATGGTGCACAGTAAGTCCTCGATCAACGCGGATTCTTAGTAAAGAATCAGAAAACCAATTCCAAACTGTGAAATTCGTTTGTCGACTGCCAAAACGATAGATTTGTCGGTACATATATTATAGAAGCGAATAGGCATTCAGCTATTTATCAGTGATCGATTTTCCATGATCCTAGTAGGTTTACTTGAATTTCCTTTCAAATGAGTACGTACACATAGTATGTACAAAGCAGATAGTATGCAATAGCCTTTCAACGGTGGCGTTGTGGCACTATTCGATTTACGCGGTTCTCGACTTGCGCGGAAATCGCTGGGACGAATCAACCGCGTAAGTTGAGGACTTACTGCACGTATCAGAACGGTGTGGTGCGGAGGCATCAAGATCGACCAAACGCGGGAATATTAATGGGGGGGACATTAGATGAATGAAGGGTATCCATAATTGCCGTGGGCGGGACCAACGGCCGGCTAGATCGATGCTATCGGTCTTATGACACTGGCAACGCTGCCACCGCGCTGGTAGCGTTGCAAGACCTATGGAAATAAATTTCTCCTTCGCGTAATACGGCCCGCACGCGCGATGCACACACGATGCACCGCGATGCAACGCGTTCCCGATGACGATTCCGCGAGCGTGACCGATGCGTTTAGGTTCAACGACACAAGCGTCACGTCACACGTACAAGTCACAACACGATACGTCACCGCATGACAGTAGAAATGCATACGATACCGAATGACCGACGATTCCTACCGGTAAAGAGGAATCCGCGGAAACCACCCCTTCGTGCCGCGCCAGAAAAGGACGTGATTCGCACGCCAATGCGCTCGATTTTACTACTACACTGCGGACCTTTCTGCTAAAAATTGTCTGCATTTGTCGCAAGAAACGAAAGCCAGGATTGTAATCCATTTCTAAATATCTTCAACGAGCATTTATCCTTTTCTACTTTCTTACAAAACGGAGGCAGTGTTCCAATGTATTTAATTACTAGATCGGATCTTTATGCATTTGGAGCAAATTTGGGCAGATGAATTTAAAAATTTAAAGATATATACATATGCTACTTTTCATCTATTAAAATTATTAAGGGAAGAAATCACATTCTATTTGGTTTTTTTTCTCGCAATCAATTACCATAATTACATGGTTCGTAAATTCATAAAGATTTTTATTGGTTCACACAAACACCTCCAATTTTGAGGAAAAAGTGAGACTCGATTCAAAATTGAACTAGAACTCGATTAGATGCGAAGGAACTAGAAAACCAAAAAATGGCGGTCAGAGTAAGGTTCGAGGTTCAATTCCGTTTTTCTATCGGCGGACTGGCCAGATTTTTGTGGAAGTTATAAAATCGGAGGCTTTAATTTCCGTTCCTAGCCACGTACGCTCCCCTTTTTCGTTTCACACCATTTCGCATCGGTTCGCCCCGGCGGCCCACCGAAAAAGGGAAGCGGAAGCTCGATCGACTTTTCTCGTTCCATGCTAATCGCGCCCTTTCGGCTGTTCGCGAATTCGATATCGGCGTTCCCGCGAATTCGCCGGCGAAGTCTGCGCGAGGTCTGCACCTACGTTCTCTCTCCGCGCCACGAGTGAAAGTCCCGAATCAGAGAAACCGATTACACGATACGAAACGATTACGTCGAGCATTCGCGTAACAGGCCGCAACGACTCGCGTACGAGCGCATCTGACTAGCCATCCGGTCTGCACCACCGAAATTATCCAAACCGAGTAACAAATTACTCGAGCCCCTCTTCTTTTTTGCCAAGAATACCATTTCCACACCTTTGAAGCATTTCAGAGGGAATTTAACTAATTTGACAAGACAACGTTTGATTATCGATAACGATTCACCTATCAAATTTAAGATGGACAGATTCTGAAATGATTGCAACGACGTCTATACTCATTTGTCCGACAACGTGAATAAATCTGAGAAACCTTTCCCGATATTCTGCAAACCACTTGCTCTGCGAATTTAATCGGATCTGTCAGTCACAAAAATCTGCGAGCACCGGCGAAATTTAAAAGTCAATAAGAGAAACGATTATGTGTATTTTAACGAGGAGGATTGTCCTATAAATTAAGATTTAAACAGATTCTAAAGTAAAAATAATGCAATGATTCTTGTATTGATTTTCCTGAAGATCTACATAAATCATAAGCACAAAGTCTTTTTCTTTAAGAAGAATCAACTTTCCGAGCGAAAGACCACACGCGAAATAATCGCAGCCCATTTATCGAGAACGTGTACGCTTTCCGATACACGAATCGAAAGTGGCGCAAGTTTGACCGAATCGAGCCGGTGTTGTTCTTCTCTTTAATAAAAGGCTCGGCTCGCTCTATAAAGAGGGAGCTCGAGCGTCGCTCTAGGATGTTCTAGAGCAACGTAAATCGCACTGCGCCTCGAAACTTGCGAAAAAGGCAGTAGGCGGCAGGCAGGCCTCTGCGACGTAACGTATTATTCATTTATTCTAAATAACAGCCGGGAACTCGAGCCGCTCTCGTCGGGGCTCGAATCGACGACAACCTATCGATTATCGATGGCGCTCTGCGTAAGTTCACTGACATATAAGCCCGGAGTCAATAAACATTCCCGGCAGCGAGCTTTCTTCTTTTTACCACGGTTTCCCCCAGGATCGTTCCAGGAGCAAGATCGTACACGATAGTGTCTCTTTACATAATGTTTCGCTGACGTCACCGCGCGAAACCGGAAACTGGTGTCTCGGTCTTCTTTTATCGCGAATAGAGCACGATAACGCGAGTCCGCGTAGGAGTCGCCCCGCAGTTTCTTAACCATAAACGCTGGCCGTGATTCAAATCCGAACGTACAGTCAACCCTCCTATAACGCGATTAATTCGTACCGCGTTGTATAGTGTATAGAAACCGCGTGGTAAGGAGCTCAGACCTAGTACAAATCAGATCAAATTAAATTAGATACAAATCGTAAATTTTGCTCCGCGTTATGAGAGGATTAACTGTACTTTCCCGTCGGCTGTTTGCTTTCCCGGCGAGTCTCCACCTTCCCGGAAAAAATATTCCCAGATCAAGACGCTGCCGACTCCGACGCGATCTCTCGCTGGGAGAGCGTTCCGAGAGAGTCCGTTACGATGACTTTTTAACACCGGAGCTACCAGAGGGCTCGAAACGACCCATTTTAGTTCCCCGACGATAGAATTATCGACGCCTTGCCTACCGGTTACTCACTGGACCTCGAACGATTCACCGGCAACCCTTTACACGCGGCTTTTCAAAATAATAAAAATACAAATTCAAGCTAGCTATTCTTAAAGGACAATATATTAAGCAGTTTTAGTGCTCGGTAGGTTTAGTGTTAAATAAATTATTTGCAGAGCTAGCTATGGTAGCCTGATGTCGTCAATATGGTGACATTCGTCCTCAAAGGATGAATAGCTGAAGGTTTCTTTAGCGCCAACGCGTTTTAAGTGAAATCGAGGGCTGATGCCGGGGCGACCCTTAGCTTTTGAAGGATTTATGACAGGGTCTTGGCCTACGTGAGGTCTTGAATAGGGATGCACGAGACTAAACAGAACTGTCGTCAAGCGGTGACAGTTGAGCGCTCTGGGTCATCCAGCTATCGAGAGTGATGAGTGAAACTTGCCAGGGCAGGCAATCCGAGGATGCATTGCTTAAAATTTAAGCCTTGAATAAAGAACTGGAACTTAGTCCTGAAGGACACAGAGATCGACCACTCAGAACAATTACCATACGAAAATCTGCACGTATACGGTAAGTTTTACAGGCGGCTATAATGTCGAGCATGTTTCAGCTTGGGCGAATACGTCGAAATAAGTGTCTCCCACGGGAGAGATAAGCAAACGCGCGATAATCCACGGGAGCGACGATAAAAGAAGAATGGGAAGATTGAATAGGAGCGTGGAAAAAATGCGAGAGGCCTCACCCGGCTGGAAACGGGACCGGCGATAAGAGCCACGGACGCAATGTATGTAATCGAAAAACGACACTGATCTTGTGTAACGACTATCGCGGAGAGGCTCGGCTCCGCTCGCAACACCGTAGGCGTTAACTGCATAACTACCCGTAACCATCTGTTACCGGCGACTCGAGAAGAGAAAGTTTGTTGCAACGAGGTTGACACTCGATATTTTTCTGCCCGTAACGGAACACAGAAACGCGCCTGCTGCGGGGGGTCCGTCCAGAATTCTTGTCCGGATTAATCCCATCTGGACAACCCGTGAACAATCTTCTCGAGGACGCGAACTCCTGGACGAACATCTTTAACGGGAGCGTGGAAAAGGATTACTGGGACCGTTCGCATCATGGTTTGCTAATTGGAACTTAGCCGTGGAGGCACTCAGGCACGGTAAAACTCCTTCTGGACGAGTTTGACAATTATTGGAAGTGCAAAGGATGCTTTCTACTTATTCACCGTGCAAACTGCGTTAGGAATCAAAATCTCAACACGACTGCGCTCTTGCAGCTCACAAAGGATCCCTTTGGCTGCAAGTGCCTCCAGTCTTTGAGATGGTGATTCGCTGGGTCCAGGACCCAGACGTCGGCTTCAAAAGAGAGTCCCTGGTGTCAAAGAGGGGGTGGGGGGAGATCGTGAAACGCGACAGAGCCAGAGATGTCGAAAGACGTGCGTGTGCGGACGACTGAAAAGAGGTCCGAGGAAAGAGGATGACGCGGCGGCTAATGGAAGAGATTTCTACGACAAGTAAGGTCAACCCTGAACCTCGAAGCGGCCAGAACAGAAGATAGTGAGTCACGCGAATCAATATCCCTCCGACTCGCTATTTGCCGTTTCTATTGGCGCGAAAGTGGCGAGGGTACGGCGAATCTGGCTCGCGGACAGATTCTTCCATAGTTTTCACTGGGAAAAACGATTCTCGCCGGACTCGGTTTTCCGGCGAGCCGTTTCCAGCCCGCTCTGCGATTCGGAAATATTCGGAGATCGAATAAAATGGCGGACTTGGTGAAAAACCCGTCGCACCGTTCTATCTGCGATTCTAACCGAGCGAAATTATTGGGTCAATGCGAAAGTTCTGTGTTGTATTTTAATACGGAATCGGGCACGAACCTTTGCGCTGACCTAATATTTTTATATCCGTCCATTTATAGTTGCTTTCCACTTATTTTTACGTGTGAGTAAGCAAGAACAATTGCATGCAAAGAAGTCGATATGTTGTCTCAACATTTTCTCACTGTTTTCTTCTATCGTAGTGGTTAAATTCATTCAAGAGGTACGCTAATAACTTCTTCTCTTTCATATTTCTCTGTTCGTAGATGATGTACTTGTAGAGACTAAATATTACAGCACTCTCCAAGGCTTCGCGTTATTGATTTTTATGTCTAAATTGATTGATAGATTTTATGCATTTGTGGCAACAATCAGTAGCTGTAAATTGAAACAGACGAAAGAGTGTTGATATGTTACTTTTCATTTTACATAAAATTATGATCGTGAAGCAGTTAATGTATCCTATACATTGGAAAAACCGAAATTATTACCGGTAATATATGCAAATATACCGATATTCCGATATTTCGGTTTCTATAACAGTTGGAAAGAAATAACCGAAAAATACCGGTATAAATCCCTGAGATACATTAGTCTTTCTGCCGTTTTTAATGTGGCGCTATTTATTCAAGTGAATCATCAGAAATTGTCTAATTAAATTACGATATTAATACTCTGTGTTAGAATAGCCTCGGGCATCGCCGTCGAAAGGTTAATTCGGAAATGGTTCCGAGGATGTTTGGCGGAGTTAACGCGTTCGCAAGTACAATATTCTTATATTTTTTGCTCGGATGGATCTTTGAAGCAACGGGCGTCTGTATCGCTGTCCGTGGACCGAAACGAAACATGAAATGGGGATAAAAAAGGCGCGAGAGGACAGAGCAGCGATTCGTGGCTGTTGAAAAGCGACCATCGAGGTTTTTGGGCTTGCACACGACGTTTACACCGTGTGTCACACGGTTCACGGTTGCCCATGCCATAGAATATAGAAGGACCCTGACAGTGTTTCAATCGATTAGCGCGCGCCTGAAGGGAGACCCACCGATGAGAGGGGGATCCTATGCAAAACACAAAGCCGTATAAATTTAAATGGCTCGGGTCCAAACGAACCACCGCCGCCCCTTTTCGCCGAGGGAGCGGAGTGCATAGTCGCGGGACATGAAATTACGAAACGCGAAGTATCGCCGGGGACAATGGACGTCGTTGATTGATCATCGAGCTGCCGCGAGAACACTCGCTGGCCCGGTGGACTTGCAGAAATATCAGCTGGACCGCATTGTTCGAAAAATCTTCAGCATCGATCGTTTCAGATCGATAAACTTCGCGAAAGAGCACTCCGAAGTTACTAACAATCTATTGTTAAACATGTTCTTCGATGTTTTGCAAAGTTCAGAGGAGTTCTCAAAAGTTTTTTGAAAATCTAGAATCGAAAATCGTCTTATCGGAGCACAACTAATCTATTTATGTTAGCCAGCTGGTGGAAAAGAACGGCGTTGCCGAAATCTTTCGGGTTTCCGGTTCGCAGCGAGGCTAAAGTCAGCAGGAAAAATGAAATTGACATAATAGGGGCCATAAAAGAGTTAAGGCGTGATACTATAGAAACACGGATGTGTGCGTCGCACAGACGCCGCCAACGTGTTCACATAAACAACGGCAACGTTCTCTCTGATACCTCGGTGCGTTGCTTGCTCACGTGCGAAAGAGAAAGAGAAAGAGAGGGGGAGAGAGAGGCTGAATGGAAGGGAGAAGAAAGAGAATAAGAGAAAAAGAGAGAGGGGGGATGGGGAAAGGATAAAACTCGGGGCGTTTCACTGGATAGAGTTCGAGGACGTAAACAATGGAGAAAAGAACGGGGAAGCGGAGCACAGTGCAAGGATTCAGCTTGCTCGTCTAGATACATATTTTTTCTATGGCCGGACGCAGCAGCGCTCCAAGGACCCCAAATTGAACCGTAGCTCCGAGTTGTCTGCTCTGGCCCCTTTCCCCCCTCCGCGATTACTCAACCAACGGACTCGATATTTTATTCTGAATTACTTAATTAGAACATTTTCTAATGAGACGATATCTGATCGCGTTTAATATCGTGACTGAGAACAGGCGAATATTTATGTAAGCTCTCTCTTTCTCCCTGGAGAGAGAAACCAGGCTTTCAACGGGAAAATCTAGCAGCTTTCGTGGTTAAGGTACAAGGCAACGCTAATGGATTCGTTGTTACATTACAAGGTTAAACGAGTTCGGAGACCTGATTGGCTGAATAAGTAGACACCTCCGTGCGACCGTGCTCGCACAAATAATTCTACTCACGATCGCGATCGGCGGCTACTCTTCCCTCGGTTCCACGTCAAACCGTGATCGAAACACGCGCGGTATGTACTATTTAGGTTTCACCGACGATACCCCTAATTTTACTTGACAAACAATTTTTATCACTTGGAAAACTGACTCTTCGTTCTTGGGTGCTGTTTCCAGAAAATTTTAAAGGACACTTTCTACCGTTGATTAAATTCATTGTAGCACAAGTAGACTGCAAGTATTGATTTTCAGTAATACAAATGCTTGGAAGTCGTAGAGTATTCGGTAAACAAGAGTGTATTGAGTATGAGGATTATGAGCCACTCATTTTCGGTTTCAAAGCCCGACGAGGCTAGAGAACTTCCGAATGGAATTAAACCCGACGAAAGTTTACGAAAGGGGATTATTTACGGAAGAAATGGAAACACAGTCCTTTTATCGACCATCGATGGAGCAAGCTATGCGGCACTAGAATACTTCGATCCACGGAGACGTAAACAAACCGAAACGCGTCGCGTCCATCTTTGCGATATACAACATACCGCGTACGCGAAAAACTGAATAAATATTTAACGCTCGAATTTACCGCCCGCTGTGAAAGAGTCTGTATCTATTCTATATAAATAAACGAGACCCGAGTAAAATCAAGGTGACACCGAAAAAAAACAGTTATCTTGATTCGTTTAAAATTTTCAAAAATTCGATAATAAGAGTAAACACATCGAATTGTTAATTCAAAAAGCAATCCTCTTCTCGCGGCGGAATGACTCGCCGAAAATCGTATCGCCAAGTGTAAACACACGGCTTTCGGTGTACACACACATGCAAAGAGTAAAAACTTCGAAGTATGCGAAACGACAACAGGACGTTTTGACAGATCGCGCCGAGCCACGAGTATTCCCGGCGTGTTCATCGCGATCTCTTCGCCCTCCGACCCGCCGAAAAAAGAAGAAGACTTTTCCTTGAAACACCGTCCTCGCGAAAAGCGCGGAAAACGAACCGCGAGGAGATACACGGTGCGAAAATATAGTCGGACAGGCGTGTGGAGCGTGTCGAGTTCGTGGGTGTATCGCCAACGTAAAACGCAGGTATATAGCGCGGAATGTTTAACGAGTTCGCGGATCGTTGCTTTAGTAATAAAAAAAAATAATGGAGAAATAACGATCTGGCTCGTGTCGCGCTATAAACGTCAACGATTGCAACGAGACCGAGTCTTGTGCAAGGCTGGCAAATAAACATGGAGGGTTTTCCGTTGGGAACGTAAAAAACTTCCGAAACATAACCTAGAAAAGAGTGTGGGTCGCACGGACGCGCGTTATTCGCGAGCCGCGGCGGCGACCGTAACACAGTCGCACCGGAACGTTTTTCGTGAAGGTGCCGGACGAATTTGTCGCGCACAAGCTAGGTTATGTTGAGAAAGATACTGTAGCTTTTTCGACAATTAATATGTCTCACTCTCGATGCATCTATCATAATATATCTTCAGAGAAATTGAACCATTCGTCACGTTTTATTCATATATTCGAATATATAGTGTTCGAACACTGGGTTCACGAAAGGCATTCGAATATTTTTAATTTATCATTGTTGACATTATAAAGGTGGATGGAATTATTCAATATGTATTATATTATTTAAAAATGTCTAAATGTTTGGATAGGCACATTCTCATTACTTTTCTAAAGTAATGGTCACCCTTAGTGCTCCGCGAACATAGTGTTAAGACAGGGGTGTCAAGAATGTAAATACGCACATACGCGTAATCAGCCGCGAATGAGTTAAAGAATGGGGAAGTAGAAAAGAGATATACCATGTCGGCCCCCAAATCCTTCATGTCGCAGTAAAGAAAAAGATCCCCCGGTGGTTTCATCCAGTCGCCTGTGCTCGTGCCCGCTCCCTGGCCGTACCCTACACCGAAACTCTCCACCGTCTCCAAGGTACCCTCGGCACGGCGCGTCACCTCCGAGAGATTCACCGTTAACCCCGTGGTACACAGACAACGCGACGGAAAAATTCGACACACACTGTTTCGCACGCACTGCTGCTTCTGCTACCCGCTGCTGCTATATCCCCGGCTATCCCCAGCGGACGAGGCTATCTTCGAAACGAAGAGCGGCGAAGGCGACGAAAACCCGCGGAACAACGCCGTGGAGGACGCCTCTCGCCAAAGAAGAAGAAGAAACAAGAAGGCCGGAGACAGGGGCCGGATCACACGGCTGGTACACGGTCGTGTGCGTGGACGTGAACTGTAGAACGTCGTCGGGTCGTCGCGGCGGGGCGCGTACGCCGATTCAGCCGGCACTGAATATAATACACACCACTCCCGGTTTGTTTTCACGTTCGTTTTTCCTCTCCGAAACACACGGCTACAGACGGACAGACAGACAGACGACAGGCGAACAACAGACAGAGACGGACCACCACCACCACCACCACCACTACCACCTCTCGCGGAACAGAGCACAGCACACCGCCCCGTTGAACAATACGAAACACGGCACACCACGGAGACGACAGTACGCGCGAGAGGGAGAGAGAGAGAGACAGAGCGAGAGAGAGAGAGAAAGAAAAGCGTTCGGCCGCCTGTCAAACAGTTCGACACCTCCCGGGTGCCTCGATGCTGCCACTGCTACCTATGCTCCTCTCTTCTTCTTCTTCTTCTTCTTCTTCCTCCTCGTCCTCCTCTTCTTCTTCTTCCTCCTCCTCCGCCTCCTCCACCGCCACCGCCGTCGCCACCTCCTTTCTCCTCTCGCGCACTTTGCACACTCACTACGCGAATACGCGTTTATTTACAGGAGGGAGCGAGTCGATTAGCGCCGTTCTATGACTCGAAGTTCACGTCCGTCCTGGCATAATCACGGTAGACGACGCGTGGTTTAGATCTCGGCCGTTTGAAAGAACGCGAGGCGTCGTCGTACGAGCACCGTGTGCCTTTTGCGCTGACTTTTTTAACTTTAGCCGCCGCCGCCACCGCGCGTCTCTCTCTCCTCTCGAATTTTCGTTGACCGGCCTCTCTCCTTCGACAGAGACTGCCCTCCTAACCGAAACAAAGAACGACGCTCGAGCCGAGCGCCCTCTGCCGAAAGCCCTGCCAATCGTGCTCCGTTTCGCGAACACCGCCAACCAATCAGCGATCGCCTCGCTCGCCTACCCACCGTCTGTCCACGTTCCGACGACCTCTCACGGCGACCGGATGAAAATTTGATCGCGCTTAATGAATGTACCTGACCCGAACAGACCCGGGTAGAGAAACAACGTTGTCTTTCTACACGTTTACCTATCGACGCCCCGATTTATTATTTCTTTGCTCTCGATCCCGAACAAATCATTGTTCAGCCTGACAAACGGTTATTCTTAAGATCGATCGAAACAGTCGAATGTTATGAAAGAAAATTTGCATTGTTACACCCGGGAATCATGCCACCCAACTCTTCTCAAAACTCAATTCCAAGCAACAGTGGAGATCCTTGTTGCGAAAAGCGTCACGGGAATACTGAATTTGTTAAACGACCAAATTCTGACCCTGACACAATTCACGGTAGACTCTTGCACGCCGAGTAGACTTTCTATCTAGTACATTGCTCGCTGTTGCTATCAGCGGCCGTGATATTCCGAAATTAAATGAGATACAAATGGTATGACAACATTGGACGAGATAACGTTGGAATTGCTAACGGTGCACTTCTAAATTTTCGATTGATTTTAAATTGAACTATGAATTTCATCTAAACTTTTTCTATTCTATTATATTATTCTATTATATTGTTCTATTAATTGTTTTCTATTGTATAAAGATAGTAGAGGCTGATTCTCCATAGTGAAACAAGACGGAAATCAGAAGTAACGAAAAGGCAACTTCTGCTTAGCTTTTAAGTTATTAACAATTGAAGACGTCAATTAGTCTCACGTGAGCCAGCTCTGTGTCTTTGTGAATAATAACCGAAACTGAAATCGCAATTGATTAATCCTTCATTTTCGTCCTTTATACAATAATCACCCCTTACATTTTCTCCCACCTGTTGCCATTACACGGCAACATATTAGAAGAAAATAATCTTTTTCCTATTGTTGAGACTTGATTTTGCATAAAACAAAAACATGGTACATCGCGTACATTGTGCTACTTTCACAATGATAGATCCTACAACTTTGCTACATACGATTAGAACAACTGATGGTATACTTGTGCTTACCTGTCCATTTCTGAATTGTTGTTGTTGTTGTTGTTGCTGTTGGTGATGAAAAAGGGCAACTTGTTGCTGGGCTGTTATTTGGTTATTGAGATAGACCAAGTGTTCTGCACCAGGTGCTCCGCTCTATAAAATACAGAAAAATTTGGTTTGTTAAAGCTGGTATAGCAAAATACAATAGGACTCGAAATAACGCGATTAATAACAAGTTATTGCGCGAATTTTACTATACACGTTTATAGCATACTACTCACTTTCAGTTGCATGGGATGTATTTCGTAAGGTAGATGAACATTGTTCATGGTTTGTAGTCCCAGTTGTTGTGGTTGGTTTTGCTGAGGTACACTCAGTTTGGTAATGGGATATTTCCACTTTTCTGGATTCTGTAAGCCAATCAAAATCACACTTAAATAAACGAACAAATTAATAAATTATACTTTGCAATATTTCTGGAGAGAACACTCTTTCGACAAGTACATTATAACATGGTAACTAGACTATAGTAGGTGTCATTTAAAACAGTAAAAACATTGGAAGAATTTAAAATACTGTTATATTACTTTCAACCTATTAAAAACATATTAAGAGAGAAAATAAATTTCTATTTCATATTCCAGTTTATTTCAATTCAGGTAGAAAGCTTTTATTTTGTATAAAGATCTGCCATAGCTTACAAAGTCTCCAGGACTATGAAACATGGCAAAAATATGTACTGTCTTTTTAAGCAATTTTTTATCATGTTTATCTAGGATGTTATACAGGGTTTTATCACAAAATATAGAGATCAGTGCAATTTGATATACCCACATTATCAATGATAGCATCGTCCGCGAGGGCCCAGGCTCTTGGAGCTTGTTTGGTTTGAAAGGTCGAAGACTGGGCATTAAATTCTGGTTCAGTGGGCCGTTGGAACACATAACCAACCATGGCGTCGTCCTGTGTTCTGCTTACTCCCATCTGATGTGTCTGACCAGGTTGAATACGCATACTATCGCCACCAGCCATTACTTGTCCGCATTGCTCTGCATCCTATCAAGAACAGAGACAACAATTATTGCCAAAGCGTACGTTACACAAACAATCCTATAGAAAGACGCATTGCGGTAAAGAGATGCAAGAGACAACATTTATATTGATTGTTAATCAATACACGATATAAAACAATTGCAATCGGTATTATTTATGATTAATATGGAGTACACAAATATTGATCTTTATCTCATAAATAAGTAACAAGGTTTTCACAAAACAGATTCGTCACGACGTAGAGACTCGGTCGCAATCTACACCTTTGAACCGCTACAATGAAACAGAGCAAAAAGACAGCGTTGCTTCAATTTGATTGTTGGGCTCAATTTAATAAACGCAACCCAAACATTTTCATTTCTATAGAATATATTCTGCCATGATGGATCAAACAAAGCACAAGCATATGCAATATCCATGCATATGCACAATGGAGGGACCCTTTTCCGATGTTCCAGACAACGGAGCGGAGCTCCGCTATCTCGATCCCCCGCGTATCAACCGAAAATACGCGCGACACGAAACAATACGATCACGTGAACGTTCGAATTGACGTTCCGCGAACGGAGAATTCCCGTCTCCGCGACACGTGAGATAGGTTATGATATCCCCGATCGGCCGTAAAAACGCTGCTGTCAAGCTCGAAATATCCGCTTGTACGTGCGTCGATCGTCGGAAAATCGAAACGGAAAAATAAGTGAGAAATAGATGCGTACCGTGGGTATATGTCCGTTAGCGGAAGGATGGTGTAATTGCACGGAAGGTGCCGGTTCGCCCGCAGCACCAGCGCTACTCGCACCGAGCCACTTCATCGTTCTGTCAATCTGTATCGCTGCCACGGACACGATCAACGACGACTCGACGAATAAGAGGAACCTTCGCCGTGAAGGTTAGCTCGGTTAAAACCGGCGTCCGGAGCCAAAGGTAGTGGATCGTCCGCTACGTCTGTTCCGCGAGCATGTTCCAACGGCGCGCGACCCTTCAACACTGTCGCATCTCCGCTGTTTCCACGACGACGACGACAACGACGGCGACGACGGCGATGAGGGCGACGACGATGCCGATGCCGATGCCGACAACGAACAAAACAGCAACGGGCGAACAACGATCAACCGTAAAAGAGAAAACCTTCTTATTTGTTACGGATACGATATTACGATGCCGCGCGGATCGACGAACGCCAGACACAGGAGAAGCACACAGCAATGGCAGCTGGCCGCGAGCGGTGCTGCCGGATTTTTGACAACACTGCCGGACGATACGAAAAACGAAACGAGAAACACAAAGGGAACCGTCGAACGGACGCAACTCGCTCTCTAGTCTACTCGGTCTTTCGGGTTTTACCGAACGACACGGCCGCAACGACCGACCGCCCGATCAAACTGAGGGGATGTAGGAACGGAAAAATAATTGAAACATACGAAAAACGACAATTGCTTGTTCATCGATGGGCCGATCGCTCGGAAGTAAGGGGTGGGCAAACCCCGGGGCGCGGGGATGGTGACCGGAGAAATCGGGGAAATTCGCGTCGCGTTGTCTTGGATGCTTCTTTTTCTTTTTCTTCTCGCAAATTCGATCGAATTAAATGGTGGTATATTCTTTTTCCATGGGAGCTCTCTCTCTCTCTCTCTCTCTCGGCGACCGGAGGTGTGCTGAGAGTCGAGTTCGAACTCTGATGTTATTCAAACCCGGTCACAGTTTGTCGTGGAGCGTCGCGTTTTTTTTTTTGGTCACACACTAAATTCCCGTAAAACTAACGCTTAAAATACACTATTCACAGATATGTACAACGAAGTACAGGCCCACAATGTGCGTCCACCGGCGTATACGCGTGTTTCGCGCGCAAGGATGCTGTGCGATTTTTGGATGGGGTCCAGGGAGGGACTGGCGGGGAGGGAGGAGCGTAAAGAAATAACCAACCCGCGTTTAGAAATACCGCGACACGATGCAGAGCTGATACGTTATTTCTGTCAATCTCATGCTCTTTTCTATCCACAGTCTTTCGGATTCGAACTGTATTACTTTCACCAAGCACAGATTATCCGTCGACGACACTGAGATGTCGACTTGAGAAATGTTCGTATGGTTCGTCCGGCGTTAATCGTCCGTTCACAATTCGCACGACGCAGTGCTCTCGAAGTGTCAAGATTCTAGGTTATACGACCGAATCATGCATGGAGTGGATAGATAGCGGTGTTCCATGCTAGAATCAACCGTACCATTTTTACCGCCATCTAATACAGCGGTCGCGTTCTAAAATTAGGTAATTATCCGCGATAGAGTAATGCGTGTTCGATCAGTTTGCGAATGCTAATCAACTTTTCGTTGTACTTCCACGCGTCCGATTACGTCGAAATCTAAGTTAAGTATACTTATACTTATAAGTGTACGGTTCGTTTCCGATGGTTCTCGCACGTTGTGAGGACAGCTTTATTTGTAATAGCGGCTTCCCAGCGCTATAGGATGAGCGTATCCGCGAATTAGGATACTTCGCGACCGCCTCCGTGTAAACTGTTCGTAATACGTATATATGTATGTATGTTCGCGAGGATTGTAATTCATGCTGGACAGTACTTGCTATGTGAAACTCTGGTTAATGACTGTAGACTGTAGAAGCTACACATGAAACAGATCAACCTGTCAACTGAACGCAGGCTGCCTTGTTCCTATGACCACGTTAGACGATCATGTATGCGTTTTTATCGCACGTTTAAGTGACCCGTGCATAGTAGGTGCTGAAGTTCATGGTAAGACTGTGTTTCGTACCACCCAGTGATTTCACAATGTTTTCTTTTCCCACACACCGAAATTTTGCATATGTCAACTAAACATTATCCACATACAGTGATATTTTATGTTTCGCTTTGCTGTTTGTTTTATTTGTCATGGTACTTGACAGAACAGCCGTAACTCATTCGTTGAAAGTAGCCGAACGATCTTGAACGAACAGAATTTCCTCGGTTATTCAGTTTTGTTTCGTAAAGAGTGATTTGTTTTGATGCGAGTTCTTCGATTATGTTATAAATTCGACGATTTTACGATGTTTTTCTGTTCTACACATCAAAACCTTGCATGTGTTAACATTACTCACTGATAATATACATTATATTTTGCTTTTTATTTTACCTGTTATAATATTTTATAGAACAGCATAATTTATATGTTGAACAATTGTAAACAAGAACTTTTTAGAATTTTTTCTGTCACACATTTTTATTTCGGAACGTTGTTTCAATGTATTTTTGCACTGATATCTTTTAAAACATGTTATCACTTGTTTCATGATAATTGCTACATACAGTTTTGTCTGTTGAGTTCTCATTGATAAAGTGGCTTCATTAAGTGCAATTCCTACTGTTATTGTGAAGCAATAGAACATGGTACATTTCATTGTTGTATTTTAATTATATCACGCATTACTCGAATTATGTTGTCAATGGACAGCAATGAATCATTCTAAAATATCTCTATTTTATGATCAGGGATAGCGTAATGTACATAGTGAATCCTATACTCCTGCTACCACAATATCAAATGGCACCATTTTGGTCGGGACGACCTGGCTGGTTGGGAAAAGTAGGAATAGCGTTATTAGCTACATGGCTTTTGGTACTAATCGTGTCGGTATCGCATATCTTTAAGACAAACAATTTATCGGCAAACAATGAGAGTCCTACAAACAAGGAGAATGCTCAACGTTTAGCTCAAATGATGAACGACTTTGAAATTCTCAAGAGGCAAAATGAAGCATTGAAAAACATAGTTTTAGGGTAAGTATGAAAAAGGAGTTACCAAGAAATGTATGTTCATTCGGAGTTGAAAGCAAAGAGACTGGCGATCTTTTCGTTGTACAGGGTACCGTTATTTTCAGAGAAAAGTCAAAATCCATTCACGGAGACCATCTAGGCTCGATACACGAGAAACTAGACAAAGTTTCTGCTTACGATGATTTAGTAAATGATCAAGATAATTCTAAACATGGTATCCCTTCGCTGGAATACGAGGAGCTGCGCAGAAGGATAAGAAACAATATACAAGAAACATGGTAAATATAACGTAAAAGACACTTTTTGTACATATATTCTAATTATTAAGAATATTATATATAATACCTTAATTCTTGAGATAGGTATTATGTTAGCGCGGAATTAAATAAACTTAGAAAATCAATTGACAAACCGAATTATGAGCAGAAGGAGAAAAAAATTCAAGATGTAATAGATAATGTTTGGGATCATAAAAAATCTCTGATAGTGGACATTGATAGATTAACAAGAGCAGATGGCTACAATGAATGGCGTAAGAAAGAGGCAAAAGATTTGACCGACCTTGTACAAAGAAGGTTCAAAGCTTTACAAAATCCTAGTGACTGTAGCAAAGCGAAAAAATTGGTGTGCAGTTTGAACAAAGGCTGTGGATTTGGATGTCAGGTAGAAACATACATCGATAAAGAAATAAACATGTGGTGGAAGAGCCGTGTATGAAATTTTTCTGAATTTCAGATCCATCATATTACGTATTGTTTCTTGGTAGCTTATGGTACAGAACGAACATTGATAATCAAATCCAAAGGATGGCGGTACCATAAGGATGGCTGGGAGTCTGTTTTCAAGCCTCTCAGCGATACATGCCTCTCTACGAATGGAGCGTCCCATGCTAATTGGCCCGGTGACTCTACTAAGCAAGTGATCTCATTGCCGATCGTAGATAATGTTTATCCAAAACCAAAGTTCCAACCACCGAGCGTACCTGCGGACTTAGCTCCGAGACTGGAGAAACTTCACGGACATCCGTTAGTATGGTGGGTTGGTCAAGTTCTAAAGTATTTAATGCGACCTCAAGAACACGTGCAAAAGACGTTGGAGTTTGCGAAGGAGAGACTCGGTTTCGAGAAGCCTATCGTCGGGATTCACGTGAGGAGAACGGATAAGGTTGGAACCGAAGCAGCTTATCACGACATAGACGAATACATGGTTAAAGTTGAACAATATTACAATCAACTTGAGACGAAACCGGAAGTGAAGAGAGTCTTTTTAGCTAGCGACGATCCGAAGGTAATCGCGACAGCGAGAACTCGTTATCCGAATTATGAAATAGTTGGGGATCAAAAGATTGCTGAAACAGCGTCGGTCGCTAGACGATACTCGGATTCTTCTCTGCAAGGAATAATTATAGACATACACCTTTTATCGGAATCCGACTATTTGGTATGCACATTCAGCTCACAAGTGTGCCGCGTGGCGTACGAGTTGATGCAAACTTATTATCCAGATGCCTACAATCGGTTTACTTCGCTTGACGATATTTACTATTACGGCGGTCAAAATGCGCACCCGAATCGAGCTATTTTAGATCACAAACCGAAGAAAAGCGGGGAAATCGAACTGAAAGAAGGAGATTTGATCGAGGTGTTCGGGAATCATTGGGATGGCTATTCGAAGGGGCACAATACCAGAACCAGCATGACTGGTCTATTTCCTAGTTTTAAAGTAAAGAATCCCGTGGACGCTGTGGAGTTCCCGAAATATCCGAACGTCCCCTTACACGAGAATAAAAATGAGTAGACCCATTTTGAACCTGTAGTGATCTTGAAGATGTTCGGATTGCTTGCGAAATGATATAACTTGCCTTTGTATTCAGATTGTTGAAAGCAGTATAAAAAAAATTATGGATACGTATATATTTTATTACTAGCGAGTGACAGTTTTTAATTTCTATAAAGTGAAACTATCGCGAGTTGTGAGACGAGGACGTATAAGTTATGTTTTATATGAATCTATTCGTTGAATTTTAAGAAGATCGTAGAACAATATTGTGCAAAATAAAATTATAGAGAATTCCGTGTAAATTTACGATCTTCTTAGAAATTGAACTAAAGACAGAGAGCATTTACAAAACTTCGAAAAACATGCAATATACTCGGAAAGCTGTTGTGCCAATGCATTTCATTCTGTACGAATTACACATGATGGCGAGCCAATGTTTGCATTAACTAGAAAATACATAACGAAGTCAATTTTTATATGTTGTAGTTAGTAACTCAATGTCATTAGTAAATCTCACATCTCTTGATAAAAAGAAGGCTTGCATTTCCGATTTATTGTCACAACGTACAATTGGTACATAAGATACGCAATATGAAAAATAATGTATGTAAATGACAGTTTTTTGATGACATTAGAGCTTATACAATACGCATAACAAATAATGCATAAATTACGTATAACAAGCATAAAATGCATAGACATCGAGCTGGGCTTGAGGCCTATCTTATAGATTTAAGAATGTTTCCTGTATACATATTGTAATATATTTTATACTATACACCAAACGCAAATGAGAATTGTTACTATATTACGAAATCTGACTTTGGTTTTTAATAAATATTTAATTCATCAAGTTTATACCTCCTTTCAATCTTAATCATTAGAAAGTACAGTTAGTCCGGACAGAAATAGAAGTGAAATGTGTACTACAATGTAGGACAGAGCCAGTATATCGAAATGTGCTTTCGTATTTGTTCGTTTATTGTTTGTTTACAGTACTTGTTTTTTCAAATCAATTGAATACAATGAAGTCAGCGTCGAATAGTTAAAAGTTATGTCTTGAACTGAGCCGAATATAAATTGACATTTAGAACATGGTACATAATCATGTGCATTTTCAAAGTGCGCAGATGGTTTCAAAATATCAGACAAAATTAGTATTTTTATATTAATTTAGTGCGACTTAAATTTATGGTTTGAATCGTGTCCCCGCAATTACCAGTTGTGTAAAATGACTTGATCACACATTCACGGTCTGGTATATACTTGATCGCAGCTTAATTACGTCAAATTCGACGTACAGGATCAATTTTTAAGGAATGGCACAAATATTTCGTATGTATAAATTCGAGGTACCGATAGTAATTCGATATTATGGAAATTACAGTCATCAGCAGAGGTTAGAATCACGAAATTATATATGTAACTACATATCCATATTCTACTGAACAAATCATTTATTTTTGAAAGGAATTTTGTTTTTGATAGATCCAAAAGCAACTATTACGATACATTGCATGTTTCTACGGACGCAACACAAAAGGAAATCAAAGATGCGTTCATAAAATTGTCGAAGAAAGTATGCTGGTATTTTTGTAATTGCTCAAGTATCGTTGTTACGACGCCTAACAAGTTTTAAAATTATTAGATGCATCCTGATTGCGGTATTGAAGGAAATCACTCAGAATTTGTGAAAATTAATGAAGCTTATTCAGTTTTGAGTAAACGAACCACAAAAAGAGATTACGATATGAGTTTAAAATACAATTATACCTATACACAAAATCCCCATGTAGCTCAAAGTCGAAATCGCCAAGGGTATAAACATATACAATTTTTCTTTCTCAATATTTATCGTTGTAGAAATTTTTAATAAGATGTAAAAAATTCATTTGCAGACCATATAAAACGTATGCAGACTGGGGATTCGTAGATCCTAGTCAACACAGAGAGTATAATCGAAAGCAAGCGAGACAAGTGGTGCTGGGCTGCATAGTTCTGATATTAATTGGAACATTTGTTCAATCCATGTTTATTCAAAGAACTCTAGTCTTCAATAGACGAATGGTATTAGAAAGAAATGCAAGGTATGCAGCAGAATACGAAAGGCTCAGAGAAGTAGCTAAACACAGAACAGTGGAAGAGCAATTACAAAGCATCGATGACTTGCATGAAAATTTTAAATTTGATCAGAAAAACAAATAATGTAGTATAATTCGCTACTGAGATTGTAGTTTCTTTAAATTATTTTGTGTGATGTAGATAATTTGAACGTGTAAATTTGATGTCCAAAGACATTGTACATACTATACTGTACAGGGTGTTTAAAAATTAATGGTCATCCATTGTAAGAGTGAATCTACACTTCTGGATTGGTGGATACTTGTAAAAGAAACTAGCCACAAAATTGTTTACACCAAAGAAAATTGTTGTTAAAGTTCGTTTTTACATCAACACCTTCTACTCATCGAAAAGAGAAAAAGTTTGAAAGGTACCATACATCGTAAACAAATAATTATTGAGATACAAGCTGTTGAAATTTTTGTAAAACTTGATTGTGTGGAGTTATAGGTACTTACAAATTTTGCAGAATCTCCTGAATAGAAAAACAAACTTAAACAAAAATTTTCTTTGGTGCATATAAACAATTTTGCGGCAAGTTTCTCTTACAAATGTCCACCGACCCAGAGACGGATAATCATTAGTTTTTATGTGTACAAGATTATAAACACTGTGCACTTTATTATTAAGATAATTTATATTGTAAATTATTGCAACTGAAGTACGTATAGAGGTGCCAGTTTTGGCATTTTACCCCTTTTTTAACAAAATAAAAAATTTTTACTAATTGAATGGTACCATTCAATTACGTAATTAGTAGAAACAAATGGAGAGCAGTTTGGACTTCATTGATTTCGAGTGAGGCAGAAAGGATTTGCAGTCGGTTTCGTTTGCATAAAATTTTGTATATTTCGTGTCGCATAAACTTTAAAAGGAATAGTTATAACGTGTAAGATAATTTACGAAGCATAAATTACTACATCTAAAACATGATCTGTAGTCGACTCCTAGAGAGAGCACATTTATCGCCTACCACCGTACAGTGGTAATATTAAAACTATCTGAATCGAACCATATTACATTCTACATGCGCGCATATTTTTACAAAATAGAATAGTCATGAATCTATACTTTGGAAATCTTCCGTATAAGACATTGTACAAGTAGTATATATCCGCAATGGATCGTCGCAAGACACCCTTTTTTTCTCGGAAATCGTCGCTCAATGATTTTTCGTACAAAAGTGATAAATAAATAAGGGGAACCTTAGAAAAGTAGCCGCCGAGAAACGTGTACAGTGTGTTCTCAAGGGTGCGTTTCTCGGAGTCGTTCTGAACATTTGGGACAATTACCGAAAAAGTCATGCCACCCTTCACAATTTCTTAATGTAGCTAACAATCGCCGTGTGCGGAAGTGCCGGTGAAAATATCGGTTTGCCATCTTCGTCGACATATTCTGCATAAGGTAGCGTATAGATCTGTTCGAAACCGAGTCCTGTACACAGTTTCCCCGAGAAGAAGGACGAGCAATCAGCGCGAATAATGTGGAATCCTTTCTCCCTTCCGATTTCCCTGCAAAGAAAACAAGCGTTAACATTTTGCATTCACGTGGGAAGACAAGAGGAAAATTTCAATCTTATCTTATATCTTTTAAAAGAAAAGATGTTTTAGGATAAAAGGTGCCCCTTTTAATCAAATCTATGGACTTTATCAAAAAAATTAATAATTTTTTCAACAATTCGTTTCTTAATACCGTTTATCTATATCTTAAAAAATAGGATAGAATTTTCAGAGGTTTATCTTATTATTTTCCGAATATTCTTGTTGGAAACATCATTTTTTGACGCAGTTTAACACATTAGCTACCGGAGCTAGTCTTTAACTGATTCTAACTAATAATCTCGAAAGAAGTCGTTGGATAATACTACTGAAGAAGTTGTCGCCATTGAACTGTTCGTTAAAAAATTCTCAATTATTCATGTGTGATCTTTAAAGGTCTGCTAACCGGAAGATAGGATATTAATATTGCAACTAATTACGCTATTGAAAAAATTAATCGTTATGCCTACATCGTCTTTTCCAGCAGAGCCTTGGCGATTCCTTTGCCCCTCCAATTGGTGTCCACGGAGATTATCCTGATTTCGAGGGTGTTCAACCCCCGGAAATTTCCATCCTGGTTCACGTTCCTGTCCACGTAGTTCAGTAGCCTGAGGATCTTCTTGAATTTTGGATTTTTACAGGTGAGTATGTATTCCGGTTCGTCTTCGGTTGACGGTTCCATTTTTCCTGCGCATCGATTGAATAATGCAACCGTGTAATGCAACCTTCGGGTGTGTATTCTACAGGATCTTATCTACTTTGCAAAACAAAGTTGCACATCGTCTCGCATACCAAGAAGACAGTAAGTTTGCGTAACACACGTTGGTGCATTGACAATGAATATGTAGCATTTAGAGCGATGAAAAATAAGAGATAATAATAATAATAAGAGATAATGACTCGACCGCGTACTCCGTTGTATGCGTCTAATAAGAAACATTGTTGCAAGGTTGAGATACAGTTGACACGCAGAGTACTCGCAAAATTATGCAACGGTCGAGGAGGAAGAGCTCGTTGAAGAAAAATAAGTATAAAAATAGATGAAGACGTTTTTTAAGTTCCGACTCGCGCGTCAGTCTCTCGCTCGCCTTTTCTATGTACTTGTGATTCGAAGTCGATTTTTTAAAATTCGAAGGTCGGTACGAGCAAAATTGCATTCTACACTTTCAATTCACTTTCGCCCGGAGAACGATTTCGGAAGCACCCTGTATACAATGCGCTAGCATGTTGCACAGGTGAACGGCGATCGGCCATAGATTCTGTTTCTAAAGGTCTCTAATTACCATAAAGTATACGATTTCCCGATGTTACTTAGTTGCAACTGTTGGAGCGCGATTAAAGTCTCATCCGTTTCGATCGTATCAAATTTCAACGATCTTTATCGGCAACGATTAACATCGATTACAGCGCAATCAAATGATATCGACACTTAATCGTTCGGAACGCAGAAATTAGAGGCGTCGAATCGGCGCGATTACCAAACCGATCGCCGATAAGTTCAATTAGCGGTTTGAATTTTTCAAGCGTCTCAAGGATTGGGCGGTAGTTACGAGTCCGTTGGTATGCTCTTATTGTTACCCGTTTTTAACCGGTCTTTTTTTGTCGCAGCGACGCGCGGCTCGAGCCCATTTTTTCCAATCTCAATAACGCACGGCTAACTGGACCTGCTGATAGCGTAACGTAATTACCGCGAGATTGCGACAACCGGTAGCGATTAATAAGCCTCACAGCTCTTGCTCGGTATTCTCATAACAATTTATGTAACGTTTGTGCGGTACCGTTTTGCCGTAGGTGTGTCCGCCACCTCCCTCGCGGGCCGATTTTTATGAGATAGAGAACCGACGCGACGCCGACGACTCTTTACGCTGTGTGTATGCGCGGAGTAAAAATCTGTTCGTCTGCCTCCAAGGTCCTGCCATCCGAGAGATCCTCGTTATCTATCGCGCGGATCTATTCGACGACGAAGAAGCCAATGCCGCGGCGTCCTTCGGCTACGAATCGAAGAGATATTTTTCCGGCTCGTGTCGATAATGTTCGAGAATCGGATGCAAAATTTCGCGCGCCATCAAACGATTCGTCATCGCTTCGTGCTCGCAGAACATTTTCGTTCGGCGTGTCATCGTTTCCCGCTGAGAATAACACGTTCTCGGTACCCGGACCGTATTATTAACCCAGATACATCGACACCAGCGTAAACAGTCCCGTGCTGCATTCAACTTGCCCGTTAACCCTTTCAGACCTCGACACCGTCGGCTTTTAGCCGAGATTTTTCGCCTAGATGAAACGCTGTCCAAACAACGCGCATATTAAACTGGACAGGCTATTTCAATTATCAGAACATATAGGACCACGAGTAATTTGTAGATTGCCGATCCAAAATGAAAACTTTGCGCATCGACTACGCGAAACATTTGTATTCTTGCGTTCTTCTCCTACTCGTTTGCGGCCTTGTGATTCACGTATTCATTTTATGTATTTATGGTATTGACACATTTTTCAAATACATGAAAACGTGTATATTAGCAAGCATGAATAACAATTTACTCCATTTATACTATAAGGAATTTTCTAGTTGATGGATTGGATTTTTCGTTGTCCTGACTTTGCTAAAGTAATCGTTTGCATAAGGTCCCGCAGTCTAATCATGTGTAGACTTGCAGGAAACATAAATTTTCTTCATTCATTTCATTTATATGTATAGGACGTTTAACGATAGGTGGAAGAAAGTATAAGGGATGATTCTTCGAGGCAACACAAGACAAACTTGTACTCTTGAGAGAGAAGAATTTTTCGTACGAAGGGTGCTTACCATTAAGCGTGACGCCCACAATGGCGCCACTGGTGGAGACCGCCATGAGGCTGAGGTTGTTCTCCATGGTGGAGGTGCTGCAATAGTCCTCCAGCTCGAGGCAGGTGCTGTCCTCGCTTTCCGGTATCAGCTGGATCGAGTGATTAAGCGGTTCGTCCCTGAAGAAGAACCGTCTGAGGAACTTCAGTATCCTGAGTTTGTCGTCCTTCGTGACGGTCTGGATGTGGTAGTCCATGCCGACGGGTTTCGGCTCCGTTGAATCCGCCAGCTGTAACACATCGTGTAAGAATCACCGTTTCGGTCTCGATCATTTCAGAGATCATTTTCTTTTCTGCGCGGACGACGCCGTTGCTCGTACGGAACCGGAAATCCAGTACGATCCGGTCCGTCTTTTACTGGAGCACGTGTGACACGGCTGAACAATGCGCGGCCGTGTCTGATCGTTGAAAGTTCTCGGTTACAGTATATCTTGCGACACAGCCAGTATGTATGGTAAATGTAACCCAATCCAACAAGAGGCTGGAACAACATTGGCTGTTTTCGCGGCGACGGGAATTGAATTAGCGCTTTCACACACGCGACAATTAACGTGGGCCCGTCGTAGCATCGCGCCGCGGCCTGTGCCGCAATTCGCGTTGCGTTCCCGTTTCTGCTGCGCTTTATCTCGATCGGTCCTCTTAGACCGCGGTTATACTGATCGCGATTGTCAATAATCGTCTCGCTCGTTTGTACGTGTTTGTGAGGCGTCCGAACCGTCTCCGCGAGAACCCATTCGACCAGATCGCATTGGAACAAATAACATCTTTTCCATTGTTGAGGCTTTTGAGATTCAGGCGTTTCGCAATATTTCCGCAAATCATGTACTCTATGAATGATTTCGCTAGTACTGATCAACAGAGAGAGTACCGATATTTCGCAAGTTATAGAAGCTACATAGACATTTAGTTTTCTTTTTAGAAGAATGTGTATGTATTGTTATCGACTCGCTAAAAAGACGAAGAGACAGTTTCATTAGTGTGCTGCAATTAATGAGGACAATTTTCATTTTGCATTAAGATCGGCAGCTTATTAATGAGAATCGTATTCAGCATAACCACAGCCTAACGCTATCAACGTGGTCGTGTACGTACGCTATCGTTGATCTAGTTTCATGCAATGATTCACAACGGTTAATAAGACCGCGTCGCGGTTCCATTTTCATTTCGACGACAATAGCAAAGAATTCGCGCGATTCGCTCCGGCTATTTTCCATCCCATCGAACGCTTGTTTACATAATTCCCTGAAGATTATGTACCGTAATGGCACCTGTATTTTTGATTACATCACGTCAGAGAGACGGATCCGGCGGAAGATAAAGTTTCAGCCGGTACTCCTTCCGTAATTAGCTTCCCTTAATGACCCCTCATCTTGTCTTCTATCAAAGCCAGAGACGAGTACCGTTTCAATGCTATCAACGAACTCGTTCTTCTGCTCGATCAAATGGCCAATTATAATTCTAATAATCGTACATTGTTTCGCTCGCAATTGCCGGCGCATTGTACAGTCATCCTCCCGATGTACGGTGCCGCGTGATTTTGGAGGCCGCCGAAGATAATCGATTTGATTTCGAATCGACCGCGGGCTCCTCGAAGTTTCAAATAATTTCAAATGGTTCTTACCGCGCTGTAAACTTTCGAAAAATTGGCAACAGGCTTACCGTGTACTTGGAAACTTTCTGGACATCGTTCGCGAAATGCGTGAACGCTTTGGCAACGCCGATGCCAGTCGAATTCTCGAGATTAGTGGTCCGTATGGCGTCCATGGTGAATATTCGGTGAAGTTTACCCGCGAGTACTCGATCGTTTGTATATTTCTATGAAAATTTCGGCACCGATTTACGATTCGAACATCCGATGGGTCACTGAATGTAGCGCACCGGGGACTACGCCAATAACACACGATGCTCGTTGTTGACGTCGAGGTGGTAATCCAACACTGCGCTTTGTGATAGGACGTCGTCTGTCTTATATACGCTCAGATCAGGCAAAAGCCGCTCTTACAGGGACAGGCGAATATAGTTTAGGAAGCTTGCGAATCGCCAGCAACGCAGTCGATCCCCACGCCCTCCGTGTTCCTCTTCTGCCGATTTTTCAATCGGAATATCGAGTTGACCGTTCTATTTTTCCAAGGAAACTCGCGTTTCCAAGTCGGTTCGCTTAGCCTCTAGAGCTGGAAACCGCGGTGGCTCGACGCGCGTGTATTCAACGCCATTTTCTCTAAGTTTTCGATTTTTATCCGTGTTCTTTATGCCATTTGAAACTTACACTATTCTTTTAAACGCGTCTTGGATTTTTGAATTTAGTGAAGTCATTTTTTTGTTTCGAATTGAAAAATATGCAGTGTTAAATTGAGGAATTCGATCTTTTTGACGTGTTCTTTTGTTTCACTATCATCGAGGCGTTACATGATCTTCCCGTTTTAAGAATTACTATTTTCATTTCCAGCACAAATGTTTTCGACACTGCTTTGACTCCCCGATCCAATTTCTATAAAAAAACACGTAGGAAATTTTCGGATTTTTCAAAATGACACTGCACGATGTCTATACTGAAAGGAAAGAAATGTCTAACGAAATTAAAAGATCCAAGACGCTGAAGTTTAGAATGCTATTAAACGTACATCTGACAAGTCTATTTTTAAAATAAACTTGTAATTGAAGCACAAGCGACAGGACTTGTGCACCAACTCAATGCTGCGAAGTAAAGGGTATAAACCATTCGCGAATAAACCAGAGTAGCATCCGCCATTTTTGCGATTAGGATATGAGGGATGTGGAAGGGTTAAAAAGAAGTAACCGATATGATAAATTTTGTCTTCACGGTACTCGTTTCTAGGATTGCAAGGGTACAGAGATGCGCCTTCTCATTTCTCGATAATGCAAAGATGGGGCTTTTCAGTAGTAAAACGCGCTAGATAAAAGATCAATCTAGGCGGCAATCTCCCTGAAAAGTCCTATTTTACGTTTACGAGGCGTAATTTGCATTATTCGGCTGAATGTAGCTGTCGCAGCTTTATGAAAATAACTACATGTCCAGCTTTATGCTTCCGAATATTGCAAATTACGTATCGTAATTGTAAAAATAGGACTTCTGAGGGCGATTGCGGCCTAGATGGATCTTTTATTTAGCGCTTTTGACTACTGAAAAACTCCATCCTTGCATTAACGAGAAATGAGAAGGCGCATCCCGCAACATTGCAATCCTGGAAACGAGAGTCTACCCCGTTAATTCAATTTTTTTGATTTTGTGTTAAAGTGCATTTATGGCCGAAAAATCATGCGACCACAGGTAGATAAATTGTCGCGCAGATGACGACGTTCCCGATGGTCGCCGTTCGAGTCTCACAGTAATTCACGCTAGACAGAACAGTGCCGAGAGAAGATTTAATGTTCTCGAGAGATTTGTACCATGCCTTGTACCAGGCTTTATCATTTGATATCGCTGGATGCAAATGAAACGAGCTCGGCAGATTGAAAATACGTCGGGAACACGTTCGGCTTCGCTTGCCACACGCGATCGGCTACGCGCACGGTAACAACGGCAACGTTAATAGAAAACTGAAAAAAAGGTGGAAATTATTAGCCGGCTCGTTTACAACGTATTGTGTCGGTGGATTCTGGCACACGTTAGGATGATGATAGTCAATAACATATGCTATTAATCGAGCTGAGTATCCTCGAAGCTGTTCTTGCACGAAGGTGACACGCGCGTCGTTCAAATCGTCGCGTCTTTTTATCCGTTGTCATCGACAATAATTAGCAATATAGTCTATTACGTTGATGGGTCAATCGCGACTATATTCGTCAATCGCGATTATATTCGTTTAATAGCATAAAAAGTGACTCGCAGGCATTGTTTTATAAGAATGACAAGATTGAATTTATCTAAATGCCCCGTCAATTTTTTTTGCAGTATATTTCACTTATACTATTAGATAACGACCATTAGAAATAATCCGTAACCAATGCAGGGCTTGGGTAACACGAACAGCGAGCGAAGAATATTTTTTCTCGACTAGCAAGTGAACCGGCGCTAGAACGGTTAATTAATTCGTAGCTGTTGATTAATGGCTGTAATTCTTCGAAGGATACGGGTGTCTTAATGCCCGCGAAATTATATTCATGATTTCCATAGTACATTGTACAAAAAGAATCGTTGATGATTTCCCAAGCAATCGCAGCGATTTGTTCTTCGAGTTCAGTGCACACGGAGTCTGCGTCGCATCGGTTCGATCGGGAAAAATATTTCCTCGTTGTTGGGAGCGAAGCTTCCGGGTACACCGAAAACCGATTAACCGTCAGGCGAAGCGTCTGTTTCGGAAAATCACCGAGAGGACTGTTCCATGAATCCTCGAGCGAGCTCCTCGAATCCGTCTAGTTTGCATGAAATTAAAAGTCGATTGTCCGTTGTATTCGGATGCAAATTGGGGACGCCGCGCGTCGCGTCGATTGCCATCGCTCGCAGCTGAATATCGAATGACTACGGCTACGTTACTCGCTTTTGAAATTGAAAGTCAAGACACCTGTTATAGACTTTCATACCCCGTCTCGGGTTTCCGTCCGCATACAGTGGCTCGCAAAAATGAGAAACCGCTATCTCACTTTTATGGTTTTCGAAAAATAAAGAATATGCAATATGCTATCAGAATTTACTTTGCTCCTTGCCTTCTTCGTAAAATATTTTATTTAGCAGAGGAAAATTATTTACTTCAAACAACTTCAGACTATCTCTTACAATCTTCTTCTTCTTATCTGTGACAACAACTTGGCTATCTCTTAAATAAACTATGACGTTGATAGCGACCGTGTTAAACTATTCTTTATTGGCTTAACATCCTTCACTGTATAGGATTTTACGTGTTTACGAGGAAAATGAGTAGGTGTAAATCGAAACAGTAGGCAGACTAAAAGAATTTAAAAATATCAGTGTAGTTACTTAGAAATACGACGTTTCCAATTGGTTTCTTGCAATTAACATATTTTCTACCAGCGACACGCATGTGGCAATCACGATTTTGTATATAACACGAAGAGAAACAACTCGTAGCATGGTATTCTGAGAATTTATATCTTTTTTCATATTTTAGTTTCGCCGAGATAAATGCTAGTGCAAACGTTGTGATGCAAACCATTTTTATTCTCCAAATGATCCGCAATATACAAACAATTGCTTCAGTCACATCCAATTTATAATTTACAACTTTTTCAGCGTTTTTCGGAGCAGAACCGTAAAAGGTGAATGGTGGCCTATTATTTTTGTGAACCACTGTACCATCGAGTCAGCATTCGCCACAGTTCTAACAGACAATATTCGTAGCAGAAATGAAAGGCTGAAACAGTACCGGAAGAGAAACATAAAGTAATCGATCAAAGAATGAGGTCGTTCAACCAATCCAAGAAGGATCATCGACAGAAGCGAAACCGGATTCGACGAACCGGAACCCGGCGATGATACATAGTTCGTTACCTCCGAACTTATGCAATTCGGCTGAATTGTACGAAACACGGAACGTGCTCCAGAGACCGGTCACGGAACTATCGTCGATCTAAGCTGGCGAAGGTCGGCGAAGAGAACCGTAGCCATACCTTAGCTGGCATTCAATGACATCGAGTCGAGGCGCTCCTGGTCATCGAGTGTCTAAATGCCCACTAAATTAACTGTGGCATGTCGTTCGTTTCTTCTCGTTCCAACACAATGCTCTTCGAAGGCTACTTGTATTCCTCTAGGGTCCTTCCATTCTTATTTTATCGTTTCTCGCAACTATTAGTCTGAATAACAAGTTCGCATTGATGCCCAGTCACTCTGTACAATTAGTGTTATCGTTTCTTTCGATTGCAAAAGATAATCGTATCGAAGTAACAGACCATCTCCTCTTTCAGTACGAATTTTTTAAATTTTGCGAACAAGATATATTTGATATGAAAAGATTACAAGAACTTCTTACAGCTTCATGAAACCGCTATAGAGAGAAATGAATTTCTACTCGGTTCGTATGTCTTGCAATTAATGCGAACAATTTTCATTTTACATGAAGATCCCCAGTCTACTTATCACTCAATGTACTACTACGTTTGCAGGTCAGCTCCATTCGTCTTCAGTTCAACGATCAAACGAACGATCATTTTGAATCGGACAAGAGCGCCGGCTCTCGACCCATTTTTTGACACGGCCTTTATCGCATCCTTTTCTTGTTGTCGGCGTGTATAGGGACATCCTAGAGCCAGTCGATCGGCTACATCGTTCGAGAATCCTTTGGAACGGACCATGTGCAATGCGAACACAATCACCGCCTCCGCAGCCTTTCATCACGAGGCCCGACAAACGGCGAACGATCTCGCAGACGCACACCGGAATGAGAAGTATAAGTATACACACGACAATGGTTCGATCGTTCCCGGAGATCCTTTCGAACCGGATTCTAAGGAGAGGGCGTCCCGACGAGCGCCACTTCCGCGATGGAGCTGACCTTTCCTTGCTTCGTGCTCTCCTTATCAATACTTTTGCATCGGTTATTTTCGCGTCGTGATCTCGTCGCGTTCTCACTCTTTTCTTGGCTAGTTTCTTCGAATCGCGAAAATAAGACTGAAATACTTCGTAATTAACTATTAACGCATTTGCACCTGAACTTTATTTTGTATAAAAATACGGAGTCTAGTAATTGCAATGTTCATCGGCTTGGCTCATCGTTAACTTGACTCGACTTGAATCTATGCATTCGGCACGAAATGATTACGGAGATCTAGAACCGCCTTTTCAGATGACCATGCCCAAACTTTCATCTTCGATAGTTTGCCAATGGTTAGACGAGTTTCGATTTTAATTGTTCGACCGTGACCTCGTCGACCGGCAACACGGTTCACCGGTGATTTATAGTATACGCAAGCTCGGAGAAGCATCCTGAAAGGAATCGCGGGATTGATTCATCGTCGGTGATTAATTAAAAAGTTATTATTGGCAGGCACGTCACCGTAATCCCGCCTCTTTGACAGGCAGTCACGTTTCCGATAGATATAATAATTATTCATCGCGGAGCGTTCTGTGCTCGGCGCGGACCTGGATCTCTCGGTAAGACGCAGAAGGATACGAGTATCGAATGCGCTCGGTTATTTAACACACGGACCGAGCGACTTAAGCTGGCTTAAGTTACCGAGAACAAGAGAGAGATCGGGGAGGAGAGGAAGAGAGAGACAGTGACCAGCACGTGGAAAACGGATCGACTTGACAAAAAAACAGAAAAAATACCGGTGTATTTTGGAATAAATTGACGGAAACTGCGCGAGAAAACCGGTGTGGAAATCGACTCAGACGTCTAAATTATGGCATCAACGCGATTTTCAACGGTAAAGGAAACTGGTCTAATCTAATTCGTGCGATTAAGTCAGCAGTCTAGCCGCATTAGTCTCTCTTGCTCTCTCACCGCGCTAAATTTTTCACGCTCCTGGTTTGGTTTTTGTTCGTGTATACTGTTCGACGCTTTTCCAGAGTCCACCGCGGCGATTCCACCTTCGATCGTCGATTTGCTTTATCGTGACGTAACACCGCGCCCGTTAACGTTAACAGATACATGCTACACGTGTGCATACGCAAATGATCCCGAGAGCCGATTGGAGGCGGTGCCAGTTCCGTAAGCGGCAAACCAATCGGAACAAAGTACACCTTCGCCGGCCGCGGATAATGAAATGCAAGTTATCGCCTCGAGGTGAGCCCGTGAATAAATCAACGTCGTTTTAAGAAGTTACGAGCCATCCCAGAGCCGGCAATGCCTTCCTTCTTCTCCATTCGAATCCTCAACGTATCCTTCTCGCGGAACAGTTGTAAGGCCACAGTGGTCGGAGAAGAAAAAAACAAACAAAACGAAAAAACGGAGAAGGGGGAAAAATTGCAAAAGGAAGTCCTCTGGCGACGACCTCGTCAGCGTAAAATTCAACTTCGAGATCGGTTTCCTATACTCATCCGAGCCGGTGAAAAACGCGCAAACGATTGCGAGCAGCAACGTTCAGTTTCATACGAGCTCGAGGGACACGCCACGGGTGTTCCATTATTCCCGATCTCCTTGGAATAAACAATGCAACCTGGTCGCCGAGCAATAAATCCGTTCGACGACAGATATACTCGCATTTAATTACCATTGAACCGCCCCTACTGTGACTCGCTATCGAGCCAAGAGCGATGTCTGTGGCCAGTGAAGAAATTCTGCACAGACGGGATACGCCTTCGCGAAACCGATCTCATTATACTGACCTTACACACGCTTTCCTCAAGTACAACCTGTTTCACGCGGGGAACCATTCGGCGCATGATTTATCGGACGATCGGGCTTACAATTAACTCTGTTACGGGCTCGCGGCGATGATCGCGAAACTGTTGCATAAACTTACGTGCCCTTCAACCCCACCCTTGCCCTATGATTGATCTTACGGTTTCAGTGACTAGAACTTTTTTGTAGATCGTAATATCCTAAAAAAACGCACTAAAAAAATGCACTAAGAAGTATGAAACAAAAACAGAAATGCACCAAAAAGTATGAAATAATTTCCATTTAATTTATATGAATACACACCAACTGATAATATACAACAAAAAATGCACTTATAAGTATGAAATAATTTCCTTTACATTTGTATGAATACACACCAACTGTTAATAAATTAACTATTAAATACAATACAATCTTTTTCGACAATGGAAATTTCGAAAATCCTTAAATTCTTCTACATGCTTCCACATATTAATGTATCTTCTCTTCCCACCTACTGATTTCCAAGTTCACCATATTCCAATCAAATCATAATCAGCAACATCCGGCATTTGGAAAACTTTCAATTTTGCGCCGCCTCCGAAAAGATTGTATTGTATTTAATAGGATATTTAATATTTTATTTTAATCAATTTTATTAACAGTTGGTGTGTATTCATACAAATCAAAAGGACACTCTACAAGATGCAAAAGCTTTCGTTCGGATTGGTCCCTCCATCTCGGCGTAATCGGTGAACATACATAGAAAAAAAAGCGAAAAAAAGGCACATACAGATCGAATTGAGTAACCTCCTCCTTTTTCGGAGTCGGTTAAAAAGGAGAAAATTTATGCAAATTGTATGCCTATATATTCTCGAATAGCTGTATATCAGCAAAACCAAAATAGAATTTGATTTCGCTTTAAAGGAAATTATTAACATACATTTTTATCAGAATCTGTTCAGAATCTTCGTCACGAGTCTGACACGATATTGTAAAGCAAGGGGTTAATTGACTTTGCTGAGGCTCGAATTCACTTCGTAGATTTCACAGTTTTTTAGTTTAAATTCTGGGAAGCTGGTTTTCTTAATCGGGTACTTAGAAATTTACATGAAACGTTAAAGACGTGACTAGTCTAATGGAAGTAGAAACGAGCATGTCGTCTGTTCCGAACTTGACTCTGTATCAACGCAGCAATATCCCGAAGAATGCACCATAGTAGCAGTTCTTCGAGTACGTATGAATTGTTTTCGCACGTTGCGAGGCTGTTTAAACGAATTTCAATTACCGCCGGGCACGTTCGATCGAAGACGTTATTTTCGTCGTCGATTTTTTCGCACTTACTCACGCGTGTCCCGTTACTGTCGCAAGGGTTAAAGCGTACGGTAATTGAGCAATTAAAATTGCAAAAGAGAGTCACATTTCTCGAATAACCAACTCGAGCTGGTAGAGTGGAGGAGGCAAACACTGGTTGACGTACAAAAACAAGGAAATACGTCGCACCCGACTGCGTTTCGTTGAGATCGCGCCGCAATTCAGTGCATGGCAATCACTTAAGCATCGGCGAGAGAAAGAAAGAAACGCGAACAGTTAATCCTGCGAACGGTTTACGCGAATTGTCTTGCTCGATTTCTTGCCGGGTTATCGCTTCGAGAAAGAAAGAAATAAAAATTTCTATTCTTCGTGCATTCGTGCTGTCCGTGCATTCGATCGGGCTGTATCGCTGCAATCGAGGCTAATCTCGTTTAGCGTTCGTTCAAACCCGGCGCTCGCGCTCGTTTTAGAGTTCGTATCCGATGGAAAACTCTCACGGAAGAAATCGAGGAATGATCAGGTTGTTAGAACCTCCGTCGTGTATTTCGTTCGGTCGTGTTCGAGATTGCGCTATCAATACCATCGTCTTTACAAGCACGCCTTTGCGGACGGGGTATAGCCGGCATTAAAATTCTACTCTATATCCGTTCCTCTCTTTAACGAAATAATTGTCTTTTCATCGGCAAAATCCGAAGGTGACACAATTCTGGTTCCCAAGGCACGTCCCATCTGCAAAGGCTTGTCGAACAAATTCAACACGGGAAAACATAGTCAAGGTACACAAGCTTGTGCGACAATATTTAGAAAATTGTCGGAGACACTTTTTTATCGGCTATCGCACACATCGGTGGGGTGAAAACAACCGTTAGAGTAACTATGAGAAATTAAGGATTAAAATTCGTAAAACTTGTTATAGTGGCCTGGAATCTGCAAAAGACATTTTTTTAAAGTTCCCCTACAAGCTCGGACCAAAAGAGCTGTAAAAAGATTCCAATTTTAAAAAATTTTCTTTCACAGTATCATCGAATAAACCAATTCCTCTGGCTCGATTTAGAAACAGTGATACCGACTTAAAAGGCAGTCGATTGCTCAGGTGAACGATATCGTGTACATTGCTTGTGTAACTCGAACATGTTCTCTTGTGAGATGCTAAAGCGAGAATGAGAGAGCGGGGACGGCCGCGGGCAGGTATAGCGAAAGTGAAATTAATGAAGATCGATAAGTAGTCAAACGTTACACGTATCTGTCGACTGGAACGACTCGAGCCTCGGTCCCGTTGAGTAGCATCATCCCCTTCGGGCAAGACGAGCGAGCCGCGCGATGGAAAAGAAGTCTCGGTCAGCTGACGGGCCAGGTGACGGGTTCACACTTACGATCGATGTACGCAGCAGGTCGAATGAAATCGAGGCAGGTATTCGATGGTTGCGCGACACCCCCCGGGCCCCTCCAGCCGTTGCAACGATGCAACGATGCAACGCGTTGTCTGTCGCCTGTACGTGACACGAGGCGAGCACGGCCTCGCGAATCCAGATACCGGAGCGACGAGCACCGAGCGTACCGGTGCCAGAACATTTCTTAAACTCGATCTCTCAGCCGAGATCCCAAAATTGACCGCCTCCAACGCAGTCTTTCCGTTCTTCAAAAACCGGTCTGTCCACATTTTTGTTCGCTTTCCGAGACGATATATCGGAAGCGAAGCATTCTTTTCCGACATGGGAGAAAACAATCTAACCATCGCATTGCTTCAGTTTGCGCCGTAAGTCTTCGAGTCTGATCGTTTTGCAATAGCCAATCTATTAGATTATAAGGATACGTTTGTGCTGGAGCGACGACGACAGCGAAGAGTAGAAATGCGTTTTATTGTTTTATAATGGAACTGTTTACATTGGTGCATCGCTACCAGACGGCAGACTATTACATATTGCCGCTCTGATTGACGATTTGATAGCTTCACCGCAGCTCCGACGTTAACGAACCCCAAGTCGAGTATTCGAACAATATAAAAGGTAAGTATTTCTGACGTAGAACATTTACTTCATCGATGGTCCAAGATTAGCAACTCGCGAATCTCTTTCTGGCAATGATTAAGGGAAACATTGAGAGGTTTCAGACCTAGTTCATCCTTAACGAGCTACTCGGAAGGAATTCAACAGAGAGTTTCGGATTTCGTCTAAACACCTCGCTGCACCGGAGCGTACTCGGAACAACACGTGCACCTCCGAAAGCAGAGTACCGTGTAACGCGAACTGCATGCTGACTAGCATAAGACGATCGCTGCACACTAGCCGAGGCGGCAAAGTCCGCGCAATAATCGTGTAACCTTTGACTAGCTAGCGATACCGCGACAGCGATCAACACTGCAACCAGACGTTTCGCTTTCACGGTTGAAAACTCGTAGCGACGGTAGCGTTTCCCAAAGGGGGTGTGGATCACAGGGGATTAGGATACGAGTACGTTGGAGCTGCGATGTACTCGCACCCTTCCGACCTGTCAGAGGGCTAGCACAATTTCCCGACGCGTTGGTTTCACGTAACCGACAGAGATAAAGCGTTCCGTCACCTGGCTCGATAAAAATGCAATTTCATATCCTCGGGGCCGCCGCGCCGACCGGTGCCAGGCATTCGCCGCTATTCCCGTGGAAGATGCGCCACCGATTCGTCCGAGAATAGCCGCGGGAGGATTCGAGGCGTGCACTACTGGCAATGTCGTCGGTATATTTACATCGTGTGCGACGACGACAACGGGATCGAAAAACTGGGTCTCTTCTCTGGACGTTCGGTCGTCTTCAACAATCTCTCCGCTGGCCAGCGGAACGTTCCGTCTTTGGGCACGTCAGTTCTCTCGCCGATCCAATAAATCCGGTGATCGGATTATCGTAACACGCGAGCCAATCGATTTTATCGTTACGCGGAAGAAAGAAAGTTGCACGATGAGAGAGCCCAGTCCGGCCCGGTGAGGCTCTCAACAATGTTCGAGGGACGCTGTTTGCCGAGTTGACGCGCGACCAAGCGGCGAACATCGAGCGGAATATTACGCGAAGCCCGTGGAAGAAATGTTTATCTACGGATGTGGCTATCATCGGCTAGCTGCATGCGGTTGCCATCGTGGGGCCACGAGACCGTCCCTATCAGTGCCGCGGAATAAACAGAGAAAACGCTGACTTTCAAACCTTCTCCGCGATCGTTCCGCCTTCGTCGGAGGAGGACTCGGGGAGAGACAGTGACGTGACTTGACGACTCAAATAAGTATTCAGAAATAATTTCGTGTACAATACAATGTTGTTTTCTACAGATCCAAAAGTTAGAGCTCAGGGTATGCAGCGCAGTCCATGATTGGTCCCAAATATTAATCCCTCTCGACACGAAGATTTCAAATAGTCTTCTAAAAATTTGATATGTAATTCTGTTATCAATAGACTGTGGATTTTACGCATATATGACAAAAACAAGCAGGTGAAATATAAAATATTAAGATAAGTTTTCTTCAATTTATTGTAATTGTTAAAAGAAACATATTTCTATGTGGTTTCTGTATCTTGCAATTAATGTAGTCATCTTGCATACAAATCCGCAATCTGGTTATCGATATTTGTATATCGATATGTGTCGTTCAACTAGGAAATTGTTATTATTCTGGTTAAAGAGATGGAATAGGTACTGTGTCAGGTGTGACCCGGCGCGGCGCGAATGTGTCAAAGCAAATGCCAAAAGACTGCTCCACCGCTTGTCACAGTAAAAGATCTATTAAATCGCGCACACACTTACTGGATAACTGCGTGTTCCCCCCAATTACTTTCCAAGTGGTGCAAACCTGCCTACCTGAGAGATTCTCGACCAGGTATCCCGGTGGGTTTTCGACGATTCGAAAGAACGAAACGGAGCGTCCCCTTCGGTCTATGGCCAACTACGCACTGCGAACAACGGAGGACAAAGTTCGAGCAATCGGGTAGGGTCATTACCATCCGGCAACGTAATATCCCTTCGACGAGGAGCCGTGGAAAGGGTAACCCCGAATCTATTTTCCCATTGAATCTGATTAGAGATAGCGAGATCCGAGGCTCGTTGGTAATTAGGGCTTCGCGTCAGGTCCGAGCCTCGAGTTCTCCTACGGCAGCAGCAGCAACAGTAGCATCTCCGCTGCCCCTGTTGACCCTAACAGCATTAACCAATTCAATGCTAGGCCGATCAACCGCGTCGATGATGGCATTCAACTCCTCAATCACCCTGCCGACCCAGAGAAGCGTAAGTAGAACTTCTCGCGGAAATCTCAATTAGCCGGGGCTCGTACCATGGTGATCTACGGGGTGGGATCTGAGGGGGATCTACGGGGAGCGGAGTCGCACCGTTTAGGTGTCAATTGAACAGGTTTTACGTTCGCACATGCGCGCCCGCGTCGATAACTGCACGCTTCGTTGATCCTGCTGGCTGATAAAAAATTCAATGTTGCGTTCCGTCGATCGCTCATTGGCACTCCCGTCGTTCGTCGCGGTGGTACGATGAAATAAATTATTAGGAGCGGTTAATTGCGACGGGAACGCGCGCGGACCACCGGGTGGCCGACACCTAGTGGCGAGTAATTGCCACGAAGTATACAGTCGCAATTACTTACCTGCGAGAGCGTAATTAGAAAACGATCCAAGAGCACCGTGCCAGATCGCTACGAACTCTGCTACTCGCGTTCAATAAATCTCTCGTCCACGACGGCGGCGACGCGACGATTTCGCACTACGATTAAGAATTAAGACATTCGACGCGCGTGCGGCTTTTCGCTTTTTGCCGGGTAATTGAACGCGAAACCAAATTTAATTACACCTTCCGCACCCGTGCGCTCTGATAGAACGGAACGCGGACCGTAGCTCCCCGCGGAGATTTACGATCGAATAGTGATATACGACAGCTCCGTGTGCGGCGGAAGCCGATTCACGGTGACGAGATGATCGATTTGCATCTCGACGAGCGCGATTCTGGCTCGACAACGATGATCAATCTTCTTTCGGAAAAACGAAATCCTCGAATCGCTAGTTTCTCTACTCACTTTTTCTTTCCCGTTCATTCTCGCGCTTCGTCGTCACGGCGCGGCGTTTCTTTTTTTTATCTTTATTGTGGACTTAACGTGTGCAATAATGACGTTATCATTATTATTATTCCGCTCGAGCGTTACGAAGGTAACGTAAAAATATAAATATTGCGGTTGTGTAATTCTACCGTGTTGCGAAGAACTTTACAGGCCTCGTTTAAACGCGGCGATTTTGCTGCGTAGACAAAAAAAAATCGCGTGTATCGAAATCGAAATTAGAATATCGATTACCACTACGAATTTCCAGTTATCATGCAATATTACAGAAATACGAGTATCTAAATATTTAACCGCTTGTACGACAATTTTCTTTACATATAAAACTCATATTCTCTAATGATTAAATCCGAACGAACTTATTTGCCAACTCAATACCATAACTAGACTGCGGATCTTTATGCAAAATAAAGATTGTCTGCATCAATTGTAAGAAACCAAATAAAATTGCCATTTCTATCTTAATAGTTTCAACAACTATTTGAAATTCCACGTACTCAGTTTCGTTATAAATGCATAAAATCCGCGCTGTACTCGCAACAGGAAAATAGAATTATATTGCAGTTTAACATAAATGAATAACGCACATATTTAGTAGGTTTCATGGAGCAAGGGGTTAAGGGGTACTCGGAACAGGTCCCCCGTTTCCGGTGGTCGTGGAACGATCTCTGAACACTGCATCGATCTATCCGGCGCGACGCGCAAATCCGCCAACGCGCGTAGCCGGCCATATCTTTTTCCCGCCGATAACGGCGGCTCATGAATCTTTTATGCCCAGCTCCGTTTTTCAATTGCAAACCGTGCCCGATTACGAGTCCTTCTGAAACGATCGTTCCACCGATAATCGAGATAAAACTCAAGGTTCGTTCAGCTCCGCAAGACAATAATTCGCGGAATCGCGATCCTTGTGCGTCGACGTTTCCCTCCCGACTATGCTCGAAGGATGCCGACGGATTTTTTAACGGCAACGGATCGATGTTATCGCATTTAGATCATGCCTCCGGACAAAAAATCGTATCCGTTGACTCAATTAATCGCCGCCTCGTGCAGACAATGCGATGTAGACGCAATGTCGTAAAGGTTAACCACAATTTACCCATTATAGTGGGGCTTTTTTTTATTTTCTCCATTCTTTTTTTATTCGTTATTCCTGCGCGTGACCCATAATCGTGCAAATTACCGGCCACCGCACAAGAACGTGGACCCGATTACCTTTTGAGGAGTTCTTTAGCAATCTTTCGACATCGCGGAGCAACGATCGATAGACCTCCCCTGCACGTTTCGTCGAGGCACACGTATTTTTAATTTCTAACGCCGTCATTATGTCGCCCGGATTTATGCATAACGGTAACGCTCTCGCTCCGGTTTGCATATCTCCGCGAAATTATTATTATTACGAAAAACCTGTTATTCGCGTCGGCCCTGAGCATTTATATAATCGCAATTAGAAAACGAATGAATAATTAGAGAACTTCCCGGCGGATAAGAAAACAGCGACGAAAAATGATCGGAGGACGGGGATGGCTCTCGACGAACAAGGTGACTCGTCTCTCTCACCTGGTTGCCACGGGCAGAGGGAATTAGTTTTTATTGCGCGGCGAATAATTAGAAATGAATGGAATAGACGATGAGGTCGAGAGAAAGGGGAAGAGTGTCGCCGCGTAAAAGGCGAGATTCGGTCGTTTGAAAAGGGTGCTCGTTTGGCTTGACATTCTGGGAGCCGCGATCGAGGCCAGGTATTTTCGGAAGTTGTCCTATCCAGGTCGGATTTCGTCTTTCCCGGCTGAAAGAGCAGGCCGCCCGCTAAAATGTCAAAAACAGAGACCCGGACAGAGAATTCTGCCGTTCCGTGATATAGCTAGTGATATAACTGTCGCCTCAGTCGCGAGCAAGGCTGCACTCCATCATAGTCAACCGGAGAGCCGCAACCTTTTTTTACATTTTATAATGGCCGGGGTGTGGCACGGTAACTCGCCGTCCGATAGTCTTCACAGAACTTGATGGATGCTGTGGTCTCGAAAAAAAAAACCGGAGATCCGGAGGAGAAAAAATGCATCTAATGAGACGATAAATATCCTCCACACGACTGGCAACACGTTTGCGTCCAATGTGACGCCAGAAACGCTCGTAACGGAATTCTGTTACCAAGTAACGGTAGATTAATATTGTTTTCTCGGCACATTAGCTATATTCATCGACGCAATTATTCTAATTTGAATTTGGCGTTCGATCGTGTACGATAGCGCCTCGCGGCGTCCAATCCGTGAACCGCTTCAATCCACGCTGTTTTATCGATCGACGGTGGTCGATATGTTAGGCAGTTCATGTATCGATTTTCTACAATTTATCGATCGCGCGGGGCGCTCTGACGTCTGAATTTCAAATGACATTGTTAAAACTCGTTGTAAAACTGTAATTTTATTTTAACGCAGCTGTAATAAGTAGACTGCGGACGTTTACGCGAAATGAAAATTGTTTTCTTTAATTGCAGGACCTTCGCTGCTTCCTATCAAAAGTTCCCGCAAACATTTACAGAGAATGAACCGTTCGTTCATGAACTAACGAGCGTTCAATTTTGAGTAGCGATGGCGTGTAAAATTCATTTTTTTTTTCATATTTTCCATTTCACAATTATTGAAACTATGAAGTTGGTTACATGAAAATTGATTTGATAGATTTTTTACTCGGGCACATATTGTTATAAAAATTGCACAGAATCTAAATAAATAGAGCCTTGCAGTTTTTGTAAAGCTAAGACATTTTAGTCGCTTTTAGTGTTCGGCAGGTTTAGTGTTAATCTAATTCTCAATGACTTTATTTATTATTCCTCGTTGTTCCTCTTGATTCCTTCACTTTATAATACACAACAGTAAATATAATCTGCTTGGCTCTTACATATTAACCCCTTTCCGTATTTTTAACGAGTCAGACTCGTGACGAAGATTTATGAATGTAAGATTGTTGATCAATGGTATTTCAACATACAAGTTGTATAACTTGCGCGAAGAACAGTCATGCTCTTCGCGGATCAGAAGCGATCACGAGAATCACGAATCACAGTGAAAAATCACCGCGATTAGGAAGGAACGTGATCGAATCAAGAGTGAGCCGAAAGTAGCGGTTGACGCGATTCCTAATTTGGATTGTAATTTGAAATTGCGCGGGAGACGCGGAGCGTAGGAACAGGAACGTCACTGGGCCGCTCGGCAGTGGCGGCGCGCTCAGCCAGCGGTCACCATGGTGACGAGCAATCATCTCCCCCACCAGATTTCAAACGAGCCCCCTTCTGCGTCAGTCGTTCGCGAGACCTCGTCAGCGGTGGATTGCGCGTCGTTTGCCGGCCAGTTTTTTTGGTGTTTCTGTCGCCCTTTCTCGCTCTCTCACCCCTGGTGAAGCAGCACGCAGCCGAAGACAACGGAGCGCCTCGGGGGCGCTGCCGCGAGTGTACGGTGCGCCGAATAGTATCGTCAGCGGCGAGGATCCGTTCTGTTCTTCCTTGGTGTCGTCCTTACGGTCAATAATGAGGGACATGGCGGGCAAGATCGCCGAGTTGAAGTTCGAGGCACCCTTGGCGCGCTTCGAGGAGGAGGACACGGCTAGCTTGAAGAACATGAATCTACTGACAGGTGCGAGAAAAAACCGCGAGAGAGCCAACGCCGTGTACGGCGTGTCCAGTGTATACACACGGCATATAACGTCGCATACAATTCCGTTGGCTCTCGGACCGTGGCGCACACGCTGCGCATCTCCTCTCGTTCTCCTACGGATCGAAAGTTTATCGCGATGTTCCCGATACGAAAATCGTTTTGCGGCTACGACGACGACGACGATGGCTCGCGTCACGTCACCCCGGCTGCGGCCGCGTAACCGTTCAGTGCCAAAATTACACGAAACCGACAGTCGCGACCGGCGTGACAGCCATCCTCCTCCCTCCTTCGCCTCCTCCATTCCGAGTGTAATCGATCTCTCGAACCGCTTCGAAAGTGGGTGATCCTACTTACGAAGTAATAAAAACGTTTCGAGGACGGTTGTACGCAAGGCCTTCGTCGATGTGTATTTACACGTTACTTCACGCCCTGCCTAGGATTACATATGTCCGAGAATTTCGGCACTAGGTCGAATTCCGGCTGGGAGAATTGTAAACATCGATTCCACTTGTCCTCGGTGCTACCATTTATTTCGGGAGCATCCAGACGCCGAGTATAATCGATTATTTTCGCGGTAGCCTGGTCGAAAACGGAAACGGTTGCTTCGCAATCCGAAAATCGCATCGTTGAAATATGCTACATAGTGCGAGAAGGTTAATCTTTAGTCCGACCCGTTAGCTCGCAAGGAATGCAAGGCAAGTTGACATCCCGATCTTCATATCTTGGGTAGAGGTAGATTCTGTGAAAATATTCGACATTTTTCTAGCGACCTATATTTCCGTTGAGAGGAGGAAACTGTCCTTCAGTCGAGGCCGGAGAAGCTACTTTGAGAAAACGGTAGGAATAGGAAGAGAGGTTACTTCGAGGAACAAGTAGGATTTCCAAAAATCCAAGATGGCGCCACTGTAACTTATTTTGTTTTATTTCTTTACAAATAATTGCGTCGATCCATCATTATTCGGATGTACCCTGAGTGTATCGGGTTGTGTGTATCTTATCGCTTTCAAATTAGAAACTGATTGATTTATCTTTTTAGCCTCTAATTAACAATGTTGGGAGACACTTTTTTCCTCGTCTCGGGGATAGTAGCTCGTAAGGGGCATTGACATCAGGGAATATGCCCTTAAGGAGGTAGACTCGTTTTTCCAGGATTGCAAGGTTGCTGGATGCGTATTCTCATTTCTCGATAATGATGGGGTTAATAAATAAAAGATGAGGCTTTCCAGTAGTCAAAAGCGCTAGATGAAAGGTCAATCTAGGCCGCAATCGCCCTCAAGAGTCCTGTTTTTACGTTTACTAGGCGTAATTTGCATTATTCGGAAGCATAAAGCTGCGCGTTTAGCTATTTTCATAAAATTGCGACAGCTACGTGCAGCCGAATAATGTAAATTACGCCTCGTAAACGTAAAAATAGGACTTTTGAGGGCTTTTGACTACTGAAAAAGCCCATCTTTGCAATTATTGAGAAATGAGAAGGCGCATCTGAACGGTTATCCTGCTCATTCTTGTGCCGAACGCATAAAATCCGCAATCCAGTGATTACCACTGGCAAACGATAGGTACTGGTTGAAGTGTTTCCCAAGGCGTCGATGTCCCCGGGCCGCTTTTCTCGAAGCCTGGCATGTAACTATAAACGGAAATTTCGAAACAGAAAGAGCGGTGTTGGCCCGGCAGCAGGGAACAGGTTTCGCGGGAGCGGGTAAACGCGTGAAACGTTTGTGTGCACGCGCGCGCGGTCTCGGTCACGCTCGTTTTGCCGGGCCTTAGAATCAAATGACGAGGGTGGCGTGGCGCATTTAGCCACCATGAAGAGGAGCGACCTTCGGACCGCGACAAAAGGCTACGTCACGCGTACAATTGCCGTCTAACGTGTCGCCCGAGCGAGCCTCCTCTCCAAAGAAACTGAGAGGCGGCTCTCTCGTTCGCGGAAACAGTGAAACTGCACCGCGCATTCCGCTCCTGACCCTCATTGGCGGAGTAAGAATTAATTCGATCATTTTTATACCCTCCTCGTACTGCAATGGCATCCCGGTGGCCTTCATGGTCTCAGCAAAATGCACTATGTTTTGTTCTACGGTTCGAGCGGTTACAACTTTTCCATCACGCAAAAGGGCCCAGAAGAAAGAGGAAGTTGATATCGTTGAGCAATCGAATTTTATTCCGATTTGAACGAAATTAGTAACACGCCTGTTTCATTAAAGTTGTTTTAATTCTTCGTCGCGAGTCTAACTCGATGTAATAAGACTGCAAATAGAACTAACAGTATTTTGAGAAATTTTTATAGACTGTTTAGAAAGTTTCAGGTAATATTGCTGAGAATATCTCTGTAATTCATTCGAAAAAGAAGGAATGGAACAGTGTGTATCATCGGGTTGTAACCGAAGCCCTTGCATCGATGACTAGACTGCGGATTTCTATGCAAATGCTCATTTCCTGTAAGAGAGAAAGAACCTTGAATGGAAGAATTCTTCGTGGTAAACATAAAGTAATGAATTAATTAATTTTCTCGCATCCCATAAACTACAGATCCATCTATGACTCTAGTTTATCGATTTTAGAAGTGTCAAATTCCCTTCAGGGAAGATACCTACAATTGTTCAAGAAATATGCGCTCTTTATGACTTAACCTTTCGACCATTACATAAATCGTGATGACTATAAAATAATTTGATACTCGAATCATTGATGGTAGGCTGCAGCTCCACTGTACACTTTACCATTACGATACAGAATTTATCGCTGGCGTGTTTCTTTTTCAGTATCCGTTTAATAGCGTGCATTAAACTCGAGATTAATAACGATAATAACGTGTTGCAGTTGAGGTCGCGCAATATAATGGACTATCTGGAATAACGGAGGTCTCCGCGAGGCTCTATGATACCCGACGCACTGTAGACTATAATTTGAGGACATTGGAGTCGCTCGATCACGGCGTTGACCGATCGTTACGTCACGCACGCGATCGTTTCCTGAAATGGTACAGCAAGCTCAACCCGCGTCTCGAATAACGTTCTTTCGAAAGCGTGCCCTCGAGCGCGCGGCTCGTATCGTTTTTCGCGACATCGTAGATCTCACTGGAACACGCACTCGCCAGGTTCTCGCAGAATCGCAGAAAGGTGCCCTAAAAAGCCTGCGAACTATTCCTGCTTAAGAACCTCTTCTCGAACTATGTACGACCTTGACTTGTCCGTTCATTTGCCAAATCGATTAACACGATTTTTGTCGTTATTTTAAACTGAAGAGGTTGAGCATCAATCATGAGCTTTGGCAGCAAATGTAAGAAAAGGTGGTTAATCGATTTCAGCTGCGAACAGCTCATTTATTAGCCCACGCAGTGAGCTATTAATCATCTCTAGCTTTTGCGAGGCTTTCTTTCAATCAACGCCTCTGTTCAGAGGAAACTGTTTCACACTCGAACAAAATTGCGAAAAGTTTCTGTTGCGGGAAAAAGCATTCTACATTCGGGAACGATGTTTTTAACCCTCTGCGGACGGGAATTATTTTCAATACACTGTTTTGTGGTTCGAATGTATATATATACATATTATATTTTCGGTGAAACAAGATCAAGTGTGAGAATTAAACGAAGAGGAATTTGTGAGTATTTGTTAAAAATTTGTTTGATATTTTTCAAAGGTTCGTAATTTAATTCGTAATCACCGACCGTTACAATTGTCTAGGCAACTATCAGCAGTCCCGCGTCCGCAATCGGTTAAAACCATCACGGCCAGCCTTCGACGCGTTGACACTAATACGCGAAGCGAAAAGAGCGATTTGATCCTGTCGAAAACATACGATCTGCGTCCTCGATGTCTGCGCGAAAGTTCGATCCGCAGTTTACGTAATTGATAACGGAGCTAGGCGACAGCGGATGTAATTAATACCAGCTCTCTGCGTAGAACGCGCGAAATCTCCCCGCGACACGCTCTATACGCTCCGTGAGATACGGCACTGTCTACAACAAACGGCGACCCATCTTCATCCGCTCTCCTCTCTCTCCGTCGAGCTGTCTCTCGTGTTTACTCTGGGATACGCTGGAACTGGTGACTAGTACCCACTCTTGTGTCACTCGAATTTAGTTGGTTCTGCTCGGAGAAGAACAAGGGCGAGGCTACCGGTTAGACGAACTACTAAAAATATGTATATTACCTCCTACGGTACTGCAACAAATTATTTATTATCGTTTGTGGTCCCGAGATCGGTATCCGAGCGTCGTTTCTATTTTAACAGAGATACCGATCGTGCGCACAGATGTTTGCTTCACGCGTTGACTAACGCGTGAGTCACGCACGAGTCATGAAATTGTCTGTGTTTACAAATTCATGTTTGCGTTAATGCATAAAGTGCGCAAAATTTAGCTCCGACTCTTTGGCTTCCATTTCATCGAAGTAACACCTTGATTTCTGAAAGACTCTTTAATACTTTATCTGCCGGAAGCCTATGACTAGGCTGTTCAATAATTGTGACGTACCAAACGGAAACTTGAAAATCTTTATCTGCACAATAATCCCAAACGAAACGATTAGATTACGTTATTGAGTATAAATGCATAAAGATCCGTAGGCGAACGATTGTTTACAGCTGTCTAATCGAATTCGTTTCTGTCCCATAGAGCAATTGTTGGACGCCAGTTTGGATGGTAGCTACGGGGAGAACTGCAACGCGAACGAGCCGCCGACGACCCATGAAAATGGCACAGATACCCTACAGGAGGGGACGTTCAGCCCCTTCAGCGGCAGTCTCGAGGACCTTGTTAATACCTTCGACGAGAAGATAACATCCTGCTTCCGCGATTACGGCACGGATGTCGAGTCCCTAGCACCTGTCCAAGTACGGACACAGGAGGAGATCATGAACGAGTGCCAGTAAGTTTCGTTGGAATTTTATTCGGCTCGAGAAACGCACGAAACGGACCAAGGACGTGGCTCGCGTGACGCACTTTGTCCCGATAGCATCTAATCTGTGAGTCGATTGACTCGTCACTTGACTTCTTATCGTCTTCTTGACGTAAAAAACCCTCACCCTTGGATGTACAGGTGACCCTCGGAAAATACTATAAATGGCCACGCTATAATAACAATAACAGTGCGCTTTGCTGCATTTGCAGTATATACAGATGGCGATGGTAGAATATTGTACACTGGATTTATTAACTGATCGTTGATAGACAAACTAGCCACGTTGAATGAGATCGTGTTAGAAATTTTGCATAAAAGACTGCGGCAAGGCCAGTTACACCAATGCCAACCGTGTTACACACGGGATTGCCTGCATTAAATCCGCGCTAGCGCAGATACGGGACTGCGGGCGAACAGGTGTAGCTGGCAGCGAACGTCCCATCAGGTTCCGCGAAAGTTACCTTGGTAATCGGTGTCCCGTGAGCCTCGATAGAGGACTAACGGGGGAAAAAAGAGGAATGCACCAGCGATAATTATGTCGGTACACGCGCACGACCGAGAAGTTGTCCGTGATCCTTGGGTCACGCGATTCTCCGGGTACAGTTATACCGGTTCACGGTTCAAAAATGAAGCACGGCCGTGTTGGTCATCCACGCGACTGTTCCCAGGGTTAATTCCCGTCAGTATTAAATCATACGTCACCGTTGCATCGATTTCTCATCATTGTTTGGCACGGTAGTCGGCGAATTAAGGCGCAGTAACGTGGAATGTCGAACCAAGGTCTGAAAACTTGAGATTCACCGAACATTGTTTACTGAAGTAGTGCTGCAATTTACTTTTAATTATTGATACGTTGTATATCGTTTCCAGATAAGAAGTGCGATAAAACAAAACCGGTACGGACTGATGGGATGACCTAATAATCTCATCGCTTCCGACACGGTCGCGATCGTTAGCGGTGCCGGCAAATGAATAGGCGATCGAAGCTTGGTTATCGCATTCAAATTGTCACGCTTTACCTTGAGATATCTATTACGTCGATCCACGTACCCGCCGTGGCAAATGATAGGCAGAGAGAAGCTGTCGGACTCGAGCGGAAGCGATCGTTTATGGAAGATCGCCGTTATATTATTCGCTCGCTCGCTCGCGCGCGAGAATCGTAATTACCTACCAGTCGCTACGGATCCTCCAATGACATAATTCAGGGTATGCTAGCGTGGCGTTCCGGCTGTCGGGATGCGTGCCGCTTTTACGATCACGGCACGGATTTATCGTTACTATAAAATCGCGCAAAAACCGCGCACGAGATTACGCGTTTCGCCGGCATCCAGCCGGCTGTTTACCACATAATATATCCTGTTCAAGTAATAGTCGTGTTAACGCTTTCTTCGACGACTCGTTAGGCCGCGCGCGCGAGAGAAGCAGTTTCACTCGATGCACCGGTTCAGCCAATATCAACGAACGATAACTCGCTCGCTGTTATTAAAGCTTATTGGCTCGACTCACGAGCTCAAATTGCGCGTGGCGGCACGTGGATGGGAACGAGCTATGCTTCATTTATGTGCGCATCTCGTGCGGCTGTTCGAATCAAATCGTCGACACCATCAAAAAACGACACAGGCGCTTACAGCACACAAGATTGCTCCAATTGCATCAATCTTTGAACAAATCGTTCTCATTTGGTTGACACTTTTTTATGCAAAATTACCCTTCTTCATTTGTGGGGCATTGTGCGGCTGATTGAAACAAATCGTGGATAGCGTTAAAAAACGTGACGGCCTCTTAGAGCACACAAGATTGCTCCAGTTGCATCGATCATTGAACAAATCGTTCTCATTTGGTGGTGTTACGGGCCGAGGGTTTGGCAGCTACGCGTGAACCGAGGATTGTTTGATTTGCGAGGTTTGTTGTGGACTAACCGGTGCTTGTTGCATCACCGGGTCGCCACAAGGTAGGAGGAATACATGTGGACCAGCCGATGTGGTTCCGTTGCCTCGTAACTTATAGAATTAAATAGATACACCTCGAACGGCAAAGGTGTATCGTCGTAGGATACTAACTATTGGAAAGTCGAAACAGAAATGAACTTTAAATATTCGTATAGATTGCAATATTCTTAGTTATACTTCGGTCAACACAACTGGCTTGTGTGCTTTATCGCGGTTTGCAGACTAACGCTCTCAGTTTTGACGCATCGAGAAATGCGGGGACACTCTACTACAGAGACCCGTGACGGCATACATTCGTACCGAAGGTATACAGTAGGACTGCTCGATAAGGATTTTATACCCCATCTTGCTCGAAGTGACTTGCATCGTGAAACGATGTGTACTACGCGTGTTCGCTTGGATCAACCCGATTAATAGGAGGATCTATGCCCTTATATAGTACCCGAAATCGGGCCTGAACAATGGTGGAGGATCCCGTGCTACTTTTTGTTAGAACTGAGTTCTTGGAAATTATGCACCGCGCTGCAAGCGACCTAGTATCTTTCAATTTTTGAGTAAGCCCTTTGTTCTTGAATAGGCCCTCTGTTTCGACACATACCTCCGGAAGGTTCAAGAATCACCAACGGATACGTCCGCTTACGTAATAGCATTAAAAACAAGACGGGCTCTGAACGTAAATTCTTATCGAAAAAGAGTCGGTCCAAACTACGGATTTTTTCGATGAAAGTTTTCCATAATTCTCCAGCCTAGTTCCTCGCTGCACTGGATCAAGGTCTGCTTCTAAAACCTCACGTGCGCGGACTTCGTAATCTAGCGAGACTCGAAACGGCACAGTTTTCTTCTGTTCACGACGCGACGGTCAATGGGAAAGTAAAATACGGCGCAGTGGTGGCCGCCCTCGAAGCGCATATCCACGTCCATACAGCTCCCGGTTTTATTGGGAATCGTTTCACGATTCGCTGGGAAGCTAGGGGACGATATGCCAGCCGCAGAGCCGGATCCTCGGGATCACGGTATCGATTTTCCGACTGAAAAGTGTGCCGCCATGAGTACTCTCTACATGACGTTTGCGCCGTGTGTTACAGCTTTCTCTCCGCTGCTGTGTGGACAGCGCGCCAAAACAAGAGAGGACTTCCAGTCTACTAATTAGTAGACTGCGGAGCTTTATGCAAAATGCAAATGTTCTTTATCGATTGTACGAAGCAGAAGTCGAGTAAAGATGTCTTTCATTCTTTAAAACTTGTGTACGGTTGAAAATAGTACATCAGCTTCGTTTCTGTAATCTCTTCACTGTTTCAAATATTACCAACACATTTTTCCCACAAATGCATCAAATCCGCAGTCTGCTATTAGATTGTCGAGTCGCTTCCAGTCCATCTAGTTTTTTCAACCAAGCAATTGGACGTTCCAGATCGCTCGGAATAATGGCCATTGTAACGGCGATTATTCGAAAACGAACGACCGAAGGAACAATGGGCTTGGCGGGCAAAGTATCCGCGAAAGAACCGACGGATGGTTCCGCTCGAAAAATTCGGAACAGGTGGAGGGCCGGCCGACCGTTAAAGGAAAGTCAAAATTCCCGAGGGCTAGGGTCGAAGAGGGTCGTCTGCGCAGGCAAATGTTTGCGGAGGACAGTGCCTATTGTGATCGCGTTTCGCAGGTGTCCGGACGAATTGCGTCCTCGAACGGTGCAGGTGAAACCCAGCGAAGCGCATAATTGTATCTTCTTCGGCGTAGAGTAACGCGCGGCGGGGCTCTTAAACTCGTTTGAACTTCATTGTCCACTGTCGTGCATAATCCCTTTGAAGCCACGCTGCTCTCCCGCAAAATCCGTCTGGCCTTTCATCCAGCCAATCGGCCGCCGCGGCCCGTGCAAAATAAAACAAGGAACCGGCTGATTAAAAAAGTCATTGTTCCGAGAATATTTTCTTATCGACCGAGACGCGCTTTACTGCTACGGTTCTCGCCACGAACTTGGTTCGCGAAGCCGACCCGAAACGAAAATTGCGATTCATCGTCCTCGACGAAATGTGGTTTCAGCGATTTTCGAAAGTATTGCTTAAACGGTCACGCGAGGGTCCCAGAGAGTTTATGCACAGAAAACGCATCGCGGTCTGTGAAACAAGGGTGCAGGTTGCACCAAGGGCCAAGCTCGAGAGAATCGAAGCCACGCCTACTCGGGCGCTCTTCGCAAAGGGAGCAACACTGTTCTAATCAAAAGAGAAACACTCAGGGGACATACTGTGATCTTCAGAGTTAGATTTTTAGGGAATAAGCCAGATACGGATAGAGATTGCACTCTGGGACTCTATCCTAGCTCTACGGAAAAGGAGAGCAACGAGGCCACGCCTACTCAGGGTGGTCTACACCGTGGAAACTAAACGAACGCTCTTACACTTCTTTTTTCGGTATCTTCCGCTTCAGAGAGTAGGTCTCGGGCAGTTCTAGGTAATCACACACTAAAAATTGCCTACAACGCTTTGTCCTAGCCTTACCGAAATGAACAAGATCGAGGCCACGCCCACTCGGGGCGCTCCACATTAAGGAAACTAGACAAACAGCCTTCTACCTCCTCCACCTTAGCCCTAAAGCGTTGGCCCAGGGCAATTTCAGACGCTCACAGACTGCAAATCTCTCTGTGGAGCTCTGCTCGAAGTTCTTCTAAATCAAGAGCAACGAGACTACGCCCATTTGGGCGCTCTATACAGAGGGAACAAGATACACAGTCTCCCACTTCTTCTTTGGCATTTTCTCATCAAACTTTTGGCCCATGGACTCTGTAAAAATCGAGAGCAACGGGGCCACGCCTATTTAGGGCATTCCACGTAGAAGAAATAAATCAAACCTCGGACCTCGCATGAGGTATAGCTATTCAGAGCAACCTAGATCGTTCCAAGACCTCAATTACCGAGATTCTACCGTACCCACTTTCCCTCCTCGACTTCGCGAGCTTTATTAACTTTTCTTGTGCGCATCCAATAACTTTCCTCTTTCTCTCCGCCTACGTAACACCGCTCCAGCCAATGAGACAAATCATCCACTCTACACAGTCTGCGACTCTGAATCTCGCGCGATGCAATCAGAAGAGTGATCCTTTCGCAAGAAAAACGCAGAGCGCGCGCTCGTGGAGCAATATTCGCGTTCGCCGGGGTCTTGCAGCTTCTTAGAGCGTGGTAAAAAACGAGCGTGGCGCGACATCGACTGCGGGCCATGTATTTTCGCAACGTGCCAAGGATTCGTTCCCGTCAGGATCCGCCGGTTACGTAACGCACGCGGCAGCGGTTTCATCTTTGGCAAACCGTCGAAAGAGAGCGAGGTCCCTGCTCGCGAGAGAAGTCGGGAGGTCAGCGTCCGGCGTTCGCAGAAACGACACGTGCAACAGCACGTGTCTCGCTCGCCGGATCGCCCGGCGTTTTCGTGTACGCGTGTATTTACGCACACAACCCCCGAAAGAATGGAGGCGAGCCGTTCGTAATCCAATTTGTCGCGGAGCCTCTTTCTCCACGGCATTCGATTTTCAGCGAATGAAATCTCGGGTCAAACCAGGCCGCGTTCAATTTCTCTCTCTCTCTCTCTCTCTCTCTCTCTCTTGCTTCTCTCCCTTCGAAACACGGTAGCCCCGGAACTCTCTTTCCACTCCCGTGATCCGAAAGACTTTCTCGGCCCGCGGCACCCAGCTTCCTCTCCTTTCTTTCTTCTTTTTCTTTGCCGACGCCCCTTTTCTCCAAGCCCGGAGCCCTTTCGAGGCGTCTACAGTATATGCACGCGCACGCGACTCTTCTACAGCCACGATGATCATCATCGCCTCGCCTCGAAACCCGTGGAATCGCTCGTTATCCGAGATTCGATTCAGAGAACGCTACAGCTACCACGAGCACGTTCGTCCTGAGGTAATCAGCGCGGGTCCTCGGTTCACACCCACTTATTTTGTCTCGACCCTGCATCGAGCACGCGAAAAGCCGTGTATTAACGTTTTGATACAGAGAATTGCAAGTGCCTTGGTCCTTTTGTATCAAAACTAGGCTTGTTAGCTTTGCAACTTGCCACTCGAGTTCGTCGACCCCGAAATTCTGACTCGTAATTCTAAAAGTAGATCAAAATCGACTTTAACAAGGCCGAATACTTTTGCAACTAGACTGCGGATCTTGGGCATTTATGAGTGAAATGGGTAGATGGGATTTGGAACGGTGAAAAGGTTAAAGAATTTAACAGTGATTTAAAAGTAACTCATTTGTACTGTATATGTATATAATCAATTAATTGTTTTTACACGAAAGAGTCTTTATAATTCCAAAAATTATACAATAACGAATCTGGAGCCAGTCATCCGACCGGTTGTGGTAGGTTTAGTGTTAAGGATGTCGATCTATTATTCGAAAATTCATATAGTTTGACACCTATCTCGTACAATCAACGCAGAGAATTGTTATTTTGCAGAAAGACCTGCGGTCTATTCATACCCAACTTGTGCGTCCATACCAACCCGTTTATTCATTGTTTTAAGAAGAATCGCTTAAGGCGGATAAAATCGAAGACATTACATAAAAGATTCTCCTATGCCGCGAAAGTAGGGTAAACTTCTTTCATTGCTTCGGCCATTGTAGTTAAACATGGAAATTGCACAATTGGCTAAAGAACGTATTTCCACGGAAATCCTCGCATAAAGAATCACGCTGGGAAACCGGCAAAGGACTTGGGTTGCGACCTAGTATTATAAACTACATCAAACTAAAATACCCGCATACGTTAATACACACACGTGACCCGTAGCATTTACGTTCGAACGATTTGTCGAGCATAATGGTCGGTTTGGAAAAGAAAGACGCCGAGAAACTTGGATGATACGGTCGGTAGACGATAGGTTAGGGATCGAATCCCGGTTTCTTCGAATCCGATTCGAGTCCCTTTAACCCGCAGCCATGAACCCGGCCGTCTAGCCGTTACTGTAGGGGAGTATCGAGCGCTATAGCTAGCGATGGGATCAAGTATAGCAGGCTCGAACCTTCGCTGATAATTTCGAACAAGTTCCTCGAGGAGCAAGAGCTTTTAAATGTACTCGAACCCTGGCGAAGTAGGCTCTTTCAATTATAACTGCATCCTAAATCAGCTTATTCCGGCCTCGTATAAGTACCTACTTAAAGTCCTACTTTAACCAGAAATCAATTAAACAATTAGTTCATCTATTTATATCTGAAAGCACCAAGAAGTAGTACTTGCTAAATAATGAATATACACTCAAGATTACAGGTACTCATCCTGAGGTTCGAAAGCAGCGTGTCTAAAATAAGTATTATTCATTTCAAATGCACGATCGAAATGTACATTCAGCAATAAATGTGCTCATCAAAATCCTCTAGCTTTCGGGTAACAAGTTCGGAATGCCAAAGCGAATCCAGGTTATTGAATTTGGCTCGCAATCAGAGCCACGTATATCGAGCTTGATCCCATCCCTAGCTGCGACGGGTACAACAATCGCAGCATAGAATCGCGGCGCGAATTAATCGCAACAGCGACAAGAACAATCGGGACATCGAGGAGCGCGCAGCAGCGAAACAACGATCGCAGAGAGTCAGAGCTCTGGGGATAGAATAAAATCGGCCCTCGGAACGATCGATCGGCGCCCGATCCCGGCTGGAGCGAGAGAGAGAGAGAGAGAGAAAAAGCCTGGCAAAGAAATCGTGCGTGATCGAATCGGCGAGGGGCATGAAAATTTGATCTCTGTGTTTTGTTCCGTCGTTCGTATCGAGCCACCCTCCGGATGGACAAACGTCAATAAAGCCGCGCACGCGCTGCACGCGGCCTAGCTCCGTCACGATTCTCCTCAGGCTATCGCGTTTTCGCGTCCCGTTTCCTCGGGCAAATGTTTTATTTTTTTCTTTTCCCTTTTAGACCTATTTTACATTTCCTTCCTCCAAAAACGCTATATGACAAATACAGTTGCATGAGTCATACCTTCTACCTCCATATCGTTTCCAAATTTTTTCCGTTGTACGAAACGTATTTTTGGCTGTACGATTTTTATTCTAGTTCGTCTTGGTTAAAGTTGAAGCGATCATAATACAAGTGTTCAAATTAGAGCAACAAGCAGAACGTTTACCAGATGATGGTACTTCCTGTTCGCTATTATAGTCGTTCCCGTCGTTGATTCGTAGCCTTATTGGCGAGCGGAGAACATCTATCAGTCGTCTAAAATGTTTCACGAAATGCGACGCACCTGCCTTTTTCATTAACAGAATCTTTGAGCCAATGCTATTCAGTCAATTAACCCTTTCACTACAATGGACGATATATCTCGTCGCCACGATGTCGAAGAAACGATGTTATGGACGAGACATCTCGTCACCGTGATTTCGTCGTAAAATGCTCTGGACGAAATATCTGGTGTATCGTTATTATGGATATGAAGTGTTTTATTTGAAAATTTAACACACGTAATCGATGTTTAAGAGATGTCATCGTTGGTGAAAGGTGCTTACAGATGACAAATATAAAATACTCCGTACTTTACGCACGTAGAGTTTTAATTCTTTATTTTGTATGGAGTGCAGAGATTAGAAGATCCAATATACAAAACTACAACTCACAGAAAAAAGTCTCGTCCAACGAATGTGTAGTTTGCAAAAATTAAATGGCCGACGCGACGGAAGGAAAGCAGATGTTTCTGTAAACATTGTTCCGTCGCATTATGCATTTCACCATGCTATCAAACAATACAAAATAAACAATAAAAACTTGAATTGTGTCAAATATAAAGTGTTTAATATTTATTATCTTTAAGTACTTTCCACCAACGATGACATGTCTTCAAAATCGATTACTTGTGTCCAACCTACAAAGAAAACACTTCATATCAGTAACAAAGATACACGAGATATCTCGCCCATAGCAGTGTACGACGAAATCATAGTGACGAGATAGCCCATCCATAGCACCGTACGCACGACAGCATGGTGACGAGATATCTCGTCCATAGCATCGTTTCTTCGACATCGTGGAAGCGAGACATCTCGTCCACAGTAGTGAAAAGGTTAAACATGATTCCAAAGAAGAATTATTCTTATTTGCGAGCTCCGCAAAGTGTATCGAACCCTGTGCACTCTGTTAACGCTAGAAGATACGAGTTCGGAGAGTTCCATCATTCATTTAGTCCCGCAACTTATCTAGAACAAATCCGTTGCAGCGATTCGTATCTTTCCGATCCTGTAGAGGAGGTACTCTTAGCACCAAGTGATTCCCGTACGATTCAGCTCCTCCTCCTCCTGCAGCAGTTGCACAACGACACATTTTTACGAGGATATTGTTTTCCCCCCGCACGCAGTCGCCGTTGCGCAACGGAACAACGCACGAGGCTCGGTCGCGGATCATTGAACCGGACGATGAATTAATCAGCGGATACTCTCTTCCTCGGAATCGAATTTCCCCGCGCTTTTTCGCAAGGACGAGCCACGAACCGAAACAATGGACCGCGCCTGGCCACCAGATCAATTAAACGAACTGCATTTGTGAAACCGACTGCGGTTTCTAGCCGCCCTGATTGCTGGGATGCGAGGGAGAGGACAATCAAATTGCACCGCTCCTTAAAACCAGATTGTTACGTTAAATTGTTTCAACTCGGTCCTCCGATGATCTCGAAAGAAATCGAAGCTCGTTGGTTTGAAAGATTTATTACGCAGCCAGCGGTGCACAAAGTTAGCAAAGACAACTATCAAACGCATGGGAGTAGTATGAAAATGCACTGACATTTTCAAAACGGTGTTCTTGCGTCCACTTATCGTGTACGCGCAGTTTCCGGTATCCATTGGCTCGTTACTCGGTACCAAAGAGAAACAGGTTAACACGTTCAGTGCCACGCCAATGGCCATAAAAGTCACACAAAATCGAGGAAACTTATTTAATAATATACATAAGAGAAGAGAGGACATATAGCTTATCATAATACTCATTTTTGTAAATCCTGGCACTTTGTAGATCTGAATAAAATTTGGTTTGGACATTAGAGAAAAAAAATGTAAATAAAACGGGTTTTTACATCTATTTGGTTTTTTCTTTATTTATTTAATTGTCTTATTGTTTAGTTGAAAACAAATATAAGTTTCAGAAATATAAATTACAACAAAGTTTGAGAGATGTATTTAATATAATTAGTAAACAAAATTGTTTATAAAATAAGTACCAATACAAGAACTGTCCTTTGAAGTAAATTTCAAATGAAACACTTAAAATGGTATGGATTTGTTGGCAAGAAAATTGACAAATAATTCGGGGTGCAAAGGGCTAATGGTAGTAAAAATTGATTTTCAAGTATGGTAAAGAAATTGTATCTGCCATATTATGAGCGACGTGGCACTGGAGCTGTCGACGTGAAGATTTTCGGAAGTCTTGGATGCTTACGCGATTCTTGCGATATTGTATTATCTCCCTGCGAGCATCCGGCGTGTGCCAATTACTCCGTTTCATAGTGGTATCGCCGCGGAGGATCATCGGGATTGCAGAAACGCGTGAAAAATCGCGCCGATCGACGTCTAATTGTATCCGGGTAAGGTTTGCGTAAACATGGGCGTGCTTTTTTATTTACGGCGTCTATCTTTGGAGCGTATCGATTCGAGACGATAAGAAGGCGACGATGATTCCCTCTTCTCGGCCGTCTGGCCGCGGCCGTGATGTTTAGCCGTTCGCATCTCGATGCGGCCGGCAACCGAGGCTGGATGAAGTCATTGCTTTAATGCACTTAACATTAATGAGAAACTCAAGTGGGTCGAATTGACCTCCATTTGTTAATCCGACACCATCGACCGGGCCCGTCTAGGTAGCCGGTGTGTTGCGTCGCAGCGTGCGTCGTCGCTTTGACGAAGAAACGTCACTTTTATTCCCGCGACTGGCGGCTACGCCAATGCCCTCCGCCGTCGCGTCGAGCCGAAAGGAAACAAACCATCGGTTTAATCAACGGGGATCATTGGCGGAAAGAATTCGAGGGCTCGCGCGACGAGAGCATCACGGGGTCGTCGTTCATTAAACTTGATTAAGAGAGGGTGCACGCGTCTGCGAGCCGAGCCTCGAATTGCGTGACGGGGGCGTTGCTCTTGCGCACGTCCAAAGCGACAACTCGATGGTCAAATTTGTATTTATTCGTCGCTCTCCCGGGCCTTGTATTCTTTGCTGTTCAAAATTTGTTGGAGTCCTTGAAATTTCACGAGTAAATCAGTCGTGAGCAAAGATTGCCCTGTGAAAAAGCCACACCTACTCGGAGCAATCCGCACGACGTAAACAGTCTCCGATTGCGATTTCTTCCATTTATTGTATAATGTAGAAAGATGGAGTCATATCGACGAAAACGTGGCTCGGGTGGGAACGAGAAAAATTTCCTGCTCCAAAGTCATTTGCTCCAAAGTGTCACCTTTGCGCACAACCCAGAGTGCTCTCGAGGACTTCTTTTCTCAAAGAGAAAAAAAGATAATCTAATACAGGAAAAATCCGCAACGAGGCCACGCCCACGCGTAGCACAATTTCTTTCCAACTTGTTGCCCTCGCCTCGGTGGCAATCCAAAGTGCTTTCAAGCCGAGTCGAAAAATCATCGATCAGACCTGTTTCTTTCGCTTAAGAAAATAACAGACTGTGGTGGGAGCCTGACTAGCGAATAATGCTCGAGATTTTCGCACGACAGCGTGCACCGCGCGCAAGAATACGCCTCGGAATTGTGTCAAATCGCGGAACAATTTGTCGGCTTAGAAGCAGGAAGCGTTCCCAGCGACTGTTTAGCGCACCGGCGAAAAAAACCGCTGTTCGAATTGAATCGCCGCTAAAAATACCGGCACGCACTCGCACGGTGCGCGATGGTGTTACCGGCGCGATTACGCTTGTTATGCAATTGGAATTGTTTACAAATCGGTGGCACGAGAAAGGGCCATTGATCGTGGCGTCGTCGTTCACGGACACCGGCGGCGTATAACGACGATTCGTACGGACGCGTTCATTTCCTTAGTACGGCGGCCGCCTATTGTTATCGGGCCACGTTACTCTCCGGTTCGTGGCCGGATCGAAGTGTGCGACGTAGTGCCGTGCGTGTACGTACACATGGCCACCAAACGCCTACGAGAAGAGTGATTCACACGCTATCCCAGAAAACGAACACTTAACAGAACGTCTGCCGCCGACACGCGGAATCTTATCTTCTTCCCGCGGCAATTTAACTCGCGAGGCATTCTGCCATTTCCCTTCGAATCGAAATTCTAATCTCGCTTATCGGACGACTCGCGCGAGAATCTAGAGGCAAAATCTTCGTCGTCACACTTAACTGCCTGTCTCACTCGTTGCTTTACAAAATTACTTCTGGAAGCTTTTGCCACATTCTCGCAGAGCTTAAAAGAACAAAGTCAACGACATTAATAGCTTTTATGCAGACACAGTTTCTTTAGAACAATCTGGTTCTTCTGATAAAAGAACCTCATTAACTATCGACATTGCTTTAAATGCGTCGAACCGGCAGCCTACGGATAAGAATTTTATTACGCTCTGTTGTGAGGACTCGTTGCATGTCCTCGAGAGCACGTAAAATGCTTGAACTCGAGCGACTGGTTTCAATTATCGCAGGACTCGCGGTGTATTTCGGGCGACGTGTCCACGGGCAGAAATAAAAAGGCGAGAAAGGCTTCAGCCGGTGAATTCTGCGAAAACTGTCCGTTCAGACGCGAGAACGAGCACGGACGATTCGATTCGTGGTTTGGAAACGTCAGAGGGAAATTTAGCGTGAGAGGATATGAGTCAGCTAGAGCGTGATGGATCTGCATAACTAATAACACGCCCGATCAAGTGCGTATCCTCGGGGGAGAAAGAATCGTTCGAGCGAGGCCGGGGATTTAATTAGGGAATCTCTCTCTCTCTATGTAGATCGAAATTTTGATTGCGACGAAAATTGTACAGGGGTCGAACAAGAAGTTAGAATTAGAAATTCTACATCGTATTTTTAAGATTGGTAGCCATCCAAATCCTCGCACAATATTTTTCTGGCTTGTAGAAAAATCGAATGTAGATGAAACGTTGGTAACTCTGTGTCGAAGAAGACCCGAGTTCCGTCGTCCACGGGTGAAACAATATTTGCTATTCTAATGAGACAACTCCAAGCAGAATTCAGCCCATATTAAATATCAAGGGTTACCCCACAGTATATTAATCTCTTGTCTCATAATGTTGAGCATTTACTTTATTATCCAGCGTCGAAAATTTATTTTCTCAATTCTTTTATTCCTTCTGCCTTTAGGGGTAGGAGTAGGGGGGTGGGAGTTAGACTCGTTTCCAGGATTGCAAAAAGGCGGGATTCGCTTTCTCATTTCTCGATAATGCAAAACACAGGTCTACAAAACGTATTTTTTAAATTTTCAATATTGGCCCACATAAAAAAGTTGTAAAATGCAAGTTTTAGTATTTTCTGTACAATTTCGACCAATTGTAATTTTTGGAAAAATTTCTTTTCACATCCTGTAGTAAACTAGTCGCTCTAGTTTCTCAAAAATATGGTCCAATATTAAAAAAGTTATCGGTTTTTTGAGAGCGTCCGAATATTAGTGGGAGTCACTGTAGCTATTTTGATAAAGCTACAACAGCTACATGCTGTCGAATAATGCAGATTACTATCGCGACCTTTGACTATACTGAAAAACCCCATCTTTGCAATACTGGAAAAACGAGTCTATTCCCTTAAAAAAAAATTGTTTACTGTCCACGGTTTGGTCACGGTAATTTGGAACAATTACCAGCGCACAAGGTTAATTTGGTTTTAATGGCCACAACTGTGGTAGAAATGATGAGGCAAGGGGTTAATGAAGAATCCCCCTAACGTTCAACGTGTTAAGTGATTGTATAATGTTGCAGAATGTGGTGGACGATAACCGGCACCTTCGGAAACATCCTGCCGATCGACTGGAGCAAATCGTACGCGAGGAAAATGCACATGCCCGCGTTGAATCTGAACGAGGCCCCGCTCTCGAACGACAGGTAAGCCATTTTCCCCATTATTCTCCCCTTTCTTTCTTTGATCGTAATTCGTTTGGCGCTTTCACTTCTCACACACGAGATCGAACATGTATGTATGTACTCCAGAGAGGATGGCTAAACGCGATTAATGTTCGCCAATCGGTCGCTTTCCTTTTGTTTGCCTTAGACAAGAACTAGAGGATTTAAGTAGCGAAGACGAGGCTGTCGCGACTGATTTGGACATGCATGCTTTAATCTTGTCCAGCAGCATCGACACGCACAGTCCCGAGGAACAGCTGAAGACCGCGGAAGAGGTACTTCGCGAGATAGACGACATAATGCAGGCAAGTGAACATTTCCCTACGAAGTAACACGGTGTCCGAACAAAATATTCATAACTTCACTTTGCAGGCATTACTTTAATCATCGAATATATGAAGAGTATAGGAAATTAACACAGCTTTTAAATGATATGTATTTCATTCGAGTCTAAGTTAATTGCAATGAGATATTTATTTTTGGTACTCAAGGTCCCCATGTTATAAACCTTTGAATTCGTCTTGACGTAATAGAAATGTATACAGTCCGTTAAAAAAATAATGGTGACCTTAAGATGTGGAGAAATACAACCATGAGAATAATTTGTTGCTCGCTACAAACTTTACCCTTCCGAGCATAGTCATGTTTTCCTCTGGCATTCTTTTCGTTGATTAACTACATACCACTGATCTCAACGCTGTTTCTCTACTAGATCTATGTGAGAAATCAGATCGATGTATCGTTTGAAAGCCGCGTTGATTTCCAGTACTCGATGCATTCTATTGTTAAAGCGATCTTCTGCGAAGCTATCACCGTGCAAAATAGAGCGTACGCGATGCATGAATACTTTCTCCGGACACTGTGCACCTAATTATTCAAATGGTTTAATGCTCGAGGACAATCTCCACCGAGCAAAGATTGATGATCTTTTATTTTGCAGGAAAGTCCATCGATGGAACGATCACCGGACTCGGATGGCTCGTTATTGGACAGCGACGAGGCGCTCGAACGGAGCAGGGAAGTTCTCGGCTCTCCGCTACACGAGAAAAGTACATTTCCATCGAGATCTCAGATCTGGAACAATAAACAGCGCCGGACTATGGAGCCAGTTAATGCGAATCGCGATGTGTTTGTTTTAGAGCTGAAACAACTGAGCTCCAGTCAACTGACCGAGCTCCTCGGCGAGATGGAGTCGCTGGTCGGAGCCCTAAGCGAAACCCTGATCGCGGAACTCGCGTTGAGGGACGAATTAGAGTACGAGAAGGAGCTGAAGAATCAGTTCATCTCGCTGCTGCTCGCCGTGCAAAACCGACGAAGACAGCACCACGTGACAAAGAAACGAAATCAAATGCAAAATGGTACTAGTCCGTTACCGCAACACAGATCCTTACAGGAATCGAAGGTAATCCTCGTTGACGCAGCTTCTTTTTCGAACAAATAGTCATGAACGATTCTTCTTTCAGTATTTAACGACTGTCATCCCGTACCATACGGATAGTGGTCCTCCAGACAACCAAGCCTTACAGGTTCTTATAAAAAGTATGTATTTGCCAGTAGATAGTTAATTTCGTTAATTAGTCTGATTCTCGACTTCTTCACAAGCCACGATTTAATCTGTTGCAGTACTGAAAGCAATTAACGAAGACAGCCCAACCGTACCTACTTTATTAACAGATTATATACTCAAAGGTATAAATAAATTTTAAAAAATCTATTTTAGATTTGTAACCTGCTAATCGGGTGTGGTCTGTGGCCATTATGCTGCGGATCTTTGCGTATTTGTGGTGTCTATAAATCTACCCTGGTTAGCAGGTTGTAATGGAATATACTGATTTAATAAGTGTTCTCATCATACGTTTTCAGTCCTGTGTCCCACTTAGTGAGAATGTCGCAAGTCTCGCGGGAAGATCAATGGAACACCAGGAAGAAAGATATTAAGATATTGAAGAATACAAAAGTTTGCTCTCTTCTTCTTGCCAGTACGCTTTCAGCCGTTGTTGTGCCGCATATATTTGCGTTAAGGCAGGTGATTTTTCGCTTCTGAGTTGTGTCTCGAATTACACTCTCTCTATTGATTGTAGATCGTAGGTAGGGTCCCGTGACACTCGTATCTAGTCTTACTTTATATATTATATTATAATGTGTATATTGATTTTACATTAAGGTACAGTTCCGATAATCTATGTATTGCGCTCTATGGAATACCTCTTGTCGTATACATATGGATTATTATAAAATACGATTCTTCATTTTTATATACGTCATTCATGGATTTCTCGCGACGATTCGGTTTTTTGTAATTTTTTGTACATAAAGATTTTATCGAAATACGTGTGAGCAAAGTTTACTATATCACCGAGAATACTTATATATATTTATCTAGAGAAAACATACCAAATAATATGTAGATCGCTCTCGGCCGATGAGAGGGAGAAAGAGAAAGAGAGTGAGAGAGAGGAGAGAGAGAAAAAGAGAGAGAAGCATTAATAAGCTTACGGATTTAGTGCGTATCGTTGTAACACCCGTATCTATCGAAAGTTACACTAATTAATAACATTGACGCGCAAAGGTACATTGCATCCAGTTAATCGAATCATACTTTCACAGATGTGTACTTTACTTGACAAACTGTTAAAACGACTGTGCGCAAAAGCTGGTATTAAACGTTCTCTCGTGTAAAGCGACAAACAGTTGTCCCGATGCATTGTGCATATAGTAGAAATACTGTGTTTGTTGAAATAAAGAAATAAATCGGACAATCTTACTATTCGAAAGAGTATTCCTCACCCGTATTCAATACAGTTTTTATTATACAGAAAATTACACTATGCTTTCCCCCGAGTAAACTGTTTCAGTTTTTATTTGCCGCTTCTACTAAATAACGAAGAAAGAAGCGTATTATTCCATTTCTTAAAAAAAGGGGAGACTACCCTCGTGTGTCCCTTACGCATCCACCTACAGAAAAATAATTGACATCGGATCGTGTACCCCTTGATACTATGCAAATTTTATTATTAGTTGCATTTTTTCGTATCCCATTAGCAGCCGAGCTATTCGGGTGGCCTGCTTTAGGCGCCTCTGTACACTGCTCGAAATAATTAGGGTATCTTTGAATTGCTGTAATTTCGAATAAAAAAATCATACGATAGTCTATCTGGGCTCATTTTAAAGCTTGGAAGTTTCTACTTTCGCATCTCTATATTTAATTTCTTCTATATTAACCCCTTGCCCTACATTCCTACAATATCATGTCTGACTCGTGTTAAAGATTCTGAACAGAGTCTAATAAATATGTGTGCTATTATAATTTCTACTTTGGTTTTGTTAATGTACAGCTATTGGAGAATATATAATAGCCATACAATATATATATACCTTTTTTAAGAAATTACGAACTACAAAAAAGTTCTAGTACTAAAACCGTAAAATAAATCGTAAGGCAAGGGGTTAACCCTTTGCAGTCTTGCAACAACTCATCTTTTGAAAATTATTTCAAAGGACAATTCCTTGACTGCTACTTTGTTTACTAATTATATTAAAGTCTCTAAAGTTATATTAGCTCTCAAACTTTGTTGCAATTTGTATTTGTTTTTAATTAAAAAATAAGAAATTAAATAAATAAAGGAAGAACCAAATACATATAAAAACCCGTTTTATTCACATTTTTCTTTCTCTGATGTCGAGTCGCACTTGACAAAGAAATGTAAAGGGTTAAAAAATGGAACGGAAAGTTATAGTTTTTCTTTCTCAATCCTCGCGATTCGTTTACAAATGGCTTCGTAAGAGAGGGAATTGGAGGGAATCCACTGAATAAATAAACATCAACCTATAGGTAGACGATCGCACGATTCTTCTTCACGAAGTTATATAAATTCAAAGATAATAGTTTTCGGCATTGTATATTATATATGTAGTGCTACTATAAACTATAAACCAGTACATATAAACATTACGCTACGGCTACATATCCTACTGACATAATCTGGTCAGATAATCAATGTATATTATTATTATTACCACAACTGTGTTATATTTTACGTTTGAACTTTATTCTATAATAAAACTCGATCTTATTTTTAGCGTTTGTTCGTATTGCACAAGACACGTAAATATAGATATTCCTGAAAATCTCTATATTTAGTGATTGCACTGGGAGGAGTATCAATGTAACGAGGTTAGGAAGGAAGCATGTGAAAATAATAAAAATATCATTGATTTATGAATTGATTGTAATATAAATCGACTTCCAAACAAAGGTACGTATTCATTGTATTCGGTTAAATAATCTCCATTATTTTCTTTTAGCAATAATTCCAAAAATTTGTGTTATTTCTCTATGTAAAAGCTAACCTAGATTTCACGTAATGTCATACTTTCTTGTATATATAATTTTACAAATAACATTTTTGCAGCTTTATATTGTTCCATGAACACATTCACACCGAGTTTCGATAACTAATTAACCCATTAATGCGTCCGATTCCTAAAACTTTCCTCTAAAATCTTAAATTATACTTCTTACTCTCTTTTGTCGTAAATGTATATAATCTGCGAATCATTTATAACATTTTATGTATTTGTTTTGAGACACAAATGTTAAGAGTCTGAAAATCATTTACCTATACTCTGGTGTGATTGTGTTAATACTAAAACTCTTAATATTGCTCGGATCAGCTGGTACTCAAACTGGAGTACCAGAATCCCGAATTAATTGAAACCAGAGGGAGTATCTGAATATGCCCAAATACTCGGATGTTTGTTTAATTATTACTGAATTAAATTATAATGTAATTCAATTAACCGTTTGCACTTGTTTGTTGAGTGTAACTCGACATCAGAGAAAGAAAAATGTAAATAAAACAGATTTTCATATGTACATATTTGGTTCTTCCTTTATTTCTTTAATTTCTTATTTTGTAGTTAAAAACAAATATAAGTTCTACAAATATAAATTACAATAAAGTTTGAGAGCTATATTTAATATAATTAGTAAACAAAATTGTTTAAAATAAGTAGCAGTCAAGGAACTGTCTTTTGAAGTAAATTTCAAATAAACCACTTAAAATATGTAGGGAGTTGTTGGCAATAAAATTGAAAAATAATTCGGAGTGCAAAGCATTAACGTGATCATACCGTTTACTTGGATACTCAGGTAGTAGAACCAGAATACCGAATTAATTGAAACCAGAGTATGCGAATATGCCGAGTATCAGAATAGTTTACTTAATTATTACTGAATTAAATTATAATGTAATTCAATTAGCATGATTATACCGAGTACTTGGAAACTCTGGTAGTAGAACCGCAATTAATACTAACTAACATAGAGTATGAACGGTGTTCTTTTCTCCTGCACAGATGCCTTCGCTTCAAACTTTAGCATCAATGGCAGGATTTGGTGCTGTGGCTGTTTTAGGTTCCACATATTGGATTACATGGAAATTTCAGCAGCAAGTTCGAGAGACAAAAACTTATCGGAAGTTGGAAGAAATCCTACATAGTAATGAAAAGGTGGTGCAACACTTAGGGGAGCCGATAAAACACGGAAGAATAAAATTTCATGCAAATCAAGACAATACTAGAAATTTCTCAATTAATCTGACTGGATCCAGAACCAAAGGCATATTAAACTGCAAAGTCCATCTGCTAACTTCAGATGTTCTACCTGAGATCTCAAAGTTAGAAATTCAATTTTCTGACATTCCTGATAGACTTTATACGCTTTATAAGAACGAAGAGTTAGAACAATGAAGTACATTGTAGCTTTTTGTTTCTCTGTTATGTTTTTATGGTACTGCTTAAAGGTGTACAAAAGTATAATAGTCTATAGGCTAAAAACAAGAGAAATCACAGTAGACTAATTTTAAATACAATGCGAATAAATATAATTAAATTATTATCTAAATGTTTGTAAAGGCATGTCTGTAATTCCCTGTGGAACCTTGAGACCTCTTCTCGTGTAGCCAAAAGCAGCTTGTATTATATGTAGAGCAGCTTCGACGGTTAAGTTCGTGTCGCGTGGACTACCGATTTGAGGATTTACTTCTACAAGATCGACGGCATTTAATCTGTGAGTCCTGTACAATTCTTCCATTAGATGGACAGCTTCTCTTAGCGATAATCCTCCGCGCACTAAAATTATAAAATTCATTAAATATTCTTAGAAAGTAAATTAGAGATTTAGATAAAACTAATTCGAATTAACCCTTTCATTTACAATGGACCAGACATTTCGTCACCATGCTGTCGTACATACGATGCTATGAAATATCTTGTGTATCTTTATTATGGATATGAAGTGTTTTATTTGAAAATTTGTCGCAAGTAATCGATTTTTAAGGCATGTCACCGTTGATGGAAAGTGCTTAAAGATATAAAGAATGCAGAGGATAATTGTAATCGAAAGAAAAGAGGTTTACCAGGTGTTCCTGTACTCGGCGCTTCCAAAGGATCGAGAGAGTCAATATCGAAACTAACGTGCAATGATTTTGATTCGCTCGGATCTATCTTTTTTATTGCCATGTTAACAACGTCGTGAATTCCTAAACAGAAAATGTAGATCAGCGAGCAATCATTCTCAATAAGCTTGCACATCAATCTTTTAGATATTACCATATCGTTCAACGTCTTCCATGCCGAATGCGGTAATGCCGAATTTTTCAATGACTAATCTTTCGTAGCGATCTACAGACCTCAATCCGATGTAAGCTACATTTCGTATAGATAGCCTGAAAAATTATTATATTTTTATTGTACACATAATGTGTATAAGTATGCGAATACTTTGATTAGAATTACATAGGCATTTGCCAATCCATGCCCGGAAGATGCGGCCAATAATCTGATAATTCGGAAGTTAATAATGCAACAGGCATTCCGTGAACATTTCCACTTTCACTGGTTTTATTAGTATTGAGATCCGCGTGAGCATCGACCCATATTACACCTATATCGTTCTTCACCTTCGAACATATAGTAAAACATTAATTTCTGCATAAAAAAGCTATGTTTTGCTCACACTATACCTTCACGTGACCGTCTATAGTTCCAATCCCTACACTGTGATCGCCTCCAATTGTTAATACTCGGCGATCGTCTTTCAAAATCTTTTGCACTTCTTCAGATAGACAGTTCGTACAGCCAGCAACATCGCCCAAATGTGACATATTATTCACACCATGTACGTCTCTCGTCTCGTATAGAACATTGCCATAATCTTTCACGTCCAAACCTAGTTTAAATGTAGAATTTAATTGGCGGTGTTTGAACTAAGAATTGTCACGATAAAATCATATAAATTACCTAAAGATTCTAACTCTTGAATTAATCCAGCTGTTCTAATCGCTTGAGGACCGTCTGCTACACCTTTTTTACGCTGTACAATTAATTCGATAAGTAACAATCATTTTTTTGTAATTACATGATCGAACCGTTGCGCCGAGAACACTTATCACATCATTTGAGTAACAATCATGTTCTAAAAATAATTTTGCACTGTATTACCTGTCCTTTTTCGAACGGCACACCGATTATTCCAACTTTACCGTAGTAACGAACTCCATATTTAAGAGCCACGCGTTGCACTCGACATAACATATTGGTTTTGTCTCTGTCGTTTCAATTTCTGATCAAAGAAGTATAATGCTACGGTTCTAGTCATTGACCTATACCCCGAATGTTGTAATGCAGATAACTCACGAGATTTGGGCTATAGAAAAGTACCACAACGATAAACATACATACGAACGTGGATGTACTTTAAAAATGTACAAGATTTCAGGGAACATTCAGTTTTAGAAATTTTCTATATTTATAACTTGTAAAATTGGTATGAGTTATTAAATATACAACTATTTATTCCATACGATAAACAGATACGAAGGACATTTCAAATGTACAATAACTCGAACGAATCGTACAATGAAGCTATTAAGGCTTAATTAAAAAAATTTAATTAAACCTCATTTAGAAAGTTCTAACAGTTTGTGTTGCACCATTGCACCATTGCACCATTTATTTTGGACCAATCATGTTCTCGGGTTTGACCCATTCTTTAAACTGTTCTTCGGTCACACCATTTTTCAGTGCCGATTCTTTTAGTGTCAAATTTTCTTTGTGGGCTTGTTTAGCAATCGCGGCAGACTGAAGAAAAATATACATTTTATTGTACACGAACAAATTATACTAGAATACTTCGTGAAATCAAGATAAATACCTTATCGTAACCGATATGCGGATTTAATGCAGTGACAAGCATCAAGCTTTCGTTCAGAAGTTTACTAATCTTGTCTTCGTTTGGTTTAATGCCAGCGACGCAGTTCTTTGTAAACGTAGCGGCCGCATCGCCTAGAAGTCTTGCAGATCTCAATGTGTTTGCAACCATAACTGGCTTAAATACATTAAGTTCAAAGTGGCCGTTGCTTCCAGCAATTGTCGTTGTAACATGATTCCCCATTACTTGACAACAAACCATGGTCATTGCTTCACACTGTGTCGGATTTACTTTACCAGGCATGATTGAACTTCCTGGTTCATTTTCGGGGAGAGACAGTTCTCCCAAACCACAACGAGGTCCGCTTCCCAGAAACCGAATATCATTGGCTATCTGTAAAACGTCAAGTTTTAAACTCGTATTGCTCAATAATATCTTGTAGATGAATTTTATCGAAATGTACCTTCATAATCGAAACTGCAACTGTGTTAATTGCACCAGACACTTCAACAATACTGTCATGTGCTGCTAGAGCTTCAAACTTGTTCGGAGCAGTCACAAATGGTAAACCAGTAAGTTGAGCAATTTTCTTTGCTGATTTCTCTGCAAAACCTTTTGGTGCATTCAGTCCAGTACCCACCGCAGTACCACCAAGTGCCAATTCATACAACCGTGGAAGACTGTTTTCTATTCTTTTAATACCATTTGCCACTTGTGTTGCATAGCCTGAGTATTGTAAATATGTTATATTTTCAATTTTGTCATTCAATTTACTGATCTCAATACGTACCTGAAAATTCTTGTCCCAAAGTTAAAGGTACAGCATCCTGAGTATGAGTCCTACCAATTTTTATAATATTTTTCCATTTTTCAGCTTTTTCGTGCAGAGCTTCACACAGACATTGCAATCCAGGGAGAAGTACCTTATCAATCTCCAATGCAACTGCTATGTGCATGGCAGTGGGAAAGGTGTCGTTACTACTTTGAGATTTATTTACATGATCATTTGGGTGAACAGGTTTTTTCGATCCTAATTCACCGCCGAGTAGTTCAATAGCGCGATTCGAGATTACCTGTACGAAAAAGATGAATTACTTAGGATTATTCTTTCAAAAATGTTCAAAGAGTACGTATGAATAGGTACCTCGTTGGTATTCATATTGGTTTGTGTACCAGATCCTGTTTGCCAAATTACCAATGGGAAATGATCGTTGTACAATTTACCACTAATAACATCGTCTGCAGCTTTGCTGATAGCATCTGCTATTTTCGCGTCCATACCAAGTTCCTTATTTACTTCCGCTGCTGCTTTTTTTAATATACCCATCGCCACAATAACACCGTACTAGAAAACATGTAATATAATAACAAAATATTTTGTTTAACATGTTCCATGCCACATGTAGCACCGGTGGTACACACTGACATATTGATTTAATGCGCTAAAAAAGTATATTTTATAAGAAGTTTAAGACTGTCGAATATATTCCCACCAAAAGAATGAGGTATTATAAAAAATGCAGTATAGAACAAAGGCCTGAATGAAAAATCAAGACGGCTTGTCACGGAACATGTTAACAAGGAATCTGCATGATATCTACTTAGGATTTTTCAATGCTAGGAATATAATGTTCTATGCAGATATTCTTTCTCGAAAAGGTATTTACAATACAGTGTAGTCTCCTTGTGAAACAGAATAAATTGATTGCATTATCTTACGGGCATTCGTTCAAAAGTATCACCAATGGGAAAGTTCATAACCGATCGCATAGTCTGAGCTCCATAGTATTTGTCAGCTGGGACCTTGAGCTCCCCGAAAGTATCTTTCTCGATACGAAATTCCTTGCTTCCATCCTGAATTACAAAACAAAAATCCGATTAAAATTCAACAAATTAGATTAGTGAAAAGACTAATTAAACAATGTATACACCATAGCGAAAGTATAAATTATATAACCACAACCAGGCAGCTATAGTCTGCCAACGGATATTAAAGCAGTCTGGACAGGGGAAATTGAAGGTCAGTCAAATGAAGCCAGTTTAGTCATGATAACATGTATACAAGAAAGGTGTGTGTATACGCACATACACAAATAACTATTTAAGTGATTAGAATATTTCAAAGCATCCGAACAAAAGTTGAATGGAACGATTTATGTAGAGTTACACAAATGAATGGATGCAGTTCACAATCGCGCTAAATAGAATTGTAAAATAACTTTTTCTTGTGTTTACGATTCCGTAGAACTAACCTTCACGCGAATGGGGAAAATATCTCGAACGTAGTTGGTTTATTTTTTCACAGAAAAAGGAGACGTCGTTACATAAATGTTTAAGGAAAATAAAAAAAGATTGTGCATACCATTGTGATTGTTTGTTAAAGTGTCGTTTCAGAAGTTTCTAAATAATTCCATTTAGAACATACTTCCCATACTATTTCTGTCATGCGGCTGATTGACGATTAGATGTCAACTGTATTCAATTGTTAGTATTTATATTGAGAAGTGTATGTACATAGAATGACATTTCGAATGTAACGAAGAAAATTATTCGTGAGTGACACAGATGATTTGTTTGCGGATATCTTTTAAAAACTATTTTCGGATCGGGCTCCTCAACGATTATGTAAAACCGGCTTGCGGATCACCTTAAAAGTCGTGAATAAAGTGAAAGTTTGAAGGTAAATACAACGGTGGACAAGTAGAATGCTATAGACGTAATTTTGTCAAGTTATCGTTAACTTTTTCTATTGATAATACGTATTCTACACTAGAATATTTCTACCTTACTGCCTTTGGAAACCGCTGATGTGCTCAGTGACAGCCGTAACGTTAAAAATCCCGACGATTCCTTAAGCTCCCTTAGCCCACGAGTAACGACGGAACATCTTAATAAATTCAACGTCATTCTAAACTGATCAGTAATGTTTATTTTCTTCAAGAGTCCCTCGTAATAGGTACTAAAAAAAAATCAAATAACCCAAACCGACGATTATCGAATGGATTAGGTGTGCGGCTCGGAAATGATACACGAAATATACAGTTGTTAGATCGAAGGCAACGAATGCAAAGCGAAACGCGAAACTGCCAAAATTCTTGCGTCTTGCGTCTACGAATCGAACAGCGACATCACTCGCGCGAAAACATGAGAACGCGATTGGGTATCTTTTTTTATTAATTTATATTCACACCTATTCAAATATATGAACACCAGCGTTCATAGACACCTTGTTAAAATCGATAGGATCAAATTTGTTCACAGTTTCACAGTTCCCGCTTTGAACATTCTACGAACTCGGATAAACGAAGAACAATCTTATCTTACTAATATCTGACTCTAACAATCCTTGACAATATCATTTTGTGACATTTTCTTGAATTAACATAACTATAAATGTTTCGCTATGCAATAATGCTATTTTCGTTGTACGCTTTACGATTGGTATTACAGGAATATTGCAAAACTATGTTGTAATAAAGACAGCTACTAAAGTTCAAGACGATTGGACAATCAGATGAACTCGAGAAATCAGAATGTTATTTCGAATAAAATGCGTTCAAAGTCATAATATACGCACACAGGTGTGCGCGTACGCTTCTGATTTTGCATTTCGAGAACTATAGATTGCATTGAATCGTCAGACAATTTGTATTTTATTCTAAAAGGTTTAATATAGCTGCCCAATAAGTTTTATTGTTGTGCTATATTTATATACGTTACGTCCAGTACGGTGATTTTGCATACAGCGACAGAACGGAACTACACATATGGCATTGAATTAAAATTTTAAATCTTTGTATTTTATTGTCACGAGTTTATGCGAGCGTTCGAGCGAGGAAACGAATGTCCGAATCTTTTGAAATGTCTCATTCTCGTCGGACGTCGATAGGATCGATCGCAATACAATCCAAAACAGCCCAATAAGTTTCGACGCTGCTCTATCTCTATATTTACGTTGCGTCCGCTGTGGTGATTTTGCGTACAGCGGACAGAACGGAACTATGGTGTATTTTCGAAAAAAAAACGTCATGCGAACGATCGACGAGCCAATAAATTGATATGGCTTTATCTTGGTAGCGGTGCACGCTGATCGAAATCGACGATATCGCAGGCTATTACACGGCGATAAAGCTGCACGGGGCAGGTCGATTGAAATTTCACTGCGTGTCGGAGTCGGAATTGTTATCAAGACTCGGAGTCTCATGTAAACAGCACGCGGGATCTTGTGTGTCATCCGATCTAATGATCCTTATTATGTAATTTCTGCACCGGCTGAATGCTATGCTTGAAAAAATCTGGATGAAAATTAACAGAATTCGCGTCACGAGCGGTGTCTTTCGAAAATGACTGACTTCTCTTCCTCTTCTACTTTCGCAAGGTAAGTCGAGCCCGTGTTCACCATTGGGTACGCGTCTCGCGAAACTATTCTCCGCATTTACCGTCAGATCAAACCGCGAAAAAATCCGTCTAAATACGTGTCCGCACGTTTTTTCACGAGACACGTACGTTTCGCAATCCTATGCGATATGATATTTTACATACATAATTGATACGATTTTATCCTTAACCTAGAATCGCTGCAGAGCCGGGTCCTGGCACGGTCGGCCAGCGCAATATTTTGAAAGTTCCGAGCACATTTTTATCTCCGTTTGTTTTCGCTTTATTTCTGTCTGTGTTCGTCTCTATTTATCTCGAATTCTTTTTCTGAGCGTATGCTAGTGATCGGGTCAATCGGTTAAGTTGATAATATCGGCTCGAGACAAGAGTCCCAACTATCAACATAAGTTGACTCATACTTGCTTTTTTTTCGCAAACTCGGAACGTCAATATCGTTTTCGATGCACATTTAAAAATATTCGCTACGTTGTAGTTCTATTTACAGTTGCCGAATGTTTGGAATACATTCAGAGTGGTATGTTTAGCTGACATTGGTGATATTTCTAATCAGAGTGGTTTTGTTATGGATAAAAGTGAAACAATTATAATATGTAGGTTGAAATGTGTTTTTTCTATGTACACATTCATGTAAAGAAATATTAAACGGATGTTAGTATTCCCTGTCCGATCACAACCAATAGTTCTGCATTTGTTGATTATAAATTAGCTGTACAAACAATCGCATAATTCATTACTTTGGTAGCGTATAATTCAGCCGTGTCGCATATGAAATATTGATGCATGATAGTCATAAAGCTTGAAAAGTACTAATAAATTTTTTATAACGAGATGCATCATAGATCGACATTGTCATAATTTATAAATGGATTATAGTATGTTTTTCTTGCAGGCTAATCAGTAAAGTATTGACTTTTGCAAAATGTATCGCTCGAATTGGCTTTGTGATATTGAACAATGTTTATTGTATACCGACATACGTAGTATGGATGACACTATTGTTTCCTGTGAAAGTTTATCAGCCTCAAGTATATTGGCGCATCGAAGGACTATTTTTCCATTGGTTATTAGCGATGGTATCGACGTGGACCTGGTCTGCAGGCTACGACAGTAAGTACCTGAATACATATATAATTGAATAACTGTACAAGCGAAATTTGACAATGATTATGATCTAAATATTAATAAGTATCGTTTGATTTACAGTAATAGAACAAGGTGATGATATACAGAAACTTGTTAGCGACAGAACATTAGTAATAGCGAACCATCAAAGCACTGGCGATGTTCCTATGCTAATGACGACATTTAACGCGAAACCAAATGTGTTGCCTAATCTGATGTGGATTATGGATAGGATTTTCAAATTTACAAACTTTGGTATAGTTTCTATTTTACATCAGGACTTCTTCATTGTATCCGTAAGTCTGTGGCTTTATTAATTTAATAACAATGTACAGTGACTCCCATTGATATTCGGACACTCTTAAAAAGACTATAACTTTTTTAATATTGGACCATACGATTTGAACTTTTTTGAGATGTTAGAACAATTGGTTTGCTACACAACGTGAAAAAAATTTTTGATAAAAATTGCAAGTTGTCGGAATTGCAGAGAAAATACTGAAAATTGTATTTTTCAACTTTTTTATGTTGGCTTATATGCAAAATTTAGAAAATACGTTTCGTAGATCTGTATCAATTAAATATATTCTGGAAATTTCATCAAAATCTATGGATTTTGACATTTTTCAATGTCAGTCTTCTTTTCCGCATCAACCAATTTAGATGAAACTTTCACAATGCATATAATCGACACAGATCTACAAAACTATTCTTAAATTTTCAATACAGGTCCAGTTAAAAAAGTTATAAAATGCAACTTTTAGTATTTCCTCTACAATTTTGACCAATTGCAGTTTTTGATAAAATACCTCTTCGCATCATGTAGTAAACTAATTGCTCTAATTTCTCAAAAAAGTTCAAATCGTATAGTCCAATATTAAAAAAGTTATTATTTTCTTTAGAACATCCAAATATTAATGGGAGTCATTGTATGGATTCTGTGAATTGTAACATGTAATTGTTAATATTTTCGTTTGGACGTTTGCTAGGGTCGTAGAAAGAGGGAAGAAAGTTTAAAGCAATTGGAGAAACATCTGAAGGAATCGTACATTCCGTTGAACAGAGAATGGATGGTTCTGTTTCCGGAAGGAGGTTTTTTATGTAAAAGGAGAGAGACTTCGCAAAAGTTCGCTAAAAAGAATAATCTTCCTATTTTGGAGAATGTAACTCTGCCACGTTTAGGAGCATTGCAGACTATATTTGATACAGTTGGTCCATCGCAGAATAATAATAGATCAAATCAAGAATTAGATAATAGAGCAAGTAAATAATTTAACAAATTACAAATTTTGTAACAGGATTTTTTTGTATTTATCTTATTAAGTCACTGTGAACTATTTGTCATATAGGTATGACAGTAGCAAAGCCTGAAATCAATTGGGTTCTTGATATAACAATAGCATATCCTCAAGGTAAACCGATTGACTTACCTACGATTGTAACTGGTTCCAGACCACCGTGTGAGACAGTACTGTTTTACCGAGTTTTTCCTAGTTCATTGGTAAGTTTTCAATCGTATATTATTGCTTTGTTGTTTTTCGTTTAATAGATCAGTACATATAGTGCATCATCGTCTTTTAGGTTCCTCGGGAACCAGAATTATTATCTAAATGGTTGTATGATAGGTGGGTTGAGAAAGAAGCACTTTTGGATAACTTTTATAAATATGGAACATTTGTTGGCACACGAGCATCGCCGAATGAAGGTTCCAAGATCCATCAGGATCCATTAAGATTCCTAGTCCTTCATTTATTTTTTATAACATCTAGTTATATTCATTACAATATATTTACATATATGCTCTCTTGCTTCTGGTAAAGCGTTTTATTCTATACGAGAAAGATTACGTTCAGACACGAGTGAAATTACGATGTAGTAGAGTAAACAAAAAGAAAAAAAATATTCCTGCCTTAAATACTACTCTTGATGTTGACTAATAAAACTAACGAGTGTATGAATTGTCAATTCCAAGTGAATGTTTATAACTAGATATGAAATAGATAGTTAAATGCAACCACCGTTTTTATTGCTATGGGAAAATTATTTAATCACGAAATATCTGTTAACATTAATTACACGGATATAATTATACAGATTTCCATATTTCTGCCATGGGATACATCCTCATGCAAAGAAACTCTGATGTTTGAATAACAATATTTTTTATTTAATTAACGATGTTCCTTGTGAGAAAATTTTTGCACAGTTATGTACATCTTTGTTATAGTTAGTCATTCCTCAGAATGTGTATTTTAATTTATACAGTGAGACATATGGGATTCTTCATAACATCTATATTTGTAACATAAAGTTTATGATATGATTGTAAAAACGGAAACGCGTCTTCGACGAAAGACATTAAAAAAGTAAATTGTCACGGTCACGATGTAAATGACATTTTTTTTACGACCAGATAACGGATCAGATTCATTATAATGAAAATTCGTAAGATATCATCGATACTTCGACAGTTTCAACAACGTACACATGATTTATATTTCCTTTCTTTATATTAAATTAATTGTACAGAGAGAGAGAGAGTGAGTGAGAGAGAGAGAGAGAGAAAGAGATGGAGAGAGAGAGAGAGAATACAATTAATCATTTTTCTACTCATGCTTATACAAGTCAAATAATTTAACACGTTAATTTAACATCGCCGCTCGCGCGATAATTTTAAATGCGGTGTAACTATATGGACGTTATCGTTTTGAATATTCTATTTACGAAAAAAACAAAAGTGAAAATGTGTCTACACTCTACACTTGATTATCTGTCTGGAGGACTTGGCAGCATTTCAGAGGGATTTTCACAGTATTCTGTGTGTGTGTTTTTGTAATACAATATTTTAAGTAATTGCAAAATATTCTATAAAGTGGAATTGCAAAGATATAATAGCAAATTGTTACTACTCTTACGTAGAAGTGGTGGTCACAAATACTATTTCAAAGAAATATCCATTTATTTGTGATACTTGAGAGAGAGAGAGAGAGAGAGTGTGTGTGTGTGTGTGTGAGAGAGAGAGAGAGAGAGAGAGAGAGAGAGAGAAAGGAAAAGAAGATATTTTTCAATGCGATGTCAATCATATAAAAATAATTTTTTAAACCACATATTAGAAAATCAATATAAGTTCGTAATTCTATGAAGTAGATGTGGAAATTAGTAACGAAATGTTCAGAAAATTTGGCAGAAATAAAAATCTCGCGTCACGGTAAGGTCTGTCGAAGTAAGTAAGGTGTATACTTTATTGCTAAATCTCAACCAATAATGACGCTGTTCAGTGAAGAAAAACAGCCGTGCCTTGTTCCTACGGACAAAACCTCAGTGTGAATTGTGTATATACATATATATATATATCCATTTAGCGAATCTCTTACGATTGCAATCTCTTCATGATTGAACCTGCGCCTACTAAATTAATTTTTTTAAGATAATCAGGTTCCATTGAATGAAAATGAAGAAAAAAAAAAGAAAGGTACCATAGAAATAAAATGAGCAAGTCGATGGCATATCCTCTGTGCTGCCTAATTGGATATTACGAGGTAAAAGTATAATAGCCCAAATCGAAAGCAATTTCTAGACTGATTTATTCGAGGAAGTACACATCACATAGCAATTAGATTTTTTCTATGGTCACTATATCATAACGAGAAACATTTTTATATAAATGTATCGGTTCCAAATGACAAACTACAACTTTACAAATCGAATGAGTATAAATGTACAACAATTTCAATGAGACCGGTGTGACAGGTCTTATTGAACGACGGGCGTATGTATCATTCGCCTCTTGTGAACAATTTCGGTTTCTTTAATAAATGATTATACTATGTACGGCAATTTTGTATACTTGCATACAAGAATACAGTACTGTTGCAGCGTGTGAATATTTTGTGCATTTTCTTGCATTTAACACAAGAGTTTGAATGAAAAGCATTCGCAGAGAGTGTATATACGTATATGCATATTGTATACATGTATGCGCATACATATTATATGTACATGTTATTCACAGGTAGAGAGCTTAACACGCTGATACGAAGAATGTTTAAATCAAAAACGACTTTCATCTCAGTTGTACTTTTCTATTCCGCAGCAATGTAATCCGATGTTTTAACGTTTAGTTCTATGACCTCACATTGAACGAAGTATTCAAGGGAATCTGAACCACTGCGATAGAATGTCTCTAGTCTTGCAAATTTTCGAGATGAACAAATACGAGATTCTAAATGTACCAGTAACTGTACTATAAGGAATTTATAAGTTTATTAATAAAAATTTGTTTTACAATACGAGATGATCATTGTGATTCGCTCGGTAAACTACTCGATGAACGATATACATCGAGGCGGGAATGAAACTAGACTTTATTGCGGATCAGAAACGGAAACTATATTGTGTACTATGGTCTCACTAATATTTAACTACCGACTAAGGACAAACTGAGAGGAAATCATGTAACATAATAATGCTTGCATAATAGCATATATCGTTCGTTGCAAGGGCCAATATTTTTGAGATATTTAGATACGTTAGATTTTTAATATAACGTACGGTACAATAAAAGATGGGAACTCAAGTTTCATTGAAACACGAAGCAATGTAATTTAAAGGAACAACTCTACTGATCACAATAAAATCTACTCATTGAATCTTTATATAGTTATGGCATACTGCGATTGGTTTTATATCGATTGTGCATTGTAAATCGCATTAGAAAAGATAGTGTCACACCTTGTACAGCACACTGCAATCGGATATCAGTGTAGCGCGTATAGTAGATAAAAATGAAATTAATGATAAGTTATCACGTAAGTCCTGTTGGTTGTGTTTTAATTTCTTCTTATTTTACTCTCGTTACTAAGTTGTATACAAAGAGCAGTATTACTCATATGCATTATTTATGAAATAATGATCATTATTATTTTAAATTGTACTGCATATTTTGTACATACGTGAGTGATAGTATCTTTGTGTTGTATTTAAACGATATTTAAAATATATCTTATTCTTCCGTTTCCGTGAAAGCTTTTGCCACTTGTTACAATTATTCTATGTGATAAGATGCAGTTTGTATTTAGTCACAATATTTATGTAACATTGCAGACAAAACATTTTATGTACTAACAGAATCACTTTTCTGATACTGATATTTATAATGTTCGTGTGCTGTATCAATTGTGATTAAACGCTTTAGTTTCACCTAACAATATCGATGTATTGCGAACGATTCTATAAATAATATACACATATGTAACTAAGAAACCTATTTAAACTATTTTTCCATAAAGAAGTAACACGAACTATGTTAATTTAACATACACGTGGGAGATTTGTGACGTTCAAAAATCTAGGTCTATACCTCGAAACGAAAATATCAGGTCTTCACGTTTTTTTTTCTTTTTCACTGCAAAACTGTCTGCACAATTCAACGTGTCTGCGTCGCATGATGATACGTGCATCTAACTATGCAAAATATTCTGACTGCATACTAATGTTCACACAAACAATGTATAAAAATAAATGTACATGCAACCTAACGTAAGTTCTCCAGACTTTAACGGAGAACATAACTCGCTTGTATTGTCTTTTCTTATAAGAATTTTAATAAAATTATTGTTTTCAAACTATTTGTCGAAACTTTTCTTCCGCTAACTACTTCAATATACTACAATTTTAATTCATATTTCTCGGGGCGGGCCGCTTTATTATTCAAACGTATGCCGCGAAAATGTATTAGAAAGAAATCTCCTTGCGTTAACAATCTTACGCCAGCTTATATTTAATTTCATTTCTTTCCATTTAACATTGTAAAATATTTGTAATGTTTCTATTTCTATCTATTGTAAATGTTTTTATCGCATTATTCAACATTTTATGCTTAACTTAAAAGCAAGGTATCCAAGTATACTTATTTATGCATTATTTCGTAAACGTTTGGAAAAATGGTGCAAACTTGTTGCATCTTGTCTTTCTTTTAAACCCAAATGCTCCTCTCATAAAGTGCGATCCTCCACCTTTAATTCGAGCCCTCAAACGTTCGAAAATTCCAATAAGAATGCATACTACAATCGGCTTGAAAATTTTCCTTAAAAACGTGCGTATTTTCTAACAGGTGGTGATCGCGGTTTTTTCCATTTCTCAATCATACACGGAAGCCGCTTATAGTACGGATCGTGACGTCACTAGTCACCCTGTCTATTGGTACGTTAGTGAGGCAGTTCTCGAAACGTGAAGTCTCGAAGCGAATTTTTCGTGCAAGGTAAGTATAAATCCGCGTTCTCAATCGCGCGCAAGGCCCGCCCGCAATATTTAATTTTTTTTTTGCTTATTTTACGTCGCTTTTGGAACTCCTATTCAGGAGTTATTTCGCGACGGGACCTACAATTTTTATAAGGTGGTTTCCGAACCACCTTGGGTACCACAGTTTAAAAAGAGCAATATTTAATTGACGGGCCGATGGACGCGCTTCCCCTCCCCTCTGCTTCGGTCCCAATTCGGCAATAAGGTGACCCTTTTCTTGTTTATCGTGTCGACAGGTATCGAGATCATTTCTGTAGTTGTCGGGAAGAACGCCGCATGTCACACACTTTCACTTTCGAGATATAGCCGTTTAAAGTTTTGATCACTAATCTTCAACATAGGACATCGATTAAATTGTACTATTTTTTCGAGCCTTTCGACTTTGTTTTCATGACTTTTTTCTGGTAAATACGTCAGATTTTTCTTTAATTATTTGGAACAACCCTGAGGGGTGCCCGAAAAGAAATTCGAAAGTCGAAAATAAGAGCCATCCTAAAATGGCCCGGTGCAAACGCGAATTTCAAACGGGGTGAGGGTCAGTGAGGGTCGAGAATCGATCAAACGGTCCGTGGTAACGCGTGTGACACGTCGATTCGGTTGTTTCGGTAATTACACGACAGAGGCAGTTGCCAGTTGAACAAGACTGACCGGCGGATGAGGGACGTTGTACTGACAGCGGATAAAACCAACCTCTGCGAATCGTGGAATTCGCGCGGTTCGTGACGATTACGATTTGTAATTAAATTCGGGGGACGGCCTCGTTGCGCGGACCGGTAGCAATCGGTCTGGAAACACGCTGGACTTCGGGCCGTGATTGAGCCATCAACATGAAGCTGCTGAAGTTTTTGCTTCGTTACTTCCCGCCGGGTATCACGCGGACCGATTCGAATTTTTCGTGTAATTAACACGAGACTCCCAAGCTGCATCTATTTTTCTTGCTTCACAGGTCTCGCTTTGGAGTACACGCAAGGCGGTGACGTCAAGACGAAGATAATCGATCTGTTGGACCTCACGGCTGAGTAATTAAGTCTTTCGCTGTATTATTTTTAATAGACGAGCCTCCTCGCTTGCTCGAGTTCACATCTGGAACTAACAAAGGGGTCGAAATATCCCGTTCGAGATCACTTTAATTGAGATCATTTTAATTGAAACAGTTTTCAAGACATTTGGAGGTTCATTCGATGCTTATTTAGCTGTAGAAAAGTTTTTGCTACTTATTATTTTATTGTGTGGCTAAATAATAATTACACACAGTGACTCCCATTAATATTCGGACGCTCTAAAGAAAATGATAACTTTTTTAATATCGGACTATACGATTTGAATTTTTTTGAGAAGCTAGAGCAATTCAAACTAATTGTTTGCTACACAACGTGAAAATAATTTTTGGAAAAAATTGCAAGTAGCCGGAACTGCAGAGAAAATACTAAAATGTTGCATTTTACAACTTTTTTATGTGAGCCTATATTGAAAATTTAAAAAATACGTTTTGTAGATCTGCACCAATTAAATATATTCTGAAAATTTCGTCAAAATCTGTCGGCGTTGCAATGAGCTACAAAGTTTAAATATTGTAGAAATTGCAGTTTTTCACGATTTTCGGCGTCTGAGTGCAATAAATCTAAGGATTCCTACAGCTTTCAATGTCTGTCGTTCTTTCCCGCATCAATCGATTTCGATAAAACTTTCACAGTTCATATAATCGACGCAGATCTGCAAAACGTATTGTTTAAATTTTTAATATAGGCCCGCATAAAAAAGTTGTAAAATGCAACTTTCAGCGTATTCTCGACAATTCCGACCAATTGCAATTTTCGAGAAAATTTCTTTTCACATCCTGTAGTAAATTAATTGCTCTTACTTCTGAATAAAGTGCAAATCCGTATGGTCGCTTATTAAAAAATTTATCGTCTTTTTAACAGTGTCCGAATATTCGTGGGAGTCACTGTATACCTTGTCAAGGTCGCTCAAGATGAAGAAGTTCATGCGTCTGTGAAGAGCTTAAGAAAAAGTTAATTCCTTAATTTTCTGGAACAATGTTTGGCATTCGAATTATTTTGTAAGAGGTGTAAATTATTCAAAGCCATTGGAGACGCCAGTTTCGAGGCGGAGGCTGTTGAATTGTCTTGAATAATTTCGAGCGTGTGTATAATTACGTCCGTAGGTAAGGGTAGATGTGTCGTTTTCCAGAACGGACATAAGAGCATTAGCAGAGAACATAAAGGCGGACGAGCCGGTTATAACCGAGAGTGTAATGGAGCAGTTAGTGGAGACACTGCAGAAGCTGCAAGCCAAAGTTTGCGACACAAACACGAAGCGCTACTACAAATACAAAACCTTGCAGACCCATCTTCTGCCCCTTACGAACATCGCGTTCGATAAACTAGGTAAAAGGTACTCCCGATTAAGATTGTTCGTGTACGGTTCTAAATTTAAATTGCATTCTACGTTGCCCCGCATCCAATGCACGTCATACCTACGGAATTATTTCGAAGCAAACCATTCACTTAACACTAACCGTACCATGAACGGTCAAATGACTGCTTTCACATTGTTTATTTTTTAATTATTAGAATTATAAAGATGATTCCATTAGAAATTATTCAATAAATTTGAGCACGTATACAGTGACTCCCATTAATATCCGGACGCTCTCGAAAGAATGATAACTTCGTTGATATTGGACTATGCGATTTGAACTTTTTCGGGAAGTTAGAGCAATTAGTTTACTACAGGATGTGAAAAGAAATTTTTTCAAAAATTGCATTTGGTCGGAATTGTAGAGAAAATACTAGAAGTTTCATTTTTCCACTTTTTTATGCGGACCTACATTGAAATTTTAAAGAATACGTTTTGTAGATCTGTGACAATTATATGCACTGTGAACGTTTCATAGAACTCGATTGATGCGGGTAAAAACGACAGGCATTGAAAGGTGTAAGATATCCTTAGATTTATTGCAGTTAGAGGCCGAAAATCATGAAAAACTGCAATTTTTACCATCTTTAAACGTTTGTAGGTCATTGCAACAACAACATCGACTGATTTTGATGAAATTTTCAGGATATGTTTAATTGATACAGATCTACGAAACGTATTTTCTAAATTCTCCATATAAGCCCACATAAAAAAGTTGGAAAATACAACTTTCAGTATTTTCTCTGCAATTCCGACAACTTGCAGATTTTCTCCCAAAATTTTTGTCACATTGTGTAGCAAACCAATTGTTCTAACTTCTCCAAAAATTTCAAATCGTATATTCCAATATTAAAAAAGTTATGGTCTTTTTAAGGGTGTCCGAATATTTGTTGGAGTCACTGTATTTATAAAAATTGTGAGAAATCTAAATAAATTCAGTCTCGTAATTTTTATAAAACAATATATTGGTTTGGCAAGAAAGTAATTTAGGTATTTTAGGGTGAAATAAAACCGAATTTCTTTATTCAAGCGATGAACTCTAATCAATAAAATATTTTCTTGTTTGTTTTCTGTGGCAAAAGATCATCGAACAAAAGGGAAAATATTTTTTTATCCGATACATTTTGTACCCGGTACGGTTAGTGTTAACAGACTGATCTAATAGGATAGACTGGATAGACTACAGATCTTTCTGCAGAATAAGTTATTCTGCAATAACAAATTGCTACAAATCGATCGCAACAAACGGGCTTCAAACAGAAAATTCCTTTTCTTAATCATTTTCATAGTCTAAAATTGAAGTAACAGCATTTTCAAATTAGCAATTTACTGAATTATTAAATAATTATATTAAATATACTACTATTTTTTCCTGGAATCATCTTTGTCACACCTGGTCTCAGGAAAAGATAGAAACATCTGTTACTCGAAGAATTTTGAAGTTATTCGTTCCGGTGGTATGTGAGGGTACTAATATGGTAAATGAAATTGTTTGACAGATGTCTCACGGGCAGCTACGACCGAACGTGTAAAGTTTGGGACATTGACAGTGGAGCGGAGTCTCTTACTCTCGAAGGCCATAAGAATGTGGTCTACGCCGTGTCCTTCAACAACCCAGCTTCGTATGTCTCGTTTAACCATACCCCTTACTGTTCATTTATGTCGGCATCGACCGGAAACGCATTCCTCGTACACTCTTTCACGATGAAATACCCCTAAACATTCGCTATAACTCTTTTCATGCACGTCCACCCACGTACGGGGTGATCTCCGGATCAGAATTATGTAAAACACGAAATAGCTTTATTATAACACGAAACATTAAGAAAGCAGCAGTTTTGTGCACTACACACGTAAGTTGTGTAGTTCGATATAAGAAAAATCGTGATGTTGTTCACGGAAAAAAGGCGTGTGTGATACCTCGGAAGAAAAAAATAGAATAGAAACACATGAAATAGAATAGTATCGAAACGCACGTCACTCCAACAATTTTTATTTTGTGCATTCGGTTTTTAATAGTACGAATATGTGTAGGTGATCGAGTAACTTTTTGACGAATTTCATGAACGAGATTTTAATATCTGCTTTTCGCAGGGACAAAATTGCAACTGGCTCTTTCGACAAAACCGCGAGGGTCTGGTGCGCACAGACAGGACATTGTTTGACCAAAATGCGGGGTCACGATGCCCAAGTCGTTGTCGCGAAATTTTCACCCACCCAAAACAAGCTTGCCACCTGCTCTTTGGATGGGACGTCCAGAATTTTTCATCTGACAACAGGTAGTTCGGTTATGCGACTGTAAATCAATTGGTAATTAAACCCGCATGATTAATAATTCTACCTTGCCATGCGACAGGTGACGAGGAGGGGATGTTGAAGGGTCATACAGCAGATGTAATCGCTCTCTGCTTCAATAATAATGGCAATCAAGTAATCACGGCTTCTTTCGACGGCACTGTCAGTATCTGGGACGTACGGACCTTTACGTATGTTTAAATATATCTATTGATGGGAAGTCTTGATTTTTCAATTATGATCAACCCTTTATGCTCTGCAAAGTTTTTCTCAATTCTGTCCCCAACGATTATTATCTCGAATGTTTGATTTAAAATGTACTTAAATTAGTACTCGATTGGTACTAATTTGAAACAATTCTTTTCACCAGTAATATTCGAAATAGCTAGACGAATACTATAAAATTCAATGCATTTAAATTGCATTTGAAATATAATTTATACTGGCATTTTAAAAATGTCTGTGTGCTATTTTGTTCAATCAATTCATGTTTAATAAGCACCGACATCTGCCAAAATTGCCATAACAATTCACGCGTTCGTACACAAAATATAAATCTAACAATATATTCCACTCGACGAGCAAATTATTATTAACACGCTCATTGTTCCGTGAGCCGTGTGCGAATCAAGCCGATTTTAACAGAAGAGTTAATAAATCACGTACACATATAATAAACGAAGAGAACAAACATTGCACGATTAACGTGGAAATTATTTGAAAAACGACTTGGGATTGTGGAAGAGGATTATAGATTTTCGAACGGATTAATGAGTAGAAATCAATTTTATCTCCGACATGAAAAAATTCAAAATTAAGAAAAATCGAATTCTTTAGTATCCAATTTTAATAATTTTCTGTTGCCAAAAGATAGACTAATTGTAGTGGTTGTTACTTTTTTAGACGAGTGAGCGTTTTGATCGGCCACCGTTCGGAACTGTCCAATTGCGTGTACAACTTCGACTGCTCGCTGATCGCGTCATCTTCGATGGACAAGACAGCGAAGGTCTGGGACACGAGGATGCACTCCTGTCTGGCTACCTTGCGAGGACACGACGACGAAGTCCTAGACCTGACCTTTGACAACAACGGGAAAAAGTTGGCGACCGCGAGCAGCGACGCCACAGCACGTGTTTGGGACGTGACCAGCAATTTCCAGCAGTTGGCGGCAATGGAGGGACATAAGAAGGAAGTGTCTAAAGGTGGGACAATTCCAGTTTATAAACATTTACACAGTGACTCTCATTAATATTCGGACGCTTTCAAAAATCCGATAACTTTTTAAATATTGAACTATACGATGTTAACTTTTTTGAGAAGTTAGAGCACAAGTGGTAACGCAATTATTCAAAACAATTCAACAGCCTCCGCCTCGAAACTGCCGTCTTCAATGGCTTTGAATAATTTATACCTCTTACAAAATAATTCAAATGTCAAACATTGTCGCAGAAAATTAAGGAATTAACTTTTTCTTAGGCTCTTCAAAGCCGCATGAACTTGTTGATTTTGAGTTTGAGCGACCAAGGTATACATGCAGTGATTCCCATTAATATTCGGACACTGTTAAAAAGACGATAACTCTTTTAATAAGCGACAAATCGAAAAAGTCCAAATCGTAGTATGTATAGTCCAATATTAAAAAAGTTATCATTTTCTTTAGAGCGTCCGAATATTAATGGGGCCATTGTAAATCCATTTCGTATCCTAATAATTTCTATTAGGATTGCTATTCAGCAGACAAGTGTTCATTTCGAAACATTTGCTAAATAATTAGTAGTTCTTGTATTACCCCTTTATTAACCGTAAAAATGTTCAACGACCCAAGGTGCAAAATTGAAATTCGATTTCAGACCTAATTTTTGCACCTTAGAATCGAGTTTATTTGAGAAACATACAGAACTGACTGGAAAATGGGCACAGTATGTTTCAGTCCGAATGGTCAGCATTTACTGACCGCGTCCATGGATACAACATCGAGATTATGGTCCGTGGAAAATGGCTGTAGCGTGCAGACGCTCGATGGTCACACCGACGATGTCCTCAGTTGCGCGTTTTCTTACAATGGTGACACTGTTATTACCGCGAGCAAGGACAATACTTGCATGATTTGGAGGTGACTCGATTGGTTTCAGATTGGTTTATAGCTCCTTCTTGTTCTTCTGTTTGTCGCTTATATCGTGTACTTTTATGCAATTTAGTTGTTTCCTTAATTCTTTATTTTGTAAGGAGTATCTTCTCGTTAGGAATAATTCCTCACGCGCAATCGTGTTCTTCAATTATCTATTAAAAAATGAATTATTAGCATCGAGTATATTAGGTAACACTGTACAGAATTGAGATATGTATAAAATTAATTTGATTTTCTTTACTTAAAACACAAACTCGTTTTCTTTGCTAAGAATAAGTGTTTCTTGAATTGTTAGACATTGTTAATGTTGAGGACAAGTGTTGCATGACATTCTTTACAGAGCTTTTAAAAAAACCAGCGGTGAGCTGTTTTTAATGAAACGTGTTCGACTAATTGCTCGAACATGTAATTCAAACGCCGTACACGTAAGAATGCAGAATTATACCGCTTCTACGAGACACGGCAATTAAAATAATATCGCGTCCTTGTGTTATAAAAATTGTTGGGCTGCGCGTATGACTTTACCAGGGTAATTAAACAGAGTGGCAAGACGTCTCAATCTTCTTTGATTCTTGCTTTGTGATGAAAAAGTGGATAGTCATTGGCTAGTTACGTGTAGATAAAAATGTGCGTACATTGTACATGTTACTTTAGTGTAGGAACACTAGCAATAATTAAGTCTGATAAGCGAAATAATTAGATAAAAATGTTTGAATGTTTAAAATAGCAACAACGTACGTTCTATTAGTTCAAAAAGTTTCTTTCGGCAAACATTTTCATGTTGCAATGTTTTTACCAATTAAATATATATTAATATCGATAGATAAAAACGTGTGTATAAAGTTAAGTTGGTATAAGAACATGTCAGTGTAAGCAATTATTGTGCTAGATAAGCTAAATAAGTAGACGAAAATGTTCGACTGGCATTATCTCAGCGGCGAGCATGAAGTTTTATCAGCTCGCGCAAATAATGAGTAATAAAAAATAGAATTACACGGTGTCTCGGAAGCTTGTAGCTATACTGTTCGGAGTATGTGTAAACATAAATGTGTAAAAATGTCCCACCGTGGGATTCGGAAACGCGGCGTGGTTGGTAATGTGCCAACAGCGAGCGATTCTGATTGTAACTTTTAAAACGGCCTCGAGATATACGCCATTTTATTATATCGTTCGCGCTGCCGCGCCGCCTGCGAGAATATTACTTTCAAAAGTAGTACCATATGATCTCGTGCGGTATAATGTATGAAATCGTAGAAATGAATGCACCATTTACAAGTACAAGATAGAAAATGCATGCAGTGAATGCAGTCTACCAAATGGAAAGATATGTTATCACTATAATTAGCAGCGTTCACAAACAAACGAATATATTGCTTGTTGTGTTTGTTGAAAATATAGAGCACAGATGTCAATATTGCTTATAAATTTGTGAGCCGAGTTAGATGAAATTGAGGATGGCAAATACAATGGTCTGTTTATGTCAAAGTAAGAATTATTACAAACATTCACTGTATAAATTCTATGTATACTATACGTTAGGAGAAATATAAAATTTTGCTTGTAGTGTTGTATTTGCAATTTTTGAAATAATTTATAATTCTCGAGCTATATTTTGTTTTATTTTCGGCATCTTTACTTTTTGTTTAAACTACAAGTGTCTTATTGACAGACTGCGGATTTTATGCATTCATGACAACAACGAGCAGTTGTGATTTAACACTAAACCTACCACTGCCGGTGAAATGACCGGTTTTATATTTTTCATTTCATCATTATTGAAATAATGAAGTTACATATACGGAAATTGATAAATTTTTTCATCCAAGCACATATTGTAATAGAAATTGCACAAGATCTAAATGAATAGAGCCTTGTCATTTGTATCAGCTAAAACATTTTAATCGCTTTTAGAGTTTGGTAGGTTTAGTGTTAAAACAGTAAAAACATTAGAAGAATTTTAAAATGCTATTACATTATTTATTATTTCCAACTTACTAAACATGTTCAGAAAGAAAGTAAATGTCTATTTCATCCCAGATTGCATAAAGATACGCTGTCTACTTATTGATCAGGATCATTTTAAGAAAAAAGCTTACGTCGCTCAATGGAACTTTCGTAATATTGTGTTGTGGCGTTTGTTCGAACAGGTAAAAGCTATCTTCCACAAATCACGTTAATCGCGTGGTGTATTATTATCTCGAAACTGTCAAGGATTGTACGCGCTTATGCAAACGGTCTCCACTGTCTCATTGCCAGTTACCGACTTCAGTTAGTCTGTGGGATGCATTCAGCATGTTCGGTATAAGATCGAGTGCTAATTCGAAGCGGTAATAAACCGATAGTGCTATAACGATATTAAAAAGATTGTGGGAACATTAATTAGTTGGTGTACATTAAATTTATCATAATGTTTCGCGCAAATTTAAAGCACACTCTAGTTATATATTTTATGTAATTGTGACTCAAACTTTAAATACTAGAACGAAAGGTACAGAATGTTAAAATAGTGAACGTGAGGAACGACCAACATTTTTTGTGCACCTGCATGTTTACAATGTGGTCTAACCTGTTGTTGATCTAGAACAGTGGAGAGTTGTGGAGCATCGTAATCGATTGCTCCCGTGACCCTCGCCCTTAAATAGTCAGTTCCGTGTGAAAACGTAGCGCCGCGCCGTCTTCTTCAAGGCTGTACACTACTTTCCAATTACTTCAAACGAGGATTCTATACCAGTAAGAATATGAATAAACAATTCGAAGTTACTGTGTTACAGTTTGCAACCTGTGGAGGTTTATACTAAACAACGGTGCTCAATTGTTCTTCGTGAAACAGTGCTTGTGCCTCTCAAGTAACATTTAAAAGAAATTCAAACTGCCGATTTTTATGCAAAATGACCATTTTAAATAAACAATTTATTTTTCTTTGTAATGTATTTTTAATAGTTTCTTAAACATTGAACACCAATTGAGGAACATAGTAAAATCCAAAATGCATAGACTTTTCGAACCAGTTAGTCTCGATCATTTCCATCGATCGGAGTTATGATATCGGCTTTCCATATCGACGGAGATTATAGTAATTCATCGACCGAAACACGAGGCATCGTCTGGTTACTAAGTGTTCCATTTTCGAGGATAGATAACACGAAGACGTTAAACATTTTCTGTGAATCGTATGGACTGGAGGTACCAAAAATGAAATGAGATATAAAAAACTTAATTTAGAAGAGAAAATAAAATAGCCTCCAAATTAATAATAATAATTATTCGTATTCATGTGACTGTTTGAGTTCGCAAAAAAGTAACTTCTTCACGATGAAGGAAAGTAGAAGCTAAATATTTGACGAAGAGCAGAAGATATAAAAGTATTTGATTGATTTAACTGTGCATTCAAAATACATCGACTAAAAAAGAAAATAATTACTTCGACTAAATTGACAGAAACAAATTCAAAATAAAAAGAAGCGAAGACAAAGGATCGAAGAGCGAAGTCGACGGCACCGCAGTGAAACAAGATGGCGGTATAACGGCGGGGAAACATAGAAAAATTTGAAATTCTTGCCGGGACAGTGGGACAATCGTCGGAACAATTAACTCGCTTCGAAAGACGAGTGTTAAACGTTCGCGGCTGAGGCCCACCAATTACGAGGCGTCTTGGTGTCGAGCCCGGTTAATTAACAGTATCACCGGTGGTAAAAGAAGAGGAAACGTAACGGACGCGAATTAATTAACGAGGCAATCTGCTCGTGGCGGGCGTGCGCTATAATTAAGCATCGCCGCGGAAATTTCAGTCACATTTGCCTGTCGCCTTAACGAGCACCCTGAAAATTCAAGGAGCACAAGCTATGAGGCTATACAGTGTTCTTCAGCAACGACAAGCGAGCGGATCGAATCTTGCACGATGTCACCTGCGTGGATAGGCCTTTGATCGCTGAAGTTTCTTGAAACTCTACTACCGATTCTGGTAAGCGTTCAGTTTAAACTAGTTTCACGCGAAACTTACCACGGTTGTGTGACCAGCTTTCTATTTGACAATTACTCTCACCGTTAAATTGTCTCAGAAGTTTCTTTTGCAATGTATCATCGCTTTATTATTTTAATATTTCAAGTTTCCTTTTGGTAAATATTCACGTTGACCAAAAGATTCCTTGTGATCTCAATGAAGTAAAAATATCATCAATTTTCATCAATATCAAAATTTATTTAAAATTTAGAATTTTGAACGTGCTATAAATGTATACAAATCTGCAGTGTACTCTAATTTCCAATATCAAATGGTGAAGTGGTCTAAAAATGTCTAAAATAAAGAACAAAATTATGGTTCTACTAATACAAGCTTCATATCACGATAAATATTTGTAAATTATTATATTTAAATAAACCAAAAAATAGATATTTCAAAGTACTCAATAGGAAGTACATGTATATTCCAAAGTAATTTCGCAAAAATTATGAGAAACGAAAGCTCGGACACGGACGATTGACATAGTTAAACAATCATAGGGTAAAGTATAGTCCACAGATATATCTAGGAAGTCAGTTTTGACCATGTGTCACGTCTGCCTAATCGTAAAACAGTGTCGCAGCAAGGATAACGCGCAATGTGTGAAGATAAATAAAACGTCCTGTCAGCAGAGCGTCCTGCACTGCGAATGGTGTTAACAGTTCGCGATAAAGCACGTATGCGAATTTTCCCCGAGCCCGAGGATTCAAATTCTAAAACATCGACCCATAATGGTAAATCATTTCGTGTGACGATGGGTTTAATATCGTCGGAGGTAATATCGCTGTCAAAAGCTTGCTTGCGGTTCGTTGAGAGTGGCGTCGACTCTACAAATGAAGATGAAACGGCGGCGAAACATTATCATATAATGAACAATAATTAAATTGTTACACGGGAATCGTTTTAATCAAGCATCGTCTTCGAAGTGGTCTACTTGTTTGTGGAATGCAAACAGTTTTTTGTATACTATTTAAATTTTGTTAGCAGACTCTTGCAAATTTGTGGGTCACATTACCAGAATTAATATTAAACCGAATGAGTATTTCTTAATGCAAATATTTTCTTGTACACTATTGAAATCTTGTTGGTAGACTGCAGACTTTTCTGTTGTGGATTAAATTGCTAGAATGAACATTAAACAGAAGGGAGATTTCTCAGTGCAAATACTTGCTTGTATGCTATTTAAGTTTTGTTGTTAGACTGCAGACGTTCACTTTGTAGATCAAATTGCAAGAAGTAAAATTGAACAGAGTAAATATTTAAAAATTATAGAATTTACTATTCTAATTGTAAAGGTTTTATTTTATTGATTTCTATATAAATACTTATTCCATGAATATCCAGAATACATGCACAAAATAGAATTTACGTTTAAATATTGGACGAAATTAAAATTGGGGAATATAAATGAAATTATAATATTTGTTAGTTTTCCAGATTGTTTCGGGTCAATGTTTGTTCCATGAATATGGAGTGTAAATATAAAATGTTGAAGTATCCAAGAAAATTAAAATTAGGGGTTGCAATTTTATTTATAGGTTTGTTAGTTGGGTTTCTAGATTGTTCCAGGTAATAACTGGCTAACGAAACAATACGTTATCATTAAACAGGATTTGCATAAAAGATGTATGTTCATGTTGCATGATACAGTACAGCACGGAGTACACACACCCAGAACAAGAACACTCGACCCGGAAACATGCACCGCGATTGCATATGTGCAATGTACGCAGAACGTACAATTAAAGTTGAAAAGGAATTATAGGTATAAGTCAGAAAACGTAACTCTCGCTGGTTCATTCACCGTCTGATACGTATAATTGCAAACGTGTATCATCGTATTCTTGCCAGACGTCGCAATGAATACTTAAAGATGTCGGCAATAGTGAAAGTTTCGTGCTTGTTGCCTTGTTTTGCGGTCTGATTATCGACTACTATAACTACTTGTTGCCATAATAGGAAACTCCCTTCGTAGATGTGCATTTTTTAACGAAATGTGTAGGCAGCACTTATAAATTGTTGCATCGAACATAACTGGCCTGTAAAAGTTTTTGTACATTTTTATAAACTTGAAGAAACTAAAATCAAACAAAACTGTTTAACTTCATGAATGGTTGTAGTAAATTGAGCATGAAATTAAATTGTACAAAATACTGTCAAAGTTTATAACTCATCATTTTTAAAAAATTTCATCCACAATGTAAATCTATAAAGTTTTAATAAAAAATAAGATTTCAATTTAAAAATAATGTGAATAATTCTTGGAATTTGCAATTTTGTAGATACACGAAATTAAATGTTTGTTTATTGTGTGCAGAGTTTTGTCATTAAAAATGTTAATTTTTCGTAGTTTCGAAGTGATTCTTTGAAACTTTGCTTTCGGAGAATGAGAAGCTTTCAATTTCATCCGAAGACGGTATGCCCGAAGACATTCCACAACGTCGTGCATACTAATTTAATCGGGGCATCTATTACCTTGTTAGTATGATTGTTATATCAACTGTATTATGGTTCGTTCGCACTCGACGATAATCTTACGGTTTGAAGAATGCATTGGATTCACTTTGGTGGTGCAGATGCTGTGACAATCTTGTCTAGAGGATTTAACAATAAATCGGTAGAAAATAATAAAAGTAAAATACAGTAAACTCTTTTCTCTTATCTGTAAAGATATGACATCGAAACTGTGATTATTTATTTTTTATTATTTTTCAGAAGCATAATGGCTGGCGTTGACAATCTTGCTTATGACACACCCGAGCACACTGTGAGTATATAAACTAATTTTTTAAAGTAGTTCAATTAATAAATATTAACAATCACCTTTATGATTACACTAAGTATTGTTGTATTTATGGTACTGAAATATTTTATGCTTGCAAATCAGATTCATTGTGAACTAAATTAATTGAGTAACTTCACAGAATGTCAGATTATATGAAGTTTATTTTTCAATATAATAATCTTTTGAAACCGCGTTTGTGCATCTGCATGAGAACGAACGTGTCACCGATTTCAGTGCTTTTCTATTGTATAAATATAAAGTCGTACTCCTTCAAGAAGTCAAAATCAAGGTAATTGAATCTCAAACAAACGAGACAATATCGTGGAAGCAATTTAAGCGTTCGAATCAGTTGGTCCCTGTTCACTCGATCCCTTGTCCCTTTAGAAGGGGCAATCTTCGATTGTTTCTTGAGAAACAATGAAGACACTCTGACAGACGGTGGCTTGATTTCAGTTAATTAAAAGCAATTACATAGTTTGATTAGTACAATAGTCCAAAGTATTGTTCATGTTCGAAGTGTCTTAAATATTTTTAATCGACGTGGCAACAAAATCATGGATTTAAACAACCGCAGTCTTACTTGGAGACATCTTCCAACTCAATAGAAAAATGGATTTTGGATTTCCTATATTCCAAATGTTGCAATTGTAATCGTACATTTATCAGAAGTTGTTAAATAAATAAATAAATAAATAAATACTTCTTATGGACTGAACGGAACATTTTACGTGGTCACAGAAAATTTTCTATCTGTTTGTAGTACTTTTTCTTACGAATAGACTACGAATGAAGCAAAATAAAAATTGTTTGTATTAATTGTAAGATACAACAGTATTCTAAAACTTTTTAAATGTTTCTACTGTTGCATTTAATCTTGTCTACTTGACGGACATCTTGCATACAGTTCATGAAGAAAACGAGTGTCTTTGTTCAAGATTGACTATCATAAAATAGGGTAATAGCAGTCTTAAGAATGCCTCGTAGACTTTTAGGAAAACTTGAACGGAAGTAAAGTAAAACGCTGCGGGGATAGATAAAACACTCTCAGATATTGCTGTTGTTTATTCTTACGGGATAGCATGAAAGAATGCTGGCATTGCTTCGTTGGTAAAACTTTCGGCTTATCAGTCGAGAGATTAAAAGGAACCTCGGGCTTAAGAATGAAAAAGGATAAAGGAAATCTGCGACGGGTTCCTCGGGGGAGAGAGACAGAGAGCGAGAGAGAAAGAGAAAGAGGCACGTGAGCAGTCTTTTAAACTTGCCAACTTCTGCACACGTATCATTCCGCGGGCAACCGCTTGCAATTTTCCCCCTAAACTTTCCCGAAATTATGCTCGGGCATTATTCAACATCTTATCTCTACCCATCGGTATTACTTTACAATTTACGCGAAGAATAATTTTAGTTCGAACTTGTGTAGGGGATATGACGAAAAATAAGCGTGAAGGAAAATTAGAGATCAATTTACTAATTGGTAGACAATTAGCAGACAAATGCAAAATACCGATGAAAATACTATTGCATTGTTTCTAGAGCCAATGTTTCGATAATAGCTCAATTTCCGTGGTTGTGGGGTTGCGGGGTTGTGGTCGATGCAGACAAATTCAATCCAATTGCAATTTCGAGATGCGGTTTTGCGCGCGTGGTCAGTCAACGATCGAAGGACACACTCTTCTACGAATTATCTTTCGCCGATTGATTCAGACCAAAGTATATTAACTCGTTAGTCAATGGCGGTAGTATTATTGCAGCTTGTATATTTTCTAAACAAAGTAATATAACGAATTCTAGTCTGATATGCGACGCTGCTAAAAAAAGAGAATATTTGGAACCTCTTAACTATTTTTTAAATACATGTAAAATATAAAGCAGTAAAAAGATTAAAAGAATTTAATAGTATCGATGTATCGTCATCAATAGACTGGTCTCTATGCAAAATAAAAATTTTGTGCATCGTTTGCAACAAACAGGGGTTACAAGTATAGATATTTATTTCTTCTCTCTTAATAATTTTAATAAGTCACGTATAACGTAATCGTATTTTTAAGACAGCCTGATATATTTGTCATAAATGCATAAAATCCGTAGTCGTTAACATTATTAAAGGTCCTCAATATTGTTAAAAGAAGAAACGAATATTTACTTGGTCCCAGTGCCCACTAATTGATGCAAACAATTTTTATTTTGCATACAGATCACTTTGGACATTTTGGATGAAACACAGATGAGAACAATCTTTGCATATGGTTCCATTCGGGAATTCTACGCAGTCTTCTAGAGACCGTAGATAACGCGTGCATTCTATCCAGGAGCGTAATCGCCGCAGAGAAATCAAATTTCGATGGTTGAAACAATTTCGGTGGTTCCCGCAGACTTCCGGTCGCGGCCCATTAATTTCGACAATGCGATCCTTCGTTCGCCCAGCCCCCGTTCCTTTCCAACCATTATTTTTCTCTTCGACATCTTCATGATGGCGCAACCGCTACTCCTCGTAATTGCAACACAATCGTGGCCCGCAGGCATTAACCGCGCACGACCACCACCATTCAGAACGAACGGTTCTGCGAAACTGTCTGGCTCGTGTTCGCCGCTGATACCGCCGAACCCAACGATAACAATGGCCCGGAGAAAGGGGACGAAAAAGAGGAAAAGAGTGCCCGATGAACGAAGAACATACTGGTCCCCTCCTCGAAAAATATGTGGATCACTCGAAATTTTCCTCGTCCCATATTCCGCGGGAACGTTCCCTGCAAGTCACGTTCGAATTTAGCGCTGTCCGCCAGTCATCGGAACGAATATCCCTCCGGCGAATGATCCCGTTTTATACGGAATACGTTGCCATTCAACCGCCTCCGACGCTGACAGTCTAATCATCGACTTTCACGCGCAACGTCTGGATTTGATGTTTCGAACAGGAAGTGCTCGATTGCGAAAAATCTGTCGACTTATGAAATTTCAAAAATTGTTGTCCCTGTGTTTTGTGAAGCTTGTAATTGGATTGTGCACTTTGTAAGTTTACAATGGAAGCGTATACAAAGTATACAGGAGCACACGCGTGCTGCTGCACCCAAGACGATAATACATCTGTTCGCTGAATGTTCGCTCAGGGGACCAAAGAACAGCAGTTTATTTAACGGTGCACCTAACAATCAGTATCTCCGGCATTACCCAGACGACGGATATTTATTCGAATGCTGGACTTTCGATGGAATTTTAGAATTTCAGGGGCTGCTGGCTACGGCATGCATTTATAAACTGCATAGTTTAGTAAAACGAAAAAGTTCGTATTGAAAGTCCCAACCAATTAAAATGACGAAAAGAATTTATTATAATACAAACTCTGAATAAATACATTCTTGTCTATCAACCATTGTGATGCGGTTGATCGAAATATTAGAACCGCACAAGAAATATCATAAGTGTTAGCTGAATGTTCACTCAGGGGACCAGAAATTTTCAACTTTTCGGAATATAATATTATACAATTCAACGAAAAAATGATAAAACTGTAAATTCTAGTGTGAGGAATCCAAGTTTTGATGTGAGGAGTTCACTGGTTTAAGAGTTATACACGAGTAAAGTTGCTCGATTTCAATCTCGTTTGAGAGGTTAGAATGCTGGCACATTGGTTTCCAGAGGAGCGGGTATGATGTAGTGAGCGCATGTGCTAGGTCTGCGTTAGGCCTTGGATTCCTCGGACTAGAATTTAAAGTTCTACCATTTTTTTCGTCGAATCATATAATATTATATACCGAAAAGTTGATAATGTTTGGTCTCCTGATTGAAAGTTTAACCCGCGTTTGCTCATAATCTTCGCGCAAAGATTGATTGAAATTACTTGGATTACTGAGAAAAAAAAGTTGGAAATTCCCCTTTGCGAACCACTTTATCGGTGACTAGCCCGTCCGAAAGGCGGGCCAGCTCTCGAGCCTCGGTAACAAGAGTCCTCTTTCATTCAGCCGAATCCAGTCTTACGCGAACGACCTCTCGACAATATAAACTCCCATCGCGTACCGGCGAAAACACAACCAAGCCGCAGGCCTGCATCCCCCATCAATACGACCCTTAATTCTCAATGAACCAGGCTTCATTCTCCCTCGCCATGAATCGTAGTTGGATTCGCGCGCGTTCCTGCACCAAAACAGAGAGACACTCTCCGAATTCCGTCGAATTCCTCCTTCACAAAGGGGAGAAAGAGTGGCCCGTTAGCCGCCGCGACACAGAAAGAGACAAAAAGGGGAGGAGAGGGATCCCAACAGGGAAAAAAGTCCAAAAAAGAAAGAAACAAAACGGACAATAAAATACAAAAGGGCAGAGAGAAAAAAAACGAGAGAGGCTCGAGAGGGTGGCGCTCATTAATCACGATCGACCGCAAAATTCCAATCAATCGGGCCGCGTGAGGCCAGTTTCGGTGTGCTGGTTTTCTCTTGGTTTTTTTTTGCGATCGGAGTTTTCCTTTGAAAGCAGCAACGACAAGTAGCGAGAGCCCTGACTATTGTACCTAGCGAGAAATAAAAGGAGAGAGAGAGAGAGAGGGGAGAGATGAGAGAGGGGAAGAGAGTCTCGTTGCAGCATTTGTCAGTCGTGTGCTAGCCGATGAAACGACAGAGGATCGTCGAAATGCAAGGGGTGCTGGGGGACCGACGAACGAGGGTGAGGAAGAGGGACTATGTGGACGAGCAATTCACGAGAAACGACCGGCTAAATAATTGGCAGCCGGTTTTGCGAGAAACGCCGTTTCCCGGTCCGGGCGTCGTCGTTTAATCTGGATTAACAAGCTGTTTGACGTTGCCGCTTTATGCCGCCCGCAAATCGAGTTACTTCTGAATGGAGTCGTTAGGAATTTGACCGTCTGTGTAGATACACGGCAGTCATCGGCTCCTGGATAACTCCAGCGCAGTGTGAGCGATGCTCGGGGATTGCGAAACTTTGGCTCACCGGGGTGTACACCCGCCGATTTGGCGTAACTTCGATGGGGAGTTGTTCTTATGATAATGTTGTCTTGCAAAGATGCCTTGCGTTCGATGACTGGTACACGGTTTTTATAAAATAGAAAAATGGATAGCGATCATCCAAGAATATAAAAATCTACAGTAGATTCCCGTATAACGCGATCACAAAATTGTTTAAAAGTACTGTATGTATACATGTGCATATGTATCTCTTGTGTCAGTAAGTGTACAGTCTTTTTGAATAGTTTTTTGATCGCGTTATACGGGGGTGTACTGTACAATAATTGAATGGATGTCTGCAAGAAGGGGCTACGTCAAGTTTTTTAAATTTTAAATCTTAAACTTTTTTTCATTAATTAAATAAATAATTAATTAATTAATGAAAACAAACTGAAAATAACATAGGCTCTTAGGCTCTTTTTCATTAAATGTTAAAGCAAAATAATCCCTAATTGCGCTCCTTAATATTTAAAAAATCTAACAGAGGTCCTTCTTGCAGACACCCATTCAATTTTGCTAATAAAAATAAATTGTAAGGTGTCCAGGTATGCATCCGGTTGTTGACATAATGTTGCATAGAAAATTTGAAAAAATCGTACGTGTTATCTAAATAAATAAAATCCGTCACAGAAGCTGTGACTAAGATCTTGTTGCAGCGCGCGAATCCACCGTTGAAGAACAATAGGCCGTCCGCCGCCATTACGGTGTCATTACGCGAATCACGAAGCCAGCTAATTGAAACCATAATTAGCGATTGGGTGAATAAGTTGGCCAGTTGCTCGTCACGTGGTCGCGTCGAAACGTTGTTTTTGTTTGCTCGGTTCCGGCGGAAGCGATTTTCGATCAAATTTCGCCCGGCTGAGTTAATGACTGTCCCAAGAGTCGAATTCGATTTCCGGGTGGCTGCAAAAAGTGCTCGTCCTTTGGCTGTAATTAGTTTCCACTGAAATATGCAATTAGAATCTGGTGGAGCTGAAAAGTGTATTTGCCTATCAACGATTGTTCAGCGAGAGTAGTAAAAGGTGTAATAGAACGCGAAACTTTTGATGTGCCTCTATAGTAGGTATCAAAGAGAAATCAAAATATAAAAAATTTCTAAACTGGCTTTTGAATGTAAAATTTGGATTTGTCCAAAGTTTTTCGTAAACTGTGACGTGCGTAAGATAGTGTGCTCTCTTTTTGTGATTTATTCCATTGTAAAAAACCGAACGAACTTATTTGCCAACCCAATACAGTAATCGCTCCTTCGTTGTCCTGAATCGTGGGCACGATCGTTGTCCAGTGCCTACCCACTCCACTGCCTGTCAACGAGAGGACTAGGCCTGCGTGGATCTGGTCGCCAGATGTGTCCCAGGACTGTCTAGAGTCTAGACCCGCGCAGAACGGAGAACAATAGGAAAGGAATATGGCAAGGAAATAAGGAGTTTTTTAAAGCCAGACAGTTGACTGCTTTTGACTGCGAATGCTTTTCTTTGTCATTTAACTAGTCGTTTCACTAAAGACGCAGTCATAAATCAAAAATAGTGTCCGGGCACGGTCGTTGTCCGCCCAAACCCCCGGCCTTTGGACAACGAAGGAGCTTTTACTGTACAAGTATTCTAGTGTTTTGAAAACGTCTCATTGTCAGTGAACTCTTCAACAATACGTAATAAAATGTATAGGTTCCACTAAAAATCCCAATTGTAATCTCTACAGAGCACTTCAAGGTTACTGTATCCATATAAACAATCACCGCATACTCTCTTCTATCTCCCACAACTTTCATCTGGGACAATTTTTCGCGTCATTTGTAATGTTCGAATAATGGAATTTTGTCCAGACAACGGTCTCTCAGCGCAGTGTGCGTCGCGTCTATCGTTAATTCACGAATCGCCGGAGCCGTTTAAGTGGTCGGAAAGTTTCCGTCTACATCGTATCGGCGTGTGCATGTACGTGTACGCATTCGAGACGACAAATGTCGCTTTTTCTCAGCCGGAATAGATCAGGGACCGGTGTAAATGGCGGCGGAGCGGCGTGTAAAGGATTTCTCGGCGCGGCGTCGGTCGTCGAGTGCAGAGTGACTCGGGAAGAGGACCTAGCCGGGGCGATATTCTTGCACGCAGTCGTAATGGAATACATTTTTGCACTTCTTTCGTTCCACCGTTCTCGTTCCTGCCTCTCCCTTTCGCCTCTGCCAGCCCCGCTCCGCTCCGGTTCGAAATGAAAACGAGTCTCAAAAGACCTTTGTACGCCGTTCCGTCACGTTCGATATTCCTGCATTCTTTTATGCCGTCACGTTTCTGCGTCCTGCCGAGGATTTCCCGACCGAAGAAACACCGGCCTCGCTTTTTCAGAGACGTGACGTTCGCCCTCGAAATTTCGTCTCCTCTTCCGTTCCTCTTTTTATCGTCTTCGTCGCTCGAAACCCTCCCGACGACCACCAACAGCCGAACGGATTGTTGCCCGACCGTCCCTTCCGATTATGGTTGTCCTACAACCACTTCGAACCTCCAGCCCCGATTCTCTTGATTTATCACGAGCCCGTAAGAAGGAGCTTACTGCCTGGCTTAAATCTGTCCAAACTGGGGAATTAATTTGCTGTTTCTTAGCATTCGGTCGTGGAAAAAATAGAACCTCCATTTTCCTTTCGTATTGACATCTGATCAGCTTTTTTTTCGTTCATCTTACACTTCTTTTTCTCGTATTAGTGTTTATTAAATTGCGTTTTCGTCTTTCGTTGATGTTCGTGGATTATTTTAGCTAGATTGATTTACTTACTGCAAAATAAAAATGACTAATGTGACTAATATAATGATTTTTACTTGCACAGTAATGCACAGGGGATTAAAAATACGTAAAATCGTGATCGATTTTTCTGGACCTTGCCGGTGCGTGTGCTCCCTTAATTCAGCCGGATTTCACAGTGGAATTAAGCCGGCACGACACGTGACGCGCGTGGATTTATTGACATGCAGATGTAAAACAGTGCGAGATCTCGCCGAGACAATATTTTTCTTTTTCGAGCACGGCGTGTCCCCGAAAGAGAGACGCGCGCGCGCGCGCGCGTAGGTGTTAATAAATTCAATAGGAAATTATTGCAAACTTCCTCTAAACATTCAGGATGGGCCACCCACGGATGTAGGGCCGCGACACGCGCCGTTGTTTAACCCTCCCCATTGGCGTCGAACAAACCTAATCGACACAATTTCGCTCGCGATGAATTTACGGGATGCTGTTACCGTAGATTGATTCACCGGTCGTACATTTATTACACTTATCACGCTATAAATTCGGAGCATTTAATATACTGTATACCCTCGATTCTATGGGAATTATGTTAGAACCATTTGCATAAGTTGACGATTTTGCATTAAAACGATCAATTTTTAAATGGAAAAAGTAAGAACTAAACAGAAAGTTCTTATGTTATTTAATCATTCCTCTTGAATTAATTTATTAACCTTTTCGCTATTTTAAATTGTACCTCTATCTATCCTTGCCATAAACATGTGACAAAAATGTTGGTAAAAGTGGATCAATTTTTCACAAATATCGTGCACATCTCTTTCACATATTATTGCGACGTTACTGTACTTGTAATTATAATGACAGAGATTAATTTGACTGATCAAATACATTTTGCCTGGAGCAATGCTAAATAATTCGTTCCCGTTCCCAAAATTAATTCTCCGTTCGTGGCCTCTCGAAAACCGTTTTGGCGCGAGGAAAGATGGCGGCAGAGGTCCCCCGAAAACCAGGAGCCATGGATCTTTATTAAATCCACGAAATTTATGTCGAGGCGGTCGCGTGGCCGGCAGGAACGTGTGCTGCATCGGTCTGCCCGAAAGGGTATTTATCCCTCTCCGCTTTTCAAGCGCATGATCCGCGTTTGCGTTAGGCAAACGAACCCGGGCACACGTCGCGCCATTGTGCCTCGATGCGCCCCGTATATTGCGTATTTTATTATCCTGTTTTTCTTTTCGCTTCTTGTATCTCCCTCCCCCCCCTCTCTCTCTCTCTCTCTTTTTCTGGCTCCCTTCTCTTCCATTTGTTTCCTCCGCGACATTTTGTTGCCAATCCTCGAAGCGGCCCGGCACTCGTCAAACAAATCATTTCTGAATGTCCGTTTAATGAACGCGACATTTAATTTGTCTGCTCGCGAACGCCTTCAGCGGACCAGCCCGCTTTGTTTGCTCATCTTCCCCGCGAACTCCCCGGCCACGCGTTTAAGCCAGGCTTTTGTGACAATCCCTTCTCTTTTTTTTATATATTTTAGCTTCAGCCGTCGGTTCAGATGAAATGATTTTCGTCTCGTTGCGTTTCGCTAAGAGATTTTCCGCAGTCGCAATTACGCTAGGTTCCTCAGGTTCTTTGATTGCGAAGACGAGCTATCGGTGTGAAATGACACTCGGGTTAAACTTTCACTCAAGGGACCAAAAATTTTCAACTTTCCGGAATGTAATATTTTACAATTCGACGAAAAAATGATGAAACTTTAAATTCAAGTGCGAGGAATCCACTCACTACAACATACCCGCTACTCAAAGAACCTTGAAATCGAGCAACTGTACTCGCATATACCTTTTAAATGAATGAAACTTGGGTTCCTCGCACTAGAATTTAAAGTTTTATCCATTTTTCGTTGAATTGTATAATATTATATTCCGAAAAGTTGAAAATTTTTGATCCCCTGAGTGAAAGTGTAGCTAACACTTATGATATTTCTTGTGCGTTTCTAATATTTCGATAAACCGCATCACAATGCTTGTATAAGCAGACGATTTTGCATTAAAACAATTAATTATTTACACTGAACCTATGGAACGTTAAAAGGGACTAGTGTGTACTGCCTTATAAAAATGACAAGAATGTATTTATTCAGAGTGTGTACTATAATAAATCCTTTTCGTCATTTTAATTGGTTGGGACTTTTAATACTTTAATACGAACCTTTTCGTTTTACTAAATTATGCAGTAATTTTATAAATGCATACCGCAGCCAGCAACTCCTGAAACTCTAAAATTCCATCGAAAGTCCAGCATTCGAATAAATATCCGTCGCTGCGCAACGCCGGAGATACTAATTGTTAGGAGCACCGTTAAATAAACCGCTGTTTCGATTATATTGCGTCGCGGTTTCAAAATGACTAGACCTTATCTGCGCCTCGATAAGAATATTCGTTGTTTGCCCGGAGCATCGCGGAACAATGTTTGAGAATAAATGGGATCCTCCTTTTAACTAAAAAGGAAACTGACAATGTAATAAGTGTCGTATCGGATAACCTCGGCGACTCTATCCCGCTTTAAATGGAGAAAGAGGAAACAATCGAGAAGCAACTTGTCATGCTTGAAATTGATATTGCGGACAAAGACGGTTAATATTAGGAGAGATATAAAACAGTGAATCGGTTTAATCGTTCACTGTGGAAGCTACTTTGCAATCTTAACAATAGAGCAATAGCGGTACGAATAAGTTAATTCATTCCATTCAACACTGGGATAAAAGTGTTGCCCGAGTAAATAAACATTTCCATATTTATAATTTGTAGACTGCGGATTTTATGCATTTATTAAAAAAATGGTTAGGTGCAGTTTGAATGAATAGGAAGATTAAAAACATTAAAAAGAAGTTTTTACTTCGTTCCTGCTTCTTGCAATTAATGCGGATAATCTTTATTTTGCGTAAAGATCCGCTGTCGAATTAATTATTTATTGTATACGGTGAGGACTTCTTTCTTCGCTCTCCTACAATTTTATGTAATATAATATATAATTTTGAATAATCTTATGTTTTATAAATAAATTGTACAAACTTAACTAAAACTTATCTAGAAAACTGTTGTGAGACCTGCACATTTTGTGTGAAAAATCGTATTTCTTATAGAAAGCTCTGCTTGTTTTTTTAATAAAGCTCGAGGATCCCGTTTTCTTGGTTTTCACGCTGCATCAGCTCTTCAAGCGCGGAATACAAGCTCCCCTGGCGAAAACAGAATTTTTTTAATAAATGAAAGAAAGAACGATTCATAATGTATGAGACACAGCCATTTGAATGTATATTCCTTGACCCTCGAGCCATCTCCTTGGCATCGCCAGACGGGCTGCCCTCTTCCTCTCGAAACGCGGTCACAGATGCAGCCGCGTGGGCGTCAAGTCGGCAAGTGGATATTTGAGAAAACGCCGCCGGTATAAACAATTCAGTGTATCTGCCAGAGGAAGAGGCCCTAAAGATAGCGAAGACTTTAATTACGTCGGGCCTCGGCTCGTTATCGTTCCGGTGCAAGCGCGGTGCAGTCGAAGGAATTCCAAATGCACTTCACCTAAACGGCCCCCCTTAAGAGCGCATTCCTGTGTAAACGCTGGAAAATTTGACAATTTTTAAGAATTTATTTTACGTTAATCATTTACGTACGTGACAGTGAACACACAAGGTGGATTACGTCAGAAAAAACTTTTTCCAACGTTTCCATAACGTTTCACATTGTAACATTTCGAGAGAAAACGTGTCTTCAATTTTTCACCACCTGCACCATGCATGATCATGAAGAAAATAAACAACAGATTACAAAAGAGAAAGTTTCAAGGCTTAAACTGAATCTAGATTTATTACTGTACAATTTCTTTTCAAGGAAATTATCAAAATTTAGATATCAATGTCAAAAATAGAAAATTTGGAGTTCGAATACGTTACAAAAATGAATATACCTCCAGGAATTAAGTGACAATTCTTACATTTATTGAAGTGAAAACATCTGTAGGCGCACCGCGTACACGATTGCTGGACAGTGAATGAGTCTGATCCGCCACGCTCCGAGGTGAAACGCTATTCGGGGAGCCGAGCGAGAAGCATACAGGCGTTCAATCGCCATGTAGAAGTGTTCATTACGGTCGTACGGTTTTATGCGCACAGTATTGGTGTGATTTTTTATTTTGTCGGAGAGAATGCGATCGAATTAGGGTATTGTGCAGACAGATGGTAATCGTCAACAGTCCGAATTTGCTATTTTTGCGTTGTGTTTATCAGGTATCGCGCTATATTAGAAATTCCCTATCGACCTCCTGTGGTTGCGTCAGCCATGACCCAACCCACGAGTCCCCGTAACCACCAATATCATCGGGATGATTTATTCGGAACTTTTCGAGTCTGCATACTTACGTTATTACCGTCATAAATTCGAAACACGTCCTGCGCGGGTTGATACCGGGCCTGACCTACCTCGTCTTGAAATATGAGAATTTTCGCGGGACACCGGAAGTCCTTATAAAATATTTCTTCCATTGTCATCGCCTCTCTCTCTCACCTCCTCTGCCTCCTTCGCGAGCTCTTATCTTTCGTTTCCCGTTTACATTAGCGTCGAACGCGGAAACGTTGTCGAACCACCCACGAATAGTGTCAGTACATGCTGCAGACGTTTTGTGCTAATGCTACGTATCCACGCGAGGATCCACTCATCGTTGCACAAGGTGTTGGTTCTTATCGGACTAATGTTTGTTTGGTGATCGGAAATAAAAGCTTGCCGATTTGTTAAACTTTTCAGAGATAAATGTTTTTTTAGATGTAAGTTACATAATTTGAATCGGTTTGTAATGGGTAGACTGTGGATTTTATGGATTTGTGGCAAAAATGTGCAGATTGAATTCCAAACATATTCGTGCATTATTTTCAACTGATTAGAAATATTAATTTTCCGTCCATTACAATTAATGCAGACAATTTTTGTTTTGGAAATTCTTATGCAAGATAAATCTGCAAGTTCTTATGAAAAATAAGTGAATTATATCGTATAAATCGATTGTCAGAAGTGAATCTCGGGTGAACATGTATTTCTCTTTTCAATAATTTTAACAAATCTTCTCAATAATTTTAACAAGTTTTTCTGATGCCTTTACAATTTGGTTAATCCACTTTTATCATAAATACATTAAATCCGCAGTCTGGTAATGAGATATACATTTGACTTTAATCAATTTGACTATTTTTCGGGTGAAAGCTGGTAACCTCGTAAACTCTCAAGTTGACACGCAGCATAACGGGGTGGCCGGAAGACAAATGCATTTCTCGATACGAGGTATTAAGAAACTCGTTACAGGGCCAAGCTGGAAAATAGCTTCGGGACTCCGGGTATCGGTTCCCTCTTTCGTTTCTGGGTGATGGTTCCGGGGGTGGTAGTCTCGCACCTTTATCCCTTTAGTTCAGTTTGTGCGACCGCTTGTTCTGCCACGGTCAAAACAGGAAACTCCGTGCTCGCCCGAGAAAGGCAATTTACGTCCGATGCACCGTTGATGATCTCTCTGTTTGACAAATGGTCGTGGAACTTTGTATACTGGGTGTACGCGTAATTGCTAACCGATATTCACGCTGTAAATTATGAGCCGCGAACAACCAATAATGGAGCAGCTTTATCTTTTCCGTTGCGACTGAATAGATCACGCTAGTTTCTGCTTTAATTTTTAAACTCTTGACCAAAAATGCAGTCCATATCTACAAATGTCTGTCCATGTCTTCAAATGTCTGTCTATGTCTACGTCTGTCTATGTGTAAGAATTCCCAAAAATATCGTAACAATCTCAAAGATTATAAAATAAAGAATCTGAAATCCTTCATTTGGACATGACTGGTCCTAGCGTTGAGCCCTTATTCCGTCAATTTGAGTGTGTCCTGCAATGTTAACAACGTTCCCAACTTCGCGATTAAAATACCAGCATATCGGGTTGGACAAAATGTACGGGGAAAGCGTTTAATCGCATCGCCGCGATTAACGCGAATTAATGAGACTTATCGGACGCGGCGAACCTCGTTTTTTCGGTTGCTGGCCGAAGCAACAGCTAGTAGGGGCGGTTTACGGTGTGTTGTTGGCACGGGGCTGCTTGAGGGGTTGGTCGGGGAGTAGCAAGCGACAGAGAAACGGATCGACGAGAGAGGGAACGAGATTGGGGTTGCAGGAAGGGGGCTAAAGAGGCGAGAAAGAGAGAGAACCGGAGCGAGAAAGGGAAAGAGAGCGAGAGAGAGAGAGAGAGAGAAAGTAACAGTGGCTGCGATCCCGAGACGGAGAGAGAGAGGGAGCCGATGGGAGAGACTGGATTGGTCGCAGAGGTGCGAGAAGGACCGAGGATGTCTGTCGTGGCAGAGTAGCGGCGGTGGTAGCATATACGGCGTTTTAACTCGCGGGGAAAACTCTGCGAGCACGAGCTCGCGATCCTCAGTCGCGTGTGACACGCGGCCTCAGTCGGTGCAGGCCGTCGCGCAGATCGACATCATCGATCTATCGATCATTAACATCTTAACATCGTCTACACAAAGTCTGGTGTCCTGAACGGGATCAATCGGTGATCGATCTGTGGTGAAAATTGATTCCAGAGTGCTGCAGAATGACTTTTATCGAGAATAACTAAACTTAAAAAATTGACTTCAAAGTGACACTGTTTGGGAGTAAATTCTGCCAAAAATAACTAAACTTGAAAATTCAGTGCAACTAGACTTTAGTTAAGAATAACTGAACTTCTGGCTCACGTGTCGATAACTTGTGTTGTGAGAGCAGGCGACTGAATCGCTTAAATAAATATTAAACCGAATAATTTATCCCGAATTTCATTCTCGTCGCTGTACACAGTCTTTCTCTCTCGTTCTTCCATTCTCATATCGACATCGCACGTCAATAAAATTAATTTCACACATAAAGGGTTTAGAGATCAACGATACTGGAGAGTTGCAGCACGTTTTTCTTGGTTGGATGAGCGGTGACAGTGTTGTGGTTTAAGGATGTCCTCGATCCTGATCGTCGTCCGGTTCAGTGCGAATGATCGACGAGATCGGGTGACTTGTCGCGATCCAGCCGGTGGCGCGGGAGAATTATAGATCCCCGTGAAATTATAAATCCCGTGATAGCCGTGTGTATTTCACCGGTGCGTGCTCGCTTGGGGAACGATAGCAACCGCTGGACGATTTATACGATGCGCGGCGATGCTCGTGGATCGTTCGTCGTCCTACGATCTTGACGCGCGCGGATCCGGAGGACCTTGAAGAGCGTAAGGCTGATGAGCACTGGTCATCGAGAGTCCGTAAATGTATAGAATACAATGGGGACTGTTTTCCTAAACTTGTATATACTTCGACTTTTTATTCTTCTTTTCTCGAAATTCTTATTTCTGATAAACTGATAAAAATCATTAATAAAATTTACGTTTGTTAACTCCCTGTACCAAGAACAAATCTGTACAGTGACTTCCACTAATATTCGGACACTCTTAAAAAGGCGATAACTTTTTTAATATTGGACCACACGATTTGAACTTTTTTGCAAAGTTAGAATAATTGGTTTGCTACATAACGTAAAAAAATTTTTGAAGAAAATTGAAACTTGTCGGAATTGCAGAGAAAATACGAAAATTTGTACTTTGCAACTTTTTTATGTGGGATTATTTGGAAAATTTAAGAAACGTTTCGTAGATCTGTATCAATTAAACATATTCTGAAAATTTCGTCAAAATCGGTTGACGTTGCAATGAGCTACAAACGGTTAAAGACGGTCAAAATTACAATTCTTCACGAATAAATCTAAGGATTCTTACATCTTTCAATGTCTTTCGTTCTTTCCCGCATCAACCGATTTCGATAAAACTTTCACAATGCAGATAATCGACGCAGATCTACAAAACGTGTTGTTTAAATTTTCAATATAGGCCCACATAAAAAACTTGTAAAATGCAAATAGTGGTATTCTCTCTACAATTCCGATCAATTGCAATTTCTGAAAAAATGTGTTTTCATATTATGCAGTAAACCAATTGCTCTAACTTCTCAAAAAAGTCGAAATCGTATAGTCCAATATCTAAAAAGTTATCGGTTTTTTCAGAGCGTCCGAATATTAATGGGAGTCACTGTAGCTCCAATTAACACCACTGTACAAGAAGACCAGCAAAATTTAATCTTCTCACCCGTTGCTAAGCATGATTAAAACCAACACGTCCGACTAGCCCGAAACTAATGAAATGATCCGCAATATACACTAATCTCTTTCCTTGTACGTAACGTTTGAAAACTTTCCCGAAGCTAGGGCATCGAAGCTAACGTAGCAAGTATAATGAAACGAGTGACGCCAGTAAAACTCTGCTAGTAACAGGTATAGCCGTATTATCATCCTATCAGAAAGTTTCGCGGAGTCTCAGCTCGGGTTAAGGGTTAAGCGTGTTATTGCACCGAGTAGCAGACAATCGTGGCGGCTATAAGCGCGTAAAATCCGAAGTCTAGCGATAAATCGTGTTACAGGCGTAACGAAATTAGACGCGGCGATAGATTGTGCGGAGGCCACCAGAAATGTACAGGGTGTTGAAAAATGTCCATATCAACACGTGTCCTGTTTGACCTCGTTTCAAAGTTCTAGTCACTTTTGTGTTTCAATAATCAATAGCCAATTTGGAGTTTTAGTCATTCTTCTCTCGACAGGAGGTGCTCAAAATGATCACCATGGAACGTTTGAAATAAAGGATGATCATTTTCTATGAAGACAATCTTTTCAGTTCTTTTATTGTGGCTTATTGAAACACAAAAGTGGCTTTAACTTTGAAACAAGGTCAAATAGGACACAAGTTTATCCCATACTCTTAATTTGTCAATGATAAAACATTTCTGCTTTGAATTACTTCTTATTGAAACATTTTTGTCACGTTTTTCTGTTAAAAATGAGTCCAAACATGACACAATTCGCAGCATATTCGCTCGTTCAATTTACGATATAGTAGCACCTCGATCATCCGAACTAATATCATTAATTTTTTTATCTACATACAACAGAATTCATTATACAAATCGGTGAAAATTTCATCTAATCTAAATCTAATCCAAAAACTCACATTTCACCGATTAGTTCGTATAATGGAGAGCCCACTATATGGCGAATCGTACAAGTAAATACGATCCGAACCAGGTCGTGTTTGGAGTCATTTCATTCAGAAAAATATCACGAATATATCGATACAACTTTCATAATAAAATAATTAAGAGCAGAAGAGTTTTGTCACGGTGCTAGCCGAAGTAGGTAAATGATACACATACCAACGTAGGGCAGTTTGGTCATTGATATGAGGGCTAGAGTGGGCCTCACATAATAGAAAGCACCCTGTAGAGCGAAAGTAGCAATCGGGAAGACAAGAGGATCGAAGATCCAGGAGGATCGGTCGATGACCTCGCCCGAAGTGAATGTTTAATCGTACGGGTGTTGCGTTCCCCCGAGTGAATCGATTCGAAATCGTGTTGCTAGTCCCTCGAAGAAATTGCAGTCGAATGGAGAAAGTTTACTAAAGAATAGCAGTAGCAAAATCTTCTACTTCCATTTTCTTTGGGCACTCGCGGGCGATTGAGCGTGACCGCGCGCCGGAAGTTCCGTTTCTGATGCGACGTCCGCTTTCCCTCGCGATCCTTGACATCCGTGGAACGACGTTCCACGAATTCCAAGCTAAATAGGCTAGATTAGAATTTGATGCTCAACATACTTGCTCCAAAATGTACAGGATGATCTGTGAACCGGTCGCGATGATATTTCAGCTATTTCTGAAGCAATTGTCGATTACTGCGGATCTTTATGCAACATAAACATTTTGCGATTGCAAGAGCAATTTTAGTTATTCACATAGAATTTTATTATTTTTTATTTTATGAGGAATTAATGTTTACAGGTTCTAAATATATATTTCGCAACACTACAAACAGTATTATTAATCAGATGAACGAAAAATGTTTTTTGGATTTGTGATCATCCATTGTAGTTTAATAAAATAATGTTTTCTTTCAAATGAATGCGCATTGATATTAAGAGAGAGCCTGATGTAGTGGGCAAAAAAATAGATTAGATCAAATGCAAGATAGTAAAAACGTTTAAAGAATTTAAAAATACTGTTGTTTGATTTTCAGTTCATTAAAACTACTAAGAAAATAAATAAATGTCGATGTTTCTCTGGTATTTTGCATTTAATACAAACTACATGAAGCATCTGCGGTTTGCATATTAAAAACATTGAAAATGATCATTAGGAAAAATGCTGGATAATGTCCTCTGTAATGTCACCTTTGTTTAAATTAATTGAAGTCTGGACGACTGATTTTTACGGTTTACAAACTGACTGTTTGGTGATGTCGGGAACATTTAATTGCTGGAGAGCGACACTAGACGTGTTTTGAAGAGTGCAGAGTGATTGTTCGGAAGAGTGGTTTTAAAACATTTGTGAAATTGTAAAACTCGTGTTGATCGCGCGCCGAAAAACGCGAAAAACCAGCGTTTCGTCGAGGATGTCGCGATCGATGTCGGACCGATAGTGTCACGTGGAAATTCGAGGAATCTTCTGCCTTTCTCATTCGATTTTCTGCTTTGAAGAGCGAGCAGGATGCGGGACAAACTTTCGTTCGGCGTAAGTTTCTTCGGAACGTTTGACTTGGAATTTGTTCTAAATGATGTTTCCTCTGTGATCGTTGATCTATGGAAATACAGAATTATATGTGTAGTAAATAGTCTTCCGTTTCTAGTTTCTATATTATAAAAATTATTCACCTGCGAATTAAACTTGCCATCGATTATTCGAAAATGGAGTTGGTAATTAGCTTGTAATCATTTATTAAGTACTCAATGTGAAATCTGTGGTCAAGCATTTTCAATTTATTAAATCTAAGTCTCCAATTTAATTATTCAATCTGCCTCAAATCCAATAATATGGTCATTTTTGTGGAAACACGTAAATTAATTTTGTAGAACTGAGTTGTAGAACTTTTGGTACTTAATCGAGAGTCCACTTTAAATATCCATTTTACAAAACATTGATACATATTCTCGGGTGTCGGGAATATTTTTGATAAAGGATTCACTTGAGTCAATTAAAATGATTCGAGGGTGGAGGCTTCATCCGAATGATGTGATTTACAGACGGGGGTGCCGGACATGCACGAGACCCTGTCCAGTTTTCCGGAACAGTTCGGAGATGGGCCGAGGAAACCGGAAATAAAGCCGGAAGCGCCAAAGGAGTCGGACAGGACGACGGATAACCTGAAGTGCGGCTGGTTCTGGTTCAGGCCCTTGCACTTGCAACGATTTCGAACCGCAAAATGGGCACTCTTCTGGTTGTGTTGGACAGGTGCTATTCAAGGTACGTGATTCCCTTAAATCTGGTGAAATTTTCAAATTGATGTAAAAAAAGGAACGCTTCAAACAACAATTTAATTCACCGATTTCAACGACCTTATTTCTACAAGATGTAGAAGACCAATTTGTTATATGATTACAACAATTGTAACAATACCATTAGAATGTATTTTCCTTAACTTCACCCGCCTGCTTTTTAACAACGCGTATCAGTCTCGCTCGTAAGCACAGATTATTTGATATCGCTTATTTGCCAAATTTAAATCGCAATTAACCGTTCTCGGAGCACGCACACCGAGCACCGAAGGTTTAATAAAGTTGCCGGGAGTTGTTCGCGCAAAATTCAAAAACAAAGTTTAGTACCTTGATTGTAACACGGTGTACACGATAATTTCTGCGACGGAAATATGCACGTTTAAGCGCATCAGATTATAGAAACATGATGAGGCTTTAATGAGAATAGTTGAATGCTATCAATCATCATTTTTCTTCTTGCTGCATTAATCAATTATAAATATATCTTTAGCTGGAGTAAACGCGATTACGATAAGGAAAAAAATTCCAGTGCAACAATGTCGATTTGTTAACGAACAATGCAAACGTTTCGTCAATCTTTTATAGCCCATCATTTCTGAGAAGTCAGTCTCGGTCGAATGTTGACAAAAAGGAGCTAAGAATAATGAGTCCGCTACTTTCCATCTTAAAAACGTTTGTGATAAGAGATAACAATGCATCGTTATCACCATTGTCAATCGCTATGTTACTTCAACATTGCAACTATCTAGTTACTTTCGAATGATGAGCTCAGATTTCGTATTTATAGAGATTGTATAAGATACTTTCGTGGGCCCATTAGTTGCTGATTGGGTACAGCCCGCGGCTGCTACTGCCGTGGTCGCGGGTTCGACTCGCACCGGCGACAGTGGGCTTTTTTTTTATCTAAAATCTTTTAAATGAAAGATAAACGAAAGTTATCTTTTTATTTGTACTTATTTTTCTGAAATACATATATATTCGACATAGTTTATCTGTAAGATACTCTCCAGAAATTTCATTCGTCATCTGTAGTTTATCGAAGCGCGAAGTAACTGCGTATGCGTATTCAACGCCTCTAGCGGCGAGAAGTTATTCGAGAGCAGTGCAGCCAGAACGGGGAAATCGAGGATAATACAGTTTACACCTTCTCTGATAACCGGACCAGTTTACGGCACGAGCACCCTGGTCTACGTACGGTCTTACAATGGAGTGTGCTCATGGTGCTGGAATGGGATAGTGGAAGGGGAAAAGGAGGAGAAAAGAAATCCCGTTTCGGTTGTTTCTGGCGGCACTGACCACAAGATACATCGTGGCGCTGTATTCTTATAATCAAAAAAGAATTAATACAATATAAATACATACAATCTAAAACTGTATGGTGCCCAAGGGTGGTACAGTCCTGTACAGTAGTTGTATTAATAGACCTTCTGCGATTCAGTCTTGTCAGTGGCAATCCCGAATCGTGTAAAGATGCTTTTTTGCAATTTTGGATTTTGCATTTCACATAAAATTCTGTAAAAAATATAATATCGTTTCGAGAAAACCACGTTCAAGGTTTTCCGCTGGCTACTCCGAGGTATTGTTGTTGCACAATTGCGTTTATTTGTGTACAAAATTTTGCGGAAGCATTTTTAAGGTGCTACGGTTGTAACAAATCGATTTTTTGAACCGGTTACACTGGAATCCCTCCGTTAAACGGTCGCGTACCTCGCGTCCTATCGGAAGCTGATTTTTCGCCATAATATCTCGCTCGGTGATTGACTCGATATCGTCGTTTGGCGTTACTAATAACCGTGCATTCGAATGCAATTTCGAAGCTTTCATCGCGGGGGTGGCGTCGGGGAGCGACAGAGAGAGAGAGAGCGCGAGAACGAGTAAACGATAGGGAGAGATGCAAAAATGAGTGGCGGGGGTGGTGGGAAAGGGGCCGGTGACTGACGATAACCGGAAATCGAGTTTTCCGGGCCGATGGCAGGAGGTTGACGCACGCTGGAGGGTAGTGGCTGTCGAAAGGAAACCGATCGACGAAGGGCGAACGGAACACGAAGGTCGGTCGTCGTCGAATGAGGTCTGCGAGGCCTGTAGAGGGGGATTATCGAAGTAAGAGTAGGCGAGCCAAGGGGGCCCGCGTACTGGGTACTTAGTTTAAATAACTTTGTTCGTCTCCCCCGCCCCCTCTGTTCCTTAACACCGGTACACATCACAAAAGAAGAACGCTCTCTTTCTCTCTCGTATGCGTGTGTTCGTGCGGTTAGTACATACGTATAATGTTCCAGCCGCCACCACCAGCTGGAGAAACGAATTGTCCGCGTTGCCCGGCGAGCGAGCGGAGGCCGGCTCTCCCGGCTTTAATTAAAATTCTCCTATTAGCGGCACAATGGGAAACGAAGGTGGTTAATTTTCCGGGTAGACAGCCACCGGATACACGCGACGCTTAAGCGGCTGTCTTGCGAGTCCGCTAACTCGACGGATATCGGTTAACTAGCGTGGGAGGGACGCCGGCTGCCAATCGGAACCTGGTCTGACCAGAATTTCTGTACTTTTTACCGGTTTTTGCTGCTTTTTTCGGACACTAATTGCGCTCGTCCCACGACCCCTCCCTCACATGGTCCAAGGGCTGTTTGAAATTAATGCGGATTTTAGGCCTTTGCGCGACCGGTTACGGCGCGCGGCGCCCGATATATGAGAGTGGACGTCCTTGCTGGCAATTAATCGTAGATTTTTAATGGACGAGTTATGCAATTAAATAGGGAATAACTTCTAACCGATAATGAATTATTTATCCGAATGTTTTATTCGGCTAAAAAGAATTTATTAGAATATTCTATTCCACTATAAAGAATTTATTTGAATATTTTATTCGACTAAAAATTTATTCGATTAGATAAAAAAGAAAATATACCGAGAAACCTCTAAATCCGTGATCCGCGAGAACGCGGCGCGGCGGTTAGTTTCGTCAAAGCAAATATCCGCGTGCTACGCGTAAATGAATCAGAAGGGTAAACTCTAATTGAATTAGGTCTCCCCAAAACGCGGGGATCCGCTAACCCCCCGAAGAAATCGTTCTCTCGCGCTGTAAATCTATTAAACACTTCTTTCTCGCGAATGTACGCGTGCTAATCGCTCCTGAATCGAACGGCAAGGGGCCGACGTGCGTTTTCGTTCTCGTTCGCCGATTGTGGATGCGACAAACAGCCGTCAATAGGGCGTCGAAACGCACAAAGAGCTGCGCCGCTCCCGAAAAAAAGAGGAGCTCGCCTTTTCAGCGAATGTTTCTCGGTTCAGATATCGGCTTACGTTGTTTGACAAATATAGAGGCCCGCGAACGGAACGGGAGAAACAAAAAAATCCCGTTTTCCGTTCATCAGCACTCGCACTTCACTCGTGCGTGAACAAGATACGATGAATGATGGACGAAATGAAGGGTTCTCCCAGTTCGATTTGCAAGAAACGAGAAATTGTCGTCGTACTTTCATTTTTCTTTTTTGTGAGAGACGTTCGTCTCTTAAAATTTTATTGTCCATTTATTTATTTATTTGCACTTTACACGCAGAAAAGCAGCACAAACTAATAATCAATTTAAAATGAATAATGGTTTTCCTTCATCATACTGAAATATTTGTAGAATCATGCGAACCGCTCAATCTCAGCCCAAAGTAAACATCGAACAGACCATCGATTGTTCTACATATATCGTCGCGATATCACTCTGATAGTTCACAAACATTTTCCTCGTCTCAGCTATCGACTTTACGTCAATCGACGGTTTAATCTTTGTTCGGGATGCGGAAACTATAGCACTCGTGCATTACCGCTCATCCATTTGATAGAATGGTCAAAATGATGCGTGATTGTCACTCGTTAAAAAAAAATCGAACGATTATCGTATAGCAAGCGCGCAAACTGTGATTATCAACAGGTCGGTGGCTGGCAGTCTCGATAACTCTCGAAATTGGAGCGCGACTTTCAATGGTCATACTCGGCCGATTACTATGACGTTTCTTTCACAAAATTTTTTGTTTATACGATCATTAGTAGGCGGTGGACCTTCATGCAAAATAAAAATTGTCTGCATCGGGAAACAGAAGCCAACTACAAAATTATTATACTTCTTCAAGAACTTTAATAAATTGACATTATGTACTATGTGATTATTCTTAAATTTCTTTTATCTGAACACTGTTTAAATTTCTCCTGCTCATTCTCATTATAAGTGCATAGAATCCGCAGTCTAATTATTAAATTATTTATTTATAAGTGTATTTTATTTTAGATACAGGCAATTTCCTATTTTATTTTAAATACAAGAAATAAATGTATATTATTTCACATAGAAGAAATGAATGAGTATTATTTGAGATACTTATTCTAGAAGCAGATGCATTCCATTTTATTTTAAGTAGAAGAGTTCAACATATTCTATTTGAACTACTTATTCTTTAGAAGTAAATGTATCCTATTTGATTTTATTTCTTCGTTTTCAGGAATGGTAGTGAACGGTTTCGTAAATGTAGTGATCACAACGATCGAAAGGAGGTTCGGCTTGAGATCCTCCCAAACTGGGCTCATTGCTGGAGGATACGACATAGCCAGCTTCCTTCTTCTTGTTCCAGTGAGCTACCTAGGTGGTCGTTCGAAAGCTTCGAAGCCACGGTAAATATTTCCTCTGAAGCATTCCACGCGGATTATCAATACATTCCGTGCCGGATACCACAATCTGTTCTCATAAATATTAATTCAAACGACTGACACCTATTCACGTCGATTAACATTTTATTCTTTCGACTCGACACTCTCGAGTCACTCCTTCATTTAACACGATCCTTTACTCTCGATGAATGACACTTGAATCCGTGTAGAATATTGATTTTTGTAGGATTGGAGGCGCTTTATAAAGCAAATGATTCTCTTATTATTAATTCTTATAACTGAACGTATTTGATTGAGAGAACCAACTTTCTTCAACAATATTTTATGCTAATTCTTTCTTTGCTAACTGACTGCTATGTTCGTTTTGCAGGTACATAGGCGTAGGAGTTCTAGTCTTAGGAATAGGAAGTCTGCTATTCGCGTCTCCTCATTATCTTGCTGGACCATACAGAGGAGGTCAACAATCGGACAACATATGCCAGAGGGTGACGAATTCGTCGTCTCGTGCTGTAAGTTGTATATCTCCTTGTAAACAATGGATACTGTATCTTACATAACGTTTTATCATGCTCTAACATATTCTTGAAAAATCAAAAACTTAAATTAATAGACTACGAATCTTTTTGCAACCTCGTAATATTTTATAGAAATATTACGGATAAATGAAATAATTATTTCGGTAGTTACACCATCTTAATAAAATCTGCAGTCAGTGGTATTTAATACAAATTTGCATGAGTAAATGTATAATCGTTTAAGGCAGATGAAAATAAATGTTCCAGATATGAGAAGAGTCGATTAATGTGCTTCTGCGCCATGTCTTCCATGTCGTCTATTTTTGTAGACTTTCTTAATTGTATAAAAATCGATAAAGAATTAATATCTAAGAAAAGAACAATTTTTAAAGGTGTAAGGTGAGACACAGTTCTATTATAAGATATCCATGTTATCAACAATGATAAGAGACTTTTAATCATCATGGATGCGGCACACGCATTCTTGTACATAATTTAAAAATGTTGCTATATTATTTGCGACCTATTAAAACCATTAAGGTTTTTTTTTATTAATAACATAGATAAAAATAATCGTTAGGGTTGGAAATAAATGTTTAACTCCAGTTTGTTACGATTTGTTTCGCACAAAGATCCTAGTGTTCAAATATTTCTGAGCAGCAATGCAGTTCTCAACACTCTTCATTATTCGTAAAAAATATCTTTCTACCGGGAAACTCGCTATTTAAGTACTTTCCTAATTGACCTCATGCAGTATCGGATTAAAATGAGAACTGGAGCAAATTATCCATGCAAGCGTATCGTATTTCGCGTATTTCCAGAGACAGGTTAGCTCGTTGATCAAGCTTTTAAATTGCTATTGTATTTTTGGTGTTCAGGTGTCCTGCAATGGATCCGCGGGTCAAACGGACCAGGAACCCTACAGCGGCTTGTACTTAACCATGTTCCTCGTGGCGCAACTTCTGCATGGAGCAGGCTCTGCCCCTTTTTACACGCTCGGAGTTACGTACCTCGACGAGAATGTGTCGAAAAAGATGTCGTCCGTGTACTTAGGTAAGAAGCCGGCTGATGACTGTTGTTCTTCGAGTCTGGCAAAATTTTTCATCGAGAAACAGCTGGAGAACATCGCGAGATTTCGCGACAAATTATTTGAAAGTCTCTCAGACTTCTTATTTGAAAGTCTGTTCTCGGTCCACCTTGAAGATGAAATTTTCTTCTCACACTCGAAGTAGAATTTTAGATAATTAGATGAAGGATTTTCTTTAACCGTTTTTAAGTATTCTTGCAATCCACATTTTCAAAATTTACTAACACTAAAGGTACTAAATTTATTTAGATTTTCTATGTATAAGTTGTGTATTACAACAGATGTTTGAATAAGGAAATATCTCCCACTATTTTCTATTAATGCATTTTTATAGTTTCAGCAATTGTGGTAAACTTCAACTCCTAGAATGCAAATTGAATTTAATAAATAAATCATCATTTTGTATATTAAAGCTCATTTGTACAGCTTGGTTGCTTACATAAGGGTCGAGAATATCCTTCAACCCCTAATCTACAAATTGAATTTAAAACGGGAATAAATTGCAAAAATGTGGGCAGGGTTTAAAAAACTAATTTTAGATGATTTCTAAGAAGGATGTTGTCTGTGTAGGTATTTTCTACACAATGGCCATAATAGGACCTGCGTTGGGCTACGTAGTCGGGGGCGAATTGCTGAAGCTGTATACGGATTTCCTCACAGTGGACCCGTCAAAGTGAGTTTTCATCAGTACTTCTTATCATAAATTTTATCAATTATACAAAACAATGATTACTTCTTACTACTACACTGGTGTTCCGCGAGCTTTTTGCAAGTGTTCCGCGAAATTCCGCGAAATATATTAAATAATTCTAATAATATATTTTCTAAAATATATTTATTTCTACGCGGGATATTTTTGTTTGTCTTTTGGATCATTAATTGTGGTGTTCCGAAAATCTGTCATATAATCAAAAGTGTTCCCTGACTTCAAAAAACGTAGATAAAACCACATAATCAGGATTGAAATAATATTCGCGATCTTTGGTTTCCCGAGCGGATGCTTATTTTCAGAGCATAAGTATTATAAGTATTTCGCATGAATACTTGATCAGTTTAACACCGTGCTCAGCATTCTAAAGACGCCTCCTCTCCGAGTGTCAGATTCATAAACGCTTATTCGGCTGGCACTCGAAGTAAACCGAGTCTCCGTTATTGAATTATTATTGAAGTCCAAGTAGATGCTCGTAGTGAAGTGTGTCAGCCATTGATCGCGAGACTAGCTCGAGACTGTAGGAGCAAAAAGAAGCGATGAGACGGAGGAGAAGAATATTGGAATCGGTTTCCTCATTAACGTCTCAGGGACAAGAAGCCGTTAATTAAGCGCCCGGGCACACAGCTCCGCGACACGTTCAACAACTTTTTCCCACAGTATACTCCGTGACGCTCTGTGTTTTTCCTCGGCGCGGCGTGTGAGACGTCCTTTTAAGGCCGGGAAACGGCGAAAATAGATTATGAAAATCCGATACACTTTGTACAGGCCGTCTCAGCCGTTAAATCGATTTCACCCGGCTGTTATACGCGAAGCGTTTAATAGCAGATCTAGCCTTGAAAATTTACCATTTTCTTCGTTCCGCCAGGACTAAACGGCTCCGAGGTTGATGGGTGTCAATCTCTTCGTTTGCGTCTAAATGCAGAAAATTTACAATTATTTTATTAACGGATTCCTAAACAATTTTTTCCATTTGCGTTCAAATGCAGAAAAAATTTTGTAAAAGGCTCTGAAGTTAATGGATTCCTAAACAAATTTTTTATTCTTTTAAATGTAGCAAATTTTCTCCGGTAGGCTACCTGTTTTGTTGCACAACCTCGATATCTGTCATCATTTTCGGCCCCGTTTCGTGCAACGAGCGAGGTTATACTGTAACGCGTTGATTCGTTGTAGGGCTTGGGAGCGAAGACTAAATTTACAGTAGCGAGAGCCCGGCAGATGCGTCGAAACACCCTTCCGCAGCAAAGGGTAGTGACAGGGTGTGAGTCTCGTATTTGCATACCACCGGATGTCAGTTATTCCGTTCGGAACACACGCGTTTCCGGGCGTGTGTACCTGTTCCCCCCGGCGCGTTTGCCCCTACCACGTGTGCGTGCCGCGTATTGTCGGACAGATCGGTGCAAACAGCCGATAAATCCTGGCGAGAATTTAATAAAGTTGCCGTGACGCCTTGCTGAACGTTCCATGCCGGCACGGGGGTGGGCATTGGGGTTGAGGGCGCGCGACGCCCGGAAAAAAAGCGGGAAATGCGTTTAACGGTGGCAACGAGAGGCGACAAATTCCGATGGTGCGGCCATTACGCGTCATTCCCCATCGGCATTCGACGACTATGAACTCTTTACACCGAGGAACGGTGTAATGAACGCAGACAGCTGCCGAGGCGTTGACCGACTACCTCGTTCCCTCCCGTGATTGTAGATTTTCATTGATCGCGTCCTTTGAATTAATTTCGTGCTTTTCCTTCTTGTTAAGGCGACTGACGGCTATGGAGAATTCTTTGAGGGCGGACCAAACGGTTCCCAGCAAAAGAATTCACGAGTAGACTGCGGATTTTGCGATTTTATAGCGTTTTTTGCTGATGGAATTCGATGTAAGGAATTGTTTAAAATAATTTTGGGTGGTTTTCGTACTTTTTAGTGTGATAGGCGTTCTAATACGGCAAGCAGAGTCGCCAGTACCAAACGCATCACGTAACCGGGCCGCGGAGGAAGAGTGGGGAAGTAGAGTGGGGACAGTCACATTTCCCTGATCTACAAGTTCTCGTGAAGGCCCTAGAAAATTGTTAAAATTTTGACCAAACGGTTCCTAGGTGTAATTATGATTATAAATTTTTATGCACGAAGGATTGGAAAGACCGAAACTTTCGCACACACCTAATCAAATAGTCATTATTAGTACTCCAGCATTAAAATATTACCGTGACCTGAAATAAAACTAAGATATTGGAGGGGAGCAGCCGGTTGAAAAAATTCGAAAGATTACTATAGAGACGCAGCTCGAAAACTGCCGGGCCCCCTCGAGGCCTGCTCTTCGGAGAAAAAGAAAGAAGAGTTGAAAATATCCCGAAGGGCCATTAGAGCGTATAATGGGTCGCGATTAATAGTGCATGTAACCCCGTGGTCGCGGTGTACAGGCGTGTTCGCCCCATGGGGAAAATGTCAAGCGGTGAACCAATGTTTGACGATGACGCCGATGTTACCCTTCAAAACTGTCACTTCATCCCCCGACACTTAGAGCACAATCAAGTTCCATTTGTCTACTCGTCTCCCCGCGGATTCTCTCCCCTAGCCCTTTCGTTGAGTCACTCCGGCACGATGCACGTGAGAATCGAATTAATCGTCGGTCGACTGTCGACTATCCCTCTCTCTCCTCCCCTCTTTTCCCCCTCTCTTCATCTCTCTCGTTCCCTTTTCCTCTTTCTTGCTGCATTCCTGAATGAAATTATAGCAAACGTATCCTATCTATAATTTCTCGAAGGCCACATAAGATCTTCGAATGGAACAATATCACAATTGTTAGGACGCAGAAAGAAGGAACACAAGTAAAAATCAAATGGATCATTGAATATTTTACGGTTAATGAATGTGAGGAAAGCTAATAAAAAAGTTATTAATTTCCTACAAATGTTTTAGAACGAGTCCAACGCTTGTATTTTATACTTGGTGTTCGACTACAGGTGGGAGAAAATTTAAGGGGTTGTTCTCCGTGACAATATAAGATGAAAATGAAGAATTAAAAAATTGAGAAGATCCGCCTAAAATGCTACAACCCGACCAACATTGGTGTATGTTACATGAGTACATATGCGTCACTTAATACGTAACTGTCGCGCAAAAGCAATGGTCACCCGTTCTAGGGGTGAATCTACACCTCTGGATCGGTGGACATTTGTAAGAGAAACTTTGTGGCAATTTTGAGAAATTTTGCGGCAAGTTTCTTTTACAAATGTCCACCGATTCAGAGGTGTAAATTCACCTCTACCACGGATGACTATTACTTTTTATACACTCTGTACATTCGTAACGTGTACATGTCTGTTGATCGGATTGTCGCATTTCAGGGATATTTTTAATTGTTAATATATAAAAAACGAAGCAGAAATCGCAATTCGTTCGTTCTTCATTTTCGTCTTATATTTTGAATAATATCTCGAACACCCTGTGCAACAAAAAGAAATTGGTACACTATATTATTCGTGATAATTTCTTGGTTTTGGAATGAAATTGCTGTCACCATTAAAAAATTGATTGAGAAGCGCTCTGGCTAATTTATTATTTTAAGAGACTGTTCAGTCATCACACTCATAAGTAAAGTAGCAAAAACTTACCTATAGAAATTGAAAACAATTCAAATTCGAAAAAATATTTGCACGAGGACAACATTAGAAGAAATGTGAATGACAGTAGATTGAAAAAGTATTTGAACACTAAATTTCCCATTTCATTAAAATGTCATTAAAATCGTAAAAAAATAGTACAACAATGAACTGTGTGTTTCATTCCGAAATTTACGTAGTCTTCCAGTAATTAGAGATAACGTGCTATCATTTTGTCCAGCAGAGTGCAAATATCTCTGCACACACAGGTTCTTCTTTTATTTTCTTCGTCCAGCACGACATGAAGATGTATACCGATTACCACCCGAGGTAAATCGATCTGTCGATCGTGTAAAGTATTTCCCAACGTCCCTTCCACTCTCCAGGATCTCCGACACCGGTCAGAGTATCGATTCCCTTCGCTGTGTTCTCCCGACAATGACTATTTGCATGCTCGTTTTTCCTTTCCAGTCGTTTAATTTGCGCGCATCGCGCCTCCGCTACTCCGCGCGCATCGCGCCTCCGCTACTCCGCGCGCCGGTCGAGAGACTCAATTAATCGGGCAGCCTCTTTTTGAATCGGCGTCGCTCGTTTTTCTTTGTTTTTCTTTTTAATTAAACGACGCTCTTTGTTTCACTCGTTTTAACGTCCGCGAGATTATTGACGGAAAGTCTGCACGGACGTTAACAAGAGAATGACATCGGTTTTTTCGCTCGTGGTACTTGGGTTGCGAAAGTTGGGTCGGTTTGACAGTGTTTTATGGTTAGCTTGTATTGGGTGTGCAAATTAATTTGCGACCCTCACGCAACCCTTCGGTACACCGGTCAACTGTTGACCTTTTTTCGAAAAAATCAGAATCTTTCTTATACAATGTTGTTGTTGCTACATTGCATACAATACTAGATGGTTCAAACTTTTAACTCTGAGTGACTGTTTAATCGTGAACATTTAGAGAGAACAGTGATAACTAGACAGCGGATTTTATGCCTTTGTGACAAAAATGAGTAGGTGTAATCTAAAACAATAAAAACATTAGAAGAATTGAAAAATACAGTTGTATTGTATTCAACCTATTGAACATCTTAACAAAGAAAATAGATTTCTGTATCACTTCAGTCTGTTGCAATTCAGGCAGACAATTTCTAATTTGCAGTTTAATTATGACACAATCAAGTGAAAGAATTGTTAGTTGAGTCCAGATAAAAATGAAAAATTGTTGGTAAAAATTCAAATAGCATAAATTCAATTTATTTTCACCCGGTTGAAAGGTTAAAAGTCCAGAAGAAAAACTGACTAAATTTATGATCCACGTTCAGTCGATTGATTAAAATTTATATTTGAGATGCTTGGTTGTATTTCAATCTGAATTTGCCTTTAAATAGATTTACAGGTGTTTTATCTCCTTCTTAGAGTGTTCAGAAGTGAATAAATATGCACTTCGAATAGATTTTTCGGCGGAAACGAGGGGGAGATTTAAATTTGTTGACTATTCGAATCTTTCGCTAGCGAGACGCGGCTGAGCGTAAAATGTGAATGGCGGTCCTTCCGACTTTTAATTTCAGTCTTCTTCGAACCACTTCTCTTCTTCCGTCCTGTTTTTTCTTTTGTCTCCCCCCGTGTAGGTCGTTGCCATAATAATTTCTCAGCTCCTCAAACTTTGTAGAACAGCCGTGATTCGTTAATCGCGACGAAATTGGAGCCGACGAAGCGGTATTATCGGATTAAATTTTTCGAGCGGCGAACAATTGTTTAATAAACATCAATTTCCAGCGGGAATCATTCAAATGCGAGTTATAACTAGACAGCGAACTTTATGCATTATCGTAAGATAGAAATGACGAGCTGAAATATTAAACTGTGAATATTATTACGTTCTTTGCAATTTATAAAAATGATGAAAAGAAGAAATACCCTTTAATTGAATTAAAAAAAACACACTCGTCGACCAGGTGGACGAAATCGTTCCGGAAAATTCGATCCCCATATAGCAGCGAATAAACAAAAGCAGAAATAAATCATCGTTCGAAAGATTCACGGTAACATAAATGAAATCGCGGCAAATATGGATACAAAAAACGTTTCGAAATACTAATGTAAACAACGATACTATACTTTCGGTATAAACGTGGCACTCTACTGTGTGGAATCAACATTTTTTGGAAACGTTCCCCTTTTTATAAAAATCGAAACTTTGCGAGAAAGATGAAATTTATCTGCACGCGATCTATTCCGATGTACAGTCGAAAGAGAAAATAAATAGTGTAATAAAAAATGGACGCTGGTGACAGAATATTTATTCATCACCGACACAGAAAAACCTGTGAAAAATCGAAAAACTGTAGGTATTATAACCAGACTATGGATCTTTCAACAAAATTAAAACCGAGTAAATAAATCGACGATATTTTGACTTCAAAAATGAAACTGTTATTATTGGAACATTTTATAAACAAGAAAAAGTAATTAAAAACAGTTGAAAATAAAATAAAAAGTTTCTGAACGAGTTAAATGGTAATTTTCAAATAAACGTTCAAGAGCACGTATTTATTCATTTTTTAAATAGATATTGTGTTATAAATGCGTTTAATTCACTTTCTTAAACGAGATATGATTTATATTTCTCATCTTGTATCACATGGGCTATCAATTGTATGCACAGAATATTTAATACAGTCGTGCAATAAACATTTCTAATATATACTAGAAAGGGACAAGAAAAGCAAATGGTTACTGTATATGTGTACTGTATAATACCCAGTTAAGTCGGCTAAAGGATGATCCCACAGTTAGTCAGCCGTTTTCAAGTGATCAATCACCTGTTCATGGTTTTTCCGTGGAAAAATGTGCTACGCCCACCGTCTGGAAGAAATTTGACGTCCACAGAACGGGGCTGTATATATGTAGTATAGTTATACGAAGACTCTGCTGGAAATATTCACTTCGGCAATCAATAAAAATATCCTTACACAACCCCTGAACTCAATCAAGCGTGAGATACTCTTTAAAATTACTTGAGGCTGGAGCTAACTTGAGAGAAGACTATAAAAACGGTGAAAGACTCAAGAATGCATTGCGGTTACCTCGTGACATGTTTCCTACATTTTATCAAAGATTTTTTTATTAATCTTCAGTATTGATGCCTTGTTTAGACTATTTTTTACATCATTTAGGATATTTGTCTGTACTATTAGTAATATATTGTTGCGAATTCAAATATTTTTAAAGATCAATATGTATTTTAACCTAATTTTGTATTATAAATAATCTCTGTGTTGGAATTGTTAATACGAAAGATTATATAATTAATATTTTGTTATGAATTCAAATATATCACTCAAGAATTTAGAAAATCGATAAAGTTTATACTACAGGAATTGTTAATGCCAAAAGTAATATTTTATTTAACCTGAGGTTCTACAGAGTCGTCTCGAAAATCGTACATTTCAGTAAAAATCCGTAGTGTAGTTATAACCTAAAGCAAACAGACTTTTCAAACCGAACCTCCGGTTACCACACGGGTGTTTATTTTGCTTGCGCTGAAAAAATAATATGCGTTGTTTATTTCGATCAATTTCGCGGAGTGTAGAAGTATCCAGGCTCGAAAATAAATATCGATTTTCGAAACTCGATTCCACTTATTTACGGAAATGATTGATTTAACCCGTTTCCGGTTCTCTCCGACTGAAAAACATTTAGCATGATAAATATTGATAACGCGAATCTACAAATATGAGACAGAAAATGCCAGTCATTCAGAAATCCACTGTCGACTATCGATCACGCAAGATCATAAGAGTATCAGAAGCGCGTATCAAAGTCTAAGCGTCGCGTGACCAATGAACTTTCTGGCGGCAAAGAACTTAACTGGGCTCGTGGAACGCAATCGCATAATTAGCAAACAACGAAACACAATTCTCTCTCTCTCGCTCTCTTCGTAAATAGCGAAAGACGAGCAGGGTCGGGCAGGACCAATAGCGTCCTTGGTGGTGCAATTACATTTCCCCGGAACCGCTCGCGTCTGAGTGGCTCGTATATGTGGCGCGTTTAATTTCCCAGGCAAATGAAAAGTTTCGCCGGCAGATGCTGCCCCGGCCAACTTGCTCCCCGGACCTCAAAGCTGGCCTCCAAAGTACTTTTCTCACTTTCCTCCTCCCTGAGCGATAGAAACTCCAATGATTCTTGCTCCCGATGCTCCCCCAACATGGCCGCCTGGCAATAATCATTTACTTCCCGCGAAAGCTCCAGCGACTCTTACCTTCTCCATTTTAGCTTTTATTAGAATTTTCCGGTGTCGGACAGTGGTCCACGAAACATTTTAGAAGCTTCATTTGTGTCAGGAAAAAACGAATTGAAGTAAATTGATTTATAAATAAAGGGCTTTTAATGTAGTATAGATTGTGTTTACTCGTGTGAAAAAATCAGTTTTCAACTCGTCTAAGCTAGCCTGAAGTTCTTTTAATAATTTTAACTATTACTAATAATTTTAATAATTATTCTTGTAGTATCTTCATATTTTTCAACTTTGTTGTAAATGCATAAATAAAGGGCTTTTAATATAGTATAGGTTGTTTTACTCGTGTGAAAATTTGTACAATCAGTTTTCAACTCGTCTAAGCTGGTTCTTTTAATTAATTTTAATAATCGTTCAATGCATAAAATCGACAGAGTATAATATTTTAACAACATTTTCAAGAACTTTATTTACCTCTATATTTCAATAATTTAATTTTCTGACATATAAATTAAATATGAAAGTACAATTAAACATGACCTCTATTGCTCATATGAATTCCGAGTGGAAAAGCCTGGTCCGGGACCACCGTTTCGGCATTCACGGGTAAAATTAGTCGGATAAGTTGCACAAGGTTTAGTAAAACGTCCGAACCAGCGAAAAAAAGCGACCGGAAGTCGCGACGGTTGCGCCGGAAGTTCTCGGGAAACGCATCTCTAGCCTACCCGTCAGCTATGAACCGCCGTTCCCGGATAATTACTTTTGTTCCTCCTCTTTTTTTACCCCGTTTTCGTTGAAATTCTTGTCCGGTTTTCTATTTACGCGTCCCAGTTTCCCAACTTCCGTTTAATATCGGGTTTAAACGGAAGATACCAGCCCCGCGGATCCGTTTAATGATAGCGGACTCTTTCGAGATGCTTTGCTTTTTGTTAAAACGCTTCTTCGCGCTGTTAGAACTGCTGGCGGAGATTGGGTTGTTTCCTTTGAATCAGTGGCTTTGAATTGCCTGACATAAACGTCGGATTATGAGTGTTTCGCACAGTTGAATTCCGTGTGACCGAATTAACGCGAAAGTGTAATTATACGACGAGTGTTCAATAAAATATTCGTATTGCATCCCATTGTATTTTCAACTTTTTTAAATTAGGCACGGAGTAGACGGAATTGTATTTAACCCATATACACTCATCAAAATAGTTGTACAAAAATAGCCCCAGGAAAATTCTATTCTATGCGTTAAATGAACTGGATTTCATTTATAAGGTTACATTTTATAGAAGTGTCTCACCCTATTATCCATTTTTAAGATAAAGAATCATGCAAAAAAGAAAATTTTTATTTCAATGTTTCAAGCGCAGTACCAGTGGTCTGTTGAGATCTTCCTGATTAAAATGAGTCCAAACACGACGTAAATTGAACCATTACCATAAACTCAATTACATCCTATGATTATAAACATACGCTTGATCGTTATGTATGAAGTCTACAAAAGTACACCGATTCGCGTCGTGTTTGGACTCATTTTAATAGGAAGAATCTCAGCAATCCATTGGTACCACATTTGAAAAGATAGGGCAAAAATTGGTGAATTGAAAAATTTATTGATTTTGGTTAAACGAACGATTTCATGATTGCAACCTGAATTTCAGGATCGGCTTGACGCCGGAGAGCAACGTGTGGGTCGGGGCATGGTGGATAGGATTTCTAGCAGCGGCGGTGCTCAGTTTCATAATCGCCATACCGATCTTGGCGTTTCCGGCAGCGTTACCTGGTACTTTCAACAATCTTGTTACACCATCTACCACTTGGTGCCCCATGCAATGATTAAAACAAAACGCACATGTTTGCACCCACAGGTTCCGAGGAGCTGGCAAAGGAAAGAGTGTCGGAGGCGCACGAAAAGCCGAAGCAGTCGGCCTCTAGCGAGACGATCGAGGCTTTTTCGAAAATCCGCGAGCTGCCAAGAGCTTTGACCGAGCTACTAGGCAACCCTGGATTTTTCATGTTGAATTTGGCAGGTGCCAGTGAAGGATTGCTGATCGCCGGATTCGCGGCGTTCCTCCCGAAGCTGATCGAAAATCAATTCAACGTCAGCGCTAGCTCGGCCGCGTTGCTAATGGGTGAATAATATCGAAACTTTCTGTTATAATCAATCAAACGGGCCCGCCTCCACTGGTCACCTTAATCGCTGTCATTTTTTGCCGGAGAACCCCCAGCGATTTTTTCGAAAAAAAAAAACGGGTATCGACCGAATGATATGTTACCGTGTCCCCTCGTGGTACCGTGACGCGAATCGTTTTTACACTGCCGCTTCAAATTTTTGGCGATACTCGCGCGCCCATTAAAAACAACAAAACCGTACAGTTTCAAGAACGAATATTGTGCGTGTTGCGCTCCTCTCGGAATCGCAGAATATATTGGGAAATGCCAGAGGACCGTTCAAAACGTTTGCAACTGATCCGCGATTTTTCATTGTGCGGATGCACAACCATTTCTATGGTTCTTGTTTTCGTCTCGATTCGAAAATAAACTACGCTGTTTTGAAACTGCAGCACATAATGCTCACTGTCGACGGGAGGCTCCGGCGAAATGCAAACTCTTTCCTGTAGACTTTGGAAAAAATAAGTCAACGAAAGAATCTTTAGAATTCTGTATAATGCAAATTTTTGAGAGGAGGTTCATAAGCATTTATTTCTTATTCCAATTGCTACAGGGGAATTGATTGGATGAAAATCAACTTGGATGAAAATCAATTTGGATGAAAATCTCGTTTCGTGTACTTTTTAATTAAATTGTCGGTACTCATTCGGTGACCGATCCCAAACTTCTCTATCCCGACAGAGTGCATCGATTTTTGGATCGAATTTAGCGAAATTTCGGAGTTTGAGAATTTGTTTGAAGCCCGTGATGAAACTTTTTCGTTTCTAGGTCTGGTTACGGTTCCTGCAGGTGGCGGCGGTACTTTCCTCGGTGGTTATCTCATAAAACGGTTTAATTTGCCCTGCTCGGGCATTTTAAAGTTTTGCCTTTTGGCCACTGCATCCTGCATCGCCTTCACTCTGTGCTTCGTGCTGAATTGTCCGAATCTGAACTTCGCTGGAGTCACCGTCCCCTATTCCGAACAGACCAAGTACGTTATTCTTCTTCACACCGTTTATTAATTAGTTTCATCGATAATATCGACAGTTCGTACTACGACTAGTTGTTGAACATATTTTTGGGCTGGTATTGACGACTTTTTATACCAGACTTTTATACCACGACTTTTTAAATTCATACAATTTTTCAGCCCATTTGTACATTCTCAGTTTGCTTTCTCAATTCTCATTCTCAATTGCTTTTAGCCATTTTACTATGTGATGGATAAACTTTCAGAAAATCTTTCTCATTGGACGATGCGTGCAACAGTGGCTGTGGATGTTCGAGATCAGAGTTCAATCCAGTATGCGGCGTCGACGGAATCACATACTATTCTCCCTGCCACGCGGGATGCTACCAAGAAACGCGGATAAATGACTTCGAAGTAAATGCTCTCTCTTTTCTGTCCCAAATAAGATTACATCAATATCTTGATATAGTTACTTCGTAAAACAATTTTTTATCTGCGCTACATAACTGGCAATTTTTGGAAACCATTACTATGTATTAAACACAAACTAAATTGTTTGGACTTTTAAATATAAATTGAACATTTCTATTTTGAATACATTTTATACATTCATTTCCTAGATTTTGAAATTTGTCGTGTGAAAACATCCACGTCAAATACCTAAAGTATCTTTTTCATTTAATATTAAACATTGCATGAGCTTTTAGTAAAATAGAATATGAAATACTCAACTGCGAAATTTGGAAATTTAAATTATCGTTTTTACAAGATATATTGTCCAATTTTTATTAAACAAATTATGTTTTACAAATTGAGTGAAACAATTAAATGACACTTCAACGATCGTACGCACCTGGTTGATTAAATTCTAAAGTTCTTTTATAATAGATTATAAAATGAGTTTATCAATGTCTAATTAATTATTTTCATTTTTGCAGGTATACTCGGATTGCAGCTGCATCCGAGCACCAGCGATGAACATGACATCCGGCAGCGACATCATCGCCTATCAGGCAATCAACACCACCTGCAACACAACCTGTTCATATCTGTGGCCCTTCATCGCCCTAGCTTTCTGCAATATGTTTATAACATTCCTCTGCACGATGCCAGCGCTGTCAGCAACGCTTCGAGTCGTTCGGGATGATCAAAGATCGTTCGCTTTGGGAATACAGTGGATCAAAGTGAGGATTTTGGGCACCATACCGGCACCCATGGTGTTCGGTGCTCTCATAGATGACACCTGCATTTTATGGAATGAGACTTGCGAAGGCAGAGGGGCTTGTCTCGTTTATGACAATTTGTATATGAGCAGGTGAGGAGAATTTATGACAATTATCAACCATTTATGACAATTGACGATGACAGTCATTAATCATTTCTGATAATTATCAACAATTTATGACAATAATTAAACGCATCAATTGGTCAATTCATTATTTTCTTTGAATAATGGATCTATCCAGTTTTAAAAATTGCTGGTTTGCAAATTTGTAATAATTAGACAGCGGATTTTATGCATTTATTATTAAAACAGTAAAAACAATAGAAGAATTTAAAAATACTGTTACATTATTGTCAACCTATTAAATATGTTATGAAAGAAAATAAATTTCTATTTCACTTCAGTTTGTTGCAAATCAGGTAAAAAGATTTTATTTTGCACAAAGATCAGCTGTTTAGTAATAATTATCAGTTGTTTGAGTAATGATTGATTTGATAAAAAGAAATTAATAAAATAGAAATAAAAAATTGTTGATAAAAATTCATCAGAGTTTGCTCGATATTACCTTAGGGGTTGACTATCGATTTTACATTAACTGAACATATTATTACTGATTTTAATAATGTGCGACTCCCTCTTGTACATTTTTTTAGTTTCCAATTGACAGCTCTTTCAGCTTCTTTTATTTTGTAAGAAGTATCTATCAGTATTGTTATTGATTATGAGGATACTGTACGAGCTTCGTGGTTCTTTCTTCAGGTACATGATGGCGTTAGCTTTCCTCGGCAAAGCAGCTTCCCTCCTTTTCTTCTTTCTGGCCTGGTGGACCTACATCCCTCCAGGAGGTAGAAGAGCTGATCAAAACTCTCGAGAGGAACCCACCACCACATTAATGTTAAACGACACATCCCTCGGAACACCAACAACACCAGCGACTATAAATCCCATAATCGAACCCTAAACATTAATTTTTCAAACCCTTTTCTTTATCGAAAACTAATGAACGACTGTGGGCAAAGGAAAATCAATTGGTCGCTCGTGGCTGCTGACTAGCTACTATTGTTAATTATTTCCACATTTGATAATATTTATAAATCATCGTATTGTTGTCACGAAATATTATATTTGATGGAAATTAATGGCTGAGAACTGTTTGATCAACAGAACACTACTTTAGTGGTAACATTCCACTGTAAGTGAAAACAGTGCGTAATACACAGACAGGCGGACTGATCTCATTTAAAATCAAGGGTATTTAATTTATAAATTCTACTAACTATGACAAATTTATTCTAACAACATATCACCCACCGACGATTATTTCATAGTTTTTTCAAAATCGATATTTCGTAGCTAAGAATTTTCTAAGCAATTTTTCTGTAGCAGTAACGATTTCAATCATGAAGTATTATAAATCGCCTTCGGTAATAGAATGTAATAAAAGGAGATTTTCGTTTAAATATTTAAATGATTCGTTTGCAATTTTAGGAACTATATACATAGATACGCGAGCCTAGTTCACCAAAATGGCGGCGTTCATCCTTAGAGAGTGAATAGTCTTCTAGAAATTGATATTTGAAACGTGTGGAATGTGTTTAAAAATCTACATTTATTTATTGTGATTGAGAGTTGAGATGATGGCTTCGAGCGACCACATACGAAATATTGAACTATACTGGCGGTACAATTGCCGGAAATAAGTTTCGGATGAGATCGCTCGTTCCGACTTTCTTGAAAGTCTGCTAGTCAGGAAATAAACACGAGGGTGAGACCCACATTTTGATGAATGAAGACGATATGAGAAATAGTATTAGCAATGGGTACCAACCGGATGGATACATTTTTTATCGAATAGTTTACGCAATATAATTTATCGTAGAGGATTATACATATATAGTCTATCTAATAAGTGTTTCTATATTTTTACGGACTAGATAAGACGAGGTACGATGTAAAGGAAACAGTCGGTTATTTATTGAGTAATTTCTATTTCGTAGATCGTATCGGTTCCAGGTTAATCATGATACGTTTACTGGTTATTATTATTGCTAATCTATTCATTAGAGAACTGTCTACGAAGGTGGGATTTCCTATATGTGTTCAGATAATTTATATTGGAAACAATTATTTTTATTGATACAATTTTTATCTGTTTACATTTAGTCAAGATTCAAGTTTGATACTTGCAAAAATGATAATCTGGGTGCAGAAACAGTATAAGAAATCCCACCTGAAAATTGTATAGTTACCTTTATACAATACACAATAAATAGGCTACTTCGCGTAAGAGACATACACTGCCAGAATTGATATACATTTTATATATAAGAATCGTGAAAATAAGTTTCTTTTGTTAACGATCGAAGTTTGCTTACAATGAATCACAATCAACATCGTATAACATGAATAAAGGCGTAGTTCACAGTGGCCATTAAATTACGGGACCATATTGAAAAATGTAGACCGAAATTATTATTAAAGATACAGGTAAATATATTTAAGATGTACGAATATTCGACACATTTTTCTGTCATGTCATTTTTAAACTCTTCACACTGCAAAATATCATTAATATTATTATTATTAATCTACTAAACATATTAAGAAAGAAAAATTAATTTCTATTTCATTCCCGGTTGTTGCGAATCAGGTAAAACTTTTTTATTTTGCATAAAGATCCGCTGTCTAATTATTCCAAATAGACTGCGGATCTGTATGACAAACAAAACGTTTCCAACTCAATTGCAGGGAAGATAAATTGAAATGTATTCCTTCTTTTGGTCATTTTATAATAAGACTCTCAAATTCGTTTAATGTCTTTAGAGTTTTGAATCTGACCTATTCATTTTTATTATAAATGCGCAAAGTATTTCATACGTGTTGGCCGATTTTGGCCGTGACTCATTGTACGTAATCCACGAGCGAATGCGTGTCTATTAATTAAGAAGGCGTAACGAGTAAGTGCACTTGTAGTCCCTTTGATGTTCGTAGCATATCGCTTTCGAGTTCGAGATAGTACCATTAGAGTTTGGATGCTGCGCCGATATAAACGAGATAGAGATCAAAAGCTTCACGTATCGCTGCGATGTTCGTAACGCTATGAGACAGTGCAATTACATACCTGTAATTAAGCGACGACGACGTCGCATGTCGTTCGAACTGACACCGTTTCACCGTGATCCATAGAGTGGTCGATTAAAGGATCAGCCCGAATGAGTGTATTTATATCGCCGATAGCTAATAATAATTGATGTTCAAGGTATACAGAACAATTCTCGGAGCATTTTGATATTCGTCGTGACTAATTAGTCAAGGTAACTGTTACTGATTGATATTTGTTACGACACGGATTTGCCTCTAGACCGTTTCCCTTTTCTACGAAGTTTATGTGACACTATGTCGTTATCGATTTGTAATACACGGAAACAGCGTTTTCAGGGACGATCGAGCCGCCATTGATCGTGAATTACTATTAAAGGAAAGCGGATGCGAGAATCGCAAGCATTTATAATATCATCCTTAATGCATATCTTGTCCACGTGTTGACATAAGAGATATCCTACTCAGCCAGTTTTTGAATCGCGCCATCATCGTCGTCGTCATGCTCTAGCTTTCAGAAAAAGTATCTCGTACCGGATCAACGTATAAACGTGTAAAATAACGAGTTCGATTGTTTTAATGTTAGGAGATAATCGAGAGAATCGAGAAATGTTTAAGCACATGTGAAGGACGAGTCTCTAGCGTAGTTTCGGTATCGTTCATGGATCATGGAATTTCGTATCGCACATTTCTTATGAATATGATTCGCTGATCGAACGCGGACCAGTTCTAATAGCCAATTCAGTACATGTACAAACACGGGAATTTATTATGGACTGTCATTTACACCGGTTTGATAGGATGGATTTTCTGAGGTCTCCAACTGTAATTATTTTTGTTATGGAACAGTAATATGTATAGCACGTCTACGTATACGTGTCACTAATAAAGAGCCAGTACAATGCGTTATCACAGAAATTATATGTCTTTTATCACCCACTACATTTATTTACGAAATTACAGTAAAGTCGCAAATTTTTTCCTAAATACAGTAAATCCTCTATAGTCCAGAGAACTTATGACAGTGTTCACACCCGGGATGAACCAGCTTGAATAGTACATATATTTTGTTCTGAAGGAAGATGAAATTGCAAAATGTTATGGAAGACAATAGGTATAGGAATAGAATTGATTGAAAATCAACATATTTATTAAATGTGCAGTTATTAGCTCGATATTATCTTCTATTCATAAGACACTAGAAGTTCTTACAGATAGAGGATAATACCGATTGCCCAGGTCTCACCACGAGGAGGTTGCTGCACAAGAGACCCGAAAGGGAGTCAGAACGAATGCAATATTCCTTAACAGTATATTTATGATACTTAACAGTATCACGTCGCGTCGGTGATACCACAGACCACGATATCTCTCGATACAGAATATCGATACAGTTCCTCCCATCCTCGATAGATGTCGTTGCCATTCGCTTTTCTACATTCTAGCAAGATTTGAAAGTTGCAACCATAGTCGTAGTTGTAATTGATAATTATCATTCGATGTTCTTGTGTAGAAATTTTTCGGAAACTTGAAATATGATGCAAACGAAGCTCATATGACAATGTTCTACTGATTTCCGCACAAAAATCTTGAATACCAATGCGCTACAGCGATAGAAATGGATGTTTCATATTCTTCCAGTTATCGATTATCTGTCACCAGTGGTTCCTAGATTTCGGTAGCTGACAATAAACATGTCCACCGGGAAATCTACGAAAAGAAACCAACTGCACAAATGGACACTGAGAAATGTTCCTGGAATACAGAATCGTGTTCCTCACTCGATACCGTGTGTCATTGGTTGCATCCTAATGATTCTCGTAAAAATTTCTCCATTCTCTCAACAAGTTAAATGATCTTCTCCCTTATTAATAATACTTCATAGACCTTCCATTTCTAAATTTATTAAAATTTAAGGAATTCATTCCAGTATACTTTAACAGTTGCACAATTATTTGAGAACGTTTTATGAATAGGAGGATTTTATCTAATACTAGATACTAGCACTTTATTAAACAATTTAAGTGTAGCAGACAAATTTTACAGTACTTTACAGTAGCAAAATACCTTTATCTCTTCAATAATTGTAAGAGAATTCTAGTGTTACTGATATTTAAAATTACTGAACTATCTGTTCCTGATTTTTGTCTTCATCATCGTCTAGGAAATTAACGAACACCAAATATAATAATTTAAAGGTTTTCTGGAGTCCATCTGTCTTCCAAGAGACATAAAAAGGTATACAATCTCGATGCTCCTGATTCCGATTATTACCTTATGATTCACAGAAATCGAAATACTAGAACAATTTCTCCCAAGAGATTCAAACGAACTGTAAGATGACAGGACCCTGTGCATTCCAGTTCGTCGACGTCGTCGGTGATTTTATTTCTTCATTAAATCTATCTAATTAGGATAAAAGCTACGCCAGTCGCCGAGGCTGCAGAACAAATCGGCCCACGTAAAAGCCGGGACCAGCGGAGTATATTCGAGAATATAATCACGCTAATGCAAATCTCGATAAAGGTCCAATTGCGCGAATTGCATAAATGGTAACTCGGCGAGGAAGACGACGACCTCGTACCATGCAGCTTCGATTATATTTGCTTGTTTGAACGGACATCGCACTTTCAGGATATTTATTCACTTACTTAGAAGGTGTTGGTGCCTTGTCGTCTAAGACAATAATCCTCCAAAGAGAATCAAAATCAACGTCATTCGTAAACGAATCAAATAAATGAAGAAAGTCCAAATCAATGTCTATAATAAAGGAATGAAACGAAGAAAAAGAATTGATATCAATGAACAATTCTTTTAAAATGTGCGATTCACACTAAACCTACCACTATCGATCACATGACCGGTATTATATTTTTCATTTTACTATTAATGAATTTATTTAGTTTCTTCCATGGAAATTGATTCAATAAATTTCTTTATCCAAACGCATACTGTACTCAAAATTGCACAAAATTTAAATAAATAGAGCCTCGTCATTTTTATAAGTTAAAACATTGTAACCCCTTCACGATGCTCAAACGATGCTATGGACAAGACATCTCGTCACTATGCTGTCGTTCAATACTATGCACGAAATATCTCGTGTATCTTCATTATTGCTATGAAGTGTTTTATTTGAAAATTTGTCACAAGTAATTGATTTTTAAGGCACGTCATCGTTGGTGGAAGGTGCTTAAAGAAGATAAATAAAAAATACTCCATATATTTTACACAATTAGAGTTTGTATTGCTTAGTTTGTACGGAATGCAGAGGGATAATCGTAATCTGTGGAGAATCTAATATACAAAAATACTACAGAAAAAACTCTCATCCAACAATAGAACGTGTAGTTTGCAAAAAAATATAGCCGGCGGAAGGAAAGCAGATATTTCTGTAAAAATTGATCCGTCACATTATGCATTTCACCATGCTTCCAGCATTCCATACAAAATTAACAATAGAAACTTTAATTGGAGTATTTAATATTTATCAGCTTCAAGTATATTAATACTTTTCACCAAAGTTGACATGTCTTCGAGATCGATTACTTGTGTCGACTTTACCAAGAAAAATATCAGTAATAAAGATACGCGAGATAGCATTGTATGACGAAATCATAGTGACGAGATATCTAGTCCGTAGCATCGTTTCTTGACAAACGAGATATCTCGTCCGCGGTAGTGTAAGGGTTAATCGCTTTTCGTACTCGGTAGGTTTAGTGTTAACGCGATGACGAAGTAAAGCTCTCGAAAGCTAACCTAATCACGATCCGCATTGCAGAAACTGGATACCACAGAGCTCACCCTCTCCTTCGGCAAAAATCTGAACAAAATCGACTCGGTTTTCGGACGTCGACAAATTCGTCCGGCTTAGAATCCACTTCCGTTATCGGTGCGCGAACGAAGATTCATCGATGCGGGCTTGTAGATCGCGGGAATGGCCTCGACCCGGTCCTCCTCGTCCTCAAGATCCATCGGGCTTCAACGGCGACGGCCGTGCTAATGTCCCTAAGTAGGTTTCAACGGTTTCCCGCTCGCAGACGGAATAACATGGAACACGGTACCTCCATTACCAATCCGGCGTGGCTTCCAATTTCTGGTTTCTCGCCGGGTCACAATGTCAGGATGATCGGTAAGATAATCCATCAGAAAGGTTAGCGTTGGCTGCGCTCGATCGCCGCGGAGATCCTCGGGACAAATCGCTGCAGAATTTTTGGGGAATTCCGGACACGAAACATTTCTCTAACAAATTATTAAATTGTGCATGCTGGTTTACATTTTTGCGCCAATTCGTACAGGAACACGTGGTCGTACGGGCCCCTTGTAACTTTTGATATCACAACGAAGACATTTAATGCGATTGCTATAAATGAACAACTTAAAAAAACACGGACATTTATCAGGAAGAACAGTATCGTTTGACATTCCCATTTTACACACTCAGAAATAGAAATCCATTAAGCATCACAAATTGGCTCGGCCTGGCCACCGCCCGTTTCCATATCACACCTACATCGCAAACTTCCGCGACGCAATTATTCGCATAATTCCCGGTATTATGACTCTCGACACGATAATTTTCCATCGCGGAAACTTGGTTCCCAATCAAGTTTCGTGATGCTCGCGAGCCGGAATGCAATCAGGCCGCAGCCGGTGGAGTTTATTTGTTCGCGAGCGGAGATCGCGGCGGTTGGCGCGGCGCGCCTTAAGTTGCGGAATGATTCTCCGCGTGGGCTGCGAACGAAAAAAAAAGAAAAGAAAATAGCAAAAAGTTTGGAAAAAAGCCTTTGAATAGAATTAAACTACTTTGGCCGACGGGGAACGAAATTATCTCCGCCGAAGAGAAAATGGAGTTCGAGGTGCAGTGCCGGGGAAACGATAACGGAAAAATGTAAATACGGTTATCCGTGTTTGAAATGTCTTGTTTGCCAAGTACTGGAGATGATAAAACGCGATACAACCACTGACAGCGCGGGGGTGTTTCATTAATTGAACGGGTGGAGGGGATGGAAGAGGTTGCAGGAGGCGGGAAATGGAAACGCGCAATGCAGGAAGTTGCGGAAGGTCGACAAAGAGGTTGGCGAGAGGTTCGAATCGTGCCGAGTTTTATATTCTGTGAAACTCTTCATATCCGTTCTATTCTCGCGCCCTTACCGACCATAATAATTCCTCCCGCTCTTTAAAACTTGCCACGTGGAGAACGTGGCCCGAATGGGAACAGGGAGAAGTTACACGAGCTCTCGCTCGCACGATTCTCCAGCTGTGTAACGAACAATTTCGTCGTTCTTTTATTTCAGCAGCTCGAGGACTTGCCACGTTTCAATGTTCACAAACTTGTTTATTCCGTTTCTGGGCGACTTTCTTGCAATTGTTTCGTTGCTTAAACAAATCGCCGTATTTTGGTCAGTTCATTTGAGGTTGCATCACCCTTTATTGGTTGTTGGTAGACTGTGGATGCTTATGCACTTATTAACCCATTGCAGCACCAGCTATTTTAACTTTGAAAATTAAACATTTCGTCCGACCTAGAATAATTTTATTGGACATGATCTGTATATGACCTAACCCAGACCAACATATTTAATAATGTAAAGAATGGAATAATGTTATCGGCGCACGGTTCGATCATATTCTACACTAAATAGCTATTTTGTAGCAAACTCAAACGTTCGATTCGGATATGAATCTGTTGTCCTGAGACCACGTTTGCTATAGAAAGTATTATTTTAGTTTGAGTTTACTACAACATAGCTATTTAGTGTAGAATATGATCGAATCGTGCGCCGATAATATTATTCCAACTTTAGTCAAAAACTCCTTACGATCGATAACAATCTCTCTAATTAATTTTTGCAGTGGTGACTCTGAGTCACCACTCGAGTGCTATGGGCTAAAATCGGTAAATGTTACGTTTAGGGGAGGCAGCACGGAAAATTTTAACTATATTATAACATTATACAATTGTTTTATGCTGCAACCTATGTCTCGATCCCATGTTGTCCATAAAGTTGTGAACGTTCTTTGTTAGTCAGGAAACGAATTCTTTCAAAATCTTTACTATCTTAAGATGTGCATAGAAACTGAAGTCTACCGGTGACAAAGCTCGTTAAAAAAAGAACGAAAGAATAAGAAGAAAAATTTGAAAATTCGAACCGAACAGAATCTTTCGCAGCTCCAGGTCCCGGTCGAAGTTAATCAAGCGCCATTAATGAATGACGGTCGATCCGCTCGGCTCGTACCGAATTTAATCTTATCGCTCGTAGATCGGATGCAGTGTCACCCGAATGAGGGAAGGGGGACACGTTATTCACACGTTCGAACATCGATGAGGCTCGACGCGGGCGTTCGGCACTTTCGAGGGCGGAATTTGCATAATGCCGGTGGATCGGTGCGGTTACGCCACCCGCTTAAACGCCGTTAAACCGTCGCTCGCTTTTCACTCGTTGTGTCATCCTGTTTTGCTTCGTTTCAACACTTTTCGCCACCCCCTTAACCCTCTGGGAGGACGATGAATTTTTTAGTCACCCCTGCGTTCCACCCCACGCTTCCTCGTGCATGATGTACGTATCCCGCGGTTTGCGGATGGCTTGGGAGATCTATATTTCTTCGCACTTGTCGAAACTGATGAGAAACTGTTCTTCATCGCATGTACAGTGGGTGTACAAAGTATTCGTACACCTTTTAAAAACTAATAACTTTTTTATAATTGTACCAAATAATCTGATTTTTTACAATCCATTAGAAGCATTGGTTTACGAAATGATACGCAAGAAAGATTTTCCAAAAATTATAATTTACAAGGTTACATGCAAAAATAAAGAAGGCATTTCCTTAAACTTTTGTATTTGGGCCCTTAATGAAAATTTAAAAAATACATTTTGTAGATCGGTGTCAATTGTACATATTCTGAATATTTCATCAAATCGGTCAACGTTGCAATAAGCTACAAACGTTTAAAGATCGTGAAAATTGCAGTTCTTCATGATTTTCAGCCTACAACTGAAATAAATCTAAGGATTTTTGCATCTTCCAATGCCTGCAATTTTTTTCCGCATCTACCGATTTTGATGAAACTTTCAGAATATGTATAACATTGGCAAAGCTTTACAAAACGCATTTTCTAAATTTTCGATATTGGCCCACAACTTCTGAAAAAATCCAACTCGTACGATCTGATATTATAAAGGTTATCGTCCTTTATAAAGTGTCCGAGTATTACTGTGGTTCACTGTATATTATTGACGAGTAATGACATTTTTAGTTTAGTGCGAGCACGATCGCGAACTAAATAAATCGATAAGCGCATTCGATTAGGTTCCCGCGCCGTCCACAATCGCTCGATGCCATCGCTAGTTGCAGCGGTTCCAAGAATCTACCAAGTATTCGCGGCAGCATTGACGTATGCGTTTCGCAGTATACGTGCATGGTTTCGCAGAACATCGAGCTATATTCAGAAACTCGCGACAATGAACCGTGCTATGAACGACCACGTTCGAACCTGCTCTGCTCCGCTCCGGTTGCCCGGAATGTCTGGTACACGCAATTCCTCTTCTTTAACTTCCGCGAACGGGGCGAAGCGTGGGAAAGTAATTTAATGAGCAAACAGTCCGGAGAAAATACTTTCCCGGCTGCGAAGTCACGTCGATAAATATTTTGTGACAATTACTAGACTCTGTATCGCCGGCATTGTTCGCTTATAGTACGGTAAAAAGAAAGTTGAAGGGTGTTCGGCGGTTCTCTAGACTCGTTCCACACCTGATAAAATCTTGCGAATTAGTTATTCACTCTTTGACCACAACAGACTTTGAAACGCACCAGCTATACCATACGGTAAGAATTTATTCGAAGAGAACGGTGAAACTTTTCCTTAGGCGTGCATTTCTGAGAAAGTATATTCAAATAATCAAAACACTGAATATTCCACTACATTAAAACAATATTATTTATTTAAAAATAACTGCATAATATAAATAAGGATAATAATATATGACTAACGGAATATGTAACTGACCAAAATAAGATCTGCCGGAATAATGATATTTAAATAATATATGATTAACGGAATATATCATTGCTGAATTAATATTCATTTACGTTTGACTAAAATAAGATTCGCCGGAATAATATTCGGTAAAATTTCCCGGGCGCCTACATAATACCATATTCAACGCAATAATTATTTTATTCTTGATTTTATGCAACCACTTATAAAGGAAGAGGAATGTCACAAAATTTATAAACATTTTGAATATCTAACGTATAATATCGACATTCCATAATTTTAATTTGTGCAATCTTTGTGTCAGAAGCATGGGACATTTTGAAGTAGGTGCGTAAAAATCTACATGCAATGACTATTTTCCATTAAAAAAATTGTTATTAAGCAGGGAGATAAAGTTCCATTAATTATGGAATAATTGTTTGAAGTAAAACACATTATGAGGGAACGTTCATTTCATCCTTTGTTCATCTACAATTTTGCTCGCCTCTTCTTCGCCGTCGTAATATTCAGCAGAGTTTTCACGTTACACGACGGAATTAATTTGATGTCGGTGAAATAATGAAATTGCGGAAGTTTATGCAAATTGTAATCTTTCCAAACAAATTTTAAAATATCGGAACTCGAAGGTATTTTTACACCTTCTACAAAGTAAAAATAAAGTGCAATCGCATTCTTTTAAATCTCATGTATTACTGAAAATCTTTTTCCCTTTTTCATTTTCGAATTGAGAAATCAAGTAAAATTGTAACAATTTGATTATTGTGTTATGAAATAAAATAAAATTGTAATAATTTCATGTGTGTGATAACGAGTCAAATAAAATTTTAATAGTTTCATGTTTGTGGTAAGAAGTCAAATAAAATTGTAATAACTTCATGTTTGCGTTATGAGATAAAATAAAATTGTAATAATTTCATGCTTGTGGTAAGGAGTCAAATAAAATTGTAATAATTTCATGCTTGTGGTAAGGAGTCAAATAAAGTTGTAATAATTTCATGCTTGCGATAAGAAGTCATTTAAAATTTAAAATTTCATGTTCGTATTAAAACAACAAATAAAATTGCAACGAATCTGGTATTTCATACCAGCATTTCTTACAAACATTTTTGTACACTCAAAATGCAAAAAATTGTTAGAACGATTTGTGTATTAATAAATAAACTAAAACTGTATAAAATTCTGTAAAATCTTCAATTATACAGGGTGTCCTAGACCACGTCCATCCCTATTAAAATGGTGAAAAGTGATTTTGATTGAAAACTAACAAAATTTTAGTAACCAATTCGAGTACACTCTATCGTTTTTCTCTTATAGTTTTCTTTTTTTAGTAGGACCTGGTATATTTTTTATTGCATATTCAGATTGTACGCAAAAAAGTAAAAGTTTTAGGAGCTCGAGATAATGGTAAGAAATTTGGAGCATTAAAAGGGAGAGTAGGAATGTTTGGTGTAATCGGTACCTTAATAATCGTTTCTTTAAAACATCTGAGACAAAACTTTTATTTTTTTCCGCGTACAATCTGAATAAACAATAAAAATACCAGGTCCCATTAAAAAAACGACTTCCGATCTGAAAATCCTATTTCCGTTTAGTACCGAAAATTGTAACTACCATCATTCGTTAGAGCGTACTCGAATTGGTTACTAAAATTCTGTCAGTTTTCGATAAAAATCGCTCTCCACCATTTTAATAGGGGCGGACGGGTGGTCTAGGACACCCTGTATACCTAATTAGATGAACTTTTGCGGATTCCACTATGAAACCGCGGATTCGTGGGCGGTGCGAATGGGAATCGCTAATAACAATATGGTCGCCAATAATGTAACGAAACCTTTCGGAGTCGACAGGCTGCTCGAATTAGATTTTGAAATTGTCAGGACGATTAACTGTAACGAATAACGTGGTTCCCTTGTCGCTGTGATGGAAACGGATGCGTCGGCAATTTCGGGTCGCACGGATTTGGATCTCGATATCTGTCCGCGTATTAGTAGCACGGGCACGAAAATTTAGTCCGTTCGCATGTACCGCAGGCGATGGTATGCGACAGCAACGCGCGTATGGTACATCGGCCAATAAAAAAATATGATTTTCGCGCAATGAAACCCGCGAGCCCCGTGTAACAAATTCGCAGCGACTTGTAACGCAATTATCGGCGTTACTTCGAAAGCATTTTTCACGCTCTGTTTTTTACAATGAATTTCATGATACCGACGAGCCTGATGTAATTCTCTCGTCACCGACAACAACGGGACCGGAATGCTATTATTAATAAAAAATCGTTCCATTTATCGCTGAATTGGAATCTCGCTTTCCACGGCTTTATTATTTTCAGACCGCCCGTGTTTGCGCGCTCTGTAAAACATATTTTGGAAAACGAGGTTCATTCTGTTGGCGAAAGAGTTCCAATATACTCGATGTTATGCGCTGGTGAATGTGCTAGAACAGCGTAAACATCCGCAGCCTAGGTAAAGAGTAGGAATACAAGAGGCGACACCCCGGGCGGTACCTTTGATGTCGGTCGTTCTACTGTCCCTTTCAATTGGTTGTATAGGCACGCGGGAAATTTAAATCTACTGGATTTAATATATTTAGTTCGCGACAATATCTACTAATTACAAGTCTATTTATTGTAATTTAGAATGTAATATTTATTAATATTGGTTTTTGAAGTATTTATGTTAATTTTACAAGATTGAAAAGTGTCTAAGTGTCGCCTCTTCTTGTATCCCTAGTCTAAGTCTAAACAGATGACATAGTTCTGAACATTTTGTTCCTTGAATGCTAAAAATTGGTGAGCTGCAATCCGTATACCTAAAATATAATTATTAGTAGACTGCGGATTTTTAAGCATTTATGCAGAAATTGTCTTGGTGAAATATAAAACGGTAAAAGATACGAAAAATTTAAGAATATTGTAATGTTGTTTTTATGCAACAGAATCATTAAGGGATGAAATTAATTTTTATTTTGCTCCTGCTACCCGCAATCATCATCCGCAGTTTAATTATTAGGTATCATTTGAAACAGTGAAACGATTAATTTAAAAATATTGATGGATTATTTACAAATTATTAAAACAAATAAAGTAAGAACTCTGCTAAGACATAAAATAAGAAATAATTTTCTATTTAGTTCCTATTTCTTCCTGCACATTTTTATTTCGCATAAAGGTCAGCAGTCTAGTAATTATACCTTGCGGGGGAGTATTAATAAGGGTAGAGGTTTAGTAAAGATTGCAGTGGAGGATTGTTTTAATGATGAGACGGGTGACGCATACTCTGGTCGTAATGGTTTATTAGCGAACCTCGTTCTTCATTCATCGTGCACGGACAGTTTTAGAAGGTTCTGTAAAATCGAATCGGTTACGTCTGTTCTTAAGTGGGACGTGTCTCGGGTCATTAAAATGGCGGACGCAACCAGAAGGCTAAGAACGGTTTAGGAACTCGAATAACGTGTAGGAATCGCACGTCACTCGTATCACTCGTTCATTAGGTGACGTCAGATGACCGATCGACCGATCTACGTGGCAAAAATTAGCGAAATGGGCCGGCGGCGATGTTTTAATCTTAATTACTCGGCTTTCAGCTGTTTCGCGTGCTGTCCGCGTGCTCCGCTGGGCATGGGACAAGCTCTTTAACGCGACAAACCCGAATTCACAATGATGAATCGTCTCATTTACGGGCACGGATCCAATTAATGTTATCTACCGTTTTCGTGTAATGCCGTGTAATTTCAATCGATGCGTATCAAGTTTAATTTTCACTCGGCGAGCAGGAACGTTTTAATAGAAACCGCGCCTTGACGCTTCGAACTGATAACGGAGGATCGAGTTGTTCTGTACAGTAGGTGGCGTCTAAATTTAATTTCTGCGAAGAAATTTGCACGCTCGTGTGCACTTCTTAACTCAAGAAATTGCTTCTTCTAGGTTCCCTGGAAACTCGATTGTAATTACTACACTGCGGATCTTCATGCATTTATGAAAAATTAAAATTTTTTTAATCAACATTCTTAAGAATATTGTAATGCTCTTTGTAATGTAACAAAGTCATTAAGGGATGAAATCAATTTTTATCTTATTCCTGGTGCTCACAATCAATGGAGAACATTTTTATTTTGCATAAAGATCCGCAGTCTACTGATTACTGGTGGCTCTCTGGTGTCGACGAAAAAAAGATGATGATAATGATGATGAAAGATGAAAAGATCTTAAAAATATTGTAATGTTCTTTTTAATGTAACAAAGTTATTAGGGGATGAAATCAATTTTTATCTTATTCCTGGTGCTCACAATCAATGGAGAACGTTTTTATTTTGCATAAAGATCCGCAGTCTACTGATTACTGGTGGCTCTCTGGTGTCGACGTGAAAAGATGATGATGATGATGAAAGATGAAAAGATCTTAAAAATATTGTAATGTTCTTTTTAATGTAACAAAGTTATTAGGGGATGAAATCAATTTTTATCTTATTCCTGGTGCTCACAATCAATGGAGAACGTTTTTATTTTGCATAAAGATCCGCAGTCTACTGATTACTGGTGGCTCTCTGGTGTCGACGAGAAAAGATGATGATGATGATGAAAGATGAAAAGATCTTAAAAATATTGTAATGTTCTCTTTAATGTAACAAAGTCATTAGGGGATGAAATCAATTTATATCTTATTCCTGGTGCTCACAATCAATGGAGAGCATTTTTATTTTGCACAAAGATCCGCAGTCTAGTGATTACTGGTCTCGACGAGAAAAGACGATGCTTTCAGAATATAAGGAATAACTGATTCGTAGAAATTAAATTTGTAGTGAGTAAAGAAAACGAAGAAAAATTTCTAAAACTAGGAAACATTTTTAATATAACTGTTATTGTGGACCTCTCGAGGAGGCTGTCAAGGTAGCACCGGTGTTTTGCGACTTCCGCGACGAACAGGTGTCCACGGGTGGGCAGTCCAAGGTGTGGGCGCGCTTGCGCCGGTCCGGTTGCATCGTGTCCGCGTGAACGCACGGCTCGTCGGAGGGTAGCACGCCGGGGTTGGCCGTCGGGCACGGGGGGTGATACCGGCAGCCGAGGAAGGGTGGTACGCTGAAGAAGGGGCGAGAGAGAGAGAGAAGGGAAGAGAGGGTGCAGAGAGAGCGAGATACGGGGGCACTGGGCTAGTAGTCCGCGATAACGTCGCCTCAGTAGATCGTCGGCCGTCGCGTGGCTCCTCTCGCCTCATCGCGAACAACACGCGCCCTCGAGAGCTCCGCGTGCCACCCTTTGCTCCCGAAGGGCCAATGCGCCGGCCACGGAAGAGCTCGCCCCGAGCCGGAAGCAAGTCGGACTGTTCACGCGACACGTGCTTCGCGTCACAACCGGAAGTCCGCCGGAAGTAGAGTTTGTGGGGGTGCGGGGGTGGGGCTTGATGCTGGAAGATCGCCGGAGAAAGTGTAATCTTCCTCTTCTACCTCGCGGTCCCCCTTTATTCTCTCTGTTCAATCATTATCATTCTCTGGTGCGTGCGCTTGCTGTGAAGTTCTCGTAATCCAAAATGAAGAGCAGTGACGCGTCGTGATCGAATCGTGAATCGTCTGGAAAAAATTTGTAGACGCTCGTTGATGATCGCTTATTTATTGTTTCGTTGTTTGGTCCTTTGTAACGGATGTGGAGGGGTTCGATGGAAATGAAATCGGGATTTGAAGAAACATAAGGATTGCCGAAGAAGTATGAGGGTGGCTGAGAAGAATCGTGAAACGTTTTTCAAAAATTTGTCGATCCTTAGCTTGATGATGATTGCGTGTTAATTGTTTTGTCCTTTTGTAACGCGGACGTGAATAAGGGTTCTAAATGAAATGAGAGTTTGAAGGAATATAGGGGATGTTGAGGAATTCAAGGTCTGTCTCCAGAACAGCTGTGAACTGTCTGAAAAATTTGTAGATGTTGATGATCGCCCGTTTCGTCCCTGGTCCCTTGAATGAGGGGTACGTTGACAATTAAACAAATATGACGAGGTATGGGGGTTGCCGAGGAAAGACGGGAACTGGTGAGAAATTCAAGGTCGCGCGCGAGTCGAAGAGATTCGAGCGTTTTCGTTCGACGATAATTACCTGAAGCGGGGGCGGATAAGGTGTGAAATGAAAGGGTGAAACCGGGATTCACCTGCTTCGGCGAGTTTATTCTTTCAGGCGCGGTTATTAATTTTGATGGAGCCAGAGGCGACGAAAACCCGGGTAAATTATGTTCCGGGACCGGCGGAGGACTTTTGCAAATAATTTGCGTGGTTGCTGAAGGGATTTCAGCTTGTGAATCTCATTCTGTGAATTGCGAATCTTAATGAGTTTACAGCTTTTAATCCTGGTTTGCGTAACAGAATAATGTTCCAGATTTTCGGTCTCTTTTTATAATTCTCGTTATTCGATGGTGGATATGTTAATTTAAATAATGCGGAAGAAAATAATATAAGCTTCCACACATTCAGAAGAAAAACTGTAAAAAATCTTGTCCGATTAACAGCTTATGTTATTTATCTTTCATCAACTTATGCAAGTTGTGAATCAGCAAAATCCATCTTGAATCGTTCCCGACGAAAATGAAAATATTTATGAAGCACACTGCAGTCAATTTGAATTCTTATCAGGGTCACAAATCCTGTTAACTTTAATTTTCTGTAATTTTCATGCCTAATAAATGAGCAATTACTATGGAAATTTTATACAATACCATATTTCCCGCTTTCATGTCGCGATTTCCTGAAAGAGTACACGACGCACGTTTAATTTAAAAATAACACGCTTCATCCTAACCCGTATTAATAAATATGAATATAGTTATGATCCAAACTACATAAAATTAAAAATCTTAATTACCGACTTAAACAATTCATTTTGAATCTTTAGCACGATAAAAAAAATAACTTTGAAGATTTTCGTTCGTGTGTTATCAGGGTACATATTATTAAAATAATAATTATAAATTTTTTTCCCTCTGGAAATTATAGAAGTCAAAGAATCAGCGTAATCAGTAGCCATAAATGTTCATAAAAGGCTAGAACATAAAATTCGATAGAATTTCGTACGACTTTTATTTGTTTTGGATCTACAAAGGCTGTTCCCATTAAAAATAAGATTTTACTGCATTCCACATTCTTCAAATTTGTCTACGAAAATTGGTAAATGCATAAACATCCTTAGTCTAGTAATCAGAGTATAAAAATAAATGGTAGTTGAAGGGGTTAAATAATAAATAGTAGTCCCGGCCACATCGAGTTCCATTTGATTCGCATGTCAAGGGGTAAAGGTAAAAGAGAGAAAAATTGAAACGCTGTTCCCCCATTCGAAGTTTTTGTCAACCGCGGTTTGCCGTCGATGGCGAATTCGAATCGCATTCGAATTTAGAGACTACAGGATCTCGCGGTTCGTTTGTATCGTTGAACAATCGTTCCTGGTTGTTACGATTCAATTTTCGCGCGCGACCAACGTAGATTCCCGACCCGGAGCCGCGGTTCTCGGGATTTTGCGTCGTCCGGGTCTCGTGAATATTCAAATTCCGGGTTGCAAGCTACTAAATTAATCCCAACTGAGTGGCTCTTCTTTTCCGGGCCGAGACGATAATAAATTGGACTCGTTTGTTTTCATCTGTAGCGGAGAGAGCCGAGCGGGTAAAATTGCCGCGACACACGACATTCCGGAAGGCAGCGAAACGATTTCCCCGTCGAGAGCCGAGTTTCCGTGTTCTCGACACGCGACCGAATGACAGGATTTTTTTTGGTTTTTTTCGTCAGTGACCAAGAATTTTGCACTGATTTTTCGCTTCGTGTCCAACCGCCGGAACATCGATTATCTCCGCGCCATTTGTTCGGGCGCGCGATACTCGCCTCGATTATGCGAGGGCTGCTCGATCTGACACTCGACTGATCTTAGAACAGCTAAATTTAAAGAGAAAATTCACTGATGCTGGGGAGAAAGTGCTAATCGATCAACTAAGTCGCGGGAGAGTGCTGCAACAAAATTACAGTTAAATAAAGGCTCCGCACTTCACTCTTAAAATGGAGCAACTTTTGTAAAAATAGACCAAATGATCTAAGTTCTTCTAAATCGTTTTTGAAAATTTGTATTTTTTATATAATTATCTAACACCTTGAAAATCTCTCAAGTCGTTTGAATTCAATTTGAGAAAGTTATTTTGTTTTAAAGGAATGATTAATAAACAAGATACAGGAGCTATATATAGACGTTAATTTCTTTTCTTAATAATCTCAACCAGTCCAAAATGAAATAGTATTTTAAAATATTTTCACTGTTTCGAATTTGATCTACTCATGTGTATAATTATAATAAGTCTAATAGCAAACAGTGTTACCTTTAATAGAATGAATTTTGCCAGTTCCTGCGTTTTAAATTCTACTTAACTTAACGTCACTGTAAAAGTAAAGGACAGCCAGATTAAATGAGATTATACTTTCACAAGTATGTTTGAACTGTCGGCCAAAAGTTTGGAATCGCTTGCAGATTTTCAATGAACGTCTACTCGGTGTGACAGTTTTTCGTTTGACGCAGGGCTAATTTTTCTGGGATCGGCTGGGATTAGCTTTTTGTAAAATAAAGCAATTTTAATGTTTAATACGATACATTTATTTACAGCTAAATCTAAAGAAAACAAGCTGAAGTATTTCACAATTTTATTTCATTCAGCGAATCTTTCAATTATGATTTATTGCTGCTATTCTTTATTTTTCTTATTAGAAACGTTCTTGTAGAACAATTATATTCTTCGTCTCTCAATAAGAATAAAGGTAGAAAAATTGCGTATTTTCTCTATTCAATTTAATTAACAGGAACACTGATAGATCCCGCCTGTCGATACGTCAATCCCAATCATTTAATCATCATTTCGCAGTCGAAAAGTCCGAGACTCGAAAAGCCGTGCCAATATCGATTAAAAATTCAAACGTGTCATCGGATAAATGGAATGCGTGACGGTTTGCAGGTTGAGTGGCGATGAAAACTTCACGTTTCCGTTAATGAACACGCGCGATCAAGCGCGGTTTAGGATTCGAACACAATAACTGGAACGCAACGACTCGATCGGCCATGTTGGCGTTCGATTCACCGTTTTGTGGTTAAACCTTTTCTTCCGAGGGCCATTTTCCATGAAGATAGTCGAATTTAGTCTTTCCCATTCCGAGTAGCTAATTATACGTTGATATTCGAGAACAGTACATGGTAATGCACTCCTAATATACTCCCTCATTCGAAATTTATTAATAGCCAGCGGATTTGATGCATTTATGACGAAAATGAGTAGACGTAATGTAAAACAGCAAAAACATTAGAAGAGTTTGCAACCTATTAAACATATTACGAAAGAAAATAAAGTATTTCTATTATATTATTTCTTCATTCTATTTATCAAATAGGATTTCATGAGAAATATTTTACCCCAAACCAGCAAATGTGTTTCACAGTTCGCAGAGTCGCCATTTAACTAACGCTACCCGTGAATAATGGAGACAGGGAGCAAGGTAAACGTGCCTATTCGTGACCCATGTTTTTATTACCGACCAGTTGCTCCATTCACGTTATTATAAGCATACACTTAAGGCGAAAGCATTTTATTTTTTAATTTACTTGTTGCTGGCTGGCGCTTTTATTATTAACGCGTTTAATTAACATGAAAGTTTCAGACTGTGCTTCTTCACACAGGAGATCGTGCAGACATGATTATTTACTAGAACGTGGGATAAATATTTGCACTTACATCTGCAATTGTATTACATACTGATCAATCAAAATATTCGATTATCGATTAAGATAGAATGTTTTGCGTTCGTCTAGAATCTGAAAGTTTATAATCCATAAAAATTGGTCAATACGGAGCACTTTGGGACGAACTTTTAAATTGGACTTTCAAGAAACTTTTATTAGGAAAGCTCACTTTCGATTTGAAAGATTGATCAATTGAAAAAATTGGAATACGTATGATATTCGTTTACTTTAGAAATTGTTGCACATTGTGAGATGCTGTATTCTTACGGGATGGACAAGGGGTCACGAACTTTAACTTCCGAGTATAGCAACCGCTGAAAGGCTACCGTGAAAGATACCATTCAGTCATTTGCCTAGTTTTCCTCGAGAAAGCGATCGAGTTATTCCGTATCCAACGTGGTTTATTTCTCCCGACTCCCGACTTCGACGGAAAGATAAACTTACTTTGATGCCAAAGGTCTTCCATTGCGTTATAATCGATCATGCACTTATTGCAGAATTAGCCGCGTCGAATGAGTTATTTTTATCCCATCCTCCCAAAAAGGCTACACCAAACAGGATTCCAACCAGGAAATGGTGACAGAAAATATTGCATGCATTAAATAATATTGTATAAGTTGGTGAAACAACGCTAATATAACGACAAAACTTGTTTGATTTTAATTATTTTTTTAATGCAACATATATCTCTGTTAGATCCACTTAAGAAGTGTGATACATTGGTATCCAATACATATATTTTTAATTTCATTGAAACACAAACTCTTAAATATCTCAACTTAAACATAAATGGACTTCGGCCACTTTCAAAATAAACGGCTCATTTAATAAAACAAATCCTTAGAAGTAAAAGCGTTTTATTATCATTGTTCCGTTCATTCTTTTCAAAGCTCTGAGAGCAAGACATAATAGAATATCGTCCGTATAAACCTTTAAAATTCAAGAACAAAATCCGCAGTTATTTTTGCACGAACCTAATATTTAGATAGTATCTGGATAGAGGTGTGAGGATAGGAGGTATCGAAATCACATCGAGGTCGACGCTGCCAGGGAATTTCATCCACGTTTCGCCGCGTTTCTCCGGCCGTGGATTTCGTTGCAGGCTTGACGGAGTAGTATAAGTGCGGGGGCGTGCATGATGCAGCGGGTTCTGCTCGTGGCAATGAAGAATAACCTTCTCCAACGGTTTGATCCAGGGTTTCTCGGCCCGGGAACCGAGAGAGGCGAGCTTGTTGATATCTTCGCGTCGCGTCGCGGCGACTAATATTTGTGAAGCGTATTGATGGACCCTAAACTTCCGTCGCCGAAAGCATTTTGCTCTGGTGCCGACCGATATTGATTTCCCCGTTCTTCGACGGCATTGATGGAAACTCGCTTTGAAGAAAACTGATTGCGGAGAAATTGGGAGAAAAAATGACGCGAGTTCTCTGCTCTTTCTCTCTCTCTCTCTCTCTCTCTCTCTCTCTCTCTCTCTCTCTCTCTCTGCACAGCGTTGTATTTCTCCCGGCGATTCTACTATCGAACTTGCTCGGAGATGTATTATGCTGTCTGCTCCAGAGTTTTATTGTTCAAACATTTGTATGTCACAACCGACTGAAAAGTCATGGGGCAAGTGTTGCGTGAATGTAGGAACAATTTTTGTTATTTTTGTTTTACTGTTCAAGTTGGAAACAGTTTTTCGCTGTTTGTGTTCGAATTATACAGTGGACGAAGATCTTGAAATTTTATTCACGATCTTTTGGTGTTCTTCAATGATTACTAATTGACTTCCAAGTATCGTTACCTCTGTCTTTCTTTTATATTCTTGAAGTAATATTTTTTAATATAATTTCATTCTTATATTAGTGTAATATTAGTTCTTGTTACTACTTGCGTTTTTATACCTATATGTTTACAGTACCTCTAGAAGACTTTGTTAAAATGTTTCGAAGAATGGTGGAAAACCTAAACGAAAAGAAAAATTAATTATTCCTCCAAAGTGTACAATATAAATAAATATAAATAACTTTAGAAGTAGCCATCGAAAATGATGATCCATTATCCTGTTTTTCAAAAAATTTATAGAAGATATGAATAATAAATCTTAAAATTTGTATAAATAAAAGAAGATTATAAATATTTTGAGATATGCTCGGTGTCTCGTTTTTGGAAGTACAATTTTAAAAACGCGTTTAATATCTTAAATATAATTTATGTAACCAACTCACAATTAGATATAACAACAAATTAGACGTAACAAATTCATCTATACGAACTTTCCGATAAAACTTGAACGTTTCAAAAAGCATCGTCGGCATTCGCAAGAGAGTATTTTCGAGATACCAATTTCCCGTCCATCTGATTGTCAGAGCCCCTTAATAACTCCGAGCGATTTGACAGCCGATAGCAAGGCAACTAATTAGATATCGCCTTCATTGATTCGAGGGACTGTTATCTTATCGGACGCGAAATCATAATCTAATTCTTGAACGGGGTCGGGCAAATTACCGTCGATATTTTACTGTCGTTTTTAATTACGATTTATGTGTAAAATAATAGCGTGCGCTAAACGCGAGTAAATTACGCGTTAGCCGAAGGATCGGCTTCGTAATATTTTCTCTCGCGATAATTAACTGCTGCCACATTTTTCTCGGCGAACTAGGTGCGCGGGACTCATGATTATAATCAAAATAACTTCGTTAGAAGGTTCTCTTGGCCGAGAAACGAGATCAGAACTTTATTTCTCGCGTGTCATCTTCCATTAATTGAACGGCTGACACCATTCGTCTTTTTCACTATAGCAATCTGACATTTCGCCCGGGCAAGTCGATGCGACCAGCCGTCGCGCCGCACCGCGTCGGGGAAAAACATTTCTACTTATTTTCTACGGTGAATATAATTACATTCAGTTTTTCGTGATTACACTTTCCTTTCAATCTCCATGAATCTCATAATTAGATCGCGGATCGTTATGCATTCACGCGGAACTAGAATCTTCAGAATTTAATACGGTTCCGGTTCCTTTCTGACCCACTGAAACTTATTAACGGCGGATTCTCCTGTAATTACAATGGGGGCATGTAACTTTTATGAATCTCTTTCACGGTAATTGCGTGTAATACAGGACTAGAACTTTTATGAACAATATTTATCTGAAGCACAGCAATATGCAATCATTTTTATCTTAAATCTTATTGTTGTTTGTTATGTGTTGTGCAAGTTTTATGGTCCTACGCAGTGTAGCAACTGTTACGGTCACAAAAATGGTTAAAGATAAACGGATTTGGCTCCATTTCGATTCAGAATTGCAAACATTCTGTTCGAATCATTATTTATTCGTGTTAAGTTCAAGAAGGCCTGCATTAATCGAAAAGAATTAGGTTCGAAAATACAATTACAAAAATGCGTAAAAATGTCAACGAGTCTAACCATGACAGTCATGAAATCATGAAAAGCACTCGTGTCTTTCGAGGGCCAATCACGTTGCAAGCCCACTCCCCTCGACCCACGATCATACAATTTCGAGGGAAATCGAAATCCGGCGAGCTCGGCCGACTCTGGCCATTGAAGAAACGGCTCGCCGGACAGATATCATTACCGATGTTCGACGAACAACAGGAATCATCGGGTAAACAAGATTAAACAAAAAACCCAGGACAACAAAAGCAGAGAGAGAGAGAGAAAGAGAGAGAGAGAGGCGCTTCGGAACAAAACAGGCCCTCGAACCTTTTCTACTCTTCGTCGAACCGCCCTTTAGTAATCGAACCCCTCCACTTTGCCCGTCGCGTCAATAGAACATCGAACGACATCCGTGGTATATCCCTGAATCAGGATTTCTCGCCCACGCGGGTCACCTTCACAGAAAGAAATTTCCGAATGTCTGATTTATTAGTGCGCGGTGTAGTGCGGCAGAGTGACGATCGCCGAGCGAAGTGATCGATAACAACCGGAAGTGGTGGAGGAGGGATCTAGAGGATTCGGAAAAGAGGATACTGTGTGCAGGAGCCGCGGAAGAGGAGCAATCGCAGCGTCCGAGGTCACAGATGCTGAGGATTCGACTTGGCCGCGCGTAGACGGGGCTGTTCAGCGATCAGCGATCAACGATCGGTAGATCAGCGATCTTTCTGAGCGATGATCGGCTCGTCGGTGGCTACCATTGATCCCACGGATCCCTCCGTGGCCCTCGCTGACACCTGTTTCGAGGACCTTTCGTTTTTCAACCGATCCGGCGCCGGCTGTGACTTCGCCGCCACGGGGATCGTCAATGATAGTCATTACAAAGGGAATGGGGTGCACGCAGAATCCCAAGGGCTGAACAACTGGTGGGCCATGTTGGCCCTTGTCCTGGTCCTGGGCACCGCCGCTGGGAATATCTTGGTCTGCCTGGCCATCACCAAGGAGAAGCGACTGCAGAATGTCACCAATTACTTCCTGATGAGTCTGGCCATTACCGATCTTATGGTCGCCGTTCTGGTCATGCCGTTGGGGATACTCACCCTTGTCAGGGGTAAGTTGAAACTTTTGAACAGCTTTTTGAAATGCTCAGCATATTTTCTTTTTCACACAATTGGCTTTCGTGTTGACGTCTTGAAGTAGGGTGAACTGCACAATGATTGGCAGTGCCAATCATTGGGTTTCCATATTTTATCCCCTCCGGCAGCGGTAGTGGTAAGAGTGGGGATAGCGGAGGCAGCATCTTGGCGAGGGACGGAAGGGTAAGGGGCCGGAGGGGATAAAATATGGCAACCCTGATTGGTACCCTGAGCCAAAATCGTAGTAAAAATAGTTTTATCTTTTTTTGTAATGTTTAAACGAGCTTAACTTTCTTTCTTCCTTCTTTTTTTAACGAGCATAAATCTTTTATTATAAAATATATTCGGTGAACAACAATCGTAAGACAAATAGTACAGTTATTGACACATTTGCTAACAGTCACATGTGGACCTCTGTTATGAAAACCCTCAACGTTGCTTTTAAATATAAATAAGAAGCCATAAAAAATTATTTTCTGAGGAATTCTTAATATTTACCGTTTAAATCAAAAGTGCCAATAACTACTGCAGTGTTTGAAACTGTGGTGCCCAAAGGTGGTTCGGAACCCACCTTATAAAAAACTGTAGGTCCCGTCGTCAAATAACTCCTGAATAGGAGTTCCAAAAGCGACGTAAAATACGGAAAAAAACTACTGCAGTGCCAGTAATAGTACAGTTTACCCTACCTAGCGATCAGCGATCTTCTTTTATTAAAGTTCCCAACATGCGTTTGCCGAGACTCTAATTGGATTTGACTAGGTAGTGTGTGCATAAATAAGTCAGTGTACTGAATGAATTTCCATGGAAATACTTCTAGTGTAAAGAATGGTTGACAAGACGAAAGCATAAATATTCATAGACCCTTTCTCACTTTTTGAAGCTGTTACGATTAGAACCTCTGAACAGGGTGTAGATTCATCTCTAGGTCGGATGACCATTGCTTTTTATACACTCTGTACAACAATTGTTAACAGTACCTTTCGGAATCATTTCACCCCCAGTGCTATATGACACCTGTCAATTTGAGGGTGTTACTCTTAAGAGTACGATTGGTTCGTGGACTAGTAGGTAAGGAGAGCTCTGTGACAGTTTACCCCTCGATAGCTGTCGCTACTATACTCGAAGTCTGCGAACGTCCATTCTCGAGAATGAAACCCGCTGAAGTAGCTGTTCTCGAGCGGACAGCATTAACCCTGTAAAGTCCAGAAATATTTCTACTCGGTCGCAAAATATCAAGAACTACTACAATACAGGGTAGCCTAAAACTAGATAATTAATTTCGACGACTAGACCATTTAAAATTCGAATGTGTTTCTAAAAGAGTAACTGTGAATTTTTAAAAAATACAAGGTTGTTCCAATTTAACCCTTAGCACTCGAGGGGTGCCAGAGTCACCACTAAAAATTGCTGTATCATTATTCACAATATTGTTTACATTATCAAATATGTTGGTATCTAATCTGTTGCTACACATTTAAGTATTGTATGAGGTATTATAACAAATTCATATCCACAAAATGAAAAAGATCATACAGAGTTAAAATAGCACCTACTGCAAAGGGTTAAAATGGTCTAGAGACGTGTAGGCCACGCTTTATCTCAAAAATAATGAAAAATAAGTAAAAAAGACATAGCTAGGCAGAAACACGCTATAAATTCCGCAATGATTGTAGACCGGTGAAAAATGAAGTTATGCGACAAGAAAATATGGCGGAATGGATGCGAACGTCTAATAGAATGGTTAAGAAAATGATAGGGTAAAACAGGAATGTGTAAAACAGGTGATGTAGGTGACAGTTAAGGTCTAGGTATACATATGCAGCGCAGTAATGTGAAAAGCACAGACGAGGGTATAAGCATCAAGGCTGCGAATGGATCATTGAAGAGGCAACCTCCATTTTATAGCCGGCAGATTAAATTTCTTCGGGCAAAATGTATTACCTTCGAGGGTCTTTATGATCATGTGTCAGCACCTATTTTGCAAAATACAAGGAAACGTCTATATCGAGTGTTATAAAAGTGCAGTAATATCAAAGAAAGTATGGAAAACTGAGTTGGAAATAGAATGACGTAAAACGCCGGAAATTGTAGCGAAGAAATTAGCAATATTCCCGCGATTAACGGGAGCAGTGAAACAGAAGATGGTGATTGCCATTTTAGTCATTCTAGCGAGCACAATGGGCAAGCAAAGATGTTTTTATTGCGTGGCTGTCGGTTCAATATTCGGGATCGCGAAAAAGACGGCTGAAACGTTCAGTCGTTAAGATTTCCATCAGCCAGATGCATTTTCCAATAATGGCTGGTGAACTTTCCGACCGTTATGTACGCTCGAATCTAAGTTTCCCCTTGTTACCGAGATTACGCGGAAGATTGAGGAAAGCTCGATGAAGATTCAGTAACGCGAAGGAGTAAATTTCATCTGTGATCTCGGGTTCTCTCAGGTGTTATTCACTCCTCCGACCCGACCATGCTCTAAACGAGGATCGATGGTGTCTCGTTCGTATAAGTTTCACCGTAGTTCGACAGCGCGTGACAACCATGCCGCATCATTTTTTAATTTCCGGACTAATGAAAAGACAACAGGAAAATATTTTCCTTGGAAACGTCGGCAAATACAATTTTTTAGGTGGGAGAAATTGATATTTGTTCGACGGGTTGAGGCGAAAAAAAACCGCGCGTTTCTTGTTTCGCAAGTGTCGGAATTCTGCTCTTGTGTGAAATGATTAAGTAAATTCGTTCGACCGCTAATTGAAAGAACGCGTTCAATTCCAACGAACGCGCTTTTCGAGTTTTTATAATTCTATTAGATACTCGTCTGATTGATGCTGCAACACTAAATTATTAGAGCTGCGAAAAATAAGTACTGTTTCCAATTAAAACATACGCACAATTCTTTTATATTTTTAGAATATTTATTTTAGGATACTTTTTAGAATATTTATTTTAACTTCAGAAACGTTGTGTGATATAGATCAATGTAGAACAACGTTTGTTTAACTGCAACTTCTTAACCTTCCGGAGAACTTGGTAAATTATCAAGGGACTAAATCGAGTCTAATTAGACCGAGGAAGTTTACGCATTTGTAAAATTGAATCAAAACTACGACGAACTTTCTGTCTACTTTCCATGATAAGAACTCGACGAGAAAAGTCGATTCTACTATATCCTCGAAAAGGTATTGTCTGCAATTATGAAAATTTCCATAAATGTCTTCAGTCTATCAATAATATATTTGTCTTCTACAGCATGCATAAAAAAGTGCTGCTTTAATTTGTCACTTATTGATTTTAGTTAGAAACGTTTCAACTGATTGAACAAAATAAATACAGTGACCTTGAAATATGACCTTGAACAGTATAAATGTTTACCCCTTCTCCAAAAATATTGAAACGTACGATTAACTGTGAACACACTTTTACATATAAAGTGTCACCGAATTGTTTCTTTTAAATTCAATCACATTGAGCCGACCTTGAACCTCGGAACAGTACGAACAGATTATCATCCTTTTCCAAACATATCGAAACGAATAAAGCGATACAAATGTTTACAGCAACATCATTTTCAGAACATTTTCCACGTCAAATAAAGAAGCCTTTTATGGAAACACAAATACAAAAATGTTTGGCGGGCAAATGGAGTTCAAAATTACTGTATTTGTTCCGTAATTAAGAGAAATACTCGGCCAGCGGAGAAATGGAGTTTATTTTAAACAAATTCCGTTCGCGGCGAATACCGCGCGCGCTGTAATTTTCACCGCAGAAACATGTGTCGCTATATACACGTATAGAACGCTTTTATGCGACTATTGTACGGGGAAATTGTTGATACAGTTTAATTGGACTGCAAGCGCGGAGGGCTTCGATACCTCTGCACTGATTAATTTGTGGAGGAGTCAAATGTAAAAAACGCGTGTGTCAAGCTCAGATGAGACGTGAGCCCTAGCTTCGATTGAATATTGGACATGAAACGAGGGCGGTTGTTCCGAGGATAATTGAACAAGCCTCGATTCGACGGGGGTGTGTATTATTTTTTTTCTATCCCGTGACGTGGAAAAAGTAGGTCCGTGTTCGTACCGTTCGAAAATATTTGCTGATCGACGAACTTGACTTTATTGCTAACAAACTCCCATAAAAGAACACTACAGAAATCTTTAAAAAATGATTCCCTGCATTTACTTCAACTCTCTCGCATTTTCTCAATTTTATTCTTCGTACCATAACTTATTGTACTGTGAATTGTTTTTCAATATTGTTGCCAACAACTCCCCACTACTTTAAGTGTTTTATTTAATTATATTAAATATAGCTCTCAAACTTTGTTGTAATTTATATTTGTGGAACTTATATCTCTGTTTATAACTAAAGAATAAAACAAATAAATAAAGGAACAACCAAATGCATATAAAAACCCGTTTTATTTACATTTCTCTTTCTCTGATGTGAAAGCAAAGCACTTGGCAAACGGTTAATATTCTTCGTACGATATTTTTGGAACTTATATCTGTTTATAACTAAAGAATAAAACAAATAAATAAAGGAACAACCAAATACATATAAAAACCCGTTTTATTTACATTTCTCTTTCTCTGATGTCAATTCGCACTCGACAAAGCAAAGCACTTGGAAAAGGGTTAATATTCCTCGTACGAAACATATTTCGGATAAAATCGCAACGCTACCACAAACAACTCCTATAAAAGAAAACTACAGAAATCTTTAAAAAATGATCCTCTACACTTTTTTCAACTCTGGCTTTCTTGTCAATTTTATTTTTCGTACAGTGGCTCTAATAACTTCATCATGCCCTGCAAGTCTTTTAAGTGACAGTTTTTAAAATTACGTGGCGATAGAAATAAATTCGAAGTTGACTGTGAAACTGCAGTAATTTTCTTTGAATGAGTATATAAGATAATCGGTGCAGTGTATATTACGGTTGATTGTAAAATGTCAATATCAATTTCAACTGGCTACATTGCAAGCGCTAGAGACTCGTCAAATTACCTAACGGGTATAACAAAGATTACACCGAAGTAAAATGTTCTGATGAAGGTTTCACATCCAATTCCATCATCAAACTACTCTCTCTATTATACATTTACAATATACAAAAATTTTCAAAAATGAGTAAAAAGTACTTTGAAATAAATGAATAAAAAAGTAATTTGAAATATTAAATTATTACAGTGAAGGAGGAAATTACAGTACGTTAAATTAAAAATATCAAAAAACCTTGACTTCAATTCTGCTTACGCGACGGGAGTAAAACTTTCAAAAAATATGTCCTTTTCTTGATAAAGAATTAAATTTCTGTTGCACCTGGGTTTCTCGATTCACGGTAATAAAAATGTAAAGTTACAATTTACAAGTCTATATTCTGGAGGAACATATTCCGTGAAACCTTCGAGAGATATTACAGCAAATCTTCGCGCAGGATACATCTATTTCGGATTATATACGAGAGCGGTCTTGTAAATAGACGATACTGTAAACGAACTTATTGGTATTCCGTCGACGAGTCGCACAATATTAAGTTGCCGTGCTGCTGCGGGAAACAAGAACTTCCAACGAACGAGATCCGTCGAGTTTCTAATTTCCGTCTCCACACTTTTTAGTCCTCCTATTCAAATTCCTTTACGCCTAACAATTCACTATAAAGCACCGACGCGTCCCCCTTTTGCGCGTTTAATCAGCTTCTTGTGGGGAGAAGTGGAATTAGTTGTTTAATTGATTTCCGAATCGTGGTTCGCGCTGAATCCTAAATTTTCTGCACCCATTTTTAATACTGTACAGCCTTCAATACATCATAATATATACTAGTAAATACACTGTAAATTTTATGAATTTATAACAAGGATGAATAAAAAATATTGTACAATAAAAAAAATGACGAAGAAAAAATGTTACATGCTTTACAATTTTCTAATTAAGGAAGCACACTTTTGAAGGAGTGTAAAATTGTACTCAATGATAGAATAGTAACATTATAAAATAGATAATTGAATACCAAAATAAGCTAAAGAGTCAAAATAGAAAGAAAAAACATTTTAGAACACATCTACTACAACGTTCGAAATACAAGAAAAATGAAGAAAGCACATTTTTGAAGGATTCTAAGATTTACTCGATGATGAAATAATAAAATTCCAAAAGTACAAGAAAATTGAATACTAAAATGAGTAAAGAGTTGTTTCGCACCCTGGGGAGCCCCAAATGGTATGGATTTAGTAGGAACAGGAGTACGAATTTCTCTTCCTACTTTCACGGTTCCCAACGGAAACGTTCGTTAAATGAATCGTAGCATTCGAGTTGGTGAAGTGACCTTGTGCCGGCGATTTTCTGATCGCACGGTGCTTTACCGTCCGATCGACTGTAGCCTGACGCGTTGTAGTATGTCGATTTGATGTAGACGTAGTTTACTTATGAATGAGACCTAGACACACCATTGGCGTATGTCCAAGTCCGTCTATTTCGAGGTTTCAGAAGTCCCGGAAGCTATACGACCTTTGCCGAGCGCACTCTCCCTCGCGCCATCTTTCAACGTCTACTTATTATAGTTGCGCGGGCAGCTTGGATTTTTCAACGGGATCAAACGAGCGAGCTCTTCGATTTCTCAGTTTGCTATTGTAGGTGACGCTTCCCTCTTTCCATCTCCCTCTCTCTCTTCTTCTCTCTCTCTCTCTTTCTATTTCTCACTCTCTCCAGATTTAAGAAACGTTTCCCAATCGGATTGCAAAGGTTTCTTCTACCTTCTTCAAAGTTCCGGATGGGCTGGAATTTATAATGGAGGAAATGTATCGCGACACTGCACCAGGGAGACCATAACTCATCCTATCAGCCGGATTCTTTCATAATTTCCACGCGACGCATTTGCATACGACTCGCACATTTTATACTTCTCGTATATAAATTGTTACGTCACACGCTCATGTCTGTCTTTTGTTCGATATTCTTTTGCGACAATCTTCCAAGATTACTTGATCTACCAGATGACCGATGAGGGTCATCAAAAGTATACCTAGAGGGGAAAGGGGAATCGTCGCCGTATCTCATTCTGTATAAATATTTATGGAAACTGCGTAACTGTAATATATATTTTATTTTATTACTCGTTAATTTTTACCTTATAATATACAGGGTGTCCCAAAATTACCTTAGTTTAATGAAATGGGAGGTTCCCGAGATCATTTCAAGCGACATTTTTCTTTGCAAAAATGTTATCCGCGGCTTCGTTTAGGAGTTATTAACGAAAAACACGGACCAATCAGAGCGCGACCTAGCCGCGAGTTGGCACAGTCATCCAATAAACAGTTGGCGCGCCGGGCCGACTGTGCCATCTCGCGTCTAGGTCGCGCTCTAATTGGTCCGTGTTTTTCGTTAATAACTTCTAAACAAAGCCGCGGATGACATTTTTGCAAAGGAAAATGTCGCTTGAAATGATCTCGGGAACCTCCCATTTCATTAAACTAAGGTAATTTTGGGACACCCTGTATATTTTATTTTATTAATCTTCATGTTTACTTTACTCTTATTATTTTAAGTATGGCTAACTCGTTTTGTCCATTATAATTCGGAAAAAGTGTAATTTTATTAAAAAAAAAGAATAGTAAGAACAATGTATACGCGATATTAAGTATAAAATACGTACTTGTAAGAAGATATATTTCTATCACGGTTTCGTCGTTCCTTACAATTCTTTCTGCAACAAGTTTGCACCATTTTTCCAAAGGTTTACGAAATAAATGCATAAATAGACTTGTACATCATTTTGAATTATCTTGTGACGTGACTTGTGGGCGCCGAATCTACAAGTGCATGTATTATATTGTATTATTATATGGTCTAAGTGTTCGAGTGACCGGTCGCCATTGATAGAAGCATTGAAACACGATAATATGTGTGCAATTTGGATGAAAGTCCCGGGCTGCCTATTATCCCGCTGTTAAAGCGAAATGTGGAATAGTGTTATTCAAGGGGAAGGAAATGAGTAATAAAGCAAAGTGTGCGACTATCCCCAACTTGTTACGAAGTTAAGTCAATTAGGCGGACTTTAACCGTGGCCCAGTATTTGTCGGGGCAACAAAGGTTTCAACTTCGGCTCTCGTGGCTCTTCAAGTTTGGAGCTGGGGCTTCGTGCACCGCAGGCGAACGAAATTTTATACGATTAACTAGGCGATAGACAATTAACTCGCTAACTGTTAAATCGAGTCGTAAATTATTTCCGTACCTCGGAATACATTGTAATTATGCACTCGTTATCCTAATTGATTATTGTCGAGCTATCTGAGGATGGTAACGTGTAATTGCAGACAATGCGAAATATGTTATTGATTGGAACGTAATTGTTATCTATTATACAAATGGACTAAATTAATTATTGTTAAACACTGTTAAAAAATACACATTAAAATATAATATAATTGACCATCCACAACTTTATTTATTAATCTTTTTAAATATATTGTTTAAAGTACATTCTGCTGTATCTAATTTAAATTATTCATTTAATGTAATCGTCGGCCATCGCGATCTTAAATGACAATTTTGATACTCTGTGTCGAAATGGATGATGAAAGATTAAAAATACAACGACTCTCACAATTGTTCACAGAAACATTTATGTCTCTAAATTGATTGTAAAATTCGTCATTTTCTACTAAATTAGTATACATATAAGTATACAGGGTGAATCACGAATCGTGATCAGTAGAGATTACTCTGTTATTAGCAGTCCGATCGAAAATGGTTTTATCAGGTATCGCATGGTTTCAAGAGACCTTTCACGTGATTATGGTAAATTTTTTATTATCTCTTTTTTTATGATTTTTCAAGGTCACCTTCAATTTCTTGCAAATACACCTATAATTTTTTACGCCTATTTATTAGAGGATTTCAAGGCGAATTTGGAAACGTATCATAACATTTAAAGAATTGCAAAAAATTGCGTTTTTAAATTTTCTTACAAATAATTTGCTATAATCACGTGAAAGTTCTTTTGAAACCATGTATATGTGGTAAAAACATTTTCGATCGGACAGCTAATAACAGAGTAATCTCTACTGGTCACGATTCGTGATTCACCCTTTATATGGTCTAGACTCGAACACCATCGAACAGTGGGTGTTAACAATTTGTGCTAATAGTGGAACCCGAGGCTTCCATCGAGTCGTTTTCATTAAATACTTAAACTCAATGCAGCTGTTAGCAAATCTTAGCAAATTGTTTTTAATAGTAGCTAAGTAAGTTGCTAATTAGTCCATAATGTATTCGAAACTTCAGAAAAGCTATTCTGTATTTTCTGCTTGTGCGATCACTTTACAAATTTATTAATACCAAATATACCACGAATGGTCCTCCAGGAGATCAGCCATAACTGTGTAAATAATAGCTGTTTTTAAATAAAAAATATTATGACTCTACTAAGAACTTCTAAATGCAAAAACATTTTTTTGGATAACGCCTTACAGTTATCGAGAAAATTTCGACTGAACACAACCTCTAAACACTAGAACCACAGATCCCGTAAAAATGGCGAACTGCGTATGTTTCAACGTGCGATTATTAAGATTGTAAAAAGGCATGTATGAAGAATTTTCGAATAAATTTATCCACGATGAAATTCGCTAACAATTCCTTGTTATTTCTATAAACTAAAATAGCGACTTTCAATGATCCATAGACCTAATTATCAGATTAAAAGCATAATGGAACAGTTTACATTGTTAATGCAAGTGGTACGATAGCTAAAGCGTTTCAATTGCCATCGAGTTTCGGGCAACACGACCATAAACATCGATTAGGCTCGGCTCAAGTGGCTGGCCCGTTAAAATGGCGTTTAACATTTTCGGCGAGAAACTCGAGGCGAAACAGAACGCAATCGCAGACCTCGGAATTGGTGAGATTTCTGTAGACATTCGGCAGAGTAATGCCGGTGGAATTGTCGGGGAACCTAAGTGGCCAATTTGTAGCAACCTCGATCCGGAGCGTCGCCATTTTTCACCCACTTCTCGAGTCCTTCCGAATGAATGTTTTAACAATGCTGGAACAACCCTCCCCTCGATCTCCAACGTGCCTTAAGATCGATTGTCAGGGTCGACTTATGGCAGTCGGCTTCAAGACATTTTTTCCAACTTGGGCCGTTGCTGAAGATCCCAGGTGTGCGAGCTCTTGGAGCTACGTTAAAGTTTCCGGTGGCCCTGGGCAATCCTGTGCTTCATTATAGTTGGAAAAAGTACACAGGAAAAGTAGATTACACACTATTTAATATGGTGGATGTTGGAGAGTTGCTGTTCGACTGCGAGTTTTTATGGAACTTCTCATTTTCGTTGGTTGTTTTGAGGAAGCCGGAATTTCTTCAGTTAGGTGCTAGATCAAAATATCAATTGATCAGTTGAAAAATTAAAAACAAAAAAAGAAAGAATGCGAAATGAACCATTGAGCAACCCAGCAGATGTTTTGCGAAAGTAGTGGACCGAGATTTACGGAACAAGATCAACAGGATCGTATGATCTGTGCAAATCGAGCTGTGCATAATTCAGTTTGGTGCGAGATGCTGACTGATAGGAATAGGAACTGAACGAACGTGACGTTGCGCAATGGTCCCATCCACAGACGTCCCACTATTTCAGATATTGCGGAATAACTTTTTATTGACACAACATATTGCACAAACGTTCAATACATCCTCTAGAGCACTTTAGACGATCAATAATGTTGTGCCGTATCAAATTTTCCTCGACATTCTTGAGCTTCCGAAGCCCGTTTAATATCGAGCTCGCAAAAATGCTTCTCCCCTTAAAAGAGCTTCTTTTATAAAACGATTGGAAATGTTGTCCAGATGGAAAAGATAGAAGTATCTGAAAGATGCTGGTAATCGATGCTCCGGCGACATCATTTTTTACAATCATTAACGTTATTCGTTGGGAACAACATCGTAATTTATTCGAATCTTAGAAATTTTGTATTTTTCATATTTCATGTTCGGGATGAAAACATGTAGTCTGTAGTCCGATACGGGTTCGGGTGTATCTATGTCAACCATTACTAATCCAATTACAGAACTTCTTTATTTTTCACTATTTTTTATGAGACTTCCACCAATTTATTTTTGGCATTTTTCTTATTGAAATTGCGATACAATTTCAATTGTATTTAAAGTTCTGTCCGGACCCGTCTTTCCGGGCAGCCATTTTCCGTAGCCACAGCTCGCCGTGAAACATAGTATATAAAAGACAAATATCTTGGAAAATTGTTCTGCCTCCATTTATGTTCTCTTGATAAAGATGGTATCCATAAAGGAAGAAATAGCAGTGGACGCTCAGTGCTCGGTCAGTGTATAGAGCTAAGCATGGTAATGTTCTAGGAGAGTGGAAAAAAGTTTTATAAATGACCGAGAACGCTGGGAAGCAGTCTATAACTTGCGACAGTGTTTCTGCAGACCTTATACTCGTAGTTTTATCGCATATGCATATCATGGGACGCATACGCGAACTGTATTCCTCGGAGATAGGTCCCCCATGTCGTACGTTATTCAAATGTCCGAACAGAGTTGGTATCGTTCGGGGAACGTGGCATAGAGGCTTAGTCGAAAAATAAGTGAATCGAACAGGCGAATGAAGTTCTTCATTTTTAAGTGAATGTTCCAAATTTTCTACAATGTTCATTCAACACCTACTACATCGTTTCAGCGTGTACTTTTATGATTAAGATGTGTCACATGCAGAGTGCGGATCTTTAAGTAAAATAAAAATCGTTTGCATTAATCGCAAGACACAGGAACCAAATAGAAATGATTTTTCTCATGTAGTCTTATTAAATTTTAAACAATATCTTGATATTCTCTCAATTTCTTATAATTTTTCTACTGTTTCAAAGTGCACCTACTATAAAATCCGGCTGCTCTTTACTTAAGCGGACTCAAAATTTGTGCCTTTCTCCTATAAATTATGATGCATTTGGTGTGTAAGCCAGTATATTTGTACCCGGGGCGGCTGCAGATCGAAGTTTCGATCCTGTAGGATCAATGGTTCAGGAGTTATGCTTGCTTAAAGTTGAGCAATCTGCAGTGTTTTTTACAGGTGAGGGCGCCGCCATATTGGTTTGTAGTGACGGTCGCGTGCCGCTTACCGAGTTGCTTGGTGATTAGGCCGGGGGGGGGGGCGAAGACCGGCGGTTCTGCTCGGTAAGCGGCTCGCGGTCGTCACTACAAACCAATATGGCGGCGTCCTTACCTGTCAAAAACACAGCAGATTGCTCAACTTTAAGCAAGCATAACTCCTGAACCATTGATCCTACAGGATCGATACTTCGATCTGCAGCCGTCCCGGGTACAAATCTACTGGATTACATACCAAATACATCATAATTTATAGGAGAAAGGCACAAATTGTGAGTCCGGTAAAGTAAAGTTTACCATAAAATCCGCAGTCTAGTAACAATTAGAATGTGTATCTTTACCTACGCAAAATAAAAATGTTCTGCTTTAAATTTTGTATTTTTTATAAACAGTAACATATGGTTTGTATCTGAAAATTAAGTACACTAAGTTTTCGAATTATGACGGATCTTTTCAGTCCTGTGTGACGGCTGCTTATTCTTCTCTCTTGAAGTTAATACAATTTTGATGTTTGTATGATTTATGATTGGAATTTTATGCTAATTTGAGGATATTGAAATGAGGAGAATATTCTTTCCTTCATTAAAGGTCTAGGGAGATTTCCCTAAATAAAACTTGAATGGAACTGCATTGCATTTGATTAAATTCTGCATTTCATCATTTTTGTAGATTATAAATGCATGAATTTATGTAATATAGTACTAAATACGAACATCGGAATTGGAGAAGCTGGATGTTTTCTGTGTCAGAAGAATTCCACAGCTATTAATATGTTAATATTGCCACTTTGGCCATCGATGACCCAATTACAGGCAGCAAAGTACGCAGCGGAAGGGTCCAATTAGTAAAGTGTTAAATCGAACCAGGTATTAATAAAATTAAATTTAAAATTAATATCGCAATTACTATAGACGCATGCATTCGGGCGGAATTGATCCATACGCTTTATTCATATGAAAAGTGACCATAATAAAATATTTCCTATCTCGAATCGATTATAAATGCTGCCCAGAATCTTATTTATCACAAAACATAACTGTGCCAATAGGTGTGAAATGTAGAGTTGAACATAATACATGCTACATTTCTCGAGGTAGAAGGAAACAAAAAAAAGGCATCTCTGCGCATATGTCAGATTGCCTGAATTTTTTAGGAGTACAACCACCTATACAACACTAGAGTACATTTCTTGGCCTACTGCCCCACTTTGACCCACCACTCTACTATTATTTTGTCACAGATATATGTAATACATATACACATGCGAAAATGCTCAGCTGTCACGTGAGAAAAATCCACCATTCCCCCTAGGATATTTTTATTCCAACTTCGCCAGCTAATCCGAATAACAAATGGTGAAATGTTTTAGGTGCTGCATGTCCATAAAAATACTTTTCATCAGTTTAGCCCTTAGCACTGTAGTGTTTCTGGAATCCTTTACAAATTAATACAACTTATTATAACACAATGACAAATTGTTAATCGGTTATTTCAGAAGTTATGTTAAAAAATAAAATGACAGAATCAAAGGTATACTAAATATTTATTTAAAATCATTGTATTGAAAAATATATGTTTCGAGGCAGTTTCTTCGCAAGAGTTTGTTTTATACAATCTCGTCCATAGTGATCTTGTCTTGGCAACAGAGAGGTCATGGGCGTTAAGACCCTATAAAAGAACAATTTTGCGGCATCGCGCGAGACTGTTCAATCCCATAAGTTGGACTGTAACATTGAAAAATCGTGGACGGAAAAGCCGAGCCGGTGTTTTGCGAGCAGATCGCAAAAGCGGCAGCGTTAGTAATGCAGCGATGATAAATATTTCGTAGTCAACTACCAAGGACCTGCGCGACGACGAAGTGCGCAAAGACGGAGGACCTTGAGGTCCTGTGAGCCATGCCAAAGGCGGTCGCCCCTGGGGTTTCCTCGTCTGAAAGACAGGTAATGAAAATTTAAATAGGGGTGGCATAAAAATAAGCACCTTCGTATTTTTTCAATTTTTTCAAAAGTTATTAACATAAACTTCTACCTATTTACTGGTCTTTGATAAATAGGCAGCTTCGTATTTTAAAAAATTTGTTGTTCAAAAGTTATTAACGTAAGCTATACTTCTATCTATTTACTGATCTTTGAAAAATAGAGAGCTTCGTATTATTTAAAATTTTTTGATCAGAAGTTATTCACATAAACTTCTGTCTATTTACTGATCTTTGAAGAATGATTAAAAATTGCAGTTCGACTCCTACTATACTTTATGAGATATCGTTGCAATAATTTCAAAAAACATTTCGGGAGAAATGTGATTTTTTGATATATCCAAACAAATGGCGATGTTTTTGGATCTGTTACATTAAAATAGTCCTTTAAGGGTCGACCTTCGACCCGACCTATGTATAGCCAAATCAAGCTCTCCTTCCTCGAAAATAAATAACGTTGATTAAGGACTGCGTGCTCCGCGTGTCGAGCTCTTGTTTCAAGGAAAATCGCAGAAACTGGAGCGAAGTTGTGCTCGATGCGATTTAGATTTCGGATACGATCGCCGGTGAACGTGAAATTTTGTTAAGCTTTGTTAGCGGCGGTTGCAGGCTTTTATGCGACCGCAGAGATTGCGGCTCTGCTGTCCATTATTTAATCTTTTTCTGTTTTTCAATCATGGAATGCAGCTTTGAAATATTGTTTCTCCATACCTTGTTTCAATCCAAGTTATATTTAATTTGAGTGGTCGAAGTATTTTTCGAAATTATAATTCGTTTCACAAGGTGTTTCTTGAGCTTCCAAATCGATATCGAATTTTCGAGTATCGAGCTCACTCACCTGTATCATATTAATTCCATCAGCAACTTTTAACATTGCTAGTTTCTATCAGAAGATTAATTATTTATATTGCTAAAAGCACTCGGTAATAAAATTATATATTTAATATTTTTCTTGACAAATAGCAAAATTATTGTAGATTTATATGTTCTTCGATGATTACAAATTAATTTTCACATTCGGAGCGGAAAAGTATTTTTGCAAAATTTTTAGGGAATTTATTGAAAAAATATTTTCGCATATGCGTTGAGACAGTATGCGTCAGTGGAGAACCTAGAAAATTTTGGTTATCGACGCAAGGCTTAAATTACCGCCAGAAATGAAAAATTCGAATCTTACCCCGAGTTCAGGCATACCAATTTAATTATTCGAATTCGTGGATTCGCGAATCAGCGGCCTGCTTCGACGATTGACTCGAGTAAACAATGGATTTTATGGAATTCATAGTTATCGGATCCCCGCTAAGAGGTTTTCGATGTCCTTAGCCTGGGACGTGATGAATACACTGCTATTGATTGGAAAGTTACGAGACGAGCTGCGCCCTTACACCCTTTGTCCGCATTGCATATTCATAGTTCATCTACGATATTGTTCTCTAGATTATCGATGGATCAGAGGCCATCACTTTGCTAAGCTGCGTCGCGATTGATCGGATTTATCGAGCTACAACTTGTCCAAGTTATACGGAAACAAATCCCGGTCGACGTGTGTAAACAAGTCCCTAACATCCTGCATATTGTCACCCTCGGATTCCAGTTTGCATTCTAATCCGACCCTTTCGTATGGTTCCTGTACGAGACACGCGAACACAAGCAAATAAGGAAGCAAAAAACTGTAGCTTGATACCTCCAATTATTTATGTTCAAAATATTTATGCGTACTTGCAACCTTGTTTGCAAACAATTACATCCAACGATCCCTTTTTAATCCTTTTAGAATAGGGATTTGTATAGGCTCTCCCTTCTTATTACAATTTATGGATAGACCATGTGTCGATTAACGTCAACAATCGATTAAATCTGTCTCTGATTTTTCGATGATTTCTTTTTTTAATTAACGATTGACGATTCACTTGATCAATCGATTGAATCAATCGTCCATGTTTCAATGATTACCTTTTTTAACCCTTTCGTTACCCTCGACGAGATATCTCGCGCCCCGATACTTCCCGATAAACGCTTTTGACGAGATATCTCGCCACCTAGCACCAATATTTTGACACTATAGACAAATATATTTTATACATAACTATATTCTGATTTGTAAATGAAAGAAATTAATGAAATCTTTATCTCGGGTAAACTGACCGAATAAAACAGAAAATATTTCGTCTATAATGTCAAACCACTGGTGCTAGGTGGCGAGATATCTCGTCAAAAGCGTTTATCGGGAAGTATCGGGGCGCGAGATATCTCGTCAAAAGCGTTTATCGGGAAGTATCGGGGCGCGAGATATCTCGTCAACAGCGTTTATCGGGAAGTATAGGGGCGCGAGATATCTCGTCAAAAGCGTTTATCGGGAAGTATCGGGGCGCGAGATATCTTGTCAAAAGCGTTTATCGGGAAGTATCGGGGCGCGAGATATCTCGTCAAAAGCGTTTATCGGGAAGTATCGGGGCGCGAGATATCTCGTCAAAAGCGTTTATCGGGAAGTATCGGGGCGCGAGATATCTCGTCAAAAGCGTTTATCGGGAAGTATCGGGGCGCGAGATATCTCGTCAAACGCGTTTATCGGGAAGTATCGGGGCGCGAGATATCACGTCCAGGGTTACCAAAGGGTTAATTATAAAATTTTAATTGACTAATGCCCAACAGTGCATGAGACTCATATGGTTCCTTTAAGACTTTTGCTCGTTGCGATCAATTTTAAGCTAAATTTTGCGGTCCACTTTTGTAACAGACCTCCACCTGCCCAGAGGTGCAGAATCACAGGGGTGGTCACGACTTATAATTTTGAAACACCCTGTTTGACAATTGACATAAAACACGCAAGGGCCAGTTAAGCTGCTCCATGTCTCCGCTATTTGCACGCAGAATCACCACATTGCGGGCTCACAACCAATTAGGAGACCCCCGGTGACCCGGTGTGCATTGTCAATTCCATGCGGCACGATACCGAAATCGTAGCACTGGACGCGCGTTAACAAACTGTAAACAACAAATCGAATTTCCTGCGCGCGGATTGAATCAATTATACCACAAATTAGCAAAACAACTGTCCGGCAGAACGCGTCCGCCGATATCAAAACCATCGGTAATGTATTCGGTACATTGTATCTACGTGGCCGGCATGCTTCTCGTTCGATTTACAATTAACCGTGGCGCCCTTGTGTGTCACCCGTTGTTTCCGGTTGAAGGTGGTTTGATCAGAGTACACAGAATCTTCCAGCGACACTCTGTAATTCAACACTGTCCCCTATCGCCTCTTGTCCAGCTTTAAACGAAACTTCGCGTGCACATAGCGAGCGCTCTGTTCTAGTTTTATCATTCGGTTGAATAATAAAATCGTCCACAGTATCGTACAGACTTATTTTTGAACATTTCTCAAACCTGTATCATTTTCTTTCCATTTTTCCCTTGGCCGTTTTCCGAGTCTTATTACTGCAGCAAATAGTATTGACTTATAAGATTATTAGAAATCTAGAATATCTGTGGATTTTATGCATTTGTAATAAAAATGGATAGAGGTCTAATTTCTAACAGTCAAAAAATTTGAAGAATTATTTTCAACCTGTTAAATATATTCAACAAGAAATGGAATATTCAGTTCACCTCAGCTTGTTGCAATTCAGGTAGAAAGTTTTTATTTTGCATACAGATCCGCAGTCTATTAGTAACTGGTGAAAACGTTCCTTCACGGTATAATTTACTAATTACACTGCGGATTGTTATGCCGAGTAAAAACGTTGCTTATTAATTGTAAGAAAAACAAGAATGAATTTTGTTTTAACGGTTTCAACAAATTGAAAATTGTCTAACCATATTCTTAAGTGCTTCCGACGTCTCCGCTCTGTATTTCACTCGGCAATTTTTCGCGCAAATGCGTAAAGCCCGCAGTCTACTAATTACGCTGTAAAAGAACTAAAACGATCATTTCGAAGCCATAATTCTTCGTTGGCAGTGGTCTCTGTAAATTTTCGCATCTCGTGCGACCCGCGCCTGCTGCGGCAGTAATACTCCGACTCGTTTAATTAGACAATCGTCGTCCCCTTTCAATTATTCGCCATCAACGAAGGAAAGAAGAAAAAGGTGAATGAGAGCCAGACACGCAATCTCGGCGTAGATGGCGTCCATTTCGCTTCCCCGTTCCCCTGTCGCGAGCTCTCAAGGTTCGTTAAACGGATTTGTGCCCCGGAATTTCGAAGTTACATCCGCAATTCGACCGAAGTTTCGGGGCAAGCGTTAATAATTGCATTAATTACTCGCGGCACTTGCGATCGTTGGAATCATCGGGATCCGAACTTCATAATTGAGCGAAATGATTTAGAGAGCCCGCACCGCCGTGCCTGTGCTGCCTTCGCCCGTTCTTCGATGACACTTTAAAGTTCGGATTACGCCCCATTATCCTCGAGCGAGAGTAATTTCATTTTAGTGAGCTCTGCAGACCTTTTATATTTCACTGTTCGACATGGCTCGGATGCTTCTAATATCGAGCACAGTAGCTTAAATCGAGTACGTACTAATCGTTCACTTTTCATCGTTTCGTGATATTATTTTTCAAACGTTCTGTGATTCTTTTACAATGCCAAACAATTGTGTATCATTGTTAGCTGCACTTGTAAAAAGAGATTCCTCTATTATAGTTTACAGACTTTTAATAATTTTACGACCTTATATTATTTCTAAATACTTTTAAATTATATGTAGAAATACTACAGTGTTAGAGGATCTCATTCTAATGTTATTCTAAATATTCTAATATTTTTACAGCGCCAATGTTTATTTTTAACTTCCTCAAAAAATGTAAGATTACGTTATATACTTCATTACCTTCTGGAAAGTGTTATACTAATGTATGCTACATAAACCAAACAAGGTTTACGCTATCAATAAATAAATAAAAATTATTCTAATCTTTTGAAGAGTCTGAATGTTTTAATATTATTCTAAATAGTATTGGAATATTCTAATATTATCTCATTCTAAAGAAGGCAATAATAAAAATAAATTAAAATAAATTATTGTTCCTCACACCTCGAACTCATATGGGTATACAAATGGCTTATTTTTGAAAGAAATGTACAATAGAATAAATATAATCAGTAAACTAAAAATAAACAAATACTCAATAAACCGTCATATAATATTCAGTCGTGTTTGAATATCATTATCTATTTGGTGCTTTAAATATTAAAACATTCGGAACAATTTCTTAAATACACTGAATAAGCAATTTGCTGCTAAATGCAACAGGTGTGTTTAAGCAAGTTTTTCAGTTTTTCGCCGACGGTAATTTTCATAAGTGGATTCGTAGGCGAAAAGCCGGAAAAATATTTAGTACGTATGCGATGTCAAGTTTGAGAATAATTTGTGTGTCGCCGACCTCCAGGGACTCCCTTATCGGAATTCCTATAATCACTTGCAGGATAGTTAATTAATTTCCTGACACGATATCCTTAAGCGACGATAATCGCGCGTTAATTACTGGGCGGTTCTTGTGGACAATCTATTGGCTTCATAGCGCATTCCAGCTTGGCAGATACCTATGTATCTCGCCATCGCCGGTATATAGGACATTTTAACGGCAAATGTCTCATGGACGTTGATAATTGCGGTCAATTATGCGGCGAACGGAATGCGTAGGTGGTGAACAGTAATTGTTCATTAGATGTCCGCAATTTTATCTCCGGGGAAAAATTGGACGAGCTTTCTGTGCCGTTTTTCCATCAAGGAAGATGGTTAATTTATGAATATTCACTTGACGTTAATTCTTGTATTAGATATTCATTCATGTATGGGATATTATTAATATTGGTATTGTTTTATTAATATCGTTCGACATAATTTGCGTAGCATATAAACCCAATTGATTTTCGGATCCCAAATCCTCGGGTGCCCGAAGATATTTATGGGCGGGACAAACTTTTGCGATCCAGCCCGACCCGATCCGAAATTTCGGAATCCCGCACACCCCTTGAAATTTCCCCTTTAGAACGACTTCCTGCAGGTGGATGTATGATTTTTCTAGTTGTTCTATTAACCCCTTGCACTACTATTTCTCATCTGGTTATAGTGATTAGTAGACAGCGGATTTTATGCATTTACGGCGATAATGAGTAGGTGTCATTTAAAACAGTAAAAACATTAGAAGAATTAACCAATACGATTATATCATTTTCAACGTATTAAAGATATTGGAAAATAAAATATATTTATATTGCATTCCAGTTTGTTGTAATTCAGGTAGATAATTTTTATTTTGCATAAACATCCGCTGTCTAGTGATTAGACATTCTTCATCGTTCAGAATTCGAATCGAACAACAAAATATAATTGTATTTTCATTTAAACGAAATTAATAACATACATATTTATTCGACTCTGTTCAGAGTTTTCATCACGAGTCTGACTCGATATTGTAGGGAAAGGGGTTAAGCTTTGAATGAAGGGTGCACTATGTCAACTCCCTACCATACCATAAGGGACTTTACCGAACGTGGTCCCCATTTTGTTTTTCTAACACAGCCAAAAAAGATTGTACATCGCCGTTCAGGGGATCGTTGTAAAGCAACTATTGAATTCCGCGAGTATATTTACAACATACTATTCGTTCGAAGATACATTTTAACTGTACCAGCTTTTTTAGCCCACACTTTGTGAGGTTAGTTTTCAATTCTATCAACGAAACAACGTCACAAGTCAATTCTACGGATCAGGAACCTCACGAAACTGGTCAGTTTGTAACAAATAAATAAATCCTGTTCACGTTTTCAGCAGATCGACAATTGTGTATCGTTGAAAACCGATTTCCGAGAATCGGTGTCGGTGACTTCACCGTTACGCGTTTCACAATTTTCGTCTACAGAACCCACTGAAACGCGAAACGACGTGGTTTTCCGCTGGCGGGACGAAGTTAGGGCTTCGCATTTCCATAACAGACCTCTACAGCCTCCCCGACGCATGCATAGTAACTCTCCCGGATCTAAAATTTATGACTCCTCCAATCGAATCCGGCTGAACAAGCGCGGAGGAACAAGAAGAGGTCTCGTTGTGAAAGAAGGCGGAGGAGGCGCATGGAAATTAATCGCGAGATTCCTTTGACGCTTATAAACAATCGAGGTCTCGACGCCGCGAACAGAATACCACTTGCCAATTTACATTTCAAAGTGAAACGGGTCGCTATTAACACCCGGGGGCTCGCATAAACAACGGCGTACCTGGAATGCTATCAGCTCTTAAGAAGACTCGGCTAGGTTAGGTTTGGCTTTCGGACTAACTTAAAAGACATTTTGGCATCGGGTACCTATTACTGCGGGTGTACGTATTACTGCGGTATTTATCCGAATTAAATTAAATTACGTAAAAATAAATATTTCGCCCTGAATTTTGTACAATTCAATGAGAATGTATTCTCGATGGCGAGGCAAACAAAATTGTCAATCATTCTCATATTATTATAATCTCAGTATTTAAAAAAAAACATTCTTTATGGAAGGTAAATGTAAGACTATTTTCCTACTATCTAGATCACCAAAGGGACTTGTACAGGGTGTGAAGAAATTATATGTCGCGGCCATCATAGGATGATTCTACACCCTCGATTTGGTTGAAATTGAACTATGGAAGATGCCGAAAAATTGACCTTGACCTTGAATTTTAAGGTCGAAAGGTCAACAACTTTTTTAAAATTGCATCGTATTTTACTCGTCGCGTTTACTGAGTTGCGACCCATGGTTTCTTTTGCACTTTTGACCCTCGTGACGAGTAAAATATACAATTAACAAAATATTGTTGACCTTCTGACCTTAAAATTCACGGTCAAGATGAATTTTGCGGCAACTTCCTTATGTTGGCCGCGATATATCATTTCTTTACATCCTGTAGGACTCAATATATTGTATTTCTTATGTTCCCATCCCAATCCAGCCATGCCATCGCGTAAAGACAACAATTGGTACAAAGCGCCGACTCTGCAGTAGCAACAGTTTTTTGCAGATATGCGGACAACTATTTTGTCTGACAAAAAAGTTCACGTACCAAAACAGAAATTATTTATGAACGTAATACTTTCCATTGTTCTTGGAGCACAAATCGTCCATTTCACCGACGAAATCACGCCTCCGTCCAGAGATCCCAATCAGCAGAATCGTGAAAGTCACTTTAATGGCAGGCACTTAATCGCGGGACGGTCGATCGGAAATTTTCTTAGATCCTTAGGATCGACGGACGGTTCCGGGAGAAAAATTTTAATCCAAGCACATCGTTTTCTTTTTTCTTGCCGCGGAGTCCTCGGCCCGGACGACCTAATCTAAATGCAAATGCTGTTAACGTTAAATATAGACGCACAAAGAAAGGTAATGAGATTCGTCCGCGATCTCGATACCGTTCCCTCGCCACCTTTCTACCGGCGGAATTAATGATATAAATCACTTACGTCCCTAATAGTGCCAACTTTTCGTGATGTAAGAACGGCACGGTAATTATCGTCAGTCGACCGTCCCCTCCGTCTTTCTCTTACGGACTCGCTTTGTGACCGATAATTGAGAAAAATTACTTATCGGTCGGCCGCCTCCTCGAGGTCCCAATTATTCTATGCTCGACGGTTGTCGCGTCTGTTTGCCGTCCTCGCGACGATTTACGCGTCCTCGAGCTGCTTTTCCGTGAACGAAAGTTTCTCGACAACGTAGTGGTATAGTACAGGGTGTCAAGAAATTATGTGTACCGGTCATCGAATTAGGACCACGTACAAAAATTTCACTTTTATGGTTATAATTAGACTGTGGATATTTATGCATTTATGAAGAAATTAACTGGGTGGAATATAAAACGATGGAAGATATAAAAAATCTAAGAATATTTTTATGTTGTTTCCAACGTGAAAAAACTATTGAGGGATAAAATTAATTTTTATTTAACTACTGCTTCCCACAATCGAAGAAGAATATTTGTATTTTGCATACAGATCCGCAGTCTAGTTACAATCAAACAATACGAAGATGTTGTAAAGACTCAACTCCTTCCGTTTTACACGTCTACAGGATCACGGAGATCTCAACATACAGGGTGTCCCAAAACTCCTTCAAGTCCGGGAAATGGGAGGTTCCTTAGGTCATTAGAAGCGATATTTTCCTTTGCAAAAATTACCGCCGCGGCTTTGTTTAGGAGTTACTAACGAAAAACACGGACCAATGAGAGCGCGACTTGGCACAGTCGGCCAATAGACAGTTGGCGCGCCGGGCCGACAGTGCCAGCTCGCGTCTAGGTGGCGCTCTGATTGGTGAGATTGGTCTGTGTTTTTCGCTAATAACTCCTAAACAAAGCCGCTGCGGCCATTTTTGCAAAGGAAAATGTCGCTTCAAATGACCTAAGGAACCTAAGGAACACCCTGTATACAGGGTGTCCCAAAATTCCTTCAACAGCCGGAAATGGGAGGTTCCTGAGATCATTTGAAGCAACATTTTCCTTTACAAAAATGTTATCCGCGGCTTTGTTTAGGAGTTATTAACGAAAAATACAGACCAATCAGAGCGCGACCTAGACGCGAGTTGGGACTGTCGGCCCGGCGCGCCAACTGTCTATTGGCCGACTGTGCCAACTCGCGTCTAGGTCGCGCTCTGATTGGTCCGTATTTTTCGTTAATAACTCCTAAACAAAGCCGCGGATAACATTTTTGTAAAGGAAAATGTTACTTCAAATGATCTCAGGAACCTCCCATTTCCGGCTGTTGAAGGAATTTTGGCACACCCTGTATATGCACGATGGAGCACCATGTCACGGAGTCAAATCCGTCGCAGCGTCACTTTCATCGAAAAACATCTCTGTGCTCCCATGGCCAGGCAATTCTCCCGACTTGAATGCCATAGAAAATGTCTGGAGCCTACTAAAAAGACTTGTTTACAACTCTCCAATCACCACATTATCCGAGTTGTATGTCCGATTATCCGAGTTGAATGTATATGTGTAGAGGGTTAATAAGGGAAAAAGGTGTCGGATTTGTCGTCCCCTAACGAAATCGTCACGAGTCCGAGCGCAACAAAAAGTAGTCGGCTTGCGACTGCTGTCAATACGCTGATTCTCGAAAAAGCAACAAAGTCCGTAGCCAGCTGGCTGAAGCACGCTTCGTTAGCTCCGAATACGTGCGAGCCGACGCGCGTAAAACTCCGCGCGAAGCATTCGCTCATTGCGCCCGCGTTCCGCCATTGTTTGACGCTTCCACGAGCTTTCGCTGGCTCATCCCGTGAAACCCTTCCGTTGATGCAACGTGCAATGAGGTGGGGGATTGCTGGATAAATTACACTTTCGCGTTCTGCGAATCTTAAACGCGAGGGATCGATACGGTGGCTCTGAAAATTATTCGGACACTAAATTCACGACTTTTTACATGGAAATGTTAACTGTTATAATTTTGGAAAAAATTGCGACGATAAATCTGGGCTCTTGCTCCACATTTGTCGAATATAGAGGGTGCCTGTTTATTTTTACAATTTTACTACCCTCCATGAGAGAAAATAACTTCGTTCGATTCGTCTAAAAATGCATGTACCGCATCGCACCCCCGCAAGAAAAGTGACACAACTCAAAAATGCAGCATTTGAGAGAAATCAACTTAGAGAATACTATAGAAAAAAGTATAACAAATTCTATTTGAAAAAGTTAAATTGATTTCTAAATCTCTCTCACCATAACACGTATCAAAAAATATTGATGCCACATAATGTCCCCCTCCGTAGCAACCAATTTTTGTTGAAACATTTTTTTTCATTCCCTTAAACGGTATTGTATCGAGATATAAAAATACTATTTTTCGTATTTAATACACAGTCCAATAATCCGTCCAACGACCGCATTGCCGACTCTGTTCGAATATTTTCTGCCAAGGTTGGTATACCGAAAATTTTCAGATAAAATAGAGATATAAAGTACCAGCAGCATAATTTCATTTGCCTGTCGGCAATTCCGCGGAATTTAGTCGCTTCATAAATACGGTTTTGCGCGATTGTGCGGGACACCGTGTAGTTTCGGACATGTTTAAACGTCTGGGGATATTTCACCTTCCGTTTCCTTCGTACACATGTGCGAAACTATTAAGTATGCCGCACAGTGATCTCGACCACGTGTATCCGAAACTGTTCACGTACTGTTCTACCGCGACCGTTTGTAATATGTAGTCGTTTCGACGTGACTCGTGTACGAGGAAAAATTTGCAAAATATTTGCGCGGAACTGATCGAACCACGATCTTGAAATTCATCAAAAATACGATTGGCTGTGGTCGAATAGAATGTCCAAGACGCCCCTTAAACAATGATCAATTAACTTTATTTCATGCGTCTGTAACAAAAATTAATGGATGACACTTAAAACAGGATAAGAGATTAAAAGAAGTCGAGATCATCAATTTATCATTTCCACGTCAAGATCTACAGATTATAGAAATTATAAGGAAAGCATTTGTTTCTCGGATTAAGGGATTCTTTATGACAAAAGGAAAGCAATGTTTCTTAATAAAAGTCCAGTAAAGTATATTAATAAATATCGAATAATAGTAGCATATAATTTGCACGCTCGCATCACCGAGTTGAATTCCGTGCGCTCTCAGTTTTTAACACTTTATCGACTTTAATAGGGAAGCAACAGGTTAGAAGTTCGCGAAACAGCTTGTTCTATTTTTAATGAAAATACCGGATCTAAAGATAACTATACGAGACACTTCGTTCCAGCAATTTCACAGGAATGATCCCCGTCCGCGATCTCCTCGTTATTCTTCTTAACATGCAAACTTTATGATCTTATACGACACGAATTGTCACAGCTCTTCTACTTTCACGAAAGTGTAAAATACCGAAGCGTTTGATTCCACTTATCTCGATCGATTATCTTTTGTGCGAAGGTATTGATATTTCTTAACGGAGAACTTTCTCGGCAAATATTTGACCAAATTCGTTGGCAGTGCTCGATTTATTTGCGCGCAGCCATTTTACAACGGAATAAAACCGAGTTCAGCGGAGTCGAATCGCGTGCTGAATCTCGAAGGCACACAGCGAATCATGGGAAAGCCGATAATCGGTCCGATAATTAAAGGGAAGCTTCATCTTGTAAAGAATGGGATTTAAATCGCAATACTCGGCGCGCGATTGCTTCATCCTCGATCAAATGGGATCGACGGTGCTTCGAGCGACGAACGAGAAGTGTGAGAAATTGTGGATCGGTTATTCTAATTAATAAACTGCTAATCTTTACGCAAAATGAAAATAATATTGCGCATTTTCTGTTGAAAGAGACCAGTGTTTTAGGCGGCCAAGTTGAACTTGTTTTATTGTTCGACCGCGGATCTTTACGCAAAATAAAATATGTTTGCATTGATTGGAAGACACAGGAGCCAAATACAAAATTCACTCTTTTTTTAATTATCTAATTAAAGTGAAACGAATACACTGGCGGCCTCAAATCTGTTTAATACCTCCACTGTTTGAAATTCTACGTACCCATATTTTTTTATAAATGCGTCAACTCGGCAGTCTATTTATTATATTCGGTCGCTTAACGTTGTACGAACGAGAAGGGTGAGCCGACAGTGGGAAATTTCGCGCTTCGAGTGGTGCACGATTCGGTAGCATGGAATCCATTAAAAGTCGATTCGGATCGATTAGATTCCAATCCGTTTGAACATCGAACGATCTCTCGAAACCACATTTAATCCCTCTGATTTGGACTCGCCTTGTTCCAGCATGGCTGGACTTGCGATAGTCCTTCCGGATTTATCTTGACTCGGGTTTCAATCAGCTTACACTATCTTCGACAAAATCGATTCCATTTGAGATCGCTCCGACTTGCATTCGACGCTCCGGTACTTATCTAAATTAAACAACCATTCAGACCGTCCCGAAATAACCAAAATTTCACGCGTCCCTGCACAGAAACTAAAGGTTGACCCAAGAGAAACCGATTCGCTCGAAAGCTGTGAAGTTGCTACATTTTTCCGACTTCACGCTCCTTAGGAAATAGTTGCACATTAGATGCTCCATTACATTTCATCAGTTGTTGTTCCACACTGTAATTTAATTAATTAAGGCTGTCTTCGTCCTCCGCAAGCATGAGCATAGTGTAATTTCATTGAATGCTTGTATCTCAGTGGAATAAAAAACTCGTATATGAACTTCTATTAGAGGAAATTAAGAAACAAAACATCAGCGGAACGTACAAGCAAGCACGAATGAAGAGTTAATTACAGTTAGGTTTTATAGCACTCCGTGGCTGTACCTCGTGCCTTACGACTTTAATTAACCCCTTGAGCACTAGAGGAATATATCGTTCTCTGGGGTACATTCTTCACTTTTCTTGTACCATGGTTTTTCTGCGCGAACTTTCGAACTTGATACACATTTTCTTTGAAATATTGGGCTCGGTTCAATTGAAGACATGGAAATGAATTTGAAGTGTATCGTGGAAAAGAGAACATTTTTTCGTGTAGGTGCATGCGAAAGTATTCGTTCTGAACTAATAATAGGGATTAGCAATATTAATATTGAAATTCCGTACATTTAATTTCATACATTAATTTTCATACATTTCATAAATTTAATACATTTGTATTCAGAACACCGAGCTGCATTGAATAGCCATAATAAAATTGTATGACCCCGTTAAAAAAATAAAGATGACCTTCACGTGTCCTTCACGCATACACTTACTATGCGACACTGTATCACATCTCCTTCGAAACAGAAAAAATTTCGTACGAGACATTTTTTGATTCATGCACTCGCGCACAACTTCATTGGCTCTACAATTTTTTCCTGGGTTGCGTGGGTGACACTTCGGACAGACGTGGATAAAAAATCGACGAATATTGCGGAAAGTTCGCGTGGGTGGTTGAAAAGGTCGAGTGTCTCAAAGAAGTTTCGAGTCACTTCACAAGATTAATCATTATTATCGGGGGAAAGGCCATTGTGAATAGTCAGTGACGCGTTATTGTCGCGAACGGATCATTAATAATCGTTCCTTCTTAGATAGAATTATGCAGTTCCCGAAGCACTCGATAAATTCCATCGCCTCGTTTCTCGCGAATTCGATAGACATAATCTTATCGACTCTATCAAGATTCACACAGCCATTGCCGGGTCGTCTTTGATCCAGACATTTTGTGACAATCGCGAACAATGTCGAAACCCTTTGCATGCATCTTTTAAAATACTTCACTTATAAACAGCGGATTTTATGCATTTCTGAGAAAAATGAGTAGACGTAATTTGCGAACAGTACAAATATTAGAAGAATTCAAAATATTGTTATATCATTTTCAACTTATTAAAAATATTATAGATTTGTAGTATGAAGCTTTGAATTCGAATTTGGGTGATGAATTTTCAAATTGTTGTTCTAACGTTGTAATTGAAATTTCCTATGCAGGTTTTCAATATGGATTTTGTATTTCTCGAATTCACAATAAATTTGATTTGGTAAATCAAATGTGCATCATTTTAGCAAGTGATAGTGAAACTTTCCGGCTGTGAATTCGTTGAATCCTAGGGCTGGAAATTTTCAGGTGCAATTCGAGCGATTTAATTTCGTGAAATGCGCGCGAGAAGTAGTAAATCGATCAGCGTATCAACGCAGAAATGCGGGGGTTGATAGCTTGCTGACCGATGCGGTCGACTGGCTATTGGTCGATTAATGTATTGTGTTACCACTGACCGACGAACATTGCGTTCTGCTTACTACTCCCTCACTAATACGTCCTAAACAGTCTCTGAATGCGAAGCACCGATAATACCGTGGAGCCTATCGTCCTTCTTCATTTCTCTATTTTTAGACCAATGGCGAAGCCTTTTAACGCCGTTAAATGCAGCAAAATCGAACACAATAGTTTCACGATTCAAATGAAATTCGTTGTAAACTGTAATACGCGAAACATAATTTAAAATGATTACCTAATTGGAAATACAAATTCTGGCTTTAAACACATTGGATAATTGTGATTAAAAATAAAAATTCTGACGAAATTCCTTCAATATAGAAATTTTAACTTATTTTATTATTATTATTATATACATATATATTATTATTATTATATAATATATATATATGTATATACCATTTTTATTTTTGTGAAATAAAAGGAAATTTTTTAGGAGACCCATTTGAAAATTACCTAAAATTGCCAATTTTTTAAATTGTATATTATCAACTTAGAAATGTAAAATAATTTGTTGTTATTTAGATAGGTGTTAATTGTCATGCGCATTAGTTATAACTAGCCCGCGGATCTCTACGCATTTACGAAAAAATTGGTTGGGTCAAATGTAAAACAGTAAAAGATTTTTAAAAAATTCAAGAATGTTGTAAAGTAAGAAAGTAATAGATAAGGGATGAAATAAATTTTTATTTTATTCCTGCTTCCGAGAATTAATGCAAAACATTTTTATTTTGCATAAAGATCCGCAGTCTACTGATAATACGTTGTGTATACAGGGTGTCCCAAAATTCCAACCAGTAGTTATAAGGTACATCACAATTTATACATTTATTATTATTGCAAAATAAACATTTTCCACCTGAATTTCGAAAGACTGGTGTGAAATAGAAACTGATTTTCTTTCTTAACATGTTCAATAGGTTGAAAGTAATACTACAGTAGTACTAAATTCTTCTAATGTTTTTGCTGTTTTAAATTACACCTACTCGTTTTTGTCATAAATGCAAAAAACCGCTGTCTATTTGTTATTATACACTATGTTGTGTCACTCTTTCCTTACGAATGAACGATATATATAATACATTCACTATTCCTTATTGATGAATAAGGACATTTTAATGGTTTTGTTAAGTAGTGAGAAATGTACAGAAACCGTAAAATTTGAAAAGTCTCTGAAGATTTGAAGGCGATTATTTCGGCGTGTGAACAAAATAAAAAGTTGCTAACAACCCCGAAGGTGTCCGGGCACGTCTTCGTGGCCCATCGGCGCGATAACATTCCTCACGAGCATAATGTGTATTGCCACTAGCGGGGAATGTTACCTAGCCGCCACTTGCGCTCCGTCTGACTAATGCGCCGCAGTTATCACTGCAGAACTATCCGGCCGCGCTGCTTGCGGCTGACTAATGCGTTGCTTACTACTGCCCAGCAGACATTATCCTTGTATTTCTGCTGGCATCCTGCTGCTGTGCCATTCAGACGCCAACGGCTCGCCTATATACTACATCATACCTTAGAATATTTATAGGAAGAAGCTGGTCAAACTATTGTAAAGTAAATACTCTAAACTTTATATGTATACAGGATGTTCATTTGAAAACTTTCCAGTCGAATATCTCGAAAAGTATGAAAGATATAAAAAAAAGTGTAAAACACGTGTCCAAGGATTTCGAGGAGGAAAGAGGGGGGCAGGAACAGCTTTTATTTGGGTGGCGTTTTCAAGGTCATTTGAAGGTTAACTTTGTTTTTCCAAATGGAAACCTATATTTTTATTATGCGATCTTATTGTACCTAAAACGAACAGCAATTTTCGTAGGATATTTTTTTTATCCGCGCACTAGTTTCGGAGATATTTAAAGAGAAGCAGAGCGTACATGGCCAACTTAACTTTTAAATAAAGTTTATTTCGATATCAGTCGATGCGGTAGATAGCATGAATGAGATTTTCAGAATTTATCAAGGAGCGTCTCTGCAACACTTCCACAGTGATCATTTAAAAATTGGATCGTCTCTCGAAAAGTTTTTGTCGGAAACGAAAGCAAATAGTGACGCGATGCCCTCTACACGATATTTCCACAGTTGTCCAAGGCTTGCATAATCGTCTCTGCAACACTTTCACAGCGTCACGTTTCAAATTGCGATTTTCAAGTCGCGGTACTTTCGCGCGCAACTCGACCGAGCTCGCGCGATTCCTAAGGGAGAGAGGGGGGACGGTCGTTCGAAAAGTTTAGCGGCAACAAAAAATTTAATTTGGTTCGCCGGTGACCCGCGCGGCCCCGGCTGCAAATCGTCTGAAATTGGCGCGGCGCGGGATGCGCTAACGGAAAAAAGAACTACGAAGAAAGAGCCGGCCGAATTGAAACGCGGTAACTGCTCGGTGGCAGGCCGACGCAACGTCGGCGTATTAATCGCGGCAGAATTTAATATCGCGCTGCTATCCGTCCGGTTTTTGCCGCGTCACGGTTGACCCGTAATCGCATTCAGACTGTGCCGGAATTAAAAGCGGCCTGGAGTGTGTCGTCACCTAAGAGTCTCCGCCGATAATTCGTTTTGCTGGAACGACGGATGAAAATACGAACGAGAGCACCTCCTTCAGTCTACAAATTGATTCGTGACCCTCGCAGTTAATAGTTCGACTGTCATATATGCCTGAAACTATTTTTTTATCCAATTGGAACATCGATTTTTATTCTGATATACTAACAAAAGTAAACCAAACTTTGTTACGACCTGCAAGGTCTGAGAAGATTAAGCAAGTGATTCGTAATTATTTGTTGTAATAAATATTGTCTTTTCTATTTTTATATTATTCAATAAGTTGTTCTGATTTCATGTGACTTGATGTGATTTTGTTGTGCATAAGAATTCACAGTGATTACAATGTTTGTTGTCTCGGAGAAGAATTTGACGAGGAAATATAAATTCTTTTGGCACGTGTCGATTAGGTTAACATGAGTACTTAACGAACACGTGGTAGAACCAATAGTACTGCACATGTTGTTCGTCTATTGAGCGGAGAAACAGCAATGCGGATGTAAGGAACAATGGACGCGATCCCACGATCATTTCATTGGTTATCGGCTAGCTTGTATCTGACTGCCTCCATGTCACTGTCAGCAAGACTGAAGCTTGACCATTCTACTGTCTGCTGGCTCGGTGATATGGCGGAACCGAGCTAAGCGTGTTTACAGAGCGAGAAGACTATAGCTTTTAACTGCGGGGAAAGTAGAGCGAGTGACGTGAGCCGATTTTCATGCCCTCTTAGTCTGATATAGTACCTGGAAAAATATTCCACACATTTTCTTATACATGAAATGGTCTATAAACATATATAAAATCATTTAATTTGAAGTGGTGAAACTGGCCAGTGGTATTAGGTGTGACAAACATAATCGAATACCTTTCGTGACAGGAAAATTATTCATTTAATAGACCAATCATTTTTCGAAACTCGGCTATGAATTTTTTAAACACTTTTTCAAGAGCAATGGTTTCCTTAAATAAAGTAATGTAACAATTCTTTCTGTGATTAATATTAAACGAGATAAATTGCAGAGGTTGTCGGATCATTTACAGCTTTAAAAAAATGTTGAAATGTTGAAAATTATGAGCAGACTGAAAATTCAAAACCAGAATAGTATGTTCCTCTCTCTCTCTCTCTTAACCAACCTCATTTGCCAGTAAAATGGATTTCAACTTCATTCTAGTTCCTCGGAACGAGCCATTCGCAGAAATGTTGGTAGAGTGATTATTACCCTTTCTTTTGACATCGGGAAGGCCAATAAAGTCTTCCGGTGAAGTGTTAAGACTGGAACGAAAATTTCAATGGTTCCATTATGCGATTCTTCGACATCTTCAGCCCACCTTTCTGCGAAATCGAATAATCGCTGATAAAGAAGTCCGCGAAGCGTATTTATGGGAAAGGAATACTTCGTCTAGTCGTCTACGAACAGGCGTTCTTCCTTTCTTCGCCGTTCGAAGGAAAATTGTTTAATCTTTGTCCCATTAATATGTTTGCAATCGATCAGTCACCGAAAATAGACCAAATTAAAAATAGTGCAATATAACGCGATCGTCAATATATTATTTTTCCACAGGTATAAAAAGAGGCAATTACATTGATTGTCGTTAAACTAAAATTGATTTTAACGTCAAAGTGAGTGAAACAATATATCTAAATTAAAATTGAAGATAGGACCTTAAGGATCAGCTTTCTACCTCAGCACGTTGAATAATAAACAAGTAGCCATTTCATGTGCAACAACCTAGTGAAAGATTAATACTGACACCCTTTGAAAATTTGATGCCTTTTCCAAACTGGCTCAATTTCGAGTTGCGTTGTGCCTGTACACCCGAGACCTATAAAAAGTATTGAAATTTTCCGTGAAAATTAACCCAGGTGCGAAAACAGCTGCGGATAACGTTGCAAAATTTTGTCGCGGCCACATGAATACTCGATGTAATTCGTTTCTCGTTTATTAAATCCTCGACTCGTCTAAACCAATTCACAAAAATTTACTCGTTAATTACGTCCCGCGAATATTTGATCCTCTGCCCGGCAACCGGCGCGCAAACCTCCGCAATTTTTGCTTGTAAATCGCGGGAGCTCAATGTGTTCCGCGCATCCAGCTTTTTCTCTCGCCGACAGTTTAATGACGACGTAATGTGAAAGCTCGGGCACTCCTGTGTTTTCGGGGCGGAAGCCTCGCCGGTGTCAGTCCCTATCGATCGAAAGGTCATAGACCATTTTCGTATGAAAGTAGGCGGCTAACAATTAAGTGCCTTGTGTCACATATCTGACCACTGGCTGCCTTATATGTATTATTTGTCCAGCAATGAATGATATACTGGTTGACTAATAACAATTTTACATCATCTAACCCAGACCTAATTCAGACCATTTTCGTATTAGCGTAGGCGTCGAATAATTAATGCCTTTTTCACATGTCTGACCGCTGGCTGTCTTATACTACTTGTCCAACAACGAATGATATACTGCTTGACTAATAACGATTTTACGTCACCTAACCCAGACCTAATCCAGACCATTTTCGTATTAGCGTAGGCGTCGAATAATTAATGCCTTTTTCACATGTCTGACCGCTGCCTATCTTATACTACTTGTCCAACAATGAATGATATACTGCTTGACTAATAACGATTTTACGTCACCTAACCCAGACCTAATCCAGACCATTTTCATATTAGAGTAGGCGCCTAATAATTAATGCCTTTTTCACATGTCTGACTACTGGCTGTCTTATACTACTTGTCCAACAATGATTGATATACTGCTTGTCTAATAACGATTTTACATCACCTAACCCAGACCTAATCCAGACCATTTTCGTATTAGCGTAGGCGTCGAATAATTAATGCCTTTTTTCACATGTCTGACCGCTGCCTATCTTATACTACTTGTCCAAGAATGAATGATATACTGCGTGTCTAATAACGATTTTACATCACCTAACCCAGACCTAATCCAGACTATTTTCGTATTAGAGTAGCCCTCACATGTCTGACTACTGGCTGTCTTATACTACTTGTACAACAATGAATAATATACTGCTTGTCTAATAACGATTTTACGTCACCTAATCCAGACCTAATCCGGACCATTTTCGTATTAGAGTAGGCGCCTAATAATTAAGTTCCTTTTCTCACATGTCTGATCACTGGCTGTCTTATACTACTTGTCCAACAATAATTGATGCACTGCTCGTCTAATAACGATTGTACGCGTCACCAAAGTAATTTAGTCATTGCAATTAAACTGCAGAATTTCGCGTGATTAACATTAACATATCCAAATAATTCAATCCCATAAAATCCGACATTTAAATGCTAATGCACTAAAATATAGCATTGTCCGACCACTGGCTGTCTTACACTACTTGTCCAACAGTAAATGATGCACTGCTCGTCTAATAACGATTTTACATCACCAAAGTAATTTGGTCGGTGCAATGGAACCTGCAGAATTTCGCGTTATTAACATTAACATATCGAAATAATTCAATCTCATAAAATCCGACGTTTAAATGCTAATGCACTAAAGTATAACATTGCAAGAAATTCACTCGTGTACAATACTTGACGTTCAAATAATTCCGGTTGGCAATGTGCTTCAATCAAAACGGTTATTTTGAAATAATGCAAATGCTCTCTGTAGCTTCATAATCGTATTTAATACGTAATTCAGTCCCGTAAAATTGAAATGCTAATGTACTGAAATATAACATTGCAAGAAAATCATTTGTAATAGCTACATATTAAATATATATTAAAAGTGAAATGAAAAGGATCATTTGAAATAATACGAGTGCAGTTATTTAATATTACTTCACAGTCGTATCTGTAAAATAACTCAGTGCTACAAAATTGAAAATGAATGTTCATCCAACGATTGCATAAAAGTTTGTGCCCGATTTGAAAATGAAATTCAATGGTTAAATTTTAAAGAGTACAGCTTCATTAATCAATTATATAATAATAATAATTATTATAATAATAATTATTATTATTATTATATACGGACCGAGGTCCTTTTATACATGGGTTTACAGACGTTTTGTATAACTGATAAAAACAAATAGAAAATAACAAAAATATACAAAAAGAACATAGAAAAAAAAGAAGAGAAAAAGAAAAAAAAATTTCTTAACCTAAAATTTTTACATTCGATGGGGTAAGCGCAGAACTCCACAAATACAGGTACGATATTAGCGAATAATCTCGCGTAATTTTGTTTTGAATGCCTGTAACGTGCCATTAAAAAAATCAATATTATTGTAAAGTGTATTTGATCTCGCAATAATCCGATTTATAGGATTCAGTACTCCATATGAGGATTTGGATTGCGTTGTTTGAAATCCCTCATAATTAACATTCTTTTATAATTGTATGTAAAATATAATTTTTTTTGCACTCCGCCGTACAGTACAGTTCGCGACATCTATGAAAAATCGGGCACGAACTTATGCAATCATCTAATAACATCGCGAAACATTCAATTATTCCGAGTTTGTTAAATTCACGTAAGAAACTCGCTATTTCCCGACAATCTAGATCATTGGAGCGATGTTCGCTGGTGGATGATTATTTCAAACAGATTAATAATACACCGCGTTATCGCGAACGTTAACGAGACGAGAAATTTGCATGCGATCAAAGGACTAAAGCCGATAGCAACGTTCGCGTTTGCAATATGCAGGAGAGACGCTCCGGTCGCGTAAGACGCATAAGCGAAGATCATTCCTGCGTTCCCTTTTCGACGTGCTGAATAATACCGTTGCCAGCGTCTTAAAGAGCAGCCTACGGCGGCGGGCTGCGTGCTCCTTACTCGACAAACAGACACGTAAATAACGAACAGTGCGTTCAGTCGGTTTCCACCCACGCGGAGCACCGAATATCACCGCAGAAATTACAACGACCGCAGAACTCCGCCCGCGTTAACTGTAGCTCTTTTGCCATACGAGAATCTGCAAAACCAAAACCGTCTCGTAACTGAGAAAACACACTTCCTCCTCCATTCCGAGCAAAAGGTGATGCAAACTGTTCTGCATCAGTAGACTGCGGATCTTATGCATTTATGACAAAAATGAGTCGGTGCAATTTAAAATTGCAGATGAATGAAAAGAATGTATGAACGTCAATGTGTTATTTCCAATTGGTTAGGTTCATTAATGGGAAAAAGAAATGTTAATGTGTCTTCTCATTTTTGCAATTGATACAGACTATTCTTATTTTGAATAATGATCCGCGGTCTATTCGTCACTTCAGATTTTACTTGAATCTAGCCTGCATTCGTTCATTTTTCTTCGAACGTGTACGTTCCGATTTTATCAACATCATTTATTGAGAAATATTGTGTGAATATCGCAAAAATTCGTTGGTTTTTTCCTGTTTTCGAAGAGCAAGCGATTCTACATGAAAAACTAAGTCGACCACATAGAATACCATTTTTTCCCTCAAGTTCGCCTGCTCTGCGTTCGTAAGTAGAACTGGTCGGTCATGATCAGCCGCGCCAGACGATTCCCATTCAATAGCACGCGTGTTCGACGAATTTCTAAACTCGATTTTCTCGGAAACAAAACCTCGTATGAAAAATTTTATTCTACATATTTTCAACACTTGGTTATAGGGAAATGTAAATATTGCAAAAATTTGTTCACTTCTTCCTTCATACTCAACGGTCCATGGAAAAGCATTGCAAATTTTTCTTCATAACTTCAGATTTTTTTAAAGTATACATTTTCTGATATTTTTCCGACATATGAAATTTAGTAATGTTGCTAATATTGTTCAATAATCAGCGAGAAACTTGTTGCGGATCATAGAAGAATTTATTCTCTATCGAATGTTCTCTATACAGAAGACTCTAATAAATTATTATTGATAGTATTCTTATCTAAATTCTCATCAAAGTAAAAAGTATTGGTAGATTTTTTAAGCATGATTTTAACGAGTACTACCTCTCATCGATTATTTCGTTAAAACGCCATCTTGAAGCGTTCAGGTACCGTTCACATTCTCCGCGAGTTTTACAACATCGTTAAACGTTAAATTTCTAAACGCAATTTCCCGAGGAGCATCATTAAAAGTCCCGGGACAGGAAGAATGATTATTTAAAGTAATAATGTTCATTTGAAAAAGTCGGGAGGGCGAAAGTTTCGTCGTGACCGTGCTCTTATTTATATTACTCACCGTTTCGAAGGATACGCTCGTAATCGCAAACTCCGTTTCCATAAAAGTTCAAGGGAATCGTGTCCAATCTGTTGCAAGTCCCGCAAAGTTTAATTAACTATGAAAAAGATCTCGTCCGACTCTATGAAAATTTCCCACGTAAAACTTCTTCCGCGGGATTGTTATAAACGGTTCGTCCTATTGACACGAACTTCTCCAGAGAGTGAATTACGAAATCATTTTATTACCGACGGACATGGATCTGTTTTCCAATAGGAACTTTCGGAGAGAGAGCCAGACGGGGAAAACTTTTTTCCGGTCTTCGTTGGATTCCGCCTCGATGAGTTCCTTCACTTCCGCCGGAAGTGAGGGGATATAGGAACCATAGATCCATAAAGATCGCCGATCGATTCCGCCGCTTCGACGAGCTGCCTATCGAACAATTTTTACGAGCTCACGTCCGCGCGTTTACCACGAGAACCGATGTTTTATTCGCCGACATCACTCGGATTGTTCGTCGGGAAACCATAGCCGACTTTTCAAAAATTCAAACGCTACGTTAACGTGATTTTAGTCCTCAATGAATTTTAATAGAGTGTTCATTCTTCGAACGCCTTTTGATTCGTTTTTATTCCGATTCTGTTTGAAAATGAAATTTCTTATCTTTAGCGTTCCTCATTTTGTTCTTCCATGTAGACTTTTCTATTGTAATTTTCTAATTCTTTCCTGCTGGTTCTCTTTTATTGCAATTTCACGTTATCGAACTTTTTTAGTTTGTTCTTTTTGTTTTCTTTCCCTATGTTTGTGTTGGTACGTGTACAATGTACAATGAAAACATGTTGTTACCATGATGATACTACCGATGTTTACATTAACACTAAACCCACCACCACCGGTCAAAATGACTGGTTCCAGATTTATTATTTTACAATTATTGAAATAATGAAAATGATTTTGTAAGAATTGATTGTATAAATATCTTTAGTAGAGCACGTATTATAATTGGAGCCGCATAAAGTCTAGATAAAATCAATCTTGTCATTTTTGTAGGGGAACATGTAACAGTTACTTTTAAGGCTCGGTAGGTTTAGTGTTAACCCTTTCGACCTAGAATAATTCCATTGTGTATGATTTTGTTCATTTTATGGATATGAAATTGATATAATACCTCATATAATACTTAAATGTGTAGTAATTGATTAAACACCACCATATTTAATAATGTAAGCAATATTGTCAATAATGGTATAAAAATTTAATCACCTATTGACGAATAAATTTCTACTTTACTTGTTAATCGCAATTAACAATTAATCTCCTAGTTTAGTCGTTAATTGCGGTTAATGATTAATTACTTATTAATCGATAATTGTGGTTAACGATAAATACTTATTAATCGCTAATTGCGGTTAACGATTAAATACTTATTAATCGTTAATTGGGAATAACGGTTAAATTTCTACTTTAGTCGTTAATTGCGATTAACGATTACATTCCTTTCGTCAATCGGATAATTGATTAATGATTAACTACTGAAATTTCGAAATGAAATACGGAATCAAAACTATATGAATACTGAAAAAATTGTGAACTGAGTTTAGGTGTATTGTCATTTGGTCTATAATACAAAGTTTACGTGCTTTTATGTTTTTTTCGTTGATTTAATCAACGATTGACGATTAACATTATCAATCGATTGAATCAATCGTCGATTTTTCAATGATTACCTTTTTCAATCGTACACATTAATCAATCAATCTTGATTAAAATTTTAATCAATTAATGCCTAACTCTGCTCTGAGTCACCCCTTGACTGCTGAGGGTTACATTTAATAAGATGATCTTTGTTATTAATGAGAGCAGAAATTGATGAGTTACAAAATTGAAAGATAAAGCTGAAATATAAATATAAAGCTGAAAGATAAAATGAATATTTTATTTCTCATCTTAAATGTATTACTAAAAATCACATTAAAAAAAGAGAAATTTTGATTTCGATTATGTCAAATGTCGATCTGACTGCATCTGCTGTCTTGCCAAACGTGAACAAATAAAACAGGAAGGAAATATTATTTTCGTCCCTGAAGTCCACAGTGTCGAGATGCGACACTCGCACACAAATAAAATGACTGGTAAGTTTACAATTCCTACGGTTCCGTAAAATATTGTTTGACATAAACCGCGCAGCATGCAGCCGAGTTCCGGCCGCGGACAAAAATCATCTTCGGACTCGTCCCCGGTCGAGAACACTCGAATAAAGTCGTCCGGAAGCCCGTGAAATATTCATGCGCCGCTTCCGTCGAGGCGACCCGGAGGCGTCTTTGAGACAATATTCTTTATTTACTCGGAAGTCGCGACCCGTGATGTGCTACGATTCTCGCGGAGAACAGAGGAAAAAAGTCGATGAACGCGGTACCGGGGAACAACTGGATATTTTCGCATCATACCTGGAAGCGTGTCATCTGTGCGCCCGATGAAACTGAACGACCGACAACACCGTGAAAATGTAAAATGGAGAAAAGTTCGGAGGTGCGGGGACTGAAAACATTCGGAGAGCTAGGTGGACAGCCGTCTACTTTATTTTTCTATTATACGCGTCCGGAGTCTCCGACGGAATAAACCGAAGGACGTTGATGGCGAGTGAGAAACCGCCTCGAAAGTGGCCAATAAAATTTGTTTGCGCTGAGCTACCGTGCTCGAGGAAATGAACTTTGAATATTTATCTGAAACTCATGCGCGGCGACGTCATACATAGTTCGGCTCGCGGCGGCCATTGGGGGACCACTACAGGGTGGCACAAAGAAAATGCTGCAGATTTGCTTTCATATTAACCACTTTGTTCTCTTGGACCTTGTTCTATTTGTTATCTCGCGACGCCGATACTGTTTGTATAATGTCACAGACGAGTTATCCCGCGTCGCAATGGGTTACCCTTAACTCACCGACAGTCATTTCATCGACAAACGTTTTCATTGATACCGAGTTTCACCGACAATTGTTTCAACAACAATTTATAATTGTTGATGTAGATTGTTATTTTCATTCAGCTAGTGACAATGTCCTTACATGCGTGTAGTTATCGGTACTCAATAATATATCATGACATCTATTGGGTTGGCAAGAATGTCCAATTTTTTTATTCAAGCAATGGACTTTAATGAATAAGATATTTTCCCTTTTGTTCGATGATCTTTTACCAAAAAGAATAAATAAGAAAATACTTTATTGATGAAAGTTCATCGCTTGACTAAAGAAATTCGGTTTTATTTCACCTTAAAATACCGAAATTACTTTCTTGCCAACCCAATATATTTATTTCCTTGCAGAGAGATATAGCAATGCTACTGATGTACCAGTAATTGTTGTCAAGTATTAACAATTTCTCTTTATTCAATTTCGCTTTATAAGTAGACTGAGGATCTTATGCATTTATGCATTAAGACAATTTAACAACGCCCATATGTTATTCTCGATTTATTAAAACTGTTGAAAATAGAAAGAAAGTTCTATATGGCTTCTGTGTCCTGCAATTGATGAAGACAATTTTTATTTTGCATAAAGATCCGCAGTCTATTTATAAGTTACAGTTTTTTATTACATAAATTTTTGGTGAAACTCGGTATCAATGAAAACCATCTAAACCACCTAATAGATGAAGTCTAAAAGGAATCAATGATTGCCACCTGTACAATTACGAAAACCATCCGCCTTCTCAGTGTTAAAATACAAGAGTATAAGCCAAACGGTTTTGGTCGAATTAATATGTATTATCTTTTCTATGATTTAATACAGTTAAGAAAAGTTTACACGTAATCAGAAAGTTCCAGCGAAGCGACTTCGAACGGTGTCAACTAAAAACAATATCGTGAGCGTGGTAGGTGACTCGGTAACAGAATTAGGGTGATTCCCAAAAGTATTATTTGTTATTTTCCGGGAAAAGAGAGTTCGTTGTTTGTTCCGGTCACGATAAACTCATTAGTAGGATTATATAACTTTTTCCAGTTGTGCGTCGACTGAGCAAAATCTCGAGCCCGTATAATTTGTAACTTCTGCAGTCTCGGTTACATTTGATTCAGGCTCGTCCGGGAGAAACTTTTTTCACTGTCAAACATAGTTTTCTGGCACAAGCAACTTTTTGCTCGTGTTGCATTGGTCAAACGAGTCCTTACAAGCCCTTCATCAAATAATATTATTATTAAAAATATTTGTTAACGTAGTTAACAGTTATACATTTTATAAGACATATCATTTGCTAGGAAACTTGTAGTAGGGATGACTTAGACTGCGAATCTTTACGCATTTAATGACAATTTTGGAAAAATATTAAAATATTATAAGAAATATCATTTGCTAGGAAACTTGTAGTAGGGATGACTTATACTGCGAATCTTTATGCACTTAATGACAATTTTGGAAAAATATTAAAATATAAAGTTCGATAGAATTGAATGCGATACTTATTTATTTTCAATCTACAAAAAGTACGAAGACTATTACCAGTGAAAATAGGATATTATTTGATTCCACTTTCTTAAAATCTGTCCACAAAAACCAGACAACAAATTAATTTGAAATTAATTTCATTTAGTTTGATTAATTTTTCATTTAGTTCGTAGGAAATATTTCTTTCCCTCGCACGATTTTTATCTGAATAATTCACGAAGTCTAATGAAGACATTTTACAGTTCAGTAATCTGATAAGATATACACACAAATGTTAAATAAATAAAAGAGAACAGATCAGATTCGACTCGAACGCGGAAAATTGATTCGCTAGAGTGCTGAGCTCGTATAGCGGATCAATTGAGGTCCTTTAATATCGTGTAGAGGGAGAGCCCCGAGTCGCTTGACGCTGGAATAAAATTCGAGAATCAGTTCTCGTAACATCCTTAAGCTTGCACTACCGCGACAAATGCATCTCCATTACGTAGCCGTCATTCCCAGCGTTAAGTACAAAGTTTTCGACGTAAGTTTAAGCGAGGTTGCAAAGCTGCCGCCCGAGTACCGGCCAAGTTTCAAGTAGGACCGAGCCGGAGGAAGTCGGAGTGGCGCAGATGTTGGTTCGTTGACGGTTTTCCCGTGATTTTTCTTCGTTCTCGCGACGATTGTTCGCGAAGACCCGACGCCCGTCTTCGTACAAAGGACTCTCGTAACAATCGACTTCGATTGAGCTCGAGAAAACGACGGATAAATGCGCGATGAGGCGCGGGCGCGTTCCAACTATAATAAAAAGATGCTCGTGACAAGTTTTCTTAACGGCACATTTCTTAGCGTTCCATTTAATAGGCGAACGTGAACGTCTAACCTGATATTTCATAAAATCATCACAGATATTCACGGGTAATCAAACTTGAATCTCTGGAAGCCTTAGAAATGTCTTTTGTCATAACTAGACTGCGGATCTTTATGCAAAATAAAAAATGTTTGCATTGATTGCAAGACACAGGAGCCAAATAGAAAATTCGTTTTTCTTTTAATTGTCTTATTAAGCTGAAATTAATACACTGATGTCCTTAAATCTTTGTAATTCGTCCACTGCTTTAAATTGCACATGCCCATTTTTGTCATAAATGCATAAAATCCGCAGTCTAGTCATAACGCACAAGTGTATTACTTGTCTGGTTAGGGATGGACTATTCTACTTTCCTGGAATTGACGTTCTTCAATCAGATGTACGACTTTTAACTGACTTATATCACTTACAGTGCTTGTCTGGCGACAAACGGGCTCATTCTGCTTCCATAATAATGAAATGCCGTGCGATATTACGTATACAGGGTGTCCCAAAATTACCTTAGTTTAATGAAATGGGAGGTTCCCGAGATCATTTGAAGCGACATTTTCCTTTGCAAAAATGTTATCCGCGGCTTTGTTTAGGAGTTATTAACGAAAAACACGGACCAATCAGAGCGCGACCTAGACGCGAGTTGGCACAGTCGGCCCGGCGCGCCAACTGTTTATTGGCCGACTGTGCCAACTCGCGTCTAGGTCGCGCTCTGATTGGTCCGTGTTTTTCGTTAATAACTCCTAAACAAAGCCGCGGATAACATTTTTGCAAAGGAAAATGTCGCCTCAAATGATCTCGGGAACCTCCCATTTCATTAAACTAAGGTAATTTTGGGACACCCTGTATAAATGTTCTCATAGTGCCTGTTTGGCAATGAACACTATGAAAATATTTATCTGTCAAGGGCAGTGTTGCAATACTTGTCTGACAATGAGTAGTCTCGCGCTACTTGTCCAATAATAAACGATCATAAATAATACAATGAACGATTTTGTGCTGGTTGTGTGATAATTGATCACACTACGATCTAGCACTACTTGTTTGGTAAGTTCTCGATTTTTTAGGAGACGCGGTGACGCAATCGCGCTTCCTCGAAGGCCGCGGCCTCCATTATCATTATCCACGTCCACTTGGCCGGAAATAAAATTTTCAACGCGGCCGCCCCTCCCCTCCCCAAACTCCCAAGCTACCAATTTTCCCGTGCGCGCCTGTCTCGTTCCCTCATCCATCTTTATCGTTTAAGAATTTAAGACGCGTGTGTGTTGTATCGCGGATGCCTTTAAAAATTTCTGTTCCCGTTACAATCGGGAAATTAAGGGCATTCTTTCTTTCCTGAATTCTAAATGTCATCGCGACCGTCCCAGTTTCCCGGCCGTTCGCTCGCGTGTCGCTAAAACACTCAAACACCTCCTGCACCTTTGTATCCCGCTGTCACGGGCGTTGATTTAATCAACCCCTTTCGCGAATTTATCTTCCGCGAAATGGACGCTCGTTTGACTTTAAACGGTACAAAGTTACAATTAGCAAAATTTAATTAATCGCCGCGACCCGCGCGCGGGCTGCCGAGAGTTTCGATTCGCTGAGCTTCACGGCAGTCTTCGTAATTGCGGATTACGCGGCTCATCAAAATCATCCGTTTGTCTATCCGGACCCTCCAGTAACCTGTTGACAGTCGGCCAAGCGTGGCTAATCAGTCGTCACGATTAAAAAATGAATTTTTACGGTAATGTATATTAAAATGAATTTTTACAATAATGGATATCAAAATGAATTTTTACAATAATGTATATTAAAATGAATTTCGTGATTCATACATTGTTCATTCTTAGTCAAACAATTTTTAATGGAAAACTGAGGTAGCACTTTTGATTTAAACGGCAAATATTAAGAATTCCTGATATAGAAAATCAATTTTTATTGCTTCTTATTTATATTTCAATCAAGGTTGTAAGTATTCATAACAGAGTTCCACATATGACTGTCAGAAAATGTGCCAATGACTGTACTATTTGTCTTACGATTACTATTAGCTTATAATAATAGAAAGTTAACCTCGTTTAAACATTTGAAAAAAAGATAAAAAGATTGTTACTACGATTTTGGCTTAGGGTGCCAATCATTGTACAGTTTATCTGCAACGTTGTTAATTTAATCATTATTAACATGTAAATTAGTCGTTATTGACATAGGAGCTAGCCATGTTAGTCAAACAGGTATACAAAGTATACGAGGCCATTAATATGCAACTGCTTAAGCATTTAAAATACATATAAAACGAAAATATAATGTATGAAGTACCCGTATAGATAAACTGTTATAACATGTGTATGCAAAGTGCAATGAATACAAAATAAGTACAGGATCATCCATGAAGAATTCTTTAGAAGTAAAAAATAACGCGAAAAAGACACCTCCTAATGGAAGATCCTTTATATTAAAAATATTCCATAACAACAAAGCCTCCATCATCCCGAATATTTTCAGTAACCAATATCAAGTTTTACGAAATAAACGAACCCGCACAAAACGCACAAACGTGAGCCATATTCGATGAATGACGAGATTTGATACTATACTAAATTGTATAAAACAGCGATAAAACAAATGGAATATCCAGCGAAATAAATAGAGAGTGCTGAATCCTCTAAAGACGTAAATAAATTTCTTTGCAGCAACCGTTTCACTACGCCGTAAAACCGCGCGTTTGCATGGCATCCATAGTTTAATTGTAATACTGCTGGCTTGCACGATCTTCGCGATTTGTCCGGCGAACGATTCGGTGTGCCCGTTTCCCGGGAAACTTTCAGAGCCGTTTTCGCCGAAGCAGAACAGTTTCATGGAGTTTTCAGTGAATGAGGTAGCCGAGCACTGATTCACTTCAGGGTTTTTGGCCGGCCCGGCGACGGTAACGTGTCCTTTCACGGGATTACCGGCAAACAGACGAGCAGAAAACCGCCCTCCCCCCCACGCCCCAAGTAAAACGTTGCCTTCGATGTGTTTTTCTCGCGGCCGTTCTTTTGCTCCATATTCTCGTTAGCGGCATGGCATCGAGAGAGAATCATTCAATGCACTAACAACCTCGTGATTGAAGTAAAAATTTGTCAATCTTTGATACGATTTTTAATAATTAGACTGCGGATTTTATGCATTTTTAACGAAAATAGGTGTGTGTAATTTAAAACAGTAAACACATTAGGACAATTTAAGAACATCCATATGTTATTTTTCACTTTATTAACATTGTTAAAGACAGAAAGAAATTTTTATGTAGTTTTTGTGTTTTGTAATTGGCGAAGGAAATTTTTATTAAGCATAAAGATCCGCAGTCTATTGATAATACATTTAACATGAGAAGTAAAATATTCCTACGAATCATAACATAATCGCTTTATCTTTCACTTATAATTTTGTAACCTATAAAGTTCTGCTCTTATTAATAATTTAATATAAATTCATAAAATCGCGACAGTATCGTGTGTGCGTGTGTGTGAGTGTGTCACGTCACAATAACATTGCCATTTTCATTGTACACAGCGCACCCCCGCAAGAAAAGTGACACAACTCAAAAATGCAGCATTTGAGAAAAATCAATTTAAAGAATACTATAAAACTTATACATATTTTTCAATGACATAACCTCAAATTCCCATTTTTTGGCTTGTGTCACTTTTCTTGCGGGGGTGCGACATACCAACGCAAACATAGGAAAAGAAAGTAAAAGACCCAAACTAAAAAAGTTCGATAACGTGAAATTGCAATAAACAGAGAACCAGCAAGAAAGAATTATAAAATTGAAATAGAAAAGTCTACAAGCAAGAACAAAATGAGGAACACTAAAGACAAGAAATTTCGTTTTCGAACAGCATCGGAATAAAAACGAATCGAAAGGCGTTCAAAGCATGAAATGCAAAATTTTTGGTGCCAGAAAATGAAATTCGACCAATTAAAAGAGGTGACTTGTGGTCCAGAGGGCTAACTCGAAGAGTGTTTTTGATAAAAGATTTTGATGTTGGTTGCTTTATAACTTAAAATAAAAATATAATACCAAATATTATTTAATGTCGATATATTTGTTGATGCATTAAATGTACAGTTCAATGATTCGTTGCGCGGATTTGCCGAGTTTGCAGATTTTTCATAAGAAACGCGATATTGGAGAAAACATTGCGTTCGAAAGAGGCGAGCGAGTGAAAAACGCGATTCCATTAGGATAAGAATGTGGAGCCCGCATTCCCAGTATTCCCCGCTAACTTTATGCTAGTTTTTGCCCCGGTCGCTGAGACGAGGACCGTCAACCCAAGCAGGTGGGGTTCTTGTCGCTGTCAAATGCAAGATTATCCTTCCTGCTTCTGTGTCATTTGAAGCGCTCGTGCATCCGCAAGGGCCAGAAATATTATCATTTTTTGCTGGGATTCTGCTTTACGTTGTGCTACGTTATAGTCGGGCACAGGAGAATATTTACGTAATACCGGAATAATTGCAGTAATTACATTTCCTCTTCGTTTCTTACATCCGTACGAATGTTTTGTTGCAGAAGATCGAAGTGAATTGATCAAAAATTGTATTCGTTACGACTCAACTAGCAAAAATAAGTAAACTCTTTTAATGTTTCTACAATTTTATATTCATTATATATACTCACGAAATAGTGGAAGGATTCAAAGAATTTTATTATCAATTTATGAAAATGATTGAAAGAAGAAATACTTTCATTTTGCACTAAGATCCGCAGTCTAATTATGACCGTAACGATCAGCAAATAAGTATCACCATAATTTTATTTTATATAAACTGCTATAAAACAAATACGTTTAGTTAAAGCATGTTCAATTTTTGTGTTGAAATGATTAAATTTATAGAAAGATTAATGTCAGTTCTCAACGAGAAATATAAATAAACCGAATCACACACGTACAATGTACTAAAACCAGTAACGCCGACAGAAACGAGTATTCGTTGTGATCAATAATAAGCAGACGCGACGAACAGGAGCGTCAGGAAATTGAATTCGATTGAAAGAAGAACATAGAAAGAAGAATGACTTGATTATGAGAAGCCAATTATGTTCGAGATGGTGTTGGACAGTACGAACGGGAGCAGTCGAGAAAATGAAGTTTTCGAGACAAGCGAATGAAAATGGAGAATATAGAAGGGGACAGCATCCGTTTCCTCGAGGAAGAATTTCAAACGTTAAAGAATTTATACATATCGCCCGAGTATCGGTACGTTGACAAAAAAGCAGATAAAACTGTATCAGACAGAAGTTTGGTTTCAACCATTACGTGGTGTGTATAATTTTATTTCGTGTGGAGGTGCGTAGGAGATTTGTAGTTCAACTTTCTTTTTTAATGGAACCGCATACTTTTTAACTCATACTTATCAACGATTTTGTTATTCAACGTCATAAGCGTAAAAAAGGATGAAAAATATAAATTCACTGTGAATGCTGACGTAATGAGATATTCTCAGCTTTGTTAACACTAAACCTACCGCCACCAAAATGACCGGTTTCACAGATTTTTTATTTTAAAATTATTGATATGATAAAAATGATTTCTTGAGCCACACAAAGTCTGAATAAAATCAATCTTGACATTTTTATAAGGGAACATGTACCACAGTTACGTTTAAGGCTCGGTAGGTTTAGTGTTAATGAAATCAAACCGGTAATTAGACTGCGGATTTTTACGCATTTATGAAAAAATTGGCTGGGTGGAATATAAAATAGTGAAAGACTAGAGAAATTTACGAATATTATTATGGTGTTTTCGATGTAGAAAATCTATTAAGAGATGAAATTAATTTTTATCTAACTCCTGCTGTCCACACAATCGTTGCACAACATTTTCATTTTGCATAAAGATCCGCAGTCTACTGATAATACGTTGTGTATACAGGGTGTCCCAAAATTCCTTCAACAGCCGGAAATGGGAGGTTCCTGAGATCATTTGAAGCAACATTTTCCTTTGCAAAAATATTATCTACGGCTTTGTTTAGGAGTTATTAACGAAAAACACTGACCAATCAGAGCGCGACCTAGACGCGAGTTGGCACAGTCGGCCCGATGCGCCAACTGTCTATTGGTCGACTGTGCCAACTCGCGTCTAGGTCGCGCTCTGATTGGTCCGTGTTTTTCGTTAATAACTCCTAAACAAAGCCGCGGATAACATTTTTGCAAAGGAAAATGTTGCTTCAGACGACGTCAGGAACCTCCCATTTCCGGCTGTTGAAGGAATTTTGGGACACCCTGTATATCTTTCTGTTTTGAACCGTGTTATTTCAAATACAAGGAAGAAAAAGGGACGTGTGTATTATTTAGCAAATTAGAAAAATTAGGAAGGAGGGTGATCGCAAAGCAGCTGGGATAATTGTAGTACAGCAAAACACCGTCGGCGGTCTCGTTCGAAAACGGCAAGGATGCAGCCCGGTGGTTGACGAGTAACATTTGAATAACGTTCGTTGCGTGTTTCACGACTCCGCCATCAGCTATTACAGCACGGAACACACACAACACGGATTCATTTACGTGGGGCGCGGCAAAAACTCTTGCTAAAATCCAGCGATAGTACGACGGTTTTCGACAAAAGAAACGCGGAACCGTGAAACTAACCGCAGGCGCACAAGAGACGAATACCGAGGAAGACCGGAAATTTCCCCATATTTTTCAGGCGGAATTTCAAGAAAGCGCGGTCGAAAACGTATTCCACTCCAGAACACAATATTTTAGGCTAACTTCCGGGCCTTTTTTCACCGTTGAACTAGAATACCTTTCATCGTCAGACTTTAGTGCGCACTTTCATCTGTGCTCCGGCGGAGTCCATAAATTGTTGAACAATGGGAAAACCAATTTTCAGCCTGATATAAGCTGTCTAGTGCTCGTTATAATTTTGCAATCATTATTAAATCTTCATTTCTTTTTTCGGTAAGTTTCGAATGCATAAAAATCTTGTATTTAAAGACGAGATCTGTAAAGGAACAGAGACGCAGACATTTTTAAATTGCCGACATGATTGATGGTAATCGCACGCTAATTACATCGCAATACTAAGCAAGCACTATTCAAACGAGTCCATAATTTCACTCTGCCTCGTCGGAATTGCGATATGAATAAGATTTGGTATTCGAAAATCTGTTTTTGCCGGGCGCAGGCGAGTAAATGACGCTTCATTCTGCCGCGATTAAACTTTTACGGTGGGGATTTCTTCTCGGGATCATTAAATCGACTATCTCGTCGCGACAAAATTTATGCTGCCTCAACAGTTCCCATTTTCTACGGGAATATGTTCATTTCGCGAATAAAATTCCGTAACGGTGGGAATAATATTTAATTTACCGCGAACGATCGATAAAAAAGAAGTCTTGTACGTCGTACACACAGTTTTAGCGCCATCGTAGTCGGTTGCGTCGCGTCGTTCGCGATTGATTAATTCGTCGTTGAACATTTCAGCAGAATTTCCGCGACGACAAGGACGACGAGGAGGAGGCGGCCGCCTCGGCGCTAGCGCGCTGTTTATTAACTTAAAACTCGCGATAAATGGATCCGGCGATATTACATTTCCACGCACTGTAACGGTAACGCGGACTTTATTGCGATCTCCGTTAGCATACTCCGGCTCGTAACCATTTTTATTACTTAATTTTACTGCCGGCGCCCCGGCCCGAGCTTGTTAAACACTCGCGAGCGGTCTGGTCCTTTTATGGCAACGCGCGAATTCGGAAATCTTCGCAGTACTTGTCTGACGATGATACAAACATATGAACAAACTCATAATATAGGGACTTCCATTAAGAAGTGTTATTTTAAATAATTAAAAAAACGCACGGTTTTACATTCATAATTCTTTTAACTATTTTACTAACCACGTGTCGAGGAGTGACAACTCGAATCTTGACAAATAAAAAGTAGCGTTCAAATATTTCCCCGACAGCATTTCATAAAACACAGTTTAACATCATACAGTGTCTTCCATTAGCAAGTGTTATTTTAAATTATAATAAACGCACGGTTTTCACAATTTATAATTCTTTTAACTATTTTACTAACCACGTGTCGAGGAGTGACAACTCTAATCTTGACAAATAAAAAATAGCGTTCAAATACTTCCCAGACAGCATTTCATAAAACACAGTTTAACATCATACAGTGTCTTCCATTAGCAAGTGTTATTTTAAATTATAATAAACGCTGTCTTTTTACAATTTAAAATTTCGTTTACAATTTTACTAATCACGTGTCGAAGAGCGACAACTCTAATCTTGACAAATAAAAAATCTCTCTAGTTGTCTGGAAAAAGATGGACTCGTACTACCCGTATTTTTTGTACCTATACTTTGCTGTACATATTCTATAAGCTTACACGCAGTAAATAAATAAAGTAGACCAGTCTAGTCACGGAGCGAAACACATTTTGTTCGATTCAACGTAACCGTATATGATGCAAACGCGTAAAATCTGCAGAGCAGTTGTGCGCGCAGCGGATACAAACACCAACAGCGGCGAACAATGGATAGCGTGGCTGGTGACGCGCCATTGGTGATATCTAATTATATCATCGGTCGGCATTTCATTATTTTATTGCCTCATAACGAGCCGCCAACCCGTGCATTGTTAACGAGCGTTTCACGTTTCGGACGAGTCCGAGGTTACACGTCACGAACACAACGATTTTCACCGACAGCTGCCTGCCGGAAGCCGCGAAAACGCGTGTCCAATCGAAGCCACAGGATTCCGCGGGTGTTGCAGAACCGGAAGTGTCCTCGGCAACCGGACTGCTCCAGCGAGAACAACTGAAACTGTTTCGGAAAGTTCGCATCTTCTTCCTCGGTCATTTTACGACCATTAGACTTTAATAAATAAATTAAATTAATGTCTACAGTTCTCTCAATTTGTATAAACGTTCATCGTTAAGCCACAATAAGAAGACAGTTGGAACTTCACTGTTTTGTTTCAATTTGCTCGAGCCAATTCGACAGTTTCCACGGATACTGAATAAATATTGAGGAATAACATAAATTCGTTCGATCGCAAATATATTCTCATTTGAACGAATTGTTGCGATCCGATAATCTCTACATCGTTTCATTAGTTGTAAACCACGTGGATAATCGTGAATATTTTTGAATCTACCTCGTCTTGCCATAGGTTGTCATTATTTACAAAATTATCTATTTAACATCGAAGGGCAAATTAAGCTGTTGCAATGAGGGATGAGAAAGGATTTAAAAAATATGTAACATGGTTGCTAGTCTCCCAAACTTCTTCGTTCTTTCCTCCGCGTAAAACTCTTGTAAAATTTCGAATTAGCGACGACCTAATTTTTAGTAACTCCGAATAAATAAAAATATTACGAAGATAGTGTGTGTGGGTGTGCTTGAACAAGCGAAAGAAAAGTGTGCTTACGAGCTGTTTATCTCCGAGCATATTTTACGAGAGTTTTTGAGCAACGTGACCTTAGAAGTGGTCCATGGTTTATTTAAGAAGATTTTCGAGAAAGTTCAAGGGAAGTCTTGAAATTTTGAAATAGCACTTACGTCCTGTGTGTACTCCAACGCTTCCATGGAAGCTTGTATTTTTTAGTCGACGGTGATCTGCTCGGGAAACGTAATTAATCTCCAGATAGAAATTCATTGTATAATTGTGGCGATGCTACCGTAAGCTGCAATAGCAAAGAAATTCAGGAAAATATACATTCAAGCATGCCAGTGTATGAGAAATGTTCAACATTTTGGCATTACTTTGGCAAAAATGAATTTATCAAATTATCGTTACTAAATATAATATATAGGGTAACTGCACCAGTGAATGAACATTTAAGAAATTATTGAGGAAGATATTTAATTTAAAAAAAATATGTGAATTAAAGGAATTTCATATATATGCCAAATGGCTCCCTATACTTCATTTGTCAAAAATAAATGACCACAAATAAAATGAAATTATTATTATTTTTCTTTATTAAACGTTAAATAAAAAATATAAAAAATACCAGTTAATGAACACTACATTCTTAGTCTCAGGCTTAAAATTTGTTGAAATATACAATAGCGTTCCTTTACTGGTGCAGTTGCCCTACTATGACATTAAAATTACTATTGATTTGATGCAATAACAGTATGGAAACTTAAAGGGTGTATCCACAATTCACAAAAATGAATTCATCAAATAACAATTTGCATCTTTCACTTTTATATTGCACGGTCAGGATAAAAATACAAAAATCATCCGAGATGTTAGCATAATCTTTCTTGCATCGTGTTCCACATATCAGAGTAATCTGTACACATAAGTGCATAAAGTCCACAGTCTAACGACGAGCCAGTATCAGCTTCCATTTCGGAAGCCAAGGCCTTAGCCTGCGATCGGCTAACTGAGATAACAAAATAAAATATATGTGCACGTTCTAAGTGCATTTGCCGGTTTCATCGCGCGTGTTCACGATCCGCGGGTCTCTCCCAATTTGAATACGCGGTTGGCCTTAACCAGATAACCGGCGGAGATCCGCAAACGAATCCAGAATGGTTTCCGTAAATTCGCTGCTCGCGGGCCAGGATCGTGCACCCGCCGCTCCCGGGTAATTACGTTGAAATATTCCCATAATCGCATCGCGGGAACACCGACGGCGTGGCGGAAAGTGACGGGGCTTCGTGCTTGCTCCGCGATTTCTGCGAAAAGTTCGATCCGCGACCGCTACTTCTAGATTACGATCGCTCGCCTCTCGAACCAACTTTCCCTCCACCATTTTATTTTTAACGGAACAGACACACGGTAACCATAAAAATTCGAATGAAAGCCTCGGAAAATAAACTTTAATAATGCGTCTATTGTTCTTGAATGATCCTTTTGTTGGCCTATGTGAATTTAAAAAAAAATGGCCCATTCTTGTTAATCAATTTTTCTTTTATAGAATGATTTGCGGGATTTTTAAAGAAAATAGCCCATATAGTTGTTAGTCAATTGTAGTGTTTTAAAGAATGTTTATTATTTACAGCCGAGATATAGCAAGGTAAAGGAAAAATGGAAACTGTGCATATTTTAAGCATATTTTCAGAAACACCTGGTATATCGAAATGTTAATGAAATTGAAGAAACTCTTTCTATTGCTTCCTTGCACAGGATTATACGATAATTTTTTCGCTATCTGGAGCCAGTTAAAGTTGAAAAGCTAACATTTACTTGAATGTTGAATAACTCGAATAAAAAAAATTGCACAATAATCGACAACCACACATTTTACACAGGAAAGATAGCCCTTCCAAACGATATTAACGCGATTTATCAAAACAATTTGTTGCACCCCGTGTGAAGTTACAAAGTTGCATAAAATTTTTGTTAACCGTCGATGTTGTCTTTATCTCGCTTTAACTTCGTAGAAAAACAACATACCAAAGATTTGAAACAGAGCATCTGAATTTAGATGTTTCACGCTTCCAAACCATTGTTTAACGATATCGGTACAGCAATTTTGGCCGGAGTTATGATCATGTAAAGTGTGGTAGCAATTTTTCGGGTTCGCAGAGGTGATCCCTTAATTCTTTTGAGGAGTGTATATAGAGAACAGGAAAACAAAAATATATTGACATACAAAATTTTCTATCAATTTCAAAATGGTGTTTTTACTATTCATATTAATCAATCAATTGGTACTTCAAGTTAAATATTTTTGGAACATCTTGTTGCGAAACTGATGCTAAAATAATTCACTAAAACTGTGAACAAAGCTATTTATTTTTTACCCTCGGCAGTGAATTATTTCCTCCATCGTTGCTCCCGCCAGGTCTTATACTCTATGAAAGGTCAATTTAGTTTTTCCGTCTCTCTCGGCTTCATTCGTTTGCTTTTTTTACGAGCTTCAGTTATTAAACACCGGCGTGTTACCAGTCTTGACCCCGTATTTTATCGGAGGCTTTCTTTTTCTCACGAAACCCTTTTACGCGAACAGCTATATTCCTTGGAAATAGACCAACGCATACCTAAGACTTCTTCCAAAACAGTTGTAGGTGTATCCACGGCTGCAAGGCAAAACCGCGCGAGCAACATTTTCAAGAAAGTCGAGCTTACCTCCTAATTAAAGTACAAAAGCTAGAATTTCTGTTCGCCGGGAGAAGAAGCATCGAAGAAGCCTTTTCTTCGCAACATAGGAATTCTAGAGCATTGAAGTCCTCCGTCTGACATTTCTGAAACGTACACCCTTTAATACGTGTTTCTAATTCTTCCTCGGAAAACAAAGATCTTTGCTTTTAACCCAAGGATTGCTGTTTATATCAATGGAAAAATACATTCGGATAAAATGTTTATTTGTCAACATCTTAAATAAACTTTACTAACTTCCTGGCCTTTCAGTATTAAATAATAGTATTAAAAGATCGGAATAAATCCACCTCGCAAAATCTCATGCATGCAAAATAAATTTTATATCATTTAGAAAGGAATACAATAAAAAATCGGTGAGGTGCACCCTTTTCTGTATAATTACCAATTAAAAATAATTTCGAAAAATAACAATGTGTCTAACACTTCAAGAATGAATAATTCTGACGTCGTTAACCCATTGCACTCTGAATTATTTTTAAATTTTATTGCCAACAACACCCTACTATTTTAAGTAATTTGAAATTTACTTCTAAGGACAGTTCCTTGACTGCTACTTATTTTGAACAATTTCGTTTACTAATTATATTAAATACAGCTCTCTCAAACTTTGTTGCAATTTATATTTATGGAACTTATATTTGTTTTTAACTAAAAAATAAGAAATTAAATAAATAAAGGAAGAACCAAATACATACAAAAACCTGTTTCATTTTTCTTTCAAAAGTTTTACATCAAAGAATTAGATGTATTGAAATTGATTAATTTTTAAGAAGCTATTATTTTTGCCACAGGCAGCTTATAGGGAAACGGAGTGTCCCAAAATTTTTATTTGAATAACATTTTTGCCCAACTCTGCCTCGTTTGTGGAAGGTGTGACAGTGGTATTAAAAGGAATAGAACAGTGTGCTAAATAACTTCGTCCAATATTCGGCGTCCATTAGCGGGGAAACAGCGGGCCAAGCAACAAGCCAAACACAGCTAGACGGTTGAACACTTGTCGAAGGGAAACGATCAGTAATTTATAACGTTCACCTGGTCGTCCATTCGGCAATCTATTTCTGGATTTGGGAAAACAAATAACCCAGTGGGTCAATAATCGCGCGTAGTAGTGGACATTCGACAGAATGGACACATTCCCGGTAACAGGGAGGCACTGAAATCGATACATTGAACTATACTTCTGTGGTTAAACGCGAGCGTCGCACTTCGCCGTCCACGGAAACCCTCTTGCAGAACTAATCTGTCAATCACTATACGCGTTTTCGGCCATTTAAGGGAAACCATTAAGGGCGCTAATCTGTCGTTTATTTCTTTAAAGAATCCTTATTGGATCCTTATTTATATCATTCCCCATCATACTTTTCCAATTTTCAGCTTAATTGGGAGACAAATATTTTTTATATTATTTGAAGGAAGACCTTTACTTTTAATAGTACATTACACAATAACGTATTTCATTTAGATATCTATCGAAATTGTCGTTTCTTTCTTTAAAGAATTCTTACAAAATCCTTATTTCTATCATTTCATAATTTCCCTAATTCTTTTTCAATTTCGTAGCAACATTGGTATAGAAATATTTTTTATTGTTTAAATTATTTGAAAACGAACCTTTACTTACAGTATTACATCAAGCAATAATTAATTTAATTTAGACGTGACATTTTTCCTTTGCTGTTTCATTCTACAGGGTGTCCCAAATTCCTTCAACAACCGGAAATGGGAGGTTCCTGAGATCATTTGAAGCAACATTTTCCTTTGCAAAAATGTTATCCGCGGCTTTGTTTAGGAGTTATTGACGAAAAACACGGACCAATCAGAGCGCGATCTAGACGCGAGTTGGCACAGTCTAGCCGGCGCGCCAACTGTCTATTGGCCGACTGTGCCAACTCGCGTCTAGGTCGCGCTCTGATTGGTCCGTGTTTTTCGTTAATAACTCCTAAACAAAGACGCGGATAACATTTTTGCAAAGGAAAATGTTGCTTCAAATGATCTCAGGAACCTCCCATTTCCGGCTGTTGAAGGAATTTTGGGACACCCTGTATATTCTATGCTCACTGCATTTTCAAAACTTATTTCACACTTTCTCACTGTGTTTAGGATTCAGTTTAGAATTAAGTTAGTTTTAAGATATCGAGTTCGAGCGATACGACCCTCATCAGTCCCTCGCGTTACACGTATCCAGGATTTACGCTCCTGACGATCAGCTGTACGCGAAGTCCACGTTTTTGGCGATTCCCGGTATCGCTTCACACGTCAATCGCGCCCTTTGCTCAAGTCGTTTTGTTCTGCCATACGGGATCGACAGTTGCGCTCGTCTCGATCGCACCCATTCGTTTGGACTTGTTTGTCGTTCACGCGATTTCGTGTAATAAACCACGTTTCAACACCTAACGTGCAACGAATTCTCCAATTCTTTCGTTCGGCCTCTTTCCACTCACGCTTCCCACACGATTCCCCAATCCGAACTCCCGTCTGTATTCGCACCCGATCCTTTCGTTTTTTCCATACAGTCCACTCCCAAATCTAAATTAGTCCCGGGTTCCCGAACACTCACTATTATTTTCCATTGATACCTATTTTTGAACATGTTTTAATATTTTGTATCGTTCCTCAATACTTTTTAGAATTTTGCGGAGGAGTCTTTTTAAATAATTCTCTGATCTCATTCTGGAGTCGCCTGTAAGTTCTAATAATGAAAGATACAGCAGTTTCACGGCAAAAGAATTGCAAAGCGGGTGTAGAAAATAGAACATTGCAGCGTCGAACGACGGCATTTTGTTGCAAGAATAGAGGAACACGTATTTCCAGCCGCTTATCTTGCGAAAATTTGATTTTCTTCGCAGCAAGGATCCTCCTATCTCAAGATGTCTGCCACGTTGCACCTTCTATTACACCACCCGAGTTTAATATCGGATAAACAGCCGAATCGTTTTAATACCCTCCGGTATAACAGTTTGGAATTTTAGAGAAGCGTTCGGGAATAATTTCAGGGATATTCCCAATACGGATATTGCATTTTGCATGCGGAATTTAGCGATACACGAGTTGAAGAGGACGTCCGCTTCGGACGGTGCCAGACAGTATAAGTAATCAGCCCGACTGTGCGGGATTTTTATGCATTCATGTCAAACGCGAACGCCGGGAGTGTGAAATGTAAAATACAATTTTCAATTCAATATTGTTTTTCACTTGAGCGGTATGATATTCGAATTGATGACGAGAGGTCTTGACTACGACAGCGGCGATAAGCTTCTGCTTAAGTACAGAAAATGTTAGAATATTTGAAATGAGTATTTGCACGAAGATCTATAATACGGCGATCATGTTCCACGTTCTATAAAATGTTAACAACTTCAAAATATTCGAGTTTAATTAAATGAAACAATAAAATTCGTTCAACTTTCATTGGTTTTTGAAACTTTCTCAATATTCAGTCTCAATATGTTTGTTGCCGGAATGCCATCTCATTTTTAGTGTCTTTATACGCTTGTTCTCATTTAATAAATATAATAAATGTAATAAAATATAATTGTTCATAAACGGAGATTGTAGTATCCAGGACACATTGTCAAAGTTAAGAGTTTAGATTTAATTTCCATATTCCCCGATTAACAAAGTGAATTATTCCCCGTTATAGCTGCGCAGTTACGCGAGACACAATGTAATAGAAACTTGAAGAAAACTTAACGCAGAATTAATCTTCTTTACCTGGCGAAAGCATTCATCAGGATAATTAGTCTCTATTTCACTGCCAACTTCGTAAATTACTCCATGAAAATGGGAATTTTCTTAAACACGCGCAGGCGATTAATAATTTGTTCGTCGAATTACTATTTCAGAAACGTGCTGGAAATCGTGAACAAATAATTTTCAACATTCAGAATCCACTTAATTTTTACCAAAGCTTCCGAAATGTAATATTCACCAATTCCGAACCATTTCATTTATAACTCGCAAACCAATTAATCAATTTCGATGGCATTTTCAGAACGTGTATGACGTTATAAAACAAGTTCAATTTTCGTTACAAGTGCAAATAGAAAAGTTGTGAAAAGCAATCCAAACACCTAAAAATGTACATTTTCTTTTCCCGTCTACGATATTTTTGTGCATAAACACGTTTTAATCGCTGTAACTGTAGAAGAAAAGGTACAGCAAGGGGATAAGAGCACCCGTAGTAACAATACTGTGAGCGTAAGACCGCACGACCTAAGTGAAAACTTCTACAGGGTGTCCCAAAATTCCTTCAACAGCCGGAAACGGGAGGTTCCTGAGATCATTTGAAGCAACATTTTCCTTTGCAAAAATGTTATCCGCGGCTTTGTGTAGGAGTTATTAACGAAAAACACGGGCCAATCAGAGCGCGATCTAGACGCGAGTTGGCACAGTCTAGCCGGCGCGCCAACTGTCTATTGGCTGACTGTGCTAACTCGCGTCTAGGTCGCGCTCTGATTGGTCTGTATTTTTCGTTGATAACTCCTAAACAAAGCCGCGGATAACATTTTTGCAAAGGAAAATATTGCTTCAAATAACGTCAGGAACCTCCTATTTCCGGCTGTTGAAGGAATTTTGGGGCACCCTGTATAGCGATTGCACCTGCCTGTTTCTCGCTCGCTCGGCTCCAGGCTTGCCATATGCGCGCCTCGCCAGGCCCCTTACGTCTCCGTCCCTCGCCTAGATGCATGCCTCCGCTATCCCCACTCTTACCACTACCGCTGGCGCGACCGAGTCGGTAGCATGCTACCGCTCTCATGCTAGCACTCGGTCGCGGCAGCGGTAGTGGTAAGAGTGGGGATAGCGGTGGCAGCATCTAGGCGAGGGACGGAAACGTAAGGGGCTCATATGGCAACCCTGCTCGGCTCCCCGACTTCACCCGAATAGTGTTTCACCTCGGAGCGTGACGGATCAGACTCATTCACTGCTTAGCAGTACTGAAGAAGTTTTCACTTCCGAAAGTTATTCTGATTTAAAGTGTGTGAGACTGTATACATGTACATACATGTATCCCATAGTGGCTCAACGGTAAGTAGCTTATCAGTCGCGGCGGAACGGCCTGCCGAAAAACGGCCGCGTCTGTGGTCTCGGTTGCATCTTGTCGACGGTGTTGGCCGTTGCATATTGCAACGGGCCACGTAGCCGACCGGGCTGCATTATTAAGAAGTTGCTCTAACGCAACGGTGACATCGTCCCGCAGCTGCGGTCGCAACGGAAACTTTCCCTCCTGGAACGGCGGAATCTAATAAGCGGAGACAAGTAAACTGGTCGGGCGAACTTCCGCAGCCGAGTTATTCTCTTCTTAGCGATGCCGTTCTCTTTTTGCGTACACCCAACACCATCACCACCCACCACCGTCATTACGACTGTATCATCAGGCAGCCATATTCGCGTTTAAGACAGGTCGCGTAAACGGTTTAACGAGCCACCGGATGAATAGTGCCTGTTGGAAAATCATCACCCTTGTGTCTCGTTACATACAGCCTCCTGTAATGGCCGCGTTAATGCTGGAATCATCAAACTGCTCGGATTCTTTCGTTTAGAGTTATTAGTAGACTGCAGATGTTTATGCAATTTGCAAGTTTCGTAGACGAATTTTAAGAAAGCGGAATGAAGTAAGATCTTGTTTTCAGTGGTACAGTAAATCCTCTATAAACGCAAAAGCCTCGGGGAGGTTCGTTTGCATTTTTCGTAGTCTTTCCCATACGCTGTCCTTCCTTGCGCCCGACATCATTTTTTCTTAAACTTTCATCGTCGATTAAACCGCTAAATACAGTTGAAATTATATCGTGTTTGGTCTTATTTTAATCAGAAAATGCCACAAATATATTGGTGCAAGTTTCACAAAAAAATAAGGAGCTGAAGGCGATTCCAAAATCGGCCTATGAAAAGTGTTTTGAAGGGAATAAAATAAATATCGATGAATAATTGAACCGTTTTCGTCTTATTGACAAATTCCGGGTACTTTTTGATCACAAGGTACATTTGAATGAATAATTGTTATTTGGAAACTACGCACACGCGTGTCGACTTAGTATGCTTTTCTTGTTCGTTGCTTATGCATCTTGTTTTCCCAGACCCGCACAATGATCCTCTTCCTCTAATAATATTACAGTTGTTTTCTCATGGACAAAAACGTCGCGCAAAACCGCAGCGAAACAGGACTCGGGATATACTACTCAGGGATCCACGGCCATAATTTTTCCCCGTGCGTTCTGCAGTCGAGATTTCTCTTCAGAGCTGTTCGTTACCAAAATTGAATACGGCAGCAGTAAATCTTACACGATCGTGGTCATTCCGGCTTATCGGAGGACGGTCGCATTTTTCTTTTCCTTTTTCTCTCGTTCGTCCGCGGTTCGCGTGCATTCAAATTAAACAAGGATTTAGAATTTCCGAGCTCGCCGGATCGCGGAACAAATGCATCAGCGAAGAACAGACCGCGCTTGCATTATAAGCAGATAAGTGTGGGAAAAACGCGAACAAATTTTAATGAAATACAGACCATTGTCCAAACTTTACCCGGTTTATTCGGCGAGCTCTTTTATGTATTTGTTACTCGCCGATTTATTTTATACCGCGTTCATGTCATTGCTACTTGTTAAACAATACTAATTTCATTATTTTATGAATTTTTAATCATTTTATTCGTAATTATTTGCAAACCTTTAATTTCTTTTTGCTTTCAAAACATTTTTATTATTTACAAAAATCATTCTCCAAATACCGGTAAATATGTGAGCAATCTCCCAATGCAAAAGCATTAATAATTCTCCTGAAAAAAATTCTAGAAAACCAGAATAATGCAAATTACGTCTCGTAAACGTAAAAATAGGACATCTGCGGGCGATCGCTGCCTAGATTGATCTTTTACCTAGCTCTTTTGACTACTGAAACCCCCATTTTTGAATTATCGAGAAATGAGAACGCGAATGCACCCTTGCAATCCCTGGAAAAGGAGTCTACTCCCTTCAATGGATCTAGTTATGACTGCCATGACATTCTCAAAAGTGTCCGTCGCGAAAAGGTTAAACCAGTGGATCTCCGTTGGAAATATTATTTAGCTCGCGTGAAAATATTCCTTACAACTGCGTTGTATCGTGGAGAAAACGTGGGACCGCCATCTTCGCGAAATTGCTTTCGCACGACCGGAAAATCGAACGTGTAAGCATTCTCTCTTTTTCTGCGACTTGGCGTTCGGCGATCCTAATTAAAGTTGCCCTCGTCCTTGCGCGTAAACAAGGCCGAGCAACGCCTGTTCCACTCGATATTGGTATTACCGGGACCAGAATGTACGTGATCAAATTTATTACACCGCCATGGCTTCCCTTTTCTCTTTATTAAGCATCTGCTACCTCTGATTCGTTTCGATTCCGTGTGCCGATACAATGTACGCTGTGGCTCGTAAGTGGATGGCGAATTTTATACATTTTTCGCAAAAATCGGGACGTGGAATTTCAGAATTTATGAATATCCGTGTGTTGGTTTTGATTTGTTGCGTAAGTTAACGATTTCATATAGAAATAATCAATTTTAAAATAATAGCTGATACACAATTTTCATATCACTTTTATATGAAGTGTCGATGTTATTGAGGTGATGACACTATTTACTAGTTATGTTTTCGAGCAGCCCTCCGCAAAGATGGCAAAGTGAAAATGGCGCACATACGCATTCAGAATTTCTGAATATCCATATGTTGGTTAATGATTTTACATTAAAATAATGAATTTTAAAATAATAACTCATACTACACTCTTGTTATTCTCACATAAAGTGCTGATGTTTCAAAAATTAGAACATTATGGCAACTTCGAAGTTACTACTTCATCTAAAAATGTTCGTATCGTCGCGTCGTCACTAGGGAATATTCAAAGCCGAGTGTTTAAGTTGATCCACTGGATCCAGATGATCTCCAATTTCGTCAATTATTTATTTCGCGAGTTGCAAATCCCGCGCGCGTTACCTCGAAATTTCAAATTCCTTGGTCCGGCCCCCAGATTCTCCGGTACGCAAAGTTGCCAGCGATTTTGGAATCTGGTTACGCGAAAGCTGTCGACGGGACCAAATTATTTTGTAAATTAAGGAGACTGTTGGGCGAACGCTGGTGACTCGCGGTTTCTGCGGTCTGGGTTAGCTGAATTATTTAAAAGAACGAACGCGCGGATAAAGGACCACGGGCTTGTGAAACGCGTAATAACTTCATGAAAAAACTGTGTTCAAACACGGCGACACGCGCGCGAATATGGAAGTTCGCTTTCTCTCGGCTTTAGATTTCACACTGTTTCAAAAACAGATTACTGTAAATACACGTCTTCGTGTTTGTCGATAAAAATACACAGTGAACCACGGAAGTATTTGAACGCACTTTAAAACAGTATAACTTTTTTATGATCGGACCAAACGACCTTGAGCAATCAGAAGAATTGAGTTACCAAATGACGTGATTAAAAGATTGAAAAAAATTGCAATTTTATTAGAGTCCGTAATGAAAATTTAAGATATACGTTTATATATATATATATATATATATATATATATATATATATATATATGTATATATATATATGCGTACATGATAAAAATTATCAATTTCGTGTTATTTAAACATTATCTATTTATAAAGTTTGCATTAATGCAAGGGCCATTAGCGACCACATTTTGTATAAATGAAAATTCCAATAATTGTGACAAAAAAGAATGATATTCAGTGTACTGTGCAAAGCCTTATACACAAAGTGAGTACATAAAACTGTTCCTAGTGATTCTTTAATAAATCTTTTACAAATATATTCGTGACATGTTCTTGATTGAAACGACACCCAACACGATACAATTTGGATCATACTCATCGGTTCGGATAATCGAGATTTTGCTAAATCGAGAATTTAACAAGAAAATATAATCCGAATTATATTGTGTTTGGTCTCATTTTAACCAGATAAATGTCACGAACATATTGGTGAAAGATTCACTTAGAAATAATTATAAACAACAACACTTTGATCAAATTTTCATTTAGCTCCAATTTATCGCACGGGATACGGTATAATTAACGTGTTCCGGAAATCTTGCCGGTCGCAAGTCACTAGGATTTTTGATCGATCGCGTTTTAATTAATCAGCGAACCGATATGCAGGAATTTGATGCCAAAATGATCCTGCGCTGGAAATAATTTGACGGTGGCCATTCGCGTATTGTTTCGAACGTCCCGGCGATAATGCACGTTGCAATAACCGAGCATGCATCGGTTGACACAAATTTCAAAAATCATTGGACAAGGACTTGGTACAAACAATTTGTCCACTCCTCGCGACATTTTTTTACCGTAATTGCTTCTCGACGCCGCTCCGGAAACGCCATGAATATATTTCTGTCAATTAGAGAGCAAAGAATTATTAAAAATTCCTCGCCGTGGTGTTTCAAGCGTCCCGTTACTAAAACCGGCGGAAATTTACAAAGCGCCCGCCTTTTGTTATCTCGTTGACTACATTCCGCATCGAAAATTCCTCGTCCGGTGCGCCGCGCCGCACAGTGTGTCGGTATGCCCGTTTTGTGGACACAATATTCCATATCTTAAAAACTGTAAATGGTATAAGAAAATGTTTCAAATAAAAGTTGTAGGGTATAGAGAAGAGAGTATATGATAATTATATTTGTTTAATATTCTAGCGACTTTGAAAAACGATGTGAAGGTCACTTCTAAAATTTTATACGCAAATTTATACATATTTTTCATCACGTATATAGATGGAGATTTATTTTCTTAATTTATTAGGTTGCTGCATATGAAATGTTCGATTTTAGAATGCAACTCTTAGAAAACGTTTCGATAAAGAATTATATAAAACTTTGAGGTACAAAGTTAATCCTTAACACTAACCCTACCACGACCGGCCAAAGACCGGTTCTAGATTTTTTATTTCACAATTAATGAAATTATAACAATACCTTCTTGTCATTTTTGTGAGGCAACCACGTGCCTGTTAATTAACTTAGTGCTGTAAAATATGTATTCATGTTTGCCGAAAAGAAGGTTAAAAATAATACTTGACAATAAAATACAATTTAATTGTTTTTACGTTGATTGGTATCGTGAAAGAAATACATACCAAATTAAATGTTTATATCTCGTATAGGGATTACACAACAGTAGTAAACGAAGGAGTTGAACATCTTATTGAAATGATCTATTATATTGAAAAGATTCAAACGAATCTTTATGAAAAATAAAAATTTTGAATTACAATAAATTGGAGTGAAACAGAAATTTATTTCCTATCTTAACATCTCTTAATATCTCGTGTAATAGATTGGAAATAATATAACAGTATCTGTAATATTTTTGCTGTTTTAAATTATACCTACTAAAATTTTTGCCTTAAATACATAAACTCCGCTGTCTAATTATCAGAAATGTTTATTAATTATTATTTTGCTTAAAGATCCACAGCCGGCAATTTCGATTTTTAAAAGGTTAAATTCTTCTAATTGATGAGTGCGAGAAAATGTTCAAGATTTGCACGATTAGTCAGGTGGCACGATTGTGGGTCTGGCACGGAAAGATATATGAGCCGACGCGACGTGTTAAAAATCGTCGAGGACAAGCGAATCCGTCAGGACGCTTGCGAATCCGTCGCGACGGCAGCAGGATATTTTTCAATTTAGATTTCGCCAGGATCGTTCGCGGGGCTGCGAGAAGATAGACGTGACAGCCGGAATGGATCTCGTCCGCCAACGCATTAAACGATTTTAAACGGCCGACTGTTCGTGCCGCAAAAAATTTCAGTTTCCTCTTTCACCGGATTCGAATTTCCCGCTCGAAATTATTCCTCCAATTCGCGCGTTCACCGACCTCGGATCAATCTTCTTTTGTTTCACTGCGATTTTTACCGCGGAATTTGTGGAAGGTAGAATGTTGGCGAAAACTGGTCGAACAATTTTTGTTGTTCAATTTACTAATTAATTTGTTAATCTTTATTAATGTACTATGTTTAAATATAATGAAAATAAAACATTCAATGTTCGAACAATTTGTTCTTCAATCTACTAATTAATTCGGTTGATTTTTATATTCAGTATCATGGTCGATTAATTTTTTATCAATTCCTTCTTGAGTAATCTTGATATCGGTGGTTCGAAAAGTATTTGTGACTCTATTAAACGATGTTGTTTAAGAATTTAAAAACCTTGTGTTATCTTTGCTATATAAATTAATGAATGAAGTACACAAAGTTATTTAGATATTCCACTTCTTGAATAATATTTATATTTTTACTATATTTATTTACTTTATTATATTTATATTTTCATTTCAAATATATCAGTTTTTTACCTTCGGTCGCTGTTTAAGTTATTATTAAATACTACCATTGTTAAAAAATTGAGAATTTCACACGTACACCTAATATTTTGTTGTCGTTTCGTTAAAAAACGTTTTCCTCGCGGAAAATCTGTTTATTTGCAATTTTAATTGCCCGTCAGTCATCGCGTTCCATTTAATGGCAAATGCAACGTCTTGTGACCCCTTGAAAATTGTTGTTGCGTAGAAAATTCGATAAACTCTGAATTCAGAAAAGTATTATCGTCAGTAGAAACTTTGATGAGCAGTCTGTCAACAGAGAAGTTCGGTGTTTGACGAAAATCTTAGATGGATTATTAGTTTCGTTACAAGATAAACATTCCATAACGAGGCCGGCTTTCCCCTAACAATTACCCGTAAATCGCGCGCGCTGTTATGCAAATAACATGTTCCCCGAACGAGAGAAACGTTAAAAATAGGTTCCGTGACGGGAGCGATTTTTCACCGGCACGAAACAATGCGTTTATATCGAAACTAATTTTCAATCGTACAGTTTAATCTTTCGAATTTCGGCGTACACTCTGTTCCCACCCTCGAGACGTTGCAGAACAAATTTCTTCGGTCGCTTTGAAATATTTTGAAAAGCCCATGATTCGAAAGAAAACTTCAGTGCGTTCGTAGAATTAATAGTTTGAATCGGCTGGTCCATTCCAAAATTCTCGCGGCGGATTTCGAGCACGAGGAAGCTGCACTTGACCTTAAATACTTCGCGCGAAGTATTGAAGCTTATCGGACACATTCGAAAGGAACGTTCCACAAGACAGTCTTTTGTAGCTCGGTGGTCAAAATGGCGCTGGTTGTTTGAAGTTGCGATCGATCTTCGGTATTATGCATGTACAGTCAACAAGCTATGGAATTGTGGGAGATGGTACCATCGGTTTGTCGTCAATTTTTTAAAGACGTATGATCGAACAAGATTGGAAAAATCAATATAATGAAATGTGGATTGTCATGTGGAAATTCTGTTTTTTAATTTATTAAAATTAATTGTTGTGAATATAGACATTTCCTTAAATTGTATAAATTCAAACATGTGATAAATGCTTTGGTTGATAGACGGCTTCTTTATTAAAAAAATTATTAAATTAAAATAATAAATGCAGTACGAAACAACTACCAACATATCTTTTATTCAATGTTATAATTAATTTCATAATAACACAAAGTTGAACCTGTATTCGAATAATTAATAAATGTTATTATACTTATCTCTGCCAGGAATTAAATAAATGGAAAGAAATTTCTTCACAAAGCAATCAATCTTTATAAAACTTCGGTACCATACGAAATCCATTTACAAACGAAGAAAACATTTAACCTGAACTGTTTTCTGTAAAAGGAAAGAATCGTATTCGTGGTGCAATAAATTTTTATGAAACGGTGTTAAATTAATTAACATCGTGAAAAATCTAATTACATACTAACAATAAGATTTAATTTCAAGTGAAATTGACCCAAGCGACTCGAGAAGTTTAAAGGGATTGGTTGGCAGTGACGGCTCGGAATGCTTGCGTTTTAAGTAAAAATTCCTGTTTCCCGTGAGATACGCGCGCGATAGGAAGCCGGCGGCGCTCGTGCGCGTTTATTTTTTTTATTTTTCAAAGCGGTTCAGAACCTGTTAGGAAGTTTCGAAGATAAATGCTTTCGACTCGTAGCACGACAGGATGCGAGGAAAGTGAAATATTGTATCTGGCTGGTATGGAAATGTGGAATTATCCGAATGTGATTAATTATAAAAATACAGCTCGATATCGTATATCCATGGCGTACGTTTCTGTGTGTGCTCCTCATACAGGATCACAACCACGTCCCTATATAACCTGGTGAAGATTGATTGTTATAAAAAGTAAAAGAATTGGTGTAATTTAATTTTGTTTAAACTCAAAGTCGGGTCTGACGGACCAATCAGAGCGCGGCTACAGCGAACGGATTTCGGCTCGGCCAATGGCAACGTCAGGCTGGGCGGGGCCTATCGCCGCGCCGGAATCCGTCCGCTGTAGCCGCGCTCTGATTGGTCCGTGTTTTTCGTTAGTAACTCCTTAACGAAACCGCGGAAGACATTTTCGCAAAGGAAAAAGTTGTTTCAAATTATCCCAGGAATCACCTCCCTCGAGTACAACATTTTTGGGACACTCTGTACAACTTAATTTGGGTTTCAAGGGAATTAATACGTATTTAGTATTAATAGTAGATTCTGTCTTTTTGAAGAAACGATAAAAAAGTATTCGAATGGCGCGTTGGGCAATTAGTTCGGCTATACCTGTTTGCCGAAACCGTTCCCCAATTATTTCAAGCAATCAGTACAGACAGCAATTATCATTCCAGGATATTTTCCGCTGCCACCGGTCTACTGCCTCGCCTGGATCTGCCTGGACGTGTTGTTCTGCACCGCGAGCATCATGCACCTGTGCACCATAAGCGTGGATCGATACCTGAGCCTACGGTACCCGATGAAATTCGGTCGCAACAAGACCAGACGGAGAGTCACGCTGAAAATTATCTTCGTGTGGATCCTTAGCATCGCCATGAGCCTACCGCTCAGTTTAATGTACTCGAAGGTGAGGAACTGTTCGCGGAACCGTCGACGTTCCCTTTCTTTCCGACAGGCGACCGGTAACATGTGTCACGAACGACAGCGATCATCTCCATTCTCGTCATTAACGCTTGTTAGAAATTTTACGGTCATTTATTTCTCCCGCCGCAATACAATTTGTTTCGAATCAACGTTCTCGAATCAATTGTTACGAAAAGAGTTAGTCAAATAATTTATTAAATTTGATCTGTGCGAGAAACTGATATGATTCTTTTTATTTTCTAAAACAAGGTTAACGTGACAATACCATAGAGATTTACATAACTAATGAAACGTCATAAATAGATTTTAAGAAATAGAAAATATTGAAGACGTCAAAACAATTAAGAAATTATTGAGGAAATACATTTTTATCTTGTACATCTTGTGCTCGACGAAGAAAATTTTTATTTTGCTCAAAAGAAAGGTCTGTAGAATTGTTATTTTCAAAATTACAAGACAGAGTCCATCGATTTTATGAATAAATTATTATGTCCACTGTCTTGATAGAACATTCATTCATTTTCTAGTGAATTCGTATACGGAGAATTGCGATATCTGCACGCGGAATATGGAGAAGATGAAATTTTTCTCTGCGACTGAAATTTTCATGAAAGGGGCTAGCAATGTTTCTTTTTCAGCCTCGAAAAGCAGAGTCTAAATTTTTTCCAAGGGGACAGAAATTTACGGCGGGTGTTCATAAGTTCGGGAAAGTTCAGAAAAGTTCCTTGTAGTTTTCAGGAGCAAACGACAATTTCACCTGAATTTAATGTGAGATCAGACAAACAGTTTCGATCGGATATTGCGATCGAATGCGTCACGGACAATAAACGTGCGTCGATTATGAATGAACGTCCCATAGAGAAACGTGGATTAACACGTATACGGGCCGCGCGATGGTGTGTCTAACGCGACGATACAGGTGTATCGAGTGATTGAGAACGTGTATTGACAGAAATTCGATGAATCATCGTTTTGACGGTGTTATAATTGTTACCGTTTCAGGCGGAAAAGTCCCAAATATAACGTGGCCGTTTTGAAAAATGTCTTTCGCGAGTTTTTGAGCGTCGAGGAGGAATTAAATTCACCTTGATTAATCGCTAGCGAAAACGCGTGCGTCTCTTTAGATAACGTTGCGGCAGCGTGTAATCAACTTTTGCTCCTTTTGTGGTAAAAAGTATTTAACCGTGCTGCGCTAATCTTTTCTGTGCCGGGCACTTGTGATTAATTCCCATCGTTTGTATTTTTCAATTGGTTGTAACAAGATTGTTTTGATTTTTGCTTGGAATTATTATTTTAGTATTGTCATTTATTATTGTGCCACTATATGTGGCATTCGAATAAACGAGATTTCATTTAATTTCATATCATAGATTCGTATCATGCAAATAATATATAGTTACTTATAGTGAGACATTATTTAATGCTTTATACTAAATGGTTTGTATCGATCTTCAGGGAAAAAGAGTAGATAAGAACCAATAAATTATTTTTAAAAATGTAAGTGCCAGTGGAAAGAAATTGCAGTCAAAATTAATATTAATATAATTAAATTCTAAATGTAATACACTAATTCTGCCAAAATAATATTAAATAAATATTTATTATTATTACAAAATATTTATTATACTAGATTGTACTGCTTGTTACATTAACATCGTGTAACTTAACAATGTTAAAAGTACGAACGAAAGTATTGAAATAAAATCAGCGAAAGTGTAGAAATAAAATTGAAATAAAGTCGATGAAAATTGAGGCGACTAATGACCTCAAGACTGAGTAAAACCACGTAAGATAATAAAGAATGAATTGTCTATTCGTTGGGGAGTAAAGACAAAAATAGTCGGCCGGAATTGCAGGCATTTCGGAAACAATAATGTTAACCTGCTGGGACTGAACGGTATCGATCAGGAGACTGAAAATTAAGAAAGTGGAAAACGAAACAGCTGAAAGCGTATCCGGTACATTTAAGCTCCCGATACTTCGTCCATTAAACCGTTGATAGGCATTCCGTGCAGTTGTCGTGTAGCACGAAACCCGTGCCTTCTCTTCCGTACGTGCATTTACAGCGTAAATCACAGACCCTAAAGCGAGGTAAAAAGCGTGCACCTAGAAATGCATTAATGTAATCCGAGAGCAGCACTGACCTGCTAATTTTGCCAATTCGATTCTTAGTATTGACATTTTTTCAAAATAAAGTATTGACATTTTTTAACCAATGATAATTATATTCGTCACGGTTCAATAATTCCGAACAAAGTTCAAATATAATTAATGGTCCTCTTCAATCATTTACATATAGAAACGCGCACGTTGCAGTTGTGCGATTTTCTGTGCAAGATCAATGATGTGAAGTTAAATTTATGAAAAATGATCGCAGCATATGTCCAAGTAATATTTTATAATATTTGATGTGCAGCAACAATGTAGTAATTTTTGGAATGCTTAATACAAAATATAGAAATTTTGATTGGTTACATAAACTAAAGAAAAATGCAGTTAATAAATAAGCTACACAAAGTAAATTTTGATCAGCTGCATAAATTAAATGAAAATCCATTAGATTGAATTTATTAGACCTGCTATTTTACACTACCCGATACGGTGCCATTTTAGAGTAAATTGTTTTAACACCAATACACCAGGATAAAAGTACTTATTCTTGTAATACTTTTTATCAGCTACATAAATTAATTGAATTTAAATTAAGAGAGGTTGAAAAGCATCACAACGCAGAAATGATACCACGATTTTGCGATTTAAAATAAGGTTAAGTAATAACAAATAGAAACAATGCCATCTCTACACTAAAAGCGAAATTACATTATATTAACAATACTATGCAGGATGAAATTACTAATTCCTATACTGCTCAACACAGAATGTAAACATTGGACGAGCTACGTAAGTTGAATAATAATTCATTGCATTTCTCGTTACGTTGTTTTAACAATATCAGAACAGACAAAATTACAAAAATCCCTTTGTTGCGAATAAGAACAGGTTCCCGGTAAAATTGAAAGAAACGAATACTTTCGAGACACTTTACAATAACGTTGACGGCATAAATGTACGTTAAGCAGTCACAGAGATCAAAGGCCTCAGTTTCCATCATTAAAATGTAGATACGCAGACGTGAGTAATAAACCGCGAGGAATGTTGGGTATTGAAATTCTGACGATCTCCATGCGAGAATCGCAAATGAAAAATTGGGTCGCAGAATCGCTCCGCGGAACACTGGGAGCCAATATTTCAGCGAATCGCAGGATTTGCATTCCCGCGGAATACAAACTCCCGCGGCGGAAGTAAATTTCGATTCCGAAAGTTACTCTGTAACTCCGGGTCGCGATTTCTCGGTCCCCTTGGGCGACCGAGGAATCGCGCGATTTTCGAAGGAACGTCGAATACTTGGCCCATTCGTGCTGCGAAATGGCGCAAATAAATGTTCCGAACTTCGTAGCAAACTTCAAACCAAAAAATTCTTCGCTGCTGATCTGTAGCTGCGAGCGATTGTGCCCAGAAGCGTGGACGATCGCGAGATCTTCGTTAAATAAACCACGTTAACTAATTCACCCTTGGTGAAAATTGCAATATGTGTACTCCGGACTATCCACATTCATGACAAAAATGTGCAAGAAAATTTAAAAACGTTAAAGACATTAAATTTTTTTAATGAAACTTTCAAAAATACGTTGAATATTGGGATAATGAGTCGAAAACTTACACGAAGAATGAGTAGGAGAAATTGATAGTTTATTCCATTTATATTCACTTAAATACATTTTTCTGTAGATTAATTTAGTAGATTTTCCCTTCATTTATTGAATGACGAGTCTTGTGTGGCCAAAGACGAGCGAAACTACAACTATTTAAACTATACACATGTATCAATGCATTATTGCAAGTACGTGAATAATTAAATTTGTTCACGAGTAGAGTTGCTCATAATTGTTTTCCAATCGACACACAACACAATGCAAAATATGCTTAATTGGATTCGATAAAGCTCGAGTTTCTCGGGGTTAAACCATACCGGTCTCTCTCATTACTTATTGAATGACTCTTCTGCACAGTCATAAAGCAAATAGTAGGGGACAAGTTAGAAATTAGAGTGAAGAACAAAGGTGTAGAAATACGAAGTCGGGATTAGGGGATGAAATATTAATTCCCTAAGCACGTGTATCCTGGTGTCAAAGAGAAGGAAACGTGAGTGACAAAACATAAAAAAAGAGCTCTTTGTTAGCACTGTACCCAATTGTAGTTACTTACAAGCTCTCAATAATAAAGAGCAGAAAGAATGAAGACAAATTATTGAAGGTTTTTTAACTAAAATTGTTCCGTAGGAACAGCTGTGAATTTTATGCATTTATGACAGAAACATTGAAATTAAAGTATTAGTGCAGCATCAATGTATAAAAAATATTAATCCTTTGCACTCCGACTTATTTTCCAATTTTGTTGCCAACTCCCTACTATTTGAAGTGTTTTGTTGGAAATTGACTTCAAAGGACAGTTCCTTATTGTTACTTATTTTAAACACTTTTGTTTACTAATTATATTAACTACAGCTTTCAAAGTTTGTTGTAATTTATATTTGTTTTAACTAAAAAATAAGACAATTAAATAAATAAAGGAAGAACCAAACATACAAGAACCCGTTTTATTTACGTTTTTCTTTCTTTGACGTCGAGTCACACTCGACAAAGGAGTGCAACAAAGGGTTAAAACAAGAATAAAAACTCTTGAAATTGATGCAAAGAATTTTTATTCTGCATAAGGATATGCAATCTGACAAATACAATTTCATTCGTGAACATCTAAATTTTCATGAACTATTTCTATTGATTAATTGTTATTGCGTCCTATAATTCAGGGTTAGAGAAAAAGGGGTGGTGCTGTTAAAGGCGGCAACACAAACAGGAAAAAGAGGGGAAGCAATGGGAACACGAGAAGATACAGAAGTAAGAATGCAATCGGAGGTAGGAAAGATTGGGTAGTACGAGAGGATACCCGAAATATTCGAGAGAAGTAGGGCAGAAAGAAATCAAAAGATGGTGGCGAGGGTAAGTTGCGGAAACGGGAAGCAGCGTAACAGATATTGGAAAAGCGGAAGGGAAGAAAAGTGCAGGATATGCAGCTACGGATCGTTTGAACATCTATGCGAAAGTTGCAATAAGCAGCTGGAGGAAAGGGTCGATATAAGAACAGCCAAGATGCGACGAAAGAAATTAAAGAACCTGAACAAGATAGAAAACTAGAAGAGAAAACGAGCACGACTAAAAACTACGAGAAAATGAAATTAATATCGCGGAACAAAGGAAACATATTCCAAACTTGTGGACAAAGGCTGACACTCTCAGGAAACTTTGTTTCAAAATTTATTTCGTTACCTTACAAACCTTAAACGGTGAGCCTTTGTAAAAATTTACAAAATGTCAAGAATGTATAATAACATCCCGTATAATAACATGGAACATAATTTGTTCGATATAAATGTTAATCATTTTTTCAAAGTGTAATTAAAATTCTGTGCCTCTGATATGAATATTTTAGTGTTGAAGTAAACTCAATAAACTCGAGTAAAAAATGTATTAATCATTCTAAACACGAGCGAAATCATACGACAAGGGGTTAACTATGACCAGACTGCGGATTTTTTATTCTAATAAAAATGGCTTAGTGCAATTTGAAACGGAAGAAAAATTCAGATAGAAGAAGTGTTAAAATGATTCAAGAAAGAATTGAGCTCTCATCTCTTGTAATTGCTCTGCAGACAGTGCAGACAATTGATTATTTTCCACAAAGATCCGCAGTCTAACTACGACCCTTCAGATTCCCAGTCTCTATAGAATTCTATGCCTGACTGATGCGTCAAGTTTCCACATTGTCGCACAAAGATCTGTAGTGTGCTCGTGCCGTCACGAGACAGCCAGTATGGCGGACCATTTAATCAAAGTTTCGCTTTTAGCGGATATACGGTGCGCAAACCATCGTGTTACAAGCTTTGTTAATACACAACGCCGAGGGACAAACAGATTCGCAGCGGGTTTTCGAGTTCACCTGTCCCAAAACCATAATTTTCCTTTGCAAGAAAAGTTCGCTCGTTTCGCTCGATAAATTTTCATTCCTCGCGTGTGCTCGTTAAACTCGCTGAAATATGTACAACGTTTCCGTGCCGGCCGGGCAACCGAACTATCAAAGAGTTTCCAATTAACTCGGCTGACATTAACGCGCGCGGACCTGAACAATATGAATCGCCAGTCGGTATTAAAGCGTCGTTCGAGGTCGGGCCCCCGAGGTCATCACGTGACGGGCTTGTGTCACCGGTTTTAAGGAGACCGTCTCATGCGGACGGGTCAAAAAATCGATTCTTTTTTACTGTATCCTTTTAAAAGTACAGTCAAACCTCGACAAGTCGAACCTCTTTAACTCGATAACCTCTATACGGCGAAAATATACGGTTCATTCCCTTCCGGTACACTTCTAAAACCTCTATAAATCTAAATAAAACTTCCTTTGACTCGAATTATTTTCCACACGTTCAAATGCATTCTTTTACCTCTGTAACTCGAATTTAGAATAGCCGGACTAGGGTGGACCTTAGTTATACTTGGCGAAAATACATTTGACCTCGAAAACTTGAAAATATGACCTTAAACAAATGTTTTCCTGCCATTATATTCACTTCCAAATATACTACAACTTTTGTTTGAAGAGTTTTTTCATGTATCCATAACTGACATAGATATGAAATAAATACATTGCTCCAATCTACAAAAGAAAAACAGTTCCAAGAACAAAAAAGAAGTTATTACGAATATTAGGTGAATTACAAAAAGAGATGACTTCAAAGTATTTCGTCCCAGATTTGCTGGCGGACTCGTCAGTAGGGCCCAGCAAACACTGTCTCAATTCTCGATACAACGTCTTAAAATGCTTGTCTGAAGTTTCAGGGGTGTCATGTAAGTTTTTAAATGATGTATACAACTTTCGTAAGCGTTTCGTCCCAGATCTGCTCGTGGACGTTCGGCGAGACCAAGCAGATCCTGCCCTAGACGCGACTGTGTTAACCCTTTCGAAGTAATTCCAAGAAAAGTCTACTGTATACATCAACAATAGTCTAAAAACAGAAGTGTCCCGATGGTCACGAAAAAGGTTAACAAGCAGTCTTCAATGCGTTTTAAAAATGCAATTAATCCCGGAGGGATTGATCAGGTGTTTCTCTCTATATTAAAAAGACTTTTTAAAAATCCTTTGACAAATTCTGTTTTGTGACGTCAGGATACTGCTATCATGATCAACCAAACCAAATTTTTTGGTCAAAAAATAAGGTCCACCCTAAGCCGGACCCTCTACAAGTCAAACTTTTATCATTACTAGACTGAAGAAAATAAAAATTGTCTGTATAGATTGCAAGAAATAGAAACCAAATTGAATGTTATTTCTTCCCTTAATGATTTTAATAGATCAGATATTATAGATTGACATGTTCAATTTTTAAAATTTTCCAACAATTTTGAATTTCATGTACTCAATTTTGCTATAAATGCATAAAGATCCGCAGTCTAATAATCACGAACTTAAAGTTACGTGTCGCGTGTCAGTAATCAATCGATCGGTATTGTCTTCATTTTTCCAACTGTTTGAATTCTCTCGAATCCCGAAAAACAAAAGACAACGTTAGCCACATCTCTTTACAGCAATATCCCTCACAGTAATGTCCCATTCTAAGTCAATTCTCGGTTCTGTGTTGTGACATAGATCGCAACAGGACACTATTTTTTGTGGCTTCGTGGACCGCGTCGAACGTAGAAAAGTACAGCATGTCAACACGGACCGGGCGTATTTGTATTGATCCTTTTGTATTGATTACAAAAAGAATAAAATTCTATTTCGCCTAGAAAGAAAGGCATGACATTCGGATTCGTTAGATTTTTCCTAAAATCTTCATCGCACGTCTAAATCTGAGGTTGAGGACAAAGAATTCATCATTATCGGAGCTATGAAAGTAATGATTTGGCAGAGGTTGAGAGAGTTTGATGATCGGTGAAGATCAGTGTTTTAATAACTCGTTCTCGGTGCAGTCTGCCATCGATCTTTCCGGTTCCGCGATTCTCGCTTGGAAGAACGCGTCGGAAACGAAACAGACGGAGCCGGGAGGGAAGAAAACGTATCTCCGCGATGCACGCGACTGAACGAGAGGGTATAAAAGGGTTCCAGGGGAGGGGTATTTTTGTCGGAAATTGCGGCTTATTCTCACGCGAAGCGGAAAGATGATTCGATCTGCACGGTTGCCTCTCGGTGGTAGCTCTCGCCGACAGACAGACTTGTCTGATTTGCGACTTCGCATCGGCAGACAATGGCCCCGAGGATCATTGCCGCGCGTGAATTCGGTTCGCATAACGCCGAAACGCCGGAAACGGAGGCTGCTTATGGAAATTCCAGTTCCAAACAGCAATTTGCGCGTTTTAATATTTAATCGCTTTAATAATTAAAACCGATTATTATCGAAACGATATTTCTAACAATTAATTATCGATAGGAAGCAATTTAGATGAATTATGACAACGTTATTAATCCTTTAGGAACGACGCTTGTACCAGAACGAAAGTTCTATATGATCGACATTGTTGCCGATATTAGCATAATCTGATCCAGACTTTTTGATATTTTTGTAATGTTAGCAGCACGCATATACAGTAGGGTGGACCTTATTAACTCTTGGCGAAAAAATATTTTCGAATTTTTTTCGGGAAAACAAAGTCTCAAAAATAAACAATTTTCGTTGTTCGATCGATCTAAAATCTTGCGTAGATTAATATTTTAGCCAGTGTTCCCAAAAACTATTCGATCGCCCTTTAAATCAGAATAGGTTTTTTGAAATTGGACCTCGGTCTTTTGACTTTTTAAAAATAATTTTGTAAATTTTTTAGCAAACAGCTTTCGTTATGAACTTCTAGGGGCACGTTTGAAATATTTCGAGTAATAGGCACACCGTGTAACAGTCACGGAACATTCCGCCGAGGAAGAGTTCGATTATCCGAACACCAAGAGCTAATTGGGAACCGGAATTTCACATCCGCTCGACAGATCCCGTCACTAATGATGGACAATGGAGGACTGGGTGGTTTTTCTCTCGGCCAGCACGTATTTTAGGTTCACGAAGGCCCGGGAACTTGCACGACACGTTCGCTCGCATGACGGATCGCTCGACGAAGTATAGGCCAGCTATTATAGATGGGAAATACGAAATACGTCTGTCAATCGTTCTCCTACGAGATATAGGATCGCTTCGGCGACGATGTCGAGGATTACGTGAAGACGTGCATTCGGAAAGTCTCCGAGCAAAAATTCATACTCTCAGTGCAAAAATAATTGCGGTACCTTTAACCTTCGATGCCTATTTTAGGATAAATTGTTGTTCGAATATGCCCGTGTGCTGCACCGTCGTAAAGCGCACAGTTGGCTGTATTGATTCGTGCAAATGGTTTTCCCTTTCATTGTTTCGTGATGCCCACTCAGTGCTGTTGACGTCAAGACACAGAAATGCAAGTTCAAGAGGTTTTAGTTTTAAGACGACTTAAAGTAAGATTAATAAGACATTGTGAAGTCATTTTTACATCAATTTGGTTTATACCTTATATTCGTTCAGACTATTTATCAATTCCGAGAACTATATAAAGTGACACTCGAAGTGTTTTTTATATACATTTTCTTGTAAGACAAAAGGTCGTAACTTATTATTCGACCGGGGGTTTTTATGCAAACTATTACCACAGATCGTTTCGCGAGAATCAGAATAAAGCAAACATTTGTTTCGTAAGCAAGCTCCCTATCGTGCACAGAAAATAAAAATATTATGGTTGTCACACACATTATCTTGTACGTACGAGAAATTAATAAAACAAGATCTTTCACAATTTAATAAAATCCCAGAGTATTTTATTGAATTCTAATCCCATAATAAATACAGTTATATTCGATCACACCTCCATTTGTATAGATACAAAATCAGAAACGTTGTACAAATAAAGAACCAATGGAAACTGAAATATCGTTAACATTAATAAATATTGATACTTATCTTAAGTGGGTAACGAAGTTCCAATAAAAGACGGGCGTAGCGACGACGAAAGCAAATGATATTTTATTGACAAGGAGACAGTAACTCGATGACAGGAGGTTGTCGCGATCAGGCGCGCAAGAGCCGGGCTGAGTATTGCGAAAATGAAAACACGCGTAAACTATCGCTGCGGGACGGCGTACACTCGAAACGAGGAGAGGGTTGGCGAGAGATTGTGTTGCTCTTGTTTTTTTATTCTGATTTTTGTTTTTTAATTGGTTCTCCTACAGACGACGACAAACTATGACGTGTATACATGTGCAGCGGCGACCATTGTTACGGGAAACATCATCGACACGGCGAGAAATGGTGGAACGATGGTTTTAATCCTCGGTGAACTCGAATGGCACTGGAGGATCCGCTTCCTTCTCGTCGTCCAGTTTCCGGCCGAAAGCTGAAACATAACCGCAATAATGGTACCCGACATGTTGATTACTCTTCTGGCGATGCCGACGCGTTTATCGATCCCGACAGTGACGAAGCTGCTCCCAGGAATGGGGATCGCGAAGTTGGGAACGCGTTTTGGCGGCGGTATGCCGGAACAGTATCACTTTCGAGGGCCATAGTGCTCAGACTGTCAACTAGTTTCACCAAAACACGCCCAACTAATTAATAAAAAGAATTCTATAAGTACTAAAGAATAATGTAAACATTGGTTGTTGCGGGCTGTTTCTATTTGTTAGCGGCTGCATTGTTTGTATGAAATTGTTGTGGAAAATAAAATAAATAGTACTGAAACGCAACGAATGCAGCGAAAACAATTTGAATAGCCGGAGTATATTGCACGGTAACTCATGTTCCATTGTTCTTTTGTTACGTCGACTTTGTTATTTGCGATATACTGGAATGTGAAACAAAGTAACTGCGTAACCACGTAATTTAATTTTTTCATATCTGAGATGATAATGCGATGCGAGCATTAATTAGGTCCTCATGGAAATGTACTTGGAAATAAGCACAACCAACAGGCTGCGGATTTTATACACTTCTAACGAAGTCTTCCAAACTCGTTGCAATGTTGATCATCTTTAGAACATGTCACAAAATTTCATTTTCCAATCTTTCACGCTACAAATTAGTCCACGAGCGTCGATAACCGCATAAACATCCGCAGCCTAATTAGTAGGGTAAATATACGTACGCAGCTTGGTAGTTTGGAAGTTTTAAGCAAGACAAATGTTGAACCACTTACCAGCAACTGGCTCCACAAGTTCCTCCTCGGTATCAGACTGTACATGGTTCACCATGACGATGCCTCCTATCTGAAGGTCCTTTACAGGAACGTAATGGCTGCCGTCCACCAGTTGGATCACCTTCAGTTGTTGTCGTAAAATGCGTGCTGGGTTTTGAAGTATCTCGAAGTTTGGCTCGACTTCCTTCTTCTCCTTCTCAGCTTTCTCGGTTTTCTCAGTCTTCTCGGTCTTCTCACTCTTTTCAGCTTTCTCGCTCTTCTCGCTCTTCTCGCTTTTCTCGCTCTTCTCGCCCTTCTCGGCCTTCTCACTCTTCTCGCCTTTCTCGGCCTCGTCCTTGCCTTTCTTCTCGACTTTCTCCTTTGTCTCCTTCACCACCTCCTTCGTCTCCTTCTCGTCCTTCTCCTTTTTCTTCTCTTCGGCTTCCTTCGGCGCAGAACTTTCCTTCACCTCCACGGTTTCCTTCGTCTCCGGCGGGTCCTGTTGAAATCGTCATACAAAAGTAATGTCATATTCTAGATGATAAGCATAGTCAAAATAAAAATTGATTAGTATCTCACAAATTCTGACTAAAGCTTCACTGTACATATGAAGATAAAAATTCATTTTCATCTCAAAGATTCTGACAAAGTTCCACATAATTGGAACTGAATATATCAATATAACTAGTCGATAACCTTGCAAATCCTAGTTCATTGCATATATTAAAAAATAGAAATGAACGTTTGTATTGAACTTAATAATAAATCCTGACAAAGCTTCACTGTATACATTCACATAGAAATAAAGTATGCATTTCAGAAATCTTGGCAAGCTCCATTGAAAATAATCCTGTTGCGCGTTTGACTAGAAACGCCTAGTCACTCAGGAACAATAGAGGAGGTAGTGAAGGTGCTAGAAAGAAGAAAGTAAATACGTACCACTTCCATCTTCTCGTGCGAATCCCTAGCTTTCCTTTCGGATTCGCGTCTCTTGGTCCTCGCAGCAACGCTGAGCACAGCAGTGGTGACCTTCTCCCTTTCCTCGCGTTTCTTCTCCTCCAAGGGTGCGGGATAAGCATAAACGCTTGGCCTGGCGTTCGAGCGGATCTCGAGCTTCGGCATTTTCAGCTGTGCGTTCAGAGCGATCAGACAGCTCGGGGTGAAAGCAAGAGCCAAACAATGGGCCAATGGGAACCAGTACCAGTACTGGGTGAACACCAGGGCACCGACCACCGCTAACATGTTTGTGTGGCCTGTCCGGGACTGCAGGGACACCGTCACGTTACGGCCACCTGAAACAATCATCGTTACGTAGACATAAGTAATCGACGGAGACAAAAGTACATTAATATTGTATTTTAGTAACTATTTCTTCGATGAAGTGGCGTTAGTTGGAAATAAGAAATGGTGGTACATTGACTATCTCCAGCCTGAATTATTTATATGAATGTGAAAGAATTTATATAAATTGATGACGGCATCCGTCATGCTCTTGGTACAAATTTCTGTAGTCTGAATTTTTTACACGAATCTAACATAATTTATGTAAATCGAAGACGGCATTACGCTCTTGCTACAAGCTCACGATGAACGTGAAATGTGAAATAAGAATGAACAGCAATACAAAGTTCTTTTGGTCACGAAGCAGTCAAATTGTGGTTAAAAATCAAGCTAGAGAATATCGATGCTGGTCAAAAACCACAGTCTAGTAATGCATTGAAAGGGAATGTACCCACCAGCGTCGATGATTCCTTGAGCCAGAATGGCGCCGAACTTGGCCATGACGTCCTCGTGCTTGTCAACGACAACCTTGACGTAAAGGGCGCGGAAGTCCTTGACGCGGGGACAGGTCGCCTCGGTCTGCTGAATCAGGATCATCGCGGAAGCGATCAGGGCGCCCTGACGTACGAAGTTCACCGGATCATTGGTCATCGGGTCCAGCAGAGCTATGGCCTCCTTCAATCCCGTGCCAGCGCACGCGATCCCCAAAGCCATCGCGGCCCCGTATCTCACGTGGGGATTGTAGCTTTCCGCCAACAAGGACACCACGCTGGGACATTGTTCCGGCGTTCTGTAAACAGAAATACGACGCCGCGGTGAATCCACTGGTGGTTTTCGGGGTGGGCCATTGTCCAGCCGAGATATAGCCCGGGGACACAAATTTCTGATATTATTGGGCTATGAAATCGCTGATTGCGGATGGCGTGAAAATCCTTTGTTCGCGAAGGGGCACGCGATTACGATTACCAACGGCCCGGCCCGTACGAGTGACAAATGCCGCTGTAAAATACCGATAATGCGGAGCCGGGAAAAAAGGGGCAATCTGTTTCGCGAATTTAGGGTTGTGGTAACGTGATCGTGCTATACCTCAGGAGACGTCGATAAAAATTGCAAGGAATTCAAAATTAAAATTGTTGGCATCAAGAAACAGTAATTTAACTCAGTATTTTAACTCGGAAATTAAACATTTCTCTCTCTCATCCGACCTAGAATATAATTCCATTGATATAATACCTCATACAATACTTAAATGTGTAGTAATTGATTGGATACCAACATATTTAATAATGTAAATACTGTGAATAATGGTACAGCAATTTTTAGTGGTGACTCTCTAAGGGTTAAGTTGGAGGAAATATATTGACATTCTTCAATTCGTTTAGCTTATTTACACTAATTACTTTATTGTCATAAATGCATAAAACGTGCTGTTCAGAAATAAGTGTCTACTTGTTTAGATGGTTCAGTAATTGACTTCTGCGGAGTCTAGGCATTAACCCCTTCCCGTAAGCTTGTCTCTGTCTTTATTTTTACAACCCAACCTTTTAGACAGATGTTTATACACAATAAATGAGATAAAGACTGTTTTGATGTCGTATGTAAATTGCGCGAAGAGCTGCGAGAAACTGAAGAAACGAGTTTGCACGATGTGTTTATGGGTTAATTGCAGTGACCTCTTTCACAGCTCTGGATCATCCTCTTTACAGGAAGTAGAGGCAAGAGCGCTATTGTGCGGCGACACCTGTTGTGCTCGCCTCTAGAGGGCTTCTGGGACGATTTCTTTCCAGCAGCTACTCGATCCGACACTGATTTTTATTCACAACTGAGACAAGTCGTAGCTTTAAAGACATGAAAGGTGAATAAAAAGTCCTTCTCCCTTGAGTTGCATAAGACATCTCGCAGACTATTCTTCAAGTACTCGGAAACGTACTCTGAAGCGTCTCTGTTCTGAGTCACCGACGAACGAGCCATTAATTTGTTAGGGCAAGATTACAATGTTGTAGACAGAGAAATACACGCAGAACTCCGGGTAACATTTATGCATATTGCACACACTTATGCAAATGAACGTCTCTAAACTAACCCTAAAATAACGCTTTCACTGAAATCTTCCATCTGCATTGTAAGGACTATGAAGAGCCATAAATGCTCCGGGACCTTGATAGCGATCCTCCCACCTCTTGCCCGAGCATCCGCACTAATTCCATCAGCTTTGCTTACCAGAGCAATAAAGCACAGAGACCCCACCTGTAAGCGTCACAACCAAACGGTACTCTCATCCAACCGCGCAACCATTATGTTAACTAGATAATTAACAGTGCCAGTGGCCCAGAAGACCAATTTCAAAATCCGCGATACCAATGATACAACGCGAAATGCAATACAACCTTTCCCAAACAGGTGTTCCAGCGTTTGAACCTGGAATTCTCACGAATCCTCGCGGTGCGCGCAAGCCGCGAAAAATGTATTCGCCATCGACAACTTAATCCCCGTGGCATGGCGGGAGAAAAAACATAACCTCGGCTAGCATCGGGGATCGACCACCGCGGATCTGACGCTAAGTGCATAATCCTGTTTGCGACTGTTACAGGACGACGATTCGGTGCTGGTGGACGGTGCATGCCAGATACCGGACCCGCTTTACAAGCTGATCGGCAGCATAATCTGCTTTTACATACCGCTGGGCGTGATGCTGCTCACGTACGCGTTGACAGTACGATTGCTGGCGGAACAGAGACAGAACATTGGGGGAACGCCTGGAGGTTGGTACTCCGGATGGCTAGGTGGCCCGCAGGGACCACCCCCGGGAGGTTAGTGTATTATCAGGTACACTGACCTGTTACATTTCTCTATCAATCACTAAACCAAGCCGTGTCCACCGTGGAAAGGGTTGGAAAATATGTCAGTCACGGTTCCTCCTTCGACAGTAGCCAAATAAAGTCTATCAAGCTGAATCCTTCAGGGACCACAGCCCATTCTTGCTCTCTTCTCGTGTGACTATTCGCTGTTACCGATATTCGCGTAGTCTGCTGAGGATTTAGATTTTTTATCATTTTTCCAACCCTTTTCTTTAATATATCTAAACATCCATTACGTTATTCATTGCAGATTCTATTTATTTTTATATGGACATAGTCTGTTGAGGATTTGGATTTTTTTTCCATAAGTCTGTGTATCATTTTTCCAAACCTTTTCTTGAATCTATGTGTGTGTATACAGGGTGTCCCAAAATTCCTTCAACAGCCGGAAATGGGAGGTTCCTGACGTCGTCTGAAGCAACATTTTCCTTTGCAAAAATGTTATCTACGGCTTTGTTTAGGAGTTATTAACGAAAAACACTGACCAATCAGAGCGCGACCTAGACGCGAGTTGGCACAGTCGGCCCGATCCGCCAACTGTCTATTGGTCGACTGTGCCAACTCGCGTCTAGGTCGCGCTCTGATTGGTCCGTGTTTTTCGTTAATAACTCCTAAACAAAGCCGCAGATAACATTTTTGCAAAGGAAAATGTTGCTTCAGACGACGTCAGGAACCTCCCATTTCCGGCTGTTGAAGGAATTTTGGGACACCCTGTATATCCATCACGTTATCCTCGAACTTTTGGGCAAGAACAGCGAAATATGTTAATACAAATATTTTGCAGGTTCTATTAACTTTTATTCCTTCCCCGAAGCTTCGAAGGTGACTTGTAAAATAGATCATCAAGTACACCGAACTCCCCTATTTAAAAACTAAGTTCTAACAGTCTCGACTGCGAGGAAATAAATATTTACAAAGACCACACGACCTGTTATTATTTACCGTAGTTAGCGTCAAACCGCAAAAAGAAGTTCTATCAGGGAGAATGATTAGAATCGATAAGGTACAGCGGAAGTTTGGACAGTAGCTAAACGCTTCGGGATTCAAAGGGAGCGTTTAAAAGTGAAGTTAATCCACGAGAATGACTGGGGCTCTTTGTGCTAGACAAGATACTCTCGAGAACAGCTTGGAATTATTTCTTTCGGGAACAGCAGATTGAATTACTAAAAGAAAAAGGAGGTTGACTACTTTACGGAAGAGGGTGCACGCTTATGCAATCTCCCGCCGCCTCTATCGGAAAAAGAAGAAGTTCTAACGCGTAGAAAGTTTACCCCGCCGTTCCGTTATGGTTGCGAGCAAACTCTCGAAAATTCTCGAGTTCCTGTGACCCTTCATTGGACAGGAATCCTTGGGACGCTACTTTGCCCAGCAACCGTACACCGATGAGAAGGGACCAGAGCTCAAACTGATTTTTAAACAACCATTATACACACAAAAATCTTCTAGCACCTGCCTGGAATCGCAATGACACAGTGGATTTGTATGAAAAATAAAAACTGTATTATTATAATTGCAAGATATAGGAAATGTATAGACATCCTTAATAATCTTCACCGGTCCAAAATAACAGCATTGTTAAATACTCGAAAAATTTCGCGCTTGATTTACTCCAAATGCAAAAAATCTGCAGCCTAATCACAATAAATAAAGCTCAGCAATGAACTCTTTCCTTCGAGTCTCCAGTTTGTAATTTGCAAGCGGAGAAATTTTGCAAATTTGTCAAGACGAAGAGCGAATGAAAATTTATCGTGAGAGAATTGATTCGACCGATTTTTAGCAGAGGATAAAATAACAAGTTCCGTAAAAGTCGAAGGTAAAATGTTTGTCGGGTTACCGGCAGATATCGGTGCCCATAAATTCCGGAAATATGTTGTGTCATAAATATCGATAATATAGTGTCGAGCAGTCGCAGCGGCCGGGCGTGCATAAATAAAAAGGTGTATAAATCGTCGACGGGATTCCGCCGCGCGCCGGTCGTCTCGCGGACGCGTTACACGCTTTGATAAAACTCGACGCTCGAATGAGATCCGCCGTGATACGTTCTCGATCGGTGTAGAGAGGCTATTGTGGCAAGTAACGTTTCATTTCCGGTGTGTGTCGATAAAGCCCGGCGAAGGTGGACGGTCTTTGAAGCGTCGCGGAACCCAATAATCCTGGTAATCGATCGATTTGCCCCGGTAGAAATTGTCCGGCCGTTTCGTCGCGATTTTCCCGTTCGCGGAAGACGATCATGCTCGGCGGGGACCGCTTCCGTTTTCAAGAAAGTTCAAAGAAATCATCGGCGTGGACGGGCAGAGCCGCTGTAAGTCGATTTGCGGCGGGCCAATTTCGATATCGAGACGATACGCTCGCTAGGTCGAACAAAATTTGTCTTACCGCTTCGTGGAACTCTGGGAAAATGTTTCCTCCCATGCGGAATTTCATTTCAATTGACTGGGGGAACACTGGATAGAAAATTCGCTCTTTATGTCGTCCGATCGTTGAAAGAAGTTTTAAACATTTGTAGTTTTCTTCGTGTGATGGTAATAATATTAATTGATGATACGTTGTGATGTACGGAAACGAGGTCTGTGATGCGCGTGTGTGAGCAGGAGAAGGGGAATGGGCGGATCCGGTACCGCCCACTACTATTCTGAAGAAGATGCGATTGGTTTACGCCAAGAAATTCTGAAAATATTTATGATTAAGTGGCAGTCGTCAAGATTGAAGCAGTATAGTTGATACACTTGTAATCACTGGTTTCTAGCTCATCCCACTAATTAGAACTCTATTTAGTCCCTCCCATTAATTCCATTTAGCTCCCGCAACTACTTCTAGCTTGTTCCATAAAATACTCCCTACAGTTTCCCTGACCAGTTCCCTTTCACTTTTCCTACCGTTTAGTTTAGCTCCTCCTACTTGTTCTTTTTAGCTCCTCCCATTAAGTAATTTTTGCTCCTTCCATTTATTTTTTCAGATTCCTTTACTACTTCATTTTCCTACTGATTTTAAACGTGTCGTTAATTTCTCCGGAGTCCCCTCGGGCCAACCGGTGAAGTCCCGATGATTCATGAACGAGAGAGCGTACGTTCCACACAGGTGCTCGTTGTCCAAATATTAACACTGAAGAAGTGAATTAGCGGGCACGTTATTCCGAGGATAACTAAACTTAATGTGCACGAGCTAGAAAGCCAAGGAGTACGGTCCCGTTGACGTCGGCAATTCCCAAAAGACCCGAACGTAATCGGATTTTGCGGTTACCCGGATTATCGAGTTATCGCGCGATCAACGACGCCATGCTCCTCCATTCAAGATTAATGACCCTCCGATTCGTAATAATTCCTTCGAATACTTCTTGCGGTTCGTTCCAGCCACGATGGGAGTCACTGTTCGGTCGATTGAAGATTAAATGACGAACATGATTCTAACTTTCTTCCTCTTTCTTCGAGTTCGAGTCTATTTTTCTTTCAAAGAAAGCTCACGCAAATCAAGTTTTGTTCCATTATTGAATCGACATGGTCCTTTAAGGTCGGTAGGCAATTCTGGTTGAAAATCGAACTAAGCTGAACGAACAAAATGGTGGAAACTATTTTACAAGATGAAAGCACAGGATAAGATGCACGTTTGAAAGAAAAGTGTATTGCATTTTTTAAAAAAAGTTCTCAAACACCAAGTTTGTTAAATAGACATGACCCTTGAAGTTCGGAAGCAATTCTGGTTCAAAATCGAACTAAATTAAATGAAGAAAGTGGTGGAAAGTATTTTACAAGATAAAGGAACTGAACACATTTAAACTGTATACATTTGACAAAGCAAGGTTTTGGTTAAATAAAGACTTTTCTCGAAAGAAAATTCTGATTTGCAGTTTGACAGCATCGAACGAAGAAAACAGCGAGAAACATGGCGTCGTGTTTCGAGGACAGAAGGAGCACTGCAAAGAATTTCGGCTTAATCCGGTGACGTTCCGCCTTCAGCATCGGCGAGGCTCGCGATTAAGTGGCCCCATAGATATCGTCCGGGTTCTTTGTTCGCGGGAAGCCTCCTCGAGAAAAGAAACCGATCCCCTTTCCCGGGCTCGAAATCCTAAAGCGAGGCAGGCTCTCTCGCGGCGGAAAAGAGGCGACTCCGTTAAAAATCGACGACCATAACGCCAGGGACTAATTATCGCAGCCCGGAAACTTGGATTTATCGATTCCCGTTAACTGGCCGCTAGTCCATTCGATGGGAAGATTCGATTATTTACTCGGGGCTACCTAACTCACGCTGATTTCTGACCTCGTGCACACGTACCACCCAGTTTCCATTCTTTGCCGATGTTCGGCAATAATGTACTGGGCGTATCGTTCACTCTGACCTGTTTTTATTACCCTTTACTTGCGAAAAACGACGCCTCGAACCAATTTTTAACGGCCGAAGCAGAAAGTTATTTTACATTATCAGTTTTCGACAGTTTACGTTATTATTTCTCTTTTAAAATGCAAATTATTGGAGTATGTTACTGGGGGTGGGTTGTGAGTTTATGATTGAAGTTGGTATTGCTGTTTACAGAATCAATAACAAATTCGTTTGACATAGACTTTCATTTTTTAGCATTGATAATAAAAAAAATTCTGGAAGGAAAATTTTATAATCTCCTCCTTTGTAAATTTAAGGTGATGGTTTCTCAATTGCCGACACATTTATTTCACCTTCTCTGATAAAATAAGAATTCCACGACCAATGTTCAATCATACCTTGATCAAGGAAAATGAAGGAGAAGCAAAAAGCTGAAGAGAAAGAAACGAGTTAAGACATAATTATGCTCGAACTTCCGGTGCAGCGATCCGATCGAATTTCTCCGCATCGCCGGCGAGCGCAAACAGCGAAAGCGGGTGTATCAATTTATAATTCGCAGGTTCAACTAATTTCCCAACGTCTCGAATGATCTAATTCGGGCCGCGTTGCCGATGAATCTCTCGAAAGCCCCTTTTAACGAGATTAATAGAAGATAAATAGAAAAAGATTGCGGAAAACAGAGGCGAGGTTCTCCCTGTTGTTTGACAAAGTCGACCTGCAAATAGCAAAGAACACCGGCAAACTTCCGCGAGCCAGAGAGCACCGGCAAATTGGGCCGTGAACCGACGCCTCTTTGGGCTCGAAGATTTGCATCGAGCAATTTAACTTGCAAATTGACAAGCGACGCGCGCCAAAACCGTTCGCGAAACGAAAGGCCGAAAAAGACAACGCTGGGATTTCTACGAGACGAGCACTTAGAACACGAGTCTATTAAAATGCGAAAATTCGGAGTTCTGGATTTTTATCTTGCCGAGAGAGGTTCATTTTTATTATCGAATTTTATCTTGTTGACACGCTTGACCAGTGCCTATTATTAGAGTGGGGATATTTACGCGAAATAACAATTGTTCAAGTCTACGAAAAACGGAAGCATTTTCTTCTCAATTCTTCTCTCAATTCTTTACAGTTTCATATTTGACCATTAGTTAATTTTGCGCCACTAATTTAACATGTACTTAATGATAATTAAAATCTGTGGTCATACTGATTGATTCTATCATACTCTCTTTTGCTATAAGAAATACTGGGCGAATATTCTCGTTTAATTTTGCACCACCAATTTAGAGACTATTTAATGATATATTAAAATCTGTCTAGCGATGCATAAATTACTTTATTATTGATCAATAATTTATTATTTATTATTGATGTTGGGAATTATGCGTGGATCATTCCGAAGATAAAGCGGCATATATTAAGGGTTTAAAAATGGAATTGGTTTCTATTTAATTGTATATGAATTGCGAACAATTAGAATTAATAATTCGACCGTAGCAGTGCAGATGCTAGATTTCCAATTATTGGAATACTGACGCGGAATACACATTCGTTCAGATAACAACAATGCAAGTTAAATTTTCATATTGGATAATAAATATAAATTGTTAGGAATAAATGATTTATGACATCTGCCGTTAATAACAAATCTATACGAATAATTTATGTTTCATTAATAGAAATTATAGATATTATTTTCTTTCATCGAAAGTAGTGTAAAATTAAATTGATAATATCCTAGAATTCTTAAGTATTCGGTAGGAAGAGTTTTGTATAGAATTTACACGATTGAACAAAGCGTATGCACGCTTCGATGAGTCGTTTTAATTATTCACGAAAATATGATTTCACACACGACATAAAAGAAAATCAGTCTGTAGATCTTCACACGTGCATTTACGCATTCATTTGCATTAAATAATTAAATCAAAGTTAATGCGAATGCACTTATTTTCATTTATTATTCCCGGGACATTTTTCGCTTGACAAACAGGCACGAACCTCTGCGTTTGCATAAATTATGTCTGCAAAGTGCAAAGCATTGTTGTGCTTCCAAAAGCTTATAATTTATCTCCATTAATATTTGATAATATTTGATACTGCCTCGATGTGATAAAAAACTGAAAATATTTATGCATTTCTGTACTTTAATGAGTAGATTCAAAATCATTATTTTAATCTCTTTCACTATTTCCTTATTGATAATTCGCAAAAATCTACAAGATTTTGTGTATCGCAGACAAAATAAAAATCGTAATTTCTATAAAGGAATCGAGCAGACAACGCGATTTCTCCCTAATTTTCTTGCAAAAATGACAACAAAAAATTTACAAAGCTTCCCAAAAAGGTGTTTTATAATCTCAGTATCGCAAAATAAAAATAATTGTTTCATTTTCTACAGAAAAATCAAACGTGAAAGGTGTTGTGCAATCCTTGGGAAACGTGACAAGAAAAAATTTGCAAAATAGAAATAATTGTATAAAGATTTACGGGCTACATACGCTAGAAATCAAACCATATCAAATTTGAACGAACGCAATTTCTATTTAAAAAAAGGGAACCTGAAAAGTATCGAATAGCTGACACAATTCTTGCAATTCTTGGAGAACGTGACAAGAAAAAAATTGCAGAAACCTGCTTGGTAAAGTAATCACGAGATAAAAAGCCTAGTACGAAGAGATGCTCTCACCAATTGACATGGTCGGATCCCGAAAATCCGAGAGAGCAATGGTTCTGCAGGATCGCATAAAACGATCGCTCGAATTTGTCGAGAGGCTCGGCGTCGCAGACTTAGAATTGCAAAACGCTGGAAGACAAACAGTGGGCGACGCTGAAGAGCTCGGTAACTTGGGACCAAGTTTCAGCTCAAAGTATCGGCTTTCTCTGCACGTGGAATCGTTAAAGCGAATTGGAAATTCAGCGGTGGCCGAGCACAATGTGCACGCGGGCGGATCTTTATTTGAACTTTTCCGGCACGTGGACGATTCTGGACCGGTCGGGGGAGCATTAAAGAATCGTTTGACCGGTCTTACGAGCCACGGGATCGCGCTCCGAAGAGAGGGAGAGAGAGAGAAAGAGAATCACGAAATTTCTTGTAATTACCGTCGAGCGGGCCGAGAACACGAGGGGCTGGGCAGCTGCCACCTCTCGATCGCCGATAAAAAGCTTTGAATTATAGAGGCGATGAATCACTAGTAAATTCCATGGAATCGAGTGAATAAAACGCCTTCGGCGTCTTTTTGTTCTTGCCCGAGGAAGGAAGAAATTTCCTTGATTTCGCAACTGCCGCGCAATTTCCATGCAATTGGCGGAACCGCTGTTCCCTCGGACGTCTTCTTTAATCCTCGCGGCGATCGAAGATCTGCAACATCGCTTTACACAGGGTAGTTTCCCTAACGAGACCGGCTGGAATTATGCGTTAATTATTGGCTTCGCGGAGGAACGGTTCGAGCATAATTTATCTACCTGGGCCGCGTGTTGCACGCGGTTTTTACTATTTTTTATCGAGATGTAAAGGTGCAGGAAATTGGATATACAGTACTCAATTTTTATAGGGTATTAAAATCAAATTTTTACTTTTAATTGTTGCATTTAAGTACACGGATTGTATGTGGTACGGCAATAGCTGACATCCAATCACTGTTGTATAGCATGTACAATTCTTATTTTGCATTTATCTTGCACATTAAAAATGAATGCAAAAAGTTTGTACTAATTATTCGGTAATCCTGGAACAAGAGGTCTGAAGCATGTTCGATAAATTCTATGATTCGAGCTAATTGAGAACAGCTCCATAATTTTCGGTAAGATATCAGAGTGCTGGTCGACCGCAGTATTGAATCAATTATCGAATAAAAATGGCCGACTCGTTTATCTTCCGCCTCGAAGGACCAATCGTTTTCAATCTTCGACCGCGTGGGATTAAAAAACAACCGGCCCCCGACGATCCATCGTTCCTCGTGACATTTTTCTTGTTCATTGGTCGCAGAACCCCCTTATCCGTCTCCCTTTGGCATCCAACGACGCCCATTCGCCGGCAATGACAAGAAATTTCGCGATGGCGTCCTACCGGCACGGCAGCGATATGCAAACTACCAGGAAGTCGTGCCGGTCGTGACACAATATGTTAAAAAGACCGGTTTCGGTTGCTATCCTTTGACGAAATTAATCAATGGGGTGGGGGCGTGTACCACGGCCATAAATCAGCTCCAAACTGCGAGTACTATGCACAGCCCTTGTTCCCTTTATCTACAAGAAATTGCAGACACAGAAAGAACACGGTCGAACTTGCTACAATTACTTCAGGAGGTCATAAAATATACCTTGGAGACATTAAAGGGGTGGTTTCTCGAAAATCTTAAAATGTCGAAGAAAAGAATTATTTTTATTCTTATATAATTATTCGAGACAACCTCCTTAACACAATATCTTTTTACTTAATATATTTTGCAAATCCTCCATGAAAATGTAAACCTTACAAGTAAAAAGAAAACTCGGAGTTAGCAACCTTCTCATGAAATACTAAAACGTGTGTTCAGACAATTTACCAATTTCATTCAAGAATGCGTTGGGGCAATTTCGGAAACGGGAACGAGAAATAACAAAGTCGACGAAACTCCTGACCACGATGAAAGAGATTTTTTCAAATTCCTGCACCATCCTGTGTCGAAAATTGCTCAAAGTGATGGTCATTAATTCCCGGAAAGGAATCGCGGCAAAGGATCACTTACCAACGTTAGAACAGACGCAGACGTTCGCGCCAGACCTCGGCTCGTGAGCAGAGAAAGAAACGTAGCTGAATTTGTATAAACAGCCCGCGGAAATAAAGCTGATGAGCTCCCCGTTGCTCTACCGCCATTTGAAATGCAATCAGCGCGGAAACCCGTTGAGTCCCGAAATGAAACAGCCCCGCGATCTCTTCCCCACGTGTACACCCTAAAGCTGCTGCGAGCTCCTTGACTCAACGTCTCCTAAATAATTTTAGGTGTACCGGTAATATCCTTGCGATACGCTAAAGGAATTATGAGACCGTGAATTCAGAAACGTGAAAGCTTTAGGTGGTCGTAAAAAACATTAATCCTCGCTAATGCTTTTAACGATTTCATGGTGGCTGTGGCTAGGTCCAGATCGTTACTCACCAGTTACATCTTCACTTAGTTTGGCAGATTGTACGTACGGTAATGTCTCGGTACAGAAAGAGATGTTGCACACAGTTCTGAAAAATTTATCCAAACGTTTCTATTTTCAATTATTTCTTTATGAATGTTTGAATATTCCTGATACCTAGCTGATTCGTTTCAACGACCCCGAACACGATACTTGTTTAATCCACGATTTGGAGTCTCGAGTATTCGAACCGATATCTGAATTCTGCATTAAGACGTGTTTCGCATGTAAAGAATCTAATCGAAGACCGTATGCAACACGATTCACTGTACAAATCAGTACAGATTTAATGTAATACAGAGGTGAAACTAAATCGTGGATTGAACAAGTAAATCAAATCGAAATTATACCGTGTTTGGGGTCGTTCCACAAAGAAATCATTGGACAGATTTTATCCTCTTTCACATGTATCGAGGCATCGTCGCGATCGTTTTCAAGAGAAATTGAATTGGTGATGCTGGTTTCTAGGTCTCGATAGAAGAGGCACCTGGAAGCGGTTCTTGTTGAACAAGGGGTCCGGGGGCAGTGGAGGTACCCCACAGCACACTTCAGGTACATCGACCGATACGGAGTTGACGACCTTGGACTCGCACGACCTTTGGCTACCGGAAAGCGAGCTACCGCCGTCGGCGATGTCCGCTCTTCATGCTTTCGGCGCCGAGATGCTGAAGCTGTCGAGAGGTCTCGAGGGCATCGGGAGCCCAGGCAGCTCCACACCACTTGGCACCCCAAGGTCCACGCCACAGCACTTGGCGCAGCAGCATCAGCACCAGCATCAGTTGCACCGGTGCAGCTACCGCCACGGGTAAGGGTTCCAACCATGATTGCGTGGTAATGATAATCAACAGATCGGGAACGTCTGCTGAGGAGAGTCCACCTCGCTGATTGTCTCCCAGAACTGTCTTCGATGAAAAGTGTCGTTGGCAATTAACTTGTCATTTCACTTCTAAATAGCATAACCGTCAATCATTTGTTACTGACATTTTTCTTTCGGACTCTTTCACTTTTTCATGTGAAGTTTGGTAGAGATGTACTGATTCAATAACACGCTATTCGTTGATGGTGAAGAAGTTGAGATGACAGTCTTATAAATGAAGAATGTGGCCAACCAAAAGATTCGATTTCTATCGTAATACAATCAGCTGACTTGTACTTCATTGGCAGAATGTGTCGATTACAATGATTCATAATTCAGAAGAAGATGATGTTTGTTCAACGTCACTGTTCGGAATCAAAATCCGCAGTCTATCGCAGAAATTAACACCAGTCGAAGACGTATGCCAGCAGCGAGAAAGAATTCGCGCGGCTATAAATATTCCTCGCAGAAGCCGGGTGTTCTCGGAGCGGATATTTATCTGTGAAAAATGTCGGAACTTGCCGAACAAAGTTTCCGCTGGGAAGCGCGGTCGCGGTTATTGAAGAAACTTGTGTTTTATGCAGCGAGCGTTCGGCGCGCCTACGTTCCTCCATGGATACAACGATTTACCCCGCTTTTGCTTCGAGATAAAGACACTCGCTATCACGCGGAATCGCATTCCGGTCGACGATCGGGATCGAGAGGAGGCTCGCCGACGTTTCAATAGACCGAGCCGGGTTCCCGAAGAGAATACGGAAGAACGTCGATGTTCCATTTCACCGGGAACACCGGGGGTTACCGGCTGAAAAATGAAATACAGGACGGCAGGGTCGTGAAAGAAATCCAACCGACGCGACGGGATCAGGGATCGTCTGTCGATCCCTGGTTCAACTGAGAAACACCTGTCACACGAGATTACACCGAACTCGGAGATATTTCTGCCTCTGTCGCGGCGGCTCGGTTTGCGAACACGTTCCAACTAGAAATGGGACTCGCGACGGATTGACATTTTCCCGGAAACTGCACCTCCCGAACTGTCACGAACTGCGCGGAATTGCATAAACGGTCGGAAAGTAGGAGCTGAACATTCCAGATAATCTTCGGGAGACGCTTTTCCTGGCTTTTTGTTTGATTAATGTCCGCGATCATTGATATGGTGGGTACAAATTTTAGAGTGGATACGTGAAATGTATGATCATTAAACTGCGGATTTGATGCATTTACGACAAGAAGAGTTGCATTTCATGCGTTTATGACGGTAGTTGCAATTTAAAACAGTGGACGAATTAAAAAGATTTAAGAAGATCAATGTATTAGTTGCAGCTTATGAACATTATTGAAGAATGAGAGACATTATTACTTGGCTCTTGTTTGTTGCAGTTGATGCAAACGGTTTTCATTTTGCATAAAGTTCCGCAGTCATACACAGAGAGAATTGTTTAATGTTTTGGTCGAGGAGCCTGTGTACGAACTAAGAACATTTTCCTATACTGGGGTTGCTGTATCCATAAAAATCAATAATAAATTTGATATACTATGGTGGATTGTTTATTGGTGCACTTAGCTCTAGAACTATAAAGGAGAAAAAGCTTCTCGAGCCCGACAGCTGCGAAATATAGAAATGCACCAACGAGGGTGTTTTACAAAAAATTTGTATTCCCACTTACGTCTAGTAAGAATGTATTCTAAAATCACCTGATGTCGGTAAAAATATTGTTTATCGAAAAACGATGCAGGAAGATAATGCAGACTGTGGACCTTTGCATTCACGACAAAAATGAGTTAGTGCAATTTAAAGCACATACTGAATTAAACAAATTTGAGAACGTCAATATATTATTTTAGCAGGATCATTAAAGAACGAAAAGAAAAAGTAATTTTACTGTGCATTCTGTGTCTTGCAATTTTGCATGCAGATCTGCAAGTCTAATGCCACTAAATCTTAAACGAAAAAAATCTGAGTCCGATCCGTCCGGTGTTAAAAAACCGGAAATTTGGCGCGGCAATACTCTTCGGAGTGGGCGTATTTGCTCGAAAATTCACAGGGAACACGAAGGAACCCGCCGCTGCTCGAATGTCCCTTCAGAGGAGCCGTCGCGCGAAAGGAGTCTCGTGTCACGACAGATTTATGACGTTCCGCGGAATATTCCTGCCACACCCCGATAGCGTGACGTGCTGGCTGAAAATTGGCTTCGGGGTGCCGATACCTCGGAACGAAACCTGTTTTATTGGCTGCCCCGCGAAACATTCGCGACTCGGGGTTGACAACTTCCGACGGGATGTCCCGGCGTCGAAATTGGGACGCTACTTCCGCCGTGTTGATTAAGGTTTTATCTGCGTGTCGTAAAAATTGGCCGGTACACGTGACGGCTCGATAGTTCGACGGCTGTTCCGCCACACGGAAATTGGAATTATTTATGATCCCTCGACGACCGATGCACCGACCTCTGTGGACATTATGTCGCACCGTTTCATGCATTTAATGCGCCGTGCTCGCAATCCATTCCCACTACTGTGGACTCCCGTATAAACGCGGTAATGCGTTACGCGCTGTATGAATTTGCGTTATAGGAAATCGTGATGTACGAGAATCTTCCTCTCATGTAACGCGAATGAAGTAGCACGCGCGGCATGATTATTGTCACGTCAACTTTTATTTCGTATGCTTTACGAAAGAGAACAGTTGTCAAATTATTTTTTAATAGAATTTTTTATTATCTGTAGACATAGATACTTTTTAGGAAACTTATTAGGAGAGCTACTTTCGCTAAGCTTCCATGCAAAATGAAAGCTCCAACAATTCTAAATAACAACAATCCTTCGGGAAAGAACATGGTCCTTTTAACCACCAACTTCTTAGGGGTCTTATCACGAGAGCTACTACCGCTAAGCTCTGATTCGTTTCCGCAAACGATCTTCCGAAAGCATCAACAGTTTCCAAACGCGATCAGCCTCCAAATCAGCTTCTCGCCGCGCCGGCTTTCAAAGCCCCGTTAAAAAATCGGCTTTCGAAGATTGTATCCACTCGAGAGAAAGAGAGAGTTCTGTAAAACCGACACGAATGCTCGCCAACCTGAAAGGATTCGCCCCGGCTCGTCGAGCTCTGCAAATCCCAAACAACATTTTCGAACGCCTATACTTCGCCGCTAAGAACAATTCCGCGCGAGCCTACCGCGGAGGAATCGCGATTTTCGGAATCCGGAGAATCCGGAATTTCTCGTGCCTCGATTCCACCAACGTAATTTCGCTTGTCCCCTGAATCGTTCCCATCTTCCGGGAGAGTAAGTGCAAATGAGAATCTCGGCGAAGTAACGAGGCAAAAATGAAGACAGGAGATCTATGGCGGAGGCTCCGGCTAGTTGGCATACCGGACACGGTCCCATTTTTAACGGGAATCCCCCGATTAATGGATTTGCCGAATTACTGCAGTCTGAAACGCGAGATACCTTAAACCGAGCATAAATCTGTGGGGTATATGTTTAAAGAATAAGGACGATTGTCGCGACGTTTATGGAAATTCGTAATACTCTAGTCGAGTTTGGAAGAGCCGAAAAGGGAGTGGCGCTTTTGTTCTCCTAAAATATTAATGGTTTCGTACATTTCTACCAACTTTCTTATTCTAATTAGTGCATACTCTGTGCAGAAAATGAGAAATTAGTGATAGTTACCGAAGGATAGTGTGTCAAATAGCCAAATTATGGAGATTCGATATAGCGTCTTAAATTCGGGGTCTACACGACGACGCACAGGGACTCCGTGGCAGTTTCATGCCTGATTTCAGAAGTCAGGTTCTTTCGTGACAAGTCACGAATGCTATAAACCATGAAAAGTATGGATTTCAAGGATTAAAAACATTATCAATAATCGATCGGTTCTCGTGCGAATATGAAGTATCACCGAGAAGAAAGAGGATCAGAAGGCAATCGGGAGGCCGCGCGACGGCGGCGTTTTATATCAATGAAAGGCAGAGCCCTGGCCGCCGTTGGAAGTCACGACCGCAATCTGAGGGTAGCGACAAGCTTGTTCAATCTTTGGACAAGGTTCCCCCGGAAGTGGCGTCGCCCCAGATCGTTACACTAGTTCCAAGGCTTCCGCTCCAATTCGGGTTCACCAGGGCCGTCGTCATCTCCTGATCTAGCCCCGGTGACATGTAAGTGGTCTTCCATCGAGAAGTCGGGACATTCGAGGCGCAGATGGGACGTTATTCCCGCCACGGAGATTGGCTATTCGTTACTGTTCGACGCGCAGGCCCGTCAACGTGCTAAACGAGAAATTTAGTTGGGTTCCTACTGGATCGCGATCGAACACCTGCCCGAGCTCGAGGTGAAAAACTGCCGCAAGAATTTGTCGCCGATCGATTTCGACCCCCGAAACTACCGCAACAGTCTCCTGCAGGATTAGATGGCCATGGGAACGCCCTTTCTTTATGGATCAACCGAATATTGAACTGAAGTTACATAGCGTTTTATATTTTTAATGGCTGTGGATGACTAATAACCTGAAACTGTCTTCAGTTGTATTTCATTTTACTGTGTACTGTTTTAGTGAAAAATTGTTTAGAGGAAACATTTGTGCATTCAGTACATTTACTGCTGAGAACGGAAACAAGAAAGTTACTGGTGAATATGTGAATATACCCAATATATGGCATCTTAAAACCGACTAACGCGTTCTTTACATATTTCAAAGTAAAATTGACTAGAATTGATATTATTACAAACAGGAGAAATTTACATAAAATGACTAAAGAATTATTAGATAACTCCCTTGTACCTGCACCGCATTAAATTCGCAGTCTAACAATGAGCAAAGATCGGAAACGAATGACCCATGTTCGAATTACAACCTCCAAATGATTTCCAATCGCAACGTTTCAATAATAGCCACCCGAACGGTTTTGAATAACGTCGCAACAGAAATGGCGACCGATTTACCAATATTTTCGACCGAAAAAAGGTTCGAAGCGAAGTTGAATAATGGATGTCGAGCGATCCTGTAACAGGCCAATTTCGATCGCTCCACTTGCCTCGAAACGTTCGACCAGGGTGTCAAGTAACTTCAGCGTATTAGGTCACTGTACTTCGTTCTGTAACCCGGCCTCGACCCCTTCATCAAAAGGATAGTCAATAATAATGTTGCGAGGAAATTCGCACCTCCGCAACGCTCGTGGTGTGCCTGCGGGGTCTACACAGCTACGCGCAGGGACTCCGCAGCAGTTTTAAGCGTTACATACCAGGTTTTGATAGTTACATGTGGACTGCGGGTTTCTATGCAAAATAAAAACGTTGTGCGTGGATTTTAACACAGGAGCCAAGCTAAATATTCTTTCTCGCTTTAATAATTTAATTTGTGCTTATCAATTCTTTTCATAAACGCCTGAAGTCCGTAGTCTAGTTATGCTTATGATTTGAAGCTTTTTTCAAGGACTTCGAGACGAATGACATAAACCAGCGCTCGGATTTACTTACTCGCAACGGCCGAGTCTCGTAGGCTACGCCCCCTCGATCCGGCCGCGCGTCTCGCGCCATACTTGCTATTCGTGGCGCCTATACGAACTAGTGTCGCCACGGGGAGCAAGACCGTCGCGAGTAAATAAGTCCGAGCGCTGACATAAACAATGATACGTGTCAAACGAGTAAGAATTATATTATTCCAGGAGTTTCTTCAAATGTCAAGTAACTTCTGCGTGTTGTCATACATCACTGTATGTCCTTCCTTCTGTGACCCGGCCTCGGCCTTCTCGAGAAAAGGATAGTCAATAATATTGTTACATGGAAGTTCGTACCTCGGCGTTATATTAATAGTGGCATGCCAGCGTTACTGTTTCGGTGAAGTACGGCGACAGTTGCCTTAACACTTTACGTCGAAGCCGGTTACGGAATGACGGGACCTGTGCGCCTTTCTATCCGAGCCAAAGCAGACTAATATCGACTCGGGGTTTATGACAGGCGCTGAGCGAATTATTGGCAAACGACAGTTCGGAGAAGCTCTTCCAGTCGGCTTATTATTCGCGACAATTCTGGCGCCGCGGGATATTATTCTATGGACTATACCGTGTCTGGTTTTACGACAAAAGATTTCATTTTTGAAAATCTGTTGGGAACATACATCGACTTGAAAAAAACAGTATTAGAAGGTCCTCTTTTATGAGAACACCCTGGGTATACTAATTTATTTTAGCCTGGACGAGGTGCAGCTCTGTACAAACGAAAATTACAAAAAGAAAAAAGAACTTGCGGTGCCGAGGCTGTGAAAAACAAACTTAGTGGTTACTGTACAGTGAACATTTATGCAAATCAGCATTTTTATGGTCGAGCAACACGAGCCACTGGCAATTTTTTTTATATTGGGTCGTACGATAGCGGAGCTGGGTCAATAAGTTAAAAATAATACACAAATAATGTAATTCTACAGAAATTCTTATTTTCTCCGTTTTTTAAAAGCCTCCGGTAACTGCACATTTAGTAAACAATTTGGGGAAAAACGTTTCGAAAATATCGCGTGGAATTACGAAATATTCCACAACACGGGAGATACTTTTCTCAGGTAAAATGGAAAACACAATGGTGGATGTTCTCTGGCCCGTCCGTGTCAATTATACGTCGATTTAAACGTCGAAATAATTTCCACGCCGCGTCGGCCAACAGCCGTTTCCCTTGGCGGCCGTTTTCGATGTATTCCGCGCGCTCCTGTTTCCATAGGGAGCCTGTTTCGTTATCGTACAGCCCAATATAAAAAATAAAAACAAAATTGCCGGTGGCTCGTGTTGCTAATTAGAGCTGCTCGAGATATACTTCCGGCCCATTGTGCCTGCATATTATAGTTCTGATACACGACCCAATTTTTTGACCATCGGAATCCGTGGCACGATAATCCGAATAAATTGCCAGGGAAAACGAGGCTGGCCGCCATTTCGATCTCGATAACGGAGCTCATCGCGGCCTTCGCTGACCAAGGAAAATTTCAAGACGAGCATGTGGTGGGAAATTCAGCTCCGTTTCTTGATTAAAATGGTATTCAAATTGACTAATTCGTTTTTTGGCAAATTTTAGTCAGGTACAAAATTGATGCTAACGAATTGTTGGCTTTTCATGAAATTTGAGCGATGTTATTACTACTCTATTCATTCACCAATTCGTTTTTTGGAAAATTTTAGTTCGGTACAAAATTGATGCTAACAAATTGTTGGCTTTTCATTAAATTTGAGCGATGTTATTACTCCTCTATTCATTCGATAGAAAATTTGATTTGATATGTACGACTGCATTTCCTGTTGTTCTTTAATTTCCCCTCGATCACTGGCACATTGGGAAGATGTGTAGCCGATAAGTGCTGCTTATGCGAGGGAAACAGGGGTGGGAGAAGGATGAGTGAAAGTAGCCTCCTCCGACACGCTTCGCGCCATCGCTCTTGAAAGCCTTTCGAAAATCTCGAGCTCGTTTGCGAAGTGCTTTCGCTAAATTCTTTACTCGATCGCACGGCGAGATGCAAAATTGAACTGGCGCGGGCAGCCGGGAGAAAGATTCTTCGCATTAATTAAAATGTTTCTTGCGGATTATTTCTGCTCGAACGGTCGGAGATTTTCTTTAATTTATTCCACCGGCTCACCGTTGCGGAAATCCTTTTACGGCGATTCGCGAGTTTTTCGGATTCCTGCTAGTACTTGCGTTTGGGGTTCTCGAGTATCCAACGATGAATGTTCAATATTAATAAATTAAAGGAAGACTCGTTTATGTTTTATTAGACTGCGTTTATAGCAGAAATAAGATTAAATGCAACGAAGTGAAAATATAAAAAACAATTAATGATGTGAAAATATGGAAAATAATTTTTATCGACTTATTAAAATTATGGAAAACAGAAATAAATGTCTATGATAGCTCGAGCATATTTCGATTAAAGCAGAGAATTTTTAATTATTAATTTATATAATCATTAAATATGGTTTTATATTTAATTGTTTGAGTACATTTGTTTTCTTTAAATGCACTTGTCTGTACGTTTATTAATTAAATGTAGCCGTTGTTGCAGCTTTGAAGGCCGACAGTTAGCATTCAATTTTACAAGGAGCAATATTTAGTACGAGAGCAACATTAATTATTCACCACGCCGCCTGTCTTTGTTATCCAAATAATTCTGGTTGCCAATCGCGTTAGTTTATTATTGAATGAAATCCCCGCGACTGCAGCAGCACGGTAAGCTGCCTCGACACCGAAAATTGAATGAATATTAATGACGCGACACAATAAATCACTGTCCCTCGAATTACTCCATAACGCAGCTGCAGTTCCATTCGTCTTCGCAGTAAAAATCTCGTGGATCCCAAGCCTGCGAATCCACCACAAAAAAAGACAATTCCCCGGTGTTCCCTTCGAGCGATCGACAAAGGAAAACTGCAATCAAACGCGAGAGCGAGAGACCCGGCAGAATGGGAAATAAATTTGAAACAGCGACGAATTAGGACAACGGCCTAGTTCCTCGAGATCTTTAATTACAACCGCTAGAGTATACTCCGAGAGAAGTCAAAGCGATGAAGCAGAACGCCCGTCTCTGAAGAAACCGGCCATTTTTAAATCAGCTTTCTTTGAAGGGTTTGAGGAAGTCAGCCGAAAGGATGTTCTTCGAAACCGTGCATTGTAATCGGCCCGAACATGAAAGACCTACGAACTTGTTCGTCACAAAAAGTCTAAACAAAAGGGATCAATGACTGGGTATTTACAAAGACCTAAATAAATGTATTGTACATATGTACGACTAGGAGGACGTATTGAAATTTGCATTTTAAGCTTGTATGGCGAAATTGAGTAGATCGAATGCAGAAGAATATCATTAAAACAGAATATAAATGTCTGAATCAACACAGACAATTTTCATTTTGCGTAAAGATTCGCAGTCTACATGTAGCTACTAACATGTGCTGAAATTGAAGAATTTTCTTGAAGAAACAGGTGATTGCTACAAATATTTGAAACAAAGAATAACTTTTCTGTCTGTTCAGTTTTGATGACCTTCTCACCTTTATTTCCATTTAAATGAGTCTCGTAGTGGTGCTAGAGAAAGAAATGGAATTGAAGAATTTTCTTGAACGGATATTCGATTGCATAGAAGCTGCAAGTATTTTGATCGAAGAATTTGCTCAAGAGAATGGCGATTTTAAAGCACAAGTACTTATGTATAAATTACATATTTGGAGATGGGCGCTCTGGACGTTGTTGCTTATCAGACGCCGTTCTTTTTGCGTTTAATTAGCATCGGCGTCCCTGCTCCGTCCGTGAGACACTGTCGGAATGCATTTCACGTTTATACCGTTTCTACTTCTCCTGGCGAGTGTAATAAATAGCCAATCTCCACGACGAGAAGCCCGCTCGAACCCTCGACCCGTCTCAAAACGACATTTTATAACGTCTTCGCCGACGTCTAGTGTCTTTAAAGCCACTCAAGCTCTCGCAGACACCTTTAGAAGCTGATTTCCGTGCTCCCAGCTTCCAAGTGCTGGGAAACCCTTCTCGGGTTTAATTCTTCGTCGGCGCGGTTGTTTGTATCGCGCGTGACTCAACAAACGAGCAATCCTCCCGAACAATAAATTCCGGGTCAGTTGCGAAACGATTTCGACTTTCCCGCGTTTCTAGCAGTTTTCGTCAGAGGAAACGGAAAAATATGGTTTTTTCCAGAGTTTTCGAACGAACTGGGCACTGGAATTGAAATTAGATAGTGTGGAGATGTCTGGAACTGTATAGGGCATTTTAGAAATTAGATAATTATGGGTGACTGTGTATTATGTAGCTATGGTTGCCATGTTTGTCTTTATTAGACTGGAGGACTTTAGTTTAAATACAAACAGTTTATGAAGGGATTTATACGTAGAATGAAAACAAATACAAAGAAGTATTACAGCACATGTACTGGCATTCAACATGGCGTCTTAAGACCGGGGTCTACATGATGACGCGCAGGGACTACACCATAGCTAACCACAGAAAATTTAAGAAAACTTATTAATGAGAAGACTGCGGATCTTTATGCATTTATGAAGAAATTGGTTGGGTGAAATATAAAACAGTACAAGATTTTAAAAATTCGAGAATGTTGCAGTATTGCTTTTAATGTAACAAAGTCCACAATCCATGCAAAACATTTTTATTTTGCACAAAGACCGCAGTCTATTAATGAGTATTCATGCATATCTTCACCTTGATAAATTACTATGAAATACAGAATGATTGAACAATCTAATTTGCAAACTACAAGATCCTAACGTCTACAATATTTATTGATAAATTTGTTTTAAAGATCTATGAAATTGTTCAAGAAACAAGATCCTTTATAGCGAACGTCAACAGTAATTGTTAACAAAAACGTTTTGAAGATCCACAAACCAGTCACCAAAGAAATGAGAAGAAAGGGAGCATGATTCTTTATATTGAGGCAATCAAAGAACCTTTTTCGAAAACAAGGGCACGAGATTAGGTGTCAGCTTCGATCGATCCTTCAATCTTCTTCGCCCCGAATAATCAGAATTCTGATTTCGGAAATCTGCTCGAATATTTCGACCTCGGTCACGAGATTTCGATAACGAGCTGCGAGTAATCGGTTCGATCGAGGAAGATCCAGGACGATTCAGTCCGGCGGTCGTTCGATGATCGAAGTTCGGAAGGGACTGATCCTTCAACGAGAACGATAAAGCCCGAATTGAATTCTAGCAAGACGACCCGAAGATGGATTGCACTCTACCTCGCCGAAGAAAGTAGGAAGCAGAGACAACCGGACCGGTTCGAAGCGCTTTTTATATTCTTCGCTATGAAAAGAGATCATGCTCGGTGAACTTCAAAGACTTTGCGTTTCAATCATTGTGCCATTAAGATTGCCGATGGAAGTATTCGAAGACTTTAGAAAAATCGTGGAACAGTACGAAGGTATCGGATACATATTCTGATTCGGTGCCATTGAAATTGAATTTTTTAAGAAATTAATTTGATGGAGTTGTTCTTTTCAACCAGTGTTCTGTACATTTGTGTCTACAACCAGAATTACAATTGTTTTAATACCAAACCTATCAAGCATTAAAAATATCTGGTAAATATTGCATTATAAAAATGGCGACATTAAATTTGTTAAGATTATAATTTTCAATATGATAGATGATTGAACAGAAAATTATTCTGTTATTAAGATAATTGGAAAATATAAAATCGGTCTCATTTGATCGTGGTAGGTTTAGCGTTAATAGAATAAATATTTCCCAGCTCATAAAAAGTGTCCAACTAAAAATAATAAAAACAGAACAATGCAAGTTTTGAAAGATTACGAAACAAAAACGTCTCGAAGCCGACCATTCAGCCTCTGAACAAGGGCTGAAGAGAGGTAAAGTGTACGGAAAGAGAGCAAAGCCTGGCTTTGTAAAAATTCGTTGGCTTCTTTGTGAAAAAGTGGAGACACGGGGGTTCGAGTGGTCGGATCGAAATAATTGGAAGAAACATAAGCCGGCCAGGTGAAAAGTCATCGGTAAGGGGTAGTTTCCTCGCCGGTAAGCCATTATGCAGAGCGGCTGCGCCGCGTGGCTTGAAAAGTGGATCGCACTTAGCTAGCCCGGCCATTCAAAGTGCAAAACGGGGACCGGTTTCGCTCGTCGACTCGGCGTGGCCGCACTTAAGTATACCGGCTCTTCCCGGTTCTGAAACTCTCTAATAAAGGAATGCACTTAGCTGGCCGGGGCTGGACGCGCTCCCACAAAGGGGCGCGCCTTCGGTCGCCGGCCCGTCACTTTGACGCTCTTTGAACACCCCCGCCTCGACATCCATGCTTACGGAAGAACTTGCGCCCGAGCCAAGTAATTGTGCTGAAAACGGCTGCGGCTTTTTCTTCGCGGCCCGCGAAAGCTCTCCCGGCACGGCTTTCGAAACAATAATGTCGTTAACGTGCGACGGTACGGCACTTTTTGACTTTTTCACGTGTCGGCTGCGCTCCCTTCGTCCTTCACTATGTTATACTGCAACGGGGTCCACGGAAATTCCACTGGCTCTTCAAAATGCAACCCCTTTTTTACACGGTCGAGGGCAAAATTAAGTGGACACCTTTCAAAAAATTTATTAAAATTGGACCAAACGACTCGAGTTCCTTTTTAGTTTACTAGGTAAGGGATTAAGAAAAATGAATCCAAAATTGCTATTAGTCGAAATTGCGAATAACAAAGTATAGGTCACCATTTTTAACTGTTTACTTTTCTTTTTGCAAGAGGCATATTTTAAATTTTCATGATAAGCACAGATAAACAGTTAAAAATGGTGACCTATACTTTTTTCTTCGTAATTACCACCAATGGTAATTTTTAATCAATTATTCTTATACATTACGCAATAAACTAAGCTTTCTAACATCTCGCCAAAACTGAAGCCGTTTGGTCCAATTTTGAAGAAGTGATTATAATCAAAGGGTATCCACTCAATTTGGTCCCTGACATATAGTATTTGAAGAAAGTAGACTAAATAGTATCAACATCAATGATTGGTCGAAGACCAAAAATTATGGTTTCTCGTGCCACCAAAGGCAAATTTTCGTGATGAAGAGTCAGAGGAAAGGGTTAAAAATGTTTATCAAAGAAGCGTGACCTTTCGACTGGCCCCGTACCGAAGTAGCGGTGCATTTTTAGATTACCCAGGCGGCTGCAGCGCGGTCCACGGCACGTAATGGATCGTGCTGATCGAAAAAATGCAGGAGCCACTGTCTGGGGAAAGAGGTCGCCGCGCCGGCTACCTATAAATCGGACACGTGTGCGAGACGCAGCTGTGCCAGCCATTTTTGACGCGTTCTATCCATTATTGGAGATCAGCCGGCCATTATTACGTCCTGCCGTCGGTTTCTGTTCGCGAGACCAAGGGGGAAAAAAATTGTCGACGACACTCGATGGCAATTTCGAATTCGAATGGTCTGAAATATTGTAATCTATATGTCTACGTACAATACACTGCCGAAGACTCCCTTTCGAAACTCTTTAATAATGAGTAGACTGCGGATCTTTATGCAAAATAAAAAATGTTTGCATTGATTGCAAGACGCGGGAGTGAAATAAAAATTTCTTTCTTCTTTTAACTATCTGATCAAGCTGAAACCAATACGCTGATGTCTTTAAATCTCTTTAATATGTCCACCGCTTTAAATTGTTTTTACCCATTTTTGTCATAAATCAGATATACATCGTAAGTAGAAACAGCGAGCAATGGTCAGACACAAATTGACACGAATAGAAAAATCTCCTGAACCAATGGTTTCTCGATACAAAAAGGTTAATCACTTTTTACGAGGGATAATGAACTGGCGTACCAAGAACTAGGTACATGGTTCGATTAAAAAAATTGAAAGTGACCTTCACTGACCTCTACTCCTCCACCGAAAAATAATATTAACGCGAAGATTCGTCCCCCTGGAAACCACATATCTTTTGTCGGAAATATGATTCTATATTGTTCACAATTTCAGAGATATTCGAGTGGACAATGAACGAATTGGTGTATCAAGTATGGTGGCCTGCATGTGCCCTTTACTCATCCATATAAAAATAACGTTAACACAGAGACTCGTCCCCCTCGAAACCATATATCTGTAACTCCTCAGTATTTACTTAAAAATTTTGTTCTTTTTTTTCACAGCAAGTATGTGGTTTTTAATTTATTGGTTTTCCGTTTGATTTACGTGGCTGTGCTACTTTTCAAATTACGTTATATTATACATACATTATTTTTCAGACGCAAAAAATGTCTCTTTGAGAATGATCCACATAGGGATCGAAACGTCGAGATGCATTTTTAAATAACTGCACATTTGCTGTGGTTCGAAACGATCGAACCTTGCGCCGAAATCACAAATTTATTGCATATATCTTACGACTGAAATGCGGTTCATATTGTTAATAATTTCAGAGTTACTCGAGTGGTTAACTTCAAACGGGGCACCCGATATTTGAAACGAATGTGGCGTCGCAAATTGCCGCAAAACCGAATGGTAGAATCGGAATAGGTAGTTCGGAGGCTGCATCGGTCGCGTTTTGATTTTTAGGAAGCACTCGAAGCGCTCTCGAATTGGTTGAATCCGTCCCGGCAATGGGAAAGACCTTGGTCGACGAGACCACTCGACAATCCGCCCTGGCAACAATCTCCTATCCGCTCGAGTTTCAATCCCGAAGTATTCGGTTTGTTCTATCGGTACAGGCTATCGAGCCAGAAATTTACAGAGCGTGTTCGATCCGCATCGTGTTTGTTGCCGTGGCGTGTAACCCGCGTATCGCAAAGCCCGAGTCATTTCCTGGAAAGAATGCGTTGTTTCTTCTGCTCGTTTGGCAAATACGTCTCAGGGGATTCCTCGCTCGTTTCGCAGCCCCCGCGATCGTTACGGCTTTCGCGCTTGTCCCGAACGGCGACTGAACGCGCCTCAGGAAATATCAGAAACACTCGCGGTGGATAATCTCAAGAATTTCTTCAATAATGAACTTGCCATGGGAAATTAAGAGCCGCCGCGCCGGCTCGGCCAAGAATTTCTATCGATGGTATTGTACCCCCCGGTATCCCGTGAAGCTTTATTAAATAACTTTGTACTGGCTTCCGGGTACCATTCATTTCATACTGGCCGGAGATGTTGAGAATTTCCCCCTGAACAGCTCTTCCTTGCGGTAAGTTATTTGCGTTGAGAAGCAATTTATGAGGAAAAATTACCGGATGTTGTCGTAGTTTATGGTAGAAATAGCTCGGAATCGGTCCGAGTAATAAAAACCTCGACTTCGATCCCTTATAAAATAACATACATATAACATCATCTAAGTCAACATCAATTATGACAAATTCCAGGAGCGGCGAGAGTGCAGCAAGCAGTGCATCAGGTTCCAGGACAAGCCTATCGGCCCAGGAAGACCCGAGCTCGCCAACACCCTGGAAACACCGACGAAGAGCGTCCACCTTCAACGAGGCGCATCTGGAAAGAGCGGAGGAAGCCTCGCCGAAGACCTTGAGGAAAAGATCGTTCAGCTTCCACGAGCAACCGGTGTACATCCGATCGGCGAGGAAGAACTCCTCGAACGAGGACCAGGTCCAGAAGAAACCAGTTGAGAAGCAGGAGGTTGAGCTCAGTTTGCCTCCCCCTTGCACATGTCCTTATTTCGGCGAGTCCTCGAAGAGACAGCCGCCCCAACCCGCTGCGGAGATCGTTATTGTGTCGAGTGACACTATGAAACCGATCACGGGAAAGAGCCTCGAAGGTAACCTCCTCAAGGGGAACACTAGTGGGAGGATCGAACCCAGCAGGAGCTACGAGCTGAACACTGTGGTTACGTGGAGAGGGGGGAGAAGAGTTTCTAGTCTAGGTGAGCTATAATATAAATTTATAATAGCATGTATAAACAGAAATACAGAAATAGCAACGAACCGATTGGTATCTGAGCCTGAGAAAAATTTCATAGCCTCACGACGAAGTATCAAACTAATAACAAAACTGGTAGTCGTCGATTTAAAATATTAATGGCCGACGATTCATTAAACATAGCAATCCACACGCAATTTATATTTAAATAAAGTAAATCTTTCTTTTACAGCTGCAACGTTAAAATTAATCTCGGCAAACATTATTCTCAACAAAGTTGCAGTCTTTGTACAGTGAAATATATTAGTATGCACATCGCAGTTCTGCGAACCATTGTGTAGGATCCATTGTAAAGAAACGCTGTACACGTTGTTCACCCACGTTACAACTTTGCTACCTGTTGAATCGCTCCATTGGAAATGTTGTCACTCCATCAGTTCTTCGAACGTCCACACTGTACTTTGTAGGAACTCGATAATTGCTTCGACGCCCTTTGACGTAACGAGAAGCAATAAATAAAAAAATGTTGGGGGCACACTAAAAATTATAATAAAAACAGAGCAAGCTGAAGAATGAGAGAAAAAGAAAATAACACACGAAAGAATACAAATAATGACGAGAAAAAAAGTTACAATGAGAGATTTCTGAAGTAAAATTTTCAAATACAGTAGGATGTAGCCTAACGCAGCCTACTAATTAAAGTGGAAGTGATTGATAATTAATCGAAGGCATTGACAACATGCTTGTCTCTCAGGTTACACGACACTTCGATGCACAAGCTAGTTCAGGTCCAGGAAATGAAACGAAATTGACGCGATGACATTTCCAAATAGCTACTTCCAATCCAAACCCACGTACAATAATATTTCCTATCGGTAACTGTGAAATCCGGTTCCACACCTCGAGTAGACAGTGGGTATACAAAACGCAACAAGTGTCTGACTGTAGTTGACATCGAAGTGGGGAAGTTACAATCACAGGACCGCGTTTGAAGCACCGAGCAACTTCGTTCGACAACAAGTCTGCGTGCGGATAGACGACGAAGCCAACTGAAAACTTTAAAACAATGTACTCACAATTTGCAGAAACCGCGACTAACTTGTATAATTGCAACTCCCGTATTATGAACGCCTCGAACACTTTGAACACGCAGCAGAGCCACCTCACTGCCCATTATACATTTATACAAGAACTTCGAGGAAACAACAAAATACAAATTCTGTACACTTGAACACGTTTCACTGTAAACTAACTTGTGCAGCCTGACCTGATTTTACATTGGTTTTGAAGCAACACGAATTATTTTTTAAAAATCCTTATTTGCTCTAGTAATTCTGAATCAAGACTTGCAGCATAATGTCTACTTATCACTAAATATTGATTTAGTATATCATTCATCAGTGTTCAAACATGTCCATCCTGATTAAAGAATTATTGTTTTTCTTTTACACAACGTTTCAATGGTAAATTATCCACGATTCCAACCGAACGTATCATTTTCGAGTAAAAATCGTCCAGAAACTTCAGACTACATCAACTTGCTACTTTCTTCATACAAAATTCCAATGAAAGAACCAAGTACAGTAATCGCTCCTTCGTTGTCCTGAATCGTGGGCACGATCGTTGTCCAGTGCCTACCCACTCCACTGCCTGTCAACGAGAGGATTAGGCCTGCGTGGATCTGGTCGCCAGATGTGTTCCAGGACTGTCTAGACCCGCGCAGAACGGAGAACAATAGGAAACGGAATATGGCAAGGAAATAAGGAGTTTTTTAAAGCCAGACAGTTGACTGCTTTTGACTGCGAATGCTTTTCTTTGTCATTTAACTAGCCGTTTCACTAAAGACGCAGTCATAAATCAAAAATAGTGTCCGGGCACGGTCGTTGTCCGTTCAAACCCCCGGCCTTTGGACAACGAAGGAGCTTTTACTGTATCTACCTTTTCCAACACAGTATAGAAGTTAAAAATATCGCTAAACATCTGCCCACAGTTGAACAATCACGGAACACCTACAACAAACCAGTGACCTCGCCATCCATATCAGGCTAATAATATCAAACAAACTAGCCAAGTAAATGCGCCTAACTAAAGCAAGGACTCGTTTCTGCCATTCCAGGGAGCACCAGGACCGCGCTGCTAGCCTCGAAGCCGACTCCCATTCGACGAGCAGCGACCATGCGAGCGCACAACGGCGCAGCGACCATGAGCTCGAAGCAGAGCAGCAACTCTTCGTCGCCGTGTCTGCACAGATACCCCGGCCAGGTGCGAAGTCATCATTCAAGGACAAGCAGCGTGGTGTCCCGGAACAGTTCCCGCCATGGAAGGATCATCCGACTAGAGCAGAAAGCGACCAAGGTGTTGGGCGTGGTATTCTTCACGTTCGTGATCCTCTGGGCCCCGTTCTTCGTCCTGAACCTGGTCCCAGCGGTCTGTCCCGATTGCGAGCACCAAATCGATCACACGATCTTCGATCTGGCGACTTGGTTGGGCTACGCCAGCTCGATGGTCAACCCGATCTTCTACACGATCTTCAACAAGGTCTTCCGACAAGCCTTCAAGAAGGTCTTGCTCTGCAGATACAGGAACCAAGCGTGGAGGCCAGCTAGGTAGGCCTTGGACCCCGGGAGACCGGGGATCGCCGTAACCAGGGTATGAAGACGGCGCTTTTCATGGGATTAGGTGAACTGTGAACTGTGGTCTCCGCGAGGAATTCAGTTAACGTGTGAACCGCGATGAACTGGTGGAACGGCGGAATATAAACGATTTCATTAATGCGGTAGTTGACCGCGCTAGGCTTTGGTGGGTACGGCACTGGGTTAAGTAGGATCAATGGATTCTTCAGAGTTACTTTTTCAGAGGATGCTGATAAACGATGCAGTTCTAAAGAGACACCTACAGATCACACCAAGCAAGAATTGTTAAGTTAACACTAAACCTACCGAGCACCAAAAGCGATTAAAATGTTTTAGAATCAATTTCTATGTAAGCAACTTCATAATTTCGATAATCGTAAGATGAAAAATATAAAACCGACCTCAACCGGCAATGGTAGGTTTAGTGTTAACAAATTGTTTCAATCTATTTCTACCCGATTTTTCGTAACTACCACACCAATGCGAGCATCTCCACTAAATTTCGCAGAGAATATTCGAAAAAAGGAGGCTATATGATCAAGAATAAAAATATCAATTTCTGAAGGTTCTAACAGTGCTGTACCCTCTCAAATATATAAAATGGTGGTTCGAACTGAACCGGGACATTCGCCAGGTAGGATGCCGGGACCGTGTTCGTGCTCAAACAGAGTGAGAGAGAACTAAGCGTACGAGCTTCTGCGGGAGCTTCAGCGATTACTATTTTGTTAAGCTACTACTGCGGAACGGTTCATCTTCCAAATTAGGGACGCGAGAAGAAGCCGATCGAAGCGTCTCGAGTCAGCTCGAATTCTTTCACGGCAACAATCGCCGGGCCGAGGAATCGTCGAGGTAGAACTCGAGCCCAAGGAATTGTTACGACAGAAGACCAGACAATCCGGAGCACAGATTGGCCGGAGGACCCAAACCGGAAATTAAGACGCAGCTGGCCGGAATCGCTGCGGAATTCGGCCGCGAAACGGCTCCGAGTATCGGATTAGCCGGAGCTCGTTCGAACCGAATCGGTCGCTAAAGCTCGCAAACACACGTCGATATAATTAATGGCGCCCCGCGGAACTGTTATCGCCCCCGACGAAATGAAACTCGAATTCGTGTTACGTTTAACTCGATGCCTTATTTTCACGCACTGGTTGGTGGAGGCTTGTTGGGTATCATTCTCGATCATCTCCATATATGAAAAGAGAATTTAACACTATATTCATCGGGAATTTGTTAATAGTATCTCTGAAGAATATGATCAACTGTTGAGAATCTTAGTGAACAAAATATAAGAATGTTCTGCATTGATTCTGGGAAGCAGGAGTAAAATAAAAATTAACTTCTTCCCTCAATGATTTTGTTGCAATAAATTTTTCCAATCTTTTTCTGTTTTATATTCCACCCAGCCAATTTGTTTTATGCACACAGTAAAATTCGCAGTCATACTATTTGCATCCTACTTAAACGATTACCAATAAATGTTAAACAGAAAACAGACAATAGCTACTTGGAATCGATTTAAAAAATCACATTTCCCAGAATAAAAATTTTCAAAAATTCTAAGGCGTCGAGTTGATCGTCCGAAACACTTCAGCCCATTTTGACAGAGTCGAGGGGAGCATTTCTCCGAAGAAATTCGAAATATTCCGCGGCAGGATTAATTCGGTCGAAGCTAAGGCGAATCAAAGTCGACAAAAGACGGCCGGGACTGGAAAGGAAAATCGGACGCGCGCGAACGTGCCCGCGGCAAGCACAATAGGGAGCCGATTTCCCACGATTTTCCACGAGCGCAGCAAATTCTCGGCGGTTTTCGCCGGATTGGCGCGGCGAGTGGCGGCCACGATAAAATGTTCAATCGAACGCGGGCTACGCTGCCGTGCGGTCGATTTTTAGCAGCCTGGGAACACCGATTTCTCAGCTTGCGAAAGTGCTGCGACCGATTCCTGTACCGATAATGCTGTTTACACTTGTCCACGAATTCTGTATACATATCCCAGCTAAAAGTATGATGAGAGGATCGATGTTTTCTTGATATCTTCAACAAAAGCTATGTGTATAAATGTTTCTTACAAGCCATCAACATATTCAGAAAATCAGTTTAAGTCATGAGATTCCTTGAATTCTTTAATGTTGACAAAGTATTTGTTGTGGCTATAGAGAAATTTTTATTAAGTTAATATTAAATATATTAATTTCTAAAATTAATTCGTAATATGTAATAGTTTAGCCACTGGTGCTGACACTGAAATTACCACTCTATTCTATTTAAATTTCCTACTCAAACTTTCATTCATATATAAAATTTTTACTTAATTTACAATTTAAATTCTTTATGTTTATAATGCCATAAGAGATTTGAGTTAGTACAGAACAGTTTGGTATTGGATCGAGCATCATCGACAGTGCAGGTATCAGTCCCATCATTAGCTGACCCCGGGGACCGTTCGATTCCGGATATAAGCGTGCTACATTTATGCTACTTGTCCGCGTGCAGAGCTCTTGGGGCTGCGCTCGCTTCCGAGTGAACACCTGTCAGTTTCACTGTCAATAGAGGCTATCGAAGAGTATTCATTATTTACTGCTACGTAGACAACCAAGTTATCAGCTATTCTCGACGGTTTTTGTCTTGCTAGAGAGAACTATAGCGGGGACAACGAAAGAATCTGCTTCGGATATGCTTCCTTTGCTGGCTGACTCGTCAGCTGCGCGAGCTAGTGTGTCATTCAGATGAGAAATTATGAGAAAATCATTGTGAAGAGTCATTTTTCGCCTCGTACCCTAATTTTATTCTACACCTGTTGTATGCCCAAGCCGAATTGGAGAGAATTGTTCTTTATTCAAAAGAGTAGGATAACCATTGTTATAATATTTTAACTTCGCAGTATTCCAAACACTCAATTCACTCAAAAAGTTTCATCTAATTTCGTCTTTCTTAATTTTATACATGTCGTTCAAGCATTGCAATCAAATATTATTTAGTTGAATATTATATGCAATAATATTTATACATAGTACCTTACACAATGATGTGGATCTTTTTAATCAATTTATTAATTATAAACGAACTTCAGCCATGTAAAAACCATTTCAATAATAGTTTCGTTTAAATAAGAAAACAAAAAACCTTCGAAAATAATTAAGTAATGTTCCATCATTTAATTGCAAAGATTTCTTTCGAAGAATTAAAATATTCAGCTGAATGATCTAAAGATCCATTAATAGAAGACCTCTACCAAATCCTTCCGCACCGCTCAAACCGATTCTTTCGTTATCTCGAACGTGAAATCAGTCCAAAGAGCATCGCTTGTCGATAAAAACAAAGTATATAGTGTAAAATATATTGTAATTACGTTGCGCGTGCAACAAATCGTCGTATCATTATCCACGGATCAACTCGAAGCCAAGAAACCGTGGTCGCGTTGCGTCAATCGAACGAAATAATTAAATAAGTAATTAACCCGATGCAATTGTTTGTACATAGTTCGCGAACACAACTCTGTTCTGCATTGTTAAAGAGTTTCTAATAAAGTTAACGGGTATGCTTGTGTGCGTGGATAGGAGCGAGTGCGTGTGAGCATGCAAATGTCCCTAGATTCCTCAATTTTCCTTTAAAAGAAAGATTCGTGAACTCAAATATATTTTTGCGAACTGGTTCTTGCGTTTATGATTCTAAAAATGTTAAAGATGTTGACTAAAGATTCGGAAGGGTAAAGAAGTGTCACAGACGAGAAGCAGAAGACGTAGAAGATACCTTGTTATTTTATAAGTAACAAGAAATTTATTGAAAGTAAACGCAAGGACTCGGTTGCAGACCAGAATTAGATTCTTGCACAATTTCTGTCGTATTTAAACATTAAAATTTGAAACAACAGGAATAAATAGCAAATTGTTATGTGAAATAAAAATTGCCTACATTAACTTCAAGATACGAAAGCTTCATAAACATTCATTCCTTTTCTTAATAATTTGAATGAGTTGGAAATAATACATCTTTAAATTGTTTAAATGTTCCTACTGTTCTGGATCAATTAATTCTCATAATGAATGCATAAAATCTGCAGTCTAGAAACAAATATAAATTTCGAAGTCACCAAAACGAAGTACAAAATATAAATAGCAGTTTCAGTCAACGAAAACAACGTACATATTTTGTATTCTAATTTTTAAAGAATTCGGAAATGGAAATTTTCAAAAAGAATGAAAATAATTTCGTATAATGATAACCATAAAAGATGAGCCCACGAAACAGCGACAGAAATTATGCGAGTTATTCAGAAACAATCCAGTAGAATTCTCCATGTGACGAAAATTTTGAACCCGTTTGAAATTTTTCCCACTTTCCGGCACAGGTTGGCAAAGTGTTGCATAGCAATGGCGGTTAATATTTTAACATCGTGGCTGCTTTGAAATGTCTGAAGAATCTTCGATCAAATACAGAGCCCTGAACACTCGAAGTATCTCGATCGAGCTGATCGTTCCCTTCATTCCAACGAGCCCAACAAATATGGCAGAGCTATCACCTCGATTCTGGAGGACATCGACGATTACACCTTGATCATTAATTACGCTTAATTCTGTGGTTGCAAGGAAAAACGCCGCGTGTCACAATTTGAAAAAATTTGAGTTTATGCATTCATTGAGCTTCGTAGTATAGGATTGACGTATTTACCAGAAAAAGTCATGAAAACAAGTTCGAAAGGCTCGAAAAAATAATACAATTTAACCGATGTCCTATGTCTAGCTATATCTTAGCTATATCTCGAAAGTGAAAGTGTGTGACATGCGGCGTTCTTCCTGAAATCACAGAATTACGGTCGCGTCGCAGCGATTTTACAATCCTCGAAGAACTCCGTACCGCACTAAGGATTAAACGGAACACGAGAGAACTGGTTCAGATCTCCGGGAATAATTTCTTTCAACGCATACTTGCGAGGTAATCAACGGAGACGTGAGTTTTAAATGTGTATGTTCGATTAAGAGATTTATGAGAATAAAAAGAAGGTTTGATTAAGTATTGAAACAATCCTCAGCTCGTCAGTGTTAGATATAAGTTCTGCTGATAACGAAATTAAACGAGCACAGTGTTCCCTATCGTTAATTAAAATGACTCAATGAGGCATTTTAAAACATTGATTAATAGACAGCGGATCTTTATGTAAATTTTGTACGTAAACATCTTTACATGCATCTCCTTGTAAACAATTTTCAGGAATTATTTCACGAAAACAGGTACAATCTTTTTTTGTTGACTAGGTTAATATAAAGGGTTTTCCATTAAGAGGTGTCATTTGTAAGAAAATTGTAAGAAAAATTTTAAATTATACAAAAAAGCAACGTTTTTTATAATTTAAAATAACACTTCCTAATGAAAGACCCTGCAAGTACTTCTCACGGTGAAAGTAAAAGAAATGCAAGAATCATTTTTGTTAATACACAGATTTCCTTGTTTATGAATTCAGAGATCCATAAATGCATAAAGATTCGCAATTTACCGGAGCAAACACGAAGCTTGATTGTAATTTAGTTTGGTTTCACTTATTAGTTCTACATTCATTGAAGCCAGCAGCGAAGATGTTGCTTGAATTTTCATTTCCTAAAATGCGAATTTGCATAAAGTTCTGCAGTCCAACAACAATAAAGAAGCACGGAGTGTGATCCCAAGGAGAAGTTCATCATTTCATGCAAATTCAAACTTCGCTAGAACGATTCGCATAAACGAAGTTTTGAATAAGTACTTGCTTGTTGCTCTTGCGAGGAGCTACGAAGCTAACGATATAAACATTTCTATAAAAGAATATCAGCGAAATAATAAACAAGCAAAGTTCAGGGTTGAAAACAAAATGGAGGCAGGGGCTTAAGCTGAAGGACGAGGGAGAAAGGACGCGTTGGGGGAAAACGAGGGGGGTAAACAGAGACGAGGTAAATTAGGGTAAGAAAAGAAGAACAAAGGAAATACTAAGTCAGCGGCAACAAAAGAGGCAAGGAAAAATTAATGGAATAGAAACGCGGACGACTAATCACTCTTGTAAACAGATTCGGAGAAGATTAATAATAAACAATCTTCGTTATCAGCTGCTGGAACAATTTGAATAAAATCGATAGGACCGTCTTATATGGCAAAGGTCATTGCCATGAACCATATCCCTGTACACTAATGATAGCGAGAAAGTGAAATTGAGAAAATGTGTGGATTAACAAAAATTGTTTCCTTCATTTACTCCACAAAAATGAAATTTTCAGGACAGAGAAAGAGAGACTGTTTGGATTTTTATGAAGTAGGAAAGCGCAGTTTAGAAATTATTATGCAATGGCGAATTTATCAACAACATTCGCTTGAAACAAAGAAATAAATCATTAACACAGTCCGTGCCATGTGTACCACCGATGGTTCACGCCGACATATTTATTTAACACTAAACCTGCCAAGCCTTAAAAGTAACTGGTACATGTTCTCTTACAAAAATGACAAGATTCATTTTATTTAGACTTTGTGCGGCTCCTATTGTAATACGAGCTGCACTAACGATATTTATACAACCATGTCTTACGAAATCATTTTTATTATTTCAACAATTGTAAAATAAAAAATCTGGATCCGTTCAGTTTGACCGGTGGTGATAGGTTTAGTGTTAATGCACTAATCATTCTTCCCACCAAAAGAGTGAGGCATTATAAAAAATGCAGTATAGAACAAAACACATAAGTTTGTTTAATTGTCAAGCAGAAACGGCGCGGTACGGAACGTGTTGAAAGGAACGTAGTCGCCTCGAGCCGGAATAATTATAAAATATGCTTTGCGGTATTAAAAATGGCGGTGGACGACAGAGAAGAAGAAATATCGACTGGAAGTATAGCTCGCATGCAGGCTGACACGCGTGCGAAACTGATCGCAGTCGGCCCGATGTATCAGAGAGAGCTATGCGCCGCGCCGGGCAAATAAATGCTTCATAACAATAAGCCCCGATGCACGTAATTGCTACTGTCCGTCATACTCGCCGCCGATGGAAAGGTAAGTTTTCGAGCGCATGACTTTGATCGAACATTGTTGCCCGCGGATCGCTCGCTCGATCGATAGGTAACGCGCCGTTCGCGGAATTTCATTTTAATTTCGTTTCGTTCGCCACTGTGCCGACATCGAAACGTTGTCGAGTGTTAGCGTACGTTTCAAATGCGTTCGGATTCGAACGCCGACTGTCAGGCGCCACTCGAACTTAGCATACTACTCGAAATAATATTTCGATTACTCGATTCGCCTGATTTTCATGGAACGGTAAAGAGCTCGGTGAGTCGCGCGAGTCTGTACGCGCGATACCGTTGACTCCGATCTTTCCTGCTTGTGAATGATTGTAAAATGACAGGAGAACAATGGTTGTAAAATAAATTGTTACTATATGCAGTAGCATGCCTAAACATGTAGCGAAGACATGAATGGTCCCCGTATTTTTATGGACAAAATGGCGGAGCAAACGAAATCCTCACCTTCACTCGCGATATGCCGATGATTCGCATAACCGGGGTGCAAGCCAGTGCAAGCGTGTGCTTAATTCTTGGTTATGAGTCTGCGGCTCTGCCGTGGGTTACTTAATTATACAAAATTAAAGGATACACCTAAACGAACCCATTCACGCCGCGGTAGAGCCGGAAGATCGTGTTTCTCTCTGCAGGATATCAAAATGGCGGGGATCGATCTCGTACCGACGCTTCGACGGGCTGCATTGTAATTTCGTTCTTTCAACCTCCGCCTCGTAGTAATTAATCAGTATTACCGCGGAACTTCACGCGTCCGTTGCGTGCGAAAATCTAATGGCTCTATTAGAACGTACGTTCGCATAAATTTTCCGCGAAACGGCCATTACTCACTTCAATAATACGTAGAAAATATATTTAAGTTCGGGAAGAGAATGAATTGTTTATTATCTGAGTGGCAGACGGCTACCTTGAACTCGTTCTGCGTTAATTAACTCGCGAGGTGTTAAAAATGTATAGTTGCGTTATTTTTATTCGTAGAACTGTCTATCGGGTGACACGGAATATAGTCGGCCACAAAAGTCTAAACACACTAGCCGGACTTTAGATATTTGCAACAAATGAACAGAAGAGTCTTTTATATGTTATAGACATTAAATAATATATTCAGCAATCATTAATCAAATAATGCAAGTATTATTATGATAACGAGGATGATCGTAAAAACGAAGTTAGTGAATTCTCTACCTTCTTCGCTGCACAGCATATTTCAAATCGTAGTTACTTTTAGCGTCGTTTTAATTCAAATTGACGGGTTAATCAACGTTCGTAAAACACGCAGGAAGCGTTACTTTTTGTTTTTTCAGAATATTCAGAATTGAACAGGTATATGAAGACTTTCGAGCAAGACTGTACACGCGATAGCATACGTGTCTCGCGTGACAAAATAATTGCTAGCGTGAAACCGGCGTGGTTCAAGCGGCGTTCTATCTTCCTTGGTCAACCTTCATTATTTAATTATTCGTGTTTTATTATTTCTAGTTTCGCATCGATTCGACGGTGTTCCACCGGATGCTTGTTCCCCGGGGAGCGTCGCGAGCACCGTGGTTATGCGAACAGAGACCAACACGAAGGAACGCTGCTGTCTATTACCAATTTAAAGGACGAAAAAACCATGGGCCGACCTGGTACTTCAGTTCATACCTTTAATATCCGAAAATCAATTCGCATTAGACGACGAAGGAAGGGGAAACTGGGTCAGACCGGTCGAATGGAGCTTTCGATGCAAGATATTCAGCCAGTCGGATGATCACTTGGATATCCTTGCCATCGATTACCTTACGAATTTCATTATTTCCTTTCCCGTCCGCAGAAATCAAAGCAAAGACGGATTTTTAATCTGCGGAGGCTTACCTCGCTGACGGGCCTCGTCTAATCACTGAAACGACATCTGGGGAAATTATGCTAAGCTCCCTGAAGCATGTATAAGTAGGTAAATAAGTGGAAATATTTGTTTCACTTCTCCTTTGACACTAGAACTACCGAGCACTAAATTATAATTCCAATAATTGTAGAAGAAACAAATCATTTCGACCCTTCCAAAATAGTTTTAATAGTCTCGTGGATGAACAACCATAACCTTCTACAGGCGGATTATTTATGGATGATACAAATTCTATGTGTCTTTCAAAGACTGATGAACAATAGTACAAAATTTAAGCTAGATACAAGTGGCAGATTTTTTCGATTTTTTATTGCTAGTAATCATTCCATAAATGAAGTTGCAAAACAATTTTAAAAAGTTTCAACATTCTGCGTAATCAAACTTGAACTTTCGGGCAACTGAGCGATTGAAATTTTCCATAAAAGTATCGCTTAGAAATTTAATAAATCTTGTACGTATCAATGTGCACAATAGTTAGATCCTCATATTAATTATATTAACTGAAACCGTCGTTCTCGACGCATTATTATCAAACACAATCAACTCACAATGAATATCAATAATTCATACAATTACGCCATAATTATAATTAATAATTTATATAATCAATTAACACCCGACATACGAGCCACGCAGAATGTATATAATCAAACAATGGAAGTTTCGCAACGACTTAATTTCAAACTTCTGCATACAATTTTTTAACGAGAAATTAATCTGAAAACTTCCCCGGTATAACGAGGTAGTGATCAATCAAATTCTGTTCGTTAAAAACTCATCGCTAACCGCGTCCATTACAGCATCTTTTACTCTGTTAAGAACAGTATGCAGAAAATTTGATTAAACTTGCACCGCATCTGTTCGATCATTTTCGATGTAATGAAGCATCGAACAGCGGAAATCAATTTTCCGTCTGATGTTCGCGTTTGTAAACCGATCTCTTGGAAACGTGAATTTTCGTCGACATGCGGGGTCTACTCATCATCGAGACCTACACTCGCTTCTGGCCTCCGTGTAATTTATTCGCAAGACAGGAGCGTCGAATTCGATCCATTAATTTCATCGTAAGGTAACAAATGGCGGTTGTGGACGGCTCTCCTGCCACGTGATCAGCCGGGAACCATCCCCATTTCCGGTAGAGGACCCGTGGAACGAATAAATGGTGGCCGCGTCAAAAGGTTATATCAAACTGTTTTAAAATTTCAGTTCTAAAATAGTCCGCCTCATACGGGGCTGGAACTACATCGATGACTACATAAATAATGATATCAGTGAAAAATGTTTTCAGCATGAAACTAAAATGTGATCAGACTTCTTTTACGAGGCTGCGTAGAGGACACGTGAAAGTCAAATTCGCTTTTTTAATGGAATCATATATTTTTTTATTAGATTAATCGATCCAGAGCTCATGAAATATTATTTATATTAGGTGAAGTAAAAAGTTCTGAGCGTTTTTCGCTTTATTTATATAAGCGAGAACGCTCAGAACTTTTTACTTCACCTAATATATTTTCCAACAATCCGGAGCATTTGCAGTAATCGTTTAAAGGATCCAATTCAAGGTTATCGTTGCCCACTAATAATAAATAATGATCAGAGCAAACTAAATGTCTACTGTTTTTTTTCTTCTAGAATTTTAAATTACGTAGATGTCATTAAAATTGGAGAGACTACATTTGACAACCATTCCTTTCGACCCACAATGATTAAATTCTCAATTTCCTGATTTTACAAAATTTGGAATAATGAAAACCCGATTAAGCGTCGAAGCTGATTTCCAATTCGTTGAAAAGCGTCGAATTCTATCCATTAGCGCTGCTGAACTGTAACAAATAGCGCTGTGTCACGTTTCCGTGTCACGTGATCACCCGCGCACCCTTATTTCCGGTGAAACAGCGATGAAACGAACGGTAGAGACAGCGCGGCATCTTCAAAGGCTGTCCATTGTTAGCCGGGGGAACAGAGAGCCGCGCGTAGGAGGACGGAAATAATGAAATAGTAGCCTTGTTCTTTTCAGAACTGTGTACATATACAGGGTGAACATTATAAAGCGTTACAGACGAATATCTCCAAAAATATTGATCATACGCAAAAATGTTTCAGGTGAAAGTTGTTCAGTACCGAGGTGGACATCGTGTGGTGGGACTTTTATTTTTCCCGGAGGACACTCCAAGGTGAGGCGAAGGTCAACTTTCTCTATTTAAATGGAATGTCCTTTTTTATACGATAGATCGATAGAGTATCAAATTCTGAGTATAAAAGTGTTGACCATCATATGTCCTAAATCTAATAGTTTACGAGATACCTATTACCGAAAGAAGAAAGAAAATTGTTTCGATAATATCTCGTGAACTATTAGATTTAGGACATATGGAGGAATACATTTTTACTTAGAATTCGATAGTCAATCGATTCATGATACAGAAAGTAGGTCTTTCCATTTAAAAAAAAAATCAAGGTGACCTTCTCCTAACCTTGGAGTGTCCATCGGGAAAAATAAAAATCCCACCATATGACGTCCCCCTTTTGCGCTTTATAATGTTCACCCTGTATATAGTTCTCTCCACTCTCCCCCTGGCATCTAAGTTTTCTGAAATCGCTACCGCGATAAAAACACGGCGGATCCTCGAGAGATTTGTATGTGTGTGTGTCTGTCTCTTCCTAGGCTCGTTTGAAAGCGTATCGTGAATAGAAGGAGACTCTGTGAATCATCAGCGGCCTCGTCACGGAAAAACGTCTGCTGATTTTTCACGGTAAGAAGCCGCGGCCTCATCATCGAAATTACGGACAGAGGATCGCGCTATTTGTCCTTTAGACTTCCGGCGAGATTCCCGCGGGAAAATCGACTCGATGGAAACCGTGATTTCCGAGTGAAACTGCAATTTCGCGGTGACAGCCTCCACCGTAATCAATAGGCTGCGGAGAGCTCTTCGCGAGAATTCGCGTTTTTCTGGAGCAACTTAACCCTCTATGCTTTGCAGCCGATGGCTCGATTCTTGAGGACGATTTTTCGATTTCTTGGTGAAAGTTAAAAATGTTGATTGGTTGGTATCATTTCTTCTGGGACTGCACTCAGCAATATCTTAATTGTTCATTTTACGAAATCACTGGCTTGCTAATTTTTTAGCTTATAAGTAGAGTAACAAGTAGCGTAAGCCTAATACAACCCCATTGTTTTTGAAAAAATTCCAAGATTTTCTTTTTCGTCGAATATCTCAAGAATAACAAATGATATTTAAAAAAAGCTTAAACGAAAGTTGTATGGTATTATTGCGTCTACCAACCCGTTTAGAAAAATTTTTTAAATGAATTTTCTTTTATTTTTGTTTCTAGAAATGCAGAGTGAGCATCGAGTAAAATATCGTTAAGTTCGTAACGTCGAATTTTAGTTGTGTATTTTTCAGCATCAAAATCTTTACACGCCTTGAAATTCGAAAAATGTGTGTTGGAAATGGTGTGGGAAACGGGACAGAATAAAATAGCGGATTGCATGAAATTCAGTTTAGGGAAACGGGAGCTCGAACGCTCGCGGTTCATTTATTTGTTTCAGTTTTCGAAAAAGAGCTCCGGGTGTAAAAGAATTGAAAGAAAACGCGCAGACCAGCACAATGCCCGAGGAAAATCGATGAACGTTCGATGCTGAGCGATATTAAAGGAGGCAACCGCGTACACTCGCTGCTGGCGCCGATAAAACGTCAGGAATGCTAAGTTGCCACATTTCAATGCGGCCATCACTCATCACTATGGGAATTTGATCAATAACCGTTCTTTAAGGAATACAGTCTGATCTGCGTCGGCTCCATCGTGTGAAACAAAAAACTAATATCAACGGAACCAGAGACGAACTTCGGAAGAACAAAGCGAGTTTCTAGTAGTCGAAACACGAGGAAATTTCTCGTTGAACTTACGAAAGAGTGATAGATCGATCGATGAAGCAATTATTAAAATCCTAAAAGTAATTCTGTGAGATGTTCTTATATTTGTCGATTATTGATAAATAAAGTATGTATCGTTCAACGTATTGCTCGCTTTCTTCACTGTATTGGATTTTGAAAATTTAATAATTGAATTTTAATAATTAATTATTATAAGATTTTCTTGAATGAAATTATACAATTTATATTTTACAAATAAGTATAAAACGAACTAAAAAATATAACTGCATTGTTTACAACCAAAATCACAAAATTCCAATTCGGAGATTTCTAAATACTACGAAATAAAAGTCGGTCAATCTCTTGTAATTGTTAAATAACATTGAAGAATGAAGGCTCCGGGAATAGTAATAAATAGGAAAATGATTCTTCGGTTCAGCTTTAATTCGAACATGAAGAGGCAAGTAGCATAAGAGCGATTTGGTCGAACAGAGAGTAAATTGCTGCCGGCTAAGTAGCTTAGGGTTGCGATAGGTCAGACAGAGAAATTGCAGGCCAGTTTTACTCGGAACGCGTGTACGTTGTGCATGGTGCAATAGGCAGTCATTCTAGCGTTGAAGGATCATCAATTCGATCAACCTAACATCATTCCGGCTGGACAAATCGTCTAATCTCACCTGATTGCACCTAACGAAGCTCAACTGTTTCGAAATGTCAAGAACTTGACTTTTTATGTACTTCACGGATTCGCATTCTAGTAAACTTTACGGAATTACTCAAATAACTGAATAACAAATTTTGTAACTTGCAGTCTTCTTCTAGCGCTAATAATTTCAAAGACAATCTGATAATTTGCTGCTCGTTACATTAGGGGTTATTTTTGCTAGTTATTTTAACAGAAATTTGGAAAAATAGGAGGTCGATAGGACCATTGTTAAAAGGGCTATGTTTTAGCCAAGTTACATAAAAATTGACGACTGTCACCAGTGTCCATGTAAGTGTTCACTTAAAACCGCCATGACGTACATATGTAGGTCACGTGTCAGCGACTGTGTGAGCTCACTATATCAATTCAAAGAACCTTCCGAAACGTCAACGAAAATTAAAAACGGACCGGATGAAACAGAACAATTTCGGTCCGCGCGTCGTCGAAGCGAAAACGCAAATTCTGTGAATTCCTCGTGTCAGCTGGAAAGTCTTCAAAACAAAAACGAAAATACAGAGTGCGGCAGAATTAAAAGAGTAAATTCCACGGGCGCAAGATAAACGAATGTGCCGACTATACAGCGTACACATTTCATCAAATACAAGCTGGAAGATGTTTCAACATTTAGCGTTAGATTTTATTATTCATGTATTGCAAACATAATTAAACTCTTTTTAAAAAAATTAATGGATATTCTACCAAATACTAATGTGACCGAAACAATTTCTACCCTTGAAAATCCACTACATTAATTGCTTTAACCCTTCTCTTATAATTACGACAGGCGAACATTTCAAACACAGTCTGCTAAACATAAATGTTGTTAATAGACTGCGGATTTTCTGCAGTTATGATAAAATGGAGTTGATGAAATGTAAAATAGTAGGAAGATTAAAAAATTTAAGGATGTTAACACATTACATCCAATCTATTAAAACTATTTTTAAAGAGTACGGATTTTCTAATGCGTCCCGATCTTCCGAAATTTTGAAAATAATATCATTATGGAGTTTAGCAAAATGATTTCTAGACATGTTCTATGGACTAGAAAAAAGTAATTATATTTAACAAGTCGTCCTAACATTCAGAGCAAATTTGCAGAAATTACCTTGAACCAAAAATTATTCACAGCACTGTATTCAGTAGATTCCCTTTCAAAATCTTCACCAGGGGTCTGACTCGATGTTATAGTGGGTTAAGAAGTTACCGTTAAAGTAGCACGTGCTGCACGTGTAACTTTAAGACGCGCCAGACGTCCTGACCTCCAGTTTCCAACGAGGAGAGAAGGATTCTGGGACACGCATAGTCGCCCGGGCGTCCGATCTAGCAGTTCATTTGGTGAAAAATGACTTGTCTCATATCGGTATTTAATGCATCTAAATTACAATAATTTCAAAATGTTTAGCAATGTCGAAAATGTCGACATTAATGAAATTTAATAAAAATTATAATTAGAACAAGCATTTAAAAATGGACATTTTGTGAATACCATTATGGTTTATTGTTTATTTTAAAACTGAATATGATGTTTAGGCAGTTCCAATAATGAGCCAAAAAAATGTTTTAAACAAAAGTTATCAACATTTAGCGGTCTACAAATTTCAATACAACATATTTTTTTAAAAATGTTTATTCTATAAAAAATCAAGGTTTCCTATAACTTTTAAAGACCAATATATATTTTTGACTTGATAGTATTGTAACTGGTAGCTTAAACTTCCAAATAGTGCTAAAATCTTAAGGAACTGCTGGATCGGCTGCCCGGACCATTGTGAGACGACGGCACGGCGCGGCGTTGACTGCGAGAAAGACGGACGAGGAAATCCGTAGAAATAAGAAGGCAAGCGACGAGCGGGCGGACAAGTGTTCCGCAAACACTGGACCGAAGCAAATCGGAGGAAACGGCCATAAATAACGGGCCGGGATTTAGGTGAGGACCGCCCAAAGAGACACGCACGGCCGTGTACGAGAGCTGACGTTAATTAACTTTCCGCGCGCGAGAATGCTCTCTTCGGGCGTGATGAGCATCCGCGTGCAGGGAAAATCACGAGAGAAACGATCCAGCCGCGTCTACCTTCTTCACCCTTCGCCAATCCTCGCGAATCCGTCGAAACGATATTGCCCAGGTCGAATGAAATCACGGACCGACGATTTGTTGTCTTGATCTTCCGTAATGCAGGATACCTTCGCGATGAAAAATGAAATTTTTTCCTCCCCATGAAATTTTCTGACGCCCCGCGACTATGCGAATACCCATTCTTAGTTTTTATTCGACGAGAAATGGTGTTGTTCACGAGAGAACGCTAACGCTCGAAAACATCCGATCATTTCGGGTTTATGCGTTCATGGTGGAGTCTTCACTATGGGGAACGTGGTAACACCGGTGTTAAGATCAAAGTTATGTGGCAGCATGGTCATGCTGAATTTCTTGACTGTGGAATGACCGCGGAAACTGTCGGAGAAGCTGTAAAGAAGCAAACCTCGACCAACTGTGGTATCTTGTTCCCGAAGAAGATACCAGAGAAAAGTTTATTTTGAAATGAGAAAAGAAAATGAATGTGGAAAGAAACACACAGTTATACTATTCATGAAAAACATGTTTCTGCGCTGTTTTTATCCTGCAATGGTTAATTTCGTTTGCTTTCGTTGCAACAACTTGATAAAGTGGTGTACATTTACTAAACAGTATTACATATTAATGAAGCACAATGTCATCTCATATTTTTATATCTACTCCGAATTATTTGTTCGAAAATTAGAATCTGTCCTGAGAATTATTTCCTCAGCTCTTCAACAGTCTACAAGCCCCAGTAAAAATTTATTTATCCAAATATATCGCGGTACGAATGAATTTCTAGACCTGAATGAAAAATCGTGTCACCCAGATATGACCGACGCAGCAATCAACGGGTTAATAGAAAGAGAAATAAAAAGAATGGTAACTTTTTTGTATATTCGACGCCAATGGACGCGCCGTGATGAGATCTAGTTTTTGTGTATGCATGGTTGGCGGGTTGCAGTGCGCCAGGCGAATTCTACGTAAATGTCTCTATTTTGTTTCAATATTTACTCTTGAAAGTAATACCATCAATAGTCTATAAAGAACGTGCAAAAACGTTGTGTCCAATATTTACAAGAAATGAACATGGCAAAACAATGTACGGCGAAACGATAATAAACAATAATAGTTAGAACACAGTAACCGGTGTTTCGAAGGGCTTTCGCTCCGATAAATTTTCGAATCCAATTTCCTCGGGCACGGTAGCCCGAGAATAAAATTATACCAAATCTCCAGCATATTTTTTTCACGTGGATACAGTTTGTACCCGCTCGTAGCTTCGATTTAGCCGCGCCCCCTTTACAACGATGATACCAAGGAAGTATAAATCTTTGGGTATAAGCAATTTCTGGAAGTACCGATAATCCTGATCGCCAGAATTCAATTTCCTTCGCGGCATGTTCATTTTCTTACAACAATTGCCGGACGGCTACCGGTGTCGTTATTTTACGCGAAAGCTTTTCGGCTTCGCCACTGCTGTCGGGAGGAAAAATGCGACGCGGAAAAATTCCTCGGAATAGAATTTCCCTTTTTTTATTAACTGAAGTTTGTCGAACTGTTTCTAGGGAAATCCGCTGCTAGGTGAAATTGGTCCCGTTCGTCCCACGCGAGAGATAAAAACCTTTTGAATAAGAATTTCTCGATTTCTATGTTTTGCGCAGCAACGATGCCAATCATTCCTTTATGAGATTCTTTCAACGTATTCGCTACGTTCTTGTAGTTACAGCCAGAGCAAACACGACACAATTCGAGTCGTAGACAGTTACTTAATCCACGATTTAGTAGTACCTCGATTATCCGAATCGATTATCCGAATACAGGTTTCGGATGCAAGGTTCTCATATATTCGATATACAGTAACCGCTCCTTCGTTGTCCTGAATCGTGGGCACAATCGTTGTCCAGTGCCTACCCACTCCACTGCCTGCCAACGAGAGGATTAGGCCTGTGTGGATCTGGTCGCCAGATGTGTCCCAGGACTGTATAGACACGCGCAGAACGGAGAACAATAGGAAAGGAATATGGCAAGGAAATAAGGAGTTTTTTAAAGCCAGACAGTTGACTGCTTTCGACTGCGAATGCTTTTCTTTGTCATTTAACTAGCCGTTTAACTAAAGACGCAGTCATAAATCAAAAATAGTGTCCGGGCACGGTCGTTGTCCGCTCAAACCCCCGGCCTTTGGACAACGAAGGAGCTTTTACTGTATTATTATACTGTTAGACTATATTCCAGTATTGCATTACATTAAATTCTTATACAATTACACTACATTCCATACATTGAAGTATATTCTAGTATATTTCATCATATTCTAGTGCATTGAAGTATATTCGAGTATATTCTGGAATATCATATTATATTTAGATATATTACTTTAGTTATATACAATTAGCTATAATTTAGTCAGACAATTGTTCTATAAATGTTCTATAAATACGATCCAAATTGCATCGTGTTTGGTATGAATTATACAAGTTGCATAAAGTAATAATTAGACTGCGGATCTTTATGCAAAATAAAAAATTTCTACATCAATTGCAAAAAACAGGGACCACCTAGAAGATTTTTTCTTCTTCTAATTATCTTGTACAGTTCAAACTAATTTCACTGATGTTCTTAAATCTTTTTAATATGTTCACTGCTTTAAATTGTACGTACCCATTTTTGTCATATATGCATAAAATCCGCAGTCTAGTAATAATTCTAGGGAAACAGGTTCTCTATCCTTTTCTACATTCGACGCTACAAAAATTCTAAACTAGTGTCTCTACACGATGTAAATAACATTACGATCCCGACGTAAGCGACATTTCAGTTTTGATGTTTGGACACATATCGGGGCATTACCGTAGTTGGATACGGCTCAAATTGAATTTCACTTTCCCACGGTACTGTTTCCGTGGCCGACAGCAATTAGCGCGGCCACCGATGTCCAGGAAGTTTCCGAATTGAACGGCCACTAAATTTTATAAACGGTCGCGAACTTTACGGAGGAGCATAGAAAATGCTGGCTCCACGACGCGACCGGTAACCCCAGGGCGCAGTCCCTGGGATGCATCTAGAATTTAATTTCCTTTTCCGCGTTAACGTCGTTTTCTTAGAAGTTACCGGTCGCTAATTACGTCATCATCGTTTCCCACTCGCGGAACTTCCACCGCGTATTTCGTATATTTATGAGCCACGGGAATTTTTTCCCCCCGGGGACGGGATATCCGCGAGCCAATTTCAACATACTACGAATTTTTTTCGATTACCTCGACGATGTTTAACAAAATTTTCCGATGGAAGGCGAATATGTTATCTTGTCGTTTCAGGGAAATGTTAATTGTTCGTGAGTGGACGCCACAGAAAATTCTTCGACTACAAACAAATTTGACCGTCAATCACTTCAATGCGATTCAAATTAATTCAATTAAAGTTACTTAATAGTAAATTAAAATACTTCTAAAATTTTTTTTCAATTATCCATTCTCGCAATCTTTGCAATGCCGTTGCAACGTTTCCTGATAAACGGAAATATGTATCTTCTCAGTGATTGGAGCGCGGGGCGAGCAGCATTGTCAAATGTAGAATACATTTGCTAATTAACTAATAACAACTGACGGCAATTAATTGATTAATGGCTTATACACAGGCGGCTGCGTAGCTCTGGCCGACATTTTTGTGCAAATAAAGGACACGGGAAATCGATATGGGTTGACTATTTGAATACATTGCGGAAGCTTCGATTTTCATCAAATTTATTAAAAGCTTATTTGCTGGGCTCGAAAAATCTATTAAAAAAATTGTTCATCTGATAGAGAAGAAAACCTACATGAATCACATAAGTGTATCTAGCAGTAGACACATGACTTTTTTGCAAAAATTTTCAGATAAACATTTTCGGTAGTTCAAACAATAAGGGGGTGTGTTTCATCATTTTTTTGGTGCAGACCAGAGAGAATGCATCCCAGTGAAGACGACTGGGTGCACCAGTAAGGATGCCAGGAGAAACGCCCTTGAATCTTTCCTGACAACGGACACGGGAGTAAGTTAATTGCGCAGGATTGCCAATTATGGCAATTCCAAGGCAGCGCGAGGTGTCCTGGTTCGGCGGCTACCAAGACTGCCCTTGGAGGGGACCCGAAAGCGATGAATTCTGATGGGAGAGCTCGGTAAATTCGCGCTCAGTTAATTCTCAGTAGGGCACTTTAATTGCGAGTGTAAGCTACAAGCTCGAAGGTAGCTCGTAATGCAACTGCTTCGCATTAACATTCCCGGAGTAATTATGGAAATTCCGACAGCTCTGTCAGTATCTTTAACAGTGTTAAAAGTTACAGTGACAGTCGGTGGAACTTCATTCGGATAGTGATCCGTTCCAGTTAGTACAGTTTTATTGCTCGGCTAGATGAGCTACCAAAAATTCACTTTACCAATAGCAATTAGTCAGGATTCCTAATTATATCTACATGTATCACATCATAATTATAACTATACTGCGGATTTTATGCAATTATGGTAAAATATTATGTAAGTTGTATTATTCTCAAATGATTACAATTATTAAGGAAACAATGTCCACGAAGCTCCTGTGTCTTACGACTAATGCAGACAATTTTGATTTTACATAAAAATCCGCAGTCTAATCATAACAAATTTTATATTTGAAATATTCACTAATGAATTATTGATTTCTGAAGTTAGTAGGACTTTTCTGCAGCATGAATATTTAACTCTCGCTGTAAAAAGACAACAGTTAAACGCTTGCATCGTTAATGTCGAAAATCGATGCACACACCTGCATTGCATCTGTGCAGATTGTAATTTCTTTGTGCACTAGGCCGCTCTAAGTTCAACCTGGCTACCCGATAGTTATTTCATTACAGATAAAAACATTATTGATTGGAAATAAAAACAACCGGCATACACCGATTTCGAATTCTGTGGATCTATTAATGAATGTTCCAAGAATGCGTATGATTCATTTCAAGATAAACTATGATCCTATGCGAAGTTGTAGAAATACAAAGTACAATTACTAGAACAAGAAAGAACATCATTTAAAAGCAAAGTTTCTATTTTTACGAACGAGGATGTTTCTTCTAGAAATAACGGAACTCACGTTTCACGAAGATTTTTTAAGCTTCCAAAAAATTGAAAGAAAGATTCCAGTGTAAATTGGGGGTTGAACGAGTGAAAACACAGCGCTACAGTCGGTGGCCGCAGAAATTCCGGTGCATTATCCGCGGGACAAAGTGCATTCCACGAAGCGTGCTGCACCGAAACGATTTCGTATCTCCGTTTTCCGGGTGTTCGCGCCTCGGAGCTCGTTTCCGCTTTCACTGTCTCGAGGCACGGCCTCGCAAGAACACCGAACAAAAATGCAAAGAATGCCGGCAGCGGAATTTTATTGGCCATTCTGTTCGCGTTTATTGCGTGGCGACGACCCGTGCGTCAAACGGGAGGAACCGCGCCACTTAAGTGTAACTGACCCTCTGGAGGTGCCGAAAAATTCATTTCACTGCACGGTTTCAACGATTCACAATTTCAGAATATATCCGCTTCGGTTGCAAGTACGAAAATCAATTAGTAGACTTTTTTTATGAGGAAGTCGCTTTAAATACAAAAATAAATGACTGCTTGATGAACTATTAGTTGGTGTAGATTTACAACTACAAATGGCTCAAGACATAATCTATTACTGTAGCCAAGTACTACTATATCGTTGATTGACCGAGTAAATATTATCCGAATTGCATCGAGTTTGGTATCGTTTTAATGGGAAAAACGTCACGAATATGTCAGTTAAAGTTTCATAGAAAAATAATGAATAACAACGTTGTGTCACTAATTTAATGTGCTCGGGACATTTCGGTCCCGAGTTTTTCAAATGACACAAAATAATTTGACAAAAATGCGAGTAATCACGTTCGAATTGTCTTAAGAGAATTCCTGACGGTTTTGATCTATGGAAAGCAAGATAAAGGGTGCTGTTACTAATTCTTGTAAAATTCATTGTGAACGCGCGTAATTCGAGACGCGGCAATCCGCTGGACCCAGAAACGACATACGGCGCTCAAAACACCTGAGGAACGTCCGTCAGGATAATCGAATCAGGCAGCAGTTCGGAAAACCTGTATTATTTCAACCGGCGCGGCGTGGTGGTGTCGGAACCCTGCTCCTCTCACAAGTTCTTTTTCACCGTTCGCTTTTCCGCCCGCGAATCCACTAATTTAATTCGCCCTCGCGCCAAGATTAAGAGTTAAGTTTCTGGCTAGTTACTGAAAATCGCCGATAATCCACCGCGCGTAATAAATCAGCGGTCCGGAACTGAGCTCGAACAACGAGAGTTTAAAGTCGTGATCGGATTTCTCGCTCGGATTTACGGTCGTCCGCTAAATGTCATTCGCGAATTCGTTTTGGCACTCGCTTTCATGATATCAAAAAAAAAATACATACCTTTCCATTTAAAAGATTGAAGGTGACCTTCATTTCTAAAAAAAATAAGGCAGATAAAAAACAGACAATCAAACTTCTATGGCGATCGCACACCAGTCTGTTTCTCGTTCGCTCGGCTAAACTCGGCTCCCCCGAGTTTATCAGAATGGCGTTTCACCTCGGAACGTGACGGATCAGATTCATTCACTGCTCAGCAATCGTGTACGTCAAGAAGTTTTCATTTGAGCAAAGTTACAGACCCAACATGGCTTGCAAAAGGCAGTATAACTTTTAACACGTCTGGGGCACAGCTGCGGGATACGGTGTGCCGAAGGGGCGTGCGTAACAGAAGATCCGTGGGTAAGCAGGAAATATCGTGCATTATTCGAGAAACAAGGTATTCGATATGCGCCGACAGTCGAAGGATTGTTTGCGGCCGAATAGAAGGGCTGTTCGCGTTATTACGTCTCTGCGCGTCAATCAGTCGGTCGAGTACGATCAAAGCACGACGGGGATGAGCCGAGCTTAAACCCGAGTCAGTGCCAGATGCACTTGCAGTTCGAGTGTTCGCATCTGAACCGTGGATGTCGATGGGCACCGCACCGGAACTGTCGGTATCCGTAGTTTCATTCACAACGCGGGCCCGTCTTATTCAATGGACACACTGAACATGCCCGGCAACTACAAACAAACCTTAAAAACCGTCATGACGTTCTGAGATCCATGAAAAAGCACTTAATCTTGTCGGAGTTGAACGCAGTAGCTAGTAGCCAGTTAACAAAATATTGATGGGACGGCATTAAAAAATTCAGTGATAAAACTCGTTTGTTTTTAATTATTTTTCTATGAGACCTTTAGCAGTATATTTGCGACATTTTCCTGATATGACAGTAACACTAATGTAACCGTAAACACAATGAAAAATATGACATTTCAAAACCTGACTAAGTATGCTTGTAAAATAACGTAGAATAATATTTTTAAATTTAATTAAAATTGAACAAATTATACATATATAGCTATATAAATCTCACTTGGAGGTTTAAGCAATCTTAGATAAAAACTAAAACAACTGTCAAAAATTTAATCGCTGGATCTTACAATTAAAATCGTTTCAACGGTTAAACCCTCGTTCAACCCTTCACCACACATTCTGAAATATTTCACGTGCTCGACTGTTCGTTATATACATTCCACCCCCGGTCTACCCGTTTTGATCATCCCTCATTTTGTTTAGCACTAGACTCTATGAATAAATTTTCTTGCAGATCACCCGTAGATCGGCCGACTCGTAATAGTAGTGCAGATCGTATTTTCGCGAACGTCGATAATCCACGGGGCGAATTAATCGAAACATTGCTGCGAACTATAAGCGTACAGGATAGTACATACCGAGCTTCGACCGGTTTATAAACCGCATGCATGATACGACTCGCGATTATTCATCGAGTTTTCAGAATGGCCGCCATATCTGTGAATTGCTGCAACGATTTCAGTCACCAACGGTGACATGTTTTGAAAATCGATTACGTGTGTCAAATATCAGGTAAAACACTTCATATCAATGATAAAGATACACGAGATATTTCGTCCATAGCATTGTACAGTAATCGCTCCTTCGTTGTCCTGAATCGTGGGCACGATCGTTGTCCAGTGCCTACCCACTCCACTGCCTGTCAACGAGAGGATTAGGCCTGCGTGGATCTGGTCGCCAGATGTGTCCCAGGACTGTATAGACCCGCGCAGAACGGAGAACAATAGGAAAGGAATATGGCAAGGAAATAAGGAGTTTTTTAAAGCCAGACAGTTGACTGCTTTTGACTGCGAATGCTTTTCTTTGTCATTTAACTAGCCGTTTCACTGAAGACGCAGTCATAAATCAAAAATAGTGTCCGGGCACGGTCGTTGTCCGCTCAAACCCCCGGCCTTTGGACAACGAAGGAGCTTTTACTGTACAACGAAATCATGGTGACGAGATATCTTGTCCACAGCATCGTTTCTTCGACATCGTGGAGACGAGATATCTCGTCCATTGTATTAAAAGGGTTAAGTGAATGCCTTAATATCGATAAGAACATCACCCAAGTTATCCCATTTCTAAAATCTACAAATATTAACCACGCCCTGTAATTATGGGTGTAACAACTGCGAACTGATCTCCCCATAATGTACTAATAACTTTGTTTAAATATAAGGATTCGGATTTGTAATCATATGTACTAACTCTTGTGATCGCTAATGACCTAGACGTTGATGCGACCTGTATAAATAAATAAAGTAAAAGAAAACAGGGTAACCAAACTCTGTTACCTCTGTGAGTTGACACTGAAGTGACGAGTATAAACCGGGTCAAAATCGATCTTTAAACACCGTTCGTATTCTAGTCCCACGCGTGGCCGGTTCGATGAATGAAATCACGATTCCGTCGGTGCTGAACCACCCACCAATGCACGCACCCACCGGTATTTACGACGCGCGATTAACCGCGGGTTAACCAATCGCGACTATTTCGTTATCATTCTAATTTCAAACTGGATTCTCTGGATTGCCGTCGATACTCGATTACATCGCTCTGTTAGCGTCCTGTAACGTCGTGCAATTTTGATAGTGCTAATTCAATCGCTTTCAATCATTATTTCTCGACTGTGGGTGTTTGTGCGAAATAAAAATTACCCGAGTTAATTTATGGATACGGGGATATAGGAATTTATTTCTCTCTTTTGTTAAGTTGTAACTAGTAAAAAAGTTACTTGTAATCCTTATCTGTAACCAATACGATTTTAGTCGATGAAATACTTGTTATTCTATGACTTTTTTCCTTTTTGGTTATAACAGTTATCCCTGGTTAAAAGGTAATCCTTGAAGTCTAACCTTCCACTTAATGATCATCAATTTTGCATTATACAATACATTTGCGTTGAGTGTGCTTTGCTCTGAAAATTTTTGAATTTTTTGTGGATCTTTAACACATTCATTTATCTTGCCTCCTGTTAAAACGTAAACAACACAAAATCCTCAATTTTTAACTTTATTATAATTTAGTGTAAATGAAGGCATGGCATGCGAAGGATAGGAAAGTTGCCGTAACAACAAACTACAAGTCCGGTTAAAAAGTTGGTCACCCGAACTGCAATATGGCTTTAATGCTTATTACGATCGCCACTCTGCAAGAAGTGGGTATATAAATTCCCACTTGCACAAGCAAAATTCGCTTGGGCAAAAATTAGATTGAAATTTATTGTCTCTATCAACCCATTTGCGATAGGGAAGTTCAGAAGTTTACTACCCTCTGTATATACGCGCAGTAAAACTCTCGCAAGTATACTGCGTAAAATCGCTTTAGTCGTTCCATTCGAACAAGTGTACAATCTTTTATGTGAAATTTTATTTACCGCTAGGTAAAAATAGGTCGCTCGTCTAAAAATTGTTACGGAACATCTACATATTTATTTTCGGCAAATTTCGTTTTGAACGTCCTTTACTGATGCACTTCATATTCATTATTCATATCTTTGTTTTAAAATTTGTATGCAATTCTGGAAAATACAGTGTTTCCTAAAAATATTACTTCCTTAAAAGAGGTGATTCCTGAGGTCGTTTGGAGCCACTTTATCCTTCGCGAAAATGTTCTCCGCGGCTTTGTTAATGAGTTATGAACGAAAAACATGAAACGCTCAGAGCAGAAGTTAATTGGTAATAAAAATCCATTGATTATAGTAACAATTTGTTAATCAGGTGTCAATTAATTCATTGAAAACACGATTAAATATTTAGAAACAGTTTCAAACTGGATACACTTCCGCCGTGCTCCCCGAAATAAAACATTCTAGTTCCTGCAGAGATACCGGAAATGCCTGTAGAACAGGAATTCAAACTTTCAGATATTTCGATCGATAATAGAACGAAAGTTCCTGTTTAAAATGAAAATTTACGTATCGACTGAACTTTCCACGTGCTGTTTTTGAAGCAGTTTTGAATTGCAAATTTCCCATTGGCTGCTGGCGAATGCACGAGTGGTATTTCTAATCAGAGAGCGGAAGCAAAGAGCGGAAAATACAGTTTCCACGTGATGAGTTTCATTGTTTTCTTGTGGGACTCTGTACGGGCATGATAATTTACATCACGTTTAAATTATAAATTAATATTTCACAATTGAATCTCGAGCATCTCGACTACAGAGGATTTCTCCTTTCATTCTCAAAAACTATTGTTTAATATAGAGAGTATCGTACTTAACTCGAACATTTCAAGTGTGCCAATATTCCATCTTGATTACATAACGTGTACTTAATTCGTACTTCCATGTTTGAAAATAAAAATTACTGTTAAATATACAGGGTATCGTACTTCACTCGAACTCTTCGAGTACGTACCCCGATGTGAAGACACTCATAATTTAAATAACTGTTTCCTTTGCGGAAATGTTCTGCACAGCTTCGTTGAGGAGTTATCGACGAAAAACGCGGACCAATCAGAGCGCGGTTACTACGGACGGATTGCAGCGGGACCTGTGCTCTGATTGGTCCGCGTGTTTCGTTAATAACTCCTTAACAAAGCCGCAGAGGACATTTCCGCTATTGGAAAAAGTTACTTCAAATAATCACAGGAATCACCTCCTTGAAAAAAGTACATTTTTGAGACACCCTGTATATATGCTCATGTTAACTAGCAATATTAAACGTGTCTATTGCGAAAGAAGCTTTTCGGACAACCTCATAAATCACGAGCCAAGGGGTTAATTAACATCGCGCGCCATGAATCACGAAGACGACTCTTTCAGACACAGTTCAAGGTAATGTTCTCCGATCGCGAGGAACAAATGAGCTGTCCGATGCTTTTGAATTAGGTAGACTGGCTTGCATGATAGCCGCCGGGTCATCGATCTACCGAATAAAGTCGCTCAGTTCGTTTCCATAAGCCAGCCGAATGATTCATTTCCTATTAAACGAACAGTCCCCGGGGATCGGGTGTAAGTTACTCGATAAAATCGTGAAATTGAAAGTCCTGAAATTGAAAATGCGCCATTTTTTTCTTTTTTTTTCGCGCCGGCGCGACGCCGCGCGGGTAAAGTGCTCCGCTCTAATTTACGCAATCCAGTTCAATTTACCGGGCACACGCGAACTCCCTGTAATAAGATTCGCATCGTTATTGGAGAAGATAGATGGCGATGGCCGGCGAGCGCGCGATGGAAAATAACGTGCATGTGCCAATTAATTTCGCGATCGCTGTGTAATTAGCACTGCCGGCTAATCAAATACGCTGTCGCGCCAAATTCGAAGAACATCGGGAGACCGTCGATCTTCAAACCCCGTGACTTCCCATTAAAAAATCCTAAAATATTCTGTCTCATTCGAAAATCTAAATTCTCTATATAAAAATTCCTTCAACAATGATAATTTAATTAATTACACAGTGGAACGGAATATTAAGACACGTCTTCCACTCTACCTTTCCCCTTCCACGACGCTGTTCCCTCAACGCCACGTCCGGCCCGGTCACGTGACGCGTTACGCCTCTGTCGTAGCCGCGCTACGATTGGTCCGTTTTTTTTTCGTTCATAACTCCTTAACAAAGCTGCGGAGAATATTTTGGCAAAGGAAAAAGTTGCTCCAAATGACCTCGTGAATTACCCTTTTAAGTACAACATTTTCGGACCACCCTGTGGAAGCTGTTTATATGGTTAAATGGATTATTTTGACTTCCGCGGTAGCTTAAAAACGCCTCGCGCATTGCACTCGTGTCTCCTGCATAATAAGAAAATTCGCATCTTGGAATCTGCGCGCAGTAAGTAAGTATGGTGGAAGCAGTAATTTCCCATCTTAACCGAGTAACATCGCCTCTCTATTCACCGACAGCTCGTCGCGGAGCATGCAACAGTAGAAGGGGAGAGGGGTAGTTGGTGGATGCATCGTGTTGTCGGGCAAGCAACACGCTCGTGAAAAGCGTAAGCCAGGTGCAGCTGCTTTCTACCATTAATTGTAATAATTTATCAGACTGCCATCGGAGACTGTAGCGCAAATAGCTTGGTGGTCGTTAATCGGATCGTTCGCGAGGAAAGTTTGGAAAGCCGGTAAGAAGAAGAAGAACGGAGAGGAGAAGATAGACAGAGAGAGAGAGAGAGAGAGAGAGAGAGAGAGAGAGAGAGAGAGAGACAGGTAGTTGCGAAACTAGTTTGAATAATTCAAGAAACCTGTGCTGCGTGCTCAACGAGATACGAAATGAATAATGAGCTTAATGACTCTAGTTTCGCGGGAATTGGCTTTTGTATATATTAAAGGAATCCTCTTTCAACATTGATCCGTTATACTAAAGCGCCTTTTCAGCGGGGAAAGCGCTTTAATCCCGTGTATTTCGATTCCGCTTCGCTTTGGCACGGCGGAAAGGGCGTTAAGAGGAAGCTTTGTAGTTTTGGGAAGGTTCTGGTCGGTGCATACCAGATTGATCATCCTGGGTGGGATTAAAATTTGTTTAATTTCCATGGGAATGGTCTGGCAAATGTTAACTTTGATCCGCAAAAGTCCTGCGGTTAACCTCGATACGGTCGAACAGAAACATTGAAGTTTATCGGAATCAGAACGAAAACATGGAGAATATCCAGCACACGGACCAAATAAAATGAACGATGATTTCAAAAACACCAACCTAGCAGAATCATCCAGATTCAATATTCTCAGTAACATCAATACATAACCAAACTTATTATTAATTTAGATCGCAAAATTAATTTTTCTATTCATGTATTGACTGTGCCAGAATTATTTTAATTAATTCCTCCTGGTTTAACTTTCATATTCTTGTTATGTGTCACTTATCTTAAGTATACATATGTATGTATTTAAATATCAATCACTCAATTAATTTCCACCCAATCAAATATTGAATCGATGAATAATTAAATCCACCGTTCGGCAATTGAAGATAATAACAAGTAACCAAAGCGGATTAGCAAATTCGAGGTGGAAATGCAACAGTTGCGAACTAATTTCCGCTCCGCGGATTAACAACGGTCCGATTTTAATATTCCTCGGAGATCATGAAGAGTGTTAAAAAAATTATTACGTTTTCCGTCGGGAACTAGTGTAAAGCGAAAAGAATCCTGCCCGCTGTACGCGTCGTCTACTCTGAAAGAGAGTCGTGCTTTCGGGATGGTATACTTTCGGTGGCGGAGGTTTTAATTACCATTTTAGATTAGCAGTGGTTATTTGTCATACGGCGATGAAATTTTTTCTAGAAAATTGGGCTAATTTTTGCTCACCTAAATTGGTACAAAGAAATAGAAAGACTCACGTATATGTTGTAGCTGATTCTTATCGTCTGCTTACCTGAAACAAAGAAATATTAACATTAGTCGATTGTTGAAATAGTAGCACCGATGAATATTGTGTAGTTTTTTCAATTGGCATGTTCGCCAGCCATTTTTCTTCGCTATTAGCCTAAGAGAAGGCATAACTACTAGCTTTTAAGCGAATATTTAATTTATTCATAAATTAATTATATAGTACGTTATTTGATTAATCTTCCCTCATTCGTTCCCTCAATCTACAATGTTAATAAAGTACAGCCAGATAAAAATTTCAGGACGGTATAATAAAAATGTGTACCGCATTATTAACTCGATAAAGTCTTTCAGCGTAAAACCACCAACTTTTTATTATTCTCTTATCTTGGTAAGCTGCTTTATAAAAAACGAGCATTTCCATAACGAGTCACGGTTTAGGAGCGACAGTGATTTCAAAGGACCACAAAAGTAAATCGAAAAACAGAATTACGTCTCATTCGGTGACAAATTCGCACAAATTATAAATATCATTTGCTCTTCTATTTTAACAGTCGTGGATAGGCTATATTAAAATATTATAATATTGGCATAAATGATTTACATGAGAAATACAAAACAGTCGCCAGATTAAGACTTGTCTCTCCACTTTACCTTCCCCCTCTACGACGCTATTCCCCCACGCTTACAGAGAGAGGGTAACTTTTTCCCCTCAATTCGAGTCAATTCCCCTGATCTGGCCAATCTGGTACAAAGTTCAAATTTAACATGATCAGCTTTATCGTAAAAATTCCCAAAAATTGCAAAAAGATGGTATACTCTCCAGAGAACGATTCATTTATTTACCGAGTTGAAATTCGGTATGTTTACTAATTTTGTTTCAAGAATTTCAAAAAAATCGCATTCTTTTCTCAACGTTACAACTGGAGAAAGCTTCGAAATTTCGGACTGCAAATTTCACTCGCTTGTGCTCGCTCGGCCGCGAACGCGTAGTTCAGTAATAGTCGTTGAACGTGCATTTTCTCAAATCCATTAACAACGATCGCGAGCCGGCGAAAACGGCTATGGCCCGTGGAAAAACGCGGGGAAGAGTATCGGTATCTTCGTTTTTTGTTCGCAAATCGGAGGCTCCAAGCGACGACTCGTTGTCACGAAGGACAGACATGGAAACCGCATTACGAGGGTAGCTTTGACGGGCTAACGCGAATTTATACGTTGCTTCGTGCGAAAAAATGCCTGCGGTTGGGGGTCGCGTGTTACATCAGTTTCCCGGGGGCGTATCGATACGGAAAATCAATTTACCCGCGTCCCACGGGGCTCGAAATTATTTCCGGAAAATAGAGGACAATTATGGAGCAACCCATTTTTCATTATGGGACGCTATAAAAGAACGAAACATTTTTTCCCCGTACTCCCATTTATCACGGAATTATATTTTTCCGACATTTTTCATTCCGGCTACGTTTAAAATTGCATCCAACGAGTTTTAACTTTTAACACTGGGATTGTCAGATTCGTTGAAATGACGAAATTCCACAATATTTTTAATTTGTGCGAACATTTAAATTTGCACCTAGTGAATTGTAATACTAGAATTACAAGATCTGTCAAGATGGCGTCAACAGGGCTTTTTAATACTGGAATTGCAAAGTCTGTCAAAATAGCGAATTAAAAAATTTTTGATTTACGATTGTTCAGTTTGTAAGATGCATTTATGACGAATTCATTTCAATTCGAGTACAAAATCAGAATTGATTAGAAAATATAAGGAACAGAAAAATTCACACACATTAAATTCTGTTAAAGTTCTCACAAAATTAGATTGCGTTCAATTATACGTATAGACAAAAGCCTACTACTACAATCCACACGACCGTGTCGATGAGACAGAACATGATCGTGTGCGTGCCTCAAACCAAACGAAGTTTAAAGGGACTCGTCGCTGTTTAAGGTTTAAAGGGACTCTACACAATCAAATTTTGCAAAAACTTTAACAGTTTATCTCGCAATAACTATTTGTTTGCGACATGTGACTTCTTTCAAACTTGTTCTCTTCTGGATGAGTGGAGGTGTTGATGTAAAAAACAACTTTATCAACAATTTTCTTTGTCATAAACAATTTTGCGGCAAGTTTCTCTTACAAATGTCTCTGTACAGACATGTCTATTTGGCAGAGCTACAACAGAATACATTTAAGAGGCCTACAATACGTCATCCGACGAACCACAAAAACCAACAAGAAATTAAGCACAGCTAATCCGCGCGCTAATGAATTAGATTCTACGAACTGAAAGCGTATTTTTGTTTCAATTTCGCCGGCGTTTTCGAAACTCGCCGGAGCGTGGGACGCGGACAAACACCGCGAGCAGAAAGAGGAACAATCGATACGGATTCATAAATTTTGCGAAGCGTGCCGCGCGCGGGCGGGCGAATATCACCTGGGCAAGCGAAACGAAAAATCAGTGGCCCCCGCATTTGCACGGGTAATCCGCGGGGATAATGAAATTTTATTTCGTGGTACCCGGGGCCTCGAGGCTTTTCCCGCGCGGTTATTGTACGTCCATAAGCTGGGCAATTTTTTAATCTTCCTCCCGTTCAGAAAGTGGAATGAAGTCTATGCTCGGCCGGCGGGCGCATTTGAAAAGGAAGAAAAACGTTGGTCGAGCGAAGAGATTACAGGAGGGAGACTTGAGGTCTGCGGGGAAAAGAGAATATTTCCCCTTTTTTTTCGCCTTTTTCGCCGGAATTGAACGCCGCCGTTCCACGGGATAACCGGATTCTAATTAAACTTCTTTCCCTCTCATCATCTTTCTGTCTTCCCTCTGTTTGCACTCTTTCTCTCTTTCTTCTCGCCTCTTTCTCCCCTGGCCTTCTTATTCGCCGACGAAAACCGATGTAACACGCGATCTTTGAATTTTTAATGCTGGGTTTGAGACACTTCAACAGAGCATATCGTTCTTTATAGCACGGCTGCTATAAACAGGTCACCTGAATCAATCGCTTGCTTTTGAAGACAAGAAAATGCATCATACCGAACTTACTTGGTATCGAGGCGCTCATAATCTGATGTTACTAATTTTTTCATAGGTGGAAGTGTCAAGAAGATACGAATTTCAATTCTATATTTTTTAATGGAACGATATGGTTATTTATTTACAGGCTGACAGTGTGTTTCAGGACGAATAGAATGACCTATTACAAAGCACTTTTTAAATACTTTTGTGTCTTCTCTCTGGTTGTTGGCACAAATAATCAATCAATCACATTGTACGCTTATCTGTATCCACAAATGTTATTAGTAGTTTGACTACAAACTAGAGTACGGTTCTTTAATAGTCTGACACCTCTTTTCTATTTGTACTGCGGAAAACCAATAACCAAAAGTTGAAAAAGAGCTCTTGCTCTGTAATAGATGCAAATGAAATTCATCAGACAGTACCATCAGTATTGCCACGTTTTAAACTATGTATCCATGTTCAAGGTCGTCATTTTGAATACGTATACTACCAGTGAGTACGTAAATAACATGTTACGTGTAAATCGTCGAATTATTCGAAGAGTGCTTCGAGACAATTTATTTTCTATTGTAGTGGACCTCAAGTGACCTTGAATGATCTTCATAATAGGTCATTGTATTCGTCATGAAACACATTGTCAGACTGGTTGTTTACAATAACAGTCAGTTGGTTATTTACAATTAAACAATGGGCAATTTTAGGTAATTTTCAAATGGCTCTCCTGTAACATTTTCTTTCTTTCACTCGTATCACTTTTCTTCCGAATGAACGATATTACTTCAGAATTACTTGAAAATATGTATATTCTAGTTCAATTCTAAGCTTTTCAAATACATACAGGTCTGGTACACATTTCTTATTTCATTTGCAACTGAGTGTGACCCTATACAGCGTACTCTCTCCCTCTCTGTGAAAATTAGTCCATAAAAGCCTGCATTTGCATAAACATCTGCAGCCTAATCACTATTATTATGGAGCCATTGCGACACGAACTTCAGCAATAACTTACATAATAACCAGCCTGTTTAGAGACTTCATGCATTCGTATCGCGGGCGATCGCAGATCGGCATAAACCACAGCAAGGGAAGATCGATACATTTTAACAACGTTTTTATTACATCTGTCGGTAATAAAAGTCACAACAAAACGCCGCGAGGTTCTGTTTTGTGAACCGATGCGTGTGAAACGACTAAACAAAAATCGTATATCGAGTTTAAGGGTTGCGAAGCATCGATTTTCAAATCGATGGTAGGATTTTCTCCCGCTGTATCGTAGATACAAAAACATCTTGGAAGAAAACGTTGTTGTCAACACTCCTTTTTCGTTTAAATTTATTGTAAGGAAAGTAGCATACGCAAAACTACAATACAAATGAAATGCTCCAGTTGTAAATGATCAAAAAAGTGCATACAAGTGCCAATAGATTTAACTCTACACTATTAAACAGTATAATTAATATTTTAAGCTGCACTGGTTCTGTACTAATTAATACTGACGAATCTGTATGCATTTATAGCTGAAGAACCCTCCAAAAGATTGAAAAATCAGAATTTCAATGAAATAGTTTACAGTCACATTTTACTTTTGACTCACTGAAGACCTACAGCAACGACAATAAGATCATACCTAATTCAACCTTAAGCTTTTTCTATGAAAATATAAATTAAAGATTTCAAATAGAAGATAATTAACATGAATGTTATTCATTTCTTTTAAATCGAAATAAAATGTTATTCTTAAATTTTCTCTATCCACTGGAAAACCATTAAGGACGAAGAAGCTCCAATTAAAGAAAACAATACGAGAAAGGATTGAAAGGAACAAGAGTTTTAAGGAGCCGTATCATAACCGACGACCAACAGCCATAACTTTACTCGGGCTGATCGATTCTGAAAAATGTAGCCTTTTGTCCCTTTATGATTCGGCCCTTTACGATCGACGGTATAAATACAGTTCGATTCACCGTCGGAGAATCTGAAAGCGTCAACCATAATCCGTTGCGGTTTGACGATTAATCTCTCGGACGAGAAGACGCGAATGAAATTACGGTGTGGAGGATATCCTGGGCAGGGCGCGGATTAATCGAGCAACGGGTCGTCCCGAATTTGTCAGCCGTCGAAGATCGATCATTATTTAGCCCTGAGAGCTCCATCAAAGCTCCGCGGCACCGGAAGTTGCCCGCCAGAGCAGAGATAACGTTGCCCTGGCTAATTGTAAGACGCGATATCGTTTACCAGCCCCGACGCCGCTGCCTCGCGGCTTCCGTAAACCATTAAAACGCGGACCGGCCTAATTAAAGAGGCAATTTCTGATTATCAGCGATTCAGGAGCCGGCGCCTCGTCAATTTGTCCCGAACTGCCGGAAATCGACCGGAACCGGGGAATTGCGACGGCTGAAGGCGCCCGATTATACCGAAACCGTTATTTGCATTTTGACCGTGTGAACTCGACTGAACAAACCACTCAGTTTGTAGTTTCTTTGTCGACCCCTTCCCCTGAACAGGTCGCAAAATAGGGTATTTGGCCAGTTTAGCCCGCGGAAAGTCGAAATTTCTAATTTGTTCAAAATGACTAAACCTCTTTTCTCATGTACCTACATGTATATGCGAGTAATCTACAATAATATTTTGCCATAAACAGTACTATTTAGATACTTGAAAGTAACCTATTCTCATGACCAAGAGAAGTATCGAAAAATTTGTGTTAAAGAAGTGATTTTTTTACAAGATTAGTGTATAAAATGGAGATAAAAATGCGTATGTTTATTGTGCACGTTCTTTCTGGCTAAAATTGAATTTATCAAGTTTCATATTTTGCGAAAAATTTTGGATACGTCTATAATTCTGTAATCCATCATAGCTTCAAGACCCAAAATATTAGCCATTTTAGATGAATATGTGTGCGGTGACATTCTGAAGACAAAATTCAGATATTCAAAGTGAAATTACTTTAAGCATAACATGTTTTTAACGCAATATTTAACGCTTTTGGAGGGTTTTAAAAGCAATGTTTAGAAGTGTTCGACATGAGACTTGTTTCGAATGGACAATTACGTCGCAATAAAATGAAAAAGCGACGCTCAAATGGAGCATCGAGACGCTGGCCGCCACAGAGACGCTTGAAATTCCCATTGTCTGTCCACGGACATCGCAAATATTGTTTCTGTAAATAAAAATATTCTCCGCGGTGTGGCTCGAACGGGTTTCACCAGCGGAGCATGGATCTATTTAAGTTGCCACTGTTTATTGATATTTTCCCTGGGCGTTTCTCATTCCCGCGGACTTAATGTCGCGTTCCCACGAAAATGATGTGTAAACGTGGTTTGGATCGTTTCGCAGGGAAGAAAATTACGAGGCGTCAAAGCCGACGAAGATCGCTCTCGTTTCTCGTCGGCAACAATCTCCATCTTACACTGTTACAATGCAATTTGCCGGTGACTAGACGCCATTTTGAAGATATATCAAGTGGGATGCGCCCTCCAATTTCGATCCGACAATTTTCGAGGATTTTCTTGCTTCGAAGAATAAGGGAAATGGAGTTTTACTCCAAGAATTGAATTTGGGAAACAATTAAGTGAAATTGAACTTCGTTTCGCCTGAACTGGCGACATATTCTGTTAATGTTCCTATAAACAACTGGTTAAGAATTTTTCATTTTAAAGGACGAGTAAGGCGCTTGTAAAATAAATGTTACAAGTACTACAGGATTTTAGACTCCTGTGTAATAACAATATGATCGATTTTATCCAGTTTTAGATACTACTTGCTGCAGCGGAAAATATGGATTTTGCTGAAGCCATTGTACAGTAATGAATTGTCAACAATAATACTGTCCTAAAGAAAGCTATCCACGTTCACAGCCCCTAAAAGTCGAAACTCGTCCAGCACACCGTTTGAAAATTCCCAGTAAAAAGCGAAACTCGCACAAACATTCTCAGTCTAATAACAGGATAAAATTCAGCTGTAAACGCGTCTTTTCTCGTGCGAAGAAGGATGTAAATAGCGAAATTTTGCAGGATGGTCCGACCGGACCCTGTACCCGGCACTTTCGCAAGCATCGCGGCGCGAAACGATTTTTCTCACTCGGGAAAAGGGTAAAGCGACACGGGGAGTTTCGCGGAATTAGTTTTCGCGTGTAACCCGAGAAATTCGCATTGGGAACGGAGATGGAAACGCGATATGTGGTCGAGCCACGTCTTATTCCGGGTAGCGGAATATAATTGTTAAGGCGGGATCGATAGCTCGGGAACGCACATAAGCCATTAATGCAAATTCACGGCGGACTGTTTTCCATTTCCCTGCTTAATCGGTCGTGTCGCGGTCTCTTTTCGCTACTGCGAAAAAGGGGAAATGTTCCGACGGGGAGCGGCGAGAGGCGCGTGCCGCAAATCCGCGCGCGGAAAACTGGACCGTGTGCGATCTCACCTTGAGTCGTCTTATTGAAATGCCTGGACAGCCGTAAAAACACGACGTAAAACTATTTATGCAACGCACGCGACGTTCTTTCATTCGACGAACGAATCCCGACTCTCCCCGGATCTTGAATAATTAAAACCGGCTGCGAAACCGTGGCGCAATTCCTTAGACGCGACAGGATATTGGATAAATAACGGATCATCGCCCCGGATTAGCATCCGGCTGGGAAATTATCTTGGATTAATCCGAGATTGACATTTTTTAATTATTCCTGCAAGAATTTTTAATCGTTCTTGGGAGATGAAAGATAAGCGAATTCCTTAAGTTGCAAACCATTAAATATTTATCCGTAATGTGGGTCGAGGGTCAGTAGAAAAATGATTTTAGAATTTCGTGTCGCTTTTCCAAACATTTTTAGAGAATTATAAAGTGGTAATTTTTTTGATTTTCTTACTTCTTCTGTGAACCCTTAAAACTGATTCAGAAATAATTTTTAGGTTATTAAAATTGTTTGTATTTAATCAATTGTTACAAATTTAAGAGTGATATGAACGAATCTGCTAGAGATCCCTATTTCACGTGTATTAGTTATTGGCAAGAAAGTAATTTCGGTATTTTAAGGTGAAATAAAACCGAATTTCTTTATTCAAGCGATGAACTTTAGTGAATAAAATATTTTCTTGTTTATTCTTCCTGGCAAAAGATCATCATACAAAAGGGAAAATATCTTATTCATTGAAGTTCATTGCTCCAATCAAAAAATTCGACTCTAATTCACCTTAAAATACCGAAATTACTTTCTTGCCAACCCAATAGTACCCGTGTACTTAAAATGACACACACTAAAGTACGTGTATGTAAAACTGAAACAATAAAATTTGTGCATAAAATCAATTTTGGAAAACGCTTATCACAGAGACAGAATACAAACATTCAATCTGATAGTTCTCGACACGTTCTTTTATTTAGAATCATCCTCATCGTACCACGACTTTGGGAATACCCCGTATAAATAAAGAAAACGCAATCAGGGCTGTCCGAACAAAGTATGGCATGGAGAAACCTTTTCGTTTGCGAAGAAAAGTCGTAAGATGACAACAAGGTCGCGCGTCCTCCCGAGGTAACCAGCTGCGGATTATGGAAATTTCGGGGATGGCGTCGGCTCGATTATCACGCGAAATCGATAAAGATCCTGGGTATGGAAATCCGCCGAGAGAACTTTCCGCCTTTCCCGAGAGCTCGGGAAATCTGGTCTGTGTCCGGGTGTTTTCGCGTGGCCGCTAAGCTCCTGGAAACCCGCGAATCCTTGGAAACTGTTTTCCTCGAAAGGAAACTTGTTGCCAGGAAAAAGTGCTTTCGCCTTGGCCGATGGTCGAACGAGAAACACCGAACCGGAGGAAACAATCGTCGAGAAGAAAGCTTTCGCGAGGCGACAGGTACATCTTTCATGAATGTGTTGCTGTTGCACGATAGGTCATGTTGGTACCTGAATGATCATCGAAATGAATTTTTAAGTCACTTGGCTGTGAACGCTGGAATGACCGAGTACTGAAGAGCAGCGTATATATTGCTTTATTTTAAATAGTAAATAATAAATAATCGTTTTTTAATTGAAAATAAAACATTTTATCTGATGCAACAAGTTTGTGAAACAGTATTTTATTTGAAGAATATTAACAATATCTGGATTTCATCTCGAATATTTTATTTCTTTTATTTTAAATATTCTAACTGAAAATAATGGTTCGTATTCAATACATTTACAAATTTACAAAAATGAATAGGTGCAATTTAAGACAGTAAAAATTTTCGAAGGATCTAAACGTACTACTACATTATTTTCAACCTATTAGACATATTAAGAAAGAAAATGAATTTTTATTTCACTCCACTTCGTTGCAATTTAGGTAGAACATTTTTATTTTGCATAAAGATCCGCTGTCTATTTGTGAGTATAAATTGCGTTGCGTATATTTGTTATAACTTCCGAATAAAGCTCTACGTGACCTATGTTTGCATAACATTTTTGTCTTATTTAGTGCAATAGAATATACTGTCAAAGTTTGAACATTAAAACCAGGGACTACATGTATATTTTGGAGAATTGCAATTCGCAAGACTATGCAATTAGGACCACGTGTTCCAAAGTGTTACGACTTCTCGAATCTGGCAACGATCGGCAGTGCCAGAAATAGGAGAATCATCTGCTAACGAGCAGACCCGTTAAGGTCAACACGCTGCGATATGGATAGGACAAGGTGGATCGAAGTTCATTAACTTATCGTGCACCGGATCGGAGTGTGTCGGTGCTTATACGAAATTCCCTTATCATCAGCACGTGCGCGAAGATATACTCGAAACGAGGAGTACACCACGTTCCTATCGATAATGGAACAATTATTTATATGGCAACGACACTTTGTTTTGGTGCCGCGGTGGCGTGCTATTCTACGGTCAAGAGTATACAAAAATGTTTCAACATGTTCATTCAAAGAAACAAAATTAACCCCTTGCCCTACAATTCTAAGCAGTATCTAATAAATGTGTTCAAAATAGAATAACTTTTTTTATAATTGTACCAAACGACCTGATTTTTTATAATCAATTAGAAGCATTGGTTTACGAAATTATATGCAAAAAAGATTTTCCAGAAATTATAATTTACAAGGTTACATGTAAAAATAAAAAAGGCATTTTTTTGTAGATCTTAAAAAAACATACAAAATATATGTTTTGTAGATCTATGTCAATTATGCACATGCTAAAAATTTTATCGAAATCGATTGACACTTGTGTGATTGACTGTTGTATTATTGCAAACTCGTTAAAATGATTAAGAACAGAATATTTTGTTCACTCAAAATAAATAAAAATCGCACAAAATTCACCGTATTTCTTTTTCGAAAATTTGCATAGATGGATGTGAGTAGAGTGAGGCGTTAATATTTCGAAGAAAACTTGTGCATGTAGATCAACGTCACTTTTTGCCATAAATATACATCAATTCTTTTTGACCTGGGGTGAAAGATTGCTCTTACCAATCGCGCTTGAAAATATCAAAAAGAGCTCAAACAGACAAAGAACGATTTCGGAATACAGTTGGAACGCGGCGATCGAGAAACAAATTGATCCAAGCGGCGACGCGACGGGAAACGCGCGAAAAGCGGATCTCGTCTGCGGCGGAGTGCATTTCACGGTGCATCGAATAACGCCGGTCGATATCTAGCTTAGGCATATGAAATTCAATGGAACTATGTTATTGGCAACATTTGAATATTGGTCCATCGAGCGTGGATTTCGGTGCCGCTGAACTCGAATCCTGTTGGAGGAGAAACGAATTTCTCTCGACTAGATGTGGTAATCTGCACAATAAAAGTGCCGTGAGTAAACCTTCTTTCCGGTTATCTGTCCGAGCACAATCGTATACCACCTCCATATCGAGCAGATAATCCAAAACATAAATGCAAACCTCCATAACAGATAAAAGAGAAGCTTGAAAAAAAAGAATTTAAATAATGTGTTAATAACCGTTACTTTTAATATGCTCGTAGATAATACTGATCATTAGATTGCAGATTTTATGGCTTCATGATAAACATTTTAACTTGGAAAATTATTCAAATAAGATTCAAATCAGTCCAATCAAGTCCAATTATCACAAATATTTAAAAGAATCAAAATAGCTGAAATAAATGAAGTCGTACAACAAGATCAGATGTACTCTTTTAAATTGTTAGTGTAAAATTCTGAGAACAAATCATTTTTCATGTTCATTTGATAAAAATAGATAGCAATGCGATGAAACTTGAATAGAGAATTTCCTTCCAGTATCTATCATAGATACTGTCCTTTCCCCATCTATTTTTCTTTCGTTTCTTAAGATCAATAAATGCATTGCTATGCAAGACGTTCGCAAGGGGCTGGCTATAATTACCACGAATGCAGTACACGTGTTAACTGTCATCTACAAGGAGTAATGATCGTAACACAGACTCGAAACGAAAATGACATTTGAGCGTACGTGGCGCAACAGCGTAAACCGCCGGAGTGGAAGAATTCATTAAACAACAAAAAACGCTAATGGCGTCGAGAGCAACGCCCACCATATCGAAAGCGCTGATAAGAATAATATAATGGGGTAAAAGAATAAAAGCCTTTTTCAGCGGGCTGTATTAGCGACGATTAATTTTATTCAACGCGCTATAGGAGTAGGAAAGAGCGCCATAAAGCGAATACGGAAAATGCTCTAACAGCATTAATTTATCAATAAGAACACTTCAGACATTTTCCTAATCACTGTGGACTTTTATGCAAAATTTTCTTATTACACATTGAAACAGGAGTCGAATAAAACAATTTTATTCTTCCTTCAATAATTTAACTCAAATAATGCATGTACTAATCATTTGTTTACAAGAAAACATTACACGTTGCGCTCCGAATAAACTGTGCTCGCTGCGAGTAATTTGTACACATCCGAGCACATTTTCTGACGTTAAAGCAATACCTTTCGTTGTTGCTAACAAATAGACTAATATCGTAAATGTCGTTTGCGTCAGTAAAAGGAACCCGTTGTGTGTCATTAAAGTGAGCACTGAGGGATCGCGGATGATGCATTAGACACCAAGTCGACAAGTTCCGGAGAAAGGGAAGTTTGATAATCAGGTCGCTTTGAGTACATTATCCCGACTTCCTGGTGCCCCGGAAGGCTACGGTAATTAATCAAAATTCATTTTGAAACCCAGATTTTCTCTGATCCCATGATGCGTAATCCTCCTCTTTCCCGATTATCTTGGGACTCTAAAATCTGGACCGTGTAAATTCGATTTAAAGTATTTCCCCCTTGGACAGAAGCTTTCTGATACTTTCTTCCTTGACAGCCTGACACGTGACTCTTCAGTGACACGTGACACAAAACGATTTGACACATCAAAATCATTAAAAGAAGAAATACATTTGTATGCATCTTTTATTCCCAGCACCGCAGACAGAGAATTTTTCTTGTACACAAAGATCCACAGTCTCGTTGCAACCAGGTCTGATAAATCTGTGGTTATCAGGAAGACGCTGCATGTCACATACTTTCACTTGCGAGACATTGCCGTTTAAAGTTTTGATCACTAATGACATAGGACATCGGTTAAGTTGTATTACTTTTCCGAGCGTTTCGAATTTGTTTTCATGACTTTTTTCTGGTAAATGGAGACTACTTTCCCAATTAAAACGTACTTGTATTTAAAATAATAAAATATTGAATTTGACGGGAAAAGGCCCGGAACTTATTTGTACACCTAATATTTGCAGACGGAGCGAAGCAACGTGCGTTAATAATCGCATGCATAATCGGAATCAATCGACAGACTTTGTCGATGAGATTGTCTCCTCGAGTAATCTAGTCACGATTCATGGATCCCATTTAGTGGATGGAAATCCTCGGCTGGTCCTCGGAGAAATTAATTTACATTTATCCCCCGATTACCGGCGTTGATTAAAATCGGGCTTAGCTAGATCCCGCAACGCCTAGATCCTTCGGAATCTGTTTGCATTCTTAAACGGAAGTCGCCCATGAGTTTTCTTCGCGATTCTGCCGCTCGGAGGAACCGCGTCCGGTCGATGGATAACTCGAAAATATTTCGATTCGTTCGTTAACGATTCCCGTCGGGCCGAATTAAGCCTTCAGACCGTCAGAACATGGACGCCCTGTTCTTTTCACAATGAGTCTGACCTCGTTTCTCGTTACAATTCTCTGTTAAATATTCGAGATCGCCATCTCCGAACGGAAATAATTCTCCCTTTCGAGCGGATTCGAACAATGTAGATATCAATGTCTGAATAGAATGCACGTGCCATAAATGTGTAAAGGTACGCAGTCTAGTTGTTAGTTATTATAATTATTGAGAAATTGTTCAACTGGTAAACAGTTCTTACTTTTCGAAGAAATCTACGAATTATCTGAGAGATTGCTAACGACAACAGAGAATAATAATGAATATATTAACGACATTAAATAAGTGTATTAATCCTGAAATACTAAAAAATATTTGGCTGCACTAGTACCGACGCAACTGACTCTAATTAAACGATGTTAAGCATTCCAGAAGGTAAATACATTTTCAACAATTTTCCTTGCGCAGTCTTTACGCTGACCATTGTGCACAGAAACTAGCCAAAACTCTAAAACCAGCGTTAATTATGAAGCGACCTAATACTGTCACGGTCAAGAGAAGAAGCTAGACCACGTCTCATCGGCCAGCGTTAAAATTCATAAACATATTCGCAAAAATAGTCCGGCCAGCCTTCAGGAGCACGTCACAGGATGATTTTGGAGCGGAAGCGGCGGCAAGGCCGATGAAATTTTCAGTGTGAACCCGTGTCGGAGCCGTCCATCAGTTTACTAAACCAAGACGCGAGGAAGAAAACGCGTCCGGAATGGGTTCCGTTGGTAGAACGTGGCTCGTGTTCTTGTTCGTCCTGACTACTTCGTACGGGAATCACGGTAAATATCCGATTACTCGCGAGCGAAAGTTCCCGAGCTGGAAAAGCGTCCGTGGCAGCGTGAAATTTGAAATCCCAGGGCTGCTCGAGTGTGTCTCCGCAAGTTTCCGCGAGTCCCGGCGCTCGGAGGATCGCCATCGCGATAAAAGGAATTTTCGAAATAAGAAAGCGACACTCCGGGGAGACCCCTTTGAAGCTTGATCGTCCTAGGAAGATCTCTCGTTCATCGTTGCACTGGGTGCTCCCGAAATTGCGATTTAAAACGATCATGGCGTCTGAGCACACGAGGGGCATTCTGCTATTTCAATTTTTTTCAGAAGAACTATCGAACCTTTTGCGCTGGGATTTTTCACAAATTTTTCTTGGCATTTGAAGTGTACGTGTGATTCTTTTCAAGTAAAAATAATCAGAATTGCATAAGTTATATATTTTATGTTTTGAAAAACGTGTGACAACTGTTCTTTCTACTGATCGGGAACAAAATTGGTGGGTAATAGGTAGACTGCGAATTTTATGCATTTATAGTGAAAATGGATAGGTAAAATATAGTGTCGTTATATTATCGTCGAAGCATTGAAATTATTACAGGAAGAAATAAATATTTATTTGGTTCCAGTACCCTCCAATTGATGCAAACAGTTTTTATTTTGCGTAAAGATATGCAGTCCAGTGATAAGTATGAATGCACAATAAAGTTGCAACTGATTCATTACGAAGATCACGAATTCATTCATACGCCTAATAAAACTAAAAATTTATTTTCAATATGAAAATGCGCTCGAAACAAGGATTTCAATGGATCAAGAGCAGAATGAAATTGTCAAAAGTATCCACCTTTCGAAGATTAATATCGAAAGCATGGTATAGAAACGCGTTATTTTATCCTTAATTTGAAACCCCCTCAGAAAAAAAGGGATTAAACAACGACATGGAGGAACGTCCAAACCGTTCGAAACATTTCGTGTACCAGAAATCGATACTTACAATCCCGACTTCGCGATGGAACTGTTCCCTCGTCCAAGGAAAATCATTCTATTGACACTGCGTATCGAGGGAGGCTCCCTGAGTTCCTCATTTTTTCACCGGCTTTAATGAATCTCGATCCGACCTGGGAAATCGATATGCGCTCCTCGCAGACTCCCTTAATTGAAAACGCTCGATCGACGGACTCGCCTGAATGGATTGTCAGAAAGGATAAATAGTCGGGTTCATGGACAAAGTAGGGACTCTTATACGGGGTGCCTCCGAAATTTGGATTAAACGAAATGTTTCCTTCCGAAGAAAATCGGTCGAGAAAGTAGGGCAACATTTTTTCAGGTCTATTAACCCTTTGGGGACTTTTTGATATTTTCCCTAGCTAAAAAGGCTAAAAATATCGTAATTCAATTTTTTTGCGTCATTGTAACAGGGAGACCTCAATTCCCAAATCTACGGAAGATTCATTCACGAAAATAAGTTTTCAATGCTTTTCGAGACGCTTGAATCGGTAGCATTTTCGGGAGAAAACATGTCTTTAAATAAATCAATATTTAATAACCGGTTGTAAAAAATCGTGGATCAAGTTTTAAGTATTCGTTGTGAAGGGGAAGCTTCAATCTTCAAAGATATAGCGGTTTCAATTGCGAGAAAGATTTGTCCGTGTTTGTACGGACGTCTTAATTTGTAAAATTTTTGGCCAAAGAAGCGTTTCTCAGTCGCTGTATCATGCAAAAATATTTTCGGCAAAATGAACGCCGGATGGCAAGAAAAAGGTTTCATATTCGGCGCTGTTATTCCGCCATCGTTTTGCAGAGCTCGTTAAAATCGCGTAGCGGACAATTGGATCGGCCGTCCCTTGCGAGAAGGGCCTCTATTGCTCGGATCGATCCTCCTCCTCTGTTTAGTAGAAAAACGTCGGGCGGATTAACGCGGAGGCTCTCGACCGCGAAAACTGCACCGTGAAATCGCGGAACGAGAAAACGGGCCGGGTCGGATCGGAACCGGCTATTGCGCGGAGCGAGCGGCGAAATGAAAGGAACTTTCAATCCGTCAAATTCTGAGAGATGAAAACCAGGGATTCGAATCCAAACCTATCCGCATCGGGTTAACCAAAGCAGGTTAATGTAATCCATCGTAACGGTACGGAACGAGTTCTTAAGTTGTAGAAAGAACGGGTTAACTCACTCTGAGCGGGTTAATATGTCTAATCATAATAAACTAATATGTATGTCGAATCCCTGATGAAAACTATCGACTTTTCTCCCGAGCGACGCTCCCGGGCTCACTCGGCCGATTGTCGATCAAATTCACGGGCCACGCAATAAGTCGACATATTAAAAAAGTTTCTTTGCGTTCGGACGAAGGTAAACATTTGTCCTGCCGCGAAAATTCAAGAAGTTTCCTGGTCGACAGCTTTCTCCGCGAAAATTTATGGCTGCCGAGTTCTCTGCTTACTCGCGCTTCGGATTTTAGATTCATTCTGGTTTTCCATTTTCAAAAAGTGAATTTCTTTTCTTAATGATTCATTAAGAATCATTTTGATATTTTGCTACAGAGTTGGACAAACATTTAATCAACGATTGACGAATTTTCTACTTCAATCGTTAATCGCAATTAACAATTAAACTCCTACTTTAGTCGTTAATTGCGGTTAACGATTATATTCTTTTCAATTGTAATCGATAATTGACGAACAATGATTACCTTTTTTAATATCGTACACATCAATCAATCAATCTTGATTAAAATCTTAATTGATTAATGCCCAACTCTGATCTAGTAAAATTGTTATGTTAACCCTTTGCAGTCGGAGCTATTTTAACTCGAAAATTAAACATTTCATCCTACTTAGAATAATTCCATTCTACATATATCATTTTTTTTCATTTTATGGATATGAAACTGATATAACACCTCATACAATACTTAAATCTGTAGTAATTAATTAGATACCAACATATTTGACAATGTAAACAATAATGTGAACAATGGTACAGCAATTTTTAGTGGTGAATCTACGGCATCCCTCGACTAAGGGTTGAAAAATATTTGAAAACTTTTCTCTCGAAACCATTTTTTCTTATAAAGACTATTGTGCCCAGAAATTGCAACAAAATTATTGAAGCGTGTGCAAATAAGTTAACGATGAACACTCGGGAGCAGATTGGTGAATCGAGAGGATAGTAACGTATGCAACGCATCTTTCGGAAGAATTCACTAGACGTAATTAAACAGCGATAATTTACCGTACAATGCGCAACACTTCGAAATTGTTGGAAAGATTTCAGGTCAACGAAGTTCCCCAATAAATTAATCACAAATAATTATTGGATTCCGATATGGAGAAGTACACGATGCAAAATGTAGCTGTAATATTGCGGCACTGCTAATACGATGGTCATACAAAGAACATAAATTTTCCATCGAAAATTGCACAGAATGGAGGATTTAATAGCCAGGGGTGTGCAGCGGTATCGTTTTCGAAAATATATTTTAGAGACAGCTCGATAGCCAATTAATTTTCTAGACAATTGTGTAGACGATTCAATTGAAACGTTTAAAAGGGAATCGCACGATTCAGTGGCTCGAAAAAATAATTAACTTCCATAAAACGGAACGAACAACGAGGTCACTTTACGCACTCCGTAATCCATAATCACTATTTAAATCCGAGGTTAAGTGCGTATTCGAATGGAACTGAGCTGCAGTGCGGATGATCAAATCTTTAAATCTCCTTCGACAATAAGATTAGCTGATGTTTGGGAAACTTGATTTCGAAAACGAGACAATAGCTTATCTGTTGTTTGGAATGATTAATAAGGCGATCATTTACTGTGTATCTAATCTGTGTCGAGGAACATCGGTCGCACGTGTGTACTACACGCGACTGCGAAATCAGAAAACTGATAAATACCGATCAACGAATGATCTCTGCTAACAATATGCATATTAGTTTCTTAAATTAATTTTGGAACTGTATAGATAGGTTCATGGTGTAATTAATTATTAGATTAGAAACTTGTCAATAGATTCTGAATTTTTATAAAAAGTGGAACGGAGGAAAAATTGATTTATTATCAGACTGTGGATTTTTATGGAAAATAGAAATTTTGTGTATCTATTGCAATTTCAGTTAATAATAGAAATTTCTTCTCCTTTGAAATAATTTGATTAGGTTTATTGCACATATGTATGCATAAGTGCACAGAATCCACATAATTATAAGATTTCTTGAGGTAGAAACGGGATTTTCTTGTGTTTTACTAACCCGAGAATTATCAAACGTAAAATTCTTCAGGACTTCACGCAGTTTCATTTTCTTTTTAATTCGCTGGACGCATTGTTCGAGGTGAAAAGTGTAATTTCTCGCGGGCAAAGATTTCAAGATAAAAAAACCCTTTTTATTTTCCACGGGCGAGCTCAATATTTCGCGAGCTGGTATTCTCAAAACCGTAGCACAGAATTTCCAAGCGACAGTAAACAGACTTCGTCCATCCTCTTTCATTTCCACGTGATCACAAAAAGATAGAATAACCGTGATAAATCATAAATAGACACCGCAGAATGCTTCCCGTGGAAATTAACATATAAATGCGGAAAGTTCGTAGCTTCTTCTCTTGAAATTTTTCCGCAATGTTTCTGGAGAACAGACGAGGTTCATTTGCAAGTATCATTCTTGACGGGATCAAAACCGTGAATGTACAGACTGGCGCAGTAAACACCTCACTATAGCAATTTTTCAACACGAAATGCTTTATATCAATATTTCTCGTTCAAAAATATTGATAATTGAAACGTGCACTGTTCAGTGTGGTTTTTAACAACCGAAGTATCATAAGATTATAAGAAATCTCTTTGAATCTTGTTTTCTACAATGTTTGAAACGACAGATGTCATTTTTATTTGCTTACATGAAGCATTAGTGAACAAATTAAATTATTGTTGTTCTAAGGTACATGTTGCAGCAAATCTCAAGAAATGCAACTGTTATACAAGATTGTAAATTAGTTGTTTTGAAAGTATCTTGTTATAAAAGATTGTGTATCCAGAGCGAAAATTTTGATTTGGAATAGTCCGAGTCTAAGTAACTTGAATTTAGAATTAAAATGCAATGTTATCATTTTTGAATTTGTTGTAGTGGTGGTCCTATAATTTCTGAAATTTCTGGGCAAGAAATGCCTGTAAAAGAAATCGCATTCCCCAGGCGTATATCGTCCCATGCACTTGAATATTCTCTAATAGTACTCACCTGAACAACAGGAATCCTAATCCGGTGACGGCAGCCCGTCTGACGTCATCGTTCACGTCCGAGACCTGCACGAAAATTCATTCAGATATTATTAAGAAGATACAGACACACCTACCTAGTCCTTCAATAAACTTATACTAATCTTATCTGTTTTTAGTAACAACCTATATTTAATATATTATTATATATTTACTATATTAATTTCTGTATTAATTGCTTTCTAAAAAATTTGGCTCATTTTTAGTCAATTTTTGCTTAGATTTTCTTTAATCTAATGTGTTTCAGTGTAGGTTTTCTTGTATTATTCTGTTTCAAAAATATCTATATATAGTTAATACGTATGTTGTTTTCAATAAAGAGCGATTATTTGCTACACCCAGCTTAGAAATGATCCTTGATAATAGATTATAACTATTGTTGAGCAAAACGGGAGACGTCAATTTCTTTTCACCTCGATGATGTAGAAGTTCAGAAATTCTATATTCTTCTATTTTCTTGTTCTATTATTATTCTCGAAGGAGAGATTCTCTTAATTGTTTTGCATTATGTTGTACCGTGGCATAGTATCTAAATTGTTTTTAAGACAAAAAAACAATATTATAATGGACGGTGAAATAATTAAATTATGGATATTCTGTAATTGTAAAATGAGAGAAACAATAAGACTTTGTATGAATATTCATGGTCCAATCATTAACACTAGGTTTACGGAGCTCTAGAAATAATTAGAATAATAGTTCAAACCGTATAGTACAATATTTTAAAAGTTATCGTCTTTTTTAGGGCGTCTGAATATTAATTTTTGGCCACTTTTCCAATAATATATACCCACAGAAATAAATTTGGTAAATCATTCTTGAGGGAAGCATCTTTACAATCTTAATAATCGCAAATTAAGAATATTAGAACCCGTCATTTTGACGGGTCCCGTAAACCTAGTGTTAATAAAAACACCTATTCATAAAATAATTAATACATTATCGCTATTGTAGTCAAGAGTGTACTTCAATATTTCAATAAGAACCATTTTTTTCCATCCCACAGATCTCGATTGCTTATCAATTTCCCTTTGTTTTAATTTCATTAGAGTGCGAACTACTGTCATAATTGTCGCATTATCTACGTAGCATTCTTTTCTTGACAGTTTAATCTCGTATAAAAATTCTTCGATAATGCGTCGCAATCTGCGACATCGATCTGAAACGGAGGTCACGTGCGTGTATGGTTACCTAACCGGAAGAATGTACACCAATTACGAACAAACAAACTTAACCTACAGGATTGTACGCAAATTTGCTGTTTCAATTTGCGTTATCTGTTCGGACAGCTGCTTGTAATCCTGCAATTATATTCTGAACTATGTAATCTTCTGCTTTTATAGAACATATTCCATTTCGACATAAACGCATAAACACGAAGCTGATAATCTGACTTCAAAACCTTGATAGATAACGATTAAAGAAACAACATCTCGATTAATACTCTTTCAACACTTTCAGCTAAATCACAAATTTTTCACAATTTCTCAACAGAAATATTTGTATACTTTTTGAGAAAACTTAAAGACAACTAAATTAAACTTGAAGAAAACTAACAAAACTTGTACCCCATAATCAGGGGGTTGACAGCCACTAATTTTTACAATGAGCATTTTCAAACTTGATTTCGACATTAATGAGTTCACAAAATATTAAAAATGAGCCATTTCTTTTCTATGAAATATTTTCAAAAATGATTTGATCGTCGTTTGAGCCTCCAAGACTCCAAGATCGATACTGAAGAATCATATTTGATTCGTAATCATTTGACGACCGCCATTTTACCTTTTAGTTCTAAAAAATGTATTTTAAAAATTTTCATTAGAATCATTTACTACTTTTCTTTCGCAATTCCTGCCAATTACAATTTTCTTTAGACATCGTTCAGTAAGCTAACTCATCTAAATTCTTGAATAAGCTCAAGTCATACTTTCCAGCTTTGAAAAGTAACATAATTTCAAACGATGTCCGGAGACTTTTTTTGACTGTATATTCGAATAAACCAAATCAACAAAAGATGTTAAAGACTGGTGTAACAGCCCCGTTGATCTCCAAGGCGTACACATCATAGAGACACAAGCGACAGCTGTGAACACGTCTCTATCCACTCGAGAATAGAGTCTCGCGAGCCCTGTTCGCGAGCAGAACAGACAGCTATCGACGTGGGAGTTGTCGAAAAGCAGTTGCTCGCTGGATCGCTGGAGAACTCTGTTCTCGCAGCAAGCGAATGGATGGAGGTTTGGCGTAAAATTGACGATGAGCACTCACAGCAACGTGCAGCAGCTTCCGGATGGCCTGATTGTTTCCAGTGCCGCAATAGGCCATCGCGAGGGTGTACATGCCGCTCCTACGAAGTATCGGATCTTTATCGGCGCAGAGGGAGGTCAGCAGGGGGTCGGCTTCTTCGAGGCGGCCATACATGGTGAACGCGATGCCGACGGCCAATCCACGAAGAATCTTCTCGTGCTGCGTTTCCTGGGCGTACTGAAATAAACAGAGAAACGTGAATGTGCAACACATGCAGCCGAAAAGTTTGCGGGCGCCGAACCCAGACACCGTACATCACTCGTTCGGGGCGGAATCGTTTTATTAACCCTTTGCTATAGAACCCAGTTTCGCGCCGAAACCAAGGCGGCTCTACCGACCTAGATACTTGCTATTGTGCTGGACAACATAATGGGATGCTTCGCATACGTATTTGTGGATTTTACGTATTTACATAATTAGCCCTTTGGATTTTTAACCCTTAGCACTCGAGTGGTGACTCTGAGTCAAATATGTTGGTAGCTAATCAATTACTACACACTTAAGTACTGTATGACGTATTATATAAATTTCATATCCATAAAAAATCATATAAAATGGAATTACTCTAGGTCGGAAGAAATGTTTAATTTTCGAGTCAAAAATAGCTCCGTCTGCAAAGGGTTAATATGTCAAAGATGCTTTGCTTACATCAGCAAGCCATACAGAAATCATGTATCTAAATAAAACCGACAGAAGAACAATTGAGCCCCTTAGTGGACAAGTGGCACAAGTCCAAAATTACGAAAAATGGAGTTTTACAGTAATAGTAAGAATTAAGAATACTTGTTTTATTTAACACATTAACTTGTGTATACTTTGGTTCATGTTAATAAAAAATAAGAGTCAATTTACATCATAAATGGAGTGACTAAAAATATCTTGAATAGTGGCATTCCAATCCAATCTCTTGTACTTACTCCATTATTCCACGGAACATATGGACTTACTCTACTGTTACATTCGATTAAAGGAAACTGGTATATGTATAAGTATACGCAGAAGGTAAATCTGTTGGAAATCACGATAGAAAGTTTTCCTGCTAATGTATCTCATTACACAGTGAACACAATCCAAATTGACAGTATCTAAATGAAAATCTGAATATTCGGAAAATGTATATGTTGTATAAAGAAAAATGCTCTGAATTAAACATACCACCAGTAAAAGAGCACATGTATCGTCATATATTTAATACGCGTTTTAATCTTCATTTTAAAGCACCACGGAAAGATACATGCAAGAGATGTGATGAATACAAAATAAAATTAACTAGATGCAGAAAGCAGTGATCAAGAAGCTATTATTAAGTTTACTATTGAAAAAACATGGATTTTATTTTAAGTTAGAATGACATAATTACTATTCTTCCGCTCTATGTGCTTACAATAGTTACATTGTGTATTTAATTTTTGGTACGATATTACACCGAAGTCTAATTTCTACAATATTAAGAAAAGGGACTTGATTCACTTGTCAACTAAGGGGCTCAATTGTCGAAATACATATGAGACGATACACATGACTAGCATTGCGTTCGAATGACAGTACCGGGAAGAAGCGATACGATAGAGTCGTCCAGTATGATCGCGTGCGACGACTAGTCCGCGACGGAAACCCATCGGAACGAAATCCACCTGAGCTCCGGACAGGTGGAACAACCCCTGACAAAGCGAAGCAGTTTGTCCTGTACCTATTTTTCCGCTGGGAGTAAGTGGATTTCGTTGTTCCTCGGGGGTAATCGTCTCGCGAAGAAATACGGGAGATATACGAAGGAGACCATCGCTCCGCAGGCGAGTCGGGAATTTCGCGAATAAATCGGCGAAGATTATGCTCGCACCGGCCATCCGCGTTATGGGGAAAAATTGGACTTCCCATGACGTTCTTCTTCCTTCCCGCGTCCCATTAACCTCTGCAGATGCTTCCGACGATATTATGGCAGAGATGGATAAATTTATTCAAATTCTTCTGCATCAATCTTTGTTATATGTTTCGGAAGCTATTTATATGAGATCAACATTGATCTGTTTATTTGGTGTTTTGTGCAAATTTGAGCGTCTTTCAATTTTATTATAAGAATAAAGAATATGCTGTCGTTTTACTTTAACCCTGTCTTTTGTTAATTCTTATGGACAGATAAAAATTTGACTCTATTCATTGTAAATATCTGAGAGCACTGAGAAAGTTTACCGAATTTTGTTCATCCTTCTGTTCTCAATGAAAAAGTGGAGGATCGATAAAAAAATTTTTAGTTTTTGTTTCCAAGAGCTTTTCATTAATACGAATGTAATAACTAAAGGGAAACGAGTGAAATGGACAAAGTTCGCGACCGTTTTCTCTCAAAGTTTTCAAAGTAAAGTCTCACACGATGGAAGGTAAATATATCTTCGATGAAGGGAAGGAGCATATGAGTAATAGTGTTTGCCTTCCACAACGAATTTTAAAAAGTGAAACTACACTGTATTAAACTTATATTGAATTGTTCATTCCGTTGCACTTTGCACTTCCGTTCTGTGCATTCAGAAATCGTAAAAGATGTAGCCTATTTCTAACATAAATATTCATCAAAACTAAAGCAATATATCATTTTCAAAAAAATTTGAATACTTTGTATAAAATAAATAATTATCAAAAATAAAGCAATATTTTTCCAAAAACTATGCGCACATTCTATCAAATAAATCATTATCGAAAAGGAAGCAATGTTTTAGTTTTCATAAAGAAAGAAAAACAAAACTGTCCTTTACTCGAGAAATAAAAAATGAAGTATTTTAAGAATTTCATCGTTATCAATTTACCACACACGAAGAATTACTTGGTGTCCGAAATAAGAACGTGTTTTTCGTAAAACTTCATTAGTTAAACATAAGTACATACCTCAAAATCACCTAATCTCTGTGTGTCGTACGATCACATCCGATAAACGAGATAGCGACTATCATAATTTTCTCTAAAGTGACCGAGAAAATTAATCATGAGATTAACCGTTCTAATACCCATCGATTCTTTGTTCCGGAATAGATACATTTTTAGCATATGATTGCAACACAACAATTGCATCGCTGACTCCGTTTGCTGCGCGCTCACGTTGTCGCAAAAATCGCGAATCGATGACAGCCACGATTAATAACAGAATGCAATTTTCAACAAGAACCGAATGAAGAAAAGATTTCTTCTTGATGAAATCGTGAAGAGAATAAAATTCCAGAATATTTGACATTTGTCGTCCGAGCGTCTCTTAATTATGTAACTCGTTAGCTAATGTGGGTATTTGTTCGTTGGCTAAAATGTTTAACAAAAACACCCATGACATTGAGGATAATTTTAATCAATATACGCCGTACACCTAATCAAGTACATTTGCGAATCGGTATCTGAAGAAAATAAATACCTGAAGAATATCTGAAGAGAATATAAACGAATGTAAAACGCGCAGACCCTGTAGTTCTTGCTCAAACGTTGAAGAATCCCTGTGACGATCATGAAAAGGAGTCTGTGATTTAAAGGGCGTGAGAACTGAACTGCAAGTATCCCTTCGACAACCTTTCTTAATTGTGTCCCAACTTTGTTTAGCGTCGCTCAATTTACTTTTCATTTGACCTACTCTGTGAACATTATTTCTCTTCAGTTCTTTTATAAATTATTCCTTTCATTTTTAGTATCACTTTGATGAACGTATAAAATAATATTAATATTCTCGAGTTAGCTTCCTTCACCTTATTACTCTCAACGAATTTTTCAGTTTGCAAAACTAGCGAAATATTTAGAAAACTTTACAATGTTCTCGAATTATTCTGACTTGTCTCAAACAGTATTTTTGGCATTTCTTATCTCGAACATAGTTTCGATAAAAAGTAGACACCTCTATACTAAGTCTTGAAAATGAAAAAAGGAATAAACGATTTTATTTGCCATCTTAAAAATAGAAAATATTGTACAATTTACTGGAAGAACAAATTCGTTTTTAATCAGCTCTGAATAAGACAAAACGATTGGAAGATAGAGAACATTTTTAAAAATTGGTTGTAATTTATTGGAGGGCCTTGTGGAGAAACGAATCGTTCTTTTGTGTGGCTAGTCTCCATCGTTGTACCAACTTATAGAAATAAGTAGAAAATAAGCACAGGTATAGAGATACTTCGCGATTTTGCAGAGTTAATATAAATCTATAAAGAGCCGCTCGAGGGAATCAAAATAGGTTTCACAACGAATGAATCAAAAAGTGTATTGTAAAAAATAACCGGCAGTGGGATCGTGTATCAGGTACTTATCATCGGTGCCTCGAGTGGTTGATCATTGTTCCCATAAAACCTATAAAAGAAGCGACACCGAGACGCGCAAGCTGAGAAGCGTAACGATTACAGAGTGGTCCTCAAGCAGCAAAAGCAACAATGGTCGGGGCGACGGCTTCGTTGGCGTTGTGTTCGTAGAAAATTATATTATTTATACCGTTCGAGATCGACATCGGGAAATATTCTAACAGGCTTTGTTTATAGTCTACCCAACCCTGCTCACCACGTTGATGCAGGCCAATTACACGATCTTCCCGGATGACGATGGAGTACCATACTTAATTAAGCTCGACTACCAACCACTGACTCCTCTGGAAAATAGTAATTTGGCATCCGACGTGAACTCTATCACTTTCACGCTCTATACACGGTTCGAAACAATTTTCAGATTATTACTTCAAATTTTAAAGAAAATGTTTGACTTACTAAAAGACACGCTTAAAATTTTTGCAAATTTTATTTTGAAAAATTCATTGATAAATGTTAGACAAACGAAATAATAATGAATATAGGACTTTGTTAATTAGAGATATTTTATCTCGTCCAACCACACTACAGCATTGTTAATTAGAAATATAATATTTTACCTCGTCCAACATTATACTCATGAGAGAAATATCAAAAAATGGTTGTTTCCTTGCAAAATGAAACGGTGCATTAAAAACGTAAAAAATTAAGGCACAAAAAGGAATCACTGTTGCATTCCAGAAAAAACCCTAAAAGCGGCCAATCTTTGAGAATAAACGACGCGAACAGCGTCACAACGAGCAACTGGAAATCGAATAGGCCAACGATAGTTGTCGCTCATGGTTGGAAGAGTGCTGGAACGAAACCAGCCTGCACATTGGTTCGCGATGGTAACACAAAATGATATCCTCCCACGAAACAGTGACTCATATATTTGTTCGCAAAAAGCTGTCACATTTATTTCTTTAAATCGTATGTGTAATTTCCAATTTTATGCTGAATGTTGCAGAAATGATCATGCATGTATCACATAACTGTTTTTAATACATAAATGTGTGAGCCACTGTAACCTCTTTTATCGAGTCTCCCGGATTGAACCACCAAAAATTGATTTTCTTCCAGCATTCTTAAAGGTTTTAGACAGTAACGTGATCATCGTCGATTGGAGCCAAATAGCTCAGAACGTGAACTACGCTAACGTGGCGAAGAGTGTACCTGCAGTGGCCGATCATGTAGCCAGTTTTGTCAACTTCCTGCGGTCGAGCTGGGGCCTGAAGCCGTCAACATTAAAAATGATCGGACACTCTCTCGGTGCTCATATTGTGAGCCTAGCAGCGCGAACTGTGTCGAAGGCTAATCAGGTTTCCGAAGTCGTTGGTGAGTACAAAATCCTGTTTTCAATCAGAAAACCTTTCTATTTTCAATCGTTTTGTTTGTGAAACTATTACCAACATATTCGTGACATTTTTCCGATTAAAACGAGTCCAAACATGACAGCATTCGAATCATATTTGCTTGCTCAATCCACGATTTAGTAGAACCTCGATTATCCGAACTGATATCTCAATTTTTTCAATCTAAACCGATCCATATCCAACACGATTCAGTGTATGAAAGTAATGATTTAATTCAACAATGTAGCGACTTAATTATTCTATTCCACCAATTCGTTCGAGTAATAGAGGTTCTACTATATCGCGGATTAAGCAAACTTTAATCCTTGTATCATGTTTAGTATCATTTGAATCCGAAAAGTGTCACGAACGTGTTGGTAAATGTTTTATAGAAAAAACCATTATAAACAAAAAAGTTTATCATTGAATTAGTATTATAGCGTCTACACTGTATACGTAATTGACTTTGCGGTTCCGTCGATTGCTGTAGTAGCCATTTCTATACCTAAACAAAGTGTAGAATTTCGCGACTAGATTTGAATTACGCGACTGTCAGAATCAGGATCGCACAGATCCTCTAAGTCGGCAAACAACACAAGCTTGCATATAGATCCTTCAACCGGGACACTGCGAGAACGCAAATTTGCATTCCATTCAGCTGGCGCGTAGCCTGTTTGAAGATTCGGTATAGTGTTCTCAGTCGTCTAATGCACTCGGAGGGAAAAATAATATGGTTTATACATTGCGCCATTGCTGTCTCAGAACAAAAACCTCTTTCATCTTCCTTCAGCACTTTGTGTGTTGGATAAAGTGACAAAGTGAAGCAAGCAGCGCAGAGTCGAGGCAGAATGAATGGAAGATGAAACGTGGGATGGTCTCCAAACTTTCGAAATTATTTTGTTCATTACTGGACTTAATGTTGAGCATTTTGTACCTGACAGTACAGTCTGAGCGAGGATGATGGTTGAAAGTTGCTAAGAGGACACAGAGAAGCGCAGAGGGTCTTTGGGAAAGTTTTGATTGGCTATCTGAACCTAATTAATGAGACGTGTGTTCAGTTATGTGGTATAGCTAGTTGGCTACCTTCTAAGAGTTTACTGAAGTTAGGTGGTAATGGAATCAAGTTCTTAGATCAAAAGTCTGTTACTAAAGGGAGACCAGTCAGCGACAGTAGATAGAAATCATTCTCCAACTACCTAGTGGAAAATTGAACACTGATATTTCAATGTTTTTAATTGCAGCTCTCGACCCAGCCAAGCCAATGTTCGAGGGCAATGACCCTAATGACAGAGTTGATCGCTCTCATGCGAGAACCGTTCAAGTTGTTCACACCTGTGCCGGTTTGTTGGGAATGAACAGTGCTGTTGGCACCTCTGACTTCTATGCCAATGGCGGAAAGAAACAGCCAGGATGCGGTAACGACATGCTCGGTAAGGATCAATTTAATTCTCTTACTGAAATTAATAAAGCCCCACTTTTCAAAAACTGATGTCAAGATTGATACAGGGTGTCCCAAAAATGGTGTACTTCTATAAAACAATAAAAGCGTATTTTGTTAAACAGGTGGTTGTTCTCACGGACGCAGCTACGAGTTCTTTAGTGAATCTGTGAAAATCCCAAGAGGATTCCCCGGAACTCCAAAAGAGGGTGGTGCGACTGCATACATGGGTGGTCCCACCCTTGACCCAAAGTAAGTTATAATTTCGTACTACATAATTTTACATGCATTTTGTATGTAGGTACTAAATCTATGTACATAATTTATGTTCTCTATGTTACAGAGCTCGTGGTTCCTATGACTTCAAAACTGGAAGTTCACCACCTTACACGGTTGCTCATTAAGAAAACTTGTAGCATTTTTCATGGCAATGTACATAATATTTGAATAAATCCTGTCAGTATTAATCCCTTCTATTTTTTAAGTGATTCATATTTATCAACTACCCTGAACAAAATGATACAGCGTATTCGTGCCTAATAGAATGTTTAATATTACTATTGAAGCAAAAGGTATCTTTTTCGTTGAAAATGTAATATTTTTTTCTAGAAAGACTAAAGATACATATCCGTGTTCATTGAAGTACTTTATAAAAATTCGAATTCCTCCAAATTACTGCATAAAAGAGAAATACACTTTTTACTTACCGCAACCATGTCCTCTATCGCCTGAGTGGACTTCGATCCCAGCATGACCATGCCCATAGCTATGCCAGCTGCCTCTCCAGTGACAGCATCATCTTGATAAAGATTGAATTTCAATTGTTCGTACACATCCTGTCTGTGAGAGCCCATAGCAGCTAAACCCAATCCTAAGCAACCACCATGACGAACCATCTGCAAAACGAAAATGTAACATAATAAAGCAGACAGTTATTATAAGACAAAATTTAAAAGTTAATACATTTAATTAAGAGGTCTTGGTTAGATCAGATGATTGTAAATCCTAAACTTGCCTCGTTTTGAGCATCTTTCAGTTGTCCAAGGAGATAATCCGTAATGACTGCACCATGATTCGCGTGGATAAGTCCTAACGCGTACAAACCACCTCCCTCTGAGTAACCAGCACCAGCACCTGTATCTCTAGGGAGGTAAGACTGCATTAATGCTAAAGCCTCTTGCTCGTGGCCTCTATGAATCACGCCTAAAGACGCTGTCGCGGTCAACTTGGCCCAATTCGTGGCTCTAGCCAACCATTCTAAGTTATCCCTGAAACATTGCATCGCTTAGGTCAATGGTATCCAAAGAAATTCCTCCGGTGTCCGTGAAACACGGTAATCGAACGAAAAGAAAATGATGGAATGATTGGTTACCTCAAAAATTGGTCGCTAGTCGTGCCGGAATGCATATACGCATTAGCGATTACAGTGGCAGTATGACAAATTGAAACTCTAATAGCATCCTTAGTATTTTTCAGTATCAACATGTCAGTGTGATTACTACGAATTAAGAATTGCAAATGCAGATCAATAGAAATTCCTCCTCCTAAAATACTCGACAGAGCATCGACGCGCTCCTGTTGTTCACGTTCTTCCGCATTCTGTGTAAAAAATAAAAAATTGACAGGGCATTATTTCTCCACTCTTATAAGTCCGACGGAGGAGACTGTTCTAAGTCAGTTCGCCTACCCCTTCCAGGGTTCGCATACCCCGCGAAGGGCCAAGAAGCTCAAGCTGCCTCGGTTGCAGACCAGTGTAAACATCCCGCGTAATCCGATGCAGGGTCGGGTATATCGGTGTGAACCACTACTAATCCAATTACAAAACTTCTATATTTTTCATTATTTTTTGTTGAGACTTGTTTGTTTGTTTCGGGCGCAAGGAAGAACAGCGTATCTTTCCCATACGCTGTCCTTCTTTGCGTCGAAAACTTTCATCGTTCATTACACAAGTAAATATAATTGGCATTATATCATATTTGGTATAATTTTCATTAGAAAAATGCCACGAATATGTTGGTCAAAGTCCCATAAAAAATAATAGAAAATGAAAAAGTTTTGTTATTGAATTAGTTATGTTTGCACTTCTCGGCGACTGAGGCCTCTCGAGCTTCGCTGTCACGCGGTTGACGCGGCCACAAAAAAATAATATCCGATCCTGATCTATGTAACAACATAACCGAGAATTGACTTAGATTGGGACTTTACTGTATTGCTAGTTTGAAGTAACAACAATGTGGCAGACAATAAACTATTTAAAAGACATTTATTTATATTGCTTACCAAACTTTCAACACTACGTTGAGCTTTGTCTTCTGGGGCAGGTGTACTAGATTCAGTTTCCATAGGGGTAGCGGTATTAACGGTGGTGGTGGTGGTGGTTGTGGTTGTGGTTGTAGTGGTGGTAGTAGTGGCATTTCCAGCACTAGCATTCACAGCTGGTTTAACAATAGGTTTGACCATAAGGGCTCCCGGAATGGGTGCCGTTGCTCTGAGAGCTTGTAAAACACAACCAAGGAACTGCTGAGTAGCCGATTCGTATAAATCAAATGCGATTTGGTAGGCCATAAGGACACAATCTTGCGAGCCTTTACTCAGTCTGTCTAAGAGCTCGGCAACAGCTAGTGGATCGTCAAGAAATATCAGGCATTGACACATGTTGACATAGTCCGGTGTTCCTAAGTTACGATAAAGGCTCACTAGGCAGCGAAGAACAGTGTTACGGAATCCACGGTTCTGAATGAGACTCATTACAACTTGGAAAGCATAGGACAACATGCCAATCACATCGTCCTAAAAAATAATTAGAGTAATGAGAAAAAAATGTATGCTGTGTAAATTAGTTTACGCTTTTTCTTTTGTACTCTGTTCTTACCGATTGCAGAATTGCAGCTTCAAAGACATCCATTCTTCTTGTCTCAAGAGCAAGACCTAAAGCTTGTCTATACTGATTATCATCCAAACACCGTTGGAACATTCTATTCACAATGCCTTCTAATCTTGGGTCGATGCCTTTGCTACCTGGTGGGAGCTTTCCTTCAGCTTCCAAAACACGTTGCTGAGTGTAATAATCGATACATTTTGCTAAAACAAAACAGGAACAGATATAATCAATTTGAAAAATGTAATAAAAATAAATAAATTAGCCATCAGATCACTCAATGCTATTACCAATAGTAGTATCCACGTATTCGTTACGAGCATTAACATCGAAGAGGTCTCCAGCTCCCAAAGCATAGGTAAGAGAATCTTCAAAACTTCCTAAATGATAATAAACTTTGCTAGCAACTAATGCAGCTAAGTCATGTTGAGGAAATCCTTTGTCTTCATGAAGAATCTCACTAGAAATTAAAGAGTTTACTGATAGATACAAAAGAAAAATTTATAAACATGTCAAATTTCACTCTGGGATTACGTACATTTTCTCTATAGCCTCAGATATCTCTGGCCAAAATTCATCTACAATCATATTCAATTTTCGCAGAGCGAATATTTTTAATTCCGGCATTGGCTCCTCTAGGAGGGAGATAATGCCCGCTGAAACAATAAGAATTATTTATTAAATTTAAATGTATACATTTATTAAATAACGTGTTAAAGTGTAACATAAAAGTCTAGTGATCATGAAAAGATTTATGGTAACTCTTAAAATTAAGTAAACAATTATATTTTATACTTAGAAACCGAAGTTAAAGGTTATGATGCACGAGATTTGCAAATCATTGCATGCACAGTGATAAGTGGAACGTGAAAATTTACAGTAAAGAATATTATTAATATAATTTTAAATGTTGTACTACGTTAAACTTTAAATATGCCACTCACCTGCGGATGTAATATTCATATTGGTTCTCATGAGCTATAAATTCCCTCGGTAAAAACTCCAAAAGACAGTTTGATGGCAAGCTATGAACACGCCAAACAAATTCAATTGAAGTATATCGCATATCGCAGACTTTCATAATGGCTACCACTCTAACACAAAAAATGCCAGATATCATGTGATGCCATATTTTTTAGGTTTTACCATTTTTACACAGATGCATCTTTTTTATGCGAAGAAAGAAATACATAATATTCAAATAATATCGTTTCTGAGATAGAATATAAGACGTACTATATATTATATTTGCAAACTATGGATTTCATGATTGGCACTACTGCAGCAGCAACTTCATGATTTTGTATGTGATTTTGGCATTTTGGCTTGCAACTCTAACCTAATTGTGAAATACGTGTAACTAAGTAGTGTAACTAAATATGTTCTTACAGTGTTTTATAAAACGGTAATACTATCGATATTATAATATTACAATAATGGCAGAAAAAACGAAGACTATGAGTCACGTAAAACATATTCCAAAAGATGCTCAGGTGATCATGTCTATCATGAAAGACATGGGAATAACTGATTATGAACCGAAGGTTATAAATCAGTTACTCGAATTCACGTATCGTACGTACGCATTTGTAATTTCTTTAGTATTATCAATACACTATTCCAAATACTTGTTAACGCACTTCATTAATTAATTTATTACTTCATATTAACCGTTCAAAGTGACTTATCAAATTATTTGTTTACAATAAATAGGTTATGTTACCTGTATATTAGATGACAGTAGAATCTATGCAAACCATGCGAAAAAGAAATTCATTGACCTGGATGATGTCAGACTGGCAGTTAAAATGCAATTAGAACGTACATTTACGAATCCACCGCCGAGAGATGTATTGGTAGATGTTGCCCGTGCAAAAAATAATATACCATTACCATTCGTGAAACCTAGTAATGGCTTGAGGTTACCACCCGATAGATACTGCTTAAACTCAACAAATTATAAGCTAAGGAACGCACCCAAAAAAGGAGTTGGTAAACCATTGCATTCATTAGTCGGAAACAATGTTCAAGGTGGTCAGTCGAAGATCAAAATGGAAGGAAACAAAACTGGTCTTTCTATTGTTAAAAGGCCAGGTACACTCGCAACAGTTTCAAGAACCCAAACAATTTCTATACCAAAGCCTGTTTTAAAATTTTCAACAGGTAAATTTTGCGTTCATTAAAAATTTTATATTATATTAAGAAACCTTGTAATTTGTAGATCCCTATGGAGTCCTGCATTCCCAGACATCTATCCCCTCCATCCATATTTCTTTGAGAACCCAACCACGTAAGATGCAAATTCCTTCCTAGAAAATAGTAAAGTAATACACATAATTTTCTAAACTTCTAGCCTCAACAGGACCAGCCACGGTAAAAGCTCAAGTCACAAAGCCAAAAATACAAATCTCATCCGGGCAGGCAATGCCACCCGTCAAAATGGAAATGGAAGACTCTATGAAACGGAAAAGAGAAGATGACGATTACGACATTCCATAATGATAAATAATAAATATAGAATAAGCTCCCATTTTATGTTTCAATTTTACAAGACAGTCTCAGCCAGACTGTCACAGTGACGATCTTCATTTGTACGATGTAATGAACTTAATCATTTTGAACCTTCCCACAGTCGATGCTAAACATTTCGATGGATTTGTATATTTATGATTGGACACAGCAATGCTCAAATGAATTATATTAAGAAGATAATTCCGTATGCCGTATTAAACAAGAAATTATTTTCACTACTATTTTTCTAAATCTTTCGGACAATTGCCCGGAGATACCCCTGAAACTTCGATCTTCGTGATAGCAAGCATTAAGTTTAGTGTTATTTCATTTCGGATAGATATAGATTCGAGTGATGTGTTCACATAAAAATAAATATTTAATTGAGTAACTTTTATGTTAAGAAAATATTTCATTGCGCAGCTTCAGCTTCTACTTCTTCTTCGTCATCAGCCGCTGCTGCATCTTCCGCGTCTGTCTCTCCTTCCGTTACTTCTCCAGGAGACGTTACAACAACGGTTGAGTCATCAGCTTCGTCTTCAGCAGGACCCTCTTCTTCGGCAGGTACTTCGTCTTCGGCAGGACTCTCGTCTTCAGCCTCGTAATCTGTCACTTGACCGGCTCCGACCTCGTCTTCCTCAACTTCTTCGTCTTCTTCGTCCTCTCTTAACTTGCCTTTCGCTTCATCCTCGATCGGTTCTTCATCAAGTCCTTCTTGCCCTTCTGCTTCATCCTCTGCCCCTTCGTCCGCCTCGAACGGCGGCTGTTCAATGTCTTCATCCTTTTCCGGTTTCGCCTTTTCTTTTTCTCTATCCACGGCCGATTCTCTGACACACTTCTTCCGTTGTTGACCCGGAAGAAACAGCTTGAATTCCTCCGGTAGCTGGTCTTCCGTATAGAGTCTGTCGAATCACACATTTTGGTTAACATCGAGCGTTCCGAATACTACCGAACTGTAAGAATCATGTATAAATGTAATAAAAATTTTGAATTAAATTTTTGTTCTTTTATGTTGACTGGAACCCATTCCTCGGTTGGATTCCTCGCTGGATGTAATAACCCTTTGCACTCCTTTGTCAAATGTGACTCGACATCAAAGGAAGAAAATTGTAAATAAAACGGGTTTTTATATGTATTTGGATCTTCCCTTATTTATATAATTGTCTTATTTTTTAGTTAAATAGAAATTACAACAAAGTTTGAGAGCTATATTGCATATAATTAGCAAACAAAATTGGTTAAAATAAGTAGCAGTCGAGGAACTGTCCTTTGAAATAAATTTCAAATAAGTCACTTGAAATAGTAGGGATGGCAACGAAATTGAAAAATAATTCGGAGTGCAAAGGGATAATGTAGAATGTTGTGCAAACTAAATGAATTTATAATACTGTTCATCGTAGGACAATCTCAACTAGATAGTTCAAAATTATGTTATATTTCTACACTATTTTTATTAATTGTATTGTCAGCCAAATCTTATGAAATAATTTAGTTTGCACGAGATAATTAAGCATGTCTTAATCAGCGAGTGTTGTGGATTTCACCTGTCCGCGAAATAAATACGGCGAATCCGACAGTTCGCGTGTATTTGAATGCGCGTGGTCTCGATGTAATTGGTGCCATACGCTCTTCGCGTGAAATCCGACAGATTAAATTGAATTTGATTCCAACCACCGGATAGCCCGATCGGCATCGACGTGCAGAAGGGTTTAATGCGAGTAGTGCTTTGGAAATTGCTCATTCGAAACCTCCTGTGCATATTCTTGTCGTCAAGAATCTATAAAAACGAACGGACGATATAGGTGTGATTCTCGAAACGGATTAATTCAATGGTATGGAATGTCGAATGATGATAGAAAATATAGAACGTTTGTCTCATTCGTTAAAAATGTAATACTTCAATCGGTAGAGCTATCGTAAGCTTCATAGAAAGGTGGGGTTGGAGATAGATAATCAATTTGAGACACCATCAACGAATTACAGAAAAGAACGATGAGAGAGCGATTTATTTGCGAAAAATTTACTGTTATTTCGAACGTCAAATACTTCTTCATGTTCTTGATGATCATGGTCAAGAAGGGAAGCCTAATTCCGAGTGACCCCCTCGGGGTCGATGGAGCAAATATATAAGTTGTCGTCACGTTGGTTCCCGTTATTTCCAGGGCCAGGGATTTCACCTCCTCGTCTGTCACCCTTCGAATGTAACCATTCTTCACCTGCTCAAAGTTATGTTGCTTGTATCCCTTACATAAACTATCATAAATCGTTCCGTAACACTTTGACGACGACTGCTAAACTAAAAATAAATTCTCTTCTTTCTACATTTGTTCAATTTTTAATTCGCACGTGATAATGCAAAGCTGCGTAAATAATAAATAAATAATAATAGACACATGTCTTCGCGGTCGATGTTTCTATCGACACTTTCGGCCATCGAAATATTGATAAAACAGTTCTGCGAACTAATTCCTACAATAAAAATAAATTCTCCTTTTTCTGTATTAGCGCGACTTTTTATTGTACGTGAAAACTTACGTGCATGCCCCATATTTCCAACGGGGACGAGCCGCAACTGTACAGGATAGACAGCAGTCCATTTTGATACTGATTACGGAACATAGCTCTATCCTTCGTGTTAAAAAGCGATGCAAGACTGAAGCTCAAAATGGTTTATATAGATATTTTACAAATGCTGGGAGTTTGGGAGACGATCGTTCAATAAAAAGGAAGCGAACAATTCCTTTGTTTCACCTAACCGAATTTGTTTTTCTTTTCTATTCGGTTAGACTTCCAGCGAGCTGACGGGCTCGTCGAGTTCGAACCCCGAAGAAACAGCTCAGTCAGTTTTACTCAACGTACAAATGCACCTTTATTCACTCGCGTATACAATCGTTTGCGAAGAGAACAAAATCTGGCCATCATGTCTGGAGTAGCTCGTTCAGACGGCGCCTCTCGTTCTTGGTTAGCAAATCGGGGACAATCAATGTCTTCGGCGGCATCCCGACACAGAAGACACGGTCGATTCTGACGCTATCGATGGCAAACACCTGCATCATCGCGAAATGCATAACTTCGCGATTCAGCTGACGTCTGATCTGTTTCTTGATCGTTTGCACGCGACGACGGCAGACGACGTAACTTTTAACAGAAAAACAGTATTTCAACTGTCGATTAAATCGTCAAAATCAACGCAACTTTAACATTGCAAATAACCGAGCACTCGGATTGGCGCTATTCCAACGAAACTTTCGCGTTTTTCAGCACGGAAGAGATCGTAAACTGTTCCGAGAACGTTGCTAATTCCAACAGTAAAAATCATAGAACGGTAAAATTTTTCTAGGAAGATGAAGAATACTAATTATTATTGTTATCGTAACTGCGTATTCTATGCATTTATGACAATAACGAGTAGGAGAGGAACGTGAAACACACGCAGTAATAAGATTGTTAAAAGAATTTTAAAACATTGTCGTGTTATTTCCAACTTATTAGAATGAAGAAAAGAAATTTATTTTACTACGGTTTGTTCAAATGGAGATAGATAATTTTTATTTAGCGTAAAGATCCGCAGTCTACTTATAAACCAATAATAATTGAGTAGAAAAAGCTGATTCGAAAGGCAAACAAATATTTCTTAATTTAACTGTAAATACATTATAGAACTATCAAGCTCTTCTAGAAAAATAAAAAATATTAATATATAATTGTTATTGTGAGTATGAATCTTTTTGCAAACTGAAGAAATACTTCGTATCTACGATAAATGATCTTTTGTTTTGGAAATAAAGTGGTTCTTACTAAGGAAAATTCTTAAGACCCGTGTAACTGGGATGAATGGACACATCGCTTCTGTACAGTTCCGGATAAAGTTTCATGTGTTTCGTGAGATACTTCCTGGGACGTATTTTCGTGTCTGTTTCTGGTTTCGACACAGCATCTTCCTGCTGTTCCTCATTTTCGCTGAAGATGCTCTCGATATCGGTCGCGTCTTTTTTCTCCGAATTTTGAGCACTCATTTTGGCTCACAACTGCGAAGAGATACATGGCCATTGATTCCTTCTAATGCTGTATGTGTAAGTACAATGTACAGGGCGATTCACTAGATATTAACATCTCGATTTTCGACATTATTATTATTCGTAGCGAAGAATGTTTATATAAGGTGGAATAGTTTCGAGAGATGCATACTTTGGTGTTTTTTTTTGGTGAGTTTTTTAAGAGATATGAATGGGATCGTATGTTTTTTCCTGCGTCAATCGATGAAGCTTCATATTCTCTACAAAAAAGGTATTGACCTATTATTATCGAAAAATCATTTACCATTTATGTATTAGTTAAGGAGATATTTTAATTTTAGTGTTGTTATGAAATCACGACTCTCTTAACAATGTTGTAATGATTTTATTCATAGAAAAGGTCCAATCTAGCGACCGTTTTCATGATACGATTTTTCATATTAGCAATTGTATACTTTATTTTTCAAGTAACCCCGTAAGAAAAAGTCGAGGGGTGTGAAATCAAGCGATCTTGCCGGAAAATGAATGGGACCACCTGGCCCTATCCAACGATTCGGAAATATATGATTTAATGCATTTCTTGTTATTCTTTCATGATGTGCAGCACAACCATTCTGTTGGAGCCGCATTGTTTGTTGAACATATAATGACAAATCATGTAAAAATGACCATAAGGTATTTGAATTCGTAACATTATCAAGAGAGTTGTGGTTTCGTAACAATACCAAAACTAAATTGTCTCCTTTTTGTAGAGAATATGAAGTTTCATCGATTGGTGCAGGAAAAACCATACGAGTCCATTAAAAAAAATATTGATAACCTACATATATCTCTTCTACGCGTCCACCTACAAAGAAACTCACAATACCTAACTATATGCATCTCTCGAAACCATTCAACCTTATATAAACATTCTTCGCTACGAATAATAATAATGACACGAATCAAGGTGGAAATATCTGGTGAACCACCACGTATAAAACAGCATTTCAAAAGTTATTAAAAAATGATCGAATTACGAGTGAAATCACTGTCGCTTCCAAACAATTTGTTGAAAAATTGCTGGTCTTTGATCTGAAAACGACTCTTCGAAAACTGCCGGTAAGTAAGGCGTTAATTAATAGGAGCACGTGCCTTACCTCTAAAATAGTCTGAATGAAACGGCTAAACAGAAATTTCTTTGACGGCATCGAACTCGCACGAACGGTTTATTCACGCATGGTAAACGAAAGACTCGGTGACTTCGATTGCAATCGCGACTGGAGTTCGCGGCGGGCGCCGGCGGTCTGCGGACTGGCGAATTTCTCAATCGTGGATTTCACTCGCGAAATCCGACGATAGTTACCCGATCTGTAACGAAGTGAGCCCCTGTGCCTCGTACGGATATCGATTTGGTTTCCAGGTGAATCAATAGAGATTCGGTTCATTCTTATTCTGATATACGATGTGCGAGGGATTCCGTTTGTCCGTGGGAATGGCCAGATCCTGCATACCCGACATGTCGTTGAACTCTTATTACACTGTTAACACTAAACCTACCACCACCGGTCAAAGTGACCGGTTCCAGATCTTTTATTTTACACTTATTGAAATAATAACAATTATTTGATAAGAAATTATTGTATAGATGTCTTTATCGGAGCACGTATTACAATAGGGGCCGCACAAAGTCTAAATTAAATTAATCTTATCATTTTTATAAGGGAGCATGTTCCAGTTACTTTTGAGGCTCGGTAGGTTTAGTGTTAAACACCTTTTTGCGTTCCATTCAAAGTATGAATTCGAAACGCCAAATTCAAAACGAACGTTGATCTAAGCAATATCAGTTGTCGTTGTTGAACGATGCTATTGTTCCGATGAATAAATAATAGTAGAAGGAAGAAAAATTGATGTACTATTATTCAAGTCATCTTGCCTCATGATTTATATGGGCAGGACAGAAGTCTGTACGATACGAATATGAATGTTAATTAGTCGGCTATGAGAAGCTCACCCCACTATCGCAACAATTTACAAAGATGTGCTGGATAATAAGGAACTGGCACATGATCATCCGTTCGCGAGCTTCGTCTACTTCGCACGCAGCTGTTTGCGAAAGTATTTCAGTGTTTACCAGCCCAACTAGAAGTATTTAAAACCTTCTTTGTTACATTCTGTGACGAGCAGATATTTCAGACGATGTTGGTTTTACAATATTAAAAGCAAAACTCAAGGACATAAAAATCCTAGAAATATTGAAGCATAATTTTAGGAAAATCAACAATTCCTACTTCAAATTCAAAATATTTCATAAACGAGAATTATTACCTTACACTTTTTTATACATGGATGTTCCAAGAATCGATCTATGGGAACAGAAATATGTTGAAAAGACGTTACTGTAAAAAAGTAGATGGCAAGGTGGTCAAGGGAGTGCTCGTTAACATCATTAGCAAAAGGAATTGTTATCAACATTTTTTGTAAACTCTAGCTAGTGGAAATGTGAAAGGAGTAGAAGAGAAAGTTGTAACGAGGAAAGTTAACAATAGAAAGTATATTTAACGAGAAATCAACGATATAAAAGGAAAAATAATAAAATGAGAAAATGAACAATGAATGATCGAACGAAACGAGATTTGATGAGTGTCAGTATGACAAGAATAAACGCACGAAAACTTTCATATGTGTCAGTATGACCAGAATAATCGCAAGAGAGTGAGAGCGACAAGGCAGCTCTCTTTTACACCCGCGTGGGTCATCGGTTTTGGACGGATTACGGAGTTTGAAATTAACCGAAGAGGACCGTAGCAACGTTCGTTAGGGTAATGACCTAATAAACGGTGCGGCGGAGGAGACAAAGGAATAGGGTAACGGAATTGGAGTAAGGAAAACATGATGCGATGGCCCACGAGACGATTTGACGGGTTCGATGAACTGTCGATCCGGCGAGGTTTACATCGGAATATGTAATGATATATACAGAAATTAAATGGTTCGGAATCGGCTTGCAATGTATAAGAAAACTGGATTGCAGGTTTTCGAACAACATTAAATAGAGCCAGAAATAATAAATTTATCTGTGAATTGTAATTGAATAAATTAATGCGTGCGAATGTTCATAGTTTAAAAGTTATTCCGTATCTCGAGTACTATTAGCCACTTTTACTAAAAAATTAGGTAGTCAGATAGACAAGGGAGTGCTAGTGGACATCGCTGTAAAATGGAATTGTTATAAACGTTAACCAGCTAGAAATAATAAATTTATCAATAATTGTCAACGGCGATCGACATCGATCGATATTCGGTGGGGTGGGGATGCCGCGCGAGCTCGGCTAGAGCCAGCCGTCAGTCAGTTGGGGCGGGGGGGCCGGAGTGAGCGGACGGGCGTCGCGGCGCGTCGCGTCGGGCTCCGGGACCAGGTAGACCAGAAGGACCAGGGACTCACCAAAGCTGGACAAGGGGTCATCTACAGCTACCCTGGCTATCCCGGCCTACCATCAACAATGCTGTTTTGTTCTTCAACTGTTCATTCAACGAACAACGGTAAGTTTTATTACTATTCATATTTTTCAATACTTCCTTTGTCTACCCTTGGCTCAGGTTCAACGAACTTGTCATTCAACTGTTCGTTCAACGAATACCATCAATTGTTACCTCTAATATGCTAACTGGAATTTCCATTACAATTTTCGGTATTGAGTCTTCTTCAAATTTATATTTCTTGATTAAAATTGGTATTCCTCCGATCGGAGTTCCCTCAGGGGCTCACTCACGGATGGGGCCGTGAGTGAGTACGGGGAGTAGCGTCCCCGGGGCTACCCGAATCGCCTATAGGCCGCAATCATAATTCTCATGTGCAGAATTATAATTGCTCTTGTGAGCTGATTGTATTCGCACTCGTGTGCGGGGTTACAATAGCTCACATGAGCTGTTTCTCTTCTTGTTTTCGCACTCATATGCAGAATTGTAATTGCTCTTGTGAGCTGATTGTATTCGCACTCGTGTGCGGGGTTACAATTGCTCTCATGAGCTGGTTCTCTTCTCGTATTCGCACTTATGTGCAGAATTGCAATTGCTCTTGTGAGCTGATTGTATTCGCACTCGTGTGCGGGGTTACAATTGCTCTCATGAGCTGGTTCTCTTCTCGTATTCGCACTTATGTGCAGAATTGCAATTGCTCTTGTGAGCTGATTGTATTCGCACTCGTGTGCGGGGTTACAATCGCTCTCATGAGCTGGTTCTCTTCGTGTTTTCGCACTCATGTGCAGAATTGCAATTGCTCTTGTGAGCTGATTGTATTCGCACTCGTGTGCGGGGTTACAATCGCTCTCATGAGCTGGTTCTCTTCTTGTTTTCGCACTCATGTGCAGAATTTCAATTGCTCTTGTGAGCTGATTGTATTCGCACTCGTGTGCGGGGTTACAATCGCTCTCATGTGCTGGTTCTCTTCTTGTTTTCGCACTCATGTGCAGAATTGTAATTGCTCTTGTGAGCTGATTGTATTCGCACTAGTGTGCGGGGTTACAATTGCTCTCGTGAGCAGGTTCTCTGGTTGTTTTCGCTTCTAAAAATTTTCACATCTTGTTTGAAATTTGTATTCCTCCGATCGGAGGTCCCTCAGGGGCTCACTCACGGTTGGGGCCGTGAGTGGGTACGGGGAGTAGCGTCCCTGGGGCTACCCGAATCGCCTATAGGCCGCAATTATAATTCTCATGTGCAGAATTATAATTGCTCTTGTGAGCTGATTGTATTCGCACTCGTGTGCGGGGTTACAATTGCTCCCATGAGCTGTTTCTCTTGCTGTTTTCGCACTCATGTGCAGAATTGCAATTGCTCTTGCGAGCTGATTGTATTCGCACTCGTGTGCGGGGTTACAATTGCTCTCATGAGCTGTTTCTCTGTTTGTTCTCACACTCATGTGTAGAATTATAAATGCTCTTGAGAACTGATTGTATTCGCACTCGTGTGCGGGGTTGGTTTGGCTCCCGTGAGCTGGTTAGATTCGCTTTCGTGTGAGGGTTATGTATTGTTACGTCTAACTATAATTAGTCTGTTTTAGCTAGAATACACCAAGATGAGGACACACCAAGATGCGGACACTCCAAGAAGAGGACACACCAAGAAGAGGACACACCAAGAAGAGGACACACGAAGAAGAGGAGACACCTAGAAGAGGACACACCAAGATGAGGATACACCAAGAAGAGGACACGCCAAGATGAGAACACCAAAAGGACTGCGCCGTATTCTTAAGTTAGTTTTAATTGCCGAGCAATTATTGTCTTAGCGTCACCCCGAACCTGAGCCTCCTGTCAGGTTCATGTTTCTTCTTTGCGAATCAAAGCCTTCTGCTTTGATTCTTCCCTCTTCTGCGATTTTGTCTTTTGGTCCACAATAATTGCTCGGCTTGCGTGCGTTAGTTATTAAGATTGTATATCGTCGTCGTAAATATGGTATGTCGAGTAATTATTGCCGTAACTTCACTTTGCTTGACTCGTATTTTTGACATCGACACAGCCTTCTGCTGTGTCGGACCTTGCTTGTATGTACAGACCGGTTGGAGCCGGTATTCGGCGTCGATTCATTGAGAGGGATGGTTCATTGAGGGGTGTTCACTCGTGTAGCCATGCTACAGTGTCCTCTCTATTCGTAATCCTACCCGCGTTCACCTCAACTTTTGTTGTTTGGTGACAGGTAGTTGGTGGAGAAATGGGATATCGTTTGAACACTTCTCATGGCCATTTCTCTTGGTGAGGACACGTCGGGTATCGGCTCTGGCCGGTGCTGGGCAGCAAGCATTGTACGCGCCGCGTCTCCTTCGAACCAGAGCCTTCTGCTCAGGTTCGCTCTTCTTTCTCACTTTGAAAGAATCAGAGCCTTCTGCCTGATTCGCATTTGGCCCCCTGTGAATCGGAGACTTCTTCTCCGATTCGCACCTTTTGCTCCGAATAATTACTCGACATACTTGCATAATTTAGCATAAGTCCGTCGTTGTAAGAAAGGGAGCCAGAAGGAATATTGCATTCGTTCTGACTCCCTTTCGGGTCTCTTGTGCAGCAACCTCCTCGTGGTGAGACCTGGGCAATCGGTATTATCCTCTATCTGTAAGACCTTCTAGTGTCTTATGGATAAAGCATAATATCGAGCTAATAGCTGCACATTTAATAGATATGTTGATTTTCATTAAATTCTGTTCCTATTCCTATTCCTATTGTCTTCCGTAACATTTTACAATTTCGCCTTCCTTCGACGAGGTAGTATCTCATTGGTGATAGTATTATAAGGTAATTACGGAATTGGTATTGTGAGCATTCTGCTATATCATCCTTCTTCTACTTGACGAGTTTCTCGTCGGTGATAGAACTTTTTGCGATGCGGTATTTCAGATCACTGTAAGTTCCACATTATCTCCGCGCCCAGTCGTGCCCGCTTACTGGTATCGCTGAATAGCACAGGGGCTGGCAGTCTTTAATAGTATCTCGTCGGTGATTACCCGCTCTCTTGTCATAATTCGCCATTGTACCGCTAGATGATGTTATCATTCACGTTTTGATGTAAAATTTGTTATCTAAAATTGCATTCGTAAAAAGCTTCTAGAAAGCTTAGTTTCAATTATCTTCCCATTAAAAAGGATTACCAGTATACATTTAAGTTGTTAAGATTTGTAATTTTATTAAAAGTACAACATTTCGAACAGATTATTTTCTATGTTACTATCTTCTAGTGCTTCCTTTTCTAGTGTTACATTCATGCATGAATAAGATATACGAAATATCCAACAATCCCATACCACAATTACGATGCATGACAGTTGACTGATCCCAATGTAATGCACTTAAAGAATAACTATAATATCGTGGGGCCATTGTGCAACGCTGTTCGAGCTTCGCACGGAACTCGGACAGATTTTTTACGTGTCGGCTAAATAATTACGGCGAGTCACGGAAAATAGAAAATGAATTCAATTAACCCGCACAATCCACGCTTCATCGAAACAATGGCACGGTCACCATCGTCTGCTATTGTCTCACGGAATAACAACCAGACACAAAGGATATTTACAGGAGGCACGTCGGGACCAGGAGAAAGCCTGTTACTCACTTTGGTGCGGCAGGCCATCCCACGATGCTCTCGTAAGGGATGCAAATTAAATTTCTGTTACGCCATCTCAGTTATGACAAGCTAATTAGTTAATCGATTACACGGCGTATCAATTTACGTTCGGATCGGGCTAACAAACTGATGTTACGAGAACGTTATTTGAAGAGCTTCGCGTCTCTGCTCATCAAGATCCACACAAATTATTATTAGAACAAATAAACAGCGGATCTTTGTGTAAGATAAAAATTTTTTAAAAAATTGAAGATTAAAACGTACGATCAAAAATTTCAAATGCAATACTTTCGTCCCACCAGATCGTTGAAATAATTAGTGCACCGTGTGCTGTTCAATTTATACAAAGCGGAATGTCTTCGACGTCGGTCCGTGTAATTGCCCTCTCGTCGATCGTCGTCCTCGAAGCAGCAGGATGCTTGAATTAATGAAGTGTCGAGGAAATTGTGACAGAAAAACCAGTCGAAGTACAGTGCGTCGGATGGAGGAGGTTTCGTGGTAGAAATGAAACGTCAAGTTTTTCTGATTCGCTTGAACATGTCACATATTAAAGCAATTTATGGATGTTTCAAGGAAGTTGATGTTAATCACGTTGCTCCAGATTATGCACTGCATTAATGAAATATTACTTGCAGGTTCTCTTACTTGGACCGTGATGCGTCAGGCCCAGAATCAGGAGCCCTACGCGAGGGTCATTGCAGGCAACGTCACCCGTGAGGCCCGGGGTGGTCCATTTTGGCCTAGCTCTGGCTCCTAACTTTCCAGATTCTCTTACTTGAATCCTCAGGCCCACAATCAGGTCACAGGACCGCTTCCTTAGCCGAATCCGGCTATCTCGATTCTACCCTAACGTCACCCATGGCCCATTTATTTATTTGCAGAAGAAATCAGTATCAGCGGAACGACATAGAAATGTTGAATTGCTATTTGCAGAGAAATATATTCAATCTAAAAAAAGATCCCAAATGAATAATTTCTGTGATGAAAAATGAAGGAGGCTTCACAAAATACAGGATGTTAAACAAAACCGGTAAATTCTTTTTGTACATTCCATTATTTAAACATATGCCCTGTCATTGTCCCATTCATTTGTCTTGACGATTTCGATTGTTCCAGATAAATCTGTACGGAGCAACGACATTATAGTTTCACCCTGATGGTACATCAAACGATGTGTTATACATAAAACGTTAAATAAAAATTAAGAAATTCAGACGCTCACATCGGGGAAATTTAAATCTGACGGACTGTATGCAGCGGGTGGTTGCACATGCGTGGGCCGGTCGATGCAGCGAATGGGGTACGTCGGCCAACGGAACGAGCACAGTCCTGCCTACAATAACCATGCTCGAATTTATTGATATTTTCTGGAGGCCGTAGCGCGGGAAGGGAGAGAGCTGGAGAGGAGGACAGGAAGAGGAGCGAGAGGAGAAAGCTAGGAGGACGACAGGTCGAGGGACAAGAGGGTGCGCCAGAGCTCTCGGCACGCCCGCATGCCCGACGCGCGTCCAGCTGATCGACAGTGCTCGCACCCGATGCAACCGATTGCATCCGCGTCGATCGCCGACGCCAAGTGATCGAGGCATTCCGGTGTTCTTTGGGCGCTGATTCCGCGATCAATCCCGTACCCGGACCCGCGAGACGAACCTAATCGCGATGACACGGTGATAACCCGAGTGCGAGCGTTCGTGAGAGGGACGTCTTTGTACGTTCACCCTCCCTACCACCCCCGCACACGCACACAGCCCATCGTTGGTAGTTTGTACTTGTTCCGTCGCGCGTGTACCAGTTAGACCCTGACACGGCCCGACGATGCCGCCCGCAACTTCGCCCGATCATCGTCTTCGATCCACTTAATCGTCGGATGTCGTTGAACGTCGTTGGACATCGTCGACCCAGGCTGGACCGCAGAACGCAACGAGCTATAATCCTTGATCGGGCCGCATCCGAACCGGACAAAAGGCCGCTCGATAACCACGACAGATCCGTATAATGGCCAACGACACGATACAGAGACAATACAGGTGTGTGACCAGTGTTTGCTACCCTCCGCCGCGCCGGAACGGTTTTATCGAACCATCGCATTCGTCGTCGAGAAGTCGATGATTCCTCGCGAGACATCTGAAGAGTCCTGCCGCGGTCCATCCTGTTGACTGCTCGATCTACCTGCTCGGTAGCAATGCTCTCTGTAATTGTTGAGCAGATGATCCTTCACGATTTCCTTATTTCTTTTTTTTTTGGCTTGTTCCGGTGTTGAACGAGTGCTTGGAGGAATTGCGTAATTTGAAGTGCTGGGTCCGGTTCTGGAAGATTTATTGATTTCGATTTAGTGTTGTTGCCAGAAGCTCGTTTGTAGGGCGATCGATCGCCACGTCTGTTGCTTTGACATGTACGCGATTAGACTCCCGATTCGGCCCGCTTTTGAGGGTCACGGCGCCGCTTTCCAGAACGGTGCTTCAGACGATCGTGTACTCGCGTATACCTGCCGGCAAATGTTCGGAGCCGTTATTCAAGCCGCGAGGACCTTGTTGCAAATCTGTATAAATTTAAGTGTGTCATTGAATAATCGAAATGTTCCGAGGAAGTCGAAGGAACTCGATGTTTGCAGTTATCGTACAGTACGGTAGCGAAAGTTGGTGAACAAAAGTCTTGTTGGGGTCGCGGGAGACCACAGTGCACCAATTAAGGGTTAATCAAACTTTTAAACATCCTTATATAATAAGCTACTGTGTGGCAGTCCTCTTAAGGCTTCATTAAGTAATCTCGTCCACTCTTGTTAACCGGTTGACTGCCCTGATGGTCACAGGTGATCGGCGTGACAAAATTAACTGAAAAAAGAATTCGATTCCCAAGCTGTAACCTCGAAAGCTTACGAAGTGTACTAAATAATAGTGCAACATGTGCGCACAATTTCATTTATTTCGTATCATTTGTAAACGGCAAATTAAAAGCGAATTAATATCGACTTTCTTTATCGCGCATATGAAAACATTATGCACAGAAAATCAAGTTTTCGTCCACGCACGCGGTGTTGAAATATAAGCGGAGCTGTATAGTTAAAATTTTAGGGGAAAGTAGCCGAACTTAGACCAGTACCTAGATTGAACCTAATTTACAATCCATTGGCAATTAGTAACACTCTAATAACACTAACTAATTTCCTTCTTAAGGATAGAACCACTAACACTGTAACTAATTCTTCCCTCAAAGATGGCATCAACTTACAACACTGTAACTAATTTTCATTTAAAAGGTACACAGCTGCCATAGACCCAAAGCTACAAGCATTTACATGATTCAGTCTAGAGTCCGAATTAAATATCTCTGCTGTGTCTAACTTGCACGGGGTTAATAATTGGGAACGGTTCTTCTAGAACAACGCTACCAGTTCCCGGCCACTCAGAAGTAAATATCTGTTCAGCGTTATCGCTGGGCAAGGATCTAAGCAAATTCACCATGCCGGTCATTTTTAATGAACCACTCTCCTTCCTCCAACGGGTCGCTGAGTACATGGAGTATGCAAAATTGCTCAAGCAAGCAGCTCAAGAGGAAACCCCCGTCGGAAGGTTACAGGTGAACTTCGCCCTTCTATTTATCACGTAATGCACACTTCAGTTTCGCAAACATCCAAGCAGAAGTTCGCGCAAAATACAGTAATATATTTTTAAATACAATTATATACATTATACAGGGTGGTTCACCAGATATTACCACCTCGATTTTCGGGAAGGTTGAACGGTTTCGAGAGATGCATACTTTGATGTTGTATGACTTTTTTAGGCGTTCCCAGATCTAACCCAGACCTACAACAAAGCTCACAACATCAAAGTATGCATCTCTCGAAACCATTCAACCTAAACTTTCTTCGCTGCGAATAATATAATAACAATGACGAAAATCGAGGTAGTAATGTCTGGTGAACCACCCTGTATAATTAAATACAAAATACTGTACATACTATGTATCTTTTGTGAAACAGTTTGTCGACTGTTGCTAACTATAAACTGATGTCTTAGAAAACGAGTTTACACTGAAATGCACGAACCAATACATTTGTTAATCCAGTAAGGAATTTATTTTGTTTAATGTTACAGTACATAGCCGCTTTCGCTGTCAGTGCTCTAGCTTCGAACTGGGAGCGACTTGGCAAACCCTTCAATCCCATACTGGGAGAGACATACGAGCTGGAACGAGAGGATTTCCGGTAACAAGCCTACAAACCATTGAACTCTGAAACGATGCAAAAAGTTATCATATTTGGTACACGGATACCTTCGTGCATGCGACATTGCCAGATAACTTTTTGTACGCCAGAACGAAGTTATCGAAATTGGATTAAAACCAACGTTCGCAGCGTTCTACCATTTGATAGGTCGTTTTCACATTTTACGAGTTTGAGTGGTAGGCATTATAAACTTTGCATAAGTGGTCGTGAAATGATAATCACGTTTGAACCATGATAACTCGATGCCATTAGCCTCAGCAGTTTCGTTAAATAGTTATCATTGACTTTCGGAGACAGTTCTGAGCATGAGCAACACAAAAATAGTATAGAGCTTGTGGAATAAACTGTAATAATAAAGAACGATGTTATTTGTATTTCAGAATAATTTGCGAGCAAGTGTCGCATCATCCGCCGGTGTCCGCTTTCCATGCTGAGAGCGATGACTTCATTTTCCACGGCAGTATACACCCGAAGTTGAAATTCTGGGGCAAGTCCATAGAAATCCACCCGAAAGGTGTGGTCACCGTTGAACTTCCCAAGTGAGTAATTTTAGCGTTGAACGCGTTATTTTAGGCTAGCTTCGGCCATCTTTGAACGCGAAAGACAAACTGATACACGAGAGTACAGAGAAGTGATCAGCAAAACGATCAAATCTTATTTTATTTATTTGGATCCGTAAATGGTGATTCAGATTACAAAGTATACATAATCACACTTGAACCTTTTCAAAATTCTGTATAAATTTTCTCGCACACTTTAAGTATATCATTTAGGACTAAATGTTCTAAAGAAGATAAAGAAACTATTTACAATTATCATAGAGTAGGAACGAAAGTTAATGTACAGGGTGTTTCAACAGTTGAAAGACGACTTTAAAGATTTACCAACTATTTTATTCTATATGTCTACAGGGTGTCTTAAAATGGTATAAACGTGGAGGGATGATTCTATACGGGAAAACAAGTGGAAAATACACAATAAATTTGTTCATTTAACGCGTCGTTTTCGAGAAAATTGACAAACAATCCGTCAAGTTCGGGTGCCTAGCGTTCTTAAGAAGTAGAATGAGTTGGTTATGAACAGACACGTTAGGCAATTCCTATTCAATAGCAGGCGTGCTCGCTGAATTCTCCAACTGAAATTTCTCGGAAAGGAGGAGACAAACGAAGAAAATTTGTTCTATATTTTCTCATGTAGCCTCTATATCCCCTCCACGTTTGTACCATCTTGGGACACCCTGTAGACATGAAATCAAATAGTTTACGAAACTTTAAAGTCGTTTTCTAAGAGAACAGTTGACACGAGACACTTTGTTCCTTTGAATCTTTTATTCTTTGCGATGAAATAAAAAATAATTTTGACCTTGGGATTCAATATTAAGGTAAATTTTGCGGTACATTTTTATAACAGATTTCCACCGATCCAGACATGCAAATCCCGACATATAATTTTGAAACACCCTGTACAGGAATTTTATTTGGGTCATAAGAGTCCAATATGCTGGTTCAGTCTTAAGGAAACTAACGGAAGCGGGTTTCTTTTTCATCAGACAATAACATATATTACATCGTAATTCAGGAAATCCAGGGCCTAGGTATTTAATTAATTGCCAGCGAAAACGCAAACAAAGAAAATCCGTTCTTTCGAGTTTCCGTACTAGAACAGTAGAATCAATAATTCTTGAATCGATGCGAATCGTGCACGCAGATGGAAGGAAGCGTACACTTGGCAGAACATCAACTGTATACTGCACAACGTGCTGGTGGGCCAACTGTGGATGGAGCAGTTAGGTTTCCTCGAAATCAAGCAGAGTGGCGGAGCAAATCTGAAGGCGACTCTCTCTTTCAAGAGCAGCGGTTGCAACGGGAAGGACCTTCACCGTGTCGAAGGCTTCATAACGGATCAAGAGTAAGCTGGTAACAGTTTATCATCAATTGAATCTGCGATCGTAGAAACGGTTTTTGTGCTCCGATGCGACGGTAGAAAGCTGTCCACGCGTCGTACTACAATTTCTATAAAATCCGAACGGAACAGTGAAACGTGTGCAACAGTCTTCTGAAAATATTTTAGACGTTACTTACCGTGGCTGTATGATAGATTTTCAACGTTTACATTTCACAGCTGAGTTTTATAACAGCAATGCCAATCGCAGACACGAACTAAGAGTAAACAGGAACGTGATCCAATTATCTTTCCCGGGATTATTTCTTAAAAGATTATTGAGTTCCTTTTGGATATAGAACAGTCATTGAGAATCAATATTTTAATATCGATTCATTCACAGTAATGGCAAACTTGCCATAGAAATAATTTAGTATATTCTGACTTATTATATGATGTCGCTGATAACCTAGCAGTTGACGCGAAATAAAACTATAAATTTTAAAAAATAATATTCATTTGTTTTTAATTATTATTTTATCAAACTTTTACTTGCATATTTGTGAGGCTTTACTGATTAAAATGATACTAAATACGACACAATTTGGGGTATAGTTACTTGTTCAATCCGCGATATAGTAGAGCATCGATTATCCAGACTGATCGATGGAACAAGTTGAAGATCATCGTTCTCTGCTTCCAACGATGACTAACAAGGATGTGTGCGATGCATTTTATGACAACGACGTGGGTTTAACGATACGTATTCTGTTCAGTAAGAAGAAGCTTCTGTTCCTTTTTGGAAAATGGACGGAGAAGATGAAGATGTGCGACCTAGCGCTCTATGATGAAACTTTGGAGAGGCTGAGACGAGAAGCGAAGAGTCCTCAGAACAGTCCTGGCCACAAGAAGGTTCTAGCAAAACTGCACAGCCTCAAGGTTGGAGCTTTCAAACCCTCCCATCAGGTAATTAAAACGTTCCATGCTCAAATTATTTCGTCTTTTTGGACAAGCTGGAAATCGATAGGGAACATTACTTCTTTTTTCTAATCACTAGTTCAGTTTACATGCACTCTCCCTGACCGTTCGAATGAGCGGATGTGTGCCAAAAATAGATCTGTAGTGGAATTACTTCACAATAGATTTTTCATGCCGATATTAACATTGTCGATGTGTGGGTTCCTTTGAACAATAAAGGTTGGCCTTCAACTTTTGAAGAACCGAAGACCAATCCTTTCGCTTTAACGAAAGAGTATCCATAGAAATATAATTTTCATTTGCGAACCGAGCTTGGAATATATGTATACTAGATCGTATTATGAGTCGAGGTTTTTATAACTCATTATAACGTGGTTTCTAAAGGAAACTCCCTTCTCAATGCGCGGCGCTACACTTTTGAAAGAAAGCACACGGAACATTATGCACTTCGAAGTAAACGCGGACCCTGTTTGAATCTGTGTACTTTCATGAGTCGGTTATTTTTAGCTGCATTTGTATTCACTAAACTTTCGCATATTCAACAGCTTCCATTCATGGAGCATCTCGTGTTAAACTATTAGCAAATTCAACATCGTGGCGAATAATCATTTTCTCTGGTGAACATTTCATCTTTTATTTATGGGGTGTCTACCGGAAATGAAGTTTGCGGTTTAACCCTCCGCACTCCTTTGCCGAGTGTGATATTTTAAAATAGCAGGTAGTTGTTGGCAACAATATTGAAAACTGATTCGGAGTGCAAAGGGTTAATCTTCAGAAACGAAATACTTTTTGCAATTGTTAAACTGTAGATTTCGAAGTATTTGTGGCTTACATAAAATTAATATAATTCAAGACCTTAGTGCAAAAACCAGGCGAGTCCATTATTTAGTGAAATTCTAATCGTTGAAGTTTTCCGTATTTTGATATATTAGCGATTGTTTGGCACAAAAATTTGCACCTATCTACGCTTCTATCTTCAAATTTATACGATGTATAATACTATTACAAGAATATAATAAAGTTTTTTACAAGTATTAGGTCGTTGCATATGAAATGACCGATTTTTACCAACTATTTCTTATTGATCAATGAATCACACGTTTCTTGATTGTATTATGGTAGAAATTGAATTTTTTGGTCACTCACAGGGTTCATTTACTAGATTGTTGTCCATATTTCGTAGTTCTTTTTACTATCAACGAATAGTGCGTTGATTAGTAGACTGGAGCCACATTAACAATTCATTCTTACTTAAGAATAATAATACTAATCGTTTTAACAAGCTGAGAAAAATAGATTAACACTCTTTAATCATTGTAAGCTTTCTACTGTTTTCTGCAGTCTACTGCATTTTCACCAAATATCACATAATGCTATCGTGAATATATTGTTTTTCCCCACACACAAAAAACGCACGCAACAATCGCACTGATTGACGTTGAAATTAAACCTATTTCCAAGGAAACTTATATGTGCAAATTAAAATTGAAAATAGGATCGTAAGTTTTGTACCTCAAAGTGACGTGCAATGAAATCGGACATTTCATATGCAACAACCTTTCTAATTTTTTTATTTATCTAAGCATGGTTCTAAACAGATTATCTAGTGTTCATTGCATTGTTTCAACTGTGTGTTGGTTTTTATCTAATTCAAGGATGCAATTGACGATCCATCGGCAAGTATAGACGGGGAAGACACCCCAACGATCGATGATATTCCAGGATCCACCACTCTCTGGGAAGCTGCCCCAAGGTTGCCCAATAGTTCAGAGGTAAATCACAAAGTTGCAAAGTATATTGGATTAGAATACTCTACTGAAACAGTTAAACAAGGGAGTGAAGAAATAAATTTTCTTCACACTACCATCACAAAGATAGAGACAATCATGAAGTTTGTATAGAATCAGGAAACTGGCCAATTTTTAATAAAATCAATACAATGTCTAAAGCTCACGCTAAAGCAACATCTCCTGTTTCCTCCTTCTTCCTGTATTCGGTAAAACAAGAAGAAACAAGAGGCGACAAAATGTTCCTCGATGTTGCTTCAGTGTGAACATAGCTTAAGATCTGATTGATTGAAGCGAAAATTGAAATGTACAGACGGGTGGTTTGAAATTTCCGTATTGATTTTCAGTATTACCAGTTCACAACGTTCGCAATGTCATTGAACGAATTGCTACCGGAAATGGAAAAAGTAATATGCCCGACGGACTCCCGATTGAGGCCGGATATCAGGAAATTGGAAAATGGAGATCAGGATGGCGCCGCGGCAGAGAAAACTCGCCTCGAGGAGAAGCAACGGGAGATGCGTAAAAATCGAAAGCACAAGAAAGGTCAAGATTACGTGCCCAGGTATGCGATTCGAAAATTTATTATCGATTATATTGTAAATGACAATTATACGAAATGCGTAAGACCGACGCGACGGTCTAGCCGTGATTCTATAGCAACGATTGTATTTAATAGATCCTTAATGAGACCCAGTCGCATAGTAAGTGAATTATTCAAGAAAATCGATGCATTATTCAGCACCTAAATTTTTGTAAATATATGCGCATGTTTCCTTGATACTCGCACTCGTTAAAGCTTCACTGGTCCTCTTCAGGGAAAATTCCAAGTAGACGCATCGTGGATTTAAATTTTAAATCAAACCGAATAACATGTACATTCTAATCTCTACAATATTCTACAATTTGTTGCTTGCGTTACAGGTGGTTCCGGTTTGACATCAACCCTTACACAGGTCAAGAGGACTGGCTGTACCAGGGAGGCTACTGGCACCGCAATTACGCTAACATTGAGGACATATTTTAACAAACACGGAGATTCTCCTCCAATCTCGAGAAGTACTGAAAATTGGAACGGAGTGCGACGCATCGTGAGAAGCGTCGGTACAGAATAATCGGTACACCGTGTAGAATCTCGAATCTTTAACTGTTGATTTATCTTGTGCACCGTTCGCCAAGACAAGGGGAACGAGGTCTTGTATAATTCTTATTATACTGCGTAGATTTACCGAGAGAACTTGAGGCTCGCGTGGAAAGCCGATGGAAATTCTGAGCACCGCGGTGCATGAGGGATCTTCAACTATCAACCAGTCAATTATATTGCATTAAGAGCCAGAGTTATTGTTTCACTTGCGGCCTCTGAAATAGCATGGGACTGCACGATCACCTGTTCGTCTCTTTTCTACTTGCGCGTGCGTGCCGGAGCCCTCAAGTTAGCTCGATAAAGTCGCGTACAGGGTCTTTCGAAGACGGGATCTGCACGAGGTGTACAACATTCCGATATATCTTTCTGTTCGGAGTACGATTGCGTTCCAATTGTACGATGATCGGCACGGGGAACATGCGAGATTCGAGGATAAGTAGGTGCTTCCTTCGCGAGGAGCGTAAGTTTTGTATAATGCCCAGTCGCATACAATGCATTTCTTTTTAGCACGGCTCACTCGCCATTCAGAAACGAAACTCGATGGAAGGAATCTCATAGAACTCTCGAGCTGCTTAGAGACATCACTTAAATGGCTCGTGCGAGCGACATCCTTCGGAGTGCGAGCCGTCGGATGTGTCCTTTGCCATTTATTATAGTATACTACGTGTACCTAGACATAAAGTAATATGTATTAGGCGTATAAAGTCAATTGGACATAAAGAGGCTACCGCGGTCCTGTCGCCGCCATAGTCTTCAGACGTTGATGGGAGCACGTAGGTGTACGCTGCTTGCAAGAGCGATGTTTGCCTTCTAGTCAAAGTATAGCCTTCGGCGGTCGATCATGTTTGATCTGAACCCAATGGAATTGCGTAGATCGGAGTCCAAACACTCGAAATTCAACAGGTACTTTCTGTATCAATCTTGCAGAGATTAAACAGGGTGGACTTTGCTAATCAGCATAATCCGAACACGTGTTCGACCCCTGTATACTGGCACATTTATAGCAGGTCATCCCAGTCAAGCCTCGAACGATATTCTTACATTTTTAAACAATTTTGTGGGGCCTTGAACTAAAAAACCTCGATTGGAGCTTTTGATCTTTTCATATAAAAGTTGGTCGAAGGTTGAAAGATTTCTTTTTGTCTTTAACTCTCTTTTAAATCTTTCTATTGATTCAAATGACTTCTATCCATTCCCGTCGTGAATGCATAATATTCGCAGTTTAACTATAAAACTATTTCGGGAACAAAATACACAGACGATTGGGATGACCTAACGTTTTATGAACTGAACTGAACTAAAGTCGATTGTCCAACCAGGAGAGAAACATCACACTGAACACAATGCATTCAGAACAATGAACTTATTAAATTCCTTTATACATCTCTACAACAATACATGGGATATGAGGAATTGAGAGAAGCAGTTTCGGCTCAGTGAGAATAAAATCAGATCCCGAGACTCTCGACTGACGTATACCATTTCCGAACAAAAGAAACGAAAGTACAAAGGTTTGAAGGAGAAATTAGTCGATTTCGTTCTTGACCCGCCAGGCAGTTGAGTTTCAAATGCTGAATGAACTCGCGAAGAGCATGATCTGTATGAGCCACCGCCTAACCACCGACTTAGCCTCTCTAGGATTAAAAAACTCAAGCTACCCACCGCATCTAGCGATCGAATGATCTCTTCATTTCTTCCGCCGAGTGTCATCGCACCTCCCTCGCATCGGTGTGAAATCAAAAGTTATAATTGAATTCTTCGAGGTGATCATCCCGCGCTAGAGACAGCATCACACACTCCCATCAGTCGGCGGGCTGAACAAGTTCACGCCTCCTAGGTAATTTCGTATGCAGGTCGTACGTGCGTAGTCCTTTCTAGATAATGAATCAGTCTCGAAGCTTGTTCACCAAGCACTGTCGAGCGTTTTTAGCGAAAATTAGAGGAACAACCAAACGGAGCTCGACGGAGCTTCACAGCGTGCGAGGCTGTTATGGCGAGGAGCTGAACGGTTGGCTTCTGAGAGGGCAGACAATCCTACCAACCAGGATTTAACATCTATCATTACGTCGTTATTCTTTTCGTTATTCCTTTAATAATCTTATTAGGGTGAGATACATGGATTTCTTGAAATTCTTGTAGTCCATCTATCGATTCGAACTGATATTTTATGAATGGAATGCGGATTTTATGCATTTATGACAAAAATTTATACGTCAAACACAAGATCGAAAAGCCATTAAAAAGATTTAAGGGCATTGTTACATTATTTTCAACTTCGTGGGTCATCGGAAAAGAAAAAATATTTTAACTCCATGGAGAATGAAACATTTTTACACTGAATGATGGTAGCAGACGTGTTAAGCCTCTAGACAAAAGACAGTAAGAATTACCAACTTCAGGACATAAGGGCAATCGCTGATGGGCCTAATCCTCTCGGAGCCAAGTGTTCAGCCAACTGCGATCACTTTAGAACCGCGAAACGAAGCCCAGAACACGGATAATCGCGCCACCACGTAGCCGAATCTAAACTCGAGCCTAGATATCGATTTCCTACACGTAGGATCCCGTGGGAAACGCGAATTTCGTGTGATCGCTGAAGCACAAGCGAGCGAAATCTGCGCCGCATGCCGGAAAATGCACAAAGTCCATCCGTTAGCGCTCGCTGTAGCATTTCGATCGTACATTTTTTTATAACACACATACTCACACACACACACACATGTGCACGTACAAGTATACATGTTACGCAGGAAGAAGCTCTGTAGGGATGAGACGCGAAGCTTCCGTTCGATTTCAAGAAAACAGAGGATGATGGAAGCCGGCGGCTGTACCTTTCTCACATGCTCGTTTTTACGAAACCGCGTATAGCCATGAAGATCACTACTGATACTATTTTTATAAGAAACGGAAGAAAACCTCGGCCCGGTTGTGAATGAAACAGGCCGGAGCCACATTTTTCTCGATATCAATACACCACTAGCTTGAACGAAGGAGTGTTCTGTATGTACATAACGGTGACTGTATTATACACTTGTATCTACGGAATATTTAGGGGAATTGTGCGCGGGGCGTCACATACGTAGTTAGCTCAAATATGTAGACACGGAGAAAAATTTCCCGATAAAGCCGCGCATCGAACGAGCAATAATCATAGACCGCTTTCTGGTTTCGTAGTTCACGCCGAAATTTAGTTCAGGCGACTTCATTCTTATGAAGCTTCCTAGCTTCCATAGCGATAATTCTGCCCGTGAAATGTTTTTAATATTACTTTGTACTTCGCTGTCCTCCGTGATGCGGTACTGGAAACGTTCGCTGCATCGATCGTGTTTAAACGTTTCTAAGTGTTGCTATTATCCTTGGCAGAAGAACTTGAGGTGTGTTGGTTGCCATATTTGGGCTTCGAGCTTTATGCAAAATTACGAAGCAAATTTAATTTCTTCTTTCGACGATTTTATCAAGCTGGAGATAAGGTTGTTCCTAAATTGCAAGATATTTTTTTTATTTGTCTGCTATGTTAAAATTTCTTCCACTCCATTTTGTCTCAAATGCGTAAACGCAGTTTAATTATGATGGTCGATATATCTCAAGTTTCTCCGTCTGTAAAACAGGTTATAGTATTCTAAAACTAATTAAAATATACAGTATACTTAACGTAAGAGTGTTTAGCACCATCTTGGCTAAAGTGACGTGAATTTCTAAACGATGCAGTTTACATGAAATACAGGATGTCAGGGGAACACTTAAACATCTCCGCGATTTTGAATAACATCTTCAAAGCATGAAACGAACATGTATTCGAATTTTGTCAAGATGACCTTGAATTGACTTCTAATCATAAGACGTGAGACGGCATTAGAGAAGAATACCAACTCGCTGCTGTATGTATTAAATGTTTAAAACGGTTTCAACGAAATGTTAATCTCGAGAAACAAAGATTCGTTCCAACAACGTTTGTCAAAACCGGTGGATATTTGTGTTCCAACTATAACATCCTGTACCTTTCCAGTACAGCGTAAGAAAAGTTGCAAAGTATGAGCTACATTTTTCATATATTCATTCGAAGATCGAGATGAAATTTTTCGAGAAGATTTATCAGCATCCTTTGCCTTCAAACCACCATTTTCTGACCAAGTCCTCAGATGCTCTAGGTCTCTACACCTTGCGTACGGAGCTCTGAATTTCTTTTAAGGGTGGCTTCTGTAACTCCAGTGAAAACTAGTGATTTTCAAGAATTCTTTTACAACAAACTGTGTATATCGGATAAACAGATAATCTTGAAGTACAATTCTTTTTTTTTTTAATTCAGCTCATCTTATTAATTATAATTGGACTGCGGATCTTTATGCAAAATAAAAAATATTCGCATTGATTGCAGGACACAGAAGCTAAATAAAAATTGTATTCTTCTTTTAATTATCCTATCAAGCTGAAACAAATAGATTTCCTTGATCATTTTTAACATGTCAACTGCTTTAAATTGTGCGTCCCTATTTTTGTCATGAATGCATCAAATCCTCAGTCTAATTATAATATACAAGAATTCTGAACAGCTTCGACAGTGTAGCATCCCCTTAAAACAGATTTGCTTCGTAAAATCGCGAGGATAGTCGAGCAATGTCGTAGTTCGCTTGATCGAAGCCTAGACAATACGAATTGATACGGTGTGCCAACGATGTACCAGCCTGCTAATCGGACCCTTCAGTGATTTTCTAGTCGTGCAGTATGTATAACGAATCTCTGCCAGAGCTTTGATCCGCGCCACACGGCAGTTTAGTTGCTCCGTTCGGTAGCGTGTAATTGTCGTCCGGTTGTGTTAGTAGTCACGATATATTAACGATTCGCCTAAGCGAAGAAGATATGTGGACACTTAGGCCAGTACAAGCTCGTCGAAACACGCTAGTCGCTCTTCTAGTAAGAGCGTGTCGAGATCCGCGAGTGTTGCAGTTAGATTCGTAGATGATCTCGTGTCGCGTGACACTCGACGAACGATCCTAAGCGATTACAATTGATAGATGTACATGTGTATTCCAAGTATAGACGTAATATCCTACCGGAGCACTAGGTTAACCACCGCCGTTCGCTTATCGGTTTCGACACCCGATCTCTATCGCTCTCGTTGATCGTCGAGCTATAGGCGATCGGTAAAGTAACGAGGACGTCAGTGACGAAAATCTTAGTTCTGCTCAGTTTCGAATACGGAATCGAAAATATTTGCACAGCGTTTGTCTCCGACGTATGGCTGTTTCGATCCCTATCGGGCAGCCACGCGAAACGAGTACCTATCGATAGTGAACACCACGTGGATTGTCTATGCACCCGAGTTCTGTCACGCAAACGCGCATCAGCGTTTATCAGTATTATTGAGAAACGAACAATACGTAATGTAACCGTACCTATACAGGAATCGACCTGTGCGCAATAAAAATGGAAACATCTTTACGCTCCCGTACGACGTTCCAGCGACGATCGTCCTTCATTCACCCGCAACGTAAGTAGTCTGTATTAATTAAGAGCGAAAACAATAGGGATGAACTCCTACAGAGGAACGCCAAAATTTGTTTGTAAGAACCATTGAGCTCTCGTGCTGTAGATTATTGTACTTACGTTGCCTAGGCAAGTGTATCTAATTGTACATAATTATAGAGGTGATAGTAATAAATGTTGTAAAGAACCTCGCTCTGGCCTCTCATTCATATAACCTACAACTGATTTCACCATTTTTTTCACTACGTAAAAGATTGATCAAAGAAACTCGCAATTTAAATATCAAAAAATACCAATGACCTGATATTTAAAAAATTGTCCAAGCAGTTTATTTACCATTATATTTGCCCCTTAAAATAGTCCTGAGGAGTTTTTTCATAGGACAGTAAATACGAAAGATATTTAGGGGTTCCCGTTTATATGGTCCACCCTGTATGTATATTTAATGAATATGAATGAAATATGAGTTATATAAGAATACATTTACGCATAGATTTATTAAATTCTAAAAAAGTAAGTTAAATATTATGAAATCCACAATTTTACAATAGAGCCAACAAAGATACTTAATTCATTAATTGATTTATATTATTGTTCATAATAAAATTCGCGTACGTCCAAAATTAAAAATTATACACATATGTGGATAAATTAAATTAATTTTTTAAATAAGTTATTGAAGAAAAGTTACTCGAGAAATTATTGAATATAATGGTTAAAGAATTTGAAAACTATTGTCCATATCTGGCAAAAAAATAATTCTTCATGATTCGAATCGTTTAAAATATTCTTAAACATTGTCGATTCGATTAATCTTCTACCCAGTAATTTTGGAAACATCGAGTCACGAAACGAATATACGAGAGTATTTGTTAAAAATCTTCCACAGTCCCCACTTTGTATAAAACTCACCGAAAGTTTCATAGTTCTGTCTATTGAGAGAGTTCCCGTGGCGCCAAAATTCAAACGGCGACCAGCGGGCATGTTAGTTCGCGCGCGGCCACGTGGTGGCGTTCCGCGCCGACCGTTTCCAATATGGCCGCCGTACCGTTCCTCAGAAGCGATTCGGAAGGAATCGATCTCGGTTCGGTGGAAGCGAACACGTCACAGAATCTGTTTCGAACCATTCCCGTGGGAAAACGTGTGCACATTGTTGTTCTGCTAATTAATCGCGAGTGGTGAACTGTGTGTGAACAGAAGGGGCCACAGACGTACGCGCATCGATTCGTCGAAATGAGTACCGTACCAACAGGTGAGTCCGTTAACGTTGCTATTCCCGTTTGTGTTTTTGTTCGCTGCTGTCACAATGCCATACTTTTCAACCTGATAATCCGCACACGTCAAACCATACTCTTCCGTACCAAACGCTATAGAAAAATTCAAGAAACTGTCGCAACTGTGCGGGGACCGAGTGCGATCTAACCTATGATTTTTCTACGGTCACTCGTGTTTTAAACAGTTTGCGGAACCAGTCCACTTTTACGCACTTATCGCGTCGAACGAGTCGCGATCGATTGTAAGCGATAATCGTTTCGCCTCGCCGAAAATTTCACATGTCGACAGAATGTAAATTTGAGTTTGAATTTTGTTTTTGATCGTTTTAAGAACGTTGTCTGATTGAATCCTAGCGATTTGCGTTTATTGACAACGAGTTGAAATCATTGTTGTATTAATTAACCTATTCAATTGCGAGAGCAAATGCATCGCGTAGTATGCTGACATGTTCTTCCCGTCCCACAGCCACCGTTAATTGCATTAGCGTGAATGCAAGTGTTCGGCTACGGTGGATTTTTAATGGGACACTTTATTTACGACTAATTGTTCTGTTCGTTATGGTAGTACAGTATCGTTGCAGTGTTCAATGCCATTGAAGAAAACGGAGGGGGCTAATGCGTTATTACAGGTGAACCACCTTTGCTAAGATTGCGCGATTAAACGAAGTCATTATGCGGGTGACTCAATGGAGATGCGTGGCGGTTTGGGGGGGGGGGGGAAGAAATTGCGCTTTTGGTAATATACTACGCCGAAATTGCTGCAAGGTAAAGGTCGTTGCCGATACGCATTTGTGTTGTATTTACACGTGCAATCATATTAGTGTCGCGGTGCTGGTATCGCTTTATCGCGGACACAGTTATCTGTATTACTTCGAACACGTAGCTGGGAATGATTTCGAGTCATCTTGTGCATGTTGTTACCGTTGTGAATCCCATTTATTTACGTCCTCCGTCGAGAAATATTTTCTAAATAGGATTTGTTCACTTTTTGCGGACAATCAACCTGCACCGTAATATATAGCAGTGTCTTTCAGTGCTATTATTTCTTTTCATATTTCATAATTAATTTTTGATAACAAATAAATATAAAGTTCGGAGCAATTTAAGCAGGAAATGGGTTTATCGAAATATTTTTTACGTAGATTCTTTTATCGTTTCACATTTATATACAGGGTGTCCCAAAAATATTGTACTTCCTTCAGAGAGGTAATTCTCCGTGGGTTTGTTAACGAGTTACCAACGCAGAACATGGACCAATCAGAGTGCGGCTATTGCGGACGGATTCTGGCTTGGCCAATGCCAACGCCACGCTCAGCGGGGCCTGAGCTCTCATTGGTCCGTGTTTTTCGTTAATAACTCTTTAACAAAGTCATGGAGAACATTTTCGCAAAGGAAAAATTTATTTCAAATGACCTCAGGAACTTCCGTTTTAAAGGAAGCACAACATTTTTGGGACACCCTGTAGAAAATAACTGTGTAAGTAATCCACCTACACAAATTGATTGCACACATATGCATTTGTTCAAACAATCCATTAAAAAACAGCAATCTGGTTTCTAGTCAAAACATTTACCTGCAATTTTTTGCTACAAACAGTGCATAAAATTTTTTATTCCTGGCATTTTCTGCGAAAAGTTGTTCAGTGTGCCGAGTCAAGCAGATAGCGAACGATCGCCATTCTGGCACGTTCACTTGTTAGTGTGTTTGCGGTACTAAACATTTAGAGCACGGGGCAATTAGAGTAGTCGGAATACCAGATCGTCGCCAAAGTGTACAGAATATTTAAATTATCAGAAGAACTGGAAAATTGATAAATGTTTCCAAGAAATATAGAGATAGTAATTCAATACTAGGAATGCTATGGTTATCAGAATCAGTTAACGTATTAGAAATATTATCGAAAGTATTAAGCAGCAGGAAGAGTTACACGAGAAAGATGGTTCAAGTACTGTTGTAATCACGAATGTTAAAAAATGTTCACTATCCGTAGTACTACGTTTTAGCTTTATCTACAATTACTTCTGAAGCCCTTGTACAGGAAGTACTAGACCTATTAAAATCATAAAAATTTTTAAATAGAGTTGATATATGTAGGAAAATAATTTTATTTTAACAATTGTTTGTGCGATGGTTTGAAAAATATTTCCCCACACGAAATAAAACAAATATATTTTTTATAATGAAGAGTCAAAACAAAGAGACTGTTAAAATTAATTAAATTAAATGCAATTTTAAAAATTAATTACTCGCAGGTAACACGATGTTTCAGATAATAAATATAAAGATACAAAAAGTTATTATCTAAAATGTCTATCCATGAAAATACATGTATGTATATAGTCCTTTTAAACAATTTTTTTATCAAGTTATATTACATGAAAATTAATATTACCAATGTACAGAAATAAAAATGGACAGTGAGAATTGATCGGTACCGATTTAACACACAAATCAGAATGAATGACATCATCTGACATAACTGCATATAGACCCCGCAAGTCCACTAACACAAATTCGCTATCGGTTAAATAACCATGATCGATACCGGGTATCATGCTCCCTGTCAAACGGCTACGTGTTCAGCTTTCACGAATATACCGCGCGTTTTATCTTTCACGGGCTCTCGCGGTTCCATTTGCATGACCGTTTCCTTATCTCGGCGAGCCTAACCGCGCCGCTATTTTCAATGGAAATATTTTTCGCGGACGATTTAATGCAGCGGGAAGCGTAGTCGACGGATTTATTGAAAGGCCAGCTGTTCGCGGACTCGACTCGGCCCGAATGGCCATTGCCTTTGGCTCGAGCCCGCGACGCCGCCGGTCGTCGCGGCGCTGACAAATGACTCATCGGTTATCGACGGCCGAACCAGTTCGAATAATTTCTGCCTAATGCACGGTCCCCGGGAGAAAGTCTTCGCAGTCGGATACGCCGGTGTCGTGTTCACGGAGATCTCAACGGGAGATCGCTCTTGTTGCAACATGATATGTATTAGCTTGTCCAATAAAGCCCCGCAGCTTCTTGCTCGAGGGGCGAGTCCTGTGCACCGGCTTGAAAACATCGATTTTTCTTCTGCGTTACCCTTTGAAGATATGTACACTCCTAAAAGCGTTTAATTTAATAAAGGTGGGCCGTCCTTTGCCATTTTTGCTACCGCGCGGCTGATGCAACAGATGAGATTACTCCGGCTTCTCTGCTCAGCATGATCCTACTCTTTTTTCGAAAGTATTGTTTCAATAATTCTGTCCTTATTGCAAAACTTTTCGCAAAAACATGAAACGCCCTTTTTGACGATTGGGCTGTACATAAACCCTTATAACTTCTTCACGTGTAGTCCTTATTTATGAAAAAAAAATATTTTTAGTTATTTCAATACTGCAGAAAAATGTTTGTAAAATTTCAAAAAGATTGGTTCAGTTCATTAGGTAGAATAAATTCTCAAAAATACACTTTCATTTCCGACGATTTACATCGACTCATCTCTTCAGACTTTCTTGGGTGTGACGCTTCGGAAAAATTTATCTTTTTCAGAATAGATATATAAAGTAGTGTTCTTCGTTTCGTTCGAAAGATTATTTCGTGGTTTACTACATACTATGTTTCGTGAGAACACAGAGCAGCCATCCGTGGGAGCTTGGAACTTTAAATTGCTTTTCTCAGAACATAAACTTTCCATCCAAGGTAAAACAAAACTTATCCAATTGATCCTTCTCTGACTTTAGTATGTTGTTGTACGCAGTAATCGCCACCGCATGAATCGGAGCCACAGACAAATACTAAAAACTTCAGATGTATTTTTTAATGAAAAGGTTCGAGTTGATAGAAATGACGCTTTTATCAAATTCCTTTATCAGATTCCTTTAAAATATAAGAATATTCTAGAATTTTCCTTGATACAATTAATTGGCAATTTTTGATGTCTACGTTTGAAGAATTCCGCGATCGTGTAACTTTCGTAAATGATGAGGAAGCTGATATAATTTATCAGACTGAGTAGGAAGTGTTCTCAAAGTCCATCTAAGTTTTTCAATGAGTTTAATGCGTGGGCTGGAGCATTGAGGATTGAGGAGGATGCTGGTTTTAATCACTCGTGACATCATAGGCTTCAGCTGAAAGCTTTATTGTCGCTAAACCAAGAAGGATGCAGACCAGGATACCTAGCATATTTTGTTTAAATGCTGCCATATGGTGTATTTGCATCGTCGACTGGCAACTCTCGGAAGAAATTTATTATTAGACTGCGAAGCTCCGTTCAAGTTCACGTTTTAAAGAACACTATAAGAGGCAGAGTTGGTTGAAACTTCATTTCCTTTGCTACTGATGTTACTGAATGAACAACTGCATTGAATATTCTTGAATTGTATACGTTCTTGGAGATTTTTTTAATTAGTCAAGTTTTATGTAGACACGAGTTGATTGAAACTTCATTTCCTTTGCTACTGATGTTACTGATTAAACAACTACATTGAATATTCTTAAATTTTGTACGTTCTTGGAGATTTTTCTATTTATGTAAACACAAAATTTTGACGAGCTAGAATTTTTTAGTAAATATTGTCTTTCCTATTGTGTTTTGCGTGCAGCCTAAACATTGAAGACATCTTTCCCTCTTCAGAGGTGCCTCTTTAAGATATCTTCTGGAAATTGGTGAAATATTGAAGACAGTCCTGCCTCCGAGGGCTCTAGGTAGTTTATAGCTCCTCTGGGTTTACAACTCCACTATATAGCAATTTCGAAGTATATAAATTGTGAAAGATGGTGGTTCTGCACGAACACTGAGTCCAGAATGTCGAATAAAAAGTAATACGTTCGCTACCACCATTTCTGTCGCTTACCTTCACTGGTGGAATGTTTTGTTAAATGCCACTCCTTCGCGAGATATTAAAACAATTTAACAGAAGACAGAGTGCGTGAAATTAATTACGAGATTGTGTACGTGAAAATGTTTCATTAAATGCAGCATACCTCCCTTACAAAACATGAAAACAGTGAACAGAAGAAACTCATGAAATTTCTGAATATTATGCTGTCTATTACGACTTTAAATAGTTATTTCTTCGGATCTTTGTGCAAAATAAAAAATGTTCGCATTGATTGCAGGACACAGAAGCCAAATAAAAATTGTAGCGAACGTGTTTATAATTAAATCTCCTTTTCAGAAGGTGTATTATAGATACATGTCTGATCACTGCACACCTATTCTACTTCAAACACAAACGCACGTGCCTCCATTAAATTTTCAATTCACTTTCGCGTGGAAATAGATTTCATTCCGCACTCTTTTGCCTTATTTTTTGGACTTAGTACAGTCACTACACTGTGTTATTAATTTTTGAAAGTTATAATTAGTGATCATAATCAACCATGTTATTCTGATTTAGAAATTTGCAATTTAATGTTTACGTTCTCCTGTTGGCTAATCTCAATTGTGAGAAAATCTGTTTTTTACAGGTTTGATCACAGGTATCACAGTTCTTAATATATTCATGATCCATTATTAGAAAAAAATGATAATTAAACAAATTATTTTTGCCATTCCAATGCATTATTCAGATTAATCACGTGACTTATTGAAATGTCTGCTCGAAATGATTTATCTAATATAGGATTATAGTTCCTCCTTTTCCTGTATCGTTGTATACACCGAAGGAAGTGAAAGTTAACATTCACAAGTTTATACTCTACATTCCGCTGTAATCGTTTGCGTCACGAGCTCTGTCGAACTGTTATCAGGAATAATCGCCAGTTTGTATTGCATTGACATGAATCAAAACAAAATTGCGTTGGCTCGATGGAAACGTAATTTATGCTGTTCTCTCTTTGTACAACAAACGTCAAATGTATAATAATTTTTGAGAACGAATATGTTGATGAATTCACTGAATTTCAATTGAGAAAATGGATTCTTGAATAGAATTATTTGTGTTGCTGTGGTAGTTCGAGAACTGAACCGAAGTTTCAGTGCACAATTTGTGCGAACCACCTCGAATAATTGAATCGATTGGCTGCAATCGAGTTCTGAGAATTTTACCTCGAGTTTCTGAGTCGGAGATAGTAGAATTTGGAGCCGGTTTCGGCTGGATGAGCAAATGTGTGTTCCCGTTAGACCGTGAAAGACTTCAGCAGGATGCAATACTAATAAGTATTATTTGATTAAAAAAAAAGATATTCAAATCGCTTCTTCTAAAAAAATTCAAAAAGCTTCAATATTGAAATGCATATCAATTATGACACAGACCAATGCTTTTGTCCTTGGTGTTTCGTTCCATTATTTTTTCAAAACGTTCACCAAGAATTGTGCAAATACCCACTGTACTGAAACCATAGTTTTCGATACTTTCTCGTCGGATAGTTTCAACAGCCAGGTGTGAACTGCCGTGGTAAGCAGTTTATCGATCTTTACGCAAACTTATTTAGGTAGAGTAGCCTCGCGATTTCAGCATCGCGTGATACGAAGGACGTGAAAAAAAATCTAGGTTCTTGGTCTGTGGACGAAATCGTACGATCTCGGTACAATTTTTCTTTAATGATTGTACAGCCACGGCGGTTCTTTTAATGATCCTCCGCGGATGACTGCAATTCGGGGGAAACTTATGACCACGTTCAATCTGCCGGAGGACGTTAATTTTTATGTAAAATTATCTGAAATATTCAACTATAGGAGCTTGTACCTGCAAATAATTGCAATATAATAATTGATCTTTTTAGAAATTATAGTAATGTTTATATTAGCCAAAACTGTGTGCTTCTTTTAAAGATCGTGATCCGGGGGACGCACAGTAGAGTTTTTGTCCCGAAAAGTTGACCAAAACTATTTTAGTGAGTCATTGGAATCTCGTCTTGACGTATGTAATACAAAATACATAGTGGCATTTAAAAAATTAAAAAAAAACTATGTTTATCGGCTGTGCCTAAAAATCGTGGTAACTATTGGTCATTTTCAGTGTGACCGCGACGCGACGCACACTGCGATTGTTCCATTCATCGCAGTACAAAAAGTAATGCAAGAGCCGTATCGGTACATCTTGGCAGTCAATTCTTTTTCCATTGTTAATAGAAACTTTTATAGTTTCCAATGGCGCAGAAGCAAATATTTCTGTCTTGAAAATTCTACAAATGTAAAATATCGCGGTAAGATCATCTTGAAACTTGAATAATTTTAAACAATTACTTATATTTAATTATATTAATTAAATTTAAACGAAAATTACTGAGAACTACAATGTATACCTTTCTAAAAAATGTCTGTAAAGAAAAAATTAACACAACAGCTACGTCACATATAAAGTTTTTACTTTCAATGCATCACAACGCTCCATGAGGTCCTAAAAAAGAAAAATAAAACTGGTACACTGTTGTCCATATATTCCAATAGTTCAGACAACCAAAATTTCTCACCTTACGCAAGATTTGAAAAAAACGTTGGCCTACTTCTCGAGGCGAATACGCTACTGTGGAACGGATAGATGGTTTTATAAATTAGCCCAGAAAACGTGAAACGATTACGAACCGATGCTGGAATTTTAAACTCCCACGTTTCTTAACGATTGGTTACTTGGTTGGTCGATTATTACGACAACTAGCTGTTAACCTTGGAGTTCCAGTTACCCGTAGAGGCCCGTATTTAGAACTGCATCGAACCGAAAGCCGATGAACCGGTTCTACGCAAGGTTCTGTCCCATCAAAGTTCGGTTCACGATGTGCACAGATATCGTAAGACAACCTCCATTGCCGCTTCCGATTATCCGCATCCCTGCTAAACGCTATTCCCCATTGTGTACTGGAAACTGCCGTTTCAACCCATGATATCAGGCTAAAATGAGAAAATAGGAAACGGTAGAAACACTTCCAGAATTTAGATATGTATATTGCTATCAACTGCACAAAATTGTTCAGATAAGATATGCATGCGGCATCTGCAATTTGCAATTAATGCAGCCAATTATTTTGCATAAAAAAACGCAGTCTATCTATAAATAATGTCTTAATAATATCAATTATTTTTTTACATGATTTAGTTCGATTTACTGTGATTCCTTAAGCCCCGATGGCTGGGTCTGCGATGACCCGCAACACGCGCGTGGATCGCGACTGCCTTCTTCTTTCCGAGTCCCCAGTAGGTATAGTCTTTTCTAGAAATTCGGGAACACTTCACGGTTTCGTAAACGTGAGACTGTAGTCTGTTTTCATAGTGGTTGCGACGTCGATAAATCCTTTTGGCGGACGTGAAACGCGCATCGAGCCATCGACGGTGAAATTAGAGGCTCGGCCGGTGTTATCAGACGGGCGCAATCAAAGGACGACTTATTAATAGTCGGATGCCGAGCATGACTCTCGTTTCGCCTTCCAATTACCGGACGAATTTTCTGCCGGGGTTATGCAATGTTGCGTGACAAGGGAGCAAAGACGGGAAGTCGTTATCGGTAAACTACTGACGCACAATACATATCACTGCCGCGACTTTTGTTTTCCCGTCGCACGCGATTCCGCCGAGAAAGAAACGAAAAGAAAACGAAAAAATTACGGGGTTTTCATGGATACGCGAGCTGCTCGATCCCGGATGCAAAAACGGCTATGCAAAACAGCCACAAAAAATCAACCAATCTTCTTTAACCTTCCGGACGTCCCATTTAAATGCTAATGTCCTTTCAGCCTGGTTAAATTGTTTGTACCCTTTGACGTGTAAACACGTCTCAGACCTCAGACCCGTTGTTTTCTTAAGGTGCGTGTTCATCGAGTAAAACTATCGCGAGTTAATCTCGAGAGTCAAATTCATCAGTGTACACGGTTATTGAGAGCGCTAGAAAGTTGAAATTAGCAAATGGACACGTTCAAATTTTTTCTCGGCGAGAAACTGTCAGCTATACCAACGCCATTCGTATAGCTGAGAGTCTTCCAGCTAGTTTCCTCTGCCATTATACATACATACATTTATTTTATATGAAAACTGTTAAAAAATATTTGCAAATGTTTTCTCAAGATTAAATATTCTTTGAGTATCGTTTTCAAATACACATTCCTTTCACTTCTGGTACTATTCTCCCTATTGTACATACAGGTATGCGAAACAAATACTGAAGAATATGACTCGCCTATTAATGAATAATAAATACAGACATATTTTAGATATATTATACTTTCGTATGCAAATACTAAAAATTCGTCAACAGTACTATTTTAATTAAGTATACGTTTGTGTAGGATGTTAATGCAGGAGAAACTTATTATATTTTCAACTTGCACTGTATTCATTCGTACGAAACTTCCATTTCGAAATGCACACATTTTATTGGGTCGCATTAACCATGTCCAGCATTTTCTCTTTTTGGAACATTTCTTTTTTCTTATTAAGTACATTGCAACAAATGCAGCAAACATTGGCGCATCCATCCAGTTCACGAGCATTCTTACAACTAGACTGCGAATCTTTATGCATTTATAGAAAAATTGAGAGGATGAAATTCAAAATTGTTGAAAAAATTAAAAAATTTAAGATGTCAATTCTATTTGGTTTCTACTTCTTGTAATCGATGCAGACAATTTTTATTTTGTTTATTAAATTCACCCGCGAACTACACGCATGAAATTCAAATGGCCACATACCTGAGAGAACTTTCCGAGAGTCGACTCTTACGTCAATCTCCGAGAACAAAACCTTTTTGAACTACTCTCAAATGGACACGCAGATTGAGAGTACTCTCGAGAGCAACTATCGACAGAAACTCTCAGATGGACACGTACCTTTACGACAATGTTACACCTTGGAGTGAAATACGCAGTCTTAAGCCCAAAGATGAGCAGCCAAGTGTGGGACTAAACGGTGCAACAGGAGGCCAAGAGAGCGAAACAAAAATCCCACTGAAATTTCACGCTGATTCGAGGTGTATCAAGACAAAGAACTATCCAGTCGGGTGAAGGGGAGAGAGAAGGTAGAATGGGCATGAGGCCCCTTCCTCTTTCACCTTCAAAGAGAAGAGGGAACGAGCGACCGGTCTCGATTTCTTTCCTCCTTGGATACGTGGCGGGCCGACGCTGGCGTCACGCTCGGCGAAGATCGTAAACCTGCGATCTAGCGTCGGGAAAGCGACGAGCGATCATGCCAGCTGTGATCGTCGTCTGCACGCGGTGATCGGTACACGTGGTCGGTCGCGAGTGATCGTGAATTCTCGATCCCACCTTGGACGAACAATTTCTCCTTAGAACCCTGCCGATCTCCAAGAAAGCTCCAACTGAAAAAGTGAAACGAACGATCCGAGCGTAAAAATCAACAGTGACCTCCGGAGCCTCGTTGGATCACGGGGATCCAGGGGCCGTGGTAACTGTTGTGCCGCTCGGTGATCCGTTGCTCGAGAACTTGTTCTTACTGCAAATAAAACTGGGAGACAAAGACCGTCTTCGAGGTGCAAGTGGACACTGTGAGAAGAGACTGCAGGACAAACAGGACTGTTAAGGCGGTAATTAGGCTGTTTCGCTGGCCTCTTCAGGCACTGATCCTGGAGGAGTTAGATCGAGGAAGTACACAACGATATTCAGCTTCTTGTTTCCAAAGGTGTGCGAGCTTCGAAGCGGAGAAATAGTAGAAGACTGTCGATGGGACAAGAGCCAGGGATTAATTGCAGAAATACGTGAGCTCGATACTCCAGGCTCTAGTTACCTTTTCATGATAAAGTGCACAAGTAAAAAGACAATTGAGAAAGTTTTCAAGCCAGCTCAACCCGGCTCGCGGTAAGATAGCCAGGTTCAGATGGAACTTCGTTTCGAGTTTCAATTTTCCGTGGCAAAGTTTCGCGCGCTCTGAGCCAAGGATTAGGATCTCGAGAGGACATCTGGCCCGGTCCCATGGGAACAAACATGCCGGACGTTAAGCAGAAGGGCAAGGCCGGTGTAAAGCAGGGTCCAAGATCGAAGGTATGCGAGGAGCATGGCGCGGACGATTGCCACAGCGAATACGAGCACGAGCTCGAATCGTTGGAGTACGAGGAGGATGCTTATTACTCGAACCTAACGGCGACGCCGAGCTTCGACGATGTTAACGAGTTGAGCGACGATGCTGACGAGATCGTTGTGCATTGCTGGAGAGATTCGAACGGGGACATAGACGAGATCGTGGTCGACGATGGCAATTTGTCCGTGGAGACGGAGTTCCTGTCCGAGGACGCCGAAGGCGGCGCCACTGGACGAGGAAGGAAGAAGCGGAAGTCCGTCCGGGTGATCTTCCAGGACTTCTCGAAGCCGTATCTTGCGAAGATCAGCAACAGCCAGAACTACAAGAAGTTCCTCGAATTGGTAAAAGGTGCACGATAATACTTGACGATGGTCGATAGCCGTCTGTTGTAGGAAACGTCTGAATCAATTGTAAACATAATTGTACAGGTTTGGCACTCCAAATTCACCCTTTCGCAAATCAATTGCACCAATTAAGAATATTTAAAATGAATTATATTTGAAAGCATCTTCCTTGAGTTCAGAAGAAGTCATCATGGACAGGAGGGTGCAGCAAAGTGCTGTGCGACGTTAGACTCGTTACTGCGAGGGAAACATGAGAGTCAATACTCAATACGCTTTAATAAAAGCATATGTATTTTCATTTAAGAACTCTTTTTAATCAGAAAATCGCTACAATGAATATACATATATACACACTGTTTTCATACATTATAAAGTTAATGAATTGGTAATTGCTTTTAAACAAGTATTTGATGAACACCTTTGCAATAGATAAAATTTTGAATTTCTTAAAAATTAATTTACATTTTGATCCGATTTTTTTTACAAAAACTTGCTTAAAAATACTTTATTTGCAAAAGGGTGAATTCGGAATGCAAAACCTGTAAGGTCACTCTGAGAAAAAATCATGACTGACCCTTCCGGTGACGGAGCCTAGGTCTATTTCGACTCGGAACGTCAAAATTGTCATCCAGTTACTTCGTTTCTACTGTATTCATCAAATGATCAATGGAGAGACTAACGTGTCTACAAGAAGTACCTTTAAAAATATGTTTAACAAAAATTGAAGGATAAAGTAGTGAATATCTGCAAATTGACGATGTCCAGGATGCGTGAGAACGTATTTCCAATAATTTGCATTCAGTTAGCCATCGGAGGACAACCACGGACGTCGTTCTCGGTCGGGTTTGAGGACAAGAAGCGGAAGCAGTTATCCGCATACCGTGCTTCCCTTTTGTTTTTTCTTTATTGGCACAACCGTTCGCGTCCGCAGACCGTAAACGAAGCAAACAGCAGACAGGTGTCCGCGGGAATATTTCAAACAACGATCTGGCTCGGTTATGCTGTTTCTTATTACTATGAAGTTCGACGCGCCTCCCGCGCTTTCACTTCGTCCGAGCGTTTTTGCACTGGAAAAGAATGCGGAGATCTTATATCGTTACATCGTTCTCTGGAATTCGATTAAAAATAAGCATTTTTTACACGGACAGAAGTTGAAAACTGCGTTCGCTGATAGAAGCCGGATACGCTTTTATTTCCGGCTAGAAGATTGATCCGTTACTTCCGCGATTCTTGTTAAATAAATTGTGGTTTGCCGACGATGGAAACATTGAATTATCTATTTTAGATAGTGAATTTGATACACAAATTACCAGGTTGGATTAACGGTATTTGTGGAAAGAGGCTTTTTTTATCGCGATGTGACTTTTACTGTATAAATTAAGCACGGAATATTGATAATTAGTTATCGTAGAATAGAAAGTTTAATCACTGTTTCACAATTTAGTGTTTCCTTTTTTTTAAGGAGAACTTGAACGGTTAACAAGAATATATTTTTCTTTTTGAGAATTTAAGACGTGGAAACCAAGTAGGAATTTATTTCTCTCTTCAGTGGTTTTATTAAATTTAATTTGTCCACTGTATGAAATTACGCTCAGCTATTTTTGCTGTAAATGCATGAGATCCACAGTCTAGTAACGAGTATTGTTATATAAATTGGTGGTTACCGAGGCAAGGCTGGTACCATTCAGAAGTTAATTAGTCTCAGTATGACTCAAAGTTATTTTTGGTATAGAGAGTTTCGTGGATCCTTCGAACCAGAAAAAGAGCACGCATAAAAAACGATACCGGTTCTCGTAATACGAGTTTCTTGTCGTAAGTGTAATACGATCGATAAAGCGACAATGATCTGTCCCTGGCCGATCGAAGCAAACTGTTTGCGTAATCCTTGTGCTATATGTATATCACTGATAAGTCCACAAGTTTTTGATCGCGTTGACCAATTTTGTCAGTTTTTTAATGTATAATTAAACAAATGAAGCTGACAAATATAAACTGTGAATCTTTATGCAAAATAAAAATTGTCCGTACTAATTGCAATAAACAGGTGCCAAATAAAACTTTCATTGTTCCTCTAATAATATCGACAAGTTGAAAATAATTAGTTACAATGTCAAACAATTTTTCCGACATCAAGCTAATTGAGTTAATGATCCCGAAACTAAAGAAATTTAAAAGTTGAACTGATTTTATGCTGCAGATTTTAAATAAATAATTTTTTAAGCGGTCTTTTGACGCTTTTTCTGTTTCACAGGAGAAGATGCAACCATGCACTCGTCAGGATACATCTCGCCATCCTCGGACACCGTTGTGAACGACTTGCAAGGACTCTCCTTGGAAGAACAGGAACGCCAGAGAGCGGAATGGAGCGCTGAGCTCGCCAGAGTGTGTAACTTCATCTTCTCAGATTAAATCTCCGCCAACCAGAATGGTTAAATCGAATTCGCAAGGATCTGCGAGCTCTTTAAGCTCGTAGATCGTCACCTCGAGAAACTGAGATTTATTCGAGTAATTAATTCTCGAGATTTCGTAGGGCTGAAAATAATTTCTTGAAGATTATTACTTCAAAACCTCTTCGCTAGAAACTTGTTAAAAATGTAGAGACCGCACAGGCGGTTTTAATCGTGGGGGCTTAAAGGGCCAAAATCAAATCTTTGAAAGAAACGCAGAAAGTTGACCGCAGCTTCATTCGCTTCGCGTGGAAGTTTCTTGCAATGGTTAAAGTTTAAAGTTCTTTCTAAAGGAGTTTGCACCGGAGGAACTGTGCAGAGAGTCTTTCTAAAACTCCGTTCTGGTATTTTTCAAAGTGAATGTATATTTTCCACGAAGATCCGCAGTCTTTAAGTTAAACCTAGAAGTTATAGAAGTATGATCGAGGATGAACCTGAGTAACTGACGTGTTGTAGGTCGAAGGGGAGATACAGACCCTGAGGCACGTGCTGGCGAACAAAATCCGGGTCTCTCAGGAGCTGAAGAGGGAATTGGGCATCAGCGTGTGGAAAGAGATCACGGACGATATGAACCAGGGCTTGAAAAACGTAAAGGAGAGCCAAGTGTAGGTTTCCACGCAGCCATCGAAAGCACGCACTTCTCTCTTTATCTTTCACCCTCATCTTGCTCCAAAATGGAGTCTCAGACTCTATTCTATTACCATATCTTTCATTCTCAAAAGTAGAAATTCGTAAACAAGCTGAAACCTGTTAAATGCTCGTTGTAATTGTGCGAACTACAAAATGTATTTCAGAAAATTAGAATTCCATAATTCGCAATAACTTGCAGTAACGTCTGTACATATTTAACAAAAAGATCAAATGAAGTTTTAGAAACAGGATGGTTTGAGCAAAACGCTATTGTAGAAAACAGAGTTCTCTATTATTATTTAATATACTTTGTTTGACATTACACGATTTCTGATCTGACGTACATCAAGGCGAACATTTGGCAGGCTTCGAGTTATCTTACTAAATTTTAGAGGCTTCATTCATTGGTTAATGCCTGAGACTCCAAGCGAAAGTCACGAATGCAACACGCGAGTAATTGGGCGGTTAGAGCAACAGCTAGGAAAGCTTCTTTTGCCTTCACAAAGACACCTAGATTGTTCATAGTCGGTCGGCTGCATATGTTCATTTATTTATGATCGAAACTTGCCTCAGTACTGTAAGTAGACATTTGCACAGAACAGTTTTTGGCACCGTTGTACGACTTTTAATTAAGATTTGAATTATGTCACTGGTGGAGACAGTCTGACTGCACTGTCCAGCATCTACTTCGTGTTCTTTTACCAAATAAATTCTAAAGCTGCATTGTTTACTAAAATTTTATAGACTCTCTTGAATAAAATGGTACTAAATGCCAACGGAATCTATTTAGTATCGGAACACGCTGGCAAAATGCATAGTTGTTGGACCGTGTGATTGGCGGCAGAAGATTTTAAATTTGATCGACGTTCACGGAAACCAAACCGCATGTACCATTATCACATTTGCATATTCATCGATCCGATTCCGTTCTGAATTTTGATGTGAGGTGGCGGTTACCGATCTCCCGTATCCTGTTCGTTTATTTTTCCGCTACTTTTGCCCCTCAGACATGTAGAACACTTTTCTTTGACTTTTGGTTGGGTTCTCATTCAGTTATCAGAACGTCGGACAGAAACTCGGTCAGTTCACCAAGGCAGTCTCCGAGAACACTTTGTAAGTACGCAAACAGTTGTGTTTTCCTTGGGATCTAACATTTCTTCCGTCACTGTAGTCGTTAACTCTTCTGCAGTCCAATTAACTGGAGCTCGGAAAATATTTTACGTTTCCAGAACTGTTTTCAAGCAGTTCTTAAAATAGGTTGGAACAATTTGTCTTCACTCAATTCTTTGTTAGCGAACGTGTATCTGTAGAAAACAATTTTCTTCTTCGGTTTTAGCAGGATAATTGATGTACTGTTTTCTACGAAAGTGTAGCAGCTATTGATTTTACCTTTTTACAATCAATTGGAATGAAGGCAATCATTTATTTAACGCAGTAATGTGATAAAAAGAGTGAATGACTGATCAGAAGTGCATTAAAATAAATCTACTCTATCCAAGTCGTCGCGAGCAAACTGCAGAAGGATTAAGAGGAAAATGCGAGAACCAAATCTGTAGTTATTAGTTAGTAATAGTTAGAATCGCAAGCCTCGCAGCGGGAAGAAATTTTGGATCGCGGTTTCCGCGCGTCGCATTTGCTTTCGCATAAACGTAGCCGTGCGTATCATAAATCTGACGAATGCTTGAGTAACACACCGCAAAAAAGTTGAGCCTCTTATGTTATCGCCAGTAAATCGATCTACACCGACCTCGAGCCGCGCGACAAACGCAATCCCACCGACGCGAGCGCGCAGTAATCACTGAAACATACATCCGCTTCTAACGAGGATCTAACACACAGGGATCGAAGAGGAAGATGCACGCGGAATGCGCATGACGACATGACTAACTTACGCGTGTGCGAGTGCATCAGTCCTCGTTCGGTTTTCATTCATGATATCGAAATCCTAAGCCGAGGCTGATCGGCGACCACGGACAACCGGACGCCGCTCGGTATAGGACGGGGCTGCCCATCGTGAAATGAATATTTATCGTTTCCTCGTTATGCAGATTTCAGAAGACGGAGTCCGTCTTCAAGACCACGGCTGAGAAAACCACCAGCATTCTCGGCGGCTTTGGCAGCGGACTGACCATGAAGCTCGGTCAGATGCGTAACTCCGACAGCTTCCGCTCGCTGGAGGAACGCGTCGGATCCGCTTACGAAAACATGAAGGTGATTATCCTAGAAGAATAACGAAACACCGACACTCTCCACTCCTCATCGAATTTCTGAATCCTTCATCCAGAGCTAGTGTGAACGTATTATTCTTGCTCCGAATGGGGAAACAAAACTATCTTGTTTTCTCAAAGTAGAGGATAAATAATAAACCGAAAATCCCATTCATTTGAACACGTTTCGTGCCACTTGTACCACCGATGGTACACGTTAAAAAACTGTCGTAACATTCATATTTATTTAATGCGCTGAGAACATATATTTTATAAGTTTATCCCTTTGCACTCGGAGCTATTTTAACTCGAAAATTAAACATTTATTCGGACCTAGAATAATTCCATTTTACATGATTTTTCTTTTCATGGATATGAAATCGATATAATTATATTTTTGATAATGTAAACAATATTTTGACTGATGGTACAGTGGTGACTCTGGGTCACCACTCGAGTGTGAAGGGTTAACACTGTAGAATAGTATATCTCCACCAAAAGTATACAAAGCACATAAGTTTGTTTAATTGTCGAGCACGGCACGGAACGCGTTAAGAAGAATGAATACATAATCACAGCTTTGTACTAAATGCAAAGCATCCTCTTATTATCCTCATACGAACAATCATTTCCAGTGGAAGCATGTTCAACTTCAGTATCATTATAAAAACAAATGATCTTTTCCAGACCAAAGTCGTGCCTTCAAGATCCACTTCGATGCAGAGCTTTGACGACGCACTTCGAGAGTCCGATGCGGCGAGACGCGCGTCCGCTGCACCGTCAGCGACCAGTCCATGCATTCCTGAAGACAAGCTCCTCTCTTAGAGACGGCCCTCGAGTCCACATCGATATCCGCCTCTTCTCTGCGTAACATGCTGACGCGTCGATCCGTGACGCCAGGTGTTTCGCCCTATGCTACCTGTAATCACTTTTCTACCGCATTGCTATAACCAGGGCTAAGCGACTCTCGCGTACAATGGATGGTACACTAACCCCCGGACGCCGCGCCGGTGCCTGGGTCCGTTTTGCCCTATCCTCTTCAAAATATCTGATCGACTTCTATTGCTAGCTATTTCCATTGGAACGAGGGAAACAAGAAAAATGTTTCTCAGAGGAGCCATTTCAAAAGTATGTAACGCGTCGGCAATTTTGTTATAGTTAGATAACAGGTGATTTTATATGAGGAGATACATAGGTCAGAAAGGTGGATTATAATTGTTTCTGGCTGACTTCAATCGTTAATTAATTTGAAGTAGAGGAGGATCGCTTCTATTGAAATTTTGTTCGGCAGAATAGATGAGAGAAGTAGACTGAAATTGCTTTATTCGAGGCAATCTGAAATGAAAATTTGACCAACATATTCAAAATCAAAAGCAAAATAAAAGAAATTCTCTCATCACCTATACTACTTAGTCGCCTACTGAAAAATGGACCTAAGCACCATCGTCTGCGATGTCGTAAAAACTGTCCGCCCTCGGATCGTTGAATGATCGTTCGAGCGGCGGGGACGCGATATAAATCATGGTGTAATTCGCGTGTCACAGGGTGTCTCTCCTAATTGCGAAGGCATCGATCGTTATTTAAATTAACATGTGCTGGAGCCTGTACGCTTGGCGTTCCTCTGTGCTGCGCAGAGTGTGCTCTTTCTGTCGCGAATTCTTGTACGAAACATGCGTTGTATACATTCGATTTATTTATCCTTCTCTTTGATTAATGATTTAGCGGACGTACGATTGCGTCTTTCGATCGAAATTTACGTTCTTTCGTGTTTGGTTTGCAGGCTTCAAAAAGCATTGCGGGTGGTGTCGCATTTTTGTGTTAGGCCGTCATGTTACTCAAGAAGATGGCGATTGATTCCTCATTTTATTGAAACTTATTTGCACTGTAACCGTTTTTATAACGCATAAGAATATATCGTTGGGTACGTACCTTAATGTTTTACGTTGCAACCTATTTTCTTCGCACCGTCGATACGTGAAAGTAGGCACACGCTTTAATAGATACTTACTGATGACGTTGCGCTCTTCAACATCGATATGTGTATATCCTGAACCCGAGGGAACGATGACAAGCTCCTCGCGGAACAGTCTCGATATTCTTCGACGAGGCTGCCCGTGCTTTGACAATACTGTCCTAATGATATGTCGATTTCTACCGTTTCGTTTCTTTCGGAGCTACATGTAATTTGGCTGACCTAGTCCATGGGACCGGTAGAAAGTGTTGGTCAAAGTGGACCGAGAAAAACGTTTCGAAGCAAGTTGCGAATATGACAAAATTTTCATTGAATATCTCTCTCGTTGATAGCCAATACGGCTGACAAATGGCGTGACACGGCGAGAAAACTACGAGCATCATCCATCGATCATGTGGTCTGTTGCACCTGGTCAATCATTCGATCATCACTCGTCCCCAATCTCGGTCGGCCAAACTGTAACCGAGCATTCTTTGATTTACGTTAGTGCAGCATTTTTATTTAAACAGTTCTTATCGTAATTATTGTGAACCATCAAAATGCTACACGACTTTCTGTCGTGTAATAGTAATCATCGGAGAGTATTTATCCGCACGATGTTTATAAAGGGGATGATAGCGACATTTATTCGAGATGTTAAGAATAAAGAGATTTTCTAAACAAAAAATTGACCAGGGGTTCGAACCTATTTTTTTGTGGAGCTCTGTCAACGGAGTTATGTGAGGATTGGAGCGCCTTTTTCCCTTCCGATCGCGTGAACAACCGAAAACAACGAGCGTACACCGGAAAATTCGTAAACCTGTTTGATGTATTTAGAGGTGACCATGTACGAAGCTGAGTGTCGATGCAGATCTATTGCAAGTCTTACGTGTATGTTGGTTCTGCGCTCATGATTGTCATCAACAACCTGCTATACAATCTACTTGTTCATATTGGTGAATAAATTATTTTATGAAATGCCACATGTGGAAACCGCAATTTTTATTTTGCATAAAGATCCGCAGTCTATCGATTAAGGAAGAATAGCCTAACTTGGACGAACACCTTGGTTGTATCTATTTCAAGAGTTAACAATAGTGTTAATTGATTACAAATTATGCTTTGAGTCTGGCTAAGCTATATATTCTTAACAAGAAACATACTTACACCATTATTAGTTGTGCTAGTTAACTATGATTTATAAATTAGGTCCATCGTAGGCGCTGCAGCGCGTTGGTCTAAACTCGGCTACTCTCTCCTACTACAACAAACATTCCCTCTTCGAATCTTACTCATCTCCGGTAATCCCAAAAAACTGTCGGCCGCAACGATGAACAACGTTTCGCAAGGGAAAGGTATACTCATACACGTGGTATTAAAAAAAGGAATTGGTCAACTACTTTATTGCCATTCTGCACGTGGTACAAAACATAGTTCGGGCGCATACGAGCGCGCTTAAGTACAAAACAAAAACGATCCTCTACAAGTAGTCTTCTCCAGCTGCATGGCGAGAGCAAACAAGTTAAAGAGATTAGAGTAGAGAGTGGAGAGCGCAGAAAGTAAGAGCGAGAGAGAGAGAGAGAAAGACAGAGAACAAATTGGTGAGAGACGGAGAGAAAGAGAGACGGTGTGGAGAATGAAACAGCGGGAAACGGGAACCGTGTTAACATTACATGCACTCGTACATATATCTGTGTATTTGTATACGTATAGAAACATGTTAACAACATAAAATGTAAATTATTCACATAACACAATAATCCGTGATCTATAATATTATAACGATCTGGTTTTGTACTGGATAGGCCAACACATACGTTTCCTATATACATAGTTGAGACTCTTTTAAACATTCGTTTTAATTATCCATCGTGTCATTACAAATACGAGAAAAAGAAAGAGAAGAGTTGTAGGGTGGGGCGAGGGTGGAAGGATCTATCATTTCCTTATACAATAGTTTACACAGCGCGCAAAAAGAATTTGTTCGCTCGGGCTTCGTACAGGCCCGTTTGAGTATTATTTATTTATTCGTTTAGTATCTCGTTGAACTCTTTGCGAATATATTTCGTTACCATGGTAACCTTGGGTTTAATCCGACGGTCAAACATCGTCGTTTCTCGCTGCCGTCTAACAATTATAATAATCTAAAACTAAGGGGATAGTGTAAGCACAGAAAAAAAAATATAAATATATCCATTCATATATACATATATATGTATATATATGTATGTATAAAATTAAGTAAAATATTAAATTAAGAAACGCAGGGTAGAGTAAATTGGAAGGGATTATCATATAATACAACGGTACCTTGAGTTTAATCCTTAACGCTACGATTAATGATTGAAGAAATCTCAGTTCCCGGTGCGAATCTGTGCTGAGACGAAGTTCCTCGCCTGTTTCCAATTAATCGATCTTTTCTCTTCAATGTAACGGAGACAACAACAACAACAAAAATATGGAAAGGATTTACCCACGAGAGAGATGGTCGCGCGTTTCTTTTCTTATTCTCGTGTGTGTGTGCGCGAACTCGCTTGTCGGTGACGTGCGCGAAACGCGATTATGACGTGCCACGCGTCCCCTCTTCTTCAAGGTAATAAAACTGAACTGTCGGAGCCGGGTTTCGCGACATTATCCTCGTTTACCCGATTCAACCGTGGTGACCTTTGTACGTGAACGTTGCACCTTTCCGTGCAATCTTCCATCTCCCGGGGACTATTGTTGTGTATCCCCGGCTGGGTATACGGGGGAGACGAGAGTGTGCCACACCTCCGTTCTACCTTCTACCTTCAGAAGGTTAACGCGCTGTAGCGGTATTAGTCAACCACAATGCAGCACGGATGCCGAGCCAATGAAAAATCTGCCCGGAGCAGCGAGCAAGCGCGCACGCGGCTGAATAAATCTCAGTGAAATTTCGCTCGGTGTCTAAATCTCTCCTAATGTCGTCCCACGAGAGGCTAGCATGCACGCTAATAAGCGAAAATACCTGATCGGTTACGATACTCACGGCTCGCGGAATAAGGAGAAAATAATCAATGTGGGTCACTCGGCTCTAAATGGACTGTGCCCGCTAATTTACAAGTGGTCTCAAAATTAGTGACATTTCTCGGTGTCGGTGATATTAACACTGAAAATAATTCCTTTCTCCAATTCCTTAGATTTTCAGAATTCAGATTGGTGTATTGCGAGGTGCTGTCTATTTAGAATTGTTGTTTCGTCGTGCCTTTTAACACTGGAACTGTCGAACCAGTCAAAATGCCTCGCTCTTAATTTTTTATTTCATAGTTACTGAAATTCTACAAATATCTTCCTCAAACATTTTACTAGAACTTCTTTATTGAAGCCATACAATTGTATTCGATTGCCTTCGATTTTATTGAACTATTCAACTTCCCGACACTTAAATGCATCTAAATATTCCATTGAACGAAACGTATTAATTATAGTGTCCATTCTCGTATTTTCCGAGACCCAAATTCATTACATACATACAGCGTTATTTTCTTACAATAAAATGTTTTCTCGAATAAAGAATAATCGAAAGCCGTGTGTATTATCTCTGGACGCATAAAGATTCGTAAGTCGGCTCGTGAGACAACCAATCAAGTATTTTCGATGATCGGGGCACGGCGCAAACTGAAGCCTCGAAATACATTTGTTTATGAGGTTATGAAAGAGCAGACTGTGAACAAAAGTCCGAAAGAATCGCCCGAATAATTAAACGCAAATGAGATCGTTAACGCTCAACGCAGGACCTGTTTTTCATCATAAAAAATCAGTACTTAGCGCTTCGAGCGCGATGACTGCATCCTCACCACGCGTTGAAATTACCCAAGCGACGACGATACTGTTACCGCGCGTTGAAATCACCAAACAAGCGTACGCGTTCGCAACTCGTTGACATGCTTATTATACAAAATCTGGATTACTCAGTGTTCTGTTTATTCTGATTTTTGTGTTGCTTGATGTGAAAAATGTTTAGTGTTGAGCAAGAGTTAAACCGAAATTAATCAAGTCGTTCCAGAACACAAATCTAAGGATATTCATGTGTTTATTGTCTGGCATAATTATATTAGGTGAAGTGAAAAGTTCTGAGCGTTTTTCGCTTATATAAATAAAGCGAAAAAAGCTCAGAACTTTTTACTTCACCTAATATAACGAACAGGGGTGCTCCAGTGAATAATAATTACACAAACCTATCACAGGATCATCGAACCGCCTCTAAATACAAATTGCTCTCTTTGGCAGGAATTTCAACAACAATAGGGCATCATAAATGTTATTTCTTCGTTTCGACGATGAAGAACGTTCATTCACTGGGACTCGTTCATTCACTGGACGGATCAGACTATGCACAAAACCTTAACGATCATGTTCGTTCTCGACTGCGCTGTTTTCCGTGCACGTTTCGCAAGTCTCGTTGCAAAAACGATCGCGTGACCGCGAGAAAGGTTGATCGTCGGCGCGTCGAATTGATCGACGGTAGCCGAGACGTCGAAATCCGCCGGGTGTAATGAGATTTACAGTTAAAGAGGTCCGGGCAATTAAAGCGACGCTGCCGTTGGACCGCAACCGCTTGGAATCGGCGACGGTGGGTAGACACTAGCCTTGCCGGAGCGGGTAACGACGTCGGGTTACGCCGGAGTCGACGGATCGATTACCGGGCGCAATTCCCGGCGTGTAGAAGGCCTAACGGCGATTAGAAGCCGGGCGGGTCGTAATCTGATGTTAAATTGGTGAAAGCTGCGCCACCGGTGACTTTAAACACCGGCTGTACGCCTTATAAGGCAGGCCTCATCATATTGGCCCAAAGAAGTGTATCGTTGTTCGACGGCCAGCCTCTATCTCAGGCCTCGGCTAACACGATTTAGAAAAGACCGGCCCGGTAATCACGAACACACGCTGATTACCCGACACTATCGGCCTGACCTGCAAATAGAGAACTCGGCGACGTTTCTTCCGCCGTTTCCCATTAATTAGAGCACCGACCGGCGACCGGGCCGTCTCCATTTTCTTCTTTCACCTACGGCTCGAGTGCACCGAGTCCTTTACTAACCCATTTGCATCAAAAGGAAGCCGACGAAGGATGAAAAATAATCTGTTTCTTTTATTATATTATTTCATGTTCCAGTAATTTCTATGCATTTATGGCAACAATGGGTAAGTGAAACGGAAAAGGAAATATTGCACGAATTCAATGTTACCGATACATTATTTACAACCTATTAGAAATCTGGTTTGACTTCTACAGTCTGGTTTGTACAGGTGGTTACGTAATGCATAGTACTGATATTAACAGTAGATTAACCTTTTTATACAGGCAAATAGTGTATATTTATCCGCTAATGTTGCAAATAGGTTAAACACTTTGACTTGCCCTGTCACCCTTGTCTAGTTTTCTATTGGCTTGAAAATCTGTGCTTAAATTGATATTCGTGATATTGGTTTGATAACATTCGTTTTCAGGTAATTACATACCTCCGGTCACCAATGACCCACGTGGCGTCCAACGTGTTAATCTTTCGATTAGCAAAATTACGTCTATGCGAGGGAAATTTTTGAGATTGTCGAACAGACATACATATATCGTAATGACAGCTATTCGATGATTTCAACTGCCGGTAAGAGTATCATTATCGCTCGAGTGACTCGAATGTGCGGCGAGAGTATCAGCGCCAACGGAGTGATTTCAATGCGTGGTAATGATACCGCGGCTCGTACCCGAGCATCGTGCGAACGTGCCGTTAATTATACACAATACCTCCACTAATACCAACTATTTTAACCTAGATAAATACATTTTCGAACGAAGTTCCGCGAGTCTGCCGATCGATTTGCTTGCGCGACCGAATAGAAAATCAAATTTTCCAACAATCAGAACTAAACTGCGGATCTTTATGCAAAATAAAAAATGTTAGCATCGATTGCAAGACACAGGAGTGAAATAAAAATTAGTTTCTTCTTTTAATTATTTGATTAAGCTGAAACCCCAATACGCTGATGTCTTTAAATCTTTTTAACATGTCCACTGCTTTAAACTGTGCTTACCAGTTTTTGTCATAAATACATCAAATCCGCAGTCTAATCATAATCTAACGAAACGAATCGATTATCCAAGATTCGCATTCGCGAACGTCGATCCTGATACAAAGGGTGTCCCCACAAGAGCGGAAAATTGAAATTTGACGCCACTTCTGATGCTGTGCCGTTATCGCAACTCGACAGTCTGCCATTATTAAAAGTGGATCGCTATTCGAGACATCAAAAATGGTGAAAATCTAGCGCTTTTGGCTACTGAAAAACCTTTTGCATTATCCAGAAATGAACAATTATCATTTTAATTTAATTAACTACAAATCCAATTGCAAAACTTCTTTATTTTTCATTATTTTTTTATGGAACTTAGGCCAACTTATTTGTGGCATTCTTCTGAATAAAATGACACTAAACACGACATCATTTCAACTGTATTTAGTGGTTTAATTCACGATGAAAGTTTCGGGCGCAAGAAAGCACAGCGCGATCCGTGTTTACACGCTGTCCTTTTCTACGTTCGGCATCCTTTGTGCTTTCGGCGCGGTCATAAAAAAGTAGTGTCCCTACACGATCTGTCTCCCTGCTCGGAACCGGCGCTGCTATGGGAAACAAATCGCGATTTCACTGTATTTAGAATGTAAATATCCCACTCTTGTTGGGACACCCTTTAGAATCGCGCTGGTTGAGTTCTCCTCTGACAGGCGTGTTCCCGGCGCGGTGGTTCGGCTTAATTAATGCGATAAAGAGATACTCGCGAGCAAGATATTGTTGTCGCGATAACGTATGAAAATACTACCTAATGGTTACGATAATTCACCGTTCCGCGGTCGCTAATTATGCACGGGCCTAATTAGAATATTTATACATCGTGTGGCGGAGGTCGATTTCTAGAACTCCTTCTCAGCACACTTTAACTTAAACAACGCGTACATACATACGTGTATGTACGTGTTTATGTATACATAACCAGAGGCCGGTGTCTTTTTTTCTCGCTTTCATTCTTCCCCGATCTAAGCGTTCGATCGTTCAGGAAGTCGCTTTCAAAACGCTTTTTGCATCGGTTATGGACAAGTGTAAGGTCTCGCGACGGCGCACGATGTCGCTGAAGTATCGTTTCCATTGTGCGAAGCACGTGACTAATTAGGGAATGGACGGTTTGCGTGAGATCGTCGAGATACGAGGATTAAATCGTTCCTCCGCGGGTTTCTGACGCTGGAACCGGATGCTTCGCGCGTGTGATAAGGACATTTATACGGGCTTCTTCTGGGATACTTTGCGCCACTTGTAATTAGTTCACTTTCGTTACTGTTCAGTGGAACTCCTTTCAATTTTCATTGTTTAATCGAAGAACCGGAGATTTTTAGAATAACTCTTAGTCTTTATGCATTTGAGTTAACAGGAACTAATAACATTTTCATTTTATGTCTGGATGAACAGATCTCTTAGTCGACAGTGGAAGACATTCGTTGAATTTGCGTAAAGATCCGCAGTGTAATTATCGCGTGGGTCAGAACGAACGATTTCAAAGCTTTTCGTTTACAATTATTCGTGGGGAATTATTCATGCACCTGTACTGCAAGTCGATTGACATTTTACTAAATGTACTTTCTTCAGTTTGGATTACTTCTCGTTGCTAGACTGTAGTACAAAATATGCACCTAACTGTTGGATCTTGTCTAATCTACGGTCTCCTTACAGTAAATAATAAATAATTATCCGAAAACCATCGAATGGTTTTATGGTTTCAATTTTGATGGTGTTACGCGGAGATGCGAGCTCGTTGTCACCCGAGTCTCGTATCTCGATTCGGATTGTCGTCACGGCCGCGAAACAGACTCGTCTAGCTCGGCGTCAGGCCAGGAAGGCTCTCGCCTGAATGGAACGAGACACGTGGACGAAACGAGCTTGAGCTGCTGCGCTGAATCGCCTCGCTAATAGTCATCCTCGAAATTACAAGTTGATAACACGCCGCGAAAAAAAAGGTTATCTTGGCTGGAAGCGGCTAACTGAGGCAATCACCGCGAGGCAACACTTTCTTGCCCGCGGAGCTAATTTATCGGGGTTCCCCGGCAGCACGCACGCCACGATCGTTTTTCTCGATGGCCGCCGTCCGTTGATGGGCCCGATGAAAGGATCAAAAGAATTTCCCGTCGTTAATGCAACGAGATATCAAACGGGCCTAACGGGCCGACGGAGAGCCCCTCGCCAAGTCGTCATCGTTCGCTTTGGTTGTAAATTGGCTACGCGTCATTAATATCAGCCTCGGCGAATTACCACATCACCCTCGGATAACGCGCGGCCCGTACAGCCGATGAACGAGAAACGATAAATGCCAGGACGGCTAATCGACTTGCGGCGACCGCGGAGCCTTGCCTTGGAATGTTCGCGTCAGGCTTCTGTTCTGTTCTGTTTCTAGATGCTTCGACGTTGTGGACGCCACTCGCGGCTTTATGGCCCCCGATAATCTTTATCCATCGATGCGCGACTATCGAATTAGAGCCGCGATCTGGATCAACCCGATTTTTCCTGTTCATTTGATGCTTCGAACGGGGATTCGAGAGAAATGTTGAACGACTATCTGGGAATGTCACACTGATTTTACTTCACCTAATACATATCTATAAACTGGTAAATGGTTCGCTGCTAATAATCTTGATCCATTCGCGCCCTCACAAATTCAATTAAAGTCGCGTTATTTTCATTGGACTTTTCTCATATTTTTTTAAACAACTATTCAATCTGTTTCATGCAAAAGTGATGTAGCATGTGTTTGCTTGGTTCAACGTCATATTTCTAGGGTTTGATGTCATGAAATAAAATAATAATAATAAATAAGACAAACCAAAACTAGAAATTATACTTAATTATTCGTTATCCGATGATTAAATATTTTGCAGTAAACGATTCATACGTCGTTATACCAAACGACAAACCAAACATTCTTCAAATTAGAATTTTTATTTAATTACTCGTTATCCAATGATTAAATGTTTCGACTTGCACCATTTTTGCATTAAACGGTTCATTCGTCGTTGCACGCAAAGTTTAGAAAATGAAAATGTTAATATAATCAAGATTAATCTGCTTTTAATTATTGCAAAAACAATGCTACCGTTTTTCCCTTCCTCCCGCGAGCACGGGCCACGCGATCTCTAATTTCGTAAATAGAGATCAATTACCCAAGAAGTTGCTCAACCCAAAAAAAAAGAATAAAACGAAATGATCGATGCGTTGCGTCCCTCGCTGGAAGTCTAATCGCAGACGAAAACGGCCTCGCGAAACTCGGTTAATTAACGTCCAGATTATCTCGGACAGTTCGCCGCGGAATGATGGAATAGAGTAGCTTAAGGAACGCCTGAAGTTTATCGGTGGATCAGCAATTACCTTGACATTATCCGGAGGAATCGGTTAGAACGTCGGACGATAGAGTGTTATTGATAATATTTCTCGATGGGAAAACGGTAAACGTATCTGAGCTTGATCCCAGCGATCCAAGAGATCTCTTCGGAGCGCTCTCTCGCTCGCCTGCAAACCGTATCAGTTTCCGCGAACGATTCGCGAGCCTATCTGCCACGATGTGGTCCGCGGAACTGACTAATGGTGCTGGGGAACGTCAAAGATCCTCGCGGATCGATGAAAATTTATCTGAGGCTCATAGTTCAAACGCCGATGGATTTCGGTCTATTATACCCGATAGCCTGCTTCTGACTAACTTATGGCTGCCGGCGCGATAACATCTTTCCTCGAGAGATATAACTCGAACGAGAGTTTTCAAGTTTGCGATACTTAGGAGACTGGCCGGAGGCGAGAGACAGAGTAGCAATGAGGAAACTGGAATTTTTGATATTGTTGCAAATTTATACGCTCGGTATCGTCACGTAGTATTGTAGCGCGTGCGATTATTATGATAGAAGCAGCTGCTTAATGATAGCCTCGCTAACGTTGCTGCTGGCAGCAATGATTTGCTGCTCGGATAGCTTCAATCTGTGTCCATGTGTTGTATTTCGAAAGCGGTTCGCCGATTGATATCTCCTGAAGATGTTTATTACAACGAAAAAATAGGAATTGCAACAAATAGGGATGAAATTAGCGATTGCAATAAATTATAGGTGGCTACGCAAATTGTTATGCATTTCATAATACGGAAATTATAGTCGAATAGTATATCAGAATATATCAGAGTATAAAATTGAATCCTAGTGCACTGGCAGTTTTTGGATGTTTTTTGTGAATTTGTAACCAAGTCAGAGTCTGTAGCGATTTTCGTAATAGAAGATTTAAGACTTCGGTAATTATCATGAAAGTGGTTAGTAAATCTAACATTAGCGAGAACATTGAACCGATAACGTAGTTGATAGAGTCGTAAAATTGATGCCTATCTCTAACTTTAATTGGAAAATCTCACTACGCTGATTGAACGCATTCGTAACACAGAATTTTTCCAAGTGTCTTTTGTTTGCAGAATTTATAAAAGCTCCGATATCAAGAGATATAAATTGTCAATAATTGATAAGGCGGACTGGTTCCATTACCGTCCCGGATAAAATTCGTTCAGTTTGCGGTTGAATAAATGGCGGAGCCCGGGGTCGGTGCCATTTGCAGGTGTTCCACTAGCGAATGTGGATCAGATTAGACTGATTTGCGATTGCGGAGGACTCTTAATATTGCTCGGGCTTGGAGCGAACTACGGCGGTGATTGGAATCTTGATAAACGTTAAACGGTTCAGGGGTAACGCGTGAAAAACAATTAATTACATGGTGCAGATGGTATTGAGCGGTTAATTGGTATGCGTACGGCGTTTACGTGAACACGTAAGAACATGGAAATTGTAAATTTACTTCGTGGTGAATTATATATTGATTTTTCTTATACTCGAAAAGGGAAATCAAACTGCCTAGGAGAAAGTGAAAAAATGTTCTTCATCAAAAAGATTTAAAATGAACGGAACACATAAGAGCGAGAAGCAATACAGGGTTTGGGCACTAGAAAGTTAAAAAGAGAACTTTTCTTGTCATTGAAAAAATTGAATTTCGAGAAGGATTTCACATAGAGCGATTTAAATTTCATTTTTAATTGATTTCAAAATCAGAAAAGTCTAACTAACCACCTCCGAACTATTGTCGCTTCGATGGAAACTGTCGTGACAAATAAAAAAAGATGTTTTTGATCGTTTAAGCGTTTGAAATTAAGAAAAATTTACTATCAGAAAAATTAATTTCAACGAGAAATTCTACGTCGAATGAGCTGCGAAGTTTTTTGCATCGAATGTGTTGGATCCTCGACACTGTTCCAGTCAGACCATTAACACCGATGTCCGTCGGCAACAATTTTGAGTGCATCGTGAGAAAAAACTGCAAGCCCATTGCACGCACTAATCTCGCGACCACAAGTGGAGCGTCGGCAAATAACATTGCTCCATAGAATCCACGAAATCGTTTGCTCGACCGCAAGCGCTACCAGTTTTCCGCGACCGCAAGAGAAGCGACCAGAAATAGAGCGACGTCCTTTGCAACAGAGAAGATTTTTCGAAACTTGTTTCTCCCGATTGCTTTCCATATACAGCTCCAACGCGGAAGTTCAGAACAATCGTCGCGGCAATGGAAACCTTGAAACGTTAACAGGATGACTGCTATGTCGGTCATATATGAGTTACGCTATGCTCTCATCGGGCCTAGAAATCAATTTTCACTGTAATATATACGAGGAAATTAATTTTTACTGTACTGTATTAAACAAACCTAGCTTTCACTATAATCTATTCGAGGCAATTAATTTTCACTGTAATGTATTAGAGAAAATTAATGTTTGCTGTACTACATTGGAGAAAATTAATTTTGACTTTATACCATATTGGGAAATATTCATTTTTACTCTGCTATATCGGAGAAAATTAATTTTCATTGTAACACACAGGGTGTTCGCGATGATTTGCACCAGCGTTTTTCTCGTAAACAATAAACAGTAGAAATAAAGCGAAGAGGAGGAAGTTGTAGTATATTTTACTAGCAATAAGATAATGTATCTCAATTATTTCTATTTTTAATATATTTCTAGAAACAACATTTCATTTAAAAAATGAAGGTCACCTTTGTTTCTAGAAAAATATTAAAAATAAAAAAAATTGAGATGCTCTATTATATTGCTAGTAAAATATACTACAACTTTCTCCTGTTCGATTTTTTTCTAGCGTTTATTAACTATATAAAATTAACTTATACGGGATAGAATTAATAAAATTAATTCTTAGGATTGTACAATGCAGAGAGGTCAAAGCTACAGCGACCGAGAAAAATTTGATCTACCCGATTTTGGTTGCATTAATTAAACTACTCCGACTTAAGTGGAGTGTCTAAGGACTGTACTTTGGCAGTCGTGTTAATCGTTACATAAAAATACTCGAAAGAGCCCACATACCTAATAGAGGGAAAAATGCGAGTACGCGAGTTGGGCCAATTTTCCGACCACAAGTGGAGCACCTGCGCATAACGTTGGGTCCGCGAAATGGTCCAAATTGTTCGAGTGTTTTGAATTCCTCGGTGACCGCAGAGGGAGCGACCATAAGTGAAGTAACACCTTCCATTTTACCGTGCAATTGAATATTTTTTCGAAAGTATAGCCATGTTGCATGGAAATACTTCTTTTCGTGCTAAATCATTCGGTCGAGGCTTTGCGAAACGGTCTCACAGAAACCAATCTCCAGGGTGACAGATGAATTATTGCGTTGAATATGAATCGGTAGAAATGTAGATCGAGGGGCTTGCATTTTCGAGCTTCACTTTTCCTCTTGCGCGAAAACAAATCTGTTAAATGACGTGTTGGAACGAAACTCTGAATTGGAAACAATTTGATGAATGGAAATCCAAAATGGAAATAAGTAAGTCTGTTAAGCAACGAACCAAACTATGAATGAAACATAGTTTATGGTATTCTAGTTTACAGTTTATTAGATTTATTATCAGAGTGCGAATCTAAGTAAATCTGAAATATAACTAAACCTGTTAAGGAACAACGTATTTGAACGATAATTACGAATGCAACACACGTTGTTGGATGGAAATTAAAAAGAAAATGGATCCGTTAAACGGAAACGTATGTAAAAGAAAATTTTTCGCAACACTTTTTTGCAAGTGCAACTAAATCTAATTTTTTAAATGAAAAGGAGTGAAACAGTAAAACTAAATCTCTTGAACAATAACATATTTGAACGGAACTGTGAAGCAGAATATGATGACTGAAAATCCGGAAGAAATATAAGAAGATCTTTTAACATATTTGAATGAAACTGTGAGTAAAACACAGCAACAACATTAAGCAAAGCATGAACGAACCACAATTTACTAAATGAAAATCTAAAATGGAAAATAGGTGAATCTTTGAGCCTATAATAATTTGTGGTAACCGAAATGCTCGTCGAGAGCAGAGTGCAAGGAACCAGGAAAAGAGTGATCCACGGTAGCTACATATAGCGAAAAAGAAATTGCACGCGGAATAGGACGCGGCTGGCCGACGCGGCGATCCCGTGAAATCGTATTCGCGTATCGGGCCGCTATCCGATGCGTAGCATCGCGTAACGGCCCAGGAAAAAGTGCTGGAAACGAGCGTTGCATCGCGGAGGTCAGAGTTTTAGAAAGAGGCCTTAAGGTTGTTACGAGCAGCGCCGTAGTAATTACACGTTGCCCCGGCGCGATATTGCGTTACGTGCATGCATTACGCACATAGTTCGACGCGCGATGCGGCAGCGAGAAAAACGATACGTCCCGCGGCGGACGATAAATTCCGCTCGAAAGCCTTGTCGGGATGATTGCCTGGGTGAGCTGACTCGGGACGTGATAATCGACTCGGTTCCCGATTTCGGAATCGTCCGATGACTACCCGTTCCGCCATTTTATTCCTGGGTCGCTCGCGAGGCGTCCCTCAAGCCCGAAAATCAAGAATATATTCGGCCAAAATCAATTGGCCGTATATTAAATATGAAGACTATGCATATATTAGTATATTAAAATCTTTTTACCTTCCCAGCAAATATAAAATAAGAGACAGTCTGAATATTAGAACATTTATATAAATTTTTAATCGACAATTTATTTATTTTATCGAACGAAATGTTAACACTAGACCTACCACCACCGGTCAAAATGACCGGTTTCAGATTGATCATTTTACAATTATTGAAATAATAGAAATGATTTTATAAGAATTGATTGTATAAATATCTTTAGTAGAGCACGTATTATAATTGGAGTCACTCAAAGTCTAAATAAAACCAATCTTGTCATTGCTATAAGGGAATATGTAGCAGTTACTTTTAAGAATCGGTAGGTTTAGTGTTAATAAACTCTACACAAACAATTCTTTCATTCCCACACTAAAGTATCGCAAAGAATTGTTATTTTTGAGCCAAGAGCACCTGCACTTAATAAGATCATGAATATTTATACAGTTTTTTCCTGCAAAGCGTAATGAGATACTTTTTGCCCCACTGTAGATGTTTAATTTTTTGGAAACCTTGCAATAAACATTGATCGGTTCTCGAAAAAAATGATTGCAATTGTTATAAGATTTTTAGGGTAATCAACGTGTTTCTGGCTCGTTATGATTACGCCGTAGATTTTATGCATTCATAGCGCATTCATAATTGGATCGTGGTTCAATTACTGGGTTGAGTCATAAGTAACTTCCGTCACGGATGGCGAAAATTCAATGCATAATAAATGAAAAAATGCTAATGAACATTTTTCTGTTTCGTAATGACTGCTACGAGAACAAGGAAGCCGACACTTGTGACAATATCATAGTCCGAAACGAAATACAAAATGATTCGTCGCGTTCAGTGCAAACATTATATTTTTCATCTCTTGAAAATTTGTTGAAATAGGTTAATAGAATAAAATGGCAGTGTTGGCAGAGGATTCGTCTATTTAATTATTTATCATTGTGAACAAGTTAGGTGTATTTCCTAGTTTGCCGAAAAATAAAATGCATGTTTCAGAACATCAGCTCCTATCGCGATAAGGTTTTTAATTGGAAGAAAGTGTTTTCAATTTTTTCCTTTTCCGATTATTCACCGCGCACTCGAATCTTTTATTTTGTCGGAACACGGTTGATGGTGGAAAGAGAAATTTCGCGTTGCATGATTGTATCGCATCGCTAAGATATGCTCACGTCGAGATTCTAGGAATTGATGCATCGGCGAATCGAGCCGTAAAAATTTCATCGTCCGCAAAAGAAAATGGCGGCAACCGGTCACGATAGCTTCTCAGCTAATATAACGAAATCCTGCTGATAATTTCTTCCGCGCGTTTCCAGTTATTCTTTGTCTACCAAAACTGATGTTAAAAAACTTCGTTCTACACCATTTATAGTATATAAACATTGAGCTTCGATTAACTATTAAATATTAGGAGTACCACTGAACAGTCCATCGTTTTAAAAATATTTTATTTATTTCTTCTTTTGAGAAATTCGAATAAATTTCAAGTGGAAGTATTTGGACAGAACGTATTACAGTTGATTCGGAATTTTAAGAGCATATTCATCACTAGACTGCGGATCTTTATGCAAAATAAACATTCTCCTCGTCAATCACAAGTCACTGAAACCATATAAAAATTTCTTTCTATTTTTAACAATTTTAATAGATTGAAAATAACATACGGACGTTCTTAAATTGTCTTAATTTTGTTACTCTCCTGAATTATATCCACCCATTTTTGTCGTAAATGCATAAAATCCGCAATCTACTTGTCACATTTCCTGCCAGACAAAATTTCTGTTCCATACGTTCATTACGCGATAACTTGCGCAATTTCTTTCGTAAAAATGTACGATTTGCGAACAGATATTATTTTGCATCTGAAATAAATTTGCCAGGAGATACATTGCCGGGAACTCGTTAAGCGCCGAGAGATGCGTATCTCGAACATTCGTTCATCTCCGTGGTCATCCGTTTTCCAAGAAGAAGTGAATTTGAAATATATGTATCGCCCGAGGCGGTCTTTATCGCGCTCGTTAATTGGAAATCGAACTTTACGAGCGCAGATAAACCACTGTATTAACGAAGACGGTTAGGTTTCTCGTTTATACCGTCGATCTCATCACAATGACGCAATTAAAACGAACCGAGGGTACTGCCGATAGATGACGAAATGGTAAAGGGGGACACTATAGAAATGGAAGCGAGCAGACAGTGCAGAACGCGACCTTACGGAATTGTTTCTCAAACCGCGCCGAAAAAATTGCACGAAAGTGAACACAATGTAAAACAATTTCAAACTCTTTGTACCATAAAACTGTACTTTTGAGCCCAGTTTGAAATTTGATCACCAAAAATTACAACTTTTTGCAATTTTCAACTGATAAATAGGTAAGTCACTTTCTGTATGCTCGCTTTAAACGACGAAGATTCATTTAAACATTGTTCTACAATACCTGAACGCCGTGTTATCTAGCAAGTATTTTTGAGAAATACGAGAAAAAAGGAGAATTGATGTTAAAATGGATAATTGTATGGGTTCGGGTCTGCTCGGGTCGCGAATGTGAGGAACCCGCGAAAACGATCTCCGAAGGTCGATAAGGCAGTTTCGCGCTGAATAGGAGAAGAAAAAGTCAGGGGTGGACGGGGGATGGTGGTCGGGGGAGTGGCTAATACTCGTATTCAGACTTATTTCTAAAGACACCGGTAACGAGGATCGAGATAATGGATGAAAGAACGAGCGAATGCATTAATATCCGTCCTTCGAGGTAATTAATGAAATCCGAGGCGGGAAAAGAGAAGAATGGCGCGGCTCTTCCGGTCGTAAGTCTCACGTGCGCTCGGCCTTTCGAACCGGTTGATCGGATACAGTCTGGAAAACCCGGGACGAACGTTTCTCAACAGATTTTCACTTCGTTTCGAATCTTCTGTCAGCAACTCGCACATGAAATGTCGTTTTAGACTACCGTTTCATAAACCTCCGTTCAATAATAACAAAAATGAATCTAATTTTCGTTGCAAGAAACAAATGCCAAACTGTTCTGAACCGAATAATTTTCGTATTTCAATCTCGAAGATAAACAATCAACCCTTAGACAGTTAAAATTCCTGCAATGTTCTTTTACACATATACGGACACACTCCTCTACCAGGTTAAAATTAATTCTCTTATTGAAGTTAATACGAATGACTGCGGATCTTCATGCAAAATAAAAATGTTCTGCATTGATTGCGGGAAGCAGGAATAACATAAAACTAAATTTCATCCCTTAACGATTTTGTTACATCAAAGCAACATTACAACATTCTTGAATGTTTGAAATCTTTTGCTGTTTTATATTTCACCCAATCAATTTCTTCATAAATGCGTGAAGATCCGCTGTCTATGAATCATAGAGGGGTAAGGATAGACCCTTCTTTCGTCATTAATTTACCACACCACAGTGCAAGCGTTCCTTCATCTAAATACAAGAGTACGCCGGGATGGAGCTCAGCAAAGTTTCCCGGTCTCATCTCTGCAATCTGGAAGAGTCAGGGATGAAATTCTCTAAACGACATTTTATGCGCGAATGTCTGATCGAAAGCTCGCTCGACCTCGGAGAATTTGGTCGTCCGATCGAGTCTCCCGAGAGAAAATTTGCAGCAGGGCTCGAAGAAAGTCTAGAGTGTGTTCCTCGGGCAGAATTCCTCGCAAAATCGTCCGTCAAACGATTCGCTTTCACTCTCTTACGAATAACAGACGGCGAGACACGCGAGCGCCGCGCCGGCTGACCGAACGGGCGAAGCGTGCGCGCGCGCGCGTTGAGTATGTATCTAAATCACAGCTCGTGCTACTAATTACTTATAACGTTATATACCTTTCTCGATACTCTGTTACTTACCGATCACTATGTTACTTCCATTAGTCTACTATTTTTCCATGCGTGTATACATAGATACGTGAAGTGACAAACAAAAATAAAAGAGAAGAGGGACGGTCGTAGGAAGACAGTTTAGGGAATAGAGACGAAGAGAGAAGAAACTCGAAAGAACAATAAAAAGTAGAATCATTCTATGTATAAAATAACGTTAATATCTCATAGTGGTATTAAATATCGTTGATCGATGGGCGATCGTCGATCCACGGGCCGCCGATCTCACCCCTTCCCCGCCAATCGGTCGTCTTAGGAACAACAATTTCATCGAGGATCGTGGTCACCGTCGATCGACGATCCGACTAATTGATTACGTGGTATAAAAAAATAAAGGGCGTGCTTGCCTGCTTATATTATATTCACTCGTGAATTCATCGACAGAACGAGCCTAATCAATTTGACTGTCTGCGGGGCGAGTCACCGAAATGAGCACCCTCGAATTTACGAAAAGAAGGGTTGAGGGTAACTTGCTTAAGTCACGCTCTTCTCAAGGTAATCGATTTTTCGAAACCGTCAACGTTCGAGTATCTCAGAGCAACAATTATTCTACTTTTAATTAAATACGCGGCAATATCGTTGCGAAAGAGGCTACCTTGAAGTCCTGAAGGTGTCTTTTTCCCGTAAATTCAAAGGTGTCGAAATGTTCTTGCTTCGCCCCTGCAGATGTCACCAGTTCAGACTCGCGGGCATTAACAGGATCTTCGACAAGGATTCGATCAGGATCGACTAAAAAATTGAACAAGGTAGACACGTTAATTGCAACTCTTCGAGCACCAAGGTATCTAGTCTACATTCACGGCTGTGAACGGCAACTTGAAAGTCTCCGCTTGATCCTCATCATCCTCAGTGCCCGAACAGTTGACACGTAAAAACGCGAGCCGTAAGTCTGGTCTGGCGACAGGGGCGATCGTCATGGAAGCATGTGTGCTCGGTGTTGATGAATTCACGACTCGCGGCTTTGTGGACGGTTTCCTGCTTTCAGGTGATAGAATCCGCGACGGGGACGCTGGTAAAAGAAGAAGCGCCGATCTCCGCGGTTCACCGGTGTCAATCTCGGTAGCTATCTTCGCAGAACTGGTTAATTAAATATCGACGGGCCCGGAGGTGGTTCCTCGAGGTCCGTAGGCGCTAAGATTCGTTCTAGAACGCGTGGGCCTGATCGCGAGACGGGTTCAACCTATCTGACGTTGGCCCCAAAGACTCGTCGATCCCGCGATCGTTGCCATTGGTCATGGTTCGCTCTGTGCTCGGGGCTCTAACCTCGTCGATCGTAGATCGTTTCGTTCGGTGAACGAACACTCAAACGCCGGGAGAAGAACAGAAGAAGGACAGCAATGGGGGGGATAGAATAAGAGAAAGAGGGAGAGAGACAGACAGAGCGATAGATAGAGAAAAAGAGCTATAGAAGAGAGAGAGAGAGAGAGAGAGAGAGAGAGAGAGAGAGAGAGAGAAGACTCGCACCGTGTGCCCCATCCGGAGAGGAGAGGCAGCAACGACCTGATGAGTTCGACGGAGCATCGAGCGGTCTCCAAGGTCCTCCAAGTCGACTAACTAGGTGGATTGCAAGCGTTCCCCGAAGGGTCGACCGAGACCGGGAGCGACTGACTCCTGTTTGTCACAGTGGTGGTCGTGGTGGTGGTGGTCTCAGCCGACGGGCTGGGATTCCCGCTGTTCCCGTTGTTGTTCCCACTGTTCCCGGTAGCCTGTTGTTGAACGCTAGGCTTCTGCGTGACGTGGGTCTGGTAGTGCTTCGCCAGGTGAGCCTTCTGGCGGAAGCTCTTGCCGCAGAGGGAGCAGGCGAACGGTTTCTCGCCCGTGTGCGTCCGGATGTGAACGTTCACGCTGTACTTGTCCTTGAACCCTTTGCTACAGATGCTGCAGTAGTGCAGCGAGCGTTCCTTGCGCTGAACGCTGCCCGGAGAGCCACCGGAAGCACCTTGTTGCTGGCCACCGGTACCCCCTCCACTCTCCGACCCACTGTTCCCATTACTAGCCGCGTTTGCGTTGTTGTTGTTCCTATTGGTGCGTCTGCAATACTTCTTGGGGGCTTTGGCTGGGACTACCCTCGAGGGAGCCAGCTGGATCTGGTTGGTCGTCTGCTGCTGCTGCTCCACCTCCGCCCGGGAGGCTGTCTGTTGTTGCAGAACATCTTGTTGAGCTGCCGTGACGACCGTCACCGTGCTAACCTGGCCGAGGTCCGCTGGCAGAGTGATGGTACCCAGACTACCGCTGGTCGGGTCCAGCGTGTACATCACCGTGGTCGTCGCAGACACATTACAGACTGGTTCCAGGCTACAATAAGACTCCACCACTTCGTTGGCTATGCTCTTCAGCTTCTCGTAGTCACCTGGACGGTAGGTCGTCTGGTCCAACTGGGACAGCAGCAGGTCCTCGTCCGTGCAAGTGTGCATCGACTCGTCCTGCTGTTGTTGTTGCTGTTGCTGCTGTTGTTGCTGCTGTTGCTGCTGCTGTTGCTGTTGATCCGAGACGATCTGCAGCCCGGCGTTACTCGTCACCGGCATCGCTATGGAGCCCTGGTTGGCCGGCGACGAGGACGACACCACCTGGGGAGGCCCAGTGTACAGTTTCCCTTGAAGAGCGCTTCTCAGAAGGCTCTCGGCGGAGTCGCCCGCTCCAACCGCGACCGCAGCCGCAGCTGCGACCGCCGCCTCCTGCAGATTCTGGTCCGAGAGCTTCCAGTCGTTGTTGTTATCGCCGCCCGCGCAATTGCCGCTGTTCGACGAGGCCCGACCGCACAATTCTTTGCTCTCGACGAAACCGCTGTCGTCGGTCGTGTACTGCGAGGACGCCACGGAAAAGCGGTCCGGGTGAAACCTGTCGCTGACCGTCCGCGACACCTCGCTCACGTTCGTCGTCTGATCGTGATCCGGCTCGTTGGAGGCCGGCTCCATGCTCAGGATAGCGTCCAGATCCAAGTTAGGCCGCAGGGACCAGGAGTCGCTGGACGTCGGTGCTGGACTCTTGCAGCAGTCCAACGCGTCCATTGAGTTCGCCTCGTTGTTCAGCACGGTCAGAGTGTAGATAGCCCCGTCCGTGTTCTGCCTGTCGTTCGTGGAACAGCCCCGCCCGACTGTTTGATGATGGTCGTTGGATCCCTGATGAACGTTCACGGTGTCGTTCCCGTGGCTCTGAGCGTTCGCCGACCAACAGTACTTGTTCAGGTCCTCCAACAGTATGTTGCAGGTTTGCTCTTTGCTCTCATCGGTGCCCCAATAGTCGCAGTCCGACTGGTCCATCGGCGTCTGCTCGTTGCTCTGCTGCACGTTGCAGGCGTTGTGATGGGTCCGCACGTGGTGGTGGTGGTGATGATGGCCCAGGGAGCTCGTGATTGTCGAGACCGGCGGCAACGCGGTCAGGGTGTTGTTGTTCGTTTCTTTGATGAACGGCGAGCCGTGGAGGTCGCGACTGGTCTCGTGTTCCTCGTGGCTTTGCTGCAGGTAGCCCATACTTCGGCAGGTAGTGCGATGGAGGAAACTCTCCTCGTCGGACACACCGTCGGCGGACGCGCAATGCGGGGGTGGAGACACCACGAAATCGAAGAAGTCCGTCTTCGGCAGATCCTCTCCGCCCCCTCCCGGGGCGAACGCCTCCGTTAAATCCATCGAACCGTTCAAGCGGTGGGTTCTCGTGGTTGCTTCTTTATCGGGATCAGGACACCAGTGGCCTTGCTAGGCTGGCTGGCTTGGTAGCGCGGGAACGGGGAGACGTTTCAGCAGAGGATCTGGTGCCTCCTCGACCACCGCATCCTTGAACTCTCGGGATTACCTGGACAGACAGAAGCGGAGGTTCAGTGAAAGTTCAGACATTTCTATTATCGATATCAACGGCCCGACGCGATACACCCGCTACGACGTCGGGACTTTCTCCTCGGAGCACAATAGCGACTCCTGCGTTATGCCGCTCAGCAAAAAGGCTGGCGGGATAAGCTATTCGGGCCCCATGCCATGTTTCATTTTTCTTTTGGCTGCCGAGTGTTCTTTGACTAAAATACTATCCTGTAAGAATTCAGATCTTCACCCCTTCGATTTACTTTTACAAGCAAAAATGGAGCTGCAAACTATTTCGGACTAAATGCAACTAAAAACATTACACGTATTTTCGTCTAAACGTGATTCTTATTATAATCCTTCTGACCAGTAAAAATGTTTAATACACGATGCATATATATGTACCACGTAAGATTTCGTTCAGCCCAGAACGAAGTGCCATTGCCAAGGGTACGGGATCGAGCGTACAACCCCAGAAAGATTCCCGAGCCTCGAACGCGTCAAGGTCCGCGGGGGACTTGTCACCGATCCACGGAAAAAACGGGTCGGCTCAGCAGCAAAGTTGCAAAACCGTTGCCGGTAACGGGTGGAAAAATGCCGATTCGCCGTCCCTCCCCGTATCGAATCCCATAGAATCCGAGGACAATGGCGCATACCGCGCCGCCGTGTCCCAGATTTTCCAGCGTTTTCTTAGGCGACGGGCCAGCGGCAGAGCGCGCGCGCGCTCACAGTGGAATAGGATCGCTGGCTGGCGCATTAGGCCGAAGAGCAGGGCTGGCTCTCTCGCATGCTCTAGGCGTGGGAACGCACCGTGGCCGTGTATAAATTCACCACAGCCATAGCCGGCGAAGTCAGCCAGCCAGCCAGCCAGCTAGCTAGCTAGGTACAGCGATCGGGCACCACGTAGGTACCTACATACTGACTCCGGGAGTCGGAGGGAATCGAGAAAGAGAACGCTCGGCCGCCGAAGAAGGACGTCGAATCGTTGGAACGGGAGAGAAATAGACTGCCGTCTGAGGCGGTGGCACGATAGAGAACGAAACGAGGATAGATACACCGAAGACAGCCGAGCGAAAATAGAGAGCGACTGTGATAGAGAAGACGCGGATAGAGGCATGGAGAGATAGAGACCGAGACACGCCAGGAGACGACGACGCGCGACGGGGGACGCAAAGACCAGAAACTCTGTACACACGGATAACACGTCCACACAGTCGCGCGCGAGGCTGGTATGAGGCATAAGCAACGCTTGCGCAACTTCTTTTCCGCGAGCTATCATACTACAACGCACTGTACCAAATTAATGCGGCAACAGTGCAGACGCAAGCCACGCTCCGTGCGCTGGCTGCGGTTAAATGCCAGCCACGGTGTATAACAATTGATCGAGGGCCGTTGCAACGTCGGGCCTTGCTTGCTTGCTTGCTTGCTGGCTAGATAGCTAGCTAGCTCGCTCGGTGCTACAGCACCCGGATGTCCGAGGACGGAACAGTCTCTCTCCGCGTTACGAAATCGAGTCCTGGAATCGCTTGTGCACTAGATCATCCGCGCTGATCAAGCTGGCACGCCGCACACGGACGCGCGAGCCGATTTTACGGCTGTCCGGGATTGATTGGATCTTCTGGGACGGCACACTGTGCCACGCTTTTTTCGCGAAAACCCGCCAGAAATTCTGATTGCCTCGTCTAACCGGGTCAGCAATCGATTTTTTAGAAGTGTGGAGAGTGAATATAGTCTTGCGAAGTATTACGTCTGAATTCCTAAATATGCACTTTAAGAATTCGCTATTTCGCCAATTTCCAAGATAAATTATTTGTTCTGACATGGGCGATAACGTCAACCGAACTGATTGAGAATCGTCTTGAATTTGTTTGGTTTAGTCTGTCCTGTGATTTCTAAACGTGCATTTATTGTTGATAGGATAGAACCAAAAAAGAATTAAAATTATATTAAGAATTCAAGTACATACAGAACATAAATTATAACGTAAAATGTACATCATAATTTTGAAAAGAATTCATGAAGATCGATAAATTTTTCATGATTGAAGAATGAAGATGTATTTTAGGATCATTTTTAGTGTGTACAAAGGTTCACAATCTAAATAGTAATATGCATTATCATTATAATGAAATGATTATTATTATTAATAGATTTTTACTAGATTTGAAATTGATAATTTTTTATCAATTAGCCTAGACTGATGTAAATCGTTAGCCGGATAGTATTAGGTTCCTCGATTGTTTCGAGAATCGGGTGCGAACTCGCCAATTCGTCAATGCCATTAATTGTGCGACTATCTAACAGGCGATCAAGCCTGTCAAAATTGCCAACGCTATTTTAAGACGCGACGTCGCCGTATGCTTCCTGCGAGAATGAACCAGCGAGCGGGATACATAGTTTTGATTAATGTCTTGTGCCATTGTCAATTACATAATCGTGCGATGGTTGGGAAATAATTGGTCGCGAAATTTAGGACAAGAAGAACGGACCAGGTAGAAGGAGCAAGCATGCTGTAGTCGTTCCAAAGAAATAAACTTAGACTGCGAAATAGTTATTTAGTAGAAAGTAGTTGAACGTTTCAGTAGAGAAAATTTCGTTTACTTTCAATAATTCTATTTGTCAGAAATTACAAATCAACTTTTCTGAACTCTGTTTCGGTATTTTTATTTTAGTGTTAATATTTTTATCGAAAATAAAACATGTACAATATGTGTAAGCGCTTCAGAATCTCACACATATCATATGGACTACAAGTTATTTGTTTCTTTTGCATAACATTTTCTTTCTAATTTATATTTTCATTTTTATCTCTCACTTTTAATGAGTATGAGTATGAAAATATCCGTCAACATATCAAATTAATTTTAATGTCGAATCAAGCTGATAAAATCAAGCAAAAATAAAAGCCATCCCCGAAGTATGGCAATATACTAACAGCGCTGCACGTGAGTCAGGTTGGGAAAAGCCAGACACCACGTCAGAGACAAATGAGCGCCTTAATACATTAACAAACAATTCTGGAGCTTTAAACGCAACAATAGTCTCTCGAACAGCATGTCTGAATATTGATCACTGTATATTATCATTCTTGTTACCGGTTAGTATTTTCCATTACGAGTACGTATGTTGGTACTACCCGTTCGTTTCTCTCAGTACGCAGATCGCAATCGCTATGATAACTCATCGATGATCTTTTAATGTCGATTAAACGTACATACGTGGCTTGACATTTACAATCGCACATACAGTTCTCGTAATTGCGATCTAATTCGTTTCTATGTACAGATCGGATCTCCATTTTATAGCGTTGCGTCTTTAACCGAAGAGTTCAACGATCCTCTTATGCCGATGAAAATTTGTAATTGGTAGACTTTTATGCATTTATGCCAAAAATGGGTACGTACAATTTAATGCAGTGAACACATTAAACAGATTAACTTCGGTGTATTAGTTTCAGCTTAATCAGATAATTATAAAAATGAAATTTGTATTTGTGTCATTGTATGATACAAATGTGTTTGTAGAAAATGGTTTATTTAGTATCATTGTATGTATTATATTATCATTTGAAAATCTAAAATTATTTGAATTTCTTTTCTACTATTGCAGGCTTGATAAATAAGATATTTTCCATTTTGTTCGATGATCGTTTGCCAAAAAGAATAAATAAGAAAATATTTTATTGATTACAGTTCATCCCTTGAATAAATAAATTGGGTTTTATACTTTACCTTAAAATACCGAAATTACTTTCTTGCCAACCCAATAAAATTTTGAAATTATCTATACACTTTTGTTGGTTATACAAGGGTAATGTCTTAATTCCGTCTTATACTATACTCGGTAATTAATCCAATTTAACAAATCCAGCCATAAAAAGCCACCGCAGAGCGGTCGCAGCGAAAGGTGAGACATCGGCTTGTTAGCCGTTGTTAATGGACTCTTGTTAACCCGGATCCAACAAATTGCTTGAAAATATGTACTTCTCCCCAATTAAGCAGAGCATCCAATCGATGCCCGATTCCGTTTCCAGTTGCTTGATCGCTTCATTAAAACGTCTCGATCGGGGCTCGCCGAACAAGAAAAACCAGACGCGTCGAAAGAAAAAAGAAATGTCGAAACCGGAAATTCGACGACGACAACGACGACGACGACCGGGCCGAGAAGCGGGAAAAGCGGTAGCAGGTGTCGATCGACGAACCGCAAAAAGGGTTATGAATTCGGAGAAACCGTGGCGGTTATCGGTTCTCGTTAGCCAATTTCGTTGTCGGTTGTTTCCGCCGCGCCGCGCCGCAGAACCGCTCGCCCCGGAATCAGACAGTTAAAACTCGTTCGTTCGAAACTTTTTTACTTCGTGAAATCGGTTGCGAGATCGAGGCGATCGGTCGAACTTCACGATTCGACCGGGTCCAGTTGGCTCCGGGCGATCCGGTCCACAAATCGATCGCAAGTTGCTGAAACTTCGGCCATCGATCGTTACCTCTTCCACTTTCCTATCGGCGCGCTTCGAAACTAGATCGCTCGTTGCGCAAGCCGCTCGGCTTCGTGAAGGAAAATCGGTCGCAGAGGCGGGGGAGGCCGGGGGGTGTACTCCATTGTACCCTTTCATCGCTCCGGGGACGATCGACGATCGATCGGGTACCGACGGATCACGGACGAGTCCGTTTTGTCGCAAGGATCTATCCTTTTTCTAGAACACGCTACACTTCTGACCGATTCGGCCGTTCGTCACTGTCAACCCTTCGCTGGTTACTAGCGGTTACGCGAAATCATGATGATATGATCAGGGCTAATTAGTTCCGGGTACAATAGTGTTTTGTTGGAATATACAATGTTCCGGCATTAATCAGAAAAGTATCACAGATAAAATGTTTCATCAAAACATAACTAAACACAAAATAGTGTTGTCCATTTCTTTTATTTATAGTTTCATGTTGCATAAACTGCAAGGTTGTTAGTAGACTGCGGTTGTTTATGCAATTTTCACTGTTTGTAAACAAATTATAAGAAAGTGGAATAAAATAGAATCTTATTTTCCGTGGTATAGTAGCCTTTTTAGATCTGAAATATATTAAAATCGCACTTAATTCTGTCATATTTTATATCCTAGCATTTTTTGAAAATTTCCGAAAGCAATAATTGCATAGAGATCCGCAGTCTATTATGCGGCCTGAAAATTATTTTTATTTCAATAAGTTATGCTCAATTAAAATTTAATTTCAAATAATATAATCATATATTGTATAGTTTCATAGTTTGCAATGTATATGCTATATAAATTTCATATGTTTTCAAGCAATAAATAAACAATAATAACGTACCACTTTATTTGTTTGATAAGTTTGGTTTCCTTGATGAAATTTTGCAGGTCATTTATTTTTTTATAATATCATTAAGGTTGTATATCAATATTTTGATTAGATAATTGATTCTTGGATAATTTGAATAATTCATATTGCTATGAATAGAATGTACTGAACTTTTCAATGGCACATATAATAATTTTATTCTTGGTGATTTTCTCTTCAAATTAATTTTGTAATTATTTTACTGGAATGGAACCAATACCACAGTATCTTTAAATGGTTTAAACATTTTCACTGTTTTGTATTTGATCTAATTTTTACTATAAATTATCGGTTTCCAACCTGGGAACCACTTTCCTTGGGATTCACTTTTTGTAATAAAGTTTTTATTATTTAAAACGTGTCTATATTATTATATCTATTAAATAAAATAAAAGGTACGGAGGCGCGGTAAGTTTTCTAGGTAGAAATTGTATCGGTTCGCTTTCAAGAACATTAACTATTTCGTAGTTTCGGTACGGGTAAGGTGTTATTTGTGTTCCAACGTGAGAACAATATTTATAGCTGCCAGCGCCACTGGCAGCCGAGAAAAGTGTGGTTTGTTCGCAGCAGCAGCGACGCAAAAAGCAAAAGAATAACTCAAACTATCCTTGACATTTAGCTGAGTTAGTAAGTTACTGACAGGCCAATCTTCCGTTTGCCGTTGCTGCAATAACGCTCCTTCGTGAAAGATCGTGGCTACATTTTTCTTTGTCACGAACCTCGTGCTGGTATCACCCTTGTCACTTTTTCCGAGGGGAATCGTTATTGAAATATTTACGGTGCTAGTTATTCTCCGAGACATTTGTTTATGAAACAACTTGGGGAATAAATAATGAATCTTGTCTTCTTTACTTAATATAATAAGTACACTGCGGATTTCTGTGCAAAATAAACATATTCTTTGTCACTTACAAGAGATGCGGGAACCGCACAAAAATTCCTTCGTATCTTTAACAATTGTAATAAACTGAACATAACATATGGATGTCCTTGAATTGTCTTAATGTTTTCATAAATGCATAACATCCGCAGTCTAATAAGAATTAATTGGCAGGAGATTGCAACGCATACAGGGTGTCCCGTTTAAAGCGACAAGGTTGAATATCTCAGTTGATGATACTAAAAAATGTTCCGGACAAAAGTTAAACGGTATCAGGGAGCACGCTTTCACGTACCGTTGAGTGTTGACAAGAAGCTCCCCGGAGGGGCACAGTGGCAAGGGGGGTCTATCGTTCTGCATAGCAGTAGTAGTGTGCGCGTGACGCTTCGGCCAATAGAAGGCGCGCCCCTTCCAAGCCAACCAATCGGGCGCGCATTCTTGCCTACGTCACCGCATTCCTGCCAGGGAGCTTCTTGTCAGCACTCAACAGTAGACGTCTTTTTCCTGTGTGGACGCGTAGAGATCATATGAAGGTCAACTTTGTTTTTCAAAGGGAATCGTATGTTCTTAATGCATTATCCAATACTACTCGTTATTCCCTACGTAAAAGTACTATATTTTGATTTCAATGATGAGTACAGGAGTTAGTACTGTACAGATCTCAGAACTGGCTTTTCTGGTATCAGTATGAAAATAAGAAGAGACAAAGGGGGTCACAAGGGGTGAGAATAATCGAACACATTGGTTAAATTGAAAATTTCAAAATTAATTACCGTTGATGCAGAATTTTCAAATCCATTTTCTCGAAAATGTCAACTGGAAAAAAGATTGATTCCATACTTCCGACTTATTCTATCATGTAGAATTACTCCCTCGACAGTTGTACCACGAATACTGGGCTATACGTGCATAAATGAAATTATAATGCAGAAGAAGACGAAACACCATCCTAGATCCTTTCCGTGCATCTGCTTAGCGAACGCAGAAAGATTCAAACTTGTGAATGGGAGCAAAAAGTGTGAAATGTCGTTCGAGAAGAGCCTCGACGTATCTAGAATGAGGATGCCAATAAAGAAAAGAAGATCCGAAGGAGGACAGAAGGGGTTGAGCAGGAGCCGGGCCTCTTTGCCACCAAGAATTCGCAAAGAGCGGTGTAGTCGGTCGCGAAACTGGGACCACGTCATCCTTCGGGACGAGAGACCCGGCAATTTGGCCGTTCGGCTGCGGTGAACACGATTCTGTGGCGTTCTTCGAAGTGGAAGGAAATCGACGCCGGATACAAGACGCGGCGAATTATCTCTTCACGCTTGAGCCCTGTCGAAAACGTTGCCGGGTAATTACCGGGGCCACGATGATATCCGGCTTGATATTTGAATTCGGGCCCGTTCCCGCTTCTTCGGCCGCGTTCCGGCCCCTCTGACCCCATTACCACGGGGCAATGCTTGCTCTCTCTCTCTCTCTCTCTCTCTCTCTCTTTTTCTCTCGTTCTCCTACTCTCTTCTTGTCTCTCTTTGCTCCCGCAGCTTTTTTCGACACTTTGCGCGTGCCTCTCGGCCGACTCAATTTTCGGCGAGAATTCGTCTGACTGACACAGTGACGCCACGCGCATTTCGTCGGGCTCGTTTATGGTCGGTTTTACGGTGCCCGTTTCACTTCGGTCTCGTTTCGACCGCTGATGTGGAACGGGACCGCGCCCGGATATTTTATTCGTTCATTTTCGGACAACGCTGCTCACGTTTATCGCCTCGGGGAAGTCGTACAAGCTGTCCGGCCACGGTTTCGCGCGGTCGCCGTTCTCTGCAAATTTTCAAAACAATTTTTATCTCGCTTGAAAATCCGCTGCCGTCAGCCAGTTTACACCAGAAAACTTTTCTCTTAAGCCGTTCAATTAAAAAGTTTACATTGGGACATCGGCGTCCGACATTTCGTTGTTCCATCGTGGCTAACGCTTCAATCATTTTTACGTGTATCGTCAGCAATTACGATCGTCCACGTTAACCCTCGGACGACGACCAGTTTTTACTACTTTGTGACCATTCACTGTTTTATTTGTCAAGCTTTTTAAACATATTTTTAGTGGTACTTCTTGTGGACAAGTTAGTCTTTCTATTCGTCTCATTAATTCGTCAGGAATTGAATAATTGAATGACGATTTTTGTACTCTGGGTCAAAATAGATCCAAACTCCGCTGTCCGCTGTTGAAGCGACTGTTCCTGTTGATTTATCTGGTTGCTAAATTAATGTCTTTATTGGTGAATACCCGTTTAAATGATACAAATTTGTCAGATGTCACAGAAGAAGTAGATTTCGCGGTAACACATCGGAACTCTTGTGTTCCGACGATGTGTAATACAAATGGATGATGTACGGAGAATGTGCCTACAGAAGTTTCGATTTCTACGAGCGAAAGGAGCCGCAGCAATTGCAATCGATAACGCTCGACGCAGTAGATTGTTTTACATAATAGAAAATCAGTATACTCAACGGGCCGGGCACGATAAATGCATCCTCAACGCGCGTTGAAATCACCCGAGCACCGATGATACTATTATACCACGCGTTGAAATCACCGAGCAACCGTCCGCATTCGCATTTCGTCGGGAAGTCCATTATACTGTACGACAGGTGGCTAAATTGTCCATTTCAATCTCTCATTACATTAATTACAATCCTCCATCGATACTCAAGGTGTTGCAGCTAGAAATTTTCTTTTAGACCTGTACAAATCTCCCTCGTGGATCTGTACCGATACTTTCAAATGATTTCGAAAATGTTTACTCTGCCGTGTTCGTGGAATGTTGGTTTTGTGGGTGTACGAGCTGATCAATTTGTTAAGCTGTTATTGCTTTATGAAATCGACCATATAACTGTTTTTGTGATTATGTTCTTTTTAGAAATTCAATCGATCTTAACACGGTCTTTAGTTTCATTTCTGTACTTTAGTGCTTTTTTCAGTCTAGTATCATATAAATAGGTTGCATTTTATTTATTAAATCTTTTGTACCGTATCTTATTTGTTATTTGTAATTTGTGCATGGTATACATGCACAAATATATTTTCAATTTTATTACTAGACTTCGGATTTGTGATAAAATGTAAGTGGTGCAATGCAGAACTTAGATAATATTAGAAGAATTTATGAATATTGACTATTTTTGACTATTATTAGAATTATTCAAACGAGAAAAGTACATTTTTCTCTCATATCTGTTCCTCAGAATTGATTTAGACAAATTTTATTTTATTATGTTTTAGCATAATGGCGTCTTCGTCTATAATATACAAAGAATCAGTGATTAAATTATCCAATTATTAGAGTCAAAGTGCGAAAAATATATTTTTCGATAACATGATGAATAATTTTGTCCACGGTTCTGCTGAATGCATGTTTGCAATTTTCATAATCGAATGTAACTTTCATAATTTCGTGACCCACTGTATTTAAAAATGTCTGCTAATAGCTTTATAAGAATGAATAAAGTATATCCAGCTCGATTTTCAGCTCACTATTTCTCAAATTACATTTTACTTTGAAAAGAAACTTCTAAGACCTGTCGTTACTAAATTTTGCATTCTCCACTACAATCGCATTACATCCTTAAGTATAACGGCCATTACTTTTGCCCACACCTAATAGAATCCAGCTCGAAACCCCGTGGGGAAAGCCTGGTGAAGAAGTCTTTAGAGTCTTTAGAGTCAGCGCAATTACAAAGTCCAGAAGAACTGCGAGCGGAGACTTCAATGGAACCGATGACGATTTTTGCGAGGTATGTCCGGGGACCGTTAGAAAGATCGTCGGAAGAATGCTGGGACCGCGGGACGCTCTATATCCTCCGGACGTTTTGTCGCGATTCGAATTCGCAATCGGTGGGGCGCGCGTTTGTCACGGCCACGGTTTGCCGAGTTTTTCGCGGATGGCGGCGTGGCGCACAGTGGAGTCGCAGCCTCGCAAACCTGGCAGACACTCGAAATATGAAAATTCAAGAATTCTAATAAATAAATTATAGTTGAGAATATGCTCTTGGAGAATCAGTAAAAAATAACAATGTTGAAAGGCCAAGTTCGGTGTCATTTGAGCTCAAAATTGATCATTGCTATTGAGTCTAGTTATGGAGTGAACAATAGTTTCTTTTTTTAAGTAGGCGACAATATTTACCAACCACATTCATGTGGCTTGTTCGTCTACTGGTATTTAGAAAATATTGTAATATTTAGTTACAGTGAACTTTTTGTTACCTTGAAAAAATAATAAAATTTGTATACATTCCCAAGGATTTTATTATGCTCCCAGTGTGCCCCAGACAATTTTTTTTCTTTGCAAAATGTCGAGAATTTATCTAACTATAATGTTAAAAAAGAAAAAGTTGCAACTTTTTTGCACTTTTTGAGAAATTTAATTTTTTTACGTGCGGTATACCATTGCGATAAAGCGTGTTTTCTGATGGAAATTAATAATTATATTAATATTTGCTTATTCGAAAGTTTCGTGATCTACATATTTAGTATTAAAATAATAAATTACATTATCTCAACATAAGTTATATGCAAAAATAATTTGTACCTGCTTTTTGGTGGAAGCACTCCATTATCACGATTTTACAAGGGTTTCCGATAATTTAATCTGGGGAAAAAAATTTGTTTCTACAGAAAATAAAGATTACTTTGATTTTTTAAATATCAAAATGCATTTTTGATTTCATAAAAATATAGCTGGCGTTAAGACGAATTCAACGACCTACTACATGTATTATGATCTTGAGCTTATAAATAACGATAAAATAGTTTTTTTCCGACTTTTCGGCGGAAATGGCTCTGTCCGGTGGCTACCGGTTCCCAGTAATTACCATCTCGTCCCACGGGTGTCAAGACGTTTTCAAAACTGGACCTCATTTGCGGGACGTCGGCGTAGGGACGAGGCTACAGACAACTTAAGCCGATAAATCGGTGCTACGCTGTGCCGGGACTCTGATTAACCGGCTTAATCGGGATCGTGACAACCGATTAAATTCAGATGGGGACGGCTGGACACCTGGCGGGATATTATTAAAATCGTATTCATTTTGGGGATTACCGATCGCCGCGAGCACCGTGGTCAAGATACCCCTGTTCTTCTCGAACGTTATGGCAGTCTGCTTCATTCTGCATTCAGCGTGGACGGAAAAAAACTTCTCAGAAATTGAATGCCGTTTCTAGATGTCGGGTACCTCAACCTTTGACCCTGAGAGGCTTCTTTAAGTTGTTCAAAATATTTTTCTTGGAAAACTTGATTATACATACAGTGGGCCACGAAAGTATTCGAACGCCCTTTAAAACAGAATAACTTTTTTATAATTGGACCAAACGACCTGATTTTTAACATCAATTAGATACATTGGTTTATGAAAAGCGGCCCGTAGACGATTAATATCGTCAATACAGGGTGTCCCAAAATTCCTTCAACAGCTGGAAATGGGAAGTTCCTGAGATCACTTGAAGCAACATTTTCCTTTGCAAAAATGTTATCCGCGGCTTTGTTTAGGAGCTATTAACGAAAAACACGGACCAATCAGAGTGCGACCTAGACGCGAGTTGACACAGTCGGCCAATAGACAGTTGGCGCGCCGGGCAGGCTGTGCCAACTCGCGTCTAGGTCGCACTCTGATTGGTCCGTGTTTTTCGTTAATAGCTCCTAAACAGAGCCGCGGATTACATTTTTGCCAAGGAAAATGTTGCTTCAAATGATCTCAGGAACCTCCCATTTCCGGCTGTTGAAGGAATTTTGGGACACCCTGTATATGGCACAATATATTGCGCAATAATATCGCTGGCTCACCCACACGAGACAATATTATTATTATTGCCCAATGAGTTAGTGCATGACTGATGATACTGCAGTTAACATGTGGAATAAAAAGAAAGCAAGTTGTGTGACCATTGCATTAGATATAGCTTTAAAAAACAAGGAAAAAAAGAAGCGTAGGTGGATGAAGGAATAGTTTAAAAAAAGCAGATGTTCGTATTGTTAATTTTTTTTTATCCCGTTGCTATACTCTTTACTCTCGATGTTCCATAAAGCAAGTAAGCTCTGATACACCTCGATACAGTCTATAAACTGAATTTTCTTTCTTCCTCTTTTTTCTTCGTTTACTTAAAAATTCAATGTTCACTTTGCGACTGAGAAGATAGAACTGAGCCAATATTGCGCAATATTACCCACAGACGAAGCAATATTTACGAGATTGCACAATGAAAAATGAAACTCTTTTTGATTGACTCAATATATTGCGCAATCTTTGAATTTGATTTACAGACGATCAATATTATTGTACAATATCAATTATTGTGCAATTTATTGACGATAATATTGATCGTCTAGGGGCCGCTTAATATTATACAGGGTGTCTCACCTGATTTTGACATCTTGACGTTAGCGTTTACTTATGCAACGTCTTAGTACGACCGCAATGGTATTTTAGAGTTATTTAAATTGAAATATCTCCGGAACTACTAACTTTTCGACATACATAGGTTAGTACTTTTTTTATAACGAATGTCCAGCTGCATCGATTGATGTATTCAAAAATACCTCATTCCATTAAAAAAAAAAAGTTAACCTTTATACGACCTTTACGCGTCCACTCACGAAAAAACTAATAACATCAAAATATGCTCCACTCGACACCATTCAAGCCTATGCTGAAAGATTTTTTGCTACGAGTAACAATAGCGAGGAAATCAAGATGTCAAAATCAGGTGAGACACCCTGTCTAATACAACATTCATCATGCAGTACAATTTTCGGGCTGCTCGGGAAAACAGACGAGGAGATCACCCTGAGCTCGACAGAAGCGAGCTGCAGGCGGTACACGAGTCCCATCACTACTGTGCACCTCGAATTCATCCAGTGATCGTTTTTTTTGCCCGGCAGAAACGACACCGTTAGATTTTAGCCGGCTCAACGTGTGGCTTCACGGTGCTCTGTGTATCTGACCAGCCGACTCCGTTTCTCATTTCTCCGCGTGGTCGTTTCGGTCGCGTGTTCTGTATTACAGTTAAGGGTGCCGATCCAACTCGAGCGAGAGTGTGGTGGCACACTCACACACCGCTAGATACTGTATACGTATACAAGGTTGCAAGGGTCCAGCCCGCGTGACTAATCACGTCTCGCTAATGCACATTTGGGGGCCCTACGTAGTCAGAATCGATAGATAAAAGATCAATCTAGCGCTGGAGCTTGTGAAAGTGGTCTACTTTTGCGTTTCCGAGGCGTAATTTGCATTATTCGGCAGCTTGTAGCGCAGCGGCGAGAAGCACTGGCGGCGCGACAGTGCTGCCACTGTCAAGAGACATACATTTTCTTAAATATCGAGAGAAGTAGGATCTTTATAGAAAAGGTTGGAAGCTCCAGCGCTAGCGGGGACACATACAATGTCAATGCAACGATTATTATGTTAAACCATACCTATTTAAAACAGCAGTTCGTCACGCCGCAGAAATACACCTCAAAAGGATTCGTTCTGTGAAAGTACAGCTTCGGCATTTTTTCCGCTACGAGCGCTTACGTCTGTTTCACATCATTCAGTCACGACAGTCACCCGGATTCAGTCACTGTATCGGTAAAACAGAGAATGAGAAGTGTTGCCGGTAACTTATATGGTTATACGGCTGACGATGATGCTACGTTGGTGATCTCGAGTGAGAGTGTGTGGCGCACACTCACCGCTCGGGCAGCGCGTACGTGTGCCTAGGCGCGTTGTGCAATGGTCCAGCCCGTGACTAATCACGTCTCGCTAATGCACATTTGGGGGCCCTACGTAGTCAGAATCGATAGATAAAAGGTCAATCTAGCGCTGGAGCTTGCGAAAATGATCTACTTTTGCGTTTCCGAGGCGTAATTTACATTCTTCGGCAGCTTGATATCCGCCCGGGAGGCTCTGCAGGCACGACTCCGTGCCGCGCGAGGCACTCACACACTCACCGCTCGGGCAGCGCGTACGTGTGCCTAGGCGCGTTGTGCAATGGTCCAGCCCGTGACTAATCACGTCTCGCTAATGCACATTTGGGGGCCCTACGTAGTCAGAATCGATAGATAAAAGATCAATCTAGCGCTGGAGCTTGCGAAAATGATCTACTTTTGCGTTTTCGAAGCGTAATTTACATTATTCGGCAGCTTGATATCCGCCCGGGAGGCTCTGCAGGCACGACTCCGTGCCGCGCGAGGCACTCACACACTCACCGCTCGGGCAGCGCGTACGTGTGCCTAGGCGCGTTGTGCAATGGTCCAGCCCGTGACTAATCACGTCTCGCTAATGCACATTTGGGGGCCCTACGTAGTCAGAATCGATAGATAAAAGATCAATCTAGCGCTGGAGCTTGCGAAAATGATCTACTTTTGCGTTTCCGAGGCGTAATTTACATTATTCGGCATCTTGATATCTGCCCGGGAGGCTCTGTAAGCAGGCGTGATGAAACCTGACTTACCGGCAACATTTCTGATGCAGTGTCCCGTTGGCGCTGCTGTATTTCTCGACATTCAACTGTAGAAATTGTATCCAGCTCCCCTACTGGACGGAGCTCAAACTAATTTCGAGGTCAAATCTGGATCGGGTACAAGCTGCCGAATAATGCAAATTACGCCTCGGAAACGCAAAAGTAGACCACTTTCACAAGCTCCAGCGCTAGATTGATCTTTTATCTATCGATTCTGACTACGTAGGGCCCCCAAATGTGCATTAGCGAGACGTGATTAGTCACGCGGGCTGGACCCTTGCAACCTTGTATACGTATACAGTATCTAGCGGTGTGTGAGTGTGCCACCACACTCTCGCTCGAGTTGGATCGGCACCCTTAAGGGTGCCGATCCAACTCGAGCGAGAGTGTGGTGGCACACTCACACACCGCTAGATAGTGTATACGTATACGTGACCTCGAAATTAGTTTGAGCTCCGTCCAGTAGGGGAGCTGGATACAATTTCTACAGTTGAATGTCGAGAAGTACAGCAGCGCCAACGGGACACTGCATCAGAAATGTTGCCGGTAAGTCAGGTTTCATCACGCCTGCTTACAGAGCCTCCCGGGCAGATATCAAGCTGCCGAATAATGTAAATTACGCCTCGGAAACGCAAAAGTAGACCACTTTCGCAAGCTCCAGCGCTAGATTGATCTTTTATCTATCGATTCTGACTACGTAGGGCCCCTAAATGTGCATTAGCGAGACGTGATTAGTCACGGGCTGGACCATCGCGCAACGCGCCTAGGCACACGTACGCGCTGCCCGAGCGGTGAGTGTGTGAGTGCCTCGCGCGGTACGGTGTCGTGCCTGCAGCGCCTCCCGGGCAGATATCAAGCTGCCGAATAATGTAAATTACGCCTCGGAAACGCAAAAGTAGACCACTTTCGCAAGCTCCAGCGCTAGATTGATCTTTTATCTATCGATTCTGACTACGTAGGGCCCCTAAATGTGCATTAGCGAGACGTGATTAGTCACGGGCTGGACCATTGCACAACGCGCCTAGGCACACGTACGCGCTGCCCGAGCGGTGAGTGTGTGAGTGCCTCGCGCGGCACGGAGTCGTGCCTGCAGAGCCACCCGGGCGGATATCAAGCTGCCGAATAATGTAAATTACGCTTCGAAAACGCAAAAGTAGATCATTTTCGCAAGCTCCAGCGCTAGATTGATCTTTTATCTATCGATTCTGACTACGTAGGGCCCCCAAATGTGCATTAGCGAGACGTGATTAGTCACGGGCTGGACCATTGCACAACGCGCCTAGGCACACGTACGCGCTGCCCGAGCGGTGAGTGTGTGAGTGCCTCGCGCGGCACGGAGTCGTGCCTGCAGAGCCACCCGGGCGGATATCAAGCTGCCGAATAATGTAAATTACGCTTCGAAAACGCAAAAGTAGATCATTTTCGCAAGCTCCAGCGCTAGATTGATCTTTTATCTATCGATTCTGACTACGTAGGGCCCCCAAATGTGCATTAGCGAGACGTGATTAGTCACGGGCTGGACCATTGCACAACGCGCCTAGGCACACGTACGCGCTGCCCGAGCGGTGAGTGTGTGAGTGCCTCGCGCGGCACGGAGTCGTGCCTGCAGAGCCACCCGGGCGGATATCAAGCTGCCGAATAATGTAAATTACGCTTCGAAAACGCAAAAGTAGATCATTTTCGCAAGCTCCAGCGCTAGATTGATCTTTTATCTATCGATTCTGACTACGTAGGGCCCCCAAATGTGCATTAGCGAGACGTGATTAGTCACGGGCTGGACCATTGCACAACGCGCCTAGGCACACGTACGCGCTGCCCGAGCGGTGAGTGTGCGCCACACACTCTCACTCGAGATCACCAACGTAGCATCATCGTCAGCCGTATAACCATATAAGTTACCGGCAACACTTCTCATTCTCTGTTTTACCGATACAGTGACTGAATCCGGGTGACTGTCGTGACTGAATGATGTGAAACAGACGTAAGCGCTCGTAGCGGAAAAAATGCCGAAGCTGTACTTTCACAGAACGAATCCTTTTGAGGTGTATTTCTGCGGCGTGACGAACTGCTGTTTTAAATAGGTATGGTTTAACATAATAATCGTTGCATTGACATTGTATGTGTCCCCGCTAGCGCTGGAGCTTCCAACCTTTTCTATAAAGATCCTACTTCTCTCGATATTTAAGAAAATGTATGTCTCTTGACAGTGGCAGCACTGTCGCGCCGCCAGTGCTTCTCGCCGCTGCGCTACAAGCTGCCGAATAATGCAAATTACGCCTCGAAAACGCAAAAGTAGATCATTTTCGCAAGCTCCAGCGCTAGATTGATCTTTTATCTATCGATTCTGACTACGTAGGACCCCCAAATGTGCATTAGCGAGACGTGATTCGTCACGCGGGCTGAACCCTTGCAACCTTGTATACGTATACACTATCTAGCGGTGTGTGAGTGTGCCACCACACTCTCGCTCGAGTTGGATCGGCACCCTTAATACTTGTCGGTGGTGAACAAGAGGAACACGGTCGCCTCGGCGAATTCGCCGCGATTTCTCTTAAGGGTGCCGATCCAACTCGAGCGAGAGTGTGGTGGCACACTCACACACCGCTAGATAGTGTATACGTATACAAGGTTGCAAGGGTTCAGCCCGCGTGACGAATCACGTCTCGCTAATGCACATTTGGGGGTCCTACGTAGTCAGAATCGATAGATAAAAGATCAATCTAGCGCTGGAGCTTGCGAAAATGATCTACTTTTGCGTTTTCGAGGCGTAATTTGCATTATTCGGCAGCTTGTAGCGCAGCGGCGAGAAGCACTGGCGGCGCGACAGTGCTGCCACTGTCAAGAGACATACATTTTCTTAAATATCGAGAGAAGTAGGATCTTTATAGAAAAGGTTGGAAGCTCCAGCGCTAGCGGGGACACATACAATGTCAATGCAACGATTATTATGTTAAACCATACCTATTTAAAACAGCAGTTCGTCACGCCGCAGAAATACACCTCAAAAGGATTCGTTCTGTGAAAGTACAGCTTCGGCATTTTTTCCGCTACGAGCGCTTACGTCTGTTTCACATCATTCAGTCACGACAGTCACCCGGATTCAGTCACTGTATCGGTAAAACAGAGAATGAGAAGTGTTGCCGGTAACTTATATGGTTATACGGCTGACGATGATGCTACGTTGGTGATCTCGAGTGAGAGTGTGTGGCGCACACTCACCGCTCGGGCAGCGCGTACGTGTGCCTAGGCGCGTTGTGCAATGGTCCAGCCCGTGACTAATCACGTCTCGCTAATGCACATTTGGGGGCCCTACGTAGTCAGAATCGATAGATAAAAGATCAATCTAGCGCTGGAGCTTGCGAAAATGATCTACTTTTGCGTTTTCGAAGCGTAATTTACATTATTCGGCAGCTTGATATCCGCCCGGGTGGCTCTGCAGGCACGACTCCGTGCCGCGCGAGGCACTCACACACTCACCGCTCGGGCAGCGCGTACGTGTGCCTAGGCGCGTTGTGCAATGGTCCAGCCCGTGACTAATCACGTCTCGCTAATGCACATTTGGGGGCCCTACGTAGTCAGAATCGATAGATAAAAGATCAATCTAGCGCTGGAGCTTGCGAAAATGATCTACTTTTGCGTTTTCGAAGCGTAATTTACATTATTCGGCAGCTTGATATCCGCCCGGGTGGCTCTGCAGGCACGACTCCGTGCCGCGCGAGGCACTCACACACTCACCGCTCGGGCAGCGCGTACGTGTGCCTAGGCGCGTTGTGCAATGGTCCAGCCCGTGACTAATCACGTCTCGCTAATGCACATTTAGGGGCCCTACGTAGTCAGAATCGATAGATAAAAGATCAATCTAGCGCTGGAGCTTGCGAAAGTGGTCTACTTTTGCGTTTCCGAGGCGTAATTTACATTATTCGGCAGCTTGATATCTGCCCGGGAGGCGCTGCAGGCACGACACCGTACCGCGCGAGGCACTCACACACTCACCGCTCGGGCAGCGCGTACGTGTGCCTAGGCGCGTTGCGCGATGGTCCAGCCCGTGACTAATCACGTCTCGCTAATGCACATTTAGGGGCCCTACGTAGTCAGAATCGATAGATAAAAGATCAATCTAGCGCTGGAGCTTGCGAAAGTGGTCTACTTTTGCGTTTCCGAGGCGTAATTTACATTATTCGGCAGCTTGATATCTGCCCGGGAGGCTCTGTAAGCAGGCGTGATGAAACCTGACTTACCGGCAACATTTCTGATGCAGTGTCCCGTTGGCGCTGCTGTACTTCTCGACATTCAACTGTAGAAATTGTATCCAGCTCCCCTACTGGACGGAGCTCAAACTAATTTCGAGGTCACGTATACGTATACACTATCTAGCGGTGTGTGAGTGTGCCACCACACTCTCGCTCGAGTTGGATCGGCACCCTTAATAAGCGAGTATTGTGCGGGGATCGTTGTTTCACGGGGACGACGCGGCACGAAAAGCGCAACAATGTTTTCGTGACTTGCATCGAGCTGCCAGGGCTGTCTTATACAGTGCGCACCTTTGACACCTCGGCCGAGGTGCTTGCAACAATGGTCTGGGACCAAGTGAATTTAGGTGAGAACTTTGGTATAACGATCGAAAAATGTTGGTCTTTTGATTTTCTTGGAAATAAATATATTGAGACTGTTCAAATTTGGTAATTGTGAAACTCCTGGAAGCTTCTGGTTTTGATCAGGCTTCTATTGTGACGTCACTCACGTTGTCATGGTGTTTATACGTAAAATATAAGGATTTGAATGGATTTAGTAAAATGGACCTCGATTGGGGTATTTCAATAATAAGCAATGTTGGACATTTTTCCAAAAAACGGGAGAATGTTTCCTTTTGAATGGCTATAGTGGTTGTGTAGATGTTATATATTTTGACAAAAATAAATAAGTCCGACATTTTTACTCGCTTCATTTTGGATACTTAATTTTCCGATCGTCATCTCAGAGTGATAAGAAGGGATAGAAATCTATTGATGGAATCAAACTTATCTAGGGCCTATGAACATCGGGATACAGACCTGCCGAGAGGCAATCATCCGTAGCAAACGGAGACACAAAGAATTAGAAAACTGAAGTACCCGTTGGTGGTCATTAACCTTTTCAGAATGGAGCACTTAGATATCTGTTCCATCGTCTCATTTTGTGTCATTTTTTACAAGACATTATAGACGTAAAAAGAAATATGGTACTTGCTTCAGGAGATGAGTTGGAGAACCTCAGAATATGTCCAAGGGGAGTAAATTATATTCTACTCACCACAAATCTCTTTTATTAAATCTGTCCATTTGAACTGGTCTCAGAATAAGGCAAAATATTGAGTGAGATACAAATTGTATAAAATGAAACCTAATTTCTAAGTCACATTTAAGAGTATAAAAATGATGTTTTAAATAAGCATCCATAGTCTCTAAGTCTCAGAATTTATAAATGGCTCAAGCCTATTTCTAAATAAATTTTAAATAAATTAAAGGTTGTTCTTTGCACTTAAATGCCGACTCTTATACTATTAGATTTGTTTCTATTTCTTACATTTCCAGAAATCTGAGTGAATAAGCTCAATTTCATATGTTGAAAGTGAAAAGAAAATTATATGGAATCTATATAAATATTTATTTATAGTTCAAAGCAGTTCGATCATTTCTGTATCCCTATTTTGAATAGCGTAAACTATTGGAGTTGTTCGCGCACTATTTTTAACATTAACATTAGCTCCATAGAGTATCAATAGTTTGGCCATTTCCACTTGTTTCCCCTTGACTGCACTATGTAGAAATTTATTTATTTCACTTAAGTGTTGGTTTTATAGCGTTAAAATGGTAAATGGGTTTCGAGATTTGCAGTTAATTTCAGCTAACAGAACATTGAACAAATCGTAAGTACAATATCCGAGACCAATAATCACGCAAAAATTCTCGATCAGGGTATCGAGACTCGCATAAACGCTGCTTGCCGCTCCGTTCCTGGAGCAGGAAACTGATCAGAGTCAGCTTTCGATCGGGAAACGGGTCGGCGTGAAAAAAGTTACAAGTGTCGTTGGGTGCCGGTCGCGAGCACGATCTAATATTTATCGCTATAACGTCGCGATATGTCGCGTGTCGCTTGTTGCAAACGTATTCCGTCTGATCGGGTCAAAGGACTTCGGGACAAGGTGAAATCGAAGACGACGCCGGAACGTACACGGAACGCATTTCTCATCCTTTCTACGCAACGCAGCCTTTCCGACGCGACGACCAACCTCTTGGAAAGCTGACTCCTTCCCGAAGCGCAGGCACGCGGATACTCGATTATCGATTTCCTATCAATGGGGGGAAAAAAAGGCGAACGGATCGACGGTTAACAGCAATCGTAAGGATGCGATCAAGTTCAATGGTCTCTCCTGGTATAATAATTAAGAGATGTCACTTTAAATTTAATTTATTTTCTATTTGTGAAGATAGAGTTGTCACTCTTCGACACGTGGTTAGTGTAATTGTAACAAATTGTAAAAATATTGTACATTGTAAATAACAAATTGTAAAAACATTGTACATTGTAACAAATTGTAAAAACATTGTACATTTTGTAACAAATTGTAAGAACATTCTACATTGTAACAAATTGTAAAAACATTGTACGTTATAACAAATTGTAAAAACATTGTACATGGTAACAAATTGTAAGAACATTCTACATTGCAACAAATTCTAAAAACATTGTACATTGTAACAAATTGTAAGAACATTCTACATTGCAACAAATTCTAAAAACATTGTACATTGTAACAAATTGTAACAAATTCTAAAAACATTGTACATTGTAACAAATTCTAAAAACATTGTACATTCTAACAAATTGTAAAAACCAGCGTTTTTAAATAATTGAAAATAACATTTCTTAATGGGGGTGACCCAGTATTAATAAAGTACAGACTCACATGAGATTCCATTATTGCTTATAAAGGTTTCCCTATAAATTCCTTGCTCTTACAACGAGTTACAAATTAATTCTTGGGATTACAATGTAAGTATTTATACTTGCAATTTATTGATGTTACAACTATTAGAATATGAAGAACCTTTTTAGGGGACGAAAAGTGAAAAAGAGTGAAATTGTGTATGATATGGGACATCCAATATAATCATTTCTACCTAGATCAGAAAGTTTGTCAAGAAAATGAGTCATTTGATCGATTTTCATCGCGGAAAAACTTGGCAACTTTCTACTCCCAATTGCGAATCATCCATATAGCCGAGTAAGGGTAACTCGGTAAATCCCGATCTTTTTACCAACCGATAGTCGATTCCTTGAAGAGCACAGTCACCCTGCCGCGAGTTCTTCAGCTTTCCTGGAACCCCGGGACCTTCCTGAAGATCCTTTTGCAGCAGAACGTTTCAACGTTCCTCGAAATCGATTGACTAGCAACTTTCTAGACGGCGAACAAAAGCACACCGTCGAATGAATCTCTTTTTTTTCCGTCGCCATCGTCGACGCTCTCTGCAATCTCAATAACTACCGTTACCTTATAGACACTTTGATCTGTATCACCGGTTTCACCGGTGGTGTTGCAACCTGTCTTCCTTCCTTCTTTTCTCGGTTTTTCCGATCGTGACGTTTAAGGAAATTATCGCTTAATTCTTGCGCTGCAATTCGCTCGCAATGTTGCCGTGCTTGTTGGGGCAACCGAAATGTCTCACCACTAGACTGCGGATCTTTATGCAGTTATGGCTGTTGAAAATATTCGAAAAACGCTATAATATAAAATTCCATAGAATTTAGTACGAGTTTTATTTATTTCAGATCTACAAAGGCTACTACCACTGCAAATCAGATTTTATTTGTCTCCGCTTTCTTAAAATTTGCCTACAACAATTCAAAATTGCATAAACTTCCGCAGTTTACTCATGACAATCTTTATGTAGACAGATTTCCTGTTACTAGATTGCCCATTTTTATGCATCTGTATCGTTCAGATTTATAATCGAATAGATGCTAGTGGAATATTTGATGTTTTAATTCTTGAATCTTTGAATTCAGAATCAGAAGCTTTAAATTTTTGAATCTATGTAGCTTTGAAATTATCAATTTTTTTTTCTAATTCTATAGCTCGATCTTGGATCTGACTCACCTATAATTTATCAAGCGTACCATTGTCTAAAAATCACGGTTCCGCTACGACTTGCTTCACGATTATTTTTGCGAGGCCGTAAAAAGTTAGCAATTTTTTCCGATGTCTTTTTTACCCGGAATATCTTAACTGTTCACCAGCTGTCTCCCCCCTCTCTCTCTCTCTCTCTCTTGATTATTTTTCGTTGTCATCGTTCAAGGCGTTCGATTGCGTGAAAAAAGTCTCACGGCATATTCCGAGCGATCTTGAAGGATCTGACTTTGAAATTGCGACGCGTGTCAATGTCAACTCTGGCTGGCTAGCAGTCAGTGTCAGTGACGCAACGATGCCAGCAAAGGCCACGTTTCTAATTACGTGTAAACCTTCTCCGGAATGACCGTCGATTGTTGATAAACAACGGACGTATAATATGGCCGTGTGAGATTTTTCTTCCCTTCGAAAGAGATACGTGTTACGGTCTGCCACAGATTTTTCTCCTTGCATGGACAACCAACTACGCTAGCGAACGTCCATCTGATTCACAATCACGGTAAAATCATAATTTTTAACAAATCAACAAAATATTCTTCGCTCGCATTTTAGGACGAATGAAACATCCTCACAGGATTTTCTGTTCTGAAAACGTCATCGTTTCTTCAGAAATTCAATTTTGAAGAAAAGAGTCCTAGTTAAAAAATTTCAGCGAATTCTAAAAAACATTATTTTTGTAACATTATGACCAATCTACAATTAATATGTTATCGGCGCACTGGTTCGATCAATTGGACAATAAGCAAATTTGCAAAAACATCACATGGAATTTAATTCAACGTTTCGGTCTCAATTCAGACCATTTTCGAGAATAGAAAATTTCATTATAACCAATCCTGGAGAATTCGGATAGAATGTACTAAACGTTAGTAATTTCTTTAAAATAGTTTTCTACATCAACTAATTTTCTGCATCAACAAAAAAAGAGTATAAACATATCTATACACCATTCTCGCATTTGTTAAACCCCATTAAACTATTTAACCCTTTGCACTCCGAATTAATTTTTTGCATGTCATTTGGTAAATCGATTCTTCTAATTGCTCGAAAAAAAGTCAGGTCGTTTGGTCCGATCATAAAGAAGTTATACTGTTTTAAAGTGCGTTCAAATACTTAGATACATATAGCCGACCTCTATGGCAGCAATACCGCCACAAGATGAATTTGATTTGTTGTGCCAAATGTTTGACGAGCAAACATGGCGAACGAGTGGTTCGTTTCAAATCAGCATGAGCCGTGTACTTACGTAGAATTGCCTCGCGCCATAAAGTATTCCGAAGCCGGGCTAAAATCGACATTACCCATCGGGTAATTTGATACGGGACTGCTCATTACAGTGGTCAAATAAAGAAGGTAGCAGAAGAAAGTCGACAAATTTATTTTCAATTTATCCTACACGGACAGGGCCGCACGTACCGGCTCGAAGTTTCCATCTTGATTTAATACCTGTGGCCAGCCCCTGGTCTCGATTTTCTTTCGTTCTTTTCCTTTTTTTTATTTATCTCTCACGGACATAATTCCAGTCCGCGAGCCCGGTAATTGCTAATTGCACGACTCTTTCGACCTCGTCGTACCCTTTTTTTCGTTTTCGCCCCACCCCTGCACCATCTCTCTCTCTCTTTTTCTCTTTTCACCGTTCCGTGCTCGCGCTCCGCTTTCTTCCGCGACGATTAGTCCGCCGTTGTCATTGTCTGCCAGGGAATCACCGGGGCTTTTTTTCCCTTCCGCCGGTGATAAATATCAGAAGACACTTCCCGTGATCATCGTGTTGTCCCCATGGCCCCCATGTTCCGCGGGGTTCCGTCGCGCCAGACGTTTGCGGCGGGTGTCGCGATGCAAATTGCGTGGCCCCTTGCCGTTTAAGAAAGCTGCACTTCATGTTCCTGCCTCGATCCTTGCTTTCACCGACGCGATTAGGCGAAATCGAGACCCCCGGTCGCCGCCATGCTAGATCGTGGTCGATTGACATTAACCCTTTTACTGTGAATACCGTATCGGGACAGTTTCATCAGCGACATTCACCCTTTGCGGTCTGAGGTGTCGCCATTCTTTTATTCGAAAACGCTTTAAAACACCATATCGTTTATTCAAGGAAAGTGGCATAAGTTAAAAGAAGGAAATTTAATAGGAGAGAGCCATTTGAACATTTAAGCTTGGAAATATAAAATAATTTGTTGTTGTTGTTTAGATACTGGGTTAATTGTCATGCACGTTAGTTATAAATAGACTGCGGATCTTTATGCAAAGGCAAAATGTTTTGCATTGATTGTGGGAAGCAGGGGTAACATAAAAATTCATTTCATCCCTTAACGACTTTGTTACATTAAAAGTAACATTAGAAAATTCTTGAATTTTTCAAATCTTTTAACTGTTTTATCCGCAGTCTAGTTATAAAGTACACCACAATTTATGTATTTGTTATTATACTTGTTTTAAAAATATCCTTTGAATTGTGGCATTTCTTCTTATGAATGTGAACGATATTATTTAGATCGGAACCAGTCGGGAACAAAATCACACACAAGTGGATGCTATTTTGAAACCAATAACTCTTTTAATATTGGACCCAACGGAATTTAAAATTGTTGGGCTGACCAACTGAAATGTTTTTCTTTTGCTTGGTTAACCTTTTTGATCTTCAAAATCTTTAATAGACTCCTGATTTCAAAAATGATAAAACCACCAAACAGCTCACATCACTCTTTCCAATTTTTTAATTGTTGAGCTGATCAATTAATGGCTACAGGGTTTTACATTAAGAAGCGTCATTTTAAATTATACAATTTTTCAGCTAAGCAATAAAAAAGTTTTTCTTTTGCTTAGTAAATCTTTTTAATCTTCAAAATCTTGAACAGACACTTGATTTCAAAAATGTGTTGTTACTTTAAGTCATGAAAACAACGCTGTCTTTTATACAATTAACAATTAACAATTTTTAAGTGTCGAAGACTAACGACTCCGATCTTCACAAATAAAAAATAGCGTGGAATTTAAAATGGCACGTCTTGATGGAGCTTTTTATAATTAAGTTGCTCGGCGACGCGGCACATTAAAGGGCTATTTATTCGACAAGTTGAAGCGTTTTAAACCGGGTAATGACAAATGAAGATTGAAACGAATTAATTCATTTAGCGTCATTAATATCAGGCACCTTTACGACCGTGACGTAGCGGACTAAGAAAGCCACTAAAAAACGGCGAGAGATGTGTCGCTGCCCGCAATAGCTTTCTCTGTCGCTGCACGTGTGTAATTAAAGGAACTCTGGTCGCCTCAATTAAAAAAATGATAAAACTGGTCGCAATTAAGCCGCAGAGACCCCCTAACCTACTTGCCGGTTAACAATTGGACGCGCCTGGGGGTTGGCTTGTGAAACGACGCTATACTTAAAGCGTTCTCCGGCTAAATATCACTGTCCGCTGTCTGCGAAATTGCTCTGTCGTTCCCTTTTGCCCCTTTGCTGCCGTAATAACAAATTCTTTTCTCAATATACACATACATATTACACGAATACGGTTAATAAATTGACGAAAATATTTACACAGCTTGTGCAATACTAATAGACTGCGGATTTTTATGCAAAACAGCCAAATAATGATTTTGTTTCTCTCCTTAATCATTTTAATCGATTGAAAACATATTCTTAAATCTTAGCTCTTCTTTTACACGGTAGATGTGTTCCTAAAAAAAATCGTGTAACAGAACCGTGCAAAAAAATGCAGTGAATCCAAAAATTATTTGAACATGAAATTGTTGATTCTCGAGAAATTGACGATACTTAACCTGTTGTAATGTCGTAAGAAATAATCTTATAGCTAGACTGCGGATTTTATGCATTTATGACAAAAATGGGTACGTAAAATTTAAAACAGTGGAGGTATTAAAAAGATTTGAGGCCACCAGTGAATTAGTTTCACCTTAATAAGATAATTAAAAGAATAGCAATAAACTTGGACTCATTATAAAGCTCGAAGACTCTACTTCCGCACGGCGTTGTTCATTTTTCCCCAATATATTTTTATATGATGTAACAGACAAGACACTCTCTGAATACCCATTTCCCACAAACCTCTTCACAAAAATTAAAAACATTTTCTCTATAAAATGTACTATTTGTTTTAATAAAATCATCACTGTTTCAACATCGACAATTTAAAGGAGTTTTGTAATCTACTAGACAATCACGCCACAAAAGAAAACTTCTAAAATCGTTGCTTCGGTTTCCATTTTGTTTTGTTTCCAGCGCGATAGTTGGCAGTTTTCGCTCGTTTCTCACGTTTCGTGTTAACGCCAGACAGCGGCCGTGTCCCCGTGATAATAGTAAATTCTTGGCGAGCGCATTCCAGGCACGGAAGGAGAGCTAGTCGCTGCAATAATGTTACAGGATACGCAATGACATCTCGGTTCTATTCGCGAACACGATTTCGAGACACCAACTCCGCGAGAGGAATAGAGAGGAAAACAGCCGGAGCGTGGGTGTCACGTGTATCGATATCGTAAAATGGAAAAGCGTATTATTGGCTGCTAATAACGAGTAACTACGGCGTGCCCGTTGCCGCGCGTTTTTATTCCACCTCGTCGTATCGGCGATTTTTCTTACGACGGTCCCATTTGATCGACCGTTTTACGAGCACTCTGAATCAGCCGAATTGCCCCCTTTAAATTCAATAGCCCCGATCTTGTCACGAGCAGGCACCGTTTCCCCGGCCAATTATCGTTTGGGTTTGTCTTTCATCCGTGCGGTTTGCTCGTGCCCCACACGTTTCAACACAGAAACCCCCTACTCCCTCCACGAAATCGATTAAAATGTTCCTCTAACGTGTCCGGGACAGGGCAGAAGGACCTGATAACGTTGACGCGTGTGAATCAAGGATTCGAATCAAATGTCAAAAATATTACAAAATATAAATGAAACGTGTCTTTATATGTGTGTATTTAAGTCGTATTTTTTAGTTAAAAGCCAATATAAGTTGCACAAATATCAATTGCAACAAAGTTTGAGAGCTATATTTAATATAATCAGTAGACGAAATTGTTTGAAATAAGTACAGTGACTCGAATTAATATTCGGACGCTCTAAAAAAGACGCAAACTTGTTTAATGCTGTAGGTACTATACGATTTGAACTTGTTTGGAAAGCTGGAACAATTAGTTTACTACAGGATGTGAAAAAAATTTTTTCAAAAATTGCAATTGATCGGAATTGTAGAAAAAAAATACTAAAAGTTGCATCTTACTACTTTTTCATGTGGATCAATGTTGTGACTGTTTAACACGTGGTTAGTAAAATCGTATATTAAAAAAAGCGGTTTCTATAATTTAAAGTAACACTTCTCAATGGAAGACCATATCATCTTCGTGGTTTGAAACCTTCTAGAAAGAAGATAAAATTGTAGGAAGAACTTTATGCAAAATAAAAATTGTCTGCGTCGATTGCAAAAAACAGAAGCTAAGTAGAACGTTATTGCTTCCCTTAATGATTGTAATGGAGGAGAAATCATATATGTATTGACATCTTCAAGTTTTCAAATTTCTCGACAATTTCCAATTTCATCTATTCAATTTTGCTGTAAATGCATAGAGATCCGCAGTCTAGTAATCAATATCGGGCTAATAACGTTTGAGACATCTAGTAGCCCTGAATATTCGCCCAATCCAATAGCATTAGTAATTAAAATCGTCGCCTAACGAGACAAAGAGGGTAGGATAACGCAACGATTCCTCTCCGGACATCTAAATCGCTCAAAGAAACCTATTTGTCATCGAGATCCGGGATGGTTTTCTGAAATAAAACCCGATAAAAACAATCGTGCTCATGAGCAAGCAAAATTACTCACTCAAGTTTTTCAAGGCAATAATTGATCGATTAACGGGATTTCCAAAAAGTATCACGATCGTAAAAAAAAGAACGTTAATCTCATGTTCGATGCCGCGCAGATATTGAGAAGCCAATTAAACCGTTGACTTTCGAATACCTATCGAAATCCTACAATCTTGGAGCAATTTATTTAATGAAGCAAACGCTGGGAAGTTGCATTATAATGTTTTATCTTATTAGCTCCGGTGAATTCGCATCATCATTTTTATCTCTTCTGTCGTGATTGCTTATAAAAAATCATTACACCTTTCTTGTATTTCTCGAGTTCTAATAAAATTTGGTGCCTCTACATTTCATAAAAATTCATCACTCCAACCATCGGTTGTAACCATTTTTTTAAATGAAATAGTTCTGTCAGTTTTATATTTTATAATGGTGAAGTCAAAGTGTTAATTCGCTGATTACTACATCGACAAAATTCCACGAAAATAATTTAATTATCAAGATCAGAATTGAACATTTCAAATGTATTAATAACACAAATGTATTGATTACTCGTTCAACCATTTTAGTTATACCATTATAAGCCCACATAAGAAAGTTGTAAACAACAACTTCCAGTATTTTCTCTGTAATTCCGACCAATAGCAATTTTTTCAAAATTTTTTTCACGTCTTGTGGTAAATCGATTGCTCTAACTTGTCAAAGAAATCCAAGTCGTATGGTCCGATGCTAAAAAAGTTGTCGTCCTCTTAAAAGTGTCAATATTACTGCGATACGTTGTATGTATTTTGAATCTCTTGAAATGATTAAAATCACTGTTGGTTCGGGAGAAATTGGTCGTAATAAATTGTTTGCTAAATACGTTGAACGGTGGATGTTCGGGAAATTACGCATGCAAGTAGCGCAATTATAATTCGTCACAGTGAGACGAAAACCGACAAGAGAACAGCCGCCTCTTGATCAGCGGAATCGCTGGAAGGAAACGGATGCTCGACCCAGTTCCTACAGCACGCGCGCGTAAACGCGCTGAAACACTTCGCGATCGCTACGCTACACTTACGAAATCGGCAGCATTGTATGTATCTGCTAAGGCGGGCAAAAAACGAGACTCCGCTCCGGTCCGATATGGTAGGTATGCGGGATGCGACCGTGACGGACACGTTCGCCTATCCGCATGCAGATTATCCTGATAAATCTTTTCTATTTTCTGCTGTTCCCCATCGACTCACTGAAACGCTCTTTTTCACTGTTTTTTTTCCTGGCCCGCGGCTAGGCTACTTTCTCGATAGTGTTGCACCAAAAGAACGCTTTGTTACACTTCGAAAGAACTCGCCACCGTGACCCTTTCAAAGCGATTCGGATTTTTCAAGAATTTTTTAATATTTTCTCTTTGTGAATGCAAATTTTTGAAAGCCGGTGCTTCGGCATTTTCGTGATTGTTCTAGTATTGTTCGAGTTTCTCGATTGAAGGAGCGTTATTTATCGTGAATGTTCAGAATGTTTATTTTGAAATATAGTTTCTTCCAAGGCTCTCGCTTAGAACTGCCGTCACTTCGAATTAAATCACAGTATGTTTGCTTGAAAAAATATACAGTTAGGAGCATCACACGCACTTTAAATCAGAATAACTTTTTTATGAATGGACCAAACTACTTCAATTTCTTTGTAAGGCTAGAAGAATTAGTTTAGTTAGTGACGAAAAATTGATTTTTACAACTCTTTTAGCTGGGCCAATAACGAAAATTTAAAAGATGTGTTTTGTAAACCTGTATGAATTACATACGCACTGAAAATTTCGTTGAAATTGGTTAATTGGTTTACGAGTTATAAACGATCAAAAGTGGTAAAAAGGCCGAAAATCTTGAAAATTGCAATTTTTACCACTTTGGATCGGTTATAACTCGTAAACCAATTAACCAATTTCAACGAAATTTTCGGAGCGTATACATATAATTTATACGAGTTGACCAAACACATCTTCTGAATTTTCGTTATCGGCCCAGCTAAAAAAGTTGTAAAAATCAATTTTTACTATTGTTTTTCACAATTCCGACCAAACGCATTTTTTCAACATATTTTTTAGACGTCCTTTACTAAACTAATTCTTCTAGCCTTACAGAGAAATTGAAGTACTGTAGTCCATTCACAAAAACTAGTGTGATCAGTTTTGCTCCTAACTGTATACTCACAAATCCACGAAATTAAAAATTGCTATGTCTAACAGATCCCTATTAAAACATTCACAAAGTTGAGTTTCACACGCAGAACATCCTGTTGATATTAAGAATAAAACTGACCACTTTGAATAATTCATTCTACAATCAACGAACACATACTAATTTATGTACAATCTATTTATAGATGTTAGAATCTGAACGCTTGATCTATCATCTATTGATAGACTTTTGTGTTTGTAACTGTCAAATAAATTGATGTATTTGAACGGATACCGAAAGAAACATCGATCAAAACCTCGAAAGGTCTACTTTGTGATTTATCGAATCGAGTCCTTGTAGTGTTAACCCTCGAGTTTATAGATCCAAGTTTGCACTGTAGCTGTTAAATATTCACAAGTCGGACTTCCGACGTTACATAATAGAGACTTCTTGTTTCATTCCGAGCTATCGATTCATCTAACGAATGAAACCGTGAAAGGCCGTTTTTTTTCTAGTTAATGTATGATTCTTTGCTTCATTAACCATTTCCTTCTCTGATCCGGCTGACTGTACGATCGGAACTGGCTCCCCGCAGCTTAGCGTCTTAAATCACTCTGCCTGCGTCACAAAAAGCTGTTCAGCCATCCGGAACGAATAATTGAAATTATTTGCTTCGGCATGAGTTACAACTGCTTCGAAGCCTTCAATCTTTCGGATGATTTTATGCGACCGGTCGAAATTGGATTAATCTCGATTTACGTTATCTTGGTTCGTGCGTTAAACGGATTATATTTGAACGAAATTAATTGATTTAAAATGGTAATGCTGTTTGCGATGCATTCCACGAAAATTTTCAAAGTTAAGTAACAGATGCAACGGTTATCGTTATGATTACCCTAATTGGCGTGCTGGTGTGCATTAAAGTTAATTATAAACTCAAACAAACTTACTCGGACGAGTCAAAGCAAGCGAGACTCGCGCATTCTTCATCAATCCTCGCTGGGCGTCGCGAAATCGGAATCTGCAACGGAAAAAATCGGTGTTAGAACTATAAAACAAATGTATTATGATTATCGATCGTAAGGTTGTTAATAACAAGATGTATTGATGATCTCGGCGCAAAGGTTCGATCGGAGATACAAATTAAAGCAATTTTGCTAGTTTGATTAAACTTTCTACGTTTCGATCCGAATATGGATCCTTTTCAAGAAAGAAGAAAGTTTAATCAAACTAGCAAAATTGCTTTAATTTGTATCTCCGATCGAACCTTTGCGCCGAGATCATCAATACATCTTGTTATAAAACAAATGTTTGGAAAATGACATTTTTACAATATAAGTTTATTGTTTAATTTTTAAAATCAAAGCACGTTTCAGCAATTCCTGTTTCAATAAAACAATTCGAAAACTATAAAAAAAGACATATACCTCGTGCAATTTCGATTCTTTTACCTTCAAAAAAATCACACACGTGCTCCAAGTATCGATGAATATGTGTGCAAAATCCTGGCGTGAAAAGTGTACATAATAAATCTTCCAAAAAAATTCCTGAAGATGGTAGAACGCCCCGTTTATGTTCGCGCGTGAGAGTAAAAAGTCCCGGGGAACGGCTCTCGGCTAAGTAATGCGTCGATAGGCAATTTGGCCGATAATCGGAAAGGTTACCTTCCATTTCCTCGTGGCTTCTAATCAAAATGGTGGTGTAGCCTGAGGAACGCACGGGCGAAGGCGTTCCTTGCACGCGCCACGTGCACCGGCGCGGCACCGGCACCGGGACGGGGCACACGCACACAGCCCTCGCAAACTAGATGCGCTCAGTCGGCCCGCTATTTCCATATTCGTATGGGAAACTATTTTTTCCTCGTCTGTTCTCTTCCCCTCTGTTTCTGTGTATAGCGGGCGCGTATATCGTGGGGAGATTACCGCGTCTCGTTGTAGGCGTTTCGCTATGTCGGCGTACCGCACATCTGGGATCGGTGTCCTCTAACGGGACGCGATGCAAATCCTGCCAAAGCTCCGGGACAAAATCCTCGGGGCCCCGGCCAGGCGCATACGGGAATTTGTAACAACCGATCCGACCGTCTCTCTCTCTCTCTCTCTTCTCTCTTCTTGCAAGCTTGCTTGGAACAGCCGATCCGCCGGTTTTCAGTAATCGAGTGAGAAATTTGTAATGCGGACACCGCGGCCAGCCGACGGCTCTGCGGAGGAAGTGGATCGGAGAGGATGAAGATAACTTCGGGATCGAGTGGGCTTCGAATTTTTAAGAGACGCTCCGGATCCTGGCTGCAGCGCGATGCAGCGCGATGCAGCGCGATGCAACAAGTCGGTTCCGCGAACCGTGAATGCATGATTTCCTGGACGTAGGAAGAGGATCGCTGGAGAACGCGATAACATCAACGCGAGGGAACCGATCGATTCAGAAACTTGTGGCTGCGATGAACGGATGCGCCTTGGAGATGTTATTACGGTGTTACGTACCAGGCTCGGCTTTTAACACTTTACCTGGAAGAGGCCTCCTAATAAGATTTTTCACGACCCTACTGCGAAACTTCGTCATTCTCTGATTGAATTGCTGTTGGTTTATAATAGAGAGCAACCCTAGAAGTAACGATTACGCTGTGTTCCTTCAAGTAACCAGTCAATTCAATCATTCAAAAAATTGCATTATTTTTAGAACAGTTCTCTGAATCTCGATCGACAATTGTTTAAACTACAATTAGTGTTATCGGCGCACTGGTTCGATCAATTGGAACATAAGCAAATTTGCAAAAGTATCACGTGAAATTTAATTCAACGTTTCGGTCTCAATACTGAAATTTTCTATTCTTGAAAATGGTCTAAATTGAGAGCGGAACGTTGAATTAAATTTCATGTGATGCTTTTGCAAATTTGCTTATGTTCCAATTGATCGAACCAGTGCGCCGATAACACTAATTGTATTATTTTTAGAGTCTGCAGCAATGATTCCCAAAGTGGTCTATATCGACCCCTAGAGGTCGACTCCGAACTGCAAGGAAACAAAAATTAGGGGTGCATGAAATGTAAATGGGGGTTCACGAGTGGTCCGCAGCAAAAGAACAAAACGCGTGGGATCTTCGTCGACAAGGTTTATGACACGGACGTGACGGAAAGGCTATTTTTTTTTAGATTAAGGTATATTCTACATTTGGCGACCATTTGGCAATAAGAAGTTAAAGCAGTAAACAAAATTCGAAGTAACGCGTTGTTTACTAGGTTATTTGCGCAGCTGAGTGAGGAAAATGACGAGAACTTTCATCGATTGCTCCTTCACACTGAAGTACGCTGGCTGTCAAATGGCTTGTGTTTGACAAAATTTCTTTCACTTTTTGAGACAGTTTTAGAGTTTTTGGATGAACTTTTTCACTATACAGTTAAACCTACCAAAGTGAGTAGCACTGTGTCAGCTGACAAAAACACATTTGAAGTTGACGAATTTGTAACAATTCATTATTAGAAAGGCGGGGGGTCTACCCAAAACAGAAAAAATTGGCACGTGGTCTACGAGACAAAAATGTTTGGGGACCTCTGGTCTACAGTCGATTGCTGTGGATTTTTTCATAGATCTTTCAACAGAAATAGCAATTTCAATCGCGAACCAACAAGTCATCCTCTGTAACGTTATCTAATAATTTCGTTTGTCATTATAGTGTAGAAGAAGATTTTTGACTTTCCTTTTTGTGCACTTTCGATCTTACACTTTGGATTTTTAACGTACTGGTGTGAATGAATTTGGTGTCTTCAACGTTTTCTTGGTGTTTGAAGGTTTTTTCGTTGAGGAACTGGCTTAGATGTTTAAAGAAAAATGAAATCCGTCAGATTATAGGAATGTGTTGCTGAATCTGTTCACGAAAACAAAGATCTTGATGATAAAACACCAATGATGATTGTAAACCAATTGTTCCAACTTCTCAAAATAATCCAAGTCCTACAATATTACAAAAGTGTTCGTTCTAGAAGTGTCCGAATATTACTTCGTGAGAGTGATTATATCTACGATCGCGAGAAGTGAAAATGTGCAAATTCAGCAACCACTCGAGCCAACAGATCACTCCGACGCCTTCCCGATCGGGAACAATTACCACTGGACGGAACGCAGGAACACGGCTCGAGATCCCACGGAAATCTATCCATTCCGCTTTCTAGATCTCGGCGGGCTGACAGAGTACAGATTCCGCGCGGGACGCGCAATAGATTCCGCAGCGTATACGCCTGCAGTCCAATTTAAATTTGTCCAGAAGCGAAAGGATCTCCGGGTTGTCTTTTAACGGGATCGAATGCAAAGCAGCCGGTCGGATCGGGTCCCGGAAGCACGCGTTCAACGAGACCGGCACCGAGGCATCGTCCCTGATAAATTTTCGTGTTTCTCCTCTCGGGTTTCAGTTCTATCCGCGCTAGAACCACCGCGCCGGCGATAATGTAACGATACCATAAGGCCGCGGTGTCGGATTGAAACATTGCCTGAAATCTGTAACACAGCCGAGGAGGAAACGTCCGCGTCGGACTCGAGCTTGTTTCCCCGGCGGTTTCGCCGAATCGTTCCATATCTGGCGTGCGTTTCCTAACGGGATTGCCCGTACCCAGCTACGCGAAAGCCTTCTCGGACCCAGGGTACACGGATACCTCTCCCCCGGTCCTGATGAATTTCGCGATACCTCGAAACTGCGTGCGAATGCATAATGCACCAAGCCCGATCACTCCCGCTGATCTCACCTGACAATAAATCAGCGACGATATGCCGCGCGAACCAGCCCGATACGTTTCCTCAGGATCTGCGCCGAGGATCTACGGTGGCCGAGATCGAGACACCATTTTGTCAGGGAATAATCGGGGAACGGGATTATAATTCTCCGGGGTTTATCTACTGGTAGCTATATTTAGGAATTTTTTTTCAAGTTCGATTCAACTTTTGTGATAAACCATTCTGTGTTGGAAAGTGTACTTTTGGTTACGAAATGTTCATTATTGTCGGAGATACTGTTGAAAAATTGTTGATGCGAACTGCAGGTAGACTGTACCTGTCGAAAAGGGACATTTGGACATTTTTTTCTCAGGTTGGAGTTAACTTTTCGCGATCAATCGTTTTCTGTCTGAAAGAGTGAACGTTTAAAATTTTTCAGAATTTTTTGATGCTGAATAGTTGGAATTGTTCTTGAATTTTTTCTTAACAATTACAATTCTAGAAAATTCTTCTATATGTATATGACAAAACTAATCAACGATTGGTTCGTCGCTAAAGTTGCCATGATTATTGAAAAATTGAATAAGAAAATAATTATTCTATTATAATTAGACTGCGGATTTTATGCATTTATGACAAAACTGGGTACGTACAATTTAAAACAGTGGAGGTATTAAAAAGATTTAAGGCCACCCGTGTATTAGTTTCACTTTAATAAGATAATTAAGAAGAAGAGTGAAATTTTTGTTTGCCTCCTGTATCTTCCAATCAATGCAACCATTTTTTATTTTCCATAAAGATCCGCAGTCTAATTATAATAATTAGTCTTATTATAATAATTTCTCGTTTCTCAATATTGCCAACGTAAAGGTTACTTGAATGAATTAACCTATTTTAAATTGATGGTCCCGGTACGGTTTGTGTATCAGACACATGGATACATGCAAGTTCGAGGAATAGAAATCGCGAAGACAGTTGAAGTAACAGAGCATTACACCGTTGTTCCCCGAAACCGTTTGCGAGTAAGGACTAACGCGGTACATATCTCGTAGCGAGCATCGTTCCCCATAAATCATAGCGCACGGTTAGCATAGTTTTTCCTCGAGCTTAAGACACTCGGCCGGGGTAAAAAGCGAGGAAAAATGCGGCACATTAAAAAAAAAGAATAATCCGGTGGCTTGCTCTTTAGGAACGCAATAAATAACCAGGTTTATCGAGCGTCCCCTCCACGCGAACCGCGCACCGTGTCTTCTGGATAAATGGCAACCACGTCACTGCACGCTCGCACGTTCGCTTAAGTGATCTTGAAAAAATGACTGTACGCGACTACACATTGCTGAACAGTCACTGTGCGCCTTTGATCACTTTGCACGCTGATTTGTGGTAGCTAACGCACGCTTCCGATCATTAGGATACACATTATTTATGCGCTTTTGACGCAAGAAAGTGCGCTGGAAACAGGAAAATGAGAATTATAGAAACACATCCAGGTTTTCGCTCATACACAAGGTACGTAATATGAACATTGCGTATAACGTTGTCAATGTCTGTAATTTTTATAAAAATCTTTTCAGAGATAGATCGGTAAGGTTCTTGCCAGACTGTGAATTTTTAGAAAATGGCAGCCGGATAAGATAGTCCAAAGTGCACCCAAACAAGTACTCCCAAAGGATTTCAGGTCCGTACTCCTCCTTATTGGGTAGGAACATGCGAGGATTTACCATGAGAACTTCAGAGAGTACAAGAGTAAATACGGACAATGGGTCTTCTCTTTCCCTGGATAGATAGAAGAGGGAGAAGGGTTTTTCAACCCTTGGGCAGTGTGGTTTTAGTGGGTATTGGTAGGGATATAGTCCCGTTTCCCCAAAATTTCATCTAGGGGAGCCGAGCCCCACACTACCCTCCCAGATTTGATCATAGGGGGCTGTACGTACCAGCATTTCCCCACCGCCCTCAAAAATGGTCCGTATTCCTCCTAAGAGCCAAGAACAGGAGTGGCTCCGGAGCCGGAGGACTCCTGTAGGAATTCCTCCACGGAGGAATCGTGTAGAATTGCGAATAGCGAACCAACGCCACTTTATAGTCTCCGGCTGGAGGACTGGAGGACAAAGGACCTCAGAAGGTGCCCCTGGGCGGTGGGGTTTTAGTGGGTATGCCTTCGCCACTTGTTTTTCTCAGGCAACGTGAGCCCTACACTACCCCTAACCGTCATCTGGAGCAGTGTGCCCAGACGGGACACCTTTTTACGTGCATGCGTGAATGTACTGGTATAATTGACGGGACGCACAGTGGTCCAAATCGACGACTTAGGAGTGCAAAAGTCAAAGAACCAAACATGGAGTAAGCTCCATGGAGATCATATCAATTTCTTAAAATTCTGCATGGCGCTCAAGGTGCCACATTTCCTCGAGAAGCGTACTTTACTGAGGCTGAAAATGCCGCGCATGCGCGAAAAAAGGTGTCCTGTCTGGGCACACTGATCTGGAGGGGAGTGTGTGCGTAAAATGCATTTCCCTACCGCCCTTAAACAAAGAAAGGTCCGTACTCCCCTCCTACAAGGATAGTCATGGGGTGAGCACTGTTTAATGAATTATTTTCATCCGTTCTGCTCGACAAAAAATTACGGAAAAATTCGTGAACATTCCACCTAATAGCACGCACGACAGTAAATTATTTCATAATTTTTGGTTGCAAAATCGATTTTTAAAAAAGTCCGAAAACATAAAATTGTCGATCTTATTCACTCGCATTTTGTCATGTTAAGACCAAACCTACCAAGCACTAAGGGCGATTAACATGTTTCAGTTTGCAAAAATGACGAGGCTCTATTTATTTAGATTTTCTGCAATTTGTTCAATAATATATGTGCTTGGATACAGAATTTTATCGAAACAATTTCCACGCAAGCAACTTCATAATTTCAATAATTATGAAATGAAAAATATAAAACCGGTCATTTGACCGGCAGTTTTAGGTTTAGTGTTAAGAGATCGGTTGCACCGAGTGCAACGCGGTCGCGTGCATTCAAAATCGCAGGACAGCCGATTGCATAATTGCCAGGAGGCTGTTCGCGGTGGCAAGTGGATCCATTCGCGAGGTGCAAGAGATAACGAGATTAATGCGTCGCGTGTGCTCACAGCGTAGCAAGGACCGGCATTAATTCAAAGCGAGCGGCGATCGTGGCCAAGCGACCGCCACCTTAGATCCTAGATTCTCGGATAGCCGAGACGAGACCATTTAACCGCAATCAACTAATTTCTTGATATATGCTCAGGTGTCCGGCGCGTTCACACCTTCGAGGTACGCTGTCGGCGCATCCGCCGGCGTTTTATTGTCATACGTGTCGTTGCCGGTAATTAAATCGATTCAATTATTACCGTAATCCGTGTGTGCCAGGCTTAACCGTTCTATTGTCACGTGTAATTGTAAGATGGAGAACGAAAAACACATAGTGAGTCATAGGAGTTCTTATTCTCGCAATTATTCAATTTGAGTAATTAATATTAACGATGGTTAACAATGTATCAGTTCTCTGAATCTCGATCGACAATTGTTTAAACTACAATTAATGTTGAAAATGGTCTAAATTGAGACCGAAACGTTGAATTAAATTTCATGTGATATTTTTGCAAATTTGCTTATTTTCCAATTGATCGAACCAGTGCGCCGATAACATTCATTGTAGTTAACAATGTATGTCTTGGTTATCGGTGGCATAATTTTTTGTAAAATATTATTATGGTAGAATTGGAAATTTGGAAAAGAATGTATTCGTAAATTCATTATTTGTGTTGCTATAAGAATGAATAATAGTCATTTTGTCGAGCCAGATTTGGACTGAATATGATGTATATTTAATTTTCTTTAAATTTTTGTTTTTATATTATTCTAGAGATTTATTTTAGACCCCCCTTTCTAATAATAATATTGATCCAATAAATATTATTCTACTGAAAGTATGACATAAAACCAAATATAAATATATGAAGAAGTATAAAATATTTCTAATATGAAAATAATAAAATATATTGTTGTTTTGCAATAAAACTAATAAAAATTATTTTCTAATCATATTATATCTAAATTAATTTCGAAAATTATAATTTTCTACTGCCGTTTCATCCATAATTTAGTGAATAAATCATCAACCCTCTACAATGTATCACACACAAGCTCAACTCTTAAAATGTATTCAAATGTATATCATTAAAGAATGTTGAATTGAATAATTACGAAGAGATTGTATTGAATAATTACAAATATCATTTTCTCTTAAAAACAACAATTTTTCAGCGTGATGTTCTCTGTTTACGAGAACAGGTGTGTCACACTTGCTCATTGGCCCGTATTACAAAAATCATTTTGAGTATAAAAAAACGGGATAGTCAAGATCAACGTGAAATCGATACCAGTCGATTGAGAACTCGGATCGATATCGGGTAACGCGAATTCATTTTAGCATTTAGATACAAGGAGTATATGCGTTATTGATAATAATAAATCGAATCGGTGCGAAATAGCCAGTAAATATACTTCGCGCTGTGGAACGAGAATTCCTCGTACTCGCGAAGAAGTGAGATATAACGTCTCGTATCTATAATACCGCGATTCAATCTATTCTATTACAGTAACAAGTTATCAATAACTGAACGGGCACGCAATGGAAGTCGGCGTTATTTACAGGAGGAAGGAATTTCAAACGTTTAGTACATTTCTTCAAGCCGCTGATCAGAAATCGATTTCGTTTAATAATGACGCGTTCGAGCTGACAGGGAACGACTCATAAATAATAATTCGATGGTCTGTGTTCTCTGTGCAACGGTATATATAATTTAGACATAAATCCAATCGCGGAATCGAAAGTATCACGTGTAGTATAAGTATACATATAGTATATGTGTGAATAATATTCTTCATCCTTTTTGAGAATGTGCTCTGTCAAAGATCAAGTCGTATTCTCATATTATATTATACATGTGTATTAAGAATCAATCAAAGAGATTCATTCTTCTCATCTATCAAACGAAATTAGGCTGCTTCCTTTTTTTATTGAAGATGTAGGTACATATAATGAACTACCAGGCAGATTTTTGTAATGTAAACTAACACGAGTGGGACTTCCAATCAGTCCAAAAACAAATAAAGCGAATGGAAATGATAAAAAAATAAAGGTGCTTTGTTTTTTGACATCTCTTTTAACATTTTGAATAAATTTCCTTACTAATTAGGTTCAACACTGAACATATATATTAGGCTCGACTAAACAACAATGATGAAAAGAAATGTTTAAGCAAGAGAATACACTATTTTATCAATTTTCTCTGTTTTTTCTTTTGTTGAGTTGATTAATTTTGCAAATGAACGGCACGATTCTTCTCATATAATTGTAAATATTGCTTCCCTGCGACGTTTCCAACGAAAACCGCGACCGTGTCCAGTAATAAAAATCGAAAAGGAATTTTTCCAAAGATAGATCACGGAGATCCACGTAGCAGGTAACTCGAGCTCGCGTTAATCGGTTGCAAAGCGCTCCGCGCGTACCACTTCTCTCCGCGGATAATCGGTATTCGAGCAATTCCTCGGAAACGGGTTCCGCGGACTGGTGGAAAACTATTATTAATACGAGCCGCGCCGGGAATTCGCATATTTTCTAACGGAAAATACGGCCGCGCTGAAAAAATCCGTCCCCCGACGAAAGTATTGAGCAATTCGTACTCGCAGCGGTCGTTGCAGATCGCTGGCGTGATTCGTGGGTGTGTAGAACCGCGCTCGTAGCCTAGCCCAGCTGTAATTGATATTAACATTATATAGATTTATATACATATTTCAGATCCGGCGGGATACCAGTATTCATTACTACTCTGACCGAGAATTGCCGAAGTAAATGTTACGATTCTCTTGGGCTACAGTTAGGAGCAAAACTGATCACACACACTTTAAATCTGAATAACTTTTTTATGAATGGACCAAACCACTTAAATTTCTCTGTAAGGCTACAAGAATTAGTTTAGTAAATGACGTCTAAAAAATTCTGAAAACCAATAGTAAAAATTCATCTTTACAACTTTTTTAGCAGCGCCAATAAAGAAAATTTAAAAGATGTGTTTTGTAAACCTGTATGAATTACATACGTTCTGAAAATTTCATTGAAATTGGTTAATTGGTTTACGAGTTATAAACGATCAAAAGTGGTAAAAATTGCAATTTTTCAAGATTTTCGGCTTTGTTACTTTCGATCGTTTATAACTCGTAAACCAATTAACCAATTTCAATGAAATTTTCAGAACGTATATAACTTATACGAGTTGACCAAACACATCTTTTAAATTTTCGTTATCGGCCCAGCTAAAATAGTTGTAAATATCAATTTTTACTATTGTTTTTCACAATTTCGACCAAATGCATTTTTTCAACATACTTTTAACAGACCAATTTTCTCAACTTTACTTTTAACGAAATAGTATACAGAGGACGTGAAAAAAATATTCTCTTGAGAACCGCCTCGAGTTTTGGATGTCGGATGACTGGGAGACGAAAGTATTGCTCAATCGTCGCTCGCGGCGGTCGCTGCAGATCGCTGGCGTGATTCGTGGGTGTGTAGAGGCCTGGCTCACAGTCGGGGAATAGGTATTAACATTATAGAAATATATACATATATATATATACATATATTTAAGCTCGGTCGGGAAACCAGTATTTATTGCAGCTCTGGCCTGGAACAGCCGGCGTTCGAGCAACGCTGGTAAATCTAGCACGGTATCGCGTGAAGCAACCGGCAACTACACGGCCACCTAGATATGTACGTATAAATATCGGTACCATCGGCTCCGGGGCAGGCAGGCTTCTACACACGTGCAGCTGCACCGGTAGTTTGCAACAGATACTTCGGCAGCTACTGAATGTGTTTGCGGTAGGCCACCTCGAAGAGGAAAGCGTGCTCCGCTTGGGAAGGTATTTTGATGCGTGCCGATCTTCGTCGAACGGTACACGCTTGTTACACAATTGCGCTCGATTCTCGCGTCGATGGTGGCTCGCGAGCCTAACTGACGCTGCTGTAACTACCGATCAGCTGCCCTGTCAACGAGACTTTTCCAGAATCTGCCAGACCACCCCTAGCAGACACTTCTCCATTAAAATGGCTATCGTGGTCACTAAACCATGGATCTTATGCACCCGTGGCTGATGCTACCGAATTCTACATAACCTCTTTTTACACGGCTGATCACTAATTTAATTCTCTATTAATAGAATCATTGATAAATACACCACTTATGGCTGATGCCAGAGTTGGGGGAAAATTTTATTTAAATAAAAATTTCGAATAAAGTGTGTTTTTTCCAAGTGGGTTTTAAACCCTCTTCATTCGAAATTTTTATTTCAATAAAATTTTTCCCCAACTCCGGCTGATGCTGCTGAGTTATACATAATAGCACTTTTTAAAGGGCTGCACGCTAAATTGATCTTCTATTCATTGCTATATCATCCACTTCATTTAGCATTTAGCATCATATTGCTAAATCAATTATACAAAATAGTACTTTTTACATGGTTGCTCACTAATTTAACAACAGCTCCCTACTATTTTAAGTGTTTTATTTGAAATTTAGTTCAAAGGGTAGTTCCTTGACTGCTACTTCTTTTAAATAATTTTGATTACTAATTGTATTAAATATAGCTCTCAAACTTTGTTGTAATTTATATTTGTTTTTAACTAAAAAATAAGAAATTAGATAAATAAAGGAATAACGAAATACATAAATATAAAAACCCGTTTCATTTGTATTTTTCTTTCTCTAATGCTGAGTCACACTCGACGAAGGAGTGCAAAGGGTTCGTTTTCTAAAATTCCTTAAAATGGTGCAAGTCAAAACAGACATTACTGAGGAATTAAACAAAGTTCTATGAAGCATTTTTCTTACAACCATGAAATTGTTGATCCATACATGGAAAATAACGATCATAAGACGTCCGATAAGAATGTTAGTGGGATAATTTCGTATAAAAAAGAGTTACCAATATACAAGAGAATATTCGGTCTTTTTCTGGTTGACTACTAGAAAATTGGTTGATATCGAACCGAAATCGCGTTCGTGGCGATCCACTCAACGAATACATCAATACAACTTCCTTCTTTCGTAACGAACATTATACCGAATAGGTTGCATAAACATTAAATTGCTGTAACGATTTCATACGCTTCTTATAATATAATTCGTTAAGTAAAAGTGGCCAGAACTTCCGCGGCTGCTCCTAACTGCCTCTAATCCGCAACGGGGACTCACGTTTCCATGTTTTGCGGTGGAAAATTATCGAACTTCGATGCAATAACGTGGCAATTTAGGCCTGCACTGTATCTTTATAGCTTGGTAGACATTTGGTCTACTTTCTTTGCTTCGATTCTGTGAAATATTTCTTAAATACATTTTTCTTGAGAAGTACATGTAAAAAAATCGTTTTACACCGTTCGGTAGACACAATAATACCATGCAACATTCGTTTCAACTTTTTTTAAATATCATTTGTTGAGATATTTCATGGATAAGAAAATATTGAAATTTCCTCAAGAGCTGATTTCACACACACTCCTGCATTGTGTGCGAAGTTTCATAACTTTTTCAATTTACAGGTTCGATAAACAATCGAGACAGGTACCTACACGTATACATATAAATCTACAGTAGAAACAGTGTTAATTGATTATTATATGTAAATGTGAAGACTCTTGCTGAAATAAATGCCGGTTGCGATTTCCGTTCATCCTCTGTTGCTCGCCAAACCATGCAATTTTAATTTCGCATTAAAATCCTCAGTCTGCAGGGTGAGACCAAAATATCAGAATGAGGTTCCAGCTGAAAGAGTGGTAGCAAGAATGGTGGCATACACCTTTTAAAATTTTCAATCGGTTGAGACTGCAAGATGCATTGAAGAATTTATATGAATTTAGAGGATGCTTGGTAATTAGAAGACCAATCAAAAAGGGGAACCTACCGAGCTTTACAAGTCGTCGGCACATGTTGCCTTATAAAATGACAAGAATACATTTATTTGAACTCTACTAAATATATTTAATTAATCATTTACCACGAAAGCGTCTGTATAATTTGAATACTTGTGAAATAATAAATCTGATAGGTGTAGTATTAATAAAATATTGTAACTATGAAGACTTCTGCTGGAATAAAACGAACATATGGATCTCAATTATTTAAAATCATTAACACTAAACCTACCAATCCCGGTCAAAATGACCGATTCCACGTTTTTTAATTACAATTGGAAAAATAATAAAACTGATTTCATAAGAAACGATTGTATAGATATCTTTAGTAGTGCACGTATTACAATAAGAGCCGCACAAAGTCTAAATAAAATCAATTACTTTTAAGGCTTGGTAAGTTTAGTGTTACGGGGAGAAATATACAGGGTGTCCCAAAATTCCTTCAACAGCCGGAAATGGGAGGTTCCTGAGATCATTTGAAGCAACATTTTCCTTGGCAAAAATGTTATCCGCGGCTTTGTTTAGGAGTTATTAACGAAAAACACGGACCAATCAGAGCGCGACCTTGACGCGAGCTGGCCCAGTCGGCCAATAGACAGTTGGCGCGCCGGGCCGACTGTGCTTACTCGCGTCTAGATCGCGCTCTGATTGGTCCGTGTTTTTCGTTAATAACTCCTAAACAAAGCCGCGGATAACATTTTTGCAAAGGAAAATGTTGCTTCAAATGATCTCAGGAACCTCCCATTTCCGGCTGTTGAAGGAATTTTGGGACACCCTGTATTTCCGCTCAACATCTGCTTGCAATGAAACCTTGAAATTTTGATTAAAAATCCTGATGAACGAAATATCGGAGGAATAAGGTTCCAGCTGAAAGAGTGGTAGCAGGAATGGTGGCATACGTGACGTGGCTCGATTCGCAATGCGTGAGGGGGCGAGCCAAATTGAATTGGCAACGCGGCGTTGCGAATTTGCCCCGGGTGCCCGGTCCCCGTTATCGTCCGAATTACGCCGAATACGCGCCCACGCGTTTGGCAATTAATTAACCGCGGCCGATAAATAAGTTTTGAGAATGTTACCGAACGAGAAATGTCGACGGTCGTTCCGCCGCTAATTGGATCACCGCTGGCCGCTAGTCGTGCTGACTGTGCACTTAACTCGTGCATGGTGATACGCGCTAATGCACCGATTCGCGCAAGACAGCGGTTTTTGCCTGCATACCTGCCAACCACGACACACGTAAGTACGTGTTCGATTCGATCCTGAGTGATCTCGCGGAACGAGCCTACAAACGAACAAATACGGCCGCCGCTAATAATTATTTCACTTTCCCATGGGGAGCAGGCTATGCAAATTTTGAGGCTCGCCGGGAATTTCATAATTCCGATTTATTCGAAACGACTCGATTGCGCGGGCAAATCGAACCGACAAATGAGCCAGAAAACGGGAGGAAAAGATAGTTACAATGTTACCGTGTGGGTTCGGCCTAATCCTGAATAATCACTCGAATGGAATTTTCTAATCTTTTACGAAAACAACGGGTAATAAAAATGTACTCAATCTTTTTTTTAATGAACTATATAAAATATCTTTATGAAACTCTACACTCTACAGGCTTAATTATGTACATTTATTCTTCAGTATATTCTCCCTTAAGCTCAATATATTTTTTCCAGCGATTTTCTAATTCATTTACCCCATCTCTGAATTGATTTTCCTCGAGACGTCTAAAATACTCATCTACGGCTGCTATAACTTCTTCATTGGATGAAAAACGCCTGTCATGTAGGAATTTTTTGAGGTTCGCGAACAAATGGAAGTCAGTGGGGGCCAGGTCTGGTGAATATGGTGGGTGCTCCAACAATTCATAGCGTAACTCCTTCAATTTGACCATTGCAAGAACACCTCTGTGAGCCGGTGCATTGTCCTGGAGAAAAATTACTTTTTTCTTCGCTAAGCCAGGTCTTTCCTCCCGAACATTGTGCATCCAGTTGATCGAAAAGGTTTCAGTAATCTCTCCTGTTATTGCTTTCCTAGTTTGAAGGTAATCAATTAACAAAATTCCTTCTGCACCACAAAAAACAGATGCCATGACATTCTTTGTCGATTTTGACCACTTTGGCTGCTTTGGAGCCGAACAACCGGGCTCAGTCAATTCTGTGGCTTGTTGTCGCAATGCAGGATCATAGTGGTAAACCCAAGTCTCATCCATGGTTAGAAATCGACGCACAAAGTCAGTTTTATTTTTTTGTAAACGATCCAAATGTTGTTGAGAACATTTCACGCGAATGAGTTTTTATCCGAATCTTGTCAATAGCTTTCTTGTACCTAATTCATTAGTTAAGATCTTATGAAATAATCCAGTTGAGATGCCTGTGGCCTCAGCTAAATCAACCACAGTTAATCGGCGATCTTCCAAAACTAAATCATGGACATGATCAATCATTTCCGAAATGGTTGCAGTTCTTGGACGTCCTGAACGTGGATCATCATTCATGTCTGTACGACCATGTTTATACAGAGCAACCCACTTTTTTACCATTGCATATGAAGGAGCACTGTCCCCTAACACATTCACCATGTCATCAAGGATTTCCTCTCCGCTTAATCCTTTTTTATATAAATATTCAATGACTGCACGATTTTTCAAAGTTTCCATTTTTCTAACCAAAGCAAACACGTCCACTTTAATCAGCTGCTTGAAGCAAGCTATTTGACAGGTCGGTTGGGAGTGTATATTATGTTCACATCAAGGACGGATGTTTTCAACAACGATATGTTTTGCTGCTACCAATATCATCTATGTGTCAGGCTACGAACTTCCTGAATGCAGTGCCGGATTAAGCAAGCGCGGGGCCCGTAGCAAATGTTATGGCGGGGCCCAAGGCTTTGCATCAGGGCCGCTCGTGTGTAAATGTAGCGCAGCTTTGCGGCAACCACAATAAATGAGCTTTTTTTAAGGAAAACTATCTGTGCCCCCTGGCATAGACAGGCGCTCATGTATTGGCCCTTGTTTGCATGGCGCGGGGCCCCCAGAAGCGCGGGGCCCGTAGCATTTGCTACTCCTGCTACGCGGCTTAATCCGGCCCTGTCTGAATCACCTAGTATTTACGCCATGTTCACGATTTTTTATGGGTCGTTATCATTAAATGTGTAGTAATTACACACCAAGGAAATAGAACCAGTTTTGGACTCTCACGGTGTAAGTTTCCCCAGTTAATAGCTGTCACATTTTTGACAATAACGCTGCATAAAAAAATCACAAAAGTAGGCCCAACATACTGAAACAAGTCCCCAAAGGTTCGCCAAGCTATGTTCCATGGTTCGCTGAGAAAGATTTCGCGAGGTACGTAGGACGAGGACATATTCGCAGCAATGCGCATGTGGAGACTCTTTTAAATCAGAACCAGATTGGTTGTATCGATTTGCATAAAAAGTAATCGACCGAGCGAGAGCAGTCGACTCATTCTCCCAATTACGTACTCGTAAAGTCCGAGAGTTCTGGTACGTATTTGTTATCCGAATACATACGCTGTCTTCTTCCACTTCCGGTGCCCGGAGCGGCAGACGCTGGGCTACAATTAGCCCTCGTTAAGGCCTGTATATTATCCCCTCGTTTGTTTTCTCGATGGTGCTCGACGATCCGGGGGCGGGCCCCGAAATCGGAGAAAGCGAGCCGGGCCGAGGCAACGATCGACGCGTGCGAAAATCTCCTGATCGGAAACGTATTTTTACGTCAGGATCAATTCAAAACACTCATTTGTCATCATTAGACTGCGGAACTTTGTGCGTTTATGGCAAAAGTTAGTAGGCGTAATTTAAAACAGTAAACACATTACAAAAATTTAAAGATACTGTTACATCAGTGGCGGCACTAGTCAAGTGGAGGCCCCAAGCGGTAAAAATTTTGGAGCCCTCAAACTCAAGTTAGAAATAGAAGTTGCAAGAAAACTCTCATAAACTTATTAACAACAAAGAAAAGTAATGAAAAATATCATATCGTTACACATTAAAAGAATTAAAAAATTAAAAATTCGGGGCCCTGTGGTATCCCGGGGCCCCACGCGGCCGCTTAGTCCGCTTACCGTTAGATCCGCCACTGTGTTACATTATTTTCAACCCACTGAACATAGTAAGAAAGGAAATAAAAATCTCCATTTCATTCTAATTTGTTGTAATTCACATAAAAAATTTTTATTTCGCATAAAGCTCCGCTGTCTGGTCATCATCAAGAATAGATTTGCATGAACTCTTTGCACTCCTTGTGCCACGAATATAAATCACAACAAAGTTTGAGAGCTATATTTAATGTAACTAGTAAATAGAATTGTTTAACATAACATAACTTGTAGGGAATTGTTGGCAACAAAATTGAAAAATAATTCGGAGTGCAAAGGGTCAACTCTAAGGATGCAATTGTCGATGAAAGGACAATAACTATCAATCTTGAATTTTTAAGAAAGTTTGCAGATTAATTGAGTGATCTAATATTGACACAGATGTGTTCTTTTAATAGCAGGACTTCTTGCACTCATCAAATGTAATCAGTAGCCAGCTAATCAGCAGGTGATTCATAATATTCATGTAAATTTTCACAATTTCCACACGCTGTGCAACTGTATCTTTTTCCACGATAAAACGGCGACCAATGCTGAACTCGCTTGTAAAAGCTGGGAAGAAAGAAGAAAAAATACAGCGGTATTAAGTTGTCAAAAAATCTTATTTTGGTAACCCTCAATGAAAATCCGTATTCTATAATAATTAAACTGCGGATTGCAGTCTAATTGTATGCATTTATAACAAAACTGGATAAGTGGGAAACAAAATTGTGAATACATTGGAAGAATTGAAGAATAATGTTATATTTTATTTTCGACTTACGAAAATTTTGGAAAGGAGGGGTACATTTTCATCTAACTTCGATTTCTAACGATCGCCTTAAAACATTTTTATTTTGTATAAAGATCCGCAGTGAAATAATAACTAAATTAGTACCGATAAAATTTCCAGCGACTGCCGACTGGCAGCGTCGCAATAAAAGGCTGTCCGCGTTACGAGCATGATTCATTGTGCTCGCACGGGAATCTCGCGATTTCTTTTCCGTTCTTTGACGACCGGGTGGAAACGCGTTTTTTCATATTTCTGCGGCCGATACTTTCATCTGGGAGATTTCCTCGAGAAACGGTTGAAGCCTGTTCGCCGCGTGTAATAGATAACGCGAATCGTTTTAAACGTCCGCGCAGGAGACAGATAACGCCTGTACACTCTGAATGCCAGAGTCGCAATAAATAACCAGCGGACGTTTCGAACATCGGCGAACAGATAGCGGAAACGCTGCGAAACGTTTGAGCTATAATAGACAAATAAATTTTCGTTGGCCGATTGATAAAGAACGCTCGCCACGGAGTGCGCTTGTGCGTCGCCGATCCGATCCGTTCGCGTATACGTTCGCGGGAAAAAGGGATTGGCTGCGATTCGCCATCGGCTCGGAACGGAAAAAATCGTTAATGGGAGCCGTGATCGCAATCCTCGATGATGAGAACGTGAACTTTGGGGATCTGGAAGTACATACTTCATGGGATACGAACGTTTTTAACCGTGTTCGCTGCGGGGAACCGTGCAGCGTCGACCACTGTTTTTATGGCTGTAACTTGCCGACAGGCGAGTTCAAAATTTCAATTAACCCTTTGCAGTCGATGATATTCTTTATGGAGTCGTCGTCGTTCATCTAGTCATTTTTATTTTGCATAAAGATCCTCGGTGTACAGTTTGATAAACATTGTCTGATCTGATTCGTCGATTATTTGATTTTGGGTGTAGCACTTATTCGTGTAAATAATAAATAAATAAGAAATATATAAGATTATTTATTTGAAAATATCACTTTTATTTTATCATCTCAGAACATTAGTAACGTTCAAGTAAAAACTAACTATGTTATGTGAAATAGTAGCTTATTAATTTTTTACCACGTTACGCGCAGATTTTGAACACGAATATTATTCTTCCTGTGTAGCACGTAGTATTTAGCAAAATGAAAGCAGGTAAAAGCGAGATTCATTAATCATTTGTGTATGACACAGAAGCGGAACATTGATTAATGGTTCACCATAGAGTAAACGATTTAAATCGCATTCACCTCAAAAGCTGGAAATTTCATAAACATCCACAGATAGCTATAGAATGAAGAATAGTCTCATCATTTTCCAGCCTCAAAACCATTAGTAAAACATCCTGGTTCATAAAAAAGAATGTCATTCTGCTCATTTATCCTCTTACACATTCCTCATAATAAGACGAAACATATACAGACATTGACCCAAAATAAAATGTCACTAGTTGCTCTTTCAAAATTTGAGCATATGTAGACGTCATATATCTTTTTCTTAAATAAATGGAATTCTTAAACAAATGCTCTTGCATTAATTTAACCGACCACAACAGAACTGACTTTATCCTGACTAATTAGGCACCAGCCCCGTCTAATTGAAAAAGTCGGACCTATATTTGAAAAATGGTTATTGTGCCAACCTATATAAAGACAGCATACAATTTCTTTTATACGAGTTACCACACATATTATTTATTTGATCTCAAGCAATCAGACCCTTCTCTCGTTTAATTTAAAAAATGGCAGCCATGTTTGAGAAATGTCATTTGTGGAAACCTGTATGTATAAAGACAGCATATATTTAAATATTTCGTATGAATTACCACACGAATTATTTATTGTATCCTGAAAAATCAAACACCTGTCTCGTTTAATTTAAAAAATGGCACTCTCGTGTGAAAAATGTTACTTGAGCAAACCTGTATAAAAACAGCATGTTTCTTTTACATATATGGATTACCACACATATTATTTATTTTATCTCAAGCAACCAGACCCTTCTCTCGTTTAATTTAAAAAATGGCACTCATGTTTGAAAAATGTTACTTGGGCAAACCTGTATAGAAACAGCATACGTTTCTTCAGTTTCTTGTATGTGAATGATCATACAGATTAAACGTAAGGACGATTTCATAGAACGTGAACTGTTTTTTTTCCGGAGAAAAAGAGAAGACGATCCAGCGATGTGCTCGTGCAAGAGGACATTTAATGCTCGGCAGAAGAGGCTCGTCCAGCTTCCAGCACGAACAACGATTAGGCAGGAACGCGAGGATTTCAGAGAGGCCGGCGGCTGGCCTAGAAAACCAGCTCGGACCGTGCGCTGCACGCGGGTCTAATTGCTAATTAGTAACTAGTAGGTAAGCACCGGCAGGGTCCGCCGAGCTCCGGCTATGTTCGACACGAGCAACCTAAATCGAGAGCCGGGCCCCTCGTGGAATTGCGAAACCCGAGTTTTCGGCCAACCACCCCCTTGCGCAACTGTAACCCGCCGCAATTATTCTGCAAATTGAACGAAGAAATCTTTCCTGGGCTGAACACGCCTTCCTGCGACTGTAATTTCGCGGAAATGGAAGGGCGCCGGCGAATTGTTCCTGCTAAATTAGTTGCTCGCTGTGCCGTACGCGGAGGATCATTTTCAGAGCCAACCTGGTGTCTCTGTGGACACCGTGAATCTTCTACAGATTTAAATTTGTTGGACCTTTTGGTGTTTCATTTGCTTTCAGATCTTATAAAAACTCATAATATGATGGATTTATTATGGATAAAATTTTAGAGACATTGTGTAGATTTTACATTCGTTTTAAAGAGGCGCTTTTAGTTGAAATACTTAAGGGATAGTTTTGAGAAATTATTTCTATATGTAAAACGAACGATTAATTTAATCTATTTAATTTAATTAATTTCTACAGACGATTAAATTCCTTAGAAACTCTATGCTACATTTTAGATATTACCTTCTAGTTTGAGAATAAAAAGAACTATTCATTTCAGACGTTTCAATTTTTACCATTGATGCGCCAATGAAAAGTCGTGTCATAAACAGCGAATGACTCCTCCATTTTTTAATATTTCGTTCTGAAAAAAGTGGAGAATAGAATTAACAGTTATGATAATATCACTGTACAATGCCAGAATTTTTCATTTAATAGTTACCCTGAAAAAATTCCCGAAAACAGCAAATTTCTAGATAGTCGGGTAAGGATTTTTAGATTGATTCCAATGCCTATTTGACACTGTGCAAGCTCTTCCATTTTCGGGGTGACCTTCTTGATAAATTCCGGGCTCGCCAACACAAAGATTTTCACCAGGTACGAAAATATTCGTTCGCGATTACCGTTACCTCGCGGCTACCCGAGCCGAGATAACGAATTTATGGCGGTGCTTCGTTTGCTCCGCCATGCTCGAGAGGATCGAGAGGATCGAGGGGGACGATCTTGGGACTTGGGGCCCATTTTTCCCGGATCTTTACGCCACCGGAAGAGCGTCGGAGATGTTGGGAATTTCTGGTTTGGGATCTGATGGTCGAACGACTGCGACTCCCAGGAACGTTACCGTCGTCGTCGGTCACCGCCGCTTATCGCGCTTGTAATTAAACGACCGCGCTTCGGGAACGATTTAATGAATGATATTTTTTGCTTCGTTAGGCGGCGATCATCGCGAAGATACCAGACCGTCGAGACGTCCGGCGTCCCTGCTCTGATTTTTCTGCGTTCTTTCGCCTCTCGTCGCTACGAGGAAACGACCACTTTTTTAAGCAACTCACGAAATGATGTTTCTAAGATCAACATTTCTTATTTATTCATCTCTCTTATCAGTAGACCATGCATCTTTATGCAAAATAAAAATTTTGTGCACCAAATAGAAAGATGTGTGTGTGTGTCTCCTTGTTTATTGATCTTAATAGATCGAAGATAATATAATGAACCCTTTTAATCTTTTTTCCATCTTAAACTTCTACTTATTAGAATAGACAGTATATTCAACGTTAATTATAAGAATGTAGAAATAAATGAAATTCTACAACAAAATTTATTTCTTGTTTCAAAAAACTTTAGAAATGAGTACATAAAAATCTGTACTGTATTAAAACTTAGTGCAACAGTCGGACAAGACAAAGACAGATAGAATCCTGAACTTTTGGTATAAAACTTAGGTTTTTAATTATCTCTGAAGATTGCTAAGACATAACAAATTTCATTAAAACATTTTCGGGATTCGATTTAGTGGTATGGACATAATATCTTCGGTGAGGATTCACTGAACTCTTCAATTCGGGCAACAGTGGACCGACGAAATGGCGGATGTCGGCCACGGTCACGTGCATCCAGCTGAAGAAAAAAACCGGGGAGATAATCGACGAATCGAGGGAAAAATGAAAAAGAGCAGGAGGATCCGGGGCTGAGGGGCAAGAGGAAGATGCGTTCTCTCACGTACTCTCGCGACGAACGACGCACGCCACGTGGATTTCGTATGCTGAGGAGGGAACGAGGAGAGGGATTCCTCTTGGCCAGCCGCGGACGAGGATCAAGAAACGGATGTTCAGCTCGGACTTTAAATGCATCATGCGTACCGTCGCGCCGCGCTGCCTCTTCTTTCTTCCCCTTTTTATGCCACCCCCTATATTGTCCTCTCCCGGTTCCGCTCCGCGCATCTACCTTTTTGCTTTCGTTATTCGGTGAAACGCGTCTTGCTCCCGGGGTCCTGGCAAGAAATGGAACATTAAGTGGCCACACTCGTGTACGCGGGTCAAAACGATTCTTTTTTTTATTGTGTCTTTTAAATGTATAGAACCTTCGCCCCTTGCAGTACGATTTATTTTAAAGCGATTTTTTGAACCTAATTTTTTAGGAGAAAGAAGTTTGGTCGTAGAATGGCCCGATATATTGTTTATTGATATTGACAGTATCTTTTTTGTGAAGTGTTATACTAATGTATGCTATATAAACCAAACAAGGTTTGCGGCATCAATAAATAAATAATTAATTAATTAATTGTTGACAATATCTTGATTTATAGTACATTAATAATCAGACAGGGGATTTTTACGCAGAATAAAAATGTTATACCTGCATTGCAACAAACTGGAGTGAAATTGAAATTTATTTTCAGTTTTCAATAATTCGGTTGATATGATAAATTGAAAATAACATGGCAGTATTTTAAAATTTTTTAAATGGTTTTACTGTTATAAATAGACAGCGGATCTTCATGCAAAATAAAAATTTTCCACCTGAATTGCAACAAGCTGCAATGAAATAGAAATTTATTTTCTTTCTTAATATGGTTAATAAGTGGAAAATAATATAATAGTATTTTTAAAATCTACTAATGTGTTTACTGTTTTAAGTTACACCTACTTATTTTTGTCTATTATTTCTTTACTAGAATCTTCGTCGCAAGTCTGACTCGATGTTATAGCGCAAGGGGTCGAAAATACTTTTCCAAACTTGTATGCGTAAATTTATTCAAGTGACAAAATTATAACGAAGGGGGTTGGGAGTTTTTATTTCTTCGAAACATTGTAATTCAATTTTGTAGAAGTTTCGTGGTCAGCTCAGCAGTGGACGCGTCAGCCGAGATTTTTATTCGACACTTCTGCTATAAAGGAATCGCCATTTCTATGGACGATCTTCCGTAATCTTGCGGGCAGCGCCATTATTTGGTCGGTGTAGAATTTCTGTGGCTTCCGGTTGAAGAGACGACAGAAATCTCGCTCGACGTTGTCGAACGAGCCTCGGTGTTCATCGTCTCAGTGTGACTCATTCGTTCACCGAGAGAACAAAAAGAAAAGAAGAAAAGAAGTTAATGAACCCCTTGTGTATTATCTGGTTTGACGTGGTTCGCTGTCAATTGTGATAGGCGATCGACTCCGAAAGTCATCTCTAATTGTAAGAGACTGTTTTCTAACCAGCTTTCGCCGCATTACTCATCCGTGGCTTCAGAATATTCACACATCAATCTTGTTTCCTGCGAACCACATCTCGAAGAGTATTTTAAATCTTAGACTGCTGGGTACATGCATCTTCAAGTTTGAAAGCTGTTGCCGGCTAAATATCATGCGAATGACAGTTCTGAGTTCCAGATTTCGTGAGAGAAGACAAGTCAGCCTTGTATTACAGATTACGGTTTCATTAAAATTGTTGAAATTAAGATTTCATGCATTTATGACAAAAATGGATAGGTGCAACTTAGAATAGCGAAAACAGTGCGACAGTTTAGAGGCACCAATGTATTGGGTTGGCAAATAAGTTCGTTCGGTTTTTGTGATTTATTCCACTGTAAAAAACCGAACAAACTTATTTGCCAACACAATACCATTTTCTTAACACAGTTAGTAAAAATATGCAAGAATTTTGTAGTTGGTTTCTTACAATTAATGCACGCCATTTCTATTGGTTGAACTTGGTGCTGCCACCTAGCGGATCAGCTCGGTAGAACCAATATGGCGGCGCCCTTATCAAAAACGCCTGAAATCGTTCAACTTTACACGCGTATAACTTTCGAACGAGTGAACTCCTTGGAGTTTTCTCGTCAAAATCTACGGGATTGTGTGAAAAAGTGCAAACTTTTTATCCCAAAAGGGAAAGAATATTAAATTTTTTATTTTGCATAAGGATCCGCAACAATAAGCGAGCGACGGGTTTGTGATCTCGGCTGCGCCGAGGCTAAGCGAAGGCCGCGTAGCCGGAGGAATAGGTAATTATTGTAATTAAGCGACGTTGGCGCGCGGTCCCGGCGTCGATGGGTTCATTAGGCTCGCGGATCGACGACAGTGCACTTTTATCCGCACCTATCTGGTCCCGGTGCTCCTTATCGATGCAGTCCGATGGTCGCTATCGGCGCGAAAGAAACGGGCCGGTAGGAAAGAAGTTGTTCAAGGCCGTGAACACCAGCGCGCGTATTTGCACACTCGCACCGGAGTGACACTTGTTCCGGAGATTTGCTCCGGCGATTTAGGTATTTGCATGATCGGCCGAGCGTGCGTGCGCGCCGCTCACGCACACACAGGTGAATCTGGGCGAATTGCACGAGCGAAAGATTCAGGTGTGCAGCGAGTTTAGCCCCGCGGAACGACTCGTTTCGAATAAGCGGTCGTGTTTAGATCGAGGCGGCCTTAATACGACTTTAATGCACGTCCGAGGCGTTCACCCCGGCCACTGTGGGACGTTCCTACTTATAGTAAAATAGGTGAAATTAATTTAAAAAATTTCGTGTTCTGGAACGAGATCAAACTAGGTCTTTCAGTAAGCTAATACCTGATTGAGACAGACTGAAAAGGATACGGATTATTACATTCGTCAAATAAATAATAGTCAAGTTCGAGTCTCTTGAGGCAATCTATCAGACAGCTTTTTTTATTATCTGCTTTTTCCACCTCCTGCCACAGATGGTGAAATGAATTTCCAATTTAGCTGCATCAACTCGCAGCCGTCACAGCTTATTATTTATTTTGTGGATAAAAATAGTGGTTAAAAATTCTCCAGCGTTCAGAATTTCACAAAAAAGAAGAGGAAGTTTATATTTATTGTATATCTATATTCCTTTCTCGAAAGTCCATGTAGTTTAAAGGAAATTAATAACATACAGATTTAGTAGACTCTCTTCAGAACCTTCATCACGAGTCTGACTCGATATTATAGGCGAGTTGAGAGAAGAGTACTAATAATTTAGTAACAATTCCAATGTCAACTTTTGTTCAAATTATGGCAAGTCCCACTGGCTTGCTCCTCGCTGGTTCACCATCCCCCGCTTGTCTTTCCCGATTTACCTGCTAGAAATCACGCCAGTGATTTTTTGGTGAACCCTCGACGAGCAATACGTTACGAAATCGCTGGAATATTGTAGACACGGTGGAACGGCGGAACGTTGCCGCGTGAAACCAGAATTTCACCGTTCGGACAGGTGATCTGGAGCAAGCAGACGGGATTCTGTGAAATCCGATCGGCTTAAGCGCGAATCGAACTCCCCGGATCGAAAGTTGCCGGCCGGTGACGCCGACGATAACGATTGCGTGACGGACGCTGCTGCTTAGGCCCGCCGTCACAATGGTTCGAATGCCACAATTATTAACTGGACAAAATTCGTTCTCAAATCGACAAAAAATAACTGTGTCAACGTGATCTAAAATGTGCATCAACACTCTTACATTAAAAAGTATTAATACTTAATCGCAAAATAAAAATGCAAAATAAAAATGTTCTGCATTGATTGTGGGAAGCAGGAGTAAAAAATTGATTTCATCCCTTAATGACTTTATCACTTTAAAAACAACATGGCAATATTCTAAAATTTTTCTAATCTTTTATTTTTCGCCCATATTTCACGTATAGTGCGTTACCATAAGTGCGTAAAAATCCGCAGGCTAATGACAAACGTAGCATCTCATTTTAAGTCTTAATACGCCTAAATTATCAATAACTTTTTTGTATTTTTGTGAATTAGTCAAGAACTCGTTCAGTTAACTTTTAGTCAAAGTTATCTGGGAGCATTGCAACCTCGGGCAGTTTCTTACGCACAAAACAATCTTGGCAGATGGCACGTGACCAGCTGAGGGTCAACGTCCATTTCGGTCGCCCGCACACAAGGGCTGGACGCAGCTCGAATACGCTTCACCGAACGCATTTCTTTCTCGTGTTTATAAGGAACTAGAAGACGAGGCACTGTGCAGGCAGCGTTAAAATGTGCATTGCGCATTGTAAACACCGAGGAATGTAAAGTAGGAGGTACACACGCGGTCGCCCGTACAGCGGGAGACATCTGAGAAAATGAAGATACCGTTACGAAGCGGCGTAATTACAGTCGCGGCTAATGTGAGGACATGTTAGAACCGAGATACGCAAGCGTAAGCTAGTTGTATCACGCGAGACGCGATCGTCGAGGTCCTCGCGAAGGAATCGTTCCCGGTGTTAGTTGCTCGCGCATGCACGCGCGCGCAAAAATATCCGCGGTTTCGATCCGTCGCGTCGGCTCTCTGCTCGCGGGAATTAATTCCCGTGTCACCGTGTAAAATATGAATCCTCGAGCCACGCGCGATTTGTCGCAATTTCGAGCCTCGTACACGTAATCCGACCGATGCCATGCCGTGACGCTTACTCATCGTCGCGTGTATTCTGCTAAATCGATTAAGGTAAACGACCCATTTGCCAACCGGACAACAACCGTCATTGTTTCGTCATCGTTGCTCGGTGAAATGCACAAATATTCTCTGCGCGCTGTCTTATTTTATGCGTTTACGACGAAAATGAATAGTGGTGAAATAGAGAAGTGTGAAAACGTCTGTTATTGGCGAAGCAAATTTTTGAAGACATTCTTCTTTAGAATGAGTGTGATCCGTCACGCTCCGAGGTGAAACGCTGGTCGGGTAAACTCGAGGGAGACGAGTTCAGCAGAGTGAGCGAGAAACAGACAGGTGTGCAGTCGCTATGGAAGTTTTTGTTTAAAATTTTCATTTTCGTCTGTCATCGAAATTTGATCGCCAGTGTCATGACTAGAGAGCGGATTTTATGCATTTATAACAAAAATCTGTTATATTATTTTCAACCCTTTTAAATTTGTTGAGAATGAAAATAAATTTCTATTTCACTCCAGTTTGTTGCAATTCAGATAGAAAGTTTTTATTTTGCATAAAGATTCGCTGTCTAGTTATGACTTAATGCTGGAACCACTACCACTGGTCACACGACTGGTGTCAGATCTTTTACTTTACAATTTAGCATTAAAGATGTCTTGTCAGAAGTTTAATAAATTTCTTCATTAAAGCATGGTAATAAAAACCGCACGAATTCTGAATACATTTTGTCCTTTTTATTTTATTAATTTTATATTTAAAATAAAATAAATCTGTGCACGCTGTGTAACACTTTCCTGACTTGATGACTGTTCTTGCGCATGCATATCTTGAGCAGTTTATCTGCATTCTTTAATGTAATTAATCTCCCAGGGGCAGGTTCATTTTTCATATCGTCAACTGAAGAAAAACATTGCGGACCGTGTAAGAAATTCTAGGAACGTGGTCAATGATTATTCGATGAAAAACGAAAGTTAAGAATTAGAATTAAGTTACATATGTAATATTAATTATTGTGCTTATTATTATTAATTTTCAAATCTGGAGAAATAATTCCATCATCCAGTTGTGGATGGCGCGTTGAGATGAGTCCAGGTAATATATTTTCGAACCGAGCACTATAAATTTTCCGCGATCGTGGCATTTATATGTTATATGAACGGAAATTCCCATGAAATCTCGCGATGTAACGATGGGAATGAAATTTTTTAGTGGCATACCGCTTCCCCGGCGATCTAAAAAGTATGCTTTCGAGTTCGAAGGAAAAAGTTATACTTTCCTGGCACGATTCTTTAATTGCTTCGTTCGTTAACGAGGCTCGATAATATTATAAACGAGAAATGCATTAAGAGATACGAATTGCTGCCGCGCCGCGGATTGATGCGCGTTAATTACGAGATACCATAATCATTAGTCCAGTGTCAAGCATCGCGATCCGAGTCTATAAAGTACAATGCAAAAGCGCCGGTTTCTCGGTGAAATTAACCTATAAGGCCGTTAGGATTTTCCTATTTATGTAATCATTACGCTCCGAAAGTTCTCTGCGGTTATTAACTCGATTTCATAAATTCTACCGGCCCGCCGCGGCCCGGTCCGCTGCGGCGAGGCGCGGGGCAACGGTATCGGAGGTTTCCGAGTTTCTCGGTGAAAGAACAAACCACCGTGTGTGCTCGTCTCTTTTTAATTGTTCGGTCTACTTTTAACGAGAACTCACGGTACAACTACAAAATCGCCGCGCTTAAATTATAACACACTTTCGTGTGCCGAGATGAGAACTACTTACTCGTTTATACGCCAAACAACACTTACACGTAATGGCTGTGATGGTTCAATACGGGAATGCGGATTTACTTTTCATATTATATTATGAAAATGGCGGAATGGTTCTCGTGGGAGCTGTCGTACACTTTTCTTCGGGGCTTTTGTACAGTTATTCATTGTATCATGGCTCTCTGACAATTTTTATACATTTTTCTTATTGAACACCCCTGTCAAGTCAATTGATAGCCAACTATCTAGTCAATTATCTACTAAGTCATATTATCACAATTTTTAGAAAGGTTGGGAATAAATAGGTTGGAATTTATTAGACACAAGGATATTTAAACCTTCGCACTCGGAACAATTTATCTGGAAAATTAAACATTTCTTCTGATCTATAATATTTCCATTCCCTATGATCTTTGAAATTTTCGCCGAACGTAGAGAAAAACCACTAAATACAGTTGGAATTATATCGTGTTTGGTATTATTTTAATCAGAAAAATGCTACACATAATTTGGTGAAAGTTTCATAAAAAAATTAGTAATAATAAAAAAATTTGCATATTGGTATTACATACATTGTGAGAACGCACTCCGCGTCGCATTAGCGGTGGTTCACACCGATATACCCCAGCCGAGATCAGATTACTACAGTGGAGGGGATATTTTTTTGCGTTTATCGTGTACGGCCTGTTCGCAACTATATAGGATTCATTGTAATAAATCGTATTGCAAGTGGTTAATGAATAGACAGCGGATCTTTCTGCAAAAAAAGATTTCTAGCCGAATTGCAACAAACTGGAGCGAAATAGAAATTTATTTTCTTTCTTAATATGTTTAATAAGTTGAACATAGAATAAGAATACATATTTTTTAATTCTGCTAATATTTACTGTTTTGAATAGCCATTTTTGTCATGAATGCATAAAATTCGTTGTTTATTAATGAAGGACTTCGGATTTTAAGAGGATAATTAAATGCGCAAAGCGTGTACGGCGTATCATGCGAGGAGCGTCGATTTAATGCGAACTCAGGTTTCGCGAATCGACTTTTCTGTCGAGGTACACGGCCAGGTAAGTGGACACGATTGGCACCCGTTGGATTCGCAACGTTTATCGACGTTTCTCGTTACGCAAGCGGAAATATTCCCGGCGTCTAACGGAACGCGGGAACACGACCGGCTGAGACGGTGGATGTGCACACACGCAGCGTTACAGCGCTAGCCTAACGTTCGACGCATTGAATAACGCAGTTATGTCACGGGGTACGGGGCTCTTCCACGTGGGAGAGTAACCGCGAATATTCATTTTAATTAAACGTCTGGTTAAACGACCTTTTTACTCGCGACGCGATGCGACGCGACGCGACCGGCAACCGGGATTGCGTGACACGCTATACTAATAGGGTTCGTGATGCCGGTCACGCGAAATAAACAGATAGATTCAATTAAAATGGGAAACGGACCTGAATCCGTCTCGGAATAACGATCTAAACAGACGAGGAAAGGCTCTCATCAACCTCCGATTCCAGCGAAACTTTATAAGGTGCCGAGTGTCGGACTACCGTTTCCCAACCTTCTTTCACGCACAACCCCCCGTTGCGACATTACTGTGACGACCCCTTTACGCAAACAGTAGCTCCAAAAATTATTTGATCGTTAAATTTTCGGTTTTCGAACAGTAGTCGATGTCTAAATAGATACGGTTTTAACAGGATTCATTTTGAAGAGTTGGATAGCTTAAGGGTTGAAAACTAGGAGAAATTGGCCAGGTGCAAAAATAGGGTAAGTTCATTCTTTGCTGTAATTCTATTTTTTGATTATTTTTATTTATGTTTGATTGTCTAGTGCAAGGATATACATATATATACAATTTTCAAAATCTGGACTTACCCGATCTGGACTTTACCGATTTAACAATTTTTTTCATATATAAAATTATCTTTCCTTAAAAAGTCTATTACACTTCTTATTATATGATAATTAAGTAGCGTTTGTTGGAAAATTAAGCTAGATATCTTAAACTACAAAAACGTATCAGCCAAGTTTTGTGGTACCATATTACATACCTATATAAAGTTTTATTCAATGAACACTGTTTAAATTTTACATTAACCTATACAAAAAAGCTAGTCTTCGTCGAAGCCGATTTCCAAAAAATCAATTTCTAAAAAATTTATAGCTATTTAAATCAACCTTCACTACTTTTTTTATGATTCCGACTAGATGCAATTTTTCACTGTATGTTTGCTTATAAATCTGACAAGGTCCATTCACAGGGCGTGCATCAATGAAAAATTGTGTTCAATAATTCCCAAAAGAAAAATCATTAAAATTCTAATGATTGAGAAATAATTTTACATTAAAATTTTACATTAAACTAGACAAAAAAGGCTAGTCTTCGTCGAAGCCGATTTCCAAAAAATCAATTTCTAAAAAATTTATAGCTATTTAAATCAACTTTCACTATTTCTTTTATGATTCCGACTAGATGCAATTTTTCCAAAATTCTCTAGCTCCACAGAAAAAAGGAACAGTAGAGAGTGTTGCGATTAATTGTGGGAGTCACTGTAGGTTAGCTTGTGAAACTGACAGGGTCCATTCACAGTGCGTGCCTCAATGAAAAATTGTGTTCAATAATTCCAAAAAGAAGCATCATTAAAATTCTAATAATTGTGAAATAAACTATATAAAACAGGTCATGTGACCAGCGGTGGTTCAGCGTCCACAAAAAGGAACATTCCTCGTCCCGAGTATTTTACAAGACAATGGACTGCATCCACATGCTGCATGCAACCAGTCAGCAAGGCAGCGAACGTGTCAGAGCGTAGGTTTCGCAGTAAATCGAGCGAAGTCGCTTATCGAGCGGAGAAAAGCGAGCTCGTGCGGCAGCGATCGAAAGAACAGAGAATTTTTCAATTCCGATCCCCGTGTAAGTGATTTAAGTGATTTCACCTCGAGATATTTTCCGGTCGGTCGACGCGTTTGCAGCGTGTATCATTATCGGCGTGTGTGTGTATCGGCCCCGTTCGCAAATTGCTCCGTGTGCCGAACCGCGGAACCGGGTTCCCGACATTTGACACGTTTCTACCATGAAAATTTTCGTCCCCGGGAAACTAAACCGGTCACCGGGCCTCCGCATGGTGTTCCACGCTTGCATAAGTGCCCGGAAAATTTATAAATGGTAGTCGGTCCACACATCTGAGCCGAGGTTACGCAACGTGTACGCGCCGGTGTGTAATATCGCGGCAAGTACCGGTTTCGCAGAAACGCAAAGTTCTTCGGAAATTTCGCGCCGAACCGTTATTTGTTTTCGACGGAAAAATAAACCGGACGTCCGCGATTAGCTTCTCATTAATCTCTTAGCGGTTGTGTGCTCGTTGCCTGTGAGTGGTAATTTTTGTGTCATGGCAGCTACATATACTCGTCGTGCTGGAAAAGTAATTGCTGGTGGATTTTTGTGGGAAATAGCTAATTCCTAAATGCAGGCTAATATGTGCCTATTAATCTTAATTTCATTTCAGTTGGCGCTGAAACGATTAGAAACCAAAGCTGGTTCTTTCGGGGGTGAAATTTAGGGGCGTGACTTCGCCGCTTCACACTTTGAATTACTGCTATTGAAAGAACACATTTTTGTCAATATTACATCACTCTATTAATCTACGAAGTTTCTTAAAAATTCGTGATCGATAGTAATTGTCCTTTCATCGACTACTACGAAAACCTACCATCACCGGTCACAATGGTCGGTTACAGGTTTTTTATTTTACGATTATTGATATAATAAAAATAATTCCATAAGACATAATTGTATAGATATCTTTAGCAGAGAACATATTACAATAGGAGCTGCACAAAGTCAAAATAAAATCAATCTTGTCATTTTTATAAGAGAACATGTACCAGTTACTTTTAAGGCTCGGTAGGTTTAGTGTTAGAGTGAACCCTTGCACTCCTAATTATTATTAAATTTTTTTGCCAACAATTCCCTACTAGTTCAAGTGTTTTATTTATTTAAAACAATTTTATTTAAATCAATTTTATTTACTAATTATATTAAATGTAGCTCCCAAACTTTGCTGTAATTTATATTTGTTTTTAACTAAAAAATAAGGAAATTAACTAAATAAAGCAGGAACCAAATACATATACAAACCCATTTTATTTACATTTTTCTTTCTCTGATGCAGAGTCACACTCGACAAAGGAGTGCGAAGGGTTAATACTTTCAAGAGTAAAACTGAATAGGGTGGTTTCAACCCTTCAGCTCGAATTACTACAATTAAAAAAATTGATTTATGCGTTAGATTGAACCATTCTGTAAACCTGCAAAGTCCCTTAAAAATCGTAGTTTAATACCAGATGTCCTTTCATCATCAACACCACCCCTACAGTTAGGGATTTCAACTGAAATAACAATTTCACACATTAAACTTGAATTACCGCAGCCAAGAGAACACGCGCCCCCTGCTTTCCAACATTTTAAAAGCTCGTAAAGTTTCACAAAGATCAAGTCGGAGTCGCGAAGCCATCCGTTGAATCTCGGGGCACGTTGATCAGCCAGCATGCGTGCTCGGCGAGAATATCTCAGGTTGCAAGTACCGGACGGTTGGATATCGTTGCACACGGGGACACATCCAAACACCTCCGGACACATCCAGAGGCACGTGAAGCCCGCACGGTGACGGGCCAGATTAACTTTCGGGAACGTTTTAATGCGATTCCGGGGCAGCTGCAACCGACCGCGGATCGGCCGAGAATTTCGTCGAACGGGTTTCCAGTCTGATAATATTTCTTGCGACCTGTTTCGGCATGAAATACTTTCCATGCCGCCGTGAACACTAAATAGACACCCGCGGGGGGAAAACACGGTCGCGTATGATCATGGCCACCGAGTGGAAAAGAATAAAGAGGAAAAGACCGGTCGCACCGAAATAATGAATAGCCTTCGGGGCCGCGTCGTTTCGGAACAACGAAGAAAATTACGACATTGTTAGCCGCTCGTTGTCGCGTTCGAGGAATCCCGGCAGGAAACGGCGTGAACGATGTACACAATTCCAAGTCATCTTGCCGTCGAGCCTCCGATGCGAACTCAATCAGATCTAACATACACAAACCCTTTCTTCCAGTTTAGGCACCCTCGGGAATTTTTTTCAGAGGAACTATACGACCCTCTTCATTGGAATCTTGCACACGTATTTATTGGTATTAGAAGTACATGTGTGTGATTCTTTCACAGCAAAAATAATCGAAATTACACGAGTTATATACAGGGCGTCCCAAAATTCCTTCAACAGCCGGAAACGGGAGGTTCCTCACGTCATTTGAAGCAACATTTTCCTTTGCAAAAATGTTATCCGCGGCTTCGTTTAGGAGTTATTAACGAAAAACACTGACCAATCAGAGCGCGACCTAGACGCGAGTTGGCACAGTCGACCAATAGACAGTTGGCGCGCCGGGCCGACTGTGCCAACTCGCGTCTAGGTCGCGTTCTGATTGGTCCGTGTTTTTCGTTAATAACTCCTAAACGAAGCTACGGATAACATTTTTGCAAAGGAAAATGTTGCTTCAAATGATCTCAGGAACCTCCCGTTTCCGGCTGTTGAAGGAATTTTGGGACATCCTGTATTTTTCTCATGGTGCATGTTTTGAAATCATGGGTGGAAGGATACAAACAAATTGTGAATATTGTATTAGAAAATTATTATAAAAAGTTATATCGTATAAAAGGCCACAAAATTGCCAACTTATTACAAACTACAGTCGACGGTGAAGGGTATACGATTTTTTTAAAAACGATCAGAAGGTAATGCCTCCGTAATTAGCAGTCCTCGTTTAGGACCGAGATCCAACGTTAACTAAGTGAGGCAAAGCTCGCATGACGGGGAGAGTCTGATAATTGCTCGCGAGCGGAGGTATAGTGATGCAAGAGTTCCGTGTTCCCGTGGTGCTCGTGTAAGGTGGCTACGATTTAAAGCGTTCCACACGGCGGCGACACGTGTACGTGCACCCTTTGAACACACTCACGATCCTACCGTGAATGATATACATACGTCGCCATATGGACGGTCGATCTACAGCGTTGATACAAGGCAGATCCGATAGATCTCATAAATCTACAATACCTGCCGGAGAGCCCGACGCGACGTCCTTGCAACCATACGGCTCTGTGTGCGCTGGTTATATCCCCGGTTTCCATGGGGGCTTGGTAGAAACCCGCCGCCAGAGATCCGATTTATATCGTGGCGAAACACGATAAGAATTTGCTCGCGATAAGGTGGCCGCGTCGAACGCTGTGGCGCTATGATGGAGAACTATGCTCGCAGAACGAGGAAAACGAGATCTCCCGGTAACAGAATTTCGTGGAACCGTCCTCTTCTTCCTGTTGGATTGGTAGTAGCAATGCGTCAGCCAGAAAGCAAAAGTGAATTCAGTTACGTGTGCGAATCGTTGCCCTTTTCGTTTTCTCCTTACTTCTAATATAGCCTTCGACGCGATACGACACCCTTCCGAGCTCAGTAAAATAACTTAGAGTTTACAACAAAATACGCTGTTTGCAGTTAATTCAACAACCCATTTCCAATAAATCCTCTTGCAACTATGCTCACTATGTTCTGATTATGTAGACGACGCGACGAAGTCAGCGAGACGGAGATATAATTCATTGAACCGTATGATTCATGCTCACCCTACTTGAAAATTACCACAGAAAGTTTTGTTTGGGGACCCCCATGTAATGGCATTAACTCTTTGCACACTCGTTTGTCGAGTGTGACTCGACATCGGAGAAAGAGAAATGTAAATGAACCGGGTTTTATATGTATTTGGTTCCCGCTTTATTTATTTAATTATCTTATTTTTTAGTTAAAAACAGATGTAAGTTCCAGAAACATAAGTTACAACAAAGTTTGAGTAATATTTAATATAACTAGTAAATAAAAATGTTTAAACTAAGCAGCAGTTAAGGAACTGTCCTTTCAAGTAAATTTCAAATGAAACACTTGAAATAGTGGGAAGTGTTGTTGGCAAGAAAATTGAAAAATAATTCGGAGTGCAAGGGGTTAAAACATTTGATTTGGAGACACACTTGACCCCCTTAGTCTAAAAAAAAGTTGTCAATTTTTATTTAGTAGATGATGTAAATGAAATTTCCTGCCCTGACTGTAGGTACCCTTTAAGCGAGCACTTACTGAATTTTGCACGGGTAGAAGGACGGTATACATCGCGTGGCGAACGCGATTCGACCGGTCGACTCGGAGATCGGTTCGAGAAAGGGAGAAAAACCGAAACGTAAGGGGAAGGCATAGTCGGTACCGCTACGCGATTACTCAATTGCGGCCTGGTGCTGAAACCGCGGCTGCAAACCCGTTTCAAGGACAGGGTCGTCGGAATAATGGTGACGAACGAAACTAAAACGAAATTAAAAGCAAAGAACGTCGCCGTCACGGCTGTCTGGTCGTTCTTTTTGCCGTGTCCCGTCGCTGTACCCGCGAACCGAATGTTTTCGCAATTAAATGCTCGAATGCGTTTACCCTCGAGCCGCTTTTTTCCTACGATTTTCGAAAAACTAAATGCTGTTCGCGCATAACGGGCCTGTTGATCTTCATTTGGTGTTCCTCTGAGGCTTTAATTTATTATTTTTAAACAAGATACCAAATCTTTTCAAATAAAAATTTGGCTCCAACTTGAATATTGCATAATAAATTCTCAAAGTTGAAAATTCTATGTTGGAAATGCAACATCTGAAGGTGGCAAAGAAAAATCAGTTAGAAAATCATTTATCGACATACCACGCTGGAATCATTGATCCCAACACAGTTCCCATGCATTGCGACATTGGTTGCCATTTTCTCGCGGCGTGGAGAGTCGTAGCCACGCACGTGATCGGATCGAACCGCCATTAATTAAATCTTTCTCTTTCTCTTCAACTTTGTAATTGAAAATACCTCCGGGGGCCACGGGGACGACATCCTTTCGGCGTACCGCCCGCGGGGGAAGACTCGCGCTAAATTGGCCATTAACGGCGATAGTCACGTGATTTCCGTTGTATGGCAGTGCGGGGGCCAAATTTGCGAGCGCTTAACACGGTGATTTAATTAACGCGAGGGAGAGGATCACGCTCTGTTGAAGAATAACAGGCAGAAGACGGTGTAAAAAGAGAAAAATAATGCCGGCGAACGGTACGGTATTATTTATTGTCCGGCGATACGGCGACGACGTTCGAGAGCGGGCCGACGACGTGTGTGCCACGTTTATCGAGAGAGGAAATGGCCGATGCAACGATGACTCGTCGACTCGTCCCGTAAATTCGATTTATCGCTCCGCCCCGGGTATTCGTCGTTTCACCGTACCGGCCATGAATATTTATTGCCCAGCCGCGAAACAATTTGTTGATCCTTTTCTTTTTTCTCGCGAGCGGCCTTTAGCGATGGGGCCCAGCTCGGCGCAATATACGGGGCGGGTGTCGTGCAATCGGACAGGGGGCGATTCTACATCTACAGTGGGTGTACAAAGTGTATTCGTACAAGTTTGAAAAACTACATAATAACTTTTTTATAATTGTACCAAACGACCTGATTTTTTATAATCAATTAGAAGCATTGGTTTACGAAATGATATGCAAAAAAGTAATTTTCCAAAAATTATCATTTACAAGGTTACATGCAAAAATAAGAAAGGCATTTTTTAAAACTTTTTTATTTGGGTACTTAATGAAAATTTAAAGTATATGTTTTGTAGATCTATGTTAGTTATACACATGCTGAAAATTTCATCAAAATCGATTAACATACACACACACACACACACAAGCGGTTAAAAATGGTGAAAATCGTAGTTTTACACGAATTTTTATCAGTTTCTGCTTAAAATCCACAGAATCGTACATCTTACGATGCGTGTCATTTTTTCCTGCGACAATCGATTTCGATGAAATTTTCAAAACAATATAGTTTAAATTTTCATTAAGAGCCCGAATAAAGAAAGTTGTAAAAAATGGCTTTTTTATTTTTGCATGTAATATTATGTACTTCCCAATTGGTTATCCAGGTATGCGAGACACCCTTTATAGCACGCCTATTCGCTGCATTTTCAAACTCGATTTCTCGAAAAAACGAAGCTGATATTAAATTTATTAAATTTATTATTTTTATTTACAGAGAATCTTCTTGTACCTACCGTCATGAAAATCAATAAAATTTCACAAATGCGCAGTCAAAGTTTTTTCTTTACAGTACAGGGTTAATATTAGGTGAAGTAAAAATGTATTTACACAGATCGAAGGTTAAGATGTGGTAGGATGGAATATCCTTATCGAGGATGAAATAGTATTGAAAGATGGAATGTCACAATTAGATGTATAAATGATAAAGATCAATGAACAATAAACTTTTTGTATTTTTGTAAATTAGTCAAGCAGTCGATATCTGGGAGCATTGCAGCCTCGAGAATTTTCTTACATATAGATCAATCTTGGGAGATAGTATGTGACCAGGGGGTGCGATTACTCCCCCCGGGAAAGGGGCATAGCTGCCAGGAGTGGGGTGGTCGATCGCATTCGTTCACGAGATCCCGACCACCCCCAATTAGCTCAGGGAGGTCACCGTGGGTTTTTTAGTGGGTAGGCTTAGGCCTTCTAGCCGGGCAAGCGCCACATAAACCCGTCTCTCCCCCAGGAGGGCGGAGGAGAGAACGCCATTTTTTCCACGGAAAAAAAGGGGGTGCGATTACATCTCAGTAGAGGGTTAACATTAGAATTACAGTAAAAGCTCCTTCGTTGTCCAAAGGCCGGGGGTTTGAGCGGACAACGACCGTGCCCGGACACTATTTTTGATTTATGACTGCGTCTTTAGTGAAACGACTAGTTAAATGACAAAAAAAGCATTCGCAGTCAAAAGCAGTCAACTGTCTCGCTTTAAAAAACTCCTTACTTCCTTGCCATATTCCTTTCCTATTGTTCTCCGTTCTGCGCGGGTCTAGACAGTCCTGGGACACATCTGGCGACCAGATCCACGCAGGCCTAATCCTCTCGTTGACAGGCAGTGGAGTGGGTAGGCACTGGACAACGATCGTGCCCACGATTCAGGACAACGAAGGAGCGATTACTGTAGTATGTATTTGCTTTATTTTCAGCCTTACAGCTATGAAATGTGACTTGGTTTACATTAGCCTAACTTTACATATCTATCTGATTTCACACATTCGGTCCATACATTCTCTCACTCTTTTTCTTTGTCTCACTCGTTCCTACCCTGATCTACTCTGCTTGTATCCTAATTATTACACATGTATATGTACGCAGAGTAAAGGTTAATGTAAGCGATAAACGCGGAGAGGTCCTCCGAAGACGCCGTAAAAAATGAACGACCGATCAATGGCCACGAATCGTCGTTAACTATACAACGCCTCGGGGTGCGGAATACCAGTTTGAAAACGGCAACGCGTGCACCGAACAATGTGCGTTCCATTCGCGAAAACAGGGGTACGCGTGTGCGAACCAGCGGCGTGAAAGTTTCTCGCGAAGACCGCAAGCTGAAGGCCTCTACTATACATATAATTTTATGCATACTCGCCGGACGGCTGTTAATTCGCACAGGTCCGCCGACGAGAGATCAATGAAGAGGACCGAACAGAAAAAGACAGGAAAAGAACACAATGATGTACAGTTAGAAGCGTGCGGCTTTTGAGTCACACGCGGATCCGTTTTCTCGTCGCGAATCCCTCCCCCCACCCCGCGCGGCGCGGCCTCCACGATCGCGGATATTCGAAATTATACTTAATCCCCGGTTAGAACACTGTTCCCGCACATCCGACGATGACTATTCGCGTTGTCTAACGATGAATCAGATAGCTCATCTCGTGGGATTGAGATCGAAGGCTCATTCCGATAGGGGTCTCGGCGAGCCGCGGAATTGCGAGATCGTAGGATAACACGTTCTTTCGAAGATCCTCTATCGTGCGTCCTTTTAAGGGACCTGACATCTCGGGATAATTTATGTATTCGAGAATATCTGTACACATTTATTGTGCCAACCCTCCTTCGTTTCACATGTCAATTTCCTGCATTTTTACACGATTTGAAACTTTGCGCATGTTTCATTGGCCTGAACGACGTGAATGGTCATGCATTATTTTTACTTAACTGGAATTTTTTTATTTTAGGAGTTTATTAATTCAACTATATGGAACAAATTAACACAATCTTTTCTGTCTTAAATTGCAATTAATTATTTTAACTGTATTTCATTTTGTTCGGTTTTACATCGCAATTTCTGTTATTCACACCTTCATGCTTTATTTACACCTATTCAATCCTTCGATGGCTGGGTCTACTTTGACCCGGAGTATCAAAATCGTCGTTCAGTTACTGAGTTCGTAGCGAATTAATTAAATGGACAACTGTTGTATTAGAAACAGAGTTGGGGAAAAATTTTATTTAAAACCCAGACTTTAATGAAATTTTTATTTAAATAAAATTTTTGCCCAACTCTGATTAGAAACGAGAAATACGTTTTAAAAAATTGATAAACAAAGCAGTGGTTCTAAACATCATCAATTATTGTACATAATTGTACCATAATTATGGTAGTGGTCTGAGTCATATATAATATTTCTAGTATCGAGATATTTACAGGAAAAAGATATTAACACTAAATTAATTCCATATAATGTTGAAATGACAAGCACTATATCTAACGGTTCATTCTTGCCAATATCGTAAAAATTGCATTGAATCAATTTAGATGAAAATAATGTGATGTGAAATAACTGATAAACTAATTTTTTTAAAATTTTGACTTAGACCACTTTTATAATATAAGTGCATAACACTGTACATAACATTATGTTGCTAACAAAAAAGCCCTTGTTCTCTACTTTTTCCATAATCTTATCATTTACAAGAGATCATTCATGATTGATTACAAGCGGACAATTTCTATCGTAAACTTTAATTTTGAATTTCCAAAATGTATTTACTGTGTCATTTTTTCTGCTATAGTGATTCTGATGCAAAACGCTCGCGTTTTGTGAAACGCATCGAAAAATTCCAGGCGAGATTTGAGCATGACGCAGGCAACGTATACGTACAGTGCGCAGAATTTGTAATTGTTCTGAAGTAATTCAGGGTTTCAAGATGTTCCTGGAAGAAAGAGGAATTTCAATTGACGATCGAATTAATTGCCCAATTCCATTGGAAAGAAAACGACCGATCAGAAATGCACCGACGATATCGAATTCCGCATCGGGGATAATTGTGCCGGTGGATTTTAATTATTGTAAAATGGTTACATTGTCCTTGGCGGGTAACCACGACACACTATTAGCCAGTGGTTACTCGAACATGCCTTTCAATTATCTCAGGCTGTGCAGATCATGCACGTGCATTGATTTATGTTTCCCACTAGTCGAACTTCCTTGTTTTTCCACGCTGAATTCCTCTCGTCGATGTTATGAATGAAGCTCGGACAACTTTCGCACATGATCGATAAGCAATGTCTACATAGCGTGGTCGGGGAGATGAGAACGTTGCAGAAGCTGCAGAACTCTTCCGCCGAAGAAGAAGTCGACTTTTTAAATCGTTTTGTCACTGGAGCATTGTTAATAGACTGTGGATTTTATGCGTTTATGACAAACATAGGATCGAGTGCAAAGCAGGAGGAATATGCAACGAATTAAAAACCAGTTTCATTTTCAACTGGTTATAAAGAAAATAAATAAGTGCCTACGTAGCTGCACCTTCCAGTTAATTATACTTTCTGAAATGTTCGGTCTAATTATTAATTACTTGTTTCTCGAGTTGAATAGACATTTCATTCTATGTTTTTCTCCATTTACTAAAACTTGATGTAAATTCCCACTACTCTCATTGTATTAATAATATACGGGATTACAATTTTATAATTTGTCCAGTTAAAAAGCGTTGTGTTGAAATAGTAATTTAAAAACGGATATAATATAAACAAGAATGTTTCTGCAGATCGTGAATGAAACAAACATTCTACATAACCAGTTGCATCAGACAGCTAAAGAAATTTTGCACTTGATACTGCGTCATTATACAAACCAATGTCTCGCCGAAGCGATCGGCGAAGATAAGCATGCAACTTGTTTCCTCAGATCAGGATTTTATCAGATTCCAAAAAAAAAGGCACGAAGTTCGATTTTTCTAAATTTTATATATTATCGTTCGTCAAGCGTTCTCGTATATCAGGCACGTATCTAATAATTTTCAGATACCGACTGATTAAATATTCGTAACGATTAGATGTGTCGAAAAAATGTCTCGTTCGTAACGGAATCAAATTAGATCCACGAGTTTTATGTATTCATACGCCATGAAAATTTTTCTTCGGTGTTCATTAAAGCGGTTTGCTGAGTCGGTTTAGACGAAGCTCGCTCGATGTGAAGTGTAGCAAGATTTATTCATAAATTCATAGATAAATGCGCAAGCAGCTGTCAGCAAGCGTTTTAACATTTTTATGCGGCCGGGTCTTTCATTAATTATGCGACTAGATCGGTTCGAGACAAAGTGTTCAGGATTTTATGGAGCGTTTCGTATCTTTCTGAAACAATTGTTTATCGCTTAACTGACCGCCCGAAGGTCTCTTTAGACTTACAAATGCACAGGCAATTGGAGATCATATAAAGTATTTCTGTTTTCACTGAAAAAATCCAAGGTGTAGAATCACTGCACGCGCGTGCAGATGCGTTAGTAAGTGTCTGTGCTTTCAGCTCTTAATAAAAATTATTTTTAGAAAATAATATGTGACAATATATATGATTTTAATTAAGAATTGAAAGCAAAAAAGTTTGGCATATTTCTTTGAAGATGACGTAAATAATTTTCATACTAGACATTTTTATTTTCGTGTCACATAGTTGGAAACTATATTTATAGTCCTCTACGACTTTTAATCAAGTATTTAATTATTGACTAAATAATATTCATAAATATTTTATAGGAATTTTCGTAGTTGATATTCAACACTTAACTCGTTAACACTAGGTCTACGGGGTCCGCCATTTTGACGGATTTATAGTGATGATACAAACACGGGGTTTTTCAGTAGTCAAAAACGCTAGATAAAAGATCGATCTAGTGCGCTATCTCCCTCAAAATTCCTATTTTTTCGTTTACGAGGCGCAATTTGCATTATTCGGAAGCATACAACTGCGCATGTAGCTATCTCAGGGCCGGATTAAGCCCCGTAGCAGGAGTAGCAAATGCTACGGGCCCCGCGCTTGCTTAATCCGGCACTGAGCTATCTTCACCTCGTAAACGAAAAAATAGGACTTTTGAGGCGGATAGCGCCCTAGAACGATCTTTTATCTAGCGTTCCTGACTAGTAAAAATCCCCGTGTTTATATTATCGAGAAATGAGAAGGCGAATCCCGCACCCTTGCATATAGGGAAAGCAAAGCTTCGCAGCCAAGGGATCCTACCTACAAGTTTAAAATGCAGTAACGAAATTATTGAAAAATCCAGAAACTATCTGAACACTCAAAATAAAAATTAGGAGTAATATTTTTAATTTATTGTTTAATCTAATCTAGTTTTTTGATAATAAATGTTGCATTCTATATTTATTTTCTTTTGCTACTATTATTATGGGACAGAGGGAGTATTTTGTTTTCACCTTACTCTTTATTTCTATCTACACCTCTCGTCGTCTCTACACCTTTTCCATACTCTTCCGTCTATCTTCCGTGTCTATCTCTTGTCTCACTCGTCTACAGTTCTCACAACGGTATACACATAGATCTGGTAGAATATTTGACCAGCAGAAATCGCGGAATGAACACATCATGCGGGGATACCGGAATCGATTTATCTTCGACGTCGATTGATTTATTACGAATCGGTTAGCCGTATTTAGAAACGTTGCATTGCGCAACCTTCCGAGGGCTTCAATCCCCGATTCGTAAATCTTCGGGGCATCCGATCTACGGGGAGCCGATAAATCACTGGCATCGTTGATCCCGAAGAATTCTCAAATTGTTTATAATACGGGCTATTAGCGCAAGCGTAATTGCGCCGCGGCACACACACTTGCGTATTCGCGGACCAACGTAAATCAATCAGATCCGCTGGCAACTTTCCTTTGATAAGGAAGCCTCGAATCCTCTCCGGAATAACGATGAAGATTGTCGGATGAAGCAACGCTGCTGGCCACTCGGCGAATCATGCTGCTCCGACTGCGAACGAGTTGCTCTCGTAGTTTCTCACGCGGCACGAGCAGCTCGCGAAAAACGCGAACACGTCGAAGACACGATCGACTCTCGTATTTGCGATTTCATTTGACCACGTTTTTGCGGAGCCCGCGAACTAATTGAAAGAGAAGCGTGAGCAGCGAGTATAGCAGGCTCGGAAGAGTCTGCAGCTCCTTTCGTTGCGTAAGAATCGCTAGCAACGTTCTTAATTGGATTTGGAATACTGTGGACATGTAACAAGGGACATCACCCAAGTGTAACGCCGATTTTCCTTGGATTACGTACACGAAGTTGCATAAATATAGATAAACAATTAACCCTCATCCGTCCCTCGTGTCAATTTGCCAGTTTTCCCGAAATAAGTTACACTGCTCTGTTATTTGTAGGTAAATTCATTCGAAACTTGGTGACTTTTATTTTTTTAATGCGAAACATATAACTGCAAAAACCTAAAATGTAAATGTTAACTCCTCAATTTCAAGGCAAAAAACATCGAAAAGTAACTGTTCGACTTGTTATTTTATCGATTTTTTGTATCACTGTGTCAATTTGACACCGAGGGGCAGATTCAGTTCGTGAAATGAGGGACGGACGAGGGTTAATATGAAATATTGCAAAAGACTTGTTTAAATATTGTTCAACGCTGAACCTATCACGAACGATCAAACGACCGGTTCTGGATTTTTTATTTTGCAATTCTTCTTATTCCATATCTTTGTTAGTTGTTGATTTATTTTTGATTGTTTTTTTATTGATGATATTACAATAAAACCCGCGTGAAGTCTAAATAAATTAAATCTTGACATTCTTATAAGGGCACGTTTGTCTGTTACTTTTTACAGCGCGGTACTTTTACTGTCAACCAAATCATTTTTCTGAAATCTTTTTACACAACTACATCTCTACATTCAGAAAATAATTTTCGAGGTCATATCGATTGTGTACGTCGAGTGCACCGAAAACGCAGAGGCTCGCCAGCGGCGTGGGTTAAAATGGCGGCAGTGGACCGGTCGCACAGTTCGGTTATCGTTTGCGGTTCGTCCGTGGCGAGGGTAACGAATAAAAATTTATTGGACGTCGAACGAGCTTAAGCTGGTTACTTAAGCCGGATAAAATACCGTGTTCGGGTCCGCGTATCTCGTCGCGAGCATAAATCCTGCGGCGGGGTATACCGCTCGGCGCGGTGCAGCGGGTGATGATCAAAGCACCCGCGAAATATATTCGGCGCGATCGGATCTCGCCGCGGATTCATTAAAGCTTTCTTTGGCGTTCGCTGTGGCAACGCGACGGGCCGTAACTCATTAGGCGGGGTGCTGCGTTCCCGGCGCGTCAATCTTCCTCGTCACACGCACGGAAACGCGTGCTAGCGTACCCGCTAACTCCGCCGTGACCAATAGAGAGAAACGGCCGCACGTGTTCTACATAAAGGGCCGCTCCGAAATTACGTATTTATTCGGCGTGACACGCGTTCGTCATTCGCGGCGGAATATTGTCGCTTGACGAGGATTTTTTATTCAAATTTTAAGTATAATCCCCCGTGATCCATAACAGCGGATCTTTATGCAAAATAAAAATGTTTTACCTGAATTATAACAAACTGGAGTGAAATTGAAATTTATTTTCTTTGTCAACATGGATAGAAGGTTGAAAATAATATAACAGAATTTTTAAATTCTTGTAATGTTTTCACTGTTTTAAATTACACCTACTCATTCAACTGCTAAACCATGCTTGGTTTAAAGCATTGAATAAATAATAATACTACTCATTCAACTATATACTCATTCGAAACATTCAATTATAATGCATCTTCCATTAAGAGGTGTCATTTTAAATATCGCGCTATTTTTATTTGTGAAGATTGGAGTTGTCACTCCAATCAAATTGTAAAAGGAATTGTTAATTGTATAAAAGACAGCGTTTTTTTGTAATCTGAAATAACGCTTCGTAATGGATGACCCAAATGACCCTGTATCACGTTAAAAAGTGTTTCGTGAAATGCAGTCTAGAAAACATTTGAACGCAAGGTATATATATATATATACAGTGTAGGCAATTACAGTGCGGCAATTATTCGAGCAAGGAATAGCCTAACGCAGTCCAGAATGAACGATCTAAAATAGCAAAAAGCGAATTGTTTCAAGAATTACTATGGTCAGGAGAAAATGGACCGATCAAGACGTTAACTAACGAAATTGGCGGGAATTATTTTTAGAAAGCGGCAGTGTGTAAACATTTTTTCGTTATTCGCCGTTCGCGAAAGAAATGATGAATAAGCGTTGATTTACTCCGCATTCTGAAATTAACGGCGTTTTCACTCTCGAGTACCGACAGAAAGATGGCGGCGGAGCGCGTCGTTAGTAGCCGATTTCCCTGCGGCGGCGCGGCGCGTTCCGAGAAATCGTCGGCAAATTATATCTTCTGACCGAACCTCGTTCCCGCGCCCGTGGTTGGGTAAACAGTCATCAGTTCTGATTTTGTCCCACGAATCACGACGATTAGCCTCTCCCCACTCCACCAATAAATTTCTGTTTTCATTGGAGGCCGGCGTTAAACAGCATTGATTGACAGACGAGGTTCGAAATCGAGGGCATTGGCTGTGCAGACCGGTCGAGCTGTTTACTCTTTCGATCGAGATGAATATTAAATATACATATGCAATATGCATAGATATTTAATCCTCCATTGGCATTCCTTCGGATTTTTATTTTTGTTGCAGAATTGATTAAACATTTCGTGTAACCAACACTCACACATTAAATTAGAGACTCCGACAAGTATCTCAGAATTTTTTTACAGCCTGGGATAATAAATATTTAGAGCCGTCATAAATAATTTTAGAAGCTCCACTATCAAATCGATAATCTCCTCATTCGAAAATTGAAAAGCGACTAAAGACAAGTGAACATTTTTACTGTACTTAACTCGGAACAATATTACATATGATCTATTAATTTTTGTTGTAGATATAAAAAAACCCTTAGACGATCATACAATAAATAATTTTAGAAGCTTCACTATCAAATTGATCATCTCCTCCTTCGAAAATGAAAAACTAGCAGGCAACTGAAAATTAAATTTTCCTATACTCGAAAACTATCTGCAGCGGTTCGGAGATTGATGGCTCGTTAGATGTCCCGGAGACATCTCGCAGTTTCTAGGCCAACGACATCGACCCACGCCGCAGATTTTCGATTAAAATTCGATATGGCGTCAGTAACAGTAACGTCGTTCGCTGTTCTCCTGTGAAAGAAACGTTCCGGGCGTATACGTCGGCTTTGTATGACGAAGTGCCGTAGGAACCGTAAGAAGCGTCCATTGATGAAGATGGCGTGTCCATCGACGATGATGGCGTGTCCATCAACGGCCTTTCCTCAAATCATTGGTGCATTAACGGCTTTAATAGCCGTTCAAATTCCCGTACCGGCAATGAAATATTTCGATGATTGGCATTCAAGCCGGTATAAACGGAATGGGGACGAAAACGATGGCGTATGCGCGTTCGGGAGTGAGGTTATGGTAATGGCAGCTTTGAATTTGCGCGTTCCTCCATGAATTCTTATCTAAACGACCAGCGGAATAAAGTTTATTTAATCGTCAACTGCGATGTTTCTGTCGTGCGAGGCATGCCCACCAACTACCAATATCTCCGACAAATGATATTCAAGTACAATTATTTAAGTAAAATTATGAACGGGAAAAATGGCGGAAGCAAACTCTTCTTAAATCCTTTAAAAAAATGAAATTAATTTGAAATACTCCAGATTTTTGTCATCTTCGTTCTAGAAATTTAGTTTTAACAGATAGAAAATGGCAAAAGAGCAATTTTTCTTGGACGCTGCACTTCGAAACTTAGAAACCAAAATAATTTGACATACCATACATATTACAGATTTTTACTGCTTTCTGTGTTCTAAAAATTTCACAATTTCGTACGATTTTGCTAAGATATTCGACGTCCTGGCAAGACTGATCGCTCGCGTTTTAAAATTTTGAAACGGCCAGAGGAGACTCGACAGCAGAAGAAACGACAGTCGTGAGCGTCAAAGAAACGGCCGAGCTGATCCGAACCGTGGAAATTTCCAGTTTGCTCAGTGGTGCGGCACGGTAACTGGATTGAGCTGCGTGCACGTTTCGCGTGATTTTAAAATTCGCGAAGAGGCCGGCAACCTGATCTTTAACGCGTTAACCGAATGAGATCATCGGCCCCGTCGAAAGCGATCCGATCCTTTTCGGCACGGGATGCTTTCCAATGTTTTTTCGCCATTACAAGCCCCCGGAAACACGATATTCTCATAAAAACCAACGGCCGCTTCTTGTAAGTCCACCCGAGTCCTTTCATTATCCCGCGATCGTCGATTTTCAGGGGACGTGTGAATTTGTAGTTTCTAAAAATATATTTGTTTGCGAAATAATAATGTTCAAAGATATGCTTAAATGCCAATCATCAAAGTTCATTCTTTGAAAAAAAGAATGGTCATGTCCGGTACTCGTCGATACCGATCGAAGAAGCGATGAAATCGAGTAAAAATGATTTTTGGTGTTACGAAATCTAAATGTAACTTATGGGTCTGGAAACTGGATCGAGTAACGGTGAAATTCGCGCCGGCAGTAGCTAGTCTAGTGGAACTTCCGGTTAGCCTAAAATAAGTAAGCTCGATTTACTAGTTGCCGTGAGAAGTAGTGAGAAAGTTTCCGATGTGGACGACATTTTCTACTAATCATTATCATCATTGGCTATACATATACATCGTGCGACAGTTCAAGGTAAATTATATTTGTAAAGCTCACTGTACTGTGACGAAATGAATCGATATTACCAATATATCAATTGATTTTTCCACGGGACAAAAATAATCCGGTCGCCAGCAATAAATTATTTAAATTTGCAAGTGTCATGTATGCAACGGGAAATTCAATTTTTATCCGTTTCCTGTCCAATGGAACAACTGATAAACAAATGAAATTTCACCTGGATCGCGTTTCTCTTTCAATCCTCCCACAGAAATCTAAATTGCGATCACATCGCAAATACTAACAATTTATCAATGATTTTTCAACAAAAATTACCGGATCAGGGATAAATTCACTGAATTTGCAAGTGTCAAATATTTCACGAGATATTGTTATTTATTCATGGTACACTGAAGCAACCAAATGAAATTTCACTTATTGGCTCTCGCTTTTCATTTAATCTTCTAAAAAGGATATAAATAAATAGATAACGATTGTTTCGAATCAACTAAAATTCACAAGTTTCGAATACTCAACGAGAAACCGAACTCTACACAGAAGCACACGAGACAAATAAAATTTCCTCGGCTGTCGTTTCTCTTTAAATTCCTCCATGAAAGTATAAATTCGCGGAAAGTTTCGCAGTCCAGCAGCCTCCGAATCGCATCGCATCGAATCGAGCCGAGGAATTCCGAATAAAAAGGCGGGAAAACGTTCGCGTCCTTGGTAGCGCCTGTTGTCGCGATCGCGTTCACAACACACACATACACAGTCCATTTCACTGGCGGCGCGACAACCGCGTATATCGCCGAGGGGAAACGGAATGTTAGCACCTGTACGCGGCCGATTCGCTCTCAATTAGGTTATTAGAGGTCAGAAGCGGGGACCGGTTGTGACGCGACGACTTTCGTCTGCTCTCGCGGTCCCAACCGTCGCGCGTCGCCCCATTCATTACGGTTAATAATCATGATTAGCCATTATCACGGCTGGCTCGACTCCGGCCGTTTCCTCGGCTCTGCTTTCACCCTCCGCAACGCATAGTCCGTTGAATCACGGGACTTCTCAGACAAAAAACGGATTTTAACTCACTATCTTCCGGCCGATTATCTCACGATTTTTTGAAGTGTGTGTTTCATGGCTGAGGATTTTTTAATATACATCAATTTAATTTCATAGACCAACAAACTCACCCTCAACAACGTAATTTAATCATTTCGATTGGTATTATTGTGCCAAAGAAGATTATTAAGCTTCAAATAAGCTAACAAAAACGAATTTTTCCTTTTTAATCATTTTATTCATTTCAAAATAACATAACGATACTCTTACAGTCTTCTAATGTATTTACTGTTATGAGTTTTGCGTACTCATTTTTCTTTTAAATGCACTCGCAGACTGATTATTATATTTTCAGCTATTGCAGGTGCAATGACCATTGAAATTTTTCTTAGATCACCTACACAATTCATTTAAGGACTCAAGAGGTAATAAATCAGTTTTTAGTGGACGCCAACACGATCCAAACATAACGCGTCAAGACGATCGTCACGGGACGCCATTTTGGAGCTGATTGGGTAGACGTTTGAGCGTAAGGAACATTTTAAAAGAGCTATATTAACCTGTTCGCTAGCACCGTCGCAAATATGTGACATCCATATAATCTGACAGTTGACTTACAAACAGTAAAATCAATTTTCTGCACTTCGTTGTTTAAAGTTATAGTAGAATGCATAATTTTCAGGGAACCTGTGACTTTCTTCTGCTAAACTGTTTTAATAATTCAAAATTGGGTACGTTGCATTTAATAAAACTTTCGAAAAAGGAAGGTAAGCAGCGAAACAAATGCTGGCAGCGAAATTGTTAACTACATTAGAATAGATACAGGCCCAGAGGACCATCTCAACAACAAAAATTCGAGCAACAGAGGGTCAATATCCGTAATTGAAAAAGGAGTGGGGGGAATAATTGCGGAAAACGACAAGCATAGATTTTCGTCGTCTCCCTTCGGCAGGTGACATCATCGTGGCGGACGATTTTTCTGGTCAGCTTTGTCGAACACGCTCCGCTCCAGCGTCCCTCTCTGCATACGATTACCATTCGCAATGAGAATTAGCGGCGGCGAGAGCACTTTCGATTGCGATATACCCCGGCGACAAGCCGCGAACCACCGCGATCACGTCAAAGAAATCGCGCTTGTTAATTATTCCGTCCGCGCGTTTCCAGCCCGGCCAGTAGTAAATATCTCTTTGGCCGAGAGCGTGCGCACGAAGGAAAATCCACGCGGTCGTAGCGCGTAAATAGTCGAGAACGCAATAACATTTATGGTTCGCCGATGGTATCGACGACGTGCAATATTCTCCAGCTGGACAGTCCCCACCATCGCGACCGATTCATTTAAATAAACTAATTGAAATCGCGTAACGCGCGAACATCTTGACACCGGATAAGCGATTGTTTCGAAACGGGCACGAAAATCGGTTTAATTTGTTCAAAGTACTAATTTCCTGCCATAAGATTTTCTTTCGGCAAGCTTTCTGACGATTCTCCCAAAATTATAGTTGGTCAGATTGTCAGCCATGTCGGAAAATAGATCGCAATTACGGATTTTCTGCGTTTATGACAAAAATCGCGTAATTCGAAACAGTAACACCATGAAAAGAATTGAAAAATATCACCGAAGAAAAAATAAAATCCTATTTGTTTCCTGTGTCCTGCAACTGGTGTTTACAAACAATTTTTATTTTGTATTGATCTTATGGAATTTTTCTCGGCTTTTGAACGACTATGCAACATCAAAAGGAAGCTTGGGAACCTCATTCCAAACAATAATACCAAGAGAAACTATTAAGTTTTATTGCCCAGCGTGATTTATTGATCGACGATTGAAATTGCAGCTGCCATCGAGAAGTTCATTAGGAAATCGACGGCTAGGAATAGTAAATTTTCGAAAAGTTGCGGAACGATCGCTGAGGTGTTAATAATAAATCCGCAATCCCTGGACACTATTATATGGTAAAACCGAGTTCGATTTAGTTTTATCGCGGTCATTATTACGGCAATGTCGTAAATCTGATTTTTGATGGAAGGAAACATGAAAACCGAAATTTATCGCGCGGAACCAGCGTATCGCGACGACGCTTGCCATAATTTCTATGCCGAGGTTTCTGCTGTCCAGAGGCGAGTAAATACGAAATGTCGAAAGAACGCGAGTTTCGTCAGGCGAGTCCTGTGATCGATCGGCACCGGCGGCGCTAGACAAAGAAAAACGCATTACTGTGGGAACAATTCACAATTCACCGAACGGGCAATCGTTACCCTACATAGAAACGTAACCTGCATTGTATATTCCTTGGCACGTTTACTTCACAGGCCCCATTTATTATTTCATTAGAACGCGAATTATGCTGATTGCACCACTTTCACTAGGAACAACGCTTTTTACTGCTCCCGGGATTCAATTAACCCTCTTGCCGCCCGTGGATCTTTTCACACCCATCAACATTTAATTCCTTCTCGCCGAAATCTACTTCTCCGTGACGCAATAAGTTGTGTGCATCTAAAAGGCATTTCAAATTACATTTAAATATCGTCTATCTCTCTGGAATCAAAAATTTTATGGTCAAGTATTTTTTGGATCCATTGTGATTTAATTCTTATTTTAAAAAATTCTTTTAAAATATTTTCAGAAAATAGTATAAAAATTTGCTATGTAATTATTAGACGGCGGATGATCTTTATGCAATATAAAAGCTTTTCGCATTAATTGTGACAAGCAGGGAGTACATAGAAATTTATTTACACCCTTAACGATCATAATAAATAATAGAACAGTGAACATTTTTTTCCCTTTTATTTGTTATTGTATTGTTAGCGACATCATAAAATAAGTCAGAATATAAATACTATATCATTTGTCCGATAAGTTTTGTTTCCTTGATGAAATTTAGCAGGTCATTCAATTCTTTTAGGCTCCAAGTTATCGTTGTAATCTTTCTACTGTTTGAAATTTCACCCACTCACGTCTGTTCTGAACACAACCTAACGGGACATAGAGTGGATAAAAGGAAAAGCTCCGGTCGTTTCCAATTTTCACGCTCCGCAAAGAAGCCGTAAAGAAAAATCCGTGCCCGAGTGACTGACAAACAAAAACTTGGGAGAATGAACAGACAGTTCGCCATAGTGCGGAGCAGGATATATCTCCATAGCGAAATTATTGTGATAATAAACGCTGCTGTTTCCTCGTCGCCGCAAAAACCACGGCAGAAAAACCTCGCTTCCTTGTCGAGCGAAACGAAGGTTGCGGGTCCCGCGAAAAACCTCGCAGCCAGGCAAATAAATGAAAATCCCGGAGAAAATCCGCAAGGATGCTTGTAACGAGCGGCCGACGCGTATGAAAAGTTTTCACATCGTGGCGGTCACGTCAGCGTTATTAGCGATCCCGTGAATCAACGTACCGTCATTTCAAAGGACTCGCGCGATTAGCTCTTTTTTCGCGGGGAAAAACGCGTATGCGTTCCTGGAAGATTCATCGAGACCGGGAATGAATTTATCGTTCGCCGTAACTCGAGTGCAAACATTTCTGTAAGTTTGTTTAAACATTCGGGGAAATTGGAACCGAGCACATTTTCCTCGCTGGCTTTCGATTGCGCATTTCTAAATTGGAACAAAAATTTATTCGAATATTTCTGCAAGTTTACATTCTCATTCAGAGACTCGCAGAATTTCGTATTGTCTAAAACTTCATTTCTGTCGTCAGCTGACTGACCGCAATAGGAAAAATGGGCAAACGGAGTGTAAACTCTTTAATTTAAAATTACACTCGAGCATTTGTAGATTGCAACAGAAATTCATCTCAATATTTCTGGAAGTTTCCATTATCATTGATAGGGTCACAGCTGACTGGTCGCAATAGCGAAAATGGGCAAACTAATATCTTTAATTTAAAATTGCACACTGTTGCATTCGTAAATTGGAGCAAGGATTTATTCGATCAAATGCAAGGTGTTGAATGCATCGGCCAATGATTACCGATTTCGACAGGCCGGGAACACCGTACAGTTACGTTCAATTACACGGTGATCCAATTCCATGTAACATCTGTGATCCGATTTTCACAAACGTGGGAATTCGTATAACGCGAGTAGGCCAGTCGATATTTTTGCAATACCTAGCGATTCGGTAGCAATTAGAGCATTATGTAACCGATAATTAGATCGGGATAGTTACGCGGGGATCGATGATTCAGCACGAACGAACGCCTGGTCGTTCCGAGAAATGAGGAATATCTCGGAGCGTTCGAAATCTTTAGTATCACTGGCGAAGGATCCGGCGATCGGACACGGTGAAAAGTATGGCTGAAAGGCGGACATTAAAAATCCATTAATGTCAAACGAGTTTATGTGGTTCAGCTCTTGGTCAGTTCTATCGGGCCGATCGAGCATCCGCAATAACGAAAGTGGAGCATCGGCGAGCGAGCCGCGCGCAGTTTCTTTCGAAATCGGATCGGAGAGGAGCTAGCGATGGAATCGAAGAAAATCTGTTCCCGCGTGAAAGGACTCCCAGGAATCCGATTCGGCCCTGTAGAACAATTAATCCGTTAGGATACCGGCTCCGGAAAGGGTGCAAGGAACGCGAGAGCGCGTGGGAGGAAACCGGGGAAAGGGAAAGAGAGCATCGATTGTGTTGCAACCGGTGTCAGGTATACAGGGTGTCCCATTTGAGGTGGACCACTCGAGTATCTCTGAAATTATTAACGGTATCGAAAAATCCCTCGAACAAAAGTGACACGGTTACGAGGGACACATAATTATACGCCAATGCTTTTTTCGTGGGTGGAAGAGTAGTTCCTGAAGGTCATTTTCAATTTTCATATCGGAACCATATATTTTTTAGTAGACTGGTTGATCAAAAAACCATTAGTTCAGGAGATATTTCACAACTTATATAACCTCTACTCCTCCATTTTAAAAAATTATTAATGTTGAATTATGTCTTCCTCAAAATCATACAACTACACTGCGGATCTTAAATAAAGGTGTGTTCATATTTTCTTCTATTCCAGTCATATCATATATTAGGTGAAGTAAAAAGTTCTGAGCGTTTTTCGCTTATATAAATAAAGCGAAAAACGCTCAAAAATTTTTACTTCACCTAATATTATGCAAAGCCTTCCCACTTCATACACAGTTCGCTCATAAAATTATTGTTCGATGCATGAACAGTTGCAACGACGCACGCTCGATTCATCCGCTAAAATGTGTTCTGCCAAGGATGCATCAGACAATTTTTCGGTAAAATTTCGCTGAATTCTCGGATCCGGGCCACTGTGTGTCTCGGCTCTGTCGTGGCCGAGTGTTGCGTAAGCTCTCGTGGCTGTGAACGGCAGAACAGGGACGAAAGTTATCCGCACGCCTACATAGCCCGGGGCTGTCATGAGCTGAGTAGGATAGCTGCTCGCAGGAACCGTAGTTGGATCGGTGTTGCCCCAACCAGCTGGCTGTATCTAGACTCCAGAGTCTATAGACTCTATCCTCTATCCTCTGTCCCGGTCTCGAGGGCTTGGCGCATAGCCGCCACTGAACTACCGGCATGCTCAAGAATCTTTCTCTTCTCTCTCCCTCTCTCCACGTGTATGCTTCCGCGAGAAATTCGTGATTTGTATTTAATATGACGCGATACAGTCTCTGGCAGGCTGCAGTTGCACCGGATCATGGTTGGATAGCTGTACGGATTAATTCCGCGAACTCAGTAGAGATCGTACGGGGAGCGCATAGAGATTGCAGGCATTGTGCACGATTAAACGGGACTCATGTATGTTATAGATCAATTAAATGGAGATTAATGGTTTACACGACTCTCCTGGCTCCGATAGAGCCCCGACGTTGATCCTCGATCGGGCCCGATGGAGATTTTAGCGCCGCTTGATGACCCCTCAGCATCCTTCAGTGAATGGCTACCCCAAGATTCTAGTATTTAGCTATTGCATCGTTCGTTCAGAACGAAAGTGACATAAGTCAAAACAAGGAAATCTTACAGGAGAGCATTTGAAAATTACCTAAGGCTGCCAATTGTTTTTATATAACCAACTTAGAAATGTAATTATTTAACTAAAAGAAATTTTTATTATAATATACCACGTTTTTAAGGCGGACTACAAAGTATAAAATAATTTTACCGAACCCCATACAGATAGTCCTGGAAATTTGTGGTTGTGAGTTTTTTAATAGCTATGAAAATATTGTACTTGGAAGATTTAAAACGAAAAACGTGGAGCACATGCAATAGATAAATAATTGATGCATGAATAGTTCATTACTGTCTTTTCATCATCTCTTTGATCAACCTCATCACAATATCTTTTGAGTTGTGTCATTTTTCTTATGAATGAACGATACGCCGTTCTATTCGTTTCCACGTACCCAATACGAATAAGAGTTTCGTTTTTTATTTGCGAAAAACTTTCTTCCTGGATGTCAAATAAAATATGTATTTAATGTTTTTATTATTTCGTTCAAAGTTCTTTGAGAACCCTTTCCCTCCTTTTTTAAAAAATAAAGGGAAAGAGTGGAGTTATACATATACAAACATATACACAATTATTATATATTTATTGTATATTATATATTACGTGTACATATATTCATTAAATTTCAATATATGTACTTTTAATTTAATATATATCATATATATTTAATTTAAATTAATATATATCCCATTTTTTAAAATCAAATCATAAGAAATTAAGTGAAATATTTATAATACTTTTTACTTTACTGGCGCTATACCCATCGCACATCGCACATGCGCGAAGAAACTGTCCAATATCCCAACGGTTGCCGTTGAACGAACGGCATGGCAGAGGGCAGGAGTGCATCACTGTGCTGTGGTACGGTTTAGTACCACGGTACCACGGTTCTGGCATCACTACTGCAGAGTGCAGAGACGCAGAGACGCGTTGTCGACCTACATAGCTGTAGACCTAACCTATTTATGTAGATCTACCTTCTCAATTTTGTGAGAGTATCCAACCCTTGATACACATTCGAACTCCTTGCTAGCTCACAATTGAATCATTGTGTATTTGAGAGAGCATAGCATTTAGCATCGTAGCATAGCATCAGCATTGTAGTAAATATTAGTATAGATATATTACATAGCAGTTCTTCATCAATATATGTAAATATTCACTTACTTTCACAGTTTATATTGCGTATTTCGTGTATAGTGTATTGTCTATGCAGTATATTCAGTTGATATTCTCCATCTCATATGTGGTAAGTACAATAATGCTTAAACACTTATTATCAGACTGCGGATCTTATGTATTTATGATCGAAATGAACTGGTCAAATACAAAACTAACTAGAGGGATATTGTTGCTCGCTCGCGAGTGGGGTTATTGTTGCTCGCTCGCAAGTAGGGTTGTTGTTGCTCACTCGCTTCGCGAGTTCGCGGTTCGCGGGTACGACTGCTCTTGCGAGAGGGTTATTGGTACTCATGGCTAGTAGGGTCTACAGCTATTAATGTTTCATATTTGGTGTGTGACTCTTGGGGAGTCACACAAAGAACTTCCCGATTCGTTAGCATTAGTTGCATAATTGAAAAAAAAAAATTTTTTTATATTAAAAAAAAAAATTAAAAATGAAATATATATAATTACGTTTGTTTATTCGGTGGAAAATGTCCATCCTCTCGTATAAATTGCATTGTTGAATGAACTTCTTTCGAAAAAAACTAAAAAACTACTGGACCAAAGTGGATCAAAATCTAATCAGCTCTAAGTTACAGCGGGACACATCGATTGCATCATTCATCATTCTGATCGCGTTGTTACTTTTTCAGAAAACGTTAACGAAAAATTTGATACCATCGAAACAGACATACGCACACACACACACACACACACATACTAACAATTTGATAAAAATAGTCTAAAATGACTCCAATGACCATGAAACGTGAAGATCTGCTAAAAACTCGATTTTCGATTTTCGGGGTAATTCCAGTAACTTCCCTATGAATCGGGAAGTTAAAAAGATATTAGAACAATGTAAGGTTAGTATTACATTGTCTTCGAGTTTTCAGTATGGCTAAAAGTGAAAATACATTTTTATCTAATGTCAATTTCTTAGAATTGACTTGGACAATTTTTATTTTGCATAAAGATCCGCAGTCGACTTATTACATCAATAATTTTGCATTTAACGTTTCCCTTTCTATTACGTTAGACAGAATCTATCAAAAAATAAGGGAATGGACGGCTTTCGGAAAAATAAAGATTTAGCGTTTGTGTTGAGAAACGCGAAGAAAGATATGGGTGATTACACATTCTTGTTAGAGAAAATGCGTGAGAAATTGAATCTTTCGGAAGAAAGTATCGGAGTGTTAAAGCCAAGATTAAGATCTTTTACCGGATCATTAAAAAGTAGATGGGTCAAAGCTCATTATACGGAATCGAAATTTCTGAAAAAAAACCAGTCGTGGTTAGAAAATGATTTTACGCTTCTAAATAAAGTTTTAGAAAATATTCCAAGTTCAAGTTCTACAAGAAGAAAAAACGAACCACTGACAGAAAAATTTTCTTCCGAGGAATCGATTTCTGCAGCTAGTTCTTCCACAAGTGATAAACAAAATACTATCGCTAGTGGAGAACCGATTATAGCGGAATCGATAACGTATAGAGTAGATGAAGCTTTAGCTTTTTTCATTCATACCTATTTCAATAAGAAGACTTATAATAGTCTACGGATGGATTTAAAAGAAAGAAATGCCGTCATGTATCCAAAATATAAATCCATTCGCAACGCAAAAAAAGAATGTTATCCAAAATCTATTGAAGTAAGCGACAGTTCTGCCAACGTTGATGTCCAAAATCTCGCCGACCATACGACGGAGAGGTTATTAAAATATTTAGAAGAATATGTAGATTGCGAAAATGTACCGGAAACTCTAACCTTTTTATTCAGATGGGGCTGTGGTGGGTGTTTTACTCACTGCATACGCTATGACCGACTTTTGGATCTTTGGGACAATATCGATCAATTTTTGTCCGCCATATGTATGTTACCATTAGTTCTAAAATCTAATGACACTGTCTTATGGACCAATCCGAGTCCTTACTCCAGCAGATTTTGCCGACCGATGAGACTTAGGCAGGAACCAGATACAAAAGCAATGATCACATACGATACAAAGAAAATTGAGCAACAAATTTCAAACTTAAAGCCATTTACCGTCAAATTTCGCAATAGAAGTATAATTGTAAAGTATGAGTTTCAACTAACCACGATGGATACAGAAACTTTTGGTTGCGTTGCTGAGTCACCAGCTCAATCGTGTTCAATTTGTAAGGCGACTACACGGACGATGAATGACTTGAATGCTATTCAAACATTACCAGTAACAATAGATTTGAACCAATATGGAATATCAATTTGCAATGCGTGGATTAGGTGCATGGAATGTGTTTTGAATATTTCATACCGTCTCGAAATCAAAAAATGGCAATTGCAAAGTGCACAACAGAAATCGAAATACGAAAATCGCAAAAAGACGATTCAACAAAAACTAAAAGAGAAACTGGCTATATTGGTTGACGTAGCGGAACCTGGTTCCGGTACAACATATAGCGCGAACGATGCGAAATTGTTTTTCCAAGATTATGATGCAGTAGCAAATATCACAGGTGCATATTTTGATATTTTCATGAAAGGATCTTTATGCAAAATAAAAATTTTTTATCCGAATTGTAACGAACTAGAGTGAATCATTATATTTAATGTATTTAACCACTTAACGCACCAATAAAAAGTTCAAAAGCGGTCGTTTTTCCACTAATTTTGTTATTCTCTATTTTCTTAAGATACAAAACAACATTAGCAAATCTGGAAAAGAACACAAAACAATGTTATTTTATGCAAACAAGACTAAGTTAGTTGCACCTACTTTGCTTAACTGAGTTAACTCGGGCAACAAAAAAAAACTTGAAAAGGATTTAAAAAATATTGAAAAATAAGCTTTCAAATAAAATAACCAATTACTATACAAAAATATACAAAATTAAAATAACCAAAACTGCCGGTTAACTCACGAGTTAACTCGGGCGAGTGCGTTGAGTGGTTAATAGGATGGAAATAATATAACAGTATTAAAATTCTATGGGGTGTCTCAAAATTCCTTCAACATCAGGAACCTCCCATTTCCGGATGTTGAAGGAATTTTGAGACACCCTGTATATGTATAGTATAAGAATTGGTATATCATGCTATAGTATAATTTATACTATAATATACTATAATAGAATTATACTATGGTATTATTTCTATTACATATTATGTAGTATTTAAATTGTTCTACTGTTTTGACTGTTTTAACTTACTCATTTTTGTCATACATAGTACATACATAAAATCAGCTGTCTAATAATAAATAATATTACAGGTGTTAAGGAGGAGTTGATTAAAAGGCTCGGTGTCGTTTTAGTTTCTTTGTCAGGTTACAGACAAATTAATCCGAGTTTATTTAAGGAATATGCAGTGGAAACTTTTCGTTTGTACACTGCAGAATATGATTGGTATCATATGCCATCGAGCCTCCATAAGATCCTGTTGCATGGTGCAGACATGATAAAGTGTGCAGCTTTACCAATTGGAATGTTTCCAGAACAGACATTGGAGGAGAGGGAAGACAATTCGCGATACGCAGATCGCGAGTGTGAAACACTGACAGAACTTTTCCGATATTTGTTATGCAGTTCAGATATTTTAATATGTTCAATTACGGAAAACCGCAAAACAAATAGGATACCACCCCGTTTCGAGATTTTTGAGAACGAAGTTAAAAAACTTATGTTACCAAAAGATCTCGACTCCGACGACGATTGTTTGTAAATAATATACTGCAATTATAAGTGAGTGCATTGCAAAATTCAAATATAAAATTTATCTTTGCTAATAAAAATCATGGTACAGTTTTCTGTTTATTAATAGGCAAATAATTAAAAAATATGTTTGTCAATACAGATTAATGAAAATGATTTTCGTCTAACACAATAAAAACAAAACAATTTTTTAAAAAACATGTATTCCCTATATTAATTAATAAAAAATTTTACGAAAAAGATGAGTTTTTAAAACATTGATCAAATAAATAATTTTTAATTTTTTCTTAAATCTTTTTACATGGCTATATTCCTTGATCGAAAAGTTCCCGAGATATTAGCAAAAATAGGGTTTTCACGTGCAACTTTGAGGGTTATTTTCACTCCAGATTCAAGTATTTAGCTATTGCATCGTTCAAAGCAAGGAAATCTTACAGGAGAGCCATTTGAAAAAATTACCTGAAGATGCCAATTGTTTTTATATAACCAACTTCGAAATGTAATTATTTAAATAAAAGAAAATTTTAATATATCACGATTTTAAGACGGACTAAAAAGTATAAAATAATTTATCCGTGCCCCATACAGATTCCTATCCCCATACAGATAGTCCAGAAAATTTGTGATTGCGAATTTTTAATAGCTATGAAAATACTTGTAAGATTTAAAACGAAAAATCGGCGCATACAGTAGATAGATAATTGATGCATGAATAGTTCACCTAAGTCATTAACGATAATTTTATTGCACTGCAAATGATATGAACTGTTTTGTGAGTTTTCTCAACGGCAACTACTTTCTACACTCCTTACTATTCTCTTGCGCCCCACGTTTTCCGTTTTATTTTCTGCTTTTTAGTCTTGTGTGTGTGACATTTTTCAATCGATTTTAAATATTTTGATGGGATTATAACAGAGACATTGTAGTAAATTTCAGGTTTATTTCAGTTTCTTGCGTCCGATCAAGCGTGTTGTATGCGCGATACATGCGTGATATGTATGTAGTATGTACATATATGTGAACACCGACGGTATTGCGACCGCGGCATATCGAAAACAAACGCGAGCGATTGCGAGAACGAACAGCGGGCGTTGAGACGTTGAGACCGTTTACCTCAACGTACGGAAATTCAAATGATCTAAATAGATCTAGAACGTTCGATCGAGGAACCGATAAAATATTGCATTGTCATTCAGTTTTGAGCTATATTTAAAGTTTCAAGTCTCTATCTAATTGGGAAATTAGTTTAAAATCAATTGTAAAATTTGTACCGAACACACAGACAAACAAACAGACAGACAAGAAAGCGAGTTAATAAAAACGTGGTAAAATAATTTGTTGTTAGTTAGATACTGGGTTAATTGTTTTGTACATTAGCTATAAAGTACACCATAGTTTCTATATTTATTATTATAGGTACTTGTTTTAGAAATATCTTTTGAGTTGTGTTACTTTTCTTATAAATGAACGATACTTCGCGTCGTTCTATTCGTTTCCATGTGCCCAATACACGAATAAGAGTTTCGTTTTTTATTGGAGAAAAACTTTCTTCCTAGATGACAAATAAAATATGAATCTAATTTTTTTATTACTTCGTTCAAAGTTATTTAAGTACCCTTTCCCTCCTTTTTTAAAAAATAAAGGAAAAGAGTGGAGTTATACATATACATATAGATATACGCAATTATTATATATTTATATATTATATATGTATAATATGTACATATATTCTATCTGTATATATTATGTGTACATATACATTAAATTTTAATATACATATACATTCATTTTTTAAAATCAAATCTTTTGTGAAATTATATTGGGTGACCAAGGTACCCGATTTTAGCATAGTTTTTACTTTACTGGCGCTACACCCGTCGCGCATGCGCGAGGAAACTGTCCAGTATCCCAACGGTTGCCGTTGAATGGCACGGCAAAGGGCAGGGAGTGCAGGGAATCGCAACACAGAGACACATTGTCGACGTAGCTGCCAGGAGCTGCAGACCTAACCTCTTTACATCTACCTTATGAATTCGGTTGAGATTATCCAACCCTTGATAAACATTCAAACTCCTTGATAGCTCACAGTTGAATCATTGTGTATTTGAGAGAGCATAGCATTTAGCATCGTAGCATAGCATCAGCATTGTAGTAAATATTAGTATAGATATATTACATAGCAGTTCTTCATCAATATATGTAAATATTCACTCACTTTCACAGTTTATATTGCGTATTTCGTGTATAGTGTATAGTTTATGCAGTATATTCAGTTGATATTCTTCATCTCATATTTGGTAAGTACAATAATGCTTAAACACTTATTACTAGACTGCGGATTTTATGCATTTGTGATCGAAATGAACTGGTCAAATACAAAACTAAAAAGATATTAGAACAATGTAAGGTTAGTATTACATTGTCTTCGAGTTTTTAGTATGGTTAAAAGTGAAAATACATTTTTATCTGACGTCAATTTCTTAGAATTGACATGGACAATTCTTATTTTGCATAAAGATCCGCAGTCTACTTATTACATCAATAATTTTGCATTTAACGTTTCCCTTTCTATTACGTTAGACAGAATCTATCAAAAAATAAGAGAATGGACGGCTTACGGAAAAATATAGATTTAGCGTTTCTGTTGAGAGACGCGAAGAAAGATATGGGTGATTACACATTCTTGTTAGAGAAAATGCGTGAGAAATTGAATCTTTCGGAAGAAAGTATCGGAGTGTTAAAGCCAAGATTAAGATCTTTTACCAGATCATTAAAAAGGAAATGGGTCAAAGCTCATTATATAGAATCGAAATTTCTGAAAAAAAACCAGTCGTGGTTAGAAAATGATTTTACGTTTCTAAATGAAGTTTTAGAAAATATTCCAAGTTCAAGTTCTAAAAGTAGAAGAAACGAACCACGGACAGAAAATTTTTCTTCCGAGGAATCGACTTCTGCAGCTAGTTCTTTCACAAGTGATGAACAAAATATTATCGCTAGTGGAGAAACGAGAAAGATGAGAGTTGATGAAGCTTTAGCTTTTTTCATTCATGCCCATTTCAATAAGGAGGCTTACAATTCTATAAAGATATTACTAAAACAAATGAATGCCGATATTTTTCCAAAATATAAATCCATTCGCAACGCAAAAAAAGAATGTTATCCAAAATCTATTGAAGTAAGCGACAGTTCTGCCAACGTTGATGTCCAAAATCTCGCCGACCATACGACGGAGAGGTTATTAAAATATTTAGAAGAATATGCAGATTGCGAAAATGTACCGGAAACTCTAACCTTTTTATTCAAATGGGGCTGTAGTGCGTATTTTTCTCGCCACCGATGGTATAACCCATTTTCGGATCTTTGGGACAATATCGATCTATTTCTGCCAGCCATATGTATGTTACCATTAGTTCTAAAATCTAATGACACTGTCTTATGGGCCAATCCGAGTCCATACTCCAGCAGATTTTGCCGACCGATGAGACTTACTCAGGAACCAGATACAAAAGCAATGATCACATACGATACAAAGAAAATTGAGCAACAAATTTCAAACTTAAAGCCATTTACCGTCAAATTTCGCAATAGAAGTATAATTGTAAAGTATGAGTTTCAACTAACCACGATGGATACAGAAACTTTTGGTTGCGTTGCTGAGTCACCAGCTCAATCGTGTTCAATTTGTAAGGCGACTACACGGACGATGAATGACTTGAATGCTATTCAAACATTACCAGTAACAATAGATTTGAACCAATATGGAATATCAATTTGCAATGCGTGGATTAGGTGCATGGAATGTGTTTTGAATATTTCATACCGTCTCGAAATCAAAAAATGGCAATTGCAAAGTGCACAAGAGAAATCGGAATACGAAAAGCGCAAAAAGACGATTCAACAAAAACTAAAAGAGAAACTGGGTATATTGGTTGACGTAGTAGAACCTGGTTCCGGTACAACATATACCGCGGACGATGCGAAAGTTTTTTTCCAAGATTATGCTGCAGTAGCAAATATCACAGGTACATATTTTGATATTTTCATAAATGGATCTTTATTATTACGAATTATTATCGCTTTTCCACCAATTTTTTAATTCTTTATTTTCTTAAGATACAAACGAACATTAACAAATCTTGAAAAAAAAACAGAAAAAAATGTTATTTTATGCAAACAAGACTAAGTTAGTTGCACCTCCTTGGCTTAACCGAGTTAACTCGGGCAACAAAAAGAAACTTGAAAAGGATTTAAAAAATATTGAAAAATAAGCTTTTAAACTAAATAACCAATTACTATACAAAAATATACAAAATTAAAATAACCAAAACTGCCGGTTAACTCACGAGTGAACTCGGGCGAGTGCGTTGAGTGGTTAATAGGATGGAAATAATATAACAGTATTAAAATCCTATAGGGTGTCTCAAAATTCCTTCAACATCAGGAACCTCCCATTTCCGGATTTAGAAGGAATTTTGAGACACCCTGTGTATGTGTAGTATTAGAATTAGTATATCATACTATAGTATAATTTATACTATAATATACTATAATAGAATTATACTATGGTATTATTTCTATTACATATTAGTATTTAAATTGTTCTACTGTTTTGACTGTTTTAAATCACTCATTTTTGTCATACATAGTACATACATAGAATCCGCTGTCTAATAATAAATAATATTACAGATGTTAAGGAGGAGTTGATTAAAAGACTCGGTGTCGTTTTAGTTTCTTTGTCGGGTTACAGACAAATTAATCCGAGTTTATTTAAAGAATATGCAGTGGAAACTTTTCGTTTGTACACTGCAGAATATGATTGGTATCATATGCCATCGAGCCTCCATAAGATCCTGTTTCATGGTGCAGACATGATAAAGTGTGCAGCTTTACCAATTGGAATGTTTCCAGAACAGATATTGGAGGAAAGGGAAGACAATTCGCGATACGAAGTTCACAAGTGTGAACCACTGACAGAACTTTTCCGATATTTGTTATGCAGTTCAGATATTTTAATATGTTCAATTACGGAAAGCCGCAAAACAAGTAGGATACCACCCCGTTTCGAGATTTTTGAGAACGAAGTTAAAAAACTAATATTACCAGAAGATCTCGACTCCGACGACGATTGTTTGTAAATAATATACTGTAATTATAAGTGAGTGCATTGCAAAATTCAAATATAAAATTTATCTTTGCTAATAAAAATCATGGTACAGTTTTCTGTTTATTAATAGGCAAACAATAAAACGATGTTTGTCAATGCAGATTAATAAAAATGATTTTTGTCTAACATAATAAAAATGAAAAAGTTCCAAAAAAACATGTATTCCCTATATTAATTAATAAAAAATATTACGAAAAAGATGAGTTCTTAATATATTGATCAAATAAATAATTTTTAATTTTTTCTGAAATCTTTTTACATGGCTATATTCCTTGATCGAAAATAGGGTTTTCACGTGCAACTTTGAAGGTTATTTTCACCCCTTAGATATAGATCATTGCAGATAAAACATAATATATTGTACGTGTCAAATATTTTTCAACAAACTGTATCGTTTCCATTATAATCGGAGTGTTACACTTGGGTAATATCGGTTGTTAGACCAAGCATGACCTACCATCGTTTTTTTTCCTAACTTGTACATACATACTTGAAGTAGCGTTTTTTGTTGTTTGTTTGATTTAGTCGGCCCACCCATCCAAAAACAGTCAATGTCTGAACCATCTCATAGATCGACCGTAGACAGTCAACAGCAATAATTGTATCGATAATCATTCGAAATTTCATACTGGATACGTCATCATATAATAAATTTAATGCTCGTCGCATAAAAAATTACTTAACGTGGCATTGCTTAATGATTTGATAATATCGATGGGCCGTAAAAGCGTTGGGAATCAAGTGCCCAATTTTATTGCGCGTTGAACGGTGCTTGCCGGCTCGGCTCGACCCGGCGTATTCTGCGAATATCGCGCACCGATATTAATAAATTAACGCGTGAACCGGGATTAATCGCGGAGATTACAGATCCGGCAAAGAAGAAGTATCCCGCAAGAACGTATCCGTCTTTACGAAATCGGGACCCATTTTTTTCAACGATACGGATTTTGCCTGGACTCGCGCGATTTCTCAATCGCGACACGCGAAATTCTGCGCCGTGACGCGAATTTATCTCTCCGCGCTCGCAATCGATTTATATGTATACATACGTCGCCGGGGTAGTCGCGGCGTGAAAAATTCGAGATCTTCAATCGGCAACCCGATGGCAGTCACGGACGTTAAATATGGCAGCGTTTTAATGTCTACGTCGCGATCACGGTTGCACGGGACACGCTTATCGGCTCGCCGGCGAACCGACCGGTCGATTTATGAGCACCGATATGCACGGAAAAGTAAATCGATGTTTTCTGCCTTCGATGAAAATGCTATCGAGTCCGACGCGAAAGCGAGAAATTTATTAAGTACGATCATTCATGATGAAACACGGATGGAAACGTACTTTAAACTGCTCACTTTGGATGTACATTCTGGTATACAGAGTTTCATCCAAAATGATTATCTGGCATGATCTGGTTCCCGTCTCTTGCAATTGATGCTGAACATTTTTATTTACTAAAGAAGGTAAAAAAATTTCTAACCGAACTTAACCGAGGATAAATACTCTCACTAATGTGAGAAAGGATACAAAAAGCATTAAAATAAATAACTTGAATAAAATATTAACGGCAACATAATATCTATTATTCCCTTAGGATCTTATTCGTGTCGAATTTACAGAAAAGTCCATTGTTAAGGTTGCACACGTGATAGATTGAGTAATAAATGATGGTCATCGGAATTCATTTAATTCGTATGTCCAGGGGTTAGGGAATAAAGTTAATTTGCATTTCACTCCAGTCTATGGACATAGAAACAAACATGGTGGTGTACACCCTCGAATGCTTCCGGGCGACAATTTTCGAAGAGTCATTTGGAACGTATGCAAAAACCGATCGATTTGTTGAAACCGCTGTGTCAGCCCCGCCAACTTGGAATCCCGCGGAATCAATTCGAGACTGCGAGACACGTGAAATTAATTTCCGTTCTTTTTCAGCCGCGTTTTTTCCCGTGCACGACGACGGAGAGCTAATTGCGAGGCGTTTAGCGTTCGAATCGGGAGCTCTGAAAGAGAAGTCCGGGGGCCCGATCCCGCGAGCGCGAGCGTCTGACCCAGATTTTTCTTTTTGCCCGCTCGGATAGATTGCCGATAATGATTAAATCGCCTCGCTAGTTTCGTGGAACGGTCAGCGGCCACAAAGACAGTCTATCCTTAGCAACCAGGACTCCCGGCACCCATACACACACAACCGCCTTAACGATTGTTGGTTGCACAGAGGCCGGGTTGTACAGGGCAAATTACTTGCACGAGTTGGTAGCATGGGTTGGTAGCACACGCGCGCGACCGTCTCTGTGTGTTGGAGTCTGAAAGATCACGCAGCCTTCGTAATCCGTGCTCCACGCCGACCATAGAACGATCCTAATCTCCTACCAAAAGAAAAATCCCTATCGATGGCAGCATTTCGGCCGCTCCTATTATATTTTCTTTTGTTTTCATTTATTTACTATGCTCCTCAAACCCTATGGGGCAGTTTAGCTTCACAAGTATGTACAATATGTATACTGTCACGTGCGTAACAGACCTGGCAACCCGAGAAGTCAGACAAAGGCACGGACCTGGCCGGGTCCTTGGCCAACCGTCATAAAACGATTTCCCAAAGAAATGCAGGACGATTGGGGACCAGGCTTGCCATATGACGCCCCTTACGTTTCCGTCCCTCGCCTAGATGCTGCCTCCGCTATCCCCACTCTTACCACTACCGCTGGCGCGACCGAGTGCTAGCATGAGAGCGGTAGCATGCTACCGACTCGGTCGCGCCAGCGGTAGTGGTAAGAGTGGGGATAGCGGAGGCATGCATCTAGGCGAGGGACGGAGACGTAAGGGGCCTGGCGAGACTCGCATATGGCTCCCCAATGGGGACTGGGGACCCGTACGACCGGAAAACTGTAAACCCAAAAACTTTATAGCACCCAAAGAATAATAAAATTCCTACTTCCAACGTTCCATACAGACCACACTAAAATTCCAAATGGAGTCGCATATATTTACCAGTTATTACTTTTAAGGCTTGGTAGGTTTATAGTGTTAAACTCTCTCGTTAAGGGATACGATGACTTGTAAAAATATTTGAGTATTATGTTCGCGGCATTTGAGACAATATAGCGTTCATAGCTGAAGGCAAGGCTCGGGATCATGCCAGTGGAATAAGGAATTAATTCAACGATGTACACGATATACATTTTGTTTGAAATATTCGGACACTGAAAGTTAAATGACTCAGAAATAATAAAAACGCAAATAGCAGAGGGTGCGTGAATACATTCCTGTCACAACTGTACTGCATAAAGAACTGTTACAATATTTTAAACAATCATTTTAAGTTCGCAGTTCTATGTTAATGTCTGGAATAATATTTGAAGAAACTGCACGATCACGTTTTTGAAATTTCGAATGATTATCGTGGATGACGAAATAAATTGATTCAATCATGTCTTGCTTCATTCGGACATAATTTTATCGCTTTATAATTTATAAAGTCATATTGATTATATTGTGGCTGTCGTAGTCATGGTTATAAGAACATTGTATTGTAACGTGGAAGAAGTGAGTATACAGATACATAAGAAAAAGAAAGTTTGCATACATTCGTGAATTAAGATCGAATTATTTCTTCGTGTCATGTTTTAGCACGTACTAATTAACTTTAATCTTGATGTTTGTACTGAAAGTGCTTCTACTCTTGTACCCATTTCTAATCCTAATCTTGAACTTAGAATCCATTATAGAATGCACTTCAAACGAGGCGTTTATCTATTATTCATATTTACGACTTCATTTGCTTTTCAACCAACTTGCATTTCATTTAATCCTGAGCTTGACTTCAAGTCGTTTTAAAATAAATAACTTCAGTTATATTCCGTTAGGAACATATTTCTTTTGAATTTACAGGAAATTGCTAAGCTTGCATAAATTATACATTGAGTAATAAATGGTAGACGTATTTAGTCACATTGGAATTCATTTAATTCGCATATCAAGGGGTTAGGGAAGAAAAGTAATTTGCATTTCACCCCAGTCGAAGGAGGTACAAAATTTGAAATTTGCCGAAACGGACCTTGACCAGGAAGACAATCGTTTTTCGCTGGATCCTTAGGCGATGGAAGGCCCGAACGCCAAGCCAGGCTCGCGTAATTAAATCTGAAATATGGCCGGGAAAAAAGGAGAAGCTGCTTGGAGTCGGTCGAGCGTCGAACAAAATCTATTCGAGGCTCATAAACCACGTTTACCGTTGCGATGCAAGATTAATCGACGCGCGCGAATGTTTTCACTGTGGTCCCACGCAGGAACGGGGAATGTGCACGCCGGTTTTATGGCGGCTTTTTAATAATCAATTACAATAATTAACGCGCGTACGAACGAGTCGGGTAAGAGCCGGCGCATAGTTCGGCCGATCGCCGATCTAGCTGTTCAAAAGTCCCAAAATGAAAATTGGACTTTGCGCACCAACGCTTGTGTGACGTTTAATTATATGCTTGAGAGCTCGAAACATAAAAAATATTTGGCTAAAGGGACCTTGAGCTGGTTTTAAGTAAACAACGAAGCACCTGCTAATCCTCCCGGTTAGTATCAGACTCTATTATTGAAATCTTTACTTTTAGTAGTGTTCTCTTAAACGTTGAGTAATAAAACCTTTCCCACCAACTATGGAGAACATAAAGGAACGTAAGTGTTATATTATATTATGTTACCATCCATTATTTTATTTAGTGGAGTAATTTCTTTGATAATTACAGTCCTTTTCAAACTTTAAAAATGTGTAACTTGCTAAGAAACTATCATAACCTCAAAAATATGGTTGCTCATCCTTTGTGGATTATTTCGTTATTACGTTAGTACGTCCATAATTTGACAATGAGGAATTTTTCAATTTCTATGTCGAAGAACATGTAATGATCGCAATGTCTGGTTTTTTCTCGTTTTATAATTATATTTTCTTTTATAATAATGAGGTTATTAAGTTTTTGTTGTCAAATAAAGTTAGGAGTGGGAGATGTCTCGGTCACGCTGGTTTTCTGAATTTTGAACAGCTAGACGATCGCTTTAGCTTTTTGCTAACGAATTTCCCCCGCGACTGTGGCGCGATTCCGCGTAAACAATTAGCATTTTAAATGGGCATCGCGCGCGAAATAATTCTTTCCACCGTCCGCGATGCCTCGCGGTGGCCAATGAATATTTATTAACATCTCTTGGCTGTCCGATCGGCCGGCTGACCATACGAGAAAGAAGTATGAAAGAAGGAGAACAGAACCAGATAAAGGTACCGTGCATCGTGCGTGTATGAAAAGGCGTTTCTACGGTCTACATACGCAGTCGGCAGCCTGTGCTAGTGCGGAAACTGTTGCTCAAAGCTGCAGCGGTTGCATTCGGCCGCGGCGAAATTGCACGACGCCGTTCTTGAAATTCTCGCCGGCGGACTTTACGTCGCTCGGATAATTGCGGCTCTTTCGAAATCGATATTTAGGGGCACCGGAGGGAAGACGTGATGTACGGGCTGCAACACGGTGCAACGCGCAGCGCCATTGAGGTCGATTTATCGAAAAATTGGCACAACAATCAGTATGATTTGAAAATTTCATTTATTCGCGCACAGTACACCTGAATATTGAGTTCGGCAGAAGAGAAATATGATTATCAAAATCGAAATAATTTTCAATTTGGAATGTCTTAGTTATGAATGATGTGCAATCGGAAAGAACTTATCAGACACGCGTACTAGATATTAATGAATCACGTTGTACAACAATTTTCGATTTCTAAAATAACTTTTTCTGTTTTTGTCGCAGGTTTCCTACTTACCCACCGCGCGTCGTGTCTGACGCGGGCGTTGAAATCACCGAGCCCATCCGCAAATTCCCGGGGAATTGCGCGCGAGTGGATTTAAATAAAAATATGAATAAAATTCGACCACCAACTTGAACATTTTTCTGTGAGTATTTAACGCTTCAATCATTTTTTTTGTGGTTCTGTACAATGGTGGATTTCCAAAACACTTTTGAAGACTCTTTAGCTTCGTTCAAAATCGAAGACTGCACGAGCTGCTCGACTGCCTGCTCGACTGCAAGTGTGATGGAAAATTATATTTATAACCGAAAAGAGCTATTTATTTTTTATGAATTCTCCTCCGAAAATGTAGAAATAGCAATTAAAGGGGATTTACGTAGATCCAAGTCCCACTTTCTCTAGTCTAAAGCGAGCAGACTTGGCATAATTTCCTCGGCCATTTCTACTACACCCTACAGATACTTACAGCCGGCAAAGCTAACTATTGTCGGTGATTTGCATAGGCTCCTCGTCTGAACTGCAACAACGCAAGGTTGTCGAAACTTTTCTATGTGTTTCTTTAATTGACTCGCGTGGGATTAATCAAATATAGCCGGAGGGTAAAAGCATCAGCCCACGCTTTCTTTTCTCATTACGGGAACGATGCTCGCCTATTATAAGGCGCTGCCGCGCGCAATTGATTACTCGTACACTTTATTACGCTCGTCATGGCGGCCTATTTAATGATTACGCTTCGCGGAAACGTATATTAAAATTCAACGTTAAGACAGATGCGCGGAGAATGCCGACGACTCGAAACACACGCGATTATTATATTCCACGGTTAATGTACGGGATACAGATGCTTCTTTTCGTGAAGAAATAACGATGTCCTGTAAAAACTTCACAGCTCTGGTATTATGCGGATAATCTTCGTTTGAAACTCGGTTTTATCGCAAGCATTAGCGAGAGGAGAGATTAGACATATTACATACGCTGTCGGAAGGAATTATCGAACGCGATTAAGAATTAATTTCCGACGATTGATTAACGGAGGTGAATGCGCTTTAGCAAATTGACCGAGTCATTGGCAAAAACGGAAGGAGATTTTGTAGGCATGAACGCGCCATTACTATCATTTCTTAACTGCTTTAAAGGATTTAGACAAATACCTTGAATCACCGTGAATTGCACTTCCTTCAGTTCATCTTAAGCCGTTGTCGGGTGTTGGCGGAACACGAACTTCCATTTAGGACGTGGAGCTTCCACCTGAAACAATAATCGATTCATCATTTAAGTAACAAACTTTCCCGATCAGACGGCAGGGTTTATCCGTTCATAGGAGATTTCTTATTGTTCGAAATTGTTTAATCGCTTCTTCTACTCTCCGACTCGATGTCTCTTGGTAGCAGTGCGCCAGATCGAGGAAATCGAGGGGAATACAGTTTACCCCCTCTCTGATAACCAGATTAATACGTGACCAGTCTACGGTGTTAGTGGGGATGGTGGAGGAATGGGATAGTGGAAGGGGAAAAGGAGGAGCGGAAAAATCGACCAGTTTTGGTCTAATAATAGAGAATACTTTATTCAAAGTATTTGCCATCGTTAACTATAACTAGATTGCGGATTTTATGCAAGATAGAAGAACCATTTATAGAAGTTAACGCTTGCGTAGTGAACCGGGTACCCGAGTACCCATTTACTGTATTTCTTTCAACAATTTGTTAATGTCCCTCTAAAAAATATTACAAAATTTCTCTGAATGTCCATTCTTTACTCGCTAATATGTTATAATTTATAGTCTTATAATGAGAATTTCTGCAAACATGTTTAACACAGAAAGGTTTTTAATAATCTATATATTTTGATTGACTACACAAGGGTTAAAAATAGCGCTGTACTCCCTTCAACTCATTTCTGCTCGATTTTTCATTCAGGCCATTTGGTTTGTTCTGTACTGCATTTTTTGTAATACCTTATTCCTTTGGTGGGTATATATTCTACAGTCTTGAACTTGTTATAAAGTATATTTTTTTTAGCGCATTAAATCAATATGTCAGTGTGTACTACCAGTGGTACACGCGTCCTGAATGGATATTTTAACGTGTACCATGGGCGGTACACGTGGCACGGAGCGTGTTAAAATTATATTATTGAGAGGAGAGATAAATGTCCATTTAACCAGAGTCGCCAGATTAACACTCGTGTCCCCACCCCTTTGCCATCTACGTTTCGTCCCTGTCGTGCATGTGTCACAGTGTCACGCGACTAATCCTATACTGGCAGAGGTGGGATAACTTCTTCCCCTCAATCAGTGATGCCAGAATCGTGGGACGTGGTATTTTTCCCCTTCGCTCGCTCAGCCGACTCGACCCCCCACTCTGACGTACCATCGGCTCCTTACGTTGCTTCTACTGCGCACGCGCTACACACAAGCGTACCTCTAGTCTGTCCGTGTGAGCTGCCTATTCGCTTGGTACGCTTGTGTGTAGCGCGTGCGCAGTAGAAGCAACGTAAGGAGCCGATGGTACATCAGAGTGGGGGGCCGAGTCGGCTGAGCGAACGGAGGGGAAAAATACCACGTCCCACGATTCTGGCATCACTGCCCTCAATTCGAGGTAATTCCAATGATCTAACGACTCTGATCGCTGGGGCATCGCTCTCGCGCTAAGTTACTACAACAACGACATTAAGTCAAAACGCGTCACCGTTTTTAATTAAATAACTGACTCATTTAAAACGGGGCTTTCCGAACAAATGAACCCTATTTTACTTCTCGCAATTCGAGAAAGGGACTCTGCAATTTCGCGAACCGATCGGACACGTTCGCAAAAATCAATTTACCTTTCGGCAGGTTTACCGCACACGTGCACTCGCCGTGCATCCGTATCCGCGCCGTATACATATATCACGATAACGTTATTAAAGGGCAATGGAACGTGTCTCGCGCCACTTAACGATGACCAAAGGGGCCCGGTCTCCGTTGTGTCCGGAGCCGGTTGTATGAATTGGTGCGTCGAACGAAAGCGGTTGCGCAATTAACGGGGGTGCCGTATGAATTATGCGAGCGTTTCGTGCACGCCGGAACCCGGTCAACCGATAAATTGATTGTGTCAAGTCGATAATCAAATTTGACAGTTTATAACGGCAGGTTGATCGGCGCTCCTTGTTTCAAACGCCGCCGTAACGATACCCGCGCGTTTCAGTTTTCCCTACTTTTGTGTTTATATTATATTCACATTTTCGCAAATTCATTCTTCCGAAAAACCTTCACAGAGAGGGCTGTTCTTTTTAGAAAATTGTTCCGACCGATTTTTCTAACATCGACCGCACCGAGAACAAGATGTGATTCTTTAAATGTATAAGACTGGATTTATTTCGATTTTTCTTAATTTCTAGAACAATTCGCGCTTGAATGAAGACATTTATTGATACAAGGGCTAAAATTAATGCTGCGTCGCATCGGTTCAGTTTACTAAAGTAGATACCGAGGGTCAAATGTTTATTTCCTAACCCAGCCCTCTTAGACCCGAAGGATATCGGTAATAAAACACCCAAAGGCCATGTGTTCTTGAAACGCAGATACATAAAGCCAAGGGTCCTCAGCCCACCTGACCTGGGTTTTTTTTTCTTCTCCATTGCAGTCGGCAGAGACAACCCCTCTGCAGTCGTTTAGTTTGTTGACTTTGAGAAGGCAGAGAGAACACTTGTAAGAGTGAACTTTTTTTTTCCTATAACGCGTTTTTCATTTAGTTCCTAGATCCTGCTTCCATGAAAACCAATAACATTTATTGAATAATTCTTAGTGGAAGGATCTCTGTAATTTGATCTCTGAAAGATGCATTATAATTATTCATACCAATACATTGAAAATACTTCAGAAAATTGTTGGACTTAAAAGTATGAATAAACTCGTGAAAGATCACAGTGATCGGAACGATCAGAAACCACAGTGGCAGTACCAATCGATTAGCAGTTAAACAGAAAAATAGCAAACCTTCTTGACTCCGCGCCTGCATATGCAATTAGCCTCAATCCGCCCATCGGAAAGGCACAAAAAGGGCGAACGCGGATAGGAAATTACAAGAGTATAATATAAATGTAATTAACCCAGTGGGGATTGCATAATAATCCACGGAGAACAATCAAGCAGCCGAAAACCAGGTCCGTCACGCGAACTGTAACGGCGATCGGCGATGAATTGCAAAAACAATCAGAAAACCGGCCAATGCGCTGGCCAACTGCGTCATTATGCAATTAGCCGGTAATCGAGGCGTAATTGGTCGGCGTGTGGACGAAAAACAAAAAATGGGGGAGGGGAATATGGTCGTTCGGTTTACCGTCGTCCTTGCGCGGTTCGAACTGGGTCGAACGCGCGTGCAATTCACAGTTGAACCTATTTCCTTCCATATAATATGTTGCAATGGCTATGTATTATTCAAGTTGGTTCATTTGATTGTTGCATTAACGCGAATGAGATTACTTCGAGCCACTATTGTTCTGTCACTTTCCCCAAGAGCCCCTATACAAAGAGAACCGTCCTGTACCTCTAATTTAAACCGTAAACGTTTGAAAATTCCAATGACAACATATTCCAAAACCAACGCAAAGAATCTTTGAGAAATGGAGACAATTTTGTCCCAGTTTGTCTTGAGAATGTTAGCGTACACCAGGGAGTTCCAACTTGTTCCCTGCGAGAACCGCAAGGTAACCACCATTAGTCAAACCTCTCCCCACCACTATGTATAGCCGTAGAGTTAGTGGGCGGCATAGCGGCGGGGAAATAGGACGCGAAGTTCTACGGCAACAATGAAGTCTAGGAGTGTTGGCAGTACCTAAGCGGGGAAAAAGCCACGCGTGGCTCGCGAGCTTCATGTTGGAATTCCCTGGCGTACACTAAAGCAGTAAACTGGGTGCTAGTCCATGCCAAAGAAGAATAAATTGAGCTTTCGCTCGCTCAATACGACTAGAGAAATGCGACCAAGGGAATCACAGACTTCTTGGACCATATATGTATATAAGGCATAGTAATTAACTGCTCGATCAGAGGCATTTTACTTCATCGTATTCCTGCCAGGAACCTTCTTCTCATATCACCACGATAATCGTCTTTAATATTATATTGTTTAATATTAATTTAATATTATATTTAATATTACAACAATTAATGTATTCTTTTTTCTCAACCCTGCACATGAATGTTCGATAATAGAATTAGATTAACATCTTCGGAAACTTTGGATACACAAAACAAGTTTCGATTTTCGAGAAATTTTCGGCCTTCTTACATGTTGTTGAGTTGTACTACTTAATTTCGTGCCACCTCTTTCGATATCATGTTCTCCTAATACAAAACTCAATTTTAGAGGTTTTCGGAAATTTCTCGAAAGATCGAACTTTGTATTAGGAGAATATGATACCGATGGAGGTGGCACGTAATTCAGTGGCGCAACTCAACGACAAGTCAGACGGTCGAAAATAGACGAAAGTATTAGGAGAATATGATATCGAAGGAGGTGGCACGAAATTCAGTAGTACGACTCAACAACAAGTAAGGCGGCCGAAAATTCTTTGAAAATCGAATCTTGTATTAAGTATCCAAAGTTTCCGAAGATGTTAATCTAATTCTATTATCGAATATTCATGCGCAGGTTTGAGTAAAAAGAACGCATTAATTGTTGTAACTAACGTTCTTTATTTTTCACTAATCATATCATTACAATATACAGGGTGTCCCAAAACTCCTTCAAGTCCGGGAAATGGGAGGTTCCTTCGGTCATTTGAAGCGAAATTTTCCTTTACAAAAATTACCGACGCGGTTACCTACGACTGTACATAGTAGTGAGGAGAGGTTTGACTAATGGTGGGGACCTTGCGGTTCTCGCAGGGGAACATGTTGGAACTCTCCCTGGTGTACGCTATCATTCTCAAGACAAACTGGGACAAAATTGTCTCAATTTCTCAAATATTCTTTGCGTTGGTTTTGGAATATGTTGTCATTGGTATTTTCAAACGTTTAGGGTTACAATTAAAGGTACAGGATGGTTCTTTGTACGTATAGGGGCTCTTGGGGAATGTGACAGAACAGTAGCGGCTCGAAGTAATCTTATTCGCGTTAATGCAACAATCAAATGAACCAGCTTGAATAATACATAGCCATTGCAACATGTTATTTAAGAATACTTCTCGCGGAAACTCGCGGGAAAAAGAAAAATGCTCGGCGCCGCGTCTGCGGCCGGAGCGGATTCTCGACTCCGAAATAGGAGCCGGGAGCCTAGCCGAGCAAAAGCGAGCCGTGCGAGTGAGAAAGTCGCGGCCGGGAACGGCGCGCGGGTTATTCCGGCTTGCTTGCGAGACTTCTTCAATTTACGATTTCAGCGTACCGCTCCCGAGATTCTTCGAACCGATACTTTCCCTTGCGCGCGTTGAAATCTCTGGACGCGACGCGGATCGCGCGAACGAGCGCTGCGATCGCCGCTGTACACGCTACACTTCGAAATGTTCCAAGACTGTAATAACATTAGCTTGGTGCAGAAATAATTGCGGTTTTTGTTCTTCAATTTTAAGCATAGTATTTTGTTTTATTTTCCAACTGGAGTTAAATGTCGATGGACTTTACCATTTTTACTGTTCCAATGAATAAAATTTAAATGTTGCAGCTGCGTCCTTTGTGTGCCGAAGTAGAAAGTATAACTATAAGGAGTAATTTATTTAGATGTGTACTGTAATATTTTATACTATTATAATAAAATAATGTTCATGAAAGCACAGGCTTCTTTAAAGGCAGTTATCTTTGTATAAATTTCCAATCTGTCCATAATAATTTAATTTCTGGGAATAAAAGAAATGAGCAACTGCCAAATCCAGCAAATATACATATATATATATATATATATATATAATAGAATTCGTCGTACATTTTTTTTATAGGAAACATTACAAACAACATTAAAAACATTATACAGGGTGTCCCAAAATTCCTTCAACAGCCGGAAATGGGAGGTTCCTGAGATCATTTGAAGCAACATTTTCCTTTACAAAAATGTTTTCCGCGGCTTTGTTTAGGAGTTATTAAAGAAAAATACGGACCAATCAGAGCGCGACCTTGACGCGAGCTGGCCCAGTCGGCCAATAGACAGTTGGCGCGCCGGGCCGACAGTCCCAACTCGCGTCTAGATCGCGCTCTGATTGGTCCGTATTTTTCTTTAATAACTCCTAAACAAAGCCGCGGATAACATTTTTGTAAAGGAAAATGTTGCTTCAAATGATCTCAGGAACCTCCCATTTCCGGCTGTTGAAGGAATTTTGGGACACCCTGTATACAATGATATCAAGGCCCATTTTAATTCTTATTTACAGCCTGTTGATTTTATACATCTATGATAATATTATGTGGCTGAAATTTCAGAAAGTAAAAGTGTTTATTAATTATTACTAATTTGAAAGATTAAAAGAATTCAAGAAAGTTAATATATTATCCAATCAATTAAGATCAATAAAGAAGGAGAAAACTTTCTATTCGGTAACTGCGTTCTGCAATTGATACAGATGATTTGTATTGTGCATTAAAAATTACAGTCCGTTAGATTATGCTTTAACTTCTCGTTTAACGATCAAAATTGTCATTGCTATAGAAAGATTCATCATCATTTCCTCTCGAGTACAAATGTTCGTTCAGTTCGAAGTTATACTCAGGTTTAGGAACAGAAGCTATACCTACATTTAGCATGTTAAAAATGGGTGTAGGTTCTGTTCCATGCTTTTTAGAAAAGAACAGGAGTGGAAGGGAGTCCGGGTAAAGAGGCAGTCAGGAGAAATGCAAATAGCGGGATCCTGACTGTCCTCAAGGACATGAGAGAGCGAGGAAAGGGCTCTCAGTCCCAGACGTGTGGTTTTGTTAGTGGGTATTGGGGACACCGACCACCTGTGTCCTCCGTGTCCCACACTACCCCTTCTGGGTTCACGTAAATGTACTTTTTCCCACGTCTTTAAAGAAAAAAAAGGGTCTGTTCCATGTTAAGTCTGGGTATGCTCTGTCTGTACTGAGAAAAAGTGGTGGTAGAAAAGACCCCGGGCACTCTCGTTCCCTCCCTGTTTGTAGACACAAAAATGACCATATATTCTCCGAACACGGCCGAACAAGTCAACAAAGTTTAACCCTCATCCGTCCCTCATTTCACGAACTGAATCTGTCCCTCGGTGTCGAATTGACACAGTGATACAAAAAATCGATAAAATAACAAGTCAAACAGTTACTTTTCGATGTTTTTTTCTTTGAAATTGAGGAGTTAACAGTTACATTTTAGGTTTTTGCAGTTATATGTTTCGCATTAAAAAAATTAAAGTCACCAAGTTTCGAACGAATTTACCTACAAATAACAGAACAGTGTAACTTATTTCGGGAAAACTGTGTCAAATTGACACGAGGGACGGATGAGGGTTAAGATTAATACATGGTCTAGTTCGTTTCATTTGAATAATCAAGGATTACCATCGCGACGAGGCGACCGGCGAGATATCGAAAATGATAAATTATGAGGACAAACAAATGAGAAAGCGGATCGATTATGTCGGGGGTCAGGGCTCGCGGCTAATAAATCAAACGGCGCTTTTTTCTCCCATCCGGCACGGATTCTGGATTCACCCCGCGCGTTACTCTCTACGGTCGAGGGCAATCCATTACTCTCTCGGCTCTCTATTATTATAATACTTTAGCGGATAGGTACACACACGGTCCCGTAATTACAAGTTTCTCGCGGTGGATCACGGGTAAAGAGGCGCACAACCCGGTATGCTTGGAACTCGAATATTCGCGCTGGGCACTCCGCTGTTTTCGGTGCGCGCGGCTGTTCGGGCCTCGTTGAAGAATTACGGCCGGGGCCGGTAACGACGAGTTTCGCCGCCGCGCCGCGGTATTTATTAGAAGTATAATTTGAGCGCCGCGGCCATTATAGAAATGAAGGATGGCGAGGAGAGACTCTGTATAATGACCCGGCGCGCGCGTTAACTATTCTTTGCTCACCGGGGACGGACGCGAAACGAGCGCGAGCATCCGGTCGCGACTCGTCTCGTCTCGTTTCGACTTGTCTTCTCTCGTCTCTGCAGCAGCGTAGCGGCTACAGCAGCCGCGAAACCGGCGAATAAATCTCGGAAACAGAAATGTCAAAGTGCTACTAAAAGGCCGTGCTGCTGTCGGCTTTACGACCGCTGTTACAACAAAGCGATCCTTTGCGTCATCGAGAAATTATTCCGCGACGATTGTCATACTGTAATGGCCGTTGTAATCGCGACGCGTATCTACGTGCTCATCTAGGCGTGTTACTTTGTCGCGGATTCGCTGCTCGGCTTGCTGGACGTTTTCGGCTTTGGACAGAAATTCAGAATTTTATTCTGTTTCAGTTTGGGAAAAAGAAGACTAATTTTTAACGAGAATTCTTTCTAATATTTATTAGATCTGAATAATAAATATTCGGAATATTTACATAATATTGGGTTGAAATGTAGGTCCTTCTAGACAGAGAAAAAATGTGTCCACGAGCGATCGGTCGGTTTGAAAACCAAGTTCTTCAGAAAACGCGTCAGAACAGAACTATTTTAGCGTTATTTATGAGCTCAAGTGCGTAATATAGTAGGTCGTTGAATTCGTCTTAACGTCAACTGTAACATTATGAAATCGAAAATACGTTTTAACGTTGTATACCTATTTGGAAAGCTTCTATGATGCAAGAATTTACACAATTTTCTTAAAACACTTGATAATTTCAGAGACTGTTTAAACAAAGCGTGCTATAAAATCTCTTGACTTTCAATCAAGCAGAGTACTTTGACGGGTGTACAAATTAAAAAAGAAAGACAATACTGAAACCTTATGCTTCAGACCTTTAACTATGTTGGAAAAGAAAACTTGTACGACTTGCGCAAAATTTTGTAATCGACTTTTTTCCAATTTTTCGGATCAAATACCTCACAGTGCAGCGGTTCGCTGGTAATTATTGAAAAGGCGCATAATTTTTTCGAATTTCAATAGAAGCTTTTAGGAGCATATTCTCGAAGGGTTGTACTATTATTATTATTATTTATTTAATGCTTTAAACCGAAAGGGTTGTACTATCTGTATCGCCAAGTGTGGCCCCTAAACGCCTGTCCAATGGAGCGGAATCGAGACACGCCGCCTCGGCCATTACCCTACTATCTCGCCACCGCATTATAGTCGTCGATAAGTTCAGCCGACTAATCGCTCGATCTCGGTGTACCTGTGTGTACATAATCGATTAAGATAGTGATTAATTCAGTTATCGCGTCGGAGACAGCACCGGCTTGCTATACAGTTCGCATGCGAACGTTGGGGGGGAGGGGAAGCTTGGTGCACCGCAAGCAAGCGAACTTAAAAATCAGTGAATTAATTAGCGACCGTCCTGTACACGGATCTTATCTCGCCTCTGTTTCTCGTGAACGGGACAGAAATTAAAGCGATTTTTAGAGTGTGAAAATTATTAGGTTGCCACGAACACGCCGCGCCGCCTGGGAGTTCGTTCGCCGCGCGGAATACCAGCTAACCGGCACGTAATTCATATTTAATAGACAATATTGAATATATTTTTCGTTGGCCGCCTATCGCGAAAATCTCCGCGGACTTTTTCTGCGGCCGAACGAGTTATGATCGAATTCGCGTGGCTCTCCCGTGGACTTCGACGCCGGGTTTTGACATTTTCATCGACTCTCTCCGGGCGAATTTATGCACCGTGATATCCACCGAGCAATCGAGATGGTTGCCACATCGAGTATCACCACGCGTGTCTGCGCATTCCAGGAAAAATATCGACCGATGCCGCCGAGATCGATCCAAAGTGCTCTTTCGGATGACTACAACACAACTTGGCCATTTTGTGATTCGTACAAGAAGAAAAATTCAAGCGGAAATGAAATTTTGTCACTTTATCGTTCACAGTGATAATAACAATGTCTTCGGACACCTGATGGGAATATTCCACACGTTTTAACCACTTTTCGGTTGACATTCCATATTTTAATAGAAGCAATACACGTGTTTCATACAAAACTAGTAGGTACAGATTGCACTTTTGGAACTTTATGATTAATAGATGTGAACACATTTGACTTTACAAAAATGTAACATTCATTTAACAAATATTGATTTCTACAAAATATAAAATGTATTTAGTATTTTGGATTAGTGTAAAATTAGGTCAAGAATAAAATATTGTAACTAGTAAATTAAAGGCAATAAAATTAGATTATCCGTTTCTCAACCTAAAATAAATGTAAAATATGGTTTTCGAAATCAGTGCGACTCTGTCTTCCTAAATACATAAGTAATGACATTAGAAAAGATGGTTCGATTGGTTGAATTTTGCTCATCTTAAATGAGCAATACATTCATTTAACTTAATTAATATATTTAGTTATATTATGAATAGATTACAATTTGTACATTTTATTTGTGGAACAGCCTGAGAAAATTTATGTCGACGGTTCTGTAGAATACTGTGCATAGAAGGCTTACGAAGTATCGATCACAGTGCACGCAGATGCACTCTGCTGCACCGCGCTGCACCGGATTTCGCTCGGGGACTGCTCGAAACACTGGGTCAGTATATCCAGTCTCCGTTTCATCTTCCATTCCTATAATAGTCGAGACTGGTCCAGTCCGGTCCGGTACTTGGCCATTGCAGCGCCGCGCCGTAGGCTCTTGCGGCGTGCATAGACCGTTGTACGGTTACACCTCGGCGTGTAGCTAAGCCGTGGAAAGTTTTTACGATGAACGATCACGTCGCATTAACAGCTCTTTCTGTTGGATACCCTGGCGATCGTAATGCTTGCCTGGCGTCGTTAGTATTTCTGTTATAGTGCGCGTCCTTTGGAAATATTCGGGCCACGCGGACATTCGAAATGAGTATTCGCATTGACCGAAACCTCTTCCTCTGTCGATTCAATTATAGGTTTTGCACTCGACATTCACCCTTTTGCAAGTCGAATTCAATCTTGCGCAAACCAATTTCACCGTTTTGTAAATTCATTTCACCCTCTTGCAAATCAAATTCAACCTTTTACAAATTATAAATATTTTTAAGTAAGCTAAATTAATTGTTAGGAAATTCTACATTTTATTTATTTGCAAAGATGTAGATCAACTACTTATTTAAAAGCAATTTCCCATTCATTAATTTTGTATTGTATGAAAACTGTAGTAGATATGTACATATATTTATTGGAGCTATTTTCTAATTTATAAATTTTTAAAATGAATGACGCGTATCGAGTATGGAGCCTTACGTTTCTAAATAAATATATAATTTTAAATATTCTTAATGGGTGGAATTAATTTGCGAGAGGGTGAATTCGATTCATGAAAGGGTGAAATTGATTTGCATAAGGTTGAATTTGACTTGCAAAAGGATGAATTTGAAGTGCAGAACGTATATTATGTGAATAACTACACTGTAGATTTTCATGCAAAATAAAAATTGTGCTCACCGGAAGCTACAGGAGCTAGATATTTATTTCTATGATAATTGATCTATCCATTTTTATGATAATTGCATAAAATCCGCAGTCTATTAATAACTAATTGCTCAAGCATTGTATCTTGAGCCGAATAATAGCAGAACAATATGTACATGAGGTACAGTTTCGATGAAATACTATTTTAAATGAGAATGTTTGAAGAAAATGTTTTTATTTTGTATTAACCACTCAGCTAGTCATCAGCTACTCACTTAATTTAACTTCTGTTTCTCAGAATTTTAATTTCGCTTGAATATCCGCAGTCTAGCAATTTCTTTCGCAGACGAGGGAAAACGGGGTTCGTCGTTGGCATTTCGGACTCGACGCAGGTTTAATAGATCGCTTCGAGAAAGTCGATTTTTTGGCAGAATGTCACTAAATCGGCCGATCCGGGCCATTGCGCAGAAAATTTCACTTTGACGGTTGCAAACTTGTCCTAGGCAGTGCTGTGCCAGCTCTAAGAGATCGCTCCTGCAATCGTGACTCTCTTGGTGCAGAGCCAAGGCGACCTGCCTATATATAGGGTGACGCGATTCGAGTACGAACGACTGACCGACAATCTTGCCACTTGCAAAACTTGGCGGTCGAGTTATGCGCGCGCAAGGAGGAAAACAGCGCGGAGAGGAGAAAAGGAAAACGAAAAGAAGGGAAAAAGAAACGGTGAAAAACAAGCGCTCGTGACAGCCACCGGTGACGATAATTAGGGCAAACCCGTCTAACGAGGAATATGGAACGGTCTCGGCTTAATGGCCCCGTGCTGCAAGCATCGGCGATCGAGGATTCGAATTTATTGCGGCCACGGTTTCTGCTCGGGGACGTTTACGATAGTGTCGATCGCCGATATTCGCATGATCGTTGAACCGCGTTGCCGGTTACGCTGATACGATATACAAAATTTTGTTGAGAATAGTCTTCAATGACAAATGTTAATCCTCCAGTCCAAAGATCGGGCCCGCGAGACTCGTGAATTCAGTTTCTAACGTTTTAATTTTCTTCAACACTATAAACCTACCACTGTTTTATATTTTTCATCCTACAATTATTGAAATGATGAAGTCGCTTACATGGAAATTGATTCGATAAATTTCTTTATCCACATATTGCAATAATAATTGCATAAAGTCTAAATAAAACCTTATCGTTTCTGGAAGCTAAAATATTTTCATTGCTTTTAGTACGAGGTAGTAGGTTTGCTGTTAAATTATGTGGCAGTTCCTCAATGAATTCTTGTTTTAACGTTACGTAAGCTCCGACTTTTTAAGTTCAGTTTTTTGTACTCGAAACAAACGTTTCCACGGATTCGCGAGCCAGGTATAGTGATCGCCGGCCGAGCTTGTCGAAGTATCGGATTAACTTCTTCCCTTCACTGAAGTTTCACGATCTTCTAAGGAGGCTTAATCGAATGGAACAACGTTTCTGCGATGTTATGGTCGTTCGACGGAAATAGGTTTTCTCTTTTTTAAATGTTGCTCTTGGATGCGGCTTGGAAATATTCTAGAAAGTTTTCGACGCCACTTCAACAGCTGTGGCTGCGATCTGAACTTCAGGATGCGCATTTTCTTACACTGATTTTGGAATTTTGATTTTACTGTGCAATGGTGGGCTGCTATTTTCACAGACCGTTTGAAAATATTTCTTATATTTATTAAAATCCGCAGTCTATCACAGACATATGGACTGAGAAAAATTTCTGGATTGAAATTATTCATTTCATACACACCAAAATTAGGATGAGACGCTTGTGGGAAATGATTGAGTAACTTGTAAGTGCGCGTTGCCATTTTCGCAAAATTTTAATGTAAATGCAGGTTCCTCATTTTTATAAGACAAGTACAAACCAGTTAGTTCTAGTGCTCGGTGTTTCTAGTGTCAACTGAATTACATAATTGAAATACCGTGGTAATTAAACTATAAAGTTTGCCTAGTTAGTTAGTTCAGTTAACTCTTGTCCTGATAAAATGAATCTCTAGAACGCAATTTCAGAACGCAATCTAGTGATAATAAATTGAAACGACATAGTTCCCATAACATATAGATATAAATATTCGTCAGCAACCGCATAATATGTCGTTCCAGTATTAATATTTGTTCATACAGGATCCAGAAGAGTTCGACGAAAACTCATCGACAACCGAGTTTCTGTAATTTCCTTAATGCGAAAGCACCGTCGCCACAAGCTTCTAATGCAAGCAGCGTGTCAGCACACTCTCTGCCACATACTGTAACTCGGTATCGTGATAAGTCAGTAAAAAGTGAAAGCCAGTAAGTCAGATATCGACGGAAAGCGAAGCGCGCCACTAAACTTGTCTCTAAACTTGTACCTATTAATATGAATGCAAGCAGAAGCAACAAGTTACGAAGCAATATTCATACTCCGAGAAATTATTTATTTACATCAGGGTCATTCCTGATTTCTCCGTTGACGGTACTCGTCCTCGATGAATCCATCTCCATTAATGTTTCCTTGAAAACTCGAATCATCTCTAAACGGAAACATTTTGTCTAGCCTAACTGACGTAGAGAGATTACTGCGTTGAACGTCTACTGTGCGGAAGCCTTAAACCAGTGAACGAAAGCTATGTAAAAATATGCAGAAAGTTCAAACAGTGTGTCACTCATAAATAAATTACATAAAAATCTATAAATTAAATGAACATTTTCTATTATGAAGGGAATTACAACGAATTCTGGCGATGAAACTACCGTTTCTTACGCAATCATAGAATATAAAAATTTATTCCCAAACAAGAATATTTTTACAAAATCAAATTAAGCTAGTAATACGAGAGCTATTTGTAAAGACGAAATGAAAAATTCGGACACTCTTAGAACGAAGTTTTTTAAAGTTAATTTAATTGGCTTGCTGCGTTGTCGGAATTGCAGAGAAAATACCTACTAAATGTTGCATTTCGCAACTTTTTTAGGTGGGCTTATACGGAAAATTGAGAAAATACGTTTTGTAGATCTGTATACGAAGTAAACATATGTATTTTGAAAATTTCATCGAAATTGGGCGTCGTTCCAATGAGCTGCAAACGTTCAAAGATAGTAAAAATTGCAGTTTTCCCGACTTTCGGCCTCTAACTGCAATAAATCTAAGGATCCTTACAACTTTCAATCTCTGTTGATTTTCCCCGCATCAACCGATTTTAACGAAACTTTCACCATACATAAAATCGTCGCAGACCTACAGAACGTATTTTTAAAATTTTAAATATAGGCCCACATAAAAAAGTTGTAAAATGTAACCTTTAATATTTTGTATACAATTCCGACAAATTGCAATTTTTGAAAAAATTTTTATTCGCAACATGTAGTAGACTAATCGCTCTAGCTTCTCAAGAAAGTAGAAATCGTGTAGTCCAGTATGAAAAAAGTTATCGGTTTTTTTGAGAGCGTCCGAATATTAATGGGAGTCGCTGTATGTGAAAATAGTCACTGACAGACAGAATTCAGAAGAAAAATATTTTTTCAGAACGTATTTAGACCCTACTAATACTTAAGGAGCTATTTCAACAGCAAATATAAATTATGTATGAACAGAATTAACCTTTTAGCAAACTGTATTAAATTATAGGTAGACGAACGCCTAAAACGGATTAAAGAAGATCAGCAGAGACGCGTTACGCCTCATTATCTCGAGCTCGTACGAAAGTACAAAATTTCTATCGTTGAAATAATTATGAGCAGTGCCGTATACCCGGTCGTCAAGTAGCCGAAAGTCCCGAATCGGGCAGGTCGTTGTCAATTCACCGGTGACAGGTCTAGACGATCGAACCTGCTCGCCATGTACGGCCGCTATCGATAACGGGGCCCGTATTCCGCGGACTCGAAATTCAATTGAAAATACATAACGCGACGATAATGAGGCATGCGAGTCCGTTTATAGAGTCTGCATCGTGCACCTCGCCGCGTTATCCGCTCGCGTGGGCTGTTTTCCGTTCGGTTGCGAAACCACGGGACCAACGATAGCGCCTCCCCGCGTTAAGGTCGATTCATACACGTACGATCCGATCGTCCGAGAAAATATTCTAACCCAGGTTTAAGTGACACCGTCCACAATCGAGAAAGTCTGAGCGTCTTCGTTCCAATACTATTCTTCGAGACTGAGAGCATAGACATAGGCATCTCCTGAGGTGTAGAGGGGAGTAAAAGGTTCTCAGAACCCCTGGGGTTAGGGTAGCAAATGACACGATCTTCGGCACTTGGCCTTTGTTCGAGCATCTCTCGACCCTTCTCAAGTTGCCTAAAACTTCGGATCGTACGTGTATGAGACCCCGAGAACAGCGCACGATTTCTCGGACGCGTGTGTGAATCGACCTTTAGCGACAGCCTTGCCGGCTAGTTAGCGGACCGCTTAAATCAATGTCGTTACCATGCCATGTTTGGGACAAGTAATGCGGCAGGTGATGTTGCGGGCTACACTAATCCGGCGGAACAGGGACCTCTTAACCCCTGGGTCAACCATTTTTATTCTAACATTCAAATGATATGCTGAACTTCCTAAAAATTCTGTAAAAATTTAATGAGATACTTCTAACTATACAATTAGAGACATGTTCGTTTGGAACGATGAATTTACAACTTTGTCTGCCTTACCAGATGGCACTTTAAACAAATGCTTAACAAGTTAATCAATGAGCTTCCATACAATTCTCTTGTTAATTCTCAAGTCCTCAAAAACATTAACTTATGCGAACACCTGCAGTTTAGTAACAAGTGTATGTAAACTAATAATACGAAACAAGTATGTTTGAAAGCAACATGATCGCTCTTATACATTAATGATTAATAATTAAAAAGCAGTGCAATAACAACGAAATTCTTGAATTACAAGGTCTCCGAAAAAGCTCATCAAATAGAAGACTATATCTGCTGCATTTATTTTATTTTTCCTGTGCGAAAAAATTATTATAATTTCGTGAAGATTTACACTACTGTGCAAAAGCAAGAAGCATAAGTTTTGAAAAAGTATTCCGCTGTTCAATTGTTATAGTTCTGAGAAGCTGTGTTATTGCAGATTACCTAATACTTTAAATGCAATAAATCAATCATTGTACAATGCAATTTCTACATGAAGATATTGTTTGTCAGTATATCTTATAATTATACTGGGTGCTTCTATCTTTTGCACAGTAGTGTAATATTTTTAAACAAAACAGGTAAACCTTTAGTGAACACAGGTCCATGCAGCTCTTGAAAGGCTCATCAAATAAAGGATCACATCTACTACTGCTTTTATCTTTCCTGTGTGTACATAAAAATCTCTGAAGTTTCGTGAAAATATCTGTATATTCTCAAGTAAAAAAAAAGGTTTGTCAGAAAATTTCTATCGGCATTCATTTAAAAAATGCTGAAAGATGGATCTCTTAATGGCGATGCTCGTTCTCTGAAGTGTTTTTCTAACAGGGAAGCCTTCCAATTTTGTACCTCACGGTCTCCGGACCGTTTCCCGTGTTTCCAGACTGTCCTCGATGACAAGCTGCTGAATATCAATCATCCCGAGGCCGGTCAAATCTTGGACAAGACGAACGCTCCGTCTTCGTTCGAGCACCGCTCGCCTCGGGCGAATAAAAATCAATTTACAGCGGTGACGTACTCGTGAAGTTCCGGTCAGTGACATTTCCGGGTCGATGGCATCAGTTACGTGGCATAAGGGAAGTACCTACATTGATTTCGGTGTCCGCGCAACTCTTCGCGCAAATTTTATTTCCACAGCGACTCGATTGTTATCAAATTCTGATGTTAGAATTCTTATTTGCAATTTACTGATACGTTTCTGTGATTTCAGTTCCCTTGAGTTTGTCTTGAATTAAACATAAATAGATTCTTTATCTTTGTAATGACGTCTCTCATTTGCAATTTACTGAAACGTGGAAGACCAGTTAACTGTGACTTCAGTTTCAGATCGAGTTTGTGTTGAATTAAAAATTCACTGTTTTCTATTTTTAATAGAAAGAAACAGTTTATCGACTGCGGACTCCGTGATCGCGGGTTCGATCCCCGACGCCGGCACCTCTGGAAATTCCATGTGCTATTTAAACTGTGGTGCCCAAGGTGGTTCGGAACCCACCTTATAAAAACTGTAGGTCCCGTCGCGAAATAACCCTGGCAGTTAACAAAGCGACGTAAAAATTAAAAAAAAAAGAAACAGTTTATTAACTGTTGCGCTTGTCTGACACAAAACTGCCATACTTTTAATTACAAGGAGAATACTGCTTTACGTATACATAAGTGCATTGTTTTGCAGTAACATAGTCACTGTTTCTTAAAGAATTATTATTCAAATCCAATTTGATTAATTGCTTTTAAAATTAAAAAAAAAAAAGAAACAGTTTATTAACTGTTGCGCTTGTCTGACACAGAACTGCCATACTTTTAATTACAAGGAGAATACTGCTTTACGTATACATAAGTACATTGTTTTACAGTAACATAGTCACTGTTTCTTAAAGAATTATTATTCAAATCCAATTCGATTAATTACTCTTCAATCGGCTCGCAATTATTCGCGTTCGAAGAGTCGTTCACCTCATTGCTCAATCCGATTCGCCAAAATGGTGTCCGCGGATCCTCCGCATCAGCCTTAAAGGATCGCAGGGACACGGTTCCGAATTGTTTGCTCCGCTGACACGGCCGGCGCATCGTTATTCCATACATAAAACATGAATTTCAATATATATCCGGCGCATCGTTAGTCGCCGAACCATCTCGGTGCATCGATTCCCCGCTCGTTATTGGATGCACATCTGCGGCAGCCCGTTCTGCTTGTCCCCGATAATTGACGACTTTATGTCGAATACAAACACCGTTCCGATATCGGTGGTCCCGTTCATCCACCGCTGCGTTATCCTCGCCGAGTATCTCCGAGCACGGTTGCGTGGGTGCATCCGTTACGTTATGCAATCTCGAAACTGCACGCGTGTGCAACACTCGATAGATAATGGATCTCTCAATACGCGGCGGCGATGCGTGGTACACGCCGGCTCTGCACACGCAATTTGTCCCAAAAACCCTAATTTTTTAATTACCAGGCTGCGGATTTTATTCATCCCTAAGGTGGGATCTCCTTCGCGCGTCTGGACGCAGCGTTTCGTTATCCATCCTCCATTCGTCGTGGCTCTATGCTGTGCCTCCGGACGCACAAGTTTGCGTTCCTATGATGCGATTTGGTATGTCTTTCCTTGTATTTCACTTGCGAAGAAAAGCGAAAGAGCATCGCCCGAACTCAAACACGTGCGTCGATCGATTACCGATACGTGTCCGACGCACACGTGTGCGTTTGTATCTTCGCTTCGGGACCCAAACGCAAGCGTTTTTTAACCTACTGCTTTCGAGGCAGTCTAGACGCAGAGCCATGCGTTTATCGACCCACCGCTTCAGAATACTTTTCGGACTACTGTTTCGGATTTTCTTCAAATTTCGATACATATGTCGTGATCTGTAATGATATGTAAACGTATCTCAAAGAATTTTTCGAAATCTTGAAAATTGTTGGTTTTACAGACGTGTAAAATATAGCGTCGACATTTTCTCCATTAAATTATAATAACTGCACTAGCAAACCGAGGAAAATGAGTTTTTGGGAGCCTGTAGTGAAAACAGAAGAGTATCTACGCCAAAAATGTATTCATTTCTACTCAACATTTATTCTTCATATTACGAATATTTCAAGAGATACAGAGATCCTTTATTTTCATTATCATTATTGGGCATTTTTATTTTTGCACAGATGAGCTCAAATTTCCATTAGGAAGAACATTACTGTTCGCGAGATCTCGGAAAATATGACCTTGAGATAACCTGCACCCACGCAAGCTTTATGTTTCCCTCGAAATACGATAATTTTCTGACGAAACATTTTGTTTTGTATCTGTTTAAATTACAGAGTTATTAGGAGTTATGCTACGTAAATTGGTTTATAGCAATAGATAAATAAATAGTTATTAGGGGTGGCAGAGTTAAATGAGACACCCTGTATACGCGAATCTAGGATGGTTCTGTAATGGTATTGAAGGAATTTAGAAACCTTCTCGCTCGGACATCGATACTTTATCGTTACTTTATGTCGAAAGAAGAACGGAAATATGAATTTCATGCCTAAGAGAGCCTGCCAGGAAAATCGGGGCGAGGAGATGCCTGCAGGAGTGAAAACGTGCGAGATGGAACGACTCGGGTCGCAATTCGCAATGGCCGGCCTTTACCAGACAAGTTTTAGCCTTAGGGATCAGTGTGCATGAATTTTTCGAATCGACAACCGGACTGCTGTCGTTCAGGATTATATTGAAAATTATACCTTCACAGACCTGTCCCGGATCGTCACGGAAGGCATTATAACGTCACATGAATTGTTTAACGTGAAATCATTTTACGGTAAACCTATTGCCTTTAATCTGTTCCGCCTTCCAGATTATAATTATTATTCATCCACAAATTTGAATAATATTAGAAAGCTATTCATATAAAGGAAAAACAGATCGTGTGATGGAAAAAGTATTTTGTTATTGTTCTTACAGTATTATTATTCTAAATATATTATTTAATTAGATTACGCAAATTGGCAGAATGATAATTTTCCCACCACAAAATTTTCATTTTATGCACGTTTTGCTTTAACAGCAGATCGTTAACGTTTCTAAACCAACATGTTGTTTTCGTATATAATACTAAAATATTTAAACTGTATTACATTATGTATTAGTAATACAGTATTACCTTTTAAACTTGTATCAATGTGGTACATTTTTAATGTTAGCTTAAACAGTCTGACGGTACCAATACTCTTTCGATGCACATAAAGGAAGCAACGTGTCACAGAAAAATATTTTCCTGTTGATCACGCTGCTGGTATAAAACACATTTCGAAACAATGCTTCCAGGAAGCGGTTCGTTCTCCGTTGTTCTTTTTCATTTTGGCTCAGGTAACCGGCTCCCTCTCCGCCTTCCAATCGAATCGAGCGCTGTACCATCGTAGAACAGCATCCGAGCTTGTATTCTTCCAGGACAGTGAACCCTCCCAGTATTAATGATCTCCCAACTCCTTTTAGAATACCTGTGTGCCTGCGATCGGAAGGCTACTGACCGAAAAAGTGAGCCGAGAGAGCTAGGCTCTCCGGTAGAAAAAAATGAAATATAGAAAAGCTATACTATGACGGTGGTACCGTTAGATTTATTCTCGGAAACGAATTTATAATAGTTGAGTTTTGGTTGTACCACTCCGAGAGCCATATGCTGTACGAATTACTGTTTTCCAAGAATATTTTTTCGAATAACTAATGCGTCATACGCGAAGTGACTGTTCTATCGCTAATACACAACATGTTTTGATAACTTGAAATGTTTGCACAAAGTAATTAGTAGAATGCAGATTTTGATTGATTTATAAGACAAATCAGTAGATTAAATTTAATTAGAGAAATTAGAGGTCACTGTCCTGGTATGTTTTATTTATCACGAGTGTTGGAAACAAATTTCTATTTATTCTCAGATCTGCTCACAATTGATGCAGAACATTTTTATTTTGCATTAAAATCCACAGTCTAGTAGTTACTATACTTTATACTGTCTTTTAATACTGCAAAATCACTACCAAAACAAAACTATGAATTTTCTTAGAATGATTTTTTTCGAAGTTTCAATATTGCTATTTCTTAATAATTAGACTGATTTTGTTCAAGTCGTTATTTACGGCAAAAGGTTATATTCAAAGCAGTGAAAATATATCAAGAATTTATAAATACTATTGCATTATTTCCAGCACCGTCAAATTATTCACATTATTTATCTAATTATTGAAATTACGAAGATATTTCCATCGGAGATTATGTCGCAAAAATTGCGGAAAATCTAAATAAATTAAGTCTTGTAATTTTTATGAAGTAACGATTTTTATGAGCTACTCACGATGACGATCGCAATCATGATCACGATCACGTGATCACGAATCACAAATCACAATCACGTGATCACGAGTAGACTGCCAGCCCCTATGCTGGCATTATTCAGCGATACCCGTAACACCGACGAGATTCTCTCGTCTGTGGTATGGCGCACAGCAATTTATATTATAGTAATAATTATATTACTATATTATACGGCTCCATCTAGCGAAAAAAACTCCTGATAACTCCTGAGTCTTGAAGAATCTTACTATCATTTCTCTTGGTAAATTTAACTTATAAAACCATGGTTTCTTTCTTGTTTCATAAAAGTGATTAAAATAGGCTCTACCTTTAGATACAAAAGTATTCTCTAGGATCTTATTCGTTCCTTTCCACATATCCTTCTTAAAGCTTTCCTTAAAGGGTTCGCGTTGTGTCAGTCGTTTTATGCATTCCGAGCTAATAGAAAGCGAGGCGAGGCGAAGCGAGGCGAGGCGAGTCGCCCGCGATATTCGACGGACAGGATTCCGTAATAGTCCCTAAGGGAAAAAAGCAGAGCCCCGGTACCGTCAACTCGAATGGCGGTCATTACCGTCTAACAACGCGTGATCTCTTGTGCCCGTTTTCCCTTTCCTTTCTCTCGATTTGCCCGTGCGCCGCGCCGCTCCTTCGTCGATCCTCGTCCTTCGGTCAACCCTCTCACGGATCCGATCGCTATACTCGTTCTCGCGGAGAGAAGATTGGCCACTGACTGACAGGGGTGATCACCCTTACCGTTAGGATACGATACGATTCTCAGAAAGATCCGAAACTTAACCCTCGCCCGTCCCTCATTTTCGCAAATGTATGTATTTGCCAAATTGACACATAATTAGCTTTGCTTATTATGTATAGTCTTGGGTATGCTAAAGCAAACCACTTCAAAGAAAAATTTATTCTTTAAAATATCTTTTTATTTCATTTTATACTTATTTTATGTATCTACTTATACTTATACCTATACCTAGTTTATTTACCTACTTTAACCTCGAGTTACTTGCATTTGGCATTTTCATTACATACAGGGTACCCCACGTAACAGTTTTCACGATTTTTGAATTAAGTGCTTGCGATAATCTGACAAAAAAGTATTTTATACACTGCAATAAAAATAGTTCGAAAATTTTCTGTTTTAGTGTTGTTAAGGCCACCTTCATTTTTTAAAATGATACTGCAAGGTCATTCGAAGGTCATGGTATAGTAGGTCATTGAATTCGTCTTGATCCGGGCTATAATACTGTTAAGTCAAAAATACCAAGTGCCATTTAAAAAAATGAAGTGACCTTGACAATACTAAAAAAGAAAAAATTTTGAACTTTTTTTTACTGCAATGTATAGCCAATCAAAACTGATCCACTTTTGTCGAAAATATTTTTTTGTCAGATTATCGTAAGTACTTGAAAAATCGTGAAAACTGTTACGTGGGACACCCTGTATAATCACAGCAGAATGGGGTCCAGAGAGAATAAAAAAAAAATTAAAGAAGCCATAATGACCCATATACAAGGCTGAAATTGAAAATAAGAATTCGCTGAATTCAGCTTACTCGAATCTTATAATGTGACTTCGCTCCATAAAATCAGGATAATACCAGCGAATGAAGAACGAGAAAATGAGGTGATGAATTTTAACGAACAATTTCGCGATATCCGCTTCGCGCGTTGGATCATTTTTTAATCGTCCGATTTGCCAATCTCACGGCTCTCAATCTTTAATATAGATTCCTCGAATACTTGAATTTTAATGGACGACATGATTTAGTCGAATGTTCGATTCGCCACGCGGCGGCGCGGCGGGCACCGTGGGTTTCTTGAAAACGTACCCGTGGCAACGTATAAATCGCATCCGGACGTGAAAATAACGAGTCGAGATTGTTACGGCTTCTCGGGAGATAAATTTAGCTATAATATCTGCATCTCGAAATACTAAAACGTTTATGTATATTCGACTTTCACTGGTTTTCAGTTCAGCTGCTAGCGTAAGTACCGCTTCAAGCATGGTCCCAATATGGCTGGCCGACTATGTATTCGATTGCTCATAATCGATTCGGCTTTCATTGCTTTTCCAACGATCGTCTCTCCAAAGAACGCTATTCGCTGGCATGAAGTTAACGATTCTGTGCATTTTTTGGAATTATAAAGTGCACGGCCAAGTAAGAAGACTAATAGAAGTAGGAGTAACCTGATACGATGAAATTTCTGCATTGATTGCGAGAAACAGTCTTCGTAAGCACGGATCATTATGCAAAATTAAAATCATGTTCATCTGTTGCAACATATCTGCAGGAGCCGGAATTCCTTTCTTTATTTAATAAATGTTGTTTGAAAAGAATGTATAGAATATTCGATGCATTTAATATTTTTGCTATTTTAGATTTCAATTATCTTTATCACAAATTCCTTAATTTGATTATGCTCTTCGTGCAGTTCAGTTTCAACTCTTCATCGCAATGTGTTATAAAATGAGCTATAATTGCATTATGCTCTTGAATCGAATTATACAATTTTGGGAGAATACAGTGAACCACAGTAATATTCGGACACTTTTCAAAGGACGTTGACTTCATATCAGATTTCAGATTTGAGCAGTTACAGCAATTAATTTACTACGTGACGTGAAAAAGAGATTCTGAAAATTGCAATGGGTCGGAACTACAAAGAAAACAATAAAAGTTGTTGCTTACTACTTTTTTATGTCACATTTTTTATGTGAAAGATTTTAAAAATTCAAGAATGTTGCAGTATTGCTTTTAATGTAACAAAATCGTTAAGGGATGAAATCAATTTTTATATTATTCCTGCTTCCCACAATCAATGCAAAACATTTTTATTTAACATAAGGATCAGCAGTCTATTGATTATACATATGCTGAAAATTTCATCAAAATCGGTAGATGTGGAAAAAGCTACAGGCATTGTGAAAGATGCAAAGATTCTTAAAAACTGCAATTTTCATCGTCTTTACTACTTAAAAATTTCATTTTTCTCTGTAATTGAATCCATTGCAATTTATACAAAAATTTTTCAGATTTTGTGGTAAATTAATTGCTGTAACTTCTCAACAAATATTCAAGTCGTATGATCTGATATTAACCCTTAGCACACGAGTGGTGACTCTATTATTCACAATATTGTTTACATTATTAAATATATGTCGGTATCGAAACAATTACTACACACTTAACTATTGTATGAGGTGTTATATTGATTTCATATCCATAAAATGAAAAAAATCATATACAATGGAATTATTCTAGGTCGGAGGAAATGTTTAATATTCGAGTTAAAATAGCTCCGACGGCAAAGGATTAAAAAACTTGTTCGTTTAAAAGTGTCCGAATATTACTGTGGTTCACTGTACGTTTAAAATGCGGCGCTTTTGATGTACCCAGGCAGATATCGCAATGGATTTGAAGAGAGGAAATTATTTGGTGGGAAGTGTCGTCGTTTTCGTGTGTCGGACGTCGCCATCGTGGGCGCGAGCAAGAGGGAGCACCAGAAGAAGGAAGGCTGCGTAACACACGTGGCCCGGGGAATAGAAAACGGCAGGAAGTTGGCCGATACCAGCCAAAACAAAGGGAAACCACCAAACGAGACGAAGATACGGATCTCCAAGCGTGGGATCGGCGCGCTCCGCGCTCGGCCGTTGAAGCCTTCGACGTGATTCCAACCAGGAAATATCTGGGACGCGGCGCGGCGCGGCGCGTTCAACGCGGCAACGATATTCGAGACCCTCGTGGCCCCATAATTCCACTAGCCACCGAGAGGAAAAAAAAATATCATTCTAATTAAAGAAGTAAAATTCCTCCGTTCCCGCAACGGAACAAAATGGAATTCAACGCGATGCCCGACGCCATTTTAACGGGTCTGCGGTGGCTAACGAAATTAATATCGTGACCCAGGCCGCAGAAATTAACGCGAGACGCGGTCGTAAAAGAAATTAACGCCGTTTGTCAGGACCAAAGAGCCTCCGACCTTGGACCATAATCCTTGAGACTTTTGTCTTTACGAGTTGTAAGGTTGCTATGTGAGTAGCAGCTTAATTGGGGACGGGGTGATTCTGCGGATAAAAGAAGTCACAAATGAAAATTAAAATTTTCAAGTTGGCTTTAAATATTGACGAATGGGCATTTTATGGGTTTCCTGATTTGATGGTGAAATGGTCGAGGTTCGCGAATTTTTCTAAACGAAAGCCAGAAACATAATGATTTAGAATTGTGTGTACTCCTTGAAGGGGGTCCTAAGTTCAAACGACCTTAGGAATCACCCGTCTCAAGGAAATACAGTTTCGGAAGACCCTGTATAAAAGATATGTTTCTGTCCAATGCTATAATAATTTAAGCATTGCTCTCCTACAAAAAGTATTTATGCATGGCGAACAGAGTCAATGTAGTACCTCGTAAAAAATGGAATACATCAACAATTTTGATGAACTATTCTTAGAAACCAAATAGTGTAAAAAATTCTGAAAAATTAGGAAAGTTGTTTCGTGTGGAAATTTAGTGTTTACCAAGTGAATCGCTTATTTTCAGCACACTGAAGTCGAATTGGTATTGAACTTTGCAACTTACAATAGCAAAAAAGAGAGTTAAGACTTACAATTTGAAGATTGATGACAGTGATCATTCTTTGTATATGAGGCCAGCCAAATTTGGCGCAGCGGTCATTTAAAAATGAATTTTTCCATCCAGATAATTAATGCCGTCGTTTATATATGGCCGACACGGCATCCGACGCGTTAAACTTAATTGATCCTCGAGCATACTCGCTTCGAGGAGTATTCAGTATGCCGTATGCTGCCGAAATAGTTCCGGAGTGGGGTGTTTTCTCTGCGAGTCGTAAAACATTCTGCGACTTCGGTAAATAATTTAAGAACTGGCCGGGTGAGGTTCTGCAGCGTGCGCACGATCGGAACGGTGAAACTAACTGGAGGCTTGTCCGACTGGGAAAATATTAAGTTGTAAATCTATGGCTAGCGGAGGAAATGAAATTCAGAGAAGTTAATTCGCGGACGTATGCGGGCAAACCGGCCGTACCGGTAGCTCCGTCTGTCCTAACTCCGAATACAGCGTGGCGACCGTAACTTACGCTAATTTCCCTCACAAGTATTACGGTTGTACGGTGAACACGGTGCATAGGTGCATCGTCTGTTACGTAAAGCCGCCAGAATTCTGCGCGGTACGACCGATTGCGAGATTCGCAGCACTGACTCGCTTAATTAATAACTAGACTGCGGATCTTTAAGCATTGATGGCTTCTAAAAATGTTCGAAAAATGATAGAATATAAAATTCCACAGAATTTAATCCGATTTATATTTATTTCGGATCTATAAATGCTTCTACCACCGAAAACAAGATTTTATTTGTTCCCATATTCTTGATGTTTGCCTGCTAAAATTAAAAATTGCGTAAACATCCGCAGTCTATTAATAACACTTTAATCTTCCTGAGATTTATTCTTCCGTAGATTAGTAGGGATGGGATCAAGTTCAACATGTACTCACGAATCCGAGTCAATTTCAATAACCAAGTTTCATTTCGTGGGTTTCGATTACTACTTAGAAGCAATAATGTTTCAATGATTATATTTGAAAAGTATTCATTTTCGGAATGAGTACTTACAAGTTTCGAAAAGATACTGATATAAGTACTTCGATGTTGAAAGGAATCGAGTCTGTCACAAGTAGTACTCGAATCTTGGAGATCAGAACTGTATCTCGTAGGTTTTGAGCACTTTCTTGATTAAATTCGTAACTATTTAAGGATAATATTTCATTTACACTACTTGGTTTTATCCTATTTCTTTTTTTAAAAAATATAATGATTAGAAAAATCAGAAAATCTCCGGTACGATATTCATAAAAGTTTCGAATCTGTTCGAGGAAGATTCTAATATACTAGCAAGTATTATTTTCGTTTACTAAAGTACTTGTAGAAGGTTTGAAACTGTCTGGCATAGGTTCGAGTATACTTAGGAGTACTATTTCTGTTTCTCGCAGTACTTGGAGAGAGTTCGAATTCAATCAATCAAAGTTCGAACCTTTTTGCGAGGTACTCGATCCCATCCCTAATTATTAGATATTATTATTTATACCTTGATTAGATATTTTTGAGCCTATTTCTTGAAGATCAACATTGATTACTTCTTTCTCACATTTCTTAAATCTACTCCTTTGTTTGAACTTATGAGTCTGCAGAACTATGAATTTTTTCTATTAGCAAAATAGCCTACTAAAGGGGTATTCAGGCCTAAAAATCGATGTGATTGAAGGCTAAAAATTGTGCATTATGTTCATAATGTTTCTATATTATTTTATAAAATGACGGTTAAATTTTTTATTCTTTTATAATTGCTTACTGTGAAATTTGCTCTTTTAATTGGCTGTATTCGTGAATATTCAGGTTTTCCACAGTCGCCACGAAATCGGTACACCACAAGCGAAGATCCGCGATCGGTTTCGCGATCGGTGCCGCTCAGGATCGCAGCTCGAGCATTTTCCCTGTTCTGGATCAGCGGATGAATATGTATCATTGAAAATAAGTTGCTATCGGAGCATGCAAGCCGGTTTGAAGCAGCCCGAGGAGGACTTGGACCTTTTTCTCCAATGATACAGCGCGCGCACGCTTACCGTTAACATTCCGATAGAAAGTGGTGACTCACTTCGCTAAATGTATTTTCAGTCGGGAGACTAGAAATTGATGGAAACTGCCGCCTCCGTTATTTTCTTTCCAATCATCATCGACCGTCCATGCCCGGCGCGTCCTCAAGTGTTCGACATTAACGAAGAACACGTTCCGATCGTTGCAATAATACTTACAGTAAGTTTCGGTGACTCGGTGCCTCGCAACACTGACTTGATGCTTACTTTCGGACCTAACGATTTTTGTTTGTCCTGCAGAGATCTCTCTTTCCTCCTTCCTTTTAATATATCGGGGTCCTTTGGAAGGGAGAATGATCAATTGTTTACGAAATTGTCCTAGGTGGTCTCTCATAAAAATTGAAGTGAGAACACCTATGTGTTTCAATATCAGTTGAGAAATATGGAAACTAGTTCAAAATGGTACCAAGGCTAATTTTTGTTCTTATTTTATCCTAAAGTTCACGTCCTGACGCCATTACGAAGTCGGATAACCAGACAATAAATGAACTGCACAAAATAAAATCAAAGCCGAGACTTTAAAAGTATTTTGTTCCGAAAAATGGAAGGATCGTTCTATTAAAAAGTTTTCTGGGAGCAGGAATTACGTTTAGCTCCTGTTGTGAAATTTATCGTTGCGGAAATAAAAGCAGACAATCAAGGACTTTTTCATGAAAATTTCCCGCAGCAACCGGACCAGTAATCAGACCACTGCGCGTAATCGAGTCCAGCTTTTGAAACCGGTCAACGTTTCCAAGATTATTGTCGGCATGAACCGGCTCTGAGACAGAGATTACGTTCGATCGGTGTTACTTCCTGAATTCAGCATTAATTCTTCTCGTTCCTGTAACTAGTAGCGGCGCAACAAAGATTCGGAGGGCTCCAGGAAGGAGCAAGAGATTTTCGCCTTTTGCGGCGATGACTTCACGGTGCTATCTTTGGAATATCTATATGTATACATAAAACAGCATGAGACGTCTGTCGCGATATCTTTTATTTCTGTTACAAGTTCGCATAAAGTCTGTGTTTGAATGGAGATAGGATCTAATACAAATGCAAATAAGCGATTCGAGAAGTTCAACGACTGACTAAATTTTAGGACCTCTAGAATCCACTTGATTATCTTTTAATTGTGTGACTGTAGCTGTGATCATTGGTCAGAGGATTTTATGCATTTATGACCAAAATGAGTAGGTGTGACTTACAATAGGAAAAGCATCTGGAGAATTTAAATATCTATACTGTTATAGTATTCTCAACTTATTAAACATATTAAGAAAATAATTTCTATTTCTCTCCAATTTATTGCAATTCTTGTAGACTATTTTTATTTTGCATAAAGATCCGCTGTCTAGTGGTCATATTATGATAAGATGAATTTTTTGAACACTTTTAAATAAAAAGTTTTATTATGATATCATGGAACAATTGGAAAAAATTCTACAGCAATACAAGTTTCAAATATTTTACAAAGTGTAAGACTATTAAAAATAACCATTTAATTTGACACATTAGAACAGGGGTGGCCAATCTTTTGCCTACCATGCGTAAAATTTTTTCACATACGAGTTCAGGTGCGCCATACAACTCGAGCACTTTTTCTACCTTCTTACGTTCGTTGTTGCGGTTGGAAAATAGGAATAGGGGTAGGATCTGCTTCGGTTAGGGGAGGAAAAGGGATAACTCAATCGCGCAACTAAATTAATTCACTTGCGCCAGTTGAAAAGACACACGTTCATTGGAGCACTAATCGACAATAGTGAGAAATGATCTTTTGGAAGAGAGGCCGATCCTATAATTGTAAACTGTGAAAAAATTGCGACGAATTGATGAGTAAGGAGGCTGTATAAATTCAACTGAGAGCTCTCAGGCGTTGAAAATATGAAGATGGATTCAGTTATGGCGCCCACTTCAAAAGAATAAGTATACGCGCAAGGATCTAGTGCGCCACTTGTAATCATCCAATGCGCCACGTTTGGCGCATGCGCCGCAGGTTGGCCATCCGTGCATTAGAAGCTCTCGAACTCGAATCGATATTATTTTCAGAGCTATAAACAATCGAACAAGAAGAAGAACAGTAGAAAAGTCAACCAACCTCGCTCAATGAAAGTAACAAGTAAAGTTTCAAATGAATCATGAAATCGGTCGCAGCCAATTGTTAACGAAATAAATGTCGAGAAGCGTTAATTTCAAGTTCCAGCTAATTGGCGCATTGATGTTTATGCGTATTTTCATTATCTATTCTGTCCGCGTGACAAAGGCCGGGATCGCGGGTAGATTTACGACGACAATGAGACGGCTCATTAGATCGAAATGAGACAAAGCTTCGGCGGTTCTCGCGGAATTCCTCGTTGTCCCATTACGTCTAACACGCGCTGCGCCGCGCCGCTCAAGTAATAAATACATAAAATCGACAGTCCACTTAGGGGACTTTGCGCGCGTCACCGGTGCCCGAGGCGTGTTTCGTCTACCTGCGGATTCGTCTAACACTTTCCTCCCAGCCATCGAACCTGCAGCACAGGACAGGTTCTACCACCCTGGGACACTCTGACATTTGCCAGGTTGATAGCCGGGCCGAGTGGTTCACCTATAAGCGGGGCCGTGCCTGCCGCCATGCCTCGACGTCGAGGAAAATGCACACGCGTGTTTGCGTGCGCCAGTGTCATAATCAGAGCCGGGTACAGTCGTGACCAACTGCGTTTACTGTTTCGAGACCGGGAGACACCAATTAGAGGTGTCGCTGAGAGCGGATCGTAAAGGAAAAAGATTCCGACGAAGAGAAACTACTCGAAATATCAGGTCGGTGCCATAAGCTGTCCGGGTTTTTCATGGCACCTTTCCGCGCGAAATACGAACGCGTTAACCCTGGCACTATACGGTGAATTGGTCAAATTGACCTTCGATCCATTTCGACCTAGAATTATGACTAGAATTTTTATGCAAAATAAAAATTCGTTGGAGGAGATATTTATTTCTTTTCTCAACCCTTAGCAGTCGAGGGGTGACTCAGAGTCACCATTAAAAATTGCTGTACCATTATTCACAATATCGACTACATTATTAAAGATTTTTATAAAATGAAAGAGATGCAATGGAATTATTCTAGGTCGGGAGAAATGTTTAATTTTAATGTTAAAATAGCTCCAATCGGAAAGGGTTAATTTTAATAAGCTAATTTATATTTGCAAATTCTTAAAATATTTTCGTTAGTTGTCAAAAACATGAATTCATTCAATTCTTAAAACGACTAACAACCATAAAAACCTCGACGAAAACGCTCCGAGTCATTATGTCACGCATAAAACTACCGCAAACTGAAAAATTTACTGACGCAGCCACGTAACGTCTCAACGAAACCTCTTTCGTTTTCTTGTACGCGGCCATTAATCATAACTGAAAAGTTCGACAGTAAAACAACCATTAAGTAAATATGAATATGCATGGGCTTTCTCTAAGAATCTGGAATAAATTATTCGTTATTGCTCCGATCGTAGTAACTAGTAATATTGCGGTGTAAAGCGAATGGAAACCAACAGCGAAATTTTTGTGTATGTTTCTACGCTAATGGATAAAATTTATTGAACTCGGAAATTTTTTATTGCGCGTATACGCAATCCACTTACAGTTGGGTCTGTTAGTATTAAAAACCACTAACAGTGAGCGATAACTAAAAAATAATTTCGTGAAATATGAAGTTCAAGTTTATATTAATTTAATTTTGTGATCACGATGGCTGTTCGATAGTGGCTGGCGTAACGGAAGAAGATGAAGATATCGATGAACGACAAGCATTATCGGCGCGGTTGCACCCCGCGGTGCAGCATAGCCTACCGTGGCGCAGTTATTACGCTTGGATTCTTTCGCATTGTCCGATTTAATCTGCAAAAGCTTCCAATTTGTACGAAGGGAAGACAATGCTCCGGGGGATCCTAACAATACGGCAATTTGCACGCGCCGTTTGCGCAAAGGTCGGGGATCCAATTTGCCCCGCGCCTCCCATGAATCGATAATCCAACAACGTTTAAAAAGTTCATCACGACCGTCTTGCCTCTATCGATCCGGGGCACGGTTATTCAAATTTATTCATTGAACTCGCCAAGGATCCGCCGTGCCGTATACTACTCGGCACTGATCGCAGATCACTGTATTTTTTCGTTGATCTGGCCACGCAGAGGCGAATCGAGAAATACTTAAGGGGGTACACACCGTCATGTAAGGTTAAAATTATTGGTAAAACGTTTTTTATTTCGGTAGTTATTAAATGAAATGGAAATGTCTTTTTAAGGGATGTTTAGCAACGCCTTAACGTTACTTTGACTCTTTCTTTGTCACTCAAAATTACAAAATGGTGACGTTACACGATATTATCTATCATCATTAATAGACTGCGGGTTTTATCCATTTATGATGAAAATGGGAACGTACAATTTAAAGCAGTGGACATGGTAAAAATATTTAAGGACATCAATGTATTAGTTTCAGCTTAATAGAATAATTAAAAGAAGAATACAATTTTTATTTGGCTCCTGTATCGTGAAATCAATGCGAACCTTTTTTTATTTTGCATAAAGATCCGCAGTCTAGACTGTGGATTTTATGCATTTACAATAAAGATGAGTGCGCACAATTTACAGCAGTGGTGACATTAAAAAGATTTAAGACTTAGACCCAGTAGATCAGACCCTATCTCAGGTTACAAAGATTAAGACCCAGATTAAAAAATTGTAAAAGACTATTTTCTCCATGACTCCGACAAATGGCAATTTTCGTGAAATTTCTTCTACACGTCATCTAATAAACTTCTAACTCCTTAAAAATTGTGAGTCGATTGGTTCACCTTTGAAAATGTTATTCTGTTATGAAGATAGTGTCCGAAGATTAATCAGAGCCACTGTACATGCTCTTGACCCACTTTTAGAAAAGATATTCCGCCTCAAAGGGTGTTTAATCAGTTACGCGCGTCACCGTGGACCCCAATTCCGAAAATTCCATGAGCGACACAGCTTTCTGCAAGACTGTAATGCGTATACAAGGTGTTCCAGTCTTGGCGGTACCACCGTCGAAGGGTGATCCTACGTGATCAAATAAGTCGAAAACATGGAATAAATTTAACATAAATGTTAATACACAAAACTTCGTCAAATATTTGGTTGGCAAGAAAGTAATTTCGGTATTTTAAGGTGAAATAAAAATTTCTTTAAACAGTGAACTTTAATCGATGAAATATTTTCCATTTTGTACGATGATCTTTTGCCAGCTTCCTGGTAGCTTAATAAAGTTATTGGTTATTTTCATAAAGCTGCGACAACTGCGTATTGAGTAACAAAAAATTGGGTTCCACTTCAACTTTCTTGCTAACCCAATAGTTCGTCGTCGTTTCTGTATATTTAAGTTCCCAGTAACAAATTTACACACTATGGACCGTGCGCAGATATTCAATTTTGTTTCAATTCACCGAACAAAGGACAAAATGGAAATTGTGGAAATAAAAATAAATCCAAACTACAGAGCAGCGAAATGAAATAAAGTACGTATGGTCAGTGATCGTTGGTCAGTTACCATTGGTCACCGTAGCAGTTGCATACGGATTGTCTGACGTGTCTGCTCATGACCCACCTATTCTACTTCTTGACTGCTAGGCGGGCGAACCTGATCCTCAGAGTCGGTTTCATGGAGAACAGAGCCCCGGAATGAAAGAAATCGATTCAATATTCTCGACTTATTTTCTCCCCTAGAATCAGGCCCCGGTTGTACCGTGGACACTGGAACACCGTGTATACATCGACACCGAAAACCGGCTGAAAAGCAGGGACTCTCGCGCGCGTTGCCCCGAAGAAACCCGGCGGACCGGTACCCGGCAGGTACAGTTTCGATAATTGCAACAGGTGCACGACCTCCGGCGAAAGTGTGTCTTGCTCGAAATCGATTATTCAACGGGGCCTGGGGATCCGAGGCCGTATCCGTGCCTGGTCCACGGGTCGTTTCCAATTACAACGGAAAAGTCCAGGGGTCCTTCCTTTCTCGATCGCGCATCGCCGCTCTTAATGATCGCCGGCCTTTGATCATTGATCCACGCGAATATCGCCACACACGATGGCCCGAACAGGAAAGAGGAGAACAGAACCGGAAGACGAGCCGAGAACACGGGGAGAGACAAAGAGAGATTTTCACCGTGTCGCCCACGGGACAGGGCGTTGTCCGTTGCATCTCGTGGCGCAGCACGCGTTGCAGTTGCAGTTTCAGTTGCAGTTTCAGTTGCGTTTCGTTGCGATGCACTCCTGTGCAGTCTAGCGGAGCGCTCTACGCTCCGCTCATTTCGCATTGTTCGATACGAGCTTCGTGCCGCCTCGACGGGAAAAACGACGGTGCACTATGCGGCTCCGAGGTGTTTCTTTGTTTTAGACTGTACAAATTAACTCGTAATCTCGTCTTCGTGAACATTTTCTAGAAAATACTTTTCAGCGTTTTCTACACGCTGTTAAGCCGCAGCTTTGTAGATGAACAGAAGGTCCGGGATCCAGATACAGGTGCTCAGATAATTACGGACGAAAGTCGAGACTTGCCACACACAGTGGAGCAAGCATTTGAACACTTAATTTCCCAGTTTCGAGAATTTTTGTCGATATTCGAACTGTGATGATGTCGTTGAAGAAATAGCACAACGATATACCTGGAAACTTTTGTACTAAAATGTTGGTTTTTAAATCATCTAGCTTACTGCAGTAAACCAATGCTTTAACATAACCTCCGAGAAAGTAATCCGAAGGTGTTATGCCGCGTGATCTTGGTGGCAAATTCGCACGATTACTAGAATCGAACATATTCATTATTTTTCACATAGATTTTTAAGATCTCCACCCGCTCTGCCACGGTATATTTATCCATGATCTAATGGCAACCAATGCTAGTAAAATCTGCAAAGAAAGAAGACAAAAATAGTGAGCTGTCAGAGATCCAATAATGCCATTTTGCTAATCCTGTAGATTCTCGTTGTTTTTGTAAGTATAAAACAAACAGACAAACAGACAAACAGACAAACAGGCAAACAGACAGACAGACAGACAGACAGACAGACAAACAAGGCAGCGAGCTAATAGAAACGTGGTAAAATAGCTGATGCTCTGTAGATCGTGTGTTGAACATAGACCAATCGGTATAATTTAATTTTGCTCGCCAGTGTACGAAAAGAAGAAGAAGAGGAGGAGGAGGAGTGCAATCTAGCAACATCAGAATCGGAGACCGCAGTAAAGATCGTCCTCGCGCGCCACAATGTTTACATTCGAACCTACGGTGCTACGATCAGGGACTTTATAGACGCGACGCGTGTCATTTTTCTCAGTTGTCATAGTCGTTTTTCGCATGGCACACGGGGCGGAATAGAGCTGGTCTTGGGCGCCGCGCCGGTGTCCGCGTGTTTACGTCGCAGCGGCGTTTCCGTCGAGTTTATGCGTGTAGATAATGAAACGGCCTGACGGAACGCAAAAAAGGAACCAGCACGCGCGCGCGCGGTCACGTCGCGTCGTCGCGTCGTGTCGTCGGACACGAAGTCTGTTTTCGGACAGTACCAGACCGCGGCGCGGCGTGTCGGCCACCATAAAAATTCCTTCCACGGTTTCCCGGCCAACGAAACCAAAATAACAACTTCATCCGAATTCCACGGACGCCTCGCGACGGCCCCTCCCGACGCCCCCTCGATGAATCCCCGTGTAATAAAAGTCTCGACGAGACGACATAAAAGCCGTTTTTAGGATTCACCGGCCTCACCCGGGACACACCTCCCTGCCCAGAGGGATCAAATCGGGAATTTTTTCGAAAATACGTTAGTTTCCACCGATCCCCGGGGACAACACCAGCCACCCGAGCTTTCACAAATCACCCTTTTACCTGGCTAGCTACTTAACTCCGGCGCCTCGACGGTTTTTTAACACGACCGCTCCTACAAAACAAGGAAACGCAGACACCCGTGGAATTCGCCCGACCAATTTTTCTTGTTTCCATTGGGGATATTCGTGGACGTCTCTTTGAAACGTTTGCTAACCGTCACGGTCTATTGATAGAACGGTTGAATTCAATTTCGCATTTTTCCCGGGCGAATAAGACGCTCGTAGGTGCATTGAAAATGGAGAAAAAGAACACTTACACTCGTTCTTTTAAATACTATCCTATGATTTTCTGCGTGAATCGATTTCCCACACTGTTCTGCATAGGAAAGTACAAGGGTAGAATGGATACTCTCCTCCTGTAATTCGATTTAGAAGAGGGAAAAGGGTTTTACAATTCTTGGGCGGTGGGGTTTTAGTGGGTATGGATAGGAATATAGTCCCGTTTCCCCCAAATTTTATCTAGGGGGAGCCGAGTCCCACACTACCCCCCAAATTTCATCGTGGGTGTGCGCAAAAGCATTTCCTCACCGCCCTGAAAATCGTGGAAAACTTAATACTCTTCGAAATATTTATGCTTTTCTCCGGCATCTACAGAAAATAATGTTCCGCCATTGCGATTATCAAGATTTTCATTGTAAAACTGCACCGATTCCGTAAAAAGTTGCATTAAGGGATGATACAGCTGTTAAACCATGCAAAACTTTCCTCTATAATTGTTTTCTATCTTCATTAATAGACTAGATGTTTATGCAAAATAAAAATCGTATAGATTCATTGCGAGACATAGGCACCAATTGGGAATTTCTTTCTCTTTTTATTGGCTTTAGTTAGTTGTAACAAATGTATTGATACCGTTAGATTCTTGTAATCTTTTTATTGCTCGTAATCACACCCACTCACTGCCATAAATGCATAAAATCCGCAGTCTATTCATTAACAACCAAGTTATAATTTCGTTTAGTGACTCCTTACATGATTTATACAGATTCAAGAATCACACTTGAAAATTTCTTAATATCCTTTTAAAATATTTCCAAATCGTCAGTCTATTAATAGGTTTGACCGAAATTTGCGCATTTTTATAATCGTGTTCTTAAGGTTATGCGTATTCAGGAAAGAAGGAAAAATGTTGACACTTAATTCAGGAAACAAAATTGGTGCAGGATATCCGAAGAGTGAGTGATTGATGATGGTTGATGATAAGTCATCAACCCTTATATTCGGGTAATGGCTATTAATATTTTACCAATTAAATTGGATGAAAGTTGACGTCAACGAAAAAACTTGTTAGTAACCGAGATCGCTTCTGGGTCAAATGGAATCGGATGATATGCGGGACGGTTTATAATGAGAGATTGGTCATGGAGAAAAATTTTGTTTTTGCTGTTAAACTCCTGATACGTCCGTGTGTTGTAAATGCCAATTAAACGCGAACCGTGAGCGAAAATCTTAATAATTATTACTGCTTCCTCATTGTATGTGAACCGTTGTAAGCAGTTGTTTAAGCCTCGAATTTAACACGTTATCTGCCACTGAACATTCAATCATTCATATCAATTAATGGCAATTTTTTATCGTGAATCAACAAATAAATTCCGGTAACGTAATTTGTTAATTCCTTTCGAGGTTTTTATTTGAAAGTACATTTTTAAGAACCATTTTTATATGTCATTGAGAATAGAGCACTAAAAGTAAATGTTTCATATTAATTTATCAAGATAACAAAAATGCATTTATGTAGATTTTTAGCGGGTTTTAATATGACCAAAAAAATTAATTTATTAAATAATACATTGTAACGAATTTTTAAGGTCATTGCAAGAGAAAATATAATTTTATTTAACTTCAGTCTCCTAAAACGGACTTTGTCAATTTTTATTTTGCATAAAATCTGTAGTCTGTTGACAATTGGTTTAGAAACGGAAAACGAAAATTCTTTATTATGCAGCAGAAGGTACTGGCTGCATAAACGCGAGATTCGTGGAAGTAAATCTGGTGATTTCAATGCGCGGTGAGAAGAGCATCGCCGGCCGCTGTAGTGATTTGAACGCGTGGTAAAGCGCTGTCGCTGGCCTCGCAGTGAAGTGTATTGCCATTAGGCTGATGCCAATGCTGAATGCTTCTACATAGTACGAAGCAATATTTCATCGAAAGTGAATTTATTTGAATTTATTAAATTAACTACATCACTGTACTAATAAAACGATACTTTGTTTAATATCTTGTATCACTGACAGTCATTGCATTATAAACCTCCGACGAGCACAATGCTCTTTTATATAATTAGTCTACAAACGTACTAAAGTAACTCGATGAAAGTGTAGTCGTGTTCTCGTACTGATTTCACTTCAGTATGATCTCGAGCAAAGAAAATATCATTTGTAAAATTTACATATCAGCGCCAGAGAGAAAATTTAATTGGAACAGAATGGTAGCGCTAGGACTAATTATTTTTCGATAATAGTGCACGCACGATACCAAATTGATTGCATTTCATTACCGAAGTCTGTTATTTATGTGTCACGCGTAGGATACTCGACTTCGAGAACTACGAAAATTACGGAACTGCAATGGGAGAGAAAGAGAGAGGGACTGGTCGTGACACAATCTACGTGGTAATTCATTTCTTTATCGATTACGATCTCGCAGGCACAAGATCGAGTCGAGTTAAAGCGTTTAATCTCGACGTTAAGTGCACGGGCATTACTTTCTCCGTGCCGTTTCGGTTTATGACGTTCGGAACGTTGGTAATGTTGAGCCTTGAGCCTAACTAACTCGGGAGAAATAGGGAGGAATGGTTTCCTAAAAAAGTCCCCTTCCCCTATAAAATGATCCTAGAGGTTATCCTCGAAAAGATATATATATATATTTATTTATTATTGCTTGAAACGTAATTTATTCCTTAAATAAATAGTTCATCTCTTATCCCAGTGGTCGGCAAACTTATTAATCAAAAGAGATTTAGATTTGTTCGAGAGCCAAATTTCTTTACAAGAACTCTGTTTTTAGAAGTCGGTTAAAACAACGTACACTGAATAAAACTAGATATCATACTTTATAATAATCTTATTTATGGATAAATAGACTGCGGATCTTTATGCATTTATAGCAAAATTGAGTAGATGAAATTCAAAATTCTTGGAAAATTTTTAAAATTGAAGATGTTAATATATGATCTCTCCGCTATTCAAATAATTAAGGGAAGAAACAACGTTCAATTTTTAGTTTCTCTTCGTTGCAATCGATGCAGACAGTTTTTATTTTGCATGAAGATACGCAGTCTATTTATAAAAATAGAGTAGAAATTGCTCTTTCTTTGAATTTAGACATAGCACACTGACTGACTGAAAATTGTATTAAAATGCAATTAAGTTAAAATAAAATAGAACCAAACTCCACAGACGAACGTATTAACTTATTTTTGAGGAATGCGACACTGTCTCATTTTGTAATTGAGCTAAAACTTGCACTATGTATTCTGAAGAGTCGAAACTGGAGGACAGAAGTGAAAGATTGATTTTCGAAATTCTTTATGCGATGACGCAACCGGTCGGAGAAATTATGAGGTTCGTTGTTATAAATTGTCTCGAATTTTGAACTGCATCTGTTAAGCGGCCGGCCTTGCCGTACACACGCTCGAATTATTTACATATACAGAATTAATTATGTATACGTGGAGAAGTGCGTGCACGTAATGCAGACCGACTAACCGTGAAACGCATTGTTGCCACAGGATATCTGACAGGTTTCAGTGCGAACTGCCAACGTGTTCGATAGCTAAAAATGCGACGAAAGTGTAGCTCCGGGATTCGTGTATTAAAAAATATTATTTCATGCGAACTTCAAATTAAACTTTTCACTGGATCGCTAAACAGGAAAATTTACAGTGAGTCGTGATGCGAGATGTTATGTAGTTCGATGCAAAATTGTCCCGGTAGAAACTGAATAATACTTGCATTGATTTTTTCCGAACTGGTCGCGACACCGTCACAATTTATTCAACGTTACTTTTTGTTACAGTGGATCTGAAAAATGTTTGAACACTGCATTCCAGATTCTTTAAAAAATGTCAATATTTAAGTTATGATAATTGCAAAAACTATTGAGTTATGATAATTGTAAAAACAAATAGTACAACCATAAGTACCTTAGTAATGTCCATTTTCCCGCAAAACTATTAATAAAGGAAGAATTTAATCTGCATTATTAATTTAGTCTGCATTAATTTCTAGCTCCTTTCTTAACAATTGTAATGAGTTTGAAATACTGCAATAGTTCAATTCTTCTGCGTTTAATCTATCCCTTTTTGTTATAAATGCATAACATTAATTCTGATTTTATTCCTCTTCATTTGATCTGTTCATTATTGTTATACATATAATGCATAACAACCAGAGTCTATTTATGAAAATATAAACTTTCACAAATTCCCATTCTGTATTATATATTACTAAATAATGTTGTTGAATAAATTGTCTTATTTTCCTCGAGAATGTGCTAATACGTTATTATTAGACAGCGGGGATCTACATGCACAATAAAAATTTTCTACCTGAATTGCAACAAACAGGAGCGAAGTACAAAATTTATTTTCTTTCTTAATACGTTTAACAGGCTGAAAATAATACAGCAATATTTATAAATTCCTCTATAATGATTTTATCGCTTTAAATCGCACCTATTCATTTTTGTTATAAATGCATAAAATCCGATGTCTAGTTATTATAAATTCAAATGCAGATATATGTCAAAAATATTGACGGTGTTACGACAGCGCAAGCCAATGAAAATGTCCAGGACCGCGCACTTCACCATTAAACGGCCGCAATTAGCAGGGATTAAATTATCTTCGTTTAATTACGTGTTCGCCACCCTGCGCGCGAATTAGCCGCGTCACGTTCTTAAAAATGAATCGTGTCGTGTCGACACGGGGACCACCTGCGCGAAACACGATCGCAGCCATCGACGCACGATTATCGCAATACATCGGCCAATTAATTTCCGTTTTAAAACGCTTCAGAATTTATCCCCGAAGACGCATTCCGGCGTTTCACGGAACACAAATGTCGCAAATGTCCGGCCGAACGCGGCCGCGAAACGGCTGTACGCAATAAATGTACAAGGTGTCCAATTCAAAGTGAACTGAAGTGATTAATAATATCGAAAAATGTTTCGGCTAAAAGTTACATAGTCTTGAGGAGGACGAAATACTGTGTTGATGGTTTTTCTGCAGGTGAAGGCGTAAAGGGCATGTAAAGGTCATTTTCAATTTTTTTAATTGAACCATGTATTTTTTATTTCAATAAGTTAATTGTTTTGGATAAGTAATTATTAACCTTTTTCTATCGAAAAACCATCAATTTAAAGAGATTTAGAGGAACCATTAATAATTTCAGTGGTCCACTTCAAATGGGACACCCTGTATATATGCAAATTCGCATTTCACGAAGACCGGAATCAAAAGTAATGTCTCGGTTATCACGGAATCTGTCGAGGTAAAAAAGTCAGGACGTTTTTAATCCTTCAAGTGGCGAGACTGATTTTAAGCACCTGAAATGTTCGACCTATTTATCAATTCACAGGCACCTTCAATTCGTTTCGTTTTATTTGAATGGATTAATTTTGTGCGAAGAGCAAATTTGTCATCAATGAAGTACAAAATATTTTTAAAGTCAATAATCTGTTCTTCTAAAAGAATATTTGTAGTACAAAAATGGACGAGGAACATTTGTTAAAATTTTATGGACAAAGAAAAACACTCCTAACATTTATAATATTTAAATGGATATTAGAGTTCCTCACCCTTTTAACGTGTTTATCAAGTAATATAATATTCATTTATATCATTTCATTCAATCATTTCAAGAAGCATCCTCGTGTCAAATAAAAATTGTACAAGTCCATTTCAAAAACACAAAGTATATAAAAATGAAATTTGTCTGTTAATAATTGAAATAATTCACAAACATTTCTTCTAATTTATTTAGTTTTGCATTTCTTCTATCAATATTTGTTATTGGTACAAGAAATCTGCAGTTCAGTTATAATTTAAGTATAAAATTGTCCCGAAGTTGAAGGTTCGCATTCTTCTGGACGTTTTTTGCGGGAGCCAGGAATGCAATAAAACAATGCGCATATTTATTCGTTTATCGAACGAAACTCTATAAGGAACCTGCGCCGACAGTCCAACGGAAATTAAAAATTTGTTGAACTAGGGTCACAAGAATTTGGGTAATCTAGTAGCGGGATAAGAGGAGTTAAAAGCGGAGTAGAAGTGGTCGCCGTGTCCCATGAATCCGCCAACGTGTCCCATTTCGCGAAATACATGGCCCGTTCCGCGAGGAACGCAGGGAATTAAGAAAGGGGGCCTTATTGGGCCGAATGACGCAGTAAACGCGGATAAAAGTTTTCTCCGGGCTCAGCGATCCTGACTACTTCTCTGCTAATCGCCTATTCGCTGTCACATTTGCGATGTTATATCGACGAGGCCAAAATCCTAAGAAAAGAAGCTTAATCCCCGTTTTGTGTGGCGAGTGGGCACCATTTTCTTAGCAATCCATTCTACAAATTCCGTTCTGTCCGCTTCAGTATTATAAAGCCAAATATAATGTTCGATGCTACGGCCAGTATGTTAATATTAATCATAATAGCACTGCGGATTTTTCATGCGGAAATTTCATTGTTCAAATAAGAACATTTTTTCTCAGAGAACTGAATTATTTATTAGTCTTTACTAGTTGAAAAAGTGAACAGTATATGTACTGTTTTTCGTTATGTATACATTTGATTAAGTTATACATAAAATTATTATATATGTATATTATTATTCAATTATATACAATATTATTAATATTAGAAGATTGCATGGTTAAATTTTAAAGAATACAACTTTATTAATCAATTATACATAAAGTCACCATTCTTTTCTAATTGTAGAAAATTTAACCATGTTTTAATTTTAATTCAACCAATCTTTAACCAAATATTTAAAATTTAACCATTGAAGTTTATTCTCAAATCAGGCACGGACTTATGCAATCATCTAATAGTTCCGATAAGATAAAAATAGTACAATTTTTAAATCCTCTAAATCTTTCCACTGTTTTAGACATTGTTTCATTGTCTCATTTGAACATTTTCAAATTACATGCAGTCCGACGGAATCCGTAACTTTGGCGTTAGTTTTTCTTTTTTCCTCGATGCTAAGAGCAACGTAATGAGAGAAATTGCATGGAAAAAACAGATGGCGGCGGCGCAGCACTAGCTGTAACGCTGGTGCAACTCGTTACAGTGGAACTAGTCGATCTGGAATTTCGTTATCTGCGAACCACAGCTATAAATACGGTCGCACTTATCTATCCGCGTTAGTTGTCCGGAGATAAACGAGGCTGCTGTTATTTGTTGAATTTAAATTACCGACGTGCGACGAAATCTCGCCGCGAACGCGGTCGAGAAAATCGGCTCCGGGGACAGACAACCATGACCAACATGGAAAATCGAGTTCCTGTCGAGAGTCAGAGAGAACATTTTGTTATACAATGTCGGTTGACAAATTTTATTACCTCTCAATCCCCGATTATTTTATTTACAACTAGGATTTTAATGAAATTCTGATCCTGAGTCGTGTGTGGGTATAGAAATCATGAATTTATGCTAATTTCTAGTGAATTATGTGCGCGTGCAAAGCTATGCAAACTAGCATCATGTTATGTCTCAAAAATGTTGACCTTCGTCAACATCGTCGCCCCGAAAGGGGCGAATTCTAAGATCATTTGAAGCAACTTTTTTCCTTTGCGAAAATATTCTCCGTGGCTTCGTTAAGGAGTTTTGAACGCGTACCAATCAGAGCGCGGCTACTGCGGGCGGACCCCGGCTCGGCCAATGCCAACGCCACGCTCAGCTGCGCCTGAGCTCTGGTTGGTCCATGTTTTTCGCTAATAACCACAGTTGGGGAAAAATTTTATTTACATCAAAATTTTGCCCAACTCTGCTAATAACTCCTCAACGAGGAAAACGTTACGGCAAATGACCTCGGGCATCACCCTTTTCAAGGAAGAACAACAATTTTGAGACACCCTGTATTGCATGTATCGAAAATAAATAAACTCGATGGACTACAAATTTTATTATCTTCTCGTACAATCAAGAAATATATCTAAAATAGAAATGATAAACATATAAAATGGAAATGAAACTAAAAATCAAGACAGCCCAACAGCAGGATGACAATTCATTTTCTACAGTCAAAAAAACACGGAGTGGAATCGGTCGATCGAAACACTACGGTTCGACGCGACAATTAGCCTCGCAGACAGCGTGTATAATTTGGTTAGCGTCGAACAAAAGACAGCGAGATCGCAAAAACATGTCGAGGCCCGAACGAAAATCGCTTGCGATTAATTTCCAAGCAGCCTTTTCAAACATTGTGACTTATTTTTTCACAGGAAGACTACCGGTCGGAGCAGAAGCGATAATTCATAACGCTCCCCGAGCCGAACATGAGAAATAATCGTGAAATTAATGCGGCAGCTGGCAATCGTAGTTATAAATTCGAGCGATTAACTTGCAAAATCGCCGGACGTTCTTTCGCCGAAAAATATTGTACAGACTCGTACCATAATTCATCGTGTACGGTGATTCACCATATTCGAGCCGGCCAACGAAGTGGCAAGGATTTAAAATCAAGCGGATCTTGCGTTCGATAATGTTGATCTGCGAGAGGTTGCCTCGCGCGAGGCATGCCTTTTTTAGGGTCAGGCTGCGAATTCGCGAAAATATATTGCATAGAGCATAATCGCGGCGTAATCGAGTGCATTGTGCACCGTGTTGCGTCGACGACGCTCGCCGCCATCTTTGGAGAACGCTTTTGACAAGGATTATTTATGTCTGCGTCGAGTATCGAATTTCTTTAGTTATTTACTGTGTAAAATGTAGACTGCAGATTTATAAGCAGAATGAAACTTAAAATCAATGCTGACAATTTTTATTTCGCATAACAAATCGGTAACCACAGTTCGGCATTAAACAATTAAAATTTTAGCCACAAGATTGATTAATGTGCACGATTTAAAAAGGTAATCATTGAAAAATGGACGATTTGTTCAATCGATTGATGTCAATCGTCTCGTGAATTTGTTCGGGCTTTCTGATACTGTACGGAATCTTTTAATATTGTTTTTTGGTCTTTATCTATGCTACAAGAGTCTTCTATATAATTTCGTTCTTCGAAATATCGTGTAAAGAGAAGTCACGCGTACAGTTGCCATCGCAAAAACAGTAAACATAATGTTAATGGTTATTTATTAAAAACTACACTTACAAATTACACGTAAATTTCTGTGTCCAGGTCCCAGAACTTTACCTACTTTCTATAAAAATATGCATTTGCATAGACATCCGCTGTCTAGTCATAAATTATCAAGTTAAATAAAACTTGATGTTTTATTTAGATAAATCTAACGCTAAGGTCATATCCAAGAAAACAAGACACGTTTTCGAATCACAGCATTTTAAGAAATCCCAAAAATTTTTGTGAAAACTGAACATTTTCGGGAATACCCGCAAGGTTCAAAATCCCGTCCCGTCCCGGTCCCGCACACCTCTAGTATTTAATTCCTCCACTTTGTTATCAGAAAAAAAACTGCATAAAAGTTGGTTTCAACAAAAATTCTGTGTAACTAGTCATGCGCAACTATTTAACGATGGTCCGTCTAAGGGCGAGTTTCCACCATCGTTTATCACGAAGAACCTGTATTGAAAAATGTCACAAATTAAAAAACGCCGAACACGAACGACCGCAGAAAAGTCTGGTCGATCTGGATCCAAGCGGCGTGTGACAGTCGAGAAAGAGCAGACAGGCTCGATCGACGCGTTCGCCATTACGCAGTTTTACAGCTAATTAATAGCGCGGCGGTCGCGGACGGTGGAGACCAGGAATTTTTCAAGCAATTATTTGTTTCGCTGGTGGCGAGCACGCAACGAACGCTTAGGGGACCCGGGCCCCCGTTCTACACATTGTGTGTTCAATCCGGCAGATTTGTTTGCTTTCTCAGATTAAATCTGAAAGCGAGGCAAATTGAGGGACCAGCCGCGGAACGTCCGCAACTTAATTAAGGAACCGGACAGCGGCCCGTAAACGTGGCGCTCTGTGTCTCGGATCATGCCAACTGGACGAAACCTCGAATTTGACTTGCAGAGAACTATAAATATGCAATAAAATCAAATGCACTCTGTAAATGCATAAAATCAAGCAGACTCTATAAACATTATAAAATCGAACAAGCTCTATAAATGCATAAAATCAAATGAGCTATAAAAAAGGATAAGAGAAAATAAACTCTATAAATGTATCAAATCAAATTAACTCATCGTCTGCAACCTTATTTTCATTGGCTCTGTCTGCTTACTGGGTCGTTTATGTTCACCAGAAATATTTTTACTGTTCTAGGTTTTAAAGAATTCGGGAATACGTACAGGGTGTCCCAACAATGTTGCATCTCCTCGAAAAGGGTGATTCCTAAGGTGATTTGTAATGACTTTTTCCTTTACGAAAACGTTCTCCACGGCTTATTAGCAGAAATCACGGAGACCAATCAGATTCCGGCTCGGCCAATGCCAACGCCACGCTCAGCAGGGCCTTTGCTCTGATTGGTCCGTGTTTTTCGCTACTAACTCCTGAACGAAGCCGCGGAGGAGATTTTCGCAAAGGAAAAAGTTACTTCGAGTGATCTCAGGAATCTCATTCATTCAAGGAAGTTCAACATTTATGGACACCCTGTATAATCGTCGACGTAGGAATGAATAAGATAGATGAACATCAAATTGAATTATACCTTTAACTTCAAACCTGATTTTTAACGGACTCCGACTACCAAGATACCCGTTGACCTAATTATTTCTCAGCGGCTCTCTTTACGCAAGAGATCAATTTGATTGCCGGTTCCAGGCGCCTTAGAACGTCCAAGGCGTGTCTATACTTAATTGATACTTTGTGCACGGTCGTTAAAAAACTCTAGCACGCTTGATGGACGAGCTGTTGTAGATATACATTGGCGTAATCTTGATTAGTTTCCCAATTAATGACGACAGAAGAGAGTTTTATCATATCGTACGAAAGTTTTGTACTATTTTTCTCCGTCAAGACGACACAGATTGACTAAATGTTGTCCGATAAATTGAAAATCGCATTCCTGTTTAATAACGAGTGACGACATACCTGCTCTATTATAGTGCTCTTAATTGCCGTGGAATGTTTCTAAAGCTTTTTTCCGCGGAATTTTAACTCTTTCTTGAGGAACAGTGAGACGAATAAAATATTCTTCCAATTAAGTTATACGAAAAAACTTGGGTTCCGGGGAACAACAGGACCACCCAATGTAGATTCATTATAAAAGAATTTTTTCTCAACATCGTAAACATTCGCACAGGAAAAACTGGTGTTCTGTTCAAATAAAATTGAACGACATTTTATTTAGTCATCTGGGTTACGTATTCGTACCAACTCGATGTACTCCCTCTCTCTTTCTCTCTCTTTCTTTTAGCACCTCGTAAATCTCTAATTGCTGGGCAAAAAAATCCACGAAGTACCGCTTTCGTGGCTGTGCAATTAAGTTGCGCTCTCTTGATATTCTTGTAACCCTTTTTGGTGTTATAAACGCGAAAAAATGTATACAGCCTGCTCCGGAACAGGCCATTATGAATGGAAATCGTTAAAAAGAAAACTTTTTTCTCGTATTGTCCCACTAAATGGCCGTCCGATGATTGGCTGGTGGAACAGTGCCATGACAATTTTACACGATCCTTAATTAGGTTGACAACTTCCTCGGGCATCGAGTCGTAAATAATGTTTTCGGAATCAGCCCTTGTTTGCTCGGAGCGCTCGTATATGTGTCAGAATGTCATGGGAACTGCGTTTATTCGCGCACGCGGGGAAATCGAGTCGCACGATATTTTTACACGTGAAGATTTTCGTTCGTCTTCGATGATAATAATATTTCCGATTCCTTGCCCCCCTGCATATATTGTAAAATGTACTTATTACTGCGGGTGTACGTTTTACTGCGGTCATTTTTCTCGATCAGATTAAAATACGTGGAAATGAATGTTTTGCCCTGAATAAAATGCAATTCGATGAGAATGTATTCTCGTTGTAGAGACAAACTTTTTTTGTATGCAGAACACATTCTTCCATAAAATGCTTGCACATATATTGCATTATTGTTTCATGATAAATTAGGAATGACATTGAAATAAAGTACGATCGAAGAATGATACCGCAGTAATCGGTACAGTTACCCTACATAGAAATAAGCACGTATTTTAGTACGAAATTATTAATTTATTGTAATATTAGATCGTCAACTTCATGAAAAAAAATACATTCTGCCGAATAATGCAAATTACGCCTCGCAAACGAAAAAATAGGACTTTCGAGGGAGACAGCGCCCTAGACCGATCTATTATCTAGCGTTTTTGACTACTGAACAACCCAATTTTTGCATTACCGAGAAATGAGAAGGCGAATCCCGCGCCCATGCAAACCTGGAAACGAGTCTACCGCCTTATGTATCCATTTTCAGCAAGTATACTACACAAGGAAGCATTTCTCCGGCATGATACAGAGGGAATAAAAGGTTGAAGTTTCCCAGGACCGCTTTTCCCTGCAACACCGAGCAACTTCATCGGTGCTGAGCGTCCACATGCAAATCACATTGACACACTGCGTTCGGAGAAAGTGAAGTACGACTATCCTGGGAATCGTGCTTTCCACGCGCTTTCAAAGAGACGCGTTTATCACGGAGACCCGTGATTAAGGGGATTAGGTGGTCCGGTCTGATCGATCTGAGTGATGGTGGTCTCTTAGGTATCGTTATGCGAATCTTCGGGAGATAAGAACCAGCTGAACGTACCTATACTTTCACGATTTTTCACTCCAAGTTGGATTAAACAGAATCAATGCCATAACTCTGTTGCACTCAATATTTATTGTTGGACGTAGAAATGATCTTTTTCAACTTCGCACAAAATAATTCATTCAATGATTTTTTTAGAATTGGACCGAACTGGTCAATTCCTTCTTTAGCAATTACAAGTAATGAATTAATGAATTACGTGTGCAATAAAGATTTTGAAAAGACTGCAATTGGTACTAATTTTTGAAATTTTTCATTTGATCTCTTAATGAAAATTTACAGGCGTTACTTAAGAGCGTTCGAATACTTTCGTGGTTCGTATAAAAAAAATTGTTGTCTCTTATTGTTGAACCGTTGAATGGTACGTAACCCCTTTAACTGACTCCGCGACAATCCGTAGCTCATTGGTTATCGGGCCCCTTTCCGCGTTTTAGACAATCGTAAGTCAACGGTGAAAGTAGTTAGTGACACTGAACGGCGAGCTTTAATGCAAATCCAACGGAGGATCTCGCCGACAACGTAGCCCCCCCTATTTGCATAAGGTATTGTTGCTTTTGAGGCCGGCTCAGGTCTGGCGCGAGTTACGACGAGCACCGTAGGAGAGAAATCCATTCCGAAGCGGGCCCGTAAAAGTGGTTGCAACCAGCCGGCAAATAATTCGACCTGCACGCTAACGGGGATATCGTTATCGTCCGTGGGCTACGTGAAATCGTGCAAGAACCGGCGCGGCGCGGCGCAATACGCTGCAGCGCTGTGCAACGCGCGGCACAGAGCGGCGTCGATCCGATCGATGCACTCTTTGACCACTATTTTTCGGCCGTTTCCACTCGGCCGGCTCGAACCGAAAGTCTTGCGAGAATTTTCCTCCAGCGATCGTTTCTCGTTCGCGCTTAGCCGCTCGCGGTTTCATAAAACCGGCTTATTCCGACATACTTGATCCGGCTGCGAATCGTCGCTCATGCGGAGGCGGGCAATCAGTTTTGCTCTGCAAACGGCATAAGGTTGACTGTGCTTAATTGATATTGTATGTATTGGCACACTCGGTCTTTCGGTATCGACCCTTATCCGCCACTCGATTTCACACATTTCTTTCGGATTTTGAATTAACTTAGCACTCGAGGGGTGACTCTGAGCCACCGCTAAAAATTGCAGTACAGTAATTCTTCAATCGGTGTCCTGGGTCGCCTGTCCAACTCGGCTGTTCTCGGCTCGGATATATCGGTGTGAACACCACAATATTGACTCGTATGAATCGAATGATCAAACTTCTTAATTTTCATTATTTTTTTATGGGACTGTCGCTAACTTATTTCTGGCATTTCTCCGATTAAAATGACACCAAACGCGATACAATTTCAACTGCATTTACTGGTTTAATCGACGGTGAAAGTTTCGGAAGCAAGGAAGGACAGCAACAACGCGGGCCTTTGAACTGTGCCGGCGACGGCGACTGTCCGCGTCTCTTTCTTTCCCATACGCTGTCCTTCGTTGCGTTCGAAACTTTCATCGTCGATTAAACCACTAAATACAGTTGAAGTTATATCGTGTTTGGTGTCATTTTAACAGGAAAAATGCCAGAAATAAGGTAGTGAAAGTCCCATATAAAATAATGAAAAATAAACAATTCTATCATTGCCACTACATTGTGAGAACTCGCGGGCCGTATTCCATTCTGTCCTTCTCTAAGTTCGGGCTCTCGATTGAAGTCTCGAAGAAAAAATAGTGTCTACTACACCATCGCCGTCCGTGCAGATCACGGCTGTTGGACACCTATTGAAGAATTGCAGTACCATTATTCAAAATATTGTTTACTTTATTAAATATGTTGATACCTAACCAATATTACTACACAATTAAGTATTGTATGAGGTATTAACGGGCCCAGTTGGCCGTTCGTATTATGTATAGAGACGTTGGCCCTTCGTTGGCCCAACTGCATAAAAAGGTGATATCTCTAACGGTTTGCCAAGCAATATTGCACCAAAGCCCAACAAAATGCCAACCATAAATTCTACCAGGGATGGTTACCGCAATATTACATAAAAGGAGATATCGAACATAACCAATCGTCATGTTCTCCCCGAATCTGCCGAAAATCGTTGTTCGCGCGCAGCGATGGACACTTTCGACGAAGAAATAGGCGAGAGAAATGGAGAAATTGAAAAAGAGAGATTCTAGTGTTTTCTTGCGACGAGTCGGACCGTTTAGAAGGCGACGCCGAGTGTCGCGGCGACTCCTCAGCAAAAAGACAAAGTCCGATCGGACGGCTCGTTACGGATATATTTTTATCGAGCCTCGAATACCTACGGGTGAACTAAAAGCGCTGGGCAGCGATCCTAAATCCTCGATCAACGCGTAAGAAGAAGATCCATGACTCGGTCGCCGGAAGAAACAATTCCGAGAGAAAAGACAGCGTTCCATTTTGTTTCCCCTCTGGTTTCCACGAGCGGATTCCCAAGCGAAACTACTCGTTCGCCACTCGAATAAGATCAATCGATAGATCCGTAGGCGAGCAACCCGTCTCGGGTGTTATATTCGCATCCAGAATTATGCAATGCCGTCGTGAAATTAGATCTCCGCCTCCTTTAAGTGAACGCAACCGCGCACCTTTGTTCTACGGAGGTCGCGCGAGTCCCTTGGTCATCGCCTTCTACCATTTTAGCTCCATCCACCTTTTTCTCGCTGACCCGAAAATGATCCGCGATAAATTAATCGCTGGCAATTATTTCTCCTAAAGGTCTTTCCACGCGATTTATCGTTGCAAGACAATGAAGCGTCGGACTTATTTCTCGTAACCAAGTTCGAAAGAACATGTAGAAGGAGACACTATTGGGTCGTAACGTGAATGCAGTTTATCCCACGCGTGCTGAAACACACTGGTAAAAACATAATGGACTCAGAGGACGAATGGGAGGCTATAAGTCTGTACAGTTCCATAGAACTTTGTAGTTTAGACAAATTTTTGGGAACAGAAATCGAATAGCATCAATTTTTATCTCTGTGGAATACCTTGAAGTAGGATAGACGAAGAATTGAAGAAGAAATTTAAGAACACTTTATTTCTTTTGCTATTAGCGAATGGAAAATAAACTTTTATTAAACGTCATGGAACTCTGTATCGCACAACTTTTTAAAGATTTTTTAATGTTTTATTTGTTTATATAGAATATCAACAGGGATCGAAAATTTATAAAATTCGTGATAGCTAGACTGCGGATCTTTATGCAAAATAAAAAAGGGTTGGAATTAGTTGCAGGACACAGGAGCCGAATAAAAATTGTATTCTTCTTTTAATTATCCTATTAAGCTGAAACTAATATATCGAATCCTTAAATATTTTTAACACGTCCACTACTTTAAATTGTATGTGCTCATTTTTGCCATAAATGCATAAAATCCGCAGTCTAGTGATAGCACATCATCGTAACGGATTAGGGTCGATCCTCACAGAATTTGAACAGGAATTCTTTCTTAAGTTTTGAAAGCGGCATCGCACGGCCTGGAAATTTGACATTAAGATTACTTTTCTTTTATTCCGTCCATAAAAGGTACATGCAAAGACAAGGTTGGGAACAGCTCAATAAGACCCGAGCCAATGCAATCAGTCGTAGGTATTTATCGCTCTGATATTCACAATACTGGACTCCCCGAGTCCAGTTATTACTGTATAATACTTGTTATGTATTTCGAACGAGGCACGGAACGTTTACGCGTCGTATTTCATGTTACGAACGCGTTAACGCGCGATAATTGCGCGACCTGCCAAAACATGGCAGGTGTTGTGGTCTGATTGCTCGTGGGTCGATTTATGTTCCGTGTGTTTCGTGCCGTCGTGAAAGTTATAACTTTTTGACAACGTCGTGACAAGAAAATACTGTCCTCCTTTTCTTGACGTAGTTGGACACTTCGGATTCATTGCAAACACGAAATTATTTGGACTTTTTGGATTCTTACTGCGTATAAATAGTGTAAAAAGGTCAAAGCAATGTACCGAAGGCTGCAGCGCATTCTGGAGAAAATTGGAACACGTACTTTTGGAAATTAATCGAATTGTAATTGTCATGAAGTTCTGAAAAAAATCGCTCTTTTGTTTTATTATTCATTCCAAGTTCGACTATTCTTTCCTGAGCACAGAGAATAACATCATTTGATGGAGACAATAAAAACATACGATTTAAATATGTATACAAGAGTTAGTAAATATTGCATTTGATAAAATTATGGTCACTGCAGGCTTCGTTCCAAGTTCCACTATTCTATCCAGAGCACAGAGAATGAAATCGTTTGTTTGGCGAATCAAAGCACAGGGTGTATAAAAAGTAGTGGTCATCCGAAACCTGTAGCAAAATTGTTCACAACAAAGAAAATTGTTGTTAAAGTTTGTTTTCACATCAATACCTTCTACTCATCGAGAAGAGAAAAAGTTTGAAAGGAGCCACGTGTCGAAAACAAATAGTTATTGAGATATAAGCTGTTAAAGTTTTTGCAAAATCTGATTGTGTGGCGCTATATGTACGTATACACCAAAGCCTACTATAATCGTGTGTGTGCCTCAAGCCAAACGAAATTTAAAGGGACATTCGTCTCCTTGCCCATTTGGATCATAAATTTGAAGTAGCAAAATATGAAAAAATACTTCATATCCATTTTTATACACAACGATATTAATCCTGGGGTTTTCAGAATCTTCTGTTCCTCCGTCGGATCAACAGGACACTGCCATTTGCGCGAATACGTCTTGATAAGGGTGAAGCACAAAGCAACACATTTTCCAAAATCGTGACAGCGAACGGGAAGAAGAAACTCCGACCACGGTCAAAATAGTACTGCGGTTGTCACCTCGGTTTCTCGTGAATGACTAGGGGTGGATTTACGTGGGGAAATGTTGCGTTTGTTAATTGTACGGGGATGTGTCGGAAGGACTTTACGTTGAGAAATGGGGAAACTGTCAAAGAAATTCCACTTGTCATTGTCTTCGGTCGTCAATGGTGTGATTTATAAATGTAGTCCGCTCGTCGCTTCGATGGGCCCGTCGCACGTGTTGTCGATCTGTCGGGGTTGAAGATTCGCATGCGTTTTTTGCTATACTATAACGTCCTTTACAGGAATATCGCCTAATCCGCTGGAGGAACAGTGAGGTACGAGACATAACATTTTACAATACATAATTAATATTCTTATAACAATGGATATAAGGTATTCCTTCATATTTTGCAACTTGAAATTTATGATTCGAATTGGCAGGGAGACGATCACTTGGTACGGGCCTAGCGACGAATGTCCCTTTAAACTTCGTTTGGTTGAGGCACGCACACGATCATGTTCTATCTCATTGACCGGTCGTGTAGACTGTAGTAAGAGGCTTTTGTCTATACGTATAACTCCACGCAATCAGATTTTGCGAAAACTTTAGCAGCTTATATCTTAACCCCTTGACGTACCTTTCCTTTTACAGTGATTAGAACTTCATCCCGAAAAATGTCGAAGAAGAGAAGAGGAAATTTATATTTTCTGTATGACTACATTTATTTTAATGCTTAAATATCGATTACGAACGAATCAAATTTTACTTAATCTAAAATGAAACGCGTAGTATTCATATTTGTTTGACTCTGTTAAAAACCTTCATCACGAGTCTGGCTCGTCAAAATACGGCAAGGCGTTAATCAGTATTTGTTTTGGACACATGGTTCCTTTCAAACTTATTCTCTCCTCGATGAGCAGGAGGTGTTGATGTAAAAACAAACTTCATCAACAATTTTCTTCTCTTACAAATGTCCACCGATCCAGAAGTGTAGATTCACCCCTAGGGCGGATAAACATATTTCTACACGATTTAAATGTGTCCTTTTCAATATTACACACGAAAATCGTCGAAAGCACCAGCACAATAATTGGACAGGGGCTTCAAGCACATGTCCCCGGCATTTTTTGCCGGCGACAAGTCCGATCCCATCGGTAGTAGAGATCTCGACTGAGATGTAAAGATCAAGATCCTCGAGATTTTCGATCGACCGTAATTTCCAGTGGCGCACACGCCTCGAGGAGAAACGCCATTGAGAATGAAATCTCCGGGATGACGCAGCCCGTTCGCATACGCGCTGAAAGGACTTATCAATCATCCGTTTCGAGCGTCGCTGAATCGATCGTGATTGGATTATTTCGAAACGATCGTGCACGGCGAATGCACGACGCGGGCCCAGTCCCAGTCACGCTGGGACACTATGACGAAACGATAGCGATTTTTATAGCACGACCGCCAGAAAAATGTTTCGACAGCCTCCGCTGCCGTCATGCGGGCACCGAGCATAGTTCTAGTGACACGGACGGATCAGATAATCGCTGGATCCTGCGGGTCGGGACCCTCGAAATGGAGTAATCGACCGCGATTCGATTATTCAGCAAAATCTATCAGACACTCGGACAACTTTCTGCCGTTCGTTTGGTAAAAAGAACTCTAAGAAATCCAACCATAATATTTGGTTAATTAATATAACCGAAACTGGAATAATAAAATTGATCTGCAAATCATAAATAAATTTTGCACTAATATTTCTAGATAAAAATCAATGTCTAAAAACCAATAAAGAACAATGTCTTATTATTTTGCAATGAGATCCACAGTCTAATAATTATTATACACTACACACGCAATTTCCAAATAGCAATATTTTGATGTATTTCGCATTAGGATATTCTCAACACGGACTTTAATAAACGACAGTGAGAAAACACAATGCAACAGAGGAACACGTTCAACAATGCAAGAGTAGACAGCCGGGCAACGGTTTATTTCCAAGGTGATTGAATATATCTAATTATACATTGAAATCATTCGAGGAAAAACGTGATTAAATAGGATTATCATTCATAAAGAGCTCGACTTCGTTTCAAATCTGCAACAGTGAATGCGACTATGAAAAACATGGAATAGTGGAATTCGAAAGAAGGAATAGACTGTCAACAATGTCTCAATATTTGTCGGATCGTATTCAAGATTTCGGTTCTCCGTACATCGCTTATTATGACACGTTCAACGACAAACTGCAATTACCAACAGTGACATCACTCACTGTTTCAGTGAAGATAGATTCAATAACCTGTAAAACAAACATTTGCAAGGATTTTCGAGATATTGTCCTTAGAAAAGGAAGAAAACCGACCAAATCCGACCAGAAACGGAATCACCGATAAACTATCAAGATCAAACTGAGATCATTGTTCTTCAACTACCTGGCTCCAGCGAACTCGTGTTTTAATGTTCATTTAAAAACTATATCGACAGAGTCGAGCTTCGAACGCTCAACTTGGAGATTATTATTATTTATTATTATTATAGACCGAGGTCCTTTTACATAAATGTTTACAATAGAAAAGGATAAGGGACTACACGCATATTAACAAAGAATAACAAAGAAGGGACGTGCACAGAAAATAATGGTACAAACGATATGGTATTATCCTATAATCCTGCGTAATTATTTTTTAAAATTGTGCAAAGACTCAGTCAAGAAATCAATACGATTATAGAGAGTGCTAGAGTCTGCTATGATGCGATTTATTGGATTAATTAATCCATAAGTAGATCTGGCTTTAAGTGTTTGAAATCCTGCTCTGGTTCTCAATACACTGAGATAAGTATTTCCAAAAAGGTATCTGCAGATTTTTGAATATGTTCTCAAGGTCATCAACCCGAGTACTCGAACCTCGGCAGATAAACAGATAGAAGCCCTCGCCGATTACGTTGGTTATTTTTGGTAACATCTTAAACATTTTCCTGCATCCTGTAACCCAACAGCTCAAAGAAAATTAACAAATAGCAGAACTCGCCAACATTTTAAAACGTATCTTGCATCCTGTACTCCAACAGCTCGGCGAAAATTGACTGATACGTAAGGACGTAGAGAAACGACGAGCAGAGCACTCAAATTTCGATACCGTTGCGAGGAAACTGGCAGAGACCGGTTTCTTTTGGATCGCACCTCGCATTTGCCAGTAGGTGCACCAGGTACGTAACAAAATTTCGCGATTCTTACAAGCGTGCGTTTTCGCAGCGTATGCGGTGGTTTCCCTGGGTCCTCGGCCCACACGGTTCTGGTGTTCGCATGCGAGCGAGCGAGCGAGCGAGTGCGCGTATCAAAAACGCACACGATCGAGCGGATACGCGGTCGACAAGGGGACACGCTCGCACGATCGTCCGGGAACACGCGAGCTCTATGCTGGTACCACACACGGACACACACATGCGCGCACAGACACACACCTATACCGACAGGTCGCCTGGACACAGGTTAAGGAAACCATCGGTGTACGAGTATACTTGGTGTCGCGCGCGCGCGCGTTCGCGCCAGTGTGTACTATACCGGAACGGAACGGAGCGGAGTGGATCGTAGAGTGACTAACCTCTGCGAATAGAAGATGGACGTCCGCCGGATGGCTGGGCAGGAGTAGTAATCCTTGGTCGATCGACAGCTGACTCGTCTCCCTTGGTAAACCGGGTACCGCGATCCGGGGAGGATCGGTCACAAAACGATACTCGGAGACGGTCTAATCCACGGCATACTGAACTCTTGGCTCTTCTGCTCCGTATTCGTTTGGTGTCACAGTGTCACAGTAAAAAAAAATATATATATAACAAAGCACGGAAAGGAGGTCCGACAGAGGTGAATCTCGCGTTCTCGGTGGTGCACGCGTTGGTGGCCAGGTTGGACAAACGGCACGGGCAGGTCTTGGGAGCCAACAGAGGAGGAAACGGACCGGTTGCCGAACGTTCGAGTCACACGGAAGAGGCGCAGGAAGCGAACCAGTAAGCCAGCCCAGCCAGGCCAGCCCAGGCAGGCCAGCCACGCACAGCCACGCACAGCAAGCAAGGAGATCGGGACGTCCACGCACTGAGCGCGCCCGGAAACCGCGTTACCAGATGTTGATGTCTCGTGAGGACCTCGGACGTCGCCGCGGACGCTTCAACACGGGGAAAACACTCTCACTCGCGATCGACACCGGACGCGCTAGCTCCGCCAGCTTCCACGATGGCTGCCAGGCCGATGTTCGCCGGTCCCTTCGGTGCCAACTACGAAATCCGCATAACGACGGGATCGATGCTCCGCAAGCAACCACTGATCGACAGATCGCGTGTACCGATGTTCGAAGAGCCGACGACTTCGGTCGATCGACGGACCACCAAGTTCTAGAGACCCTCGACAACCGTGCGGCAGTGTTCACCGAAGACGACGATCGAATCCTCTTTTCTTATTACGCTCTCTTTGTACGATCGCGGATATTCGTCGCGGACGGCTCGGACGTCGTGCTAGCCCGGTGACGGGGGGCCCGGGAACACGGAGACCCTAGCTGCGATCCAACCCGATCCAACGTGGATCCAGCTGTTTGCGGATGCCGATGTTGTCCGGGACAGTGTCACGCGGCCATAAACCGTATTGCTCGCCGGCGACCGTGCGACTGTACGCGTGGTGGAGGTGGAGGAAGGAGGAGATCGAGGTAGCGGTAGGTAGTGGCGGAGGTAGAGGTGGGGAAGGAGGAGAACCTTCTTCGTGTTCCTCTTCCAGACTGGCTTGGTGCACGTTCGGCTGCTGCTGTGCTGGATCTCCTCGAATTCACTTCTACTCGGAGAGCCAGGCCGGACCGCGACACCCGGGGAGATCCGTTTTTACTGGGAAGCCGGATGTCGCGTTGAAACGGGAAGAGGAACGGTCGCCCGCCTCTTTCCTCTCTTTGGAAGAGACAAATCGGAACGACGAGGCGGAGTGCCTCGGGAAATCGAATCGAGATTTACGAGGTTTCACCGAGTAGCAACTGCGAGTCGACGTGTTGTCTGTCGATGCGAATCTCGCTGGAGGTGCTGTTGTCGTCTGGCGAATGGGACCGCGGTGCTCGATCCCGGCGGCGCCGCAAGAAACGAGAACATGAACGAGGGGAAAACGGTGGAAGGAAACGGGCGAAGCCGTGTAATGACGAAGAGAAACTCGTGTTGCGAATAGCTCGGCAACGGCGACGGCCGTGGAGGCGCACCGCGACGGACGTCGGCGAGGCAAGGCAAGGCACTGCTGCCGCGATGTCTTACGGTGGCCGCGGTGCGCTCTATGGCGTGCATCATGGTGGACTTTCAGCGGTATACCTCGCTGGCTTGGAGGAGCACAGGCCGACGGAAAGGGGGTAGAGAGCCGTCGGCTGGCAAACGGAAAAGAGTACGACGCTGCCGGCTGAACAGAGAGGAGCGTACGCGCTGAGTACAACGAGCCGAGAGAATATATACTAGGTAGGTAGGTAGGTATGTATTTCGCCTCGGGCGACTCCAGGTATAGCGGTACTTCGACCCCTCCCCGCGCCCTCTCTGACCCCCTACTCTCGCTGACGGTGCCACCACCACGCTCAGGTGAGTTCTCCGGGCCCCGCGGCTCACCTGGCCACCACCACCTTCGCATCCTCCTCCACCTCTCTTCCGTCTTCTCCTCCTCGACTGTCCCGGTACCCCACGTTGCCCCCCTCGGCTCTACCACCGACGATACCATCGGCCGGGCCCCGTGTCCCCCCGCGAGTATGTGTGCACGGGCCCCGGTGCACGTGTCCGTAACACACACACACACACACCGTATCAACACGTCGCACCTCCGTTGCTCGGAACCCTGAGCCCCCCTCGTTCTCAACCGTGTGCACGTATTGGGCTACAGGGACCCAGCTTGCCAGAGCTTTGGTGTGAGTGCGAACGCGAGCGTTGTCGATGCAGTGTAAGCGAGAGAACGCCAGGGAATGGGTTAACACCAACGCAACCAAGCACGGACGGTAATCTACTGCTGGACACTGCACCGTGCACGGCCTGCAGGATCTCTCAAGGACGTAGGCCGTAAGCTTTTTGGACCCCGACTCGACCTACTGCAGCCAGAGACCGCGCGAGCACGCCTCTGCTCGCTTGCTCGCTTGCTCCCGAAGACTTCTACGAGCGCATAGGACGGGTCCCTGCCCTCCGAGAGAGCTGCACGCGTGCCGGAGAAAATAGTCAGCGCCGGTTTCGTTGCACGCTGATTCTGCTGATGCTGCTGCTGATGCTGATGCCGATGCTGATGCTCGCGTTTTGTCGGGGGGCGACCGACCCCGGGTCGATGCGCGCCTCGTGACGATTCGCCGACCCCTACGGCATCTCCAACGATCTCTCGGAGCGTAGGAGTCCAGGCTTCTTCGCTCATCCTTGCCGGATGAAATAACTGATTACTGACATTCACGTTAGGCCGACCGACGACTTTATTATTTGCGATGCTTGCTTCGGTCCTGGGTTAGGACTATTGGCTTGGGACTGTCATCTCGGTTTCCCCCGAGTTGAACAGGGGCTTAAAACCGGTATGATTTTCATACTCATAAGGCTGTACCGAAATCGATATATTCGGAAAGTTATTTCATTTTTTCTGTAACGATGGCGTTGATTCCATTTGTTATTGCTTAACCTTATTCTGAGTCGTAGAGTCATTGTGTGTCTTGACAATTGACATTTGGATCGTCATCTGATGTCTGATATCTGGTAATGGTCTGCTTGTAATGTCTTTACTATTAGTAGTTGCATCAACTTGTAGCCAAAACCTTGATTCATTGCCTGTCCACGGTGTACGTAGGAATGACGTACACCAAATTCATAACGATCCATCCGTATGACAAGTTCTGTTCGGTCGATACCATTTATACAACGTGTATACCGTTAGAATATTCATACCACTATACACTCCCATGACTTTCAAAAATACAAAAATACTATTTCTCTTTCTAGCTTCTCAGAATCTCTCTCATTCAAGAAAGGCAAAAAATCGCAATCAATTTTTTACAAGAATTCAATAAAAGATATTAACACTTGTGTCTATATATTTAATCTACTTTTAAGGTTAATTATAAATATTTTTGTTTAAAATAACTAATGCGTACTGCAATTAGCTCCACGTGAGAAAGTATATTACTGGTTATCTCAAAAACTACTGAACCAATCGAGCCAAAATTTCTCATGCCTCTTCAGCACATGTATTGCTGCAGCCGGAACTAGAATATTGTCAAAATAAAATGTTTCCTACTCTCTGCACAATCTGTTAAGGATAAAAAAAGATTGAAAAAGTCGAAGTTTTTATTTCAAAGTGCCGCCATCATGTTTTTAACTTTGGTGTTTTAGGTTCGGACGAGCGGTTCGGTTGGAATCGTGTCAACCAGCAGTGAACTCTTTTTGTGAGGAGCTAATTTTAGTATGCTGTACTGTAACCAATTTTAATTACTTTTTAGCTAAAAAAAAGTTGTAATTACTCTCGAAAGTGGGTTAAGTATATGTGGAAACACGTTTCACGTTAATACTCCGTACCGAATGTTTATAAAAAAAATTGCGAAAGCGTAAAAAAGAGACCGCTTTAGCTCGTGTTTCTTGCGATCAGCGCAGAAAGCTCCACGATCTAACAATTAACCTCCGCAGACCTACAAATAAAACGATTTTCAATTTCTCCGCGTAGCACGCTCTGCTCGTATAAAAAATGCTGCACGTACATTCTCACATCGGCAGGCGCCAAAAAATTCGCGGGGCCCAGAAAAACCGGGAAAAAATCGCGATCAATCGAACCGTTCGAATGCATCGGCTTCTTTCAGGTGTACATTGTATCTAACAAGTGGTGCAGAAGTGTTGTGGCAACGGCGATGAAAGGTGCATCGCGACTCGGCCGTTCTCGAAACAAGAAGATCGTCCTCGCGGGCAGAAATGCCGGTCGATCTTGACTAATAACCGTGGTCGGTAAAAATCGCGCGATCGCCTAGGCGCATCGAGGTTGATCGAGGAAAAGAAAACGAACGGAAGAAGGCGGTGGTGCGCAAAAAGGAGAGAAACGCGGCGCTGATCGATGATGTCAGAGACCGGGAAGGATGCGGTGTTATCGACGTCTGCACGTGCGCTGGTATTCCGCAATTAAGTCTCGGGGGCCGACGCTCTGTCTCCGTTTTTCTCTGTCCTTGTTCGTACACGTATATAAGTCGGTCCGCTTCTGCTTCTGCTTTCTGCTTCCGAGATCACCTGGTAGCACGTGCACGCCCAGTATACACGCGTGTGAGCGCGACCGAGAACACGAAAAAAGGAAGGATCCCGTGTAAATGCGATCCCCGTCTCGGAACGGTTTCGCGATAAATGATAACCGCTTTAAATACCAGTTTAGCGCGTGTACCAGCCGAGCACCGCTCCGAGCAAAGGAATCCCCACGTTCCCGATCGTCTCCTCCTTTTGTCGATTATTATTTGCTGCCTTGGCCCCCCTCCGGACACCTCCTTCATCCTCGGCCACCTTGCTCCGGCGGGTGTGCTCGAGGAGACATTCTATCCGCGAGCGTTTAGGCGAAAGGAGCGCTCTCTTTGACTGTGGTCTGGAGACCGTGTGCCCAAATGTCAATTTCTCAAGTTTAATAAATATATCAAGTTCAATAGATTGCACAAGTCTTCTTGCCTATGAATTGACGACCCTTGATAACACCCACATCGAAAATATTATTCATTTAAAATAATCTTATGATGAGATACGGAAAAATTTTTCGTTGCTATTGATTCGGTATTTGTAATTGCGAAATGAAAATAATGAAAATTGTTCGTTAAACTGAATCTTGGAGAAAATCCATATGTACGCATTAAACCTATCTTTAAAAAAGTGGCTGATATTATGTCTTATAAAAACATGTCTGGGAAAAAATTGAATTTATTTAGATGTGCGATTTTTATCATCCGCTTTTAAATGAAGAAATCTAGTGATATATTTCCATCTGTACGATGTCAATGATTGTAAAGTTAAATATTTCAAAACCAGTCATTCGAGTAGAGGCAAGTTTAGTATTAATTATTCGAAGTCACTTATATTTGAAACGACGTTTCATACACAGTAATTATATTCTCCATTTCGAGCTTATTTTGTCCTGTAAAATCACATCCTCCCTAGGTTACACGACGGACCTGTATATGCAAACACCGGTGGAACGGGCAACGTGCTAATAGCTCGGAAACGGGAACTAATCGGCGAGCGGAAAATCTATTAGCCAACAGACGATGAAAAGTAAAAAGCAGGTTGCAAGATTCCGTGACTGCCAGGAATCAGCTTCGGATTTGCGTCTGGTTCGATTGAAATGAACGCTTACATGGAAAATTAAATTGTCCATGATAGAAAAATGTATCAAAGTTGATAGCATCAGTTTCAACTTTATTGTGGTTGCTTGTAGTTTCTTTATTGACTACTTTAAATTAATTTTGGATTCTTTATTGTCAAGGTCATGTGAAGGTCATGCGACTAGGTCATTGGATTAATCTTGATTTTTACTGTCACACTAAGACGTTAAAGAGGTATATGGTGATCTTCAAATTATGATTCTTGTAATATATTTGCCTTCTGAATAATTTCACTTGGATTTTTCATTGTCAAGGCCACGCGAAGGTCGTGCGACTAGGTCGCATGGGTTACCGTCATACCAAGACGTTAACCCCTTGCCGTGTTTTAACGAGTCACGCTCGTGATGAAGATTTTAAACAAAGCCGAATAAATATGAATGTTACGCCTTTCTTTTTCAATGAAATAAAATTTTATTCCTTTGTAATCAATATTTAAAAAAATATACATTTTCTTTTCTCTTCTACGACAGTTTTGGGGATGAAGACGTTTTAATCGCTGTAACTGTGAAGAAAATGGTACTGCAAGCGGTTAAAGAAGTACATTCTTCAAATTATGCTTCTTGCAATATTTTCCTTCATAATTAAAAGTTTTTACGATAAAATTAGGTAGGACATTTTCCTTCTGCATTCTTCCATACCATCGAAAAGGAGAAATGATTATTACGATGACATTCGGCGAGATTTCCTCAATCAATAAAAGAAGAAGAAAAATACGAAGTTGTCGCCAAGTGTCATCGTTCATCCGTCTTTCGCGACTGATCGATCCAGCGCGGCGCGGCGTGTCGACGCGATCCGTCGATTGAAAATAATGCGACTCGTTTGCGGATGGAGGAAGCGCATTATGCGAATGGCCATCGGTCCGTAGTGGCGTTATTAAGCGGACGGCCGCGATACACGTGTCCGTTTATTCGATTAAGACCTTTCTATCGGGTAAAAGGAAAGAGCGGACCCGGCCGTTCTTGAGAAGCCTAGCTGCTCGCTGCGCCGGAAGATAAAACCGAAGATGGATACACACTGGTTTATCCTAATCGCGCGAGAACCTGCTGGTATCGTCGCCGAGCACCGGTGAATAATCGTCGTTCGACTGATACAAATTTAACGACACGGTTCGATTGTGTTCTAGCGGCCGAGTTCTCCTATGCCAATAACATAGCGTCTGTCTGGAAAGTAATGGGACCAGATTTTTTAAAAAAATTTATTGAACATATGAGTATACAAACCTTTAGAATTCTTCAAAGTATACCCCTGGGCGTCGACACATTTTTTCCGGCGCGATTTCCATGCTTCGTATGCTCCCTGGAAGGCGTTTTCTGGAAATACTTTTTCTCCAGAAAGACGTTTTCTCGTGATACTCTCGTCGCAGCCTCTTTGACGCGTTCCACGCTTTCACAATGGCGTCCTTTTAGCACATTTTTAATTTTTGCAAACGAGAAGAAGGCGGCGGGAGACGAGTCAGGACTGTACGGGGGTTGAGGAAGTGTTGTGATGTTATTTTTTGCCAGATATTCGCGGACTCGCAGGCAGGTGTGGCTGGGCGCGTTGTCGCGGTGAAGCATCCAGTTGGGAAATCTTTTTTCTGACGTGGTTGACCCTTTGTTTGAGTCTTTTGAGCACTTCCAACTAAAAAGTACCGTTTAGGCTGCGATGAGGGTGCTACGAGAGGTTCCAGGAAACGCTTTGCAGGGAGCATACCAACCATGGAAATCGCGCTGGAAAAAATATGTCGACGCCCAAGGGTCCTACTTTGAAGAATTTTTAGGATTTGTACTCATATGTTCAGTAGATTTTTTAGCATTTGGAATTAAGAAAACAGTCTTCATTTTAATAAAGCCTTCGTGTACCAGATAATATCACACGATACATTTTCGTTATTTAAATTATACTACTCGGCCAAGTAGATAAGGAATACATTGGTCGGACTGCAATTAAGAAACCCACGCGTCGAGCTAAAGCAATGAGAAACGGAGAAGGAATTAATTAAAATAAAATAAAGAGAACCACCATAGATATATTAGAAAATAATGTCTGGTGAAAATATTCGCATATTCCAGCGAACAACGTATTATAAAACAATTTACGTTCTCATGCGGTCGATATAGGGGTCATTTACCTTACGTATGTTCAGAGCACAGCCACTTTTTTAGTATTTGCTCGGGAGAGTTTATCATCGGCGTGATTGAAGAAGAATGTTAATTAAAGCTTAGATAAGAGGAGTATGTACGCGGAAGCGGCTAAGTGGTCTAAATATTCATGGTGATGTATCAACGCAGACAGAATCGAAACACGAATGGAATTGTTAGTAACGAACAGTTCGTGGATCTGATGAGAGATTATCGACGAGTCGTAAGACTCCTCGCCGGGCATTGAAATCACCCAGGCGTTCGAATTGGTATCATAGCCATCGTTCCGTTATCCAAAAATTCATCGGGACGAGCTTTCGCCATTATGGTTCTGCCAAGAAAGTTACCAAAATGGAATAAAACACGGTAGTAGAAAGTAGACACTCGTGTTTCTTATAATTTTCTCCTCTCTCTCTGTCTCTCTCTACAGCTTTAAAAAACTTTTTCTTTCGCTAAGATTCAACTAACATTTCATTTCATTTCGACTCTCTTCGAATGAATAAACCAGGAACCATAACTGTTATAACCAAAAAGAAAAAGGTCATAGAATAACAAGTATCTCATCGACTAAAATCGTATTGGTTACAAATAAGGATTATAAGAAACCGAAAATTTTTTCTCTTGTTGGTAAATGTTTAACGCGAACACCCTCTATTTTGTGATCGCGATATGATAGGTAAAGTCAAGGTGACTCCAATGATCAATAACATTATGACCTTATGGCGTTGAGTACAAAAAATACAATAACTGATTAATGGATGAGACTAGGACAATAATAACGCGAACACCTTTGTCATCGCGATATGGAAGTCAAGATGATTGCAATGATCTATAACACGATGACCTTCAGAAGACCTTGAATACAAAAAATACAATAATTGAGCAATGGATGAGACTAGGACAATAATAACGCGAACACCCTCTATACTTTGTCATCGCGATATGGAAGTTAAGATGATTGCAATGATTTATAACACGATGACCTTCAGACGACCTTGAATACAAAAAATACAATAATTGAGCAATGGATGAGACTAGGACAATAATAACGCGAACACCCTCTATACTTTGTCATCGCGATATGGGAGTCAAGATGATTGCAATGATCTATAACACGATGACCTTCAGACGACCTTGAATACAAAAAATGCCCATTAATTGAATAATGAAGACTAGTAAAACCGTGATTGAAAATTATAATAAATGTTGATTGTAATGCTGCTTATAATGGACGTTGAAAATGGCGATAATCAGCTGGTCGGCAGCTGAATGGTCGCCGAATGATCCCGGTAGCAACAGGGTGTTCAAGCCCGGGAGCGAATCATTGAATCGGGGGACGGCAAAGGATGTCATCGCGATATCCGGAAAATAGTAACCGTGTTCCGTTCGACGTCATCCCGGCGAGTCGTTCCGTTTTATGGGTCCAATTACCAGCGACTGCGGGATGCAACTGGACGGTCATAGTTTCCCTAACGAGCCGCGAGCGAAGGCAGAGCTATAGGAGGCTTGGCCGATATTAGCAACGGCGACTGGACTAATGACCATAAAGGGATATGGAATGAACCGTTAACGTTATTAAGAATATCCACATCCTGTTTCTGTCTGCTCGGCCCCGGAGAACACAGAGGGGGAAGGGCAGGCGAAATCGTGGTTGATGCACTCGGGTCAGCCTGCCACTCGTTGAATATTATTTAGCTCATCTTGATGGGCAATGCATCGGCAGCAACATTATGCTAAGTGCATGCAGAGAATATGAAACACCGTGTATAGTCATTCCACTGTGCCACTTAAATTTGCTCATATAGGGTGACTTGTCCAGTGGTTAAGGCGGCGGTAGACTCGTTTCCAGGATTGTAAGGGTGCGGGATTCGCGTTCTCATTTCTCGATAATACAAAGATGTGGTTTTTCAGTAGTCAAAAACGCTAGATAATAGATCGATCTAGGGCGCTATCGCCCTCAACAGTTCTATTTTTTGGTTTACGAGGCGTAATTTGCATTATTCGGCAGCATGTAGCTGTCGCAGCTTTATGCTTCCGAATACAGTAAGACCTCGATTAAACGACTTGATCGGGAAACAAACAGTCCGGATAAATTAAGGCCTGATGGATAATCGACACCCGAGGGAAATAAAGAAAATATACATTATATTCTAATATAAATTTTTGATTTTTGAAGATTTATTTCCCTTCATAAAATAATCATATTTAAAATTTTAGTCGAAATCCTTTCCCTGTCGAAATTAGTATTGGCAAATCGTTGTTTACTTTCCTGTGTCGGTGTTAAAATTTTCCATTCTAGAACGCAATCTTAACAATAACAGTGCATGGCACTCGTGAATATTATTTAGCTCATCTTGATGGGCATGCTGATAATATGGAACAGCACATAATGTACTAAGCTCCCTCAATCATTTAGGTCCTACAAATAATAATATGTGGTACACAAAAATATATTACCGCGAAGATTAATTATTTTCGTCTTCCATTACGTCTGTGTATGTGTTCGTAATCGCACGGTCACTCAGCCAGGAGCTTAAGAATTGAAATCAGCAGACCGCCGCATTTACTCCACGACTAAAAAAGATTCTCAGAGGAATAAAAATTCACCGTGTGTTGTTTTACGCTGATCCTCGGCCGGCCCGATCGAGGCAGAAAATTCAATGCCGTTAATCGCCATTAACACGATACATCGTGTCCTGCCGCGATATCGGACACCTAACAAAAACCGACACGAATGTTACAGTTCTAATCGCGCGAACAGCGATCACCGTTAGGCCGACTTAGAGCCTCGAGATGAACAATGACCGTGTCGATCGCCGGTAATCCTGTTTGTATATCCACCGGATCGGTGCCTTCTGTTGTTCCACCGATCCCCGTGTTAATAATTACCCGTCGTTCTCGGAGAAACGCAGCCGGGAGAGATCGGAACGGGGAAAAGAAACGCAGGCGAAACAACAGCGATATCGAGCCAACCTGCGAATTGGCCTATTAATCGTAGCTATTAAGCTTGACCCGGTAGATCGAGCGAATCTCTCGGCGCTAGTGATCCAAGTATGATGCATGCTGGCGATATACGTTTCAACTGGAAACTGGCGTCCCGTTATGTGCTTCTCGTTGCTCAGAATTTCTCGAAATTAATAAACTGTCGCAATATCGTAATACACTATGCTATTGGAGTCATTATAACGCCATTATTAGGTTCAGATCATTTTTTGGGAATAATTTACGTGCGACGATGTTGTAGATTGTAGATGAAGAGGTGACGAAACAATTCCTATCTTCGTTAAGGTAAGATAGAGCATCCTGAAAAGGTTGCATTTTCCAGAAGCGAGTGATTCCTAAGGTTATTAACCAATAACACGGTCGTGCTGACCGCGGCGTTGGCATTGACCGAACCGGAATCAGGTCCGTGTTTTTCGCTGATACAGTAAATCCTCTCTGAACGCAAAAAGGCTGAACACGATGAACGCAAAAAAATGTCCCCTCCATTGTAGTAATCTGATCTCGGCTTCAAACAGAATTTTTCCTTCTGCCATCAGAATTTACATTTATTCTATACGCTTATGATTATCTTGCTTTCACTACCAAGCTAAACATTTAACACATTGCTCGGATAACTATTATGAAAATTGTCATTCGCACTCCATTAGCGGTCGTTATCTACTGACTAATAAAACGCTTAACCACTTCCATCTCACTGAACTTGTACAGCTTCAATAGTTTCTATTTTTGATTCGATACTAGTCATTGAAGTGAATCCGAACATGAAATAAAATTATTTTTACGCCTGTTCATTGGTGTGCGAGCATCATAATAAAGATTAGATATTGATACTGCGTCGATCAACCGTGCTGAATCTCAACTATTCGCAGCATAGTTATTTCGCATTATTTTATAAGCATAAATATTGCTGTTTCACTTCTGAAGTACAAATTAGTGTTGCCTAAACTTCCAAAAGAGCAAAATAAATTTTATGTTAATAAATTTTATGAAACAAATATTGTTTCATTTCTAAATTGCTATTATTATCAATTTCAGAAGGGCAAAATAATGTCAATCTGTAATTCAATTTTGATCACTAGACTGTGCGTCTTTAAGCATTTATGGCTCATAAAAATTTTCAAAAAATGCTAGAGCATTAAATGCAACAGAATTTAATACGATTTAATAATCGAAAAGTGAATTTTATTTGGTAACATTTTCTCAAAATTTGTTTACAAAAATTGATAATTGCATATACATCCGCAGTCTCTTCATCGCCATTAACGTGAAACCGTATATTGTTTTTCATTTCTAAATAACAAATTACAAGTTAACATCTCCCAAGAAAATATTGTTTCATTTCTGAAAGGTAAATTGCAATTGTTACCAATTTGGAAAGTTCTAAATAAATTGTTATATTAAGCAAAATTCTGATCCTTGTTAAGAAGTTGGAAATACCATATAATACTTGATGAGGTCGTCAACGGAAACGTTCCCAATTTTTGACTCGTCTGAATCAGCCGCGGGTTGCGAATGCTCCTTAAGCGATCCGCAATTAAATCTAGACCTCCTACGCATGTTCAACAGCGCGCCTCGGGGAAGAAATATCTTCTCCGTTATTTGAACAATATTTTACGATCCTCGAGGCTCCCAAGAAATATAGAAAATGGCCGGCGAAATTCCCAATACTTTCTAGACCGAGGCGATATAAAATGTTCAATACAAAATTAAGAAAGAAGCGTAGAGAGATATTGTAAGACTACATGTTTTATCTCGGCTTAGTTTGTTACGTTCAAAGAACAAACGAGGTTCGTCGAATTTTCTTCGGCCGCTATTAGTATCGCTGAAAAAGCCTCCCGTCGCAAGACACTACTCAAGTGTCATCCCGTGGCTCTCCTCGGGAACGAGTTATAAAACAGAAGACCATTAACCAAGCGCGATTTCACTAAATTACATGCACGCCGCACACGTCCACCCACCGTAGAAATTGAACATTGATGGAAGGAAAGCGTTGGCCCGTAAATCGCCGGGACTGCGATTACCACGAGGGTACAGGTCATTCGGAACGATTTTTGTCGCTGTCGTCGCTCGATAACCGGATAGAATCGAATTGACAGTGCTCCGAGCACTAACTCGACAAGATTCCAAAATTCATATCACAAATATAAATGAGATTTCTTTGAAACGAAGAATTCAACCTCTGAAACGAAGTTCGAAGACTAGTTTCTCCTTCAAAACTTGATATACAATTTTCGAGACATTCAAATTGTTACATTTTAGTAAATAAAAATCGCAGAACAGTAAACCTGGATTCGTTGCAAAGCTCAAAGCCTCTACTTTCATAGCACGTCGATCATTTTCTTCTAAAATGTTTTTCCATGATATAGTAGGTCTGGGTCAGGTAGCTTTTCCTTCTCCTACAACCCCCTAAAACTTGATCACGATTTTTGGAACATGTTCGACTCTGAACTGTTACATTTAAGTAAATAAAAATCGCAGAACAGTAAACCTGGATTCGTTGCAAAGCTCAAAGCCTCTACTTTCACAGCACGCGTCGATCATTTTCTTCTAAAATGTTTTTCTTTTCCTTCTCCTACAACCCCCTAAAACTTGATACACGATTTTCGGAACATGGTCGACTCTGAACTGTTACATTTAAGTAAATAAAAATCGCAGAACAGTAAACCTGGATTCGTTGCAAAGCTCAAAGCCTCTACTTTCGCCAGATATTTCTCATTTCCTTCCGAGAAGTTTTTGTACGATGTAGTATGCACTTTTGCATGATATGCGATACCGAAGACACGCATTTTCTCGCCGATGCTGCAGATTGAAACGTGTCTGAAAACACCGTAAAAGTCGACCTTAAATCTATCATAGATTTAAAGATGGAAGCTTTCGCTTTACGACAACCTATTACACGAGATACGAATTATCAGTTATCAAGAAATTATGATGCCTTGTAAATCGATGCTTCTTAAACCAATTTGGGGTTGAAAAATGTGGAAATACAGTTCTGCACAGATATCACCGAGGTGCTGTACGGTAGGCCAAGTATGTACATGAAATTTCGCGAATTTACTTATGAGGAATCCGCGATGCCTCATCGTGACCCGCTCGAACCGCTCGCGAACAGGTGAATATGCCTCGCGATCGTATCTGCGTACACGTGGCCGCGTACTCATTTATAAATACGACACGCTCTTCCGTTATTTACCCGTGTACCCGTAAGCGGCTCGTTATTTTAATGCAATTAAGTTCAAAGGGTTTTGCAAAAGGAAGGATTCGAAGGCAGATATATGCGCCAGCGTCATCGGGGACGCAACGAGAACCAGTTTCCGCGGCCAGATGCCACGGAGTGAATCGTTAATCGGCCACTCTTTTCTTTGCCGATTCACCGGCTCCTCGTTCGTAGGTCGGCTATTATCTCTGCGTCACTCATTCCTTGTTAACCGTATAAAAAATCTGCTCCGAAACGAGGCATCGCCAACGGATCATGCAACGAAAACATTTTGATTATCTCTATCTTTTGATTATCACTATCTTGAAGCTATGTTAAATAAAAAGAACTTTTTAAAAACCACGCTTATATTAAAATGCACTGAAAAGGAGAAAATAATTTTTTCCCTAATGTATTAGAATAAGTCTTCAATTAATTTTGTACATACATGGTTAAATTAGTGATTTAACATTCGAGTGATTTAACGATGAATTATTAAAACACGTCGTGAAATATATTAGACACTGTATACATAATGGTAATGTATATTCTTCTTGATATATTTATATATTTTATTACGTTTTAATCTCGTTGAACCTTAATTGCATTCCTCTGAAAACTGCAACAGTTCCAGTCACTGGTTTGGAACATTATCCACAACCGTATATTCCGAAAGTTTACAATAGTAACTTCAGAAAAGAACATTAGGTCAGTAGATCAACAATAATCGTATCACCTAACTTCAAAATCTCTGCATCTAGTTCTTTTCATGCTAAAACGTTTTCCTAAAATCTAGTAATTTGCATTGACAATCACTTTGCCTAATGAAATGAGGTGTTTTATTGCTCATATATTCTTAACTATAATTTACTGACGAATAACAGAGTTGGGGATTAATCAATTAAAATTTTAACCAAGATTGATTAAAAAAGGTAATCATTGAAATATCGACGATTGATTCAATCGATTGATGAAGTTAATCGTCAATCGTTGATTAAAAGAAGAAATCATCGAAAAATCGGAGACTAATTTAATCAATTGTTGAAGTTAATCGCCACACGGTCTATCCATAAATTGTAAAAAGGAGGGAGAGAGAGAGACAAAGAGGGGAGATGAAGAATTGATAGAAATATATCTCAACAAAAACTCAGTTTACATTTTTTCCAGTATGCATCCAGTTTTGATTCCGTATTTCATTTCGAAATTTCATAAGTTAATCATTAATCAATTATCCGATTGACGATTACAATTGAAAAGAATGTAATCGTCAACCGCAATTAACGACTGAAATAGGAGTTTAATTGTTAGTTGCGATTAACGATTGATTAAATTTTAGCCCAACAGATAATCATGAATTCTTTAGTGTTTCGAGTTTCTGCTAGGTTCTCGCGGCCGCGGGCCCCATAACGACACGCTCAGTTAAAGTCGAGACGAGTTCTCCAAATCATAAACAGTTCCAATTCGCTGTAACTTGTTCACTTGCATTCCAGTGGGACCTCGAGTGTTCTCAGCTATTAAAATCCATTGGGTATCGAAGCGGCTCGTAAAGTTTGGAGTGATAGAGGCCTACGACGCTTCTATCTAGTCGAAACCAGTTTTCAAAATCGTATGTAACCTCGGTGCAGCGTCGCTACCTGCTCGCCGTTGCATTCCATTCGAATCTCGAGTTTCTTCTTCCATTAACTTCTAATAACGTGTGGGCAGTCGCCTTGCTCGGAGACTCACGGCCGATATAGGTCACGAGACGAGTCCAGTTTTATTTCGATTTCTTCTGTTTACGGTGTATCCAAACGATCCGATTAAACGATCGAGAGAAAACAGAGATACGCCCACATTAATGTTTCCTCGATCTTTTCGCACTTCGAGCGCGGCTCCAAATTGCCTCTTCATTTACATGCTCGATTCTGTTATCTGGTTTCGTTGTGGACCTTCTAATGGGCCTACAAAAGGAGCCATTTTACTTTATTTTATAAATACAGGCTTCATTTTTTAAGATGTTTAGCCATTTTTTTATGATAGTATTTTTTATGATAGTATGGATGAAACGAAACATTGAATGCGTCCCCAAAAATTCATCTTCATATTTATTAAATATCTAAACCTGTAAATAATTTATATTAAACCTTCTTTATTAAAGATTTGAAAATGCGAGAAGTATTGTGCATTATGATTTTAAATAACTACATATATGAACTCAAGACATTGTTGTAATTATCACCAAGCAAAGAAATTATGGTTGTCACACGAAGTATGATGTTTATTCGTAAAACTTACTCATTTGTACTTGATTGTTATGTCACAGTACTCAAATTTGGATATTTCTTTTTCAATTAACATTAAAAAATTTGGAAAGTGCTCTTCTTCGTGATTAATAAAAATTTTAATAATAATCTCATGGTAATAACATTGTGTAAATGTTTGAAAATTTTAAGGAAAGGTATTGTCATACTAATAACGGATCATTTAATGCAGTAATGAGTCGAAAGAACACACCGCTAATTTTCTTCGCTGCACCGAGTTAGTTCATAATCATGAAAATAAAGCAATGTTCTAATACTTTCTCTTGTAGTCAGTGATCGCCTAAAATACGTTTCACTTATTTCTATAGTCGTAATGGAACAACTGATCGTAGTCACGCATCCGTGACGCCGGACTGTAATGAGAATTAATGTGTCACGGAAACTATACTCGATAAGCATCGCTCCCCGCACCGTACCAGTTCGATTTATGTGGTAAACCGGATGAATGTGCATCAAACAAAAGTAAAATATTCACCAGGAAACGTGCAGTCCAAAAATACATGAAAACGACAGAACGAAACTAGCGCAATTGACGTAGTTCTCTTAGACCACTTTCTTTCTCTGTGGATCTTTATCGACACTATCTCACTTCCTTTGCACACACGCAGATCCAATTGAATTGTAGAGAACGCATAATTATTACAATAATGTTTGACGGATGTTTTAGACTTGTTAGACTTGTTAAGTATTAGCCAGTTTTAAGAAACAGGAGCTAAATAAATAAAATGAAAATGATACACATAAATATTCTGAAATTCTTTTAATAATACCGTTTAGTTTCATCTACTAATTTTTGTCATAAATGGATAAAATCCACAGTTCTATCACCAAGTAATATTAAAAAGTACAATCCAAAATTAATACTGAATTCAACATAATTGTACCATTAGATGTCCAATAAATTACAAAAGCAGTTAGGTGTCAAATAAATTACACCATTGTTTAGCTTGCTTACATAAAAGGAGTAATATGTACAAGTAATTATTTGAACAGTTACAAATTGGATTCAGTCTCTTATGCATTTATGGCTCATGAAAAATTTCAAAGAACAGGGAGAGATAATTTAAAATAGAATATAATACAAAAGAATAATACTATTTTCTATTCTATTGTAGAATATCTTTCTCATCTAATGAACACAATTTATGTTAGGAAGTTAACAAAATCGGGGTACATTGAATGCAGTCAATGATTAAATCTTAATTCAACATAGTCGCAATAAACCAAAGCGGGTAATGATGAATTATTAATAAATATTGGTGTGCACGACATAGCTTGTATTGTAGCATTGTTTCAAAGAAACATGTTTCGATTGCAATATATGTATAATACGTTGTTTAATTGTTGAAATTATAACATTAACATATAAACAATACATATAGTAAAACTACAAATTCTTACGTACGTAATTTACGTAATTATGAATATTAACTGATAAAATGTTTTATTTCATAGATTGGTCGATGCTACTGAAAATTAATCATTCGTAACTAACCATTCATAATTTAAAAAAGGACAAATATATTAGGCTCTTGTATTGTCCCTGAAGGTGCAAACAAATAATTTTTAGATAAAAAACAATATGAGACGAATATAACAATCCCATATGAAATGATTAACCCTTATCACTTTGTTTAAACAAAGAGTGTTCATTAAAACTAATTTAAAACTTGCTGTCAATTTCTCCATCAGTGAGTATGTCCGCATAAGTGATTAGTAATTAGTACCACACGAAGAATGTTCTTGTTTCAGGTCTATCCTATTACATAGCGTTACTCTTTTTCTGTAGTAATTTTGTACAATTTATTTTTCTTTTCTGAAACGAACGTAATAAACAAGTTTCATTTTGATCACACAATATGGATTTATGAATAATACCATATTCATCACTGATACTAATCTTTTCTTTTCCACATTTCAATTTTCAAAACGTATTACATTGTAATTTAATCGAATTGCAAATCGCATTGTAGTTTAATCGAATGAAGCGACTAAATTTTGAATTACGAAATGTACTCTCGAATACAATGTAATTGAATTACTTTGTAATTATAATTCGTGACGTAATTCAATTGTAATTCAGCACAACTCTGACTGCAAGTGACTCGTTCGATCTCGATTGCTATTTCTGTTGAACAAGCCATTAAAAAAATCCTAAGCCACGAGCCACGAAGTTCTAAAAATACCAAACTGATAAGCAGCAGATACCGTGTTCAGATTAGCCTGTGGAGTCAAAAATTCCAGAATGTAGATTCTCATGCTAGCAATTACGCAGCAGCGATGCATCATCATCGAACACGGAGCAAGACGTAGAATGTAGAAGCAGCAGGGAATTTCGATGCGTCGTGTTCTCTCTTTCTCTCGGCTCTCCTCTCCCCGGTTCAAATCTAAACAGCTCCGGTGTGCTCCACGAAATATGGGTCACGGAGTATATGTATAGTCAAGACCAGTTTCCAAAATCATAGGGGGGTTCCGGTGTGTGATCACGCCGAGAGCCAGGTGCAACAGGTGAGTCCGAGCCCTAGCAGACACGGCTCGGCGTGTCCTACCCGCCAGCCACAGCTCGGCCAATCACCATCCGAGACCTACATATGCGCCTTCCACCTCTACGGACCACGAAGAACATCCGAGGTTACATCCTATTCGCCGTAACACCCAATACCGTTAACAAACGACAAGCTCTACAGCTGGTTGGGAACTCATTCCGAGCAGACGGTTACTACAGTTCACGTTTTGTTGGATCCGCTTGCCTCGGTATCCCGAAGATCGTTCCTCCCTCTATCTACTCCCCCTCTCTCTTCTCTTCTCTTCATCTTCATCATCTTCTTCTTCTAGGTCTTGCATCCTTCTTTCACGGTTCTTGTCTAGTAATTGCTACTTCCCCTTCACCTCCGTGCATATTGGGCTCGTGCATATGAAATTATTGCCGGGCCTGGACGATGTTTACCTTCCTTTGTTTAGAACCGGAGCACCGTAATCGCTGCCATAGTGTTTTCGAAAGCTGGGCATCTGGTATTTATGGTTCCTTTGGGGGTCGTTCCTTTCTGACCGGAGAGAAATTCAATGAACCTGAGGCCCTCTTTCTTACGTCAATAGAACGAACAAATATTTTTGATTGACTCTCCGTGATGCTACCATTGTACTCGGCTGCAATCTCTCTTATGAACAATACATCAAAAACAACAAATTTTGGGATAATCGCGATACTGTTACAGAAATTTAACAGTTGCGTTGTTGCATTTAGCCACCACCACGAAAATTGTTATGGTTATTCGAAAAAAGATGGGGTTATTTGTTGTTCCTTTGGAGGGTCATTCCTTTGTGATTGGAGAGAATTTCAATGAACTTAAGGCCATCTTTTTTACGTCTATAGAATGAACATATATTTTGGATTGACTCTCTGCGATGCTACTCGGCTGATCTCTCTTCTGAACAACACAACAAATTTTGGGAGAACAATCAGGATTTTATCACGAAAATTTTACAGTTACATTGTTGAATGTAGCCACCAAATTGTTTATAAGCCTTTGTTTAGAATCGAAGCACCATAGTCGTTGTCATAGTGTTTTCGAAAGGTGGGGGTTATTTGTTGTTCCTTTGAGTTTGTTGGTTCTTTAAATCCGATGAACTGTGCTACTCTTTTGGTGACAAAAAATGTTCTGTTTAGGCTTGCAAATGCTCGAATTATTTACTCGAATATCCTGCAGGCGCCATTGAAAACAGTCTAATTGGCAGCGTCCGCAGAATTGAAACAAATAGTTTGAGAACTGACGAGTATTGATAGCATCCGAGGATGTTACCTATTTACGAGTGAAATGGTAATCGAACTGCGAAGCGGTCACGCTCCGAAGCTTGACTTTCCACCTTCCATAGTCCGGTCTCTCCTCAGCATCCCTGTATCCCGTTGATTTTTCCGTTCCCCTCATTGTGCAGGCTGATACTGTTTCTCCATGCTCCGCTGGACAGCTTCGCTGTTCCCGCGGACTGCAACATGCATTTTCCTCTTTCTGCCCGGAGTATCTGCTTGTAGATACACGCGCGCACCTTGAAGAGACCTTCGCATAGAGCCGCTCATCATATCGGAGCCAGTTCCTGGTGATCGTTAGGAAAGTCTCCTTTGTGCAGCCTCGCGATGATGGATCGTGTTATTTGTACGAGACGCTGCTCGCTGTGGCCATGGTAGCGACAGAACTCACTGTCACGTGGCACCGGTGCCATATAGCCTGTCAAAATATTTTCCATTTCAAGATTAACCTCTCGTATCAGCTGGTGGACCCTTTGGGAAACCGTGGAACAATTCAGTCATTTCTGTGAATTTGTAACTCTAGTTATTTAAGGATACAAATTCATGAATTTCTTGGGAACATTTAATCAAAAATAACTTCGATTATTACTGTTGGGATATTTTGGGGAATGATCCATTTTTGTAAGGACACATTATGACAATATCTATTTTGGTCATTTTTTATGGAAGTTTGTATAAAGTATTATATTTTTTCTGAGATAGTTTAATTAATGGATCTCTTTCATTCATGTTTTAATAATTTTGATAATTTTCTTATAAGCATGTTGTCGAGGATTTTTTTTCAGAAAAAGTTTTTCGAGTTAATTATTTATAAAATATTAGAAACAGGTTGTTTGCTTGACTTTCCAATAGGATCTTTCAATATATAATATAATTAATAGAAGCTGCATACAGGGTTCCACTAAGAAGTGTTTTAAATGATAAAAAAGCGCCGTCTCTTAACAATTTACAGTTTTTTGAACAGTTTGACTAACCACGTGTCGAAGAGTGACAACCGCAATCTTCACAAATAAAAAATAGCGCGAAATTTAAAACGTTAGACAGATTATTTCGAGCCACAGCGCATTATTGTTAACGAAGATAGTGACATCAAAGAGTGGTTTGACAGACGCTGTCGCGTCGCTGATGTCGATCGCAGATCGATGATTTAGCAACGCCTCGCGGTCGTTCGTCGGCCCGATTAAAGCGAGCCCGTAATTAGCGAATGATCTTGCGTGTCCCTCGCCGAGACAGCTATTCGTGGAAATCTCGCCGGCAATTAAAATTAGCGCGATTGACAGTCGAGGCGGTCGGGTGAAGTCACCATGTCGCATATACCCTGCTCACAGTAATTAGTACTGTTTGCAGGTAAACGAACGAAACGTCGCGCACCGAAGAGTTGCACTAGTTACGGAAGTCGCGTTCGCAGTCACGAGCTAAGTCAATACCTGTTGAGGTTAAAGGCACAAAGTGGCAGTCACGACGGCCCGGTGTCACTCGCATCGTTCCACTGGCATTTGCCGGCGAACTGGTTCACGCTTCGAACGATCTGCTTCGAATCCTTCGACGCCATCGCTATGCAAAAATATAAAACCCCGGGGAAACCTTTTTTCTTCTTTTTTAGTTTAAGGACGCGTGAAAAAGATACAATTCCGTACACCCCCCTCCCCCAAGGGGGTAGTGTGGGACACGGGCGAAACAGGTCTTCGGTTACCCAATAGCCACTAAAAATACCACACGTCCAGAACTTACACTCTTTCCTCCCTCAACGTCTGGCCCGCTGGAGGACCACCGGGGCCCCGCTTTTCGCATTTCTCCCGTCTGGTTTATTATGCCATCTGGCTCCACTCATGTTCTTGTCGGAGAGTAAAAGGAATAAAACTCCGGGGAAACCTAGAACTCTTGTAAAATTGGAAAACTTGCAACATTGCGCGCTAGTACGCGATTTATCCGCAAAACCAATTTTATTATTCTATTGATTTTAGAGAACAAGGATCTCACTTCGAACGATCTGCTTCGATCATTCTGCGAAAAATATATGTATAACTCCAGGGGAACCTAGAACTCTCATAAAATAAAAAAAATTGCAACTTTGTGCTTAAAACGATTTTGTCATTCTACTGATTTTAGAGGACAAGGATTTCGCTTCATCTCGCTTCAAATACATATTAAACTCTAGGGACCTAGAGCTCTCACAAAATTGACAAAATTTTACCTTCGTGCTGATATCAGAGAATAAACTTTATCCGCAACCCCTTGAACTTCAAATAATTTTTACTGTATTGTCTCTTTTGGTTTCGTTCAGTTTAGACATTGGATAAAAGGCAGTTTGAAATTGGCGTCTTTGTCGTTGTTTCTTTATCATGTCTCGCGAACTTGCAGAAAAATGTAGAGTCCGGTCGAGAAAGTTTAAAGCCGAGACCCAGAGATTCAATTGCAATTTCCGATCCCGAAGTTTCATCAGCCGCAGCAAAAATAATTACGGCGGCTAAAGAGGCAGGAGAGTCGTAAATAATTTTAGTACTGTCTGCTCGGGGGTTGTGCAACAGTCTCTGTTACTCTTTAGGCTGGCGCAGTTCCAGCGAGATTGCGTGGGCAGCACGCGAGAATATGATCGCACGACCGATCAGGACGATCCAGGATCCACGGGCGAATGTGCAGCCTGTTGCAAGGAAAATACAAATCTCCGAGGTTTCATTCGCCGGTGACCGAAAGAAACATGTTTGCCAAACTCAGGGCTGAAGGAATGATGAACATCCTATTATACAACATGATAAAATATTTTATTAAAATAATGGAATAATTTGTTGAACATTTGAGTAAAACTCACCCACTCAAAGTTCTTTTATGAAGACGTTGAGTACTCCACCACGATAGATCACTTTACACCTAATCACTCTACAGAAAAGCTAATTCCAGCACTCTGTATAGTATTCGGCAATAAATCATGCAAGCGCAATTCTATTTTTCACGCGCTCGCGGCGATAAAAAAGGATCACCACCGAGTTCATAAAATCGAAAAGAAATTGTTTTTCACTCGCGACTAAACAGAAACAGATAAACCGGTGATTTATCGCCTATTAAATACGTCTCAAGTCACGATTGATCTCGGAAATAAATTTGTCATTGGATAGGTGAACGTTTAATCGCGATTATCTTGCGAGTAATTACTCCGGTATTTGCGCAATGCACCTAACAGAGTCTGTCCCTCCCACCGTCGCGCGTCGGTACAGAGTAGGTATAGCCACGTGATTTTTTACGAACTGGACACAGAAAAAACGGAGGTGCAAATGATTAACCCCTCGACTGCATGCAATGACAAGTTGCAGGGGAAACAAGGCTGTGTTCCGTGATTTGTTACGTTTCGTTTCTTTCTATTTACAATGCAAAACGTACTTGAACATTGAATTTCAAAAAAGAATTGTACAATAATAATTCTGGTCTCATTTTAAAGCTTCAGGCATTTACTTTTGCCAGCCAACAATCATTTTTCCCTATAACAATTTGGCACAATGTAACTGATGGAAGACTGACGATATGTTTCTTTCGAAAATGCTACCGATTGAAGCGTCTGTAAAAACCTTGAAAAATTTGTTTGTCGAATGAATTTTCTTGAATTCTGAGATTGAAATCTCCCCTTGACAATAACATCAAAAAACTTGATGTACAATTTTTGTCTGGTATTTTCGTTAAAGTTTACATGAATTTTTAAGTTCAGATCAATTTTTAAGGTGTCGTAAAGGAGAGATTCTTCGAATCTGTGACAGATTCATTCACGAAAACTATTCTTTAATGTTTCTCTCGAGAAGTTTCAATTTATAGAATTATTTTTAAAAAATAGCTCTTCAGTATCTGATCCGCTACATCATGAAAAATATCTTAGAGGAAAATGAATAATGATGCGTTCATTCGCCACCAGATTGTTTAACATCGAAATAATATCCGTTTGGAATTTTTCGTAAATGAAATCTCGACTCTAAATCTCAATTTCTAAGCTGATGTCCAAACACGTTCAATGAGCATAATGAAATATCGCTCGATCAACTTGGCCGGCAAAAAGTCGAAACGGTAATCTCCAAAGATCTGAGCTCGCATGGGCATGTACCATTCGAACGCAACAACCGGCGAGCCCTGACAGTTTCCCACTGAGCGGCGATCTGTAATCCTCCTACAACATTACGCCTTTCGTTTCCGCGCGCGTAAAAAGCAATTACGCTCGCGAAATTCTCCGGTTTCACTCTCAGGAATCCATAGCTGTCAGAAGGTGGAAGATAAAACACAGGGGCCCCGGTTGCGGTAACACGATTCCGCGGACACGAGCCGTAAGGAGCCGGTATCGTTCGGTCTTGAGCGAGACGCACGAGATAAACGCGGCTGCTCTTCTAATTAGCTGCAATCCGTCTTCGTGGAGCAGAACGGAAAAAAGGCCGCTGTACAAGTACCTGCGTTAACGCCGGCCCGATCTGTTTTCACGGCTTCAACGACCTATATTCCGAGGTACGTAGACCGAACGAACGTGGTCGGAGCTGGTTCGCTTGGCCGATCGATCGTTAGAGATCGCGCACGATCGTGCGCACGCTGTTGAAAATGTTGAAATGAAAATGTCGAACCTTCCTTTTCAATCTCCCGCTAACAGTTCCACCCTTTCCCATGAGTCCATGTACCACCATCATGATTAGACTGCGGATTTGATGCATTTATGACAAAAATGGGTGGATGTAATTTAAAACAGTAAAAACGTTAACACGATTTAAGAACATGCATATGTTATTTTCAATTTATTATACAAATGTTAAAGGCAGGAAGACATTTTTATATGGTTCCGACATCTTGTAATTGACGAAGAACATTTTTATTTTGCATCAAGATCCGAAGTCTAATCAGGATCTTAAGAAAATCGTTATGTTGGAACTTTTGTTAAGACGTTCCTGCTTTGACAAAAAAGATACAATTAAGGAAGTTGTCTCAGTTGATGTATCTACCACGATCAATATAAATATAATAAACTACGAAACTAATTTATAAACTACAACTATGAATTAAAATGATCGAATCATAAGATTTCTTGATGTCACTTGCCATTTTCTGTCGATTTGAAGCATCGGTCACAAAAAGGAAAGCAAATATTAGAAAACGGAGCTCACCATACTACATATAATATAATTCATTCTCTTTAACGTAATATGAACTTTCTTCTGATTTGTAATGTTACAACAATCGGTTTTCGGTTTACAAAAATCGGAAAATGCCAATCTAGCAGGTCAGAACTGTTTCAGCATTATTTCAAGGAGGTTTAAATGGTTAATTAAACATAATGTGAAACTAATTATTACGGATTATAACTATTTTTTCGAATTTAAAATGCAGTAACGAAATTATTTAAAAATCCAGAAGCTGAACACTCCAAATAAAAATTAGGAGTAATATTTTGAATTTAGTGTTTTGATAATAAATGTTGCGTTCTATATTTATTTTCTTTTGCTACTATTATTATGGGACAAATTAAATTCATCAACTGCTACTATTATGGGACAGAGGGAGTAATAAATATTAATATAAATGGACATTCCACTATCGAATTCTGATGTGACTTCATACATCTGGATCACTATCAAAATAGAATTTTGTCCAGCTGGATCGTGGAAATAACCCACTGTGCGGGGGCTGCGAAGAAGACGAGTCGATCGATCGATCACGGACAGCGCAGCGTCTAAATCGCGATGCGCGGGCGCGGGCGTAAAACTCGCTGCATGAAGCGTCGCGGCAGCGGTGTATATGATCGCGGTTTGAAGCACAGAGACATAGACAGAAGACAGACAATCTCGGTCCCAGTTCATGTCCGCGGACAAGCGAGATGGACCGTCGCGATAGCTCCGTCCCGCTGCGAGCAGACTCCGACCAGATCGGGCCTCCGGTCCATAAATCGAGCGACACGCGCAAACGTTGCGAAACCCTCTGCCGGCGCGGCGTAATGAATGCTCGCGAAGCTGGTCGACCTACTGCGTAATTGATAGGAGAATCCGCGATCCCGTCCCCGGGAACGGACTGAATTAGAGGCGCGGAACGGGCGATGTGACGCGATGAAAGCCTGCCTTCCTGTCTGAGAATCCTCCGTTGATCCTGCGCCGACTGAGGAGTCGAGTCGCGATTGTCTCATCTTCGAACAACATTAGTCAAGAAACCCTGAAGAGTGGACTTCGGATCTCTATGCAAAATGAAAATGTTTTGCATTCATTGTGGGAATCAGGAATAACACAAAAATTGATTTCATCCCTTAACGACTTGGTCACGTTAAAATTAATATTAAACACATTCTCGAATTTTTTATATTGTTTATTGTTTTATATTTCACCCAACCAATTTCTTCATAAATGCATAAAAATCAGTCTAGTGATCAGGTTTCAAGGGGGTACTTCCATTCATTTAGATGATTTTCTTGAGATGAACGATCTTTGGTTGTCGTTGAAGATCGTAATTAATTTCTAGTAAGTAGTTTTTAGATGATTATTATTGTTGAAGATTGAGGATTACAGAGATTCAGATTCCTCTGATGATTAGTTAAATGAGGTTTTAAGGGGTGTCCTCATTCTGAACCATTAATCAATAATTAATACAATTGAGGGGTGTCCTCATTCTGAACCATTAATCAATAATTAATACAATTGAGGGGTGTCCTCATTCTGAACCATTAATCAATAATTAATACAATTGAGGGGTGTCCTCATTCTGAACCATTTAAGTCAATGATTAATAACATTTCTTCTAATTAAATTAAATTAAATTTTAGTAAACAATTTTAAGATGATTATCTGTGCATTCTTGTCGACGATTGATCCTCAAATGGGGTGCACTCATTCTGAACCTTTGATTTTATGCTGTTTATGAAACAAGGAATTCTTGTTAGGAATGATTTCCTAATAAAGAAGGTATACAATTACATTACACAATTGTTATATTCATCCGAAAAAGCAGACGTTCTTTTCCATGGAAGTGGCAATTTTGTGAACTAGAATTAAGTTCAAAGTTATAGATTTAGAGCTTTCGTTTTATGCGACAGCTATTTTGTTAAAAATGTCTTCTTGATTTCAGTGTTGTTTTTACCATTTTCATATGTGTTGAATGTTTTTGTGAGAGTTTGTTTTTGCAATGTTTTATCGGAATTGGCAATTGCTAGTTCGATACGTATTAATCATTCGGATTGTATCATGACGCTTCCCGCAGTCTTACCAGCATCTAGGCAACGAATAAATAAACTTTTCCGATTAGATGGCTTTATTAACTTACATGCTCCTCGTTCACGCTCCGATTACAACTTTGAGGCTTTCAGTGCGAAGATTCACACGACCACCTTGACAGTTGACTGACACTACGTCCGGGTTGGTGGTTAGGACTGTGATATCTCTTGTTTTACTGTTTTTCGTGGATTTATGTATGAACTATTAAATGTGGAGAGGACAACAACGAACATGGCAACTGTTCCGCACTTTAAGTAATTTCTGAAACGAATAATTTACTAGAAAATTATTTAAAGCGGCTTCTTTTGGTACAGAAAATTGAAAGCATTCGTTTCTGAACAAAAATCGAACTTTTATTTGTTAATTGTCTTTTACCGTAAATATTTAGAATCCACAGCAAATGTTATTCTCGCCATGCAAAATTAGTGCTAATCTGGAGATGTAAGAAATTACGATAGAATTCATACTAAAGAATAGAATGCTCATTTAATAATTTATTTTAGTTGTGAATATGATGTAAAAACGCAAATTTGAGTTTTTTTTTAACGCAACCCGTTGATGCGAATAGAATTGCCATCAGAAGAGCCATCAGAATAGTCGACACATCAGGACAGTGTGAAACGAGTTGCGGCTGATGAAGAAATCATTCTAAAAATGCCTAAAGTATACGACCGCCATGCTGCATCCCCGGCTAAATATTGTTCACGCGAATTAGTAAACATAAAAGTTGAATGTATTTATCATGAATTGAATATAAATTTCTCATTTCATGTTCTTCTGAATTTATGATTAATTTATTTCCAATGCTAAAGATAACTTGTAATTCGATTCACATATATGTGCCGCCGCGGCAGCCATTGTGGCTGTCACTGTATTAAAATCCAACCGGTAGACCGAAAAATACCGGACGCGATAACGTCGTTAATAGCCGTGCAAGAATTAATCGGTCAGAAGTGTCTCGGAAATAAGGTTTCCGTCTAGAAAGTAGCTCGTGTTCCGACCGCCATATTTAAAAATTCTGTGGTTACGTAACCGATGGTGCAAAGTCTGCAGAACCGGCGCACAACGTTTCGTGCAGTGCGAGCTGACTGTACGAAATCAAAAATTTAACCCCTGGATCTCCAAAATGAACATTAAAAATGCAATCATTCATTTAAATTATATTTTTATGAATAGTAATTATACGACATTTAATAAAAATTATAAGATAATAAATAGTAAGCATATACGATAATCAAAAGAAGAATGGGGGAAGGGTACAAAAGAGTGATTTTTATATTAAAGCAAATTGAATATAGGATATATAGTAAAAAATAGTATAAAAAATTTTCAATTTTATGTTATATATTAATATAATATGACATAATATATTTTTTATATGATATATAATACGTTAAAAAATATATTAGTTCTTCTGAATCCGGTTTGGAAGAAAAGTAACAACAAAATTTGCGCTTTCTAACGCATTTCGTATTTTTCTAAAAGTGACACTTGTTTTTACAAAGAAAAAGTGGAAAAACTGGAAAATGTGTCAACTAGCACTGGTCTGTGCGTTATTTTCTGCATTAGATTGCAGCCGTGGATTGATCTGTATCTGCCACTAAATCCACAATGTCGCCGAAGCGACCTGATTTCCGAACGGAACTGGCAACCAGCCCTGCAACTTTTTTGTCGGCCGGTGCTTAATAGTAACCTTGTGCAACTATATTTCATGCCGGTGTGCGCTCTCGAAATGCAGAAACGCGCCTCTATGCATGTCGTTAATCGCGGGTTTCGAGTATGGTAGCGTATCAAGGGCGGCACCGCGGATTAATTCGAACGGCCGGCGATAATCTCAGTTTCGCGTGACGCGAAAAGCGATACTTAAATCTGGTAGGCGAGGCGAGGACGTCGGAGTTCGCCGACGATGTGTGCAATTTACTTTGATCGGAGGCTCGCCGCGGAGCGCTTCGGAAACGCAACGGCGAGCGGTTTTTGCGAAAACCGAACCGTGATTAATCGCTAAACTTCGGATACGTTTACTAAATTATACCATTTTGTTGCACGGTAGAACGATATAGGCACAAGCCGCGATCCTCTTTCACTGAATTTATGGCTTGTTGATTGAAAAGAACATCATTCGACGGCCATTATTTATATAATTAGCCTCCGAATGATAAATAACAATTTTCTATCTGATTTGCAACAAACTCGAATGGAATAGAACGTTATTTTCTGTTTCGATATGTCCAATAGCATTTTTCAAATACATATACATATGTATAATAATATAATATGATGTGTTATTTTGATGTGTTTATTTCATCATATTAAACATGCTCATTTTTGTCATACATATATGCATAAAATTTTTTTATAATTGTACCAAACGACCTGATTTGTTTATAATCAATTAGAAGCATTGGTTTGCGAAATGATATGCAAAAAAGATTTTCCAAAAATTATAATTTACAAGCTTACATGCAAAAATAAAAAAGGGATTTTTAAAACTTTTTTATTTGGGCCCTCAATGACAATTTAAAATATATGTTTCGTAGATCTATGGTAGTTACACACATGCTGAAAATTTCATCGAAATCGGTTAACATACACACGAGCTACAAGCGGTTAAAAATTGTGAAAATCGTAGTTTTTCACGACTTTTGATCAATTTCTGCTTAAAATCCACAGGATCGTACAACTTTTCCGAAAATCTTTTTTGCATATCATTTCGTAAACCAATGCTTCTAATTGATTATAAAAAATCAGGTTGTTTGGTACAATTGTAAAAGAGTTATTAGTTTTTAAAAGGTATATAATACTACTAACTCTTATACTTAAAACTAATACAATACTTTGTACACCCACTGTAGGTATTTACAATAACATAAAACTTGTTCTTCGTTTTTGGCTGATAAACCAGTTTTGAAAAGCCATACATCAAGTTTTGATATCTCGTTGTAAAGGGAGAGCTTCAATCTTCAAATCTGTGGTGGATTCAATCACAAAAAAATTATTCAATACCTTCTGACCATTTTTTAGGGAAAATAGGTCTTCAGTTTCTCATCTGCTGCACCATGTCAAATTATCATACGAGAAAATGAACGATGGTTTGCAAAAAGTAGTTGTTCCAAGTTATAAAATGCGACCAGATTTATTATTGTATTATTGGTTTTAAAGTGTTAACAAATTTAATCCACTATGCACTCGAAAAATTCTTGTTAATTGCCGACGCGAATGAAAACCACGATCTCCATAAAGATCCGCAAACTAATCACAAAGTTGACAAGATGGACGCGTGTTAAATTGACAGAAGGGATGGCGGCCGGTGGTTAGCTGAAATCGATTTGGATCGCATCGGACGCAGGCGCACCGGTGTGTCAGCGATACTGCTAATTAACTCGGGCTTCCTTGGGTATCTCGAAAATTAGTTTTCCAGCCGGTTAATTGCGCGTCCGGGGAAAACTCGTCGGCGTACGGGGTCACGGAAGATGGATGACGGAAGAGCGTCGGTGATCTGAAAGTTGGGCGATGGAAGGCGTCGATAGCCTCAGGTTCGATAAACGCGCGGAATACTGAAAGCCAAGGCACCGATTTGCTATACTTGGGCTCGAGGTTAACATCTCACTAGCGTGATCATGCAAACGCCAGAGGGGATCGCGAGCGGTCTACAAATTTACTTTGCGCTTCTCTTTCTAATCTGCCCCTCGTTTCCCTAACACGTATGACGAGGGGATCGAATCCATAGTCGTAGACGCGGACTATGCACGTTATTCATAAATGACAATCGATACGGCATTCAACAACAGCGACTCAGATTGGGAATTTGTGTGCAATACCTCCTGTTCGTAAATTATAAAAACCAACGCGAACGACACATTCCTTTTTGCTGACAGAAACGTTTTCCATGATGGAAGTCAAATAAATGGTTATGTTTATTAACCTGTAATACGATTATTTCCCATTTTCATTTTACATCTCCACATGACTCCCAATTAAGATGGTTCTGCAAACAACCGTTCAGCAAACGTGATTTCAAAGAATGAAGCCCTCGATGAAGAAGTCCCGAACTGCATTTTTATAAAATTCTGTTTCTAGGCAAGACTTACCATGTGTTCTTTTTATGATCTAACTCAGGCCTGGCCAACCCAAATGATTTCACGCACTTTAGGTAAACATGCTTTTAAACAATGTAATACAGATACAAATTGAATAAAACTTTATTGTTATACTATGATTCAATATAATTAACTCTCGAGTTTTTATTAATGAGATATTTGTTTATCCTTTCTTCCACTTAATTTTTGTAAATCTATATTTATGTTCGACGTTGCACATCTTTTGTTAGCTGGTTTTCTGAATTGGCATCAGTTAATGAAGCACGCGAAGAACTCTTTGTAAATTTCATCTTCGAAACAAATGTTTCACAAATATATGTGGATCCAAAAGCATTTACCAATATAAGTATTGTAAATATTAATTTTTGATATGGACGCAAAAAATTGTTTCACTTGATTGTTGCACTGCAACTTGATTATATTATAATTATAAATCGATTATATTATAACAGTGACACTTCATTTATTTAATATTTTTTGTATACACACAATGAGAAATAAAAGTTTCAATAGAAATAGAATCGCCCGGCGGGCCGCGGGATGGCCAGGCCTGATGTATCTGATAGCTCCTGAGATAGAATTTCTGATCTACTTTCCGCCGTGATACAGTTGGAAAGTGTTCTTCGCAGACATCTAACAGATATTATTTTTCGTTGCAACTATGATCGAGGATAGCCTGCCGATACTGACCGCGACTGGCTTGGTCCCATCGCTACTGCCATCCTCTTTCCCTTTTTGCGAGTGGCTTCATTCTCGTCTATAACTTCCTTCACTTCTCTCGGATCTCGCTTTCTCTATCCAGCTAGGAAACTTCATTGCAACCTGCATCATCGCTTCGTTACCCACAGCGGAACGCTGTCTCCTTCTCCCTCTGTGTTTCTCTCTTCGATTAACATTTTTTCGTGTCTCTTTATCCTTCGGTATTCAGGTTTCGTCAGCGACCATCCGTCTCCGATCTACGGTCTACAAAGTTGCTCGCTGGGGAGGCACCTGATCTATTCTCAGCCGGTGGTATCGGTATCCGTGTCGATATAAAGTAGGCGTTGGAAATTTATTACAGGTCCGCCATTGGCGTCCGTGAACGATCAAAGAAACGTGACCAACTGGCTTCCCTCATTTGCGAAATTCAGACCGACAATCCGCTCCGAGCTACGCTCCCTAGGGCACCGTAACCGTTCGGAAATTTCAATCATCGATTTTTCTACAGGTATCTTCAGCATAGGTTACGTTCGCGTTTTAAAAACGTTACAAAGCATGTTCGTGGAAAATTCTCAATCCTCCGGCTTCAAGCGATTTCAAACCGCCGATGTCGTTAAAGGCTTATTACCGATCTGGCACGGTTTGCTGTTTTAGAGGATTTAATTCATTCGTCGACAGTTAAAAACATAAATTTTCGTCTTCGAGACACTTCCGAGGCACTGTTTAGATAAGATGCTGGATTAAAGTAGCATGAATCAGATGTTTTTAGAGGTCTGAAACTACGATTTGTGTAGATGAGAAAAACTTTTTGTACGCGATACTTGGAAAATTATGGAGAATTATTTAACGCATGATTTGTCCGAGGGAATTGGCGAATGTCTATGAGAAGATCATCGCTACGAGCATCCGAAACGAAGAAACTAGACGTAAATAAAATTATAAAGTCATATGTCCAAACATCGAAACTAAAGACATCGGAACTAAAATGAATAAATTAATAAAATACATAGAACCTAAAAAAAACACCTGCCGTTCTTAAACCGTATAACTAGACAGTGGATTTTATGCATTTATAACAAAAGTACTGTTATATCATTTTCAACCGATTAAACATATTCCGAGAGAAAACAAATTTCCATTTTACTCCAGTTTGTTGCAAATCAGGTAGATCAGCTTTATTTTGCATAAAGATCCGCTGTGTACATATAACATACATACATTCACATACATAATGTATTATTTAAACAATCTTGGAACGGAGTACATTCATATAATAATTCATAATAGATTAAAATGTCTTCGCCTCTCCGTGCCACTTTAAAACTAAACTCCCAATCCCAAAGATAAAGACCGGACACAGAGTCAATTGCTGAATTTAATCAACCAGTTAATTTTTCTTCCCGATGTGAATCATGTGGTTTCTTCCTGCAACCGCAGAAATGAAGTCGAAGAATCTGTTTGCTGAAGAAACAGTGAACAGCATCCTCTCAAGAGTCACCCGGGAAGACTTCTCCACTTCTACGGATAGCTTACTTGATAACGCAAACTTCGCGTAAACTTCGACGCCGAGAAACTCGTAGCGTCGTAAATAAACGGCCCCGGTGCGGTGGAACGGTAGCATAAATCGGTGCCGATCGTCGAAAATTTTTCCGCGAGCCGCGCGGCTTCTGGCGGCGGTTTTTTTTCCCCCGCACGCGGTGGATTTCTCCTCCGCACTTTTAGAACCCAATCCCTCGCACCGGGTTCAACGGTACACTTTCTAAGCGGCAATTAACGATAAGATGCCCGGCTCGGAAATTTTTCGTCCCCCCGAGGTAGCCCGCCAGTGCTCCTAGATCTGATATTCTTGAGACGCTTCGGCGTGCACGCGCGCGATATTATTGCCGGCTTGCATTAACCTTTGCTAGCGCGAGCGACAGAACCGTTTGACGGCGGTGCTGCCTGCCAGTGCGATATTCATCCTCTGGACCCATTTCCGTCCTTTGGACGTATTCACGCGCCATTTTATTTATGCGCCGGGTCACCGTATTGCACGCACAGCTTCGACATTTCGAGAGGCGACATTACTGCTTGAAATATTGCGAAATCGTGCTGATTTTCTTTGCAAGTCTCATTGAAAATTTATTTAGTACTTCGTACGCTGTAATTTGTTCTTGGACACAACACAAATTTTAAAATCTTTTTATTTATAAGATTAACCATCTTCTCTATGCATCTTAGAGATTAGAGAGCGGCTAAGTCCTTTCTTAACGGGTATAAAATTTATTAGGGAACAAGAACCTCGGAATTTTGCAATTTTTGTTCATTTTTATGGAAACATAATATATGAAAAACACTTATACTTATATTATTAATTATTTCTACTCCTTCCCTAAAAACTTTGTATTTTATTGGATATCAATGATATTGAAAAAGTTATGAATACCCTGAATTTTCTAATATTATATTTGATTCCTATATAATTAAATCTATTGTAAATTTAAATCAGTTTCGATTATTAGATGTATTTCATCAATTCATTCAATTCAATTCATTCATGAACTGTTTCTACAATAGGAATTGAAATACATAGATGCATCTCCAGATCGAATTAATCAAATGTCTCTTATTTCTTTACGTCCTGGATTATTTTGTGGACAATGTTCAGAAATTTGTGGGGCATACCATAATTTTATACCAATTGTAATTGAAAGAACTGATAATAAAAATTTTATTCATTGAGTCGATACAATCAATTAAAGAATTAGTTAAAAATATAACATTAAATTGTCATTTTTAAATTATTATAAATAATACTCTTTGATTAGATGTCTGAAAGGAAGAAATGATAGTTAAATACTAATTTTTATGTTTAAAATAACTTGTCGAATTGAATTGATTTTTTTCTACAACATTCACAAAAATATAAAGACTTTCTCTCTCATAAAAAATTTAGTTTTGTAGTACTAAAAACTGTATACAAATATCTATGTTGAAGTCTTGTCTTAGCAAAATTAACTATGTTTCAGAACGTGGCATAAACGTGAAACGACATCGAAAAATATCATTATGAAAAATAAAAAGATTCGGCATTGATTCGAGGAACCAGTAGTCCAATAAAAATTCATTTCACCCCTTAGTAGTCTTTTTACTATTTAAGTTGAAAACAATGTGACAATATTCTTGGATTTTTTATATTTTTCACTGTGTTATATTTCACCCCGTTATTTACCATACATAAATTGAAAAATTACACAATAGCAACGCTTAATATCGAATACATCACGTTGCATAAAATGATTGCAATGCAAGTCTACGTTCAAAAACGAGTTAAGAAGAAACTTAAAGTTCGCCGTTTCGATCCGTCCGACGGTTAATAAACTTCACCGAAGTATACATAATATATATTTCCGACTTCCTGCGCTTCTCTGATCGCTAAATGATTTCAGACACGACATTTGTCGACTTAATCGAGCTAATTTAAGTTGACAGGTCGATTCAGTTGTTGATTTATTCAGATAGAAATTGAGAACACAGTGATTGACGATAGACAGCTACTATGCCCGCTCGAAGAAAGTGGATATTTGTAACCTGGGCTTTTAATTGCCGTATGATTACTCAGAAGTCAAAGTTTGCAACACGCCTGACTTGCTGTACGGATGTCTGACAACTAAATTTAATAATGTTTTCAATTAAGCTGAACCATTCTGCAATTCGTCTTTTTCCCTCTTTGTCTGACGTTCCTAGCGGTCGCATTTGTACGAATCAAGCTTTATCGACTTTGAAAAATCCTTTTCCTTTCTTTGATCAATGACATGAACACAATAATACAAATACAACAAAATTTTATTTATATTTTATGCGTTTTTAAGGTTTCATACACACCAGTGCCTAACGCTGTTTCCTTCATAAGTTGACAACTTTAATGCAATACATTTTCAAACAATATTGCTTGATAAATATTAACGTTGGCGACCAATACAGACAGGAAGGTGAGCACACGTACGACTTCATCAATGCTTCATTAATATAGACAGAAGTTTTTTAATAATTAAACAAGAGAACACAATTAGAAAGTAACGCTTGAATTGAGCATATCATCTTACATTGTTGCCGAACAAGAATAATGCGAGACGGTGAAGAACACCAGTGAAGGAAGACTCAAATACATGTTTGACTTTTTGCACTTGATCAATGCTTCATCAATGCGAACAGAAGCTTTTTAATAATCCGATAACAAGAGAAAGTGCAGTGACGGAAGTGGAATTCTGTTTGAGAAAGGAGCACCGGGTTAATTTGTCCGGAGTCCTGTTCAGAAAATTGATATGAAAGAATGCATCACATCTCGGCATGGGCGAAGTATAATAGATAATTGCGATAAGACATACAGGTCTCTCTCGCATCGACGTCCCGGGGAAACATGCAATTACGACGCGGCATTTTCGAACCTGACAATATTCGACGCGACGACGTCGAGACGCATGAAATTTCTCTCTTTCTCCCTCTACTTTGTCGTAACATGTTTCGAGGATGGGAAGATTGATGACTGGTTGCATTCATCGTTAGCCTGTGGTCGTACTACTTACGGCGAGGCGAACAAAGTGGCAGAATCGCGAAATTTATGATTGCGGTCGCGGTGTACTGTATCTGGACGCGCGGCGCAGGGATATCCGGATGATTTACGAGAGCTTGCAAGCTCGGAGAAAGATGAAACGAAAAGAATAATCGAAACTGTTTTCTCGCGTTACAACTTTTCTTCGCGGCACCTCGCGATCAAGCGTTGCATGAATTATCGCAGATAATTCACCGCGCGGCCGAACACCGACACCGTGTATGTACTCGGTGTTAAGCCGCCTTCACAAACAAGGGCGAACATCGATTGTAGCAAGACGATTTTCGACTTTGATTTAAGCGCAATCGACACGGGAAAGTGCCGATCATTAGAAGCAACTACAATGTTTAAGAGCAGGGGTTCCCAACGGGCTCCAGGTGGATCCCTTCGGGGTCGATGGAAGTTTATAAAGGGTCTACAGGGTGTCCCAAAATTCCTTCAACAGCCGGAAATGGGAGGTTCCTGACGTTATTTGAAGCAACATTTTCCTTTGCAAAAATGTTATCCGCGGCTCTGTTTAGGAGTTATTAACGAAAAACACGGACCAATCAGAGCGCGATCTAGGCGCGAGTTGGCATAGTCGGCCAATAGACAGTTGGCGCGACGAGCCGATTGTGTTAACCCGCGCCTAGATCGCGCTCTGATTGGTCCGTGTTTTTCGTTAATAACTCGTAAACAAAGCCGCGGATAACATTTTTGCAAAGGAAAATGTTGCTTCAAATGATCTCAGGAACCTCCCATTTCCGGCTGTTGAAGGAATTTTGGGACACCCTGTATAATATTCCAGGGCAGAGTTGTGCTAACTTAAATACATTGTAATTGAATTACGTAATTGAATTACATTGGATTTTATATACTCAGTATTTGAATTACATTGTATTTTATATAAACAGTATTTGAATTACATTGTATTTGATATACTCAGTATTTGAATTACATTGTAATTGCATTACATAATTCGAACCTTTCAATTAGTTTAATTGCCAATTACGCGAATCACGAATGTAATCGAAATACAATGTACATAATTCAAATACAATATAATGTAAATTACTCAATGTGTACATTACTCGTTTTATGTAGAAAATATCTTTTATTTTTATCTGTGTTTCTTCCGTTTCGCATTCGCAGACAACTCAATTTTTTATGTTTGTGTTTATGAGGATGTGCCACATGAAAAACGTTCTTGTTTTAGGTCTTTGTAAGACTATTAGAGGTCGATTAAAAATTTTTCTAAAAATTATGGAAAAGCATCAACCACAACCATTGCAGTAAAATTTTAAAAAATTATATTGTATGAAATTATGTACAATTGACAAATTGTTTCATAACATATATGCACTTATACCATATTTGTTATGTTAGTTATAGTGACTATACGATGATAAGCAACTTCGGGCCAAATATTTAAAAAATGTTGTCAATACATCAAGCACAACCAGCACATTCATTGAAATCGAACTGTTGTGCAATTATAATCTGTGCTTCTGAAATCTCGTTTAAGTTTTTTATGTGCAATTATTAGTATTACGATTATCTTGTATGCTGTATATTGTGGCAAAAGTGTAAGGCAAAAGGTAAATTGGCTCGATGTAGGAAAAAGGTTGGGAACCCCTGTTTTAACCTTCATGTGACCTCTACGCCTCCACCTGTGAAGAAATTATTCACACCAGATTGTGGCGCCTTCAACAATATTTCTTTATAATAGGTGAAGTAAAAAGTATTGAAGTAATTTTCACTTAAACATAAAAATTGACCCTGCATATCCTGTTCGGAACAATTGAAAAGTAATTTAAATTCAACAGAAGAACGCCTGTAAAATTAAAGATTGCAATTAAGAAAGGCTGCAAATGCCAAAAAAGGAAATTCCGAGGAAAATCCGTGTAAAACTTGTAGGATCGTCTTGCAACCAATCTTGTAACCATCTCAGAACTTGTAACAAATCGTCAAAGAACTTTCAGCCTTATTTCATTGCATTGGCGTTGGAACTTACATCCTTTTTCGAAAAAAAGATGGCACTTACAGCCTTTTTCAATTCCAGCGTTCAATTGATCTTGTCTTTTCCGTACAGTGTAAAATGACAGTTGACAAAAAAACCGGCGAGTAATGAACGCCATAAATTCCGCGGTGCTCTAATACCTCCGTGAAATGGTACTGGCAAAAATGTTTCTCGGTCGTTTAAACTATTGAAACGCGTCAAGTGAAGGATCACCGTGGACGCGGACCGGCGCGGTTGTAAATTAACAGAGCCTCCCGTCCCGTTCGATTGATCGATGAGAATCTCCAGCTGCATTACCGCAGCACGTTTCCAGAGCGTAGCGAAAATAAATGCATGGAAACGAACGAATCACATTAGACACTCCCATGCCATTTAGCAACTGGCATCTTTCTCTCGTCGCCGACTATAACTTCGATGCCAAGTCGAAATGCTTTAGATTCCGTTTAACGATAAAAACGGATCGCATTAAACTGTCGTCGCGGTTTTATCGCCGTGCCACGCCGCGCCGTTCGTCCGGCTCGCTCGATACAGCCTGAAACGCTCCTAACAAACGGTCCTTATCAATTATGACACATTTTATTTATTATTACCGTTCGCCACTATACGACCGTTGCACAATTACAGCGTGCAAAGTGGACGGAGAATATGTGATGGAGTAAAGACCCATAGACGAGCGGTGCCATTAATCGACTACCGCCGCGCGCCGTCATTTATTTTGGCAACGGAAAAGTGTCACACATCATACGCGTCGCCAGCTGTAAAACGTAATTGGTCAATATCTTCACCTCTTCGCTGCGAGCACGTTCCATTTATAGATTCGCTCGGGCTTCCTGCTGCGAATTCCACCTGTTTTTGTAATTTCGTCGACGCGACTCTACGGCGGAGGTGATCGTTTCTCTGATCGGTGAAACAGTTTTCAGGTTATGACGTGTGGCCCGCTCCAGAGTCGCCAGATGAGGGGAAGTGACTCGGATCGAGGGGAAGAAGGTACTCCTCTCTGCCAGTACCGTCGTACTATTTCTTAGTGGACTGCGAATCTTTATGGAAAATAAATGTTTGCATTGATTGCAGGACACAGGAGCCGAAGAAAGTACAGGGTGTCCCAAAATTCCTTCAACAGCCGGAAATGGGAGGTTCCTGAGATCATTTGAAGCAACATTTTCCTTTGTAAAAATGTTATCCGCGGCTTTGTTTAGGAATTATTAACGAAAAACACGGACCAATCAGAGCGCGATCTAGGCGCGGGTTAACACAATCGGCTCGTCGCGCCAACTGTCTATTGGCCGACTATGCCAACTCGCGCCTAGATCGCGCTCTGATTGGTCCGTGTTTTTCGTTAATAACTCCTAAACAGAGCCGCGGATAACATTTTTACAAAGGAAAATGTTGCTTCAAATGATCTCGGGAACCTCCCATTTTCGGCTGTTGAAGGAATTTTGGGACACCCTGTATATTGGTGTCCTTAAATATTTTTAACATGTGTTAAGCTAGGGCTTTCGCAGCGGAGGCCCAAAAACGAAGCCCTAGAAAACTCTGAACTCTTCGATGTTCCAAAAGACCAGAAATGTTTAGAACGTCAGAGCGTTAATCACTGAACAACCTCCCGAAGGAATTAGAAAATGGCGGACAGGTACGAATCAACTTTTACCAAGCGAAGTCAAACACCATCGTTCTTTCTCGATCGGCGCAAAGACAAGCGTGACACTGTCTTGTATAACGGATCCACGAAACGGGCCGATCAGTTTCTTTCGCCGGGAGTTTGCAAAAGATATTGCAAACACGACGTTGCGTCGATCGATCGGGCCGCTTGTCCGTAGATTTCAATGCGTTGCCGGCGCGCATCCTCGGCCCGTAAATAACGCTCTGTCCCGTGACGATACACGGAAGAGAACGTCGGGCGATCTGCTTCGTCGCGGCCGTGGAAAACCTGTGTCCGACGCGATGTGTTTCAGCGGCGAGCGTGAAATCGCGACAGAGATATCTCGTCGATAAAACATTCAACGGCGAACCGAGCGGCCTCGACGTTGCCCGAGCCGATGATGATGCTTCGGAAAGAAGCCGATCATCTGGAAAAGCTTAACCTACCGCTCGTTCCATCGCGCCGGGAGTTTACGAAATTGTTTATGCTTGCTACATAAAACGTACGATTTTATAATGCCGATTAAATATTTGATTGCACGTTGATTTATAGCCAGGATGTCGATCTTTCAGGAGCAGCCGTCGATTTGTTGTCTGGATACTTTATCTTAGGTATCTTCCAATAGAGCTTGTTTAGATCTTATATTTATTATGAGGTAAAAATTTTGAATTTTTTCGTCACATTTTAAGAGAGTGGATTCAAAGAAAATCTTATTTTCAGTGGCGATGGCCTTCGTAGATTCAAAATAAATAAAAATCATATTGGGTATGATTCATATCATATGATATCATTAGCCACAACTGCATAATGATGCGCAATCGAAATATTACTATTTATTCTAGAATAAAATGTCTTTCTTATGAAGCGTTCGCATGTGTTTGATAAAATATAGTAAAAGAAGAATTATACAAGAAGAGCGATACATCTTTCCGTTATAAAATAGTTCCTCGTAAAAGTCATGCCGTAATATTCTCGTCGATTCCATTTCGGAAGCATGATTTTTGACCGCGAAGAAGTCCCATCGTCTCCGCGGCTGCATCTTCGTTTCCTGCATCCATATATCTCGCGGACATTTAAACTATACAGCGGGGAGTAGAAAAACCTGTTACACATCCACCGCGTCCAATATCTGTATTCCCGGTGCTTGTCAAATTGCCATGTTACGAAGATAAAGATGCGGACGCACAATGCAGCCGATGGTTACGCGGACGCAGCAAATATGGTGCAACTACGCGCGCAACATGATATATCGGGCATTGAAATCTCCGCGGCGCGCGATGCACCGCGGAGATTATGCTGCGGAACTATCGAAGTCACCGGGTTAGGAAACGTCTCCGTGACTGCAGATCGGCGAATGTACTGACACTTTTATCAAAAAATCCACTGATAATAAATTTATTCGCGAAAAAATCGAGATAATGTTAGACTGCGGATCTTTGTGCATTTATAAAGAAATTGGTTGGGTGAAATATAAAACAGTGAAGGATCAGAAAAATTTGAGAATACTGTAATGTTGTTTTTTATGTAACGAAGTCGTTAAGCCGTGACATCCATTTTTATTTTATTCCTGCTTCCCACAATAAATCCGGGACATTTTTATTTCGCATAAAGGTTGGCGTCGATCATTTAGATTAAAGCTGATTTTATGCATTCATGACAAAAATGGCCACGTACAATTTAAAGCACTGGACATGTTAAAAATATTTAGGGACACCAATATATTATTTTCTTTGGCTCCTGTGTCCTGCAATCGATGTAAACATTTTTTATTGTGCTTGAAGTTCTCTGTGAAACGTTTCGTGCAACACGAGACAAACTTCGCCACTAACAAGGGGTTAGTATAAGACGTCTGAGTAGGCTATATTAACAATCTAAGCACCTCTTATTATCGTGTACTTAAATCGTTTGATAAAGCCAACAAGGCATCTACATAGCACACCTACCTAATCCTCCTTTTGCGCTATCGCAACTATGTACAACTGCAAGTACCAATTAAGTTCAATCGCGAAGTGTGGATATTTGCAATCCGGTAATCAGGTCGAGCGTTTCACCCCATACGGTCGAGAGAAAGCAATTTTCCGGGGTCCGCTCGTCAGAATCAGTATAAATACCTCTCGGCCTGTACATATAGAGAAGGAGAAGATCCACCGATAACGAGGCGATGAATCCGAGCCACGCGGGAAAAGCTGATAAAAGAAACCGGCGGCGGCCCGCTGAATATCCAAAGAATCTCGATCGGATGAGACTACTGTTGGCTAATTAAACTTATCCGCTTGAAACTGGCCGATCAGTCGCCGGTGACAGTGGCAACATAAATTCCGGTAACGTGCGCAATTAAATCGCGCCACCCTGCACACCTCCACGCTTCCCACGGCATTTACATCCGATTTTATATAGCGCACCCATTGCCAATCTACACGCGCCGGTGATTAACTCCCCTCGGCGAAACGGGCAAGGACAGCGGATCGCGTGTTTTTCCGACATTTCCAGCAAATGCTCGATTCCAGGGCAACTGGCGATCATTTTCCGCCCTTCCCCAGCTATCGAGGCCGATCGTGGCCCGATCGAAACAGCGTGATCGATACGAATAACGCTCGAGAGGGTATTTTTATCTCCGATCCATGTTCAGGGTTTTACAATTTTTTTGGGGGAAACTGAACGACCCATTTTTATGAAACTGTGCGCACTTGTTTATGTGTATTCGAGGTACATTCGTGAATTTTTGTGCACTGCTGTTGCCAAGAATATGGTAGTTATTAAACAAGAAAGAGGGACATTGAGTCGTTTAAGAAGAGTATCTTGGGTGACTTTTGTTGATGAATTATCGCTATAGTTTTGATGGTAGTAATGTATAAAAATTCATGAGTGCACCTGAAGTGGCGAGTGCACAATCAATGACACTGTCAAGTTTTATAGAGGTGTGTTAATCAGTTAATTTTTAAAAAATCTAGAACTAAATCTAAAAGTCATTTTGCACAACAAAAAATTGATTTCTGCAAATATCTGGATCCTAACACGACTTTAATATTTTATGTAGCAACTTTTCCAACCTCGTCTTTCAGCTGCGCAAAAGGAATCCCGATTCGCTGCCCAAGCAGAGCGATCTGTTTGCATAGTGACGATTGCTAACGAGGTCGCTGAAGATAAAGGATCGCCGACAGACACAGTCCGATCGCTATGAAGAGTCTCGCCGAGCCTAGACTTGGGATAAATATATTAACCCGGGCGTATCTACACTAACCCGGCGCGGCGTTGCATCCACAGAGTACAGAGATATCGGTATCTTCGCGGAGCCACCTTCCTCGGGTGAATATACAGGGTGAACCTCCTAACACGGGGACTTCAAAACATTTTTAAACAAATCAACATCTGCGGAATGGCCGCCGTACTCACTGGATCTGAACCCGATGGACTACAGCGTGTGGTCGATTTTGGAGGCCAGGGCCAGTGTCGCCAGGTCGAGAAAACCGAGGGGAATACAAGTACCCCCTCTCTGATGACTAGTCCAGTCTACGGTCTTAGTGGGGGACGTTGTGGTGTGCGCATGGTGCTGGAATGGGATAGTGGAAGGGGAAAAAGAGGGGAATGTGTGAGCTCCGTTTGGAGCTCATCTGGCGACACTGGCCAGGGCTTGTGTTCAGCCCCATAAAAGTTTGGAGTCGCTGAAAAAATCTCTGCGCCGGGAGTGAGACCGAATGACGCCAGAACAGCTGCGGCCCATTGCTGAAAATTCCAGAACACGTTTGAGTCTCTGTATCGGCGCAAAGGGTGGCTACAGTAAAAGCTCCTTCGTTGTCCAAATGCCGGGGGTTTGAGCGGACAACGACCGTGCCCGGACACTATTTTTGATTTATGACTGCGTCTTTAGTGAAACGGCTAGTTAAATGACAAAGAAAAGCATTCGCAGTCAAAAGCAGTCAACTGTCTCGCTTTAAAAAACCCTTTATTTCCTTGCCATATTCCTTTCCTATTGTTCTCCGTTCTGCGCGGGTCTAGACAGTCCTGGAACACATCTGGCGACCAGATCCACGCAGGCCTAATCCTCTCGTTGACAGGCAGTGGAGTGGGTAGGCACTGGACAACGATCGTGCCCACGATTCAGGACCAGTGTTACCATATTTTTCTCTCGCCACGCCACGCACCGTATCTCGTCTTTGCACTCTTCCCACTAACGCTGACGTACGGTCGCGTGAGCCTCCCACTCTTCCCACTAGTTGCTGACGCGACCGTACGCAAGCGTGTCGCCGCTGTCGCCAGCGTTAGTGGGAAGAGTGCAAAGACGAGGTACGGTGCGTGGCGTGGCGAGAGGCGGAAGGGTAAGGGGCCTGGCGAGAGAAAAATATGGTAACACTGTTCAGGACAACGAAGGAGCGATTACTGTACTTCGAAACCCCTTAAATATATGAATACTAAATGTCTATGTTATTGTTATGTTATTGTTTGGTTTTTTAAAATTCGGCAATTTGACAGAATTATAATAAGAAATGTTTAACTCCGTTATTTCTTGTCACCCTGTACATATGTATTTAGCCTGTGCTGTAACTTGGCCAGGATATTCCGCCATTGGAGCGAATCCACGGCTGAATATTCATGAGCCAGCCGCGGTCAGTTGGCCGATCCGCTTGATTCACCGGCATTTTACTCGGGCCGATTTTGACGTTTCCTCGCCTCGGGTAGACGAACGTCTCCAGTGCCGAGAGCACCGGCAGACGTCCGGGCTCTCGCGTTAATTACGGGCTAATTTACTGAACGAATCGCCGTACAGTGCCGCGCCGGTGCCGGTGCTGCGATCTTTTCCAAGCCGGGAAATAGCTGTCGCCGGACGAAGTTCATTCGTATCGAGACTCTTCCTCGTCTCTGATGCGTGCTCGGCCTTGTTTCGCAGTGAAAAGGACGTTCGATCAACGCTCACAGTGGTGAAAACGATCCAGTGTACCTCCGTGTACGGTCTTCTTACCGGGAGAATCGGAATACTCTGCCACACACGATCAACTATAGAAATGAAAAATGCAATGTTTAACCCTCATCAGTCCCTCGTGTCAATTTGGCAGTTTTCGAAATAAGTTACAGTGACCAGAATTGATATCCGGAAGCTCTAAAAAAGATAATAACATTTTTAATATTGTACTATTTTGAAAGGTGGGCATTATTTGGCGAAACAAATATTTCAAATACTATTTAATATTTTAGATTTTATTTTGCTTAAAGAAAATAGTATTTTAAATAAGACATACAATATATGTTTCGAAAATTAAATATTTCTATTTTGAGAATATAAATCTCAAAACAAAATATTTCTATTTTAACAATCTGAAACCACGAAATAAAATATTTTACTCTTTGCATTGTTATAATACTCTGAGAAACCGCATAAACATACAGTCTATCTTATCGTTAAAAAACTATTTACACTCATAAATGTACTGAATTCGAACCATGATTTTCAGCAATACTATTTGGAATTAAAATTGAAAATAAAAACAAAATACAAATATTTTCAATATTCTTTAAATAAAATACAACACTATTTTCAAAAAAATTACTGCATCAAATAATATATTTTATTTTCAAAGTTGTACACATACTTTAAAATAAATAGGATTATTTACTATTTACTATTTACTATTAAATAAATTTTTACCGTGTTATTTCATCCATCTTTTAACACTGTGTCAGTTTGACACCGAGGGACAGGTTCGGTACGTGAAATGAGGGACGTCTTTATAAATAACTTTGAAAGGAACAATTCACTGTGCCTGCACTTTCTAGTATTCCAATTTTCACGGAATCGAAGTTCAAACGCTATCAGAACGAGCATCGGTGACCTCGAAACTGTTATGCGCCCGGAGTAAGGAAGATTCGAGCGGTTTTCAACGAAGGTAGAATTTACAGAACGATGTCCTCGACTTCTCTTAGGCGAGTACACACATTCGTTCGGAGCTTTGTATTCAAATAGTAATGGTCATTATTAGCGGCCTTAGAGGCGGTTAAATTTAACCGCATTGAGAGGATAGAGGGAGGATCGCATCCTAGAATCTATCGGGTGATCGAAATGAAACATATTGTAAGCACTAGAACTATTTAAAACGCTAGAATTATTTTAACTTCCTCAAAACGTATTTTCGTTCCAGTTCGATCATTGGGAAGAATAGCCTCTAATTTTGCACTTATTATCCGAAGAAATGAAATTGTAGAAACATGCTTTCTGCCATTAAAAGTCTGTTAGTCTAAAAAATGTACTAAACACTAATAGATGTTCCATTAACAAAATTATAATCAATCTACATCTTGTATCTAATTCTCACTTTAAACCAACGAGTCCATTTTGGTCGATGAATATTTATCAGTCTACAGTAAAAAATATTTTTTCCCCGAAGAATAATACCTCGAAAGGCTCATTAATATTAACCGGAATTATACGGTAACTTTCATTGGCATTAATCTCAAAAATGAATCTCCGAAGAAGCTCGCCTTATCCTTTGTAACTCGACACGCTTTTCGCATACGTGAAAGACAAGTCTTTGTCTAGTCTGATTGTTATGTAGAGTGGAATTATGAAACGAAAAAATTAGAGCAAACGTTAAATACAAAATATATAGTACCTACTTCCTGCTTTGAACTTTCATTCGAAATTTCCGCTGCAACTTTATGGAACCCGAATGCTAGCAAATCTACAATGTGCGTATTAATAAAATATGAAACCGATCGTCGGATGCAGATAATACGATCGCGCATAATCGTTTCAGTTGCAGAACACTTCCGGCGAAGCCTGGAATATAAATATGCATTTCAACCTTATAGTGAAAAACGAACCAGTTGCACAACAACTATGGAATGATATAATAATTTTATTTTACATAACTATGTGACTATCGGGTGAGCATACATTTTTTGTGTAATCACTGCACAAGTATCTTGAGGTAGGTACTTATCTTGAGAGCAAATTATTAACATTTCTAAACCGCATAATTTTCATGGATAATGAAGCAGTAAAGAATCTAGATCGTATCAATATGCTACATTTTCTACGCACGGTATTAGTTATTACTAGAATACTCTTCCTTTTCTGCATTTATAGTATGCACGAGTTTGCAAAGTGCAAGGAAACGTGCACGTTAACATAAATTGCTAACGAATTTTCTAGTTGATGTACCCTTCAGATTTTTATAACATAATTAATGAATTATAATAACAAGTCACAAATAGATAGTATGACGAATATATGGGTGAAACACAAAACACTAAAAATATCAGAAGAATTTACGAATATTATTATTTTTATTTCAATTTAGAACTAATTTAAAAACAGAGATTCTTATCGCGATCTCCCGTTTCTTGAAATAAATGCAGAAGAATTCAATTTTGCATCGAGATTCGATGTATGATAACAAAATCCAGCTATTCTAAAGCAAAATAAATATTTATATACAATTAACAATACACATGCGAGATATATAGAAATAGGAATTAAATAGCCATAAAAATTAAATAAAATAATAAAAATATATTTTTCCAACCGTAAAAATCTAACACAAAGATTACAACTAGACTATAAAAAATGTTCGCATTGATTGCTGGACACAGGCGCCAAATAAAAATTGTAATCTTCATTTAATTATCCTATTAAGCTGATGTCCTTAACAATACGTTGATGTTCTTAAATATTTTTTAACATATCCACTGCTTTAACTTGTGCGTGTGCATTTTTGTCGTAAATGCATAGAATCAGTAATCTAATTATATCTATGAAGAAGTTTAATCAATATGCAGTACATTTTAAACTGTGGTGCCCAAGGTGGTTCGGAACCCACCTTATAAAAACTGTAGGTCCCGTCGCGAAATAATTCCTGAATAGGAGTTCCAAAAGCGACGTAAAATAAGGGAAAAAAATCAATATACAGTTAGTAAATTCCAAACGCTTATATCCAAAAGTGTCGTGGTCCAAAGTTTAGGTTCTGAACGAACCAAGGTCATTGAAAATAGAATGCCATCGTGCACAGATCACCCTGTATCCTCCACAGTTAGGCGACCACCCCGTTAAAAGCGTGGGCGCGTGAGACCTCGCACAATAACCTCGGCAATCGCCGTTGATCGTTCACCGATATCACGCACGAGCCACATTCTCCGCCCCCCTCCTCCTCCTCCTCTCTCTCTCTCTCTTCTGAGACGTCCGTGCACGGCCTTTTCGCCTAAGGGCGCGAGATAAGGCAGCAACCATCCGCGAAAAATAGCGAATCCTCTCGCCAGCTGGGGAGTGACCGCCTCAAACAGGCGCGAATGAATATATTACGTCCGCCAGGTGTGTATTAACGACGTGACCTGCCTCTCGCGAGCTGTTTTCCTATCGGTAAATACAGGGGGCAGCGCGGGATGAAACGCCGTGAAAAAGTTACGGAGCATTACTGTCACTGATGATGTATCAGTAAATAATGACGATACTGTGTCAATATTTGCGTATTTACTCGCGCGAGGCGGACGCTTCTGGTGGTTACGTTCATTCGAATCTTTAACATGTTTACCTACCCGACAGCCTGAAAAGTTGTACATTATAGATCCACGTGTACATATGCAGTGATACAGATGTTACCGCGATATGTTAATTGATTTGTCTCATCTGTTTCGTAGCCATTGCCAAATTCTAAAAAGTAAACAACAATGAACGAAACTGTATCGTAGTCAAAAGTATAGGACACCCTATGCTTCTTTATGTTTTGATATACAGTATTTTATCGATAATTGTCGCCAACACGGGTCTGCTCAGGGACAATTATCCGCCAGGGATACTATTCTTTGACTTTTGCCGAACGTAGCAAAAGGACAGTTGAGATCGAGAGGCCTCGCTCGCCGAGAAGTGTAAACATAACTAATCCAATGACAAAACTTCTTTATTTTTCATTATTTATTGGTGGGACTTTGACCAACATATTCGTGGCGTTTTTCTAATGAAAATGATACCAAATATGATATAATTCCAATTATATTTGCTTGAGTAATGAACGATGAAAGTTTTCGACGCAAAGAAGGACAGCGCATGGGAAAGAGACGCGGAGAGTAGCATCGCGTCGACACAGTTCAAAGAACTACCCATACGTTGTTCTTCCTTGTAAATATTCTTATATTTATTGTAAATACAATATTATCGGAATTATATCATATTTGGTGCGATTTTCATTAAAAAAATGCCACGAATATGTTGGTCAAAATCCCATCAAAAAATAATACAGAATAAAGAAGTTTTGTCATTGGATTAGTTAGGTCTCGCCGATATACCCGAGCCGTATGATGTCATACTTCTCGGCGACCGAGACCTCTCGAGCTTCTTGGCCCCTCAAGGGGGTAAACCCCGCAGGAGTGGGGATAGTTCTGGGACAATTATCGGCCAGATATTTGGGACATTTATCGATAAAATACTGTAATAGCTGACGAAAACATACATTTTAGTACGTCAGCTGCATACTGCATATATCGATAACCGTAAGCATACCGAAGATCGTATACAGTAGCCGTTTCTAAGAAATATTATGAAGGTGAACGTAAAAATTCCTGTCCTGAGATGGGCTAGCTAAACTGATAGGATATGTTTTTAAAAATATTCAGTTTTAAATATTCAATATTTTGCAGAGCCTCCTTCATCTTTTATTACAGAAATCATTCTTCTTGGTAGAGATTTATATAATCTTTTAATCTCTTTTTGTCTTAATTGGCACCATTCATGTGCAATGTTTTGTTTCAATTCGTCAATAGTTTGAAATTGTCGGCCGTTGGCATATACCGCTCTCGCAAGGTCTCCCCAGACATTTCCGATGATATTAAGATCCGGAAATCTTGATGGCCAGTATAAACCACGGTGTTTTTCACTTGGGAAAAATGCTTTCGCTATTTTACCAATGTGGTACGTTTTCTTCAGCTATTATATCAAAACATAAAGAAGCATAGGGTGTCCTACACTTTTGTCCCTGACTGTACCAACATCTACGTTCCTATAATTGAAAGTATGTTAGGCCATAGTTCGGGTAGCAGAGGCTCGGTTATACATACGTCCGCATACAACGAGAACTTGTTCCAAGAAACTTCCCACTTCAATTTGTCTACAAAACTTCGACAAAGCAAACAAGTGTCCGAGGTAATTCGAGGTCAGTAGATCCGGACCAACCTGGGTTCACACGTATACACGTATAGTTCCCGTAATCCATCGAGTTTCTCACCCGTGAGTGATTGCGTTCAACCCCATCTGATCGATAAATCGCTTTCACTTCAAACCCGAAGCTTTTCCAATCGATCTCGCGGCAACGGTTAACACCCAGCCATATCTCAGACTGATCTTTCTACAATACTTCAACCGTCCCGGACACATCTAGACCGACAGCACGTTCCACTGAACAAAATTGCAATTCCGTTCAGCATCGTGCAATCACTGTGATGACTGGCCGATCGATTTTGGATTTCCAACGTTACGGTACCCTCGTTAAGGTAGTCCGTCTGAAACCCGGACAATATGTAGGTACACTACTGTGCAACAGAAAGAAGCACCCGGTCATATTTAATAGAAAAGCGTAAAAAATCAAATAAGAACACAGTAAGTTTTGAAGAAGCATTCCGCTGTTTAATTGAATAGTTCTGAGAATATGTGTTATTGCGGATTGTCTAATATTGGGTTGGCAAGAAAGTAATTTCGGTATTTTAAGGTGAAATAAAACCGAATTTCTTTGTTCAAACGATGAACTTTAATCAATAAAACATTTTCTCATTTATTCTTTTTGGCAAAAGATCATCGAACAGAAGGGGAAATATCTTATTCGTTAAAGTTCATTGCTTGAATTAAAAAATTGGGCTCTATTTCACCTTAAAATACCGAATTCCTTTCTTGCCAACCCAATATTAGATAATCCGCAATAACACATATTCTCAGAACTATTCAATAAACAGCGGAATCCTTTTTCGAAACATACCGTGTTCTAATTTGATCCTTTACGCTTTTCTATTAAATATTGCCGGGCGCTTTTTTTTTTTGCACAGTAGCGTATATCCACGATCAGAAGGCACGAACTGAAGCGATATTACAAGGCGAGGGATTAAAAATCGCACGATCTGACACTATAAAAAAGAGGTTAAAAGAGACGCGATCTGACTCGACTTGGAATTCCACAGAGATTGTTGATAAAAATACACGATCGGAATCAACATCGCACAAGTGAACGGTTTACAATAACCAAGGGTGCGTCCGGCGGGGTTGCACGGAGAAAAATCACCGAATATCCTAAGCACGCGATCCGCGTTATCGGTTACGGTATCTCGGGTTCGGATCTCGATGAAACCGATCCGGTTCGTTATTTAATCGTGCAATTATCCCGATCAGTTGCCGCACCACCTGCGAACGCGCGTCGATGCTTGCGTTCGCCGGGATGGCGGCCGGGCCGCGACGGGCGGTCGAAAAACGGAACGCGTAGGGCGAGAGAGACCGGTGCAATGGTGAAATGTGCATCCGCGACGGCGCTATTAGATATCCGTTCGGTTTTGATCGATACCCGGCAATTTCGAGCGAGCCGGCCCCGGCCGGCCCGGCGCGCGAAGATACGGCCGTAATTCCAGGAATACGAGTGCATCGGTGTATAACGGAACGTGGTTGGAAACGAAATATCGCCCGGTCATGCGGATGGATCCACCGAGGGCAACCAGGGCCTCGATATCGACCGGGATACGATAATCGAGCAAGAGAGAGAGGACACGGACCAGTCGGCCAGCATATCGCACTTAGAATTCCTCAGGTTCGAACCGCTGTTAGAGCAACGCCGATAGAAAGCAACCGGCAATCGGGTTTCCATTGATAACGAAATTACGCTCGCGTTAAGGCAATTAGCGCCTGGGCTACACGCGGACGGGACGCCATGCCTGGTCTGTGTGCCGGGAATACTGTGATCGGGTTTACTCGTTTCCAGGATTGCAAGGAGCGGAATACGCCTTCTCATTTCTCGAGAATACAAACACGGGGGTTTTCAATAGTCAGAAACGCTAGATAAAAGATCGATCTAGGGCGCTATCTCCCTCAAAACTCCTATTTTTTCGTGTACGAGGCGTAATTTGCATTATTTGGCGGCGTAATTGCATTATTATCATTTCAATATAGATTGCTTAGAGCGTAGCGTTGCGAATGAAATAGTCGCGATTCCTATTACATTTCATTTTGATTGCTGCTTGAAGCAATATTTAAAGGATTCTATAAGAGTTTAAAGTTTGTATACGGAGCGACTGAATTTCGAATTACGAAATAATTGAAAATGCAATTTAATTGAATTACTTTATAATTCGTGGAGTAATTCATTTGTAATTCAACACAATTCTGATCTTGCAATACGAAAATTTGTATACTTTAAATTTTATTGAGGTCGCGAGACACCCCAGGTTACCATTGCAGGGACAAGTTAATTTTTACTGAAACTATAAAGTTATTCCCAAATCAAATGTTCAGACGGTCCACAGTATGCTGGACCAATTTACACTTGGTTTACAGTGACGTTTATTACCGAATTTTTGGCCCAACTAATTCCAATTTCTCCGAGCAGCGTGCCGATAAAGCGGTATCGAGCCGCCATTAAGGAGTGACAGACGGGAAGTCGTAAACGAGCGTTTTAGTGTCTCATAAAACATTGAAAAACTCGTTTCCATCGAGTAACTGTTGTTTCAGTTGCTCCGGATCCGCGGTTTAATTAGAACTATTTAAAACGACGCGAGGCCTCTTCGCTGCTCTTTGTCACTCGATTGCATCTCTAATGGTAACATGTTTCACGGAACAACTAGGCTGAAACATTCTAATGGCAGGAGCTCGACTCCGCGGTGCGAATGTTTTTATTCTTTCGGTTATGCACATTTAGAAAATGCGTTTCGTTTTCTAAAGCACGCCGATCGGTGAGATAGAAAGTATTCGTGGTGCCAAGAATTTGAATAAAATATCCATACAGAGGCAGATACTCTGCATTAATTATGCAGATCATTCCGGGTGACCAAGAGATTTATTGATTGATCTTTCTGAACGGAGAGCTACGATGATGGTACAGCGTTCCTCGGTTCGGTGTAACCGTATCGGCATAGAAAGACGTTATGTGGCACAAGAGTGGAGATGTCGGCGGCTTGGTCCGAACAACTAATTTCGTGGTAATTCATTAAAGACCGGTGGCACTTCTCGCGTCACTTTGGTCCTACCAGGAATGTTTAATCGGGACATTAGAGCCGAAAGTTTACGAAGACGGAACGTGTTCGAACGACGACGCACGAGTCTTATTCACTGATACGAGCAGACCTTACTTGAAAAATTTGTGATGCAAGATGTGATGAAAGATATGCAGGCTGTGCATAAATAAATAATACTCACTCTGTCCCATAATAATAGTAGCAGTTGATGAATTTAATTTGTCCCATATTGAACGCAACATTTATCATCAAAAAACTAGATTACACGAAACAATAAATCAAAAATGTTACTCCTCATTTTTATTTTGAGTGTTCAGATAGTCTCTGGATTTTTCAATAATTTCGTTTACTGCATTTTAAACTTGTAGGTAGGATTCCTTGACTGCGAAGCTTTGCTTTCTCTATATGCGTGGGCTTAAAATTCGCCATCGTTCTTCATTGCTTCCAGCATAACTTGTTTTTTTCTTATTTTTACAATAGGTCGATATTCAACTCAAATAAAAGAATTGATTTCGATCAGTTCTGAAGTTCTGAAGAGGTCCTGAATCGAAAATCGTATAACAATCCTTAACCCAGTCAGCAAAATCTGCTCGAGCAGATTAAGACCAAATGTCTGTAAGTATACTTTGCGAGCAAATGGCGGTCATTTTGGTGCTGAGACATGCTCAGAATTTAAGAATTAGATTATTTAATTTATATGTCGTGAAATCTCAGTGGGAACGAATAATATTCACGGATGAAAAGAAACTAAATTTGGATGGTCCAGATGGATACAAGTACTATTTCCATGATTTAAGAAAGTAACAAAGTATTTCGAGTCGTCGACAATATGGTGGCGGTACAGTAATAATATGGGGAGGAATCGGCTATAGAGGAAAAACGGAAATAAAATTGATTCAAGGCGGTATGAATCGTGCTGGCTATTTCCATTTAATTAGAGAGCAAATTGGAACATATGCTCGCAGAACTGCTGGCAGAAAATATATATTTCAGCAAGATAATGCAGCTGTGCATGCTGCTCGCCTAGTAAAAAATTATTTTCAAGCGGAAAATATAAAGGTTTTGAATTGGCATGCAAGGTCCCTTTACCTAAACATTATCGAGAACGTTTGGGGAAGACTGTCAAGAATATTATACGAAGGTGGAAAGCAGTACAGTACATTATCCGAATCGAAATCAGTAATTTTAGAAGCTTGGGATAGCATACATGAAAATGATATAAAAAATCTATATAGAAATTTACCAAGAAGAATGTTTGTACAACGTAAAGGGCAGTCCACGCGGTACTAAAACTGCCAAAAATTGTGTAATTTTGTTGAATTCTAATACTTCTCTTATTTTACATTCAAAGTGCCCACACTGAAAGTCAATTTTTGTAGAAATAACAAATGGTTTGAACGAGTTATTCAATTTTTAGTATATTATATAAAAGTTAGTACCTTATTTTGTTGTATATTCACTTTCTACGTGTATATATGTACAAATGAATTGCTAAAAACCTTGAGGTGCCTTATCATTTTCACCACCAATGTAGAACTAGATTCACCAGAAAGTGTTTCATTAAAATCGCCGACCACTGGGAGCTCTCCTTGTAAGTAAATGGTTCGCCATGAAGATACCGTATTAATTTGCACGGGTAACAATTCAATCGTCGAAACCGACTCTTTGATAGTATTATTAGCCGGGTCGAGTGGCGCGAATCAGCGAGGTCTGCGAATTTAAACAAATCGGATCCGTGCAATTTCCAATGCCGATCGGCGTACTTGAGAGACGAGGTTATCGGGGATCGTAAGTGGTACGGGATTATTCAGCGGAATAATACGATCGTCTCCCTTATTAAATTCGATCTATAGGCAAGCGGTCGCGCCGGCTCGCACGAGAAACAGTGCGAGCCGACCTTTTGACGCAACGGCTCTAGCTCCCAGGCACAAAAATATTAATGCAAGGCATTAGAAAGTTCCGTGCTCGCGAGATCCTCGCCGTCTGCACCGGCGAACACGGCCTGCACATGCACTGCACATGCACCGGCCGCAGTCCCGATCCAACAGTCGGTTTACATTCTTACCGGTGCATTTTTTTTTTCATTTCACCCCGACAACGCGACGCATCCACGTGCGTTCATACCTGCGTTTACCTGCGTTTAACTGCGCTCGACGCGGTCCCGCGAACTTCCGCTTCGGTTCAGGATTCGCGGCGCGCTCCCGCATACTTTCCAGGTGATCATTATCATTATTCGGGACATTTAGCTTGCAATGACAAAATAGAGACATTAGTAGTGGTTCCAGGAACGACCGCAAAATATTAGGCGAAGTAAAAAGTTTTTTTTTTTCCTTATTTTACGTCGCTTTTGGAACTCCTATTCAGGAGTTATTTCGCGACGGGACCTACAGTTTTTATAAGGTGGGTTCCGAACCACCTTGGGCACTACAGTTTAAATAGCACATGGAATTTCCAGAGGTGCAAGTCAAAAGTTCTGAGCGTTTTTCGCTTATATAACTAAAGCGAAAAACGCTCAGGACTTTTTACTTCACCTAATATTATTTGACACGCTCGAGTCGTAATACTTTTAACGCAGATGTCGGATGCATTTGCATAATTTTGCAAAGTATGTCGAAAATACTATTACATCTTTTAACCAATGCATCGAACAGATCAGCATTATTCATAAAAGTTATCAGTTACTTGATAATGTGTTTCACAAAAAGAATTGCAAAATCAATTTCTCTCAAACCGAGGATTTCATTTTAAGTCGCTTCAATGTTAACTGTCTGCTAAAAACGTATAAAAATTCATGGAAGCAGTCGGAATATATACAAACAAGTCTGCGAAGTTTCCCAAGGACAAGTCGTTTACTTCGTTCAAAAAAAATTCTGTGATTCTTCCCAAAATGAACACGTCATTTTAAATCTCCACAATGATAATTAGACTGCGGATTTTTATGCGGATACTTATGAAGAAACTGGCTGGGTGAAATATAAAACAGCAACCAAGTCATTAAGGGATGAAATCGATTTTTATTTCACTCCTGCTTTTCTCTAGCGAACTGCAGTCTAGTGATAATTCTCCAATTTTGTAAGAATTAATCGGCAGCAATAATTGCAATATAATTTAGCGCGAGACCGTAACGCCGGCGCGGATCACGAAGGTATTCGAGCGCGTGCATCGCAATTAGTTACTTATAAAAATAAATAATAGCTCGCGTTGGTATTCGATTGCAACAAGCTTCCGCTAACAATTAACGTCCGACATGGATACTGCCGGTTCACAAGGATTCCTCGGGACTCTTATTTTCGGTCGCCGGAGGCGCTGGTTTCCCGACAATTAAATTCCACCGGGATTTCTGGCGAAAAATCAAATTGCGGCTCCATGACTCGAGAAATCGCATCCTAGTTCTTGCCTGGCCGTGTAGCCGCGGCACGATTGCCGGCTAATCTCGCGCCGCTAACCGTTGAATTAGCAACAAAACGAGCCCGCGAGAAAATTGCACGCCTCCTCGCTCTTCGCGCAGTGCAAGGTCACCGGCCACGGGATCTTCCCTCGAAAGCGATCGTTTCATCCGAGATAGGTTACCCGTCGAGAACTATGGGACCGGAGACCTTTTCCTCGGATAAATCCAAACGCGTAATTACGCTGTGAACTTGCAAAATTCCCGTTTGACCAGTTATTTTATACTAGACCGCTCCGTTGCGACGCGCCATTCGCGGATTATACGCGCTTACGCGAAGACACGAGTGGGTCAAATTTAACCACCAACTGTTCAACCCTATCTTAACAATGCAGTGACTCTATTAAAATATATTTATTTATTCCAATTGTTTGATATAATTATTTATAAAATGCATCTCTATTTGTGACGCGCAATTCGCGGATTTTACGCGCTTACGCGAAGACACGAGTGGATCAAATTTAACCACCAACTGTTCAACCCTATCTTGAAAATGCAGTGACTCTATTAAAATATATTTATTTATTCCAATTGTTTGATATAATTATTTATAAAATTCATCTCTATTTGCGACGCGCAATTCGCGGATTATACGCGCTTACGCGAAGACACGAGTGGGTCAAATTTAACCACCAACTGTTCAACCCTATCTTAAAAAGGCAATGATTCTATTAAAATATATTTAATATCCATGTGTTATTTTCTTTCCTTCTCCAATTATTTAATATAATTATTTTTAAAATCATCTCTAATTATTTAAATTACACATGCTACAGAAATTAACTCTCACACGCTCTGCAGGGTGAGAATTCATTTATTTACTTGCATACTGTGAAATAATGGATCTCTTTCTATCTTTAAAATCTGACATTTTAAATGCAACATAATTTGTTGATTTCAAGTGTAGAACAAAAAGTGGTGAATTATTATCCTAGTCTCTTTTATGCAACTATTATTTAGATATTTTTTGTTTAAAAAAAAAGAAAATTTTTGTTGAAAGAAGGACCGAAGTTGGGCATGATTATAATCAATACATTTTACCAACAAATTTTATATATATAATACCAACAAACATCGTTGCGCTACAATGGCTACAAAATTGATTGCATTGACTCAGAAAATTCTTTGTGATAGAAATAAACTAAATATATGTAGTACTTTGTTGTTATATAAATCTATAATAAACCCATAATACCCGTGAATCTCCATTATACTTCATGATTTAGTCTGTGGTTCTTCATGCGAAGCTAGCGAAGATCTTCGACGCAGATAAAGCGTAAACTTTCACAGAACTTCATCCTGTTTTAAATGTCTTTTTGAACTTTCTTAACCGATTATAAAAATCGATTGGTGATTGATTCGAGATACGTATTCGGCAATTAATCTCTCCGTGATCAGTCGCTTCGAAAGGGTGCAATTACTCAGAATAAATGTCGTTGCCGCAACTACAAAAATCGGATTTCCCATGAGCACTCATAGTTCAACTGGTATCTTTAAGTGAGGACCAGGTGTGTCTGCAAACCGAAGTCAAATTAGAAAATCGTTATAATACCCCATAATTTACTTTGGGCATTAGTTTCCGCCGATTAATGGCGACTATTTATCATTACTCGAAGATTTAATGTTGCAGATGATTGCGCAGTTACGTAAATGATATATCTGGTATCATAATACGTCACTAACGCCGTGATTGTTACACGATCGTTTGAAAATATTGGCTGAAATGTTTTCTTTCTTTAAAATTGGCTCATTTATTTATTAACACTAAACCCGTCAAATGACCGATTCTAGATTTTTTATTTCGTGATTATTGATATTGTAAAGACGCTTTCGTGGTAAATTATTAAATAGATATTTCAAATATATTTAATCTTGCTATTTTTATAAGGCAACGTGTACCGGCTACTTGCAAAACTTGGTAGATTTAATGATAAATCTTTTCTATTAATTAAGTTAGGTTCTCTCTCTCTTTCTCTCTCTCCCTCTCCCTCTTTGAACTTATTTCATAGCGCAAGAAGGAATATAATCAGACGTATTCAACCGCATCATCTGTTGATATATACATACACATTATATATATATATGTAGTGCCACGTAATTGTCCTTGATAACGGTACTCGATGCGCGTGTAACGGGCTAACCTGATATATTATTGCTTTGTTCTTGGCCACGGGTGGGTCGACGCTATCGATAAATCGTTTAGAGTCACGCCGCCACCAATTATAAGCGTTACACGCCCCTGTTCAGCTTCATTTTCGCACCGATATCGCGATGGAATCCCGCTGTTCCGAGGGAACGCCTGAAAGGACGGCCATTCACCGCAAAATGGTCAACGAGACACTCGAAAATAGCCGGAAGGTAACCGATAACGAATCGCTATAAATCGCACCATCGCGTGGGCAACTATGTATTAATATTTTTCGCACGGAAATCTCTCGGCGAAATTTAGAACGGAATCAGAAATAACGGGTCCGCAAAATTAAGGGGATAGACCACCTTCACTATCCGAGGATATGCTGCTTGCGGAAATTTTTTTAAAGAATAATTAATAAGCGAGAAATTTTGATATTTTACGGTGATATTAACACGACTCTTAACTCTATTCTCCATTTTCTTCAGAACGAAATACTTAAAAATGGCGTAGCTATTCGCTGTTTCTGAAACGGCCTTCTATCGGTACATCGATGGATGGCCGCCGTTGATGGTAAAAATTGGAACGTCTGAAACATTTTTCCATTCTCAAACTGTTATAGAAGGACTTATCCAAGATAGAGTTGGAGTCGGGAATCGTCTAATCATTCATAACCTAAAAAATCTTTGAGATATCGAAAGAAATCCTACGCTACATTTCACAGTATAAATGCATAAAGATCTAGTTATGACGATACGATTCAGCTGATTATCAACAGCTCGAGCAGCGTCGCAAAAAGACAGTTCCGTGAAACGGTTTCGCGGTAAAGGAAGAGAAAGGTGGTGCTTCGGAAGTTGTGCGAACTGATCAGGAGCGAAGGCTTGAATTTTGACTTCTGGGAACGTCGTTTCCGTAATGATATGGTAGGCTTTACGAGCCACAAAAGAAGCCGTTTAATCTGCGAAAAAGAATTCGGCATCGTTGATTGACCATCCCCTTCACTTGAACTTGCTCGGCCGGCGAAAAACCTTTATAAAACCGATGTCGTGCGTGATCAAAATGTTCCAACGCATCAGAGATTAATTGCAGATCTCGGGAGCGTTAAATAGCGTTCACCATCTCCGCGGAGTAATTCCAGTAACAAGCTGTCAGTACCGCGAATTAAAGTAATTATAATGCGGGAACTCGGCCGGGTAATCGGCCTAACGAGCTTTTATCGGAGTAGAATCGGCCTAATCGAGTGTGCCAATGCGAGAAAAATATTCGAAGAAAGTAAAATGCATTTCTTCGAGCAGAGTTTCATCGTGCTTCTTGCATTTATAATACCCCCTGGAGTTCTTGCTGTTTCATTTCCATGCATTTTTATGGAAGTAATTGTTATGGCGCAACCACAGTTTGATGTATGAATTTACGACTATGGTTCTTGTGGATAGTAATCAAAGGAAGCGGAATATTCAACAATCGATCTTTAACGAGTGACTTATTAGTGGCGCTCAAAAATGTATCGGTTTGTAAATATTTTAGGTTTTTGCCATGAATCGAAACTTCTTCGCTTCGATGCATCTCGTGCCAACGTAGAAACGAATGGATCAACCGGAAACATGCTTCGATGGATTCCGCGACCGTCTCGTGGAGTTTGCCTGTAGCGAGGAACAACTACTAGTCTGAGCATAGAACTTGTGTTTATAGTGTTCGGTTAACAAAGAACTCAGCATTAAATTGGTGCAAAAATTTGATAGGAGCTGTTACTTTTATTTAGAAACATGAAAAACAAAAAAGAGGAAAAACAAGATTTAATGGAAGGATCTATATTCAGGAATGCAGTTGTTCGATGGAATGTTTCGCAAAAAAGTTAAGTGTTGGTAAATGCACATAAATAGCCAATCGATGAAAGTAATTGGTAATCGAGTCAATTATTAACCTGTCGAACACAATTATGCAGCTCCTTGACCATCCATCATCTTCAATGTATCAATTTTACTCTGAAGATCATGGTGAATCACTTTTTTCTCATTTCTTTCTCATTTCGTTTATAATTTGATGATTATTAGTTGCCTGAAGATTTTCAGGCTTGGGAGCCACATACATATATTTATTATATTGAAACTTTTTATTCGTAAGCTTCCTTTTTTCGCGAATTTAAATGTACAAGTATCTCTAGAACTTCTCAATGAAATTTCTTACAATTACTGTGTGAAATGTCAATAATCTGTCGATTTTAATTGACATTAATGACAAATATGAATAGATGAAACACAAAACAGTAATACATTTTTTAAATATTAGCAACACCGTTGTTATTTTCAATTTTCTAAAATTGTTTGAGAAAGAAATAAATATTTAGCTCCATTAATATAATAAATAAATATGTATACATATATATGTGTATATGTATTAAAGTAGAGTGTGCTAAAAATCCACAATCTGCTAAAAATTCTCAAATTATAAACGAAACGAAATTTTCATTAGAATCGCAATACGACATACAAAATTATCAAAATGTTCGATCGGTTAGAATCGAATCAGATTCGCCGCGCCGGGGGTCGTCGATTCGCTATCCATTTCTGCACGAGCGGAAAAATGACGGCTTTATTGCAAATAGCGGTACTCTGCATCGACGTCCAGTAAAATAAATAGAAAATTCACAGTTTCACTTTAATCGTTCACACCTGCGGCACACCGGCGCGGCATTCTAGTCGCTCACCTCCATAGCCAGCTAATCGCGATGCTCACTAAAGTTTTACTGGAGGAGATGTGTCCCTTTCTTGCTGCGAGTTAAGTAGAAAATTCATGTACGATGTAAATATATAGGCCAGCGGTTTTGCAGATGTTTATTTCTATCGAAAGTCCGTAAAGAACGACCAACGAAAGTTTTATTGCGCACGGTACATCTCCTTCCATTCATGTTGCGAGCACGAGAGCCTGCGGATTCATTTATTTATGCAGAAAATGGCCGCAACACGTTTCGCTGAAAACGTAATTGTTCACGCTGCTGGAAATAATTTACTGTGCGAAACTCGTAAATATATCGAACGGATTTCAATAACTCACGGAAGAAAGTGAATAAACGATTCCTGGGAGATTAACGTCTAATCTAAGCGTGTGCATGTCGGCGAGTATACGCCTGTAAGTGTCGACAGAGTTGCAATAAGTTCGCCAACTTTATTCTTGCCGATTCGTAGAACACTTCGGGGAGAGTGTGGCAAATTTAGATTGTTGCTCGAGAGGCCAATTAGATGAAACTTGAATCAATCTTATAGAAATAAACGTCTAGGAAACAAGAATACATATGTATACGCAGTATGTTCTACACTTATTTCTATGTTATAAGCAGCTTAGTTTCTACTATTGATATAATAGAAGTACTGCGAGTCTACATTTATCATACTTCCTCTTTTATTGCTAATCATATATCACATCACCTGAAAAGCTGATAATTAAATTTCCAATTACTGACCGGTTTAATAAGTGGACTGCTGAATACGTCAAAAACTGCTACATACCAGGTGCTTGCAAAAAGTGACGAATAGTAAATTTAACAAAGAAGTGATCTAGAATTTGATTAATTTTCTCCGCGCAGGAAGCGCGAAAAATGACGGTTGTTTCTTCAGCGAGCCACGGAGCAAGAGCAAAGTAGTCAATTAATGGAGACGTCGAACGGTCGAGGATTTTATTAAAGCTTCTCCGTGCAAGAAATTGAACTTGTTTCCCCAGCAAGAACAAAATAATAAATTAATGGAAGTATCAAATTTTCCGCGGTAGATCGTTCCTTTCTCGAGGAACGATCGTCCCGGAGGACCTGGCCTAGAAAGTTCTTGGAAACACGACTTTTACGATGATCGTTATCGTTTAATAGCAACAATTTTGTCAATACCGATAACCGGCGATGATCGGGAGCAATCTGGGCGAGTTCTCCGGAGCCAATTTTCGTGCGATAGCGAGCCAATAGCCGATCGACTAATTTCAGTTGGCAGATTCCGCCGATCCTTCCTGGAAACGATCGGCGATTCGTTAATGAACGTAAAACCCGATTTCCATGTCCGGCTACTTTGCTGAGACTACGAGTATAATTGGTCACGAGCGACGACATATTGATGGTATCACGTGCCCGCGGGTAGCCTGGTTCGCAAAATGCTACGTCACCGATCATTTTCTCCAGGCTTTCGAGCTACATTGTTCAGGAACGATCCGACGACGGCGGAAGTCGGCGAGCACAGGTGAAGCGTGGTCCAGAGAGGATAGTTGCTAACAAGAAGACCGATTTAATTAAAATAGCAACGCAGACATCGCTCGATCCCGCGAGCCATTCGTTTATCGATCTTGTTCGGCCCGCGATTCGATACACGCCAGTAATTAGTACTTTCCCAAGATGTACTCGTTCAATATTCAGTAATGATAAAATCGCAATTAGATTTTCATGCGAACTGGAATTCTGCGAAACAGGTGTGAATTTTTTTTTGTTTTACGAAGTCGCGCCGGAGTCGGCGCCATTTTTGCTCGCGTCGGCGCGCTGTGGAAATTGCTGCTGCCGTTTAGTCTACTTTTTATTATTATGCTTTCTCATAGTTATTTATTTATTTTCATTAACTGCGAGGCCATTAGGGACCACATGATTTACACATTGTACATTCCACTAAGGTAAGAAATTCTGACTTCTTTCTTCTTCTGATGTTGCGTCAGTATGGTAGCCATTTTGGTTCTCGTACTTTTCACTTGGGTAAGGAATTGTTAATCCTTTCTTCTTCTGATGTTGCGTTAGTGTGGTAGCCATTTTGGCTCGTATTGGCACACTATATGAATTAGGTAGTGTTGTAATTTAATCTGTTTTAGATTCATTAGTATTTTGTACTGTATTTGCCACTTGGGAAAGAAACTAGGACTCGTTTTTCTTGCGGTGTTGCGCCGGATTGGCAGCCATTTTGGCTTGCAGTGGCGCGCTACTTAAAATAGACTGCAACGTAATCCGTTCTAGATTAATAAGGAGATTGCTGATCGTGATGCAAAATTCCTTGATTAATTTTAATAAGCTGAAACTAATATTTAATTAGTATTTTTGTGTTTCTCACTTTAATCCGAAAGAATTTGTGAATTCTTCTTTCTTCCGATGTTGCGTTGGCAACCATTTTGGGTCACGTTGGCGCGCTATTTAAATTAAATCTTACCACAATCTAATGTACAATTAATAATCTTTTCGTACCATATTTCTTCCTTAGGTAAGAAACTTGTTCGAAAAGTTTGTTGAGAATTATTTTCGCCGAGCAACGAAAAAATGACGGATTGACGTTTGATAGTTTGTTCGAGTTTTGAACGTGTTTGAAACGAGGAACGCGCACAGGTGTGTAATTTCAGTAATTGATCGACACAGAAACTTTTGTTCTACTTTCCGAGGTTCGAGCCGATGAAAATCGGAATATTTTTTCGAGATTCGTGCCGTGTATCGAAAGTAAATGCGAAACACTGAGTAGGCGGTCTGCTATTTTAGCACGGGGCGAAAGCGGCACATTCTACAGCAGTTTTTTTCAGGATTAGAAATCCGAATAAGACTATTCATCATGCTACATTGATCATTAGCGACGCGGCGCTGTCGCGTCAGATGAGATTCTTCAGCCATTTACGTTGCTACTGAGGACTTCCAGTTTATTATTCATATTCTTCGGTGTATCAACCACTTTTCTTCCTGGTTCGAAAAGTTCATATGAACACTATAAGTGAAACACATTTATTATTCGAAGGAGACGCTTTTAGTGTTGATTCATTTATTCAATTCTCTGCGATGGAATTTTAATAGAGGTTTCAAAATAGTTTCAAATCGACGAATATCTTAGAAAAACATACGTGTTAGGAATAAAAACCTGTTTCGTGGTTTTATTATTTATTTATAAGGGTTATAATCTTCTTCCTGTTTGTACAATCATTTGTTTGCTGTCGTTGTGTCTAAATAATCAACATAAATTTAAAGTGGCCACACACCGTGCATGTTGTGTATAATTAAAAGAAAATTGAGAAAGAGAATCTAAACGCTCAATTATTTACTTCATCAGATTTTCATTAGTACTCATTAGTAAGTTCGCATGGCTCAGCGAGAAAGCACATCATCTAAACGATAGTCCCGAGTTCGAATCCCGCCAACTGCATTAGTACTCAGTTTTACCTATACATGATCGTAAGGAAATAATATAATTTTCCTGCAAAATGTGGGCGGTTCAGAATCGAAATATAATTAACATTAAAGATAAACTGGATTTCTTCCTCAGATTTTCATTTTTAGTATTCACGTTTGTCTATATACGATCGCAAGCAAAAAATGGTTATTAAGAGAAATCCATACGTTAAGGTATGTATGCTCTGCTACAGGTAATTAAAAGAAAAACCTGTCTCGAACTTTGCTACCTGGTATTAATTAGAACCGGCAGCTTTCCACGTTGGTTCTTCAACATTTGAAGAAGTAGTAGAACTGAATATTTACTCGCGTAGATCGTGTGATGCGTCATAATTAGTCGGGAAAGATAGTTCCAATTAGAAAAATTATTAGAATAGACTAAACCCGCCTTACTTCATAGTCAAGTTTGAAGTCAGCATCACCACGTGAAACCTGTCTAACTGCACGATTACTACAGAATATTTCATTTTGATATTATTGTATTTGTTGTAACAACGGTAGGTCCAGCGGCAAAAAATTGATCACTTTTCTGATTTCGGTTTCATAACTATTGTGGTACGGCATATCAGTTTCGGTATCTGCTAATATAATAGCGATAATAGTATAATACTGGTTATAAATCTGTGCTTAGAAATATTTTGGAAATTGTAATAGATCTTATTATTAGACTGCGAATGTTTATGCATTTTCCAATTTTTGTAGAGAAATTTTAAGAAAGTGGAACTAAAGAAACTCCTATTTTTAATGGGAATAACTTTTGTAGATCCAAGACAAATAAAAATAGTACAAAATTCTATCGAATTTTATATTCCAGCCTTTTTTGAAAATTTTCATAAGCAATATAGTAAATGCATAGCGATCCGCAGTCTACTTATTATAATAAATCTTATTATAATTATAGGGAAACCGAAAGAATTACCGGTAAATATTGAGTATCAAATTCTGAGTATAAAAGTGTTGACCTTCATATGACCTAAATCTAATAGTTAACGAGATATTATCGAAACTATTTTCTTTCTTCTTTGGAAAAATACATTTAATACATTTTTACTGAAAATTCGATAGTCAATCGAATCATGATACAGAAAGTAGTCCTTTCCATTTAAAAAAATCAAGGTGACCTTCACCTAGCCTTGGAGTGTCCACCGGTAAAAATAAAAGCCCCACCGCATGATGTCCCCCTCGGTAGTGAACAACATTCATCTCAAACATTTTTGCGTACAATCAATATTTCTGGAGATATTCGTCTGTAACACTTTATAATGTTCACCCTGTATATATTTTTTAAGCACGAGTATTTCATATCAAATTAATAGCAAAATTCAGAGCTTTCCAATGATATACAGTTCAAAAGGAACGGCCACTGAGAGTTACGAAACAAAAGGTCGCGAATTTAGTTGCCAACCTAATATAAATAAAAAAGATAAAATATTGACCAAAAAAATAAACTAATAAACCGGTTCTCGAAAACATACGAGCCCTGATCGGCCGTAGTTTGCCCTTATTGCGACTCGGGTGAAATCGAAGCGCCGCGCCGGGTCTGGCCGGAGATCTATGATCCCTAAATGGCGTTTGATCCGGTCCGCGGCTTGTATAGCAGTTTACCGCGGTGTCTAATTGCGCTGAAAGCGATGATGAAGTGGACACTCGAGGGTCCCGGGTGAATTACGAGCAACGGGTCAAAGTGGGACCGAGAGGCGAAACGGCCGAACCCACCACCGCGCCGAGGATCGAATCGCGGATCACTGCTATCATGGGAGGATGATCGTGGATCGGATAGATCACGGAATACGCCGACGGTGCACCGAGCGAACGACCCGGAGAAGAATTGATCGCGGGACAACTACATAGAAATAATCAGGTGACGGGACAGATGAATCGCCGGGCAAATAAATCGCGGGAGGGGAGATCGATAGATCACGGGACAGTTGAATCGCCGGACGATTGAATCACGAGCCAACTGGATTATAAATCGATTGATGAGGGGACCGGTCCGTTGTGGAATAATTAAGCGTCGGGATTGACTGGTCCGGAGACATTGAGCTGTTCGGAATCTTCTGCAATTGTTCACACTGATGAAGCTCTGTTCACACCGAAGCGACATAGAGCAACTTTCTGTCGCCTCTTGTTGCCCTATTCTTCGTCTATTCGGTAAAAATGGTGACTTTTTCAAGATGCTGTTACGATTTTAACGAAATACGAAATTGAATCATTCGAGGATCAATATTGACATACGGACTACACATCTAATTCCTGAAGTTGCAGACGTATACATTAATTAGAAATGTACTCTGAAGGATTAATAACTAAAAAGAAGACTTTCGAGGCTCCAGTAATTGGTCGAATTACTCCATCTTCGAAAAGCAAGGTGCAATTAATAGCTGAATGGAGCTTTATGGTACTACTAACAATAAGTCGCAATACTGTGTGCAAAAACGCCAGAACACAAGAGGATTTTTATCAGCTTTCTTCGAAAAACAATATTACAAAATATAAACAAATGGCACAAATATTCTCTTGATTAAAAGCACAGAGATAATGTGAGTAAATAAAGTAAATAAAATGTCTAGAATAAAAAGAATAAATGGAATAAATAGCGCAGCTAGATTTAAAAGAAAAATCAGTGGAAGAAGACGACAACGTGCAGACGCGAGTTGAGAGTCTCGATGCAGGGAATAAAATTTTACAAAAATTTAAAAATCGCAGCGGCGAAGGTAAACCAGATTTCCACTCGTATTACAAACCATACAATTATTAACCAATAAATCAGGCCGAATTGCGTAAAATCTGACAAATTGCCAGAGATTCCAGCGCGCAATGAGAATCCGCTTGCGGCGTCGTTGCAACGAAACCGTGGCTGGAAACGGCAATTTGTCTGTATTTACGGAAACTCTTACGGAGCCTGCGTTGCGAGTAGGTTCACGATCGTTCGCGAGCTAATTTGCACGTATGAATGAAGAGAGGTGTGCGCGCCAGCGCAGCGCAGCGGCCGAAACGTTCCCATCCCGTTGCGATCGTTCGGCAAGACGGTCTGGCCGAGGAGGAAAACTAATTACTCGCCGATGATCGCACGAAATACTTTCCCCTTTGGAGTTTCCGGTTATCAATCGATCGGTTCTGCATGGAAGACACGGACGGATTCCGAGCGGTATCTAACAACGTTGAAAAGCGGGGCGCTCAGAGAGCATAACCGATGGAAATTACGCGTTCGCAGCGCGCGGCGCAGCGCAGCGCTGCGTCCCGGTAAAAAGCATCGGTTTGCTACAGTGTTTCAACGGGCGTAATGAAGACGATTTCCTACCATCGCGCTAATGCTCCGACCGGCAGTGGTTATGGGAGCATTCGGCTTCGTTAAAAGCAATAATTACCTCTTAATGAAAGAAGAAGCGCACGAACTCGAGGAGAGCCCGGCCGGAAAAGCGTAGGCCCGACTTCGCTCGATTTCTTTCCGCCCCGCAAAGTCAACACACCACTTCTGGAGCCTACCTGTAATTATTTGGTAATTTGTATCATTAGCTCGCAAAGTGTACCAGGTTGATCCGCAAGCTCTTACGATCTTCAACATTTTGTTGCTCTCCGTCTGTTCGGACTATGCTCTTAATTTTCGCGGAGATAAAACTTCTAGGTTTTTATAATGTCGGTATTAAGTTATGCACGGTTTATGATGCATAATAAATGCACTTGTAGATTAGTGCTGGATGTTGTTAAATTAGGTTTCTCGTTGGGGGTTTCTCTTGATTATCATTTCAAAGTATTCGAATCGATCGAGATAAGTCGAACAGATCGAACTAGAAATTGTTTGGAGTTTCATCATTTTTTGTGATTTAACTGGCGAAATATTTAATGAGTTTGAAGGTACTGTTGTGTTGTTCTTGCCTGGTTGATTTCAAATTTTGATATAATCTCCTTCTACCCCCATTTTTATCATTCATTTTCATTCAAAACTGTACAATTCATGGTATTTGATACTCTGCTATTTTATTTAAAAACGAAAGTAAAAATACAATATTTATCCACAAGACTTGTATAATAAGAAAAAGAATTTTGCAAAAGAATATAATAACTTCAGACCTTAACTATTTACTACCGTCAGTTACATAACAGTACCTCAATAATCAAATTTCCATAAATGACTCAACAAGGATAACAATTTTATGCATAATCCGATAAGTTTCCTTCATTAACGTAATCCAATAACTTCTCTTAATATTACAATTTAAAATGGTTAAGCTTGAATTAAAATTTGAATTAAAATGAAGCGATTAGACTAGGATTCATACTGTTCTCAAAAATGAGTAGCTGTAATTTAACACAGTAAACAGATTAAAAGAATTTAAAAGTATCAAAGTAATACTATTTTCGACCTATTAAAACTATTGAAGAGAGCAAGAAATTATTGCTTCTATGAAATTATGGTATAACTCCAAGAAATTGTATTCCATATAGCCCCTGTATCTTGCAACTATAATAATTCAGGTAATTTCAAATTCATGTGTAGAGTAGAAACGGGTTACAGTGGCGTTCACCATTAAATTTTCTAGGTTCGGCTTGAATGTTTAAATTATTTTAATTTTGTGCGAACGTTCCGAGTGCATCCTTCGGCGCCTTGTGTGTTAAAGTGAATTTCGAAAGTCCATTAAAGGGGTTGAGTGGCGAGTAAAATGCGAGGACACGAAGGAAAGGTAAAAGTAGTGAATAGGTATTGCCACGGGTGTCCAGCGGATCTCGAGGCAGCAAAGTGTGACCGTCGTGGCCGCTATCGATTCCGCCTCGCGTTCCTTCCGATTGTTCGGGCCAGTTCATGCCTGGTATCGGGACGGGGCCTTGTACAATGGGACACCGTTGTGTCGTCGTTACCGGGCCAGTTACTCTTCCATTACCGTCTCTGTTATTGTTGTTATTACTACTATTATTCGTATTGTGAACGGTTCCTATTAACGATCGAAATCGGCGCGGCGCGTTGAGTCACGCTGACCGCCATTGGCGTCGTTGCATTCTGCAGACAAAAGTGCCTTGTTTGAATAGAAAAAAATGGAAAATATTTTATTCAAAGTATAAACATAATTACATTGCGGATTTTATGCAAAAACATTTATAGAATTTACAAATAGCGTTACACTACCTTCCATGTAACTCTGTCTTACAATCAGAGTCGGCAGATTAATACTTGTTCCCCCACTCTATCTTCCCCTTCTACGACGCTATTCCCCACCCTTCCGTCGTGGTCCGGTCACGTGACGAATCGACCAAAAACGGTCGTTTTTCCACTCCGCTTCTCCCCTTCCAATACCCCATTCCAGCACCATAAGCATGCTCCAACACCCCCCACTAAGACCGTAGACTGGTCACGTATTAATCTGGGTATCAGAGAGGGTGTAAACTGTATTCCCCTCGGTTTCCCCGATCTGGCGATCAGGGTTATCATATTCCGCGCGGGCCTGGCTCCTTATCCCTGCGCCCCTCGCCCTGCCGCGCCACGGAGCCCGCATTTGCTTCTCCCACTCTTCCCACTAACGCTGACGCGTACGACTCGTGTTTGCTCCACGTGGTACGCGTCAGCGTTAGTGGGAAGAGTGGGGGAAGCAAAGGCGGGCTCCGTGGCGCAGCTGGGCGAGGGGCGCAGGGTGAGGGGCCTGGCCCGCGCGGAATATGGTAACCCTGCTGGCGACACTGAGAGAAGCTAACTTTTTCCCCTCAATCTGTGCTCCCTCCACTCATCGACTCTGTTTACAATGAGTGCAGGCAGTCTGTTATAGAATCTAACAACCAATCTGGCAACTATTATAGAATCTAACCTTTATAGAATCGCTAAATTTTCCCATCTGTATCCGCTGGGTACTGTTGCATCGATTTACAGCTTTGCAATAATTGTTCATGTTAGAAATTTCAAGTAATCGTCTATAAAATTGTGCGTATATTTTGGTTGCCTGCGGGAGGTTATGAAATCGTGCTCGTTACCACGCGATTGGATCAAAGAAATGCTCTAATCGCGCAAACATCCGCCGTTTGATAATTTATGTTTAACATTGCACATAATATTTGCATATTATTGGATACAGATTTTAGCCGGTGATCTCAAACGCAGGAATCTCTTTTGCAACCGGAAGCTGCATGTATCGATTGTGCAATCTCGTTGATCGGTAATCTCGTTTATAACTTAATAAATTTCTGTTATCGCTTTTGAAATGTTCGTTGCAAATTCAGATTAATTAACCTTATTAACAGCGGGTTAGCAGCCGATTAATTTCCCGATTTCTGAAAATCGCAGATGAAAAATTGTCGATAATTTACTAAACATGAATCGTACAACCATGAGTCCGGAATCATTTGGAAGCTGAAGCCTCTACTTTGGCAAAGTGTTCATTTTCCTCTAGACTATTTTTACACGATGTAGCAGGTGGAAAACTCTCAAGGTCAATTTTTCAAATTTAATCGTCCCCAGAAACTTACAAAAATTTTTATCGTAAATAAAACTGCCACAGATTTCAAGATGGAAGCCTCCTCTTTAGACTCAAAATACGAGCAACATGTTCGTGTAAAGTGTAAAGCATACCTCTTATTCAAAGCTCGATAAAAACCTCTAATGAAAATCGTAAATCGAGTTTTAAGCACTCGTTGTAAAGGGAAAACTTCAGCCTTGAAATCTATGTTGGTTTCAGTCACGAGAAAAATTTTTCAACGTTTTCACAGATGTTTCAATTTGTAACATTTGGAACCAAGAGAATGTCTTCAGATTCCCAATCGCTGTTTCATGCAGCAATATCTTCGATAAACATGCACGATGGACGGCAAAAGAACGATCACTTTTTACGGAACTATCACAATTTAAGTATAGGCTATTTTTCGAGAATCGGGTATTCAGTGTTCGAACATCTTCTTGGGCCCATTGTAGCACAGGGTTAGGTGGTAACAAAGGTGGTAAAGACCACGTGAAATAGTGAAATATGATGTTCACGATGGAAGCAGAAGTTGCGAAAGAGCGACGCCAATGGATGATGCGGCCGCTAGCATCGAAGGTATCGCATGCTATGCTTATGGAAACGAACGGATTAGAAGAGATCTAGTAGATCTACTCATTCCTGCGGACGGTCCGATTCTCAGGCGTGGCTGAGCAAACACAAAAGAGGCATCGTGACGCGGAATAAATGGGCGCAGAGACAAACCTCCTTCCGGTTCAACGGAGAAACATAAGAAGCGCTCCCGCGACTTCTGATAGAACACGAACGATTTAGGTTTATGCACCGCTGATCGCTTAAACGCTCGTTTCTATCGGCGCGGCGGAACGAAGTCATCGTCATCTGTGGCGTCATCGTCCGATCCGCTTGATCTTTGTTCAACCGACGACAGAGAGCTCCCCGTGGCAACAGTTTGATCATTTGTTCGACGGACGATGAACCCAATTTTTTTCAGCGAAATGGATGCTGATAGATTCCTCGCTGTCTCCAGAGTCGGCAGATGAGAGGAGGGAGCACGATTCGAAGGGGAAAAATCGACAAGTGAAACATTAAGACATCGCTTTCTTATACGATTAAAAATAGTACGGATTAAATAAATGAATGCTTATTGGAATAAACCGGAAGTTCGATCGATACACTAACAAAGAGAACACAGCGCTTTCAATGGACACGCTGACTGAAAGGTCACAAAATCAGCGTCTGCACTAATAAATTCAACAGGACTAAACAATTGATACCATCACCGAGAAATTCTCGACTGAAACAAGAATAAAACCGGAGTATCGAAAGGTTATCAAGGTGAAATCAGTGTTTCATTTACTCGTTGGGTTCAACTTGGAAACCTCCATTTACATTCCATTCGTGGTTTGAATTACGTTTCAGATTTAAATCTTGTGATTTAAAAATCATCATTATCCCCATATGGTATTTAATACCATGCAATTGTCTGGCAATACCGTCCATGAAGGATCGTATCTTAATACCGTCGGCATCAAAATCTCTTGAATCAGACTTTCCAAATATTTATATAAACGGAGACGACTATTGAACTGCGAATTATATAAATATTCTTTTATTTTTATTCGGCCTCACCTTCATCCAAGAAAGGAAATTTATTAAAGTTTAATAAGATCCTTCTTTCAATTTGAGATAAATAAAAATTGTAGTACAAGGATCTATATCCATAAATTGCATAAATATCCACAAATTAATATTTTAGACATTTGCTATTATTTTTAATATACAATTAGGAACTATTCTTTCTTCCATCTCGCATCAATTTGGTGACTGATTGATCCAAGATTGGGGAACAATTTTCCCACCAGCAATTTTCATTTTTGACAGTACACTGTCCTACGTTCTCACTGCGCCATTACTCCCCACGAGCTCATTGGAATGCATTTGTCGAATTTTTTGCTCCGAAGTTACTTTTGCCTTCCGTGTCACTGTCAACAGAGCGTCGGGGCCGGGTTCGATACCGCATTCTCGATTGATCGCGCTTTCGTTTGCACTCAGCACGGTGCGACGGTGCAGCCATGTCCCCGGGGCATTGGCAATGCTGATTTATCGAGGCACAGAGTGTCGCATTCACCCGGGAATTAAGCATATCCTCGTGATCGCACCGTTATCGCGTGGCATCGGCGACCGCGCCCATTCACCACAAAAATCGGTTGTTCACGTGGGGTGCATCGTGCACCTGTCGTAAGACGGTTGCACCGATAAGACACGGTTAAATCGTAGCGGTATTATTTGCATCGGTGCTTCGGAGCATACAAGGTGAACCTGAAATCCTGACTTAACACTCATCCAACACGATCAATCGATGAAATCGATCGAATCGTTGCCACGTCAAAAGTATTACTCTTGTGTAATCGATTTTCGTCGGGCTCTTCCCGACATCGAAATTTGTAGTATATTGTGCATAAACGATTAATCTGATTCCGGAATGCAAATGCGCAATGTGTTACAATGTATGTAGTAAAATATACCAGAATATACTCGAATATACACGGTTAGTCACCTAACGTTGCCACCTAAAACATCTTTGTTGTTTTTAAAGCCTAAGTATGAAGTCTAGAAACAAGGGGCTTCGAAAATTAGTGAGTGATTAACGAGTAGACTGCGAAGTTTTAATGGTTAATGCAAAATAATAATGTTCTGTGTCTGTTATACAGGGTGTCCCGAAATTCCTTCAACAGCCGGAAATGGGAGGTTCCTGAGATCATTCGAAGCAACATTTTCCTTTGCAAAAATGTTATCAACGGCTTTGTTTAGGAGTCATTAACGAAAAACACGGACCAATCAGAGCGCGATCAAGACGCGAGTTGGCACAGTCAGCCAATAGACAGTTGGCGCGCCGACTAGACTGTGCCAACTCGCGTCTTGATCGCGCTCTGATTGGTTCGTGTTTTTCGTTAATAACTCCTAAACAAAGCCGTTGATAACATTTTTACAAAGGAAAATGTTGCTTAAAATAACGTCAGGAATTTTCGGCTGTTGAAGGAATTTTGGGACACCCTGTATAGACTAAGAGCTACAGTAATCGCTCCTTCGTTGTCCTGAATCGTGGGCACGATCGTTGTCCAGTGCCTACCCACTCCACTGCCTGTCAACGAGAGGATTAGGCCTGCGTGGATCTGCTCGCCAGATGTGTCCCAGGACTGTATAGACCCGCGCAGAACGGAGAACAATAGGAAAGGAATATGGCAAGGAAATACGGAGTTTTTTAAAGCCAGACAGTTGACTGCTTTTGACTGCGAATGCTTTTCTTTGTCATTTAACTAGCCGTTTCACTGAAGACGCAGTCGTAAATCAAAAATAGTGTCCGGGCACGGTCGTTGTCCGCTCAAACCCCCGGCCTTTGGACAACGAAGGAGCTTTTACTGTACTTAGAAAGTTTATACATGCATGGGTAGTTATAGTCACTGAATTCCTAGTTGTAGGTGTTTGAAAAAGGGTGCTTCCATTTTAAAAAATGAAGGTGACCTTGATATCTCTAAACAAAATCACATAAAAACAAAAATATTTTTGGTATTAGACGCAGCGTTTCTTCGGAAAGGTTTAGAAGAAATCCGCATTCGAAAAAGTCCATTTGTTCAAAAGTTGTGACGTCATTAATGACCAAAGACAACTTTTTCGCCATCTTTTGGGCACATTTCTGCTTATAACTTTTGGATTTGTTATTGCACATGGACAAAGTCGCGAGCACAGCTAGCGATTGCAGCTAGTGATATTAAAATATACTACAACTAGAATATATTGAAGATACTAGACTATACTGAAATATCTAGAGCTAGTGTCGCATCCAGACGAAAAAGTCCGAGCGTTCAAGGCGCGGACGCACGGTCGGAAAGGTTGAACAGATTGAATATTATTATGGTTCTTAACGATAATGCTCTGTGTTACTTCGTAGTGGATTCCTCGCGCTATAAAACACGCATACCCGCGGACTATAATTTTCAATTATAGCGTAGACATTGATGGCCGAGCGTCGGTGCCGCGCCGCATCATTTCGAACACTAGCCATTCGAACCTGAACGCGGAACATCTCGAAGTCCATTCAAGCAGAGAGGCTGAAGTTCGTCCGAGATTAGCGTATCGACATAACAAATGAACACAAAGAAGATAGCAGAAAACAGTACTTCAGAGCAAGAACGAAGACGAAAAAAAGAACATGTAAGTGGAACAGCCGGGGTTAGTGGTGAATGAAGATAACTGGACTATTGTTCTCCGCCGAATCATTTATCAAGGTTTATTACTTTCATTTGTAAAGACGATCAGGTGTACCGTTCCTCCTAAATGATTACACAAAGTGAAGCTTGATAGCGCTACCTACGATTTTAAACTGGCACAATGTAATGGATATCATTAATTTGTGCGAGGCTTTGTCGCAAATTCGTATGTCTACAGATTTATTAGCAGATGCTTGTAGATGTGAAATATTTATATTTTTCTTCTTTGAAAGAAATTCATTTCTATTTAAATTCTACTTTCATTTAAGAAAACGAAGAAAAAATACAAAATTTATCCACAAGATTACGGAAAATTAAATTAAGAAAAAGTTAACGTAGCCTCAGACCTGAACTATTGATTACCATTAGTTATAAATTCGTATTTTTTGTTGCAAATTCGTATGTCCATAGATTTATTATTAGATATCTATGTATAGATGTGAAAGCTGAAGTTCAGACATCATGTCGACTATGAATAAAAATGTTAGCGACATCACGAAAGTCTAATAAAAGCATATTTTATTACAAGTTTCTTTTTATTCGTTTCTTTTATATAAAATGGACATTTTGCATTAAGAAGAAAATAAAGTTTCCGAAGCTTCTGCTATTAGCAGTACCATTACTGAGCTATTAACGTGCTTTCCGATAATAAAACCGTGAATGTAGCTCGTCTAACTCTTCGACAAGGACATTATAGATCCAGAATGATTTGATAACGACGATGATTTTCTCCGCGCGCGCGTTTCCCAGCTCGAATTGCCTGTTAAATTTCGTTCGGAATTGACAGTCGAGCACTTGACCCCGAGCGTTATAAGTTAAGACAAGTCTCTGAGAGGCTGATCGTCTCTCTGGGCGATGAATTTTTGCGTGGAACGAGGCTAGATTTAGCTGCTGACAGGACGCGAATAGCCGCTTGTTCCCGTCTCGAATAGCTTCCATTGACTCCGTCTTATTTATGAGCGCGCGTCGAGTTTTGCCCGTTGTGACACAAGGATGAAATATTATATATCGACGGCCGGACCCTGTGGGCGGCTCGACGGGAATTCATATGAGGTTACGGTCTTTTGACGTGTCCTATTTTGCTCTGACAGAAGGACGCTTAAGTGTCGCGAGACTAGACGAACGAGCATAGTGATCGTTGCGACTGCCTTTTATCCCCCTTGTTTTATATCAAACAACCAATAAACTCCGCTGGAAAAATGAAAAATTCCTTTCGTCGCGTGTACGCTGAGGTATCGAAACTGTTCGAACAATCGAACACGCCATTGTGAACGAGAAAATGAAGTGGCCGTATAGCGTTCGCGCTGTACCACCCGTTGAAGTCGCACGGTGTAGTGTTCTCACCAGGCGTCGAAGTCACTGGAACGACGTAAGCGGTAATGCGAGTTTTCTAGATCTTACTGTGCGAATGCGAGTGCTATTTACTGGGAAATTTTATACACCGTTCAGACTCGCTTCTGTTTATTTCTTTGGAAGAAATGAATTAACACGTTCCAGCATCTGTTTCGTTGCTTACCTTCCTTGTTCGAAAGTTTTATTAAATGCAACGTACCCAATTCTGAATTATTAAAACGGTTCAGCAGAAGAAAGTCACAGATTCTTTGAAAATTATGCATTCTACTATGACTTTAAACAACGAAGTGCAGAAAATTAATTTTACTGTTTTTAAGTGAACTGTCCGATTATGGATGTCACATATTTGTGACGGTGCTAGCGACATGTTCAGCTAACTAAGCCCCCCAATCTAATTCCTAAAGTTGAAGAAAGTACTTCTAAATTGTAATGTAGTTTCCAAAAAGGTACTTAAGATCAGTCTGAAATTTATTTCTGCAGTATTTCTGTAGTGCTATCTTTCATGTCCCATCAATTGCGTGACATAATATAAATAAAATATAATATAGTAAAAATGCAAATACTAAGCAGTTCTAAAAGCAATTAGGTTTACGAAGCTCTCTATGGTGAAAATAATGCTCGATTGTCTCTGTGTTCTCTCTTCCTTCCACTTCGAGATCGTGTTACATCCGATGGTTGTTCCCGCGCGAATGCGAATCGGCCGAAAACTTTCGAGCCGATCGAACAATGAGTCATTTGTTCTCACTAATCGGCTGGATGCCGATTTGTTAAGTTAACGAGCCGGCCGCGGCTCGGCGGCCGGACCCTGAAAATCCCCGTTGACGTTGAATTAGAGCCCAGCCGATTCGCCATAATGGCGATAGGCGCGGCCCGATTTAGTAGGGAACGCGCGAATATCGAGGGAGCACCCGCGCGATCGAGCAAACGATCTACAGGCCGATCTACAGGAAAGAAGGAACCTTTCCGCCGTAATTTCCGTGACCCCGGCGCACCGGCGTTCAGGTCAGATCGATAAATCACTGTCAGGTTACAGCGATTCGTCCATTGATAACGGGACGCGGATGCGAACAAGAAAGTCTGTCCGTTGAATGGCGACCGGACGTTTTCGTGGCTCGAGATTTCTACCGAAGGATTCCCCGGATACTCTTTCGGGCCATCCCGCTGAAATCATCGACAGGATCATCCGGGAATTTCGACAGAGTCCTCTGGACAATGAGCTTCGTGTTCGACGAGGATTTTTGACAATTTGGGCTCTTATTAAATGCTCTGTATTGAAATAAAAGAATGAAGAAGAAAATATTGTATAAAAAATATGAGACAATTCTTTTTGCTACAAAATGTTAGGTTTAATACAACTGTGAGTTTCTTCATCTTAACGGAAGATGAACAGAATTCCTCGTTCCGGACAGCGTTATCTTCCTTAATCCCGGCGCTGAAACTTTATTTGATCCTAGAAAGCGTTGTTTCAGATGGAACGCGATGATAGAGCGGCCAGTTAACGAGAGTGAAATGAAACGCGGAACGGAATAACAAAGTGAAATGGAATTTCAGATGGGCAGAAGGTGCGAGATAAGAAACGAAAGAATATGATTAATGGAAGATGCAAAATGGAGTCGGAAATCATGTAAACGAGTGTGTTATTTATTAAGTGGAACAAAGGAAGCACCGAGAGGCAACGAACCTCCAAACTGCTGTTCCACAGAACGAGCATCCATTCAGACAATTTTGTTGATGACAAATATATTTTGGAAATAATATTTCTATACAGTTCGAGCTGGCTCAAGTTATTCGAAGCCTTCGAATAAAAAAGTTATCTATTGTATTATTCGTCGAATAAATTTTCGACGAATAAAATTATTTAAATATCGATTCGAATAAAAGATACTCTTTTATTCGAACGTTCAAATAACGAATAGAAATTTTTTATCTTTTATTCGAATCGCTATGTAATTAATTTTTTATCAAAAAAATGCCCAACTCTGCTATACATATTAGTATCATTAAATAAAATGAATACTCAAGAAATTACTAATAACATTTATAAGTACATTAAAACAGTTTATTCGTCATATCCTTTGATCGTCAATGTCAAGAAGAATCTACAGAGTAAACTTTCACAAACAAATAACCAATAATTACGGACGAAATCAATTTTGCACTACCAACAAACGTTTCCTCTCCATAATATTTGAACCACCATGAAGAATCGGAAAGTATCAATTTCCTGTTTGATAATCATATAAGAAGAAACCTAAAAACTGATTTGGTGTTCTTGAATGGCACTAGCATTCATTCCGGTTACCACCGGAAACAAGTTATGGTCGAAAGAAATAGAATGTAAACATAGGTGTGGTGCGAAGTATAACTACATGTATGCAGTCATATGGAGTGCAGGAAATAGAGCATAAGGTACCAAGGATTATGCTCAATAATTTTCAAGACTGGAAGATAGAGAACAAATATCAGTTTGAGCTTGAAACTTGTACTTTCCAAAGGTTTCTTTCTAAAATTTCATTTATCTTGCGTCTTTTTCAATAGTTCAATTCTAATTATCGCACAAAAATTTATTGAAACCATTTAAACCTGTTCATGCTAATTTAGAAACCACTGTAGTCGCTTACGACCCAAATGTTGTACTAGGAATAAGAGAAATCTGATTAAAAGATCTGGAAAACATTGCGAAATAAAGTTGTAAATTAAACAACGTCAATTTGCAAGCTTAATAGGTAGCCGAAGTCAGCCAAGTGTCACTGTAGCAGTGCGATCATTTAAAAAGGGCACTGTTTTAATGGCACCCATCGGTCCCGGTGACAGTGCTTCTCCCGGAAAAAAAGGTCGAAAATGTGCGTCGCGGAGCCAGGGACCTCTTAATTGAAGCTTGTCTCGCCACTTAATCGTGGCACGAAAGATATCATTACCAAAGAATAAGCTGTCCGTCATCGACAAGGACGGGACAAGCATCAAACAAGGGGGTTATCCGAGGGGGGAAGACGCATCTTCTGCGAGTGGCAGAGCATGGTCCAATTACCCGTCGAGCTCCTCGGAGAGTTCCGAGCTGATGCGCCCGGCTAATTGTCCCGTGCCGCTGGAGGTTGCAATTACAGCCGAAAAGGGGGAGACAAAACTGGGGAAACGGACAACGCGTTTCCCGGTTGGCCAGCTAACACAAAGTGACTTTCAACAGAAAGTCTACGCTGGCGAGTGCAGCCGTCGACTTTCTCATGAAATTCACGGTTACCCTTTTCGCGCTTAGTAGGACAAAATATATCGGAAGCAGAAGAAGCGTCGGTGTACGCCCCTGGCCATTGGGTGCCTCCTCGGCGAGGGGCCTCCTTTTGCCGTGGCGAATACACGCAGCAAGACAGAGCGGAGGGATCGCGATCTCTCGCTCTCTCGATTCTCGTTAAAGTAGGTCTCGGGAGCGAAGGAAACGCGAGAAGGAACGAGCAGGACGAACGAGGACGACGCGAGCCGAGAGACGGGATAGACAGCGGCGCGCGGGAGCCAGCAAAAACGACAAAAACAGGGACCTGACAAAAATGCTGGGAACGTATGCCAGCCAGAGAGAAAGACGAGGAGGGCCTCTCCCGCCGGCGCTTCCTCTTCGTCCGACCGTGACCAATAACCGTCGCAATCGTCCTGAGATTAACAAGCGCACCTGTTTCGCCAGATGTAGAACCACGGACGAGGAAATCGCCGCTTTTCACGGTTTTCCGGCGAGACGTGCCCTCGAACGCGAGAAACGCGGTCCGCGCTTTCCTTTTGTCAAGGAAACCGGGTCTCCGACGCTCCTGCAACTTCTTCAGCTTCTATTACGGATCTCTTAGACACAGGCATCGAAAGAGTTATGGTATTTTGGATTAGGTTCTCTTTAAAATGTAAAACTTGTTTGGTGGTCTTTTCACACAATATTGTTTATAAATTAGAGATTGTTATCGATCGTAAGGAGTTTAAGAAATTCTACACTAAATAGCTATCTTGTAGTAAACTCAAACGTTCGATTCGGATATGAATCTGTCGTCCTGAGACCACGTTTGCTATAGAAAGTGTTCTATTAGAATATTATTTATACATTCACTGTGTATATTTACTGCCGCATGAAATACATCGCACCCTTGTGACAAAAGTTGTTGAAGCAGTGGATGGAATGTTTATAAACGAACGATGTATTTAACAAAACATATTAGATGTAACACAAACGATGTTCAATTCACAATTGACAAGGTATACATCTTTTTATTTCGTTCACTTCATACATTTTTCCTCACTCATTATGTTTCTTTCCGATTCTCGCCACACATATCCACACAAAAATGACACAAGTCAAAAAACTATGTTCTTGAGAAACAGCGAAAAGTGGTTTCTAACATAATAGAATACTCTGTAGAGGTGTCAAAACGATATTGATCGTGTCAAAAGTCAACGAGATACAGAAATAATTTTCAATTATCCAAGAAATGAGCCGATAGTGCTCGCGCTACATATAAAACCGCGCGTTGAAATCTCCCGGCATAGTGTTCTCGCCACGCATCGAAGTCACCGTGAACTGTAATGCGAGTTTTCTATATTTTACTGCGTGAATGCCAGCGCAGCTAATTGAGGAATTTACATCTTGCCTTCCTGTATGGTTGTTGATATTTATTGGTCTTTTTTAAATTCACTTTTGTTTATTTGTCCGCGAGAAATGACGTGTATACATATTCATGGGCGAGTCTTTTCCGAGTTTCTCTTAAATTTAAGCAATTTCACTTTTCTGTGATCGCGAATAATCTCTAAAGGAATCGTCTTAAAAGATATTTTCACAAATATTCGAGTCTAATTACTAAACTGCGGATTTTATGCATTTATGACAAAAACGAGTAGGTGTAATTTAAAACAGTGAAAAAATTGGAAGAATTTAAAAATAGTATTATATTATTCTCAACCTGCTAAACATAATAGGGATGAAAATAAATTTCTAATTCACTCCAATTTGTTGCAATTCAGATAAGAAATGTTTATTTTGCATAAAGATACGCAGCGTACTAATCACGAAACTTTGTGCGCAAGTAGAGTAAGTCATCCGTAATACAAGATTATCCTCGCAAGGCGCAGCATATTTATAAATAATATGTGTTACATACGATGATAGGCAAACTACTGATATGCTTTAATGTCCGGATTCCGGATATACCATATTAACGCTTTGCTTACTGGTCGCCTATTAATAAGTTTCGCGATAATTGTGGTATGTCGAACAGTCGAATTATTTCCTTTTCGCACTTTACATCAGGAATTCTGTCATTTTCCAGATGCAAGATAAAGTATAATTACTAGATCGTGAAAGCACGATTTAATTGATTTACATGAAATTTCATAAAGAATATTAATATTTCGCATTTGCGGTTATACATATGAAGCGGTCCTTTCAAATATGGTCAAGACATGAAGGATTAAATAATCATTTTACTTAAAATGTTAAAAAATGTTCTTTTTATATGGTTTAAAGAACGATGCTTCTAGAAAGCTGTTTAACATTACATTCTCTACTTGATTGCTCGCAGCAATTTGATAAAAAAATTTGTTATCATCGTTAAAACATCAAGAGAAGTGCACGTACAAATTTGCTGGCAAAATCTTTCATAGTTTCAAAGTAAAAAAATGTCAAAATAAGCCAGAGGGGGTCGAATATCAAAATTGCACTTTATACACTTCATCGTTCACAGCAATCTCCATTTTGACTGTGCACTCTTAAAAAAATGTGTGAGCACGGTCAAAACAACAATATAAGTGCTCGTCAAAATTGTTTAGCAAAGAGTTTCGTAATTTCAAAGTAAAAAAATGTCAAAGTAAGCCACAGCGAGGCAAGTAACAGTACTGTACCTTCTACGCTTGATTGCTCGCAGCCACCTCCATTTCGATTTTCCGCCGATAAAAACATTCGCGGGCACAGTTAAAGCGATAAAAACACGCATAAAAATCCGCTTGCAAGAAGTTTCGTAATCCCAAGGTGAAAAAATGTCAAAAGTCTAAAAAGGGAAGAGTCCGAAAACTCATCAGACGAGGATTAACTATCGGTCATAAATTGATAATCGCGATTCGACGAAGAATAATGATCGTTCGATGCCCTTCCCGAACCAGTTCGACTCGTCAGCGACTCGTCTACGAATTCGAATGTCTCGTTTTTTCTCGACAGTCCCGTTCTCTATGCTTCCTCGTTGGCTGCGGAATGTCAGCGGCTGTTGATCGAGACGCTTGCGAGACGAAACGGCTTAATAACGAGACGCGAGACGGACATTTGCAACGTTCTGCGCGTACCGGCTTTCGAGGATTGCCTTATCGGAGGCCGGCGATAAGGTAGCGCCGATATCTGCACGCTCTTATTCGGGCCAATTAAGCTTGCAAAGTGACGGCGCGGCCGCGAATCACTTCTTGCCCGGCGCTCTTAATTACCAGCGAGGCTGTCGCGTCTTGCGTTTATTCGAGCTGAAACAAATTTATAAGAAGCTCGTATGCGTCGAGCTCTAATTACTCGAATGCCATTAGGGAACGCGATTTCTGTCCTATTCGCACCGCGCCTCGGCGGTTAGTTCTCCATCTTTTCGTCGCGATCGCGATCGTCGAACCTCGCGATTATGATCGACGCAGCCACGGCCTTGCGCCGCAATGATTTCTAATTGTTGGCATCCGATCGGAAAGTTCACCGATCGATCATTCTGCTTTCTTTATGGACGTGTTTGCACTTTCACGTCATCCTTTTTCTCGACCGACGTTCGGGATCGTTGATCGAGCCTGCTAAATTGATCCACTATGTTCTAAATCTAACACTGATCTGTAGATTGTGGACTTCGTGCGTTTATGGCACATAGAGTAGGTGGAACACAAAATGGTAGAAGTAGAATAAACATTTTACAATACAAACGAAATACAAACTTATTTTTTTCTTAATGTGCTTGACAGGCTGAAAATAATATTACAGTATTTTTAAAATCTTTTAATGTTTTTACTGTTTTAAATTGCATCTATTCAGTTTTGTGATGAATGCATAAACTTCGCTATCTGCTAATTATTGCTGATGACTTGACTCAGTGAATTTTTATATTACACATAGATGTTTATGATTATGTCCGTGTTTGATTGCACTTTGTAGCTCCACCGATCTAGCAAAAACTCGTACTACTTGACCATCGATGTGGTTAAACAATGCAAAATTGTCCTCTACAATTTTCTTCTATCTGCAAAAAGAAGAAAGTTACAGTCCGGCCTAGATACACCCTGTGTAACTATAGCACATGGGAATGCGCACTTAATGAAGGATCCCCGGCGAGGCGGCCGATGACGCAACGCGAGATCAACGCCGATCCCGATTCAGGATCCGCAGGAAACGCCGCGCCGTCGTCGTTCTCTAATGACAGGACAAAAGCGGGCCGAATGAGTTACAGTTACGCGGACACGCAACGATGCCGCACTAAAATTTAATTGCGGCCGCCGAAAATTGTGGCCCCCGGGTCCGGGTCTCCGGGTTCCCGGACCGTTAGCGCCCGTGAAAGAATCGCATAAAACGAGGAAGTCACCGGAGACGCGACCACGATCGGCAGGGGATTCGTTTCTTAATCCGCCGGTGAATCTCTCCGCTCCCCGAATTCTCATGCAAACGGTCCCGTTAGTCTTCCTCTTCTTCTTCTTCCCCTTCTCGTCCTCCTCCCTGCCCCCCCGACCGCCAGGATTCTATGCGAATTTCCTCCATTGTTCGCGAATTCGTTCGACGCCGGAACAACCATGCGCCCGTAACTCGGTTCCGTCTTGCATCGATCGTGCCCGATTTTAGCACGTTGCGTTGTGCAGTGTACAATACAAATATGTACTCCATTTTGCAAATACTCCAACTCATTTTAGTATAGTTCTGTAGTTCTGCATAATTTCTGAGATATGTATGCATGTAGATCTTAAATACATTTCAACATGAAATTTTTGATTCTCCAGATTGGGCGATATTCAACCTATTGTAATATCGTCAAAAACAATTATACAGCAACAAATTTTGTCTCATTTTACAGCTTGAAGTCTCTATTTTTTCCACCCGTCGGTTATGTGTATCGAAGAAATTTTTCTATGATACAGCGACTGGGAAACTAAAGACACTTCCTTGGGCCAGAATGTTGCGGATTGAGACGTCTGTGGAAACGTTGAAAAATTGTTCTCGTCACGGAAACCACCGCAGAAGGCCGAAGCTTCTACAGCGAGTGCTTAAAAGTTGATCTACGATTTTTTCTAGTCGATTTATTGAGTTTCGAATGACAGGAGCACCGCAATCTTTGCGGTAAAACAGCAAAAAAAAATCGAAGTGAAAAAGGTGAAAAGAGAAAATTGAATCTACAACCTTGCAATAGATTCATCCGGAAAAAATTTTTTTGCTGCTTCTACAGACGATTCAGTTTGTAACTTTCTCGACAAAAATCGTGTCCTTGGTTTTTCACCGGACTTATCATGCACGAATATCCCAGACAAAATGATCGATTTTCTGCGAAAGAAGAAGCTTCCAGCTTCAAAATGAGTCGTGATTTATTATTGTACTATTTTGTTAACGCAATTATCAATTTCTTTTTGGATCCACTGGAAATATAGAAAAGAAATTTCAATAGAAAACCAATGAAGTCCAACAAAACATGGCGGACTCCTTAATTCAATCAACGTGGCATTTCCTGTCGTTTTCCCTCGTCCCGACGCTGCGTCGCGATACATTCGCGGGATTCCAGCAGCTCGTTGGAAATGTTCTCCATTCTTGTGCGGCTCCCGATCGAAAATGAAATGTCAAGGGCTTCATTTGCAATTTGATTCCGCCGATGAAACTTTCATTAAACCGTGCAATTACGCGTGCCTCCGCGTTCCGAGTCTCCCATACATACAGTTCCCTCGATTTCGCAACGATCGACATTCGAACTCTATGGAAATCGTGCACGCGCGCCGCGAATCTTTTTGAAAGTGATCGAGGGTGAAACGGCTGAAGACCGCGCTTGTAACTGAATACAACACGGTGAAACGTGCATCAATCCTTCCGGTATTCTTGACGTTTCGCGGGTTCAATTTTTGCCGAACTTTTCCACGCAACGTGAACCGCGAGGACCTTGAGGAAATCCTTTTGCGTTTCTCGTCGAGTCGAAATCAGGAACGGTGAAAACCCTATTCTTCACTCGTTCCGAGGTGAAATCGGCGCCTATTGCTTCCCTGTTTGATTATGGCGATGTCTGTGATGTCCAGTGACGTCCGAGACTGTCGATCTTTGTGCAAATTTCACGATTTTTATCGTTAGACTGCGGATTCATGCATTTATGACGAAAACGGTGAAATCGAGAACTGTAAAGGTGTCAGAAAAATTATCGTCGACTTGTTAAAATTGTTGTAAGAAGAAATGCATGTTTATTTTTATTTAGCTTCCGTTCCTTCCAATTAACTTGGATTATGAAAATTGATTTTACATATTCTTGTATGTATATGTATATTAAAAGATTTTCGTTCTTAAATAAATTGAAATCAATTTTTATTTTCCAGAAAAATCCGTCGAAACATATCTCTATGCAAAATGAAATTGTTGTGCATCGATTGCGAGACGCAGGAGCCGAGTAAAAATTATTAATAATTTGAATATGCTGAAACTAATTCTTAAATTCCTACTTCTACTCTTGCAAATTGCACTTACTCATTTTTTTCATAAATTTATAAAATCGTTAGCCTAGTCATGGGACCATCTTTCCAGTTTTAATAATAGCAAACTAAAATATCTAAGTATGTGTCGTCGTGTATGTACATGTAGAATTGTCTGTACGAAAAGCTGTCAGTTGTCAATAATTCTATTGTTACTATTTAAACTTTTTCAATGGAATATATTTTCCCTGAATCTCGATTGATTGTTGAAAATTCGACTTTTGACCCGTTCTAAGGTGAAATCAGCGACTTCCCCATTTAATGATGCTAATGTCCAGCGAGTCGATCTTCGTGCAAAGTCACGTTTCCAGGGACTAGGAGGTGAAGTCATGAATTGGAGAAAAGTTTATTACCCGAATGAACATGTTCGTTGGATAAAGGAATGCCTTTCCCGACCAAGTTGGGCAGGTTTAAGCCTCTGCCAAGCGATTCTGTAGATAGTCTATAACCCAAGAAGAATACTAAATTAGTGTTCGGCTTTGTTGAGATTTCTACTTTGATGCACTTTATATACTGGCTTCTGCTATAAACACACAACAATATTCCGTTTACTAATCGAACGACCACTCTACGAAAATGACTGTCCAGACGCATACGCGCCTTCTATGTACTTGGTTCATTCTTCTCGCGTAGTGAACACAGAGAATGATAGGAATTCGCACGAAATTCCATCATCGCGAAATGACCGAAACGACAAGGAAAGTCGACTTCAAATCGTGTTGAAACCTGACTGCTTGTGATACGCTTTTTCCCAATGTTATAAATGCCGAAGAATTTGGAGCATTTAGCTTCCGTACGTTATTGTATTCGAATACTTCAGAAGTGAAATTCTTTTTGAAGATATTCGCTGCGATCACAAATACCGATGGGAAAGAGCAATGTTTTATTCGATTTATAAGATCACTATTATCGGTGAAATATGATAGTGGAAAATGTTTCTCGGACGTTTAATCGATTCCAAATTATTCCGTCAAGTTTTGAATGCTTGAAATGCATGCGAATGTTTTACGTAGTCTCAAACGAAACCGGATGTCGCAACGAGAATCTCATTCTCAATTCTTTCAAAAACCGTTTGTTTCGCGAAAAAAGGTAATACGAGATAAAAGGTGCAGTCTGTCCAGATCTGCTGGTTTTGTTTCACATATTTTTCGATATAGTTAATAATTTAGGAGATATTCGAGAATAATGAACTTGCGAGAATTTAATTAATTATTTTAATGTTGAAAGGCCCGATTGAGCTCAAACTTGGCACAGATTTTTTTTATTAATTGGAACAATCTGTCACAAAAAATATTTCGAAAAAAATTTTCTGCAATAGTAGACAATTCTCTAGTGGGAATAAATTGAATATAGCATATCACTTTATTTAGATAAAAGAGGTTGCGAGCAAAATGTCAACTGGTGCTATTGATTTAGTGACAAAAGCGTATGCTATGATTTTTCGGTAAAGAATGAAGTTCTACATCAAGTAACGGTATTACTTGACGACTTATAATTACATTGTATTCAATTATTTCTTAATTCGAAATTCAGTCGCTCGATTCAATTAAATTACAATGTAATTTGTAATTCTGGTCTCTTATCCAATTAAATTACACTGTAATTCGATTTTACAACTGAACTACAATGACAAACTACAGTGTAATTATGAATTACAAATAAGAAAAATAAGTGTGGTGAAAAAAGAGAAAGATTAGTATCAGTGACGAACATGGTGATCATGATGCACATTATTCATAAATTCATATTGTGTGCTCTGAAATAAACTTGCTTATTACGTTCGTTTCAGAAAAGAAATATAAATTATCGAAAGGCAATAACATTCTTCGTGTGGCACTCATCACTTATGCGGACATACTCACTGATGGAAATTGTCAGCAAGTTTTCAATTAGTTTTAATGAACACTCTTCGTTCAAACATCTTACTACTGATAAGAACTAAATTTTAAATGCTTTCGGCGCACTGGTTCGATCAAGTATGCTACATACACTATTTGCAAATTTTCAGCAAATCTCTATTTCAACGTTTCGATCGCTATAGTGCCATAGCGTCAACACGTGTCTCATCAAAATTCATAACATGAAATATTATTTTATATTACACTAAGCAAGTAAGTAGCATCTGTCCTAAATTAAATTTAAGTCACATAGTTAATATAATTAGAAAAATACAACATTTATTATTATTTTATAGACGCATTTCTTAAAATTTCTTGAGAATGATCTAAAGAAAGCTCGAAACGTTGAAATAGAGGTTTGGTGAAAATTTGAAAATAGTGTATGTAGCATACTTGATCGAACCAGTGCGCCGAAAGCATTTAAAATTTAGTTCTTAACAACAATATACGATCGATATAATCAACACATTTATCTTACCCCTGAGATTGCTGCATTTTGGAAGGTTGGTCATCAGGGCAAAACAAAACATCCTCCTAAACTTAAACATAAAATTAAGTTGTCTGTGAATGCAAGATAGAAGAAACACGGATAAAAAATGAAAGATGTTTTCACATTAAGCGAGTAGTGTACACATTGAGTAATTTACATTATATTGCATTTGTTGCAATTCGCGTAATTAGCAATTAAATTAAGTGAAAGGTTCAAATAGTCTAATGCAATTACAATGTATTTAAATTAGCACAACTCTGTATGACTCTCAGGCCGCCACGCCGCGCCGTATGATCTACATATTGATTTTCGTTATGAATTATAAAATCCTCAGTCTGATAAAAGGCAGATCATATCAGATCACGATACTCAGAAAGAGGGAATAGCTGGAGGAACGCCTTTAATCCGCAGAGCTCCTCAATTAGTCAAATGCTAACGGCGCTGCGTGCGTAAGAGGATCAGCTAAATCCCGTCATTAAACCGCGACCAGAAAAGAGGTCTGGTCTCGTAGCCAGCATTGGGGTCTCGGCAAAGAGTTTGACTGGTCTCGCGTGTGTTCAGGCTAGCTCGTACACAGAGGAACCAACCGGCCAGCAACTGTAAAATACACCCAAACCCGAAGGCCGTCCACCTTGCGCTTATACCGGGTGTCCTGTGTAACCGGTCTCGTTCCGGTCCCCGGCGATCGTTATCGAATTAACGTTAATGCCTTTACGTAACCACCCGACGAGCTAAAGTGCCGTGAATATTTATAAACTCAAGCACATTTTCTGCATTATTTCTTCAATACTTTCCACTGACCGAGAGACCACTGAACGAGCACACGTTTGTGATAAGGTGTTCGAGATTTTATATCGAATCAATTTTTCCACTTGTTGCTACATTTTATGTGCCGAATGTTACAACACGATCTTATTAGGTTTGTGAATAGCTATAAACTCGGTTGCTTCTCAAAGCTCATTGATACTGGCACCTTCCAATGGTCATCGTCAGCGGACAGCGGATCTTTATGAAAAATAAAAATTGTTTTTACTTCAGTTACACGACATAGGAACCTAACAGAGGTTTATCTCTATGTTTCGTAGTTTTATTAAGTCGTAAAGAATACGTTGTAATTTTCAAATTCTTTTAATCTTTCTACTGTAATAAAATGTACTAGTGAAAGAATTCATTTTTATTATATAGTGTTTTCATTGACATTACTTTCCGTCGTACTGTAATTATGGAAAGTTTTGTTTAAATAAGATGATTATATCATTTTTATAGGGCGATATTGGCTGTACGTCTGTTAAGAGATTCGGCTGCGATAATCACACATTTTTAAAAAATGAAAAGCAGACTGAACGACTATGTAGGAATTCAAAGTAGAATAGTTCAGAAAAACAGTTACCAGATAAAATTGTATCCATGAAATGTCCAAGCTTTTCAATACGGTATAAAGTATGAAGATTCACAGTCCAATCTCGAATGTTCAAATTGTCCGAAGTGCAAGTAACAATTTTAAGTAGAAACTTACTTTTGCAGAATTCTTCTATCATTGGGTCAGCCTTCAAACATCCGAAGAGCGCGTCTAAACCCCTCAAAGTATCGTCTGCAAAACGAATATCCATCAGTAATTAATAACGGAGTACCGAGCTGTTAATTGGCAGCGAGCAGCAGCCGCAGGTATCTGGGCCATCCGCTTGGGTCGTACGGTTGGCTGACCGTATCGCATAAAAGTGGCATTATTTAAATGAAGTCTATAAATGAAATTAACAGGTCTCAAGCTCGTTTCAAATCCGACGTCTGTCCGTTCGAAGACAATACTAGTTAACTTCGTGTTTATTTAAAGGCATCCAATTTTAAAGCGAAGTAGTTGGAATGTTTCAAAAAGCACACGGAGAAATCAAAATTTCGAAGGTGTTAAAACTCCGAACAGAGAGCAAAAAACATATCAGAAACTACATCGCCGAATTGTACGACTCTCTAAACGCGGTAGAGCCTCGTTCGTTGCACAAAATGGCGCCGAAAACGCGTGCAACGAACGAGGTCTGATTCTCGAGAAATTGACGATATTGAACCTGCTATAATTTCGTCAAAAGTAATCGTACAACAATAAACTTAGACTTATTTTAAAGCTTAGAGATTCTACTTTGGCACACCTCATTATTCATTTCCCTCTGCCATATTTGTACACGACGCAACAGATGAGAAACTAAAGACCCATTTCCCCTGAAAAATCCTATAAATTGGAACGCCTGTAAAAAACAGTATAACATTTTTTTCGTGAATGAGTCTACCACGGGTTTATAGATTGAAGCCCTCCCTTTACAATGATATCTTAGAAATCGATCTACGATTCTTTTCCACTGTTTTATCTAACATGGAGCACCATGTCCGGTGGTGTACCTCATAATTATGAACGATAAAAAATTGCAATTACAATAACCGCAAAATAAATCGTACTGCGAGACACACATGCAAATCATTCGAATCTTCTGCCCTTCTAGGAAATAATAAATGATAAAGAAGCCCCACTCGTGGTAACATAAAATAAATCGTAGACTTTATATTAGTCATTCCTATTTCGAGCCGCACTCAAAACGGCTCAATCATCCCGGAACGTCCAGCAAAACGACAGCTCAATAAAGCCAACCAAAAGTTGACCTCGCTCGTCGTCGAAAGGAAGAAGACCCTCGGTGTCAGAGATCGCCGACTTCAAAAAAGCCGACATTTTATCTACAATGACACACTGTCAGGCCGCAAAGCCGGCTAGTCGCTTGCACATTTGCTGAACGGACCTTTTCATCATCGTCAGTGGCCGTGTCGAAAAGTCTGACCCCCTGATCGGCACCCTGGCAATAAATCCCGCTGTCAGAAGGAGGCGCGTGCCATTCTTCGTCCCATTTCCGTCGCCCGGACGCATCCTGCCGTGAAAATGATGGCACGCGATCACCGAACGATCAATCAATTCGCGAAATACTCGTTCCTAATTTTTTCACTCTTTCTTTGGCCCCACCCCCACTCGCCCCCTCTCTCTCTCTCACACCCTTCTTTCTATTTATTTTTTCGTATCTTCCGGTCGTTCATCCTCCGGCAGCACGAGGCGCGGTATCGACGCGACGGCCGCACAATACGCCTAGAAAGTGTGTCAGAGGTGTACGTTTCAATTCTCTCCGAAGATTTTTCGCGGCGAGCCGTTGCTGCATAGGCCGCGGAACAGGTGATTAATAGCACTCCCTGTTTCGCAGTAACGAGCATTGAACGCGACGTAATGCGTGACCGCGCGCATAATCGATCTCCAAAGCAGATATCGGGATCGGTTCCCCCGCTGAACAAGATCGAACCTTGAATATTCATTATTAGCCGGCCCGGTAGCCGCCGCTTCCTCGACTTCCCTGGAAATCGCGGTCGTGGGAAGCCGACGACAAGATCGTTACACCCTTGTGCCCCGATCTCTCCTCGGACTGCAATGCGAACCGTTGCAGCAATGCAACTTCTTGATCTTCTTGAGCTAGGCAGACCTCTTCGGGATCATTGGATCTTCCGTTGCAACAGTTCTAGCCGTCTTCGCCATCGTTGCATTTCCAAGTTCTAATTTCAACGTATAACACACACAAACAATAGAGAGCATTTTTAGTCATATCGCTGATCAATTGCAATAGTTCTAGCCATCTTGGTTACCATTGGATTTTAAACTTTGGCTTCGACGCGTGGAAAGCTGAGAACTTTCGTTGCTACTGTTGTTTCCGGCAGCTATTTTCGTGATCATTGGAATCTTGAGTTTTAGCTTGAACATGTAGTCATCGAGAGAGTGCCATAGCGTCAACACGTGTATCATTAAAATTCATAACATGAAATATTACTTTATATTGCACTAAGCAAGTAAGTAGCATCTGTTCTTAATGGCTTAAAGTCACATATTTATATAAAATACAGCATTTATTATTATTTTACAGACATTTCTTAAAAATTTCTTGAGAATGATCTAAAAAAAGATCGAAACGTTGAAATAGAGATTTTGTGAAAATTTGCAAATAGTGTTTATGTAGAATACTTGATCGAACCAGTGCGCCGAAAGCATTTAAAATTTAGTTCTTAACAACAATATACGATCGATATAATCAAAACATTCATCGAGAGAACGTTGGATCGTGTATTTTTTATGTATAGCTTTTAGTGGGACTGCAGTTTGAGTGAGGAAGATAATTAATAAGCGTAATTGAGATATTGAAAACCAAGTCCAATTCTTGGCTGAAGCTGAATAAATATTTAGAGTTTAATCTCGCCACGGTACGTCTGGTGCTAAAAACTGAAAAAGATTGCGTCGGCCACCGTTTCTTGATCATCCTGTATAAAGTTGAGGTGTTCTGCAGTGGCAGGGTGTGCTCGCCCGACTTCCGAGTACTTCCCATGGCCAGTGATACGCATTATAAATACAATTTGGCCGATCGTTACGTGTCACGTGCACCTTTCGCGAGGGTTTGATGGATCCTCGGATTTACGGCCGGTTATGAACGCTAATGCGAGTTTCGTGTATCCCGAGTGCCCGCCGTGATTTAGTATCTTAATAGGACATGACGGTGAAATCTGGCTCGTGATCATTTCTCGTCCTACCGCGGTAATTAATTCAATTGTGCGAGCGTGGCCCGGCTGATGCGTGGCCGTCGCGCGTCGCCTCGACACGAGGAGGATCAGTGGCGGATCTAACGGTAAGCGGACTAAGCGGCCGCGTGGGGCCCCGGGACACCATAGGGCCCCTAATTTTAAATAAATTTATATAATGTGTAACGGTATGAAATTTTTCATTACTGTTCTTTTTTGTTAATAAGTTTATGAGAGTTTTCTTGCAACTTCTATTTCTAACTTGAGTTTGAGGGCCCCAAAATTTTTACCGCTTGGGGCCTCCACTTGACTTGAGCCGCCACTGAGGAGGATCGTGTGCCGAGCCATCGTTTCGCAACACTGTCGCTTAATTCCGACTCGTAAAACTGCCTCCGATCTGCTCAATCCCCAATTTTCCTCCGGATTTGCTAACGAGATCGTCGCCTGACTTTTAATTGCGGGTTAACAACGCGACGACGCTCGTTCGCGATGTGAGACAGAGGACATTCTGCGAACATTTAAAGGGACATTGTAATTTTCGAGGTTGTTTAGCAATTTTTTCAGGAAAAACTATTGAACATTTTGTATTGGGATTTTGCACACATAGTTATTAGTGTTTTAAGTACAGCTGCGATTTTTCTCATGTAAAAATAATCAAAATTACGTGTGTTATACTTTTTAGATGTTTTGAAAAATACTCGTATGGGTCGGCGATTACTATAATTCCGGTCTTTCTCCTCATCGGAACCAAAAAATGAAGTTGTATATTAGTCAGTATGAATGTATAATTTGTCTGAAATGACTTTTCATTATTACTTCCTATAATGTCTTTAAAATCTAGTTACAGCTCAGAATAGAAGTTTTATATTAATTTTGACGAGAATTCAAATTATGGGGGAATTTCCTATTTTAATTATGGGCCTTTCTCCTAGATGACTTCATTCGCGCAGCTTCAACCCATTTCCTAAAATGCGCTATATTAAATCGGAACAGCGCACATCCTTAAATGATTCATCTCTAGCCTCCAATTCCTCCAAATCCTCCGGATTATCGTGCGACGCGAAAAACTGTAGAAATCGCTCAACTTGAAACATTTATAACTTTCGAACCATTGATCCTTCAGGATCGAAACTTGTATTTCTCACATCTTCTCGTCCAAATCTACTGGATAACATAGGGAAAAGAAAAAGGCAAGGGAAAGAGCGGCGAAAATGTATTTTCTCTTTCAATCATCTTAAAAATCTCAAAATAATATAACAATGTCCTTAAATTTTTTCCATTTGATCCATTTATTTTTCACATAGATAAATCAAATTCGCAGTCTAATTACTATCAACATTCAATTGAATATTATATAATATACTATAAGAAAAGTCGATAAAATCAGTGAAAATCAAATCCACAGTCTAATTACTATCAACATTCAATTGAATATGATATCGTATATTATAAGAAAAGTCGATAAAATCAGTGAATAAATTAATGTTCTTTCGAAGCAATAATTTGATCCTGCTAAATTGCTATATCACACTAACGCGTCGAAGTCTCCGAGGCGCCAACGGTAGTCCCGCTCATTGAAATCACCGACAGCATCGACAGTTCGATATACATATGTACATTATACTCTAACGATATACAATATCTGGCTGCATCGAGTGTGATCGATCATTACACCCGACGACAATTTCGTTGGCCAGATTAATTACAATCGACAGCGAATCGCATTAACGTGGAATTGCTTTCGAAGGAATCAACCGAATTCCATTGTCTCTGTGTCACCGGCGTTACAACACGCTCGTTTCGATTTATTACGAGCACCGACAGCAGCACAAAATTTTCGCAATTACAGGGCGTAAACAGCGGCCCGTACAAGCCACTTCACTTATCTACCGTCGCTTGTCAAACATTATAAATAGCCACGAGACTGTAGTGCAGTGTGCACTTCACGCCACATGTCAAATATCTAATCGAAACGTCGAAATTAAAAGGTTTGCTGCTCCCACCAAGGCTCGGTAAACTTAAACTCCTCGATGACAGTCTTTGTATTCCCCCCACACAAATCCACCTATGATCGTTAAACAGTTTGTGCATGATTCATGTTATTGTTCAGCAATCAGGGAATTAGATGAAACAGCTACAGGTACAGCATTCCAAGTTCATCCTGTTGCGAATCGAGTTTTCCGGAAAATTTGTTTCCTTAAATTATTGAAATCAAATTAAGGAAGGCCATTAGAGATGAATTTATGTGTATGTATATGTGTAAATATGTTAATTTTTGTCATTTTATGTTATTATTAGACTGCGGATCTTTATGCATCTACAGGGTGTCCCAAAATTCCTTCAACAGCCGGAAATGGGAGGTTCCTGAGATAATTTGAAGCAACATTTTCCTTTGCAAAAATGTTATCCGCGGCTATATTTAGGAGTTATTCACGAAAAACACGGACCAATCGCGTCTAGGTCGCGCTCTGATTGGTCCGTGTTTTTCGTTAATAACTCCTAAACAAAGCCGCGGATAACATTTTTGCAAAGGAAAATGTTGCTCCAAATGATCACAGGAACCTCCCATTTCCGGCTGTTGAAGGAATTTTGGGACACCCTGAATTATATAAAAGTTAGTACCTTATTTTGTTGTATATGTATTCACTTTCTACGTGTATATGTACAAATGAATGTTCATTGCTAAAAGCCTTGAGGTGCCTTATCATTTTGACCACCTGTGTATCTGGTAACCCACCCTGTAGATCGCAACCCTAGTTATAGGGAGCAAAACCGACGTATGTATCTTCGGTCGTGCGCGCCCCGTTGGAGCAGTGCTAGTGCTAGTGCGAGCGACCGCAAACGTTGACTGTCGATCGGCTTCGGAACTGAAAAACGCGAAACTGTGGGCAACGCATGATTAACTTTTCGCGCCGCTTCTACGACTATTCTCGATCTCGACGTAAATGCAATTACCCACCTACTTATTCTAGGTGGCAACAGGCGTCGGGGAGCGCATAAATATCCGGCCGGCGAGAAAAATCCGTCGTGGCGAGATGCATGTCGGGGGTACCGGGCTGCAACGCGTGCACCGCGGTGCAACGCGTGCAACGCGTTTCTACGGAATGGGCTCGGGTGTTGCGCGAACCAATGACCGTGCCGGGAAAGAGACTTAGCGTACTTTATGCGCGGCCCGCGATCAGGCAAGGACACGCCGAAAGGGTACGGTATATGTATATCGGTGACTGCCGTTATTAACGATATTCCGCGGCACAGGAGTCGATAAAATATTATGCTAATCGGTCTGGCAACACGCGGAACCTATTTTCGCGGAGCTAAGCCGGCCGCAGAAACTGGACGCCGCTCGTTGTACCTTGTCGAACAGGATCGATTAATAATACTAAGAAATGGCAATTAACGCGCACGATACCATCAGCCGATTCGCTAACGGCGAATTTATACCTCTTCACTTCGGATGGATACGCTGGATTTATAAAGTATTCCAACACTTCTCCCGTTCTCGAGACATTCCCGATATTTCTTCTAAGATCGTTTCGTTAAATAAAAATAGTGCAACAATATATCTGGAGTTAGCTTCAAGCTTGAATTCTCTACGGAAATTTTGTTCGTTTTTAACAATTTTTGATTAAATGTGTGAAAACGTTAAGAAGTTTTTCGTTGCTAGAAAAGAAGTTTCCTCTTTACACAGACTCGTTTAAACATCATGTACTACTTTCTTTTATCAAATTTACCTTTTTGCAACTCAAGTTTTTCTGCAAAATGAAACAAAGAAAAATTTTATTGGATATATAATAATTACACAGCGGATCTTTATGCAAAATAAGAATTGTCTTTATCGGTTGCAAGACAGAAACTAAATTGAATGTTATTTCTTTCCTTAATGATTTTAATAAAGAAGAAATTATATATTGACATCTTCAATTTTCAAAATTTTCCAACAATTTTTAATTTCATCTATTCAATTTTGCTATATGTAGTTTGCGAGATCTATGAAAATCGGGCACGAACTTGTGCACTCATCTAATAGATTCGCCAGAAGAAGTTTAATTAAAATCGACGACCCCACCACTGTGATCTCTCCTTGTTAAACTAGCCGATCTCGGAGGGCAGCAGAAAGTAAAGTGACAGCGAAAACGGAGTTCCCATGGTCCGCTAGAATTCGATCGTTGGAAGTGTCGCGTCACTATCGGGTTTACGCGCGTATCACTACGTTACACGGCCCCTGCCCCCACCCCAACCAATTTGTCTTGATTGTGTGTGCCGGGATACAGCCGTTAACATACCGGGTCTCCGATAAATTTCAAACAGCTGCAAAATCCCACACATGGATCACCCGGTTCCACGTGTGTCCGATGTAAGTAGATCAGATTACGCGTTAGATTGTCCGCCGCGAGAAGCCGGATACCTTTAACTGTACGTGTAATTGTCTTCGGGGTCGGTCGGTGTACCGCTCGGTCGAACTGTAATCGATGTTTGAGGCGTTTGATCGATACCGGTACGGAAACAAAGAAAACTGTCGAGGATTATTGGAAATGCAAATAGGCAAACGGCCTGCTCGGGAACACCCGAGGAACGTGGTCGGGAGTTCTACTTGACTGCGTAGAACGTTACGGCGATAGTAAAATAAAGGAAACGCGATGCGTGTCTCATAATTCAGAAACCGTATCTCTCGGTCGCCCCTGTTGCCCGATAAAACTATTCCGCCGATTAATAATTTCGATATTATAGCGACAGACCGAACGAGTCCGCGCGAGCTCGCGCGCCCGCAACGCTGCGAACTGCTACACAACAGCTACGGACTCGCATGATTTATGCCCACTTCACCGGACGCGGTAAGAAACGAATGAAGTCGTCGAGTTTCGTTAATTCCCAATGAAAGTTTTCGACCGAGGGTCGAGCTCGCGTTATCCAGAGTTAATTGCGCATGAGATATTGAGAACTGATCGCACGATGTTTAATTGCTCCGAGATTTCCGTTAATCACGGTATGCTCAAACAATTCAATTCTGTTGATTCAGACATTTTTACCGTTCAGTTTTCTAGGTAAATGCTAAGTTCCCTGTATCTAAATATTACAATATTTTCTAAATACCACGACGTGTAATCTTTCACTGGACGAACAAGCCGTATTAATTTAGTTGGCAAATATTGTCGCGTACTAATGAAAATATACTTATCGGAACATCTTTTTCTCAATCCATAACTAAACTCAATAGCAATGACCAATGTTGAACTCAAGTGACAACGAACTTAGCCTTTCAACATCGTTATTTGTTATTAATTGTGTTATGATTATCGATCGTTATTAATAACAATGTGTTGATGATCTCGGCGCAACGGTTCGATCGGAGATACAAATTAAAGCAATTTTGATAGTTAGATTAAACTTTCTACGTTAGATTAAACTTTCTTGAAAAGGATCCATATTAGGATCGAAACGTAGAAAGTTTAATCTAACTAGATCATCAACACATTGTTATTTGTTACTGATTCTACAAGAGCATATTCTTAATCCCTATACGATCCTCAGGGTAAAAATTCACCCATTTACTATTTTCACATACTGTAAAATCATTGATCCCTTTATGTCTATGTTGTGAGATGTATTTCTCTAAAATGTGACGTTACAAATGGAACATAATTTGTCGATTTCACGCGTAGAGCAAACATGGATGAATTATTATCCTAGTCTCCTTCATGCAACTATGTTTGAGGAACGTAATTTAACTATAATTTACTGACGATAATCATGGATTCTTGAATTTTCATATTTCGAGTTTCTGCCAGGTTTTCGGGGCCACAACCCCACTGTTCAGCGATTAATCGATCCGTAAATATGATTCGAGCCGTTCGCGATTTTCACGGAGTTCCATGCGGAACGATATTCTTGTCACGAGAACGCGTCGCCGGTTCCAAGAACAGCGACTGTCGCAATAATCATACGAAATGTCGACTTGGAACGAGCACCGGCCATAATAGGCGGCACTCGCGTATTTAGCAGGCTGTCGCGTAAATTGCATTACTCGTTCAGTCGCTAAATTAGCGAAAAGGTCATGGGGTTGAACGGTTACTGGTTTTTGATAAAGCTCGCCGATTGCGCTCGTGCTGATACTCGCTGGGTTTCATTAAGCACCATCGTATACACGTTCGAGGAATGTCTAATTGAAAGCCTGCGACGGATACATGCAACAATTTTCAAAGTGTATGTCGTGTTTTTATCGATCGTGAAAAATGTTAGTATACTCTGCCGTTCATAATTTACCGGACACCTGGTTGTTTCCGAAGAAAACGTTATATCGGCACGCGTATATAAAGCAGTATCTGATTGGATCGGTTTTTTTCAGGAACATGGTGACTTGAAACACGCATTTAACGTTTTTCATAATGATTTTTCAAAAAGAATAATGATAAGCTTGGACTTCGACTCATATAATGGTTTCTGCTGTCGGCTCACATTCACAGTGTAAACAAAATACAATACTCTTCAGATTGCTCTCAAATAAATTAAAAGGAAGAGATTTAATTGATAGTGACGCACAGAACATACATTTAACCCTTTACATTATTATTTTTAAGAAGAATTATAAGAAGTAGACTCTGCGGAATATAAAACAGTAAAAGATTAGACAAATTTAACAAAAATCATTAAGGGATGAAATCAATTTTTATTCTAATCCTGCTTGCCACGATCAATGCAATAATAATAAGCTTGAAGACATATAATATTTTCTGTTGTGGATCTTGGATTTGTTGGAGAAGATTAAAAAAGTTCAGAGTAGGAACAACATACATTTAACCCTTCACATTATTATTTTTAAGAAGAATTATAAGAAGTAGACTGCGGATTTTTATGCATTTATGAAGAAATCGGCTGGGTGAAATATAAAACAGTAAAATTTAACTATATTGTAAAGCTGTTTTTAATGCAACACAATCATTAAGGGACGAAATCAATTTTTATTTTACTCCTACTTGCCATAATCAATGCAATAATAATAAGCTCGAAGACATATAATATTTTGTGTTGTGGATCTTGGATTTGTTGGAACAAAAGATCAAAATCTTGGGATCGTTATCAAATAAATTAAAAAGAGAAGGTTTGACCAAAAACTATGTATAGTTCTCAATGTATCTAAAAATTTCAGTATTTATGCAAGAAAACATTAAACAGTTGCAAACGAAACGACACTGACAGCTACTCTCGTCTACATTACAGCAAATAAAAATGGCTCCTTCTACATTAAAGGATCAACATACAGGTATAACGTGCACCGTAGTAAAAAATGAATCGGAATGAAGTTGAACAGGTTTTCGAAGATACATTAAAAGTCCGACAGATTTGTCGAAAATAAATTATTCCTGAAATCGTTTTCTGGTGGTGCGGAGTACTCGGTGACAACATCTCAATCGCCGATTTCGTAAGATCGTCAAAGAAAGTTACTGCGACTGCACCTACAGCCGAACCTAATCGCAGATAAAATGCGCAAGCGTCTTCGCTGCAATTACGGCTAAGCCGTCGATTCGATTTTTGCGCGCGTCGATCCGTGAAAGCTGATGTGATGCGAGGACACAACCGTTCATCATCGAAGTACGCCCGGCGCGTTGCATCATCGGCGTTTCCAGTCTGGCGTAGTGAAAACTCTCTAGGATGAGGCTCGCGTGTTGTCTGCGAATGCGAATGATTTCAATGACGAGTCCACTTGACTGGCTCGTACAATCAGAATTGCTCGCGGCCTCAAATTCTTCGACTTCAAAGTAAAAACTGACTTTCGGAGTATGAATGGCCGCACCCACAGTGTCGCAAAATGCCTGTTTGTTATGATAGAAATATGAAACAAAGTGAGTGTTTATTATTTTTATTGAAAGCAATCTCAATATGATATTATTATAAACGCAGTTATTTATTTGAACATTGAAAAACGATACTTATAAAGAATAGTTTGTTTTATTGCGGGTTTTCAGTAGATGAATTCTTAGTTCAGTTCTTCCGAAAAACTGAGACATCGTTTTAAACTCTTAAAACATACACACGCACTCTTTTTCCTTATTTACAGTTCAATCTCCTGGCTGGAAAAAAGTTCACGAAGCTTGCAGCTACGTCGTTTCCGCCACAATCAAATTATTAATACGAGGAAGATTTTTATTCTACGTAAAGATCTGTCGATCTTGACAAGCAGAAAGGCCGCGGGGCTTTTACAGTGAAATCATCCATGCAGAGCACTCTTTCGAATCGTTTCACCGTAAAAACGTGTCGACAGGTTTCGGTATCGTCCGATCGCCGGAAGATTTCCCGGCTCGACCCGGCGCAATCATCGATTTTAATCTGGCGAACGTTAGCGTGGCGTAGAAATAGCGCTCGTGTCATCGAGCAACGGTGCATCTCCACCGCGGGGATAGAGGTTCGTGCCGCCATAACGAGGGCAAATTACGGCTTATCGGGTATCAAATGATAATTTCGAGAACCGCCGTGCCAAATTTCCCTGCCGACCGAACGTATCCACCGATGATCTTCTTTGATATACGGTGCCCGTTCGAAGGCGACGATGTCTCGGAAATTGGAAACTCGCCGACCTTCCTGGAAGATGTTTTCCTCCGGCTGGATCTTGATGTACTTCGGATTTTTGCGGTTTCGTTTCGTGACTCCTCGTCTATGTAGATCCGTCCCGGACATGATCCAGCATTTTGCAGCACGTGATTCCCGGGCCGAGAAAAAGAATCCGCTAACCCCTCGCAGGGAGCAGTGTTCAATTCGGAATAAAATTGCACAAAATTACAGTGGCGAACATACAGTGTGTCCCAAAGATATTGTACTTTCTTCGGGGTGATTCCTAAGGTCATTTGAAATAACTTTTTCTTTACCTTTAACTAATTCCTTAACTTTGTTAAGGAATTATTAACGAAAACCATAGGCCAATCAGAGCGCGACTACCCCGAACCAACTGCGGCTCGACCAATCCCAAGCCCCGCCCAGCGAGACCTGTCTCTCTAATTGGTCCGTGTTTTTCGATAATAACTCCTTAACGGAACAGCAGAAAACATTTTCGCAAAGGAAAAAGTGACTTCAAATGCCCTCAGGAATCACCCCTTTCAAGGACGAACATTTTTGGGACATCCTGTGTAAATAGGGAAATGTGAATTCGTCGATTTATATTAATGTAATTAGTACAAATTTGAATTCGAATCGATTTTTCAGAGATTCTACGTTAAACGACATTTATCGAGCTTTCTAAATCGCATAATTTTTATTCAGTTTGATATACAATTCCATTTGTGTATCCAAAGATACGCACTCGGACACTCGGAGCGTTCGCCAGCTGGTCGGCCGAAGATCACAGCCGAGGAGTCGCGGCCATAATTGGAATCGAAAATTCGCACTCTCCAGTGACCGCAATTGATGACCGAAAAATTCAGTCATCCGAAAGCGATCCACTGTGCTCTCTCGCCCTCCCCCCGCTCCCGTCTCCCCGAAGTAATTGCACGTTCTTCGGTTACAGGTGATTCGCCAAGTGTCGGATCGAATTTGACGGTTCAATCGATCCGACGCGACGCCGACGGCTCGCGGAAGTCCCGCGATCATGCAACCGATGACACTATCGCGCGGACGGTAATCGGGATTCCCGTATACACACGAAATCTTCGTCACGATCTGCGAGTAATAGCGATCGGATCAGGTGATTCGCAAGGTGGCCCGATACCTGATAGTCTACGGATTTGGTGCATGCATGATCAAAATCAGTAAGTCATTTCTGAACCAGAAATAAATTGACTGAAAAATTAATATGTTTAGACTGCGGATCTCTACGCAAGGTAAGAATTGTCTGCACCGATTACAAGAAATAAAATCTCCATTGAATGTTATTTCTTCCTGTAATGATTTCAAAATTTTTCAACAATTTTGAATTTTATATACTCAATTTTGCTATAAATGCATAAAGATCAGCAGTCTAATAATATTGTACTACTGACGGTGAGGTAAATAGAAGTTCTAAGTATCAGAATAGATATAAAACTATTGCACTTGTAGAAACAAAACTAATGTTTATTAAATTGTGAATTTTCATCATCACACGGATATGCAAAAGTTTCAATCTTTTTCAATTGTTGATACGATTCTAATGGTTAAAATGTTCTGTCTTTTTGTGGAATTGTTTGTTTGCTCTCGATGTGTCTAAATACCCAACTTTGTTATTAACGGGTTAGATTAAAGAAAAAAGATTAAAACATTTGCATACGCCTAATGCATTCACAAGGGCAAACATTTGCATAGATTTCAAGACACCTACATAGTAAAGTGGTAAAGAGGCGTGCTGGTTCTTATCCAAATAATATCGTCGAAAGCGAACGATCATTCAAAAGAAGTCGATCGTCTCTCCCAAGTGCTTTTCGAGAAGGAGAAACGGCCGAAGTCCCAAAAATTTCCAAACTGTAAAAAAAAAATGAGAATTTCCGGGATAAAGTCCCAAGTTGGTCCCATATCGTAGCCTGGGGACATACTCGACCGGCTGATGTTCGGCGAGGGCCAGGAAATCCGACACTCCATCGGCCGTAATCGAGAATCGGGAATCCCGAGAAATTCTGTGGTAACCTGACGTCCTTTCCCGCATCGTTTATGGTCGTTCTTCTCGGGCTCGCGTGATTTCGAAGTAGGTTGCAATTAAACCGAGCCAAAGTGCTCCCGTGCAGAAGTGTCGGAGCTGCTTAAAGGGCTTCTCGAGTTTGTTGAGTTATTAACTGCCTGTGCGTTTTCCCTAACTAGATCCCCGGATACCTTTAACGTTATATCCTCGCGAGATTTTTATTGTAGCAGTAATAAATTGGAATCTTATATCCGACGAGCTTGTGAAATTAGGTTAGAACTCCGATTAGAACTCTAGGCTAAAATCCATTTGATTAGAAATAAAAGGATTCTTCAATTGCAATCTTAACCTTTTGCAGTCGGAGCTATTTAAACTTGAAAATTAAACATTTCTTCCGACCTAGAATAATTTAATTCTACATTCTACAGTGAAGTCGCGATATTTGTCAGGCGCCTACCCACTCCACTGCCTGTGCATATAATTGACACAGATCTACAGAACGTATTTTTTAAAATTTCAATATAGGCCCGCATAAAAAAGTTGTAAAATGCAACTTTTAGTATTTTCTCTACAATTCCGACCAAATGCAATTTTTGAAAAAATTTCTTTTCACATCCTGTAGTAAACTAATTGCTCAAGCTTCCCAATAAAGTTCAAATCGCGTAGTCCGATATTAAGAATATGTCCGAATATTAGTGGGAGTCACTGTATACTGTATACTGTATACAGGGTGTCCCAAAATTCCTTCAACAGCCGGAAATGGGAGGTTCCTGATTCTGAGATCATTTGAAGCAACATTTTCCTTTGCAAAAATGTTATCCCCGGCTTTGTTTAGGAGTTATTAACAAAAAACACGGACCAATCAGAGCGCGACCTAGACGCGAGTTGGCACAGTCGGCCCGACGCGACAACTGTCTATTGGCCGACTGTGCCAACTCGCGTCTAGATCGCGCTCTGATTGGTCCGTGTTTTTCGTTAATAACTCCTAAACAAAGCCGCGGCGGCCAATTTTGCAAAGGAAAATGTCGCTTCAAATGACGTCGGGAACCTCAAATTTTCGGCTGTTGAAGGAATTTTGGGACACCCTGTGTGTATAGGGTAACATATTTCTCCACGAGTTGCTCGGTTTCTCGTCGATTATGACTAGGCGTGTCTGCCCATCGCCTACCTATTCTACTGATCGGTGCCGCAAGCCGCGAGTGCATCGCGTAAATAAATCAATTTCGCCAAAAAGAAACACGTGCATGAAGAAACTTTTCGACAAACTCTTACATCAACGTTTGATCCATTGAACAAATACCCCTTTTCCGTCGACGCAACAACGCAACATAATGTTGCAACATTGCTTCTCACGCACAGTGTAGGAGAGATTTTGGAGCATTTATCAAAGTCCTCGCGAAAAATCCCCGTCTCCGCTCGTTCCTTTTACCTGTTAATAAACTTAAGTAATTTGTCAATGATCCATCGTGCATCCACGATGGCTGCGCTTGCTGGAGAGATCAAAGCGACCCGCGGTCGATATTCCAAACAATCGATCACGGTTTTCATCGTTCCCCGGGTCCGTGTCGTCCTCCGCGGGGTTAATTAATCATGCCCGCCGGTGAATGGTCGATTAATCAACTTATTACATCGCATTTGTTATTAATCGACACGGTGAAACGCGGCGAAACCGTGATTTCTAGTTTGTAACGGGGTGTATGGCATTTCGCATCGTCTCGCCCGGAAACGAGATATAACTTGTCCTCGAGAGATGTTTCCTAAACGGATTGTCCTAAACGATCGCGTTTTCAGTAGCTCGTCGAAGGAAGTGGACTGAATCACCACGATCGTTCCTTCAAACGATTCTTCATTAAAACTGTCGTTAAAAGAACATGCGTACGCTTCGACTCGGCACCGCGGTTTTCCGGTCGTTTGAACAATTTCCGCTTGGTTGCTGTTTCTGCACAGCCTCGGGAACGCCGAGGCTAATGGCACGGTGTCTGTTTATTAGTTATTGCGCAGAGAGAAACAGGTTCACGGACTATCCACATAGCTGAACCGTGATCTCACTTTTACTCGGGCTGGAAATTTTAATCGGTTTTCCCATTTCAAGTTACAGTAAATTCTCTATAGTCGCAAACAGGGCATGTACGATAATCGCAAATGAAATATCCCCTCCAACTCAATACACTGATCTCGGCTCGGTATATCGGTGTGAACCACTACTAACGCGACGCGGAGAGTCGCAGTCGTCGGCACAGTTCAAACGCCCGTGAGTCATCATAACGTTATACCAAAATTCTATCTTCTTTATTTTCCATTATTTTTTCATGGGACTTTCACCAACATATTCCTGGCATTTTTCTAATGCAAAATGATACCAAACACGATATAATATGAACTGAATTTAGTGGTTTAATTGACGATGAGAGTTTCGAACGCAAGGAAGGACAGCGTATATGAAAGAAAGAGACGCGGAGAGTCGCAGTCGCCGGTACAGCTCGAAGGCCCGCGCGTGGTCTCGCGTTACACGCGCTGTCCTTCTCTACGTTCGGCTCGGCCTTTGGTTCCTTCTCTACGTTCGGCTCGGCCTTTGAAGCTCGAAAAAAGTAGGACCAAGATCGATAAATGCAAACAAATCCCCCCGAGGCGTTTACGGCTATAGAGAATTTACTGTATTCGGAAATATACTAGAGATTGGGTACACTAAAATCTTCAACTATCCAACAGCACGCGTGTACAATAGCAAGAAATTGTCTTCTCAGTTTTGAATAAAATACACTTTCAGCCACTGCTTGAACAATAGCTGACGTTAAAACGAATTCAACGATCGAGTATATTATCAGAGCCTCGAGTCCACAAATAATGCTGAAATAGTTTTTTTCTGATTTTACGGGCCAAATGGCCCACTGTATGTCGCTAATAATAGTAACGAACGAGTACGACATAGCCCTGGCAGGCCAGTGCATAAATCAGCCGCCGGACAAGTTTAATGAACATATTATTAAGGCGACCGGTGGTTTCAGTTATCTTGTAATTAGCTGGTGAAAAATCGCGGCCGGGAACTGGATTCAATGGATTGGTTCGCAAAAACTCCGTCGAAAACTGAAAGCCGGTGGTTGCGGGAGGTCGCGTGCGCGGGAAATAAATTATCGCGGGAACTAACGGTGCAAAGTGGAGGCGGAAAAATCGTGTGAACAACAAAGAACCATTAGAAGCGAGGGGGACATTGTCGGCGGACGATAAAATACGACACGGGACGACGTTTTCGACAGACCGCGATAAACCAGCTTGTAGGTAGATAAGAGGCCGCGGATAGATCGCCGCCGAGACCTGATTAGTGACACGTGTCACCGCTTGCTTGCCTTTCCAGCCAATAATTAGGGGAAACGAGCTTTTGCATGGCTCGTTCCCTGCGTTTCATACAATAGTTACGTGTTCCTAAAATATTTATTATCAGACTGCGGATTTATAACAAGAATGAGTAAGGGTAATTGAAAGTAGCAAAAATATTAGTAAAATTTCGGTATTTTGAGGTGAAATAAAAATTTCTTTAAGCAATGAACTTTATAATCGATAAAATATTTTCCATTTTGTTCGATGATCTTTTACCATCTATCTGGTAGCTAGGTAGCTTAATAAAGTTACTGGCTATTTTCATAAAGCTCTGACAGCTACATAGTGAATAACAAAATTGGGTTTCATTTCTCCACAAAATACCGAAATTACTTTCTTGGACAGCCCAATATCATGTTACTTTCAACTTTCTAAACATAATAAAAAATAAAATAAATTTTTATTTCGCTCCGGTTCGTTGCAATTCAGGTAAAAAATTTTTATTTTACATAAAGATCCGCAATGTATTTATTATAGATACAATCTGTCTCAGTAGTATTTGTACGCTCTATAAAACAAAACAACATTTTTACAATTGTACCGAACACAGCAATTATCGAGTATCGCGCAATTAGAAGCATTGGTTTACTAAATGACGTGCAGAAAAGATTTTGAAGTTGTTCTGTTTTAAAGGGCACTTTACATTGACTGTATGTATCTCTCGGATATTCAAATAAGATATTATTACGGTACAAATGCATATGTGATCTGTTTTAATTCAAGAAGATGATCTGTTCGATTTAAGAAGAACTATTTGGTTTTTTAAGAGTAGTCAAAAATGTTTGACAAAGTCAAATAAGTTCGCTTTGAGGTAATTTTATAGAGGAGAGTTTCTCCTTGACACTGACCTCTGAAAAATTGGTCTGCAATATATATTTTTCATTCAAAGTTTTATTACACTTTATGCGAAAAGTGTGCCACCGTAATGAAACCAGTATGCGTAGCAACAGTCGCAGGAGCAATAAACTTTCCAAATGTATCAGATTAATGATCAACAACGCCTGCCGCCGATAAAGATTACAACACAATAATGTGTACCATTAACACAGCGTTTGCAAAGTAAACGCGGTCTGAAATGACTGATATAGCTGCCAGTTAGTTTGTCGTTACAACAAAAATATGATAAAGATCGAGTCGATAGCGGGTTGGATAGTGAAACGCTTTATCTAATCCCACGGATCGTTTATGATTTCTTAATTGTCGAAGGAAATAGCCGATAATGAACATAATCGGAAATCCGTACTCGCGTCTTCGTCAGAGATCCAGTTATATCGATTAAACGCATCGGCGTTCTAATTGTATGAACACATTTTCAAAAGTCACTTTGTAGTCTCGCGATCGCTTAAATTCCGATCAAGATTACCGCGGCGAGGAAACGTTAACATAAAATTAGAACGAATAGGATCATCGTCTGCGTAACTGTAGCATCTTCAGCGATCGCATAAATTGAGGAATCTGGTGCAATGGAGTTGGTTGAATATCTTTTTGTTCGTCTTATTTCACACCGTTTTATTTTCGTGAAAAGAAAATTGCCGGCTCACGGAAAACAGAAAATGCACAACGCAAGGAACAGGAAGTTCGAGAACCGGCCGCGCCAGTCGGCATCGCGATGGCGGTATTTAATCGTTGTCACCTACATTCTTGAATCCTGTATCTTCTAATTAATTACCGAAGGCCGAATATACAGCTTTTCCGCACTTTAATTGAAACTTGACACAAATGAAGCTTAATGTCAAGGCGTCGCTGTAGGTGACACGAGAAATTTCCTTATTACGGAAGCAGGCAACCTGCATTTACATGAAATCGAGCTCGTCATGCTTGGAAAATATTTATCGCTGTATTGTAGATGTTTGCGTAAAAATAAGAATTTTCTTATTAGAACAATGTAATTTTCACGCGGACTGCGTTTAGCCACTAAAAAGATTTTACGTTTGTAAATAGTAAGAATGAATAAGTGACATACGAAATTATAAAGACATTAAAAGAATTAACCGATACAATGTCTGCAATTATTGAAGTTGTTAAAAGATGAAAGGACTACGACAATTTTTATTTCGCGAGAAGATCCACTGGTAAATAATTCTAGAATATAAAATCCGACAGATTTTGTTCGATTTTTATTAGATTATGTAATTAAATAACCCGCACTCTTTGTATAAATTGACTCAACGGCGTTCATTCAATAACGGCACAAGCAAACCACGTCTTTACGATTTGAATGTAACGTGCCAAGTGAGGATCATTCGGGCTAGAAAATTGAACGATACTATGAACAAACAACCAACCGCTTCATAAACAAACTAAAATAAACTGATAATAGATTAATTTTGTTTCTCAAAACATATTTCAACCATTTTTATTTATACAGGGTGTCCCAAAATTCCTTCAACAGCCGGAAATGGGAGGTTCCTAACGTCATTTGAAGCGACATTTTCCTTTGCAAAAATGTTATCCGCCGCTTTGTTTAGGAGTTATTAACGAAAAACACGGACCAATCAGAGCGCGAGCTAGACGCGAGCTGGCCCAGTCGGCCAATAGACAGTTGGCGCGCCGGGCCGACTGGGCCAGCTCGCGTCTAGCTCGCGCTCTGATTGGTCCGTGTTTTTCGTTAATAACTCCTAAACAAAGCGCCGGATAACATTTTTGCAAAGGAAAATGTCGCTTCAAATGACGTTAGGAACCTCCCATTTCCGGCTGTTGAAGGAATTTTGGGACACCCTGTATATTTTAGATCTTTAAACGATGCTGCCACTGAAAATAAGATTTTATTTGATTCCACTTCCTTAAAATTGAAAATTGCATGAACATCCGCAGTCTAATAATTATGATGCAAGTGTCTAATAAATGCAATTTTCACGCGAACTGGGTTTAGCCAGAGAATCAATCAACATATTGTGTCCAGCACGCCGGAAGAACAGTTGGTTTTCGGAACGGCCACAGCGTTACGTCGAAAATAATTATTTTCATTACCCGGTGAATGAAGAGTGGTCAGCGGTGGGAATGAGAATTATATCGGTCGCGTGCACGCTTATTAAAGCGCCGCTGATACACGTGCTCGCTCGCGCCCGCGCACGTAGAAAAAAAGGTTTAGAAATCGTGTCGTTAATTTGATGCTGCTCGCATAGTTGGGCACCAGCTCATTGGAAAGCGGCTATCGCGAAGCGGTAAATTTGATTTCAGGCACAATACAAAGTCGGAAAGATGTTCCAGTTTAAGCTACCCACTGCTTCTTCTCTACACGTTGTAGGTGCAAGAACCGTTTGCGCGCGTACGGCCAGCGCGTTTCGCTGTTTGCTGGGTATAATTGCCGATTCCACTTGATTCTACGTGCATAAGAGCCTGACTTGGAGCTCTTTGCAGCTCATATCTTCAATACCATGTCAATGTTTAAATCAATATCGTCAGCTTCGTTTAGAAGTTCCAGTAGATGACACAATGTTGGACTGTAGCTGCAGTCGTCGCGGAAAGTACGTTGACACGTCTCAAAAATGCGTATTTTCTATTTTAAATCAATAATTTAGGAATCAAATAACTTTTTTATCGATTGCGGAAAGTATATTGACAGCATTGAAAATTCGTAATTGAGTGTATTCTTAACAATAAAACGACATAATTAAAATGAAGTTTAATACCCTTTGTGTTTTATGACCTCTTCAAGTCTTGTTGGCATACTTCCAAACAATTTATTTATAACATTTTCGTCAATACTATCCCAAGCACTCAGTTGTGCTTGTTTAAAAACTGATTTATTATTCCCTTTCTCACTTACACTACGATCTAAATGGTCCCACAGGTGATCAATTAAATTCAAATCGGGACTTTTTGAGGGTTCCTGGTAACAATTGAATATCATTTTCATTGAAATATTTCGTCGCCAGTTTGCATTTGTGTTTGGGGTCGTTATCTTGCTGGAAGATATAATCACCCTGGATGTTAATTTTTATAATTGAATCTCGTAAATTTTGTTGCAAAATATTTACATACCCTGCTACTGTTAATATCCCGTCTATGAAATGTAAATTGCCAACACCATACGCAAAAAAACAACTCCAAACCCATACTGATCCTCGTTATAGTAGGCGTTATCACCCTCGATTTAAAGCATTCGCCTTGCTTTCTCCATACGCATTTTCTTCTATTACAACGTCAAAGTTCAAATTTTGCCTTGCTGCTAAATATATATCCTTCTTCCAGAAATCTTTGTTTTCAAACAAAATATGTTTTATTTTTAAACAACATACTTTCCGCGGCGACTGTATACTACACACTAGGGCTGTTACTTTTTCGAAGCTTCGACTCTTCGAAGATTCGAAGGAACGAAGGGAACTTCGTAGTTTCGAAGTATCGAAGTTTCGAAGCTTCGAAATTGCACGAAATTTCAGTCTTCGAAACGCATGAAGTTGTAACTTATGAGTTTATTACCATGTCACGATTTTTGATAAATAAAAATATGAACACGTTAAGCGTCATATCAGTCACCGGTATTGACACTGAACTTTCCGTTTGGACTTTCCGCAATTAAACTAAATTTAAAAAATTGCATTCTATTAATAAATTTCGGGATCATATCAGGAATGTACTTACAAGGGTAGTTACCCAACCGTAAGACGCCGATTTTAATGAAATTTTGGTATGATATAAAACTCAACAAAAATATTTGACACGTATTTTTTTATAGCGGCCGGTTTATGTGCATCGCGTCGGTTCGTTTCTTTTTTGTTTTCTATTGGATTGGCAAATAAATTTCGAAGCTTCGAAGCTTCGAAACTTCGAAACTTCGATTCTGATCATCTTCGAAGTTTCTGAAATCGAAGCTTCGAAGCTTCGAAATCTTCGACCTTTGAAGGAAAGTAACAGCCCTACTACATACACACCGCAAAAGATTGCATTTCATGGTAATTGACTTTATACTTTCAATATCATTTCACTCAAAAAGCAATTACTTGCAGCAAGCTCCGTTTCGAAATTTAAATATTGAAATGTAACTACACACACTTCGCCGTTCATCGTGCAATCTGTTTTTGCAAATGAACGCCGATGGAACTTTACAGCGATTAACTTTCTCACTCTCTCGTATTCGAAATAACTGTTGTTTATTTCCTGCCGCACACTCGGCATTCGGAAGCGCGTATACACATAATAGTATATATGTACGTATAAATCAATCGGCATGAGAACTTCCGGTTCCGGTTATTCCCACAAACGACACTTAATATGTATAACACATTATTATTGTATGTAAAAATTCGATCGCGATTAAATCGCCCGCCGAGTTCCGCGCACAGATGATCGAACAGATTTCAAGCTAAACTTGCCGAGTTTTTGTTTCAATAATCGGAGCCTGCGAGCCTGTTATCTGATCATTCGTACGACGGATGACTAATTAAAGCTTCGTTACGTTTCCGATTCTATCGCGGTTTAATGCGCTCACGTGCGCCGTAAACGCATAAAATCCGCAGTCTACTAATCGCCGACACGGATCGTGTGCACAATGGAAACGATATCGGTCTCCGACAAAATTAAACGGCCATAAGCGTGTGTTAGCCGATCCAGTGAACAGTATCGTTCCCCTAATAACGAGTATTTACGACCGGGGACTGTACAAATTTATCTGACGCGGGCTATCGTGGCATTTGCATGAAACAATAAAAATCGGCTGATTTCAATCAATTTAACCTATATAAGCTGGCAGGTTACGGTGAAGTTCAAGCACAAGGCCGGAGCGGGAAATTTATTTGACGACGCGAACGGAACCGGTACACTGTATCGTTAAACCCAGGAACACGTCGGGACGCGCACAAACGTCCCGGTCCATCTCCGTGCCGTTTCCGACCATTTTTCCACGGCCGGCCCCTTTCAGAAGCGGAAAAGATACGCTGACAGTCGCGACAGTTCCCCTTATTTGCATCCCGGAATAAATTATAAGCCGCGGAGCAACGTGGTCGTCGATCAACCAGCGAAAACGACAGACCGGGCCGGAATCGACTGGCCACCGGTCGATCCGCGCGAGAAATTCGATTCTAAATATCCGCGTCCGATTCTGTGGCCGTTTCTATGCACCCACTTGCGAATGCAGAGGATCCAGCGATCGGCACACGATAGCGCAAATCATTGATGCAACGAGGCTGAATGCAAATAAGCGCGAGTAAGGTGGTCCCGATGCGGAACAAGCAGATTGACGCGGGACATAAACATTTCTGCGTATTCGAACGGAGTGGTTCGAAGACGCCTGCGGACGTCCCGCCGCGTCAGGAAAGTCTCCTGTGCTTGATAAAATGCTCGTTATCTTGTCCGTTAACCCTTTGTGTCCATACTTAAGCACCTACTCACGGTTTCTCTTGAAAATGTTGTGTGTTCTTGTTGACGAATGACGAATTGTTCGGGATTTCTATTTCCTCGAGTGGCCGCGATTTACGCGTGTGCGCTGGGACCGTGGAGTCTAACAACTATAGTGTTATTGAACGTAGAAAATCCACTTTATGTTCTCCATTAATCCTTTGCGTCGATACCTGGGCACCTACTTTCATTCACATGCTTTTCTTGAGAATTTTGTGTGTTCTTGGTGACAACAAATTGTTAGCGATTTCTACTTCCTTGGGTAACTACAATATACAGTGACTCCCATTAATATTCGGACACTCTTAAAAAGATTATAACTTTTTAAGGATGTTCTGGAGGTACAATGGGAGACAACAGTACAAGAAATTCGAAATCCATCAATATATTGGCAATGAAAGCCATTCATGAGTATATTTCATTATTTTGAGTAAATAATATTATTGAAAAATTCATATAAATTAAAATTTGTATTCAATTATTATGCGAATACTGTATCCTCTGTAGCTATATTCAGTGGTCTACACTTGTCGCGCTTCCATGCTAGTGAGAGACAACAGGATTTTGACGTTTTGTAACAGTTTATAATTTTTTTGCTCTGTAACTGTTTAGTGAATTCTAATAAATTTTGAATATAATTAATTACATAATTTTTACTACATATAAAAAAGAACTGGAGTTTCTAGTTGCGTTTTTTCAAGGTTTGAATAGGGTTTGAAGTGGAATTTTATGAATTCTCCATAATTTAAAAACTGATACATTTTCTTGTATCTTTAAAAGCAAGCGAGTTATTCATGTGACCTGTTTGTAGCGCCCCGCGACAGAGTATAAATGCACTCTGAGACTATGAAGTGTAGAAACTATTACATAATGTTATTAAACGTGGAGAATCCACTTATCTTGTCCATTAAAGAAGCATCCAGAGATAGAATGAAAAATGGTTACGTTATTATTAGACAGCCTTCTAGGTTAAACTTCACCCGAGGAAACCAGAAATTTTTGACTTTTTGTTATACAATCCTGTAGATTTGTCGAGAAAATGGCGAAACCCCAAGTTTTAATTTTAGGAATTCACTGGATCAGAAGTTATGCATGTTTAAAGTTCAGCGATTGTCGCCGTTTCTAGTAAGCGTCGCAAGTGTTAGTCATCACACGCACACTTCAATTCTATCACAGTTATCTCCATTCTCATAACATTCCACAATACGAGTGACACATATTTTTACTTCAAGCACGTGCATCTGAACCACCTCCACACGTTTACCATCTGAAAAAGCGTACTAAAACGAAAATGCTGTAAATATTTCGTTAGGAATTTATTCGAAAACAGCTCGTGTTACTCGTGGGGAATGTCCCCGCTGAAATCACTCTTCCATCTTGTTCTGCACACGGCACTTTATCATACAGTTCTATCTAGCTGCGCGTTGCAAAAACGCGGAACGTATAAAAACTGAATTGGTTGTGTAAATTGTGAAAGAATGTGTATATGTATATGTATAAGAGAAAGAAAAATTAGGAACGAAGCTATATAAGTGTCGACGTGAATTTATGGCGGGATCCGATGAAATAAAAACCCGGTGGCAACTCGGCTCTGTGGCAACCCTATCGGGTGTACGGCGTTTTCATGTAGATCCATTCGCGCCGTGCTAATAGGATGAATTAAATCGGCCGATACGGTTGCCCGTCCGCTGGGCCAACGATGCGTCGCGTCGCGTCGTCTTCTTTCCTCCCCTGGGAACGAGCCTTGCGGAAAATCTTCGCGTGGCATCGCGAAGCGGACTCCCGGGTGATTTACGACTCATTATACACGGCCGATCGAGGAATCGCGTAACGATGGCTGCAACGAAATTAATCGCTGCCGGTAATTATTTCGTTGGCTCGGTTTCTTGGAACAGCTGCCTCGCTGCCGCGCCGCGCCGCAAGGGAACGCCATGCTGCCCCCATGCGTCACTGTTTTGAAATCAGGTTGTCTGCTCGAACGACTCTAATGCGAAGACATGCTCGACGTCGAATAAACGATCCGCCATTTTTATCCACCCAGTCAGCAAAATCTGTTCGAGCAGATTAAGACCAAATGTCTGCAATCATACTTAGCGAGCAGAAGGCGGTCGTTTTGGTGACAACACACGTTTGGAACAGGATTTGGCCCGTATTTGCTTTGAATCTGCAGACCAAAACCAAATATGCAACCAAATTCATACCAAATCAAGAGTAGAATAAATTTCGAAAGTGGTATAAGTCCATTTTTTTAAAAGAATGAGATATCACATAATTTGTGATTAATTTAGTGTAAACTTTTTATTTGTAACTAGTTAATATTCAATATCTTAAAAAATGCCAATGCTTTGTTCATTTAAAATTGGCCAATAAAAGAAATTGCGTAGCGATTGATTATGAAAATGGTGCAAGTCCAATTTCCATAGACATAGCTGGCGGGATGACGTGGTTACCACACCACAAGTTTACTATGACGTTATAAAACAACGTAGACAAAATAATAAATTTATTTTAAACGATATGAAACGAGAGAATTGCTTTTCAACAAAAAATCTACAAAACGCAATTAAAAAACGGGTAAGGAAAAAATACTAACGGAGAAAAGGAGAAAAGGTAAATCTATAATATAATAATGATATGTATAATCAAATTACATTGACTTGACATAATTAATTTATATTTTTGAATCGACTAATATATGCTAAACTTTCATTTTCCCGAAACAACAAAAAAAGAAACGGTCCAATATCATCCTAATCAGCTGATCATATTATATAACTACCAGACTGGTACAATTTACTAAATCAGGAGGTAGGTTAAGAGAATCTAAGAGCTGCACTATAGTAATTCCAGCTTGTCAAAATTATTAAAAGAAGAAAGAAATTTTTTAAATATATTCTATGTATAATATATTTTTTAATATATCTTATTATTTATTATCGCATGAACATCTGCAGTCTACTTATAACTATACATACAATATACATATGATGTTTGAGATGTTGATTAATTGCTTCATTCATTAATTAATTGTTTTAAAAACATTTTTGCAGCAATCATTGCAGCTGCTGTTCATTTAATTACTTCGCCAGAAATTGAATGATTGGATGGCAACTGTGATAGTCCGGGTCAAAATTGACCCAGACTTCGCCCTCAACGGTCGTTAAGGATGGTTTAAAATTCAAACAAATTCTTCTGCAAAACCAGAACACTGCCTCAACAAAGCAACCGAGTAGCAATCGGAAAGATTTCCAAATCAGAGGTTGGACAAGTGTGCGTGATTAAAAATAAACGCGTGAGTCGGTGTAATTTCACGGTTGCGCGGTTTAGTTAAGTCGCGTTGCTCGCGTGAGGGTCTGGTCTCAGCTGTCCGTTGTCGTTGAACTCCGATGAAAATATAGTTATGAGCACAAAAGCTTGTGCAAACAATGAACGTGTGTGTTCCTTTATTCCCGAGAAGAATGCAGAATGACACGATGAATCCGAGATCCGTTTTTACGAAGATTATTTGCGTCCTTTGACGTCACTAGGCCCGTGTTTGATCTCCTGAGAACGACAGCCTGTTGAAACTGCACTTATCGCGTTTGGCTAAGTCGATTCTTTGGTGCGAGTTATGAATACGTTGGCTCTCTAATTATCATTCTCTATCTCATTACTAGAGAGCGGATTTTATGCATTTATGACAAAAATGAGTAGGTGTAACTTAAAACCGTAGAAACATTAGAAGAATTTCAAAATACTGTTACGTTATTTTCAATCTATTAAACATATTAAGGCAGAATATTAATTTCTATTTCACTCCGGTTTGATGCAATCCAGGAAGAACAATTTTATTTTGCATAAAGATCCGCTGTCTACTCATTACTGTGTTTCGTGTAACGGCATCTTGCAGAATTACGAAAGCGTTGCACGCTGCGTTACAATATGTATAAAATAATGCAGTCAGAAGAATTAGCTCATAAAAGAAGATAAGATATCATACGTACAGTGACTCTCATTAATATTCGGACGCTCTAAAACAACGATAGCTTTTTTAACATTGGACTACACGATTTCAACTTTTTTGGGAAGCTAGAGCAATTAGTTTACTACAGGATGTGAAGAGAAATTTTTTCAAAAATTGCAATTGATCGGAATTGTAGAAAAAATACTAAAAGTTGTATTTTCAAATTTTTGTATGTTAGCCTATATTGAAAATGTAAAAAGTACATTTTGTAGATCTGTGTCAATTATATGCACTGTGAAAGTTTCATCGAAATCAGTTGATGCGGGAAAAAATGACAGGCAATGAAAGATGTAAGAATCCTTAGATTTATTGCAGTTAGAGAAAATGTTTAATTGGTACAGATCTAAGAAACGTGTTTTCTAAATTTTCCATACGAGCCCATATAAAAAAGCTGCAAAATACATGCAAATTTTTTTTTCACGTTGTGTAGCAAACCAATTGTTCTTACTTCTGAAAAAGTTCAAATCGTATATGATCCAATATTTAAAAAGTTGTCTTTTTAAGAGTGTCCGAATATTAGTGGGAGTCACTGAATGCGACTAAGAAAAGGTATACAGGATGTGTCAAAAATGTATTTCCTTGAGAAGGGTGATCCGAAGGGTATTTGAAATAACTTTTTCCTTTACGAAAATGTTCTTCGTGGCATTCTCAAGGAGTTGTTGTTTTTGTTAGCAACTCATCAAATGGCCTCATTTTTGGGACATCTCTATTATTGAAAGCAGAAACGTGAACAGGACTTGCTCGAAAGACGATTTTATGAAAAAAGTACAAATTGAGAACATAAACATTGCTATATTGTACTACTCTTTTCGATATCATCAGGTACAATTGAAAAATTTTCAACCAAAAGTTGTCAAATTATTGTCAATAATTTTTATTACTAAAATGAGTGGAGAATAAGTTGACAAAAGAACCTCACGAGTAAAATGAGAACAGAATGAAACGAGACTAAAAATAACGGAAGAAAAACTTGCAGAAGAAGATGAAGAATGCAGATAATAATTCAAGTTTTTAGTCGATGATTTCGGACACGTCTAGCGCCGGCCCAAAAAGATCAGCAAACGCTCGAGAATCCCGTCCAGCGACGTTCGTCGACTCTATCGTCGAAGAAACGTCGATGAACTTGACTGAAGGTTTCACTTTCCATCGTTTCGAAGAATTATCGAGAAGAGCGGTGCATGAATAATTCATGCATGCATAGTTCCAAAGAATGATTTGCTTAATGACTCTTCTTTTTTCCTGGATAACCGGCTATCGTGCCTGTATCTACAGTTATTGTCCGCGACTGGTTCGCACGAACCTTGAACCTCCCTATCGAGCCGCCGAGGGATGCCGTTTTCCAGGACATTGCAAAAATCGCGTCGAAATCTGCCGAGTTAACCGTCAATCCATCTCATTAATACTAAATGCGATCAACATTGTAAACGTTATCTGCGTTTTCATCTTCGCGGTCGGCAACCATTCTTGAAAATTTCTAATCATGTTACGACTTTCTAATCGTGCTTTCCGCGAATCTTTGTCTGATTAGCGGGCTTATAGACAGGCGTCTCGGTTACTCGCGAATAATTGTTCGTGTTCCTGTTTGCGTGAAGTGTTTTGATTCAGTGATCGTATTAAATACATTGTAACAAAGCAATTACTTCTCAGAGATTCATAAATAACAAACAGTAATTCTTTGGGAACCGTTTATCGTTACTCCACTAGTTCAAAATCGCTGCCAGGTCCATTAAGTTTGGATTATTTATTATTATTAGACAATATGTATAACGACACACAGTACTGTTCTATTTTCACTATAAGAAATTTTCTAGTTGATAAATCGAACTTGCTTCCCATACTGGTTTTTACGAAATCATCAATGAAAGTTAGAATTTGCTTAGAGATCCACAGTACATTTATTATCTTTAACTATTATTAACTGTATCGCACTGTCTTCGGTTTGGAGTTGCAAAATTGTTTAAATATTTGGCCTGGGTTATACGTAGACTTTTATAGACTGCGGAATTATACGTTTTATATTTTTCTGGAGCAGTGGTCGGAAAACTCATTAGTAGACTGCGGATCTTTATGCAAGATAAAAAATGTTTGCATTGATTGCAAGAGACAGGAGCCAAATAAAAATTTCATTCTCCTTTTAATTATATTATCATATTAAGTGGTGGCCTTAAATCTTTTTAATATTTCTTCCGTTTTAAATTGCACATAACCATTTTTGTCATAAATGCATAAAATCCGAAATCTACTCATTAGTCAAAGAGGCAAATTTCAGCAAGTACAACGATTTAGATTTCTTTTGAGAGCCTTTCTTTACAAGACCCGTTTTCAGAAGTCGGTTAAAACTAGGTACACTGAAAGAAACTAGAATTGAATTTGAATTTAGATGTAACACAGTGACTAATTGAATTTAGATATAACATATGACTATTTGAATTTAGATATAACACACTGAAATAAATTGTAATAATTTCAAACACGACATTCGAAGAGCCGCATGTGGCTCGCGAGCCGCAGTTTGCCGACCACTGTCCTAGAGAATCAAACGCCGAGTAAAACCTCGTTTTTTATACTGTTATATTTTTCCCATTCAATGAAACATTATTCTCAACACTATTAAATTTGAACATCGAGTGAAACCTCCTTTTCTACACAGTTAAATTCGAGCATCGTGTATAAACCTCATTTTCGACACAAATAAATCCGACAAATTAAAATCGATTGAACCTGTCTTAAATTTCAGTCAATTTACATAGCACAGGTTTTTCAGATTAATGTACCGTATAGATGAACATAATTAAAGGTTCCACGGAGGTTTACCAGAATATAGCCTGCAAGCAACAATTATTCCAAGGCTGGTTTCCCTCATCCTTCCACAATCAATCTTAAAATTTGTTAACATACATGATACATCTGCGTACGAGTCTTATTACGTGTCTACAAGTGTTTCCGCAGAAACACAGCACGAGATAACTGTTAAGCGGTTATGGACGAGTGTCCCCAGAGAGAAAAGACGTTTTTTCCACCGGTACGAAGGATCCCAAAGAAGATGCTTGCATCATGCGTGCATACTTTCCTCCGTGCAATTAAGGGGCCGTAAAATTCGAACCGAGGGCCGCTCCAATTACTGGGAAATAGGGTACAGTCGATCACAAACTCGCAAGAAAAAGATACACACAAGAACAACGAGAACATCGTGGACTGGATGCTGTAGCTGCAGCGTCGTGCTCGCTATGAAAAACCCGGAATCACTTGTCCTGGGAGAAATTTTTCTGTGTTCGGCCAAGATGCGGGGAGATTAGAATAAAAACAAACGTTTTGTAGCAATTTCACCATTAACGCTCGGAACGGGGCTAAAATTCCGATCTATCGCGGATTTACTCCAAGTTCCGTTTAGCAACTCGCTATAACTGTGTCAGTAGCATGAACATGTTTTTCTAGATTTTCGGTCTACATACTATTCTCGTTTTTTATAGAAAATTACAATTTCCATGAATTAAGACGACACAAATAAAAGGTATTCTCATAAGAACTATTTTCTAATTTCTTAAATTACATTGTTACATTATTAGATGTTTAATATTATTGGATTGTTTCATACGATGGCCTAATGTAATTATTACTTTTCTTTTAATAAATTAAAACTATTCAGACGAGAAATAAATACCTATACATAGCTTGTTATTAATGCGGACAAATTTTATTTTGCAATAAAATCTCGCAATCCAGTAACTATAAATACAACATTACGGTACACCATCTTCTACTTCCAAAGCTAAATTCCACATGTAATTGAATTTAATTAAACCTATGACTGAAGATAGAATCTGGTTAATAACCTATAAATCTAATTGATAATGTTTTAATGACAGAAAGATAGTATCAATAATTCAAAATTCGAAGTGTCGTATAATTGACATCATGAATTATTGCTGCATTGTTTTGCGGGTCGTAGCAGTCTGAAAAGAAGAAAGCATTTTCGCAAGATGGTGAACGTGAAAAATAACATAGACCAGGCTGGCTCGAGAAACTTCGCTTAGAGGCAGAATTATGAGCATTTAATTTATGAATATTATTTATGACATCCCGCGTCAAGGCCGACGCGATGAGAAACTGAGTCGCCATTACAGCAGGTCGCGGATGTGTTGAAAGCCGTGGAATGCAGATCATTTCGTCCATTATCATGATTCCTGGCCAAGGATCGCGAAGTTTCGTCGTGGCTTTCAGCGTCTTAATTCGTCGCGTTAGGACGTTAGATGCTCGCGTTAATTACAAGGTAAAATGACTCGTACAAACGCACTGACACAGATCAAGACACTTCAGGAAGCGGAAATTCGACGAGATTACGAAATTGTCGGTCATGCGACCACATGATTTTGGTGAAAGCTTCGTGACGGGGATAAGTGAATTTTTAATAAATAAATTTCCAGTGAAATTTCATTAAGAGGAAACTCGGAATCGATAAAATATAGGTGCCCGAATTAATTTATTCAGGGCTTTTTTAATGCGTATTTTTTTCTATGTAATTACTCTGTTTTATAGATGACTAAAAAGACGCCAGTGAAACAGAATTTAAATGATTAACTGTGAGGGCTGCCAATTTGTTCCCTAAATCTAATATTAACAATCTTCTACGGACGTAAAACAATACAACCCACTACAAAAATCACTCCAAAAATAAATTGCACGAAGACATCCTTATCATTTATACGAAGTATTATAAAAGTGCCGTTTTTAATGCTGCACAGATATAGTGTCGAAAATCTTCTATCAACTTAGAACGATTTCCGCCACTAAAATCGCGCCAAAAATAAATTGCAAGGGAACGTCCTAATAATTTTTATAAGACAATATAAAAATGCCATTTTTAATGACCCCAAAATTTATTACTAACAATCTTTTACCAATCTAGAACGATTCCCACTACGAAAATCACTCTGAAAATAAATTGCATGTAAACATCCTTATCACTTCTACATATAAAGTAATATAAAAGTGCCAAGTTTATTGCTCGACAGATCCAGTATTAACAAACTCCCATCGACGTAAAACGATTTCCACCAATAAAATCGCTCCAAAAATAAATTGCAAGGGAACGTCCTAATAATTTTTATAAGACAATATAAAAATGCCATTTTTAATACCCCCAAAATTTATTACTAACAATCTTTTACCGATCTAGAACGTTTCCCACTACGAAAATCACTCTGAAAATAAATTGCATGCAAACATCCTTCTCACTTCTACATACAAAGTAATATAAAAGTGCCAGATTTATTCATTGACGTAAACCATTGACGTAAAACGATCCCCACCACTCCACCAGACAAATCGTTCGAAAAATAACCTGCATCGAATGGGGTTGCGTCCTGTTGCCGTTCACGCAAATGTTCGTGACTTACTTGAGGACAAGAAAAGGAAAAGATCACACCAGGGAGGCAACGGGTCTCGTCTTCCGGACCCGTAAAAATGGCCGTTCAGTTTGATGCGACAGCGGCTGCTCGCGGGTTGATCCGAGGCTGATTAGGCCCGTTCCGCGATGCACCTACTCATTAATGCATGCACCCGGTGGAGGAAGAAGAGTTGCGAGCCGCGTTCCTCTAATAGACGTGGCAAAACTAATGGATGACAGGAATAAGAAAGTCTACGGGTTCGCGGTGAACACGCTCGGGACCGGGCCGTAAAAACCCCGGGCTTATCACCGCCTTCATCTTGTATTCCGTTTTTGCGGGGAATAATTACAACAAACTAGCATGGTGCTCCGAGGATCGTCGGGTTCTCCGGTTTCTGCGATCGCGGGCATGAAAACCGCGCGCACGTCGGTCCGATTTAAAAATGTCTTCTGGGTCTAGACTCCAGAGTCTTGAAAGAATCGATTTATATATCTTTTTGCATTGTCTTTAAAAATTTGTTGAAATCCGTATGAATAATGAAGGTATAGGTTTCTTGCAAGGCCCTGTTCAAGGAATATAACTCGTACAATTATAAGTACAGTAAAGCTTCTTCGTTGTCCAAAGGCCGGGGGTTGAGCGGACAACGACCGTGCCCGGACACTATTTTTGATTTATGACTGCGTCTTTAGTGAAACGGCTAGTTAAATGACAAAGAAAAGCATTCGCAGTCAAAAGCAGTCAACTGTCTGGCTTTAAAAAACTCCTAATTTCCTTGCCATATTCCTTTCCTATTGTTCTCCGTTCTGCGCGGATCTATACAGTCCTGGGACACATCTGGCGACCAGATCCACGCAGGCCTAATCCTCTCGTTGACAGGCAGTGGAGTGGGTAGGCACTGGACAACGATCGTGCTCACGATTCAGGACAACAAAGGAGCGATTACTGTATTCCGATTAAAGTATAAATATTGTAGAATATATTAAACGCATGTTTTTCGAAACGATCTCCACGATACATATCTGAAGTTCTAGTTGACTAATTGACATGAAATTTTGAGAGAACCTCCAGCACATGTTCCGTCATCGGAAAAACCAAAATTTTCAAAATTCCTGAATTTTTTCTCATTTTTGTACGGTGCTAAAAGTCGAAAAATATTAATGAATCGATAATTGACTTCAAAACGACGTCATATTACAATTACAAGTATTTCGACTTGAAAAAATTATAGAAAGAGAATAGAAAATATTGATGCAAAACCTCGATTACAAAAATGTGCAAATGAGTCCCACAAAATGGCGGTCTCGACCAGGGGACCCCCTTACCGGCGGATGAACATGACAGCCTGAGAGTTCGCGCGGATTGGACGCTTGGAAAAAAGTTCTCGGTGACTTGTCGCTTTATTATGACGCTAGGACTCTTCGGCCGGTCGTTAATTAACGTCCTACGTCTCTCCGGAGAGAGATGTATAAACTCGGCCGGTTTACTGCGACGTTTCCATGGCGAGCTTAATTAGAGCCGCTTTGCTCGCTTCGCCTGCCCGACCGAATTATTATGCTGTAACACGTCGAGTAGCATGAGCGTCCGAGCATGAGCTGAACGGCGCGGCGGCGCGGCGCACGGCGGCGATCGAAGATTTTGTAGTTTTGCTGTTTCATCGTAATTGTCGGGGCGCTCGTGATGGATGGGAGTTAAAAAGAAACGGCGCTGGGAGCGGTTGCCACTGGAAATGAGAAGTTATGCGTGTTTCACGGCGCGTCTTCTTATATTGATTCTTGTTACAGTCGCCGCCGCGCCGCCCCGGTCGTATCGGGGATTATGTTAACGTCCAGTATGATTGGGAACGCTGTTTCGCGTGGCACGAAGTAATTACATCGTTGTTTGTTATTCTCGCTGCTCGTAAATGAAATTAGCTACCGTTCGGACGGCCCGGCCGGCTGTGCTGCTTTTTCTTTCCGCGGCTTTTAAGTTATGGGACCCCTTGGGATCGGCTGTTACTGATACTTCGCGATAACGCTATAGGACACGATATGAAAGTATGTTAGAAGCTACGAATTTATGTCGGGAGAGAGAATTTCTTCTTCTTGTACGTTATGGGTTGTAGTTTACTTGAGGAGACTCCATGAAACACTATATTATAATTAGCATTTGCGAGGTTTACGAAACCGAGTTAAAATAGCTGACAGTTCCTATTAACGACGACAAAAGTGTACAAGAATCTTTCATTGTCCCTCCGTGAGCGAGCATGTTTTCTGCACCTCCCGTGAGCAATCTGGCTCGTTTATGTTTACGACTAATTTGTTTACTGTTCGAGGTTTTCGAAAAATCTGAAACGATTCTGGCAGTATGGAAGTGTCTATTTTTATACAGGGTGTCCCAAAATTCCTTCAACAGCCGGAAATGGGAGGTTCCTGAGATTATTTGAAGCAACATTTTCCTTTACAAAAATGTTATCCGCGGCTTTGTTTAGGAGTTATTAACGAAAAACACGGACCAATCAGAGCGCGAGCTAGACGCGAGCTGGCCCAGTCGGCCCGGCGCGCCAACTGTCTATTGGCCGACTGTACCAACTCGCGTCTAGGTCGCGCTCTGATTGGTCCGTGTTTTTCGTTAATAACTCCTAAACAAAGCCGCGGATAACATTTTTGTAAAGGAAAATGTTGCTTCAAATAATCTCAGGAACCTCTCATTTCCGGCTGTTGAAGGAATTTTGGGACACCCTGTATAAGAGGTGTCCCCAAAATGTTGTACTTCCTTGAAACGAGTAATTCCTGAGATTACTTGAACTAACTTTTTCCTTCGCGAAAATATTCTACGCGTCTTCTTTAAGGAGTTATTAACGAAAAACACGGACCAATCATAGCACAGACAACAACACAAGGGACAATCATGGCGCTCTAATTGGTCCGTGTTTTTCATTAATAACTCCTTAACGAAACCGCGTAGAAGATTTTCGCAAACGAAAGAATTCCTTCAAATGACTTCAGGAATGAAGCATTCCCTTCAAAGAAGTATTGATTTTGAATTTGATCCATTGATTTTGATTGAAGGCTTCGCAATTTTGCGCTACAACATAACTTACAGCTGCATTCGCCAATAATTCCCGTTTAAATATTCACTTGCTACAACATTTTTGGGAACATCAAATTTTCAAAGCATTAATGGGGAGAAATAAATATTGAAAAGAAATAAACTTATCTTAAAACAGTGAGATGTTTATACTTATTTTAAAGATTGTTCCTTTCGTTTAGTGAATCGGATAAACCTATTAGGGGAGAGACTACGCCTGATAAAATAATCGATCAATTTGAAGCATCCGAAGCCCAGCGTTCCTCGCGAACACACTGCGAACGCATGCGCGCAAGGTTAATGAGAGGAACCCAATTCCATTCGAGTTGTCAGCACAGATTCCACGGTATTTCCTCTTGAATTTCGTTTAATGACCAACGTTATCCTCATTAACCGATCGTAACCGCAGGCTTCGGTCACAATTTCGGCTTCGCCTGTTCCCAGTGGCGTAACGAGCTGTACTTTTAACGACTACTCCAAAAATCTCAATAAATTCGTTTTCCGTTTCACGGAAGTGGACCCCCTCCCCCCATAAATCGAGAGATCAAGCTGAAAAGTAAACGACCCAAAAAGCATGGACATGAAGCGAAGATAAAACGTTAATAAACTCCGGATTAACTCGTACGCGCTACACCCTTAATAAATAAAAAAACGACGCCTGCTACGAGACTCGAAAAATTTTAATTGTTTCATTTTATTCTTGATGAAGTCATCCACAATTAAAATTATTTATACGGAAAATAAGTTTCCATTTAGGCTCTCGTAAATAAGACCGGTACAATTTTATTTTAATGAGAGCTGTTAACGACACGTAATAAAACGGTGTATCTACTCCTCGAGAGAATGTTTAACAATCTTTTTAAGACAGCTTATGCTTCGGTTTCCAAACATTGAACGTCTCAATCGTGAAAGTATTCGTACACGTGGATGAAGCTTATTCAATCCTATTCCAGTATAAAGAATTTTACTTTATTGCATGTGATTGTTAGACTGTAGATTCTTATGTAAAATAAAAATTGTCTACATTAATTGTGTATAGGCATACAATAGATATAAATGTTTTCCTTTTTTAGGAAATTATGATCTCTCTCCCTCTCTCTACAAAAAGGTAATCACTCAAAACAATAAAATAAATCGTAGGGCAAGGGGTTAAGAATGGATCGAATAGGAAGAATTGTAAAGTCCAGTGAACACTGTTATCAATAAACAAATTTAATGTTCTAAGCAAACCGCGATAATTCGGTACCAACAGCTCTGGGAAACCCCGGGCACATTCCAGCCGATAATTCACGACGCGGAAGAATAATGGTTCCGAAAATACCTTGCAACGTATCGCGATTAGGTTCTCATTAACTTTTTACAGATCGTTGCTGGGAGTAAGTGGAGTGTGATATATCGTGGAGACACGTGGCAATTCATTTCGTTCGAAAACGTCAATGGATCCTTAGTGATTTACAATTATGTAATGCGTTCCGGTATTGTGCGGAATGATAATGGGAAATCTTTAACAATTAATAACGGAGCACGGCATTATCTGGCGTTGGCCGCGTTCAGAAACGCGTCGATAGTTACACATACACACTCGACCATGAGATCATAAATAATTACGGTGATAAATCCACGTTTGCGTTTCACTGATTTGTTCCATCGGAGAAAAATGTTCTTGCGCCGCCTTTATCACGGGTCACGATTTCCTCGAGGTCCTGGTTAGTCGAGCTTCAAAAGGCTCGATACGTGCTGTACAGGGTGTATAAAAAGTAATGGTCTCCGTCGTAGGGGTAAATCTATACCTCTGGATCGGTAAACATTTCTAAAAGAAACTTGCCGCAAAACTTTGTTTATAAAGTTTGTTTAAAAACAGTTTGAAAGGAGCCAAGTGTCGCAAATAGTTATCGAGATATGAGCTGCTAAAGTTTTTGCTAAAGTTTTGACAAAAGCTAACTACTACAGTCCACCAGAGTTGGGCATTAATCGATTAAAATTTTAATCAAGATTGATTGGTTAATGTGTACGATTAAAAAAGGTAATCATTGAAAAATCGTTGATTAAAAAAAGAAATGATCGAAATATAATAAAAACATAAAAGCAAAACTTACAAATTTTTCAGAATCTTCTGTTCCTCGGTTGGATCTACAGCATACTGCCATTTACGCGAATAATACGTCTTAATAACCACGAAGCCCGGAACATCACACTTCTACACAATTACTAAACACTACACAACACACTTTCCGAAATCGTGGAGATATGTAGTGTTTGTTAATTGGATGCGGGTGTGTTGGAAGGACTTTAGGTTCAGGAGTGGGAAAGGGGAGGGGGTTGACGCCAGCCGAAACTCACCTCAGCCCCCTCCTTGTCGTGTGCGGAGACCTCCTCCCTCGGCCGGGTGGGAACCCCTTGGGGTTCTGCACCCCCCGAGCGAGGAAGGAGGTCTCCGAGGGTCGCGGGTGCAGAGTTGTGCAGAATTACAATTGAATTACTCCAGGAATTATAATTACAAGGTAATTGAATTACAATATGTAATTGAATTAGCACAACTCTGTCATCGATTAGTGGAAGGTGTTGACGTAAAAACAAGCTTCAACAACAATTTTCTTTGGTATAAACAATTTTCATCTAGGACAGATGATCATTACTTTTTGTGCACCCTGTAATTACCTACTACTTACATTTTTATGTGTTCAATCATTCTCTTGATAGACAACACTAATTCCAGCTTAATTGTCGGCTTCGCGAATCGATCTGCCAACCCATCAATTCGCCATCCACAAATAGCTGCTTAAACATATCCGAGGTAATTTATTCGGACCCATTAACCACATCGACTTCTCGTCTTTGATATACGCATTTCGGTGATGCGACCAGCCGATAAAAACCACGATCGCTACATTTTTATATCCCGCAAGGACCACGAACTGAAGTATTGCATTCATAGCACGGACGCTTTATTAACGGCGAGGTCGGCCCATTAATCAAACGGACACGTGCTCACGAAATTCCGGTGGCCGCCGATACGTCTCATATTTCTCGTTTAATTAATTTGTCCGAAACATCCTGGGCTCAACGAACGGTACAGAAAGTCTTGATGAAGGTCCCCGAGACGCGGCCACGTGGGCCTCGACGAAAGAGTTGCCCGTTTCCGGTTTGGTTTCGCACGTCCAATCGCCGTGTTCTTGTCTCTTCGTTTCGTGTTGCGAACGATCGGCTGAAACGAAACGGAAACGACGAAAGATTTTTAACAGGCTCCGTTTCTCGTGGAAACGGGCCGCGGCACCTAATTGCGGCTACTCTTGCCAGCGGCGCGAGCAAGAAGCGGATTCTTGCTACTTTGATGCGGGGAAACGTCGTCGAAGGGAAAATTCCTTCGATCCCGGTGAAATTCTTGAACGATATTGAGCCGTGGAATCCGCTTTAATCGATCGCAAGCATTTCGTTCCTGGAAATTCTGTGTCGCAACGGTCGCCGTCTCCCAGCCGTTTGTTTTCCGCTTTCTCCGGTCCTCTTTTCAACGCTGGAACCAGGGCCTGAAGGAAACTGTTAAAATTTTCTATTAGTTCTGATACCACAGTTGTTCTTCGACTTCTAAGAAAACAGTTATAAATCCACTAAATCTTTTACTTCATATAGGGTTATCCAAAAGTACCTTTATGATGTTGAATGAGAATATCTCTGTCAAACGCCGTGTTTGTTTCTAAATGCCTTTACCGTTTTGCATTTGATCTACTCATGTCAAAAATGCATCGAATCCGAAATCTAATAGAAACTAATCTACAAATTTTTGTCTGCAAACTTCTATCTTATAGATTAGTTTGTAACTGTACTCTATTTTGTTGATCGAAAGATTCCTTGTAATACACAGAAACTGAAATCCAATATTCAATTGTTCACGCAAATATTTTGCATAACGTATAAATCACATAAATACATAAAACGAACAATGTTCTGGTGTAGTGGCAACATAAATACATAAAAACTCGCTGTCTAATAATGTGTTTTATTATACTATTATAATTTTTATAAGAACATATTTCAGTCCGGCCTATAAACTGTCACACTGAATTTTATTTTCCACCAGTTATGTTCCACTTCACGTTCATTAAAAATCGACAAAATAATTATGGGTACTGCTAAACAAAAACTAGAACATTAGTCTCTCACATAAAGGTGAAAACTTACTTGCAAACAGGTACGCCGACTTGTTAGAAGCATATAAATGATTTACATCTCAGTTAATTGAACATGCAACAGCAAGAACTCTAAATTCTCTAAATAAAGGATCGATTTAGAACAAAATGGCCATTCCAGTTTTTACGCGCATCTACAGCTAAATTAGGAGTGTACACCTCGTAGCGATCATAGTCCTGATGAGCAAGAAGCTGATCGTAAACAGCCAGAACAGCTGGAATGGTTGTTCGAGCCAATCCCAAGAGACAAATCCCGTCTTAAGGGATATTCTGGTTTTTATTTTCGAAAATCGATTATTTTTTGTATTTTCTTTAAGTACAAGTGTTGTAGAATACGTTAAACGCATTTTTTCGAAACGATCTACACGATATCTCAAGTTCTAGTTGACCAATCGACATGAAATTTTGAGAGAATCTTCGTCACATGTTCTGTTATCGCACATACTAAAATTTTAAAGATCCGTGAATTTTTTCTTATTTTTTATAGTGCTGAAAGCCGAAAAATGTTAAAAAATCGGTAATTGACTTCAACATGCGCCATTTTGTAAATAATCAAGATTTTTTATTTCTTTTGGTTCGGATTATAACTATTAATATTCATATTAATTAATAAATATTTTAATATTTTGTAGCCGATACTCTACAAAAAAAATCTACAACTCGTGTAAGATTGATTATTTTTACTTTAAAAAAATCGCATGCATATTTCAAAATCCAGTAAATATGTGTGCGAAATCCCGGAGCAAATGGTGCAATGGTTTCTGTGAAAAAATTTCTAAAAATCCGTGCTACAGCGGCTTCGAAAAACAGAATAACCCCTCAATTACGATTAGTCTGGAGTCTGGAAGGGTATCGATGGTACCGTTAGCGCGACGTCTTTATTGGTCCGAAAGTTTCGTGCGTCGTCCGACAGGATTTGGCGATTCGGTTCCGGTTTTTCTGGAGCAAAAGTGATCGGTCACGGCGCGAGTCGAGATCCGAAAAAGTTCGAGGAACATGCGTTTTTACGGGGCCACGATGGAGCATCTCTAATTGAAGCCTGCCTCGCATGGGAAGTGAAATGAAATTAGGGTCTGAACTTCGGCTGGCGCAAGAGCTACTATTATTTCTCGATCAAGGGGTTATTCCGGATCTCAAGGTTAAAAACGTCGATTTTTCGGATTTTTACTGCCATCACACTCTAAAACGCGTGGCTGCCAAACAGTTTTTAAAGGTTGAACCAATTGCCTGAGCTAAGGGATTTCAATGTCTCAAAATCATATACAACGCAGAGTTAGATTAATATATTTTCTATCTTTAACTGGTCTCCATTTTGTAAAAAAATTTTCTGACCATTCATACCAAACCCGAGCATTAGAAATGATACATGTTGTCTTATGAAAATGATAAGATTAGATTTATTTAGAATTTAATCATTCCCTATAGATCTTTGTAATTTCAATAAATGTAAAATAATAAATTTGACAATGGTAAATTAATAAAGTCACCAGCTTTCGAACAATTCAGCAATTAACTTTGAATATTGTAAACATTTGATTAATGGCTTTAAATAGTCAAAGATTCAGCAAGGCTGTGGAACACAAAGCATCAAAAATATAGCTTTTTTTATTCCAAAGAAAAAAATGTTGAGAGCAGCCAGAGAATCGATAAATCGGCAAAACCATGTTCCTTCGAGTCGCTGATAGAAACGCGGCGGTCTGCCTTCGTTGCTTACTATTATTACCGTTGCCAGCCGCATAGTCTACAGTCTACGGCAATCGGGCAAACGTTGGGGCCAGGCAATCATAAATTCTGCGCCGCGCTATAATGGCCGGCGATTTGTCGTGTCTTTTATAATTATATTAGAATTTATATCGGCGGGTCATGTGGGTTTCTTTCCGCGTTGTCGGCTTCGCTAGGGAACGTGTCATGATGCTTGCTGCCGATACCTCACGTTTTCATATTTAATATACGCTTTTTATTGCTCGACAGCGGATGAATTGCACTTTTATACGCGCACGCAAAAAGCGCGAGCACGATCTTCGCTCATTCAGGCGTGTTTCACTTGATTCATTTTTATCCCAATTTTTGAAAGGCGTTGAAAAAGTTTTCGTCAAAATTAAAGAACCGGTCGCATGGATTACGTACATCGCGATTTCATGCTTCGTCCGGCCGCCATTTTGTCGGGACAAATGCTTCGTCCGGGCGCCATTTTGTCGGGACAAATGCTTCTCGTATTTCTAACACTTGTTACTCGTGTTTTATTATTAGACTGCGGATTTTATGCATTTATGACAGAAATTGGTAGTTGCTAATTGAAACAGTGGACAGACTTAAAAAAACTTAAGAATAATTTATAATATACAATATATAATATAATAATTAAAGAAGAGAGAATGAAAGAAATTGTATTACTTGGCTCTTGCTTCGTGCAGTTGATGCAAACAATTCTTATTTTGCGTAAAGTTTCGCAGTCTATGTATTTATTATTCGTACGGTTACTACTGTAAATAAAGCATTAAGAAGCATTATACAATTAGGATAGAATCTTTGTTTCAACATTTCTACAGAGGCGTGGATTCGGTTTTACAAAATCGTAACATTGGTAATTATATAGAGGTAAATTAATTGTATCATGAGGATATTATTATCTCTAAATATTCATGGGAATGAGAAAATGTCTTCGTAAATAGATCTTACTATCTATACTACTCTTTGTCACAAAAAGGGGGTAGCTTCGATTGTATATGTATTTCACTTGTATTTACTGGAACAGTACAGCTTTCACATTCACTATGAAAGGGTATTAATACGCATATTAATTAGTTACAAATTTACAAGTTGAAACAGTGCCATATTTTTAATTGCTTTTCATCGACCTCCAGATATCCGCATCCCTTCAGTTGGCACATCAGATAAGATTACGAACATAGTACATACCCATTAAATAGTATTTATTGGAACATTGAGAGGTACAGGGAATACAGGGATAACTTTATTGTTATTTTCAAATTAAATGGGACTTCATGGAACCTAACAATCTGGCCTTTTGTAAAAGATGTGTACCTACACCTTCGTTTATTCCGCTCGATGCACAGACATCAACCCCGAAGGGTTCGATCGCTTTTCCACGCCTACTAACCACAGCATCCCCTGAGCCGACGCTGGCAAAAATCGTTTCTGACATTTGCGGCGAACGAGACTGCGATCACTTCCCGCGAAACGGTCTCTACTCACCGTCGCATTCCGTTTCGTCCGATTTTTCCAGTGCCCCCCGAGCCTACACGGTATTTGACGAACGAGAAGGCTTGCGGCGTGGCACGGCATCGGCGCGTTCAATATGAAATCGTTACGAAACAAGGCGCGACTTAGCTTTTTACATTCCACCCTCCCTCCTAGAACGGATTGACAGGCCGGTGACCCAGCTATTACCGCCGCGAAACAGATTATTCCGCATTTTTCTCATTCGCTTCTCAATTAAGTCGGCGTCGCCTTAGCGGCGCGCGGTCGCTGTCCACCCGATATATCGAATTCTGCCTTTCCATGTATGTGCCACACGTCGTTGTCGTCATCGTCGTCGTCGTCGTCGCCCTCGTTTCCCTTCTCGTTTATTACCATTATTGTTATTACAGCCATAATTCGCTACTCAGTCAACGAGATATCGTCGTAGGGACAGCTCCGAGCAGACACGGTGTCGGTGGATAATGGTCTGTGACTTCTCGGGCTCTTTATAATGCAAATTGCGCGAATTCTACCTGCCCTCCGTTCCCCGCTGCTCGATTCGCAACCATAGGTCCACCCGCATACTCTCGGTTTCCTTCTCCGGCGACGGCAACCCCTTTGTCTGCATCCTTGTTCGTTTCTCTTTGACCCTTCGGGTCTGTCTTTGTCTTCTATTTCTCTCTCTCTCCCTCTCTCTGTCTTTCTCTCCACTCCCCTTCTCTTCTTTTCCCTCTCCGATTCCGCGAGCACGTACGATCGCACGATCTATCCCCGGCGAAAAAGAAAGAGCCGAGCGATCGTAACGAAAAGAAGAAAAAGGAGAGGAAAAAAAAGTCACGTCATGCAACCGTCCGATCTCGTATCTGCCCGCGTAGATAACCATCGAATTCCTCGTGGCGGGGCTCACCCACTCTCGCGCGGTAGACCGCGGCCGGCCTACGAACTACAAATAAATGCCGCCGTTAACGTTTATCCATAAATCAATTTAATCGTGCGTACGGAACGATAGCCATCGCCGGGCTTCAATCCTCCCAACAACGACGGCCGTCGCGTTGCGCTGCTCAGCACGCGTACACGCCGCGAGCTTATCGCTCGATAAGTGTACGCGATCGGTCGTTAGGTGAACAACGATCTTTCGGTGCGTGCTACTACCGCGGTTGCTCGCGAAGTCGCCAACAATTAATAGACACGTCGAATAATCGGGACTCGGCTCGTTCGAAGCTGAACTGTAGGTACTGTACCCGCTTAGGGTCGCCATCTTTTTCTATGGCGATTCCAGGACTTATTGACCGAAACTGAAATGTACTATTTATGTTTATGTAATCTCACAATATTATCCATTGAGGAATAACTAGCTTTTCTAGGAAACTTTTTTAGAAAAAAGTATGTAAAAACATAATAATAGTCATTTATGTTTTTTTAAATTTTAATTATTATACTGCTTGATGATCCTCTTTTATATAGGTAGTAATACTAATAAATCTAAATCTAACATCTAACAACGATAAATCTAAAATTTTATATATTGTTATGAGTTTTTCCAATAGTACAGCTTTCTCCGAAATTCCAGGACAGACCCACATAAAAAAGTTGTAAAATATGTACAACTTTTAGTATTTTCTCTGCAGCTCCGACCAATTGCAATGTTTGAATATTTTTTTTCGCATAATAATAGTCAACCGATTGCTCTGAGTTTTAAAAAAAATTCAAGTCTAGTGGTCGAATATTTAAAAAGTGATCGTCTTTTTAAGAGCGTCCGAATATTGATGGAATTCACTGTATGAAAAATAGGATAAAATAAAAAAATTGTTATTACCTGGAAAATCTTGTTTATTATGAAATATGTATTACACAGAAGAACTTTTTTAACAGTGGACCATAAACGATCTGACTTCTTTAAAACAATTAGTGGCATTGGTTTACTAAATGACGTACAAAACGGATTTCGAAAAATTGCAATTAGTAGGAATTACATGAAAAAAGTACTTTTCAAAACATTTTATTTGAGCCCGTGATGAAAATTTAAAATACGCGTTTCATAGACCTATGTTGGTTATACATATACTGAAAATTTCACTAAAAATTTCCTTGTTGTAAAATCGAGATAAAAATGCTTTTAGTTCTTCTTAATGCATACCTTCTATTTCGAAAATGCGCAAATGCCATGACCGCATCAAGATCCGCAGTCTGATCACAAATCGCCTACATCCTCTCTTGTCTAAAGACTAAATTTCGTTTAACTGCTTTGTATCGTCGTAGCATGTTCTCTTACAGCTCAGCACGCGCGCGAATATTCGCAACTTGACAGGAACGGCAACATCTCTTCCCAGCTCGGTCTAAAAAGCGTAATCGAGATCAACGTTCTTTGCGTATTAGCCCGCAGTTATTGATGTTAACGTCCATACGCTTGTGTACAATTATTTGATCATAGCAGGCGGTCGGCGAGCCGGCCTCGGATTCCTTTTTCCCTTATTTTTCCCCGTTTTCCTCGGGGTTTTTATCTCGACGTTCGTTCGTTCGATTATTACCTCGACAAAAAATGATCGATAAGCGAGCCGGCTTGCGGTGGCCACTCGCGAAACCCGGACACGACACGCTTTAAGAGCTGTTTATCGCAATTTTTTTTCCCCCGGAGCACTCTCTGCTCGATCGCGAAAAAATTATTGATAAGTAGCGTAGTCGCCGGGGTTCGCGGCTTGTAGTGTCGAAATCAGGAGAACCTGCAAGTTGCTTTCTTTCGTAACACGCCTGCGGAGAAGAAACTGAGAAGTCGAGTCGTTCTGTTCGCGAAGATCGGCTTCTTTATATTGTTTTAATCAAGTGTGAATCACAGGTCCGAATTCCTTACTCGACCGCGTCTTCTTTCGCGAAATTATTCCTCCAAGCGGCTGTTATACAGGGTGTTCCAAACATGTTGTACTTCCTTGACAGAAGCAATTTTTTCACTTTTCTATTTACGAAAATGATCTCTGTAACTTTGTTGAGGAGTTATTTTCGGGACACCCTGTATGTGAAGGGGGACCGCGAATTTTTCGGAATTTCTCCCAGAGAACCTATGTATTGCACCTTCTGCATTGGGTTTATATCGTGATAACTGGACTGCGGATTTTTATGTAAAATAAAACTTGTCTGCATCGATCGCAACAAATAGAAACCAAATTGATTGTTATTTCTTCCCTTAACGACTCTAACAGAAGAGAAATCATATATTGACAAGTGAAATTTTGAAAATTTTTCGACAATTTTGATTTTCGTCTACTCAATTATTCCATAAATGCATAAAGATCCGCAGTCTACTGATAACAGTTACAACTAGACTGGGGATTTTTATGCAAAATCAAAATTGGCTGCATCGATCGCAACAAATAGAAACCAAATTGATTGTTATTTCTTCCCTTAATGACTCTAACAGAAGAGAAATCATATATTGACAAGTGCAATTTTGAAAATTTTTCGACAATTTTGAATTTCGTCTACTCAATTATTCCATAAATGCATAAAGATCCGCATTCTACTGATAACAGTTACAACTAGACTGGGGATTTTTATGCAAAATAAAAATTGTCAGCACTGTTGCAACATGCAGGAGCTGCGTTGATATTTATTTCTAACGAGTTGAAAATAGTAGAACAGTATTTTTGCATTCTTCAATTGTTGTCGCTATTATGTATTCTATCTACTCCTTTTTATCACAAGTGCATAAATCCGCAGTTATAACATTAATTCGGTTCTTTATAGCTGTTTCAATCGGACCCGATAAACCTGTAACGGCAGTTTTGGAACAGTTATTTTTGCGATGTTATAAATTATAAATGAATTTTTTATGCAACTATTTTCGAACGGCGCGGCGTACGGTTAAAACGAGTGTGAGGCGAACTGATTTCATCAACGGTTTCGTTGGCATATTAGGTTACGAATATCGAGGCTCCGTTTGGTTAAACGGAATGCAACAGACATGTGAAACCCGAGAATGTTGCTCCGGAGCGTTTCGCCCGTGAAGACCGCGGCAATCTTGGCAGAAGCATCGTGTACGGAAGTTAATAAATAAATCAGCGATGGATCGGTAACTGGGCGACCCGGGTGCACGTGAACCGTTCATAAACCATTACGGAATTCAACATGAAATTCACTTGATGGACGGCGTCGTTTCAGATGCTCGCGCTCCTGATCGATCGTCCGGCGTGCATCAAACAGGAACTTTTAACGCGTGTTAACGTAAAATATTAACGACGCATTAACGATGACGACCAATTAAAAGGGGACAGTAGCTCAGGAAATCGTCGGCGGTCGAAGACGTAAGTGCGAGAGAAAGGAGAAGAGGCTCTCTGCGAGAGGAACGCGGATAAACGACCGTAACCGGGAACAAATACCGGGAAGGAAGGGGACCTTGTTTATTTATAACCTCAATTTCTCTCGGGCAAGCGATTATCAGTCCCCAAATGCTCGCCAAAATTACCGGGACGCTATCTGACGCTGGAATCACCGGCTGCGAGCCGTTTTTGCGCGATGAAAACGAAATAATTGGCAAACGAGCTTTCATCGTCCGCCCCGGGACTGTTCAGCGCCGCTGAGCAATCCGTTTCTCTGATTTTTATCGTCCTATTCGAGTTTCCTGCTGCATTTTTGCGGGAATCAATTTAAAACTTACAAATTTTACTTTTGTGTCTCCTGTGGAAGCAATCTTTCATGTTCGTAGCGTTTATTTTTATATAACTTATACAGTTTTAGAACAGTTTACTTGCAGGCAAAGTTGCCAGATTAACACTTGTGTCCTCACTCTACCTCCCCCTCTACCGAAGGGGTAAGTGTTTTCCCTTAATTCTTACTCCCTCTCCCTCATCTGGCGACGCTGCTTGCAGGTTCGTTTAATGAAAATTTTCTCAAACAACTGGAGTGTTTATCGCTGTACTTATTCATATTTTCGATATGTGAAATATATCTATTATCCTTTTCACTACAATGGACGAGATATCTTTATTATTGTGATATGAAGTATTTTATTTGAAAATTTTACACAAGTAATCGATTTTTAAGACATATCATCGTTCGTGAAAAGTACTGAATACATAGCATCGTTTCTGCGACATCGCGGTAACGAGATATCTCGTCCATTGTAGTGAAAGGGTTAATGATTTGGGAAAAAGCAATGATAAACGCAAACGCAATAATAATTCTGATAATACTTTATTCAAGTTATTCAAGTTGTATTCAAACTAGAACTTTTACTTTCAACGACTGTCTTCACCTGTTCTCGTTGGAATTCTACCATGAAAATATATTTTTTTAGAATTCAATGGTCCACGTTTCAAATAGAATTTATCAAGAAGTACCATATAACTTTGAATCTCGGGTTGGCAGACTTATTTTGAACAAACTGCTGGTTCCGCGGAGAGCTAGACAGTGCCCGCGGTGCAGACTGCGAGGTATGTGCCAAAGAACGCTTACGACTCGGTTCAGAGAGCAGGCGTGCGCGTCAAAAACTGTTTGTCGCAGTTCCCGAAGCCATAACAGTTCTACTTTTTTTCGCCGTTGTCCACGTAACTTCTACGAATCCCCGTGAACGATGACAATTGCCGTCGGAGAGACGGAAAACAGACAATCACGGTGGGAGACAGGGAGTAAAAAAGAAGCGCTAGTCGACGGAGGGCTTTAGAAATGGAATTATAACCGAGATATACGGTGGATCCACTTGGGATGGGTAGCAATTAGACGGTGACGATTAGATTTATTCGTTGTGAAGAAGCGGTGTCGCTTGTCGTTAATGGACCGTGTCATTTTCTGGTGAAAACATTTTCCTGCGAGTTATGGGCACCGCGAGGAACGAATTGAATTGCCGGTTCGGTACATTAACTCCGAGAACCATCTGGTCTGGATTTCAGGATCTCTGATGAATATCTCGGTGCCGATTTCGATAACGCGATCTTATTCGCACGCCGGAAAGGAACTCGGTGGACCGTGTGAAACCAGATCTTTGAGCCGATTAAGAGATTTTTAAGCGTCTCAATTTGGGTCACCGAGTTAGTTAAAGCTTGGAATTTTTTTGTGCTGCAGAAATCAGATTCTAAAAAGAAAAGCTTCTTTAACTCGAGTACGAATATGATGCACCTATGACGAAAATGAATGGGTACAATATTTATATTTAATTTACAATTATTTTTTAATTATTCAAAGATTGACAAAAAATTATTGAATGAAGAAATACATTTTTGTCTGGCTTCCATTTCTTACAATTCACTTAGACATTGTTTATTTTCCATAAAAAACTGCAGCCCCCAATTCATTATGTATTGAGAATGTTCATGCCAATGGTTCATTACTCATTACCATTGAGAATTTGGTACAACTTAATACAAATTGACGACGCTGTAAGTAAACTTTTAAAAAAGTAATATTTTTTGCATTTTCTTAAGGAACGTAGTTTTAAATATACAAATCTTTGTAGCTAAATATCTGACATTAAAGGAGTTGTCATCGTTTGCTTATAGTTGCCATAGTGCTTGTATGAATGATTATTATAATTATTGGTTCATGATATTTTAAAAACATATAAATATTATTGAACAAGGTATAAATGTATCCTGAAATTTTGTCTGGATAACCAATTCCTAAAAGACATAAATATACCACTGTTTGAGCTAAAATATCCTTCTCATTCTCTATAATGTAATTGAAGTCATACATTTATTATGTGCACTCTGTACGTACAATTTACAACAGTGAAGATATTAAAAAGATCTAAGGCCACCAGTCACCTTAATAAGATAATTAAAAGACGAATGAAATTTTTATTTGGCTCCTGTATCTTGCAATCAATGCAAACATTTATTATTTTGCATAAAGATCCGCAGTCGAACTATCATTTTTCTTAACTAATACTATATTTTTTCTTACTTTATTCCAAACTTGAAAAAGGTCTGACTATAGAAATACATCGCATTTGGAAGCATAAGGAGTTGCAAAGACGATGCCATTTTTCATTGTTTCTCTCGCGAAGATAAGTTTCCGTAATTCAGCACGGTTACACCTGGTTCGCAAAATCGACGTGTGCTTATTGAATACTTTACAAGAGTAGCAGTATAATTTGCGGGAATGCTTCTTTCCCGTTGAGTATTCGCAGCCGGCATTGCAGAAAATCGAAGCGAAATTACAGCTGTCATAGAAACTTCTTGCACCGCGGCCGAGATAACCGACTCGAATCTATCCGGAGAAAAATGGACAAGTAAGTCAAATTGCCGGCGGTGGCTTCCGCTTTTGTTCCGACAGGATGCAACGTCGGATATCGTTTCTTCGACGGTTGAGTTATCACGCGCTGCTCATCCCCGGGACGTTGTATCGCGATAAGAGAAACAAGGTTGATCTCCACGGCCAAGTTGCAACTAGGTTATTTACTCACAGTTCCGTTTTGAGATAATCACTGCTCCGCCTTTACGGCATCACGATCTGCGTCCATTAGAATATGCATAAGTCGGGTAACTCCGCGCAAAATCGAGCAAGAATGTTCTCTCAACAAGGTGCATATACGGTGCTCCAGAAAGTGCAGTTCCGCACCTACCAATTACATGAAAACGTCTGTCATAACTTTTAAAAACTATTGTGGATGTACACATGTGTATGTATAGCAACTTATACGGGGAATAATAAATGACTGCTAACGAGGAATCAAGCGAATCGTAATCTATCATGATCAAGACAAATACCTTTATGATTAATCCGACAGAAAATCGAAGCAACCTTAAACGAAAATTTTAATAGGCTACGAATCTTTATGCAAAATCAAATTGTTTTATATCATTTATGATAAACGATGCACATATTATTTATTCTTTTAATCATTTTAATAAGTTAGAAATAAGTTGGGAAATAATAAACGAATGCTAACGAGATCATGATCAAGACAAATGCCTTTATGATAAATCTGATAAAAAATCGAAGCAAATCTAAACGACAGTTTTAATCGACTACGCATCTTCAAGCAAAATCAAATTGTTTTGTATCGATTGTGAGAAACGATACATACATACATTATTTATTCTGTTAACAATTTTAATAAGTTACAGATAATTTGATCGAATTCTTAAAATCTTCTGATGTTTTCAGTATTTTAACCAACTCGTTTTATGCATTTCCGACAAAACTGTAAAGACATTAGGAAAATTTAAGAGCACCATTATGGTAATCCCTGTTTCTTACGAGTAACTTAGACAGCTTTTATTTTGCATAAAAATCCACAGCCTATTACAAACGGTTATCGCAAGATCTATGATTTACTTTAAGTCATTCGCGCTAATGAGCACGAGCGTACAGTTAATGCGACGTTAATATACGCATTAGAGAGAAACAGGAGAAAAAATTGAGAAATGCGACTGTCATAAGCTGACGCCATATTTCTTGCAAGCTGAAATCCACAGAAGTTGCAAATAAATTCTTCTTTTTTACATAATAAGTTTCACGCTTAAATTCGTTTGACAAGAATTGATCTATGTTTTAATTCACTCACTGTCCAATAAAATCATATTATTATTAGTATTACTATCTCGAAACTCGGGAGCTAAATATAAATTTATATTTTTCACTAATAATTTTAATACAGTAAAAATAATATATTAATACTGTTGACGACCAGGTTACTCCAAAAAGACACACGTCAGTTGTGTAGTTTAATATAGGAAAAATCGTGATGTTGTGCACTGCACGGGCAAAAGGAGTGTGCAGTACATCAGAAGAAAAAACAGAATAGAAAATAGAATAAAACGCAGCTGAGAGAGCACAATCTGCGCGCAACAAAGGCGTGAAGTGCATATACAGGGTGGTCCACGCAACTTGCACACCTATACATCAGTAGTGGCTTGATCCATCCTATTTTTCCAAATCTCCTTGAATTAGCTATGCTTCTATCTGTTCTTATAACTTCCGAAGTATGCGTTGCACGAAAAAGTTTTGTATACAGAAGTTGCATGGTCTGAAGGGGTACATTATGTAGTGTATTTATTTTTTTTACAGGTGGAAGCGTTTCGGAGATTTGAAGGTCGACTTTGTTTTTTTAAATGGAATACTATATTTTCTATACCAAAATATGGAAGAATGTCGAATTCTGAGTAAAAAAGTATTGACCTTCATTAGCCCTAGACCTAATAATTAATGAGTAAAATTTTCAGGAAATAGAGTGATATTACTCGTTAATTATTAGGTTGGTGTGGACCACCTTGTATGTACATGACTTCTAGTCACTCCAACATGACTTCTACGTCACTCCAAAAAATACTGTTAGAATTTTTTAACCTTTTCACTGTTTTAAATTGCACCTACTCATTTGTGATAAAAATGCATAAAATCCGGAGTCCCAATCATTATTAAAGTGATATCTGCTAAGCATACAGACCTATTACTATCAAAAGTGCTCCTCGTTAACGTTAAACCGCTGATTCCGACAGTATCTCTTTAATTACAACGGCTTCGAAGGAATTATCGCTGAAGGTTCGGGCCACCCTGTAAGATCGGCTTCAAACGGATCGTTCGACTGACGGGAAATATCCGCGGTATACGATCTCTCCTTCTTTTTTCGTTTTTGGTCGATCGTCGATGAAGATCTTGACAAATTTCTAGGAAACCCGCAGACCGCGGCGATATCCGTCTTTACGATCGGTTTACGGCTCTCTCGGATAACTTCGCGTCTGCATCCCCCGGTGATTCTGCGGTCTTCGATCGATAAATCACGCGGAGCCGAGGCTAATTAGCCGTCTAGTCCAAAGACAGAATGGCTGCGGAGAGAAAGAGAGAAACACCGAATTGTCAACTTGGGGAACACGTATTCGCGGAATGATATACACGGATCAGCTTTCGAGATACCCGGAGCAGCTTCTCCACGAAAATATAGAAATGCAAAAAATTGCTTTGTTGGTAAATTCTTCCATATTCCGCATGTTCTCTCGGCTTACAAGATTATTAGCTTTCCCGATATTTACAAAACTTTCTTAATGGACAAAAGAGGCAAATTTTGAAAGTGTCCAAACGGTTTCGAGGTTTTCACATCGAAAGACGAGAGATCTTCTATTATATATAGAGTCGGAATGAATAATCTTCCAGAACGTTGACGGATCATATCTAATTAAGGAAAATATTTATAGCACTTATGATAAAAAGTAGTAGACTAAATGCAATAATAAAAACGTGGTAAAAAAAATAGAAGAAATATGAATGAATCTGAAAATTCTGCTGTATCATTCTCATCCGATTATAATGACTAAGAAAAGAAATAGAAACATGTTTTAATTCGCATAAAAATCGGTAGTCTACATATGTATAACAAATTGACTTGTTTGTGAAAACATTAAATAAACGACTTTGAATCTTATCGACATAAGAGCGGCAGAACCTCGACTTACGCTTAATAACTTGGTCGCGGGGACGCCATTGTGCCGGGACTCCCGTTATGCTAATTGCAATCGCGGCCGGGGATTAAATGGAATTAAAGCTCGATATTCCAGCAGCCTAGCCGGCGATGTTTAATCACGGCCCGCTACCGTTCGCGAAAATAATTACCAACCGGCGAGCGTATTTATTAGGAAAACAATATCCGGGCTAACGGTGGTTGAATCGAAGGGATCCAGGAGAAACCCATAGATCCAAATACCGTAGGCGTACAGATCCAGACGGGGATCGAGGATGTACACGATTTTTCTCTCGTCACGTATCGCTGCAGGTCGGAACGAATTGATACCGACCTTTATCGCGTTCTTCGAATCAGAACGGCGGCCTGACGCATTAAATCATCATTGTTTTCTTTTCTTGTTTCGGTCATGTTGCAACCGTTTGCTACGGAGGCATTTCGCGATGATACGTCCGCACCCGTGAAGATCTGTCAGTAGAACCGCGAGATGCATTAATTACTGCCTGCACGCTTTCGCGCGAATAATGTTGCCGTCGATGATTCTGTTAATGGTTTTCGAATTAACATTGTCTGCTCCTTCGCATGCACAATGCTGCAAAGGAAAGTCGGATCGCTAGATAGCGCGAGAGAACGTTGGATTTCAGGCTTTCACGGGTCCTGCGTCCTGAGCTGTGTTAGTGTGTCATACAAATTCCTGGCAAAACTGATCACCACACTTTGGATCTTTATGGAAAATAAAATTAACTAATATTCTGTATTTTTACTTATTACTACTTTGAACATTGACTAATTTTAATATACAGCAAGTCCCCGACTTACGCGAATTCGTAGATACGCGAATTCTTAGAAGCGAACCAGAAAACCAATTCCGAACTGTGAAATTCGTTTTTTGATTGTCAGAGATCACTCCCATTAATATTCGGACGCTCTTATGAAAACGATAACTTTTTAAATATTGGACTATACGATCTAAACTTTCTTGAGAAGTTAGATTAACAATTAGTTTACTACAGGATGCGAAAAGAAATTTTTTCAGAAATTGCAATTGGTAGGAATTGTAGAGAAAATACTAAAAGTTGCATTTTACTACTTTTTTATGTTTTTATGGGCCTATATTGAAAATTTTAAAAATACGTTTTGTAAATCTGTGTGAATTATATGCACTGTGAAGGTTTCATCGAAATCGGTTGATGCGGGGAATATCGACAGGCATTGAAAAATGTATGAATCCTAAAAATTATTGCAGTTAGAGGTTGTTGAACTGTATGTTCAATTTTCCATGAATATAGTTGGTTTATTTGAATTTTTCTTTCAGATGAGTATATAAATTCATACTATAAGTTTGTACAAAGCAGATCGTATTAATAACCTTTCAGTGTCGAGTGAATAATTTAGTGTCGATGGTTAAATTAGCAGCATCGATAGGGCAGTGAAATTGTTTGGAAATGAGATGGAATATTAACGTGAAATTTGGTCTGAAAAAATATTATGCATAGTGCAATGTGAGAACATTTTTAACGAAGTTTTATAGACGAGGTTTAATAGAACCTGTTTAAAAATTCGGGTAGTAATTTTCTTTTTGGTAGTAAATAACTGCTAGACAATGGAACCCATCGTTGTCTATCTAACACCAGTGATCCTACATTAGCTCACACACGTTCGCGTTTGCATAAAAATTCGCGGTCCGCTGATGGCACGTTTTTCATGGCAATTAAGATGTAATATTTAATTCGGATGCGAGTTACTTTCTACGATTGTTAATTATGACCGATTCACAGTTGACCTAATTTACAGTAAGTTGCAAGCAACAATTATAGAAAGTAACTTCTAGTCTGATTAGAATGAAGAAAATGTGCTTACTAAAACGTTACTGTACTTGCTAAAAATATACAAAGTCAACGCGAGACCGAGACGCTGAAGTATTTACTAAAAACAAGTTCGCAAACTATTACTAGCATAATTTTTTACCCATCGTGTCGCAAAGAATTTGAAAACGACGTAAAATCATAAAAATATGAGTAATGACAAGGTATCGTAAACCAGCTATCAATTATCTTTGTTGAGATTGAGAGCAAAGCTTTGTGCCTAATAACTCCGAGCAAAAACCGTGAAATCATATAAGATTACGAACTACGTATAATGCTTCGAGTACAAAGGTTGAATCACGTCCTGTGAATTATGTTGCCCCCGTTCCACCGGATCCGCATTGGATCTGATTTCGCTAGTTTACTTTCGATTCAGCACTAACAAACATCGGCGACCTTCGGTAACACTGAAATATTGTAACCTGTAATAGTAAAACACGGCACAATGGTTTACGTGCACGGTTTACATCATACATAAATAAATGTGCATTTTTTAACGGAGGAAACTGGCTCGGAATGTGCCTAAACAATTTACCAAGGTGAGTTTAACACTTTCGTCGACGTATAGTGGATCCGAGAAGTAAGGGTCCATTTTATTTTAAGGATGTTGACGCAATTTTCAATTTTTATAGACAAATTGTAAGAAAGTGACATGAAATAACATCCTATTTTTAATGGGAACAGCCTTTGTACATGCAAAACAAGTAAAAATCTTACTAAATTTTTTGAAAATTTCCATAAGCCATAAATGCATAAAGATCCGCAATCTAGTTACCACTCTTCAACACGTGGTCAGTGAAATTGTAAAAAATTGTTAATCCATAAAAAAGATGAGGCTTCAAGCTTTAAAATGAATCCAGGTTTATAGTTCTACTATTTGTTTTTGCAACAATTCGGGTTCGGTAAACAGATTATTGAATACTTTTCCACTTAGAGATGTACCAGTCAAAATGGCTGGCATTGGTATAAGTAGCAATGATACAAAATTATTTTGATTCTGAATAAATCAAACAAAAATAAAATTCATAACACCTTTAGTTGTCGCTGCAGAAGTCATCGCGTCATTGTGGAAAAGAAATGTAACATGAAGTAAGAAATTTAAAATGAAATCGTAAAACCAGTCATTTTGAGTGATGTCGTAGTTCTAGTGTTAAATACTTTTTGGATCCACCGTACATGACGTTTACAATGTCTCTTAATTTAAAATAGTCGAATCAGAGGCAAAAAGTTCGTGCTTTCCTCTGCTAAATCGTTTTGACGTTTGATAAAGATGGAACGTGTTTTTAATAAAACATGTTAACATTGAAGGTAAGCAGCGAGACACGCAGTGGCAGTGAATGTGTTGAACAAGGAGAAATGGAAAGATACGAACACTTTCAACAGTGACGCCATTGCCACGCATTGAAGTCACTCGGCCAGCGATGATGCTACGCGTTACCATGCGTTGAAATCACCGGCACGGCGACACTGCTATTACCGCGCGTCGAAGTCTCCCAATCCGGAGTGCTATTTACATATTACTCGCTATTTTATCGTACAAAATTTATCTACATTGTACACGCGAAGTTTTTCGATGCTTCGTTTTATCATACTCCCACTCTCGTCATACACGTAAAAACATTCACTGTCTTGAAATATTCTTGAGAATCGGGAATATTTTTCTACTGCTTATCGATACTGCTTTCGGACAAATACAATGTTCTAAAGAATGCGCAACGATCTTTTGCACTTAACATTTCACGATACCGAATGTATAATTTAAATTTCTTGTCTCTGCAAGTATCATCAAGTTTCTGGATCATTCAAATCAAAATTGTAATAGCGTCGGACTTTAGGGTATTCTTTTTATAGGATTTGTTAACATATGCAGTGTTTCATCGTACAGAATTTATGTAAATTGTATACAGAATCGTCCCCAGCTGCTTGACTTCGATTCTCTTGACTATTAGGAATACATATGTATGAAGGATGCTATCTTGAAATATTCTCAATGCAAAAATGTCATTTAAATTTTACCTCCACTGAAACATTTGCTACAATTTACTGAAATGAAATTATATGATAACAGGAATTACAAGTGAATATTCTTTCTGTAGGACTTATTCAGGAAGTAGTACGTACAATTTCTGCCTGTTTCGAGCAGAAAAATTGAAGGATACGGTGCACGACAGTTAAAAGGAGTACCCGTTATAGAAACAACTGTATGATTTATTAAAGCTGGCTACTCTATAGACAGTTGTAAGATGTCAAGGGCTGGTAGTGCTCCATGATAACGCAAGACTGCATGTCGCAATGGAGGCCTCTGAAAAATCACAACAATGGGGCTACGAAGTTCCTTCACCATTCTTCATCCATCTTAGTCACCCTACTTCTGCAGATTACCATCGGTTTAGAAGTTTCAAGAACGTTCTCAATAAAATGCAAACAAACTATCCGCTGGAGGGGTACTGACTATTCGAAAGGTACTGTGGAAGTCAGGGACGGTCCAACAAATCTGTTATTAAATGATCGTTTATTTTATTTACAATGACGTGTACTCCGCTTCTGCTTTAGAAAGCACCAACAATTACCTTTATTATCGTTTTAACCTGTGCGTCTACAAAGAACCTTTCCTTTTTGTTTGGACTGGAGGGAGCGTTCTTAAATTTTATAACTAAATTGTAATGAAATTAGGAGAATTGAAGAACATTTTTGTATTCTCTTTGATTTATTGAAACTGGAAAGGCGTTTCGCCCTTGTGCGATCATTAGACAGCGAATCTTTATGCAAAATAAAAATTTTCTACTTGATTTGCCGGAGTGAAACAAAAATTTATTTTCTTCTAATGTTTCCACGGTTTCAAATTACACCTACTCATTTTCATGATAACTGCATAAAATCCGCTGTCTAGTGATCATCTTTAAATGTCTCTAGCTCTAGCTCATTCTACCGTCGACGACTTTGATGGAATGTTACAAAAAATTTCTTTACACATCGTTCAGTAAATAGTTCTTCTAAACGTGGTCCATTTTTGAAAAAGTTACATCGTCTTGGAGGGTGTACGGAGGCTTTTTCGACTGACTGTATGTCGATTCCGCCGATAATGAGACCTTCGCGTTCGAACGGGAAAAAGAACTCCGATATCAAGATTTTCCGGGGACGCGGAGATCCGATGGAGGAACGTAACATTAGATCGGGGCCGGTTACAGGCGTGTAATTACGGTTCGCGCGAAAAATTCGCGAGCGTGTACCCCGGCATGAGCGTACACGTGTACCTACCGCGTAAAGTGCACAGTTGTAAACATAATTACGGGTGCGCCGTGACTACGGCGCGGTGGTGGTTCGCGCAGGACCCAAGGATTACGCTGTTGCAAAGATTACGTTTGTCGCCGGCTGGTTTTGCGACTTGTCGCGGTTTCTGTCCCGAATGCAAATCAGGCCGGCACGCAGCAGCGCGGAGCAGGCAGCGCGAACAAAAACTCGACGTTATCGGCGGGAATCTAGAGGCGCGACAGGCCCGATAATATTCATATTTAGCGTGGAACAGGTGAGAACACGGGGCGAGAGCGGATTTATGAAATGAACGGGTGACGACTGAGAGGAAATATTCGCCGCCTCGGACACGACAGGAACAAAGCGTGCGGCTCTCGCTCGTGGACTTTATCAGTATCATCGGATCGCGAAACAAGCGTGAGGTTCGCGAACCAACCGGCAATTATAAAAACGAGCGGATTTACTCGAAAGCGTGTTCCGCCGGCTATCATTAGCGGGAACAGCTGTTAAGGGTACGATCGAAGCAGTTGTGGAACACCTTAACCTTTTAACTGGGTGGCTTTTCAATCGCGAACACGTAATCAAGTAGACCACGGATTTTATGCATTTACAGTCGAGATGTAATGTAAATATCCCGTTTAATTACCCTGTAATAATTCTTGACACTTTGTCGTTTATGCATTTAAATATGAAATTGTTTATGTCGGTTGAAAATCTGCATAAAGTTCTATAAGGAGGATAATACTTCGTTGCTCGATGTTAGCAGTCTCCATAATTAGGAAATTAACCTTCGATTATAAAGTAAATCCGCATTTACTGTCAGGGGTCGCCTAGTTTTCTTCTTCGCCTGTTTGAACAAGATCCAAACTTGTTACTAGACTGCGGATCTTTATGCAAAATAAAATATGTTTGCATTGGTTGCAAGAGACAGGAGCCAAATGAAAATTTCATACTTCTTTTAATTAGTTTATTAAGGTGAAACTCATAACTGGTGGCCTTAAATATTTTTAATATTTCCTCTGTTTTAAATTGTACGTAACCATTTTTGTCATAAATGCATAAAACCCACAGTCTAGTTATTACGAAGAGGGCGTTGGAAACTGTGCAAAGCAAAATGAGAACGGCAATTATTTATTTGTATAAAAATATATCGAGGTCGGAACAGGCAGGATTTTAGCGGTGGAGGGTTAGCAGGATTTATGGTTACATCTAATTCCTGTGAACACGTTTTTCGCATTAAACAGTTTTTAACTACATATACATATGTATAATATAAACCAGTCGCGATCCAATCTGTGCCAAACTGGATTTTCTAGGAACTGACGTACCATCATTCGATAGAGTAATGATATGGTTCGTCATACTTTCTTTATCAAGCCGATTATATCACATCCGATTGCGCGATAATAACTCTCCAAGTTGAAAGAATTTCCGTTTAATTTACGGTCGAAGCAATCCTTAATAGGAGACTTAAGTATAATCTACTGGACTGCAAATCCGATACTTATTAAAGCTTCCTCTGCGTGATACAAAAGGTTTGGACCACACACTAATTTATAGTGTATGTGCCTATATGCAACTTAACTGTATAAACAGTTCAATGATCCTTTTGGCTAAATAATAGACTGCGGATCATTATGTAAAATACAAATTTTCCAAGTCCATCGTCGAGAATATTAATGAAATTGTATTTCTCCTTTGGATCTTTTAATTGGTCGGAAATAATTAGGTAGCGAAATTAAATTTCTTAATATCTTCAACAACTTTTGACTTTTTAAAGATTGTAAGATCCTCAAACGCATGATCGTCTTTACATATGACAGCCATCATTCTTCGGAGAAAATATTCAGCTATCAATAAAAAGGAGTACGTTTCGTCAGTTCATTTAGAAAGGTTCGGAGCATAAATTAAAAAGTTAATTTCTTGAAAGCTACTAATCATTTAAATTCAGAATTATTCGCAACTCGTTCAATGGAAACTCTGCCAACATTTTTGACACTCGTTCGTCGAGATGGCAGAAAGAGCACCGGCCCATATTCCCGATTTCACGCATCACGAGTATTTAACAACTTTGTGTCACTCAAAAGGTGCTCTACTACTTGGATACTTGCCATGCTCGCCTGATTTGCAACTCCGTGGCTACTTTCACTTCGCCAATTAAAACCGCATGTAAAAAATGTCGGTCTAATCTACTTTTAGACAATCGAAAATCCTCGGCCGTTGCTCTTCTTGCCATCTTGAAACGAGAATTCGTAGAGCTCTTGCAATTCTTATATTTCTTCTGAGGTAACTATTTTTCGCAGTAAGAACGATAAATAATTTCAAATATTAGGTGAAGTAAAAAGTTCAGACCATTTTACTTCACGTAATATTAAATTTTTTTTTCATTTGGAAGAAGATATTGATCGAATGAAATCCACATTGTCTTTAATGGAATAAAATCGTTACAGAATACTTAATCAACATCCCGCGTCATCATTGACAAGAAAAATAAAATCCGCAGATCATAACAATGTTAAATACTTGAGTTTTTAATTTGAGAGAGGATTTTATTCGAACAGAGTCTAAAAACCGCGATCACGAATTAATTCATTAGTAGTGGTCGCGTCGTCTTTAATGGAATAAAATGATTACACGATGCTTAATCATCTTCCTGTTCAATTACAAACTCGTTATTAATTACAAGGCTCCGGGACAACACACGAAGCGGTTCGAACATGGCGTCAAGATGACAAGCTGCGACACGCAGCCATCGATTTTCAGATAATAACCGCGACCAGCATATTTCCCATCGTGTCGCAACCGTCGCAATTTACAACACGAGCACCGTCAGGTTTGCCGCCGATCGGGATTAATTATTCACGAGGCCGGCCATTTTACACGATGTCGATCTAGTTTTTCTACCGCGCCCGATGACGTATAATTAACGGTGAACAAAGGACGGAAAAAACCGGTGTATATTATGTGTCTTTTGAGTTTCGGCACCGCGTCGTCGACTGCGTATCGCTCGTGCACAAGAAAAACGATACAAATGAAAAGATACAAATTTTACAGAAGAGAGCTCTTGAAACTCGCTGCAAATAAAAACAAATGAAACCTAATAATTATATAAAAAAACTAAAAAAGGTAGAGTTGTGACGATTTTCTACATTAGAGATACACCACTGGCGAGTATTTAAATGGAATAAAAGAAAAATTGAAATATTTTCAGTTGTGACGTTTTTCTTGAGCATGAGCGGTATGATCGCGGCTTGCTTGAAATATAAAATAAAAGATTCGCGCGTTACACGGATAGCATAGTGCTGTAATCTCCATAATCAGTCGACAAAGAACATCAACTTTGTCGACGCGTGATTAAATGTAAATTCTATCCAGGAAAAACCACGCGGAATGTATCACATGTTTAGTCAGTCTTACTTAACTCAACGTCTACAATAAGCCTTTATCGGCCATCTGTCCCGTACAACTTGTTACTCTTCAATTTTTTCTATAGTTGTAAGCAAGTGATAATGTTGCTTATTATATTGGTAGCAGGACTGAAAAAATGCAGTTAGTAACATAATTCAATATTAGAAGATTTTGGAAAATCTTTTTGGCATATCATTTCGTAAACAAATGCTTCTAATTGATTATAAAGAAATCAGGTTAATTGGTACAATTATAAAAAAGTTATTCTATTTTAAACGGCGTACTTTGTACACTCACTGTATTGTGAGCACTGTGAAAGTTTCATCAAAACCGGTATGCAGCCAAAAACGACAAACATTTAAAGATGTAAGAATTCTTAGAGTTATTGCAGTTAGAGGCCGAAAATCTGCTTAAAATCAGGGTTGCCATATTTTATCCCCTCCGGCCCCTTACCCTTCCGTCCCTCGCCTAGATGCTCCGTTAAGCCTGCCTTCGCTTCTCCCACTCTTACCACTACCGTTGCCGCGACCGAATCGGTAGCACGCTTCACGCGGTACGCGGTAGCGGTAGTGGTAAGAGTGGGGATAGCGGAGGCAGCATCTAGGCGAGGGACGGAAGGGTAAGGGGCCGGAGGGGATAAAATATGGCAACCCTGCTTAAAATATATATTATATTTACTTATTAAAAATATCATTTCAACATAATTTACATGCAAATACAATTGTTGTCAGCTTTTTGCAGGAAGCGCTCCAATATCATGATTTTTCTATGGTTTCCGATAATCTGAGAAAAAAATGTTTCAAACGAAAGAGTTGAACAATATTTAAATATCTACGAACTTCTATATATAGAATTTCGAAAAACAATTTTATCGAAAAAGTATAGAAATCATTTTGTTTTTTTAAATGTAAAAAGGTATTTTTTATTTCATAATGTTATAGTTGTAATAAATTACCAATACCCCACTGTGCAATGGTAGAACAATAAACGTGCAAAGACACGATAATTAAATCACGATAATTTAATTTGTCATTAAAAAAGCTTAATGATGATAAACATTTTAGTGTCGCTTTCACGGATCGCTTACGTTTCTCTAAAACAAATAAACGTTCGACAATCAACCTACTTGATACGCGTTTCTCCAATTAACAGGTTGATCAGTGAAGCCAATTGTTAATTGCACGGATCTTTATCTGTGATTCTCTCGGTTTCGAAAATTCTCCGAGGAAAATCAGAGTGTTTGTAAAGGTTGCCGAAAGGGTTCGGTTATTTGTGGATCGCGATACAGACGTTACTTGTCCTCGCCGAAGGCCGTAAAAGCGCCGAAAAACATGGCGGCGGCAATAAATCACCGGGAGGACCGATTTCGCGCAACCTGCAATTTCAGTGCGTTCTTATAGCGTCCATTACACCGAGTCCCGGGACTGTCGATTTCAATATCTTTTCACGGCCGCTCGGTATGGTATTATACACGGATAATGGATGCACTTCGCGACTAAGTGTTTATGACTTTTATTAACGCCGCGAGGGCTCGAGCGCGCCCCGTGAAAATTCGACGCGCACCGTCTCCCTTCAATGCTTCCGCGAAAAGAAGAAAACCTTTCGATAGCGATTAAATATACTCGATCTGTCGTCCAGAAAATTGGCATCTAATGTCTATTTAGAAGTTCCGGAAGATAAGAACAGAATGTAATATGATGCCGCCTGTTTAAAAAGAAATAATTGATCAAGAAGGGACATAATCTCCTGATAAGAATTACTAATTATAGAGTCGAAAGAAACACTGCACCATACATTATACTAATTATAATGGCGTAGTTTCATTTGTTTTTCAATGTTTAATTATGTTCCACCAAACCGACCGTCTTGAAACTTTAATAACATTGTTCTTGAATTTTTTGGAAGTGGTCACACGAAGGGGTGCTTGCGACCCATACCCCTAGAAAATTAAATGATTTTTTTCTACCCTTAATAATTTGATCACAATTGTGAAAAAAATATATGATATGAAGGAGGTAAGTTCGAGTATTTTCGTTTTTTTCCATCTGAATATCTTAATTAACAACCGAGAAAAAAAATGATACATTAATTAAGGGTATTTACCCTCACATTATCCTTATATGAAGGGTTAGCGACTTGAAATTTTAGGGGATTATCTGTCAACTTTAAACCATTGTTTTCCACACAATACCAATAAAAAATAACAATACTAAATATATTTGAAGTTGAAAAGATAGAAGTCGGAATTTTTCATATCAATTGTTCTACAAATAGCAGAAGAACATCATCCTTTACACTTTACGTTAAAAGTTGACACGGGGGGCGGATGAGGATTAATAAAAAAGTGCGATACCAACGAAAGAAGTGAAAAAACGAGGAAACTTCCTGTTACTTCCTCCCCCTGCTGGCCCCTCGGGAGAGTCCTGGACACTCAGGAAATGAATCGCCGTCACGTTTCGGAAACGATAGCTTGCCACGAAAATCACCGGCACCAATTACCAACGCATTGAAAGGAGACGAGGAGGGTGAAGCCTCTCCGCTCCTTTTCTCTCTCTCTCTGTTTTCTTTCATGCACATTTCGTGAACGCTGTCGCGTCCTGCACCCGTGTAAGTGCTCCGTCGGTATAATTAAGCACCGACGTGCGCGAGAGACATCGAAACTGGGTCTTGTCAAGGAAGTGGTTTATGTGTTGCACGTGCACCGCCGCGCGTCCATTAATATACGCGCCTTATGAATACGATATCCCGACACGCTAGAATTTCGACTCGTCAAAGGAAACCCGTGGCAGCGAGAGAGAATTCCATGGGAAACTGGGCCCTGGCTACCGGAGCCGAGGATGTATGTGGATATTTAAAGTGCTTCCCGGCCGATAATTGAACCCTTTAACGCTTTAATGGCACCGCGCCCGGACGCGGCGATCCAAGCCGAGAACAGAAATGTTAGGTACTCTATCGTCGTTCTTTTGTTAAATAAAAGTCCCCCATTTGACGACCGCGAGCCGCTTACCGAGTTGGTTGGCGATTAGGTCAGAGGGGGGCGGCGAGGACCGGCGGTTCTGCCCTGCAGAACACTGCAGATTGCTCAACTTTAAGCAAGCATAACTCCCGAACCATTGATCCTACAGGATCGAAACCTCATAATCATATGAAGAAGAATAATCATAATTTATAGGAGAAAGGCACAAATATCGAGTCCGGTAAAGTAAAGTTTACCCGGCAATTATCATAAATACTCGCAACAAGCATTGTCCAGAGTGAATAACAATGACAACGGCACGCCATTATTGCATTACTCAAGCCAACAACGACAAGCAGAGAAATCGAACTAAAATAAGGATAATTATAACTTGAAAAATGAAGTGGATATAATTACATACGGACGAAATGCCACGTGTAGCAGTGAAAATGACGACGTTCGTAAGGAGAGGCCGCTGTTATTAAACCATACCAGCAATTAAGAGACCGAGAAGAATCCCCTTTGCTCCCTTCTGAAGAGGTTGGTGGGGGCAGTAGCGGTACCCTGTCAATGATATGGAGGAGCGTAATGAACGGTAAACAAGCCAACAAAACTTTATCGCCACCTTTCGTATTCCCCAAAATGGAACAGGTTGAAGCATTGGTTACTTTCGAGCACCTGAATCGATTGTTATTATTGAATTTGAATGTTACGTCAATTTCTTGCACGTTTGGTGTGCGAAAAATGCGTATTAGATTACTACAGTGGAGGGGATATCTTTTTTGCATTCATCGTGTATGACCTTTTTGCAACTACAGAGGATTTACTGTATTTTAATTACTGTGACATTATGGCTAATGGAAAGACAAAGTCAACCATGTATAATATGCTGACCTTCAAATGCCCTTCGAAGGAGTTATTCTTCAAAAAGCGTAAGTAACTCGACGTACGAAGACCATATTCATCGGTGGGAGTCTCAGGTGCCTCGCCCTGTATATTATAGTAACTAATTACAGAGAGCCCGATCCCTGGGTGTCTCCTGCATCGCGCCAAGAGTCTGGAGAACACCCTATAGAGGCGAACCAGGCGAAAAGAAGGGTCAATAACGGTCTGGTGGCTCGAGCCGATTTCGACGGCGCGGTGCGGCGATGGAAACGAAATCCGCCGGGGTTTACCGTTAGATCGTCTAAGCGTGGAAGCGAGCACGTGTCCACCGATCCTTTGCAACGGCCCCGTGCACTTGCCGCGAAAAAGGAGGAAGGAAAGTGAAAGTATCGAGAGAAACCTTAACAATGTGTTTCCACGTTTACCGAGACTGTCAAGGTTGCCCGATCAGCACCGAGGCTCCGTTAGAATTTTATCCTAGCAATCGTTGCGCGCGGACGATTTTTTACCCCACTTCCCTCCCCCTTGATCGACACGCGAGATCGCAGGGATCTACGCCCAGAATCCGCGGTGTCTTTGCCGATTCCCCCGACAGGTTGCCCGGAATAAATGCGGAACCATGAGAAAATATTAGGTCGTTCAGAAGCTGTCTATGTTGCGTTTAGATTCTGCGGCTGCCATCTTCTGTTTTTTACGAATTAGATATCCTGGAACAAATAAGCGAGATTTGGAACGGGAGAATAAAAGACTGTTGCTATGATCAGGATAAAATGGTTGCTCTCTGTAATTTTATTCCACCGCGAGAGGATTAATTTGTTAACGTCGTATCGCTGCTTTCGAGTACGCATCCCCGTGCGGTTCGCGTTCGTTGCAGTAACAAATGACTTGTTGGACATGGTATATGGCAACAGCGCGGCGTATTCTGTCCCCGTTGTCCTTGCGTCACGGAAATTGCATTTTCTCGGTAGAACAAATCTAATGGCGCTCCTGAGGTCCTCTTTCCTCGTCTCGTTACACTCGGGCATTAACGGGCAGCTAAATTTAATTGATGAGGGGACAGAACCTTGCTGCAGCCTCTAGACTCTAGATCCATCATCCTTATAATTGTGCCTCATCCTAACGAATAATATTCGATCGTCCTAACGAATAATAGTCCAGTAAGTGAGTAATAATAATAATTAAAACAGATTTCAATGAATAGTCCAACATTTCTCAAAAGTGGATAGAGCGAATTTTGACCACACAATATTTTAGATGAAATATTACCTACTACCCACAATGCCTGTCATGGCGCCAATATAAAACTCCCGCAACGTCTTCACCAAACGCAGTTGCTCGACGCAGCCGACAACAAATGCGTCGATGCTCGAACGATTGCGGACGGCCGTGAAGAGGACCGAGAGGAGCTACTCGCGGCCGGTTTATCGATCTGTTCGACAGGACCGGGGGTCATAGATCACGCGGAAACGCGATCGATCGATCGGCGGCGATGGCCTTCGCGGCGGCAGCTTCCTCGACAGCGCGAAAACTCGCGTGTTCTCGTCGCGGCGCGGCGGTGTTCGTGGGGCTATCGAAGGGAAGAAAGGACGAAAAGGAAACATGGCAGGAGAGATCGATCGAGGAAGATTCCGCGACGAGCGCAATACCGTTCGAGAAACGATCGAACTGGTCGTCGTCGTTGGGCTGCTCGGCGCTCGGCTCGGATGCGATCGGCTCGTTCGAGGAAGCACGACGAATCTCTCACGGATCTTGGGTTTGCTCATCTTTCGCCGAGATCGAGGCCTGCGTCAAGGACTGGCAGACACACAACACAGGACTCGGATGATCCGAGCTGCGCTGGGTGCAAGCAACGGGGACCCGTTCACAGCCATCGTCCGTGTACCCGTTCGCTTGTATCGGCGCGTGACGCAACCAGATACCAGATTCTCTACCATGCCGGAGGATCGGGTTCTGCGGACGCTACCGGCTAACGGTCGCCTTTACCGGGACCTCGGCTGCCTCCAGTGACGTCAGACTGTCAGTGAATGGGAGTCAGGGGCCCGGAGATGCTTGAGACCGCGGCCGGTGGAGGCGCGACCTGCTGGAGGCCCCTGGATCCTTGCCAGCCGATCGATACGCGGCCGATCCACCGGCTGATACGGCCGAATCGAATGTTCCTCCTGCCGAGCAATCTTATTTTACCTCGGATCAGATCTTGGATAGCTGCCAGTCCATCCTGCCCCTTCATTTTTATCCCTTACGCGCTTCGAACGAGCATAGATGCTGTTTCAGAGAGGTATACGGGTCTCAGGAAAACGACGATCGGTATGGCTTATTACCTTCGACCATTGACGAATTACGATTAATTTAATTCAGGATTACTTTAATTTTTATTAATCTGGCCCAAGAGTATTAAATTTTCAGACGCTTTTTAAAGTTATTATATAATGGTGCACAGACGTCGTCCCTGAAAAGTTCAATAGCCTTCAATTTACGTCCTCTTTAAGTTTGTAGAAAATATTTTTGTACATATTTCTCTACAAGTAAAAATAGATGACAATGTGGCTGCTAGATGACGAGAAGTTACGCAACATATTTGAATAACTGGGTCAAAATGAACCCAAATTCTCTCATGCATGAGTTGATCATCAGAAATTGAGTAATTAGATGATGTCCTCTAAATAAATAGACCTATTGTAGACCTGTTGCAAGCATTTATACACAATTTGTTTAAACAGTCTTCGAATTGATTGTATATGGAGGAAGGTGTCAATAAAAACAAAAATTTTGTAGTTCAAGACACGGGATTAAACCATATAGTGAAATTAAAAATAATTTATGCACCATTGTCTCTTGCAAAGAATAGCCGGAAAGAATGTTTAATGTTGAAAGTTAAGGATTATTTACACCAGGCTGTGTACTTGTATGAAATGTCGAACCTTGCTTAACGATGAGATAAGATTCATTAGAACCGGTATTAACAGTTAAAAATAATAGTCTCACTAACGGTGAAATGCAAACACAATGTTATATATAAAATCATAAAATGAACTATTATGTTGTTGCTCGATTCATTATACTTATCATTTATTTCGTATTTCCAATATGCATGATACAGATCCGTTTAATTTCATGATCAATAAATAATCCTTATTTAACAAAAGACAGATTGTCTCCCGCGCATTCTTATACATCAAAAATTTGTAAATTACTATATGCAACCTAAATAATACATTATAAAATAAGTAGAAGATAAGAAACAACGTGTGATTCAGAAAATCTGAATGCTCACTCACGCACACAAAACATACACAAAGAGAAACACTCGTTTTACATCTCGTCACGCAAAACAAACAATATTTTTTACAAAACTGTAAAGTCGTCTCCATTGAAACCAATATAATACGTCGAATAAATTACAACAATGATATTTTCACGGAGCTCGAATAGCAAACGCACTCTGACATTTTTCCGAACGGTTCAGAAGCACTCAATGACTAAAAACTCAAACTTCTCGTAAATCCAATTGTATACATTCAAAAAAGAGATAAACCAAAGCTGAAACACGTCATGTATCGTCAAAAATTCAACGCAGACAAATTGAACGTTCCAAAAGCATACTTGTTACCAAAACAACCTGCGCATCCCACAATAGGGACGACTGGCCACAATTGCTTACGCAGCGTGCTATTATTTACGGAAAACAGTACAGTAATGTCTCGATATTGTCTTCAATAACATTTTTATGATACTTTCACCATCGTGTTTTTAACATTTCTCTGATTGAAATGACGTCAAACACGACACACTGCGGATCATTCAAACCTAATCCATATTTATTGTACAAATAACAGAGTTCGGATAATAGAACAGTTACTTAGCTACAGTGCCGGATTAAATGTTTACTGATTTGTAAAATAACTCATGTTACATATCGTTTTTTCCGATTGAGTAACAAAGAATTCAGACATTGTTTCGGATAACCGAGATTCTACTAAAATAACCGAACATGCAAATATGCTTCGATTTACGTCATGCTTGGGCTCATTTTAATCAGAAAAATGTGACAAATATGCCGGTCAAAGTTTCATCAGAAAATTATCAAAAATATTTTAGTCTTTAAACTCATCTTTAATCTTAAATAAATCTTTTCACAAATATCTCGCATATCCCTTTCGTATGTAATTCATATAATTCGAGACATTACTAGATCATTAAAGTAGTCACTTAAATACATTAACACATACGTTCTCCGTGCTCTCGAGCACTCGCTTCAAGAAGCACGAGGAAGAAAACGCAGAAAACTAAGCAATAAAGCCTGGCCGCGAGAGCCTCAAATCTCTGACAAAGAAAAATGAAGAATCAGTCTGGGAAAACAGCTCAAGCAGACGTCTCAGCAGTGTTCCTCGGTGTGTTTGGCGATCGGTAGACGCCGCTAAAGAGGATTGCCTTCGTTTCCTTGTCGTACAGCATGTAGACGAACGGATGATTCGCGTTGAAGACTGCCACCTGCAGCGGCCTGCCCGAGCGGAAGGTTAAGAGAGCAGTTGCAGCGGCTGCAGTGGTACCTTCCTCGGTGACTTCGATGCGCGCACGGTGCACAGCATCGCCGAGATGCAGAGGTTTCTCTCCCTCCTCGACGAAGCCACGCAGATCAGCTGAATTCGGCCCCATCAGGTCGCCTGCGCCCAAAGCGTGCAGCAAGCTTCCCAAGGGTAGCTGCTTCTCGACCGTGAATCGAGGCAGATAGATCTCGACTTCCCTGGAAGGAGGGCCATATTCCAGGATGTCGCGAAGCTCCGCGGATCCTTCATCTGTAGAGAGACGATCGATCAAGGTTCTGATGCCATCACGATCCCCGCCATTTGCTGATCTAGCTGTCGCGAACGGAGGCAGCATCACGAACATGGAGATCCGGTCGCCCTTGTATGGAAGCTCCAGGATGTGCGCGCCCAGGAGCTCGGAGACCACTGCAATTGAAAATCCAGTTTAAAATTACAAATTCATAAAAATAAAAGTTCAACGGTAAACCTACCAAGCATTCAAAGTATCTGGTAAATATTGCCTTATAAAAATGGCAACACTACATTTATTGAGATTGTCTGTAATTATCAATATAATAGATGCTTGGGCAAGGAAATTGATTGCATTACTTTACATAAATGGATTTTTATAATTTCTACAGGGTGTCCCAAAATTACCTTAGTTTAATGAAATGGGAGGTTCCCGAGATCATTTCAAGCGACATTTTCCTTTGCAAAAATGTTATCCGCGGCTTTGTTTAGGAGTTATTAACGAAAAACACGGACCAATGAGAGCGCGACCTCGGCCCGGCGCGGCGCGCCAACTGTTTATTGGCCGACTGTGCCAACTCGCGTCTAGGTCGCGCTCTCATTGGTCCGTGTTTTTCGTTAATAACTCCTAAACAAAGCCGCGGATAACATTTTTGCAAAGGAAAATGTCGCTTGAAATGATCTCGGGAACCTCCCATTTCATTAAACTAAGGTAATTTTGGGACACCCTGTATAATTGGAAGATATAAAACCGGTCACCGTGTTTGACCGTGATAGCTTTAATGGTAATATTGCTTGTAAAAATTATTAAATTATGAAATTAATCTTCGATCAAGATTAACAATTCATTTTTATCGTGATACACTCGAATGAATTGAATTTCATTAGGATTTTAAAAATAAAGAGAAGTATTCGGTGTACAAATTATTAATCAATAGGGTTGACATGTTAAAAAATGAAATATTTTGCCCACTGCGTTCAAATGCTGACTTGACAGTTAAAGAATAACTTACGATGGTTAAAGGTTCCTTTCTGGTGCATGAACGTCACCAAAGAATTTTGCGATCCAGAACTGTAAAAAAGGGCCTTCTTCGAATTGGCTAGATTGAATTGACTCTGCCACAGCCCTTTGAAGTAAACCGCGTTTACCAGCACCAAATCTGTATCTTCCCCGATGCTATTAGGAGGAAGAAGATCCTGAATGTGTCTCTTCGTCTTGTTGCTAACCCATTGGTTGATCTTATCACGAACGGCGGCTGGGTTTGTTTGGAAATCGGTTTTCTCCAGCTGATCGCCAAAAAGGTCTAGCATACATTCGCGTACTTTCCTGTTGTCCGATATCCACAGTCGATTAGCCGATGAGTATTCGTAGTCCGTTGCATTCGCCTAAAGAAAAGGTAACGGGTCAGCTTTGATACTATTTTATATTGCTATTGGATAAAAGAGAGAGCTGCAGACTAGCGAGCGATGGAAAGTATGAGAGAAATTTAACACAGCATATTCCGGGAGGATTTCTAAAATTCGTTGCTATTGTATCGAGGAGGAAAATCTGTTGGATATATGTAATATTCTGTTAGCTTTTGGACAACATCATTTAAGTATTCGTAATTACGGTACAACTCACAATGCAAGCGAAGCAAACGATTGCAACTTTCCTAATTTTTTATTTTCTTTTTATGAAACCTACCTTGACCAACGTATTTGTTTCGTTTTTTCAATTAAAATGACGCCAGACACGATATAGTTACGATCATAATTACTTGTATAACAAGACAGGTTAAGAATTGGTGTACCTCTACCGTAAATGTGAAGTCCGAAACTTTAATCGCTTGTTACACAATTATGATCGTAATTATATCGTGTGTGGTGTTATCTTAAGAAAACGATAGCAGAAGTTTCATTGACGAAAAACCAAAAAGAAGTAATTTCGATTTTTGAATTTAAAAGGCTCAACTGGCACGAGTCCTTTGATGTTTGCCGAATCTCAGTCCCTCTTTCTTTTTCAATCGGTATCCTTCTCTACGTTCGGAATACCTCAAAGAATATACATAGTAACTCTCGTATAACTGTGAGTCTGCAGACCCGAAGTTTACACAGTTACGGAGAGAATACTGCAGTATGTTTTGAAAATTGTTTTCTAAACAAGGAAAGCACGAAGTAGTACAAATTCCTGCGATCTTTTGATAGAAAAGGAGCATTTGTCACGGGTTTTCACGACCAAACGAAGGTTCGCTGATCGAGGACAAGGGGACCGGATACCAAGAATCCAAGGAGCGGATATCAGCCCCGCAGCGAGCGTTCAAACACTACGACATCCGGGCTCGATACTAATTAGCCGGCTCGCCTTGGAATACTTGCTAGCTCTCTCAGACGACAATGATGCAACCGCCTCGAGCCTCCTCACCTGAGAGTCGATCCCGTCGGCATTCTCGAATGCGTAGTATCGTTGCACGTCGACCTTGGACAGGTTGTCCGGGATGTGCAATGCCTTCTTCAGCGACTGCTCTGTGGTGCCACGGGAGCCGAAATACGCCAGGCTTAGGGCTTCGTAGAGGCTGTGAGGACTGTAGAAAATGTTGTCATCGGACTGGATCAACAAGGTCTCCTTCAAGCTGTCCAACGCGAATTTGAATCGAGCCGCTCTCAGACTCGTCTTCGCGCCAGGATTTGACAAAGCAGGACTGTCATCTCCCGTCAAACATTGCGAGGACACGCTGCCGACCAAAACCAGCACGGCTAGCACCGACATCGCCTGAAAACATGATCATCGTTTAGCACATGTGAGAAAGCGTCCCATTTTTCTTTCAGAGAAACTGTTAGTCATTGGTGTTACTGGGTTAGCTCGCGAAAAGTTCATTTTTTCAGGAAGTGTTCTCGTGCGAACAGTGTATAGAGGGTGATCAAATTGTTATGAACACTTCGAAACTTATTTGAAGTTTGGTAACAAATCGATAGACTGCGGATTATTATGGAAAATAAAAATAATCTGGATTAAGTGCAAGATACTATTTAAAATAATATACAACAGTATCTTGAAATGCTTTAAGCAGTTTCACTGTTTGGTATTTGGTATTTTATTCAATTTTCATTGCAAATTTTGTTCAGAAAGCTTGACTTTATTCAAGATTTGCAAATATTGTTTAGAAAGCTTGACTTTATTCAAGATGAATAGTGATATTCTAATCATACTATTTCCGAATAAATGTTCTATTTTTTAAAAAATGTATTCAAGAAAAAGGTAAATACTCTAATATAGTTCAAATAAGAAGCATGTGATTTATTATCTAAATTTTAGTTTCTTAAACAATTATCGAGATTAGGTAGCCAACAGGTTCGAAACCAGTTTCAGTCACCGCATAGTATTCGAACGCCTGAGTCAGCGATTTTTGCGGACGAAAACGACGGATTTCATTCGAAATGAATGAAAGACAGTGGCGTTTCACAAGTACATAATGTGATCGCGATTACGAAGGAAGACAGTCCGTAAAATGAAACGTCAACCGTAAACATCTGTATCGCGCATCGCCGTGCGTGCGTCACTTATGCAAACGTAATTGCACCCTTCGAAAATATCTTCGACTGCCTCTGGTAATTTCCTGTACGATTGCGAAATTCCGCAGACAAACGATATATTTCAATCTTTTTCACGCCGCGCCACACCGTTATGTTCTGCCGGAATCGCCGCGAACACGACACGCACGGACTGCAAGAGGAAATTCGAAAGCGTGAAAATTGCACGCTTTTTAAGTAATAGTCGTATAAACGCCGGGAATAAGTTGCAAATTGATCACAAAATATTAACTTAACCAACGGACCTTGCAGGCGAGGTATATTCAACGTTCTGATTTTTATAAAAATCTTCATTTATCCTAATGAATGATTTTCTACAAACACAGTAGGAGCCAAAGACATTTCGAATTTTGCTTTTTCTATTTAGAGTATGAAAATCTGTATTTATCGTATTGAATGATTTTCTACGAACACGGTAGAACTGAAAGACACTTCGAATTTTGCTTTTTGTATTTAGAATATCTTTTCAGGAAGTATACTTATGATTTCTAATCTTGAAATTAGTTACAATTGAAGGTTTTGCTGCAAAAAACAGAGTAAGTCCAGATTTTGATAATTGTTTAAAATTCCTGCGCCAAATGTGTAATAATAAAGAAAACTTGGAAAAGTACAATTTTCATAACAAAAATACAAAATATTAAGTATAGATCGGCTGTCATGACCAAATGGTTTGTTATAATGAACAGAGAATAAAAATGTATAAATATTCTCGCATCATCTTCACCCAATGAAACCTATTAAAGAGGAAAAAATTTCTATTTAATTAGAAATTTAATTTCTATTTTGCTCCAGTGTAACAAATTTGAATTTTGCATACAGTCATAACATAAAGTCGTAAAGTACAATTTTGTCAGCCATTATACAGGGTGTCCCAAAATTACCTTAGTTTAATGAAATGGGAGATTCCCGAGATCATTTCAAGCGACATTTTCCTTTGCAAAAATGTTATCCGCGGCTTTGTTTAGGAGTTATTAACGAAAAACACGGACCAATGAGAGCGCGACCTAGACGCGAGTTGGCACAGTCGGCCAATAGACAATAGGCGCGCCGGACCGACTGTGCCAACTCGCGTCTAGGTCGCGCTCTCATTGGTCCGTGTTTTTTGTTAATAACTCCTAAACAAAGCCGCGGATAACATTTTTGCAAAGGAAAATGTCGCTTGAAATGATCTCGGGAACCTCCCATTTCATTAAACTAAGGTAATTTTGGGACACCCTGTATAGTATCCGAAAACTGGAACTACAAGAGCGGCGCCGTTGCTCAGTACAGCAAGAGATATTATTCCACTGATAGCGTATCGATCGTGTGCGACATATAAAGAGGTGTCGTTCCGCGGGAACGTTTCACAGAAAGGACTTTCTCGATCGGTGAAAGCGATGATGCTCTCAGCCGGAGATGCAAAAGGAAAATGGGGAGCCCAACCAAATCGAGAGAGCAGCTTCTGGGACGACATTTTGCATTTGGCTTTCATGCGATTGCATTTTGCTTTCAGCAACGTAGCCGTGACCCCTAAACGCCGTCGGTTCGCGTGAGCTCTCAATTCGTAATGCACGCGAGGTCGACGTAATATCGGATAATAAATCACCGAACGCGTCATTCCTATCTGCGACATTTTTATTTCGACCATGGGAGAAGTTTCGCGCAGGAATCACGCTCTAATTACTGCGACAAGGTGCCTGACAATTCCCGCGAGATTCTTTTCGATTATTTACCACGACGCGACCTTAAGCGCCCGCGAGATTAAACTTTGCATTAATTATGTTGCTATCAAGATTTATGTCCGCTTCGTAAACCACTTGTCAGAATTTCTAACGAAATGATAGTGATTCATTCACACGCTCATTTCCGATTTATTATCAACCCTCCTACGCTCTCCGGATTAGAGTTCGGCCAATACCTGCTTTAGTGAAAAATCTTTTATGTGTCTGTTATGGGTCTTGTTGCTTTCACAGCATGTTGTTCAGCAGTTTATCTCCGATCAGCCGCCATATTGGTGAACCGTGCGATTTCGTCACGTGAAGAGGCCGTTCATTTTCTCACGCAACAAAAAACATAAAATAACAAAGATTGTATCTACTATGCACCGAGCTTCGTTTTACATCTTCTGTGGACCATGAAGGACAGCTGTTGTTAGCTCTCTGACTTTATTGCCTTTAAAAAGACGATTGAGCGATGACCCGTGGAATTTCCAGTTACTGGCACAAAGAGGAGCGCTGACATAGTCATTCGTAAATCATATTCGCCTCCGTGAAAGCAAATACCAACGTGCAAACATCTTCGACGATTGATGTTTAACATATTATATTTTCGCGTGGACATCGTTGATTACACAGCTCGCACGTGCATCGTTCGCTAACGTTCTGTAATCCAAACACGTAACCGAATAAAGAATTCACTCCGCCATTCCTGTGGCCGTCCTTGCCGGCATTTGTACATTTTAGGAACGATTTCACGAATCGTGTTGTTCAGAGAATTACGTAAAAGCTGAATTCTCTTTTCTTTCAACAACAAACATAAATAGTTTGTTTAATCTCTGTTTATTTTCTGTGATAAACGATAACAAATGCAGTGTGTTCACAGAAAGCTGACATATTCATTTCATTGAGATATCAGGAGATTTTCAAATAAATTAAAAATGAGGTGCGTCACAGAAAGATAATTAAAAAGGGAAGGGATTATCGAATAAATTATTTAACAGCTTCCACAACTTCGGAAAAAGTCTCACTTCTCCCTCCTTTCTTTCTAACGCTCCTTTCATCAGCTTCATCTTCTATCTGTAGCAAACCACAAGAAATGAAGTTTGTTTACAGCAGTGCTGAGCACATTTTTGCCTCAATCGAGACAACTGCCCCCTCCAGTAAGCGCCGTAATGGTGGGGGCAACGAAGACACAAGGTGGGGGAACGTTGAAGTCTGAAGAAACGTTGGTGGTTGATCTACAGAGAACTGAGATATTTCATGAAATGATCAGTTTTTCGAACAAATTAAAAATGAGGGTGGTGCGTCACAGAAAGCCACGGAGAAATGGCGGCATAGATTATCAAACGAATCATGTAACAGCTTTTACAAACTGTTATTTCGAAAGTGCACGATTGATGACGCGAGTCATTCCGCGCGTGAGATTAATGAAACGTCGCGTCGGACAGTGAAAGATTGGAAATTAGAAGAGATTACGAAACGTTTGACGCGAAGCGTACTCCCCCCTGTCACAGCGGAAGCTTTGTTTTCATTTTTCGAGACAATGCGAGGCGGTTTAGATAAACGAGGCCTCGTCGAAAGGTGCATACGAAATTACGTAAAATCATTTCCGGCTATTTGCATCGGGGGTTATTAGGCTAGATTCCCACGTGTCGGGCTGTCCTATCAGGAACGAACCCGAAGTAGCGGTGTTTTCTCTCGCTTTCGTCACGCGACCCATGTCACACGTACATTTCAGTCAAGAAAGTCAGACCCTATGATGTCATGGTTTATCCGTTGCTTTCACTCGTCTTGGTTCCTTTCGTTCTTCGCCGGTCGAGCACTTTTCTCTTCTAAGCGTTTGTTGATCGTCTATTTATAATCCCTTGACGCACAAACACGTCGCCGCGACGTGTGTTTCTCACACTCATTAATGTGAAATATTACCTAATATCACCAGCAACTATTGCCAGCAATATATGTATTTATAGTGTCCGTTTCGAAGATTCATTGTCAGCATAGAATTGCTAACATAGAACAAGCTGAATTTCATTTTTACGTCTCCTAAGATATATTTTTATAAAAAGTCCTAACACTTTTCGTATACAAAATTTCAGGATACATTTACACATGTCTCGACAACAACATTTATAATTTTTTTCATTGACCAAGGAAATCAAAGGAAAAAATAAAGGAGGCAGCTATAAGTTTAATTATAGAATGATAGCTCAATTATTATTGAAAGTCAGCCTGAAACCTCCAGAGGTGTATTTTTTAAACAATATTCTTTAAGACTCGAAAAATTGATTTTTCATTATGTGAAAGCTTTTCACCAGTGTCCCCTTAAATTTTATTTTTGAATCAGTTGCCGGTCCCCTTTCGCATTGCATTTCATTTGCAACTGTAAAAGAAATTGTGAAAGCCCGTTCCATGCTTCGAATGTTACCGCAGATAAAAATGTTCGAGACACGGAAGTTTCTAAATAAATTGGAAACATACGGGTCGAGTAAAGAATTGTTATCTAAGAAACCATAGACCGATATCTGCGAAGTAAACGGCGTTTCTTTTGCTATAGCAAGATAAGACGTATTTTTCTACGTCGATGTCTGCAATGCGTATATAACCTTGCAATGTTTGGGATAATACTTAACGAAAATGGATCAATGAAAGAATTGCAGTTGATCATTCATCATTGTTGATTCATGCATTCATCAGTGGATTCAACAAGTATTTGAACACTAAATATTCGATTCTCGAAAAATTCTTGATATTTTACAGTATTGGAAAGTATTTAAACAAAACCTGAATATTATTGCAAGCTGTTAGGAGCAGAAACGCGAAATCAACAGATGGAAAAGTAACATGCCGCGATAATCTTATCACAGATGAATGACTTTGAGCGAATAAAGTCAGGGGTCATGCCTCGTGTATTTCCACAGATTCTTACAAAATATAATAGTGTAAAAATTGTAGTTGCATAAAACAATCGCTTATGTACAGCAGCAGAACAGTTCTTAATGAAAGAATGGAAAACATCTCGGTGATTTAAACATTCGCAGAGGGAATTACCCTGAGCAGGATGATATAACAATCATTAACGATTAAAATCGTACATTGTCCGAAACGAATATTCGTGGAATTACACGTTTCCCTTCACTAATTTATAGTTGCTCAAATAATTATCTGGGAGAATCACTTTCCAAGATCTTATCCTGTTGATCAAATCTTCGAGACAAGGAAGCCTTCTTATCTCATTTTATTATTTATGCAACATTTCAATTTAATCATTCCTGGACCGAAGACTTCCTTCATCAACTGCTCCATTCGTTCGAAACTAGTATTGTGTATAAATTATTCATTAAGTGACTGGTGTCATTAAGCATTAGTATAATTCTTTACTTTTTGTTTCATGATTGCAAATGCATGTGCATTATGACAAAAAAGAATGAAATAATTGTCAATTTACTAAACTTGTTAAAAGAAGTAACAAATACTTGGTTCCAGTACTTCGCAATGGATACAGAAAATACTCATTTTGCAAAATCCACATTCGCGATCTACTTTGCAACTGTAGCCGTAACAATTCCCTAAATTTATAGGAGAAAGTAGCCTTTGGAGTTAGATTGAGCTCAGTTTACAATTCACAGTCCGCCATTAACATTCTAAGCACAATTCATTGAAAAACTGCGGATGTTTATGCAAAATAAATATACTTAGATTGCGTCAATTGCAAGAAACCAAATAGAAATTACTTTCTTATTGATTTAATTGGACATCGCTGTTGTTTGATTGATATAAATTTCTGTTACAAATAGATACCATCCACAATTAATTAACAACACAAGTGTATGTCTTTCACAGTCATAGAAGACATAGAAACCAATCGGTCTCCCTCACAATCGCTCTAAACAACAAATTAAAAAACTGCGGATCTTTATGGAAAATGAAAATAGTTTGTATCAATTGCAAGAAACCAAATAGAAATTTCTTTCTTGTTGATTTAATTGAACATCGCTGTTGTTTGACTGTCACGAATGGATACCATCCACAATTAATTAACAACACAAGTGTGTGACTTTCTGAAGATACAAGGTAGTATACCATAGCGACCAAATCAGGCCACCAATTGTATGTTTACTATCACAGTTCAATCCTCACAAACAGTGGTCTCTTCCGACAGGCCCGAACCGAGGAATATTAACTGAAATATTTGAAATCAACCTAAACCGCTCGCTACAAGTCAAGGATTAGTGTTTCAATCGTCTTGAATACATATGTGACGGAAGCATAAGCTCCTGAGAGAGATTCGTGAAGAAATCGACAGCACTCACCGGTTCGAGGAATCCCATCTCGTTGACGCACGTGTAACTTGTTCGGAGTCGCTTTGGCTACCGTAATGGCCAGTCTACGCTAGCTTGCCACGTTGTGAAAAGGAGAAAAACGTCCGATTAACGCTCGCAGCCAAGTCGAACTGAATGCAGAGCCGCGAAGCCCAAGAGTAACTGGCTCCTCGGCCGCCGCGCCAGCCGGTTCCCCACCACGGTTTTACTCCAGAGTCAGTGTCACGTTTACTCATCGGTCACGAATCCTTCGTTGCCGAAGAGCCGAGCCCACCGGGCGTTTCTCAGACCACGCTGGAAATGCCCGGTCGTAATCGTTTCATTGTCAGGAAATCCCGAACGCGGATCTCGGCCGAATGGTGGGGCAGATTTAGCATCCGGATCGTAGATCGTTGATTCAATGCGCGTACGATCACATCGTTAGACTCGCCATGAAGAAGCCTCCATACAAAGTGGAGCGGCGTTTTTAAACGTGGACTTGACTTCTTCAGGAATTTAGAAACAGAATTATCCGAGTAAACGAGACCTGACACCTTGAGCTTCTTCGAGAACTTGGATCGGGATTACTATAACCGGTAGGATCTAATGACCTTGTGCGTGTGGCGGGGTGAATTTCGGATCGGAATTGTTGATTCATTGTTCGTACGGTAGGCGATCGGATTACATTACAGCTCTAACACGAAGGCTACAGTCGATCGAACTCTCCGTACACACTTTGACACCGAATCTACCGAGCACTAGAAGCGATTAACGCGTTCCGTGCCGAGCCGTTTTTGCTTGACAATTAAACAGACTTCTGTGTTTTCTTCTATGCTGTATTTTTTGTAATGTCTCGTTCTTTTGGTGGAAATATATTCTACAGTGTTAAACTTGCTGGACAGTATATGTTTCTAGCGCATTAAAAATAAATAAGTCGACGTGTACCACTAGTGGTACAATGGAATTGATAATTTAATGTGTACCATTGATGGTGCTTGAATAAAGAAATTCATTGAATCGGTTCCCATGGAAGCAACTTTATAATTTCAATAGTTGTAAAATAAAAATCATTTGACCAGCAATGGTAATTTTCAGAGGTCATCGGCTGCGTTTGCACGTACTTCGGAGCTATTTGGATGCGCGAGGCATTCTTCTATAGCCTCTTCCGGATTGTTTTCCTCGTGGCGATGCGCAAAATCGTGTTTAAATCGCTGCGATGGCGCCGCGCCAATGAAAGCCTATCGGAAGAAACTCCGCACGTTCGCGAATTCGCGATTCGGGCTGCCCCGGTCGAAATCATTGCCTCGGATCATTGACGGGTCAAACGACGCAACGAGCAATTAAAGCGGATTTCAAAGAACATTAGAGCCAATTAAGCGGTACTGCGTCGCGGTCTAAGGTTTGACCCACGGCCAACAGAAATCCGCTGGCTTCAGTTCGTCTGTAAAGTGAGTTTGAAACCGTGTCAACCGACGACCCACCGATCTAATCGGAGGAATCATTTTTATTCGCGAGAAATTGATCCTACTCGTAGTCTGACCTCTTCGTTTTAACTGCAGTCTAGAGCGAATTATTTATATACATTAATTATCTTAACACTTCACCTACCGGAAGCGTAATATGCAATATGGCTTTAATGACTGATGTGTTCGAGACTTGCCCCCCCCCCCTCTACCTTTCCCTTCTATGACGCTTTTCCCCACGCTTCCGTCGCAACCGGTCACGTGACGCGTTTCATCTCTGTCACGTGACTAATCCGGTACTGGCAGAGGGAAGGTGACTTTTTCCCCTCAATTCGAGTCAATTCCCCTGATCTGGCGACTCTGGTTTGACGTAGAAATAAATTCGCGAGAGAAAGCATTATCAATAAATGCATAGAATTCGCAGTCTAATTATTAATGACCTTACTTAGTCAACCTCCTGTTGGTTCAAACAATTTATTTCTACACTTAATAAAAGAAGCTTAACTATTTTCTTTTAAAGAATAATTCCAGAAGAACATTACATTACAATCATTCCAAAAAAACTTGTTGAATTATGAATGAAATTGCTGTCGCTTTCGAACAATTGTATGAGGAAAAGTCAGAAATGATTTTGCCTCGTCCGGTAGTTTTAATGTTAATGGCCGCTGAATAAATCAATCTGTTAATGCCGAGATGACAGCGTAAGAAGAGAACGCTATTATCAAGTAACTAACCATTGCAATTATCGACGCTGTGCGTTTCTACGAATGAAACGAAAGTGAAACTCAGAGACGCGCATCGAGCATGTTAATTGGTTTACAATTACGTTGGCACTGCGTTATGTTCTTTTTCAGTTCCCGATTACTCAAATGAATGTATCTATTGTTTTTATTACGATGAACATTTGTAGTAAATCTTTTTATACATTCGTCAATAGAATGGCCCATATTTGTACAATAACGACATTGAATTTGATTCACTGGACGGTGCGAATTTTGAGTTGAAAAAAATTACATAACAAAAATTTTTTTGGTATCGTATGAGCCCCACTGAACCATTCAACTTTGTCCTTCAGACATTTGACGTATATTTAAAAACAACCAAGATATTTGAGGGGGCAACGTTAGGCGACTCATCCTAGAGAAAGTCTTATCGTTGGTATACAACACTTGCATCGACTTCCAAGTAAGCACAAATGAAAAAAGATAAGCGGGCTTCTCGAAGAAGTAACAAGTATTTATGGAACAAGTGATTGAAATTCAATTTCGCACGCGAAACCTGTCTTTTGAAACGTCGAACTGTATTTATAACGAGCCTAGAATCACCGTAATTGACTTAATAACGGTTTGTTTTCAGACCCAATTATCCGTATTGGCTGAGGAAAACGAACTGAACGTTCTATTATGCAATGCGAGTGCGGACACGATTGTGTTGTTGAAAATCAGAAATAATCAATACATAGATTCAAACGGAACCAGTTTACGTGTCTGGTATTAATTTAATCGTCCGGTTTTGCAACAATTTTTGCGGGAAAAAGTAGCGTCATAATTAGACTGCGGATCTTTATGCAATATAACATTTTCCCAAGTCAATTGCAGAGGATGGAAGTTAAATAAAATTGTGCTTCTTTACCCTCATCAATTATGTTCAATTACTATATACATCTTACCTGAACGTTTCTCGCGAACATCGTCAGAAACCGGAAGTTCTCACCACGCTAGAACCACAGGATTTTCGTTTCAGCACTAATAGATGATTAGTTCCCGAAGATCGTCGACGCGCGTTTTTAATTAAAACCCGCGGTTTTTCGAGTGGTTAATCAACGTTGCAGTCACACAATTGTACTCGTGTTCCTTCCGAGCTCCATGAACCAGCAAGAACTCGCGGAAAATACAGCCCTGATCCTCTTCATCGTGTGCATTTATACTCCCATGGGAACACGTGTGAACCCACGTGTTCGTAGCGAAAGGGAAAATCCCAACTGTCACAACAATATCAATAACTGTAACTGCGTATCGACAAACGAAGTTGTCCGCCGCTCTGCTATGTACGTCATTGACGACCGACATGTTCACGGAATCCACGATTATTAATAATGTTATCAAATTATTTATTACACCGAATTGAGCGAGGAAAAGCGTTTATCGGAAACCAGTGTGAATCTAAATTCCGAATTCGGGAGAAATCGTGCATAATCAATCCGTGATAATTTCGTTGAAAACAATAGTACAACAATAAACCTGGACGCATTTTCAATCTTGAAACTCCTAGTTCTACTGGCGTTATTCGTTTTTGCCTAAGACAATCGTGCGCCATGTGACTGGTGGAAAACCGAAGACATATCTCTCTCGAAAACGCTACCAATTGAAGCGTTTCTGAAAAAATTGAAACATTTTTTTGGTGAATGAATCTTCCGAATGAGATTTGGAGATTTGAGCCTCTTCTTCACAACGATACAAACAAAATGGCGTACAGTTTGTTTCAGTCGTTTTATTAACCCTTTACGAAACTATATACGAAAAATAATTCGGAGTGCAAAGGGTTAAGGATTAAATCAGGGATAGCCACTGTAACACCCATTGTCCCCTTCCAGAAAATTTGGTGGGGGAACCTAGCGTTTGAGGGGCCCTATCTCAACCGTGCCTAGTGCCTAGCCAACTTTATACAGGGTGTCCCAAAATTCCTTCAACAGCCGAAAATGGGTGGTTCCTGACGCCAGTCTAAGCGACATTTTCCTTAACAATCATGGCCGCCGCGGCTTTGTTTAGGAGTTATTAACGAAAAACACGGACCAATCATTTTGGGACACCCTGTATGTAGAGATATACAGTACACCAGAGGTGAGCACGGTAGGGGCCCCTCAAACTCCTGCTTCCCCCATCAGCCTCTCTTTCATGCAGATCGCGCCTTCGCGCTTCGTCGTGAGGTGGGGACGGTCTTGTCTCAATTGAGACAAAAATACCCACCCCTGCAGTACACCATTGTCTGATTTATGCATGACACTTAAATGTTCATAGAATTGATATTGGAAAATGTTTCTTTGAAATATCCTTAGGCTACAATCGAATACCACTAAAAGACTTTTAACATATCAAAAAATGTTTTATTGTTGATTTTCTCGGAAACCTATACACCGATTTATATCTTTCTTGAGAAGGCATTCTTAGTGGTTAACCAATGCTAATTTATTATAGTAGCTGACAATAGAGGAAGACAATGATATGCCTTTTCTTTTTCGTCGTACATTCATTCCTATTGTAGTAATGAGTATTTAATTCTTCGTATTACATTGTGTTGCGGTTTGTATGCGTATAAACATATTCAACGTTATAAGAAAGATGCATCTGAATAAGAGAGAGAGAGAGAGAGAGAGAGAGAGAGAGAGATACAATTCAATCAATTATATCCAATAGTCTTCAATGGGCTCTTCGTCTATAGTTTAATAAAACTTTCACGTGGTTTCTTCTATTCAATACATAAATACCTAATTCGATGTATGTACTACATATTATTATATAAATCGAATGATTGACAATTTGCTAAATTCAAGACCTTCATGTTTCGAGTAATTTTCAGATAAACAACACGTAACCTAATCACAATTTAAGATGTAGATAAAATGTTAGAAACACTTGGGTAAAAACTGTTCAAGTAAATAAAAGAATAGCTAACTCGTTGATTTATTGGAAGTACAAGTAAATGCTTAATTACACGTGTGAATAATAAAATTCGATAGAAAAAGGGTAAATTCTCGGGATTTTTTTTATAACAATGCGTGGTCGAATGTAGAAATTTATCTAATAATTTCTAACAGAAGTACACACATCTTTGTGATCTCAATCATTATAAACTGAGAAATGCGAAACCGGTCGTTAGTGTTAAATATTTTGTAAACTACACGACTCCACGGGTTTTAGTAAAATTATACCTAAATGAAATTCGTACCGAAATTCTCACTGATTCTTAAACTTATTTTTAAGATTGTAAATTTACATATGCACCGGCGGTCTAGTAATTATACTGTTCGCCCCAGCGTGTTGCGATCTGTTCCGCGTCTCGCGCAAAGAATTTCCCAGGAATCACGGTGGCTGATGGTGAAACGCTTCATAGAAATCGGATGCATTCTCGTTTGCACAGACATGATCGTGTCTGTTACACCCACGAGCATCGACCACTCGACCAGCTGTCAGGTGGCCGTCGTTATACTCGTGAAACGTCTCAAGAGCCGCTGAATAATCACGAACTTGATGATTTCAGCATATCGAGAATTCGGCCAGAAAGCTGCTGATCAGGAAGACACGCAGAACGGAAATCCCCGAATCCGGGAACAGGGCCTCGCTAAGCATGTTGGAGGACATCACGGCGAAAGTCTGGAGAGTGCTGCCGGTCGTCGAAATTCCTCGGAATTGGGCACTTGCGTACTGTATAAAGTACACAGAGATCTCCGAGCAGGTGGAAAAAGCCAGTATGCAGTGCCAACACGGTGGCGTGGACTGGGATTGCACGTTTATCGAATTGGTAAAGTCACTAAAACGACAAAAAGCATCACGCGGATCTAGATATATTAGGCTGCTGCATATGAAATGTCCGATTTTTTACTTTTACGTTAAGCAAACATACGGTAACATTCGGCCATTCTCTTTGACTCATTGATGATATTTCTTCACAGTTTCGGTGTGTAGTACTTCTTTTTCTTTAATATGTAGTTCCTTAGTAGTAGGATATTTATCTGCCTCCACTTTTATCAGTCTATAGTCTGTTTATACAGAGATTGATTATACCCACTTTTAGCATGGAACAAAAACACATTCCACTTTTAGCATGGAACAGAATCTACACCCACATTTAGCAGCTAAAAGTGGATATAGGTTCTGTTCCATTCTAAGAGTGGGATATATTCTATCTCAAATTCGCTCGTACATTTTTCAAACTATTGTATTATTCTATAAGAAAATGCAAAAGAATCCATTTTTAAGGTATTTACGCAAAAATACCTCCTTAAGAAATATGTAACTGCTTTCAAGGAATCAGTAAAGGAAATTTATTTTAGCATCGTTCCTTTTAGAATTTAGTATTTTTTAAAATATTTTTCGTATTTCTCGTATAATTGTGCAATAAATTATGCAATTCGAACAGTTTATCTTGGCAACCAGACACTGAAAAATAATACTAAAACGATTGACATAACAAATTCGAACTATAAAAGAAGGAAGTGAGACAAAATACGACGACGCCACTCCGAGAACGTGTGGTATTTAGCCTTGCTTCGATGTTGAGTGTGCGTATGCACTTATTTCCATAGTAATAGATCTGAAAAAGAAAGGAGATAATTAAACTGTGGATTTTATGGATTTATGACTTTATGGATATTTAAGCTTAAAATAATTTAAAGATATCAATATGTTATCTCCAATTTACGTTAAGATCAATGAAGAAGGAAAGAACTTTTCATTTGGATTCTATATCTTGCAATTGATACAGACAATTTTTATTCAGCATAAAAATTCGCAGTCTAGAGATAATATTCTTTTCAATCTTATAAAATAAGTGCATTTGTGAATGTTTAAATTCCAAACTCTAAACTTTCGTTAAAATTAAATTGTTACTTTTCTTTGGAATATTTAATTTTAAAAAAAAAACAATACAGGGAGGAGGACGAGACGATTTTAATATGGGAAAAATAGTCTCCGCATTTCATGAAGTTTCGGATCAAAGTTTGAGATCGAAGCTACTCCGCGGTGCCGAAACTTGTGGTAAATTATGGCAAAAATATAAAGCCGTTCAAGAGCAAAGACTAATTCGAATGCAATTAATACACGTGAGCTTGACAAGTACAAATATACATTACGTATACGGGGTGGGGCACTATAAACAGGTCACCTGAATAACTCGCTTGCTTTTGAAGATATATCTGACCTGTTTATAGTGACCCACCCTGTATATATAATTTGCTACAATTCAATAGTTAATATTCACTGAAGTCGTACTTCTCAAGGCAAAAACCAGAAGGAAAAGATATTTAAAAAAGAGTGAACGTTCACGAGGCTCGCAAAGACGGAAAAAAGCGAAAAAGAAGAAAGGCCGGAAAAAATCCGAAGAACTGAGAGAGACGCGATTGGCTGCCAAGAAGATGAAGAATATACGACAATCGCTGATAAGCAAAACTGCAGAACTCGAAAAGAAAAGTATAATAAATGGAACGATTCTTCATCTTTTTTAATTCATCATTATAGGCTGGAACGATTTTTGTCTTCGTCCAAACTAAATATTTTAAAGAGACTTTCGCCGAGAGAAATTTTCATAAATCCGCAAAATGATTTGTAAGAGAACCTCTTTATTTTCCCATATTTAAATATTACTTCTTTCAGAACATTTGAATCCCGAGGAGCAAAATCAACTCGATCGACTACATTTGACAGTGACAACGAAAACTCATGACCATATGGAAGAGTATCCTTTAAACGAAGAACGAACAGAGTTATCCCGCCTCCAAGAGATCGGATTATGTTTATCACGAGAAACTGCGAAAGCCTGCGAATCCGTTGTTCTCGAAGCTGTTCAAACATTAATATAATGCGACTGTAAATACGAAATACATATCTCGAAAATCTTTGCCGTCTTCTTGAATGACTAAACAAAAACGAATTCTCAAATTGAATATAAACGCACGCGATAATGTGAAAATGAGATCACGCAGGGACACACTGTTTTGTAGATAAAATGTGAGAAATACTTGTGTTGAAACTAGTTCGATAATGATCGTCTCCTTATCAGGTATAAATAGATTTTCCATTCAGTTAATATACAAAGATTGAGCACGTAATATGGATTCAGGGTTGGTATTAATGTTATCAATAATTGAGGTTCACGAAACCGTCAATGTACTCGTTGGAAATGTCAACGACGACCTTGATAAAGCAGACACGAGTCTCGTTCAAGCTTATCCTATACTTGTACCATCGTACTTGGTAAATATGCATGTATATGGCACCGTTTATAATTATTCGAGAAGGACTTTAAACATTCGGAAGATAGTATATTACGCACAAAAGCTAACATCACTTCGTACAGCAAGCTTACATGCCAAATTAGAAATAATTAATATTAATACTAATTAATCTTATTGACTGCGTTTTGTACATTCTTCACCTTACTATTTAATTCGTTTAATAATCTTTAAAAATCCTCCATGTACGAATAAGTATTAGAAACATATTACATCTCAGATCTAAAACATTAAAAGAAATATATTTATTGTCGTATCTGTCTTCAAAATTAATATTGCAGATTCGTATGTATAATTTAGCAGCGATATTGTTCAGTGAAATGATCCGCTAATTTATGGCTTTTGCCAATCAGCATATCGTTTTCACTATTGAGTCTTTCGGGTATAATTTCAATCCTTCAGCCAACATGATTTCAACGTTTCGCCAATATTGCGAAAAATAATAAGCAAAGCTAAGTATAATACTGAAATGTTGAGATATTATTTTCAAAGGAATTCTAAAGCCTTGACCATGGCAACTGTAGATTCTAATTTTATTTAAATACATGGAATATTTTGAAAATATATGTTGTCTTTTTTCAAAAGATCGCATTTACGCGAATGTATAATAATTGTCCCTACGTTTGTATAAATAACTGTTATAAATATTCGCTAGGTGATTCGAGTCTGCTTGAAGGACACTCTGTTCCTTGAGAAATTGCTCGACAATGGCAAGGATTGCGACAGTTATCCGTGCATGTTCTCGAAAATGATCGAGGACGAGTCTATGAAATCCATCTCTGCTATAATAAGGAACGACACAATGGACAATGATCGCCAGGAATTCAGGCAAACAGTACAGGATTGTGTGATTTGGTGGAAGTTATTCAAACGCTTCGACAAGAATGCAAACCCGCGACACGAGCTGGGAAAATGTTTATTTCAAACAGTTTCGATCGTGAGCGACGCTGTAAAATATTTTAAATAATGATAAAAATAATAGTATCCTCTGTGCAACATTGTTCATTCGCTTCCAGAAATGTAGGGAACCAGTTTTGGATAAAATAAAGGTCTTGCTAAGTCCCATTAAAGAAGAATGAGCACGCTGTTTGGGCAGCACAAAACTTGGAGATAATGGAATGGATAGAATGAGTAATGTTATTATACAAAAACAATGTTTGATAAGGTAATAAACAACAGTATGAAAGTCCTCTATATTTCTGTATAAAATAACATAATTCACAAATACAGAGTCAACTATAAAAATTGTATTTTTCGTACCTATAAAAGTTTCATACTGACATAACTACCACTCGCATTCCTAATTTACATATAATTTACTTCTGTCGTTAATAACAAGAAGCAATAACAATGTAGTCTGCATGACATTCTTTCTAACAACGCAAAATGGTCTGCTACAAAATATACAATGTATATGTTCAACAAATAAAAACGATATTAAAAGTGTATATCGTGAAATTCTTCATAGCTCGTTAAAGTGTTCAAAAATATCACTTCAAAGAGGAACAAGAGATAAAATGTCAACTAGAGACTTGTGACTTTGAAGACTTCTCTTCATCTTCAGATTGTATGTTAGTCGTAGCATCCTTAGTCTTTACCCATATGTTGAATTTATCGCCACGTTTGAAATGTTGGGCAATATTAAAAATACCTATTATTGTGTACAGCATTGCTATCACAATAAAGTAACCACCATAGATAAGGTACTAAAAAAGAAAATTTTCAGATTATAGAACTTGAATAGTTAAATAGGGCCTGTAGAAAAGGACATTATTTGAAAGTTCTGAGAATACTGATAATTACAAGATTTAATAGTGATGCAAGTCGGTCTAATTGGGTTAGTAAATAAATTACTCAACAAAAAAGTCAACAGAAAAGTAGTATATACATGGTTCTCCAACTAAACTTCAGGTTGTGATCTTACCTGAGATCTCAGATTTAATTCTAAGTTTCCATTCACTACAATAGCTGTTAATATGCTTTGCAATGCAAGTGCAAAAAATGTATTTATACCGAATATTAAACCGTAACTATCCTCTGATATAGATTTTGCAACTTCAAAGCTAAAAGTAAATCAGTAGATTAATGATATTATTATATAATAATGTCAAAAAAACTTCATGAAAGAATAACTTGATTTAAACCGACAAATACCTTGCAACAGTGACCATCGTATGATAAATAATTCCAAATATTATGAAAGACAGATATAACAACCAAATATTATAACTGTACGCACAGACTACTAATAAAATGCCTTCCATAAATGACATAAGCGATACCACTGTGTCTCCTATCAACGACCAATTGAACGGTACCTTTCCAATGCAAAATACTGTCATTGTACCTATTCATGAAAACAAAATGTTTATTTATTCCTATGTAATAATAATCACATTACTACTGTCAGTAAACGTTATATATAATGCTATACCAGAAAAAAATCTTTACAATTTATAAAATAATTCTATTCTTATCGCTTAAGCAGTGTTATCATCATTTATCTTTTATCTTTAACTGATAGAATTTTACAAGTGAAGTGTTAATCAATGATATACAATGCACCCAGAGTGTATTTGCTCACCTATAATTGTATAAAGAGCATCTACAGCTCCATTGTAAATTTTATCTTCGGGAGAAACTGCAGTTTGCCAAAGTAATTGTATATAACCAGTAATTTGTAAATAACCGCAAGTTGAAAAGCTCCACCATATTGACCACTTAACTATATGTCCATTTGAATAAGCTGCTAAGAAATCTTTCCACAATAAAACGTAAGCTCGTCTTATTTTCTCTATTAGCGGAACCTTTTTATTGGAAGACCCAAACTGAACATGATGTTCGGATATTTGTGATGCTATAGTCAAATTCTGGCGCGATGCTACCATTTCATTACTTCTATGAAAGTAAATGGACTTTCCAACAGAAGGTAAAAAGAATGCCCATATCATTGCGAATGTGATAGCTGAAAAATAGAGTTTATTTTATACAACCAGTTATAACTTTCCAACTAGTGACTTTACCTTTTCGAAAATGTACAAGTGAAAATAAATACCTGATATGGTAAGATAATTTAATTGATGGTAATCCAATAGATCAAAAGAAACTGTTAATTGTGCAATGATACCAGACATACAGCGACCAAACAAAGATGCTGCTTTTGTGTGGCTAGTCACTTCTTGATAATGTGCTTTGTCGACTTTAGCATAAATATATGTGTAGTAAGCAACTTCGGTGGACAAGAATAAGCCATAAAAGAATTCCACAATTTGAAACGTCGCAATGTCCTTCCCAATAATGATTAACAGAAAGGCAATAGCGCCCGATAGACCACATAGTATTATGACAGGCTTGTACCTTACAAAGTCCGTTATTAAAAATACAACAATTAAAGTTGCAAAGTAAGAATACGTAGAGACAGGAAAAATTTCTTGATTAACCTGAAGATATTATAATTTTATAAGATTCTTTATTAAATATAAGCATGGTTACATAAGTATTACATGTGGCATTTAAAAACGAAAGGAAATTCTAATCAGATATATACAAACAAGGTACTTCGACTTCTATATTTTAAGAACATAAAAGTTCGAGACTTATTAATTAATACAAGGAGATTTCACAATGTCCATGTATAAATGCAACACATAATAATGCAGATTAGGCTTACCTGGGTATCGGTAAAATTTTTCCATGGGCCGGTTAAATAATCAGTGACAAAAGATTCAGAAGGCCTGAATTCTTTGAAACAACCAAATACACATAAAATACATGAAATTATTATCCACTTCATTTCAGTAGACCTTGTTTCTCTTCGTTTTTAGGTCATTTTGTAACAACATTCTTGAAATATTTATCATGTATGTCAAGAGTAATGAAATTTCGCAAAATTACAATTTCTATTAATCACACTCTATAAACCAATATATGTATTAATCATTTCGGACTCACTGTCATCACTGAACGCGAGGATGCTTATAATTCTGGAATTGTACTGAATGAAAGTAGAATCACGTTCCCCGCATTCATCCGAATCGAGCGGTCCTGAGCGGTCTCTGCACACCACTGCGAACTGACTGCACTACTAAACTGTACTAAACCATACTAAACTAAGTATCACTAAAGTATCTTACAGTATCTTGCAAAGTTCAAATCCGAGCATGTGTGAATTGTGAGGGCGCAACAAACACATGTTCACACATTGTTAGACAATTTCAACCGATAAATATTCCGATTAGAATACAAGAGGCAAGCATATAAAATATAATGACCCATCAGATAGCTTTATCTATGTTACATTACACTGTCATATAACACTGATATACATATATACATACTATGGATTGGAGATGCTTGAAACGATTTGAAAAAAACTTTGACATGATGCGCCACCACAAATCAACCTATGTACTATGTACTTCCCTTCACCCCGCGATCGCCCACGGAGCTCCGCGCTTTGCCCAGCTTTGCCTCACTTTGCCACGCCACCAATCAGAGCAGAGATATTCGTGCAAGATTTCACGGGCATACGCGGCAATTTCAGCCTCAGTAAAGTAAGATTCTCGATCAAATGAGGTACCTTGAGCACCCCGCAGAATTTTAAAAAATTGGTATGATTTTATTCTGAAAAATGAATGTATAACATGTGTATTTATCACCCGCCAATATAACTGCTCTTATAAACCATATTTTTCAAAGGTTGATGTATGGGGCGGTGGCATCCAAAGTCCTTTTCAATTCGTTTCAACCTGTTTCAACCACACGGGCGTGAGCACTCTCATATTACATACTCTTACTTCATGGTTTACTCCAGTTTACTCTTATAAATACCTCGTCGTAATATGATGTGTAAAGTTAACCTAATCGCCTTATTATTGTGAAGAATTTTATTTGTATACTTACGTACATACATATACAGTACGTAAACCTGGAAGAGCGTTTACGTATACATACTCAGATATTTCATATTTGACATCGAAGAAATTATTCCAACAAGTTGTAAATGAAAAATTAAAAGAATATACAATAAGAGTATTGCAATTTGAAGATGTTGTCTTTAAGAAATCGTATAGGTACAATTATTAAAAGAGAAGTACATGGAAACGCAGAGATAATTGCAAGTTGTAATGAAGTTCGAAATCGTAACCCAAGAAATTTAGAACGTCTGAGGATTGCAAGAAGACCTATAGGTTATGTTCTTGAGAAACCTGGATTTTCTTACTGGCACAAGTAATATGATTATTACCAGATTCGTGTAATGACAGCATTATGCTTATGTTTTTTAATGTAATGTTGGTAATTGAAATCTGCGCAGGTTAATTGTAAATAAGCATCAGCGTCATATTGTTGCAGAAATACACCATTTTGAAAATGGTCCTGTTATTACAGTTTCAAGCCGTGAATGGGGAATACATAAACAATTATATAGGTCTGTGTGCATTGGAAACTTAGCTATTGATATTCGCTATAACGAAATTAATTTAGATATACACTACTGTGAAAAAGAGAGAAGCACCTATCCATATTTAATAGAATAGTGTAAAAAATCAAATAAGAACACAGTAAGTTTTGAAAAAGGATTCTGCTGTTTAATTGAATAGTTCTGAGAATATGTGTTATTGCGGATTATCTAATACTTCAAATGCAATAAATCAATCATGTATAATACGATTTCTACATAAAGATATTGTTTGTCATTATATCTTATAATTATACTAGGTGCTTTTTTCTCTTGCATAGTAGTGTATGTTAGCTCCGAAATCATTTATATTTTTATGGAAATAGTAAAGAATGAATTGCAAAGACAGTATGCAGAAGAAACTGAAGAATTAAAAACACTATTTTAATTGCTTTTAGAGGATCTGATGTATCGGCATACATAAATCTAGGACGTGTGCTTGCGCAACGTTGCTTAGAATGTGGAATACTCGAAATTTATCACAATGAAGAAACCGTATCTGGAGAAAAAGAAAAGTTACTGATAGAAGAACTCGAGAAAGGTGGAATTTCTTTAACAGAGCCAGCGAGATATAGACACTGGACTCATGCAGCTAGATACAGAGATGAGAAAACTTGGGAAACTTTTGAGTGATGGTCTTTATTTGTTTGTAAATATGAATAAATAATACGTGGAATATAACAATGGGTAAGAGTTGAAATTTCTATTTACTTTTAATTACAATTGAATGCTTTGTAAGTTACGTCACAGACGAGGTATAGGAGTAGACTGTAGACACAGACCAAATTCTATCGAGTTTAGTGTCATTTTAATCGGAAGAACGCCACGAATTAGCTAACGCCACTTCCATGAAAAATTATGATAAATAAACGAGTTTTGCAATTGAATGTGGTTTCACAGTGATATACCTGACTGGACGTCGGGTTACCCGGCCATGGTTATTGCACTATTATTGTGTTCTGGACTCAGGCCTTGGTACGTGTTCATTCGAGCCTCGAGCTGGCAGAAATTATTCGAAAGTTATTCGAAGCCTTCGAATAATAGATAAAAATAATAGATGGAAATTCTATTTGAAGCTTCGAATAAAAAAGTTATCTATTATTCGTCAAAGAAATTCTCGACGAATAAAATTATTTAAATAACGAGTCGATTAAAAGATACTTTTTTATTCGAACCTTCGAATAACGAATAATAATTTTTTATCTTTTATTCGTTATTCGAAATTTTTATTTAAATAAAATTTTTGCCCAACTCTGGAGTAGACCAATCACCTAATCTACTCTTTTTTTCTGACGCCCGAGGGCTTCTAAAACCCCTTTACCATTTCTGTGTCACATTCTACCATATCGGTTGGAACTAATATTCATAGAATTGTATAGAGCTCCTAAGGTTTTATGTGAATTTTCGTAAAAATTAGTAGGTACTGGTAGGTATAGTAAAGAAAACAGGTAAAAGGTTGATGTAGAACATAATACAATTACCTTCCGTTTTTATGCAACTCCTCTTTTTTTATTTAGTCATTTTTTAAATTTGAAGTATGCAAGTTTGTACATTATACATTACACAAGGATAGCAATAAATAATTCTATCAATATTAAATAAACATTTAATCTATGGTAAATACAGTAAAGTTATAATGTATGAAAGTGTTAAATATATCTGTGCAGAATTTATTGCTACAGGAGTAATTATTTGAACATAATATTAGTACTATAATTAGGCTAACATGTTTTATATTAATAGAAAATGGTTCATGATAAACATAATACTGTATTTGTAACTTTATTATAATCCTGACTAATAGTAATTAGAAAATTCCAAAAAAGGTTAGCAAATTAATCATTTGATGCTTTTAATGTGGGAAATCACAGTTTGTCAGTCATTTGTTAGTATTGTTTCATCGAGACACAAATAAATATATTAATAATTACATAACTAATTGAGCATAATGTAATATAGGCCGCTTTTAATACGTTCACAAATTCATTAAGAAACATGATTTCTAAATGTGCAATTGTTTTGCACTTGCATACGTATTAAAGATTGAAAAGGTTGGTATGTACAGTATTGAAGCCTTATCAAAGTTGAACTTATGAGACCCAGCAATATAGACATAAACTGTTTCCATGCCATCCTTCCCCAAATTCAATTTTATTTTAACAGTATTACAGAAGTTCTCTCTCTAATGATAGATTAACTCTAATAAGACGTTGACTTCAATGTGTCTTCTTCTAATACTTTCTGAAGCATAAAAAAGCTTTAATTAAAAAATAAAGTAACATCCGACATATATTTATTTCTTGTTTTTATGATCTGAATATATGTTACTCCAATATTTCCCACATATTAAACGAAAACATCGTTCATAGAATAATTTTAGTACTGTTTGATTTTATGTTCATACCTCAAACTCTTTTGTATTCTCGTAATTTTTGATACAGATGAAGACAACAGAACTACATATAATAATTCCTCGTCAAACATTCGCTACTGGAATATTATTATTAAATAAATATTAACATTGCAAATATTACCAAATAGATATTGCTATAAGATTGCTTTTATATTTAAGGCAGTTCGAGCTATTTCTTTAAAAAGATGTATTTTGTAAAGGATAATATAAAAATGCTATTTAACTTTAAATTAGTGTCAGATATACGCATATTGATGTGATAATTGCGAATTATCATTTCTTTGTTACTTTTTAATAGCAAAAAACGCCTTGCACATAATACAAAATACTTCAATCTATCCAATTGTACTGAAATGTAAAAGAATTTCAAATGAATCGAATAAACCTGCCAAAATATCAATACGACTGATATTTTATTTGCAAGTGTGAATGTCTATGTTTTTGACACAAGTTTTACATTCAACATAACAACACCAATGAAATTTGCACTCGCATCTCTCGCGAATAGTTGACTTTTGCGTGTTGTACCCTCTGCCGCAACAAAGAAGATTGCAGCCGTCCATTCCAGATGATGTTCTATTGCAAATCCTGCCATGTGTACCTAGTGAAAAATCGTTTTAATTTCAATTAGTATTCACTTGACACATTACCAACAAAACTAAGATTGTACAGAAATAGTTTCATGCCATCTTTAATTTATTTCTTAAATAATCTATACTATATGGTCTGTTCTGTTTTCCGCTATAATGGCGACTGATAAATTCGAGATTCCTTCTCTTGAAAAACAGCCAACAATAAAAGTAAAATGCATATTTTCTTTCACCTAAAGATCCAAATGTTTCGTTAGGAAGGCAATAATTTGGCGAATCGTCCAAATAAACCAGGTCGTTCGCCGTAGGCAATGAAAATCGCGGATCTCTCATGGACAGACGACCTCGTCTATTTACTCTGACTTCTGTTGCTCCATCATATTTATCTAAGAGAAAGTCACCTGCAAACATGGAATAGAGTCATTTAATTAGTAATTCAAATCTGCGAGTAATATGCAAGAGGGTTGAAGTTGGAAGTACTACACTGGACTGATTAAAGCATTTAATATGAACTTGTTCGATGGATTCTTGGTCTATTATTTTGACCCGTTTGTGCATTCATTGTAATGCTAACGAACTATTAAACTGAATCAATATAATGAATAAAGATTTTACAATAGATATAGTATATGGAAAGCTTACCAATTTCTCGAAACGGCGCTAATTGTTGCCAACAAGTGATCAAACTGCAGCTTCCTGAAACTCCGTGGCACTTGCACGTCATCTTGGACTTTTTAATTACTGCCTGTAAAAAATTCGCGTTTGTCAAGCATAATTTGCAAACTTAGTATTCTGTTCGATCGATGCTTAACTTTTTATATTTAAAGTATAAATATATATATCCTTAATAATTAGCCTTTCATAGCTTTCATATTATCACTAAACGATAAACATTTTTTTTAAATTTTAGATGTGTATTATTTTAGCGATTGATTTACGGAGTTAATTGATTCAGCAAATAAGTGGTTCATTTAGCAAACTCTTTTAACAAATTCGACAAAATTCAAGCAATTCGTTTACCCTGCGTCCTGCTTCGTTATTATGAAGATTCATCAGACTTCTGCCTTGTTCTCTGCTGCCTCTTTTAAAGCTGCGTTCGCGTTCCCTTACGTCAACAAATGCCTGTGTAAATCTGAAACGATCCAATAGCAACTTGATTGTCATGCAATCTTTGCACAAACATAATGTGATACCAGATTCAATAATATTGCGTCGAGCCATGAATAATTTTCTCTTGCGGACGCATAATGATGGGAACGGATTAATCATTTTTACATTACTTCTTATGGGAAAGGTTTGTTTGGTATATGTCCCATTCAGTATAAGTCCAAACATCAGGAACGGGTCAAGGTCGTATACCGAGGTTCCACTGTAGTAGGTCTATTTTCACTGGCTGTGTACGTACGAAAAACCCGAAGCGAGTGACAATGAAATTATTTACAAAACAATTAGCACTCACTTGTAACCATACTCAAGATTGTCACCGCATCCACCCCAAATCCAATCATGCTTTAGATCTCTGGGCCTATTGCTTCTAGAACAACCACACGACGATAACTGACCATCTCTGCAGGATCTGCTAATCGAGTACACCACTCCTGCAGCCGTGATGGCATGCACGAATGCAGTTTCCCTGCTAGCTACGAACAGAATTGAACAATAGTACATTTATATAGTAATTTAAAAAACTCATCTTGTAACAATTCTGACCACAAACGGCCATCTTATGTGTACAGCAATGTACAACAACAGTTTACTTCGAAAAATTTGAGAGATGCTAAAGTCTACAACAAATTAAATGTTCAAAAAACATTACCGATTACAGTTTAAAACATCTAAAGGTTCTGTTGTGTTCTCAAAAAATCACTACCAACCCGTACTATCTTATCAAACGGTTACATATACATATGTATTATGTATGTTATGATGAATTATGACTAGACTGCGGATCTTTATGCATTTATGGCTCCTAAAAATTTTCGAAAAATGCTGGAAAATAAAATTCCACAAAATTTAGTACGATTTTTATTTTGTATTTCAGATATACAAAGAAAGAAAGACTACTACCACTGAAAATAAGATTTTATATGATTCCACTTTCTTAACACTAAACCTACCACGAGGGGTTAAATAACCCATTTTAGATTTTTTATTTGACAATTATTGAAATTGTATAAAGGTGTCCTCATGGGAATTTATTGAATATATTTTTTGACTCCAGTATATATTATAGTAAAAATCGCACAAAATATAAATACATTTAACCTTGTTATTTATAATTAGACTGCGGATCTTTATGCATTTATGGCAAATTGGATTCGTACAATGTAAAGCAGTGGGCATGTTAAAAATATTTAAGGACGTCAATGTATTATTTTCAGATTTACAGGATAATTAAAAGTACACAATTTTTATTTGGCGTCTGTGTCTTGCAATCAATGCGAATATTTTTTATTTTGCATACAGATCCGCAGTCTATTTATAATTATAGTACTATACACATCAATCACTTTTGATGATCGGTAGGGGTTAGTGTTAAGATCCGCCTACAAAAATTGAAAATTGCATAAACATCCGTAGTCTAATGATGACATTCGTAGTTTCTTACCTATTCTGAGTATTGGTCCAAAAACAGTCTCATCGCGAACAGTAGAGCAATTCCATCTTCGGTCGCGAAATTGATGCTGGCATTCGAGGATCCCGAATTTCGCACCACTCGCTACGCTCAGCATGTGATCCACAGACAACTGACATAGTTTTTCTTGGCCTTGAGAGAGACCCTTCAGTCCGTGGCAAATGGTAGACGCTGCCACATCGTAGGTCTCCAACATTTGGGCAGTCTCGAGTTGAGGGAAATGTTGCAAACCGACGTTTCTGGCGACACCAAATCACATTTCGTATTCTTACAAACTTATTCAAGTAATTCACAATATTTTATAGTAATTCTCTCTCTCTCTCTCTCTCTCTCTCTCTCTCTCTCTCTCTCATTAATGTCGGAGATCGAAGATATTGTACTTGCAATTCTCGGACCTGTATTTTCACTGTTGATAAATTAATATTGGACTGACAGGTATGAAAGATCATTTATTGTTATGAAGTCTTGTTATCGGGGTTCTAAAATAATAATCTCATCAGTAAACTGAAGATTTGGTATAGTAGTACAGTCGAACGTGTGCTCGAATGCTTTCACCCCATAGTCAGACACCACCCCCCAAAGTCAATACGTTGGTTTGTCATGTGTCTCACGTCTTAGAATAGAATACATCGGGCACAAAATTTCGTTTGTTTAATGCCATTGCTAAAAATCGGACATTTCATATGCAACAGCCTAATATTTTCGTGGAATATTAAAATAAGATGTTACCCTATCATTAGGATGATAGCTCTATGCCTATACATTTTTTCGAGTAGCATGCCAAATTTTCCGGGGTTCTACAACTTCTTAAGTGGTACGATATTGGCAACTTTCCCTTCTGCCATTCTTCCACTCGAGATGAGAACGTATCAAAATCAAAACCCCGGAACAAAACCTTCGTGTCCATTGTTTCCCACGCACCGTGCTCACGGGTTCCCTGCACAGAAGTCGTTGGAACACGTTCCGTGTGTCTGATTGGCAATACTAGAGCATTCGAGTGTGCCCGTATCGCCACTGAAACGTTTACGGGCAGCCGTTTCGAATTTGAGATTGCTACCCCAGTTCGAGACCCCCGACTTCTGTCTGTGACGGCGCCGTTCCATCATCTCGCTTGGTTGACCCCCAAATGCGCCATTAAAAATTTGGCGCAGAGAGCTATTCGTCGTCCATCGGTCTCCTGCTTTGAATTCATATGTAATCGGCGCGTAACGAATTTCTAGAAATCGGAACGCACAGCGTTCAATGAGCTGATCAAGATCGAGACACGTTCGATCAAAAGCGAATGCGCTTTTGTGAGAAATCTCCGTTTATTAGAAGTGACAGTAGACGCGACAGGGTTTCGGTTCGGATAATGGAGGTTCTACTGTATCGTGGATGAACGCTAAACCTACCGCGAGGGGTCAAACGACCCATTTTAGATTTTTTATGTGACAATTATTAAAATTGTGCAGGTGTTTTCATGGGAATTTATTGAATATATTTTTTGACTCTAGTATATATTCTAGAAAAAATCGCACAAAATAGAAATAAATTTAATCTTGTCAATGTCTGTCGTTTTTTCCCGCATTAACCGATTTCGTTGAAACTTTCGTAATTCATATAATAGCCGCAGATCTACAAAACGTATTTTTTAAATTTTCAATATAGGTCCACATAAAAACAACTTTTAGTATTTTCTCTACAATTCCGACCGATTGCAATTTTTGAAAAAATATCTCTTCACATCATGTAGTAAATAAATTGTATAGTCCGACGTTAAAAAAGTTATTGTTTCTTTTTAGAGCGCCCGAATATTAAACCCTTGCGAGGTGAAATATTCGACAACAGTGAAAGCTTTGGTGTTCGATAGACATAACTTTCCACGGGTTAAGGGATTCAAATTAACAGTCTTTCCCATCGTAACTAAAATGTCCCATGGTATATAAGATTATACTAGGGAGTGCGTAATAGAGAGCATTAATATTCCGGAACACGTTTCGGCCGTGATATATCATCGACTTTGCACTCCCCTAAAACAATGACGCTGGGAATCACGGGAAGGGAACGATAATATTTCGAAGGATCCTGCCCACGCAAATTCGTGGGACACTGTGGGCTGTGCCGTCCCAAAAAGTAATGTCTCGTGTCTCTTAAAAGATTGTAGCAACAATCGTATGGCTTCATCTACCGGGTGTTCAAGATTTTCATAAAAGGGCAGGCCCTGCAGTCGGACTAAAATGTCAGTCATTATTCGACTGCGGATCTTTATGCAAAATAAAAATTGACTGCATCGATTGCAAGAAATGGAAACTAATTTCGTATTTTATCTACTCAATTTTGCTATGAATGCCTAAAGATCAAGTCATTATTCTTAACATAAAAGTAATTGGAAGTATCATAAACATAAATAATAATTAGACTGCAGACTTTTATACAAATGTGTATATTAATCGACCGTAAGAAATGGGGGCTAGATGAGAATGTGTTTCTAATTGATTGTAAAAAATCAGGTCGTTTGGTACAACCATAAAAAAGTTATTCTATTTTAAATGGCGTACGAATACTTTTTACATTAACTGTATGTATGCGTAATGGAGTAAAGGAATTATTGTGATGTTACTGAAAGATAATATGAGGGTGTTTTACGAGATCAATATGAAAATGTTCATAATGATGGTGCGATCATTTCATTTCCAAATTTTACCGTGTGAAGAACCTTATGGTATAATATGAGAAAGATTCGAGCCGCTTTAAATGTGAAGAATGTAGGATAGTTTTAGATAGATTTTTTTACAAATAATATGAAAGTTCCACTTAGTTTACGAAATTGACTAGATCGTTTCAGCGAAATGAGTTGCTTACCTAACGACGATCGCGGAAAAACGAAACGTTCGATAGAGAGCCGTATGCAACGTCTGCTATAGAACGCAGCCAACTTTCTTTTTACGTGGGCCGAGAAAAAATGGTCGGACGCCACCCTTTAATCTGGCCACTTCTGCATATATCGCGTTGATTCATGCTGAAATAATACCTCGCGAATAGCACGGCGTGAATCAATTCATTTTCTGGATGGAAACGCGTACACACGGTCACGGTGTGTGCTTGGAATCTAATCTGGATACCGGGCTCTTAGCCGTGACTTAAGGGGTTGTTACTTGTTACGTTGATAGCAGAGGGTAGATTGGCGAGAATAATGCGCGTTTATATTGTCTGGATTATTTTATCGTGTGTGGACCTTTCGGTTCCGTACGCGTTGCATCATTATTATGCCATAAGCACTCGAAATCGATGTTTACTGGCGAATTTGCGGTACGACCAGCGACGCGACGGGATTGCGTAACAGTAATAACAATTTTATTGAAAACAGAGACGCTACTAAAACAGTGGAATTATTGATCATTTAAGTCTTAAATATCCCATGGCAACTTGAATGCTTACGATTTGTATTTCTAATTTCCAAAAAAATACTACTTTAAACTGTTTTAATGATTTTCTAGTTTGTCTAATCACTAAATAAGGACGTTATAAAATCCAACGATATTTGAATTTCGGAACGTTCGGTTTAACCTGACCGCACACGTAGCCGCGTTGATTCCAATCTAATTAGGTTGCGATAAAGATAGAATTAAGATGACGACATTAAACCCATCGCGTTCTTAACTTAAGCCCGAGTAAGAAGGATTAACTATTATGGAGATGCGAGGAGGCCCGCCCATGTGATTAGGCATTTTTTGATCGGGCGCGCTTACAGGAGAGATTATGAAGAAAAAGAAAGCAGTAATAATCCAAAAGGTCAGTGACTACGTATCGGAATCAGCCATCGATGGTATTATACTGTCTCTTTGTTTACGCAGTGGAAGCTCGGTCGTGTGAGCCGATTGAGCGATACCCTGTTTGGATAATCGAATTCTATTGTTAAACGCACGTTTACTAAATAATGCACTAAAATGTTCGTTGTTCGGAAATTCTGCAAAACATTGTGCCAAAAAAAGGTTCAACAAGGCTGTGCCCGAGTCTATTTTGACCGGGAACATCCAAATTGTCATTTAACACGTTGACTGCCAACCACGAGATAACTCGTAGTTTGCGTTATTGTCTTGGACGCCAACTGAGAGTTATTTCGTAGTTTTTTTCCTTGCTTTGTGCAGCTACCAGAGTTGGGCAAAAATTTTATTTGAATAAAAAATTCGAATAAAGTGGGTTTAAAACCCACTTGGAAAAAACCCACTTTATTCGAAATTATTTATCTAAAATTTTTGCCCAACTCTGGCAGCTACGATGAAATTCGTAGTATATCAGTGTAAATATGAATACACAGCCTCAGGGAAGAGAACGAAAAATCAAGGCTGGCTTGCATGCACAGAAAATTTATTGATCAATGAACAGAAAATATAGTCATACAAAGTTTATTCAAAACCAACAAGCAAAAGAATATTTTTATTGTTTGTGACAATTTTTAAAACAATCCTCCACGCAAAGGGCTGCCTTCTCTTGACGAGATAATTCGCAAGATCTTTTTTTTTCAAAAAAACACATTCAATATGCTTTTTGATGATTACTATGTACTATAAATTAGAGTTTTTAATAATGTAATATGATTAAATTAAATTGGCTTTTTACACTGGAATCCTGATAAGTACCGTGGCAGCCAACGCGTTAAGTACTCAATTTGTGGCAATTACACTAACTGAATAGCTGTTTCATTGAGGCTATCGGAAAGACTAATGTGTCTACACGAGATATCATCAAAAGTAAATTTTAAAAATTATTAATTAGAGCTGTGGACGGTCCTATGCGTTGCCAATTATATAGCTACAAAAATCGTCCGTTGTCCGAGGGTTAATAGATAGATTTCTGAAATACACAATGAAACGTTATTTTTTTGACAAAAGGCGAGAAGCAAAGTATAATCGTTTCGACTGACATTTACCGTGACGTTGCCTTTCATCATTTTTACCTGCCAATCGGTATCGCCATTACCAGCACAGCGCGACGACAGCCTGGAAACAGGCTGAATGCTAACGAAACTACCATAATCTTTAGAATTTCTGAAAAATCCAATTATGGAGTCGAGCATGAAGAGCTTCCAGACCGTGATGGAAGTTTCGTGCGAAGGAAAACTACAGTGATCCAGGGACCATTCAGTGATTTGTCATGGCCGTGTAGGGGTAGTGCGAAGGGGCGAGAAGGGCGATTCAGGAATTAGACACACCAATGGCATGGGTACGTCGGAAAAAGAGGCAGCCAGTGTTTTGAAAAATATCTTGGTTCGGGTTCCCACGACACGGTTTCGTCTCGCCAAGCACAAAGAGCCTATAAATTATAGAAGTCGCCCGAGTAATTTTTGCCAGAATTCGACGAGGGCTACTCTGGCCGCACCTTTCTCCTCGCGACGTGTTAATTTATCGATTGCGTTCGGATAAGCGAGCGATGGTGATTGCGATCGTTCATTTATTGCTGGGGAATTACGCGCTGAACAATGCCGTTCGTGGATTTCGATCGTGAAGGACAGCACTGCGTTGTTTAATCTTTTTCAAGTGAACTATTGGGGGGTCGATGCACAAAAATGAATAAACAAATTCTGTTATATTAACTCCAACCTATTCCAATTATTAAGATACAAAATACCACTTTATTTAACTCCTAGTTATTGTTTTATTTCGCATGAACTCTATACAGTTTAACCCTTTGCACTCCGAATTATTTTTCAATTTTGTTGCCAACAACTCCCTACTATTTTAAGTGTTTTATTAGAAATTTTCTTCAAAGGACAGTTACTTGACCGATGCTTGTTTTAAACAATTTTGTTTACCAATTATTAGACTCCGGATGTTTATGCAGAATGAAAAATTTGTGCATCAATTGCAAGACGCAAGAGTTAAGTATAAATTTATATTCTTCATTAATAATTTTAATGTGGTGAAAACAATATATGAATACCCTTTTAATATTTTCACTATTTTAAATTGCACTCGCTCATTTTTGTTATAAATGCAGGATTTTAATCCGGAGTCTACAAATTATATTAAATATAGCTCTCAAACTTTGTTGTAATTTGTATTTGTGGAACTTGTATTTGTTTTTAACTAAAAAATACGTAAAAACACGTTTCATTTACATTTTCCTTTCTCCGATGTCGAACCACACTCGACAAAGGAGTGCAAAGGGTTAACGATTATTATGAGATACGATCAGACAATATTATAGGAAATACAAATCAGGATTGCTTCGAACAAGTTTCGATTTGTAACTAACACAAATGACTCTATGTCAGGTAAACATATTGTTTAAAAATTACTGTTTTCGTCTCCCTCTTACTGATCATTTTATAAACTAATAGCAAATGAAATAAAGAAAAGTACTTACATCCATGTTCCTGGACTAGTCGAGGCTGCGTCGATAAATACTAGTCGTAAAATAATAAATAGAGTGCAGCAAATCGCCATCTTCGTCTGGAAAAGAAATTCAACGTGTGAGCATTTTTCATAATTCTTCTTTCACTCGATTTCCTACTGTAGTATTTTCAGACTCATTAAAACATGTCTGAGTTAGGTATTGATGAATATTATGAATCAGAATGTGATGCTACACTGCCCGAAATTACCATAAAGCCACCTGATTTTTTGGTGAAATCTTATACCGTTTATCGCATCACGACAAACAAAGGAGTGGTTAGACAACAAAAATATGAGAATTTTGACATGGCCAGCTTTTGTTCGCCAGATTTAAACCCAATTGAGGATCTTTGGGGACTACGTGTGACTTTATGGAAATTTCGCAGTTCGTTTTTTGTTAAACTATATAACTTTACGTTTTTCTATAAATAAATAATATATGGTTATAAATATATAAATGGTTTCTTTTATTATCATTATTATGACATAATTATAAGATTTCACCAAAAAATCAGATGGCTTTATGGTAATTTCGGTCAGTGTGACAGATAGCAACTTTTGAAGACTCAAAAAATGTCTGTTCGCCGACTCATCGCAGACCCACGTACCCGCAAACACGACTAAACTCTAGAACGCAGAAGAGGTGCATTTCAGAAGGTGAATCCGAACGATAATGTCAAGTGCTTCACCCGGTATATATAACCAGTACCTGAGCATACATAAGGTACGCGTATACCAGTTCTGTGGGCAGTAAGCATGCCGAGGACTCGGCTCGGAACGAAAGACACCTAAGTCCAGGCGATTATGGTACATCGATTCGACATTACACCTTGCTCGCTCCTGAAGCGACTCGCGAGACTCCTCGGTTCTTGCTCTCTCAGCCCGAGAGCTGAGAGCTGCACGACTGGTTAATAGAAACTACGGAGAGCTGAGTTACGAGTCACAAACTCTATAACTTTTCATTTTCCGCCGTGTGTTATACCGGGATATGAGAACTACGCTGGCCGATGACTAAGGTCCGCGGTAAACCCGTATTTATGGTTTGCGGATTTTCTCGATTTTTTCGCAGCCTCATCGTTGAGTGATATCGGATCGGCGAATCAGGTAGCCCGAGAGCTTAAACAGCGGTCGACCGCTTAAGAAAATGAGTTGTTCGTTCGAGCTTCCTTCCATTTCATCGTTCACCAATCGAGAATGTCCTTGGGAGACTCTTTTCAGAGAGTTCGCGTAGCCTAATCGTTCCTTTTATCAATTAACATATAGAGATATAGACTGTAGATCTTCCAGCAAAATACAAATTGTCAACGTTAATTACAAGGAACCATTTCAGAGTTTCAGATTTCATGATTACGCAGTGATCCGCATCAACTTGTTTTCCACATAAACGCATAAAATCCATAGTCTACGCAACGTGTATTTGTAGTTTTTAAAATTCTATAATTTCTATCGTAGACTGCGGAGTTTGTTAGACTGCGGACATGTTAAAAATATTTAAGAACATTAATGTTAGTTTCAGCTTAATATGATATAATTAAAAGAAGAATACAATTTTTATTTGGCTCCTGTGTCCAGCAATCAATGCAAAAATTTTTCGTTTTCAAATCGCAGTCTAATTATCATAAATGAGCGAAGGTACTTAGCTTACAGTATAACTCGTTCGGGACCAGAAAATGATCCTCAACAATATTTAAACATTAACGTTAGCAAGACAAGAATACTTTTAACGATTTCATGGCACCCATGGCTGGATTTATTAGGTGAAGTAAAAGTCCCTATACACAATTTTTTTTATTTGAAAATTATAAAGATGGCACGTTCGTAAGTACGAAGCAAAATGGATTGTCATCCGAGAGTTGTTTCCGTCTGAAAATGAAAAAGTTTCAGTCCATTATGGTAGATCGATTCTTGTGTTACACCTTGCCCGACCACGATGGGTGGCTGTTGCTTTCAGGTTTACCTGCTGCGGCTGGTTATGTAGTATGTATCAGCACCACACAACGAAGCAACCAGTCATAAATTTTGTAACTTTTGATCCTGTCGTGTTCTCATTTCAGGTGGCCACTCAGCATATTAAACGTGTTTACAAACGGGAGCTTTTTAAAAAGAAGGGAACGACGCTGCATCAATCAAGAGATACTAAAGGACCGCTTCGAAAGGTTGTCAAACCATTAAATATGTATAGCTATAAATGCAATATCGACTCCTTTGTTCTTCGTAAAGCAGGAGGTGATGAATTGAGGTAGCTCAACATGTTGATTGATGAATGGGGATGTTATTTCTGACACAGCGTAATATGGACGTATCAAAAATAATTATTTTAAATAATGTTTTCTTTTTGTATACATATATATATATAATAATAATATAATAATATAGGTTTTGCACTCCGAATTCACCCTTTTGTAAGTCAAATTCAACCTTCTGTAAATCAATTTCACCCATTCAGAATATCTAAAATTAATTATTTATTTATTTAGATTAAATTATATATTTATTTAGTCACACATGAACGGTGTCATTACTGCGAGGGAAACGTAAGAAACGTAAGATATGTACTTTCATTTTTTAAATTTATTAATCAGAAAATAGCTACAATAAATGTACATATGTACATACAGTTTGAATACATAACAAAGTTAATGAATTGCTAATTACTTCTACCTAACTATTTGATATAGTACATCTTTGCAATATATAAAATTTTGAACTACTTAACAATTAATTCACATTTGATTTTATTTTTTTACGCAAAAACTTACTTAAGAATACTTTATTTGTAGAAGGTTGATATTCATTTGCAAAAGGGTGAATTTGGAGTGAGAAACATGTGAAAGGTTGACATTGATTGGTTGAATTTGATTTGGGGGGAAAAGGTTAACCCTTAGCACTCGAATGGCGACACTGAGGCGTCACCAAAAAATTGCTGTGAATTGAAAATATTGTTTACACTATTCAATATATCCGTATCGAATAAATTACTAAACATTTAGGTATAGTATACGAGGTATTATAACAATATCGTATCTGTAAAATTTCGAAAATCATAGGGAATGGAAATATTCTGGGTCGGAAGAAATGTTTCATTTTCGAGTTAAAACAGCTCCGAGTGCAGTGTTAAAATTGACTGCAAAAGGGTGAATTTGATTTGCAAAAGAGTAGAATTGACTGCAAAAGGGTGGAATTGGAGTGCAAAACTTGTAATAAAAATTATATTATATATAAAATACTTGTTCAATCAATTGTCCTAATGTTCAAACATTTATGAAGAAAGGTTTCTCTATTCAAAAATTCTAGACCTGTTTGCAATGTGGCTGCTTCCAATAAACGGTTTGAAACGATCTCGGAGCACTGGTTGGCAGCCGAAGTGTTAATAGGCTTCCGGTAGGTAAATTGTCCGCGATGCATATGCAACAATCAGATATGTAATAGATTAGACGCGAACGATCGTGGAGCCGTAGTTTCACTCGGCGAGTCCCACCTTGGAAATATGCTGGTACACATCTGAAACACCCTGTATGTCCGCGTTTATCTAGCCCACGCGATCAGGCAGAATATTAGCCGGTATATAAAATGCATTTGTGATCACGACAGGAATGTAAATGGCGTACTTCAGCACGTCTCTCGCGGGGCCAGCCTCGAATTATCAGCAATAAAGTATCTCGCTGGCGTGTTGAACAAGACATGACCGGCGGTAGTGCAAGCACCGCTACATTTGTTGCTGAATGAGCTGGTCCGCGACGCTGATCGTTGATCCTGGCGCAGCTGGATGATACCACGCTGGTTATAATGAACGTAAAAGATCGTTGGTTCAATATTAAAGGTACGCGTGACGTTCCGCGCGCAATAAAACCGAACAGACCCGTGCAGTTTCACGGAAACTCGACTCGGTGATAATTAGGTGCGATCCTGCGCGGGGTCGAACTCGGAACACCATAAAACCCGCGACGCGCGTTCCCCGCTTGTAAAGGACAGTTTAAACCCTTTTATTATTGGAAAGTATTAATTAATATAATTTTATTAACGCTATACAACACGGACGCTGCAGAAAATGAAAAAGGACCACGCCGCCGCGCCGTACCCGCGCGGAAACTTTTCAGCGAAGCGAGTTTTAGCATGATCGCCGGCAAGATGCTATCTGCGCGCATGCTGAGGCGAATCAACTGTTGCAACCTGTTTTCTGCGAGAGTGTTATAGATATTGTTTTCACTTTTTTAATTGAACGGGAGTAGATTACTGTGCGCTTTTCTGCTGCGCCTTATCGAGTGAGGATTTTCGATAATCCTAGAGAAGAGATTACGTGTGGAAATAACAACGGTAACTAAAAATACGAATACGATTGAACTCTTCTTATTTTACAAGAAAAGAACACACACGAAAGAAATTGTTTTATTGGATATTGAATTTATTACTTGAAATAATCAATGGATTATATCTTATGTCACGAGACTGAAATGTTCCAATCCAGGAGTAAATGATTTTTCAGCCTTGGTTTAGCTCGGTTTATTATCTTACACTTTCACTCATTCATGCGTCAATCATGCATCCATTCTTACTTTAGCGGATCTTTACGCAAAATAAAAATTCTCTACCTGAATTGCAACAAACTGGAGTGAAATAGAAATTTGTTTTCTCTTACAATATGGTTAACAGGTTGAAAATAATGTCACGGTATCTTGAAATTCTTCTAATGTTTTCACTGTTTTAAATTACAGCTGCTCATTTTTGTTATAAATGCATCAAATCCGCCCTTCTCCTTTCCCACTGTTTATTTATCAATCGAAAAATAGTTTTATGATTTCATCAAATCAAAGCCAGTATGTTCTACATGCATGCGCATAGAAGATAGTGTTCGTGTAAAATAAAGCAAATTTCGTGTGAGTGGAATTTTTAACATAAACTATGTCCCAGATTTAATGATACGAGATCTTGAGACCACTGATGAGTTCGAATAGTTTAGTTAAGATGTTCTCTGTGGAACAATTTTTCACGCTCGAAAGAAACAAGCATACTTTTCGTTAACCCTTAGAGCACCGTGGGCGGATACGATACGATAAATCTTGATTTACTGCTACACAACCCTGTAGTTTCGAATGAAATATTTTTTCACCAGCTGTCATGGAAAGATTTCGAAATCTTGCGTTGATTGCGTTTGAGCGATGCAGAAATTAAAAATTATCCACCTAGGATTTTTGGTGCATTTATAACAAAATTGCATGCATAAAATATCGAACAGTACTACAACTTGTTGAAATGATTAATCCTGTATCTTGATATTAATGCAGACCATTTGTATTTTGTATAAAAAAGTCTAGTCATAATTACTCATTTTATAAAAAATATATTTTATATCCTGTTGATTCGGTAGAATAATCTGCAGAATCGAAAGATTGAAACTCTAGAAGTCAACTATGTTTTGACCAACCACTCAATAGCTGAAGAACAAATAGAAAGTTCCGTGTAAATACAACACTTGTTATTTTAAATAAGCATCAGTCTTATGGAGTACTACTTATCGTTAGCTGCTTCCCGTTCCGTAGTCCAAGCCTTAAGAACACTACTCTTGGTGTTATGATAAATAGCACCTCAACATTTAGAGGTGCATGCGTTGTGTGCACTCGAGTGAGTGGCTATAGTTGCAATTGCTCGTTTATGAAACACGGTAAATCTTAATCTGCAAGGTAGACATCGCGTTTTAACAAATTCTTAACCCAATACGATTTCGGTCGATGAAATACTTGTTTTCTATGACTTCTTTTCTTTTTGGTGATAACAGTTATGGTCCCTGCTATTTTAATTGGATATACAAAAAGACATTTCACGCAGATGTGTCTTCAGCGTGGTTCTAATTAAAAACAGAAGCTAAAAGTCGGCACATGTACTGACGAACGATCTTTACGATGAAATGCACTATATGTATACAAAGGGAGGAGCGTGGAATTAACGTAATAAGTTAAACATATTTCCATGTCTTTAGTACAGCCGCTAGGCGTGTAAAGAAGCTCTGCAGCAGTCCTCTCTGCCGCCACCTGACCAGGAAACATTATCGTAACTTCACTGCCGATAAACCTACTGAAATTCTGCGATACAAGCTCGCCGGCTATAGGTTCTCCAGCAACGTGGAAAGCCCTTCAGTTTGGTACAACTGAACGTTAACATCGCTGTTTAATTTCTCTTAGAACCGTAATTACGTACGTGATTTCTACGCATAAACTTGGGTACGATAAAACATTTCTGCACTAGTTGCAACACACTGGAACGAAGTAAATATTTCTTTCTTCCTTTAACAATTTTGATAAATTAATACTATTAGCTACATTCTTTTAATCTCGATACTGTTTTCACCGGATCATTTTTCTCATTAAATCTGCGGTCTAGAACTTTTTTATCGTACTAATGATTTTAAAGAATAGTAAAAGAGCTTCCAAATACATTATTTTGTTTATAAAATATACACAGTTATAATTTTTCGGTATGATCATAATTAAGTACAGTTTATGAAAGAAGAAGAATTTCGAGGAACACTTGTTTCTTGTAGAATTATAATTGATCTCCTTGGAATTTCGTCGTTTCATCATTATTAGAACGTCTATATTTTCATCCGTTCGAAGACCAGGTTTTCAAGCTTTTTTAAACTTTCAAGATCAACATGCCCGTTCAGATTTTCCTGTTTAGGTATTGACTCGAGTGCTGGACCAATTTTAATTTTGTTATAAAGAACAGGATTCTCCTTGTTGACGCATCCTTTGTATCCCGACGCCGCGAGATTATCCAGACAGATGATCCTAAAACGACTGTAAAACTTTACGAGATGATGTTCTGGCATCGTCACCGTCTTGACAACGTTCACTTTTTATCGTTCTAACAATGGCCATCGTTTATATTTTTTGAAGTGCATCGCGCCAATTGGGGAAACGGCGCAACAACTTTTATACGCCGCATCTTTTAGGGTTATCTCGCGACGTCTCATACTTGTGACATCTTTACTGCCAAACCTCTAAGAAGCTATGAAGCTAAATGTGAGAAGATTTTAAAAGGACATATACGTGATAGCGTTTATTGTGTTATGTGGTCACTGTTGGTCTGGGGCGATGAATATAAAGCTTGCAGGTTCTGATAAAATCAGGCGATTGGACGAGACAAAGATGGAGAATTGTTTAGAATTTTACAGAAATCGTAGTTCTCTCTTCTCTCAGAAAGTGACCTCTCAAAAGGTCTTTTTGTAAATATTTTAGTAAAATCCGTTTACTCTTCTACAAAATGATGCTCTTTTAAAAACGACCTGAATAGTTATATGAAATAAGCTAAAAGTCTAAAAAGTTACTAATATTATTATGCCTGCTGGTATTTCACCTTTATTATCTTGAAACAGCATAGAATGGTAGGAGAAAATTAATGTTACAATTTTCAGCCTGAAACTCAGGATGGTCTTCGAATTTACAGATTTCCATGCACAATGAATTTACATTTGAGGTGTAATAACATGAAATACAACGACCGGAAGTCTATTAATCGGCTGTTTAATGACTGACTGAATGCAGAAGAAGTTCCACAATTTTCTTATAAATAATTTCTGAAAAAATTGCTCCACCATATGTTACCGTTGATCTACGATTTAAAAAAAACTATTGCAGAATTGCTAGTAGGCACAGGTTTTGCACTCCAAATTCACCCTTTTGAAAATCAATGTCAACCTTTTACAAATAAAGTATTATATTTTTAAGAAAGTTTTTATACAAAAAATCAAATCAAACGTAAATTAATTGTTACGAAATTCAAAATTTTATTTATTGCGAAGGTGTACAATAAATACTTATTTAAAAGTAATTGCTAATTTACTAATTACTACGTTTTTATTAGCTCGCTTTCTTTTGTAATATATTCAAACTGTGTGTAGATATGGATATTCATCGTAGCCATTTTCTGATTAATAAATTTAAAAAATGAAAGTACATATGTACCTATTTATTGAAGCGCATTGAGTCTTATGTTCCCCTCGCAGTAATAACACCGTTCACGCGTGTCTCTCTCTCTCTCTCTCTCTCTAGATAAATATATAATTTAATATTATAAAAATATTCTTAATGGGTGAAATTGATTTGTATAAGGTTGAATTTGACTTGCAAAAGTGTGAACTTGGGGTGCAAAACCTATAGAATGTTAAATAATGTAATAAGTATTTTCAGGGATTAGTAAATTCACGAGTTAGCATGCTGCAGAATCCAACTGATCCATCTGGATCGCAATAGTGCGCGATTCCGAGCCCCAGGTCCGCCTACAATCGTGGGAGGTTGATTTTACAAACCGGCTTCGAATGTTGAAAAAATATCTGGGCCACTTTGCGCCTGGATAAACGCGTATCGTTATTTTCCAGGCAGGGAAAAGGTGTTCATCATTGAATCAACTTGTCGGCGACGAGTCAGCCAGTGCTGATTTTCAACAGGAGCGGGTAGGACGATGACTTGAGTCCTCTTGAGGCTGTTCCCGGCTTAGGGACGGGCCCGACGCACACAAATTCATTTCAGATATACAAACACATAGGATGTGCCATAAGAGTCGTGGCTGCCAGGCTAGCGTGGAGAGTGTAGAGTGTAGAGTGGAGTGAAGAGAAGAGAAGAGAAAGGAGTGCTCGTTTGAGGACTCTCGATGAAGGAACAGAAGAAAGAGAAAAGGAAAGAGACGAATAAATAGCAAAATAAATTGAGGGACAGAGAGAGAGAGGGTGGGAGGGTTGACAGCGAATAAAGAATTTACGAAAAAGTATGTTTCAAGGATAAAAAGACCAGAGGAAGGACGAAGAACAAAACAAAGAATAAAGGTTAATGACGTTCCATAGGGGACAGAAACTGCACAAAGACGAAGCAAGATCGTGAATAGGGACCTCCAAAATTTTTAGCCATTTATTATAGATGATAATGCATTAATTAACAGCGGTAATTTATTGGCGATAGCTTCATAACTTCTAAAAATCACAGACTAACAATTGACGCCTTTTCAATCAGTTTTTTAATACCAATTTTATTTGGAAATCGACAAACTATCTCAAGTAATATTGTCCAATGTAATCTTTTCAGATCGTTGTTCAGAAGAAAATTGTTAAGAAAATTGTTGATTATTTATAAACAGATGAAATACCTTCTACTCTAATTCATAACAGATTAATGAATCTTCAACATTGCCGGTGAAAGATTTCAATTCAAAGTAGAATTACAATTAATTCGTTTTGAAGGCTATGAAATAATTTATACATTAATTATATCTGTAGATTGTAGATTTTAAAACAGTAGAAAAATTTAAATAATTGAAGAACGTCGATTTTTTTAATGACTATCTGGCTCCACTCTCTCACAATTGATGCGGAAATTTTTTTATTTCACATAAAGATCCGCAAATTATCTGTTGCTTCCTTCTTCGGAGTAGTGACAAGGGTAATTGTCACAATTTGAGCATAATCACCAAGGGACTCTCGCTCGACGTTGCATATTCAAAAGGGGATTAAATGGAAAAAGTAGAAGCGAATAAGTTGGAGAAAATTGGCTGTGACTACGTGCAATCAAGCAATCAAAGGGAAAATGAAGAACAACGTTAACAGACTGTGGACGTCCACGTGAATTCACGTTTCCAAGAACCAATCGATCAAATCCGAAATTAGACAGAAGCTTGTTCTCTCGGCAACTGGTTTTGATAGAGGGTAACATGAAATCAGTGTTCGATTTTATAAACATTGTTATGTTACTATAGATGCGCGAAAACAATCTGGTCATCGAGAACGAGGTGGTGAAAATAAGTAAAGGAAGAGAGGAACCGTGAAAACGTAAAAAACATGCTGATACAGTTCAGTCGATGACTGTCAATAAAATGATAATGGAGAAGTAAAACCTTCGCGCGAGGAACACGCAATTACTTAGTGCAAATTGGACGAGATTAGCCTTGGAAATGAAGAAGAGCGATAAACACGGCCCTGAATAAATTAAATGATTAACGATTACGGTCGACCGAGGCGATTAACACCTTAATGGCGGGATCGATGAATAAAAAATCGCGTTTACTACCGACTAATGACGGTCGCCTGATTTTTCTCTGCTAGCAACGTTCGCTGAGCAGCATCTTCCGAATTATAATATATGTATAATGGCGTGTAAGAAAAGATACAACGTTTGACGCGCTACTGAGTCAGCCGTTGTTGAGGTGTTAAATAAGATAAGAAGAAGAAAGGAACTTTTTGCGTATGCGCGTTCGTGATATGGAAACGTTCTCTGCAATGGAAGGACGCGAATCAAATTCGCGGAGACAGAGCTGAATGACATAATGGATCAAGATGAACCATAGATGAAAACGAAACGAAAAGATAACTCTTGCTTTTGATATTATCTATAATTGGGTTTAAGATTAACATTGTTCATTCTAGTGTCTTGAACCCACCCTCGTAACTGAGCATTGCATACGAAATAGTTGCACAAGGCGTAACTGAAAACTACAAAACTGAAAAACCAAAATCCAAATTTTAAATTAAACTTTCAAATTAAATTCTTCCTCTGCATTTGATTAAGATCGTAAAGATGCATTTATGAAGAACTTACGTACGAATGATGCAAAATCAATTTTGAACTTGAATTGAGAAGGATTTCAAGTTTAAATTAATTTTAAAAGAGACAGAGAGAATTGGAGAATCTAATTTAAAGGAATTCTTATAATAGATTCACATTAACAGTCCTAATAAATACATTCTGGTAATTTTTTTGAACACTGGATTTACGGAACATTAACCCTTTGCCCTCCTTTGTCAGGTGTGACTCGACATCGGAGAATGAAAAATGCAAATAAAACGGGTTTTATATGTATTTGGTTCTTCCTTTATTTATTTAATTTCTCATCTTCTAGTTAAAAACAAATACAAGTTCCACAAATGCAAATTACGAGAAAGTTTGAGAGCTATATTTGATATAATTAGTAAACAAAATGTTTGAAATAAGTAGCAGCGAAGGAACTGTCCTTTGAAGTAAATTTCAAATGAAACACTTAAAATAGTAGGGAGTTTTTGGCAAGAAAATTGAAATTGAAAATTGAAATTTTGGTTAAAATTTCTTACTCGAATCGCATTTTTATTTCGACACATGAACATACGAGCACTCGAGGAGTTGACGACTAAAGAGAACTGTTTGATTTCCGAAAAAGCGCAAAAAGATTTGCTCGTTCGACAGGTACATAACTTTGAAATCGATCGATGCTACCACGTGTCTCGGCGCCAATGAAAGTTTATCATCTCGACCACATTCATTGAACAGCGCCAAATGCCATCGTGCATATCGATTCCTTCCTAACGAGATCCTGTTACCGGCACTGACAACTTTAATGCGTGTGCCGCGTTAAATCCACAGCACCGCGTAAAAATCGCCGATGTTCTACTTTCTAAGGGCACTCGCGTTACTTTCGCAGGCTCTAATTGGTCGAAACAGAGGGGGACTGTTGTCGAAAAAAAATAAGACTTCTTTGTTTATGCTGCTTCAACCGGTGCTTGGACTATTTGCCGCAGAACCTGTACAGTTTGCAATGCTTGTTCGTTGCATTCCTTTCCATACACGGCGGAAGTGGTTGTTTGATTGTAAATAAACAAACGGAACAATCCGTGACGAAGAAACAGGTAGTGGAATAGAATTTCAAAGTTATCGAAACTGTGATGAAACGTGGCCACGATCCTCGATATTTGTATATGCACTTTTAACCAAGTTTGTGCAACTATCGAGGTTCTAGCGTAAATCATTTGTAAATTATTTATACGAACGTAAAGACCGTAAAGTATTTTATCTGAAACCTTGTACATATGTATGTATCCCAGGGAACAAAATATTACTGGAGACCCTAGATAAATTTTGTGCAATTATCGAGGTTCTACCCGTAAATCGTTTCACGTGTACAGAAGTTCATGTAATATATTTTGTCTTTGTCTAAAACCTTGCATCTCAAAGGAACAAAATATTACCGAAGAGATTTCATAAATACCTACGGAAAATTTGTGTAAAATATTTTGTCTAAAGCCTTGCATTTAAAAGGAACAACTACTACTGGAACGCCTACTCAAATATAATTACAAATATAAGTATAATTTTGAAATAAAAATTGAAAGACAATAGTTTCAAATTCTGCACGAACAAATTCCAACTTGAATAGAAAATTGACACGCACAAATGCGAAAAAGAAAACCTGTTTACGTTTTCCATAAAAAGTGGTCCAGTAATTAGTATTTTATATATTCATAGCATGTATATGTAAATATGCAAGATCGTAAAAATAGACACAAGGTGGGGTATATTAGATAAATTTGATCAGAAATATACGGGTTCGTAAGGACTGCGGTAAAAGTATCTCAATGTCATTTTGCATAGTCGAAGCTCTCCCGTGTAATCGTGTCGGGCCGAGCTTGTAAACGCAAATGTGTTAATAGCGGTACTAACGTGTTAATAATAAAAGCAAGGTAAAATTATCGGAGGGTTAATTATTATAGTCGATTAAACCGATGAAACGATTACTTACCAAACCGGGTGTATCCAACGTCATTAAGGTCGAGGTAGTTACTGCCGTGGCAAGATCAGGCACCGTTTCACTTTTTATCGGCAAAAGGCACCGCCGCACTTGCTTTTTAAATTAGTATCGATAACAACGGCCTCGTTGGTATGCATTCATCGAATCGTTCTCTGGATAGTCTGTTTTATTAGCGAGTCGATCATTTTTCACGTGGTGCAGTTCATGTCGCATTTTGCGATCCCGCAGAACTCGATCCTCTCAATTCGCTGACGAAAAGTTTCTCTTGCTTGTTCTTCCCTCTGCCATTAACACTTTTATCTCTAACAATAAGTCAATTCTACACATTCCCTGCCTTAACACAAACTTTGTTATTCTCTAATGTTTACTTTTTTAATGTTTACGTTAATTGAGATCGTTTGTTCGCATCGGAATCGAAGCTAAGTAGTGGTTCCTGACGATTGACCACTTTCAAAAAAATTATTTCATCAATCTTCCATGTCCAATATTTTTGTTAACGAAACCGTACGCTGGAACGCGTAACCTGTATTGTTAGAGGAAAATTATAAGCTTCCAGTAAAAAATGGAAAACTAGTTTTCATGCTAATGCCAGAGCCCTAACACGAAGCACGCCAAGACAGGAAGTCCTTTCAAGCACACAATCGAAACGAACTGATTTTTTTCGACTCTCGGTTTCAAACTACTCCGGTTTCACTTTCACGGTGCACACGGTAAAAGAACTGCTCGGGGGGATAATATTCTACAGAAACATCGATTACCACCGGCCAAATAAACGGAGCTACAATTAGTGAAATCTAGGATGTGCCATTACCGTTACTCCAGTTTGATGATGGTTTTTCACGAGACGCAATCGAGACGCGACCGAGGGTGCTTTTCCACGAGGTGCCAGGTACGTTTCGTCGTGTGTCATCGCGGTGTTGAACGTTCGTCCTTTTATTAGAATCGCGACGGAGGAAGAGCATCGACAGAATTCCCAGGACGATCTTTCATAGTGATTCGGAGCGAATCACGAGACGTCTCGCAACGATTCCACGCTGTGTACGTTCGGCATTAATGGCAGAGTGTTTGTCACCTGTTCGTCAAGCGAGCACATTTTCATTCCGATTCGTCCGGTCAGCACTCGAAGCGAAACACGAAGAGATCTTTGTCATTTCTGTTCGCCGGGGCATCGTTGTTGATCGGTGGCCGCGTTTCCTCGACCTTCTTCGGGGCATGTCATTCTCATCGAACACGAAGATCGAATGTCACCGAGACCACTACGCCGAAAACCACCGCTTGTCCCGGTAGATCACAGAGTCCAGTCGATCTCCTGGAAGAGGACGAAGATCCTAGCGGGATGTCTTGTCAAAGTCCTGTTTACCGTTCACCATGGGCCCGGAATCGCTACCGAGAAGAGTTTCAAGGGAGCCGAACCATATTTGGCACGCGAATTCCGTCGTCCGAGGATTTTCCAGGATCGAGAATCGCCGGTTTCCACGGTGTCCGATCAGGATCGAGGATCAATGGATGCCGGTGCTTCGGCGGCTCGGCTCTTCGAGCATCCTGAAGAACGGTGATGCCTCGTGGCAATCGGCCAGGGACCAAGGTACACTACGAAACCGACTTGGACGACGTGTAACTGCGGAATGGTCGCAGAGTGCAGGCAGAATCCACGAGACCGTGGTACGTTTCGTTCTCTCCCGCCGCCTTGTCTCTCCTGCACACCACACGATCGGTCTCTCCTACTCGCTTCTCCCGAAGAGGGAGCCCTCCCCGCCCCCTGACTAGTGATGGCCTCAACGCAACTCGAAGCCTCGGGAAAATTTGAAATAGTTTCTCCGATCGTATACCTGACCCTCTTTTTGCCCGGCTCGCCTCTGCGCGGTTTTTTCTAATCAGATTTTATTTATGCATTTATGACAAAAATGAGTATGTAGGTGTATTTTAAAGTAGCAAACACATTACGAGAATTTAAGAATTCTATTATATTATCTTGAACCTATCAAACGTATTAAGAAAGAAAATAAATTTCTATTTTACTCCAATTTGTTGCAATTTTGATGGAACATTTTTCCGAATTATTTTCCAATTTTCTTGCCAACAACTCCCTACTATTTTAAGTGTTTCATTTGAAATTGACTTCAAAGGACAGTTCCTTAATTGCTACTTATTTTAAACAGTTTTGTTTACTAATTATATTAAGTATAGCTCTCAAACTTTGTCGTAATTTATATTTGTGGAACTTACATTTATTTTTAACTAAAAAATAAGACAATTAAATAAAGGAAGAACCAAATACATATAAAAACCTGTTTTATTTGCATTTCTCTTTCTCTGGTGTCGAGTCACAGTCGACAAAGGAGTGCAAAGGTTTTGTAATGTCAATGACATATATTTGTCTTATCCTAATCCCTCTGTTTAATATTCTTTCTGTGTACACCGAATCGGGCCGCCTCTGTTTACGGATCAATCAATCGAACAATGGGGCGTGCAAGAATCCAGGAGAATCTTCACACTTTATCTACCGATGGTTATCAACAGTCTGTTAAAACTGACTAATTAGCAGCCAATTTACTAATCCCTTACTCAAGTCTCCCCTGAAAACTTGAATTACTAATCGAGATATCTTCTCGATGTAATACAACTCTTTCATTGTTATTAGACTGCAGATTTCATGAGTACATAGGACAAAAATATATCCAATATATTATATATTAGGTTGTCCCAAAAGTTTCTTTCGGAATGTGTTCCTTTAATGTTGCTAATTAAATACAAACAATGCGATAATCTTTATGTTAATGTTTTAGTACTTCCTAACATGAATTTGCATTATGTGCATGAATCGAAAACCAACTATTGGGACAACCTAATATATTCAATATATTGTGGTAGTGTTTTGCGACGAAGCGACGATCTCATTACAACCAGAAAGAACAATATTTATTAATGAAAATGATGCAGAATTAACTACCGTTTCATGCAATTGACTTGAATAATTTTGATTTTCCATAACGATCCCTAGTTATTGGGAACCAGCATATATTCGCGCGGTTCTCTCGCTAGAAATTATTTATTAACAATTCGCATGTGTGTGCAATGCATAAAGTTAGCATCAACAGAAAGTTACATTTACGTCGGTAAAATACATGCAACTTTAAATTGCTTCGATATTCCGTGATTGATATGCGGTTAAAAAAGGAGAGGGAAAAAGTTAAAAACTCGTGCATCCTCGCTTTATGAGTTCAAGGTTGGAAAATACATCACCGAAGAAAGTTTTATCTCACTCTCTTTACAGCCCTGATCTGTTACCTTGTGATTACGATCTTTTTTATTCGTGTCAAACTTTATTGCAAATAACAACTGCGGGAATAAGTTACTAACTCATTTCTTGGGAGTAGGACTTGAGAGTTTAGCAATAGAGGGATGCACGAGCTTGTAGAACGTTGGGGAAGGGTGATAAAAGTCAATGGTGACTATATTGTTAAATGAAACTATATTTTAAAAAAAGAATGTCAACGTAAGAATTCGCATGAACGGTGCCTAATATTATTGACAGCTGTGGAGATCGTTTTTAGTGTAGTCATCGGGGAAATCTATCGATAGGTTGAGGGATAAAGTGACGGCTATCGAGGGTAATTTGGCCGGCACGCACGGCACGCAGCATCCTCGAAATTGTTTGAAAACTCGCGACGCGGCGAAAACTAAATGCCCATCACTACCCTCGTCGAAACCCGCCGGCTGCTTCTCTCCCCTGCTTCTCTCTGCCTTTCTGTTTCTTTCCTTCCCCTCTCGCCGCTCTATGGCTGGTTCATTGGTTCATCGGTGCACCGGTCCGGGCTCCGTATTCTTCTCTCTAATTATACCGTTACGTGCAATCGCTCGTGTCAATTAGCAGCTCCTTTCTTCCTGCCCGAATGCAACCCCTTCTTTCGCGGAGGACCCCGGAGGATCTTGATTTGACTCTGCCTGCCCCCCCCCCCCACTCCCCACCCCTCGACCAACGGATCACGAGAAACGTAGGGGTGGTTTTTTGGTTCCGTCGACGATTTTCTATTTTTTTTCCACCCCTACACACTAGGACCTAATAATTTTTACAGAACGTGGAAAAAAAAGGATACAACCATCGCCTTTAAACGTTGGCCTCCCTTTAGAATGAAGCTGGGTCATTAGCGAGAAAAGCAGAGAACTGCTCACATCGATGAACACGATAAACCACTTTCTTGCGTGTAAATACGTTCTGGTCGGATAATTGCACCGGTTCATTGAGAAGTTACTCTCGCCATTGTTAACGACTCGAATCGAACGAAGCACCTGTTTTATACTAAGTGTTCGCCCAGCTAAAAAAATTGTAAAAATCAATCTTTACTATTGTTTATCACAATTCCGACCAAATGGATTTTTTCAAATTATTTATTAGACGTCATTTACTAAGCTAATTCTTCTAGCCTTACAGGGAAATTGAAGTCGTTTGTGATCCATTCATAAAAAGGTTATTGTGACTTAAAGTGTGTGGAAACAGTTATGCTTCTTACTGTATTTTGTGCGGTTAAGATCAAAGTAAAATTGAACATTTCATAGTAGCCTTTCTTGGAATTGTTCTTGAAGCGTGTCGCATTAATTATCTCAGTTTTCCGCGCGTGTTATATTCACGTAATTTACGCGTTTTTGGACCCTGCGTCGTGGTGTTTATTGGAATTCCGACGTTGCTCAAACGACTCTATAACCCTCGGATTCGTGCGCGCAGCATCACGAAGGAAATACATTATATCTTGTTAAACGAGCCGTGTTCCCCGCACGTTCGATTAATGCTTTGCAAGAAGAGGCGTTTATTTGCCGGAGTACTGACTGTAATTCTTCTTTCTGCCCCTTAATTATACCGTTACGTGTGATCGCCCGCCTTAATTAACACCGTTTTTCCTTCCCGGTTTGGATCGAGCTTTTCGTATATCCCCGATAAATCTCGCAACTTATCCCCTAGATCTTCCTCCTTCAAGAATGAACATTACCGTCGATTAGGTGAAGGAATAATGACGGCTATCGAGTGTAACAATGAGATTTATGTCGGAATTTTACGGGCATAGGCTAGTGGAATCCTTTTGTCATTCTACTAAACATGAACACTATGTTTGATGGAACGCTATTTCACTTTGAAATAACCATTTCCTCTTAGTACTAAGTTAACCCTTTGCACTCCTTTATCGGGTGTGACACGATTTCAGAGAAAATATAAAATGTAACTGAAACGGGTTTTTATATGTATTTGGTTCTTCCTTTATTTATTTAATTTCTTATATATAATAGTAGGGAGTTGGCAATAAAATTGAAAAATAGTTCGGAGTGCAAAGGGTTAATCAGTTTTCTACCAATCAATTCATTATTTATTCGTTCCATATCCTAGCCATCTGAGAATCTCAAAAATAAACAATGGATTTATATGCAAAATAAAAATGGTTCAAATCGATCGTAAAAAATATAGATGGAGAATGTATATCTCTTCTTTCAATAATTCTAACAAACATCGAAATCAACGTAAAAATTTTATAAAATTCTCCTTACCTCTTCACAGTTTCACTTTTCGTTCATCCATTTCGTTACAAACGCATAAAATCCGCATTCTTGTCAGGAAGTACCATAAATGAGAGTAGAACTAAAAAACAAAAAAACGAAATTGATTAGCTTGTGCATTTTCAATTTCTATGGTCTCATAATTGATGTCGTAAGATTTCGTTGATCCTAAATCGTTTTTTACAGTCGCCCGATGAAGTTCTTCAACTACGACGATCTCTGTATTAGCCAGAAAGGAAGTCGTGCACAAAAGGGCCGGAACGGGGAAGGCAATTTTCCCAGTGAACAACTTGAATGGAGCGACTGATATTTAAAATTCTTCCGGTTGGCCGAATTCGTTCAGACATTGATAGGACAGCGATAATTATACCCTCGGACCCCTTCGATAGGAGCGTCCAATTGGCACAATAAATTTGCATATTTCTTGTCAAGAACACACGTGCCAAACAGAGCGTTAAATTATAGAGCAGTTTCGCTAAACGTAATTGGAAACCAGCAAAATTTCTGAAACGTTTTTTCTTGGCGTACGCCACTGTGCATCGTGTGTACTGTAAAAAAATTATATAAACTAAATACTATTACATAATAACAATTTTTACTCCAAAACGCGATAACGATCCTGTAAACGCTTATTATCAAGTACGTCAATTTTTATCTTGTACAGAAATAACATGCGTGCAATAGTGAAGAATAAATGTGATTTTCTTATTCTCTAATTCTTCGTTTAAAAATATGCATAAGGCACCGAAAAACAATTGCACTTGATTTACTTGCAATGTAAAGTGTAGAATTATTAAAATCATCAAATTACCAACATTTATTTATAATGAACGTACTGGTAGTATACATTTTAAAATTTATGTTACTAATATCACGATTCATATTATTTTCGCCAATCACGTATCGCATGATGGAGGCGTAGAATTTACTGCCGTATGTTTCGTGCTCCATCAGCGTTCACAATGGCCTGTTATATGAAACTACGATCAGATCGAACAGTTAGCAAACTCGGTAATTACCAACACAATTGTGCTTCACGTTACACGTCGGTAAACAGCTGTGAAAAAAATCATTAACGACATTCACACCAGCTCGGCATGGTGCAAGGGATAAACGTGCGAAACCGTTGAAACAGCTCAATTTATATGCAATTCTATGTACATCCAATCAAGAATCAAGTTCATCCTTATGAAATGAATTTACTGTAAATAATGTGAACCGTTCATAATCGTTTTCTTTGTCATCTACTGCTGCAGAGAAGGGAGTGAACTCGTTTTTCCAGGATTGCAAGGGTGCGGAATGCGTCTTCTCATTTCTCGATATTGCAAAGATGGGGTTCTTCCGTCGTCAAAAGCGCTAGATAAAAGCGATCGCCCTCGAAAGTCCCATTTTTACGTTTGCGAGCTGTAATTTTCATTATTCGGAAGCATACAGCAGCGCATGTAGCTATTTTCATAAAGCTGCGACAGCTACGTGCTGCCAAATAATGAAAATTACGCCTCGTAAACGTAAAAATAGGAGTTTTGAGGACGATCGCGGCCTAGGTTGATCTTGTATCTAGCGCTTTTGACTACTGAAGACCCCCATCTTTGCATTATCGAGAAATGAGAAGGCAATCCTGGAAACGAGAGTCCCTTTAAATTCTGTTCGGATCAGTCGATGTATCAGCGCGAGAAGCAGGAAGAGACGGCGACAAAATGGCGAGAGTTGTTCACTTGCAACAACAGCATCTCAATGGAAGACAGTGACACTCTCCAGACACAGTGTCCTTCGTCAGCATCGCCAACACTCGCGGATGGCTTGTAGATATTCGAGCTGTGACGAGAGTCGGACAATTAAGGCGAGGACACTTCCCATGGTCGAATTTCCAGGGAAAGACGACGATTTTGATAAAGAGGTACAGGGTGTATAAAAAGTAATGGTCATCCGTCCTAGGGATGAATCTACACCTCTGGATCGGTGGACGCATTTGTAAAAGAAACTTGCCGAAAAATTGTAAAAGTTTGTATTTACATCAACACCTTCTACACATCGAGAAGAGAAAAAGTTTGAAAGGAACCATATGTCGTAAACAAATACTTGAGCCATTTATTTTGAAAGTGGCCTAATTGTAAGCCCCAGTTAGAGACCGAAAATCGTGAGAAACTGCCATTTTTTCCATCTCTAAACGTTTGTAGCTCATTGAAACGTCGACCGATTTCAACGAAATTTTCAGAATATCTTTAATTGATACAATCTACAAAACGTGTTTTCTAAATTTTCCATATAAGCCCACATAAAGAAGTTGCAAAATACAACTTTTAGTATTTTCTCTGCAATTCTGACAACTTGCAATTTTTTTCAAAAATTTTTTTCACGCTGTGAAGCAAACCAATTGTTCAAACTTCTCGAACTCGTCCCGCACGTTTCAACCGATTTCATATACAAACGATAATGAATGATGATGAGTGTTCTACGTCGGACTATGTCTCTGATATAACAGCTCAATAACATGATCGAACCGTAAATGATGCGGTCATCGTTGATGGACTGTTTTATTGCGCGACTCTGATGCCGGACGATCTCTGGATCATTTTCACAAGAGGACATTGATCGATCTTAGAACATATTCTTGAAACATATATACATATAGAAGCTTTGAAAAAATACATAGGAATCACGTAGGAATAGCAGTAACCAATGACATAAATAAATTAATGAAAAATAAAAAATGTACACAGAAGAAATTCGAGAAACAATTAAAACTTCAAATAATCAGAAAGATATAAAATAATAATTAAACTTTCACATAATATTTTAAGTTACGATTAAAACCATTGGATTAAGATCACTATAATAACATAACTGAATTGGTAAAATACAGAAGTGTGGTGGCATTACAAGAATTTCCGAATATTTTCACACTATTCTTGATAATCAAAATTAGCGAATTTTTCAACCTCTTTTCAGCGAACTGGTAAAAATGAAATGATTTTCGAGGTTTCGTTGAAAGGAGGCTGTGGAGAAGTTCTCAGTGATCGGGCTTGCGGCGTTGGCCAGTAATAGCATCCCCTTCGAATGTTCCATGCGGACAACCGTAGCATCGAAAGTATTGTCTTTCGGTATAGTCATGGCCGGGATTAGAGCAGACACCGAGACATGAAATCCGCTCGTGTTTCCTGCAGCTACAGATCAAGGAGGAAGAAAAAAGCATCCACAGTATTGTTACTTGGTGGGGTCGATGGAACTGCTAGGTGGCATCTAATGAGAAGGAGCGGACAATGAGCCTTTCTGACTTAAGAGCCCTAGGGTGAATGCCGGAAGAGTACTCCTACAACCCTTCTTATGTTATTCATTTATTCTCACGCCTGCTTCACGAATCAGACGAGTTACCTGGCGAGAAGAGCTCTGTGGTGAATGGCTTCGAGATTTTCGCGAAATTCGGACGTGCATAGCTGGCAGAATAGAAAAAAGAAACGGTTTAAAACGCTGAACAACGTTCGATTTACTTGTCCGTTGAATTTTTTCATAGAATTTATCACATCGAAATAACACGAGTAAAACGAAACCAAATAATAAAATAAAAGATTAAAAATTAATAAAATAAAGTAAATGTTAAATTATTGTTCAAATTATAAATTTATCATAATTGTAAATAGATGCAGAATAAATACAAGCCGTTTTATTTTACCCTCGAATTTTCTTATTTATTGTATAATTCTTTTGCAATGCCTTGGGCTTTTAAAATACACTTCTTTTATATAAAATTATAGCATAGAAATAACTAAGTACATTAATATTATTTAAGTACTTTGATTTTGTAGCTTTTTGTATACCTAGATATGGAGTAGTCTGATATATATATATATATACTGTGTACATATATCTATATTGAAACCGATTTTCGAATTTCTTTACAATACAGATATTGTAACTAAAAAGTGTGGGTCTCGGAAAACCCAAAATGACGGTGCACGGATTACACATATTACATTAAGTTGTCTGTATAATGAGAATATGGATTTGTGTACATATTTAAAACTGTATCTCCCATTTAGAAGAAGATATATCGTTTAAACAATCTCTATGGTCAATTTTTCGAAGGCTTCATTCTTATAAACATCTTTTTACATGAAAACAAAACGTTATAAATGCACATTACTTTAAACGTTTATACGTTTAAAACTAGAATTTTTTTCGCTCACTTTGATGATAAAATTAAACTGAATAATTTGTATTACCGGTATATACGTTTTTGCTCTTTTTACAAATATCATTTACTTTTCCAAATCATTTTGTCGTTACAAAATAGTCAATGTATATTCAATTTTTTACATTCTACTACCCTACATAACCATATAACGATCTTACAAACGTTATAAATGTTATAATTTTGTTAAATTAATTTTATATTGGTTTATACCTAAGTACTAGACAAATTACTGTATCTGAATTTAATTTTATAAATTATATTAATGAAGTATCAACTTTTTAAATACTATACTTAATTAATTTTATCATACTTAATTAATTCTATCAAAGAAATACAACTCCTACTACTAATGGTGTTATTAAATTGTATGTTATCAAACATTGTATCCGAGGTTTCTCGTGTTAGCAATTACAAAAAAAAAAGGAATTCAAATGTTGGAACTTTGTAATTTTATTATAACTTAGTCACATAAAAAATGTACAATGAGATTATGAATTTCTTATTATGTGTCTTAAATTAGATAATTCTTCTGACTTCAAAGAACCGCTTTAAGTAGAAAATTTGTCCCACTGTCATACATACCAAAACCATAGCTTCAAAGAAAGCCCATATGCCTACAAGGAAATTGGTACTTTCGTTGATAGCTCTATGGTTTCGATCTCGTACCTGAGAATAGAAAATTAGTTTTGTTGAAGTTTCAAATTCATCGATATTAGAGTCATAAAACGAAAATATTTTAGTCACCTGCATATATTCTTGTTCATTCTTTACCCCCCATAAACTTGTCCCCAATTCTTTAATCATATCATCTATTTTACTGCGATTCGTGTCATCGCTGTTCTTCCCGTCTGATGTGTGCTCTACAGGTTTCAGGTTTTCGCCAATATCCATATTAAACATTACAACTTTTGGTGTCATACTGCTTTTCTGATTACCAAAGCAATACGTGTAAACACCAGAGAGGTGCGCAGCAAATGTATACTTTCCACTGCTTTCTTGATCACCCTGATAGATTACTTTCTGATCAGGACCAATTATTTTGACATCTATATCTAGAAATCCACCTTCGGCTATCTCAAATGTGAGACCTAAAAGATATTACAAATAATATAAAAAAATACAATTTTTCAATTAACCAAAATTATGCTAGTGTATTTTTTATTAATATCGATGAATCATGTAAATAAATTTAAAAAATAGTTTCTTTTTGTTTATATTATTTTTGTAATGCATACAATTTATCTAACGAAACTTCTGAATATAAAAGAATGCCTTCCATTTTCTTAATGTTAGTTCGAAATTAATTGGATAACAATGATTGAAATAAACAGGAACTAAATTTAATGTTAATTGTAGAAATATTTGTCGAATATACTTTCAACATACATCTGTGTGGAAAATGCACAACACATTGTACGTCTGTCTTCAATGTACAAATTTTAACAGTGACGATATAGTAATAAATGGGGCAAATCGCAATTAATCGCAAAATATCGAAGTAGTTATGTAATCAATTTTTCAGAAATGTAATTATAATCACGAAAAATTGTTTAAAGACAGTTTACTAAGCAAAAACTAACCCATCTTCGTTCCCGCTTCGACTCTGTCAAAGAAACATTCTTCGGCATGTGCGTCCACAGTTATGAAATAACAGGTTGCACTTCTGCTTAAAACAATTAAAGATAAACAAGAAATAAGCCACCTCATTTTATCAAATTACACTGTGAACCTAGTAAAAATGACATATGCCGATTCTTAGCTCTGCCACTTCACAGCGACATGTTGCTACCACAGCGCCACGTATGCAGACTACCATGGAATTAATGGCACACATAGATAGTATGTTCACTTGCGAAATTTATGTAAAACTACAGAAGACATCATTGGACATCATGTGATGCTTTTACCGCTTTCACTTATATTGGCTTTGATTGGCTTTCAATTGCTGGTTAGTGTCACAGCCTACTCGGTGCTAGTGTATACGTGTATACTAATCGCCCGGTGATTATTTCATAATTTTGAAAAATCTAAAGTACATGGCTAAACACTTTTTACTGGAATAAAAAGCAACTCAACAATTTTCATTGTAAACTAACAAGTCACCCTCTATATAATAACGTCATCTAACAATTGCGTAACAAATATTTTTTGCATCACAATAACCTGAAGAGATATTTAGGTGTCCTTCCTCCCTGTATAGCACTTTGCCCACATCCATCATCTGATAGACGATGTAATCTTGGAACATGGCATGTTATCTGAAGCCGGGTCTATAAACTATAAGTATATACTATATGTATATACATATATAGTCTCAGGATAGACCTTGCGATCTGACCTAATTCATTAATTTATCTCTTCGATAATAATAAAAATGCATGTAAATACTAGATATCAACTTTCCAATTGAAATGTTTATTTATGACTATATACAACTCGATAATTGTGCGAATCGATCATAAATTTACCCCGGTAGAAGAAGGTTCTCTTCTTTGAACAAATGCATTTGTGAAAACCATGGTTTTCAGCTGATAGGACAGTGATAGAAGTGAAGTGTAACTATTTTGATCCAATGTCAACCAACATCAGTCGATGTCTAAATGTTACCACTATTTATATATATAATATGTTATTGGACCACTGTATACATATATATCCATGTATATAGTATACATATACACATATGTATATTTGAATTAGGTCGAAGTCACTTTCTTATACAATAAGGCAAATATTGTATTTGTTTAGGTCTATCAAAATATTTTACAATCGCTATTATCATCCACAATTTATTCCACGGATCATCATTAAATATTATCAGTAGATAACATAAAGTGTACACTTATCTTTCCTAAACAGTGGAAATGTTATGAAAATTTTTGACATATACATATATATATGTATATATATATATATGAAGAATAGTTACAGCACTGCCATTGATAACTAACAAGAAATAAATATGAGGACTATAAACTTTCGTTATTTGATAAGTAGGAATATTTTTGTCCAACATTGTGGACAAGACTTTATTCATTCATCTCAATCATCCAAACGTATACATACTAGTGCAACTTTGTAAGTTTGATTTCGTAAGTATATACAGTTTCCTATTATCCACCATTTACTTGAATATTTCTATATTTTCATTCAAGTTCAACACCAGTAAAAGTTGCATATGCATCGTATGAGTCAGTGAAGGGAACAAGTGCTTCAAAGCACCCTATTATCATAATGCATGGACTCTTCGGCTCAAAGAATAACTGGAACATGTTATCAAAGTCGATACACCAGCAAACAGATCGTAAGGTAGATACATGGAATTTATGTGATATAAGAAATACTTGGAGTGTGTTTATAGGTAATAACTATAGATGCAAGGAACCATGGAGATTCCCCACATTCTTCGGATATGACATATCGTGACATGGCAGAAGATATCGTTCACCTAATGCATGATTTGGGATTTGAAAAAGCAATATTATTGGGACACAGCATGGGAGGATCTACAATGATGTATGTAGCTTTACATTATCCAGAGCTAGTAGAAAAATTAGTAGTAGTAGATATGTCACCAGTGAGGTCCAGTCCTCAGCTTTGGGAGATCGGAAAGTTATTAAAAATTATGAGTAATGTAAAACTGGGTGCTAGTCCGACATTAACGAAGGCACGTAGAATGGCAGAGGAACAGCTTGCAGAGACTATTAAATCTGTGCCACTCCGTCAGGTATAAAATTACTTTCCATATGTGTGATAATTTAATAATCTATGTATGGCAATAGTTAAAAATGAAATTTCATTGCAGTTCTTAATAATGAATATAGTAGAAGCTGATATTGGAAAGTATAAATGGCGAATTAATTTACCTGTACTGGAACAATATTTTTCAACACAGATAGCAGTCTTTCCACGTGTAGAATCGAGAGATTTTAAGGGACCAACACTATTTATAGGAGGTGCTTTAAGCGATTTTATAAAAGTAGAAGATCACAATGATATTAAAAAATTGTTTCCTACTGCGGAATTCATCTACATAAGCGGTGCCTCTCATTGGGTTCATACAGAGAAACCAGCTGATTTTATGAAGATTGCAGTTGATTTCATTAATCGATCGTAATTGTAAATATTACACAAAGATAAGAAAAACACGTAATGCGTTTTGTAAACATATATATGTATTTATGTGAAATTTATAACATTACAGATATATAAGTGAAAAATAGAAAGATAAAGTACAATTGTATACAAGTGTAAACAAATTGTGAATTCTGCATCAGGTAAGAACTGACAAAGTTTAACACTTTATTAACTTCTTATTTGTTACATTTTCATAAATTGCATATTTAATGTTTTACAGCTTGAAAACGATTTTATCAGAACTGGAAAGTAGTTTCGCATAAGGCCATGTTTTATCGAAGAACAACTATTCAAAATGTAAAATTTTGATAAGGCTTTTAGACATTATTAAAACATAATGTGCTTAATTAATCATTGTGATTTAAATGCAAAAATATTCAACAAAATATATAAATTCGATTCAAAATGTTTAAAGAATCGTGTATAAATATTGTATTTAAGCGTTAACATAAAGATTTGCAGTTCTTGCAAATCTGTGTACAAAGAAATAAAGTTATAATTTTAAATTAGTTAAATATGTGTTACAATATCACAATCATTTTTTGCAGAGTGCAAATTCCTTACTAACTTTTCTTCATATTTTATTCTATTCAACAAATCACATACTAAAGTACATCGTGTGAATGTCCACCATTGTATGCATAGTCTGCTTTATTGTGCATAACCAATTGATTGTCCACAAAATAAAATGAATCTGAGCGTGTTTCAAATGGATTTGCAATCATTTCAGATACTGTAAGATCATTTTTAATAGAGTTGTACTATAAAGATTAATATTTTAAGCTATCAAACAATCAGACTTATAACTTACCCAAATCAGCAGGCAAGGTAGGAAACTCATAAATATGTTCGCAGGTATTTTTGCTGTTTGGTATACAAAATCCAAATTGAAAATCAAAGGTTTTTAACAATCTGTCTCGAAAGAAGTGGCGTTCGATCATTCGGAAATTATTTACTGGTTTAGAGCCCACAAGAAATTCTACTGTTGCCCCAACAGTCTTTAATTTGAGAAATTGAGGTGTGAACTGATAACGTACAAAGCGACCAGTATTTGTATCCTCGCAACCAGATTCTTCGCAGTCTGGTTCTACGTCTTGAACAGGATCACATTCTATAATATACGAATAAGAAATTTATATATGAAAACATACACTGCGTAAACACAGCAATGCAGGAATTATTTTAGTCGGCATTTACCGGTAGCTGGTGGTTTTGTTATTTCAAACAATATTGCTCCTGTTTCTAGGTCCCTAATTTGAAATCTTGTAAAATCAATGTCGTAAATATTAGCCTCTGGAGAACACAAATATTCTAAAACAGAATTAATCAATAAGTATTTTATAAAAAATAAGTTATATGAAATACTATAATAAAAATATCTTACTATCGGTAATTGTAGGCAAGCGCAACACCATTTCTGGGGTTATAGGAGTTCTTTCAATGTTTCCATTATCGGAATTTTCTTGATCTACCGACGGTGTGAACGAAGTAATAGCTTCGTTTGATTTATTTTCGCTATCGACACTCATTTTTAATAGTAATTAGACCATAAGCAGACAATTTGTTTGACGTTCAAGCGTATATTTTTCGTATAATTCTTACGCTATGTCACACGTAAGATGTTCATTGAAGATTTTCAAGGGGTCTTTTACATACATTCTTCGTTACAAATATTTTATGTAGCATTTCCAGTCTTTAAATGGTTTATCCATCCGATAACATCTTCATTGTATAAACTTTCGGACATTCCATCGTATTTTGACAATTATTCATGCGCCACGTTAAAAATGTCAGTCATAAATGTCCTCAAACTATACGTAAATGTAGAGACACTACCCGTTCACACATATGGAATAGTGAACTTACTTTTCACAGAATTCGGGTCTGATTGGTTAGTTATTACCTAAACTAGGTATAAGGATAGACCTATCATCCAATGTATTTTTGCGGCCCACTTTTGTGGAGTCACGTAACCCTATTACCATTTGTATTTCCCTTATTTGCATGCAAATGAAGCGATCCAGTACGCGAAACAACGATTCAGAATAGAAATAGACTTATTTATTTATTTGTGGCACGAATATTCTGGCATAAACTCGTCTAAATCGCGCGAAATGAAAATGGTAATGAGGTTACGTGGCCCCGAAAAGTGGGCCGTAAAAATATATTGGACGATTTTATATTCAAATTTCCCTCTCGAACTAATCGAACATATGGTACAGTAGCCCAGAGAATATACTCTCTCTGTCTGGTGCTCTGACCTGCTCTGACCGCAAACAGTGTTTTTGTGTGGTTTTTGCTTTGTGACCATTTGTGACTGGAAGAATTGTGTATTTTTGCGGTGTCGATAATTTAGAACTGTATACTGAAAGTCTCATTACATCAGACATCTTTACGGATTTGAAGTTTATGTCAGAGTTTACAATCTCTCTACATATATATGTATGTAATATATGTACATCAATATCCTACATTCTACATACAACAATTACATACTATATCTCTTTAGTTCGGAGTACTTCGGAGTTCGGATTTCGGATGGAATGAGATCGCGCAATCGTTGACAGCTTTTTCGTAAGCGTATCAGTCTCTTCTGTCACGTAAAGTTTTGCTCTATGATTACGCAAATAGTTCACAACGTTTATTCATTATACTTGGTAAATGAATTTACTCATTCTTTTCTAGGTAAACTATTAACTTTCATATTGTCAGTTTATGTACTTGTACATTCGAAATTTATATACGACAACTTGGCTTTGTATGTAGTTAGTTAAAAACATATTTCTTTCAAGATAAACAAAAATTTCTAGTTTCATGTTTCATAAACATTTTATAGTAGAAGGTATTTGTCCAGAAAACAAATATGAATACTTTATTTTATTTGAGATGAAATTTATTTGAAATCTTAATACTACTGCGATCAAACAGATTCATTGTTAAAACTTAAGGTTGGCACATATTGTATGCGTCATGTAATAAATTTTAGAAATTGGTATATCTATTGCTATATCTACGAAGTTAACATATATTTTTTTTATCTCATTTCAGAGTTATAAGAAAACCTGTGAAATATTTCTCTAGGATAAATTTTTGTTAAGTTACTAAATAACAACACTAAAATTATTACGTGACAGTTATGCATATGCTAATATCGGAAATCTACAGAAGAAGATTTGGATTCAAATATTGGAAAATGTTTACGACGTTAATGTGTCTATAAGCAATTTTTATACATACTATTATATAGAATTGGTAGAAGAAATTCTTTGAACTACTGAAATACATATAAATACAAGTTATGGCGGGAAGTGGAACAGTTATAACACCAACCATGAAACAATTGCATGAGAAAGATCATGTACCTGTATCTAGTGTAGATTATTCTAATATAAGAGGAAAGGTATATATTTTTAATCTTTCCTAATTTTAACCGTTTTAATTCAATGCCAAAAAATGCAAGGCTGTCGGTGTGTGGAGTTCAAATGATTCCACATTTCAATTTTGTTAATGCATATCTCTATTGTTATTCTTTAAAAATGTTGTTCTATACTATATATGTACTATCTTAAGCTTTATAGCTTATTTAGAACGCCGATCGATTAACTAGAAAAGCAATTATATTGTAGCATAAGTTTCTTCAACGCAAAACGAAAGTGCAATCATGTTGCCTGGTGCTCGTTGACTGGATTTTTGCATTAAAACGGTTAATCCACTACCTATCAATTATATAATGATTTTAATTTATAATGGATATTAGAACGTCTTGGTCAGTCCATCGGAAGACCAATATGAATTATTACTTAGACGTCTAAAAGAAAGAATTCAAGATGGTGGCACTGAAACAATTTTTGATATTGGTATTGGCGAAGGTTTGTATGTTACACAATATTTAAAAATGCTTACAAGTGTAATCGTTATTTAAATGACATTTTAGATGGTTCAGAAGATGGTTTAAAGGAAGGTGAGTACGAAGCGTCTGTTGCCACCCTGCAATCTCTTGCAGCTACATTAGAAGCAGACTGTGTGCTTCTACGTCAGAGTAAAGTAGATCAAGGCCTTGTAGGACAATATCTAGTGCGAAGACGTTTAGACATACAGGATTTCTTAGAAATTAGGTTACTACTTTTTGGAGTAATATAATTAAGAAAAAAATCTCTGTAATTGGTCCTGCAACGAACAGTCATTAAAATCTGAAAAATGAAATTTCAGATTATTCCAAACTGTATTAGCTTCCTGGATTTATCTTCCTAAATTTTATCGAAATTGAGTATGAAGGATCAACCACAGAAATCAATTGTAAATTATATCAATAATATCATAAAAAGAATTAATGTAACAGATTTTAACTTCAGGGTGGCTGTTGTTGGTAACGTAGATGCTGGAAAATCAACACTTCTAGGTGTACTAACACACGGAGAACTTGACAATGGAAGAGGCTTGGCCCGTCAGAAATTATTTCGCCACAAACATGAAGCTGAAACAGGACGTACAAGTTCAGTCGGAAATGACATTCTTGGATTTGATAGTGTTGGTATGGTATTCATATATTCATATATTCAACATCTTAAAATTGTTCATAAAATTATACGCACACGTCATATCTTCTGCAAAGGTAATGTGGTAAATAAGCCAGAACATGGATCTTTAGATTGGGTAAAGATATGCGAAAAGTCTTCTAAAGTTATTACATTTATTGATCTTGCTGGACATGAAAGATACTTGAAAACTACTGTTTTTGGAATGACGGGACACGCACCCGATTTTGGTAAGACTATATTTAATTCCTCTATATTCACATTTTTCACAGAAAAATATTGTAAATATATTTTAGGTATGTTAATGGTTGGAGCAAATGCTGGTATTGTTGGAATGACAAAAGAGCACCTAGGATTAGCCTTAGCATTATCAGTACCAGTATTTGTTGTGGTTACTAAAATTGATATGTGTCCGCCAAATATATTGCAAGAAAATTTAAGATTGCTGATAAGAATCTTAAAATCACCAGGCTGCAGGAAGGTGCCGGTTACAGTTAAGACATCCGATGATGTAGTTGTTAGCGCCACTAATTTTGTATCGGAACGGTGAGCCTCTATGTTTCCTTTTTTTTCTCTTCATAATGTTAAAATTACTTTAATTATTAATGCATTCGTATAGGTTGTGCCCTATTTTTCAAGTGTCAAATGTAACAGGTGAAAACTTGAGTCTTCTTAAAATGTTTCTGAATTTACTAACTGCAAGAATAACTAGTCACGACGATGAACCAGCAGAGTTTCAAATAGATGATACATATTCAGTACCAGTAGGTATTATATTATATATTTGACTTTGCTATTAAAAGCTGGTTGTTATATAATGTTTATTAAAACATTCATATTTTCATTTCAATATTGGTTTCAGGGTGTTGGTACCGTGGTTTCTGGGACAACTTTAAAAGGCGTGATAAAGTTGAATGACACATTATTGCTGGGTCCTGATCCTCTAGGTCGTTTCATTCCGATTGCTGTAAAAAGTATTCATAGGAAAAGAATGCCTGTCCGTGAAGTGAGAGGGGGTCAAACTGCAAGTTTTGCATTAAAAAAGATAAAGAGGTCACAAATTCGAAAAGGTATGGTGATGGTTGCACCAGCATTGAATCCACAAGCTTGCTGGGAATTTGAAGGAGAAATTCTTGTATTACATCATCCGACAACAATTAGTTCTTGTTATCAAGCAATGGGTACCTTTCATTTCTCTTTCGAGCTTTCACTTTTGTTGTACTTCGATGTTTGTAATTATATAAAATAATTTTTAGTGCACTGTGGAAGCATAAGGCAAACAGCGTCTATAATTTCTATGTCACAAGATTGTTTAAGAACTGGCGATAAAGCTTTAGTACGCTTTAGATTTATAAAACATCCTGAATATATAAAACCAGGACAAAGAATGGTATTTAGAGAGGGACGTACAAAAGCAGTTGGCAATGTTTTAAAACTTATTCCATATTCAAATACTACTGCTATACAAATAAGTAGGTCTAATAAACCAAATAAATCCCAAAATCGGCAAGGGTCTTCCTTTGTGATGCAAGTATGTTATTAATTACTTACGATAAAAAAAGGAAATCGCATTTTTTATGGTAAATATGCATTTATTATATTTCCTTATATTAGTCACTGGATGCAACAGCAACAGATTCTTCGCTCGAGGGACAAGTATCGAAACAAGAAAATTTGTTACAAAAATCTGGTATGAATCAGAATAAAAAAAGTAGAGGTCGGAGAGGAGGACGACCTCATAATACTGCAAACAGTATTATTCAACCTTTGTCGGAACAGAATCCTCCTACAAAAGTGTAAACAGAGTTTCTGTACAAAATTCATATACATACATGTATATATACATACACTCTCTCCACATTTACAAGCTATTCTAAGATTCTCGGAAAATGAGAATTCAATTATCTAGTTTAGTTTATGGTTTCATTTATTGAAATTCAGATGAAAACTTATGAACGTTTTCAAGTAATATATATTTTTAATTAACGCCGAGAATGTTGAAGTATCTTATTTATATAAATACGTGGATTATTTTCATAGTTCTTTATATTATATATAAAACTATACTTAGGGGTCACTTATATGTGTCAAAAATAACATCTTTCTGCTACAACATAGAAAGAACCCCTGAATTAATACTTGTAACGCACATCGTGCTTTCAACCCTATTAGAGTACAAATTGTCTTTCACATTTTGACTAAATTATTAAAATTAAACCGTATAGTGCTTTTAAAACGTATAAGGAAAATATACATACATTGTTATTTATAAAGTGTTTTATTTTTATAAGCATCAATGTATCTTAAAAAAAATATATCAAACAAATATAATCTGTACAAAAAATATGAACAATCGTTTCCTTTAAAACAAATATCAAGTATCTGTATTATATCGGTCAGAGTTTTTCCGAAATATGGAAAATATATTCAGACGTTCTTTCTTTATGACATTATACATTTATTTTAAGTACAATTCACAAGAAGATAATCAGATTAATTTTGTTAAATAGCATAAACACTTTTATAACTTGCTTCTAAAGTATACAGCATAAGTTTGTGTGTTATAATATAATGTATTATGTATATACTATACCAATACTGTATTCAAAGTATAAAATAATAAAAAGTTTCTTAAAAAAATGTTTGTAAATTTAATTACGTTTGACATAATCAACATATTTTTATTATTTATTACCCGGAACGTAATAATTACAGATATATTTTCTGTACATTAGATATCTATTTCCTATAACATTAAAACACTTTTATTGTAGCTATTTTGGTGAATTCTTTTTAAGATTATCCTTTACTTCTTTTAAGTCCTTTTTAAATGTTTCAGCAATCTTTTTCAATAGTTGACCAAATTCCTGAGGATTCGTAATTCGAGATGTTCCATGCAAGGTACCTGTTTTGCATAACATATATACTACAAACTGTGCAGCTTTCCTGATTGGCCTTGATTCTGCCAATTTGTTGATCAAACGTTCGTTATTCATGAAGTACAAGAATAAAGATCGAAAAAAACGCATATTGATATGATGTGTTTTTCTTTAATTATAATTAAATTTATACTTATATTTTCGGAACTTCAAATGTGCACATATTACGATACTTTAATAAAAGTTCTCGTTTAAGACGAAGCTGTTTGCGAAGAGTTTCTAATTTTTGCAATTGTTCCTCTTTACTATATTCTATTCCTGGCAACCTTTTAATCTGAAATATATAAATACACTATTATACATAACAAATATTAATGCAATTGTATGTTAAATTAAGTATATATTAATTGAATTTTCAGTTTAAATTTAGTTTTTATTGCATATTCAACATATTATAATATCTTACCTGTGCCCTTGCAGAATCTAACTTTTTTTGTAGCTCTAATATCTTATGACTTGTATCCTGGGATTCTTTGGCCTTTTGTGTAGTATCATGTGGATCTTTCTCAACACTAAGAATAAATGGAACATGTGTATTGCACAATATCATTATTGCACAATAAGATTCTCAAGATCTAATATTAACTTATCAAGTTGATTACTTAAAATTTTTTATTCATTCTTATTCGAAATTTGTAGAACAAGTTAAAATAATATATTATGTAAAAAAAGAACTAAATATGCAGAACTACCACATTTCATTCGAACAGTGATTTCTAAGAAGAAATACATGTTGTCAGTGGTTAGATTTAATTTATAAATTTATGTAATCATAATCTTAATCTTCAACATGATAAATAAATTTGTCTTACTCAATTTGATTGCTTATAAATATTATTACTTTAATATCAAACAACAACGCATTCAAATGAGATTAATATCCTTCGCGGGAATAAAAATGTATACAATATACATATACAAAATGCCTATGTGTATCAGTAACAAAATACTTATGATAGTAAAAATTTGTACAAATATAGGTTATGCGTTGCAACGATTTTAATAATGATTTAGGAATATATTGAAATTGCATAATTATCTTAATTGTTAATTTATTAAATACACAAACCTACGAATTATTTCGTATATAAGTGGTAATATTTCAATTTCTAAATCATCAACTGTAAACTGCCCGCGTAGAGGGACCTCTTCTGATAATTCCGCTGACTCCATTACAATTTTTTAAACATCCACATTCAAATACTTGGTGACATATTATTGATGACATATATAAACTTCGGTCTATACTGTAAACTTATATTATTTCCTTCACAATTTTACCTTTCCTTTAATAACAAATCACTCGATATGAACAGACGAAATGAAAGTGTCCGTTCGCACTTCGCACGCCCACACTACTCCAATCGGCCAGTCACAGGTCACAGTCACAGAACCACACAGAACACAGACAGAAGACCACAGAAGAGAAGACTGCAGAAGACAGAACGACAGAACACAAACTACGCATGCCTTAGGCCTTAGACCATATAAACTTATAGACACGGCACAGACACAGATACACTTCCTTGAGGAAAAGATGAAGTAATTTGTGACGTCAGAAGCTGCTCGGGCACAATGCTGACTGATGCAGACCGCCCGGTCCTGGATTCTGCCCAGCAGATCGATTTCTGTTCTATACCTGCCGTTACGGGAGAACCGTACCGTTTCGTGCAGCTTGGAAGATGGTGGGAGCGCAGCGAGCCTATCATCACTCACTCCACTACTGCCCACTACTTGAACTGTTGAACTAATTAGGGCGATGATGCGCAGCGACGAACGAAAACTGATCTTCACGCGGTACGGTTCTCTCGTGACGGCAGGTGTATGCAAGCCTGACTAACTGGAATGTTCTTTATACTTTCTTAGTTATCTGCCACGAGTACTATACTACTATGTCACCTTTCCTTGGCAATTCTGATGCCCTCCTCTAACCCGTTTCTAAAAACTTCTTCCAAATCCGCAATAAACATGGTACATGTTTTATGTAATTATTTTAACTACTTTACTCAATCATACAATATTTTATTGTAAATTTTATTGCATAAATTGAAACAGGAAAGTAAATGAAAAAGTAAATTACTATACAGTATAATTATAAAATGTGCCTTGTTCTTTTTGTAGAGAGTAAGAATTAGTTCTCAGTGCCTACCAGCGTCTCCCATCATTCGAACTTATGAAAGAAACAGTGTGCGGCCCGCGGGCCGCCGCACCATGCCAGCTCTGGTTCTGGAGATAAAGTTACGTTAGAAGTAAAGAGTGGGAGAACCTGAAAACTCCCGAAGGAGGGAGTCGCGCAGCGACGGCGGGGAAGGAGTTTCCCGGCTCTGCTCTACATCAATATACTAAAGAATAAAGAAAGTATATGTAATATAAATGTTTGACAATTCAATAATTTGTGGCAGCCTTACCTAATAATACAACAGTATATTTTTCATATCTAAAATGCTTTGTACTATAGAATTTACAGAGCTTTGTGCAGAACTCTTATATCTATTTAGAAATTTTACGTAATTCGTTTGAAAGACGATCTCTGGATATTAACGATCTCTGAAGTCTTCGTTTTAGATATTTTAATTGAATTTTTAAGTATTTATTTTCCGTTTTTAACTTGACATTTTCTCGTTCCAATTTCATTTCACTAGGACTTTTCTTCAGGGAACTTTCGCCTAGTGCTACATAATTTGGAGCTGGTTCATCTTCCGCCCACTCCATTCCATCATCCTCATCATCTGAGAACGAGAATGACTGCTTTGTATAAACTCGCGTCGGCTTATTCACTTGCATCTCTATTTCTATTTCTTGTTCCTCTACTACAGGTCTTGTTTCTTGCCATTCTTCTTCTCTCGTCTCTTGCTGTTGTTGCTGCTGTTCTTCTATCCATGACTTTTTCCGTTGTTGCTGTTGTTCTTTTCCTGTCTCCTTCCGTTGTTGTTGTTGTTCTTCTATCCCTAGCTTTTTCCGTTGTTGCTGCTGTTCTTCTATCTCTAGCTTTATTCGTTGTTGCTGCTGTTCTTCTTTTCCTGGCTCTTTTCGTTGTTGCTGTTGTTCTTCTATCTCTAGCTTTTTCTGTTGTTGCTGCTGTTCTTCTTTTCCTGGCTCTTTCCGTCGTTGCTGCTGTTCTTTTCTCGTCTCTTGTGGATGTTGTTGCTGTTCTTCTTCTTCTCGTCCATTTTCCTTTTTTGTTTTTTCGTTCTCCTCAATGTTGTGGTCTCTCTTTTTTTGTTTTGCAGCCATAAATTCTTTTAATTTTTGTTTCCACATTTCTACCAGATGATCCGATGGTTCCGGTATTGCATTCCTTTTCAACTTTTTCCTTCCATTTGGATAAGACCTAAGGGGCGGTTTGAACGATTCGGGCGTAAAATGCTCCTCACATACACCTAAAGTGTGAAATTATTTGATACCACAGATGAATATAGCAAAGTGTATATCTTTTAATATCATTTAGCACGAGTATAAATGTCTTGCTTACCCATTCGTCTTAGAGTGGAACTGCTGTAATGTTTTAGAGCCGGATTACCTGTTAAAAGAGTAATAAACTTTGAAGTATGCCAATTTATACCTACTATTATATAACAAGTAAACTCCTTTCTGCCCGGCTTCACCCGAAATTTATATGAACAAAGTTAATCAATTAATTCATGACTCGGCAAGCAGAATACTGAAAATGAGCTAACGTTCAAAGTATTAAGAAATGCTTTGTCGTAACAATTGTAAATACATTCTACATCTTTGAGTATAGGGTGTCCCAGTATTAGGTAAAACTGTGGAGAGAGTGATTCCACACCATTTTGTACACAAAACTCTACTCAACTATAAATTCTAGATACAACAAGTTTTCTCGAGATGGCAATAGTTATTGAAGGAAGACTATATTTACAATTCTACATATGTATGTACTTACAAACTCTTGAAAGCCATTCGTCACAAAGAGGGTTGCCCTTTTTCGGGAAGCAATATAAGCTAACTTCTTGTCGATTGTTGCTGCACTCCACGTAGGCACAAATATCTATAAACGGAACTGATGGCTTCTTCTTGGACTCCATATTCTAGAAAAGTTGAAACAGATTGCAAAAAACGCTCAAGTTCACGGAAACGTTCCTAAAAAAGAATATAAAAAACAAGTATACAGGAACAAAACTTAAATATCAAAAATTGATGGAAAGCTTGTAGAAACTTGATCAGGAGTTAAGAAAATTATGTTAGTTATGAAAATTAGTTATCATTATACATGAGAAGTAGTTGAAAAGGTAATAATACAAATTGTTAGCCTTGCCTAAAATTAAACATTGGAATTGTTTGCCTATATTAAATATGTAATAATTTAAATATTGTATATCAGATAACTATTTTTATTATAGCTTACATTGATAGATGGGATGCTGGCTGAAGTATGTAATGTAGTCAATGTATGCAGTGCGATATAATGAATGTTATAATGTATGTTTGATATAAAAATCGAGATATCGTTATTGTCGTGTTTTTATTGATTATTTCTTCGTCTTCGTTACATCATGTACGCATAGTACGCATTTATTGTCCTGTATTTTTTTATTTGTTTTACCTCACATCAACTGCTACGATATTTATTATAAGTTATTGTATTTTCTTAAATATATTACGTTTATGTAATGCGCCAATTATGTTATTTTTCTAATTACATCAAAATTGTATCAAAACAAAAATAATTATATATTTCGCATTTTTATGATACATCATTCATAAATACTATTTATTTCTACAGTTATGAATGTATTGTCAGTATTGTCTCCAAATCGTAGCAAAAATGAAGTATACAAAATACTCGATTCTGATTACCAAACCTAAATTCATTCAACATCGAACGTGACACGAAAATGGTAATGGGGCTGTATTTGTAACAGACGTATGACAAATACACTGAATGATTGGTCCACTCCTATACCTTAACTGCGATACTATTGCAAAATAGTTCAATTAAACATTAGATTAAACATTTTGTTTTGGAAAAAGGACTTTTACCACTTTTTAGGTACTTAGATATAAGATATAACCCATAATGCGCCGCAACGCAGATAACCCAAAACAATAAAAGCATAACGCATAAAACTTAAGTTATCATAAATGCTTTATCATATTATGATGTGAGCCAGATACGTAAAGAAAATAATTCCTGTCTTACAGAAAAAATATTTATTTAAGCCGATATATTCTTTTGTAAGAAATGAATCTGATCCATTCTGATTCAAATAAAAAATACGTTGCTATTCGTATAATTGAGAATGTATGTTAGGCTCGTATTCTTCTCAATCTTTGATATCTCGATTTCTATATAGGAATACTATAGAATGGTTAAAAAATTGATTTATTTATGAAATATAAATTATACACAATGTGTAATATATTTCACTAACACAGCTGCTATAGAATCCTCTATGCTACTAAATAAATACAATGTATATACGCACAAGCTTACGTGTTTAGTACATTTTGTGAACATTGTATATTTCGAATATTTCTTTCATTGTGTCAATACGTACTGATTACTTACTGCTAAACTGAATACTATCCACGAACCATGCTACATCGGCGTATATATGCATGTAACGTTGGTCTTGTCCTAGCACAGAGAAAATTTCCTTTCCCGTCCTAACCTTAACGATACTGTCAAGTAAAGTAGGGTTTAGCTGACTGAAACTGAAGGCGGACAACATGTGTTCCCGCCAAATCCTTATAAAATGAAATATTATCGTGTAGCACGCCTCTCTGAATTTTTCTTGTAAAGCGCTATCTGACGCTATTATTAATAAAAAAATCCTATAATTTTTCATGAAAAAAACTATCTCGACTTTAAAATTGGCTTATTCCTTTAAATATTATATATTTATATCACCCCTCATACTAAATGATTTTTGTAAAAATATTTAATATTCTCAATTTCTTCCGAGATACTCTAGCCTAGCAAGTCCAGTTAAAATAGACACTCTGTATATTGTATATCATATGATATCACACGAGGGCTATTGTTCGACAAGTCCGTGCAAAGTTTGAGAGATGGCATTTTTGGTGCATATCAAGGTTATTTTTAATTTATGGCAACTCTTGAAGAAACACACGCTAACAGATCGATCTATATGTATTCAGTGTCGTCAGATGAGCAATAAGGCTTGTCTTCCCACTAAGTACACCTTCCCCTTCTGTAAAGCTATTTCTTCATGGTGGTCACAGCCAGTGCCAGTGCTGAGATATTGTGCAAGATTTCTAAAGTAAAGTAAAATTCTCGATAAAATGGGGTACTTACCTTGAACATCTCGTAAAATATCAGTCCTTTCCCGCCAATATAACTGCGTCAGCCTCAGCCTCAAATACCCCCCCCCCCCCCCCCCCCCCGCTACTAACCACACCCCGCACGAATTGCCTCGTCATCATAGATTGACATAGATGCTGTTACTGTTTTGGACGCGCATGCGCGAGAAATCTTGGCCAATATCTCAGCTCAGCACTGGTCAGTCACAGCCCGGTCGCGTGACTAATCCGGTACTGGCAGAGAGAGAGAGAGAGAGAGAGAGAGAGAGAAAATTTTTCCCCTCAATTCGAGTAAATTCGACTCTGAGTGCTGCCAGATCAACATGTGCGCTCCCACTAGGGTGGCTCTTATTTTCGACTTTTGAATTTCTTTTACGGCACTCCTAGGGTTGTTCTCCTGGATATTCTTTTGAAATTCGCATTTCTCCAGAAGATCATGTTTGTTTATCCGTATTGACTAAACACGAATTGTGTTCTCTATTGACTGAGTACGAAGTGAAAGGTATTGTGTCAAAAAATAAAATATTAAAAAATATTTCGTATTTAGTAAGAAACGATTACATAATTATAAAATATGTATGTATCGTTCAATTCTGCCACAATCTTAAAACTTTATCTTTTCCACCAGATGCAACACGCAATCCATCTGGAGACCAGTCCACAGCAAAAACTTCATCTGCATGACCAGGTAGATCTTGGCAAAGCTTCTTAGTCTTCATATTCCAAACTAAAACAAGAGACCCAATGTCAGTTTAAAATTAGAATTAGTATATTAATTATTTACAAAGAGAATTCACTAACCTTTCAATGTGGAATCTGCACTACCACTAACGAGTAAACGAGAATCTGCACTCCAAGCAATTGAATACACAGCTTGTACGTGACCCCTCAACGAAGCTATGTATTTTCCTGTATTAGATTCCCACAATTTTATAGATTTATCAAAAGAAGCTGATGCTATTATTCGGCCGTCTGGTGAAAATTTGACATCGTTTATCAATTGCTGATGGCCAGTCATTCTTGCTGGAATAATCCACAGATAAATATACATTACTACATTAATAGTAGATTTATGATCACATTTATCAAGTATTATAATAAATAATACCTATAGGTTTTGTTTCCTTTTCTGGTTTCCAAAGGAATAGTGTGAAATCATCAGAACCAGATACAAGTATATCTTCATTGAAACTATCGTATTGCTTTTTTGCATACTCTAATACATTTTCTGTTTTATCTATGTGCTTTCCCAAATGGAATGGACCAGTTCTAAGTACATAGTCTACATTCAAAGCTAATGTATTCACCCAATGTGCATGACCCATTAAAGTCCTACATAGAATTCCCTAGACATATTACACCTCAATTTTTATTGGCAAATTTGGAAATAAAATAAGGTGATACGTGCAAAACTTACATCTTCAGCCCTCCATACTTTAATGGTTCTATCTTGAGATGCAGAGTAGATAAGACCTCTTCCACCCCACTTGACACATGTTACACTTTTGGTATGACCCGAAAGTACACGAACAATTTGAGAACGTACAGTATCCCATATTCTTACATCACCATCCTTAGAAGCACTAACTAAATATTGACATTCTGGATTTCTGTGATATGGTTCCCAACACAAAGAAGTGACCCACATTTTATGACTTGACATTGGTCTTCCTAGAAGTTCATATAATCTAATATATTATGAATGATCTGTATTACGAAAAGTATTATATTTAGTATTTTTACCTATTTGTTGGCCTGTTTTTGGATCCCATAATATAATTGATCCATTTTTACACGCAGAAGCAAGCTTCCTCCCACATGGTGACCATGATATACACAAAACCCAATTTCTATGACTTTCACAAGTGAAATGAGGTGTTTGTGTATAAATGTCCCAAAATCTGACTGTAGTATCTCCAGAGCCACTAGCTAAACCAGATCCATCTGGAGAAAATGCAACTGATATCACGGCTTCTTTGTGACCTAGGAAGTCAAAAATGTTGTGGTTAGTTTAAATAATTTATATTCGGAAAACAGCCTACAATGTAGCAATAAATAAATTGTAATATTGAGTTGGACAGAAAATTCGTAGCTTCATAGCTCAGATTCTCTAATAATCAATAGGTTGAGAGCACACACGAGTAAAACACTATAATTAAACATAAACAAACATCTAAATAACTTACCCTCCAATGATCCAGTACAACGGGTAACTGCTCTAACTTTGAAAATTGCTTGTGGTTGATATATAATTTCAACCACATCTTCACTAATGCTAAAGTTTTCATTGATATTTTTTTCTAAAGTGTCTGTAATCTCTACATCATTCACATAAAATGCAAAAGGCACTGGCTCTTCATTTTGTAAGAGAGCATTACAGATTGCTTGCAATTTGTCGATAGAAATATTTATAGGCAAATCTAACAAACCACCTCGTAATATTTCACCAGCATCAGATTTAAAACGAGACAGAATTCGTTTGGTTTCTATCAGTTCTGAAGGAGTATCACCACTATTTCGTTTATCCTCATTTTCTTCGTCGAGCTTTCTTTTATTCATTTTCATAGATACAATTATTAGATATTTGATTAAATAACATTAACAGCACTAAGCTATATTGACTTATTATTTTTCAGATGTACCACATATACATTTACTGTAATAAATAATCTCTGGTAAAATGTACATATCGTAATATGTACTTTCGAAAAGCTCAATATTCACTGTCACGTGTAAACATATTACGTTTTTGAGGTTATGATTATTTGAATACTAACGCCACCTTCTCATATTCTTACAACTTACAACGCTAATCATAAATTTCCCTCTAAAAGGAATGTAGAGTAGTATGATAGTCTTGTGTAATCATTGTTTGTGGAATTAAATGTACATTATCAAATGTAGTAATAAAATGGCGAGTTAGTGTGTTGACGTTCATTTTAACGTTCTTTTTAGAGTGAGTGTAGGAAGATTTCTTAATTGAATTAATAACATAAGATCTATGTAAGTCTGTATATAAAATATCTGCCTTGTTAACGTGCCATGAACTCAATTGATTCGATGACTGAACCTGTCCAAAATATTTCTACATTCACCGATGGAGACCATAATTGCACTGCTATTGATAACACTACCGGAAAACCTTGCGGTGAAATAGAAAGCCTAAAAATTATCGATGAGTTTCAAAAATTATACGAGAATCGCATTGACAATGTTGATCGAGAAATCGGCAATGAATTTGACCGTGTCTTTGTACGTAGACTCACTCACTCTTACTGTATTTGTTTACTGGTTCACTTTCATTGTGTTGTTTCAAACAGACTTTAAATATAACAATAATCCCAAATTTTTTTTAGATGAAATTGGAAATTTCGAAAGAATGGATCAAGAATTTAAGAGAGCAAAATGTTATGTTGGTACAGATTGTGGAAGATTTGGAGCAGGCTGCATGCAACAGAGTAAAATTGTTAGAACAGAAATTAAAACAAACGTCTATGATAGTGTCTGAAAATTTAACAAAATCAGGTTATACAGAACAGGTAAATCAAACGAAATTTTTATTAAATGAAGAAAAAAAAGGTAACAAATATAGCTTAAAAGTATTCTTTCTCATAGACTATAAATACACTTACAAATCGTGTAAGTAGTTTGCAAAAGGAAGAGGAACATATGCGCCAGAGGATAAAGATTTTGCAAAATGATATTAAAGGATTATTGGAATTGATAAGACGCGCGTCGCAAGACAACTGTTGGAATGCAGATGGTTTGAAGTTTATAGAAATTCAACCTGCCGATATACCTGCTCCTCTTAAGTAAGTTCTCGTTGTTATTTAAATTATGTTCAATTATGAAAAGATTAGAAAATAATTTTCTTTTTGCATCTTTATAGCTGTTCATGTGGCCAGGTAAATATAAATTTAGATGGTGATAAAAAACATAAACTTATAATAACAGTTAGTCACAGTCTTCTGAATAACTCGAATTACCAATTACATAAGAATATTTCTATGATACACTCTTCATATTCAACATCTCTTTAAACTTGGATTTTTATTGTATATGTAACCGATACACATATATTGTTTGTCTTACATTTTGGTTTCCTGCACTCCTCTTAGAAAAATTTCTTGTTAATGTTTCTATGCAAAATAAACGGTGGGTATATGCAATGCTTATAGAAAGATTGTTGTTTTTCTTCTACTTGCTCTTTTAATGATAGTCATAATAATAGTCTTTAATGACAGTGATAATTCGAAATTAATACTGGAATTCTAAAATTAGGAAGAAACAAGCCAGAAAAGGATACAGTCTTTGAAATTGCAAATTGAACAGCTTCAAGGAAATGAAAGAAGAATGATTGCGTAAGTATTAAAGGGAAGATGTCTTCTAGGGTTAACTATAAATTGGTCAAATAGCTTGTGAATTTAGTCTAATAGATGACAATTACACATGGTACTATACTATACACTATACATAATCCACCAAATGGTTTTAAATGTCTCTAGGTGTCAAAGAGAGTTGGAAGAAAAATTAGTTGATCTCACTGAGAAATTAGAAACCAAAGAGGATACCATTAAAAAATATTTGACTCAAAATGAAAACCTTACTGATAATCTTAAAAAATTTACTCACATTGGAAATCAAACTACCAGTAATTCAATTTTAAAAAATGATCAACAAACTTCTGATGTAAGTAAATTTATAAATATAATATCATATTTATATATATATGAAAAATTTAAGTGAAACCAAAATGGTTAATAAAAATATGAAATACCTTGTAACAAGGCAATCGTGTTGAATTTTTCTGTTGAATGTATGTATACAATAACAAATTGTTTTTACATCTTCCGTTGCTGTTCAGATTGTGTTAGTAGCCGATATTGTGGAAAAAATGTTCATTGAGAAAGATCTTGAAACGAGAAACTTGCAACAACGTTTACAAATTGCTGAGTCAGCTTTGGAAGTAGTAACTCGCGATACCAATACAAACGTAAATAATTTAAAAATACAATTGAATGAAAAATGCAGGCAAATTCAAGAAATAAAGCAGCAGATGTCTAATACACAGAAAGTTTGTGTTACTTACTTGCATGTGCACCTTCTTTCCATGTATAATTATTTGAATATAATTTTAATTGTATCGGCTAATAGGAATTGCTAAAAAAACAAGATACATTGACAGCAGAAGTAATAGAAAACAATAAAGTAGTAACATCTTTGCAAAAGCAAATAGTTACATTACAAGAACAATGTTACAATGCAAACATACAAATTCAATTTAAAGAGGATGTCATTAAAGAAATGCGAAAGAAGCTAAAACGAGCAATGAACAAGGTATAATTAATGTACCTAATTACTTCTTTATTTCTTTGGAAATAAAAGTAATACTTCTTGTTTCCAGTGTTTGTACTCCACTGTATCCTCTTGCATTCATAATTATCATAATCATAATACACTCAATACTGACACTAAGGAAATGGAATCAATTCATAAGTTTTATGAAAAGCCCTATGCATCATCAGGTTTCTGTGGATCTCTAAATCATAACAATTACATTTCCTTTTTACAAAATTGTATTGAGAATAACATAAATGGCAAAAAAGAAACAGAAAGTTTACCTACGATGAAAAGTAGCAATTTAAAAAGCTTATTGATAAGAACAATGAGTTCTCAAAATAAAATTGATGTGTATAAACATTTCCACAATATTGACAGGAAGATCTTAAAATACATAAAAAGATTACCTACGCTCAACAAAAATAAGTAGATGATTCTATCTACATTAAATATTTATTAAATACTTCCTAATTGTGTAAAATTATACAAAATAGATAAAGTACAATAAATGTGTGGTAAATAGAGAAATTGTATGCAGAGACTAAGAGTTTTTGATGGTAACTTCTATATCAACATGATTGCCTTTTTCTTCAATTTTCTATTATATTATATTAGTAATAGAATTTAATGTGTAAATAAGGAAATATATATCATGTATTCTAACATAATTTTAGGCACCACGTGTTACACCAACTGCTTACATTGGTACAGTTACTTGTCAAGAGGTAAGTTAAATAAAATTGATAATAAAGGTTTACTAGACTAAATACTATTCACTATGTATTTAATTTTTTAGAATCAAGTAATATCATACTTAACTAAGGTAAAATCGTTAATGGAACAAGACGAGCAAAATATTGTTAAACTAAAAGTAGAACTGGAGAAAGCTATGGAAAAATTATGCTGCAAAAACAACGAAGTTCGTACACACTATTGCTTTCATTTATATAACGATATCGAGTCTTTATCAATTCTTATTTTATTAATTAAAATATTTAACTAATTAATTAATATTAAACACACTTCTTTTATATTTACTTGATACATGTTTTACATATTTTACTTATGCATAAAAAAGAATTTTTGTGAGAAAACGTATTATTATTATTAATAAACATTTTTCAGTTTTCTGTACTATCGCAAAGAAATCACCAGAAGAATAATTGAATTTAATAAGGAATTCCTGCTTTTATAAAAGAAAATTTAATCAATTCCAGCAACATTACATGTTAATATATTTTTTTGATTGTAACAAAATATACGGAAATAAATATTTTGTGTAGTTAGAATGCATGAAAAATGTTTATCAATAACGAACTAAGAAAGATACCCATTATGTATATATATTTCTTGCTTTTAATTATACAGGACATAAACATACAATATGAACTAAGACAAAACATTGACTATATACAAAAAATATGTCCCGAAAAGAAGGAATTGATTGCTATTATTACTTCTATTATAGTATGTATATTTCTTTAAAGATTTTATGAAAGAATACAGCTATAGAATTATTTAATATTTATACAAATTTTCTTTGTTTTATTAATTTAGCTAAAATTGGAAAACAATAACTCACTTTACATAGGTAGTGAAAGTTTACCTGTAAGTATAGTTCACATTTTATTAAATAACATAATTACTAAATGGTATAGAAATGTTAATTATGTATATTCTAGACGTATGCAGACGCAAATCAGCAATTTAAGTTAATGGATATAATGAGGGCAAGGACTGTCGAGACACAAGTTACTACAGATAATATTCAGGATGAAATGGCAATAATTGCCTCTATTTTCAAATCTAAACACCAAAAAGTAAGAGTTTGTTTTGATAAATATGTGTATATTTATATATCCACGATACTTATTAATTATATAAAATATTTACAGTATGTCAACTTAAACGAAGAAGTTATTGATGTAAAAAATCAATTAATAAGAAATCGAGAGAAAATAATAGAAATACTAAATACATTGCACTTGCAAGTAAGAGACATCAGTATCCAACATTTCCATATTTTTATTTCACCCAGTTAATTTCCATTCGTTTTGTGCAGGAAGAAGAAAAAACAAGACATCATGAAAGAATTACGTCAGGAGAATTCAAATTAAAAAGCATTAAAGATGAAATGAATCATGCCCAAGTCCGATTATCAATACATTTAAAAGAAATGGACAATAATATGCAGGTATAATTGATTTTCACCAATTTCATTATGTATATATTATATTATATTAGTATAATTTCATGTTTATCTTTTGTTGATATTTAAATTTCAGGAAGGCATTATGTCTAGTTATTCGGAAGTGTCTTTATGCAATGATCTGGTATGTTCAGTCATAAAGGAAATAGAACAAACATCCAACAGTCTACAAGTATTCCAAACTCAAGTAACTTATTTATATTTTTGATTAAGAAGTATTATATTGAAAATAAGGAATTAATATAATAATATCATTTATATGTATAATTTTTTAAGGAATGCTGTGCTACTTTAAACATGGAAACAGTAGCGCACCAACTTTGTGAAGTAGAATCTTGCATCGTAAGACTACAGAAAAAAATGAATGAAGCAGTTAGTATATCTGTTATTAAAGTATCTTATATGTAGTTCTAGTGATTTTTGTACAACACTGACGTAATATAAGCTCATATGTTTTTCGAACAAAATTGAAAAACATTTTGAATTGAAAAATTTTCAAATATTCTAAGGTATATTTCGGCATTATAGCTTTCAGAACACGATATAACAGAAACAACACTCTGCCAAAAACAGGACAAATTACGAACACTGAAAGAAGAATCAGATGTAGTTCACTCAAAAATACAACATAAATCAGAAACATGTTTTAACTCTAAAGAACAGGTAATTATTTACAATTCACATTAAATATGCAATAATATGATACTTACTAATTATATCAAATATATTTATTTTTATTTTGGTTAAAATGTAGGCGTGTGACAGTAATGGTGCAGAATCTCAGCGATATACTCAGGTATTCCGTGGTTATACTGCATATACTATATGTATACTACATACCATATTTTATGTTTTCACAAAATTTATTAGTTTTATAATTTATTACTGAATCATTTTAGACATGGAATGAAATATTACAAACCAAACAGGATTTACACAAATTAAAGAAAGGACATGACGAGTTAAAATACAAAATGTCGCAAGTGAGATATCATTTTCTACCATTTATTATATAAGTGAGTATTGTGTGTGTGTTTATTTACAACTAATTTTTATAGAAAACAATTCACACAGAATGCGATGATAAGTGTGTATGGAAGTGCAGAGTCACCGATTTACAAGGACAAGTTCAAATATTACAACATGAGGTATTTGAGAATAAAATGAAATGTTTATGAATATAATAATTCTACTTCTACTTCGTTATTTTTTCTATACACGTAATTATTAGGTAAAGTGCAAGCAAGAAGGGAATGAATTTTTAAAAAGTAGTATTGCATCGATGGAGGAGGAACTTCGTTCTGCGCGAACACAAGCAGAAAACTATAAACTATCTCACTCTGTGGACAGCATAGAATTGAAGAAAAAGATCATACAATTAGAAAATACAGTATATAATTATTACTTAAACTTAAAAATACTTATTACAAAACATGCAAATATTGATATAAATTAAATTACAGCTTAAATTACAAGAAGAAAGGGAATGCACACTACGGCAACAGTTAAGTGAAAATGAAGCAGAACTCAACAAATCAAAAGAATTTCTGAGTTCCTTTGTAAGTTCGGTTTAAAATTATAATACACTTTTGCTTGACGTATCAAACACTAATATTTTTTTATTTAACATTAAGAACAACGAACGCAGTATCGAAGAAGCACTGTTGCGATGTAGTTGTAACCAGTTTAAACATGATGCAATGGTAAATGGCATATCAATTCTTATATTTGACATGTAAATCTTAATATTTTTGTTGTGACAAATTTGTTTATACTTTATAGACTGCATCTCAATTATTTAAAACCCTGGAAAATACCATAAGATCTACCAAACGTGATATACAGGACCTTAAGACAGAATATAAACAATTGGTTTGTATAAAGTTGTTAAAGAAAATATACAATGAGTTTACAACATTTTAAGTTTCATACATAGCTTGTCACAATTATAAATCGTATATTTGCAGATTTATGAAGATAAATCTAATTTCTGTTCATCCGCAAGACTGCTTATGAATCTAGTAGACAAATTACAAAAATGTGAAGATGAACTAGACAATTGTTCTCAAGAAATTGAAAGACTTCAAAATGCTTTTCATTCCAAAAATAAACTTGTAAGTATAATTTATTCGAGTATAAAAAAAATGTTAACCCGTAATCACAGGCACATAAATATTATTTTCGTATTGACATCGTTGTGTCGATTTTTTCAACTAATACTTTTTTCACCCTACTTATCATTTTGTTTATGAAATAAATATACTATAATTATATATTAATAGTGAATTATTTTACAGCGAGGCTAATTAAATTTATATATTTATAAATTTTACAAAACAGTAGCTTCTGTAAATTTGTAGAATTGTTTAAAAATTTCTGAGAAAAAGCCAATTACAAAAATGATTAGATTTAATATGAACTATAAACACAACTTTGAACACCATCATGTGATGCTAAAAAAAGAAATAGTTGTGGATATTCTATAGAAATTATAGAAGCCCTAATTTTTTTGCACTACACAATTTTTAAAGAACAGTAAACATCTATCTGTTTTGAATATAAACATATAACTCCAATTATTACAACCATAAGAAAGTAAGAAATATATAGTCGGTTAAGCATATTATAGAAAGAGAGGTAAAGCAATGAGAGTTTTATAGATCACATACCTGTGGTTACGGATTAAGGTTCTTTTGACCCAATTTTGAAGGAAAATTGTTGTAACAAAGCGAAATTGTCCCTGTAGATAGAAGATCGAGATAAAATGATCACAATTCAAAAGGAAGCGATTGCTATGACACAGTCTGAAATAAAGGAGCTTCATCAGAAACTGCAAGACAAGGTATGTTAAAAAGTTTAATATAACTTAGGTAACTTGCAAACGTTCTTTAATTTTCTGATAGCACTGTCCAACTAATTTAAACTTTATTTCAACTAATTAATCATCATCTTATCAAATTTTTCGTTTGAGAAACAAATCGATTTTTCAAGAACTATGGCATTGCGTGAAAGTTGAACACGCCAGAAAGTTTAATCTAATTACAAAATACAAGTTATTAAGTTACGTTCGCGATTTTGAATTGTTGTACATGACTATAAAAGTTTAAAAAAGGGCTGACCTAAGTATTTTTTACGCATTAATTTTCTACATTTACATTTAATTGTTTATCTAATATGCATTCGCTACACAGTGTCTAAGTGTATAAATAATCCTGAAAAATAATCATGCTGGGAAATTAGTGCACAGTATCTTACCATGACTGCCGTCGTTATTCATTTACTCCGATTTGTTATTGCCGAAACTATATACATTTGAATATTGAAATTTTTAAACTATTTCTCCCCATACATAACAAAATGAGTTTAAATGATTTGTACGACAATAATTTTTTGCGACATTATGATATTACAGAAAATTCTATCTTACAATAATTTTGCGTTAGATAGAAGAAAAGACTCTTTGTTATCTTTTAAGACTAGATTGAACCTTCTCGCGTGTTTAGTGTTCATACAATACTTCATTTTCCAAAAAACTGCGTGTTTTTATAAGAACTCATGTTTGTTTATAAACTGACCGCGTTAGAGCCATTCTGCCTCGGATTCCTGTTTCGATCGAAAAAATGTATAAGGCACGCGCGATTGATATTACAGAATAATCTCGTATTGGACAGTGTAATGTGTGCTTGTATGTAAGAAACAAGTAAGTTATTTTTATGAGTGTTATTGTATATACGATTACATCTGTACACGTAATCAGTAATAGAGTTTTGATAGTGTGCAAATTTTATTACGAGTATATATTTAAATATTGTGTAATCAAGAATCTATAATTAATCAACAAGAATGTGAAAATATTGACAAGACTCAATGTAAAGGTGTGTACAAATGAAAATCATAAGACAACATTTAAAATATTCTTCGTAGATCGACAATCAAGATCAAATACTTTCCCAGTACGAAAATGAGAAGAAGCAACTATTGAAGCAGGTATTTATAGATACATATTTTTTATTAATCTCATAGTTACCTGTGATTTCTTATTTCAATCATAATTGTTATACACTTATCTTAATGTTTACTGTTGTGATAACAACGTATGTTAACACATTCACAGCCAAGGTAACAACATACATTTTCCTCTGAAATTTAGTATGAATCACAGGTAATACTGGCCACTTGTGTCTCATCTGAGAATATAAACATACTTTTTCAATCACACATCCAAACAAGCAATAAGCATATTTTATAAACAAATAAAACTTCTTATTTCTGGGCTATCTTTAGCTTTATAGTAGTGCTGCTTTATTCAGTCTTACAGTTACAAATTGGATTTGTTAGTTAGACAATATCCTGTCTTTACAAAACTCCCTCTCCTACTCTATTATTACCCTATTTATTGCACCCTTTTCTATTATCGATTTTCTTATCTTTTAATGCGATAAATTCTTTTGCAATTGTTTACTGAATATTTTTAATTTTCTTACACTATTTAATCAAACGTATGCACTTTCTTGCTAGTGTACTTAAGTAATTCGATTTTCTTTCTCTAGATTGTCTTCATCAATTACTGTTTTAATTTATCCTTCATCATGTTTATTTGTATGCATAAAGTAAATATGTTTATCAACTTTCATAACTGTATGTTATTAAAAATTCATCTAACACAGTGCCTGCTCAACTTAAATGATACAAAATGTATTTTCAACACAATAATCGGAAGTCCCTTCATTTTTCAGAATGAGCTTCAAAGTCAAACTATAGGGCATTTGCAAAATGCTGTAGTAGAAGCTAAAAGATGTATAGACCAAATGGGACACAAAACTATGAGTGACGTGAGTGATCAGTGGTCAACAATTTCATCTTCCATGTATAGTCATGGGAATGTGCATGATGTTTGAATTGTAAATGTTAAATATGTGCAATTTACGTTCAAACTAGTTTACATGGATAGCAAGTTTTTTGCAATGAAAAAGTAATCGTTAGTCGAAAGTTTGAGCTTCAAATATCTTATTTCATTTATTTTGGTAATTGAAAAAAAATTGTTTAGCAATAAATGTAATTATTCTTACTTGACAGAAGTAATAAGTTCCTATTACAATGGAATATGAAAAATCAAATTAAGCAATATATAGTACAGAGCTTTATGTATAATATATTTATATATTATATAATGTATCGGTAAATATTATTAGTCTCAATTTTGTACATATTGTTGACCTGAAAGTAGAGATACATGAATTTATATTTCTATATACATAAAAAAAAGTGTAATCTGCTATAGTAGCTGTATGTAATTTATTAACAAAGATTGTTAATATTTATTGTTGTAATAAATAATTCAATAAGTAACATGCATGTATTGTGTTCCACGTTTTTATATTAACATATATTGTCCTTCCTGTATTCCAAACGCAGTGTGTATACTTTCGAGTTATTCCTGGTGAACAATAATGTAGGTAAACTGAAGTTTATATTTGAAATGTTGTATGATGTGAAGTCGTTTGTTTATATTTAAGAATTGTTTAACAGAAACGCAAATAAATCACGATTTACAGCTTCAAGAAAAATGTGAAAGTACTCGTTTATTGACAGTGTGCATAGAAGAAACTCAAAGTCAATACAATGAATGCTTTGCTGAGGTATGTTAAATTCCTTTTGACTTTCTATTACTCTTTATATATAATAAAGCTTTTATATTTATCCAAAGGCTGCCAAGCAAGAGAAATTATTGGAATTACAAAGGGAAGCAATTAATGAACTTCAACAAAAAATTTCTTACATGGAACACAATAGTCACTTAACTATTACTTCTATCCATACTATGCATTTTTCTATTTTAAAATCTATACAGGTAGACAAAATAAGATTATTATTTAAACGCATATTTTCAGTTAATAAAAAAATATACTTTTCACAAATGTGTTTTATTGTATATTAATGATTTAGATGTAATTAGCAAAATAAATATAGGCTAATATAAAATGTTTATGATCTTAAAAGATATTAATGATTACTAATTATTGCAATTTAGGAACAACTAGAAACTCGTGTGAACGATATACAAGCTTTGAAGCACAAGGTACGATAAAGTATTAATAATTATTATGAATAAAAGGCGGAAATTTCTTTACAATTTATTTGTATCCAAAGACGAGTAAATTTTATTTTAAATAGGTCGATACTTTGGTACAATCAAACTGTTGTTCAGAAAATAAGCATTTAAATATGGCAAAATGGTGGCAAGAAGTGGAAGGAAAACTACAAGAAATGAGGTAACAAAACAAAATTTGGTGATGGTATAGATATTTGTAAGTATTGAAGCATCATTTCCTCTATAATTGTTTCAGAAGATTAGTCTCGAAATGTGCACAGAAAGCAAAAATGAATGAAGACAAAGAATGCCAGTGCAAAATAGAAGTTGCAGACAAAAGTTGCACCACACAAGATGTAATTAATTTCAACAATACAACGTGTAATGACATAGTACAATTTAAGAGCTACTTAGATGAACATGAGTTACAGTCAGAAATAGATACTTTAATTAGAGAAAATGAAGATATGAAAAGGCAATTAGAAAAGTATAAATTAGATTTTGATATAATTGACAAGGAATTGAAAATAGAGAGAGAAAATGAAAGTTATGCTCAACAAATTTCATTTGAATTACAAAAAATGAGAGACACAGAGTGTTGTCTACGTTATGAAAATGAACAACTGAAAACTGATTTGAAGAAGAGCACAAGCAAAGCAGAAGATTTATTGGAAAAAATGCAACTCTTTAAAGATAATGATATAAAATTTGAAAAATTACTTAAAAAGTTGGAAGATAAACAAACACAAGTACGTATAAATATATATGAACACTATTAACATTTTATATTATAGATGCTTCAATAAATTAATTCTAAATTTGTAGATTAATAATTTTTATAAACAAGTCAAAAATAATGAAATTATTATGAAGAGACAAACTGAAACCATTGAAGAACTTGAGAAAAAATTACTCAGAGGTAATGTCCAGATTCAAGGGTATTTAACTGAGTTAAATGATGCAGAAGAAGAAATGTCAACTCTGCACGATAGAATACAGTCTTTGAAAAACATGCTGATAGAAAAGTCAAACGATATGACTAAGCTGCAAGCAGATTATGAAATTCTAAAGGTATCCTAAAATATTTTTAAAAGACCAAAATATTTAATGTTTAATTCAAGACTTATGTAAATATACTTTTGCAAAAGTCAAACATGTTTTTACGATATAATAATCTATATTTCAGAACGACAATACTATATTAAAGATGGAGAACAATGCATTTGAGAATAAATCAAAAGAAGATGTTTGTGTGTTGAAAAATAAGGTACAAAGTTTTTAAGATAAACATAATATTTAGTACTAAATAAATTATATTATATTTGTTTCAGTTCAAAGAAATTCAGAAGAAATTATGCTGTACTGAAATGAATTATCGCAGAGTCACAGAGGATTTCCACGAGGCACAACAACAATTAGTCCAAATGACAAAACGTGAGGCAGATTTACAAGAATATTTAACAAACATGGTAATTATCATTCATATCTTATATATTGGCCAAGTTAAATCTGTAATGCTATTATGTAATTACTTTAATGTTTATTTATTACTCTAGGAAAAGGAGTATTGCTTAAAAATATCAAATATGGAAAATGAAAAAGCTAATCTTACAGATTGTTTAAATAAATTTAAGGATGAGTTAGAGAATGTTCAAGGAAATTATTTATCAAAAACTGGTGATCATTGTAAACTACAAGACATTTGTAAATCCTATGCAGAACAATTAGATATTTTGCAACAACAAGTTAAATAAATTAAATTAATTTTCTAATGTAAGGATTTTAATATATATAATATAATAATTCATTCTATTTGTTGTATTTCTAGGTTGAAAAAGAACAAGAACAATTGAAAGAATGCATGGAAGAAAATTGTCTTCTCATTAAAGAGAAGACTATGGTGGAACAAAATAATTGTGAAATTATTTCTGAATTACAAGAAACTCACAAATCATTATTAGAACTCAGAAAGGAATGTCAGCTGAAAAATAAATCTCTTGCTTGTATATCAGCAGAATTAACCGAAACAGCGAAAAGTAGATCAGAACTTTGTAATCAATCTCAATACATTGTTTCCTGCATTCGTATTTGGATGGTAGAACAACGAGATTATGTTAATAAACTCAGTTCCAAATTGAAGTGTCAGCAACAACAATTACGAGAACTTGAATTTGAGAAAAAGTAAGTATTTTTGTCATCTCTTATTACAAATGTTATCTAAATCATAAAATCTGTACAAAATTTTAGAGCCTTCAATCTCTTAAAAACACTTTGAACATTTTATTGCAGAGCTCTCTTAGATGAAACGAAGAAGTTGAAACGCAGTAATCATTTATTAATTCAAAGATTTAAACGAATGAATCGATACAATGGAAAGAATATTAAAAATGTGTGTATCGGATGCCATATGTTACCTTCAGCTGCTGCACAAAATCCTGACACAGTAATTTCCACAAATTCAAAATATCTGTTTCTTCAGAAAGTTAGTAAATTTCAAGCATTACTTTTCATAAATTTCAATTTTTAATGCTTCTCTTTATTTAGAAATTGAATCCTACTAAGGCAACACGACGTGTTTCAACATGTGGCAATACTTGGTGGTTTCCTAAAATGAAATATTTGACAAACGAGCTTCGAAAGAGTAACATAGAATATGAAGAAAATTTCTGTAACAGAGGAAATTCTGATTCAGCATTGGAAGAAAGTCGTGATTGTGGTTATCAATCGTCCGCCAGCAAATGAGAATATTACAAAGCATTTTGTCTAATAGAATTAAAATAATTATCTTTTTATCGCTACTACCCTCGAAGTTTCTAATCTGGTGTAGTACTTTTTGTATTATGATTTCTATTATTAATCATACCTATGAATGAATCATATATACATTATATAGATGGAATAGGTTATTCATTCTTATAATTGATTTTCATCCATCGAACTCAATGCATTATCCAAGTTTATAGTAAAGTAATAAATTTCATGACATGAGATATGTAGTAATACAAAATTTTCCATAAACACTTCATGAAATACTTTAAACACATGCTTGCATTCTGCTATAGAAAGAACTTCTATACTGTTTGGAGGATTCTGAAACAAAATATCGCCACATATTTCAAACAGTTATGCCATAAATAATCGTCTTTTAAAAACTTATAGCAATATTATAAAAAGAGGTACGAACTAGCACAGCATGCAACAAAATGCTTTCATGAAAAAACTGAGAAACTTCTTCAGCTGTACATCTCGGGTTGGAAAGAAAAAATAAATGCGTTAAATGGACAACTCCCAATACTACTGAAACACTTTTCTCTGTGAAAGAATACAATCTAAAACATAATTAATGTACGTTCATTTCTAATCATCGACCAAACAATATTATATTAATACACTAACAATAATGTATACCTCACAAACTTAAAAAATTCCCACAGTACTGTGACAAGAATGCGGTTGCATTTTTCTTTATACATATACAAGAATACTTTTTCTAAAAAAAAAAAACACTGTATTCGTAACGTAATTAATAATATTTATAAAACATTGAAATATATTTGTAGCTGTTTACCAAAGAAAAACATTCCCTCATTTCTCTGACATTTCTTCAAGTAACTTATATCTTGTTCTGTAAAATACTTCCAAATGCAAACTTTTGGGGATGACTTTATAATGCACCGATCATAAACTGGATTTTTTGGACGAACCCATGGTCCACATAAATCGTCATAATTTACATTTGATTCAATATGAATTTCTGAACAGGCTTTCCGCGAAATTGGTATTCGAGTGCTTGTTATTATGCGTTCTGATAGAGTTAATGATTTAATATTAATTATTGAATTCAAATTATCTGCTGTATTATAATCATCTTTTATCATAAAGTTAGTCGACATAGTTCGCAATTACTACGTTTCTGATGTAAACAAGAGTAGCTATTATATATTAGATAATAATTGAGCAACCGTTGCAGATATATATATATACATATATAGATGTCAGACTTTAAAATTCAAATTCGAGAAACAATTGTAATCAATAATGTCACCATATGTTGGTAATATGTACACGTTGGTAAATATGAATTAAATTTCTTTTAATTTTAAGGATCTTTAGGTAAATGAAGTTATTTGACATAATTAAATTGATAGTTGAATTTACTCGCACGTAAATAATAACAGGCTTATTTATAAAATGATAAATACTTTTGGATGATAGTGAACGGTGAATGTGACGAAACCGATAATAATATTCACAAGTTTATTCTCTTGCTTGTGTAATCATTTATAATTTATCATGAATTATCGAATAAAATTAATATACAATATATTTCGGAGCAAAAATTTGTTATACATGTTTACAAACTAAGAAAGTAAATACATAGGTAGTTAGCAGCAGGAATGGCCTACTATCTTACAAGATGTTTTGCGTGCCAAAAATTCATCGTACATTGTATATTTTAAATGTATATTATTACTAATATTAATATTATTATTATTATTAATAATCAATTTACCATTAATATTATCATTATTACTTATTACCATTAACATTACTTATATAAATCATATTAATTATATATGATTTATAGTATAATCGTATTTATATATTTATATATATATATATATATTTATATTTATAACGAACACCGCCCATTACTACTAGAATTACAAATGGGAGTTTCACCAAATCTCTTTCTCTCTCTCGCTCACTTTTTCTCTCTTTCTCACTTTCTCTCGCTCGCTCTTTCTCTCTCTCTCTCTCGCTCGCTCGCTCACTTTCTCTCTCTCTCTCTCTCCCTTCCTTTTTTTCGATAGATCTGATACTCAAAATAGATGATATATCTTCGAATGAAACGTGATACACGCATTTTTCTAAATTAATCACTCAGGCAAAATGTTCGTCCTGCATAGTTCACCTCCCATTCCATAATAGTGGCATTTTTCCATCGTTTTACGTTCCATTCAAATTCAATGCGGACACATTCATGGTGTACTTATATTTTTGGATTATGGTACATATCTGCAAGCAAAAAGTAGTGTGCTCCTACAGTGATTTATAAAACAAATTATGTCTGAGAAAACAACGAAATTTTCACTTAATTTGCAAAAGAAGAAAATTTATATTGTATAAATAATACAAAATAACACATGTTTGTTGTTCAAAATGAGCAGTTATGAAGATATAAAGTAATTATTTAAAATTTAAACAGTTACAATCTCAGTGAATAATGCAAAGTGTAAATGCAATGAATTACAGTAACTTCCGATATAGGTTTCAGCAACGCTATTTTCACCATTAAGAATTTGCCGAAACCAAGATTGATTATTAGCTGCACTTAACGGTAACAATATCTCTGAATAGTTGCACTTTTGTTATTAAAAGGTCAAAATGTTTATACACTTTTTATCATTATACAAGTCAACGAATGTACGCTGGTGCATGGTTAAGTGTCGTAGGTGCAAGGTGTGGTTGTGATACTTATTTTAGCAGTGTTGAATTCTCTCCAAACTCATTTGCTTTTGAATGACTTAAAGGTAAAGTGAGGAACATTAAAAATGAATGAGATATGTAGAAAGGAAAGTTACTTACAACGAAAAATCCCCAACTCGAAAATTCAAAGAGTTATAAAAATTTGGGAAATATAGGACACAATTTTATTTTGTAATTCGCAAATTGTACATATGCTCTACACATATACTTTACGTATGCCCACAGTTTCATAATTTTCTGAATTTCCAAATTGGGAACTTTCCCTTGCGAGTTAGCAAATTCTTATTAGATAAAATTGTGTCATTGAAAAACCTATATCGATGGCTTCCATGTAACCCATACACAGAATTGTATGATAAAGTAATTAAATTACAATTAGTCATGGTCATAAGTAATTATGATTACGCTATATTAACTTACCTAGGAAGGTGTTTCAAATAAATCTAATGTGTAGTTGTAAAAAAAGGACACTTTTCATACTTCAATTATCCATTGCAATTTGAAAACCTGTGACAACTAATCGTACTTTACACTTAAAACACTGTTAGAAACAGTAGTTTCAGAATAGTCTTTCTACTATTAACACTTAAGTTTACATTGACAATAAATTTTATATAAAATTGATCATCTACAAAACGATAGTACATAAAAAATAAATTATGCAAAAGCTATACAATTTAACTGAAAGAAAGTATACGATCGATAGAAAGAATAAATAGTACTACATTGCTGGAATTTAATAATAACTGCAAAACTTACAACATTAAAATATTTCGACAGTGTTTATCAAGAAAACTTAAAAGTTGCATTAGTTAAATCAACAGACTCAACTTTTGCGTAAGAAATTAACATTTTCTTTAATGTCATTTTAAGATTTACAGTAACAAGGTGGTGAATATATTACAAGGATTATTTACTTTTGCATCTAACAATTCACTATATAATTCATAATGTAAAAATTACTACATAAGTATTAATCAAATAAAAGTTAAGAGAAATAAATGTAGTAACGAAAGAGTATATATATAATGTTTATGAACATACTGCAGGCATCACTATTATGTGGCAGAATCTTGCAAAATTCAAAATATAAAGTATAAACGAATAAATGTATATATTTACTCACAATATAGTATAAATAAGCACGACCAAAATTTTTGCAACAATATCGTAAGCACAAATAAAATAAGAGTATAAAATCATGTTGAAGGTTTACAAATAGAGAAACAGAAAGTATCAAATATTTAAACTGCTCACTAGTATTCACTGCAATAATAATTAGTCTAAGCTATGTGAAATACAATAATTGTATAAGGAAATTCGTATATAAATATGAAAATTCTTTACTTTGAAAGAACATATTAGTTAAATGCCAAAACATTTGGAATATATGTTTTCACCTCATTAATGTGGGAAATAAATTCGTAATAGATGAACTTGTGTATGTTATTATAACACACTTTCTAATCGATTAATTTCCTTAATTAATGGAAAAATACTATTTTTTAAAAATGTCTGACATAAATATGACATATTTATTCACCGAGTTTTAAGAATTTTATAAATTCTTGTATAACGGCGACTTGTTTATGCAGAATTCTTTTTTACATTATCAATTAATATACGTACAATAAAGATTTAAGAAAAAGAAACACTGATTCAACTTTTAATTTCACTTACTTAATAAATATAAAGATCGAAAGAAGTCAGGAATATATGCAATAAAAATTATTAAATATAACAAAAAATGCACTGCAGAAAGATTTACGCACATATTCCGCAATAATAATACACATTTTTTTCATGAAAAACCCATAAATTACAGATATCTAATCTAATTAATATATCAAATTTGTTTCCACTGCAAAACCTTTCTCCTTATACATTTTTGCATTATAAAAATATCTAGACATAATGTATTATTATACTGAACATTGAACTCATAACATATCTGATGCATATATCAATTGGTTTGTGACTGCTCAATAGATATTATTTCCAGTATTGTTGATCACCAAGGTGACAAATTTGATCTAATATAAAAATATATACCAATACAGTATTTAACACGTACAGATTTGGATAATCACTTGCAACAATTGCCAGTTGCTGTCTTTTGTCCTTCTGTCTCGACTAATCGACGACCTTGACCGCTTGTACTAGCACTTCCTGATTGTTCATTTTTTGGAAGTTTCTTAGCTGTAACAGATTGGTATGACAAAACTTATTTGTAAATTTATATATTTATTTCTACATGGATGAATGAAAAAATGGTACGAAACAGAGATGGGCAAAAATTTTATTTGAACAAAAATTTCGATTAAAGTAAGTTTATTCGTAAAATTATTCATGGAAAGTCTTCGAATAATTTTCTGCCAGGCTAACGAAGTCGTCGGTAGCTGTGGCAAAGGGGTGCAATAAACACGATCAAGCAACCCGACGACCAGTCAGGTATATCGGTGTGTAATCCAATTGCAAAACTTGTTTATTTTTCATAATTTTTTCATGAAAGTGGCGTCAGCTAGTTCGTAACGTTCTTCCGATTAAAATGACGCTAAACTCGATAGAATTTGGACTTTGTCTAGTAGTTTTAGTGGTCTTCGAATAATTTTACGAATAAAACCACTAGACCCGGTCTGAATTCTATCGAGTTTAGTGTCATTTTAATCGGAAGAACGCCACGAACTATCTGGCGCCACTTTCATGAAAAAATTATGAAAAATAAACAAGTTTTGCAATTGAATTACACACCGATATACGTGACTGGGCGTCGGGTTGCCCGGCCGTGTTTGTTGCACCCCTTTACCACGGCTACTGACGCCTTCGTCAGCCTGCTAGAAAATTATTCAAAGGATTTATTCAAAGACTTTCCACGAATAATTTTACCCCGAAAAATTTTTGCCCATCTCTGGTACGAAATAAGTCTCCACAAAGTATGCCTAACACAACAACAGATATTATTTCAAAACCAGATGCCCTTTTCATATTACCTAGATAACACTGCTATCATTTTAATTGGAAAAAAATGTTGAACTGTTCTAGTATATCTTTACTTGCGCCAATGTAATAATTAATTTGATTTATGCAATTAAAGAAATATTGTAAATTATCTTACCTATCGCTAGAAATATATCGTTAACATTCATTGCTGTTTTGGCTGAAGTTTCCATGAAAAGAAGGCCATTTTCATCTGCGTATGTTTGAGCTTCATCAAATTCTACACCTCTCTTATTTGCAAGGTCTGCCTTATTTCCAGCTAATGCTATAACTATGCTTGGACTGGCTTGTCGTTGCAATTCCTTTACCCACGTTTGGGCACGTACAAATGTGTCCTATATGTATAACGTTATATGTTTAATTAAAAGATTAGTCTGTACAAACAGCATAAAATAATTTATTATTAATAATTATTAATAATGTTTCGGAGATGATCTACAGATGTATTTAGACTCTAATAAATAGAAAATCCGGAATCAAACTTAATAGAATGCCACAAAATATAGAAAAAGTTGGAAGAAGTAACTAGAAACTAGAATTTTGCATCTTTAGACATTATTTACCTTGATGACATTATATTCTTTGGCGTGTATGGAAATATCATTTATAATTAAGTTTAATATTAAGTTCGAATCATTTTTACTTGCCTGGTTTGTTATGTCATACACAACAATGGCTGCCTGCGCACCTCGATAATACATTGGAGCAAGACTGTGATAACGCTCTTGTCCTGCTGTATCCCAAATCTCAAATTTTACAGTTGTGTCATCCAGACATACTGTTTGTGTTAAAAATGCAGCTGAAATGATTAATCACACAATCAAATAATGGTTTCCAACATGAAACAAATACTATCTATGAGCACACAGAATGATTCTAACTAGGTCAAATTTTCATTTGATTTCAAGTTAGAAAAACAAAAATAATTTTGTACTATTTAACAACGTCTACTACCTTGAGCATAGTCTTTTCGTGAATGTGAATCGAATCGGTGTACTGACAAGTTTAGCGTTAGTTAATATTTTTTCTATTTAAATGTAAACATGTAATTTTTGTTGCTTATACTAATTCTACTTAGCATTTTACGAGTAAAAGGTATAAGACAAGGTATAAAATACAAAACTTTTAATATATAACAAAATATTTCAATGTTTGTTTAATTACAACAAGCATTCTAACATTTTAGGATTACATTCTATGCATATTTTAATATATTTTTCTATATGGTAGAGTATAGTATATTATTTATTACAATGTTTACAGTTTCATTTAGAATTTAGATGAAAGATATAATCGTGTTTTACATATAATTTTATGAAAAAAGTCCTTACCTCCAATAGTACTTTCTTGATACTCGTGAAACTGTCCTTTGACAAACCTCAACACGAGGCTTGATTTTCCAACTGCTGATTCTCCGAGCAATACCAATTTGAACTGACAAATCTTCCCCTGCGTTGAACCATTTGGCCTCTGGGCTGTACCCCGATTAGCCATGATTACCTATATGCAAACAAATTGTTAATCTGTTGAAAGTGTTATATTTCTAAAACATAATATAATGAACAATCATCGTCCAAAAATATTTCAACTGAATCGATAAATAAATGTATGTCTGGTTGTATCGAAAGTTCATTTGGTAGATAAAGATCCCACATTTATGCAATATAATCAAAGCTAACTACATAGATAATCGAACTTTAACATTTAACAAGGGAAAATTGAACAGGGGTTTGCTAAGAACTATTCACGTTTTTTGCAAGCGGAAAGATGTTTTCAAATAAAGATTAAAGTGTCACTAAAAATTCGAAGATTTCGAGAGGTGGATATCCTAGCAAAGTATACGAAATGAATAATATAATCGCTTAAATACACAAATACTCGGCGTGTCTCGAAGTCATACAAGATAGATACCGATTACTATACATAAAAACAAGTACACAAAATTTCATTATCTATTCTGTTCTGTTATGATTATTTTCTGCTCACAAGTGAAATGTACAGTGGGTACAAACTAAAGGAAAATAATAGCGTATACTACTTAACACATTAAAGCGGAGGTCTTGTTAATTACATTAGCCAATTAGTTCGCGGAACTAGTCTCGAAGAGTGAGCAGCTCGACGTTGATTCGCAATAATGTTACCGTTGATCAAATTCGAACTCTATAAATGATAATATGAAGCCCGTTTTAACAAGAAGATTGAACGAAGGGTAAGGATCGGTAAGATAGAGTGGCTAAACGCAGCAAGGTTCACGGCGATCACGGGATTCGCAATTCGCACAACACGGTGACTAGAAGGAAACAGGTCCGCATCGCACGATTCGTACAAGCCCGTCCGAGTGTGAGTCAGAGTCCGGGTACGGACTCATAGGGGAAAAAAACGTCCATAAGAGTGAGAACGCATCAAATGAAAAACACGATCGCATATATGTAGTACGCGCTATTGGACGCACACTAGCGAGTACACCAAGTTACGTGCGACTATGGTACTCGTAAAAGAGACTCACCCGAAAGTTATCTACGTAACCAATACCTCATAACCTTCAACGAAATGGTATTATCGAAAAATCACGAGAAACCGTTAAAGCGGTGCATAAGGACTGCGAAAGAAAGAAACCGATAAGGACGCATAGAGTTCTGTGTACGCGCGCGCGAATTCTCTTTCTCGCTTTATCCTAGCGTGGCTCATAATGCTCTTTCTCTCTTATACATGCTCACTAAACTCTGTCTTCATTCCTCTCGCTCCGTTATTCGCTTAAACTACAACTTTCTCTCTCTCCCTCCCTCTCTTTTTCTCTCCCACATTCAGTTACTCATTCGCAGAGTCTTTCCTTCTTTCGCCGCTTACGCTCATTCTACCTTTCTCTCTTGCGCTCACTCATTCACGCTATCTGTTTCTCTGTTCCACTCGAGAGATTACAAGAGATAGATAGAGAGCGAGAGAGAGAGAAGGAGAGGCGAATAAAGGGAGTAAGTGATGCGCCACGATAGTTACGGCTCCGAGTGCTTGTCACCGCCCGTGAAACGTCAGCACGATCTGAAATATCGAATCGTTCCGGGAAATGAAAAAGTTTTGTTGCTCGAGAAAAGAAAAACGGTAAAAAAAGAATAGAACACAGATAAAAGAAATCGCGTGTCGAAGGGTACACAGGATCTTATCAACATCCGTATGATAGTGTACAAGTCAAAAGGCGAATAATATAGGCACATAGTCGAGGCACCTGTGTAGATGACATTCTGCGCCTCTATCGTAAATGACACTGTTCATAAACAACCGATTCTCTCGCGCGCACGACAATTCATAGGAAAACGAAAAACATTAGAAATGTAGTTCGTTGGTAGCATGAATAGGGGCACCTAACAAGATGGAAAAGTCGAATTTGTCGATTCTTAACCTGCTGCGTGAGGAAGCTCGCCGTTGGATAGAAATGCGGCACTAGCTCTTTAGGCGTTTAGGTCGATGGGTGCACAACACCGCGCGACGATGATTAATGTCAATTCACTGCCGCGCGTCAGACACGATCACTTGTCTCCAGTAAATCGGCCCACTAACAGAGCATAGATTGTGCAATCTATATAGAATGTGTACATTTATGACAGCTCCGGTTGGTACACACACCAGACACACGACTTTGCGAAGATCGCTGGTTTTTTCTTTTTCACACTCCCCTTTTCTGTTCGAGGCCGAGATTTTACCACTTTTCCGGGGACCACAGCTGTTCCATACAGCACTTTTTCTCGATCGAACGTAAAATAATAGTATTTCTTTGTAATCCGATGGGATTCAGTTTCCAATTGAAGAATTTGATCGCACTAAATGGAACCAAGACTGAGGCTCAAATCACGCACACGGAACACAGTGCTGTGACACTTTCGTTTACAACGACGTACCCCGTAGATCACGCACACGCAACTCTTTTCCGATGACTAACGAATTAGCCAATTATCAGGAATCGTTCGTGAAATCTTGAAGAAACGACAGAACGACCTGAACCAACCTGAACCAAGGAAAATCTTTCGTGGGTACCTTTCTTCAATGTCGTTTTCTTTTTCCTCGAGTCGGAAATATGGCGCATTTCAATGAAAGCGACTAAAGATCAGCGCCTCTCTCGACCGATAACATTGCGCACACGGTAACAAAATGTAATAGTGTACTATTTATAATTTATATAAAGATGAAACTTTGGTATTTTTCGAAAATCAAATTCCAATGCATACACGTTCGTAAGTACTAGCATCACTGATATATACATCAGTGAGTAGCGAGTAGCATGTTTTAGAATGAGACAGAACTAATTCAGTCTGCTTGCTTCTTATGATATGCGGGATTCAACGCGATGCTATAAAGTAGTAAACACGATTTCCTACTGGCTCGCGATTTGATGACATTTTGTGGTCGTGAACAAAAATGAATACTATTGGATGCACCGTAGAGTGGTGAAATTAGTTGAAATAAAAACGTGATGCTAACAAGAAAAACTATTCTTTATAAGAATCCGTATATAGTTGACAACATCCTAATTTTCTAATAATATCTCTTCAAAAGAGATAATTTGTAAACTTGTAAAATTTCATTATTTTACAAATTTTATTACAGAGCTCTCTGATAATAAATAAAGATTGTAGCATAAAGTATAAAGTACCAAACGTATAGGAATTTTATATATGTGGCTTTCCTATCCTTACTTCTGACTTTTAAATTTTAGAAATGGTTGCCAAAGCCAAATACCGGTTTCGCGCGAAACGATATTTCTCATTATCAGTCTTGTAAAGTATTTATATATATGTATATAACAAAGACGCATATGTCCAATTATAATATTCCTATTTATTAACGAAATTTTTTATATCAATTACAGGAATCCTGCTTTATAAGAGAAGTCGATTGTAATAGTTTTAATGTTACCTTCATTTATAAAAAGGCGACATTTTAATTATTGTAACTACTCGGGAAATTCAAATTGAACAAAATGGAAAAATACCAGCCTATGAGAACATTTATATCGGCAGTTTTAGAATATACCAAGCATCCAAGTGAAACAACTGCCTCAGTTTTACAACGAAATCTTGGTGTAAGTTACAACTGATTTTTATTTATATATTTCAAATAATATAATTTTTAAACTAAATTATTGACATGAAAACGTTAAAGAAAAGGTAATAGTAAAACATTTAATAAAGTAATAATAACAGAGTAATAATATTTAGAAACATAAAATGATTACGAACATGAATTGTTTTTCACAATAGAAATTCATGTTTAATAGGTAATAAGCGTTTCGCTGGATTTAAGCATATTTGACCCTGGAACCAGTGTAGCCGCAGAATTTTATGTTAGTCTACACGAGCTTATGAATTCTTTGGCATCTAGGAGTACCTTAATTTGGAGTGCAGTTGATGTTTTACAAAATGCCTGTCGTAATGCGGCTGCTAGGCAAGCTCTTATACACACTTATAAATTTGCACCCATACTGGCAAGACTATTGGAGGTACGGATGAATAAGCTAATATAGAAGAAACACGCATAATGAAGTAAAAACTATATGTGTTTCGATGTGTATTTTCATTTAAAGATTTTTTAGGCTAACTTAACAACTGAGAAAAGAATAAGAGTACTCAAATTACTTCAAGAATTAACGTATGGAATAAAAATTTCTTGGCAGGAAGCTCATTTACCTTACCTAATATCGATATTGACACAATGGGTAACACAATCCAAAGAAGAAGACATTATTGCTCTTTCGCTTGGTGTATTAGTGAACCTTTGTTACAAAAATCTTCCAGCCGTATATACTTTAATGAGAACAATCGACACAAAAGCATTTATAAGGACATTGCTGAGACTGCAACACTGTAGCGTTAACACCAGTGTACAGTGTTGCAAACTTTTAATTATATTAGAGCATACGAATACAAACATCTCGGAAAAATACATTTTAGATTTTGCTGGTGTTACATTTAACAGTATTGTTAACGCAATGAAACAAAGAGACGTTCTGCTGCTCAGACATATTACAGACTTCTTCAATGATGTTGGGCAAAACGTACATTCTCATGCTATACTACTTACGTATACACAGTAAGTTATCGAACAACGTATGTATGCTTTAAAAATTTCGTTTGTCATACTAATTCAGTTTCGTTTGTTAATTAGATATGGCAAGGACGTTGAAAATGTATTGTCCACATTAGAAGATAATGCAGATCCAGAATGTGTTGCCCTAATGATGGAATTTTTAGCATCATTAGTAAAATTAAAATTATCTGACTTGATACCTTTGTATCCATTATGCGTAAAAACAGCTATGACATGGGTGCCTGTAGAACAGGTGTGTTGTAATTTTAAAATGTGATTTCTTTCATGCGTTAATATCTTACCATAAATAGATAACGTTTATTCGATTAAACTAGGTATGTTCAAAAGCATTGACCTTAATCAGAGTCACCGTAATTGACGCACGGCGCACTAAAACGTCCTCTGAAGTATTGGCAGAACTAGATGCTTCTGTCTTAATGCTTATCATTAATTCAGAAAAAAGTGGCATTCAAAGTATGCAGGAAGCGAGTTTAGAAACAGAAACAAGACTAGCAGAATTAATGCAACTATTTCAAGAAATGGTCAAAACTCCTGCACTTAGGACTAAAGTTATGCAATCTTTGAGTGAACAAACAGTATACAAATTATTGAGTCCATTGTTGGATTCTGAAACATGTACAACTGATGATTTTCCTGGAAATTACATACAAGTACTGTCTTCTCTTTAATATGTAATACTACCGTGGTAATCCTAGATTCTAGATATAGATAGATGATTATTAATTTAAGATAAAATTTTCCAGAATCTTAATACAAATCTAACTATTCACGCATTGGCTTTAACAGCTGATTTGGCAGCTCATAATTCCAATTGGCTAACGTTATATTCCGAGTTACTTCGAAAGAGACAAATTCAAATGACAATGGCACATGCGTTATTTATTGGCGATGCTGATGTCAAACAGAAAGTTTTACAGTTGACATCAACCGTAGGATTTCCTCAGGAATGGTAGGAGTCACATTCATGTATAATATAAGAACCTCTGACAAAAAAAATTATAATTTAAGTGGAACTACCATTATATTTTACTATTAATGGGAATAGGTCACAGCATACATTTTCGTCTTCGTTTTAGATTCTTAAAAAGCGAAAATTGACATTGGTAACTATGGTGCTGTAACCTTGTCTTTAAAATTACCTAAGTTTTATACATCATTTTAATCATAACTGTAAACACATCAATTACATTTTATGTTTTTCCATGATAAGTGTTTCCGCAGTGGCGCTCTGTATGAAACAGCTGGAACCTCTGATATTGGTACAAAATACTTCCGGCATGGTAGCAACTATTGGAAGTAAGATGTCTACCAATTCTAATAGCGAAATGGCTCCACTTTTTTCTTTTGCACAAGAAGAACGTCTTGACGCTTTCTTAGCAAAATTAGAAGAAGCTCATGAGTTAAACCAAATGAGTGACATTACTACATCGGCAGTCATGGAATTGTACGAATACAAGGTACAACATTCTACATGTTGTACTTTATTTCCTTAAAAGCAAGGTATACTTTGAACTTACTTATCTTTTTTTAAGTTAGCAGCAATGAGACATGCAGAACGTGCAATGCAATCTAGTTTAGAAGCAGCAAATAATCACGGCATTAGTTTGCAACATAGACTTGCACAAGTAGTGGCTGAGTCTAGCCGTTTACATCAAATGCTATATGACACGCAACAATGTTTGGAAGGGGTAAAATCTACATTAACTGTAAAAGTTGCTGAAGCTGAGGAACAATGTATAAAAGCAGTATCCGTTAAAAATCAGGTTGATATGCTTTACAGTAAATTTAATTCGTACAATTGTAGAAATGCAAAATTTGCTTGAAAGTATAAGGAATAACTTTTCCTGTAGGAAATCGAAGGGTTAAAAAAGATAGTAAATACAAAGTCTGCGAACGTTGAACATCAAAATATATTAATATCACAGTACCAACATGAATTAGAAAGTAGTATTAATCGGATCGAAGGATTAACTAAGAAAATAAAAGAATTGGAAGCGGAATGCGCGAATGGAAATGCAAGAACTACAGAAATGGCCAATAAGAATCATGAGCTGAGTAAAGTTCTTCATAAAATGCAAGATCAACTTAATAAGAAGGAACAGGTATGCATATAGAATATAGAAGTTAAAATATTGTTGGAACAGTTTTATTATTGTTTAATTTTCAACAGGTGATAGAATCGAAGCATACGGAAATACAGTCCAATCAAAAAGATATTTCTGCACTAAAGCAAGAAACACAACAGCTATTGCAATTAGTACATTCACATGAACAGACTATTGCAGAAAGAGAGGAAAGCCTCAGCAAGTTGAGAGCAGAATTGACAGACTTAAGCCGCATGAGGGATATGATTTTCGAACTTACTGCCAAGAAAAAAGAAGACTTGAACACAAGCTAGCACCAATTGTATCTTTTTTTAAAATGAAACTAATTCTTGAAATTCTCAAAGCACTTTGATAGCAATATTTGAAAAAATATCTCATTTGTACCACATTTTTCTTCTATATATTTTTAACAAATTTAAAATTTACAAAAAATACATTGCATTATACTATTATATGTACTTCTATATATTCTATGTATATCAAAGAACCAGCAACTGGTTATACGGTTCTTTTTGTAAATATAAGTTTTGTCGTTTATATGAGTTGCGTGTTATTTGCATACGCAGTTACGATTTTATATTTAATGTAAGAAAAGATAAAGAAATGTAGTTGTACAGGGTGTAAAGAAATTATATGTCATGGCGATCATAGCGTGATTCTACACCCTCGGTTTGGTGGAAATTGATATTAGAAAGGTGCTACAACATTAACCTTGACTTTCAAATTTCAAGGTCAAAAGGTCAACCATTTTTTTCGCTGCATTGTATTCTAATCGTCACAAAAGAAAGTGCAAAAAGAACCATGGGTCAAAACACATTTGTTTTCTTAGAAAATGATGGTAAAGTTTTTTCATATATATTATCAAACTAATATTTATTTATATTACATTTTTATTCCCTAATCAGATGGAATTTATATAGCATGCTATTGATGAAGCCGTTGGAAATTATTCCTCGGCGCGTGAAATATATTGAAAATATAATGCAAATAAAATCGGCTCGATAACGAACTTTACCATAATTTTTTAAGAGAAAGGTGTAATCTTTGGACCCATTGTTCTTTTTGTACTTTTTATCCTCGTGACTTGCAGAATACGGTACAATAAAAAAAATGGTCGACCTTTTGATCTTGATATTCAAGGCGAAGGCTAATGTCGCGCCACCGTTCTTAGATCAATTTCCAGCAAACCGAGGGTGTAGAATCATTCTACGATAGTCACAACATAATAATTTCTCTACACCCTAACGTGAAGTAGATATAGGTACAATAATTATTTTTCTCTTTCATTTAATACGTTTTGTAGAATAGCTTACCTTACGCGTGCGAACAATTCTACCAATTGACTATAATTATTTGAATCTTGAGTGAAATTAAATATTCACATATTTGATGCCTTATTTTTTATTGTTCTCTCCATTTTAAAAAACATAGTGACATCATCTAAACTAAATTACTTCTAAATCATTATATGAATAATGATTTCATTGATGTCTATGGGTTCCCATTATAAAAGTATTTTATTGACGTAGTCGTATTTTATATACAGTACGTCAGTTTTGTTGATATTCTTATCTTTCTTGTACAGGAATTTTTTCATTACTACTTTAAAAATGTATGCACCATATCTTACTATTGGCTGTTATCACGAAAAGTGTAAAGATGAAATTTATATTCCGCATAGAAGATATTTCACCATGTACACCGTACCTATACGACCATGTACGTATAAGAGTACATACCAATAAGAGATATCTCTAACACCTTTCATTGTTATAAAAACTAAAATATAGTTCATTTACGAGTCATATCTCTGCTTTATGCCAATCATATTTAGACAATTGTTTTTAGTCATATATATAAAGTTCCTATATATAAACAAGCATATCGATTTTTTAATGTTTTTTGTATATAATTATAAAAAATACTTGCAATAATTTGCGCTTCTTCGTCGCACGATTAAAGTAAATTAAATTACTTTTTCTACAGTTAAGGTAACATTCATTTTATTCCAATCTAGTTGTTAAGAAATTGCAACGAATACGAATAGTTAAACATCATCGTCAAAAACTATATTATATTGTCATGTGAATAGCTTCTTTGGAATGTCAAATGCAGAGTTTGCAATACTTTGTCAACATAGTATAAAAATTGTATAATTAATCGTTAAGTAGGAATGTTAATACGACGAAATACTTAGTAAAAAGAATAAATTTGTAGCTAAATTTCATCATTACTTAATTGAAAGTGATAATGAACATCAATGACACGAATAAATTTGATCAGTCCAAAGCCTCTTTGTTCACAAGCAAATCGAAACAAAAAATTTGTGCTTATCCAACCAAAATGATTAGTGTTTTCTTAATTACTTAAAATGGAGTAAGCGCTACTCTGTCTAATGATAAATTATTTTCCATATTGAATATTTCACGTCTAAGAAAACTTTGTCATCATCTGCTACCTTTACTCCATGGTTGTTCCTTAGCAGATGCAAAGATTAAGTAAACACAGTTGGTTGCCATGTTTATCCCTGCTGCCATCCAGAATACAGTATGCCAACGTGCTAGCGTTTCCTGTAAAAATTAATTTCCAGTATAATTATGTTGAACATTTGCTGTAAAAAATATGCACTTAATTATGTAACAATAAACTAACATGTCCTTGAACTATTCTTCCAATTACATATGGTGCTAAAAATCCGCAAGCATTCGATACAGCATTTGTAAGTCCATAAAGAGTTCCTGCATATCGTGGTGCCAAAGCAATGTGATTCATTTGGTTTCCAGAATAAACTGCACCTTGCAAGGAACCTAAGCCAGCTAGCATCATCATTACAGTCATGCGATCGCATTCAGCCCAGATAGCACCAATGAAACTGAGGCTGGGTCCTAACGTAGCCACTGTATTCCACAATTTGAACGATGCTAAAGGAGATATAAGCTGACGGGCAAGAAGGGCATCTGCAAAACTTGATATACCAAGACCGACCAACCAAGAGCTTAAATAAGGTAATGCCGACAAAAATGCATCCTGCTGAACATCGAAATGCAAAATCTTATCCATATATGTTGGCAACTCAGTTAAAAGAGTATAAAATGCCCATGCCTGTCCACATTGTGTTATCGCTATAGCCCATATGGGTAGCGATGTGAATATCGATGACCAAGGTACTCCTGCATCGTTTTCCTGTTTTTATACAAATTCGATTACACTATATTTAATAGGAAAATCAATATACAATTTAAGTAATTAAAAGTAAACAATGAACCTCATCCTTTTTTTCCACACTAGCTTCGATATATGCTCTTTCCAGGGGATCAATTCTTGTATGCAATGCTGGTGTATCGAACACAAAAATTAGCCAAAATGCATACCATATAATGCCAAGTCCTCCAAACAAATAAAACGCAAGTGGCCATCCACCCCAAAGTTCTAATGAACACAACCATCCGCTCACTGGTAATGATATAACAGTACCAAAATTTGATCCTACATAGAATCAATTGTAATTACTAATTACTTATCATTGTAAATCAATAATGCAAATTCATAATGAACATTTAATGTTAATATTAATATTAACACTAAACCTACCGAGCCTTGAAAGTAAATGGTACATGCTCCCTTATAAAAATGACAAGATTGATTTTATTTAGACTCTGTGCGGCTTCTATTCTATTGTAATACGTGCTCTACTAAAGATATCTGTACAATCATTTCTTATGAAATCACTTTTTTTATTACAATAATTGTAAAATAAAAACTCTGGAACCGGTCATTTTGACTGGTGGTGGTAGGTTTAGCGTTAAATCGCATATGCAAGGTGCCTCACCTTGTATAATACAAGAAATATTGAAACTAAGACAGTACCTGCATACACTACAGCAGCAAATTTACTTCTCTCTAAAGGAGGTACCCAGTGTGCTAACATACTATGCATTGCGGGGAATGTTACACCCTATTTCAAAAATAATCAACTATTAAATTATTATATTTTAAGATTAAAATAAGGTATTTCTTGTTGAAGGAAGGTTTTACCTCTGTAAATCCTTCTGCTGCTCGTACAGCTAAAAATGGTGTCAATCCTGCGTATGCTGCAAATGGACTAATTACAGTCAATACTGCAGTTAGGAATATACCTAATCCATAAATTAGCTTTCCTCCATATTTTTCAGCCATTCTGCCACCTGGTACATTTGTAATCACATAGCCAACAAAGAAAGCACCTAATATAATACCTTGGGTTTTTTCGTCCCAAGCAAACTCTCCTGCACTCTGTCATTTCAAACAGAATTTAAAGAACATATTAATTAAAAAAACAGATTTGTTTCAAAATGTATATTAATGTATATTCATATACAGTGTACAGGAACAACGAGATGATAATAAAGGATGTAGATTTGTAATATGCATTAATGTGCTTAGGTCATATCAATAGTGATAAAACTATGAGTAATATGTACGATAATGGAATCACATTTAACGTTGACATTTGATCTGTATCTACATTACATGATTAAAATATACCACGTCATAGATTCAGATTATAGATGAATTAAGTATTTTTCAAAAAAATATAGCGTTTAACACTAGAATCAGACTAGAATCATTAAATATTGGAAAAGTTTGCTAGGACTCACTGGAATAAATGTCCCATTAATTGGCTTTTCTTTGCAAACATCGGTAGTATCATTATCATTGCTATGCGGTATAGCCGTTTGATTAACCATTGAAACAATGGCAACGGATAGGTTTACTCTCATGGCATATACTAAAGCAAACCCTAGGAATCCTAGAAATCCTAATGTATACCGTGCTTTTATACATGATTCTGTATCTGATGGTAAATCGGGTAGAGAAACTGAAAAAAAATTACATGATTCAATGTAATCGTTCAATGTAATCGTTTGTATAATTCATAATAATTATAATAATTACAATCATTGTATATAGTCACATATTATTGATATGTACAGTTTAAATATGACTAATAGTAGACACAACGTGAAATACTAATTGAAACTTGAGGATTATGATAAATACGAGATAAGGTGGCAGTTTTTAAATACATTATGTAGCAAAACCAAAAAATCAAAAGTTGCAGCACATTCTGCGTGCATTCGACGTCACCGTTTTTATCTATAAATATTAAGATTTTGTTTACTTGATAAACGTTCAAACAACAAGCTATTAAGAATGTATAATTATTTTTATTAACCTAACGTATCCTCCGATAATACACTGTAAGATCTCTGGCTCTTTTTCATGTTCAACATCTAATACCACGAATTTAATAACACTGTCTAAATATTGCGAAACTTTCTACTCGCATACTGCACTATAAGAAAAGTTAAAAGTATAAAACATGATCGTAATGCATGTTGTTAAAAAGAAAATAACCATGAAATGTGAAGAAAATTCAAATATTATCAATAAATTGAATTCAGACGAAGAAACGCACCGGAAACTCTAACAAATGACAATGCTATAGATTATAGATTACTTGCGCATCCTTCTGTCAGGCTTTTGTTTCCAAACAATGTCTACTCACGATTCGCAAGTAAATAAAAATATATAAAAATATAACTTTTTGCAGGAAAAATTATATGTAGAGATAAATGAAGGAACAGAAAATAAATAACAGACCTTTTTCTAAGGAATCATTAATGCATAGAGGCTGGTCATCTCTCGAGACATTAGGATCTAGCACTGACATGTTGCTTCTGTACTATCTTACAGAAATGAAACACTTTTACAATAATACGGTCGTTGCCCAGGCATCGAAATTAAATTTTCGTTTTGCGAAATTGCGGTTTGTTGTTTCGTGACATCGATATAATCATACGAATCGTTGATATTTCAAACAGAAATTTAATTTGAATTGCGGAATGCTTACGAACTGCACCGTCGTCTGCTGTCAGACGTTAGACTGGCGCGAATTACTGCGCACTCACGTCATTCGAAACTAACACTTATTAAACTCCATTGTGTTATTGTGTACTTATGTACTTATTCACTATTCACGTACGAGCGCGCAGGCGCATTGATTTTCTTTAACTTTCTACAATTACAGAACTAGGTACGTAATAATATGTAGGCCCGAAACAAATGCGTTTAGTGGGTAAATACATGGGTTGTAATGCGAAAAACCTTCGGGGTAGCAGAAGAAGGGCTGGAGAAAGGCGCTTGTCCTATGGAGCACGGTTTCAGTGAATATTCCTCTGCTTATGAGAGGCGAGTCTACCTGGCCGCATACGATCAGAGGCCAGGTATGCAGAAATACATTTTCGATATTAGGTAGCATCAACATTTATTAACAACATTGCAAAAGGGACGACAAGAGGGAGCGTGCGTGACGACTTTATAATATTATGTAATAAAATATATTTCTTATTCTGTAATTAAAAAATTTACGCTTGAGAAATCGCATTACTCTCTAAAATCTTAGTTTACAGGAATGCAAGAAATTGTAAACTGAATCGTTTTTAGCGCTAAAGGCATTTATTTTAACATATATCAATAATTTAACAACAATGCAAATGCTTTTACATCCTCTTATTGCCTATTTTAAAGATTTCCTTTTTCTATACAAACGATTTCTTACTAAACTATTGTATTCGTATACTTATTAATAATGTTTGGTGTTTAAAAGATGTTCACAAACATTATAAATTACATAAATTTACTAATTGTCTGAACAGCTGTTCAATAAGAGTAGTATCTAATCATTTCTGTTATTACAAATTTTTATTGTTTTTAAATACAAGGCATTAAGATCACCTATAAGCATATCATTATTTTAATACAATGTCTATATAAAGAAATCACTACATATGTCATATAGGTATCTGCTCAACTGTGACAATATTAAAATGTAATCATACTTAAAGCACAATTACTTTTTATATAACTTTCACAAAATAAACGGTACAATGCACAAAGCCATTTTTTTAAATAACCATTTAAGTACCATTTTGTATTTTATTCAAGGAATTTAAAACAAAATGTAACTATAAATAATATTTAAGTTGTAAAATAATATTAATAAAATATGATACATAAGTACATGATACACTAATTAAAACGCAAGAAAAAATTAATACAATGCATAGAATGGAATTATGAACATTTAATAGTCTAAATTGCAATGTTTCAATATTCTGACATTTTCACAAACACAATTAAAACCAGATGAATATAAAATTGGATCTTTTTTAAGTTTGTAAGATTTCTATTAAAATTTTCCTTTATTATTATAAGAATGTCTTTTTATTACTTTTTGTCATACTATATGTGAAAAGTTGTTACGTCTTTTTACGATTACAACAACCTCACGTACACGTACTTAAACTGTATATAATTTCTTAATATAATTTCTATGTAGCTAAAAAATGGTAAAGGTAATTAAAGCTTTACAGAAATTTGTCAAAGTTTGTTTTCAAATAATTTGTAATTTATAACAAACACTATAAACTATAAACCTTCACTAAAGTACAGTCTGCATAAAATTTGAAATTTATTAGGTGAGTAATAAGTTCGTTCATCTTATTAGCGGCGTATATGCACTTCGATAAGTGCTATTTACTTCAAACTATTTCTTACATTGGCCATTGTGAGGAATAAACATATTACGTTTATGATAATATAGAAATACTTTAGCCACGGCCTTTTTAGTTATTTGATATCTTCAATATTATTTTCGAATATGAAAAGTGATTGAAAGTGATAGCACTTAGAAAAAAAAACATTCTTTTTATATATGTAGTACTGATCCTATTACTGAGCGTACTACTATTAAAAAATACATAATAAATTTTAACAATGTAGATTTCCTGTTGGAAGACGTAGAACAAAGTTGTAGACCAATGAAGATTGATGTTGATCAAATAGTAAGCATTCATAAACCGCGTTTAACAATACAAAATTGGTAATGCTTAATACTTTTGTGAACAAACACGGACAAACTTGTTACTTAATCTAATATATTATATGGTTCTTATTCTGTATGGATTGAAGATTGTATGTTGTGTTGAAACACCTTTTTTACTGCTAAAAAAAACGTTCATATCTCCCAATCAACATATAATATAAAAAAATGATCCAACTTCAATTTAAAAATTTGCATACCTATTGTTGTTACTTAAATATAATTAGACATATCTGACACAGTTGTTTTTAAGTGCTTACTAACTGGCGTTTGTATCTAAATATTAATAACATCTATGAACAATTGCTATATTATTAGCGTCTACTTTACAGATGATAAAGTATTTAGTTGATATATAACTGAGACGTCTATGTGTGAATATACAGTATGTTCAACTATACGTATGTCAAACAGTTTAGGTGATTGCACAAAACAATTTACGACGAAAAAGAAGAATAATGTAATGGACATTGTTCTCAAGATATTAACGAATTAATTTTGAATTTCAAGATATATTCGAAAATTTCTCTAATCCACCAGAAGTGGCACTCATCGGTCAAGTCAGGAAGAACGCATATAGTGATATACCATGTAAAAGATAAAAACTGAGAACTGACTGACTTATTCCTATTAATCGACTTTAACTATTAATAACTTGAAAATAAAACAATTAGAATCTGGCTTGTACAATTATCTCAATCGTTTCTTAAAATATTTCACACACGTAGTTGAACACTTTGTAAATATAGAATGATGAAAGGAACGTCATACCATGACAATGAAGGTCAATGTATACTAAATATTCTTTGGTGATAAAAATAAATAACAGCTGAAAATGATTAAAATAATCATCAATTATATGAAATGATTCATAATAAAGATTTGAAATATTCTAATCTAGAAATACAATGTTAAATTCCAATAAGGAAATGATTACTATAACATTCCAAATAATCACAGAAAGTATAGTATATATATATATAGATATATATATTGTTCAATATATATAGATATATATATTGAACTATTCCACTAGCCAATTCAGTAACAGTTGATAGTTACCGTTAATTGTTAAAGTGAAGATCTTTAAACAGAACAAAACAAAATAGCATCTAATAAATAAAATAATTTCATAATTGTTGAGACGTACAATTATTAATAAAATACTTTTAGAATCATTGTATAGAGTAAATTGGAGAAAAGTCGTAGAACTTGTATCAATATACAGTAATCCCCAATTAATCAAAAGTGTAGTATATATACATGATGTAAAGAATGTTTCAAGCACTCTACAAACTCCTTATTAAGAGTCAGATTTCATTGTCAAAGTAAAATCCACTAAAAATGCTACCAGAGCATTAACTGTGGAATATTGCGTTACATTTATACAAGATATTTCTTCAACTAATAATCGTTTAATATACGCATATTCCGATTACCATGTTGTTGTAGAAGGAACACAAGACCCCACTGTAAAATCTTTGTACTGAGAGAATACACAGATCTGAAAAATATTCAAAATCAGACTATTTATGTAGGAAATTTACAGCAAAATTAATTGAACTAACCTTGTCTTTTAATCGTTGACAAAGCTGCAATGCTATAGTGAGCAATACCAGAGCTTCATTTAACCAGGGTACACTGCATTCTGCTTGTTGTGTCTCATACTTAACACTACCATGTGAATTTTCTAGCTGATATACTGCCAGAACTAGCTTATAACTTTGTATATAAAAACTTATAGCCAAATTTTCAGGAAGATTTGGATTTAAAGATTTCTGAGAACATGTGTAACATTTGAAATTGAGTTCTATTAGATTGTTGCATATTAATGTCCGATTTTAGAATGCGACTCTCATGAAACATTTCGATCGAGAAATAACGTTACAGTCTATAGGTTTGTTATATAAAACTTTGTGGTAAAAAGCTAATCCTAAGAAATAATTTAATAAATATCTTTATTAGAGCATATATTATAATAAGAACCGCACAAAGTCTAAATAAATTAATTCTTGTAATTTTTATAAGGCAATCACGTGCCTGTTGCTTTTATAGCTCGGTACGTTTAATGTTAATATCCTATGTTTAATTTTAATTCAGATGTATAATTTTACTTTTAAATAAAGTTTATATCAACGTCAACCAACGCGACTGTCATGCATTCCTTTTATATGTCTGGAAAAATAACTTGTATGTGATTTTTGGTCAAAATGTGGTGATTAATTAACTTACTAGTCGTTGATGGTAAAAAAGAACTACAAAATCAAGATAACAATCTTGTAAATGAAAAACGTGAATGACCATAATATCTTACTTTTACCGTAATACAATTAAGAAACTTGAAATTTGTAGACACAATACATTGGGTACAAAATTGCGTTTATTTAATGTCATTGCTAATAATCGGACATTTCATATGCACCAACCTAATATAATTTTACATTTACGAGCAGCTCAGATGCATTTACTTACCATATTCCGGCTTTTAATGAGATCGTCGATTGTCTTCTTTCTAGGAACAATTAAACTTGTTCGACTACGTTGAAGGCAGCCCAATATATTTCCTAATACGTGCATAACTTCATCTGATGTTTTGAAAGGATAATGGCGATCGACATTGTCTATGTGTGCAATAGCTTGTTGCAAGTGATTGGCAGCATCTTGTATTTGCTGCAGTTTCCATGGATGTTCATTTTGTATACTTGTTCTCATATTAACATTTTGTTGACGTTGGACTTTAAAGTTAACTTCCTATGAAGAACTCCGTTTTAATTGAAATGGGTTGTGAATTGAGTTAAATTTAGTTGACTATGGATTAAAAATATTATCAGTACTTACAGCATTTGTTATACTATCTCCAGTTAAAACAGCTACACATTTTACTTGATCATGAGGAGCAGCAAATATAAATCTGTCTGTTTTATTATGTTGATCGTTGCCAAATAGGGCCAATGGAAATCTTTGCGCACATTCCTATAATGTAATATACCAAACAATAGTATTCTTAACTCATTATTAGTAACATAAAAGAAGCATTCTTTTAAACATACCATTAAAATGTTCCTCAGCTGTGACAAAGAAGAATGAACTTCTTCGTGAAGAACCCATTCAAACTCCATTTGCTGAAAAATTTTTTCGATTAATTTTTCAGACTATGGAAGCACTTTCAACTCAATGTTGTAAAATATTTTCAATAAAAAATGAATTTTGTTTCACTGTTGGAGATATGCCCAGGAAAATCATCTATAACATCTTCAAATCGAAACACGAGGATATGAAATTTTGACCGTAAATAAAAGAAACAATAAACAATGTAATAAATAGTGTACCAAAGATAACATAACCAAGAAGAAGCAGGTCGTCAAAATGGACGGATGCAAGTCGAATAGTTAAATGATAGATAAGGTGTACTATCATCATGTACCGCGAAACGACGAGGTCGCCTAAGTGATTAGATAAACGGTAGGCAAAGACAAATAGCTTACGAGATTGTGCGCCTCCTCCTTCTCGCTGTCAGCCATTTTTCCCCTCCGGCTCTTGTCTTGCTCTTGTCTCCACTTGCCACTTGCTTCGCTACTTATACAACACTGTGACTTATTTTATACAACTTCTTTCCTCTGGTTTCTGTGATTTTCTTAAGCGTCACATTTGTTACTAATTTCATACACGATCTCAGTTATTGTTTGATGCCAAAAGATAAATTTCGTCATCTTTTCCGGTGCGAATTTCTTTGATCTTGAGTAGATAAATCGTTATAATTATACATAAGATATATTTCAATAGGTAATCTAAAATCTGTGGAAATTGGCAAAGTAATTCAGACAGAGCAGCACAAATAAGAATTATTAAAGGTGAGATTATACCTTTTCTTCTATTATACTATTATTATATAGTGAAGTTTGACAACTTTTATTCTAAAGAAGAAAATAGATCGTATATATGTATATATATATATATATATATAATGATAAATGATTTTCTTGGTGCAGATCTATAAGTGAATCTACACATATATATATACATATACGTATATATATAGATCTGCAGCAAGAAAATCATTTGCGTTATTATTTCATGTTATATGCACAATACTAAATTAAATAAAGTTATTCTCAAAGTTCATATTCGTATTAGGTTTACCTATTTTTAGCAGAGCGTACTTTGTTCAAATATACATGATATATCAATAATAAATATTATTAATTTTTTATATAATTGGAGTGCGAACACTAATAGTAGAATAAATTTTCGGAATAATTGAATCAATTAGAACTGTGAGTAAATACTGTAGTCATCCTGTTGTATAGAGAGAAAGGGAGAGGAGGGAAACAGGGCCCCTAAAAGCAAACAACCCGATTGGTCTTATACATTCAATCAAACAAAATTTTATTTCAGAATTAAATATTTTATATTTGACTACAAAATGGCTTTGAAGTTGTACTACGACTTATTGTCTCAACCAGGTAGAGCTGTGTATATATTTTTAAAAGCAAGCAATATACCATTTGAGAAAAAATTAATAAATTTGGGAAAAATGGAACATCTCAGTTCAGATTATCAGAAGATCAATCCGTTTAAAAAAATTCCTAGTATTCAACATAATGATATCAGTATAATCGAAAGGTATATAAGACATATATGCATATAAAATACATATGGAAAAACAAATGAAGACACAAATTATAATTTATTACAGTGTTGCAATTTTGAGATATCTCTGTAAAGAATTTACTGTGGCTAATCATTGGTATCCAAAAGATTCAAAGGCCCAGGCAAAAGTCGATGAATACCTTGAATGGCAACATTTGAATACTAGGCTCTGCTGTGCTTCATATTTTCAGAAAAAGGTATTGAAAAATATTCCAGTTTATCTGTACGTATAAAGTGTTACGAAACATATAATTACCCTTTTAAACATTTATTATAGTATTTAATGCCAATGATAACTGGTAAACCAGCAGCACCTGAAGTGATTGCAAAATATGAAAAGCATCTGATCAACTGTCTTGATCTACTAGAAAACATTTGGTTAAAAGACAAGCCTTTTTTGACAGGTTCTGAAGTGAGTATTGCCGATCTTCTCGGGGCGTGTGAGGTGGAGCAAGTTCGTAAGTAATCGTGAAAAAGTTTGCATGTTTTCTTAGATGCAATTATTATTCACTATACGTACACTAAAGTATAATGAAAAATTGTTTATTGAACACAGGAATAGCTGGATATGATCCTTGCGAAGGCAGACCTCGCTTAGCAACTTGGATGACAAAAGTTGCACAGGTAACAAACCCCTATTATAAAGAGGCCCATGTCTTCGTAGAAATGCTTGCAAACAAGGCAAAAGAAGATAAAATAAAAAGCAAGATTTAACAATCTTATAAATTTGATATCAGGATAGTGATACTTTGAACTGACTTTTATATAATTTGTTAAGGGAATTGGATTGTTGGATATTATTAAGGCATAATGTTACACTTAATCTAGACAGACATCATACTTACTCTATCTTTACTTATATTTTATAATGGTTGTTTTTTACAAAGTTTATACATGTAAACAAATTTTTTATAAATTTTATATAAATATACCCACTTGTTAAGGAATAATTAAATTCTGATTATTCTATTGGGTTGGAAAGAAAGTTCGTACAGTTTTCAAATTAAAAATCGAAAATAGAATTAAGGTATTTATTCATTCATATGTTTATTCAATATACACGAGAAGTTATCTCGAAAATGGCAAAAAGTAATAGAACAGAAAGGAAAATATGTTATTGAATAAATCTATGAATAAATATCTGAATTTTAGCTTTCAATTTTAATTTACAAGCGCTACGAATTTTCGTTCCAACCCAATATGATTCCTCATGGAAGTAGTTTTTAATTTACTATATCACGATATTATATCTCGATTCTTGCGCAGTATTAGGTGGTGTGGTCGTTGGATGAATATGAACAGGCAAATCCCAAATCATTGTTTCAACATCTAAGGTTAACGGACCTTGCCAGTTAATTGTACTTTCATTGGGCATATCTATTAGCTTAGAAGTTGTGACAAATTCAAAATGTAATCTCCATTTAAGTGTCATTAAATCAGTGGTAAAGTCTGGTGTCACGTGTAAAGGTATAGGCAACACTAGATGTGAGTATTTTAAGCCCATGCACATTTCGTGATGTTTGTTGTAACTGACTAACGTTGGAGTTGTTGTTTTTCCTCGCCTGTATTCTTCCGATATATGTTCTTCTGATTGCAATGCAACCGAGACTTGTGCACATGAAACTGTGGCATTCGAAAAATCAAATGTTCCAACTATATCCTCCCCTAGTTTGTAAGAGTTTTTAAAGAGGCAGAATCTTACGACTCGTCCACGTCCATTTGTGATGTTATAAAAATTTGGACTACGCCTAGCAGTCAAATTCTATATACACACAATAACAAAAAGCATTAATTAACGTTATATACTTACACAGTAATGTGCAACTTTTGTTTAGAACAAACCTGGAGAGTCTGTAATGCAACATCTAATGGTGTTTCCCTATGTTGCGTTTCCATGAATGGATTATTGGGACTTAAATCAATGCTATCATTGCAGGCAGTTACTTCTGATAATTCTGTTAAAATTACATTATTTTTACATTGCTTTTAAACTACAGCCATATCAGAAGTAAACAAATATTACCACTTAAAGAAAGTACTCTGAATGGAACCCGAAGCAGTTTTATAGCTGTATTAACTCGTTGCGTTCCTACAGTAATCTTATATGAATACTTCACAGCATGTCCTCTGTAAGAGGGAGGTGCATCACTTGGAATTATTTCTCGATATATATCTGTAAAACTGAAATGTATACTCTCTGTAGCTCATACAGGGTGTTCCACCAAAACATGAAGAACTATACTGTATATTTCTTATTTTTTATGATATTTTGAAATATGAAAGACATTAATTTAAAATGGTTTCAAAACAAAAACAAAGAACTATTTACACAAAATTATCACATTTCATAAAATTACATTCTTGGATTTTTATGAAATTGTTTAGGCTTAGAATAGAAGTCGGTGCAGAAACTAAAATTCGGTAATTAGTTCCTTGAGTTATTTAAACCTTTTCAATTCTTAATGCTAAAATTTGCATGCTTTCGGATATAACATCAGCTATTCATCCAGCATGTATCGTTTAACGTATAATTATTTTCTATTTTCGATGAAGATAATTGAAAGTACAAAATTTTGCTCCGTTATTTTTTCGGGATTTCCTTATAATGAACATAGTGACGACATTATCTAATTTTATTAGTTTTGTTAAGTTTGTTATTTGAATCCATTTTTAAAGTTACTACGAGATGCAATAAAAAAGAAATTTTTATAATTTTGGTAAAATGGATTGTGAAAGAAAGTTCTTACATTTAAATTCTGTTTAGATATTAATTTATCGATTATTTAAAGAACATTCTCAAGATTTAGCAGAATACCCTGTATAATAGACTTGGATTTCATTTAAAGACTTACATGTTTTGTTTTCACCTGGTGACAATCTTAAGTCACAAAATAAAATCTTGGGCTTGGTATTAAGTACTACATGGCCATTATCTTGTTGCCATGGTGCAAATGTTGTATCTGTAAGACATTTGTTAATGAAGTCCAACTAGATAATTGAAAAGTAGAATTACTATAAATTTCATTTATCTTACTTGCATTAATAGCTCCTAACCAAGCTGTAGTGTTCAATTTCTCGGAAAATACAATTTTGCTATTTGTAGAACATTGACAATGAACTTGTGCACTGGCCCATGCAAGACTTTCGAAAATATCACTAAAACGTTATGTAATATATATGAACAATCACAACTATTTTATTTAAAATAAATTAATTATATACCTGTGACTTTGAGATATTTGGTGGCTGGGATTTGGTGGATTACTGAATGTAACTAAACATTCTATGACCTCTCCAGAAAAGTATACAGGACCCCTAATTAATTTTGCTGTTACCTCAATCATAATTTTTGTTATAATTATTCCTTTATAATATCACTGACTTCAATATTCTTCCTTTGATAGTAATATTTTAGTAGTATCTATACAATGTGAATCAAGTATAAGAATACTTTATCAAAGTTGATAATCCTGAAAATTATAAATTATCAGTAACATCTATCGTGATTCAAAAGAGTTATGAAAACTGAGCTTTGAAGCCCACTAAATATAGTCTCTGAAGTGTTCATTTAGTAAGGTAAATCTTAAGAGATTGGAGCAAAACATACCAACAATGATGACATACAATTAAACTCTCATTGATCTATTTTTCTCTTCAAAGAACTGTTTCTGCTAGTAACAAATTTGACAAATAATTCTCCTCATAAGCAAAATGATTCATTAGTTATTTACATTCTTAAATGATACAGCTGAAAATACAAAGTAGAAGACAATTATTATTCCAAATTTTACAAGGTTCTTTTTTAGTCTTCAATTCAACTCTTTAATTTTCAAAAAATCATAGACACTGCTGAACATAATACAATATTATTGTACATGGTGTATGATTATGAAATCTCCTACTATAAATTAGATTTGATAATAAATTTCATAATAAATAATTTTCTAATTACATTGTTCAAAGTAGCATTATAATGTATGTAAACTAAATACTGGATCTTCTCATACTAACCTCCGTTGACATTGTTCAAGAATTTACATACTGTGAATGTGCATGTAATGTTTCGAAGATTACCCAGTTGTGGTATTTTGAATTAAGTCTTAGTAATGTTCAAAGTAATGACAATGCCAGATCCTCTTTGATTTTTGCAGCCATTATTTCGAAAATATGTCTATTTCGTTCGAAACGTTATATCTTTCTTCATAACAATAACACTCGAAAGCTATGTGTGCGTGTGCAAGATTTCACGCGCATGCGCGGCCAAAACAGTAATGCCTCGTACAGACTTGCGCCGCGCGGCGAACGCGCGCGTTTCGGCAAATATTTCGACGAACATTTCGGCGCGCCGAACGGCGAACGGCAAACGGAACGGATTTGTGTTATTTCCAGAATTTCTTGCAAACAACTATGGGAGCTGCAACGGCGTATACTACACAAAGAAATACAGAAAATGTTGGCAGTTTATTGAGTGAATTAAAGTTTCAAAGTGAAATGTTCAGGTCTGTACGAGATTCAGATGACTTGAGATGTTATGACTTTATGACAGTTCGACGAACATTTCGACGAACGGCGCGCATTTCGGCGCGCCGAACGATGCCACGAACGCCGCCGCGCGCATTTCGGCGCGCATTTCGGCGCGCATTCGTGCGCGCGGTAGATCCATCAGCTCTGGGAACGACGGCGCGGACGAATGCGCGCCGAAATGCGCGCCGTTCGTCGAAATGTTCGTCGAACTGTCATAACATCTCAAGCACATCTCAAGCATCTCAAGTCTTATTCGTGTGTAGCACTGCAGAGTAGAACCAACGTGACAAAGACGGTACGTCATAGTGGGGGGCCCAACTGGGCCCAACGGCCCAACCGGTCGAGCCCAGTGATGGGATAAGGTCCTTAGATTTAAACATAACAATCATAATGTATTAATATTGGATATCACTGTATTCGGGAAAGTCTACAGAATCTTCCGCTGCAAAGAACAATTCAATATCTTTTATAATAACATCACAATATTTGTTTAAAGTTGAAAAATGTGTCTTGTTTTACGGACGTGACTTCATCCTTGCTATTTTTAAGAAAAAGCCTCTCTTAAATACATTTAGCTCTTTATTACTTTATTGTCGGAGCCACGAAGAAAGGACATCTTCCTATGCCTCAATAGCAATTATGTGTTATAAACCTTGCAGACCTCCACGGTCAATTGGGGGCTGCAGCTATAGCTGCAGTGTGTATAGGATACGCATAGGATGCAGTGTTCCAAGATTACGGAGTATCTGATGCCTACATGTCTGCCTACGTAGTATTTACGTTAATTTTACAATATTGAAAATTTAAAAAAAACAAAAATGTAATAAAATGATAACTGTAGGCAGAATCTAGGACCGAGCGGCCAGCATTATTGTGCCCGAGCAGCTTCTGCTGGAAGCATTGTGCCAGCAGCAAGCGCTATACTTACGCGCGCGTATAAAATCGAGCATTTTGCTTACTGGTTACTGGGTATATGTGTATTTTGTATTATATCGAAATTAATGATTTATTTACATGAAGTTTGGCAGAAAATCTATTTTTCACTCCCATTGTATAACAATATATGTAGTGATGTACTTCAGTCCGTACATCTTTTATTTTCAATCATCAAAACCAATATACATTATTTTATTAAAAACTTTGGGAACTATATATTATAAAATTCTCGTTAATCAAATTATTTGTAATCATAAAGCATCCACTAGAGTTCAGAAAGATGGGGTGCAACTTTGAATTTTCAAGAGGCGGTGGTACGGGCGTAGCAGAAGCAATTGGAAATTGGGGATTTTCTAATGATAGAGTATCAAGCTCTGGCCAAGAACTTAAATGTTTAAGATATCTTTCGGAGAAAATGGCTTGTTTGTAAGATTAATTCTATCGTTTTATTTGAGAATGATGCCTGTCACATTTTCACGGAATTTAGTGAATGTAATAATTTTTTAATGAATTTGTAATTATGCGTCTTTCCAGAAAAAAGACGAAACCAATGATGTGTGTAAAATACGACTGCAGATATGATCCAGAAGCTTGGTCAGTAAAACCTAGTCCTGAAGAGTGTAAACCAGCTTGGAACATTCCTATGAAGAGACCACTGATTACGTATAGTTCTACCGCGGAAATACTTTTAACTTCGAATTTAAATAGCATTGGAACAGATTTATTATATGTCATACCAGGCCGAAGTTATGTACTACAGGGTGTACGTAAAAGTATTTTTTATATTTGGATATACTTAAAATTCATTCTGTATTATTGTTTCCTTGTTTCCAAATATTAGTCTTCACTTTTCTGTAGTTTTGTTTTTATTTTAACCCATTGCACTCGGAGGATATGCACTTAATTGCACTTATGGACATGAAATTGGTATAATACCTCATACAATACTTAAATGTTTAGTAATTGTTTAGATACCAAAATATTTAATAATGTAAACAATATTTTGAATAATGGTACAGCAATTTTTAGTGGTGACTCTCCGAGTTCGACGCGATTGGATATCTTAAGATTTTCGATTAGATTGCATAAATCTTATAGTTTTTCCACATATTTTGATTTTCACAGACGGACAAGTGGTACCGAGGAAAACCACTTTGCTGCCCACAACCGATCTGTTCTACGCCAGACTATTCGAAAATGTGTTGTTAGTGACGATGTAACTCCGTATTTCAAAATAAAGTCCGTCTTTTAGATTGTGAAATAAAAAATTGTACTTTAATGATTATTAACACATTACTGACCGGTGGTTATTGCATAATTTTGACAAATCTATGGTACATGGCTAAACACTTTTTAATGGAACCTTCAATAGCAACAGCAATTTTCATTGTGTTCTAATAACGTCATCTAATATATAGTTTCATGTAAAAGAAAATTTCTATGATTACTTTTAGAACATCACAGTTATTTTAGGTTTCTGGTAGGTAAATTGTTAATGAAATATAAATAAATGCATTCTTCGAATACCATATATATTCTCATGTAAATTGTAGTTTCAATCTATTATTTTTAGAGATATACGTAGTATTTGAAATAATTCGAAATTTAATTATAATTTTCCGTTTTTATATTCACAAATGTGTTAGTAAGTTCGTGTACACAGTGAAATTATATATACTCTAAAGTTGTCAGCATTAATCAAAAAGTAAAAACAGAACAAACAATATGAAACAAAAAATTCTAAATTTCGCCATGTTCCGTTAAATTCTTATCACATTTTCCTGTAACGCAAAATTCAAAAGTGTAACATATCAGTCTAAATTAACAAGTATATTATCCGAAATAAAAAAAATATTAGTGAATCAAAATGTCTACAACCCAAATAACCAACGCAGCAGATATAATATGTGGACTAAAAGCCGCGGTGACTGCCTTAGAATGGTTAGTTTTACGATTTAAACTATACAGGGACGTCCATTTAAATAAGGACACCTAAATATCTGGCAAGATTATTTTTTTCCGAAGGTCATTTTTTTCGGAGTTATCAAGGTCATCTTCGGAAAAAAATAATCTTGCCAGATATTTGGTACCTTGATAATCTGAAGAGATATTTAGGTGTCCTTATTTAAACGGACCTCCCTGTATATAATATTCAATGGATAGAATAGAATTTATTATGATTATATATACTATAGCAAACTGTGCAAAAATAAATATATTTGCTCCTCATGAGCTAACTGGTAGATTAGTAAATGTTTAATAAAAAACGTAGAGCAAAGACACAGTGTGATGAAATAAACGTTTTCTGTCTTTTGAACGATTTTTCGTTCAACGAAGCGAAGAATTATGTAGATCGACAATATTTTTATAAAGTTATACATTTTCAAGTGGTACTCAGTTTTATAATGATGACGTTGTAATGAACGAAACACACTTGTTCGTTATTTTGTTATAAAACTTTTTACCGTGACTGTACATAAATATATAATTGTTTATAATTAAAAGTGAACGTAATATTCCTTATTTTTATGTATTAACTATCGCTTTCCATTACTTCTATAAAAACCACATTGATGTTTTTAATATTACGATTATTTTTATCAATGTCTCTTCTCAATATTGTACATACAATAGTTACCACAATATGGATATACTGAGACAAACGCAAGAATTGAAGCGACAAAAACCAACACCCCCACCTATGTTCATGATGATTCCCATCGAAGAAAAAGATGATGAAACCAAGAGATCACGTACTAAGAAGCATAAGCACAATAAATCAATAGAAGATGTTCCAACAATAAAGAAAGACCATACCCACACAAATCCCAATCCGAAGGATGACTGTAGTCACTTGGTAATTTTTTAGACACCGAAAAACAAAAAGAATAAGGATATTTAAAATTTCATTATAGAATAAGTTTATGTGGAACGAAATGTATCTTTAAAAACATAATGTCCATGGAAAAATAATATTAATGGTTTTATGCACCAATCAAACGTAAAAATAGCATATTTTTTATAAGTGATGATTTTATATGTTACAATAAATCGAAAAAAAGGAATAACATTTTTTCGTGTGACTTGGTCCCGTGTGTAGAATTATGGTTGGTCATGATCAGACGCATCAGACAATTCCTATTTAGCACTAAACCTACCACCACCGGTCAAAATGACCGGTTCCAGAGATTTATTATTTTACAATGATTGAAATAATAAAAATGATTTTATAAATATCCTTAGTAGAGCACGTATGACAATAGGAGCCGCACAAAGTATAAATAAAATCAACCTTGTCATTCTTATAAGGGGAAAAATTGTATTCCTTTTTTTTTTACTTATTTTTATACGTAGAATCGCGCGCGCGCGTGTGCTCTGCTCGGTTGTACCACCCGACCACACCTTCTATATATTTTATGTACTAATCAAACACTAAGAAATAACTTGTTCTATTATACAGATGTCAAATACTCATTATCCTTTCAGTTACTTGATTCGAAATTTCCTGAAATGAGAGGCGGAATTTTATTCACAAGATGCTACTGTGTGCACAGAGATGGCCTTCAAAATTCTTGTCCATTGAGCTCCTGTCAAGATCATCCCGAATGCGGCGACAAGCCATGGCCAACATGTCCTCCAGCCAAATTTCTTCGCTGTCGGTACCCACAACAATTTCCAACAAAAAATAATAATTTGATATAAAATAAGATTACCATTATACTTGCAGAGCGGAAAGCTTTACAGTTCAGTGACATAAATACACAAAAAAATTGAATATATGCTAATAAATGATTTTTACAAAAATATGTGTACGTATATCTTTTCTTAAATTAAATGTATGGAGTTTATATATAATTGTTTCATTGTTATAGATTTACTCGAGTTTCGTACATTTATTAAAGGATATAGTTTTTCCGGGTGCTACAGAAAGCTAGAGTTACGTAATTAAGGTAGGGGTTCCCATTTAAAAAATACGTACTGACCTCCAAATAACCTTGAAAATGGTTCCGAAGGTCAAATACAAGGTCATGGTCATATGTCCTCCATTAATCCCGGCAACTTTTATTCCAAACATTTTTACCGAATATGCTTATCCGAGAAGTTAACACCCCTGGACGGGTGGTTTTGGACACCCTGTATATAATATATGTTATAATGCGTGCGAAATTGTGAACAGTTACTTTTATTTAATCGGGAGAGAAGCGGTTTCATTTCGTTTGTTTACAAAATAATTGCAATGTTTGATGAACAAAATTTTGATCACGTAGTTCATAAAATCAACAGGAAACACAAGGAGGGTCACAAAAAACATACGGTGGGGGACACGGCGAACAATATGGTATACATGGTAAACAAGGAGGTGGACATATAGCTGGACAGCAAGGAGGAGGACACGGTGGGGGACATGGTGGAGGACAGCATGGTAAACACAGTGGAGGACAGCATGGTGAACACGGCGGAGGACAGCATGGTGAACACGGCGGAGGACAGCATGGAAAGCCACATGGAGGGCATGGCGGAGGACATCGTGGAGGACATGGCGGAGGACATGGAGGAGGGCAGCACGGTTGAGGGCATGGTGGACAGCAGGGTGGAGGACATGGAGGAGGGCAGCACGGTTGAGGGCATGGTGGACAGCAGGGTGGAGGACATGGTGGGCAGCAGGGTGGAGGACATGGTGGGCAGCAGGGTGGAGGACATGGTGGGCAGCACGGTGGAGGGCATATCGGAGGACACGGTGGAGGACATGGTACGGCAATTTTATAGGATACACACGGTGGTACCGATGATGTTGGTATGCAACAAGAAATGGAGGGTGGACAACATGTAGATGGTGGACAACATGCTGGTGGTGGGCAACACACTGCAGGTGGGCAACATGCTGGTGGTGGGCAACATGCTGGTGGTGGACAACACACTGCTGGTGGGCAACACGCTGGTGGTGGGCATGGCGGACATGGGTCGCAGCAGGGATCGCAGGGATTGCTACAAACTAATCTACAATAAGCCGCTAAAGCAGATTCTCGGGCTTTATCGGCGCAATAGTATTTCCTGAGAGCAACTTCAACATCTCCTAGATCCGTTAATTTCAATAGGGCGAATTGGCCTGGACCACAAACGGGATACAATTTTGTCATGCACTCCGGTCTCCCCATACAATCCCACATCATGCACCTATCTTGTAAGCCGTTCCTTTTGATACACTCGCATCTATACAAAATACTTGCTCGAAACTCAAAGCTCTTACAGCGTTTGACGGGACTCTGGAATTTTGAATTGGGAATGTAATTTACTTTAGTTAAGAGAGATTCAATGGACATAATAGAATATGAGAAATACTACCTTCTAAAATGAATTGATTTAATTTAATGCACTGTTGTTAACGAATGTTTAGAACATTGATCATCGAAAAATTCGAAATCATTCTCAAACTTTATTGTTTAGTTCTTAAAGTGCTTTTAGAAAAACTGTGAGTTAGCATATGTTTAAATTTTATTTCAATTTATATATATTAATTATTTCACAAAATTCATCATTCTATTCAAAGTGCTATATTTTTATGCACGAAATTGTCCATTGAGTAATGAAATATAAAATTTTTTTTGTGTACGGATGAAAATAAATAAGGATAAAGTATGTAAATAGATAGAATATGAGAAATTGATTATGATTTCAATAAAATTGGAAAGTGGCAAGTATTGATAATACAAATTTAATTAGAAATTCGATTTATATATACTCACGCAACAGGGTAACTCATTACAAGGTGAAACGGGACAGACTACAGGAGGTGGACAGAATGGTTCATCCCATTCGCATGGTTTTCTGCAGGGACAAATACATTAAATTCTCGTACAATGAATCAACGCACAACAAGTCATCTTACTTTCTGTCCATAGAACTGATCAAGCATTTTAATTGAGATAACAGTTCCCGTCGTTTCTCGCAATTCGGATTTTTTCCGTCGCACGGCATTTTTGTAGATAATCAAATTTCAATGGTTACGCACGAAAATTTTGATTTCATTACAATTTTTACGTTATCTAATGATTTTGCATTTTTTTACACGTTTGTTATGGTTTTTACTTGCATTTCTCACTAATTAATTTTTATATTCGAAACTGAGACGATTAATTTCAGGAAACCATAATACGATCTGAATGTATGTTTGCAATGAATGCGCGATAAATAAATGAATGATGTGCGTATAGAAATTTCAAATGTTTATCATCATTTTGTGAGCGGTTGTCAAAATTCAAAGTGTATCGGATCCGTTATAAGATAATTTAGATAATAGGTAATCCAAAAAAAAGAAGCAGAACTCTACGAAGAAAGAGTTAAATTATTAGAATGTCTTGCGGAGGATGTTCGCCATGCTGTCCCCCAACGCCGTGTTGCGTGACACCTGCAACAGGATGTTGTCCACCATGTCCACCAGCGTGTGTACCATACTCATGTTGCCCATCACCTTGCTTGGCTTGCCCACCACCCTGTAAAATTACAATTTGCACACCACCAGTGCCGTGCGGACCTTGTCCGCCGAAATGTGTTCCATATTGCCCGCCTGCATGTCCAGCAAGATGCCTAGGCAGAGTTACAACGCGTCCTATTAAATGGACTACATTTTTCTAGGACAGTTCCTCTCATTGTGGTACAATACACACATATATATATATATATATTTACATATAAATAACATTTTGTCAATTTTGTCCGCTCGGCACGAATTACTTATTACTAGACTGCGGATGTTTATGCAATTTCCAATTTTTGTAGACGAATTTTTAGAAAGTGATACCAAACAAAATTCTATTTTCATTGGCAATAACATTTGTACGTCCAAAATAAATAAAAATCAAACTAAGTTCTGTTGAATTTGATACTCTAGCATTTATTCGAAATTCAAGCAGGACGTAAATCGGTCCAATTTTATAGACTTGATATACATAGTAATCGCATACGCATGTCTTTAATTATACTACTTACATTAAGGTGGTAGTCTCGTTTCCAGGATTGTAAGGGTGCGGGATGCGCCTTCTAATTTCACGATAATACAAAGATGTGGTTTTTCAGTAGCCAAAGGGCTAGATAAAATATCAATCTCGCCCGCAATCGCCCTCGAAACGTAAAAATAGGACTTTCGAGGGCGATCGCGGCTTAGATTGATCTTTTATCTAGCGCTTTTGACTGTTGACAAATCCCATCTTTGTATTAATTATCGAAAAATGAGAACGCGCATCCCGCACCCTTGTAATTCTGGAAACGAGCCTACCGCCTTAATATTGTCCCCGACTGTATTTTATATTAAAATTGATGATGAATTAGAATAAACAATATTAGTAATTAAATTATAATTTAATAATTTATATTTCTATAGAAATGAATATACAGTAAATCCTACATAGTCGCAAAAACGCAAAAAAAATATCCCTTCCACTGTAGTAATCTGATCTCGGCTCGAAGCTTCAAAGGCCCGTGCGTCCTCACAATGTAATACCAATATAAAAATTTTTTTATTATTACTTATTTTTTTTATGAAACTTTCGCCAATATATTTGTGGCATTTTTCTGATTAAAATAATACAATATAAAACACGATATAATTTCAACTGTATTTAGTGGTTTAATTGACGATGAAAGTTTCGGGCACAAGGAAGGACAGCGTATGGGAAAGAAAGAGACGCGGAGAGTCGCAGTCGCTTCGGCCGTGCGCAGTCTCTCTTTACAAGCGCTGTCCTTCTCTACGTTCGGCTCGGTATTTGAATCTCAAAAAAATAGTGTCCGTCTACGAACTTTGCAAACGAACCTCCCCGAGGCTTTTGCGACTATATAGGATTTACTGTAATATTATGATACATTAACATGTAATTTATAACAATTCTATTATACAGATGCAAGGTTACAATACCTCCTCCACCTTGCGCACCACCAAAAATATATATCCCTAAAGGACCATGCTGCAAACCTTGTTGTTTTCATGTTCCAAGCCCGAGATGTTGTCTTTATATGTATTGGCGTCTACCATGTAAAGCAGATTGTTTTGAAGTGTAAAAGCTAACATGTAACAATACTAATAGTCATTTATTCTGATGCAACATTTTGTAACTTCAAAATGATTTTATTGTAGCAATTCAAAAATATATTTAATAATATCAAAAATACAATGTCGACACGATTAGAAGAATATGCTTAGCTTTTAACATGTACAATAATTTGTGTGAATATTATCTGACAATAAACTGAAATATTTGTGTGTATTCTTGATCAGTTATTCTCACTTCTCAAACATTTTCACTGATTTAGAAAAAATGTAAGAATTATTATATTTTCACTAATTTAGAAAAAATAACACTAATAATACTAAATTTTCGCATTCAACGTCGTCACAATAAATATAAATTCAATTTTTATGCTTATTTACTTTTAGACTTTAAGATAATGTTAGTCTGGTATAAATTTGAAAGTGTTACTTCCAGTTTTTAATAAAACTCCACTTTCATTTAATTTTGACATCAATCGAGAGAAATCATCCATTGAAACTTTCCCGTCTAATGCAATTTCACGTAGCTGTTTTGTAGAAAATGTTTGATTGTTAGAAGAAAATGTTTCCTTCTTTAATAATTGTGTAAATTCTCTGAGCTTCAAAAAAAATGTTCATTATTATTTTTCATATATTACTTTCAATAACGTAAGTGGACTAATTGACTTACTTTTCTATCTATTCCTTTTTTATTATTTAATGATGGCCAACTAACAGCACTATTATCAACTGCATATCGTAGAATTTCTATCACTTCCAAAGCATCTGTTTCAGTTGCTTCAGTACGTAATTCCAATTTTGCTCTAGCCTGCATAATGACATTAACTTTAACCACTTAAATGATAAATTAAAAATATGAAATTTTCATGAACATTTAAAGAAACTACACCTCAGTTAATCTTATCATAGCTTCTAATTGTCTATTATACACAGATATACCACTGAATTTATTATTGCTTCTCCGAAGTTGTAAATAATAGTTTTGTAATATTGTAGCCGCTTCCGTAGTAAGCGTTGGTTTAACGTATTGTCGTGCGTATGAAATATACTTCCTGAGAATTGATTGTGGAATAGGGCAAACATTTTCAGTTACAGAAGATACAAGTTTCTCCCTGAAAATTTAATTATGCTTTAAATAAGTAAACTCTTTGTCGATCATTATTTCAATAATCATGATTCCTAATACCTTAATGTGAATCTATTTTCATCCATTGTATCTACTCGTTGAGAAGCATTTACTTTTCTTTTATTCACATTGGATCCAGTATGAATCGACATAACATGTTTGCATAGTAAGTCATCTATATGCTTTTAAAAATAAAATATGTATTATATTATTCTAATAATACTATTTTTTGCAAGTATAGTTCTTAGCTAATGTAATTATAAATATATATGTACCTTATTTGGTTCATCTAATAACAAAAAAACTAAATCAAAACGGGATAGAAGAGGTGGGCTCATCTTCAAATTTTGTATTACTGTTTTACTTCTATTAAATCGACCCCCGATTGGATTAGCAGCTGCAAGAATTGAAGTTCTTGTGGGAAGAGAACAAATTATTCCTGATTTAGCAACGCTTACGCTTTGCTGTTCCATGGACTCCAATAAAGCCTACAATTAAAGAAAGAGTATTTTTGTTAGTGCAACCAGCAAAGAATAATAAATAGTTTTATTTTGAAACATTAAAATTAAAAAAAATACCGAATGCTGCTTAGACATTTTATCAAATTCATCGATACAACAGCAGCCCCTATCTGCTAATACTAATGCACCTGGTTCTAGAGCAAAGTTATTACTTTTATTTTCTCTTGTAAGTGTTATTGTCAGTCCAGATGATGTGCTCGAATTTCCGCATACATACACTCCTTTCAACATGATTATTCGATAATGTTTGAAAATATGTAGAAACCAAAAAAGAAAAACGAATTGTTGGACTTTAAATTATACCTTTAGTAGCAACTCGTGAACACGCTTGCAACATTTGTGATTTCCCAAGACCAGGATCCCCAACTACTAAAATATGTATATTATCTCGTATTTCTGAATGCTCTGTATTGCCACCAAATAAACTTAGTATCAACCCAGCCTTAATCATTTCATGACCATATATGCTTGGACAAAGAGAATGTACCAACAATGGAAAAATATTTGGTGTATTATACACTTCCTTTATAAGAAACATAAACATTTAACAATGAGAACAGATCACTTTTCTAATTGTAGTAGGCAAAGTATTAATATTATTCGTACCTTTATTGCTAAATAATCCTTTATCGACATTTCATTATCCATAACATTTTTAGTTTGAAATCTCTGTTTATTGTTACTTATTGTGACTGCTTCCATATACAATGCAAATGATATTTTATTACGTGCTTTAATATTATTGATACCCTATGAATCAAATGTTAACAATCATTAAAAGTTAATAGGCATTCTATATATTTTTATGAGTGAAGACACACGAATATAGGTATACCATAAATAACATACAAAAGAGAAATCAAATAAAACTTCAGAATCTTGAATTTAGATTTTCTTACACTTTTACCCAGTCAGCCAGGCCTGCAATAATGTAGGTATTATCCTGTCCAAACGACGCTCAAAGCTGCTCGCAGCATAGGATGCTCGGAATCTGTATGAATCTGCTGAGCACCGTATTCTCCTGGCAGCATCTGCCCGGCAGAAGCTTCCGGGCAGATGCTGGGTCTTTCTGCCAGCAGCAAGCATTGCCTCTGCTGATGCAGCTGCCCAGCTAAAACCGAGCATTTAGCTGACTGGGTAGATATAAATAACTTACAAAAGAGAAATCAAATAAAACTTTAGAATCTTGAATTTAGATTTTCTTACACTTTTATATATATATCATATTAATTGTATTATATATACCTTTATAATTCCTGTTAAAGTAATATCATCTCCAGGCATACAAGTACTGACTAAATCATCCAGCAATTCAACATCAAGTACTCTAGGCATGCTACCTTTATTATTCTACAACATGACAAAAAATTTGTTTAATCCTGAGGTAATTTCAAGAATGCTTAAGAAATACAATATGTATAAATATGTTTTTATAAAAAAATTAAACACCTGTTCAGTATTCAAAAGTTCTTGTATCTTAATCGTTTGGAAAGAAATACTTTTCATTTGTGGAGAATCCAAGAGTGGACGAAATTTAGATATACCACATATATTACATTTTTTTGGTACTGTATATATTCCTTGTGGTTGTTTTACTATTTTTTGCAAATTGCATTTGCGACAAACAAATATTATCCATTCTGCAAGATGCTTTACACGACCTACTCTTATTACACAACCTTTAACAGATACCAATTTCCCTGTTAAGAAAATTTGTACGTGTTAATCAAAGAGTTTCTAATATTGATAATGTTAGATATACCTACCATAAAAATTTGCTTTCAAATCTTGCAGGCATATAATGGGTTGGTAGTTTAGTATTTTTAATCTAACAGTCGAAAGTGTACTTATAATATTCATACAACATTTTAAATTTTCTTTTGATAGTGTATTTAATATTTTCTGAAGAAATGAATATGTTTATGTATTAAATAAATAAGTGTACTACATATATATGTAGAACTATTGAAGAAATACCTGATGAATAGCAAGCTTAAAACAATTTAAAGTGTGTAGTGGGTTCTCGTAAATACTCTTCTTAAAATCTGGCCATTCATTCATAAACATCTTATCATTGTATATTTCACATACATCAATAACAAACACTGTTCCAACTTCCAAATTTTCCAAAGTAAGTAACGATAGTAATCGATGCTGTCTGCTTAAGAAGTTTTCCAAAATTTGAATCTTTTTAACAGTGTCTGAACCATCTTTGTACTCTGTAATATGAAATAAGTTTTTCTGTATTATATTATTTAGTATTAAACAATTAAATGAAGAAGGTACAATTAAATTTTTAAAATCAGTTAAAAATATTTCTATTTACCTTCATCGTCGAAAAAAAATTTCCATCCATAGTAAGGTATATTAAAATTTACGAAAGTGTCATATTTATATAATGTATTATTAGTCTCAATTGGATCTAAAGATTTGCATATTTTTTCCTTATTTTGATTGTCTTTACTGCCATCTTCTGCAAAATATACATTCTACATATACAGGAAAAACATACAACACTGAAAATTACTTTTTATTCATAATTTACTTCAGACATGTTTTTATAATTTTTGCATAACAAAATAAAAACTTGGAAAATAAAGAAGAACAAAATAATTTTCTTACTATTAGATTTTGCCGATTTCTTTTTATTTAAATACCATTTACTTTTATAATACTCTTTCGAACTTTTATCACCCATAATTCTATGTACTTTATTTATATATATTTATTATCTTTTCTCTTATTTTCTATCTTATTATTATCTATTTATATATATTATTTTTCATACAAAATTAGAAGTTATCAATTTTTACTGAAACTTAACTAAACTAAAACATTCGTTTATCGTGAAAAACAACAGCTGTATAACTGTGTATAACCTACATGGCTACATAGGTTATACAGTATATCGAATATCGACAGGTATCGACGACGGCGATTCGACGTAACCATGGCAGCTGTTTACATCACAGAATACTGTGTAATTCTGTGTATATAAATATGTACTACACATATAAACATATAATTGTGTAATTAAATGTCAATTGTTATTGAATTTTTTAAAATTACACTTTGTTTAGTTATTTGCTAAATATAATATTGAATATCTTTTCAGGAATTTAATTGGATTCTCATCTGTATTATTCTGTAATTGACAAAATTTTAAAATGCAATCCTGTATAAAGTGAAATAGTTAAAATATATTGTATTATCAGTGACAAAATATTTTCATTCTAAACATGGACAGATATGTGATCATTGAAAAAATTGGTGAGGGTGCACAGGGAATAGTTTTAAAAGCATACGATCCAGTAGCAGATAAAAATGTAGCATTGAAGAAATTGCTTTTAAAAAATATTGAAAATAGTATATCCACATCTATTATGCGTGAGATGAAAATTTTACAACAATTAAAGCATCGTAATGTATGATGATTATTTGAATTTTTAATGGATTACCTTTGTACTAATATATATTTACTGCTCTTTAAAAGTTTCAATTACATATAGAAAAATTAATTTAATACAGATTATAAAACTGCTAGATGCTTTTCCTGTTGGACTAGATTTTATAATGGTGTTCGAGTACATGCCAATAAGTTTATGGGAAATAATAAAGGATAACGAAATAGTATTAACAACAGTTCAAGTAAAAATGTACATAAAGATGATCTTAGAGGGTATTGCTTATGTACACGATAAAAATATAATACATAGGGTATGAAATCCTGATCATCTTTTCATTCAAATCATTAGTAATTGTTGTTACTATTAGTTTAGTATAATTTATGGAAATACTCTTATTGAATTTCTCAATCATAAAACGATATTCCTTAGGATTTAAAACCTGCAAATTTATTAATAGATGAAAAAGGTATTCTAAAGATAGCTGATTTCGGTTTGGGAAGATTAATGTGGACAGATATATGTAGACCGTATTCTCATCAAATTGCTACTAGATGGTATCGAGCACCTGAATTATTATATGGAGCTAAATATTACACTGCTGCTATTGATATGTGGTCTATTGGTTGTATTTTTGGTGAACTACTAAATAAATCACCTTTATTTCCAGTAAGATTCAATGCATTTAGGATTTACAAGGAGACTGCATGGTTCCAGAAGTTGCTTTCTCGATAAGACAGTACTGAGAAATTCTAATGGCATTTTGCCTAGTGGGCTTTCGATTTTGAGAAAAATGAGTTTAAGAACCATGCTGTCTCCTTGTTAGATCGAATCTTATTGAAACTATAAAGATACGTTGTACTTATAGGGAGAAACAGATATTGAGCAATTGGCAATAGTGTTGAAATATTTGGGATCACCTACATCAGAAACTTGGCCTGAATTAACTACATTGCCTGATTATAATAAAATTACATTTCCATATCATGTAGGATTATCATGGGAAGATATTATTGAAGATGCTCAACCTGAAGCTATTGACCTTCTCAGTAAAATACTTATTTATAATTCGTCGAACCGTTTGAAAGCTAACGAGGTAAGTAACGCAGCTAATGTAAGAAACATATCTAATGATTTGAAATAGCTTTAATTAAATCATTTTCTCTTCAGGCATTAGATCATGTATATTTTTATACCAAACCTTATCCTTCATTAAAAAATTTAATAAAACCCTCAAATAATCATCGCAATCAAATAAAACAAAAAGAAATTATTATAAATACACAAGTTACAACGCTTTTTGAAAATTTATTAGCTATTGCATAGTGTTTATTGGGACACAAACAAGAAATTTCAAAGGTCAGAGAATGAAGTGCAAAACATTAGTTTTAGAATGATTCAACATATTGAAAATAATGTAGTAAACTTCTCATAGGTGTAGCGTTACATGCAAGACGAAGAATTTACTCATTTTGTTTTAGTAACATTTATTTATCAATAACAAGCTATTTGTCACCTATTTATTCTTATAAAATGCAAGAAATCTTTTAAATACTTCATTATTGTATCCTTCGACACAGGGTTTTCCATTTTCATATTTGGCTTTCTCGTATAATTTATATGTTGGTGCTGACCACCAAAAATTTTTAATCCCTTCTGTGCCATCGAGATCTAATGTATTAAGTTGATATACGGAGAAATGAAAATTCTGTCCGTCCGACTGAATACACTGTACAACAACAGGCTCTGACAATTCTTTTGCATCTAACCCAAACCTCTGTTGAGCACAAAGTGTTGCTGCTGTAAATGATTCTACCAATGAACGTGCGTGAATTTGATTTTCAGTAACTGGCAATTCTGTTATATTTTTTACTTCCTCTGGATCGTGATTTATAAAAATTGTGTGAATATTCTTCATTGGCGAATTTGTGGTAATTGCTACAAAAAATAATACAATGCATTTAATTTTTTAAAAGACATGTAACAAACAATGTTCACATAAAACTTACGGTATGTAGTTTTTTTTTTGTAAATATTTGTTTTTGTTAAACCAATAGCCCAATGTAATGGAGAAAGATCAGGCAGGTAATTTTCAATATTTGTATTTGCATCAGCTATTGGTGTTAATGGCGCTAATGACGTTATTAGATCCATTTTTAAGCACAAATTTAGGAGATTTGATTCCTTTTCTAAAATCCACGTTCGTAATCAGAAAATTAATGAATTGCATTATGTAAAATATTTAATACAATTTAGCATATGCTTTAGTAATGATCTTATCCAACAACATACCTATGTATGTAGAAAAAATTGCATCATTCACCATTAGTCGATTTTGTGCGATGCTGAGTCCACATAAAGATTCACATAGTTGTAAAAATTTGTATGATATGTTACGCCTACAAGAAGATCCTACTTTTAAAATGAATTTGTAAATATAACAAAAGTACAAAATAAATAAAATTACATAATTTATACCTACATCTTTCTCGTGCTTGTAATGCCATACACTCTAGGAAATACCCACATTGGTCTGTTAGGGTCTTTTAATTTTGGTAATTTCACTTGTTGCGCATCGTATATAGTGGATGTGTAAACAATTCTAAAGCAATAAACAAAATTATTAAAAAATTTACTTGATAATCTGGTTCTGATGCAACAAGTTTAACAATGTTATTGCAAACAATGTAGTCTCATTGTTATATTATTTCACCTTTTCACCAAATCATCTATGTGATCTGGTATATCTCTGACCAAATCTTGTATTTTTGTTGGAAGTTCATCATCAATCTTTAATGTTTTTGTTAATAAGCAGGCTTGTGGCACACCTTCTTGTAAAACGTTGTGATCTTTATATGTCAAACAACTTCTTTCATTCCAATCTGGATCTATTTTGGGTTTGACAGCTACTTCAAATCTAATAACATTAAAAAAATAGAAACAAAGGTAAATACAGTGTTTTCTCGATAAATGTCCCAAATCTCTGCCATTTAATTGTCTCCAAATTATCTCCACTACCGCGGGGTATACCCCGTGAGGGGCCAAGAAGCTCGAGAGGCCTTAGTTGCCGAGAAGTGTAACATAATATGGGTTGTGTATATCGGTATGAACCACTACTAATCCAATAACAACACTTCTTTAATTTTTCATTATTTTTTTATGGGACTTTGACCAATATATTCGTGGCATTTTTCTAATGAAAATGATACCAAATATCATTTAATTCAACGCAAAGTTTCATTGATCATTACACAAGTAAATATAATTGGAATTATATCATATTTAGTATCATTTTCATTAGCAAAATGCCACGAATATGTTGGTCATAGTCCCATAAAAAATAATGAAAAATAAAAAAGTTTTGTTATTGGATTAGTTATGTTTACACTCCTTGACGACTGAGGCCTCTCAAGCTTCGCTATCCTCTTCTACGTTTGGCATTAGTCAAAGAATAGTATCCCTGATCAGACCCATGTTTTGGATAATTATCGAGAAAACACTGTACATTATTAATTATACTGTGAGCAAAATAATAGAATAAATAACAATAATTTATAAAATGTATAATATAACTCATATTGAAACTAATGAAACTATGAAACAAGAAACTAATGGAATTAATGAAATGGAACAATTAAGATTAATAGCATTACTTCTTGGAGTTTCCTTCTAGAGTTACTAATTCTGATGGATCTCGTACTTGATAACCCATAGATGTTACAATTTCTTCTGCTTTAGTTATATATACACGTCTTTGTTTTTGTCTTTGCCATAGCAATGCTATTGCTCTACCTATATGTTGCTTGCACAGTACTTGGGTAAACTTCATTGTCACTTATCTGAAACAGAATAAATTGGATTACCTTTATAATTAATTTCTGATTTTAGATTATATTATAATTTTGTATTATATGTACTACATCCAAGGTAAATAATGTCAATATTGTAAAAGAAAAGAGAACGTACTATCGTACCATGAAATTTTAAAATATTGTTATTACCGTTGTAATTAAATATGTAAAAAACTTATATTAGAAATTCATACGCTCCATGCGAGAAATTTATAAATACGTGCATCATAGATCTGAGAATAGCGCATAAACATAGAGTTTCCTCCACTAAACAAAAGTTTGTTTACACTGCCGCAGTATAGAACATTTTCATAGAGACGAAACTCCGGGGCAAGAAATATCCGTAGTTCTCCTAAATAGGCGCCACGAATAGCGTGTATGGAACGCGTCTGAGGAGCAACGGGGAGCGAGACGCGCGGCCGGGTCGGAGAGGCATGGCCTTCGATTCTCGGCCGCCGCGAGTAAGTAAATCCGAGCGCTGTATCAGATGATGGATGTGGGCAAAGTTGCTATAGTCTGTTGAGAAGTCGGAGTCGTCGCCGTATCTTATTCTGTATAGATATTTATGGAAACTGTAACTGTAATATATATTTTATTTTATTGCTTGTTCATTTTTACTTTACTCTTATTATTTTAAATATGGCTAACTCATTTTGTCAATTATAATTTGGAAAATGATAATATGAAATCTGTATTTATTTCCTCACAACTTACTTTATTTAAAAAAAAGAATAGTGCGAACAGTATATATGCGATATTAACGAGTTTGCACCATTTTTCCAAATGTTTATGAAATAATTGCATAAATATACACGTATACCTCGCTTTTATATCGCTATTTATATCATACCTGATCATACCATACCATTTTGAATTATCTTGTGAGGTGACTTGAGGGCACCAGATACTCCGTTATCTTGGAACACTGGGTCCTATGCATATCCTATACCTATATATTGCTATATATGCCGGGTCTATAAGTGTATATGATCTAAGGTCTAATTGTAAGCGTACGTGCGCGTGGCGCTATGATCTGCGCCATGGAACCTTCTGCCATACATAGATGGGAATGCCGTTTTTCAAAGCTTCTCCCGAGAGACAGAAGTGGGATGGACTAGAACTAGAATATATTGTGTTCAGAGGTGTACAGTGTACTATCTTGACTATCTAGTTTGCCTAGTGATTTGCATATTACGAGATTTCTACCTTTGACGTATGAAAAGATGGTGACCTACTGATAAAGAAGTTTTGCGAGAACGAAAATCGTAGTTGTTGAAGAATTTTTCAAGTAAATTATTGATAGTGCAAAGAACGGGCAATGCATTGGAGTTGGACACACTTGAAACAATCTATTTCATTTATACCCGTATGTATTGTACTTTACACCACTTTACACCTTCGTCATTTGTGTCTATTACAGTACTCAATTATTGAAAAAACTTAATCATTCTAACGATTTTTAAAAATTCTGATATCATTAATTTAATCAAACAATCAATTTTTGTACATATTATTTCGCGTAATATTATGTGTATTTACCATTAATTATATAATGCTGATTTTCTAAAACAACTTCATATTTCTGTTTACTTTTATAAGGGAACATCTTTCAGACAATTTTTCACATTTTTCAAGTCTAGATAATAGTCTAATCGAGTTGACATATTTCATGGGCGAATCAAGTGATCGTGCTTTTTCTCTGCTAATGTACAAGAATATTTATCAATACTTTGTACTTAGTAATTTTATAATCTTATCTGATGTTGTTACTTTCGTTTTGTATTGTGTGTATTTGTGATACAGACGTAATTGCGTATATTTATGCATATTAATAGTTGTGTTCATAAACAGTGCACATTTTAGGTAAAAGAATTATGAATTCACCTAAATCATTTTACTAAATTTTCACAATGTCCCATTGTGAAGAAGAAGTGGCATCATCTGGTTTTCACCAATTAAGTATTACAAGTAAGTAGTAATATATATTTGTAAAAACTATAATTAAAGGAATCATATATCATGCTTTCATATTTTTCAATGATCATACATTTCTAATAAAATTCACTTTATTTTGATGATGTTTAATATTTTTATGAAAAATGATGATATTTTCCAGTTATTGATCAAATTGTATTTCATTCTAGTTGAGGGTGCTATATTAAAAAGTTCAACATTCTTGAAACCAAATCCATACATAGAATTTTCTGTTGACGACAAGAGTCCTAGAAAAACAGAAGTTTCAAAGTCCACGTATCAACCGAAATGGAACGAAGAATTTACGATACTTGTAACACCGTATTCTCAATTACATTTTCGGCTCTTGGATCATAGCACATTTCGTAAAGATACATTAATAGGAGAGAAGAAAATAAATCTTTCTGAAGTGTTATCCCACTACAATGGCAAATTGGAAAATATGGAAGTAACGTTTGACTTAATGAGTGAAAATAAACATGATTCACAATTGTGTAAAGTTGGAGAATTAATTACAGTATTCGATGGGTTAAGAATTAATATGCCAAATGTATCATCATTAAGCATTAATGAGTCACTATGTCAGACACAATGCACACCAACTGATGGTAAGGATTCCTTACTTATTAGAAAAACAATATTAGGAATAAAATGTTATTGAACTTCCAGTCAATCGTAAAATGTTTTTTGCTGAAATACAAATAACTATATTCTAGGTGTTATAAATAATGATACTGCTAGTAATCGCAGTATTCTTAACGGAGGTGTCCGTGCTCGCATGAGATTACAAGGAGCTGAAAATGTTCCATCGTCTGCTTTTCGTGGATTAACAAATACTTATCACAATTCTAATTATAATGTTGGAAATGATCAGCCTAGTGTTGATAAGAATAGTGAACAAGTTGAACCTGTAGCATCAAATTCTTTATCGAATGGACATGTAATATCACCTATGGACAAGTCTGTTGTTTCATTACCCGGGCGTCATGCAATATCTTTGTCGGAAGGACGTCAAGTATCTCGAATAGAACACACACCTATGCCTGGAACGGTAGATGGGAGAGTTGGTATGTGTGCAGATCAATTCTCAAAACTTTCTGTCTCAGAAGCTCGTAATGTTTCTCAAGGAGAACAATCCACATTATCTGGAACAGTTGGAATATGCAGATCAGATCAATTATCGATCGGAACAACTAATGTTGATATGCGTTCGCATAATAGAACAGACCAACCTGCGTCTAGTGGACGCAACTCTCGAACAGAACAATTATTAACTACTCCTTCGTCGGATAATTTTGGAAATATGAGATCTGATCAGCTCCCTACTCCTACAGTAGATGGCTGCGTGGCTTCTAGAGATCAACCTACAACATCTACCGCAACGGATAATCAAGGAATTTCTCAAACTGATCAGTCTACAGTATTTACGTTACCAGAAGGATCTTGTACATCTCATTCGGAACAGTCTTCAGGATTTCACATTGCAGACAGTCGCAGAATGTCACGTACAGACCAGTCTGCATTACCTATTCTACCTGTAGCAGAAAGACGCAGAGCTGTACGACCTAAACAGTCAACAACATCGACTACTCCTTCGAATCCTTTAGTAGTGCAACGTGTAGCTTCATTGACAGCGCAAACTGCCATGGCACGTGGTCAGTCGGTTCCTCAGTCTGGGTCATCGATAATACTTTCAGAAGTTGAACCTACAAATCATTCTGAAGAACCTTTACCTCCTGGTTGGGAAATGAGATATGATATATATGGAAGAAGGTTGTATCATCGTATTAAAAATTCTATAAGAATTACTTATTATTCAGTTTTAATGATTCATTCGAAGTTTGAAATTTTGAAAAAATATCTAATAGCCTTTTTCTCTGTTTAATGTACTTTTAATTAGGTATTATGTTGACCATAATACACGAAGTACTTCTTGGGAAAGACCGCAACCTTTGCCATTAGGATGGGAAGTGCGTAGAGATCCTAGAGGCAGAATTTATTATGTGGATCATAATACGAGAAGTACAACATGGCAGAGACCAAATACTGAACGATTACAACATTTCCAACATTGGCAAGGTGAAAGGCAACATGTGGTTCAACAAGGTAACCAGCGGTTCCTTTATCCTCAAGTAAGTAATAACAATACATTTATATCATTTATTAAAAATTAGTTTACCTCACCCTGTGATCTGGAAATGCAAAATTCATTTTTATTCATATGTAGGCTCATGGAAATCAAGCAGCTGTGGCAGGACCTTCTATGTCTACGGTCGATGATGATGATGCTCTGGGTCCGTTACCTGCAGGATGGGAAAGACGTAAACAACCAGAGGGAAGAGTTTATTATGTGAATCATAAAAATCGTACTACCCAGTGGGAAGATCCTAGAACTCAAGGCCAAGAAACTGGAATTGATGAACCACCATTACCAGATGGGTGGGAAATACGATTAACCGAAGATGGAGTTCGATATTTTGTAGATCATAATACAAGAACAACTACATTCCAAGATCCAAGACCCGGTGCACCAAAAGGGTTAGTCCAGTTTTCTTAATGCGACTGTAACTATTAGGTTGTTGCATACGAAATGTCTGATTTTAGAATGCAAATGTTATAAAGCGTTTTGATCGAGAAATATTATTATAGTTTGCAGGTTTGTTACATATCACTTTGTTTGTTAGATATCTAATTTTATTTTTAAATCATCATTTCATGTCAACATCAATTAATGCGATTGTCGTTCACTCTTTATATAAGAATGGATAGTCAAGAGCAAGATATTTAGTCAAAACACGCACTATTCGTTGTCAGTATAAAAAACTACAAAATGGAGATGTTAGTCATGTAATTCACTGACAGAAAAAAGTTGGGGTTGGTTAACGTTACTGTTAATAATCAGATATTTCATATACCACAAGTCTAATATTTTTCTTCGTTATTTAATCATTACATATATTATTATGATATTATTTAGTGGAAAAGGTACTTACCGTGTGCCAAGAGCATATGAAAGATCATTTAAATGGAAGTTACAACAATTCCGTTACTTGTGTCAAACCAATGCTGTGGCAAATCACATTAAAATTAATGTTAATCGACAAACATTGTTTGAAGATTCTTATCATCAAATAATGAATGCAGAAGCTTTTGTATTGAGACGCAGATTATATATAATATTTAAAGGAGAGGAAGGACTAGATTACGGAGGTGTATCCAGGTAAGAGTTTCTAAACTAATGCTATAATGGTGTTCCAATAAAAATTATAAGTTATAAATCTTTGTTACAGAGAATGGTTTTTTTTGTTAAGCCATGAAGTGTTAAATCCAATGTACTGTCTATTCGAATATGCCAATAAAAGTAATTACAGCTTGCAAATTAATCCAGCATCTTATGTAAATCCTGACCACTTGCAGTACTTTAAATTTATTGGAAGGTTTATAGCAATGGTATTCTATAAATGATATTTATTGTTGAAACCACTGTATTCAGTTTTACATACATTTAATAAAAGATATATTCTTACAGGCACTTTATCATGGGCGATTTATCTATAGCGGTTTCACTATGCCATTTTATAAACGTATGTTAAACAAAAAATTAGTCATGAAAGATATAGAATCCATTGATCCAGAATTCTACAAATCTCTTGTGTGGATAAAAGAAAATAATATTGACGAATGTGGTCTAGAATTGTACTATAGTGTTGATTTCGAAATTCTCGGTCAAGTCATACATCATGAACTGAAAGAAGGTGGTGATAAAATTAGGGTTGTTGAAGATAATAAGGAAGAATATATCAGGTATTATGATATTGTTATATATTATTAGATTTAATATTTGCAACAAAAACGCTGATTAGTAATAGCCTGTATATTCATCTATATAATATTTTCAATATTATTTGTTGCTATAAGGTTAATGACAGAGTGGAGAATGACAAGAGGTATAGAGGACCAAACTAAAGCTTTCTTGGAAGGTTTTAACTCAGTTGTACCGTTGGAATGGTTGAAATATTTCGATGAGCGGGAATTAGAACTTATGCTTTGTGGAATGCAAGAAATAGATGTGGAAGATTGGCAACGTAATACAATTTACAGACATTATACGCGTAATAGTAAACAAATCTTATGGTTTTGGCAGGTTGGTTTTTACATTTGAATACTGTATCATTGTTAATTTAAATATAAATTCTACTTGTTAATTATGTGTTCAATATTCAGTTTGTAACGAGAACGGACAGTGAAAAACGAGCTCGCCTTTTACAATTTGTAACGGGTACTTGCCGAGTACCTGTTGGAGGTTTTGCAGAATTAATGGGTAAGTATTCGATGCTAACAACTGAATAGAAAGTTTTTAAATTTTATGCTGAACTGAATATCTCACGTTCACTTTCATTTCATAGGGAGTAACGGGCCTCAAAGATTTTGCATAGAGAAAGTAGGAAAAGATACATGGTTACCAAGATCGCATACGTGCTTCAATAGATTGGACTTGCCACCATATAAGAGCTATGAACAGTTAGTAGAAAAGTTGAATTATGCGATTGAAGAAACAGAAGGTTTTGGCCAAGAATAATTGCAGATATGCTTTATTAAATGTAATACTGGATTATCTACAGAACCATCAAAACGAATCTAGTGTAATGATGCAAGATTATAATGTTTTGGTTCGTTTTATTCTCAGCAATAATACATAATTTCTAGCTAACATCACCGTAGAGTCTACATAAATATGATAAGTGAAATATGTTGGGAACTTTATTAACTTCACATAAAATTCTTTTAATAGTTTTAATTGGAACCGTTTTGCTTTAATTTACAATTCTTCGAATCAACGCATCACAATTAAAATTGGGAATATGAAATTCGTAGAAAATATCAATGATTTGTAAATTTATACATATATACGTAGTAAACTATTGATAGCGTAAAATAAAAATAAAGATGCCAAAATAACTATAATATAATTAAACTCAATTTTTTCACTTTTACGACATTTTAATCTCTTAATCTGTGAACATTATAAATGGTTTTTATAAACTTCTACTTTTAAGAAAATTCTTTTTTTAAATTTATGTAAATGTCTTATTTTATCCACATATATTAGTTAATTTTTATTATTCTCAAATTTATTCTAAAATATAATGTTTTTAATGAAAGGAATTTATTGATGCTTTCTACGATGTATTGATATTGCTTAAATATCAAAAGGCTTGAAAATTTCAATAATAAATATTGTACATATGAAACTATTAATGATGTATATTATACTATAAACAAATAACAGTTTCATGTTTCATCCTACGTACTTAGTTATTAAATAGTAATATTTTTTTCTGTACATATCGCGTATGATAAACATTCACTTAATTGTCAGTAAATTTTCCACAAAATTTAAAAAAGCACTCACATGTATTATTAATGTTCTAAAACGTTATATTAAAATTGCATTCATGTTTGTTATTACAGATTTAATTATATTATAAAATATAATAAATGTTTTAATAACTTTAACATAAAATTCCTAAATTAATATCTGTGATATCAAACATGTTCAATTTTTAGGATTCTAAACATGGAATCTGTTACTTTGTTTATAAACAATTGCAGTGCGTGTACGCGCACGTACATGTACAAATAAGTATTGTAACTAATGTAACAAATAAGTAATGAATTAATATATATGTATGTATACATTTAGCATGCATGCAATATAAAATTGTATATGTGTATACACAAATTAAATACATGGAATGCATACTGCAACTACAACTTAATATTTAAAAAAAATATAAAAGATTTATAATACTATTTAAAAAATTAAATAAATTTAGTGATCCGTTTACACGATGTTTAAATACTTATATCATAACTTTGTATTGTGTGACTTTTTATTAATTTTTTTTCAAAATGAGTAAGGACGTATCTTCACAGTATAAACGTTAATTCATTAACTTAAACATTTTATATTATATTTTATGTTATTACTATGGTAATATAACTGTATGCACTGCGTATTATTTACCCTTCTAATTAACAGGTAAGGTATTATTGTTTGTCAAAGATTAAATTTGAAGCCAATAAAAGATTTGAAAATGCAAGACGTCAAATCGCATGTATAATATATTTTTTAATTTTAACATTTATGTAAAATTGTATCCATTTAGAATCATATATGACAGCTGATAGATTGTAGGATTCCAAGGTACCATCAATCATCCGAAGATTTAATCGCGGTTTCCTTTTTGATTCGAATCGTTCAATACAATACGTCAATAGAATGGAATTTCAGACTATCTTTAGACGATCTCATATATTTATAAAACGAAATTAGTTATCGACTTGATTTTATATCTGGCACGATGCACAGGTTTGCTACATAGGGTGTCGAATAATTTTCCATACAAACAAGTTCAGTATCTTTCATAGCTGGAAATGAAACTACAGCGCGTCATATAACAAAAAGTAAAAAAGCTATAATACTGTATTAAAAATGTATTGTTATAACAAATACAGAGTATGGCCGGACGGGTGGTACAACCGAGCAGGGGGTGATACTATGGTAGATGTAAAATTAAGTCGAAAAAAAGGAATAACATTTTTTTTGTTTGACGCTTCGTTTTCTAGAAAGTCGAGTTTGAAAATGCAGCGAATACACGTGCTATAGTGCTATTGCATAGGAATCGTCTGACGCGTCTGACCATGATCAACCAATTCTACTTTGTGCATATACTAAAGCACGCGAACCTGGCGGATCTATTTGCTCGAAAACGAAGCGTCAAACGACAAAATGTTATTCCTTTTTTTCGACTTATTTTTACATGTAGTATCACCCCCTACTGGGTTGTACCACCCGTCCAGCCTCACCCTGTATATGAAACACGAAGTAAATGAATAAATTCACTATAGATTATTAGATTTTGATGAATTTTATGTTACAATTTTTCGAATTAATTAATCCATCTATCACAAATTTCTTTTTCTACATCCCAAGCTGTGTACCAAACTGTATAATCTTTGTATTACAGAATCCGTTTTGTAATTGCAGTGAACCATTTAACAGACGAGTAAGGGGTAAAAAGTGTTACTACTGTACCGTTAATGTTAATCGACATTTAGTGTTACTTTTAATTATAGAACACGCCACTAAAATTGATACGGTAGTTTATGGAACACCATTTGAAACACTTATTGGCCATCAAATAAAAAAGAAACAATCTCTTAGGGCACTTTTTATTTGAGGTTGTATCTATATAACTATACCCCGTAAGCAAAAATCCCTGTTTCTGACCAGGGACTATCCGCGCGGCAGGGCTCGTAACTTGGACCACGGCCGAATTTTGGCCGAACCTGCCCTCGGCCGAATTTTGGCCGAATTTTGGCCGAACCGACCCTCGGCCGATTTTTGGCCGATTTTTGGCTGAATTTTGGCTGAACCACCGTGCTGCCATCTTACAGCGGCCCGAAATCGGCCAAAATTCGGCCAAAATTCGGCCGAGGGCCGGTTCGGCCAAAATTCGGCCGTGGTCCAAGTTACGAGCCCTCCCGCGCGGATAGTCCCTGGTCAGAACCTTGGCCCAGTGGGCTTAGAGCCGCTTCGAGGGACCTTCAACACAGTGCCCGTCTCGCTACCTGCCCTCGGCCCGCCGGGCTCGTGTTCAGCCAGAGACGGCCTGGTTGACTGGGTAGATACAACCTTGTATCTATATAATTATAGATACAACCTAATTTATAACTCACGCAACTTCTTGAACTAATTTATATTGATTAATTTGAGCACATTTGTTGAGCAAATTGTCAGACGGAAACGATTATATATAGGTTTGAAGAAGAAAACATTTATGGTAGGTAAGCAATAAATTTTCTCAGTCACATTTTTTAAGATTTCAGGTCTTCGATATTTTTTTTTTAAATGGGGATGTATACTTTTATTATTATCACGTAATAAACAAAGTCGGTAATTATGCAGTTTGGCGGCTTTTCTCAATTTTGGATATTTGACTACAGTTTTTTTTAATAGTCAAAATAACCCAATTCGAAACGGGTTCGAAACCAACTATAATATCATGACCTTCAAGCGATCTTGAGTACAAAAACAAATGGACATGAGATGGACCCATAAGATAAATACTTCACTTATCACTAGATTGCGGATTTTTATACAAATGAGAAATTTTTAATATTTTCTTTTTTAATGTTTAATAGACTAAAAAATATTACAACACCAGTTTTTTACATTTTAATGTTTTTACTGTTTTAAATTATATATACACATTTTCGACATAAACGCAAAATCTTTCAAATCAGATCTTAAGATTGTTTAAAGAAAAACAATTGTTTTCCTTTGACATTTCGCTCGATTGTTAATAATAAGCAAGATATTTACGGCTGTCAAGTTACATTCTGTCAGTTGGATATATGTTCCTCGTTTGTTATAGAATATGCGCATGCTATGGAAAGTGCAGGCACTTTCTGTACCGCCTACCGGGGAACGAAATAATCCAAGAGTCAGTTTTTGCAGGTTGAAAACACTTAGGATTAATTCTGTACGAAACATGTATGAGCCTTTCACGATCATGTGTACCTTTCAAAAAGGTTAATAAATATAATAAAATAACATTAAGAAGTTGATTCGATAAATTTTCTGACATTCGGTTCTTTTCTTCAGAAATGATAAGAAATTGAGACCAAGGGCAAGATGTTCAGGAACCTCTGAAGAGATGAGGGTGATCGATCTTCGGGAAACGATAGTATTGTCCATTTAATGCAATGTCCTTGGTTGCAGACGTTGGAGTTGCACTTGAGCACCTGAGGTGAGGACATTTTCCCTAGTTGCCTTCTTCGAGGAAGAACGATGATTCTCGGGATGAGGATCGATACGAAGGGTCGGTCCTGCCATAAACAGATGACAGTGGGTGAGTATTTGAACTGATAAGTAGATTGCGGGTCTATACAATTTTTAAAAATATGACAGTCAATGTGTTCACCCTCCGACGGCGGAGTCTGTGTCTACTTTGACCCAGACTGCAGGGATGGGCACGGGTGGGGCCCCTCAAACGCCTGCTTCCCCCACCAAGCTTCCTTTCCGTGGCGCTCCTCGCGGCTCCGATGCACGAGGCCTGCGCACTGCTTGCGACAGACGAAGCGCGTCTTTCTTTCATAGTAACGACGGAAGCTGGTGGGGGACAGTAGGCGCTACGGTGGGGACGGCTTTGCCTCAATTGAGGCAAAAATGCCCATCCCTGACCCAGAGTATCAAAATCGTCATTCAATTACTCAGCTTTTGACGAATCAATTGAAATGATTATTAAATGATCAGCTACTGCATTAGGAATAACAGCAAGATTTTAAAAACTTGATAAATACAGCTGTGAATGATCCTAACATCATCAATCCTACACGGTGTCTGCTAAATGGGGTCACAGAAATATCGGTCGTGTTCGACTTATCAAGAGTAAACAATTACAGTTTCATTTGTTTACCTATAGTGAAAAATCCGCAGCATGCTGTTGCTCAGGATCAGTCGACCGTTTTTATTTGCCGGCCGTTGCTTTCGTGCGCGGACGAGGATTGTGAGGGTCCTGCGATCGATTAGAGTTTATAATAACGTATATGAATATTACAAGGTGTCGTCGAGGATTTCTTACCTATGAGACTCAGCAATACAGGCAGAAGTATCAGGCCGTGTGCAGCGCCGAACAATACAATACCCAAGTACATCCGGAAATAAAATACTTGGAAGATTTGAGTTTTCGCGAATGCTAGGACAATGATTCCTATGATCTTCGTCAAAGTAATGCCGGAGAAAACCTGTGGACGCAATGGGAGAGAATCTTCGTTTACTCGCAAGAACATATCTTTGTTCATATTACACACACACGATATAAATTAAGAAATAATGAAAACCGAAGAAGCGCACTTACAGAACTTCCCATTTCGTTAAGCGTTTCCGTAGCTCGGTCTAGGCTCGTAGTTCCTTTGGAATGCAAATAGGAATGAATAATGTGACTACAGAATTCGACGGAAATACCGACAGCCTATGAAAAGAAATTCGCGTTGATTATTTGAAATTTCGTGAACAGAATCAGTGAAAACATATGACGAAGATATAAGCGAAAATGTTCATTATCCGAGTTGATTACCGAATTTTCACGCACCATTACTAAATTGACGAGAGATACTGCGTTTAATTCAATCTGCCACCAGTACATAAGACCACCTATGTTTACGATGATCATCATTACCGTCAGCACCACCATCAACGCCGAGAATAGCGAAAATCCTGTCAAAATTATAGTGACTAAAAATATAACGAAAAGCGACAAGCCCAAGGATGATACAGCTTCCATCCAGATTGTCAGATACTGCTCGTAATAGACGTAGAACACACTGAAAATAAAGAATAGCTTCGAGTAGACATAATATATTAGGCGAAGTGAAAAGTTCTGAGCGTTTTTCGCTTTATTTATATAAGCGAAAAACGCTCAGAACTTTTTACTTCACCTAATACTAATTAGAAGCTATAACAAGTTACAGTTTGAACCCCTTCTAAACGGTCAATATGCTCTTTCAATGCGCCTCGTCAACATTATTGATGGGCGTATTGACAATACTATTGAACGTCGAGTAGCGTGTGTCCATAAATAATTGAAATGCGTGGAACACACCTGTATGGAAATACAGTTATCTTCTCGTTTCCATAGTTTTTCTTATTAATCATCATCGTAATCTGATCAGCTATCAATCTGGCAGATTTCAAGGCTTCGTACCAATCCGAAGACTTCTTTAACGGAGTATGATAACCCATGAAGTAAGTATCGCCGACATCTATCGATCCATACTTGTCATAGTAATAATCCATTGCCTGAAAGATTACAATTCGAACGTGTAATTCGCTCATTGCAAATATTGCAATTCCTACTACAGTAATCGCTCCTTCGTTGTCCTGAATCGTGGGCACGATCGTTGTCCAGTGCCTACCCACTCCACTGCCTGTCAACGAGAGGATTAGGCCTGTGTGGATCTGGTCGCCAGATGTGTCCCAGGACTGTCTAGACCCGGGCAGAACGGAGAACAATAGGAAAGGAATATGGCAAGGAAATAAGGAGTTTCTTAAAGCCAGACAGTTGACTGCTTTTGACTGCGAATGCATTTTTTGTCATTTAACTAGCCGTTTCACTAAAGACGCAGTCATAAATCAAAAATAGTGTCCGGGCACGGTCGTTGTCCGCTCAAACCCCCGGCCTTTGGACAACGAAGGAGCTTTTACTGTATGTACTGATCGTCCATTAGGAGATGGCAGTGAGAAAATTGCAGGAACCACGTGAATCTCCACTCCGCGCTACACCTCTTCCGTTATTGGCCGAATCGCTTGACAAAGCAGCAAACGCATTAAGGTCGATTCATACACGTGTCCGAGAAATCGTGCGCGGTTTTTGGGGTCTCATACACGTACGATCCGAAGTTTTAGGCAACTTGAGAGGGGTCGAGATGCTCGAACAAAGGCCAAGTGCCGAAGATCGTGTCATTTGCTACCCTAACCCCAGGGGTTCTGAGAACCTTTTACTCCCCTCTAAACCTCAGGAGAGGCCTATGTCCGTGCTCTCAGTCTCGAAGAAAAGTATCGGAACGAAGACGCTCAGACTTTCTCGGTTGTGGACGGTGTCACTTAAACCTGGGTTAGAATATTTTCTCGGACGATCGGATCGTACGTGTATGAATCGACCTTTAGTGTGACTGGAACAAAGTGTGGCGGTGACTCTGAGCTTTTACGTCGACCTTTTCCGCCAGAACCTAAACGTATGAGTGGGCTCCGCAGTTTGGCGTCAAGAGTGGGGTAGAAATCATTGCCATCTTCTGATGAACGATCAGTACTTGCGCGTGGAGAAGATATGAAAATATGAAAAAAGATAATCTTACATCTAGGTACGCGGGCCTGCCAGACTTTATGCACATGGGATCAGGTATGTCCTGCAGGAAGTAGGGTATATATTTCCGAAAGCTGCTTCCGACTGGTCGAGAATCAATTGTCTCGATGGGGCATTCCGAGCACAACTGGGGGCCTAAAAGAAATTCGATAAATATACCCTTGATATTGCGTTTACATGAAAACAGAATATAAGATGGTTAAAAGAAGCAAAAAACTTTCATTTTGCTCCTGTCACTTGCAATCAATTGCATTTTTCATTTTGCATTAAGATTCGTGATCTACTAATTACACATTCCAAAGTCGTTAGTTCTTTATCGTATGTTCCATACCACGTGTTTCTCCGCGTGTTAGTACAAAGATAACGGCCAAATTATTTCGCTTTGAGTTTCATAATTTTTCGAATCTATTTGATTGTAGCGTTTGCTATTTTAAAGCTTATTGCTTAATTTGTTTGGCTTCGAATAAGTTTTCTAACGCTTGATAAGCGATAAGATCAATTAGAGAAATTATTCGTAAGACATTCAGCGAAAGGATTTGGTTATTATTTTTGTACCCACAAAATATTTACATTTTAGTGACAAGTACATTGAAACGGAGATTGGGAAATTTACCTGTGTTGTGTGGACAGAAAGACTGATTATTCATGAAGTACTTGCAACAGCCTGGACTGATAGACCAATCGATGTAATCGTCTATCCAAGATGAAGCAGCTCTTAATAAATATGATCTGTAATGGATCAAGACGATAAGCAATTTTTTTATACCGAAGTGTACAGGGTTTTATACCAAATATATACAGGGTGTCTCAAATTGATGGTGATTTTTCGAAGAAAATCATCTGTGTCGCATTTTCAACTTAGTGGCTACGTAAACAAACAAAACTGTCGAATTTTGTGATTAAATGCATCACAGTGTTGCGAGATGGTGCGTTATGATGACCAAAAGACGTGCGGACTTTTCGAACCGTCTCTGCAAAATTTTCACAATTTTTGTAGTAAATTTTCATAATTTCTATGCGTTGTTCGATCGTGTAATTCTACATGACTAAACCTCAATACTTCCTGATGCCAATTGTCAAAGATTAGTACTCTATGTTCGCCTGATTAAAATGTCAGATCATTTTGAGACACCCTATACTCCTTTGTTAGAAGAAGATACGTACTCCGCGGGTCGTTTCGCTGCCGAATATATCTGCGTGTACATCGAATCGTCATTGCATCCTTGGCCTCCGCAAATTATGTTTTGAACTTCTCTGTTACTATAATTAAGCCCAGGAGTGATCACAAAGTAAACGGGTGGGCCCATCGACAAGAGATCCCCCATATACTGAAAGCATTAATTATATATTATCATCGTTATCGCTAGACTGGGGATCTTTATACAAAACGAAGAATTGTCTGTAGTCTGTACCAATAGCACGGAACAGAAGTCAAATAAAAATTGATCGCTCCCATAAAATATGCTGTAGTCCATGTGAAATTACGGGGGAGATTTAAAGGGGTAGACTCCTTCTTCTAGGATTGCAAGGGTGCGGGATTCGTCTTTTCATTTCTCGATAATACAAACGCGGGGGTTTTCGGGAGTCAAAAACGCTAGATAAACGATCGATCTGGGGCGCTATCTCCCTCAAAAGTCCTATTTTTCCGTTTACGAGGCGTAATTTGCATTATTCACACAAATTATTTCGTGGTCCTCACAATAAACCATTTGTAACTCTTCTTTTACTTTAAATTCAATTTTATACTGCACTTATCAGTTGCTTGTGAGGCGATGTAAATGTATAGAAAAGGATGGGGATCGTGTGTTGATTGTCTGTAGACGAACGACAAATTTATGAAGACAAACACGCGAACTAATTTGTTCACCTAATCGAAACAATGGGATACGTTACTTCGAAATACTTCAAAACGTAAGAGTCCATTGGCATCGAAAGCTTCTGCTCCAAACCGATACCAATTCTTGGCAGTACCACAGCATGCGTTACCAACATGGCGAAAAATATGATCAACACGATTATCCTGACCGGCTTCTTCAGGATGAAAGGCGTGTAAAACCGTTTGAATATGGTTTGGACGATACCGAAGTTCTCGGCAACTTGAAGGTCCTCGTCATCTTTTACTTTGATGCAACAAAGCACATCCAAGTGGTTGTTCTGAAATAGCAAACATTGTTGTTAGATAAGCGCACGATTCTCGTTACGAGTATACCTTACGCAGCGGTTCGGGTTTGTAAAAACGCAAATTACACTAATCAGAACAGATTCTGGCACAGGGTGTATAGAAATTAACAACAATTTTTTCATTGCATCGTATTCTGTTCATTACAAAAGAGGATAAAAAGGAACCTTCGGCCAAAACTGAATTGTTGTCTCAAAAAAATGATGGTAAAGTGTTCTCATTATCATTATCAAATTGATTTTATTTATCAGTTAGTCAGGTGCAGTTTATGTGTATAGCGTGCTATCGATGAGGCCGTTGGAAATTATTTTTTGCGCGTGAAATATATCGAAAATGTAATATAAATAAAATCAGTATGATAATGAAAAAACTTTATGATTATTTCTTAAGAAACCGGTCGTGGTTTAAACCTGTTCTGGTATGTCTATGTTAGCACTGATGTACTTATTATAACAGATTCATTCGAATCGCTAATGATCCCGATGTTAATGCGACTTTTATAAATAAACAATGGTTCAGAAAAGAACTGTGCGAATTTAACTAGCGTTTTTACTGTTTCGAACCACAGTAGATTAGCGTTAAAATGTAGTGCCTGTAATCTTTGAGTGTCCAACGATAAAAGGCTGATGAATGCCGTCGTTTGCAATAGGAAATTGATTAAAATGGACAGCGAAGCATAAAGGGCGAAAGTGTTCACTGCTGGCATGGATGACAATGTTCCTGGAAAAAGTGTATTAATTATTAATTCGGTACCTAACGAAGCTCAAAGGAGCGAATAGCCGTAGACACGTTGACTGATACAATTCTTCGTATATCTTTAAAAATTAATTTCTTCATTAGCATTTCTACGATTTAGAAGATTTCAAGACGTGACTTTAACTGTGCAGGTTTGATTACAATCGTCGAGTTACTTTAATTTTACAGGATTTTTTGGGAGCTCAGCAGTCAACGTGTCAACTTGAATGAAACTCTGTAATAATAATACAAACCGATCAGAAAACAAAGACACTCGGACATACTGGTGAGCAACATCGACGGACCCACCTCGGCTAAAATGTTTCCAATGTGCTCGGGTATTGTTCTGTCGACTGGTCTCGGGGTTCTCTCGAGTGTTTGAACCAGGATAAAAATATTGTCTACCCCTACGGCTAACACCAAGAACGGAATCACCTGCGTACGAAGAACAATTCATTGCTGTAACACTGATTCATTTGTTAGCTTCACGAGCAGTGCCGGATTAAGCCAGCGCGGGGCCCGTAGCAAATGTTATCACGAGGCCCTAGGCTTTGTACCAGGGCCGCTTGTATGAAAGACCTTTCCTTTTTTTAGCAGAAATATTGTTAATGTTCGGCGCCCCTTCGATGAAGCGCCCGTGTGCGGGGTCCCTTTTTGTATGGAGCGGGGCCCCCCAAAGCGCGGGGCCTGTAGCATTTGCTACTTCTGCTACGGGGCTTAATCCGGCCCTGTTCACGAGGAATATGTACAGGGTGTCCCAGCTAACTTGACCACCTTGAATATCTTTGTTGTTTTTAAAGATACGTCAAATGTCTGAATTTATTTACACTAACTTTTTCGAATTTATTAACGAGAATGTAGTAACGTCTTCGTACGACAGTAATGGTGTTTTAGAATTATTTAAATTGAAATATCTCCTGAACTACTAACTTTTCGACATGCATAGATTAGAACTTTTTTATAACGAATGTCCAGCTGCATCGATTGATGTATTAAAAAATACCTCATTCCATTTAAAAAAATGAAGGTGACCCCTTCATATCTCTAAAAAACATTACATAGAGACAATAATTTTTTTGGTATCGTATGAGCCCCATTTTACCATTCGACTTTGTCCTTCAAATATTTGACGTATGTTTAAAAACAACAAAGATATTCAAGGTGGTCAAGTTAGATGGGACACCCTGTATACAGGGTGAGGCACCTAAGACTCCCACCGAAAACATCTCCGTTGTTTTTAGTGACACGAAAAAATGTCTCAGGAAGAAAATGTTTGGTTCAGTAGGGCAACTATTGTGACGGAGAAGTTTCTTTTTCTCTACCTCTGTCTCTTTCAATTTTCTACTGAAATTTCTTAAAAATTATATCGCCTCGGTATTTTTCTTGGTTTTGTCTTTACCTCTATCGTGAGCAACGTCGTTGGTACGCCAATGTAACCGAACAGACCGAGCGAACAAGCCACGGACGCCATTACTATCACGATTCCACCAATACTCAGCATTATTTTACTAGTCAGCTGAAATCGCAAGAACAAAATAAAGAAGAATAAAATAAAGCATTGGGTAAAAATGTAGAGAGAGTTTAGGGGAACCACCTAATAAGTAATATGCTATTATAATTCTATATACTGCATTAATCAAGAAGTTCGTACCATAACTTTTTTTTACCGTTATCTTAGAGTTATATAAATGTAAAATTGTTCATCAGGGTCTAAGCTACATTTGTCCTAGTTTCCTACGTCCTTGATGATACATGTTAAAGTCGTTGACATTCCAGGTGGGTCCCCTAAGCAGTATTGTTTATATAAATGAAAAGTAGCGTACGAGACATCTTTTGATGGAACACTGTATTTTACCCAGAGCTATAGCTACGTAAATGAACATTAGTATGTAGCTGAAGACCACCGTCAACGCTTCCGCCCGCGACGATCGTTCCAATTCATCTTGAATCGATCTTTCAGTTGTGTACGCGACGTCCATGAAGTCCGGTCGTTCCTTAGCATCCCATTCTCTCATGAAGTCGATAAACCTGAATCGTTAAATCTTCTGTCGTACTTGTTTAAAACACCGGGTGTCGTCGATCTGATAGCACGAGCCTCAAGAATGTGAATCTACATGAAAAAATGAATCGAAAAGAATGAATAATGTTTTTTTCGCTTCTAAAAAAGCACTTTTTCGCTTTCTGTACAAATTAATTCGTGGCTCTGGTAATTAATCAATTGTAACTCTATTTTGATTTCGACTCATTTAAATATTGTATTAATTATTTGTAAGATGGAGTAAATGCGTGAACTTTATAAATATTCTAAGATAATGTTTATAAATATTCAATAAACTTCGAAGGAAGAGGCTGCGAATATTAATATGTACATCTAATAGATGAGTATTAGCTGCAACGTCTGACCATCATCGAACGTTTCTACTTATTGTAAGAGCGCGTAAAATCAGCGAACCTACAACCTCTTTTTCCTCGAGAAAGAAGCCTTAATGGAAGAAACATTATTCTTTCTTTTCGACATATTTTTAAATGTAAATTCACCTCCTTGCTGCTTGTACTACCAGATCGGTGGCACCCTGTATCCACAATACCATATTTACAGTGAAACAAATTAATATTCGGACGCTCTAAAAAAGACGATAATTTTTGTAATATTGTACTGTATGATTTGAACTTTTTTGGGAAGCTAGAGCAATTAGTTTACTACAGGATGTGAAAAGAAATTTTTTCAAAAATTGCATTAAAAAGTTGCATTTTACAACTTTTTTATCTGGGCTTATAGGGAAAATTTAGAAAACACGTTTCGTAGATCTGTATCAATTACACATATTCTGAAAATTTCATCAAAATCGGTCGACGTTGCAGTAAGTTACAAAGGTTTAACAATGGTAAGATTTGCAGATTTTCTCTAACTGCAATAAATCTAAGGATTCTTACATCTTTCAATACCTTTCAACCGATTTCGATGGAACTTTCACAGAGCATATAATTGACACAGATCTACAAACCGAATTTTTTCAATTTTCAATATAGGCCCACATGAAAAAGTTGTAAAATGCAACTTTTATTATTTTTTCTACAATTCCGATCAATTGCAATTTTTGAAAAAATTTCTTTTCACATCCTGCAGTACACCAATTGCTCTAGCTTTCCAAAAAAGTTGAAATCGTACAGTACAATATTAAAAAAGTTATCGTCTTTTTTAGAGCGTCCGAATATTAATTCGTTTCACTGTAGTGTTTGGTGCGCGCGTAAACAATTCCTTCAACAAACACATTCACAATCCAGATTACATTGCGTTACCTTTGTTCCCATTTTTCTGCGGCGGCGAGTACAGATTTGTTCATCGAGTTTGACACCATGATCGATATAACCAGCCCCGTTGCTTTCATATAGTCTTTCGCGTCGTAGATAAAGTCATTCTCGCGAAGAAATCCTCCGTAAGCTAAGGCTGGAAAAACTGGTCCTCCCCACGGTGCAACGCACGACATATCCAACGCGTTTCTTCGAAAACAAAAAGGAGTAGTCTAATTTAAAACTGTCTTGTTGCTATCTTTTAAATAACATTTGTTTTGCATAGAGATCCGCTGTCTGGTAATAAGACACCGGCTACTTACTGCGCGCACGCGAACAAATGATTGAAATAACTGTCCCCTTCTTCAACCTTCTCAGGATCGTTTTGGAAGTATCCCCAAACGCTCTGTACGGTACAGTGATCCACAGTAGTGGGTCCGGTAAAGTCATTTTGAATTGGAGCGTAACAAATGCGGTCCAATCCTTCTCCTTCCTCTTGTCCAAGCTGCAAGTAAACTCAGTTTTCTGAATCTGCACGAGAGAAATGACGAACCAGAGAAGCGAACAGAAAAGCTTGCAAAAACTTACCTGAAGAACTTTACTTTGGAGCTTGAAAACCTCGAGTAAAAATGTCTTATTAAAGACAGGGCCGAATTCTAGAGGACCAGTTGTGAGGTTGTGCGACACCTAAGTTAAAACAGATTTTCAAGATCAAGTACTATGCAACCTTGAAAGCCAAAACGATACACAGAGTGCCCCAATATCGATGGCACAACTGTGGAGGCGGTGATTCTACATGTGAGAATAAATCGAAAATACGGAATAAATTTTTTTTATTCGAGGCTTTGTTTTCAAGAAAATCGACTTGAAAAATCCGTAAAATTCGCGTGCCTAGCATTCGTGAGAAGTGGAATCAGTCATGGACAGACCCGTCAGACGATCTCTATTCAGTAACGCGGGTGTTCAGCGAATTTTATTCTATATTTTTGGCTTATTTTCTAGTAGAATCAAGCCCTCCACGGTTCTACTATCAATATTGGGACAGCTGTAGCAAATTCTGCTGAATGAATTTATTTACCTTGTCGATTCCGACAGACTTGATATAAATTTGCTCTGTTCTGTAGAAGGGTTGAAAATGAGAGTCAAAGTAGTCTTTCTCGAGTCTCGCCCTGCTGCTGGGTGCAGCCCAAATTTCGATGGGGTCGCTGACCACGATCAGTTGTGTGATTCCATAGCTTAGGCCAAGTATTACGTACGAAGAAAGGAAAAGCGTCATCGCCGAATGTGTTGCAAATACTGTAGTATGATTATAAAATATTAGAAAATTTCTAAACCACTGTTTTATTTTAAAAGTTATTTAAAAGGGATAACTATTATAGGTTCGAGACTTCTTTTACTACAGGCCTGGGCAACTTGTGGTTCACGAGCCGCAGACGACTCCTCTCTCTACTCCTGGGTCCTCCCCACCAAACTCCAGCGGAGTGGAGGAGGTTGGGGAGATTAGGAGCAGATGGTACACTGGTAGTGGGAGTCGTGAAGCGACAGAAGTTGTCCGGGCCTGTTTTACTACTAGAAAAAGTGTACCTTTGCCGCAAACGCGGAAGAGACTCCGAAACAGCTCCTCAATACCTTTGCAACACACCTTCGACGGGGGACCTGTGTTTATCAACAGTAGATTATCGATTAATAAATTCACAAGTTGAGAGTTTTCGATTTACAGATAAAAAATCGATCGTAGTCGCAATATAAAAATGTTTATAATTTGTAGAACGTCTCTAGCAAGTGGCATATATTAATTATCAGTATTAACGCAGAATTAATTTTTGTACAAGAAGCATAGAATAGAAGCGACTGATCTCATTGTATTGCTATTTATTTTTTATATTAATATTTTTGAAATGAACGGGTTTCATGACTCTTGCGTCGATTCGACACAAGAAGAGTTTGGACAAATGGGGGTCGGTTGAAAGTTAATGTTCCTGTACAAATAGGAGTTGGGTACCTCAAGTTAATGTTTCTGTACAGATAAGAGTTGGGTACCTGAACGTCTACGTAGTCTTCTGTACAGACCGTAAGAGGCCACAGCAGCCAAAACATATAGAATGCAGAAAATTCCTGCTATCACTGCGTAACCTTCAACTCCAAAAATGAGAAAATCATTCTTCTCAAGGTTCACTGCGTAATCACAACCGGATGGACAGTCGGTACAGCTACATGCCGATGAACCCTATTGGAAACCATACGAAATCTTGAAATATCTTACCGTTCGCTATCGAGGTCTTTGGATTCATTATTTTATGTTCTATAAGAATATTGGAGAAAAAATATAAAGTACCACTAAAAAAGAATATCGATGACCGTGAAATCTCGTTAAAAAATGACTTCTAAAGAATACTTTTTTCACTGTTACATGCACCCTTTGAGATAGTACAACTTCGTCACAATAAATTTTGTCATAAAACACTTCGTTCTTCGGCAATTTACTGTAATATGAACTGTATTTTCTCGGACTTACATTGGTTCTATCACTACATGGTGTCACTGGCTCATTCCAGGATGTGTTGTCAGGAATGAAATGCAGCCGGAAAGCTATGAAATTATTTGCATCTGGATCACCTTGGTACTCGTACCACCTGCATCAACAATATCATGTGTGAATCGAAATCTCTATTCTTGATAATAAAAAATATCGATGACATTGATATCACTGGGAAAGAAATGATCTTGGACAAAAATAGCCTTACCGCTATATCAAAATATCGATGATCTTGAAATCTCTGAAAAAATGACCTAGCGTTACATTTCCCGCTTGAAATAATCAGGGCTTCGGAGTCGGAGTCGGAGTTTGGGAGTAATTGCTTATCACTGGAGTCGGAGCCGGAGTTAGAAAAAGCTATGTATCGACTCCCGGTGTCGGAGTCAGAGTCGGAAAAAAATATATCGACTCCGACTCCAACTGTGGCTCTTTTGTTTATAAATCATTAATAGATTTCGATCTACAGTATAGACGTATTGTATATGTATATACCTCGGCACTATGTAGAGGAGAAACAGTTAAAGTTATGGTAGTAGTATTTTCTAACAATTTCCTGAAAGTGAAAAAGTAACAAACAAGTGTTGTGTTGTATCAGAGTTGTCTATTCCATATTCTCAGATTTTAATACAATATTTCAACTATTTATTCAGTTGTATTATAACACTTAATTATTTTGAGTACATATTTTTTTCAATTTGGAGAGTCGGAGTCGGAATCGGAGTCGGAGTCGGAATCGGAGTTGGAGTCGGATTCGGAGTCGGAGGTAAAAAAAAAGAGGAGTTGGAGTCGGAGTTGGAGTTAAGAATTTTGTCTACCGACTCCGAAGCCCTGGAAATAATACAACTTTGTCCCGAGGACTTTTATAAAATCATCTCATCTTTTTCCGAGGTATCAAGATAACCGTGAGTTTTTTTTTATCAAAAAAGAGATCAATGAACCTTTTTTCTGATACCAAGTTGTTGCCGATAGAAGGACGAATTCAGCGACCTATAACACGATGACCTTGCCTTGAGCTAGAAAAGATCTCCGAAAAATCTCACGGTCACTTTGATATCTCGGAAAAAATAGGATACAAAATAATCAAATTGTACTCATTCGATGCGTTCCTTAAAATGCTGCATAATTCATTCAGAAGTTGTTTTGATCCAACTATACAGGGTGTCCCAAAATTACCTTAGTTTAATGAAATGGGAGGTTCCCGAGATCATTTCAAGCGACATTTTCCTTTGCAAAAATGTTATCCGCGGCTTTGTTTAGGAGTTATTAACGAAAAACACGGACCAATGAGAGCGTGATCTAGGCGCGAGTTGGCACAGTCGGCCCGGCGCGCCTATTGTCTATTGGCCGACTGTGCCAACTCGCGTCTAGGTCGCGCTCTGATTGGTCCGTGTTTTTCGTTAATAACTCCTAAACAAAGCCGCGGATAACCTTTTTGCAAAGGAAAATGTCGCTTGAAATGATCTCGGGAATCTCCCATTTCATTAAACTAAGGTAATTTTGGGACACCCTGTAGATACCGTGTCATATTATGTATAATAGTGACTACCATAAATATTCAAAATAAAAAGACTTTCTTAATACCATTTACAGTCCTGTCAGTTTCGAACTTACTTTTCAGCCGTGCAACCGCTTGCACCGTTAGCTCCGCATGCTAATTCCATAGCTAAATTTCCACTTGCTGGGTGAACGATATGTTTACAAGAATCGAAAGTGTTGTTCATATATTCTTCTGCGACATATGCCTAAGACAGAGAACGATCAAAATATACAGGCTGGCCTAGAATTTAGTGCCTTCCGAGGCACTTTCGATAGGCGGACAATGGTCTCAATGATCTACGAATTGCATAAGCAGAAATTTGAAAAGGGTTTCATTTTGTATCCTCGCAGTCACGTGAGGCAAAGCACGGCAGGGGCAATATGAAACAGTTGATAGTGGGGAAACCGGTACACTGGTAGGGGGAGTCGTGAAGCGAAAGCGGGGAAGCTGACCCAGTGATGCCAGAATCGTGGTACCGCATACCCCCACCATAGCCTACTATTGCCCCTACGTTCCTTTCCCAACGCGCTCGCGCGTTACACACACCAGCGCACCATGTCACATAGTAGAGGTACGCTTTAGTACCACGGTACCATGATTCTGGCATCACTGAGCTGACCTACTCTATGCTATCACCTCGAGTTGAACTTGGACTAACAATAAGAAATTGGTTTTAAATAGCGACCCCTCTAGCGTAACAAAGCTGTAGAATTTCTGTAATTTCTTCAAAGAAATTTGAGTCTTTCTCAAACCTAAGCATAAACTAAGACTAAGTATAAACGCGAACGTACCTCAATCTCTGACACGTATGTACCGACAGAATTACTACTAGTTTCAAGCACTCGTAAGAATCGACTTTGTTCAGGACTGCAAGCCAGATCGCATAATAACTTGAATGTGTTCTTTATGCACGTCGGACACCTGCCGAATATACCTTCGGCCATCTTCAGTTGTCCAACCAGTGTCTTCATATTGGCAGTGTTGCAACATAATTCCGGCGTGTCTGAGAGAATGACAGATAAAGCGAAATCAACACTTGTCAAACTTTACGCTGTCCGACCTGCGCACTGTGAGAGCCATTTCTTCATATAAAATAAGCGAGACTAATCCAAACATGTATAATTAACAAAGATATGAATTTTTGTCCATCTGTTAGCGATTCTGGCTCAGTGTGCTGTGGCCTGTTCTTCGAAAGAAGATAGCGGAGACTAAGGAGCATTGATACATTTTTGTATTGCTTACGAAAATACAAAGGAGAAGCGTTCGAGAGAGAGAAAGAGAGAGAGAACTTAAAACGTAAATATTCACTTCGCTGTTGGCTTACTTTTAACAAATGTATATTTGCTGTTGTTGAAGAACAGAAAAATGTAAATATGCAAACACATCATTAAAATATTATCTAGTTTTATTTACATAATTTTCTTCTTAAAAATGTACAGATATTCTCCTTGGTCTCCTCTAGCTGAAGTCATAATGGCTGTCCATTGTATTTTTTATTGCATATCTGAAGTCAAGCCTGTCAAACTTGGAGTCGCCAGACGAGGGGAAGGAGCACGAATTAAGGGGTAAGAGTTACCCTCTCTCTCTGCCGGGACCGGACACATGCACGACATAGGCGAAACGCGTCATGTGACCGGGCGAATGCGTGGGGAGCAGTGTCGTAGAAGGGGAAGATAGAGTTAGGAATAGCGTTGTAGAGGAGGAAGGTAGAGTGGGGACAAAAGTCTTAATCTGGTGACTCTGGTCCAATTCGCGGTCCGCAAGCCACGTTTGGTCTGTTCCCCCACTCCTTCATTCCGCTAAGGAAGGAGGTGACGTTCCCCCACTATTTGACACGGACAACGGTCCTGCTACCGGAAGTGCATTGTATAGCTTAGGACAGTGGTCGATAAACTCATTAGTAAAAAAAGCCAAATATCAGCAGTACAGCGATTTAGACTTCTTCGGAGAGCCAAACTTCTTTCCAAGAACCGTTTTTAGAAGTCGGTTAAAACTAAGGACACTGAATAAAACTGGAATTTAATTAAAATTTAGATATAACACACTGACTGATTGTAAATTGTATTCAAATACTATTGAATTAAAATAAAATACATTAATTTTAAACACGTAATTCGCAGTTTGCCGACCACTGGCTTAAGTAGTGGGGGAACGGACTGGTTGATGATGGGGATCGTGTGGCTCGCGACGAAGAAAACGTTGGACGGGCCTGTCTGAAGTAATAGGAATGAAATGGACAGCTATTATGACTCAAAGTAATTTTCTTCAAAAGGTAAACATATTTTTGTGAAGGTAAACATACCGGTGTTTGTAAAGTACTGTGGACACCTTTGACGAAACTGTTTCAAAGTTTCTTTGGTTTCTTCGGTTTCTTCGACCTTTATAGGAGGACCATTGTATTCGCATGTTAGTGGGTTAGTGTCAGTTTCTTCAGAACAAGTTCCATACCACACGCAACGTGGTTCCTCATCGCACTGTGTCAGTGTTAACACGCAACACAATAGCAGCAATATGTTGAATTTTGATAGAATGCGCTTCGCCATGTTGCGAACGCTTCTTCTATTTTTTCTTTGATTTTTGGATAAGTCTCTCGCTGAATTTCAAATGCTGCACACTGATTTCGACCTTATCGGATTCAAGTTAAAATTGTCAATAGGGATTTTACTAAATTATGATAAAAATTAGTAGATTGAATGCAAACAGTAGAAGCATTTAAAGAATTCAAAGATAGAACAAATAAAAAATTGAAAATTGACGACATTTCGAAAATCAAAGATCAATTTCTCGCTTTTCAAGCTTTTATTCATTTACAGAACAGGAGCAAAAGTTGTTCTACAGAATGGATCTTGAAATATAACTGTACTGGACTAGAACAACCTCTTTGCAAAGCTACAGCGGGAAATCATTTTTATTATGAAAACGACTAATTTGAAGTTTGGTAATAAATGGAATTAATATTGAACTTATAACGATACCTCTTTTCAATAGCATATAATGATGATTTTACATTATTTGCGAGTGAAACAACTGTTGCAATAAAGAGGTCCACTTTCGAGTAGTTTGAGTTAAACCAATAAAAGACAACTAAAAATCAAGTACTGTTTTAAACAGTTTTTTCGTTGTTGATCAATTTTTACGTTTCATATGAAAGTTAGACCTGTTTTACTCCTTCAGTTAGTGCAATTCACATACTGGAGGTGCTTGGAGCTACTTTGGTATGAAAGTGAAGTGATAGTCTCAATCATTACAAAAATTTAAAAGAGAGTATTAATACATTATATTAAATTAGGGGATAAGTTTTTATATATTAATTGAAATATAAGAGGGACGCACATTATATGTTCTGTATCAATGAAAATGATGCTAGGCGACAGCCTAGAAATTAATTAGCTTTCTTCTTTCTAATATTTGTACTGTCTCAAATTGCACCTATTCATTTTGTCATAAATGCATAAAATTCGCTGTCTAATTACAATAGAGCCTCTGTGTAATTTTTATCACCACCATAATGAGTAATGTATTCAGAAATATACTATAATATTTCACACTATTGTAATTAGACATCCTAGGATTATGCAAAATAAAAATTGTCTACCTAAATTGCAATAGATAATAGATACAATAGATGCACATTTCACTTACCTTCTCTTTTGCGTTCGCCGCATTCACGCTCTTGGTGGTGTAAACATCGGCGAGCTACACGATCTTGAGAGTTCCCTCTTTGATTTCACGAAACGACTCTGAGAACACTAGCATCGATGTGCGTATCCGCTTGTTCAGTGTTTCGCGGTTGCACTATTCAGTTACCCCGAGACTACTGGAGGAATACGCCGGTCTCTGACTTCGAATGAAGTTTATCGTTCCGACATCTTATCTTTTGAAGTTGAACTCCGCGCTCAATAAGAAGCGAAATCAATTACACATCACCTACGATCGCTGTTGGATTAGCGGCATCGTGCACACCTGCGATTTATCAGCATCACTGGGTGAAGGGAAAGATTAAACGCATGGAATTAGACCGGTCGCCGGTATTGTCCGACCTAATCAAAAACGTTTATCTGACTCGCGATGGAAACAATTTTGGCCGGTGATAACGGAGGAGATAATGCCATTATAGACGAGGCGAGTCATCAGGACACGTGCATTCGACGCCGCTTCTAATCATTCGAACAGCTCACGTTCGAAAGGTATACTTGGAAGACAAAACCAAATATTTGGTGAATGCAAGAGTTTCCGGTTTTTCTAATTGTTCATTGCCCTAGTAGCACTTAAGGTTGGCTAACGGTTGAGAGTTGATTGGGATATGGTTGGTGGTTTTGTCTATAAATCCCCAATATAGGGTCTGTGACGAAAAATGACAATTTATCAACGAATATTCAACGCAGTGGCGGATCTAACGGTAAGCGGACTAAGCGGCCGCGGGGGGCCCCGGGATACCATGGGGCCCCGAATTTTAAATAAATTTATTTAATGTGTAATGTGTTTTCATTACATTTCTTTTTTGTAAATAAGTTTATAAGAGTTTTCTTGCAACTTGTATTTCCAACTTGAGTTTGAGGTCCCCAAAATTTTTACCGCTAGGGGCCTCCACTTCACTTGAGCCGCCACTGATTCAACGTTGGGCTTACAATTATTATAGATGGTTAGTTAACAAGAAATTTACGTATGATAATACTACATTCAGAATCAGTTTGCAGCATTTAAAATTCGGCAAGAGATTTATCCAAAAACCAAGGAAAAATAGAAAAAGTATTCGCAACATGGCGAAGCGCACTCGATTAAAATTCAACATATTGTTGCTATTGTGTCGCGCGTTAACACTGTTACAGTACGATGAGCACCCACGTTGCGTGTGGCACTGTGACATAATTATAAGCACAATGTTAATTCCTTTATAAATATTCCTTTCTATCGATCGTTCTAATTGCTGACACAAGATGTATTAATGATATCGGCGCACTGGTTCGATCCAATTTTACTTCAAAGCAATTTTCGATCTCTATTCAGATCATTTTCAAGAAAATTAATGACTGCGTTTGCTGAACGAAATTATTTAAACTACTTCGAAACGGCAAGACATGCTGTTCCCATGCCGTTACACAAGCTACTTTAAATTAAATTGCAAAATTGCTTTGAAGTAAAATTGGATCGAACCAGTGCGCCGATAACATTACTACCTCTTGTATCATTAATTCCTGTTATTACCACACTTCGAATCAGTAGTGTTCGTAATAATTCGATGACTCTCTGTATTCGGTGGACAACAGAGTGCCTGATGGGAAGGTAATAAATAAGAGATACTACTGGATAATCATATTTTAATGACTCAATGATTGTACAAATGGATCACTCTCGAACGTTTTCGCGTAACCGAGGAACAATAATAGTAATAAATACAAGAATGATTGTAATTATAATGTTCATTTCTAATCTCTAGTTACACAATAGTAGATGAAAACGTAAACAATACGCAGTTCGTATCGCGGCGTATGCGTTCGCACGTGAATTAGTTTCCATTTTTTCCGATTCGTCACGCAAAGATTGTGTTGTACAGCAAAGGAAAGAAACAAAGTAATGTGGAAAGACTTGTTACATTCTTATTTTACCCTATCTTTGTTTCGTTATAACGCGACCCCATCCCGGCGAATCCTGCTCCATAGTCATATACTATATTTCCCCTTACGATCTATAATAATTCTATCAACCATCTAAAAACTTCGTATTCACGGGACACTCGAATGGGTTGCTCCATTTTCTTTCTCTTCTTTCTCTCTCTCTTTCTCTCTCTCTCTCGGTCACTCTTTCTCTCGCACAAATATCCGCATTCTCTCTCACGTTCTCTCTTTTCTATCTCTCCCGACTCTTTCGCTCTCCCTTTCGTTCTCTCTTTCTCTCGATCAAGCTCTCACTCTCTCTCTTACCCCAGTCTTTCCTCCCCCATACCCCTATAATTTTCATTTCATTTCATATTCATCTGACCAGCAATATTTACTTCGTTTAATCTGGTGCCCGTAATTCTACCGAAGGTATCGTCATTATAATTATTTAAGTATATTACGTTCAACGGTAGCGATAAAGTTTATATCAATAAAATTTGTGGAGACTGTCAATAATCGTATAATAGATGATAAATCGTTCGACGATTTACTTGTCATCGGGAGAAAAATATGAAACTCGATACTACTAGGCCAACTATCGAGAGATACGTCTCCGAGGCAGAGTGTTTTTCGAGCAGGTCTCAAGAAATCGGAATTCCCCGATCGTTCGCGCGCGTACTTCTACCAAATCCTCAGGAACATGTTCGCTTCTACCATCGACTGAGCGGTTACAAATTGTACAAAAGATCCGTCGAATATTTGCAAAAACATACCACCCCATCGTCTCAACAATCTCCCAATGTTTTGTCAAGCTTACCAACCCGAGGCTTGTGAAAATAATTATAAAATAAAATAACTAGTTATTTTCAAAGATAATTCAAATAACACGCAAAACTTTGTAAACTGGATTCCCAATGAATAGTTTGATAAAAGTTTAATTCAGCATCCAGTGCAACTGTATTTATGCTTTTTATTTGGGGTTTGCTAGGACCCCGGTATAACACAGTCACATTTCTGCAAGACATACCAATTAAGAATTGAAATAAAAATGTTTTTCTATCAATCTTTAATAATTTATAATAATGCAAATAATTTATATTATCTGTTACTGGATGTACAGCTGCCATTACTTTGGAAAAAACCTTTCATCAAAACCGAGTGACTTTTTAAAAATAACTTTAGCTGAATGGTTGAAGCCATTGAAATTCTTTCCGATCATATGTAAGGATATTGTCGCAAATACCCTGCTATGATCGTTCTATATTTTGTATGTATTTAATATCGTGTGAGATATTTACTGGAAGGTGTATCCACAAGAAATTATAAGCAAATTATAAAATACACACGTAACAGAAACACTGAAAGTATAGAATCGAAAATATTTTAGCCAATATCTCAGAAACTAAAAGTAATTTAGCTAGATCCTCATTTGTACACTTTTCACCACTCGCCTCATCCATAACTATTATTTAACAAATAACGTTCGTCAAGCAAAACATCCACATTCAGTACGATTACCTCGGCAACACATGAGAAAATCGTCGAGATCAAAGAGTGGTATCTTTTCATAAATTATCAAAGAACGAAATAAAATCCGCGCGTATATAAAGTAAATCAGAGCCGGGGAACTAATTCCTCGCCGTAGATCGACCCCCACCATTAGTTTCCTGGTCTCCCACTCCTCAGTACCACTCCAGCTTGACTTTATTTCTAGAGTGGGGGAAGTGGCGCGGTGGCTCGCGGGCCGCACGCTATTTCTTTCATACGATGCCAGTCGAATGGTGGGGGCGGTGGTAGCAGTATTGCCATATCGAGGAAATCGAGGGGAATACAATTTACCCCTCTCTGATAACCAGATTAATACGTGACCAGTCTACGGTCTTAGTAGGGGATGTTGGAGTACGTTCAAGGTGCTGGAATGGAATAGTGGAAGGGGGAAAGGAGGAGAGGAAAAATCGACCAGTTTTGGTCGATTCTGGCGGCACTGGCTGGTAGGCACTGAGAACAGGGGAAAGAAACAATATACGGCACATGGGCCGCCAGTTCCCCGGCTATGCAGTAAATGTATACGCTGGTGCAACGAATGAGCATAACCGGATCACGAGAACGTAATTAGGTATTGGAATATCCTCAGATATTCTCTCAGCAGTTCCGACAGTTGTCTCGATCACCAAAAGTCCCGTGTCTATTCCCTGTTCTTTTCGCACGTTTGTCGACACTGCTAATTCCGTTTGTGAATCGATTTATTACTGCTCTTACGATTATTATTAGTATTATCATTATGTTTTAGTTGTTGGTCATTCATTCCTCCCCCATAAGAAAATGTTGCCTTTGATTGTCACGAGTCCTGAATAGAAATACACACATAATGTGAACCGTGTATGATATACGTCGAATTGTATATCCGAAGATTTCGGGGAGAACGTGGGAAAAGTGTGTCTCGTAAATTAATGTTCATTGCACGTGGTGCAGAAAATCACAATCGCGTTCCGCGTCGAACGAACGATACGATGAAATCGCACGTGAAGTTTCGTTTACGTTTTCTTTTTTTCTTTCCGTGTAAAACAAAGAGACTCTCTCGAAGAGACTCCCCAGGGCGAAGGAAACAATCGGAACTCTGCTCGAAGGCGCGTCTCGACGTAATTTTTATCCGATCATATATGGATATATACATATACACCTATATATGTATATATATGTATGTACATATATGACAGCGACAATGCAATAATACGAGCAACAGAAGGACCTTCGTAAATTCTTCGATCTGCACACAGGACGTCTACGGTAATTAATAAATAAGTATTTCATTATTTCTTTATCTTTCGCTGTCAAACATCGACCGACATCCTCTTACATGCATACGTAGCTTCGTACCCTTATAGACGCACGCGTCCGTGCGTGCTTGCATGCTTGTGTGTGTGTGGTGTGTTTGTTCTTGCGTGAACGCGATCGATGTATGCGTGTATGTTTGTGCGCGCGCGTGTATGTGTGATTGCACGTGTAGAATGCAGAATTTTGGTCGTCTCGATTTTCCGGACTCCTCGAAACGAAACGATCGGTTCGATCTAGGAATCGATTCTACTGTAACAGCAAGTGTTTATCATTTAATCGTACTACCGTTAGTATACTCGTTCTACTATTTCTATACATACATACATACGTAGATTATCGATTACTCTCACTCGATTCGACTGGCGTTCCTGTTCTCACTTTAGACGGATACGTGTATGTATGCACATGCATGCGAGTCTGACGTGTCTTCGAAATGAAGGGGACTGAACGTTATCGGTTATGGTAACAATGATTATCGTATCCTACCACGGATGGTCGCGTCAATATTGACGAATTACTGGACTGCGGATTTTATGCGTTTATGATAATATTTTATACATTTACAATAACATTTATGACGACAAACGAGCAGATCAAATGCAAAATAGTAAAATATTTTTAACAAATCAAAAATAGTATTGTGTATTGTGCTCATGTCATTCAAATGATTTGACAAGGAAAACAATGTCTATCTAGTTCCTATGTCTTGCAATGAATGCAGACTATTTTTATTTCGCATAAGAATCCGCAGCCTGCACTTACCGGCGGTACCATTTTCATCGATTTCGAATGTTGGCAATCCATGGTTGAGTACTTTTTAAGGAATCATTCGAATTACGCGGCATTTCTCTTCCATAAAATATGCAAAACGATCATAGAATGCGTGCATCGAGATTACCGTATATATGTATCTACATGCATGTATGTAACGAAAGTGAGAAAGAACATTCGGCTTGAGGGAAGCATGGAAAGAAGAGTGATTTAACCTACGCTATATTTAGCGATCCGATCGTGTCGTTTCCATCGATCACTGCCAGAGTCGCTAGATTAAGTGTCCCTACTCTACCTTCCCTTTCCACGACGCGGTACTGGCAGAGAGGGGGTAACCGTTTCCTCTCGATTCGTGCTCCCTTCCCTCATCTGACGACTCTGACCCTAAAATCGAGCCGAGACTGAATCAGCCTGCGAACCTTCACGCGCACAAAGGGATCTCGATCAGACTCGATAAAGAAATCGTGAAACATAACTGGATAGCGATCGTCGATGTTCCTGAAACTATAGAATCGAGCGACAAGGTCCGAGATACAACAATTTCGCGTCTCTGTTCTGCGTTGTAACAGTAGAGAAAATAATTTCGTGAAGAATCCGACGTTTTGATTGCACATGTCGTACCATGCAGGAATGTATACGTGTGTATGCAGGCGCGCATGAACGTAAGCACACACATACACAGATAAACAGACAGACAGGCAGGCAGACAAACATACGAACATACGGATGCACACACACGCACGTACGCGCGCACCAACGCATGCACACGCATACGCTTTCGTACACACGATCCTAGACTGATGTGTACCCTTAGTATAATACACGTATGCTTATTATTATACCAATAGTGGTTTCAAACTGTTATTTGAACATTCAAGGATACACTGTGCACGTGCGTGCACGCAAAAGAAACGCGAACCGATGTATATACCAAGGTATCGCTGTCACTTCTTTTTCTCTGTCTCTCTCGATCAATCTCTCTCATTCTTTCTCTCTCTCTCTCTCTCTCTCTCTCGAGTATTCGGGGTACACGTGCTGAAGAAACGATAATGTGCACAGAACGGAAGAAATTCGTTTTTCCTCTTCTTCTTCGTTTTTATGTTTAATATTATTTACATGCTCGCGACAGAATGAAAGGAGCGCGCTGGATCGACCGTAACAAACGTAAACAGAAAGACGACGACGACGATCGCCCCTTAAATTGTCAGATAACAGTCTTCATCCTTCACTCTACATGTACTGTATACGTACATGCGTATACATTATTCATTTTATTTTTTTTTTGTTATTGTTTGCTGTAGATATTTCTCTATAAGTATAGACGTACTTTCTGTTTCTCTAATTTACAAGCATTAATGATTTAATATTGTGTCAACTTATCGCGATACACCCATCAATAAGTGTGTGTGTGTGTATGTGTGTGTGTGTGTTACGAGGGTCGAGTTTTATCGTTTATTTCGTGTTAACGTGTGTGTTCTTTTAATCAATTGTTCTGGACGACATTCCACACGGACGTTTTTCTCGCTGCTCGGATCTGGGTTTAGTCCTCTCATCTCTTTTTCATTAAATAGGATCTCTTTTGTCGCTCCTCCCGTGATACCTCTCAATCTCTCTCTCTCTTTCTCTCTCTCTGTCTCCGCTCGTCAACGGTCACGAGCATTCTGATCGCCGGTATACTGTTTTAAGCAACGTTCAAAATAAAGTTTTCTATCGCGACGAGAATACTCGTGACCGAGGTGTGAGCACCGCTGGATCAGCGCACATGTGGAAAACCATCCTGCCCGACGCACAATAAATGTATACATGTGTGTGTACGTATCCATATACGGAAATATATGAATTTATCTACACTCGTGCCCGCGCCGATACGTCTAATTTTCACCGTGCGTGTGTGCACAGAGAGACGCGTGCACACATACGCGCGCGCGCACACGCATCATACACAGCTCGAGCACATAATATCCTGTACACTTCTCGTCTTTTTCCACCTTTCTCGCATATTCCCTTTCTCTCAGTTCCCTTTCTCTCTTTCTCTCTCTTTCTCTCTCTCTTTCTCTCTCTCTTTCACCCTTTTCCCAATCTCTCCCAGTCTCAGACCTCCATGTACACGCAGACGCACACAGCACACACACGCCAAAACACGGACAAGTCATACGTACACGTTATACAGTCGTTATACGATTCTCTTAAACTTCCATATGTATATTATATGTATTTATATTATACGACTTATTCCGTTAAACTTTGTTGTTTGATCGCTAAATTTGTTTTTCCTTTTGTGTTTCGTCACGTTACGTCACGTCGCGTTACCTTACGTCACGTTACGTTGGATTACGTTACGTCACGCCACGTTACGAGACGTCATTGTATTCTTATACGGATAGTTTAATTATCTCTCTATGTGTAGCATCTGAGAAACTGTGTTTCTTGCCGACGATAATATATTATATACGATCGGTGACGGTGCCGATAACGGAAGGCGATGACGATGAGGATGACTGCGACGAGATATCATCGACGACAGCGTTCGCCGGAGACAATAATAGTGTGTAAACGCGTGAACCATGCGACAATAATAGTAACAGCGTTTTTGTTCTTTGTTCGTTCGTTCGTTCGTATTTTTCCCGGCGACAATTGACGGCGCCGATGCCGATGTAGATTCCGATGCCGATGGTGGAGTCAGTGTGTGTTTTATTTTTGTTAGCCGTGTGTCGTTGCCAGCGGTGTGATGGTAGCGGTATAATTAAACAGGACGTTGACCATTCGAGAGGGTAGCGACGACGATAGAAATCGAAACGACGACGAAAGAAACAGGCGAGAACAGTCTCGGCACGATAACGGAGCGTTATTCGCCATCGTGTTAATGAACAAAGTAATCGGAACGTAGCAGACGTTGCGACAGTGTTCGCGTAATCGGGATAATGACGACGGCGACGACGATAATAAACGCAGTGATGGTACCCGACGAGAATAAAGTGCGTAGCAATGATCATAATAATAAATAGTGGAGAATAATAATGGTAATGACAATCATAAATTATAATAATGATAGTCCTAATAATATCATTCTTACATTATATACAGAGTTGATCACTCCATAGTTGCGCATTGCCGTCCATGCGGAATAGTTACAGCAGAACCGAATCGAAAATCCTCGTTGCACGCGCGAGGTGCATCATGATGCGTGTACAGAGCAGTACAGAGTCGCCAGATGAACAGTCGTGTCCCCACTCCACCTTCCCCTTCTACAACGCTATTCCCCCACGCTTCCGCCCGGTCACGTGACGCGTTCCGTTACTGTCGTGCACGTGTCCCGGCAGAGAGAGAGGGAATCTTCCTCCCCTCAATTCGTGCTGCGTCCCCTGATCTGGCGACTCTGCGTGTGTAGTGTATCATAGGCGATTGTAAATCGTTTGAAGCGCCCGATGCGTGTGCCGTTAGTTCCTGGTCAGACTGAATCCGGTTGAGGTATGTATTTTAATAGGTGCAACAACAGCAACAACAATAACGACAACAGTAACAGCAACAACAACTAGTGAACGTGAAAAATAGAATCTCGAGAATGAACATCTAACGCGACTCGCACACGGATCGTCACTCGGACGGTCGTTAAGCTACGTCCACACTGGAGCGACGTCGAGCGACTTCTTGTTGGCTTCTTCTTCGACGAACCGGTGACTTTTTCGAGATACATGTGCCAGTTGTCGCTCCGGTGTGGACATAGGTTTATGTTCCTTTTTTGCTTTTCTGGTCGTCGCAAGGCTAAAGAATTTTTAGGTCGACCTTGGTCATTGCTAATGTGTAGACTGCGGATCTTTATGCAAAATATAAATTGTCAGCATCGATCGCAGGAAATAGGAACTGAGTTGAATGGTATGTCTTTCAATTTTTAAAATTTTTCACAAATTTTGCTCATTTTAATCCGCAGTCTATTAATGAGTAGATTGCGGATCGTTTTGTCGAATAAGAATCGTTTCCACGGGAACAGGAAGCCAATGGAAGATTCAGTTTCCTCTTCAACCCTTCAGCACACGAATGAGGTCCGCGAGATCCATGAATTGGGCTGTTTTAATTCTCTTTAAATGATCTTGCAATTTCATGAACTCTTGTTCTATTGGGAGTAGTTTTGGGCAATATTGCTACGATAGCATTATGCAAAAGCTCCGAGTGTTTCGAAAAAGTATCAACGAACGGAGCTTTTGACTCGTATACTTCAGGGTTAAGTGCTTCCACTAGTTCTTAACTTTTTATCTAAGTGACTTTCCAATTAAGAACTAATTGTGAAACAACCAAAACTGTACCACAATCAATATAAACACAGTATAGTTTATACCAATGTAAATGCTATAATACAATGAAATATTATTCGTCAAATTAAGAAGACAATAATAAACTTCTGAAAGACGATACCAAACTCTACGAATTCATTCATCATTTTCAGTTGATAGGTTAAATCCTCTTTCTACTAAATCCGCAGTCTACTGATAAGTAATCGGAAAAATAAGCGATTAGGGTGCGATAAATTAACGGCAGGTGTGCTTCGACAGGTGCGCGATCGACCGCACTATAGTTTGTCGAGCTGAGAAGAAACACGGCCGTCTCTAGTACAGGCCGGAATATGCGATGGCAACATCGCATACAGACAGAACATCGTTAGATTCCACAACGAACATTAAAGAAAATAGCATTTTAAATAAGATATACAATTTCGAAAATAAAATATTTCTATTTTAACAGTCTGAACCACAAAATAAAATATTTATATTTTAACAATCTGAACCACAAGATAAAATATTTTATTTTCTCTGTCGTTATAATACTCTGAGAAACCGCATTACGTATGGGTGATTTAATATTTCTTATCTTAGCAATACTTCAAGGAAGAAATGATACTCAATATAAGAAACAATATTAAATGGGTCGCATACAACGTTCATATTCCTATAAAAATTCTTTGTTAAATACACAGACAGTGTATCTCATAGTTAGGAAACTATTTATACTCATAAATGTATAGAATTCGGACAAATATTTTCAGCAATATTTAAAATTGAAATCGAAAATAAATATTACCATTTTCGATAATGAATATTCTATTTTTAAAGTTGTACGCATACTTTCAAATCAATTATTCACTATTTAAAATACTATTTTATCCAGGTCTGTTTAGCTTGGAACAGACCCTATACCCATTTTTAACATTCTAAATATGGGTATGCTCTGTCTCCGTCTTTACTGACAAAAGTGGTGAGAGAAAAGATCCCGGGCGTGAAAACTCTCATATCCTGTCTGCCGTGGTATAACGCGAACGACTTCAAGTCTCTTCGCATCGGACTGAGATAGCGTTGCCAAATTTACCATGTCCCGACACTCCCGACCTGAATTAGAAACGGCCGTGGAAGGAAGAGCAATGTTTTCGCGAGAGGAACGGGAGCAACCGAATCGTTGGTTTCCTCGAGAGTTGCTTAAAATTCTAGCTGTCTGGAGGACACCGGCTGTCAAGAGGGTGTCTTTTCGTTGAGAACGATCCGCCTTACATGTGTACAGGCAAAATGCTGTCCGTTCGAAATAAAAATAAGTGGACGATCGATCGTTCGTTGCACAGAGAAAGCAATGATGACGTTCAATGTAAGTGTGCTCGTATGCGTGCGACGTCTAATATTTCGGGTGAACCGAAGAAAATGATTCCGGGGCCAATAGTGTTCCGCGTGAACGGCACGCGCGCGCGTTAATTCTCTTCACAATAATCGAATAAATTGATCGGTTTATTTCACGATGTTTTTTTTTTAAACTTAACCCTACAGTTTTTTTTTGTTAGCCAGTTAACAACTACTTAAATTAAACATGGTTATTATAGCTAGATTGTTGAGCACAATTATTGATTTCTATGAGAGACTTTCGGGAAGCGCTGTGAGATGAGCTCATATCCCCAAACTCGCTGGCCGACTTACCCTTACGTGGTAAAGTGGTGGCCTCTCCTAACGAAGGTAACTCCCGCGGTTTCCAGATCGGCGAACCTTCAATAGATTTTCATAATAGCAAGTGCCGCGTCTGATCGAGCATATTCATTCACTACCTACATACTTTAATTGCACAGCAACGAAAATAAACGAAAACATTCACGTTGAACCGTGGACGTGAGTTCACGCATCTTCTCATCGGTTTTCCCATGTGTACAGTAATGCCCCGATATGTGTGAAAGAGATGTGCACGATACTGAGAAGCTCGATCCAGATGTACGACACAGTGTCGCCAGAAAGTGCCGAAACCGGCACCCGAGGGGAAAAAAGTACCCCCTCTCTGATGATCTCACCGTGACTCCCCTCATCTGGCGACACCGGTACGACAGGCCTGGGAAACTCTCCAGTGATGTCAGAATCGTGGGACGAACCCCACCGTTGGCTCGGCCCCCCCACTTTGACGTACCGTCGTCTGCTTACGTTGGTTCAACTGCGCGCAAGCGTGTCTCTACTCTGTCCGTGTGAGTTGCCTAGCAGTGTCGCCGGATCGAGGAAATCGAGGGGAATACAGTTTACCCCCACTCTGATAACCAGATTAATATGTGACCAGTCTACGGTCTTAGAGGTCTTGAAGGGGAAAAGGAAGAGAGAAAAAATCGACCAGTTTTGGTCGATTCTGGTGACACTGTAGCCTAGTGAGTTACGAGAAGCAACGTAAGGAGACGACGATACGTCAGAGTGGGGCAGCTGAGCCAGCGGAGGGGTTCGTCTCGCGTCCCACGATTCTGGCATCAGTGCTCCTCTCTCTACTCCTGAGTCCTCCCCACCACAATCCTTTGGAGTGGATAGTGGGGGAACCGGTATACTGGTAGTGGGAGTCGTGAGGCGACAGCGGGGAAGAAGTGGCCCGGGCCGGATATACAACACCGATTTAGATGTGAGCCCCTCATTTGCCAAGTTGACTAACTTCACAATTTAAGAAGTAACATCGATGGGATAGTTTTATGAAGTTATTAACGATATTGAAAAATGTTTTAAACAAAAGTTATATGTTTTGGACGTGGTCGTGTTATCACACTTCGAGTATTCCATGTTACACTAGATTAGAACGAATACTAGAAGTGCTACCTTATCTCTTGGATTAAGCGTGTAAACACGATCCAAATTGTATCGTGTTTGATCTCGTTTAAATCAGCCACAAATGCTGTGGCAAAGGTTTTGCAGAAAGATAGTTAATGAAAAAGGATTTCAAGAGAGATCAATGAATAATGCTTTCGACGAAGTTCTCGCATACATCGAGACATTACTGTAATGGAACTCTCGACGAACACATTCGCTATCTGCGTCATGTACATGCGCGAAGACCATAATTTTGTATTTCACGCGAATTGAGAATCAAAGCAGGAAATACAAGTAACTACATTCACAGAAATGTTTTCTTTTCTTTCCTTGGAATGAAAATTTTGATTCTCAAAGTTTTAAAGAGTGTTCAAACTGCTGTGAGTTAAAATCATGACGCATTCACACTCGGAGAATGTAAAATGTAACAATGGCCGCGAATAGCGAACACGTTAAAAATATGTTCGATTCAGCTTTCCCCTGATTAGTAAATTGAAATCAATGTTATTGCATCAATATCCACGGTCCAATTATCATTTTTATAGCACACTCGTCCATTTCCTTGTACGATACATACATACGTGTGGAATGATGTTGTGGAAGAAGTGACATCGTACGAACGCTCACAAGTAAAACGACGAGTATGCGACAAAAAATGGTCCTTTTTTTCCCGGATTCTTTCCAATTACAGGTTTACTCGACTTTGATTCTTCTCTTACCTAGTTCTTTCACTGTAATAGGTTGATAGTTTTCCGGTTGATGAGAGGACTGGATTAATCTTGCTTGACTGCCCGTACTTCCCGCTGAAATGGTTGAAGTGGTGCTCAAAGTCAAATGATTCGGAGTGCGGCCCAAATTTGCCTGCTTCTCACCTAAAAAAGCTTGCGAGTCTTCCTCTCCCTCGGACTTTGTCCCTGAATCCATCTCCACCTTCACCTCCCCTGTATCGTGAAGCAAAAACTATTATTTTCTGCATTAGTGTACAGTGTACGCAACGCGCTTGGCGGAACAGTTGCTCTCTAAAGGTAGGAACCGGGAATCGAAATAAACACAAATATTTAAATTATTCCGTTCAAGAAGACATCGCCCATGCACAAGAAAAACGTCGCAAATATAAAAATACAAATTTTACAGGAGAGCGATTCAAACGTGCTATGATAGTTTAACCCCTTGCCCTACGATTTATTTTCTGGTTTCAGTGATTAGAACTTTTTTGTAGATCGTAAATTCCTACAAAAGGAGAAAATTGATATTAATTTGTATGCCTATGTGTTCTCCAACAACTGTATATTAACAAAACCAACATAGAATTTGATTTCGATTTAAAGGAAATTGTTAACATACATTTTTATCAGAATCTGTCCAGAATCTTCATCACGAGTCAGACACGATATTGTAAGCCAAGGGGTTAACTAGCTGTGGCTGCTAGTAAAAACAAATAAAACCTAATAGGGCTAGCTATATGGGGTTTAGTTATATAAGTATGTATTCACACACATAAAAATGTATTTATTAATACACTGGCGAGTATTTTAATGTAATAAAACGAAAACTGAAGAATTTTGAGTTGCAACGTTTTTCTTGTGCATGAACGACATCTGTCCTTGCGAAACTTTTATAAAATGATACGTTCCCCTACTTCCTCAATTTATTGTACAGGAACATTTATCAAAATGGACTTCATAAGAGGAACATTAGCAAGCTTTGAACCCTAAACGATCTGCGCAATTATTGCAAATAAATTATATATTCAGAATGTCAGTTTAACCGTGATAATTGTTTATTATTGCTATAATACTATCCATCGAATACCTGTAATAGAAATTGTTCATCGGTGGAGAACCAGTAGTACAATCAAAAAGGAGGTAATTCTACATTAAAAAATACATAAAAAATGAACAACAACATTTCTTCATGCGAGGCTTTATTTTCGAGAACATCGACTTTGAAGAGTAAGAAGTAGAATCAGTGAGTCATGAACAGACGCGTCAGACGATTCCTGTTCAATAGCACGCGTGTTCGCCGAATTTTCAAAATCGATTTTCTAGAAAACAAAATTTTATTCTACATTTTCGACTTATTTTTTTAATTCGAACCACACCGTTTGGCTTGTGCTACCAGTTACCGACCACGTTGTATATTTTTATATTTTATAAACTCTATTCAAAATGAACCTGCCACTGTCCAGAATTTTTCTTTATCTATCCCCATTGGAACTTATGATGCAAGGACGTGTTTAAAAAATGGTTCTACGGTGCATGCCTTAAACAAAAACCGTCGAAAAGTTTCATGAATCTTTTGACCTTTGGCTTGATGGTTTGCATCACGCACCCGACAAAGATCAGAAAATTATAGCTTCTTCGAAATCTTTCGAGATGCTACGAAATAAGCCAGCACTTAGGATTATCTTATCTAGGTGCAAAAAGCACCTTCCGCCATATGCACCCGGCGTTTGATCTCTTTCTTTGTGGTTAGTGCATGCTATCGACAATGAGTACTTGAGAACATTTTCAATTGTTATGGGATGACAATTTTCTTATTTGTGTCATGTTGTACATACGGGGTGTTTCATTATTTATGATACGATTATTTTATTTATTATTGTTTTATTTAAAATTATAAGTTTATTTTATTTATTCATTGGGCATGTGTGCATTGCCAAAAAGTGGAAATGTTATCTAATGAACAGACGTTTTCCACGGAAACAAAGCTTTACACTAAAAAATGTTATTCTACAGGGTGGTCAGTAACTAGTGATAGAAGCAGAAAGCAGGTAGTTTTACTGTACAAAATAAATTGAAAGTGTAGAATGAAACTTGTTTGTATGCGGTTCTGTGCTCGAGAAAAAATTTGCCTTAAATATTTTTTGGGTGCACGCGTACTTGACTATGTCGCGACCTAATCTTGCTGTAGCGTGCTGTCCCAGTTCCAGTAGAGATTTGCGATTATTGTACCGGGTAATCAAGAATACATCAGGAAAGAGAATATTAACTTATGATAAATTTTATTGTCACAGAAATGGTTGGAAATGTTGCCCATCCTGGGCAACACAAAATTATAGTCTACACATTAAGTTTCTGTGAATGAATTCTTAGAACTCTCACAATAAAAGAACATTTAATTTTTCAACAAGACTAAACACCGGCATCAAGACACAGTCAAGTGCGCATGTACTCAGCGAATATTTGACAGTATGCTACTGTGAGATTAGATCCAGACATAGTCAAGCGCACATGTACTCGGAGAATATTAACAGACGATTTGATCGAGATTAAAAATTCGTACGAACAAATTTTGATGCATATCTTTTACTCATTTTCTGATATAAATAGAATCATGACCAGCATGGTTGTACCACAATTTACTGAAGACCCTGTATATTTTTAGCTTATTCTTTTATGTACCATCACCTCCTTTATTGTGACTAGTTTTATTATTGCCTTTTTCTTATTTTTAACGTACTAAACACGAAAAAATATTTACGAAATTAGTAATTTGAGTTCAACATGCAACATTTTGTAAAGTACCAAGATTTTTCAGTTAGTTTGGTTCTCATACTGACTGATATATGCTTCCTCATTTTTTTGTTTTCGATCAGCAGAAGGATCAAAATCATGGCAATTATTATTGTTAATTTAAGAAAAAGACTGAAGTACTCTAAATACCCATAAATACGTGTGCAACAACTTAATACAAAAAGGTCGATAGTTCTTGTGAAAAATATTCCTAAAAATTGATGAGAAAACGGCGTTCGGGACCACAATACAGTATTATCTCCGTAACTGTCGCATATTTCAAGGGTTCCCGATAATCCGGGGAAAAAATAATTCCAACAAAAGAGAGTTGAACAGTATTGAAACATCTACAAACTTCTACACATAAAATTGCGAGAAATAATGTTTTTCGACAAAAAATAACATTTTTTATTCCATAATGTTATAGCTGACGTTAAGACGAATTCAACGACCTACTATATTATGATTTTGAGACTTTTCGGGCTAAATACTTCGCTGTGAGACAATACGACAGTTACGGAAAGACTATTGTAAGTAACCAATCGTTTTGGCTGGTTCGGTGATTCTAGTGCTATTCAACTAATCATTATTAGCATTCTTACCGGACGTATCGCTAATGGTCTTGCTTCGAAAACGGAAGATTTGCTGGGTAACAGGCCCGGACTCTTCCGTCTCCCTGTCCTCGGAACTCTCATGTTCCATAGCTTGCTTCGGCGAGCAATACCTTCGTTTAACGTTATGCGTGGTCGATAATGGTTGCGGCTTGGACGCCTTCTTGGTCAGCGGTGTCGCAACCGTTTGGTGCACTGCCCCGTTGTTGTTGTTGTTGATGTTGTTGATGTTATTGTTGTTGCTGTTTCCGTTTTGTCCTTGGCACACCGACTGTTTCTCGAACTTCTCCACGTGCCCGGTCGACATTCGCGGCGAGATCGTCATCGGCGATTGGCTCAGATTTTGTTTCGTCGATGGTATGCTCATGTTCCGAACCGATTCGCGAATGATCTGCCGAATCGTCCTCAGAAAGGCGTTGCGGAACTCTGTCGTGCTGATGAGGACAGACAAGCAGAGATAATAAATATATAAATAAATAATAAATATGATTTTCTAGCTGCTTGACTAGCTCTAGTTGAAACAAATGAACGCGTGAAATATAAAACAGTGAATACTCGAAAAGATTTCAAGGATATGTTATATGTATAATAACTTATTAGAATCAATTCAAGAAGAAATAGATCTTTGATCAACTGTTTCCTGAAATTGTTAAGTTGCACGAAATTCTGCGGTCTGGTTATATAAAAATTGATCGTGATTCTAAGCTTACGCAGCTGCACCACCTTTAAAAGTCGACACACACAGACGCAAATAAAACTGCAGTTTAGAGAATCCTGTTTAAACGATACGAGAGCTTCGGTAAACAATGGCGTTCGACGACACCAATTTGTTAGATACCTGTTAGAGAGCACATATACTTTTTCCGATCTTCTCTGTAATTGACTTCTTAAGTGGATCAACTCCCACAGGAAGTGAGACTCCATGTCTTTGGCGGAGCTAGCCCGCACTTGCACTTCCGTCACAGGAATCAGCACTTGATAGCGAATGATTTCTACCTCGCTCGAATTCGCTTTCGTTGAAACACCCTGTATACAACAAGGAACATCCACATGTAACGCATCGACTGTCGGGCAGTCGGGCATCGAATGTGAAACTTACCATGAGCTTCTTCTTTTGCCTGAGCCTCTCTTTGCACAAGAAGACCACAGCGGATTTGAAAACGAAGCACATCGCGTGTAACTCCAGACCTTTCTTGATCTTGCCAAGAAAATCAGAAATATTGAGCCACTCAACGCCCCCGTAGTAGAGCAGGTCTCCTGGACTTAGGTCGATCGGCTGTTGAATCACGATCGTTTTAGCGATTGTGTCACGTTGTGTAACTCAAGTCTCGATATATCGCAAAGCTTTAAATTATTATATCTTTTCGAAACATTTCTCGATATACAGTAAATCCTCTATCGACGCAAAAGCCTCGGGGAGGTTCGTTTGCATCGATCGTAGAGGGACACTATTTTTTGAGCTTCAAAGGCCGAGCCGAACGTAGAGAAGGACAGCGCGTGTAAAGAGAGACCGCACGCGGCCGAAGCGATTGCGACTCTCCGTATCTCTTTCTTTCCCATACGCTGTCCTTCCTTGCGCCCGAAATGTTCATCGTCAATTAATCTCACGGGCCTTTGAACTGTGCAGACGACTGCGACACTCCGCTTCGCATTAGTAGTAGTTCACACCGAGATACCCGAGCCGAGATCAGATTACTAGGATATTTTTTTGCGTCGATAGAGAATTTACTGTATTTGTGACATTTCTCTGGTTAAAATGAGCCCAAACACGATATACTTCGGATCAGATTTACTAGTTTAATTCAGTAGAGCCTCGATTATCCGAACCGATGTCTGAGCTCTCCGCTATCTGAATACGATGAAATCTGTGATCCATACGGAACACGATTTAATTAATCTAGCACTGTAGCTAGATTAGTACGGATAATCGAGGTCCAGGAGGTTAGTACGATATATAGGAGGAGAGATCCGCGTTCTCTTTGTTTACCTGCTTGCATGATTTTTGATGTTGTCTGAACAAATGATCGAAGATCGCACCGTATTCCTCGTGAATTCTTTGCATTTCGTTTATGTGTTCTGCCACTTTCTCCATGCCTTTTAGCGCCTCTGTAATTAACAACGATTGTTTATTAGCTATTGTAAATAATCATGAACATCAACTGTAGCACCTTCAATTTTCGGTAGTTTCGACTGTATTGCAAAAACAGCTCAAAAATATTTAATACCTTACAGCTACACCTACTATAAGAACATTATTAAAAATGAGCAAATTTAGTTACTGTTAGTGTTTATACACGATATAAGTGACATATAGGTCCCGATGTTTTCACGTATAACGGGGGCATCACTGTAAGTTTAATCCTCGAACAGTTAAATGATTAAAAATATTTTTCCCCAAAGTTTTCAAAAAAGGAATTAGTTTGCATAGGATTGAGAAGCTTACCGATTAAATGTTGATGTTCGTCGCTTCGTTCGTCGGTGAGGTTTCGTAGCTGCTGCAGCAGCAGTGGATATTTCAGTATTCTTTGAATAGGCTTGATCAGATAGGATTCCAAAGTCGATGAGTGTTGTTGTCTTGGGTTTCTTGCCTGCAAGAACTCTTGTAAAGCTTGATTTCCCTCGTCTGCAACAAGCGAAAGACGTTGAGATCGAGAAGCCAACGCTTCCACGAGGCTAAATAAAAGAGAATCTCCTAAGGGGTACTGTTAAAATCGACGCTACTCCGAAATACAAGATGGAGATCGGAAAGAAATGTAGTTCCACTCACTTGGATGGAGAACTTTTTGCGCCTTTGAGTGGCTGGCACAAAACGAGCTGTATAGCTTGAAGTGATTTACGTAATATAAGAAGGCACTTCCAATGGAAAACAGGACACCCTTTAAAAATCGTACACTCGTCGTTACATTAGAACGAAGCGACGCAACGTACGTGCTAATATCTATGCATGTCTGCATGTACACATATATGTAACGCATTTAGATTATGTACAATTTCTTAGTGCACTACATACCTTAAATTGACTGGGATGATCGAAATGATCGAAATCAGCCTCCATCTCGATCGCGTGATCGAGATTCTGCAGAAACTGTCGTTGAAACGTAACGATTTCCTGAATGTTTCCAAACAACGCATTTATTTCTGCATTCGATAGGAAAGTCTCACGTTTAAGGGGCTCCAGGTAGTTCTCCAGCAAATTGTTTAAATTCTGAAAAAAACGAACACGTCAACATAACGTAACTAGTCATTTCAGAAGCCGATGACTCGTGAAACATTTTCTTTTATTGTCCTACATCCTCGAACTCAGCCTCCAACTTTGAGGGCTGTTTTCACCCCTTCAATGCGAACAATGGGCCGATAAAAATGATATGTGCTCAATATTTTTCGTCAAAATCTACTCGTGTATGCTTTACCGCTCGTGTTTGCTGCCATGATTGAATTTTCCTGCTCAAAAGACGATCATAATAAAACACTCACCTTTACGTAAGTCCGTTCGGTCTCGATCAATTCTAGAATGACCTTTTTGAGTTTTTCGGCGTCGCTCAGCTGTCGGCTAGGCGTCATAGCCTGCGAATGCGAGCTGACAACGCTGCCAGTAGGGCTGGACTTTCTAGTTTCGCCAGGCGATCGGCAAATTCCTGTCACTTGCTCGGCTGTTTTCAGCAAGTTTTCGATTTCGAACGAGTTTGTGCGAGACGACGCTTGCTTGCCATTGTCGGCGTGAAGGGTTGACGTGCATTCTTGCGCGATGCTCTCCTTACCTACGTTCATAAAATCAGTTCTCATTAATCAGGTTCGTCTCAGAGACAGAATACATGTGTTTTATAAAAGTTATAAAAAGGAACGCGAGATAAGAAGAGGGATAAGAGGTCAGTAGAAGTCTTACTCCATCCAGGTGCCGGAACGATCAAGCCGGAAATCATTTCGTCGCTTATAACCGGTGGATCGGAAGGCGGTGGTGGACAAACCAAACTCTCAATTATGTCATCCGTCACCCTCATTATACCCGTGAGATCCGGCGGTTCGGTTCGTGACGACCTCATCATCATACACAGGCCAACCTCTTCTTGTAACACGCTCTCTAGATACATCATGTCTAGATCGCTTACAATGGCGCCATTGATCACCATGATCTCGTCACCTTTAATGATACCTAGAACCAGGCGTAATAGCATGCATCTTCAGACCGAAAGGTCACATCGAGAAAAACACAGGGCGCTGAGGGGAAACGAGTTCGATTTACTAAAGGGAAGGGAGTAATCCACGCGAAAATCAATATCTTTCAATGCCATTAAAAATCACAAGGTTCCGATGCGCGTGCGAACCGTAATCAGGGTCGTGTATTCTGATATCTGCCTGACCTTCGTTTTCAAATTAGATCGGGGAAGGGCAAAGAAAGAATACATACTGAGAATACGACCGACCAATACGCCATCGGTCCATACCCAGTTACATTATCAACCACCCATTTCGTATTCTAATAACCAGACTGCGGATCTTTATGCAAAATAAGAATTGTTTGCATTGATTGCAAGACACAAGAGCCAAATAACAAATTTTTTATTCTCTTAACTATCTTATCGAATTGAAACTAATGCACGATGTCCTTAAATCTTTTTAATATGACCACTGCTTTGAATAAATGCATAAAATCCGCCGTCTACTAATAACCAACAGCAAATTTGTCTTTCTCAAAACATTTTTCAAAAATTCGATTTCAGAGAAAAATCAGATTTTTTATTTTAGTATCGTATTAAAGAATTTATGTGATAAACATTTATATGATCATTTAGATTACGACAATTGTGTACATAATATTAAATCTTTACCCTTCTTCTCAGAGCAAATTATAGGTGCAATGTTTAGAAAAAATACCTTCTAGAAATATCTTCAAAACTATGTTTTAAAAAATTGATAAATAAAGCTACGTGTATACGTATAAAGTCGTAAGTAGACTGCACATTTTATGCATTTATAACGAAAGTGCAGTGGATCGAAAAAATATTTGAACATTAAATTTCCCAGTCTCGAAAAATTGTTTCCGACACTTTTACAATTTTATTTCGATATACGACGATGTCTCGGGACCGTCTACAATCGTATTTCGAATGTAGCGGCAAATACGGGGGGTTAAACGAATTCCCGACCGATTACAACTTACCGTTTTGCATGGCCACACTCTTGTCCTCAACCCTGCTCACGTAACAGCACAGTTCGTCCTGTCTATCGGAATTTTCGATTAGCTCTGCCTCCACAGAGAAGCCCCACATCTGTTCGAGCGTGTTCCTTTGCAGTTCGACTTGGTACAAAATTTTCGCGCACACTTCGACGATCTCGTGGGTATGCAACTGAAACAAGCATCGCGAATATATCGAATCTCGTCGTTGGCTTCTTCCGACGGCAATCTACATGCTTATTCCAGCTTACATAAGTATCTATCGCGTCGGTCCTGTGAGGTACGAAGTAATTGTGGTCTTCCATGTCCCGTCGCTTTTTAACGCGAACGAAGTGCTCCATCGGGTTCAGGTTCTTTCTGTTGCAAGCACTTGCTAGGAATTCCTCCACTGTCATGGCGTCGCGCAAAAGCACCGACACTAGCTGAAAATCATTTTGATTCATGCTCCGAACTATGTCGCGTTTGGACTCGATTTAATTGGAAGAACGTCGCGAACATGTTGGAAAAGTGTTTCACAAATAAATCATTTTCGCTCACCTGATTTTCGGGCACGCATACTTTCACGGATTTTTCGTCGTCCCTCGATGAAATTTGAAGGGACCGCCTGCTAGATACGCTGTTGGATCTCGAGAGCAATGGCGGCCTCCTCTTGGTAGCTCCGCGTCCGGACAGCAGGTTGTTCAGCAAGGATCGACTTCTCGCGCAGATGAAAGCGTGGAACGACGACACGGTGAAAACGCCCAGTTTGTTCAACGTCTGCTTCGTGGCGCGGGAAACGTACGTCAACAAGATCTGGAAAGAGTAAGAAGACACGATGAGTCGTGGCGATACTTGCGCCAGGATCGAAAGGCTGTCCCCTACTAATCTAGCGGAAAAATGGCGCTGGTACAACTTGCACGAGATTCTATTTGCGGGGTTCAAGTGATCGATACGATGAGTCTCGGATGTTAATGGAGGATGTACGTTCCCGGATATATCGGGAACACCCTGTACACGAGAATCTACCCTGTACCGTTCGTTGTTGCGAGAAAAATGTAATCTGTAATTAACAGAGCCGAGCTGTGCGTACACATCGAGTGTAAGAAATGAGTCCGGTGCATCATTTTGGTGGAAAAAAAAGTTATCGTTTTATTTGTAGAAAAGTCATACGTTTTTCGTTCCTCGACATATCCCCCATTTTGGTGACTTTGCTCCGTCTTTCGGGCACTCGATGAATCCCCGCTTGGAAGAAAAAGTCCAACGTTTTAGAATGCGTTCAATCAGTGTGACAGTGTTCGAGTGATAAACAGAATAAACAAAATGATATACAAATCATTTCATCTTCGACATCGGCAGCAGTTCTCTTCGATTGGCGTGCGAAAAGTGTCTTGGGGTTGAGATGATTGCGTCTCTATTGCGAAGTTGCGCAATGCTTCGTACGTGTTGTAGTGCGAACTTTAAATTAATTTTTCGTGATTTATTTTAATGGAGAGGCGCCGAGAATCAATTGGTAATCGCTTAATACTATTTGCCGTGGCCCAGTTGGATCTCTACGATAAACGAATTATTCTCGATCGAAGCCGTACAAAGGGAAACGCATTGTTAATTCCGGTGCATTCTTGGCATCTCTTTCGACCCAATCACTTTCTAACCCTTGAATCGATAATGTTATATTATGTACTGTTACACAGGGTGTCCGAAAAATGTCGGAAAACCTTGTTTGATTCCATAGGTCATTTGAAGTAACTTTTTCCTTTGCGACGATGCTGACCGCGGCTTTGTCAACGAGTTATTCACGAAAAGCACAGACTGATTGGTCCCCGTTTTTCGTTGATAACCCCGTGAAAAAAGCCGCGGGCGACATTTTTGCAAAGACAAAAGTTACTTGAAATAACCCCATTTTTGGGACACCCTGTTATTGCTTCCGATGTAGCGAATACTTCAAAAACATAGGACAATAATACAGAAATAACATATCCTCGGAGGTGTTGAGAAAGAGATTAATAAATATACGAACCCTGCATAATATTGGGTATTGTACGTGTTATTCGCGTCCTCACTTCTTCGAAATAATTAGAAAAATCGTTACCGCGTGCTCCTCCTTTCTCAACCTTTGTTTTAAATGTATGGCTGATCTAAGGTCTGCAGCAGGATTAAAAGCGTTGCAGGAATCTACAGCTGCTTACTTTTGGATTAGGTAACTCGCCGCTTTGCAGACTAGCCATGTAGCACCTGAGACGGAACTGCTCGCAATGGAGCCGTTCCAGATTCTCTTCCCATTGAACGATCTGGCCGTTGATCTGCTGCTTCGTTTCCACGTCGGACACGACAGACTGCTGAAGATCTGCCATGTGCTTTAATTTGTGGTCCTGCAAAAATCAGGCATACAACCGTTTCATACTGATGAACCCTTTTCTCTCTCCCTCGGTTTCTTCACCACCAATACAAGAATGTATACTGATAACTAGACAGAATTTTATCGCAAAAATTGAGTAGCTAGAATTGAAAATTGTTAAAAGATTAAAATTAGGTGTACCTACACATATAGGTGCACATAAAATATGTATATTCCACTCTTTAAACGGTCCCCATCACTGGCTATGCCATCTACCCCATTTTACAAGTAATAAATATGATTGAAAGATTCGAATTCAAACAAATTTTTAATATCTAAAAATTTCATACTCGTTTCTTTACTTTGCGAAAATAAATAGCTATTATTTACTAATAATATCGACTTTTTGGACCACTTTCTTCATTTTCGCGGGCCTGTACAACTTCCTCTTTGTCGCGAGCCACACGGTCCCCACCATCAGTTCACCCACTACTCAACCATGCAGTTTATGTCACCGCCCACCTTAGCGGAATGAATAAGTGGGAGAACGGGCCCAATGTGGCCCGCGAGTTGGACAGTGGTTAAAGGAAGAGAGATTTCCATTTGATTTCCACTTTTTAGTTTGCATAAAGAAAGTTTACTACTAACAAGTGGGAGTAAGTGTAAATCAAAATCGTAGAAAATTAAAACAATGTCAGTGTTATCTCCAGCCTATTAAAATTATTGAAGGTAGGAAATTGGTCCAGAGAATTGATCCAGAAAATGATTGTTTTGAGGAAGGATTCACAGCCTGCTGTTAGCTAGACATTGAGAAAATGCTGGTGTTTGCTACTTACCGATTCTATCGCCTTCTCCAATCGACAGATCTCTTCCTGCAGTAGATGAAGAGTGCCAGTCTTGCCACGATGACGCGCGAACGCGGCAGCACACGCCGAATGGATGCTGTTTACCCAATTCTCGAGTTCCACTTGACAGGGTGCCTAGTACAACCGACCAAAATGTACCTCTGTATGCATCTGTTGGCAATGAACTGCAAGACCTCTGTCTTTCTCAGAAAACAAGATAATGGAACTCGACAATTTACCAAGCAAATATTACTACATTCCAGAGATATTTATAAACCCTTCAACATAGGAGAAAACAAAAATGATTGGAACTTAAAATGGAGAAAGCGAAAGTACTCTTTGCTCAGAGGAAAATTTAATTTTTCAGAAGGGCGAGCTAAAAATATCAGCGGTTTCCTGCTATGGAAATTTCGGGGAGTGTACACAGGAAAAGGCAGACGCGTCTGTTCATGACTGACTGCTTCCACTTCTCGGAAATTCTAATGCTTACACGCTAGACAAACTCTCGAAGTCGATTATCTTGGAAACGAAGGTCCATATTTCACGTTTTTGACATGTTTTCATGCAGATTATCCTTTCCCCGGCCGAGTCACTTGTTCAGCGACCTTTTGTGGCGAGCTGAACCAAACACGAACGACTCGTGCTTCCATGATACGATTATTCATTTGCCGCACAATACACATTACCTCTACATATAAAATTATACACGTGCGGAAAAGTTATCAACTTTTGTGAGTCTTTTGCGTGTACGAAGATTTGGTTATACGAAATATTACAGGGTGTCCCAAAAACGTAGTTCCTTAAAAGAGATGATGCCTAAAGTAATTTAAAGTAATTTTCCCCTTTGCGAAAATATTCTGCGTGGCTTTGTTGAGGAGTTATTAACGAGAAACACGGGCCAATCAGAGCGCGGCTTCGACAGACTCCGCTGAGCGTGGCCTTGGCATTGGCCGAGCCGTTTTTCGTTAATAACTCCTTGACCAAGTCGCAGAGAACAATTCGCAAAGGAAAAAGTTACATCAAATGTCCGCATGCATCATCCCTTTTAAGGAACTACATTTTTGGGATACCATGTACACCGTGGTAGAATAAAATTGCGTCAAAAACCAGAATGGATATGAAATGAAGAGAAACCGAATACATAAACGATTTTATAATTTAAAATAGTAAAAACATTAGAAGAATTTAAGAATACTGTTATATTATTTTCAAAGAAAAGAATTTTCTACTTCACTCCAGTTTATTGCAATTCAGGTAATTTTTATATTGCATATAGATCCGCTGTCGAGCTATAGCTGAATGTTTAATATTAATGAAGGATTGCTACCGACTACAATATTATTATAAAACGAGTTAACCGTTTCGCAAATTCAGCGCTGTTATATTTGTCGTATAATGTACTGCGGAGGTTTAATGGAAAAGCTATAGTTCGCTGTTGTGTAAAAGTCAATAACCCGAAGCGTGACGGCACAGGATGATAATCGTGACAATAAACCGACTTGGCTGTATTATATTGTACTTTCTCTAATCAGATTCAACGGAATTTATAGTAAAATGGCTAAACGATGAAGCCATATTCGAGATGGTGAAGCACCAACGTGTCATAGACAAGTTAAGGAATTTATAAAAATACTTTGGACTATAGTCAATTATATATCTGACATTTTATACATTGAATAAGACGTTTTATGCGCCAGATATTCTATGACGGTCCCCATTAAATCATAAGAGTATGCGAATTTTTCTTAACAAACTGTGAGGTACAGGAATTCAAGAAAAATTTCTTTTAATAATTCGGATACGTCGGAGAGAAGTAGTGTAACGTTATTCTTCAGTGCCTCTGGTATTTTTAATGTTTTGATTATTACCTATTAAATGTTATTATAAATTTTTGTTTACAGTTAAAATCCGACAAAATGAAAAGAATGCAGTTAATAAAATCGAAACTGAAAGGACCAAATTTTTCCTGATACACTGCAGTAACAATTAATTCCTGAAGATCAAAAAAATATCACTCGGGCCAACAGGATAAAATTAATGACGATGTCGTCATTCGCAATCTATTTCATTCTCTCATTCTGAACAATTAAAAATAGTATCGTCGCATTAGGCACCAGAAAATGTTCATGCGTTTTCATAACGTGTGTTTAAAATGAATTTTTAGTTGCATCACGAAAAAATAATGTTTCTTAAGTAAGTATCAAAATCGCCATGTTATTGCTAAATTTCTGGCGATCGAATTAAGTAAACGCCTTAGGAACATTTAAAAAGCTAACGTGTCTACAAAAAATATCTTCAAAAATTGATAAATGCAGTGAACGGTCCTAGACGTTAGCAATTATACAGTAAGAATAGTCCGCCATCGGAGTTCACTGTTTATAAAAGACGAGATGTGTCAGGAGAAGAGTTAAAAAATGGTTAAATACTGCTCCAAATGCAACAAAAAACGCATTGCTAAAATTCCGACGAAAACTGTCGCCAAAAACACGTGAAAACCGATGGGAAACCACATCGGGAACGCAGCAGATCGCTGGAGAACGCTGAAGAGGTACGGCTCCAAATTCTCAACGAAAACCGCTCACTGAAACTCCATGGAAGTTGGACAAACACATAACGTCTAGACGGTAACGTTATCGCAAAAGTTGAAGACTCTCAAAAACAAGTTGCGAACTTTTCCGACAGCACTAGACAGGTAACGAAGCGCGTTGTACTCACTTGGAACAGATACGCGTCGCCGAAAGCGGTGCTGAGGCAGAATATGTAGTCTCTCTTCGGATGTTCGGGGATAGGTTGCATGATCGCGCCGTCGACAATGATCAGATGTTTGGGAGCCGCTTCCATGGTCCTGCTTTCTTGCGATTCGCAGGGGTAGAAGAGTAGAGTGGTTCCCTTCAAGCAGACCCAATAGTCCTTCCAGCCTCTTTTCCTGGCGAGTTCGATCTGATGTTTCTTCCGCAGGAGCCATTTCTTCACGCTGAGGAACCTGGGACCAGAATGTTCGATCAGCTTCCCGGACTCGCTAGCCCAACACTTTCGGACTTACCCTGCCTTTCGGACCGCCCCGGTGCAATTGAACGAAGCCGCGGCCGTGCCAGGCTGCTTCCCTCGGTACGGCGAGTTGATGACACTTTCGCCGTCGTCGTCGTCGCTGACGGCAGTCGTCAGCGACATTCTGTCGTCGTCGGACATCTACAACATTCGAACATCCTCATTCTCCAAGTGTTCGTTCGCGGGAACGGTGAGGGTGAACGAGAAAACACGGGCGAGAGAGTAATCGTCATCAAGAATGCTACTAAGTGACGGAGAGACACCTCGATCGCCACCAAATCGTCTACTGTGTATAATATAACCATCCGAATAGATGATGTTGTATAACATACATATCCTAGGTTCGAGTACACCGGTGACGTGGACATTGAAGACGCGTGCACTTAATTCACACACAAGTAAGCAAATACTGTTTTTTCGGGAAGGAAGCGAGAACCGAAGGATTGAACGGGAGAGAACGAAGAGAGAGACGATACGCAACGACGTTGTGTACGGTGCAGGAGGAGAGTGTGATCTAGCAACAGTTTGATGAATAATTACCGTGAATAACCTTGAATGTGTGTAAATAGATATCGACATTTTATAAAAATAGTACACCATCCGAGGAACTCTAATCTCCATCTACCGCGGGAATGCCGGTTCGAGAGTAACATAGACGTGGCATGGATTTTAATGCAGTAAGTGGTCCATGCTCGTGGGGAAAACGTCGAATGCAGTTGCATCTTGGAAAGGCGGCGGGGGGGGGGCAGGGATGGGAGGGGTTGGATGGAGGAGGGGAGGCTGGCGAGTGATAAGTGGGGGTTACTTTGTTCAATGAAACCGATAAAAACGAAGCAGAAGGCAAAGGTGACGACGCACCGACACGTACAGGTGTTCGTGAACGTGATATTTCACAGATGGTAAATATATATATATAGAGTGGTGAAAATTACGAATATTACGAGAAAATGGGGGGGGGGGGGGTGGTCGTGGAACCGTGGGTACGGTTAAATGAAGAACATCAGTAAACAGAAAACGATTACGCCGGAAACTCGTGTCTACCTTTTTAGCATAATTCGTCATACCGCGGAGCTTGTCGCGCAATCCTCTAAAGCCATCGCCGGCCCAGAAACTTACAACTTTTTTCAGAAAGTCGGCATTGCACGCGTCGGCCGTCATGTGCGGATGGTAATGACAGTAGCAACCCTCCTTTAACAGCTTCATGTTGGTCTTCGCGGAGCCGTTGATCTTGTACATGATCTCCTTGCGAGTCAGGCTGAGGCCGTCGATGTAATGTTGCACCCAGGTGTTCAAGGCCCCGTCGACCACCCGGAGCAGCTTGTAATAGTAACCGTCGCCGAGGCCGGGGTTCACCTTCTCCCGGACGTTCTTACAGTTGAACCAGTACAGTTTCCTCGACTCGTTGATGCATATCACGCTGATCGTGTGCCGTCTGCAGACGCAGAAGTACTTCTTGCAGCGCTTCTTGTGCAGCGACCTCAGGTCCTCGTAGCTGCTGCTCGGATTCAACAAATTCAACGTGCTATTCATACATCTGATCGCCCATCTCGGCTCTACCATCATTCGTCTATTTGCTTCTCTCGTAGGCTGTCAAGAAATCAAGGGACCGTCGTCGCCGGGGACAAACGGATGGATAGAGCTGCTTCAACGACAAACATTTCGGCACCGGTTATCTTCCTGACGGTATGGTGTCGCTTCTGAACGATATCAGAAGAATGCGGGTGAAATTGATCTCGACAGCGATGCGGAGGTTCGTCTCAAAATTCTCGGTCGTAGGTCTGACGGATCTTTTCGAAGAAGACCGTGACCAACGTTTCCAGATCTCTGGTGAGCGCACGCAATAGACTGATTACGAGCGTGCATACGAAGTAGAATATGCAGAGCCGACTCGCGTTGAGCATGTTTCACGCGGCGGAAATAATGACTCCGTGTTCGATCCGTTTCGCGTTATCGATCATCCCAATGTGGCCAGGCGAAAGTGGAAAAGAGGAAATAGGGACGGGGGGAGTTGGGAGAGGGGAGATGCGAAAAGAAGAATCACAAACCCTGCAGCCGGCGCGCGAAACTTACTGATCCACCGCCGGCGCCTGCTGCCACCATCACCACCTGGTTTCTTTCCGACTAACTGTTATTGTACGTACACATACATCTATGGTTTACATGTGAGAGACCGTGCCACCCAGCGGGATGGAACGTGTCCCTGTTCGTATTATTTTGTACACGATTTAATCGCTACGTGAGGCTACTAGCCCTTTGCACTTTTATTATATATCTATATATATATATGTATTTACTATATATTATATATATACATATAGATCCCGCGATATCAGCTCCCTCTTTCGCAGCAATCCGTGATTATGCGGCTCTGTTCGCCGCGATCGACATTCCAGTGGGTGGTTGCCACGAACTGTTCTCTCTTTCTCTTTCTCTCTCTCTCACTCTTTTTCTCTCTGTTCACCACGTGAATCTGTTCGTGCTCGGCGTTACGCCGGTCGATTCTATTTGAAAACGATTATATACTCTTTTGATCTTCCCTTTCCATATATAGTTCTAACTCTCGTCGATCCTCCCCGTAAACGTTAGACAAACACCTCGAATCGATCAACAAACGGAAGCGGTCGTTCAACGAATCCGCTTTCGTGAATATCCGGTACGTAACCTATTCTGTCCGAACGACTCGTTAACGAGTAGAGACCTTGTGTTCCGCGATTAAAAGTAAATATATAGAATATTTTTGCAATACGCGCGTAGAAACGAACTCTCCGTATAAAAATATTTTACGTTTTCTCTCTCTCTCTCTCTCTCTCTCTCTCTCTTCCTCTCGATATCACTTTTTTCCTTTTTCTTTATCCCTTAAGTCTACATATTACAGGTAGGAGGTACATGTCCTTGTTTGCTTATATCTCTTTTATTCGTTTGTCGAATGAGGTTCCCGTCCGATATACTTCCTGCTTCTCTTCTCTACCTCTTTCCCCTATTGTCTACCCACTTCCCTTCCCCTGTTACCCCCTTCTCGCTTTTTATGTTTGTAAATCTCGATTTTTCTCGTTCGTCGTTGCTCTACTTTTTTTGTTTCACTATGTTATATAATATAATTCTTTGTACTCGAAAACAAACAACGAACCGTGCCGAACGGGCTGCTCTGTCCAGCAGAAAAAAGGTCAGCTAGCCTTCCCCTTTCCCTTTCCCTTCTCCGTTTTCCGTTCGACTTGGACCGGATCGTGCGAAACGGTGCGTCATGAACGAATGCGCGTCGATGCGCAAGACAAGAAAACGGGAGAGCAAGTCGGGACTATAGTTAAAGATATTATACCAGGTACCTAATCACTCGTACATGCTAATCAGAACGGATATATACTATTTCCGTCTACCAGGTGAGAGCTCTATCTAAAAACGCGTTGGTGCATCTTCGTCGTTCCTTTGTCGCACGTGTCGCACGTGAGCCTGCACGTGCCGTGGAGAAACTACGCAACTAGAAATCGCGAGACGACGCGGCGGCGGTGACGACGTTGTGTGCTCGTCCCCGCTTGCGAAAGAGCGGCTCGCCGAGACAGTGTGCTCGCGTGAGAACAACGTATCCTCGCCTCGAGAGTGTGTTTCCCGGCGCGATCTCGTCTGTAACGATCCCAAGTCATCGGAGTTCGAAAGATCGGCCGAAAGGGAGCGGGTTTCGAAATTCTCTCCGGCGGGTCTCGTCGCTGGTCGATTCTCTTTAATCGTGATTGAACTCTATCCCGTCAACCGACCGACGCATAGAGCAATCATTCACGTGCATCCGACGCCTTTTCTTAACGTATGACGAGCGGATTTGGCGTGTGCCTCCAGTAATCTTCGAGAGTATCACTCGTATCCCCGTCCATCGTGATATATCCGTGATGTTCCGCCGGATAAGCTCCAGAGGGTATCGGTGGTGTGCCAGCTCCTGGAGGAAACCGCCAGCAGGTCAGGAGCAAACAATATTACCACCTCCGGGTTTAATCAGAGAAATCGAGAGAACGAAAGACAATCGATCCCTCGGATTACTCGCGGACTGTGATAATGATCTTATCCAGCCCTTCGTTTTTTTTTTTTCGTTTTTTTTGTGGTTATTTCGACTGTTCCGCGAACGAGTGGTAAATTAGTAGTGTCCGCAGCCGTGAACGCGCGTTGCTCCAGACTACTGCGCTGGAGAACAGGGAAGAGGAGAGAGAGCCGTGCTACCGCGAGGGGAATCAATACCGCGGTCCTTGTGGAGAGAGACGCGAAACGGGGGACGAACGGACGCGCGGGCACGGACAGACGGACGGACGGACCACCAGCCAGCAGCCGGTAGTAGGGAAACGAAACCTGGGTGAGGGGATGTACGCGCAAGAGGTCGCGGAACCGGGAAAATGGGTGACGGCGTAGAAGGGGTGACAGGACAGTGGGAGACGAGACGCCAGCCCGAGTGGGGGATCTTGCCATTGCTACTGACGTTTGCTACTTGCTACTTGCCGTCGCTAGCTCTCGCTATCCCTATTCCTATCGCTGCCACTGCTCTAAACTTTAGGGGATAGCACCCTCCATATTACAGAAATGATAGTGGTGATAGGATAGTGTGAGACGAGACACCAGCTAGGGGGGGGTTGTTTTGCTATTTCCATTGCCATTTGCTAGTGAATATTTTCTATTTGCTATTTGCTACTTGCCATCGCTAGCCTGCAGATTTTTATGCATTTATCAAGAAATTGGCTGGGTGAAATAGAAAACAGCGAAAGATTAGAAAAATTTAAGAACATTGTTATGATGTTTGCAATGTAAAATGTCTATTAGGGGATGAAGAGAATTTTCATTTAACTCCTGCTGTCCACAATCGTTGTAAAATATTTTTATTTTCCACAAACTTCCGCAGTCTAGCGCTCGCTGTCTCGCTAACCATGTTCCTATCGCTATTGCTACTGCTCTAAACTTGAGGGGATAGCACCCTCCATATCGAGGATTAAAACCGAAAGTAACGTTGCGGAAATGATAGCGGTGATAGGGTAGTGCGAAACGAGATGCCAGCCCGAAGGAGGATGTTGCCATTTGCTAGTTGCAAGTTGCCATTACTATCTCGCTACTTATACCCTTATCGCTGCTACTGGTACTACTCTAAACTTGTGGGGATAGCACCCTCGGAATCAAGGATTGAAATGGGTCCGAAACTAACATTACAGAAATGATAGGGGTGATAAGATTGCTATCGCCATTTATTAGTTGCTAGCTTGCTATTTGACGTCACTATCTCGCTATCCATATTCTTATCGCTGCTACTGCTACTGCTCTAAACTTTAGGGGATACTACACTCCATGTCAAGGATTAAAACGGTACAGAACGTTGTAGAAATGATGGAGGTGATAGGATAGTGCGAGTTGAGACACCGGCCCGAATTACCATTTGCTAGTTGCTAGTTGCTATTTGCTATCTCGCTGTCCTCATTCATATTGCTGCTACTACTACTGCTGACAGTTTTAGGGGATAGTACTTTCAATATCAAGACTCGAACCGTTTTCAAAGTAAGTTTGCAAAAATAATGCAGGTGACAGGACACTAGGGATGGGAGTGTTGCTATTGCTATCTCGTTTTCCTTATTCCTATTTCTGCTACTGCTACTGCTACTATTACTGATCACGGTTTTAGGGCATGACACTTTTAAAGACAGAGCTTGGAACGGTTTCAAAAGTAACGTGGTAGAAATTTGGGGGTGACAGGACAGTAGGGGACGAGACGCCAGCAGCCCGAGTGGGGGATGTTGCTATTACTATTTGCTATTTGCCATCACTATCTGGCTACCCTTATTGCTGCAACCGCTACTGCTTACAGTTCTCACGTCAGAGCTTGAAACAGTTATTAGTTTGGTCCTACAGGGTGTTTCTGATCTGGTGGTATAGCCGGAAAAATAAATGTATCAAGATGTGAAAATAAATCAAAAACGTGGAATAAGATTTGGTTGATTATGGTTTCAATTTTTTAAAAAATCGAACCAGAAGACTCGTCAAGTGCTATTGAATTGAGTCTATCGCTGAGTCTGATCATGAACGGCCGATTCTACTTCTTGTAAATGTGAATGTGTGAGAAACTGAGGAATTTTCGAAGCCGATTCTCTCGAAAATTAAGTCGTGTTTGGGAAAACTTTATTCTTTTTTTCTGGACCTATTTCTCTCTCTATAATCCCCTTCACCCCATCCTCACCCTTTTGAGTATGCCACTAGATCGGAAACATCCTGTGCATCAGGTCCGAATCGATTCTAGAACCGGTTTTCGTGTATTTGCTACATTCAAATTTATTCTGTGCACCCACTGTTCGTAAATAAAGCGAAATATCATAAATAATATTCTACTGATCGTCCAAATACACAGAAAAGCACAGGAAAGTATTTGACCAATTTAAAATTTTGCAATGATTTGCAATCTTCTATAATGAGTTTGTAAAAAATTGGTGTATTTACAGTAAGTCGGTATAAGAATTTTTGGAACCATTTCAGAATCCAAAAGATAACGGAACCGAAATGGGAATCGCAGTCAGAAATTGTAACCACGGAATAGTTTGAAAATTCGATTGTTCATATCAATTATACAGAATAAAGGTTCTCCATAACCGTTTCGAGAACCGAAAATGATATCGTAACAGTTTTCAAGCTCTGTTCAAAATACCCTTTCGGAAGCGACTAAGGGGTTATTACTAGACTGCGAATTTTATTCATTTATGGCAAAAAGAAAATGTTCTAATTTGAGGCAGTGAAAATGCCAATAAATCACCTTCAATTTATCAAGATTATTAAACGAGAAGAGAAACTTCTAAATGGCAGTTGTTTATTGCAATTGATGCGGACAATTTTTACTTTGCATAATGATCCGCAGTCTAGTTATTTGCTACAGGACCTATGCACAGCATACACGACGCGATACCACCGTCAGTATATTGCTATAACATTATTCGATCACTATCTCTCACAAATACCTGTGCACTATTTACCATTTCGATAGAGACGAATATTAAATATAAATATAATATTAAATAATTGATTATGTAATAATTACTTGATTGAATCATCGTATTTCTAAAGTATATTTTGCATAAAACATTAGAACAATTTTACAATACTATTGTATTGTTTTCATCCTTTTAAACATATTACAAAAGAAAACAAATTTTTATTTCACCCCAAGAAAATTTTTATTTCGCATAAAGAGATCCACGATCTACTTCTCCCTTTAGAAATACAGTTTCTCACAATGATCCAATTTCTTGAAAATGCAGTTCCTCTTTGTCGAGTGAGGTATTACTGTATTTCATTTGGTAATTCTACCGACGAATGCTTTCGATGTATCATTAACGTAATTCGTTACAGACATTGTATAGTTCTCGTTACAAGAGTAAAGGAAATATACTGGATCCAAAAAGTATTTGAACACAAAATTTTCCATTTTTCAGAAATTGTCGATATTTAAACAGAGATCGTTTCGTTACAAAGAAACTGAATTCATTTCAAAGCATCGTCAGTTTTTATCTATAATATTTTTTCATGATACAGCGACTGGGAAACTGAAGACATTTTTTGGACCAAAATGTTACAAATTGAAACGTATGTAAAAACGTCGAAAAATTTTTGTCTTGACTGAAACCACCACAGATTCAAAGATTGAAGCTTTCCCTTTACAACGAATGTTTGAAACATAACCTACTATTCTTTTCTACTCGATTTATCGTGCTTTGAATGGAAGTTGTAGTATCATCTTTGCAAACCGTAACAATACACCATGAAACCTTTACAGTCTTACACCATGGAACTTATGCCTCATTTATGTTCTATAAAACAGCCCAAAAAAGCGTAGATTAATTTTTGGGGAGTTTTTGTGAAGAGAAAAACTGCATCTTCAAATCTGTGTAATAGATTCATTCAGGAAAAGAATTTTTTATGTATACAGTCGATTTAATTTGTAGCATTTTCGTCCAAAAAAGTGTCCTCAGTTTTTCGCCAGCCATATCAAGCACAAATAGCCTAAGAAAAAAATGAATGACAGTCTGCGAAAGTTGAGGCTTCGAGCTTTAAAATGAGTCTTATTGAGTATTATTGTACTATATTTTCAAAGAAGTCATCTTACAATTAGTTTTAATATTGACAATTTCTCGAGATTCTGAAATTTAGTGTTCAAATTCCTTTCGGATTCACTGTAGTTGTTCGATCGCGACGGTCATAGGTAAACAACAACCAGGCACCGATACCCCATTTATCGTAACGATTGCAACAAGAAAAAAGGTACAGTCGAGAGAAAATCTTGGCGGCTCGAGGTATACGTTTGCGCATGCACCTGTTGACAAGGAAAATCTATCTTCGACTTCCCGCCTATCGCACTGGGTCAGGTGTTTCTTTCACATTTGACTTTAGCTTCGCATAGAAACAACTACATGCCGACGATCGAAACAGTCTGCATGTGCTTGCTACATTTATGAGATTAAGAACACCAGAATTTTTCACCTCTCGTGATTCATTAATTTATTCATAAAATTCAAGATCTATAATTCATTAAAAAAGAACTGCGATATTTATGCAAGATAAAAATTGTATGAACCAATTGCAAGAGACAGAGACAATTTTAATCAGTCAGAAATAATATAATAATATAGTATCGTTAAATGCTCCAAATACATATTTTTACTGTTCTGTGCTTGATGTGCTCATTTTCAGAATTCGGCAAAAATTTAATCAACGATTGACGAATAAATTTCTACTTCAATCGTTAATCGCAATTAACAATTAATCTCCTAGTTTAGTCGTTAATACAAACTCTGTTTACGTGCTTTTATGTTTTTTTTCGGTGATTTCTTTTTTTAATCAACGATTCACGATTAACTTCATCAATCGATTGAATCAATCGTCGATCTTTCAATGATTACTTTTTTTATCATACACATTAATCAATCAATCTTGATTAAAATTTTAATCGATCAATGCCCAACTCCACTCATTTTATATGAGTGAAATACATAGCTGTAAAATCGTCAGAAGAATTTCAGAACATTATTCCACTATTTCTAGTGTATTAAAACTGTTAAAGGATATGCATTTTTACCTAAACCCTGTTTTGTACAATTGACTCGGAAACATTTTATTTCGCTCGATTTCGATTAAAATGCTCGGACGGATAAAAAGTAATCCAGACGGTCTTAGCATGAAAAATTTAATAAATCGAATATCGTATGCACCGTATTGCGCCATGTTGTGCTAATGTGAAAGCTTCAGTTCTTTATTAAGGTTCACCAAATGTGCTCTTTTTACACTGCCAATCGACACAATTACATCACGTGTGTACAGCGTACACGTATGTATATCCGTGTGAGATCTATGTATAGTTGTAGCAATAAAATTCTATATTCGTGCGCTTGCGCTTCTGTATACTTTCGCGCACGCGTATGAATAATGCAATTATCGATACCAAGAATTTTGCCCATCAGATTGCAGCATTGTTTGTCAACAAACACAGAATGGAAGAATCACCGACGCTGGTTAACCTGTTTTAAAAAATCTCAAATTTCCTGACTGGATAAATGCTGATGCAATAAAATTTCAACATGTCCATCAACTATTAGAGTGGGAAAATTTAATCTAAAAGTCTAATCATTTCTATAATATTTCATCGCGCATTCTTGAAAGAATGCCGGAAGCTAGACAACAACCTTTCGTAGATTTTCCTTGACAACATTTTCGCTAATATCGAGGGAGAGAAGAACCGTTCCGGTGTAACTAAGAGTCCCGCGATACCGGTCGCGTTTCTAAAGTTAGCAACTCTGTTTAAACGACTCACCTCCGAAGACGTCAGGTAACAAATTCTCGAGTCGGTGCTCTCCAGAGAAGCCTGCTGTACGATTCCGTATCTACCCTCTCTGTCGGACATGTAGTCGGACCTCACGCTATCCTGTCTGTCGAAAGTACCCCTGTAAAATGACAAAGAAAGCGTGCCTTGCAGTTAACTCTACCGGAAACGACAAACGGTGCTAAATAGGAGAGGGTCGTGCAGTACCGGCGAAGGCTAGGTCCCGTTACTGCTGTTCTACTCCAGTGTTCTACTCGACTGCACTATCGATGAAGAAAAGAATGGACACTATAGTCCTGAGTAACATACATCATACGTTTGTTTTACATCAATATTACCGCAATTCTAAATCGTTTAATGTTTACGCTAGTGCTCCGTATGACAAATGTTTCTTTTAGCTGATTTCTCTTTTTCAGGTAGTTAAATCATTTTATCATGTTGTGTACATTTTGTTCAGACCAGGGACTATAACTGTTATAACTAAAAAAAAAGTCATAGAATAACAAGTATTTCATTTTTTCTCTTGTTGGTAAATTTTGGAAAATTTTTACTCTCGTTGGTAAATGTTATCGTTGAGAGAAATTCATTTCGATCGCTTATAACAGTTATCAATGAGAGAAATTTATAACTCATAACAGTTATCGATAAGAGACATTTTTTTCGATTGCTCATAACAGTTATTCGATGAGATAAATTTATTTCGATCGCTCATCGAACTTCGAAAACTACAGCTCAAATCATGGTATATCAACAAGTTATGAAGCTTTAATTGTTTATATCTTTAAAACTATTGAGTAGCTACACCTAACATTTTTCATACATAATTAGGGATCCATATACCATCATCTCACAAGAAATTTTCAAAATCGAAGTCGGACACTTGGGGTCCTTCCCTTGTCAGGTATAAAATTTTTATTTTGCATGAAGATCCACTGTCTGCTAATAAAATATGTTGTGGAATTATTTATCAGGAGCGTATGGGGGTAAAATACGTTTTCGCTAAATGACCGCCCTAGAGGGGGAAGGGGACAGTAGAGTGGAGGACAAATCTTAATCTGACGACTCTTGGACAAGGGTTAACGAAAGACCAACGCATTACCTCTGTTCCAAAGAGTCGGCTCTATTCGACTTGTATCCGCTGTCATTTAGGCTGCCTTCGTGCCTCAGTGATGGTAGAGAGTCCCACGGAGACTCTCGTTTATGTGAATAGCTTGGGTTTATCGAACTGGAAGCACCGGATCCGAGAGTCGAGCTTCCCGATTGCCATCCATCGGAATGCCGGAACCACTGTGCGCGAGCCGATTCACCGATGCAGCTGGCGCATCTTAAAATGTCATCGAGCACACATATATTCTGTTCAATGAACAACATTCCATATTTTCTTGCTAGAGTAAATATGCCTTATTTCAACCCCTGTCCAATAGTCAGCCTTTCTGAAAACAAATTTCTAGCTAATAAGTATCTACTGAAACATGATTACGCAATTGTTCTATAATTTACACTTAGAAAATATTATATTCCTTTTGTAACAAATTTTTTTGCATGTTTTGCTATTAACTAAAACAGGGTGTACCAGAAATGTTCAATGCAGTCCCTTGAAAGGAGTGATTCCCGAGGTCATGTCAAATATCTTTTTCCTTTGCAAAAGTATTCTCCGCAGCTTCGTCAAGGAGTTATTAACGAAAAACACGGACCAATCCGAACGCGGCGTCGACATTGGTCGAGCCAGAATCTGTCCGCGGTAGCCGTGCTCTTATTGGTCCGTGTTTTTCATTCATAACTCCTTAACTAAGCCGCGGAGAACATTTTCGCAAAGGAAGAGGAATCACTCTTTTCAAGAACGTACATTCTTGGGACACCCTTCATGTTAAAAAATATCAAAGTCCCAAAGTTTCAGATAAAGTCTTCTACAGATGGTTGAATAACGTCATCCTTTGCGTGAAAAGCGTCAAATTCACACGTGAGACGGATGAGGGGTAATCATAACAACACTTAAGTTGGCTGACTACATGGCTGACTACTGGAACGATTACCCTATTTACTAGCTCCAACTTTCTCAAACTCTTCAATCCTTCTGTTAAAGAATCGTTTACTCGATAGATGACGGTACATAAAACAGAAACCAGACTTTGTCACCACACGAACACAGCTCTACTAAATTGTTTATAACAAATATAGAAAACTTTGTAGCTCAAGCATGGTCCAGCAGCGTCCACGACAATTGCAAAACAATGCTTTTTGGTTCAAAGACAATCCCCCAAAATTTTAAGTCGCTACCTCCTCATTTAAAGGTAACATGAGGACAAACATCCTAAACTTAATCTTTTTTCTCGGTTGTCAATTAAGATGTTGAGATGAAGAAAAATGAAAATACTCGAATTTTTTCACAATTGTAAGCAAATAATAAAGGTAGAAGAAAAATTTATTTTTTTTAGCAGTGGGGGTTGCAAGTAACTCTTTGAGTGACACCTAACAAAACATTCATGAAATAGATAAAGTTCAATTTGTAGAATTATAACGAAAAGTGTCTCTCAAAGGGTTACTTGCAATCCCACCAATAAAAAAATATAAATTTTATAGTGTTTACCCTCATATTACCAAATAGCGTTGTTTTGCACACGATATCAATAAAAATTGTCGTGGGGACCGCTGGACCATGCTTATCCTGCTAGACAAATTGATATACAAATCTGTAGAGAAGTGACAATCAGTTGCAAGCATCGCAAAGAAACTGACAGTCCGGTTTCTGTTTGACCAGACCTCGCAATTACCTGGAATTGTAATCGCTCAGATATCCGCGATCTCGATCAGCGTCTCTCTCCCTCTTCTCTCGCACCATTTCATTGCGATCGCTGTAGTAGCCGTCCCTGTCCTTGCTGTTCTGTCTCTCGTTGCAATATCGATAGGACAACGGCAGAGTCGACGACTTGTTGTTCGAGTTAGGACCTGAGAAGCATGGCCAACGTCTTGAATGAACAGACTGCCACTCGAAAACCGGCGGCGTGTCTTAAATGGTTCAACTTACGTCTCCGCGAAACGTGTGGTGTGCGCTGCACGTTCAGAGGCATGTTTTCTGCCAACTCTGCAACATTCAAAGCATTCAGGTAGGTCGGTGTTGTGCACTCCAGAATATCAGACGTTCGACAAGCTCCAATTTCATGCTATCATTAGGTTCTCATGTATCCAGAATGTTCATCGAATTCCGATAAATGGTGTACGAACGTTACCTTTTAGTAACGTAATACTTAATTGTAAAAATGTGTGTTTATTTGTAGGTTTGTCTAGTAATCTCAAAAGAACATTAACGCTAAACCTACCGAGCACTAAAAGCGATTAACATGTTTCAGCTTGCAAGAATGACGAGGCTCTATTTCTTTAGATTTTCTGCAATTTTTACAACAATATGTGCTTGGATACAGAATTCTATCGAATTAATTTCCACGTAAGCAACTTCATAATTTCAATAATTATGAAATGAAAAATCTAAAACCGATCATTTCGGAACGTGTACTACAACGAAGATTATTCTACGTGTAAAAACAAGTCGACAAAAAGTTATAACCTTTGTTCGTTTTCGAGAAAATCGATTTTAAAGTTCCGCCAGAGGTTCGCGTGCTTGAGTATATGCAGGAAGTAGAATTGGTTGATCATGGTCAGACGCGTCAGACGATTCCTAGGCAATAGCACGTGTACCCGCTGCATTTTCAAACTCGATTATCTCGAAAATGAAGCTTCGAATAAAAAAATGTTATACTGAATTCTTTTCTGACTCTTTTATGTAGAATCACCCCCTGCCCGACTGTACTACGATTTCTAACAGTTTTACTGTCATTCTGTGTAATATTTTTATTCTATTGAATTTTTGTTTATTTTTTCTCTTCTCTCTTACTTCGAATTTATTTGAGAACCCACTGACAGCACACGTGTCTGTTTCACGGAGGAGTGTAGAACTGAGGCGAGGAGAAGACGGTAGCAACTCACCTAAGTTCTCCATGCTCTGGGTGAATAGGGCCTCGAAGGTACGCAAGCTGTAGCTCTCAGCGTCCATGCCCTTCTCCAAGGTGTTTCTGAGGTGCATCTCGTACTCGAGCAAGAGCCTGCTGGTCGGGCTGCCAGGCGTCGAGACGGATTGCATGTTTTGCTGTTGATATGTCTGGTCGCCGTTGCAACGCCGTGAGTTGCAATGTGTCGGCTGTTCCATGTCCGAATTACCATTCGACGAGCTCGGCGTGGTCGCGTAACACTGATTATCGAAGATGACATTATCCGACGGCGGCGACATGTCACCTGTGCACCGATTACGTTCCGAATCTAAATACGCCCTGCTTCTGCTGCCTACGACAAACAGGTGCCCCTCGTGCAGCAATTCGAAACGAGACGGTGATCGGACGAAAAGTATCGTTAGAATTTGCGAAACATCCCGTTCAAGGGACGGTTCAACGATGCGATGACATGCGCCATGCACCATGCGCCATGCACCCCTGCTGACCGATCTACGCACCCCATGTCATTTATTTATATACTCCGGGCAGGTAAGTACCTTTCCCTTTTTAATCGCTATCGTCGTTGTGACATTAAGGAGTCTCCACGTCCGCGTGCGCGCGCGCAAGCGATTCATCCGTTATCGTAAAAGTCAGACAGTGGTGTCCTATGTCTCCCACTTAACCCCTTGCCTTATGAATTATTTCGCGGATAGCCTGGCGAGTGTCGCTCTATTGTTTACCATACCCAAGACCAGAAAGCACTTGTGCATTTAACGTGAGTATTTATAGTAACGTGACGATACATGTGAAAACTTCACACTCGAATTTACCGGTAACACTCTTTTGTTTTTCGTTGTTTTTTGTATGACATCCCCGCCGACATATTCGTGACATTTCTCTGAATGAAACGACTCCAATCACGATGCAATTTGAAGCATGTTTACTTGTGTACTACTAGTCTTTCATGACAAAATTGAAAGGTGTAATTTAAATCAATAGAAAAATGAAAAGACTTTTTAGGAGAATCAATATGTTATTTTCAATGTATTGAGATTATTAGTGAGAGGATGAACCTGTGTATCGTGCAAATCATCCACGAACTTTTTATTTTACATAAAAATCCGCAGTCTAGTACTGCGTGTTTGAGCATAGATTAATCATGGATTAATGTTTGGTCCCTTTTTATCAGAAAATGTCACAGATATTTTGGTAAAAGTTTCAAAAAGATATTATTAAAAACAAAAGAATTTTATTATTGAGTGTACCCTGAACTGTTGATGTTTGTGAATACAAAATTGTGTAGGGTGCATAAAAAATTGTGTGCACCAGGCAAACTTTATACGGAAAAAAATGATAAATATGGAAGAACCGCGTTTTGTATCTGGAATTATGTTTTCAAGAAACAAATGTCACATTTCAGAAAATTCAGAAAAAATGTGTTTTGATGAAAAGCAGATTTGAGTGTGAGAAATTCGTTTTCTTTTTTTGACTGTACTTTGACTCAAATAAAATATCCTATACTTTCGACTTATTTTATAAATGTAGACCTCCTTGTGTCGCAACTTTTTGTGCAGCCTGTTTAGTAATGTGAACGTAGGAATATTCCTATTTGTTGAATTTAATTTAAGGAGTTCGCAATATGTTCGCATCGATATTATAAGGCAAGGGGTTAATCATAATGCAAGAGGTCATCATTTTAACGAGGGATTTTTATGTAACCTTGCACGACTACTTATCGAACCGATACAAAAATTTTGTAGTATCCGGTTGGTATTATTCCTGTCTCAAGGGAGAAACTTTCTATTTGAATTATTTACTCATACATTCATAATTGTAATACCGTATTTTTTCAGAAATTCATCTTCATATTAATAGAATTACCCTTTTGTTTTAAATTGAACAAATTACGGTTTTTTAAGTAACTACGTACGGTTTCTTTTTTAAAGTAAAAGAGCAGCACTAACCAGATCCAATAAACTTCTTAATTCGTCCCATAAACAACTGTGCAACATTATATAAAAATTCGCGTATATATCACTCGTGACATACCGCACCATTTTGTGACAAAGCAACACCGTTGACACAAAAATAAAAAATTATGACCATCGGTGCGACTAGAATTTAAACATAATATTATCTGTGTTCAAAACTGTGAAGTAAAAATTGAAATCAACACTAGAACTACCGAAGACTAAAAATGTCCAATTTATAATTAGTTTTCAAAAATTAGAAAAGTGCATTAACCCACGTTTTGTGCAATTTTTAGAAGTGTTAAACATTAATGTGGCAGTATTAAAATGTACATAATTAAGGAACCAAAAATCTTTTGACGAGTCCGGTAGTTCAGTGTTAAAGCATGTACAATTGATCGCAAAAGTATTTAGCCACTTATTAATCGAATTTCGAACGATAACATTTTTAATATTGGGCTATACGATTTGAACTGTTTTGAAAAGTTAGAGCAACTATACCAGTTTACTACATGATGTGAAATTAAATTGCAATAGGTCGGAATTGTAGAGAAAATACTAAAAGTTGCACTTCACATAAAAAAATTGCGAAATACAACTTTTAGTATTTTCTCTGCAATTCCGACAACTCGCAACTTTTTACAAAAATTTTGTTCACATTGTGTCGCAAACCAATTGTTCTAACTTCTCAAGAAAGTTCAAATCGTATGGTCCAATATTAAAAAGTTATCGTCTTTCTAAGAGTGTCCGAATATTAGTGGGAGTCACTGTATGTACAGTAAATCCTCTATAAACGCAAAAAAACATCCCCTCCACTGTAGTAATCTAATCTCGGCTCGAGTATATCGGTGTGAACAACTACTAATGTGACGCGGAGAGTCTCAGTCGTCGGCACAGTTCAAAGGCCCGTGCGTCCTCACAATGCAACACCAATATTAAATCTGTTTTATTGTTACTTATTTTTTTATGAAACTTTCACCAATATATTTTTGGCATTTTTCTGATTAAAATAAGACTGAACACGATATAATTTCAACCGTATTTAGTGGTTTAATTGGCGTTTCGGGCGCAAGGAAGTACAGAGTATGAGAAAGAAACAGACGCGATCCTTCTCTACGTTCGGCTCGGCCTTCGAAGCTCAAAAACATAGTGTCCCGTCTACGGCAAATGCAAACGATCCCCCCGAGGTTTTTGCGTTTATAGAGGATTTACTGTACCTCTTGAAATAGATCAACTATGACCTAGACGGTTTCTCCATATAACAATAAATAAGGCAGCTCTGCGTAGCAATTTATCCCTGTTTACGCTTTTCGCATTTGCAAACTTGTAACTTTACGCGTATCTCGCTCAACACTTTCCCGATCAACCGTGCCTTATTGTTAGTTAGTACAGGGTACTATATAGGTATAAATAATTTGTTATCTATACCAGCGTACTGGCGTGCCATGTCGTGCACGCTCCTAGAAGCCTGGAATTTGTTGCTGTACGGTGCTCGATACGGATGAGCATAGTTCTCGTTCTCGGTCTCCTGCATGACGTACTTCTGGTTGTTATTGCTCGGATGGTAATAACTATGGCTGTGTCTTTTTCTGGTCATTTCCGGTGACGTGGCGGGGCTGTCGATACTCGATATCGGCTTCAGCATCCTCTTCAGGGTGTTCGAGTCTAAACTGATCCCACCGTTCTGCGCGTTCTCGATCCTCATGTCGTCGGTGCTCTTGCTCTTTGGCTTTTTACTACCGTGATTGTTGTTCACTATATTAAAGATATTCCCGTTCTGGATCTCCAAGTCCGTGTAATCGGCCGACTTCGTGTGATGCAGCTGCTCTTTCCGCAGAGATTTGTTCTGCAACGTGCCGCCGGCTTGGGTGCCTTCAGACTTCAGCATCTCGGTGCCATTCTGCTGGGTACCCGTATCTTGATTCTGCTTCGCCATCTTCTTCGGGGACACCAACGTGCCTTTATCCTCGGGACTATCGATCTGCAATCAGTCGTGAACAATTTGTACGTGTATGCATCTCTTTCTATTGAGTTGTGTGATCAGCAGGGTTTCCAAATATTAAGTATTATAATTGTTCATATGAAATCTCCGATTGTGGAGCTTTTTGATCAAGAAATACCATTATAGACGTCTAAAGTTTTAATATACAGGGTGTCCCGAAAATGTTGGAATAACTTGGACGGGGTGGTTTCTGAGATCATTTCAAGTAACTTTTTCATTTGCCAAAATGTTCTCCGCGCGGTTTTGTTGAGGAGTTATTAACGAAAACACGAAGCAATCAGTGCGCTGCTAGCATTGGCCGAGCCGGAATCCGTCCTCCCGCACTGTGATTGGTCGGCGTTTTTCATTAATAACTCCTTAACTAAGCCGCGGAGAACATTTTCGCAAAGAAAAAAGTTACTTCAAATGACCCAGGAAATCGCCCCTTTCGAGGAAGTACAACATTTTAATGTAGAAAGCTGATCTTTAAGGGGTATTCCCACTTGGAGCCGTCAATTTTAGACAACTTACGAGATAAAATATGGTTAGGTTATTGCAGTCAAGTATTTTATTTTAAAGAACAGTGAAAGTCACCATTTATGTACGGAACGTTAGAGGAACTCTGGAAATAGGAAAACATTATACGAAACGGTTCCAACGTTTCGTTAGAGAATGCACAATTGAATATTCGGCGAGTAATATGCTCTTAGCGTGATGGATGCCCGGTATATTATGCATGTATAGTAAGAGCTATACTGAATAGGCTCTTCTCGAGACGTGGCAGACTAATTTCGGGGTCAGCTCGTTCGCCTCGACATAAGCTCTTAGGCTGTTACACATGGTTTTATAATGTCAACTTTAAGAATCTGTCCTTTGAGAGCCGATCTCCTTCTTCGAACCAAGTACCCAGCCCTAAGCATCTACCTTTTGACTATCCATACCACATAATTTCTTGCACAACTTTGCATAATATTTTTCACGTAAGAGTCAATGATTACTAGAGACTGCGGATGTTATGCATTTATTCCAAAGTGGGTAGGTGCAATTGAAAGTGGTAGAAAGATTAAAAGAATTTAAGAATATCAACATGTGATTTTTAAATTATTAGTGAAAGAAGTGAATTTTCATTTAGATCCTGTGTCTTGCAGTTAATGTACAAAATTTTTATATTTTGCATAAAGTATTTATAAATATTTTGTATACATTTGGTCAAAACAGGATGGAAGAAAGTCTATTAATATCACAGGACAACTATTGGTTTAAAAAAAGAACAGGTGATAATTAATCGATATTTCGTAACCCACGCTGTTTTTCAATATTATCAGAGCGAAAATATGCACTTGGGCGCGTGTGGGTGTTAATTATATGATGATCCTGCCCTTGTGTTTTGCACACGCGTGCCTGATTAAAAGCAAGTGCCATGTCAGCGGTGCTCCGTATCTTTCGTAGAGATCATTTCTGCGGCACAGTTCGTTGAATACACCGTGCCATTATTTCAAGAAGGTTATCTATTTCTGGTATGCCGAAATTAATTAAAACAAACATTTTGTAACTAGGCAGATAGGTAGATAAACGTGAAGGAAATTTCATTTTATGACACAGTAATATGTAAACCTCACACTGCAGTATAACATACAAATGATTTTACAGTTAAAAGCATCAGTTTAGGCAAACGTTACCTATAAGACTCGCTTCATCCTTCGCAAGTGTTCGAATACACGAGTGTACAGGGTGTGTAAAAAGTAATGGTCATCCTAGGCATGAATCTACACCACTGGATCGGTGGGCATTTGTGAAAGACACTTGAGCTTGTTTTTACATCAACACTTTCTACTCTCTTCGAGAAGAGAAAAAGTTTGAAAGGAACCATGTGTCGCAGTCGCAAACAAATAGTTACTAAGATGTAGGCTATTCAAATTTTTGCAAAAATTCGTTTGTGTGGAGTTATACGTAACGAAAGCCTACTACTACAGTCCACCTGACCGTGTGCGCGCCTCGAAACAAACAAAGGGACAGTCATCGCTAGGCCCGTACCAAGTTATCGTCTCCCTGCTCATTCAGATGATAAATTTGAAGTATTAAAATATGAAAGAAAATATGTACATAAGAATTAGTGGTGTACAAGATTCCGGGAAGTCCCGAAACCCGATGCTTGGGATAGGATGGGAAGACGCGTATCGGGTCGGGACGGAATTCCGAAAATGTTCGGGCTTCCTGAGAATATTCGGGATTCCCGGGGATGTTCGAGTTTCCCGTGAATCTTCGGAATTCCTGATACTGTACGGAATCTTGTAATTTTGTTTTTTAGTAAGAAATCCCGAATATTCTCGGGAAACCCGAACATCCTCAGGAATCCCGAAAGTTTCAAGATCCCGCCCCGACTCAATCTCGCACACCACTAATAAGAATACTAGTCTTACATTACAAAATGCTAATGTAAAGTATAGGTACTTACAAATTTTTCAGAATCTTCTGTTTCTCCGTCGGATCCACGGGACACTGCCATTTACGCGCATACGTCTTCATAACTGTGAAGCACAAAACACCACCCGTCTACGCAATCACTACGCACTGTTACTCCGGCCACGTTCAAAACAGTACTGCGATTGCCACCTCAGTTTTTTCGTGAATGGTTAAGGGTGAATTCAGGTGGGGAAATGTAGCATTTAATTGTAGTCGGAAGGCATAAAGTGTCGGAAGGACTTCGGGTTGAGGAGAGGGAATGAGCCGAAAACAGGAGTGGACAGAGCCCGAGAAGTAACAGGTGTGGCGGAGGGCCGGAGAAAGTTCACATTGTAGTATGTGAAAAACGGGTCATATGCGATCCAACTCCCGGCTGGCTAATGAGCTAAAAAGAGACCAATAAAATTGGCCCCTGTGTGAACAGAGGTTGTTTTAGTGGGTATGGGCAAGGATTTAGACCTGTTTCCGCCGTCTATCATCGTTGGCGGAGCCGAGTCCCACACTATTCCCCTCAACCGCCTTATATGGAACTGGAGAAGGAGGTAAAAGCATTTTTTCCTCTGTTCTAAAAAAAGAAAAGAGCCCGAAAAATAAGACGGTAAAGACAAATACGGATAGTGGGGCCTTCACTGCTCTTAAGGGCATAGGAGGGAGAGGAAAGGGCTAAAGAAGTCCTAGACGTGCGGTTGTTTTAGTGGGTATTGGGGATACCGCCCATATGTGTTCCTCGAGTCCCACAACCCCCTTCTGGGGTATACGTAAACGTATTTTTTCCGCACGTCTTTAAAAAACAAAAAAAATAGATTGAGGAGTGGAAAACTATCAAGGAAATTCCCCCCTTTCGTATTGTTTTTGGTCGTCAATGGCGTAATTGATAATTGTATGTCCGCTCGTTGGTTCGGTGGGTCTGTCGCACGTGTTGTCCATCTGTCGGGGTTAAAGTTGTCGGAGCGTGGTGGTTGTAAACTAATCGGCCAGTTCGGAACTGAACCGTGTGTGTTTTTTGCCTGTTATAACTTATAACTAGACTGCGGATCTTTATGCACTTACGGCTTCTGAAAATTTTCAAAAAATACTAGAATATAAAATTTGACAGAATTTAATACAATTTTTATTTATTCCATACCTGCGAAGGTTACTACCACTGAAAATAAGATTTCAGTTGATTCCACTTTCTTAAAATTCGTCTATAAAAATTGCATAAACATCCGCAGTCTACTTATACATAACACGATCGTGGCCGGAGTAACTTCTTTGCGTTCGCTGTCACGATTTCAAGCTCGCTCGGAAAGTGTGTTGTGTTGTGTTTAGTGATTGCGTAGAAGGGCGGTGTTTTGTGCTTCACAGTTATGATGGCAGTGTCCTGTGGATCCGACGGAGGAACAGAAGATTCTGAAAAAGTTGTAAGTACCTATACTTTAATAATAAACTTGCCTGTGAACCAACGGTAACGGTTTCGATACCGACGTTCGCCGTCTTCGGTGTCGTCTGACATGTTTCGTTCTGTTTGTCCTTCTGCTTCGCCGAATCCGCGCCAATTTTCGCTGTTTTCCCCGGTGTCGCAGAGGTATTGTTCACGTTATCATAAAGGGACGCGCTGGACGTTGCTGCCGTGATTTTCTCTCGGCCCGGTGTCATGTCCATTTCCGTGGATCGTGCCATGGTGCGTGGAAGCGTGGAAGTAGCTATACGCGAACCATAGAAACATCGAAATTCAGTACTTCGCGAAATTCAAGTGAGCTCGCGTAGTTTTGATCTGAATTCGAACCGCGACAGAAACCTTAGCGCGGTAACGCGCTAAATAAATTTGCTGTAATCGAATAAATTTCATTCGATCCATCGAAACACACAGTGGAGGAAAGTAACGGAATATGGAAGACCAGGTCATTTTTCGATTGTCATTCTTGGTAATTTAATCGCAATTTAAAGACAGTTAACAATACTAAATTTCTCAGGCTGCACGCCATTTTAATTTTAATGTATGCTTTAATCAGTTCTCCGACCATTTTTTATGAAAACAATTTAATCATTTCAGTAAATGCGAAAGCAAAAGTTAGGAACCAGTGCTTTTTACTTGATTGGTCGTTCTAATCTTCCATTTGTTTCTCGAGTCGGGTCGGATCGGGTACCAACCAGTGCCAACACAAAATTAGATTGTAATCATGCGATTATAAATGACTTGGGTTCTCATGACTCCACCCGAACACTGCAAACTTTCAGATTGCCGGCCCAGCCCGACCTGACCCGAACTCGAAATTTCAGATACTCACACCCCTTAGATTGTCTTAAAATGTGGATCTCAAACGATTAAAAAACAACCGTGGATGAATGGAAAAGGAAGGGGACCGTATCGCAAAGTGAATAAGCATGTCATACCGCAGAAACTCCGGAATCTGGCTTCCTGATTTCGAAGTCTGGCAAATTGCTCCGGGGTCATACAAGTGCATTGTGGCTCTTTGGATCTGTTCGGCGATGCCGGTGTCGATACAGGCTTTCGTCGTGTTTTGATCTTCTGCCTGTTCGGTGGTTCGAGCTTCAACGAGTAAGAAGAGGACGCTTTCCTTGAAATCTTGAACGACGGTGACTGTATGAAAAATTAACTAATGACTGTAAATCACTCGAGTCGGACCGAATCGATTTTACTATCTCCAAAACCCGTGACTGCGTACAACGGGTCGAGACCATTCTTTCGATTTGGAAATGTAATGATTTCTAGGAATCGTCATGGCATCCTGAATCCCTTTGCAACGTGGCCAGTGCAAATGCAAGCCACTCTTGAACAAGCACAATACGATGAACAAAAGTCCGGCCGTTCTCCTTTTGTGAGTATGTATGTGGTGCAAATGATTTCTGCCGCTCACAACGCGACAGATCAGCGAAAAGCATTCACAATGCAAATCCGAAACTTATTAGCTTGCTTATCCGTAAAATAATCTTGAACAGATATGGATGTTCCCATTATACTCAGAGGCGGTAGAAAGACTTGTGTCCCCGCTTTACCTTCCCCTTCTGCCGCCAAGGCCCGGTCACGTGACGCAGAGAGAGGGTAATTTTTTCCGAAAATGACTGGACTGAACGAAATTTCTAGATTGCGGACTTTTATGCAAAATAAAAACTGTGTGCATCAAGAAATGGTTGTTACACAAAATCTTTTGTTGTGTGATGATTTCAATAATATTGCTATTTTAAAGTTTGTTCAACATTAACCATACCACGACCGGTTAAATAACCGGTTTCACAATTTTTATTTTATAATTATTGCAATTACAAATTACATTGGAAGTTATTAAATGAATTTCTTCATTCAAACGCGTATTGCTATAAATCCGCAGACTAGAAATTATTGTACAATTAGCCAAAATACGACAGTTTACTCTCGAATAATCGTCTGGTTGAATGATAACAATTTTAGAAACGTTGACATAAACATTACGTCACGGAGACTACTAGTATCATTATTATGTCTATGGACATTAGTTTATTAATTCACATTGGAGAAATTCTTTCTTGATCTGTACGCGGTGTCGTTTAAATAATTTTTTGGTTTTGATCGACGCCACGCTGTAAACGACAAAGAGGAAAACGGCGAAACTTTTCCGCTGACCTGGTACAAACAGCTTGCGCTGTGAACTTACGCAACATTCTCTGAATTGTTTAGCATCTATGGGGGAGGTAAAATTCAGTCCCCACGTATCGTTAGTCATCGTGTCTTTCCAGTAAACGAAGCATTCTGACGCTTGCCCGATGCGTGTTCCTTAAACAGAACGAAACAACGATTTATTACATGTTCGCAGGTGATGTTATCTATCATTCTTCGGGAGACCAGAGTCAAAAGCAACAATTTCACTTTATAACTCTTGTGTTTGTGTAACTTTGCCCTGAGAAGCTTCTTCAACAGTAAAAGATATATGTATAAGTGATCCCATGTAGCTGAGACACCTTGTATATTCATAGGTCACGAACATGTATACTTCATTTACAATTATGCAACGCATATCCAAAATCTAATGGCTATAATAGAATTAGAAATGTTTAAAATATTACTTTCGCTCCCTGATACTCTTTACCCCGTCTCCATCTGTTAAGAGGGTCAGTCAAATATAAACCGCATCGGTAATTTCTTAATTATAGTTTCATAGAAAATAGGATATATTAAAAATAACAAGAGAAAATAATAGAAATAGATTACTATTGAAACGATATCCTCCCAATGTCTTAATATTTAAAATCACATTTTAAATCAAGTCTAAGTCACACACATTACAATTTTAGTAATGGAGCGATAGACAGTAGAACCAGAGTCGTCGGATCAGGGGAATTGACACGAATTGAGGGGAGAAAGTTACCCTCTCTCTGTCAGTATCGCGGTGACATTAGTCACGTGGGGAATAGCGTCGTAGAAGGGGGAGGTAGAGTTGAGACACAAGTTTTAATCTGGCGACTCCGAGTAGAACAACGTGTCTATATCGCTAAAAGTTATTACGCAAATTCGCAATTATTTCGGTCCTCATAATCGCTGACAGAGAAGGCAATTCGCAATATAAAATGATTATATTATTGTATTATATTTCTTATTGACATTAACATATATTACATTTGTTATTGACGACATTGAGCCACAATTATGTGAAAATATCATAAAAAATCCAGAAAAAACGGTGTCATCGTGCAAGAAAGATGTGGACATTTAGCCGACTCTGTGTTTTATGTATAATTGTAACCGAACACAGTATAATGTTACAATAAAGTTTTTCAAAATTGTCAAAATTTCCTGTTTTCAAATTTTTCCAAATGTTTGTTTTATTGGGAAAATAAACGTTAGGTAGCTCTCATTGTAAAACCCTTCAGATAACAATTATGTTGTTCGTACGACACAAAGACTGTTTAATATTTGACTGACCCTGGTAAATGGTCTCTGGCGGCAGGCTCTTACCTGGCTGTACCAGTCGCACGTCTAAAATTTTGTCGACTTGGCTATTGTACGCAGTGATATGGAAGACGCATTCCGGTGAATCTTGGATGCAAGTAATATTTACAGGAACTAAATCTTCCGAGACTTGCTGCCATTTTACCGTGCCCGCTCCGCTGGCGCTTACGTGGAACACTTCGGCCCACAACCTAAAAAATCTCGTTGCTCAATTGTTGAAGACCTGTACGGAAATCACAGCAACACGTGTCGCGTGCTCGCACGTCGAAACAGATTATAACACTCGAGAGGAATACATCGTTGGGAAAGTCGACAAGAAAAAAAAAAAATTCTAACAAAAACGTAGGTATTATACAATGTATATACACGTTCAATCGCGAGACATATAAAATCAGCGTTCCGAGTCCGCTGCTTATTTTATTTTCGTTTCGTTTCGTTTCATTTCCTCGGCGTTTCTCTGTTTTTACGGAATATTATTGTAATATCGTGCCATAAAGGTGAATCGTTATGATTAGGTGAGACAGGAGAACAATGATCGATCCAACAGAACCGACAAAAAAATTAATACGTCACTAACTTTTATTCATGCATCTTCTAGATCGACAGCCAGTATGCGTGATATTCTATGTATAGTGTGTGGATACTAGGGGTGGGTGTGTATCTGGAAATTTCGGGTCGGGTATTTCGCCCGGGTGGGGACCCGAAAATTCATGACACTCGGTTACCCGAAGTCAAAATCGGGTCGGGTCTGGTTGGAAACCTGAAAATTTATAATGTTCGGGTACTAAAATGTCATAGATTTTCTGGTCCCGACCCGAATTTCCAAAAGTCGAACCGAGGCTCGGATATCCGCCGACCCCTAGTGTACACATGTGTCCGTGTACGTGTAAACAAAGCATGTAACGCAGTCCGATTACTGTACCAGAGTCGCCAGATGAGGGGAAGGACCATAAAGTGAGGAGAAAAAGTTACCCCTCTCTGACAGTGCCGAGGAGGCTTACCATATTCCGCGCGGGCCAGGCCCCTTACCCCTGCGGCCCTCGCCAAGTCGCGCCACGGAGCCCGCCTTTGCTTCCCCCACTCTTCCCACTAACGCTGACGCGTACCACGTGGAGCAAGCTAACGAGTCGTACGCGTCAGCGTTAGTGGAAAGAGTGGGGGAAGCAAAGGCGGGCTTCGTGGCGCGGCTGGGCGAGGAGCGCAGGGGTAAACGCGTCACTTGACGGGACCGCGTTGGAAGCGTGGGGAGTAGCGTCGTGGAGGGGAAAGGTAGAGTGGGGATACAAGTCTTACTCTGGCGACTTTGTACAGTACACGTGTATTGTGCAGTATTATGTAACATGCAGATATTCTTCTGGTCCAAGTGGAAGTCGATGCACAGGCCAAACAGGATGTGGGAACACGCACTCAAAGCGATAGTACAGCGACGAAATATTACATCACAGAGGCATGTAATTGAATCGCAAATCATTGGGGATGAACTGCGAAAGAAACATCATTCGCAAACCATGCAAGAGGCAGATCCATGCAATAGAAAGAGGCGCCGGTGTCAACAAATCCAATGTAAATGTATTGCCATATCAGGTATGTACGATATTTGTATCATAAACGGCGATAGGCAGAACTATAGAATCGTATTGCTTCTCCAATAAACTATTAGCGTAAGTTTGAAAAGGGCACAACAACCTGTCACGGTATACGATCGAGATCACAGTGTACAGGGTGTCCCAAAAATGTCGGAGAACCTTGAAAGGAGTGGTTCCCGAGGTCTTTCGAAGCAATTGTTAAGGAGTTATTAAAGGAAAACACGAACCAATCAGCGCGTGGCTACGATGGACGGATGCCGGCTTATTGTTAGCCGTGTTTTTCGTTAATAGCTCCTTAACAAAGTCGTACCCGACATTTTCGCTAAGAAAAGAAATTGCTTGAAATGACCACAGGTCCAACCCCTTTCAAGGTCTCCCGATATTCTTGGGACACCTTGCATAATTCAAGCACGAAATACCAGTGCACGATATTCGTAATAGCTCGATGGAATTTCGAATGTTGCTAGTTTCCTGTCGTTAAGAGGAACGCCATTTTCATTTGCAAATTATGATCTCAGAGTTTGAACGACTAGCAAGAGACGGCAAAGAAACAGAGAAAGACCAGAAATTGGTAAAACAGGACAGATTGCGTTCGGAAATAAAGTCAGAATAGAGAGAAAGGAAGAGATGACTTGACCAAACGCGCAGATGATTGTAAATACACAAGTTGGTCTCTGTGTTGTATGTATGTGTATCCTCGTGTCTGTATATGGGTGTGGTTCCGTGTATGTTTGTTGATTGTAGACGCTGGTGGGAGAGTAGACAGAAAGAAAAGGAGAACGAGAGGAAGAAAGACAGAAAGAAAATAAAAGACGACCAAACGGAAACAGAATACAGAAGAGAAGAAGAAACTCAGGTAGAACAACTCTTTCTTCGACGAGTGTGTCGGCCAACGTTTATTTAAATGCATCTTCTGTGTCTGTATATTGGCGTTCGATTAGACGCTATCGAATGGTACAGTCGATCGGGTACACGGGCCCCGGAGAAAGCGCGCGTTACGCGATATTTCTCCGCGATCATTCTGTTATGTAACATAAGAATACTCAATATATCGTGTTCGTTTCAAGAACGAACGAAATCGATACCTTCCATTTCGTCTGATACACTATAGCACAATACGCAAAACGACTTTTTTTCCCGGTTCGCTCGTATCGATCTTCTAATTCTCAGTTAAACGCGGAAACGAATCTGCGAACGTATACATGTCTATGTAATATATATATATATAATATATGTCTGTATGGATACACCTGTACACGCATCTCTCGGAAGAAGAACATACATCTGTCGTACTACTTGTTACGTGTGGATATCGTGGAGTCGTTGGTTACGTAAAAGACAAGAGAGAAATAGAGAAAGAGAGAGATAGAGAGACAGAGAGATCAATGATGTTTAACAAGTCAACTGCGATCGCTCGTTTGTAAAAAAGAAGTGGAAAATCAAAAGTCGATTATGCTCTACCCCGAGGAGAATAAAGATTACAAATGCATTCAAATGTATATAATGTGTGCCAGAGAGAAGAGAGAGAGAGAGAGAGAGAGAGAAAGAGAGAAAGAGAGAGAGAGAGAGAGAGACTTCTCTTTTTTTTGTCGAAAGGAACAAAATAAGAAACTGATAATTATGTGGTCGAATGGAGTGGTTGAATGGTTGAATGGTATGGTATGCGCACCTCTTCTTTTCTCTTAAGCTTCCGCACCTGAGCAAGTGGCCAGTATCAACTCTGCGACCTCCGCTGCCGCCTATTCCGCCTTTAGCCGTTGTCTGCCATGGGGAATCCTCGTAGCGATACGCCTTTCTGATAAGGGGAGCACAACTACAAGACAACTTATTGCCCATTCTACTCTTCTTGTTCTCTGTTATTCCACCTGTGAGCTCTTTTCTCCCCCTTTACGCTACCCCTCGCCAATCCGTTTGCATTTATTACTTTTTCTCGGGATCACGGCCACGTTTCCAACAAACACATACACACACACACGGTCTTCTTTGTGCCGAATTTCCTCCCTCTCCTTGTTCACCCTCCGATTCTAAATCCTGATCGTCTTGTCCCTCTCTCCCTTTTTTCCTTCACTTCTCTTCCATATTTCTCTCTTTTACCGTTTTCCTATCTTTCTCTCGAAAATGAAGATACTACGTGAAGATGTTCACGTGGGATTGGCTTGTCTATCGACCTTTGGCACCGTTTCTCATCATCGACTGATTCAGTCCTTTCCTCTTTTCTCTCTCATAGAATTATATCTTCGCCTCTCGTTTCGTGTATCACTTTGTTCCTCGTATCTTTGCTTCTCTTCAGTTTCTCCTTTTTCGTCTTTCGTTCGTTTTATTATATGGGAAGCGCTGTATATACCGTGTATACTGTGTAACAGGGACAATCTCCCGTCATTCGAGAGGATACAGGAGGAGATATCTTTATTGTCACATCATTGCAGATGTTCGAAAGGTCATCAGCTAGTCCCTGACATGATCACTGAAAATAGAACAATTTCATTAGATTAATTCGGAGTCCTCGTTCCCTTGGGTGTGTATGTTTTCAAGCGACGCGTTAATGCTAGTCTATCTAGTAGTTCGGCTAAACGTGTATACTGCCGACACGAAGCTAACAGCCGCGCAGCTTGTTTTCCTGACGCGAAGGACGACACAAGCTTTTACTGACAACGGATCACTATTATACGATAATAAATGCACAACAGTAACTGCGCGTTTCGACAAAGATTGAACGATCGTCTGTTCGAGCAACCGCAAGAACCCTTATGCTCGACACGCGGTCAAGAGGGTCCATGCGTGCGACAGCGTTGTTGGCGATCGTTGCGTAAAATCTTGAAATCGTTCGGCTCGAGAGACGGAGGTCCGTGGTCAATAAAAAAAAAAGGCGATCCGAACGGCGACGCAATATTGCAGACGTTAGCGAGATGAATGAAGCGGATCAGGGCACTGCGTGGATGTGTCACGGATAATAATAGGGGTGGTGTCGCGGGAGGGTTACTGAACCGGTGTGTGTGTGTGACGACTCTTCGTCGACGTAACGCGTAATTCCCTGTACACGCGAAACTGTGCAACATCCCTCGAAAGAATTGCTATCGGACGATCCTCGCCTATCGATTCGCATCGAACACGACGGTTCATACGCCGAGATAACCGCTGTTCCGCCATGAATAATGAAATTGATTTGCACGGTCGAGAACACTGGCGAATAGTCGAACATACAACACCATGAACACAAATCTCGAGTTACATCTCGAGATCCTTGTCGTCGGTACACGCCTACTCGCGAGCGGTACAACTGTTAACATGCCCTCCGGAGTCAACGTATCGTCAGACAGGAGCTAAACGAAACTTTCGGCCAGCTTGGCCATTCGAGTACCGGGGACGCGTGCGACAAGAACTTTCTAAACACTATATCGATTTCGAGGCTGATGCAGGTAGCACTTGACATCCGCGTCTAAACATGAATGGCGGGTGTATAAGCCGGCCACCACTGACTTTCGCAGATCTACTCCCGGTAGTCGATCAGTCACGAAATTCGACGGGGACAGGTGACGATCCCAGGCAGGGCACCCACTCGATACGACGACACGAAGTTATTCGAACAGCTCGAGAAAAATCTTTGACACCTGTTTTACGCGAATAACGTTGCACGATTGGCGAGCGCCGAAAGTTCTCTGCGTGGTACGTGCCTGACCGAAACGGCAGACACCGCCTAGTTAGGTGGTAGCTCGCCGCCCTGGCTTTCGGGTAAACACTGCGCCAGAGCCAGGATGCACCACCCGCTGTCCACCGCTCAATCAACGCCCCTTGCGTTCTACCCACCTTTCAGCCGAAGAAGATACTCTCAACGATACCCACCCCCGATCAAAATTCTTACGCCTCGGACCCGTCACACCTTCCCGTTACTATACGCCGCCACTTCACTCCTTTCTTGCGCGTTCTCTTTCATTCTTCACCCTTTCACGTATACACACCCCCGCTGCTCGTCCTCTCTTCTTTTCTCCGTTTCTCTATCTCTTTCTCCCACTCCGCCCTCCGGGCTCTCTGTATACACCCCCCTCCCCTACCCCCCGTGACACGGACACACAGGCGTACCCATCTCGCATACGTGCACGCACCGACGAAAAAAAATCCTTCGTCTTCCAATTCTCATCCGTTCTCGTCGACGTGTTCCCAGCGTTTACTTTTTTCTCTTTTATTTGTTTCCGACGTTAACCGCAGGTGCCGGGACGTAAAACTCACCATCAGCGGGGACGCATCCTTCCGAGAGGGTGTGCGAGAGACTTCTTAGCTCCGCGGAGCGTGACAACAAACACGACGAAAGACAACGGGGGCCGCGGGATGAAAGAGCGAGAAAGCAGAGGGCAAGGAGTGGTGAGAACGGACGACGGGTATAGGACACGTAGAAGGGAGAGACGGCCGGAGGAAAGAGAGTGGAAAAAGAAAGCGAAACTGTGTGCGAACAAGTAAGAGATAGCAAGATAAACGTGCAGGCGGAGAGGGGTTAGCGACGGTGCCAAAGAAGGGATGGGCAACCGTGGTCGTAGTAGAGGGGTGGGATCATGGTATCCACCCTTCCGAAAAGTAAATAATTCGCGGCCGAGGATTATCTATCGATGCGCCGTCGAGGATTAACCGAGGACCGAACACTTGACCGACCGGGCTGCCCTAAATTGGGAATACTATACGCCGAATATTTCCGGTATTTCGCGCGAAATCCTCGCGGACGACGTAGCCATGGATACTGCAGGATCGAGCAAAAGAGGCGACTGCCCCGTTACCCACCTCCCCTTCTTCTACGAATGCGCGCCCCTCGACCGAAAATGTCAATATCCTCTCTTGCTGCGCCCGCGATGCGCTCCATGTTACTCTGAACAGCCTTCTATGCGTTTTCTATTCCTCCCTCTCTCTCTCTCTCCCTCTCTCTCTCTCTCTCTCTCTCTCTCTCTCACCCTCTCTCTCTCTCTCTCACTCTCTACTACTACTACCCTCTTTCGCTCGCTCCTGCTCGCCACTCTTATCATTTTTTTCCTCCGCTGTTCTCTCGATTTTTCCATCATTTGTGCCACTTCTTAACCCCCTGTATATTTCAACCCTTTCCGTCTTTCTCTCCCTCATCCTACCCTACCTACCCCCCGGCACCCTCCGACTCCCTACCGCCTCAACACTCCCTTTCCTCTCTTCACCCCGGTTTTCTAGCTATCTATCCTCCTACTCCTTCTCTCTTAGTCTTACTTGAGATATTCTCTCCGTTTTATCCCTCTCTCGATCCGTTATTTATTTCCGACGTTCCTTCCCGGTTTACAGTTTCGATTCGCACCGAGCAAACAGGAATGGCACACCCCGGACGACCGGGTTCGTTTCTAATGTAATTTAACAGAGTTTACACGGTCGTTCCTTCCCCGATCCCGCGCGATATCGTCCACTATTCTCCATTTCGAACGATGCTCGGCTCACTGTTCATCACTGTACCATTCTTATTTTACCGCACCATGATACTCCACTGTTCGGATCTTTCGCTGGACTCACCGTGAAACGAGTACGGGGTGATCACTGTCACCGTCGTTGTCGCCGTCGCCGTCGTCGTCGTCGCCGTCGCCGTCGCCGTCGTCGTCGTCGTAGTCGCCGTCGCCGTCGTCGTCGTAGTCGCCGTCGCGCCTCTATACCGAGGCGTAACCATAGTGATTACCGATCGATGGAAGGCATGCGCGCTCCTACGCTCGCGTACCAAACCAAAGAACCGCCCTCGCCTTCACTACCTCGCGCGCGTGCTACTCCTAATAAACAGCGAACACCCGTTAACCCTAACCGAGCCCTCGGACCATCTCGGACACGGAAACGGCTCCGACAATTAAGCGACACTTTGATTCTTTAAATATACTATTTTTCATCCCTGTCACGCTTTTTATCCATCCCGCTTCTTCAGATTCGAGGGATACCGTTCCTCGGGTCAACGAACTGCAATTCTCATAACTAGACAGCGGGTTTTATGCATTCATGACAGAAATGAATAAGTGTAATTTAAACAGTAACAATATTAGAAGAATTTAAAAATACTGTTATACTATTTTCTCAACCTATTAAACATATTAACACTAAACTTACCGAGCCTTAAAAGTGACTGGTACATGTTCCCTCATAAAAATGACAAGATTGATTTTATTTAGACTTTGTGCGGCCCCCATTGTAATACGTGCTCTACTATGGAGAGATACCTATGTAACCGTTCCGTATGAAATCATTTTTATTATTTCAATAACTGTGAAATCAAAAATCTAGAACCGATCATTCTGACCGGTGGTGGTAGGTTTAGTGTTAAGAAAGAAAATAAATTTCAATTTCACTCCAGTTTGTTGCAAATCAGGTAATAACTTAGTAATTGAAGTACCTTCTATTGAGAAAGTACAATAATTGTAAAATATATTCGAAGTAATATTGTTGGTAAGCTTTCTTTTTTAATATTGACGTTAACCCTTCAGCGTTAGGAATTTAGGTGCTCTTGTGAGTATTGAATTTGGACTGCTTTAATCCTCTATAAATTGTCTTCGGTGAGTTATTGTTTTGCTGGGACTAGTTTTATACGATGTAGCGACAATGACATTATGTATGAAAAGTACCCACTTTTAGAAAAAATGCCAACGAAAACAGGGATACTTTTAAAAAATTAAAAGCATTGTATGTAGCGTTTATGTAAATGGAATCCTTGAATTAAATAGATCATTGTATGGACAGAAGACGACTCTGCTGAAAAAAGAAACATATTCGAACGGGTAACATGAAGGGATTAAAAAGAAATTTAAATTTATAAATTGTTGCGTTGTCCCGCGCCTGGAAGCTCCATCTACCAGATAAACACTATCACCGACGAGAGACTGCCAGCACCAGCCAGCACCGACGAGATAATAGCACAAACAAGATATAGGAATAGACCTGACACCCAATGTATTTTCGTGTCCGTCGGTATTGGTGCGCTAACGCCCCAGAATGACTCCCATTGAGTCCCATTATCATTCAGTGTCAACACCTTTATAGAATTAAAAAGAAGTATTATTATTATTTCTAGCAGCACAATATTTATAGCCAGTTTAATCGCAAATTATGGATAAAATTTAAAGAAAATTATTGCTTTCACTGGCATTTTAAGGTGGCGGTACTACAGATTCCTATGGACACCAAGTCCCATAAGGTGTCAGGTCTATTCCTATATCTCGTCTGTGATAATAGACCTCATGAGACAACCAAAATTTTGCCGTTTTCTTACGCCCTCTACGATATACTGTCCCCGGAGAACCGACGAGATACTTACGGGAGTTGGTGTCACCCGCATATTTCGGTGTTCTATTACGCCCTCTTGGATGTATTCTGGCTGGAGTAGGAAACAAAAGGCCACCGACGCACAGTGGGGTATTTGCCCGAAAAACGGGAATAAAATATTGTAGCGTTATTTATGGGCTCAGGATCATAAATAAGTAGGTCGTTGGATTCGTCTTGACGCCAGCTATGAGATTATGAAATAAAAAATGTACTTTAACATTTAAAAAATCAAAATAATTTTTATTTTTTGTCGAAAAAAATATTTTTTTGAAATTTTAAATATATAATTTTGTACATGTTTCAATACTGTTCAACTTTTATTGGAACCATTTTGTCGTCAGATTATCCGAACTCTTGAAAAGTAGTGATAATGGAATGCTTTGATTACTATATACTGAGTTGAGATAGGTGTACAAACTCTTCACAGATTTCATTCTGTTATCATCTAAATTAGTATTATTATTAATATTTCAACATTACCAATCATTCTGTAAGTTTTTTTTCGATTTCAAAACTTTATTGACGATTTTCGTATACTATTGAACTGAATTGAGCACTCCTTCTTGTACTATTACATTCTATAAAGCTTTGCGATCATAGTCCAACAAAAATTTCTTCCGAATTTTTCCGAATTCGAGAGTTATAACTAATTTAAGTAGAAATGAGCATCGAAAGTCGCAGCGTACGCGTAGTACACCTGCACCGCGAACTCTCGCGGTCGAACGCGTTCGCCCGATCTTCTACGACAGTCTACGAGATCTTACGAGGAACTTTGTTTACATTGTTGCTGCAAAGAAGCCTTCGATTAAATCGTTTCCATGCAGTATTCAGTCAAAATAATTCTATCATAGAGTGCTGAGCAAACTATTGAGAGCATCTATTATATTCTCTTATGTTACCTTTTAGTTTTCCGTTAGTTGTTTTCAGTTCTAGTTTTATGTAGTGTTTAAGAGTTTATTCATAGTGTTAGATTTAAAGTTCGATTTATATTTAGCGTATTACCTTATTTACTTTGTTAATTATTTAAGATCATTGGTTAACTTCGTAGTTAAGTGTTATTCTTTTCTTATATTATATTATTCTTCATTGGACTTGGACGACTTGGTAATGTCGGTTAATCCTTCGATGCCAACTGCGGGTCCGTCTGGAATTAAGTTGGTGACACGACAAAAATTATTTGACATAATGCAAAAATGCAAAAATAAGAACATTGATAAAAAAATAGAATATCTTGAGAATTATCTGATGAACCAAGAGAATTACTCGGGTGAAGAACTTGTAGCGTTCCAACAAAAAATGACTACGTGGAAGTTTGAATTTAAACGCAAATGGATGCTTGTGTGCTATAAGGAGGATTTGTTTAAAAAAAAGTATGCAAGCTGGCTTCAATCAACAATAAATATACCTGTTGCAACATCATCGCAGCGCGGAAGACTGCATGGAAACGATTTAATCGAAGGCTTCTTTGCAGCAACAATGTAAACAAAGTTCCTCGTAAGATCTCGTAGACTGTCGTAGAAGATCGGGCGAACGCGTTCGACCGCGAGAGTTCGCGGTGCAGGTGTACTACGCGTACGCTGCGACTTTCGATGCTCATTTCTACTTAAATTAGTTATAACTCTCGAATTCGGAAAAATTCGGAAGAAATTTTTGTTGGACTATGATCGCAAAGCTTTATAGAATGTAATAGTACAAGAAGGAGTGCTCAATTCAGTTCAATAGTATACGAAAATCGTCAATAAAGTTTTGAAATCGAAAAAAAACTTACAGAATGATTGGTAATGTTGAAATATTAATAATAATACTAATTTAGATGATAACAGAATGAAATCTGTGAAGAGTTTGTACACCTATCTCAACTCAGTACATAGTAATCAAAGCATTCCATTATCACTACTTTTCAAGAGTTCGGATAATCTGACGACAAAATGGTTCCAATAAAAGTTGAACAGTATTGAAACATGTACAAAATTATATATTTAAAATTTCAAAAAAATATTTTTTTCGACAAAAAATAAAAATTATTTTGATTTTTTAAATGTTAAAGTACATTTTTTATTTCATAATCTCATAGCTGGCGTCAAGACGAATCCAACGACCTACTTATTTATGATCCTGAGCCCATAAATAACGCTACAATATTTTATTCCCGTTTTTCGGGCAAATACCCCACTGTGCGACGGCGCGGCGTCTTGTCGATACAGAAGACCACTGAGGAGATACTCGTCCATGATGTAACTAATAACGTTGAACCACATGCGAGATATAGGAATAAACCTGACACCCAATGTATTTAAATAAAAATGAACTGTATTAACTATGAAATAGAACCATAAAGTCTAAAAGAAAAAGTTCGAAATCATGTCGAAGAATTGTTTTATTTTCGCAGCATTGGCTCGATGTGATCGTCGATTTTTAATATTTTATAAAGCAATTTTTAACTTAGCAACTTTTTAAATTTTCAATATACGCCCACATAAAAAAGTTGAAAATGCAACTTTTAGTATTTTTTTTCTACAATTCCGATCTATTGCAATTTTTAAAAAAAAAATGTATTTTCACATCCTGTAGTTAACTAATACATAGCTATAGCTTCCCAAAAAAGTTCAACTTATAGCCGCCACTGAATACCTGGTATAAAATATTATGAAAGTCATACTCGAAACGATATGCACCCTCGCAAGTACGTACCATCGGAATATACGGTAGTATCAAGAATGGAAAAGAAGTGAATTTTGCAGGTTAATTTTTAATGGGAAAGTAATAAGAGAAACGAAGACCCGAGTGAAGAGTTTGATGCTACTTCAAGACAGGTATTGGCGTCAGTTGATACCGGTCGGAAGTACGCAATTTACGCTAATTTACAGCGGAAGTGGGACCGCGTGAAAGATTAATGCTACCGAGGTGTAGTCGCGTGCTAGCACAAACTTTCCATACTAACATTTTTTAACATTCAACGACATGGAGGAGTTTCGGAAGCACTTCACCCTATACTCTTCTCTGTTGTGCTTTACTGCGCTCTCGCCTTACGACGAGTCTCTACTAGGAAAGATTCAGAGAGTCGTGCTTCCTACGATGTTTCTTAGCGCTTTAGTGATACAGGTAATTAAGATTTGATTATTATTAGATTCATTCCATTGGAGGCATTACCACAATTTAATTATGAAGAATTTATGTCGAACGCGACACGAATATGGCAAAACCTCGTCAGTGTTACTACAGTTTTCTACTATCATACCAAACGCAATTAAAAATTGTTATTAAAAAAAGTTTATATGTAGAATAATTGACCTTGTCGCTTTTTGTCGGTTTTTTAACGCGATTTCCATATCTCTTCTTTAACCCGAGTGCATCTATCATAAAATGCGACCTTTCACCCTTTTTGAGCCATTCAAACGTTTGTAAATTCCTACGGGACCACATTCTATAAACAATAGTATCACCTTCAAATCGTTCGAATTTCGTGATTATTGTCATTCCGGCCCAAAATTCAATAGTTATTGATAACGTGGAACTCTACCTAAACGAAACAGTCTTACCTTAAATTTTCTGAATCTGACAAACCGTTGTTGCTAAAAACTGTAGTCTTCTAGCGTCACCTGCCAAATAGAGGGGCCAGTTAGCGGACTGCATAAAAAGTTTACTAGCTACATTTTCTAGCGTTGCGAGTTTTACTGCTACAACGTTGGCGTTTTCAGCTTGTTCTAAGTTAGCCAGCCTCCTACTCGTTTCATGTAAAATCAGTACCCACTGTCATCCTGGTTATTTGTTTAAAACGACGGAATGTTGCTCAGGTATCGACGGTAAAATCGGTAGAAAAATCACTATACAATATAATGACAATGCTATCGGTCAGTTGCCCAATAATGCTGATGATCCAACGGTACATTGGCTTTGCGGTCAACCACAAATTAGTAAGTTACAGAACACGTTAACTATCGTTTAGTAGTGTTAATGTAATTATTATATTCGTTAAACAACATACAACTAGCGTAATTTTAACATCTCCTTATATGTCCTCCTATATGTCTTTAGATGAGAACTGTGTTCGATAATTTTTCAAACGATTATAGCGCAACGAAAGATCCTGTCGAATTGAGCATATTCGAGAGACAAATGATAGTGGCGAAACGCGTGATTTTCGCATTTTTAGGTACTGATACTCAACAGATTTTTACATAATTCGACAGAGTAAATGTATCTATTACTGCGAGTGCACGATTTACTGCGGTATATTTTTTCCAATCAGATTATAAAATACGTAAAAATAGATATTTTTCCTTGTTGGCGAGACAAACATTCTCATATTATTATTACGCATATTATTATTGCATGATAAATTACGAATAATATTAGAATAAAGTACGATTGAAGCATGATACCTCTGTAATCGGTGCAGTTACCCTGTTATCATGTATGACGATGAGTTGTATGTTTTGCGTTTGTCCCAAAAATACGTATATCGCAGAAACCAATTAATGAAACCCTGAATTCCAGGCTTAACGGTTGTACTAATAGGATACTTGTTTGTGGTACTACTAATACCCACACTCCTACGCTCTGAAGTGCAACTACGATATCTACACATTTTCGGATTCTTCTATCCTGAGATGAGCCGGCAAACTGATTTTGTCAGCATTCTTTTCATACTGGTTATGGTGATGGGTCTCCTATCGATAGCAAGCACGGAATCGGCAGTCGCTGTGACTTGTTCCTATCTGTGTGGACAGATTGAAATTGCCAGGTATCTTGAAACTATTTCTCCAAATAACTCATGTTCAGCTATCTCATTTTCGCTTGTACCATATCCCTAGTAGCATTTACGGTCGCGTTTTGTTGGGCCTACGTTGGGGGTATGCGTTGGGCAACCGTTGGAAATGTCGCTCTTTTTTGCAGTTGGGCCAACAGTAAGGGCTAACGTTGGACCAACGATCACACCCAACCTAGAGCCAACGTTGCTACAAGGCGAACCCACAGAGCCCACATTCTGATTTTCTCTTTTTATGGTATATCATAAATAATATACATATTAAAAATGTATTTTCACGGTAAAATTTTGGAAAAAAAAGGAAAAAACTAAAATAATAACCTACCCATGCCTACCCACTACCCCGACGTCGGACTTGAACCCGGACCCGCTTGCGTAGTAAGTACATGCCCTATCGCTGAACCTACAGATGATTCTTGTTCGTAGATGCTATGATTTAGGGCTACTAGATACGTCAACAAATAAAAATTAAAGTATCTAAAAAAGGAAGACCCATTTCGAAGAAATCCAAAAGGGTCTTCTTATACTACATGAACACCCCCCCCCCTTGCCTACCCCTGTAAAATAGAAAAATTAAAGAAATGAAAAAATTCCACGTCTGCTCACAATAAAACTTTAGTGGATTAACCATCGCGCAAAAATTAAAAATTTTAAGTATATTTAGAAATACGAAAAAAAATCAATTTGGAATATAACTTAGACGATATATTTAAATGTTGGCAGATTTTCGTTCGACCAATGTAGTATAATCGTTGTAAATTCCACCGACTATAATATCTGTAGGCCCAACGTTGGGTATTCGTCGGCAAATTGACGTAATTTTTCGTCGTTGGCCCTACGTTGAGGATTTGTCGGCAAAACAACCCACCATTCCCCAACGAACTCCCAACTGCTCCCAACCGTCGGCCACCGTTGGCCAACCGTAAATGCTACTAGGGTACTGTCCCCCACTAGCATCGGTCGTTCCTATGAAGGACGCGCTTTGTCCGTCGCAAGCAGTGTGTAGTGCGTAGGCCTCGTGCATCAGAGCCGCGAGAAGAGCCACTGAAAGGAACCTTGGTGGGGGAAACAGCCGTTTGAGGGATTCCACCCATGCCTAGGCCTGGTCTAGGCTAGACTTGAACTGTTAGGCTCCCTTGGGGAAGAACAAGGCACAGTTATAGGAAGGGTCCATAGAAGTCTTTCTAGGTCCTAGAGGAGTCCACAGGGAGAGGTCCTAAGGAAGTGTATAAAGGTCCCTCTACATAGGTCTTCCGATAGTCACTTTTTATGCCTCCCATAGCCATAGCCATTGTCGTAGCGTTCCTCTTTTTTTTATTGTTATGTGGCTCGTGGAACGTAGATTTCGCTGTTAAATGCCGTATGTTTCGTATACCGTGTTATATGAGGTTTGAGTGTACGTTAATTGTTTTCAGTTACCGAATTGGGGTAGCAATCGACAACGTGCTACGCTCCAATACATCAGAGCTAATACAAGTACGACCAGTTGTGGAGGCACACGAACGAGCTATTGAGTTGGTATCTTCGTTTAGATATTGCAACAACATTGTTGTTTATTTCATTTTATATCTTTTCCATCTTGCAACTATCGATTGTCGACGCTGACAACTGAAACGTTGAAAATTCGTTAATGTAGCCTGCACTATCATATGATGAACGACATGACTGTATCATATTTAATAGCGATTTTCACAGTTGTCGTTTCGTTCGCTGTGAACTTATACCGTGTAAGCATCACAGAAAACATTCACGAATTAATCGGCGACAAAGCACTTCTGTTAAACAAAACGTAATGAAAGAATTTCTATTTTGTACATATACGAAGCTTCTTTTGGCAATCCAGAACGTGCAAGACATCTCGAATCTTTTTTTCTCCTTCAACGATGTTCTATTACACTTTGTGATCATGTATTTAAACAATTTAAGTGGACAGAGAGTGATAAACTCTAGCTCGTCCATTTTCAATAAAATGTGAGTCTAACCGTTTAGACATGTAATTAATTTTTCGTATATGAGAGACAAGTAATGAAATATCACTGTTCCATGAAAACAGATGCAGTTCCTCATGGTACTGTATCCCGTTACGATCACAAAAATTATTATTATTCATGCTGATAAGAACTGCGAAACAAATGCGCTGTAACGTGGGTGGTTTGTACGATTTGGGATACGAGGGTTTCTCGATGGTAATTAAGAGCATCCAGTTAACAGAGTAACAATCCTCGGATCGGGTCAGGAAGAATAATCTATGGTCTTTCTTTTTGCAGATGATGAGCTCATCTTTCTCATATTTTACTGTTATGAGCTCGACCCAGTGAAAACAAAACGTTGACCAACAGTAATGACTTTTGCTGGAGGTTCGCGATGTATGATGAATAGAGCGCCGTGGCTGAGGGGCAATTATACGAACTCAACATTACTATATAGATATATATGTAATGCCTTTTTTTCTCTCTTAGGAATTCACCAGTTAGCAGTGCCTAGTTATCTCATTATTTCGCCTATAATTGAATACGTAGGGGTCTACAATTTATAGGGGATATTGTTATTACACATGCCTTAAACTATTAACTGGCAAAAATAATTTTTCAATAAAGTTGTTCAACATTAACTAATATGGATTAATCCTCTTTGAAGCCTGTTTGCGTCGCGCTCATTTTTTATTTATGGAAGCAAATCTTAAAAGTGTCGGTTGGCACTAATCGTTTTGGCAAGTTGTAATATTCAGCTAACTTTGTGTAAAAAATTTCCACCTACTTCGAATCACTTTGGCCGCAATTTATGTTTAAATATCAACTTTGAGAATTTTCAAAAATGAATCACGCGGAAATTACGGTTATTTGATGTTTAAGGTGAAGTTTCTTAAGGATATATCATAAATAATGAAGAAAAATGTAAAATAGTTAGTTAGAATCAATTGTTTAAATAAAAGAAAATTAATAATAATTTCTTTATGTTAAATAATCGAAGTTTTCGTTCATACAGATCACTGTTTTTTTGCCAAAAGGTTGCAAAAAATCCGTAAAAATGGAAATATCCAACAAATTTGTTATTGTTTTGTCGTACATTGAATGAAAAGTGTACCGCCAGCATTAGAATAACGCATACACCACGAGAAGGTTGTACGGTCGGACTTGTACCTCGTGTGTACTGTGTGATTAGTGTTGTTTGTGTATGTTCAGTGGTGTAATCGGTTTTTTAATATGTCCCCATAATAAACTGTAACAACAGAATGACTAGATTCTTGCATTTACATATCACTTTGGGGTTACATGCTCTCAACGGCAGTGAAAATTCATCTTTTATCGTCATTCATTATTTATTTCATTATTAATCGTTTCTACTTTCGCGCGTACCGCCGCGCCGCGCCGCGGTATTTACATTTACACAGAGTGTCTCTTTAGTTAGTGTTCGGTGGTCGTGTGTGTGTTTATGGCATTCGCATGTGCAATTCGTGTAGATGCGTGTGTCTGTGTGGACGCAAATAGTTTTCGTGGGAGAACCAGTGCTGCGATATGATGCAAGACTTTACGCGCATGCGCGGCCAATACAGTAACGTCTATATTAGGATGATGAGGTAGCAGAGCCCTGAGGCAGTTATATATTGGTGGGAATGTACCGAAACAATCTCTTCCGGACAAAAAGATTCCAGGACGTGTCCTACGAGTTACAAAATATACACAAATACACATGGTACACATTAATTTTTCAGAATGCCCAGGTCTCACCACGTGGAGGTTGCTTCGAGTGACACCCTCCCACCCACTTAGCATTTCTTTATCGTCCCACCCGACGGAAAATTACAAAAATACACAATTACAAAATACGAAAAAGAGCCCGTATAAATTTTTGTACTCTTCCTGATACACGTTTGACAGTCCTTGAAAGTGGGACTTCCGACCACTTTACAAATGAATAGCAAGAAGAGCCTAATTGCGAGCCTACCCGTCCAAACCCCTAATCTTCTATAGTTATATGTATACATAGTATAGAAGCGGCAGTCTTGTCAGGGTGCAGTGTGGCAATTCATTTATCGCAACTCTAAAAGGCGGGATTTTCTACCGCTTGCATATTGGAAAATGTCTACATTACATGCTCGCGAGAAAGGATTCAAATACACATAAAATAAGGCAGGAGTCAGATTCCGAAAATACGAAACAAAAGTAATAATTAATGGTCAAGAAATAGAAATGGAAGTAGACAACGCAACAGCGCGTAGGAGTCATTGATAAACTACCCTACATTTAAAAAGATTTGGAAGGATGCAGAGCCAAAATGGTCAGAGAACCTACCTAACATTCGGGCATGGCGAAAAAGACCCATCAAAACAAAAGGCACTACATCGGTTACTGTAATTTATAAAGGCATAAAAAGAATTCTGCCATTGATTGTCACGGAAGAAGACAATGGACCCAACCTCCTGGGGGCTAACTGGTGCGATACCTTCGGCACTCATGTGGTGGGCATACAACATGTTTCGGAAAGGAATAATTATAAAGAAATACTAAGGAATTTTCCGGAAACTGGAAAAACTGAATTATCCGGGCACAGAGGTGAACCAGTTCATATCGAATTAAAAGATAAAACAACTCCAAAATTCTTTAAATCAAAAAGAATACCTTTTGCCATGATTCATCGGTAAAAAAGGCACTACAGGAAATGATCAAACAAAAAATGTTGACAGCTGTAGACCAATCCGATTGGGCTACACCGGCCTTATTTGTGAGGAAAGCAAATGGGGACATCAGAGTTGTGGGAGATTACAAAATAACTTTGAACCCAGAGATAAAAGAGTCAGAATATCAACTGCCTACAGTGTTCAAGAAGTTCTAACTACTCTAAACGCAGGCCAATACTTCCCCCAAATTGATTTAAAAAATGCGTACAAACAAAAACGCGTAGATGAGCATACTGCAAAAATCTTGACACTAGGTACTCCTTTAGGATGACTCAAGGTAAACGTATTACTCGATGGCTTAAACACAGCTCCTCATATTTTCCAGAAAATGGTTTCTAAGTTACAGGGGATTCCAGGAGTAGTCGCGTATTCAGATAACATTAAAATACAAAGATCAAACATACCAGAACACGACGACAGACTACTACAAGTGCTCCAAGTTCTGAATGACGCAAACCTCAGAATAAATATAAACAAAACGGAAATCGGAGTCAAATCCATGGAATTCCTGGGATTTTAAATATCATCGGAGGGAATCAAACCTCTCGCATCGAAAATCACGGCTATCAGTGAAATGCCAGCACCGAAGGACGTCAAGGAATTATAATGCTTCTTAGGAGGTATAAATTTCTATGCCAGACATATGAAAAATCGAGTAGACATAGCTGAACAGCTACACAGATTGTTGGACAAGAACGAGAGATGGTCGTGGGAGAAAAAGCACCAGAAAGCATTTCAAAAATTCAAAACATGTGCATCTTGGCACATGTGACCCCAGATGGATCCGAGCATCCAGTGGCGTATACGTCCAACACTTTACACAAAACACAAAGGAATTATTCGATTTACGATTATACGAATACTTCAACTTATAGCCGACACTGTATACCTGGTATAAAATATTATGGAAGTCATACTAGCCTACTGGTTGATCTGATCCCCACGATTTCCGAGCCAATACTGAAACGATATGCATCCTCGCAAGTACGTACTATCAGAATATACGGTAGTATCAAGACTGGAAAAGAAGTGAATTTTGCTGGATAATTTTGAATGGGAAAAGAATAAGAGAAACGAAGACCCGAGTGAGGAGTATCATGAATGTTTGATGCTACTTCAAGACAGGTATTGGCGTCAGTTGATACCGGTCGGAAGTACGCAATTTACGCTAATTTACAGCGGAAGTGGGACCGCGTGAAAGATTAATGCTACCGAGGTGTAGTCGCGTGCTAGCACAAACTTTCCATACTAACATTTTTTAACATTCAACGACATGGAGGAGTTTCGGAAGCACTTCACCCTATACTCTTCTCTGTTGTACGTTACTGCGCTCTCGCCTTACGACGAGTCTCTACTAGGAAAGATTCAGAGAGTCGTGCTTCCTACGATTTTTCTTAGCGCTTTAGTGATACAGGTAATTAAGATTTGATTGTTATTAGATTTATTCCATTGGAGGCATTACCACAATTTAATTATGAAGAATTTATGTCGAACGCGACACGAAAATGGCAAAACCTCGTCAGTGTTACTACAGTTTTCTACTATCATACCAAACGCAATTAAAAATTGTTATTAAAAAAAGTTTATATGTAGAATAGTTGACCTTGTCGCTTTTTGTCGGTTTTTTAACGCGATTTCCATATCTCTTCTTTAACCCGAGTGCATCTATCATAAAATGCGACCTTTCACCCTTTTTGAGCCATTCAAACGTTTGTAAATTCCTACGGGACCACATTCTATAAAAAATAATATCACCTTCAAATCGTTCGAATTTCGTGATTATTGTCATTTCGGCTCAAAATTCAATAGTTATTGGTAATGTGGAACTCTACCTAAACGAAACAGTCTTACCTTAAATTTTCTGAATCTGACAAACCGTCGTTGCTAAAAACTGTAGTCTTCTAGCGTCACCTGCCAAATAGAGGGGCCAGTTAGCGGACTGCATAAAAAGTTACTAGCTACATTTTCTAGCGTTGCGGGTTTTACTGCTACAACGTTGCCGTTTTCAGCTTGTTCTAAGTTAGCCAGCCCCTTCTCGTTCCATGTAAAATCAGTACCCACTGTCATCCTGGTTATTCTTTTAAAACGACTAAAGTGTTGCTCAGGTATCGACGCTAAAATCGGTAGAAAAATCACTGTACAATATAATGATGATGCTATCGCTCAGTTGCCCAATAATGCTGATGATCCAACGGTACATTGGCTTTGCGGTCAACCACAAATTAGTAAGTTACAGAACACGTTAACTATCGTTTAGTAATGTTAATGTAATTATTATATTCGTTAAACAACATACAACTAGCGTAATTTTAACATCTCCTTATATGTCCTCCTATATGTCTTTAGATGAGAACTGTCTTCGATAATTTTTCAAACGATTATAGCGCGACGAAAGATCCTGTCGAATTGAGCATATTCGAGAGACAAATGATAGTGGCGAAACGCGTGATTTTCGCATTTTTAGGTACTGATACTCAACAGATTTTTACATAATTTGACAGAGTAAATGTATCTATTACTGCGAGTGCACGATTTACTGCGGTATATTTTTTCCAATCAGATTATAAAATACGTAAAAATAGATATTTTTCCTTGTTGGCGAGACAAACATTCTCATATTATTATTACGCATATTATTATTGCATGATAAATTACGAATAATATTAGAATAAAGTACGATTGAAGCATGATACCCCAGTAATCGGTACAGTTACCCTATGTATGACGATGAGTTGTATGTTTTGCGTTTGTCCCAAAAATACGTATATCGCAGAAACCAATTAATGAAACCCTGAATTCCAGGCTTAACGGTTGTACTAATAGGATACTTGTTTGTGGTACTACTAATACCCACACTCCTACGCTCTGAAGTGCAACTACGATATCTACACATTTTCGGATTCTTCTATCCTGAGATGAGCCGGCAAACTGATTTTGTCAGCATTCTTTTCATACTGGTTATGGTGATGGGTCTCCTATCGATAGCAAGCACGGAATCGGCCGTCGCTGTGACTAGTGCCTATCTGTGTGGACAGATTGAAATTGCCAGGTATCTTGAAACTATTTCACAAAATAACTCATGTTCAGCTATCTCATTTTCGCTTGTACCATATGGAACTCATAGGAAGGATGTTTGGCATCTGTGATTGCTCACTGGATAGTCCCACCAAGAACTTTTTGCTTCGGGGTATGAAAATTGTCATAAATTGCTATTATGTGGTCGCAGAACCACATCTTCTTTCTTTTGATAAACGCAATGCTAGCTGGAAGCTCAAGAAAAGTTACCCCTACCGAATCACAACTGTCTAAATAGGCCAGGCCTGGGCATTTTTGTCTCAAATGAGACAAGACCGTCCCCACCGTAGCACCTACTGTCCCCCACGAGCATCCGCCGTTACTATGAAGGACGCGCTTTGTCCGTCGCAAGCAGTGCGTAGTGCGTAGGCCTCGTGCATCGGAGCCGCGAGAAGAGCCACTGAAAGGAAGCTTGGTGGGGGAAACAGCCGTTTGAGGGATTCCACCCATGCCTAGGCCTGGTCTAGGCTAGACCAGGGAAGCCAGACGGTGCGGCTCAACGGCTCAAGTGGCCCCTTACGTCTCCGTCCCTCGCCGAGATGCATGCCTCCGCTATCCCCAATCTTACCGCTACCGCTGGCGCGACCGAGTGCTAGAATGAGAGCGGTAGCATGCTACCGACTCGGTCGCGCCAGCGGTAGTGGTAAGAGTGGGGATTGGCGAGGGACGGAGACGTAAGGGGCCTGGCGAGACTCGCAGCCGCGAGTCTCGCATCTGGCATCCCTGGGCTAGACTTGAACTGTTAGGCTCCCTTGGGGAAGAACAAGGCACAGTTATAGGAAGGGTCCACAGAAGTCTTTCTACGTCCTAGAGGAGTCCACAGGAAGAGGTCCTAAGGAAGTCTATAAAGGTCCCTCTATAGGTCTTCCGATAGTCACTTTTTGCGCCTCCCATAGCCATAGCCACTGTCGTGGAGCATAGATTTCGCTGTTAAATGCCGTATGTTTCGTATACCGTGTTATATGAGGTTTGAGTGTACGTTAATTGTTTTCAGTTACCGAATTGGGGTAGCAATCGACAACGTGCTACGCTCCAATACATCAGAGCTAATACAAGTACGACCAGTTGTGGAGGCACACGAACGAGCTATTGAGTTGGTATCTTCGTTTAGATATTGCAACAACATTGTTGTTTATTTCATTTTATATCTTTTCCATCTTGCAACTATCGATTGTCGACGCTGACAACTGAAACGTTGAAAATTCGTTAATGTAGCCTGCTCTATCATATGATGAACGACATGACTGTATCATATTTAATAGCGATTTTCACAGTTGTCGTTTCGTTCGCTGTGAACTTATACCGTGTAAGCATCACAGAAAACATTCACGAATTAATCGGGGACAAAGCATTTCTGTTAAACAAAACGTAATGAAAGAATTTCTATTTTGGACATATGCGAAGCTTCTTTTGGCAGTCCAGAACACGCAAGACTTCGCGAATATTTTTTTCTCCATCAACGATGTTCTATTACACTTTGTGATCATGTATTTGAACAATTTAAGTGGACAGAGAGTGATAAACTCTAGCTCGTCCATTTTCAATAAAATGTGAGTCTAACCGTTTAGACATGTAATTAATTTTTCGTATATGAGAGACAAGTAATGAAATATCACTGTTCCATGAAAACAGATGCAGTTCCTCATGGTACTGTATCCCGTTACGATCACAAAAATTATTATTATTCATGCTGATAAGAACTGCGAAAGAAATGCGCTGTAACCTGGGTGGTTTGTACGATTTGGGATACGAGGGTTTCTCGATGGTAATTAAGAGCAACCAGTTAACAGAGTAACAATCCTCGGATCGGGTCAGGAAGAATAATCTATGGTCTTTCTTTTTGCAGATGATGAGCTCATCTTTCTCATATTTTACTGTTGTGAGCTCGACCCAGTGAAAACAAAACGTTGACCAACAGTAATGACTTTTGCTGGAGGTTCGCGATGTATGATGAATAGAGCGCCGTGGCTGAGGGGCAATTATACGAATTCAACATTACTATATAGATATATATGTAATGCCTTTTTTTCTCTCTTAGGAATTCACCAGTTAGCAGTGCCTAGTTATCTCATTATTTCGCCTATAATTGAATACGTAGGGGTCTACAATTTATAGGGGATATTGTTATTACACATGCCTTAAACTATTAACTGGCAAAAATAATTTTTCAATACAGTTGTTCAACATTAACTAATATGGATTAATCCTCTTTAAAGCCTCTTTGCGTTGCGCTCATTTTTTATTTATGGAAGCAAATCTTGAAACTGTCGGGGTTGGCACTAATCGTTTTGAGAAGTTGTAATATTGAGCTAACTTTGTGTAAATAAGAACATATTCGTGGAAAATCACGCGCGGCATAAATGAAACTTCTTGCAGTCTAGTAATGTTTAGAAGTAAATTAAGATTGGAAATGGTTAATAATCTTAATGAAGCGACAACAAGATCAGGAACAACTCTCGATGCAAGATATTTAGACAAAATTGAATCAAGAATATTTGTATCACATTTTAGCTATCACAAGCCAATTGTTTCAATGATAAAATTATAGAAAATCATAGAAAAAATAATGAACGATCAAAATTTGCGACGCAAAGAAGGAGAGCGTATGGGAAAAAAGAGACATAGTTCATAGCATTTCCCATACGCTCTCGTTCTTTGCGTCGCAAATTTTGATCGTTCATTATTTTTTCTATGATTTTCTATGATTCTATCATTGAAACGATCGTACAACTATCGCGTACACTTTAATTCTGACTTAAGACAACGCGGTGGTATTTTTCGCGACAACGAAATATGATTCTCTCGCAACTCTGATCGAAATCGCGAATACCTACACCGCACCCGGCAGACGCATCGACTGCGTGGACCACTTCTGCAGTGGCCCGTTGCAGCTGGAGCATGGGCGCCTGAAATGTCGAAAGATTCTAACGCAAACGCGATTCCTTTGCTACGCAACGCTAATTCAACGAACAGAGATCCAAAAGATTACTTTTTTTTTGCAAACCAACTATGCAAACTTTACTCTTATAAAATTGGAATATCTTAAAATTGCTTCGAGTAGAAGTAAAAATGGAAAAGGGAATCGTGACTATTTCACTCGCTACGCTACATATTGAATACAATGGTAATTTAAGTTAATTGAATATACTTAATTGAAGTGAATGGAAATCGCGAGTATCTCCGCAACGCTAACTTTCATCTCTGTTCAAAAACTTAATGCAACACGCATCGTTTTTTCGCAACGCTACTAGAAATCGCGGACGTGCCCATCTCCGCTGATCGTTGGGGCGGCGAGGCCTGCCCATGTAGATAACTAACTACTTCAACTATTACTACTAGTACCACTGGCGTTCTCACGGTCACTGTACTCGTCTAAATTATCTACGAAAGAAATAGAATAATAAAAAAGACAGTTGTTTATTCACTTACTACTTGCTGGGAGGATGAGAAGCTGTGTTAGAGTCCTGAAATCAAAAAATAAAACAAAAACATATTAAAATCGATTCGTACAATTTCATTGGCATATAATAACATTTTAATTTAAATGCTATATAAATGATTTTCGAAATAGAAAGTGCACAAAGCGACATGTACAATTTTTCATTAATACTTTGAAAGGAAATGTTCTATAATAAAGATTAATTATAAAAATGTCTTGGTACTCACATTCTCCCCCCCCCCCCCTTTGAAGACAACACGACACGTTGCTCTCGATCTCAGTATCGATATCGTCTTTGGTCGTCAAGGTATGCAGCATTAAGCAACAGGTTCACAATATTTTATACCGTTAGGGATCTGTAATAGGAAGAATAAATCCATTTAATGTCAATAGGAATTAAATAATTAAAGTTGAATATTTATTAATTGTACTTACGCTCACGTCCTCTCTTGCTTGAAGAAAATACCGATGAGTAGCATCGAGTATATATATATAGTACTATATATATATAGTATCCATGGATTCTTTTCCCTTGGAATATCTGCAACAGAAACAACAAATTCATTAATTTCAGTCGACCACAGGCAGAAACTAAATAAGAATTAATAATAAATAAATCATTCAAGTTGAATATCAAATTAAAATTAATTTTAATGAAAATTAAATAAAATCGATATCTATCGCACAACACGAATTCAAATACAAATGATCGTCGCGGCACAAGAGTAAATCCGAATTAATAGAAAATTAATAATTCAAATTGATTATTTATTAATTTTTCATTAATGATATTTATAAAGATGTTCAATAACATAGTATAATTTGAAATATAATTTGTACTCACGCTCACGTCCTCTTCTGCTTCAACAAAGTACGCCATGAAGCTATGTCACGCTTTCGATTATCGAAAGCAACGTGAAGTATCGATATAGGCAATGAATATGGTCCTTCGATCGATGGATTTTTTTCCCGCGGAATCTGTAACAGAGAGAGCAAATTCATTCATTGCAATCATATGTCTATGATTGCAATTGACAAACAGTCAGAAACTAACTCACAATCAGAATTAATTATAAATAGACAATTAAATTTGAATAGAAATTCAAAACGGAAATTAAACTAACTCGATTTCTATGGAACGATACGAATTCAGATACAAATGATCGGTGGTAGCGTTTATGTAGCAAATGGAATCCTTGAATTAAATGGATCATTGTATGGGCAGAAGACAACTCTGCTGAGAAAAGAAACATATTCGAACGGGTAACATAAAGGAATTAAAAAGAAATTTAAATTCATAAATTGTTTGTTGCGTTGTCCCGCGCCTGGAAGCTCCATCTACTAGCTAAACACTGTAATAAAACTTGCAAATACGGTCGATAAATAAAAACTGGGTACCTTTTGTTACAAATATCCCCTTCGTTAACAATTTTCTGTTCTTCCTTTTCTACTAATGTAAAATGCATTAGTAAAAAAACGGCATATTATTCCTGTTTTTCTAATTTCACTAATGTACAATTTCGTATCTTAAGGTGCAATAATAATACCAAATAATAATAAAATCTACAGAATATATATAAAGTCGCATATATGTATCAGTATCAGTATGTATAAATGATAAAATTAGACAGTTTATTAAGAAAACAAACACGTCGCAAAATGCTAACGCTCAATTGATGTTATAGGTATTTAAATACACGTTGAAGGAATAGTCATGTCAAATTTTCATGCGGTAGAGCATAGCTTAAAATAGGTTTATCAAATTATACGCTAACAAGTCTAAATGAGAATTTTAGTTGTGGAAAATTTCTTTCGGAACCTGAAACATTAAATTATTTAGAACGTACATAAACAGACAGTTGAACATAACCTATTTTCCAAGCTTAATGCTTTCCAGTCTTCAATCGTAATTATTTCACTCGAAACGATGCTAAAGAGGGCTGCATGGCGTTTAAAATCAACATTCGGAAATGTTCATTCACGATCCTCTAGTAAGTTGTCAGTGAAACATAAGGAAAATGTTGAAGACAAAATGCAAGCATGGCAGATACACTCGTATGGTGGTTTAGAAGAATTAAAGTTGTCAAACGTCAGAATTCCAATAATCGCCAGACCGACAGATGTACTTGTGAAGGTCGAAGCATCTAGTGTAAATCCAATAGACATTGCTATGACAAGTACATAATTTCTTGTTAATTATTGTTTTCCCACTATCCAAGCTTAAACACGCATGACGCGGTATTTATTTTCTATATGGTGTTTGTTAGGAGGATATGGGGCAGCAGTTTTAAATTTCATGCGAAAAGCAAAGAACCTTACCAGTGGTGGACAATATGAGGGATTGGAACTACCGTTAACATTGGGCAGAGACTTTTCGGGTGTAATAGTTTCAAAAGGACATGGTGTGGGCAATAGATTAAAGTTAGGCGACCAAGTATGGGGTGTTGTACCAGTTGAACAACAAGGTTGTCATGCTGGTTATGTAGTTGTAGATGATTCTTTGGTAAATGATACATTTTTTATATATATGATCTATGGGAGTAACATACGAAGTATGTAAATAATTTAAAACGTTTTTCCTTAGGTCAGTTTACAACCTATGAATATATCTCACATCGAAGCAGCTAGTATTTTATATGCAGGGCTTACAGCATGGTCTGCATTATGGATTACTGGTGGATTGTGTTATAAAACTGTACTGTCTGCCAGGAGAAATAACAGAATTTTAATATTAGGTGGTTCAGGTGGTGTAGGAACTATGGCGATACAACTTGCAAAAGCTTGGAATATGCATGTACGTTTCATATATGGTGTCTATGCTACCTATTGATTAGACGTATTATAAAAATATAAACGCGAAATTGCTTTAGGTCATAACTACTTGCAGCAGCGACGCAGTCAATCTGGTGCAAAAATTAGGAGCTGATATTGTAATAGATTATAAACTAAATGATGCAGACTCCAGAATAATTATGGAAGGACCGTATGTAATTTATTGATCAGGCAAACATATGAGATGTATTAAAGAAATGTATTTATGATGATCTCTGACTGTAGATACAACATAATTTTGGATTGCGCTAATCAAGGTCCCCATCAAATACGTTCAAAGGGTTATCCGCACTGTACATACATAACTTTAAATTCACCGTTACTAAAAAATATCGATCAACATGGACTGATTGCTGGGGCAGTAAAAAACATGGGAGAATTGATAAGGTACAACGTCCCAACTACCGAAAATAAAAGTTGCGTAAAATGGGGCTTTTTTGCACCTTCTCCAACAGGAATTAAAACTCTTCAAGAATTCGTTGAAAGCGGAGAGGTATATTTTGTTGCTATATAAAAATATCATTATTATATCAACTAGGATTATACCAACGTGTAATGAATTTTAGGTTGTCCCTGTAGTTAAAAAAGTATATCCATTCCAAGAATTATCAGTGGCATATAATCGAGTGGTTCAAGGCCATTTACGAGGCAAAATAGTTATCGATATGAGATAGTATTACAAATGCAGAAAATTGTAACAAGTAGCAACTGTGTGGAAAAACAAAGACTAGTCAGTTCAATCAGGAGAGTATATCTTTCACTTTAATAAATTTGAATTATATTTTCTGCATAATATTTTGTACATTCTTTCCTGCAGCACATTTAGAAATGTCACGTTTAAAGCCTATTCGTTTTCTAATCTGCTGCCAAGATTTTTCTGCAATTTCTGTTGCCCTCTCCTTACCATCTTCCAACACTTCATTTAAATATATTGGTTCCTGGATCAATTTTGAAAATTCTTCTCTTATTGGAGACAGCTTTTCTATAACTAAGTCTGCTAACAGCAATTTGTATCTATACACATAAACGAGAAAATATAAAAGTCTGTAATAATTACACATCATACAATGCACAAAATTGTTAATCTCCTTACTTTCCAGTATTCAATCCTTGCATTTCTGAACATATTTGATCTGGCGTTTTCCCAGTAAACATAGAATGAATAGTGATCAAATTAGCAACTCCAGGTCGTTCGACAGGATCATAAGTTACCTCGGATGTAAAATCGGTTACAGATTTCTTTATTCTTTCTAAAATAATTTGTGGCTCATCCAATATGTTTATTGTGCCCTTTGGACTCATACTCGATTTAGACATTTTTTTCAGAGGATCACGCAAAGATTTTATTCGTTGACTCGCATCCTCTGTAACACAATGATATAAGCATTGTTATTTTACGTATTTAGAAAGTGTATATATGTATATATATTTATATATATACATGTTGTAAAAAGCTTACTATTTATTAAAGCATGTGGTACACAAAAAGTGGTGCCAAATTTGTTGTTAAACGAAGTAGCCAATTCTTGTGCTAATTCAATATGCTGAATTTGATCTTGTCCACATGGAACATGGGTTGCTCTACACCATACAATTCATGTAAGTATTACACATCAGACTTCAGAAAGTAATCTGTATAAAACATTTTTTGCAACAATATTTTTCTAACAAGTCAAACAAGCTAAAAACACATATACCATAAATATTAAATATGAAATACTCACTTATATAGTAATATATCAGCTGCTTGTAAAACAGGATAGATATATAAACCCAATGGGACATGTTTTACTGTTTGGCTTTTTTCTTTGAACTGAGGTAAATGTGCTAATCTTGCTAATGTTGTGATACATCCAAGAACCCAACTTAATTCTGCGTGTCTTGATACTGCAGATTGTTGAAATAATATGCTCTTCTTTGGGTCTATGCCGCATGCTAACAATGTTGCCGTCATTCTCATTGTATTGTCGTGTAACTCTTTGGGTTCCTGGAATATTTAATCTTAATAGAGTTTTTACATTTCATTTGATACACTCTAATGTACACCCCTCAAAGTCAACATTACATATTTGTGTATATTTTTAAAGAAACATATTTCAAAACTTACATGCGGTAAAGTAATAGCATGCATGTCCACTACACTCCAAATAACACTTTCTTCCGAATCTTGCAATTCTACCCACTTCTTAATAGCACCCAAATAATTTCCTACGTGAACGTCTCCAGTAGGTTGAATTCCAGAAAATATTCTCCTTGGGTGATCAGGAACCTGTACATTCGAGTTTATATTGTTTATACGTTTCGTATATTATCTGTATACGTTTAAACATATAAAAATTTAACCTTGTGACAGTATTGTTTGATGCATATACGTTTGCAAGTAACATAATATGCTTGGAGCGCAACAGTATTTTTCGATAGCGTAAACATTTTGTATACGGAACTAAGAGACGTAATTTTTATGTAGTTCTCAACTTTGAAATTGTTACAAGATGCATAAACTCACATATTTCATCAAAGATTGAATGGAAAAATATATTCGAAACTAAGGACATGTGCAATTCCTTCATATGCGTGCACTCAATTATGTATTTACATACAGGATGTCTCAAAAATGTTTTGTTTCTCTGAAGGGGGTGATTTCTGATGTCATTTGGAGTAATTTTTTCTTTTGCAAAAATATGAAAAACACGGACCAATCAGAGCTCGGCTACAGCGGACGGATTCCGGTGCGGCGAAAGGTCCCGCTGAACGGCTGAACGTGATGTTGGTATTGGCCGTGCCGAAACTTGTCCGCCGTAGCCATGTTCTGATAGACCCGTGTTTTTCATTAATAATGAAGCTGCGAAGAACATTTTCGGAAAAGAAAAAGTTACTTCAAACGACATCAGGAATCACCCCTTTCAAGGAAATACAACATTTTTTGGACAATATATATGTGTTGGAAAATATTCAGCTATATTCCGGATGCATCTACTTCAATCTACTTCAATTGACTTCAATCTACTTACAGACGCAAGCGCACTAGAAATCAAAGTTTCGCCTCTATAAGAATCTTTTTTACATATGCTCATGGAGAGATATGTACATATTACGAAAATTGGCATTTTGGCATATCCAATTTCCCAATATTTCCCATTTGTGTGAGAATATTGTGTTTTGTATAAACAGTACCACGGTATCAATTGTGTAAATACAAAGTTGTAAAATCATTTTTGCTAAGAAACAAATTTTTCTAAAAATATAAATTAATATTCTGATTATAATATAATCATAAAAATACAACATATCGTATTTATAGGAATAAAATATAAACCATTATTGAATTTCAAATTGATTCTATTCAGTTATCATAATATGTGAACATTTTTCCTTATAATTGCTTTTCGGTTTGTGTATAATATATTGTATAATATAATTGTTAAATATATTTATATATTTATGCTATAATTCCTGATGTCTGATCTGAATTAATCTGTAACGATTTTATGTATTTAGTTTTCAATTATAAATGTTTTATAGCTAAAAAAATACCCTCTATTTTCAAATGAAATGAATTTTTTTAGACAGGAAAAACTATTATATGCACATATTATTGTTTAGCTGAATACCTTCAAAGTGTAATCACATTGTTTATATTATACATTATTAGAAATGCATATATATATATATATAGAATGCACCTCGTTTATGCTCCAATTGCATTGGCTTGAAAAAATGACTTTATGGAAGGGTAAAAGAAAAGATAAATGATGATATACATAGATCTTTGATACAAAAATACTAATATAGTATTGTTCATCTACAATTATCCATACATCACCTTACGTATCAATGCATAAATTCAAAAACAAAAATAATAAAAATTTCATACTGGCAACCATATTAACACAATCATGACAGTTCAAAATTTTGAATACATGTAAATGTCTTATAAACAATAAACGACTTCCGCTAGCTGCAAATCCTTTGCTTGAGTGGAAGATCGCTTTCAGAATCACTCGACTCGTTAACAGCAATTGGGTCATCGTCAGAAGAGAGATAGTCCTCTGTTTGATTAACGTCTACTTTTAACGTCTTCTTAGTCTGTAAAATAAATGTTTCATTGATAACAATGATAAAAGAGCCGATCAATTTAGTTACTATACCTGTCTGCAGCTTTTAAAAGGCCGTTTGGGTGTATTCATTTTTGGAAGATACTTATCAGCTACACCTTCTACACGTCTAATATCAAAATCTTGATCTACTTTAGTTACAGTTTGCAATCTTTGTTCCTCTGATGTTACATATAAATCATCTGGTTGATGATAGCTATTGTGCACTTCATAAGCTTTTTTACTACAAAATAATGCAGCACATACTGTACATTTTATTAAGTCTTCTGGGACAGCTTCTCTCTCTTCCTGTTATAAACACAAAGCTAAACTCATGGAGAAGTATTGTATTACAGTAGAACTCCGTTTACCTGGATTGTCAAACATAATTCCTGTCTTTCTTGCCAGATAAACGGGGTTCCACTGTATATCTATTTCTCATCATTAGAGTACAAATCTTTATGCAAAAGATAAGAAAATCTTTATCAAAAATTCAGTGTATCAATTGCTAAAAATAAAGTTCTTTCTTTAATATTTTTAAAAGGTCGAAAATAGTGCATTGAGGCTCCTAAATTCTTGTAATTTTTTCCCTGTCTTAAATTGCGCCTACTCAGTTTTGTCATAAATGCATAAATAAAAACTTTCTAATGATTTATATACATTATTTTACTTGTGTATGAGCTCGCTCCAAATGTTGTTGTAAATTGAATTTTATAACATACTCTGCTCCACACAAATGACAGTAATATACACTAAGAGCATCGTTCATAGAATTCACTTTGATTTTATTGCTAGGTGGTGGTGTTGCAATTGGTTGAAAAAGATGGACCATTCTGTAAATTAAACTTTTGTATAATATGAATATAAACAAATTATATATTATGATTATCGGTAACAAAAACTATAGACATATCATTTTACCTTTTATGTATAGAACGATAGTGATAATCTAATGCTTTCTCATTATAAAATAATACATCACAGTCTTCGCATTTTTTGTGTTGCTCTTTCCTCTCACTTTCAGATGAATCGTGCGATGCTTGATGACTATCTCTATGTGTCTATTAAAAAATATAATTACTTTAGCGAATTCAAAAATGAATACAATTACAGTCAATGAGAAAACATACTTTTAAAGGAAACTGCATTCCACAGTAATGACAATAAAATTTTGCTGGTGAATTAGGATGGAATTTAAATCTATGCCTTATTGTGGCTGTGATTGATTCGAATGCTTGTCCACACATATCACATTGAGTATCAGCATTTTTATTAGATTTCACAGGCCTGCCACGTGTATCTATTTCTTTGTTGGCATGCTTTCTGTATAAAGTATTTAACACTTAATATGGAATAAAATTGTTTATTTCTAAAATATTGTTACATTTATGAATTAATCTTTTAAAACGTAATGATTGAGTAAAAATTTCAGGTATTATAAAAATAAAAATTTCAATACCATAAAGTATAGATAGATATATTTTTAATGACAACATGAATAAAACAGACATTGTTAATTAATTTTTATAAATAATATAAACTAACAGTAATACAAGGGTTCAAATATTGAATAAAACTATATAAAAAATACAATAAATCATCTTAGTCATATCATGTTACAATTATAGAATCTACATCAGAAGACAGTCTACTTCGAATGCAGTGGTAGGATTAAATATATTGAAAACAATATAGAATTATGACGTATAAACCCTGTATGAATACATTGAAAAATAAAAATAATATTCACACATACATTAGAATGTATTTTAAATTAGTTTTACATAGATGGATTATAGTATCGGACAATATAATAATCGGATTATGATAGACTAAACATAAATACAATCAAGTGGGTATAAAGTCTTCATACATTTCATATACAATATTATTACTAAAAACAGAGTTTTTTTTCGTTAATAAAATTGCCCTAATACCATGTTTATTATTAGTATTGAAAAACTTCAATAAATTATACATTATATGTATACACGTTAATTACTTCAATGAATAATTTGAAACTCTGGAAACAATTTGAAATTAACAGTTTTATAAATTCTTCTTTACTTATCTTCTAAAAAGTATTTGCCTTTGTAAGAACTCTGTAATTCTATTTGAATATAAAAATGGAATGAGAGGACAGCGCGAATAATTGAACTCGATCGGTAATGCAGTTTAATGTTTTTAAAAACATTTTTGTTGATTGCATGTCAATATCTTAAATTGCATATAGAAATGAAACGAGAAATGTAGATTTTATAAAATGTATGAGCAGTTTATAATCGATTAATTGCTTACAAATAAAATGAAAAATAATAGTTTCTGCTGGTACCTAAAATGTGCCTGTAAGGCTTCCTTGGATTCCAATTTTGAGTCGCACAAAACACACTTGTGTTGCCTTTTAGCACTCATTTAAATGCAAATTCCTCAGAAAAACCATCAGAAATTTTGCTGGACGTTTCTACGTCAGAGAATACACAAATCTCTCGCGCAACGTAAACCAATCCCGATTAATGTAATTAAAATCAACGACGAACTGCGCTGATACGATTGTTATTTTTTCAACACATTATTGTTTTTCACTTAACATGTTACTCATTCATATGTAAACGTTAAAAATCTTTAGAACTCACGTCCGCGTAGAAAAATCAGTTTTCGGCCATTTTATTGTATTGAAAGTCGCGCCACCTATCATCTACCAATACAAAAAAGAATGAAAGAATTTTGTATGGGTTACATGCTCATAGGTAAATACCATGATTGTTCGAAGCAGATATACTCTCTGTTCGAAGTTTGTAAACAGATTTAGTTGAAACGTTGTAGATAATGAAACATGCTACCTGTAGAAATGGAAACTTGTTACGTAAAATACATATATTTTTTCTATTTCCTCTTTGAATTATCTATGTTTAGTCACACATGAGCTACATTTGTATATTTACATATATATGTATATATATATACTTATTTATCTTATTTACGGAATAATACCTGTGTGAATGTAAAGATAATTAACACATACAACATTTTTTAATAATTGTGTGTGGGTTTTAAGCATTTATAGCATCTCAAATACATCGAAATAAACATATTTTAATTTAATATAGTTGAGAACGTTTAGTATTATTACTATAACAAAAAATCTTTCTAAAAGTTAACTTATACTAGAAATGATATGTACTTTCTTCAGTTGTAATATAAAAATTATAAAATATATAAATCATAAAAGTAATCCAATATTGATTTATAATTAATGATAAAATAATTAAAATTTTTAAAACATACAAGGTATTTAAAATTTGGAACAAACTTAAAGAGATGAACACATGTAAATCATTTGAGATACGTTAAACAGAATTATAATTTGTAATCAGATCATTCAATTTGACTGATAAAGTATCTTGTAATTTACAAATTAATCTCTCACGCATGATATTATTGCACAGTTAGGTATGCGTTCTTTATGTTGTAGTTGCAAATAATTATTTGAATACCTCATTAAGGATTATAATCTGTAGATGTAACTAAGTTATAAGTACGTTTTCATTTCTTCATTTCCTTTATTAGGAAAAAGAGATATTATTCTCAAAATATATTCTTTAGAAGAGTCTATCACTTAAGTATTAATACAACTTTCGAATTATACTGAAGACAATTGCATTGTTTCATTATTATTAACTATTCAAAAAATGTAGTAAAAAATATGTACACGTGATATTGTTAGATGCGCACAAGTGGAATCACTAAATAGACACGTTGTTTAGTGCAGCTCCTGATATACTGTAGCCATTGGTTGTCCATCTGTTACACCTTGTGTTGCCAGTTCGGCCAACGTTCTTTCAAGGTAACTTGTATCAGGATAACCATGGCCAGATGTTGATGGTCCCAATTCAGTCTTATGATGAATTTCGTTCCATGTTACTACATCTTCTCGACCAGTGGTCACTGATCGTCCAATTGTAAATATCAATTTCCGCTCGAAAGCTATTTGTAGTAGTCTTAGAACTCTTCGACCTAGATTATTGTCTGGAAGGTAGCATACACGTGGAAAACCTACAGCATAGTATGCCTGTCCAGGATTGGGATGTTCCCTTCCTTGAATTCCTGATGGAATGCTGAAATTATATTTTCTTTAGATAACATATAGACTGACTTACGCCTTGTAAACGTAAATTAAGACTTTTGAGGGCGATTGCGACCTAGATTGATCTTTTATCTAGCGCTTTTGACTACAGAAAAACCCCGTCTTTGCATTATCGAGAAATGAGAAGGCGCATTCCGTAACCTTGCAATCCTGGAAACGAGAGTCTACCCGCTTAAGAATGTTAAAAATAGCATGTACTTACTCATAAGTAATTTGAATTGTATTTATATTTGGGAATCCGGGTAAAGCGCGTGGTATTCTTGTCCAATTCATAGTACCAGGAGGTTGGTTTCCTCTCTTTTCTCCATAAATTAATCGGCAGACCGGACATTGTATGTACATTGGTGGTTGTTGACAGCTAAGCATCGCATTTAAACATGCTAAATGTAATCTGTGTTTACAACGTGTCAACTCTACAGTCAACGGCTCGGGAATACCAAGACATACTGGACAAGAATCAGAGTCATTGCTTTCTACTACTTTTACATATTGAGAAATAACATCTGATTCTGAATCTATATTCATGTAAAATAAAACTGTATGTAATATACACACATATGATATCATGTAAAAAGGAAATATAAAGATCAATTACCTAGGATAGAATCTTTAAATGCATCATCACTTCCGACACTGCTATCTAATAAATCTACTGGATTCTCATGACTCAAGTAAGTAGAAACTGTATCAACGCTAGGTCTTCGACCACTTTTTGTGCTGCTAGAATCTACATCGAGCACATTATCCCATGTTTTCCTTTTCTGACCAGATTCAATGGTTGTAACTGAGCTACTATTTTCTATACCATGTCTGTTACTAAATATGTTGAAATTGCTCAATATAACACGTGCTATATTTGATGGACCAGTATCACCATTTTTACCCTATTCAAAATGCAATTTATATTTAGAAAAGTGCATTTATGTACATGTAAATAAAATACTGTTGTTTACCTTTTTATTACTCTTTTTTGTATTTCCTGTGGATGATTTTTTATGTGTTACTTTTGCTGTAGTACTCTTTATAGTGACACACACAGATTTCTTATCTGAAATCACCTGTAGCTCCTCCAAAGCAACTTTAACTAAGGGATAAGGTGCTTGCTGGATACGTCGTATTGGCCTCACATATCCAGTACAGCAACGTACTTGAGTTAAATTGCAAAAGTTTATAATATACGGGAAACCTAAATAAGTCTTAGAAATATCGATAGTTTTGTCGCCCTACAATAAAAGAATATAATCAATGTATTCGTACTTAAAATTGTCATATATTATTTAACTTATATAACTCTAGAACAGGTATGTCAGCAGTGTTTGACGAGCAAGTATGTAAAAAGCAGCCAAGACAAACAAGCCACACCTCCAAGGATAACAGTCTCATGGCAGAGTAATCTGTGAATTTAAGGACCACAGGCCTCTTACAATTAGCAGCAAGAGTTACATGTATATGATGTAATGTAAAACATAACATATAATGAATTTTAGAAACAAAGTTAATCATACGAGCATAACAGTAAAGTACATTAAAAACAAAACTGACTCGAGACACGTTAGGTACACAGTATACATATACTCGACTCTGCTCATGAGCTATAAAAAGTGCTCTTACTCGTATGGGATCCAGTTGGACGTGCCTACTCTAGAAGCTAGTTTTATATTCACCCTTGCCCATGCTTCTTCTACAAGACATTGTACTTCCATATCATATGTATGCCAATCGTCTGTATCACCAGCCCATTCCCATTTAGCTCCTTTTCCAGCTGGGGAATTCGGGAGATAAAACTTCCTTCTAACATTGTGCGATTCATTCCCATCTTCGCTACATTGCATTTTAGTCTTCAAATTTATATAATACCTATTGCAAAAACAAGTTATATGAGTAAAGGTTTATCCCTCGTTTAGAGATCTTGTTAAATGATCTTAATGATTGATGCTGTTACTTTGTATGACTTTGATTAACGCTTAGCACTCAAGCGGTGACTCAGAGTCACCACTGAAGATTGCTGTACTATTATTCAAAATATTGTTTACTTTATTAAATATATAAACATTGTATGAGGTATTATATCAATTTTATATTCATACGAAGAACAAAATTATAGAATAGAATGGAATTATTCTAGGTCGTGGAAGAAACGTTTCATTTTTGTCAATATTGAAAGTCAATATTGATTTTGATATACAGTATTCTCTCTCTCTCTCTCTCTCTCTCTCTCTCTCTCTCTCTCTCTCTCTCTCTCTCTCTCTCTCTCTCTTAACACAGCTATACAGAAACATATATCAGGGATATTTTCTACATCTTTATAAACAATATTTAAATTGTAATACAATACTATTTTTTTTAATAAAAATGCGAACATATATTATTGTCTAGAAAAATATTAAGAAACGCATAATACATCATAAAAATGTTTAGATAAATTATTAGTCATTCGAATTTTGTATTTATTTTCTTTTAATATAATGCAACAAAATTTGTTATATTTACATGTTGTATATTGAACATAAAAGTGTTTATACAATTTTATACCGATATAACATATAATGTTTATGGGAGCGCATAAAATGCATTTTCAAAAAATGACCGGGGCATCATGAAAATTGAAAAGAATATTTTATGTCAAACCTATCCAAATTAGGGTCTGCATCGTTAAGAAAGACCCGTGTAAGTTTTTTGCAATATGCTCTTTCTAAGTGTTGGGATACTGCGGGACTATAAGGTCTCCAACGTCCGTGACGATTTTCCCACTCCCACACAACCACAGCATGACCGTGTTCCTGTCCTTGGGCGTTCATTTTCTCGCTTATTGTTAGGAATTTCACACGCATGTGCAACACACACTTGCGAAGCGGGAACGTGGGAACATTTTCGAGTCCCACGGTCACCTTGATTTTCCTTCTTACGTGTATCACTGCATTTACGTAAATGTTATTGGAATGCACTTTAACGCCCAATCATTCTATTTTCATTTAATAAACAATACAAAGTTTTTATATCGTGTAGAAACAAACTTGAGAAAGAACCGACAGAGAAATCATGTCAATGGCAACGTCACTCTAAATCGTGTGTATTTGCGAGAATGAATAGATGTGAAGTTTACCCGAGATACTAAACTTCGACTAATCGAAACGTCGATAATCGAATTTCAAACAATCATTTAAAACACTACGAAATTGAATCACTGATATCAGTGAATTGAATATGTAACGAAAAGTAATATTTCTTTCATACCATTGCAAATGATATTATTATTTTCATTGTTAGTGCAAATTATTTTCCACAACTTTCGATAGAAGTAATTGAAAAAATGCGTAATACAATTAATTCTTCTATCACGTACATTTATTTCGTTATTATATTCATAATGTTTACCAAAGTATTCATGTAATTCTGTATTTACAGTGTAATTGTTAGTATGAATGTCGGTATAACCTATATGAGAATCTATATACTATTACTATGTATATATAAAAACATGTATTTACGACACCAAACGTGTGTTCGAACGTAAGAATTTGCACGTACAGATACATCCGTTATTGTTTGTATTATTAAAGTACGTTTCTTTTACGACAGAAATATTTGTTTCTTTATTGGATCATCGAATATATATAATGTGCTTTTCAAATAATAAATAATTCAATCTCATTATAACGTTCTGCATTGAAGTCGCGAGATATGACTGAATCATGTTCCAGACTTCTGTTCTCGATACACTAATTTCGAACAAATTATAAAAAATTAATCTTGTACGTTACGAATTAAGCATCGGGGGAAAAAATATGTGTTCATCCGACACAATTGTATTCGCCAACTGTATTGACATGTAGGTTAGTTTGTATGAGAAAAAACATTTCTACGAATATTCAGGAAACATGGATGTGGAAAAAATTGCTGTATTTGCTAGTGTAGGATTTGCAATAGCCGTTGCTGCATTTGTTTTATGGGGTCCACCCCCGAAGCCTAGAAAAAAGGGTATGACAATAGTTTCTATAAATACATAGTTTGAACAATTTGTATTTGATCTATGTCCTTAGAAGAGACGTTTTATAATATCGTATTCTTTTCACAGGAAAAATTATTGGAATTAATAACTTGGGATACACTTGTTTCCTAAATTCTCTTTTACAAGCTTTGGCTGCATGTCCAATTTTTATTGGCTGGTTGAAACAACGATGCGAGAAAAACGGCAAAGTTAATTTTATTTCAACTTTGCTCTCTGTTTTCAGAAGTATGTAATTCTGCTTAGTCAATTACCTGTTGTTTTATCAATTTATTAACCACTGACAAAATTATACAGTATTGTACGGTTGCGTGCTGAAAAATATAAAGCAAACATGTTCGCGACTATTACATAAATGTTGCATACATTTTAATTAATATGGAACTATAGTATAATGTTTTTAGAACAGTTACAAACCAAAAGTAACATTTGTAAGTTATTTTCTTCTCCGAGTCACGAGGTAGATACTGTTGTTCGATATAATGTAATTTTTGTCAAATGATTTTTAAGACTATATTCTACATGTAAATTTTACTATAATATGCGACATTCGCATGATAATCATTATTATCATAATGATCTGCAACACTTGATCTCTTTGGTATAGTTGAGCTTTAAGCTAAAACTAGAATAAAAAAGAGATACAATCACAATTTTGTTTTTTATTGTTAGAAATCAATGGATATACAGAGGACCTTTATGGTGACGTAACACCGATTGAAATAATTTCATCCCTTGGTAATCTATGGAGTTTTGCACCAGGTTATCAAGATGCACATGAACTGTTTCATGTCGTACTTAACGCAATACAAGCAGAAATTCAACCTATGAACAGGGTAAGCTTAATAACAGGGGGTTATTAAATTAAGATCGTGAATATTATGAACAAACACAAGTCACTGAAAAAATAATTTCAGAAAGGTTGTTTGTCCGATGCTTTACTACAAAGTCCAACAGTACTGATAGATACAAAAAAGTTTGGAGACTCTGCAAACCTCAGAAGTGTATCTTGTAATGATATTGTATCAGCTAACAAAAATTTAAATATGCCAAATGGATTTGATAGAAATTGTAACAATCATGTTATGTCATCTACATCATCAATATCTAATATACCCTTGGCTTATAATAAGCCTGGTATGATTATTGCCAGATCATCAGAATTACTTTCGAAAAATGTTGGAAACGAAGAAGATAAAGAGTTCAGATCGTGGAGCTCTTTGTGTGCCATGCCTGTTCCTAATTTTCAACCGATGTCCATAGAAGTGCATCCATTTTCAGGGTTGTTAACTAGTCAATTACAATGCATAAAGTGCAATTGGAAGGTCAGTTTTTATATGTATAGTTTACTAATCTTGTATAATGGTTAATTACATAAAATGAATAAGTTTTACTTTTTACAGTCTCCGGTTCGTTATGATAAACTTGAAACAGTTTCTCTACCCTTACCTCCATTGGGAGTACATCTTAGGAATACATATTACCATACGCTAGAAGAACTACTAACACGTTTTGTAACTAGTGAGATTGTTCACGACGTACTGTGCGATGGATGTGGAATGCGTTGTTTAGCTACTAAAACTTTAACTCTTGGTAAACTTCCTAAATGTTTGTGTTTACATATATCAAGAACTACATGGAGTCCTTCAGGAACACCAATTAAAAGAGATGATCCAGTAAAATTTCCTCAAGTACTAACGTTGGATCCTTATACATTCACAGAAACAAAGAAACGAAATGCACGGGTATATTTTATTTTATTAAATATATTTCTATATACAGGGTGAATCTCGTAAGTAGTCAGCGGATTTCATGCATTAAATAATATATTAGAATAATTTAAAAATACTTCTATTTCACTCCAGTTTGTTGCAAATCAGGTAGAAAATTTTTATTTTGCATAAAGATCCGTTGTCTACTCATAAGTTATTCGTTGCACGAAAAAATGTTTCAAACAAATGTTGCATGGTTTCCACCCTGTATGATAAAACAATGCTGGTTAGAAATGTATAAGTGTAAAAACTATTTGCAGGGGGATCCTGAAGCAACAATGTTGCTTGCTAATCGGACAACACAATTCGATAAATATAAGTATCAGTTACGTGCGGTAGTGGAACATCGTGGACCAGTTGATTCAGGGCATTTCGTCTGCTACAGACAAGGAAATAAACCAAATCAGTGGCTATACACTTCCGATAATGTAGTTGAGAACATATCTTTAATTGAAGTTTTATGTGCTACACCGTATCTTCTGTTTTACGAACGTATTAACAGCACATAAAAGTAGTTAGTAACGAATTTCAATGATTATTACAGGAAAGGAATTTGTTTTACATGAAAAATTATTCAAACATAGATTCGTATTTTGCTTTCATAGATTAATAGATCTATCTATACGTGCACCCGCAAACTATGGTACTAATGTCGAACCATACAGACTAGAAAACATAAAAACAAAATTGTGGAGATGAGTGTTACATTTTTGAAGAGTTGCAGTTCGTTTGTGGTTTCAAATTGAAAATGATTATTATCTCATTAAACAATTCTCGCATATTTCTATAGAAAAAGTTCATGAACGAATAATTTTTTATGTGAAATGAATATAATAGGAATAATAAATTCTTCAGGGATGGTGATACTGCACATTGGTGTAGACTAATATAATTATAATGGAATTGAAGAGACTGCTTGAATATTAACATAATTTCTAAAAGTTCCCATTACATAAATAAAATTGCATTAGATTATTTATTTTTTCACGTGCATCACATTCTTGAAGAAATAATGTACACCTTCCGTAATGAATTGAGTCTATGAAAAGGAGTGTAGGATAAGAAGGAAATGAGTAGGGATAGTGCAATTGACCGTTGCTGAAACCCAATCTAATTAATATGGTTTAATACTAATCGCGTATTAATAGTACAATATACAACTAATCGCACTAAACTCCAAGGCACTATTTTTTTTATGGAATGAGAGGTAGAGACTAACAGTGTTTCACTCCACTTTGACTTAATTCATTTCGGGACAACTGTAGAAGTTTTATTTATTCTTTTTATCAAGTAGTATCAGGCGCAATGACTATTAGTTGAGTATCTATAGTCATAATTAAGCATGCCGAACAGTTGCCAATATAATTTAGTTTATTAGGTCCTACATATTTTGTAAGATACACTTTACACATGTACCATACCAATGATCGATTTATTCGAATATTGAAAGTGCAATATTTACCACTATTGTCACCTATACATCTAACATATAATTTGATTGAATAACATAACTTTTCGAACATTATGAAAATTACATTAACTTTACCATTTGAAAATAATAGTAATGATGGTGTGCAGTATACGTACATTCAAAATGAATTAATCAACCGTTTAAAAAATCTCGTAATGTAGCGGTAAAAAGCAATGAAATCGTGCCAAACAAGTCCATCATTTCATATGGAGTAAGTCATTGTATATGTAGAGCTTGGAACTGTAAAATTAGAATTCAATTTTAAGTTTATACTGAAATAATACAATGTAACGAGTTATCCAATATTTATGCGAATATATATAATATCATTAAAATTGCAAATTTTAGTGAAATATTTCAAAATTGTATCGATTTATTAAAAAAATACATCTAAAAATTAAAATGTTTATAAGTTAGGAATCGTACTATTATTTACGTACTTTTTTGTAAAATTCTGTGTGACCATTTGTTTCCTTATTCAATAATATTAATGACTTTATTATATGTAGTATTTTGGTTATATACATATAGCCCTTCTGTACTCTCATCAAAAACAAATATCAAATACAATTGTGCTTTTATATAAAAATGCAATTTATATTACGACTGCGCGGGATAATAAGACTAATTTTATCTCCTGATTTCATACGTTTTGTAAAAAATATTGTAGTAGAGTGAAACAGAATGTACTGTATATATAATAACAAATTCAATCATTACAATCGTTTAAAAACGTATGTTGTACTTATAATTTCCTCTTTATACAACTTTGTTTAGAGTATAGTGAAAAATAAACTTTTGTAAATCGATTCGTCCTCTTTACCTTTTTTTCTCATTTAAATATGAAATATAGTTTTATTTCACAGTTCATTATTTGCGAACTTTCTTCGTTTCAAATAATAATTGAACAATTCAAATTTATACAAATTGTGTCTAAAGCGCCCTCAGGAGTCAGGAGGACAGTGTACATTGCATATATATATGTATATAAAGTATTGCAGACATTGCAGTTTGCAGTTAGTTTTGGCATGTTTGAGGGGTGAATGGTGTATTTGTTGAAATATTTCCGAAAGATGAAAGAAATGTTAATATTTTAAAAGGAAATAGAGTTCATATAAACTCTATTGTGATGACAACACGTGAAGTAATTCTTAAATCTGCGTTTGAATGTATTTAGAGTGAATGTGAACAAATCAAATTTTCTAGGTTATAATAATATTTATAAATTTCTGTATATAATCGAATCTCTAAAATTTATTACGTCATATTCTATTTTCCCAACACGATTGCAAACATGCCACATTTCGTTAACGACAAAGACGACATTGTACGTATAATTTCAATCTGTAATTATTTATTATAACTGTATACTATGTATATAGTATTATTATTTTGTTCATTAACAGATGCAGAACATAAATGATATCACTTCTGATTTTGCTGGCCTTAAAGTGTCAGTTTTAAAGAAAGCCTTGCTTATATCACAAAATGTAGACAGGATTACAATAGGTCCTGAATCTACAATGATCGAGAACGAAGACAAAAAATCAGAGAATATAGAAAATGAGCAGAATTCTTGTAATATTAAATCTCCTCAAAAGACTAACTACTTAAAGAACAACAAAATATCTATGCAAAGTGGTATCACATTCTCCGTTAAAAAAATTCTCTTGGAAAGCGAGTACCAGAGGAAGGAAGAAGTTCAGGTAATATAAATTCTTTCCCAATTTCGAATATATCGCTTGTGGAATATTAATTTAGCTTAACGAATAAAATAATATAAATATAAGTGTAACGATCAAATAAGATAGGCAGTGACTCCCATTAATACTTGGACGCTCTCAAAAAACCGATAACTTTTTTGATATTGGACTATACGATTTGGGCTTTCAGTCCAAATGTGAAAAGAAATTTTCCCAAAAATTGCAATTGGTTGGAATTGTATAGAAAATACTAAAAGTTGCATTTTACAAATTTTTTATGAGGGCTTTTTTATTGAAAATTTAAAAAATACGTTTTTTAGATCTGTATCAATTATATGCACTGTGGAAGTTTCATCGAAATTGGTTGATGCGGGAAAAAACGACAGACATTGAAAGATGTAAGAATCCTTAGATTTATTGCAGTAGTTAGAGGTCGAAAATTGTTAAAATTGCAATTTTTACCATCTTCAAACGTTTGTAGCTCATTGCTAAGTTTCAGAATATGTTTAATTGATACAGATCTACAATACGTGTTTTCTAAATTTTCCATATAAGCCCACATAAAAAAGTTGCGAAATACAATTTTTAGTATTTTCTCTGCAATTTCGACAACTTGCAATTTTTTCAAAACCTTTCTCACGTTGTGTAGCAAACCAATTATTCTAACTTCTCTAAAAAGTTCGAATCGTATGGTCCAATATTTAAAAAGTTACCGTCTTTTTAAGAGTGAATATTAATGGGAGTCACTGTACCAATTATAAAACTTAAGAAATATAAATTTCTACATTTAGAAAGAGATTGAGCGTCATTGGCAGCAAATGAATGAAAAGGGGAAAGCTATAAAGGAGGATATGGAAAATTCTCGGTCGCATATGGCAAAAGAACGTGAATGTAAAAGTAAAAAGAATTATGAAGACATATTAGCAGAAGAAAACCGAGCAGAGCAAGAAGAAATACGAAAACGACACGAACGACAAGAGGAAGTTGAGGAATACAGAAAAAGAATGAAAGAGAAACAAGAATTAACCAAATCAATAATAAATTTGAGAAATGTATTTAAAACTAAGTATGATACTATTTTCGTGGCTGCTCAGAGCTGTAATGATATAAAGTCTGTTTCTATTCTGTTCTCATCCTGTAGAGCAAAATTAGATGAGTTATTTCATCAAGTAGGGCTTATAGACGAAAAAATTATGGTGAGAATTAGAATTTGAAAAAATTCTGTGAAAACATATTGAAAGAATGTGAATTGATATGATTATGTGTTCTGTACAGACAGGAGATGTGGCAACAGCTGATTTAAATACTATGAAAAAAGCTGCTCAACAGATGGATGAAATATTGTGTATAGTTAAAGTAGAAATAGGTAAGAGATTAATTAGACCTGTGTGTTTTCGTACTGCAATTTTCGAAATTTTATCTTTTGTTTGATATCATTTTAGAAAGGATAAACACTGCATACCAAGGAAGTTTAGTTAATAAGGAAACCTTAAAGCAATCTCAGTTAGAACCTGAAATTTTAGAAGTACCAAAACCTAATGCTGTTCACGCTAGTACTGAGATAATTGCTTTGGAACAAGTTGACAATAGTACTATTCCAAATAGTGAAAACAACCTTGAAGATAAAGAACAGCAACAAAATGTACAAATTATACAGAATACAACTTCAAACATTCCACCAGTAACTTTACCAACTGTTCATGCTGAAGAAACAGTTGTTCCAACAAATGAACAGAATGAAAGCAAATGTGAGTTTGATAAGTACAATAATTAGAGGTGTGCGAGAACCTGAAAATCTCGGGTACCCGGTGGTCGGGAGGGATCGGGTTGTTCTCGATCCGTCCCGACCCGATATTTTCGGGTTCTCGCACACCTATAGCAATAACTCATATTTTGAATACATACATATTAAACAAATTTTTCTTATTTGTAGCTGATTTATATGAATACGTTGACAAAGAATCATTACAAATGTATGCGAATAGTAAACAATTTTTGGAAAATTATGCGAAAAGTTACGATGAATTTTTGCAATCCACAAGCACGAAAAAGTTCAGATTTGAATGCCAAAAAGCAATAAACATACCTGTAAATGCAATCTCTGGTATTAACAGACAACATTTATATGATAAATATGAAAGGTTACATAATCTTCTCATAGGACAATCTTCTCCAAACGTTAACCAATATCCTCAGGGTACAACGTTTTGTAAAAATGTATTGGCTAAAAAGATAGTTGTACGTAATTTTATACAATTCTTAAACTGTGTATGCTACACCTTTTGTGAAGGTTTTGCTGATACTTGAACGCATGTTGGTTTTACAGAGTCAAGGTGAAACACTCGTTTCAAGTAAATCCAAAATGGCGTTTCCAATTGCTGCAGTTATTGTAGCAATTTGGAATGATCATCCCGATTTTGGTGATTTTCTATTGTCACATTTTCATAATGCTTGTCCATATATTGTTCCTGTCTTTTTACCCAAAATGGAAGGGCAATCGAATGAAGATTATTACAAATCGATGGGCTATAAATATGCAGAAGATGGTACAGTGGAGAAGCACGATAAATTTTTGAAACGAATGTCCGGTTTAATGAGATTGTATGCTTCCATTACTATCACGTCACAAAGGAAAGGAGTTAATAAAACTAATCCACATGGACTTCAATATGCGTGGCGATGGTTAGCTGCTGTTTTAAATATTGGTAATTATTGCAAAAAAAACATTGTGAAAAATACAATATATATATTTTCTGACGTACACCATTGTGTTTCAGAACCACGAACGGAAATAGTCGATCTTTGTGCAACTCTTTTGTTAGATATGCTCGAAGTTGCCGGAAACGCATTGTGGACTGCATATCCACGACAATTTCAGAAACTTTTGATTTTGCTTTCGGACGAATATTATTCACGTATGCAAGCTACAGGATGCATTGGCGGTGGTCCAGTAGTGCGGTTTCAAGAATTTTTGAAAAACTGCTTAACAAAAGGTTTTATACCGCAACCTGATGGTCAGCTTTCTTCCAATTTCTGGTGATTTCGAAACGATATAAGGTGATTCATAATATTTTATTGTTCCGGGAATTGCAGTAAGGATTTGTAAAATGCTTCAGATTTATACATATATTATAAGATAGTATTGTCTAAATTATTTTTTGTCACTAACGCCAAGTTGAAGAATTTGTGTTTAAAGGGATTCTGATTAAATTGGTGAAACCATCGAGACGAAAGGACTCCTAAAAATTGTTTAATTTGACAAAGTTCGGTTAAATGAAATGAATACAAACTTAATTGGTATTAAATAGATTTATAAATACAATTTAGTACAAATAATAATATCCAATTTGTATATAAGAACCTTTTTTTGTAAAATTAGGGTGCTTAGCAATTTTGTATGCAGCATCTAGTTGCCAAATAATTTTAAACCTTTTTTTAATTTACTTAATTGGTAATGCTTTCGTATTTTTTCTTGTACAGATTGAAATTTTGATTAAAAACTTTTTATGAACGATATTGATATCTGCATTTTATTCGTGTGAGAAAATTTCTCAAAAACACTTCCTCTGTTTGTCTGGGATAAACAAATTATCTATTGCAAATGTTGTCAATGAAATTTAATAATTCATAACATCTTCTACTTGTACCGATATCAGGTGGATCAAGATTGTGCTGTCATCGATGGTAAAAATAAAAACCTAGATGCAATTAGAGATAGAGTAAAAACTAAATTTACCATAAATACGTTAGTAAATCCTAAAAACAACTACATACTTCCATAATAAAGCAATAGAAATCGCATTTTATGAAAACGATTTGTACTTTGTTAATAAGCAACCAGGGAGAATCTGCTGAGCTATTCCCTGAATTCTTGTTAATTGTTCCAAATTGTAAGCGTTTGATATCACAAATAATATTACAACCTACTGTTATTACAAATTATTTGATATATAATTTGCAGATAGTGTAACTTAGAATAATTTATATATGTATATCGAAAATTAATATTAAAAATATTGTATTTATTAAACTTTCAACTTGCGAAAAGTATAAAAGTAAAGAAATGTAGAAAAAAGTGGATGATATGATTATGTGTATCTATTATGTAATCTAGTAAAAGAAGAATAAATTTTAATAGTACGGCACACTTGTAACTACAGATTTTACATCCGTTTGATCATAAAATTCCATAGAATTCTTTGCGAAGTTTGTAACACCAAATGAAGCAAACTTGTCAAGCCATTCTTTGTCCTGATGTATATTCAGCAGATAATTTGTGATTTGTTTTATCACATCACCTGTAAATTGAACGAATAAATATCATTTATTGTATGTATGAAATATCAACACTTTCAACTTTCAACACGAAGTCAATATACCTGAAAGAGTCCTTTTCACCATGATGCGATAAGGCGGTAAAGGTCCCAAACTGGTTAAAATTTGAACCGAGTCGATACCCGGAAGTGTGTTCTTTCGGCACTTAATAACAGGCGACTCTATGATCCCAACTTCTGCTTGCTTCCCAGCTACCATCTGCAGAGCTGCAACTTGCGTCTCGGCGTCTGAAAATCGATTTCTAATGTAGATCATTTTCTTACGCATCGCAACAATCAACATATAATTGCTTTTAACCCTTTGCACTCCTTTGTCGAGTGTGACTCGACATCAGAGAAAGAAAAATGTAAACGAAACGGGTTTTTACATGTACCTATCTCGTTTTCCCTTTATAAATAAAATTGTTTAAAATAAGTAGCAGTCGAGGAACTGTCCTTTGAAGTAAATTTCAAGGTAGGGAGTTGTTGGCAATAAAATTGAAAAATAATTCGAAGTGAGAAGGGTTAATAATATACGAACCCAGCGTGTTGCCAAAGAAGGTCGGATTTTCGCCTCTACTATACAAATAATTAAATATCAATGCAGCTGCTCCAATCTGTTTCTTCCGATCAGGCAGAGAACATCGATGACCACGAAGATCTATGACGTCCTGCAGTTGAATATATACATGTAAATAAGTTTACGTTTCCGATTGTGATTTCTACTAGAATTTGATTTTTACTTCAACATGTGGGGCCCGATCGGTAGCTACGATGACGTCGGCGTAAACACACGGCGAATTATTTTTATTCAAATGATGGTGGAAACAAAAACTTGCAGGCAGAAGTTCACCGTCTTCCCATCCTTCGCTTGCTGGCAAGATAGCTAAAAAAAAACAGCACCGAAAGTGTACCAACAAATTTCCAACACTCATATAGCAGTGTCAACGTACCTATATCAACGAGATCCTTCGCAACAGGTCTATGGCTTCTAGGCTCGTACATCAGTACAACCGGTTTTTCAGTTGCAACTTCGATAGCTTCCACAAGTACTTCGAACAATTCAATTGGTAACGAAGGCACTAAATGAGTCGCCAACACAATGGGACGTACACTTAAGAGTGGCTTCGACAAAGGGGGATACTTCCGCGGAACAGCAACATTTGTTGGATGTTGTCCATCCTGTAAACCCATTATGAATTACCAATTACAAATTGTTTCTCGTGAAAATCCAAAAAAATTTCAAATCGTAAAAACAGTTGATTCATACACTGAGGTGCAAAACTATAGGGCTATCCATATTTTTAACCCTTTGCAGTCGGAGCTATTTTAACTCGAAAATTAAACATTTCTTCCGACTTACGATAATTCCATTGATATTCCAAATTGATATAATACCTCAAACAATACTTAAATGTATTTGAAACTGTTGTTTGCCCAAGGTGGTTCGGAACCCACCTTATAAAAACTGTAGGTCCCGTCGCGAAATAACCCTGAATAGGAGTTCCAAAAGCGACGTAAAATAAGGAAAAAAAAAATACTTAAATGTGTAGTAGTCGATTAGATATCAACATATTTAATAAATGTAAACAATACCTAGTGATCTTGAGTCACTACTGAAGTGCTAAGCAAGGTTAAAATTTTTGAACTGTGCATGTATAATTCAGGAAAACCAAGTGCATGATATGAGAAAGCATAATAAATAACGAAATTCGCGTATCAGAAATTGTTTAGAATTGTCTAGACATCTTGTCTGGGTCTGTGCTACAATCGAGTGGAATATGTACTGTCATTTTTGAATTGTTTATTAGCATGCTTGGCCCTTAGAATTAGTGAGAGACTGGGTACGGCTAAGTGTCTTGTTTCGAAACGAAAACAGACCAGCCGTACTCCACTCAATTACAATTGACGCATCGCAGACCCACACTCAGCGGAAAGGCGACACCAGTTTCGGGGAAAGATCCTTGAACAAGGGATCTTTGTTCAGCGTCAAACTGGTGATTCGTTCTCTGTTTATCCCTACCAAAGAAATTATCTCTTCCCGAGCTTTGCTAAGAAGTTGCAGAAGAACTAGGATTTAAAACTCTAAGATCCTTCGACGAGAATAGCACGAACCTTCTACAAGAACGTTGTGTGCACCTCAGAACGCAACGAACCTTCGTTTTAGAACAGTTCAGATTTGAACTTTGAATCGTGAACGTGTAGGGGAGACCGGTGCTAAATACAGGTGTGTGTGTAGTGTATATAGAATGTATTAACTCTATTCCAACTAGTCTAATATAAACACTATTGCAATTGATCTGGAATATTTAAAGATGTAATAGATGTACCTGGTATAAAAAATAGCAAAGTGTTCAGTTAGTTCTCGACAGTATAGTGGTTAGTATCCTCAGTCTTCCTTGAACCCTCGTCGGGGTAAGACGTGCCGAGAGAGCGGTCAACGAGTCAGGTAGCCAAGGGAAACTTCGTGAACATGCGAGAAAAGTGCCGAAAACGCGAAAGCAAAATTCACGTAACATCGCAGTGCTCGTGTAGTAGTGCTATTAATAAAATATAGAAAGTGATTGAAGAACAGAAGAATTGAGCGCGCGTAAATATAAATCTCAGCCACCCGGAATAGGATGGAAACAACGGAAATGATCTAACAACAAAGGACAACACAAAAATCACGGACGCATTGAAAAAAATAATACAATGCAAACAGCACAACTAATAAAACAACTACTCAGAGTCAATAAGAACATGAAACGGATCAACCCTACACCAAATCTTAAGGGGGTGTTCTCCTTTCCAAGGATCCAAAAATCAATTTTATTTCATTCTCTTCAAGTGTAAGTGTTCTCAGTGAGGAGCAAAATTGAAATTAACCTGTGTATTGGTTCCACACTCGCGCACCGCTAGATCCATGTATACGTAGACGAGGATTGCAAGGGTCCGGGATGCGCTGTCTCATTTCTCGATAATGCAAAGATGGGGTTTTTCAGTAGTCAAAAGCGATAGATAAGAGATCAATCTACATAGAACGCTGTGTAAGGAATAACGAAATAGCAAACGTCGAGAACGGGCAGCGTGCGGCACGACAGCGCGACGCGTACCCTTCCAGGGAAAAACCCAGAGCACAGTTGGGGGTGCAGGTAGCGAACACGCTGGCAACAAGGTGTCCTTAGAGCTTAGAACTAGAGTCTACCTGAGCGATCACTCTTCCAGTGACGCTTGGAGTGTCAAGTACTCAGAGATCATTAATAAATCGCACCCTTGGCGGACGGCTTCACCGCCAATAGTTCTAATTTAACGCCCATACCAGTCATCCTTTCATTAACGATAGATATAGCTAATAGACTATTTTCCTACAGCTGTCTCCCTCAAAAGTCCTATTTTTACGTTTACGAGGCGTAATTAGCATTAATCGGTAGCATATGTAACTGTCGAGTAATACATTTTCATAAAGCTACGATACTCCCTTTCAATGTTAGGCAATTTTACAGGTTCAATTTTGCTCCTCGCTGAGAACACTTAAGCTTGGGGAGGATGAAATAAAATTGATTTTTGGATCGTCGGAAAGGAGAATCCCGCCTTAACAAAAAATGCGCCAGGACAAAAATTACACAAGACACAACTGACATGGAAAAATTAAAAAAAGCAACGATCACCACACAGGCGCCAGAGGGAGAAACCAACATAGATACGAAAAAGTAGAACAAACAATTGTGAAGCGTCCAAAATACCGCAAGTCTTGGTGGCCTTGGCGGCGTTAATGGAGTAACAGCGACAGTTTGAAATAAGTTTGACTCTCGGAAGATATTTGACAACTTAACAAGATACAATAACGATGATGTTCGAGGTAAAAGATAAAGGTGGTTCGAGTTCGAATGATTTTCGTGATCTTCTTTTCGGTGTCGTGTCGTGTATAAGGTCAGCTCGGAATCTTTCCTTATTGGCTATACTGAAATGTGTGGGGATGACAAAATGATTTCTAATTGGTGAGTGGATGGTGCATTTTGGTCGTAGGAGTAGGGGTGCTTTGGTAGAACTATGTTTAGGCTATGGAATTAAATGGGTGCGAGAGATATGGGGAAACGATACGGAAACTGAAGTATTTGTTTATAAAGTAAGATTGCCCTGTCAATGGGTTTCGCTCACGAGGCGGTCTCGAAGTGGTGTCCGGTGACACCAAAATTCCGGGACCGTCGCGTCGCGTCGAATGTCTCGAGATATTGCAGCGGACCGTGCCTAAATAAATACATATATCTCAGGTTCGGTCTGCTTGGGACCGAAAAAATTGAAAGATTGTCACAACAACTGGAGGAAGAACGACGGAAAGATATCAAGGAAAGCCAAGGAATCTTCCATCTTTTCCAAGTGAGTACCGTAGGCCGTAGGCGGTCGGGATGAAGGACTGGTCATAAAAGCGACGATTGCGAGAACCTTGGCTCGGCCGTTACAAAGTCCTTGGCCGTGACGTTTACCAGATGCGTTGTTTTGGGGAAAAAAACTTTCTCCATGCTCTTGAGGGATACACTAAAAAGTATGAAATAATTTCCATTTAATTTATGTGAATACACACGAACTTAAATACAATACAATCTTTTCGGAGGCGGCGCAAAATTGAAAATTTTCGACGCTGGAAATTACGAAACTCCTTAAATTATTCTACATGCTTTCACACACATATTGTATATTCTCTTCCCACCTACTGATTTCCAAGTTCACCAAATCCCAATGAAATCATAATCAGCAACATCTGTCATTTGGAAAATTTTCAATTTTGTGCCGCCTCCGAAAAGATTGTATTGTATTTAAGTTCGTGTGTATTCACATAAATTAAATGGAAGTTATTTCATACTTTTTAGTACGTTTTTTCGAAGTCGGTTTAATTTTTTTTTATAAAATTTTTTTTGAAAAATATTTTTTGCAGCCATTTTTGTAATCATACACATTTGTTTATTTAAATAGTTATCCTAATAAGCCAACATTCATAACATCCTCGGTAGTATAGTGGTCAGTATCCCCAGTCTTCCTTGAACCCTCGTCGGGGTAAGACGTGCCAAGAGAGCGGTCGACTCAGGTAGTCAAGGAAATCTTGGGACAGTAAAGTGCGAGGGAAAAGTGTCGAAAACACGTGAACAAAATTCACGCTTCAGTGCAGAGCTCGTGCAAGAGCAAAGTGTTAACGCAAAATAAAAACAGAAAAACAATAAGTGCTAGTGCTGTAATTTAAAAATACAGAAAGTGATCGGAAATCAGAACAATTGAGCGCGAGAGCGCTGATCAACGAGGGGCACATGCCCTCGGATATTCATATTCAAATACAGAATACAACGACCCTGGGCAGGATGAAAATCAACCCACAACGAAATCAACCAACCTAACAACAAAGGACGGCGCAAAAATCTCGGACAAATTAAAAAAAGCAATAAAATGCAACATAACGGCTATCAGCAACATAGACGACCCGCAAACAGCACTAGTCCTCAAGCAAATGCTCAAGAACAGTAAGAACACCAAAAGGATAAATCCCACACCAAATCTTACAAAAAAAGACGCTAGGACAAAAAGCACACAAGAAGCAGCAGAAATGGGAAAAACACAGAAACCGAAGGCCTCCACACAGCCGCCAATACAGGATAAAAGCAATGAGACCAACAAAAGACATGACGAATTAATAAAAATAATAGAAAACTTAAATCGAACGATCGAGAGAATATCGCAGCAACTCGAGGAAGAGCGACGAAAAAATTCCAATGCAAATAATGGAATCTTCACCGATAGAAACCGTTACGCAGCATTGGAAGTAGATGAAGAGTTCCCCTCATTACCCGTGACAGTCACCCACAATAAACAACAGGACACAACCATCGCAGGCATAAAGAGGCCCAGGACCAGCGAGGACAACCCAGACGCACCAAAGAAGAACGAAATGGCACAACCCTCCATTCCAACTAATATCCCAGCCGGGAAACCCCAGGTACCAGCCCAACAAAAGGCAACACCGGGTGAAACAAAAACCGACAGCACTAAACCACCCCCCATTACAATCACCGACCAAGCCGCCAAGACCGTCATAAACACAATAAGAAACGCAGGTATCACAGACAATTTCGCAATAAAAAATATTGGCAGTAACAAACACATTTTACAAACACACAACCTAGTAGAATACAAGAAAATATGTATTCTACTAAAGAACAACAATATCCAATTTTTCACGTACACACCAAAGAACGAAAAATGTAAAACAGTTCTACTGAAAAACCTAGACGGCGACTTCGAACCAGAAGAAATACTAACAGATCTTACAAATCAAAAAATAGAAGGTCTAAAGTTCTTGAATATAAACAAATTTAAAACGCGTAACTCTATAAAAAGCAACAAAAACCTGCCAATATTTTTAGTCAAGCTATCACCAGATAGTAAAATCGAAAAATTAAAGAATATTAAAATTGTATTGCACTCTGTAATCACTTGGGAAAAATTAAACAAATCAGTCCAAGTGCAATGCAGAAGATGCCAAAGGATAGGGCACGCCGCGGCTAACTGCAACTTAGATTATAGATGCGTAAAGTGTTCCGAGAAACACAACCCGGGCGAATGCAAACTTCCCCCTTTAGACGATAAAAATAGAGCGGAAAACATAGACAAACCTTACTGTGTAAATTGCAGAAACTTTGGGCACCCAGCCTCATACAGAGGCTGCCCAAAGCTGATAGAAATCAAACAAAAAATAGATGCAAGGAAAGAAAACATTCAAACAGAGAAAGACAGGAAACAAAACATTCAAATCAAAACCAACTTCGTCAAGGCAGGAGTTTCATTCAGTTCGATCCTATCAAACGATTCCACAAAAGAACCAGCTCCCTTGGATCATCCAGATCAAGCACACCCACCTCCCAACAACCCGGTAAACCAACTCACACAAAACACACTACTCCAGCAAATCAAGCAAATCATAGAAGCCACGGTAAACGCACAGACATCTCGCCTTCTAACACAAATACAAGCAAATAGCGATAGAATCAACAAAATTATCGAGAATTATAAAATAGAAATATAAATGGCTGCAAACACTGGACACATTAACACTTCCGGGCTAATATCCCACCATTCCCTAAAAATATTAGAAATAAATGTTAACTCCCTGATAACAAACGAACGTAGAGCATCCCTCACAGACTTTCTTAAAAAGCACGACCCAGACGCAGTGCTGCTCTGCGAAACGAAATTAAATCATAGACACCGCGTTAGTTTTAAAAACTACACATTCCTTAGGAACGATAGGCCAAATGCCAAACAGGCTGGGGGAACAGGCATTTTAATAAAAAAGAATATGAAATTCAAGCGCATCCAACTAAGCTGTCTCGAATCCACAACTCTCGAAACAACGATAATACAAATAAAAATTCAACAAAATAACTTATTCCTAATAGCAGCATACGCCACCAGCAGTTGCAAGAAAGAGTTCATGGCAGAGCTCAAACTAATCTTCGAAAAACTAGAATTACAAAAAACAAATAACTACTTCCTAATAGCCGGTGACCTAAATGCAAAACACGCAGACTGGCACAACCCCATAGACAACAAAAGAGGAATTTCATTAAAAAATTGGCTACAGCAGAATCAAATAGAATATAAAATCACACTACTAAACACAGCAGTCCCATCTTTCCCGAAAAGTAGCGCCTTCATTGATATCTGCTTAGCAGACAGTAGAATTAAATTCCACAACCTCCCCATCCCTGGAAGATTAAAATCACATAATTACGACAGTGACCATAGAGCAGTTGAAATGACAATCTCTCTTGACAACGACGAACCCATGGAAATCGACGAACCGAACCCAACTATTAAATACAACTTCAGCAACGCTGACTGGCTCAAATTCAAAACCTGTTTAACGGAAATAGACGACACAGACATACCAAATACGAGAAACCTAACAATCGACGAAATCGACAATTACATAGAAAAACTAAATGAAAATATCAACATCGCTATAGACCGTACAATACCTCGATTCACAAACGATTACAACTCGACAGACAGATACATTACCCAAACCATAAAAAACCTCAGAAAACTAAAAAGCTCACTAATAACAAGACTAAACAGACTAACGAGATTTAACAACTACACTCCCACAAATGACTCGCAAATAGCCCTACTGAAACATGCATTGAAGAAAGTAAGATACGAAATTAAAAAGGCCTTCCATGACTCAGTAAGCAACTACTGGAAAAACAGAATATCTAAAATCGTAATACACAACCCGAAGGATTTATTCCCGGAAATAAACACAATCTTCCGCTCAAAAGAACTCGACACCATAGACACATTAAAAATCCATAGCACCAATACAGAAATTATCACGGACGCTGACGTAGACAGTGACAACATACAAACCGACGATGATGGTAATCTACAAATCCTAGACATAAACGACAAACTAAATGTCCTAGGCGTACACTTTGAAAAAGCACACATACAAAACAATCACATGGGAAAACCACAACTAACGAACATAATCCTACAGAAAGTAAAAACAATCAAATCCGAAATAGACGAAGACAGACGCAACGACAAAACGGTATGTATATTCTCCGACACGAACAGAGCCGAAAACCCAAACGGCAATACAATCCCACCAAATTTCTTCACCTCGTTCTACGAGCTAGGTTTCACATTAAAAATACTAAACAGCAAAAAGTCATCCAGCTTCGACAATATTCCCAACATCGTACTAAAACACCTACCACCTCTTTACATCTACAATTATAGCATAATATTTAATAACTGCTTAAATAGAGCATATTTCCCCACAGCGTGGAAAACGGCTAAATTAATAGCCATTAAAAAGAAAGGAAAGGACAGTAGTGACCCGGCCAGTTACCGGCCAATCAGCCTTCTGCCAAATATAAGTAAAATATTCGAAGTCACCATAAACAAATCAATAAACGCCTTCTGCACAGAAAATAACTTAATACCCGAAACACAATTCGGATTTAGATTTAAACATTCGACAGTCCACGCAATCACCAAGTTTACATCAGATATATGTTGGGCCAGAAATGCCGGTGACTGCGTCGGGGCAGTGCTTATAGACTTAGAGAAAGCTTTTGATACGGTTTGGTTGGATGGGCTGTTTTTCAAACTATCAAAAAAGAATTTTCCAATGCACCTTATCAAAATGATATGGAACACGGTGCACGATAAAAAGTTCTACGTCACCGAAGGTAACACCACCTCCTCCAAAATATTTGAGGTCAAAAACGGTTTGCAACAAGGAACCGTCAATTCCCCCATCCTCTTTAGCCTTTACATGAGTGACCTATTACAAATGTACGGCCTGAATGACGACAACAACAAAGGTGCCATAGCATATGCGGACGACCTCCTCATATATATTAACGACGACAAACCATCAAGACTAAAAACGCAACTACAGGACTTATTTAATAAAATTCAGGACTATTTCAACACATGGAGACTAAAAATAAACATAAACAAATGCGAAACAATTTTATTTAGACCATATATCTCAAACATTTCAAACGCAAACAACGACGTACGAACGCACGCAAAACACTTTCAATTACATGACAGCAAAGACAGAAACATTAAAATCCCACACAAACAAGTTGTCCGATATTTAGGCGTACATCTAGATTTTAGACTAAATTTCAACGACCATGTTAACATACAGATCAACAAAGCACAAAAAGCATTCGCGGCAAACAAACGCATATTCTACTCTAAAGAACTTAACTCCAAAGTAAAAATCCTCTGTTATAAACTCCTGATACGACCCATTATCACATACGGCATCCCCATCTGGTTCAACATTAGCGCTAGCACCATGGAAAAAATACGAGTGTTTGAACGCAAATGCCTCAGAGCCTGCCTCAGTATATATAGAACTCCGGAATCCAATTACACAAAAAAAGTAAGCAACCATAAATTATTAGACAAAGCAAAAGTTATTCGCATAGACATCTTTATGCTAAAACTAGTCAGAAATCATTGGGCAAACATTCGAAACATAGACAACAATAGCCTCATACACAGCTCCATCTACCCCAACCCGGAATACTTCGAAAAATCCAGACAAACTGGATACACACCACCAGAATCTTTTATCTATCTCGACAACACAGGACTCGTACAGAACGCTAACAACCAACCACTACTCTACCATTATAACAGAAAAAACTATAACAAGAAAATCACATACAACAGCGATATAACACTAGATGATCCGGAAATGAGATACACATACAAGCTCACGAAATATGACCTAGAAGACAATCACAGGACCAACATAAAAAGATACTGGTGGCTAAAAGATAACGCTAGCAATTAAGTGTTATCAACGTCACATGTAAATTCGCGCGCTCCAAATGTAAATGTATAGAATAAATATAAGAATGTATGTGTACACGCTGAATGATTGAATACGAGGTATATGTATATGTATGGATGTGTGTGTGTAAATATGTATATAGAATATATTCATAAATTAGATTAAGTAACGCAATTGTCATACCGAAACCAAAGCTACCAAAGCAACCTAGATGTACATACATTAAAATTAAGAAAGCATGTTACTCCTCGATAGTATAGCGGTCAGTATCCCCGCCTGTCACGCGGGAGACCGGGGTTCGACTCCCCGTCGGGGAGAATATCTTTTATCTTTTACCTTTTATTTTTTTAATTTTATCATAAATATATTTTTTTTGTTGTCCTCTCCCCCACCCCTTGCGAACGACAAAGTATAGGACCCCGCCTTCCCTATACTTAAACCCCCCCCCAAAAAAAAAACAATTTTGTTCTCTTCTTTTGTTTCAATTCTTATAACATATTTAGCAATAAGTGCAATATCTACGTGACCGGCCAGATTACGCGTACTCGATATTCGAGTCTTTAATCTTAAGTTTTCTTTCTTTATAAGTCACCTATCTCCTTTTATACGTTTAAGGAAGTATTTGTTGTTCTTATGTTAAGTTTCTTGTTTATGTATATATCTGTTATTTTTTTTTGGCTGAATAAACGTATGTTTTCAAAAAAAAAAAAAAAAGTGGTCAGTATCCCCGCCTGTCACGCGGGAGACCGGGGTTCGATTCCCCGCCGGGGAGAATGTTATTTTTTTTACTCCTTTTATCGTATATTTAAGTTTAACAAATAAGCGTTAAAGATAAAAAAAAATTTTTTTTCCTGTCCCCCCACTCTTAAACATAAAACAGACTGTACAGCTCCTGTGCTAAGCTGTATACATATCTCATAACCATAATCTAGATAAGAATATCTCATAAGAGGAACATGTGGTAGCAATAAGTGCGAAAAAGAAAAACCCTAGTGATAAAACCGTGCATGCTCCGAAATTGGAGACTTTAGTCTCATAGTTATTATATATTCTACTTGTTATACTTTTACCTTATAATTTTAATATTACTTTTTGTATTTATTTTTTACATCCTTTTATATATAATACTTTCTTAGATTACTTCATAAGCACAAGTTGTATCCAAACCTAGACTACCAAAGACTAACAATGTACCAAAAAATGTATATTAAGTAAACCGCGCATCGATATTAGACCTCTGAGTGCAATAATTAATAGTACTAGTAATAATGTAGCGTAAGCACCGGCAATATCTACCGTTAAGTACATGTAATTAGATTATATTATGATCATAGTCATTGAATACGTATACGCCCGCGGCTTATCTTAGGTGATCGAAGGGCTTTGATGAATTAGCACTGCGAGGTGCCCGCTAAGAATTTTTGCCGAAGGACCACCTTCCTGGAAGAACGAAAGGCAAAGCAAGAGTACTATATAGGACTATATTTACAAGATATGTACAAGAGTTGGGAGCGAGACTATTATTATTGCTACTACAAGTTGCGAAGAAAGATCTAAGGTGTAAACTAAACGGAGTCCAGGGTGCAGTCTGACTGGAGGACCGAGAGTTCGCAAACTTAACACTTCACACCTAGGTCCTCCCTACCTCTGTGGTGCCAAGAACAAGATTGTGGAATAGGACCGGAGGAAATACCCCCGCTGAATGCGAAAAGTGGGACAGCGGGGTATGTAATCGCCAGTTACGGGCTGTGGATAGGTTCCATGGATCCTGGGCGGTGGGGTTTTAGTGGGTATAGGCGGAGGCATTAGGCCATACAATTCCTCCAAATTTCATCCGAGGAGGAAGCCGAGTCCCACACTACCCCCTCCGACCATCATCGGAGGAGGGGGTGTGCGTAATAGCATTTCCCCACCGTCCTTAAACAAAAAAAAGGTCCTCCCTACCTCTACAGGGTTTCATCCCTACTTTTTCAGCGATTTGGGGATGGTCGAAACTTAAAACCAGGCGCTCGAAACGGGCCCAAGGATTCGCCAAAGCCGCACCTGTGGCGACCAAACCTTAGGGTTTTCCAGCCATCTGGAAACCAGACACGCTGTAGCTCCAAGCATCCAGCTGCATTGAGCCGAAGAGACGGCGATTTTAGGCGTTTAAAGGAGCTTTTACGGCGGGCCTCCGCGGCCCGGGCCGCGGAGGCCTTTTCTCGTAAATTTTCACGCTGTGCGTGGCAGAAAAAAAAGGTCTCGTCTCTTCACGGTTCGTTTAGGTAAACATTAGCTTCCCTCTAAGGCGGTAGGATACCTTCATTTTGTAAGTAACCGTGAAGAGACGAGACCTTTTTTTCTGCCACGCACAGCGAGGAACAGCGGGCCTGTCGACCCGCACGAAAATTTACGAGAAAAGGCCTCCGCGGCCCGGGCCCTTTATGGCGAGGGACTGTATCGAAGGTACTCAGGTACGGACGGCAGTGCCATGAAACTAAGTGGGCGACGACAGTCTTTAGTCTTAAGTTTCTATTTTATAAGTCATGTTCTCCTTTGTACGTTTAAGGAAATTCTTCTTCTTTTAGTGTTTAGTTTGTTACATTATATCTCTTATATTTTTGGGGGTGGGCGGGATCTTTTTGTATTCCGTAAGGGAACAAATATATGTATACGTATACATACATGCTATTATGTAAATTGAACTTACCGATTGTTTGACGATTGGGGTCATTTTGCATTTCGGTGATTTGGTTTGATTCGTACCAGCATCATCAGCCACTTTCTTCACTAATGTGTCTTCCATTTTTCGTTTAGATCTCTCCGCTTCGACGGCTTTCGGTTTCACATTTTCGGTTTTGGGTTTCTCCAGTTTACAACATGAGATGTTCTGATTTTGTTGTTGTATTTTATCTACAGCCTTGTTCTTTGTTTCATTCTTTTCGAGCTCGATCTGATGCTCATGATTAACAGCAACGTTCTTTAACTTTTCCGCGGTTAAAATATTCTGTTTCAAATCAGTGCGCGTTTCAGTTTGAATTAGCTTATCCGCCGGTGCGTCTTTCGTCGGTAGTGACATTTTGTTATTAATTTTTTCCATTCTCAGAAGTGTGTCTAAACAGTAAAAAATTAAAACATAAAATAAAACTCGTAAACAATATCCTGTAAGATCATGTTTAATTTTTTAAATGTTCGAACCAATACGTTCTGATTGTAATAACAAATAGCCTGTACGCAATTTATCTAGAAAAAAATAGATCAAATACGAAAGTACAAAGACATTGCAAGAATTTAAGGATATTGTTATATTATTTTCGACGTATCAAAATTATTGAAAGGGGAAAAATATCTTCATGGAACATCTGCTTCTTACAGTTAGCTTATTGTTAGACAAGTTTCGTTTTGCATAACGACCCGGAATCTAATAATAAGAGTTTGGAGAATATTCTTCCTAAGTGATACTTGATTATTCAATCATTCTCGTGCTAATTACACCCATAAAAATGGCGATGGAATCTGTACCATTTTGCTTATCGTTTCCAATTACGAGAATCGTCTAGACACGATAAGACTAAGATTAATCAAAACGCTTTATTTGGATTTGAGGACACGAAAATTAGTCATAGCATACATAAGGTCGTATGCATTATCTTAGACAATATTCTATTCCGAAAATACAGTGAGTCATAGCTCACAATATTCACTGATCTATTTTAGCATATCTCTACTGTAAATAGTAATGTTTAGACAATGCTGTACTACGAGTTTATAAATGTAAATCCAATATCTGCTAAGATAAATGTTTGAAGTGAAGATAACAAAGCCGTTATAACGTATAACGATTAATCAATTTTAGGAAGCAACTGCAGCAACTATTGAATTGAACACAATAATAACTATTGCAGAGCTATCCTAAAAGTGGAATTGTCATTCTACAATTCCTCATATTCTAGTGCTAATTAGTAATAATTCAGATAAAGATCGGTAACTTGTGGCACAATCGAGTGTGAGGTGATTCTACATAAAACAATAATTCGAAAATGTAGAATGAAATTTTTTCGTATGATGGTTTGTTTTTGAGAAAGTTGACATTGAAATTGCGTCAGGTTCGCGCGTTAAACATTTGTAAGTAGAATCGGTAGATCATGAACAGACGCATCGTCGAATTTCCAAACTCTATTTTCTGGAGAACATTTATTTATGTAGAATATTGTAGAATCACCCCTTTCTCGATTGTATCATCAGTTACCGATCATCCTGTATAAATAATAAGTCACTGTGAAGAAATTATTTTCTTGAAATATTGAGAAATTCAAAAGTTTCGTGAATTAAATAAGACGAGTATTGTGGGTCTGAACGATCCGTCATTTCAGGATTGAAAGTAAATTGTATCTCACTGTTGGTGGTAAGTTATGTTTTTTCTTATTTCAAGACGTAGATATAACATTGTTTCTCACTTGTTGTCATGCTTGTGTTTCTTCTTATCAACAGGCAATTGTTGCATGGACTGTGCCAGTGTTATATGTATTATTCACGTGCTAATGTCAATGAAATATAGTGGGAGTCAATTATTGGGACAATAATAATTAACAAGCACATGTAGCTCCTACCGAAGAAGTTTGTGATAAATTATGTCCGTGTACTTATGGTTTGTGTACGCTATAAATATAACCAATTAAACATGTATAAACATTTACCATTTTGTTTACCAGAACAGACGTTACAAAATGTGAATTTAAATCTTAAGGATTGCAAGATTTTTTAAAAAAGGGATTAACAGGTGACGAAAGATGACTTGAAACAGTTTTAATAAATAAAAGGAGTGAATAAACAAGGGGCTTTAAACAGTTTTAATCAATAAAAGTTTCAGTAGAGCATGAAAGAAATCGTGTGTTAATTTCGAACGATATTGCAAAGGATGTTTTCTATTTTGTATTTCTCAGTGATGAGATTTTAAACAGCTTATTATTGTATACAACATTTCATACGTTATCATTAACCTTATTCGGTGTGGCTAAGATATCGGCCTCTTTCTCACACGCATGCTTCTGAATTAGATTAAGATTAAATTTAATACCGTTGAATAATGTATCGACAATTGTAATAGAATCTCTTTCATAACAAGATGTACCTATATGTATATATATGTGTAGTATGTTATATTATGTATTAAATAAAAATTCTCTGCATCATTTGCAAGAGGGACAGGAATCAAATAAATTCTTTCATTCATTCTTTAATAATATTAACAAATTGCAAATAGTACCTATGTCGATATTATGCAATTATTTCAATTTTTCTTCTGTTTAAAATGTTACCATTTTGCCATAAATGCATACAATCCGTAGTTTAATTGTGAATATTCATAGGTGACAATGGACATTTTTATTTCAGTTTCCTAACGAGTTCATAGTTTATTAAACAGATATAGTTACGTAAGCTACCGAAGCAGGTAAATATTAGATAAGAAACACATTCTATTTTCTAGTATGTTTAACGTATAGTAAATACCAATCACAAAGAAATAAACATTCAAACTGTCCGACTATATAATAATATATAATTTTTAGTGTAGTGTGTAAAATATAATTTATTTTAAAATTAAATATTACAAGTACGTCTATATGTATACATACACATATAATATTACTACGAAATAGTTGTAATGTAAAGCATTCTTAATTATCACACTGTAGATCTCTGCGTAAAATAAAATAATTGCTAGGGAATGAGAAAAAGTTATTAATTCATTTTTATAAATAAAACATGATTTCTTCCTTTAACAATTTGAATAAGTTCACGGAGTGTTTGTCATTCTTCAATTTTTTTGGATGTTTTTGTGGTTCTTATATCCATAAATGATCCGTTATTTTCAGAATAATATTGAAACACTGACTACATTTCATTCAATTTCGATAATCACGACTGTTAAACGCATTCCACCGTATTTCGATCGATAATCCAATTCATGCTACACCCGCATACTCGTCCACAACGCCGAGGAAGAATGACACGAATCCCTATTGTCACTTGTCGAACAGTAAACGGTAAACATCAAGATCGTGACCGTAAATGGTTTTTTGCAGGTGGTTTCGTTAACCTCGACAATATTCACTTGGTGGTGCAGATAACACGAGTCCTTTGTGCCTCGACTGCAGTAAGAGCAAGCGAAATTTTAACTTACTTTTGTGCAGAGTGTCACTGTTCCAATGAGGCACCAACGCCGGTGTGCGAACAGCTGTCGGAGATGTGAATCGTCTTACAGACGACTAATGAATAACCATATTATCAGTTCGAACGAGAGGTACATATATCTGACGAGTGGTCGAGTCCGTTCGCATTTGCGAATAATCTTCAGTCGGCTGCCGCGTGATGGCCGCGTGTTCCAACGGAACGGTGTTATTCCATTTCTGTGCAGATTTCAGCGGTATCGGTTGTTGGATGGGAATTAACCCTCGGACAACGGACGGTTTTTATAGCTATATAATTGGCAATGCTTAGGACCGTTCACAGCTCCAATAAATAATTTTTAAAAATTTACTTTTCATGATATTTCGTGTAGACACATTAGTCTTTCCGATATCCTCAATGAAACAGCTATTCAGTTAGTGTAATTGCCACAAATTGAGTATGACAATTTGGATGTTTCCTCATCGGAGGTTTAAATCGCACACTAGCACCGACCAAATACTGTTAAAGACTGTTAGCCTTACGGGAGACGTGTCACTCAAATGGGAACAGAAATTTATTGGAAGACAGTATTTTTGACATATGATTTTGACGTTTATTTCTGACATACTATTCCGAGTAGTAAAGAGCTTAAGAGAGAATCACATTTTTATTGAAATAGATATTTCAAACCACGATTAAAAGATACAAAAATTATTTGTAAAAATTAAAATTTTTGGGAGGTCACGATGTCCCGTAAGGCTGGCAGTCTTTAATAATATGTCGTCCGTGGTTGTGTCCCCTCTCTTTCTCCCGGGTATTTCACGAATGAAATTTATTAATTATGACATAATAAAAACGATTCTCAGTACACCGCACGCGCTTCTTGTATTTTTGAATCGCGATGGTAGCGTTGTCCATAGACAACACAAATCCCGAACCTTTCGAGCCTTTTTTAAAAGTATTTTCATGAATCATTTTTAAAAATAAAGTGTTATAAACTGTTTTCTCAGAATCTAATAAAGACATCGACTCTCTCTCTCTCTCTCTCTCTTCACTTATTCCTCGGTTTGTAGCTGTAGCATAGATGTGTACTATTTTTTTGTGACAGCGTCGACCGTGCTGAACGTAGAAAAGGACGGCGCATGTAAACACGGACCGCGCGGCCGAAAACTTGCTGCGTACCGTCAATTAAACCACTAAATACAGTTGAAATTATATCGTGTTTTTTTACTGCATCGTGATTTTACTGTACCTCTCATTAAATTAAATGGTATTTAGGTACTTGGACCTTTCTTTTTTATTGCGCATAGTTACAGAGTTTATTGACGGTATAAGGTATATACATAGTGTGTTTTCGGCCGTGCCGATCTCATTTCGGGGGTAACCGCCGATCATCGGCAACAGTCGCCGATCTTCGGTGACCATACTCCGTGTCGGTGACACTTGATCGCAAGGACCGTAAGGACCGCGGGTTCATTAGAATCACGATAGTCAAAGTGAACGTATGTATTTACGTTTTATACGAGCCACCCTCCTGACATTGTCACCTGCGTCTTTCGTGACCCAGGCGCAGAAAATATACGACGCAATGCAGGGACCGTTAAATGGTGAGTATTAATTTAAATCTATTCTCGAATCGTGTTGCCTTCTCGCGTTAATTTACTCTTCTGTCGTGACAATCATTTGTATTCGAATTCGTGTCATGCGATAGGAATCAAAGTTATTTAATTTCCGTTAAAATTAATTTTGATTTTCTATTAAAATTGAATTATTTATTTATTATTATTAATTCTGATTTAGGTCCTCTGACTGTTTGTGAATTGATATTAATCAATTTGTTCTTTCTGTTACAGATTCCGTGGGAAAAATATCCATGAATCGAAAGATCACATAGATAGGCAAGATCGATATTACTCGATGCTTTCGATAATCGAAAGCGCGGAGTATCGTCATGGCGTTCTTTTTCCAAGCAGGAGAGGACGTGAGCGTAAGTACAATTAATAAATATTTAACTGTAATTATTTATTTCCTATCGAGATTAAATGAATTTATTCTTTCTGTTACATAGCCCAAAGAGTATAAAATATTTTGAGCCTGTTTATCTGGATACCTAACACCTAATGCTGCCTACCTTGACGACCAAAGACGACATCGATAGCTGAGATCGAGGGCAACTTGTCGTGCTTTCTTCAAGGGGAGAGAATGTAAGTACCAAAATATCTTCACAGTTAAAATTTATTATTCAACGTTTTCTTTTAAATGAATGAAAAATGGTACAGATTGCACAAGCTGAATAAATTTTCCATACTATATTATATTGATAACTTCCCACCCCTTTGCTATGTTTATTTCGACAATTACTTAAATAGATTCACACATTCTATCCCGATGGAATTATACGAATAAATTTTTTAATATCTTGTTTCCTTTTTTGATTCCAGGACTCTAACGCAGTTTTCTCTTCCCCCAACAAGTAGTGAGTGAACAAACAACTGATAATTTATTACTAGATTTAATTAGTGGTTAATTTTGACGAGTACAGTGACCGTGGAAAACGCCAGGCGTTCCGCGGGTAGTAATCTGTTTCCTAGCTAGGTAGGGTCTTTTTGTACGTCGCGGTTTTTTTTATAAATATAATAATTTCAATAATAGAGTCTTCTATTTGAGAAAAGATAAAAATCTTTCGTTATTTGGAACGCAATCACCTGAGTCAATTTTGTATCATCAAGATAATTGTTCGCGTTTCAAAATTATTTCGAATTGCCAGTGGCGGCTCAAGTCAACTGGAGGCCCCAAGCAGTAAAAATTTAGGGGCCCTCAAACTCAAGTTAGAAATAGAAGTTGCAAGAAAATTCTCATAAACTTGTTAACAAAAAAGAAAAGTTAAAATTCGGGGCCCTATGGTATTCCGGGGCCCCACGCGGCCGCTTAGTCCGCTTACCGTTACATCCGCCACTGAGAGTTGCTTGGAAACATTAAATACCACGTACACAAAGACGATTCGCGATGGACGGATAGATGGTCATATGTAGTACATTGATCGGAATAAATGGTAATCTGATGGGACAATATCTCCCTCTGACGAAGATGGCGGGTGTGGTAGCACATTCCAACCAAGCAGTTCCAACGGTTCCTTGACTAGTTTTGCTGCCCTAGCATTGTCATATTGAAGAATCACTTTGTCATGTCTTTTGGCATATTCTGGCCGTATTTTTTTCGATGGTCGACTTAAATTGATTCTCAATAACGATTACCAGTGATGGTTTCTGACAATTTCTTATGTGTCCGACTTGGATCATCATCGAGTAATGCTTCCAATTCTTGCTGTTCACACGTTCGGATGTCATGTGTGCTATCATATACATGCTATAGACCAGGGGTGGCCAACCTTTTACATACCATGCGTCAATTTCTTTCGCATACAAGTTCAGATGCGCCATACAACTCTAGCACTTTTTCTAGCCTATTACGTTCATTGTTGGTTTTGGAAAATGCAATAGGGGTAGAATCTGCTTCGCTTAGGGGTGGAAAAGGGATAATTCAATCACGAAACTAAATTAATAATTAATTTACGCCAGATCAAAAGACACACGTTTATTGGAGCACCGATATGCAATAGTGATAGACTGCGAATTTATGCATTTATGACAAAAATGAGCTGTAATACAAAACAAGAAAACGATTAAAAAAGTTAAACAATGCCAATATACTATTTTTAAAATATAAAAATCATTAATGAGGAAAATACATTTTTACTTAGCTCCTATAGCTTGTAATTGATGTATGAAAATTTTATTTTGCATAAAGATGCGCAATCTAGTGATAAATGATCTTTTCGACTACAACTGATGAGTAAGAAGAGAGCACTCAGATGTTGAAAGTACAAAGATAGATTCAGCTATGACGGCTACTTCAAAAGAACAAGTAACCGCAAAGGATGCAATGCGCCATTTGTAATCATCCAATGCGCCACATGTTGGTCACCCCTGCTATAGACAGAAACTTATTCAAATATCTAATATTATCAATGAAAACGTTTATCTCCGACGTATTCAGAGAGTTTTGCAAACGGACGAAAGTCCCACCGACCCATGGGTATTTAATTATGGCCGGTGAAGACCTCATCCGGGCGCACCACTCATCATAAGTTATCCTTGGATCATCAGCTATCCTTGGATCATCAGCTTGTAATTTCATTTGAACTCCTCGATGAAAACTTCTAATGTCTAAAACTCGTCTCTGAAAAGCACATAATAATGTGGAATCTTTTGATCGCACAGTACCCTTGTAGCGCAAAAAGATATTTAAAAGATCAAAGAAAAGATGGCGGGTTTAACACTGTTTTCCGATTCTACAAGTCTCTCGTTCATACCTCGTTCAACCACACTCTAACAAGAGTTGGGCAAAATTTCATTCGGACAAGATGTAAATAAAATTTTATTCAAATTTAAATTTTATCCAAATAAAAATTGATTCGCGTAAATTACGTAAAACAAAAACGGTCACCAAAATTATTCGCACAATTCGAATAATTTTGCAATCGATATTCGAATAAAGTATTCGAATAAATAATGATGAATTCGATTAAAGAGAGAGACTAACTCGTTACGAATAATGAATAATTATTTTACACAAGCATCCGGATTATTTAGACTCATCATCAAAGTTTTGATACATTTATCTTGAAACAGCACTGTCTACATGAATCACTGCTTATCTACACAAAGTTCATCATTTATATATTATCTCTAAATTTTGCCAAATAAATATTAACATTGTCGCAATATATGTACCGGTGGTTATTCGATAGATGTTTCAAAATCTATGATTCACAGCTAAAGATTTTTGTGCGAACATTTTAATAATGTGCCAGTGGATCATCTTGAGTTTGGAATTTTGGAATTATGATTTACAAAAAGATTGTTAGGTTTTTGTTTTTATAGTACGATCACTGAGATGATTGTTAATAGACTTCTGTCGTATAAAGTCTTAACAACGTTTCTTGAAACCATTTTCATTATCGATAATGTAATTACATGCAAGTATAATAATCGTTATCGTGGACACATTAACTGGCGAATTCGGGCGTTACGTAAATTCGGGAATAGTTGATCCAACCAGAGAACACCGTTTTATCATATCACTATGGTTCATAGAAAAAGTCACAGAAATTACCAATGGACTTTTGCGTGTTTCTCTATTTTTCGACAGAAAACTTTTCCACTAACAATAAGATTAAAAAGTTATTCAACTTTAGACGACAGTAATGCAGCGTAATTAGTTTGTCTTTCAAGTATCAATATCAATGTCCTGGAGGAAAAGTAATATAGCGATACTGAAAATGAAAAATCTCATCTGATTTTATGTAATGTTAAATCTGCGATGAATTCAGGTTTTAAGATTTATTGCCAAATAATTTTTTCGTCCGCATGCTTATTCAAATTATAAATTGTTCAATTCAATTGTGACAATAATATCACGTTGATTAATTCAGTGATTAATGTATTGTAATGAATAGACTGCAGATTTGAATAAAACTGCGTGTATTATAATTATGTAGAGACATAATTTTGGAGTATTGTTACATTATCTTGGATTTATTAAAATCATTGAAAGAAGGGATACATTTTTATACAGAAGTTAAATAATTGACTTAGACAATTTTCATTTTTACATTAATTAGAAAATTAACTTCCTATCCCCAGGAGACCGTATTTGAATAAAAAAAAATGATTCTATTCTACATGTGTGTTTTATACAATTATGATAATTAGGTAACAGTTAATTAGTTTGATTTAATGTAATTTATTTAACCTGTATTGATTGAAACTTGATCGATATTGTGGAAAATGAAGTTTCGTGGGGAAAAAATTACATAGAATCACTCATTTGAATTGCATAACGTTTTCGATACACCCTGTAGTTTGGAGCTAATAATAACCATTACAGACGCAATGATTGGTGAGTAAACAAAACGAAGAGAAATATAAAAAGATACAAGACGCCCAGCATCGCGTCATAATGTGAGGCCGAGTATAGACGACTGTTTCCATTTTTATTAATTCCTCCAAAACAAGTTAATGTTGATTTCTGAATGACAATTTTCAACTAATTTCTTACCTTCAAAACTGTACCGCGTATCAAACAATATTAAATGTAATAGGGATTCTTTGAATTAAGTAGCCTGATAGAAACCGTAATTTGTAATAAAAAACTCAAACGTTTATAATAAATAGTTTGATATAATTCGACAAAAATCAAAATTTGTTCCTTAAAGTCTACAATTATTTGGACACAAAAAAGAATTTAAACTATAAATGAATGCAAAACGAAATTTACAAATTCATGAATTTATTTAATTAGTTTTGCTGTGTGTATATGGTACTCTATTTTCAATAGAGATGAACATCAAATATAAATATAATTTAATTGAATCATTACATGCTTCAAGTACATGATAAATAGATTGCGGATTTTTATGCATTTATGAAGAAATTACTGTAAAAGATTAGAAAAATTTAAAAATATTGTGATGTTGTTTGTAATGCAACAAAATCATTAAAATCAATTTTAATTTATTCATTTTGCATGAAGATCCACAGTCGAATGGTATAAAGTACTTGAAGGCCCACTGAAGTGTTAATGAATATTCCAAAAATGCAGCATGTTCGACGACAATTTTTCCTCGAGTTTACCTGCAGCACTAATCTGTGACATAGAAATGGACTTCGTGGTATTCGTGTTTGCTTATAAACGGTCCTCTAAAACGGCATGGTAGAGTAAAGGTGTCAAGTACAGTGGGAGATAATACGTTCGTAACCCGAGCACGAGTAGGATATGCGAGCAGCCGAAGTAGTATGTGTCGACAGAAGCAATTGGCACTAGTTTCGATTACGTGGAAACTCTCTATGGATTTCCGTCAATCGAACGGTTCCGTTTGGTATCCATGCGATCTATGTGGCTCGTTGCATTGGTTAGAATTTAGAACATCATCGCTTACGGTCGGGAACAAGTGTACCGGAGAAAACGCATGGTTCTGAATAACGTCAGCGAAAAGATCAGAATTAGGTGCTGACGCAGACTTCATTGAAACAAATGTTCACGCTAAACCTGGCGCGTTATGATAATAACTACACCAAATCGGTATTGACAGTGCACGTTCCAACGCTACACTTCGTCGCAGTAGCGTCACCGATTACTATTTAGACAGCGGATCTTTATGCAAAGTAAAAATTGTCTACCTGACAATTACAACAAACTGGAGTGAAATAGAAATTTGCATTCTTAATATGGTTAATAGGCGGAAAAGAATATAACAATATTTTTAAGAAGTCGGAAGAAATTGGTGATACTGTTATATTGTTATTAACTTATTAAAATTAGAAATATATTTGACCACTGTTTCTTGTCATTGATTTAGGATATTTGTGTTTTTATCATCAAGTTAATGAAATAAGAAAAGAAGTCAACCTTTATTTGATCCCTGTTTCTTATAATTGATATAACAGAATGCTTTTATTTTGCATTATCAAGTTAATAAAATTGTTCAGCGCAGAAATCAATTTTTATTCGATCCCTGTTTCTTGTCGTTGGTGAAGAATATTTTTATCAAGTTAATCAAGTTGTTCAGCGCAGAAATCAATTTTCATTTGATCCCTGATTCTTATAATTGATGTGGGACATTTTTATTTTGCGTTATCATCAAGTTAATAAAATTGTTAATTACCTGAAGATGCACAGACACGGTCTTTTGAACCAACTTTTAGCAGCTCTCTTGAATCGTAGCAGCGTATCGGATCGCAGAAAATTAGATCGGAATCGTTAACGAGATACTTATTGTTAGCTTGCTGGCAGAGTGATGCGGATTTATCCACGTGTGTCTGAGGTGTCAGGCGGCAGCGACGAAAAACGGAAAATCTTCCAGTTTCTTCAGGTAGCTAATCTTCCGGGCAACGGTCACACATGAATTATCTCAGGAACAAGGCCGATTAAATCACAGGAAACGTTAGGCGTTTGAAATAATTTTACGCGAGTGATAGCGGCGAGTATAGCGCAAGTCGAGTGCTGGTAACCGGGTCACTGTCATTCCCTACGGATAATTTGTAAGAAGGAAGTCGCGAGCGGATGGAATAGCTTCATTCCTAGCACAGTTGACATACCGGCCGCGAAGTCGACGTTGCGAGGCGCTGGAAAGAACTGACCGACGAGGAGAGGAACGAAACAAGTTCCTGTTATTCCTTCCTCTTCTTGAGTCCACCGTCGCCTTCTCTTGCCTCGCCAACGTCATCGTGCATGATCATAGTCATGTTCGTCATCTGACTTGCTGCCGCGTCTGACGTCACCCGCTCCGAGCACGAGCTGGCTGTCAGTAGCGTGGCATCCTGAAGATCTTGCTAACGCAGTGGGCCGTTTTTGTAAAAGCGGTGGGATCAATTCGGAAATTTTCATGTCATTAAATTAAGATTTTATATAATGTTCTTGAATTTTTCAAAGTTTTTACTGTTTTATATTTCATCCAACCAACTTTTTTCATAAATTCATAAAGATCCCAGGCTACTGATGAATATCAAGAGTATTACATCTAATGTATCATCATTGTTATGCATCAATATGTATAAATAGTAAACAATAGACATAGAACGGAGCACATATATTACAATTTTTTCTTAAAATTAATCTGTAAAAGTTTTTGGGAATTGATAAAGAACTGAATAATGTCTGATTTTTAGAGTTTGTATTTTAAGAGAGAAATGGCCTAAGCCTCTAACAACGTACGTTCACATCACTGATGAGTGATGATGGTAAGGCTATTCTCAACATACGCGTCATTATTACTGAATCGCATACTATTACACTAGTGATTGTTCAAACAGATATGATTCATCTATGCACTAAACGTACACTCATTTTTCCAAAAATAATTCATCGAACTCCATGTTTTAATGGAGAATTCAGAATTCAAATATTCCCTTTTCAATGTTACGTTATTTTATACAATATAACAATGCTTGTTTTGATGTGACTTTTTAATAAGACTATTTTGTCTGTTTATTGATGAGACAAGATTTGTAATTTGTCTGCATAGTCATTAAATTGAAAACAGTGTTGAAAATGTTGAGAATTAAGGGAATAATAATTAATTTCAAAGAAGTACTAAAATTATTATGTATGTAATAAAAAGGTGTCATGTTTCTTAATGCTCATCAACAATTAGGTATCATATTATAGAATATTGTGGACAATAGCGCCAGATTTTTTCAATACTTTCCTCCGCCAAGATTAAAGGATTGTTTAGTATATTATCACCATTAACAATTCATTGTTCTGCCTATTAATTCATAATGTTTTTGAGAAGTAAGAGTTGCATTTCTCAGCTAGCTTGCTTCGATGCAATATTGAACTTGCAAATAACAATATTACATTACTCGCAAATCACTACTGTTAGTGATTAGTAGTCCGCGAATTTTATGCATTGGTAGCAAAAATATATGCGAAAAATAGGCAGTAAAAACATCAGAATTTACGAGCTATATTGTTTACAATTCATTAAACTTGTTATATAAAAGAAGGAGAGTTCTAAATAGCTTCTGTTTCGTACAGTTGATGTAGAACATTTTGTATTATGCATAAAGATCTTTAGCCTAGTGATTAGTGTCTGAACGATACAGTAATTGCTATTTAGCACGGTGCTGGTTCTAAAGAAGACTTTCTGTAATTTGTGACTAGGTCATTGTATTCTTTTACTAGTTTACCCATTGTGGTTTCTTTTCTTCATTTGGTTCTTTTTGCTGAATCGTATCTCATTGCTGAACACTTCCGGAGAAACGGATAAAAATTAGATCTCCTAATCGTACACTCGAAATATTTTATTAACTATCCACAATTTTTTCGAAGCAAATGCGAATATTTTAGCAGATTGTATTGTAAGTAGTCTTAGAATTTTAATCAATTCTATATATTCGTGCAACAAGAGGAAATACCTATACGAGGAAAGGAAATGTAGACATTAAACTAATCTCTACTTATTTCAAATACATTAATATTTACATTAATATTAATCAAATTAGTAGCTACATTGATGGTGCTGTACTGTAGGTTGTTAGGTTGTATGAAAATGTGTTTTATTTACAAATCAGTTAACGATTTACAAGATCGTTAGTTCAAAAATCATAATTTTTTGTCTAGTGGTAACTAGACTGCGGATCTTTCTGTATTTATGAAGAAATTGGCTGGGTGACAAATAAAACAGTAAAAGATTTAAAAAATTCAAGCATGTTGTGTTTTGTTGCTTTTAACATAACAAAGTCGGTAAGGGATGAAATCAATGTTTATGTTATTCCTGATTACCACAATCAATGTAAAACATTTCTATTTTGTATGAAGATCCGCAGTCTAGTGATAACTATGTACATATATTGTTAGACAGCGGATTTTAAGCATTTTCGACGAAAATGGGTAATTTAAAACAGTATAAAAACATTACTGTAATTTAAAAATACTGTTACATTATTTCCGACCTATTAAACATATCAAGAAATACAATCAATTTCTAGTTCACTCCAGTTTGTTGGAGTTCAGGTAGAAAATGTTTATTTTGCATAAAAATCGGCTGTCTATACTGGGTGTCCCGCGTAACTGAAAAGTATGTTGGGAACGAAATTGATTGGACTAAAAAGATTCAACAACGCAATTTGTTCATGAAAAATGAAGGTTGCCTTCTTTTAAATGGCACTACATATTTCGCATAATATTATCGCTTATGCTAAGACGAGTTCAACGACCTAGTATACTATGACCTTGACACGACCTTAACAGTAAGGCAGGCTTAACAGAAGAATCTTAAATGCGCATTTGTGTATACGGGTGGGGGATGTAACCGATTCCTGGATTGTGTCCGGTCGTCTAGTTATCGGACAGGCCGAACACTCGTATCAAAACGTGTGACGGCGCGTCGCGTGGTTCGCGATGGTATTCCGGTCGATGCTGGCAACTCTGTCGGATCGGTTAACCTGGCCCAGATACTAAGCCGGAACTACCGGAGGAATCAATGACCTTGGCACGAGTAATGCCAGGACACGCGTCTGCGAGGAAGAAAGTTTCATTTGCATTTGTTGCGCCGCGAAGCGGAATTGAGAATTCCGTGTCCGCAACCAGACTTGACCGATTCTCGTTCGGAACAGGAGTAACGACGAATGTCGTTGAATAATTACCGTAAACCGACTCCCATTATGCTAAGCTGCACAAAGTTCGACCCCGAAAGCTGCTTCACCGCTCATCCGGAGCTAAATCAATCTTTTCATCTGCAAAAATCCATATTGTTGTAACAAGGACCCGTAATCGAGGTCCTGTAAATGTTCATCTGTCTCGAGTAAAAAAGTAGATGCATTTTTCGGACATTGGGTAAACATATTTGAAAACTTGTACAGCAGCATTGATGTGGAATAATTATTATCAAATTGTTTCTATTATTAAATAACGTCACTTCTTCATCAGCTTCTTTCGGGTGTTTTACATTTTCTTTATAGTTCTATAGGAACATTTAATGTTAAACATTTTAATGTTGAAAAAACATACTCGCCAGATTAAGACTCGTGTCCCCACTGTACCTTCCCCTTCTACGACGCTATTCCCGCACGCTTCCGCCGCGGCCCAGTCACGTGGCCAGCCCGGTACTGGCAGAGAGACTTTGCCCCCTCAATTCGTGCTCCCTCCCCTCATCTGGCGACTCTGATACTACTTGATATATTAATTCCAATAAAATTAATAGAATGAATGCCTAATTACTTTCTCCACTTTCAGCAGTTTCTTGCAGCTCTATTGCAGAAATGTGGAAGTTCAAACAAAAATTTGTTTAAAAGAAAAGATTTATTTCGACTTCTGGTACAAATAACTTGTAATTTAAACTGGCTGCTAAAAGGTTAGAATTTAAACGGTACGTTTCTAATTCCGGATTACAATGCACCCAACTCCCGTTGGGTTATATCGACCAATCACGTACGCGTAGCAACACGCCACCAAGGAGATCCGCGACTGCTTTGTTGGTGCTGACAGTAATTTCAAAGATACAAGGTGGAGCAGCAATAATTTTGCAGGGAACACTAAAGAAAAACAATGTTGAAAATCGCAAGTACCACGGGATTAATGGAGGCGCGTACTCGGCCGGTGGATCGTCCTAAAATTAAGGTATCTTCCAAATATTATTTAAAACAATAAAACAATTTATTCTACATGTGTGCTATCAGTAGACAGCGGATCTTTATGCAAAATAAAAATATTCTGCGTCGATTGTGAGAAGCAGTAGTTTAAATAAAAATTCATTTTATCCCTTAATAGTCTTTTCACGTTGAAAACAACATAACAATATTCTTAGATTGTGTATATCTTTCACTGTTTTATATTACAACCAGTTCATGTCTTCATAAATGCATAAAGATCCGCAGTCTACTCATTAGACACACCTTGTAGGTAAATACATACAGTTGATCCATAGAGTGTATTCGAAATCTTCACAAGGCGAGGGGTTAATATAATTCATGATATTCACCTTGTTGATCTAAGGATTTTTCAATTTGGAACATTTTCTAAGATGCAAGACTAGATAAATAAAATTACCGCAATAGACATTTTGTCGCTGTCGCCGTGAATACAATATAGTCCATAGCACTTTGAATACAATGCATAGTAATGTGAAAAAGTTACTGGCTGGATTAAGAAAATTTAAAAGCGAAAGGCGATAGTGAATATGACGAATTAAGTCGTCATCCCCGGTTAGAAAATTAAAATGTTTATCCTGGAAATAGCTTAAACATTAACGAATTAATTAACAGTATAGCGTCACAAGAAAGGAGATTGTTATATCCATCACAATTCGAAAAAATCTGGGCACTTTTCCCCTTTCAGCGTGTAGAACTTTCAGGAACTACCAAACCAGCGCCTATTATACTTCGACCATTTTCTGGTATCTTCAATCCGTACCCTTATGGTTGTTCTGTACTGTGTAATCACCCAGCTGACTGTGAAGCCAAAGAGGTGCTCCGACGAGCTAAAGATTCATGGGTAAGAAGTCTCACTTGAACACTATACAGACTGTCTTTGTGTGATACAATAATGAATGCTTTCCTCCGTCTCCTCCCATTCTTCTCTCAGCTCGAATGCTCCCAACGTTCCAACTTCCTCTCCGGTATCTCTAATCTCTCATCTATCGTTTCCTTCCTTCTTATTCATCCTTTTTCCTAATTTAATTATTTCCTCCTTTGTTTTCGTACTATTTTTCCTTGCAGTTGCATATCTCTTCTTTATTTCCATTTTCATTCGACTAGCATGTCCTCCAAGTTCCTGCAGCGACGGCGATGAGCTTTGTATTTTTTACTTACTTCTTGCTGAACATTACCTCCAGAACTTAAATATTCTTCTCCCCGTTACTTCCTTCTTTGTTTTCGTACTATTTTTTTCAAAAGCGCTAGATCGCCTTCAAAAGTCCTATTTTTACGTTCACGAGGCGTAATTTGCATTACAGTAGGACCTCGATTGACCGGACTCCGATTAGAAACAAATATGCGTTAAAATTTTAAATATGATTATATTATGAAGGGAACTAAATCTTCAAAAATAAAAAATTTATATTAGAATTTAATGTATATTTTATTTATTTCCCTCGGGTGTCGATTATTCATCAGGCCTTGATTTATCCGGGCTGTTTGTTTCCCGATCAAGCCAGTTAATCGAGGTCTTACTGTATTCGGAAGCATAAAACTGCGACAGCTACATGCTGCCGAATAATGCAAATTACGCCTCGTAAATGTAAAAATAGGAATTTTGAAGGCTTTCGCGGCCTAGATCGATCTTTTATCTAGCGTTTTTGACTACTGAAAAACCCCATCTTTGCATCATCGAAAAATGAGAAGGCGCATCCCGCACGCTTGCAATCCTAGAAACGAGTCTACCCCTTAAGGGATAATTCAGCACAAAATAACATATTGCTATGAAGAAATGTATTATAAGAGCAATTGCAGTATAAATGGACAGTGCACATGTGTCTAGGCGACAGAGGGGAAGGCTCTTTTGCTGCCTGAAGAAATGGACATGATTAGGGCAAGTGTGGCTGCAGCTGGCGGGACTGGGGACACTGCTGGTCCAGCCGAAAATATGGAAGCGATTAACGTTGACACTGCTACCGTTCCCGAGGAGCTATTCCGCAAATATACCGAGACAGATTCCAGACCGTTAACACCCGCACCTACACTTGCCAGTGGACCTGCATTGACAAATAGACTGCAAGATGAGATACTGGCAACCTGTAATCTGCAAGAACGCACCACACTGATTTTGGATCTCAGAGCGAACTCGAAGAAACAGATGGTTTGTAATCGGTAAACTGCGTATCTTTATACAAAATTAGATTATCAGAATCACAGGTAGAGGCGAACAAGCAGTCATTGTTATTCGAAATTGATCAAAATCTAGAACATGACAGAATGATGACTTGAAACTTACCATGCTTTCAGGAAAATGAAACTTTCACTTGGCATGCTCTCACCTTAGAACCACCTCCAACTTCTCGAAAAGCTAAGATAGTGGTGTCAAAATCACCTCTTCGACATCGATCGCGTTCGCCTAAGCCATCAGCAGATGCACCGCCTCCGAGCCCATGCGAAGACATTTATGAACCGGTAGGAATTGTTTTCAATTTCCAAACAAGACTGTTTATATAGACTTGCAACAATTTAGGTCTTAATTATAGCGTTTAGGTCTTAATTAAAGCGTTGCTAAATATTCTAAATATTTTTTGTACGTATAATGAAGTTGTCTAAGCCATATCCTTAAATCAGCAAAAGATAATATAGTAATCAATATTGTTTCGAGTAGCATGATTAAATATTACACATCATAATACAACAATTCAAGATCGTCTGCATATTTTGATAAAATAGGGAAATAATAAAAAATTAATGACTACTAGACTGTGGATGTTTATGCAAGAAACAAATTGTTTTTATTAGTTGTACGAGACACGAACCGCATAGGAGTCTGGTTTTTTCTTGAATAATTTTATTAAGTTGTAATTTCATCGTTCTACTGTTTTATTAATTTATTTTATTCTTACAAATTATACATATTAATTCTTCTGGTAATAAATAATTGAATAACAACAAGTAATTGATGAGTAAATGTTGCTACTGCAGTTAATCGACTCACCCTGCGTATCCACCAAGGACTCGAGTAGAGTCGCAGAAGAGATTAGTCCAGGAAGAGCAAACAAGGAGCTGGCAGTCATTCGACGGCGAGGAAAACGCTTGCGTAAAGGGAAGAACCGCAGCGGTTCAGCTTATAGGCACCACACAGAGGTCCACGATCTGTTAGAACCAACCGAAACTCAAATATCGCACATAGGAGACGGCTCCCGAAGGACTTCGTTAGTAAAAAATATTGTATTTCCTCATGGGTTCGTGTAGCTAAACCATCAGGGACAAGTTGGTCAATTTTCTCTGCGTCTAGTATACGCACTGTAGCTTCACTTTAGTACAGTAATGCTTCGATGATTGTAAAAGAGATGTGCACGATATGTGTGATGAATTTACCCCTCGAGGGCCTCAGAAGCTCGATCGTTTCAAAGTGTAACGCGATACTGAATTGGGCGAGACAATACTGATCCAATGAAACAATATTTTTAAATTTAATTTTTATGGATTAATATTACTTTTAGTGCTCCGTGAATTTAGTGTTAAAGAACTATATCATATTTGGAATCATTTTGACCAGAAAAATGTCAAACGTAGTGATGAAAGTTTTATAAAAATGATTAAACTTATAGGGTGATTGGTTGTATTGCAAGTCCCAAAACTTCGATTGAAAATATCTCAATACAGCAATTATTAATATGTTCGTTTAAATACAGAAAATTTTGACTAAACTTAAAGATAAAAAATGTATTGAATATTTTTCTCGAAATTATACCCTAAGTATTTGAATTCCTTCACTTCTCTTTGCAATTCAATGATTTAAACATATTCTGCTGAACTCGTAGAGAATAAAAAGAAACAGAAAGAAATGAACAATTCCTTTTGTTTTTATTGTAGAGTTCATACAACGAACGGCGACGCAGAAAATCCCTCGTCGACTCCAAAGAAGATAACTGTATTAGCGACTGCACCTTCTACGGTGCCTGTTAGTTTCATCGCACCAGATATTTTGAAGCACTTATTTCGAGAACTAGATCGAGATAAAGTGGAAGCAGAATTTTCACTCAAGGTGAGAAGCAGAATTCATGAAATCTTTTAGAAAACATAAAGAAGATGTTAGTGTAATATTAAGGAACTAGAGCGTGACTATTCATCAATAAATCAATGATAATTACCCGTGTGAAAAGTAGTGGTTTCTTCAAGTAGTTGTTCCTACAAAGTTATACATATCCATTGGTTTTAATCCAATGGTTTTCTGTAACACCAGAGAAGGCTTGCGTTGGAAGAAGCTCTACGAGCTAAAGGTGAAAGTTATCCACGCGCTAGAGGATGCCAAGGATCTTCGAACTCTAAACTAGCGAACACGCCAAGAGTATTCTCACGTCAAGTGGCTCGCTTTGAAATTCTCGATAGTGAGAGTCTGCGCGGCAAGTATAATAATAATACAATCTTACCAACAAATTTCCCGAAGATTACTTTATTACTTTACGTACTACTTTGTTAAATATCTCGATCGAAAATATATCTGAAAAAAAGGAAATACATTTTATTAAATGTATGTATATTTCTCAAGATGTCTTTCCAACTTAATTTTTCTTTCAGATTTAACAGTACTAGATTACCTCAGCAAACACGTTTCCATTTCCTCCGGAAGAAAGCTGATCTTCGGCAGAGCTTTCAACAAATTTCAAGAAGAAGCACTACGAACTACCAGATGCATTTTACCCGGCGACATTCGCGAGGCTCTGCAGGATATCATTGGAAAGCCCGTGACCGAAGAACAAGAGGCGTACTTGAAATCTGTGATTGGCGAAATCAAGGAGTCGCTAAATTTCAGAAGTTGGTGTGGTTTCTGCGCCGCAGTGGAACGATTGCTATGTCCTCTTCCGCATAGACAGGTGGATCCCCCATCCTGGTTGGAAAGAGTTGACTTCGAGGCTTTGGAAAGAAGATTGAAATCTATCAATGCGGATCCTCAGTTGGCTCTGTTCCTAAGGGAAATTTCCAACAAATGAAATCGCGGAATAAAGTGTTCTTGCCATAAATTTATAATGTGAACAACAAGATGATATTGTTTGAAATTTTACTAGAATTTATACGTAACAAGGAAGCATAACGAAGTGATATTCGTAGAGTTTTATACGACTTTGAGTAGATCTTAAAAAGGTATTAGACATGCTTTTTATTGGCCATCATTTCTATTGAACGAATGAAAATATATAGTTGATCGAATAGGTTAAGAAGTACTAATATATTGACAGTGCTATTGTTCATATAAAATTCGTTTCGACAGACAGATTTAATTCGTCAATTAAAAATATATACATATAATGCAATTTCCGCGAGGTGCTGGTCGCAAGTGCGCGTGCGTTGTGACCCATACTGGCCGATCATTGTCTTCACGACTTTGTTGACCCTCCCCACGAAATTACACTGGGGAGGGTGTACGCCGCAGTTCAAATCTAAAATTCTATCAATTTTACTTACACTCACTGATGCGATCAGCTATATTTGAATAGTTATTATTGTTTCAGCTGATTAAGCGATAATACTCTTACTTGCAATGGAGTAGAACATTTTACACCACCACATGAAACATGTTTAGTAAATGTACCATCTACAGGTACTTTTATATGTTCTTCTTATACATATACATTTTAAGAGAGACAAAAGCTTTTTTTTATTATTTTTTAAAAATAAAAACCATTGTACTTACTCAATGTAGAGGAATTTCCAGGAACAGTTTAACATGAGAAGCATACAATCAGCAGCTGGGAACTCATTTTCTATTATAATAATCAACAACTAATACTGTAAGGCGTAAGGTACTTACGTTTGTTGTACAAAAATATAGCAGCGAAATTCTTGACTTTTATGATCATAAACACGATCGTTGTCACTGTCACCAATGTAAATTATACTAGACCAAGTATATGAAAGTTTCTAGATAATTCCGTGTATTTAACATTGAATAAAAATTAATTATGAGTTTATCTTTTACAATGAATAATGTAAACATTCAGATGGCAATATAGATGACAACGATTAGCTCCATTTAGACAGTCGTTTAACAGTTCATTAATGTTTTTAAACATATCATCTTTAATGGTATTTCATTTAGGTCCATTGTTTTTATTGCAAGACCTTCGTTCGAGAAAAAATGAGAACCCAGCCATTCGAGTGTAAAGAATTAAAAGTTACCGATAACATTATTCTTCTTTGCTCTCAGACATTTGTTAGGATTCAATACTCATAATTCCTCACCATAGAATGAATCGCTCGGTAAAGGGAAGTCAGAATGATCTCAATAACAATGTTTATTGTCAATAAAAGCTGCTAACTTAGTCATTCAAAATGGTTTGCAATATTTTATGCTCGACATCCTGCCTAGTGATAATGAATGGGTCGTTAAAAACAGTTTCAGAGATATTCCCGCATCATACAATGCACTGCGATACTACAATGTCCGGTCATGAAAGTTTCCAGGAGATCAACAATGCTCCATTATGGTCGCCGTGCAGAAGAAGTAAGGACAACGACTGTTTATCAGAAAATACCAAATTTCTCGTATGTTTCATGTTTGTCATTTCGAATACAGGATCGAGTGGAATAAAGAAATATAATACAAGAGCTGCGTTCGTCGCACAATTTTATTGCCGGAGCGAACTCGCCAGTACCTACTCGAGCGTATACAATTATTATAACCATCTTCGGTTGGCTACCGACAATGTACAAACTGTTCGAGCTCTTCTCTCGTTCTCTCTCTCTCACTCTCTCGCGTTCTCTCTCTCTCTTTCTCTCGTTCGTTCTCTCATTTCTCTCGCGTTCTTTCATTTCTCTCATTTCTCTCAACACAATAAATAAACGAATTTGCGCGCATGTTACTAATACGTAACCACAATATAAAATCGTCCTGCATTAGTAAATAAATTAAGTAAACGAACGGTATAAAACGGTGGAGAAGTATAATCGGGGCCAGGGTATACTTCGTATCGATATAACAATAATATACTACTGGTTGCGTTTTTCGTGTCACCTGCGTGTTTCTGTGTAGAGTGTGTGTCTGTTCATGTTTGTATGTAACGCGTGTACACGGTGCGAATTTCGAGTTTTGGTGGGAGTGTATACTGATGGGCATTGATCAATTGCTAATTCCTACGTCACATTGCACATACAACTAACGTACAAATATAACGACGTGACGATTCGTACGACACTACTTCCTAGAGTCTCTATACAGCGCGACGCTACCCGCCGTTCAAAGGGAGTTTCTTTGGAGCTGTTTCATTGAGACCTAGATGCTTTTGGTTCACGGTTGGAGAAATCGCCAACCAATTGCCATATCTTCGTTGGAGATATTCTTCAATGGTCTCTCTTTCATTTTCTCTCGTGTTGATTCTCAGTATAAAAAAAGTTGCTGTTGCTGCTGGTAGGCAGTGGGGCTGGAGTATGACAACGGCACACAGGTATTAGCATTGGGCTAGTTGCCGTTCGTCCCGTAGATTTTGCCAGCCTTCTTCGCCATGTTGCCTAACATTTCCATAGAATACTTGTGTGCAGACCTTAACGATACCGCCCACTCCTTTAAACTGATTTCATCCTGAAAGAATGCGATTTTTGGTTAAACGTGCTAACTAGGTTTATTGTTTGAAGAGTAATCCCGGCTTCCCAATAGACATCCCGAGTTTACTGTACCGGTTCGCTAACAAAGGCTAGTCTGCATAGTTGTAATAGGCTACATACAGTCAAAAAAGTGTCGTACTTGCTAAGTCTCAAATACTTCGAAACATAATTCCAAGGATTTTCGAAATTTTATGGATATTAATTCATCTATTATTTAAAATTAGACGGATCTATTATTCTATTAGACGGAGAATATATGAACAGTTACATTAAAATTAAGAGACTTCAATACTTACGGGATTTGTGAGCACTATTTTTACATCTTTTTTGCGGACGATAATGCACTGTTCTCCTTTTACATGTTGAAGATCGGCGCTGACTTCTTCCACCTAAAAATTCAATATTTTCATTGTAATTTAGCATTAAATAATATCTACAATACACAGGGTAAGTCACCGCGAATTAGAGTTTAAAATTTCTTCGTTATATTGAATGTTCTACAAATAGCATTTGTAAGCGGAGTTTGAAGAAATTAATACATAAAATTTTGACTGATTTACCTGATCAAGAAAAACGAGTTCTGGCTTCACCGTGGATTCAGGATACAATTCTAATCGATTGGGATATAATTTCGCATAGCGCGTCTGCCACGCACTGGCAAATGGACCACCTAACTTTTTGATATAACCTTGCAAAATGCAATCCGAGCCTGTAACAAATCACTATAATTACAATGATATCTCTTTACTCATTGTCAGACTATAAAGACAGCATTAACCCTTTGCACTCGAATAGCGGCTACGAGGAGCCACTGAGAATTATTTTACCATTATTCACCATGTATACATGCAAACAAATTTAGTGATAATTGTGTCTCGTAAATCGTGATACAGTCACATTATATGAAAAAATTGTATTCCATTTTATTGACCTATCTTCAGTTGTAGAATCGCCCACTATTATCTTGTTGTGAAATAAGCGTTGATGTAAACATTGTTGGTGATTACTCTTATCAACGAAATCGATGTCGATATGTCGATCAAATGTGGTCGATTTTGTCGATGTTGTCGGTGAAATGATTGGCGGTAATTTGATACAAACCCGTTGTACCACGATTCACAAAATAGCTTCGAGTACAAAGGGTAAAAACAGAACAGCACTTTATTTTTTACCTTTTTCGTCCGTGTCGAACCTCTGTTTCTGTTTCGACTTCTTTTTACTTTCTATCTGCGAGGGGAAAGAGGAAGAAAAAAAAAATGAACGGTATGATAACACTCTGGAAGCCTCAGTTTTCTTTGTCTGGTAAGACAAGAAAGAGCTTAACGATTTAAGAATCGGTACCTTATCCGTTTCGACATTGACCGTCTCGAACACAGTCTCCGCAACCTCGGCCTGCCATCTCTCCGAAATGACTAAAGGAAAATCTTTGTAAAGTTCTTGGTCTGCTTCCGTTAATTTGATACCCTTCGTGTCCTCTTCGTCAAAGGAACCGATGTCAAAGGCGTCGGCGGCGTTCACTTCGCCTCGCGGTGGTATAAGTGGCGGCGTGTATTTCTGAAGATAAACTTGTTGCCAGTCGATGCCGGTGAAAAACGGGTGTTCTTTCAATTCGTCCGCTCCACCGCCCCGACAACCGATCCTCTTGTTCACGTCCCGCTCCAGCAAACCTTCCATCAGCGATCGCAGCTCTTTCGAAAATGTTTCTGGTAGCTCAACCTTCTGAAATTATTTTAGCCCGTTAGTATCGTGGAAACTCGCTGAAATCAACCGTTCAAAATAAAGCAAGCTAAAATATACAGTAGTGTCTTCACATAATATAATAATCGACTTCTTATTAATGATTTTTATCGTAGAAAATTTTAGAATGACAGTTAGTTTTGGTCCCTGGTTGTATCAAGAACCTTTATTATGAATTGCGTATCATTTTAAGGGACACATCGAACGAGTACAATTTCATATTTTTATATCTAATTTTTTCTCAGATGTCAAGGTAACCTTAGTTTTTTTCAAGGTCAACTCAAGGTCATCATATTATATGTAGATCGCCAAATTTGTCCTTTCATCAGCAACAACGTGGTATTAAAAAAAGGTGCATTGACTTTGCAAACGAATGAGGCATAAAAAAATCAAATTGTACATATACTCATTCGATGTGTCCCTTGAACAAATACAAATCGGTAAAAATTTAATATAGCACTGTAGCTAGGTACATAATTGTTGTATTACACGAATACTCATGTTCCACCCATCAGTACGGATAATCGAGGTTCTACTATATCGTGATTTAAACAAGCAAATATGCTCCGAACTACACTATGTCTCGACCGATTTTTATCAGAAAAGTGTCACAAATATATGTTGATGAAAGTGTCATAAACGAATAATTAACCTAGACGAAATATGTGAACGCTATTGTATGAATATAATTGTAGACTGCGGATCTTTGTGCGATTATTGCTTTTGAAAATTTTCAAAAAATGTATGTAAATTTAGTACGATTTTAATTTAGTGGAAATCTAGAAATTTGCATAAACATCCGCAGTCTAATAATAACAAAAGGAACACGTAGGACGGTGAGCATGAATTACGCACCTTAGTTAATGTCATATGATCTATTTCGTGTTTCCCTCTCATTTTATGATGCCTAAATGGACTGTGTCCTTTTAATAATTTGTGCAACATGCAGCCAAACGAGAACCAGTCTGCACTGGAGTCGTAGGTGACGCCTTTGGAGAGTACCTCTGGCGCCATGTACCCGTGCGTCCCACTGAAACAAAAAAATATTTCAGTAAATTGGTTTCGAACCTATTTCCTTTCTCTCTTGTCGTCAACTTCTATTAACACGTCACGATTTAATTAGAATCCTATTTTAGTTTTAGATAAAATTCTATCGATGTCGATCAATGTTTAGTACTCTTTTCATGTGAGTGGAAAACTAACATATTAACGATAGAATTGTCTGATGTTTAGTCAAAATGTATCCATTAATCAACTATTCTTCTAATCAACTAGTCTTCTATATAAAGAAAAAATCACAGAATATATTGATTCGAATGATTCTTACTTTGATCCATCAGTTCATTTAGGAGCTGGTTTGTTTAACGTTACTGTCAAAGATCGGACATTTCGTATGCGACAACCTAATAGAATCGTTTGATTGTACGTACACACTTCCGTGCGGTTTCTTCTTCGAGAAGTCATAGGCCAATCCCAAGTCAGATATTCTGACATGGCCGTGCTTGTCCAGGAGAATATTCGCAGGCTTTAAATCCCGGTAGACGATGTATCTACGGTGCATGTGTTCTAATCCTAATATCACTTCAGCCGCGTAGAACTTCATCTCCCTCTCGTTGAACACACCATGTTGGCCAATGTGATAATGGAGATCGCCGCCGTTCATCAGGTCCAAAATGAAACACAGCTTGTCCGGCGTTTGGAAGGCGTACGTCATGCACACTATAAATGGACAATCCACCTGAAAGATTAATCGTAATCGTACTGTCATTCAAAACTAATATTAAACTTACGAATGAGAACATACACCTAGCGAGTTCTTTCGAACTGGCTTGAACTCCTCAGGCATTGAACACTCATATTTTTATAGGTTGTTGAAAGGGTCTAGTCCAGGCTTGCCATATGCACCGGCCGCCAGGCCCCTTACGTTTCCGTCCCTCGCCTAGATGCTCCGTAAAGCTTGCCTTCGCTTCTCCCACTCTTACCACTACCGCTGCCGCGACCGAGTCGGTACGTCGGTAGCATACTTCACGCGGTACGCGGCAGCGGTAGTGGTAAGAGTGGGAGAAGCGAAGGCAGGCTTTACGGAGCATCTAGGCGAGGGACGGAAACGTAAGGGGCCTGGCGGCCGGTGCATATGGCAAGCCTGGTCTAGTTTAGTTCAATTTTTATTCATATCTTCTTTTTCAGAGTAGCGTATCTGAAAGTTTCAAGATGCTGCTTGTTACTAAACTAATTATTAGACTGCGGCTTATACAGGGTGTCTAAAAATGTCGGAGAACCTTGGAAGGGGTGGTTTCTTAGGTGATCACTGTTCCGAAGTTCTTAAGGAAAAACGCGGACCAATCAGGGGACGGCTACAGCGAAAAGATCTTGTCCGCGTTTTTCCTTAGTAAATTTTCAAAAGAATATTTAAAAATGTTCGCAAAGGAAAAAATTACTTCAAATGACCTAAGGAACCACTCCCGTCCAAGTTATCCGACATTTATGGGACAGCCTATATAATAAAACAGTTGCATTATTATTTACCAGCTTCTTGCAATTTTTAAGAAAAAGAAAGAATGTCTGGGTCCTGTATGAATAGGGCATATAATATATGTTTCCTGTATCTTGAAATAAATCCTGATAATCTTTATTTTGCAGAAAAACCTGCAGTCAAGAATGAGAAAAGAATTGTTAATGTTCTTATGTATAATTGATTAAGCAAATTATTTTAGTGAGCTGATATATATATACAATCTATGCATGTATTTATATGGAAAACCCCACTAAAATTGTTGAAATCGAGTAATAAAAAAGATTACAGTATAGAATTATAGAATGTATAACTATCGTACACACTTATTTCGTTCATATTGGGAACAGAAAACTATCGCTGGAAAACAATAAGCTGTTGCTGCGATGTTTCCCAGTTATAGTTGCAATCAGTAATCGTCAGTATTATCACGAGCACTGATTGATATTCAACATGTGCAAACATTCCCGGGATCGGAAATATCGCTCCGAGCCAGAAGATTATGTTGCCGTATGTGATATATCGAAAATTAAAATATGACGTGTACCATAAATTTAAATTAGCAGACGTACAACCACAGTGGTTCTGGAAAACTGACTATAATAATATGTCTTTATTATTTTTTTAAATAAGTTCCCTTATAATGGTACGTTACATTGTTCTAATTCGAACAATTAACTAAAAAAAAAACATTATTTAGAAAGACAAAATAATTGGAATATTCGGAATAATTGTTTAGTATGTTAGTATAGTTGTACAGTATATTTATTTGATAAATAATATCCGTTTCTAGAAACATATTACAATGGTGGCAACAAGCCATAGTACATAATGACAAGTATAGCAACTATGGTTTATTTCATTGAAATCGAGTCTCTAATTTTTAACTAATAGTTTGTCGAAAATGACACCATAACTTGCAAAATGGTATATTTCTTACGCGCACCAGGAATACCTCATCCCTAAAAGTAGATGAATGAAAACAAACAACCATTGTCTATCTTAAGACGTTCGTAAGTTTTAACCAATCGGACGCAGTTCTACATGTACGAGTCGGAACCTATTTTAAAGCTATTTTAAAATTTCAGTATTTTTGGAAAGAGTGTTGCATAAAATAGCAGTGACAATAAATAAGTCTCTACACTTCTCGAACACGAAATAGAAAAAGAATAAAATATGAATTAAAAATATCAATGAAGTTCAGAAGTTTAGACAAATACACGAAATACCTTTGACAACTATTAAAAATCATTCTTATACTTTATAAATTGTTGCATTTGTCATACCAAATGATTAAAAAAAACACATGCATTTTTAAAAATAAAACTTTTCCCTCGAGTTTCTCTTGTGTGTATTATAAAAAACTTCATATCAACTGAATAGTTTGCTCCCTCGTGCTATTGTATATACGTAACAAAACTTCTTTGCATCCCCAATATTTTAAAAATAATCAGCCTTTATAAATTTAGTGGAGCACTGTATCAAGAGTCGAAAAGTTTCTTTAAAGACGCAGACCTTTCAGAAATATCTTCTGAATTAATGGTTTTTCATGAAGAATAATGGATTAAATCAACTGGTGTATTAAAAAATTGATGATTCTATTAAAATAATTGAAAGTTACCTTCATATGCCCTCTACTCTTCTAACTACAAAGAAACCATTAACAGAATTATGTCCCTCTCAAAACCATATAATTTTTGTTTGATGTTTCAATGTCATTAATATAATTTCAAAGATATTCGTGGTTCACGTGGTTCATTTCAAGTGGGACTCCTTTTATAACGAAAGTACTCTAGTTCAAATGAAATGTCCGAATTCGGGAATCACAATAGCTCTGAATGCAAAGGGTTAATACAATGGAGCATTGCAAAATATAGCTTACCCCTGTGCTGACTGCCGACAGCATTATCCTTTCATTGAGAGATAACGTTTCGCCTTGTTTCATTTTTATTCGCTTCTTGTCGAGGCTCTTCATGGCGTACATTTTCCCCGTGTCCGCTTTCCGACAGCCATAAACTTCTCCAAAACCACCTCTGCCAATTATTCGATGCACACTGAAGTCGTTCATCGTCAACTGAAACAGTAATTCGTTCGAAAAACTCGTGAATACGACATGCAGTTCACTTTCTCATCGATCAATCCGACACAACAATTCGCTTTACGCGAGTACTTATGTACAGTGAATCCAAAAGTATTCGAACACTAAATTTCCGATTTGTGAAAAATCATCGATATTGAAACTGTAAGAATTTTATTAAAAAGAAATAGTACAACCGTCAGCTTGGACTCGTTTCAAAGCTACAAGCCTTCACTTTCGCAAAGTAGTGCTGATTTTTGTAAGATATTGTTACAATATGTGTCAGGTGGGAATTTTTCCTTAAAAAATTTTCCTTTATTCTTCCATTTTTCTTTAAAAAAATTGCTGCAAGTTCACACTTCTCTAAAAACTTAAAAAAATTTCTCTCGTAAATGAAACTGCCGTAGATTTGAAGATTGCTGCTTCCTCTTTACAACGAATCCATAAAAATTAATGTACGATTTTTTTTTACTATTTTATAATACAAAAACAAGGAACAAGTTCGGTTGGATAAAGGGTATAACTCGGACTCGCGAGCCGCACACAACTCTCCCTACTCCTGGGTCCTTGCTACCAAACTCCTATGGAGTGTAAGAGGGGTGATATGAAATAGTTGATAGTGGGGGAACCGGTACACTCGTAGTGGCAGTGGTGTAGCTTGTATTGCGAACGTGGCGCACAGGTCACACTCAAAGCTCGATAAAACAACCCAGAAAAATGTACATCGAATTTTAAAGTGTCGTTGTAAAGAAGAAGCATCAATCTTTAAATCCGTGGTGGTTTCAGCCGTGAAGAAAATTTTCCAAAGTTTTCACAGACAATTAAATTTATGTCATTTTCGAGAAAAAACTTTAGCTTTTTTTCGACGAAATTATCATACAGTTTAAATATCGACGATTTTTCTAGAATCGGAAAAGTGTTCAAATACCTGTTTGGATCCACTGTGAATATCTAATTGATCTTGGAAAGATCTGCGAGAATCGATTTGAAATGTATGAATGAGAAACTATCGTTTAGTGCATGTTCTGTGTGACTGACATCGAAACGTTTTCAAAACACTACTTACTTGTGTCTTTTACACGAGCTGTTCCCGAGATGTTACGCTGACATGCCATCGGCATACGAATTACACGATGTACGCAGCAGGAAGGTTGCTAGGTTGGTCTTTGTATATCTTAGTGACCCTAAAATAGGTAGATTCGTTACTCCTATAGTAATCAACGACTCCAAACTTTAGGCCAATTGATATTTAAATTTTCAGTCATTCCGTTTAATGAGTTCAACCGACCTCGAAAAGAGTTCATAGTAACATCTCGGGATTGGCCCACGCATGAGACTCGGCTGTTGAAAACGTTCGAACGTTCGCTACAACAATCTGTCGCAAAAGATATACATACGTAGTTAGTATAAGATACTACTTGAAAGTTTAACGTTCACTTCCGCAAGACTTCTCGAAATGATCAAATACATACGATCTTTTAATATCTTTTCTTTAGCTATTTACTTGTGGAGGTGTCAAAATCAAGAACAAGTTAATAACATTTCTCTGAACTACAATGATCCGTTGACAGTATATTGTTATTACCAAACATAGTTGAAATATGCCTAATTGCACATAACATATCGGGAAATCGGTCGATAGATAAGTAATTGTAAGAATGTGGAATTACAACATTCTGGAAGACGGGCCATAGACTACTTGTCGACGGGCCGCGTGTTTGACATGCCTGCGATATGTGATCCACTAAAGATATCTATACAATTATTTCTTATGAAATTATTTTTATTATATCAATAATCGTAAAATAAAAATTCCGGAACCGGTCATTTCGACCGGTGATGGTAGGTTAAGTGTTTTAAAGAAAATCAAATTAATTTGATATATGTCGTTATCTCTAAAATTATAGCATGCAACAGGTTATTCAGAGGATTTATCATGTTTCTGTTATATTTTTTTACCAAAATTTATATATATCACTCAGTGTCCCGCCTTATAACAAACAATTTTTGGAATAACATGTTTGGCAACTTCAATACCTTCTGGGAGGTGATTGCCAGAGATATTTAGGGACATCTTGTATATACTTTTGTTTATAAATCTTTTCATTGAAAAGTGAATAAAATCACCACGTTTTCGAAAGTTTGTTTCTTAGAGGATATCGGAGAAGCTAGTTTCTATCGTAGTGGATTTTGAAAATGTCAACGAGAGTGTTCGAGCTACAAGAATAGATGACATTGGCCAAATGCAGTGTCCTTCAGCGTCATCGATACCCGATGATGACTTGCAGATGTTGAAGTTGCTACAGTCAACAGCATTTGACGCAAAGACACTTTTCTCTGGCAGATTTTGCCAGGGAAGAACAATGATTGTGTGAGAGTGGAGGACGACACGAGGGGGATCGATCCCTTGAAAAAACAATTCGTAAGTAACTCGAGTTGAAGAATTCGAACGGACAATACGTCGACTTGTTTGAACGTTATTTTCAATTATTTAGAAAATTGGACAGTGAAGCTTTTTAAATATAAACATTATTAAATATTCTAGTCGTGTTAACTTACAAAGTGTACATTGATGTTAACAGATAAACGAAGTTTGATTTGAGATGAGTATGATACTCTGTGTTCTCATCGGAAGCGATTTGAGAGAAGAACTACAGCAATGTGTCGATACATGTGAAAGAGATGTGCACGTTATTTGTGATAAGTAGACCGCGGATCTTTATGCATTTATGGCTGATGAAAATGTTGAAAAAAGACTAGAATATAAAATTCGATAGAATTTTATACAATTACCATTTGTCTTGGATCTAGCAAGGCTGTATCTATTAAAAATATGATTCTATTTAATTCCACTTTCTTAAAATTTGTCGACAAAAATTGTAAATGCATAAACATCCGCTGTCTAGTGATAAGTTCGCCCTCACTTTGGTGGGTGTACCCCTTGAAGGACTTCAGCAGTTCGATCGTCGAGAAGTGTATCATAATACTGGATTAGATATATCGGTGAAACATTGTTGTTTGTAGTTATTTTTTATGAAACCTTTAGGCGCATGTTTGTGACATTTTTTTCTGATTAACATGGCATCATTGTTGTTAAACAGCCATAATAAAAAGTTTCTGGCCACCTCCATATATGCAAGACCTCTCGATGTTTAAATATATTGTGCGTAATTGTTTAGAATAGCATAACGCCTAGGTAATGAGATTTATAGCACCGAGGGGTGGAAAAATAGCTTTAAGATTCTCTTTTTACTCGGTATTTTTATTGGGAAATTTACAATCACAATTATTTCTAAGAAACACAAATTATAGCACAATACACCACTTCACGAAGAGCACAGATTCTAATAGTTTGTAAATGTTTCGACCCAGTTTTCTTCATAAAGAATGGTATGAATGAATGGCTGTATGAGAAGCGTGTTAAGATAATAGAAATTTCAGATACAGTTTGGATAACCGAGGCGCTAAAAGTGAAATAAATAAAGTCATTTTTTCATTATAATTTGATCGCATCGGTAAGTCCTTTTCTTTTCCACTGCTTCACTTCATCTGCTTCACCTCTTGTTATCTTCTGTGATAGTTTCGTCATTCCTTGGCAGGCGTTGCCCTATGCCTGCGTTTATGAAATTCAGACAACACGAAATATTCCTGAAACATAAGACGATTAATATGAAGCATACAAGAATTACGAAAGTTCTTTCAAGCAGGGGCGCATCATGCTACTCGTAGGTCCAATCCACTGTGACACGTTTTCCTCAGATACATTCCCTTGAAGACAAAGCAAAATTGGATTTCCATTTCCATTGTTACCAAATTAATTTTAAAATTGAACATTCGTATAAGCTGTACTTTTTTAATTGCATAAAAAAGAATCTACCTCGTCCAAAAAACAATTTCTTGGAAACAAGTTTGAAACTGGTAAAATCACGATTTAAGTATCTTTTTATATCATTTCAGATTTGATTGTGATTCGAATTCCTGACATTGCTGACAGAAAATTATCGATTTTAACGGAGAATGATTCATACCAAATGTTTCGAAAATTCTAGGTATTATGGCTAATGTGACTATTGCATAAAGCGACCCTACTTTCAAGAAGCTGCATACAAGTTGTTAATACATACCTTGCTTCAGAGGAAGTAGTCACGATGTTTCGTTAAACCACTGTCGTCGTGATACACCTTTTTTCCAGTTTCACAAACTAATTCTCGATTCGATTTACATTTTCTTTAACATACAGAGGGGTCAAATAACTTTGCCCACCTTGAATATTTCCGTTATTCGTAATAATATGAAAAAATGATATGCAAAACAAAACTTGCATGGTATAGAGGCGAACATATTTTGAGGCAAACATTTTTTATATGGGCGAAGGCGTTTCGGAGATTTCAAGGTCACCTTGATTCCTTCAAGTGGAATGACTCACTTTTTGTACCACGAATCGATAGAGTATCGTAATAATTAACGAGATATTTCCGTTTGAAGAAGTCAAGGTGACCTTGAAATTTCCGAAACGCAAAGTGACCTGGAAACGAAATAAAAATATGTTTATATCACAGTATTTCCCCCTGCATAACATGCAAGTTTTGTGTATAAAATTTTTTCATATTATTACAATTACGGAAACGTTCCATGTGATCAAAATTAGTGGTTCACCCTGTATTTAATAGACTGACAAATTTTCTTGTTTACCCGGTATAATATTGTTTTATTATTTCAACTCTGAATATTCAAGTCGGATATTGTTAATTTGCAAATTTGATTATGCAATTAAAGGGGGATTTATTTTAATTCCTCGGTCTCCTTTTTTTCAAAATATATGAGTTGTCTAAACGAGTATTTAGGTGTCTGCTGATTATTCAGACGTCAATAAACAACGAGGCTTGTGTATATTATTTTATGATAAATACTTTATCGTTGAAAGGCACTCGTAAAGATGATCGAGTCAAACCTAGATCATCATTTTTAATAATAACAATAATAGTAATCATTCTCTTCTGAGTGGGTAAGTACTTGGAAACGTTAAGGCGTTGCATATTTGGATATTTGTTTAAAAATTATTGATTGTAATGCCGAAGGTTCATTTCCGTAGGCTTATTTAACGCAAAACGTGAATAAACAAACAGTAAATTGAATTAATCGCTTTACCATTACTTTGCGTAAATGCCTGATAAAACAAGTCTCAATTTGCATCAATTAATTATAAATATAGCGTTCTGTTTATTATACAAATAATACACGACATGCTTGAAACTTTTGAACGCCCTCCATACAAGTTAAAGTTAACCCATTCGAAATTAGCAGTAAAAAATGATAAAACGAGTTCGCTAACTTTTAAACTTTCACGTTCGTTTGTCTTATTTATAAACAATACGGTTTATGGTAAAGATATACTGCATGTACGAACTACAGTACTCATCGAGATTGATCGAATGGAATAATTACATTTTGCGAACCTAATTTTTATTCCCAGGCCATGTGCGATGTTTAAATAATGCATGAGCTGCCTTACCATAGTAATTGCACGATAATAATCACTTCAGCCGTTAATTTACTCTACCACCGAGCTCTTTATTCTGCTTTTTTAGCTGACACGATTTTTCATATTTTTTGACATGATACATGTACGCGTCCTTTTTTAACGACAGCCTTCATACGATTTTCAAACTGTTATTAGATTTGTGAATTATACTGTCGCAGCTTTTAACATACAGGGTGTGAAAAAGAATAGTAGGACATTCAATAAAACCTAATTTTCCAATTCCCAAGGAAAATTGTCAATATTTGATCAATGATAACTCTGTTAAGAAAAATAGTGCAATAATAAACGACTCATTTTAAAGCTCGTAGCCTGTACTTTCGGACACCATCATTCATTTTTGTCTGGGACAGTATTAAGCGCGCCCGTTGCGAAGAGATCTTTTAGGAACGACCTACTGTAAAATTATGTAAAAAGTCAGCTTTTCCAATCGTTTGCTACCTTTATCTACCCATTATTCCGTCAGTTTGGCAAAACTGACTTTACACAGTGTGGAGTTATCAGAAAAGGTTCTAATCTTTAAAAGTTTTTTAACCACAATGACGATACTGACCACAAGATAGCAGAAAATCATCTACAGAAACCACTATTTCATATTGTACAAATTTAAAACGGTACTCTCGAGTGTTGATACAAAAAGAGATTGAAAACCTTATCGACAACCCAATCCATACTATTGAGTAACAATAAAAAATGATCTAGCTACATGCCCCGTAATTATTTATACTATATCATTAACGTTTTCATTCTAATTTATTCGGGCAGTATGGTAAATACGTTTCTTGCTGTTACTAAATCGTATCAGCATCGGCGCGGTTATTTAAAAGTAAAAAGCAGCAGAGGCATTCAGGCTGATTAAACATGCAATTTTATGTGGCGTTTAAGTCCATTATAGTGGAAGCAAATTGAAGTGTCTGAAAACAATGGTTGTTTAGTTTTCAGGTTAATTGAGTTTCCCTTGGACTACTTCGCAGCTCATCTTTTTATCTGAGAATTTTCAGGTTTACGTGCTTCGCCGTATAATTATATGGCTGTGCTATGGGAGGAGAGATTTTTGATATCATTTATAGTTAGTGGACTGTGAACTTTATGCATTTAGAAGAGAAATGACGAGATCAAAGTAATGACCCATTATTTTTCATGTATCATAAACTAGACTGCAGATTGTTGTACGAAGTAGAAATGTTCTGTCTCGATTACAACTAGAAACGAAATAAAAAGTTATTTTCTGTCTGAATAATTTGAATAGGTTGAAAATAACGCAACAGTATTTTTAGAATCTTTTAACGCTTTTGATCATGTCTGTCTAGTCACGACTGCTGAGAGTGGAAATCAATTTCTATTTATTCTCCGCTTCTCCCAATGCAGAACATGTTCATTTGGTATACAAATCTACAGTCTGCTGCATTTGCATCCACTATAATGCGCAAAAATAGACGTATCACAATAGAAAATAGTTGAAATTTACCTGCATATTTAATTCTAAATTCTTCCATTGACAAAACCGGGTGTACTTTTCACTGAAAGCATACAATAACATCTCTTAGGAATTGTTTCTGGCGCGACAATGAATTTGGACATTTTTTAGGTTTTTGGGTGCATGTATGTAGCAACGTACCTTTCCAAAAACTTCTTGAAGGGCTCGCCCCTTAAGTGATTAAAAATTTCTTCGATATACGGCTGCAAAGGTAATCGATGCGATTTAATTGGATCGACGCAGATTGACCAAGTTGTTAACGTTATTACAATTAAGCGATATCAGATCGTGAAGGACCAACCTCAAATAAATTAACGGGAACTTCGTTTTTTATGAGGTATTCCCGAACGGTGGACACCGCTTCCATGGAGTATTCCTGGAAAACAATGAAAATATGCAAACTAGTACAATTCAATTGCCTGCGTACGTACGATTAAATTTTGGCATTTTCTGAAGAGACTTTGAACTCTCACACGTTCCTCAGAAAATAATATAACAGTATATTTAAATTCTTTTAATAATTTACTATTAGAAAAATTTTTTAAATATCAATGTATTAAATAAAATAAGAAAGAGATTTCACGCGTTCCTCAGAAAATAATATAACAGCATATTTAAATTCTTTTTAGTAAATAACTATTAGAAAAATTTTAAAAATATCAATGTATTAAAAATAAAATAAGAAAGAGATTTCAATTTGGCTTTTGTCCTTTATAATTGATGCAAATCATATTTATTTTGCATAAAGGTCCGCAGTATAATTATCAATAAAGCATAGGCAAAGATGTACACTGGATGTTCCAAAAATGTTGTACTTCCTTGAAGTGGGTGATTTCAGCTCAGCCAATGTTAACGCCTGGCTCAGCGAGAGCCGCTGTAGTCGCGATCTGATTGGTCCGTGTTTTTCTTTAATAACTGATTGCTAGACTGCGGATGTTTATGCAATTTTCAAGGTTCGTACGCAAAGTTTAAGAAAGTGGCATCATGCAATATGTTATTTTTAGCGGTAGTAGTCTTTGTGGATCTGAAATAAATAAAAACCCGTACTAAATTCTGTGGAATTTTATTTTCTAGCATTTTTGCCGATTTTTTGAAGCCATAAATGCATAAAGATCCGCAGTCTACTGATTACCAAACCCGCGGAGAACATTTTCGCAAAGGAAAGAGTTACTTCAAATGACCTCGAGAATCACTTTTTTCAAGGAAGAGCAACATTTTTGGGACACCCTGTATGATAGGCACAATATTTCCTCCAATATAAGAGGATATAAAAGTGGCATGAGTGGAAAATGCGTCTAGTGACGAATATATTAAAGATTCAATGCAGAGGGGATTTATATATTATTTACTTTTTTCTAACAGGAACAATAATTTTTAATATAACAATTTTTAACATTGTTGAGTATGTACAGTGTCATAGAATTTGATCCAAGCGAAATCGTTTTGTTTCTATTCAAGCGGAAATCTATTATAACTTTCGCGAATAACAAACATTGATGTTCGATCTCTGCATTATCCTTCACTTTTTTGCTTTGCATGTAAAATAATTATTTATCCATCGCATTGCTCATATTATAAAAACATTGTTCATTAATAGTATTCTGTACGTATATAAACGATGTTTTGGTAACACTATTTGTTTATGCAACGATTTTGTAACGGGAGAATTTCGCATTTTTACATGAATGGACCGCAATCCCAGAAGATAACTATACATGCACAAACGAGGCATCCAGGAGAAAGACGCAATGTATCTTTTTGATAGAAGCAAATATTACATTTCAGGTTCGGTCAAAGCAAGCGTGGCGAACTCTGGCGACGCAAAAAGCAAAGGGAACCCTCAGATTTAAAAATTTAGAACCAATTTTAAAACATGACGTCGTCCTAGACGCACTTTAAGCGTCAGTCTCTATGGAAAGTATACATAAGAAAGTTCTATCAAGATACTGAGCTTAAACATAAAGCTTTTTAAACATAAAATTTCCGTCCGCAATTGACGACTAAACTAGGAGATTAATTGTTAATTGCGATTAACGGCTGAAGTAGAAATTTATTCTCCAATCGTTGATTAAATTTTTGCCCAACTCTGTGTAAGATACAGCGTTCTCTCCCAGTGCTGCACAAACCATTTTAGTAGTTTCAACAGCTGATTTCCTAAGCTGGAATGCAAAGAGTAAGCAGTGACGCAAATGATGCTACTCGCACGCCATATTGCTTGAAATTGTTGCATGGGATAGGAAACTCTTAGAGTGCTCATCGCGACTCTTCTTAAAACTAAAAGAACGCTCTCCCAGATGGCACAAAAATCAGGAAGTCATTCGAATTCAGTCAGAAGTTATGATAGTAGAAAAAAAGGGGAAGGAACTTATTTGCACACCTAATATTTTCATAAAGCTGAAACAACTACATGCTGCCAAATAATGCAAATTACGCCTCGTAAACGTAAAAATAGAAGTTTTGAGGGCGATCGCGGCCTAGATTGATCTCTTATCTAGCGTTCTTGACTGTTGAAAGCCCCCATCTTTGCATTACCGAGAAATGAGAAGGCGCACCCCGCACCATTGCAATCCTGAAAACGTGTCTATCCCATTAAGTGGCCAAGATACACAGACCAAACTGTACAGTCGAAGATCCGCCGTTCCACAACTACTGCTAATAAAGAGGACTGCCTAACGTGACAGAGAAGAAAATCGTAGGCAGGGAGCGATTGAATGCGAGGCTAAAATTAGGGGCTCGTCGAGCCGGGAAAAAATCGTGTGAAAAAAAAAACCACGGAAATAGTTCTTTCTCTGAGCGCATCGAGGGCTAGAGATTAGAAGCCCCCTCGCGACACGAAAAGACCTATTCCAGACCTTATTCAAGCATTCATGAAGAAGGCAAAGGCGAGGTAGGGTCCGAGGCTTTTATACAGTTTTTCATAATTCAGAAACGATTTTTGGCGCTTTTTCACATGTCGCAAGACAAAAAGATGAAGGCTTCCTCAAGGCTTCTCTTTCTTCCGCCGAACGGCAGCTCAAAGAAACGTGTTTCGGTAAATATGTTCCCGGATATAGTGATCTCTCTTGATTTCGCGATGTTTGAACTTCGGCCTTCCTTCTGCCGGAAGGAAACGATCGTTCTCGGTGAAGGCGAATTTACACTTCTTCACTTTGGATACAGATCGCCGATGATTTGCAATGAATATGAAGACGGAAACCGGAGGATTTACAGACAAACTGTGATCGTTTCGTACAAACAATTAGTACAACCACAAGCCTGGACACACTTCAAGGCTTGAAGCCTCTACTTTCGCAAAACAGTGTTCATTTTCCTCTAAGATATTTTGACAGTATAGTGGGGAACCGAGGACCCATTTTTCCTAAAAAAAGGCTGTAAGTTCAAACTGCTCCAAAACTTCCAAAATTTTTCTCATAATAATACAGATACTTTTTGTTTTGCAGAAAGATACGCGGTGTACTGATCACTTTGCACGATCATTTTGGATGTAACATGAAAACGATCTTCGCACCTTTCATTGTGGATGAATCAACCGGGGTGTGTATCCAAGTGAAGAGCCTAAATTCACTTTTATACTACGTGTACGAATTCTCCGTTGGTGTGATCTTATAATATGAGTAATTTAATGCAAGAATGATGCAAGTCAAAATATTTAGCCACGCTGAAAGTATACAGGGTGTCAAAAAATCTTGTATTTCCTCGGAAGGGGTGATTCTTCAGGAAAAGTACGGACCAATAAAGGCGCGACAACAGCGGACGGATTCCATCTTGACGACAGGTTCCGTTGAGAGTGGCGTTGGCATTGGTCGAGCCGGAATCCGTCCGTTGTAGACGCGCTCTGATTGGTCCGAGTTTTTCTTTAATAATTCTTTAAACAAATACTAATCGGTAAAAATTTAATCTAACACTGTAGCTAGGTACATAATTGTTGTATTACACGAATAGTCATGTTCCATCCACCAGTACGGATAATCGAGGTTCTACTATATCGTGATTTAAATAAGAAAAGATGCTCCGAACTACACCATGTTTGGACTCATTTTGATCAGAAAAGTGTCAGAAATTTGTCATAAACGTATAATTAACCCGGGCGGGAAATATGTGCACGCTATTGCATGAGTATGATAACAAAAGGAGAGACTACCCCTTAACAAACCCGCGGAGAACATTTTCGGAACGAAAAAGGTTACTTGATATGGCCTCAGGAACCGTCCCTTTCAAGAAGATCCGACATTCCTGGGACACCCTGTATCACAGTTATTTTATTTAACGACGATTAAACTCTTGATATGTGTTGTCAAACCAAACAGATAAGTGTGGGCTCACGCCACTTTTACATTGAACGGCTGATGTTTCGAGGGTGTTGCGAGTTCAAAAAAACAATCGATCATCTTCGGTGGAAAAGTTACTCACATGCGTGTGCGATAGCAGCTCCTTCATGATGTAATTGTCGAAGATCTCTTTGGCAAGCTTTTTCCTCTCTTCAGGGCATTCGAGCTTCTCGTACGCCTTGATCTACAATGCATAAATGAGAAATTCCTTATGGAGTTGGATGGCGACGCGTGTCACCACGCTAGCGAAACTTAACTATAGTGTGTGTGCGGGCTAACACGAACCTCTTCGTAAAACTTAAGTTGCGGGACCGGCTCCTCCGACACGTTTTCGCAGAAATCCTTAAACAAAAGGTAACCTGGAAATACAAAACGAGAGAACAGAATAATGGGTGTATCCAGAAGCTGTACTTTCTGTGGTATCTGCCCACGACGCCATTCTCTTGGTCAAAATGTAGCACCGGCCATAAGTATACGCAGTTACATTAAATTGTTTCTCGTTACATTTTAAAAGTGATTCGGTCATTCATTTTACACATTTACTTCGCACTTTTCTAGGCCTGTGTGCTTTATGAACCAATTAATAATAGTTTAGAAACTGATAAATGTAAATAGCATGTAGCAGATTTTATGGATAAAATTACCGGACTCAAAATTAGTACATTTCTCCTACGAATTATGATGTATTTGGTATGTAATCCAGTAGATTTGTACCCGGCGCGGATGCAGATCGAAGTTTCGATCCTCTAGGATCAATAGTTGACGAGCTATGGTCGCTTAAAGTTGAGCATTTTTGACAGTTAGGGCGCCGCCATATTGGTTTGTAGTGACGACTGCGAGAGCCGCTCACCTTGCCCCCCCCCCACCCCTCCACGACCTAGTCCTAACCAACTCAGTAAGCGGCGTGTGACCGTCACTACAAACCATTATGGCGACGCCCTTACCTGTCAAGAAACTCGAAATATGCTCAACTTTAAGCGACCATAGCTCCTGAACTATTGATCCTAGAGGTTCGAAACTTCGATGTACATCCGCGCCGGGTACAAATCTAGTGGATTACATACCAAATACATCATAATTCGTAGGGGAAGGGCACAAATTTTGAGTCCGGTAAAGTAAAGAGCAGCTGATTTTAAATTTTTGCACAGCGAAATTTTGTGAGCCAAACTGATTAATCCTTATCTGGTGTTACAGTCATCCGCATACTTATGACGGGTACTACAAAAGATGGCGTATTAAACAAATTAGCATTATGAAACGAACTGTGTCCCGACATTTTAATGCATATTTTGTTTAAGATGCTAACGAGCGATATCGAATTTGTCACGAATAAATCTAATATCTTAGTAGAGTGTTGTACGTATTCATTTTAAAGATGTGTAGGACAATGAAGAAATTTTTCAACATATTTTACACGGAGGAAAATAAATCAGGTCTAAGTTGTTCCGGCTTGTAGACTCGAGGCACCCTCTTCAAGGGTTGCGAGGTTAATGAGGACGATTTAAATGCATAATCAACTGAATGAACAACCCCCTGTCTTCTTGATGCAGCACTTTCTTTAGTTGCTGCCTTTGTTTCATATCTTGCACTTAATTTGCATCAACGAATATTCACAGGGTGTCCCTCCCAACTTGGGCACCTTAAATATCTCTTTTATTATTGATAATTTATTATTTAGATGATGGAATTATAGATATTTATTATTTCCTTTCAAAGGAAAGCATGCGATAAGCAACAATGTTTTCTGACGTCACGTGTTTCGGAGTTTCAGTGTCATTAGAATATTTTATTTCATTTAGACTGTATCGCTACATGATAACTAGACTGCGGATCTTTATGCAAAATAAAAATTATTTGCATTAATTGCAGGACACAGGAACCAAATAGTAGTTTAATAAGTTGTAAACAGTATCTTGATATTCCCAAATTCTTTTAATTTTTCTACTGATAAATGCATTAAATCCCGATAACTACAATCAAGACGGATTCAACTTCCTGTAATGTTATGATCCTTCTGTGATCTTGAAGGTCCAAACAGATACAGGGTGTCCCACATAACACTTTTCACGATTTTTCAAGTACTTGCGATAGTCTGACAAAAAAATATTTTAAACAAAAATTGATCAGTTTTCGATTGGCTATACATGTGCCATTTAAAAAAATTTCGAACTTTTTTTTTATTGCAATGTATAGCCAATCGAAGAGACTGATCAACTTTTGTTGAAAATATTTTTTTGTCAGATTATCGCAAGTACTTGAAAAATCGTGAAAATCTGTTATGGGGACACCCTAGTGCTCGGTAGGTTTAGTGTTAAAATATGTTCTCTAACACTGTACGAACTGGAATACATGCAAGGTAATCAAATTTACCAAAGATATAACATTTTTCAGGTAGTTATAAGAATTAACCCTCATCCGTCCCTCATTTCGCGAACTGAATCTGTCCCTCGGTGTCAAATTGACACAGTGATACAAAAAATCGATAAAGTAACAAGTTAAACAGTTACTTTTCGATGTTTTTTTCCTTGAAATTGAGGAGTTAACATTTACATTTTAGATTTTTGCAGTTATATGTTTCGCATTAAAAAAATAAAAGTCACCAAGTTTCGAACGAATTTACCTACAAATAACAGAACAGTATAACTTATTTCGGGAAAACTGTGTCAAATTGACACGAGGGACGGATGAGGGTTAAGGAAGTGTCCACACACTTTTGAGCGGTAGGGTTGAAGTTATCGGAGCGCGGTGGTGGTAAAATAATCGGCCAATTCGGAGCCGACTCCTATGCGTTTTTTTGCCTAATACACGTCCTTTGTGCCCGCAGCAATAATATGAAGAAGCGGTAAGCGACAGAACACGGACGATTCTCGAAAAATGAATACCTCCTTGGAAACGATTTCTTTTGTTTCAATCGATCAACCTTGATCGAGTACATTGTATGCTGGGAGAGCAGAGTTTTCGCGCAGAAATCGCATTAAGATCGCAGAACTATTTTGATCGTGGTCGGAGTAACTTCTTCTCGTTCGCTGTCGCGATTTCGGAAAGTCAGTTGTGTAGTGTTTAGTGATTGTGCAGAAATGTGGTGTTTTGTGCTTCGAAAATAGCGTTCGAAAGACAGTCACTGTTATTCGGACGTATTGGCCTGAGGAAATAATAGTGTGCTGTGGATCCGACGGAGGAATAGAAAATTCTGAAAAATTTGTAAGTATACTTTATATTAGTATAATGTAGGATTGTATAATCTTATGTGTAAGAATGGATAGTAGATCTTCTTTCATATTTTCCAACTTCAAATTTATGAATGGGCAGGAGGCCGGTGACTTGGTACGGGCCTTCACGGCATATTTGAAATACGAATGCAATTCTGGAGAGTTTTCCGTTGGTTATAAACTGATTGAAATTAGAATAACTAATTAAAATTGTGTCTACAAGCCTTCGTTTCCAAGCCATTATTTATGTTAATTTATGTTAATCTATAGAATCTGAAATATGCATTATTAATGTGCATTCTATTTGACATTTCCTATCACAACGAATTTAATTTGTCCCAATCGAGTGGAGAAATACAAGTAGACGAAGGTATGTTTAGCTGGTTCAACAATAAAGCTTCTGGTTGTCTACGATATACATTATACATGATGAGATACACTTGTCTTTTGATTATGAATGAAACGAGCTTTATTTTTTCTAGTTTTGTATAGACGAGTGTAAACAAAAGTTTACAGTGGGTGTAAAAAGTATTCGTACGCCCTTTGAAATAGAATAACTTTTTTATAATTGTACCAATCGATCTGATTTTTGTACAATCAATTAGAAGCATTGGTGTACGAAATGATATGCAAAAAAGATTTTCCGAAAATTATAATTTACAAGGTTACATGCATAAATAAAAAGGCATTTTTTAAAACTTTTTTATTTGGGCCCTTAAAGAAAATTTAAAATATATGTTTTGTAGATCTATATTAGTTACACACAAAACATGTATATTTTAAATTTTCATTAGGGGCCAAATAAAAAAGTTTTAAACAAATATTTTATATACATATTATGTATTATGTATTTTTTTATGTCGATTATAATTTTTGGAAAATCTTTTTTGCATTCATCATTTCGTAAACCAATGCTTCTAATTGATTATACAAAATCAGGTCGTTGGGTACAATTATAAAAATGTTGTTCTGTTTTAAAGGGCGTACGAATACTTTTTACATCCACTGTAAGTGCCATTATCACTGCCGCATTAAGTGTCATTATCACTACCGAAAGACACTTTAGAAACAACAAACAATGCGTAATTGAAGTACCGGTAGTCGTTGGAAGTGAATACTGTTTCCATTGTTTCAGTATGCATGTAGATGTTCTAAAATTGACCCCAAAAATCTTTCCCTAATTTCAGAACCGAATTTTACAAGTGTATGTGACGTATCCACCAGTAAACATTCGCCAAATTAAGTATTTTTACTATTAAAGCAAATATTTTGATCGCTAATTTCTATTCATCAGATAATCGGCAGAAACATGAAACAATTCGATTTATCAAACTGATAGTCCATAAATAGTATAGTTGTACAAGAGATGTTAGACAGTGTGAGAAGCAAATACCTAGAATAGTGCCAGAAATAATTAAGACGAATACCGCCGGAAATTATAAAGGTAATCTACGATATGCTCGTCGTTTTTGCTCGCGTTCTATTCTAGGAAGAAAAAGAGGCGGACTGCTGAGTAAAATAGTTGCGCATCTAAAATAAAAAAAAACTTACTATATAGAAATCCGATAAACGTTATATTTAAACGAATTATATTTTAAGCAGAATCGGATCAATAGAGACGTTTTAGAGCGAAAGTTGGCGCACGTGTCTTTCCAGCGCATGAAAAAACAATTTCAAACATGATAAACAATTTCTATATATGTAGCTATATCAATAGCAATAGCTAGATCATGCACAAACATCCTAGGAAAAAACTGAATACGATCTGCGAAAGTAGAGGCTTCGAGCTTTAAAACCAGTCCAAATTTGTTATTGTACTATTATTTTTTGTATTTGTTATTGTGAATCAAAAGTGTAGTGTTGAAATACTTTCTGGACTCACTGTACATCCATACTAATGAAATGCACAATGGAATCAAGGAGTATTGACGAATATAGCAGTAAAATGTGAAATATAAATAAACATAAAGTACGAACGACAGCGCAGTACGCCACTTATTCTACGTGCGCTGTGCTTGGCAATTTTATTACGGGCCATTATCTTGCGTGCGCCTGGAAATTTTATTACAGGCCAAGTACTTTATGTCTACCTAATAAAAGCCTTTAATGCCTTACAAAAACTTTGTTTAGAATATATTCGGGAATAAAAAGTTTACAATAGATAATAAATTCGAAGCGGTCTGCAGCAAATAAACAGCCTCTCGAGTGAGAAGTTTCTGGGAATACGGGAAAGTTCATTATTTTAGAAATCTCACTAACTTCGCGATTAGCATAGAGAAAACTCTGGAACTTTAATTTTTACGCACTGGAGACTTCACGTTCGCTCAAACTGTAATAGTAGACGTCGCGTAGTGGTCAATTTGCTCGGGAACGTGGATAAAATTATGCTAAGAAAACTTCTAGTTCGTGGAATTTGATTAATAAACTACGTATCTTTATGCAAAATAGAAATTCTCCGCATCGATTGCAAGAGATGAGAGTTAGATAGAAATTAAGTACCAGTAGGACCTTTATTAACCGGCTTGATCGGGAGACAAATATCCCGGAGAAATTAAGGCCTGATGGATAATCGAGAGCCGAGGGAACTAATTAGAATGTACATTATATTCCAAAATAAATTTTTCATTTTTGAAAATTTATAGGGGTGTGCGGGTACCCGAAATTTCGGGTCGGTTCGGAATCCCGAAAGTTTGCAATATTCGGGCACCCGAAGTTAAAGTTGGGGCAAGTCTGCGATCTTCTCATGGAAGTCGCATTCTCTTGGATTTATTAAAATTATTAAAAGACGAAATACATTTCTGTATAATTTCTATTTCTTACAATCAAAATTGACAATTTTTTTTGTATAAAGCCCGCAGTCTACTGGTGAACATTCTATGAGCAACAACAATGAGTTAATAACCACGTTTTCAATGATTCACATGAGCCAAGAAATTAATTAATAAATTGTGAAACGCAGCTTTCGGAATAATTTAATGATAAGGGTGACATTTGAAAAGCGGTTAATTAAAGTTGGTACATAATCCGGAGCAGGTTGATATATTCTCATCAGTTGCGAAAATAAATAGTGTCCCACCTACCCACATGTGTCGCGCTTGAACGAGATATTCTCTCAAACAGTAGTTCAAAACGCCCACGACAATGTAAACAAAACCCCTGGACATATTTAGACATTTCTAAAAATTCATTTCAAACGAGGTAAATGTACAAAAATGTGATGTAGATCATTTTCGACAGTGGGATATATTTTAGTTGTTTGTAAATAATCAACAAATTCACGAAGAAAGGACTAGGATTTAATTTGTACACGTTGTATGTACATCGATACTCTGAAATTCTTTTAATTTGTGTACTCTTTCAAATTGTACCTACCCGTTTTTGCCATAAATGTATCCATTTTTTATTTACTTTTGAATTTATCCCTTCGAGATCAACGTCGATCTTTTTATTTTTTACACTAGCTGTCTTTAAAGTAGTCTGGCTTGACTCATCTACTTATTGCAATTCTTTGAGAAAGGCAAATGGCTTTCAGCATTCTGCAGACGATGCAAAAATCTTTAATTTCACATAATGATCCGAAATGTAAACGTGACACCTATTTCTTACCACCCAGGAGCGGGCGCGGATTGCTCCGTGGGGGGCAGTGGCGGGGCTCCGTTGAAATCAAGAGCAACGAGAGCCTACTAAGGACATACTACACCAGAAAGAGCAAAATAAACAGTCTTCTATCGCTCGTCTTCTATCTCTTTGACGTCATTTGCCCGAAGCGTTGCCCCCATGGGTAATCCAGAACGCTCCCAGGGCAAAGAGCACTCGTTGCCCATGCCTGCCTTGCTATTATTTCCCCTAAACGATCCGCTAATAGACGTACATCCACCGTTTGATTATCGCAAACGCATCTTCACCGACATTTTTCAGATATCGTCCGATCATTTCAAGGATTACTCGAATAAGTTTCTGCCGTTTACTGATATATGACGGAACTAATAGTAACTGGTATGCGTTTCGAGCGTGCTCTTAATGATTAACGTCTAGGAATTAAGTATACTTAAAAATTTCTCACCAAACATTTGATTGAATATTTTATCGAAGGTTACTTCCTTCTTCTTTTCCAGATACTTGTGCATTACACTTCTGACACTGCAACAGAAAGAAGAACGCGAATGTAACCATTAGATTCTAGAAGTGAACTCGTAGAAAGTTATAATGTTTTCCATACAGTATTACTTAACACGTAACGGTAGTACAGCAGAGGAAATGCGGCATATTCGGAATACTGTTGGTAATTTGGAATACCAACATGTTCAACAAACTACTAACGTTGTCTAATTTGTAACGCTGCAAATAATAGGAGCGAATTGCTGACTGAATAACATTTATGGAAGAATAATGATTTTCGAATCTGCGGAGTAAAAATACGTCGTTTTGTAAAGGTTTTCTAGCAAGGGCTCACTCGTTAAAAAATATGTGAAAAATTTTAATTGAATGACTCTTCAACCATGAACATTCAGGCAGACGCTAACGTAAGACTAATAAAATCGACGTAACAGAAATGTTGCCACAATCAACGTAAATACGATATACTGTGAAGCCTTGGTCTAAGAAAAATCTTCGGGTCCGTGCTGTTTCTTAGATCGTGTGAGATTCTACTATTTCTTTGTGACCTTGCCAATCGCGCCGAACGTAGTTCGTCAATTAAACCACTAAATACAGTTCAAATTAAATCATGTTTGGTATCATTTTAATAAAAAAAATGGTACAAATAAGTTGATGTAAGTCCCATAGAAAATAATGAAAAATAAGCAAGTTGTACTCGAGCCCATGTATATATGTACTTCGATTTTCCCAGATCCTATGGTTTCCGTTTTCTTAGATCAAGGCTTTACTGTGGTTTACACTGATACAGATATTATGGCACGATAAAGTGAAAGAATGAGTTGTTGAATTGAAGAAGCAAGGGAACAATTGCTGACAGGTGATGGCGAATAAAAATGACGAGTGAACTCGTCATCCCCAGGTGAAAGCTTGAAATACATAATTTTGTCTACTCGTTATGGTTTCGTGTCGATTTTACGATTACATCGAGATTGCAAAATGTGGCGTGAAATGTTGATGCCATGCTGCTACTTCGGAATAATGATGACGAATGCTGAGAAGGTTGTTGTGCGTCACTGTTGCGATGTGAGTTACGACGGAACGAAAAGAGGAGGGGCGATGTGTTTCATGTGCGAAGTGTGGGTGCACTATGAATTTGTTGGTTATGACTGTGAAGATTATACCAGCAACTGTAAGTAAATTTTAAGACTTGTTACTGTGCCATGATACCACGATATAGATAATAATAATTATTACAAGTGACGAAATTGTTCTAAATATTTTTCCTACTAACTTAAACTACGTTTTGTAGAGGAAAAGGAAGTGTCTCCCATTCCTTTTGAGCGGCAGTTGTATATTAGCTTTCTTTTTATTATTTATTTATTTAGTTATACACTTTTCTTTGTTCCCATCCATTGTCGTTTGTGACAGCAAATTTCAGTTAGTATCGAGACAATAAAAATAAAATTATGCTGTGGAGTAAAAGGGCGACAGCGTATTTCGAATTTGTGTTTAATCTTCTTTGAGATTTGATGATTATGTGTCGATACACCCAACATTTCTATTTTCGATTGATACAAATTTCGAAAATAAATAGGTAATCTTTAAACACTGGTTTGTTCATGTAATAGTTAATACGGGTAGAGAGTGAACAAAATAATAGTTGAGAAAACATACACCGCGTTTAGATGTCACACGCTATTCCACAGTAACCGACTGTTCCGCATAAGCGAGTTGCAGATACATTTCATTTAGCTCAAACTGGGCAGTAAATTATTCGCGTTAAACGATGCAAAATAATAGACGTAAACAACTCGGTTTACCACTGGAATAGAACCGTTCGAGTATTGAGCGTGATGTTGTGAAAACTAGGTGCACGTTCATCACTTACAATAGCATGATTCATAGAAAACACTTTCTGACAATTATTATAAAACTGTATCAAAAAATCTTCATCTGAAAGTTCTACTTATCTGTCGATATTATGTTACCTCTCTTAAGTATAATTTTAAGCTGTGTATACAGTTAGGAGCAAAACTGATCACACACCCACTCAATCAGAATAACTTCTTTATGAATGGACCAAACGACTTCAATTTCTCTCAATTGATTTTTACGACTTTTTTAGCTGAGCCAATAACGAAAATTTAAAAGATGTGTTTGGTCAACTCGTATAAATTCTATACGCTCCGAAAATTGCATTCAAATTGGTTAATTGGTTTACGAGTTATAAACGATCAAAAGTGGTAAAAATTGCAATTTTCCAAGATTTTTGGCATCTTTACCACGTTCGATCGACTATAACTTGTAAACCAATTAACCAATTTCCATGAAATTTTCGGAGCGTATATAATTTATACAAGTTGACCAAACACATCTTTTAAATTTTCGTTATTGGCCCAGCTAAAAAAGTCGTAAACATCAATTTTTACTGTACATATAGTTTTTCACAATTCCGACCAAATGCATTTTTTCAACATATTTTCTAGACGTCATTTACTAAACTAATTCATCTAGCCTTACAGAGAAATTGAAGTCGTTTGATCCATTCATAAAAAAGTTATTCTGATTTAAAGTGTGTGTGATCAGTTTTGCTCCTAACTGTATAACACTTATTCATCCTATTTGAAATTATGGTACGATTAGTGTACTCATATGGTTATGTGCTGCCGGGGTTGAAAATGTTTGTGGATTATTGGAAAAAATTCCTGACAAACACGAGGAGGAGAAATAACAGTGTATGTAATTGTTGTATATACATATGTACGGCAAAATGAAAACAATTGGTATCGACCATGAGTCATAAAACAGTATGCAGAACATTTTTCAAGAAACAGGAAAAGCGTCCCGAATTGAACAGAAGAATGAGGACTAATATTTGTTCATTGCAAAAAATTTTCGCAATTGGACAATTGCGTTTGTGAGTCACTCTGAATGTATGTGCGCTAGCACGATAGTGAAACATAATCTTGCTAGAACATGGATAGTTTTATTGTAATTCGCGCATTCAATACGATCAGGAATGCACTTATGATATTGTCAGTGCATGAAGCTTCAGATTTCTCGATTTAAGTAATGCACCAGCGAACGATGACAGAAGAATGATGAAGTGTGCCATTACTTGTTGTCCTCTTCCAAGAAGAAGATCCTATTCTCGACCAAACATTGGCACAAACTGAACCGCTTTACACAAGGTGATTTAGGTACTGTAAAACATTGAAAAATTCATTGAACGAATCCACGAGCGATCGCAGAAAACGTAGCAGTGCCTGGATAACTGTTGAGGATGGGAATAGTGTGAACGAAACCTTCAGTAAAAATAAAAACCAGAGATAGAAGAGATAAAATTTGCAGTTTCAAATCGATATTACTTTACACAAATTTGAAATTCCATTTTTAGTCAATAGAAGTTTCAATAAAAACCAGAGACAGAAAAGACAATATTTTTAGTTTCAGATCGATTCTTTATACAAACTTAAAAGTTCAGTTTTTAGTCAACAAAAGTTCCGGGTAAAAATGTAAACCAGAGACACACGAGATAAGATTCCTTGTACAAACTCAAAAGTTTATTTTTACAGTACCACGTTCAGTGAGAATTTTGGAAACGTCTGCGAGATGCAAGGAAGTAGAATAGGAAATCTTAGAATTAGGATTACTTTTGTCAAAAAATTAGAAAAATTTCATGGAATAAACTATCAACCTAACAAATATTCCTTTAATCTCAAATATTCTTTCGTTATGATTCAAGTATGATAAATAAATTTCAGATTTGATGCGTTTATGATAAAACTGAGTAGGCAAAACGGGAAAAAAGTTGTCCTTTCTTTGCCTGTACCGGCACGACAGAGACGAAACGCGTCACAAGGCCGCGGCGGTGGGGAATAACGTCATAGAAGAGGAAGGTAGAGTGGGGACACAAGTTTTGAGATCTGGCGACACTGCAGCGAAATACAAAACTGAAAAGACATTAAATGAATTTAAGGATACTGTTACGATATTTTCGACTTCTTGAACCGATTTATATATTCTGTATAAAGATGCACGTTTCTGTGCATTACAAAAGTTACTCCAGCGATCTGTTAACACTAAACCTACCGAGCCCTAAAAGTACATGCTCCCTTATAAAAATGACAAGATTGATTTTATTTAGACTTTGCGCGGCTCCTATTGTAATACGTGCTCTACTAAAAATATTTATGCAATCACGTCTTATGAAATCATTTTTATTATTTCAATAATCGTAAAATAAAAAATCTGGGACCGGTCATTCTGACCGTGGTAGATTTAGTGTTAACAAGTTTTCCAAGGAACAATTAAGCGATCAGTTGATTGAGATTGACGTCGGTCATTTGGGCATTTTTTATTTTGCATAAAGATCCTCGTGTCTATTCATTAGAAAAATTACTTTGACTTTCGAGGGACGATTGCGGTTGCTGGATTAGCAGTCTGTTAATAAGTTCCCAGGGAACAATTAAGCGACCGTGTGGCAGTTGATTGGAATTGACGTCCGTCATTGTATAGTGGCTAGAGGCCAGTATCTGCGATTCAATCACTCGATAGGCTCGACAACAGGACCACAGCTTCCTCCTTTTGATTTTAGCGCGCTATTATACAGGATGAGTCGATTGATTGAAATACGAGAACACTCGACGTGGTATCCTCGTTCGGGAGCTGGAAAAGGAGGTCTTCCGCGAATTTTCTTTCCACGTGGAGAACGTATTATATAAACGCCAACAAATTGGTTTTATTTTTCGTTGTATTATTGGTCGTTCGGAAACGTGAAGAGGGATCAGTCCGGAATAGAAGAGTTCAAAATTCCCGCGAATCGAATCGAATTAACGATGGACTATCGGATAGTAATCCACAAAAAATATTTCATATCAAGTTTCAATTCTCTGTACCATCGTCCGTAGTAACAAGCAAAATCCGGATTATCCGTTTTTGGCCTTTTTCGCCCTCTCGATCGCGGTATATGTATTATGGTTAACTGAGCAAACGTTGCAAAATTGTTACCGAGTTTTATTTATTGTACAAACTTTTATTTTTCGCTTTGAAAGATTACAGTCATGAGGCGTGCGAACTTTTGAATTAACTGTTATTATAACCCGTTATTATCGCGACATATATTAGGTGAAGTAAAAAGTTCTGAACGTTTTTAGCTTTCGAAATAAAGCGAAAAACGCTCAGAACTTTTTACATCACCTAATACGTACGTTATTTGTAGAATACGACTTTTATGCGACAATAGCGAGAAGGTGACCTTCAATTTTTTAAATGAAATGCTATGCTATGATGTCAAGACGAATTCATTCGTATACAACATAATGACCTTCAAGGTCACACAAGGTCAGAAATGGAAGGAATACTTGGAATACCTCGTGCCAATGTGTTTACAACGCAAGTATTTCTTCCATTTCTGACCTAGTGTGCCCCTGAAGGTCATTATATCGTGTACGAATGAAATCGTTTCCTCACACGCTTTCGTATGATATAAACCTTTTCATTCCTAAAAAAGTAATACAGATAAAAGAAATTACAGACACCGTTACATTGGTGTGCAAAAAACAGTGTAACTTTTTCCTCTTTAACCCTCATACGCTGCTCGAGAATAGTTCCATAAAAGAGACTAGGATAATAATTCACCCATGGTTGCTCTACGCGTGAAATCAACAAATTATGTTCCTTTTGTAACGTCACATTTTAGAGAAATACAACATAGACATAAAGGGATCAATGATTTCACAGTATGTGAAAATAGTAAATGGGTGAATTTTCACCCCGAGGATCGTATAAGGGTTAATTTCTTTCTAATGCTCACTATTTGCAACAAGAACGCCAATGTAAAAATGTTACGTTTGATCTATCAAAATTATTAAAGGCACAACGAAGTTCCCAAGCGACTCCGGTTTCTTGCAAAAGTCGCGAGAAGTTTTTCCACGGAGACCCGCGGTCTAATTATTACCGTAACTGAAGAAACACTTTTTCCTTTGTCACATTAGATACGCAACGTTAGTTTGCGTTATGCATTCCTTGGTTACTATTATGGACACAAACCGGGGGTCCGAATGTCGTAAATAACAGCAACGGAGGCAGCAGGCAACGACTATGACGTGGCGTGCCAGCAATAGTACACTTACAAAATAAGAAACATCATGAACGGAAAAGTTAATCGAGGAAGTTGATCCACGAAGCGAACGATCCTATCGCAGGGTCTACCATTTATTCTTCCTTTTCGTTTTCCATCCGCTCTCCCCCCTAACTAGGTACCAACAAAGCTTTAAGGGACAACGAACCGACGTTGGTGATATTAAGCCACCCTGTGATTTATGGTGTTCCCTCACGAAGTCTATCTCGCAACAACAGTGTTGAACTACTTTCAGGCTAGGGTAAACAAAGTATAACACATCTAATCTCTACCTTTCGAACAGTTTTCTTACCGTGATGGCGGACTTCCCAAAATGGGAGTGTCCGATTAGATACTGTGCTCGGCATCGAACTAGATTATTGCTACTTGCAGCGAGGTTTGCGTTCTCCTTATACAACTGTCTTCTAGAATATTCTTCTTGAACATTACAAGCTGCACTAGCAATGCAGTGTTTCAGTGTAAAATTTTAACGTAACAAATTGTGCAAGTGAGTTTAGAATAATATTTTGAGAAATCACTGTACTTCATCGCTATAGATTTTTCTACCAGCAACTCGCATTATGATCCACATTAATTGTATTATGTTATTCATTTATTTTATTTTGCTTATACCTCATTTGTCCCCTCGGACCTCGATGGGCTTCCATATTTACATTCTTAAACCTATTTACTTCTAATTTGCAGTAACAGTGTGTTATTTATATACAGTGAGTGTAAAAAGTATTCGTACACCCTTTGAAATAGAATAACTTTTTTTATAATCGTACCAAACGACCTGATTTTTTATAATCAATTAGAAGCACTGGTTTACGAAATGATATGCAAAAAAGATTTTCCAAAAATTATAATTTACAAGGTTGGTACAATTATAAAAGAGTTATTCTGTTTTAAAGGGTGTACGAATACTTTTTACACTCGCTTGTATATTTATTCCGTGTTAACCACTGTACACTCCTGTTCAAAAGTTTGCAACATGTTAGAGTTTCAAAACAAATAATCACCTCCTTTTGTAAATAAATCTTTTATTTATAATGTTTCACTTTTGCAGCTTTGAGATGTTGGTTAAGTGTACATAAGAGTGAAAGTTAAGTGTTATTTATCAGAAAAACTATGCTAACTTACAAGCGTTTTTTTTTGCAGAGGAATCCTCCTTTTTTCTCGATATCTATGTTGAAAGGAAGATATTTTTATAAAATGAACCGCATGAAAAAATCGGAGGACAGCTTTCGATTTGTTCTTAATAATTCGAACGGTAATATCGGTAGACATTGTGTAGCTGTTTGGGACGCATAAACGTGACCGTCCACGCGCGGCCAACAATCAAAATAATTCTCTCGATCCGCGCGAACGTTGCCAAAACGAAAACCAGTATCGGTTTGACTGCTGGAAACGCTTCTGACGTTTCCCAAATATTTGAATTTTCCACCGCAAATAGTGCGATTTCGTAAGCGCGTTGGTCCGAGCACGCTCGAAATAAAAAAAGGAAAACCGTATATTTCGACCAAAATTTTAGCTGCAAACTTCTTTGCAATTAACCCAATCAGTCAAACAGTGAAACAAAACGATCTTTGTACACCCGTGTACGATTAATTAACACTTAAGTGTACAATAAAGAGCGTAAAAATTCGACTAAAAACGTGAATACGTTAGACATAAATAAATTAGTTGATGGTAACGTAAGAAATGTGAATAATGTAACTTGTATGTATATTATTTTATCCAAAAATATAAAAATTGCAATATAATCCTAATTACAATATAAGAACTTATTAAAAGTTTCTGCATAAAATTAAGAAAAAATTTGAGGAAACGATTCAAATTTGAGTTCAACCTGCAGCACTTCCTGTCCAACACAGAAATCAAGTGCTTCAGCAATTAGTCTATTCCTGTCAGACTTTATATGATATTATGATAACATTACGGAAACGGTTTGGGAAAGAGAAACATACATTCGTGTTCTATGCACGTATCCTTGCTAGGGTGCCACGAAAGTAGTGAAAAAGTGGAGAGTATGAAAAACTGTACAGTTAGAAGATGATTCTAGTGTAAGTTAATACACTTTAAAAACCACAGATAGATTGTATTAGTACAAATTAAAGAGAGGAATCTATGGAATCATTAGAAAGAAACTAGAAAGTTTAGCAATCTAAAACAATTAAATTAAAAAAATTAAAAATTATGCTCTGAAATTAAAATTTTAATCGAGTATACGATACTATTTCAAACAAAATGTGTTCGTCTCGTTTTTCTAATTAAAATGACACCAAACACGATACAATTATGATCATAATTACTTGTGTAACAACCGACTATAGTTTCGCACTTTACATTTACGGTGAAGGTGCACGAATTCTGCGAATGTCAAATCCGAAACTGTAATCGCTTATTACACAAGTAATTGTGACCGCAATTAGATCGTGCTTGATGTAATTTTAATCAGGAAAACGTGGCAAATGGGATGGTAAAAGTTACATTAACGAAAAAAAAAATAACGAATTTCTATTTATGAATTCTAAAGTCCCTTCTTCTCTTTCAATCGCTATCCTCTTCTACGTCCGACACTCTACAAAGAATGTATAGTATGTAAGTACCTCTTCTAGAACTGTCGCTCGACAGACCAGAAGATACGACAGTTACAGAGAGAATATTGTAATTTTTTAATAAAGGGTGTCTCACAAAATGACCTGACATTTTAAATTGCTCCGCCATATTTTTTGTAGCGAACATAGAGAGTACTAATCATTGACAATTGGCATCAGGAGGTATTGAGGTTTAGTCATTGAAAATTACACGATCGAGCAACGCATAGAAATTGTGAAAATTCACTACAAAAATTATGAAAATTTTGCAGAGACGGTTCCAAAAGACTTTCGTCAACACTCGCACTTACTGCGGCTATGTTTTCATTCGACCGACCGGTACGAGGACGGCCACTGCTTTCCGCGATCAGAATTGAACCACTATCCTCAAATTTTCTGATTAAATGCACCACAGTGTTGCGAGATGGTGCGTTATGTTGACCAAAAGATATGCGGACTTTTCGAACCGTCTCTGCAAAATTTTCACCATCTTTGTAGTGAATTTACACAATTTCTATGCGTTGCTTGATCGTGTAATTCTCCATAACTAAAGCTCAATACTTCCTGATGATAATTGTCAAAGATTAGTACTCTCTCTCTCTCTCTCTCTCTCTCTCTCTATGTTCGCCACAAAAAAATGGCGATCAATTTAAAATGTCAGGTCATTTTGAGACGTTATTTATAAAACGTATCAAGTCATTATTGTACATATCGATGCACGAAGTTGATTCGATAGGGAACAAAAAATTCTTCGTATTGGTTCCATCTGCGTGCTGGTTTATTAATATGTTGCACCCTGACTTTTCCACTTTTCGAGTTTCCACGGAGCGAACTTGGCCGGATCACAAAGTTTTCTAGTTCACGTCCGAAGGTGGAGTTCACATTTGCACTTTGCTTATTTCCAATGGTGATTGGTCAATAGGATGCACCAAGTTTCAGACGCAGGATATTTGACGGCGGTGGGAGCCAAGAGTTCTCGAAGAATTGTAATTTATGGGACGAATGTCTGTCAACTATTGATCGGCCTTGCATTCTGTTTCCGAGGATATCAACATTTAACACTAACCGTACCACAAGTGCATCCACATTTGATCTTATGAAATTATTGAAGTTACAAGATTGTTACATACCTTTCTCCATTCACCCACGTATTCTTGCAAAAATTGCGAAAAATCTAAATACATTCAGTTTTGTAATTATTATAAAACAACGTGTACCAAATTTGTTTTTCATTAACGCTTATGTCAATACCCAAAATTTTCTAGAACGTTCAATATTTTTATATTTTTAAATCTATCTCAATTTCGTTATTTTCCGACAAGAACATACAATTTATATATAAAATATAAATATATATAATGTTATGAAATGTATACAGAACCTTGTCAAAAGAATTTACGCAGATGTCCATAACAAAATGAACGAGGTATTAGTAATTAATACTATGTTTTATCTCAGACAATAATTTTGGAAGATTTTCGTATTTTTATCGAACGAACTCTGAGACTATAATCTTGTCGGATTTTAAGGGTTGCTCGCATTAATGTACTCTCGCTCTCCCGTACATCGAAAACGCCTTGTTATCATTTCCGGGACAGTAAAAGCATCACCGTTATAACAACAATGTTATTTGCATATTTTGTTTCTGTAATGGAACGACCATGTCCAACACGGCTATTTCAAGAGAAGCAAATTCTTGAAAGGATGTAACGTTTCAGCAATAAATTGTGTAACGTTATTCAAGCTAGGCACATTAATCTTGAGAATATCTATATTATTATATAATTTTTAATGCCAAGATAGAAGAAAGAGATATCGATTTGATTTTAATTAAAGCTTTCAATCTTAACTTGTAGAAAATGTCTCAATAGGAAGCCAATGTCTTTTAGTATCAAAAATTAAAGCCATTTATTAATTTACCTTTTATATTGCAAAATTGATATCTTTTTATTCGATTGCTATCTGAGACTTCAGATATCTGAAAAGGCGAACGATGAATGGCGATAGTAGAGGCTTCAAGCTTTAACCCCCGGACTCCTGCGAGTTCTTGGCCTTAACATTGAATTCCAAGATCAAAATTATTTTTTATTTCATCGTATGAGTACTGTTTGCGACAAACGAAAGTCTTATGTGAACCGTTCTCTTAGAAAACGAATTTAAAGCTTCGGAAACTATATGATTTCATGTCTACAGAGTGTCCCAAGATGGTATAAACGCGGAGAGAATGATTCTACATGAGAAAATATAGAAAAAATTTTTTTCATTTGTCCCCTCCTTCCCGAGAAATATCAGTTTGAAAATTCGGCGAATGCGAGTGCTATCGAATAGGATATATAGGATTCGTCCGACGCGTCTGTCCATGACCGACCCATTCTACTTAAGAACGCTAAGCACACGAACTTGACGTATTGTTAGTGAATTTCCTCTAAAACGACGCGTCAAATGAACAAATTTATTGTATATCTTCCACTTATTTTCCCGTGTAGAATCATCCCCTTCACGACTATACGATTTTAAAACACCCTGTAGACATATGGAATAAAGTAGTTGGCGAATCTTTAAAGTCATTTTTAAGAGAACAGTTGGAACACCCTGTACATAAACTTTTGTTCCTACTCTATGATAATTATAAATAGTTTCTGTATCTTTTTTAGAACATTTATCCTCAAGTGATATACTTAAAGGCGTACGAGAAAATTTATACAGAATTTTGAAAAGGTTCTAGTGTGATATACGCTTTGTAATCTGAGTCACCATTTACGGTTAAATAGTGTACCACTTACAGGTTCAAAAGAAATAAAATAAGATTTGATAGTTTTGCTGATCGCTTCTCTGTACTCCTGTGTATCAGTTTGCCTTTCACGTTCAAAGATGGGTTTTCAAATATTTGGACCCACTGTAAGATCACAGATCATTAAAATATCTAATCATTTTAGTGAGATGAGAACAAACGTTTGCGGTACGTCCAGGACACAAAGGGTTAATGTGGATTAAAACCATATAGCGTTCTACAAGCATAGCACGTTGGAACGGGCCGTTCCTGAAACGGATTGGGGCGCGTAAACGCCGGAAAGGAGATTAATCTGCACAAACCAGGATGAAGGATTGTGGTCTGTACTGTTTAGCGCAAATTTATTGTGCAATACCTTTGTCATTTATCAGACACGGGCTACTGACAAATACAGTGTTTTCTCGATAATTGTCCAAAGCACGGGTCCGAGGAACAATAATCGGCGAGGAATATACTATTCTTTCACATCTGCCGATCGTTGAAAAGGACAGCGAAGCTTGAGGGCCCCGGTCGCCGAGAAAAATAAATAATCCAATAACGAAACTTCTTCATTATTAATTATTTTTCTATGTAAATTTCACCAACATATTCGTGGCATTCTTTTCGTAGCATGATTTTAACAATTTTTCTGTGCTTTTAAGAGGCTGTAAAAGTAGAAAAAAATATGTTTCACAATGATTGTGGTACCACACACACAATAAATATACAAACATTTCCAGTTTTTTATTTTTAAAGCAAAATTTTACCATTTAAGTGATCTTTGATAGTACAGTAACACGAAGAAACTGTGCTCTTTTTTACCCCTGCTTGCAAACTAATGTACTGCACGATTGCAATGTTTGTCCAGCGTTGTAACAAGATGTTTATATTAAACATCGACAAAGTGTTCAACAAGTTTCATGGTTTATTTATTCATCCAGAACAGTTCTACCGGGCCGGCGTTTCCTTAGCAAATAATATTACAGCGTATCAGTTCCCGCATGGTCCGCGTATCCATGGTCCCTCAATTTTCCGTCGATTTTCTTTGCTTGCTGTGTAAATCGAATGACTCAACATTTCTCGGTTAAATGTAGTGAAACGAATCGTTTGAAACGTGCTCCGTTCCTGGATCGTAATTGAGTCATGCTTGCAGTGGTTCATGAGCACCGGCGAGAATCCACAAATCAACTGTAGGTGTCACTGATTTTTGTAGGGCTGCAATTTTCTCGCTCATTTCTGGCAAAATCGCGGAATTTCTATAACCGGTGATAAATCCCGGGAAATTTTCCGACATCTACCTTCTGTTTTTTATACGATGGATGTGTTCCCGAAGAGCACGTGTAAACGAATATACAGGGTGGGAAAATAACTTTGTCCACCTTAAATAATAGTTGTAATAATATGTAAAAAAAATGATGAAATAGGTTGTATGGTATAAAGGCGGCAATATTGCAATGTGAACAGTTTTTACGCGCGCGAAGAGATTTCAGAGATCTCAAGGTCAATTCAAGGTCAGTATATTTTTACGCAGAATTCGATACTCTATCGAATCATTATACAAAAAGTAGATCTTTCTATTTTAAAAAAATCACGATGACCTTGAAATCTCCGAAACGCCTTCGAGCACATAAAAACATTTTTACATTACAATATTTTCCCTTCTATACCTTGCAACTTTTGTGTCATCTTTTCATATTATTACAAACAACGGAAATATTCAAAGTGCGCTATTAGCAAATAGTTTATAGTTTGTATACTTCATTTATAAAGCATAAGATTATATTAAATTATATGTTATCTAAAATTGTATGAGAGCGGAGAGGGAAGTCCTCGCCAAATAGTCCTCGAAGAATAGAAAATTAGTTTCGAACTTAGAAATCAGCAAAACTAGTACAATAATCCATATGAAAGTTCATACTGAAAGGACTGTTTCTGTTTTCTATTTTCTATTTTTTGAAAAGAAAATGTTACTAATTCCTGAACACAAAAATTAGGCAAAGTTATATGAGTTCTATCAAGATGTTAATTGTTTTCACGTTTGTATATATTAATTAATGAATTTAATACATTGACAAGCGCGCGAAGTTTACTGTATGTATTTATTGAATGTTTTTCACATCAAAAAGGTGCATTTCACTTTGAAAACTCAAAACGCAGACTAAACGAACTCCTTATTGTGGTTATATAATACAGGGAATCCCCACAAAGAGAAATTGCGAATTTAACGAGCACAATCAAGTAAAAGCCCGACCAATTCCAAAGTTGCGTGAGGTTATTTTGGAGTGGTGCGAAGTGACGGAAAACTCTGATTTCGCGGAATTTGCGTGGATCGTGATAAATCAAGCTATCACACAGCAAGTGTATAACGAGAATGAATTTTTTCTTAATTTGCGATCAGTCAAAATGGTGTAAAAACAGAATTGGGTGTATTTGTTTTTCCAATCGCCAATTGCATCCTAACGAAAAGTGTTAATGGAGCATGGAATTAAAAATAACGAAAGTTATTGGAATAATTACTGGATTAAGTTTGTTTGATAGAAAATTGTGTTTCGTCTCTGTGAGAAATTTGAGAAACACTGCACGAGCACCTGGACTCCGGTAGATTTCTATTTTCGAGTCACGTTTAATTTCTACTGCGTGAAACACGATCAAGGCTTGTAGAACAAACGTCACAAATACAAATTTCGATTATTTGTGGATTTATAGGAAGTCGATGTAAGGACACGTCTGGAAATTACCATTTTTATGAGAATATAGCGCCGTCAATATTGTTTGATGGAAAACCAGAATTGAATATAATATATAATTGAATATAATAATTTCAACAATTATATTGTCATTTAATTTAAATATTTAATAAATATATTATTATTATATTATTATTTGTAAAAGATTATATAAATATCGTTTATCTTAAAGGCTTTGAGAAATTACCATTGACTGAAAATTTTGCTAAAACCTTTGACAAATTGTGTTGTAACTAAACCGAACATTTTTATGAAAATATAGACTTTTATACAATTTGATGGAAACTAGAATTGAAATCATTTCTCCTTTCCTGTCAAGGGCTTTGAGAAAAATTTAAATGAGACGATTAAAAATTATGACTAAACTGGACATTTTTATGAAAATATGTAGACCATTATATTCCACGATAAAATAAAAATTGAAATAATTGCTACTGTTCCCGTTAAAGGCTTTGAGAAATTAAAAACTCCGTAAAAATCTAATTGTGTTTCTTATCGCCTTCGTTTTTCAATTTTCTGCGCACTGGCATATTCCATGAATAAGAGACGGGAAAAACCAACGACACGGCGAAGAGAAAATTAGTGGATTGGGGATTTGAATCCAAATGGAAACAAAAGTGGATTTTCGCAGGTAGATTTCACTATTTGCGCTGTAGTGATAAGAATGAATCTCAGATGGTTAATATTCAACGACCGAAATTTTCACATCTCTGTATCAATTTATTCTTCGAGATGGGAGCAAGCGTCTCTTACTATTTGCAAGGGTTTTCTAAACGTTCTTCTCTTGGAAGAGTTTGATTAAGATATCAAGATTATAGTTTGCACTGTCTTCGTGAAAGTTAGAAGTTACCAGGTTATCAAATCAAAATTAAAAATGTAGGTTGCATTCTAATTTTTTTGTTAGTTTGAAAAAACTGGTATCAACATCTCTTTCTCTCTACGAGTTCTGTTCAAATATATGCATTACATTTAATTCAACAAAATTTGCAAGCAAAACATTTGTAAAATCATTTTTAGTTTCAAGGAACAATTTCGTAATAAGTACAAGAGAGTTGTTTACTAATAATTTTCTAATAATAACAACTAAAACAACTTTAACAACTAAAAGAACATAATTTGTTATGGCCGGACCCGTGTTTCGGACACTTATCGTGAAAACACTGTACTCGCCAAAATTAGGTTTCGCGTCCCCGAAAACCGTTCTGTTTGCAAATGAACAATGTATGTAAAAGGGACGAGAATAATTACAGCATATTCAGTGTGACAAAATGAAAACCGTACGACGATAAATTTGGAAAATCGGGGAAATGAAGAGAGATTTGCTTCACGAAGTTCGTGAACCGAGTTTCCTTATCGAGTACCGTGCAAGCACGTGAAATCTTTGCTCGGCTGTTGGCACGCAGCCAGCAAAAAGGAAGCCTGCTATCGAATCAACTTATTTTCACGACGGGCCTTCGTTACGTTCCTGTTTTACGGATCGAAAATAACACCGATAGCGTAAACATTGGCACATTATAATCAATGTGAAGTATCGCCGCTATCGGAACGCGTGTGTGCTATCCCACGTGGTATTTATTGAAACTTATCAATGCAGCTAAATAATCGTAGAAATTGATATCGTATCGCGTCAAATATTTTCCCTTTTTCCCGTCAGCGACGCCCGCTCGTCCATTTACGATTTTCTGTGAACAGATAATACTCAATGGACTGAGTCTTCATTGAAAACTAGAAATGCCTTTCCTTCTTTAACAATTTTGATCATTTGAAAATATTATATTTTTTAATTGGTATAAGCTGTACCTTCTCATTTTTGCTACGGAGGGAGTGCGGATTATCTTCCACATTACTTACACATTATAAATTCATAAAACCTGCAGTCTATTTACGAATGCATAAAATTATTAAAATCTGTATGCGAAATAAACATTTCCCGAGCCAACTCTGGCAAACAGAGATTAATTGAAAATGTTTCCCTTCTTTTAATAATTCTTAATATGTGGAAAATACGTATAATAACATCGCTGAATTTTCTTGTAATGTCATCATTAAATTGCGGACCTTTAAAACACAAGAACCATATAAAAATTTTATTCTATTTTTAGCAATGTTAATAAATTGAAAATAACATATGGATGTTCTTAAATTGTCCTAATGTGTTACTGTTTTAAATGACATCCACCTATTTCCGTTATAAATGCATAAAATCCGCAGTCTGGTCATCATTGTTGGTATCGTTTACAGTTCCAAAGCTAGGTAGACGGGTCGATTTAACACGGGACACCCTGTACAACTTTACCATTTACGCAATATAGCTTGAATGTGTCATATTGCGATAAAGAGAAAATTGACCCATCTTCGTCGGAAGATTGTCACGGTATTTTCTACGGATTAACAACATAATAGCAGTTGCTGATTTATCCTTGATGTAACATGTTCGAACAATTTGTCTTACAATTAGACCAGGCCTCGGAATTAATGGCTCGCGACGGCCGATTTTCGAAGGCATTTCGAGATCCTTGTGAAATAAACAATTAGTACAATTATTTAGTTGTACATATATGTATTTATATGCATTTATATTATAAATGGGAGAAAATTCTTTCATTTCATGTTCTGCATACTGCAAATTTTTTATTATTGAGGATTGTGTTGGTATATGATACTGTACACAGTTACAATAAATAAATAATACATAGACTGTGGACTTAATGCATTTATAACAACACTGAGCTTAAAACAGCAGAATCATTAAAAGACATCATTAAATGACACCCCTATATTTTTATCTGCTTTCTATATTTAAATATGTCCCATTTATTTATTATAGATCATCTCAATAATATTAAATTCAATAAATCTTCAATTTTACCTATTTTATCGTTCGCTTCCATGGTTATAATCGTTAGAACATTAAATTCAGAGGTTACAATGATAGGGGTGGCCCAGCCCTTTTTAATTCTTTGACCTGATCTTTCCGACCTCGCGCTCACCTTTTTCAAAGATAAAGCACTATATGCAAAATACCTATGGAATTATCGGCGATCGATTTCCTTTAAACTTTGCCCATTAGCAGCCCTGTGTGGATGACATCGATTCTACGCAATAACTTTTTTATCGGGCTCCATAGGAAGAGGGGCAAGCTAAAGTACGTATTTTGCGAGAGCTATCGAGCTCTCTAACTTTCGATAAAAGGAAGACACCGAGTTGCAACTTTCATAGAAAAATCACTAAAACTTTCTAACAATATATCAAGTCGGATCATGAATGATTTCTGCCGTACTACATATATCGATCGTCTACACAGGGGTGGGCACGATAGGGGCCCCGCAAACAGTGCAGCCAGAACGGGTAAATCGAGGGGAATACATTTTACCCTCTCTCTGATGACCAGACCGGGAGTTACCATATTCCGCGAGGGCCAGGCCCCTTACCCCTGCGCCCTTCGCCCAGCCGCGCCACGGAGCCCGCCTTTCGTTGTACCTCAATTATTTCTATTCTTAATATTTTTCTAGGAACAGAGGTGACTTTCATGTTTTTTTAATGAAATGCTACATATTTTTTACATCAAATGAAAGGTGGCATTAAGACATTATACAGTAAAAGCTCCTTCGTTGTCCAAAGGCCGGGAGTTTGAGCGGACAACGACCGTGCCCGGACACTATTTTTGATTTATGACTGCGTCTTTAGTGAAACGGCTAGTTAAATGACAAAAAAAGCATTCGTAGTCAAAAGCAGTCAACTGTCTGACTTTAAAAAACTCCTTATTTCCTTGCCATATTCCTTTCCTATTGTTCTCCGTTCTGCGCGGGTCTAGAGTCTAGTCTAGACAGTCCTGGGACACATCTGGCGACCAGATCCACGCAGGCCTAATCCTCTCGTTGACAGGCAGTGGAGTGGGTAGGCACTGGACAACGATCGTGCCCACGATTCAGGACCAGGGATGCCAGATGCGAGTCTCGCCAGGCCCCTTACGTCTCCGTCCCTCCCTGCTCCCACAGGCGGAAGAGTGAGGGGGATAGCGGAGGGCACCATCTAGGCGAGGGACGGAGACGTAAGGGGCCTGGCGAGACTCGCATCTGGGCCGATCTGGCTTCCCTGTTCAGGACCAGAATTACCATATGCTGCCCCGCCCGGCCCCTTACGTCTCCGTCCCTCGCCTAGATGGTGCCTCCGCTATCCCCACTCTGACCACTATCGCTGGCGCAACCGAGTCGGTAGCATGCTACCGCTCACATGCTAACACTCGGTCGCGGCAGCGGTAGTGGTAAGAGTGGGGATAGCGGAGGCACCATCTAGGCGAGGGACGGAAACGTAAGGGGCGTCATATGGCAACCCTGTTCAGGACAACGAAGGAGCGATTACTGTACTATGCTCTTCAGGATCATACAACGGCAGAAATAAAAGAATATTAACATTTCGTAATACTGTATTTACTAGTACGTTGTATTGATAAGACTACATATCGTGTTCAATGTAACTTCCATTAACAAGAATGCATTTCTGAGTTCTGTTGGCCATATTCCTAGTAGTTTCTGCTAATGTCGCACTGGATATGGACACTTTATCTTAGTTTGTAAATCACCCGAGGGCCGACTTGTCGGAAGCACAGATCTCGTACAAGAAACAAAATGGCAGTTTTTTTTTATTTACGCTTACCCAGACCCCTAAATGGGGTCTACAGCTGAACATGATCTACATTATTTTACAGAGTTTGACGATGGTAGTGATTACCAATAATTTTGAAATTCACAATTTAGAAATTGTATATACTTATATCCTTTTAGAATTTCAGTGTAAAAATATGGATCTCGTAAAATGTTAACATTGGTAGAAACTGCCGGGAATGTGGTCAACAGAACTCAGAAATACATTCTTCCTAATGGAAGTCACATTGAACAATATACAGGGTGTCCCAAAACTCCTTCAAGTCCGGGAAATGGGAGGTTCCTTAGGTCATTTGAAGCGACATTTTCCTTTGCAAAAATGGCCGCAGCGGCTTTGTTCAGGAGTTATTAGCGAAAAACACAGACCAATCTCACCAATCAGAGCGCGACCTAGACGCGAGCTCATTGGTCCGTGTTTTTCGTTAATAACTCCTAAACAAAGCCGCGGCGGTAATTTTTGCAAACGAAAATGTCGCTTCAAATGACGTAAGGAACCTCTCATTTCCCGGACTTGAAGGAGTTTTGGGACACCCTGTATGTAGTTTTATCAATACGACATATGTATTAGTAAATACAGTATTACGAAATGTTAAATACATTTCTTTTATTTCTACCCTTGTATGACCCTGAAGACCATAGTATACTACCCGGTTGAACTCGTCTTAATGCCAGCTTTCATTTGATGTAAAAAAATACGTAGCATTTCATTTACAAAAATGAAGGTCCCCTTTGTTTCTAGAAAAATATTAAAAATTAAAAAAATTGAGATACGCTATCATATTGCTAGTAAAATGTACTACAACTTCCTCCTCTTCGGTTTTTTTTCTAATATTTACCGTTTACGAGAAAAACGCTGGTACAAATTATCGCGAACACTCTGTATATATATGTAGTATCATTTTGCAATATTCACACAGTATATCTAAAATGACTACAAATATGAAACTATTCTAGTCGACACAAATGCATGTGTGCCCGATTGATCCGCGCCGGTCTCCGAAAATTTGGTCGCGCAGTGTGCAAGGGGAAACTGCGTTCGGGAAATTGGTTTCGCAAAAAACGTCGAAGAGTCAGCTCTGGGAAAGGTCCTGCACAGTTAAGTGGATAACCCTGTATCCTCCGCTAGCGATAGGATTGAAGCTAATCTTATCGGGACAAGTCCCGAACCATGAAATTCGTTCACGAACAGCTCGCACCTGATTGACCGAGTGATTTCGCAGGAAGTGTTCCTCTACAGCATGTCCCAAAATAGTCAACTAGATCATGCACTCATACAAACATGAATGAATGAGACCTTCGCCATTTTACGAATTTAGGTTTCCGTTTAAAAGATATCGAGAAGGTTTTCTAAAATTTTAAAATTTAAGAGGACACGCCCAGTTCACAATTTCAAAACAACGTGATTCTAACATTTTTTTTCTGAACAAATTAATGGACTCGTTCAAAAACGAGTACAGAAAGTCTTAGTATTCCTGGGGAATAGTATCAAAATTTCATTGGTAGTAAATTTGAGTATTAATAACATAGTTAATTTGTATATTAAATAACTTTAATGAGAGGTTCTTATTGAAATTATTTTTCCTTTTTCAAACGTGTATCAGACAACTTGTACTAATTTTTTCGCTACAAAATCTTGATACATAATAGGCTTTCGGCAGGTGAAGTGTTAAAATGAATGTGAGCAGCTAAAAAAAATGTGTGTCAAATATTATTCAACAAACTATATCCTGTATAAATTTCATAAATATTAGGTGAAGTAAAAAGTTCTGAGCGTTTTTCGCTTTACTTATCTAAGCGAAAAACGCTCAGAACTTTTTACTTCACCTAATATCAGCGTGTTACACCTCTGGATAATGTTTTTCTTGTAATTCTAAATCTCTGAGCTGGTGTGTCGCGTTTTGCGGTTTACGACACGTCAATCTTTGTTGGGTTGGAAGCCGGGACGCTAAAAAACGCACGTGCTTGCCAAAACTTCTAGTAATAAATCAAATCCTAGACCGTAGGTTCAGTGCCAATTCATCAACAGCTGAAAAATACACCGTTTCCCTATGAGGCCTCGGAACAATGGCACTCCAGTCGTCTGCGTTATAAACTCGCGGTTACAAGTGGTTTCGTTCGCCTGGCTCGACTTTGATGAAATTTACATATGTAAAAATAGTATCCAATGCATAAGCTTTCCAATGGCTCAAGTGCATATCCAGAAAATGGACATTACCGCAAAAGTTGGAATTGCCTGATTATTTCCATTAATTGATAGGTGAAAGAGTTCAAACATGCCTACTGTATTTAGTATTGATTTATTCATCACCGGTAGACTGGATTTTTATGCGTAGTAAAAATTGTCTGCACCCATTTAAAAAAACAGAAGTCAAGATAGAAATTTGTTTCTTCCCTTATAAACTGAAAATGCTGATGTTTAAATCCTAAATAAATAGATATTAAAATCCACGGTCTAGTTATCGTTAATTAATAAAGCTGCCTACGACATTTATTGAAAGTAAATTTGTTAAAACTAGTTCGAAAATAAAAATAAATCTGACTCGTTGGAGCTTCATCAATGATAGAATGTGGAATTCAACGAAATTGAATTAGCAGAATGTGCCATAGAAGTACAATTTTTGAAGCGAATGGTATTTATCTTTTAAAAGAGCATTTGAGAGCACAACAAAGGCATGGCAGTCCATTAATAAAAATTGTGGGAACAAGCAGACCCGTCCCCTTTCCGGTATGCCTCTCTATGCAATATAATCAATCTTACTAGAAACCGGAAGAAACATCTTTGTTGACGCTAAAGCACTCTCATTTTCTTTCTGTCCATTTAGTCGCAAAATTCAGCTTATTATTTGAAGACCCTGAACCGGCATTCCCCAGAGAATAGTTGTCAGATGTTGCGAAAGTATTGCATCCAACATGTCATTTTTACTGGCAGACAAGAGCCTACAATTCCGGACTGAAAATAAATAATAACCGATTCAGCTATAACTGTCCTTGCCGAGCAAACCCAAGTTTTTAATTGATGGTACAGATTTAGAAGCAAACTATTTTTGATTGTCACGTGTCTCATCGAAATTTTGTTCTACTATCATTGATTAGGGGCTGAGAAATATTAATTGACTATTTTCTGGAGTGGTTTGTGTTTACTACACATATGCACATCACTTCAATTTTCGTTTAAACACTTTAATATGTTACGATCTAAATATTCTAAAATTTTATTTGAAAAAGCTCATACTATTCGCAAACAAATTTTGCGTAGCTTTATTCTCACAAAGAAAAACAATTTGTCGAATAAATTTAGTTTGTTTTCATCGAAAAGGTTCGTAAATATGCATATAGTGTTTGTAGCCTCCAGTATTGATTTAACTAATTGTAAGCCAATGTGTTTCACGTGTAAAACCAATTTGTCGAATGCGTTCAATTGGTTTCCATGAAAAAATTAATTATTTCTATTCTGTATTTGTGTTCGCAGGAAATTTTAAGACTGAAAAAAATGCAAGATGGGCTGTCTCCAAGACAGGAATGTAAGTTTAGTTTGTTTTCATTGAAAAAGTTCTGTAGTATTAATGCAACTATAACTATGCCTATAGTGTTCACTTGCTGGGCAAAAAAATTGCTAAAATTTTGTGCAGCAAATAGAAACAATTTGTTACATCCGTTCAGTTTCTTTTCACGAAAAAATTAATTACTTCTATTCTGTATTTGTGTTCGCAGGAAATTTTAAGACAGAGAAAAATACAAGATGAGCTGTCTCCAACACAGGAGCGTAAGTTTAGTTTGTTTTCATTGAAAAAGTTCTGTAGTATTAATGCAACTATAACTACGCCTATAGTGTTCACTTGCTGGGCAAAAAATTGCTAAAATTTTATGCAGCAAGTAGAAACAATATGTTAAATCCGTTCAGTTTGTTTTCACGAAAAAATTAATTACTTCTATTCTGTATTTGTGTTCGCAGGAAATTTTAAGACAGAAAAAAATGCAAGATGAGCTGCCTGTGTGTCCGGGAGTGTAATACCGCGGCTACCTGGTGTGTCATCGCTAGTTAACATTCCGTGACGCTGATGGTAAACTGATCCGCGCCCCCGATCATCGGTAATTATACGTGCGTTTGATTGGCATCGTTTATTATACGTAAACAATTTTTCCGAAATGGCGCGCTGGAGCGACGAATTGAGAGAGGGTGTCGAAGCATCGCATCGCATCGGTGGACAGTGGATACGTGTGCGCAGAGAGAGCGACAGAGGAAGAAAAACAGAGAGAGAGAGAGAGAGAGAGAGAGAGAGAGAGAGAAACTATGTTTGCGGCTCCTGCCAGACAAAGAAGGACAGGAGGACGGCAGAAGGGAGGGGCAGGAAACGTGGTGAGGCGTAGTAATGGGACTAATTCGATCATCATTTGAGTGCGTGCAATCAATGTAGTCGGTGGCAATCGCTCGATCCCGTCGAATCGAGATCCTAGCGAACGACCATTCGCGGTGCAATTAATACACTCGACGAAATATTTCTGAGCAATCCGCACAAACTGCTTCCGGGAGGAAGAAAACGCGACGACCTACCCACCCGGAACACATTTCCGTAATCATTTGTGTACACACGACTCCTCCGAGCGGGGGATTTACCGGAAGCAAAACAAATTTCGACAAATCCCTGAAATCCTTTCTGCCCTGTCTTATATTTTCCATGTTATTATCTGCCATGACTTTGCACCTAGTTCCTAGGAATCGTGGCAGTTTCGAACCCTCCCGAGTTTCCCTCAATTGCACTGTTTTAAATTGTATTCGTAAATGAATATAAGGCCGATAGCACGGTAGAGTAATTCTACGCATCAATCAAGTTAAAAGAAGCATCTCTTCATAGAATGCACGTCCAATGCGAAAATGGAGCAAGTCGAATGCAGTTTTCTATGAAACAAGATAATATTGAATGACGTTACAAGAATATAACATTATTCGATTTAAGGACAATTGAACCCACTAGATAGCGGAGAGTTAAACTACACAGACTAATATTGACATACACCACTCTCGCGTTGAACGGCTGGCGTATTTTGATTGAGCACAGTTCAGAAAATAGTAACGTGGGTGGATGGATATCGGTGCACAAGGGTCAACGAAATTGACGGTGTGCCTGAGATCACTTGTCAGATAAAAGAATCCCTGCTTGGGAAGAATAAATGAATGGCAACGATAAGCGGCGCACGAGCTCTCTCTCTCTCTCGCTCCATTTTTTCCGGAGAGCTGGTGTGTGACTAGGTTACGAGCGTATCGTTCCCATCGCTACTAGAGAGAGAGCAAGTGTATGCGCGAATGTATAACTGGAGCAGCAATAGACGAAGGAAAAAGCAGAATAGATTGCAAGTATCGGTATAGCCCAGACCTGGGATCTGGCAGAACGATCTTCTTGCTGGCGCGAGCAGCCGGGGTATCCCTGCTGTTCTCTATGGCCATCAGGTAGCTGACGTCGGCCAGCACTGCCTCGAGGTCCGCCATTTTCCTCGGTGGTCTCTAAATTTCTCGACACACCGCTCAGACACCGCTTCAGCCTGGAGCTGTGTTCCTCCTGGACGACACCCTGGGGCTGGCTCCCTACAGTGGAACGGTCGTTCTCACAGTCGCAACGACGACATTCTAATCGCGAGCTTGCGTTCGGCGAAACCGAAGTCCGAGTCCGCGGGTCTGATGACAGCTCCGGTCGGAAATCTGCGCGCGATTTCCAACGAGGAAACGGACGGTCTTCGAGACTATCTTTCTCTTTCTCGCTCTCTTTCGCGCGCGCGCTATCTTCCTCTCTATCGAGAGAGAGAGAGAGAGAGAGAGAGAGAGAGAGAGAGATCTGGCCTGGTGGGATCTGTGCTCACCCGCGCAACTGTGTTCACCGTTCACGCGGGTGACGCGACGTCGGTTATCAGCGTGTTCATTACCGCGGAGACGGTGTTTGCAACTGACAACGATTGTTCAAATGTCTCTATATACTATGGTGGAAGGCACGAGTGTCTCTATGTCTCGATCATTCACATCGGAAGAACGGAAACATCTACGCAGCGTACACCTTACCGACTGACTGCCAACGAACTCGCTAAACCTCGAGTCTGCGCGTGCAGCCGCGCAACCACGGTTTCTGTACGATGACCGTGCACGCCTGTTTCTGTTCCGCGCATATCCTGCCCTCTGGCGACGCGCGCAATCCTCATCGTTGCCACAGACTTGAAATTAGTACAGACGTTGCATCCAATGCATTTTTCTGTCTACGGTTCTGCATTACCGACTGTACAGAAAATACTCTGCTACCAGAGAGTGTATGAGAGGCTCTCATTGAGAGCACCGACGAGATATCTTGTCGGTGATGAGAGTGCTCACGCCCGAGCACCGACGAGATAGAGATAGACTGCCACTGGCAGTCTGCCAGCCTTATGGGAGATCGTGTCACTCGAATAATTCACTGTTTTCTTACGCCCTCTAGGATGTATTCTGGCTCGAGTAAGAAACAGAAAGCCATCGACGTGATCTCGTCGGTACAGAAGGCCACTGAGTAGATTCACAGACGAGATATAGGAATAGACCTGACACCCAATGTATTTTGGTGTCCGTCGGTATTGGTGCGCTAACGCCCCAGAATGACTCCTATTGAGTCCCATTACCATTCAGTGTCAACACCTTTATAGAATTAAAAAGATGTATTATTATTATTTCTAGGAGCACAATATTTATAGCCAGTTTAATCGCAAATTGTGGATAAAATTTAAAGAAAATTATTGCTTTCACTGGCATTTTAAGGTGTCGGTACTACAGATTCCTATGGACACCAAGTCACATAAGGTGTCAGGTCTATTCCTATATCTCGTCTGTGGTAGATTCTCGTCGCGTCGAAAAGGCAGATCGTCGCGGAACCATATTGTTTCCCATGAACAGTGTCGCCAGATTGAGCTCGGAACGGAGCTCCCGTACTCCCCTAATTTTTCCGGAACGCCCCAGTTATCGTAAAGTTATACTACTGATTTCCGCAAAAATGTACCTACTTTGTCATTGAGTCACTGTACTGATTTCGAATTGCAAAAATAGCGAAACTTTGAAAAACAAACATTTTCCAACGTCTGGCTTGTGGTAGAGTTGTACTACTGAATTTCGTGCCACCTCCTTCGATATCATGTTCTAATACAAAACTCAATTTTCAATTTTAGGAGAATATGATATCGAAGGAAGTGGCACGGAATTCAGTAGTAAGACTCAACGACAAGTCAGACAGTCGAAAATTTTCGAAAATATAAAAAATAACATAAAAATAAAGTCCTAATAACTCGAGGTATCCGAAATTTGTTGCTCAGAATATATTTTTGGTTATTTTTACTTAAACCTAAATATCAAATCATTTTTAAAAGAGTTACCCAACTTCAATTTCAACTATCCAAATCCACAAACAAAGCCAATTAGTTATAAGAAATCCTCAATTACCCGAACCGAAACCGGTGAATGCAGGTAGGTCCAAAAACTGCATTTTATCCTCTATCTGAATCTTCAAAATAAAATTACTTCTTTAAAACGTCCACCTTAGGACGTAACAGTCACTCTAACCAATTCCAATTTCAATTGTGGAATTATGCACCGAATCATGCAACAAGTCATGCTACAAATCATGCAACAAATCATGCTACAAATCGTGAACCGAATCATACTACGAATATCCAGTTTCACCATCAAATTAGGAAGGGGGAGGGAGGTGAGCAGCTGCGTTAGACGATACAATCGAGTTAGAATTAAAGATACAATAAAAATATTACAATTGTTTCCTACGATTTCGTCAGGACGTGAAGAGAGTTTATTCAAATATATTTTCGATATAAAAATGGCAACGCGGTGAAAACTAATTGATTTCGATTTGGTACAAGATAAATCACACAGCGAAGTCTGAAGTTATCTCGATTTCTGCGACTACTGTATTTTAAATCTAAATCGATCGTCAGCTTTGAATTTACAATTGTAACTAACCTTATATCCGTTAAATAACTAATGTGTTAGAATGACTGCTTTGTCACCGGGTAAAGTGTTACATAAATAGTTGTAAATCTCAATCCAGCTACGATTTTATGTGAAATGGTACGTATCGTAAACCTTTATTCATCTTGATTCAATGTAACGCTTCTCAGATAAATAAATGATAGATTATTGTGCAGCAATATGAAATGTTGCTTTTAACGAATTATACTATTACACTGTTTATTTCCCCGATTTGGTGACACTGCTGCCATCTCCTGATGGACGATCATAGAATAGTAATGGTTGGGATCATGTTTTAATGGAATGGTTCTCACTCGTTTCGCCAATAGCCTCGGTGAAAAAGGAAGGTGGTCGCAGCTTCCGGCGAGCGATGCATTCCCTGACAGACCTCAGCCAAGAAAGTCACGTTGGATTGCCGCAACAAGATCGACTACAAATAGATGGCAATGTGACTATCCTCAAACAGCTGTATGCAATTTTAGTTTTACTGCTACAACTACCAAAGAAATCGAAATGACCCACTTCAGATTTCTTGCCTTGCAATTATCGAACATAGAAAATGCTTCTGTTGGAATTTATTCAGTAGATGTGTTTCTGTTGGAATTTATTCAGTACACTGATTCATTTATACGTATGTTATGTAGTAAATCTTAATTGAAATCTCGGTAAAAGCGCTGTAATCATTAGTTGACTTGGCACTTCTATTAAGTACAGTACAGTCTTGATCTAAGCCGGACAGAGCTGTACGATCTTAGTCAGTTTGCCTACCCCCTCCGCTTTGGTGAATACCTCGCGAGAAGCAAAGAAGCTCGAGCTGCCTCGGTCGCCGAGCAGTGTAGAGTGTAATCCAGTTGTAACACTTCTTTATTTTTCATTATTTTTTTATGGGACTTTCGTCAAGTCATTTGTGGCATTTTTCTGATTAAAATGACGCTGAACACGATATAATTTGAACAAAATAATTGTAGCATTTAAAATTGTAGAATTGTAGAATTTAAACATACAAACATAACTTCTAAGCAAAAAGTAAAAGCGCATCGTTCAAGTGGACATATGAGTTTGTCGTTTCCTCAAAATCTTTTTCGTTTTGAATTAATTTAATCCTAAATTCCTTTCAAATTAAATTAATTTTAAATGATCTCAATAATGATCATATATACTGCGGATTTTATGCATTTATGATAAAAATGCAGTAGACAGATTTAAACAATTTAAGAACATCAATGTATTAGTTGGAGCTCGTAAACATTATTAAAAAATGCAAGAAATTTTTATACAAACAATTTTTATTTCGCAGAAAAAGTTCCGCCGTCTAATGATCAATAATGATGAAATGTATTTTTAGTAACAATGAGATTCATTTTCTGAACATTCCGATCGACGTAGCAACGTTCTTTTAGGGACAATGATCAAGACGTTCTTTGCATATGTTACACGGAGGCTCGTGACTTCCTGGCAGCTGGATTAACTGATGGCACAGTTAAATTATTCAAAATGAACTCTGACCTAGATGTGTTGACACTGTGCGACACTGAAATGACACAGAAACCGAGCCCGACGACTGCGGTTCAACACAGGCCGACTCACAAATCGCATCCGATCAAGAGAACTGTAACTGCAACATGTTAGTACCATTTTTAGAGATCTATCTCTGTGTACAGTAAAGTCCTAGGGTAAAATTTACTTTACCGGACTCAACATTTTGTGCATTTCTCCTGTAAATTATGATGTATTTGGTATGTAATCTAGTAGATTTGTACCTGAGGCGGGTGCAGATCGAAGTTTCGATCCTGTAGGATCAATGGTTCAGGAGCTATGCTTGCTTAAAGTTGAGCAATCTGCAGTGTTTTTGACAGGTAAGGACGCCGCCATATTGGTTTGTAGTGTCTCGCGCCGTTTACCGAGCAGAACTGCTAGGTGGTAGTTGGTGGATGATTAGGTCGGGGGCAAGGTAACCGGCTCGCGGCTGTCACTACAAACCGATATGGCGGCGCGCTTACCTGTCAAAAACACTGCAGGTTGCTCAACTTTAAGCAAGCATAACTCCTGAACCATTCATCCTGCAGGATCGAAACTTTGATCTGCAGTCGCCCGGGTACAAATCTACTGGATTACATACCAAATACATCATAATTTATAGGAGAAAGGCACAAATTTTGAGTCTGGTCTTTACTAAGGAGCAGCCAAGGGCGACAACTCATGTCGGGCGAAGGTATTTACCTTTCTGGTTCGAAAAAAACGTCGACGTTCCAAACTTAATAGGGTGGTTTCTCAAGATAAAAGTCTGCTCTATCGCGTGGTATAGTTCGATTTTCCACTGGACCCTTATTTTTTGAGATAAATTGAAAAATATCCTCAAAAATTGCGCTACAACATAACTTACGGCTGCATTCGCCAATAATTCCCGTTTAAATATTCACTTGCTACTATTCTTATGGGACAGAGGGAGTATTATACGTGTGCGAAATTATATCGATAATATCTCGTTGACTATTAGATTTATGATATACGAAGGTCAATACTTCTTTACGCAGAATTTCGTGCTTCATCCGAGTTCGATGAAAAATATTGGACATTCTATTTAAAAAACTGAAGGCGATCCTCGTATCTTCATAAAAAATCGATGTAACAAAAATCAGATTGCAGCACCGTATGTCCCCCTAGGAACCATGCAACATTTGCTTGAACATTTTTTTTATACAACGAATAACTTACGAGTTATTTGGGATCGTCACGTTATTAATTCAGTTATGAAGAAATCAAGAGAGCTTTAACACTGTTTCCTTTTTCAATGATTGCAGATGCCAATGGGTGCGTGAAGTGTTGGCATTATCCAAGCTCCCAATGTCTTTACACAATACGAGAGAAGAGGCAGACCCTTAGCTTGACTTACCACTCTCATTTACCAAAATTCGTAACCACCGGAGACGATGCGAAGCTTTACTTATACGACGAGGAAACCAACACGTTGGAAAGGATATTTCAAGCAAGGTTTGATATACGTTGCATTGTGTTCAGAGTCACCAGGTGGAGCACGGTTTAAAGGGAAACAATTACCCTCTCTCGAAAGGAAATTTTTCGGTGTGGTCGCGTCGAATGAAAATGGGACAGTTTCTCTTTTTACAATTATAGTACGTTTACTTTGCGGCTAGCATAATGACAATAATAACAGTGTTCGAAGGCACGAAGAGTTTAGAGCCCTGGTATCAAACAGACGATGCCAGAAGTCTTACAACGCAGCTACTTTGTTCTCGTTTTACAGTGATATTCTGTTCATACTAACTCCACTCGCAGTTGGTGAATCATTCATAGCGAATTCCCTTGCAATGTTTCCTTCTCCGATTGCGAACTCTCTCGTTAATCGCGATTGTTTCCTGTACAATTCCGCCATGTCCGACGACCATTTACAATAATAATAACGTCACTAGTAATCTGTTTTACGTTCGTTCCAACTTGTGGTTATTTCCATGATCACACGATCTCGACGACGACCGCTCGGTTTGCAAGCTTTCCGCTTTATTTTTATAATTTTTATAATGCATTTAGGGCAAAAACGAGTAGCTGTAATTGAACACAGTAGAATCATTGCATTCATTCAACTCCAACCTGTTAAAACTGTTCAAGAAACAATGAAAAGTCTAACTGACTCCCTGCGATCAATGCAGACAATTTTTATTTTGCATAAAGATCCGCAGGCTAATAATGAAATGTAGCTGGAATAATTTTCGTTTCAGCAATTCGTTGGAAGTCATGGACGGTCACAAATCGAGGGTTTTCTGTGCGTGTTTCAACCCGAAATCGGCGCACGAGCTGATCTCTGGTGGCTGGGATGACACAATTCAGTTCTGGGACACCAGGCAACCTTACGCGCTTCGGCGCATTTCCGGTGTACACATGTGCGGCGACGGGCTCGACATCACCAAAAATGGCAAAGAGGTATTCGTACAGAGACTTCTGCGTTCCTATAATCTCAGTCAGTAAAATCTGTTCGAGCAGATTACGACAAAATGACTGCAACCATACTTTTGCAAGCAAGAGGCGGTCATTTTGGTGCCGATATTATTTTCTCCGAATCTGCAGATCAAAACCTGTCGCCAAATATGTACCGAGCCTAACGTGGAAACAGACTAGCCCCACTGAATCAAACATTTTCTGCCCGAAACATTTTCGGGGTGTAAGTCTTAGGTGCATCACCCTGTACATTTGTGTTGTAAGCCTTGGGGAGGTTCGTTTGCATCGATCGTATAGGGACACTATTTTTTTGAGCTTCAAAGGCTGAGCCGAACGTAGAGAAGGACAGCGCGTGTAAAGAGAGACCGCGCGCGGCCGAAGCGACTGCGACTCTCCGCGTCTCTTTCTTTCCCATACGCTGTCCTCCTGGCGCCCGAAACGTTCATCGTCAATTAAACCACTAACTGCAGTTGAAATTATATCGTGTTTGGTCTTATTTTAATCAGAAAAATGGCACAAATAAATTTGTGAAAGTTTCATGAAAAAATAAGTAACAATAAAAAAGATTTTATATTGGCATTACATTGTGAGGACGCACGGCCCATTGAACTGTGCCGACTGCGACTCTCCGCGTCGCATTAGTAGCGGTTCACACCGATATACCCGAGCCGAGATCAACTTACTACAGTGGAGGGGATATTTTTTTTGCGTCGATAAGAGGATTTACTGAACTGTAGAATGCAATATAAAACAATTTCGATCTTGGGATTCAATGTTAAGGTGAAATTTGCGGTCCATCATTGGCCCATCAGTGGTCGCGATATATGATTCTGAAACACCCTGTACATTCTGTAAACAGATCTTGACCTGTGCTTGGCAAAGGCGGAACCCTATTCAGTTGTGGGACTATGGCAGCGGGAAGCTGCTGGTCTCTCTGGAACCCGACAGCTACCATTCTCTGCTCTATTGCGGGAAATACGTGACGAACATGTTCCTCGCATGCGGGGGCACCGACCTCAATCTCTTCAGGGTGATCGACTTAAGATCTCACGCTGTAAGTATCCACCCAGTCAGCCAGGTCTGCCTCGAGCAGATATCGGGCACAGCCTGATGGCGGGCAGTATGCTGGCAGAACGGTGCTCGAAGCTGACTGTGCTCGGAATCTGCTCGATTTTGGACAGCACACTGTGCCAGCATAAACCGATACTTATTCGGACGCAGATGTATGGCATTCTGCTGGCTTGGTGTGCCGGCACAAGCTGAGCGCAGAATGAAGGCAGTGCGGTCCTGAATTCTGTTTTCGTTATAGAGGGCAGCACAGTCGCATCCGCCACATTAGTGCGACCGTGCTGCCCTCGATAACGAAGGCAGAATTCAGGACCGGACTGCCTTCATTCTACCCTCATGTTGTGCCGGCACACCGTGCTAGCATAAAGTTGATACTTATTCGGACGCAGGTGTATGGTATTCCGCTGACATAGCCTGCTGTCCAAAATCGAGCATTTTGCTTACTGGGCAAGTTGACCTTCGGTCTCGATCAGCTGATTCTCAACGAATACGTTATTTTCTCTTCGATAGACTCTGGCGATGATCAGGAATTTAAACGGAGCCACGTACAGCATGGACATAGGCCCGGTGAACCCGAAGCATGCGAAGAAAACGAAAACGGCTGCCGTGGTACCGCAAATCGCGTTCTGTGCTGGCAGACGCATCTTCGAGATAGACGCTCAACCTGGTTGACGATGTTCGAAACTTCGTGTCTATTTACATGTCGCCTGTGAAAATTAAACGTTTCAACGACAGCTGAAAATTGTGTTCCCGTCAATGCCAACCCTGCAGCCGCTCGAAAAACACTCCCAGTCAAAAAGATGGCACATGTGCGTTGTCTTCAATTTCCAGTGACAATTTTTTTTAGTTTCAACCCTCCGCCGGCAATATGGCTCGCCGAGTGCCAGATGAGTGACCATTTCTTCGCAATTTTCATTTTCGTTGTTAAAACGTTTAAACATTCGGCTGATATATCGCTTGCATATTAATGTAGAGAGTGTATTAAGCACCTCGGAATTTTTTCGGATTTTTCTGAAGCCTAAAACAACAAGAAACCGGGGCTAGGAAGAAAGTTAATGAAAACCATATTGTTGACGGAGTGTTATTTTTTGTTTGTTGTAAGACTATTACCAACACATTCGTGGCATTTTTTTTTAATTAAAATGACTCCACACGCGACACAATTTGGATTATATTTACTCGTTTAATTTACTCGGTGGAACCTCTATTATCCGTACTAATCAATTGCCTAGCTACAGTGTTAGATTAAAGCTTTAGATATCCATTAGATTGAATAATATACGTTCGAATAATGGAACATTCAGGTACCATCGGTTCGGATAATCGAGGTACTATTGAAGACTTAATTGAACCAGCAAATATGTTCCCCAAATATGTTGACGATTATGTTGAAATTGTAAAATGTCATTACATTAGAATGGAACAATTTGAGTGAAGAAAAAATCCGAAAATTTATATATAAAAAGAATTGTTAGACTATGGATTTTATGCATTTGTGAAATACCAAATTGTAAAGATAGTAAAATTTAAGTACATTGTTACGCTCTGTTCAATTGATGAAAATCATTAAAGGAAGAAACACGTTTCTTTAACATCTGCTTCCCACAATCGATATAAGAAAAGTTTCAACCTGCATAAAGATCTATAGTCTTCTAATTGTGTACACCTTATGAAAAATAAAATAGTCCGTAAAAATTCGCATTCTACATATACAGAAAGTTATGTCATTACGGAAATCCTAAAAGTGTGAATACGCTCTTATTAGTACGTAAGCACTATCTTCTTGGCCGGGAGTGTAAAATAAGAAGAACCGTCCCAGAGGACGAATCATTCGGATCGTTTTATTATCTTTCTGTTGCGAGGATGATTTCGCCGACGATGCCACACTTCAAAGTTGACCGCGTCCCGTATAAAAAAAAAGAAAGAGAAAAATAAATAATCCCCCGTGATATCCACAGAGTTTTCAAGCGCAAATCACAACATTGGCGAAGTAACATTTTTTTTATTCTAATATAATGTGTTACAGTTTAATAGCATTCGCTCTCAGGGATTGTTCTCGTTTCTCAAATACCTCGTCTGAGAGACAACAGCAGTTAGAATGAACGTATGAGAAAATTATTTGCAAAATTATCTCGGTAATAAAATATATTTCTACACACACACAGTCATCGCGGTGCATCATATCAAAACGAGCCTCGCATTCATCATCATCCGGGGGGTGGGGGTTGTCGGTGATTCGGGGGATGAAGTGAGGGGTATGAGGGGGCTGGGAGGAGTATAAAATTGGTCAACATGGCTTTCCGAACGCAAACAGAACGAGCGGTCCGATGATATGTCTGTAGACGACGACCTAGACACATATATTTTTTGTTTTGTTTATTATTTATTGTTTTGTTGTTTTGTGGGAACGCACGACGCAGCGTTCCCAGCAGCGTTTTGTGGCTCATTGTGCTTGCTCGGTGGTGTCACAATGCTCGAATCTTCGCCGGAGAATAGTCGTCACTGGTTGGTAAAAAAGCAGTACTGTCAACCGAATGGAAAATCAATCGGGTCGCACGACGATGCCGCGATCGTGGGTGGGTGGGTGATTGGTTGGTTGGCGTGTGGGGGTGCAAAAGTGTTACAGTTTCTTTTTGATGATAATTCGATTGGTCGAACAGGGGTTAGAGCCCTCCAGTGAAATGGTGGGCGGTTTCGCTACCTTTTCTCTCTCATCTCGCATACATCTCGTGCACCATCCTAATCACATCATTTGCACTAAATCACTAATAGTTATAGCTTAAACGTTACGGTCGCTCCGAGGTCTATCTTTTCATCCCGTTTCGGTTTCTTTTCTTTGTATACAACATCATTCGCTCGGCGCCCTCGGCAATCACAACGAGACAAAAGGAGGAGCCAGCTTGGGCGTGACCTCGGACCTTTCGTTCACAGCCTGACCGAGCCGACGCTCCTCTCTCGCCTTCGAACGTCTTCAAGACTGGCTCCGCCTTTTTATTTTACGCTTTGTTTTCCCCGCTCTTTTTCTTTCTTTTAATTTGTTTACATGACGTCCTTCGTGAACCATCACGTTTGATTCCAAGCCCATTTAGGTCTCTGACGACATGTCGTAGGAATAACAGTTTCCGTGTCTTGAATGAATATATTGTACAACCTTAGGTTAGCGAAACTGAATGTACAGTATTTCTATGTAAATATCCAAAAGCATGTAAAATGCATGGATGGTGCAATAAATATTCTATTTATCTATCTATTTTTTCACTGTCTCACAAAACTGATGCAATATAGAAACTTTCTGTATCATTCTCTTCTTTCGTTTCATTTCATTCTTTCTTTCTTTCTTTTGTTACAAAGTTTTCGCCCCGTTCGCACGCGTTCAATTACCATTAACTAGCGCTAGGTGGAACAAAAGACTGATGATAATAATGTTTCCTATGAAAATATTATCGTTTCCTATGATTCGTTTGACAGAAGCACGTGCAAAAAAAACGTAAAAGCGGAATTTTGCAGGTACTAGAGATCAACGACAGCCGGCTAGAAGGACACGCGCGTGTGAAGAGGGACGCCGAATATTCGCGAATTTGCTAATTGCTTTAGTTACAGCCATCGATCCGCAGCGTAGACACACGATTCCAACGAGAAATGAGGAACAAAAGCGTCTTAAAAACAGAACTTCGTTCGTTTGAAATAACAACAATAGCAAGGAATTTCGTTTCCAAGAATAAATAACGGAAAACGATCCCTTCGAAACAATGTGTTCACAAAATTGCACAAATTATTAAGATGCTTCTCAGCACTCGATGCTCCACTGTTCGCATCCGATCGTTGAGTAAAAGCTATTGTTGGCCTTACTAAAAATTATTATCAGCAGTCTTTCGTGTCGCTGTTATTCAAAAAAATTACCATGAGTAATGATCTTACAGAGAGCAGTACGACAAGTTTGCAAATTGCATTTGTTTAAAGAAGTATCGAAAAAATAGGTGACCTGTCTTTATCTAATTATCGCGGAGTGTAGTACAAAGACTCTCGCGAGTAGCAACGAATCTTCTCACTACCGGTTCGCCAGTCAAAAAGAAAAAAAAAGTACAAAGACGACAAAGACAAGCTCGAAGCTCATAATGGACGCGAAAAGTTCCCCGACGCTTGAGTAGAGTCTTTGTCGATGATTTGAGGCGAAGTAGTCTCCATCTGTTCGCGATGGGTTCGAGTTTTAAGCGCTAAAACGAGTTGCAGTTCGCAATTTACAATTACAGTCGGCCAGAAACGTCTCCACGCATCCTTTAGAACAGTCTAACTTTTTAAAAATAGGCCTGAAATACTTGAGTCTTTTCGAGATGTTGAAAGTATCAGTGTACTAGTTGATGTGTACAGAAATTTTATAGACAATTCCATTTGCTTTTGAAGGTGATTTGTTAACGATATTGCAATATTCTTGTACAGTATAAAAAGTCATATCGTTTTGATCATTAAATTTCGAGATATATGTGTCTAGAAGTCAAGATATTGAATACATTCAGACACAAATGTTTCTAGATTAAACGATCGTAATAGTATGAGTATTGTAGTCATTGGATTCGTCTTTTTACGCTCCACAATAACATTGAAAAAAAAATACTTTGAGAAAAGATTCTTCCAAGTTCTTGAAAGCAACTCGAGTAGCTCGGTTCACTTTGAAGAAAGTTACCGCGTTTTAAACGGTGCACGGAGAGTTTTGTCAGCCAACCTGTGGCGAGGAGGTTCGTTGCTTCACACACGCTCGACAGTGGTGGGAAGCGGACGCAAATCCCGGTCGATTAGTCGTCGAGTTCGAAGAGGACCATATCCCCGACTCGTTGGCATCAGTAGAGATCACACAGTTTCATCGTGGCCACGTCAACATACCTATGCATTCAGGTACGCGCGCTCAGATTCTCGACAGCGGTGGGAGAAGACCGTCAATATATCTCTCCCGTATTACATGGTGTTGTAAACCGGACTATTATGCCTAGGCCTGACCTGCAGCCTGGCAAGAGGATGCGTCCTGCCGTGCTGTTGCTGTTTCTTGGTGACCGCAACAACGTTTGCCGAGGGCACCGGCGGCCTGCCAGGAGCTTCCGGTGGCTCGGCGAACAATGAGGACGACAGATTGATCGGCGCGGACCTTCTGCTGTACTCGACGGTGGCTTTCGACTTCCTGGAGTCTGGTTTCACCTCGTACTTGCCCACCAGGACGCGTACCGACCGGTCCTCCTTGCTCTCCTGCGAGGACGCGGCCTGCTTCTCTTCTTCTTTGGTTTCGGACGGGGCCTGAATCTTGGATTCATTGTGCGGGATCACCGGCGACGAGGGCAGACTTCGGATCTTCACATCCGACTTGGTGGAGGACTTCGCCTCGAACTCCTTCTTGAGATTCTTCACGATGCCGGAGGTGCTTCGTGGGCACTCGGCCTCCGGCGAGTCGTCCACGGGCAGACAGCGCTTATTGTATATCGACTTGTTACTAAGGTTCTCGAGGACCATCTTGTGGTGCTTCACGGAAGGACACTGAGTGGTGTTGACGACGCAGGGGCTGGAGGTCTCGCTCTCCGATCTGCAGGACCTTAACGCCGCCGGTAGTTCCGACTCCGAGGAGAGCGAGGACGGCTCCGGCGCGCTCGTCGACAGCCTCCCGACCTGACGGATCGACGGCGACGAGATGTCGATTCCCCTAATGGGACTCGGCGTGTTTCTAACAGTTACTTTTACATCGACCTTAAAATTAGTCTCTTGGCTAGGCGACGAGTCCCTGCTCCGCGAGGTTGGGGACCCTGCCCGGTGCAACAGCACAGGATTATACGTCTCGTCCTCGACAGGCAGTCGATCCTTGGTCTCGGGATCAGAGGTCTGAGTACACACCCGCTTCACCGTTCCGGAGGACGTGTTCTCCTCCAATTTCTGCTTCGTGCGCTTCACCGTGCCCGGGTGCCAAGGTATCTCCTCCTTGTCGTAAGGAAACAAACCGCTCGAGCCAAGGGGGTCCGATGATCGCAAGTCATACGAGCCCCAGGAACTATTCCTCGACGGCAGCGTTGCCCACGAACTGTGTACCGAATTGTTGTCCAGGACCACGGCACTGTCGTAACTGTTCCATGAACTTTGCCGGCTCGGCGAGTCCCTCGTGACCGGCTCACCGTGCCTCTCTTCACGGTCGAACACTCTGTCCACCTGCGTGCTGAACGGGTCACCGTCTTTTCTCGCTTTCCGACCAGCCACCGTCGGACACATTGTCATTATCGCGACACAGTCACTTTCCGCACTCACTTCGTCGTTAGTCTTACTATCGTTACTACACGAATTGGTACACGTTGCATCGGACGATGCAGTCCAGACTAGACATTCACTATTGTTACCACTCTCCGTTTTCTTCGTCTCCTTCTCGCCAGGGTCCCACACGTCCTGCTTAGTCTCCGACGATTGCTGCGCCAGGAGACCGTTCTCCTGTACACCCTGCATGATCGGACTCTGCGCGCGAGGTTTATTGTCGCTGTCCGAAGTCGGGGAAGACGGTTTGCTGCCCACACCCTCGAACTGGCTCGTCAGGTTCAGCACCAGACCTCTCCTTTTCTGTCCTTGCGTCTCCAGCTTGCTTATTCGATTCTTCACGCTGGGTATGTCGGGCGACGGACTCGGCAGGTGGACGATCTTGTTCTGGGAAACACTGTACGATTGACCGTTCCCGCAAGGCATCAGGACGTTACGAGCCTCCTGAGATATGTCCGACTTCTGGTTCGTCGAGCGCAGCAGATCCTCGCGAGTCACTTCCGTACTTCCTGTCTTGTCTATGCTTTCGAGCGACTGCGAGAGCGGAACTGCAACCAAAGTCATTGTGTTACGGATTGGAAAGCGCACTGCGGATAATCTTAATAGTCTAGTCTGCTTCTAGTCGAAAATGAACCCCTTCGTTGGCATGAGCGAGATTTCTCGTCCTGGACTACGTTGCATGACGAGCTATTTCGCCCATGCCAATAAAGGAATTGACAATCAGTGATGGCTTATCAAGTTATGGCGTGCTTAAAGGGGGTAGACTCGTTCTTTCCAGGATTCCAAGAGTGAGGGATGCGTCTTCTCATATTTCGATAATGCAAAGACGGGGTTTGTCAGTAGTCAAAAGCGCTAGACGCATTATTTGGCAGCGTAATTCGCATTATTCGGAAGCATACAGCTGCGCACGTAGCTATTTTCATTAAGCTGTGATAGCTACATGCTAATAATGCAAATTACGCCTCGTAAACGTAAAAATAGGACTTTTGAGGGCGCTCGCGGCCTAGATTGATCTTTTATCTAGCGCTTTTGATTACTGAAAAACATTCCGCACCCTTGCAATCCTGCAAACGAGTCTACCTCCTTAACTCATTGCAGTGTAACACGTTTAATGTCGTGGTTAAAGGAGCGATCAATCAATATGATAAATTTTGACTCTGTACGTGGACAGTGTAAGACTTCTCAGGGTGCTTGCTGCTTGATAGTCAACCGACGTGTTAATAAACATATAAAATACATCTAAACGTAAAAACCAGGGGTTGTTAACAATTGCATACCAGAAGGCAACATATTTTCCGTGGTGGTCAGATTCGGCGACCAACTCTTCGGTCTCTGGCTTGTTTTTTTCAGCTCGAGGCCCGAAACAGTTTGCAACCCACTCCCCGCGTTGCCAGACTTCTCTTCCTTTTTTAACTGGTCCTTCGTCGACGTGGGAGACTTTAGGTTCGTGTCCGACTTCGATCTCTGAAGTTTCTCCTTGTTCTTCATGGCGTCCAGGATGCCCTGGTAGGTCTCCAGCTGCAGCAGGAAGCTGTTGTTAGGCTTGATGCAGTTCCGTTTCTCCTTGACATGCTTCCAGGCCTGAGAGAAGTCCCAGTTGTACGCTTTCATCGCGTACGCGATCACCACCGAGGCGGACCTGGACACTCCCATCTTGCAGTGCACCAGCACCTTGGAACCCTCTTTCTTCGCCTTGGTGATGTACTTGAACGTGTCGTCCCAATGCTTCAACAGGTCCGTCTTCTCGTCGTCGTAGACCCGCACGTTCAAGTACGTGAACATGCCCGGAAAAAAGTTGTCGATCTCCCGGGTTACGTTCAGGATGTGCCTAACGCTGAAGATGCAAAACATAGAATTACTTCAAGTGAATTTGAGAATCGAAAGATGGTCGACAATGCCCCCAGACCAAATTGATCGAGGGTCACACCGTAGGGCCTTCAAAGAAATCAGCAATTTTAAGTTTATGGAATTTTTAAAAAATCGATTGCGCAGTAAAAAATTCGGAAAAAATTCATACTCGTGTGTGCTACTCGGTAGAATGTTCATGAATTTTCTCGTAATTGTTTGTTGAGCAGAACAGCCTGTAACTACCCTTGTGGTAGGGGTAGTGACTTGAAACTTTCCACACAGCAATTAAAAGAAATTCCATATTAGGCTTATTATCACGAAATGACACAAACCGATGAAACTGTATATGAATATTTCGTTAATTTTTGTCTGCTTTCTATTTTGTGGAGTTAATCAATTTGGCGAATAAGCTACGTGCGCAGACACATACGCGTATTTCTCGACATAAACGGTTCGTGAGATTGGCATTGTAAATTTGGACATTTCATACGTAACGAGCCAATAATTATAGATTTTTATGTAAGAGATCCGAGGACGATAAGACGAACGTACCCATTCTTTTGGAGCTCCTCCAAGTTGCTCGCATTCCACTCGCTTCCTAGATAAACATGGTCGAATATTTCAGTCGGCGCATCCATTTGACCCAGAATGGTCAGCATTTCCTCATCGATGAATGGCTTAAACTCCCCGAGATCCATATCGAGATCTTCCTCGAGACGACCTCGAATATACTTCGAGGTCACCTCGTCGAGGTCTACGGACATCATGATCTCCTTCAACGTCGACCGGATCACGCGTTCAGTCTCGTCCCTTTCTCTGGGCCTGTCCCAAACGAAACAGAAATCATGTACTTAGTCCTTGAATTGATAGCGAATAAATAATCATTCTTACAGCATAAGATGATACAATCTTCATTCAGGTAAAATTTTCTGCATCTGACGTAAACTCTAGCAGCAGTGCAATTTTTTATTCTCTTTGATACATTTATTAGGTTGGGGGACTAATTTTTGTACTGGTCCAAATTAAAGCTACTCAACTTTCTCATAGATGCATAAAATCCGCAGTCTATGTTTACTGTTTACACAATAATAGCTAGACTGCGGATCTTTATGCATGTATGGCTTCTGAAAATTTTCAAAAAATGGCAGAGTATATTCTTTGATAGAATTTAGTGAAATTTTGATATATTTCAGATCTACAAAGGCTACTACCACTGAAAATAATATTTTATTTGGTTCCTCCTTCTTAAAAATCGTCTCGAAAAATTGCAAAAATTGCATAAACTTCCGCAGCTATGGTTTAAACAGTCTTCTGCATTCCTTCCTCTCAATATCATAATATTTTTTATGGGATCATATGCTATATTTTTTAGTTTTCTCTATTTATAAATATTTAAGAGATTGTTATAATGATTTTAATTCCCTATGTCAATTTCCCTATCGATATGTGTGTCTGTATAGGGTGTATCGTATATAAGATTGCAAAATTGTCTCTTTTATTCATGATTACGTAAACAAATTTAATATGTTCTATGGAGGAAACACGATTATTTAATTTAACTCTCATGATGCACTCTGTATAAATCAATATTTGCAATATCTCCAAGAGTTCTATAGACCGAAACAGACATCAACTACATACTGGTCGGTAATCAACGACGAACAGACTACCATTCACCGATAAAAACGTAAATTTCCCTAATGATAATAAAATCGACGATTTCATGTGTCAATTTCGCAATAATATATAAATGGAAACTAAATGGAAATAAGTGGAAACAGTCACAATCATTGAATAAACATTACCGATTCACCGAGAAATTTGTATTCAAGCGGTTACTAAAACATATGCAAACATTTGTAACGTTTAGATATCGCTTAGAAAAATTTATTGTGATTCTAAATATCAGGGATCGAAATAGTCAGTTTTTTAAAAAATTCTATTCGTTGGGGACTTCTTTAAAAAGTGTTTTCGTGAAACAAATGTTTCAGAATTTATATAATAAAAGTTCGCTAAAAATATATAATAAAAACGTTTGCTAAAAAGCTACAATATCAGAAAAGTACAATCGTTAAGCTCTAAATTATTTACACAAATATTACAAATATATAACGTTGTGAGGCTATCAATTTAACTGTAACAGTTATTCAATATTTTTGTAACACTATTCAACAATTTGATTGAATGATGTGCAAAGTATTTGTTAAATATATTTTCAGTTGTCCCGACAGTTTGGTTCATTTTATAATTATAGTTTTTTAATCAAGTAAATGGTGTGGTTAAAAATCGAAATTTTAAAAAATAATACAACGCTAATAAAAATTGAACGCGCTTTTTATTCATGCTTACATTATTTGACGGCATCAAACCCATGCAAAAAGAATGTTTGGGACAATCATTGGTTTTGTTATTTATGAAAAGCAAAAATATTGCGTGTGCCTGCACCTCCAATGCATTAATTATTTTCTCTATTAATTCAACACCTATTGTAATATGCCAAAGAAAGAGAATCTCAAAAAACAAAGTTTTAAAATTCTTTTTTACTACCTTTTTTAAATTTACTTTTTAAGTTGCATCAACCTCACAAGGGTGCTCGATCCAAACTAAAATTTTTACTTTCACGAGCTTTTATTTATCAGTAGTCCACCTTTTAGAAAATTCCATAATTCTTTCGATCCTTGCCAAAAAATTGTAATTACTTGAACTTTGACGTTTTTCGCAGATTATTCGGAGGATTCGGCTTGCAAGGTGTATATACATATTACCGAAAACATGCGTAGAAGAACAAGTTACGGGGAAAAATAATTTATGGGAGCATAAAGCGGTTGACATTACACGCCCTTGACATTTCCGAGGAAAAAACATTGCTGTATGTGTAATCTTGTCGAAAGCAAACCACTTCCACGAGGAAACTGCTTCCGTTCGCTCGTATCGAATTTCACTATAAAATGTATTCTGCAATCTCAACTATTCGCAACCAGTTCTAGAGTCCGGCTGAAGTATGCGGACCCAACATGTGGACGCAGAATTACTGTACGCACGGCGAACAGTCGCAGAAACTCGAAATAATCGAAGGAGAGTAATAAACGTGTGTTTTGGTCGCTACCAACGTGATCGCCACCACGCTACAATCGAAATCTCCGAATCTATGTCATCGAACGTCAACTTTTGGCAAAACCTCAAGCTGAATTTGCGTCAACGACGGTTGTCGATTGCTTTTTGTTGTTTATGCGGAACTGGCGAATCATGCTGATCGATCCTACACACAGTTTTGGATAGTTATTTACAAGAACATGAACTAAGTTATATATTTCTTCTATAATTGTTTAGTAATATTTATAGAATAATTTACTGTGTGTAAATTGTCATGTGTATGTACTATCCTTATATACATATGTATTTATATAATATAATATATATGTGTTTATATATAATATTTCTGGATATGTTTTTCTTCAAATTATATTCAAGTCACTATTTATATTTATGCTGCAGATGAACTTACAAAAAAATATTGTAAATGGTGAGCATGGTTAATTTTATTTTTGACTGTAAGTATTATATATTTTAAGTATTGCATATCTTCTACTTATATACCAAGTTTTTCAAACAGATATGTAAATGTAGAATTTAGTTTGTGAAATATGTTCCGAATAGTACAAATTTATTTCGTTAGTGAAGGTTGGAAAGATTATTTTATCTATTGATGTACCGTCTATCTATAACGAGGCAATCAGAGCTTATTAAGAAGAGGAGGAAACCTCGTAATTAGTCGAACCAGTTTCTCTCTGTGAAACCTGTCTAACTGCGGACTTCACGTGGATAGACAAGCGATCGGTTGAAAAAGTAAAATTATCGTAATAACTAGATCGCGGATTTGATACGATCACGTGATCGCGAGTCCAAAGCTCGGCACACTGAAATGTTTCATAAAATACAATAACGTTCACGTTTTCTTTGGCTCCGATTTCTGCAGATTAGTCCATAAATATCTACATTTGCGCAAACATCCGCAATTTAGAAGTAGTATAGGGGGTCACCTGCGCGATTAACATATTTATAAAATATGTAACATTTTTTTTGTGAAGAAATCATTGTACAATCCAAAAAGTATTTCAACACTAAAGTATCGAGAAATTGTCGATATTTGGGATATTAAAAAATAGTACAACAGTGTACTTGGACCAGAGTCACCAGATGAGGGCAAAAAGTTACCTCCCTCTACCAGTAGCGGATTAGTCACGTGACCGGGCCGCAGCGGAAGCGTCGTAGAAGGGGAAGGTAGAGTGGGGACACAAATCTTAATCTGGCGACTCTGGAATGGACGCGCAACTACCTCGTCAGTTATACAGGGTGACCCAGTTTCTTCCCGCCAAATCTTCTGGGTTTAAATATTTTTAAAATATTAATATTTTTATAGCTCATATAGAGATATTTTTCTAAATTGATTTTAGATGCTACTATCATTAGTTTCAGACTTCACAGTAAACTTATGCACCTCGAATTATGTATTTTTCAATTTTGGTGCCAACAACACCCTACTATGTATTAAGTGTTTCATTTGAAATTTGCTTCAAAGGACAGTTTTTTGACTCCTACTTATTCTAAACAATTCTGTTTACTAATTATATTAAATACAGCTCTCAAAATTTATTGTAATCTATATTTGTGTTACTACGACTTACATAAATGAAGGAAGAACCAAATAGGTAGAAAATCACGTTTCACTTACATTTTCCTTTCTCCGATGTCGAGTCACACTCGACAAAGGAGTGCAAAGGATTGTCATGCATCAATTTCAAGATACACGAACCACATAGACATTAACAATCTATTCTCATCTAATAATTGGAGTTGGAAATAATTCATCAGCAATTCGAAATTATTCAAATATTTTTTCGCATTGAATCTACCGATGTTTGTTATAAATAGACTGCGGATCTTTATGCATTTATGAAGAAATTAGTTGAGTGAAATATAAAACAGTAAGAGATTAAAAAATTTCGAGAATGTTGTAATGTTGCTTTTAATGTATCAAAGTCGTTAAGGGATGAAATCAATTTTTCTGTCATTCCTGCTTCCCACGATCAATGCAAAACATTTTTATTTTGCATGAAGATCCGCAGTCTAGTTATAAATAACTATACCAAAACCGCACCGTCTAGCAGGAGGTTTTAAATTTCCTGAACATCATGTGCTGCAAAACATGAAATCGCGATGGCCAGGCACACGTGTTTGCCCGTGGCAAACGCGTCGGAGCAAGGCTGTCATTCGCAGAACGAGAATAAAATTTGCGAAACGTCAGTCAGGACTCACTTGGTGCGTACGCTGTCCGGTGACGGTGGTCTTCGGGATTCCAGATTGTCCATAGCATGCCACTCGTTGAGACATGAGCGATCGCTCTCGATTCGTTCTTCATAGTAACTGACCCAGTCGTGTGACAGGCCACCCAGGAAGTAGTTTTGTTCGCGCGCCTTACTCGAAACCTTGTGCAACGTCTGCAACGCCGACCTGAAACAAAATTCGGCACGCAGACTGTTAACCGAGAACGAACGAATACACAGAAAGCGAGCGCCAGGTTTCTTGTATAGCAAACTTCACTTCACCTTCGACGGTGAAACTGCAGAGCAGCTACCTGCCCTCCGATCTCGATGATTTTTGGACATGTTATAAATCTCAACAAGTTCAACAACTTTTCCCCTTACATGTCAGTGGCGGTTTCGCTTAGTTTCCAAGATACAGTTATATTTCCGTAACTGTCGCATCGTCGGGTCTGCCGAGCGACAGTTCCGGACGAGGTGCTACATTCTTTGTGCCGAACGTAGAGAATGATAGCGATCGAAAAAGAAAGAGGGCCTCAGGTTCGGATCAAAGGTCTCGTGCCAGCTCAGCCTTTCAAATTCAAAAATCGAAATTCCTTAATTTAGTTTTTAGTCATTGAAACTTTACCATCGTATTTGTCTCGTTTCTTTCGATTAAAATCACGCCAAACACGATCTAATTACAGTCATAATTACTCATGTAACAAGCGATTCAAGTTTCGGACTTGACACTTGCAGAATTCGTGCACCTTTACCGTAAATGTTAAGTGCGAAACTTTCGCATTGTAATTACACCGTGTTTGGTGTCATTTTAATTAGAAAAACGAGACGAATACATAAATTTGTTTCAGAGCACAATTTTTAATTTTTTTAATTTAATTGTTTTAGGTTGCCAAGCTTTCTCTTTTTAATTTGTACGAATACAATCGCTCCCATTTCAATCAGAAAAACGAGACTCTTTCGCGCCCGAAACTTTTCGGCGCGCTCGCAAATCGGTAATTTAGTTTCCGAATGCTTTTTGGATCCACGGTACGCTTTCACAGGAACAGTTAGAAGTGTTCTCAAGCTAATGGGGTTAAACAACTAAGTCGGTTTTCGAACGAAGCCTGGATAGCATTCGTGCTGTAGCACCTCTAGGATCGTACGGCCCTAAATCAAACGCTCGAGTGTTTCGCAAACGTTGCGACACTGCCTACGAAACAGGACTGCAGGATCTACCTAGTAAATGAATGTAAAGATGAACTTTCATCGCAGGTGTGCGAAAATGTTTCGCCAAGGACGGAGCAGTTCGACCTGCTTCGAAGTCACCATTACTCATCCAATTTTTCACTGTTTTTGCCGGCTGCAAATTTAGCGAAAGAGTAGTCACTCTGACATTTGCGGACTTCAACGCTGGATTTACGGACCACCCCAACGGCGACTATTACACATCACTTTATAAAAAATAAGAGGAATGGATTGCAACATAAATTCGATTTACAATGTCTTCTTTTCATTTGTCAACAAAATCGACAATTACGATCAAACAATTGTTAAGTACTTTTATTTACTCACAATTATCAGTATTTGCAATGAATCACAACTATGTTGTCCAAGTTAAAAGATATTTGGAACCGAACGAATTTATATGTTAATTCAATATTTTTTTATTGTAATAGACTAACTATACGGATAACTGTGTGTAACATACTAGGGACCAAAAATGTATTCCCTTGGAGAGGGCGATTCATAAGATCAGTCGAAATAACTTTTTCCTTTACGAAAATCACCGCGGTTTTGTTAACGAGTTATTAACGAACAACGCGGACCAATCAGATCTATAGGTATTTCATCATTTTAACTTACTTCTCATCAACGAATTTTTTAACTACTGGTGATAAAAATAAAAAAATAAAGTATCAAAAAATAAGTATATAATAAATGAAAATATAATTATGGAAACTAGATATCTAATTCAAATTACATTACAGTCACTTTTTAATGTGTTTTATATAGGAGAATACAATATACCTTCAAACTAGTGGGTCACCAATTCATTTCGGCGAAAAAATGATTTCATTGGTTTTGTTCACAAAAATCGATTTTTTGCAAAATCCTGAGGTCGCTGACAAATTTAGAGACCAAATTTGAAATCAGCGTGACAAAATCTACTGGAAATGATGTATAGCATGTAAAAAAACGACAAATAAATGAAAAAATTTAAAAAACCTATTACAATATTTTAATTTTAAGGTAAAAGTTTTAAAATATGATACATTTAACAATAAATTATCCGTCAAAGATGAGAATATCTATACTACTTCTACGTTGTTTTATACATATGTTTCTTCGAAATTGGAACTTATAGCCCCGGCCTCCCATATGCAGAAGATTACGAAAGAATTCATAAGTCGTGTTGGAATAAAGTACCGGCATCATTTCAATTAGCAACTTGTTTTTCATTGATTCGGTCACGTGCGATAGTAACTCCTAATAAGCCTACGCGTATCGTGTAGGAGACGAGAAAAAAGTGCGGCTCTGAATCCGTCGAACGTAAAATTATATTTAGCCTCCATCAGGTACGCTTAAGAGCAAGTTTATTTTTATCGCTATCTTCAGACACTAACCGATGCTCTTGGATCGTGGATAGATCATTTTCATCCACTTTTGCGACGCGATTAGATTAAACCGGCTCCGGTATTTCTCGATTTACAACCGGTGCGACGAGGGAAGAAGCTTGTTGACGGAATACACCGATGTACATATTATGTATTACTTCTTTTCTTTGTAAATCGACGAGCTCTCGGAGAGTTTTGCCCAACGTGCCACTATCGTCGCTGTTGTAGACGGACCCGTATTTATAATTAAACATTTACGTAACGCGTACACACTCGACCGATACCGATACTATCGATACCCTTGCCGAATACTCGCTGCTGCCAAATCCTTCAGGCGTCTGCTTAACACCTTAACCTTCCATTAATTCCGTGGGGTCATTACAATTTAAAAACTTTCACGTATATTACCGTTCATACCGACCACAATCGCAAAACGCTGGGTATTAAACGTTATTAACACGAGATTTACGTGGAAATGACGGGTTCTAAATGTTTTAATTTACAATTATTGTAAAGATGCATTCATAGGAAATTTATTGTGATAAAAGCCGCTAAAAGGTATCTGACTGAATATATTCTTCCTACTTTTATCAAATAATCCAAAATGCCCACTTTCAGTGCTCCGTAAACGCAGTGTTATTACTAGGACAGCTGATTTTATGCATTTATAACAAAAATGAGAAGGTGATAAGAATTTAAAAGCACTGTTACATTATTATCAACCTATTAAACATATTAAGAAAGAAATTTTTCGGACTGTTTATTAAGATAGGTTCCATAACAGAAAAACTTTGTTATGACTGATTCATAATGATAAATTATATGTATGTGTATAGTTACATAATATTATCAACTGTTATGTGCTACGTGAGTACGATCAAGTGAATTTCTCCACTATGCATACTCCTATGAAAGAAAGAAGCTTTATTATAAACTTTCTCTTCTTTCCTGATCGGAGTTGTAATTATATAATCCATAATTGGTAAGAAAATGTACAAAAAACTTAGAACAGTATAAACTGTTTACATATAGAATTATGTTTTATCGAATAAACTTTTCGTACAGCCAAAATAATTTTATATTCTTATAGAAATATTAATTTTGACGAACAATTGAAAGAACGAGGGCGATTTGGCAAGAAAGTAATTTCAGTATTTTAAGGTGAAATAAAAATTTCTTTAAGCAATGAATAATAAATTAATTTATTAAGCTGTTAATTTCTTTAAGCAATGATTAATAAAGTTATTGGCTATTTTCATAAAGCTGTGACAGCTACATATTGAATAACAAAATTGGGCTTTTCATTTCACCTTGAAATACCAAAATTACTTTCTCGCCAACCTAATACTTTTCCATGATTTTTTCTTTCTTTAGTAGCAAAATATTACGTTAAAATTCTTCCACAGCAAATTTCCTAACTGTCCAGCAATCACAAAATCAACAATCTTCGGTCGTCAGAGACCGAACGATATCAACAAAGGGTTAGAAGAATAGTGTTCCATGATTATAGTACTTTACCTAGTAGCCCTAGCGATGCCAGTGAAAACTATGCTCCTCTTTCGAAGGTTTTCCAGCATCCACAAAATCACTGACAAGACAAAGAAGATCGTCACATGCACCGAAGCACGTGTCACCATGATTCTTCTTGGAGATTCTTTCAATAGTTTCAAAATAAAATGAAAGTGTATGAAATGCTACTCGTACATTTCTTCATTTTCTCGGAATTTTGCACACTGACTATTTTGATTTAACACCTTTTGCCAGAAGTGGTTCACTGAGTTACGCGTTCGAGAATTTTCACAAAATGCTATAATAGGAAATTCGATAGAATTTAGTACAATTGTTATTTGTCTCGGATCTACAAAGGTTGTGCCCATGAAAAATAGGATTTTATTCCATTCCACTTTATAAAATTTAGTTATAACATACACTCCGTATTTGCAACAGAAGAACACATTACAATACACTATACTCAGAAACCAAACGACCAGGTAGCAAAACGTCAATTTATTAGAGTACTCGAAGGTTCTGCTACACACGTGTACACACCCACGTTCATAAATATTAGAACACCTACGAAAATGGACATTATCTAAGCCGATTCTACAAAGTAAAAATGGCATAAAAATGAATTTCCTCTTTTAATATTTTCAAGGTATCTAAAATAATATAACGACATTCTCAGATTCTTCTAATGCCTTCACAGTTTCCTATTTTACTCATTCAGTTTTGTCAGAAATGCATAAAATCGAAAATCAAAATTCCGAAACGCATAAAATTTCAAGCTATAGCACGTTTCTGGCTAAAATTTTCAAATACTCGAAATCACCGACACTATTAGGATATCTTTTAAAAAAATTTCACTAGAACACAACCAAGCTCTAACATTAACTAGTTTCTGCGTCCGTCATCTTTTAAAAATAACAAGACCGCATTTACCGAGACAATGCAGGAAATACGTTTCCACAAAATACGTGTGAATAAATAAACGTGCCCGGTAGGTGTCCTCGAAAACATCTTTAAAATCCCAACTGTGAAATGAAGAATCGAATTCCGTTAATTGGATGGCAGTGTTGGAAAGTGCAACTTTTTCACATCCTACTTCGAATATTTATAAAGGAAGGTGTGCTACACGTACAAGGAATTACCGAAGCGTGCACGAAAATGATTTGGATCACTTCACAAACAGCCTAGATCGTGGGTCTCCGCAGCGATCGAAGTTCAAGGATCAAAGAATCCGAAGCACAAAAACGGCGGACCACTGTCACAATCGCTATGTAAAATCCGTGTTCCTCGGCAGCGTGGTACGCCGAGATGGCACGCTCAAATATTTGTTGAGGAATGAGCACGAGCGTACACGGGCGTCGGTTGATATTCACCGATGAACGGGTTTTTCTTAGCGCGGCGGCCACGTTCCGTCGACTGGCAAATACTCTGATTCGATCGTAGGATCTGGCAAATGAGAATAGCGTGCGTAGGACAGTCGGCTGCCGGTGGTGGGGCGATGACAAACGAGCAAGTCCAGCCATATTTAGTGTTGATGGGCCGGCCTTTTTTTCGCCTTTTTTCTTTTTCATTCGCTTTCCATCGTTCCGCGTGCGCACGTGGAACCAGTCCCGCGAGCGGAACCGTAAACGCGAGGCGAGAGGGTGACCTTTCAGAAGAAAGTAGATCTTGACCTGGGCAAAGTTTTATAGGTCCGCCGGAGAGTACAGTGCCGGCCAAAATCGTAGGACATTTGAACACGTTCACATGTCCCATATACACTCCGCGGCAATATAAGACTAGAGTCAGTCACATAGTATTCGGACCAGTGTCGCCAGATTAAGACTTTGTCTCCCACCCTACCCTTCCCCTTCCACGATGCTATTCCCCCATTTTCTGGCGGCAAGCAACCCCACGCTCCTCCGCTACCTAGCGTCACGTGACGCAATGCGCGCGCCCTATTCGCGTTGCGTTCGCGCCTGCGTCATGACTAACCCGGTAATGGCAGACAGGGGGTAACTGTACTCCCCTCAATTCCCTCAATTCCCCTTCGCACTCCGAATTATTTTTCAAGCTTCTTGCCAACAACTCTACCTACTACATATTTGAAGTGTTTCATTTGAAATTTAATTCGAAGGACAGTTTCTTGACTACTACTCATTTTAAACAATTTTGTTTAACAATTATATTAAATGTTACTCTTTTTAACTAAAAAGTAAGACAATTCAATACATAAAGGAAGAACCAAATACATATAAAAACCCGTTTTATTTGCATTTCTCTTTCTCTGATGTCGAGTCACACTCGACGAAGGAGTGCAAAGGGCTAAGAGGAGAATAACTTTTTAAATAGTGAATCGTACGTCTTGGATTTATTCGAGAAGTTAGAACAATTAGTTTGCTGACGTGACACAAGATTCTGGACAAATTGTAATAATTAGTCGGAATTGTACAGAAAATACTGAAAGTTGTATTTTACAGATTTTTTATGTCGGCCTATATTGGAAATTTCAAAAATACCTTTTGGAGATCCGTGTCAATTATTATCCTGAATGTAGAGCTGAACTTTGCCTGAGGAAACCAAAGATTTTTAACTTTTTTTATATAGTCCTGTATTGTAGACTTTGGCGAGAAAATGCCGAAAATCCAAGTTTTAATCTAGCGGTGGCGCTCGCTACATGCCAACATGGCGGCGCCCTTATCTGGCAAAAACGGTGAAAATCGCTGAACTTTATATCCGCGTAATTTTTGAACCAGTGGATTCCTAAGATTAAAACTTGGATTTTCGGCATTCTCATGTAAAGATCTACAGGATTGTGTACAAATAAGCTAACCATTTCTAGTTTTCTCATGTGAAGTTTAACCCTACAGTCTTATAGTATAGTCGCGGGCTGTGCAGGGTGGTTCACCGAAAGTGTTACATCGATACTCGATACCTTTGAACCTATTAAAAACATTTTATTGCAGGGTTCGAAGGGGCCTTCATAGTATGTAATAATAGATTTTTAAATTTTCAATGAAATGTGGAGTTAATTTTTACGAATTTGCATATTCTCCACTCATTCCTTTTTCATGAAACAGCTAAAAAAATGTTTGTGTATAAAATTTTAGGTGGATATAAAGGAGAAGCTTCAATCTTCAAGTCCATGGAAGATTCACGAGAAATATTCATGTTTTTTACGAATGTTTCAATTTGTATTTTCATGAGTGCTATCCATGTAGAAGCTCGACAACTATTGGCAGATCATTCTTATTGCTTGTGAAAAAGAGGGCTGACTAATGCGGACACCGTTACATGTCCATTTTTTATGAAACTGCGGTGTCATCTCTGTCCCATGACGAAATTTCTTCGAAGTCTATTTTCGATCTCGTGAAGTACTGTAAGCTGTGATCATCTTGAATTATCTTGAAAATGATTTTCGAGTCGTGTCGCATTTGTACTTAAATAAATGATTACTTTAATAACTTCAATTTTATATTGAATTAAAAATGGAACTAAATTGAGAGAAAATATAGTAAAATATATAAGCTGCGCATGCAACATTCATTTATAAATATTTTAAATGTGTAACATGGTTCAAGCATGGATATTTGTTTAAGTAGTGTAAAAAGTTATTCATAAGGATGAAACTTTTATAATTATTATTGCTTATCCGTTCCCTGACATTTGTAGTGCGTAAGTAATTGTTATATCGACTGCTTTTGATTTATGTTGAAAATTAAAACGATATATTATTTTACATATGTAAAAGCTTGACACGCAGAACATATAAATTCCTATAGCGAAATGTGTTGAAATCAATTTTTAAGTTCAAGATGTCTAAACGTGTACAAGCATCTTGAATTTTTTTTCCTCGAATAAAGCATTCTACATTTAGTTTGTAAATCTTTATTCTCGCTATTAGAATTTCTCTATTAGACCAAAGGTTTAAAAATCTGTGAGAGATTTAATCTTCCTTACGTCGTTATATTTTTTTTACATTATCAGATTAAGTGATATTAGTAGGGGTCAATAAAGGAAGATAATAACATAACTTTGCCCTCCATTTTTAAGCTGTATTCAGCATACATCACATAGAAATAGTTAATACAGACATAGTAAAATGGATCAAGTTGCACAGTGATTCTTCAATTAAAGAAAATGCACGATAATTACCTATTTTTGGTGCCTTGAAAGGCGAATACTCCTTTAAGTGGTTACGTCTTCCTATGGGGCTCAAAAATATGCATCTTTAAACAATTCATATAGAAAAATGTATGACTTCGGATATGGCTGTGCATATGTCTTGACATTCATCATTATAATAATTATGTTTATACAACGTCAGTTTAAAAGCATAAAATATTATAAAATTCGTATACAGTAAACAGGTACTTCAAATAAAATTAATCTTGAAATACTATATTATTCTTTATTTGTAGAGTCATTCTAAATTTACCGAGCTCTGAATATGTACTATCTTTAACAAAATATCAAACTTATACAATAATTTCGAATATTGACGACATGCATAAAATTAATATTCTTTGCTTAAAATACGAGATCATGGTCGCCACGCATATGTCATGGCCGATAGTGAGCGTGTGAAACGCTGACAGCTTTGTCAACTGCCGAGAAAATATTCACGAGACCGTACTTCTGCGAGGTGTCTAAATTCAAAAATCGAGAAACTCTGCGGAATAGAAGGGTGAGGACATCGATTTTCTCGAATCATCCAGTGTGATGATCTGCGCGCGTATCTACTGTAGATCGCGGCAGCACATCTTGCCAGTGGTTATTCTTCGAAGCAGAACGGAGGTGCGTGTACAATTCCTTGTATCCTCGAACACGTTCTACGTTGTAGTCACAACAGTGAAAGGAATGGAAACGATTATACTTTTAGCATTCGCGAGAGCGCGGCGGGAACAACTAGTGACATCAACAGTGTCTGCTTGGAGCATTAACTACCGTTGATAACGATCTCGCCGACACCCGTGCGTCGCTGACCAGGACACTGTGTTAACGACTGTGTAAATGCGCTCCACATTTTTCTCCGCTCTCGTTTCGCGCCGAAAACTCGCCGTGCTCAGTGGCGTATTTGACCCGAACAGTCGGAAAACAATCGATTTTTATATTTTGCGCAAGTCGTGCAATTTTTGTTGTCCGATGTATTCGGTTGGCGAGAAGGTAATTTCGGTATTTTAAGGTGAAATGAAACCGAATTTGTTTATTCAAGCGATGAACTTCAATCAATAAAATATTTTCTTGTTTATACTTTTGGGCAAAAAATCATTGAAGGGAAAATATCTTATTCATTGAAGTTCATTGCTTGAATAAAAAAATTGGGCTCTATTTCACCTTAACCCAATAGTTAAACATCTGAAGAATAATTTAAAGAATATTTTCTTATTTGTACACCCGTGAAGTACTCCACATCATCGGAAGTTAGGAGATTTGATAGTACGCTTTGCGATCTTAAAGAATCTCTGATGCAGCGTTCACATTCGTTAGCAATTTTTAAGTGTTTTAAGGAAATTGTGTAAATTCTTACATTCCAGAAGCTTTGCAAGTAGGTATACAGAGCACTTTCGCACAGATTTCATTTCGTTATCATCTAAATTAGTATAGTTATAACAAATTGATAACTCCTTAAGGAAGCCGCGGAGAACATTCTTTGCAAAGGGGAAGATTGTATCAAATGACCTCAGAAATCACAAAAAGTAAGGTGAATCTGTTTCTCATTGAAATCAGCAACGCGAAGAGGATTGGTTTTGTACGTCACGACAGAAAAACGACAATGAATCAACCAAGGGAAAGAATGGCGTGGTATGAATTGAGCGATGCTTTTGTGGAGTTCGGTGCCATTATTCGTGCCAGAACGTTAACAATGAAATTACTTTTGTGCGCAACGGACGCGAGGATGCGCGTGACAGTGCCTAAAATAAAACATTTAAGCCATTAAACTACAGTAATAACTCGAAACAGCAAATAAATAATTGCTGAATGTTTTGCAGACTAAGAATACCTACCACGGAGTAAACAAAGTGCTCTGTCGTGCAGCAGCCCGAACCATGGCAAACTCAAGTATAGTAATGTTCCGAAATATGTGAAGGAGTTCTACACAGAGTCGCCAGATGAGGGGAGGGAACACGAATCGAGGGGAAAAAGTGATAGAGGGGAAGATAGAGTGGGGTCACATCATAATCTGGCGACGCTGCACGATATTTGTGAAAAGTTTGTATCAAACCTATTTTGTTTTTAATTTTTTCTTTATGAAACTTGTAATAAAATATTCGTGAAATTTTTCTGATTTCAATGAGACCAAACGTCACGTGTGCTTGTTCTATTCTAAACTGAGATTTCCGTCTGATGATTTCGTTCACTGCACAATTAACATCAGAACAGAATTGTAGACGAATAAATGATAACTTTTTCCTTACATTTTCTCGTAGAGAACTTGAAAAACGTAACAAAGCAAAGCCACTATTAGCCAAATTTGTTTAATCGATTTTATAAACATCTGGCGTATCATTGCGGGTTCTAATATTCTTAATTTGCGATTATTAAGATTGTAAAGATGCTTTCCTGAAAAAATTTAGATGGACACATTCTTATTAGATTTATAAAATAATGTGAAATAGCTATTTCTAGAGCTCCGTAAACATAGTGTTAAAACAGACAAATATTGATCAGGATTCTAAAATTGTCGCGGGCTTAATGAAGTTTGCTCTGCGGCAGAAAAAAAAACTCGTTATCCTTGAATACGAGGTCGATGGGCGTCAATCAACGAAAATCCATTGCGGCTATCATCGGCTGCCATAATCACAGACCAGGCCGTGCAATAGTCTGAGAATTCGACGAGATGCAACCTGCTGTACATCGACGCCTGTCGGCTTGATAGGCGGAACCAGTTTAGAAAACCGTTGCTGGTTCACTCCCACTGATCAAGGTTTGATAAAAACGATTTCTTCGGGAATCACGCTCATTATACAATGTGTTCAAGTCTACCGGGCAGACCTGTTCGCTTTGCAATGTGCAGAAATTATCACGACGAATTTCCCGCTTTACGGAGGAAAAATCGATTTTTCTCTCGATTACTTGTAACTCTTGGTACGTAATTTACAAGCAGTTTATAAAATTCTCAATATTGGTTCAGTATAATTAGCTATGCTCAGATAACATATTTTCAAGTACATGGACACTCGTAAGCAGCAGCGTAAATTTTATGCATTCGTAGCAAAAATAAGTAGATGGAATTTCGAACAGATTATAAAAATTTAAGACTGTAGGTATATTAATTTTAACTGTAGAAAATTTTTGTAGGAAAGGAGATGTTTTCGTTTGGTTTCTCCGTCTCTTCAAATCGACGAAGAACATTTTTATTTTGCATAAAGATCCGCAGTCTACTCGTGGGAAAAATGAGTCAATGAAATTTGAAACAGTGAAGAGATTACAGAACAATTTAAGGCTGCCAGTATATTATTTTTAACTAGAAAACATTTTCAAAGAAAGGGAGATATTTTTATTTGGCTCCTGTTTCTGAACAGGTTGTCTACTCATAAGACTTGGTCGCATTTTTCATAGCTGTTTTCAAATTTTAGAAAGTAAGAAATAATGGCTGAAAGTGTACCTGACAGCCCGGCCCCATATAATAATTGTTGAAACACTAGTTAGTCAGTACGATGCACAGACGTAGTTCCTGAATGGTTAATTTTTGTTGTTTCTAGGACAAAGAAATAGTAATAAATGTATACAAAATGGAACACTTTTGGTGATATTGTTACTATTCCGCTACTATGAACAGTAAATCAATTATTTTATTGTAGTTTTTCCCTGTGGACGTGTTACAAGGTTCAAACCGATTTTTACTATCATTCATTTTCGAACATCTCTATATTTTTTTAAAATTCAAAATTTCAAACAAATGTTGGAAAAATTCAACATACCACTTTAGAGAAGACCCAATAAGAAACGGAATTTCCAAATCTTCCCACATCCTCCCAAAAATCTCACTTATAGCTATAGAAAGTTGGTAGCAAAGGTTCTACTATTTTCTACCCACGGTGTACTATAAAGGATAACAGTTTTAATTTAATGGAAAGTATGCTCCATCCAGCAATTGACATGCAACTTGTGATTGTGAGTAACTATTAAATTGGCGCATTTGAAATGACCGTTTCACAGAAAGGAGTTCAAGTGAAAGTATTTTTCATTTTTCAACTGTTTCATTCATTCAAAACAATTTCTCTTGGCATGCTTTTCAACGAATGATTTGCAATTAGTCATTTCGTTCTTCATAGAAATTCGTAGAAATTGACGATGTTTGATGAAACAAATTTATGGAATACATTGTTACTCTTACTCTGGAAAATTATTGGCGAAATAAGCATTGCATACCTATTTTTATGAACATGGTCCTTAATGCAGAAAATAAATAATACATAGTCTTATTTATTCATCAGAATTGTCTTTAACAGGCTTCACTTATACAAAACTTTCAAAATAAAAATATTAAGGGAAATATCCTATTTACTAGTTTTAAAATTTATTTGCAAACTTTAAACGTGTTCTCTGCGAAACGACTCTTTCGCAGTTGGTTGACGAGATTAAGAAAAAAAGTATTGTCTCAAATTTTTACTGTATGTTAAAAAATAGTTCCTCTATCTTATTTTTAAGCTTCTAGCATTTTTGAAATTTTCAACACAGGCTCGGAGAATTTCTTTTTCATCTATTAAACTTTAAACTAATTGTTTTAACTTCCAAAACAAAAATCTGGTCATTTGATCAACTTTCGAAAGGGCATTCTTTTGTAACGAGTGTGCAAATATCTTTTATGCAAAATAAAAATAATCTGGATCAATTGCAAGAAACAAAAGCTACATCTTCTCGTCATAAATGCATCACAACCGCAGTCCACTTATGCGAGCCGGTGTACACGAAAATTTCACTTATGTTTTACAAAAAAAAAAACATACTGAAAGACCGCCGGTGTTTCATTAAGAAGAAAGAGAAATTGGCTGGTTAATTTGAATTTAGCTCGACTTGGATTTCACATGCGCCGGAGCCAACAATATATGGTCGTCGCAAAAGAAAATGGTAAGCAGCGTGCAGGAGTTATGCTCTCCGTTCAGTGACACGGTCTTGCTATCAACTAGGAAGTGGTAGCCTGAAATTTACTTGCAACTTTTCTTTTAATGGGAAAGCGGCTGTATTTTTGCTCGGATCGCGAAAGTATTTGGCGTGGCGGTCGGGCGACATTGCGATTTCTCTGTGAAAAAGTGAAACCGGGAGACGAAACGAGAGCGACGCAGAGATAGAAGAGAGGAAGAGAGAAAGAACGAGCCAATGATGTCTAATAAAACGACTCTGGCGAAACGTAGCGAGTTAATGGTCGCTGAACTGATAATTGGCGATGGTTCGCGTGTCCTGGCCGGTGGACAGCCAATAAAAATCGTCCCGGGAATCTGAGCAACGATCGGGAACGCGTCGTGTCGAGTATCGATGGTCTTATCATCGTGGCGAGGTGTCACTTTGTGCCGATGTGTTCGTCATCCGGTTGGAAACCGGTTCGGAGCCCGCGAAGGTTCATTGATTCCCCGTTAATCCGGGAGAGCTCTTCCTGCTCCTATTGAGACGCGTTTAGCTGCGCGTTAACAAGTTCGCCGGATAAAGACGAGGAAGTTTAACGTTGCGTAATCAGAACCGACGCGACGCGACGTCCCGGATCGATCCTAATCGGAGATGGATCGTTCCGCGCGGTCAAGAAAGAGGAATACTTATCGCCGCGGCACAAAACCACACCCAAACCTGTTGCCGGCGACCTGGAAACCGGCAAACCCGATAGCTTTTGTGCCGGCGACATGAACAAAAACCGCACTGGCGATTAAAGACAACCAGCATTCGAGAGATGAAGAGGATAGAAAGTGGAAATAGGGGAGACCGGGGCTAAAAGTTCCCGGGGTAAGTTGTTCCGATCATTATTTAGAAAACGGGAGAAGAACGCGCGATTCGTTTTCAGTTGTATTTGTTATAACAGTGGGTAAAGAAACTCTGTCGGCCATCTTCCTGGGGTCCGCGGTAGTGTAGCGTGTGTTTTTACCGAAGGTTTAATTACGTACCAGACAAGTAAATATTTTTCGATCCTTACTTCTCGGTCTATTTCGATTATTTAATATCGATGTCACTGATTTTTTATCGTTATCGATGAAATGACATTTAAGAACATGTGGTATAATAGGTTTCATTCGTTATTTTATACCTATAACTAAAATATTGTTGTAGATTTTCACATGTGTCAATTGGGGCACATTGTTCCGTAACAACTTGACCCACCGTGAATATGTATGGTAGATGTATTGTAGAATTCTTGTTGTGTTTTAGTTTTAGTTTAGTGACTCAATAAATAAATTTAGTTAATAAAATTAATTTTATTAAACCTCACACGCTCCTCAAAAATAGTTGCATGAAAAAGGTATGTAATTGATTCTGTTCCATGCTGAACTTGTAGAACTTTTACTAAATTCCTCGTCATCCAATGATCAACTGTTTCGACTTCCACCATTTTTTAAACGACTCATGTAATAAGAACAAGTAAATTTGTATACGTGGTACGCTCCTGGACAATATGACGGCACGTGTGTGCTATCTTTAACTCTCCGGCAGCGGAGTCCGGGTCAATTTTGACTCAGAGTATTAAAATCGTCGTTCAATTACAAATTACATACTCCGTTTCTGGCGATTTAATTAAACGAACAACTGGCGCATTAGGAACAATAGAAGGATTAACGTGTCTACAGGAAGTACTTGCAAAAATGTCTTAGAAAATTGGTTGATAAAGCAGTAAATCGTCCTAACCACCATCAGTTGTCCTTCAAGAATGTTTAGCGAAATGAAAGTGTTCAAAACAATTGTATAGTATCAACAATAACTGCTTTTGCTTCATTCCACACAATTTTTATGATCTCGTTTTAATTGTTATGCTTCAAATTCACGTAGAACATACGCATAGATCTATAAATATATGAAAATTTGAATTAATCAGTTCCGTACTACGCTGATACATAAGTGAACAAGCCTAACTTTTTTTATTGCTCGTAGAAAAATAACATTTTAGTAAAACAATCTTACATGTTCCTGAAGCAAAAATATTTGCGAAGATGTGTACAAAAGTTTTCTCTATTTTTTGTTTTATTTATGCACTACATACAAGATTACCATTCGACAATGAATTTGATAGTGTAGACACATCAATAGTTAATAAACAATTGCACAAAAAAGCGAAAGAATATAGTCATTACCCATCAACAATGGAAATAGACTAAAACTTCTGCATACACCCAGTGTCGCCAGATCAGGGGAATTGATTCGATTCGAGGGGTAAAAGTTACCCTCTCTCTACCGGTACCTATCGGAGTAGTCACGTGACACATGCACACCAGGGACGAAGCGCGTCACGTGATCGAGCCGAGATGGAAGGGGAAGGTAGAGTGGGGAGACAAGTCGTGATCTGGCGACACCTCTGAACCTTTTATCATCTTATAAATATTTTTGATCTATTTTTGAAGCCCCATTATTGGCTTATTTTAAAATTTGCATGCACTACGAATTAAAAATTAATTTCTGCGGTGATAGCTTTCTCTTATGTGGCCCGTGAAATCTAGATTTAAAAAATTATTATTGCATACGCCTAATAAAATATCCACAATTTTAACAGATATTAGAACAAACAAGGTTTCGGAATCAGTTAACTCGTTCCAGCACGTCCTGTGTATAATAATAATAATTCAAACAGTGACAAAAAAATCCTCATCCGCAACTGTCTCTCCTCTAATCTATCAGGTAGATCGAAAAGAGTCACTTTTCCTCGGAAACTAGGTTCATCGCGTCTAACCTGTTCCTCCGCGGAGAGCTCAGCATCCGGTTTGCAGAAACTCACGAAATTCGAAATTTCCTGTCGAAGTACCACTTTCTTTCCGTGCTGTCGCTTCATTATTCATCGGTTACCTAACGCGCGGATAGCATTACGAATCGACGTTCAAGCGACAGTAGTGAAAGTGACCGGAGAACGTAAAATACATCTCAGCGCAGCCACCTGCCTTCCAGCTCGACAGGTCATCGCGTAAATGATCTTTAATTGTTGTCTGCACTCTGCACAAATGTCATATCGACGGCCAATTAGAATTCGTTCGTCGGGCACGCCTTGCGGATCTTCGAAAAATTCGAATAATCGATACGGTTCGTTCGCGATGCTTTAAAGTAGTTTTCTTCGCGCCGCCCAGGGACCAGAATAGTTATAACCAAAGCGTAGAACTATCATAAAATAATTATTTCGACGAGAACGTTTACAATTATACTTAAAAATGACAAAAACTGGTTTTATTGCAGCTGACAAATAGTTATTTCTTAAGTAAGCGTGGGAAACTTGACGGTAAGAATCCATACAATTTTCTAAATGCATTGGATTGCGGATTTTGACGTAAAATAAAAATTTTCTACATCAGTTGAAAGACACAAAAGATGAGTCAAAATTTAATTCTTCCCTCAATAGCTTCGATACATTGAAAACAATATAGAAATGTTCTGTTTTAAATTTTGTAATGTGCTAAATTTGCATATGATCCGTGGAATCTAGATTTAAAAAATAATTATTCACATCAAAGGTTTTAATGGATCAATTTTATAGATTGCATTCATTTTAGCCAAGTTTGTGGTGACTGAATGATTTGAAAGATTATAAATTTTTTCCTTCCTCTAACAACTGCTGAAAATCGTAAGTATGAGTAACTAATTACTTGGGGAGAGAAATATGAAAGATGTAGCGAAAATTTTGGAGGGTGCACGTTGCCAGTAACCCCCATAATATTTCAGGGTCGCATAGTAGAATTCGGCAAAGTGACCATGCGTCGCGACGCGCCCATAAATGGCGCGGGCGATGGTCCATGGTCGCGAGCAACCCCACCACCACATTGACGGCCGAGTCCACCGAGGCTTCTCCAAAAATAGGATGACAACGTCAACGACGATAGACCGACGGAGTTTTCGGTGCTGTAACGATCCTCGTCGTGCATTCCACAACAATGGATCTCGACGAGCGCGTGGCGAGAATCGATCAGTCTCCACCAATACCACCGAGCCAGCCACTTACACTCGAGACGAGTTGTCGTTGACGGAAACTGCGAAATATTTCGCGACAAATGGTGCTTCCTCATCTCGGGAAACTCTGTTCGCGATTTCAGTCAAGAATTTTCAACGCTGCGTACAAGAACGACGTTATAAATTAGGGAAATCGTATATAGTGACTCCCAACGGGTCGCACAAGTTTATAAGCGGTTCAAAGGAAATTTAATAAGTTTTCTTATTTGTAAAATTGTGTTTCTTTAAAAAAAAATGAATATGTGCGTAATATTATATGAAATTTAAGTAGTATTTGGAAATTGGAAGCACGTGGCAGCCATTTTCCAGAAGCCTTGTGCAAGAAGGTGTCTGCACAACTCTGTTCGTGGTACCAGATATATCTCCGTGGGGTTTCATGAGAAGCACACTTCTTCAAATTTACGTTTACATTGGACAAAAAATTATTGTCGCGAAAACAATTTTGGAAAACTCAATTTTTATCAAAGTTACAGCCACTTAAACTGAAATATGTGAATTGTTATGTATGTTTTCAGCTTCTTTTGGTTGTAACAAGCTTCGTCAAGGTAATAGTCTTAAAATTGAATGATTGATTATGTTCAAATATTAATAACTATACTAATTTAAATGATAACGAAATGAAATCTGTGTGAAAGTGCTCTGTGCACCTCCTTCAAAAGCTTCTGTAATGTAAGAATTTATACAATTTCCTTAACACTAAACCTACCACGGTCAAATTGACCGGTTATCTGATCCATAGTTATTGAAATTCTAAAAACGCTTTCGTAGGAAATTACTGAATTGATTTCTTTACTTAAGTAAATTCAATCTTCTCAATTTTATAAGGGGTTTCACTTTTATGTTTTGAGCTCGGTAAAGTTCAGTGTTAAAACAGTTGAAAATCGCTAATGAATGAACGCTGTTTCGGAGACGGTTTAATGTTTAACTTGCAATGAAGTAGACCTTATATAATCACGTTAATAAGGTTTATTATAATTGTTCTTCAGACCTTTAACTACGGCGGACAGCAAAAATTGTAAGACTTACGCAAACTTTTGAAATGGACCTTTCTCCGACATTTCGGGCCAAATATATCCCACTGTCCGTCGTCTGGCAGAAGAGCAGCTCCGAAATGGATTTCGCGTCTCGCCACGAGGCGCAGGGAACAAAAGAGATCATCGAACATAATTACCGGCAGGCAATTCGTGTGGGAAGAGCAGGACGTGTTTTCACCCGCGCTGAAAAATCCGCGAGCGGAAGAGGTTGGGCAGGCAAGAAAGTTCCTCACCGTCCAACCGCGCATGAGACAATTGCGATGCCGACCAATTAAGCCACGGCCCACGCTTCATTTTTCCTTTCATTCGGCTCAACCTCTTCCGCATCGATAGCATCGCGCGACGCCGATTCGACCACATTTTTCTTTTTCTTTTTTGCTTTCGTTTTATTTCACGCTGCGTCCCGTGCGACAATTGTCTTCCCGACGCACTGTGCGCCGTTTGATCGATCTGACTGGCCAAAACTCGACTCCATTGACGCTAAATCTACCGAGCTCTAAAACCCATTAACCCTTGTATAGCCAACCGGGGACCCATTTCCTCCATTTCTTTCAACAACTTGTTGATGTTCCTCTAAAAATATTACAAAATTCGTCCGAATGTCCATTCTTTGCTAACTAATATATTAATTTGTAGTCTTAAAATGATATTTTATGCAAATATGTTAAATACAAAAGGTTTTCAATAATCTACAAATTTTGATTGGCAACATCGACTAAAAGGTTCAGTGTGGACGTAGCTTTACGAGTAGACTGAGGATCTTCATGCAAAATCAATATTTGAAATAAATTGTAAGAAAGAAAAATTATGTTAAATATGTACCGCGCTTTTGTCGACAAGTTTAGTTAGTACATCTATGTTCTTCTTCTGAATATTTTCATCTTCTCTCATTGTAATAAAGAATAGCGTCTGTTGCTTATACGTATAATATAAATCTGGTATTTTCTAATTAGTCCTTTACCAAAACCTTCAAATCAATTGAAATACTTGTGTTAATACTTTTAACACATTCAAGAGAGCGTAACAGTATTTTTAAGATCTTACAGTGTCGTTACAGTGTGGTATTTTATCTACCAAACTATTTTTACTTATGAGGATGACAAGATGGAGTTTATTTAAATTTTCCACGGTTCATAATATGAGAATGACATATTATGAGAATGACAAGATTGAATTCATTAAAATTTTCCACTGTTGAAAATGATATATTCGCGAATGAAAGAATTGACTCAATCATTTTAGTATTTACTCCTTGAAAAAAGGAATAGGCACAACCGAATAAGTTAATTTCTAATGCAATAAACCAGAAGGGAGCAATAGGGTTAGAATGTATTAGAATAATTTTATTAACCCTCATACGCTCCTCAAAAATATTTGCATGAAAGAGCCTAGGATAATAATTCACGCATTTTTGTTCTACACTTTAAATCGACAAATTATGTTGCATTTATAACGTTATATTTTAGACAAATACATCTTACAACACAAACAGGAAGAAATCAATCGTTTTACAGTATAAAAAAAATTAACGGGTGAATTTTCACCCTAAGGAACATATAAGGGTTGAAATATAAGGGTTAAAATAGATCATACCAAACTTGCTTACAGTTTAATTAGGGGAGATGTATTTTGAAAGTTTCATAATTTTCTAGCAATTTTTCTCATCTGCTCTCGGTTCCCTAAGTGTCCTAATTCTTGCGAACGGCAGTGTACGTGGGATGAACCCTTTCGTACGACGTCGGCTGACCCTATACGTCTTACGTGGGTGTCGTCTCGGACCATCCGTTGCAATTACACGAAGTTATTTATTAGTCACGGTTATTAGGCATACAGCAACGATCGTTCCTACTCAATTGAATCGATTACTTAGGGAATGATAGGTGTACATGAATTTCTCCGGTGTAATGAAACGAACGCCTATATGTCTGTTCATTCTGTCCTGTTCGTTTCGAAAACGTACGCAATGATTTGCGTTAGATGTGTCCGCTGGCGATGGGATTGAGTAACTCGCAAATAGACTTCAATTTTACACTTGATACACTAAATTACCACGTTAAGTGCCACACCAGCAAGAAATCTAATCAATTTTAGATAGATTAGATAGATTGGAATTTAAACATTCAGGTTAATTAATCTAACTCGCTAATATATTGGGTTGGCAAGAAAGTAATTTCGGTATTTTAAGTATTTAAGGTGATTATTTTATATAGAGTATTTTAAGTAAAACCGAATTTTTTTATTCAGGCGATGAACGTTTAATCAATAAAATATTTTCTTATTTATTCTTTTCGGCAAAAGATCATCGAACAAAAGGGAAAATATCTTATTCATTAAAATTCATTACTTGAATAAAAAATTGGGCTCTATTTCACCTTAAAATACCGAAATTACTTTCTTGCCAACCCAATCGTTTGTACCCATTCTACAATGCCCTTGAATTATATTTTTCATTTTTAATCTCTTCTACTCGAGAGTATTTTATCCTATCATGATGTAGTGCCTATTTTGTATAAGTCTTGCTCCGAAGTTTATATGTACAGTGTGTGTACTCGCAAGGATTCGTCGCATAAATAAATTCAATTAAATTATTACAATGTTCTGTACCGAAAACATTGCAACTATCAGATTATCTCATAAGTAATTGCTTTCATATTTTTAGAACGTACAATACGAGAATCACAACCATAAGTGCTCCATGTATACACATTTTCCATCATTGCCTACAATTCAAAGTACAGTAATTAATTATTGTAATGATTCCTCCGCATTTCACTTTCGTAAAATATCGAATAAAATTCGCGTTACTTATGGGACGACCCAATATGTACAATGAATGAGCCATTTCTCGTGAACAGTATTCAAACCCCGTGGAAAGAAAGTTGGATATTCGAAATGGTCCCGATCCACGTGCAACTTCGCGTTCAACTTCCTCCCATCGCTAATGTTTGTTGAAAAACTTGACTTACCACATAGCCTGCACGGAGACCGGCTTGAAAATGTGCTGTCGACTGCAAACGCTGACGCTGAAGCCTCTGGAACAGAAAAAAGGGGAAAAGTATGAAAAGTTGGGTCTCTCGAAACTTGCGGAAGGCCACGTGGATCGCCTTATGTAGGGTGGCGAACCGATCGTATCGACGAGCTATTTTATTGCCAGCCGAAACGACCTAACTTCCCCGTTGCGGCTACTTACAAGTAGCTCGATGCTATTTTCGATCGCGCTTAGCTTGTTACATTTTCACTCGGCCTGTATGTTCCTTCGAATCCTACAGGTATGGAATACGTCTTCGAGACAAATGCTCCAAAGCTGTTTCGCTTATATAATATTTAAGTAGGATACACCGGGGTTATACGTTCCGATTTTGAAGAACGATATTCTCATCTTTAACGCGCAGTTTATTGTGAAATTTTAAAGCTCTAATCTTAAAATTAAAATATTGTGATAGGTTTTTTATATTTTTCATTTATTTATCCTGTTGTGGAGCAAGTTAAAGAATAAAATTTGCTAATAATTAAAAATTTAATGAAACAGTTCATTTTTTAATTGAATACAATACGTTTAGGTTAAAAAAATATGCTATGCTTAACAGAACATCAAAACGATATAATAATCCAAACTTTATCTTTGATATGGAATTTCTTTGGCATATACAAATTTTCTTGCTCATTCGGCTTACATGAAAAATTGCCGAATGGCAAATTTCCAAAGTTCTAAAGATACGCAGTCTAGTAATTACATCCCAGTATAGGGTTAACATTAGAATACAGTGAGCGAAACTCGTTTAAACGCACTTCAAAACTGCGAAATTCGTTTAAACGCAGTGCTTTTTCTTCCAAATATTGAGAGAAATTATAAAGGAAAGTGGGTGATTTAAAGAGTGATTATAAAGTAAAACATGGTTTTGTTTGTAAAAATTCTTACATAAATGTTTTGGTAAATATATATGTACAAATATTATAGTATATATAAATATATTTATAATCCTCAGTTACTGTTAAACGTTTCTTATTAAAATTTTGAACCTTTAGCCCCAAAATCCTTATTTTTGTATGCGAGTTTAAACGAATTTCACAGTTACAATAAATATTAATTTTTACTCCAGAAAATCTTCGAACACCTGTAATTTCTTGTGAAACAATCTTAATTATTCGCACCGGGTCATTTCTAACGCATGTTCTTCAGTACTTCTTGCTTATTTCTACTGCCCCTTACTTCTACTTGCTTGCGGTACTTCGCGAAGTTACGTTACGTTTGGAAAATTACTATGACTTTTTAACCAATTAACATGCCTAAGTCTGAAGTCTCTCGTAACATGCATAAAACCTTAGAAACGTTACGAGACCCCTAATACTTTTCTGTAAACTTGTCAATTTACAAAATGGATCTAATAATTTGATCAATCGCGGAATCAATCGATAGAGAATCATATTTTCAATAAATTGGTTGATGAAGTTCAACATTCTCCAGAAAAGTGTCCGTCGAGCTGCCATTCGAAAGATTAATTTCAAACATTAAAATTTATCGTCATTCAAATTCCAGTGCATTTACATTGAATGTCCACTGCAATCGCTATTCCATGTTATGCAAAGAGAAATTGGCTGTTCACTTGGGATTTATCCGTAGAACCATGTCAACACGTTCAGGGCGGCGGCAGCGAAATTCATGAAACGCCGGCCACTTCCGGCGTTTGTTTAAATAACAAACGCGATAAGTCACTCACAGACCGCGAGACTTTACGTAAATATTTTTACGGAGAAAAATGTAAGAGTAGAATTTTATTCTCTCATCGCTGTCGACGCTGGTCAATGAAAATCGAAATGACGACATGATGGATGACCATACGTGATCATAATGCGCGAACGTGATGCTTCTAATAATTATAGAATAAAACGTGTAATTTATACAAGCGTTGTTACAATCAAGATTAAATCTTGCACGCTTAGCTCGCATCAATTAGTGTTCCATATTCGTATTTAATCTCATTAAAATTGCACGCGATGGTGCCATCAACGAAAACGTATGCGCACAAAATCAAATAGAAATTAATTTTCAGTAAAACACAGATTGTATCGTGTAAATATATGATAAGAGTGGTAAGCAACAAATTGCTCAAATAAAAGCGTTTATCATATATTTTCTATAACGGCTCGTATTTAATTAAAACTACTATTTACGATAACCTGTCACTTGTTGTCCCATGTGTTTTAACGTTTTCGTATGTTACACTTCATGAGATATAAATACGAGTTGGACATTTTGAAACGATAGTGTAAAGTTCGTTCGAAAAAATCCGATATCGGTTCGGATAATCGAGGTTCTACTAAATCCTGAATAAAACAAGCAATTATGCTCCGAATAGTGTGAGGTTTGGGCTCATTTGAAACAGAAAAATGTCACAAATACGACGGTAAAACTTCCACAAAAGAATAGTGAAAAAAAATTGTCTTGGCATTTTTTTTCATCAAGATATTGAAGATATGAACAGGAAAATGTCACAAATACGACGATAAAACTTTCGTTTCAAAAAATCCGATATCGTCGGTCCGGATAATCGAGGTTCTACTAAATCCTGAATAAAACAAGCAATTATGCTCCTATTTGTATGATGTTTGGCTCATTTTAAACAGAAAAATGTCACAAATACGACGGTAAAAACTTTCACAAAAGAATAGTGAAAAAAAATTGTCTTGGCATTTTTTTTCATCAAGATATTGAAGATATGAACAGAAAAATGTCACAAATACGACGATAAAACTTTCGTTCGAAAAAATCCGATATCGTCGATTCGGATAATCGAGGTTCTACTAAATCCTGAATAAAACAAGCAACCATGCTCCTACTTTTATGATGTTTGGGCTCATTTGAAACAGAAAAATGTCACAAATACGACGGTAAAAACTTTCACAAAAGAATAGTGAAAAAAAAATTGTCCACATTTTTTTCCATCAAGATATTACCGTGTAGTTTTGCAGGGGAATGTACGGCCATCAAACGCGTTAGAAATACATTTTCCGAATCTGTGTCGTTGGTTCTCATGACCATTGATTGTGAAGAAACGCGACCTACCATCACGGCGAAGATAATTGAAATTGTGCAAGCCAGCAGAACGAACGCAACGCGCGGAGTCCCCGTCGGTCTCTCCATCGACGTGGCTCTCTGTTGGTTTACTTGTGTATGGTTTTTTGTTGGCAGACGGCAATTATTCAAAGTCTCGATTTCGCTGTTCGAGGCGGCGATCGGCGTCACGCGGCCGAGCAAACTGCTCCGAGATCGCAACGCTAACGCAACCGCACATACACACGCTTGCAACGCGTTACAACACGCTCTGCACATCCAGCATAACCGTTAATTACGCATTATGTAAAGGCCTAACCGGTGCAAAGCCACGCGAATAATGCACCATGAGCCGAGGTACAAGTTCGGCGGCCGGTTTCCGGTAAACTTCTTACAATTCCCCGCGATCAGCTTTCCCTTGGCCAGAACGGTACTTTGCGTCGTTACGAGTCACGCATGTTCCCGGTGCAAGCCGAGAGAAGAAGCGCCTCCTTGTGTTTTGCATTGCCAAACGTAATCCCCGACCTCTCATGCGGCAAGCGGGGGACATGCTGGAACGGACGCAGACATCTTATAGCTACCTTTCAGAAGCAACTGGACGGCGACGCTCTACTCGGTTGTTAGCGTGGCGCATCTTGCTTAGAAACGGGACAACATCGGTTCGATCTAGTAAGGATAACCACCGTGTAACACCGGTAGTTTGTGTTTTTAATAATCTGTTGTGCAACCTCGCGCTCCACGGAACTGTACGGTAAATCCTCGCGGGTGAGATGGAACATCGCACTGTGGAGATGGAACGATCCTTTTTCTCAATACTCCATCGAATAGTCCATAGGACATTTAACTTGATCCGTGGACATTTTTAACCATTTTATCCAGCTACAGTAAAGTCGCGTTTACTGTCCAACAGCCTGTGTTAATAAGCACGGACAGTGATCGCATACCGACATTATTTTCTTAACGTAGAGAAGGACAGCATGACAGTGAAGTCGGCAGTTGCTGAACAGTGATCGCATAAAAAAATTATGGGCTCTAGGTCATAATAAAATAGGTCGTTGAATACGTCTTGTCGTCGTCAGCTATAAAATTATGAAATCAAAAATGCATTTTAACATTATAATGTACAATCAAAGGGAAATAATTTCACGGATGCATCGTTGCAATCTCAAGAATCCTGAATGAAAAACATTAGAATCTGTAATTTCGACGGGTCCCGCAGACCTAGTGTTAATTGCTCTAGCCTAGTGTTAATATCTAGAAAAAGGCTGAGGAGGCTACCCTGAACATTGCTAACCCTAAGTTTGTAGTAACCTAAGTTTGAGGACGAGTGTCGCCGTATTGACGACATCAGGATTGTGCGTTTAATTTCTGAAGGGGCAACACATCATTCAATTATGTGCATTAGAAAATGCTAAATAATTAGAAATCAGTCACTGCAACCGCAACATAAAGTGTAGTGAAAGGGTTTAATTTGAAACTTTGTGATCAAATGCAAGGGGTTGAAAAGTGTATAAGACGAGAACAGACGTGGGAGAGATCCAAAGCGACGTGAGCACTGGAGATTCTTTGGTTCAGTAGGAGATGGATGAGGTCTCAATTTTGAGTCCTGGTCTGTTAGGACCAGACAAACTTTCCCCCCAACCGTCATCTTTAGGGGAGTCTTAGTGCCTAAATGAATTTTTCCTGACAGTCCTTAAACTTATAAAAAAGGGGGTTGAAAAGTCTACGATAGCTAATGTCACTCTACGCCATGGGTGGCCAACCTGTGGCGCACTAGATCCTTGTGCCTGTACTTATTCTTTTGAAGTAGGCGCCATAACTGAATCCATCTTCATATTTTCAACGCCTGAGAGCTCTCAGTTGAATTTATACAGCTTTCTTACTGATCAATTCGTCGCAATTTTTTGACAGTTTACAATTATAGGATCGCCCTCTCGTCCAAAAGATCATTTCTCACTATTGCAGATTAGTGCTCCAATGAACGTGTGTCTTTTCAACTGGCGCAAGTTAATTAATTTAGTTGCGCGATTGAGTTATCCCTTTTCCTTCCCTAACCGAAGCAGATCCTACCCCTATTCCTATTTTCCAACCGCAACAACGAACATAAGGTAGAAAAAGTGCTCGAGTTGTATGGCGCACCTGAACTCGTATGTGAACAAATTTTACGCACGGTAGGCAAAAGATTGGCCACCCCTGCTCTACGCTCTCAAAGGGCCCAATTACAGTGCTTCAAATATTCATCGACATTATCATTCCTCAGCATTACGATGCCCTGATAACCATTACGATGCCCTGATAACCATTCCGAGGAAGATGATGCTCGGCCAGACGGCATGACCCGGCTTGATGGCTTCGGAACAGCTGACACGACCTTCCACCGTGACCTTGATGTTCACCTGTCAAGTACCTTGCTCTAACATGGCTTACGGTAACGCGCTCCATTTCCCTACGCCCGTATGTTCAGGCAAAAGAGAGTGGCGCTGACCTTCGCGTTCACCTTTTCGCGGTAGTCAGTGCGTTCGTTCGTCGATATGCGCTCGATGCACCGTTTCGCGCAGCGTTTTGCTCGCCTAATTGCCGATCGCGTGCCCCGCTAATGACTCACCGACGACTGAAAGCTGCTGGAGGCTGCTCCGGTCTTTTTTCGCGGGATCGAAACCTTGTTACGCATCGAGGGGCAGGCTTAATTGCAAGTCGGACCCGGACCCGAGCGATTTGTCCGGCTACGTTTTTCCTTGCTCGCTTACTTGCTGCGGAATAGGGTAGCAATGAACCGAGGAGAAAGTGCGGAACTATCTGCGTCGGTAAATATCTGATAACCTGTAAAATCCCGATCGCTTTCTCTGCTCTTCGATTAAGACTTCGCGGATCGCCGTTGATTATTATTGAGTCGCACACTCGACCGTTTCCATGTATTGGTGGAATTAATTTTAAAATGTTCGTCGATAAATGGTTTAGAAGATATTCGAGGGGAACGATTTTACAATTTACCATTAATATTTTCTTAATTCTCTCGAAAACCGTTTGTGTTACGAGGAAACGTGATACGACATTAAAGACGCGGAATAGACAGATCTACAGGTTATGTCTAACACATTTTTCGATTCGATAAATAGTTCAGAAGATATTCGAGAAAAACGATTTTACAATTTACCATTAACGTTAAAATTAAGCAGAACAAACAATTTAAGGTGGATCACAATAATTTCGAAAGCCACCGTGAAGTCTATTTTTGGATTATCAGGCTGTTCTGGAAGTTATTGTTCATGCAGGTGGAGAATATGTAGGTGCTTTGCGTATCACAAACCCCCGTAAGTTCCTTAAATAGCAACGCGAAATGTCCTTAGGTGAGACCTCCGGTGTCATTTGCCATTTTAATACAATAATCAATGTTTCTAACACGGTTTCATCCATAATTTCTCTAACAAAAAATACACCATTACTACAATATAATTACGGAGAAATAAATATTTTATTGTAGCAAGTGTCTAACGAGACCAATCATTAACGTCTTTTAGTATACAAGTGAAATTGCCGTTGTAATCACTAGAAATAATCAGCGATGTCGTTAAGTAACTATTTTTTGAGTGTACAACTTCCTGTGTGTATTGCCTGCTTATAAACGCACAATGGGGCATCTAGAAAATTTTGTAATTATGATTCTTTATAGGCACTACCATCGATATTACCTCTCAAGTGTTTCCTCTACTTTCCAGTCAATGTCTGGTTAAGCACTGACATCCTGTGCCGATGTAATTAAACGCGAATGGAAACAAGCCTCTACTTTCAATTCTTTTTTCAATAATTATGAAAGTGGTCTAATTCATATACATACTCCTTGTTTCGAGATATTTAAAGGAAAAGGATATTAACACTACACGAGTTCCATATAATGTAGAAATAACAAGCACGTATAACGGTTCATTTCTGACAATTGGATTTTGGTCCGCCCTTTTTTTCAATTTTTTCCAGATGTACAGGTGTGTTCGTGTCTAACATATTTTTCGACGCGGTAAATAGTTTAGAAGATATTCGAGAAAAACGATTTTATAAGCATTAAATTATTATGAGCATTAAATTAACACTTTACCTACCGGAAGCCTATTAATAGGATTGTCAATAATTGTGCTGTACCAAAAGAAAGCATAGAAATGTTCTTTTACATTGTAATCTTAAATGAAACTATTAGATGACGTTATAGAGGGTGACTTGTTAGTTCACAAAAAAAATTACTGTTGCTATTGAAGGTTCCATTAAAAAGTGTTTAGCCATGTAAGTACTATAGATTTTTCAAAATTATGCAATAATCACCGGTCGGTAATGTAATAATCATTTTGATGTTCAATGGCCTTGGGGAAAGTTATCCCTATACCCTAGAGTGCTCAAACTTTACTCGGATTTTTTTAATTATGTGGAATAACCCTGCGTAGTAGCGTAAAAAGAAATTCAAAAGTCGAAAATAAGAGCCACTCTAATGCCACAACCATTTCAAATGACACACGCGTACTATTAATCCCGACATTTATTATTAAACGAGAGAAAGTTATTCAAATACCCAATAGAATGCGATAGAAATGTGGAAACAGTCAACATACCCGTCGCCGTCGAGTGTAATGGCAGTGTCGGCTAGGACTCGCAGTACAAGACCAACAGTCGCCCTGTCGTGACAGTCGATACCGAGCAGGCAACTCTCTTCGGCATTCTGTCTTCCTGTGCATGACACAACGACCAGATACCTCGTTCTTCCTTGGTGCACTGATTCGAGTTTCACTGCCTGAAATCAGAATATTTCGATTCACTTTTTAAACATTCTTTCTAATTCTTGTACAGTAAAAGCTCCTTCGTTGTCCAAAGGCCGGGGGTTTGAGCGGACAATGACCGTGCCCGGACACTATTTTTGATTTATGACTGCGTCTTTAGTGAAACGACTAGTTAAATGGCAAAGAAAAGCATTCGCAGTCAAAAGCAGTCAACTGTCTGGCTTTAAAAAACTCCTTATTTCCTTGCTATACAGGGTGTCCCAAAATTCCTTCAACAGCCGGAAATGGGAGATTCCTGAGATTATTAGAAGCAACATTTTCCTTTGCAAAAATGTTATCCGCGGCTTTGTTTAGGAGTTATTAACGAAAAACAATGACCAATCAGAGCGCGAACTAGACGCGAGTTGGCACAGTCGGCCAATAGACAGTTGGCGCGCCGGGCCGACTGTGCCAACTCGCGTCTAGTTCGCGCTCTGATTGGTCATTGTTTTTCGTTAATAACTCCTAAACGAAGCCGCTGATAACATTTTTGCAAAGGAAAATGTTGCTTCTAATAATCTCAGGAACCTCTCATTTCCGGCTGTTGAAGGAATTTTGGGACACCCTGTATATTCCTTTCCTATTGTTCTCCGTTCTACGCGGGTCTAGACAGTCCTGGGACACATCTGGTGACCAGATCCACGCAGGCCTAATCCTCTCGTTGACAGGTAGTGGAGTGGGTAGGCACTGGACAACGATCGTGCCCACGATTCAGGACAACGAAGCAGCGATTACTGTAACTGCGGCGCTCTCTCGCGAGGAGCCATCAATACGCAGGGTGTCCCAAAAATGTGTGTACATCCTTGAAAGGGGCGGTTCCTTAGGTCATGGAAAATTACTTAGGTAATTACATGGAAAAATAAACAGCTTAGTGTAATTTACAATGCTGGAAACATTAATTACTTTGTTTTTAAGTATGCGCATAGTTATTATATCAGTTAGACGAGGTGTCATCCATTTTATCGAAGAGAGTGAATCACACATATGTATATGCAACGAATACTAGTTCTCCGTATCTTGGAAATAATAATACCAGGTGAGGTGTAAAAGATAACGTGTTCGATACTCAAGTGATGCAAGAAATGTTTCCAGTACTGCATATGTAGGCACGATTACATGAAGTGTAACGAGGTGTATAAACATCGTAGACTCTCTTATTGTAAGAAAAAACGTAACAAAAAGAAATTTATGTGAATGCTTCACCATTTAACTATATCACGACCGTTCTTAACGTTGCAATAAGTATTCCTGAAAGAAATATCTCCCAACTGTTCTCAATGTTGGCAAAATGACATCAAATATAACTGCATACATAATAATAATAATAATATATGTAAATGATAAAATCGAAAGAATAATATATGTGGTACCATTTTTTTTTAGATTACTTGACCCTGATATCTCTTCTGCCATTATTCCACCCACAGAAATACCACTAATACTGCATAATGTATCCCTTAAAACCGAACAATTTTTTTATATCCTCAATCCCTTTCGAATTATGCTACCGTACGCACTTAAATGGAACACCCTGTACAATTATGTACTTAGAAAGTATTTTGTACTTTAATTCTAATAACTGCGGATTTGCTCATTTACAACAAAATTGAGTTGGTGAAATTTAAAATGATTGGAAAACTAACAGAATTCGAGGACATGGCTATTTTCTTTTCAATTTATTGCAATTATTAAAGAAAGAAAGAACTTTCTATTTGATTTCTAAGACTTTATAAGTAATACAATATTCAAAGTAAAAAAATTTCAAGTAACGCATCGAAAGATGATTTATTTAAGATTATTTAAGAACTGTGCAAAAAATAATTTCATATTTTTATAATGTATAACTAGACTTTATTGAAATAATTACAGACTAATTCGCCGAAATATTAACTTCAACATTATTAGCCAACAGATCTTGGAAATACTTTTAAAGGCAACTAGCTAATCACTTTTACAAATTTCGACATTGCGCAGGCCACGCAATTTCATTGCGTGAATCACAAGTCTTAGTCAATAGACGCATTCCAGTTCTCCGGTCACTTTCCAAGGAATTAATGCAGCTGATTTTCGTGAACGTAAGACATTTGTTAAAGTTTTTGTACTGTCCACACATTAACGAAAATGTGCATTTTGTATATGCATTATAAGAATTTACGGCCAGACTGCGAAACTTGACGTCATTTTCAATTGCATAAGCATATTATTTCTTCGAAAATCTTTAAAATTTTTCATGTATTGAAAATAACATATAAAAACTTATAAAATTTCATTGCAACTTTTATTTATCTGTCGAATAAGGTATATTATAAATGCATAGGTATTATTAAACACTGAATTAGAAATGTTATAGTTTGTTAAAATACCTTGCAGTAATTTAAATTTTGATGCGACTAGAAACACACATAAGTAAAAACGTTGAGGAATACTTAGTTGTGTCAGTGAAAATAATTTTATGTAGACTAGTATCTTCATTATTTATATATATAGACATTATTTACTATATTATTTATATTACGATGTATATTATGTACATTATTTATATATTTATCATCTCCATTATATAAAACACTGTATATAAATCAGATATTTTTATAAAACAAAAATAAAACTTTTTCGAAGACCGTGGCTCGATATTCATCTATGTACTAGGAATTACGGTTGAAAGCAGCACACGTCCGGGTAACGCTGAAATGTACTGGACGCAACACGAAAAGGCAGAGATATGCCAATGAAGACGTCGCGAAATTTTAATATCAACTTCGTACACTTGACCGGAGATCACTATCGCGTAGTCGTCTGGAGAGACGAAACAGAAGTTGCTTCAGGGTTAACGACACCGCAGAGTACAGTTGCACAACCGTAACTTTCATGTAATTTCCGTTGACGGGTGTTTCCTGATCCGGCTGATATCGACCGCGTTATCATTGCCAGAAATATTCGAGCGGGTTGAGTCATGAAATATCGATTTCCCAAAAATCTGTGCATGTATTTACCTATTGTTGCTTCTATAGATTTCGATTGGCCTAGTAATAAGAATTCAGTGTAGCTGTATTTTTATTTAAAAATTGATTGTTTCAATGTAAATTTGTCAATTTATTCAAAAATGTTGGCATAAAAATATTCGCTACAACGTATTGGTCCGTCGAAGAGAAGTTCTATGGATAAATATACCAATAAATGTGTGTTTAGTATGGTGGCACGTTAGCCTGTTGGAATACCGTACTTACAGGCTCGGCAATTATCCACGTTTAACCCTATTACGTGGTTAATTAGGACGTTCTCTCTACGTCTCCTTATGGGACACCATAAATTGCATCTACTTCCTTCCGCGCTGTAATGAGCTGATGGAGTGTAATAATCTGACATACTGTCCGATGTAAAACCATCTACACTAATTTAAAAAATTATGTAAATGTCCCGCAATTATCGGGTGACTCACCTACTTGTCTTGTCGCAACATAGTTTGACGATCTAAATTAGAAAACACACTAGCAAATATTTGTTTATAGCCAAAGGGTAACGAAACTTACTTAAAAATAGCAAAAAAATGTTTTCTTATCAATATCATATATTTCTAAATATTTTTCAAATTGTATAACTCTGTTTAAAAAAGACTCTGCATAAAACGAAACAAAACTTAACAAACTAGGAAACCTTTGAGTAACAATTGTAAAGAACTTTTTTAGAAAAACAAAAAACTATGCTATACAGGGTACAAACAACAACAAAAATGTTATACTTCCTTGAAACATATGATTCTTCGAGTCATTTAAAGCAACTCTTTCCTTTGCAAAAATGTTATCCGCAGCTTCGTTAAGGAGTTATTAGCGAAAATCGCGGACCAATCAGAGCGCGGCTACAACGGACACATTCCCGGCTCAGCCAATCCGTAGCCACGTTCAGTGTAAACTGTCGCCGAGGCGGGACCCATCCGTTGTAACTGCGCTCTAATTGGTCTGTATTTTTCGTTAATAACTCTTTAACAAAGCCGCGGAGAACATTTTCGCAAAGGAAAAAGTTGTTTCAGATGGCCTCGGGAATCACTCTTTTCAAGAAGGTACAACATTTTTGGGATTTTGGGTTATTGGAAATACAGACTTCCAAAACATTATTTGCACAAGTAATTATAATCAGTTCTCCAATATAATTTTTTCTTGTACTTTTACTTAAAACCTTAATATTAGATGATTGTATAAATTCATGACCGCTTTGAAAATAAAATTCAATGATTAAATTTTAAAGAATTCAGCTTTATAAATCAATTATACAGTCGCCATTCTTTTCTACAATTAGAAAAGAATGGTGACTGTATAATTTTTTTACACTCCACCGTGCAGTACAGCCTCGTCTATGAAAATCAGGCACAAACTTATACAATCATTTGATACTTGTACGATACTTATTCACAGAGTAACAATAGTATAAATATCAACAAAGTTCAGCGAAGATTCTTTCTAATTAATGTTAAGATAATTTGAAGAAACATCTGGTCGCAAACTTCTCCGAGCCCGGAAAGAGAGCGTCCAATTAAATTCGTTAGGCCCTAATAGCTAATTTTCCGGAGAAAAGGATTTTTCTTCGTACCCCTAGAATCACACCCGGCGAGGAATTAAGTAAATTACAGCTTGCACCGTAGCCGAAGTCTCAAGTTCGCGAGGGAAAAAATTCGAGACCATGAGGAAGCCATTACTGGTTATCGATCGATCCGCGGATAGCTGAACGCAAAATTCAAAGAGCGTGGAATCGACCAGGGAAATCAGCACAGACTGCGATTTATGCACTCTCTGCACACTGGCTCGCGTTGGCTCCGCGATCGATATCTCGGACCAGTTACACGATTGCGTTTCTCCTCGCGTTTTATCCAAGCATTACGCGCATAATCGTATGACATACAACGACCCAGGTCGCTATCGTGTACACTAACAAACTAGTACACAGCCAACCTCCCAGCCCGAGAAGATATATTCAACACGTGTCTAAGCTGCGATATGGGATACAAGATTGCTAGAAACTCGTTCCCAACTTTTGCAACTCACACTGGTCGGCAACGAGCCAATAAAACTGTCTGAACTGCCTAACAATTAAAATCTACGTACCTGCTCCGACGGCAATTTTGATTATTCGGCGTACAGTGGGGTATTTGACCCGAGATGTCGGGAAAACGTCAATTTCAACATTTTGCGTGTACAATTTCTATTGTCCGACGTAGTTAAAGGTCTGAAGAATAAGGTTTCAATATTGTTTTTTTGTTTGTTCGTACACTCGTGAAGTACTCTGCTTCATTGCAAGTCAAGAGATTTTACAGCATGCTCTGCGTTCTCAATCTCTGAAAAAAATTAGTTTTTCACCTATTTTCAACAAAATAAACAAATCTTTCCGATGTCAAATACCCAGATACATACACTGTAATTAAAACCTCGAAAAATGTCGGAAACATGCAGATTTCGTATTGAAGTTTAAGAGCGACATCATTTATATTTTTACAGTATCAGTGTATAGTTATAAGTACTGCTTTTTTTCATGAATTCTTTCAGATTTTTTGTCGAGGCGCGCCGTGGTGAGAAAAAAGAAAAACCGCTGTTTTCGAAGTTTTTCCCGCGAAAAAGTGACGTAAAATTATACGTTCATATATTTTGTGTATTCTGTACTGCATGCACTGTGAGGCCACAGTATAAATTTGAGAAGAATTCTTTTTTTTAAAGGACTATTTTTTTTGATCGTTGGATAGAACAATATAATGCGTTTCGATGCGACTTCGAGCGTGTGTCGCATGTCGTCGAGGGGTTAAAAGACTCGTTTGCATCGACTGTCGCGCGAGATTATGGTCGTCGAAAGGGAAAAGCAATAGCCAACGACTGCTCCGAGCATCGAGAGGGAGTTTGATACAGCCGACGCACGATTTGCAGTTAGGTGGACGATAACATCTCGAGACATTCCAGCTGCACTCAGACGACACTCGAAAGCGTAGCAACAACGATGTCTGATGTACGAATATCTTCTTGCGTATGGCCCTGAAGAGGGCGAGCCAAGATTAACGCGAGGCGAGTTAGCCAAGGTCGCGCTTTGCCGACCACTTCAACTCGTCCCCGGCTTTTTCCATGTTCCTCAGGTGTTAACTTCGCAATTATTCAACAAGTCCGGTTGTACCGAACGTAAAAGCTCTCGTTTGCAACCGCTACACGCTCCGGTGTCTTTACAAAACAATTTAGAAATAGAAATTCAAGTGGAGGAAGCTTGAAAATTGTATTTATTGTATTTAGAAAAAATGTGGCGAATATGTTGGTAAAAAGTTTCATAAAAAAAAATTTAAGAACAAAAAGATTTGTTAGTAGATTAGAATTGTTTCACCGGGGAGCTATTGTCAATATTATGTTTTCAGGTTTATGAAAAAGGTTGCGAACTGTCTGACACCATCCAGTATCGCAGGGATGGGCACGGGTGGGGCCCCTCAAACGCCTGTTTCCCCCACCAAGCTTCCTTTCCGTGGCGCTCCTCGCGGCTCCGATGCACGAGGCCTGCGCACTGCTTGCGACGCACGGACGAAACGCGTCTTTCTTTCATAGTAACGACGGAAGCTGGTGGGGGACAGTAGGCGCTACGGTGGGGACGGGTTTGCCTCAATTGAGGCAAAAATGCCCATCCTTGCAGTACGTATCAGTCGCGAAACGCGTCATGTGACCGGGCCGCGGCGGAAGCGTGGGGGACAGCGTCGTAGAAGGGGAAGGTAGAGTGGGGACGCAAAATCTGGCGACTCTGGTCGGTAGCAGTGTTACCATATTTTTCTCTCGCCAGGCCCCTTACCCTTCCGCCTCTTGCCACGCCACGCACCGTACCTCGTCTTTGCACTCTTCCCACTAACGCTGGCGACAGCGGCGACACGCTTGCGTACAGTCGCGTCAGCGACTAGTGGGAAGAGTGGGAGGCTCACGCGACCGTACGTCAGCGTTAGTGGGAAGAGTGCAAAGAAGAGGTACGGTGCGTGGCGTGGCGAGAAGCGGAAGGGTAAGGGGCCTTGCCCACTAGACCGTACCCTCGGCGCGGCGGAGCGCCGTTTTGGATTGTCTCCTGTGTATTTCAATGGGAGTGCGCCCACTATACCTGATCAGAGTACAAAGAAACAGCGCTCCGCCGCGTCGAGGTTACGGTCTAGTGGGCAAGGACCCTAAGGGGCCTGGCGAGAGAAAAATATGGTAACACTGGTCGGTAGTAGAGAGAAATTTTTCACAAGTGCACATCTCTTTCATATCTACCGAGGCTTTACCGTGCTGGGCAACCCAGAAATGTCGAAACGTGATCAGCGTTTTCGCGGCGAACTACCACGCCCACCCAGGAGCAACATTCGCGCTGCCAAAGCAGTCTACGAGATTATCGTGAGATGGTACGCGTAGGATTCGATTGCAGCGGGCAACGAAGCGATTCCGCGAATTTATCATCGATTGATTCGGTTGGAGAAGGAAAAAGGATAGACAGACCCGGGATCGGGAAACCTTTTCGCTCGGTGCTCTCTACCTTCTCCCGACGTCTACCGACGACGATTCGCTTTCGTTTCACGACATCGCGCGACCTAACGTTTACCCACACGTGCACACGGCGAGCACTACATATACCGCGGATCGCAAAACACTTTCACGATGGCCTTTCGCGATTCCTCCGTGGGATCCTTGTGGCTCGGAGGATCGACCGATCTCCGAGAGATTCCTTGTGACTGGCATTTAGATACGGATAAAAAAGAAGGGAATCGGTCAGGATGACAGTGTATGCTCGGCTCATTCGGCAAGCAAATACAGTCGACCCTCCTATAACGCGATTAATTCGTGTTGTATGGAAACTGTGTTATAGGAAACAAAGAATTAGCATAACTGTACCGATTACTGCGGTATCATGCTTCGATCGCACTCTATGTTAATATTGTTCCTACTTCATCATCAATAATAATATTTGTAAGCATTTTATGGAAGAATGAAGTGTGCTGAATACAAAAAAATATTGGTCGCCTTTAAAACCTAATAACAACATAGGAGAATATTAAAAAATAAAATTGATAACATTTTATATGCATTATTGCGGATTAGAATTCGACATATATTTTTCAGCAAGTACTACTCAAACGTCGTCTAGTAAGATCTACGTATTGATTTTTAAAAAATAAACACAAATTATTATATAAAAAGAAATTTGTTCTCTTCAATTCAATTTTATTTTTAAGTTATTACGAGACTGCGGATTTTGTGCATTTATAACAAAAATGAGTAGGTGAAACACAAAACAGTGACAATATCTGACGATTTGAAAACTACGATTATATTGTCTGCGGCTTAATAAGATTATTAAGAGACGGGATAAATGTTTATGCAGCTCCTATTTCTTGCAATTGACTTGGAAAATAGAAATTTTCTTCCTGAATTGCAACGAACTGGAGCGAAATAGAAATTTTGATTCCTTTCTTATTGTGTTTAATAGGTTGAAAGTAATATAAGTGTTTTTAAATTCTTCTGATGGTATTACTGTTTTAAATTACACCTACTCATTTTTTATCATAGATGCATATCTAGACGCTGTCTAGTTATTACCGATTGAAGTCCCTGTTGACTAGTTGTATAACGGTTCAAGTATACATAGCGAATACCGCCGCGAAGCAAAATAATTACAAAGCCCGGAGCCCGAGCACAAAGTTTCAAAAATAATCTTCATCGACAGAGTCACGGAGAAAGAGATCTCGACGAAGTCCAAAGGCTTTGGAAGAAGTTGGCAATGCGAAAACTGTCTTGCCCGGAACAAGACGCGATTGCCAGCTTCGGGCACGAACTCTAAAAGGCAGTGAACTTTCCCAAGATGATCCAATTACTGGTGACTCGAGAAAGAGATATTCCCGGGTACTGGTTCACCGCAGACGTCCGTCAGTCTTCGATTAGAGACAGACACTATTCGTTGCATGCTCGAGATTCGAATTTAGCAGGGTGACCAGAATTAGCTTTATTGGATCCTGAAATGTCCAAACTTCGCCGATCGATATCGCCTATGGGGCAGAGAACGTTGAGAATAGAATGTAAAATCCAAAATCCATTCGAATTATAAGCTTCTCATAAGTTTCTATTTCAAAATTAGTACAGACTTCATTAATTTATTATTTTTCATAGACCCGAATGATATTTAACTCTGAAGTATTAGGTTGTCCCAAAAGTTTCTTACGGAATGTGGTCCTTTAATGTTGCTAAATAAATACAAACAATGCGATAATCTTTATGTTAATGTTACGTAATATCCGCAGTCTAATTGTTACACATATAACATAAGATGATTACTCTTCAGAAGTAGCCGAGGCATTATCAGGACTACGCAAAAATACGTTCGTGAAGCGGAACTACAATAGAAACTATGTCTGTATTCGTACTGTAGATTGTTTTGAAATCTACCGATCGAAAAAATCCAGGTAATGCTACCAATAAAATTTGTAATACATTCGAGAGGTCCATTACAACGTTAATCTTATCTACTGGTGTATCTAAATGCGTTCTCTGCATTAAGTATACACGCACACTGTCCAAGCATTTTATAGAAATGATTTCATATACCAGCTCGCTATGAATTGCCTTGGACGGGTTTGTCACGTCAATCAATTGGCAGCGCAATTGGTTAAGTCTTTTCTTCTCGACCATCAGCATCCAACACTCGAAAAATCGTTCACTTTGTCGTTCTGAAAAGCCATTTGTCGAGCATACAAATGTACATACAACATTTTATTGCAGATCCTATATCGAAATATCGTTCATTTGATTGGAAAATCGCAGACCAACGAAAAAAGAAATGGAGGTCAAACGACGGCCATTCGAACGCCATTGTTCCAATCACGAGACCGAAGGGTGTCGAAGCGACTTCTGCCGAACCAGTTTCACACATGCAAACCATTGTCTCGATCCTTCCGAAAGTAGGACAAGTTTAGCGGGTGTCGTGATACCAGTTTAGGCGAACGGTTATGCGTTTTAACTTGTTGCGACCGAGCGTTTTATTCTTCCGTTTCTTTTTAATCACTTGATGGTTACGATTTATTTTGCAGTTACTCGAATTCTTTATCGTTCATGATTTCCTATAAGAAAGAGAAAATGCCCATTGTACGCGCCTACTTGCAATTAATGCAGACAACTTTCATTTTGCACTAAAATCAGAGGTATTAGAAAATCATTTTGGTAATTTTGTATTGAAACGATTCATGTGATGCTAATTATATAAAATGACTAGACACCGAAGAATTAGAAATACATTATAGCAAATACATTAGAAGAATTTTAAAATAATTTTATATTATTTTTTCAATCTATTGAACACATTAAGAAGAAAAATAATTTCCTATTTCACTCCACTTTCATTAGTGATATACACGCAAAAGCTTCGGGGGGATTCGTTTGCATTTATCGTAGATTACCCCGAAACGTTCATCGTGAATTAAACCACTAAATACAGTTGACATTATATCGTGTTTGGTCTTATTTTAATCAGAAAAATGCCACAAATATGTTGGTGAAAGTTTCATAAAACAATAAGTAATAATAAAAAAGATTTTATATTAGTATTACATTGAGGACGCACGGCCCTTTGAACTGTGCCGACGACTGCGACTCTCCGTCGCATTAGTAGTGGTTCACACCGATATACCCAAGCCGAGATCAGATTACTACAGTGGAGGGAATCTTTTTATCTTTCTAAGGGTAAAATTAGATCCATGAGGGATGATTTCAAGCGTTTTACTTTTGAAATCTAATTCTTGGATCCGCACCACGGATTAATATATCAATTTCGAACGAAATGATGCAACTGGCCGATTCGGAGCTATTGCCTACCTGTAATAATGACGCGCAGGTAATGGAAAATTGGTTTCAGTGCCAAGACACTAGCACAGGTAAAAATCATTTCTTTCCGTTTGCGTGAAATAGCCATCTGGCAGTACGTAATAACGTTCTCGTCGGGTTATTAATCATTTTCTATTTCTGATTATTAATCACTACCTATTGTGTTCTTTGGCAGAACAAATCGATGACAGAAACCGTTCAAACAGCCCGGGTATTAATAACATTGCAAAACTCTGGCCAATCCATTTATTAACTTGTTCAGCGGTTTCTTCGCGTTTCATTGACCTTTCATCGTTTTCTTGGTCATGAGAAGAATCGGACTCATTGTGCCGTAGACATGGAAGAGTGTTTGACGTTAAATCGTGTTCCCAGGCTGCGAGGCGCGTATGTAACGGTATTGTGTAATGACTTACACGTGAGTCGACACGATAAACGCCAAGACCGGGTTGAAATGACGGTTTAATTATTCTCGGTTTCGTGTCAACCCGCGGACAAGCTATAAAATTGCATCAACACTATCGTTTCTGCGATACGGCCTCCCGCGACATACCACTGAGAATGCCACGGTTTAACGCGGTCTCTCTGCCCGACCAATAACTACGAAAATTATCTAATTAAATAAACATTGGAAAGTTAAGCTTCATTATAGTAATTTCCTTTGCAATCCTCTTTAATGTCACACGTCCTAACCGAGATTGATACGCTCAATGTGTCAGCATGAAAATAAGTTTCTTATCCTGGACATATACGATCATTCATTTAATTAAATAAACATTGAAAAGTTCAGATTTGCTACGGTGATTTCACAAGTCGTAACCAAGATTGATGCGCTTAATGTGTCAACGTGAAAATGAATTTCTGATCCTGGACATACTAAACTCGTGAGATTTTTCAATTATTTTTTTCTTAAGAATCTTTATCCAACATACGGCACGTTTTTTTTTTATTATAATGAGCCCAAACACGACATAATTAGGAACTTATTTGCTTGTTTAATCCACAATTCAGTAGAGCCTCGATTGTCTGAACTGACGATATTGGAATTCTTTATTGTGTGAATACATTCCACGTGGAAAAACTGTTCAATCTGGAACGATCGATCTACAACACGATTTTATTGCACAAAGAATACGGATTATCTGAACATCCTGATTAGTTCGGATAATCGAAGTACTACTGTATCGTGGATGAAAACAGCAAATACGATCCAAATTGTGATGCGTTTGGACTCCAAACTTTGGAGCCATCTCAATCAGAAAAATGTCACGAACACGTTGGTAAAAGTTCTTTTCAATATTCATACCATAAACCCTGTTATACAAGTAAGTTGGGACAGTGTTTTTTTTTCAACATTAATACACTGTAGAAACACCAATGTCATGGTTGTGAACTTTAAAAAAAAAGCAATAAGTCCTGTTCAGAGTAGCTGTGCCAAGCAAAGGCTAAAAATACGTCCTAAAAAGTTTTATCGTGTTTCTGACTGATTCGTTTTCAACACAACATTTTTCAACCCTGATTGTTTAAATACAGTGACTCCCATTAATATTCGGACGCTCTAAAAAAAAACGATAACTTCTTTAATATGGGACTATACGATTCGAACATTTTTGGGAAGCTGGAGCAATTACTTTACAACAGGATGTGAAAAGAAATTGTTTCGAAAATTGCAATTGGTCGGAATTGTAGAGAGAACACTAAAAGTTGCATTTTACAACTTCTTCGTGTGGAGAACTAAAAAAACAAAACGTAGCCCAACCTTTACAACAGTCCCTAACCTATTTCCAAGGCACGACGGTTCAGTAAAATGTAAAAAGATCGAGTTTTTTTTCCACCTGAATCATGGGAAAACCGTGTTAACAGAAAGCAGAAAATCCACGCTGAAAACAAAGAGAAGTGTTGCTCCATCGTCGATGTATCACGCAACCTGTTTCAAAGAGAACTTCTTTCTAACCGGAGAGGTTCACGAGCGACCTGACCACGACCACGACTCGACTAACGAGTTTTTATCAAGCTAATAAGCGGATCGGTGAAACGACGCTAGTTCTGGCGAGATGGGGTCCACAGGACGACTAAGAATATTCCGGCGCGGCGCGGCCAGTGTCAGCGTCCTCCTAGATTCCAGGCTGCATAAAAACTCGAGTAATTAGAAGCGATCGGGATGCGTAACGACGTCTACCAAAACGAATGCGTGCGCGAGGAATGCGGCTCTCATTAAACGCAGCTTCTATGTCTGTTTCTTAATCCTCGAACGGCTGACCGGCTCGCAAGAAGAAGTCACGGCCTGGCTCTCCAACTTCTGGACGTGGTCAGGCTTGAATCGCGCGAGCTAATTAGTATAAACAAATTGTAGAACACTGCCCGTAAAAGGATAGACATTTTTACAAAAATTCACCGTTTCACTTCACGATCAAGTGGCGTGACTGGTCAAAAGCTTCGTGCGAACGCGAGCCGTAAGTTGAAGGTTTCATGACTTCACTAATTAGAGGATATTTTTGATATATTAACCTGTGCTCGTAATTAGAACCAGCCACTAAAATGTTATGCATTTATCACGAAATTGAATAGGTGAAATACAAACCTGTGAAGACGTCACGAGAATTGAAAAATGTATTGCATGTGATCAAATTATATTAAAGCTGCAGTATGAAAAATATATTTTTTGACCTGCTGAATAATGTCTACAGCTGAACGTACATTTTTATTTTCAAATGGAACTAAGAATTCCATGGAGCTAGACTTCTATTTAAAAATTTATCGTTTTAATGTAAAATCGTTATATTATTTTAAAAGAATTTCTATTTTCACAAAAATCCCCATCCACGGTCCACTCTTGCATTGGTCGTCATGGATAACCGCCGCAGTTGCGTGCCAGAATTTCATGATCCGATAATGGAACAGTTGTTCAATCGTTATCGTCCGAGTTCATTAGGAGATTAATGCATAATCAATCTGCTCGAGCCAAAATTAGGGACACGTTGTCGAATAATGTTCCCGCACAATTGTCGATGCAGGATTACGTCGAAACCGCGGTATGAATCGCATTTACGAAATCGCGGCCGTATTTTTTTCTCATGTTAGGCAAGCCGTGATTATATCAGAAGCAATGCGTGCACATTTTGACACGGCTCGGTTGCGAAATCGTGGCTTTTGTCAGCGAGCGGAATCGCTGAAGTCCGCGCGGACCAGTTGCTTCGTCGCGGACCGTAACGAGCCCGCCGTGATATAATCGTTTATGCAATCGCAAACTTGTGGATTTTCTATATTTTCTGTATTATCAACGGCGTAACAGTTGCTGCATTTAGTCGAGCGAAATCAATTTATTTTCCACTTCCTCGTCGCGTTGTGTCTTATTCTTATCAATTCGAAAACATTCGACATTCAATTTATAACAATTAATAGAATAATTGGAGTTCACATGTGCCAGACAACAGAAATTGTATGTACAACTCTTTTCTATTAAATTTGTTCACGCATTATATGATAATTAGACTCTGCAGATCTTTATTATTATTATTTATTTATTTAATGCTTTAAACCAAGTATGGCTATGCAGATCTTCATGCAAATTCTACGAGTAATCGAATTTTCCAGTCGAAAACTTCTGCGTAAACTTTGTTCTTTATCCAAGGGTTTCTTTGTATAATATTTCGATTAAAATAACTCCCAAACTGATTATTTTTCGATATATAATAGATTAATACATTTTCATAGAGAATAAAAAGCTACGCCGATTATTGCATGAGAAACATACGGTTCGATTTAAAAGATCGAGGTTGGCATTCATAAGTCCTTAATTCATAAGTATGTGAATCTTTTGAAACCATTTAAACGTTTCTCGCTATATACGATAATAATGACGTAAATCAAGGTGATAATATCTGGTGGTCCGCCCTTACAATATTCCAAGTCATTCAAAAAGTTCGTAGCCTGACACATAGATGATATCGGTAGCAGCAAAAACATATCGTTGTTGAAAACATCCGTCCTTGTCCAAATGAAGAAGTTATAGCAGCCGCAGATTAGTAGTTTAGAGGTCTCGAGGAAAATCATTTCAGAGACGGGGTAAATGAATTAGAAAATCGCTGGAAAAAATGTATTTAGCTTAAGGGAGAATGTACTGAGGAATAAATGTATTTTAACTCGTTATTTCATGTCATTTCATTGTTAGACTACGAACTTTCTGAATGACTTAGTCGTACTGTAGTACTAGTAGTAAATACTGTAGACTGTAATAGCATTTCTTGATCAGGCTTCATAACATTAGCACTCTAAAATCAAACATATATGCAACAACCTATTAGTTCCGACATCTATTAGTACACGGTAGAAACTTATTCGAGTACCCAATCATTCAGAAGAGCGATGTTGAAGCGGAGTACTGACGATGATACGTAGAAGAGACACTGTTCCATTAGTGTCACGATTGTCTCGTGTGGCTCTTTGTGATTTGGTCACGACATACCTTCGTCGCGAGGAAAGCACGTGTCACGTCGCAAACCAAACAAACTCGTATCGTAGCACGTGACAGAACTGGATAGTCACATGAAAGGCCACGTACGCGTTCATATCGATAGATTCGGCACCCACTCGCTTTAAAAGCTCCTCGCGTCGCCACCAACCATGCTCTTGTACCCTTTATAGTTCACTGGTACACATGATGTAAGGTTCTAATCAGAAATCGACGTAAACAGTTCGTTCTTCGAGAAATTCTGATCGATACGTTTCATTCGAGGTTAATAGAATTTTTATCAAATTTTAGGTCAGCCGAATTTTGAATTTAGCTTCTTTCCTTGTTTGGTTAGGGGAGACCGGGGCTAAACGTTTATCCAGTGTAAGTTCTTCCGATCGTTATTTATAAAAAATGAGAAGAACGCGCGATTCGTTTTCAGTTGTTTTTGTTATAAAAGTTACCTAATTCGAAAAAGATATAGGTTAATAACAATAATAATACACAACTACCATAATAATACGGACGTGGTCATCCTGGCAACCTCGATATAAAATCAGGAATTTTTAAAAAATCGATTTCGCAGTGAAAAATTCTGAAAAAATTCGCAGTTATGCGTGCTACTAGGTAGAACGTTCAGAAATTTTTTCGTAATTTTTTGTTAAGCAGCTAGGAGTTAAACGGTGCTCAACCTACATATAATTATCCTTGTGGTAGAGGTATCGATTTGAAACTTGTTACAGAGAATTTTCTTTGGGGGTCCTATCGAATGTTATCAAGAGAGATCAATTTGGTTGAGGGGCACATTTGACCCTCTCTGGTGATACCCTTTCATCCGACTCCAGTTTCTTATGGATCACCTGGTATTACGTCGCGAACTGTCGAGCCGAAATGGAAAGAAACGTTTCTTTCCCGCGCGAGACTGTAGAAACGCGTGTTGGCTGATTATAGCTGCGAATCGCGGTTGCAAATTCACAGCATCCTGCTCGCGCGAAGGTGAACAGGTACCAAAGACACTGGAACGAAGAACGCGCGCATTGTGTCGGACGCACGAAGCGTACGTTCACTTCGCCGAGATATAGACTCGCGGACGATTGGCTCTCGTGGAAAAAAGCAAAAAGTTACGGACATCGCGTAATAAAAGGATCGCCTTAATGGTCGCTGGCAAGTGTCCAAACAACGGGACTCGAAGCTGCCCGCGCGCCGCGAAAGATTTATGAGAAAGTAAAGCAACGCGCGAACCGCGCCGACAAGCCGACTGATCGGCGCGTAACGTTTTCTGGGTGCACGTCATAGATTTCCTGGGAACCTTGCTCGAAACATTTCCCAGGAATATGTACTACACTGTTCAAGCAGTTCGTGGAATTACATCGACAAAATTTGATGCGTCAGTGTTCGTCGAATAAGCACGGGTCATTTCTGACCCACGTCGATATTTTTCTAATACGCATTGACGGTCGCTCGAGCTTATCCTCGCTAGTAAATACCCAGATAGCCAGTTTAAGATTTGTCTCCCACTCTGCCTTACCCCTTCTACGACGCCATTTCCCCACCCTTCCGTCACGGCCTGGTCACGTGACGTGTTCCGTCTCTGTCGTGTATGTCTCGCGATGTCACGTGACTAGTCCGGTAATGGCAGAGAGGGGATAGCTGTGCGCCCCTCAATTTCCCCAGTCTGACGAAATGATGGAGGAACGATGGAGAATCTACCGATTTTCGTGCTTTCTCTTCCTTCTTGAAATCTTTTCACTCGTTTTGAAATGACTGCTGGCTTCATAGCACTCCCTCGGACAGCGGATTTTATGCATTTATGATGAAAATGAGTAGGTGTAATTGAAAACAGCAAATACATTAGAAGAATTTAAAAATACTTTTATATTATTAAATACCGATCTGTTGAACGCATCAAGAAAGCAAATAATTTTCTATTTCAACCCAGTTTCTTGCTATTAAGGTAGATATTTTTTATTTTGCATAAAGATCCGCTGTCTAAAAATGACTATGGTGTCAGGAGTGGAGACGCTATCGAAATCACTGCCATCTCCTGATGGACGATCAGTACAACAGTATTTTGAAATTCTTTCAATGGATTTACTGTTTCGCAGTTCATCTACTCATTGTTATCACAAATGTGTAAATGTATATTTATTGCTGTAACAAATTGAGGAAGTTTTCATATTTGAGAATCTATTCTTTCTCTTCCTTCTTGAAACCTTCTCACTCATTTTTAAATGGTTGCTGGCTTCATAGCACTTCTACATGTTTTGAAAAAAACATGGGCATGCTAAAGATTATCTCAGGCTCGTGAATCTTAATCTGTGTATAAATAAGTCTATAAACAATATTTCTAGCCCGAAGAGATCGTTGTTATGTTGCTGAGATGACAGTAAATCAATCGAACTTCTTGAAAAGAAGTGCGGATGAACGATTTTTCGATAACGCACGAAATAGCGACAAGAGAGATTCGCGATCTATGGGGAACGATGATCGAGTGAATTTCTGAAGGAATCGGAGTCGAGAAAAATGAGCTTTCACGTACGCACCACCTTGAAATTCAACGGACGCGGTAAGGAGAGTGGAAAAAGAAGAAAGAGACATCGAACGTGGTCAGAAGCCGGTCGTAAAACCCGTTTTAGCAGTTCGAGTGCCGCGATAGCCCAGTTTCGTACGCACAGGGTTTGAATATTGAAATTAGACTACTTGAGATTCGGCTGATCGAGCACACTGAAAATCCTCACTGAATGTCGACCAACTACAGATTTCTTGCACAATTGAATTGATGGCTGGAGCAACGTTGGATGCGAGATTTTCCTAAGGTCTATTAGCTTTTATTGTTCTCCCATCAAACCCTGCTCTCCTGTAAAATTTGCACTTCGTATGATTCAACGTAGTTCGTTATTGTTAATTTAAGTATTAAATTGTTGGCTGGAACAGCTTTGGGACAACACTGGCTGTCCCATTTGAAGCGAACCATTCAAATATCTCTGAAATTGTCAATTGTATCGAAAAATGTTTCAAACAAAAGTTGTATGCTTTCGAAAAAGACATAATTCTAACCAATCGAGTAATTCATCATTTCGAAAAACCATTAGTTTGGAAGACTAGGTAGAAATTTCAAAATGGAGAAGAAGGCACCGCATGTTTTTGTTTAATTACTAGACTGCGGATCTTTATGCATTTACGAAGAAATTGGTTGGGTAGAATATAAAAACAGTAAAAGATTTAAAAAATTCAAGAATGTCGTAATGTTGTTTTTAACGTAACAAAGTCAGTAAGGGGTGAAATCAATTTTTATGTTATTCCTGCTTCCCACAATCAATGCAAAACATTTTTATTGCGCATAAAGATCCGCTGTCTATTAAATTCATAAACTAAACAGGTCAGCCTACTTTTATTTTCCAAAGTAAAAATTTCCTGAACGTTTAAATAATTATTCAGATCATTTATGAGCGGCAATATAGTTTCGAGACTCGATTATAAAGATCTGTTAAATGGTCAACGATTATAAACGATTATTACACAAGAAGCTTTAAACCTCTGCTTCAAGCGCAGATGATCAACATAAATATCGAAGTTCTCTTAGCATTATCGGTAAAACTGACCTTACGAAACCCCGGAAAAGCTGCGGTCGCGTGGGTGGAGATAATTTATCGCAATAGTTCCGTCCAGTGAACGGAAGAGAGATCTATAACCGTACGAGCGTGTTTTAGATCTGGTCGAACTTGTTCCTCGCTACTGTTCAACTGCAGATCGTTTGAAAATTTTATGAATACACATCACAGCAGCTCCTGAAAGCGTTACTTGAACGAGCTTCTTTTATAGTTTCATAGGAAGAGTATGTATGTGCCTTTATGGATCAGTAAAGTGGTCTTGGAGATACTTCCATTTTTTTTCTGTCCACTTTGAAAGAATATTTTATGAATCTTCCGTTTAATAAATTAGCAGAAATTTATTGAAATCGAATTCTGTTTGGCTCCTGTTTACTGCAATTGAGACAAACAAATTTTTTTGCATAAACGTCCACAATCTAGTTATTATTGAAAGAAGAAATTAATAAAATTTTTCAGATATACTTAACACACATTGTGAATTGCAATTTAGAAACAAGACTGTATATGTATGTACATATTATGCATAACTATGTGTATGTAATAATTAGGCTACGGATCTTTCAAAAAATGTCAGAATATCAAATTCGATAGAATTCACTACGATTTTTATTTGTTTCGGATCTACAAAGGCTGTTCCCACTTTTAAAAAGGGATTTTATTTTATACCACTTTTTAAAAATAAGGTCTATAAAAATTGGAAATTGCATAAACATCCGCAGTCTAGTAATAATATTTATCATTTTCAGAAAAGCTTCAAAATCAAAATCGTAGGAAGTAATTGGCTTTCCTCAGGATTGATAAAATTTGGTGAAAAAATAATTTTTTTGCTTTATGTGGTTCACAAGGAAAAATACAGTGAGTAAAAGTTGCTGCTCTAGTTTCAGTTGAATGTAGATAGTGGGAGTCCGCATTCAACAAAAATGATCAACATTTTTGGACGAACAATCACTAGAGTTTTGAGATAACGGTTCGTAAATGTAATTTGCAATGCGAAGTAATGAATAATAATTTAATGATAAAATAATTTCCAACTGCATGCTCAGGAAGGACCAAAAAGTAAAACTTTCTATAATTACTCGTTCCAATTTTGCATAAAAACCGTTGATCTAGAACTGTGTGGAGAAGCGTGTATGAGCTTTCTAAATGGCATACGATATTTACAGAATCATGTCAACATTTATTCTGCTGAAAGCCTTCAAGATTCAAACTACAGGCACAATTTATTTCTGGACAAGCCAATACAAATATTCACGTCATCGCTAACCATGTTTAACTACAGTGACGAGATGAATCGAACACAGTTTCTAAACATTTCGGAAGACATCTGCACTGTTTAAATATTTGTCGAAGTTTATCAAATAATAATTCTATCTATCATCGACTGTGAATGCAGTTATCAAAACTATTTTTTATATTTTGCAATAAATATTACATGGATTTATAGAATCTTTTTCAAGGAGTTTTCTAACGATTGTTTTCTACATCACCGTTCACAAAAAATTGCATTCTATGTTTTTGTCGACACTTAAATTGGAGCACCTCGCATATTCCTAAAGCGTCCAAAATTTTAAACGCAATTTCTTGTTTTCCGAGTTCCAATACTCTTGCATAAAAAATGACAATTTTTTCCACTTACCAATTATTTCAGATTAACATTTATTTTAGATTAACAGATTGAAGATGACTAATTCTGTTTGCACTATGATCACAAACATTTATCGAATATAATGATACCAGAAAGAGCACCGGATATTACTCAACAGTATTGTATAACAAAATCGTCGATGAAGTTGTATAATCGTAAAAAAACTTACAGAATTATTGATTACGTTCAGATATTAATAACTATACTAATTTAGATATTAACGAAATAAAATCTGTACGAAAGTGCTCTGTATACCCACCCGAAAAGCTTCTGGAATGTAAAAATTTACACAATTTCTTTAAAACACTTGAAAATCGCTAATGAAAGAACGCTGTTTCAGAGATTGTTTAAGAACGCACAAAGCGTGCTATAAAATCTTTCACGAGTGTACAAACAAAAAAAACAATACTGAAACCTTAATCTTCAGACCTTTAAATACGTCGGACAGCAAAAATTGTACGGCTTACGCAAAATTTGGAAATCGATTTTTTCCCGACTTTTCGAGCGAAATGGCGAACTGTGCGCAGTTGGGTTCGCGAAAATGGAAACCGACGAATCCCGCAAATAAACGAAACTTGGAGACAGAAAAGACACAAAGCGCCGGAAGTAGGCAAGCGTTCGAGCTAATGATCGGTCGGGTCACTGACACTTTCCGCATAAAAGGCTCGGCAGGAGGGCAAGTTGCATGCGTGCTTTTAAGTGCGAGCGTAAAAAGTAACGGGCCCTGCTGAAAAGCAGTCGACGAAACGACCTGTAGCGAATCGTACGTCCCCCTTACCTCGTTGTCCTTGTAGGGACCAGTTTCTCGTCCCAGACCGGCTCACTGAGGAATCCCGACAGCTTTAACGCGTGTTCCGTCCAGAATTATAATGCCATATTTTCCTTGCGATAAACACGATCTTCCGATTCGAATTATTGTTCCTATTTTATCTGTAACGACCGACTCGCTGCGAACACGTCGGGACTACGAACTGCGATAAAATAATCTCCTATGCCCATCGATTACCAGCGATTTGGTCCGTTTGATTCATTGCCTAAGTAGCCTTGAAAAGTTGTCAATTATATGTGCTTGGACAGATTGATGAGCAAAAAACAAAATTGTAAAGACATTAGGAAAATTCAGATTATTTTCGACGTAATTGAAGTCGTTGGAAGGATGAATCGATTTAGAACAATTTTATTTTGTATGAACAATCCACGGTACCGGGTCATTCAGAAAGTTCGTTGCCTGACACATAAATGATATTCGCAGCAGTACTGGTATGATAAATCGGTCATGCTTCTAAAATTAATTTGTCGATACCAATCCGACCGCTTCATGTTTTATTCCGCGGCGACCTGGACGTCCGTTAGCGCAATAATCAAAAGTTATTATTGAAACATGGCAGATTGGCTGCAGAAATCGCCCTTCCTACTTCTCGTGGCCGACATAGCAGTTTTAACTGGGTCGAGGTTCAACGGAGCTTATTTTTCTAGAGGCCAGTCTGCATCCCTGCAGAAGCAGACCTGTGTCAGGGACAGGATGCAACCGAAGCTTTCGCTTTTGAGGTGCACGTGTCATTGAAGTTGAAGTGTACATTAAACTCGATGATCAACTTATGCAAAATATCACAAATTAATTAGGAACAAACTGGTAAATTGACATTCTTCCGTATGAACATTGGAATCCAAACTCTTTTTGTTATAATAAAATCGTACAAATCCCAATAAAGTTCGATTCAAGCGACTGTACTATGAACAAAATTCAACCCCTTGCCATATGATAATGAGTCGAACTCTTTTGTGATGATCGTTCCAACCAAAATCTATTAAACATTAATGTTATTTTGTACCTAATGTTTACTCCCTTGCATTGTAATATCGAGTCAGACTCGTGATAAAGATTTCGAATAAAAAGCAGTCGAAGAATTGTGTCAGCCACGACGTTGAAGGGGGGATCCTAAGGGATAAAAAGATCGAATTTTCTTGCTTGAATCAACAATAGCACGTCTATAGAATATACTCCCAAAGTTACAATTAAAAATTCGAAGTTTCAGCGGAGCCCGGTGGTGATAAAATTTGGTCAGTTACGGTAGTGACCTTGCGACAAGTACGGAGATAATACTCTAATTTTAACAATTTACTCCAAGAGATCCTTTGCGCATGCCCCTGGCGTCAACGAGGTTTTATAGTGAATCGGTGCGCGCGCTGACAATGAGAGGTCAGCGCGAAGTCGCGGGCAAATCTTCTGGTTAGCTACCCTCGCGAAGATGTTGATCGGATCAGCTAATTGGCTGGACACAAACGCAAAGCTGAATCGCAGTCGAGGAGCAGCGTTCCAATTCCAAAACTACTGTCACCGTCGCATCCAGCACGCGAGTCGCGCACGGCGACCTGGAATTTTCCACGTGGGATCGATTCGAGTCACCGGCATCGTTGGAACTGTCGCAAAGTGGGCTAAAGGCGACCCACATGCGCGGGTCGCGCCGGTGAACGCGACGCATTGAGGTCGCGGCCGATGAGAAACGACCGCTTCCGCTCAAGAAACGATTTAAGACGCAACAGATTTCAAGTTTCAAATGTCCCGCGCCTGAACAACGCCGGTTTTTCATTCGCAGTCGTCGGGACCCGTTTGCAAGACTCGGACAAGTCCGCTGCTCGAATACACTGCTGTGCGTAACTACAGCGCCATCCATATTTTCAAGATCTTTGTAGATTCTACTCTTAGGATCGGAGCATTCTGTATTGGGATCTGACATGCTGACAATGAGTGATGCCGTCTACTACCGAAAAGTAGAAATAGGGTAATTTTGGGATAGATGCACCATTGGGATAGATGCACCATTGGGTGAGATGCACCATTGGGTGAGATGCACCAGTTTTTATTGTGGCAATACTGGACAACTTTTAACTGTTTCTCGCCTGTCATTTACATCGTTTTAACCAGAGTTGGGCAAAAATTTAATCAACGATTGGCGAATAAATTTCTACTTCAATCGTTGATCGCAATTAACAATTAATCTCCTAGTTTAGTCGTTAATTGCGGTTAACGATTACATTCCTTTCAATTGTAATCGTCAATCGAAATACGAATTCGAAACTGTATGAATACTGAAAACAATGTAAACTGAGTTTTTGTTGAGATATATTTCTATCAATTCTTCATCTCCGGCTATTGACGATTAACTTCATCAATCGATTGAATCTATCGCCGATTTTTCGATCATTTCTTCTTTTAATCAACGATTCATGATTAACTTCATCAATCGCCGATATTTCAATGATTACTTTTTTAATCGTACACATTAATCAATCAGTCTTGATTAAAATTTTAATCGATTTTAATGTACAGTTTATTAGAGATATTTATTCGAAGAAAAAACACTTAAAAAACACAGCAGTTTCTTATCGTGATAAAAGAAACACAGAAAAAATCAATCTAGATTAAAAAGAAGGTTAAAGAGGACTAACAGAATAGGAGTAGCGTCGTCGTTATCATCAACAACAAATGAATGAATAGTAGAAAAAGTACATTCAGAAATAATTTCAGAAGGAAACAAATAGTCATAAACGTGCTGATAATGAAACTGGATTAAATAGTGAAGATAACATGGGAGATAATACATGGAAACATTCATAAAAGCAAGTACCACATACTCCTGCATCTTCGTTCAAAGATTTTGGGATGCAAATCAATTCTACAAAGATAAACACCATGTCAGATCCCAATAGCGGAGGAGGGGAAAGAAAAATATTTTTCCAAATTCTAGACTCACCATTTTGAGCGTCTCTTCCGGTCTGAGCAAGTAGAACATAGATTGTAAATGCTGCTGAATGTCGCATCCTGCTGTGGAGACCTTCCTCGAGGGTATGGCTCTTTCGTTTGGAGGCAGAACCAGGGCCGCACCCTTGCCAGCGAAGTAACATTCGCTCAGGCTGTAAAACAATCGGAAACGAACGTTTGTTAGTCAGAATTCAAACAAGATAAACATTCGAATTTCTTCTCACACTGACACCAAGTGCTTGGAAATAATTACTTCTTCAATTATCGTGACACTGATCGTACTCCCGAAGATATCTCCATTGTTCCTTATCTACAAGTTGCACGCATCATGTACTATGATATTATGCAATTTAATAGTCTCCTCTCTAATGAAATTACTGAACCTTGAATTCCACGCATTTACGACGCGCGTGTAGAATTCAATGGAGAACAACGTCAGAAGACACTAATAACGTTTCTGTTATTTTTAATTGAAATTATTAACTTTCCATCCCAATCTTCAATTACTTTTAACTTTTGTGTTTAACCTTATTTTCAAGGTCAAGCAGTCAACGATCTTTCTTTTTCTTCATTGCGAATTATTCTACTCGTTCTCTTAAAAAATTATGATAAAGTTTTTTCATTGTCAAACTGATTTTATTTATATTATATTTTCGAAATGTTTCATATGCAACATATTTGATGTTTGATAATGCAAAAACATTACCATAATTTTTTAAGAGAACAATCCAGTTTCGACCGATGGTTCCTATTGCACTTTTTATCCTCGCAATGAGTAGAATACGATGCAATGAAAAACAATGCTGACCTTTTGACCTCGAAATTCAAGGTCAAAGTCAATTTTGCGACAGCTGTCTGCTCGCGACAGATTTACTCCCTCTACATCCCAGTTTAAAAAATCATAAGTTTCAGATTTGCTATACACTCGCCACCAGATACGCGTTCAAAACGCGTTCCATGAATCGACTATAGCATAAGAGCAGCGTGTAATCAGTCGACACGCGTTTGTTACGCGAAGTTCGACTTGAAGATACACGTGCGTTTCTAATAGATACATCTGTAGACCGGAGCCAGAAGTGTGCACTCTGATTGCAGCGATCAACGAGCCAGACGCATATGGCATTTCGTGTACGCGCGAGAGCTTCCGGTACCGTGCGCGATACAATGGGAAGTTTCTCTTTCACGAGGGTAGCGATTACATGCGTGTAACCGGAGAAAAGAGAAACCTGAAAATCTATCTTCGGCAGCGCGGTCTTTTACAAGCTTCGTTATCGAGAGCTGTGACGATTACTTTCACACGATAAGGGATCACTCGCCGTAACGGAGGGCAATTAACAACATGGCCTTATTAGTAAACTGGAACGAGTTGATTTCTCTGCCCATTTTCGCGGGTCCGATCCCCCGAGCCGACCTTGATCCCTTAGACCGGCGTGATTCAACCCTCATGATGCTTTCGAAGATGTCATGGCGGCCGTCGATAGATCCATTCGAATCCTAGTGCACTGATCTTGCTTTGCATACTCTTGAACTTCGTTCTTTGAGATCAATATCCCCCACACCACTCAAGGCTTTCCGATATTTTTGGGACACCCTGTGTAGATCTAGTGTTAACACGTCGTTTGCGGGAGACGCTTAAACATTAATTATATTATTAATCGTTTCGCGACTGTAAGCACGAATCCGAAAAAATTGCCCGCTTTACGGGGTGGATTGATGGAAAAACCGGCCGCAAACAATGTGTTAACAGTTTTAATAAGTTGGAACTAAAGGTATTTCCAAATTCTTTTAACTCTCTTTGAAATCCTTGTGATTAATGTTGCTCTTCTTACTGAACCCCATGTAACTACTGATTGTAACTGGCTACTCGAAAATTAGAATCAAGATGGAACGTTTGTAACTCTGTGTCAGAATGTACCCTGGTCCGGCCATTCCAAAGTTAAAATGGAGCCCGATGTTCGATGTTACTCCCTATTGGAGAGTGTGCAGGGTGCGATAAAATTGACGGTTATTGCTTTCAGGGGAGAATCCTTGGGGTCAACATAGTGGTCAGCTTGCTCACATGGACACAAAATTGTAAAATGCAAGTTCTCGCTGCATGGATTCTATTTAACGCGTTGACGCCAGTGCTACAATTTAAAATGAATATAATGAATATAAAACCATTATAAAAATGTTCAATATTACATGATACTCCTACAGGAAAGTAAAGAAATATCGAAAAAAAATTTGTTTCATTTTTTTCCAACTACAATGTATTATGTAAAAAATTCTGAAAAAAATTAAGTACAATGGTTTTAACATCTCGCATTACCGAATCCTTCTAAATCCTCCAAAACTTTAATACGAAATGTGCATTTTCTCGAATCTTTGAAGATTTCCAATTTTTTCACACCTGTGCGCACAATCCGAAAAATTTGAAAAAATACACGTTAAGTTAAGTGGTACTCTGAAAACATAAATATAAAATCGGCAGTTTTATGCTTCCTGATTTTTTTAGAAATCGATTTTGCAACCGAAAATTCTGATATAATTCACTATCGCGTGTGCTATTAGCTAGAAAGTCCATGCATCTTTCCGTAATTTTTTGTTGAACGAAACAAAAGAAATAGAGCATACTTCATTAAATCGTGGTCACCCTATAACTACCCTTGTGGTAGGAGTACCGGCTTGAAAATTGTCACAGAGGATTCTTTGCGAGCCGTATCGAATGGTTTGGTTTGGGGGCACTTTCCAGCATCTTATCCAGCTAATATAATAATTATTTGATGTGTAACTATTAATAACTATTTGTGAATTTAGATAAAATTTTATTGTGCCACCTCGATTCTATTTACCATTTCGATGGAGAAAAAATATTAAATAAATTTTATTTAAATCATTACATTTTTAAAATACATAATAAATAGCCTGCGGATGTTTATGCATTTATAAAGAAATCGACAGGAAATATAAAACAGCGAAAGATTAGAAAAATTCTAAAAGTATTCCAATGTTATTTTCAATACAACAAAATCATTCAGGAATGAAATCAATTTCACTCCTGCTTCCCACAATTAATGCGGAATATAATTTAATTGAATTATTAAATATACTGTATGCAATATTCTTGTCTACATAACTATTTGTAAATTCGTTTATTCATTATCGACGACATCACGACATCCTCAAAGAGCTACTCGAACACGCTCAAACTCGGAATCCGTACCTGTCTACATAACCGTTCACTAGTATACTCGGTACCCCTGCTTTTCCACTTGCAGGGGTGTCCTCCTCAGGCTTCTCCGTAATGATGCACTTCTCGAGCAAACTCGGGAAATAAGCAGAACCGATCGGTACCAAAGAACGCGGCCAAGAGAAATACAAGAAACAACCACTGCGATATCGTTCGAATACACTAGACACGGAAAAAATCACTGCTCATCGCGCACGGGAAAGCAAAAAAATAATTCCTCTGTTCACGGAAGTGGTCTCTAGATTGTATGCAACCACGAGGAAGAAGATCGTTTACGAGGAAAGCTTGTTGTCGCGAAGTTTGCGGGTGTGATCGAGGAAGAGCTGCCCGAAATGGAGGCACAGACGGCGAATCGGAAATTTGCGAAACCGCGAACAGAGACGAACTTGCACGCACGATTACCCCGAGGACCGATGGGATACTAAAATCATCTCGGGACTCATGCTAGAACTGCGAAACTGCGACGCGTGGGCGCGGGCGCGGGCGCGGGTACGCCGCGATGCAAACTTTTGCTGGCCGTATTATTAGCCCTCGTGGAGATTGTGGCCTCTCGCTGTCGCGTGTTTTCGCATTCCGAGCCCAAGAATTCGTGGAAAGGAGCCATGTAACGTAAAGAGCTCCAGCTTCTGATAAACCGAATTTTAGTTTATATCCAGAATCCGTCCCGGAAAATTGCCTCCCTGCTGGAGCACACTCCGCGACAATATGCCGGGCTGACAATCATAGTTGATGTCCAAATAGGGAAGCCCGGGATAAGTTGTTCCGATCATTATTTATAAGAAAGCGGAAGAACGCACGATTCGTTTTCAATTGTGTTTGTTATACGAAGGCTTAGTTACAGTGAAACGAATTAATATTCGGACGATCTAAAAAAGACGAGAACTTCTTTAATATTGTACTATGCGATTTGAACTTTTTTGGAAAGCTAGAGCAATTAGTTTGCTACAGGATGTGAAAAGAATATTTTTCAAAAATTGCAATTGATCGGAATTGTTCAAAAAATACTAAAAGCTGCATTTTACAACTTTTTTATGTGGGCCTATATTGAAAATTTAAAGAATACGTTTTGTAGATCTGTGTCAATTAAACTTATTCTGAAAATTTCGTCAAAATCGGTCGACGTTGCAATGAGCTACAAACGTTTAAAGATTTTCACGATTTTCGGCCTCTAACTGCAATCAATCTAAGGGTTTATAGATCGGAGAAAGGATAGATTTTTCAATGCCTGTCGTTTTTACCCTCATCAAACGATTTCAATGAAACTTTCACAGTCCATATAATTGACACAGATCTACAAAACGTATTCTTTAAATTTTCAATATAGGCCCACATTAAAAAAGTTGTAAAATGCAGCTTTTAGTATTTTTTGAACAATTCCAATCAATTGCAATTTTTGACTCAGCATTAGACTCTTTTGTTTCCAACCCCTTTTTAAAAAAAGAGAGATATGATATATCTATTGAAGTATACCTATTCATCCTCCCCCTGTTTTAACTCGATTAAAACCGCCGAGATGTATGAGATCATGGTCATCTTTCAAAAACTCTCAGTGACGAATTTCAAGTTATTATAGGGAAAAGTCATTATTATTACGATGTACCTGTTATTACGAATTCGCGAATATTAAAAATACAATGTGGACCATTTAAACCCGAAACTAATTTTGTCAGTTTATAAATTCAATATAAAACAATTTTCGTTAAAAAACAGTTTTCAATTTCGTTACATCAACTTAAATAGAAATTAAAGAAGTCATGTTGGTAAAATGGCGTTTGTCCCGCATTTACCCTACATCCTAATGTTTAAATCTGTCAATGATCGAACAAAAACATATCTCATAAAAGTCCACAAAAAAGTGTTGGCATTCTGCTTTTCAAATGTTTAAAAAAACTTTAGATTTTAACCAAAGGTTCACTGTTTGCAGGGACTAAAAGTCCGTAACATCAAAGCCCAACAATGTTACAGACCCAGCACAGGAATTCCATCGACCAGATAAGAATGGGCTGCAGATAACAGGGGAAATTTTATTACGGTACAATAAAGTAATAAACGTCTACTGTTCCAGACCGTAACTTCCGGTGAGCTCAAGAGAAATCTGAAAAGATAGGGTAGCTCTTAGGTAAATTATTGAGGTGGTTCTTGACAGACGGATAGAAATAGAAGTAATAGAGATGATGTCATTTGACACGATGCGGCTGTAGGTCGCGCGAAACATCTCGACACCGGTGAACGTACAATACATCAAAGATCGCATCTGCAATTGTCATTGATGTACAGCGAAAACCTTTACGAGGAGAATACAATTCGCATAACCCCGCTAAAGTATGCCACGAACCGGTACTCGATGCTTGTGCATCGGGGAGTCTGAGTTTACGTGTTGCCACCCGTGTTGGTAAATAGCATGGTCAATGGCAAATGCAGCTCCCGAATATACAATGCCCGACGAAAGTATTCGAATGCCCTTTAAATTAGAATACATAACTATTTTCAAATGGGACCAAACGACTTGCCTTTTTTAACAATCACAAGTATTAATATACTAAATGACGTGCAAAAAAGATTTTGATAATTGATTTTAAAAAGGATTTTCAAAATCCTTAAAATTAATTTTGAAGAAGTTTTACGGAAATAGGCAAAAATAGAAAGATGGGAAAATGCTGATTTGAAAAGTTTTTACATCGGTATTATTATTATTATTATTATTATTATTATTATTATTCTAAGATTGTGGATTTTTATGCAGATTAAAAATTGTCCATATTAATTTCTTAACAATTTGAATGAGTTGCAACATTCTTATCAGCACAGATATTTTATCCTACAGCTGTAATAGTTATTGAAAGTTACTACATGGTACGTACTGTGAGAAAGTAATCGAGTAAATTACAAAATGAATTCTAAATGTATCATCGCTTTAACCCATTCGCGGTTTACTAAAATAGGAAAATCTAGCGAGAACAGTAGACCGACCGTGTGGCCTAATGGATAAGGCGTCGGACTTCGGATCCGAAGATTGCAGGTTCGAATCCTGTCACGGTCGAACATATTTTTCTGGTGGAAATTACATCTTTCTTTTACATGATTTAATTACTGTAATAATATTGTTGCTTTATTATTGTAATCATACTACATTAATGACTTTTAAAAAATGATCATATCACACATTCAATACTTTGGCCTCTCTTGTGCGAGATGGGCAATATTTGGCGAAATAAATATTTCAAATAATTTTTCATATTTTAGATTCAGATAATCTCAGAAATGAAATATTTTTATTTTGACAATCTAAACCACAAAAACGAAGAATCTGAATCGCAAAATACAATATTTTAACAATCTGAAATATAAAATCAAATATTTTATTTTTATACTCTGACAACATGACATTAATCTTACTTGAAGTGTTAGAATTATCCCAGAAGTAATGCGGTTTTCTCAATTTAATCTTTGTTCTATAATTTAAGTGTTATTAAAAGACATTAGAAAACAGATTTATATAATGGTGGTAAAATGTATTTCTGATCAAGTTTAGGAAATAATTTATACTCGTGAATGTATCCGATACAAACAATTGTTTTGAGGAAAAATATTTAAAATAAAAAAAGTATATCTTTCTTGTATGTCGCCGCAAAAATCATTTCCACCTTCATCCTTCTTCAGGGGAATTATTTTATTGTTTGAAGTGTCACAAATACTTCAGTGGATATTGATGTTTATCGAATTTTATTACTATCTAAATGTCCATCGCCTTCAAAAACGATTAAATTAATAAGATTTATTAAAAACTGTAACTTAAAATCAACATTTTATGGATTATTGATTATTTCAAAACTGAACATGATTTTTCAAGCAATTCCGATAATGAGACAAAAAATGTTTTAAACAAAAGTTATTCAACATCTAGCGGTCTACAAATTTCAATACAACAAACTTTTCCAACAATGTTCATTCTATAAAAAATCAAAGTCACCTTTAATTCTTAAAAATCAATAGATATTTTTAACTTTATGATATTGCAATTGATGTCAAAACGAATCCAACGATTGTTATACCCTCAAACTTTCAGATATGTAGTGCTAAAATCTTAATGAACTGCTACATCGACCGTACGGACCACTGTGGGTCGCTCTATAATCGAAACATTCAAAACCGCGTTGCTGGAGACCGCGTTCGGGAGCACTGTGCATCTAGCATCGAGATCGCTACCATTTGTCTTCGGCGTGAATCGAACGGACGATCGCTTTCACCGAGCCCGTGATTCCCGGTGACGCAACGATGAGCAATGAACGGGAAAAGCGACGTTTAACGCGGAGAAAATTGCGTCTCGCTCGAAGAAGAAAGAATATCCAGCGAACCACTGGAAGCCGGCCAACTAGAGCGGAAACGGTGAACGCAAAAGACCGGCTGGCCTACCGACCGACCGACCTGCAGACAAACGCGAGCAAACGATCGCGGCAACCTTCCAAAGCCTTTGGATACTCTGGCGAAACGGGGAAACGCGCAGGTACTACGGGGAAAAATGCATCGGCAGATGCACAAGACAACAAAGACCTGCAGAGCAGAGCAGAACAGAGCAGAACAGAGCAGAACAGAGAGCAAGGCAGAGTAGAGAAGAGAGCAGAGCAGAGAAAAGAGCAGAGAAGAGAGCAGAGCAGAGAAGAGAGGAGAGCAGAGCAGAGAAGAGAGGAGAGCAGAGCAGAGAAGAAAAAAGAGCAGAGCAGAGAAGAAAAAAGAGCAGAGCAGAGCAGGGAAAAAAGAGCAGAGCAGAGAAGAAAAAAGAGCAGAGCAGAGAGCAAAGCAGAGTGCAGAGAGAAAAGAGAAGAGAACAGAACAGAGAAGAGAGCAGAGCAGAGAGCAAGGCAGAGCAGAGAAGAGAGCAGAGAAGAGAAGAGAGCAGAGAAGAGAAGAGAGCAGAGCAGAGCAGAGCAGGGAAGTATCAGAGAAGAGAGCAGAGCGGAGCAGAGCGGAGCACAGCAGAGCGGAATCGCGTCGATTGGCTCTCCATCTTTGCTCGCCGTACCTTCTTCCGAGCAGAACACGTGCTCATCGTTCCTTCCAAGTTCTGTCCTGTGGAAACCAGCTGAACTCCGAACCGGTTCTGCGTTTCACAGCGCGATTCTCTTCTTTGGACCTACTCGAAACGAGACGACAGATGTCCCGGCCTGTTTCTACCTGCTCGGAAGAATCGAGAGTCTCGAACAGCGATCAGGTATACCGAGATCGGAGTATCCAGCTTCTGGAGTTCGCAACTGACGATGCACTGCGTTTGACCGAAAAACTTGCAGAAATTCGTCATTTTATGCGGTTCTCTGGATAAACCAACTCCAACCAGTTAGAAATACTTCTCCATTTGAATACAAGATTGAACACTTCTATTTTAACAATTTTGTTAGCTTTTTTATATTATAACAAGTTCTTGAAAATACCTATAGTCAACGAAAAATTTCGAAATATCCCTGTCTGGGATAGTTAGGTGTGTTTTTGTTTCACTGATTACTATTGTTTTCTTCATTAATAACACTGCGTTGATATACTCAGTTTTTTCTAACGTGTAAATATTTTATCCTTGGTTTCATAAAATAATATATACTTTCTATAGTTATTTCAATATCCTTCAAGATGCTACGAGATGAATTATTAAGTAGGTAGGTTAAGATAATGACTCGTGAAGGTGCAGGATGTTGTAATAGAGATATTGTCTAACAAATAAGCAGGCCACCATGTAGTCAATTATTTTGTTTAGATTATGTGATTTGTATGGTAAAAATCAATCGTAAAACTCAGATTTCTTATACAAGTTTAGAGAAAAGTTTTTCAGAAGTTTTTCATTCACAGTTTAACAGTAATAGACTGACGAGGTTTATGCAATTTTAAATTTTTGTGGGCAATTTTTAAGAAAGTTCGAACTAAAGACTTATTTTCAGTGGTAGTAGCTTTTATATTCCAGCATTTTTTGAAAATTTTCAGAAGTCATAAGTGTATAATGATCCGCAGTCTAGTAATAACATATTACCGTCACAGTTGCTCTTTAATTAGTTTTGTTATCAGTAAGATGCACTGTAACTAAAAATAATGAAAACTAATTTTTTCGATATTTTGTACTACGAATTTCCTGTATTAGGCAAGTATATTCAACTATTCTGTTTTGACGCCATTGCTTGGGTGTGTCAATTTACGCCTACTTGAAGATAAGACACAAGTAAAAGATATCATTTACAAAATTCGTAGCGAATTTTCAACCAAAGAAGAAGATTACATTTTATCGTAATCATCTGTTACAGTAGAATTGCGGTAGTTCCGTGAATTCTAGTAACCCAGCGAACACTAGGGTTCGATTAACTATTATCTAGTCGTGTGCCTGTTTCGTGTTGTGGTTCGCGTCTCTAAGCAACACCGCATTGCTGTACAATTCACAAGGAACGATGATCGACTGAACACCGACGCGATGGTCAAACTAGTTGGACATAAAAGTGAATTGTTATTTTCAGTACCACTCGTATCAAAATAAAATTTTCCTTCCTTCCTTTAATCATTTCAGCGAGTTAATAATAATATTTTAAATTTCACTTACTCGTTTTTATTATAAATGCATAAAATCTGCAGTCCAATGATAGCTTTTAACTTTCTAGTTCCGGTTTGACAAGTTAAATTTACGTTGATTGCATGAGAATATTTGGAATTTTAACCGTCACATACTGATATTGTTTAAAATAATTGTACTTGTAAGAAAAAAATGTGACAAAGTCTTGTTGTCTCCTACATAAAAAAAATGAAATTATGCATCGCTATTGTCAATTATTTTTTCACCGATCCAATTTTTATTCATTCTAGGGAATGGTATTTGTTGTTTTCAAGTTAAATACATTTTTCGACATTTATAACGAGCATTCGGACTATAGAGGGTTAAGAAAATTAGTATCGGACCTCGATGGATTACCAGATACAGATCTCCAACCGGCTGATATCACCAGTACTACACGTGTTACAATACTGTGAGAATAGGAGATTCGAACTAGCTACCGTGAGAGATTCAAAACCCGTACAAAAGCTGGCCCTCGTAGTGGTTCTCTCTTTTTAAAAATAATTGCTTTGGAGGGTCCCCTTTTCACGTTGCAGCGGCATAAAGGGCGCAGCTGTTGCTCTATGTCAGTTACCACGAAAGGTAACCACCTTGCCGATAAACAGGCGCATTAAAATAGGACACCGTGTATGTGTTACACGACACTGCGTTTTTTAATTATACCTCGACGAGCCACTTAATGGATTGTGCCAGAAATTTCGTACGGTTGTCTTCAGTATCTTCTTTTCATTGATTAACGAAGTAAAGAGTTCCAATCAATCGACTATTAATTGTATTAAATCTATAATAATTATCAAAATAAGTTTTATGTTATTTTGTTAACTAATAATTATTTAAATTGTAAGAAAATTGTCGTTCTTTAATCATTTAAACAAGCTTAAAATAATACATTATTTTTAAATTGTTTCAATCCCTTCACTGTTTCAAATTTCATCTACTCATTTTTGTTAAATAAAATCCGCAGTGTAATCATAATTCTTATTTAATCACAATTGTCTGTATTTGCAATGAGCCATGGGTAAATCGTTAAAATTAGAACATATTTATATTTGCAATAAATGTGAAGAATTTACTTTGTACAATACCACTTACCCACCGCGAGTTATCTAATCTGCAAATCGGAGAGGATGAGTTAACTTGACAAATGCATTTACCGATATCTTTGACCCTGGTGTCAATAATTGTACAACGGAGTTAGAAGACACGTTTATAATTTTAAGGTATCTGTCAACAAATCGTAAATCCATTTCTAAATACACATTTCAGAAATGTATCGGAAAACTGCCGTCATAAAGATTGAATTTGTTCTCTTTTATTTGCGTAGATACACTGTTTAACAACTGCGCTATACATATAGTATTTGCCCGTAACTGTGGATTTTATGCATCCATAAGAAAGATTAATATTAGGTTGGCAAGAAAGTAATTTCGGTATTTTAAGATGAAATAGAGCCAAATTTTTTTATTCAAGCAATAAACTTTAATGAATAGGTTATTCTTTCTTTTGTTCGATGATCTTTTGCCAAAAAGAATAAACAAGAAAATATTTTATTTCACCTTAAAATAGCGAAATTACTTTCTTGCCAACTCAATAGATCAAATACAAAAATGTATAAACATTAGAAGAATTTAAAAGGGTATTATCTATTATTTCGGACTTATTGAAATGATTAAAAGAGAAAATATAATTTCACATAATTTTTATTTTTATAAAGATCCGAAATCTACCTACAACATAGTACTCGTATCTATCAAGATGTAATTCACTGCAGATCATTACTTTTTAATTACCATGAGTTTTTATGGTAGAAAAGGTATTCGGTTCATGCGTTAAATATTTATTCGAAATTCCATATTTGTATTCTCTGTATAAATTGTAATTACTTTTAAATTATGTGATTTACTGTCAGATTATACTCTGGAAATTATGGTCGGAGATGTAGTATGGAGTAAATAATTTATCTTGGAGTTAAGTGTACATTAAAAAAATGATCGGTATCTGGATTTCAACCCTCCGTTACTCGCCCTCCATTTATATGACACCGACGTACATAAATTAGATAAAACTATCTCGATGCAATTAATTTTTATTTACACTCGCATAAAATAAATTCAACATTTTCAAGCTGTAAGCACCCTGAGCGATTAAAGAGTTCGAAATCAAAGCCGAAACAAAAGGAAAAATCTTGTACGATATTCAATAATGTATTTTATAGTTCCGAACCGTATTTATAAACCTCAAGTGGAAGATAATGATCATCTAAGAGCACAAAGATCTACGATAATTTAAAAAGCTTTGTTTGGAAAAGTTTGATTTGTAAAAAAATTGAAGTTGGGTAACGTTTTGGCGCGAACGAGGAGTATCGATAGAAAAACCTCTTCCGATTTTTACGTAACAGCCATAAAACGGTCAATTAACACTATAGAAGTTTACGGGTTATAGACATTTTGATGGGTTCTAATATTCTTAATTTCCGATTATTAAGATTGTCAAGATGCTTTCCTGAGGAATTATTTGCCAAATTCTTTGGATACATATTATTGGAAAAATGGCCGAAAATTTAGAGAGACACGTTCTCGTTGTTTATAAAATAACGTGGAACAGTTATTTTTAGAGCTCCGTAAACCTGGTGTGAACAAATAGAATGGAAAGTAATACGAGTGCTAATAAACATGATCCACCTAGTATTGTAGACGGTAAACAACTGCTTCACAGGGAATTTCAGATATAACAAAGAGTGATCGCAACGACTTCAATCATTATCGATACACGACTGACATATCGATACCTCTCAACGATTTCCTTTCCCGAGAACAATACGCGAGAGCATACTTGAATACGATGCCCGCTCGATGACACATTATCGTATTCACATGGCTGCGTGTCGTGTGCTACTACGCGCGCATCTCGCAAGAGATCGACAGTCTCTCGTTGGCACACGATTACGAAAAAGAAAAGCCGGATAAAAATCGTGAAAATCCTACCTGATGTATTGGATATAACCGTGTCTAGCGTCTTCGCGGAGGAACCCCGGGTTCCGCCTCTCGACGCTCTCGAAGACCATGAAGTCAACACATGCAAGCGGTCAGCGAGAGTAAACCTCTTTCACGAGTCACTACGGAACACGAGATTCGTTCGAAAATCGGTCGACGAATCTAGCCACTAAACACTGGCTGCACTCACAGATTCGCTGCTCACGGACGCCTTTCCCACCAACAACATTTTACACAATTTCGGAGGATGAGGAGAGCGTGACTCGCGGGGACTCGTCCGAAAATTTCGTGCACACCTCCAACACGGTCGGTAAAGAAGGGATCGTAAACTCACTGGGTCGATCGAATCACGGCGGGACACACAATTCGAATTTTCGGTGGACGACGAGAGCGAGAGAGGCACACGATTCTGGAGCGAGGTAGAAGAACGTGACCAGCAGCGACTGGAGGGAACGGAACGGGACCGCGGACCACGAAATACGAACGAACACTCGCGTTCCGAGGTACACGAGGCGACTGAAGTGCGGAGCGAGTCGAGCAACGGTGGGAGTTCGCTTACCCCCTCTCCCCTCTTTATCCGCTCCGATCCGCTATCCCCTCCCCGCCGCGTCCCTTCACACCCGTCAAAACCGCCGCGACGACCCTAACCTAACCTACCGGACTGGACCAGACTGGATCGGACCGAAACGCGCGACTCGGTCGATCGAGGAAAGCGTGGAAAACGGTGGGAAGGACGCGTTCCATGGCACCATAACACATTTCCGCCCTGTGTTTACGGTTCCGTATGCATACGATTCAACCGCGCGTGCGCCGCTCTACGCTCTCGTCCTGCGTTATTTGCTCCGAGGGATAACGCAGAACTTGTCGGAATGTCGAACGGGAACCACTGGCGCACTACGGCCCGGAATCGGCAGAATCCACCATCTACATTACCCGAATGCCTCGGGTTTTCTTTCGAACCAACCCGATTCTCCATTCAGAGGAACTCGAGATCAACCTAAACGAAGACGTCAGGAACTCCTTTTTTTTAAATCCATTCGTTTATATGATTCGTTATAATTTTATATTATAGCCACTCGTGCCAATGTTAATCATTAGACTGAATCGATTGCAAGAAATAGAAACTAAATTAAATGTTATTTCTTCCCTCAATGATTCTAGTAGAGGAAATACATATATTGATATGTTCAATTTTGAACATTTTTTAACAATTTTTTATTTTGTCTACTCAACTTTGATATAAATTCGTAAAGATCCGCAGTCTATTAATCATATTGTATTATATAAATTACATGTTAAGTAGGTTGTACTTGACTGTAAATAAACTTGAAATGACTATACCATGAGAATATTTTAAAATATTTCACTTATACAATAACTGCACTGCGGATTTTTATGCATTTATAAAGAAATTAGCTGGGTGAAATATAAACCAGTGAAAGATGTGGAAAATTTAAGAATATTGTAGTGCTTTTTTTCAACACAACAAAATCACAATAAATTATATTTATTTAATATTTTACTCGCACAAACTTTGTTGTAATTTAGATTTGTGGAACTTACATTTGTTTTTAACTGAAAACTGAGGCAATTAAATAAATAAAGGAAGAACTAAAAACACGCAAAAACCCGTTTTATTTACATTTCTCTTTCTCTGATGTCGAGTCACATTCCACAAAAGAGTGCAAAGGGTTAAACCGCAGTACATTTTCCTGACATTTAACTCGAGCAAGAGCACAACTTTGTGTACTCTTTATAAAAAAAATTATCCCCCAAATTGGAAACTTGGAATTATTGAATTGTTACGGATATGTAACACCCGATGCATATATGTATTCAAATGAAAAATATTCGATACAGATATTATATATGTCGCTAACGTGATCGGAGTTAGTATCATCGGATTCCTAGACAGTTGATATGATTCCCCAAGGATTTTAGTATCCATTGCACGCCAATCTGTATAATCTGTAGTCCATACCATTGTAAGGAACACCTGACTGGAAGGTTGTGGTCTCATCGTCGCAAGCAATGACTCATTGAAACATTGTAAAACTAAATTCCACTTTTTATAACATTAAATGTTTCCCCAGTTCACCAACGAATTCTCGGACTTTTAAACCACTGGAATTTTCACTTTGATTGAAGACGCACATTTACTTGCACGCAATGTAAGTGTGTAGTATTATATAATGATCTACAACGTTGACTTAAAATCAAGATGCATTGCAAAGATATGCTTATATCCATTGTTATAAGAATATTAATCATCTCCCGTATTATAAAATGTTACCGTACCTCACCGTTCCTCCAGCGGATTAGACGATGTACCTGTAAAGGACGTTATAGCAAGCAGAAAACAACACGTGCGACGGACTCATCGAATCGACGAGCAGACTACCCTTATAAATCACGTTATTGATGACCGTAGACGTAGACAATGCCAAAAAGAATTTCTTTGACAGTTTCCCCACTTCTCAACCTAAAGTCGTTCCGACACACCCCCGCCCAATTAACAAACACAACATTTCCCCGCCTAAATCCACCCTTAACCATTCACGAAAAACCGAGGTGACAACCGCAGTATTATTTTGACCGTGGTCGGAGTAACTTCTTCCCGTTCGCTGTCACGATTTCGGAAAGTGTGTTGTGTAGTGTCTAGTGATTGTGTAGAAGTGTGGTGTTTTGTGCTTCGTCGTTAATAAGACGTATTCGCGAAAATGACAGTGTCCACTTGATACGACGGAGAAACAGAAGATTCTGAAAAATTTGTAAGTACCTATACTTGACATAAGTATTTCATAATGTGGGATTAATAATTCTTATGTGTAACAATGGATGTAAGGTTTTCTTTCACATTTTGCAACTTCAAATTTATGATCCGAATGGGCAGGGAGACGATCATTTGATACGGGCCTAGCGACGAATGTCCCTTTAAATTTCGTTTGGCTTGAGGCCAAATCGAATGATCTATCGGATAATTATATGTCTTTAATAATTAAATTTCGATTTGTCATAAATGCATAAAATTCGCAGTCTAACCACGAGGCACAGGATAAAGGAAGGAAAACGTTTAGATAACAATAATAAAAGGAACAGCAAAATATAGTGTTCAATTATTCGACCAGTTTATTAAAATTCCCTTAATCTACTGCTTTAATCTACTCAGCAGCAAAAGCTAGTCTGGCCTTATAATTCTTTTATGTAGAAAAATTTTTTAATGAGTTAATGAAGCATAAACATTAGTTTGAACGTGCATCCGGGCGGAAAGTTTGCCGTAAATATCAGCTGCAATCTGAAAACTGGTTCGCTTCTGAAAGACTTGTCTCTCGTGGTCTCTCATTACGTATTTTGTTATTTACAGTGTCGGTCAAATAAATAGGGACACGTAAGTTTTTCTTTTTACTTGTTGTCATGATGTTACGACAATTCTGCACTCGATGACTGTTTGCCATTAATCTGACGCTAGCTTTATAAACACAGTACAGCGGTGAGACATATGTGTAAGTCAACTCTTTATCTACTATATTTATCTTTATTTACATACATGTACATTTTATTTCGCATAGTATACAGTTGTGCAAAATTCTCTACATTTCAAGATATTTTCAGAATAATTTTAATGAGTTGAGAATAACAGCACGGTTAATTACTGTGAATATTTTAAAATAAATGCGTAACATGCATTGTTTGGCTGTAACGGTTTTAAACAACGAAGTGTGTATATCTGAAGCATCAGAACAGTTTTTATTGGTATCAGAAAACGTCTGTTAGGCAATACAATGACTCTTACTAGCTGATCCGTGAAGAAGAACAGTAGATGATTCACCCAAGCTTGGTTGGTCGAAATCGACAATGTAAATTCAAGTGTACGTGTGCCGTTGCTCAATATCTTTTGACTGAAATGATTGAAACGCAGTTTAAGTAAAACCTAATCTCGGTAAGCTTAGGAAATCCAGATTAAAATGTTACTTTAATCTCCATTGGTCACTAACCGATTAGTTCGATGTGCAAAATTAGTGAAATTAGTTTTTGTGGCGAAATAAAAGTGAAACTGTTTTGGATACATACGCAATTGGCAAATATTGCCTTATAATAATGACAAAATTGCATTTCTTTATATTTTGTACCAGTTTTGTTTAAATATGTACTTCAATACGGAAGTGGGCTAAAAAAATTTCTCAGAAAAACATATTTATAATTTCAATATTGCTAATAGAAGAAACCAGGAGCAAGTCATTTTGACTCATCCAGTAGTTTAGGTTCTAGTATTAAAAACTTGCGAGCTGCATGAAAATTTATGAAATTTTTCAATATAATTTTCACCCCATTTTTCTTCTACCAGTCGCTGAATATAATATTAATAACATTACAATTTTATACCTGCATTTTTAATTTTTCCAGACCTTTAAATGTTGTAACCTTTGGATGTTGTAAAACCAGACGCCACGATATTCTATTATTACCACGCCTCCCTTTACTTTAAAATTAAATTATCCGAGTTTGCCCTATTCGTACAGCTCACCGAGAATGTTACTGCTGAGCTCCACTGGCAGTTTGTAAACAAAGAACCGTGAACTACGATGATAGTAGATCGGAACGTAGGGTATACGAAGCTAAAGGTCAAAGTGCAAAAAAGGAATACAGCTATCAAGTACGTATATCGCGTTATACATTGATAAAATTGTTTCTCCATTTATATACTCGCCGCTGCAAACCCTTTATTCAATTATCATTACTAGACTGCGGATCTGTATGCAAAATACATTGATGTCCTTAAATATTTTTAGCATGTCCACTGCTTTAAATTGTACGTAACCATTTTTGTCATAAACGCATAAAATCCGCAGTCTAATCATTACGATATCATTTGTATTGTGCTGCGTAACTGTACATAAGCATTACGAAATACGATTTATTATTGCTATTTAATATACGTCCAAATAATTCGATTCACAATCATATTTTCTTGGAATATTTCCTTGTACATAGTAGGAATAAACACGAGCATACAAATTCTTCCTTCCGCAGGAAGTGGAAGGACTCTTTCGGATGCCAGAGGTCTGTTCCAGTCGCGATCATCAGGAAATCTTGACCTTTCGAAACGATCGATGAAAAAAAATCTCTGTCCGCGAAAGAAACATAAATCGCAAGTGTTTTGAGCGTCTCATTGCCGAGCCCATTGACAAGTGGGCGATAAACAGAGAGTAGAGTGGAGAATCTAGCAGCAGCTGCGGCTTCACCAGTCGAAGGTGAATGACCCCGAAAGAGAGCTACAAACTAAAAAATCAATGAATACGCAGTCACGAACGTATGTAGTTATCGACAGTCGCTGAGAAATCCAAAACATTCGCGTTCGAACATTTATAATTAAAGTTATGCATCGACAATTTTAGATTTTCTATTTGACAATTATTGACATTGTAGAGGTGTTTTCATGGGAATTGATTGAATACATTTTTCGACTCCATTATATATTATTGTAGTAAAAATCGCTTTAGTATAAAAATGGTTTTATTTAAATTTATATTAAATTTTTCTATCTATTCCGTAAAAGGAATTCGGGAATTGTGAAATTTGTTCAAATTTCCGAAAAAGAGATCATTAACATGCTTAGATCACAAGCGAGTTGTTTTATCGTGTTATGACAATTTCACAAAGACATTTCTTTTTAACAATGATTTGTTTGGAATATTTTTTATCGTATTTATTAAAAATGCGTTTGTTCCACGTGTAACAAGCTGATAGTCTGAAAAACTGCGATCTCGAACTACAATCGCAGAAATAATGTGTGCGTCTGCAATTGCTCGCACAATCGCATAGGCGATCTATGAAGTGTCAAGCAAAAAAGGAAGAAGAAATGCACAGAAAGTGCTACGGCTATTGTAGAGCCTCGATTACGTAAATGCTCGAGCACAATGAGATACGCAAGATGTAACTCTCTTGAACACGATAGCGTCTCGTTTCGTTTCGTCTCGTCTCGTCTCTTTCGCGTAGGTTCACACGAGACCGCTTTTAGCGATCTCGGCGTTGCTCGATGCGTTTTCTGCACGCACAGCCCATGCCTTGTTCCTGGCAACGATACCATTTACGGAAGGAGCAATTAATGTTGAAGAATCACGAGTGCCCAACTCTCGGATATCCTATCGGATAACGTCTTTCTTTATCAATGAAATATATTCAGCATCAATTTTAAATAGGATAGAGCAGCAGATCGGCAAACTCGTTAGCCAAAAGAACCAAATATCAGCAGTACATACAACGATTTAGATTTCTTTTGAGAGCCAACTTTCCTCGTAAGAACCCTGTTTTTAGAAGTCGGTTCAAACTAGGTGCATTACATTTAAATCTAAATTCAAATTCAGCTTTCAGCAACCCGATTTGAATCGAAATATTCGACCTTTGATCATTATATTTAAATCTAAATTCAAAGTCAACTCGCAATCATTACATGATTGTTTCTTTAAAAATTGAAAAGGTAGGACACGATTCTAGATAAAGAGTATTATAGATAAAATAAGAAGATATGGCAAAAATGTAATCGGAAAGTAATGAAATAAACAGTAACAAAAGTAAAAGACAAAGTGAAGTGCACGAAAAGAAATGTAAACAATATTGTGAATAATGGTACAACAATTTTTAGTGGTGACTCTGGATCAGCTCACGACCGCTAAGGATTAGAACGTATAAGGAACCAGTATAAAAATGAGTTTTACAAAAATTGGTCGTATAAAAAAAGATTCAGGTATAATATAATGTAAGAAGAGACTCGGGTACACTGTAATGGCGACTCTTACTTTTAGTAATTGTGAAGATGCGCCGGTTCTCGAAATCGCATTGATTCAAAGCCAAAGAATGCAGCAGTTGAATTCCGCCTCGAATCTATGCTGTTTGCTCGTACAAAATGGCATCGATATTATCCGAGCGGCATCGTTAACGAAGGAAAAGACATGCAACGTCCGGCCATTATTCTTGACGGAGTCACGGCTCTTTGTTAGTGAAATTTACGTACGACCGAGAATTCCGTTCAAGGTAGACTACCTTGGCAGGCTTCGGTGTCCAGACGGGTCGTCAGAATTCTTCTCATTGTCAGCCTATGTTTCTCCTTTTCACCTGATACTCGCAGGTACAATGAACGTTAAAAGTGAAAACCGATGAATACTTCAACGCAATCATTCCTACAGGCAACCGACAAAGAATCAACGAGCGAGCCAACAGTTTTTTGCTCTCCGAGATTTCTCCCATCCTGCTGGAATCGACGACGGAGTCATGATTTACCGAATTATTTGCCAGCTCGTTCTACAAGGGCGTTCTGATTGGACGATCTCGCGGTTTTATGCTGTTATTTTTGCTACCGAGTTGTCGGTGCAATTACCGAACTGTACACTGACAGATAAATAGGTTATTTCTCAGTCCCCAGGCTGTAAAAAAGAAACTCATTTTACGATGATTGTGCTATTATATTACGGTCTTAGTCATTCATGCATCAATCATTCATCCAATCTTATTGTTAGTTACACTTTGTAGTATATTTTAATACTATTTTTATTTACATTCATTATTTCTCTCCCTTCTTTTCGCTTTCCGACTAGTTCCTTCAACTAATCTACGCCTTTAACTAACCCTCAAAATGAATACTGTTACATCCCTAAGAGATAATTAGAGAGTTAAATCGTCGTGGTTTATTATTTGTGTAAAAAGACTATTGAAAGTATTTTCTTTCACAAAGAAAACAACCGAAACAAAAACAATATCGATTTACCTTCTTTTATTATATTATTGCCAATTTCTCGTAACGATTTCTCAGTTTATTGCCACTTTAAAGTATTGCCTATTTATAATCGATTGAAAGCCAATGAATTTTTAATCGAGTTTCAAAAGTTCTTAAGCAGATATTGATAATCGCTCGATAACATAAACTATTATAACCACCTAAGAACAAATTATAAAAAGTAAGATTAACAGCTCTTATAATATTGAGAAGCAAGGTGGAGTGTTTCTAAACTCCTGCGAAGCGAGAACAAATAAATTACACTGTTCTAAACTCCTGCAAGACAAGACAAATATGTTGGACTGTTCCTAAAGCCCTTGCGAAGCAAGAACAAATAAATTAGACTAGCCCTAAACTTTCACAAACCAAGGGAAAATAAATTAGACTATTCCTGGTGTCCTGTGAAGTGGGGAGAAATAAATCAGCCTAGAATCCTACAAAGCAGGGACAAATCGAGATTGTTCCTAGCGTTCTGCAAAGCAGGAATAAATCAAGCACATATAAATCAGTTTCTAGAGCCGTACGAAACGCGAACAAATAAATTGGGATTACTTTCAGCATTTGAACATTTAACAATCTGATCAAAATATTTCCTAAAATATCAGGTGATTGCATAAGTTCGTGCCCGATTTGAAAATAAAATTCAATGGTTAAATTTTAAAGATTGGTTAAATTAAAATTAAAAAATGGTTAAATTTTCTAAAATTAGAAAAGAATGGTTACTATATGTATAATTGATTAATGGAGTTGTATGTATTCTTGAAAATTGAACCATTGAATTTTATTTTCAAAGCGGGCACGAACTTATGCAATCATCTACTAATAATTGTTAACATAAATAGCTCTTTTTTGGAGAGGATATCGAGCTGCATCGGTTGTAGCATTAAAAAATATATGATTCTATACAAAAAAACACAATTTCAACGATTAAAGCGTACATATGTACATTTTAGAAGATCCAAATAGAAAATAGTCGGTAAAAAAAATTAAACGAATTGAATTTAAGAAGAACCATGGTTGGTTTCTATGTAGTTGCCGTTTCAGTCAGTTCGAACTGTTGATGGAAGTCAGTAGCAAAATGTCCAGCATTCCACACAAAGAAATAGAATTTCACCTGAATCGGGTACGACGAGGCTCCCCGATGTCCCGACAACAGCGATTGCGGTGCACTTTCACGTTCCGTATGACCTGCCGTCAATTCAAAACCCGACCACAAACTTATTAGCGTCCGTCACGGGTACCCGTTACTCTAAACTGAAACGGAATCGGCTTTCTACGTGTTTTGTCGTTTCCAGAGAAGAACTTTCTTGGATTGTTTGCGACATAAGTAATACGAGCGACTTGTGTTGAAACAGACATGTATTTCTTCTCTGTGAAGACGTGCTTGAACTAGGGACATGCTTAGAAAGTGTATCTGTTTTTGTTTAAATCGAACGCTTCGTGTATTGTTCGTTCAATGTACAAAGATATATGTAAAATGTGCGAAATGAAAACTTTCTATCTGAATTGTAACAAGTTGGAATGGAATAAATATTTAATTTCTTGCTGAATATGTTTAATAGCTTGAAAATAATATAGTAGTATGTTTAAGACTAAAACACCTACCACCACCGGTCAAAACGACCGGATCCAGACTTATTGTAACATGCCTAAACAAGATTAATAAATAGACAGCGGCAGTGCCGGATTAAGCCAGCGCGGGGCCCGTAGCAAATGTTATCACGAGGCCCTAGGCTTTGTACCAGGGCCGCTTGTATGAATGACCTTTCCTTTTTTTAGCAGAAATATTGTTAATGTTTCAACGGATTTGATGCATTTATGGCAAAAATGAGTAGGTGTAATTTAAAACAGTAAAAACATTAGAAGAATTTTAAAATACCATTATATTCTTTTCAACCTATTAAACATATTACGAAAGAAGATAAACTCCTGTTTCATTCCAGTTTGCTGCACTTCAGGCATGCAATTTTTATTTTCAATAAAGATTCACTGCCTACTAATAAATAATAAATTTAACAATGAATTACCCGTTAAAGATAAGAATATCTATACTATTTCTACGTCATTTTATATATTTCTTCGGAATCGGAACTCATAGCCCGAGTCTCCTCTAAACGTAGCCAAAAATATAAATTTTTGAATGAATTCCACCTATTTTATAGGAACAGACCGAGTCGTTCGTCAGCGAGGGAGATCCGAAAAGACAATTTCCGCGAACGAAATTGTGAAAGCGTGTTTTGCTCCTCCGACTAAAGAGTGGTGTTAATTTCCGGAGTTTTTCCCGATTCCGCGAGGGGATCGTTCGATTACGTCGTCCAGATTTATACGGATTACGCAAGCGGCGATGTAGAAAGTCGAACGATTAAGGTAAGAAAAGAGTCGGTCGCTCAGACTTCCTGCAAATTAGTGAATGTTTACATCCCAGGGGCTCGAGGAAGTTCGCACGAGACTTTCCTCGCGCGGAGGAGCTAGTTTAATTGAATTATTGCCCGGCAGGAGGAAGTCGCGAAGACGCGAGTCCTTTCCCAGAAAGGAACTCGTCGTCTGCTTGATTAAGTAAGAGTTCTCTGTTCGAAAATGATTTCCTGAGAACGGGCGAGGACGCCGCGCTTACGAGCCTTACAATTAGGCGGCGCATAATTAATCGAATTCAGTAGAAAATCCAAGTTACAGATGATCAGCACTGCAAGCAAACGGTTTCGAATTAGCTCCGCGGCTCTGTCCTCCTGATGACTGCACGGCTTTCAAGTATGGTTGCGTACGTGTGGACTAATTGGACACAAATACATGTGTCACGATTCATTAACTAACGGTTTACTTCGAGCACGTTCGCGCTAACAAGGAAACAGCTCACAGCTGACGACCATTAACATTTTCATGAAGTTTAAAAACATGATTTTAACCTCGAATAATGGCGCAGCATGTTCCCTGACGATCAGCATTTTCTACAAACAATCAGAACGAATAACCCTGTATCATCCTCAAGTATCTTTCTAGCATAGAACAAGCAAATTTTCATCTATCAAATGATACGAGAGACCGTACTTGTCAAGACCAAACTTCCTTTTCTAAATGGAACTATAATTTTTGAAACTCGCGCGATGGTGTATTCCAGGAGACAAACTCAGAGTCGCCAGATGAGGGGAGGAGGACGAATTGAGGGGAAAAAGTTACCCTCTCTCTCTCTCTCTCTCTGCCAGTACCGGAGTAGTCACGTGACATTCTGACGCAAGCACGGCAGAGGCGGAACCAGTCACGTGATCGGGCTGTGGCGGAAGCGTGGGAGAATAGCGCCGTAGAAGGGGAAGCTAGAGTGGGTACCTTAATCTGGCGACTCTGGACAAACTCGACAGTTTATAAAATGTACGATTGATTTAAAATAATCTCTCAGGTATTCAAAATTACGATACTGTGCATAAATGTTCACTTGGACATTCGAGGAGAAAAAATTTAATTTACATAAATGCGCTAGTAGGTGAAACGCAGCTATAATTCGATAGTTAAGTTTAATTAAGCGGTTTGATCGGCTCTGCTTAACGAAAGGTTAAAGCTAAGCAGGCACGACAGCATTATGCAAAATTATTTTATACAAACTTACCTTTTACAGCTCCTCGCCGCTTCGTCATCGTCCGTCGGCGCACCGGCCCCTGAATCCTGCAAAAACACGCGACCGTGATTAATAAAAATTGATTGCTATTACAATCGTCTCCTCATTTCAGAAGTAATTTGAATAAAGAACTGCCGATCATCGCTCGAACAATATCGTGATCAACTTCGTTCATATTATCGGCATAGTTTCTAGCAATACCAGTGAATTGTTGCTTGTTTTGATCAGGAAGAACTGATTTTTCGAAACTACAATAGCCTCTTGCAATGGTTACAAAAATTCGAAGTACATACAGGGTGTTTCGTTTATCTGTGATAACGGAAATATCTTGTGACGCACTGAGGTTACGAAAAAAATTTGTTTACAAAAATTGTTCGGTATTAAGGGTACAATCATACAGTTTAATTTTTTTGAGGACTAGAATGGTGGGGAGGAGGGATTTCAAAGTCAACTTTCTTTTTTTAAATGGAATGTCCTATTTTTTATACCATAGATCGATAGAGTATCAAATTCTGAGTATAATAGTGTTGACCTTCATATGCCCTAACCTGATAGTTAACGAGATATTATCGAAACAATTTTCTTTCTTCTTTGGATAATATCTCGTTAACTACAGTAATCGCTCCTTCGTTGTCCTGAATCGTGGGCACGATCGTTGTCCAGTGCCTACCCACTCCACTGCCTGTCAACGAGAGGATTAGGCCTGCGTGGATCTGGTCGCCAGATGTGTCCCAGGACTGTCTAGACCCGCGCAGAACGGAGAACAATAGGAAAGGAATATGGCAAGGAAATAAGGAGTTTTTTAAAGCCAGACAGTTGACTGCTTTTGACTGCAAATGCTTTTCTTTGTCATTTAACTAGTCGTTTCATTAAAGACGCAGTCATAAATCAAAAATAGTATCCGGGCACGGTCGTTGTCCGCTCAAACCCCCGGCCTTTGGACAACGAAGGAGCTTTTACTGTATTAGGTTTAGGACATATGAGGTTCAACACTTTTATACTCAGAATTTGATACTCTATCGATCTATGGTTCCATTCTAGTCCTCAAAGAAAATTAGACTATACGATTATACCCTTCATACTGAACAATTTTTGTAAATAAATTTTTTTCGTAACTTCAGTGCGTCACAAGATATTTCCGTTATCAGATAAACGAAGCACCCTGTGTAATGACGTTTTCGAAATATGTAAGATCATTCAAACACTTTTGGAGATTGTTGAAAACACAAGTGGATAAGAACTGCTGAAACAGCCCAGTACATACACAGAAGTATGCGAACGTCAGTAAAAATAAGATTGCAGACGGAGGGTTAGATGTGAAATGAATGTTAAAGCAAACACACGAAGCAACTCCACGTTCAGAAGGTGTGGAGAAGAAAATACAGTGCGCCTATTATCAATAAAGTACGTGACGACGTGGCTGAATGAAGCTACACGTGCACATACACGTGTCCGATGCACACAGGAGTGTGCGCACTAAAAAAAGGCAGAATGCCGCCAGCGAAGCACCTGTTAAGGCTGTCTTTGTTAAACGATTCTACGCGTTATGCCAACCACTTGCCTTTCGTGGGTCATTGGCGGGATGCTTCGCGTTCCCGGATTAAACTCGAATGTTAAAGCACGGTGTCAGGATGTCAGCAAAAGTAAAGGCCATAGAGACAGAAGCGGGAAATCAGAGCGACGCTCCAGAGTTTCACGTATGTACATATTCGGTTTCTCGAATAAGATCCATAACCCCATTTCTGATCGTGGAAGAAAAGAAAAAAATTCGTCTTTGAATAAAGAAGTATTTTCAAAGACATTTTAACTTAATAATAATTCATTCAATATGAAGTATAAAATAATGAAGTATGAAGTGAATTTATTTATGCGACAATCGACGAGAAATCTTATATAAAATGTTGAACTTTTTTTTAAAATTAAATTCAACAAAGAAATATTTCAATTTAATATGAAGTACAAAATAATATGTCGGATAGCATAAATAAGGAAAACCACCTAAAATTTAGAAATATCTTTCATCTACAAAAATAAAAAATATTCATAAACAGAAATAGAAATAAATTTTAATTTGTAAATAGAAAAGATAACCCTGTGGTAGAATAATTAATTTCACTTACTTAAAAATTTGTTGCTATTTTTGCTAACTATGTACCTTACAATTCAGAGTAACATCCTCCTATAAAAAGTATAAATTAAACAAAAGTTTATGGAAAAACCTAGTCACCTAGCAGTATTATAGCAAAGAACTCAGTCTTGTAGTAATTTGTTTATTAAGGAATCAACCGAAATGCTGAAAATATGCGAGTGTCGTGCACATTAGGCAGAAAAGGGGCCCTTAAAATCAATAGCCCTGTGTTCCTCGACGAATCCGTCCCCTCTGGACGCGCTAGAAAAATGCAACTACCCTTTCGGCGAGTGCACTTCGTAGACCACGGAGTATTCAGTATATGCAAAGTGCATGCTGGGAAACGTCGCCCCTTTTTCGACTCCCTCGTTCAATGGGTTCCGGAGTTAGTCATCCCTCGACATATCTCATTGCATTGAAATGTCAGGATTAGGTTTTTCATAAATTCGTCGATCGGACGTTTCGTTGCTTCGAGCTGTGCAACTACAAAAGTAATTCGATTTTTCATCGAGCATAGAACTCTGTTGGCGTGCAGTCTTCTCATTAATTCTATGTGCATTGTTAAAGATATTGGCAACGCTGACATTTACAAACAGCTCATACGAAGCTCATCGGGACTTCTGAAGAGATAACAGAAGGAGCGAACACGTGCAATACTGAGATAAGAAAATTAACTAAAGAAAGTATTCACACACACGGTGTCATTAAGAGTATGTATTCTGTATTATCGTAATTATAAGTTGGTTTTGTAATACGAAAACAAAAAAGTACACAAATATATTATTTACAGGGTTTAGCTTTCACCTAATGCCTAATGGTAAACGTAATCTTGTTAACAATTTGAAAACAGAGTTGAAATTCCAATTTCTTTACTCGCGATGCTCATTTTATATTGTTATAAAGAATCATCCCCTTATTGTCTCCCACCTGTTGCTGAATACTTTGTACGCCAAAGCAATAGAAAATAATTAGTTTAAAAATAATCAAGGTCTTCCAAATGACTTTATATTATATTTAAAATTAACTTTCTTAGTAATTAGGATTTCAAATGACTTTATATTATATTTAAAATTAATTTTAATTTTAAATAGCCAATTTGTTCTAAAATTCCAGCCACCTATTTATCAACTTTCTTATATTTGCTATGTAGAGTTAATCGATTTGCCAAATGATCGGCTCATATCATTGCAGCTTTTTGTTATCATTAGTTACTCGATGAACGTATACAGCACCACGTGAGACGTGTTCTCCAACCATTCGCTAAGCATTGCCTAGTATTGACAGAGCACAACAATTTTGTTAATTAATTAATGACCCGTGCATCAGCTTGACTGCACTCGTCCGTGACCTTGCACCTCAGCATTTGCGAAGTTCGGATAACTTGTCATTCGGAAAGTCGTTTCCCGTCAAACAAGGAAACCGGGAACGTGAGGGTGAGGGTGAGGGTGAGGGTGGGGGCGAGGGCGAATCGAGGGCGAATCGAGGGTGGCAGTCAGAGAACCACGCTCTTTTGTTTCAACTGAATCATTTTGCTCGACGGAGAAAACGTTCTCGTCATGGGTCTAGTTTACGGAGAGCAGAGATATAATGGAATCCACGTGTTCCTTTCGCTCTCTTTTTCGACTCCCTTTCGCCGTTCTAGCATCGGGATGGATCTAAACTGTGGTCGAGCGGAGTTACCATGCGTGTGTGCGAGTGCCACGTACATACAATCGGTAGACCGCCACAACCACAGCATTCCGGCGTCAGCAATCTTATCACGGAAGGGTGAATTTTCTATTAAGTTCCTCGTCTTAAGGAAGTATTCCGGGTTTTCATTCTCAAATTTAATTTTTCATTGTCCAACAATTATACACTGCTGATATCTCTGGTAATGCAGATAAAAAGTACATCCAAAATAATAGTATATTTTACAATTTCACAAATTTATTTATTTATGTAAAATATATTTTACATCAAAAATTTTTTAATCTGTTATCTTTTTTCTTATTCTTTTTATCGTGCTACAGACGCGAAATATAGTTTGACAACTCAGCATACATTTTACCATCAAGAATTTTTTAATCTGTTATCTTTTTTCTTATCCTTTGTATCGTGCTACAGACGCGAAAATATAAAAAAAAGAAACTGGAAACGCATATGTGAAAATCTGCGAATAATTACCCTGGATGATTTTGACGTACTAATGCTTTAAATTTAAATTTAAAAAATGTGCATGCCATATGTTCACTTTTTCATTTATTCAATGTTAATCAAAGTGCAAAATGTTTGCTTTTCTAACGTTTCTAAATTTACCACTTTGTTAGAATTATAAATTCATTTGCACTATGATAGTAATAATTTCTGAGAATTTTCGTTAGAAATGGCTACATAAAAAATCAACTTTCTAAAATAACCTTGAATTACTCAATATTATTAGTATTATTTTAAATATAACATATTTTACTGCACGACAATCTATTGTTAATCTCGAAAACATGTGCCTAGAATATTGTTTTTATTGTTTAATTTCTTTCATGCATAAAAAGCTATTGTACTAAATATTCAACAATTTATTCATTCTGCCTAAAATATCACGGACAATATGATAATATTACTATAATTATCGTTTCGCAAGTATTTCCTGTATCTTCGATTACACGCGCTATAGTCATCGCTTGATCTTTCCAATAACCCCATAATGGCGCCTCGACATTTCAGCAATCTTATTGCGAAAGGGTGAATTTTCTATTAAAAGGAACAGGAACAAATGGATATTCATAGTCGATGGATGAACATACACGAACAATACTTGGACGTTCATTTCAAATTAGCCGTCGATTCAGCGGGAACACAATCGAATCGATTATCGAATGAAACCGGCGAAAGTGAAAAACGTCGTTCCTTTCGTGAGACTCGCACACAGCATACGTGTAGACGTGTACCAACTAAATGCCCAGGCAATGAATTTTCACCACGAATTCCAATTATTCCAGTGACCGAATAACGAAACTTTCAACTTGTAAATATCTACATCACACGAAGCAATACTGCACGAATTCAAAAATGAGGATAACCCAAACCAATTGAACATTAATTCCAACTACTTGTTTCATTTCGAACGGTTCAAAAAGACTGTTTGCTACAGTCCGAACCAATTCAAACATGTTATTCGAAGTGTAAAAGATGTAAATGAAAACTGATCGTTCAAACTACTTCGAATTTCGATAAATCAAGAAACTCGAACTATGTATTGTAGTCCATTAGATATTTTTTGCAAGAGCACATTTTTTATTAATTTCAGTTAACATATTTACAAGAATATCTATTTTTAAACATTTTTAATAAACACATTGAACTGCCACAAGTGCCTATAAAATGAATTCTGTAACGTTAATTTTCAAAACTTTTGCAACTTACAATTAGCCATTCTTGAAAGTTCGATAAGAACTCGCAACAATATAATATAGCTTCGAGGTAATAAACAGAACTTAATTATAATCTAAACTGGTGTACCTGGAACCGATATGCTGAGAACGACTATTGCTGAAAACAATGTTGGAGTGGTTGCAAACGTTCGGGTGTAATTCCAGGTTCGAACTGAATAGACAGTCCTGGTACAAACGCGTAACGTAAAAAATTATTGTGGAACACACAGAAATAATTGACGAGAAGATCGTATCACGTTGCGATAAAAAAACAGTAAGGAATATCGTGGTAAGATAGCCGGCAATAGAAAAATGTAGCACTTCCGAGTGGATTAGATAGAGAACTGAGATTGACCGCGAAGTCGTGCAGCCTCGCCTAGAGTCGTGACCGCCAACCGCAGGAGGGAAACATCAAAACAAACCAGTGTTTAATGTAATTCGAATTTTTCGAACGACACGAAATTTCGCGGTTGTTGTTTACTGTCACTGTAAATGCAGGAGGGAGAGGTTTCAATCTCCTCGTTTCCCTTCCACGTTCGGCTGTCAATGCAACACCAAATAAGGAAGGGCACTTCGAACTAACGTCAAACAGTACGCAACGTGTTTCGAGCCCAGCACATCGACTGATCGGAGGAGAACGGTTCGGGACAGTGTGTTCGTGATAGAAATTGACAGCAGGTGCTGGATAAAGACGCAGAAAGAGTGAAAACTCACCGAACTCTGCGGGGAATTGGACACACTAGGAGATCGCTGCACGGTGACCAACGCCATGATAATGGCCTCCCACGTTGTCCAAATGCTGGAGATAACACTCACTGTCACTATGCACACACGTACAAACTATCGTGTCCTTCGAGCCACGAAAAAACAATCATTTTTTACGCGCTTCCAACGGCATCACGCACGCGGCAGCCATGTTTGATACAGTCTAATGTAGCGGCGGTCTGCGCATGCGTACAATCATGGCATGCGCACCCCTCGATTCTGCTTATCGTGCGACGACGTCATTACCAGCTATTTTTTCCGATATCAATGTTTCAATTAGTAGTGTCAAACTCGAAATATTATCATTAGACTCCGGATGTTTATGCAAAATAAAAAGTTTGTGCATCAATTGCGAGACGCAGGAGTTAAATATACATTCTTCATTAATAATAATTTTAATGTGGCGAAAATAATACTCTTAAAGTCTTTTAATATTTTCACACTGTCTTAAATTGCACTTGCTCATTTTTGTTATAAATGCATAAAATCCGGAGTCTACTTATCATAAATAGACTGCGGATCTTTCAAAAAATTTTCTTCGTCAATTACGAGACACAGAAACCATATATAATATATGTATATAGAAATATCTTTCTATCTTTCACATACAGATACAGATTTATATCACATATACAGATATAGTATACAAGAAAATAATGATGAAAATTAAGGCAAACAATAAATATATCGAACGTAAAATATGTGTATGTACGTAAGTACATTTATTATCGTAAATATGAGATGTATGAACTTTTCAAATTGAACTTCACTTCAGGAAGAAATATGTTTCTGTTTATCTAACAAATCATCTTTTACTTAAAAAAATATATATACATATATCGTTCAAAATGAAGGATACTTACAAATATAGAACTGTCAGGAACTGTAAAATACACTTACAGGTGACAGGTTCCTCAAAATTCATATGAGGCATAGTATTTCAAAATTATCGATACTGCGAGGAGAGTTGTATATCGATGATTCGATTGTAAATCGAGAGTTACCGTGCGCGCGTCAGATGATGGCTAGCAAAGTGTATTCGTTCTAACTCTAAAACGTGGGGGACGCTACGACCGACTTTACATTTATTTTATACACACCTTGTACTTACATGAATAATTTCAGATTGTTACGAATAATAGAAAAAATAAAATATTTCAAATAAAATACAATTCAAAATAAAGTATTTTATTTTTAAACGTGTACGTATATGATTTCAAATCACACAATTTACTATATATTTACTATTTGAAATACATAGTATTTTACCTAGGTTTTGTATATGCTTATATGAAATGAATAGACTGCGGATTTTTATGCAAAATAAAAATTTTCTTCATCAATATTGTCAGACACAGAAATCATATAAAACTTTCTTTCTATTTTCAACAATTTTAATAAATCGTTTTCGAACCGCGGATTTTAGCACCTGCTATAGTTGGCGTTCAGGTAATCATTATAATTTCGCGGCATTTCATTTGATCTATATACTCTTCACGGCTCGAAAGGAGTCACCTGGAAGGAATGCGAGTCTGATTGGTTATTAGGCACGCATCATTTTGCTATTGGTCGAAATGCCAATGTCAACAAATCAGATTATAAACAGGTAAAGTCACCTCTTCTTTCCCCTGCCTGCTGCTGCCTGCTGCGCCGCATTCGTATTTCGTATTTCGTATCATCTTTATAGCAGCAGAAAGTATACATACAATAAGTACTATATCTGTCACACGCTTCATTCTAACTGCGTAAAGTGTACATTCTCCGAACTCCGAAGGGGTCCTCCGTTCAGAGAAACCATACTTGCGGTCACATTTGCTGTAGAATAAGGGGTAAATGTACATGTTAGATTTAGAATTAATTGCTGTTCGATTTTCTGTGTGTGTTAAATACTATAAAAATGTCGATGATTTTTACGCCAACGAATCAAATAAGATTAACCAATGTTGCCGTGGTGCGAATGAAAAAGGCAGGGAAACGATTTGAGATTGCCTGTTACAGAAACAAAGTTGTCTCGTGGAGAAATAAATTGTAAGTTTCAAATGACCTTCTCTCTCTCTGGAATGAAAATATACATTACACTATCTGTTGCAACATAGTCTAACCTATAAACTAGTAATCGTTTTGATAACTTAACAATAGTTGTCACGCATCAAGATCTTAAACTTCCTTCATGATTACTATAACTGTATCATATTTCAGAGAAAAAGATATTGATGAAGTTCTACAGACGCACACGGTTTTTATAAATGTTTCGAAAGGACAAGTTGCAAAGAAAGAAGACATTGTAAAAGCTTTCGGTACAGATAATCAAACTGAAATTTGTAAAGAGATTCTTACTAAAGGAGAACTACAAGTTTCAGACAAAGAAAGACACTCTGCCCTAGATTCTATGCTTAAAGATATTGCGACAACTGTTGCTGATAAATGTGTAAATCCAGAAACCAAACGCCCGTACACGGTCACAATGATAGAAAAAGCTATGAAAGATGTTCATTTCTCTGTAAAGCCAAATCGAAATGCTAAACAACAAGCTTTGGATGTTATCCCTCAATTAAAAGTTATAATGCCACTCGAACGAGCACAAATGAGAATCAGAGTTGCGGTTACAAGTAAAGAGGCAAGGAAAATAAGAGATAAAATAATAAAGTTAGCTCCGAAATTGGAAAATGAGAATTGGGATAATGGAACGTTAAATTTAGTGTGCCTAATTGATCCTGGTCAATACAGAGAAATAGATGAACTGGTAAGGTCTGAAACGAAAGGTTCTGGATTTCTAGAATTGCTTAATTTAAAGGAAGTTGTTGAGGGAGATGAAATCTTAGAATAAATTATAAATGAACTTAAATGTTGTTAATTGTTATAATCCGTAACCCTCTACATGTTTAATAAATTTAATTTCTTTGTAATAACTCTTACTTTATTCGAGTATACATTTATTTACAATCATTCTATTGTTTTATACATGAAATTAAACTTGGTACAAAATATTAAATTTATGTCTAAGTAATCAGTAACTTGTACAAAAATAGTATAATTTATAAATATTTATGAATGCTGGCAAGTGAATTTTTGAACAGGTAACAAAACATATTTCAATGCAATTGATTATCAAAATTTAATGGAATCATAGAGCGAAATTGCTCTTGTTAATAATTAATTCTTTAGACAATACTTTAAGGAGATATGATATTTATATCAGAATTGAAGGCTGCATCTTACTCTTATAATTTTATGTAACGGCTACTTCATACAGAACATAATTATTATATACAGTTTTCATATAATAGTACAACAATACAATAAGTAACTGACACATGTAATTCAATTGAAAATTATTTACAACTTATTAATGCATTGAAAACATATCTGATTATAATCATATTACTGGAAAGTTTTGCATAAATATTCAGCTTGTATTATTTCTCAATGGAACATTACTGTGTCGAATATGATGCCTACAACAAAACATCACATTTATTTGTTTTCTTTAAGTTCAGCTCTAGGAATATATATATTCTCTGTACGTTGATCGCACTTGGCTGCAATGCGTGATGTTGTTAGTAAAAAGTTTTGTAATTTATTTAAATATATTTGTGCTTCTTTATTCAATAAACCATCTTGTACCAGCGATGCAACATTCCTTTCTACACGTTTACATATTGCTTTTGCTGAATGTAGTGTAGAGCAAGCCTTACCTCCACCCTATTACAAATTTTTCAGATCAAATACAGGTACACAATACTTTCATGAATCGTGTTATTGCTAGAGCTGTTGAGTTTTGTACAATTATAATATCAATCCAACTGATAAACTTAATTATAAAAATCATAACATACCAATTTAAATATGGATATGCTTAAGTTAAAGGTTGTGCAATGTTATGTCAATGAATTATTGAAATTTTCACGAGTTTGTTAAATCTAGTGACAACATGATTCACATTAAAATGAACATTTAATATAATTGTCTGACAGTATTGATGAAAATGTAAAAATAGTTTGTTATTACCGGAATGATATAGGTTTCTTGCGGTGGCAATTGATTTGTATATTCTGATATCCATTCTTCCAAATCACTAATATGTTTACTTTCGAATGATTTGCTTTCTCCAGGCACTGATTTAGATATAGCGTGGCTTAAATCAAATAAAATCATTTGCACCCTTTTCAATTTATCAACATATGGATGCTCAACTTTGCCATCACTTGCAAATTCTCGTGCTAGTCCTATTTGTGCCAATAACTCTTCAGTTGAAACAAGTGCGTTGAATGTTACCTCATTTTTTACATTTAAATCTATATCTGTATTGGTTATCCTTGCATCATCATCTTGTGTAGAAATATCCTTTCTTGTTAGTTTTGATGTGGAACTGCCACTGTAATTTACACATTGAAGTGAAAATTATTACCAATTATATTCTAATAAGTATAATAAACATACAACAATAATTAAGATTATACAATACTAAACCACTTGCTACGTATTTCTTACAATTACGTAGATCGAACGATCGAAGTTTTGAAATTACTTGGGTATTTATATGTATAGAAAATAATAGGTACTGTTTTTAACTAAAATTAAAGAATGTTTATGAAAACTAATGTTTTCCTTAACATTATTAATTTATCAAATGTATACACAGTTTTTGTAATTTATTTAACATGTTTCATCGATTTCATTACTTTATTACTTCGTCATTGTATCACCCCCTTCAACTAGGATATATATTTTATTCTATTTAATTTTTTATATCGGTTTCTTGCAGCAATGATCCCAGGCTAACATTAAAAAATTGATAAAAACTCTTTCTTGCTTTACAATTACATTAAGACAAAAAGGAAAAAAAATATAACAAATGAAGCAGGTTTAAGAAATGTTTTACAAAGCTTACTTTTTTTGTGTATCATTCAATTATCGCAATACCTACATACAATGAATATTTACAACATGCAAGGAAAAGATGAATTGCGGGATGCTGAATAATATTAAGTGAGAATTGTGCAAAATAAAACATTTAATAAGGAAATGAAAAAAATACCGGTAAATTAAAACTAATAGTATGTCGTAAAACAGGTTGAAATACCAATGAATATTTCACATTTATGTTTCAGTAAAAATATTAAAGTAGATATGACAAAAATAATTGTGACAGCAGCATGTTACATGTTCAGATTAACTTGATCGAAAGATGTTATGGAAAATATAAAATGAAGTTTAGGTTATATCAATCTCACCATGTACCTATTTCGCAAAGACACCTGCATTCCGACTTTGTACATTAAAAGAGGTTTTCTCCATACACTCCTATATAACCTAATTACTTCCATCTTTGTAACAAGAGCAATTTAATTATGTTGATTCACTTTTTCTGTAAATGTTCAATTTTTATCGTAGGAAATGTTACGATTTACAATCACTAATATGTTGTGAGATCATGCTGCTAGGCTGCTACCCAAAACATGCGCACTATCACACACCACTTTATTTGTTTGAAACAATTGTAGATTGTAGTCAATATATCGTGTAAATCAGTTGCACATTTCTAATTGAACATAGTCAAATGAAATTGATGAATATGTAAAGTACATAGGTACTTTTTAATTTTTAAAAAGTAAAAGTTACTAAAGTATAGTAAATTCAAAAAATGAATATCGAGAACGAAAAAGCATATATGTAAGTAACTTACATTTTGTTCAATTTGACATATATACGTGTGAACTATTATTATACATTTCAAATTAGACATGTATATATAATAATATAATTATTTATTATTCAGTAACATATTTAGTTCATTAAAATATTTTCTAAGATATTAATTTTATTAATTAAGAATGTTTATTTATTAGTAAATTCAATATATTGATTATCATACAACAAATTTTTTTTATGCCAATTCGATATTAGCTTTTAGACTCAAAACATAGAATTATATAGGAGTAACAACACAATATATTTTAATAAAGTCTTGCATACATTATCGTAATATTGTTATATTACATAATGATATTATAAATAGGATATTATAAATTGCACATGCCTTCAATAATATTAAATTATATTATTGGGTCTGGGAAAAAGTTCGTGGCGTTTTTCCCGATACACCCGTCAGACCCAATATAATGTATTAGTTTTCATAAATTCCATGATTTATGGCAGTAGATCACATCTTAAGTAATCATATATAACATATTTTATATTAATTCATAATTATAGATGTTAAAGTATTCTTTATTTTTGGTTTGGCATTCTTCATATACTTGAGAGAATTACTCTAAAACAACTTGGTTGCTATTAATTTGTAGAATTTTATATGTTACATATAAATGCTTGATGAAATTTAACAGAATATACATTAATATTAAAAATTAAAATATATAATACATATTATTATTATTATTGAAATTCTTACTGTGTATGTAATACATATTCGAAAGAACGCATAGGTACTACAGCTGTTTACTATATATAAAAATAGTGGAACCAAATTGATAGATTAATTATTTTAATTTATATTACAGTATATTTATGCCATTCTAAAATAATGTAATAAGTGTATCATTTACTATTTACAAAAATGAATAATCATTCGAATGATATCATACAGTTTTCTTAAATTACATTGTTTTTACCTAAGTAACATAGATGTCTGAGGTACTTCGTTATGATTTATTGAATTTCATATTTTTTTGTATTATTAGAATGAATTTTTTGTTCACATTCTTTTATTTATTTTCCAATAATATTGTATTCTTTACATTTCTAGTCGCCTACGTTAATCTTTTCCTGCAATATTTGATAATAACTTGCCTAGAAAAAAAAATATTTAGAGATCACTTGGCTTTTAAATTATTTTCTGAAAAATTATCTCTCACCTTAAGTGTGGTAAACATAATTCCAAGCTCGCCATTCCACAAGGAAGGTTCCATAAAGTCTTCTATAAACTGAATTTCACTGCCTAATTTTAATATACTAGCCCGTATAACGACATAACAAAAAACAGGAAGTAGCTCGTCCATCGTCCATAGATATGTAGAACCCAATTCTCTTTGTACTATCTAATGGAAGCTGGGTATAGTAATTTCTTAAATAATATGATATATAAAATTACAAATATACTTACTTGTGTCATTTGTTCAAATGTATTTTTTACGATTAATAACTTCTCTAATGGAGAAAATGTAGTTTTCAGTTGTTGCAAAGTTTCTATTGCTTCATTGAAATATGATTTGGTTTGATACTGCAATCTATTTTCGGAGATATTTATTAAATTTCCGTTCTTCCAAAATTTCCTATAAATTTCATTTGTCAGTTCATATTTAAAGCTAATAAATTATATTTTTCAATACGAACAATATATAAGTGCTTACTGATCAATATCTAGGAAAGCCATTAATGTTATATCCGGTTGTTTGTTCCATTTTATTAGTCTTTTCCAATAGGCTTCGTCTTCTTCCGTGTTATGTAGAGCATACAGTACAAAAAGTACATAGTGCATGCGAGGTAATATTATTGGATGCATTATAGCAATAGTATTTATAACCAGCCTAATAAAGTAATGAAGAATTATTCAATTTATAGCTAGTTAGACTATTATAATTAGTTAATGATAGTTGTAATTAAACTATTTCGTAAAAAAGTAAATTGATGATCATTTTCTACATTAGATTATTAAAATTTTACTAAGGTGTTTATTTGACTACAGTTTGTGCAATTACTTATCTATAAATACAAAAAATACGTAAACTATAGTAATTATGTAAAACCAGCATACCCTTCTTTTCCATTTTCTGATTCCAGTGAAAGGTCTGTTCCATCAGGTGGTAATATTGGAAATAGTAAAGTAATTATTTCATATATTCTTGATGTAATGCTGTGAAGTTCAGATATAGCATGATCGAGCAATAGAGGATGAACTCTTACACCACCATATGTAGCTGTGTATACAGTAGAAATATCTGTTAAAAGGACACCCAATGGATGATGTTGACATTCAAAAGCTTTCATCAAATATGTATGAATTTCTTTATAATTTTCATAAGTTAATTTTTCTCCAAAACTGGGAATTTTATCTAACTCGTCAGTAGTTTGGTTATTTATTTCGTTAGTAGTCGATATAGTTATCGAGATATTCTTTTTTTTTGGTGTTTTTTGGCGAGATTTAGTCATTATACTAGCAACATTTTGCCACGCACGTTCCGCTTGGGCACATTTGTCCGTCATATTTGTAGATTTAGCATCTGCTTCAACTATACCAAGTTGTTGATAACATTGTTTAAATATGATCTTCCATTTTTGATCTGGTGGTACGCATAACTTCCCAAATGACCTATAACAAAATAATAAAAATCATTTGCATATAAATACAAACACTCGTTGCCCTATAAATCACGTACATTGGTTTTGAATTGGTTTTTACATTTTCCATATTTTCTTTCAAATGTAATGTTGCAACAACCTTTACACTCTCATTCCATGCTCCATTGATATTGCCTTCCAATCGCTCACCAGTTTGAAAGGTTAATGTACCTTTTCCACAAAATATACCAGCTGATTTAAATTCACCTTCATAGTGAGTACCATCTTCAAATACCATGACTCCATGACCCTTCAATTAAGTGGTATATTTGCTTTAATGTTTCTAGAAATTTATACTGTTATATATGTATATTTGAAAAATGTTTGATCTTTAAGAATTCTACCGTTAAAATGTCCTGCGTAAAAACTCCTTCGTAATAAATACCATCTAAAGTTACAATTAAACCAGGACCATGTTTCATATCATTATTCCAAGATCCCAAATATTTTTCACCTATAATAACATTGCATTATTTAATGAATCGATGATTAATAAAATGCTTACACACAGAGAGTGTGAGGCTAATTTATTGCAGGCTAATTACGAATTTTGTGTTAAACATATAATTATAAAGACTCTAAAAACACCCTAAAATTTTGGTATACTTGAAATTCCATTTACAATAACCGTATATATACCTGTTATAATGTCATCCATAATTCCGTAACCTTGCTTGACACCATTGTCCCATTCTCCAATGTAAACGGATGCTACACATGCCATGAAGTAACCTTCCTTTTTAATACCATGACCATGCGGTACTCCGTCTTTGAAATATCCTTCATAAAAGTCTCCATTACTATACCTAAAATATATTATGTCCATTACTGTCTAAAATATATTATGTCAGAATTATATTATTATTTATTTAATAAACCGACTTTAAGGTCCCATATCCAGTTTGTTGACCATCTTTCCATTGTCCTTCATATGTACCATGCGATGGAGTTACCATTTTTCCAGTTCCATGAAAAACACCTTTATGAAACTGTCCTGAATATATACGACCATCATTCCACTCTAATTTTCCAAAACCATGTGGTTTACCAAGTAGCCAACGTCCTATACATAAATATATATAATATTTTTATTTCAACGGCAAAGGAATGCACCTTTTTGTGTATATGTAGATAATTGATTATGTCATTCAGAAAAGTAAATTCTTGTAATAAAAAAAGAAGGAAGAAAATACAGATAGAGTATACAGAAGAGAATACAGTGTTTTTACATTTTCATGGTTGTATATTCATAAACACCAACAAATGATCTAAAAAAAATCTGTAGTTACATTAAAAAGTTTTTTTTAAGATCATGTACCATGTCTCAATTTACATGTACAAGTTCTATAACTTCTTGTCTATTATTTTATAACTTTAAGAATTAAAATGATACTCAACTCATCATTTCTTTCTAAGATTTTACAATATGGATTATAAGTATATCAAAGTGTAAAAATATAATGAATAAAATCTATCTTTCAGATAACATACGAACCAGTATATTTTGCTTGTTTATAAAGACTGTGCTTTATAAAAACATAAGAGCCAGAGCGTGTTATTGGTGGGTCATGGCCAATAACCTTTTGTAGATTACATTTTATAGCATATCGCAAAGTATGTAGCCATTCGTTACGCTCAGCAGGTGTTTCAGTATACAACACAAATGTGTCTTCTGGGGATTTTATTAATATAGCATTCTGAAAGATAAACATATAAGAAATTATACTATAAGCAACCAATCAATGTAATCTGAATTCAAACCCCCTGAAATTTAGTTTAACTTACTTGTAGTACTTCAGAATCCGCTAAAATCGACACCCACAAGGTTTTAAGTGGATAAATTGTATGAGTCGTTCCAGTAACATGAATAAATATGTCAGTCAACAATGCAAACCAATGAGTAGAAAAATATCCAGAATTAGACATTGCTAGGGGATGTGTTCTTGATTCCCTTATAAGTCTCCTGTTAGGAGATCTTAAAACTTCTCCCAATTTGCCGGAACTATTCCAAAACGACTTTGTTGCTTCAGCTTCTTTTTGTTGTTTTTCTTGTTCCTCGCATATCTGTTCCCATTTTATGAGAGCATCTTGAAATCGTTCTACACCCATTCTTGCATCGTTACACATCATCAAATTATGAACCATGTTTTTATATCTGTATACATGTACGATATATATTTATTAATACATAAAGAAAGAAGTACCAAAGGTTCATGTATGTAGTTTATAAATTTACATTTACCTATTTAGATTATGCAATGGATACTTTAATGCCAGACTGATAACAATTTCATTTTCAATTTTTTTCTTTTCGTTACTTTTCAATTTATTAGTAAATAAATTTGTTATTATTCGTGGCACGTCAATTATTTTTGCAATATATGTAAAGCCATTTAGAGAGATAACATCACATATTGCATTTAAGTAATATTTGTATACAGTGATGTATTCCTCAACATTAGCAACAACTACTACTTCATACGCTTCACCAATATGATTGAAATAGTTCCATAGACTAATAATATGAAGAATACTAAAACTTAATAGTTCTGTATAACATCTACATAACGTTTCATAAACATTCAATTCTTGCATAGCACCTCCCTTCTTTTGCAATGGCTTGATTAAATTTTTATAGATAATCAATATCTCTTCCAAATAGGTTTGATCCTCTATTAAGTCTTGAGAGATATTTCTTTCAGTTTCATTTATCACAGAACAGCAACTATATTCTCCTGAACCAAATATCTCGGTTATACTACAGTCGCTACATATTTCAATATCAAGATGAAACATGTCTCCAATTTTACTGAAATCATTACAATGAATTTGAATAAATAAGTAGAAGCAGCGTCAGATTAACACTTCTATATACAGTGACTCCCATTAGTATTTGGTCCACATAAAAAAGTTGCAAAATACAACTTTTAGTTTTTTTCTCTGCAATTCGGACAACTTGCAATTTTTTGTCAAAAATTTTGGTCACCTCGTGTAGTAAACCAATTGTTCTAACTTCTCAAATAATTTCAAATCGGATGGTCCAATATTAAAAATGTTATCGCCTTTTTAAGAGTGTCCGAATATTAATGGGAGTCACTTTTTTTATGTATAATAGTAAAAAAACAGTATTTATGTGTAAAGTTTCAACTGAATTACTATTACTAAATTACCTTGACTTTCCAATAAAGTATAAGCCATGATGCATCATGATCAAACTGTGGAAGCTGCCAGCTGCTATATCTTTGGCTCTCTCGGCTACCGATAAATTGGTGGAAAACAATTGAGGTGCACTTTGACAAGCACTAGGCTCTAGCATCACTTGTTTACAGTTATTTCTTCCCCAAGCAAAGGCTCTGCCGTCCAATGTTAAGGCAACAATATGAAACGCACCACATGTAACTTTTCTGAGTCCAATATTGCTAAGTTTTGCCACTAAAACAGGTCGCAAGCGATTAATAGTATCTCCTGTTCCCAATTGTCCAAATTCAATGTCACCCCATGTCCATAATTCAGTTGACAAAATGTTACTGCCAGTGTGTGTTAACGTAGAAATCCTTTCATTTAATCCCTGTTGGGATAATTCATGCTCTGAAGTGCCACTACTCGATGACCATGGAAATTCTTCGCATCGTAAACTTAATGTCAAACTAGTATTAGCAGGTTCCAAACAGTCTTCTGCTTGTTCTATTAAATGTTCGCTACTGTCATTTTTTAATTCGTTAATGTCTGAACTTCCACTCATATGTCTAGATAATGTAACTACTTTATCACCTACATTTTTTACACCTTCATACACCATATTAGCAACATTAGATACATTTTGTTTGAGTAATCTCGTCGGTGTTTCAATATTCTCCAAAGGTATGTCTTCTTTAACACTTCCGTAAGAAGAAACCCAAGATAACTGTTTAGTTAGAAACTGTTTTGCAACTTCTGTATTTATAAAAATAACATTTTTCTTTTCCTCTTTATCAGAGTTCGTAGTACTGTTCAAACATTGTTCTTCGTTTTCGCTTAGCTTAGAAATTTGTTCTGCTTTAATAGCATCCGCAAGAGATGTAGAATCATAGTCTTTACTATTAATTGATAAAGCGCTGGTCGAGATGGTTGAGCGATCTTCGCTGAATTGTTGTGCAATGAGTCCGGTTGGACAAGTATCTGATGATGTTACACTTGTAGGAGTTAGTAATATAGTGTTAAGACACTGAGGACATGAATTAATGAAAACATCTTCCTTTAAATCGCTTTCACTATCGGTATCATCTTTCATGTTTTTCAATGTTTTCCTTGCAGCAACTACATTAAAATTAAAACCACACGAAACAATGGAAATGGTTCTACCCTCGAAAAATTTCACCTTTTTAGGCTCTGTGCTGTTGATGTCTATTTGTGACTGATTGCCACTAGCCCAAAGTTGCCCTTCCTCTGTTACAAACAATGCTGCTTGATCGTTGACAGCTATCGATTTTATTTTGAGAATTTCATTTTCTTGTTTATACCTGTAATAACATTAACAATTCTATATATAATCATTTAAGTATGTGAACTGTAGATGCAGAATTAATTGCAACATTAATTTTAATTGTTAACTCTTTGTACTCCGCATTATTTTTCAAATTTGTCGCCGACAACTCCCTACTATTTTAACACTAAACCTACCTACCAATCATCAAAAGTGACTGATGTGTATAGTATTATGAAAATAACAAGATTATTAATAATTTTTAGATTATTAATTTTTACTATAATATATGCTGGAGTCAAAAAATATATTCAAGTTAAGTGTTTCATTTGAAATCTACTTCAAAGGATAGTTCCCTGACTGTGCTACTTATTTTAAACAATTTTGTTTACTAATTATATTAAATATAGCTCTCAAACTTTGTTAGAATTTATATTTGTGGAACTTATATTTGCCTTCACTAAAAAATACTATGTAAATAAATAAAGGAAGAATCAAATACATATAACAACATGTTTTATTTACATTTTCCTTTCTGCGATACCGAGTCACGCTCGACAAAGGAGTGCAAAGGATTAATAAAAATTATGATCGTACCCATGACTACAACATTTGACTTCTTCTTTTAGAATTATCGTATCTATTACACTCATATCTTGAGGATTTACTTTCAAAACGTGCCCATTTGTATCCACAATAAATAAATGCTCCGAGTTGGATGCAATGTCAACTGCATTGAATGGAGCACTGTTGAAAACTAATATTGGAGGTTCGTTTTCCATAAATGACACTTCTCCATGATATAAATTATTTGAGGTAGTTGTTACAAAAACATGATCTTTAATAGTAACCAATTTGGAAATAATGCCGCAAGGCTTGTCACTAAAACTGTATAATACTTTATCGACACCTTTCCATAAGTGCATATGTTTCTGCATTTTGTGAGATATTCGATACACTATTTTCATAACCTATGAGTATCTTATAAGGTAACAATTATAGCCAACAACGTTTTTGTCATGTAATTTGTGACTGGATTTGTTCTAAAAAATTTTTCTGTAGCAGTACTGGATAGAATTTACATATTGACATGATTAAACCAATGACTGACTTTATTATTTGTATGTCAACTACAGTCAACTATTCCGAACCAGTAAACTGACACCTGGTAACGTTGCTCGACACTCGACAGTTGATATATCTACATGTGCTATGATATTATTATTTTACAGTTTGCGTATTTGTAATACATAATGCGTGCAAGTATAGAACGTATATCATTACGGGAGGACTGATTAAGCAACATTGCGTGCTGTTACCACCTTATCACACCGTAATCTACATTTTAACTCATTTTTTAGCACAACAAAGTAAAGCGTGGTAAACGAACATATAGCGGCTTGTTGAAATTAAAGGGCTTCCTCTATGCACATATGCGTATGCATACATGTAAGTATATGTGTGTATGTGCATATGTGTTGTATGAATGCACATATTTCAGTAATGACGAATATCCATTTCTATTCGTTTAAATTTTATAAATACTTGAACTTTTATGTGTCCAACTATATTGTTCACATTTTTCATCCAAATTCAACCCTTAATTTGAACTCCGAATTATATTTTTCAATTTTCTTTCCGACAACTGCGCCTACTCTTGACTATACTGCTCATTTTAAACAATTTTGTTTACTAACTGTATTAAATATAGCTCTCAAACTTTGTTGTAATTAATATTTGTTTTTAACTAAAAAAAGGAAATTATAAATAAAGAATAAGAACCAAATACATATAAAAACCCGTTTTATTTACATTTTTCTGTCTTTGATGTCGAGTCGACTCTACAAAGAAGTGCAAAGGGTTAAAGGACAAATAAATTTATAAGAATTTTATATTTTAATGTTAGCTGTAAATATCAGACAAGATTGTATATCACACCGACCAATCAGTTTTCATTCATAAAAATTAATTGTTCGCGCCACGCGCGTTTTCGTTACATAGAAATATACCTGAAAACTTTATCGTCAATCAGAAGCGAGCGAATTAAATTCAGTGAGCCAATCAGGAGCACCCACGACCTAAGGTACTGATGTTTGTTGTAACGTCTGCTAGGATGGCAGCGATCAAATTAATTTTGTCTTTGTTCATAAATTTAACAGTATATGTAATCTTAGCTACAGCGGGGTAAGTTTTTCAGTCTAATTGTTTTTCTATAATTTGTTTGTTGCATCGTTAGAAAATGTTTTCGTTGCAAAAGATTTATAACCTCCAATTTTGTAAACTATTTGTTCGCGGGGCTAACAATATAATAATAAAACAATTGCAAGTAAACTATTTGAAAATCAGTAAATATACTGAAGTACTTTAGTGGAATATATTTTTGTCATTTTTGTGTTGTATTTACGTAATGTTTGATCACAACCGTGTACGTTGCTTTTGTAAACTCTATGCAATTTTAATTATTCGTAATTATTATTGTTATACATAATCGTAAAGAATACAACAAGCTATGTGGTTTGCAGGAGGGACTTTTATGCCATTTTAGGCATACCGTCAACTGCCAGTCAACTTGCAATAAAAAAGGCGTACAGAAAGCTGGCGAAAGAATTGCATCCTGATAAAAACAAAGATGATCCAACTGCTTCACAAAAGTTCCAAGACTTGGGTGCAGCCTATGAAGTTCTTTCTGATAACGAGAAGAGAGAAATGTATGATAGGTGTGGAGAGGAATGTTTAAAAAGAGATGGTATGACAAACAATCCTGATCTTTTCTCGAGTTTCTTCGGAGATTTTGGTTTTCATTTTGGTGGGGAATTCCAACAACAACAACAACAACAACAAGAAGTACCAAAAGGTTCTAATATTCTAATGGATTTAATGGTTACTTTAGAAGAGTTATATAGTGGGAGTTTTATAGAGGTAAGATTTCGTATACACATAATCAAAGTAATTGATAGAACATAGTAGTATTCATTTATTTCGGCCTCGTGGCCGAGGAATTTGACTTTGTTTACAATGTTTGCCTTATATCACCCATCCATCCTATGCCATACCCTATACCTTATTATTAGACTGTGGATCTTTATGCAATTATTATGGCTTTTGAAAATTTTCCAGAAAAGCTAGGATGTAAAATTCTACAGAATTTAGTACGATTTTTATTTGTTTCGGTTCTACAAAGGCTACTACCACAGAAAATAAGATTCCATTTTATTCTACTTTCTTAAAATTCGCCTACCAAAATTGAAAATTGCATGAACATCCGCAGTCTACTTATTATCTATAATAGATGCCAATCAATCCTAGTACTACCTTACATCAAATATTGCCTCTTCCTCTCTTTTGGTTATCTTTCCTTCTTCTCTCGATACTCCTAATGCAGTCTACTATTTTTCCCACTCTTTTATCTTGTACTATCTTTCCAATACTTATATTTATTCTCTCTATACCTTCACAGTCCTCTGCCAGATGTTTTAGCTTCCCCAGGTGTCTCTCGCATATCATAGACATTCTCTCTTCCTTCCTTCTCCAATATTTGTTCCCTTCTTCCATATTTCCACATTCATATATTTATATCTATCACAGAACCTGATAGAACTTGAGTATTATGTATTCATTTTCAGATAACTAGAAATAAGCCTGTTATGAAGCCAGCTAAAGGAACTAGAAAATGTAATTGTAGACCAGAATTTGTCACTCGTAATTTAGGAAATGGAAGATATCATATGATACAACAAGATGTATGTTCCGAGTGTCCGAATGTTAAATTTGTCACTGAGGAACGACTGCTTGAAGTTGAAGTAGAACCTGGTATGGTGGATGGGCAAGAAATTAAGTTTACTGCAGAAGGGGAACCCCATGTAGATGGAGAACCTGGGAATTTGATATTGAAAATACGAACACAGCCACATCCAGTATTTGAAAGGATTGGCGATGATCTTTTCACAAATGTTACTATATCTATGCAGGATGCTCTGGTAGGCTTTAAAATGGATCTGAAACATTTGGATGGTCACAAAGTGACTATTCAGAGGGATAAGATTACTAAACCAGGAGCTCGTATTCGGAAGAAAGGAGAAGGAATGCCTAATTACGACAATAACAATGTACATGGTACTTTATGCATTACGTTTGATGTTGCATTCCCTGAAACAGAATTCACGAATACACAAAAAGAGGGTAAGTTTAATTGATTTAAGGGGGTAGACTCGCGTTTCCTGGATTGCAAGGGTACAGGATGCGCCTTCTCTACCCACTTAAGTTGCCTTTTTTGTTTAATGTTACGATACATTGATATTTTATTTCTGTTTCAGAAATAAACAATTTATTCCAACAAGACTCAGTAAATCGAATTTATAACGGGATAAGGGGAATCTAAGAATTTTAAATACAATGTATAGACAAAGTGACATTATAAACTGTGCATATAATTGAAGTGCATGTGATGAAATTGTGTGTTTCTATACCAGGTGGTGTTTCTTGCTTCCTTTGAATATTGTGGTACCAACAGGATTGGTAGCCAAACGTTAAGTTGGTTAAGTTGTATGCAACTAGCATAACATAGTAACCGTTGAGTACATATACTTCCTGTCTCATTATACAAAAGTGGTGACTTTGTTATCAACAATAATTTATACCAACGTCAACAATATGTGAAAACATAATTTAAAATAAGTTATTTTATGTTTAACATGTATGAGTGATGTATAAATGTGTTATAAAAACAGAAATTTTGCATTTAAACAGTGGATTAAGAAATTACGGTTTATTGACCGTGAAACATAATTCCATTGTTTGTAAGAAATAGTACTATTTAGTTATTTAACTGGCATTTAAGATTTTTATTGAAAAAATGTTTACATTAAATTGTACATTTTTCTTAGTTTAAAAGTGTTTCTGTAACACTGCTGTATATGTTTTGTTTACAAGACGTTAGGTACAGTTTTTTCATTCAGTACAACACACTTGTAACTATTTTGTTCTTTTATAAATAACTTTTCTATTGCACTCGTTCAAATCAAAACTTATATAAATTACAGTTTTTATGTAGTGGTCACATTTCTACCTTATTTATATTTGTCAATTTTATAATCATTTTACATTAATGCATATCATTAAATCATTCCAAAATTAAACGCTGATGTTAATCGAACAAAATAAGACTAATTCAAATTGAAAGTAAATGTTCCATAATTCCATTTCCGATCTGCCTTTGTTTTTTTGGTATATAGCACTATATGACATACATACATATAGTATACAGACATACATATAGTATACATACATATATTAATAATTTTGTGTTATTACTATTAGAGCATAAATAGATTACAGTATTTTCAAACTTTTAGACATTTTACTATTAATTCAAAACTGATGGTTGGACATTGTCTCATCGAGTCTTTATTTTTTTACATTTAAATTTACTCAGAATTCATGTAAATATCTGAGACATCTTGTACATGAAAAGTGGCATTAATTTAATACTGCAACATAAAAACATATACTTCTATTTCGATGAATTTAAGAGAAAAATTTTGGTAAAATTGAAAAGAGTTGCAATACAGCAATTTTGCTGTGTGAAACTATACATAAGTTACTGAAAGTTATAATATATGTATAGCAAAATTTTTAAGTAAATGGTTTTTTAATACTATGATATAAACAAATACTATAAGCATTATTTCATTATCACAGCAAGAACATTAAATACATATGTAGACATACTGAATGAGGAAATTCTGTGAATTATAATTATTTATTAACTAAATTTATGCAATATTAGGCTTATGTTGGACCCAGTCCAAACTTTCTTTACATTTACTTAACAAATCCAACGTTATATTTAATTAGTTTTATAATGTAAAAAAAAAGATTATTATATACAGCATGTTATTTGACACTGGACACACAAATCATTCAGAACACAAAATAATTGTAAATGATTTTTTTATACATGAAATTACAGCAGAAATTTCAAGATCAACTTTTCTTTACTGAAATTGTGAAATAAATTTCTATATGTTCATATAATTCTTATTGTACCGAGTAACTTTTGCGCGAAACGTTTCTTAAAACTTTCTGCATATCAAAAATATCCATACTAATGCATGGGAATATACATGTACATATAAATATATATCAGTACATATATGTTATACAAATCGTTATGAATTTTGATGTGTGTAAAGTTTGGAAAAATGTTGTGAATAAAGCTTTGTCAATTTAGCTTATATTGACCCAACAATTTGTTTAAAGAAACAAAGTGGAACTTGAAATTGTCTTTGCAATGTTATGTACAAAGAACTATTTACAATATGTTTGATGTGTGTGTCTCTCTTTATACAAAACAATTTTTATAATAATCATTCATCACGTGTGTGTAGGATATGCTTGCATTATCAGTTGAAAAAAACATACCGTATACAACACGCGAGTTCCAAGTTAGGTGGACATCCCTGCATACGTGTACATGTGTATACATAATACATATAGAGTGTTCGACTACAGGTGATTATCCATTTAGGCGGAATCTCTTTATGTGAAAGTGAACATTGAAAAACCAAAGGTGATGGAATTTAATTTTTGAAAAATGGATGTTTCTGATAACTGTACAGACGGCAATATCTGAGCCTGTTCGTAAAGTAAAATTTGTATGCAACCATATGTTCTACATTAATTTGCAGCATCTCGTTTTAAATGCTTGCCCTGATTTATAATGAATAATACAACGCTCATTTAAAACATATAAGAATTAAAATCAACGTCATCAATATTTCGTTCAAATCATTTTCGATTGTTATTAAATCATAACATTGTTTAGAATGCAATACAAATAAAAATCGATTTTTTTCAATTCTTCTAAATCCTTATCTGATCTAATACTGTCATCCTTCCAAGATTTAATAAATTTTAAATCAGTCGATAGTTCACAATTTATAAAGTAAGGGTCTGTTTCAACCATACTATGCATAGAACTCTTTACAAAAATAATATTATATAGATCGATGGGAAACGAGATATTAACAGCGAAGTTTCAGATTCGCAATTACTTTACAGTTTACAGTTTTTAAAGTAGAAAAAAAATACTACACGTATATACTTATTATATAAATATGCTACAGAATTTTTCTCGAAATTACTAAATCGCAATTGTTCTAACATCACATTTGTCATTGCATTTATCTGTATGTTCTCGTACAGCTTGTATAAGAGGCCTTTTTTATTATACAGGAAACTGTTCAAAATTATCGCCATCTTGCAGAGGTAAAATAGGCAATGTGCGATTTCCGTCAACTAAAATACTGACGATGGTTTACCTCGAGCATGTAACACGCGTTTTCAGCTCCATGTTCCATACGTTGTTAATAATAATTTTAATTAAAAAGTCAGTACAAGTACTACAAGTTAAATTCATTCGAAAACCGTTTCAAAAATAGTACAACAACAAAATGTATTAGTTTACTTAAAAGGAGACTGTTTACTTTTCACTTTTAAAGAAGCCATTGTATCTATTCTATTCAAATTTAAACGTTCGGACTGTAAACGTGTTAACTGAATGGCAATCTAGTCAGAATTTTCGTTTTTAAATCTTTTTTATGAAAATAGCACGCATCGAATATTAAACAATTGTTATCCTAAGGGGTTAGCCAGATTTAGACAGCCGTTATTTCAACCAAGCTCAAGATCGCTTTTCTAAACAATAGAAATAATTACAAATATCGGTGTTTTATTTACACCGTTCAATTCAAACTCTTTTCGCTTCGACAATTGATTCAATTTAAAAAATTCGTTTGGCAGACATATTCCTCAGGCCCCGAAAACCACCCCCTTAAGGGGATGCAGCACCATTTAAACACGAAGAGTGTGAATAATCACACTGTTTAAGAGAATAAATAAAATCATACAGGTGTAAAAACACTGCGTGGACTGAGGTTCGCGTAAAAGTCGTTTAAAAATGTTAAACATTGTTTTTTAATTAATTAAACATGATAAAAATGTTGAACAATACGTATAAGCGTATAACAAAAATACAAAAAGAAGTTGTTTTATGCGTAACAAAGAGTTCCACTCTCTAGTTTAAGAGTTTTGCATTTAAACAATATTCTAACAATTACTTTGTTTAAAATGCTTGCAGATGTGCCCACAATTCGCAGTGCAACAGTGCCACACTCCTTTAGGGCAGTTGTTCTAATCTGGGAAGTTAAAGGAGGACTTTGAAACGTTTGAGCACATAATAAATAGACTGCGGATCTTTAAAAACAATAAAAATATGTTTGCATCTTATGGGCAACTTACATCTTTCTTTTTTCAATTATTTTGAATAGGTCGAAAGTAATCCAGTCAGCCAAATGCTCGGTTTTAGCCGGGCAGCCTGCGTCAGCAGAGATAACGCTTTTTATTGGCAGGGTGTGTCCGGCAGATTCGTCCAGATTCCGAGCATGCTATGCTTCGAGCAGCTTCGAGCGTCGTTCGGGCAGAATAATGCCCGCCATCTGCTCGCTAGGCCGTGCTCGATATCTGCTCGGAGCAGGCTTGGCTGACTGGGAAGTTTCTCTTTAATTCTTTGAACCTTCCTATTCTTTTAAACTGCAATTATATTCATTTTCGTCACAAAATCCGCAGTCTAATACTAAAAACAGACTAGAATCTCGCCGCCCGGTAGGTGAACAAGCAGCCAACCAAGAGGTGACAACGCCGCGAAAATATGAATTTTCCATTCGTTAAGTATGAAATGTCGTGAGTACTCTACATCCTTAAGGTAAGAATATTATCACAGTGTGACTCATCTTATATACAGGGTCTGTCCGGAAAGTAATGCGACCACATTTAAAAAAAAATCTATTGAACATATTAGTACAAACCTTTAAAATTCCTCAAAGTAGGATTCTAGGGCGTCGACACATTTTTTCCAGCGCGATTTCCATGTTTCGTATGCTCCCTGGAAAGCGTTTTCTGGAACCTCTCGTAGTACCTTCGTCGCAGCCTCGTCGAGCACTTCCAACTAAAACTTTTCCGTAGGCTACGGGGAAAACAGTAAACGATACTTTTTAATTGGAAGTGCTCGAAAGACTCAAACAAAGGGTCAACCGCGTCAGAAAAAAGATTTCCCAACTGGGTGCTCCACCACGACAACGCCCCCAGCCACACCTGGCTCAACCCCCGTACAGTCCTCACTTGTCTCCCGCCGACTTCTTCCAAAAATTAAAAATGTGCTAAAAGGATGCCGACGAGGGTACTACGAGTGGTTCCAGAAAACGCCTTCCAGGGAGCAAACGAAGCATGGAAATCGCGCTGGAAGAGATGTGTCGACGCCCAAGGGTCCTACTTTGAAGAATTTAGAGGTTTGCGCTCATATGTTCAATAGATTGTTTTAAAAAAATGTGGTCGCATCACTTTCCGGACAGACCCTGTACATTTCACTGCGACAATGCTATCCGAAGATATTAGAGCCGCGGGCAAAGCAACCACAGAAGGCGACGAAACACGTAGACCCTACAGGCAATAACAATACAGCCTCATATTGAACTCGTCGACGCAAGCGCTTTGTTTGCCGTATGCGTTTAACCTACTAACAGACCCGACCAATTTGTTGCTACTATTCTTGCCCCTGTCCCGCACCGTCCCTTCGAATATCGCGTCGCCGGGTTCCGTCTGAATCGTTATCGTATAGTCGATAAGATCGGACTTATCACTTTTGTCTTTCCACGCTTTCGCGGCCCTTATCTCTTTCAGCTTGAGAGTCGCGCATTGCACGAATTTCTTCAGCATCTGGTTCAGCTCTGCGACGAGGAAGAGAGCTTTGTCTCGAAGCCTCTTGTCGTCTAAAGGTACATCGTTGCTGCTGTGACACATGCACCAATGGCTAGCTATGCCCGCCATAGTGCATGTTCGGTAATCAGGTATCGGTAGGAACCAGCTAATCCCGCGAGGCAAGCGTTCTATCGACGACAGTACTCTGAAACGGTCTTTCAGGGTAGGCTCCTCCACGTTCTTCAGCTGTAGCAGGTCCATCAACGTCTCGTGCAAGTCGAAAGCCGTCGTCAGACTGCGGGTATTCTTGCGTAGGTTGGCCCAGGCTATCTGATATTTATCCTTCCACCAAGGGGGCAACACGATGAACACAAACGGAAGACTATCCTCCATCCTGCCCTGGTACGTCTCGCGAAACTCGCCCCATCTCATCCCGTGGTCGCTCATTACTATCAGCGCCGTGTGGTTAAGTAACTGTTCCTTGGACAAGTACGAGATGAAGTCGTGATAGGAGTCGTCGCCTAATTGCGGGTAATTGAAGAAATCGTGGGTCAGACTGGCCTCCCAGAATAAACCGAAGTAGGGGTCTCCGGCGAATTGCGTGGCAGTTTTTCGGCTGTAGTGCAGCAAGTTGTCGAACGTCTTTCTGGTCCCCACGCATAGATTCGCGTTCAGCTTGTGCGTGTTACCGATGTCTTTCTCCGAAGCGATGCAGAACGGCCTCCAATAGTAATCGGTCGGCTGCACTCGGAACCCCGGCTTTAAGTAATTGAACGTGGTCATGCCGCAAGCATCCTCGCCGAAAATGGTGCGGTAGCCGGCCGCGCTGAAGTTCTTCCAGATGAACGGGCACTCGTCGAACGTCTTGTCTTTCGTTTGCCAGCAGCGATCGTGCAGCTCTTTATCTGATAGACCGCTTAGAACAGGTACTAGGTTTGGATACGTGTTGTCGGCTACCTTCGTGTAGCCCAACATCTCGACCGCTCCGAGCTTCTCCAAAGCACCGACGGTCTTTGGCATCATCCTATGGAAATTGATCCTAGAGACCGAGTCCAGACCGATCATCAACACGCTGAGGTATTCGGATTTCGCGTTAACGGCTCTCGAGCCCTCGTATTTCTTTTCTATCGATCGGTAACGGGGCAAGAACGCGTGGTAGTCCTTATGTATCGTCTCCTTGTTCCGGGAACATTCGATCTTGACGAACTCGGCCCTGACGGTCGACGAATTCTGGAAGGTGAAACACTCGTTGCTGAATCTGCAAGTGAAAATAGTTTTACATGCTTCGCTTCATAGAATAAGCCAAACTTTCGCTGAGCGGGTACCGAGCCACGAGTGCACAAGCTTCGTTCGGAAAGTATCCGACTTTGTCACGAAAGTATCACATGCGGCGATATACGAACGAAACTTGGTCGCGAGCTAAGGCCGCGCTCACAGTAGCTCCGATATCGGCCGATTTGGCTGACGTCCGACGCATCTGTCTCTTTTTTCGAATGTGGGCAGTGTCGCCAGACGAGCTCCAAACGGAGCTTACACATTCCCCTCTTTTTCCCCTTCCACTATCCCATTCCAGCACCATGCGCACACCTACAGTGTGTCCCAAAACTCCTTCAAGTCAAGAAACGACATTTTCCTTTGCAAAAATTACCGCCGCGGCTTTGTTTAGGAGTTATTAACGAAAAACACGGACCAATGAGAGCGCGACTTGGCACAGTCGGCCAATAGACAGTTGGCCCGCCGGGCCGACAGTGCCAGCTCGCGTCTAGGTCGCGCTCCGATTGGTGAGATTGGTCTGTGTTTTTCGCCAATAACTCCTAAACGAAGCCGCTGCGGCCTTTCTGGCAAAGGAAAATGTCGCTTCAAATGACCTAAGGAACCTCCCATTTCCCGGACTTGAAGGAGTTTTGGGACACCCTGTATAGACCACGGTGCCCGTGCCATAGACTGGACTGGTCATCAGAGAGGGGGCAGTGCCGGATTAAGCAAGCGCGGGGCCCGTAGCAAATGTTATGGCGGGGCCCAAGGCTTTGAATCAGGGCCGCTCGTGTGTAAATGTAGCGCACCTTTGCGGCAGCCACAATGAATGAGCTTTTTTTAGGAAAACTATCTGTGCCCCCTGGCATAGACAGGCGCTCATGCATCGGCCACTGTTTGTATGGCGCGGGGCCCCCAGAAGCGCGGGGCCGTAGCATTTGCTACTCCTGCTACGGGGCTTAATTCGGCCCTGAGAGGGGGTACTTGTATTCCCCTCGATTTTCTCGACCTGGCGACACTGAACGTGGAAAAAAGAGACACAACGTCGGATATCGGCCGAATCGCCCGACATCGGAGCCATCGGAGCCACTGTGAGCGCGGCCTAAAGGTCGATTTATACACGTACGATCCGATCGTCCGAGAAAATATTCTAACCCAGGTTTAAGTGACACCGTCCACAACCGAGAAAGTCTGAGCGTCTTCGTTCCGATACTTTTCTTCGAGACTGAGTGCATAGACATTGCAATCTCCTGAGGTGTAGAGGGGAGTAAAAGGTTCTCAGAACCCCTGGGGTTAGGGTAGCAAATGACACGGTCTTCGGCACTTGGCCTTTGTTCGAGCATCTCGACCCTTCTCAAGTTGCCTAAAACTTCGGATCGTACGTGTATGAGGCCCCAAAAACAGCGCACGATTTCTCGGACACGTGTATGAATCGACCTTAACTCGTCTGTGGCCATCGTGTGATGACGGTATCGCATCGCGAGTTAACGCGCCCGTGGCATAGCGCAAGCGACATCACGTCGCGAGTTAACACGTTCGTGGGAGCGAAGCGGTTAATATAAACACGCGTTGTTTACGGTAGTTAAAAATCGGATACTTTCCAGACAGGCTTCGCATATCATTTCGCTGCGATGCACATTGAAATTTCATCGCAGGGTTGAACTATCCCTTCCACGGGATACCTTTACAATAGCTTTCCGTTGGAATTTGTGAAGCCCCGATTGCTTCGAAAACGTTATGTACACTGTTACAAGTAAAAACGATGAGTCTTACTGACGTAACAATATTATCCTCGTCTTTCATTCGCCAGAACGGTCGCCAACAGCAGTTAACGTCCTCGGATTCGTTGTAAAAATGTTGCACCGCCATTGGGTTTATGTACACCGCTGTGTTGTTGGAATCGACGAGCGGCAGATGAGTCCCGTGTTCGCAGGTGATCGGCTTCTCTTTGTGAATGAATCGCGTGATGGCCGGATCGAAAGGGTCCATCGCTGGAAGTCGACAACCCTGGTTATGGATTACGAAGCCGGAATTGGACACGGGCGTGAAGAACGTCTTCACTTCCACGTAGTTATCTGAAAAAGTAAAACGAGCATGAGCAAATGCAACGTAGGATTCCCAGTCAATCACACTTTACGAGTAAAAGATGGTCATTTTGGTGCAGAGACATACTTGGAACGGGATTTGGTCCTTATTTGCTCCGAGTCTGCAGACCAAAACCCGCCGTCAAATACCGAGCCTAATGCGGTAACAAATGGATCAGAATTTGGCGACTTTGAAACACTTAAAACAGTAGGGAGTTGTTGGCGACAAACTTGAAAAATAATTTGGAGTGCAAATGTGTCAACAACCAAATATGCTCATTTTAATCAGAAAAATGGTGCAAAAGTTTCATGATAAGGAAATTAAACTGTAGCCATCTATACAGGGTGTCCCAAAATTCCTTCAACAGCCGGAAATGGGAGGTTCCTAAGATCATTTGAAGCAACATTTTCCTTTGCAAAAATGTTATCCGCGGTTTTGTTTAGGAGTTATTAACGAAAACTACAGACCAATCAAAGCGCGACCTAGACGCGAGTTGGGACTGTCGGCCCGGCGCGCCAACTGTCTATTGGCCGACTGTGCCAACTCGCGTCTAGGTCGCGCTCTGATTGGTCTGTATTTTTCGTTAATAACTCCTAAACAAAGCCGCGGATAACATTTTTGCAAAGGAAAATGTTGCTTCAAATGATCTTAGGAACCTCCCATTTCCAGCTGTTGAAGGAATTTTGGGACATCCTGTATAAGAGCAATCATTATAAAAATGTATATACATACCTTGCGAAGAGATATTGAGAATAGTTCCGAAGTGTACGGCCGAGAATTGATCCGTGGTGTAGGTGTTTATGATGACTAAAGATGTCAGCAGGAAAATTAGTATAGCTATCAACCATCTTCGCAGTCGCAGTCGACTCTTGTAAACCTTACTGTCAAACTCGAAATTGAAAAGGTTCCGCTCACTATCTCGCACCCTGTCGCCGCCGCGTAACAGTACCTAAGCACAAAATATTGTTTCTGTAAATTTCATTGCTTCAATAATACATATACCGGATGTTCTCGCTATCTCTAGCCAGCGCGATTATTTCTTGTAGATAGTAAATATTAGAAAGAAATGAGTGAGGAAAAAGTAGTACTGTTTGTTATGCGCGACACAATGGCGTATGTAATTTTTTTGTGTTTATGCTATTTTGTTAGATCGGTTCAACTTTTTTTATAAAATTTTTTTATTTCACACTTTTTAGTGGAACGAGCAGAATTTGTAGAATACCGTAGGTTGATTTTTCGGTCTTATTGGTTATTTGCAAGAAAACCGGAAAGAATGAAAAAATGCAAAAGTTTTCAAGGGACCAATCGGGAGGCATACTCTACAAGATGCAAAAGGTTTCGTTCCGATTGGTCCATCCATCTCGGCGGAATCGGTGAACAATAGTGAACACACATAGAAAAAAAAGCGAAAAAAAGGAGCATACAGATCGAATTGAGTAACCTCCCCCTTTTTCGAAGTCGGTTAAAAATAGTATAAACACAAAAAAATTGCAGACTCCATTGTGTTGCGCTTATTTATATAAACAATACTACTTTTTCCTCTTTCATTTATTCTAATATTTACTATTTACAAGAAAAACGCTGGCTAGTGATAGCACGAACACACTGTGTACTATTACAATAAAATTATGTCAAACATAATCGTTAGTTAGTAGACATTGTAATTGGTTACAACTTACATATAAATGTATGTACGGCATATAGGTTTTTAAAAAATCTACTTGAATGATTTACAGACTGTAATGAAGGATGTTATTGACTCAGTTGTATAAAGATTGCTAGTGATAATACATACTGAGGAAAATGTTCGCGGTGCAGAGATAATTTGATAAGTAGCTGATAAATATTTTAGTAGACTTATCAAGATTTATAACAATCAAATCTCCAGTTTCAGAGCGATTGCTGATATGTTAGGAATATCGAAATCATTTGCTGAGAACTTTAACTAATACTAACTTACATTTTAGTAGTATATTTTCTTTGGTTATTTTTCGCATACAATTACAAATAGAATAATATTTGGATTTTATACTAAAAGTAGACTACTTCATACTAATATTTTATACTAATACGTAAACAAAACCAAATGAAAAGTGTAGACACATCTTGTCCATTGAAATTATTACGAAAAGAAATAAATGTCCATGTCAAAAATCCACGGTCTAGTTATACATATTTGTATATATGTGTGAGAAGATGATACACATGCGTACGTATGTATATTGAAACGCATCTTCACCTTTTGATTTGCTCTTGTTCAACGAAAAGAAAACATTTTTTATCAATTATTTATTAAGAATTAAAGAAAATTCTGCTATTGTGCATTACGAGTAGACAGCGGATTTTATGGCAAAAAGGAGTAGGTGTAATTTAAAGCAGTAAAAACATTAGAAGAATTTAAAAGTACAGTTATTAGGTGAAGTAAAACGCTCAGAACTTTTTACTTCACCTAATATTATTTTCAACCTATTAAACATATTAAGAAAGGAAACAAATTCCTATTTCATTCCAGTTTGCTGCAATTCATGTAGAAAATTTTTATTTCGCATAAACATCCGCTGTATAATTATAAGTTGCTGTAATCTATCTATACTCAAAACGCAATCGACGGAAGCTTTGTGGCAAACGGCCGGAAACGGACGAAATTGATTAACGGGTGAGGTGTTATTTATCACCGCGATAACGCCAAACTTCTTTTAGATACGGTTAAAGAATTTTAGATATAGTTAAAATTTAACGAACTATTGACTGCCACTTTATTAACGAACCAAAAATAGATTGCGAAAAAGTGTTAGAATGAATTGGCTGTATTGTATATATTAGGTGTACAAATTAATCTGAAGTCGAATTAATTGATTATTTACAAACAATCAAAATACATTCCACTGTCTAGAAGAATTTCCACTTTTTTTGTAGTATATTCACTACAGATTACAATAATAAATCAATCTTCAATGCGGTGTCCCACGTTTGGTCGGAAAAAAACTGGGACACCCTGTATATATATTTATTAGACTCTGTTCAGAATCTTCATCACGAGTCTGACACGATATTTTATAGGGCAAGAGGTTAAAGTGTAAATATTAATAACTATTTGTGGATTTAGATGAAATTTTACTGTCTCACTACATTTCTATTTACCATTTCCATAGGGATGAATATTAAATATAAACATAATATTATTATTAATACTGCGTATAAATACATTTTGAAAGTCCACTGAAGGGTTACAATAACAGCTAATCAATATGTACGTTTTTCGTGAAATTTTATATGGTTTATTATCTAAATTTTAGAAAAATTGTGCACCTTAATTTTCGTAATACACCCGAGTATCTTTTTACACAGTATTTTTGTGTGTTTCGCGATTCACATTTAGACGGTTTTATTTAACACGCTTTACTGATTATTACACGATTTTCTCATACGTTTTATTCACACTTGAAGCGATGATAAATAAATAAACATTCGAAGTAACGATACATAAAAAGTCGAGTTTAGAGTTTTATTATTACTTTTTTTACTACTTTTACACTTCAGAAGTTATTAATATATTATTATTCTACCTGCTGATTCTTGTGATATTAATATTATTTTATTTCCTGTGATATTAATGTCTACAATAGGAAACATGCTAGACAATATACAATAGAACCAATCTATTTTCAACCTTAAAATATATTCTAATTTTCTTGCTATGCAGAGAGGGAGGGAGGGAGAGAGAACTGCATCTTTCTGTTCAAATATAATGTGTCCATCGATTATTTTACTGACATACTTCTGAATTTTCTTTCGAAGTAATTGCAAAGAACTGGTACTTCCGACACGAATGTCAGTGAATTTAACTTCAGACTTTCGTGTTAACTAATCCTGCTCTTGTCATTACAGAGCTTCCGTGATACATACTGCAAATAACCGCCCCATTTTCATCAGTAAGCGATAACGATTTTCAGTATCAAGCGCACTTTAGTGATTGGAAGAAAGGGTGTCCTAAAAGAGCCTAATGTCTTCTAATACCATTTTTACGATCTTCGAAAAGTTGGAAGAATTTTACGTCGCTGTTCGTACAGTGAAAATATCGTAACAATGAAACGAATGTGTATTGAAAATACATTTAAAATTCATTAGAGAACTATACTAATAGAATGACTATGTTACAGCATTCCAAAATTACTGCTTATACCTTCAGGATATTATTGGCGCATTTACATGAAGAGTTACGTGTAAAAATCATGTAATATTTTATTATTAGTAAATACTTTTGTTCCGTTCGATTAGATCGTCTGGGGTACGATTTCTGGCCATGGTGTTTTGATTCTATTTTCTTCTAAAATAAAAATTTCCTATAGTATACATTCACTTTGTGAGAACGATAATAATGATTTCATGGTACAAGTATAGCTAGACCCGTTTAAATTCCTACGTATCAACTATTTGTTGTATATATTTTTAACCCACTTCTTTGAGATTGATTGCAACTTTGTTATTGGACTTGATAATATAAATAGATATCTAGAAAAAAATAAATAGAAGAGTGTTTATATTTGTATGAAAGTAAATAATTATTTCAAATTAATCAATGTGTGTTTAGAAAATACTCTCCGAAAATATTTTTCAACATTGGAGCTATTTGTTTTATTCGTTCTATCTGGTGACACGAAGAAAAGTATGTCGCATTCCGTTTAAATAATCGAAGACGCTATTATGTTATCTATAAAATTCAGTACGGCTGTCTTCTTTTCAATTGTTTTCGTACACTTACCATTTGCTGGGAAAATGCTGGTCAGTGACTTTCGGGACACCCCGTGTATAGTATCGCGAGGGAACTGTGATCTAGGTAACAGTATACGCTCGGCAACTCCCCTTTAAATTTGACACTATCAGCATGATCGCGCATGTATCACAATTTGTTTTCACTTGAAGTCGAAGATCAATAATTTGACAACTCGGAACACTCAATGTACAATGTACTCGGAACACTTCGAATCAGGTTTTTCACCGATGTCACGGATTGCACGAGGTTTCGAGTATGATCTGCTGAACTAGTTGCTGCGATAGTATATACATGTCACACATACATACACAAATAAGTATGTCAATGTCAATTACTTTTATTTATGGATTGCAATCTCACCGATATCTTACTTCGATCGTAAAAATTATCAATTACGTTTATTGGTTATTGGTACACGTTTACTGGTTGTGGTAAAGGATTATTCTGTGATATGTTAAACAAACTTTACAATCTATATTACAAAATTCGTATTACGCTCAGGTAGATAGCTTTGATAATTTAAAAGCGCGGAATGAAGATACGATTATCACTGTAAACCATTTCCGACTTAGTAATAATACTTTCCAAAGTATACATAGAATATATGTTTCATTTTAAATTGTATTATGTAATTCTTTTTATAACATATATGTTACTAACGTCTAAAATAAAAAGCAAACTAATTTCAATAACAAGAGATGTATTATACACTCGTAATTGAAAAAGCATTTGGAAAATACCAATTGAATTTGTTGAATTTATAGTATTGCTTACGCAACAAATGAAAATATTAAATAGAACGAACGCGAAAAAAGCATATGTTACTATCTAATTACGCTCAAAACAGAAAAACTCGAAATAATTTCAATAAGAAATTGTCTGCTCGGAATTGCAAAGATATTTCAAAATAGTTGTAGTTGTATGATAAATCCATTTCGAGTCTTTTTTTTATAGTCTTCCGATTCGTCCAATGAGCGTAAGGGACAAATAAAAACATTATCACTCCAAGCACGAAAGCATTAGTACACTGAACGCACATAATCTTGCTCGAATATTCCGAAAATATGTCTTTTCATCTTACCAATATGTTACGAAGTAATTCTTTCATCGTGCAAACGTAGGTATGTCACAATCTAATAACAAATTAAAGTATATAGTAAAATAATTTAAATAACAAATAGCAGTTAATAATTCTCAAATAAAAAGTACAAAGAATACTAATTGCAAGCTAATTTTGGTGACGTTTCTTGTTGACGTGGCGCACCTCTGACTTCGAATACAGCGACACGATAATTGTGTCATATTTTTTCGCAGTTTTCCCCTTAAATTTATAAATTCGTTGTTGTTCCGTCCTCTACTTTACACACGTAGCCAGTGAACGTCAGTTCGCATGCTAAGAAATACGATAACGACTCACCTCTGCCTTGGAGTAATTATCACACATGCCAGCGAGATCTGTCTCATTGACTGATACCTAGTGATTGAAAGATCTGGCGAACGTAAGTATGAGCATTCCCCGTGAAGTCTTGACACGATCAGACCGTTCCCAGTTGTTATCAGCAGCTGGTGTTGCTAAACCGTGTGGGAGGAGGTTCTATTGTCCGACATCCCCTTGCAAAGATAACCACGGACGTTCTTAGCTTTCCGATGTCCCTGTTCGATTCTATCCTCTTCGTTCTCGTGATCAGCCCTCGTCGAAGCTGCTCCGAATCGAACAGTAAAAACGTTTCGACGCATAATTACCACGTTCTCAAATTCGCCGAATGGAGTTGCGTACCGCGAACAATTTTCAGTGATAGGCTTGCCACATTGTTAGGTTCGTCAGCTCGACGAAGAACCAAACTGGAGGTCGTTCTTCTTCGAAGTTCCACGAAGAGTTTCGCCTTTGCGAGGCTGTGCGCGCCATGTAAGCCCCGCGACTTTTGCTTTTCGAATGAGCTTTTGGTTAATATCGAGATCGATATGTCTTCGATTAGATACGTGGCATCGCATCTACCGCGCTGTACGCATCATTTTTCTGGCGCACCCCGTTGCATCGCCGCACGAGGCAAATCGGTTTTCGAGTGTGCTCGGTATGCTTTCTATCGAATCCATCCAGAGGTGGCCTATTTACCGGCGGAACTGGGCGACGGGGGTTTTCCAATTTGCAACGCTGCAGCCTTGTGTATAGTTCGATTCGACACCCTCTATTGTCAGGAAGGCCGCGATTCCACGCGGTTCGATGCAGTTACACCATTCGCCCGATGCATTTTACTAGAAAAATAACCGGAGCAGAGTTGCTGCTGCGGCTACGATTAGGCTCGTTGCTCGAACTTGGCATCCCATTTCCGTGTCGTCGAAACAGGTCAGATTTGACGCACTCCCGCGTCATCAGTTCCGTTATTGGGCTATCGCACGTAACGCGGCACCGTTACGAAGGGTTGCGGCCACACCGGGAAGGGCGCATCGGACTTTCTTCGATGCGGTGTTCGCGAGAAAGATCGAGATTTAGCGCGAACCGATTCGGCGCGTCGATACACGAAAGGGTAAACAGACGGGCGACCACCGATAAGCCTAACAAACATTCACGACGTCACTATGTCACACATTTCTGAACACTGTGTCTCCTGTTCCGTCGTCGGCGAGGCCGTTCACGGCTAGCTCGTTCCGCGGTATCTGCTCGCAGATATTCGAACGACGACGCGGCCAATTCAATGCTCGCCGGTGATGAGATAATGATGGACCATCCGGTCGTATTTGGACCAGTTCAAGCGTCAAGTCAACAGCTCGAAAGATCCAGCCCCGGGCGAAAGCGACGTGTTCCTCTCAGGACGTGTACAGGACTCCGTTCCTCATGGTTTCCGCGTAGCCACGTGGGGACCGGACATTTCCGATCCCCGGAAGACGTTTGAGGCGTTGCCGTAGCCGGGATTCAAGTGAAATGCATACATGCCTCCGTTGGCAGCGAGGAAACGAGAGGAGAGACGAGAATCTGGTCGATAGGCGTGCGCTCGCGCACCTCCACGACGTGTCGGGGGAGTTAAGTGCAATTGGCGTTTTCCTCTCGGCGTGGTCCAGAAGCGAAACACAAACTCTCTATCGGCGATCAGGTGCCCACAAAACTGACCCTTGATTTTCTCACGAAACCAGTATTTCCTACCTTACGCTTTAGAGAATATACATATATAAGATACCACGTATGAACATGTAGAATCACGGTGCGATCAATTTCACCGAAAACCTACGCGAAAAGTTGTTCATGGAGACTAGCTAAAGTTATCAGCTGCGTTCTCGTTGTGGCGCAAAAGTGAAACACAAAATATGAAATTGTTTCATGCTTCGGTTGCGAAAACAGTATTTGTTAACCTACGCCTACGCTTTAGAGCAGAGCCGGGAAACTTCTCCCGCGCTGTCGTTGTGCGACATCTTAATTTTCTGGTCTCCTACTCTTCAGCACCTTTCTTGACGCCCCTCTACTGACTTTGTTCCGATCAAGCTGACAAGGAGAACCCCCGCTCTGTCCCTCACGGATTTAGTTCAGACTTTACAGAGTTATAGATCTCGTTCCCCTGATTACGAAAATACCCCGTATTTTCGAGATATTAGGTGAAGTAAAAAGTTCTGAGCGTTTTTCGCTTATATAAATACAGAACTTTTTACTTCACCTAATATTTGCAATTAAAGTTTCATAACCGTAAAATATCAGTTTAGTTCAGATTTTTACCAAGCAGTGGTGTGGCGTAACAGCAGCGAGCTGAACTGATACGCCGCAGGCCCGGGTTCGAATCCCTTCGTGGTAAATTATTTTTTATTGCTTTTTTTCCATGGAAAATGCATTTTCAATGTTAAATAAATTTTAAATGAAATATTTTTATTCGCTAAGAGACTAATTGAAAATGATACTTATTATTTTATAGAAGAAATACTAGATCTGTTACTGCTGTCTGTTTTGTATTGACTGGCTGCTGCTGGAGCCCACTGTTGCAAATCCCGTGTGGTTACTTGTTGAAAGTTTGCACGTGCCTCTTTGAATCTGTCATATGTCCACTGATTAATGGCATTGTACTTTCTTTTAACTCAATACTGTCGTAGAAGTATCAAACGGGTATCGATACTTACGTAGAGGCATCAAACGGGTATCGATAGTTACGTAGAGGCATCAAATGGGTATCGATACTTTTGTAGAAGTATCAAACGGGTATCAACTCATGAAGTACGTATCGATGCTTCCCATTGAGTACTTTGGTATCGAATTGATTGAATATCATCAATAGTATCGGTATCGGTCCGATCACTACGCGTAACACATTAGTGCGATCTTTTGTAAAAATCATACCTTCTTGTAAGAGATTTTAAAGAGTGGCGAAATAAAGAGACATTGTCAATACACTGTCGACACCGTCAGGTAGTTGTTTTACAAACGGGTCAACATACATATGTATGTCGAGGATCTATTCACGAAACTACATATTTACTGGGTTCCCGGATACACGGGATATATGAAGCAAACAGACTTAAGACCATTGCTGATATCTGTATGAAATAGCGCCATATATCTTGTCAAAAGTATAAAGTATAAGGTATCGGAGATATATACGACGTCGGTTTCATAAAAAAGAGCAAAATCAACAAATTGCAACTGTGTGTTGCGAAAGGCTATATAAATTAGTCGTGAGAATAATAGGTTCAAGTCAGTTTTACAGATAAATGTATCTGTACGATAGAAAGTAGACGCGTGTTGCTTGAGAATGCAGTGTTCTTAAACCTATTTTAAGCTATACTTTAAACTTTAAACCACACCTTATGATCAAAAGGCGGTCATTTTGGTACCAAGACACGCTTGGAACAGGATTTGGTCCTTATTTGCTTTGAATCTGCAACACAAAACCTGTCGTCAGAAGGTTCGGTATTTGGCTACAAAGTTTGGTGCCAAAATTCCATGCCAAACGCAGGCCAAATTCAGACCAAACCTTGGCCTGCGATAATCACGATGAGACACAACTAACATAATAATATAAACGTGATACTGTGAAAACTTCAATATAAAATCGGCAATTTTATGCTTCCGAATTTTGTTTAAAATCGATTTTGCAACTAAAAATTCTAAAATAATTCACTGTCATGTCTGCTATTAGGTAGAATGTTCATGAATTTTTTTGTAATTGTTTGTTGAGCAGAACAGAAGAAATAGAGCATAATTCATTAAACCGTGCTCACCCTATATAACTACCCTTGTGGTAGGGATACCGACCTGAAACTTGTCACGGAGGGTTTTTTGGGAGCTCTATCGAATGGTCGATCCAAAAATCAATTTGGTTTGGAGGGATTATTCAGGATCTTATTCGGATATACTTATTGGAAATAGTTGTTATTGCATAACTATTTTCAATAAGGGTTACAGAAATTCTGAATCTACATTACTCAACATTATATCGATTTTACTATCGTTTCGGAGCGAGCCGTTCGCTTCGACGAGAGAAAGCTCTCTTCGTGCGAGCTGCTCGCTCTGAGCTTGAGCTAAGCTCAGTTCGCATTATGCGAGTTAGAGAGGATACGTTTAAGTTTGTGCTTAGATATTGTGCAAGATTTCTCGCGGATGCGCGGCAATTTTAGCCTCAGTAAAGTAAAATTCTCGATAAAATTGGGTACCTTGATCACCCCGTAAAATTTTTAGAAATTGTTACGATTTGATTGTGAGAAATGAATGTATAACATGTATACTGCTTCGGTATACTGCTGCTCCCACACAAAATCCTAGCCTGGATCAGATCCCACAACCACAGTAGAGCGGATTTCCCGCTCCTACTCTTAGCCTGGATTTCACATCCACAGCAGAGAGGGCGCCACAGACTTAAGGCTGATTGGTCTACTCCTATACCTCGTCTGTGCTAATATCACGAAAAGTCTTACAGGAGATTGAGCCACCGACGAGATACTACCACAGACGAGGTGTAAGACTAGACCAATCACTATATGGGATTTTGTGTCTCACACAATAACTGGCTTCTTACGCTCTCTACGCTGACGAATGATAAATGTTGGAACTAGATCCACGAAAGCGATCAAATATGATCAAATACAAATAGCTATGTTTAGCCTGGAACAGTTCCTACATCATCTTTAGCATGGAACAGAACCTACATCATCTTTAGCGTGGAACAGAACCTTCTCCTTTTTTTTTTAAACCGAATATATCAAGTAGAAAAGTATGTCTGTATATTCCGACCGATTACCGAGCAGAGCCGCTAGATGGTGGCACGGACACAAGGATATTGATTAAAAAAAAACAAAAATCGCTAACATAGAGAAAATAACTCAGAAAATTGCGTATAAGCGAGTTTTTTCGAAATTGCCCACTGTGCGTCGCCCGTGGTTGCGAGGGTGTGCCGCAGGCACGCCACGAGCAGCTAGTATTTTATAGAGATGGGAAAAAATGTCCACACACAGGTCGATCAGAGGGATGTTGGAAGGCTACACCTCCTCGACCCGGCTGCACGTCTAACTCCCCGAGATGTTTCTGGTTCTCGAGCCACCTCAAGCCTATGCATTCGTACCTACTTCATCGTATTCCTGCCAGGAACCTTCTTCTCATGTCACCACGATAATCATCTTTATTATTGTATTGTATATTGTAATGTTATGTACAGTGAAAAATAAAGAATGTTAGTTGCAACAATTACTGTGTTCTTTTCTCTGAACCCTGCACATGAATATTCGATAATAGAATTAGATTAACATCTTCGAAAACTCTGGATACACAAACCAAGATTCGATATTCGAAAAAGTTTCGGCCGCCTTACTTGTTGTTGAGTAGCACTACTCAAATTCGTGCCACCTCCTTGCACATCATGTTCTCCTAATACAAATTCAATTTCCGAGATTTTCGAAAATTTTCGACCGTCTGACTTGTCGCTGAGTTGTACTACTAAAATTCGTGCCACCTCTTTCAATATCATGTTCTCCTAATACAAATTCAATTTCCGAGATTTTCGAAAATTTTCACCAATTTACGACCGTCTGACTCGTCGCTGAGTTGTACTACTGAATTTCGTGCCACCCCCTTCAATAGCATGTGCTCCCAATACAAATGAGAGGTGGCACGAAATTCAGTAGTACAACTCAGCGACAAGTCAGACGGTCGAAAAGTGCCAAAAATTTTCGAAAATCTCGGAAATGGAATTTGTATTAGGAGAACATGATATCGAAAGAGGTGGCACGAATTTCAGTAGTACAACTCAGCGATAAGTCAGACGCTGGTATCTTTTGTTTTTCATAGTTTCGGTATTTTTGCAATTCGTATAATCTTGCAAGTAGTATAACTCTACGACAAGTCAGGTCGAAAAATTTTTTCGAAAACCTTGAAAATGGACTTTTGTAGTCGGCGAATATGATAGCGAAGGAGGTGTCACGAAAATTCAGTAGTACAAGTCAATGTCAAGGGAAAAATGTGATTGATTTCAAATCAGTGAACTGTACCATTCTCATAATAATTGTTTATTGTTGAAGTGATATAGATATAATGATCCGTAATGTAATTTAACTACAATGATGGGTTTCGCAACTAGCAGAGTTGTGTTTATACATGGATTATACAATATGTACAGAAAAGCAATACTTCGTTTTGGACAATTTCACAGAATTTGCAATCGAGGATTAGCTGCCGGGCTTTTTCGTCGTCGTCGTCGTCCTCCCCCTCCCCACGTTCCATCTTTGAAAAAACAATGTTGTGCAAGCACGTGGCACCTGCACTTCAAACGCGTGAACGTTTATTCCACTTATCTTACGAAACATTTTAGTAATACACTAATGATTTACATGGGCGTCTCTAACCGATTTCATTTCCACTTATCACGCGTCCCTTATTTACAGTAGCATTATGTATATATTTATATCGTCCGTCTTCCTCGACGAAGAACCATCCGGTTCTGATCGACAAGAATCTTTTTTGATTTTCCTCCTATAACTACATTCATTATCTTGGAGTTTTTTTTTGTTATTTATTTAAATACGGTTGCATTGGATGCATTTTCCCTCTTTCCGTTTCTCTCCGCGTTAGAAATCATATCGAATTCTTTCCACACTTTTAATACGGCTGCAACTGTTTCAACTTGTCTAACTGTTCACGATATATTTGCTTTCAGCTAGCTATTTATATAAATTGAAAATATAAGTGTCCGGGGGACACGTCGTCGATATGCTTTTTGATTCGTGATCATTCAATAAAGAAAAGTGAATCATTTATTCGAATCATTATTTAAAATTTTGCTTTTCCAGTACAGTAGAACCTCGCTCGTTGCACGAAACGGGACCGGAAATGCGTGCAGAACTGGAGATTGTGCAAGAGGCAGCCAATCATAGTGATTCGTAGCGTGGATTCTTTGTTGTTTCTGCGCAACCATCGCAATCCCCACTGCGAGTCCCAGAACTTCTAACAACTCGTAGTGGGGGTGGCTAGTATGCAACGAACGGGGACTCCATGCAATAACTGAGGTTGCAACGCGAGAGGTTTTACTGTTGTACACTAACGTGTCGCGCGTCAGAATGTTTAAAATCTCGAAGTTAATGTACAAGTTTTTCTGGGCAGCTTTTAACTAAAATTATTAACGATAACCGTCTACTTATGTTGTGAACTTGTATATGTTATTTTTATTTCGTGAATCGTAATTCGTTTAAATTTATTCTTCGCCGTTGTTTAAATAAATAATGCCTTGATTCAAGTTTACACAAAAAAAGTATTAACTGTTTGAAACGTTTGTAAAAACTAGTTGTTGTAACGCTTGCAACAAACGTGATTTTCCATAGCCTCATTATTTAGTTGCTAAGATTCGTCAAATTTATACTGTAAAATAGTCCTTGCTCCAACAGAGGGACCATCCTCTTTCGGATCTGATCGAAAATTTAGTTAAACTAGAGAGGCTCACGAGTTATCATTGACGTCGAGACACCGTGGCTTCGGACTTTCTTGTTCGTGTCGCGCGCAATAAATCATCCAATCGACGGAGTTCTTAAAACGTTACTTCTATGCTAATTAAAAATCAGATAAATTACATAAAGTGTCTACTGGACATACGTATGGTCGCTACCATTACTTTTTACAGGTTTATACACGCATACCGCTCCGCTTAGTTTCTTTATCGCCTTTGCATTTCACGGTTTAACGCGAGAACATACAGGAAGCCGTTACACACAAGTATGGATCCGTGCGATCGATCGCATCGTGAACGATGTTTGCACGTTTACAACATTTCCGAACTTTCCAATGCATATGAAATTTCGTACAGCGTAAAGCTATGTCCACACTGAGCGACAACGATCGACTTTTAATTGATGCTGCGCGTATGCTGCACGCTTTTACCGAATAAGAGCCGTTACACACTATCGACCAGTCGCCGGCGACCATTATGTGCGAGAAAACATAAGAGCGCGTACACACTCAGTCGCTGCGACCACAGTGGTGAGATATTGTGCAAGATTTCTCGCGGATGCGCGGCAATTTTAGGCTCAGTAAAGTGAAATTGTCGATAAAATGGGGTACTTTGAACACCCCGTAAAATTTCGGTTCTTTCCCGCCAATATAACTGTCTCAGGGCTCCACTACTATGACTCCTCGTCATCAGGATATAGATACGTTACGGTTTCGGACGGGCATGCGCGAGGAATCTTAAACAATATCTTACCACTGTGCGACCAACGAAGTCGCGAACGACGCACGAAATGCATTGAACCACAGCCGGAACATGGTCAATCTGGCAACGCTGGTTCAGTCCGATCTGCGCATGCGCAGTAGCTGATCGGACTGATGTTCTGTCTGTATGCGGTGCTGCCACGTCACATGTACCGGCCTGTAGAGACGGCCACTATTGAACCCAATTGACGACTTCGCATGATAAACAACCTTGGCGATCACGCAACTACGTGCACAAAATGAGTTTCGATACAGAAATGGTAGTCGCTTCATGTTGCTTCAGTGTAGAAATAGCTTAACGGTGTCGACAGAACGTAAAGTACCTAGGTACATTCAGTTGTTACGGCCTGAACGAGATCACATGTCCAATGAACCTCGTGGCTGATGTATTCTGTGAATTTGCTGATCTCTGAATCCAGTGAATACTTTTCATTTTGGTTTCCGTTTTCGTCTAATAAATAATTAATAAATAACCCGTTACTATTTGTACAGTTCTTATTCCCTTATTAATTAAGAAATTTCGCGACAAGTAGAAGACTTTCTTATCCGCCAGTTTTGCTTTGTTCACGTGACAAAACACTCTTGAATAGAAAACGTTTATCTAAAGATAGACACGGGGTGTTCGATAACAAATTGGAGAAAATTGTACAACACAAAAAAAATGCAGAAACGATTAGAATTCGCCGGTTCACAATTTTCGTCTTACACAGAAACATCCCCTACATTCCCTCCTGTTATTAAAAATCCCGTCAGGTAATAACAGAAACGACGTTACCGGAAGAAAATGTAAGACAACAAAATGTTCTATAAATCTCATTACTTAGCGATTAACGAATTTGAAATTTCTCGACAATTCTATAAAGAGAACAAAGATTATATACAATGATTCCTAAGAGCATCGTCTGCCAAAGTGTAGAAGTATTTCACATGCAGATTGATCGGATCGTGGCCATACCATTCGTTATAATTCATTTGTTATGCGTTGACGTTTGAATTTAGAACGTTATTATTAGACTTCGGATTTTGTGCATTTATAACAGAAATGAGTAGACGCAATTTACAACAGTGAACAGATTAAAAAACTTTCAGAGTACTAATATATTATTTTCACTACATTAAAATTATTAATGACAAATATAAATTGATATATAACTCCTGTGCCTTGCAATTGATGCACAAATTTTATATTTTGCATGAAAATCCGGAGTCTAGTTATTATAATTTTGTACATTTGAACCGTTTGAATGCCCAGGGTCTTTGCAGGAATATGGTGGAACAGTGTCAAGCGGCTTGGTCACGTGACACACTAGCGCGTTAAGCATGATGTACCGCTGACACTTTCCAACGGTTTTCGTGGCACTCGAATCGCTAACGTAACAGTCTCTGCTTGTAGCGCGTTGTCGAGCAATGATCACTCCACAACGTTGAAGCTGTCGCACATTACGTGACCTAGGTCTGGATTAGGTTCTCACGCGTACAGGTTTTTTTCGAGTCGGGTACACGGTGTAGAACGAAGATTGACTTTGACCAATGAGGAGGATCGTGCGGCACGAATCGAGAGAGGTTTCCCATATTATTCTTCGCATAAGCGTTACAACGATGCTACGAATCGCGGTGTGTATTGTCCACCAGAATTGAATTCTAATTCCGCAGCAGATTGCTGGTGCTTCGATCGAGGAGAAAGTTAGAATTTTTGTCGGGGTTCGGGGGAACACAAATAGACGTCGGCTGTCTGTCTCTTCTCTATACAAAAGAACGACAAAGCTAATTTGCAGTGCGCACTGTACATCGAGTGTAAATAATAATACTATGGTACAACGTATAAGTACATTGGTTTAAATGATTGCAGGCTGCTCCTCTCATATCACAGCGAGGGGCGTTGCCGGACCCGCTTTTAAATTTCTAAAAACAACCTTCTTCGAAAAAAAGAAAGCGACGCGTGTGTACACAACGTTGCGCACTCGTATTTCTTCGCACCAATATAATATTTTATATTTATATATGTATATTTTATATTTATATATATATATATAATCTTTCTCTTTTTTCTATGTATATATTTATATCATCTCGCGTAGAACATGCCACGTTGCTCTCTGGCGCGCCCCGAGGACATCCGTTATCGGCCGCACGACATTCTCGTTCAAAAGACACGCAGAAACACTGAATACACTTACGCACGAAAGTTCGGAAACCGCGAAGACGAAGACTTTCTTTAAAAAAGACGAAATGTACAGTAATTTTCAAACAAGATCGATATGTTTCTTAATTTTTGGTCCATGAGTGTATTTTCTCGGACGATGAGACGAATTTTTGGATGGTCGTGGTACGGCGAACGGTAACGGGGGCTCCCGGGTTGGCCGGGAGCGAGGTGGCACGGTCTGCGTCATCAATTTGTAACGTAAAATAAGCCTAAGTGAGGTGACCATCACTGTCGCGCATGGACGGTCAGAGTACGGAGGGCCGGGACGTCGCGGCGCCACGTGTCTTGCGGCCCAACGGCTCAGTCTAGGCACCGCGTCCGTCAGACCCTCGTGCGAAACCACGTCACGGGGGTTCTGGAAACCGGGACGTAAACTGGGACTCCCTCTCAGCTGATGCTGCCGGGCCCATCGGTCCTCTTTTAACACGTTTAAGACTAGTGTGACAATAGGAACATGGTATCTGCTGGCTCTGGATGTTACGAGGATATGTCGTCAGACTTCGGGTCCCGAGTCTTTCTTGTTCTCTTTTCTTTTTTTATGATGAAACACTGAAGCACTTGCTCTGACTCCTACGTTTAGCCCAGACTGGCTAGCGGCGAGCCGGAGTTCAGTTTTCGTTCGAAGAAGAAAGATATGTACCGGTTGAACTTCACGTGGCTAAACCTTCGCCCCTGGCAGCCGGAGGTGGTGGAAGTCGGGCTGACGGCGGTGTCGAGTTGCTCTCGGACCGATTCGAAGGCTCCCTGTCGAAGTGATGCTGAAGTCCGTCACCTGTCCACGAGGGCACACCCGTCGAGTTCTGATTGCTACCGTTTGACGACGGCGTGCCCGGAGAGTGGGACGGTGAGGATGTTTGAAACAGCATGGAACCGGATGGAATCGAGGATTTACCATCGACCAGCGGCCCATTACTCGTCGGCGCCATAGGCTGTTTGTCCAACGGAAACCCAGCTCCGGCTGCATACACCGAGCCGAACAAGCCCGCGTACTTTCCGGTAGCCACCGAATGACCCGGTAGCCCGTTGTTACTTTGGATCACCGAGATCTCGTTCAGCTGTAAATAATGCAAGATTCGTTAGGTTTATTCGGGGACAATTACCTGTAAACGTTAGGGGTTCCACTTTCTTAAAATTCGTCTATAAAAATTGGAAATTCCATAAACATCCGCAGACCTATGCTGACCTATTCGAGCACTACCAGACTCGACTTCGACTTCGGGTAACCGAAATTCCCGGGTAAGTTATTAAAAGTTATTAGAGTTAGTAAAACCCGATCCGAGGGTCGGGTACCCACCCACCCCTAATAACCATGGAAGAAATAATCATCGTTAACTGTGGCGAATGGAGCGATTCGCTGTACTAGTTTTTCTTAAATGGTGCTCAACCCTTTGCACTCCGAATTATTTTTCAATTTTGTTGCCAACAACTCCCTACTATTTTAAGTGTTTTGTTTGAAATTTACTTCAACGGACAGTTCCTCGGCTGCTACTTATTTTAAACAATTTTGTTTACTTAAAAAATAACTCTCAAACTTTGTTGTAATTTATATTTGTGGAACTTATACTTGTTTTAACTAAAAAATATGATAATTAAATAAATAAAGGACGAACCAAATACATGTAAAAACACGTTCCATTTACAGTTTCCTTTTTCTGGTGTCGAGTCACCCGCGACAAAAGAGTGCACAGGGTTAAGTGCTGTGACTTGTGAAATACCCTGATACTCGGGTCACGATACACTTTCTAGAATGTGAACATAGCTATGAGAAATATGGAAAAGTTGAAATCATGAAATCATTGATCATACAGAAATATACCGACAATAGGCGGTCGTCCCTGAAGGGTTAAAGAAATTAATATTTTCAAAATTGGACTAACCGGATTGAGCTTTTTCAACAAGTTAGAAGAATTTCTCTACAAATATATAATATTTACCCCTGGTAGAAAATATTCGAGCAAAATTATGAATATGGTCGCTGAAAGAATCATATTTAACACGTGTTTCATAGTTAAAGGAGGTCATCCCAATGTCTCTTCGAATTATGATGCAAAAATATTTGTTTTACATTTTTTCGGAGATCACCGGTTTCTTCGTTGTTCATAAAAATTGTGTATATACGTATGTCTTTCTTTTCATCGTATACACCTAATGAAAATATAAATTCACGCATGTATAATAACATGACCTTGAAATGACCTTTGCTCAGTTGAGGACTTTAGACTCGACGCGCGATTTTTTAGTCGAAGTAATTAAAAATAATTCGGTAACGAAGCACAAGCAGTGGTGGCGAAGGAATTTGTAACGAGGCACAACAACTCAACACTACACTTACACTATAAATAATCTTAGTTAATTATTATGAAGGAACTGTACTTTTTCTGAAGTTCGACCCTCATCTCGTGGGCAGAAGTTCGATAAGCTTAGAAAAGGAGCGTAACGCAAAAGACTGGAAGCGAAAGCTGCACTTTGCGGTGTTTCTATCCAGTAGCCTTCTGCCGACTGACTCATACTCGATTTCGAAACACAATCGGTTGAATAGGGGGAGGTTGAGTGGCCACCTGTCGACTTGTGTCATAATCCAATTAGTGTAGGTAAGAGGAAGAAGGAAGTATGAGAAGGACATGTTTTAAAGTGTGAGACAGAGAGAGAGAAGGTAGCATAATTTTGGCTGATGATGGAATACGGAAAAGAGGGCAATAGTGTTATACTGTACCCCTAGTTTGACTACGTACAGTGAGACACGAAAGTATTCGAACGCCCTTTAAAACGGAATAACTTTTTTATAATTGTACCAAACGACCCGATTTTTTATAATCAATTAGAAGCATTGGTTTATAAAATGGTATGCAAAAATGATTTTTCAAAAACTATAATTTACAAGGTTACATGCAAAAATAAAAAAGGGCAAAGATCATTGGATAAACAACTTTCATTTTTGGAGATAAAGGTTATTTGAAAAGGTCATGGTATTATACCTGTTGAAACGTAGTTTTTGATTAGCTACACGATATATATAATAAATTAGTTCGTATGCAAAACAATATCGACGACCTTGAAAACTCCGAAAAAATTATGTTGGAAGAAAAATGTTCTTGCATAACATAAATAGCTTGCGCCGTTATAACATATTTAGGTGGCCTGCTTTAGCTGAGCCACCCTAGAAATATACTAGAGAAGTATGACAAAAGCTATGTGGGAATCGTCAAACAAAATTAGGTAGCATCACGAAGCAGTAGAACCCTTTTCAATATTTGCAATATCGTTAAAAATATTTCGTCAAATTTTCTTGCTGAATTATAATAAATAAGAATAAAATTCCTTAACTATTTACCAGGGGTATGTAGCACTACTTTCTTTAAATATACATACATAGTTCTCTTATTTCACCGGAATTAAACATGTAAGTGAAAGTATACATTTTCGAAATACAGTGATGTCTTGATCTATGAGATACGCACGATTTTCATTTTAATTATTTTTTGAGTAAACTTTTACTAACATATTTGTGGCATTTTTCTGATAAAAATGACACCAAACACGGTATAATTTCGATAGCAATTACTAGACTGCGAATCTTTATGCAAAATAAAAATGTTCTCCACTGATTGTGGGAAGCAGCGATAAAATAAAAATTGATTTCATCCCTTAACGACTTTATTACACTAAAAACAAGTTTTTCTAATCCTTTAATGTTTTATATTTCACCCAACCAATTTCTTCATAAATGCATAAAGATCCGTACTGTGGTAATTACTCATTCAATTGGCGATTTAGTAGAATCTCGGTTATCTGAACCGATGATATCCATATACCTCGATCCACATATCACGGATCTACTGTATAAATCACTAAAGATTTAATCTAACACTGTAGCTAGCCCCTCTGTTCCACTGATTAGGTCAGCTAATTAAGGTTCTACAGTATCGTGGATTGAACGAGCAAATATGCTTCAAACTGCGTCGTGTTTGGTATCATTCCAATCAGAAAAATACCACGAATGTGTTGTTAAAAGTTCCATAAAGAAACTGCGCGCCTAAGGCCGTACGTCCGAAGTAAAAACTTCCATGGTGCGACGCACACCTGTGTGTTTTTCGCTGAAACGAATAGCGTTTCACCTCGGAGCGTGACGGATCAGACTCATTCACTGTCCAGCAAAATTGTGTACGCGGAGCGCCTAGAGAAGCTTTCATTTCAAACAGTAATTGAAAAGAATATTGCCGCTGGATGTCGTTTGTACACGATACATCTGACATTCCGTTACCGAGCTTTTCTCATGTATCAAGACATTGCTGCATCGTGTGAGAAAATGCACTGAGCATAGATTTCTCGAGCCCAGAAAATTGGGAATACCTTGTTGCTATCACGAGATGCTGTGGAAGCGACTTACTTTCTGCTGTACGCCGTTAAGGAACGGCGCGGGTAAATACGGATAGAAGAGATCCGGTCGTCGCTGAAGAAATTCCGAGTCCTTGGGTGTGATGGGTAGGGGAGGTAGGTCCAGCGACATTCGACGGCCTCGCCGGGAGGCTCCGTTGGTCCACATATGCGTGCCCATGTGCACCTACGATCAGAAATCACAACGACGTAAACATCTCTGTCGGAGTGTGGCGGGCGCATGTGTCTTTCATCGAGCTTGCAATTTTGTACGTTACGCGTTCAGCGTTAGTACAAGCGGTAGCAGCTAGCTAATGTTAGTGAAAAAACTCGAAGACTCCAAGAACACACGAGTAGAATGAGAAGTAGGAGGAGATAGAGAAAAACAGGGAGTGAATGACATAGAGATATAGATACAGAGAGATAGAGAGAGAGAGAGATAGAGAGAGAGACGGAGAGATTGACGGAAAGAGAGACCGAGAGAAAAAGAGAGAGGGAGAGAGAGAGAGAGAAAGAGAGAGAAAGAAAGAAAGAGAAACAGAGAGAGAGAAAAGGGAAAATTGTATGTATACCTTCAGATTGCCCTTGGTGGTGAAGGCCTTCTGGCAGACGGTGCATCGGAACGGTTTGTCGCCGGTGTGAGTTCTCATATGGATCTGGAGCGCCGAAGATGAGGAGAAATTCTTATTGCAAATCTGGCACAAGTGTTTGCTCGGCACGCCTGCAAATACACACACACAGTTTCTCTAAACAGGCCCTGACACAGGTATCGCGGAGCTGTGAAAAGCTTGTTCTTCCTTTTCCGAGTATAGGAAGGCACTCCCGCGGCCCGAAACTGAACAAGGTTCCAGTCGAACGAAAGCTCGACGTGACTGCGATCGTGCAGATCAAGGAGTTCCAACATGTAGCTCGCGAGCCACACGCGGCTCCTTCCCCGACACTTAGACTTCATCGTTGCCGTAGAGTTTCGTCTCTGTTCCCGTGCCGCTACGCCGCCCACTAACTTCTACGGCTGTACGTAGTAGTACGGAGAGGTTTGACTAATGGTAAGGACCAGTGTTACTATATTTTTCTCTCGCCAGGCCCCTTACCCTTCCGCCTCTCGCCACGCCACGCACCGTATCTCGTCTTTGCACTCTTCCCACTAATGCCGGCGACAGTGGCGACACGCTGGTGTACGGTCGCGTCAGCAACTAGTGGGAAGAGTGGGAGGCTCACGCGACCGTACGTCAGCGTTAGTGGGAAGAGCGCAAAGACGAGATACGGTTCGTGGCGTGGCGAGAGGCGGAATGGTAAGGGGCCTGGCGAGAGATAAATACGAACCTTGCGGTTCTCGGAGGGGAACAAGTTGGAACTCCCTGGTGTAGATCGAGAAAAAACAAAACGAGAAATAGATAACCACCAGGTGTCTGCCACCACCAGGAAAGTGCGTGAAAGAAAAAAGAATAACAGCGATGTACGGGAAGTAGAAGCGTGCAAATAAAGCGAAGCCCGTTCCGAATACCCTGAAAGGATCAGATAGATGCTGGAACGTGATCTGTTAGCGGAAGAGAATTAAGTTTGCCAAGCCAAGCCTTCGGCTGGACGAATTGTGCTCGATGAAGAAGCGAAATTGGACGTTTTACGGGAGATCAGTGCCCCTACTTACTGGCTGGTCTCTTTGGTGCTGGCAGGTCCCCTTCGGACGGAGATCTCTTCACTGAAATCGTCTGCTCTATCGATGTCGGTGGTATCGGCGGAGGAGGCGGCGGGGGCGGCGGAGGCGGTGGCAAACTGGTGTCTTCGGCGCACATCGGACTCCTCGAGGTCTCGTGCTCCTGAGACTGCTGCTGCATCTGCTGCTTCGAGTCGCTGAACAGATGGGGCGGCATGTCGCGTATCTTGTGTGTCAGCATGTGCTGCTTCATGTTCCCCTGCGAATCAAAACAAAACCAGTCCTCGTTAGACCTCCTGTCCACCCGCGACACTCGAACTTCAACCGCTCTGTCGATTACACCACTCTGCATCATTCCAGATGTCTCAAAACGACACTGATCACACCTGTGCGGCAATGACGGTTTAAGAACGCGGGACCAGTATTTTCGTATCTTCTATACAGATATCAAAGGAACAGCGGACGACTATTGTTCCGTAGGAGAGCATCGGAGTGGGAGAAAGGTAGTGGAACATGCTGAACATAGTGTATCGCGAAAGTAGAGGAATATCGAGAGAAACGCACGAACAGCGTGAATCATTACTGGAATTTGATATACTTTCGAGAACAAAACGCGAATTTCCGAACTGGTATGCTAAGTGAAATATGTTACTCTTGCTCCCCAGGTGTATAGAAGTTCTGGAAAGGAGCTATTCTGATCGTACTCGGTCGTGGTTGCGAAACAAACGTGGATTATCTTTCGAGAATACACAGTGGTGTTATCATTGGTTTCGTTTCGTTCGTCAAAACTGAGCAGGCTCTTACCAGGAGGCTGTGGGCCGAGGGTAGAAGTCCGAGGGCGGGTGACATCAGCGGGGGTAGGCGGATGGCAGGATAGACAGGTGTCAGCCCCCGCCCCCCTCCGGCTCCTCTCCGCCCCCGGTTCTTCCGCTCCTCAGGCCGTCGCCGCCTGCGTTTTGGTTTCTCTCGATTACTGGCACACGATGTTTGATATTGGGAATCGGGTGAAGTGATCGAACTATTATCGGGCAACGGTTGAGATGTACAGTTGCACGTTTGCTGACCGGAACCGTCGTTCTGAAAGTATCGTAGAAAAACAATAGATAGAGAGATCACCGAACCAGTTGCGGATTAGGCTTTGGGCGTGGCCAGCAATTCCGGATTATCATGGGAATACCGATATAAATCTGTACGGGTCAAGCGGCCCGATCAATCAAATCAATCACGTTTCTCTCGATCTATCTGTTCAAACTGTCTTCTGGTCTATCTGTCTGAATTTTTATTTTATATGGACGTCTAACTGGATTTTCAAAAAATAAAGGAACTAGCTTTCAACGATCCCTTAACAAACTGAGCCGATTATTATCAGCAGAGGAGTATGTACACCCACATGTACAGCCCCGCTCAGAGGTATGTGGAAACTTTGTTGCAAGTATAATTTATTCTGATAGTACCAATTGTGCAATTTATTTATTAAAATTATTGAAATACTCTTTCAATCTCAGTCAAACTCTGTCAAAATCAGCATAGACTGCTGTCTTCTTAAAATAATAATAATTGTTATGGGCAAACTAGACCGCATAAAATCGAATAAAACTGATAAAAGATTCATATGAAAATTAAACGTGTTGTCCACATACTTTTGAGCGGGGTGTCTATTATAGTGTATCATAGATATAAAAATAATTTTTTTATTTATCGACAAAAGTATTACAGAAGTTTTAAAAAGATATTTAAAGTGGGTACCCGGCTATCGACATAGGGATTAAAAAATTATTTCGAAATACGAAACGCACGTGTGACCACTGCTTTCTTCAGAGAATTTCTCATTCCGCCGACTTACTGACACTCTAATTTTTACAGACTACGGATATTTCGTTAAAATATTGCAATAAAGTCGTCGAAATTTACTGTACGTATCGTGAATGTTTTTTAAAAATTTTTCGGAATATTTATTTCAATTATAAGCTGGCAAATTATTAGGTGTACTAACGGATAACTGGTTTACTGCTCGCGTTATTTTCACAGAGTGCAACGACGACGAAAGTACAGTGAACCACAGTAATATTCGGACACTTTTAAAAGGTCGATAACCCTTTTTTAATATCAGATCATAGGACTTGGATGTTTTTTGAGAAGTTAGAACAATTAATATATTACATGACGTGAATAAGAATTTTTGAAAAAATTGCAATCGATCGGAATTACAAAGAGCATAATAAAAGTTGTTGTTTATTTACAGTACTTTTAAAATTTTCAATATAGGCCACCATAAAGGAGTTGTGAACAACAAATTGTAGTATTTTTTCTGTACGTTCGACCAATTGCAATTTTTTCTAAAATTTTTTTCACGTCTTGTAGTAAACTAGTTGCTCTAACTTCTCAAAAAATATCCAAGTCGTATGATCTGATATTAAAAAAGTTGTTATAATGTATATAAAGTTGTAAAAACAACTTCTAGTATTTTCTCTGTAATTCCGACGAATTGAAATTTTTTCTAAAATTTTTTTCACATCTTGTTGTAAACTAATTGCTCTAACTTCTCAAAAAATATCCAAGTCGTATGTTCTGATATTAAAAAATTTATTATAATATACATAAAGTTGTAGAAACAACAACTTCTAGTATTTTCTCTGTAATTCCGACGAATTGCAATTTTTTCTAAAATTTTTTTCATGTCTTATTGTAAACTAGTTGCTCTAACTTTTCAAAAAATATACAAGTCGTATGATCTGATATTAAAAAATTTATTATAATATACATAAAATTGTAGAAACAACAACTTCTAGTATTTTCTCTGTAATTCCGAACAATTGCAATTTTTTCTAAAATTCTTTTCACGTCTTGTAGTAAACTAGTTGCTCTAACTTTTCAAAAACTATCCAAGTCGTATGATCTGATATTAAAAAAGTTGTTATAATGTATATAAAGTTGTAAAAACAACAACTTCCAGTATTTTCTCTGTAATTCCGAACAATTGCAATTTTTTCTAAAATTTTTTTCATGTCTTGTAGTAAACTAGTTGCTCTAACTTTTCAAAAAATGTCCAAGTCGTATGATCTGATATTCAAAAAGTTGTTATAATGTATATAAAGTTGTAAAAACAACAACTTCCAGTATTTTCTCTGTAATTCCAACCATTGCAATTTTTTCTAAAATTTTTTTCATGTCTTGTAGTAAACTAGTTGCTCTAACTTCTCAAAAAATATCCAAGTCGTATGATCTGATATTAAAAAAGTTGTTATAATGTATATAAAGTTGTAAAAACAACAACTTCCAGTATTTTCTCTGTAATTCCAACCATTGCAATTTTTTCTAAAATTTTTTTCATGTCTTGTAGTAAACTAGTTGCTCTAACTTCTCAAAAACTATCCAAATCGTATAATCTGATATTAAAAAAGTGATCGTCCTTTTAAAAGTGTCTGAATATTACTGTGGTTCACTGTGCGTCGAGTTTCAACGTTCCAACGATATTTCCAGCGCGTGTCGAGCGAAATTAACTGAACTTCTCATTGGTGCACCTAATAAATTGATTTAAGAAAGTCCATTACCTTCGTGGAAAAGCCTCGGTCGCATATGGTGCATTTGAAAGGTCGCTCCTTCGTGTGGCTCCGGTAATGAATCTCCAGCGCGGAGTTGCACGCAAATGTCTTGTAGCAGATATTACATGTGGTGTTTCCACGCACTGTAACAGATCGTAGCCCTTTACAATTGCTTCTCGACACTTCCACGACGTTCTGTGTTCATGAAAACAATTTATAACCGCGGCTTTAATCGTCAATTAATCCGTGGCGAGCGCGAGAAAGTCGACTAATTCCCGCTGCGAAAACACCGAACTCAACAGAGAGACGTTTGTAACGCGAGCTTTCGAGATATGAATCGACTGTTGTCGCTACGTTACAGCTTGGAAAAGTGCTCTTTCGACTAATCGTTACACGACTGCCCGCTACGGAAGGAGTGAAATGAATTGTGAATGCAACAATAAATTTGGTAAAAACATTTATTTATTCACCATGTGTCCACAGTTCCGACTTTCGTGTTTTATGCAAAAAAAAAAATGGATAAATACAAAACTGATCTCTGTAGTCGCAAACGCTGATTGTTTCTCATATTTCCAGACAAGAACACAAAGTGACTCGAACGTAGAATAATGATCGTTAAAATGATAGAAACAGAGAGAGAGAGAGAAAGAGAGAAAGAGAGGCAAGAAGATACAGAAAGAAAGAAAGAGAGACAAAGAGAGACAGAGAGAAAGAAAGACAGAGAGAGAGAGACTGCGAAAAGGTACAACAAAGAGACAATAACAAAGTTAAGCGGAAGGGTAGGAGTGCTAGGTCCGGCTACACCACAAACAGGATGTCGATAGTACAGCTTGGATAAGGTGGACGAATCAGTCAGTCTTTCGGTCAGGATCAGTGAATCGTGTCAGATCGATCGGGAGGTGTAGCAGGAACTGCAGCTCGCCCTGATGCTAGCAGCGCCTACCTGCTGGCCCTCCGACAGCTAGGCCGAGCGGGTTGTAGGTGGATGTGGCAGCCAGAACGGCTGACGTGGTAAGCGAGGCGAGAGGTCCAGCGGCGCCGGATCCCGGAGTGACGGCGTTCATCGAACTGACACTATTTATGCTCGAGGATCCGATGCTGCTGGTGGACGGCGACGACGAGACCGCCTGCAGGAGGCCTGCGAACATGCCGAAGGGATGTGGATGGTGTGCCGCTGTCTGAGGCGGGGGCGGCGGTGGCGGCGTTGGTATCGACGCCACTGTGGCTGGCGTGGAGGATGCACGAGGTGTCAAGTCTAAGGGTGCACCGGTGTTCGGCGGGCTATTGCTTTTCTCGCTGCCGTTGTACCGGTGAAAAGGTGGTGATCTGGCCAAGTTCCCTGCGCTCGAGGTGGCTATCGTGGTGATGGTCCGCACTTGGTTCTCGAGAGCTGCTAGGGACGTCGAGAAACTCGGCAAGCCGAGATCTTTGTGCTCGTTCTCCTCGCTCTCGCGATCCTGCTCATCCTCTGGCTCGCATCGACCGTCGCGATTCACGTCGCACCGCTCGTCGTCTTCTCTGCGGTCCTCTTCCTCGTCATCCTGGTCGTCCGCCTCCTCGCTGTGATCCTCCACATACCTCTGCTGCTGCTGCTGCTGCTGCTGTTGCTGTTGCTGCTGATGGTGATGGTGATGGTGTTGCTGTTGAGCCTCATCTTTTAGCTCCAATTTCGGCGGAAAACCCAAGGGAAAGCCTGCTCCTGCGGGGTGGATCGGTGGAAAGCCTTGCGGGAGAAACGATGCCAATGGGTGGTGAGGATAACCCGGTGGGAACTCGTTCACCTCGCCAGCCTGGATCTGTTCCGGACTGAGTTCCGTCGGTTCGCCTGTGTGCAAACGTATGTGCTGTTGCAGGACCAGCGCGTTCGTGAATTTCTTGTGACAGACCGGACATTGGTGTAGCACTCTGAGAGGTGGTTTCGCTCTGTGCACGCCCATGTGCGTTTTCAGATTGCCCTTGGTGGTGAACGCGCGACCGCAAATTTTACATTTGAACGGTCGCTCCCCGGTATGGGTCCTGTAGTGCATCTGCAGCGCGCTTTTGCACGATAACACTCTGTGGCAGATCACGCATTGATTCGGATCGGTCAGTTTATGCTCGATATTGTCGACCAACTGCTGCAACTTCGACGTCTCCGAGGTCTTCGTTATCTCGATCAAACTTTCCCAGGAGTTGTCATTGCTGCCCGGCCGTGGTAAAAGGCTCGAGTAGATGGCTGGATCCTTGGCCGGATCGATCATCTCGCTGGTTGAAACTATCGGTGTATTTATAGCCGTAGCCGCAGCGTGATGGGGTATTTGATGATGGGCCGGTGGTCCGGGAAAGAGGATACCCGCGAACGACGTCTGAAGGCTTCCGCTACTTGCGCTACTGCTGGCAGGCGATGCACCAGGGTAAGCAACGATCTGCTGCGGTAAACGGTTTATGGCTCCTCGACCGGACAGATTCTCGGGTTGTTCTTCGATCTCCTCGTCGACCTCCATGTCACCGTCCGCTTCTAGTCGTCCGCTGATCTTGCTGTCCATGCTGCAGTCCTCGTACGTTTGCGGCTGTGAGAGCGGATTGACGGAGGATTGGGGCGAGTTCAAGTACCGTCTGGACGTTTCCTCGAAGTCCTCGCTTTCCTCTTCCGTCGGCTCCTCGGCTTCCTCCGGCTCTTTCTTCGGGGTTATCCTCTCGGCAGTTTCCCGACTCGTGGGCCGTTGCTGGTACTGCTCTTGCATAGGCGATCGCTGCTCGATCTTGATCTCGTCCCTTTGCTCGAGCTGCTGCTTTTGTTGTTGGTGATTGTCGTGAAAGGAATGACGAGAGTTCGACACAATCGCGGGGGAATGTGGAGACGTGGTGGGGGCAGTGGTTATGGGTTTACTCAGGTTCTCCGGTACGTCCTGATCGTCTCGATGAGCGACGACCGGTGATCTGTACAAGGGTGGCATACCGGGCAGGGCTAAACTGAGTGGTAGGGGCGGCTGGGGAGGTAAAAAACCATGTGCCGCCGCCGGGTGAAAAGAGGGATGATGAGAAGGTGGTGGCGGCGGCGGGGACGGCATTGGTCTCTGACCGGAGGCAATCTGCTGTAGCAGGGGTGGGTGGTACTTGTCCAGGTGTTCCGGAACGGGATTCGGGTTCATCTTAACATGTGGAAACTTGGCCGTATGCCTTTGGAAGTGGACCTTCAAGTTCCCTTTCGTGGTGAAGCGGCTGCCGCAGACGTTGCATTTAAAGGGTCGCTCACCTGTGTGCGATCGTATGTGGATCTGAAGCGCTGAATCGCTGCCGAACACCTTGCCGCAGTAGCGGCATCGATGCTTGAAGAACGGCTCCCCGCGACCACTACCAGACTTTGAATCGTACGGGGATGGACGGGAACCTTTCCCACCCCTGAACGCGAGTTCGTCGGCCAGGTTGTTGGCCAGCAGACCCTGACTGGCGTTGTCCAGTACTTCCTGTGCTCTCTTCTGCAGCATCTCCAGTGTGTTCGGCTCGTGCAACGGCGGCGGATCGGTATTGGTTATTATCGACGAGGCAAGGGAAGAACTGATGGAACAGAGGGGTGGCATCTGATGAGACAACGGCACTTGGCTACTACTCGTGGTAGCTGTGGTGCCCGTCGCGTTCGACGCGGGTAACGGAAGATTCAAAGGAGAAGCGCTGCTGGTCGGAGTCGGCCGTTCCTGGGACAGATTCGGCGTCATCGGAGCCGGCGAAGCTTGCTGATGGCTCGGCGGACGCGACGACGGAGGCGACGTTAAACTCGATATAGGTTTCGGTTGGATAATGGGAGACGGAGACACCTCTTTGTTATCCGACGGCTCACCCACGGTCTGTTGCTGCGCCGACTGGCTGTGCGTGATGGACAGTTGTTGCTGAAGTTGGCTGATTAACTGTAACTGGAACACCTGCTGATGCTGCAGGGTATACAAGGTGCTTTGCAGCAGCGCCAAATCTTGCAGAGCCGCCTCGCTGTCAGCGCCACCGGCAAGGGCTGTCGCCGCAAACTGAGCGACCGCCACTTTTGTGTTCTGAAGGGCCTCCAAGGTGACATGACTAGTCCCAGCTGGTGGAAATAGGCCGGCAGCCGCGCCACTCTCCACGAAATTGTTGTTGTTCTCCGCGTCCTGACGGTGACGCATCTGTTTACGGGAACCTTCTTCGTCGTCTTCCTGCTCATCCTGTTCGTCCACACCTTCCTCTTCGTCCTCCTCCAAAGCGTCATCCTGGTCCTTATCGTCTTCATCGCCCTGATGAGACCGGGCTGCCGTGAGATCCACGGCTTCGTCTCCTCCGCCTCCCGGACCACCACTCTCTTCACCGTCCGATGTAAAGTCATTTTCTTCTCCTGTAACAGATCGGTTCGCACATTATTAGCAACAGCTCCAAACGTTAACGTTAACGAGAGCGAAAATGTTTTTAATTCGACCCAATTTTTTCTCACTTCGTCTATAATCATCTGTTTACTGTAGCGTAAATGTGCCTTATTCCGGCACACAATGTTCCTTATTACATAAAATATTTACTAACATTTGAATGGGCACAATGGTCAACCTATTCCCCGCTTCGTATAATAAATTTACAAAATAATAACATGAGAACGCGTAAGATGGCTGACAAGTGGAATAATTGCCCCAGCACTTTTCGAAACAGATTCCGAAAGTATCCTCGAAATAAATTCAACATATCGTCTGCGTCACATTGTACAAAGCTAATAAATAATGTATGAACGTTGTCTGGACGCTCAATGAATTTCGTATATGACGATTGCGCAATGCGTGAAGTGTGTAACCGATGTTATCGGTTAATAAACAGCTTGAGAAATGGTCAGATCTCCGGGAGCCGGTATCACGGGGACACACTTCCGGTGAAAACAACTAGTCTTTCCTCGATGAAAACCGAAGAATTTTCTCCGGAGGCGAGTGGCGTTTCGCCGGGGGGCCGTCAACAGAGGCATTAACGATCCGAGGAGTTTGCAACTTAGACTTTCGAAGATTAAGTTTCAAAGATAACGTTCTCCGGGAGAACGACGGGCGATGATGGCAAGCTCGTGGGGCTTCACTTCACGATTAAACGTCGTCGAGGCCAAAGCGGTGCAGAAACTTTGGCGCGAAACTGTGATCGCCGTCGGTGTGGTCCCAATTATCGGACTCGGAGCACATCGAAACTGATCAATAACCAGCGACACTAACAACAAACTAGCATGTAACCACCAGCTGGAAAGACCTTGGGGCGAGAGCCGCGTTAGAACGGTGTCAACGATAAGGAACAGTGGAACAGTCTGAACGATTAGTATTCCGTGGCGCGGTGCACGGGACCCGTACCACTGGAAACTTTTAACGAGCACATGGGGACCAGTGAAAAATGAAAATCGCGCGATTACTATTCCCGGCGTGGGTCCGTTCGGATAGCACCGGTAACGAAAACGTTTCCGATCTTTCGGGAAGGCGACGCTGAAGAACCAACCCGTCGAAGAGTAGCACCGTACCGGAGGAACGAGGACACGATAGCCTGGACTGTCTGCAGGTGCCTTGCTTGATGCCGCGCGATTCGAGACGCCGCGTGATGCTCCATCTCATGAGCTGCATGTCTCTTCTGGCTCGCGGATGCAGCAGCCGGTCCGTGGCGCCGGCTCGCGGTGGCGCGTCAAAGCTGCGCAGCGCTGCGCTTCGTGTTCCGCTCGGTTCGGTTGCGGCCGTAGTGTCTGGTTTCGGCCGGACGTCCGCGTGTCGACCGGTGTCATCCGGCAAAGGACGAGAACCGACTGATCGCTTGGTAAAGAGCCGGCCTGGGCGTAGGTAGTGTCATGCGACGTCACGCATTACCCTTCCCCCACCACAGGGTTGCCCCATCCCTACCCAACCGGCGGATCCCCTCCACCGCGCAAGCTTCTACGCTCTCGGTTATGACAGGGAAGGCGGTGCGGTTCATAAATCAGGGGGTAAAGGGCGGGGTCTGCGCGAACCACTCAGCGGCCGGTTATTAATTATTATACAGCGGTTGCCCCTCTACCGACGGTTCCACCTACGCCGCGCAACTTCCGGATTCACGGAGCTGCACGCGCGTCCCTCCACTCGACCGCCGCCGTCCAGACACGGCTCGTTGCGTCTCGCTTTCGATTTTCTTCCCGCGCGAGGTTGCGTCGCCGCGCCGCGCCGCGCGCCGGACACGCCACTGCGAATCTGCCGGCCGACCACTGCCATCTTCCTTCTGCTTCTTCTTTTCTTTTTAAACGAAATCCTCGCGACCTTTTATCAGCTGCGGAAATTCGCTCGCCGACTTTTCGACAGATATTCGCCGTCTCTTTTGCAGCCTGTTTGGTCTCATCTTTCCCCGCAGTTTTTCTGAAGCACTTTCCCTCCCGTGCGGCGAACACGACGATGGCCAACTGCACCAATTGTTACTCATTTTTGCTGGGGTTAGGTTGTACGCACTCGGAGTCTGAAATATTTCCGTTTTATATGATTTTCTTGATCGTAGAATTTATATAGTACATCATAAAATACTTTTAGTAATTTATTGCCTTTGCACTCCGAATTATTTTTCAATTTTGTTGCCACGACCCACTACTAGTTTAAAATGTCGAGTGTGTAGAAGGAGCGCAAAGGGTTAAGTACTTTATTGAATACAAATTTTGTAATGCAACAAATATTTTTAATAATGGTATAAGAATTATTAATGACGCCAAGTCGAGTGCCAAGGGTTGAAATGACGTCTTGGTGATCTTTCTTCAGACTTTTTGGTATTAGGTCGAGCCAGCCTCGGAATTGGCTTTTACATTAATAGTTATACTTATTTTGCTGGTTTTATATTACATTCGCCAGAAATTCTTCAACTTATATGGTATTGAACAGCTTGCCTTAAAATGACGTCTTGACACATTGTTGACTGAGCGCGTCAATTGACGTCTTTCCTTACAGAGTCCTACACTTTTGCCCGCTACTGTACACGGGGGAAAAATAGAGTTACCATTATCTTCCGTACTAGAATTATGTAAATAATGGCAATAACATTTTTTATCGCTTGTAGAACGTTTTCTTTGCTTTACATAGTTAACAGTTGACATTAGTTAATATATTATCAACATACGTTTCCTTTGCTATTTCACTGCAGAAGGTGACCATATAAATTAAAGCTATCCTCCACTTCTTTCAGATAAACACAACGACATAAATTGTAAATAAATGATATTGATCAATAAATTTAAAAAATAAGTATTCCTAAAAGTGGTTCACAGCTATTAATTGTTGTTTGTATTGTTAATTGTTATTGGTGTTATTATAGTATATCATTATTGTTAGTTGTTCTTGCCATTTACTGAAATCCTTTTCACATTCTACATTTTAATTCCGATATTATGTATTACTATTGGCAGACGGTAAGAAGTTAATTTCTATTTCGTCGTTATGCAACGTCACTCATTACATAAGTTCGTACCGAATATTATTCTGCTGAGTCATAAATAAATTCCGCTTCTACCATCACGTTTATTTTGATTGAATTACATTGATAATTATATAACCTCGAGACTGACGCGTCATTCTTTGCTATTCAAATGCGCGAGAGTTTCTTAAGAATTATCCTTAGATTCAAGAGTTTTTATTATTACTGCACTGTAGCTATATTGAATTTATTATTGATATTGATATTAAAATTGTTTATATTAACACAGTCCAAGCCTCACAAAACTCAATTCAATTCGGCAACGTTCTCCTTTGGGAAATGGTTTCGGGAAAAACGTGAATTCGTGTCCAAGACCGACGATTTCTTCGAAATTGCACTAATTGCTTGTCCTTGAAACGCTAAGGTTTGAGAAAGATAATCCTAATTAGTCTAACACGCTTTCGCTTTAAGCCAGCAGAGTCCCTCTAACAAGAGACCAAGGCCCTTTGAAATGTTCATCGGTGTCTTCCCTATAAGTGTCGGAGTAGGTAGTCTAAAAAAAGGAAAATTTTCTAATCTCTCCTCGAGAGCATATTTTTCAAAGAAATCGCCTCCTCGAAACCGGTTGAAGAGATCTGAATCGTAGAGCGTGAGTGCTGACTAGTTGAATGACACACGACGATATAGTAACACTTCAACGTGGGTTTAACCACAGCAATATTGTTTCAATCTTATAGTTATTTAGTATGCATTATTGGACAGTGATGTTCAGCGGAATTATCAACAGGTACGTTCCCTACGTAGGTAATCAAAGCAGCATTGTTTTGAGGTATCGTTTCTCGAACAAAGAACGGCTGGGCGTGTCTAGCTCGCCGGCTAAGTAGAGTCTTGTTGAATTATCTTATAGGCGGCATAAAATAGGGTTAAATTCGATTACCTGTTATTCAGCGCAAACACTGCTATTTCATACGACTTCGCGACCAGCTTCGAACCTCTTCTTCAAGATTATATACCGTGCTAAAAGCATTACTGCTTATTACTAGACTGCGGATTTATGACATCTATGATAAAAATTTGTAAGCATCATTTAAAGCAGTGGACATATTGAAAAGATTTAAAGACATCAGCGTATTGGTTTCAGTTCAATTAGATAATTAAACGAAGAAAGAAATGTTTGTTTCGCTCTTGTGTCTTGCAATCAATGAAAACAATTTTTATTTTGCATAAAGATCCGCAGTCTACTTATTACATTGAATAGAATTTGTGTCTTCGAAATAAATAATACTTTCCATCCATTAATTTATATCAACGAATTTTTGAAATTATACTTCGTGTAGACGAATTTTAAAAAAGTGGAGTTAAATAAAATCTTATTTTTAGCGAGCACAGCCTTTGTGGGTTCAAAGTAAATCAAAATTGTACTGAATTCTGACGAATTTTATAGTCTAGCATTTTCTGGAAATTTTAGTGTTTTTAAAATTAAAATCAAATGCATAAAAATCCGAAGTCTGGTACTCGTCATAAATCTAGAGAATAATGATTTTTCATAGCCATTTTTAATAGCCATTATTATTTCGCAATTGTCACTGATCACTCTGAACTCAATTTTGTTCAAGATCGACAAACTCTGAGTTTTCAAATCGTTGTTACAATGATCGACGACTTCCTCTTACATTTTTATTTAATATTTTCATATTTTACAATCGTTCCATTTCGTTCCACTCGAATAGGAATCAATGCATGTCTCCCGACATCAATATTTTGAATTATAGAATATAGATTATACTATAGATTTGGCTACAGCATAGGCCACAGATACGAACGCATTTTTTATCGTCGTAATTTACATTATTGCGATGTAAATAGACTGGTTTGACGCGTAGCTCGTAATACTAATTTCCTTCGAGATAACTGAGCTATTACGCGGAATGGCTAATTAACAAGCAAAATATTTTTGTAAAAGTACCTCGTAAAGAAACAGGATACACGTAACAGTTATAGTGGTATTTATTAGTTGAAACATTTGACGGTAATCGTCCGATATCGCGAGACTGGAATGTCCTCATCGTCATTTGTAAGAAGGATTCACTATCTACGAGTACTTTCATTAAAACTGAATTGTGTAATTTTCCCATCAACTAAATCGACGTGGTCAAAGGTAAAACTTTTACTTTCTAGAATTTAATACAGACAAGACTATAAACAGCAAAATAAATGTGGTCCATACGTCTTGCAATGAATGCATACGAATTTTATTTTCCACAAAGATGCTACTAGAAAGCTAGTCCTTTCTTAGCAGCAACCTATTTCTCGTGACGCTTTGTCGAGAAGTCCCTCCAAGTGATTTGAGAGTACCGGGAACTGGGCTCCTAGGTTACGGTCGTTTCTCAAAAAAAAATCTTGGGTAAAACCTATCAAAAAGTGTCATAACTTTCTCTATCCCCGGACGGAACTCTTTCGGGCGTCCGTGCGCAGCGGGCAAAGTTGGAAAAAGGAATCCGGACACGCGCCCGAGTGGTGCAGGTGGTTGCAGTAGGGGTTCAAGCGCGAGACAACAATCTCAGTCCCGTCCTCGGTCGGGGCAACTTCCTGCAGGTCAAAAGCGAACGGGCATTCGGTTGCGCAACATGCTGTGCCCCGGGACCCGTGCGGCACAAGGCGACGAACTTTTGTCGAACCTCGGCGACCTTGGTCCTCCCAGCCAGATGATTTATATGACCGTAAATCATAAATTCAAGAAGTCCACTGTTCGAGCCGAAGGTTAACGAGCCCCCGGGCTTTGCGACAATGTGAAAATGGGTCGGAAGACATAATTCATGCCCGAGGAGCAGCACAACCAGCCGGAGCCGGCTTGCTGCTTCCTGCTTCGAGGAGCATAAATATTTCAGCCTCGAACGAAACTATGAATTCGCTGGGAAACATGGGCGATAGACCTCTGACTTTCACGAACCCGAGGAGGTAAAAGCCGCTTCCTGTTCGAGATCTTCGTTTTTTAATCTTTCGCTGACGAACTTCCATAAAGCGTGCATAGGCGACTCTGCGAGCTGCGTAGGTAGAACTTCTCGGTCACACCGTCACAGTTGATTTCTCAATTCACAGCCGCAGGTAGAAGCAGCCGGGAAGTCATCGAAGGAATCTCGGAAGTTAACGATCCCAACAAATTCTGAGCGAAGGTGGAACACCTCGATTAACCGGACTAATTGGGAGACGGGCGAACTCGGGTCCAGGATGATCAACGCGCGAGCAGGAATTATTCAGAGCATCTTTAAATAATTAAGATAGATCACGGAGAATGAGATTATTCGAGCTTTTGTTTCGGCACATTTGCGGGTTCAGCCAGCCCTTGCCCTACGACCAGGGCCGCATTAAGCCCCGTAGCAGGAGTAGCAAATGCTACGGGCCCCGCGCTTCTGGGGGCCCCGCGCCATACAAACAAGGGCCGATACATGAGCGCCTGTCTATGCCAGGGGGCACAGATAGTTTTCCTAAAAAAAAAGCTCTTTCAAAGGTGCGCTACATTTACACACGAGCGGCCCTGATGCAAAGCCTTGGGCCCCGCCATAACATTTGCTACGGGCCCCGCGCTTGCTTAATCCGGCACTGCCTACGACTTCAAATGGCTCAATCTAAGGCGACATCCAACACCATTTATTATACAAATTGATTAAAATTTAATGTAACATTGCACCTAACCGAGTAACTGTTTTAATATACACATTCGTAGAGTCATGTTTAACTGTCTACTCAGGATACTCGAGGTTCCACATATTGTTTCCTCAGTACTCTCTTTTATCGAGCCTAATGCAAATGCGCAATGATTCAGGCCGGTGCCCAGAAAAGCAAAGTCCAGATCGAGCGACCCTGGATCAAAATGGACGCGAGGTAAACTGACATATATTTTTTCTTGTCTACACAAGGGTGTCTAAACAGCAAAAATTCTCGCGGAGTACCGGACAGCCTGATGATCGAGACCGAGGATAACGGCGACCCGGTTAGCCGAGGTCCTACGGGTCGTCCATTTCGAAGATGTTAGGCCCGATGGAGGCCGCGGGCCGGACGTGTGCACGAGGTCCTTCCGTGCGGCGTCCACGTATGAATAGCCGAAACCGGAAGTTGGTCGTAGGAGAGATACAGGGATTTGTGCATCCTGTGTAGTGCAAGGTCACGGGACAAAGAAGGCCGATCGATAAAAGGCAGCGCGCGGCCGAAGGAAGAATCGTTGCGGGGGTCGTTGCTCTCGAGTCACGGCGCATCGGTGCCGAATACGAAAGGGATTCGTACTCGCAGTGACGGGGTCGAGTCTCGTTTAAATAAGTTAGCAGCGGCGGCGGAACACAGATAGAGAGAGCGAGAGAGAGAGAGCGAGAGAGAGGGAGTGAGAGTGAGAGAGGCAAGACGGGGAGAGGCAAGACGGGGAGAGGCAAGGCGCGCAGAGCCAAAGCACAGGGAGAGATAGAGGAGGAATGAGAAATGAACGGGGAAAGAGAGACGCCGAGGGAAATTGCACGTGGCGGGCCGCGATTGGCTCGCACCTGTCTCCTCGGACCGCCCTCTTTTAGCCAGGATCGCATGCCTGCGTACCTAATACGCTTTCTTACTCGTTGCATACGCGGGTTGCTTGCGCCGCGTGCGTGTGCGATGCACACTTTCTCGTCGGGCCAAGGTGTTCGTTGCCTGTGTGTAATGAACCACCACCGCCCCACGGCTTTCCTCCTCCGCGTCACCCCCCCGTTCTCCCTCTTCCTCCTCCTCGTACCTCTCCTCCGCCCGCCCCCCCCCTACTCCCCACTCCAGGAGAACTGCGACGGATCGTGGCAGGTGGTGGGGGGGCAGCAGGAGGCCAGGTGGAGGGGCGGCGGAAGACTCGCGAGGAGAGGAAAGGACAGACGATAGTACATATTATACTTTTGTACGGGCGTGTAGAGAACGGTGGGGGTGGCAAGGCAGGCATAGCCGCGGTTGCACACGGTTAATCTATCTCCGGGTAGACACTAAAGCGCAAGATGGAAGTCTCCTTCCATTACGATTGCCATATTTGCAACTCGAGACCCCCCCCTATGCCCCCACCGCCCCTCCCCCAACCCGTTCAACACCCCGCTCGCGATCTTTGCGACCGGGCTCTCTTTGTTCGCGAGTGACTGCTGTCGGCTCGATGAGTTACAGACCGCTCGGCTCGTTTTTCTCTCTGTTGCTGTTACGAGCCCTGCCGCCGCCGCGCCGCGGAGGAACAGGGCTGCGTTTTAGCGTTTCGTTCGGACCAGAAGTAGCTGTCCGCCTCAGGAGCTTCCTTCCCGACTTCCTTCGCCCCCGGTCGACTGTTAAATGAGAATCGTTTGTTTTTACGATCATCCTCGCCGTTGCGTAGCCTGTCCCTTATTGCTTCGGATCATAGGAGGGGGAGGTGTAGATTGTTGCGTCGCGATTACATTGTTTCGGATCCCGTGTAAAGTTACAAATTGCACGGACGTATGAGCGTATGCATATTTGAAGCCAACGTTGAATGCAACCCGGTAAGTTTTCCTTGGAAAATCCAGGCTACAGTGGAGACTGGCTGTCGCGTGGTGGCGGTCAAGCATACCCTTTTCTCCAGGCAAATGGGACAAGGGTACGTTTTGTTTTTCAACCCTTTGCATCCTTGTACGATTCGAATTTTATTTACAGAAACTCCTATGCCGAATGTTAAGTTAAACTATGCATTAAACTTTCATATAAATGTCTCTCGAAGTATTTTTTTGAAAATAAAACACTTGAAACGATGAGCTAGAAAATTGAAAATAAATTTGGAGCACGCGAAGGGCTGACGGATAGGCTGGATGGAAAAATTGATATGCAAAATGTTGACAAACGACAATTATTCTATATGAAGTGTGAGGAAATCCGCGCATAAAAAGAAAAGAATGCGCGACAATCGCACCGATTCACATTGAAATCAAATTTCTTTACAAGTAAAATTAGACGTTTGTATTGAAATTGAGGACGTCAAGGATTAGCATATTACAGCTCAAATTCTTGATCGGAACGCTTGATAACAGTTTATAATTATTACTGTTCTTATTCATTACTGACAAACAATTTCAGAAATTGTTCTTTGAGGCTGGTTTACCCATACATCCCTACCAAGAAAAATACGGTATTACTAGTGGTGCTAATTAACTATGCACCACAATATAACTATTACAACAACCTGATAATTGAGTAGAAATTGCGCTTTGGGTCTGGTTTTTACTCATACATCCCTACCATGAAAAATACTGTGCATAATATTTTGCTACTGCGAAAAGAAAAAAATCCGTAAAACAGAAAAGCATGCAAGAAAGGAATGGCGCGCGGCGTACTCGAAAGCTTCATTGAGAACTGGAGACTGAAAGACTTATCAGGGGGGTACCGTAGCGATGTACCGTGTGGATGAGGCTGGCTGATCTCGGTGTTGGCGATCCGCAGTTTTTCACGGTCTCGCCCTCTCCCCGGCGCCGGAGGTGTCGAACATTTTCATCGTGCGATTCCCTGGGCAGGACTTATTGCGATCCGCGTGTTTGCTAGGCGATCAGTAACGCGTTAACCGTGTCCGGGCTTTGTTATCTTCGAGCGAAGGGAACTCGGAAACAAAAACACCGTCCGCCGGGGCATGAAGTAATAAAGAACCATAGCGAACGGACGGGGGTGGGGCGGGGGGGCGGGGGGGGGCTGAAGATCGTTCGGCGACCTGTTAAGTAACCAACAGATTTACAGGACTCTATCTTATCGAGCGGCCCGTACACCGTCCCTCGGTGTGCAGCGGTTATTTATTCGTTTGCAAATGAATAAAGAAGGCCGATCGATGCTCGCGAGTCCGAGGAGCTCCGCTGCGCTACAGGTCGCTATGGATTCCAATCTAGAAGTAGAAGTTGCCTCGGGTTTTGCACCGGAGAAGGTGGGGGCAGTCCGGGCATGTCATACGCGAAACCCTTATCTCGTCCGAGCGGAATCATGATCGTTCCTCGCGCGAAGTTCCTCGTGGGACAGCCAGGTACACCAATTCACGGGCGCAACACGGAGTGTGAGAGGGTTTTAATGTTACCGGTGCTCGGCCCCGGGAATTTATCGTTATTTGTAATCGCGGCTGGTCGAGTTTCTTGGCGGTTTGCCTTTTGGTGGGCTTCGACGCGGCGACGACGGGGTGTACTCCCTGCGTATTGTCGGATCAGAAATGTCTTCTATAGAAAGAACCCCGGGGCCCCGTGTAACAGAGACGCTTAAAAAACCATTAGATATCGGGAACAGACCGGGGGAACGTATGAGTTAGTCCGTTTCAATGCCGGACTATCTTGAACTGGCCAGTGGACGTCGGAGATCATATCAATCAGTCATCTATATATGTATACTGTCTCGCATCTTCACATATATTAGTATACTATATGGAGAACGGCATGGAAACCCCGGACTTTTCCGTTTGAAACCCGGACAATATACTTATTACGATAATTATCAGTAGATAGGAATTAGTTTTTAAAAATTACAGTGCAAATTTCATCCCCATATCTTTTATGGTTCAAGAGTTATAGTTAAATGTCACTTTTCTTGATTCAGCTCATTGTGTGCGGCTTCGTGTTCACTTCAAATAATATCAATTGCTCAATTTTAAAGTGTCTGCTTTCTTAAAAACAGGTCCATAAAGGGCAATATTTAGAGCTATATTTGTATATCCACATTTAAAACATTTCTCTAAAGTTCTCTGTTATGAAAAGTGGAGCAAGCGTGAGCGAATAACATCGAAAATCCTCGACCCTTGAAGAAAACCCCCCCGAACGTCCCCGGACGCACTAAAAAGTAGGACAAATCCGGGGAAAACCGGACAGATGGCAACCCTACCTGCGATGTTCCGAAGATATCGCCAAGATTTGAATTGCACCCATTCTATACTAGGTGTATACATTAGGTACTAGACTGCGGATGTTATGTACTTATGGTGAAAATGGGTAGCTGCAATTTAATATTTAAATCTCTGCACCTAGAATAATTCTATTCTATAATATTTTATTTTTTTCATTTAGCGGATATGAAATTGACATAACACCTCATACAATACTTAAATGTTTAGCGATTCCACCAGACTGCAAAATATCTTTATGCAAAATAGAAAATGTTTGCATCGACTGCAAGATACAGGAGCAAAATAAACCATTTTTTCTTCTCTCAATTATTTTATTAAACTAAAACTGACAAACTGGTGTCCTCCAATAATTTTAGTATGACCTCTGTTTTAAATTGTGCATTTTTATCATAAATGAATAAGAACCGCAGTCGAGTGATGACTCTGACAATGAGCCAGATTAACTCTCCGCGAACCAGGCGAATAAAAGTCACACCCTGCAAATACATCATTCAAAATTTTTTGATTTGTTAATTTCATCCCACCTGGTTCGCGGAGGGTTGCAAGACTTGAAGAATTTATGACAAAAATGAGTAGGTGTAATTTGAAACATTAAAGACATTAGACGCGAATTTAAAAATACTTTTATATTACTTTCGACCTATGGAACATGTTAAAAAAGAAAATTAATTTCTATATATCACTCCAGTTGGTTGCAGATCTGATAGAAAATTTTTAATTTGCAAAAAGATCCGCTATCTAATAAATAATGACGCTCTGGGTTTATGAGACCCAATGTGCAGTTCCAGGGTTAAATGAAAATTACGCAAGATTATTTGTTAATATCGTACCTGTATTTGTGTAGTTTTGCGCTTGTCCTTTCTTATGTAAATTTTAGGTTGACTTTCTTTTTTATAATTTTCTTTGTTTTTATCAGTTTTACTGTAAACGATTGTAAACATTTGTATAAAAGGACCTCGGTCCGTATATAATAAAAAAAATAATAATAAATGAAGAACTTTTCGTAGCACCCAGAGAACCCGAGATATCGAGTCGGTTTCTCGAACACAGAGCTACTAATCTGCATAGCACATCGGTCACAGCTGGGTTAACTTTAGTTTTGGCAGTGGAGAACCTGTCTCGCGCTAATACTCGTATAATAAGTTTTATGACACGGCTGGTGCGATGGAGGCAGTAGTAAATAAGCTGAATGTTCAGGTAGATTGTCTCTAATTAAGCTCGATCGTTCCCGATAGGAGAGAGGATCGTTGAACGAAACGGCACGACTGCTTCGATCAGCAAGGAAATAATGGTGTATAAGGATCGCGTTCGAACAGTTTCATTGTTCGTGCTAATAAAATGAACCGTTCAATCAACTGGACGGCGAAAAAGTCTGCGAACCGGAGTCACGACGACGGGCACCCTAATCGCAGACTTGAACTTGACCGGAGGAGTTAAGGAGATTTTCTATGTGCCGATCAGCCACGCAGACCTATAACCGAACCATTTAGCTGGCCTAATCCAGCCCGGCGCGGTGGTGGTATAATCCCCGAGGGAAAGAATCATTGCGTGGCGATGCATGGGAACATTGTTCCGGACGCAATTTAAACGGCGTTTGACCAACAGGTCAATCTGCCGTCACTAATGCGCTCATGCCTCTATAATAGACTGGCGAAAGTAAAAGCAAAACCTCGCGGAGGATCGGTTCCCTTTTCTTATTGGCCCGTTATTTACGATGTGCACCGCTAAGATTGTGAATCGCGCATGCATACGAATGTCCCTCGCCAGACCGTTGCTCCAGCTTCGCGAAATGATCGGCCTGAACGATCCACGATTTTACACCGATACTCGGTAATTAACTGGCCTTGCTCGCTGTTCAGATCGACTCATTATACGGTCTAATGGCATCCGCGTATCGGGAAAGTAGAGTAAAGGCTTGAAAAACCGGTCGCCCGGTGTTTCTAGCGAAAAATTGTCGCTCGTTTAAAATATCTGACCATCCAGCCGATCGATATTTCGCGGAAACTGCTCGTACTCCATCAAACGATCGGTTAATGCCGATCGTACCTGCCGTGCACCCTCGATATTTTGCGGGGAACTGCTCATTCATTCGCCTATAAAATGATCGTTCAATACGTATCGTGCCGAGCAATGTCCTTGAGGAAAGTGATTCCATCCTTGAAAATCATGTCTCTCTTTCGTCGTTACTAGACTAAGGATCTTTATGCAAAATAAAAATATTTTCTGCATCGATTGTGGGCAGCAGTAGTTAAATGAAAATCCATTTTATTCGATAATAGTCTCTTTACGGTGAAAACAAGTTGAGACAATTAATTTCCGCAGTCTGATAATTACAGGATGATAGTAATATTTAATTTTAACTCTCGTTGGGAAATTTCAAGCTTGTGAGAAACGTAAAAGAAATAGTAAAAGATAGGAACAGGCTGGTATTGATTAATTCAATTAATTTTGTTCTATAATTGCAAAAATTAAGTTCTAAAAATTTTCGAATTGTCAATATACATGTAAACTTCTGATAATAGTTTTAAAATGTACTCCGAAAGATCCGTTCTTGTTTAGCGAAATTATGACGAAGTTTCACGAGTTTCCGCTTAATTAAATAAAAGGGGGATTAACGGCAGGGTTTCCGGAGCTCTTTCATAGAGCCGCGTGCATTCACACCGTTACTAAGATTTACGCTTTGACCCGGCCAAGTTTTATCCGCTCGATTGGCAATGTCCAATGAGCGACGATTAATGCCACTCGTTTAGCCGCTTCGCGATAATTGCCATTCGGTCTAACTCGCCGCTCGAAAACTGAATAATGCACGTGAACGGAATTCTTGACCATCATTGAGATCAATTTTCGAAATGATTCACGAGCCGTGGAACTATTTGCGAGATCATTTTTAAGGTCAAGCAATCGGAATCCTCGACTGTGAAGAATTGTCGGCAGCCATTGTGCTCTATATGCGTCCACGAAGTCACGAAACGTGGAGAAGAAAAACAATCAGTAAAATTGATTCTCGTGATTCGATGTTGGAAAGTGTAGTTTTAATAAAATGTGGAATGCCCTTCGAAGTTTGACTGATCTATTTTTGAACCACTATGTATAAATAACTATGCATATTCGACGTCTCGATCGAGGCTTATCACGATAGGACAGCTATATCTCTGAATTTTCTTTAGAGCATTGTATTTCTACTCGAAATATATTTTACTCACAGTTTGTGAAAAAACATTTACAATTTATTATTCGTTACTGAAACACAAAATTTCTGAGTACAAAAGAAAATTACCCAACTGGCCCGTTCGAAGCATTACGACTCAATTTCTAACATTTCTCAATGTTTTTCATAAATCATAAAATATATTTTTTCATATCTTTATGCCAAATCACTTCATAAATCTGTATATCAATCTAACCGAGACCAAATTGTTGGTGTGACCAGTTTTAAAAAATTTTTTATAATAAAGTCCAAATAAAATTGATCATTCCCAGACAAAACTTCGAACTAAACCTGATTCTGAATAATCTGACTCTTCAATATTCCAAAACGGTGAGCTCTTAACACAGAAATTTGTATAAAAATGTCGATTGCAAGATAAGCTTTCAAACTATCGTGAAAATGCCAGTTTGTTCAGATTGTACATATACATGATAAAAATTCGAAGAAAAATTGTGGAATGACTAGCACTTCCATTTTGTAAGATAAGAAAATATGTTTACAATAACATTAATTTACTATTTTCACAATAGATCTTCATAACACCTTAATATGCAACCAATGTCGTTTCAATCCATTAACCTTGGAGTTGATCAGTTATTTTAACCCTGTCTCGCATTTCGGGTAGCAGAGCAGCAGCTAGAAGGTTTTAAACCCCTTTAAAGCAAGCGAAACCGTGTGTTTTATGCACACGAACAAACAGGCTTAACAAATAAATACTGAAATGCCTGGTAGACACTTTATATCTGCTCGGGCGGACGCTGAAGGAAGTTTCTAAAAATTAACTCCGAGCTACCTGATATTCAAGTCAGATATTATGCAAGGGGTTGATGCGGTCTCAGAGAAACTCCCGAGCTATCTGTCTCCGTACAGTTCCCCCTTCCCCGAACCACGCGATGACCAACCCTTCCACGTAGGTGTGATTAATTCTCCCAACGCACGGACTACGCTCGAAAAGCTGTTAGACACGAGAACCGTGATACCTGAAATATTCGATTGAGTCGTCGCCGTCAAATATCCTACTGCAGATATGGGCGCTTTCTGTACGAACAACCTTAAAAGCGCGTTAATCATTTCGCGCGTTATCAGAACCCCAATTCTCCCCTAACAAACATTTCCACCATCCCAGATTTCGCATTTGCACCCCTTTTTTCATACATAGAGTTTCTTTAGATTCGTAAGCAGTAACAGTTTAAATGCATCTTTTAATACTAACGTTTTTTAAAAATATTTTTTATTTGATAATTAGTGAATTAGTACGAAGGTATTTCCATTAGTAAAATTGGGTAGATGAAATTCAAAATTGTTGGAGAATTTAAAAAATTGAAGACGTCAATATATGATTTCTCCTCTATTAAAATCATTAAGGGAAGAAATAATTATTAAATAAATTTCTTCATTTTCGAGTACACGTTGTCTCGTTGAAATCTGAGGGGAGGGCCCTAATCGACAAGTTTAAATCGACCCTTTCTCGAATTATTCAAATTATTAAGAAATAATACTCTAAATTACTAATTTCATGCTGTACATTGTTAAATTTATGCATTTACGAAACAAATGAGTAAGTGAAGTAGACAATATTCATTGAATGTAAATTATAAATGTAAAAAGTGAACATCAAAAGAATTAGAGAACATTGTTACATTACTTTTCAATTATTAAAATCATTAAAAGAAGAAATAACAGCTTTCTGAAATTCTCCGATGCTTCCACAATTTTACGGTTCACTTCCCAATTTTTTTCGTGATTGCATAAAATATTGCGCAAAATATAACAGTTATGTAGAAATAACTAAAACTATCTATGATACTTGAAAAATTCTGACATCTAAGTGACTCGGTAATTGCAAAAAATTAAATTGTTCGAAGAACTTCTAATCATTTCGAAGGGTAAAGAGTTGAATTATTAAAAATGATCTTAAACTATTTTTTAAAACTGTCTCGTTAGCTTTCCCAACGGAATTCAACTATTCCTATATTATACAATTCAATCAAGTATTAGCTTACGAAAAGCCCGAGCTTTAACCTTATTTGACAACGTGACAATTTTTCCATTTGCTTCCACCTATCTTATACACAGAAACGCGCCGGAGAACGACTGCGCGCCGGCCATGTGTTCCGATATCGAAGACCGATTTTGTGATTCTGAAAATAGTCGGACAACAGTGCAACGCGTATTTCCACAGCAACTTGTCGAAGTAATGGGCTGTAAATAGATTTCCGCAATTACCCAACAATTCTTGGCGGCTGTGAAGCTCGTCCAGGCCAGAGAGAGAGGGGGGTGTAAAGAGAGAGAGTGAGACAGAGAGAGAAAGTGTGGCCACGCGCACAATGCTCCAGTCGGGAGCGCAGCTTGCGTGGGCGTTGATTAGTCCCGAAAAAGGGGGAGTCGTCCCGTTTCCCGTCCGATTATGAAATATTCCGCAGGTAGCGGCAGTGGGCAGCAGCTACCGCTGAATAATAGAGGGGTAATGGCAAAAGGAGCGGAGGACTCTATCAATGGGAATTGGCGTGGTTCTAATGGGCACGAGTCTCGACAATAGTCCGGCAAAGCCGATGGTCAACGCTGCTCTCTCGCGTCGCGTCGCCCCCACTTTTTGTTTCTTCCTGCCGATGGTCAGCTGCGCACACCCCCGCAGCTGTTCCGTTGTTCGACGATTTTCGGAGTCTGACCGGTTTTACCTCGTACTGCCTCGCACGCGACATTCGACAGCTCGACGCACAATGTCGCGTCATTAGAAATGGACACCTATCCAGAGACCCTCGGCTGCCGGACAAACGTTTGCGCCATGGCTGTCTTTGTTATAAATTAGTCGGAAGAATTTAACGCTTTAACCCCGTTCCAACCCCATTTAATCATCACCACACTGCGGATCTTTATGCGAAATAAGAATTTTCTTGCATCTTCGTACGTCAAGTTATAACTACAACGTTACATTATACAGGGTGTCCCAAAACTCCTTCAGGTCCGGGAAATGGAAGGGTCCTTAGGTCATTCGAAGCGACATTTTCCTTTGCAAAAATTCCTTAGCGAAAAACACAGACCAATCTCACCAATCAGAGCGCGACCTAGACGCGAACTCGCTGGAACTGGCACTGTCGGCCCGGCGGGCCAACTGTCTATTGGCCGACTGTGCCAAGTCGCGCTCTCATTGGTCCGTGTTTTTCGTTAATAACTCCTAAACAAAGCGGCGGCGGTCATTTTTGCAAAGGAAAACGTCGCTTCAAATGACCTAAGAAACCTCTCATTTCCCGGACTTGAAGGAGTTTTGGGACACCCTGTAGATTAACAAACCTGTAATTTTAAAATGGAGTGCGTTATCATGTGCTGTATCCTGTAATTTCGAAACCATGAGCTTAAACGACATTGACAGCTAGAGCCACCTATGGGCAAATTCCGGTTTCATATTTACATACCTGGTATTTAATAATGTAAACAATATTTTGGATAACAGAGTACAGCAATTTTTAGTGGTACCTCGGAGGGGACTACCGAGTGCAAAGTGTTAACAACGGTTTCAAGTAAGGATCTTCAAAATTTACGAGGGCCGATATTTTTATGAAACAGTGATTATTAATATTATTATTATGATTAATAGTACATGCAACAGAGGAAGATACGTTCCTCATCAAATCGTATGTTACAACAGTTTTACATTCCTTGACCTTGGAAACGTAGATTAGTATAAGAAACGGCGGCACGAACGTATAAATCACAGTTTTAGTGTGCAATAGACGCGTATTAATAGTGTACCTACACGATTGCATAAAATTTAATATGCTTGAAGTTCTATTTGAGGCCCGACTGTATCCTTGATGAGCAAATATTTGTTTAGCGCTAGATCGACGAAGCACAAAAGGCGCCCATAACAAGAATATGTGTTTATTCAGATTTTTCGCGAGAAGTCCGAAAGTTTAGGTACCAGTTCTAATTTGAATGGCAATCTTCGCGAACAGTTCCATCAAAACTATCTATTTGCATAAAGCAATAAAACGAGCCGTCTTCGTTTCAAGGTGGCGCATCTCGTGCTGCTCTTATTTTCGGAGGAGGCCACGTGACATTCAAGGAGTGTGCCTAATAGACAGCCCACGCCACGCCAGGATTCTCGTCATTTCCCCGCGTTTATCCTCAAAAGTGACTGAAGAGGGTGAGAAGGTTAGCAGCTGCCCTCCCGTCTCTGTTTTCCTTGTTCCCGAATTTCCAGCACGTAACTTCCTTCCTCCCTCGCCGTCCACCGGGATTCCCTCGGCTGCGTTTTGCTTTCGATTACGGGCGATTATTTTTAACAGTTTTCACCGGTGAAAGTTATTTATAAGCGTGCGCGATGAGTGACCCCTCGCAGTTCCCCGCTTAAGGGATTTCTCCTTGTTTACGTTTTAGAGTGCGGGGCCGGAGTGCCGCTGCTAAGGGATGCATCAAAACTTTCGACCGCTTTCCACCAGAACTTCTGGCTGCGGGATTTCTTAGAATCCTGAATATTTCAAACAGCACAATACCGTAGCATCCCTGAGCATTGTGTTCGTTGTTTTAAATAATTGAAACGCGACGAAAAGATTCAAGCCCTGAAACGCGTGAGGAGAAGTTAATGGACGCAAAGAATCACGAACTTTACTCTGTGTTCAGCCATTTCGAAAAGAGAAATTAAGAAATAAGAAATCTCTACCAACAAACTCGTCATTTAAACGAGCACAATGCACCCGTAAAGCATGTAAAGAATTATGTATCAATGTCAAAATAATGTAATAACAAGGTCAGGAGCAAAACTGATCACACACACTTTAAATCAGAATAACTTTTTTATGAATGGACCAAACGATTTCAATTTCTCTGTGAGGCTAGATGAACTAGTTTAGTAAATGACGTCTAAAAAATATGTCGCAATAACGAAAATTTAAAAGATGTGTTTGGTCAACTTGTATAAATTATATATGCTCCGAAAATTTCATCGAAATTGGTTAATTGGTTTACGAGTTATAAACGATCAAAGCAGCAAGAAAGCCAAAAATCTTGAAAAATTGCAAGTTTCACCACTTTTGATCGTTTATAACTCGCAAACCAATTAACCAATTTCAACGAAACTTTCTTATATAATTCCGTTATTATTATACAATCATTTGACTGATTGATCCGTGTTTTTCGTTGATAACTCCTTAACAAAGAATCACGATTCTCTCCAAATTCTGTTACACGTCGCCCAGTAAACAAGCATGACTTTTCCTGGCGAAACGGGAGATAATTGTGAAATTTCCAGAGAAAGAAGTCGTTGGCAGAACCAGTGGTTCCGTGGATGCATCATAAACGGTGAACTGTCAACCGAGGTCACATGGGGGAAGGGAAGGAGTCGGGTAACGGGGGATGGCGCGTGGCTGTTTCAATTTCGGGGGTGTAACAGGGCCATAAATAAAATCGGGGCCTTCGGTTTCGGTCGCGGCGCGGCGCGCGCCTATTTTTGGCTAGTCGATGGTGCGTGGAACTTTTACAAGTTTCAGGAAAAACCAGCCGCGCCCGTTGTCTATGGGGTTCTATCAATAGCGAGAGAGATTCGGCGTGTGCTCTCGTGGAATTGCTTTCACGGGTAGACGAGCCCTCGAGAAACGCTGCCGCTAGTCTCTCGTGACTTATTTTTTCAGTGTTTCCATGATGGGTTTATGGTGCTCCACGAACGGCACCGGGACCTTATGGCGGTTTAATAATTGATGACTTTTTGAGTAACACGCTTTGCTCTAATTTACACGGGGATCTTCCTCTTCTCCAGCTTCTTGCGGTCGCACCCGAACGACCGGGAGGTATTCCAACTTCCTTCGTTATTTCGGAGCAGATCATTATCGGCGACATTTTCGAGGGAACATAATGATCGTCGGTTTCCTGGTAATGTTTCATAGGGCACCGCTCGTGCTGGTTTTTCGCCGATTATTTTATTTCATGCGAACGCGCGCCGTTCGTGTATCTAGATATCCTCCAGCGTATATAATTTTCAGATTAATGTCGGTGGATGTAATCGTGTTATGCTGCATCGCGTTTAATTTGCTGTAATTAGCCGGCGTGTATCAGATAAATGTCTCTAATTAAGTAAGCAATTTTAGACACAGATGCGATTTCCTTTTTTCCCTGCGCGAGGGAAATTGGACTGTAAAACTCGGTTGCGATACAAATGATCGTACCATTTTTATCGCACCAAATGTTCTACCTTCGCAGCTTCAATTATTACAACTTCTTTGTCTTCGATATAATTTCATAGAAGACTTTGTATTTATCGTATAATATCGATCTACAACGTCGAGTCAGGCTTGTGATGAATAGACCGAGGATGTTTATACAATTTTCAATTTTTGTAGACGAACTTTAAGAAAGCGCAGATCTGAAATAAATAAATATTCTACTAAATTGTGTCGAATTTTATATTCTAGCCTTTCTTGAAAATTTTCAGAAACCATAGATGCTTAAAGATGAAGACTCTGAACAGAGTCTAATAATTTATTTTGGTTTTGTTAATGCATAGCTATTGGAGAATTGGAGCTATTCACAGAATTAATCACTGGAACCGTAAAATAAGTCGTGGTTCAAGGGGTTCAACGTTGGAAACTGGACTGCAAAAGTTTTGTAGAAAATAAAAGTTTCCTTCCTCAATTGCAAAGAGCAGAGATTCAGTGTATTTTTTTTTGTTATTAACATTAATAAGTCGAGTTAATATAGAAATGTTTCTCAATTTTCTTTTCTTAATAACCCTAGACTTTCATATCGTATATGGATTAGTCTAGTTTATTTGAATTTGAACAAATTGGATGGTGTTTAGATTCAGTCTATTTTCATTAATAATCTGACTCGATATTGTATATCAAAGCTGAATATTTATTTAATGCTATGCATCATTCTTAGTGAACAAACTTCGCAGAGTTTTCTATTTTGTTTGTAAAAAACAATGGCGGCAACAAATCAAAAGAGGTTGAACGTACTAAAACAGGAGAATGACTCCATCAGAAAGACAAAACACTTGCCTAGTTATGGTATACAGAAAACCGATGAATGCTTAACGTGTCTCTGCGTTACCGCTTTCAAGGATTGAGCATTGTATCGTATAAGGATTTCGCTGAACTAGCTCAAGACTAGAAACTACTTCGACGCGCGTTCAAAGCGTCGAATTTTCACCGTCATCAGATCTAAAGATGATTTTCGCCTCGATGTTAATGCGACCGTTATAAATAAACAACTTTATAAAAAAAAGAAACAAGTTATGCTGGAAACAATGAAGAACGATGGATCCAATAATTTCAAGCCAAGGGATCTTACCTATAAGTTTAAAATGCAGTAACGAAATTATTGAAAAATCCAGAAACCATCTGAACACTCAAAATAAAAATTGGGAGTAATATTTTTAATTTTTTACTGATTGTAATCTAGTTTTTTGATAATAAATGTTGCGTTCTATATTTATTTTCTTTTGCTACTATTATTATTCTCCGGTTTTGTTCATACAAGCTTAAAAATCCTATGTCATTCTTTAATCATGATTATTCCGCAATATTAAACACAATGAACCGAGAAACATTGTCTGCTCGAAGAAGAGTATCCGACCAGAGCTTTATATTTAACTTAATTAATAATCATATTGATCGTTCCTCTCTACTTGCGCAAATCAATTTCTATGTACCGGAACGTGTATTGAGAACTAGGGCAGGATTTCAAACACATAAAGCCAGATCTACTTATGGATTGATTAATCCAATAAATCGCATCATAGCAGACTCTAGCACTCTCTATAATCGTATTGATTTCTTTACTGAGTCTTTGCACAATTTTAAAAAACAATTACGCAGGATTATAGGATAATACCATATCGTTTGTACCATTATTTTCTGTGCACGTCCCTTCTTTGTTATTCTTTGTTATTATGCGTGTAGTCCCTTATCCTTTTCTATTGTAAACATTTATGTAAAAGGACCTCGGTCCGTCTATAATAATAAATAATAATAATAATTATGGGACAGAGGGAGTATTATTTTGCATTTCTATACCTGTGTAAAATCTTTTTGTCCCGGCGTATAGTTCGATAATGATTCGAAAATTCCCGAGATTGTTCGGTGCTAGGTAGCTATCCTGGGTAGCGCAAGCCACTGATAGCGCAAAGGGGTTAGTACGAGCCGTGAGCAACTGTTACAAACAAATAAGCGCAATTCCAGTGCGTTGCACGACGTACAACACCAGTCCGTGACCGGCATACGTACGCCCGCAATTATCAGGCTTTGCTCACTGTTTTATTCCATGGGAACCGCGTCACGTACATCCGCATCGTGTTACGTATCGCCGTCGGCCCGGTCCGAAAGCGTCATTAGAGGTGATCATAAACTCATAAGAATAACCACGACGCGGCCCTGAGACTAAATAATTAAAGAGAAAATGAATGGCTCACATTCGCCGGCTTTTCCCTTTCTAGAATCTCCTTTGGAACTTCGTGCGCACTGCGCCGCAAGAAAAACTGCAGTTTTCGTTCGTTCTCTCCTTTTTCAGAATTAGCTCGGCTTCCGGTGTTATTATGCCCCTTTTCAGAAACTTGAATCTCTTTTTTGAAAACCGCGCGAACGTGACGTCGCGTTAATGAGTCCAGTCATCTCTGTGTTCTAGCTTTTGTACGTAAAAATAGGCTACCGAGGTGCCGGACTTGCTGTTTATGCGCTGAACAGCCGGATAATCGCCGGACAAAAGAGTCGCCAAGTATACTAATTCTTGCCTGTCACTATACTTTTACCGTGTTTCCACGTGTGTGTTTCTACGCTGCCATTTTGCTGCTAACCCTGGTTGAACGTATTCGGTCAAAGTCGTAAATAAACGGATTTTGTGACTAGACAGCGGACCTTAATGCAATGTAGAAATTGTTGTACGAATTGTAACTGTTTGTTCATGTTTATACAGAACGGACCTTTATGCAAAATATGACATTTTCTATCTGAATTGCAACAAACTGGAGTGAAATAGATGTTTATTTTTAATATATTTGATACTTTAGAAATAATATTAACAGTTTCTTTGTCTGCGTGACGACGTTCATTATTAGCAGATAGTAGATTTTATGCATTTCTAACAAAAATGTGTAGGTGCAATTCAAAATAGTGAAAATATTAAAAGAATTTAAAAATACTGCTATATTGAGTTGGAACGAAAGTTCGTTGCGTTTGTAAATTAAAATTGAAAGCTAAAATTCAGATATTTATTCAACAATATATTTTCCATTATTGAATAAACATATGAATAAATACCTTAATATTATCTTGGATTCTTAATTTGAAGACGCTACGAACTTTCCTTCCAACCCAATATTTTTCCCAACATATTAAGAAAGAAATTTCTACTTCGTTCTAGTTTGTTGCATTTCAGGTAGAAAGTGTTTATTCTGCATAAAGATTAGGCTGCAAATCTATGTGTAAAAGAAAAATCGTTTGTATCAGCGCAGAAAACACAATTCATAAAACAAATATGTTAACGTTGCTGCTACCGTTTGGAATTATTCAGAAAAATTGTCTAATTTGATGGCAAACAATTAATTTGTTCGATCGAACACGTTTCACCGGTGCATTCCCATTTCTAAAATATTTCAAACAGCGAATAAAGTGATTAGCTTACAAATCATCTTGAGTGAGGCTCTTCATTCTGAAGAACACGAGGCGCCGTCAGTAAGATCAGAAGTTCCCTGCGAGATATGCACCGGACACTGATAACGCAATTATACGATGGTTGCTCGGCAATTTTTCCGCGGGTCGAATCTCTACACGATCTCGCCATTCAATGGAAATCTCGAACAGGTTTATCTCGGAAAAAGCGCGCTGCGCTCTCCTGAGCCCCTCCTATCGGCTCGCCGCCTAGCCTCTAAAATGGAAAAAGGGTAACAAGTGGTTCACCACTAGTGCAGAGGCCGAAAAAAACTTTTTTTTAGTGTTCCCTCTTTCTCTCTCATGTACGTTTTGTTTGACCGGGGTAGAACAACTATTAACACTTTACCTACCGGTAGCCTATTAATAGTACTTTCAATAATTGGGCTGTACCAAAGGAAAGCATAGAAATTTTTATTGACCAAATATTTTTCAGCTCTACTTGACCTTCAAGAGGAAGTCCAATTTATCACCTTAAAAAATCTGAAAAAGTTAATCGGAATTTATGGAAAATGTTTATAACACTTTACCTACCGATAGTCTATTCTATACTACGATTTTCAATAATTGGGCTGTACCAAAAGAAAGCATACAAATTTTTATTGACCAAATATTTTTCAGCTCTACTTGACCTTCAAGAGGAAGTCCAATTTATCACCTTAAAAAATCTGAAAAAGTTAATCGGAATTTATGGAAAATGTTTATAACACTTTACCTACTGATAGCCTATTATATACTACGATTTTCAATCATTGGGCTGTATCAAAAGAAAGCATAGAAATTTTCTAAAGTATTAGATGACGAAAAATTTTATTTAAATAAAAATTTTTGCCCAATCCTGAATGACGTTATTGAGGGAGATTTGTTAGTTCGCAATGAAAATTGCTGTCACTGTTGGAGGTTCCATTAAAAATCGTTCAGCCATGCACCATGGATTCTTCCAAATTATGCAATAATCACCGGTCGGTAATGTGTTAATTAATTTGAACCATCATTTTTCATTTTTTCATAAAAATCTGCTGTGTAGTCATTATTTAATAATACAAGCCTGCTTCGAATTTCTACGAAAGTTCTGCGTCAATTGTTACACGAATACACTATTAAAAGACAGTAATGTTCGTTCACATCGTTCACTCGTCGAGTTCGTATGTGAAAGGGGTTAACGTTGTTATCTAAGAAAGCGTTCCTCCTTTTCGAGGCACGTTTGAGTTATGAGACTGAAGTTAACAGTGCTTTTGTCAGTGTCGCTTGGTTCACGCGTGCACTTTTTTTCCTCGCGACAAAAGCGCGGAGATAGCGGACATAAACTGTTATGAACGTGGGCGTCAGACTAAATATACCGATGTAAATATTCCAGACTGGTGGGCTCGAGGGGGGGGGGTTCACCGCCAAGAAAAAATGTTCGAAGCCGGTGCCGAGCATTTTCTGCTTCTTGGCACTCGTAAAGAACGAGGCATTAATTGCAACGGGTATCGACGTGCACGTTCGGCCAAACAAAACCCCTGTAGATTACGCGGAACTATTCTTTTTATCGTTAACAGCCGAACGGATTCGTCGAGTCAACTTTTTCTTCTTGACACGCATGTATCTGACAGGCATTTTTTTCTCCGTTCATTTTGCTGTTCCTTTTTATTTTTTTTAATTTCTCTGCTTCTTTATGCATTTTCGTTTCTGTTCTTTTTCATATATTTTAATTCCTGTTCTTTTTTATGTTCTCTAACAAGATATGATTATCTCATCTTTCGTCAATACTAATTAGTAGATTGCGGATCTTTATGCAATATAAACATTGTCTGCATCGATTGCAAGAAATAGAAAGTTGAATTGAAAGTTATTTCTTCCCTCAATGATTTTACCAAAGGAGAAATCATATATTTACATTAGCAATTTAAAAAATTTCCAACAATTTTGAATTTCATCTACTCAATTTTGCTATGAATGCATAAAGATCCGCAGTGTACTAAATAGTAACGTTTACCATTTTTGCAATTCGCTCAAAGATAGTCTAATTAATGCTACTCAGTTTGTTGTTTAAAGTTGTCGTAGTGCATAACATAATATTCAGAGATTCCTGACTTTCTTCTGCTAGATTGTTTTAATATTTCGTAAAGAAATATTTGCGTTGCATTTAATGAAACATTTTAACAACGAAATACATGGTTGTAGCAAACATGTCAGTTTCCATGGATGTTATTTTCATTAATTTCGAATTAAAGGAGCTAGAGTAATTTATTTACTGCAAGACACAAACGGCTAATACGAGTAATATTAATATTCAATATCTTTTTAGTATATTATTATTATTTAAAGTATTTTTCATAATAAATACGACCATTATCAATGATTTTCTCGTTAGTGATTGGCGGTAAAAAGTGTCACGTGGTCGGCTATATGTTTATTTTATAATTCGCAAAATTTCTAAATCATTGCTTTCTGAAAATTTCTATTTTATTCATGAAAATAGAAGGAATTTCTGGTTGATCTAACTGGAGTTAATCTAGAATTTGTTGAGCCTTGTAACTTATTTTTTCTAACTAAATGATGACACAGTGATCTTAAAATGTAAGTTCAGTTCTAATGTTTATTCGACTAATTTATGAACATTGAAATTATAAATAAAGAAATTGAATTTTAGTGTAATCAATATGAATAATTTAATTGTTTGTTTAAGGGCGATAACTTTCTTAATGTTGGACCATATTGGAGAAGATTTTTGTTCTTTTTCACAACTTTCTAATGCTCACATTGAAAATCTATAAAATACGTTTTGTAGATCTGCGCGTCACCAAGTCCGTGTAAGATTACGCTGTAAATGTTAATTTACGGTATCGTTGCAACGTATTCTGATTGTGGGCGCCGGGTAAAAAGCGTTGTAAGTCTGGCCGACAAAAAGAGGAAGCTCGTTACACGATGAATTTCTCTCGGTTGATTCTCTTTCCACTGTTGGACTAGGAATAAGTTCATCGACACGGGTCTGCGACACGGGCGCTCAAAAATAGCCGATGTATAAATTATGCGTTCCCGGGGAAATGAGAACAATGTTACGGCCGGGCGTAGTTAATGCAAATTGTGGCCGGGTAGAATTAGATTCCACTTCGAGACGCTTAAATAGTTCGCGAAGCGCCGACCAGGGATTATCATTATTCATCATGAAACGTCTTTGAATTGCAGAAAGCGATTACGTGCCAAATTAATTCACTTTTTCTGCCGCGGCGGAGTTTAGTCTTCGATTTAATAATTCCGCCGACGGGAACCGCCTCGCCGAACATTTCAATGGGCGATGATGTTCCAAAATTTACATGCTTTCGAATCGCTGAAAGACCACGTTAACACAATGCCGATCATTTATTTATGATACCCGAGAAAGAGAACGCGCGCACACGACAGAATTGTTTTTCCTTGCGGAAACTAGTTCGGCGAAATCAGATATGTTTTTCCAACCTCGACAATGGTACATTAAAAATATATCAGGACCCATCATTTTAACACTAAATCTACCACGAGGGGTCAAATGACCCTATTTTAGATTTATTCGTGAGAATTTATTGAATATATTTTTTGACTCCGGTACATATTATAATAAAAATTGCACAAAATTATTGCTAGGGGAGTAGATTCCTTTTTCCAAGATTCCAAAGGTGCGGTATTCGCGTTCCCATTTCTCGATAATACAAAAATGTGGTTTTTCAGTAGTCAGAAACGCTAGATAAAAGATCGGTCTGAGGCGCTATCGCCCATAAACGTCCTATTTATCGTTTACGAGGCGTAATTTGCATTATTCGGCAGCGTAATTTGCATTATGCGGAAGCTCCACATTTTCTTAAACAAATTCATTTATACAATTTTTTAAGCACGAGTGTTGTATATCAAATTAATCGGAAAATTCAGAGCTTTCCAATGATAGTTCAAAAGGAATGGTCACTGAATGAGGTTATAATGATACAATAAAAGAATAACGAAACAAAAGGTCACGAATTTACTTGCCAACCTAATAGCTATTTTCATAGCTACATGTTTCCGAATAATGCAAATTACACCTCGTAAACGAAAATATAGAACTTTTGTGGGCGATAGCGCCCTAGATCGATCTTTTATCTAGCGTTTCTGACTACTGAAAATCCCCATTTTTGTATTATCGAGAAACGAGAACGCGAATCCCGCACCCTTGCAACTCTGGAAACGAGTCTACCGCTTTAACCTACTGTCGACACGAGAGTGAAGAATATGAATATCGATGAACAAATATACCAAGCGATACAACGCATCTGTCGGACTGATCCTTGCCGGTTGTCAATCATCATAGGCCCGAGAGTCGTCAGGTATCCTGTCAAGGCCGGCGCTGCGGCAGGGATTCCGAAGGGCACCGACAAAAATTAGTTTCGTACGAAGCAGAAGTTTTCGCGATGTCGACGATAAAGACACCCCGCAGTCCCGGGCAAGAAGCCGAACCATTCTTCGGGAAAAAGGACGCGGCAGCCCGATGCCAGATGACGAAATTCCGTAGCACGTGCGGTTAAAACGAAGTCACAAAACAAACCCAGAAGTCGTCTGGAGGCGGCCAGGCCTCGACGTTTATCGGGCCGCTACTCGACGACGGAAGGACGTCCGCGTTTCGAGTAAATATTTGAAGATCTTGAGTCGTAACGCCGGAGATCCTCTCCTCATAAAAACCGCGGGATCGACGTGTGCGTTCCCCGGCCACCTACGAAATCCCCGACGCATCTGCCCCTGCTGCTCTCGATGATACGATCTTTACTTCTCGATCAAATTCTGCCCCTCTCGAAAAACCATCTCGGCCTGAATTCGTTATCCAGGAATTATCCGAATATGCCTTCTCACTTGGTTCGCGCTTGGAATCGGTTCGCTGTATTCCCGATTCTTTTAGACGACACTCGAAAATCTTTTACAACCCGTGGCAAAGAATAGGGTGAATGTACCTACTACTGCGGGCGTACGTTTTACTGCGGTACTTTTTCCCAATGAGATTAAAATACGTAAGGATAAATATTTTGCCCTGAATAAAGTACAATTCAATGAGAATGCATTCTCGGTGGCGAGGAAAACAAAATTGTCGATCATTCTTATATTTTTATTGGGTTGGCAAGAAAGTAATTTCGGTATTTTAAGGTGAAATGAAACCGAGTTTTTGTATTCAAGCGATGAACTTTAATCAATGAAATGTTTTCTTGTTTATTCTTTCCGGCAAAAGATCATCAAACAGAATGTGAAATATCTTATTCATTACAGTTCATTGCTTGAATAAAAAAATTGGGCTCTATTCTTTATGCAAATGTTTATGCAAAATAAAATATGTTTGCATTGATTTCAAGACACAGGAGCGAAATAAAACTGAAACCGATACGCTTATGTCTTTAAATCTTTTTGATATGTCTACTGCTTTAAATTGTACGTGACAATTTTTGTCATAAATTCATAAAATCCGCAGTCTGCTGATAAATAAACAAAGGGACTTACGGGTGACGTACGAAAGAAGGAAAAGTCGACTCGACATCGCTAATATTCGGCAGCCGCGAACTTCGGTTTCTAAGTTATGACCGATGCGGAAAATGAGGTCCCGATCCCGAGGGAACCGAACGCGCGGTAACGTATCGTCGACTTCCCGGAATCTCGCGTGGCATTATGTTATATGGGTATAAATAACCGAACAGGAGCAATAATACGTAATAATATATCAGTCGGGATTTTAGTGGTGCAGCCTAGCTCGGTCGGCCCAGCGGTCGTAATTCATCGCGCAACCCGGCTCACGCCGCACCGTATCCGGCACACGCGTCTCTATACAGACGTACACACGCGGAAATATACTCGCCGTGAGTAGGAGATCATGCGAGTTTGACAGCAGACACGTTTTCGATCGACCAGCCCCGTATCAATCGCCATACGGTGGTTCAAACGCGAAAAAAGTCGATTTTTTCAAATATTCTGTAGACACACGCTTTTTCCTCGTTCGATTTCGAATAAAGGGGTAGTCGATAAATATTTTCGGTATTTTATTAGCCCTACGATTTGGTTCTAGTCTGACCCAAAAGCAACTAAATTTTAATTTTCTACTAGCCAGTTCAAATGATTGATATCGTGTTCCAGAAGAGGATCAACGTTGATCTCGAAGAAATAGATTCTTTAGAAATAGAGTTATAAGTAATTTATGATTGAAGAATAACTGATAACTTTTTGTAAGGAAATTTTATGACACGAACGATAGGAGAGAGAAACGGAATAGAATTCATCTTTAAATAAACGCAACTTAAAATATGAGAAATGTATAAGTAGACAGCGGATTTTAGGCATTTATGATAACAAATGAAGAAGTGTAATTTGAAACAGTAAAAATATTAGAAGAATTTCAAGATACTGTTATATTATCTTCAACTTATTAAACATATCAAGAAAGAAAATAAATTTCTATTTCACTCCAGTTTGTTGCAAATCAGGTCGAACATTTTTATATCCAGATTGTTTGAAGGTGATAAATTGGACTTCATCTTGAAGGTCAAGTAGACCTGAAAAATATTTAGAAAGTTACGAGAAATTCGTAAATATTTAAAGCGGTACTTTGGTCAATAAAACGTTTTTATGTTCAATGATGCAACACAGTAGATTGAATTGTGTTATAAAATCGCATGTAGTGGTAGTACGAAACCACGTCGTAAACAACGAATTGACCTGCACAAACTGAGTAGATCAAAGAATGAAGAACCACTGACAGGCCGCTTGTATTTAATAAGACACGCGCATACGATGTACATGGATAGAATAATTATGTAATTGCACCTATATATGTTCCGGAGAACATATGTTTGCTAATGTAACACAGAAAGACCGAGACACACTGTATAAAATATTGATTAAATATCACCGCCTTTGATAATGCCAATAGTTTTTCTAATAAGCATTTACGAGCGGAAATTGCACAATGCAGCATTCTTTAAATTAAAAAAATGAAGTAATAATTAAAGCAAAATAAGTTTTGACATGTTTAAATTCAATTCTGATTATTATTACAGATTTCCTGCCTTTCACTACTAAATTTATTTAAAGATAGTAGTGTCCATGAATTTATAAACTGATTTATAACCAGACAATGGATCTTGATGCGTTTATAGCAAAATTGGGAAGATGAAATTAAAAATTGTTGAGAAATGTTAAAAATCGATAATGTCAATATATGATTTCTCCTCCATTAAAATCATTAAGGGAAGAAATACTATTCAATTTAGTTTCTATTTCTTTTCCCGAGATAAACTCTTTTTTTTATGATAATAAATTATATAATAAGAAAATATGTAATATCCAGAGGCCCTGTCTATCATGACGCAAACAATTTTGATTTGTCAATGGCTTCGGGAAGCTTAACATGTGTACTACGAATTTATGTAAGAATCGAAGCCGAGCAATCAAGAACAACCCCTTTAGGATAGCGTCAGCGAAGGGAGTTAACTTCCCGGCTCGATTACACAGGAGGTTTGGGATATCCGAGATTTCATCATCATAATTTTCCAGGCCATTAACTCATAGGGGGCGAAGCACGATCCGCTTTGCATAAGAAACTTAACAATCTCTACGCGTTCGGATGCCAAGCGTTCTCCCCCGTGAATTTTCACGGGGGACGGAGTCGCGTATCGCTTCAGCCTAATATTTAATTAACGGGATAGTTCTGATCCGAAAAATTTAACAACAACAGGCTCAGTTATTGCATTTCCTTAAAGCATACATCCTCAAAACAATTGATTTCAGTCCCGACTGATATTTAACAATGTCAAAAATATGTTGAATAATGCCACAGCAATTTTTAGTGGCGCCTCAGAGTCACCACTCGAGTGCTCACTGTTAAACATATTAACACTATACAATAAACCTACCATTGCCGGTCAAATGATCGGTCTCATATTTTTAATTTCATAATGATTGAAATTATGACGTTGCTTACATGGAGACTGATTCTTTCTTTATCCAAGCGAATATTGCAATAAAAATTGCACGAAATCTAAATAAATAGAGCATTTTTATCAGCTAAACCATTTTAATCGCTCTCAGTGCTCGGTAGTTTAAGCGTCAAGGAAGAAGTTAAATCTTTATTTCAGCCCACTTTGTTGGAATTCAGATAGAAAATTTTCATTTTTCGTAAAGATCCTCATTCTAGTGATCAGAATGAAAAGTTGAAAAATTGACTTGTCCATTTTTCTTTGCGATTGCGCCCAATAAAAATTTTTTCAAAATCTCATTTAAACTAAGTCTTGTAACATGTCTTGTATCATCTCAACTGATTTGGTTCAATTTGAAGAAAATGATGCGATTTTTAACGCGTTCGAATACTTTCTGCCAGAAGTTGATTTCATAGGCATCGTTCAGTTTCAAGGTGCAGGAGAAATCTCCGTTTAATTAGACGCGCGACTCTGCGTGCGAATGGAGTGTCCGATCGATGGCCAAGCACTCGATCGATCGCTCGGTGGGTATTCTTTACAGGTGGAGCGCAAACAATTTCTGAAATTACGTGTCGGGAATGCCGGGATGATCAAAGAGCTGCGACCGAATCGTTTTTTCATCGCGCGGCATACAATTTTCCGAGGCGCCGCACCGCGCCGCCCTGCTATTTTCTTTTGCCCGGTACACTCGGCAATATTTGCGGAGCGCAAGCGTGCTGGGACTAGCGTTCCGAGCATTAATATTACATTATATCAATAAGGGTTTGAAAAATCGGGGGGTGCCGCGGCAAACGGATGGCCCTCGTTTGAGGTTTCGCGTTACTCGACAAACACTCCCGTCGTCCTTTCCCTTTCAATCTGCCTCCTTCACCATGTTTTTCACCTTCGGGCGAAGGGATATTAGGCGGACCGGCGTCGAAAGTAATATCGGCGCTCGTGTCGGGAACACGTAGCCTGTCGTTGCGCCGATATTCGAGCCTAATTGTGCCGTTTGCTCTCCGGAAAGACCGCATCTTCCTTCATCGGAAAGCGAGCCTCGGATCATTTGCGTCTACCGAAAGTGGCTGCATGCCTTTGGTAAAATAAGACGAATCGATTTTCTCAAAATGGTATTTTCTATTGAGACGATCGTTCCGAGAAGCGGCAACCATTTATGCGTGTACTTAAAACCCTTACACCGTAGGAAACATTTATGTATGGATTTTTAACCCTTAGCGAAGGTGGTCTTTAAAAAGTAATGGACGTCCGTCATAGGGGTTAATCTATACCTCTGGATCGGTGGGAATTTGTAAAAGAAACTTGCCGCAAAATTGTTTATGCCAAAGAAAATTGTGGTTGAAGTTCGTTTTTACTTTAATTCTATTTAATTTCTTTAAAGGAATAATATTATATCAAAATATAATAAAATAACGATGTAAAACACACATTAACAACAACAAATCACAAGGCAGTGCATTGAAATGTTTTTATGGACTGAGAAATAGTTTTATGAACAGTTAGTAAAAAACATTTAGGACAAAATTAATAAAATGACTCGATAAAGTACGAGGTATGGCACAAATCTTGTGCGCATGTATCATAGCAATGGGTGCAATTTAAAACAGTAGAAAGTTTACAATGATTTAAGAGTGCTAATCTATTTTTCTCAGTTTTTTGAAATTATTGAAGTGAGAATAAACTGTTTACATGACTACAATCTACTAATCAACGCACTATTCGTTGATAGCAAAAAGAACTACAAAATAGAGATGACAATCTTGTAAATGAAGCCTGTGAGTGACCAAAAAATTCCATTTCTACCATAATACAATCAAACGTGTGATTATTTGATTAATAAGAGATAGTTGCAGTTGTTACAATCGATTACAATCGATTCGAGGCTCGCTTTCCGATGAAGGAACGACGCGGTCTTTCCGGAGAGGTGCAGATTCACCCCTAGGACGGATGACCGTTACTTTTTATACACCCTGTACACACGCGGTGTAATACCGACAACTAATTGGCAAATAAATCGTTAAGAAGATCTATTTGTGAATTTCTGAAGGTGGTAGGTGCGGAAACTTGGTGTTAGCGCTGTGCTAACCACCCGAACTGTATCTCAGGTCACGCCTTGATTTGGAACACGTAGGATAGAAGGTGAAATGGTTGGACAAACTTTGAGGAGATTTTTACCGATCCGTAAACTGGATAAAAGCCACGTGAACCTAAGCTTGATGAATCCCTTCTAAACGTGCATTTCACACCATCAAGCACGACATTGTTACGCGCGAACACAGGCGAAAACAAAACAGCTCACGGGTTCGAACAGAGTCTCTCGGAAACTGTAGCAAAAGTGTCATTGTAGTTTAAAGATCGTGGGAACTCTTGTTGGACGACATCACTACACTCGATCGCATAAAGAAAACTCCGAAGGCTTTGTACGACGGCAGGCTGTGTCTCATCTTAACACCTTCGCGACGGATGACTCAATATTGCGTCAAATCGAGTACTGGGACAGGTGACGCATCGTCGCTGCCAATGAATATCGATGAGAAATGCAAAACGGACGCTGTATGTATTTTGAAACAAATAAGATGGTCAAAATTTATTCTAAAATTGTCTACGATAAAAATTATTAGAAAAATTATTATTGAAATTTAAGATAATGTACAGAAAATATAAAGGAAAAAAATGCGAAGAACAAAATGATCAAAAAATAACAGTTGTTAGTGTCCAAAAAATTGAATCCTCCTCGATAGCTGTGTATCGATGAAGAAAAACTGTTTGGAGTGTTCAAAGCAGTTATCGATGAGAGAAAATTTATTTCGATCACTCGTAACAGTTGTCGATGAGCGAATTTCTCTTCACTTGTTCATAATAATTATTGATGAAAAAATTCATTTTGGTTGCTTATTTAATTATCGAGTTGTCTACTCTTTTTCGGGTGGAGCAAGCCTGTGAGATTCATTGACGAGGTTCCGTACGACAAGACGAATCAACCATAAGAACAACACAAAATCTGTTTGTTTGTCACATTAAATTATGTTTGTAAGAATTAATTTTACGAATAAAAAATTTATGAAATAATTGATCGTCTATCATTTGAAAGTTGTACTATTTAATAATAACCATTACAAATTTCCTACATCGATAACTGTCATGAGCGATCAAAATAAATTTCTTTCCTTCTTTAACAATTGTAGTGGGTTGAAAACAATACATTGGTGTTTTTAAATTCTCTTCGCCTCTAATCCTTTTCAAATTGGACTTACCCATTTTTGTTATAAATGCATAAAATCCGCAGTCTAACTGTAACTGACATTTGAAATGTAAAAGAAACATCTTGTATGTATGTATGTATATGTATGGAACAATATTAAGACGCGCGGTCGTCGCCCCATATTTCGTCACACGACAAACAGCTGATCAACGACGACTCGCGCTCTAAGGCCGAATATGTAAAAAAACCGCGGATAACCAGGTCTTCGTGCGAATAAAACTGTTTTTGGCAGAGAGTAGTAATAAAAGCATTTCTTCATCTTGCACACGTTTTGATCTCTCCCGAGAAAACCCTTCCACTCTACAGAAATTTATTGTATTATTTGTTTTGTAAAATAAACATTTTCTACACCATTTATTAGAATCAGGAATCGGATAAAAAAGATATAATATTTTCTCTTAGTAGTTTCAATAAATAGCAAACAATACAAGGGTAGTCTTAAATTCTTCTGAAGGTTATTCTGAAGGCTGCTTTGCATTATGCTTTTTAACCTTTTTATCATAAATGCATAAAATCTACAGTCTAATTGTAAATGATTGTTTATATATTTTACTAAGCCGGCTTTTGGCTCCGAGACCCTTTCAGCGTTCGATACTATATCTCAACGACGGATGACTCAATATTGCGTCAAATCGAACACGGAAAACTTCTCTGTTGCATTAAACGAATGTCGATGTAACACAATGACTATTGTATTGAAATTCGAAGGAAATATGAGCCACACGGAAGTCAGACTGATCAGCTCCACATTTTGTAACTTTGTCAATCTTATCATGTGCATTAAGTATTCAGCCCCTCGAAAAACAAAAGAATTCCTTCCATATATTTGTTTATTGTTGAGAAACAGCGTGCCTGCGCATGGCTTCTGAATAATAATTTGCATACGTCACGATCCATTATAATCGACTACACTTAATTCTCACAGTAGAGCCTCGACAACTGTTTCCATTAATAATAGAACTGGCATTGATACTGTTCGTACCTCTTGTATAATATTAAAAATGGCTTGTAAACTTTCTTGTAAACAGAACATCTAATATAAAGATACTTCACTAACCTTCAGAAGATTGAATATTTGAGACATCACTTTTGTATTTATTCAAACTTATTGTTGGAATCAGAAAATGAACATGTATCTACTAATTAATTAGACTGCGGATGTTTATGGAATTTTTAATTTTAGTAAACAGATTTTAAGAAAGTGGAACCAAATAAAATTCTATTTTGATAGCATTTGTACATCCATAATAAATAAAAATTGTACTAAATTCTGTTGAATTTAATACTCCAGCAATTTTTGAACATTTTCATAAGCCATAAATGCATAAAGATCCGCAGTCTACTAATAATGTATGTGGGTATATATTTTCCTTAATCATTTTTTTATTAAGTCTTTACACACTTTTAAGAAACAACTGCGCAGGATTATAGGATAATACCATATAGTCTTTTTGTACTATTAGTTTTTGTTCATGTCCCTTCTATGTTGTAATACGAGTAGTCTTTTATTTTTTATTGTTTCCTACTGTAAACATTTATGTATGAGGGCTTCGGTCCGTCTATAATAAATAATAATAATAATTAATAATAATTAACGACGGAAACACATTGTTCTCCTTTGTATCACTCCACGACTAAAATCGTAATGATCTACAGATGACACATGTCGCCCCAAACATGTTACCGTATGACAAACACGTCCTAAAAACATTCGGTAGCTTCTATTGGAAAACTCTTGAGATAAACAATATTCCACTGTCAATATTTTTTAATAAAATACAATTTGAAATACTGATAAATCAAAATCGGATATTTAATACGTTACAATTTTTGTAGACGAACTCTAAAAAAGTAGCATCGAATAAAATCTTATTGGGATTTTTCGATAATATTCAGAAGCCATAAATGCACTAAGATCTGCGGCCCGTGGTCCGAGGGTTACGGTGTCCCATAAGTGGACGCTTCGCGAACAAGCTGCTCGCAGAAATTAGTAACGGCACGTGTCCAATCAAATTGATTGGCCGTCCGAAATTTTGGCGAGCGAGTCGCAATAGCCGCCTCCGGGCGATTGTGAGGCGAAAGAAGCACGAGTTTTAATAAATCGGTCACGATACCAAGAAAACGGCGACTCGGATGCATTTCTCAAGGGTGCCCGGAGCAAGAATTCGACGGAACGTGCCTCGTATCTCGCGCTATTTTCGTTTTCAACACGCGAAATGAAAATAAAAGAGTGCGCTTCGTGATCTACGCGCGCCGCGCCGCTCTGATTTATCGGTCGCTCTCCCCGCGTCGCATCGAACGCGTCACTATTGTGCACCCGTCCGAAATGCACTTTTATAAATAGCAACCGACGCCGACTCCTTAGACCCTTTTACGAGTAGCCTCCCTGCAGCTAAGGGATGCGACTCGATATCGAAGAGGCGATCGATCGGACCAACGAACTAGACGCTGATCACTAGACTGAGAATTTTATTCATTCATCGGAAAAATCGGTGCGATTTAGGGAGAACAGAACCGATTGGCAGAATAAAGAATATAGTACATGAAAAAATAGAATAAAGAATATTCTCGAATATGTATGTTACAATATAGTAGAATATATTGCAATATACTAAAATATACTAGAATATACATAGTGAAATATACTGGAATATATTACAGTATATATGTACTGGAATATAGTAAAATATATTGGAATATATTACAGTATACTATAATATAGTAAAATATATTGGAATATATTACAGTATACTAGAATATAGTAAAATGTATTGGAACATATTACAGTATACTAGAATATAGTAAAATGTATTGGAACATATTACAGTATACTAGAATATAGTAAAATATACTGGAATATGTGTCTCTACCTGTCCTAAAGTGCGAGCATAGCTAATACCATAAAGAACAGGTAAAACAAATGACTATTGAAACGTGCTGTCTCCCTTTATCTGGGCTGCAGTGAAAAATGACGGTTTTACGGAATGTCTAGTTGGTTTATCAGCAGTATCAACTCAGGGAACATGTGGGGAATTTGCATCTACGAAAAAGAGGCACAACGTTACAAAGCCACTCGAGGTTTACGCTATGCTTTTGAGAAGAGTGTTGGTAAACGTTCTGGCGTTGAAAATCGCTGGAAATTTTAAGGCCAGCATTCGAGTTTCATCGATGGAAACATCGTTAATTTTTAATTTTCCGAAGTATTTAAAAATCTATCAACATGGCACAGAAATGCAGATAACGAAAACAATTATAAATGCATGTTCTGTGCTCAATTATTGGACATTCTTACCAGAAATTATATAAAAAATCATCACCAGACATTTATAACAAAAATACCCAACATCAAAGAAAATAAAATAAAAAATTTCATAATAAAATTACTAACAACAATAGCATAATAGATGGTACACAAAAACCAAGAAGATGATTTGCCTTTGAAAATATATAAAACAGTAAACAAATCAAAAAAATGTAAGAACATCACCATTTCGAACTTATTAAAATAAATATAAAAGGAAAGAAATTTTCTATGTGGCTGTTCTATTAAAAAATTTAAAATCTGCACAAATATCCACAGTAAAATAATTGCCAAAATAATTAATGCCAAGAAAAATAAATTTAATGTTTCACTTAAGAAACGTTTTTGATATAAATGCTCCAAAATGATTGTATTGTTTTCATAGAGTTTTTAATATACAGATTCTAACGTTCAATGATAACACTGTTCAGAAAAGTTCCTAGGAATAGAAATTCCACAGACAATTAAACAAACAAGTTCGAATAGAATTGTTTAAAAAAGAATTTTCAATTTAATCTATCCAGTCTTTTAAGCAAGAATGTTTCATCAGGAGATAATAATTAGTAGGAGAAATTATTGTTTAAATTCGCGCGGAGACTAGTGTATAGAGGGAATCAAGCTCTCCAGTTCATTCCTGTAAATAAAAGACTCGTCTTCCTTCTTCCTAGGTTTCGTTTATTTTTTATGCTACCGCTCGTGCGTGCTCTCGTTCGCGGGGATCTCTCGTGCCACTGTATGCGTCCCATGGGGAATGACTGAAGCATAGAGCCACCATAACGCGTTGCCAGCACTCGGGTGTCCTATCGAAGGAATCCGGGATAGTGAAGCGTACGTGAGAGTAAGCTAGATAGGCAGACATGCTGTTACAATCTTCGAAAAATGGGAAACTCATATAACTGATGCTCGCCGATTCCGTGCTGGCGGCGAGGGATTTTCCTAAGAGACTATTTTTCCCGATCCTCGAACATTAGGCTCTGTTCTCGATCGATTCTTACAGTTTTTTCATACGCCCGCCATTTCGATCGCCGGATATCGACGTTTCTTTGTACAGGGTGATTCAGTAAGTGTACATGCAAACTTACATGTTGACATTGTAATAATTAGTTCTTTTTCTGTCCTACTCTTTCATCGAGAAACGACGGCCACCTTGAATTTCTTCATTCGAAAGAGTAAATTTTAAGCTCGTGGTTGAAGAGAGAATTGGACCCTGAATGAAAGACTCTGTCCCATAATAATAGCAGCAAGTGAATATTTAAACGGGAATTATTGGCGAATGCAGCTGTAAATTATGTTGCGGCGCAAAATTGCGAAGCCTTCAATCAAAATCAATGTTTCATGACATCTGTCATTTGTTTCGACACATCTTTCAATTTTTAGGTTAACCTAATTATTACGAATTGTAACTAGTTCTCTAATTTCATCCGCTGATCGATATCAATTGCTTTATTTCAGTTAAATATCAACTCATTGTAAAAGTAAAAGGAAAAAAAAACAAGTTATGCTGGAAGCAACGAAGAACGATCGCTCCAATAACTTTAAGCTCACACATAATAGGGAAAGCAAAGATTCGCAGCCAAGGGATCCTCCAAGTTTAAAATGCAGTAACGAAATTACTGAAAAATCCAGAAACCATCTGAACACTCAAAATAAAAATTCGGACTAATATTTTTAATTTATTGTTTAATGTAATCTAGTTTTTTGATAATAAATGTTGCGTTCTATATTTATTTTCTTTTGCTACTATTAGTATGGGACAAATTAAATTCATCAACTGATACTATTATTATAGGACAGAGGGAGTATGTATAAGCTATATGGGATGAGAAACTGATACATAGTTACAGAGAACATATTTCAATGTCTGAATTAGGTGAGGAATGTCCTATTTTAAATTATTATCATGATGTTTAATGCAAGCAATGCTGAAGAATGATGATTTTCTTTGCAACGATTATTAACAATTTTGTAGTTTCATTAACGGCGATATTCGAGTTGTTCTCGTACGATTTCTGTGTTTGATCAGTGGCCGAGTAACAATAAGCACATTAAACTTATTGTCGCTACGCTCGTTAACCTCGTTAAGGTTACACGATTCCCGGCAACCACCCACGAAACTCTCCCGCAGAAGGTCAGTTTTATCCGACTACATATAATGAATCGGTTCCGTTTCCACCGAAAGAAAAGACGAACGAATTAAAACATTTTGAATCGAAATCGAATAACAAATGAAATTGGTCGAGCTATTGGAATAAGTAGAGTGAGAACCTTAATGTAAGATAGACATTTTCCAAGTCAATTGTCAGACACAGAAATTCGTTAAAAATGTATTTTTCTTTTAAATTACTCATTAGTACTTATTAACAAAATGATTACCCACCTATTAATTTTATAATGGAAATTGGTTTGATGTAAGAATAATTATTGTTATTTACTGGTATAGAGGCAGCAGTCGTAAAGCATGAATAAATAGTCTACTTGAGCAGCAGCTGCGGAAAGGCTTCAAATGTAATTCAACCCGTATCCTTTCTGTCAATTTAGTACAGTTTTTCTCATACACGGACAACATTATGTTTTCTGACATTTATGTGTATAATATGCATCACTATATCGTCCGCAAGTGAAGCATGTTATGCTCGAATGCACAGAAACTTCATTTGATGTTCCAGGAACAATATTTATAGATATAACTGCTTGTTACTTTGTGCTGTTAAATGTTTTATCAGTATCTCCACTCTACCTTCCCCTTCCACAACGCTATTCCCCCACGCTTCCGCCACGGTCCGGTCACGTGACTAATCCGGTACTGGCAGAGAGGGGATAACTTTTTCCCCTCAATTCCCCTGATCAGGCGACTTTGTGTATACCTTAGCTCGTCTCAGTCGAAAGAAAGCACTATTTGACGCTTTTGGATATTGCGTATTTAACCATTTTTTACAACAGACTAATATTATATCAAAATATAATAAAATAACGACGTAAAACAGACATTGAGAACAACAAATCACAAAGCAATGCATTGAAATGCTTTTATGGACTGAAAAATGGTTTTATGAACAGTAATGTTAGTAAAAAAACATTTAGGACAAAATTAAAATGACTCGATAAAGTACGAGAGATTGCATCAGAATATAAAAATTGATATACATTTACACATTAAACAATACGATGGTCATTGACGACTGACGTTGCTAAATTGTTCGAACAGCGATGACAGTGATATAAACATTATCACAACTAGAGTATCCGTATAGGTATATAGTTAGTATAACACATACGTGGATTACACAGGCATACAATAAATATAAATGTTCTAGTCTAATAAATAACAATCTAATAATAAATTCTAGTGCAACGAACAGTTCACATTTGCGCTATGAAGAGGGAATATTTTATGCACATCAAACCATATTTTATTGCTAATCAGTTCGGATAAAATTCTGAAGAAAATAATTATTCGTTGTTTGTATCGGCGAGTGTATGAAGATAAATTAAAAATATCTTGGTAAGGCAAGGGTTAAACCCGCTTTTCACAGATTCATCCAAAAGAGAAACCGAAAAACTGCATCAGAGGGTTAAAAAACGGTCGGCCGAGACAAGAGCGCGGAAAAATGAAATGCGGAAAATTGGATGAGCCGTTAAACGAGGGTGGAAGAGGGAAAGAATGGAAAGTGGCAAACACAACAGATAAACGAACGCTAAAGGACGTTTGTAATGGGCACGAACCGCGTCGGACAGATGCTGCTCGCGTGCATGCCGATGAAAATACGCGAGCGTAACGGTGGCGCACGCCTGCCTGTGCCGAGCTGAAGAAGAGAGGCCGAGCTTTTTGTTGCGCGCGGCAATTAGCCACGGCTCGTCGTGCTTTGGGTTTCGCTGCGACTGTCGCGTCGCCGTGATCGACGGCACTCCTCCTCCTCGTGTCGTTCAAAAACAACCAATACCCCGGTTTAAAGGTCGACATCCAAGTTGTCAGGGAACCTACTCGACGCAACAATATTCTCCGCGAGCGTCGCGTCGCGTCGCGCCGCGCGAAACCGACATCAGGAACGCCTGATCTCGATACCCTAAGCTACCGTGCCTTATAATCGATTCTTATTGTTAGCTTGGCCAATGCACCTTCCTGATCTTTGTCTCGAGGTCTCCTCATGAAAAAAGGATTCAAGAGAACAACTTGCGACATAGAGTTGCATATACAGTCGGGGACAAAAAGGCACCCTATGAATTTGTTCAGTTTTATTCAGTAGATGATATTAATGAAATTTCTTGTGATCTGTCCAATGTGCCTTCCTGATCTCTGTCTCAATGCTTGTCTCCTCATGGAGAAAAAATTCGAGAACAACTTGTGACATAGAGTCGCATATATAATCGAAGACAAAAAGGATCCTTATAATTTTTGTTCAGTTTTATTCAGTAGACAACATTAATGAAATTTCTTGTGATCTGTCCAATGTGCCTTCCTGACCTTTGTCTCAATTCCTGTCACTTCATAAAAGAAGAATTTGAGAACAACTTGCGACATAGAGTCGCATATATAATCGAAGACAAAAAGGATCCTTATAATTTTTGTTCAGTTTTATTCAGTAGACAACATTAATGAAATTTCTTGTGATCTGTCCAATGTGCCTTCCTGACCTTTGTCTCAATTCCTGTCACTTCATAAAAGAAGAATTTGAGAACAACTTGCGACATAGAGTCGCATATATAATCGAGAATAAAAAGGATCCCTATGAATTTGTTCAGTTTTATTCAGTAGATAACATTAAAGAAATTTCTTGTGATCTGTCCAATGTGCCTTCCTGATCTCTGTCTCAATGCTTGTCTCCTCATGAAAAAATGATTTGAGAACAACTTGCAACATAGAGTCGCATATACAGTCGGAGATAAAAAGGCACCCTATGAATTTGTTCTTTTTTATTCAATAGATAACATTAAAGAAATTTCTTGTGATCTGTCCAATGTGCCTTCCTGATCTTTGTCTCAATGCTTGTCTCCTCATGAAAAAAGAATTCGAGAACAACTTGCGACATAGAGTCGCAATACAGTCGGGGACAAGAAGGCACCCTATGAATTTGTTCAGTTTTATTCAGTAGATGACATTAAAGAAATTTCTTGTACGCAGGGTGACTTGTCCAATGAACGAATACAATCCCAAAAATGATGGTTGTAGCTTGTATTCGAAATCTGACATCAAATGAAAAATGGACACCCTTTAGTTAGTTATAGAAAGGTCCGCTGTCCGACGGTTAAGCTGGAAGTACAGTCACGTGACTTTCATGCAGGGAATTTTGCAGAGAACTAAAATCTGACTAGATTGTGGGTCGAAACATGGCTTTGGGTTTTTTGTGCTTATACGAGCATATTTTGAGCCGCACGCAGCGTCATTTGATAGAGGAAGGTTTAGCATGGCGTGCAGTGATCCATCGTATGAGTCAAAAACGTATTTTAGTGGCAGAAGAATACATTAGATTCTGCGGGAGTTTTCTTGATTTTATTCTCTACTTTGGACACTAATACTATTAGATATAAACATAATCTCGTTAAATCATCAGCTGAGCACGCTGTATATTTAACTTTCCTCTTTAGAATGAGCCCTCACCCAGCCAAAAATCTGCTCAAATAAGAATAAAAAACCTAAGCCCGCAAACCCATGTTTAGTAAGGTTTTTGTCCCTATATAGTTCCTTCAGTAGCCGACTTTCTCCTTAATAAATGAAAAGAATAAATAATTCAGCCAGTTTCACGAACGCAACTCCATCATCTGTTTCACACACCAATCCGTGGTAGAAGTAATATAACATTTTTTTCTACACATTAACATGAGTTAATTAATATATGTAGTAAGCTCGCGTGAAACGTTTCTGAAAGATTGTTTATCAAATTTACGCAGGCTTTATTTCTTAGGAAAGACGGGCAATAAAGACAGTGCAGGAAACGGCGCGAACTTTCTGGATAGACTAAGTCCGAACGATTTCAACGACCTTGAAATATGTTATAAAAGTTAATGTCCCGAGTAATTTTATGTTCAGCTTCGGAGATGTTGGCAAACACATATTTTCAACAGCGTGCGCATTGTATCTTTTCAAGGTGTTCAAGGTCCGCGGCTCTCCGGTGTTGTCATTTATGAGTCATCCACCGTAAAATAATATTCTCCGCGAATGCACGATGTTTCTACACTTTGTGCATCGCGTGATGACGATAATTTATTTGTAGAAGCTCCAAATATTCTCAACGCGCTCACAGTTCGGCGAGCCACGTGTGCGTTTTCCGGTGATGAAAAATGCTTTTGGTGGGAGCAGAAGGAATTGTTATAGATTGTCATTTGCATGTGTTCGTACGTCATATTATTGTGAAGTGCACAATACACTTTTTTGACTGTTTCCTCAAAAGTCCGTTTAATAGTGTTGATGTGAGGGTGCAAAAGTGCTTTTATTAAATGCGTCCAAAATGGGATAGCACATATCAAAAATTGTTTCCACAATCAATTAATCTTTGAGGAGTTCCTATGGGAGAAGATTTCAATAGAGAAGTCTCAAAATTTTTATCCAATTCTATGCAAACAGTAAATACATTAGAAGAATTGAAAAATACAGTTATATTATTTTCAAGCTACTAAACATATCAAGAACGAAAATAAATTTCAATTTCACTCCAATTTGTTGCAATTTAGCAAAAAAAACTTTCATTTTGCAAATCCGCTGTCTAATAACAACGAAATTATTAATACAATTCAAACAAAGTCACACGTTAGTGTAACGCAAACCTAACTCAACATTGTGATAAAAATTAAAGTTGAACAGTTACATACATGTATTTGTATGAATGCACAGACGTTATTATCCGGCACGTTAACATTGACAATTTACATAATCGCCTGGTAGTCTTAAAAAGTGGATGATTGATTATAACGTATCGTTTCTTGTAGTGCGTTATTGTAGTTTGACATTTCCATGCTCACTCGTGGAAAAACACGAAATTTAACATCGAGAAATAGAACGGAATTCTTAGGAATATTTTTCAATGGCCAGGGATCAATGATCATTACTAGACGGCGGATCTTTATGCAATTACGAAGAAATTGGCTAGGTGAAATATTAAACGGTGAAAAATTAGAAACATCTACAAACAGTGTTGTTTTCAGTTGTAAAAACTATCAGGGGATGAAATGAATTTGTATTTAACTCCTGTCGCCCACAATCGTTGCTGAACATTTGTATTTTGCATGAAGATCCGCAGTCTAATTATTACATTTGATCACGATCATTACTGTGTAAACAAACCCGGTAAGCAATTGCGAAACACAACGAAATTGTTTCGAATATTGTCGTCGTTCATATTTGCACGAGGGTCAGTCAATAAATAATCTTCCCCCTCTCCCGTAACAGGCTAAAACAGATATTGTCGATATGTTTCGACACTGATGCAACATTGTTATTAACCTATGCAAAGGTTCGACTCATTTGCGTCGGTCGCTTGTACTTCGCGGAAAAATGTTCTTACACGAGTGGTTTCTAAAGAGTTAGTACATATCTTCATCTGGAAAAAGTATCCTTGATTGTCAACGGGTAATTATGTGGCGCGAAGCATTTAACGAGGGGTTTATAAACGTGTATAAAGTCGTCAGATGATGGGACGGAGCACTAATTGAGGGGAAAAAGTTACCCATAAGGCAAGAACAGGCGTGGGAGAGATCCAAAGCAGAGCTGGGAAAAATAGTATTTTGAATAGTAAATAGTAAATAATCCTATTTATTTTAGAGCATGTGTAGTACATCTTTGAAAACAAAATATATTATTTGATGCAGTCATTTTTGAAAATAAACTAATTTATTTGAGGCAGTAATTTTTTTGAAAATAGAAATTTTAGAAAATAAAAATTAATTCCAAATATTATTGCTGAAAATCATGGTTCGAATTCAGTACATTTATGAGTGCAAATCGTTTTTTAACGGTAAGATTGACTGTATGTTTGTGCGGTTTCTCAGAGTATTATAACAATGCAAAAAGTAAAATATTTTATTTCGTGTTTCAGATTGTTAAAATAGAAATATTTTATTTTGAGGTTCAGATTGTTAAAATAGAAATATTTCATTTTCGAAATTGTATATCTTATTTAAAATACTATTTTCTTTCAGCAAAATAAAATCTAAAATATTAAATAGTATTTGAAATATTTGTTAAAGGCCCCTTTCAAGGAAGTACAACATATTAGGATAATAATTATATAATCTAATAATTGTATAATAATATTATACTCTGTGTATATTAATTATCAATCGTTAGAAAATGTAGATGAGAATGTAAATATTGGGTTGGCAAGAAAGTAATTTCGGTATTTCAAGGTGAAACACATCTCAATATTTTATTCAAGCAATGAACTTTAATGAATAAGATATGTTCCCTTTTGTTCGATGATCTTTTCCCGAAAAGAATAAATAAAAAAGTATATTATTGATTAAAGTTCATCGCTTGAATAAAGAAATTCGGTTTTAATTTACCTTAAATTACCAAAATTACTTTCTTGCCAATCCAATACTTTGTGGCGACTGTAGCGACACTCACCAATATAAATTTGGCGTTATATTTAAATGTTTAAAAAACGTTATTTTCTTGTCTTTGACAAAATACAATTTGTTTAATCAATAGTCTGCCATCGAAGAAGTAGGATTGAAAATATTGTGATCGAAGAATTTAATTCTATTAAAATTTCGTTAATAAACTTCAGCCTAATTTATTTATTGGAATCTCTAATATAAATTCCCTAGAGATTTACCAAAACTTCTTTCAATAATTTCAATACTAAATTTATTAAACTCGAATTTTCGTTACCGTGGAGAAAAATCAGACAATTTCATGTCCAACAACCTGATAAAAGTCTCTTCGCTTCCGTCGACGATTTCAGGCAAATTTGTGATCGTTTGGCGAGTCGTTTAATTGACAGTGGGAGGGGTATAACGATTTTCAGCGAGGCTCCCAAGGCCAGGGTTGTAGAGGCTCATCGGACAGCTCATTGCAACGCTATCGGTGACAGCGGAATCAGATTTGCACGCGCTTGAACGCGACACCTGCGTGCACGTATGTGGGCACGGTGCGTTCGCGTGCGTGTCACACCAGGAATATACGCACGCAGCATGTAGGTACACGCGTACGCGTACAGCTCGACGACAATTTCGCGGGTGTCCGCCTGGAAACCGATTTTCAGCGTCACTTTCGAAAATTCACGTCGCGCCGCGCCGCGCCGTTTCGTTTTCTTCCTGTTCGGCGCGCGGTGGTGCTCCGCTTCCCGTCACGCGATGAGATAAGTGCTCTCGTGGGGACTCAATGTTGGCTCCTCGGCACTTTTTGCTCCCAATAACACGGCGCACCGTTTTACTGGAATTCCGTTCCAGTTACACAGCTCTTACTCTTCGCCGGATAGTTCGAGTTTAGAAGGGTACGAATCAGATCATTTTGCGCACCCGTGATTTAAATTAACGACGCCTCGAAACCTTTTGTTAGCGGACACTCTGCCCTCCTTTGCTCCGGGCTGCGTACTCAGCGTATTCAGACATACACCGCTGTGCAAAAGAAAGAACCACCCAGCCGTATTTAATAGAAAAGCGTTAGAAATGAAATAGGAACACGGTAAGCTTTGAGAAAGTATTCCGCTGTTTAATCGAATAATTCTGAGAATGTATGTGTTATTGCGGATTATCGAATTTCATTATCTAGATTACCTAGTTTCATACAGAGAGAAATGTTTGCTCAGTGTGTTCAGTTTTCCAATTGCTGTATCATACATAAAATATCCTAGAATAAATGAATGATTCAGACTTCGGGTTTTAAAATGAGTCATAATTTATTATTGTAATTCTTTTTAATGAAATCGGGAAAGTGTTCAAGTACTTTTTGTATCTACTGCACTGCGCAGCGGAGCTTATCAGTTTCTTCCTGAATGACTGTACCATATAAAACACAACATAAAAAGCCATTTTTAAAAAACAATCTCGAAGGAATGACTAAAATTGCCGTTGCAATTCAATCATTTTTATTTAAATTCTCAAGTGTGAACCTTTAACGCGCTGGAGTGGTGACTCAGAGTGACCAGTAAAAATTGTTTACATTATTAATAGACAGCGGATTGTATGCATTTATGACGAAAATGGGCAGGTGTAATATAAAGCATTAAAAACATTAGAAGAATTTAAAAATTCTGTTATATTATTTTCAACCTATCAAACATATTAAGAAAGAAAATCAATTTCTATTTCACTCCAGTTAGTTATAATTCCGGTAAAACATTTTTATTTTGCATAAAGATCCGCTGTCTAATTATTATTATAGACTGCGGATCTTTATGAGAAATAAAAATATTCTGCATCATTGTGGGAAGCAGGACTTAAATAAAAATTCACTTCCTCCTTTAATATTGTAGTATGTATGTATGTATGTGCGTGTATTAACAGACAACCCTACATATAGGAAAACTTATAAAAATAGAGATTCGGAAAGAACGGAAGAATTGTAAAATTACAATCGCCAACGAATTGTAAAAAGATCGAAACGAGCGTCCGCGACAAACACGTCTGTCGTTAACATTTGGTTATCCCTGTGTACAGTTATTAAACCCGCTTTTCCAGTTAATAAACCAGCTTTTCCTTACAGATTTTCCTTACAATAGCGTCTTTACATTGAAAACAACGTAACACCATTGTTAGATTTTTCTAATATTTTAATGTTTCTCACCTAGCTAATTTCTCCATAAATGCATAAAAATCCGCAGTCTACTAATCGATTACTACACATTTAAGTATTGTACGACATATTATAAATTTCATATCCATAAAATGAAAAAAAATCACATACAATGGAATTATTCTGGGTCGGAAGAAATGTTTAATTTTCGAGCTAAAATAACTCCGACTTGAAAAGGTTCAAATTAAATAAGTGCCGGTAAGTAATGTGTGAATGATTAAGTAAATATTTGAGCGTAGTTGCACAAGTTTTCCGTAAACTTTCACTGGCATTGTTGCCCGATATCCGTCTCTTATTTGTGAAAATATCGTCGCGGATAGGTCCGCACTAAGTTGATCGGTAGTCGTTGGAAACGCAACGGAACGGCATAAAATGTCCGATCTGATGCAAGGTTCGGACTCCTCGTTTAACAAGAAAGTCAGTCAGCCCCGTGTCATTACCAGGACACGAAAACGTGTCCCGGACAGAACGCACTATTTCACGTCGCGCCGCTGCGCTGAATCGTTTCAATCGGGTAATGAGAAAAATCGGGCCGATCAACTGACAACGTTCGTTAACTCGCCGTGCCTTTTCAATTTATAATCTTTCCGATTATTTACCGGCGTGTCATCTCGTTTAATTGAGTTGCCGGGGCTCTCGAGCCGATGGGAAACCTGGTCGCCGTGATTTACATGTTTCGCGATCGATCGCCTCCATAATCTATAATTGACCGGTGTACACTGATCGATTCGAGATACCGACCGCTTTCGCAACCTGCCGATCTTCGAGAAATATACCTAGCGGATTTGGTTTTCAAACGGCGGCTGCGAGTCCAGGAAACACGCAATAAAAGCATCTGTTGTTGCGAATGTTGCATTACGACATTTCAACATTCTAAGATGGCAATGCACCTTTCATTCGACGCTGAATAATCGAGCAGAAAAAAATTGTGGATCAAGCTTTAAACATTCGTTCCAACGAGGAACTTCAATCTTTCAATCTACAGTGGTTTCAGTCACGAGACAAATTTTTTCATGCTTTTACAGACGTTATTTATCGTTAAAATAATTCAAGCATGATATACAAAATCGTTTTGCATAACGAACAGATATCGTTGCACGAGCAGTTGCTTTTTTGTACAGCAAATAGATTAGGATTTCATTGTTTTTAGGATAAGTACCACTGTGGTAATTAAGAAGTGAGTTCAATGTTATTCAATTTATTTTGTGTGACACTTTTTCTATATTTATCTTATTTATTTTTGTTTCTAGTCACGAGAGACAAAGAGAGAGAGAGAGAGAGAGAGAGAGAGAGAGAGAGAGAGAGAGAGAGAGAGAGAGAGAGAGAGAGAGAGAAGGAGATCCAATATTTCACACATTATTTTGGAATTCTGCACTTTTATAAGTAAACATAACAAGTCTAATTAATTAAAATATATAAAAAATTCATCGGGGAAGATTTGAATTCCAGCCTTCAGATTGGAAACTCTGGTGAATTGCCACTGTTAATTGCCAAACTATATTTAATATTATAAGAGTGTAAATATTTATTATTATTATAACTATAAATTTCAGGCTGAATATTTTGTTGTTTCAACCGTTTGATGACGAATGGTGACAAATTATCTACATCTTAGTCCTCTAGCAACTAAATAATTTAATTATGTACATAATAAAGAAGCACATCTTGTTAATTTTCTCCATCATTAAATATTTAAATACACCATCTGGTTCTTTGATACTCATTCAGTTCTTAAAATTTAAAAAAATCAAGAGTCTTGTGTCTACATACAGTACATACTGTATATACTTGCACTTCTAAGTGTGTTGATGCATCTCCACACACTTTGTTCGAAAATGATTAAACCGCATCTTTTTACCGTACGTTTTTAGCATGTTTACGACTACATAACAAGTTACCGCGAAGACAGTTTCAATGGGAAAACTCCTTTCCTTTATTTGTGGTGCACTATGCCAGCACACCCGGCTTGCAGGTGCACACATAAGGGTTAAGAAGAGGCAATTTAAACAGACAGAACGAGACAAAGCAGAGGTCTTGCAGTAAACACGTGACTACCTTTTTCTATCGAAACGAATTAAAATAATCCATGAACAATGAGAAATAACGGCCCCATAAAGTAGTGGCATTTAAACTGTTACAATTGTGTAGACAAAAATCGTACAACAATACAGTTCGGTTTTACTTCATCATTTGAATAATGATAACTAGACTGCGGATCCTCATGCAGTTGTGAAGAAATTTTGATTGGGTGAAATATGAAACAGCAATAGATCAGAAAAATTGAAGAACATTGTAACGTTGTTTTTTATGTAACAAAGTCATCAAGGGATGAAATCGGTTTTTATTTTCTTTCTGCTTCCAACAATCGGTGCAGAATATTTTTATGCATTTATGGCAATAATGGGTAAGCACAATTTAAAGCAGTGACCATATCAAAAAGATTTAAAGACATCAACGTATTGGTCACAGCATAATCAAATAATTAAAAGAAGAAAGAAATTTTTATTTCACTCCTGTGTCTTGCAATCAATGCAAAAATGTTTTATCTTGCATAAAGATCCGCAGTCTACTAATACAACTGACAACATATCGATACTCATAAATCCCTTTGATGTTACCGCAGTCTACCAGAAAGTACAAAAAAGAATGTTCCGGTTGTTCAAGAGTTAAGTGAAGGATCTATACAGTCGTTTTTAACAGATACTCTACATTCCCCCGAGAAGAATGCCGTTCTGAAACGGTGCCCAAACGGTTCTCCCGGAAATGTGTCACAAGGCGAGCATCAAAAAATTTCCCCGAACGCTCAAACAGCCCCGGAGGAATAGCTCCGTTTCGGTCTTGTAGACAACAATATGTCCCGACAATGGAAATCAGTCTCTCGAAAAGACATACATATATCCGCCGGCCATAAATAAACATGTCCTACCTTAAACCGCATCCACACACGTGCACGTGCGGGGCCGCGCACCATACAATTTCACCGAATGGAATAAAGACAAAGGTAGAGAAGCCCGCCCCTGCCCAGAATCATCCGAAAACCTAAATCACCATTTCCAACCCCTGTCCTTTTCATCCCTCCTTGTCCCCTTAGTCCCCCCCGCCGGTATATCGTGTCACGGAACGGAGCAAAGTTCCTTCGGAGGGAGGAACCATGGTCCTCGTGGCGACAGGACGCAGAAAATTCGATATCCCCGCGGTATGACAGGCAAAAACGCGGCCCGGCCCGGCCCTCGTAGTTGACAATTTTACGTATCTCCCCCCCTCCACGCGAATCTCCATTCAGCTTACCAGAGTCTCATTGTCCCGGTCCGTTGTTTGCCAAGGTAATCCTGTACGCGAGAGTATACGAACCTGCCCAGGCTCGAAAGAAAGATAAAGAGAGCAAGGACACACAGGACACGACCCGGGAAACGACAAATTTTCCGGCACAGAAAACTCGAATGGAGGGAAAAGCGATCTCTCGCGGCCGGTCCCCGTAGCCCCCGGTGAACGTATTACATTTTAAAACGACCAAAAGGGAGAGGGGGGGCCCGGGGCCGGGCTAATAATGGGGATAATATGGGGCGCCCTCGAACAGTGAAACGCGCCGGGCCCAATATCGATGCATCCTGGCGAAAACCGGTGTGTAAACACAGAGTTACCGCGACGTCCTGTCAATCCTGAGTCAGGACCCCCCTCCTTTGGAGGGCACCGATCGGACCGCGTTATCTGATCGCGCCCTTCTCTCCACAAAGATTCCGGGGGCTCTCCCGAGAGCTCGAATGCTGTTTAATTCGGGACTCGTTACAGGAGAGACGTTCGCTCGCCGAGGCTTGTTATACTTCGTTCCCGGAGAGCCGGTTATGTTGCATATGAGTGGATTAAGAGAAGGAGAAGCTCCGGAGGAACGGGAGGGGGCGAGACGACCGGAGGAGGTTATTGTTCTGTCTATCTCCGCCGCGATGGAAGTGCTGGTAGCCGGGCTTGATGGAGAATCGGAGAATTCAATACTTTGCCTGAGAATTTTACTGTGCTTGATGGTGATTGGAGGCTTTCTAGGCTTGCGTTCAAGTTATGCGGCCTGTCGTGAAAGTTGCGCGGCGTTTCGAAAATTAACGGACTGTCGTAAAGGTTGAGGCACGTTTTGTTTTCTAGCGATAAAATTCTCGTAGGATGAGAATTACGCGGAAAAATGCGTACCGCTCGGAAGGTGTAGTTTCCAGCAACATTTTTGCTGTAGAAAGTATAATCTTCTGAAAACAATGTTTGTGGGAAATTTTATGTTGGGACACCCCAGGAACTCTGAAAAGTAACTGTTAAAATGAAGTAAAAAGTCAAAACGCCTTGTATTCAATGTTGACACAAAAAAACATTGTTACTCAATAATAACCGGCTTAATCGTCTGATTCACTTTCACAATGTTTGCATGTGAAGTAGCTTGCAGGCATATTGGCGCATTTCACTTCCTATTCACCCCATTTCTTCCCCTGTTGATCTTTTTCTTGTTTCCTATGTCTTCTAATAAACTGTGATTTCATCTTTCGTTAATACTCGTGGATTACTTTCGTTCAATTCGCTTCGAAGAAATTAGAGCCGTTTATTTACTGCCAGACTTTTTTGCTTTACACATTACATCAATAATTTCAGTGTTCCATGTGCAATGCCACATTTTAAACAAATACATCTCACAATACCAGCAGAAAGGAATTGAACGTTTTATAGTATCTAGAAAAGTGGTATGTCTAATGAAAAACCTTGAAAGTTAGGTTGCGATTGGTGAATTAAAATATTCTCTTATGAAAATATGACGTGTTCAATTGAAATTTTGTTTCTGGAAAGAAGATCCGCTGTATCCAAAGAATGAAATGAAATAAAGAATAAATGAGAACATAAGAAAAATACGACTTGCTTCAATTGATTTTCAATAATTGTGCTGTACCAAAAGAAAGCATAGAAATTTTCTATTACATTGCAATCTTAAATGAAACTGTTAGATGACGTTATTGAGGGTTAGTTAAAAAGCGTTCAGCCATGTACCATAGATTTTTCAAAACTATGCAATAATCACCGGTCGGTAATGTGTCTAGTGTTAGCAATGATTCTGAAGAAGTACATCCGCTTAAGTATTCGTAGAAAGCACGGTGGATGTTCAAGCTGGGGAGCGTACTGCGATAAAAATATTTTCTGAGCACTTATCAGTTGCAAAAGATGGGGAATTAAATAACGATCGGCGCGAACGAAAGAATCGTTTAGAAAATATGACGTGCTAAATTGAATAATGCGATTAGAAGGTTTTAAGATCGTTTATTGTCATGCTCAGCTTCGAGCAACCCGGTGCCGGCCGTATTTCACGAATATCTCAAAGTTCCTGCACGGTTACGGCCGGGACACGGCGCGGGTTAGTATTTCATAAAAAATTGTTTTCGTCACGTACTTAGGGATAAGGAATTACTACGACACGATGTCTCCCTCAACACACACCGAGGATGCAACTTTCACTTGAAACCTCTCCCGCTATCTCCGGTAATGTGGCGGTAATTCAGATGGTCCGTGTTAAGTGACTCAGTGCCGTTGTAAAATCACAGCATTAAACTCGACGACGGCTTTCGCGATCGCCAATCAAGATTTTACGCGGTCGCCGGACAATTATGATATTTTACAGGTGATTTAGGGGGCATAAGCTTATCGTATATCGCGCTCACCGGGCTGATAAGCGGGGAACGGCTGCCTGGAAATATCTGAATCCGTTTGACCTTGGATCCGAGCCAAATCGCGCTCGACGATCTCTCTCTCTCGCTCCCTTGGATGCGTAAGAACTGTTTCGAGTTGACTTCGCGCCTTGTTTCAGTCTGCTTTTGATTGCGTTTCGCATATCGAGCCCGAAGCTGCTGCTGCTGCTGCTTCTGATGAACTGTACTGGCTACTAAACTCTCGCGATTTAAAACGCGACACACGATCACTGTGACGTAAACGATTTTATTGCGCATGACCATAAATACTCCAAGCGGATCGCGAAAAGAATGCAATTTGATACGGTGTAGCGGGATGATAATTGTTTGAGCGCGTTCGTGACGACCGCCGTTTTATACTTTACGAAAAATCAAATTCATTTTCTGTGGTCATTTCGTGACACTATTTTTCTATTCCATGAGAGGCTACGTTGCATTTAGCAAAATGTTACAAGCATACTGCGGATTTTATGCATTTATGACTAAGATTTCAGAACATCGATGTTTAAACAATTTTTATTTTGCATGAATCCAGCAGTCTAGTTATAAGCGAACACATCGTCAGACATTAAGATGGTGTTGAAGCAACAAGCTCGTTATTCAGTGAAGACCTTGGCTTTATCTTTTCAAAATTAGCTTGTATAGTCATTTTATGAACAATATTTGTCACTAAAGAGTCTGTCCTTTTAAGAAGAAATTGCTCGTTGGCCCTGAGGATGTATCTGTACCTAAGCTTAGTTTGTAGTCATTTCAAGAAAAATTGATTAACCCTTGTGTAGTCAACCAAAATGTATAGATTACTCAAAACTTTTCTGTGTTTAACATGTCTGCACAAATTCTCATTATAAGACTATAAATGAATATATTAACGAGTAAAGAATGGACATTCAGAGAAATATTGTAATATTTTTTTAGAGGAACATTAACAAATTGTTGAAAGAAATACAGTAAATGGGCACCCGGGTACCCGGTTGACTACACAAGGGTTAAATGGATGTATCAAGAACTGATCAACAAGAAATTGCTCGGTGGTCCTTCATTGAGATAAAGCTGAAATGAGCTTGTATATTAATTTCAAGAAAAACTGCTACTAGAGGCTGTTGACAGCTCTTGGGTAGCTCAATTCGAGTAGCAAACTGATTATGAGGATTTTTCAAGGGCCCAAGTATGAACACACATGAAGTTGCTTGTTCTTGTTTCAGGAAGGATGCAATTCTACCGACCCAAAGTTAGCTTGTATAGCAATCTCAAGAAAAATTGCCACTAGAGGTTGTTGACAGGTCTTGGGGGTAGCTCAATTCAAGTAGCAAACTGATTATAAGGATTTTTCAAGGGCTGAAGCATGAACAAGGAGTTGCTTGTTCTTGCTTCAGGAAGGATGCAATTCTACCGACCCAAAGTTAGCTTGTATAGCAATCTCCAGAAAAATTTCCAAAAGAGGCTATAATAGCTTTTGGGTAGCTCAATTCAGGCAGCAAACTGATTATAAGGATTTTTCAAGGGCCGAAATATGAACACAAGAAGTTGCTTGTTCTTGTTTCAGGAAGGATGCAGTTCTACCGACCGAAAGCTAGCTTAGTAATTTCTTGAAAAGTTGCTACTTAGCAGCTCGACCCGAGGTAGCCGTAAGAAGAAACGGGGGCAGCCTTACTAAACCTGGTGTCAGAAACCTAACCCGCCCCCGACGAATGATCAGAATCGTAACTGCAGAACTGGAAGAGAATCACTCGTGGATACGGCTTCCCCGTATGTTATCCGTGGATGCGCCGAGGGATTGGATTTTCGGCCGCCCTTCCAATCCCTTTGCGCAAAGGGTTTCATCCCCCGGAACGTTCACGCGCTCGTTAGCATATCATACGAGGCGGCGCGGCGGGGTTCGAGGGTTCAGTCCTCGGCCAATAACAATCCATTTTAGCCTGTCCGCCAGGTCCTCACTCCTCACACCCCGCGCACAGCCCTCCCAAGATCCTGTATTACAATTCGTATTCGGGTTTCCTTCTCGTGGCCCGTTTATTTGTTTGTCCAATGGTCGGACAGCTCAAAGCGTTCTCGTACTCGGGACGCCATTTTTTTTTGTTCCCCTTCTACCCAGCCGCCATACTAACCCGTTACCTCTCCGATTACGGAAATCTTCGGATCCATGGGATTACGACCTGCATCACCTTCGACAAACTGTTTTTCCTCTTTCGCGGAGGATCTGCGCTCGCCGCGATCACCGGAGATCCAACAGTAGCGGACAACAGTTTAAGGCGGTTAAAATTGTAATTTCGATATTTCGCGTGTTATGGAAATAATAATAAAAATGATATTAGGTTGGCAACTAAATTCGCGACCTTCTGTTTCGTAATTCTTTCATTGTGTAATTATAACCTCATTCAGTGACCATTTCTTTTGATCTGTATATCATTGGAAAGCTCGCGATTAATTTGATATAAAATACTCGTGCTTAAAAAATATATACAAATGTCTTTTCGTTTAAGAAAATGTGGAGGTCGCGAACTTAGTTTTTTTTGCCAACCTAATAGAATCAATACTAATATCGCCACACTTTTTTAAGGACCATACTTGTTTTAATATTGGACCATACAAATTGGATTTTTTTAAGAAGTTGAAATAATTAATTTACTACACGAAGCGAAGAAAATTTTGAAAGAAATTGCAATGGGTCATCGTCAGAATTCAAAATTAAATTGATCACATCAAGTGTACAAATGTTGCATGTTTACAGCGTTATGCATCCGCATTTCACGTTGTGGATATGCAATTGCAATGCAGATAGCGTGCCAGCAGCGTATTATATCGTTTTCTGGTGTGAGACTGTAAATCTTGATTATGTTAATAAACGTAGTTCCCCGTATCGTTGGCTGGTGAAAAATGTTTACAAAATGAAACGAACGTGAAAACACAGTATAGTCGCAGGTTAAAATTCTGATTCGAATGGCACTGATGAATCGAGGTACATACTGGTCGGTGGGTTGTGCACGTTGACGGACGAGTGGTCCGTACAATTCCCATAGTCTTCATTGAACGGATCTGCATTGATACTCGGCCCGTACGGTGCCCGTTGTTCTATTCTACGTCTTCGAAACGAGTGTATAAATCCGGACTGATCTGGGTCGAATGAAAATAAACGAACAATGCGCGACAGATGTCGGCGTATTGCTCGAAATGACATCGGGGAAAATGACGGTGTATACTGTTTTGGCTGGCCAATGCGGAACTATTATTGTGTTGCATTTTTCTTTAATAGAGGCCGCGGTAACGACGCCACGCAATTATTTAAGATCGTGCATACGCGCAATTACTTCGTGGAACGTGTCGAAAATTTGTTACAGTACGTACAGTGACTCCCACTAATATTCGGACACTCTTAAGGGGTTAGGACACAGTAATTTCTCTTGAAAAAATCGAAAAGTTTTTGTTTTGATAGAAAAATTACATTCGTAAACTTTAAACGCGTTTTTCGAAACGGTGTACAAGATATCTCGAGTTCTACCTTAGCAGTTATTATTGCATTAAAATTGTACAGTTATCTTCATTATAATAGATTTTTTTTCATTTTCCCATTTTAGTTAAATATAAAATTATCAAATTTTCTACGGAAATTCAGTCATTAAATTTAAAATATATACCATTTTGTTAATTTTCACAAAAATTGAAATGTGGGATCGTCAATGCCTAGAGAATATATTACAGTTTATGACATTTCTGGGATTTTTGATATAGTTAATTCGATTTGTAGGAATCCTGTACACCAGTTGGCCATCTAGAAGAAAAGATATTCCGAGCAAAGACGACGAAAGGCATAAGAACAAATTATTTTTTAAATATTACATTATTAATATTGAGTTTATAATATAGTAAACTGAAATACAAAATCTTATATTAATCGATCATTCACAATTCTCTGTACTGTTGTTTAAAAATCTTGTATTTTCCCTACTTGTTACTTGTCCTAACCCCTTAACAAGACTATCACTTTTTTAAATATTTGACCGTGCGATTTGAACGTTTCTGAGAAGTTAGAACAATCGCTCTGCTACACAACGTGAAAAAAATTTTCGAAGAAAATTGCAAGTTGTCGGAATTGCAGAGAAAATACTAAAAGTTGTATTTTGTAACTTTTCTATGTGAGCATATGTGGAAAATGTAGAAAACACGTTTCGTGGTCAAAAGCACAGAAGACTGTCATTTTCCATTTTTATAGGCTCATGACGGATTGGATATAAATTACGTCATTTGTAAGGTTATGGGATGCGAACGAGAAGTATGTAATTAGTTCTGCTCCAAATCTGTCAAACAATTCTTGTCTTGTTGTGTGATTTTCATCTACATATACATGTTTGATGTATGCTCAACGTGGAATTGATTTTGATGTCCCAAATAAACGGTAAGGAGTGCGCATGACAGAATGCAATATGGTGGCAAGAAAATAACAGTTGTGTATTAATCTATTGATCAGATAATGCTTTTAAGGAGAAGCAAACAATTAAACTATTTAATAATTACTGTTTTGTAGAACACTCAATACAATTTGATGTACTTTCCATTTGTCTTCAGTAACGTCATCATTAGCGTATTTTATGTATACACAAATAGACTGGAAATATAAAACTGCTAAGACAACGTGAATAAAAATAAATAAAAATATTCGGAGTTGCTAGGATTTTATTTAAAAATTGATTGTTTCAATATGTACCTTCTCTAATAATGTTTGTCAATGCAAATAGTTGTAATAAGTATCTCACTGTAAATATGCATTTAAATATTGCAAAAATCATTAAAGACAATATTGGAACTGTAGGCAAATTACAATTAAGCTAGCTCTGATAATATGATCAATCACTTCACAGTGAGTTTGAAATTTTCAACATGTTCCACACCGTTAAAATCGTTAAAAAACTTATGGGTGAAATGTACACTTCACATTTCAGTCTTTGAAGTTCACATATCACAGATCCACTAATTTCTCAGTGCCTGTGACTGTAATAATCGCAACCCAGTCGAAATATACATTTAAAATCCAGTTAAAAACAAAACTTTTACAACTATTGGGTTGGCAAGAAAGTAATTTCGGTATTTTAAGGTGAAATAAAACTCGATTTTGGGAAAATTTTTCTGAGCACGGAATTATGAAGTTACCAGAAAGATGGCAGAAGATCATCGAACAAAATAGAAAATATTTCACTGCTTAAAGATTTCATTGCTTGAATAAATAAATTGGCTTTTATTCCACCTTAAAATGCCGAAATTACTTTCGTGCCAACCCAATATAAGTAAAATCTAGCTACACAACTTCCCGATCAAGTTAGCAATTTGCTCTAGTAAATGACGTGCCCAAAGTATGTAAATGCTCGTTCAAAATTTGCAAAAATGGTTAGAAACTAGCAGCTAGACGAACCGAGCAGCTATACCAGAAAACTGCACGAAGTCCTGGAATCGCGGGCTCCTGTCACCTGGTACCGGGATGTAGGGTCGATTTTGATGCTCGGAGGGGAGGGGGGAGAGCAGCAGAAAGGGAAAAAAAAACCGGAGATGCTAATCTCCCATCGCGTCGAAGGGTGGAAACTGTGTGCTAATGCGATCCCGTTTAGCCAAGTCAGCTGGAAAACGTGCAAGAAGCGCCCCAACCCCCGAATGCACGGCAAAACACGGGCCAGGGGATCCTCCCCATTAGTCCGCCTCCGGGCGTTGTCGATGTTGCGGCTCGAGGATTGTCATTATTTCGCGATATCCACTCGGTCGGAAACATTTGGACACATTCATCCTGCTTTCTCTGTCTGTCACCGAGGAATCATTCCCACAGACGATGTGATTATGAAGTTCGGTCCATCGGAGGGGGGGAGAACACATTTTTTTTCGGATCAAATCCTCCGCACGGTAAGAGGCTTTCTTATTCCTTTCGAATAATCATTTTTGCGGGAGGGTGACAGTTGGCGCGTTTGCAATTTTTACACGCGTCTTTACGGCCGTATAAACTGCAACGGAATTTTGAACTTGTTCGGAGCCGTAAAAGACGTTTATGTTGCTGAATACATTGTACGGTGGAAGGATTTTACGAAGCTGCACGAGGGTAGTACAGTTTTTCTTGATGGTTTAACAGATTTACGCTCGGTCTGGGTGGCCTAATAACCTTGGCTGCTTGAAATGTCTCTGGGAGATTCAGGGATGTGCTTCCATGGTAGATTCTGGTAGATTCATTGAGCCGCTTTTCATGTAGTATTAGTTAGAAATTTAAACATGTCTATTTCGAGTTATCAATCGATTAGGAGCTGACATCGATGTTTAATTTTCAGCTGCAGTCATTCAGTTCATCAATTATTTTAATATCCAACTCGTATATTAGATCGTAAATAATAACGGACAATGCAATGCATTAATTAGAAATTTCGGACACTTCTATTTCTAACGCGGCAGCATCGATCACCGTGTAACACTTTAGTAAAAACGGCTGTCCGTTTTGTATTATACAAGGTGTACCAAAAATGTGCGTTAAAGCAGTGGTTCTCGAAGTCTGCCGAAGCAAGTTTTTCGTTTGTGAAGATGTTCTCCACGACTTTTTTGGGGAGTTATTAACGAAAAACGCGGACCAATCAGAGCACAGGTTCCCTGATTCACAGATTCTCTGATTGGTCTGTGATTTTCGTGAATAACTCCCCAACAAAGTCGTGGAGAACATTTTTATTAAGGAAAAAGTTGCTTCAAAAGACCTCGGCAATCACTCCTTTAAAGTACAACGTTTCTGGGATACTCTGTATATATCTTCCACAAATTTTATCATTTCCATAAGATAAAATTCCAGATAATAGTTGAAGACGTACTTTAATATAGCCAGTAAAATTTCTCGAGAAATTGCATGTAACTTTTCAACAAAAAATTCTCAAAGGTGCATATGTTTCATAGATCTTCCAAGTAGAACACATTTATTGAGAAAAAAGTATATGAGTTTCTCGAGGAATTTCAATAAAGAAAAAATTCCAGTTAAGGGGGTAGTTTCGTTTCCAAGATTGCAAACGTGGGGTTCTTCAGCAGTCAAAAACTCTAGAGAAGAGATAAAAGATCGAAACTCCTATTTTTACGTTTACGAGGCGTAATTTGCATTATTGTGCAGCATGTAGCTGTCGTAGCTTTATGAAAATAGCTACATTCGCAGCTTTATGTTTCCGAATAATGCAAATTACGCCTCGTAAACGTAAAAATAGGACTTTAGAGGGCGACTGCGGCCTAGATTGATCTTTTATCTAGCGCTTCAATCCTGGAAACGAGTTTACCCCCTCAAAGATGCACTTTACAATAATATCCAGTGAAATTCCTCGAGAAACTGCATATACTTTTCTCACAAAAAAGCTCTCAAAGGTGATGTTTTCGGGTATAAACCTTCGAAAGGGAACACGCGTGTTCCAAGCAAAACAAAACGGGCGTCATCTAATCATTGAATGCAAAAGACACCGACGAAGGGAGCCATCTAGAAAGGTCGGAAGTCGACTGTTGAATAATGGCAGTGTGAAACGTGGAGTGTCGCGGCGGTATAACGCGCGAATGAGAAGAGCAGATCCTCCTCGGGGTCCGCTCGAATTCCGCTTCGCTGCCGGTTATTAGGCAAATACGGTCTCGTCAATGATAACCCTTTCGCTCGAGGGCTGAATAATATGGCACCCTTAAACGGGTGGCGTTTGATGTGCCGCCGGTTCGACGCGCGTCGCAGCCAATTTCGCCTCGTATCCCCCCATTCGCTACCCCGAGTGTCATAATCATCGCCCTCTCTCGTCTGTTGTCTAATCCTCGACACGAATTGCGACAGTTTTTCGCCGGCAATATTGTCCGACTGTTTCCCTAATCGACTAACCCGCTCAATATTCCATTCGGCGCACAGTGGGATATTTGGTACGAAAAGTCGGAAGCAAGACGATTTCAAAATTTTGCGTAGGTCATAAAATTTTAGCTGTCCGACGTGATTAAAGGTCTGAAGAATAAGGCTTCGGTATTGTTCTTTTTATTTGTTCACCGGTGAAGAGTACTCTACTTCATCGAAAGTCAAGAGATTTTATAGCACGCTTTGTGTGTGTGCCTTCTTAAACCGTCTCCGAAACAGCGTTCACTTATTAGCGATATTCAAGTGTTTTAAGGAAACTGTAAATTCTTACATTGCAGAAGCTTTTCAACTAGGTATACAGAGCTCTTTCACACAGATTTCATTTAGTTATCATCCAAATTAGTATAGTTATTAATATTTTAACATGATCAATCATTAATTTATTTTTTAACTAGTTGCATAGTTAAATACTATTTTATTAAATGATCATAGTGGGAACGATTTTTTAATCCTTTTCCAACGGAGTCAAATTTTCAAAATTACCCCACATACAATATGTGTTAAGATAGTCCTAATGAGTAGGCTATGGGTCTTCATATGTAGATTATAATATATGATAAATAACTTTATATAATATATGATAGAATTTACTACGTCTTTTATTTATTTTGGATTTGCAAAGACTGTTACCACTGGCAACAAAATATTGTTTGATTCCACTTTCTTGAAATTTCTCTAGAAAAATTAAAAACTCCATAAACATCCGCAAACTGCAAACAAAAATAAAAAGTGCACGTTTAATTTTACAATTCATGCACATTTCCTTTTTGCCAAAAAGGCTAAAAACTACTCTTTAATCTGATGTGGTGAAATAGTTTATTTTAAACAGTGCGCACAACTTTAAAAATGTAAGACGATCTTAAAATAATTTGTTAAATTCATTTCAATTCACATTTTTGCCCTAAATACATACAATTCACAGTGTAAATGTATATTTACTGTATTGTATACCAAGGGTGTTCTGAATGGTCTAGTCTTTTTTATAGACCACAGATAAGAGCAAACATAAATAAATAATTAGTCGAAGCCTAATGATGAAATAAAAGAATATTTGCTACAGCTAGAAAATGAGATCGAGAAACCTTCCGAAAGATTTGCATGGCTATATACGATGTATACATATGTATACATGAAAGTATAACTTGAAAGGCTCATAAACAAATAATATAATCAATACTCCTCGGGTAGACCCGAGTCCAAGTTTTCTTATTTTCCAATTAAGACCGCAAATCTGCAGATAGTAACAGTTGAGGCAGAGCTCGTATGAGAAACAGGGAGTCTTCCATTTTGATCAGAAACTAATTAGGCAGAAAATATCCCATTTGCTCCTTAATTGTGAACGATTTAAATTTTAATAGGCTGCGCGGTTACGCTTAATCCTACATGCTACTCGAGCGTGATCGTATATTCGAAATATAATTCGATATATGTTCTGCCTTTTTAGGGAATGCTGAGGGCGACGCGTCCACTTTGCGAGCTTCTCTCGCATCATCAGTTTCGATACTCGAGCGAAACCTGGTTTGAGTTATCCTGTCATCGGCGGCGATCGGTAATGGTTATTTATGGCAATCGTAACCGCACCGATATTATGACGTCTCCTCTGATCATTGGACGCATGCCTGAAACAAGTTGTCCCGCTGCTGTTCGCGCGTTGGAAACGCTCACTTGGCGTTGCGCCAATTGGGCTGCTGCCCTTCACCTATGCCAGTGAACGCTGTACGAAATTGGTTTCCCTGTCTGCTTCTGAAAAGTTTCGCGCGCAAGATTGAACGGGGAATCGGCTGACCAGGCGCCTAACACTCCCAAAAATTAAGACGGCACTTTGCGGAAACGCTAGAGAGGCACAGCTGGAGAGTGTCGCGCGACTCAAAGAGGACTGATTAAAAATGACCAATTATCTTTTAGTTATTTATTATTTGCGAACTTACTTATACTATTTCAATGGGATTTTCGTGACTATTTATTGCAAGGATTTTATAAAGAGTCTTCCAATAAGAAGTGATCGCTGGTTTTTACAATTTTACTAACCACGTGTCGAAGAGTGACAACTCTAATCTTCACAGATAAGAAACAGCGTGAAATTAAACATTTTAGATCATGCACTAGGCATGTACCCTAATTGCTAGCAATCTTTCGATGCCTCCTCGAAAGGGGCACTCGCAAGGCTGACTTTTATAAATAAAATGCTCGTCTACAACGAAATAGAAAAATTTAAACACCAAATTAAAAAACACATGTAAGGAATTAAATGTTATTTTTGCTTTAGTGTTTCCTGTAAAGCGTTAATTTCATAATTTTTTATCTTAACGTTATCTCAACAATGTTTCCTAAACGTAATAATGGGAAAATTTGGTTATACCTACCCGTACCAAAATAGTTACAACATTCCCAGTGCAACGTAAAGAATATTGAATGTTATTTTATGCGATGTAATAGCGAGTTACGACGTTAGTAGAAGGTGGAAATATAAAAGTCTTTTTAGTGGAAGTAGATATGAATGCCTGTACTATAAAAATCCATTATTAATTAGCGAAAAAATATTCTCATAGAAACAGAGGCACGAAGAAAACTGATAGTCAGATAGTAAAGTATTATCCTAGGAGCTTCCTAAAATTTTGTATACATATTTTCCAGATTACTATATATTATTTCAGAGTAAATAAGATTATGTAAATGCTCCAAAGAAGTTAACCAGTGTTGATATTTCCAATTTTGCTATAATATAGTAGGGAAAGTTAGAAGATTCGTTCGTTAATAGTAGGGATTTGTTGGCGATACAATCGAAAAACAATTCGGAGTGCAAAGGGTTCATTCTGTTTCACAGAAGCATCCGAGAGTGCAAGGGATTCGTGGCTAAAGATTGCCTCTCGCGCGCAGAGCGAGGAAACCGGAAGTGATTCGCGACGGTTTTCCCGCACAGAGGACGACGACGTCATTGAATTGTTAAATGGAATTCATCGCCACCATTGAGTTGCCTGGTCGAAGTCAGAGGCAGCTTCCGCAGATTTGCTCGATCCTCGGGCGAGAGAGAAGGGGTTCGAGTCTGCGGAGAAGGAGTTGGCCGGGCCGCAATTCCTTCGGCCGGGGGTCTGAATGAAAGTTATGAGGATGAATCTGGTCGGCCGGTTGCGGGGGAGGGCAACGTTCAACGAAAAAGAATGGTGGATGAAGAGCCGAGAGTCTGAGCTCCCATCGTCCCAGGCGTATCCACTTACAGGCGACACTATGGCCGTGTGCCGCGGCGGGTAGATTTAGGCCAGATAATACTACTTCGTACGCGTGCACGGAATTGCTCGAGGAAGATGATTGGTGGCACGGCCTGCGATCGTTTCGACGAGGCGGTTTTCCTCGATGCTTTAGTTCTACGCGATCATCGTACACGTTGTGCAAAACGTTTCTTCCCGGACACTATCCCCCTCCCGGCCCCTGCGCACACACACCACCCGCCCCAGCCCGCTCCCTTAACAGCGATGTATCCCTGAACCGCAAGCGTGTGCGAGAGCTGGTGTTGGAAAATAATTACTTTGCGAGTCTCACTATGCAATTGTTCTGCAACAGTCACTCTGGGGATACTTCTCACGCAACAGCTATTTTATAATGATTTTGCAGCAATTACGCCAATTTCTCTCGCGATAATTGCCAAGCAACTACATATTCCGCCGAGGCTCGCGAGCACCGCTCATTCTCGAGCTACTCTTACAACGTATTGTGGCTTTCTTTGTAAAAATCGGCCTTTCAGTGAACTCTCCCTCCATCATAAATCTCTGTCTTACTAGCATATTGTTCCAGCGCGCTCGTAAAACGATCGCGTACAATTTAACTCGATATTTATCGTAATCGTGAGTAGATTTTATGCATTTATGACGAAAAAATTAGTGTAAATATAAAATGAATAAAACCATTAGAAGAATTTCTAAATACTGTTACATTATTTTCAACCTCTTAAACTGACTAATAGAGAAAATAAATTTCTATTTTACTCCAGTTTGCTGCAATTCAGATGGAAAATTTTTATTTTGCTTCATGATCAGCTGTAATGTAATCTCTAGAATTAAGGAGCATATGTTAGGTGTGCATATAAGTTCCTTCCTCTTTTTTTCTATGATCATAACTTCTGACTGGATTCGAATTACTTCCCGATTTTGGTGCCATCCGAAAGAGCGTTCTTTGAATTTTAAGAAGAGTCATGAGGAGCGGTTTAAGAGTTTCCAGTTCTATGCAACAATTTCAAGCAATATGGCGTGCGAGAAGCATCATTTGCGTCACTGCTTACTCTTTGCATTCCAGCTTAGGAAATCAGCTGTTGAAGCTACTGAAATGGTTTGCGCGGCATTGGGAGAGAACGGTACCAAAGATTCAAACCCGGAAATTTTTATTTGGAAGACGACGATCGTTCAGGCGCTCCGAGAAAGTTTGATGACGGAGAGTTAGAGGAATTGCTCAACGAAAATCCGACCCAGACGCAAGAAGAATTGGCAGAAAGATTGGGAGTCACCAGGCAAGATTTTAGTACATTTTATGTACGTAAAATGTAGTTGAAGTTGAATGAAAAAGGGGAAAGAACTTATTTGCACCCCTAATATATACTTTTGAACACTTTTGAGTTTGTACGTTAACTTTTTAACAGATTCGGTTATTTTAAGTTGCACGAGTAAGTCGTGATAAACATTTTGGTAAAACGTTAGATATTCTGTCGAACGAAATTTTCTTATTTAAAACGCTCAACATTTAGCAAATTTTGAATAATTTATAGTGATCACGAAAGCAATGACGCACGTTCCAAGGCTTTCTAAAAAGCATACAAGGGTTCAACTAAATTTCGATGAACTGAAAACTGTGGTCAATACCTCGGCGAAGGTAAAAACTGGATTTGCCAGATCCAGTTCACACGTATCATTTGTTATAAATACATCTGCATAACATCGTAGTTTATTTCGAGATCTCGTTCACCTGTTTCAATATTCAATAATTAAAGAAAAAAAATCGATGAAAATTCATGAAGTGGGATTATTAATCAATTTACTAAATTGATCAATTGCGCAAGTCGGTGATTAGAGTCGTTGTCAGAGACTGTGTATATCGTACCTCTTGTCATTAACACGTACCGTTCATTCATAACAAAAGTAACATAAGTCAAAAAAAGGAAATTTTACAGGAAAACCATTTAAAAATTACCTAAAATTGCTAATTTCTTTTATTGCATATCACCAACTTGGAAACGTAAAATAATTTGTTGTTATATAGATACTGGGTTAATTGTCATGTACATTAGTCATAAAGTACACCACAATTTATATGTACATTACTATTACTATATATATATTAATACACATTGCATTCGTTTAAAAGACTTAAAACTACAAATTGTGAAAAAAACATTTTTTTCATATAACATTTTTGGTAGATACTTTCATGTTTTCGCTATAAACACCTAAAAACTCATTTTCATCGGTTTGTTAGTTATAGTCTTATGATTAGACTGCGGATTGTATGCATTTATGACAAAAATGGGTAAGCACAATTTAAAGCAGTGGACGTAATAAAAAGATTTAAAGACATAAGCGTATTGGTTTCAGCTTAATCAGGTAATTATCCGCATCTTTATCCGCAGTCTACTTATGATTAATTGAAAAAAGGGTGACACTTTTTCTTACATATCTGTAAAATCAACAATGTTTAAGATGTCGAAGAATATCTTTTCGGATTCGTTCACAGGACACTAAAGACTACAACAAAAAGTTTCAAATTTCCCTTAGAATTACCCTATTATTATACTGTTTTTAGAAATATATTTTGAGTTGTGTCACTTTTCTTACGAATGAACGATATGATTGACACGGCACTTAACCCGTTAATAACGGGTCATTTTCCAGAAGAATAAAAAGCGAAAGACCCGAGGAACGTAGCAGTGAAACGATTTCGCTCGCGTATGTCCGATTTCTCGGTTTATAAATACCACCGCGGTCCTGAAAAAACAATCGGCCTCCTGAAATTCCATTGGCCAGTAAGTCGGCACCTTCGGAGACTGTGCGAGAGGCCTCTAGCAATTACCCCCTAATATTATTTATATCTGTCTGTCGTTATATCACGGCAGAGCGCGATAGTAGCCGGGTAGAGGGGGGACCGGTAAGGATGTTGCCTGTTCTTTGGCGGTTTCGCGCAAAACCTTCCGCGGCATTCCTTCGCGGAAGAGGCGAAGGTCGCCAATTATCGAAGGCGGCTTAATGCGAGCCCCTATGACGGGTCATATTCAGCCCTCTTTTTGTTCGCGGGACGATTCCACGCCGGCGTCAAAGAGCACCGGCCGCTTCGTAAATCCTCCTCGCGGCTTTCCAACTCGTCCTCTTCCCTCGCGCGACCTGAACTTGATTATACACAGTGTTCCAGGTACAAAGACGACTTATCGTCACCGTAGTAGGGTAAACTGTACAATTATTGCCACATCGTAGTAAAAATCTTCTTAGCTTTTTTTGACATGTTCAAACGAGCTTAACTTGCTATTATTATAAGCTGATAGAGATTTTTCAGCAAAATCAAACAGTTTTACGAGTCATAAATCTTTTATTATAAAATATATTCAGTGAATAACAATCGTAAGACAAATAGTCGTTGGCACAGTGAGAAGTAAACGTTAAACAGGCTATTTGTTTTATAATTAAATATATACGCATTTATTAAGTTACAAAGCGATAAAGTACACATACTCGTAACGAAAATTTTAATAAAACACTATTCACACTGCACTATGGTCATCCGACGGTCTTACTGGATGTACCAGCGCTGCTAACAATCATATGTGGAACTCCGTTATGAAAACTTACAACGTTGCTTTGAAATATAAATAAGAAGCAATATAAAATGATTTTCTATACCAGGAATCCTTAATATTTGTCGTTTAAATCAAAAGTGCCAATAACTACTGCAGTGCCAGCAATAGTACAGTTTACCCTACTCGAATGTCCGCGACAGCGGTTTATTTGGCCCGAAAAGTCGGAAGAAACTATTTTAGCGTTATTTATGAGCTCAAGGTTATAATATAGTAGGACGGTAATTTCGTCTTAACGTCAACCATAACATTACGAAATCAAAAATCCATTTTAATATTTAAGAAATCAAAATGATTTTTATGTTTTCTCTATATTCTATATTTTTCTTTATATCAAAATTTGGGTAGACACACATTCCTGCCATTTTACCACGTTTTCATTTCTAAACTAATGTAAAAGTTATACCGCATACACGAATTCGTTCTACTATTCTCTAACTGGTTGCTGGAGCAGCGAACGTTTCTCTCATCGTAGGTAGCGATCATTGAACTCGGATGCGAGCAGAGCCTCCACATTCGATCCTCCGAAACTGAAAGTTCGTTTGCTAAAAAAGCAGCACCGATCCATATCTGGATCATTGATTTTATCCGTCGGCAATATGATCTCTTTTGATGTTAAAATCGTGAACGGCTCTTTTTATAAAATTATACCGTTTCGCCTTATTATTGTCTGTGTTAGAGAACGGGTTTCGAGGATCATAATTGAATAGCGAATGTCGTCCGATATAAATTCAACCGTTCCCGTATCTGAGGATCTCATTTTCGTAATACGCGCGTCTCGTTGAGCTTTATTTAACAAACTTTACTTTGATTATACTGCGAGGAGTACACGGTAACCGCCTAGTGGGACCGTCAGTTTAGCTTCCCGTTGAATTACCTTGCCTCATCAAATTCTTATCGAATTCATCGGGGAAACAGAATTACCAACAGAAATCGACATCATCGGCTTCCCGAGGCATCGAGGATCCAGCTCGTAAATTTCGTGTAACGCTCTCGTAAACGTGATTTTTCTTCGAAAATATGACATCGCTAATATATTCTTATCTCGGCCGGCAGATTTATCGGACACGATCAAACGCGGTCGGAATGTTTTACGATCGGCCTTGAAGAAATTATAACGCCGATTGTAGCACGGACTCATAATTGCACGGTGCAACCACCTGTTACTTGCGGATATCGTAGATATGCGAAATCAATTTACGGCCGACGAAATTACGCGCGACGCCGCGGCTCGTTTCATTGATACGCCACGTCGATTTCGTTATAAAAACATCGCCGGCAACCAGTTAGCCTGTCCGCTCGTGTTGCTGCCGCAGAAATTATGGATTTGGCGGAGACTAATCTGTTCTTTTGTGTCGGCGCGACGGAATTATGATGCAAAAATCAACTGCGAAGAAACTTTATGGTACCCTCGCATCGGGAAAGCTCTTATTGTTCTATTTCGCTGCGAAACTCTGTTCTCGATCTTGAGATTTCTGCTGTGAAAACTGCGACTGGGAAGCATCCGCAAAGCCCCAATCTCAAAACCAAGGTCGCCACATTGAGAGACTTGTGTCCCACTCTACCGTTCCCCTTCCACGACGCTACTCCCCCATGATTCCGCCACGGCTTGATCACATGACGCGTGTCACGTGATTAATCCGGTAATGACGGAGGGGGTAACTTTTTCCCCGCGATTCCAAGTACAAGCAGGAGGAACCAAATAGGAATTTATTTCTCTTTTTAGCAGGTTTGTTAAGTGTGCTAAGAAACTCTTGACATCCTTAAATTACACTCACTCATTTTTGCTATAAATGCATAAAATCCCTAACCCTTTATATTAATGCCCACGTATGTACCTACAATGTATTTTTGAAATTTCGTGTATTACCCTCATTTTTGACAATTATTAATTATTTACATCTGAGGGATAATAACGTGTGCTACAATATATATGTTAAGCAATGTGCTTTAGAAAATCTTGGGTATCCACACACGGGTTAAAACACCTGAACTGACAAATTTTACACTGAATTATAACAATTGAGTTTTCATTATTTCAGTAGGTCGCAGTTTCCAGTAATAACCAGACTGAGGAACTTAAAAGAATAAAAATTGTTGTGCACTGATTGCAAGAAAAAGAGCTGCATAGACATTTACTTCTTCTCGTAATAATTTTAATAAATTATTATTATAAATAGCAGCGATAAGCAAAAATACTATAAATAGTATTTTCCCGGTATGTTCATTGGCTTCAATTTCACCGACACCATTTTGCCATAAATGCACGAAATCCACGGCTTGGTAATGACAAATGATTCTGAAAAGTGTCTCATCGTTCGTAAAATCATTTTTGCGTGTCCGATTTTTCTGTAACAATGCCGTAACCCAAAGCCTTCTAGTCGAAAATAGAATTGGTGGTTTTTAAATCACAATGATTTACAATATCTGCCGAAACATTCGGTATCGCGGTAACTTATTTTTAAACTAAAAGAATCCAAGTCTCCGAAACACAAGGGACTCGACAACGCGACTCGTTTTTCAATTCCGTTATATCGCGGTACTCTATTTCGAATCCGGAACGAGGGTTTTTTTATTTACGCGTTCGTTCGAGCATCAATCTACTCTTTTCTACGTTTTTTTTTATTTTTTTGGCATTTTCATCGTTTATGCTCACAATAGCATTTTCGCCGGTGAACGACGCGATAATGACACCGAAAATATTCTCTCGCGACGGAGGTCAAAAAACCGGTAAGTCGGCTTCGTCGACTATAAAAAAAACAACTATGCATTTCCCAGATTCCTGTCTCTCTGCTCGGCTACTCGTCTATTTCTTATGCAGTTCTACCGATTTTATGAATTTTCGATAAATACCGGTTTAGGCGCACTTATGTATTTATTTCAGGACTGCGAGCGTCTTTCTCTTGTGCATAAGGCATTGTCGTAAAGGTTCAGACCATTTTCTCTTTAGACGTATCACTTTTCAAGATAGTCGCCGCGTAAAGTATGTTGACACGTCTCAAAAATGCATATATTCTATTTTAAATGAGTAATTTAGGAATTTATCGAAAATATATGTTATGTATGTTATTTAATACAGGGTGTGGCCGGACGGGTGGTACAACCGAACAGGGGGTGATACTACATGTCTCCACTAACGCAGCTCCACAGAACACATATTTAAAATTTTCACACGTGTTCAAAACTGTTTTGGAAAGTGCCTTTTATTCATGTAGTTTCTACCAATTTCAATCTTGTTCAAAATTTTCAGATCATTTAATAAACCAATGTTTCTTATTGCTTAACAATAGACAAGTCGTTTGATCCAATTTTGAAAAAGTTATTGTAATTTAAAGGGCGCTCGAATACTTTCGCGGGCCACTGTATATTTCTTGACAATTTAGAGCGTGTCGCAACTCAGGAAATGTGAATATACTACTGTAAAATATTCTCGATGTGATATTAGAAACATTAGCATAGATAATTTTATTGGAGTTTATTTTAGTTTGTTAGAATTAACGCAGTTGATTTTCTTCGCTGTGATGAATAACTATGAATAATTTGACAATGCTAATCATGAGAAACACGTGACCTAATAATATTCCTGTAACAAAAGTTACTAACACTGAAGATTTATGAAATATTCGCGTGGCTGATTTTTATTTAAACAGTGAGCCACGAAAGTATTCGAACGCTCTTCAAAACAGAATAGGTAACTTCTTTATATTATTTATACCAAACGACCTGATTTTTTATAATCAATTAGAAGCATTTCGTGAAAGCTTTCGTGGCTCACTGTAAGTCTCAATCTATATTCGTTGAACAATTAAATTTTGTCAGAGACGATGAAATTTTATCAGGATACTTTTATACTTCTTTAATGATTGTTAATATTTTTATCAAACTCTTCTTTTGTAAGTGCAAAAATTTCTCTTTTGTTGTAAGTCGGAATAAAATTCCGTTCTTTTGTTATTAATATTTAACACGTTCATTGCTACGGTCACGCGAACGTTACGTCAATTATATCGCAATTTACATGAAACTAGTCAAACTCTACTTTACATAAAACTAGTCAAACTCTACTTTACATGAAATTAGTTTAAATTATTTTAATATTTGATAAAATAGGTACTCACGTTCTATGTAAAAATAAAAACATTTTAATATTGAAGGTGAGCGACGAAACAAATGATGGTAGCGAATGTGTTAAGCAGCGAAAGAAACACGTATAGACGTGCAGTAGCTATGAATAATCATGGTATTATTTACTTAATCGATTTACTTAACATGTATTGACTGCTCTCCTCCCCAAGAATCCCATAAAACCAAAGCAATTTAATTAACAAAACCAAAAGTTGGAATTTTAGATTTTGTGATTCTTAATAATAAACTGTTAAAATGTTGACTTTTAAATGCTAGTACGATTTTTAATAGATCTTATTAATTTAATCGTTTTTGACGGTGATGAACATTTAGAAATACGGCAATATTCACTGACATGTGACACTTTAAACGATAATAATTCCTGAAGAAGGAGGAAGGCGGAAATGATTCTTGCGGTATCATGCAAGCATAAGTATACTGAAAATATTCCAGGTTGAAAAAATTCGGAACTATCTGTAACTCAAAAGAAATTCCATGTCAAAGAGAAATAACTTCGACAACATTCTCATTGCTCCATTAAGAATGACTTATTTAATAAATGACGAACTGTAATTCAAAATTTGAGGTATGCACTTTCAAGGTAAAAGAATGCTCTTCATTCAAAAACAAATTTTTTTAGAAACATTAAATAGGTTCAGCAGAGTTTACAAAAGAAAATTAGTAATTTATTCAATTGAAAATCATATTTAAAAAATGTTCAGTTTTAAATTTCAGTAATATCGACATATTCGGCATTGCTAAACGTCTCGAAAGTATAATGTAGAATTACTAAAACTACCGAGCACTAAAAGCGATTAAAATGCTTTGGCTGATAAAAATGACAAGGCTCTACTTATTTAGATTCCGTGCAATTTTTATTGCAACATGTGCTTGGATAAAGAAATTTATCGAATCACTTTCCATGTAAGCAACGTCATAATTTCGATAATTATACAATTAAAAATGTAAGATCGGTCGTTTGACCGGCAGTGGTAAGTTTAGTGTTAAATGCCGATATGAGACAATTAATTTTTTTACGAAATTAACTGCTAGATCGGCCGGCCGGACCATTATGGATCGTACTGAAACTCTTGCGTCAGGTCGAAAATTTCGATATTTTTCTCGGCTCGGAGGGACGTGTATTGCCTCGTATATGTATAACAGTGTCGGTGCATGCAGGAGGATCGTATGCGTGCGTGTGACACGATAAATCGGTCTATCAATAGCCACCTGGGATCATCGACCAAAAGCATGACGATGATCCCGGGCCGGTTGTTGATTTGCGAGAGCTCGGGTCGGCGCGGCGGCGGCGCGTTGTTTCGCACACTGCATTTGCATATTTCTCGCGAATGCCTATTGCGGCTCCGAAATAGCAGAGCATCGGCGCCGAATCAACGTAACGACGCAACGGCGAAGGAGAAGACACAATACGAAAATGTCGGCGCGGCGCGGCGGGCCGGACCGGTGTGCGAGAGCGTTTCGCGAACGGATGAAAAACACACCAGGCATCCGAGCAATTAATTTACGACGGTTCGGAACTGGTTTCGGTGGGCCACAGCGTGTCTGTGTGTCGCACAGTTTCGCGCTCGACAATTATTTCTCGCGAGGGCGGTTTTCTCCGGCCGATCCTCTCCTCGGCTTTTTGCCACAGTTTATTTCGCAGGCCCGATAAGCCCGACCCCTCCCGAAGTTCGCGCGAGTCGCAACGTCTTCGGACGTTCAGAATTCCTGCGTGACGCCAAAATCATTTTTTGGTTACGTTTCGTCGTCCACAGTAAAAACGGAACAAGTTCTTTTCGAAGTGAAAACTTTAGGCGCACCGTGTACACGATCGCTGGGCTGTGAACGAGTCCGATCCGTCACGCTTCGAGGTGAAACGCTGTTCGGGTAAGCTCGGGGGAGAGCGAGCGAGAAACAGTCAGGTGTGCGTCGCTGACAATAATAACCCGCTATACGAAGCCATACAATTCTGTATTATGGAAAAGATTTTGTTCCTTCTATATGCATATGTACATCAATAATAAATGATAAACGCACTGCGGATCTTTATGCAAAATAAAAATATTCTGCATTGATTGGGAAGCACGAATAAAATAAAAGGTGATTTCATCCCTTAATGATTTTGTTACGTTAAAACCAACATTACAATATTCTGGGATTTTTCCAATACTGTTTTATATTTCACCCAACTAATTTCTTCATAAATGCATAAAGATCCGCAGTCTAATGATAAACAAGTGTCGCCAGATGAAGACTTGTTTCCCCACTTTACCTTCCCCTTCTACGGCGCCATTCCCCCACGCTTCCGCCCGGCCACGTGACTAATCCGGTACTAGCATAGTGGGAATCGCTAGCAGTGTCGCCAGATCGAGGAAATCGAGGGGAATACAGTTTACCCCCTCTCTGATGACCAGATTAATACGTGACCAGTTTACGCCCTTAGTGGGGTATGTTGGAGTATGCTCATGGTGCTGGAATGGGATAGTGGAAGGGGAAAAGGAGGAGAGGAAAAATCGACCTGATTTGGTCGATTCTGGCGACACTGATCGCTACTATGCAACGAGCGAGGTGCTACTGTATAAAATAAAATTTTCTTCCCTTATCATACTCATCATCTGGCCTCTGGTAGCTATATTACTCTCCATTACGATGAGGGGAGATGCCAACATAGCTTCAGAAACATTAAATTTATTAAATGATGCATGATTTATTAAAATGAGTAAACACAACACTTAAAATAGAAAAATGTTAATAATTGAGAAGTATCGATATTTTCAACTGGTTAAAATTATTTAAGGAAGAATGAAGCGTCTATCTGGCTCCTGCCTCTTGTAATTGACGCAGAATATTTTCATTTTGCATAAGATTTTCAAACTTTAAGAAAACAGACGAAGTTTTGATGCTGTCAAACTTATAATTATTGCTGAAATCATTAATACTCGTATAAAAAGATTCCAACTTGAAAGATTCTTTTGTCCGCCGGTGTATTGCTCCGACCCGATATGCCCGATCGCTCCCGAAGTTTGCGCGAGACGCACCGTTCTGAATCGTTCTGAATCGTTCGGAATTCCTGCATGACCGACGACGCGACGTCGTAAATAATCCCCCCGAAGAAAAGCCGCACGAAAATCCTTTTGTTCGCCTAAGATCTCGAGGCATTCCGAAATAGTTCGATTACGATCTACGGATCCCGGCGAGATCACGTTTGACCGCGTCTCTTTCGCTGACTCAACGTGTCTCTAACGAACCTTCAATATCGCTCGATTTGGTTTTGCCGCCACGACGAGTCAATATGTAAATAAAGTTACTGTTATCGGTAGACATGCAAATTAGGTTATAACTGTAAGTCAATTTGGAAACTAAACTGCTAACAGTCGATTTACAAATTAGATTAGTCCGTGCTGCGTGCTGATACGCCGGGTATATTATTATTCCGAGCCGATTTGGAAAGTAGACTGATGCTTATCGACGACTATGCAACCGGCAGCACATCCAGCAACGGGGATGCTACTATCTAGCGATTATTTCGCGAATCGCCGCACATTGCGCGAGCTCAAGTCGCTGTGTATCGTCCGGCGTCTTGCATCGATTACAGAATTCGCGCGTTTACATCACGGTCTCACAATCTACCCGCACTGTCCATTAATTATTTCTTTAATTAGACTGCGGATTTGTATGCAAAATAAACACTGTCTGCTTTCATTTCAATCTACCCACACGGTTAATCAATTATTTGTTTAATTAGACTGCGGATTTTTATGAGAACTACACAATGTCTTCTTTCATTTCAAGCGCGCTTTTCTTAATAATTTTAGTGAATTTTATATATACTTCAATTATGTTTTTAAATTATTTGAATGCTTTCACTGTTTCGCATTAGGTTCGCTTGATTTTGTTATCAATGCATAAAATTCGTAATATACATGTATCATATATGACCAATTTATTTCAAAAATTTATTCTACGTCTTCGTTGGCAAATATAGATGCCTACTTTTCTGTAAATTCATTTACACTTGAGATATAAAAATATTGAAACTTATAAATTATTGAACGTCGCACAAAATTTCATAAACAAATTGCGTTAATGCACTACTATTTTACTTTGGTTTCAATCTTTTTATTGCGAAGATTAAAGTTCTTACTCGACACGTATGGTTAGTGAAATTGGAAAAATTGTAAATCCTTTGCATTCGGAGCTACTTTAACTCGAAAATTAAACATTTCTTCCGACCTAGAATAATTCTATTCTATACGATTTTTTTTCATTTTATGAATATTAAATTGATAATACCAATTTATGAATTACATTATATTTATCAATAATATCACAATTACATTATAATACCTCATACAATACTAAAATGTTCAGTAATTGATTAATTTAATAGTGTAAACAATATTTAACTGTTAGAAACAGCATTTCTTTATGATTTAAAATAACACTTTTCAATAGAAGCCTCTGTGGTATATCAATGAAAAATTCTGGAAAGTGCTAGTTTCAGTTTGAGTAGAAAATGTATATTTTTATACTACAGGAACAAATATTTTGCTCAAATTAAACTGCTCATCGATATTAAAAAATGTCGTTGATTTTTATAGCACACAGTCGTAAATTAGATGAAATTGTTATGTAACGTTAAACGAGACCGGTTTAGACAGAATTGTGTTAAAAGAAAGAAACAGAGGATAATTGTATTCATCTCGATTATTTCCTGTTGAATCGAGCTCCCATTTCGCTTTTCGAAAACGCTTGATAATTTCTTCCTGAATCTCGTCTATCCGTTGACTCACAATTTATTCCGGCCGTCCGTCCGTCTCCCAATTAGGGCGGGTTATAGTACATTCTACTGTAATACAGTTTTGCTGTGTCGGCGACAAGTCGCCGACAGACGAATAGAGAGAAGTTGTGCCGAGTTCGCCGGTGTTGACAACGCACTAAGGGGGTGTGTTGGTCCCCGTAATATGTGTGACAAGCGACTAAGCACCGTCTAACATCCGACTTGACTGCATATTAATAGATCCTAATATACGCGTCGCTCGGCATCGTTACGTCTACCGTTTGTTCCGCGAACTATAGAGACTATTAGAGCGTAGACGGTTCGACCGCGTACACTTTTCTGCATTTCAACAAAAAAAAAGCTCTACACATCTCTCGGAATCAGACACCGACAACGGAATTAGTTCTGCTCGATATGTAACAGTGACCCACGAAAGTATACTCGAACGCCCTTTAAATTAGAATAACTTTTTTATAATTTTACCAAGAGACCTGATTTTTTATAATCAATTAGAAGCATTGGTTTACGAAATGATATGCAGGAAAGATTTTCCAAAAATTATAATTTACAAGGTTACATGCAAAAATAAAAAAGGCACTTTTTAAAACTTTTTTATTTGAGCCCTTAATGAAAATATAAAATACTCCCTCTGCCTCATAATAATAGTAGCAAGTGAATATTTAAACGGGAATAATTGGCGAATGCAGCTGCAAGTTATGTTGTAGCGCACAATTGCGAAGCCTTCAATCAAAATCAATGTTTCATTGATTCATCTACTCAATTTTCCTGTAAATGCGTAAAGATTCGCAAGAAACACGAGATACGACGCTTCAGAAAAATCGCTGCGCTTTAAACCGACAAAAACCGTAATTATTTTTGCACGCACCTAATATAACGATTATTATATGAACCACACGCGTAGGCATAAGGCAGCGTGATCATTTTCAGAGAAAAACGTGGTTGGCGCGCCTTTCTCTCTCGCTTAATTTGTCACGCTGTCTCGAGCACGTTCTAAAAAAGTAGAAAATTCGGTGTAAACACATCAACGAGCCTTTCAACGTGAAAAAATATTAACGATTCCTCAATCGTTGTTGTGGTGCTTGGCGTGGTTCGAATTAAAATTTTATAATTCTCTTAATTTATGGCATAATAAAACACGGCCCGGGAATAAGAGCTTTTGTGACTCTCGAGAATTCTCGAAGATCGGTTCAATATTTATGCAAATGTCTCATTATACTTAAGCGTGGACACGACGCGCGAGAAATCGCTGGCATGCGGACAGATTCTTTCCGCGTACAGTTTATCGTTGAACATTAAATTCTACAACAATTTCGCGGGAGCGATTATTTTTAGGGTGTATCATTTAATTATTGATGTGCCGGCTGTAAATGACATTATAGCATCGCGGCCGAATAACTGAATTATCGTTATTGTGCAAAATAAAGATATTCTACCTAAATTGAAACAAACAGGAGTGAGATAGAAATTTATTGTCTTTTTAATAAATATTTTTGAAAATAGTGTAACAGTATTTTTGAGTCCTTCTAATGTTTTCACTGTTTCAAAATACTCATTCTTGACACAAACGCATAAAACCCTCTAGTTATTAAACTATCAGTTAACTGTTAGGTATTATTTTTGTTGTATCTTGTGTGTTAAATTTAATTGCACTTCGTGCCATCCTTTCGAACAATATTCGCAGCAAAGGAAATGTGTAACGTTCAGCGAACATGCTTATTCATTATTCATAGATTATTCATTATTCATAAATCAGTAACGATATCTTTTATTAATTTTCAGTTTTCTAATTAGAATAAAATGCATAATGCATGTCCCGCTAATGAGAAATTGTAAACGTTTGGAACCTTTCACGTGACTTTCAATTGTCACCTTCCGAGAAAATGGACTTTGTCACGCCGCCGAGCAGATTTCTGTGCGGGAATCGATTAAAAAGCCTTGAGGATTGATAGGATTTATAAAAATTGTCACGGTGGAGCATGAAAAACAGTTTCGTTCGGAATATGTATAATTAGATTTCTAAATGGCGTTAGAATGATAAGATCGTCGTGTTAGAAAGTGCATGTATGGAAATTAATAGAAAATATGTATGGTGTATCGTGGAAGGTATGCTAATGCTTAAAATACATATAAGTTGTATAGTTTCTTCGTTTGCTGACGTGTGAAACACTAGAGCTCCATAAATTCAACGGCATTCGTAGTGTCTGTGAAAACTTAGATTTCAACGGGACATTTTTTAATCAGTTTGTTTTCGTGTAACACGGAAAAAAGGAAACAAACTGTCGGACCGACCTCGATGACAGCGAGCAAATAATAAAAATAAATACCCCTGAGACCGGTAAACATACTATGTTGTTAGGAAGGATATTTATTTTCTTATAATTAATATTCTTCATGAACACACATATCCGTTTACAAAAAATATTATGATAAACACTAACAATGAGGTAATTATACAACTTGTAATCATTCAGATAATCTATTTTCTGTAATTAGTTCCCTTTACACCTTCCTACGATCATTATCGTCTTTGTAATTTATTATATTTATTCAGTGTAACGCGAATGGATCGGTGTATGTAATAAAGTTATTACACTCCATAAAATTCAAGATGAAACCCATAAACTATTTGTGTCTACATTAACGTAATAAACAAAAAGAACCACAATAATGTGTTTTATGCATGTATGAATATTCATCGAGATTTATTGTTTTGAAAAACAAGGGTATGTCCTACAAGAAAAATTATCTTCATTGTTGAAACGTTAAAATGCATTTCTGCTTTCATAATGTTATATCTGACGTCAAGATGAATTCAACGACCTTATATTATTATTATTATTATTATTATTATTATTATATACGGACCGAGGTCCTTTTATACATGGGTTTACAGACGTTTTGTATAACTGATAAAAACAAATAGAAAATAACAAAAATATACAAAAAGAAGAGAAAAAAAAAGAAAATTTTCTTAACCTAAAATTTTTACATTCGATGGGACAAGCGCAGAACTCCACAAATACAGATACGATATTAGCAAATAATCTCGCGTAATTTTGTTTTGAATGCCTGCAACGTGACATTAAAAAAATCAATATTATTGTAAAGTGTATTTGATCTCGCAATAATCCGATTTATACGATTCATTACTCCATACGAGGATTTGGATTGCGTTGTTTGAAATCCTGCTCTCATTCTCAGAACACGTTCAGGTACATAAAGATTAATTTGCCTAAGGAGAGCGGAACAATCTATATTATTTTTCAACAAATTAAAAATGAAGCTTTGGTCGGATACTATTCTTCGATCAGATAATGTTTCCAGGTTGACTATATTTAATATTTTCGAGTAATCATGATCAAAGATTGACATAGGATTGTTTGTCTTATATGCACAAAACCTGAGAAATTTATGCTGCACTCTCTCAAGCATGATTTCATACTTAACGCTTTTTGGAGACCATATAGTTGAAGCATATTCTAGCAGGGGTCGGGCAAGGGTAATATATAGCAACCTGAGTGTATAGATTGAATGAAAATCCGTGGAAAAACGCAGTTGCAGGAAAAACGCATATTATTGACCGCGAGGAGAGAGATCTCGAAGACCTTTCGAGATCTCTTCATCACTGGTTCGTACAATCGACGCTCTACTGCAGCTTCAATTCCGTAAACCCGACCGACGACGTCGAATCCGCAGACACAATTCGAGATTTCGCGGGTAGCGGATGCCAGCGAAGTCCCGGGGTTCGGAAGGCCGGTTTATCGCGACTGTATCGTCTGCTATCGCGAGAAATGATTAAACTGTTACGCGCACTGGTTTCGCGACAATTTGCCATTACGAATGGCGGCCGCTGAAAAAGGCGGGAAGGATGCGCGCCGCGTCCGAGGATTAATCGAGAAACACGGAGTTCCGGACGTTCGGCAATTCGTATCCCGAGGCCCGACGATATCTCTGTTTATCGTTTAATTGAGAAACGCATAAACCGGACGGTTAGAATGAAATAAATCGCCGACAGCGTTGCTTAACTCTAGCGCCGGACACGCGGAGGATTCGCTGGGGCCTCGGTGCGCGCGATTCTTATTCAACCGATTTTTCTTTCATCTGTTCCCCCGATCGATTCCACGGGAATCCTCGGGCAAATCCACGGGGTTCATATTAAACGAATGCGATCGTAAAAAGGGAACCGCGGGCACGGAGCAGCTCGGGTATACTACGAGGAGTTTCATTTGCACAGAATTTCTGCGCCAATTGAGACAATTTGTAAGATCGTTGTTATCATCGGTCAACTTGCGGATCAAGTTGTTTTGCCGCGGGTCGATTTCAACGGGTATAGAGCCCGAGTGACACCGACGGATTCGCGAGCTCGATTGCGACACGCGTCCTAACGGTATCTCCATTTGCACAAATTTTTATAGTTCTTCCAGTCACCCACGGTATCGCGGCACCCGTCACAGAACTTTTTGTTCCTGCGATTATACGCAAAAGAAGCGTTTCAAAAAATTAACAACTGTGGCAAAAAAATCTTCTCCAACCTTTTAGCTGTGCTACCGCTGTGCAAAGTGCTCCATTTTGTTGTATCAAACAAAATAGTTGTGTTGAATACATTTTTATTTGTACAAGCTGCCCCGAAGTTCAGCGATCAAACTTTGCCGTGTCACGAGAAGTCTTCCTACTGGGGTCTCTCGTGACCCGAACGAATGTTCTAACTTTTCCTACTGTATTGTACGAAAATTGCAGATATCAACAGTTTTTTACTTCTTTAGAACATTTGGATTATTTAGTCTTAGAAGTGTCCGAAAAAATGTATACAAAATTTTAGGGTTAATTCGAGGTAACGGTTACAATATTATAATATTGTATTTACATTCTTCGGATGAAATTCGATGCACCATAAATTCAATAGCACACCAGACTCAATTTGGCAGTGATAAAATAGGACGACATGTTTACGTAATTATTATATCGCTTTAACTTTCACAGTTTTTGTTAATAAAGCACTCATGGACTTTTGCAAAGTTTGATCGTTACACCTCGGTACACCATGTATAATACACCTGGACCCGCTTACTTGCATAACATGCTCGGAATAAAATATGAGAAACTCGTGTTGCTACCATGCAATGCGGACGTCATTTTCAATTTTATGACATAATTTTCCACTGAAACAGAAGTTTCTGTTTCCGTGCAACCGCTCAGTATCATTTCATGAAATCTGTTAAGTATTCACGTTCCTACCTCTACTTTCTTGTACTCAAATAATTATTAAACTCATTTACATGATTGCAATACAAATAATTCGTGGCAAGTCTATATTTTAAAAATATATCGAAATTTACTATCTATCTTGTTCGCAGTAATTAACGTGAGTTTCTTACTCGTACAATTTTCACATTATTGCATCTCATTTTGTAGAGTGCGAAATTATCAGTGGACTGCGGATCTTTATGTAAAATAGACATTTTCTTGGTTAATTGCAACAAGCAAGAACGATATAGGTAAATCTATCAAAGAAAGTATGAGCGACTTAAACGTTCCTAATCTTTACACTGTTATAAATTTTATGTTTATCACTAAATGGTAAAAATATTTCAAATAAAATATGTAATGTATATAAAATCTTTTGTACACTCTGCAGACGTGGTTTCTTATGTGTTTTCGGATCTACGTATTTGGGATTATACGACAAAAGATAAGAACTTTTCCAAAGAAAATCGGTAAAGTACAGTGCACTATGCTCGTTGATTTAGCTTATCGATGTGACTGGACCGGATAACTAATAATTGACAAATGTTTACGGAAACTTTGTTCGGACTACGCTCTTATCGCTTGAATTTTTTGTCGTGACTCATTGCTGCGTCCTCACATTGTGCATAAGATGTGTTGCCTGATAATAGCCGCTGATAATTTTGTAAAAATTACATCTCTAGAAAGCTAAACTAAAGTAACAGTATCACTTGGAATACATCCGCCCGTTTCTTTTTTTAATCATTACATAATTTAATCCCTTATTCTGTTCGTAAAGCTTCAGATGAAATGTACTTTGCAGCCTAACCGTGCTGTAATTTGTTGCTAAACTTATTGTCACTTTAAAGAACACACGGAATATTTAGACATTTTCAAATGTCCTTTATTTATTAGAATTTAGTAGAATCGAGTACTGCAGCTTCACTAATTGAAAATCAAATTTCAACTATCCGAGAATTTCAGAAAATTTTACGAATATTTTATAGTCTCGATTATTGTTTATAATTTCTGTGTGCGTCGGTTTATCTATCCACGCCGTCATCTAATGAAATGGAAAATAAATTCTTCAATATGCTAACGTATTGTAGAAGTCGTATGTACATATACTATTACTTGATAAAAGTAACTAATTACAATATTCTTATCCTGTCTTCACTCGTGACTTTCACAGTTAAATATCAGAAACTCTAGGACGGCCGAGTGTATCACATTTTGTCGTTACTTTATCATTAACAATTACCGTTTCAAATATAAAAAATCAAAACTCCCCATTAACATTAAAAGCGATTAAAATGTGTTAGCTTATTGAAAATGACAAGGCACTATTTATTTAGATATCGTGCAATTTTTATCACAATATGTGCTTGGATGACAAAAATTTATCGATTCAATGTCCACGTATGCAACTCCAAAACTTCAATAATTATAAAATAAAGAATATAAAACCGGTCATTCGACCGGCAGTGGTAGGGTTAGTTTTAAGTTAAATTGCAGATGCTTTTTCCATGGTTACGGTAACAGGTTAGCAAGTGTCAAAAACGGAGTCGACCGCACGTCAAAATTTTTTGCGAATTTCCTCGCGAGGTTCACTCGCAATTTAATATGATAAATATCGGGATCGGTGGACGACAAAAAGCACGACGATCATGCGAAGCCTATCATTGGCCTCATTCAATCTTGCGTTTCTTATCTACGTTTCTTTTCAAACTGCGTGCCGCTGGAGATTCACGAGGGCTCTGTGAAATTTCACGCGGAGAAATTCCTTTTTTTCCGGCGTGGAATTCGATTTCAAAGGATCACGCCGCTTCGGATTCGTCTGAGTAATCAATTAATGGGCCGATTTTCTTGCAGCTACTTTTTCGATACTGCCGAACCAATGATCTTTCAATATTTGATTACTGTGCCATTGAATTTCCCAGGAACGAAGGTATCAAAAGTTTCGCGATTATCGAACGTCGTAGATCAATAGATTGCGAATGTATATGCAAAACAAAAAAGGTTTGCATCGATTGCAAGACACACGAGCGAAACAACAAAATTTCTTCTTCTGTCATTGAAATTAATACACTGATGTTCTTAAATCTTTCCAATATGATCACTACTAAAAAATTGTATCATAAATGCATCAAATCCGCAGTTATAAATTAACGATGTCATCTTTGGAAGGATTTTTAAAAGTTTCTATCATCGACATTCACCGTCAGGGTCGAATTATTTTATCTTAAACGTCATAATTTCAGCAATTTATAATGAAAAGTTTATTTCGAACAACTAACCACACAAAGGTTTCACTTTTCGGATCAGAAATAATCAGAAGAATGTTTATTCGCTGCTCAAATTTAATTAAACCATGAGCACACTTTTATTAGGATGCACCTACTGATTCTTGTATCACAGAAATCGATCAATAAATTTATACGAAATTTGGCCTTGCATATGAATTGAAGACTGGAATTGAAATGTCTGCAAGCTTCATTTTGTTAAAAATTGTTTCTTCCGCAAGAAAGGATGTAACTTCCAACGACTGAAAGTTCCCTGATGATTTGTTACAAGTTTTGAGTTGGTCACAAGATTGGTTACAAGGCGATCTCACAAGTTCTACATGGATTTCCCTCGGAATTTTCATTTTCGCATTTGTAGCCTTTTATTAATTCCAGTCTTCGACTAACTTTTCCTTTCGATTGCAATTTCGATCGAATTCAATCCTAGATATGATAGCTCTTTCATCGAGATGTACCGAAGTGTCCAGATTTTCCTGGAACCATGTTGAAGCATAGATCATCTGTTTCTAGTAATGTTTCACAAATGCTGCGCGTGGTTCAATCGCAACCAATGCTTTCATGAAAGTTTCAGGTTATTACTCGCGATATTCGCAACTTCTTCGTGACTGGAAAATTGTTTCTCACAGGTGAAGGCCACCTGAAACTTAGCCGGGTTCGAGGAGAACGTGAAAGAGCTTAATAATTCCATCAAACTGATTGTGAAATGCATCGATTGTGGTATCCAGGTACAAGCGGAATCGAGTTCCGCCATTCGAAACACCTACAATTCAAATATCGGATTCTTGCGCTGCTTAGAATCGACAGAAGAACGTACGTTCTATTATCATGTTCCTATTCGAGTTGCTTATAATCGACGGGAGAAATTCTATAATAATGTTCCTATTTCATTTGCTTATAATTGACAACCTGCATTCTATGTACAACAATATTCCTGTGCATTTGACACATTCGGCACAACCGCGGATCGAATTTCTAATGCGAATAAACGAGAATTTCACGTAATTCACCTAACGAAGAACTATTAACCACTAAAAATTGCTGTACCATTATTCATAATATTGTTCACGTTATTAACCTTCTCTCTGTGTTTTGCTATTACAATATTAACCGTGTGCGGGAGTGCAATTGGACCCCGTACATTTTTGGAGTAAAATGTAAACAAAAAACTTGTCTGCATAAGTCCTATTGATTTTTAAAAGGTAAGTATACAATACTTAAACAATTTGGAACATATCACAGATAGCCTGCCTAGGAAATCTTTCGAAATTTTCCATTCGTCAACTGTTTATTTCCGTTTTTATTAGCGGGGAGAAGGTTAATTATGTTAGTGCGAGGTATTACGTCAATTTCATATCCATAAAATATAAAAAATTCAGAATGAAATTATTCTAGGACGGAAGAACTGTTTAATCTTCAAGTTAAAATAACTTCGACTATAGAGGGCTGAGCCTGACCGCAAGGATCATAGTCTATTCAAATTCTTTGACGTTTGTTTATCGAAAAATTCTCCTGGAAACACATACAAGATCTAATCGTAGAACAACCATTCCTTCGTTACTCCAAAATGTCCTCGACAGAAGTTCCTATCGATATCAGTGTTATATTCGCCACTTGTTGATTGAAATTCCTTCGACGTATAAAAATTGTGAAGATGGTCCCTATAGGACTACGACGAACGAACAAGAAGCATTTGAACGTACATCTTTGTAACAAGTCTCTCAAGGTAAGTGCAGAGGTGGTTCGATCCGTGTATAAAACTTGCGAATTGATATTGGAGAACGAACATGAAGAACAAGGAGTCTGGTGCCGAAAATGAACTAAACCGAGCGTCACTGATGTGCCTGTGCGTGTGTGTGTCGCTTTGTAGAAGTGACGAGATTAAATTTAGTTAAATGTTGCAGGTTTTTTATCATAGTATGTGCCCGAGTACGAAAGTATATTTAACTATGTTTCTCGTAAAGGTGGTAAGTTGAAAGAGCATGGACGACTCGACAAGAATTAAGCTCAACGCAAGTGGTAGTCGATTCTAAACACTTTTTATAAACAATCACTATTCTCCCTCGACTGGAAATTCACGCGTTTGCATCTACGAGGACTAGTCCAGCAATTCGAGTATGAAAGATTCAACAATTCAGCGTAACACAAACTAATATTTCTTGCAAACAATTATTATTATTCCTCGGGCAGAAATTCACTCGTTTGTATTCTGGAAGGACTAGTCAAGCTGGAGCACGGCAGATTCAACAAGAATTAAGCTTAACACGAATGGTTCACGATTCGAAGTATTTATTATGAACAATTATTATTCTTTCTCGCGTAAAAATTCACTCGTTTGTATTCTGGAAGGACTAGTCGAGCTGGAGCACGGAAGATTCAACAAGAATTAAGCTTAACACGAATGGTTCACGATTCGAAGTATTTATTATGAACAATTATTATTCTTTCTCGCGTAAAAATTCACTCGTTTGTATTCTGGAAGGACTAGTCAAGCTGGAGCACGGCAGATTCAACAAGAATTAAGCTTAACACGAATGGTTCACGATTCGAAATATTTCTTATGAACAGTTATTATTCTTTCTCGCGTAAAAATTCACTGTTTGTATTCTGGAAGGACTAGTTGAGCATTCGACAACAATTAAGCCTGACAGTATAGTGGTGGCTGATCCCCAATATTCCTGTTAAACAATTATTTTCCTCAGGTAAAAATTCACTTGTTTGTATTCTGGAAGGACAAGCAATCGGAGCATTCAATAACAATTAAGCTTAACACGAGTGGTGGTTGATTCGACATATTCCTTTCAAACAATTTTCTCTCGTATAAAAATTGCTTCGGAGAACCAGTGAATGAAGGGATTGCGATCGAAACGCACCCGACTGCCGAATGGGTGGCAAGTGACATCACTCGTTGCGTTTTTGAGCAGGTCATCGTACTTTGATTGAGGAACCACAACCTGTCCTCACCATACGATTCGTTGCGCCCAACTAGATCCATTACGAAGACTTAAAAAGTCTTACAGCCTATATCACACAGTCTGTCCAAGAATACCTAACACCTTCTACAAATCCTTCTGAATCATCAGGAAAGTACATACAACGAAGCGATCGATTCCTCAGATCTCCTTTAAATACCCACGATTCAAATGCCATGATGTAAATCACAATTGATAGAGCGTATCAACAACGAAGGCAACAGTTGTCTCGCGACGGCTGATCGGAAAATCTCAAATCCGATCGGATGTTTCTAATTCGACTTGGCGGGAATATGAAACTTGCGAAGGGGATAGGAATTCGCGGCACGAGAGGTCCGACGGCCGCGGATCGAGTCTCGATTGCACTCGTCACCGCCGACGGCTCGAATCCCGCGAACTCGAAAACGTCCGGGAGCAGAGTTTCAGTTTCCAGAAACCGTGGAACGACCTTCCCGACGGCAAACCCCTACTTTCACTGGAGGAGAGGTCGTGAGTTACCGGCGACGACGGGCTCTCGTAGGACAGTTCACGCTGAATTTGACACGTAACGAAACCTTATCGGAACATCCGAGAAATATTTTAGAAAGTCCGTTAAATCATCCCGGCCGCGAGATAATAACGCCGGGATGTCATAGAGATGGATAATATCAGATATCGGAGCCGGCTCGAGAGTTATGACCGCTAAGCAACTTTCTACGTTATCGTCGCCGAGCGTTCCCCGGCTGACACTGTTTTCGGGGACTCGAAGAGCGGACAATTTCGACATTTTCCCGAGGACGATCTCCCTACGAGAGGGACTCGCGATTGCTCCGGGAGCAGCAGCCGGGTCTCGATGTACACTTCCCGAAGGAGCCTAGGCGACAAGCACTAAACATGAGCGACACTTTCTGATACTGACTCTGGCGATCACTCGACAGTGGAGGAAAACTGTGTAACACGTTCCGGGTCACTTTCCGTTGTCCTTGCTCGGCAAGCAACAAGGTGCCCGCGACAAGGTGCACAACTCTGACTGGGATACCTCGCACCGGGCGGATTCACTTTCCCGAGACCTGGAGAGATTCTATCATCTATCCCTCGCAGGCTAACCCTGACCTTCTAATCTATGTTGCACACAGAACTGCGCGGCACTTTCATCCCCCATTAGAAACGCACTGTTGGCTGGTTGTTCACTTACGAGTCTCGTTCACGTTTCCCACGGCATTGATCAGCAGAGGCCCCTGGGCAAGATCCTCCTCGAGGTGGGCACGGCTAGGGCGAGCCTGCTTTCTCCGTGACATCCCTTCTTGCCTGTTGATCCTTGGTTGCGGCGAGTCCTGGTCGGGTTTCCTCCCGGCCGAGTCGGCGACAATGTTGCTCAGACGGGCCGACACGTCATCGGTCCACGCCGTGGCGAGGACCGCGTCGGTTCCGGTTCCGCACTCGGTAATTTCGCTGGCAGAGTAACCGATTCACAGCTGTACTTCACCATCGACACTGTCAGGGAGCCGCACCTCCCTGCGCGCGCTAATCCACTTCCTGAACGATCCCATGCGGAAACGAACGCTCCTCTCAACTCGGCCAGTAACACACTCGACCCATCCTGAAGACCGCGCACTCTCGAGTTTCTCCAACGGCACGTGGCACCGCTCTCTATCTCTCTCGCTCTCAATCCCTCTCTCTCTCTCTCTCTAACTAGTTCTCTCTCTCTCTCTCTCTCTCTCCCTATCCTCTAGCTACATGTACGTATATGCACGTATAAATATCTATATCTATATATCTATTTCGATCTTTCTCTCTCTCTTTCGCTCGCTCTCCGTTCTCACTAAGCTTTCTGTCACACACTGAAATTGGGTTTGGAGCACCGACACACACCCACACACACACCGGTGTGCGCACGTGTGCCACCGGAGCGACTTTTGTCCGTCTGTCCACGCGGGACACCGCGTGCGTACGCGTTCGCTTATGCGTGCCTCTTCGTTGATTGCCTGCCGCTCTGCGTCGGGCGTGCAGCGTGCAGCGTGCGTGCGTGCGTGCGTACGTGTGCCGAGAGGTTACTTGTATATATATATGTGTTTATGGTTTTATATTCTCCCGCGAAATCCGCGACTCTGGTGCCTCGAGTCGGCCGGACGACGGACGGACCAGCTCTGGGCCTGACAGCGCGACGCCCCTCTCCTCCGCCGCTAGTCGCGCCCTGGTGGGGATGGAGGGGATAGGCCTGCGCGCGCTCTTCCCCCTCCCATTGCCCACGCGGAACCCCCACCGGCCAAGCCGCACGCCCCACCATCAGAACCCGAGCGACGCTCGCCAGGCCAGGGGTGGGATCAAGTTCAATGTGTACTCATGAATCTGAATCAATTCGATGAGTACAGAGCCCGGAAAAAAAGTATTCGTACGCCGACGCCGACGCCGACCGATCCACTTCCGTTCTTATTCCGCCCGCGCGCGCCCGGTTATGCGAAAATTATTGACAGGGTCGACTTCCGGGCCGCTCAAAGTCGCACCACGTCACTGCAACTTCTTCTTTATTCCGTGCCCGCTGCCGAATTGTTGACGTTACCAATGGTTTCTTGTCGATCGAGTTTCTCCGGTGGATTCGACGCTGTATTTCCGTTGTACCTCGAGTATTTTGGTGGAAGGATTGACAGTTTGATACGCGCATGAAGCTTCTTCCAGCGCTTTTGAAATAGGACTTCCTGTAAATTCATCGTTTCTCTCACTTCACACTTCGAGTGATCGAGTTGAGCATCGAAGACAGTCGACTGCTACGTTCGATGACGTAAAACAGGTCACAGGTAAAGCAGGTGAATTGTTCATGCTATGGGAATGTTGCACGGGGTTTCTAGGATGGGTAAACGCTTCTTCTAGTACGAAACAAACTCGTCACGGAAATATAAAAATGATTGACAACAGATTCGGGAGTTTCAGAATGCCTTAAATAATAGATACTAATCGTATAAATATATAAAAATGAGTGACAAGAAATTCAGGAGTTTTAGAAAGTCTCAAAGAATGAACATTTCGTCGTGCAGAAAATTGAATGTTTACAACTGAAGGTATTGGATTTATAGTTCTGATTGATGATTGATTCTTACCCTTGCGAAAATGTTTGCGAGTATGATTAATACAATTTAAACAGCATTCCTGACATTAAAATGAATAACGATTGTCAATGATTCTGGCATTGAATCGACGTATTGTATCAATTCTCAGATTCCATTTCTGTCATGTTCCACGGAAGATGTTCGCGTACTCACGTCTTCATTCAAGACTCTGCAGTTCTGAGCGGAGTACTTCGTGACCAGTATCAACTGTGATCTACCCTACACGCATAGCTCGGAAAACGCAGATTTGTTTTATAAAACGGATAAGATTGGTGTGCATAAGTGTGCCAGGAATGCGACCGTGTACAGGAAACGTACCTAAGTGGCACGGAAAGCGATTTTCTAGAGAGTACCAACCGTGAAATACGTTTTTTGCTCGCGGAGGCTCACACGCGTCACACTGAATTCATCGACGCGCTCTCAGCGTACGCTGCACGTTTCCGTGACAATTTTCGAAAAGCACAAACAATCCTCTTTCTTTTTTTTTTTTTGTTGCGGCGAGAAAGAATCGTCGGGAACAGCACAGCAGAATAAATATCGAGATAAACTGGTCGGAGGAAAAATAATCGATGCGCTACACGTTTCGTTATTTAGCCAGATCGTTGATACATTAATCAGCTATCGGCACTTTCCGCTAAACACGCCCCTAGCTCGAAGGAAAAGGGAGAATTTCCGTCTGACGGGTTCGGATGATTTTCTGCTTCAGCTTCAGTTGTGTTTCTGCAACTCCCCACTCGAGGCTTCGTCTCAACTCATCCCCGTCCCTGCGCCGGGTTCTCCCACTAGGAGCACGGCCGGCGAGGGGCGTGGCCTGCGTCAGGAGCGATGCCGCCCCCTTATGCATTATTATAGCAAGCCACTCGTGTCTCTATGATTTTATATGCCGCGTGAATATTCTACGGGCGCCCCCACCCGTCCGGACTCTGCGCGCTCGCGAACCTCGATTGTATTCTCGTCGCGCTTACGCGCGTTTTTATAGCGCCGTCAGGGAAATGCTGCGAGCGTAGGGGTATTCGGCCCTGTGTGCACAAGGACCGGTGTCGCACTTTCCGCGCTTCTTTCGCGCTTTAACACTAAACCTACCGAACACTAAGCGCGATTAAAATGTTTTAGCTGAAAAAGAAATGACGAGGCTCTATTGCAATATATGCTTGAATTAAAAAATGTATCGAATCGATTTACCATGCAAGCAACTTGACAAGTTCAATAATTGAAAAATGAAAAATATAAAACCCATGAGGAAATTCGTTTCTAATATCTCGAACATTTTTCCGATTCCTAATCTACTCCGTATCATTTTTAAACGTTGTTGCACGACTTCAGAGATCGAAACGCATCTGCAGAACATAGACTTTATGGAAAATAGCGATTTCTTTCTATTTTTAATATATTGTTAACTGGAGACGTCAATTGGAGTTTCTCATTTTTCGAACGTTGTTGACTGAAGACATATATAATTGTTCCTATTTTATAAATACGTATGTTATTAATAGACTGCGGATTGTTATGCAAAATAAAATGTATCCGAGTTTATTGTAAAAGGCTGAAGTTAAATAAAATTATTTTCTGTTGTGATGACCTTAAAGATTCGAAGGTAATGTTACAATATCATTAAATCGTTCCAATGTCTTATTAGAGTTTTCTTTCAACTGCGATAAAATTATATTTTGTTATTGTCGATATACAGCCTCTGCAGAATACATATGTATACAGGCATACAATAATAAAGCTTCCTTTTTCTGGTAGGGAATTATGAAGAATAGAGAAGTTCTACTCACTGTAACCGTAAAATAGTTAATTAAATGAACAGTTGCTGCTTTACGAACAAGATTAACGGGTCTACAAGAAGTACTTCCAAATATATGTTCTAAAAAATAAAAGCAGTGAATGGATCATCATCAATTATTAATTATAAGAATGGCTGTCCGTGGATTGTTACACAGATTTTATGTGGGAAAAAATTATTGTAACAATTAACAATTCACTAATCCTTATGTTAATACTCCTGCGACTGTTATTTATTTTGGATCTATGATGGCTACTATCGGTGAGAATAACTTTCTCGAATGTTGTCCATAAAAATTGAGAACTGCATCAAAATCACATCAATGACTATACACATTTGTTAATTGGGTTTAGGCTAATAATCTTAGAAAGCAAGGTTACCATCGCGGAGTTAGATCATCCGAGGATTAAAGGAATCAAATAATCTCGTTGGTTTCGATGGCGGATGTTTCGCCCGAAAACCGCGAGATCTTTGAATCCATGTTCCGGAGGTATTCGAACAATAAAGAAGCCGAAAGACTCGCATTGAACCCTTCCCATTCATCCCCGAAAAAGCTGTCCGTTGGCTGGCCTCTCGTTTCCACCAAGGTATCGGCCTATTATGGGCTCGTCTTTAAGGTGTCAGCGTGCTTTAATCTTCGAGAGCTCCGTCCCGACTGCTTTTACCCGGCAGTTCTGCTTTGAAGCGTCCGCTTATACTCTATCATGCGATCCCGGAGGGGGAGAACAGGTGGATTGTAGGAGTATCGACGATTCCGTGGGAGAGGGGCGGTTTTCGGGGTAAGGCGAGAACGTCCAAGGTTCAGGTGCTGCCGAGGATACGCCCGTTGCATGCACTTTTATTGCTCAAAGCACGTTTTCTGTTGATTTTTCTGGGTTGCGTTCCGGGCTCTCTTACAGGGTGGCGATGGCTATTCGGGAGTCACGGGGGAACGATGACTCCTTTAAAGCTTTCCCAGGGTTTCTTTAAGGACGACGACCGCTCGAGGAGCTTTCAGCTATTCCGACTTTAATGCTGTAATATGGCAAATCTGTATTTGCACTCTGACACGTTGACTGCCACGTCTCTCAGATATGGGCGTCGAAATTATTTATTGAAACACCAATTTTTCAGCATTAAATTTGGTTACTGCAGAATGCACGAAGCTTGCGAGATGACTCAGTATCATTACAAAATATTTCAATCTTTATTTCATTAAATAAACTATTAATGAGTCAAGGTGGCCAGCAAACAAAGTGCTAACACTGCGTTACAACCAATCAAATGGTGTTTTGTGTTTTGGTGCAATTATTGTTAAGTAATCACTGCTGTGATATTGCTGTACTGATTGGTACCTTACTTGTTTGAGGATTGCATGCATTTATAACAAAATTGGGTAGATGTAATTTAAAACAATAAAAGCATCGGAAGAATTTAAAAATATTGTTATATTGTTTTAAAGCTATTGAATATATTGTGTCGATCCTTTCTAGAGAATGTTCAACTAAAATTATACAAAAATATTTTGTGTATAGATTTGACACAAAAACACATTCATTCATTGATAAAAAATTCTGCGAAATTCGATGTAGAAATTGTTGTTCGAGATCCGAAATCACACAGAACGTCGCAAAATGCATACATAGTTGCACGCACATTGCGGACGAAATTCAGACACTCGCTAAATGAACAACAAACACACTGGGAACATTAGCACTCGACGCAGACGGTTTTCCTTTTGTTTCGAATCACTTTACGGTCTGTAATTTTTACGCAACGATTGTTCGGGCTCATCGTTCAGGTAAAAGCGGAAAGAGTGCGAGCGGACAGGCGCCGGCGCCGGTTTTGACACCTGCGGCGAAGAAATTTCACCTCCGCCTACCTGTTTCGCGCACCTTCCTCAAACGTTTCAGCCCTTGAAGGAGCCGGGTAATAATGCGGGGCAGGAAAGAATTTTCACTGTACCTGACCGTTTTTGCGGAGGAATGGACCTCTTCTCCTCTGTTAGTGTTCAACACTGACCGTACCTAGTACAAAATGTGACTGTACACCTTGTTTTATTAAATATTACAAGATTGAACTTATTCAGACTGCCCGGAATTTTTCCGGAAAATATATATTTAATTTCTAACGAAAGAATTTGTGTAATTTTAATAATCGTGAAATGAAGAATGTGAAACCGGTTATTTGACCGGTTGTTGTAGTGTTGAATAAATCTTGAGCATAAAATATAAGCAAAGAAACTTGAACCAAACATGTCACTAACAAATAGGAAAATTTGTATATATTTATGGAAAAATTGGCTCAGTAAAATATAAGAAAAATCTAATAAGAATAAATTATTCTGATGTTGAATATTATATATAAATTGTAGCTTATAATTACTATAAAATTTTCTGTATAACCCCAACAGTGCGTTTTGTATTCAACGAAAGAATATATCATTTTCTTATTTCCGTGGAAGTAAAATATGTAAAGATTATAATTTTGATAGATAGTCTAACCTCTATTGCAAATAAAATTCGGTACAAGGATAGAGCGATATGTAAATTCCTTTAACTCTAAAATTAATCATTTAGATACTCACAATTAGTACTTCTTGTTAATAATTAACAATCGTAATATAATCGTTTATTTAACATAGGGGATTGATAATGTATTGATTACATTATAATTAATTTCAATACAATATTGTTCCAATCGTATAATAGATGGTCTGAATTGTGTATGTCGGTAGATGGAGGCGCAAAAATGGTATGATAATTGCAACAAACTGTTAAAGAGGTAATGAACCGCAAAAAATTCACGATAGCAGGTGGCGCGACTCGATGCTGAGTATTAACACACCTTATAGGGGTGGTGGCCTGGTAAATCGACGTCATTTAGATTGTGCTGCATTCAATTAGGCCACTGCACAAAGTGTGCTTCCACCGGTAACCCTCTCTGTTCCTCTACTTATATTTTCGCTTTCGATTGTTCACTGCGGTCGTTGTACCTTTTTCTTATTTTGCCAAACTGTTTTGATGGTTTGCCCCTTTCCATGGTTTTGTATCTTCACAAGTTTGTTAATTCTAATCGTTTTATCCGTTTAAAAGTCCACGGAAACTGTTTCGTTGAGAATCTGAATTTATGAATTATAAACTATTTATGAACTGTAAATATTAAAATTATAAACTGTGGTCAGTTTTGGAATACATATATTGAGATTCTTTGTAAAGAAATATTTCTATTTCATTCTAATATTTTTTCAAATATGTAGATTAGAAATTGGATTAAAAGTTCACATATAATATCCTCGCTTAAATGAATAACAGTTACCAGTTCCGGGGTCTATTTACATAGATCCAAAATTATCAACTTGTTATCGAATGTCTATCAATTAAATGACAGTAGAGCCTCGGTAGTTGCACCCTCGATACTCACATGCGAGTCTCGTCAGTTGCGTTTCGTCATCACGGGGTGGGGGTAATTGCCTAATCAAGGATTCGACATATTAGAAGTGGAAAATTCCATACAATTGATTGGTGATCTTAATGCATAGTCCTATACTTAGTTTCGTCAACACACGATAGGGATAGTTACCAAGAGCAGTGTTTCCCAAAGTTTCGACATCTGTGCACCTCTTCTATAACTGTCGTAACACTGAGTATCCCCGTTATGAACAATCTTTATTAAGTAGCAGGCGTGTACATGCTTTGTACACAACAGTAGACTCCCGCTGCACCAGGATTGTTGCACTAGAATCAGAACAGTGCGTACCCCCTCCAAACTCTTCCTGTACCCCCAAGGGTACGCGTACCACACTTTGGGAAACACTGACCTAGAGGATTCAACATACTAGGACTGGAAGAACCCATATAGTTGATCTTGATATTGTTGCAGTGCAATTTCGTGCAACGACCGAGGTCTTACTGTACACAATTGAGTGTGTTCTAGATTAGGAAGAACGGAAAGCCTAGTGGGACTACAAGAAGTGCCATCAAAACTATGTTTAAAAAATTGATAAATGTGAATGGCCCAAAGTTCATCAATTGTATAATTGTAAGAATGGTCCAAGGATTGAAATGATTTCTTTCAAGTGCCCTAATAATGCGAAGAAGACTGCACCTACAGTCGCGGGGTGTAATAGCAAGCAATATGAAAGATCGAGTCCTGGGCAAAAGCGATGTATACTGCGAACGGGAATAAATTATCTCGGTTCCCGGGAGTTCGGTTTTCGGTTGCGGTGAACAATCGGGACCCGGTAGCAGAGCACGCAAGATCGCGACGCCGATGGGGTTACAGCAGGTCGAAGTCTCACGGCCGGGGCCCCCGAATTCCGAATTGGTAGAAACGGCGAGCTTGTGGGACTTGTGTGTGGGGGGGACCCAAGGAGTGAGGTCCGGGTTTATGGTCCCCCCTGGTTGGCAAAAGAATAGATATGACGTATTCATGAGGATGGCGCGGGTTTGTCAGGCAGATGGCGCAGCGATAGCGGCGCGTCGGAACCCCGATAAAAAACACAAAATAGTTGTGGCTCGCTCGAGGCGAGACCGGACCTGTTTTCTATCACCTTTCTTCGCGTCCAGGCGCTCCCACTCTCTCGCAATAAAATCCGATTTGACGTCAATTTATCTACGGATATTTCAGCGACCGCGGCGGCCCCCTTTTCTTCTTCTTCTTTCAGCGTTGCGCATGAATTTCGCTTGCAACCGGCTTCTTTAGCGAGCCCTCTTTTTGTCAGGGGCTTGCGTCGCTAATAAGATCGGTGCAGTTACCGATCTGAATCGTTAGGGAACGAGACACTGAGCGGCGGATTTATTGGCGGGTCGGGGGGAACCCTCTTTTTGGTATCGGGGAAATCGAGGCTGTAACTTCGTCCGGAGAACAGTATCCGCTGCTGCGATTCTATGTATATTAACCTGAACGACAGTGGCCCGTTCCTACAAAATAGGGTACATGTACCTATTACTGCGTGTGTACGTTTTACCGCGATAATTTTTCCTAATATTTTGCCCTGAATAAATTTGTACAATTCGATGAGAATGTATTCTGATTGGCAAGGCAAACAAAATTGTCAATCATTTATATACTTTTATAATCTCACGATTTGAATAAACATTCTTCAGAAAAATTTTCTTCTATCTCGATTATATTGCTTTAAATTGCATAGGGGACAGCTTTATTATTATCTAGATACCTACTTCAATAGAATAAAAAGATACTGCTCATTACTGCGGCACAAAAAGCACTAGGAATGTTGCAGTACTAGAAGTACTGTGGTATAAATTGCAACTGCGATGAGAAACGAGCGTCACTTCAGCCTAACGTTTTAGGTTGGGTATCTACCCGACACACGTAACTAGGTAGGATACTACTCTAAAAAGAAAGAGATAGAATAATAGATAAAATAATAAATAAGAAGAGTACATCATTCTTCCATAAAATGCTTACACATATTATTATTTCATGATAAATCAGGAATGATATTAACATAAAGTAAGATCGAAGCATGATACCGCAGTAATCGGTACAGTTACCCACAGTTACCAGATGGAATCAATAAACTAGGTTTTTTCGTAAGATAATACTTGATTGAGATAGACTGAAGAGGACACAGACTTGTATTTGATCTCATTTGTTAAATAAATAACAGTCAAGTTCAAGACTTTGGAAGTAAACGCGTTAGTCAGTTTCTTGTTATTAAAGCAGGAGATAAAGCAAAGATTGTGTCTGAAAGAAGTACCTTAAGAAATATGTTTTAAAATTCAAAAATAAAGCAGTGTGAATGGTCTTAAGTATTCTCGATTATAAAATATAATTATAAGAATGCTCTGCCTTCGGAGTGTTAATTGATTTTCGTTATAATTAGACTGCGGATCTTCATGCAAAATAAAAAACTTCTGCATGGATTGCAACAGAAAGGTAAAAATAATTAATATGTATACAATAATAATTATACGGTTTAAGAACCCTGACATCGTTTCCTTGGTTTTTGTAATTAATAAAAGGGAATCAATAAATCTATTTATTTCTCGGACGCGATAGAGGAGGATTGATAGGTATCAATATTAATAGCTGTGCTATGGGACTAGTCCCATTACTACAGTTGCTGTTTTGCTGGATATGACAAGCACGGCCGGGGCTGGTTCCACCGGTCTCCCCATATACGTTAGGCCGTAACCTCCATATACACAAATACAGGTGTAAAGGTGGATACACTGTCCGCGTGGACATCTCGCATTCTGACAGTATCAAAGCCTGCACATCCAACAAATACGGTCATAAAGCAAAGAATTCCTTGTACGAGGGGCCTTATTTTCGGTACCGTGAAGATCAAAGCGATTTGGCAGTTCTTGCAGGGGGAAGTGACACAACTTAAAGCAATCACAGCTTCGCAACTATACAGGATTTTAGTCTTATATTTGTTATTTTCCTACTAGCAACAATATATTAGGTTGTCTGAAAAGTTCCTTTCGCAACGTGTTCCTTTAATATTGCTAAATAAATATTAGGTTGTCCCAAAAGTTGGTTTTCGACTCATGCACATAATGCAAATTCATATTAGGAAGTACTAAAACATTTGCATTAATAAATATTGTTGCTCCATCGCAAAACACTACTATAAACAAAGGAGGTGCATTTATTTAAGTCATAATGTAATTTCAATAAGTTTAATAAACAACAATTTTCGTCATGGGTCCCATTGACCTAACTTGTGTACCAGAGGGTCAACAACGCCATTTTGTACAACAAAAGAGGAATTTATTATTAAACCCTTTTAAGATCACTAAGTATTTTCCATTATAAAGTTGAATACTAGCTATGCATCACAGCTATGTATCTACTTAAAAAACAACTGACAAGTAACAAGGAAACGAACGTTTCTCATATTTTTTGTCTTAACAAAATGGCCACCTTTGGGTGAACCCATGCATTTCAAAGAGAGACTTCGACTCATTAATTTCCTAAAGTATTCTTTATCTAAATGTGGCCATTTTGGTAATGTCTTCTGAGAAAACCTTTTTTGTTTGAGTGAAAAAGAAAAAAATCCCAAAGACGTGGTTTTAGCATCAATAACAAAATCGAGTAGAAATTTTAGAATGTTAAATACAATGGACCTCGAGTATCCGAACCTCCAACGACTAAAACAAAGTCTTTAGTATCCCAACATGATTCAGATGTAAATAAATATTTATTCTAGAAATAGATATTCTAGAAAATTTAATCTAGCATCATAATCGTATTTATAGTCGTATTGCATTACTTTCAATCTATATCAAGATGATTAAAGAAAGAACTTTTTATTGGGTTTCTGTTTCTTGCGATTGCTGCAGTTTATTCTGCATAAATATCCGCGGTCTAGTAATAAAATATACAATAAAGTTTTTTTCGCAGGAGGGTAACCTCAATATGATGATAAAGGGTTGCAACTGAAATGATTGTTTGCGAGCATCTCCTTGTAAGTTTGTTAGGTTTTTTCTGAGGTTCGGTCGCTGTTGTCCCATGCGTCATTTTAAATCTAAAATGGTAAGAGCAAAATGAATTGGTAAATCGTTGCCATGTCTTTCGGACAGCGGGCTACGTCAGATCGCTTTCTTACGGAGCTTCAAGATCTTCTGCTGTTTTTCTTTGCCTCTTTCTTCGTCCTTTCTCGCGCACTTCGGTTTCTTGTCCATGAAGGTCGTTGCGAGAATACCTGCCGCTCCTTTTGCTATTCTGTCAACCGAGCACTGCGAAATCATGCGATTTCTGGTTCCGAGGGGACTTTCGCAGCGATTCGAAACAGATGAAATTATCGTTGCATTTTCTTTCGACGACCCTTGTCCAGCCTTTAATTAATTTATTGTTCGTCGCACCAATTAATTCGTGGCTCTCTCACAGTCAATTAGTCACTTTTCCGTAATTTCATAATATTTCAATCATCGCATTATAACCACTAGACTTAGCTTAGAATTAGCTAAAAGATTAGAAGAATCTAATAATATTGTTATGATATTTTCAATGTAAAAAATCCACTAAGGGATGAATGAATTTTTATTTCACTCCTGGTGCCTACAATCGGTGCAAAACATTTTTATTTTGCATAAAATCCAGAGTCTAATAATCACTCACTAAAGTGGATTAAACGCACTGAAAGCGACGGAGATTATTTTGGAGAGTAGAGCAATCAATCATTTCTACATCTTCAAAATTACAATTCCTAAAATACAGTGATGTTTTATACTTGAAAATGTATATTTTCTATACACATACATAGCTTTTACAATGACTGAACATTTCTTTTTCCCCTTACATAATTATTTCAATAAGTTAAAAATAATATGTTCTTAAATCCTTCACTTCTCTCGTGAATGCATAAAATCTGCAATCTAATAACGATATTTATCGTTCACATATTTTCGACAAACACAGCAATTTAATATGAATCTTCAATAAAATTTTGATTTTTATAAAGCATTATAAAATAATTTCATCTACAATTTAATCAACGTAAAATAATTTTCACTGTCATGCTTATCGATCATCAAACTGCTTTATTGCGAGTTCGTATAAATTGTTTTTAAGAGACATTACAAACGAATCTTATCGACGACCAATTAAACGTGGCGGACCTCTAACATTAGAAAAGGATCGACAGAAACCGGATCGTCGTGATGGGATGACAAACTGAAATGAAAATGCGACGTTTGACTGCTTCTTACGGAGTTTCTTCTTCCTTCCATCTTTCGTTCCTTTCTTCTTTGCCCTTTTTCGGGTACAACAGTTTGTTTGTGTAGAATGGTTGTTTCGAAAAGCACTCGCCGTCCTCTGGCGGCCTTTAACGTTGCTGAATTTTCTGCTTCGCCAACGAAGACTACAAATTTCCGTACAAATTTTGATGCAAGCTGATCATCAAAGTTTTCTTTTCTTTCTCCAAACAATTCTCTTGCTGCTGCACGCGTCCAAATGGTTAATTAAGATCTTCTGAAGCTGTGGTGTCGAAATTCTTATTTTTGGAATTGATTGAATTTTCAATCTAGTGCTTCTTTGACTGCGGATTTTATGCATTTATAAAAAAGGAATTTCCATTTAATTTCTGTTCTCTACTAATGAGTCTAATATTATAATTATTATTTGTTGATATCCTGAAGTCCGAGATTTTCCAAGCAACTTGAATTATTTTCAACTTTTTAACTAGCTTTACGTTGCTCATGGTTTATCAATAGTTGTGGATTACTACCGCCTAGTTGAGTATTTAATTTCAAGCAATACTTTAATAACGGAACTCTACAGAAATGTTAACAGTTTAATATTAAGTGCACAAATTAATTTATTGTCCTCATAATGAATTAGTAACTTTATTTTACATCCAAATCCTTTATCCATCAAATTGAAGATTCAGTAATTATTTATAAAATAGAATGAATGTATAGAAAGTGATGGAGGTAATTTAAACAGTCAAATATATTTTGATTGTAAACAATTAACAAATTCAAGAATAAAGATCTACGAATTAATTTGTCCATCTAACAGATTTAACACTTTTTTACAATGGTCCACTTTCGATATCACAATTATTTTACGGTTATTTACAACTACACATTAGTGCAATGTGGAATATGCAATTAGTGCAGATAAAAACTCCATACATATAAAATTACAATGCGTAAAAACATATTTGCATGTCTCATGCATTTCACAATCAATCGACAAAATCATACTCCCATGTCTGCGCATCGCAAAGTGCCAATAAATATAAACATTTCAAGCGTAATCACGCAGAAGTCGGAAGTCGTTTAGTCCTTTTTGCGATACAGTTCCAGTAGTACGTTCGTGCGACCTTCTTATCAGTTATTCAATCATCGTATAAAATTTAAATTAAGAGGGGGGCGAATCGAAGAGGAAGGGTCTTATAATCGAGTGGCTTTCGTTATCTCGGTATAGCGAGCGATCTTCGCAAGCATGATTCCTCCTAAGTGTCCCCTATTTTCTCTCGATCAGCGATGCTTCCTCCCTCGATCGACTCGGAGGAAATTCGGCTGTTTCCCGAACAAATTCGTCGAGAAAGAAATCTCTCGATCATTGCAATAACTATAATAATGGCTGGGCCGAGGCTCGCGGCAGTGATGGCGGGAGGCAGGGACGCGGCCAAGGCCGGCAGAAAGGAGCTCGGGTCGGCCGATCGCGGATCTTGGTCGCATAAATTTGTTTTAATTGCCAGCGACGTTACATTTTGCTTTAATTATGCCGCATTATCTGGGAGGTAAATTAGGTAGGCCCGGTTCTCGGTCCATCTTCCCCTCCTGCCTTTTTCCCCACCCTATCGAGGGTCTTGGGGCCCCGTCTGCCCCCTGTCCGGGGACAGTCCGCTTCTAGTGATGGGCATTCGATTCTTTCTGCTGTTACTTTTCGAGCAATTTGCTTGATCCATACTCGAACTCCTCCCCTTTTTCATGCATTCAACCCCTCACAACAATTACCCTCTATCTTCATACAATACACTCCCGTAAAACGCCATCAAAAACTTTGTCTATTTATTTGATGTGGCTGTAGATGTACAAAGGACTGTACACTTGTTGCTACAAAAGACAAATATATGTGTACGTAGTCGATTTACACTATTTTTAATCATGTCAGGTGGGACTCTGCTACGCGGAAAGTCGATGAACACCATGCTCAAATTTTAACCATAGATAAAATTCGTATCATGAAGTAGTTATTAAACTACGGAACTTTATGCAACATAAACATTTTCTAGATAACATTCAAATTTATTTTTTGAAAATGACAACCATGTTCTTACACCCTTCCGATGCAACTGTTTCTGTGTGTATCATTACTACAGTCTAGTAATTAAAAAGTCTTCTTGACAACTGTTTAATTATACATGGCATTTAAGACCATTCACAGCTTTAGTTATCAATTTTTTTCAAACATATTTTTAAAGCTACTTTTCGTAGATTTATTAGCCCTTGTTCCTGATGTGAGCATATTCACCTAGTTTAAGTAATTGAACGACGATTTTGATACTCTGGGCCAAGATAGACCCGGACCCCGTTGTCGAAAGGTGTAAATTAGTTAATTCAGCGATTCCATCTTCATGGTTAAACAAATGCTGTCTGCATCAATTGCAAATTGATAATTGATATTGAGAATTTTCAATGCTCTAAATATCTGTACTGTTCCAAATCTGATCTACTAACAGGGTCTTCCATTCGGAAGTGTTATTTTAAATTATAAAAAATGCTGTTTTCTTACATATACAAATTTTTACAGTTTTACTAACCACGTGTCGAAGAGCAACAACTCCAATCTTCACAAATAAAAGATACATAGTGCGAAATTTTAAATGATACCTCTTCATGGAAGACTCTTTATTTGTTATTGATGTATAAATTCGGTAGTTTAGCGACGAGGTTTGGGATTGGCTTTTGTAGGGGTACAATCTAAATGTGGTTCGAAGTGATTCGAAGCGTCTTGAGTTCATCACTAGCCCTTCCCGAGCAGAGTCCAGCTTGGAATAGGATCTTTCTCCACCCGCTCCTCTTTCTTCCCGGCCGATCAGGGCCTCTTGGGCCCACCACCCCAATTCCTTGTTCCCTCAGAACGGAGAGAGCGTGTGACAATTTACTCGGCCGATCTCTCCCGGGCCTTCGTCCGGGCCCCGCCTTTCACCCTTTCTTCTCTCGTTCTTATAGCCGCGTTATTTATGCGGGGTCTGGCTAATAAACATATGAACGCCCGTGGCCTCTCTCGTGAGACCAGACCAAGCACACGCATACACACCGGGCCCCGGCATTGTCTCGTCTTATTAACAGCCGGCCGGACGATATATCTCGCTTGTCCCCGAGCGACCAGGTCCCGGGAACATCTACCGACACCTTCGGGAAAGGACAGGGTGTCATAGAGGACTCGGACAGAGTACACCGTCCGCCTACGGATACTTTCGGGCACATTTTTCCTAAGAACCGGCGACGTACAGTGCTCAAAATCGGCTTACCTCCTCGACCGAACCGACAAAATCGAAAGCAATTAACATCTTCCAGTGCTGTGTCTCTCGAAAGTTACAGGGGATTCAAAAATAATTTAAACACTACATTTGGCATTGAAATTGTGGTAATTCTGTGCTATTAAACTTCGACTCATTTTAAGATCAGACTAAGATAAGAAGGCAGTAACATAATAGCATGTGGAAAACTGAAGACCGACTTTTCCTACGAAATGCTGCAAACTCAAACGCCTCCCAAAACTTTCAAAAATTTTTAACGTAAATGAAACTACCATAGAATTGAAGATTGAAGCCTCACCTTTACAATAATACCTTAAAAGCTGATGTAAGTTTTTTTAGTACTTTTTCATGGAATAAATATTAGGAACAAGTTCGGGGCAGTTGATAAACGAGTTGGTAACACGCCTCTTATCAGAGCTAGATAGAACGACTAGAAAAAATCGTACACCACCTTTCAAGGTGTCGTTGTAAAGATGAAGCTTCGATCTTTAAATCTGTGGTAGTTTCAGTCACGAGACAAATTTCTAAAAGTTTTCACAAACGTTTGTATCTGCAGCATTTTATAAGAAAAATGCCACTTCAGTTTCTCGCTCGCCATGTCATGAAAAAAATCGTAGAATAAAATGAAAGATGGATTCTGAAACCATGTAGAAGTTTCTAGCTTTGAAACGAATATTAACCCAGAAGGATTGTTGAAATGCAATTCGATTGACCACGTCATTGATTGATATAGAAGATTTAAACAACGAATAATGCGGTGTTTTTACACAAATTGCAAAGAGTCGTTCATCGCGTACGTGTTCTGTAGAGTAAAGCCTCGCTCGTTGCAGTTCGTTTGTCGCACAGAAACCTCGTTCGTTGCTAACCGGCGACTCCCACTACGAGTTGTGGTATAAATGTCTAAAGAATTGACTGACGTTGTAGAAACAATTTTGTAACGGCATTGTATGGTGCTCTACGTTGAAAATTGTTTGACGACCAGCAGGTATTGGCAAACTGTATCTTTTCCACAGAATCGCCACGTCGGAGCAAAACGGGTGGTAGGGGACGGAGGAGGATGAGCAGAGTTCCTTTTGGACGAATGCAGAGGGCCAGTTTGTAGAAGCGACGCGGTCGTGATGTCAACGAATATTTATTTAATTGGCTCCGCGGCGGCGCGACGTCGAATGCAGCCGCTGTGTTATGCGGGGGCGATCTCCGCCCCCTCCCCCTCCGGCCCCCTGCCCCGCCGCCACCCCCCTTCCCTCGCCGCACTGGTCCCGAGGGAGACGGTACCCCCAATATTATCTTCGAACGTGTCCCAGCGTCGTGGGCAAAGCGATCGGCTATAATCGAGTGTCTCATCCCTCTGTTTCCTCCGAGCCGACTTTTTTAAGTGGATAAAGTGAGTGAATGTTTTATTAGGCGGCGGGAGTCGGGGGACTAACCTTTCGCTTCTTTTTATTTCATCGCGTCGCCGGAGATTAAAAGTGGTGCCACGTATTAATATTTATCCCGTAGAACGAGGCTCTCGTGTCGTGCTTCTTTATTTCTCGGGTTTTGTTGAACACGAAAGTAGACTTTGCAAGGGAAAACCAAGATGGGAGAGGAACAATTGAATGGTGTTGTACTCCTCGAATGATGAGGGTGGAGGATCGGGATATTTAGTAATAGACAGTTACTCAAATAATTTAACCTCTTTTTCACTAATTACACAATCCTTTAGAACAGGAATGTTCTGAAAGTATTTCTGCTTGCGTTGTTTTATCAATGATTATCTTTGACATTATATTATGAAGCGAAATGAATTTTCAAGAATAAGAAAACTTTCGAATATAATGTACATTTTAATTATTTCCGGGCTGTTTGTCTCCCGGTCAAGCCGGTTAATCGATGTCCTATCATAAATAATATACATATAAACAATGTATTTCCACGGTAAAAATTTAGGGAAGAAAAGGAAAAGTCTTAATACCCACGTTGGACATGAACCTTGATCCGTCTGCAGTAGTAAGCTGATACTCTACCGCCGAGTCTGCAGAGGTGTTTTGCACGTGGATGCTATGGCCTACTATACATGTATACGTCAACAAATTTAAATAAAAATAGGAGGGGCCCATTCTGAAAAAACCCAAAAGGGTTTTCTTATACTACATGAGCACTACCCCTTGCCTTCCCCTTGGAAAATGACAAAATTAAAGTAATAAATAAATTCCAAGGCTGCACACAATAAAACTTTAGTGAGCCACCCATTGCGTGACAGTAACAAATTGCGAATATATATCCATAAATAAGGGAACAAAAAAATCAATTTGGAATATAATAATTAACAAGTTCTTAGTTGGAGCAACGTTTCTAACGCCTATAAGACGTACGATATTTAAATGTTGATAAACAGTGGTTGGGCCAATGTAGTATTATCATACGTAAATTTCTAGTTAATTAACCAACTATATTAATTGTAGGCCCAACGTTGGATATTCATTGGCAAATTTTCGTCGAAGACCCTATGTTGGAGATTTGTAGACAAACCCACCAACGATATCCCAACCGTTGGCCAACCATAAATGCTACTAGGGTAGGTCGAAGGTAAGAGTGCAAAAATAAAATGCACATTCACTATGCCACTGGCTGCTCTAAAAATTCGAAATTGATAGCCGCAGCAGTCTCCGAGTAGAGGGACCACGAGGCAGCCTTATTTCCTATGTACCGAAAAAAGACGTCCACTCTGCTTAAGCCCTTATTCCGGTAATCTTCCTGGTGTCTCGTAATGTTGTCCACCGACGTATCCTTCCGCAGCAAGTCGAAATTGCTCGTAAACTTCGTTTCCGGGGGGGATCGAGGGGGGAGGGGGAGTTTAGCAACGAATCACCACAAGCCAGCGCATCGCATCGAGTCGAAGAAGTATAGAGAGAGAAAGAGAGAGAGAGAGAGAGAGAGAGAGAGAGAGGGAGCATGGTCGACACAGGTTCCGGGGGATGAAAAACCGGGCGCAATTCAGGGCTAAGGTTACACTAGCAACACTTTCATTGCAACACGCGTCAAACTGAAAAACCCTGACATTCCGTGGCGCGTCCATGGCCCCCATCAATCCGCGTCCCACGCATTCCTCAGCGTCGCGGTTAAGTGTTCTCCGATAAGCGAAACGAGGCTACTGGACGTAACTTATTGGCAAGTTGCGCAGGAGCGCACCGCAAATGGAATAGCTTGCGACATTGGTCGAAGGAGAGAAGAGGGGTCCCCGATAGGGGGGAGCCCCCCTTGCAGTCAGAGAGGAATATCTTCTCCCGTAAGGGGTAGGGGGAGGTAGGGTAGAGGGGGATAGGGCCCCCGAACGGAAGGAGCGCTCTCCGAGCGGGGCCCCGGAGTGATTTGTGAAGACGCTCCCGTGCTCGTAATCACGTGGGATCTCTCCGAAGCCCCCTGAGAGAGCGAGAGGGCCCGATCGGGCCCACCGTCGTCGGGAACGGGACCGACAGATTCTTATTGTTATTATGGGGAGTGACGTCCCACGATTCTGGCATGTTTATGCGTCCAGATTCGAGGCGGCCTTGGACGCACCGTGGCCGCAGCCGAATCAAAGAGTCTCCTCTCCCCCAAGAGTCAGCCTCTCCACCATGGCTCTCCCTCCCCGTGCCCCTCGTCCTCATCGAGCAGATTTTTTTCCAATCGTTTCCAACGGACCCAACCGGAGGACTACATCGGTGACGAAGACGTTTCTGGTGTGTTTTGCCCACGGGGTGATCATTGCTTGACAGACCCTACTTTACCTACGAGACGAACGCTGATGTCTGCCTGATTATTATTAGCACAGTGAGGCCTCGCTTTTCCGAACACGTCGGGCTACCGTGCCGTTCGATAACCGACGGGTTCGCGTAATAGGGGCTCGCTAAGTACCCGGGGCTCTTATTTGTTCCGATTACAGAGGTCTGTCACAAATGTCAATCGGTTTTAACGTTACTTTCCACCTTAAACGTGTTCACTAACTAAATGCTATTCAGCTTAAGAGTTAATTACGAGTAAAGATTACCAGAAAAAAATGGCCTTACTTGGTCACGAAATAAATATACTACATGTCGGGACAATACTTTCATAGGTGTAATAGGTGTTGAATTATTTACAATATTACTTTCGCCCCCTCTGCCTCCACTGCTCAAGTACCATTGAAACTATTTCAAACTGTTGACGAACAGCAACAAATTATAAATGCAGGGAGTACTTCAAATATTAAATACTATCAAGATAACCACGTACCTTGGTGCAACGGATAAATGTCTCACGCGTGAATTTATCGTCACTATTAACCGATGTAGTGCGAATCGCTGTAACCTTGCTGCTTCCTTGTCACTTTAATATCCTCCGCTAGATTCCCGAAGAGTTGTCCTATTAAACAATCCAAACAGAAGGAAGTTAAACACACCGCCTAAATGCAGCAGAACATTGTCATATGTACAGAACGCAATGCGATGAAAAAAGCTTTGACCGTGAAATTCAAGGTCAATTTTGCGGTTACTTTTTTTTACAGAGCTTCACAGATCCGAAGATGTAGAATACGCCTATGGCAGCCAAGACCAAACCTTTTTTTACACCCTGTACTATCTGATTATCCTTTTTTTTTTATTGTTTAAAGTGAAAGGAGGTTTAATGGATTTATGTACGACATCCCGGGGCCATTCCAATCTCATCATCATAGCGACAGCCATTTTCGCTGTTCTTCGATGAAGTGCGAGTTGTCTTTTCTGTCCCTCTTGAAAAGTTAGCTCCGTTCATGCAGGGCAGCAACAATACTTGTTGCAAGGCTGACAGAGACGAGTCAATTATTTGATTGCCGCTGCGTTTCCTCCGCTTTCTTGACGAAATCTGTTCCAACAAGGGGGTGTGTTTATGACGCGCTCGTTTCGAAACCCTAGTGTCATAAAGAAACACCGGCACGAGCCGATGGAGCTGCAGAACGTGCTTCTGGGCGTGGCGGGGCCCCAGGGCGCCTCCAACGGGAATAAATTATCTCGCGGGCACGAGCCGCCGCACCCCGGTTATTATTGCCTAATAGGGGGCCAAACAAACGATTCCCGCCTACCCTCGATGACGGTGTGATTAAATTGCTGTTAAAGTCGGCGCCGGAGAGCTTTTAGGAACCGGTTGAAAGGAGCCGGTCAGTGACAAAGTGCAACGGACACGGTGGAAAGGTCATCTTGCTGCCTTTGCCCTTGACACTTTTGCTGCCGTCCAAATACAGTTACCAAATGATTAGAAAAATGTATTTATTGTCTATCGTATTGTTAACATTTGCAATTGTATACCTCATGAAATATTATTTTTTAAAATTTCTTTATTTTAATGTAAACTACATAATTTTTGCAAGCGGTTTCAATAATCTGATCACCCACTCAGCCGCCATCTGTGTGGATAATAATAACTGGTGCATGCTTTGATTAGGATCCTACTCGACTATGGTCAAATGATTAACAAGAAAATCATCAGTTTTATTAGTTTGGGTTTTGTTGCGTCACGAAGACTATATTTTTGTGTCTTGTTTTCCAAGAAATTTTTGTTTTTCTACCAATTGTTCGTTTTAAGATTTAGTTTCATAAAATCTTTTATTGTGTCTGATATAAAAGTTATTTTTCTGTGTGTGTGTTGAATTAATACATACTCTTTCAAGCGATTAAAAATGGTGAAAATCGTGGTTTCTTTCGACTTTTCATTAGTTTCTCCTTAAAATCCCCAGAATCGTACATATTTAATTTCATGCGTGTCGTTTTTTCAGTATAAGTATAATGAGAATTTTCAGTATTTGTGTATAACCAATCTACATAACATATATTTTAAATTTTCATTAAGGGCCCAAATAAAAAAGTTTTAAAAAGTGCATTTTTATTTTTGCATGTAACCCTGTAAATTGTAATTTTTGGAAAATCTTTTTTGTAGATCATTTAGTAAACCAATGCTTCTAACTGATTATAAAAAATCAATTCATTTGGTACAATTATAAAAGAGTTGTTCTGTTTTAATAAGCGAACGAATACTTTGTACACCCACTGTACATTAAATTTACAACAAATTAGATACATTTAAGCAATCAGGGTTGAACAATTTTCGGTTGAAAACGAATCAATAAGAAATACAATAGAACTTTTTGGAAGATATTTTCAGCCTTGCTTGTCACAGCAACACTGAACACGACTTGTTGCTATGTTAATGTGGAAAAAACACTGTCCCAACGTTTACGTCAGTCCCTTACTCTTTTCGTTTACCAAAAATAGATATAGCCACCGTATGTATAACAGAAAGCATTTCCAGAATTCGGCGTGGTGTTATCGTCTCCACGGATTGACACCTACATATACGCAACCGTGAAAAACCTCGGCGAAATCACTAACAAAACACAAGCTACCCTTTCCCGACAACCCTCCGGTCACGGAACGCGATAAATCTCTTCCATCGACATTGGCCTGGCAATCGGCATGAACAGTGGGCATTTGTATATCGAGAAGATAGGAAGAATTAATTAGAGGTATCGCTGGTATCTCAGAGCGTCATTAGCGGGCGTTGCTGTCGTTGCTGGCGAGGTACACGTGTGTAACCTCGCATGACCGAGACCCCTTAGCGAATCTCACCTCCCTACCCTTCTTCCCCCTCGGGGGCATGATTCATTTTTTTCGGGGGGCTGTACGTTGCGTGCTGGTGACGTCCAATTTACGCGGGCCAGTTGCTTGCTGCAGTCAACATTCGCTTAAATCAACAACATGTAATTTCGAAAAAAAGTGTATTGCACCGTTCGATTGGCAGAAAGATCCCGAGGACAACGATTACTCACTGGCTCCCGAAATCGATGAATAATTTAATCTTCTTCGCGGATTGGCCACTTCGGTTAAATTCATTTCTCCACTTTTCGCTAACTGCTGGAACTGACCCCTTGCACTGCAATTTATTTTACGACTGCAGAACGTCATTTGCGGGTTGTACAGTGGGTGTAGAAAGTATTCGTACACCATTTAACAACGAATCAATTTTTCAAAACTGGACCAAATAATTTAAGCTTTTTTTGTGACGTTAGAAGTTGGAAGGATTAATTTACTAGGTGCAAATAATTCTGTTTAATAATTGGCATTGGTCTGTGATAAACAATACACACGCACAATGTTTCATCGAGATCGATCAAGGTTACTGTCAAATGTATAATTTATGAAAAATAGCTACAAATTTTTCGAAAAAACTGATAAAAAGATTTTTACATTTTTGGATGAAACTTCGTACATGTGTATTTACTTAACTTAATTAATTATGTTTATAAAAGGCACGCATGAAAAACTTTAAAATCGTGACTTTGACTTTTTCCTTCATAATTGCAATAGCAATATAAAAGAAAAATTATTTGCATATTAACTAGTGAACCAATCCTTCGAGCATCTCAAAAAAATTGAAGCCGTTTGATTCAATTTAAAATAGTTATTCATTTTTAAATGGGCTATAAATGTTTTTTGCTATTATCGTATAGTAACCCACTTCTTCCTAAAAATACCGTGATAATTTACCGAGGTATCTCGAAGTATTGAGTCGGAGAAAAGCAGTGCACAGAAAATTTTGCCGGCGTCACGAAACGCCCGGGGCACTATTGGAGGGTTAAATGGTGGCCGCCGTCCGATTGTACGAAAGTGATTTCTGCAGAATTTACAAGAATGTAACAAGTGTGGCCACCTAGTCCCATGTCCTACGTAGCGTCACTCCTTATCTGCAATCCTGGCGGCTTCCGCGAAAAAGCGGTTCACCGCGGACCAGTTTCCGTCTCGATTTTTCCATTTTCTTGTCGCGGGACGGTCGAGGGTACGAACGGTAGCCGTATCGATGCTTGGGATCGATGGGGATCGATAGCGACGCTGCTGAGACACGATCGAAGCTTCCTGGGTCGCAGCGTCCTGCGACAGGACCACCAGCATCGAGCCGGTTGCATATGTTAAAAGAAGGACGGTGTACCGTCGCTGTTTTTAATTATGTTTATAATCAACGCGCAGCTTGTCTATGGTAATCGCTGCCCGCCTATTCGAGATTTACAATCCCCTGTCTCTCAAATCGAACCGAAACAACGCGCATATGCGCATAACAGTGTCGAGAATATATGTATCAGGTGCCGGAAAAGTTCGTGCGAATTGCTTCCTACAAATGAATTTAAGTCGATTTTAAGCCGATGCATGTGTAATATTGTAGACTGCGGATTTTATGCATTTATGACGAAAATGAGTAGGTGCAATTCAAAACAGTAAAAAGATTAAAAGAGTTTAACAACGCCGATGTACTATTTTTAACATATAAAAATCATTAATGTGAAAAATAAATTTTTACTTGGATTAGCTTGCGATTGATGTAAAAAACTTTGTGACAAGCTGGAGTGAAATAGAAGTGTATTTTCTTTCGTAATATGTTTGATAGGTCGAAAATAATATAACAGTATTTTTAAATTCTTTTAATGTTTTTACCGTTTCAAATTGCAACTACTCATTTTCGTCGTAAACGCATAAAATCCGCTGTCTAATGATTACATAATGGAGTAAAATAATGGCACCATATCATTCGTCACAAGCTTTTGAAAATTATCTACAAATGTTTAACAACTCTGAAACGCATGACAACCTATTCACACATCAAACAATCGATTTTGTCAAAGGATTTATTAATTTTCTGAACAGTTGAAATAATATACCTATAGTTTAAAATCATTTTTGTTATTTAACTCTCTCATGCTGGAGTCAGAACCGGCCCCGAGCCATCGTCTTATATCGGAATAAAACTGTATCAGCAAAATATCAACGAATTTAGTCAACAAAGAAGTTAGCAAAGAAGAGATATAAGGATTTAGATGTGTTTTTAAAATATATGTAGACTGCGTAGGATCTGCAATAATGTATTACAATAAATTTAATACTGTATTCAACGGAAGACGTCGTCGTTTCTGGCCAAAGTTTGATTATCAGGCGAGTTCGGATCGGCGAACAATCGTGTCTCTGCTCCTGTTATTATAAACTCTCGTGATCCAGCTAAGGAGAACCACATATCTCGTCTTAGAATCAGCAGGAATCCGTAAAACCTTGGACCGGCCGCGAATAAAATCGCGTATTTATGGCGTTGGGGCGGCGCGGTGAGCGGCTGGTCAAATGTAAATTCACTTCATCAAAAGCGGACTGAAATTATAAATGTCCGTAGCAGTTCGATACGGTGTCTAACGATCCGCCGGTATTCCAGCCCTTCGCTCTGCATAAAGATCTTTATCCGGTCGGTTGTTCAATTTTCGAGGCGGCGAAACGTCCGCACGAAAGAAACTCTCCCGAACGAACCGTCAACCGAACTGGTACTTTCCATTTCCGCCGCATAAAGGAATAACGATAACCGAGGAACCAACTTTTTGCTGAGAACATTATAAATAATTGGATGGAGAGAGAAAAAACCAGCCGAAAATTACGAGGTCGATTACGCGTGTTCGATTATTTTTAATTTTAAAATGGTCCGGAATAAGTGTGCACGAGAATATTAACGAGATCACCAAAAACAGGGAAGATAGTCGAATACAGTAGACAATAGTTAATTGTGAATTAACATTATCAGAAACGAATTTGAATAAGGGCTCAACAATGTAAATTATGATGATTGATGAAACGATTGAAGTTTATATAAATTTTAGTATTTATACTCTTCGTAACATATCAGATCTCGGGTAAAAGGTTAAATAAAGGGTAACAATGGATGAACGTTCAACCATTATGACATTATACACGTTGAGGTAAAATAAGTTTCCTGTTAACATCAAATCAAGTTTATATAAATTTTAGTATTTATACTCTTCATAACATATCAGATCTCGGGTAAAAGGTTAAATAAAGTGTAACAATATGGATGAACCTTCAACCATTATGACATTATACACGTTGAGGTAAAATAAGTTTCCTGTTAACATCAAATATTACCAATATATATCTATTATCATACAGGGAACATTTTGAATTAATACAAAAATTCATTGTTGAACCTCTCCAACGATAAGTTCGTATGTCAAATAGTCGATTACGCCAGCAAGAACACAAGCCATGTAAATTTCCTCGAAAACCAGTAATAATTATGAGCGGGATACGTCTTTATCAGCGATTGTTTCGGTGTTTTTGCACTCTGGGGCTCCGTTGTTGAGCAAGAAGGAAATTTCCAGCGCCGGTTTCAACAATTCATGGTAACAATCGCGAGGTACACGTATCGGGGAACGTGTGCCAAACAAGTACCTCGCGCGGAATCACGACACGAAGGGGACGAAGCCTGAGAGCGCAGCGACGATTTCAACAAATTTGCACCTCTAATCGCACCTCGCGATACGAGTATAATGAGAGCATGACGCCAGTCGAAGCTAAGGATGAAGAAACTCACCGAGGAGCCCGATTGGATCTCTGAGGCCGGCCAGTGTGAGAGGCCAGGCCTCACCTTTGACCCCCTACCATGTTTTTCTTTTTACTCTTCCTTCCCTTCGCCCAACTCGTTTCTTCGGTTCGATCTCCCGGTAGCCTCGGGTCCTGTTCTCCGCTCTCATATTCATCTCATTCTTATTCTATCGATTTCACGCTGTTTCTGATGCCATTCGCATCCTCCGGCCGGGCCACCGTTGCCTCGGGGAGTACTTAGACACTTCTTATTGTTAACGGGGAAATTAATTCCAACCTCTGTGTTTTCTTTATTTCTCTTGTTGCCGCTGCGAAGCGGCTGCTAACTTTTTAGGGAATTCATATAATCTTTAGCGCTCCGCTCTTTGTCTCGACTAAAATGGAGCAAGTCTTCAGTGATTTTTATGCAAACTCGCATTTTAATGGTTTGAATCTCATTCGTGTATACTCAGTGAATCCAAGAAGTATTCGAACACTAAATATTCTCGAAAAATTGCCTAGGTTAAACCGCGACATACGACAATAAATTTGGACTACTTTATTCTAAAAATTTTTCCAAAATGTTTCCTCAAACATGCTGTAACTGCAAACCTCTTCAAAAACTTTCAGAAATTTTTTTACAACGTCTTAAAAATTTACGTACGATTTGTTTTCCTGACGTCGCGGGCGAGAAACTGAAGTGTCATTTTTCCTCAAAAATGTTACAAATTCAAACGTCTTCAGTTTAGAAATTGTATGCAGTCGAGAGGTTTATTTAGAGTGTAATGACTAGACTGCGTATCTTTACGCAAATTAAAAATAGTCTACAATCGATTGCAAGGAATAGAAACCAAAGAGAATGTTATTTCTTCCCCAATAATTTTAATAGATGAGAAATCATATATTGACATCTTCTATTTTTAAAATTTTCCTACAATTTTCAATTTCATCTACTGAATTTTTTTACTATAAATCCATAAAGATTCGCAGTCTACAGTGAGCGAAACTCCTTTAAACACACTTTAAAATTTACAAATGCTTATTTAGAAGAAAAGGACAAGATGTTGTCAAAATGAGGTTTACTTTGCTAAATGTGCATTTAAACCAACTTCGCGTGTGAAATATCGTTTTGTTTGTAAAAATTCTTACATAAATGTTTTGGTAAACATAATCCTCAGTTATTATTAAACGTGTCGTATTAAAATTTTGAACCTTCAGCCCTGAAATCCTTATTTTTGCATGTACGTTTAAACGAATTTCGCTCGCTGTAGTAACGACTAAGAAGAGGATTGTTGCTTCGTTGTTTTATCACTTGGATTGTCTCCGATCCACTGAGGACTGTTAATGATCGCGGCACACGGCACGCAGCCTCTAAAGAGACTTTGATAAAGTAGACTCTATCTGTGTTTCGAATTGACGCATCCTTTATCGACGATAAACCCGTGGAAAATGTTGAGCGCGGTGGATGTTGCATGAATAAAGGTCTCATTGCCGGGGCCCCATAAAATCAGTGTCGCTACGTTGCGGCCCCGATGCTTGCATATAATAATGGCACCGTGTAATAAACTCCCTGCAGCGTGTCTGCGAAACGATTGGGCATTACTTTTCGTTTTATTATCACTTTATTATTACCGCGGCTTGCCTTTACGGCCGTATTAAGTCTAGAACGCGCGAGCGTCCCCGCGTGTCCGTGAACATGTTATAATTCATCTCTTATGGTGTTGAGGACTCGTAGAACTCGAAGGTTTACCACTCTATCAATTACACTGTCCCAACACCAATTTTGCGTTTCGATAACCAGTAGACGGTGCTTGTAGATTCTAACGAAATTTTATTTTGATGAAAGAGAGATCTGCAATCTTAAGAATGTTTGCTTGCACCTTGTAGTAGCTACACAATTACTTCGACCTGGAATGTCAAGGTCTAAAGGTCAACATTTTATTTGGTGCACCGTATTCTATTTACCGTGGTGATAACATGTGCAACAGGAACCATCGGTCAAAACTTAATTATTCTCTTAAAACAATTATTATAAATTTTTTTCATCATCAAACTAATTTTATTTATATTATATTTTCGGTATAGTTTGCGCGCAAAGAATCATTTCCAACGGCTTCATCAATAGCACGCTATACATAGAAACTCCATCTGACTGGGAAATGAAAATACAGGGTGTTCCAAAATTCCTTCAACAGCCGGAAATGGGAGGTTCCTGAGATCATTTGAAGCAACATTTTCCTTTGCAAAAATGTTATCCGCGGCTTTGTTCAGGAGTTATTAACGAAAAACACAGACCAATCAGCGCCAACTGTCTATTGGCTGACTGTGCCAACTCGCGTCTAGATCGCGCTCTGATTGGTCCGTGTTTTTCGTTAATAACTCCTGAACAAAGCCGCGGATAACATTTTTGCAAAGGAAAATGTTGCTTCAAATGATCTCAGGAACCTCCCATTTCCGGCTGTTGAAGGAATTTTGGGACACCCTGTATAGTATAAATAAAATTAGTTTGATAATGAAAGAACTTTATCATAATTTTTTTAAGAGAAAGGGGTGAGTTTTAACGCATGGTTTCTTTTACACTTTTTCTCCTTTTGTTGAGTAGAATAAAACGCAATAAAAGAGAAAACCATGAAATTAATTCTGCTTTCTTATATCAATTTTCACCAAACCGAGGATGCAGAATCACGCCACAATTTCTTTACACTCTCCACAACATTCACGAAAGGTTTCAGAAATTTTATCAGTGCATCGAGCAAACTCCAGATCGAAACTGGGAGTGCCATATTTTCGTTACAGTGTTCTAAAGATTTTAATTGTATTACAAACTACTTGTAGCGGTCGGCGACTATAAATTCTTCTACTTTTGCGTTTGCCACGCATGCGTGCTTGAGTAATAACATCCGCCGGAGCTACATGTTGAAGTGCAACAAACTGGAAAGTTGAAAAAGTTTCGCGCGTCAAGTAAACTTGCTTGATTGAGTTGAAATTATTCTAATGTTTTGACTGTTCCAAATTACTCCTACTCATTTTCGTCGTAAAGGCATAAAATGCAATTTGTATGAAGTATTTAAGTATGCAAATTACAAAGGCGGGACTGTCGACACAATGACTAATCAGACGGTTAAAAAATATATTTCCCATACTGTTGCTCTAATAATTTGATCCTCGACCGTAGTATATGCGTGGTAGTATTGGTATTTTTTTCATGGAAATTGTAACCGGTGTAAAAATTTGGATAATTCACTGACGAAAAGAAATACGCTCTTTGGAATATTTAGATGGAGCTGTCGTAACATTTTTGTGTCGCCGTAAATTCAGTCGGCCCCGCTGCATTTCCACAAATGCAAGCTAAAAAATGTATGCAGTCGGGCGAAATGACGAAGCCGGGAAAGCAGGGGTGGTCCTCGTAAGATATACCCCCGTCGTAATTCATCGGTGAACAACGTCTTGCGGTAGATTTTAATTTTAACGGCCAAGTTTCGGACCCGTTTATGGGCTTCGATGTATAATTTTATCGAGCCTGCCGATCTGACCGTGGCCCTCCGGGCCAAATATTGTCCTCCGCCGGTGGAACGGTGGTGACAAGGGGGGCGGAGGGGTCTCGATGGTTTGGGGATCGGTTAAAGATACTTTTACTTTCGACAGCGACGAAGATTGGACCCTTCTGAATAAACCATACGAAATTTTGTAGATGTTTCTCGTTATTGCCATTAAGGGTTGACATTTCTACATTTTTCTTTCACTGCAATCTTCCTATCTATGTGAAAAATCTAATCAGGTTTCCTTTCACTATACAGGTGTCTCAAAAATGTACTTCTTTCACGGGGGTGATTCCTGAGGTCACTTCAAGTAACTTTTTCATTTGCAACAATTTTCTCCGCTGCTTTGATAAGGAGTTATCGACAAAAAACCCGGATCAATCAGAGCACAGGTCCTGATTGACTCGTGTTTTTCGTTAATAACTCTTTAAAAAGCTACTTGAAATGGTCTCAGGAATCACCTCTTTCAAGAAAGTGCAACATTTTTGGGACACCGTGTTACGTGATTCTGAAATTAAAGAAAAATCTGTGGAACCTATCAAAAATACAATTAGAATTACCAAGCTACACTTGACTAATAAATAACTTCGAAAATACTATGAATTCTAATTCCAAAATTTACAGAGACATTTCTGAAGAGATAAAGGGCAAGATTCTACAAAAAAGATTCTTTTCACCAAACAGAAAGAAATTCCCTCTCGAGGAGTGGACGTCGAGAGTGAGAGAGAAAGAAAGAGAGACAGAGAGAGATAACGTGGAGAGAAGGCGAGGAAGGCAAGAAAAGGTGTTAAACACTCAAGAGTGCAATTTTATGGAGTTCGAAGGGAACCGAAATTGTTACTCGGGAGACGGTCAGCTGTGAAATTTAATACGGAAAGGGTAGGTGTAAACGTGTTACATAGGCCGTGTATTATTTTTAGTCGCATCAGCATATTTTATAAATAAACCGCACGAACAAAATTATAGTGCATCTTGTACATGAAACTGGAATGTGAATGTGCATCGATTGCGTATATTGCAACAATATCATCTTTACTTTCTGTGTGACCGTTTGCATGCAAATGTAGAATTGTTTATTAAATCTCAGTGGTAGAGAGAATGTACAGGGTGTATAAAAAGTAATGGTCATCCGTCCTAGGGGTGAATCTGCACCTTTGGATCGGTGGACATTTGCAAAAGAAACCTGCCGCAAAATTGTTTATGCCAAAGAAAATTGTGGATAAAGTTTGTTTTTACGTCAACACCCACTACTCATCGAGAAGAGGGAAAGTTTGAAAGGAACCATATGTCCATAGAAGCTGTTAAAATGTTGCAAGTAGATTTATGCGAGAGTATGCATTTACGCGAATACGTTTTAACCCTCATCCGTCCCTCATTTCACGAGCTGAATCTGTCCCTCGGTTTCAAATTGACACAGTGATACAAAAAATCGATAAAATAACAAGTTAAACACTTACTTTTAGATGTTTTTTCCCTTGAAATTGAGGAGTTAACATTTACATTTTAGGTTTTCGCAGTTATATGTTTCGCATTAAAAAAATAGAAGTCACCAAGTTTCGAACGAATTTACCTACAAATAACAGAACACTGTAACTTATTTCGGGAAAACTGTGTCAAATTGACACGAGGGACGGATGAGGGTTAATAACTGTGCAGCACGAAACACCGCAGCTCTACAAAGTCACTAAACACTACACAACAAACTTTCCGAAACTGTGATAGCGAACAACAAGAAGTTACTCCGGCCCAGTGTCGCCAGATCGAGAAAATCGAGGGGAATACAGGTACCCCCTCTCTAATGACTAAACCAGTCTACGGCACGGGCATCGTGATCTACATCTTAGTGGGGGACGTTGGAGTGTGCGCATAGTGCTGGAATGGGATAGTGGAAGGGGAAAATGAGGAGAGTAAAAGGCGCCCGTTTCGGCGCCTCTCTGGCAACACTGCTCCGGCCACGTTACAAAATGTAGCGTTTGTTAATTGGACGCGAGTGTGCCGGCACGACTTTAAGTTGAGTGGGAAATTGTCAAAGAAATTCCTTTTCGTATTATCTTCGGTCGTCAATGGCGTGATTTATGAGTGAATGTCTGTTCGTCGCTTCGGTGGGTCTGTCGCACATGTTGTCCGTATGTCGGGGTTCTAGTTGTCGTAGCGCGGTGGTTGTAAAATAATCTGCCAGTTCGAAGCCGATTTGCACGTGTTTTTTGCCTGCTATACTGTCCTTTCCAGGTATATCGCCGGTAGTAGGACCTCTGTGCTCGCAGCAATAACATGAAGAAGCTACGCGACGGAACACAGATGATTCTCGAAAAATCAATATCTCCTTGGAAACGATTTCTTTTGTTTCAATCGATCAGCCTTGCCGAACGCTTGGAAATCGCATTAAGATCGCAGAACTATTTTGATCGAGGTCGGAATAACTTCTTCTCGTTTGCTGTCGTGATCTCGGAAAGTCTGTTGTGTAGTGTTCAGTGATTGTGAAGAAGCGTGGTGTTTTATGCCTCGAAAATAGGCGTCGGAAGACGGGCACAGTTATTCGGACGTGTTCGCTTGAGTAAAGAATACATACATAGTATGCTCTGGATCCGATGGAGGAACAGAAGATTCTAAAACATTTGTAAGTATACTTTACATTAGTATTTTATAATGTAGGATTACACACAACTGTGTATAAAAAGAATACACACCTGTCAATGGCAGACACTTCGTTATGGTAATTAAGTTTTGTTTAAATAGAACACTCGTTATTTTTAAATTCTAATAGTTAATTATTATTGTCAATATTTCAATCTTTATTAAGAAATGACTACACGTTATGGTCTTGACCATTAAAACGATCAATTTCGGAATGTTTATTTCGCTAGTAATGAAATTTTAAAGTTGCATTCTTGAGTAAATATCTTGAGAAATTTGAATTAATTCAATCTTGTTACGTTTATGACGTATCGCGTATTCGTTTTTAGTGCTCGGTAGATTTGGTATTAAACTGCGGCATTCGTATTGGGTCAAAAATGTCCATAGGACCTTTCACGTGAAACTTATTACAATGGCTGAACACTGTAGTTGAGGACAATGACCTTTTGAGTACTTATCGTGTACTCGAACGTAAATGTATCCGCAAAGTTTCATTCTTATATGGCAATACGGGGGAGAATGCCAAACAAACATAACTCGGAACTTAACCAGTAAATGTTACCACAATCCTATTTACGAGTGTTTTTTTTCTAGAACAACTGCGAAAGGACTCAGTTGGCATTAGCATACAACACAGCTGTGTTTTGAAAAAGGTTATTCCGTTTGCGTACTAATTTTTTCTACTCTTTAATATTTTGTATATTTAATATATTCGTAGAAAATGATGCAACAAATTTTCTTATTCAAACAAGTATTACAAAGAATCTGAATAAGAATGCAAATAGATTCACTTTTATAAAACAATGTTTACCAGTTAATTATTGGTACATTTGTCCCCAAATCATTAAAAACAACATTTTGGGATTAAAATAAATCCACAGTGAGGAGAAAAATCTCTGTCTGTGCAGAGAGACTCGAATGCATATTAACAGAGACCTTACTGAACAAAGAAACCTAAGTAAAGTGCACCGAACTCCAGTCAGTCCGATTGCTTTTAAACTATAAATTAAACCGATCTTTCGAGGAATTACAATTTTTCTGTCGCAGATAGCGCACGGTATAATTCAATTCTCATCAAAAGTTATCGATAGCCCGTTACCGGAGAATGCATTAACCACCATAGCTCTTGCCACATCTACACAAACAGAGAGAGAGAGACAGAGCAGTGGGCCCACAAGACACCCAGAAATCCTGTACGCGCGCATATAGTGAAACGAAAGAAATCTATACCTTGGAAAAGGTAAGGGCTCCTTTATAGATTCGTAGAAAGTTGTAAATCAAACGTTAATGGGAGCCCGCTGTCAGACATAAAGAGCTTGAAACAACGACGCATAACGATAAAGATAAAGGTACGGGAGACGGTAAAGGGTGTACCGGGGCCCGGGTCCCCTACCATATTGGCTTTTATGGTCCTTACACCGGTGAACCAGTTTGTAAGCATGAACATTTAAAAAGCTTCGAATAGCCATCATCAAAGTTTGAGGGATTTCCGCGTATCTGATGGAAGACAGCCGTAAATTTGCGCGCCGATCTTATCTGCACCGAAACGGGCAGATAATACAGTCTTGCGTGAAAGTCAGGTTTGCCCGGCCACCTAAAATCTTCGATTCCCGGGCCCTGATTTCAAAATATTGCTAGCCCCTTCTGTTAAAAAGAACCTAACTCCCATAACACAATCGGGCCCATTAAAGGAGCAGTCCAGTTTCAGTTTTACACGAAGGAATTTCATTCAGAAAATGTGTCCTGCCTTTTACATTGAAGTTTTGCACAAATAAGGGACTGTCGTAAAGGTTGGGACACGTTTTGTTTTTTAGCTATAAAATTTCATAGGATGAGAATTACGTATACAAAATACCGTTGGACAGGTACACTTGCCAGCTACATTTTCGCTGCGGAAAGTGTAATGATAGTGTTACTTCATTTGAAGTAACCTTTTCCTTTGCGAAAATCTTCTCCGCGGTTTCGTTAATGAATTATTAACGAAAAACACGGACCAATCAGGTCGCGGCTACTGTGAACTGATTCCGACTCTGCCAGTTAATAACTCCTTTAATGAAGCCGCGAAGAACATTTTCAGAACGAAAAAATTACTTCGAACGAGCCGAAGAATCACTCCTTTCAAGGAATACAATATTTTTGGGACACCCTGTATACTTTTCAGTATAGCATTTTAAAATTTATAATTGCAACGGACGTAAGACAGCACGCTATTAAAATAGTGAAGCAAACTATTTTTGGGGCTGCTATGGTAATTCTCGGTTTATCGTTGACTCCGCTGGCGATATTAAAAGATTTACGATTTTACGTCGAGAAGCCGAAACCGCAGATTGTTCATTAACCTCCTCGGTAAACTATCTTCCATCATCCTTCGTTGATTCGTTTTCGCAAACGATAATAAACGCCGCGTGCCAGATCACGCTACTGATATTCGTTCGTGGAAATCTGATGAATAAGATCCAATTCACACTTGCACTCGAATGAATGCGTTTAATTTGTAATTGTAATCAACGCAATTAAATATTATCTATTATATTAAGCAATGGTAATTAGTTCGTTAGGGAATGTTTGATACGACCGAAATAAAAATTAGAGAATTATGACGGCAATTAAATCCTACTGTTACAACCTAATGAATTTCTTAATGATTATTCCCATAAATATTTTACGATATGCATCGCAAAAAGTTGCAGTGAAATTGAATACAACATAAAATATGGGCGATATGAATATTTATAAATATATATGGAATTGTAGAAGAGCAGAATTATAGAACAACAATTGTAGTATGTAATACGATCGTTAAGAACATTAACAACTTATTCTAGTGTTTCACACTTTACAGACATAAACGTTAGGCTTGAAATAATAGGACACAACCTACGATATAAATAGTGAATGGTCGTCAAATGTCAGTAAAGTAAATTTACTTCGCGACGAACCGATATTGCAGCAATGTCTCACTCTGAGCTGCTCGGGCTTGTATTTAACTATTTATGCGTGTCTACATTCTCGAATATTCTTTCTCGTTATTATCTCAAACTCTCATTGTGTAGGTTATAATAGAAAAGACGGACTCCACAATAATTAAAACATTATAAATGGCCGATATATTACTGTATGCGATGAATATGTCGAAACTGTTGAGCTGTAGTTATATTATGCTCAACATATTTCACGAATAAAGAATTATAGGTGTGTAATTAAATTCTTACCTTTATTAACTATGTTGCATTCTTTTTTCACGTTTCTATCACAGAAAGTGGGTCCAAAGATAATAAGCACCGTTCATCAACACTATGTACATATATATTTAGTTTAAACATTACAACATGATAATATGTAAGGGACCGGTCGCATTCTTGTCTCTCATGCGCGACTCCTTCTAGGTTAACTTCGTTCAATCATATCGATCGATAATCGATTCATCGTGCGGACATACTACATATTGGTCGTTCGGAAAGTCATTTCATTTTCTCAAGGAAAAATGAAAGCCAATTTTTTATCATTTAGAATAAGTTTTGTGACATTTTGTTCTATGATCTTTTGCGATTTTTCAGGCAACTTAAAGAAGAGTATGAAATAATATTAATATTAATATTCCATTTCTCATCCATTTGTTATTACTTAACCTTATTTTAAATCACAAAATCCTGGTATATCTTGACAGCTGACATTTCGGACGTTATTTCAGGTGTTGCAGTGCTTTCTAATCTTTCATGCATTGTTTTGTCATCGCATCAAATATGCAAAACCAAAGAATGCATTTCCATTACCCATTTGCTTCTTTATTATTGCACAGGGGTAAAAATGCAGTGCATGAAGGAAAAAATGACACATCTTAAAATCTAGATCAAAAACAGTGATGAAAAAATGTTATTTTGTTTATGACAGCAACAATCAATTATATAAATTCACCGAAAACAATTGTGAAAGTATTAAAGAAAAACACGGACCAATCAGAGCGCGGCTACAGCACAGTGTGACGTCGGCGTTGTTCGAGTCGGAATTCGTCCACTCTAGCTGCACCCTGATTCGTGGTCCGCGTTTTCCGTTGATAACTCTTTAAAGCCGCGGAGAATATTTTCGGAAAGGAAAAAGTGACTTGAAACGACCTCAGGAATCACCTCTTTCAAGGAAGTACAGCATTTTTGGGATACCCTGTGTATGTGAATTATCAAATTTGAAGAACACACTCTTTTGAAGGTATTTATATCACAATATATTTTTTACATTTTGGAATTTGTAACTTTTAGAAGGATTTGCACTTATTGCAATATGATAAATGGATAGTATGTACCTACTTTCTGAAATTGTAAACATGTATCAAACATTGCTCGAAATTCGATACTTTGAAAAATATCAAAAAGTATTCAATGAGTTATAAATTGACTACACCAAAAAAAGTGCATGCACTTTTATTGTCTTTACATCATGTACTAAATATAAACTTTGGTGAACGATTGTTGAACGATTGTTCAATGCATTTCTAATATCACCTTGGAAATACTATCTGTGAATAATTGAATAATTTTAAACAAGATTTACAACAGAATATTGCTCCTTGCCATTAGGATTGACATTAAAACACCAACAAAGTGTCTTACGTAATCCTAACCTAACTTATGACAAATGTATCGTTAGAAAATAATGTCTCCTAAATTCCATTTATATCTAAATTCCCAGCAGTTAGTTGAAATGATTAGCTCTTTTTATTGAGTCCTCTACAAAGATTAAAGCTGATCTTAAAGAAATGGCTTCAAAAATGGAATGCAACACTTGCAAGAGAGCTGTGCACTTGAAATGTGCCAACATGCCTGCAAGTTATTTCACATGCAAACTTTGTGAAAGTCAATCAGACGATTAAGCCGGCTATTATTGAGTGAACAATGTTTTTTTTTGTCAAACCAATAAACTTTGAATATAACGCGTTTTGGGCCTTAAGGCGTGCCCCAACTTATACGGAAAAATTGTTTATTGCCGAAAACGTCGTCTCCAGAAAATTGGCTATAACTTTTTATCCGTTAACGCGATCATTATACTTTTCACAGCAAAAATGTTGCTGGAAACTATACCTTTCCAACGGTATACATTTGTTTTCGTAATTCTCATCTTATTTAATTTTATAGCTGAAAAACAAAACGTGTCCCAACCTTTACGACAGTCCCTTATTTATATTGAGTCCTCTAAAAAGATTAACGCTGATCTCAAGGAAGTGGTTTCAAAAATGCAAACAAGGAAATAATTAAGAAGTACGTGTGTTAATGTAACGGCATTAATAATCGGCGACGCGATGTCTGACAGGCGCTCCCCGCCTCCAGTCGATGTTGGAAAGCATTTGCAAGCACAACGGCAGATTGTTAAGCGAGAAAGCTACAGTGTTCAGCCACGGCTCGGACAATTCCAAATATTATGACGGTCGAAATACGCCAGCGAGGCGTCGCGACGGATTCTGCAGTTGCACGACGCCTTCCGCGCGTCTGTCTATTTAAACAGACTCTGCAACCTGGATCTTGATTGTTGATGATACAGATTGATCCAACGATCCCTTTTCTTCACTTTTCTCTCCTGCTTTCGACTTCATAATGTTATGGCATCTACGTCGACTACTCTTAATAAAATCCTCCACGCTTTTCACTTGATGCTATTAGGCATCTCGGTACATCATATATTTTTGGAATACATTGAATGGGGTGGGAACTTTAGGTTCATGGAACTTTGCACCTACGTTTTGACGTATGTCTACTGTACATTTAGACATTTTTATACAGTGTTATTATAGAAATAATAGCGATTATACGCCATACGAAAACAGACTCTAAATATTCTTTTGTTATCATCCAAGTGTTTGGTGAAATTTAAGTTTGAACTTCATTCCACCTTCATCATCTGTAAGGTCATTTGAAGGTCATCGCACGGTACATATTTGAATGCGTTCTTTAATAATCTAATTTAATACTAATTTGCGCGATGATCTTGAAAACTACGAGAAAAGAACAACCCCTGCGGGATACTGACAACTAGATACCATTCAAATGACACATAGAAAATTGTTTACTTTTTCAACTTAGAGACTTCAGTGGGACACCCTGTATAGTCAAGTTATATTTATGAATATTTATACAGTGTTATCCCAGCAATGATGGCGGTTATAAGACTGAAAAGTGATAACCATTTTCATGAATTGCAAGACAAAATCAGCATCGGACATCACCCCCCTCAAGGGAGTACAACATTTTCGCGACACCCTGTCATGTTTTGATGGAGTAAGTGATGCAACTAAAATGCAACCTCCCAGTATATAACTTCACAGATGAACAAAGTGGCAAATGTGCTTGTTGCCCCGGCCTTTGGATGTTGGTGCAAATAAGCCTCCTCTTCCGTATCAGCACAGCGAACATCGTTTTCTCGATTCGCATTGCACGTGTCCTGGGATCCAAAAGACACCGAGAAGACAGCATCTGAAATCGTCTGATCGCCGATTGGCAAACTGTGCAGATTGTGGCGGCCGTTCATTAGCAAGAAACTAAAACAGGATTGTCGTGAGGGTTAATGAAGACCAACCGTGACGATGTTCGAGGAACTCATGCGACGATTTATTCTTCCACGAATGGTCGCGCACGTGTCTCCGATGAGGAGTATCCTTCCCTAGGCAGAAAAATCCTTTCGATGGAAACGCGACCGAAGAAACCCGGGGAATGTTCTGCCCTATGGGGTCCGGATCCCCTTTTGCACCGTCTGCCCCTGCCCCCGTCCCTTTCCCCGGCTCTTTTTCCATCAAACAAGGTGAGATCAGGCAAAAAAGCCTCTCGCGTCGCTTATGCGAAACTCCGTTTCTCCGTCTTTGTCCGTTCGACGACGTTTTTCCCGGCGTGCAGCGCGCTTCGTCTCCGTCCGTTCGTCTCCCGGCTTCATTCAGCGAGGATTTTTCAGCGGCCGCGAGGACGCCGTTTAGGGAATCTTGGAGGAACGAGTCGGGACGGGGAAGATGGCCGCACATGTGCTCGCAGGGTTGTATAATTAGAGTGCAGCGCAATTTGTCCGCCTTCGAGATCCGGTGGATGGTAAAATTGCGAGGTGATTGGCTACCTTCGCTGCCGATGCGAGGAATTTTTACACGATCCCAGCCGCTGCTGCCCGCTGCCCACTGCACACTGCGCCGCGCCGTTGCTGCAATCGCGATAGACTAGGAACATTGGGACAAAAAATTAATTAACGCCGGTCGCGTTGAACAGCCAAACAGACCAGTCTCGAATTTCCCAGAAAAATTGCCGGCGCACATCTGTTCCGATTCAGCGGCAATCTTATTGCGATACGCACGCGCACTCGCGTCGGTATTCAGGTTGACGCGTATCGGTTCGGTTGAATAACGATGAAAGGATGTATTGTCTAACAAAATAATGTTGTGGGAAGTTTCATCTTGTGTAGAATTAACAAGAAAATTAACACACATTTTACAACTGCCACTTCCTGTCAGATTCGAAGGTCATCTTGTTACAACACGTCGTTATTCATGATGACGCCAATCTTCGTAGTAAAATAATGATAAAGAGATATAGTAAAACTAAGCAATAGATGAAATATTTAGAAAAATATTTGGTTCACATTTTTTTAGAGGAATGTTTCTATATTTTACTTTTGAAGAAACCGTATCAAATTAATTGTGTACGTGTCATTTTGTAATAATGACAAAGGGACATATTAAAACTAAGCAGATGAGGGGAAGAAGTTACCCTCTCTCTGCCAGTATCGGATCAGTCAAGTGACAGAGATGGAACGCGTCACGTGATCGGACCGCGCCGATGGGGAATAGCGTCGTGGAGGGGGAAGGTAGAGTGGGGACATAAGTCTTGGAGACCCGCTGACGGTTTCAGTATAAACAAATTCCTACTTGCAGCAAACAAAAAATTGTAAAGAAACAGAAAGTTGAAGACAAAGTCTTTTCATGTTTTTCCCAGTACAGAAGAATAGTGAATAATGATTTACTGTTTCAAAGAATTTCTATCCACCACGATCAATATTCGTTCTGCTCGAAATTATGCAGCCGTTCTCAGAAGTCAGGGAGAAATGCTGGCAGAACGTTCGGAACTATCCAATATTCTGCATTTAAATTGTTAATGAGTATTCTAATGCGAGATCGGCTGCGCAGTCTCCAAGAAGTCGTTGAAAACGCGACTCGCATAAATAAATCGATAATTTCGTTCTGCGGAAATTGCCTGCTCCTACGATAATTGATGCACGTGCTAAACTGATAAATATGTCCATACACGAGACTTATTGGAAAAGTGTTGCATATTCCCATTCCCACGTACAGATAGATGTCTCTCGTTTCTCATATCTTTGACAATGCGGGTAATACTGTAGCAGAGCGAAGCAGCTCCGCAATATGTTGTTAAAACAGTCTTTCGATAATGTATTAGCAGGTGCTACATTTATTTATAGACAGAAAATGTGACAACTCCGTTACAGACGGAGTTACTTCCGATTGCAAGAAATCCTTATCAACCACTCGAGGTAATTACAATTTATGTTTCTTTTTTACAGATATGATGCAAAATTGTACATGTCACAGAAGCGAAATTTTATTAATTTCTTGTTTAAAAAAATTAGTCTAGTATTTGTATCCCTCTAATATTAAAAATTTCCCTGAGAAACTATTTTAATTCATAATTCAACTTTTTCAAACTTCTTTCTAAATTTTTTCGCAAAATAGCAGACACTTGAATGCAAGTATTGTATTTTTTTAACAAAAAGATCGTGCTCATTTTATTCATGAAAAGTACACTATTAGGTTAAAAATATCCTAGGTCAAAAACTATTATAGTTTTGTATGTCACTTTAAAAACATTTTTGATTTCTTAAAATATTGATAAGAATTTTGGAAAATTTCGTTCATCTTACTTAGTTTTACGACTTCTAGATGCGTGCAAACCCTCAAGTGTTATGGTAATGGATTCGCTGTTGTTCTCATTATTTATTCCAGAGTTCTTTTAGTTTTTTTCCAGGAGCAACCAGCTCATTGCTAAACTATCATACGTCGAAAGCGGCATTCCCGCATGCCCACGGTGAGTCGCCTCATTACTCATTAAACGTGCTGCTATTCTAATAACATAGACGAATGTCCACTGGACTCGTCTTATCCAGTTAAGGGGGTTGATCCGCGGACTAAGGAGAGGCGCGGTGAGTTTGTACTCGGTGTACCAGATGCAATAATGTCTCGTTTCCCGTAAATAGATTTGCCCGGCGGGCTGCACGCGTTCCACGGCGAGGCAAAATCATTTTAATGAAACGTCCCGTGTGCCGATAGACAGAATGAATGGTCGGTAAAGCGAGGCCGGTTTTTTGGCGATTTGTTCTCGTCAAAGGTCAAAGAAATAATTGGGAGTTGTTTTTCCGTGGTTGACAAGAAAAACGTTTCGAAGGTTGCCAGCACTGTCTCGCTCCTTCTTACGCGGAATCGATGCTGTTGCACAATTAGCTGCTGCTTATGTTCTCGCGCCGCTACCTTTTGCTTTTACCATTGACTTCCGTGCGTTCGAGTCAACTTGATTCATGTGATTTTATAATCTGAATCATTCAGGAATTTAGTCTGGCGAAATAATATTTTTTGGGTACACAGCATTGACGCTTATTCTTTGTTCTTGAATATTAATCTCAAAATACTAATCTTAACCTTTAACCAGGATACTCGGGTCTCTGGTGACCCCAAAAAAATTTCTGTACACTAACTTTCGCTATATACATGCCCGATAGTAGCAAATATGAAGTTTTTAAATTTCTTTAGAACATTTAGTTCGAGGGATTACTTTACCAGGTAATATGTTTTAAAAGACGCCAGTCTTAACTTATAGAAAGTCGTTTTCGAATGGAAAAGGATTTTCATTCATTAACAAAGTACAGAATTACATCAATTAATTATAAGCTCGTTGACCTTAAGCAGTTTCTTAAAATTCGGAGCTGTGCAAAACGAATTATTACAACACAATAGTTTGAAATAATGTGTACATCAAAACGTCAAACAGCTTGGAAGAAAAATCGAACAAAGTCTAAATACATTCTTATAGAAGAACATATTAAATTACTAACGTTTAGGACTCGCAAGGGATCCCGTGAGAAAAGAAAAGATTTTTCTAAATGCATTTCTTAAAAGAATTAAAAGAAAATGCATCACAAGAAATTTTTCTTACACAGTTTGTTGGACACAATAATACCATGCAACTTTCGCTTGAACCTGTTTTTAATGTCATTTGTTACTCTCGAGATATTTCACGAAAATATCGAATTTTTTTCAAGGACTGTTTTCAATCCTTTAATGCGAGATGTAGGCGTAATTTACTCTGCTTGTGTGCAGTTTCATAATTTTTGAATTCACGATGACTTCCTTTGCCAGTAGTTCCAGGGTCGAGTAAATAAATGATTTCGAGTACACTGCAAAATTCGTAGAGAAACCGAATCCCCAATATTTTCTTGGGAATGGAAGAACGAAGAAAAATCGCGTGCAAAGAAGCGTTTCACGATCTGAAGGCACCCTGGTGTCAAATGAAGCAATGCCACTTAAAACGCAACCCCGCCGGATTTCTCGAACAGTACCAGGGCCACCCTGATCATCCCTTTCTGACAGATTATTTCACGAAATAACGCAGAAACGTTCTTGTTAGCCGGCAGCTGCGGGATGACAATTGCGCCTAGATGTCGGGCTCCGCGAAGCATGAATTTTTGTCGTGCAACAAGTTGCTCGACAATGACGGGGTTCCACGCCGCGTGACGTCTTACGGGGCCGTGGTCGCACCCCCGTAAGAATTCCGCCCTGTAAACCGTTTACTCACGGATCGGCGGCCCGCTCAAAATATTTGTCGCGTTTGTCAAACCTTTGTCCGACAGGACAGCACACGACAAATCCGGTTGCCGCGCAGCCCCGGATCATCTTTCGAGGACGAGCTTGTTGGGGACAGTTTTGGATTAGTCTCTCATAGCTGCAAGTGGAGTGCCATGGTACGGGCGTGTTCCTCGATTCGATCTGCCGCGGGAAAGACTCGATTATCGAAGACGACACGGTTGTCTACACAGGACGGTTTTTAATTGTTCTGCACGGCTGCGTGTTTGCGGAGTGCACGTTTTTGTTGACAGTTCAAAGCTGGCATTAGGACACTTTTTAATAGGACCCATTCAAAATGTGGATGCTTTTTTCGAAAACGGTCTCATTGAATTTGGAGGTCGGGCAAATAAAAATTTGTTTATAACGGGAACAGATGCAGTAGATTCCCGTTTGACGCGAGAAAACATTGTTTGGAGAAATGTATGTACAGCCAATCACAGTAATTAGTTTACTATAAGATGAGAATTGCAAAGAAAATATTAAAAGCGTTACTTTACAACTTTTTTATGCGGGAGTATATTGAAATTAAAAAATATTATATAAGTATATAATTAAAAAATACAACCTTTATTATTATTTTATAGACGCATTTCTTAAAATTTCTTGAGAATGATCTAAAGGAAGATTGAAACGTTGAAATAGAGATTTGGTGAAAATTTGCAAATAGTGTATGTAGCATACTTGATCGAACCAGTGCGCCGAAAGTATTTAAAATTTAGTTCTTAACAACAATATACGATCGATATAATCAACACATTTAGTATATTGAAAATTTGGAAAATACATTTTGTAGATCAATTATACAGTTGAAGAGGACATATTATCTGGCGAAGTCAAAATACCGCTTTTCTCGACACAGTCCTTGCCTTGACAATTTCATTATTTTACATAAAAACACTTCAAACATGGTTTCCATTCATAAAAATGATGTCTGTGCATGCAACCTTCACAAAAGACGACATTTCGGAACACACAAAAAAGAACAAATTCCGATAAACGCACAATTCTTTTTGCACATTTAAACTACATTAAATTTCCAACAAATTAGATATATTTAAGAAATCAGTGTTGAAAGATTTTCAGTTGAAAACGAATCAATAAGAAACACAATAAAACTTTTTAGGACATATTTTCAGCCTTTGCTAGGCACAGCTACACGGAACACGACTTGTTACTTCTAATGCTCATGAAGAGTTTGTTTATAATCAGAAATGAAGTTGGCAACCATCGGATTGGTGTTTCCAGTGCGTTAATGTGGAAAAAGCACTGTTCTATCATATACGGTGTCCCAACCTTGACGACAATCTCTTATTGATATAACATTTTTCGTCCAACATTTACGGTCCTATCATTTTATCCGGCAGTGTAATGAAAGGAAGGGGTATCTGTAGCATACGATAATGTCTGGGCCGCATTACAAATTCTCACACGTCAGCTATCCTTCTTGGCTGTTCGTTTAATCCAACCGCGGTTGTAGCTGGATATAAGAAAAGAAAACGCACATGAAGACAGTGGATTCCCCGGGTGATCCGGAATGAAAACGCGGGCTGGTTAAATGGGAAAAGGGGGAGCCGAAGTAGTTGTATCCTATGAACCGTCATCGTGTTCCGCAGGGTCGCCGGGTAGCCGGCCATTGTATTTCCTTGAGGCAGGTCTGATCGGGGATTTTGAAGTCGATAAATCACAATTAATTAGCGGGGCGTAATGATGCGGCATGTCGTTGCAATTGGTATGAGCTGACGGCGTGTCCGTGTGTATTCGACGGGCCTGCGTGTGTCTGCGGGCGCGGAGCGGTCGGGCTTAAATGTACCGAGGCCATCGCTGTTCGCAGATTCGACGTGGAAAGAATTATGGGTACAAATTTGCGCGGCGCATCGTCCGCCGATTTTACGCATAATCGCGGCCACCGATCGGTCCCCGCCTATGTAAATGACTACACAAACGTTTCGCGATTTTAAACGCAATAATGAGCTCGCTCGGTGTTTATAATTGTTTACAACGATACCGGTTACGGGTACTGATGTACCCGCTGCAGGCTTTGCTTTTATTAACACCCGCACCGTTCACAGCCTTCCAGCTTCTGCTTCATCGAAGCTGTTGATTCGCTGTTGAGGAAAGTCTTCTCGAATAAACGCTCAGTACGAACAAGGCTATTACGTAACAAAAAATTTTTTGATTAAATGTTTCTAATGACATTTATTTGGGTAACACTTTGTCACATCTGTAGAACTTTTGACACCTGTTATACAGGGTGTCCCAAAATTCCTTCAACAGCAGGAAATGGGAGGTTCCTGAGATCAATGGAAGCAACATTTTCCTTTGCAAAAATGTCATCCGCGGCTTTGTTCAGGAGTTATTAACGAAAAACACGGACCAATCATAACGCGACCTAGACGCGAGTTGGCACAGCCGGCCCGGCGCGCCTACTGTTTATTAGCTGACTGTGTCAACTCGCGTCTAGGTCGCGCTATGATTGGTCCGTGTTTTTCGTTAATAACTCCTAAACAAAGCCGCGGATAACATTTTTGCAAAGGAAAATGTTGCTCCAAGCGATCTCAGGAACCTCCCATTTCCGACTGTTGAAGGAATTTTGGGACACCCTGTATACGTTATTCTACTCGCTTCGCCGTGCTCAATATGTCTTTCGTTTTTGTCGGAGATCACAAATTCCTGAGATATTTACAACAAACTTTCTTACCGACAATTTTGGGGGTTTTCTAATTCGTGAAACCCGGATCTGGTATTTTTTGTTACTGTAAGAAACTACCCTTAGGAAGCTACTGTTATAGAAAATTTTCTAGTTGATTTAAATCATAATTTTAAGCAAATAATGCGTTATAGAAACATATCCAAATTATGTTCGTGTCCAGCACGACGAAACGAATGACGTATAGCAACTACGGGGGTGTAATTGTAACATTTATCTGTCTACATTTATTTTTGTTATGTCTTATAATATTGTCGTCGGAATGATGAGGCTGCTAGGTCCACCTGATCCCCTCCAGAGGGCATCCTCCACCGGATTGTCTATAACAATACAGTTTACATTGTCTACTGAATTGTTTCTAATGTAGATTCTCGGCAACTTGCCGTCGTGTTATGTGATCTTGCAATTAGTAACCGGAGTCTCAAGGTTCCAGCAGTCGATTCAGAAATCCTCGGCACCTGTTCGAAATTTGCTGGTTCCTGGACGTGGGTAGCCGGGTCTCTGTCTCTCGGAAAACGTTTTCCGGTCGGTGGAAAGCGTCCTGCACCGTCGTGGAACCGGTCACGAGCTATAGAAAACACGAGCGACCGGGTTCTCCTTTTGTCCGGCTGTCCAGCCGAAAATAATGGTTTAACTATTCGACGCCGGGGAACAGGGAGGGGCGGCTGGGGTACGGCGGGGTAGAAGGGACACACCGTCGGAGGTGTTAATACAGAGGTCGATCTCTCGACTCCCGGTACCAGTTTCATGCAATATGCGCATGTTTAACTGACCAAAGAGCTCTGTATCGTGGGCCTGTAGAATAGAGTGTGCAGAACGCTCGGTACAGCAAAGGGACCGGTTAGAAAAGGTAGCTCGGAACTCCCGCTTTATTTATACATCGCACTCCAATCCGGCGACGACTGGCCAGGCTGGCCAACCGGCTGCGAAATACTCCCATGTAAACATGCCGACCCGCTAAACTTCCGACTCCTTTGGACCCAGACCTGTCTTTGAGTTACTAGACCTGAACGATTTTCGTAGCATAGACTCCCGGCTCGGACCAGCAGCCCCCGCCTTTCGTTTGATTAATTATTAGTTATTTGGCTTCCCTGATGATGCTGCGACCGTGACCGGAAGTCCCCGTTAAATATCCGATGTCGCTCCAGATATTTTTCCACTCGTAAGTGGAACGTCTGCAAAATCACCGGGGATGCTGCTGGATCGTAACACTTATTTGTCCCGTTGCTATGGTGTCTCCAATCTTCGATACTTCGGTACCTAGGCACAGATCTACTTTCGATTTTTTAAAAAAATAGTTTGTTATGTCGCACCGATCCAGAAGAATAAATTCAGATAGATAGTTGGAACTCGAGGAAGAATTATCATCCTAATTTTGGTGCGTAGTGTAAGTATAGGTCCAGAGATACCAATTGAGAACTTCAATGAATTCCTATCGAAAATGTGTACTTTTTCAGTGTGCCTATCTTTATTTCATCATTTCACTCGATTCAACCTGGAGCTATTAAAGTATAGTTTCACGTAAATACTCTTTAACTAATTATTATGCTAAAACAGTAAAGGTCGTCGGTGCATGAATACTTTTTCAGTTACCTTAAATAACCAATTCCGTTTCGTACGGTCGATATACGTTCTCGAAAATACTATGAACACACTTCAAAATAGTAAAAAAAAAATAGATCTTATAAATATTAAATATAGTCTTACAATTAGAGAAATTTATTTAGTTTACCTGTGTTCTATCAGTTTCACAAGATGGGATACGAAGTTGTAGAAACATTAGAAGCATTTAGAAATATTGTTATACCATCCCGGACTCAACCAAATTATTAAAAAAATAAATTAATAGTTACTATCACATGGAAAAACAAAGAAACGTGAAGAGTGTCCTATCTTTGATGTCCTAAGTAAGTGTGTCCTAATCTCCTCTAGGGAGCTACTAGATTAGCTACCACCTACCAGAATAATTTTAATAACAGAGTTGATATAATCATTTACTAGTTCACAATAATACATTAACACAGGTGCTCGGCAACTTACAATCTGTGCACTGTACCCGCGTTTCGAAAGCGTAGCAAATGTCTCCTGTTCCGCGAGTCGGGATTGAAATGGTATTGAAACCGTGATCGGTCGCGTGTGTTGGTTTACATCTTCTGCTGGTCCCAGGTTGGGTGGAGGCCTATCGAGATCCCCGGATCCGAGCGTAATCGAATTTTTGTCATCGAACGCGGCTGACAATTACGCCGGTTCCTAGGGTAAGGGTTGAACTGCGTCAAAGATGGGCTATTTGTATACCTTGCCGGTGTGTACCTTCGTCCTACAGAGCCTCGGCTGGGGGTAGAATGGGCTGGCTAGCGGGAGTTCCAGCCAGGAACGGACAGCAGCAGCAGCAGCAGCAGCCGGGTCAACTTTGTTTGCATTGGCCGTGCATGTCCTGTCGGCCATGGGGCGGCCGCTTCTTGATGCAAACTGCCCATTTGCAACTACAATCATCTCGGCGTCGAATCGCACGGCTCCTGGCCTCGATTGCCATGGAACGCGCGCGGTGTATAAACCGACCGCACTCCAGTGCAACGGTGCTTCAGTCGCTGCATAACAGAGTGAAAACAACGGCCGGCAACCCGGGGAACCAAAGGCCGTACCAACAGAGAGGCCGGGCGATCGTGTTCACCCCCGGCAACCGGCGCCCGTGAATTCGACGCCGCGACGCTTTGACCGACCGGGATCTCGATTCGACAGAATTCGCCTCTTTTCGGGTCGCGTAATCATCCCGAACACTAACTACGAAGAGAATGCGTTTATGATTCCGCGGCCCCAATCGAACCAATGCAATCCTGGCTCTCCCATTCGTCGCCAAGCCACTCTGCTCTACCCTAGGGTAACTGTACCTATTACTGCGGTATCATGCTTCGATCGTACTTTATTTTAATATCGTTCCTAATTTATCAAAAAGAAATTGGTGGCCCTCGAAACCTAATACAACATGAGAACACATTAAAAAATTATATACGTACGTATTACTGCGGACGAAAAGAACCATGCACTAATTACTGTGTACCCATTACTGCGGATTAGAATTCGAAATATGTATTTAGCTATTAATTTAAATAAATCCTGGGGACAGTAACAAATAATTTTTTTGTTCATTACGGTCTATTACACCGTAGTATAATATCACTCAAATAACTAAATACATTGTTTAACAAATATTTTGGTAATGTTTATTATCTTTAGTTTGAAGCTGTTTTAAATTTGGAGCATTGTGAAATTTACAACATTTCACAATTGCATTTACGACTTTCTCAATTCTTATTCCTTTTTATGTATTTCTTAAAATCTCCATTCTTTCTTTGTTTGTGCTTCTTTGCACTTCACTTTACTTTGAGTTTTATTAATGTTACTGTATTTTTCACTACTTTCCAATTTTATTTTTGCCATATCTTATTATTTTGTCTGTAATACTCTTTATCTAGAATCGTATCCTACCTAGTTACGTGTATCGAATAGGTGACGTTAGGCTGAAGTGAAGCTCGTTTCTCATCGTAGTTGCAATTCACACCGCAGTATTAGGGACATTTCTAGGGATTTTTACCGGTTATCCGGTTAACCCTTGGACTGTGGGAGTTGTTTACCATGGCAACCATGATGTAAAACTTTGAGTGAGTTCATTTTTTAATATATTTTTGGACCCCCTTCTTTGAGATGAACTCTCCTCTTTGTAATTGAAGTGGAAGTATTTACTACTAATTGTTAATTGATTTATTTGATAATTTGAATGTCTTCTTTGGAAGTGTGCAGATGCTGGCACTTCAGAATTCCGCGTGCGACACTACAGAGTGTGCGGTGACTTGTGAATGCCTATAAGCGATGACCTCAATTCATTAATACCTCTGCTAAGTGCACTATAAGCAGCATCATCTATTCTATACTGTATTGACATTGTGGTACTTCTTGTTACAGCTTTACAAGGCAATCGTGACTCAGAGAGTATGACCAATGTCGGACACTAACACTGTCCTTTTTAGAATTTCTATATTGGAAACAGCCATATCCTTTAGTTACGCAATCAATTCTTTATTAGAGAGCGTGTGTAAAAAAGAATTTTTTATCGTTTGATAAGTATGCTGATTTTATTCTTTTTTGAAACCACGCACCCCGTATTCATTACTAGACTGAATCATTATGCAAAAATAATATTTTCCATATTACATAATTTCAAGAAATAGAAGTTGCATGAAAATTAATTTCTTGTTTCTTATTAATACAATACGAAGTTCCCAGAAAACAGATTCATTACAATTATAATATTTAATTTTAACGATTACATACATTTTCATTGACACAATGAAATAATATTGAAACAATTGTTTATTTAGGAAACACATTGCTTAGTCTAAACGATGACATACTGCAAACTTTTAATGAGCAGCGTATATTGTACCTGTCTAAATGTTGCTTTTCTAACGAATGCACACAATTACAGAAACTGCATACAATTTTCTGGTTTTGTTTTTAACAATTATTTCACACTCTTTTTGAACATTGATTAATTTATACTGATCTAACAAATAATGTTGGTTATTTACGAAATTAAGAAGTAACTAAAATGTGTTTATAAATAATTTGTAGTTAGCGACAACCTTAAACAAATTGTATTCCACACTTCCGCATAATTAATTCAAGTTATTCATTATTAAATAAAATAACTGAAGCTGTCATCACGAAGTATTCAGTCCACTGAATATGTAGAGTGACTAAATGACAAAAAAATGATTCACGGAAGAATTCGTTTATACATTTTAAATAAAAATCGGAGTACTGTATGCAAATGTTAATTACACAGTGTTTGCAAATACGATCTCACCGATGACCCATCATCGAACGGAAATCGAGTCGCAATAGCGGCGTTCAAGCGTATTCTAAAACGAGTAATATTTAGAGGGCAAGCGGGAATCGAAGACCCTCATTTCCATCAAATTTTCAAATTGTCATGCGTGCGACGTAGTTCATCGGCAACGTTTCCCACCACTAGAAAAGTAGGACGGGTCTTCGACGGAATATTAACAAGTACCAGCTTACCGCACTCGGCTGGTATATTTTAATCGTGTTCGAGAACTTAAAATTGTATGCATATTGACTCGCACTATTATTCACAACACCGGGGTTGATCGGCTATCAGGCAGGCATTGAGCATTGTCGAAATAAATTATTTGAAAAATGACCGTCAAGATATCTTATCTGGCTGCATGTCATTTGAAATAATTATGTGATATTATATTTTTATGAACAGCCAAATCATTTTTTTTCAAACTACTTCGTTATTTAAATGTATAATTTCATTTGAAAGTCAAATAATTTAATTGATTATTGGAATTTATTCAACTCATTTAATTATTTCATATTGATTGTACAAATAATTTATAGGTTTATTTCGACTGCGCTAGAAATACGTATTTCTCTTCTCTTTTAAAACATCTTTCAAGTAGAATACATTCTGAAATGAAAGATAATAAAGTATTTGAAGCAATTTATTTTTTAAAATGATTTTTTGTTGTCTTACCTAAAAAAAAAGAAGAATTCTTACCTGAAAGATCGAGAATTCAAATTCAATCTCACATCGCGATAAGTGCACATTCTTCTTTTTGCACATTTGAACTACATTAAACTTCCAACAAATTAGATATATTTACGCAATCAGGGTTGAGAAATTTTTAGGTAAAAACGAATCAGTAAGAAACACAATACAACTTTCTAGGACATATTCTTAGCCTTTATTTGGCAAGCGGCACTGAACTTGTCGTTTCTGATGCTCATGAAAAGTTTGTTCATAAACAGAAATGAAGTTAACAATCATGACATTATCCAGTGCGTTAATATGGAAAAAAGGACTGTCCCAACTTATACGGTGTCCCAACCTTTACAACAGTCCCTTAGCCAGCACATCTTCCAGGGTGTGCCCAGCGATGGGCAAAAGAACACCCCCAAGAGCCCACTGTTCACCTGTTGCACGGTGGAGCGCAGGTAGGCAGTGCCCTTGGAAAACGCAACCCAACCAACCAGCCATCCAACCAGCGAACCAACCCCAACCAACCCCCGGCTCCTCATTAGGGTGTATGACAGATGCGGAGCAGCGAGTCTTCGGGGCGGCTTGGCGCGGCTCTAGCGTGGCTCCTGGCGTGGCTCGGTGATCTCGCGGCGACATTTCCATAATATTCAAATGCGCGGCGAGGGTGAAACAGAGGCGAGAAACGGCCCGGGGAACAGAGATATTCCGCGGGGTGGTGGGAAAGGAGGGCCCGGGGAACCGGACGGAGATCGAGGGTGCGAGAGAGCGGCGTGGTATGCCGCGGCATGGTGTTGCCGGCTGACATATTTATCGGCGGCCACGCCACCTGCAACCGGGCCCGCGGCATCCGCACAGAGCGGTGTTTTGCCCATTTGTATCCCCGATCCGGCGACAGCCCAGTTTGCCTCCCATTCTCCCCGTTCTTCTCTTCATCTCTCTCAGTCTCTCTCTCACTCTCTTCCCCTCTCCCTCTCCGTTTCTCGTTCGCCAAACAAGCGAGCAAGCCTTTCTTCTTGCAAAGTATCGGCCCGCGCCACGCCGCGATCGGCCCAGAGGGTTATTCGGAAGGAACGGCGGAACAGAAGGATGACATATTGGCTGGTCGCAGCGTTCCCGGGGTGTTGGACGCTGTCCAACCTACCCAATTGAGGGATGATTGCTAAGAACCGACATTTCCGCGACTACCCCGCCGAGCCTGAGCTCTGGCTACAAAGGAGTTTACCCCTTCAGTGCGTCAGCCCTCATCCCCCGAATCTAATAAGTAGACTGCGGATTTTTATGCGATATAAAAATTGTCCGCATTCATTTCTGTATGCTGGAGCTGGTTAGACTTTTATTCCTTTTTTTTTAAACATCGAGATGAGATTAGCAACAGTGTTTTTAAATTATCGAAGGTGTTGGAATCTTTTATATGAGCATTGCATACAATATCAACGATTGTCTGTTGTTTTCTGAAAGTAGGTTGCTGAATTCATAATAGCTGTCCACCCCATTCCTATTATGTATTTCAGAATTGCAACATGGGAGAAGAATCGGCAACTATAATGAGTGAGCTGTTGTATCTTCTTTCGAGAAACTATAATTTAGAATGTTTTCAAATATTATATAGTTTATTAGAAATTAATTGTCATCGATATTGTGTAGTGTACAAGTTAAATCAATGGAAACATGAAACATTTAAGGGATATGAGAAAACTGATCTATCCAGAGAAAGAAAACCAGGTGCATCAGGATCGTATAAAATGCATAAATTAATTGGCGATTAATTTACTGATATGGAAGGATTAGCTTTGAATGTATTACAATGTTTTGCAAAGAAAATAATTAACCTTGGTGAATTTTGTTAAGATCATCTATCCTTGCCAAAATGGCGGATTCTAATATCGTTCATTCATAAGAAAAGTGACACAACTCAAAATATATTTCCAAAGAAAGTATAATAATAATTATATGAATTGTGGTGTACGTTATGAACTAATGTACATGACAATTAGCCAAGTATCTAAATAACAACAAATTATTTTATGGCTCTCCTCTGTAAAATTTATTTTTTTTTTACTTATGTCATTTCTTCCGAATGATCGATATTTTTAATTCACGATTGTTGAGGCTGTAAAGATGCATCCATGTGGAATTATTTAACAAATTGAATTCTTTTGGTATGTATTATAAAAAGATTGCCTAAAAATATGGAGAGAGATAGATACATTCTTTTTATTTTTATAAAGTAATGTAGGGTGGGAAGGAGGAGGGGGGTAGGCGCAGGTAGGGTTGAAACTTAGCAGGTAAATGAAAGAACGCTAAATCTCGGTTGATGAAATTCCACAATGTACGTTCAAATGTATTTCCATTGATCGTCGAATGTCGACCATACGAGAGCGGCATAAAAGCTGGCAGCGGCTATTAAACCCCCACTTGGTCGAAGGTTAATCCTCTCACCTGTTAAAGATGATGTATAGTGTATAGTCGTGGAAAGAAACAACCGGTTGCACGCGAACACCGTAAATCCAACCGTAGTTAAACTTCTCTTCTCCGTCTGCGGATGTTCTCCTTTCCCTTCTGGTTCCCTGTCTTCCCGAGGAATCGGCGCACGATGATATATCTCCATGCTGTTAAACGGTCCATTGTTTGCGACGGCCACTGACGAATTTGTATATGTTTATAATAGCGACGCCTGTGGGTAGCTATGAGGCATAATGGTGACAAGGGGAGAGATTGTTTTGTGAGTGGAAATTGGAGGTAGGCGGTGGCTATTCGGCGTTAGGGCCGATCCGGGAATCCATTTGTCAAATTTTTTCGATCCGGAGCCGATACCTATCCACCTTAATTGTAAGAGATTTTTCTCTGACAACAAATATATGATTTTATGAACGTGATACTTTCACAACGTGATACTGTCATTTAATCTCAATTAATTGTTCTTTTTGTATATAATTAATTCTGTGAGATGTGTGCTGCGAACCATCATTTATTATTATAGGCGTTCTAGATCGTTGATATTAATAATTACATAACATATGCAATTATTATCAATTGATTTTCTTATTGAATTGAATCTCCTAATTTATTGATATTAATAGTCACATGATATGTATAATTATTATCAATTAATTTCATTATATATTGTATGTAGATCATTCTATGCAACACGTGAGTATAGCATTCTTCTATGTGGAGAACTACTAAATTTAATTTATCATTACCTATTAGCTAGCACATTGATGTTAAGTAGAATAACATATACTTACAATTATTATCAATTAATTTCATTACATATTGTATGTAGATAATTTGATGTAACAGGTGGGCATTGTACTTTAAAATTCTGAGCTCTCCATTTTCTCATTTCGCTAAAAACTTGTGTACATTTGATGGGAAGGGATGTTTTGGAAAATACAATCAATTATTTATTGTTTCATAAAATGCAACAATTGAATCATAATATTTACAATTAAATGTTGAACGACTATTATAAAAAGTGCTCAAATAAAGAAGTTAATTAAAACGTTTCTCAAGAGAACGTTTCCATTTTAATAAAAGTAATGGCTAGACTCCGGATGTTTATGCAAAATAAAAAGTTTGTGCATCAATTGCAAAACGCAGGAGCTCTGATATAAGTTTATATTCTTCATTAATGATTTTAATGTGGTGAAAAGAATATATTAATACCCTTAAAGCCTTAATATCTTCACTGTTTTAAATTGCACTTGCTCATTTTTGTTATAAATGCATCAAATCCGGAGTCTGGTGATGGTCGTGTCAGCTAGAGTAAGCGTGAATATACGTTAGTAACATAAGCGGAGCTATAAGAGCACGGTCGTGTATGGAGACCTGCCTCCTTTCTTAGTTAGTATATTCGCGAGTTATGGGTCATAGAGCATTATCGATCCGAGGTATGTGCGTCGACGAGCAACATGCAGTTAATATTATTAGTGTTACGAACCAATTACTCCAAGTCTGAAATAGCGTGACTTGTGTTCCCGTAGGTCAGTCCACGTGGGCACTTGGCACAAAGCCATAGTGGGTGATAACGCCGAGCACAATGCGAAATTCTAGTACCGCGACTGCGACATCCATCGGATTCCGCCCTGATCTGTCCTGGGCACTGCAATTTGCGGGCGAACATTTTCATCAAATTAAGTGTTAACTTTTCTTTTCTGATTAACCCTGGGACGGTAGGGGTCGCTCGTGACCTCGACAGAAATTTCTATGCACCGACCTCCGCTACTCTACTGCAAGGCAATTTTAAAAGGATCTCTTTGACACCTTTCGAATATTTGGACTGATTTTGCAGAAATTGAACTGTGGCAATTTTTAATGAGTTCTATTTTGAACATTTTCAGTAAATTAAGTGTTAGCTTTCCTTCCCTGATTAACCCTGCGACGCACAGCGGGGTATTTGGCCCAAAAAGTCGGAAGAACCATTTTAGCGTTATTTATGTGCTCGAGGTCATAATATGATGGTCAAATCACAAATGGATTTTAATATTTAAAACATGACCATATATAGAATTTTGTCAGAAAGTGTTTTCATATTATTAGTTTCAATGAGAACATACAAAGAAAAGTTTTACTGCGAATAGACGTGATCTTATAAAATTGTTCATTTTTAAAACTGGAATGATTAATTTGATCAGTTGTTAATGTAATTTTTCTATCACGATGACGGCAATTTACAAAATTTTAGAGTTCTGAACATATGGATAAAAACTCGGTGATAGCACGTAATAATTTTTCTGATAAAACTACCATATTTGCTCTAACAAGAAATAAACTACGTCTGCAATGATGCACGTGTGTGCGCAAGCATGTAAGTACATAGTATTTCTTTCTCAGCTGCTTCCTCGTTCCACAGTAGCTTTTTTCTAGCTTCGATAATTTTATCGCCATCCCAAACATATTTCTCATCTCCAACTCTGTGAACGGAAGTAGAAATGGATAGGGCCGAGGTTGTGGCAGCGAGGTTGGCAGCGAGAGGGGAGCGAATGAGAGGGAACGGATATGGCACACAATGAAATAATCATAGCATCATGCTCAGTGATCTTTATCTGTGCATAGTACTTGAAATTGTTTAATTAATCAATTACCTGTGTGACGATTTTGTATTTATTGATAAACGTGCTTTCCTGCGAATTAAAAAAACGTTGCTCATAGATCATAATAAAAGTGTAGCGATGTCATGGAGGAAGAGTCAGTAGACCATATTGAACAATTACGCTTTCTGACATTTGTTTATTGTGAGTATTTTTCACACATGAAAAAAACATGCACAACAAAGAAAATAAAATGTAGCTCTAATAAATTAGAATTTGTTGTCTATTAGTACTGTAAAATATATCTAGCAAATATAGTAAAGACTGCGGATCTTTATGCAAAATAAAAAAGTTCTACACCAATTGCAAGAACTAGAAACTGAATAGAAAGTTATTTCTTTCTGTTATACAATTAATAGATTGAGAAAGTAAAATATTATAAAAATTAAATATTGACATTCTTAAATTCTTCTAATGTTTCTACCATTTTAAATATCACTCTACTTTGTTATTAAAATCCACGGTATAATAAAATTAGTAATAAACAAAGCAACAGGTGAGAAGAACAATAGGAATGATTACCTAGTAGAACAGAAAATACAGAATAGAATAAATGGCATAATAATATGAAGATGGTCAAGTTCGATAAATGGTAAATGTCATTATTAAACGTAACCAATAAAAAGCAAGTAAAAATCTTGAAACGTGTTTCTTATAGTTCCAATAAATACTACTTAAATATTTTGCAAATATAAAAAATGGAAAATAAGTGGGACACAGTATACATATATGTAGAACAAAAAATATGTAAAAGTGTAGCTTCCCCTTCATTGCTGTACGCTACAAACCGTTCAATTGTCATTTCGAACCACATTTTTTTAAACAATACAAGTAATGTAACAAACTTTAATTGTTATTTCGAAACACATTTTTAAATAATACAGAATATATTATAAAAAATTGTATATAAAAGTGAAACTGTCATCTTGTAGCTGCAAACGTTCCAATTGCCATTTTGAATTTCATTATTGCAAGGTAGACAGCTTCCCTTCGATGTCAATGGAGCTGTTCTCCATACGTAAAGAACGCGTAAAAACGGAGAAACTATCCCCATATCGCTGCAAACCCTGCAATCATGGTTCCCAATTTTCCTATTTCAAGCAGCAGAGAGTTTCCCGTCACCGGAATTTTTCCAGTTCCCCATCGAAATGCTAATCGAAATCATTAACCCGGATCGGTGGGTCCGAGAACGTTCGCCCGGCGTTGTACGTGCCCCACGCTGAATTCCCGCCGTAACCCCATAAACCTCGTCAAATCACCCATTCCCGTGGGCAATTTCTCACAAAAACACGAACGCGTAGCCACGAAAGTATTTAATCCGTGGGCACAGAGGGTTAATGAGCACGAAGTAGCGAGGTACACGCGGGGGCCCCATGGCAGGTCTCTGTGTCTCTCCCCCGTGGGAGAGTCATGTGGTCCCCCAGACAGTGGCGGGGTCCCATAGGATGGCGCGGAGGGGAGGGAGGGGCGAGGAACGTTCGTGATGGAGGGGGCGGGAGGGGGCCCCGGTTATATTGCTGAATTGAGGAAGGCGGTGTTACAAAGCGCCCCGTAAATCCGCGCCAGCTTCGACACTCGACATTCCCTCCGTTTTATTTCGTCCTCGGCGCGACGCGGGATACGTCGAGGCATTAAAAATAATAGCAGGGACTCAAGCAGGGATTCCGCGGGGCCCCGCTCCGGAGGAATGTCGCTGGCCCGAATTTTGCGTGGTGCCTTCGCATGTGCACCCGAGCGAGGGGAGCCCGCCGATCTCGAATTGAAGACAAAGATGACAATTAAAAAGTATCGGGCTCCCGTTCATCGGCCGCAGTTTGTCACCCGATGAGCTCGCGTCTCTTCACTCGTTAAGCCCCACTACGATTACACGATTTCGTTCGTTGTTCCTGTTGTAGGAATAGATTTAGAGGTCCGCTCGACGTTTTTGTCCTTCTTGTTTCTGAAAGAATTTGCGTACGAAATAATCGATGTACATGTATTGTGGATCCAAGAAATTTCCGACATACAAACTGTGATAATTTCGTAAAAAAGAATCGCACGAAAATCAATTTCAAGTCTCCGGAAACTTTCAGAAATCATTTTCGTGACTGAAACTATACCACAGATTTAAAGATTGAAGCTTCTTCTTTGCAACAACGCTTTAAAAATTGACGCGCGATTTAGTCTAGTAGTTTTATCGAGCCTCGAATGAGAGGTCTGTTGCCAACTCGTTCCTCATCTGCCTCTGAACTTGATCCTCATTTTTATTTCGTAAACCAGTGACAAATGTGATACATCAATTTCGAAGGCGTCGTTGTAAAAAGAAGGCTTTAATCTTCGATTCTATGATAGTTCCATTTACGAGAAAAATTGTCGAAAGTTTTTGGAGACGTAAAAATAGAAAAAGATGATGGAGGAAAGAATTATGACCTTATTTTTTATGTGGATTACCGACGCACCCGCAAGATCGCGTCGAATCGATCTTTTTTTATTGTCCTCAGTATCAAATAGAGTTCTAAACAACAGTTTGCCGATATTAGTTCCCGTGCAAAATTTTGTGTACTCGTTGCGTGGAAGAATTTTGAACAAGAAGCAAATTTTGGGAGCTTGTCGACGAAGATTTTCGAGACAGGCGATCGAGATCTCGGCAGGATGGTTCGCGACGAAAAGGTTGTTCGGAGCAGCTGTATATGCCCGTTACCCGGTTTTTCCGCGAATGATCGGCCAGATGGGTTTGTATAAGGTAATCGCACAGATATGATAGAAACCCGGAGAAACGTGGCTGTCGCAACGCGTCGCTCGCGAAGGCATCAGCAACAAGGGCAGCCGCGGTTTTTCGCCAAACATGGAATTGGAGCACGCGCCATATGAGCGACGTTTATGGATTACAAAATTGCAGGTCGAGCCTAACCAGATTTGAAACCGCTTCTACATAAGCGCACAGACCCCGCGAGCTCTGAAAAGAAAAAGAAACGGACCCGGCCAGGTCGCTACTGGCAACTCTTACCGCGCCGCAGCTCAGCCCGTCGCACTCCAGGAATCCAGAAGTGTAATGACACGAGTAATTGGGCCTTAGAAACGGAATCCCCAGCCGTGGTTTTTGCCGTGGCGCGGCCCTTTTGCTAACAATAAACCGTACATTCCGCAGTTAGCCGTGGATCCGGGAAAAATGCTACGTCATATTTCTCCTTTCGCGATCCACCTATCTGAATCGCGATCGACAATCTTCTTATTGTTCGCGTCAGAAGTCGTCTGGTGAACGATCCATTGAAAGCCTATTAATAGACCTTTTACCCTCGGATCGTTCTCAACTATAAGAGACTGTCGTAATGGTTGGACACATTTCGTTTTTTAACTATAAAATTTCATAGGATGAGAATTGTGCAAAGAAATTTATACCGTTGAAAAGGTATAGTTGCCAGCTACGTTTTCGCTGCAGAAATTATAATGATAGCGTTAACGGATAAAAAGTTATAGCCAACTTTCTGAAGACAATGTTTTCGGCTAAACAAAAATCTCAGTTTAAAAGCAGTTTATTGAGTATTAATTTCTTAGATCATGATTTCACACGAATAAAAACATTGTTCACTCGACAATAATTCAGAATGTTTATTTGTGAAATAACTTGCAGGCATATTAGCGCATTTCAAGTGCACAGGTCTCTTGCAGGTGTTGCATTCGATGGAATTCGAGCGACCCAACTTCTTTGGCACGTTCTTCATACAAACAATACAAAAACCTATATCTTCTGAACTAGATGAGTACGAAAAATCAGATGAAAATCCTCTATTATATCCTCTACTGTATTATTATTCCAGATCTCTATGCAAAATATTATAGAAATTATGTGGATCGATTGCAAGATGCAGGAGCTAAATTAAAATATCTGTCTTCTAACAATAAAATTGTAGTACGTCCAAAAATATTACATATAGATAATCTTAAATTCGTCCAATGATTTTGCTGTCTCAAATTCTCTGTAGCTGCAATTTAGTATAAATGTTTGGTGAGTGCAGAGAATTGTATATTCCCGCAGCAAAATTCAATAGATGGTCAGACGAATAGGAGATGCATTCAACAAACTCATGCGAGGTAGACCCAAGCCAGCCATTCATGTGCAAATATTCCTGTTAATGTCACCGCATAGACAAGTCCATTGGCAGTACACATGTACGTGCCTGGAAGTTAACACACTATTCAAAAGCATGGAAGCTGCTAAATCAAATCTTGGAAATAATGTCGCAAGTTTTTTAATTAACTAAATTTTTTAACTAAATTTTAATTGACTAGTCACAAAATCCACTCTCAAGTCATATCCTGCGAATCACAAAATCCACAAAACGATTAAAATAATTATTATGGACCGAAGCAAACGTCTTTTCAACTTGAAATTTAATTATATTTTATGTCTCAACATTTTGAACAACTTTTGTAAAAAAGTTCTAGCTTTCCTAGATCCCATAGGAAAGAAAATACCGCAGTAAAACGTACACCCGCAGTAATAGATACATTTACCCTACTTTACAAATTGGAGGTCGAAAGTAAGAAGTCACGCGCATTTCCTTAGATCTAATTGACACCAGAACGGCGATACATGTATTCCTCATAAATCGGTGTAAATGAATCACGCTTACATTCTATTGGATATCATAATCGCGCGTATAATACATATTCTGCGAATCGCTGCATTATTCAAGGAACGGTTAATATCGCGGATGAATTCTTCACTCGGTTACCTTTGGAGCTCGGTTAGAGTCCGGTCAGCTTCGCATAAATCCTGCGCACGGTTATTTGAAACTATTAGATGTTTAGTCGTTAAAAAGATCGCCGGGACGATTAAAGCCTAACGTTCGAATGGCTCGGCAATACGAAGATATCCCCGGCACGGCGGTATCTTATCCTTGTTCTCGATGAAATAGTTACGCGTGTGTATTTATCGGAGGCGCGCGTGCATCGAAATCCATAAATCTCCCGTATTTTCCCATAAATTATGGAAATGCCAGCAGCATGATGATAAATCAACGCGACCGGCCGCATTAAAAATCACAATGCACGGGAACGCGTCGCGTTACACCTGTAAATCAAACCGCGTCTATTTATGCAACCGATCTCCGCGGTACAATCGAATCGATTGCGTTCTTTAAGGTCATACTCCGCGGCGATATGAGCTTCATATGAGCCGAGGTCTCGGCACATGACCGATCAGTCCTCCAGGAAAATGTTTTATTATTAACATACGCGGCACAAAACCATGGAACACTTCAGAAAATTAATAAAAAGGGTATTCTACTAAACATTTATTTCTTCCCTTATTTCTAATGTTACTGTTTACATCATATTACACTTTACATAGTTCCAGTCCTTCATCCTTAAAGCTACCTTTCTTCAAAACACTTCAATAATAAATGATAATTAGACTGCGTTTATGCATTTATAACAAAAATGGGTGGCTGTAATTTAAAACAGTAAAAACATTAGAAGAATTTGAACATACTATGATATTATTATTTTCAATCGACTAAACATAATGAAAGAGAGAAGATCAATTTCTATCTCACTCTCCAGTTTGTTGCAATCCAGGTAAACAGTTTTTATTTTGCGTAAAAATCCGCAGTCTATAGTGATAATACGTTCTTGTAGCTGCCATAAATTTAGACTCGCCGGAGAAGATCATCTTTGTTCAAGACTATGTCGGATGTTGTAGAAAATATTTTTTTCTTTCATTCAGAATTATCAACGAATTCTTCATAAATGCGCCATTATTTTGTCTCGCCGATATTTTATCATTTCTGTATGTATTTAATAAATAAGACTTTTTCTTTCAATTTTATCATACTGATAGGTTTTTTGCAATTAAAGTATACATACCACTAAAAAGTATGACTTCATGTGCAACTTACGAAAACCTTAAACGGATCAGGTGTGTTATCTTTTTGTCGCGGGGGGTATCTAGTAGTCAGAGTTGGGAAAAAATTTTTGCACTTCTTGGCTATGTAGTAGTGTGGTGAGATAACAAGAAGGTCCCTGTTACCCTCTCTCATGCCAGCGTCGGACGCGTGTACGACAGGGACGAAGCCCGTCACGTGACCGGGGGAAGCGTGGGGAATAGCGTCGTAGAAGGGGAAGGTAGAGTGGGGACACAAGTCTTGTCCCGGGGACTTTCTTATCATCTCACCACAGTACAAGTGATTTATTATTTTATTAATAATTAATTATTTTCAACTCATTTATTTGTGGTAGGTATACATAAAATTCGCAGTATAATGATAATTGATTGAACAATTAATTCAATCAATTTTCATTGAATCAGTAACGAAACGATTTTAAATATTTTTCTGCAGTTTTATAATTTCGAAGATGGCCCATTTTAGATGTTTTTCATGAGTATTTATTGAATATATTTGACTCCAGTATATATTATAGTAAAAATTGCACAAAATATAGATAAATTTAATGTTGTTATTTTTGTAACACTGTACACATCAGTCACTTTTGATGGTCGGTAGGTTTAGTATTAAAAATCGATAGAGCACTATGAATGAACTGTAAAGAGGAAATAATAGTGGAATGGATTACACCACAGGATTGAGTGTTAATATTGAGTGATGGTTGCGAATCGAAAACGTTCGCAGAATCTTTTTTAGCAGCGCAGTGGCTTTTAATCACCGCGGCAGCTCTCATGCATTTTCTCATATCCGGCCACGGGAAGGGCGAGATGCTTAAAAATGCACTTAAGACTGGGTTTGGATGCAGCCTGACGTGCAGTCTGGACGAGGGCGTCGTAAGAGGGAAGTTAGTCCTTAATTTATTCGTCCACTCGGGCTGACCGGTGGCTGATGCAACGGCAATGCAATTATTATTAGCTTATTATTATATAATTGGCGGACTGCAGTTAATGAGGCCTCTTGAGACAGCTAGGCTGCTGCGGACCGACTCGAACTGAAGAATCATCCGTTTATTTACCGATGCGATGCATTAATTGAGACCGGTGTCTAGTCGGGATTGCAACCACCGATGCAATGCGTTCGGGCTCTGCAATACTCTGCATTCGTGCCAAAGATACTTTGCTCGATCGGAGAGGATCAATTAGAGTTTTACGGATGGTTCCGTGGAATTGAGCAAACATTACTGCTCGGAGTACTTACTGTGTTCACCGTACGTTTACAATCGGTCGTCAAGTGTCTGAAACGCTCATTTGTTCTAGTCTATCAGATCCGGCGAGCTCTCATTGTCTCTGTAATCGATGTTTCACCATTTATTGTGCTACGATGTTTTATGCAGCTTAACCCCTTCACGTATGAATTAAGTGGAAACTCTATGTTATCGAAGATTCCATTTATTATTTAACTCGCCGTTTGTGTCAGCTTAACAGTTAACACAATCACAAGTGTGCTTTCTTAGTTTTGTACATTTAAGTTAATACAGTGTTCTCATGTACACTTATTAGTTTAAAGCACTATTTGAATATAAATTCCATTCACAAAATTGTAAATTGTTTAGAAGCAAATTATTAAACCTTCTAAAACTAAACGAGGTATAATTGTCAATTTTGACAGTTTGTCTACCGAGGACAATTCATCAGCTTTTTGAGAATTGAAGATCACCATTGAGGGCTTCTTAACCAATTTTATAACGCCAATAGCAATTTTGTTCGTACACCAACAGATTATTTTAAACAAAATATTTTAATCATTTCTTTCGAGGTTGTTATTTAGAAATTATTGAATCTTTTTCCGATGTCCGATCTTTTTCAAGCTGAACGACATACAACAATCATTTTTAATTGGGGATGAAATCGAGAATGGATATACTGTCAATAGACTGTGGATATTTATGAAAAATCAAAATTGTGTTATTTATTGCCAGATGGAAAATTACAATAATGCAATATTTTTAAATTCTTTAAATGTTTTTACCGTTCTGCGTTTGATCTGCACATTAAGGAGCCCTCAATGGTAAAATTGGTAACATGTGTGACAAAATATTTTTAAATTCTTTAAATGTTTTTATCGTTTTGCATTTGATCTACATGTACATTTATGTCATAACTGCACAAAATAATCCACGGTCGAATCACCGATGGAGGGGTTCTTGATCAATTTTTCAATGACAACAGCCATTTCGTTCAACATCAAGCAAGCGACGACTTTTATTTATCGAAAGAACGACAGAAACTTATTCAAGCACGCGATGAATGCACTATTAGTAGGGGAATAAAATGGAGATCGGGAATGACAGAGGATCGGACTCAGAAATAGACTTGGAATAGATCGTACTATGAGTCAGTGAGAAGAGCTGTTCGCGTGTGCGCGACAAAGGTTTCCGTTCTTCGAAAGTTAAATATCAACAATTATTGCTGAGCCACCGCCTCCGCACCGACGAACCTCGCACCGAGGAACGAAACTTTCAACGTGGCCGCAGCCCACATTGCGAATTCCATTCGGCTAGGTGATTTACACAGCCGCGTTTGTCAATAGCATTTTCCATTAGCAATTCATGCGGCATCGGACGCGTTTATCGGCTTCATAAACTATGACGGAAAACACATTTATCATCGCATCGTTGATTTCGTAATGGTTAGTCGAACGTCGCCGACAACGTCTTTGAGCGTTTATGCGTTTTCTGTCCCTCCGCCGAGACGCGCTTGCCGTCTTCTCAATCAGTTGATTATTAACTTTTACGCGTATCTAGTATTTATTCGTGGGAAAATTGCATCGTTGTTCATAATTATTTACATTCATGCGTGGAAAACGCGTTCCCCTTCCGTTGCATATTTCAACAAATTATTATTTCACACAATCTTGTGCAAATATGTATAACGTTAACGAAGTCTACGCCTTCTGTTTTTATTATTAATGATTTATGTATTGAATTTTTAATTCTGTCTCACTTCTTCAAACTATTTTATCATATGTAAATACTGTTGCTTTTTTCAATATTTTTGATCATTACCAACACAATCTGTTAATAAAAATAACAAGTCACGATCATTCTGATGTTGACAAGACAAAAAATTGTCTGTGTTAATGTTTCGCATGATTTTTACCTACTTGGATATTCCTTGAATGTTGAAAACAAATCGTCTAAAAGTTTAATACGAAAATAAAACTGTTTTTATAAAGGTAAGCAAACAACTTGTCCGAGGATCATATTTTTCGAGATTGCATGTTATCTCGGTATTTATTCAAACAGGACTGAGCGAGTTCAATTTTATGGCGTCGGATAGCATGAACTTGACCGTGACCTTGAATGCAGAAGTCCATAAATGTATGAAAGAGTCGAGGTAAATAATATGAGAAAGGTATGTTTAACGGACCTTATGATAAGTTAGTGATTCAGGAGTATTAATATCCAAGGCAACTTATATGAATATTTTATTAGTTACAATGCCACGATAATAATCGCACATATTTAAGTTAAAAAATAATGTCTGAGACTGAAATCTTTGGGTATATTACGATGGAAAGGAAATCTATTTGCATCTGAATATTCTCCTAATAATTTTAATGGATTGAAAATAATATAACACACACACACAGTATTTCAAAATTGGTACTTATTTGGTTTCCTGTACAATATTTTTGTCACAATTGTATGAAATCTCGAGTTCATTTATTTTATTCACTTCCAAATTAAACTAACTAACAATTTTTCAGATTTTGAACAATTTTACGAACTACTGTCCTAACTATTAAAACTATAAGCATATGAAAATTGCTCAATATGAATTGAATTGATGTTAACGTTTCTTATACTTGACGAAGAAAATTTTGATTTCTCGTGAAAAGATTCGCAGGCTATTAAAAAGTCTAGAGAACTTGATTTTATTGTATAAGAATCCGCAGTTTAGTCATAAATTTCTGTAGTCCTCGGTCGAAAAAGAGTTTATTTCTTGGCTCGGAACGGTTAAATAATTTTACCAGGATGACGCGCGCGAGATTCTGTTATTTTTAGTGCCTTAAAGGTCGGTTTCCAGAAGCGAGGTTCCCTACTGAAAATTCCATGTATAACAACGGCGAGCTACTTTGTAGAATCGTGGCGCCATTAATTTCCAAGAAATAAAGCTCGCCTCGCGATGATATACCCGGTAATAAATGGCCGTGAAAATTACGCTTCGCGCGAATAGTTTTTCATTCGGCGGGACAGCCGCTCGGATTTTTATTAGCCGGTTATGAGAGTTGACAAAAATAGTCGATCAACGGAAAATAAATTATGGAATTACCGCGCGGGGAACGGTTCTTATCTCGCGCAGCTCCTTTTACAGCGCGCGGTTCTGATTGGACTATCGCGCATTATACGCGGAATTTATTTATTGGTCATTGTGGAAAGAAATACAGTGTTTGATACACTCATCGAGATATGAGCGAATTCGAAAGGAAATAAACAAATCTGATAGTCGTAATGCTCTCCTGATGGCCCGGTGAATCGTGATTCGTAAATTTCGAGGAACTCGAAATTCACATGAGATACTACATCGCACGAATACACCGTTTAGGCGTGTAGCATTAACACATACAGTGAGCCACGAAAGTTATTCGAACGCTCTTCTAAATAGAATAACTTTTTTATCATTGTACTAAACGACCTGATTTTTTATAATCGATTAGAAGCATCGGTTTACGAAATATAAAAAAAATATAAAAATGTATTTCTTAAAACTTTTTTATTTGGGCCCTTAATGAAAATTTAAAATATATGTTTCGTAGACCTATGTTAGTTATACACATACTGAAAATTTTATTGAAATCGGTTGACGCAGGAAAAAACGACACGCATCGAAAAATGTGTTCTGTGGATTTTAAGCAGAAAGTGTTCAAAAGTCGTGTAAAACTACGATTTTCACAATTTTTAGACAGATACTTTACACAAACTTTATGCAGATATTGTGTATGCAACTGGTAAAAGATAAGGAAACGTATAGTATATATTAACCGAAAGTATTCATATTTGTAATTTGTTTTTGCAAGGAATATTCTAATCGACGAGAACATGTAAATATAAATTTGCATAATAATTGCGGAAGAGCTTTTGTTATTGCTATATCGGGACAGGAAAAAATGTGTTCCATAATTTTCCATAGTCTGTTCATATTTTTATACTTTGAAAACGAGTTCCCATCTATGTATTTATGCTTTTGTTTAATTGTACAGTTTTATGCAATACAATAAATGTAGATCGTGTAATTTTTAACAAGTAATTGTTGTATACGATTTATAAACTTGGGGTAAAATATTTTTTCGTGGAAGGTTGTTCTCGAAAAAAAAGCAAGGTTGACTATGTTGAAGATAAATATTTAAATATTTTGGAAACCAGAGGCAGCACAAATTATATATTTTAAATAATAAGCAGTCCAATTAGCAATGCAGATACGTAAAATATGGAAGAGGAAAACTGTTTGTAGTAATACATTAAAAATTCGAATTTATTGCTATTATTTCTGCTGAAAGATCGTACATTTTCATGTGAACTCGTTCATGGAAATATCTTATAGACTGTGGATCTTTATGCAAAATAAAAATACTCTATTGTGGGAAGCCTTGTGGATATCCTTAGATTTTTTATATTTTTCACTGTTTTGTATTTCACCCAGTTAATCTCTTCATAAATGCATGAAACTTTATGCAAAACGTTATTCACACCTTAATATGTAGTCCTTTTACGTTGAAAACAACATAAAAATATCAAGTAACATGTAACATATTTATATTTGATTGTAAACCATGTGGTCGCTCCTATGACCTAGCTGTTAATATGTGACCACATTAAAATAAGCCATAAATAAATAAATAATAAATAACATAAAAATATATCCTCAGTTAATTTCTTCACAAACGGAAAAATAAACTTACACAAAAGAAATAATTTAGTATTTCGTAATTGCGGGACCCGATAATCCCGTTTATAAAAAGCAGAAAATTAGAACAGCTGTTGATGAAATCAGTTTCACGAACTTCGTGCATGTTCAAAGCAATAATTAGAGTCTATGTATAGACGGATGTCGTTTGAATGAAGATTAGTAAATAGTTCTCCGAGTAAGTATCGTTACAGCGTACGTTAATTTATGAGCGTGTCATGTGAAATGGTTTTATTATTCATGCGTAACGTTTGTATTTATGACCGCGGAAGGGTTAATATATTCCGTATGTATTTTGTATAGAAATGAATCGAATGTAATCATAATGTTCCCACCGCTCTTTGCACCAGTACATACCAGTATGCATTAATTAGGAGTTTAGTATGAACGCGAGTGAGTGGTATACCCCGGGACGATTGATTTGCGAACCCATTCAAAGCCATGAAGTCATATGAGCAACGGTGTCGATAGAAGAAAATGACATAAACGACAGGGCGATCGGCTACCAGTCGAGCCCGCCGCTTTAACGGTACACCTTTATGCTAATTCACTCATATCGACGTTTAATATCGACTATTTACGACTGTCCGGTGTATGACTTATGGCCGCTCATTGCTTTCACCTGGCTGATACGTCGATAAACGGCGGTAACTGGTTTGCGAAATACCTGTATTATGCCAATTAAATTCCATACTTGGCGAAATCTTTATCCAATTACAAACAATTCGAATGGGGGATACCGTTTTAACCTCTGGAACGTGATAATGTAATGAATAATGAAAACAGAACAGTTGAACATTTTTAATTGGTCAGAGGGCTTGCACGAACACTATCTTCGCGATACATCAATCCATAAATTTATGTTATACTTATATAAGAAAATGTAAATATCCGGGCATTCGTGTCCTGGCCTTAATTAACTAATAAATCTTTGTTAATTGATTGGCCCCGTCGAGATAGTAAACGCATTTCTTTGTCGAACTACTGAAATTCGAATAAAATAAAAATTGGTTTATCTCGTTGCTACTATAGAGGTTCGATGCAATTCAACTTTTTGTTTCGTCATACTGAGTTTCACGGTAATTCCATATTTATGGAATACGGGAGACAGCGAATATCAATAAACATTACTGACATTTTTCATTTCATTGTTCAATGTTGTCATAAATTCTTCCTTGTTCCTCGTTTGTTAGAATAGGTAACGTATGAAAATGAGTATACAAAGGCGACATGTACGTAATTTTTGTAAAATTATTAAACGAATGCTTCTAATTGCTAAAGAAAAGTCGGGTCGTTCGGTTCTATTTTAAAATAGGTTTGAAGGGCGTTCGAACAATTTCATTAGCAACTGGGCATGTATAATAAATAAATAAAAGTCAGAGTGGTTGCATTCTCTACTAGTCAAGAGTTGCCACTCAATTAGGGCATATGAAACGAGTCGGAATGCATAATAAAGTGCTGATAGTATCAGCTGGTAAACAAATCAAGTTTTCTGCAGACTGCTTCGGAGAAATATGAATTAATTTAAATATTAATATCCTCATACAGCGAGGAATTGAATTTAACTGCGATCGAATGCTTTCCGCTACAGGTTGCAGTATTTCTTGATCACTTCGTAATACTTACATTGGAAAATTTCATATGAAACAATAAGGGACTGTCGTAAAAGTTGGAACACGCTTTGGTTTTTAGTTATAAAATTCTTATAGGATGGGAATGACGTGAAATCATTTATACCGTTGGAAAGGCATAGTCGCCAGTTATATTTTTGCTGCAGAAAGTATAACGATAGCGTTAACGGATAAAATATTATATCCAATTATCTGAAGACAATGTTTTCGGCAAAAAATGTTGCCGTGTCAGTTGGGACGCCGCAAAAACTCTGAAAAGTAAGTGTTGAAATGAAATCGGACCGCCTTATATTCAATGTGTATTGAGTATTTATTTCTTAGATCATGATTTATTATCATGATCATTAGACTCTGGATTTTACGTATTTATAACAAAAATGAGCAAGTGCATTTTAAAACAGTGAAAAATATTAAAATACTTTAAGAGTATTAAGGTCTTACTTCCCCCAAATTAAAATTATTACTGAGGAATATAAATTTACATATTAATTAATTATTTATTTATTGATGCCATAAACCTAGTTTGGTTTATATAGCATACATAGAAATAATACTTTACAAAAAATTATAAATTTACATATATTTAGCTCCTGTGTCTTGCAAATTGATGCACAAACTTTTTATTTTGCTTAAACATCCGGAGTCTAGTGATCATTGACACAACAAAAACATTAACTAATAATAAACACAATAAAACTTTTTATGACATATTCGTAGCCTTTGCTTGGCACAGCTACACTGAACACGACTCGTTGCTTCTAACGCTCACGAAAAGTATGTTTATAAACAGAAATGAAGTGGACAACCATGACATTGGTGTTTCCAGTGGGTTAATATGGAGAAAAAGCACTGTCCCAACCTTTACGACGGTCCCTTATAATTTTAACGGATGAGCTTTCTCCAGCTCCTGGCGACTCCGGCCCATAGACTCGAAATAATAAAAATATAGCGCGACACTATCCTGTGTAGGATGCAACGGTTCCGGGGGAATCGCCACGTTGCGCCGAGGATAATGGCAGACGGGTAGCGCGCGCTTATTTTTAAGCATTCTGCAGCTTTGCCCCGAGACGACCTAGCCAAAACTTTTCCAATTTAAAGTTTCTTTGCGAACCGACTTTCGCGCAGCAGCAACCCGACCGGGGGTGTCTTTATTGCGCTCGACAACGTTGCCCTCGCTTCGGCCACTCGAGGGGGTACATCACCGGCCCCTGGCCCCCTTTCCACCCCCGCAACGCCCCCTTCGACCCCCCCTCCACTGCCAACGGAATTTCAGCTTTCGTAAACACACGTCCTATCGACGTTTTTCTTTCCCGACTCTTTTCACCGGCCATCGTTACTGTCAACAGGTAAACCCCCAAACTCTCGTTTGCACCCCCCGAGTATTAATTAACTTTCGCGAAACTTGGCTAGCCGGGAAGAGGCTGAATCTCTTTCTAAAACGCTATTCCGTGCTTCTCGCTGACTCTTGCTGTTTGCTTCATTGCATTCCGTGGTCCAAGGGACCATCATCTTGGGCGGCCATTTTGGGGTCTGTTTTAGGTTTGAACATCATCGAAATAAATAGAAGTTTAACCATTAACATTAGACTTACTGTCAAAATGACGGGTTCTATATTTAAGTTGCGATTATTGCGATTGTAAAGATGCATTCATAAGGATTTATTTAATTAGAGCAGGGGTGATCGGGGTCGGAAGCAACACATTTGTTGCAAACATTATTTAACCACGGTGTTTTCGATTAGCAACAACTAATGTTTGAGATATTCACAAAAATGGAGACCGAAGAAAGTGTTACGACCGTCTCCTACCCTCGGGAAGTTATCATTTGAAATCGTCAAGTATTGTTTTATTTAAATAGCCAAGTGTAGGATATGACAAATCAATTTATTATAATTATACTACTAATTCTAATCTCCATATGTTGTTATTTGGTCTAGGGAGGTCCTGATCTCATACTAATAATTTTATTTTAAATAATATTTTAATTTTTCTTTCATTTCCACTTAACACGAATATTGTATTCTTGTTGTCTCAAATAAAATTTAGATAATTCCTCGTTTCTTCATTTCTCTACATGCTAAATACTAATGGACTACTATTTATTGGCTTGTGTATTAAATTCCCTCGTTTTCTGTATTTTATTATTTTCCTGCAATTTTGTGTTTTGCTAGGTAAAGTATATATTATGCATTCGCAAGTCCTTTTCTTGCTCTGCAAACCTATCTACTTCAATTTTTCGAATTAATTAATTTTAATAAATTTTCAGGCTTTTCCAATGGAAGTTCCAGGAGGCAGAAAAATTCGTTTTCGACATCTGCTCGACATCTCACTCAAGTTGCGTGGCACCCAAAATCCGAGTTTTTGAGTCAAGCCCATGGAGCGGAGATGGTTAGCGATGGTAAGTGATAGACCATGATTGATTAAAATTAATTAATTCGAAAAAATGAAGCAGATGGGTTTGTAGAGAAAGAAAAAGACTTGCCAATGCATACAAAATTGCGGGAATTTATTACGCAACTTAATAAAAAACAGCTCGTGAGCCAGCAAGGTAGAAAAGTCAATCGTCCATTGACGCATTTCCTGCGGAAGTTTCGCGAAAAACTGATTCCCCCCTTGTTCCCGTTGCAAACACGGCTTAATGGTCGGTGGTTAAGCTTTTCTGGTAATTAAGTGCGGCTTATGTCGGCAGCGCGAGGGTGGCTGCGGTAACCTTAGAGGTTAATAACTCAGGGGAGGCCCGAATATGATATTGTTATGGGGTCTGTCGGCTGTATGAGAGGGGTGCGAAGTACCAGGCACCCGTGAACCCTACACCGGCTGATTAGGCTCGTGCCAGGCGTTATTAATCCGCTAACTCACCCCCACCTGAGCCTTAACGAGTAGAGCCACGGTACACTTTGCACGTGGCACATCGGCTCTCACGTGACTCGAAGCATTCCACCTTGCAAGGGGTAGGATCTTCTTAGCAGAGGGGACTAAAGGTAACATAATAGAAAGAGGTGTCGTTTGGGGATCCCACGTAATTCGAAAATATCGTTTAACAATTCATCAGTGAGCCAGCGGTGCTCATTCTACTTGGGTGTCTGTAAACGTCACTATTCAAAATGAAATTATTATATTAACGCATGAACAAGTTGCTGCATACGAAATGTCTGATTTCGGACATTGACGTTAAACAAACATAACTTTGTCCTAAATAAATCTTGTTCGCGACAGCAAGCACCATTACTAGACAGCGGATCTTCATGGATTTATGAAGAAATTGGTTGGGCGAAATATCAAAATTTTTGGGATATCATAATGTTCTTTTTAAAGTAAAAAAATCATCACGGTATGAAATCAATTTTTATTTTATTCCTACTTCCCGCAATTAATGTAGATCATTTTTATCTTGCATAAAGATCCGCAGTCTAACCGTTACAATTAACATAGTCTGTCAACAAGTTTCTTGATTGCATTTTCCATCATCGACGAATTACCACCAGTGTCGTCAATTTGTTTGTTTTTCAACTCATATAAAAAGCATACACGGCAGTCGCATTGATTGATATAGAAATAACCTTTATTTAAAAGTAAAATTAGATATTTAAATAAAAACTGAAGATACAATTAAAATGGTATATAATACACTTGCAGGTTAAAGTAATTGTTGATCGAAACGTTTCATAATATATACATTTATGAAGAAATTGGCTGGGTGAAATATAATACAGTGAAAAATTAGGAGAATCTAAAAATAGTGTTATGTTGTTTTCCGGTGGAAAAGACTGTTAGGGGATGAAATTAATTTTTATTTAATTCTTGCTGCCCACAAGAATAATTGTTACTTTTTTGCAAAATAAATTGGTAAATCTTGATTTCTTCAAGAAATGCAATTGTGTTGTGTATATTTTCCACGGGGGACATTAATGATGAGTAGACTTAAGAGTGTGATTTAAAACAGTAAAAACATTGGAAGAATTTAAAAACACTGATGTTATTTTCAACCTATTGAACTATATTAACATAGAAAATAAATTTCTATTTCACCCCAGTTTGTTGCAATCCAGATAGACAATTTTTATTTTGCTTGAACAACTTGCCCCACAACAGGGCAAAAAGTTCCGCTTCGTCCATCAACAAATAAGTGAAAGACTATAAAAATTAAGGTTTGAATTTTAAAATATTCTCGTTGAACATCAGAATATCTATACTTTCTCTACGTCACTTTATGTGTTTCTTCGAAATCGGTACTTGTGTCTCGGGTCTCCCCTAAACGGACAAAGAACAAAGGAAAAATATCAATCGGAGCCATTCGATTGAACGCGAGTCCCGACGTCCGAAGATCGCGAACAAAACTTCGAAATCTGCAGATTGCAGAGGGTTGGTCCGCCCCCTCTGCGCGATCTGATCGTTGCCCCCAATGCTAATCTAACGTGACCCCGCGCGTCTAATCCGAATACCGTTCGTCTAGGAGAGATTGACAGTTTAAAATATGTATAATGGTGCCGTGGAGGGTGTTCTTGGAACGGGCGGAGGTGGAAGGTCCGGATTAAATTGGACGCTGCGAATTAATCGGCTTCTGTTTGAGTGAAATTGGGCAAGCGCTGTTAGGAAACGTGAGCATCGACACGGGCCATTGTGCCCCTCGTGCATCCCCTACCCCCTTTAAATCATATACGCGCCACCCCTTGCAACCTGCTGCTCCTATTAATCGGCCGGTAATCGCGTATTCACGTGAATGGTCCCGGGGATCGTTGAAAGGAACGAAGGAGGTATTGTATCTTTGTTCTGTTCAGTTCTTTTGTGTCGTCCGATGCTTTGGCCCGGAGAGTTGCGTCAGTCCAGGATAGCAGTTTGCTAGGGCGGACTTCGAGTTTAGAGTGATGTTCAATTCGTTTCCTGACGGATTCTTTCTGCTCAAGCGAAGATCAATTTGTCTTATTGATATGGATGAGGACGGGCCCCGGTAACGGGTAACGCTCAATTATTTCCAAACTTTTTATTGCCCTCTCTTTCCATATTCTTGGTCCAAATGACCGGTTTTACATTTTTTCTTCTAATTATTGAAGTTGCAAGGAGATGATTCCATTAGAAATTATTAAATAACATTCTTCATTCGTGCACGTTTTGTTAATGACAAGAAATTTAAATAAATTCAGTCCTATTATTTTCATAAAAAAATGTACACCAGTCGCGCTTGTTTGTGCTTGCTGGAATACATTAATTTTTCAAATTATGTATTATGTCCCGCACATAGTGTGTGTCTCATAATGTTTCGATTGTATGATTGGGATTACACTGATACCGCGGATTTTACGCATTTGTGACAAAAATTGGTGGATGTAATTTAAAACAGTAAACATATCAAGACGATTTAAGGACATCTATATGTTATTTTCAATTTATTGCAATTGTTACAGGCAGGAAGAAATTTTTATGTGGTTCTCGCATTTTTTGTAAGTGACGAGGAAAATTTTTTTGTGGACCTATGTTTTCACTAGTTGTACAAGAATTTCAAAAAATGTATTTCCTTGAACGTGTTATCATCCTAGGGCCTTTCTAAAATGTATAAATTTACTCAGCTTCTTTCAAGTATATTACATAAAACTAAAAAATCCAAATGTTCTAAGGAAGTACAGTAGCGAAAGTTAGTGTATAGAAATTTCGTGGGGGACATGACAGACCCCAGTATACCAGTATACTCCCTTTAATGTTTGTGATTTCACCCACCAATCTCGTACATGCATCAAATCCGCAGTGTATGTAATAATCTCTCACACATGCACACGCACGGACACGGCAGCGATCCAATTCGTCGCACAAATCAGCAAGTTCTTCTCGACGGGACAGTTCTCCGGCGAGATAAGGAATAATTCCCGAACACCTCGGTCGCAAATAGACGGTTGTCACTTAATCCCCATTACGCGAGAGCCGGTGGCGCATAAACAACCCCGACAGGTAAAACTGAGCGAGGTTCACGCGCTCGTCAGCTCGTCATGCCTGTATATTTCTGACCCACACCCCCTTCGCCTCTCGGTTCTGGTGGACACGCTAAAGCACCCATTCAGTTTTTTTCAATTTCAAGAACGTGGGTGTGTGCCACCGTCTTCCGACCACGAGAGATCGAAGATACATCCCTAATGTTTATGCAATGCCGGTGCCGTGCGGAATTTTTCGCGAGGAATTGCTGCGCGATACGGAATCGCGTGTGACGACGTACGCTGGCCAATAACGCATAACTCCGACAGATCGGATCTGCTTGGAACTGCGGATTCGAGCCTCGGAATGCGAAACTTTCGCGTTGTAACTGCACAAAGGATATTGTTGAAGGGCAAACGACGCGCGACGCGGGCAGACTAATACCACGAAAATGCCCGTGGATTTTGTCCGGCACACGTTTTACTGCTATAGTTCACTCGTTACCCACGCTTCTCCATGACCATGCATCGACATGTCTGCTACCATTATGCATTCGAAACGGTGATCAAAAGTTATGTCATTTGCGGCCACCAGGGTGGCTCTTATTTACTCTTGACGGAATTGTTTTCAACTTTTCTTTTACGGCACCCCCCACGATTGTACCAAATGATTTACAGAAAATCTGTGCAAAGTTTGAGCTCGATCAGATGACGGGAAAACGTGCCCCAAGGCATTTAAAAATTAAATGATCGTAGAATCGTTTTTCTTGAGTATCTTCAAATTATTTACCGTACTTGAAAATATGTCAGACAAAACTTGTAGATCTGGACAGGCTACGTCTTTCATGTCGTATTACTTGTTTCTGTAAAAAACGGATTTTGAAATAATTGTATAGGATTATATATACGGTAAGTCCTCGATAAACGCAAAAAAATATCCCCTCCGCTGATCTCGGCGCGGGTATATCGGTGTGAACCACTACTAATGCGACGCGGAGAGTCGCAGCCGTCCTCACAGTGTAACACCAATATAAAGTCTTTTTTATTATTACTTATTGTTTCATGAAACTTTCACCAATATATTTGTGGCATTTTTCTGATTAAAATAAGACCAAACAGGATATAATTTCAACTGTATTTAGTGGTTTAATTGACGATGAACGTTTCGGGCGCAAGGAAGGACAGTGTATGGGAAAGAAAGAGACGCAGAGAGTCGCAGTCGCTTCGGCCGCGCGTTGTCCTTCTCTACGTTCGGCTCGGCCTTTGAAGCTAAAAAAATAGTGTCCTCTCTACGATAAATGCAAACGAATTCCCCCGAGGCGTTCGCGTTTATAAAAGATTTACTGTATGATTGATACTATATGATTGAATATTTATTTATAAAATAAAATAAAATATAATCTCACAATTTGCATTTTAGATTGTTCATATAGAATAGATTTCGTACAGAATATATGCATACAGTGTGTGGATCTTTATGCAAAATAAAAATTGTAGAAAGTACTTTCTGTAAAATAAAAATTGTAAAAGGTACCGTCTGCAAAATAAAAATTGTAGAAGGTACTTTCCTTCCTTAATAATCTTAATATATCCACATCTATAAATTCTTTTAATCTATCTACCACTTGAAATTGCATTTTTTGCCATAAATGCATAAAATCCGCAGCCTAGTGATATCGACTTGAGAAGTATTAGGGAGAAATCACAATCACAGATTGGCAGTTGTAGGATATGAAACCATATGGAATAAAATGAAACGATGCGGCACGGTATTATATGCCATTTCATCTCCTTTATACGGGAACATCCCATATTGGAACTTCTTCTTCCCAAATATAATAAATCTCGATATCGGGAGGGAATGTTGGGGCAACAATTTAATCATTTCAGAGCATGGAAAAATGTTGCTCACATTTACGAACGAGTATATTTGCAGTGGATATTTTTAGTTTGACGAAGAGACATTTCAATATTTTTATTAACTTTAAAATAATGTACCAACATTCTTAAATTATTCTGATATCCGCGAAGTTTTGTTTCGCATACATCCGCTTTATTCGTGACTGAATAAAATGCACAGTCTACTAATAAATTTTATCAATAAAATATTATTTATAGAACATAAGTTATACTTATTTGTATTTATACACCTATATATATTTATTCTTTCCTTAATAGAAAAGGAATTTGAGAGATTATTTAATGTAAGTAAATGTTTAGAATTTTCTGATTATTTTAAAACAAGCTTCTATGCAATATTGTCCATCACTTTCGTGGTGTACGCTGAACCGATAAAATATCAAGCAATGGCTTATATTCATTAATGACATTGTTCCTTAAATCCGATCTAGTATTTGAGGTAGGATTTAATAGTTTGAGGCACAAAAAAGAATACAATTCTTTAAATAAATGGAACTAAATATCGGAAAAGTGATTGTTCTGTTGTCCGAACACTTTTGTCGTCCCATTAGTTCGGATACGGGAGGCCCTGTTGCGTACTCAATAATAACTTCCCAAGAAAAAAAGGAAGAAATTCAATTTTGTCTTCCGAAAAATCGACTTCCGGTACGCATGATCGCCCACGCGCGGGACAACACAAGAAAACGGAGACGAGGAGGAAGAAAAAATTCCACTCACATTTTCGCAGCAGATTCCCAGCGAACGCAGCGACTGAGGATCGAATAGCCGAGGAATATTCATGAGGCCAGGGGCTGGTAACCCCTGTGAGGCATCGCGGCCAATCTTATGGAAACTGCTGACAGCGCCTCTACTTTGCAGACCAGTTTACAACCCTCGCCGTAAATATCAGGGATACCCGTGCATATGTTGCACAGTCAAATTTCCCGGCATCCCTCCAGTGTCGTAGGTGGAAATTTTATGATTGCTGTTCATCCAATAACCCGAAGGCACTGTGTATTTTTTTTGCTCTCCTCCCTGGCGTGTCCCGTGGTGCCGCGCGTTTTTACGTTTCCTCTGGGCTTTCGCAGCCCCATACGGTGTCATTACACACCCCATAAAGCAGCACGCCATCGACCGGGACGCCTCGCCACCAGAAATTCGGAATCATTGACCACTGAAGTTGATATCTGCTCTCTGGCGCTCGATTGGAACCCTCTTCATCTTCCTCCTTTTCGTTTTGTTTCCCTTTTTTTTTGTTATTTTTCTTTTTGTCGTTTGTTAGTTGCCACGGTGGATAAAAGATATTGACGCGCTCTATTTATTTATAATATGTAGACTGCGGATGCAGAACCCAACTATTTTTATACAATTTAATGAAGTACTCAAAAATGTAGATTGTATCACCATGTTACTTTTTTTAATTTGCATTGCAATAGACAGACTGAGTGGGTCAATATTTTTCAATTATTATATATCAAATGTGGAATATAGATTACGAATTGTTTAAATACAAATTTACAATATCTGGATAAATAAATTGCTAAATATTTATTTATGTATTTATCAGATAACAAATTTTAATTTTCACGAACAGCAAGTTTCCTAATTACCTGAAAGAGGTATTTATACCGAACTAATATTTTCCAGTTAAATCGAGCGAAATTGTGCGATCTAGTACTTTGTTTCCTATAAACAATTTTTATTCGAACTATTTATAAACGTGTAAATGAGGCTCCATTTAATATTTCTTGGATCTGCATGTTCCATGTTTAGATAAAATCAAATGACGGTGCAAACTATAGTAATTATTTAATATTTATCTCTTCCTCCTTTTCTTGTTTCTGTTCTCGGCATCTCGGTATAATTTGCAAGTAATCATAAATCAATCAGCGATGTTTGTATCCAATTTTCTTGTGGCATAATAAGGCTAGAGTTGCCTTCAGATACATTGCCAGGAAAAATATGTCGAGTGTCGCATTAATATACCAAGAAATGAACGTATATCATGCTTACAAGGTGCATGACGTCAGTAGGTGACCAGACGTACTTACGACATAATAATCGATACCTTTAATTGGCAATGATGAGATTGTTATTATTGAGGACTTTAGAGTTGCTCTTTAATTTAATAAGAATTCAATCTTGTTAAATTATGTTCAACTTATGAAAATTATTGTAAGAACAAATCATTTTTTATTTAACATTCTGCCCCTTCAGAAAATATATTGATATCGATAATGATATGTGATTTGTGATGATGTGACTCTGTGATTTCATTTGTGGTACAAACAAACTTGTTCGTTAACCAATAGGAATTATGGTCCGTACCACAAAAGAAATTGAAAATCTAGGTTGTTTAATATCTTTCAGGACGATCAAAGAACAAGCCAATTAAAGTAAATGCAAAAATAAAAATCGATTTCTTGGAAATGGGAATCCAGAATAATAATACCCTTTAATAAATCGTATATGGTGGTCTAAGTTTAAATTATCTAAATTTTGATAAAAGCAAAGGCTGTCGCCAGGAAAGAAAAAACCGCACGTCGCAATTCTTTGTTCTTTTCTGGAAAAGTCATCGTTCTCCAAGAGAAGGGTCGTCAGGCATTTCACGGAGCTCCGTGACGAACGTGTCGGTCGAACGGGACATCTAGATCCTGCAGCAGACGCGTGCTCTGCCTGGGAGCTCACGGTTTTGTGTTTCTATCTTGGCTCCAGCGTCGTTTCGCAGTCATCTCACCTATTTGCCCTAAGTCACACTGGCTCCGAACTGTTTTCTCATTCCTTTTTGCCGTTAATGCTTGCAGCTGAATGCGTTATGGATTACGACGAAACCCCATTTTCCAAATTCAAAATAATATCAATTTCATTACTTTAATCAGTGATTGCGTAATACATTTATGGAAATTTTCAAAAAATACTGCAGCATCAAATTCGACAGGATTTTGTACAATTTTTATCTATTTTGGACGTGCAAATTACCAAAACGTTTTTTGCAAGTTACCAGAAAATTGAAAAAACGATTCCATTTGGTTCCACTTTTTAAAAATTTGTCTGCAATCAGTGTCCACATAATCAGTGATAACTAGATTGCGAATTTGGAACAAAAATTTCAAGGTAAACTGACGAGCAATTTGTACAATAAAACTAATTTCAATATTAGTATGGTAATTAATGAAATTTAGCTTTGAATCCTGCCTTCATTAAATGTTAAAATTTAATTAAAAGAAATATAAATTTAATATGAATTGAATTATTATTATATATAAAACAACAAAACATAAACTTTAATTTTAATGATTCACACATTTAATACTTAATTATAATTATATCCTACTTAATAATAATATATATCACATTCCCAATTACAGCACAGTAGTATACTCTTATTAATCATTTTAACCACCTCAGTCCCAATTAGTTAGGATAATCGAGGTTCGGTTTTCATTGGAATTGAAATGTCTTGATGCATTCAGTTAAAGAACGTTGTCGTCGATAGGCCTAAACATTTATAGGAAGAATTAATTCAGCAATGTTTTTATATAAACAACGCGAATTCTCATTCAATTTTCTATACTACTTAAAACACACAGGAGCCATGTTGATACTTATTTCTTCTCGTGAAAATAAGTTTACTGTTGTGTCTGATCTACTCGTCATGAACAATACCTATAAATATTTAATACGAAGTTTTCTTCACGCGTTTGGAAGACGAAATACAAAAACATAATAACAACTATTAGTGTTTTTTATATTGTTCGTTGATTTCCCATAACCTATAGAATGTCATACGCTGACTAATACAAAACATTGAACAGAAAAACATAATCACAACTATTAGTGTTTTTCTCCATTTTCTCTTATTTTCCGCAATCTACATATACAGAATGACATACATATATATATGTTGAAGGCTAATGATAGTAATTATGTTTTTGTATTTCATCTTTCGGAAATATGGATGGAGCATTACCTGTTCAAAACAATATTGAAACCATTATATTATATTTCATATTATAAAACAAAGATTGTTTCAATTCTTTTTAACAATTTCATTATTTCTTTTCTTCATATACGTTGTCAATAAATAAAACGATATTGCAGTAGGTATACCGATATGTAATAATTCCCAATCAGTTAACGTACATATTATTTATTTATTCTCTATTGCAGTTATATAACATTAGATGAGTTTTAATTGATTGCCAAGGCTTTTTTCACTCATCGTGTATATATAAAATTAAATTGCATGATTAATAATGTATACAATGAAGAAGGCAATAAAAACATGCTCAAGGAAATATCACTCGATCCCATTACCGCTGGCCGTTTACCATTTTCGCGTGCACCATTTATAAGAGCGCACTATGAAATTATAAGCGATTTCCCAAGTTCAAATCGCGCGCATCGAATAGAATTCTTGACGTCATATGACGCAAAAAACGTTCTGTCATTAGATTGTCAGGCTGATGATGTATAGTACCGTAATGTTATTAATTGGTTGTCCGTAGCTTTATGGACTACATATGTACGTTAGTTCCAGCAAAGTAACGATAGATATGATCGTCAGAATTTTTTTCGTAATATCTCGTCTAATGTGCAGTATATGAAATGAGTATGAGAAATGAAATGAATTTGATTAACGAGTATCTCTAATAAGGCGTAAGAAGGAGGTAATTGAATGAATTAGAAACATGTGACATCAAATTTCTGTAGTGGCAGTCACAGGTTGGTTCAATTAATTATTAACGAGCTTGATAATATCGACGTTCTAAGAAGTTGAAGATCAGTTTTTCCGCACTAAAAATAACGATTACAACAGCTTCAAGATTTTAAATCATTGTCTAACTTCTGTGGGGTTTTGCTGCAAGATATGAACTGTTTTTAAATTATTCAGGTTTTCGAATTCGTGTTCATTTCAGTTAGAAAATTATCAGGGACCCTAACTGTCTGTGATTAGTCTATCTACTAATAAGTAGACAGCTAATTTTAATGCAAAATAAAAATGTTCTGTCTGAATTGCAACAAACTGGAGTGAAATAGAATCTTATTTTCTTTCTTAATATGTTTATAATAAGTTTTCAATTCTTCGGATATTTTCACTGTTTCAAATTGCACCTACTCATTTGTCTCATATAAATGCATATAATCTGCTGTCTACTAATAAGATCGTACGTACGCTTCCAAGTGAAAACAGAAGTAGTTTCCTCATAGCCAGACTTGTTTTCGGTGGCTAATCAAAGTTTCCGCCGGAATTGGAAAATTTTCGTTATTTTCCACTCGTACTTTTTCGAATATGCTTACGTGCGTACATTTAATTGCAGACATTAATCGCATAAATAATTGACCAGGTGAAGAGAATAATTATTCAAAAAACGTTTGAAAGGTCACAGAAACTGAAATAAAAATGAATTGGCACTATTATATTGCAAAAAGTATGTAAATCTCGTTAACCTTTTTTATGTACTTTTCACCCATACCAAGTTTTACAAAATAATAAATGCTTTGCACGAAATTATAACATATTGATATCAAAGATTAGCAACTATTATAATTTCCATATGGCACCAGAAATATGTTCGCATGACTATTTTCTAAATTAATTCACTAAATGTAATAACGTAACTGCAGGTGCACAATAGAAATCACTGAAAAAACTCGATTACCTATGCAACGATTGTATACAACGTTACACAGACAACACTGCCTATTTCTTGAACGTTATCAGTGTCACCAACAGGTTTTTGTTAATTTACCCATCTGTCTACATTGACATAATGTCCGACATAAACCATCGAGTTATGTCATGCTGTAGTGCAATTACAGACAGAACAGCTCATAAAAGTCAAATGTACACTTCTTGCCTAATTAGACATCCATACTGGCATTTCATTGTCAATAAAACGTCATAGAAACGTGCAGTTATATCCTAACATATTTGGAACTATGTATCTTCTGTCATCATAAAATAAAATTACCTGTATACTTCACTGTTGGGCATTAATCGATTAAAATTTTAACCAAGGTTGATTGATTAATGTGTACGATTAAAAAAGGTAATCATTGAAAAATCGACGATTGCTGCAATAAAGAGTCCACTGTTGGGTAATTTGAATAAACCAACAAAAAGCAATTAAAAATCAAATACTGTTTCAAATGTGCTATGAATTTATAGTCAATTAATTTTCACATTGACACAATTTTATACTGGATATGAAACCTTTTTTAAATATTGCAATAAAGAAATAGCAAGCTTCCATTAAAAAGATTTAAAACAGTATATTTTATTGTAATCATCACTAGACTGCATACAAACTGACAAGTTTGTAAAATGCAAGAAGACGAGTATATTAATAAAAATTGATTGCATATTTTATGTTTGCCACCCTGAATTTTCTCATCGATGTAGAATACTTTCCTCTCCTTCGGATTTTTATAAATTAATTCATGAGAATTTGCGTGACGGTCTAATCATCATTATAACACTATTATGATAAAATACAAATTTATTACATTATTATGTAATATACCCTGACTTATTTCACGATGTCGCTAATAACCTGGCACAGTTGACGCGGCATAAAACTATAAATAAAAAAAGATATATTCATAAATACAGGCTTCTCCAAAATCAGCTGTCACGTACTCTACAGGGTATCCCAAAACTCCTTCAACAACCGGAAATGGGAGGTTCCCGAGATCATTTGAAGCAACATTTTCCTTTGCAAAAATCTTATTCGCGGCTTTGTTTAGGAGTTATTAACGAAAAACACAGACCAATCATAGCGCGACCTAGACGCGAGTTGACACAGTCGGCCAATAGACAGTTGGCAGCGCCAGGCCGGCTGTGCCAACTAGCGTCTAGATCGCGCTCTGATTGGTCCGTGTTTTTCGTTAATAACTCCTAAACAAAGCCGCGGATAACATTTTTGCAAAGGAAAATGTCGCTTCAAATATCGTCAGGAACCTCCCATTTCCGGCTGTTGAAAGAATTTTGGGACACCCTGTATAAAGACAGTCTCTGTGTAATAACTTCCGTCTGTTCACAATACTTTATCCATTATATACGATCTCTGGTGACGCCAGCGCGCACGGTAGCCGTCGATGATTTATAAAAGTGAATTATTAGAGAAAAATCTGCCGGACATCGGAATTCCTGATCGACGTGTCCGCTTCCTGATACCGAAGCGATTAACAGCAAGCACGACGCCGCGCCGCGCCGGGCGTCGTCGCGCATTCACTTCCACTCATTGATGGATATCCCGGAGACTCCCAGCGATCATTAATAATTCATCCGTCATCGGTCGCAGCGGTAATGGCAGCGGTAGCCAGCAGCGAGGAACATTCATATCTGCGAATCGATCCCTAAACTCCAGGCCGCGGCTGCGGTCAGCCTTCAGCAGCCTTCTGATTTGCATATAAAGGCATTCCTTTGGCTATCCTTGCCGCGGCCGCGTAACTGTAAGTCCTCGTTGACAGGATCTGCCAACAATCTGGTCTGCATGATTTGCTGTACGAAGTATCCGACTGCTGGGATTCTGTTTGCGTATTGCTACTCGCCGGTGCGCCTCTTATTCATCTTCTTCTTCTTCTTCTTCTTCGGTTTCGCAACCTGACGCTTGATGACCGATTTCTTTCCAACAAACCATTTTTCGGATATCCACAGCCTTGGGACAGTTATCCTTCATTAGCTGAGTCATGGATTAATCATCCTCTTCAGAATCTATTAGGTTGTTGCGTACGAAATGTCCAACTTCAAATGTTATACTGCATTTTGGTCAAGAATTACTGTTACAGCCTGCAGACTTATTAATTGATACACTGGTGGTGAAAATGTTAAGGCACCTCAGGCTTTTTAGTAATGAGCATTCATTTGTACTATACGCACGCAGAAACTTTTATATAATATACTAAAAATTAAATAGCTCGTTCAAACTTTAGGTGTGGACAAAATGACTTCGAATATAAAATAAGAAAAGTATTAGAATTCAACAAAATCACACAATGTTTGACAGTTTTAGTAATCCGTGGACTGCCCTTTACGTTGTACCACTTCAATCATTCTTCTTGGTAAACTTCTATATAGATTTTTAATATCATTTCGATGAATGCTTTCCCAAGCTTCTAAAATTGCTGATTCCAATTCTGATACTGTACTGTACTGTTTTCCACCTTCGTATAAAATTCTTGACAGTCTTCCCCAAACATTCTCGGTAATATTTAGGTCAGGAGACCTAGCAGGCCAATTCAAAACCTTTATATTTTCCGCTTCAAAATTATTTTTTACTGTGCGAGCAGTATGCACAGCTGCACTATCTTTCTGAAATATGTTTTCTGCCAGCAATTCTGCGAGCATATGTTCCAATTTGCTCTTTAATGAAATTTAAGCAGCCAGCACTATTCACATGGCCTTGAATAAATTTTATTCGTCGAATTAATTTGATTTAGACTTTGTGCGGCTCCTATTGTAATGCGTGCTCTATTAAAGACACCTATACTTTCTAGAGACAACTATAATTTCTTATCAAATAATTGTTATTATTTCAATAAATGATGTGGAACCGGTCATTTTGATCTAGGTTTAGAGTTAAGGCTCAACTTTGTACCTCAAAGTTTTATGTAACAGCATTTCTTGATCGAAACGTTTTATAAGAGTCGCATTCTAAAATCGGACATTTCATATGCAACAACTTAATAGCCCGTTTATCGACTACCTGCATCGAAAATGTCGAATGTGTTCGAGATCGTTCTGCAGCCAACGAGTCAACTATAAAAGTCAGCGTCACGAGCGAAAGGGTATACAACCCTCCTAGCCTAGAAGATGGCGGTCGCATTTTGGACGTCGCACCCCCTGCTTATTAACCTGCTTGATTCAGTAAAGCAGCAATCGCTGGTGCTCGTTCATCTGGTCATTGTGATGTCACATGAGCTCGTAAACACGGTTTACGTAATTACGAGAGGCAGGACTAGTGACTCCGGGCCTCCGGTCGACCCGGGATCGGCCTCGTCAACAAGTCGGATGCCATTAACATTCCCCGACCGGTTGGGTTAAGTCAGGTTAGTTACCGGGTTAACCTTACAAAACTGTCGGGTCAGTCCCGGGCGAGGCTGTAGGTCCGGCTGGGCCTAGGGGCCCAGAGGACCTGGGCCAGGGGGCCCCGGGCGTAGAAGCCGCCCATGAATTTCGGCTAATGAGAACATTTCGAGATACGTCAGTTCCAGTATGCTAATGGCCATACAGATGCCGATACAATTTCGAGATGAATCTTTCTCTCCGCCCTCTCTTCGCTCCCATCACCCTTTCCCGGCGTCGCTGTCCGTCGTATATTACCGCTGTCCGCCATATCTCGGCCTAACTATGCAGTTCGTAGATCCCCGGTGCGTGTGCCGTATGCAAATACGAGTGTATTTTATTTAATTAAAATCGAGGCTCCCGTGGACTCCCGTCCCTGAGAACGGTTTCCATGCGGAGGAAACGTGCGTCGTGACCCACGCTGCTTCCGAATGTTCAAGCTTTATGTAAACCAGATACAGCAGAACCTTGATTAATCGGGACGCGATTATCCACGATCTTTGTCATCCAGAGACTTGGTTATCCTGGATCTCGGTTATCCACAGCCTCGAGCCAAGCTGAGTCACTTAACCGAAGGAGGATGCTAAAAAGGGGGCCAAACTTTACGGGGCTCGTTGCCTCACGTCCGAAATAGAGATGAGGTGTTACACTTTCGATACAACAAAGGGTAAGGGACTGTCGTCAAGGTTTGGACGCGTTTTGTTTTCTAACTATAACATTTCATAGGATGAGAATTACGGAAATAAAATACGGTTGGAAAGGTGTAGTTGCCAACGAATTCTCGATGCAGAAAGTACAGTGACTCTCACTAATGTTCGGACACTCTTCAAAAGACGATAACTTTTTTTAGAGAAGTTGGAACAATTGGTTTGCTACGAAACGTGGAAAACTTTTTGACAAAATTTCCACGTTCTCGGAATTGCAGAGAAAATACTGAAAGTTTCATTTTGAAGCTTTTTTTTGTGGGCTTATATGGTAAATTTAGAAAACACGTTTCGTAGATCTGTATCAGTTAAGCATATTCTGGAAATTTCATCAAAATCAGTCGATGTTGCGTTTAGAAATGGTAACAATTGCAATTTTTCACGATTTTCCGCCTCTAACTCTAATAAATCCAAGGATTCTTACATCTTTCAATGTCTGCCGTTCTTTTCCGCATCAACCAATTTTTATGAAACTTTCACGATTCATATAATTCACACAGATCTACAAAACTAATATAGGCCCGCATAAAAAGTTGTAAAACGCAACTTTTAGTATTTCCTCTACGATTCTCACCAGTTGCAATTTTTGGAAAAATTTCTTTTCACGTCGCGTAGTAAACCAATTGCTCTAACTTCTTAAAAAGTTCAGATCGTATAGTCCAATATTTAAAAAGTTATCGGTTTTTTAAGGGCACCCGAATATTTTAATGGCAGTCACGGTATTGCAAGCAGCTAGGAAATGTTTAAATAAGTATAGATCCTGCATTACTAACGGTTTGGATACCATTCCGTGTAATATTTTTATTCTGTTGATCGACAAAGAGTTAATTAAGAAAGAGTAGAACTTTAAAATGATATGCAAACGATCGGACTTTTGCATCAGCCGAATAATTTCTTGTAATAAATAATTACGTAACAAACGATAAATGTAGGAGACGAATCAAAATCTATCCGCTTTCTACTGTTTATTAACCTAGTATTATAGGTTTTCGACAAATACGTTTCACCTCTTTGGGTTTCCGGAAACGGATTGGTCATGGTCCTTTGAATGATATTTGCCTTGCCGACTTTTCTGTGATTTGTTTGGTCTCGGGAAAAATCGGTTGGAGAAAAGGTGACGGACAATGGTCGACCTTGAACAGTGAGTTATTACAATGGATGCTGCGTGTTGAGGTAAAATGTGTTATAAAAAATTCGGCTGACAAAATGTGTTCTCGCAGTATGGGTGCTTTGACGCGCAGACGTTGTAAATTACACGTTCAATTCTAGATCGTAAAACCGGATGCCAGAGACTGCTACCTTTGACGGCAGATTTTAGGGCTGTAATAAATTGCGACTTGTACTGTGTACCCGTTTCGACAATTCTTACGTTGCATTTGCAACATTTTACTACTTAATATTTTGCGACATTTTACATTGGGTGAGGGAGTGACATTAAATTGAGATCGTGATGCGAATAAAATTGTATATAAAGTTTATATTTATCCATTAACAATAGGTAATCTACCAATAATATACAGGGTGTCCCAAAATTACCTTAGTTTAATGAAATGGGAGGTCCCCGAGATCATTTCAAGCGACATTTTCCTTTGCAAAAATGTTATCGGCGGCTTAGTTTAGGAGTCATTAACGAAAACTACAGACCAATCAGAGCGCGACCTAGACGCGAGTTGGCACTGTCGGCCCGGCGCGCCAACTGTTTATTGGCCGACTGTGCCAACTCGCGTCTAGGTCGCGCTCTGATTGGTCCGTGTTTTTCATTAATAACTCCTAAACAAAGCCGCGGATAACATTTTTGCAAAGGAAAATGTCGCTTGAAATGATCTCGGGAACCTCCCATTTCATTAAACTAAGGTAATTTTGGGACACCCTGTAGACGTTGTTAGTTATTCTACAAGATTTTGTTATGTACAGTTCGCTTTCAAATCATCTGAAAGTCGTTTTCCTCTTTCTCTTTTACTTCTTCCATTTTCTGTATTTCATGCTACACGTTCATTATAAAGCGTGTCCCAAAAATCCTGTATATTGAACTCATCCGATTATATTATAAATTGCTAAGACCAACTAACTCCGATATTCGATATTAACCCTTTGCACTCGGATCTATTTTAACTGGAAAATTAAACATTTCTAATTTCTTCCGATCTAGATCCATTTCCTATGATTTTTGAAATTTTATGGATATGAAATTGGTATAATACCTCATTCAATAACTAAATGTTTAGTAATTGATTAGATACCGATATATTTGATAATGTAAACAATATTTTGAATAATGACACAGCAATTTTTAGTGGTGCCTCAGAGGTCCCGAGTGCAAAGGGTTAAAATCAAAATATCTTATAAACTAATAATTTTTCGCCATAAGTGATTTATTACATTCCTGGTGGGAATAACGAGTAGCATCGAGTAGTGCATTAATAAATATACATTCTCATGATCTCTACGCGTCCACATAGAAAATAGATATGTACATCGGACAGTGCGTCCCTTGATAACGTTTAACTTTTGTGAGAAACATTTTTTAAATAGTATCGTCAGTAGTTTTGGAGATACTCCACCGGGTCGATTTGAATGGTAGCTCTTTCGAAATAATCAGCGAATAAACTTTCGAGGGAACAGAAAACAACTTTTATCGATCGTTTTAGAGTCGCAAAAGTGGGGTTGCCCCTCGAAAGAAGGTGTTCAAAACAGAATAATAGAGAGGACGACTAGTGCATAGCTATCAACTCCATCTAAAATCCCGGTCGTAGTCGCTCGTTGGTCGTGTGCAGTGCAAAGGCTTCACGTTGTCCAGCGTCACTCGTAATATCTTCATATCCTCAGTTTATTCTTTCCCCAGGAGGAATTCCGCGAGCTCGTAAAGCATCGCGGCCCCGTAAAACCGATCTTCACAATGCCGAGGCGTAACATCCGCCTTTATCCCGATTTGTAAAGCTGAAGTGTTACGAGCCGCGTACAGAGAAGGATCTGCCAATAAGAACAAAGCGGAGCCGGTCGTAAACTTATGCGAAAGCTGAACTCGAGCCTCTGGACACCCGACTGACTTCCATTGGTGGTTCGTTCGGAAGTGACGTAACCGAGACACAGGCCGCTAATCCACGGCCTCGTAAAAGGCTTCTTCATTTCCCGATTGAAAAATTAATTATACTGAATAAGAGCGAACGGAACGGGCTATAAACTCGATGAAATTTAAATTGAATCGGTGGAATCGATGCTGCGCGCCATCGTCTCCTCTCGGCCCTTCCGCCCTTTCGACATGGTTTCGTTGGTTCCCAAGACGAATACGTCGCCTGGAAAAAAGAAAAATAGCGGAGAGCGAACCGAACCGAACGATTGTGTCCTTTTGTTTTCAAACCGTTCATTTTCTTTCCCGTTCAAAGGAAATCATTCCACGACTGTTCTTCTTTTTTTTCGACATTGTCGAATTTCAAATTGTCGATCGAATTTTTGCTACTTCTAGAGCTGCTTTTATTTAACTTTTAATTTAAATTTTATTTATTTTTATTTATAGTTATATAATTGATGAGAGGTTTTTAAGACCATTCCCTGCTCTATTTATCAATTTTCGAAGGAACTTTTGACAGACACATTAGTCTATTGTTCATTTAATTGTTTCATTTCTACTGTGTGTTTATTTAATTAGTTTGCCAGACACTGAGTCATTGGATGACGATTTTGGTACTCTGGGTCAAAGTAGACCCGGACTCAGTTGTCGGAGAGTTGTCGGTAGTTCGTTATTGTTGCTAGATGAATCAAGAAATTAATTCAATTGCTAATTATCTTCTCTTTTAGCATTGCTTCAGAATAGAATAGAAAATTATTTAACCTTAAAGAAGATAGTGTTGCTTCTGTGCAAGTTTATTATTGCCATTGAAATTTTGCTTGCTCTTAGTTTTGATTTCTGGCTGTCCGGTTGCCAAAATTTTCCCTTTCTTAGTATTGTTTCATAATAGAGTAGAAAATTATTTAAACTATAATATATTTTCCTCTTTCTTAATACTGCTTTATAGTCGCTTAATTGCCGTTAAATTATTTGAGCTTGAAGAGAACAGTTACTTCTGTCTAATTTTATTGTCGGTAGATTAATCAATAAATTACTTCCATTTTCAATCTGATGATCCTCTTTCTTAGCAATGATTTATGATTGTATCTGTGTAAAATTGTTTTTATTATTGGACAACGCATTAAGAAATATACGATTCCATTTAAAAAACAAAGTTGGCGTGTCCACACAGGAAAAAGATATGTACATCGGACAGTGTGTCGATTCAATAATAAACACCATAACCACATGGCATATTCGCAACATCTTTGCACTCTTAGACGCTAAATAAATAAATAGGAAAGATAAATAAAAAGGAATATCGCACGTTCTGATATCACAAAGCTCGTTTCAGGAGATTTGACGAAAGTCGAAAAAGCGGAAGAGCGTCAACGAAATTCCGGGGAGCTTCAATTAATCATCGGGGATTCTAACGTGTGGATTTCGGAGAAACAGGCGCAGCAAAGCTAACAAACAAGAAACACGTTTCGTCAAATGCGCGGTCAAAGTCCGAATAGCTGGGACGCTTGTAAAGTCATATCTGTACTATGTTACACGCGCCGTCTCTTCCGGAAAGAGGAAAGATAAATGACTAGCATCATCCGAAGGGTATAATCTCGAGACACGTGCTCGGTAACGTTATCTCGCACTGTTGTAGAATACCGTCCGCGTTGTCTTTTTGGTGAGATGACTGATGATCGCGCGGCCGGCGCCGCCGCTTTGCTCCTGTCGTGCCGTAATAATCAATTATGGCGGTGTGTTGACACGTCTAATTCCTTGTATAACTGATAGCTAACCGTGCCTCATAACCCCTTCGCCGAGACTAATAATCCCAATGACAGGAACCTTCCGATCTATTTTGACGTCGCGTGCCTCCGGACAGGAGAAATCTGGCACTGGAACGGCACTTTATGATTTAGCCGGAGATTGTGGGACCTCCCTGATGTCATAACTTGGAAAAATGGATTCTTAAATATAGTCTAGTATTTTGATAGCCTAGTCCGAAGTATTACACACAATTTGATTATGATTTACCTAGAGAAATTGTGTAACCTCTCTGATGTCATAACTCCGACAAATGGATTTTTAAACGGTGTCCAATATTTTGATAACATGATCCGAAGTAGTATACGCGATTTGAGGAATTGGTAGCTTCGCAAGCTTCAGATTCAAGATTCATAGCAAGGCAGGATTATGGGACATTCCTGATGTCATAACTTGGAGAAATGGATTTTTAAATATAGTCTAGCATTTTGATAGCCTAGTCCGAAGAATTACACACAATTTGATTATGATTTACCTAGATTTACCTCAGTGATGTAATAACTCCGACAAATGGATTTTTAAATGGTGTCCAATATTTTGATAACATGATCCGAAGTAGTATACACGATTTGAGGAATTGGTAGCTTCGCAAGCTTCAGATTTAAGATTCATAGCAAGGCAGAATTATGGGACATTCCTGATGTCATAACTTGGAGAAATGGATTTTTAAATATAGCCTAACATTTTGATAACCTAGCCCGAAGTATATTATACACGATTTGATTATGATTTAGTTGGACAGACGAGACCTAAGTAATGCAATAACTTCAGAATATGAATCTTCAGATACACAGAATCTTCCATTGAGAAGTGTTATTTTAAATTTTAAAGAAACGCTGTTTATTTACTAGTAACTTATTCTTTTAGAGTTTACATAAAAGCCCACATAAAAGAAATTGTCAACGACAACTTGTAGCATTTTCTCTATAATTCCAATCACTTGCAATTTTTCAAAAATTGGTTTCACCTCTTGTAGTAAACTAATTGCTCTAACTTCTCAAAACAAAAATCAAAGTTGTATGATCCGATATTAAAAAAGTTATGGTCCTCTTAAAAGTGTCCGAATATTATAATCTGCAAGCGAGTATAAGAAGAATTGATTTTTCAATCTGTCAAAATAAGTAAGACTACAAGCGGCTACTGTTTCGCAGGTTATACCATCGGCATAAATTCAGGATCATTACGACACGTGTAAAACGTTTCCACCATGAGTACCCTAATCACAGTTTTTTTTCCCTCGCAGGAGAAATGTTCGTAACACAGGGGTAAACGTAGGCACAGCGGTTACAAGAAGGCGAGTAGGGGCGGTGCGTAACGCGTTTCCGAACGAAATGTATCTGCGGGTACGACGGGAGGATATAAATGAGCGGCATGAGTCGACAAATCAAGAAACTATCGACATAAATAAATTGTGGCCCGGTAGGGGCTTCACGGTTCTAACTATATGAGGAAAATGGCAGGCTGTAAGTCAGCAATTACCCACATTTCCAGCTTGCCCATGGTCGTTATATCTACCTGCCCTCTTCCATTTCTCGTTCTGCTCCGAATCTGCTACACTGCCTTCCAAACGATACCGAAAAAGGCCGAACAGCTACCATTTATACACGCGATTACTAAATACCAATGTACTTGTTTGAACCAACGGTCGTCATTAGTCCGCAAATATTTCTAGAAATTTTTATTTTTTAAGATAAGCTACATTCAAGAAAATTTAATCATTCTTAAGGAATGTAAAAAGTTCTATTAAATTATATCTAAATTCTCATTCGAGGGTGGAAATAACCAAACATTGTATTATGCTATAATTATTTATTTATTTTAGAATTATTCTATAATTCTAATGTTTTAAAATGTAATTTTTAATTCAAAGAAGCAATCATCATTGTGTGCGTGTGTGTGGTTGAACAATAACCAAAAGCGATATTTTATTATATATAATTTTTATAATTTTATTATATATTAAAGAGATATTTTTCATACATAAAAGTCCATGTATGAAATACATAATCTATTAAATGCATGTATGTGAAAAATGGAGTAACTTAACTGTACACTATGGCAGTCATTTGAAACATACTTTTCGAGAAAGAATTGAAACTGAAAATCTCTCTTCAGTCTTCCAAGTGTTAAAACATTTGCAGGATCAGAATCTTTTTTCTTGGTTATAAATATTGCCAATGGGACATTATGAATTCGTTGAATGCAGTGGTTGGTCTGTCGTGATTCGAAGCAAACCTCAGTTTTGGGGCGTCCTATATACAGTGTGGCTCAGGGTTTCCATCCCCTCCAACCCCCTTGCTCCTTTCACCCCCTGTGCCACCTCCAATGTTCATCCAGTGAATTACTTCGTTAGTGGCTACCTTCAGAGGGCTGTTAATTCCTGCAGGGCAGATTATACAGATAGGTTTATTGCACTCGTGTCCCAATCTAATGTCCGTAATGCTCCTCCACCCGCTACACACATTCACCCCCGACCCTTTTCAGGCCTCCCTGAGTTTCCTAGTTCAGCCTCCACCCACGCGAGTTTCATTGGGATTTCGGATACCACCGGGCTCGATAGAACTGAGCTTGTGTTGTGACAATGCTTACGGAAACCGGAAAGAATTTTTCCGCCTTCTGTAGAAAACATGTAGGAAAAATGTACTTATTACTGCGGGTGTTCGTTTCACTACACTACGGTATTTTCTCCCAATGAAATTAAAATACGTGGAAATACATATTTTGCTGTGAATAAATTTGTACGATTCAATGAGAATGTATTCTCGTTGGCGAGGCGAACAAAATTGTCAGTCATTTCCATATTGTTATAATTTCAGGATTTGAAGAAATATTCTGCATAAAAGGTAAAAATAAGACCATTTTTCTTCTATCTTGATCACCAAAGGACTGTTGTTCATATGCTTGTACATTCTTTATGTATTGCTTTAAATTGCATAAGAGAAAGTTTTATTATTAGTTAGATACCTACTACACTACATTAAAAATATAAAAAGAAACTGCTCTTCCCTTCTTAATACAAAAAAATTAGGCCTTCAGTATTACGTATATTAAAGTGAATATCACGATTCTAGATAAAGAGTAATATAAATAAAATAAGATGTGGCAAAAATTAAATCGAAAAGTAATGAAAGAAACAGTAACAGAAATGCAAAAACAAAGTCAAGTGAAGTGCACGAAAAGATCCACTTGTGGAACTGAAAACTTAAGAAACAAAGAAAGAATGGAGATTTTAAGAAACAAAGAGGAAGAGGAATTGAGAAATCCTATAGACTGCGGATTCTATGCATTTATAACAAAAATGGGTATGTACAATTTAAAACAGCGGACCTATGAAAAAGATTAAGGCCTCCAGTGTATAAGTTTCACGTTAATGAGATAATGAAAAGAAGAAAGAAATTTTTATTCGGCTCCTGTGTCTTGTAAACAATGCAAACATTTTTTATTTTGCATAAAGATCCGCAGTCGACTCATTACTGTACCACAGATCTTTCTGCAAAATAAAAATTGCGATTGCAAGGCACTGCAACCAAGAACTTATTTCACCAATTCTCTTAACCTTTTGTTTAAAACCCGCAGTCTATTAATTTCTGGCATACCTCGTACAATTGAATTGTATGGTACTGTAACAAGTTTTGGAACCGAGGGGAGCGAACACTTTCGACCGCGAAGGGTTGAAATGACGAGCTCCTAAAACAGTGAAACATGACGATAACTAGACTGCGGATTTTGCTACATAAACCATACTTGGTTTAAAGCATTAAATAAATAAATAAATAGACTGCGGATTTCATGCGTTTATCGAAAAAATGGGTACGTACAATTCAAAGCAGTGGACGTGTTAAAAAGATTTAAGGACATCTTAGTTTTAAATTGATAAGATAATTAAAAGATGAAAGAGAGAGAGAGAGAGAGAGAGAAAGAGCAATACAGTAAATCCTCTATCGACGCAAAAAGGTGCTACACGATGGACGCAAAAAAATATCCCCTCTACTGTAGTAATCTGATCTCAGCGCGGGTATATCGGTGTGAACCACTACTAATGTTTCTGACGCATTAGATAAATACAGGGTGTCCCAAAATTCCTTCAACAGCCGGAAATGGGAGGTTCCTGAGATCATTTGAAGCTACATTTTCCTTTGCAAAAATGTTATGCGCGGCTTTGTTTAGGAGTTATTAACGAAAAACACGGACCAATCAGCGCCAACTGTCTATTGGCTGACTGTGCCAACTCGTGTCTAGGTCGCGCTCTGATTGGTCCGTGTTGTTCCTCAATAACTCCTAAACAAAGCCGCGCATAACATTTTTGCAAAGGAAAATGTAGCTTCAAATGATCTCAGGAACCTCCCATTTCCGGCTGTTGAAGGAATTTTGGGACACCCTGTATAGTGTAACGTGTACCATCGGCGGTACACATGGCACGGAACGTGTTAAAAACCAAATCAAAAACTGTTGAATTACTTCGGGTAATCGAGGTTCCACTGTACTTGATCCTAGATGTCTAAGAATTATTTGATTATGAAACTACGCAATAACATCAGAGTGATATCCAAATAACCTTTCATGGGAAGCCATCAGCAACTCGTCGAAGACAATGCTTCCACTCCCTGTGACAGCCCCGAAATTACAAATAACCAGTGAAAAATGGCGGGTGGTAGGGGCGAGCGTGGACTTATCGATGAAACAGCGAGCGATTCGAATATTTGTCTTGCCGTTCGGTTAATCGGATTCGCCGACAGGCAGACCCCAAGGAGCCTCGTCAACTCTGCTCGTAATTCTCGATTCCCCGGCCTCATTGATGTCCACTTGGCCGGCTGTCCCCTTCGTAGCTCTTCCTCACGGCCGGCTGAGCATATCAGCTTCGAAAATTTTGGTAACGAATTTAGCATTACGCCGCGCCGTCCGGTAGTCGGAGGGAGTCTGATTTTAATGGCGCGGACTACGAGCTAATGGGCCGCCGATTGTCCAAGCCCATTTAAGTCCTGGCCAGACGCGGCTGTCGGCCTCGAAATAATGGCATCCGTCGGACTCACGGTCGCAGAACTTGGATCTCCCGGTGGTTGAACAACGACGGATAATTTTGGAGAATAATTAGACCGCGTGGTTGCGGCCGTGAGCCAAGAATATTAATATCGTGAGCGTAATTAGACTAGGCTGATTCCGGGAGTTACCCCTCAAAACACGGGTCACGGGGCGTTTGAAGCGACCAGGCTCTCTCTCTTTGTCTCTCTCTCTTTTTCTTTCTCTCTCTCTCTCTTGGTTCTTCTATTCTAACCGACCACCGACACGCACGTTACCAAGACAAAAGAGTTTTTTAATTGCGACCGACAGTGGTTTGAATAATTGGAACAAGTATTACAAATGATTTCGCTCCTGTTATAAATAGATGGCGGAAATTCGAGGTTTTGTTTATGGTGTTCTTTGTAGGTACGTTTAGAATCTTCTAATAATATCTTTGTAATTGCTATTGGAAGGTTGGTGTTCCTCTGAAATATTCAGATGGAGAATGTTATAGGGTAACTGCACCCATTGCTGCGCTAAATAATAATATGTGTAAGCATTTTATGTGGAAGAATGATGTGTTCTGATTAATAAAAGAAATTGGTGGCTCTCAAAACCTAATTATGCAGAAACAAACTACGGATCTAGGTATTAATTTAAATAAATCCTGAGTGCAGTATATAACAAATGTTTTTTTTTATTTATTACATTTTAAACGAATAAACCTTTTTAATCATTTCAACACCGTAGTAAATACACAAATATTTGAGTAATATTTATTATCTTTAGTTTGAAGCTATTTTAATTCCAGAGCATTGTGAAGTTCACAACATTTCACAATTGCATTTACAATGTAAACTTCTTTGTCTTTCTCAATTCCTCTCTCTCTTTATTCTCTTAAAATCTCCATTCTTTCTTAAGTTTTCAGTTCCACAAGTATATCTTTTCGTGAACTTCACTTTACTTTCTCTTTTTATTTTTGTTACTGTTTCTTTCATTACTTTTCGATTTAACTTTTGCCACATCTTATTTTATCTATAATACTCTTTGTCTAAAATCGTAACCTAAAACGTTAGGCTGTAGGGAAGTTTGCTTCTTCTTACATTCATAATGCTGAAGGCTTCATTTTTTTTATTAAAAAGGCAAGAGTAGTTTTTGTTAAATATTTTCAATGTATCGTAGTAGATATTTAAATAATAATAAAACTTTCCCTTATGCAATTTAAAGCAATATAAGGAATGCACAATCATGTGAACAACATTCCTTTGATGATCAAGATAGAAGAAAATGGCCTTATTTTTACATTTTATGCAGAATGTTTATTCAAATCCTGAAATTATAATAATATTGAAGAATGATTGACAATTTTGTTTGCCTCTCCAACGAGAATACATTCTCATTGAATCGTACAAATTTATTCAGGGCAAAAATCACTCATTGGGAAAAAATACTGCAGCAAAACATACACCCGATCTGCTGTATTTTGAAAATTTCGTTCATTTCCGTAAATGAACGTTTGAGAATAATTCATAGTTATCTTTCGATCCTGGCAAGGAATCTTTTGGTGATCGGTGTTGGTATTTCATTCGAAAAAGGCAGCCTCATCGAAGTGGAACGATTTGAAGACTCGATTCCCTCGACGACCCTGAGACTATTCTACCGTTACAAAAATTAATTATAAATTTACTCCGATAATGAAAGTTCCTCTCACAAAATATGCCACGTCATTTACCCGCGTTATGCTTCAATGCTGTCATAACGAAGGTCAGAAATCGGCTACCTGTCGTACACTTCTTTCATTACAAGTCTGAATCGGTCTACAAATTATTTACACGTTTTTTCCTGTCGATAATCAAGCGGAAACGGGATGTTGCCGCTTCTATATTACTATACACTTTTGTGTTCGCAACCGTATATCTAGAAATAAGAAACTGTATTCTGTTGAATATTGTCCGAGCACGAATGAATTTAATTTTCTTGATCACTTTATTCGTTTAAATGTAAGTTTTTGACAAGTACTAACTGTTGAGATCGTGTAGTTTGAACATTTATATTAATTACAAACATCTTCTAACATATTTAAACTTTCTTCGATCAGAGATTTGAAAACTATTTTGAGAAATTCATTCATATTCTATTGTGAAATTTTCAACAAATGTGCAGAATCACTAGAATCACTAAAAGTCCGTATTAATTGTAAGATACAGAGTCAGAGTTATGCAAGTAATTTTGCGATTGTGTCTTAAATACATTTGTGCAACTATGGAATAATATTTTATTTAATCTTGCCATAAGATGCAGCTTCAAATTAATGAATTTCAATGTATGAAACAAATGTATTGGTCGAAAATGTTCAACTTAAACATTTATTCTGACCACAGTGAAACTATTTCTAGATAGCTATTTCATAGATAGCTGTTCCTACAGACAAATAATACAATTATTATTGTTCGTGTGAGTATCATTTCAGAAATTCTTAGTCCCTTCTTTTTGTTTCCCACATGCTTAATTTTATTTTTCCTAAAGCTGTATACTAGCAACAGTAACTAAATTATTATAGCACTGGTTTGAATTACAGGTTATTCTTTGACATACCAATATTGCAAATGGTTATTATAAACTTTGTTGTATACATATACATTTCTGTAAGAACAGCATACTATACACATGTTTCCACATTTTTTCAAATTGTACAACTTTTAATATTCGTGACTCAGTATATGCATACTGTACAGCCACATTTATAAACATTTTTTGTGCAAACATACATTTTAGAAAATTAATCACAAAGAATAGTATTGATTAATCATACTTCTTCTCGTTAATGGTTTCTTCGAATAAAAAATTTCTTTTTAGAGATTTTTCTTTTTGCTGTAGAAGATTATAGTAACTCGTAGTTTGGAGATAGCATTTTTCTCTAGTACGAATAGAAAAAGTGTTTGCAGACCACGAATTCTTTAACGAAGGATTATTATTCGGTGGCTTGATTAAAATGGGCGGCTGCAGAAAAGTTTGTACAAATAGTTGGAATGAATTGCCCTGAGTTCGTTAACTGTAATCTCTGTTTGATGCAGATAACTTCATTTTCAGACGGAACTGTGCTCGAAGCAGGCGGGGAAGCAATAACGAGCTGATTTATGAGACGTTTCATTAACATGTTAATTTAGGATTCCTTTTTCTGACAATAAGGAGGCGCGCGTTTCGTATCGATGGTGTTGAAATCGCGGAAACACTTCCAACTGTTACCAAAAAGTTATTATAAGACACTCGATTCTAATTTAAACCGTGTCTGACGGCTACATTGCGGTTCAATGAAAAAGTAGTAGATTAAAGTAGTAGTTTAAATACTTTCTTATTGTCAATTAATTCACTATTCAATATTGTTGTAATTCTATTTATTTAGTAGTATTCACTCTTTGTTCCAGACTGGGAGAAGAATATAAACTTTAAAATAAATCTACTGTAGTTTTCTTTTGCACAAAGATCCGCAGTCTAGTTATAAAAATTTGAAACAAACTATGTGTTTCTACTGTGCAAAACATTTTATTTATTTCTAATGTTTATTTAGGAACGTTTCTAAATAAGTTCCACATGCACAGTGGATTCGAAAAGTATTTGAACATTAAATTCCGCAGTGTCGAAAATTGTCGTCACGTTATAATTTCTTGATGATTTCATCCCTTCATAAAGTCCTAGTAATTACAATAATTTATCCATTTTTGTTCTACACTTGGAGTTAATAAATTGTAGCTTCACATTTTAAATAAATACGCCTCGCAACAAACTGAGATCAATCATTTCACCGTATGTAGAAGTAGTAATTGGTTGAATTTGCGCCCCAAGAAACGTATCGTTCGAAATAAGTGACACAACTCAAAATATATTTCCAAAAAAGGAGTATAATAATAAGTATATAAATTATGGTGTACTTTATAACTAATGTGCATGACAATTAACTCAGTATCGAAATAACAACAAATTATTTTACATTTCTAAGTTGGTGATATACAATAAAAAAAATTGGCAAGTTCAGATAATTTTCAAAAATAGCTCTCCTATAAAATTCCCTTTTTTCACTTGTGTCACATTTCTTAGGAATGAACGGTATGGGGGTTGAAAAATTCCGGGACAATTTCGAGCGGTGCTTTTCCTCCGATTACTAATCCGGATGCAAATCAGATTTTTCTTTAATTGCCCGCTTCCTTTGTCCGCCTGGTCGGAACGTACGGTAGCTCACGAAGGCAAATGCTCAACAAAATTTCCGAGGCCAACCCCTCCCTCGAAAAGGTCCGCTATAATCAGGCAGTCAGCGTCGACGTTTCTATACCGGGCCGACGCGTTTATTTCCTTAATAAAACCACCCTGCCCCATCCCCTCGGAATCCAGCCGCCCCTGCCTACTTCTTCTTGAATCCGTGGGCCAGAGAGTCGTCAAAGAAATTTTTTCTTTCCTGGGCACAATTAAACCGGGCGAAAAGAAATATGCGAACGAGGAAGGCTCCGAGGAAATCGTACAATTGCCTTAATGGCAACTGCGGAGGGGAAACTGATGGCCGGAGGCGCATAATGGTGTTGATTACTAATTACAATTATTGGCCGGCGAGGGTACGATCGATCCTCCCCCTATCAAGGTTCAAATACCTTCCCCTTGGCGTCAGAAGCATGTTAGAGATCGTGGCCAGCTAATTGCATTATACATGTCAATATCCCAAAGTGTAGTCCTCCTTCCTCGAGGTCAGGAAATCCAAGTCGGGGGATCACGTAATTAAGAAATCTTTTCGTTACCGGACGATATTACGCGAAATTGTGGACACCTGACACTGCAGACACTTCTTTATTGCTTGCTTCTTACTGGAGAAATAAATCATCATTAAATTTGGGGATGTAGCGTGTCTCAAGCATGTAGCATTCACAGGGTTATGACAATTTCATGTGTTCGCGAAAGATAAATTGCAGTCAATCAAAGAAATTGAAATTATTAAATAAATTGATCTATTTATGCACAGTAAAAGTTGTTTCAATCGGAATAAACTTGAATTTTAATTTATACGAGAGAATATAAATCTGTCTTTTTAGGTGTTCTGTACTTCTACAACATCAAACACGTAACACACACACAGACGGATAATAAATATGATGACAGTGTATATTAACTTGCGTGAATAGACTTTTTAAAAACTGATGGTCTCGTCGTGTAGCTTCTGCAGCAATTGGAGCTCGGACCCATGCTCTTAAATACAATTTACTGAGAAAATCCTTTGATAATATAAATTGATCTTGAAATAAGAATGGTTTTAAAGAATATTGGAACTTTTCGTTCTCACTGGTATTACGCTTCGCGAAAACGGGAAGGTGGCACACAGAAACAGCTCAATTAATATGAAACAATCTCAATTCGTACGAAGTAAAGTGCTCGAATGCATGTAAGGAATTATGATATTTTTGGAGAAATAAAAAATTTAATTTGAATTTTCAGTGTGCTCTTTTCACATTTAGCGTGCAGTTATTTCCATTTTAAACCTTCGCATTCGATATGTGTCTTCCCGACGTCGGATTGATCTAAGATTTCAGATATATAATATTTTCATGAAATGGAACACAATTTTAGTGGAAAAATTGAGGTCCACCCTGGCTGTGATTCATCCAGGAGTGTATAATAGTTTGCGGTTCCTCGGGGCACAGATTCCGAAAACGAGGCCGCTATAACTTGACGAATAGCTGCCCGGCTTCGTGAGTAAGGATGTGTCCCTGTTTTTAGGGTGCAAGCTGGCTTTTCACCTGGGATTGCCAGATTTATGACGGGCTGCCCCGCACGCCGGCTTATTTTTAACCTTTCGCCCACTAACGAACCTTATCTCCCGGGCTGCATTTCTCCGCGCAACACGATAGACAAAAGGAAAACGTCCGGTTCCATGGGCCCCATAACTTAACGATCTGCCCGATTCCTGTACTCGGCCGACCATTATGTCCAGCCGAAATTTCTACATTTTCTGCTGCACCGTGCTGGACCAGCAAAACAACCAACAAACGAACGCCGCGATAAAATTGTTATACAGGGCGATTAATTTTCGGGCTATTCTCGCTCGGTCCGGCACGGTCCTCTGAAATATTAAAGATTATCGGGCTCGGGATCCTCGTTGAATTATTCATTGAAGCTAATTAACCGGATCGAATGCGTTTCTCATTCGAGCGTTTTGGTTCCCTCGTTAACTGGAAACTTTGTAACATATTGTTTATGTGTTTTTGCGGATGATGCGTTTCAAATGTTTCACTGAGCTGGCGCGGGTGTGAGCTCGATTGTTTATACTATGGAGTGCTGAAAGTTAAAGGTCTATACATATTGAGGAAGGAAGAAATAATATTCTAATAATGTTACTGTGCTTGGTGTATCATTAAAAAGTAATAGGAAGACGATTTCTGGGCCAAAAGGTGCATTTTAATCGAGATAAGTGTCGTTCTTTACAAATTTATAGTTTCGTTTATATTTAGTTATTTTTTATTTCGAACAAACACATGCAAATGGTCACTTTCAGACTGTGGATTTTAGAATGCAAAAAACCGTTGTATTGTTTAAAAACTCTATTTTCTTCTATCATCTCCATAAAGTAATTAACAAAGAAATGAAGTGCTTCTGTAGCTAGTAAATCGTGCAATTAATACAATTTCAATTTTGTATGAAAACCTACGATATATATTTAATAATAATTATAGAATAAACTGTGATTTTCTACACGAAGAAAGTTTCTATGAAATATGTTATAATCGTCATTTCTAATAAAGTCTGTTTTCAATTTTTGAGTGTTCTTTGCATAGTTTGCAGATACATATGTACATACATGTATGTCTGCATAAGGAGCGAATAATAATTTATCACGTTGGCAGTGTATCAAGTAATTGTAACTGTAAATGTGTAAAGAGCAGCAAACGGTAAACTTGAAATTTTAATATAAATGCGTCTGCTGTTCGACCGTAAAAACTTTCGTTGAAAACAAGACGAGAAATTCGGAAAACATTCAGAGATAACAAACGGGGCACGCTGAATAGGCGTAACAGCCGAGGAAAATCGACGAAGGAGAACGTAAATGAATGAAAAAGTGGAGTTGAAATATGTTTGTAAAGCAGACGGGAATGGAGGGGAATAACTACGTAGAATCCGGCGAAAAGGGGCAGAAATTGTGCGAGGAAAAGTGCAGTATGTGGGATGCGCCTAAAAAGAGAACACGCGGACTGAATGAAGCGGAAAAAGATGTAACAGGGCGATACAATTTGAATACCTTAATGCTTATATTACTTAATAATTAATACATGTGAATATATAGAAATTAAAACGTTTATATTAAAAAATTACGATGAATCAGCGTATACATAGTGACGTTGTAAATTTTGCGACGTCATTACAATTTTCAGTAACTCTCATCCTATGAAATTTTATAGCCAACAAACAAATCGTGCCCCAACTTTTACGACTGTCCCTTACTTACAGTGACTCGAATTAATATTTGGACGCTCTGAAAAAGACGATAACTTTTTTAATATTGTACTATTCGATTTGAACTTTTTTGGAAAGCTGGAGCAATTAGTTTACTACAGTATTTGAAAAGAAATTTTTCAAAAATTGCATTTGCTCGGAATTGTAGAAATAATACTAAAAGTTGCATTTTACAACTTTTTCATGTGGGTTTATTTTCGAAATTTAAAGAATGCGTTTTGTACATCTGCGTCAATTAACCATATTCTGAAAATTTCGCAAAAATCAGTCGACGTTGCAATGAGCTCCAAACGTTTAAAAATGGTAAAAATTGCAGATTTGCATTGCAGATTATTTGAAAGATTCTTACATCTTTCAATGCCTATCTTATTTATCTTAAACTTTCACAGCGCGTATAATTGACACAGATCTACAAAAAGTATTCTTCAAATTTTCAACATAGGCCCACCCAAAAAAGTTGTAAAATACAACTTTTATTATTTTTTCTACAATTCCGATCAATTTCTGAAATAACTTCTTTTCGCATCCTGTAGTAAACCAATTGCTCTAGCTTCCCAAAAAAGTTCAAATCATATAGTACAGTACCAAAAAAGTTACCGTCTTCTTCAGAGGGTCCAAATATTAACTCGAGTCACGGTAGTGGTCCTAGTCATTACGAAATCACGTTGGTAATAATCGTCAATCAGATTGCGTTTGGCCCAATAGTGTTGTCAAATAATTTCCTCCACTAAACTGTCCGGCCATTGGAACAATATCTCAACGTATCTTTCGCGACATAACGCGGAAAGGTGTTCTCATAGGCATAACGAAATCAAAGAAGAAGAAGAAGACGACGAAGAAGAAGACGAAGAAGGTGGAGAAGAAGACCGCGGAACAACACGGCGACGACAGAGACTGGACAGGTCAAACGGAGAAGAATCGAAAAGTGTTTGGTGCAAGAAGGATGGTATACTTACACGAAGGCCTTATTTATGCGCACCGGCCGGCGACCTCGGATAAGAGTTTAACACCGCGGCATTATTTATTCGACTTCGTACGCTCGCGAGCGCGCGCGCGCACGCGGGCGCGGGCACGTTTCTTTTAAAACTTCCCGTGAAAATGATACCTCCGCGATGAATATAAAACGCACGCCCACGCCTGCGACATGCCGACACCGACACTCCGGGCCGACTCGGATATTATACGAGGCCCTGTTCACACGCGCGATCGACGTTAACACCTACACGGACATCTCTCGCCGGCACCCAGAGAGAACGAGAGAGAGCCTGAGTGTGTGTGTGTGAGAGAAAGAGATAGTCGAAGAACCGGGGGATGAGAAGTTCCCGTGGATGTTGCAGGTGTACAGGCCTAACATCCCCTCGAAATCGGAGAATTCTGCTAGGAAGGAGGAAAGATAGGCGCCCGGTTTAAAGTTTCGCTTTTCGAGCCGCGTTTTTCGACCCGACGAATCACCTTCTACTTTCCTCGGTTTTATGCCGCTCTCACCATGCCCATGGTGCACCAATTAGGCTAGAATCTTCTCGTATGGTCGCTCTAATAATTCGATTACCCTGTAATGATTCTTGCCAACTGTAAGTGCAATACAACCAGCTGGATTTCAAGATACAGAAGAAACCACCACAACTTCGCACGTTCCCTAGCAAGAACGGGCTTCACACACAGAATTGGACACTGTATAGATTATAGATCATCCAGGAAAACACTCACTACAAAACTACAACAATTCGGGTGGAAAGCACCGTACAGAATTGAACCATTTCTGCAGGGACTCAACATCCCAGCGTTAAAAAAATCCGAATAATTAAATTACTAGACAGCGGATCTTTATGCAAAATAAAAACTTTCTTCCTGCATTGTAACAAAGTGGAGTGAAATAGAAATTTATATTCTTTCAAAATATGTTTTAAATTCTTCGAATGTTTTCTCCTACTTATTTTCGCAATAAATGCATAAAATCCGCTATCTAGAAATTACCCTTTAATAATTCTTACTAATTGCAATAATGACTTGCCTAATGATTCAATTACCTACTGTAAGTATTAAATGTGCAAATAAGTTCCTTCCCTTTTTTTTCTACGATGATCGCATCTACGACTGCCAAAACTGAAATTAAATGCGACATTCATTTCTATCAAGTTGTGTACCAAGTATTATCGGGTTATAGCGGCCATCGGTGATCAGCATTATCGGGGTTACTTAAAAATGATTTGTCATGAAAACTTGTAAAATAAAATAAAATAACAAATAAAAATTGTAAGAAACAGAAGTGAAATGTTTCTCCTTCTTTAACCACCTCGTCGGAAGCAGTGGCGTAGCTGCATATTCAGCGCCCTGGAGCAAGTAGAATCGGGCGCCCGCGTCATAGTGATACCACAGAGTCATTGAATCGTTCACGTTAGAGCTGTCACCGTTTCTTCACGTTTATTCCACCGAACAGTTCGATGGAAGCATTGGTTCACCTTTTCAGGCGATTGTATGCATGCGCATATGTACACGTGTGTACGTGTTAAGTGTGGTTTCGCCACAAGTTTGGATAAGGCACGGAATATCGTTCAGCCGCACGCAACCTAGAGTTTGTACACTCTGGATAATCAACCCTAATTCCAGACTGCGTCTCTATTAAGCAGGACTGCTTCGGATTAATAGGTAGACGGGGGTTGTTTGGGTTTTCAGCCGTTTCGATTATCATATCGCTCGAAATACCAAGTTGACGTCCGCCTTCGACGCCGAGGATAATCATTTAACTATTTACTGAATTCCACAGATTTCTCCTTGCCCAATGTAAAATCGTCTAATTATTCTCTGTTTCTAAAAGTATTAAAAAACTATTTTAATTTATTCTATTCTGCAGAATTTGCTACTCCGGATTGACCAGGCAATCACGCATTGTCTATTTAACTATTAAATATAATATATCCATCGAATGTATTACATTTTATATTGTTAATATTAAATTTTAATATTCTCGTGTGATATATATTAATTATAGATTAACTTGTTTTTTAAAATTTTTAGTTCATTTGTTCAACATTTTTTAACGTCACGAGGTAAATTCCTGAAGTTAAAACCTAGATACGACTCACATTCGTTATGTGGTTAAATATTTCATGAAAATTGATATATTGTGTTCATTAACATTATATCTTAATATCTTTCCGACTTATTGCAATTTTCGAAAAAATTTCTTTTCACATCCTGTAGTAAACGAATTGCTCTAGCTTCCCAAAAATGTTTGAATCATATAGTCCAACATTTAAAAAGCTGTGGCTTTTTTTAGAACGTCCGAATATTAATGGGAGTCTATGTTAATATTAAATTTTAACGTCTTCCCTCGATGTAGAATTTACATAATTTACGATGAGTGTAATTACAAATGTAATGTGTATGCTTAATGCAAAGATAAGTGCTTTTCAGTAGTCAAAAGCTCTAGATAAAAGATCAATCGAGGCCGTGATCTCCCTCAAAAGTCCTATTTTTAGGTTTACGAGCCGTAATTTGCATTATTCGGCAGTACGTAGATGTCGCAGCTTTATGAAAATAGCTACATGCGCAGCTGTATACTTCCGAATAATGCAAATTGCAGTGCCGAATAATGCAAACTACGCCTCGTAAACGTAAAAATTGGACTTTTGGGGGCGATCGCGGCCTAGATTGATCGTTTACCTAGCACTTTTGACTACTGAGAAACCCCATCTTTGCATTATTGCGAAATGAGTAGGCATATCCCGGACCGTTGCAATCCTGAAGAAAACAAGTCTACTCCCTTAATACAAAAAAAATATGCTAGCTTTTAAAAGATACCCTGTATAGATGAATAAAATCTACCATTTAATGACGACGAATAAGTCCTCTATAAATAAATTGCAGATCTGTATGCAGAATTCTACCTACATAAATCATTTCATAAAAGTCGATAGAAGAACAGAGATCTCATTTATTAAAAATATTCCATGCAGCAAACAGAAAGTACATCAATAATGTTCGTTAACGAGAACGTTCTTTGACACCTTACAAATGTACACATGCACGCAAGCACGCGAAAATTCGCGAAAGGACTATGCCTGGGAAATAATTTCTAAATTACTGAACACCTCAAGTCATAAAAATTGACATTTATTACAGCTGTAAACGAGGTAGTAAAAAACGGTTATTATTTTGTTACATCGTGCATGTGTCGCGAGTGTCGTGTGTGCGAGTTCCTGCGCGGTTGATTTACTGCTCGCAATATAATGTTGCAATCGCTTCGCGGGTTGTTTTATTGGTATCTCTGACCAGTCAGATTGGAAGCAGCAACAATAACCGAGTGATAATGACGTTTTCGCGTGTACTTTGCATAAATACAGGTTATGGAGCATCGGACACGGCGTGTTTCGAAGCCTAACGCAAAGACACACTACTGATACCGCGAGGGTGAATTTATGAGACAAGTATTAAGCCGTTAGCGCTAAGCGAATTCATAGTAAATGCAGGAAATAATGATAAAACTGTTGCCGTGGCATTCCGTGTAATGTTTAAAGGAACGGTCGTCAAGCGAGATAACAATTTGCCGTTAATATTTATGAGTGTTTAGGACTGCAGGCGAATCCGAATGTTGCTGCGCGCCGACTGCAAAAATCCTTTTAATAAAGGGACATCAGCATTTCGACGACATTTACTGTCATCGTCATTAACGCGCACGCCAACTTGATTTGTGCGTTCTTTGCGTTAATTGGAAACAGTAGATGAATGTGTGAACCTGCCTTATGCTACCCCTATCCAGAAAATGCTCGCTTAAGCGGATTAATATGGTCGCCACGCGCGTATCGTTCGTCCACAGTTTGAAACGTTGGCGGGGCCTCCCATATCCGAACTAACGGGGAGACAAAAGTGTTCGAAATGTTCAAAATCAAGAAACACGTTTCAAATAAAACGTTTCATGATTTTAAAAGTACCGCATTATCTTTTCATTCATAAAGTAACAAAATTATAATAAACAGTAGAGTGTACTCAGAAAATATTATATTGAATAAGATAGTATTCAGAGTATCAATATAAAATGTAACTTGGTTACTCATTCAATATTGTTGTAATTCTATTTATTTAATATAGCATTCAGTCTCTGTTACAGACTGCGGATTTTAATTCATTGAATGGAACGCAAAACAGTAAATATATAAGAAGAATGTTAACATGTTGTTACATTATTTCTAAATTATTAAAACTATCAGGAATTAAAATAATTCTGCTGAAGTTTCCTTTTTTTTGCACATAAATTCGCAGTCTAGTTACAAATATTTGAAACAAAATATGCGTTTCTGTTACAGAAAAGTTTTATTTATTTACAATGTTTACCTCCATAAATATGTTTAAAAAAATTTGATAAGTGAAGCAGTGAATAGTTTTAAACATAGTTGTAAGAACGGTCCGGGGTTACAGATTAAAAATTAATATCGTTATGGAAAATATGGATTAATATCGCACTGGAAAATTACCAATGTTGCGATTCAAGATTGTCAAAACCTTTAATCCTTAATGATCTCAAAATTTCTTCTCTCACGAAACATCTGAAATGAATGCGTCCAAACAGAACCACCCTAATCAGTTTGAACTGGCAAAAGATTAATAATTAGTACTACGTAAACTGAAGACTCTCATTAATTTAACAATTCTATGTTATCAAAATCGTCCGTAATAACGCCGAATTTTTTCCCTCATAAATCATCTAAAATGAATAGATCAGGTTTACCCCCTTGAGCCGAAAAGGGTTGAAGATGAAAGAAAGCGTGAAGTTTGCGGCCATGACGACGTCGATGACGTAAAAAGTGTGAGAAAATCATTCGGCCAATGGTAATTTAAAGTTGGCTGACGTAAAGAAGGGAAAAAAAGGCGGCTCGAAGAGGCACGACTCACCCTCGTCGCCGCCCTTGTCGTCGACATCTCTGGCACCGCATTTAGCGTTCATTAAATAAACCGCCCCTTCCGTATCCACCCTCTCCAGTCTGTCTCAAGGCCCGTCACTCACACGGTACAAAGTTTAATTGATCAATGATAAAGTTTATCGATCATTTCGAATTCATTTAACTTTGGTATTAGTTTATGGCGCGTGGGCGACACGGAACGCTCGGGTATGTGCATAGCTCGGAGCGCGGAGCGTGCGTACACCAGTGTGCATCCTGTCCTTATGTGAGCAAGTGTTCCCGGCGAAAATCTTAATGTACACTGCCAGCCAGAACTTGCCGAATCGCTTGTGACTTCGCGAATATATTTTGCATGCTGATTAAACCCCTCCGCTCTTAACTTGCTTCAATGAATATACGATTTATAGGAAGTCCGTTCGAGACGTTCCCGTGGATGTCTCGGCCTCGGAACGAATTCCAATTTTCAGGTAATTTCTTTCAAGCGACACATAATCGCTCATGCGCACAAGAAAAACGTCACAACTACAAATTTTTCAGTTTTCGTTTTGTTGCATTGAAATACTCGTCAAAGGCATATCTCTAATGTAGAAAAGTTTAGCGATAGTTGATTAAAAAAATGTGATTTTATAAGAATATGACACATTATTAATATATTCGAAGAAAAACGTCACAGCTCTAGCATCCGGACGTCACAGCATCCGAACGCTTTCTAACATTTGCATTCTAAAGTCGGACATTTCATATGCAGCGATCTAATATTTCTTACCTGTTCTACAGAAGTTCGAAAAATTTCCAATGCAGATAAAATTGAGTTACTCGACGCTGCGGCAAGATCTAGAATAAGCTAGCAGAGAGATGCTTAGTATTCTAAAGGGTTAAGAAATTCGATAACCCGATTGTCTTCGAAAGCACTCAGCCGTTCGCCCATAATTCCGTTGATATTTCGGAAAAAAGTCTACAGGAGATCGGGTTGCGGCCGCAAAAATAAGTTATTCCCGAGGAGTATCGGCGATAGTGTTCAGCGAACCTCTCCGAAACAATCCGAAGCGTCCCATTTACCTGTAATCAGCCGAATCCTCTCCGGAAAGCCGCTGAAAAAACGACTCGGCCAAAATCGATTAATTCGCGAAGATAACCGAGTCGAACTGCAGCAGACCAGTCTCGCAGGCCCCGATAACATCCCTCATTCAACGGCTCTTTCAGCCTGGCGAACTACTCCCTGATGTTCATAGCTATATGCCGTTCCCGTTTCCCTCCCCTCCTCATCCTCCGCTAGCCCATCACCGGCTTTTAATGAACAGCAAAAAGTTCGACTGAATACCGTTGCCTCTAATATTAGTTATACTTAATTCAAGACTCACCGGAGAATCCCAGAGGCCCGGGCCACCTCAAAGCTACGCCGCAGCGGCCTTTATTTCAAAATCTATCGCGTGCAACTTATATTTTCATTAGCCTTTCAGCCCAGGACCAGACCTCATAAAGCGCCTTCACCTGTGCCTCGGGCACGGGGCTGCTCTCTCTGCTTTCCGTTCCCTTTCCAGCCAACGCGGGATGCCCGACTCCCACACAGGTGCAGCCTCTGCACGTGCCCCTACGGTTTCTTTTTTATTTCGGCTGCACGGTTATGAAAAGCGATCGCGTGCACCCTAAACGGACCGCAACGCGAAACGATCGTTCGCTGTGGCTGGCTCGGTGACCGATCACGTGTAAATCTCAACGATTCTGTGTCGCAAGTCGATTCAACAGTTAAAAGGATGTTCTGGAGGTAATATAAAAACGCAACAAAATTTTTGAAAATTTGACAAGATATAGTTCTTACTAAATTAATGCAATTACCAAAGTTTGGGTTCGATTCACTGCACCGTTTAAGAATTACAGCAACTTGAAGTTTTCGCATTTTAACACGTCTTCTTATGGAGAATTCACAAAATTCCACTTCAAACCCTATTTAAACCTTGAAAAAACGCAACTAGAAACTCCAGTTTTTTTTATATGTAGTAAAAATTATGTAATTAATTATGTTCAAAATTTATTAGGATTCACTAAACAGTTACGGAGCAAAAAAATTATAAACTGTTACAAAACGTCAAATTTATCGTGTTGTCTCTCACTAGCATGGAAGCGCGACAAGTGTAGACCACTGAATGTAGCTACAGAGGGTACAGTATTCGCAAAAGTTTAATGCAAAATATACTCATGAATGGCTTTCATTGCCCATATATTGATGGATTTCGAATTTCTTGTACTTTTGTCTCCCATTGTGCCTCCAGAACATCCTTAAGTGTCGCATATCAGTCCCATAAATCCCCGCAAATATCTCCTGAACGGTGCATGATAGGACAAAGCTGCAGAGGGACTTCGTCATCATTTCCTATGTAGAATGTCGCTGTGACAGAAATATTTTATCTTTATCTTTTCAAGATTATCTCAAGGTCACTTCGTGTATTCTAAATGGAAGTAAGTAATATCGTGAGAGTACAGAGAAAACAAGTTTAGCATGTGTAAACTACAATTAGTGTTATCGGCGCACTGGTTTGATCAATTGGAACATAAGCAAATTTCCAACAATATCACATGAAATTTAATTCAACGTTTTCTATTCTTGACAATGGTCTAAATTGAGACCGAAACGTTGAATTAAATTTCGTGTGATATTGTTGCAAATTTGCTTACGTTCCAATTGATCGAACCAGTGCGCCGATAACACTAATTGTCAGTGCCGGATTAAGCAAGCGCGGGGCCCAAGGCTTTGCATCAGGGCCGCTCGTGTGTAAATGTAGCGCACCTTTGCGGCAACCACAATGAATGAGCTTTTTTTTAGGAAAACTATCTGTGCCCCCTGGCATAGACAGGCGCTCATGTATCGGCCTTTGTTTGTATGGCGCGAGGCCCGAGAAGCGCGGGGCCCGTAGCATTTGCTACTCCTGCTACGGGGCTTAATCCGGCCCTGCTAATTGTAGTTTAAACAATTGTCGATCGAGATTCAGAGAACTTCAGCGTGTGTGTTTGCAACTTTTAAAACAGACAGGAATCGATATCTTACCAGTGTGTTTCACTGGTTCAATTAGTATCAGTACTTTCTTGAATGAAATGCTATACAGTATATGTATTTTGCATCTTCTAGTACAACTTCATAACAAAGATATTTGGGTGTTCCTATTTTAATGTCCACTCGGTGTAATCATTCATATGAAACGCACATCATTTTGATGGTTTATTATGATAACACAATCTGTGTGTGCAATGACAGTTATTGTTGACTTATTTTCATCCCTTAAAGTCATTTTAAGGTCATAGTATTGTTGGTCAAAATGTGGTTAAAGGATTCACAGACTTTTATGGAATATTCACGTGCACTGACACGTTTATGGTACAGGTACTGCATTACTATGACAAGGCTGCGAGATTATTGTATGAAAAACAGGATAAAGGGAAACTCGTTTCGTTAATTAGAGAACTGCTTACGGTAAAAATAAACTAGAAACGCAATTAAGCTTTATTAATGTTCACGGTTGCTTGTGTTTCATAGATGTCCATATACCATAAGTGCATAAAGATCTGCAGTCTAGTCATGATCATGCTGCACGTCGTGCCATATTTGATACATGACGATATATGAATTTCATGAACAATCGCCTTCTGTGATCAGAAAAGTAAATTGTTGCGCATGGTTCTTTGTTTATTATATCGTTATTGACTTTCATCAAGTCAGATAAATTGTTCAGAAAAAGCTTGTCAGTAACTACACTTGCTTATAATTTTTTATGAATAGCAATTGCCTTTTTCATTTTTCATCTTTTATTGTTATATGGTATAATAACTATAATACATATTGTTAATAATTAATGATTAGAAATGTCTATATTTTCTGTAATAGTTAAGTAACAGAATTATAGCATTTGAGAGAAAATTAATAACAGAACTAACTCGATGACTGCGCTGCTTAAAAGAATTTAGGAATATCAATCTATTATTTTCAAAGATCTGTCAATAACATTTATCTTCTTTCCATTTACTAACAAAGTAGAATTACAATCAATTAGCAAATCGCCGACTGATAAGTACAGTGGATAATCAAAATATTAGAATCACATGCATATTTTCATTTACATTCAAACAGTTAATTTTTAAATGAAAGTCCAGTTACACTGAACTCTTATAATTTTTGTATGAATTATTTCTGTTTGCAAATTACAAGTAGCTCTGTCTAGCAGCACTGTAGACATCGTTATCAATCATTTGAAAATATGTAGATTTTTCGTACTATGAATTTCATAATTTTATAATTCGCAGTAGTTTCTATATCCTTTTTAATCAGTCATCTACATTTCCAATAAATTACAACTAAATCGTTCAAATTAGGTGATAATTTGCAATAGATGCGAATGAATTTATGTTACAACCCAACAAATATAAGTAGACTGTGGATTTTATGTATTTACGATAAAAATGGGCACGTACAATTTGAAACAGTGGACATTTTAAAAATATTTAAGGACTTCAAGGTATTAGTGTCAGCTTAATAGGATAATTCAAAGAAAAATATGTGTCCTGCAATCAATGCGAACATGTTTTATTTGTCATACATATCCGCTGTCTACGTATAAGTAATGCAAAGGGTTAACTGAATGTATCACTGAAGAGAGTGCAAAGTGTAAAATGTTCAACTTACGTTTCTTGATCAAATGATCGGTAAGAAAAAGATTAGACAGGTGTGCAGGAAAAGAAGTCTCGTGTCGTTGCCTTGAACTTTTTGTTGTTGAATGAGCAACAATTTTGCAGTTCATTCATCGAACCGCAAGCTCGACTCGTTTTACCTCTAACCCGTAACCGGCGGATACTCGAAGAAACTGCCTTCGCCGTGCCATTCACCATAAGGAACACTTGGACCATAACAGAAGGCAGGCAGCTTCAGGAACGAGCGTTCCATTCAAGTTTCCTTCGCCTCGTATGGCATTATGAAGATCGGCGACGTCACAATTATGAACACCTTCCGTTCCGATACCGTTACCGCTTTTCTTCATCCTCCGCTCCCGACGTATCCCGCTACCGCAGCGCAGGTGTGCGTCGCTCATAAACTAACGCCTTAGTTGGATAGCGACTAATGCACTCGTGTAATAAAGATACGCGGTGATACGTAATATTCAGACCGGCGTTCTTCTTCACATCCGTTCCAGTTCGTTTTTTTGCGGCGCAGCTCATTTGATGCCCTCCTCCTTGCATCTCTCCCAGAGCAGCGCCCCGGTGTGCGCCAGATCCTCCTCCGTCTTCCTTTTTCAATCGGTTTATTAGTATTCCCGACTACATTAGCTACCGTGTTGATTACGCTGCAAATTTGATGTACCTATGCCCGTGAAAAACTGTCTACGCTTCCACCAACGGATTACATAATTTTCTATTTATTTCTAACTTTCTGCAACTGTTATGCTCCCTGCCGTGTGGGTCAGTGATGGATGGAGCTTAGTGGATGTGTTGATCAGTAGGCTGGGAGCAGAGGTGGGCATTATTTGGCTAAACAAATATTTCAGATACTATTTAATATTTTATATTTTATTTTGCTCAAAGAAAGTAGTATTTTAAATAAGATATACAATTTCGAAAATAAAGTATTTCTATTTTAACAATCTGAACCTTGAAATAAAATATTTCTATTTCAACAATGTGATTCACAAAATAAAAGATTTCAATTTTAACAATCTGAAACACGAAATAAAACATTTTACTTTTTGCATTGCCATAATACTCGGAGAAACCGCATAAACATGCAATCTATCTCATAAATGTATTGAATTCGAACCATTATTTCCAGCAATAATATTTAGAATTGAATTTGAAGATAAAGACAAAATACAAATATTTGCAATATTCTTCAAATAAAATTACTATTTTCAAATACTATTTTCACAAATGACTGCCTCAAATAAATTATTTTATTTTCATAAATTACTGCATCAAATAAAATATTTTATTTTCAAAGTTGTACACACACTTTAAAATAAATAGGATTATTTGTTATTTACTATTTAAAATACTATTTTCCCCAGCTCTGGCTGGGAGTCCTCATGCGAAAGACAAATTTTCTACCTGGATTGCACCAAAATGTTTCTAATGTTATTCTGAATGTATTTTATTTATTTATAAAATTCCGTTTATTTATAAATTCTGTAACTGTCAGGAATATGGTGCCTGCTGCCTGTGTCAGTGGTAGCTGAAGCTTAATGTGTTGATCCCTGAGGATCTTTATATGTAATAAAAAAATTTCTATCTGGATTGTAACAAACACATCATAAGTTTCACGTTAATGAGATAATTAAAAGAAGAAAGAAATGTTTATTCGGCTCCTGTGTCTGGCAATCAATGCAAACATATTTTATTTTGCATAAAGATCCGCAGTCTAGTCGTAAACGGACAAAATCCAGAGTCCATTCATGCAAACCAGAAGATTCATCTCAATCTAGTTGGCGCGAATAGAAACATCCCTCGGCGTGGTGCTGGTCTGTCGTCACGTGCCGCCTCCAATACGATAAAACGGTTCGGGGCCGAAAATAGTCAATTAAAGGTACTTTCGGATCCGTATAGCTTCCAGGTGGGCCAACCCGGGTGAATTATGGCACCGGTGGAACGAGACGTCAAATCACGCCCTTCCCCGAGGCGTTTCGGCTTCGAAAAGGCACCACCCCCCAGGGTTAGCACCTACCTGGGCGTGAAGGGCCATTCTGAAGTCTCATTCCTGTTCCTCCTTTTCCCACGAGCTGGCGTCACTTTCATGGGCCCCGCGTATTTACCATGTTAATGGGTGGGCCCCCCTAACTCGTTATGGAATTATCATCGGTGCTGTGGGACTGTCTCCCAAAATGCGATGGCTTCGTCCCGTCCATCCCCAGGACAGCTTATCTCGTGCCGTGAGCAAGTATGAGCACCAATTATAATAAATACCAATTAACAGGGCGAAGACGCCATTATACTGCGCCGTGGAAACCTGTTCCCGACTGCACCTTGTTGACAAACGGCCGGTTCCTAAGCGGCAACCACCTTTCCGCTGCTTTGACATGAAGCGATCCAAAACGAGCTTTCTAGATTGAATTAGTTCGGTAACCTTATATCCAAAGATGATTATAACGAGAATTTCGGTGGAATCTAATTAAGATCGGGACCGTTGCGCGGCTTTCCGTGAACGTGTAATCGGAATGCGAGCTCCTCACGATTTGAAGAAACGGGTTCCTTCTTGGAAACTATCGAACCTGATACTTCAACGAAATTTATACGATGGATTCATTGAATATTGAAATATTGCTATTTATACCCCTGGAATTCACTGATTCGTTTATCCGAGAATTTCCTGCTTAACCTACATAGTACAGCCATCAATTTTACCCGAAATGCGTACTTCTAATTCTGTTTGTCTCTCGTACAGCTTTCTAAATAAGCATTGCATCAAATATTTTAATATCATTCGATTTTATTCTTGTAGGAAAATACTTTTTTTCATTAACCCTTCGCTGCATAGTGTATCACATCTGATACAGTTAACAAATCTGGTATATAGTAAACTAAAAATCTGTTTCTTACTATTCCACACATTTTATCTCATTTGATAAAATGTCGTTTTAATTTTTTTAAATATTCTTCCCTTAAATAAAACACAAAAACTGACCAACGACACATAATCGATCTGTTCGATCGAGGGCGAAATTATTGTTAGTATCGTACACTTCAACTTTCCAATTTTCTTCATCCAATAAATAACTTTGATTTATGAAAGTTTCGAGGTTGTAAAATGGGCAGTGAAGTATTTAAGGGCTGCATGGCTCTACTTCATTTGTTCACTCGCTCGTGAATCATTTGTGGACCTGTTGATGGGCAAGATCGAGGGAAGACAGTCGGTGAAAAATTCCGGATTTCCCCGGGCCTGTATCGGGCCCTTGCTCTTTTGTTAGTAGCCCCGAAAGGGTTGAAGAGCGATTCAGTTCATTGTCGGCCGGACCGTCAACAACAGACCGCTCAGCCGGATTCCGTCGTCGAGAAATATCTGGATCCGAGTCTAAAGGACAGGTGGCAAGCTGGAGGAAGACAGTCGCGCAGCCTCGGCTAACCAAGCCGCAGAGCGCGGAGGAGAAAGACGCATATCGGGAGGACGGATGACAGTCGGAGGGCTCCAGATAGATAATGAGGCTGACAAGGAAGGGGATCGGGCCGGATGAGAAAAGGGAACACGATTGCGAGGATGGATTCCTAACCTGAGCATCAGCAGCATCAGCCCGGGGACCTAGACGTCCTGGTGGAGTGCAAAGTGTAACAAATCCAGCTTTCACCCGGGCCAGACAGGGAGACAATTTATGTGGCGCATGTTTCGTTTCGTTCGAAGGCCGATCCCCGATGCTACGACAACGAGAAGTCACTCTGACTGTCTGACTGCGAGCCTATTCCCCGGGCTGCATGCTTGATTCCACGTCGGTGAAATCCCACGCGGTGAACTGTGATGGGTGTCCTGCCTCCTGCCACATCCTCGCGTCCTCGCGAACGATCCCCGCGTGTTCCGCGAGTGTACCCGGATTATCCGAACCAATAGATTGTTAGGAACTATCACTTCTTCTACGAATTTTCTTGTTAGGAGGCGACCGTGCACCGTGGGGTACGCCGCCGCGCCGCGCCGCGTCGCGCCGGGACGAACGTAATTGGTTCGGGATCCTTGTTTCTTTCGAGCAGATGCTCCTGCTATTGGATAGCCGCCACGAAGCCGCCGAACTTCTCTTTTTGGTACAGTGCTGATGGGATAAGATACCGAAATCTCGTCCCCCGGATAGCATATCGCGAGATTGAATATTTGCGTGCATCATTATACAGGGTGTATCTAGTCACTGGGCCGAGGAATTGGGGATTAAGAAGATTCTGAAAATAACTGGTTTAAACTTGTATAGAGGGTGTCGTATTTAACTCTGCTACCCCTTTTCGTTTGATTGTTTTACGTCGCTTCCAAACATTCAAACATTCGAGCGAAAGTTATATGGAGGGGAGCATAAGTCGGTGTAGTCGAAGGGCATCCCAAGGTCACATTTTCCAACATCTTACGAACAGTAATGGTTTTTCGAATGACCTCCCTTTTGCATCGTGAATCGATAGAGTATCGAATTCTACGTAAAAATGTATAGTGAGCTTCACACATACTAAACCTGTACCAGCTACCAGAATCACCCTGTACATTATCCTAAACATGCTGGTGTAATTACTTTGATTTCGGTATCATAGCAATTACCCCTAATAGCTTTGTTATTCATACACATACAAAAACACATGCAAAACCTGTCTCAGTTCCCAAAATCATTATACTATACATATGTATGTATATTATCCTAAACGTGCTGGTAATTACTTTGATTTCGGTGTGATAGCAATTGCGATATTAGTTTATAGTGAACATACTATCTTTAATAAATAGACTGCGGATTTCTATGCAATTTTCAATTTTTGTAGACAAATTTTACGAAAGTGGAACAAAATAGATTTTATTTCACAAATAAATATACATCAATTGTACTAAATTCCGTCGATTTTTATGTTCTACCCTTTTCTGAAATTTTTCGGAAGCCATAAATGCCTAAAGATCCGCAGTCTAATAATAAAATAATACTGGTTCTAAATACTTGATTTATATTAAGATAAAATAAAGATAAATATGCCAGCATTTTTTTTTTAGAAGTACTTGCTTCAAGGTACTGGGTCACAATGGACCCGGGTTCCGTGATTCAAGTGTCAACCGAACCCACGAATCCAGAAGGTTTTTATCGGCCGAGTCGCCTTGGTCGGAACATTGTAGCGGGTAAGCATCGCTCGGCGTGTATCCCAGGGTTTCTTGCAGCCGAGGCGAAAAACAGACATCGAAAACAGCCCCCACAATTCACCGAACAAAACCCCATGAGTTTCACCAGTTTCTGCGAATCATGGCTCCGCAGGCCGCACTTGTTTCCAGCGGGGACGAACGACGGGGGTACGTAAAAGTCGTCCCCGGTGTCAGCACTCGTTATGGCGTTGCGCGACGCGGGGTGCTGGGGTTGGCACGAGAAACAACATGCCATATCGGAGACACCTGTTAGTGGCAACAACCGAACCAGGCGGCTCACCAAGCAAACCGGACTATAAACGTATCGCGGTCGTATGACTAGCACCCGATGGGGGGAGGCATGCCGGGAATTAAAAGCGCGTTGTCATATTATAATCGTATTATGGCGTGCTGGGACCCGGTCCCACAAAAACGGCCATACCGGCGACGTCACGCCATGAAGATCGGTCCCCGATGCAGCGTGAACACCTACACTGCTATGCGCAAATATGTACACTTCTCCGCAAAAGTACCATGCATCACTCAAATATATAAACCATACCTTTTCTCGGTGTGTTTCTGCGCCATTTTCTGAAATTATATGTGAGCTCGGGTAAATGTGATAGGGGTAGACATGCCTCATTTCGGCCCCTATCTATGTAGTAGTCGACGTTCCTGAAAATAAAACTGTAATTTAGTTAAGGTGACATTACACCTTCTCAGGTTGGAAAAATCGACTTTTTAGAAAGTATCATATTTCAATAATAATCTCTGAAAATTTCAGAGGAAAATTCGAAATACTTTCGAAGTTATAGACGACTGCAGCAGGCACAGTTGATTGAACATGAGCAGATTTTATATGTGAAGATTCGCTTGTCAAAACTTTAAACGCTTAAACGCGATAACTTAAAAACCATTTAACCGATCGGTCAGAAATTTTAATATGTTCTTCTGCACAACAATCGCCCCGGTATAGACTAGAATAAATAAGATTGGTTAATTTTTTCCTCAATTTCTAACGTTTTTTTACGAAGAAAATTTATTTGGAGTTTTAAGTCGCATTAAACTCTGATTTACATCTACATTTCTCGTATGGAAAACAAAATGTTATTTCGCCTTAATAGGAGCGCGTATCGTCCACGTTTAATAATTAATGTTATTTAACACCAATATATATATATATATACCGAAATATTTAATGCTACAGAAATGTTTCTCCAACATTCACTCGACGAAGATAGAAATGTGCAAATAGCTGAGAGAGTATCAATTTAGAAGAAAATGGATGGTCTCCGTTGTTCAAATTCACGGTCCATTGCAGGAACGTTTAATTTCCCGACTGTTCTTGAACACTGGGAAATTCAATAAATTTTTGGGAGCACTTGATTTGGCTACAGTCGAGGCGCACGAGAGCGACAAAGATACGAAATGGTCTGCGACCGTACACTGTGGATAGACAACAGTCTGGCAACGCCAGTAATATCCTTTGTTGCAATCGGGAGCCGCGTTATTTCGCAGAGCGTTTCGATTTAACGCACAAATGGCTCTCTGTACAGCCACGGTATGCCTGCGAGAGCGGCCGGATCCGGTATCGCGGTCCTTTGATATCCATCGATGAAACGATTTATCACTGTCCACGCGCACTTTCAATCTGACCAGGACACCTCTCCATCGGGACACCCAGGACGCGGTTCGAAGGCGGCCCGCAGCATCGAACGTTTCTACATCTCTGACCATCCGCGCGCATCGCGTTACGCTTTACGAATTGGTTATTTCCGTCACTGGCCGCCGCTTATTTTTCACCACCGAACATCCAAGGAATTATCAGTCGACTGTGATAGTATCGGGTTGTGTGATAAATTCCCGCGTTTTTTGTGTTTTATTTTTTCCCGCAATTTTGTGTTTCGTTAGGTAAATACAGTGAGTGTAAAAAGTATTCGTACACCATTTAAAATAGAATTACTTTTTTATAATTGCACCAAACGACCTCATTCTTTTATAATCAATGATACGCAAGTAAGATTTTCCAAAAATTATAATTTAAAAAGGCTTTTTTTAAAACATTTTGTTTTGGGCCTTTACTGAACATTTAAAATAGTTATACACAGACTGAAAATTGCGTCGAAATTGGTTGACGCAGAAAAAAAACGACACGCATCGAAAGATGTAAGTCGTGTAAAACTACGATTTTTCACAATGATTCTAATCGGTTATAAAAAAATATTGTTGATTGGTACAATTATAAAATAGTTATTCTATTTCAAAGGGCGCACGAATACTTTTTACACCCTCTGTAGGTGTAGAGTAACTCCCATTAATATTTGGACATGTTTAAAACGGAAATAACTTTTTTGAGATTGAACCAACCGACTCGAGCTTTTCTAAGAAATTAGTATGTAATTGACACATATCTACAAAGCTAAAATTTTTGAAAAATTTCTTTTAGACATTATCTAATAAACTAACACATCTTAAAAAAGCAGATCAATGCAATTTTACATTTTATTTTCTCTTTCAAAGTATGCTCGAATACCAATTAGGAGTCACGGTAGCTTTGAAAGATGCAATTTTATATTTTAAGAGTCTCCGAATGGTAATGGGAACCGCTATAGCTATCATTGGAGGTTCCAGATGCTCTAAAAACGAGACGAAGGTGTTAGTAGCGTAAGCCGGTGAAACAAAGAAGTCTAGGGAAGATACCTGACCGTGTCGCCGACCGCCCAAACCCAGGTTGGTCAATAAGATGCTCATTAAATATTCGGTAGATACTTAGCAGCTGCAGCTAATAATTTACACGACTTCTTTCACAGATAGCAAAGCACAATGGAGCCATTCTTCTTTTGGTCTCATTTGCAATTGAATTTTCGAATTTATTGTAGCTTCTCTGATTCTTCAGGATAACTCAGCGCAGCAAAAATTAAGCTGCTTATATGGAACTGAAAAGAATGTTTGTTTTTAATAGATTTTTGGAACGTAGGTTAACTGCACCAGTGAATGAACATTTAAGAAATTGTTCTGGAAGATATTTAATTTTTTTAAAAATATGTGAATTAAAGGAATCTCATATATGCCAAATGGCTCCCTATACTTCATTTGTCAAAAATAAATGAACACAAATAAAATGAAATTATTATTATTTTTCTTTATTAAACGTTAAATAAAAAATATAAAAAATACCAGTTAATGAACACTGCATTCTTAGTCTTAGGCTTAAAATTTGTTGAAATATACAATAGCGTTCATTTACTGGTGCCCGTTTATTCACTGGTGCAGTTACCCTACCCCCCTTTTTGTACTGAGTGAGTCTGGGTCTCATATAACACGGCATTTTCTAGGAACCTATGTACCGTGTTATCAGAGTTGGGCAAACATTTTATTTATATTAAAATTTCGAATAAAGTGGGTTTGAAACCCACATTTTTATATAAATAAAATGTTTGCCCAACTCTGCGTGTTAGAGAAGGGTTACCTGTACTGGCTCAATAGACAGCGTGAGGAGAGAGTGAATTTTTCGGTAAAGTGTCAGCAAGTTGCCCGATGGTTGGCGGTGCGCGCCAGTCAAGGTGATCACGGTGAATCCGATCACGGGAGCAAAGACAAGCAGCATTCCTGCTGTATTACATCCACGGCGTAATATACAGTCCGTCGGCTTTTCTCAACGACAAAGGCTTACCGGACTGACAAAGGCGCACAGGAGGCCGGTATATTAGGACGGTATGCGATGCCCCTCCGTCACCACCCCCCCCATATATAATAATGCGACCGCGGCCAAGCCGGGCAAAGTCGGGCCCCTTCAGTCCTTGCGTCACTAGATGTCATCACCGGAGTCCGGCGCTGATTTACATCGCGCGGCCGGCAGGAATCTCCGGGCCTGAACGGGCCGCAGCGGGCCCGATCCTTCGCGCATAAAATATGCGGCCGTCATATCGTTATGCCCCCGCGACGACATAACTGCGGGAGCTCGACAAAAGATCCACGTCCGCCGTGGGCCCCGCAGGTCCGTGATTTCTGACTTCGCAGGGTGCTCTCTTCAAGCACAAAGGCGGAAGCTTTTGTTTCTGCTCAGCAAAAGAGAGCCCGCGAGCCGACCACTGTCTTCCGAGAGATGGCTGCTGGCCTGGCTGGGCACATCTACAGTGGCTACAGAAAGTATTGTTGCGAATTTCGACGCCACAGACATTTTCATGAATTTGGCTTCAGGGGATAGACCAAATTGATTATTGAAATAAATGGAGAATGAAGTTAAAAGTTATGTTACTGTCACTGTAAAAAAAATAGGAATTTTTAATTTACTACTTGTCCTTGGAACAATTCCCGAAAACAGCACTTTTTTATAGTCAATTTGGTCTATCCCCTTCAGCCGAGCTCATGTTAATTATTATTATTTACAAAAACGAATAAATCGGGCATTTTTTAATATTTTGTTTTGAAATAAATGGAAAATAAAGCTAAAAGTTATGTTAATGTCACTGTAAAAAATCGGAATTTTTAATTTACCAAGTATCCTTGGAACAATTTCCGAAAACATAGCATATTTTTAAACAGAATATTAAAAAATGTCCGAGTTATTTGTTTTTTTTTAACGACCTTTTATTGATAGTTGGATGAAAAATTATTGCCTCGTTATTTTAGCAGAAAACCTCGCCTAACCTTTCCTCGCCGAATTCGCCCAACTTTAGTAACTTTGGATCCAATTGCAAATAAAAATAAAATTCAACAATGCAACGACATTTGCGATATTATTTTGTATAATTTTCCACCAATCAAGGAGTAAAATTCATCGTAAATGCGAGGTCACGAGGAATCAAATTCTGGAATATTTTTCCCGTTCGGTCACTGTCCTGCCGAACGTATTCCCAACGATTAATGGCCTTTTAATTGACACAAATTAATTTACGATGCGTTAATCACCGAGCCCACCGTTCTCAGATGCCGGTACGGTTTTCATTGGCGAACGCAAACGATTGATTTATCGCTTATAAAGGGATTTTTATCGCGTTAATAGCATTACACTGTAATCGAAGGAAAAATGTATATGGAGTTGATTATTTCCTCTACGCACGAACTGTTTCTTGCGTGTTTCGTGTGATAGTTAAATCAACAGCGTTTCGTACCTTTCTTTATGATGCTTTCTTTCGTGTAATTCGCTCGACGTTATCAGTGCTTTTATGAGTTGAAATATTATTGCGTTAATGGGACTCGTTTGAAAACTAAATCAGAAACTCTACTCTAATTATATCAAGAATTTAATAAAGTCTCAGGACTCATTTCGCATACAAGGGAGGTTAGCTGCCCCTAAAAATTTAAATTAACTCGAAAACCACGAATTTTCAAATCAATTTTCTTAAACAACTTTTGTTTGAACTTTTTTTTCATTCCACCCGTTAAAATTGAATTATGGCATCCACCAAACAGTCTCAAAAATTTTCAGAAAATTTTGAAGAGCAGACAAACTCCGAGTCTGACAAACTCCGTGTACAGTCAGTGAAAAAAGTATTCAGTTCCTTCATCGCGACCAATAGCAATTTTTCAAAAACATTACTACGCATTATCTAGTAAATGAAACCTAACATCTAAAAAAGAAAAGAAACTCGAGCTGCTGGATCCAATTTTGAAAAAGTTATTTTAGAGGGCGTACGGATACTTTCTACACTGACTGTAAGTACCCGATCATGTGACTCTAAGTAAACGGTTGAAGACGTTCTTTAAAAATGATTTGCAAGAATGAATTTTGAGAAAATTGAAGACCGGAATTAAAAAAGTCTGTAAGTGCTATTTTTTCAAAAATTGTTTTTTCGCCATTCAACGCCAATGCAATAAAATAAGGCTAAAGAGTGTTGTGTTGGTTACAAGATCTAAATAAATTTTCATATTAGCACGTACAGCTTTTTGAATTTCAGTTTTCAATTTTAATGAACATATTCGAGTAAATATCTACAAGGAAAAACATTCTCTATCGATCAGTCGAAACGATCATAGGCATTACACAGTATTTCGATCGGAAGGACAACGTGATTTGAGCTAAACGACACGAGAGAAGGATCCGCGTACAAATTGCTCGGAGCGACGCGTATTTCTCGTCGGATTTTATTCATACATACAACGGAGTATCCGTTGAATTCCCCGTGAGCTAAGAGTTCGTCCGTCTCACGAGTGACTCCAGCACGGAGCGCACGGCACACGGCACGAGCGCCTCGTTTTGCAATAGAATTGTCGCGGCGCGGCCGGGCTTTAACGAGTTAAAAAGGCGAATCTCGTTACGACTCGTATAAATGACGCTGACAAAAATGGCGGAGTCGCAATAAATTTATAGACCGAGCCGCTTCGTCTACCTCATACGGTCGCGGTCGTTAACGACCGCCTCCTTATGGGGGAGCCCGTTCTCATTACGAATGCAAACGGACTGCCGGTAATTTTCAATTGTTTCCTTGCGCAGACCTCGCAAAAACCGTCTCACCTTCGGAACGAGGAAAGCGAAACGGGATCGGAAGCCGTCGTCGCCGAGACGTTGGAAGCGCACTCCTTCGGACGTTTTCGAGCTGATTCCTGCCTGCCGGTCTTCGCGACGAGTGCTCCGGAACTACGGTAAGCAAAATTGAATGGAAACTTTTTTTCAAGTAATCACTATTTGTGAATTTATTAATCTGGGTGTCCAGGCGCAATTTATTTTTGAAACTTCTTTAATACTAAACCTACCACCGTCGGTCAAAATGACCGTTTCCAGATTTTTTATTTCACAATTATTGAAATAATAAAAATGATTTTATAAGAAATGATTGTATAGATATCTCTAGTAGAGCACGCATTACGATAGGAACCGCACAAAGTCTAAATAAAATCAATCTCGTCATTTTTATAAGGAAACATGTTCCAGTTACTTTTAAAATCTCTGTCGGTAAATATCAAAATTATTGCAGATTTTGTTATTATTAATTTACATTTGCGGAATAAAAATATGCATTCAAACTATACAGCAGAACATCATTGAATATCGTAGAAAATTTTGGTTATTGACATACGGGTTAAGACAGGGTCCCATAGGTTTCTACACTCACTTTACCACGTGAGAAACGATTGATTTGCATTGATATTTGCATTCTTAACACAATTTTGCAAATCCAAGATATTAACAAAAAGATATACTTTATATTTCGTTCCAAAACCTTTAATACAAAATACCGCATTTTTTGAGATTTAAGAACATGCGAACATGTAGCCCACCAAGTGATAAAAACTGATAAAATTTCTGTCAAACATTTTTTAATCGCACTACCGGAAATACCTAAAAAATGGTGAGAGAACTTAACGGGTACGCCCTGTATAGATTGAAATTAATGACTTTCTATGCGCAAGATAAAAATGGCAGTACACACTTCCCCTCAGACCTAACAGTGTCCTAACCTAGCGCAACAGCAGTCGCTAGGAGGTCAGAGCCTCATCCTTCCCCGTGTCCAGCGTCGGGGTGGCTTAGAAAAAATTAGATTTCGCAACCGAGCGAGAGGACAGCAATAGCAGGTGAGCAATACTTCGTCGGCGGGTACATCGTCGATTTTTTTTGTCCGGAGTCGAAGGTGATAGAGGCGCCGCGACGAGGATTGAAAACTGGCCGGGGGCTGGTTGGCGTGTCGACGTGAGAGGGTGATGCGCGCGAAGAGGTGGGGTTTCCGAGGGGTGTGTGGGTGGGTTTCGGGGGTTGCAACCGAAAGAGGGCGGCAAGGGGGTGGGCAGGGGGATGGGGGGACGGTTTTTTCCAATCAAGCAACCTGCTGAATTTGTTTTTTCCCCGAAACGTCGCTGCCGTTTCAAAGTTATTGATTGCCATCCAGCAGGGCACGGGCTGGGGATGAATTTCCGAGGGGGATGCAGGACGTTTCGGTATATGGGGGGCGGATAGGTACGAGCGGTGCTGTCGCTCGTTTCGTTCCGTTTCGTTTCGTTTCGCCTCGTCCCCGTTTCGGTACGTTACGTTACGTTTGCTCGGCCGTGCATCTCCTCGCGCAATATAGGGGCGGAATAATAATTACGGGAGCGGGTGCGCGCACGCGAGAGAGAGAAAGAGAGAGAGAGAGAGAGAAAGAGAACGTCCAGCTTCAGTGTGCAGTCCGGTTTCAATGATTGCGATTGACTGGGATCGCGGAGAGGGTGAAACGGTCGCAGCCCGCTTGCCCCGCCGATGACGAACCTGTTTCGGCCGATGTTCCCAATGACTTTAAAGGCGAAGTCGACGCTCCCGGCCGAATAGCTCCACGCAGGATCAGCCTCTAACCCTTAAAACAGCGGCTGCAGCATGTGACCATTCCGCCATTAATTTCCACGTGATCTTCGTGTCCTCATACAGTCGGGGACAAAAAGATAGAACATTCATTTGTTAATTTTTATCAACCCTTATGACAATGTGTTGCACTTTGTACTATTATACAACTATACTATAGTAATATTACTACAATAATTTCGCTATTTGCCAACAAAAGTATGTGTGAAAGAATTAAAAGAAAACATTTAGTGAATGTGACCGGGTGTCCACTGTTAATATTTATTTTAGTTCTTTAATATTTTGGTTGACAAATAGTAAAATTATTGTAGTAATATAGTATAGCATAGTTGTATAATAGAGTATAAAGTGCAACTACATTGAATATCATAAAAAATGTTGGTTATTGTCGTAAAGGTTAATTAGATAACATGAATGAAATTTCAGTTGGTGAAAATAAAATGTTCCGCATGTAATTATCTGGAAAAATATGAATTTACAAGACAAATTAATGGGACCAAAGGACAGAACACGAGGAATGAACAAAAAGAATTTATACTAGTTTTGTTTAATAGTTATTTATTTTTAGAGATTCCTCCATTTTTTGTCACATTATTCGGTTGAGCAGAGATTTGTCTAACTTTTTAATTGTTATTAATTGGCATCATGCATGCAGAAGGGTGTGCAAGTTTCTCAATTAAATACAGCAATTGAGTAATATACTAACAAATAGTTTTAAGAAGAATAGTTGCGAGTATAATATATTAGGTGAAGTAAAAAGTTCTGAGCGTTTTACTTCACCTAATACTTGTACATTTTTATTGATATTTGAGTTTTTAGTATTCATATTAGAAAACATATTAATGAGTTTTCTTTTTCGTAATTTTTCTCATTCACTGATTCATTTAAAAAGGAATTTAACTATTAAAACACAACATTGTTTTTGCACTTTGCATGGCACGTTATTTTATCAGAAGCTTTTTCAATATATCCAGCTGCCCCGGCAACACTTTTCATTTAGTTAGTTTTGAGCTGCAGTTGACGTGTATATTTCGTTTCATTATACTGTAGGACAGACATAAAACGAGGGAAATGAAGAAATTCTTCGCCGTGATGCCGACAACGCATCTCAAAATATACGACAGCTGGAATTATACTGAAATATAAAAGAATTTTTCCAAGAAGTTCGCGTTTAACCATAATAAAAGAAGACGCTAATAATTGTTAGAGGACACAAGTAAAAAGTTCACTATAGAATAATAACTATTACAATAAAGAAGAGAATATTGTACAACACAGTTGACGCAGACTTCAAATGAAAAATTGACAATTAGTTGTTGCTGATATTATTTTTAGATTTGTGTAAATACCACATAAATTTTGAAACCACTGAAATGTACATAAACATTTCTTGTATCAGTTGAATGAAAGAGAAATAAGAACTAGGTCAATTATTCTTTCTCTATCCTTATTCGCGTATGTACAATATTTTAACGTAAAAAGAACTTGTAGAATTTTCCGGAACATTTTGAAAATTAAAGATTTAAACAAACTACGACATATTACCGTTTTTGTTATTTATACAAAAATTTGTTGCAGCGTCTATCTCTTACACTGCTTCTGAAGTTGTGTCATTATTTTACCAAATGTCTTAATTTTCCGGTTTTAATATTTTATTTTATTATTTATAGAAAGACATTGCGAAATCATCTACTATTCTACACCTAGTCTCTGTGAAATCGTGATTGCTATAATTCATGTTGACGCATTCCAATACGATTGCCAAAAAGTCTTGCAACCATAAGAAACGATAATGCTTCAAGAATGACACAATACATTCAGCAGTCTTTCTAAAAGGTACCAAATGTCCGAAATAGGGGCCTTCTATGTATATCCATGAAAGCCATAAATCTAAATGGTCAGTACTACGAAGCTGCGAGAGAAAGTGTAGGATCCGGAAAACAGATGTCTCAAAGAGATGTAAATCTCCTTTTCAGACGTTTCTGCATTATTATGTCCAAGGATGGGACAGTGACTGCCTAAAAACATCTGCACGCCTCTGTGCTGTATATTTTAAATTTCTCCACGGTGTGACCCAGAGTCGTCACTAAAAATTGCTGTACTTTTATTCAAAATATTGTTCACATTATTAAATATGTTGGTATCTAATCAATATATTATGAACACTAAACCTACCATCACCAGTCGAAATGACCGGTTCCAGGATTTTTATTTTACTATTAATATTAGAAAAATAATAAAACTGATTCCATAAGAAACGATTGTACCAATAGATATCTTTAGTAGTGTACGTAGTACGTATTATATATAAATAAAATCAATCTTGTCATTTTTATAACATGACAATTTTTATAACTTTTGACTTTACTTAGTTTCTTCTATAACCGTCATCTACTTGAAACAGCTTCACTCAAAAAGAGTGTTTAATGGAATTACGAATCTGAACAAAATTGAAGTTATGATTTTTATTCTTATTGTTCACGAAGCATATGATCCGAGCGCCATTCCCGCAGACGCGGTATAAGCAATCTCCTTAATGGCCAGTATATTTTCCGCTCGGTAGATCGTCCGCCCACCGACTCTGGGAATACATATATGTATGTCGTTGTAACTCGTTTGATTTTATTAAATCTAATAAATTGTCGAGCTTAGAAATTCCGAAACATTTCACTTCACGGATCAATAATGTTATCGCGCGCCATTCAACAGACGATGAGACAAGCAACGTGAATTTTGTTCCCAAGCTATAATTTTCCTAAAGGAAATTACGAAAAGCTCTTCTACTATCCTTTAAATGTTAAAAATGGATTGTTTAAAGTTTAAAACATCAACTATCGGTACAATGTATAAAAAATGATCGAAGATATACTGTCTTAACATTTGAACAATGTTTGCCACTCATATTTTGTAAGCAAACAATGAATCCTTTGTTATTAACAAAATTACCGTAAGAAAGTATCAAGATATACAAGAAAATCTTCTTTCTCCAACCATATTTTGGCATTTTAGTGCGCATTCTGTTAGTTGGACCCTGAATTAACCTTCGATTTTGAAAATAGTTTAAATAATTGTTGTGCATTATGCTGGAAATTTATTTTGAAGTTTTCAGAAATAGGTTCTTCCGGTGCAGTAAGAATATACATACAAAAATAATCTCTAATTTTAGTTTTCCGCTTAATCTTCTCAGTGGTTAACACGAAGATTAATGGATCTTTATGCGCAAAATAAAAATTATCCAAATCATCTGTAAAAACCGATGTTGAATAAAAAGTACTTGAATAAATTCTAACGAATCGGAAATAATATATCAATATCTTTCAATTCTTCCGTCTTGACAGATTTAAATTTGACCTGTTCGTTTTTCCTACGAATATATAAAGAGTTCACAGTCTGGTAACAATAAAACTGACTATAAATCTGAATGTACGTAATCATAGACATTTTACAAAAATACTGTTTAATCGATTTTTGTACTTGAAGAACGTTTATAAAAAATATCGTATAAATCATTAAACTTTACCGAGGTGCTTCGTTCATTTTATTTTGCATTTTAGAGCACCGAGGGTCGCGGGAAATATTCGCAGCAATTCTGCAATACACATATAGTTTCGCCGAATACTTGGTCTCGCGTTTGAAAAAATGACTCTATTTAATAGGAATAGTTTCGAGTCGAATTGCTCAAATTTTACGTGCCCGTAAATGTCCTGGGTCGTAAATCCCGGATCTTTTACTTCCGGTGCACTCCTCGATCCCGGCGGAGGGGGTGAGCGATTGAAACACGTTGCGTGCACGTATGCCTCCGTTTCCGTAGTTACCCCGCACTAGTTTCAAGATTGCATTGGCTCACGTCTTATTACCCTCGTCATCTCCAATACACATACTCGAATGATTACAGGAGTATTGTGGATGAATGGAATTGGAATACCCTTTGCTGGAGCCGACTTCGCCGTGAACCAAATTGCAGTCTGGATTAGGGCTTCATGATGGGATTCACAGTAACATTGCACGTACATGTCGATTTTATCAATAAAATTTATATCTCGCAATGATAGAAGCAAAATTTAAACATTTATCAAAATAGAGTAGCTCATATAATAAAACTGGTCGAGTTTACAACATTTAGGATCTAACTGTTAGAATAATTACCTATCCGTACCATACTTGAATTTTTTAGCAATTTATTTATATTAAGTAATGTATAGGTTGTTTTGAATTATAATATTGTAAATTTATATCTTACCATGACACATCCGACAATTTATCAAAATACATTAGTTGATCGCGCTTTGGAATCTGGTGGTGGATAATAAAACTTTTACAATTCCGATTAATTGCAATTTTTGAAAACTAATTGCTCTAGTTTCCCCAAAAGGTTCAAATATCGTATAGTAAAATATTTAAAAAGTTATCGTCTTTTTGAGAGGGTCCGAATATTAAGTCACTTGTGCCATACCTGAATTTTTTAGGAGTTTATTTACTAAGTAAGTAATATAGAGATTTTAATTTTCTCACTTTTTTTGTTGTTGTTTGATCACTTGACAGCACGTCAATTGTACATTACACAATATAAATAATACGAATTTAACTAAAAACAACTCTCGTACTTCAAGACTCCGCACTCTATCTTCCCCTTCCACGGCCACGGGCCACGTGACGCGTAATCACCCCTGCCGCATACGTCACAATGTCACGTGACTGTTCCGGTTCTGGCAGAGAGGTGGCAACTAGTTCCCCTGATCTGGCGATACTCGTTTATACTCCGATAGTTATTCTAAAAAAAATTCTCAAAAGTGTTTTCACTGTCGTCACACTGCCATAACAATACCGAATGGAAGAAAAATAAAATTCTTGCCAGAGAGTACAGTTTTCATTCGGTGTCTTACATGTCTTATAGTTTCGTTGTGGGTTGTACATCCGTGTATACCGCCACGGGCTCGCCGCGTCGCGTCGGCCCGCACTCCCTTAATTGGACGTTAACTTTGATCCAATTTAATACATAAAATGCGAATGTAACAATTACCGGAACGACGTGATAAAGTTGAAAAACGGCTGAGAAACTAGTGTAAATTTCCAGAGGCATTAGCCGACGGGACGCGGCGAACTGCTTCGGTGCGGGAATGGAGCAGAACGCAGAGGAACAGGAACGCGACAGACTCTCGTTCGCTGTCCGCGCGAGGCGTGCACCTTCGTTCCATTCACTGTTTCTCGAAATCAACATTGTCGACGGCCGTTTAATTGCACTCCACTTACAGCGGCGTAAATAAAATTCACCTTGGCCGTGGTGTCGCGCGGCGTCCCCGGCCCGTGTAAATATTAATTTCACGAGCTCGGGTCGTTATAAATAACGATAAATCGGGCCCGCTTGTACAAGTTGTCGTAATAAACGTCGCGATCCGGGCGCACAATGTGTAAAGTGCCGACTGTAAAGTTGAGCCCCGGCCCAGTGTCCATCGGCGAGGCCCGCTGCAAGTCTCGGGAGGTTATAACGCCGCTATAACCGTATACATTCCGCGACAATAATCGTTTTATGGTGGTCGGCAATATCGGCGGGTTCTACTGCCGCGGGAATTGATATCCTCCACCTACAACGGCCGTTTAACTTATGGCAAGTGGGCTTGGGAAGATCCAGCAGCCCCGGACGAGTTCGAAAAACCGGAGGATCTACGGAAACAAAGTTTTCCTAACCAAACCCCCCTTTTCTCGTTCTTGTGCTGCACGATTTTCGTTTCCAGTTTTGCAGGCCAGTATTTCCCAGTATCTTGGCGAAACGTTCCGACGTCGTTGCTAAGTACCGAGAATAGCCGTGCGCGCTATGGCCAGCCATTATCCGCTATTCGTTTCATATTCTTCCTTTTTCTTGCCCTGGTCATTTCTAGAATGACGAGGTACTAGAGTCAACATTGGAAGAGCTACCAGGATAGCTATCGGGAGGGCTACCTGATACGTATCACTTTGTAATAGGGTAAATCTACGTATTACTGCTTTCTTGCTCATTTCCCAATGAGATTAAAATACGTAATTTGTACAATTCAACGAGAATGTATCAAACAAAAAAAGTTATTCTCATATTTTTAAATGATGTTTGCAATGGACTAATTATGGAAATGGTGCAAGTCCATTTACAGCTCGTAAATATACAGGGTGTCCCAAAATTCCTTCAACAGCCGGAAATGGGAGGTTCCTGAGATCATTCGAAGCAACATTTTCCTTTGCAAAAATGTTATCCGCGGCTTTGTTTGGGAGTTATTAACGAAAAACACGGACCAATCAGAGCGCGACCTAGACGCGAGCTGGCACAGCCGGCCCGGCGCGCCAACTGTCTATTGGCCGAGTGTTCCAACTCCTGTCTAGGTTGCGCTCTGATTGGTCCGTGTTTTTCGTTAATAACTCCTAAACAAAACCGCGGATAACATTTTTGCAAAGGAAAATGTTGCTTCATGTGATCTCAGTAACCTCCCATTTCCGGCTGTTGAAGGAATTTTGGGACACCCTGTATATTACTTTAGTTAAATTCGCCTAAAAGAAATTTATATAATCAAATTACATATTGATAAATTAGTAGAAACATTGCCAGACTTGACATAAATAATTTATATTTTTGAATTGACTAATAAGCTAACCTTTAATTTTCGCGAAACAACAAAAAATGGACTTACACCACTTTCAAAATAAATGGTCCATATTGACATCTTCAATTGAAAAGATTTTCCAACAATTTTAAATTTCGTCTACTTTCGCTATAAATGCATAAAGATCCGCAGTCTAATAATTACATTTGAAGTAGTCTTCCCATGTCGGAGGTTCTTTCCCATTCAATCATTTCCCAAGTATGTTCCAAAGGTTTCCCAAACCGGAACCGTTTGACGTCGGAGTGCAAGTTCAAGGACAATTATCGACCCCCTATCACCCTCTCGTCCACGTGCCGGCACGATAAATCTTTTCGGAAGTCGCTGTTTCCTAGTGAAGACCGGAAGCTCCGTGTCAACGCGCTGTCAAAACACGAGGGCTGCTTGGTCACGTGCAACCCCTGACATTCGCGCCCTTTTTCTATACTTATAAATACGCCCTATTGTACTTCCCGATATACAAGCCCACGCGACTCGCATACGACACTGCCATTATTATTACCGTTCCCGTTGCTGTTCGACTATCGCGAATTATGGAAGAGGATTGCCCCGACGATTTATGCTCTTTCGATATTGCTATTCGATTGAACTGGAGTCGTACCAGGGAAATGGGTAATTATTCTGAATTTCTCACCGACTTCAATGACCTTCAAATACATATGTTGTTGAGGGCATTATTCCGAACAACTTTTTCCTATACATTCCGCGATGTTTTCAGGAAACTGTTGCTGCCAGAGTCCGTTTTCTAATCTACAACACGAGCTCACCGAGCGAGTTCAGTGACCTTGAAATACGTTGTCAAGGTCATCATATGAACAAGTTGTTCCTATATGCATTTTGAGATGTTTGCAAAAATTGTTGCTACCAGAGTCCGTTTTATAACCTACACCACGCCCTAACCAGCGATTTCTTTGACCTTGAAATATGATGTCAAGGTCGTCACTACACTGCGGATGTTTATGCAATTTTCAATTTTTGTAGATGAATTTGAAGACAGTGGAATAAAATAGAATCTTATTTTCCGTGGTAGTAGCCTTTTTGGATCTGATTGATATAAATTAAAATCGTACTAAATTCTGTCATATTTTATATCCTAGCATTTTTTGAAAATTTTCGAGAACCATAATTGCATAAAGATCCGCAGTCTGGTCATCACTCTAAACAAGTCTTTCCTGTACCTATACAATAAGCGTCCTATTTCAGCTTCTTGCAACATATCAAGGTCACTGAAACGGGGGTGGCTCTCTTAAATTGCATACAACGACCTCGAATTTTATAACAAATCTCCTGAGAACCAAGCATCTTGCTCCGAAAAGAAATAATTGCAAATGTCTGCGAAATCGTTTTGATTTTTCGAGTAACTCATTTTTGCTATGAAAATTGCCACGTAAACATGTTCGTTTCTATACATACACGCTAGTTTTTATTAATTGCGTTACCTATTTCCGTAAAATCACCAAGCCGGAAAAGTTAAAAATCACCAGATTTAATTACTCTCCGAGATTACGGAGACACTAATGGCAGTGGTCTCGCATAAGTTACGTGGACTCTGTTCCAAAAGCGGAGCACATTCATCCGGTGCACGCAGAAAGGGAGAGACCGGAGAACTCTTGATCCGTGTAAAGCTTTTCCGAAAATTTGTGAAAGTCAGCCCCGAGTTCCGTCGTTTCAGCTGGCCCGACTGCGACGCGTGCACATCATAGATCAATAAGTCTCGTTCTCATTGTCGACTGGTCGTGGGCCGGCTTTACGGCCTCCTCTCTCAGGAAACGTTAACGACATCCGTGAAAGACGTATCGATCGTTACGTTCGAAGATATCGTAAATCACGAAAACCGACGGGAACGTACGTTTCCACATGCGGGAGAAGCGAATATGTGGTACAGAGAGATGGCTATTTACTCCATATGGAACGGAGAAATGGCCGCTTCAGCAAAATAAGTGCTATTTAAATACCTGTATTAAACCCCCCCCCCCCCATGCACAAGCACAGGGAAACCGAATATGGGCAGTCCAGCTCGAAGGAACTCGTAGATCATTTTCTGTCAGAGATTGAACTTTTTACTATAGTCTATTGTGAAGATATAGACCATTGAACTTTTTACAAAATGGTTTCATAGCAGTAGCTCCAATGAGAACAGGCATTGGCAAGCTCTAGCTCGAACAGAATTTATAAAATAAAAATTTTACTGTCACAGGGACAATTAATTTGGTCATTGATATTAATAAAATTCTCAACTATTGTTGCAAATACTGAATACTTCTTCTTTCCTTCTTTAAGGAAATTAGCTTCTTGGTCATTAGCAACGACTGTGTGTTTCGTTGGTTAGATTTCATCCCATACGTCTGGGTTAGGTGTTCAATACTGAATACTGTTAAATGATTTTGACATACTTTAATATTTCATTTTTTTAATAACAAAAATCCCACTCTTTCGATTGACAACGGATAGTACAACTATCAAATTTTTATATATGATATACACAGTTTAAGTTATGTTTGTTCCAGTCTCTCCTTCGACAGTTGACGATTCCGCTATTTTATAAATAATCAAGATTTTTCATTTATTTTCGTACAGACCGCATTTATACTGATCAAGATACTTCGTTTTTAATTTTCGATCAGCATATTGACAACATCACTCAATGCACATATTTTTTATTAAAAAAATGTACAACTCACGTAAGTTTGATTGTTTTCACTTTAAAAATGTAATGTATGTCCTTCAAATATTCTTCAATGTGTATGCCCAACCCAACCGCAAAATGTTTGATAGTTGTTCCGAAAAGAAAATCTTAAAAATTGCTAAACATGATATTCGAAAAACCAGAATACTGCCTTAATGAAACCAGATACAGGTGGCAGCTTTCAAACGCTATAAAATGGCCGCTACATTCAGTTCCGTCATATTTATAAAAATGAGAATGTCTAAGAAAATTCTTATCTGGCTTTAAGCAGTAAATAAATACTAATAGTACCTGAGAAAATAAGTGTACCTATAAAGCTGTAATAATAAAACTGCGCTTTTCTTGCATTTAAGACAGGAATGATTAGACAAAGTACAAAAATAAATAGACATTGAAATAATCGAAAGGTCTGGTCATCCTTTGATATTTAAAGATGATGTTAAGAAAAGATGCATTGTCATTCAACTTCGGGTGTTATAATTAACCTGGACAACTTTCATTTGGCATGAAGATCCGTAGTTTGTGGAAGAATGGCGGCTTGAAATCCCCCGGAGGTTGGGGGCGGCGTCGGACACAAAAATTGAACGGGAAAAAACCTTGTGATCGCTAACTACGATAAAACGATCTGATGGTGACATCTGTGTCAATAAGGCGAATTCTCTCGGGGCTACATAGAAGCGGCAGGGAGGGTCCGCGAACGCGATTATCCTCATTCAATCATCGATTTTATTTGGTTAATAAAACGATTATCCCGGTTCTCGCACTCGACGAGAGCCTCTCGCTCCTGTCCTCTCTCCCTCCTCTCTCTCCAGGTCGAAACTGTTGTATAGTTCCCCCCCGGGGGCGTTCGACCAAAAATGTAATTTACATCCCTTTATGTCGCGAGATTGAAATATTTGCGAATTAATCCGCGCGACAGGATTATCGCCGACCATTATACGCAGCGCCCGCCGTTCTCTTTCACCACCCTCGCACCGCCGAAACGCTTCTAATGATTCTCCCTTTATTCGATTCAAAAATATCGGCCGTTACCCCGCTTCACGGAAGATTGGATTCAATTATTACTGTCAGGCCGGAGAGCCTTTTGCCCAAGGCCGTCGCGAGTTCTCGATTCAACGCGATTCCTTGGAGACGATCGCTTATCCTCTCTGTACTTCCATCATGTCTACGCCATTATCGGCTCTCTTCTTCGTCACTTGTTCGAACCGTGATGACTTCGGTATGAAATATTCGTTTGCGATTACTTACATAGGTGGGAGTAGTAGAATCATTAGCAGACCGCGGATTTTATGCATTTATGATAAAAATGGGCAGGTCTAATTTCTGACAGTAAAAGACATTGAAGAATTTAAATATACCACTATATTATTTTTAACCTGTTAAACATATTCAACAAGAAATTAAATATTTATTTCACCCCAGCTTGTTGCAATTCAGGTAGAAAGTTTTTATCCTGCATAAAGATCCGCAGTTTAATCATTAGAAATATTTCTCTTCTTCTAGCGAGCTTCAGCTGCCTTGTCCAATATACATGTAGTTCAAAAATGAGTAGATGTAATTTAAAACATTAAAAAAACATTAGACGAATTTAAAAATATTGTTGATTGTTGAAATCTCTCTCCATGTCACTCCAGTTGGTTGAAAAGCAGGTAGAAAAAATATTTATCTAAAATAATTATTCGAATAAATTCTTTTTAGTCGAACGAGTAAATAATTGTTCACTATCCGTTACAAGTTATTCTCTCCAATCGAATAATTCATGCTATTCGAAGCTGCATCAACTAGTGCATGGATAAATAGATGTTTATATTATAAAAATGAATTTAGCCTCCTGTTTTATAATGAAAAACATTGGTTAATAAAGTCTTTTGACAATTGCAGATATTATAGATTTATGTGAAAATTAATTGGACTGTAATTCGAAATCGCAAAAATTGAAAAAATCTAAAAATCTAAAAAAGTGTCGATACATTCGTTCTGCTATGATTAATAAATAGAAAGCGGGTTTGTTGCATTAATGACAAAAATAAGTATGTGTAATTTGTAACAGCAAAATCATTTGAAGAATTTGAAAATACGATTATATTATTTTCAACATATTAAACATATTGGAAAACAAAATAAACTTGTATCGCGTTCCAGTGTGTTGCAATTCAGATAGAACCGACTAGAAGTGCCTCCTGTCTCGCAGAACAAAACGCGGAAACTGTTTATTTCGCATAAAGACCAGCAGGTTGGGTATCCTTATCGATCAATCTCTCCGAACAGCTTTTTTGCAGAGCGATTTCCCGAGCAGTGTAAGGAAACTTAATTTCCATCCAGCAATTAGAATCAAATCCGCAGCACTATCAAACGAAACAATCGCAAATTAAAGCGACGACGATTGAACGACCCCCGGGGCTGCTTAGAGGTTGCTCCGGGAGACATTATGCGAAATCCCGGTTCGTTAAAGTGGCATACAATAATCGGCGCACCGCCAATCCCGTCCACGGCGTTCAATTAATTCTCCGGGCAAAATTTGTCGCTCGTATTAAATCTCGGCTGGATTAAAGGCAATCTCGCTTCCGTCTTGTAGCCCTCTTGATTCTCGCGTATGCTTCGACCCGTCATTCGAGCCATCCTCGACGCCGCGCCGCCCTCCGCAACTTTGCAAGATCCTCGAGCCGACGACGCACGAGATACGATGCAGTTTCGATTAAGAAACCGGAGCTATTAGCTCCAGACCCCCTCGAGACAATGACGAATGAGGTGATCATAGGGAATCGAGGTCCCCTTTTACAACTCACGAATTCCGGATGATTTTATTCGACGGATTAACTGGCAGCGCCGTTTTCCAAGCACCGCTGTTTGTTGGGGCTGATTTTTGGGAATTTCGAGGGCTCGCAAGATGGAGATCTCCATAACGTGAGACGTCGAGGTCGTTTCAGGGGGGTGGGGAGGGTGTTCCGTTTATTTGATTTGAAATATCGATTTATTTTGCATGCTTGGAAAATTTCCTTCAATTATTTGTTATTGCTTTAAACCGAATGGTTTTGTCCCAGATAGCCCCGTGGACGTCCTGCAGACGTCCAGATAACGTCCATTTCTCCTGGATACGTCTCAGATAAGTCCTTGGACGTTCGGCTGGACATATTCAGGACGTTAACAGGACGACAGGACGTTTATAGAATATTTAAAAACCTGTGTACGAAATGTTTTCCTAGTGTTTAAAACTATTAAACAACGTTCATGTACATGCACGTATGTAAAGGTTAAATTGAATCAAAATTTCGTTTATTATTATTTATTACTCCCTCTGTCCCATAATAATTCTAGCAACATTGTTTAAACGGGAATTATTGGCGAATGCTGTAACATATTAATGTTTCAATTCTTAGGTGAACCTAATTATTACGAATTATAACAATAATATTTTTCTAATTTCATCCGCTGATCGAAATCAATTGTTTTATTTCAGTTGAATATCAACTCACTGTAATAAAGTAAGATGAAAAAAGAGAGTTTTCAAGCAAAGTAACGAAATTATTGAAAAATCCAGAAACTATCCGGACACTCAAAATAAAAAAATTAGGAGTAATATTTTTAATTTATTGTTTAAGGTAATCTAGTTTTTTGATAATAAATGTTGCGTTCTATGTTTATTTTCTTTTGCTACTATTATTATTATATGGGACAAATTAAATTCATCAACTGCTACTATTATTATGGGACAAGGGGAGTATATTATTATTGTACATAGTACAATATATGTATTTACAATCACATATAAGTATAATTCGATTATAATATACAGTAATAAATAACATATACATATTTATAACAATATATTGGGGAGCGGGAAAGATTTAAAAATCTGGAATATCTCGAAGGGCCAAAGATTGCGGAATCCAAAACAGCGAATAAGCATTCGGGTTGGCGGTCTCGAAGGGGGGTGGGGGGTGGCACGCGAGTGGCTTGTGTTGACGTCTCATGAAAAAGCCAAGTGACATGGCCGCGCTCGAGAAGGGTAAGCCAAGCCAACGATACGGGTGAGTGTAAATAAGGTAACCCCAGGTCTAGAGTTCATCACCCCACGTTCAACACATCAGGGTTGCGATCCTAGGTTAGCAGGGCTTGGCTTCTAGCAACGAAGAAGCGAGGACGCCGACTATGAGTTGGAGGGAGACGCGTGATTCGCAAATGGTAAGCAGAGGATGAAAGAATGCGATCGACTCTTGATCCATATACCGGGACACGGCATCATATAATAAATAACGTGAATGGATTTTTTTTCAAACTAGGCGTGGCGGGAGACCCTCGGTTGCGTGAATAGTCTGTTGACACGTACCGTTTCTTTGTTACAATTATAACTATGTGGACTGCGGATTTTATGCATGCGGAGTTGGGCAAAAATTTCGAACAGAGTAGGTTTTTTCCAAATGGGTTTTAAACCCACTTTACTCGAAGTTTTTATTTAAATAAAATTTTTGTCCAATTCTGTATACATATACGAGAGAAATCTGTAGATGTAATTTAAAACAGTGAATGGTATTAGAAGAATTTAAAAATGTTGTTATATTATTTTCAACTTATTTGAAGAAATTAGTGTGTTGCATTTCAGATAGAAAATTTTTTATGTCAATTGCGACAAACTAGAATGAAATAGAAATGGATTTCCTTTCTTAATTGGTTTATTAGATTGGAGGTATGACAATATCTTTTAATTAGCATACTGTTTTTATTGTTTTGTGTTTCTACTGCTCAGCTTTGTCAGAAATGAATGAAATCTGCAATTAAAATACGTATTAATATAATTCAATTATGCTTGCATCGATGCTCGTACGACTCTTCTTCATTATTTTTAGTGACAGAACATGTTGTATACATGTTTGTTGCATGAATAATCGTAACAACTCGCTTTTTGTATGATGAAGAGTGATAAATAATGTGAGTCTAATAGAGCTTTGTTTGTTCTGAGATATAATAGTCTTATAAATACATTTGGCGGGCGATAACGCAATTAGCTAACTTCCTCGAATCTACTTAATTCGATTAAGATGTAATCTGATATAGAATATCTCGATCGGAGGAGTATTGACTCCATGTAGAAAACGAAGTGGTGGGAGGCTTCTATCGATTGAATCGCGAACTGATGGTCATTTTCAGTGAAACTAGGAATTAAGGGCAAGGTCAGCGAAGATAAAAGTCAGAATAAAATTTTACATTATATTACTGAAAACCATTTGATTTATCCTGTCGGAAAGGTATGCCATTATTACCGGAAAGCATTTATTCACCAATAACGATAAGTATTTTATCAACCACCAACCATTTTGTATATTATTTAGTCATCGATTGTGTTCCATCAATTATGAGACTGACTACAGATATGACATTGCTTGAAATAAACATAACACCTTGTATAACATATCGAATGAAAATTAAATTTCAAATGAAAAATTGTATTAATATTACATGTACGTTCCTTCTATACATATGTATTAATTATTAATTCATGAAATGTGTTTATTCTTTGAACATTTCTCAAGAGGTTTGTGTATATTTTAAATACTAATGGACTCTGCTAGAGTATTTTCTACATGACATCAATTTCACATTCTTTTAGCTAATTAAGACTTTAACTACACCTTGTATTATTGTACGAGATTATTTTTAATATTGTCAAATATTGTATGTAAGCACGTGGTACAAAGAATATGAACAACTATAACTAAAAAAGTAAACATATGTCGAGATTAAATAAGTACAATAATTATTACTAAACCTTACTCGGCACGAAAATTTGAGGAAAGAAATTATGTAACGTTCAATATTCATTGCAATCCACTTTTTTCCTGTATCTGCTGACATGTCTTAGTATTTATGATTTGACTGTAGCGAATTATGTTTGGTGAAAAATTGTTGATAGATATTAAATGAGTAAGAATCGCGAATAGGACGCAATTTAGACAATTTAACCATTCTGCTTGTCAAGTTACCACGATGTAGAATGCACTCGTAACCGCAGTGCAACGAATCACGGTACGCACCGTGTCACCGATGCATTATTGCAAAACAGGAGAGGGGCGAAGTGGCAATCGTGCACATAACAAGGCTATAGCAGTATTTCAATATCAAATAAAGTTACACAAATGTTTTACATTCCTTTACTTCCGGATGCGGAATCGAATGCAGAAATAATTTGAATATATTAATAAATTAAGTTATGTAATAATAATTAACATAATCCGCGATTAATTAGAATTTGCATAAACGCAATACTTAACAATACCTGTTACTATTATTCACATCTTAAATTGAAATACATACAAATACGTTTCACTTATTGATGGAAAAATCGTCTTAATAATGAATTCGAACTTTAAAATAAGATAATATCAATGTTTTTGTATATTAATATCAAAGTTAATATTAATATCAATAGTTGAGTGCAATGAAATGTTAACCATCAAGTTTACACAAAATTATAATTCAATTTTTATTTAAATATTCACGTTGCCTTTAAAATATGATGAATAATAAGTTTAATAAAAATTTTGTGATATTAGTCAGCATATATATTTCAAAAATTGCCTTTATTATCCAGTTATTGAGAGTAAGAGAGTGCATTGAAAGATAAATTTTTATTTACTTATGCTGCGTCTCTTTAAAATTTCAAATATGATTAGTAGTTTAGTAAAGACGTAGTTATTCCGAAGAGCACGTTTTTTGAAAATGTTTTGTCTACTAGACGTATAAATAACCCCTTGGGCTAGCTGCAAAAGATTAAACCGAAAGCACTGTTGTCGGCACGAGTGTGTTAAAACACGAATAAATGCGAAGGCCGAATAAGCGGACGAGACAGGGAAAAAAGGAGATGATGTCACCCTCTGCTGACCATATGTGTCTTTCCAAAAATAAGTAATGCTAATAGTAATTGATGGCCGCGTTAGTTGCGCCGTTTCCTAATTCGTGTCCTCCGTAAAATTTACCGAGCGTCCGATGCGATGGAAACGGCGCCACTCGAACAGCTGTCGCTGTTAAGGGTGAACATTGAGTTACAATAGACATCTGGTCATATTCAAGATGAGACGAATGAACACGCGATAAGCGTTTCAAGTGCCAAGGACTTGTATCGTCTTTTTTCTATTCTGATAACACGTTATCATTACTTCAACTCCAAGCTAGGATGACACTGGACAAAAAGGATAACATGTGTGTGTGTCCCGTAGACTTTGGGTTTTTTATGCATTTATAATAAAAATTGGTAGGGAGAGAAAACAGTAAAAAATTATTCCTTAAATTTATATTTAAATTATTTCTTAAATAATTTCTTAAAAATTTATTACACCTTTTTTATAATACAACGAATATATATATTTATATTATACAATGTAGTATATTATGCAATGTAGCCCTACCACTGGTATATCTATAACAATTTTAATCATAAAATCTAAAATAACGAAATATGACAGAATCAGGTGGCATGTTTTGTGTACTAGATTATTGATTTTTACGTAAAGTAAAAATAGTTCGTATCAATTGCAAACTTCATCCTTCAATGGTTTTCGAATATCATTGAATTTTAAGTCTCCCAACTGTTACAATTGCACCTACTCATTTTTATCATAAATGCACAAAATCCGCATTCTAATTAAAACCATTAAAAAAAGAAATTATGGTAAAATGAATACTTTGGAAAGAGGCAGCACATAAAAAGAAGTGAAATTAATAAATCATTCGAACTATCTCCATCTTTTTATAGTGTATTGAGTAAGTCAAACGTATAGCAAAAAGTAGAAATAGAATCAGATTCTCCAAATTACAAAACTTCAGAATTTTCTAATTCTATTTCTAAAATTTTTATAAAATGCATACGGTACTTACTTGGAGGGTAGTTAGTATATATTTGTTTTTAATGCAACCAAATCATTAAGGGATGAAATCAATTTTATTCTACCCCTGCTTGCCACGAGAACAATGCAGAACATTTTTATTTTGCATAAACAACTGCAAGTCTAGTAATTACTATGAAGAAATTATGGCCGTGTGAATGTCGGGGTGAAAAAGCGAAGGAACTCCGTGCGAGATAATGTCATTAGCAACAACCATCATGATAATATCAGCAGCACTAGCGCCATCACAAACAAATTCCAAAAACACCGGTTACAACTTTTCCCAGCCGGTCGACAAACAGAGGCATTTGCATTATAACAATGCAGTCAGTGTCTATCAGGCGCACTATAATCATTACGCGGATCATTAAAATATCTCCGACACGAGTTGACCAACCAACCACCCCCATTTGGGTGCCACATTGTAATCAATACAATTGCTTTTTGTGCCGAGTTTAAATGCCGCGTACATCTACGGGACTCGACAAAATGTGATGGGAAAAATCAGCAACAGCTGATGTGAGTAAACGCTACCTGATATTTACTAGCACAAGAAAACCACTTATTTTCGTTGCGAATGAAATTCTTTCAACCTGAGCGGGATAATATACGAACTTTTTGAAAATAACAAAATTTACACACTGCTCGAGTAAAAATTCATCCATTTAGATACTGCACACGTCTTTGTTTCTTTACGATTGTTTTATAATTTGTGATTATTATTGTGATATTATTGTGACAGTGTACAGTGAATGTGAACTATTTATAGCTTATTTTTTATGGACGTTTGAGGATTATAGAAATTTAAGTTTCATCTAATTTCTGTAAGAGCAAGAACATTATTATTACACTACTCCATTAACACTACTAGAACTTTTTAAATTTATGGGGGATTACATTCAATGAACACATTTTCTAGACATATACTATAATGTTGTAAGTCTATTAAAATACTACAAGACTTGTGTGTTATTTTTATAAAATAATGGAAAATAATTTAGACAATTATTAAAATACTTTTTTATTGTTGCATAATTTTAGTGTCAATAATGAATAACATATACATATTCATGTTATTATTCCTGCAACATATGATGGAGTTTTAAACATTATTGAAATTAGTGTGAACATATGTAATAGAATATTATACGTACACATTATTATATTATAATTATTGTGTGATAGGAATATCATTGTACATGGGTGACAATTTTATTATGAAACTTAAAAACAATTTTTATTACGATCTATTAAGCAATCCAAACTTATTTAGAATGTACAAGTACTAAACAAGTTGTTTCGATTATGTATATAACGTTTGTGGGCTCTGGCGTGGCAGTGAATTTACGAAATTATTTCTGTGATATTTCCGACGAAAGTAAGAGAATACTTCGCGAATACCAGTCCGTACGTTCACGATCCACTGGTCGTATATTAACGTATTCAGATACACGTGTATCCGTCTATTCATGTATGTATGTATTCACCAGCGGATATTATACATCCCCACGAGAAGATGCGGGCGAGTGACAACCATATGCATCGTGTTGAATTGATAATATCGAAATATGTGAATGTCGACGAGGCGAACTTATTTTCCGACTCTGGATTCTGGAGCCAGTCGCAATTCGAGGCAGCAGTGCTTTCAGCAAAAAAGCATAGGCAGAAAACTCAAATGTCAAGTTGATGTATGATCAATATATACATATGTATGTATATTTTATATAAAGCATTATAATTGCGGATGTTCGAACGCAAGTGTGTACCAGTTGCAAAAGGCTAATAAGTTGAAAACAATAGATACTCACATTGATGTTTTTAAACCCACTTTGAAAAAAAAATACATGATGTATAAAATAAAAATTGGTAACGTTGTTAATCTCTAGACTGCGTATTTTATTTATTTATAAGTTGAGACAGTAGAAAGATTAAAAGAATTTGAGAACATGATCACATTTTTCGAGAAAGGGACACTTTGTTTCCTGTGTCCTGAAATGAATGCATCTTTATTTTGCACAAAGATGTGCAGTTTGTTAATCATTGTAATGGTGTACAATTTTTTACAATCAATAATATTTCGATAGTATAATCAATTTGCGAGTCAGATAAAGATTAAAAATATTGTCACTTCTGATTGCATTATTCCATTCTTTAAAAAAAAAATGGTAAATCGTTCGCACACCTAACAGAATTTCATGACACAGTGTGTAATCAAGTTACCCGGATTACTAAATTCCCAAGCAAACGGAACATGCACGTGTCTCATTTTTATTCCGCCGTTAGAGAAAATCAACAGACCTCCCCAGCAATTATGTAAATCGAGAAATTAAAGGAATCGACGTGCCGGATGAGCGCAGTTAGATTTTCGGATGCTCGCTGTTAGGCTAGAAGGACGCATAACTTTTGAGCAGATGCATTATAATTTCGTGGGTCAAAGAGCACACTCCCGAGTTGGTGGATCTTGATGTGCTCGGCGATATAGATCTTATAAATATAGATGGTCCAATATGGACGCCAGATTTTCGTTCGCCATGGGCTTCGAGCTGCCATAAATTGTTGCCCCCCAATCCGGAGTCGTGACCTCGCCGCATAAAGACTAGCAATTTTCGGTGAAGCTAAAACTCGCAGAAGCTGATCAAGGTTCTTACTATTTACATAGAAAACATTAAGTTTATGTATTCGCTTTGAAATTGTAAAATTTCAATGGCTCATTCCGCGAATCGGCCGACAGCTACTGAAAATAATTTATAGAGCGATTGAATTAGTATGCTTGAGAATTTGCATACTGTAACATACGAATGATCTAGAATATATTAATCGAAATAAAAATTGTCTGCATCAATTGCAATTAAGAGGCAAATTAAAAATTTCTTTAATGATTTTAGAATATTAAAAATAATATATTGTTGGTGTTAATTTTTCTTAATGTTTGAATTGCTATTTCCACTATCCATTTCACTGTTTATTATCTGCCAGGGTTCGAAACGGTCCTAAAAATAACTATTTAGGGTTGTCATAAAAATTGTGATTAAAACAGTTATACAGAATCTTTAATTATTTTTCTGAACAATTACAATTTACTTTGCAAATAATTTTCTAGTGATCGTTTAAATATACAAACAAGCACAGAACTTCTGACAAATTTTAATATTTATGAATAAGTTTATTATGTACATTGTATTTTTATATTTCTTTTTGTACATTACCTACACTGAAGTCAAACTTGAAAACAAGAAATTGAAACTTCTATTTATTAATTTCCTATTATATACAGAAATATTTTATTTATTTCAATGCTTTGTTATAATATATATACATTTTATAATATTACAAAATGCTTCATTTTACTTATTTTATCGGATATGTGAGTAAATCTTTGAAAATAAAACCCTGAGGGGTTTCCTGAAATTCGAAAAATTGTCGTCGTTAAAAGCGCTCAACCGAATATGGGTCAGGCGCTCGAAATTGCACTGTAGATCCTTTTGCAAATTTCGAATGCATTTTTCTCGAGACTGCTTTTTCGGAATGTATGCGTAAGATCTCTTGAAAAACAGCTACCATGTTTAAAATCCTGGAGCATAAATCTACTACAACACTTAAATAACAGAGAGACTGTCGTAAAGGTTGAAGGTTGGTGCACGTTTTGTTTTCCAGCTATAAAATTTTATAGGATAAGAAGTACGCTGAAAAATTTATACTGTCAGAAAGGTATAGCTGCCAGCTACATTAAATCTCCAACAAAATAGATATATTTAAACAATCAGGTTTGGCAATTCCGTTAAGAACGAGTCAATAAGAAACACAATAAAACTTTTTATAGCATATTTTTAGCCTTTGCTCAACACAGCTGCACTGAACACGACTTGCTGCTTCTAATGCCGATGAAAAGTTTGTTTCTAAGCAGAAATAAAGTTGACAACCATGACGTTGGTGTATCCAGTGTGTTAATGTGAAAAAAGCACTTCAAGGCACAACAATAAAACTGAATTCAACACAGTTATTTACGTTGGAAAACGTATGCGATGTAGCATACAGAAAATTGAATTAAATACCATGCAAAAATAGGCCTGTGATTTAAAAGTTTAAGAGAACGGTACATCTTTAAAACTACTTGAGTATTGACCGACGTTTATTTATATTTTGTATTGTATTATAAAAAAGTATCACAATGTATTGAAAAATTATGTATTGCAAAATAATCTCTATTTGGAGATTCAAATTGCATTGAATTAAAAAAAAAAAAAAGTACCATGCAAATTGTAAAGTCCCTTGATTTTTATTTAAATAAATGAAATTTGCTGCCCCGTTTGTATGCCTATTAGTTCGATTGTTGGCTCTACCGTAACAGCGGTGTCGAAATTTCAGAATTCCCGAACGGTGACGCCCGGGGGCCGTCTTCCGGTCCCAAGGCGTTGCGACACACGAACGAACGTTACCGTTCCGGGGGCCGGCTGAACGCTGAAGAACGCCCGAATTAGCGTTGCTAATCCCGTGGAAACGTAGCATAACTTCATCCAGGGGTTCACGCCTCGAGTCGGCTACAACTGGTAGCTGTTGGCTGGATAGTAACTATACGTTCATGGCTGGACAGGTGAGGCGCGGGGCGAGGAGCAGGGGTGGCGAGCGAGGGCGGACGGTATGAAAGTTATGTCGCGTAAAAATCGATTTATCCGCGACGGATCTCGGGCATTGTTCTCTGAGTGCGGAACAGGCCGACTCTCTCAGCAAAAATGGTGGGGGTGGGTGAAGAAGGAGGTGAGAGGAGAAGGGCGGGGGGTGGTAGAGGAGGAGAAGGAGAAGGAGGAGGAGGAGGAGGAAAGAGGAGAAAGGAAACAACACAGAAATGGAATCGGCCGGTGAAAAATTTTGAACGTGTGTATTAGCAGCCTGGGCACCAGGTACGCAGACAGAACCACGGAGGAGGCCGGCTAGGCTCCCGTGTTCTGATTGGCGCTTTCGCGAACGTGCACGCACGTCGCGTCGCTTTGCACACCGTCGCCACGCTAATTTGTACTACTATGGACGAGTATGAAGAACGTCTCGAAGGATCGGTTCTGTTTTTTGATCTCCTGAACGCTCCTGACGCTTGAAATAAATGGGGGATTTCAAACTTTACTTCTGAATTATTCACCGATTAAATTATGTTTGTAATTAATAGACTCCGGATCTTCATGCAAAATAAAAATGTTCAGCAGCGATTGTGGGTAGCAGGAGTTGAATCAAAATTTATTTAATGAAAACGACATAACATTATTTTTAGATTTTTCTGATTTTTCACTGTTTTATATTTCTCCTAGCCAATTTCTTCATAAATGCATAAAGATCCGCTGTCTAGTAATTAAGCTGTGTCTCTTCTTGTAGTTAACCATCTTAGGCGTTGTTTTATAGAATGGGAACACCAGGCCGAACATTGAAAGTGAGGAATAAGCTGATCGATAGACAGCCTATCTTTATGCAAAATGAGCATTTTGTACCTGAATTGTGCAACAAACTGGAGTGAAAGAGGAATTTACTTTCTATATTAATATGTTTAATATGATGGAAATAATGTAATTTTAAAATTCTTCTAATGTTTGTATTGCTCTAAATACTCATTTTTGTCATAAATGCATAAAATCGGCTGTCTACTGATCCAACACCACCCATAGGCGGTGTTGACTGATCAGTTGTGCTCATTCAAATTATAATAATTAGTTACTAGATACAGTAATCGCTCCTTCGTTGTCCTGAATCGTGGGCACGATCGTTGTCCAGTGCTTACCCACTCCACTGTCTGTCAACGAGAGGATTAGGTCTGCGTGGATTTGGTCGCCAGATGTGTCCCAGGACTGTCTAAACCGCGCAGAACGGAGAACAATAGGAAAGGAATATGGCAAGGAAATAAGGAGTTTTTTAAAGCCAGATAGTTGACTGCGAATGCTTTTTTGTCATTTAACTAGCCGTTTCACTAGACGCAGTCATAAATCAAAAATAGTGTCCGGGCACGGTCGTTGTCCGCTCAAACTCCCGGCCTTTGGACAACGAAGGAGCTTTTACTGTATTTATTTTTAATCGATTTGTATGCACGAAAGGCTGACTATAACGGATAGGGGTTGAAGAAAAGTGCACTATTTTTCCACCCAGCCAGTAGAGGAACGAGAATGAGAAATCTTCAGAGATGACTATATGATACGATAAGTTTATTTGGAATACGTTCCGAAATCCGTGACGACGACACCCCTAACGGATCTAATGCGTGCCTGGCCTGTTCGCAGCCACCCCAATATTGAAACAGCAGTCGGATCTTGGCTGCGGCCCCGGGGGAGTCGCGTGGACGCGTTTATATTCGCACTTTCGACCCCCTCGAGCTTTTTTTCAGGAAGACCGTGCCGTGAAAGGAGAAAGGGTACCGATATCAAATCGAGGCCGCTTATCAAAATAACGGTTACATCTTCATAAATATTTGGCCGACCATTTTAACGGGGACCCGTGACAACCGTGAAATCGGTATGGAGATGAGGGTGTTACTCGCCGGGACCCATGGGGCGCAGGGATTCGAAGTCGAACACTTTCGGAGCGCAGCCCGATGAATGATTAAAGTAAAATCCGTGGCCATTCAAGCTGACGGAGGGAGTGGGGGACAGGCGGGAATGGTTTTTGCTGCTAATGCGACGCGGTATGACAAATTACAAGACAGACAATGGTTTACGTCGTTTGTCATCGGAAATGCCTATGTAGATTGTCATTGTTGTATGCAAATTCAGGGGACGCGACATTACATAAGATTCTAATTTTTATGACGAGTAAAATATAAAATTTTAAACACATTAGAAGAATTGTTAACAATTGTTCCTAGAACTATTACAAGAGGAAGTATACTTTAATTTCACTTCCGTTTCGTAAAATTGAGTTGGACAATTTTTATTTTGCATAAAGAAATTGAAACGAAATGTCTTTCGATTTTATTAAATTTGCTGGTCCATAATATTTTGAAGAGACGCCTTTGCTCCTCTTATTCGGCCAAGTATAAATAGCTAATAATTTAAACGTAAAAAATTAGAATGCAGCTCAAACTTTGAAACACTAGAGACAAATTCTACTTACACAAGTGTTCTCCCTTGTATCGACTTAAAATAAATTAAACTTTGCAGTTCATATATTTAAGAATTTCGATTTTCCATCCCTTAAGAGACATTGTATAATTATTTCTCAACGACGCCAATTAATGAGATCAACTAAAAACAACAAAGTGAAAATAATTTTAACAATTCCTCCATTTTTAATCGTTATATAAATTCTACAAACCGGAATAAAAGCAATTGAATTATTCAAAAGAACAAACTGGAAATAATTTTCATAATTTCTCTATTTTTAAACATCTTACAGATACTACTATTTTATAAATTTTATAATTCTATTCGCATCGGTACAATTGAAAACTGCAAAATGACTACTTCCTCGAGAAGAGGTAAGCACGAAACTCTGTCCTCAAAATCGAATCACGGCCGTTTATGCGCGCGCGTTATCGTTGAATTTCAAATCGCCTCGTTTCGACACGGTTCTTAATCAAATCCGTTGATCCGGAATCAAGATTCGTGGGATGGAGTTGCCCAATAAATCAGCGGATCTGGTAAATTCTCCGCGGGCGACGGCGACGGCTGGCACCGGGTCTAAACAGCGGAAAATGACATGCATTTTCATAAATTTCGAACGGCTTAATAGTTTATGCATGCAGGATCGCGGATTTGTCTCGGTAAGCTGAGAATGTCCACGTGCGAAGGTCCTGTAGAGGATTGTGCCGCCACCCTTTTTCCAACCCTCCAGGACCAGAAACGCACGCATGGGCTGACAGGCACGCGTGTGTAGGGGGGTGCACCACCCTTCGGGTCGCAAGGTGCTTCTACGGCCATTGTTGTACGCTGACATTCGTCACGGCGTTTTATTAGAACCTACGGGAACGGTCTACACTCTGCGTCTCCAATTGCGAAAGGTTATACGCGGGATCGGGCTGCTTGCAAGAAACGTATTGTTTTCGGCGACGTGTTAAACCCTTAGAGTTTCACCCTTAATCATTATTCTGCTGTCACAGTAACGAATTGATGGGTTTGATGTTTCAAAAAATATAGTTACTTCGCGAAAGTGCAGAATTAAAACAATCTCTACCTTTTTTTGGTTCATCATGGTGTCATAACGTCTTTGATCATTCAGTCCCAGTTACAATGAATATTTAAATTGTATCTGTTCTCGTATTAAAAGAAAGTAACATGATTAACTATTATAAAGAGGATGCTTTGGATGGTATCCTGACATTGATGGCTGGATCCATTCAAATCCTCCCGCTGATAGTTTTTTTAACAAGATGTTTGTAAACATCCTTGACACGTGAAACGCCACGAAGGTCATCGCCATAATCTTGGCGGTATGGAATCACTGAAAAATTATTTTCACGAAATGAATGCCACTAAATATCAATTGATTAAAGCTGAAACTAACGAGATAATAATATAAGGTGAAAATAAATACAAATTTTCTTTTCTTCCTAAGGTACAGAGATGGTGTCTCTTCTACGTTCACGTTACATAAATTAACACAGAATTTGAAGTAAACGAAAGATGTTTATATCGATATCTGAACGAAGCTCGCAGAGGTTCACCGCAATCGGAGGATAAAAATAATATATTCTTATTTGGCAGCCTATCGGAGCTCGTGGATACGAGCCGGTCGTCCTTTTACGGCGGCTAGTTGGCTCTCGTGTTTAATCCTCGATATCCCATCGCTTTCAAATTCAAACGTCGAAGAAACGATACTAATATGTTCCATTCAGGCGCAGCTTGAATTCGACCCCTGGCGCGGTTTTGCCGTTCCTATTGCGCGAAAAAACATATGTACTCTGTGAATATGAACTGGGGCCCCTACCATCACCGTCGGATGTGTAACCGATGTGCATCGCGAGCGAGAGCAAGAGAGCGAGAGAGAGAGAGAGAGAGAGAGAGAGAGAGAGAGAGCCCGGTATGCACACGTGAATGCGAACGTTTCAATACAGCCCGTGGATGCACCGGGTGTCCGTTTTCAAAGGGGGCACCCGCGCAGCGCCGCGAATTAAGGATGCGAAATCGTTCGACATAATTGCAAATTCCAACACGGATACGATTAAGGGAAGCGAAACAGCCGGTAAAGGCTGCTTCGACAGCTCTTGTCGACTGAATGAAACAGAGGAACGGGAACCGGTGATATTTTTCCCGATAAAAAGTACTCCGAGCCTTTGAAAGCTCGTGTTGATAACGCTCCGCATCAAGGTGGATTGATCGCTTCCCGCCGCCATGTTTACGCTTTGAACTATCTGAGAATGGAAAACAGTTGCCCTGAAATTTCGATATTTCTTTTGTGTTCCGTTGATCTTGTTCGGAGAACTGGATTTAGTATTATTTACGCTCGCCAGATACCGTAGACGCATCTCTATGCTTCTGCATGGTGCACCGTGCTTTCAACAATTTAGCGATCCTTTCGTATCGTTGTTCACTGTGCTTGCTTTTTTACTTAACCCTCAGTCTTGTGGTTTAACCCTTCAGTGCAAGGATTGAGTCTGCGGGATCATTGAAATTGGACTGGTCTTTTTTCAATTTTCTTGGAATTCTTCAATGAATGCTTGCTTTAACAATAGCAGTTTTACGTAGTATAGAAACAATTGTGGAAGAAAAGCTTTCAGTCAAGGATTGGTTCTACGAGATCATTGAAATTGTACTGTTTCAGTCTTCTTTGAATTCTCTTGGAATTCCTCATTGAATTCTTCTTTTAATAGTAGCAGTTTTAGGTAATGTAGCAACAATTGTACGGTTTTAATTTTCTTTAAATTCTCTCGGAATTCCTCATTGAATTCTTGTTTTACTAGTAGCAGTTTTATGTAATATAGCAACAATTGTACGATTTTAATTTTCTTTAAATTCTCTTGGAATTCCTCATTGAATTCTTGTTTTACTAGTAGCAGTTTTAGGTAATGTAGCAACAATTGTACGGTTTTAATTTTCTTTAAATTCTCTCGGAATTCCTCATTGAATTCTTGTTTTACTAGTAGCAGTTTTATGTAATATAGCAACAATTGTACGATTTTAATTTTCTTTAAATTCTCTTGGAATTCCTCATTGAATTCTTGTTTTACTAGTAGCAGTTTTATGTAATATAGCAACAATTGTACGATTTTAATTTTCTTTAAATTCTCTTGCAATTCCCCATTGAATTCTTGTTTTAATAGTAGCAGTTTTATGTAATATAGCAACAATTGTACGATTTTAATTTTCTTTAAATTCTCTTGGAATTCCTCATTGAATTCTTGTTTTACTAGTTTTATGTAATGTAGCAACAACTGTACAGTTTTAATTTTCTTTAAATTCGCTTGCAATTCATCATGGAATTCTTGTTTTACTAGTAGCAGTTTTATGTAATATAGCAACAATTGTACGATTTTAATTTTCTTTAAATTCTCTTGGAATTCCTCATTGAATTCTTGTTTTACTAGTTTTATGTAATGTAGCAACAACTGTACAGTTTTAATTTTCTTTAAATTCTCTTGGAATTGAATTTCCCATTGAATTCTTGTTGTACTGGTAGCAGTTTTATATAATGTAGCAACAATTACATATGTAAGGAAAGTGCCGAGTCGTTGTAAAGAGAGGACTTCAATCTTCGAATCTATGGTAGTTTGATCTACAAAAAAAATTTTTAAGAAATACTGTTTTTCTTAATCATAGAGTATACTGCCTATTCTGTTTAGTCATTTATCCGATTTTATCCCTTATGTCAATATCTAATATTTAATAACATTGTATTCGTCAGATGATTTCAGAGCATATTCTTATACCTCAAACCTAAATAGTTTATAATCAGCTAAGAAAGTATCCAATCCGAGAATATTTTCCAAGGAGAACATGCTCGAGATATTAAAGACAAGTTAATGGCTGCATCAGAATATATGTATTGATATCAGCGTTAAGAATCAGTTTCGTTAATTAAAATCTAATGTTCTTCGTGCATTCCGGATTGTGTACAATTTTATGAATATGTTTCGCATTCCAAGTAGTCCCGCATTTTTGCGAAGCGGGATACTTTCAGCATACTTTCCCCTGCACAATTACGCAAGGATCGTTTCCTACTTCCCCCGACTTCGCAAATTATTATGGTTCGAAGCAGTCAGTGTTAGCTAGCCAGTATCTACAGTTGGAACATGTAAAATGTTTTGCAGTCTTTGATCAAGTCAATTTACGGTATCAATTATCTCAGAAACATCAAGTAAAGGAACAGTTTCTAACATTCGTATGAAGCAATGAACTTTAAACAGTTGTTAAAAATCGTGGACAACTTAATTTTCTTTATGTGGAGCACGTATTCAGGCATGCACGACTATATCAATTTCATTGTCAAACGACTGGTTCTACAATTATTGAAATTAAATATAAAAGTGCATTTACAAAGGAATAATATAATAAGTTAATAATAATTTCCTTATTGGAACATCTAGTCATTTTCTTAAGGCAATGCTTTCCAGTTGTTCTCAGTGCTTGGTACGTTTAGTATTATACAACACAGTTATGGATCCAACAAACAAGTTAATGTAAGTAAAAAGTAACGTTCCAAACAAGAAGCTGATGTTATGTAATAGAAGAGGAAAGTCCTCTTCCCGGCTATTTTCCATTGTTTGTTTGGAAATCGTTTACGCAAAAAGCTTGTCCATCTTGTAACATAATTGCGTAACCTTGTCCCACGCTTTTCGCAGATACCATTGGCTCGATTGACCTTTCAATTGCATTCTGCATATCCGTAAGTATGCTTGAAACTGGGATTATCTGAAATAGAACAAAACTTTCTACATTTTTCTGCTTTTAATTTCGACAGACCCTATTTTAAGAGAATAGTCATAGTAAACACTTACACCGCACCAAAATGAGTGACAATAACTTTAATTTGTGAGAATTATTGGGTGGTAGTTTTCCCTAAATAATTATCAAAAATAGCAAGGGGTTCAAAACTCTGAAAAAGTAGGTGGTTGCTTTCTTTAAACAATTATCAAAAATAAAATTAGAAATATCAGGCTAACAAGCGGTCCAAAAATCTGGAAGACCAGAGGGTGGCACCTTTCCGCAAATAATGATAAAAAAAGAAAGGGGAAATATCAGCATAATGGGTCGGAAAAATCTGGAAGATCGGAGGGGATGGTAGCTCTGCCCAAACAATTATGAAAAAGAAAATGGGGGTTTAAACAGGTTAAAAACGGGATTCGAAACTGGAAGGGCCCCTTAATTGCTGGATCTCGTCGCGCAAACAGAGCGCAGTACATAGAGATGATTAGTTTCACCAGAATCGAGAGAGGGAGGGAAACGCAGAGTACAAGCTCTATATCGGCCCGTATATGCTCTATCCGGTGCAATGGCAATCGGCCGGCTTCTCCGTTCGCCGCTGTTCATGTAAACAGTTAATCTAAATCCCGAGCAAGCAGCGATGTAATGTTATGCGGCGCGCAAGACTCATTATACTTGTAAACCAGTCCGAGCCTCGACCACAGCCCGACACACACGCGCGGCCACGTATTCTCATGTACAGGCGTTTTCAAGCACAAGTGCAACCATCTGCGCGGGCGTGTGCGCCTATTCGAACGAGAACGCGTTTCATAGCCTCGCACGGACTCAAGTGTGCCTTGGCTACCCGGTAAATAGCCACTTTCTGCATAGGTCAAATCATTTTTACGATATTTCCTTATATTCTCCGATCCCCTGTTCAATATTCTCTCAACTGCTTAATCAGCCCGTAACGACTTGTTCGAATCCAGTTACACTGAACCTGAGATTTTACAGAGTTTTAATTACTGTTCGTTTCCTCGTTTGTCCTTGTAGTTATCGATAATTTTCTCGACGATACATTTGCAACTTAATTTACCGAGACTTAGTATGAACAGATCGAGCAGTGGAAGTAATTAGACATTCGAGAAAGCCCCTTGCCTTCCTGTTTTATGTACTAAATATATATAATGCCATTTACAAAATTGAAGGTGACCTTCATGAACACACTTCTTTTTTAAACATTTGGCTGTATTTCCGATTACGTCCATGCACAGAATTGCATGAAATTTTGGAAATGGGTTCCTTTTTGACTCGAAAAAAAATTTTTTACCATTTCAATGTCAGTCCCTATCTTACCGACAACATTTTTTAAATATTTTAATGTCACTCTCTACCTTACTGACAAAGTCGTAGGTGCGATTGTCATCTGTGATGATATGGTGCGCTATTAGGTCAACAAAGCTGGTAATGATCCATTGTTGCAATTAGTTGTAGATATCAAATATCTATATTCTGGAGATTAATACGAAATGTTTCCAAAATTCCAATTGTTAAACCAATTAATTGAATATCTACAATGAGAAAATTATGCGATCAGCATGAGTTAGGGTTACGTGGTGGGGGGCCGTCCACGCGAACGAAAATCCTGGAGTAGTGTCGGTGAGGTAGAGAGTGACATTAAAATGGTAAAAATTTTTTTTTCGAGTCGCCAAACATCCTTCTGACAATTATCATGTTAGTAAAAAAAGAACCTATTTCCAAAATTTCATCGAATTCTGAGCATGGACGTAATCGGAAACTTCGCCGAACATTTTTCCATCTGGTTACCGAAAGTGCTCGAAAAGTGGTGATAGTTACGTGGGGCATTGATAGCATTATGCGATTTTTTAAGAGAATGTGGCGCCTAATCAGCTCACTAATCGTTGACAGTAAAAGAACTACAAAGTGGAGATTACAATCCTGTAAATGTGAATGACCAGAAAATTCAATTTCCACCGTAATACATTTCTTGAGAAACGTGTAATTTAATGTTGATTGGGTTGATTGCAATGGTGCTTACCTCGATGAATAAATGTATTCAGAGTTTGTTTAGCGTTGCTGATAAAAATCGAACACGCCAATATCAAGCAATCTCGTATTTACCTAATATTCTATTCTGGAAATTGTCGTGTAACTGGCGGCATAGTTGAGCTTGCATGCTCTGCGATTGCATTGACTTTTGAAAGAAGAGAGTGCCGCCTCTTATTGTTAGCCTAACCTTCCAGAGGGGAAGTTTCTTCCGTTGCCGACTTGCTGCCGCCTCGGTGACGAGGCGTGGGTGCCGGCTGCAGTACGCGGGTGTGTAAACATTTCAAATTAGTATTCAGATGCGCAGCTGTTGACTGTTCGACGGCTCGCTTTCGAGGGCTTCCAAGGCTTCGTTTAATTGTAAGGAACCAGATGCCCTCTTCCTCTTTTTCTGTCCACTCTTCAACCCCCTCCGCGGCCAACCCCCTATCCTCCACCCCCCCCCCCTGTGATCGGCCTTCACGTATGGTTTCGTCTGCAATGGATCCGTGCATGTCGCGTACGTCGTTCGACACCGTGTCCACTTCAACCCCCTGGCGGCGTCGCATTACCGTGCGACCCCCCTTTATTGGCAATTGCCCCCTTGGTTTCATGGTATTTCATGAAACTGAGAAATTCCGGCCGTTTCGAGAGAATCGTTAATTGGGTTTGTCCATTCAATGCTCGGCCATGCTTGAAAAGGTGGGAATTTTTCGAGAACGTGTCAGGGGTTGTTTTAGAAAACCGAGACGCCAGAGGATACTAGGCTAGAGGCTGCGGCTCCCCCATTGTCTTTCGTTTTTAAACAAATTCTGCTCGGACTCCTTCTCCTGTCTGTTTCTGTGGAACATTTATGAAAAGAAGACCTTAATACCTTTTATAAACCCTTTTACAGCGAATTACTCTAAGAGCTTTTTTAAATTGTACTTTTATGTGGTTCAGATATTTTAGAATCTCTGCAATAAAAACATTTATTGAAGAGGATTCCTGCGGTGATTTTATGTATTTTGAAAACGTGTTTTTTCTGAAGAAAAGTACTAAATGAAGTACATATGTATCGTGTATGTTATTTACGGAATCTATTTGCTTTTTATGTTAGATGAATTGAGATATGGTGCCTTTCACTAGTAAATACACGTATCACAACAAAATAAACAAACGATGTTGCTGTATTTTAAAAAATAAATGCTCATTTATTTATAGTGTAATTTATTTTGTGGATTTAATATTGACATTTTCTTCAATGCTTTATAACATTGAATATATCTGTCCGAATTTTATAAACTAATTCACTGAAATTTGTAGAGAGTTATACCACCATAATTTATTTTCTTTCCCGCATCCCCTCATCTTTCGATGGAACTGGAACTTTTTGCTCAATTTCTGCGATATCGCATAGCAATTTAAAAGGGGTAACAGATGGATCGGACATGAAAACCTAGGGGCTACGAGTTCATACATAATTGGCGAGATTAATAGAAAGGCCGCTGCGCATTTCTGAATCGTGTGACAACGTGATATTAACGAGTCCTTTAACTCACACACGGTAGACACGCGTCTCATCTCGACATGCGTCGGGATACCTGATCATTATAATATTTTGCTGCGGGAAAGTATAGGGACCGAACCGATTACTTTCGAACGATCTTAGGAATCATAACCGATAGTTAAATCGAGTTCGATCCATCACCGTCTCTTCTTATTTCCCAAATTTGCTTTGACAGAGAAAAAACGTTTTCTGCACACACGAAAAACAACAATAACCAGTTAAAACTTTAATGTGTTCGTGGAGAATTGAAATTGTCGAAACAATATATTCGATATAACCTATATTTTTTATAATATAATAATACAGATATTTTTATTTCAATATTCTCAACTCTCCACGAACACATTGAAGTTTTAAGATCAACTGATCACGTGATTTTATTTCTAATTGTAAGTAAAGGAGTGTAGGTCAATATTTGATATAACTATAACCTATATTTCTTTAGTATAGTAATATAAATATTTTTTAGTACACTCTTTTACGTAGATTAATCTTGAAATATTTTCTAAAATATAAAATGAAATTTAACAATGTCTATATACTATATTTAAATTGACTAAAATAACTGAAAGAAGACGGTTCTTTAGAAATTAGTGTAGAAAACCTTTCTATTCAACTTTTAACCCTACGATTCATTTTACGGTTTCAGTGATCAGAACTTTCTTTGTAGTTCGTAATTTCTTAAAAACAGGAGAAAATTGATATCTATTGTATGCCTACGATGTAGGCCCTACATGTTCTCCAATAACTATTACATTAACGAAACCAAAGTGGAATTACATCTCGGTTTGAAGGTAATTAATAACTAGACAGCGAATTTTATGTATTTATGACAAAAAATTGTAAGAAATTGGAAATACAATTATATTATTTTCAACCTATTAAGGCAACATACATTTCTATTTCACTCCAATTTGTTATAATTCAGGTAGAAAATGTTTATTTTGCATAAAGATCCGCTGTCTATTAATAATATCCTACATATATTTATTAGACTCTGTTCAGAATCATCATCACGAGTCTCACACGACATTGTAGGGCAAGGGGTTAATCAGAGGATAAATTTATTGCTAATTTTGAATTTCATAAAATAATCGACGAGGACGAGAATTTAGAGTTGCTGTTATCTTTCAAATTTCGAATATGAACACGACGAGTAAGTAAAGATCGACTATGATGTTCTGCAGACGCGCGTAAAATGAAGGGAACGGCCATTAATTCGCTTGGAACGCAGTGTTATGACGTCTTGTATACATACAATGGAGAGCTCTGATGAATCGCGGCTACGTCGGCTTTAAATAAACGCTCGTTATTAACTTAACAGTCTCGCCGATGCTCTCTAACAAATGCTGCCGGGATATAATCTTTGCCACCGATTTACTCCCGGATTGAAACTATACATATTTACTTCCGATGGTGAAACACGAACACGCAGCTGGCGAGTTTTATGCAGGACAGCCACGTATACGATACATTTTGGGCGATATAAATCACGCAATGTTGTGCAATGAACGTCATCTTTTCATTGCGAAGAAAATAAATTATTTCAATTTCATAATATTCAGTCTTCAGTATAAAATTGACAATAACGTAGGCTAATTTATCCGTTACCGTTAGACTGTGAATCTCTCTGCGAAATCAAATTTTGCAAGACACCAAATCCAAACTTACTTATTTATTTCTCTTTCTAATAAATTACCTCCCTAATTTTATTAAAAAATTCGCAGTGTAGTTGCCACTATTTTTAGCCGTTTTAAAGACTTTGATGGAAACAACGATTTTGGTCAATGAAAAAATTAAATAAAGCTGTATTAGGAGGCAATGAGAATTGCCTAATAAAATGAGTAGTCGCAATTTGAAACAATATTAAGATTTAATCAATTGAAATGTATCAATATGCATATTATTTTTGACCCACTAAAATTATTAAATCAAGAAATAAATTTATGACTTGGTTTCTTGCAATAAACGCAGAAAACGATTATTTTCTATAAAGATCCGCAGTCGAATGTGTACGAACGAACAATCTGATTGTCGATCTGTAGAAAACGAAACAAAGCTGTAAATAAAATACAACAATTTAGTTTCACATTAGAGTCTGTGAACTTCCAATAGAATTGCTCTATAAATTTCATAAAGATGGCGTCATCTATTTTTTCATTTGGTGCGAATTGTTTTCATTCGCTGGAAGGCATCCATTCGTTAGAGACACAGATTTGGACATACATATATTTTAATCGTTCTTGATTTCGTGAAACTAGTACATAACTATGAAGCATTTCTAAAGCGAATCTTTCTCTCCTCCCCGCAGCCTATCCTTCCACGTACATCGTGGCCAGATACGATCGCCGGAAGATCATAGATCAAACACGTGAACGCACGGGGGTTGTGACGCTACTTATTATACATTCGTGCTCCGATAAGAGAGACCACGATGGTTAGACTGTCGCGGAAGGGGTAGATACGGTGCTGTTATAAATGCCAGTATTATGCGGAGCATCTTAGCGAATCTCGGACAACAGTCACTGATACCATACCCAGTATGGACACTGCTCGTTGATTCTTGTCCCACAATTGCTTGAAATTAGTTGCGTAGACTGTACACCATTATACTCTTGAGAAAGCGTCCATTGCCGGGCCGTTTAATCAAATGTTCGTTGCTTCTTCTCCCTCCAGAATTAAATACAGTAATATTCACAATTAATCAACTTCTGAAAACGACTAGAAATATCGTAAATTCTTATAAATGATTCTTGGAAAATGTTGCTTACAAATTATTCGTCTAAAATGGTTCTTATAAACATATTCTTGTAAAAGTTGTTCTTAGAAACATATTTTTACAAAATGTTTCTTGTAAATATATAATCGTCTTTAGTGAGCATGAAGATTATGACAAAATACCGTTCATCTATTTTTATATTGGCCTTTTTCCATAAGAAGCCAGAAAACTAGCGTTCGAATGTGCAAGACAATTTAACTTACACAACATTCTCCACCTTGTTGGTGGCTAAAGAATTGAATGCAATATATGCCAAAGTAATTTCATACCAAATGTAATGTTTGAGTTAATATATTGTTTCGATGTTCTGTTGAACATAGCATATTTTTGTTAACCTAAAGCAAAATAAATCAATATTATTTACAGTAGTGCTGTATTTCATGAACAGACAGAATATTTCATTAAAGTTTTAATTATCAACAAATTTTATTCTTTAGTAACAACTTGCCACACAACGGGGCAAAAAATTTAATAAAAAGCCTATTGCAACATTTTAATTTTAAGGTCAGAATTTTAAAATATTAGGTTGGCAACACACACACACACTAAGTTCGCGACCTCCACATTTTCTCAAACAAAGTCATTTATATATGTATTTTTTAAGCACGAGTATTTTATATCAAATTAATCGCAAAATTCGGAGCTTCCAATGATATACGGTTCAAGAGGAATGATCACTGAAAGAACTTATAATGATACAATAAAAGAATTACGAAACAGAAGGTCGCGAATTTAGTTGCCAACCTAATATAATAAATTTAAGAATTTAGGATATCTAGACTATTTCTACGTCATTTTATATTTTTTTCCCCCTTATTTTACGTCGCTTTTGGAACTCCTATTCAGGGTTATGTCGCGACGGGACCTACAGTTTTTGTAAGGTGGGTTCCGAGCCACCTTGGGCAGACCACAGTTTCAAATAGCACATGGGTCATTTTATATGTTTCGTCAAAATCGGAACTTTTAGGCCCGATCTCCCTTGAACCTAGTAACTTGCAGAACGCAGCAGAGATTGCACGAGGTCTGTTAGATTTCTTTTTCCTGTAAAATCAGCAGGTGTCCCGGAACGTGTGGACATCGGTGAATGTAAGAACGGCTGTAACGCGAAAATTTCGACTACTTTCGAGCGTCGTCGTCAGGTTTGGGTTGTTCAACGCTTCAGCATCGGGGCTAATTTAACGTCGGCGGAGGGGCAAGGGGCGCCGCGACTCGGTGCCGGAGCGGAAGCGAAGCCACGGGTGGCAAAGGCCGATAGCATCGAAACCGATCCTCTCATCTAGCTCTCGAGTTAGGTAGTTCTCACTGTAGCTAATGCATGCGGATCCCTGGTCGACGGAACAACTCTATGGCGTTAAACCGGCTCGTTATTGTTCCAGGTGCCATTACCGCAACCTGCGTTGCCTGTTGCAAAAGGTGAAAGCCACGCGGAAGCGTCGGCTGACTATGTTTCGACGCCCTTCGCGAGATATTCGAGGTTCCTTATTCTATCGGACACTCTTATCGGATGCTCTTCAGCCCTTTGGTTGCTCCGTTTCTACCGGGAACAACTGACTGCAATTCTTATCCTCCTTTGACCCTATAGCAGACTAATTAAATGTGACGCTGATATTCATTTTTTATGTGAAAACATATGAAAATGAAAAACCACTGGAATTTAAAACGTCACTCCATTCTTTATTTATTTAGTCTTTAGTGTTTTATTTCATACTCACATGGAATAAGCGTCATCTGGTATTATTTCTCGTTAACCAATTAGCAAACTTCTAATATCATACATTAGCTAATATTGTACGATTGTTGTCAATAAATGCGGATTTTATGCATTCACGAGAGAAAAATGAGTAGTTACAATTTCAAATAGGGAAAAGAGTAAGAGAATTTAGAGGAATTTTAAAGAAAGATCTTTTTAATTGGCTCCTGTTCGTTGCAAAAGAAAATTTACATTTATTTCATTCAATTAAAAATTTGTGATATGGCGTTACACGTACCTGACAAATATTTAACCACTTTTAAATTAAATGGATCATATTGTACAGCCTCATAATTGACAACTTTTTGAAGTGAAAACTTCTCTAGGCGCATCGCGTACACAAATGCTTGGACTGTCTGATCCGTCACGCTCCGAGGTGAAACGCTATTCGCAGGTGTGCAATCACTATAAAAGTTTTCACTTCGGTCGTGCGGCCTTATGCGCACAGTATTGGTCTGTTTCTTTTTATTTATCATTTGTGGAAACTTGATAAGGGATTTTCTTATTTGATTGCATTTAAAAATCGTATAATTTTATTAATATTGAACCAATGGAGACTTTTTGACATGCTAGAAGAATTAGTTAACTAAATAACGGGTGAACAAAATTTTGATAACAATTGATAATTGGTCGGAATTGCGAATAAAACAGTAAAAGTTAATTTTTGCAACTTTTCATCTGAGTAATGAAACTTTGATTAATAATTATATGCACAGTTCACAAACATTTTAAGAGAGGAGCTCAAACTTATGAAACTGTGTAGTATTATTAAACAGATTGCGTTAACAGTTCGCAGTCTAAAATTATAGTTTATTGCAAATATTATTTAAGTGTTATTTAAATAGGCCTCGAAAGTAAAATATAACTGTCCTTAGCATTTCGATTAACATTATGTTTAAATACTGTTTTATATTAAATAATACAAATTCTGTGAAGAAAATCTGATATCTGTAGCGTTGACATAGTTGATAGAAAGAATTGTCAATACACTAATACCATAATCTTATTCAATGATGACATGAATATTAAATTTCGAGGAGTATAGATTGTCCAGGCAGATTGTTTATTACGGCAACGATGAATCTACATACAATACTCGTCGATGCAAATGTAAAAGTGAAATTTACGGTTTAGTTAGGTAGAAAACAGCGCGCACCGTGAAATGTGTCGAAGAAAAGTAGATCTGTTAGTTTGTCTATTCAAACAGAAACCCATACTGCAGCCATAATCGTATTTCTTCCGAGGTTTTATTTTCCTCATAAAACACAGTGTAAAAAACTCTAGCTGGAAATATGAACCCAATAAAGTTGACTACGCATTTTCTTTTTTTCTTTTCTTTTATGTGGTATAAAATCGGCGCGGTTTTGTGTTACGAAGAATTCCTCTAAAGTCGGTCCTCGACGCGTCGCCTACTATTGCATAAAAGCTTTATGATCGCAGATTATAGTGAGAAATACAGAGACTTTCGAAAATAGATATTAATATTAAAGACGAAACACGTTGTGTAGCTTCTATATTTAGTATAGCTTGTGTCTTTAGCACGCTAGGTACAGTTTGGTGTATCTTTTTATTTTCCAAGAAGATCCACACAGTCATTCATATGCGACTGATATTTATTTTGTTTGTATTAAAACAATTTGTAATTAACCCTCATCCGTCCCTCGCGTCAATTTGACACAGTTTTCCCGAAATAAGTTACACTGTTCTGTTATTTGTAGGTAAATTCGTTTGAAACTTGGTGACTTTAATTTTTTTAATGCGAAACATGTAACTGCGAAAACCTAAAATGTAAATGTTAACTCATCAATTTCAAGGAAAAAAACATCGAAAAGTAACTGTTTGACTTGTTATTTTATCGATTTTTTGTATCGCTGTGTCAATTTGACACCGAGGGACAGATTCAGTTCGTGAAATGAGGGACGGATGAGGGTTAAGTAATTGCCTTATGGTTTGACCTCTCTGTTTCACTTCAATCCTTCAAGGAAGATAAGAGACAGTGTCTTCGATACTTTCTTGCTGATGCTGTAGAAACCTTGTTTTGCATCATAAAATACTCTAAACCCAGGACAATGGCCTACGCGCATCTTGATCACTCCATAAAGCTGAAACGCTGCCATAACAATAATAAAAACAGCGTGGATCGTTTCGGATGGGCGAACATGCGATATTCTCTTTCTCGTCCTCGTAAAACCGACATTCTGATGGGATGGCCATGGCAGGAAAAGGCTCCACCGCGGCTGTCATAACACCGTGACACCGGCAACGTCGTTCTCACGTTGGCGGTTAGTTGTCTGCAGAATCCTTGGACTGATCTGTTACAAATCTCTTATACACCTTTTAATCTGATCATATATTCCGAATAAAACTTCAGAAGGTGCTTCACTTTTGCCCCTTTTTGTCCATACATTATTTTAAACTTGCTTAATTCCAGAAAAATCTGAGCTGATAAATTATAAGTCTGCATCTGCTTAACAAGTACCTGCACGTTTATTTATTCACTTGTTCATTTAATGCTTCAAACCAGACGGTTTATATTGCAAGTATTGAACATTGTTACATGTATGTCGTTTGGATACTGCATGGTCTTCTGTCTGTATGGACACGTGGTTATTTTAACAAAATTTGGATTGTTAAATTAAGCCTGACTTAGCTGAACAAGTACCTCCACGTTTGTTTATTTACTTATTTATTTAATGCTTTAGATGACACAATGCTATCGTATGTACTTTGGATAATATACGATTTTCAAATTCGCAAGGAACATTGTTTAAGAAAGTTGTAAATAATTTTTAGGCATCTTTTAGTCTTAAATCTCCATTTCTAACTTTTTGGAAATCGATACATATGTACATTTCAATGTGTATGACACTATCCCTGTAAATTAAACGTAAATTTAAATTCAACGACCGCGTTAGTTTTATCTTATCACAGTGTCGTAAATTCGTCTTTTTGGTAGACATGTTTCCCGTATTGTCATCACTGATAAAATAATTATTCTGTTTGAAAAATGGTCGTCCCATGCAGTATGTTCTTGCTGGAAGAATAATAATCATTTTTAACTTGAAATGCGGAAATTTAACTTTACAAAATAGACAGTAGCATCCTAATATTTGCAAGAATTAAAGTGTAAGAATTCGCTGGGCGGAATGGCTGAAAACCCATTCCGCGCGTTTCTGCGACGGAAGATTGTAACGGGGCGTAAAACAAAAGAAATTAGGAAACTAAAAAACTTAAGGAATCAGGTAAGGAGTTAAAGGGAACATCGTAGTTCCAGAAGAGGAAAGAAGTTGGCAAAGTTGTAACTTTGAAATCGCAATTACAAAAAGTCGCGTTTCCGCTTTGCACGTTCGTAAACATTAGAATTCTTTAAATCCATATTAGTCTTATTCCTTAGTTTACTAACTTCGAAGTTGTACAATCTTTCTGATTTCTCATTATCGATCTTCTTATTGCTTTCTGTTTATCAGAAATGCTTGTTATTTTCAACGATTTTGAATTTATGAATTCGCCATTCTCCTAATTTTACAGTAATGCTTTCAAATTCATATTCTCTGTACTCCTAATTTTTTTTTTATTTCATGTGTCTGTACCAAGTGGATTTCTTATCGATACTTTACTATTAGATTGCACTTTATACAGATGAACATTATCTAAATCTTTGTTCTTCAAATTTTAATACTACAGTAATGCACGAAGATACCTAAGTGTATCGTTATTACTAAATTGTCTGCATCAATTGCAAGAAACAGGAGATGGATTAAAATTTTGTCTTTCCTTTAATGAGCATAATGAATTGATGTTTCTAAATTCTTTCCATTCCTCTATTGTTTTAAATCACAGCATTGAAAGCATGGTATCCATTCATAAAAGTGACGTCCTTATACCAAAGAATAAAAACATGTTTGAAAAACGCCATTTCAAAACACACAAAGAACACAAATTCACATCGCGATAAGTGCACAATTCTTTTTGCAAGTTTGAACTACATTAAACTTCCAACAAATCAGATATATTTAAGCAATCAGGGTTGAATCATTTTCAGCTGAAAACGAATCAATAAGAAACACAATAAAACTTTTTAGCACATAGTTTTAGCTTTTGCCTGGCACAGTTGTTGCTTGTAATGCTCATGAAAATTCGTTTACAAACAGAAATAAAGTTGACATTAGTGTTTTCAACCTTTACGACAATCCCTTACTTAAATGTTAACAAATCCAGATCACATTAATGTGTTATTCTTTCGCAGAGATATCGCAAAGTAAGCGAATGTAGGATCAATTCCCTGATCGATCGCGCGTATACGTTATATTATGTTGTCTTTGCACCTGAACAAATTTTCTATGTAAATGTGGTAATAGGAGTATATCTAGAATTCTTTTATACAGTACTGTTACGCGTATTAGCATACAGTTCTTAAATAATATATCAGCAAAGCGCCAGCATCGGGTCGAGATAAGTAACTTCCTGCGCACATACACGCACCGCGAATGCCGCATTAATGGCGTCGAGGTCTCAACTGCGATCGCGTCGGAAACCGGTACAAGGTGTATTCGTATACGAAATGAAACCCGCATGAGGCTGATGAAGAAGAGGACGTGACTCACTTTTAATTATGGCAGTCTTCTTCGTTATTAACAAACAGCTACATTTCAACTGTCCAGAGAATAAGTTAACATCGCGAAACTAAACGCCTAGACATTTTTTAGTTACATAGTAATTGTTACACTGCGGATTTGCAGGTGAAGCACGAAGCAGTAAAATTTTCCGGAGAATTTAAGAATTCGATTATAGTATCTATGTGACTCATTGTGAATGACTGCGGATGTTTATGGAAAATGAAATGTTTATACATCAATTGCAATAGGAGCCAAGTAAAAATTTATTTTCTTCATTAATAATTGTTGTATATGTATTCTCTCTCTCTGGAAATAGTACATTGTTAAACTCTTTTAATATTTTTACTGTTTTAGATTCATTTATTCTTAACAAGTTATTATTGCACATACTAGTTGTGAAATGGCATTAAATACCTGATAAAATAATGTACTTGATGTAAGTAGTATAACAATGAATAAAGAAAATCACGATTCGAACTGAACTGTCTACGATATTAGGAGATTAGGCGAATGGGGGACATGAATTGATAGTGAGCCTAGAATTATCTCAAGCAGCCAATTAGCGAAATAGTGATCTAGGGCTATCATCTACTATACATGTACTTTAATATAAACTCGTATTAATTACGAAGTATAATAACAATAGTTTGCAACTAATTTTCTCATGATACACGCTATTATTCAAAAAATTGAAGAGCATTATTATTTTGAATCAGACAAATTTGTGATAAATAAGTAAATGTTACATAAGCTGTTATAGAAATTTACTGTATCCACACAGTTGTAATTTAATAATATTCTTGAAAAATAATAGAATATAATAATTAGACTGCGGATTTTTTTATGCAAAATAAAAATTGTCTGCGTCGATTGCAAGAAATAGAAACTAGATTGAATGCTATTTCTACCCTTAATGATTTTAATAGAGGAGAAATCATGTATTGCCATCTAACATTTTACAAATTTTACTATAAATGCATAAAGATCCGCAGTTTAATAATAATAATAAATAATGTAATTAATAGTCTACTCTCTTACTGAGCCAAGATAATGAGCTAAATATTTTTGCAGTACATCATTTTTAATTGAAATGATTTCTGAAGTGATACAGCTACCATAAATAACTTTATCAAATATTCGAGATGATGTAAATACTTTAAAGAATTTTAAAACAAATCTTGTTCCTTTAATCATTTTAATCAGTAGTTACAATCAAAATTCTTATTTTCCATAAAGACTCGCTGTCGAATGATCACGATAGTAAATAAATTCAACGAATGACGACTCAAAGTACCGAATATACTTACGTCGCGATTCGCAGAATATTTTCAAGAAGAAGTAATTTTCTGCATTACATTCAGCACGGCATGCACGGCGTCTTTTGCGGATAGTTTCGCGTCGCAGAAACGTAGACGCGAGATCCGCGAAACTTTCGGTTATATCCGAGAGAATTTATTGCCTCATTTGTCAGACCGACCATTCGTCGCACGTTTTACTCGACGGTTAAAGCTGAGAGGTGTCTGGCGATTGCGTCCCTACGAGAGCGAGCGAAACAGAGAGCCCCTTAATAAGCGAACTTCCTGGAACGCGATGAAAAATATGTTTTTGCAGGCACGCACGATACGTGTCACGATTTTATTATACCTGCAACTTCCGACGCTGCCACGTATGACGGAAATCGTGGAAAGAAGATGGTCGCACGAGTCGAGAGTCTCGAGACAATTGCGCGAATCAACAATTACCGACACTCCGCTCTTTCTTTTGTCTCGGGGTATTATCCGATGGGAATTGCATTATACGCTTTTATCCATTTATTATAATGAAACTTTCGATATCTTTATGCAAAATAAAAATTGATGGCATGAAAGCTAAATAGAAAATCGCAATTCGATATAATCTATCGACGTTCCCGAATTTATCTAATATTTCCAATGTTTTCAATTTTATTGTCTCGTTTTTGTCATAAATATGCATAAAATCAACAGTCCGATCGAAATATCATTTTCGTTCAAAAATTGCCTGTGTTCAAACTATTATAACTTCACGAGAAAACGTCGTAGAATGTTCGTTCTGGTCTCATTTTAAAGCTTGGACTTTCTACTTTCGAAGTCCATTGTTCACTTTTCCCAACAAACTTTTTCGTACTACGTGACGGGTGAGAAAGTGAGCATACTTGTTTGTTTCGAAAAGTTTGCAGATTCGAGCGTTTGTACAGAGGTCAAACAATTTTGTTATTGAATAAAACTAACGTTGATTTAAAGATTGGATTTATTAGAATCTTGAATGAAAAGCGTGGCGTCAGCATTAGGACAATGTATATTGTTATATAGAAAATTTATAAATGCATACTCTTGCATTACTCAATAAAAAAAAACTTATTATTGGAATGCAAGATGGACTAGTTCCCCTCCCTCTAAATTATCCTTCATAAGACAAGACCTTTTTAATAATGACTGTCCCCAGGTTACTAACAGAAGTGATCAGCTAGTTCTCACAAGACTTCGTATAGGCCATAGTAACCTAACTCATTTATACAGAATTTTGAAAGATCCCCTCCCCCCCTATGTGTACGCAATGTGACTCTGCACTCTCGATCGAACACCTAATATTACACTGCCCCCTCTTCTCCTCCCAAAGACGCCGCTTGGCTATCCCTAGAAAACTAGGTGAATGTCTTAGCGATAATAAGAATATCAACAGGGTCACAGTATTTCTAAAATCTATCAATATATATCACACCTTGTAGACAATTTGTATAACAGCTATTAATCTGTCTTTCCGAAATGTCCTTACAATTGGCTCTAAGTTTAAGGATATAAATATGTAATTTTCATTTTGTAACCCTTGTGGTCGCTAGTGACCTTGATGTTGATGCGACCTGTAAATAAATAATTAAAAAAAAAACCATATTTTATGTGCGAAATGCGTCTAAACGCACATGCAAAGTAAACAATTTAAAATTCAACATACATGAACTAGAGCATGCGTGGCCAACCTGCGGCGCATGCGCCAAACGTGGCGCATTGGATGATTACAAGTGGCGCACTAGATCCTTCATATTTTCAACGCCTGAGAGCTCTCAGTTGAATTTATACAGCCTTATTACTCATCAATTCGTCGCAATTTTTTGACAGTTTACAATTATAAGATCGCCCTCTGGTCCAAAAGATCATTTCTCACTATTGTAGATTAGTGCACCAATGAACGTGTGTCTTTTCAACTGGCGCAAGTTAATTAATTTAGTTGCGCGATTGAGTTATCCTTTTTCCTCCCCTAACCGAAGCAGATTATACCCCTATTCCTATTTTCCAACCGCAACAACGAACGTAAGAAGGTAGAAAAAGTGCTCGAGTTGTATGGCGCACCTGAACTCGTATGTGAAAAAATTTGACGCGTGGTAGGCAAAAGATTGGCCACCCCTGAACTAGAGGTTCGCTTGATGTTAAAGCGAAAATTCGATTGGTCATTGAATTTACAAGATTGTGTATTAGGAATTTCTTCCCACCGGTACTGCGTCGTCCGGTACGAACACGTATGTAAATAGGTAGGTAAAGCCCTAAGAAAGAAACTAAGCTGTAGCACCTGTTAGCGGTAATTACGGCAGAAAATGTTTAGCATAAAGATTCGCGATCTAGTCATAGGTGCAGAAGATGCATAGCGTAGCATTAGTTACGGTCGGGTAGGGAATAAAAATGGAGGAGAAATGAATTTCATCGATTTGATCCGGGCATAGTGTTCCACTCGAACTCACCTGGTTAGGCTTGCCCTCATAGAGTAACCTGTACTCGTCGCCAAGGCCCTTAAGAGGCTTTGGCCGCGGCTTAACGAGAGCCACATAGTCACGTTAGTGCCTATTCCTCGCATAATTGCGCTTAATGCTCGTGCTCGATGCGCTCACGTGGTCCCCGATATTATATGCGGCAGCAGCGAGGTCGGAGCAAACATTTTGTTAAAAGAGGCCAAATCGGCCGCTTCCGGCCAGTCTTTTGCGCGCAGGCGACAGGTCAGCGGATGAGGCGGGGCAGCCATTTATGAACCTGCTGCACCTTAACAAATCCGCTGGCAGTGCACGCACGTGACAGCTCGATTTTTATATTGACGTATATAGTCCGGGGCCCGATACTCTGCCATGGTTTTTTACGATTACGCGCGCGGCCAGTTGCGGACGCGCGCGCCTGGGTGTGGGTTGGAAATTTACCGGCGGGACACGCGAATGCGAAACTCTTTTTTTCCCCTCCACTCCCCCCCTTTTTCAGCTTCCTTTTTTGTTGCTGCTTTCAAACGTATATTTGCTTTTGAGGGGTTGTTCGATTGATAGAAAGCCGGGCCGGGAATATTGTTTGGCTTTTATTGGAGGCTAGCTTGCGCTGCAACGTTACATTATTTGCAGAAATGTGGATCGATTTAAAACGTTTTTCGAATGTCGATCGATCGACGTTATAGTCAGTCTACCGTTTTTATCAGCGGGTCGAGAAGGGTTTAAAACTGTTTGGTAGGCTCTGTTTGATACTTTTTCGGAAAGCGTTCTCGTACGATTACGTTCTAATGGAAATTAAAATATAATAATTCTTGGAAGTGAAAGTGAACATGATCTGTGAGATATGGAAATGAACATTTGTTTACAGCAGCAATACAGATTTTGTTTATACGTCTTGAAAGAGTTCTTTGCTCCCACGCGCCATGTCAAAATTATAATAAATAATAAAGACCATGTAAATTGTTGTAAAAGAAACGATAGTTATTACTAGAATGATATTATACGTTTCTTTTTCAGGACACTAAGATCTAGGACAAATATGAAAAGCAACGTTAATAGAATAGAGAATTGTTACCTGATGGCCTCAAGAGTTAAAAGATAATTTCCTCATTGATAAAGTTAAATTTATTACTCGCGTTCGTTGCTCTACATTATTATCCATCTCATTTATCTTTTGGAATGGTTTTGTATTTATACATTGGGGCTAATGTGTGTTTTGTAACATAATTTATTTATGGACAAGGTATTACCTGCGTAAAGATAAACCGAAATATACAGTTAATGTCTCCGCGGGTACATCTTTCTTCTGCACGCGATGATATTGAATCTGTCGTAATTAAATAAAATTTATGCTCTGCATTAACATTTTATAGGACGGAGTTGTCAAAGTATTACAATTCCGTACATCGCTCTTTTTCGTCCGCAGTAATACGTACAAAATGTTATCGATTTTATTTCTTAATGAAGCTAATCGTCAATCGTTGCTAAAAAAGAAATCCTCGAAAAATCGGAGTCTCATTAAATCAATTGTCGAAGTTAATCGCCAGACGGTCTATCGATAAATTGTAATAAGGAGGGAGCAGAGGTGGGCATTATTTGGCGAAACAAATATTTCAAATACTATTTAATATTTTACATTTTATTTTGCTTAAGGAAAATAGTATTTTAAACAAGATGTACAATTTCGAAAATAAAATATTTCTATTTTAACAATCTGAACCTGAAAATAAAATATTTCTGTTTCAACAACTTGATCCACAAAATAAAATATTTCTATTTTATCAATCAGAAACAGGAAATAAAATATTTGACTTTTTGCATTGTTAAGATACGATTTACACTCATAAATGTATTGAATTCGAACCATTATTTTCAGCAATAATATATAAAATTGAAATTGAAAATAAAGACAAAATATTTTCAATATTCTTCAAATAAAATACTATTCTCATTTCGTTCGATAATCTTTTGCTATCTTTCTGCTAGCTTCACAATTCCGCGCTCATAAGACTACTGGTCCTAATCGGTAAAAAAACTGATCCAAAAGCGCGATTTCAGGACATCATCATTCCACCCGACATCGCTTCGCTAATTTCGGTATTTTAAGTTGAGACAAAATCCAATTTGGGAAAATATATAAAGTTTCATGAACGCAGAATTATGAAGCTCCCAGAAAGATGGCAAAGGATCATCGAACAAAATGGAAAATATTCTATTCGATAAAGTTCATTGCTCGACTAGAAAAATTGGCTTTTACTTCACCTTAAAATACCGAAATTACTTTCTTGCCAACCCAATAGAATAGATTCGATCACAGTACTAGGTCACACTCGAACGAAATATGAAATTCTGAACGAAATACTAAAAAATAAAGTCCTGAATACTTCATAAATACTTCATCCACAAACAAGTGACATACCGCTCTCAATTCGCACAATAGTTCGCCCAGTAAAGAGTTCGCTAAACTTCGTTTCTGGCAATCCTGTCTAACAAACAAAGTCCCCCAGTATACCCGGTGTTTTCACGGCGCCAATTCGAAAAGCGCGTGGATAGCGATCAGCAAACACCGCGAGCGAAATAAGCCCTCCGAGTATCGAAAAAAGAAGAAGAAGGAAAACAAAAGGAACTACTTCCCAAATATCACCGGGCGGGCGAGCGGTCAGTTCACAGGCCAGCTCCTTTACACGGTCGTCGAATTAAAATTCGACTTCCGGTGGGCCGGCTCGCTATCTCAGCCCGAAACCGTGACGATAAAGTAACTCGAAGAGCGTTGTTGCGCGAGGTCGGATAGGTGGATACGTGGATAAGCAGCTGGTGCCTCGCGGCTCGTCCCGGCCCGGCTCGGTTTGGTGCGATAAAATTCGTGCTCGCTGCGGTGCTCGCACATGCTCGCCTCGCGAATCGAAGGCTCTCTAATTCATATTCCTGCACCTGACTGACCTCTTATTCTTCGGCCAGCATCTCATTTAACACCCCCGCGGGCTAGCGCCGAGCATCACCTGCGCTAAGTCTTCACGTGTTTTCACGGGGCACGTGCCCTCTCGGACGACCGCGGCGCGGCTTCACGGGCCGAGGCTGCTAATTTTCACCTTGAATATTATTCATACCATTCGCAGCGGGGTGCAGCTGGTGCCAGCGATACGTGTCGAGGAGTGCACGTGGCTACTGTTCTTCCCCTGCGGGATTCCTACGATACTGGCACGGTACGGCTCGCTCAGGTCGCGCACGTTTGGGAAAATACGCGCGACACGTGTGGAATTGGGAACGGACCTCGACTCGGAAAGTATGGCAACGATCGCAATTTCCGAGGACATGCGCGCAATTATACTGTTCGGTTCTGTGCATATGAAACGTCCGATTTTGATCCCGGCGACGAAAGTTCTTCCGAATAAAAGTCGGCGACGAAAAATCGGACACTCTGTTTCAGAGTTGCGCATTGATAATGTGGCCATACGTCGCGTTTTTGGAAAGAGAGCAACCCACGGTAACAATTTCAAAAAAGGACGCGAAAAATCGAAGAATCATCCGACGGTAGCGTCTACTCTAGCCTGTGGCGTGCCAATAAGTGCGCTCGCTCCTCGGTTGCGAGTACACACACTGAAGAGTTCTTCAGAAAAATATACGACCGCATAGATTATTTATTTTCACGTGTTCATTCCTGTTTTTTTCATTAATAAATAGAAACTGTGAAGAAAAATGCGTTTCCTTGAATACACATACTATTACCTAAAAATTAATAGATGCCCCGTTTTGAGGAAAGAAATAAATGGTCACGTTAGGCATTGATCGATTAAAATTTTAACCAAGATTGATTGATTGATGTGTACGATTTTAATCATTGAAAAATCGACGATTGATTCAATCGTCGATTAAAGAACATTCTGAATCATCAAAACAGTTTAGCAGAAGAAAGTCACGGATTCGCTGAACATTATGCATTCTACTACGACTTTAAACAACGAAGTGCATCAAATTAATTTGACTGTTTTTAATTGAACTGTCAGATTATGGATGTCACATATTTGTGACGGTGCTAGCGAACATGTTAAGAAAGCCTGAAAATTTTAGGTAGGTTAGAAAACAGACTGCAGTAGCAACATTTTGGTTGAACAAAAAGTTGTTTAGCTTAATAACATTTCAAAGTCATTGAAATCGGTGAGGAATGCCCTATTGCAAATAATTATCTTGATCCCGTTCAGGACACTAATAATTATCCTTTTAATACGAGCCATTCGGAAGATACAAACCATGTCGAACACATTTGATGAATCGGAATCAGATAACTTTAATATTCAATATACTGTCCGGCATAATGACCGTCGTCGTTAAGGTGTTGAAATGGCCGTGCCTAAACCCGCGACGAAAAATTACAGAGGACGCTCCATACATTCGCCCGAGAATTGCGATAAAGATCATGTAGATTAATGCGGTTCATCCTGATAAGAATCGTTATCATCGGGATCGATCGCGCCTCAGGGTCGACTCGAAAACCGCTCTCGCGAAATAATTATCGCGGTCAAAAGCAACGGGTCCCGTGCGTCGGGGTGCGTAATTGCCGACGCGCTTTTAATTCAGCCCCGGTTATCTGATATGTTAACTCGTTCATGCTGGAACACCACCCAATTATGACAGTACAGATTGACCGGAGCTGACGTTTACGATTGCGAAAAGATTGGAGCATTTTACTGATTTACAACTCTCAGGCCGCGGGTCTGCACTTTCGTCAATTAATTGAACGACAGCTATTCGTGTGAAAAATTCACAGCATTTTTAAATCGACCACGGATTTCTCTACAACTTTGTATGGTATGCGTATATGTTTTTAATAATTATGAAACCGTGGATTTCTGCACGCAATAAAAATTGTCTGCACCAATTGCACGATACAGGAGCTACATTTATATCTGCTTTAATCATTTCAGTAAGTTGAAAATAAGACAATGTTCTTGATACATCCGTTTACTATTTTGCATTCTTATTTTTGTCGTGAATGTACCAACATACTACCATTACTTATGAAGGGATCTCAGACGAAATAAACTTCTCTAGCCTATGTCCACTTTCTAGATTCTAGAAATTGCAATTCAGCATTGTATTCGCATGTATTAGTAAACTGTAGTATAGTTAATTTTATTGATTTTGTAAAATAATTCACTGAACTAATAGAAAGGAGAATACGAGAATGTTGAAGAGCCACAATAGAGCAGTATTGAAAATATTTCAACAAATTCAAATAGTAAAGTATTTGAAGAAATGGGGACTAAAAGGACTGCAGTTAGGATCTATCTATCTTTAATTCGGCAGAGCCAACAGTATGTGAGAGACAACAGGTTTGACATCTTCAAAAATATCGTCAATTTGAATAATTTTTATGATGTCCTGCCATTTTATAATTTCTGAAATCTTGAGTGGATTCTGCAAATTGAAATCTAGACCAATTATTTATATTCTGCACAAGGTTTCAACATTCTTTACGTTATATGCATATGTTTATATGTAATAGATGCATAAAAATAGTTATTTTATATTTATTGCTTTATTATCGACTTGTTCAAGCCATCAATAGAAGGAATACATTTTAACTTCTGTTCTCTCCAACTGACTTGAAAGTTCAAGCTACTTATTTATTATTGTTTTATCGTATTCACTCATTCTTTAAACATTGATAAACATTTTCACATACATATATTGTGGCCCGCATGGTATGTCCGCATGATGAGGGAATCGATCGTATCGATCGATATGATCGAGCGATTGTAACTTAGAAGGTGTCACGCATGACAAACAAGGATGCCTCCGATCACAGTATTACATGTTATCATATTATCATATCGTTGCTGTGTTTGAATTAAATAAAAATTTGTAGATAAATATTCTCCGAATTCGCTCTGCATCTTAGAAATGAAACAAAGTGAAACTTGAAATCCTTTCAAGCACCGAGACCGTTCCACTAGATTTCGTATTTGTGGATAAAAATTATATTATTGCATTTTCGTTACTTAATTTGTACTATGCTATGATACCACAATATACGTAATAATAATAATGCAAATAATAATAATTAAAAGTGACAAAATTGTTCCAAATATTTTTTCTACTAACTTAAACTACGTTTTGTAGAGAAAAAGTGTCCACATACTTTTAAGCGGTAGTGTATATACTATATACAGTGAGCCACGAAAGTAGTCGAACGCACTTTAAAATAGTATAACTTTTTTATAATTCTACCAAACGACCTGATTTTTGTATAGTCAATTAGAAGCAGTGATTTACTAAATGACGTGCAAAAAAGATTTTCCTACAAAACCTACAAAACCAAAATCTAAAATCTACAAAACGAATATTTCAAATTTTCATGAAGAGCCTAAATAAAAAAGTTTTAGCAAATGCCATTTTTATTCTTGCATGTAACCTTGTGAATTACAATTTTCGGGAAATCGTGGCTCTTGGGTGGCTGGTGGGTGTTTCAATCTAATGCGAATAGTTTTCTAACAAAGAATGTAATATTCTATCACCTTTAAAACAACCACTCAACTTCGAAATCACGTCTGCAAACCGTTTACCGGTTCTGATGTACGAAACCATTACAAGAAGTGTGTCGGCCGAGAAAGAAGGTAATGGCAGTCCTCTGCAGAAAATAATTTCCTATCTTAACGAAGCAGTTGCTTTACCGTTTACCAATACCGGATTTTGACACTCGTCGGAGGAAGCGTCGTTTCCTGGGCCCCCCTTTATTGTTGTTAATGAAGAACGTGTCGATCTAATGCAGAAACCATGTCGCAGTCATCGCTGACTTTACTTCTACCACTTGACCCCGTTAATTGTACGCTCGCTTCCGTTGCTTTTTTCTTTACGATTCTGCAAAACCGTATATCCTTTACACGGACTATACCTTGAACGAATATTCGCTTCACAATTACTCAAATCACACTCTCATTGCTCTGTCGTCTAGTATGCACGACTAATTTTTGCGTTTGTTACATCTCGGATATTAAATTTAAATTGGAGGTTCAAAATATGGTGTGTTATCGCCACAGTTATTCATTTTTATTGTAAAAAGAATATACTGTGTATTTTATTTAGTAAATAATTTTTATGTATAGTTAACAATTATTTTGTCACCTTATGTTTTATTATAGAAATAATATACTGTATTTTTTTGCAGGTGAAAATCATAAAAGGTATTGCATTATTCCCATGATTATTCAGTTTTATTATAATGATATTCAAAATTTAAGTGCATTTAATAGATGAAAATAAAAGAGAAAATAAGCAGACAAGGAGCAGTCTACGTATATTCTGTAGGTTATGCACCACTGAAAAGAATCGTGGAAAATAATTAAACAGCAAACAATACAATTCTAGCTGAACAATTAAATTCATATTTATTAAATTTATTTTAAAATCTAAAAGAATATCTAATAATGCAACATGTGCGTGTCAAACTTTATATGAGGGGTTTTAACAGATTGTTTCTTTTTATGAATCAATGCCACAGACAGACATATCTTATCAACTAACATATTCTGACAAATGAGCACGATCTACTGTTAGAATGACCCAGTATATAATATCATTCTACGAATTTTACAAGAAACAGCACTTGTCTGAAAGTACAATGAGTAATAGAGACTTCCTGCACCTGTTCCTAAGTCGGTTTATTGTCCTCAGTTTCTAAAACGGTCGGACATTGTTGTAGCGAGGCCACGAGTGGAAAGGAAATATCGTTGTTCTAGCCCGTTAGCATGTGATTATTAATCACTCGGGCTTTTTCAACGTATTTCCAAACTCGCCAGCGTGAAATACGCCGCATCCGGAAAGGGGAGCGTTTAAACGCGTAAACCGTTCGATGTCGAAGCGCGTGAACCAGAGTAATGATCAACCTTGAACTGCTTTGCGTGTCATTCACAGCAATGTGCAGAAGGTAGGCGTACCAAGAAACCAGAGTTGGGCATTGGTCAATTAAAATTTTAACCAAAATTGATTGATTACTGTGTACGATTAAAAAAGGAAATCATTGAAAAATGGACGATTGATTCAATCGATTGATGAAGTTAATCGTCAATTGTTGATTAAAAAAAGAAATCATCGAATAGTCGGAGACAATTTAATCAATTGTTGAAGTTAATCGCCACACGGTCTATCCATAAATTGTAATAACGAGGGAGAGACAGAGACGGAGAGCGGAGCTGGAGAATTGACAGAAACATATCTCAACAAAAAAATTAATCATTAATCAATTATGCGATTGACGATTACAATTGAAAAGAAATTGAGTCTCCAATAATTAAAGTCGGACATTAAAAACGATAATTTGCAGTAATTCTTGTACAGTGAGCCACGAAAGTATTCGACGTCCTTAAAACAGAATAACTTTTTTATAAACAATTAGAATACATAGATTTACATAGAATTACATAATTGTAAGTAATTTTGAACGAATTTCGGCTGGGTCTGGGTTAGATTTTGGAAAACAGAATTTCATTCCTTACGCTAATAGTTTCAGTAGATTGAAAAAATTATATTAAAAAAAAGAATAAAATGTAATATAAAACTTTCAGTTCTATTCTTTAATTTTTGCCTAGAACGAGTCACTAAGAAAATCGCGTTCGGTTAACGCAATTCGTAATGCTGAGAGACAGTCTGCTCGGGCAAATAAATTCTATGAAATGAAAAAGATAATGGCAGCTCGAGGTAGAAAGATAACGGCGAAAGAAATTTACAACCTGCTTGTTAGGTCGGACGTCCAGATATGGAATTGTTAGGGATTGATAAAGAGTTTCATACGTATCATTCACTATTGGTCAAGCGGAAGGAGGCCGTAAGAGGAATCTCGCGCAAAAGGAATGGCTAGCAATCTTGATATAAGTAATGCATTTCTTTTATATCTCCACGAGATAAAGAATAATGGATAGGGCTCGGTCACGTCGCGCGGAAAATATGATACCTCCGCCTTTGCGAGGATCCACGGGGATGACGATAATAATAACTCGCTGACCGTTCGCTTCGCGACAATGTGTGACCGTCACGGGATCGGAAAATTTAAAGATCCCTCGATACCAAGCAGATTTTTATCCGTCCATCATAAGTAACTGTCCCCTACAAACTTGCACTGCTTCGATATATTGCTAGTTTTAGAGCTACTTGCACATACTGCATTACATTAAAGCCATCAATTTTTTAGTACAACCTACAACGAATTTTTGTTTTACGAATTACTCACGTTTTAAAATTGAAAACATACATTTGACGACAGTGTAGTTTAAAAGATTTTTATACTTTGGCTGTAATAATCCAAAACCCATCAATAAACCCGTCAATAAAAATATAAAATTTGATCATTATACCGTATTAAAATGAAGAGTAATATCACTGTATAGTATCTACAAAGCTATAAAACAATTATGAAACGAATGCGTATGAATTTGCGGATGAATTTTAAGAAAGTGGAATAAAATAGAATGCTATTGTCCGTGGTAGCAGCCTTTTTTAGATCTGAAATAAATTGAAATCGTATTAAATTCTGGTATGTTTTATATCCTAGCATTTTTTGAAAATTATCAAAACCCATAATTGCGTAAAGAACCGCAATCTAATTATTGAGTATAAATATTACTAAATAGAAAATGGAAATACAGGGTGTCCCACATAAATGGGAACACCTAAATATCTTTCGTATTTACAGTCCTATCAGAAAACTTCAGAGGACAAAGTGACTTCATGTCGTGTTTTTTAATGAAATTTCAAGGTCACTGATGTTTTTTTAAATGGAATAGTATATTTTTTTTACGATAACATGATAGACAATAAAAAACTGAATTAGACTGTAATTGTTATAATTAATTAAATAACAATTAAATAATTAAATAAAAATAGACTGAAATAGACCTGTGAATAGGACTGTAAATACGAAAGACATTTAGGTGTTCCCATTTACGTGGGACACCCTGTATATAAAATAGAAGCGTGCGAAGCGATAGTTATAGAATAGATTCGATCAGTGCAAGGTCACACTCGAACGGATCTTAATTCAATTTCGACTCCCACTCGGGAAAAGAGATTTCGTAATGGTCGTTTAAAAAAATGAAGTCGGTGCGCGTGTTATAAAAAGAAACTTGTAGTATTTCAATTTAAGTACCCAATATAATCGCACGTAGTTGAACAGCGGCCGTAATCATAAAATTTCAAGTACTATATTAATCACATAAAACGCACCTTGTAACAACCACGAAACTCGAGATAGGGTTCCCCGCGGTTAAATTCTTGGCGGTGATGCGGCTGATACGGGCTCACTTAAATGAGATGATTAATCGAGGGTATACGAGAAATGAGCCAAAGGTGTGCCCGAAAAGAATTAACGCCGCTTTGGCCATACAAACGGAATCTTTATTTCGGCGACCAACCGGCTGGATATATCTCCGCAAGATTAACCGTTCAACACACTCCTATCGCCGCATAATTAACGCGGTGACCGCGCGCATATTTGCATTATCAACGACTTGTATCGTCACGCGGAGGGGCAGATGCTAAGATCAAATTAGGCTCTCGTTAGAAACTCGATGTTATGGCCCTGCGTTCGCCGCTGTCCAGCGAAACGCAGTCGAAATGCGCCGTATGTAACCCGACGCCTATACCCGCACATACCACGATACTCAGTACAGTACAGTGTCGCCAGATGAGCTCCAAACGGAGCTCACACCAGTGTCGCCAGATCGAGAAAATCGAGGGGAATACAGATACCCTCTCTCTGATGACCGTGGCGCGTTGCGCGTGCGCGACGGGAATTTAGTTCAGTCTACGGTTTTAGTGGGGGACGTTGAAGTGTGCTCATGGTGGTGGAATGGGTTAGTGGAAGGGGAAAAGGAGGCGAGTAAGAGGCGCCCGTTTCGGCGCTTCTCTGGCGACACTGGCTCACACATTCCCCTCTTTTTCCCCTTCCACTATCTCACTCCAGCAACATGCGCACACTCCAACGTCCCTCACTAAGACCGTAGACCACGGGCCCGTGCCGTAGACTGGACTGGTCATCAGAGAGGGGGTACTTGTATTCCCCTCGATTTTCACGACCTGGCGACACTGGTACAGTAATCGCTCCTTCGTTGTCCTGAACAGGATTGCCATATTTTTCTCTCACCAGGCCCCTTACCCTTCCGCCTCTCGCCGCGCCACGCACCGTATCTCGTCTTTGCACTCTTTCCACTAACGCTGACGTACGGTCGCGTGAGCCTCCCACTCTTCCCACTAGTTGCTGACGCGACCGTACACCAGCGTGTCGCCACTGTCGCCGGCGTTAGTGGGAAAAGTGCAAAGACGAGGTACGGTGCATGGCGCGGCGAGTGGCGGAAGGGTAAGGGGCCTGGCGAGAGAAAAATATGGCAATCCTGGGCTCCTGAATCGTGGGCACGATCGTTGTCCAGTGCCTACCCACTCCACTGCCTGTCAACGAGAGGATTAGGCCTGCGTGGATCTGGTCGTCGCCAGATGTGTCCCAGGACTGTCTAGACCAGTGTAGCCAGACGGTGCGGCTCAACGGCTCAAGTGGCCCCTTACGTCTCCGTCCCTCGCCTAGATGCATGCCTCCGCTATCCCCACTCTTACCACTACCGCTGGCGCGACCGAGTCGGTAGCATGCTACCGCTCTCATTCTAGCACTCGGTCGCGCCAGCGGTAGCGGTAAGAGTGGGGATAGCGGAGGCATGCATCTAGGCGAGGGACGGAGACGTAAGGGGCCGCTTGAGCCGTTGAGCCGCACCGTCTGGCTATACTAGTCTAGACCCGCGCAGAACGGAGAACAATAGGAAAGGAAATAAGGAGTTTTTTTAAAGCCAGACAGTTGACTGCTTTTGACTGCGGATGCTTTTCTTTGTCATTTAACTAGCCGTTTCACTAAAGACGCAGTCATAAATGAAAAATAGTGTCCGGGCACGGTCGTTGTCCGCTGAAACCCCCGGCCTTTGGACAACTAAGGAGCTTTTACTGTATTTGTCACGTACATGTATTCAATTGTTTTTACTGTATGTATCAATGGCAAAGAAGTCCAAGCGAACTGTAGCATCAATTAGATGTACAGGGTGTATGAAAAAGTAATGGTCATCCGTCGTAGGCGTGAATCTACACCTCTGCATCGGCGGACATTTGTAAAAGAAACTAGCCGCAAAATTGTTTATAAACTATGTTTATAATCTTTGTTGGTGTGCGCTGAAGTGCGTTGAAATACTTTCGTGGTTCACTGTAAATTTCAAATGAAACAGTTGAACTAGTAGGGAGATGTTGGCAACAAAATTGGAAAATAATTCGGAGTGCGAAGGGTTAATAAGTTCCATAACTCTTTCCGGTATCGAACAGTGTAACGCCGATAAGTTGTTAAATATTCCCCGGAAATGATGGAGCTAATAAAACAGCGGACAACTATTGGCTGTATAAGTGTAATACGGCGAGAAGGTTGCAGTTTGATGCCGAAATAATATTTCCCGGATGGTATGTGCACGATATATATGTATGCTATGAAAGCGTAGGAGTGATATACGGTCGGGTCCGGGCCAAAATCACCTTCGACTTGATGGAGTGCTCGGAGATTCCCCTGCTCCCAGATCTGCTCCCCGTCTACGGCACGTCTGAACGTCTGACCAACGTCCAACGTGTTTGTTCACCCCTGAATAAAGCGGCTTTCCTCTACTCGGGAACGCTTCTTATCGAGAAATATCATTTTATTTCATTTATGGCCATAACGTCGAAGGGGGATTCCTCTCGCGGGTAGCTCCTATACTTTTATTGGGCTTTTCGAATCTCGATCATATATTTCAGACTCGACCAGCCGCCACCCTCCGGTCACTGTTCAATGTCTCGCGATCGAATCGCGTCAGAAAGAATCCTGCTTTTTATTACCGATCAATTAGCTGAGTTTTCGCACCACGGGCTTCTGATCAGAATTTAGCAGCTCAGAGTTTAAGAGGTGTGACATCAAAATATGTCCAAAATAATTGGAGATATTTAATTTACACCAGTCTCCGAATATTTCAAATAGAAATTTAAACGTGTTGGTGACAATTCTATTTTTTGAAACTAATTATTTATGGTCGTATCGACCACTTGTACGAGTAGACTACGCGAAATAAAATATTTACGCATCATTTGTGAGAAAAGGAAGTTAAATTAATAATATTATATGAACGTCTCTTCTAATATTTTTACCAATTTACGTTTCACCTAGACACTTTTGTCATAAATGCTACTCCTCTGTCCCATAATAATAGTAGCAAGTGAATATTTAAACGGGAATTATTGGCGAATGCAGCTGTAAGTTATGTGAAGCGCAAAACATTACGAATTATAACTATTTTTCTAATTTCATCCGCTGATCTAAATCAATTGTTTTATTTCAGTTGAATATCAATCCATTGTCAAATTAAAATGAAAAAGAAACAAGTTATGCTGGAAGCAATGAAGAACGATGTCTCCAATAATTTTAAGCTCACGCATATAGGGAAAGCAAAGCTTCGCAGAAATTATTGAAAAATCCAGAAACTATCTGAACACTCAAAATAAAAATTAGAAGTGACATTTTTAATTTATTGTTTATGTAATCTAGTTTTTTGGTAATAAATGTTGCGTTCTATATTTATTTTCTTTTGCTATTATTATTATGGAACAAATTCAATTCATCAACTGCTACTGTTATTATGGGACAGAGGGAGTACTAACCAGTAGAATTAATCTATTTAGTTTTCGTTCATGATATTGATAGAGATTTGTATATACATACGATAAAATTGAGCAAACTTGGAACACAAGCGGTACAATATTTCCATTGTTGGTTTATTAACATCATATAAGCGCATACGTGCAATGTTTCAATTTAATTTTCGAATTATCGACCATCCCTTGTAAGTCGAAATTTTCAACCTCACAATTTCAATAAACGTATCGGAATAAAAAGTCCAACATTGCTATACAGAAATGCAGTAATTTTTCAGATTGCACACAGCGAGGGAAATCATTACCGATAAGTGACATACATAGACGCAGCTTGTGAAACATGAAATTGTTATTCCTGCCTCGGTCGGAGAACTGGCGCGCATAAACCCAGAATGCGATGTTTCCATATTCTACCATCTCCGTGCACGGCTCGCATCACGTATATACCGTCGAATCACGTCCCGGACCCGGCTGATCCATATCGGACGGAACGCGCGAGTTTCGGAGCCGTGCAATCGAACGTTTGCATCACGAATACGATGCTTTCCCTAAATTACTTGTATTATAATTCTGCCAATTAGACAAGGTTATAGATGGGTAGCTGTTCTGTTATTCGAAGACTCGTGTCCCTCATAATAAACGAGTAAATGCGGTTCAAAGTTGGACAAAAATTTTATTTAAATAAAAATTTCGAATAAAGTAGGTTTGGTGGAAAAAACCCATTTTTTCGAAATGTTTATTTAAATAAAATTTTTGCCCAACTCTGGTTTCAATTCACGATTAGTAGACTGCGGGTTTTATGCATTTATAACAAAAAGGGGAACGTACAATCTAAAACAGTGGACCTATTAAAAAGATCGAGAGCCACCAGTGTATTAATTTCAGCTTAATAAGACAGTTAAAAGAAAACAGAATTTTCTATTTGGCTCCTGTGTCTTGCAATCTATGCAAACATTTTTTATTTTGCATAACGATCCGCAGTCTAATGATTAGTACCATTTCAGTCGGAAAAGTGTCACGCTATGGAACGTTTCCCAACACATTCCCGACATTTTTCTGATTAAAACGATACCAAACACGCCGTGCATCGGAGCTTGTTTGCTCGTTTAACCCTTTGGTTACCCTGGACGAGATATCTCGCGCCCCGATACTTTCCGATAAACGCTTTTGACGAGATATCTCGCGCCCCGATACTTCCCGATAAACGACTTTGGCGAAATATCTCGCGCTCCGATACTTCCGGATAAACGCTTTTGACGAAATATCTCGCGCCCCGATACTTCCCAATAAACGCCTTTGCCGAGATATCTCGCGCCCCGATACTTCCCGATAAACGACTTTGATGCGATATCTCGCGCTCCGATACTTCCCGATAAACGACTTTGGCGAAATATCTCGCGCTCCGATACTTCCGGACAAACACGTTTGACGAGATATCTCGCCACCTAGCACCAATATTTTGACACTATAGACAAATATATTCTATACGTAACTATATTCTGATTTGTAAAAGGAAGAAATCTTTATCTCGGGTGAAATGACCGAATAAAACAGAGAATATTGACGAGATATCTCGTCGAAAGCATTTATTCGGAAGAATCGGGGCGCGAGATATCTCGTCAAAAGCGTTTATTGGAAAGTATCGGGGCGCGAGATATCTCGTCCAGGGTAACCAAAGAGTTAATTCACGATTCAGTGGAACCTCGACTATCCAAACCGATGATATCCGAGGTCTCCATTAACCAAGTCGAATCAATACGATTCATTGTATGTATAAATCAATACAGCAGTTAAGGAGCTAGAGTGTCTATATTCCTTTGATCAGTTCGGATAATCGAGGCTCCACTACATCGTGGATTAAACGAGTAAATACGATCCGAACTGTATCGTGTTTGGTATCGTTTCAATCGGGAAAGACTCGGGAATAAGTTGGTACCAATTTCACAACAAAACTCGTTGGTGGTACAACAGTTTTATCATTGTTTACTCGTATCAGCAAACGATATGAGTGACATAACTGTAACACAGCCTCTTTTGCGATCCATTGTAGTGAAAATCTGTCGGGCGAAGGACGGGCTCATTACGTACAGAACAATCCCATGGCACAGTTAACGAATGCAGGGAAGAAACCACCTGCCACCCCCGCTCGAGTTCGAATCTTTCCCGGGCGAGCGGTGATGCATGACGGGTTGCCGGAGGATTTATGCCTGCGTCGCGCGCCCGCCAACGATCCATTTATTCGATATCGGAATATGGAAATATTACCCCGGTGATGTCTCGGGTTACTCCGTGGGACCCCTACTCACCTTGAATCCGTAATACTCCCATGGGCGAAGCCCGCATATCCGTTCGACTCTCTGTGTCCTCTCCCTTTGCCGCGCTCTTTCCCCTCCATCTTTTTTTCTCTCTCTCTCTCTCTCTCTCTCTCCCTCCCTGTCTTCTTCCCTCTCCGGCATCGTTCTCCTCGCTCGTAATATTCGCTCTATCAACCGCGAACAAGTTTATATTTGCAAGCGGGAAGTGTCACTTTATAGCTTCCCGTGGAAATGACCCCTCGTGTGCCTTTTCCTCGGAGAACATCGATAAGCGGTTGAACGCGAGGGTGTTTTTGCACCGGGGGTGTGCGCGGTGGCACCCAGGCACGGATTTAGGGGTAGCTGCGAGGAAATATTGAAAGTGAGCGCCTCCACGGAATACGAAAGCAGCCGACTCGCGACGCTACACACGGCCTGACCTAATCGAGCCAAGTGGAACGCACGTGGAATTTCGCTCTCGCTCTATATTTTTCATGGATCCGGCTGTCGGTCATCGCGGACACTCCATGCCCCCGGCGCGGCGCTTTCTGCGGGGAAATCCTCCAGTGTGCCGCTCGCCAATTCGGATTATCGTTGCGAAATTTTTTAGGTATTATCGAGTGCAACACTTTGGTAAACAAACAGCGGAACAGGTTCACTTCGGAGTTTGGGATTAATCAATTAAAATGTTAGCCAAGATTGATTCATTAATGTGTTTGATTGAAAAAGTTGATCATTGAAAAATGGACGATTGATGAAGGTAATCGTTGATTAAAAAAAGAAATCATCGAAAATTCGGAGACTGATTTCATCAATTGTTGAAGTTAATCGCCACACGGTCTATCCATAAATTGTAATAAGGAGGGAGAGAGAGAGAGAGAGAGAGAGAGAGAGAACGGAGATGGAGAATTGACAAAAATATATAATTTCATTTCGAAATTTCAGCAGTTAATCATTAATCAATTATGCGAGTGACGATTACGATTGAAAAGAAATTGAGTCTCCAATAATTAAAGTCGGACGAAAGTATTCGAACGTCCTTAAAACAGAATAACTTTTTTATAATTGTCCCCAACGACCTGATTTTTTATAAACAATTAGAATACATAGATTTACATAGAATTACATAATTTTAAGTAATTTTGAACCAATTTCGGCTAGGTCTGGGTTAGATTTTGGAAAACAGAATTTCATTCCTTACGCTAATAGGCACAATAGATTTTTAAAAAATGATGTAAAAGAAAGAATAGAATGTAATAAAAGTTTCTGTCCTATTCTTTAATTTTTGCCTAGACCGAGCATTTTTGTCGCAACCAGTAAGGAGGGAGAGAGAAAGTGAACGGAGATGGAGAATTGACAGAAGTATATCTCAACAAAAATTCAGTTTACATTTTTTTCAATATATCGAATGTAAAAATTTTAGGTTAAGAAAATTTTCTTTTTTTTCCTTTTTCTCTTTTCTATGTTCTTTCTGTATATTTTTGTTATTTTCTATTTGTTTTTAGAAGTTATACAAAACGTCTGTAAACCCATGTATAAAAGGACCTCGGTCCGTACATAACAATAATAATAATAATAATAATAATATGCGTACAGTGTTGATTCCGTATTTCATTTCGAAATTTCAGCAGTTAATCATTAAATCATTTATCCGATTGACGATTACAATTGAAAAGAATGAAAGAAGAATTGAAAGAAAGACATTTTTGCCCAACTCTGGTTCACTCGACCACCGCGCAACAATGTTCTGCTGTAGGGTCTCGGTACTGCAGTCTGCTTCATTTTTCCTACTACTACTTCAGTCACGTACCGACGTCGTTTGGTCCATTTATAAAAAAAAACCAGACCAATACTGTACTCATAATACCACACGACCGAAGTGAAAACTTCTATGGCGATTGCACACCTGTGTGTTTCTTGCTCGCTCGGCTAAACTCGGCCCTCCCGACTTTACCCGAATAGAGCTTCGCTTCGGAGCGTGATGCCTCAGCGATACCCTTATCATCTACTCATTTTTGTGATAAATGTGTGAAATCCGACGTCTAGTTATTCGTTTAAAAAGTATTGATATCTGCAAGTCGCAAAAATATATTTAGCAGCATAGTGGGCAACGTTACCCTTGCGGTTGATAATGAATATATTTTTCGTGTAGTGCGTATAACAAATTCGATTAGCAACGCTAATACGTTGAAATGTTTAAGGGTATCTGACAGCACGTATTATATTGTTGTTTACAATAATAAATTGCATGAAACGCCATAGTAGCGAGTTCGAGTACGTTCGAACGTAAGTGTACGGAAAAATCGAACAGTTTCGAACGACGACATTGGAACCTAGTAAAGCTCGCGAGCCTCGTGGTAACGTTCGATCTCTTACGGGAATTCGAACGCTTGGGGACGTTCGAACACGTTCGAACTTTCAATTCTCCGACGCTTGAGAGCGAGCTATCGACGTCTGCCCTCCCCCGAAGTCGCAAAGAGCACATGGTCACCGAGAATCGGTCAATAGTGTAAACCCGTAATGAATCGAATGAAAATTTCGGCTTTTATTCTTTACACGGTATACAGTGAGCTACGAAAGTATTCGAACGCCCTCTAAAACAGAATAACTTTTAAAGTTATTCTGAAATTTTCAGCATGTGCATAACTAACATAGATGTACAAAACATATATTTTATTTTTAAAAATGCCTTTCTTATTTTTCCATGTATCCTAGTAAATTATAATTTTTAGAAAATCTTTCTTTCACATCATTTCGTAAACCAATGCTTCTAATTGATTATGAAAAATCAGGTCGTTTGGTACAATTATAAGAAAGTTATTCCGTTTTAAATGGCGTTCGATACTTTCGTGGCCCACTGTATTTTATGAGACAGTTCGAAATTGGTCCCGAGTTCAACTACGAATCTGTTATAACTAAACTCAGGATGTTTATGCAGAATAAGAAGTTTGTGCATCAATTGCAAGTCGCAGGAGATAAATATATATTTATAATCTTCATTAATAATTTTATTGTGGTGAAAATAATATATTAACACCCTTAAAGTCTTTTAATATTTTCACTGTTTTGAATTGCACTTGCTCATTTTATTGACGCAGGTCTAATATGTTATAACCAGGTGTGAAACATGTGGTCGCCAATGATCTCACTGTTAATGCTACCACATCAAAAACAAACTGTAAATAAAATAAATAAATAAACATATGTACGGTCATACTCATCGTAAAGAATTTGTACGATGCCTATTGTTAGACTGTGAATCTTTGTGCGAAATTTTCTAAATCAATTGTCAGGAGTAGAAATGGAATAAAAATATTTTTATGCTTTACATAATTTGAGCAAGTTAAATGACTAGACGGCGGATTTGATGCATTTATGGCAAAAATGAGTAGGTGCAATTTAAAACAGCAAGACCATCAGAAAAATATTATTTTCAACCTATTAGACATATTAGAAAAGAAAAGAAATTTCTATGTCGTTCCAGTTTGTTGCAATTCTGGCAGAAAATTTTTATTTTACATAAAGTACCGCTGTCTACTTATGACAATAACAGTAATAGAAATAATCGCAAATAGATTTCTCACTCTCTCTCCCTCTCTCTGTTACCAATTTATATAAAACAATTAAGGAATGCATATACATATGCTTCATCAATTTTGTCAAAAACCTGAGAGGAAGAAGATTGATCAAATAGTGAAGATAATACACTAACACTCTTCAAGTTTTTTAAACTTTTTACTATTTTAAATTGCACCAACTCATTTTTAACTCATTCATTCATTAAACTCATTTGTAAGTGCATGAAATCCGATCATTCAAGCAGTAAGTTCAGTGCTAAAATCCATCATTTCGACCACTTAAACAATTAAGGACTAAATTGATCCTCGAACCTTCCACGGATATCGTACTCCCTCTATCGATAACCAAGGATATTCCAGCAGAGCCTGTCGGATAATTAGCCTCGCCGTTCACTAGCGTCGTTCAGGAAAATTGTCAACAGGGTTTCGGTACAAAGCATCGAGTATGCGCTATTATACCCGCGGCGTTGTTGCGGCCGGAGGAGGACGCGATCGTCGGATTTTCGTAGCAACAAATCCTAACATACCTGGCGGAGTCCCGTCGAATAAGCGAGAAGAAGAGCCTGCGGGATAGGGAGAGCCGCTAAGTGACTAATTAATCGGCGATACCCTTTCACCGCGGTGTTATTAATGCCCCTGAAAGTAATACACGCGCGTGGTAGACCATTAAAACGCCAGAGGTGAATTTACAAGTCGCGAGGCGCTTAGTTTACGACGATGCGCTTAGGCCGAGTAGCTCGAGGTGTTGGCAACGATCCCTGTTTTCTTGTCGCGCGTTCCTGAACGCTTGACACGTTCGAACCGGGCCGAGAAGACAAGGCCACGGCCCTGGGTTCCTTCACCGTGAGGATTTCATGCCATAATATTATCGCTTGATTAGACTCTTCAATCCCGTGTTGCCCCCTCCACTTCTTCCATCTTGCTAGCCTTTTAACGCCTGATTTACCTTATCGGTACTCCACATCCGACATTCTTATTTCGATTTCGCGGAAACTGATCGAATAACGCATATTTTTCAAAATTATCCGGGAGATACGTAAGAAGCAAATTTATTCACATGTTTCTTTCCGCTACGGTAGAACTCCTAAATGTTCCACTGTACTTATTTTCTTTATGTAGGATATTATAGCTACACCTTTTTTTTACTGTGTAAACTTGTAAACCTTGATGCTTGAACAATGGCGTCAATCGATACTGATTCTTAATGTTTAATGCGCGACTTTCGAAGCTTAGTTAAAGCGGCTGAAGCCATCCCCAAAGTGGTAATGTACAGAATTAATTTAGACTTAAAGACACTATGCATATAAATATTGTTCCATCGGATGTTAACGCTTTGGGGATGGAATGTTTTTTTTTAATTTATTTTACGTCGCTTTTTTAACTGCTACCTACAGTTTTTATAAGGTGGGTTCCGAACCACCTTGGGCACCACAGTTTAAAATGGCACATTGAATATTTCCAGAGGTGCCGGCGGCGGGATTCGAACGACGGAATGTTTTGATCGGAACGCGCAATAGATTTGAAGCAGAAATAACGAAGATAGAGCACCTTGATGCTTGAAAACTGATTGAGAAACGCGTAATTTGCAGTAGGAATATTTTTGGAAATTGTTTGGACTAGTAGAGAAAGACGGAATTAAATTATATTATTTTTGTTTCGAGAATTTATGTCGTTTATACAGCAATGTTATAATCTGCGAGAGTTAACATTGCCTTGAATATACAACAATACACAACAAATATTTAAAAAAATTTCTGCTTTCTGTACCTAAATAAGGAATCACTGCATGTTGGCATCATTTCGTGATATAAAGAAAACTTCAAGGAAGTACTGGCTATAAATTCTAGTCCGGTTCTTGGCATGTTTTATCCACAGTAACGTTCTAAAATAATTAATACATACTTCACAGTACTTTTAAGTAATACTTTACAGTAGAAAGTGTCCTTTTTTATAAAATAATTATCTATTATAATATAATCTATTTATAATTATCTATACTATTATAATATAATATAATTATAAATGAGACACCCTTGTTTGCGCGTGGGCGTTGAGGAAGGCGGATAGCTAGTACTATCCTGACAAGGATATGCAGCGGGATTAGTGAATAAATTGCCGGATCACTGGTCACGTTAATTGTCTTTATTGAATGCCGAGTCACGGTACTTACGTCGGAAATTATTGTTCAGCGGGAATTAAACGCACGATAATGTTGCCGAATTCGGGAATTTGGCCTCCTAACGATTCGCAGTACGCGATAGGCGCGATTCTTTGTACTGTTGTACGTTAGAAGTATAGTGCGTAAATTGATGCCGCGTGTTACAATACGTGTTACTAGGTCGGTATATCGAGTAAGAATGCTCCTTCGTGGCGATACGAAGGAGCTGTTGTTGTCAAGTTTGGCGGTCGACTCGGAATTTTCGTAATTGGATTGTATAGCGCTCCCGCGACGCCGAAACGTAAACGATGGTCGCGAAATCACAAATCGCGGGACTTTGAATCCTGAACATACCGCCCGCCTCGGATGTATGCATCCGATTACAATAAGTGGGGGTACAACGAAAGAGTATGAGCCGAGCCGCACGCATGACCATCGGTCATCGAAGATCGTCGCGAGATTCTTAAGATTTGCGGAAGTTATCGGAACTTACAATCTAGATCGCTTTTTAGAAGTACATATATACACGTGGGACCGCCCGCCGTGACACATGGTTGGTTTAAACCAGTAATGCAGTTGCGCGCTGCATTTTCGGTTTCGATGTAGCGGTGGAGGCGCACTCCATCGGCCAAGCGCGGCCGAGCGAACTTAAGCGATATAGGGCCAGCGCTGTACAAGTCCCGAGCGCATGTCCCCATGAGCGCGAGATGAACCGCCCGCCGTGGAAAAGAGTAAATAGAAATTGTGGTGATGGAAGCTGTACGTTAGAAATAACGATTTACAGAATGCGATAGGCGCGAATAAACTGTTGTACGTTAGACGTAACGATTCACAGGAATGCGATAGGCGCGAGTAGTATCCTGCTGTACGTTAGACGTAACGATTCACAGAATGCGATAGGCGCGAGTAAACTGTTGTACGTTAGACGTAACGATTCACAGGAATGCGATAGGCGCGAGTAGTATCCTGCTGTACGTTAGACGTAACGATTCACAGGAATGCGATAGGCGCGAGTAGTATCCTGCTGTACGTTAGACGTAACGATTCACAGAACTCGAATATTGTGCATGCGGGGCAGGCACGGTGAGATGAGTTGCAGTAACTCATGAGAATGAGCCAGGGCTCGAATTTCGTGCATGCGCGGCAGGCACGGTGAGGTGAGTTGCCAGAACTCAAAGAGAGTGAGCAAGGGCTCGAAAGTCGTGCATGCGCGTCGGCATGCACGTTGAGATGAGTGGTAAGAACTCAGGAGAATGAGCAAGGGCTCGAAAGCCGTGCATGCGCGTCGGCATGCACGTTGAACTGAGTTGTAAGAACTCAAGAGAATGAGCAAGGGCTCGAAAGTTGTGCATGCGCGTCGGCATGCACGTTGAGATGAGATGTCCGGAGGAGCGCTGTGGTCATGACCGGAGGACCTCGTGCTCGCGTAAGAATTTTGAGCATTTTTCCAACTGCGGCGCGTTTCGTTGTAACCGCTGTTCTTGTCGTAAGAACATGGTCTTCGCCGAGGAAAGTGAAGGTCCAATCTCGATTGGAGGTCCTTCAATAAAAGGCAAACGAACGATATATTGTTCATTCGGAGCCCGAGTGCGCGTGCGTTGAAAGTGTTCCTCGCACTTTTGTTCCGCGGGAGAGAGTCGCGTGACGAACGGTAATTCCTCGACTTCCCAAAATCGTCGAAGTTCAGCATCAAGGTTTGATGAAGCGTTGCAGTGGAAGCTCGCGACGGAATTAGGGAGATTGGACGTGGACGACGAAACGGGACCGGAAATGATCCAGCCTAACGTGGTGTTTTGAGCTGTAGGCTCATTCACCTTGCCCTTTCGCAACCCATCCAAAAGAATCAATCCGTACTGATCAGCACCGATAATGAGTTCTATCGGAGCCGAGTCGAAGGGATTATCGTCCGCCAATTCAAGATCGCGAATATGAGAGAGCTTCCCAGCGGTTTTTATGCGAGGCGGTACATAGTTTGACAACGAGCCTAAGACGTACGCTGTCATGGAGTATACGGACTCCGTTTTGCACGACGCGACTGTAAACGTTGTCGATGAGCGACAAGCGACCGCATTATTCCCGATTCCCGTTAGGCTAACAGAAACGCGAGAGCGCGGGAGTCGGAGGCGTTGTGTTAAATTTTCGGAAATTATGGAAATCACCGAGCCCTGATCGATTAACGCGCGAATTTTCGCCGCCCGCCCTGACGGTGAACGCAATTCGACCCAGGCAGTTGCGAGCAACACTTGTTGTGTAGCAGTGGTTCGCGGAACCGAGTAAGACGCGAGCTGTGACGTAGACTGGCTGTCGTCATCATCGGTCGGTGACGCAGCGTTGTGCGAGGACGCGGTACCGGTTGATGACGCCGTTGAATCGTGTTCCGTTGATGCCAATCCCGACGTGGACGGCTTGATCGTGTGTAACGCGCGTATTCGCGATTGTAGAAATTCATCGAGCTCGCTAAATGTCGGACATTCTGTACGATTGCCGAGTTCAAGCTCCCAAGCCTTGCGGGACTCATCATCGAGTTTTTTAGTAACGAGGAAGACTAGTACGTCATCCCACGTGTCCACGGGACGTTCGAGATTAATCAAAGCCTTCCTCGCCTTATTGGCTTTGTCGCGAAGACTTCGCAACTGATCGGCCGACTCAGACCGAACTTGTGGCAGATCGTACAGAATCTCTAAATGAGTTGACACTAACAGTCGTTTGTTGTCGTAATTCGCGACCAGAATATTCCACGCGACGGTATAACCCGCGTCGGTTATCGCGATGTTTTCGACTAGATCGCTCGCTTCGCCCTTCAAACACGCTAACAAATATTGAAAACGCGAAACGTCTGACAGACCTTTGCGATCGGTGACCATGGCGCGGAACCGATCTCGGAATGTTTCCCACTCATCGTAGGCTCCAGAGAACTCCGGAAGATTGAGGGTCGGTAGTCGATTGGTGGCGTCATGAGGTTGCGAGACAGTTCCTTCTGAGGGAGACGTTGATTCGGACGAGCTGTCTGTTGCCAGCCGGGAAAGAGTTTCCGCTAGGTAGTCCGATGTCTCCAGGAATATCTCGTGCACCTCCATGAAGCGATCCTTCGTGAAGTAGCCGCAACTGGAACGCTCTGCATCCGTTGCTGCAGCGGTGATCTGCTTATGCAGATCTTGGCATTCGGCGAAAGACTCGTTCAACCGGGTGATCCGATTTTGAACGGTGGCGACCGTTAATTTCGCTTTGCCGAGCTTCTTAAAGTTCTCAAGGGTACGCTCGACAATACGAGTTGCGTCGATTTGTTGAAGTATCAGCGTCTTGAGGTCACCCATTGTTATGAACTCGCGACCGACGTGTGTTGTGTCCTTCAACGTTTGAATACTCTAACGGATGGCTCAACCGTTTTCACAGACCGAAATGGTTAATTTTCACTTCACTCACTGCAATCCGGCTCGAAGGACCAAATGTTTGCGCGTGGGCGTTGAGGAAGGCGGATAGCTAGTACTATCCTGACAAGGATATGCAGCGGGATTAGTGAATAAATTGCCGGATCACTGGTCACGTTAATTGTCTTTATTGAATGCCGAGTCACGGTACTTACGTCGGAAATTATTGTTCAGCGGGAATTAAACGCACGATAATGTTGCCGAATTCGGGAATTTGGCCTCCTAACGATTCGCAGTACGCGATAGGCGCGATTCTTTGTACTGTTGTACGTTAGAAGTATAGTGCGTAAATTGATGCCGCGTGTTACAATACGTGTTACTAGGTCGGTATATCGAGTAAGAATGCTCCTTCGTGGCGATACGAAGGAGCTGTTGTTGTCAAGTTTGGCGGTCGACTCGGAATTTTCGTAATTGGATTGTATAGCGCTCCCGCGACGCCGAAACGTAAACGATGGTCGCGAAATCACAAATCGCGGGACTTTGAATCCTGAACAACCCTATAAATACCGAATAAATTAATGAATATTAATGTACCACTCTGTATTCAGTAATTATCTTTAGAATAAGATTTAAAATAAGTCTTAAAATATTTTTGTCATTTGTAGTGATCAGGAAAAATATCGGTAAAAAATCCGTATGTATATGAAAATTAATGAACATACAGAAAGAGCGAATTGTAAAGTCATAATTGTACAAGTTACAACAATAATTCACCGGAGGACGAACACCACCCCTTTTCTCGAACTTAGTAAAACGCCAGCAGCCGTACAAAATTAATTTCTCGTGGGAGGTGTTGCGAATAGAACATTGTAATGAGAACAACGCGATTGCAGTCGGGCGCGTGGAAGAAATATGGCCGGCTGGAATAATTGTAGCATAAATCGCGGAAAGTTTTGGTAATGCTGAACTCGAAGTAGTTTCTCACCGTGTGCGCAAAGTGTACCAAGAGGTACAATGCGGCGAACCTAATACTTTCACCCGCGATATTCCTAATATTTCCAAGTGTGCTCTTTTCGAATTTGTTCACAATTTCATTGAATTCACGAACTCGTAAATCTGTGACAAAATGAATGAGAGAAGCTCACTGCGTAAAATATGAAAGAATGTTTCAGAATTTCTTCACGGTTCAAATTGAGGTGTTCACGAAGAAATTGTTCACATCAAATCGATGAAATTGTAATCTCGTGACTACCTTAATATTTTATAAAGTATGTCACAGTTCAAATTGATATCTTCATAAAGAAATTGTTCACATTAAATCGATAAAATTATAACCTCGTACTAATATTTACTAAAGCATGCGACAGTTGAACTGGAAGCTGTTGCACCTCATAAAATTTAGAAGTACAGGGTACAGGGTGTTCCAAAATGATGTGTAAAGATTATCACGGCTGGATTCTATGCCTCCTGTACGAAAATTGTCCTTGACCGGTTTCCGCAAGGTCAAATTTGTTATTGTTGCATCGTACTCATCGAGAGTTAAGAATTTTTCTTATTTAAATTTCTACAGACGTCGACGTCACTGACATCTACTTTTCATTATTGTCATAAGTGAACTGTTTTGTTTATAATTTTATACTAGAAAACATTGTTACTAGCGCGTCACCTAGTTAGAAATGCACTAATAGATTAGATTCCCGAAGTTTTCGTCGGAGCCTTTTAGCAGAACCCTGTATAAGGCACGTGAAGATGGAAGTCGACGCGCAGACTATTTGAGCACAAGGAATGAAATCTACAGTGCGGTAAATTAAAGTGCTTTGTTTTAATGCTGTTATAAGAATTACTGCTCTGAGACCTGCCTCTTAAATCTTGTCAAGCTTCCTTTTCCGGATTACTTCTGATTCTGCTCCCCCTATTGTCATGAATTCTTCCACCTTCTGTTATAATTACGTTTGGGCGATATTTCTCAAACATGGAGGGGGGAGTCGAATTAAATTCGCATATTCATTCGGTGCAAACAAATGTACACTTGTAACAAATTGTTTACTATTATGTTCAGATCCATTCAAGGTCCATACTCATGATCAGCTTATTCCTCCTTTGCATAGGGTAGCTTCATGCCAGTCAAAAAAGATTTAGAAAATAATATAATAATAATTACAGCGCTTAAGATGACTGATTACTTTCAGCAGCAGGACTGTCTCACCTACAATTACTAGATACAAAATGGACAAATTTAAGGGGTTAGGACACAGTAATATTTTTAAAAAATCGAAAATTTTTTTCAATATAAAAATTACAATTCAAAACGGTATACAAGATATCTCGGGTTCTACCGTAGCAATTCCATTAAAATTTCACAGTTATCTTCATTATATATAATATCTATTAGGCACTGACGATCGATTTTTTTCATTTTCCCATTATTTTGTTAAATATAACTAAAGAATTAACAAATTTTCTACCAAAATTCAGTCATTAAATTTAAGATATCTGCCATTTTGTTAATTTTTACAGAAATTGAAATGTGGGATCGTCAATGCCTAGAGAATATATTACAGTTTATGACATTTTTGGGATTTTTGATATAGTTAGTTTGATTTGTAGGAATCCTGTACACCAGTTGGCCATCTCGAAGAATTTTTTAAATATCACAAACATTTTTTTATAAAAGTTCATAATATAGTAAACTGAAATACAAAATCATGTGTTAATCGATCATTCACTTTTTTCTGTACTGTTGTTTATATTTTCCCCACTTGTCACTGTGTCGTAACCTCTAAAATGGGGGAGTGTGTTTTTCCCGACGTCGCGCGACGTCGCCGCGTCTCGAGGAAAATCAGCGTGCAATCAGGGGTTTCTTTCGGGAAGATTTATCCGGAGGCCGGAGTGGACGAAGGCACCGTGAAGCCATCAGCTGGGACATAAATAAACCGAAATTTAAGGGCGCGGAGGCAACCAGCTAGACGGACAGGTAGCGCGCGGGAACGGGGCTGAAGTGTATAATTACCGTTGCGCAAGTTACCGTAGTTCTGCTCAGTTCGGTTCCAGTCTGCGCGCTTGAATTATAAGTTGCGAAGGAAGACACGAATTAGGCGCGGGACCTCGGTTCTGCAGCCTAAACGCGAGCGTACCCTGGATAATCTGTGTATTAATTTCAGCTGTCCAAGCCGGTCCGTGACATCCACCACTTATCGTCTAATTACCCCGTCCCGATCATTTTCTGCGTGACTCGATATGTGGATTTAATTGCACGAGTGGGAACCGACGAAACAGAACGACGAATTTTTCCGTACAAATTCTGGTCGAACTTATTCATTAAATATATATTATTTTTATATGTACATACATCGATTCATGGACTTTCGAGTGTACAGGGTGTCTCGCTTAACTCTACCGCCCCTAACTTCGTGATTTATATGTACAGATACAAAAAATATTTGGGGAGAATACCGTCGTATTGGAGGGGGACATAACTCTGTGTGGTCGAAGGTCATCTCGAGGTCATCTCGAGGTCATGTTTTCCGAGATCTCACAAGACCTAATATCTTTTTGTGTCTACAGTTAGGAGCATAACTGATCACACACACTTTCAATCAGAATAACTTTTTTATGAATGGATCAAACGACTTCAATTTCTCTGTAAGGCTAGAAGAATATGTTTAGTAAACTTTTTTAGCTGGGCCAATAACGAAAATTTAAAAGATGTGTTTGGTCAACTCGTATATATTATATTCGCTCTGAAAATTTCATTGAAATTGGTTAATTGGTTTACGAGTTATAAACGATCAAAAGTGGAAAAAGGCCGAAAATCTTGAAAAATTGCCATTTTTACCACTTCTGATCGATTATAACTCGTAAACCAATTAATCAATTTCAATGAAATTTTCAGAACGTGTATAATTTATACAAGTTGACCAAACACATATTTTAAATTTTCAAAAATCAATTTTTGCTATTGTTTTTCACAACTCCGACGAAATGCATTTTGCCAACGTATCTTTTAAACGTCATTTACTAAACTAATCCCTATAGCCTTAAAGAGAAATTGAAGTCGTTTGGTCCATTCATAAAAAAGTTATTCTGATTTAGAGTGTGTATTTATTAACATATCATACGATTCCTAAATTTATTGAATTAATTCTGTGCAAATCGTAACATATTATTAATCAATAACTATCAAAACGAATTACTGAACAGAGTACAGTCTCCTCTTCTGTAAAAAAGACTTGTCTAGAATAATACGTGAATTTCTTTATTTTTCGATCAAATGGAAGATATACAAAATTGTCTAAACAAATTGAAAGTATCTAATTGAAGTTATCCCAGGCAGGTACTCAAGCGATAAAAGTGCTTTTGAAAAATTCACTCGACGTTTCGATGATTGACAGGATGAGAATGTAGCCTGTATACCCGGCAATTAGGTCAGTTAATCGAACCGTAGAAATGGAAATGAGTTGGTAGGTTGAATACGCGGCGCTACCAAATTTAGTATATCTGGCGCCACTTCTATATTTACGATGGGCACCGGGAACGAGCGATATCTACGTGATCCAGCGAAACGTCTCCAGCATACGCAGGTCCGATGGTGTTCTTCCGCTTTTCATTCCAGTCCACGCCCTTCGTGTTCAAATTAAAACGCGAACCCAGGCCGACGGACGTGCGGGCAGTGCGATGCTCGCAAATACGTCGTCGACGGTAAATAATTCCTAATTAGTCTGTCGGCCAGGCCAGGACAATAACATTCGAGATGCCTCTATTGAAGAAGGAGGTGGCAACCGGTGGAGTCGTGCCTTGGAAGATTCTCCCGAATCGATTTGCATCGTCTGCAACTCATGCACTCGCTCGGCTTCTCGGGAATGTTTTCGTCCTGTTATGAACCTTGTACTGACTTCCATTAACCCTTTTAATAGGAGAGACCGGGGCTATAAATTCCGATTTTGAAGGAACACATAAAATTACGTAGAAATAGTATACAGGGTGTCCCAAAATTCCTTCAATAGCCGGAAATGACAGATTCCTCAGATCATTTGAAGCAACATTTTCCTTTGCAAAAATGTCATCCGCGGCTTTGTTCAGGAGTTATTAACGAAAAACACGGACCAATCAGAGCGCGATCTAGACGCGAGTTGGCACAGTCAGCCAATAGACAGTTGACGCGCCGGGCCGGCTGTGCCAACTCGCGTCTGGATCGCGCTATGATTGGTCCGTGTTTTTCGTTAATAACTCCTAAACAAAGCCGCGGATAACATTTTTGCAAAGGAAAATGTTGCTTCAAGTGATCTCAGGAACCTCCCATTTCCGGCTGTTGAAGGAATTTTGGGACACCTTGTAGATATTCTCAACTTCAACACCAGAGTTTAACACCAAATTTTAGTCAAGATTGATCGATGTAAACTACAATTAGTGTTATGAGCGGAGATGGAGAATTGACAGAAATATATCTCAACAAAAACTGACCAGGAGAACCCCCGCTCTGTCCCTCACGGATTTAGTTCAGACTTTACAGAGTTATAGATCTCGTTCCTCTGATTACGAAAATACCCCATTATAGGCGCAGACGCTCAATAGTTTTCGAGATATTAGGTGAAGTAAAAGGTTCTGAGCGTTTTTCGCTTTATTTATATAAGCGGAAAACGCTCAGAACTTTTTACTTCACCTAATATTTGCAATTAAAGTTTCATAACCGTAAAATATCAGTTTAGTTCAGATGTTTACCAAGCAGGCCCGGGTTCGAATCCTTTCGTGGTACATTATTTTTTATGGTTTTTTTTCATGGAAAATGCATTTTCAATGTTAAATAAATTTTAAATGAAATATTTTTATTCGCTAAAAGACTATTTGAAAATGATACTTATTATTTTATAGAAGAAACACTAGATCTATTACTACTGTCTGTTTTGTATTGACTGGCTGCTGCTAGAGCCCACTGTTGCAAATCCCGTGTGGTTACTTGTTGAAAGTTTGCACGAGCCTCTTTGAATCTATCATATGTCCACTGATTAATGGCATTGTGCTTGTCATAAGTTGTACCCCCGTTCTTGATATAATTCTCCCAGCGTAACAAATATTTTTTGTTTTTTAAAAATCTGTTAAAATGAAACTTTAATTGCAAATATCTCGGAAACTATTGAGCGTCTGCGCCTACAATGGGGTATTTTCGTAATCAGGGGAACGAGATCTATAACTCTGTAAAGTCTGAACTAAATCCGTGAGGGACAGAGCGGGGGTTCTCCTTGTGAGTTTAGATTTGTTTCAGTATGCATACAGTTTTGATTCCGTGTTTCATTTCGAAATTTCAGCAGTTAATCATTAATCACTGATTTACCATTTTCAATTATAACGGTTGAGATATTAATGGAAGAAAATCCAAAGCTGATTCACCTCATAAACGAAAGCTCTGCAAGATAATAGGAGAATGTGCATTTTAAGGTCAGACACTCGTTAACTCTTGTGTCAACTGAAATTTAAGTGAACTCGTTACTTGACTCTGTAGTCAGCAAATAAAGCTGTGAAGTTAACGAATCAGAAATGCATAGAAATTGCTGATTACTAAATTAAGTAATACAAATTTATAGAACGGGAATCTGACAAGTACATAGAAGACGATTTAATATTAATAATACCATTACAACTTTGAATCTTATAATTTGAAGACGTGAAAAAACATTTGGAAAACGCAGATAAAGAAACTAAAAATAGTACTAGTCGGAGAAATCGATGAAACTCGATATTTTCAGCATTATAACATAAAAGGAAAGTCGACATTTCCATGTAGGTGTCTTATATTTCAAAAAATAACAATGTCAAGATAAATTCGAATTTTATCAAACAGATTCGAAGAACTGTTAATATTTGAGTATTACGCTCCTGCAGAATATACTGAAAAATCAATTTTTAAAAAAAATATGCAATTACGTTGAAAAGAAAATACTTCAGCTTTTTCAGATAAAAAGGCCTGGGTTTCTTGCAAAAATTGATAGTTGAACTAGGAAATAATTAATTTCAAAATGTTGACACAGACTGACGATAGGATGCAGCTTCATCAGCCATGGTTTGGTTTTGTAAAATAAAAAAATTGAAGAAAGGGAATAATAATATTAGTAACATTCAATTTCGAGTATTGTTGTTGAACGCGTAGGACCCGTTATAAAATTAAACAAACGAGATTGCATATGTAAATTCTTAAACAGCAGCTGCGCGGAGCAGAAGGAGAAGAGGATGACGAAGACGAAGACGAAGGAGAAGAAGAAAACGAGAAGGCAAAAGCAGAAGAAATTGCTATGCGGAACGTGGCGAAGCAGCATAACGGTAAGGCCCCACTGGCAAACGATTGTGGTGTCATTGTGCCGTCACAATGCAAGGTTATTCATCTGAAATTCTCACGGCGACATCAATCCTATCGCTCGATAGAAATCTCCTCTCCGCCTGTAGAGTATTCCAGCTTCATTAGAAAGACGTGGCCCATGAATATGCGCGATGTGCCCGACCTGATCAAGCTGCCATATCGCGTCACTTATCCGTGCAGACGATTTTCCCTGTAAATGCAACGCAGCCTGTTCGGGACACGTGTGCCGCGAATTTTGACGGAAGTCTCAGGTGTGTGGTGTCGCTGAACGAATGATTTATTAGTCTGGAGCTTGATGCTGTCCGTCCAATTTAATTTCCTTTTCTAGGAACGCCTTCGATTTTCTCAGTCAGCCATTCTACCCACTAACGTCTGCACATAGAGTACTTTCACCGATACCTACTCGTTGGTAACACGTAATATTATCGCTATATAATATTTACTAGTAATAATATTGACAATATTATCGCTACACAATAATGGAAATATTATCGTTGTACAATATTATCGCTGTATAATGTTTACTAATAATAATGTTGACAATATTATCGATATATAATATTTAATAATATAATAATATTGGCAATATTATCGTTATATAATATTGGCAATATTATCGTTATATAATATTGGCAATATTATCGCTATATAATATTTACTAATAATAATGTCGACAATATTATCGATATATAATATTTATTAATATAATAATATTGGCAAAATTATGGCTATATAATATTAGCAATATTATCGTTATATAATAATACTGATAATATCAATTTATAATCGCAATATAATATTGATGATCACTGTATAATTATAACTTCATATTTACATTATTACATTATTGTTAGACTGTGGATTGTATGCATTTATCATAAAAAGAGGTCGACTGCAAAGCAATAAAAAGATTGAATGAATTCAAAAGTGCTGTTGTATTACTTTCAACTTCTTAAAATTACTAAGACAAGAAATCCATAATATTCTGTACCTTACAATTTTTGAGACAATTTTTATTTCGCATGGAAATAGTTATTATACCGGGTGGTTCACCTAAATGTAGCTATAAAAATATCTCCTATTCAAGAAATATTTTACAGGTTTATTAAAAATACATATATTCAATGTTAATTTTGGGATTCAAAGTCTCTCTATCTGTATGATAAAAGCTGTAGCTTTTTTTGTTTCTTGATATCAATATTTATGCTTCCAGTTCTTGACTATTAACGTTTCCGTTAACTAAGTACAAGTAGTGAATGAAATATTGAAACGATCTGTATTTAGTGGCTGAATAGCAGAATGAATTCGTTCGAGGTAAGGATATATGTATCTGATAGAGAGAAACTGAAGGCAGTAATGTGGTAGGAATTCTATATTTCTTAGAGCAATCAAGATATATCCGGGTAATTTGTGGTCGTAGGAGCTGGATACTTCGTAGGGGCTACATAGTAAGGATCTAATATGCCCAACTCATAATCATTAATCACTGAAGAGAAATCACCCGGGTGGATGTTAGTGTTTATCGCTTTTTCTTAGGCTGCGAAGAAAATGCAGGGTGTATGGAACAGCTCGGCAAGGATCTGAATCATTTTGAGTATATAGATCGAGAAGAAAAATACTGATGATCGTAACACTTGAAAAGAATTAGTTTTTCCACAGCCCTTGTACTCTAACCCTCCGGAATTGCAATTCTTGTCTCGAAAAATTTTACTATCTCTCCTCGAGATTTTCATTCAGTTTTTCTCTTTCTCAATCTATTATTTTTCAATTTTTTATATAACTTATGTTAGATAGGTACATAACTTTATTAATGACTTTCTTGGCATTATTATTCAATAAATATTTTTTTCCATAATTTTTTAATATTTGTCAGTTTTCTTTTGAACAAGTATCTATAAATATTAGGTACTCTATTTTTCTAATAAATCATCTTTGGATGCATATAATCAACCCAAACGAAATTATTAGATTACGTTACTGGGGGTGATTTGTTGGTTCACGATTATGGTGGAAGATCTATTAACCCTTCAAGTATTCAACCACAAGTGAAACAAGTATTCACTGAGGAATTTCAATATAATGGGGATATATCTTACAATCAGTAATAACTAATGAAGAAGTTTCACAAAAAAATTTGAGTTAACAAATTTGCTGAAAGGTGGGCAAAAAATTACTGTATGTAAGAACGAATGTTAAAGAATAAAGTAATTACCATAATTACTATATCATACTTTTTCCATTATCATTATTATTGTCATTAATATTATTACTTTACTATATAATGTCTGTACAAAAAATGTATAAATTTATTTCATAATAACCCTGGATCTTTTACATTGCCCACTCTATGACGGTTAAAGACAATAAAAACGGCACAAATTCAATTCATGAATATCACCGAAAGGTTAAAAAAAAAAATTGATGGACAATAGATCTTCAACAAAATATCGCAGAACACGCGCAGCTCTTGGTTGGCGGTGTACACGACGTCCTTACACATCCGTGCAAACTCTGATCGTTGTCCGAGCGCGTTTTGCAATCGCGCCCGAACGAAGTGGGCGTGCGTTAGGGGTAGCGGCTCGCGTGGAATACACGCTGGCTGCTAACTCAGCTGACCGGTCATTAATAAACCGAAGCCATTACCAAGCAACCTCCGAATGTGCATGGCCGGCGTCTGTGTGCTGCAACTATGTACACGGGTATGTATCTAAAACCACTATCCTCAGAGTTTCCCTCCTCGATTCAGATTCGAGCCCCCTGTGTTCCCGTGGCGTCGCAACCCCCGCTTCCTCTATGGCCGGAACAGGGCGCCAGCCAAGTCGGGTTATAGCGCCGGTCCCGCTGCTATGTCATTTATAAATGTCCTCGCGAAATGACCCGTTCGTCCATCTCATCCCTTAAGCACGGTCATTAAAGTCGGCCATACTTGACCACTCCGCGAGGGAATATTTTGGAGCGGTTAATGGAATGATTTACTAAATGGAAACCCGCGACGCGTTTCCGAAATGCGATCGCGCACGCCCGGTGATTCGCTTTATCATTACTTTCGAACAGAAACTATTACTACTGTAACTATGGCGACCTTGATTCACGGGGGCAGTCCTTTTTCTTGTAAAATGGCCTTTTGTCCTTTATTTTGTGAATTGAAGGAAAATTCACGATCCCTATACAGGGTGTCCCAAAATTCCTTCAACAGCCGGAAAGGAGAGATTCCTGAGATCATTTGAAGCAACATTTTCCTTTGCAAAAATGTTATCCGCGGCTTTGTTTACGAGTTATTAACGAAAACCACGGACCAATTAGAGCGCGATCTTGACGCGAGTTGGCACAGTCTGCCAATAAATAGTTGACGCGCCGGGCCGACTGTGCCAACTCGCGTCTAGGTCGCGCTCTGATTGGTCCGTGTTTTTCGTTAATAACTCCTAAACAAAGCGGCGGATAACATTTTTGCAAAGGAAAATGTTGCTTCAAATGATCTGAGGAATCTGTCATTTCCGGCTGTTGAAGGAGTTTTGGGACACCCTGTAGTGTTTTGTGAACGAAGATCGAAGAATTTCAATTTCAATTTAAGTTAAATTTCGTCCACAGAATTTCGTTCTGTGAATCCATAAAATCTAGGAACGAAAAATGTTTGTACATCGATTGCAAGGAACAGGAGCTGTGTAGACTTTTGTTTATTCTTTCAGTGATTTCAATAAATTGAAAATAATATAATCGTATTTTTTTAAAATCGCCTGATATTTTCACTATTTTAAATTTCACCTGCCTATCTTATGATAAGTGAATATCAGCAATAAATAATAACTATGTGCGACCAAAAACTTGTTTTACTTAGTAACTATGTACTAGGTTGGAAATTAAATAAGTTCCTTTCCCATTTTTCTAATTTATACTTGTGTAAAACATAGTATATACAATGTAATACAATGCATTATAATTGTGCATAAAATCATAAATGCATGTAACATAATACTTTACGTTATCGTGAACAATCGAAATCAAATAAGATACAAAATTTGTTCAATTTGAACCCTGCAGTGTTAGTTTCATAAATTAAATTACTTTAATCTCGAGGGATTTTCAAGAGTTACAATCAAGTATTGCAAATATTAATAAATACATGATTGATATTCATTCCTTAACAAACCTACGTACGAGATGCTTCTCTTCTTTTTACCGGGAAACCCTGAAGCTGCATTGCAGTGTACGGAGGCGCAGCAATAATTTGTTTTCAAAATAAATAATTCACTTTTAAGCAACCGGTCGTTCGATACAGAATTTCAATGGAGAATTTCCATCGGAGACTTCAACGTGTCATTGTAATTTGATCGTTTACGCAGCTTGAAGCGTCGCATGTTCGACTAACGAAACACGTAGGACTGTTCCTGGTGTTTACAGTGAAAAACGAAAAGCGCGCGCGACCCATCATTACGATTCCTCTCGAATCGAGGAATCGAGGAATCACAATGACCTGGGATTCTAATCCAGTCGGTGCACGATGCAATTGTTGCATATGGTCGCATGCCATCATGCGTGTTTCCAAGTAAGGATTGAACATGATAGGGTTAAGGGAATCCGTAATTATCGTAGTGTGTACACACTTTCCGTGTCCTTTTTATTTTATAACAGTATGGATTATACTTTCTTAGAACATCGCAAATCTACACAACTCGCACGATCGATCCAACAGCCACAGTACGGTTTTATTGATCGAATATGATTCCATTTCATTAATTCAATGCGTTCGCAATTTTCTATTATTCTGGATTTTAGAACTTCTGGACTGGTCTATTATTCTGGACTGGAATTTCGAAGTTCTGATCTAATCGAGACGATTGTACAAACACATATTTTATTTTAATATATTAGTACATATTAGTACTTTTAAAGTATAAGTATTGGTGTTTAAATACTTATTAACATGCTAATATGCATTATTGAAACTTTAATTTTTCAGTTTCGATTCTAACGAATGGACTCCGGATCTTTATGCGAAATGAAAGTTTGTGCATCAATTGCAAGACACAGGAGCTAAATATAAATATATATTTTCACTATCAATTTGAATGTAGTGAAAATAATTACTACTCTTAAAGTCTCCTAATCTTTCCACTATTTTAATAAGAGCATAAAATCCGGAGACTACTAATGGATAAAAATTTTCTTATTCAGCAAATGCTTCTCACGTTCATACGACCTCATTCTGAAACTATGAAGATATAAAAAAACGTAGACAGAAGGCAGATAAACATAGGACAGAAATTGCACAAAAAACAATGCGAAATTCGTTTAAACGCAGTGCTTTTTTCCCAGATATTGAGAGAAATTATAAAGGAAAGTGGGTGATTTAAAGAATGCTCATAAAGGTATTTTTGTACCAAATTTATCACGAATCACTGCGCTGACATACGGTCGCGTGAGCCTCCCACTCTTCCCACTAGTTGCTGACGCGACCGCACACCAGCGTGTCGCCACTGTCGCCGGCGTTAGTGGGAAGAGTGCAAAGACGAGGTACGGTGCATGGCGTGGCGAGAGACGGAAGGGTAAGGGGCCTGGCGAGAGAAAAATATGGTAACCCTGGTCTAGTCAGTCCTGGGACACGTCTGGCGACCAGATCCACGCAGGCCTAATCCTCTCGTTGACAGGCAGTGGAGTGGGTAGCCACTGGACAACGATCGTGCCCACGATTCAGGACAACGAAGGAGCGATTACTGTAATATGATTGAGGTCCTGAGCCTCCGCTCACTGTAACTATCATAACTAAGTGACTCTTGCAACTGCACGCTGCGCCGACTCCGCCAAACGAACGAATAATAATCAACATCCCCGTATTACAAATGTGAATGCAGCGGCATAATTTATTCCGGGATCAGGCTCTTGTGTCACTGTCAAGACGTCCGTGTAAAAAGCGTAGGTAAATGTAACAAATGATTATCCACGTGGGGCAACAATTCAAATCGTTCGTAATCGTTCGCGTATGTAAATGGCTCCCCTAGCGTTCATACGGCCGCGGCCTAGGCAACCCGAGGAAAACGTCACGTTCGTTACAATGACGTTGAACGTCTCCGGGGCAGAATAGCAGCGTATGCCAGGTGACTAATATATCGACATTAAACGTGAATCTCGTCCCGAGACATGTCCCGCGGCAAACGGGCACAGTTTCCTCTTCTGTGAAAGGATCGGAATGCGAGCATGGGACATATGCCCAGGCGACGCGACGTTCGAGAAGATGAAGGATTCCTTTGTCGCTGTCAACGGCAGATCGCCGGAAAAATAATGGGACGAAACGTGAGCTATTGTGCCCCGGGTCTCCCGGACGCGATGATCGGTGTGGTCGCTGTGGGAATATCGTTGGCTTTCCGTTTACGTGCCGCCTATTAACTTCAACTATGAAGGACCGGTCTGAATACGGAAATCGCGTTGATTCATTTTTAGTTTTACACGTCAGCGGGGCCTGCGTGATTCTATTAGAGCCACTCCTGTTCTGAATTTGAAAATCTTTTTCTTTCGTTGAATAAATTAGGGAAAATAATAAGAGAATGTCGTAAAGGTCGGGACACGTTCTGTTTTCTTTAGCTATAGAACTTCATAGGATGAGGATAAGAAAACAAATTCATACCATTCGAAAGGTATAGGTAAATTCTTTTCTCGATCTGGAGTTTAATATATAATAAATTTGCGATTTCGGCGCAAGGTTCGATCGTTTCAAACCGCAGCAAATGTGCAGTTATTTAAAAATGCATCTCGACGTTTCGATCCCTATGTGGATCATTCTCAAAGAGACATTTTTTGCGTCTGACAAATAATGTATGTATAATATAACGTAATTTGAAAAGTAGCGCAGCTAGAAAGGTATAGTTGCCAGCTACATTTTTGCTGGAGAAAGTATAATGATCGCGTTAACGGATAAAAACTTATGGCCAATTTTCTGATGACGATGTTCTCGGCAAAAACTAATTTTGCAGTGTATGTTCGGACACCCCGAAAACTCTGAAAAGCAAGCGTTGAAAAATGTGATTATCGCGTTTACAGAAAAATACAATGCAAGAATAACGGAGACCCGCGAAATGGTACCATTGCATTTCTTTACCATAAGTGAAAGGGGCACAAACTGTAACACTGGAATGGAGGCGATGAACTTGTTTTTGCAAATAGGTTGCGGATCTTCACGTATCCATAGTAAACGTTACCGGATGAAACAGAATCTCAAGCTTATAATTATAAGCAGTTTTTTAATATTTCGGTGGAGACAGTATCTTTGATAACAACAAAGATATTTGAGGTGACTCACCCTGTATCAGAGTTGGGCAAAAATTTTTATTCAATGTATACTGTATATACTGGTATAAAGATTTAAACATCGAAAAGCTTGATGCATTAAAAAGTGGATTATAAATATATTATAATTAACGATTATAAATACGATTATAAACGGATTATAAATAATTATAATTAAACGATATACAAAAACAGTGAATGAGAGATCTCGAAAAACTTAAAGACTGCTTTAATAATTAAGTCTTGTTAACATTAACTGTACATGTGTATTTAATAAGTAATTTAAAAACTGTTGGATTATAATACAGGGTGTCCCAAAACTCCTTCAAGTCCGGGAAATGGGAGGTTCCTTAGGTCATTTGAAGCGACATTTTCATTTGCAAAAATGGCCGCAGCGGCTTTGTTTAGGAGTTATTAGCGAAAAACACAGACCAATCTCACCAATCAGAGCGCGACCTAGACGCGAGCTGGCACTGTCGGCCGACTGTGCCAAGTTGAGCTCTCATTGGTCCGTGTTTTTCGTTAGTAACTCCTAAACAAAGCCGCGGCGGTAATTTTTGCAAAGGAAAATGTCGCTTTCAAACGACCTAAGGAACCTCCCATTTCCCGGACTTGAAGGAGTTTTGGGACACCCTGTATATTATCCGCACCACATCGGTCCAAATAAGTTCGGATAATCGACGCCTTGCTATGCATTCAAAGTTGATACATTAAAATACACGGAAAAACGAATAATACAACAAAAAAGATGCGGAAATAGTTTTAAAAATACCCAGACCATATTTTAAAAGCCAGACCCGTCGTTTTAGTTTATTGCACGTGTTATTCGCCGGAAATTGAAAGGCCAACATGTAGTTCGGAAGGAAATCGGCAGCGATCCTCTAACACCGTGAAATATGGGAAAACTGAAGTTGTAAAAAGCTATATCGACGAGAACGGTTTCCTGGGAAAATATCAAAGACACGGTGGAAGCAGGCGCTCGTCAATTCTGAGAGGGAAACCGTGTATTTCATGATTCTACGTGGCCCAACCACATCGTATTACGATCCGTCTGTCTGGCATATATTCCCCGTATATGGAACCATACCATAACTGTTTGTCAAATGCGCTTTTTTTTCCGCGGAGACTCTTCCCCACGGAGGCTTATGGATGGATATCGACGTTGTCGTAATCGATCGATCAAATTTCGTCGGCTAACAGGTGTCGTGAAGCCCGGCCGTTGACAAGAACAAGTTTTTCTACTCAACGATTTTTCGAGCACGCGATCGAACGGCGCGTATCGATCATGCGAATTGAAAAACAGTCGGAAACGGGACGAGCCGCTGCACATAAAGAATATTCAAAATTGTTCAACTTCTTTGACACGCTCGCATAAAAGGCTCGGCCACACGCACACCGACTCGATGTTATCGTGGTCGTCGAGGCAGCTTCAGTATTTTATTCTTCATCTTTTTTGTACGAGTTAGATGCTGTTTTTAATTTTTTATTGGGAACGAAGGTCGATTGATAAAACTGCTTATACGTAATTAGCTGTATCATTTTAAAACTTGATCAATGTTTGTTTTCTACTTGTGAAAATTGTCAATATTCTTTCCAGAAAATTGACATTATTATACATTTCTACTAATAATTATTTGCTTTCATTCATGAGATAATTAACAAACACGTATTCATACAAGACGACAGAACTGTATTCAATTTAATTTTATAAATGTTATTTTTAAAACTGTGCTTATGTAAAATTTTTGTACGCACACAGTTAAGTGAATTTATAGATTAGAAGTTCTGCTTTATTTATGACTAGACTGCGGATTTTATGCACTTATAACAAAAACTGATTAATAGAATTGAAAGCAGTGGACATATTTAAAAAATTTGAAAACATCATCGTATTAGTTGCAGCTTAATAAAATAATTAAAACAAGAAAGATATTATTATTTATAGCTTCTGTGTCTTGGAATCGAGACGAAAATTTATTATTTTGCATAGAGATCCGCATAATACTGCGTAAAACATGGCGTCAAAGAATCAGTATGATTAAATTGAATCAAATTGAATTAAATTGACTGTCGTTCTGCATCTTAAATTTTCAATTTTCACTTCAATTTTTAGTTTACGATTGTTAACATTATAGAAATACATTCATTGGGGTATATGTATGTATAATATAAATTTATGTCCAAAATCGCTAAAAATCAGAACAAACATATTATTATTATATTTATAAAGTAACATAAAATATATGGTTACTTTTACCCGAGCAGATCCAGCATTAAATGGAATTGCTTCAATTCTACGAAGCGTTCGAGGTGGTCTAGTAGGTCGACAATCAAACAGTTCAGGAATAACCGAACGCATAAAGATGGTATCAATACTAATCACAAAAACGAATTCAGGAGCTCGGTTTCCAGTGTTTCAGTTCGTGCCCTTTCCACTTATGGCGATGAAACGTAATGGTGTAAAGTGTTGTGAGAATGTATTTCTCAGATTCGCCTGGTTACACCATGGGAACCCGGTGCTGTTACTGCCAGGAAGCGGAATTCGATGTGGCCAGCGTATATTAGACACCGGTCTCGCACGACAAGAATACTCTTTTTCATTTTACACAAACGTATCCGGTGAGAAGCCTGAAAACACCTGATGAATCGGACACGTGAAGCTCGGCCGGTCGACACGGTGGCAAAACGAAAGGGGGGAGGAGGAAGAGTAGGAGGTGGTGAGGAACACAAGAGGGGAACCGAGCAGAGTGGAGACGAGGACGAAGAGAAAGGGCGGTCGAGCAAGTCGGAGGAAGAAACTTGGTTAATGCGCCGTATATTACCGTAATGCCGACTCTAAGTAGGAATTACATATGCGACGCACTCGTCGCGTACCTTCACGTCACCGCAAACGACATATTTCAACGACGGAAAGCCGATCGCGGCTACGTGCCTCGCTGCCAGATAGTAGAACAAATAGAGCACCGATAATTGAGGAATTTCGAATTCAATATCCACCGATCGGTGCGCGCCGTTCACGCGTGTCCTGGGTTGGCAATTCGCGGCATTTGCATCGTGCCTCGTTAACCCTGCGATCGTTTAGCACCGTGAGAGTATGACGAACTTCGCCGAACAGACGCCTAGACGTCGCGAACTCGCGGCGCTCCTCCTCTACGCCCACAGCGTTTCCTCTTTCGACGAGCAACTCACAAATCTGAAAATTCATTCTCTATTCCCCTTGACCGTACGAGATACTGAACGACTTCCAAAGAATTTTATTAAATGACAAGGTAAAATGAGTGACCTTCAATGACCTTCGAAGGTCAACATGATACGGATCAATAATACGATTGGGTACACCAGGAACTACCTATTCCAGAAACAGGGTAGATTTCATTTAATTGCATGCGAAAATTCAAATAAAGCACCCTGTATATTGACCAAATAAATTGCATCTTATGTGAATACTTGTGACCCCCAATTAGATCGTATACTAGAGGTAGTCCTAAGCTATTAGTGTAAATTGTGGCTGGTAGAAAACGATTGAAACTTAACATCGGGCATAGCATTGCAAAATAGACAATGTTCAATTAGCCATATACTGCAAGATGTTCAACATTCTACAGTGTTCAAATAAATTAATTGTTAATTCTGAGGTATAAACATTATTGCAAAAAAATTTGTATGAGCATCAGAGCATCATGTGTGTATGTACTATGAAAATTCTCTTATACGAACACCTATATGGCTTTATGTCCTTCAATTATACTGGAAAGAGTTCTACTGTATTCAAACAAATTGGAGATACTGCTGAAAAATTAAAAGTTAATTCCTAATCATTATCGAAACAACATCTAATGCATCACGTATACTATGAAAATTCTCTTATGCGAACACCTATGACCTCCAATTATACTGGAAGGAGTTGTACTGCATTCAAGCAAATTGGAGATCCTGTTGGAAATTGAAACTCAATTTTGTAGTAATCATTATCGAGACACAACATCCAGTGGTTCATGAACATACACTATGAAAATTCTCCTATGCGAACGCTTATGACCCCCAATTATACTGGAAGGAGTTGTACTGTATTCAATCAAATTGGAGCGCCTGTTGAAAGATTGAAACTCAATTTTGGGGTACAAATATGGCAAAAAGAATTTCTAAGCAATTCGTAATCATTATCGAGACACAGCATCCAGTGGTTCATGAACATACACTATGAAAATTCTCCTATGCGAACGCTTATGACCCCCAATTATACTGGAAGGAGTTGTACAGTTATTCAACCAAATTGGAGTTCCTGCTAAAAAATGGAGAGTCAATTTTGGGGTGCAAATATCATGGTAAAAAGAATTTCTAAGCAATCCGTAATCATTATCGAGACACAGCATCCAGTGGTTCATGAACATACACTATGAAAATTCTCCTATGCGAACGCTTATGACCTCCAATTATACTGGAAGGAGTTGTACAGTTATTCAATCAAATTGGAGTTCCTGCTAAAAAATGGAGAGTCAATTTTGGGGTGCAAATATCATGGCAAAAAGAATTTCTAAGCAATCCGTAATCATTATCGAGGCAACATGCTGTGGTTCATGGTCGATGGGGCGGGTGCTTTTCAATCGACGGCCATGGCGCGGTAATCGACATGAATTTTGAAGCGTATCTGATAGCAGCACGGTGCCGCCTAAATATTTGATGAAACATTCCAGCCGCAATATGGAACCCCCGCATTCCCCCGGAAACGTTGTGATCCCTCGGATCCGCACAGCCAGACCGCCATTACTTTGATACATAACCTCTCTTCTCTCAGTCCCGCTCTGGCCATATATTGATAGCGCGGCTGCATTATTGATGGATCGGTTATATTTATGGGACAATTTAAAGCTCGCCAATCATTTCTCGGTACGAATCGATCCCGGCCCGGTCGGCCCGTACTCGTTCGTTGAACCGGCCGGGTATTAAAAATTCAAACGAATCGGCGGGAAATTTGAAATGCGACGCGCCACCCCCGCACGGCTTCGAAAAGGATATTTACGTTTGATACGTATTACGCGCGATCCCATGGAAAATGAAAACGTTCATTCCAACAGTCGCGTTATTCGCTGATGGGTCTCCAAATTATTGCGCTTACTTTGTAAACCAATCATAGTTATTTACCCTTCATACACATATACATCTGTCTTAATATCTGAATTTATTTCACACAGACACATACTAGAATCATTATATAAAAGACTATTTGTAATATTTAGACTGCGGATCTTTATGGAAAATGAAAATTGTCTGTAGCGATTGTTATTTCTTCTGGAAATCATATATTGACATCTTCAATTTGAAAAATTTCCCAACAATTTTGAATTTCAACTACTCAATTTTGCTATAAGTGCATAAAGATTGATATAATATTTTGCTATAAGTGCATAAACCAATTGATAGTTATTAACCCTCCATATACATATCTGTCGTATTATCTGAATTTATTTCATACATACATGTACAAAAATAATTGTATGAAAGACTATTTGTAAAATTACTATATCCTCTAATATAATAGTTAACAATAGTAAATCTGCCTGCATGATTACAATTCCGACGCGACATAAACGACAATAAACTAATTCGTACGAGAAAATATTATTTCTATTCCATTACTCTAATAAATTTTATTATGTAAAATACATTTTGCATAAAGTTGGGGAGGACTAGTAATTCATAGTAAAATAAAATTATTTTCATGAAACAATAAATCTGTCCAGACGTTTTACTCTTTTCTTAAATTTTTGTTTATTAAACAAACAATTGCTCACGAATGTGGAAGCTTATAAACATTGTAAAAATAAGTCACGATACTCTGAAAAAGACTAAAGCTTTTGTATAGTATACTAATTATATATAAAAATTATCGTACAATTCCACTGACAAAACATTTGCAACAACTAAAAAATTTGCTACAGTTTACTGTGCCTATTCCTTCAGAACCTTGTCACCTATTTTGTAAATATTCGTAGGGAAGGTTTGAGGTAAACCGATTTGTACAATCGTGAGAAAGGGAGCTGTTATTGTTTAATATTTCACGAATGTTGATGGACGCGTTTCCGTGCGGAGAGGTGTAGCAATCCCCTATGGTGTGTCGAGACAAAGTTGATTTTTATGTTCGAATATCGAGAGCCTGAGACAAGACATGTCAGATGCCTGGGGCTGAGGGGACACATATGAAAAGGGTGCGGAAATAGGGAGAAGCTGATCGTGTCGTGACCAGTGAAAACATTCTCAGGAGGCTTAGAATAAAATCAAACAGAAATAATCGTAACATTAAGCGCGCGCTGTTTACAATTAATTTTAAACTACTATCTGTAAACGCATTGCCTCGGCAACGATCTCCATAAGAAAGAAACCAAATATTATTATACATATACCCATAACATACTAATCCTTTGAGGACGAGTGTCGCCATATTGGAGGCATCGGGCTAGCTATTATTGTGCAATCAGATAGTTTACTTAAATGTACTTCTCTTTCTTTAATAAAGAGTCTTCCATTAAGAGGAAGTGGTTAGTAAAATAGTAAAAAATTGTTAATTACAAAAAAACAGCATTGTTTAACAAGCTGATACAGCTTGTACATCAAGTAGTGCAACTTTTTAGAGGAGTACATCGATGCAGTTGCAATGCCGGTTATTTTTCTTGCAATTCTTCATGCATTGTTTCAATTTCGATCTAGTAATTCCAGTAATTGTTTCTTCTGGAATTGTAATTTTAATTACCAGTTTTCGTTACACAAAACAGTAATAAGTGAATACTCTACTACTCTACTACTATGCTTATAACCAGAAATAAAGTTGACAACCACGACACCGGTGTTTCCTTGGTTTCTTCCCATTGGTGTTTCGGGATTTTTCAATAAAACAATTTGAACCGCTGATAAACCAGAATCTGACATTTAACAAACGTAACGCATAGCGCGTTTCTTCTCAGAGCCGGAGATCAGGTCGAGTGTGGCGCAGCATTATCTCAGTGGCTCCACAGCCGGGGTCAGCTATCCTCTCTGCAGATTTATATTCGCCTAATCCCGTCGGCAATACGGTTGGTTGGTGTGCCGGTCCGTGTATGCCGTGGATGAGGGGTTCCCTTAATTGAAGTATTTCTTATCTAAAAACTGGTGATCCCGCAGAACCGCGAGCCGAAGACCTTTGATCCGTTAAGGTCTGCCCGGCCATGATTGCGGTGCTCTTGTCTTCTCTTATAATTGATATTGGCTCGTCGGTGTGGGCGTCGTCGCCGGTGAGTTAGCTCGGAACGACGACGGACAGACGGAGACAGAGACATTTCGATAGCCATGGAAAGGCGTGCTGCTGGCCTGGGTAGGGAACCGGCAGCTCTAATCCCCGATGGTCCCGTCTTCGAGAATAGTTGGTAATCCCACTGGATAGTTGGAGATCACCGAGTTACACCGGACACACTCCGGACGGGGGAGCTTTTATTGGCAGACGCCGCTAAGGTGGATGTCTGAAGAGAATTTCGACTTGAGGAACTCGAACTGGTTGCGCGCCGAAGGAATCGAACGATGGGACCAATAGCGACCTCGGCTTCCTCAGGTTCCCTTGGCCGATCGAGCTGGAAAGCGCTTAATGTTGCAAGTCCTGGCCGAATCCGACCAAAGACTTATACAAGTATACTTAATGCGCGGGGGTTCCGAGACTGAGACTAGGAGGCGGGCTGACGTCGCGGTACACAGCTTCGAGCAACTGTAAGGTTCCATTGAATCTTGTAAATGGTTAAGGTCTCCGCCGGATCTGGTATTAAACTGGCTATACCGTCCACGACGCCCCCGGGGGGACGTTTAGTTTTGAGTATATTGAGTGGAACGATTCACGCGACATAATCTGCTTCGTCCGACCGCACACTGTGATCTAGTTTTTCGATACAAGACGCCTCACATACTGACGCTACTCTAATTATTAGGAACAGTTCTCTGAATCTCGATCGACGATTGTTTAAACCACAATTAATGTTATCGGCGCACTGGTTCGAATGTCTTTGATTAATTCTTACAGACGCAATACTGAAATTTTCTGTTCTTGAAAACAGGGCTTCGGAGTCGGAGTCGGAGTCGTGGAGTCGGAGTCGGAGTTTGGGAGTAATTGCTAATCACTGGAGTCGGAGCCGGAGTTAGAAAAAGCTATGTATCGACTCCCGGAGTCGGAGTCAGAGTCGGAAAAAATATATCGACTCCGACTCCAACTGTGGCTCTTTTGTTTATAAATCATTAATAGATTTCGATCTACAGTATAGACGTATTGTATATGTATATACCTCGGCACTATGTAGAGGAGAAACAGTTAAAGTTATGGTAGTAGTATTTTCTAACTATTTCCTGAAAGTGAGAAAGTAACAAACAAGTGTTGTGTTGTATCAGAGTTATCTATTCCATATTCTCAGATTTTAATACAATATTTCAACTATTTATTCAGTTGTATTACAACACTTAATTATTTTGAGTACATATTTTTTTCAATTTGGAGAGTCGGAGTCGGAGTCGAAGTCGAAATCGGCGTTGGAGTTGGAGTCGGAGTTGGAGTTAAGAATTTTGTCTACCGACTCCGAAGCCCTGCTTGAAAATGGTCTAAATTGAGACCGAAACGTTGAATTAAATTTCATGCGATATTTTTGCAAATTTGCTTATTTTCCAATTGATCGAACCAGTGCGCCGATAACATTAATTGTAGTCTAATTACACTGTCCAACAGCCAAAAAGGATATCGATTTTCACTATGCAATTCTTATAGAGTTTTTTGCGCTGATTCCGAATCTGTTTTTAATTTTCCTCCTAGACGCACAGTTGTTGAGAAATTTGAATTTGAAAAAATGACATATTTTTCAACTTTGAACAAATATTGTGATGTTATTGTAGAAGATATTGAATTGATCTGTACAGCAAAAGACTTCTTAGACTTTCCCGAATACAGTGATATATAATATTAATACATTATGATTGTTTCAACATGTTTAAACGATCATTAAAGATATGGTCTAAATTGAGACCGAAACGTTGAATTTTTCATGCGATATTTTTGCAAATTTGCTTATTTTCCAATTGATCGAACCAGTGCGCCGATAACGTTAATTGTAGTCTAATTATTAGGGCATTGGTATCGTAAAAGTTTCATAGGTACAGGCTTCTTTCGTACGTCTGCTAAAAATGGTCCCATACACCAAGCACAGTGTACAAATAAATGTAAGCAGGTTCTTCGATTCAAACTCTGACAATCTTCTGACGTCATTGTGAATCAAAGAAACTTTCCTAGTTATCGTTTGATTACAGACTAATGCTAGTTCACCTAATAGAACGCGGGATTATTGTCTTGATCCTCTGCACGTGTGAATCAGTCTGGTCAGAGGGGTGACAATAGTGGCGGAGGATAAACCTAACCGCGTACGTAAGGGTGGGTGTGCTGCTTATCGTTTTATCTTCATCGCAAATATCATTTTCTTTTCTCATCGATCGAGTTTCAGGAGTGGACGTCATATCGAATTAATACCTAATTTGTAACAGCTTCGAATGATATTATATTTTTTGAGCTTTCGTGTAAATAACAATTCAAATTTAAACATTCATTTTGTACATCAGTACAAAATTTGAGTGTGTACCAAGCGTCATCTCAAATTAATACTTAATTCGTAAGAACATCTAACTCATAAGAATTTGGAGCATGACAAATTACAAAATTGATTTAACGTAATAATTGGTGCTTTAAAAATTAATTTTTCTGTTTTATCAAGTGTACCAAATTTGTTTAGGACTTGCGAGGTACAGGATTGATAGAGTAAAGACTATAGTAAATTTTAATTTCACAGGAGGTACAGGATTGGTAGAGTAAAGACTATAGTAAATTTAAATTTCACAGTTTCATTTTAAATCTCGCATTATTTTTGATTTGTGAAGATTAGAGATTAGCACACACGTGGTTAGCGAAATTGTAAAAAAATTGTCAATTCTAAAAAAATTGGCATATCAGCAATCAATGAGTTAACCCAGGTCACGTTAAACATGGACAAGTGTATTTTCATATGGAGGTGGATTAATACAGCATAATTCACCGGATAAGGAAATGGTAATGTGATATTAACATTAACTCTTCGTGGTCGAAGCCCGCGATATTCGCAGCTAAGCACTTTTATCATTCTGATTGTAGGCCACGATATTCGCAACTCAAGCGTGCGGCTTTTATCTAGCCCCGCGCAGCTTATCATTAAGCGAAGTTTATGAACTTTTCAGGTAATAATTGATAAAGCCCGAGTCTCCTTCCTACGAGTGAAGGTAGTTTTCACGAGATACTCGTGTCAAGAAATATTACAACCACAAAAAGTTTACTCACGCGCCCCCTCAAATGCAACTTTATCTGAAAATTTAGATAGACTACATCATTTCCCGTCAATTTATTTCAATATGACACACCAAGAATTTCTACTTACAACAATTACTTTTATCTCACACATTGTAGATGATTTTATTGGATTGAAAACAATTTACAATTACTTGTCATTTGGTATGTTGTCATTTCCAAAATTCAATCTTCTTCAATCATTAAATATCTGTGTATATCAAATTATTTTTTAAACTTTTTTGAAACTTCACTTTATTTATAGATTTTTTTAACAGATTTAATTTTTCTCCAGACGATGGAAAGTGCAGTTTTCTGTTTAAATTTTTCTTACGGCTAACTAAGATTATTTAACGATCATCGAGCTTTGCGTGTCACGAGCCACGCAGGTTTATAATTACCAAAGATTATATGTATATAGGCTGTGGGATTTTATGCAAATTCTCGTTTTATGTCGTCATTGGTTCCAATGAATAGAAAATAAAATGAAAATGTGGTTCCACTAAACTTTATATTTTACATCCTTTAATTGCAGTCTGTTTTTTCACTTGAATTTATAATTATATTTAATGAGGAATATTTGGAAAATATTCGGCTTCAAATAAATAGTTTTTCAAACACGATATATAACTTCAAGAATAAAATATTTCTCTTCCAGGAATCTAAATCATAAGATAAAATATTTTCATTTTAACAATCCGAGAGAAACAAAACATGATATTTTGTCCTAATAATCTGGCATAAAATAAAATACTTCAATCTTACTTAAAGCATGGAATTTTACCAATTGGTACGATTTGTTGATAAACAATATGAACATGCAATACATACATTGAATGCAAGAAATAAAATGTTTCAAGACGAAATCCGAATGTTTTAAATATTCTTGAAATAAAATACTACAAATTCTAGAAACTGATTGCATCAAATAAAATATTTTATAATTGTCCACATACTTTAAAATAAAAAGGATTATTTACTATTTAACATTAAAAATACTATTTTACCCAGCTCGGACTGCAATAAATTCTACAATTGATAGTTCTACAAGGGTGCTTGGTAAATCAGTTTAGCGAAACGGATGGACCGAAATCTCCCTAAAGGTTTGACCGCTTCCAGCCGTCTATACGACCATAACTGCATATGCTATGAACATGCCATAAGGCGTCGACGTTCCGATGTGCGAAACCACGCACCCTGGTCTCCCCCGGCTAAATTCGTGAGGACATTTATGAGGATGCGCCTGTAAGATCTTATCGTCCATGAAAAATTCAACGTTTCATCTGTCCCACGGACCGAACTACCCTGCCGATCTGCATTAATTTATTTATGCCGGCCATTTAAAAGGTCCTCGAATAAATTTGACGGACGTTTTAAAATCTGGAAGGTTTAAACGCCGGCGTGGTTAGAATTTCACACAGATCGGAAGTGATTAGCTATCAAGATCCATCATTCTACACTTTACATTCCAAATAGGCATTATAGTATGTATAGTTACAGTCTGATACTATATTGGTTGTAGAATTTTTTATTTTATGATTTAATTAGATAAAGGATCTTTGTTGTATAGAAATTCCTCTCTTTTTATAATCTTAATCTTCGGATCGATGAAGGACTGTTAACAAAAGTTGTAATATTTAATATAAATTCAATATCTTTGAGCAATTTAATCTGATATTTATAATACTATATTTTATTATTGTGTGCAATAATTTACTGTAAAAAATAGATGAAGACAAAAGTATCGATTAAAAATTTTTAAAAAGTTTTAAAAAATGTCTTTTTTATTTTTGCATGTAACCTTGTAAATTATCATTTTTGGAAAATCTTTTTTTCATATCATTTTATAAACCAATGCTTCTAATTGATTATAAAAAATCGAGTCGTTTGTTACAATTATTATATAAAAAAGTTATTCTATTTTAAAGGGCGTACGAATACTTTTTACACACACTGTATATGCAGTTATCAAATTAATTCATCAGTTTCATATATTTAAAGTTGTTGAATTATTGAAAAAATGATCGAACAATACTAAATTCTTTCTCAAGCACCACCATTATATACGTTTCGAAATTATTGAAAAATCAATTCATCAATTTCATATCAATTCAAAGTCGTTGAATGATTGAAAAATGATTTAACAACACTAAATTCCTTCTCAAGTATAAGACTTTCACAGTACGAACAAGTATAATCGATCAAAGAATGTTAAAAGCATATTTGAGCGATTATGAAATTTATTATAGACTTTATAAACATATACTTGGTTACAGGAATGTTGCATTTTAGGTATACGTTTACATTGCACGCGGGCTCAGATATTTCCGCCATAACTCACCGCGAAGGAATTAACAAACGATGTCTTTACGGTCGTGGCTCATAAAAAGTCGGAACGAGTTTCGTTCTTCGAACGTTCTGATCATGAAATAAGGACTTTGACTTTTTCGATTTCGCGACCCGATATCGGGCGTCGCCTGTACCTGTATTAGTCGCAGCCTTACAACCCCATGGATTCTCATATGCACTTAGTTTTCATTGCTGACCCATCGTATGTAATATAATATATATCGTAGTCTGTGGGTCCCCGTGGAATAATGGTCGCCCACGTTTCTCCACAATTTTCTGACCAGCTCCTAAACCCGACTACACTTTCGTTCTTAAACGAAAACGAGTTTGCTCGATCCGGAATTCTTGTCGCCCTGGGATTTCTCTACTGAATTAAGCATTTTCGAGAAACGTATTGCGACAATATTCACTTGAAAATAAATTCTGCTCAACTCCACGCGAAACAACGAAATTTTATCAGCGTCCCTTTGAATAATAACGGACCCGATTTCTAACATGAATATTCGTCTCAAACGCTTTCTCTGATAGAATTATCGCTCATGTATCTCTTAATTATTCCCGAGATAATATATTAATCTTTAGTTCTTTTTGTACTCTGTAGCTCTATAAAGATATATCTTACCAGTTTGTAGAACCTAAAAACTAAAATATAACTTATGCATAATTCAATTTTTTATGGTAATTTGCTCAATTTTTAATCGAATTTGTTACGTACTTATTTATTGTTGTTTTAATACTATCTGATCCATCAAAATGACGGATTTCAAATTTCTTTTGTTTATAATTGTTGAGATTGTAGATGTTTTTGTGGACACCTACTCATTCAGACGTGTTTTGTAAAAATAAGCCTATAATTTCTGCTCATTTTAAAAGTTTAGTTTGTCAATTTTCTGAGTAACGCTTTCCTGCTTCTTTTGAAGTCTGTAACAGGTACGCGAACGTATAGAAAATGATAGGGATTATATTTTCAAGACTTGAATGCATTTTAGTTGCTTGTGAACGAGCAACAAAATAAAGGCAAGATTGCAAATTAATCTTCACATCTAATAGTACCTCATAAGCATTTAAAGTTGATTTTTTTTTTAGTAAAAGCAGATTTTACCCACTCCAATCTGCAGCCATTTTTACAATAACGATAGCAAATATCAAATTTTTTATATCAAGCAGTTGAAATTTTGAAATTTTATAACATGTTGGCAAAACATACAACATTAAACGTAAACATTAAAATAATCTTGATATCTTGTCTTTGAAGAGTGATTACAAATCTTCTAGTTGAAAAATAATTCGATTAACTGCAATTTTATTTGAACCTTTTTGCTTATCCGCGAAATAAGAAGATTCAATTAATTCTGTAAAAAAGAAAGAAAAATATTGAAAATTAAAATTGGAATTTTTCGGCTTCACTTTTGTTTGTAAAGGCTGTAAAAATGAAAGAAAAAATATATTTTTGTATGCGCAGTAGTTTTTAAGATATCGTGGCAATCATTCCCGAAAACGCGTTTAAAGTTACCCTTATTGCCAGTCTTCGATCACCGTTAAAGATCAATAATTTAGTTAGTTTTTTCTCAAATGCGCTTAGAAAGTTTCAGGAGTGTACTTTAAAAATGCAATACGATCGATGTACGCAAGGAGGTCATGCGACGTCTTTTTTTTTTAAAGTTTAAGGACTGTTAGGGAAAAAATGCATTTACGCACCATCATTCCCCCTAAAAATAACAGTCGGGGGGGAAAGTGTAGCTCGACGCGGTACTCCCGAATGTACCGGGCCCATAGCCACTAAAAAACCCTAACAGTCCAGGACTCAAAAATTGAGACCCGGTCCACCCCTTACTGGCCAAAGAATGGTGAGCATTACTCCAGTGCTCACATATCTCTGGCTCCCTCCCACGCCTGATCTAGTCTTATAAGGTCACGCGACGTCTGTCAAAGAATTTCTGCATCCATCTCGGGCCTTGATCCCCGAGGCAAACACGAATCCTGTTAATCCGTAGGATCTTAAAGTGGCGTTGGGGCAGTCTCTTATAAATATTTCACGGGCCAGAGTTCTTAAGGGGGTGGGAGCATATATATATATATACATCTCGAGGGGTCGAACGCGGGGGTGTATAGGGTCGGGGGCGCGAGTTCTTTTTCTATTATGCCGTGATTTTTTATTGACGAAGTGGACACTGCGGATCCGGGGACATCTATTACTTTGTTGCTCTTCCTGGTTTCTCCCCCTGGATGCCGGCGCTGTGGCCCCGGGATCCTCGGAGGGTGGAAACTTCGAAGGAAGACCGACGGGGGTAGAGAACGGGACAGTTTTGTCCCAGGCGTGCAATGCACGGGGCCATAGATCACGCAATATCAGTTGTCAGGCAGGATCGAATGGCCGAGAGGGTGGACAACTGGACACCGACTGCCCCCGAAGTGCGAGTGATGACCCTCGAGGGAGGCCATGCAAAAACTGGTCCTCGGCAGCCTCCTCTCCCTTCGCGCTTTCACCTTTGCTGTTTATGGCGGAGGACACATAAAAAGGAATATGTAACGAGCGCAGATAATTCACGTTTTCTCTCTGCTGGGACTGCTCGGGGGTAGGGATGCCGCGGTGGCCCGGGGGGTAAACTTACTTTTTTCCTTCGGTCGGGTGGATATGGTTTTCTCGACGATATTCCTGAGGATTCTCCCGGCAGACCGTGAATGCAGAATTGCCGAGCCAATCCGACCGCTGACTTATTTATGCGATCGTCGATCGTGACCGTGCGAAACAATGTTACCGGGACGGGAAGCAAGCGGGTGTATTCGATTTTGCCCGGCACCCGTTCGGCCGGAGCTCTATCAGCTCCTTCCCGCTTTCAGCAATTGCAGCTTCGGGATCATAAATTTGTATTTCTATTCGGACCCCAACCCCGTCCTCGCTGACCGTGTAGTTGATGCGTTCTGCGGAGGATGAGCTGATTGGACCGCTTCCTCGCTTTACGAAATTTCCACGGTGCATCGAGCAGGGGAGAACGGGGTTGAAAGTTGCCGGGGTAAGGTGTTCCGATCATTATTTATAGACAGCGGATTTTAAGCATTTGTGACAAGAATGAGTACGACACTAGACGAATTTAAAAATACTTTTATTATATTATTAACCGACTTCGAAAAAGGAGGAGGTTACTCTTTTTAGGAGGTTACTTTTTTTCAATGTATATTCACCGATTACGCAGAGATGGGTGGACCAATCGGAACGAAACCTTTTGCATCTTGTAGAGTATGTCTCCCGATTGGTCCCTTGAGAACAAATTTGGCACTTTTTCAATCTTTGCGGTTTTTATTGCAAATTAGGTATAACTAATAAGGTATAGAGTGTAGTTTGTAGAATAACGTACCAAATTAAAGACATGTCCAACAATAACAATCGCGAGAAATATCAATACCTGTCGCATGACTTTGTCCAGATTTATTAAAAAGCTAAAAGATGGGCAAGAGGCTACAATAGGATACAGAGAAACAGTGAATCGTCTTTAATGAGCACGAGGAAAAGATTAATCTTTTTAAAATTAAAATACGTTAAAATAAAAAGAAGTAATCTTAATTTAATTTAGAATAGTATTTATGAAAATACGTTGATTTTGGAACGACACAGATCGCTTTATTTTCCATCGGTGCGTATTTAGAGAAATGAAATGAAATTATTTTCATCCCCTGGCAGATGTTCATTGACAGATCACCCGAACAAGGATATGGGTATACTCTAACAACATGGGCTCCGTGCAGTTATTCTTTCAGCTCCTAGCGAACGACCACCAAAACAGCTCGTAGAGAGTCCGCTCCACGGACAAGACAAGTGCGTCCTTAGCTCGCGTTAGCACCCCTCATCCTCCGAAAGTAGCGCAGTCATCGAAAGAGCGACTGTAGCCGGAGCTACTCTATAATCGTCGAAACAATTCAGACCGCTTCAACACAGCCGTAAATTCCGCGCTGTGTTCATCGGCAAGGTCCGCGAGGCCCTTTCGATCTCTCGCACCGAATTTTTCTTTTACCTACTCTCTCTCTCTCTCGCGCTCTCTCTCTTTCTCTTTCACTGGTGCAACGTCGCGAGCAAATGGAGAAAGATAGCTAGTTCGGATCTGCACGATCCGCCTATAGAAGCGTTGGACAAAGCGACAGCGGGCTCCAAAATTAGCGCGTAACAATGCGCGCGGCCGGATTCAGAGACGAGGAGAGATTCTCGCGTTCCCCTTCGTCTCTCTTCTGGTTTGTTCTTCGTGGTCTTCCTCGACACGGCTGTTCTCTCTCTCTCGATTTCATTCGCGAGCTGCTTTACTACCACCTTTCTTTCTTTTCCTTCCTCCCCTTATGATCGAGACGCTGCTGGCGGAAATTCTTCGGGCCTCCGTCGCGGACTGTGACGCATGCCGCGGTTGCACGGCTATCTATAGAGATACGGGAACGCGGGCCGCAAGATGCATCGTTGCACTTCTTCCCGCCCCGACGCGGCACCATGGCAGCGGGCTTCTTAACGCTTAAACGGCTCCTGTCAAGACGACCGACTACGCGTACGAGACTATTATTATAGGGAACACGCCACGCTCCACACTTCGATTAACACTGCCACCAGAATTAATTAATTCGGCCATTTTACGATGGAGCTTGCTCACCTCCGTGACCTTGCAGTGTAACGTAACCCGGCATAACTGGACTGCGGATTTTATGCTTGCGTGACGAGAATTAGTAGATCAAATATGCATCGTCTACTTGTTAGAATTATCAAAGTTATTGCGGATCTTCATGCGAAATAAAAATTTCTTACTTGATTTGCAACAAACTGGAGTCCGATAGACATTTAGTTTCGTCCCTGTTATGTTTAGCAGGTTGAGAATAATATTATAGTGTTTCAATTTTTCGAATATTTTTGCTGTTTTAAATTACACCTACTCATTTTTGTTTTAAATGTATAAAATCCGCAGTCTAGTTATTAGAATTCTCAGAATTAATTAATTATTTATTTATTGATGCCATAAACCTAGTTTGGTTTATATAGCATACATAGAAATAACACTTTACAAAAAATTAGAGAAGTATATAACGTAATATGTAATATGTATAAACTGGAATTATGTAATATAACGGTAAGCGCTAAATCCTAATCTTACATTTTTTGAGAAAGTTAGAAATAAACATTAACGAATTAATGAGGGTAGTGTTTACGATTGAGGAGCAGTTCAAACAGGTGATCTCGTTCTGAATCATATTCTGGACATTGCCAGATAATATGATTGAGGTTCTGAGCCTCCGCTCCGCATTCACAGGAACCAAATTCTCAGAATTATTAGAATTTGTAGTACCTTGTATTTGATGCAGAACATTTTTATTTTGCACGAAGATCCGCAGTCTAGCAGCGGCGCACAGTGTGACAAACCGATATGAGTTTTGCGTCAAAATCAAAGAACTTTTGATAGAAATGAGACAGAGCCTTAAATGAAAGCTGAAATATTTCAGAACATGGGAAAAATAGAGATATTATCGTACGATCGTTTTTTAACCTTGAGAATCTATGTTAAACTTGCAGAATTTCAAGAAAATTGTGCTTTACCCAATGCCATGACCGGATAGATCTTTTTCTTGACATGCTATACAGGGTGTCCCAAAATTCCTTCAACAGCCGGAAATGGGAGATTCCTGACGTCATTTGAAGCGACATTTTCCTTAGCCAAAATGTTATCCGCGGCTCTGTTTAGGAGTTATTAACGAAAAACACGGACCAATCAGAGCTCGACCTAGACGCGAGTTGGCATAGTCGGCCAATAGATGGCGCGCCGGGCCGACTATGACAACTCGCGTCTAGGTCACGCTCTGATTGGTCCGTGTTTTTCGTTAATAACTCCTAAACAAAGCCGCGGATAACATTTTTGCCAAGGAAAATGTTGATTCAAATGATCTCAGGAACCTCCCATTTCCGGCTGTTGAAGGAATTTTGGGACACCCTGTATATCATTTCCTGTATATTTCGTCACGCTGATTTCAATCAGATTTCATCGGCTAGGTTCGCAAACGTTGTATGTATTAATGCTCCCCCTAGGCTCGTCTCCCTCTTCCTCCCCGATGCACCCTTCTTGCAGATGTACACGGCTGCATTGTCGTCTTTAACACTTTTTCTTCGGCACCTCTGACCAGTCCATTTCGTCCGGATGCACGCCGTTTTTACAGTCGACTGCTCCGATCCGGGACGCCTCCGAGGACGTTGCATTTACAGTTTCTTTTCCCCTTGCTTTTTCTCTCTCTCTCTCTCTCTCTCTCTCTCTCTCTCTCTCTCTTTCTCTCTCTCTCTCGCTTCTCTGCGTTTCTTTTTTTCTTGACAAGCGACGTCCTTGACGCGGTGTTTTATGTGCCGGTGATTTTACCGCGGGATACGGCCGCGTGTTGTAGGCTAATTAGGTCGTTCGCTTCAAGCCTGGGTCACATTCATTGGTTTCTTCCATTGCTCCTGGTCGCTGGCGGACGGTTCCGATTTCTTGGAACTTCTTGCGTCGGGTGCTAATCGCAAAACCACCTTGACTTTCTCTTATTGTTCGTCGGAAACGAGCTTCCCTGTATCAGAATTTTCGGATTAATTAGACTCCTTCTTTTTGGGCGAGCAGACTTTGAAGAGGTGGAACATTGTAGCGAGCAGAGTCGAGAGATCAGGGGAATTTACTCGAATTCAGGAGTAAAGTTACCTCCTCTTTGCCAGTACCGTCATGTGACCGCGCCATGTCGGAGGCGTGGGGGAATAGCATCGTAGAAAGGGAAGTTAGAGTGGGGGGACAAGTCTTAAGGCGACTCCAAGGGTTGTAATATGTCCATTGCTAAATTGAAGATTGGTATCAAAAAAGGCGTAAGTGCCAAAATAAAAATTCCGAGAAAATCCTTGTAAAACTTGTAAGAATGCAATTTATTTCAGAGACACTTTAAAACAGTACAATTTGTAGTTAATATAATTTCCATAAGAAAAATGGGAAGAATAAAAGTTTATTTCTCGTTTGTTTCTATATGGGAATTTTCCTGATTAAAATAAGACCAAACACGATACAATTTCAACTGTATTTAGTGGTTTAATTGACGATGAAAGTTTCGAGCGCAAGGAAGGACAGCGTATGGGAAAGAAAGAGACGCGGAGAGTCGCCCGCGCGCGGTCTCTGTTTACACGCGCTGTCCTCTTCTACGTTCGGCTCGGTCTTCGAAGCTCAAAAAAATAGTGTCCGTCTACGAACTTTGCAAACGAACCTCCCCGAAGCTTTTGCGACTATAAAGGATTCACTGTACATGTCTCAAAAAATAAGTGCGATGTTCCAGGGTTAATATGTTTAATAGGTCGACAATAATATAAGAGCATTTTTTAATTCTTCTAGTACATTTAGTTAAGAACTAAATTTTAAATGCTTTCGGCGCACTGGTTCGATCAAGTACGCTACATACACTATTTGCAAATTTTCACCAAATCTCTATTTCAACGTTTCGATCTTTCTTTAGATCATTCTCAAGAAATTTTCAGAAATGCGTCTATAAAATAATTATTATTTTAAAGAAAGATCGAAACGTTGAAATAGAGATTTGGTGAAAATTTGCAAATAGTGTATGTAGCATACTTGATCGAACCAGTGCGCCGAAAGCATTTAAAATTTAGTTCTTAACAACAATATACGATCGATATAATTACATTTAGTGTTCCGGATTATACCTGCTCAGATTTTTTCGTAAATGCATGAAATCCGCTGTCTAGTTATCATTTCATCAACAATCCCACTTCCAAAATTAACCAATCGTCCTAAAAAAAATCCTCTGGCAATTTTCATAGGCCACTAGCGACGAAGCGGTCGCGCCGCGCATCAGCATTATCTCGGCGGCCGCGTTCATTTCGCAGCAATGCGTCAACCGGTTCGGCTCAATCGCCTAAACAATTCTGTCATCCCGCGGAATTTCAGCCCGTCCATAACTGCGTGCATATTGGGGGAGTGCGGGTCGTCTCCGTCGCGCTCCGGAACGCGACGAAACAAATGGCGTGCCGTGGAAAATGCGAGGCAAATCAGACAATTTCACGGCAGATAATCCGGGATGGATCCGCGGAATCACGGACAGGCGTGCACACGTAGACCGAGCGTGGGGAAGAACGTCGACGACGGCGACGGCCAGGAGTCATTTAGGTGATGTAGAGAGATCGAACGCTCCTCCGGAAACAAGCTGGAAAGAGCGGCCTCGAAGGAAGAGAAAAAAAAAAGAAATCCGGATAGAGACGACGGATAAGGGCGGTTTGCGGGGGCAAGGGAGAGGGTCGCGAGTACTCCGGCGCACGGATTCACGGAGCGTTATGATTTGTACCGGGGCTCAGACTTCCGTCAATAATTTTCCGGCAAATTAAACTCTAAACTTCCTCCCCCTGTTCCGTAATTCTCCGAGGACGGCTACCAGCGGGACGTTTCAATGCAAAAACTTTCGATTCATCGGCCCGCGCGAGCGAGCGATCCGCTCCGCTTGCTACCCCGCATTGATTATTGTATCTCTCGCATGCTCGCGGCGCCGAACATTAACTGGAATTAGTTGACTCTCCGCCGAGATTCGGGGGAATGGCAAATCATCCTGGCCTGCGTGGAATTTTGATCTTTTTTTTCAGATAGTCGCTATTATCGATATGGAGGGTGTAACAATTTTGTTCGAAGCGTTCTTAACAGCGATTGATACAGTTACGAAAGTATTTCAGAGCTTTTATTGTGTTATTATTTATTTATTGCTTTTAACCAAATAAGGATTACGTAGCATGTACAATAAATGAACAGTTTCGATACAGTAAGTAATATAACCCAGATAGCACAGAGACGTCTGCAGCTGGACATTCAGACGTCTTAAAGATGGCCTCGATGTCCTACGAACGTGCTCCGAACGTCTCCTGAACGTTGTGTTAGTCTAAAAGGACGTTCGGGAGACGTTCGTAGGTCATTCGGGAGGTCTTTAAGACGTCCCTAGGAAGGCTTGAAGGTCCATAGTTAATTAAATTAAAAGAAGGGAAGAGTAAAAAAAGATTTCGACAAACACGAGTTTAAAGTTAAATCAACAAATAGCTTTATTAGGAGAACGCATGTGGAACTGACATAAAAAGGGTAATCAAAATAACAATTGCAATTAAAATCACAATAAAAATAATAAACATTAAAATCACAATAAAAATAATAAACATTAAAATCACAATAAAAGTAATAAACATTAAAATCACAATAAAAATAATAAACATTAAAATCACAATAAAAATAATAAACATTAAAATCACAATAAAAATAATAAACATTAAAAACACAATAAAAATTGAAATTGAAGCAAGAACAAATTAGGTGACAAAATTAGTAGGTGTGATTCGAAACAGTGAATGCATTATAAAAGAATTAAAGAATCCTGTCATATTATTTTTTCGGTTTCACTTCAGTTCGTTAGAAATCAGGCGGTGAATTTTGCACAAAGGTCTGCAGGTCTACTTATTCTTCAAGTTACGCATTCCTTCGACGCAAACTGACACATGGTACCAATGTCACGTGGTTATCCGTTCAACCAGTAGCACCTGTTAACCAAGTAAACCGGTTAACCGATTAACTAATCCCTTAAATCGGATGCCTGTCGGAGATCAGTTGACCGGTTAACTCGAGCGCCCGCAAAACGCCAGAACTGGTCGTCCAGTGAAACACAATTAGATGGACAGCAAGACGTTGCTCGCTTCGTAACCTAGTTTCTCAAAATCGTACAAGATGGTACCCCGTTCCGATATCCATAACATTGCTTAACATAACCGCTGAACTTATTTTACGTTCACGCCACTGTGTAGGTACATTTTTCTTCTTGATGCAATATTAAATATAAATTTCTTCTAATTTGCAATACTGAAATTTTCTATTCTTGAAAATGGTCTAAATTGAGACCGAAACGTTGAATGAAATTTCATGTGATATTTTTGCAAATTTGCTCATTTTCCAATTGGTCGAACCAGTGCGCCGATAACATTAATTGTAATTTTTCTTTTTGGTTGCAGAAACTTTCTACCTGAATTGCAACAAGCGGGGATGAAATAAATATTTAATTTTTTGTTGCATATGTTTAATAGGTTGAAAATCATAATATAGCAGTATATTTAAACTCTTCAAATTCGTTTAGTGTCAGAAATTAGACCTACCCATTTTACTGTCTGTCTGTTTATCATAAATACCTAAAATCCGCAGTCTAATTTAGCATTAGCAAATTCTGAAATGAAATATTGTACAAAGGGCTAAAAGACGAACTTTATATTATTCGTGATAGCAAGTTCTAAAACGAAAGGATTCTTTAGACTTCGAGGGGCTAAGAAATGAATTAAAATGTGATTTATACTCATCTACACCGCCAATCAAATGATCTTCGAGCAGATTATGCGACTAGGACAATGGGGATTACGTGACAGGGTATAGTCCGGCATTTTTGAGCGAAGTATATAAGGGCCATTTTGCTAAAACCCGGACTTCTATGACAGCACAGGGTCCTTCGAGTTTATGTCGGATTTATGAGGAGGCAAATGGATGAAAAACACGAACGGCGCGTGTTTACTGTCGACGTGTGCAACTTGCCGTACTTTTTCCCCGTGTCTCTTCGCCGCCCGTCATTCCGCGCCACTTTTCGCATTGCCTCCGCGACCTTTGAGACTCCCGCGGACATGCGACACGTACAGATATAATGCTGGAAGCTATGGGGACCTGCAGCACTCCGCGTGTTCCTCCCATGCACTCTGTCATTCCTTCGTGAGACATTATCCAAAGAAATGCTCGAATGGCTACCGCGAACGTGACTTTGGCCTATGATCACCGAGGATGGAGGATCATTGTGGGCCTTGTAGCAAAGGTGGTACGGCTCCATTTTGTGTAAGCTTTTAGGTGTGATACTGACAAGGAGGAATTTTTAACCTTGTATTTGGTAAAGGATCTGTTAAAACAAATACCAAAAATAGTTTTTGTTCAGCGAAATGTAAAAAATAAGGAGGGTGATTTATTATATAGTTGACTGGGAGAAACTTTGTCAGGTGATTGGAACAAAAATATATAAACGTAAGATGGAGGATCATTGGAGACTTTTCGGTATGATACTGACAAGGTGTAATCTTTAACCTTGTATTTGGTACAGGATCTGTTAAAAAAAATACCAAAGATAGTATTGGTTTACAGAGATATAAAAATTAATTAAAAAATGATACGAACATTCGTCCCCACCCTATATAATTCGATTATTCTGTCATACGTAATTTCATGAATACAATGAATGCTATTGTGAGTCTACGTTGTTGAAAAATATAAAACACTATAAAAGGGACGAAACGCTTCCTCCGCAAAGGGTTAACTAGGATTCTTCTTCACTACCTGAATTAAGCAATTTGAAGACATTACCATTCTTGCCACAGTTTTACGAAAACATTAGCGAGCCAGGAAAGGAACGGTAGCCAGTAATCCCACGTTGCTAAAAACTATAAAATAATATAAAATAAGAGGTATATTTTATCTACAAAGGGTCAGCATGAAGAATCAATTTGAAAAAAATCCCTGACCTTTACCATTTTTGCTATAGATGTATGAAAACGTTTGGAAACTAGGAAAGCAACGTAAATCGCAATCACGAATCCACGTTGCTGAAAATTATAGAACAATTAGCTATGGAACAGTTAGCAAGGAGATTGGAATTTGCACCTTAATTAGGCATTTCGAAGACGTTCCTACAGCTTCGTCATGTCCACCACAATTTTACAGAAATGTTTGCAAACTAGGAGACTAGTATAGCCCGCAGCACCGGGCCCACGTTGCTAACTATCATAAAGGAGGGAACACTTGGTCCACAAAGGGTCAAGAAGAAGAATAGCTCTAACCAAGCAATTCGAAGACATTCCAAGGGCTACAACATGTCCACCACAATTTTACAGAAATGTTTGCAAACTAGGAAACTGTTATAGCCCGCAGCACCGAGCCCACGTTGCTGACTACCATAAAAGAGGGAACAATTGGTCCACAAAGGGTCCAGACGAAGAATAACTTGATCCAAGCAATTCGAAGACATTCCAAGGGCTACAACATGTCCACCACAATTTTACAGAAATGTTTGCAAACTAGGACACTAGTATAGCCCGCAGCACCGGGCCCACGTTGCTAACTACCATAAAAGCGAGAAGCAGAGATGTGGCAAAGGGCGAACACGTAGAATCAAGCAGTTCGATGACATTTCGCGAGCTTATGCCACAGTTTCACGAAAACATTAGCAAACCAGGAAAGGAACGACAGCGGGTAATCGCGAGGCCAGGTTGCTCTATCGATTCCGCTGGCGTTTTTCTTGGGCCCAGCAGCCATTCACCCTGGTCGAAAGCAGCCGCGCGCCGCTCCGCTCTGCTCCGGAAAAGATTAACGCTCGCGATCTTTCCCGTTGAAATCTGAAGGATCCCGTGGAAGGGAGGGACGCGTGTATCGATTCCGACTCAATAAAAAAGTCATCCGAGAGCTGCAAAGGCATCGCATTGGCTGTAAAACGTTCACCGACTGATAACATCCAGTTCCATCGAGTGGTGGGTGGCTTCCTGGCTGGTTGGCTCTTTTTCTCCCCACCACGTTTTCTCTCTGTTCCCCGGTCTCTCGCTCTCCCACGGAACTCTTTCTCTTTCCCGTCTCTGTGCAGTTCTGTATCCCTTCAATGTTTGTAGTAGGGGTAGACTGTGCCAGGATGCTGGGGATCAGGCTGTTATTTAGTTAATGACTATTCTCTCGCTCGTAGGCGCTGCCAGGTCTGGAATACAAGATCGTGTTTGAGATGCTCCGCGTGCTGCTGCTGCTGCTGCTGCTGTTGCTGTTACTGTTGCTGCTAACCCTGGATCCGGGTGCTGGGGTCTGGACAGTTCCGCTGGCTCGCTATCTCGTGTAACAGAGAATGCTAGCTAGCCCCGAGAGCTCTCTCCGCACGCCGATATTGCACGCGTGTCCTTGCGCTCCGGCTCCAAGGAGTTTCGGCCACGTAGTGCACAGTCAGCGGCGCATCCGGGGAACGGGAATGTTACGTATGTGAGAAAAAGAAATGGCCGCGGGCATATTATGCGAGGACGGAACGGGAATTCGGAAATAATGCCTCTGATAATGGCCCTGGGAGCGGCAAGGCTGCTGCCGATGGCTCATCCCTTGCTAGCCGGCTCCTCCGCGGCGCACGGAATCCGAATGCTTACGATCCCCGCATTGATTTCGGTCTGCTCAGAAAGTTGAAGAATTAGGTGGATTTAACAGGTCTTTGGAAAAATGCTTAGTTATATACAGGGTGTCTCAAAATTCCTTCAACATCCGAAAATAGGAGGTTCCTGAGATCATTTGAAGCGACCTTTTCCTTTGCAAAAAGTCGGCGGTTTTGTGAATGAGTTATTACAGAAAAATACGGACCAATCAGAGCGCGACCTAAACACGTGTTGGCACAGTCGGCCAATTGACGGTTGGCGCACCGGGCCCGACTGTGTCAACACGCGTCTAGGTCGCGCTCTGATTGGTCCGTGTTTTTCGTTAACAGATACTTAACAAAGCTCAGGACGACATTTTTTGCAAAGGAAAATGTTGCTTGAAATGATCTCGGGAACCTCCCGTTTCCGGATGTTGAAGGAATTTTGAGACACCCTGTATACATATCTAATTAACCGTTTCAGGTTCGGGAAACGGATTATAGGGTACTTTTCCACTTTGAGAAGTACCAGTCATAATTACTGGTATTGGCATAAGTAGCCATGATACAAAATTATTTTGATTCTGTATAAATAAAACAAAAATAAAATCCATTATATTAGACCTTTAGTTATCGCTGTAAAAGTAAATTACAGTTATCGGGGAGGATTATTTGTAACCAAAAAGTATAAAAATCGATATTTTTTAATCATTTTGTTCTTCGAATTTTTTCTTTACATTATCTTAAATTTCAATATAATAATCAACTTTCTATTAATGATTCTTATCGTAGAAAATTTTAGAATAACTGTTATTTTTGGTCCGTGGTATAAATTTGTTTTCGTAATTCTCATCCTGTGAAATTTCATACCTAAAAGCAACGTGTCATGGGCACTTAATTCCGGAGCACGACAGCATACAGTTCTGACTGATCTCTTCCCGTAGAACCTAAACGATTCTACGTAGCATCGGATCGGTTCCGTGACACCCTGTATAAGAAATTCTCGTACACGGTCGCGGTTTCGAAGTCGTGTCGGACCTCGCGGAATGACACCCCCGACCACGCGGGTCCCTCCACCCCCGCGAGCGATATCCTTCCGTAGGGACTATCGATCTGGTCCCTCCTTTTTTCCCGAAATCTATTTATACGGCGCAGAGAGCGTTGCTTACTCCTTGCATACGAAGGCAGAGAGGCAGCAGAGGGATTTCATCAGGGTGGGGGAGGATGCGAAGAAGACCTGCCTCTCTCACTCTCTCTCTCTCTCTATCTCTTTCTCTCTGTCTCTCTCTCTCCCTCTGTCTCTCTCCGTCGGTCCGAGAAGGGGGTGAGTTACGCGAGGGAAGAAAGGGGGGGACTAATATCGGAACATCGACGGCCAAGTCGACTCGAGGATTCGAGCGAGCTGGATGTTTAATTAGGAGCCAACCAAGGCAGCCGGGGTCTACACAGGAACGCCAGGACGGGCACGGGGGAAGGAATCGAAGGATCCGCGGTGCGCAGGTATAGAAATATACATATGTATATGTATATGTTTGTACGTATACATGCGTACATACACACACCTACATACAATACTGTCCATAGGGTCGACTCCTTATTTTAAATTTGCTGAATAATTATCTAATGCGCCCTTTAGCGACTCGAAGCCCTTCGTATTTATTTGACCCTAATGGCTCGGCAGCCGGGAATTCCGTCTGCTCGTTACTCCCTGTGCCTCCCGGTCGCACGAGCTAGTAATATTCGAACAACGAAACAATTTATCCATCTCTTCGATGCTACTCTGCAATGTTAACACTTCGAGTTTTGATGCCCTTCGTGTGTGACAATTTTTTTAACAAACCTGGGTATCGAAATGTGCATTGTTACGACTAGACAGCGGATCTTTATGCATTTATAAAAGAATTTGGTGAGTGAAGTATAAAACAGTAAAAGATTTAAGAATAATGTGATCTTGTTTTTAATGCGACGAAGTCGTTGAAGGGTGAAATCAATTTTTATTTTATTCCTGCTGCCCACAATCAATGCGGAACTTTGTCTTTTTAATTTTTGTAGAATTAAAGGAATTGTTTCAATTGCTAAATTGTAACTGAGAAGTTGTGGATCTCATGTGTCAATTAATTTGTAGCCCCTTCCTCGCGAATTTATTGATTATTCGCAAACTGAAATATATTCTACCGTCTTATAATTAACACGTCGAGTGCCACACTAATACTCGTGAAAGTAATCATAAAAGAATTGAAAATACAATGTTGATTAACGATCCATAACCAGAGTGAAAATTGATTTTGACTGTAGAGATGTCACAAGAATCATTGCTATAAAATGTTTCACCTGAATTACAACAAACTGGAATTAAATACAAGTTGATTTACTAAATATATTTAACAGGTTGAGAGTAATAGAATATTAGGCTGGAACGGTGGTTCGCAGCGTTTTTAAATCAAAATTCAAGGATAGAATTAACATATTTATTCATTGGTTTATTGAATAACATGATAAGTCTCCTAAAAAACGGCAAAAAGTAATAGAAGAGAATGGAAATGTTATTGAACATCTAAATCCATTGTTATTTTAAATTACACTTACTCATGTTCGTCACGAATGCACGAAATCCGCAGTCTAACGATCAGCATGGTATCCAAAATAAGTTGGTTTGAAAATTTGGTGAAACGACTAGGTCTGAGAAGAGTACAAGACACTGGCCAGTCCCTTTTCCATACAGGCGTCCCGCAGAGTCGTTCAGTGATTGATTAAAGACCCTTTTTGTCCCAGGGTGGCCGGTTGAAAGAGTGTTGGCAAACTTTTCATCGAGTCTTGCCCGTTGAAAGAAGGAGCCTCGGAGAGGAGCTGAAACGGCGGCGCTTCGGTTTCGCTTTGGGCGGAATTAAGAAATGGAAAAGGTATCGGTCGGCCCGCGAATTAGAGCAGATTACCGGAGGACGGTAGCCTTAAACGTAATCAAGAAGTTCGGGCGGGAGACAATGCTGCGGCTGAGAAACGAGCGATTCAGGAGGAACGCTGGGTCCACCCTCTTTTTCTTCGCGGCGAATGCATCCCTTCGTATCAAGAAACACCCTGTATATATGGCCGGTACTGTACGTGCATGTAGAAAGGGAATCGAGGAGGGGATACACTCGTTTCCTCCCACAGCTTATCCACCTCCATCACCCTGGAGGCCACGGAGAGAAGGGAAGAAAGAAACCTGGACAGAAATAAAGCAGCGAGACCGGGAATGGAGGGACGCAACACGCCGAAGAATTGTCTGCGATTTTGTTTTACCTCTCGCGGCTACCTCTCGATCGCGTTCATCGATTCCTCACACTAACGTGTTCCCTCCCGAGGCCTTCGTCCCTGCAGAGACCCAAACGCGGTTGTGTCCGTGAGCGCGCCACCACCTCTCGTCTGTGCACGTGCAAAAGAACGCAATGTGGCCTGAAATCCTGGTACGCGACTCTTTGCTCGAATCTGCGTGCTGCTGCACGAAAACTATGTGTCCATCTTCGTTGCCGGCCAAGGCTCCGGGTAAATGCCTGGAATTAGTTCCACGTATCGGGCCTTGCCTCTGCGGCTCGAAGGTGTCCGATCATCTGGGGACAGCGGAAATTAAGATCGGAGGGTTATGGAATTTTTTAATTGGTTCTCGTCAGCCCCTTCACGTGCAATATTCTTGCGACGAGGATTTCTAATACGTTACAGTGTGAGATTTTTTTCAAGATCTCGGTGGAAAAATATGAATTTCGACGATAGTCCATATGTGGAAAAAAGATTATGGAACGGTGCTTAATTTTCCATATTTTACGAACATTAATTAGGTATTTATTTACAAGTCTCTAAAGTCTATTCTCGTTTTTACGACCTTTTTGTGTTATTTAAAACACGTCTGCACCTTTGTTTATGATAAAATATGTGAAATTAATTAAAATATATATATACATACATAATCATCAGTATTAATGAAATGTGTACTGTTCAATAAATAGAGTTACGACGATATTGAATCATTATTGCTAGACTACGGATTTTTCAGCAAAATAAATAAACAAGAACTTAATATTCCATGAGAATACAATCTTAAAAAACTCCAGAAATAAGACGTATAAGTCGGTATTTTATAATAAGAAAAAAGACTGGCTATTTTAAAAATTTTAGATGCCTGGAATAAAAAGTAAGTTGCTGGATAAATTTAATACAGATGTGCTGATAATATTTATTTCTCGGTGTTTATCATTTCTTCTTTTTAACTATATATTTAATGTCATATACGTTTGTGTATGTACAGAACGTGGAAGCTTCTCCCTTTAACCTGAGCTCAACCAAAGTTTTTCAAGATTTTTTTGACATAACAGGAATTCAAAGATGGACAATTTATAATTGCAATTACTGTATACACAATCAAAGCATTCGCATTACATAAAATGGAATGGGGTGTGAAGATAGAGAGGATTGGCCCCGGATTTTAGACTTTTTGAAGACTTTAAGAGACTTTTACAAGATATTATATTAGTTTCACTACATTACGATTACTAGTTAAAAATATAAATTTACGGTACGTACAATTTAACACAGTGGACGCGTTCAAAATATTTAAGGACATCAATGTATTAGTTTCAGCTTAATAGGATCATTAAAAGAAAAATACAATTTTTATTTAGCTCCTGTGTCTTGCAATCAATGCAAACATATTTCCGCAGTCTAATAATTATAATTCAGTGTTCCTTTAATTCTGTAAAGCAGTGTACAAACATTTCTCATGAAAATAGAGGATTGCTCCATTAAAATTAGCACGTGTAGAATTCTGTAATAATTTGTTACATGAAATTTCAGGAGTTCAAATATTGACAGTTCGTAATTATAATTCAGTGTTCCTTTAATTCTGTAAAGCAGTGTACAAACATTTCTCATGAAAATAGAGGATTGCTCCATTAAAATTAGCACGTGTAGAATTCTGTAATAATTTGTTACATGAAATTTCAGGAGTTCAAAGATTGACAATTCATAATTATAATTCAGTGTTCCTTTAATTCTGTAAAGCAGTGTACAAACATTTCTCATGAAAATAGATGATTGCTCCATTAAAATTAGCACGTGTAGAATTCTGTAATAATTTGTTACATGAAATTTCAGGAGTTCAAAGATTGACAACTTATAATTATAATTCAGTGTTCCCTTTAATTCTGCGAAGCATGAATATTTCTCATGTACACAAAATGGAAGCATCCGCATTGAAATGTGATGGATTGTTGAAGTAGCTGATTCATCCCTTGAAAAGATTCTAACACGAGCCTAAAAATTATTAATTTTCGATATTATAAGCGTTCCTTCAATTTCAAATAGTCATCATAGTGTACATATAAACATTTTTCGTGCGCCAAAAATGGAAGGTTCCGCATCACATGAAATTTAGTGCGCTAAATTAACGCGTAGAAAGAGAGCAGGCAATTCATCCACGCTGAAAATGACGTGAATTCAGGAAGCAGCCTGGCTGCACCCTGGCGAGGCGCAGAGGGTTGATTCCACAGTGCGGGATCCGGAGGAGGCTGTTTTTTCATCCTTCAGGAAAATGTATGAATCGTGTTGTAGAAGCTTTGCAAGTGTGTGGCTAATGGCTGCGGAGGAGTTCTCTCTACACCCTAAATCCATCCTGTGCCCACCTATACGCACGCATACACACGTACACTTACAGAAGAACCGCGGGCACATACACGACACTTCGCGCGTGTAAATCTCTCCATGCCAGTCTCCACGTGGGTCGGTCGACTAACAGAAATCTCATTTCATGCCGGAAGCCCGAAAAAGGGATTAACGCCGGCCATTTTCCGCGGATCCAGTTTTAACTTTCTCGATGGTCCACCTATTAAAACGATTACCTATGACCAAGCGGCCCCGGGAAAGCTTGCAACTTCAAACCACGGCAACCCCATCAAACCAGACCCCTGCTCCCGACCCTTCGACTTTGAAAAATGGACGCGTTTGCCTCAGACACTGCTTCGCCCAGTCCAATCGTCTCCTCTCGCAAAATTGCCTCTGCACGCAACGTTTTTACACGGGGTTGAACCTTTCTCGCGATCATGTTTACGCATATCGTGTTCCTCCGAAAGGAAAAACAGATAACCGTAACGTGAGAGCTCCGTGCCAGGAAGATGTCGTACTATGATATTCTTAAATTAGTATTGGCTTGTAATATACTGTTAGGAGCAAAACCGATCTCACACACTTTAAATCGGAATGACTTTTTTATGAATGGACTAGACTTCAATTTCCCTGTAAGGCTATAAGAATTAGTTTAGTAATTGATGTCTAAAAAATATGTTGAAAAATACATATGGTCGGAATTGTGACAAACAATAGTAAAAATTGATTTTTACTATTTTTTCAGCTGGGCCGATAACGAAAATTTAAGATCTGTTTGGTCAACTCGTATAAATTATATACGCTCTGAAAATTTCATTGAAATTGGTTAATTGGTTTACGAGTTATGAACGATCGAAAGTGGTAAAAAAGCCGAAAATCTTGGAAAACTGCAATTTTTACCACTTTTGATCGCTTGTAACTCGTAAACCAATTAATCAATATCACTTAAATTTTCAGAACGTATATAATTTATACGTGAAAGTCGTAAAAATCAATTTTTACTATTATTTTCACAATTCCGACCAAATGCTTTTTTTCAACATGTGTTTTATCATCATGAGAAATTGAAATTGTTTGGTGCATCCATAAAAAAGTTATTCGGATAAAAATCGATATTTTTTACTCATTTTGTTCTTCGAATGTTTGTCTTTATATTTTGTGTACATTACATTTCAATAATAATCAACTTTTTATTAATGATTTTTATCGTAGAAAATTTTAGAATAACTGTTATTGTTGGTCCCTGGTCTCTACAGAAGTTTTCGAGGTCGCTGTACTCCCTTCTTTTGCTTAAAGAATTTTTTCATATCGCCTATAATTTTCAAATAATGTAATTTTGTTCGGAAGCTTGTCAACGCACTGTTAATCGTGGTCCGTCGTCCGCTGTGCGAACTGTCCATCTTCATGTTTACAGGCTTATGTGCGAATTGATTTGTCAGGGGTGCAGTCTGCTCCGGGATCAGCTCTCTTGGAGCACTTGAAAATTGCTGCCCTATCCCCCGGAGGAACGAAAGAGAGACCACCCTCTCCCTCTCCCCCCTCCCCCTTTTCCTGGACAACCGTGTGTGCGAACATGTGGCCCCGCAATCATCATCAGTGTTCCGCGATATTCCGTGTAGCCCCTTTTTGCTCTCATCAGGTCCCGACGAGCCGGCCGAACGCCTCGCACGAGAATTAGGACGGTTGTTCCTGTTCCTGGTGTGTGATCGCTGAAGGGTTGAAACATCTGCAACGGAAAGACGCTCGTTTACCCTTTCCGAAGCTACCGGGAAGTACTCGGCTCCGGAGTCTTGTTTTCTTTCGGGACAAACTTCCCCTGGTTATTCCGGAATGGTTTCACTTTCGCATATCGTGTTTCGCGACGGGTTTGCCGAGCCTCTGCACCCTTAATGTTCATATGTAAGTGTCTCCTCATTAACTGTAGAACAATTCCCCCAATCATTACAACTTCATTGTTTGGTGAGCAGCAGTCTCGAAATAAAAAATCTTGAACGGAAGAGATGAAATTAAGAAGTTCAAGATTTTATTTAATGTTTACTAAAAATTGGCGAGCAAAAGACTCGAAATAAAACCTCAAAATTTGAAAAATTATTAGAAATATAAATATTGTATTGTAATATAAAAATTGTTAGAAATAAATTCGTAGAGAATGGCCCTTGACAATTGACAAATTGTAACAACTTGTTTCGTAAAAATTACAATACTGAACTTATTTTTCTAACAATTTTTATAATGACACGTGCTTGCGTAAAGAAGTTTATTCAATCATTTCCAATGACAGCATCTTTACAATCTCAATGATTAACAAATAAAATATGTGAAACCCTCCAGCTGACCGGTCGCGGTATGGGTAGTGTTAATCGCGAAAGCATGGAACGAAATAATTGTAAAATTAGAGTAACAGTAAGAAAAAATTACGTATAAAATTGTTAAACAAACATAAGAAACGCGGTCGAATTTTTGAATTAACAAACCGTTTGAAGAAATCAGAACGAACTTGACTATTCGCTGTCGTTGTTAATAGCAACGTTGCCAGTATTAAATGTAAAATAAGAGAAGAATCGCTCTAATTACCCAGGTATTTGCACAGCTATTACATATGTAAATCTTGTCGCCTCTTGTGTGTTTGAAATTAGTCGTTCTGGCGTTAGCAACTGCACACAGTATGAATTTCACATGAAAAGTGGTTCATTCGCCGAGCGTATTGTTACTATCGTTACTATTTGCCAGAAGAGACCATCTGTCAATTCCCAACACCCACCAATACATCAGTCCGAAGCTAATGACGTATAACGCGTCCTCAGTCGACTGACCATACTTATACGTCCTTTCTTTCTAGTTGGTCAGAAGGGTCAAGCGTTTGCTGCAGCGACGCCAGAGCTCGGCAGGACCCCAAGAATCGTTCACCCTCCACCTTAATAACACAATTACCGTTATTGCTGAAATTTAGAGAAGCGCATATGTCAACCGAACGACCACATACGGAGCTTCATATAAGCCGTTTTCCCTAGAAAATGTTCAAAAGTGCATCCATTATTGGCGAGCAATTTTTCTGTGATTAATGCTGCGACTGCTGCGCCGTCTCTGCAATAAGTATTTTGGGGGAGTCGCCTCACGCTGGACAGCACTTTATGCCGGACACTAGCATTTTCGTGAGTAATTGAAATGAAAAGTTAATAGGAACAACGGATTCAATGAAACTAAACTGTGCTGCCAAATGTTGCTGCTAAAGAAAGTGCATGTATAATATCCTTTCACGATAATGGTAAAAATTGGATTGAATTTTCAGGTCGCGAAGAATGGCCACAATTTGTTTCTTAAAATTTGTAAGTCAATGCTTGAAGGAAATTTATGTTAAACGAATTGTGTAAAATGTTGCTGCAAACGAAAGTGCATATATAATTTCCAATTAAGGTAATGATAAAAATATAATTAAATTTTTAAGTTGCCAGGAATGGCCATAACTTGTTTCTTAAAATTTGTAAGTCAAAACTTGAAGGAAATTTATGTCAACTAGATATTAATGTAGTTCTTAATTTAATTCTCGAGTTGTTCATAATGGCCACTATTTGTTTCTTTGAAATCGAAAGTCAAGACTCAGTAGATACTGTTTATTTATTTACATATAGGAGGTGATAGGAGGTGATAGGAGGTCGTTTCATTTAAAAATTGAATATTCTGATGTAAATAAAATTTATGACGAACATAAAATGTCAATGGCCAGAACCATAAAAGAAACATTAATAAAAGTAACATAAAATTGAAATGCAACGAAGCAACAAAGCAAAGATTTGCAACAGTGTCGTGAAGGCTACTTGGTAAAAGCTGGTGGAGATGTTCGCGACCCTAATCAATATAAAGAATGTGTTAGGCATTTTTTGTGTTTTTTCCGTTACGAGAAGAAAGCTGACGAATTCTCAGACTCAGACGATCGTGAGCCTTGAAGAATCAAGGTCGTCTATTTTGTACGATCATGCGTGCAAGATGCAATGTACCGTTACTCGATCTGCAGGTCCGTCACGTGGCTATAAGAGCTTCAACATTTGTGATAGTTATCGCCCCTGCCCGTGCAGCGAATAACGTTCGGACAGTTTGCAGTATTATCGACATATTACGCAGCGCATGATGGCAATTCCAATGAAAATATTTTTGCCATTTTCGAACGGTAGTCTTGCCGAGTGCTGAATTACGGGGTGGCAGAAAATAATTTGAGTCTTGGAACTTATGCTGCTGCCCGTTACGAACAGAAAACTTCCGTAGGAATAACATTCCTATATTTCTATATTCCAATACTCCTATATTTCCTATTTCTATATTCCAATATTCCTATATACCCTATTCTTACATTGCCTATTCCTACCTTCCCTATTATTATATTCCCTATTTCTATATTGTAATATTCCTACATACCCTATTCTTACATTGCCTATTCCTATATTCCAATATTCCTGTAATTCCTACTCCTGCATTCCCTATTCCTATATTCCCTATTCCTGTATTTGCTATTAGTATATTCCAATATTCATGTATTCCCTATTCCTATATTAGAATATTTCTGTATTCCCATTTCCTACATACCCTATTCTTACATTGCTTATTCCTACATTCCCTATTATTATATTCCCTATTTCTATATTGTAATATTCCTACATACCCTATTCTTACATTGCCTATTCCTATATTCCAATATTCCTGTAATTCCTACTCCTGCATTCCCTATTCCTATATTTGCTATTACTATATTCCAATATTCATGTATTCCCTATTCCTATATTAGAATATTTCTGTATTCCCATTTCCTACAGTCCCTATTCTTATATTCCCTATTCCTATGTTCTCTATGCATATATTCTCTATTCCTATATATTCCGTATTCCTATATTCTTTCTTCCTATATTGTCTACTCCAATATTCCCTAGTCCTATTTCTACATTATCTATTCGTTTTTCCTACATTGCCTATTCCTATATTCCTTATTCATACTCTTACATTATCTGTCCCTGTATTTCTTTTTCCTATATTGCCTATTGCTATATTACCTTTTTCTTTATTCCCTATTCGTATACCTATATTACCTATTCCTATATTACCTATTCCGATATCCCCTATTCCTTTTCCTATATTCCAATATTCCTTCAATTCCTATTATAGAAATTGAAACCAATATTCTGATTTAACTATGATTGTCACTTCTACTTTACTACATTTTCAAGAGCACATAGTAATTAAAATTTTCTTTAATCCTTTCAATATAAAACCACGCGAGGGCATGTGAAGATTATAAACGTTTATTTCAAGTTCATGTAAATTCGAGTTTTCTTCCTGTTCAAGAATTTGTTCATAATTATAGTCGATGTCCGAACACAGATGTAATATTCTAAGAATGAAATCGTGGAAGTAATTCCAAGGAAAACTGGAAACAGCAGATTCTGCAAAACACTTGGTGCGCGCTGCTGCGTAAATCGGAACAGAAGAAGCAGTCGAATGATTTCTTGGTTGCCGACGAGTTAAATCGTGCAATCTTAATGCTATTAAAATCAATGATAGTGCCTTTGGATTGAGTTCGTGGGAGTTGGCATCACGCGACCAGGTCTTCGAGGAACGAAACGGCGAGATGAGAGAGAAAACCGGCACCCGCCACGTGTTTTTAATAATTGATAATCTGCACAGGAGTTTGTGAGAACCCGCGGCTCTCGGAACTGTTGTATGAACGTGCCCTTCTTTCCTCGCAGACATCTGCTTACCGAGACGATCATCGCAACCGTCGAGTGAAATGCGAATAGAACATAAAGTAAGTTAAAAATCTCGTTTTTTAATATTTGAAGTTCTTTCTTACGCCATTTCCTGTCGTTTCGAATATTTGTAGCTCATCCAAATTGCATTCTGTTGTTACATAAAGTCAATGCAATTTATAAGTATATGATAGCAATAAATATAATATATGTATTTTATAAATATTCCTGACGCGACGCGCGACGTATAAAAGTACGTCATCTTCCCATCTTTGAAAATTGTAATGGAACAAATTTTCAAAGCTACCGTTCATGACGTCACGCGTGTACCATATATGTCTTGCTAAATATGAAATGCCGCAAACTTTATTTCCAGTAATTGCCAACTTATCTTTATAATTGCAACGATTCTTCCGAATAAAATGAGTCCAAACACGAGGTATTAACCTAGGTCTTAACCTAAACCTAAATAAATCAATATAAATAACATAATAGCGTTGTATTTCATTAAAGTTTTAACTATTATCAAATTTTATTCCTTAGTAACAATTTTCCCCGACGTAAGAACACCTCCGTTTGTCGTTCCGCTTCGCCCAACGACAAATAAATGAAAAAATGTAAAAAACCTGTTGCAATATTTTAATTTTAGGGTTAGAATTTTAAAAGATAATTAAATTTAACACAATAAATTACTCGTTAAAGATGAGAATATCTATACCATCGTATTTCTACGTCATGTTATATGTATGTTTCTTCAAAATCAGAACGTTTAACCCCGGTCTTTCCTGCCTTCGACCGCCGACTACCCTAATTCTTCGCAAGCTTGACCATCTTGCCGCGGAGCTGGAGGGTCGCAAACGGGATGGTTTTTACAGGAGCTTGAATCGGAGGCGTACGGATAACCGTATCTCTATATGGAAGTACGTAATGCAGATTGTAGATCCCATCGGATCCGCAAATGTCGACCGGTCGGTTCGCAAGCTCCCGGGGAAAGAAAAGCAACACGGGCTTGGATTCACGGGGGCGAAACAACACGCGGAGCTTCAGAGGAGCCAGATAACCGGTTTCGATCGGTCCAACACGCCCGAAACATAAACGGAACAGAAACCGTCGGCCGTGTAACCGTTGGCAATCTGTATACATCAATACGTGTAATTTCGAGCGACAGTATCAGCAGCGGCGTGGCAGTGTATGATGCCGTCGGTGCAGCTGCATCCCCCGATGCTCTGCCTCTATAGCCACGAATTGTACGCGATGTTCTATACGGCTCACAAGTTTCCCTGGGGGGGCGTGCGGGGGCGGGCGAACGGGGGCGAGCGACGGTTTCCCGGAACCCGTCGACTATACAGCCTTCCTGGATGGATACAGAGGCTAGGATTAGAGCTGATTGGGCCGGCCTCGTCGTGATTAGAGATGTTATCAGGCCGGTTACGCTCTCACCAGCGATCACCCTCTGTATCGTGGCTACGTGTTTGCGTTCTTCCTGTGCTTCACCCCTTCCCACCGCCCGGAATGCGTGCTCTGTATCGTCGAATTGTCATACCTCCTCGTCCCTCTCTCCCTCTCAATCTCTCTCTCTCTCTCTCCCTCTCACCCTCTCTTGTTTTCTCTCTTCTACGTCTCCCTCTCCGATTCGACATCCCCTCCAACCATCCCTGTCGCTGTTTTTGATACATGTTTCTTGGTTTTGTCACGTTCCGAAGAACTCGTGCCGAATCAGAACTTCTCTACAACGGGCGCCTTCGTACCCAACGCGCTCAGCGTCGCCACGAAAAATTGCGTTACCATTGTTTGCATTATTAACCCTGGAACTGCACTGGTGACATGCGCATGAGTGGCTTGTTATTTTTCACTTTCGTGAATTATAACTCTTTGTGAAATAACAAATCATGAGTGAAGTTTTTTGTACGTATTCCATTGAGATTAGTTATTCTCCCGAAACCATTATACATTCACATTTTCTGCTTTTTTTCTAAAAAAGAACTTGGGTTTGTGAGTACGTATCTCAAAAAATAAGTGTGATGTTCCAGGGTTAAACATGTTGATAGTAAACGTTTAAGTATTGTACGAGGTGTTTTATCAATTTCATATTCATACAATGAAAAAGATTATTTAGAATGGAATTATTCCAGGTCTTCAAAGGGTTGAATATACATATAATAGTCAAGTTCAAGTCTCTCGAAGCATGAGACAGTTTTCTTCGCGTCTCGGGTGTTAGTTCCACCCTTCTGTTTCTAAGGTAATATGTCCTTGTGAATTAATAATGGATTTTTATGGTATACAGGCATTTATCTGATTCTACTAATTTTGCCTCCTTCTGAAGTCGTAATTCAATATTACACCATCACATAAAATAATATTCTATATTCTAAAGAATATAAATATTGAACTAGGATGAATGTTGTCACTTTTTGTTACACATTTGCTACATATGTATTTAAATTAAAATATCTCCTGATCACTTTTCGACATACATGGGTTAATACTTTTTTTATAGAAAATAAAAAGCTGCATCGGTTGATTCCTAAGTCATATTAAATAATAACACAGTATATGCACCTCTCGAAATTAATTTTAATGTAATGATAATAATAATAATGAAGTAAATCATAGTGGTAATATCTGGTGAATCACTCGTTCACTCAATTATTGCTTCATACAATGCATTTACCATTTTCTTTAGAGTACTTATTGAAAACATTTTTGAAGTCTATGTATATCTTTTGTAAAACACGCAAGTGTGTTGCAGACTCAACGATAATTGCTATCTCTTTTGCATTTGTACTCTCTCCGTTGTATCTCCGCCGAAAATCTCGTTACCAAACATCAGCCCTTGCATGTTTTATGTCCAGTTGCGGTGCACTGGTCCCTCGAGGCTGAAAAACGCGCTAAAGGACAGATTGGGAAGGCTTTTCCAATAGATAAAGCTTCTCCGCTGATGGCTTTCCACGTCAGACATACGGTTCCTCTGCAGCTTACATAATTAGGTTGTTTTCTTTTTCTGAACTTCAACTAGTTATGCTTGCACCGATGCATTACCACCGGTATTGATCATGAATTATATCTTTTTATGGAAAAATTTGGAGTCCTAGAAATAATCTACTCAAATCTATAAAAACATCTTTGTAGACATTCAAAGAGCAAGAATTATATTAAAGTACTGCATTGTTTTATTGAATGTACAGCAGAATGTACTGCAGTACATTCAGTTACGTTGTAAATAAATATAATATTTGTATTCTTTTATGCATATCCACAAGGAGTCTCTTAAATATGAAATTCAATTATATTCAATTTCAATATATTTTTATCGAAAAACTTGATTGCTCGTAAAAATAAATGTTATAAATAAACAAATAGTTTTTCATACTGTCGTGTGCCAGCAAATTCAATATGGAAACTAAAATAGGAATGTTTCCTCGAGTTATTAATCTCACTATGTTTAATAACTCGTGATATAACATCAGTTAATTAGCATTAACATTAATGAACTATTTCACTGAAAATAGAAACCTTTATTCCCTTATGTAACAATGTGCATTTTTAACAAAAATTATTTTCATCACAAAGCAATTAGATATACGATAATAATATATAATCTAATCAATTGCGATAACATTTTATTTCGTAGATGAATGAATTATGTCGTTCTTTGCTTCAGAGTAAGAAGTGCAGATTTACTTATAAAAAATATAAAAATTTGAGAAGAAATAAATTATACAAAAATGTTCGTTACCCGAGTTAATTTGTGTTAGCTGGGTAGACCCCCAAACATTGTTAGCCCAGGGCCCCGAAATCAACGATCCACCGCTGAGTAAGTATCGAACAATCGCAAGTAATGTATAAATCATTGAATTCCGATTCGGGATAAGCTATTGTTCGGTGTAGTCATTGATGAAAACGAATCAAGGGGTTGAATCTTGAATCTGCGAGAAAAAAAGGTGGCACGTGTCAGCGTGAAAAGCATCAGCATATTACTCGCCATGAACAGGCTCGATAGACGCACTCTCGAAAGAGTCCCTCTCTCGTTCATATCGAGGCACGGACTCGACTCAAGTGCCATTTCAATTACTCTGAAAACGATTCTCGAGTACCTCTTCATGTCCGTAGATAAAGTATCGCGAAGGCACATGCTCTCTCTCGGCCAGTCGACTGATCCACGCACGGAGCCTGTAAAACGCGATGGATCTGATAATCAGGACGGCCAATCGTATCGTCTCCTATAGAAAATGGTTCTCGACTTTCAGATTGCCATCGCGTGGTAGTGGATCACGCTTTTACGCGGCTGCTGTTACAATGCATCAACGGTTTCAGCAGCATTTTTATTTAATTGTTTCCCTGATTACGTTTCCAGGGCCACGAGAAAAAGTGTTCGACCGAACGAGCCCATCATTCTCGCTATTATATGAACAGTTATGGTTATCATTTATCGTTGACAGTTATGATTGCCATTTGTAAACGTCATTTATGATAATTATTTACGATCATCATTCATGATGCTAATTGACGATCATCATTTATCATTTATGATCGTCACATATGATCACTATTTACGATCAGAACATTATCATCGATTATTATCATTAATGTTTATCATTTAAGATTATCATCGATTATTACCATTTACCATTATCATTTATCAATATCATTGATTATTATTTTTTATCAATATCACTGATTATTATTATTTATCAATATCATTGATTATTATTATTTATCATTATCCTTCATCGTTATCGGTTATAATTATTATTTATCAGTATTTTTTCTCACGATCATTCACAATTACATTGTACTTTATTATTATTATTCCTCATCGTGATAACTATGTATACTGTTATTATCGTTTATCATCATCATTCATCGTTATCCTTTATCGTTCTTCTTTATGATTATTATTTATCATTATTGTATATCATTAACATTCACGATTATTCCTCATTATTATCCTTTATTATTATGCTTCTTTATCATTATCCTGTATCATCATCGTTCATCATTATCTGGGATCACTAGACTCTGACCATTATCTTGGATCACTATCACTGATCATTATCTTTGATCATTATCTCTGATCACTATCTTTGATCATTATCACTGACCATTATTTTTTATTACTATTGCTGGCCATTAGCATGACCGTTATCTTTGACCACTATCACTGACTATTTTGCGTTATCGTTATCGAACTGTCAAGTGTTCTAATTCTTCGTCAACTAGTATCAAACAAATTAATGCTGACCACGTCGTGTAGTACACCGGGTAGCGTCACCGCTTGTTAGTTCGAGTGCTCAGTATGAAGCACGGTCCCACTTATTGTTAGTTAGGAAGTCTAATAATCGGGTGGTATTTGGCTGCAGTTTCTCCTGTTTGCTACAGTGAAATACATCTTTCTGGATGGTGAATGCAGATCTCTGAAAACATTCGTCATCGCGACAGTGCAGGCCCCGGCATCACAACGCGACGTTTCCCGGCACTCATTAGCGTCTGACGGCGGCCACGCGTTCCTCCTTAAGGACGAGTCATAAATATAACTTACGGGCGAGTACCTATGAAAAATTTGTCGCGGCTTAGCCGCCAGACAGATTGCGCCGCGCGGCGTGTGGCTGTGTCTCTTAATTTCATGGCTGCCTCTCTAAATCTGGCGCTTACATACTCGTTCGCGTGTTACGAAGTGGTCTGCGACATCGAACGCGATGTTTTTCAACGTTCAACGCTTTATCCGGTCCCGTTCGATTATGCTGTATCCTGAACGATAAGGATCGTCCCGTCTTTGGGAACAACATTCACTGCCAAGTTTCACCGCTGAGTCTATCTTGCTGCTGTCAAATTGCTCAACAGTATACATACCGCTCGACACAGTACTCTACAGAGTTAAAAGAAACAGAAGTAACAGAAAGATTAGGATTACATTAACGGAAATATAATATTATAGATCTCCGAGCAATTGTAACTTCGTGTTCAAAGAAACAAAGGGCATGAAAAGAAAACAGTATCGTTCATTGAGCATCGCTTGAAACTGAGAATTAAAGTGTACGATAAATTCATAAATCATATAAACTCACGTTAAAATATAAAATAAATTCACACATTAAAATATCAAATAAATTCAAAAATAGTATAAATTCACCTTGAAAAATCAATTCACATCAAAATATCAAATGAATTCACATTAAAGTAAAATAAATTTACGTATAAGGAACGTTACTATAAAACAAGAGTTTCGTTATTCCAGAAAGTGAGAACAAGAACTCTTTGCGACATATTACCCTTCTCCGAAGCCGGCTACCCATTTCGGAGAACTTTCTTCGACTTCTGCTGCAGGGTTTTACGGCTAACCGATAAAAACCACCTCGGAGGGTGTTAAAACGCGTCGGAAACTAATATGCAGCGCACTCATCGCTAAATTACCAAGCAAACAATCACGCCTCGGGTGTCGAGTGGAAAAGGGACTTATCACCTTGCTCATTTTACCAAATACTACACGAAGAAGGAGATTTTCTACTTCGGATCGTTTGATTATTATACAGGGGTTTATAGCAAGACTCAAATCGATGGACGCCTGGTATCGTCACGTCGGGTTCGGCCGCCGGCCGGCGCCGTCTCGACTCCCAATTAGCAGTTTATCGTTTATTGGTTTTCGATATTTATTTTCTTTCTGTGAGATCGAGCCGAACCACGGATGCCTCAGAATTTTTCGAAGAATGGAAATCGGTCGAATATTGGTCGCCGGGGGGGGAAAAATGTTTCTAACGATCTCGCGGCTGTCTGTAAAAATGTCGACTACGTTGTTCCATCACGTGCTCCACGATTTACATAATAACGAACGGTTCGTACTAATTGGACGAGAAATTGATTTGCAAATATGTATTGATGTTCTACCGATGGTTTTTTCTTCAGCATCGTGGACGTAAAAAGAAAACTCGGCTTGCAATAATTACTTAATTATCTTACACTTCTGTTGATTCATGCATCAATCTTTCATTCAATCTTATTGTTAGTTACACTCTATTATGTACATACAATATCTATTTACTACACTTGATTACTAATAATTAGACTGCGGATCTTTATGCAAAATAAAAATTGTCTGCATCGGTTGCAAGGAATAGACATCTTCAATTTGAAAAATTTTCCAACAATTTTGAATTTTATCTACTCAATTTGGCTATAAATGCATAAAGATCCGCAGTCTACTAATAATCAATACCAAATTTTGTATACTGCTTTTGATACCACTTTAATTATTTCTTTCTTCCTGTCCCTTCTTTTATTTTGACATTCTAGTTAAAAAGATTTAACCTAGATGTCAATACAAATATGTCCAGTTTGGTTTACACATTATGTTTGTTTATTCACAAGCACACGTGTTGTTTATTGTTAAAATATGAATTTTTCCCATTGTATCACAGTAATACTGAGGAATCTAATAAATTGAAAACAAATTGTGAAAGAGAATCTTAAAATATCTTTAAAACTATACTAAAAAAATTTATAAGCACCTGGCTAAGTGGATTCACTTAAGCAATGTCATTTGTAAAATCGTCAAAAGCGTCAATTAAATTAATAATTATAACTGGACACTGGAATATATTTCTGACCGAATCGAACAAAATTCTGACCCTAGTTCGCGATCACATAGTCGTTATCGGAAACGCCATGACCGGAATAATGCAGTGAGAGAAATGTTAAAAAATCATTTGCCCTCATGTAGAACGCATTAACAGTTAATTCGATCAAACCCAGCGACATCGATCAAACAGGCCTTGTGTGTTTGCTAAGAACATCAAACAGTGCCGACAGACGATTGCACCAGGAACATTAACAACTATTTTTATTACCGATGTACAGAACACATTCCAAAATACAGGTTGCATTGTTCTGGAGGTCGCGTTGATAACGGTTTAACGTAGAGGAATAGAGAGGGTCTAATGGGCGGCGAGGGGAGAGGCTGGCGAGCACGCGGTTTGCAAGCTTTGTAAACGATAGCCGGTCGATCAATCGGTTTCGTCAAATTGTAGCAGCCGATTCTGATTAGATTTCCAATTGTTTGCGTTATTTGATGCCGGTAGACTTGGCTGATTGCGTCTGATTACTCTCACGTGCACCGTTCCGTCGAGTCGAGCATTTTCCAGGTGCACTTCAATCAATCATCGAGTTCATTTGAAGTGCCTTCGACACAGCTACTCCATGATATACCTACTTAACGTTTCTGAAAATGATAGATTTTTGCGGGTTTTACTACATCGTTTCCACCGACGCGATGCACAACGTCATCATTTTGTCATCAATACTGCTGATTTTATATATAATATATTAGCGACAAAAATGTGTACAAAAACTCCAGAAGAATTTCAGGGATTTCGTGGGAGTAATGCTTGTTCGACAACTGTAGCAGTTCGTCTACGATTTAGTGATCATCATTTATGAATTGTGGTTATCATTTCTCATTTTCATTGATCACTGACTTCTTTTATCACTATCCTATATCTTTGATCACTATCACTGACCATTATCTTTTATCACTATCGTTGACCATTATCACCATCCTCTATATCTTTGATCACTATTATTGACAATTTTTTTTGATCGCTGTCGCTGACCATTATCACTGACCATTATCTTTTATCACTATCGTTGACCATTATCACCATCCTCTATATCTTTGATCACTATTATTGACAATTTTTTTTGATCGCTGCCGCTGACCATTATCACTGACCATTATCTTTGATCACTATCACTGACCATTATCACTGACCATTATCTTTGATCACTGTCGTTGACCATTGTCACTATCCTATATCTTTGATCACTATTATTGACAATTTTCTTTGATCGCTATCACTGACCATTATACTTTATCATGATCCCTTACCATCATCATTTATCATTATCATCTATCATTATCGTTTACAAATATCATTTATGATTATAATTTGAAATCATCATTTATGATCATCATTTATGATTATAATTTGAAATCATCATTTATGATCATCATTTATGATCATAATGTACGATCATCATTTATGATCATAATGTACGATCATGATTTATGATGATGATGTACGGTCATCATTTAATCATAATGTACGATCACAATCTATGTTCATGATCGATGATCATAGTCTGTGAGCATAATCAACATCATCACCCTCAGAAGACATGATCTTGCGGCGTCCACTATATAGGAACAAAGGATGTTCAACATCGCGAGCAGTCCGTCTACGATTTAACGGCCGTGGAAGAAGACAGATCAATGGTTTCACGGGATGTTACGATTTTTCCAAGTTTCCGGAAAACCTGGGGCCACGCACCGAGCGTGTACCGCGGAGCGGGAAAAGGTGTAAAGCAACCGGAGGTAGACAGATCTCAGCACTTATCGGTCTACGAGATACCCATTAACGAAACTAAAAGCCTCCCCATATATCTCGCTCCTCTCTTTCTCGCAGCCCTCTCTTTCCTTGGTCCGCGCGTCTACTGCATCCTCTCCTCTCCTCTCCTCTCTCTCTCTCTCTCCACCCCGGCAACCCTCATTTCCCTCGGCGCCTCCATCCTTGAGGTAGACACATCACCGTCCGTTGTTTGTCCAAGGCTTTTGTTTTACTTGCTGATATATATTGGCCCTCTTCCCGAACGCTTCGGGGGCCGGGATAGGAAGACCGGTGGGTGCGGGGAAGGGTTTCTCTCTCCACCCTCGGATCGGTGGTCGGGGTGTCGTGGATCTTCCTCGGCCACTCTTCGGTTCTGCAATCGCAAGCCCGTTTCGAGGATTTCGCGGATTTGTTCACGCCGAATGCGATTCGATTTGCGTTGAACGAGTACGTTACTTTATACAAGCTAGGCTCACGTAACTGGGTCTCCGCTCGGCAACTCCGGCAGTGAGGGAAATCCCTTTTGCGATATGCCGATGATTCTATGCATAAACGCCTGCAGCCGGAAGTCGAAACAGTGATGCAAAATTTTGTGAAAATCGTTTTGTATGTATTAGATGTAGAAATTAGTTCGTGGCTAATCGCTGGTAACTTTATTTCAAATTCAAGTCATTTATTTATAAGTTATAACATGTAGTAATTATTCATAAGATGGAATACGTGTACGGAAACATGGAGCTAAATAGAACTTTCTTTACACAAGTAAGTCCACTGCTTTAGATTGTACGTATCACTTTTTGTTATAAATAATCAAATTCACGAAGAAAAAGCTGCGAATTAAGTATGAACTCTTAAACTGTTTTGACCTTAATTCTAGTGTCGTCAGTAGTTCATTCACTTCTATCACATCACTTAACAATCTTCTATATTGTTTGGATTAATTTTGTTAATTTGCAAAATACTAACGAGAAAATATATATAATATTTGACCCAATCACCTTGGGATAATAGTAAAGTTCATCCTTTGCACTCGAATGACGATTTTGTTTAATCATTTATTTATCCAGACGATTTTTCAAAAAGAAAGGGAATACAAACTGGTCACTTTTAGTGCTCTGGGGTTGTAATGTTAATGTTTCATAAATAATGAGCAATGAGGGTGAGAAAGAAGCACCGAAATAAATGGTGGTGGCAAACGCGTGAAACGCAAATCAACCCCTTGCCTTACAATATCGTATCAGACTCAGATTTTCAACAGAGTCTAACAAAGATGTATGTTATTAATCTCCTTTAAACCGAGATGAAATTCTATTTTAATGTATAGTTATTGTAGAACATGTAAGCATGTAATAGATATAAATGTTCTCCTTTCTTAAAGAAATTACGAACTACAAAAAAAAGTTCTAATCACTGAAACCTTAAAATAAACCGTAGGGCAAGGGATTAATTATTATTGGACAAGAACATGAGTGGAGGCAGCTCGCATAATAAACCAGACGGGAGAAATGCGAAAAGCGGGACCCCATCTGGCCCACCAGCGAGCCAGAAGTTGAGGGAGGAAAGGGCAGAAGTCCTGGACGTGTGGTTTTTTAGTGGGTACAGTAAAAGCTCCTTCGTTGTCCAAAGGCCGGGGGTTTGAGCGGACAACGACCGTGCCCGGACACTATTTTTGATTTATGACTGCGTCTTTAGTGAAGCGGCTAGTTAAATGACAAAAAAAAGCATTCGCAGTCAAAAGCAGTCAACTGTCTGGCTTTAAAAAACTCCTTATTTCCTTGCCATATTCCTTTCCTATTGTTCTCCGTTCTGCGCGGGTCTAGACAGTCCTGGGACACATCTGGCGACCAGATCCACGCAGGCCTAATCCTCTCGTTGACAGGCAGTGGAGTGGGTAGCCACTGGACAACGATCGTGCCCACGATTCAGGACAACGAAGGAGCGATTACTGTATTGGGGAAATCGAAGACCTGTTTCCCCCGAGTGCCACGCTACCCCCTTTCGGGGGGGTGTAGGCAATGTATTTTTTCACACGTCCTTAAACTAAAAAAAGAGGGCAAGGGATTAATTGTTTCCGGTGACACGAAGGATATGCAAAGACAAATCAAATTACAAGGAGCGAGATAAAAGTGGGTAATGGTTGGACGAAGATTGTATCGGGATCGGGGCAACAATGGCCGTCGGCATAACGATGGAGCAATGCGGAGAGACAAATTGCACTTCAGATTGGGCGGTGTTCGCGCGCGCACGCGACAGTGTCCACGAAAACGCGCGTAATACTGGGCTCGCAGACTCTTGCAAACGGATTTCGTGGCCCGTAGCAACGCGGCCGTTTGCATGTTCCACGTGCTAACAATTCGGTCGCGGTTGCGATGCTATTTAACTGCCCCACCGCTCTGATTACTCCCCCGTGCCTCCGGGCGAATTAGGATTTAACGCGATGATCAGTCCTCGGAATGATCGTTCACGCGCATCGATTTCAAAACCGCCCACGGTTGTACCGGGAATCGAGATAACTGTGACGTTTGTTCTTCGGTTTACCATTATACAAGTTTGTTTTCGAGAGCCGCGTCGCGTCGTCGCTCGCCGTCCGAACGACAGCCAAAAATTTAGTTTTCCTTCGCCTTCGATCGTCTGACGAGCTTCGCGGCGTCTCCTAATGATTATGCGAATCTTTATGCATTCGTGAGAAGTGTATCCTCGGAAATACGAGAAATTAAATAATGTTTTTATTATATTTTTATTAGAAGAAATAATTTTGAGACACCCTGTATATTAGAAGAGTTTTCTCTTGTTTTTCCTTCCAGAAAATCGAGTATCATCTCTGCAGTCTAGTGATTTTCAAAATGATGGAAAAAGGGAGACTCCTGAACATCCAAGAAATTATGGGGCTTTGGAAATGCGTGGAAGATCTAAGGGGGTGAAATTAACACACCCTCGAGTTCGTGTATATTTTCCAATTTTGTGTCGTAACTTGTGAACTGTAAAAATTAAAATGAAAGTTTTTAGACAAGAGTCCGTTTCGAAAAAGATTCATCTTATTGTAACGCATAATATGTATACATTAGGATAAAAACCGAGAATAATTTTAATAAACGCATCCCCATTGTATTTAAAAGGACAAGATTTATAAACTTAAAGCTCCATAGATATTGAAACGAATTGTACCAGAATCTTGTTGATATTTTCAGGTGAAAACCGTTCTGGCAATTCGTTTGAATAAATATATACATCACATGATACCTCCTTAAAAATGTTTACCGGGAAGATACCAACCCCCATTCAGCAAAGGGATGTTACCTCAGATGAAATAAACCGCAGTCGACTTTCAGCTTGCGTCCTTGAATCCTTAGGGCAGCTCGATCCCTTTCTACATACACTAAAATATTCCTTCCGAGGGGAATTTCAAAGCACCTGGCGATTTTTGTCTCTCTTTCAAAATTTAAACAGTAAGACTCAAAGAATTTAGGAATCGGTATGACCAAGAATTTCGATAATGTTAACAATCAAAATACTATATTCGATTTATTCGAATGATTAAAAAACAACAAAATTTACATTTTGACTTTGGTTTCTTATAATTACTGCAGGAAATTTTGATTCTGCATAAAGATTCATAATAAAAATGCTAAAACAATATCGTCGTAAATTCATAAAATCCGCAGTCTAATAACGATAGAGAAAAAATAAAAATGGTGTCCACTGTCCAGTGATGGAGAACAATGTTTTTAAGCCAGTTCCAGCCGAGTAGTTAAAACGGGATTTTTGCGTTTCGACGCGTCCCACAGAGGAAGGAAGTGGTATTGCACGATCCTTGGGAATTGCCGAAAACCTGCCGACGTCATTTCCGCGATGGGATCGCATATAACATGGCATGACGTGATTTGCTCATTGGACTGGCCGTAATAAATGAGAAGCCCGTGAAATGCACGAACAGCGGGATGAGCCCGACGGACCTCCCACCGAATTTCCATTGATCGGAACCTGAACACACCTCTACCGATTAAAAGAATTCGTAACACTAAAGAGAGCGATACTTCGGGAGAGCCAGGGAGAGGGAGAGAAACGAAGAGAGAAAGTAAGAGTCTAACAGGGAGAAAAGAGAGGGGGAGAAATGATTTCTTCTTCATCGAATATTTTCATTTGCTTTCGCTCGCTTTATTACTTCTCCTCAGTTATATTGGCAGGTTCTTTAAAAAGAGAGGCAAAAACGGGATGGAGATACGAATTGGTCAATTTGTAATGCTCGAATGTTGTGAATCAGAAAACCATGACGTTTTCATTTTGGTGTAACCGTGTAGGTGGACTGTATACATATATGAATTTTTATACTAGTAGTGGAGGTGACCTCTAAATCGTACCTTCTGAATGAATTCATTATTATTATATAGCGGATCTTTTTATGCAATTATAGGTTTTGAAAATTTTTTAAAAATACTAGAATATATAAAATTTGACAGAATTTAGTGCGATTTTTATTTATTTCAGATCTGAAAAGGCTACTACCACGGAAAATATTATAAGATTCTATTTTATTCCACTTTCTTAAAATTTGTCTACAAAAATGGAAAATTGCATAAACATCCGCAGTCTAATTATTATTAATTGCATGCAACATTCAGAGATGGCTGACTAAATTACTAGACTTATTTTTGCATAAATTAAGTAGTTTTATATAAAGACAATTTTTAGATTAAAAGTTACGTAATTTTTTTTATTAAGACTTAAAGTTTGCAAATTGCAATTAAACGCTTCACAGCATTGTAGGCAACATTATCAATCATATGAACAAAATATACGTTTTTTATGTATACTGTAAACATAGTATGTTTATTTTGAATCTGGTGTTTCTATGATATAACCACTTTGAATGACAAACCTTTATCAATTTTGTGTGTAATATTAAAAAATGGCCGAATTATCTCGTTTACATTATCAATGTATTCCATAGCATTTACTACACATTTGCCATAATTATTTCCTGATAAATAAAGCAATAATATATTCGACACAACTAGACATTTGTGCAATATTCTTTCCAAAATTGGAAATTGAAAGGCACTCGTATTTATTGCTATCTATCAAAATCTCTGTTAAGTGTCTAACTCAATATTATAAGGGAAGCAGTTAATTTTTGTATTCGAGAAATATTTGATTACAAAAGTTGGTTATTTAACATTTATTTATCGGCTACGATGCAATTATGAAACAAAGTCTACTATTAACTATTCTCATCTTTCTAGTGGTTCGAATTGCAAAAGTTGTTTAACATTTAATACTTTCGTTGAGTTACTTTGCTGCAAGTTAGTGAAAATATAGAATTCATTTCATATTTGTGAGGCACATAGAGAAAATATTTATTACATATTTTACTCAGGTTAAGCACTCGTATGCACAGTGAATGACCAGATAAAAATATGGTGGATCTGTGTACAGCCTGCCAAGAAGAAATAGATGGTGCGTTTGGTATTTGGCACGATTGCCGAACATAAGACTTGGCATATAGTAGGATGAAGTACGCCGGTGAGAAAGTAGAAATTCGATCGGTTTTCTATAGACTTCCTACTTTCTTAATGAGAACTGTTCCACTGCATTGATACTTAGCAAATTATCATTCCTGTGGTCTAAATAACAATTTTTATCGTATACATTCAATACACAACTATTATAAAGATGGTACCAGCAGAAGAAATATAACTATTAATAAGAATGAAATAAACCAATATAAATAACATACAAATATAAATATAGATACATTATATTACATTATATATTACATATACACTATATTACGCCATTCTTAACATTTTCGCGCCCTAAATCCACCCCTGCAGTACTTCCCACATACTAGGGATACCCTGTGTGTGCAGATAAGCGGATTGTCAGATCATAGAACACTTACTTCCGTGATATTGATTCTCGTATGTTTTGAAGAAGTGGAACTGAGATGGAGTGTTACATAATCAAATACACTTGCGAAAGAGATCTCTCAACTCAATGTCAAACTATCTTGGAAACCATCAGAAGAAGAATAAAAATATGAAGAAATAAAATGTACATATAAAAGAATAAAGTAATTCAAAAATTATTCTTTTATACTTTTACCATTATCTGGGCATAAACGTATACGGTAATGATTGAACATTTAAATGCAAAAATATTAATATTCATATTAGCAAGAATTATTAGAATTTGTATTTATACTCTCAGGACTACCGCACTTAGTCTCCTTAACAATTATAGGTGTAATTTTGATTAATTACAATAATTTCTAGCGTAAAAATTGTGAAATAAAATGAACTGAAAATAACAGAGAATTTTTATATGGAACGATACAAAAATGTTGGCTAATTAAAATAATGTCTAGCGTAAAAATTGTGAAATAAAATGAACTGAAAACAACAGAGAATTTTTATATGGAACGATACAAAAATTTGGACTGCTTAAAATAATTTCTAGCGTAAAAATTGTGAAATAAAATGAACTGAAAACAACAGAGAATTTTTATATGGAACGATACAAAAATCTATTAAGAAAATATCGACGGTATAAATATCCTGAGCGAATACAGAAACGTGAAAACGATTTTCGTTGGTTTTTTAAATGTGTATACAACTTAAAAATTTTCAGAGAAGCAACAGTTTGGAGTCTGTTCAACTTTCGAATCGCTCGATAATATTCCTCGGATGCCTATACTTTCGAGACGGATCCCAGAAGACTACAATATGCGTCTCGATCCTAGGAAACTATGAAATTCTGACTGTGCAAATACACGGTAAATCAGCTCCAATAATAATCGGCTCGCCTCGCCTCGCATCTGGTCATTCCCCGGTGGACTGGTTATTGTTCGAAACGAGGCGAACTTCATTTTTCATCGAGGAACGGCAGAATCGATCGTCAAACGACAGGAATGTTTCCCAAGATCCATCAAATTCTGCGTGGGCTACTCGCGCAATAAAATCTTCTGTTTACAAGCACAGTCGGGGCCGAGAATAGTCGGAACACCATCGCCGCAGGTTGTCGGCGGTGATTAGGCTAGGGAACTTCGCGCGAACTCGCATTTTTTTTCGACGGATTTAAACCTTAACCGGAGATCGAAATTTTTCGAAACAAACAAAATTCTCTGCTTGACGCTAAATGAATTTGCACATTTATTTATATGTGTTGTTTATATTTTTCTAGTTAGTTATTATTAAGTTATTATTAAATAGTACAACTTTCAAATAGTTGACGATCAATTATTTCATAAATTTTTTATTCTTAAAATTAATTGCTACAATCAAAATTTAATGTAACAAACGAACAGATTTTGTGTTGTTCTTACGGTCTTATTATCATAAATGTAGATACAATGCGATAAATTAGGCTGACCTAAGCGAATTCGTTTTATTTTTGTTATTCTTGTTTATAATTATTACTAGTGCTTCTTTCTAATCGAGATTTTTCTTATTTGTTCTGGTGAAAATTGAACGGGAAAGGATTGCCTGTGACGATGACTAATCGACACGGTAAACCGAGATATTAAAATTAGAAATAGAAATTGTCGCACAACGAATTGCTATCGATTCCGCTGTCTAGGCGACAGGTAATGAAATGCGCGGTCAATGATGCCTCGATTATAGCTGTCGATGCTATCGTGTGTCTCTCAGTTCCCGTCACTTGGCGCGATTGCCAAACAATCTTTCCACGCGCAAATAATTCACGGCGCGCCGAGTTTCAATTCTACAACAAAATTGAACAGTGAAGATCTGATATTTCACTGTCATTCAGGAATATTCCGATGAAGATATTCTCGCGAACATATTTTCTATGTAACACAGCGATCAAATACATAATTTACCGCTTGTACCTTGTACCTAAATAGTGGGATTTTATGCAAATTCGCGTGTTTATAGGCCGGTCTCAGGAAAACCGAAATTCAATAAAATTCTATTCCCGTCGTGAGTGATTTCGGTAACCAGAAGATCGAACTGCGCAGTAGTTCAGTTCTACTACATTTGTTGTTTTGTAATTTCTCGCAGGTGGTGACGCATTCAAGGATTATCATATTTTAACACTGAAACTGTCAGCACCGGTCAAATGACTCGTTTCGGATTCTTTATTTTACAATTATTGAAAGTATAAAGACGCTTACATCAGGAATGATTTAATAAATATCAGTAAAGTCGAAATAAATTCAATCTTGTCATTTTTATAAGCCAACATGTACCTGCTACTTTTAGTGTTGAATGAAACAAGTGATTTCAACATTTTGATAATGGGCAATTTAAGTTTCACGAATCAAATAAAATATTCCATACTATGGACTGCAAATAAACAAAAACTTCACAGATATATTAAAAATGAATTAACACATTTTACCTGTTATGTTTCTATTCAAATAGAAATTATTGCATATTTCTGAAATCATTATAATTTGAAATATATATAATTTGATTCTATTTTTGTTTTAGGTATGTGGTATACATTATAAATTTGCAAATAAACAAATTTCAAATATATGTTAAACATGAACTAATTCATTTATCTTCTTTATCTTTATCAATTTATTGAATACAAATTGTTGCCTATTTATGAAATTATTATACATCAATATGAACTGAACTAAATCAATATGAATTGTTCCATTCCATTTTCGTTGTAGTGTGTGTGTTAAGAAATGTTGAAATGTAATATGTATTTCAACGGACATGGCTTTCACGCCGATCCTAAAATAAGAGATTAAAAATACTTCGGACCGTAAAGAGTTAACTTTAGATCTGTCGATCATGCTCAATGTCTTCTTCGTATTACCTGAAACTTCAATTGATTATACGTTTTTTACATCATTCTTCATATTTCATAAGAGGATATATCGTGTTTGATAAAACATTGTAATTACGGTAACAAATACTGGTAACGAATCAATTGAATTATTTGTTATTATTTATTTAAAATTTTCGACTAAAAGTCTGATTTGTATATGTTAAATAAATCTACGGGAAAATCTTTCCATAAATAGACATAAGAAATCAAAGTTAGTACTTTTTTAGCGTGATACGTAATTTTAATTTAATTACTGGTATTTACATGACGCTATGGATTCTGTGTGGCTAAGAAATATTTTTCTTGTGGTACTACTTCATTAAAAATCACAGTACCTCAAAAATCGAATGATAAATCATATTCTGTAGTTCTACCGTAATTCTTAAATTGTTATATACGAAATGTCGGATTTTCAGCAGTGTAACAAATATAATTTTTTTTCTAAATAAAAGTTGAATTTTTTAGTCGTTCATGTTCTTCATTAACGAGATGACCATCTCCATTTTTTTCTATCATCGACGAGCAGTGCGTTCATTTACTAGCACATTTTGTCAATATGTTCGTTTTCCTGTAAAAAGAATACACGACAATCACGATTGTCGGCCAACATATAACGATAACATAATGTTCTTCCAAAAATCGCTTCGCCTTTCGAGATGTGTGTTTGGGATCGTTATCTGCTTGAAATATCCAACGTTCCGGCGTATTTTCTTGAGCAAACGGAATTAAATGTTCATTCCGGATGTCAAGATATTGATATTGCAAATTGGATCAGAACCGTTTATACAGGGTGTCCCAAAATTCCTTCAACAGCCGGAAATGGGAGGTTCCTGAGATCATTTGAAGCAACATTTTCCTTTGCAAAAATATTATCCGCGGCTTTGTTTAGGAGTTATTAACGAAAAACACTGACCAATCAGAGCGCGACCTAGACGCGAGTTGTCTATTGGCCGACTGTGTCAACTGGCGTCTAGATCGCGCTCTGATTGGTCCGTGTTTTTCGTTAATAACTCCTAAACAAAGCCGCGGATAATATTTTTGCAAAGAAAAACGTTGCTTCAAATGATCTCAGGAACCTCCCATTTCCGGCTGTTGAAGGAATTTTGGGACACCCTGTAGTCGTACCGGCCCAAACCATTACAGAACCTCTTCACCTACTCGCCGTCTTACGTAACATCTTCCATCTGATCCGAAGGAATCGAATTTGGATTCATCAGGGAAGATGACTTTCGCCCATTGTTGCCTTGTCCAGAGAAGATGCTCTTTAGCAACTATATCACGTTACATAATTGCGGACCAATTTCCCTATTTATATGTTCGCCACTGCACAGGGCCGGATTAAGCCCCGTAGCAGGAGTAGCAAATGCTACGGGCCCCGCGCTTTTGAGGGCCCCGCTCCATACAAAAAGGGGCCCTGCACATGGGCATTTTATCGGAGAGGCGCCGAAACCTTAACGATATTTTTGCTAAAAAAGAAAAAAGGTCATTCATACAAGCGGCCCTGATACAAAGCCTAGGGCCTCGTGATAAAATTTGCTACAGGCCCCGCGCTGGCTTAATCCGGCACTGCCACTGCATGCGAGTAATGAAAAGTTAATAATTTTAATATTGTCGGTAAGGAGGTCATTTACCTTATCGCGACTCGCGGTCGATTTCGCGCGAGTTCCGTCACCGTCGCGTCGTCGCCGGTTTCCGAACTCGAAAAGAGTCGACGAAAGATGCCAGAAGAAAGCGGGAGAAAGAGCCGGAGAGGCGAGGTGACTTTTGAACGAATTCCGCTCACTCGGTTCGCGGCTGCTACGCATATTGTTCTATTTATGTAACCATTGTTCATCCATCGTTTAGGATAAATTTAGATGGCCGACAGAGAGGGCCGGTCTCTCGCTCTCGGAATGCCGGGTCGACTTCTTAAACGTTTCTTCTCCCGGCTTCGATTCCTCACTCTTTCTAGCTGCCACCCTCTCCTCGCGCCCCCGGATCCTCTCTCTGCTTGCGTGCTATTAATGATACCGATTAATTTAGAACTATTGGGTTTCCCAATTAGCCAATCGGAGGCTGCGATATGCGAGGCTGCTCTGCCTTTCCGCAGCTTTCTTCTGCCCCAACCCGGCCAAACATGGACAGAATTTCAAGGAAAACATCCCTCTTCCATTGGATCACGTCTGAGCCGGTTTTTTCTGGGATCCCAGGGCTCCCAACGATCGACGATCGGGATTTTCGATTTTTCAAATCCTGAGATTATAAAAATATGGGAACGATTGCATACATTCTCGTCGAATTGTACACATGTATTCAGGTAAAAATATTTATTTTGACGTGTTTTAGTCTCATCGAGGGAAAAATACCGCGGTAATAGGTACGTTTACCCTATTTGAGGATTTTCTTGGGGCCCGAGAGAACGCGTCTACCCCGTCGAAGGTTTCGCAGCACGGCGAGACGCGGCGGGTTCCTCGGCTCCGATGATCGCATAAATCTACGCCGCGACGATAGAGCTTGCGACGAACGAGCGAGGAAGATAAAGGACGTATAAATACGTACCCGGGGCGTGTTGTGATATTAATACAATCACGGATCACTCCCGGGTTGGCCGGCAGCCGCGCGCAGACACTAGATTATCTGAATCGGGGTGAACGACTTTATATAGCATAGCGGTGAGTGTCTTTGCGGCTCCTTGGTTCTCGCTTTGTTGTCGGGATTCGGTTGTTCAGACAGTGAATCAAAGGGTCGCGAGCGAAAGAGGCTGGGAATGGAATGAGCGGAAGTATCCGGTCGAAGTTTTTGGAGGAGTGAGCGAGGAGTGGGCGAGGGGAGGGGTGAGGGTTGATGCTTTTAATTTCTTCGCATGTTTTTTGGACACGACGCGGTTCGAAGATTTGTGGCGCGTTCGTCGCTCCTGGCTTGTCCGTACTTTTCCCAAATTGGTCGCCCTTTTTCCGTCTCTCTGGCCTGTGCTTTCTCAATCAGGCAAGACCCCGGACCGCCTCGAAGAAGAATGTCCCCTTTGATTGAAACAACCGTGCCAACTGTACACATTTTTTCGTCGATACAGCCGTTTTAATATTGCTCCGCGACACCCCTCTGCCGCGCGTTGCGTCCACGTTGCGACTAAACGCTTCGGATAAATTAGGGTCCGCGAGATTTTGATAGATCTGCTTCTCGGGCATCTACAATGCATCCGAAAAGTGAACAGCAAGTTTCTGATTCTGATGATATTCAGCCTGCTGTAATTTCGTAAAAAATAATCGTTGATCGATAAATCTGGTCTCAATTTATAGCTTTGAGACTCTACTTCTGTCTGCCACCGTCCATTTTCATCTACGAGATTTTAACATAATGTACTGGGTAGAAAACTGGGGAGCAATTTTTCCATAGAGATGCCATGTACAAATGCAAACCTTTGTAACAATTTTAAAAATTTTGTTCCGTAAAGGAATCTGTCGTTTTGAAGATTGAAGTTTCCTTTTTGCAACGACTCAAAAAGAAGTCGATGAAAATTGAAAATTGTTTGATTTTGTAAAGCCCTCATGATGTACCCCCTATGCTGCTATAAATCTTTTATTCAAAGGTTAATATAATGACTAACATAAGAAAAATGTAGAGGAGGCTTCAATCTTGAAATCTATGGTGGATTGATTCCCAAGTAAAATTTTTCAACGATTTTGGCCAAAGGCTTCAACAGCAATTTCAACTGTGAACCAACAGTTCGCCCCATGCAACGTTAATACAATTTAAATTTATCATGTAAAAGAAGATTTCTAAGCTTCCTTTTGGTAATGTTAATAAAATCCTATTACTAGGCTTCCTTTAAGTACTATGTCAAAATGGAGGCCAGTGTGTACAATGTACATGATTCTTCTAATGCGAAAGCAAGTGAGGAAAAGAGGACCTCCGAGAAGAGGATCCAGCAAGAAGTTGCTATAGTGAAGCACGGTTCAAGAAGATAACTATAGTGATTTCGGTCTACGTCACTACATATAGTGACTAAAGGGTGAAACTGAAAGGTGACGTACAGTTAAAGAAGAGGAGCTAGCAGGAAGTTGCTATAGTGAAGCACGGTTCAAGAAGATGACTATAGTGACTTCAATCTAGTCACTACAGTGACTAAAGGGTGAAACTGAAAGGTGACGTACAGTTAAAGAAGAGGAGCTAGCAGGAAGTTGGTATAGTGAAGCACGGTTCAAGAAGATGACCCAGCAAGAAGTTGCTATAGCGACGCACGGTTCAAGAAGATAACTATAGTGATTTCGGTCTACGTCACTACATATAGTGACTAAAGGGTGAAACTGGAAGGGGAAGGCGCATCGTCCAAGAACAAGGCCCAGCGAGAACTCGCCATAGTGGCGTACGGTTCAAAAATGGGACCCAGCAAGAAGTTGCTATAGCGACGCACGGTTAAAAAAGATAACTATAGTGATTTCGGTCTACGTCACTACATATAGTGACTAAAAGTGACTAAAGGGTGAAACTGAAAGATGAAGGCGCATCGTCCAAGAACAGGGCCCAGCGAGAAGTCGCCATAGTGACATACAGTTCAAGAAGAGGACCCAGCAGGAAGTTGCTATAGTGACGAACGGCTCAAGAAAATGACTATAGTGGTTTCGGTGTAGCTCACTATAGTGACTAAAGAGTAAAACTGAAAAGTGAAGGCGCATCGTCCAAGAACAGGGCCCAGCGAGAAGTCGCTGTAGTGACGCACGGTTAACAAAGATAACTATAGTGATTTCGGTCTACGTCACTACATATAGTGACTAAAAGTGACTAAAGGGTGAAACTGAAAGATGAAGGCGCATCGTCCAAGAAGAGGACCCAGCGAGAAGTCGCCATAGTGACATACAGTTCAAGAAGAGGACCCAGCAGGAAGTTGCTATAGTGACGAACGGTTCAAGAAAATGACTATAGTGGTTTCGGTGTAGCTCACTATAGTGACTAAAGAGTAAAACTGAAAAGTGAAGGCGCATCGTCCAAGAACAGGGCCCAGCGAGAAGTCGCCATAGTGACATACAGTTCAAGAAGAGGACCCAGCAAGAAGTTGCTGTAGTGAAACACGGTTCAAGAAAATGACTATAGTGACTTCGGTCTGGCGTATAGCTAAAGGGCAAAACTGAAAGGTGAAAAGGCCCACACGTCAATGGGCGAGCGAGAAGGGGGATCTCGCAGCAAAAGAAGGCCCGCGGCACGTTCAGTTTTCCTGCCGGCACTTGACCTCGCGTTAGCCAGCTTAGCGTGAACAATGTGGACGATTAACGAATCAACGGAAGAGACGTTACCCGCGGAGTGTTCTAGTGCGCTTCGTGGAGCGGAAGTGATCTTCACTGGGCTCTCCCTCGCCTCAGCCAGGTTCCCGCCATCGAGTTTTGCCTCCTCTCTCCACCCCCTTGCAACAATCCCCCTCGGCAATCGGCGATCCGATCAACCGTAACCTCTCGAATCCACCGAGCCAGGCCACAAGTATCTCGCTGAAGACCGCTCCTTCGACTGCATCGACTGCCAATCATGCGTTTACTCAGATGGTCCTAATCCCTCGAGGACTCTTCTTCGGAATCGCTGTACTCCGGTAGGGAAATGTTCACCGGAGACGCTCGATGAAGAGGCCTCGCCACGCGGAATCTGCGTGTCCGGTCGTCACGTCGACGAATTAAGTCCTCTCCGGCGAGGACCATAACTGCCCTAGCTAAGATGGAGAAAATACATCGGTAGACTCCGGATTTTATGCACTCATAACAAAAATGAGTAGATGCAATTTTAAACAGTGAACAGACATCACTACGTTCACTACATTAAAATTATTAATGAAAAATATTGATGTGCAATTGATGCACAAATTTTTTATTTCGCACAAAAATCCACAATCTACTTATGACTTAATTTACTAAGAAATAGTATTGTAGCATAAATATATAAAATGTAATAATTAGACTGCGGATTTTATGCATTTAAGACAAAGAGGGGTACGTATAATTTAAAACAGTGGACATATTGAAAATATTTAGGGCCACCAGTGTATTAGTTTCACCTTAATAAGATAATTAAAAGAAGAAAAAAACTTTTCATTTGGCTCTTGTATCTTGCAATCAATGCAAACATTTTTTATTTTGCATAAAGATCCGCGGCAGGGTTACCATACAGGGTGTCCCAAAACTCCTTCAAGTCCGGGAAATGGGAGGTAGGTTCCTTACGTCATTTGAAGCGACATTTTCCTTTGCAAAAATGACCGCAGCGGCTTTGTTTAGGAGTTATTAGCGAAAAACACAGACCAATCTCACCAATCAGAGCGCGACCTAGACGAGAGCTGGCACTGTCGGCCCGGCGCGCCAACTGTCTATTGGCCGACTGTGCCAAGTCGCGCTCTCATTGGTCCGTCTTTTTCGTTAATAACTCCTAAACAAAGCCGCGGGGGTAATTTTTGCAAAGGAAAATGTCGCTTCAAATGACGTAAGGAACCTCCCATTTCCCGGACTTGAAGGAGTTTTGGGACACCCTGTATATTTTGCGGGTATCGGGCAACCGAGATACCCGATACCCGCAAAATATGGTAACCCTGATCCGCAGTCTAGTAATAATATATAATGCAATGTATAAAATATAACAATACACAATGTGTATAATGTAATGTATAAAATGTAATAATATATATAATGCAATGCATGAAATCTATATAAAAAATAAAATGTTTTTGGCTGTAATATTCTTGTTCGGGGAAACAATGTAAGCAGATCAATTGTCGCGCCTATCGCCGAACACATGGGAACCATTCGCGACAAAACCTTGGCGAAGTATCACACAGAGGCGTAAATTTCAGCCATAAAGGTATCGGTAACGTGACTGGTGGTCTCACTTCCATTCCTATTCAATTTGGTAGCACATTGAGGCATGCCACTCAAATTACACGCAGAGCCATACAGCCACGAATGTATTAACCGGTGTTATTGAGTCGCGGAACCATTGAACAAGTGCGACGAAGCCTATCGTGTCATGATACTCGTGCTTCCGGTCCCGGTGACCCTGAAACCTCTCTCTGTGTCCACTTGAGCAGATATCGCTTTCGCAACGCATCAGAAGTTCATAATATTTTACTAATGAGAACCGCGTGTGCTTAATGCGGCAATTGTTGTTATTATGATGCTAATGCGCCACGATATGCATCGATATTGTAGCGGTTCAGCTATTGTCCTCGGGTGTAGTATCGTCCTTGTTCTGCAGCTCTGCCGCCACTGAAATAACTGCGGATTTCCAGCATTCATGGGAGGAATGAATAGGCGAAACAGTATAGTCGTATAGTATATGGCCATTAGAGGAATCGAGAATATTCACGTATTCTTTTCTACTTATTAAAATTATTAAAAGAGAAAATACACTTTTATTTAGCTTCTGCTCGTTAGAACCAACTTAGACAGCTCGTAACACTCGCCCTTTTCAAGGATTTATAATTTGGGACACCCTATACGTATAATAAATTTTTATGCAAACTTTCTCCGAGTTGGTTCTAAGGAGTATGAGAGAAATATCTTCTTTGAATAATTTGAATCAGACAAAAATAGTATAAATTCTTCTGATGTTTCGACCATTTTGTGTTTCACCATATTTGTCATAAATAGACAGCGGATCTTTATGCATTTATAGAAAAATTGAGTAGATGAAATTCGAAACTGTTAGAAAATTTTAAGAATTGAAGATCTCCATATATGATTTCTCCTCTATTAAAATCATTAAGGGAAGAAATAACATTCAATTTATTTTCCATTTCATGCAATCGATTCAGACAATTTTTATTTTGCATGGAGAGAGATCCGCAGTCTAACATATCGTTTATTCATAAAAAAGTGACATAAGTGAAAGAAGGAAATTATACAGGAGAGCTTAGAATTGCCAAGTTTTTTTATTGCATATCGCCAACTTAGAAATGTAAAATAATTTGTTGTTATTTAGATACTGGGTTAATCGTCATGTACATACATTAGTTACAATGTACAACACTTTATATGTATATTTATTATTATACTTTTTTTAGAAATATATTTTGAGTTATGTCACTTTACGGTTTAGTAATCATTAATGAATAGGTGAGCTGTTTCTCTTGTTGTTATGACAGGAATACGAACTTTTTCGGAGACTCAATACGCTCGTTACGTCAACCGAATATGTCGGATCATCCATGACCGACACCTGGAGGAACGATTCCCTTTCAAGAACGCCGGACAAGGAATATGCGCGGTCATCATCGGTTCCTCGGCTAACCTTTGATTCTCCCGGTTGGAATTTTTTCCCCCGAAAGCCGAGACGCTTCTTCGTCACTTTGGAATCAATTAGACACATGGTGCTTGTCATAAATTCCGACACCAGTCCGACTATTCTACCATAGTTACTGGGAATGAGTTCATATCCGAGATTGGAAGAGTTATGGAACTTTTTAATTGGTTTTACTTAAAGCAAGATCTTTTTAAAACAACGTCTTTGGACGTCTTTCAACGCAGACGTTCATGGAGCTAAAAATTTTCATTCAGTAGGGACATATTCCGTTCGCCAATATTAACGAAGTTCTGAATCATTGACACAGATACTGAATAATATTCTACGAATAGTATGGTAACGATGTTAAATCGTTATTATTGCTATTTATACAAGGTGTCCCAGAAATGTATTTCGTTGACAAGGGTGATTCCTAAAGCTATTTGAAATAACTTATTCCTTTACGAAAATGTTCTCCGCGACTTTGCTAAGGAGTTATTAACGAAGAACGTGGACCAATCAGAGCGCGGCTATCACAGGCGGATTCCCACAAAAAGTTATTTCAAATGACATTCGAAAATACAATATTTTCGGGACACCCTGTATAGATAGTTCGCAGTTCAAAGATTCTTTGTATTTTTCTTACGAAACCATCTTTAATATGTAAATATTCTGAAACAAATAGTCGCCATACACTTCTTAAAAAAGTTGCTAAGTTAAATTTTCTTTGTTGCGCAAATTCTTTTACTCAATTATAAAAGTAAACTATGCAAGATTAGAAGTTGATGTTGCATAATTTTCAAAAATTTTGGAAGCTATAAATATACAATGTTCTTATCGGAGTTATACTCCATATACTTACATATAATATTATGCTTAATTATTTTTATTAAATATTTTAATTATATTAAATACACTAATTATTTATAGTAATAACAATACATATATTATATCATATTTAAATAAAGCAACTGGTTTTTATAACGTCTGAAAACTCCTGCTCTAACGAATCACGTCAACTAAATAAACAATTCCAACATTCGGTCAGCTAAATGAATAATCTTAATCATAAAATGTTGGTTCTTCAATTTCCTGCCCGTCTCCTTCGAATTTGCAATTATCTTCGCTTTGCGACGGCAGTGGACACAGCGCTGTCGTTTGCAATTAAATCAATTGGAAAAAGAAGTCTACCAAGCTCGTTCTGCGTCTAAAGCTAATAGTGAAAGACCAGGCAGAAACAGCCCCTAATTGATTACAAAAGAAGCTTAACAAATGACGATCTATTATCGTGGAAATGATACACGCTTGTTATATCGAGAATAGAAGGCTTTTAAAAAACCAGTCTCTATATCGTTCTAAAACATAAATATCAAAAACTTCTACAAAAATTCGTGCTCATAGATTTTTTATAAAAATTAGAATTATGGAGGCATTACAACAAATTATACATATATGTATAGCTATTTTAAAATTTCTAATTTCACCTTTCCTTGGGTATTGTACTCTTCAAAATTAACAAATTTTGAAAAGAAATTTGTTGCAATACTGCAGTTTATTATACACACAATAATGTTGGATGACATTCAGTATGTTTTTAGAACAGTAGAAATCGTTTCTGAATATTTCAAACTTAGAGAAATGGTTAATATATCGTCACAAAAATTCGTTATCAATATCTCACATATATCTATAATATTATATTATAATTAATCAATTCAAAATCAATTTTTATTTAATCTCCAAGTTCCCAAATTCATTTTTGGGAACTTCCAAAGATAAGTTTCAAGTCAACACCCCTATCACAAGGGTAGTTATAGAGTTTAATGAATTATTTCTTCTGTCCTATCCAACAAAAAATAAAGAAAACACGTATGAACATTTTACCTACCAGCACATTAAAATTTGGAAATTTCTGAGTTAGATTTACTCCGTTGTGATCCGAAGATGAATCGTGCGAAACGCAAGGTGTTGCGAGTTCCCATCGGTTTGTGAAATAGTTAGAAAAAGAGGAAGGAAGCCGGATGAAGAAGTGCTTTCAGAGAAAAAAGAAACTCAAATCCAGCCCGACAACGTAATCGATACGTCTCCAATGTTTTCTCGCGATCGAAGCTGTTCAATGGCTTGCAGAATAACTGAATCGCCCTGCAGTTTTAATCAATGAAAATTGTTTAAAAATCGAAGGCTGCAATTTGACACAGTGCAAAGATTGAAAGAATTGGACGGCATCTGTTTTTAAGTGGCACCTAATGTTATAACTGCGGATCTTTATGCAGAATAAAAATACTCTGCATCAATCGTGGGAAGCAATAGACAAATAAAAATTCATTTCACCCCTTAATAGTCTTTTTACGTTGAAAACAACGCAACAATATTCTCAGAATTTTTATATTATCCACTGTTTTTTATTTCACCCAGTTAGTTTCTTCATAAATGCAGAAAATTTTTATTCTCGCAAAGATCCGCAGCCTAATTATCCTTATAATTAGACACTTAACAATGACCTGCGGATGCAATGCATTTATGACAAAAATGGGCGCGTACGAGTTCAAGCAGTGGACATGACAAAAATATTTAAAGACATGAATAAAATTTTTATTTGGTTCCCGTGTCCTGCGATCAATGCGAAGATTTGTTCTTTTGCAGAAAGATCCGCAGGATTGATGACGGCCTCGAAGATCGATACCGAATCTCAATAATTTGGCTGCAAAATAAAAGAAAATGACCACCTAAAAATTTGAATGGCGCCGCGAAATCGTGCGTCTGTCGCCGAAGGGTTAAATAAATGTCTATTTACAGAAAATGAGTAATCAGTCTACAGGTTGTTATCGATTCGACCGGCCGGTGTTCGAAAACCGCTGGTGGCGGCGGGGGGGGGGGAGGAGGGGAGGGGCGTCGGGCATAAAATTTCTGGCAGCATCGTGTCGCGCAATTAAAAACAACTTCATTAGCCGGTATTTAACAATCGGCGAAAAGCATGTGCAATATCGGGCACTCGAATGAAACAGAAAATGCCCTCCGCATTCCCCCGATGCCCGCCTCCCAAAATTAATCCCCGGCTTTCTTCCACCTTGTCGAATAAAGGGCAAAAGCGAGCTTGAGCCCCATCAATAATGGCCGGCCGGTTAATTTGCATCGCTGGATGGCTGCTCCTGTATGCAATGGAACAAAGCTATAATTATTAGTGCGCGTCGTCTGTGCACTTACCGTGGTCATTTATTAAGGGGCCCGCCGGTACCCCCCTCCCCGGCTCTAGGAAGTCGCCGACGCCTATGACACACGCCTCTCGCGGACTTTCCGCCGAGATTATGAAGTGCCGGCGAAGATGAAATTCCTTTGTTCTAATCCGCGTCCGCTGCCGGTTAATTTGTCTGGTGCAGGTGCGTATATATAGACCGGGGCCGGGGCCACGCGAGTTCACCATTCGATGAGGATGAACTCATCGGGACGCCATAACCGATTGGAACATCCGACGCGTGTAATCGATCCACCTGGACGTCGCGTCACTAATCGACAGCTTTGTCGTCTTAAAATATGCAGAAATATGCAAATAACTTATATGTACAGGGTGTGTAAAAAGTAATGGTCATGCGTCCTAGGGGTGAATCTACACCTCTGGATTGACGGACATTTGTAAGAGAAACTTGCCCCAAAATTGTTTAACAGAGATAATTGTTGGTGAAGTTGTTTTTTACATCAACACCTTCTACTCATCCAGAAGAGAAAAGGTTTGAAAGGAGCCACATGTCGCGAACAAATAGTTATTGAGATATAAGCTGTTGAAGTTCTTGCAAAATTTGTTTGTGTAGAATTATACGTATAGACAAAAGAATACCACACAACCGAGTTGGTGAGACAGAACATGATCGTGTGCCTTAAGCTAAACGAAATTTAAAGGGACATTCGTCGCTAGGCCCGTACCAAGTGATCGGCTCCCTGCCCATTTGAATCGTAAAGAAGTTGGAAAATGTGAAGGAATATCATATAATCATATATCAAGGGGTGGGATCAAGTACCTCGTAAACAGGTTCGAAATTTGATTGATTGAATTCGAACTCTCTATAAATCTATAAGTACTTCGAAAAACAGAAATAGTACTCTTAAGTATACTCGAACCTATGCGAAACAGTTTCGAACCTTTTACAAGTACTTTGGTAAACGGAAATGATACTTGCAAGTATATTAGAATCTTGATCGAACAGATTCGAAACTTTCGTGAATATCGTACCGGAAATTCTCTAATTTTTCTAATCATTATTTTGTTTACCTTTAAAATCAATTATGTCTCTAATGCATAATTTCATTCGACATGTATAACTATAATTTCATAATCTATAAAATTAAAATTAAATATATATATATATATATGTATATTAGTTTTTACTGGCATATTGTTTTATTTCCTACCACTACAAGCGTACGTAGCACTTTGTCACGTGAAAATACCAGTTTTGCAACGAACAACTGTGTAATTCATTACGTTTTCTGAATTCAGTACACACGTTTCTCAATTTAAACGAAATATTCGTTCCATGTTGTTTTTTTACTGCGTTGGAAATCGCGCAAATGGAATTTCCAGTACAGAAAAAAAACACGCAAGAGGAAGCTCGCGTGTGTTATTGAAATATTTATTTTACAGATGTGTAAAAATAAAACAGTGACGAATATTTATAAAATCCAATTAAAATTGTAGTCGTACCCGGTTAAACAGTGGCATACTCTAACTAATGATTGATTGCGTTAATTATCAGTTATACATATACATGCATACTGTAATGCATAAAATCTGTCACGAAAAACCAATTTGCTTTTTACAAAATCAAGTTCTGCCTCGAGATCTAATCTATTTTTAGTCGATTTTCGTTATTAAGGGAAGAAATATGTAACACCTGCAGCTTATGATTAATACAAACAATTTTCATTGTGCATAAAAATCCACAGTCTAATAACAAATACATAATATTGTATAATAAATGTTATTTTCCAGGTAACACACCTATTTGCTTGAAGGTATTGGCAGTTAAAAATTGTAGGAAAATGAAATTCAGCTTCTAAATTAGTATAGTTCAATACGTTCATCGGTTCTGAGTTTTCCCAAAAAACTGGAAACTTGCGAAAGAATGCTACCGACTGCCATCTCTCGGCGAGCCATTGGACTGCCTCCGCGTTTTTACGCGTTTCCATAAAAAGGCGGGTTTCGCTGGACGTCAGATTCCTCTTGCTACTGTTATTTTGAAAAATATTTCTTGACTAGTTGCTTGGAATGCATTTTTGAATATTGTTAGAGAGTTACAAAGACACACGTCTTCACGACGCCTATGAATTTTTATAATACATAGTTCGTCTATTTTTTCGATAACTTCAAATGTTAGAGTGATGCACATTTCGTGTTTTAAATTACATCTTAATGTTAACATAGTATTTATTCGATATTAATTATATTATTCGATAAAGGATTGAAGTATTAGAAACACGATTAAATTATTGCTTCATGAAAAAGTATATTTATTCCTCAGTTAATAAAATGTTAGAAAAGTTTGGGTTCTTCTGATATGCGATAATTGTAAATGGATTTCTAATATTTGCGACCAGTCACGTTAAAAATAAATAATCCAAATACTCTCAGTTTATTCTGACCTAATTTTGAGGACCAAGGACAACTCAAGGTCGTCCCACTCGTCATCATCTTTTCATTGACTACAACAGAAACAGACTACTATGACAAAAAACACAATATTAACTTGATCTTTCATAACTAGACTGCGGATCTTTATGCAAAATAAAAATTGTCTGCATCGACTGCAACAAATAGAAACTAAATTCAATGTCATTTCCTCCTTGAATGATTTTGATACAGGAAAAATGATATATTGACATCTTCAGTTTTTTAAATTTTACAACAATTTTGAATTTCATCTACTCAATTATTCATAACAGTTGAGAGAGAGAGAGAGAATCATAAGAAAATAAAATAATAATATTGTTTAAAAACTATAAATGCACAGTTATTTAAAAAAGCAGTTCTCTTTGTGATATTTCGTGCAACATAATTCCAATGACATATGTCTGATGTTTTTTGTTAACTAAGAAGTACATTCTGAAACGATGGTCTGCAACAAAGCTCGGATATCAAAGAATTTATGGTTCAGAAGACGATTTTGAACAAATGGACAAAATTGGGTATGAATATTCAGGAAAAGATTACGATAGTTCCACACACGTTATCTTTCCTCGCTAAACGAGTGTACCAAAGCAAAGTTGAAAGCGAGATTCCAACGACGACAGAGGTAACAAGTGTCCAGCAGTCTTCTAAAGAGAAGTCTTCGAGAAGTCCTTTTCCGTACTATCTTAGAACTGACTCCCAAGAGGAACCGGTACCGTAGGTAGACCAGATTTATGTGCAAAACTCCGCACGGCGTCCCCTTCGTCCAAGCTGACGGGGATGCAAGAAACGATCCCCTAGGAATCGAGGATAAACTTGCTTTTAACGATCAACGGATCTGCATAGCAGCTAGGACTAGCATTCTGTGTTGAACATTTTGGCAGCCTTCTCAGAAATTCAGGGAACGTTGCAAAATGCTCAGTTGGAATACCACTTCTGACGCAACGCTGTCAACTACGAGTACCAACACTGGCAAATACAGTAACGACGAGAGATTTATTATTTTTGATTATCGCTTTACGAAACGGCGACACTTTTCTGGTTAAAATGAGTCCAAACACGGTGCAATTTGGATTATGTTTAACTGCTTAATTGACGATTAAGTAGAATCTCGATTATCCGAACCGATGTTTTCCGATTTCTACAGTCTACACTCGTTTCACGTGTGTAAACAGTCTAAAGCGATTTATATACAAGACGATTTCCAAATTGAAATCAAATTGGAAAGTATCTCTTTCGATATTTATTTAAACTGGGAGAAACTCCTGTCACTGTCACTTCTCGTTTTTCTGGCAAAACGGCGGCCAGCAATTTCCGGGCATTAAATATTCCACGCGACAGTGTTACATTCTGTAATATTCAACTCGTACACCTACTCTGCGATGCGCCTTCTGTTTTATTTCAATTCTTTCTGCTTCGATTTACATGACTTTCTCTCTTTATGCTTGTTAGATGATATCTCCGCTGCTTTTCTCGCGGCTGAATACTTGATTGAACGCGACGGAAAAAATATCATGACATTGGTCTGCGGAACATCTCAGGAATTGTTAATCTTTTTCACATTGTACTTTCATACTCTCTTATACAAAACATTTAGAAGGAATAATCTTAAAAGGACTCGAAATAACTACTATTTGATTAAAAACAGGCAGTTCATATGTATTTTTCGGGTGCATCATTATATGTATTGTCCTGCAATGTTTAACTCATTTTGTATTCCGGACATTCCGGAAATTGCTGAAGAAGAATTAGCATTGGAAATATAATTATCACAAATTTAGTAGGGTAACTGCACCAGTGAATGAACATTTAAGAAATTGTTCAGGAAGATATTTTATTTTTTAAAAAATATGTGAATTAAAGGAATCTTCATTTGTCAAAAATAAATTAACACAAATAAAATGAAACTATTATTATTTTTCTTTATTAAACGTTAAATAAAAAATATAAAAAATACCAGTTAATGAACACTACATTCTTAGTCTCAGGCTTCAAATTTGTTGAAATATACATAAGCGTTCATTTACTGGTGCCCGTTTATTCACTGGTGCAGTTACCCTACGTTGAAAAATGTCGATATGTGGTCTCTTTAATTTTGACCACGAAAAATCAGTTACCAGATCATATGTGCATAGTATTATTATTATTATTATTATTATTATTATTATTATTATAGACAGACCGAAGTCCTCTTACATAAATGTTTACAATAGAAAAGGATAAAGGACTACGCGTATAATAACAAAGAATAACAAAGAAGGGACATACACAGAAACTAATGGTACAAACGATATGGTATTATCCTATAAACCTGCGTAATTGTTTTTTAAAATTGTGCAAAGACTCAGTAAAGAAATCAATACTATTATAGAGAGTGCTAGAGTCTGCTATAATGCGATTTGTTGGATTAATCAATCCATAGTATTGAATTCAACATTTTAAATTTTCGATGCCAAATTCGTTATCAGTGACCTCAAAAACATCTGATTACCAACTTTTAGTAAGTTTTAATGACATTCTGACGTTTGGCCAGTAAAATCGGGTTCTCGGACCACTGTGTAGCGTCTCACTTCCGCACAATGGGCCCGATTGAAGAAGCATGCGACTCGTTTGAATAACTCTCAAACCACTAAAGATATTGCAATGAAATTTGAACTGAATATTTAGAAAAAGAATTCCTTCTCAATGATTTGTAACTGAATATATTTCACATTCGTTTAACCGTTTTCAATCAACAGCAATTGAAAAAATATGAAAACGTGAAAGCTGATTTTCCCCAAAATGTCGCGTGCTTCTTCAATCGGGCCCCAGTGTGTTCCGGCGCAAAGTGAGCGACGCGTCGCTGCGGAATTGCCCTAAACGCGGCCGAACTATGGGATTAATAGCTCGTTCTTTTGAGCGCGAACGTGACAATTCGAGGTGCACTCGAAAGCATAGATCGACTGGAGCCCCGGGCCGCCTTTCCAGGCAAACCAATGTCTCCATCGGCCACTTGGCGATTCCGCGCGCGGATCTTAGACGCGTGACCTGGACGGTTCCCACGCAGGACACGGAACACCATCACAACCGACTGACGTATCACATACATACGTGATCATGTTCCAGTGCATCGCGCGCCCCTCGGAAATTACAATTAGATGGCTCGACGAGCAAGCAACCACCATCTGTGTTTGGCTAATCATTAGAAACCAGATTCTGATACTTATCCAGATACACGAAAGTATTCGAACGTTCGCGTCGCTGACTCCGACGAATGCAAATCGCCTCGCACATGTCTTGGAAATGTAATATGCATGCATCTTCAAGGTATTATAATCGTGCATGAGAAAACCGGTACACACAATGTCTGTTGACCCCCATACACTCGGAAATGGTTACATGGGAAATCGTCCGGAGGCAAGTTATGGTTTATTTGCAACCTTTTATTGGAAAAATATTTCCTTATATCGATCGTTCGATCACTATTGGAAATATTTATCGTGGATGGCGAAACACTCACACAAATGAAAATTTTTATGCGTCAATGTCAAGACAGTTTGGAATGGAATCTGTGAAGGTTCTCTCTAAAAAAAATTTTATGATCGAACCAGTGCGCCGATAGCATTAATATATCTTTTATTGGAATAGGGAAATCTACCTATTATTGGCAATGAGATTAAAATACGTAAAAATAAATATTTTGCCGTGAATAAATTTCTACAATTCAATGAGAATGTATTCTCGTTGGCGTGGCAAACTAAATTGTCAATCCTTCTCATATTTTCATAATCTCAGGATTTGAAAAAACATTTTTCATAAAAGGTAAAAATATGGCCATTTTTCTTCTATCGCGATCACCAAAGCGCTGTCGTTCACATGATTGTGCATTCTTTAAATTGCATAGGGGAAAGGTTTATTGAAGTTTGTCATAGTTGATTTTTAAAATTGATTTAGATTAAAAAATACGGATTACAATGTAGAAGTCATAAATTCCTCGATTTTTATTGTTGTATACTTGAATAAAGAAATCTATTGAATCAACTCTTATTAAGGATCTTTATAATTGAAATAATTGCACAATAAAAAATATGAAACCCGTCATTCCTGCAAAAATTGATTTGAGATTGTCATTGAATAAGGATGAATCACTGTTACGTAAAATAGCGATTGATCTTTGAGTACTTGTAATCGTTCACTCAGGATGTGAATTGTCCTACGACCGATACGTGACCGTAAAATGTTTTGTTTTCTATCTCCAGGAAAAACGTCGACCAATTCTCCTATTTCCATCGTTGATCGCGTGACACAGATCGTGCAAAAATTGAACGATCAGTTCTCCAGTGACCTTCAAACAGCGCCACACGACATTCAAAAAGTTCGCAACGCGTATACAAGTCGTTGAAAAAGATACTCTCTTAACCTCTTAACTGGGCCAGGTCTCAATCATGAACTGTTACGAGAAGACGAGTAATAAAAATTAGGTATAATTAGAATGAATCAATAGTATTGTCAGTGTAGGTTGACAATAATATTGAAGCTCCCGAATTAACAATGAATTAATTAATTAACGTATAAGTGTAAGTACGTATAAGTCTGAATAAAATCAATCTTGTCGTTTTTATAAGGGAATATGTACCCAGTTACTTTTAAGGCTCGGTAGATTTAGTGTTAATGGCCCACACTATCAAACTTAAACTATTATTAGATGAAGGCCGTCAAATACAAAACATTTTATAACTTCATATCTAGACTGTGGATTTTTATGCATAATAAAAAATGTTTGCATTGATTGCAGGACACAGGATTCAAATAAACATTGTATTCTTCTTTTAATTATCCTATTAAGCTGAAACGAATACATTCATGGCCTTTATAATGTCAATTTATAGAAAGGTTAAACAGGTAGATAAAAATAGTGTAGCATAGAATAAACATAGCACAATGTTGATCGTCGAAAAAGCAATTGTTTGTTTCGAGTACATAGTTACAATTTTTGGAAAATCTTTTTCGCATATCATTTCGCAAACCAATGCTTCTAATTGATTATAAAAAATCAGGTCGTTTGGTACAATTATAAAAAAGTTATTCTGTTTTAAAGAGAGTTCGAATACTTTCGTGGCTCGCCGTATATAAAATTTACAAGTGATTGTTTCGAAGAAGGCTTTCAATTTAAAAGGGAACATCACATTTTCGGCAATGTGAACGTGTTGAATTTCGTATTATTCGTTACTCATTCATGCTTTCGTCATCGATTCTTCTGCGAGTTATTCCTTGTAGGGTTTACTACTCGAGTCACGTTCTCAAGGTGAAATAGAATACTTAAAAATAGATGGGGGAATTGATATGGGAAAATACGAGTTGAACTCGATTTTTCGACCTGTGCAATGATTCAAAGCAGAGACAAACGTTCCTTTCGTGTTTCTCTCTGTTCCAACTTCTGTCTTTCTAAAACGTTTGTTCAAACATTTCTTAAAAATAGTTGATCTCTTCCTTTCGTACTTCATAAGATTTTCTTTGCGGTTATGGTAATATAAACTTTTAAGTGTCCAGTAGCCTTTATATTATTAATATTATGTATTATGTAGAAGAAAAATTTGTTGACTCAATATCAAATATGCATAATATTTCTTTGTTTAAGATCCTTTACACAGAGAGTTCCTCTGTGTAGAAGATGTGTAGTCTTCATAGTAAAAGATAAAGTAAGGACCATTTTAGGATTTCGATTTTTTCATCTATGTTATGTTAAATAGACCCTTATATTTAACAAATGTCCTTACAGAATATTTTTACCATAACAATTAAACCATGCACTGTATTTAATCGCTTCTAATTCCACGAATTCTGTGAATAAAATTTATCATTTAATTTCCAGCTGTTCTAAGGTAAAAAGTTGTAAATGTTTATTTGAAATCTATCTATTTATATTCCACGCATCCAATTTCTTCATAAATGCATCGAGATCCGCAGTCTAATTGCTGGACAGATCTCCTCATTAGAGCGTCACACCACCTTGAAGACGAAGCTAAATAATTTGCAGATAAAGTTAAATAAAAAAATCTCTGTTCCTTATACAGTTAACATTGAAACAATTTACACAAAGATACTATCGTTCTCGACAACGTGTCTCCATTGTTCCTCGATCGGTTGTCCTGTTGAAGAAGAGTCGTCGAGTTCTGCCGCGCACACGGAAACCGCGGGACTTTCCAAAAAATTTGGAACATCCTTTCAGGATCGATCGTACATATTGAAAGCATCGGAACACCTGAATCATATTTATATCTGATTTGAATGACAATGGCCGCAGGAGGACCACGAAAGTATTGTTATGCGGCAACATGACGGGCCGGTGGCATTCCGTCATGCTCGCGTTTCCCAGATCGAAATAATGCTATGCGGACATTATAATCGTAAATATGGGGCCCCGGCCCCGTTAGGAATCCGCCTGGCACCCACCTATTTCAAAAGAGAATCATAATTTATTATTACAGCGGCCGCGGATGGAATAACAATCGCACGGAGTACGGGTGAGCAACTCTTCCGAGAACCAGGTCGAGTTTCGATCGATCTTTGAATACATACGCGAGCCTCGATCCTGATCCGCGCACGTTTTCCTTTATTTTCTCCTGTTCCCGACTTTTATTTACGGTCCCGCGCGACGGTAGAAATTTTGAATGTCCCACCGCGACGGCGGTTTTAACGATCGACGCGCTCCTCGAATCAAAACGCCGACCGATTTCGACCTCTTGCATCGATGACGCGTGCTTCCGTGAAGTGTGGCGCGATCCCGTATTTTGCGCAACAGAGGTCTCAGCCCGCAACGCGTAGCACAGTGTTCTGGGAGATCACTCCTTATCTTTATGGAAAATAAAAATTGAATGGGTGTCTGCGAGAAGGGCCTATGTCAGGTTTCCCAAATTTTATAGGAGCGTAATGAGGAACTCGTTTTGATTTAACATTTGATGAAGCAAACCGTAAAAAAAGTCTTTCGGTCTTCAGTCTTTATCCAATGGAAGAATGGCCTTCGTCATTTTCAGCTGGTTTTTTATCATTGCAATTTACTTTCGAGTTCGAAATTGCGCTCCTATAAAATTTAAAAAACATGACGTAGGCGCTTCTCCCAGACACCCATTCGATGGTCGATTGTGAGAAGTCCTAGAAAAAAGTTTCGTTTTTAATCCTGTTAAAAAGCGGAACAATAACAATAGTTTTAAATTGTTAGAATGTCTTCCCAGTTTCGTCTTTGGTATATGCCACATTCATCAGATTACTTGGCGACACTGATTACCAGACTGCGGATCTTTATGCATTTGTACGAAAATTGAGTAGACGAAATTGAACATTGTGGGGCAATTTGAAAAATTGAAGATGGCAATATATGGTTTCTCCTGTATGAAAATCATTGAGGGAAGAAATAACATTCAATTTAGTTTCTATTTCTTGCAATCGATGCAGACAATTTTTATTTTTCATAAATTATTTTTACTCTAGATTTAGCAGAAAAAGATGCGTTAAAATCGACGATCCCACCACTGTCACCTCTCCTCGTTAATGATTCGATCACGCAGCACTAAACACGAATCCACTTATTTCGTGAAAAGTGAGAAAAGGCTGCAGGCCTTATGTATTTTTCCATTAAAAGAAAGGAAAATAATAATAACGTAAAATAATGGATCGATCTTTTTTTCCCAAGCAACTGGGTCCACTCTTCTATTCCGTGCGTGGGACTTATAGCAGTTATAGAGGCATCGGATAAATCGAAGAAATCAAACCTGGAATACCAATCGAGCCAGTGGCCTCCAGTGAACGTGGCACGACATTGAAAGGAATGTAAATGCGTTATGAACGTCGGCCCAGTTCCACACCGTGTCACAGATCGTCTGTGGCTTACAGATTGCCCCATAAACGGGTCCCAGCTCGAAAACGAACGATTCGAGCCATGGGCGCCATACGTGATACGCACCGGATGAGAATTTCGTCGTGGAACACCGTTTGGAAACGCGGGTCCCACAAAATTCTGGCATCCCGTGTCCAGAAATCGACATACCAATTTTATTTCACTGTAACAACAAATTCTTCTCTCAAAACAATTTAACCTCCCTATCGGAATTGTTTAATTACACCCTTCTAATTCAGATGATTAATAGGACTCAATTTCATATCACTCGATTTTCTTCTTGCAGTATTTTTATTCCAACAATTCCAACTATTCTATTGTACTGGACTATGTCATTACTAGATTGCTGATCTTGATGCATTTATGACTTATAAAAATTTTCAAAAAATGCTGATATATTAAATTCAACAGAATTTAGTACGATTTTTATTTACTTTGTATCTAAAAATGCTATTACCAATGAAAATAGAATTTTATCGGTACCACTGTCCTAAAATTTGTCTACAAAAATTGAAAATTGCATAAACATCCGCAGTTAGTAGGTGTAATTTAAAACAGTGGAGACATTAGGAAAATGTAAAGATACTGTTATAGTATTTCCAACCTGTTAAACATATTAAGAAAGGCAATAAATTTCTATTTCACTCCAGATTGCTATAGTTCATGTAAAACAATTTTATTTTGCATAAAGCTTCGCTGTTTAGAATGTTTAACTACGTCTAATAGATGTATTGATATCAGCAGTGGCTAAAGAGACAAGTTACAATAAAATATCTGGAACGTGATCCCTTAAGGGGGTAAACTTGTTTCCAGGATTGCAAGGGTGCGGGATGCGTCTTCTCATTTCTCGATAATACAAAGATTGGGTTTTTCAGTAGTCAAAAGCGCTAGATAAAAGATCAATCTAGGCCGCGATTGCCCTTAAAAGTCCTATATTTACGTTTACGAGGCGTAATTTGCATTATTCGACAGCCTGTCGCAGCTTTATGAAAATATCGGCGAAATATAACCCAATTATTTTATTCAAGCAATGAACTTATTCAAGCAATGAACTTTAATATATTTTATATTTTCCATTTTGCGCAATTCCTCGCTCATAAAACTTCTGGTCCCAATCGGTAAAAAACTGATCCAAGTGGGATTTCAGGTCATCATCATTTCACCTTAAAATACTGAAGTTACATTCTTTTTCATTGCATTGCATTCTTTTTCTGACTATTCTATTGTAATTGTCCTACTTGATTTGTATCAGTGTAACGTGACATGTGCTTCCTGTAAAATAAATAAAAGTGCATAAAAGTTGATGTTATTGATAAATTGCAGCCTAGATTGATTCAACGTGTTTCGAGCCCATCGCTACGTCTAACACCAATTTTTGCACGCCTGTCACGTAGGATCTTTGCGAATCTCGTTCGCGATTTGCTGCTTGACACGAAGGATCCCCGCAAACATGGGAATTTTGCATATTTTTATTGTGACGCATAAACGATTCCTTCGACTCCGCCATTTTGGTTGCGTTGGGACCTTCATGAACACGGAATATTTGCATTTATTTCAAAATCAATTCTGCACGAGAACCTTCGTTCACTTTTAACGTGAGAATTAATATTAACACCTTCGCGTCGATTATGCGAACACGTTTTGCATGGCTTATGAGTTGATTGCGAATGTTCATGCAAATACCTATCTTTATAGGTTATTCTGTAAACATCGCAATAAAAGACAGAGTTTATTGCAATTATTCACATCCATAATCTTTCGCATTATTCATTTCCTAAGTAGATTCATATAAGCTGTATACATTCTGAAAATTTCATCGAAATTGGTTAATTGGTTTACCAGTTATAAATTATCAAAAATGAAAATTACAGTCCTTCACCACTTTTAGTCGTTTGTAAGTAAAAAACCAATTAACTTCCGAAGAAATGTTCGAAACTACAAAATGCATTTCTAATTTTTATTACAGGCTTAAATAAAAATGTCGTGAAAAGCAGCTCTTAGAATTGTTTTCGTAATTCCGACCAAACACAATTTCTCCAAAATTTTAAACACACGTCATTAACTAAGTTTACTTTACCAAACTCACTAAGTCTCCTCTGAAGTAATTTATATTATGTTATTATTATCCATCAGATGATTGCATAAGTTCGTGCCCGATTTAGAAATAAAATTAAATGGCTGAATTTTAAAGAATACACCTTTCTTAATCAATTATATGTATAGTCACCATTGTTTTCTACAATTAGAAAAGAATGATGACTATATAATTATTTTTTTTACACTTAGCCAATTTCTGCAATCATCTATTACATTATTAAATAAAAAAGATGCAAATATTTGTTAGTATAATCGGTTAGGATGCGAATTAATTCAGCATCGCTAACTAAAGCGAAAGAGGCTATAGTCGAAAGGACGTGTCTCGCCATAAAAGGGGTGTATGATGTTTCTTAGAAATAATAAAAAAGAACGAATCGTCACAGAGGTAATTGCAAAATAACGAACAGTGTGAGAAAAAGATTGGCGCAGTGATTAAATGGCCAAAAACCGCGGTCGTGATTGCTCGAATGCACCAGAAAGCGTGGAGATTTTCATTTGGGTCCAACGTTCAGGAGAGCCGGGAGCCACCCACGGCGCGCCAGCAGGACGATCGAGGATTTCTCTTGATCATTTCGATCGCGCCGGCTCGCCTTTATGTGCATATTATGTATTTATTATAGCTGCCTACCAGGAACCGAGCGACAAAACCAGAGGAACTCGGCCTTTTGCTGGTCCGCGGAGCCCCCGTTCCACGTACCGTCCCCCCCTGGCTCATTAATTGACACCGTGATGCTCGTTCCGCCGATCTCGGTGGTCCTTGGAGCTCTCCGACTCCTTTCAACGATACACCGATCTTCTGTGGGCACACCGCGGAAACCCCGCGAGACTTATGTGATTCACCTGGACGAAATTTTGCAAACCAGAAATGAAGTTTCTTCGTTTCTCACCCTTGAGATAACCTTCAACATTTACTTTTAAAATGCAATGACTCAATGAAATTACTATTATATTTATCTTCATCAAAATGGTAAATATGTAGAATCATAAAACGTAGTAAAACTTATTCTATATTTACAAATAATTACATTATTGCTAACTACACATTAAATCATTAATAGCATAAATTCGAGTGAACCACATCGATTAAAATAATCCACTTAAAATTACAATATTCTGTTTGCTCGATTTTTAACGATTTTTGTTACACTACACGTCCCCATAAATAAATAATTCTCCATAAATGCAGCTTTACAACATTAACAATGCCAGACGAGTCCAAATGATTGGTTTCTAATTTTGTTGTTATTATTATTGAAATTATACAAATATTTTATTATACTAATTTCCTGATCTATTATATACTATCACGTATTATTGTCAACAAATTAGAAGATGCTATTTGTTCGACTTTTAACCATTTTTTAAATCACTGAATACGTCCACAGAAGGAAATTTATTTTATAAAGTTAACAATGTGCCAAAAGAATCAAAATGGTCGGTTTCTAATTTTGCTGTTTCACAATTATTGAAGTTATAAAAATATTTTATTATATCCATATTCTGATCTGTTGTTACAATCACGTATTATTGTGAATAATAATTAGTCGATTATCATAAATTCTAAAAGTGTCTCACTTTGAAAACATTTTTGTAAATGGCTGTGTTTAATTTTCTGAAGTGAATCTTCGAGAATTTTTTATAAGGTGAAATTGGTTCATTTGATTTATTAATGACAATCTATGTGTCGAGCATTTATTGCGTATGATATTGTTAGAATTGCATGTTAACGCTGACTGTGTTGCCAGTTGGTAGATTTTACTAATTTAGGTACACGGGATCGTAACGATTCATCGTCGATTCAAGTACGAAGCCGTCGGCGTTTTTTGCTGTCCCTAATTTCAGGGAGACTGTGCTCATTTTATTGCGATTCCTGTGATTCGTTCAGTTCCCGGTTTGGATTTGACGGCAATTTCTTTCTACAATGTCCCCGATTCTGATGATCGTGCGCGTGAGAATTGTGCGAAACAGCTACTGGACGTCACCGAATACCAAAAGGAAGGGTCAGAAGGGTTGGTACGTAGAGGAAGGACAGCTTCATCTTCGAGGTGGTCGAATGCTTTAACAAAAATACCTTTTCCACGAAAAATCTGGGTAAAACAAATGCTTATTTCAAACAAATATGTTTGCTTTTAACTCCAAACCAGTTGAATAAATGTTGTTCCCAAAATTCTTCTATAATTCTACTTATGATTTAAAAAAATTATACTTATCAATTCACTGCGAATCATTGTCCAAACAATAAATATTCTAGGTTAATTATCTCTCATTTTAATTATTTCGACAGGTCGCAAATACTGTATGAATGTTCTTAAACATTTTGAATGGAATGCATAAAATCTGCAATCTACTTATTAATTTTAAAGCTCGCGTTCTCCCATGAGAAATAACACGTTTCTGTTTTAAATGAATTAATTGTTACCTCGTTCTTCTTCGTAGTACATTATACATTTGTTATTTCTATGAGAATAATTGTTTATATTTTCAAGAATTGTTTTACATTCTACATATAAAGTAAGTATATCAATATTGAGCAAAAATATTTTGCCTTTAATTTCTTCACAAAAGAATTATTTTCAATTTTTCCGAAATATAATGGAGACTAAGTTTATGAACATTTCCAATTCTCTCACTTGAAAAGAAGATTTTATATCAAAATATGCTCAAGTTGCAATGAATTCCATAATTGACAAAATTAACGAGGTTTGTATTTGATTTGGGACGTGACAGAAATCTGCAATGCATCAAGGATTCCGTTGAATGCACGTTTCTGTGGATTAATTCATAGAAATGAACGTTCGCAATTCACTAATGTGGTTGCAGGCTGATAAAGGCTTCCATTCAATCACTGATAAAATTTAAATGTATTATCTTGTTCGGCATTGAAAAACAATGTTCCATTGGAAAGTAATATTCCGGATAAAACCGATTTAGACTGATTCCCCTACTTTAATCATGCGCAAAACATATTCGACGATCGAAATCAGAGAATGCGATGAATGTTTGAAATCTGATCGATCCCACTTCCACTCGCTAATTAACGCGCGCCGTTTTAGCACCGTCATACAGTAGATGTTCCAGAAGTTAAATTCAATGAAGCCAATGAAGTTGTAGAACTATCTACAGTTGTTGCGATGCTCAGTTCATTCTGCTCGTCAATAGTTGATCTACCGGTACCATGAAGACCATATTTTCGTTGTCTACCCTTTCGAGAAAAGTATTTATACCATTGTATTGTTATTTAAAGTGATAATATAAATTCGTTCGGTCCTCATGTCTTCCTTCCATTTACATCAACAAAGCAGAAAATTATAATCAATCAACTATAAAGTGGTTGACTGTTTAAATCATCTTTTTTATGGAATTATTAGCAACATATTCGTGGCATTTTTCTGATTAAAATGAGACCAAACACGACGCAATTCAAATCATATTTACTTGCTTAATCCACGATATTATAGAACCTCGATTATCCGAACTAATCAACGGAACTTGTGTTCGGATACATAATAGAACAGTTACATAGCTACAGTGTGAGATTAAATCACTATTGATTTGTACCAGTGTCGCCATCTCACGAGAGGGAGTGGCCACGTGACCAGGCCGTGGTGGAAGCGTAGGGGAATAGCGTCGTAGAAGGGGAAGGTAGAGTGGGGGAACAAGTCTTAACCTGGCGACTCTGATTCGTACAATAAATTTGTTCTATATGAATCGCTTTAGATTAAACTTAGTTAGTTTGCATGTCAAACACGCATTGGGATTACAATGAAGAGATATCATCGGTTCGGATAATCGAGGTTCCACTGTATCGCGAGTTAAACGAGTAGACATGATCCAAATTACATCGTGTTTGGACCCATTTGAATCGGAAAAATGTCGCAAATATTTCAGTAATAGTTTCATGGAGATTTATTTTATTGTATCAGTATTCATCTAATTTTGTATCGTGTTACGGTTTTCATAATTGGTATAAATTTGTTCACAAATATCGTGCACCGCAAATTTAGATACCTGGACATGGACTGAAACAAGAGTCCTCTATGAAGCTTCATTAAGAAACGCTCGGCCTGCGATCGAGAAAAAATTGATTGCACGGTCTTGTGTCTGATAGTATTGTAAACATGTTATGCAAAAGTTGCACGGGAGAACAGACGGTGACCTCGCGTCATCTCGGTCTTCGGTTTTTCTCCGGTCCAAAGAAGACAAAGGTCAATCAGAACTCGTTGAATCAAGTCCGAGTATCTTGCAGGACGAACTCGATTCACCATCCGCGTCAGGCTGCAGTTAATGGGGATTCGAGTGTCGATGAGACATCGACGTCGATGGACGTCGACGTTGGTCAGGGGAGGCAGGACAGCCAGCCCCGTTGTTTTTACGCGACGTGCCAGTAATTTACAGTCGGTCATTCAGCCATACATGGCCGCTGCGATCGGTGGCCTCGCTATACGTCAAATTATCCCATACATCATGGCTTTCTTCGGTGTGTCGTCGATTTATGTGCACGCGCATAATATAAATTATTAAATAAGTCTACGCCAGTCGCGCATGCGCTTGTTATTTATCGATCGGTAAGAACGGATCCCTTGAATCGACGATCAAGCAATCAGATAAGTGAGGACCAAGGCTCCGCGTGCAGTAAAAGTGGCCTTTAAACGTCCAGAAAAAGTTACCGTGTCTCGTTGCGTTTCGTGTTTGTCGGAAATTTGTTACTTCCGATGCCAAGGCCCGATATTTTGTCGAGCTCTCATTGTCGCTTATGGACAGGAAAAAATACATCCTGCAATCAGTATCGTCGAGGAGACTGTGGATTCTGTGGGAACCATTCGCCGGAAAGTTCGAATTCATTACTTACGTTTGTTTTCTGAGAATGCCGAGAATATATTTTAAATAAATTTAATTATAGTTGATGTGAAGTAATTATCAAGATTTATCCGTGAACAGAAAATTTATGGATTCAAAAAATTTGTAAGATTTGACACTGTTTTAATAGCATTTTAAACATGGAAGATCAACAGTTGAGGATTCCTCAGTAAATTGGTTTAAAGCGACAATATCGTTTATAATCCGACAAATTTTTAGAATTAATATAGTGTAACATCTTCTGAAATTATTATTTAAAAGAAAAGTGTTCAGCTTTTTCTATACGTACAATACAGTCATTAAAAAAGCCTATACTATGTAGCGACTGTGATGTCGCCGCTTCACAAGCACGTAATAATTAGTTGGTTGGTGGTTAGGTCGGGTGGGAAGGGGGTGGGCGGGCCGACTTGGGAATCTACGTGTCGACTCACTACATAGCAACATGGCGGCACTATTACCTGTCAAAAACACTGTAAATCGCTCAACTTTGAACGCTCATAACTTTTGAAACATCAATCCTGCAGTATCTAAACTTGGATTTTTGGAATTAACTCATTCAAATCTACTGGATAACAGAGACAGAGAAAGAGGTAAAAATTTCTTGTGTCGTCAAGCGAAACTTTACCCGAATGTTGACCTTGATTTGAATGTTTACCGAAGCTGGGTCCCCTTTTGTAAATATTTACCCGAGAAAATGTTAGCTTCAGTGGGGCACAATTATTGCGACGGAGAATTCTGTATGTCATGTTTTCCAAAGTCAGTCAAGGTCATCGTTGTTTTTCCAAACGAAGCGATGTATTTTAATTAGTGCGACGTTATAATATGATGTAAAAACGTGTATGTTGCTTTTGTTTTGTCATAATGATTGTTCAATGTCGAGGAGTATTATTTGTCCCGGGGTTTGTTTAACGTTCCGTCAAAGTTTTAAGACAGTTAGCCTGATCGCAGAGATAGGAAGGAGCGAAAATGGTGCGAGAGGAAAGCGCGAACAAAAGCATGCCTTTCGCGATGAATCAAATTACTCGGAAGACGGTAAAAATTTCGAAATCGGAGCACGGCTCGTGGGGCACGGAAAGATGCCGGAAAACAAGTTAGAGGGACCCGGTAACGTATTCGCCTCGGGTAGGGCGCGGATCTCAGGTAACGATTTTAGCGGCATCGGCAATAAGACGACGTCATTATTCACAATTTAAGGTAAACCCTCTGTTTCCGGCGGAGCTTCGGCGCGAGAGGCGTCGAGGCCGGGGTCGACTTTTAATTACCGACATATCAAGCGAACACGACGGAGGGACACGATTATTGATTGTTTCCCTGTTTATTGTATATTTTAAATTTAATTCGGAGCCCCCGGGAGACGAGCGACCGGCAATAGCTGTCAAATGGTGCCTCGTTTTTAAATCCCTCTTGTAAAGTAAAATGAGACAAGTCCCCTCCCCTATTCGATCCCCCTTTCCTCCGTTCTTCGGGGTAGACTCTCACCATCCCCCCGCCCCTCGACGGGTGTCCTTTGTCTCTGATAATTCGCGTCAATACGACGAAACGAAAGCTGTTCCTGCGGATTGAGCATTTGAAGGTTTTATTGGCTGAATGCTGATTGGAATCCCCGATTATAGACAATCACTGCGTTACGAGTGTCAGGTCAAAAGTGAAATTTCATTGAGCTCCGATTCTCTTGATCCACGTCTTCTTTTGTTATTATTCTTCCCGAAATAAGTCCCGCTATTTCTTAGTGTAAACTTTACTCGCCTTCTGTTGGTTCAAAATTATGTGAAATAGAAGCTCGTTAAAAATTATTGAGATTAACACGGAGTGTGTATGTTTATACCAAGCTAAAATTGTATTAATTGAAGTCCCTTTTTTAATAATTCTATAGAGTGGAGAACAGAACAAACTTTATAAAATCCACAGTCTGTACTAATTAATGTAGTTGAGAAATTCCATATGTAAATTCATTATGCAATCTTTGTGCATTAAAGTGTGATTTTTATGAAATATTTTATTACTGTCAATGGCACAAACGAACAGACAAGAAAACAATTAATAAATCCTTAAATTTCTGGAAGTGTAATTGATTTTCATACCCTCTGAACCTAAAAGAAAATTATTTTTTAACCCTTATGTCAATATTGAAAATGTGTGTGTATGTATTATCATGATTATCTAAGAAAGTTAAAATTCATAACAATTCTATAAGAATAAAGAACTTCTATTTAAAGTACCATTCAATATTATTAACAATTTCGAAGATTTTTGAAAATATTCGAAGTAATCAATTGCAGCTGTACACCTTGTATAATTATCTGAAAATCAGCGACTAGTTACCACGATATTACTAAAGCAATAGTTTATAAATGCATACAACTTATAAAAATTCATTTTTTATAAATAAATGGCTATATAATTTTTATTATACTGTATTTGGCAGTTATCGGAAGTCGTGAATATGGCAGAAACGTAAATAATAATTGTATAGTGACGTGAGGAGGAGAGTGACTACGTCACAAAATTTAGGGTATAGGCCACGGAAGATTCTGTTTTTTCTCACCGAACGCTCCTTTTCTCCGAATCGTACAAAACCTGTGCGGATCGTAGATACGAAGCTTCCGGTTTCGCAGTGATTTCTCATCCGTTGCAGTGTGCTAGTCCTTCCGGTCATTAAACAGAGGCCACCCTGCAATTTGCAGAGACATTATACGGGCTTGATTAAAATAATAATGCTCGGCCGCCACAGTCGATGAGCGCCAGTCCGGGTCCAACCGAACCCGGACTTATGAATATTGATCTCCATCCGGTGTTTGGTAATAAACATATCGTGCGGCATCGTTTTTACATTGGCATCACAATGGAGTCGAACAGCGTAATGTCACCGGCGCGGCGGCCACAGATTATTGTAATCGGATTATTTCACGTCCGCTTTTTTCGCCAGCTTTTCTTTCGACGGCCCCGTCGATTGCATATTTATGATTCCCATAAGTCTACGATTAATTGTCCTGCACGAACGTTACAAGTATTACGGCCTGAATATTCATGCAAGAGAGAGAGGGAGAGAGAGAAAGTGCGCGCGCGTATGTTCAGTGAACATTTATAACAAATGGACGCACAAATTTGCTATAATATAGAGACTTTTCCAAAATGACAGTCCTCAAAATTATTGAGACTTCCAAACATATACAACTCTGCATATTTTTAAGATATTTATATGTGAAAGTACATTCTTTATTTTGCGTAATATGCTTATCATATTTATTGTGTGACGTGCAGTATTATTTATTAACTCTTTTACTTTGTGTACTACTCTTGAATAAATGGCACAAAATCAATTTCGGTACATTATGAATACGAGATGTTGGTGAGCTATAAGATTAATTGTATAATAAATAAAATCTATTTCACGTCTACCGTATGTTAGGTTAGTGCTTCATACAGTAAAATTTAATCTAATATTTATAAGAACTAAATAATAAATGTTCTATTATTACAGTATATTTTTATACTTTTCCATATGGTATGTTCCTCCATCAACTATTATAAATTCTGATTTTATAAATATTTATATACATACAAGTACACACATATACAAGTAGCTGTAGAAAAGAACAATAAGTCTCCACTTTGTTCATCATGAAAAGCATAATATTTACTATTTAATATTGGGTTGGCAATAAAGTAATTTCGGTATTTTAAAGTGAAATAAAAATTTCTTCAAGCAATGAACTTTAATCGATCAAATATTTTTCATTTTGTTCGATGATCTTTCGCCATCTTTCTGGTAGCTTAATAAAGTTATTGACTATTTTCATAGAGCTGCGACAGCTACGTATTAAATAACAAAATTGGGTTTCACTTCACGTTAAAATACCGAAATTACTTTCTTACTAACCCAATAGTAACTATAACCCATAAAATATAGTTCCTAAAAAGAATGTTTCCAAAACAACGTTATGAAAATAACAAGAAACTGTTCATAAAAAGACACGTTAGGAATACATTATTTACAGCGATTGTAATACTTGTTGAATAAAATGTTACTATGGCGACTATAAATCTAGATTACCTATGCAAATATTGTCACTTTAGCGTAGTTATCTGATGTCTCCTTTCAGCAGGACATTCGGAAACAGGGTCCATCCATGGAGTGTGAAAGACCAATAATCCTGACTTAAATGAAGACAAAATGGCCAAAAATCGAGGATCGAAGGACGAAGGTCCATGTAGGGATCGCAGGGGGCCGTCGAATAAGCGACGGCAGCCTTACTACTGTTAGGTAGCGGAACCCCCGCTGACATTCGGCCCCCCATCGACACCTGACAACCTGCTGGCTGCTACCTACAAATTGCTTTGCGTTGTGACCCCTATCATCTCGATGACTACCATGAGTTGCTTGATATAAATTTCACGACGCTCAGGAGAAATTTATATTAATACTTACCTTTGAATAGTTGCAAAATAAGAGAAATTCAACCATTTATTTTCATTGTATTAGGTTGGCAACTAAATTCGCGACCGTTTCGTAATTCTTTTATTGTATCATTATAACCTGATTCAATGACCATTCTTTTTGAGCTGTATATCATTGGGAAGCTCTGAATTTTCTGATTCATTTGATATAAAATACTCGTGCTTAAAAAATATATATAAATAGCTTTTATAAAGACGATAACTTTCTTCATATTGCACCAAATGACTTGGATTTTCTCAGAAGTTAGAACAATTACAATAAGTTACTATATGACGTGAAAGAGAAATTTTGAAAAAATTGCAATTCGTTGGAATTACAAGGAAAATAATAGAAGTTGTTATTTACAACTTTGTTATGTGGGCCAATATTAAAAATTTTAATAATACATTCTGTAAATCTGTGTCGATTTTGAAATTCATATTCTGAAAATTTATACAGATATTGAAAGGTGCAAAAATCCTTAGATTTATTTCGGTAATGGGTTGAAAGTCGTGAAAAAAAATGGAATTTTCACCATCTTTAAACGTTTGCAACGTTGACCGATTGCGATGAAGTTTTCAGAATATGTATAATTGACAAAGATCTACAAAATGTATTTGTTAAATTCTCGATATAGGGCACCATAAAAAAGCTGTGACGAACAACTTGTAGCGGTTTCTCTGTAAATACGACCAATTGCAATTTTTTCAAAAAATTTGTTCACGTCTTGTAGTAAACTAGTTGCTCCAACTTCTCAAAAAATGTCCAAGTTCTATGATCTGATATTTAAAAAGTTATCATCCTTTTAAAAATGCTCGAATATTACTGTGGTTCGCAGTATATTTCGAAATGACTATAACAAAATATTGTATATGGCACGCGAAGGAAGGGATGGAGTTTTGACATGGTGAAGATAGTTTGGCGAAAGGAATAACAGAAATGATGGATCGGGTATGTGTATAAATCCTACAGCGAATACCACACGAGGGGCCCCTCACTTTTAATTACCGGACCACACATCTCGCCACTGTGTCCTTTCAACGTGTAAATTCCAGGTATAACATTCTATGACGAATCGGTGCAAGAAAAGATCCTGTTCCCTCCAATCCTCGGAGGATTAATTTTCTGCTCTCTCCCTAAACGAGCCAATGACGAATCACAAATGTTAAGCATTTCGGGCCGATTAATTAAAAATCAGGTGTTTCGACTACTATTCAATCTCAACCCTTAAAACCATAGTTCCGGCTATTTCGGACGCGTGAATTTTCTTTCCGTTTCATTTGCTGTGAAATGTACATCAATTGTTTAAAAATATTACTTTAATTAATACAAGTAAATAAGTCAGTAAATTTTCAATGTAATTTATTGCCTCGTATATCACGTTGAATATAAAATAATGTCGATATTTAACTATATATTGGTTAAATACTTTTATCTAAATCAATTATTATTAAGCTTATTTGAAGTACGATAAATATTTTTGTATTAACTCAATATGCATTGGACTTGCAATTATTTCTGACATTCTGTTAGTGTCAATTCTAAAATGTAAAAGATAGTGTAATTTTTTAAATTTAAATTAAAAATAAATTTAATTAAAATTAAAATAAAATAAATAAAAAATTTAAGATTTCTTCAATTCTTTGGACTATTCAAACATTTTCAATATCACGTAATTGGTAAAACTCCAATCTAAAATTCCTACCCCTTCACTTTTCCAAGAGTTTAATAAACTGATAATAAAATATTTTTATTTTTATTTCCGATTTTGAAGTGCTCATATATAATTTAGGAACATATTTCTATATTTATAAACAATTTTTTTATACAAGGTTTCGTTTATGAGTAGGTATCGTTAAAATGTCTGCAGATTTTCTAAAAAATGTGTTATGTGATCAACCTCATATAAGGTAGTTTTTTAATAAATAGCAATTCCTGTCATCATTCTTTTATGATCCCCACAACTTCCCGGAACTGGCTCGACAGAGAAGACCTGTGTCTGATGTTAGACGCCATTTTTTCCCGGTTGTGTTTGTCTTACTCGCACTCAATGATTCTCACTCTAATTCCTAACCCATTCAGAGACAAGCCAACTGGAGAAAGCATTTGCTCATTCTTAGAAAGAACAATGCTAAGGCTGGGAGAATTTAAAATGGGCAACATTAATGTGATGACATTAGTTTATTATTATTGGTAGTCTTATTTAAATCATTACTAAAGTGTGGATTTTAATGTATTTATGCAGAAATTGCCTGAGTGAAATATAAAACAGTAAATACTTAGAAAAAATTAAGAACATTGTAATGTTGTTTCTAATGTAACAAAGTTATTAAGAGATGAACTCAATTTTTAATTCTTTATCGACTATTCTTTAAATTCAATCTTCCAGTGAGGATTTTCTAAGAAGTTCCTAAGAGCAACAATTATTTCCTAAAAATTCCATAGGTACAGGTACTTTATTAAACGAATAATATGAATAATATGAATAATATGAATAATATGAATAATATGAATAAAAATGAATAATATATTCTCTATTGTTCTATCGAAAGGTTTTTATTTACAAAGAGAATGACAGAATCTCGTTCAAGTATCTAATAAAATTATTAATCAAGAACAAATACAATAATAATTTTTGAAAATACTTTGAGTGAAATATTCGCAATTGTTCTACTCAAAAGACTTATATTTACCAAGGCAGAAATTTATTCAAGTACCTAATAAAATGATCGAGAATCTGCAGTGCATTCGGACCCCCAGAACGACGCGCACGCTCTACGGGGGTGGCACGACGAGCGTGCCGTAATAATCCCAGAAGGTCGACTAGGATACGTAACAATTTCCCGGTGCATTAGGGGGGGCTTACATATTTGATGGGGATTTTTGCATATAATTTTACGCCACGTTAGAGCGGCATTTAAACACGACAGCTGGATAAACAGAGCGCGACTTCTTTTTCCAAGGCGGAAAGGGCTGTGTCATTTTCGCTCGAAGGACACGGGACAGAGATAGAGGAAAAAGTAGCACGCCGGTACCCCATGGGACAAAGAGTAGATAGAGCTTTATGGGAGAGCGAAGATGGGGTGTTTGCGCAGCATGTGATACATGTGTCCCATACACCCCCCAAGCTTCGAGGGCGACAGAAAACGATTTGACGATTCACTTAAGCGCTACTCTTCGTCTTATCGGTGATCGGCTTGCACTGCACTTTCATGGCAATCTTTTTCTCCTCGAAACGCAATCATTTCGAGATTGAACGGAATGCGCTCGGATCATGGCTGCTGGAAACTGGGGGTCGAGGAAGGAAGTGTTGTTAGGTACTCCAATCATCTGGGTTCAGTAATTCTTTTATGCGAGGCAAACATGTGATGATACAAATTTGTTTCGGTCCCAATATAGTGAATAATAGGGTGCAGTGTCTGACCACTTGAGTTGGATCTTTGCTGAAATTTGTGTTCGCAAATCATTATTTAATCTCGTGAGTGCTGTTTCTATAAGAGGACTGTGTCATTGTTAAATTCTTATCGGTTTTGGCAAAGTAACAAATTGTTTATGTTTAATTTCAATGGCATCGAGTTAATATTCCACAGGGGTTGTTTTTTCTCGTAGTTTTCAAGGTCATCGATTGATCTCGATATATTTGGTGAGACAAAGCAGAATTGGGCAAAAATTTTATTCAAATAAAAATTTCGAATAAAGTGAGTGTAAAACCCGCTTGGAAAGAAACCCACTTTATTAGAAATTTTTATTTGAGTAAAATTTTTGCCCAACAAACGGAATTTAAGCTTTGACCTTCGTCTTCGGAGTTCAAGGTCATTTGGAGGTTACATGTTTAAATGTATTTTTTTTATGAGCTACACACTACTACTACAAAAAACATCCATGACTTTGAAAACTGAGAAAATGTAAACATTTTGAAAAAACAACCCCTGCGGGATATTGACCACGTGATGCCCCATTCAAATTGTATTTAAAAATTTTTTACGTTTTCGACATTGAAGAAGATATACACGAAGATTCATAGCCTATTTCTTTATAATAATCAACTCGAACTTATTTTGTCGTAAAGTTACTGTTGGTTTAAAAGGCCCTGTAAAATAGCTAGTGCTTAAAAGTTAAATGTAACGTTATAATTTCACCATTTATGTTGTATGTTACATTTCAGGGCGTATCGCGTGGACAACACCTACCCTAATTTCCGAGGGAAACGTATGAGAGGAAATTAAGCTATCCCCTTAAAAGATGGGCACGTTTATAACACGCAGGTTAGAATTTAAGCGGCAACGTAATTCAAATTAAATAAGCGGTAAGGAAACTCGGTACCCTTTGTTCAATCACCGGAAAGAGATGGGGTACGTGTACCTATAGAACTAGAACGTGTAGCAAGCGGCGAATATAAATCAATCGAAGTTTTAATTTACAAAGTTAAACTTACAGAGGAAGCCGCATGAATTACATTGTAATACAAACATGCTTCTCACACGTAATGGAATTGAAAAAGTGTACTTCCGATTACGCTGCAATTCCTGGTACAACGCACAGTTTCATAGGACACTGTTGTTAAAAGAAATTGCGAAAATATTTTTTAACAAATCGAAAGTTGCATTTATATATAAATCTTATATACAATCTTATACAAAAACCCAAGCAGTAAGTCTGTCTAATTTTTCCCTATAAAATAATGAACTAGGTACAACGAAATACTGTATACATATGTACACATATGTAATTGTATACAAATACGTATATGCATACCCTATGTATCATGATACCAAGTACTTTCAATGGAGTTTCAGTCATAAAATTGATAAAGAACACGATCAAAATTAAATTGTTCTTTGTCAACCATTTCCGCAAATTAAATTACACGTTCGTTGATGTTTCACTTTCATGACTGTATACAGGGTGTCTCAAAATTCCTTCAACATCCGGAAATTGTAGGTTCCTGAGATCATTTGAAGCGACATTGTCCTTTGCAAAAATGGCGACCGCGGCGTTGTTAAGGAGTTATTAACGAAAGGCCGAGCCAGAATCAATCCGCTGTAGCCGCGGTCTGATTGGTCCGTGTTTTTCGTTAATAACTCCTACACAAAGCCGCGAACGTCATTTTCGCAAAGGAAAATGTCGCTTCAAATGATCTCGGGAACCTCTCATTTCCGGATGTTGAAGGAATTTTGGGACACGCTGTATATTGGTAATATACAGGGTGGGTCGCAATTATTATTCGTAGCGGAAAATGGTTGACGTAGAGTTGAGTAATAGTTTTTTTTTCGTAGATGGACGCGTAGAGGACATATGCAAGTCATTCATTTTAAATTTTGCTACACGACAGAATTCTTCAATAGAAGTGGTTTTAATGCGCCGCCCCCGCCCCTCCCCCGAGTAATCCACACAACAGTAACAGACACGTCAGTGGTTACCGCAAGAATTTAAATTCAGTGATCGAGACATGACCAAAAGGGCGGCCGAATTCCGGAAACTTTTTTCGAAAGAAACGGAATCGACACTTGATGCGCTTTAATTAAGTTCGCTGATTTCCGGATTCGATTTGACTGTACCTGGAATAGCGTCGGGAGGGGAGGGGGTGCGGAGGGATCGGGCTTGCCGGGGTTGCACAGGGTTGCAGGGCTGCAGGATTGCCGGATCGCGTAATGAAATATGCGTGACGAGAGGTCCCACGAGTCCTCGACTCGCACCACCATTACTCAGTTCAGTTCAGCTCGATGCGGTTCCAGTTTCTGCGCCGGGAAGGGTGGCTGCGCGTTATATTATTCAATTATGTCATTCTAGTTATACGGGCGCGATGGTATGGAGGGACTTCGGGGGTGGAGAGAGAGACAAAGGGACGACCCCTCCGATACGGTGCCGGGCGACTGGCGGAGTTAGGGGTAGCCATTATGAAATTGTAGTTACTCGATTAATTTCAACCCCGGCGAGCGAATTATCATAAGATAATGGGCCCGGTTCGAATCGATGGAGGGGGGTGGATTCACCCAAGTGTTTTATCGCTGATTATAAGCGCCGCTCCTCCGGTGAAACCTACTCGCGCTGCTTTTAATTAGGAAATTAATTGTTCGGTGTTCTAGAGCGTTTCCTCTGGAGATTTAGCGGCGTACAAACTGCGGATCTTTGTGGAACATTTTTTCCGTCGATCGCGGGGCGCAGCGGCCAAACAGATACGCCATTCTCCTTCTCGTAATTTTAGCGAGGCGACAATTGTGTAACGGACTGTCGTAAAGGTTGGAACATGTTTTGCTTCGCAGCTATAAAACTTCGCAGGATGAGAAGTACGTAAAAAAATGTGTGCCGTTGGAAAAGTATAGTTGCCAGCTACGTTTTCGCTCCGGAAACTGTGATATTGCGTTAACGGATGAAAGGTTACAGCCAATTTTCTGAAGACAATGTTTTCGGCAAAGAAATGGTGATTCATAGGAAATGATTGGCCAACGAATTTATGAAATTCACATTGTACTTAATGATGCACTTTGTGGACGAAGATCTCTGAAATATTAAAAGCATTTTTCTGGTAGAATTAAATCACACATTAAAGTACAAAATGCTGCGAAAAAATAAATAGTTGCCTCTTGTGTAAGTAACTAAAGTCTTGCAATCGTAACAAATGAAACAGCACCGTTTCTAATCATTTAAAAAATCTTAAAATATCAATAAATGCAGTCACGAATGCTTAGTAAAATCGTTACTCGTAGCTTAGTTATCTAGAGTTAACCCTTGAATGGCGAAGCTTGGGTCTGTCTTGACCCGGTCAATAAAAATCACCCTTGTGCTGCTCAGTTTTCGATAAATCGTTAAAATTGGCAGCAATTTCATTAGACTTGATAAACTAGCATGTCCTTGAAAAATATGTTTAAAACCATTGGCAAACTGAAATGGTCCGCGATCGTTCAATAATTAAACTCTCGCGTCCACGATAAACGAGGTGGTAATCTGACAATGTGCGATCGATTAAAAACAATCTCGATTTCCAGCGATCCGAGGCAACAAAACCGACCGGACCCTCCGATTGTAAGCGAAAGCGCGTGCAGGAAGTTTAGGCGATCCTGGTCCGCGAAATGTTTGTCAGAGTGAAAAAAGGACTTCAGTTCCCCAGGGAACGTCGGCGCCGTGACCGGGACGCTGGTTCTTCGCTTTGATTTATGTCCTTGTAAGTGACGTCACTCGTGTGTATCCGTCGAACCCCTAGTCCTGTGTGCACAAAGGATCCGGCGTCATATTATCCCAGGCGTAGCGTATATAAATGACCGAAATTGGGACTTATTGTGTTTGTCATCGGTGCCGGAAAACTCCCGCGCTGATTTATCGCCTATCACGCTCTTCTTCGACGCTCGTATCTCGTGCACCCCTTTCTCTTTCAGATTTTAACGGAGGATTACTGCTTCCCAAAGCTTCGATTACTCGGGCGACGTTCTGTCAAGATTTTGAATTAATTAATAAATGCGCATTATATTCGAAGTGGTAGCACACAGAGAGACTTAACAATTCGACATTCTAGATAACTGAACACTGTATATAAAAATATTAAAGAATAAAGGCGTATCTTTATGCAAAATAAAAATTGTCTACATCAAATGCAAAAAGCAGAATTTATATAGAAGATTCTTTTTTCATTAATAAGGTAAGACAATAGCACTTTGTTCAGTTGGTTCTAGCGTTAGTCGATCTTTCAAGTGACCGGATTATCGATTTTTTAAGACCAATGAAATGTTCCTAGGAATAGCAGGAATATCACGAGCCACCGTCAAACGTCTAATCAGCGATGTAGCATGCAGCTTTTTATTTACTCCCGGCTGAATTATAAGTTAAGCATCTCCGTGTGCCGGGGGTGTGGGGGTTGGGAGTTCCATCAATTCTCTCCGAAAATCCGCGACAAACCGATTAATCGGGCGCAGCTGAACCCCCACACCTCCGAGTTCACGCCCCCGTTTTATTACTCGATAAAACAGAAAGGCTACCTGTCACCGGGGGTCCAGGCGTGGAGCAGCTGTCGGCCACGGCGAAATAATCGTAATAGAATTGTCAAAACGTATCCCGACCCGTTATTTTACGGGGGTTGAATCCGTAGCCTAGAGGGTGGCGGGGGGAGGAGGAGGGAAGAGGACTTCTTCGGGCCGGGATCCGCAGAGAATCGTTTCCCCGGGGGAATTACCGGGTATTATATTGAACTGGAAGGACGTCGAGATAGGGGTCCGGGTGCAAATGGAGTAGCCCGGCAGAATATGCTAGTGTCACGGGGACGCTTACTAATACCACGGATTATACCGGAGATATCTGCACGGTATATCTTATTCGCGCGATCGCTTTAACGCGGCTGCATCTTTCCGGTGTGAATTAGCATACTGCGATAAAGCCCGCTTCGAGGAAGAAACATGTAGATAAGCCTCTGGACGAGATGTGACGGCGGAGTAACGACTTATGCGATAACTTTTGCCACGGGAATTGTTAACACCCATCGGAACCCCGAAAAGGCGTTCTACTTTCCCGAGACTGCGGCAAACTGCCTAGAACTTCGCGGTGTGCTGTATGGTTACCTGCGATCTGTTTCCACCCTTGCGACGTCATTGTCTGTCACGCGTGTCCCTTTGTAGGGCAGCTGGAGGATCAGAAAGACTCGTTGGGCTTCTACTGTCTTTGAAAATGTTCGCCATGGAAGAGTTGACAATAAAATTATTGGAGACACTGTAATGTTGTTTATGGTGATCCTAAATAATTTTTGGATTTTTCGGACATCAACACTCCTCGAACCTGTGCCACATTAACCAATAAGCAGTGTCCTCAATTTTTCACCTCTTAAATCATGCAAAAATATTGTAGAAAATATGTTCATTAATGATAAAAGTGAATGCAACGATAAAACTTGTCACGTATAAAGAAAATATAAGAATTAATGTTTGTTTTCAAGCATTCCGAACATTTTTGTGGCAAAGTCTATGGTCATCTTCACCGTTACAAATATTGAAAATTATTCGTTATTATAAATAAAAATGTTTACAGCGTTAAAAATTGTAAAAATTCTTTATTATGCTATTTAAATTTCTTTATAACAGTTTATCGCGATTGGTAGATAGCAAAACAATTCGTCAATTTATTAATATTTCTCTAAAATATCATTATTTTTTACACCATATTTGTTTTGTATACATATATGTATAACATACTGTATAATTATTGAACAATTACATTCACAATTTTGATCGAATATTGTCTGCCAGGGGTAGTAGTTAAGAGTTTCGTTAAAGAAAAATTATTTCCAGCACTACTAAGAGACTAATTAATTGATAGATGCAGTGTATCAAAATAAACATTGTCTGCATCAATTGTAAAAGACTGTAGTCATATATAGAAGATTCGTTTTCCCTTTGACAATTAAATTGAAAATATTTACGTTTTTTAATTCTTTTAATTTGCTTGCTATTTTAAATTGCTGCAGCTCATATTTACCATAAACGCCTAAAATTCGCAGTCTGTTCTTTATAATAGCATCGTCAGACCATTTAACACTTCTTAACACGTATTAATTCCCTGTATACTTTCCGAAACCTACATAATTATCATACAAAAAGTATATTATTCCGAGCCGGAACAGAGAATGAAAGGCGAAGCTGCAGCACTCATGTTTAAAACGTATGGCCGTGCTGATACAGTCAACACGTCCTTATCTGGAATCGTGATATACGAGAGAGCGTGAAAAATCTGCTACACGGGGAAAAACAAATAAAAGCAATTAGGAAAAAGGGAACATTCGAATCCGATAAATTTCAAGGAGTTCACTTGTTACACGCATGAGCTACGGTAATGTGGAAATTATGCGCGGAACCGCAATAATTTCCGCATCCTAATTCCCTATCCCGCGATATTTCAAAGAGCACATTTAAGGACGCCGCGGCCGAAGGCGCGAAGAGAAAATTCATTCATTAATATTAACCACGCGGGAACCCATCGCATTTGCATTTACTGTTCTTGGCTTCGCTGACCAGGAAACGGAATATCCACGTAATTCGTGGCAGTAGGTAGAGGAACGTTGTAACATCTTCGTTGTTATGCAAAATGCATTATAATGCATATACCCGGAATGCTTTAGAATTTTGACTGCTCTAGGATATGGAACGGTTAGGTTAGTGCTACTTTGTTGAATGTTCCGCACACTCTAAACAATCTGACCAGCACATAATATTATAAATAGACTGTGAATTTGTATGCAAACTTTTGAACTTTTAAAAGATATTGATATTTTTACCTGTCCACATAAAATAAGAGGACATTTATACATATTTCATGTTCATGTATATGAAAGAATAATAAAAATTCCGTGCAGCTTAATGGTCACGAGCTTTACTTTTTTTAACTGTGCCCATAATGAAAATTTAAAATATTTCTTTTGTAGATTTAGTTTCATCGAAATCGGTCTTTAAAAAATGTGAGAATCTTTGAATTTTGAAGTTGTGAGTGATCTACAGTTTCTCACAATTTTTGCCATTTTTAATTATATTTATAGTTCGTGGCAATCTCAATCGATTTTGATGGGACTTCGTGTATGTGTACAGCTTTCTTAGATCTTGAAAAGGCATATTTTATATTTTCATTATAGACACAGATAAAAAAGTTGAAAACCGTAACTTATTTTTCTTCGCTATTTTGACCAATGATAACTTTTAATTCATCACCTTATGTCCGATCGAAAATGTTTTTATCACATATACAGATACATGGTTTCAAAAGAACTTTCACGTGATTATAGTAATTTTTTCAACTCCTTTTTGCAATTCTTTTACAATTTTTTGCAATTTTTTAAATGTTGTGATATGTTTCCGAATTCGCCTTGAAATCCTCTAACAAATATTCGTAAAAAAAATTATAGGTGTAATTGCAAAAAATTGAAGGTGATCTTGAAAAATCATAAAAAAGAAATGAAAAATTTGCTATAATCACGTGATAGCTCTCTTGAAACCATGCTGCACCTGATAAAGAGTAATCTCTACCGATCACGATTCAAGAATTAAGTGAAAGAAAGGATAAACAAATATCTCATTAATTAAGACTCGAGAGTTAATTACATTGAATCACGGTATAACAATAAAGTTTCATTCGTTTTGTATTTGTGTTACATTTTTTAAGAGCATGTTTACCTAAAGTGCGGCCCGCTGTAACGTTACGCGTCATCAAAGTGGCCCGTGAAACAATTTTGGTTGGCCAGGCCTGGCTTAGGGCGACGATGGACGACTAGACTCGGCATTGGCGTTTTATTTCGGAAGTTCTGGATAGGTTTTTGAAGGGGATTTTTATTCGCCGGGTACAGATCATTTAGCAAGGTATTCTCAATTTGAAGAACGCGTTCGGATTTACGGACTCGCGTTCGAATCCGATCGATCCGGGCTGATCATTGACACTTAAAGTTTAGGAGGCCCGTTTTCCTACGAGCGAGAGGGAGCATTCTTCTTTTTTGCGTATTATCCTATCGTTCACTGGGCTGGTTGTTATTCCCGACAGCTGTAGTCGCAGCGACGGGGATTGGCGATATTTTATCGCCGGTGCGGAGCAGCGCGTTTCTCTCTGGGGCCGACAGGTGAGCACTGTGCACGTGGACACAGAGGCGCATCGAATAAGGAATGCAGCTCCCGACAGCCGGAAAAGGCAGCCTGGACCAGAGAGAGAGAAGAACCACTGACCGGAACACATGTACGGAACCGTATATGGGAACACATTGTGAGCGCAATCGCGTGCCACATGAGCGGTACATATTGCCTTCACAACCGACTGCTCCATTTAGGGATGTCGCCTTTCATATTGCAGCAGTTTCACCACTTATCCCGATAGTTCTGATCACTATCGGATCACGTATGTGCGCAATGACGTTTCTGGAAGTCCGTCTTTCCGCCGCGGACTTCCCGAGGGCCCTTTTTTTCCATCGAAACACGAACGTCGACCAAACCCGTTTCGTAACAGAGATTAGATTGATCGATTATTTATTTTTCTCCTCGCTTCTTGCTGACCCCTTGTTCCATCTTTTTCTTTTTGTTTCTGTGGCTGCAATAATTGGAGCTCCTTTGTTTTCTATATAGTTTTCGAAAAGGGAAATACAATAGTATAGATATTCTCATCTTGAATGGGTCATTTATTATTAAATTTATTATTAAACTTTTTAAAATTTTTACTTTTAAATTAAAATATTGTAACAGGTTTTTCTATATTTTTTCATTTAAAAAGAATAAAATTTGCTAATATTTAAAACGTTAACGAAATATTTTATTTGTTAATGAAATACAATACTATTATGTAAATAATATTGATTTATTCAGGTTTAGCAGAACATCGAAACAATAATTTTTTAAAACTAAAACACAACAAGAATTGTGTAAAGACAATAAAGGAATTGTTGAGGTAAAAATTCATCAGTTTTTGATGTTCTACAAAATTGTTTAATGTCTCGAAAATTTTGTTTCATTGGGTAATTGAGTAAATTTTATTTACACAATAAATACTTAGATATCATTCGACAGTTTTTAAGAACACAAAAAGCCATAGTGTTTATTAACAATATCTTATAAAGTATAACAAAATAGAATCATTAACAAAGTTTAAAACGCTTCTTAATTTTATGTTTAACACTCCGACTATAGTAGCCCTTTTTATAGACTTTTATATTTACAAGTCAATTGGGTTTGGTACTCGACTTTTATATCTGGCATAGACATTTTATTTCCCTCCCGCACTAAACGAACAGAGTAAATTTTTTATCGCTTGCATGTGAGTGAACTGAATTGATCAACTAAATTACAGAGTTTTATTCAAGGCTTAGAATAAAGTAAAGTTAAAATTTATTTCTGTGATACCGTCTAAGTTATCAAATTCGAAATAGGGTAATTGAAAGCTTTATATTTACTTACCAAATTATCTTTACTCACCAAGTTTACTTCAGAAATTTCATATAATAAATAGTATGATTACATTGATAAATAATAAATTGGAAAAGGCTTCATCGAGAAATGTAGGACTTTAATAAAAAATTGCACATAAAATGTTTTACTTATTATTACTACTACAATTATTTATTATTACTACAACTTAAAAAGCTGTGTGATTTTAAGATCACACACGTTAATTAAATCAATTCTCTGATACGATTTACGATAAGTGTTTGAAAAGGGTCGATAATTATTTGGAAAAATTTTAGATGAATGCAAAAAAATGGAAAAATTATTTTAATCATTCGTTTCATTTTTAGAGAAAGAAGTTCAACGTACATTATTGTACGTTTTGTATTGTATGTTTTAATTTAAATGAAAATTCTATTGTGCAAAAATAATGTCCAATATCTTCGTTGTGTTTAAAAAAAAAATTTGTCTAATAAATCCTGTTGTTTATATTGCTCGTCATTAAACATATTATACATCGATGACAAAAATAAATAGAATAAGGATTTAAGGATTCTTTACATTATTGTCGTCCCATTAAAATTACAAAAAGAAATCCTACATTTCTATTTAATTTCTGTTTCTGATAAGCGACTTAGAAAATTTTTATTTTGCATAAAAATCCACAGTTTACTATACTATTCTGCACCATACTGATTAATTTATTTCATTGTAACAAGTTGTAAAAGTTCGACTTCCATTTATGATAAACGTTGAAGCTTGTAAAACATTGGGAGACAATTAAACTGTTATTTGAAAATATAATCGCTTGTGTTTTATTTTCAAAATGGCTGTGAAAATTCGCAATCGTCCAACAAATTAAAGAACGAGCCGAGTTACAACATTTCAAACTTGCCCTTAAAATCCATCAATGTGACACCACCCCAATAATATCGAAAATTGCACTTCAGGAACAGCTGTTCAAACGATGGCGAAAATGGCCAGAAAATTCTAGTAGCACCGTGGAAAATCAGTCACGACGAGACTTTTCGCATTCCAGCGTTCTCATAAACCAATAGACTGGGTGGCCCGGGTGGCGGTATCCTCCCGTTGGGATGTCCCGCGAACACGAAGAGGAACAACCCAAAGGGAGCAGTCCGGAGAAAAGTTTTCGAGGGTTGTACTGACCCCTGTTCGCTCGTTGTTAATATTTAGGGTAGTGCAGCGCCGTGAACAATGCCGGTTGTCCCCCAATCGACCGGCCTCTACTCCGCGCCGCACCGGGGTGTATCTAACGTTAACCTGTTTCAGTTTCTGAGCACTCGCACAGTTTTGCAACCCCCGCAGACACGGGCAGGGGTCGGCGCGCAGATCCCCGGGGTTATGATTAATGGATCTGGCGCATATTAGCGCCCACTTGCTGTACCCCTTGCGATTTACATTTCGAATTTAATGATCCTCCCTCGAGGCTGATTGACTTCTGTGATCGGTCAGACTGATTTCTTCCACGCAGCGAAACCTTCCACCCTCCGCTGTTAAGTAATCATCTCTCGGGCCGACCGTAATCTAAAATACTTGTCCCAGTGAATTGTTCATAATATTCCCATTGTCGAGTGGTGGTCAGACAGTTTTGCACGAATGCAGTTTGTTAAGGCAAGTCTACCTGATTTAAAGGTATTACATACTCTTTTATGAAATATAAAATATACAGGGTGAATCACAGAACGTTTGTACCTCAAATATCTGTATTGTTTTCAAAGATACATGAAATGTCTTGAGGATGAAGTTGAATGGTAAAATGTGACTCGCACGATACCAAGAAATTTTTGTTTTTATTTCATTTCATTCGAGATATCAAGGTCATCTTCATTTTTCTAAATGGTACCACACTTTTTTAAACACCTAGTATGATAGTCCCTTTCGGTACGAATTCGGTGACTATAATTACTCAAGGTCATTCAAGGTCACAGACAGAGAAAACATCTGTATAATTGGAATATAACCGAATATAAAAAAGTATTCAACAATTTTTCTTATATGTATATATTGTACAATTATGTTTCTTCAAAAAATCAATGGTAAATTATTACGTTGAGGAGAGGCAGCTCAGATGACCTTGACATATGTTGTCAAGATCATCGTTTTTATGAATTAATTTTATGAATTCTTTTCTCGATCATTTCTCTGACTACTAAGAATCATTAACGCGTTATTTACGTAACTTTTGTAAACTTTTTATTGCGTAGTAATAATTGATGTATCATACATGTAAGCCCCTTGGAATTGGACGATATGGAAAAATAAATTTCTCCGAGATTTTAAATCGTGAACCAGTTCATAATGGAGATATTTTAAAAAATTATTTTTCACCATCTTTTTCCATCATATTATTATTACAATGTTCCATGATGGTAGGAGTGAGTTTTTTTCAACTTTAAATCACCTTTATCTTCACATGTTTGACATTGACATAGTAGTGTATGCGAGTATGGTTAATTTATAAACATTATTATGTTCTCTTCGCTGATGGCTATTTTTGTGTATTTTTCCAGGAACATAAAACAAATAATGGTTGAAGAGGAAGGGGAAAGAAAAACTAAAAAGAAGAAGAAGAAACGGGACGGAGTAAGAAAGAAAAGGAATAAAAACAGAAGGAAGAAGAAACGAAAAGAATTCAAGACAGTAAGAAAACCGGAAGAAGTAGATGGTGTCGGTTTAACAAGCTGCGAGATGAAACTCGGCGGTTACTTTGAGTCTAACTTAAAGTAAGGGTGAAAATAGTGTGATCATTACAAATTTTATTGGTACACTAATTTTTCGATGTTTCTATTGACCTGTGATAAACGAAAATACTGCCAGCATATAAATACGTTATCTGTATATGTTATCTGTATACTATATTTACTATATTCTATGTACACATATAATAATAAAGCATACTATAATTTATCTATATTGTATATTTGTATACATATAGAATGTAGTAGAGTATTCGTTAATAATTTTACTGCAATGATTTTTTATAATAAATTAGAAGCATTGGTTTACGAAATGATATGCAGAAAAGATTGTCCAAAAATTACAATTTACAAGGTTACATACAATGGTAAAACTACGATTCTCACCATTTTCAACCACTTGTAACTCGTGTGTGTGTTAATTAATTTCGATGAAATTTTTAGCATGTGTACAGCTAACAAGTTTAAAAAGATTTTCAAAAATGCCTTTCTTATTTTTGCATGTAACCTTGTAAACTGTAATTTTTGGAGAATCTTTTTTGCATATCATTTCATAATCTTCTAATTGATTATAAATAATCAGGTCGTTTGGTACACTTATAAAAAAGTTATTCTGGTTTAAAGGGCGTTCACAGCAGAGTACATCCATTTCTCTTCGCTTTTGATTGATGTAGTTTCAAGTTAAAATTAATTTATTACAATCAATGCGGTAAACAGACGTCTCTGAAAGGTTAAGGAGTGTATGGAGATTTGTTTCATTGACAGTATAGTAAATTGTCGGTTTGCTTATTATTGCAAAAAGTCCAATAATAATATTCGCCCGTAGACCGTAGAATAGTTTTGTCCGTGATTCACCATAGTTTGAGAAGTTCACGGTCCTCCAGAAAATTGAAGAGCAGCCGGAGAGTGGCTCGTGGGTGAAATCACAATTATATCGGCCGGGTCATATATATCGACGACAATAGGACACTCAAGTGGGATACAATGTGCATGAAACTTTATTGTTCCCCTGAAAGCGCCGGTCAGTTTGGTCCATCTGCTGACCCAGCGCCAGTTGCTACACGTACCACCGGCGTCATCAACTGCATCGGCATCGTATACAACGAGTTCTGAGTGGATGTATTCCCAAGGACCCATTCGACGCAAAACTTCCACGTTTGATAGGGCATCGAGAAACATGTACTCGTGTTTCTTGACACAGCCGCGTTTATTATTCACCGTACGATAACATATTCTATTTAAGTTTACTACAAAAATATTTACCGTGCGAAACGTTCGATTTCCGACGCGGCAGCACCTCGCATTTTAACAGGGTTGCGATCATACGAGGTCTCAGACTGTCGGGTCAGCCACGAATTTTCCGACAATTTTTCGGTGATAATCAAAAAGCATCTGTGCTATTAACCCTTCGCAGTCGGAGCCATTTTAACATGGAAATTAAACATTTCTTCCGACCTAGAATAATTCAATTGAAATTGATACAATTATATTAGTTGAAGTAAAAAGTTCTGAGCGTTTTTAGCTTTATTTATATAAGCGAAAAACGCTCAGAACTTTTTACTTCGCCTAATAATTTTAGGTTGTTGCATATGAAATGTCCGATTTTTAGCACAGTGACATTAAAGAAACGCAATTTTGTTTTTGAACCCAATGTATTCTATCTACAAATTTTAAGTTTCTTGATTGTAAGGTAAACTGTACAATGATTGGCACCCTAAGCTAAAATCGTAGTAAAAATCTTTTTATCTTTTTTTGAAATGTTTAAGCGAGATTTTTCAGCAAAATCAAACAGTTTTACGAGTCATAAATCTTTTATTATAAAATATATTTAGTGAATAACAATCGTGAGACAAATAGATTATTATTAACTGACTGATCAATATTGTAAGGTAAACTGTACAATGATTGGCACCCTAAGCTAAAATCGTAGTAAAAATCTTTTTATCTTTCTTTGAAATGTTTAAGCGAGATTTTTCAGCAAAATCAAACAGTTTTACGAGTCATAAATCTTTTACTTCACCTAATATAAAATATATTCAGTGAATAACAATCGTATAAGACAAATAGATTATTATTAACTGACTGATCATACAAGTAAGGACAGTCAAACCAGCTGAGTCTAGTGAAAAGCGACAGAAGACGGAAAAAGAAAAAACACCAGAATGACAGGCTTTATTGCAAGGGGACTCTTCTTCCACAGAATAGAATATCGTTTGTTTCTTCTTGCACTTTAACATCAAGCAGAGTTTAAATTTAAAAATCTATAATAAAATCTCATTTTTTATTTATGTGTTTAAACAGTGTTTAAATTATTTTACAACCCTATTAATGTAGGTATAATAACAATAGGAGTTATTATATCTTTTACATGAGAACGGATTAATCATTTTTACTTTACTTCTTATGGGAAAGGTTGGTTTAGATTATATAAGGTCGTATACCGAGGTACCATTGACATCTTCAATTCTCAAAATTTAACAATTTTAAATTTCATCCACTCAATTTTGCTATAAACGCATAGAGATCCACAGTCTACTTACAACTATCGAAATTCCAATGGCCACATACCTCAGAGGATTTTCCGAGAGTTGACTCTCACGTGAATCTCCGAGACCAAAACATTTCTGAAGTATTCTCAAATGGACACGCAAATTGAGTGGACCCTCGAGAGCAACTATCGACAGGAACTCCCAGATGGACACGTACCTTGTCCACCAAACCAAGGGTGTAGAATCATGCCATGCGACATATAATTTCTTCACAAATTAGTAAGTGACAGACGGTTATTATGCGAGGGAAGGGCACCGGTAAAAAATGAGTGGCACCGAGCCGGCACGGTTTAATTGTTGACAGATCGCGGACATTCCTGCAGAGTTTTTCAGTGTTCCCAACCCCACGGTTCCCGTGTCGCGTTCCCCCGTAGATGCAAGATTACCGAGCGCGGGACTACGCTGGGTTAGGTTACGTTTCACGGGCGATGCGATCGACAACCCTTACACGTGTTTCTAAACAGTTTAATCTACGATATCACAGGGCCGCGCGCGTTACTCGTACCTCGCATGCGTGAAATTACGCAATTTCGGCCAATTCCGAGTAGGAAGCGTACAACAGGAGAGACCGGCATAAAAATAAAGCTAATCAACGTAGATCAAACAGGTGCATCGAGGTACCACGGTCCGATGGACTTCGACTTTCGTTCAGGTTCCTTAGTCGCGTCTTCCTGCTGATAAAAATCGCACGAACAACACCAACCGTGTCTCGCAACGATCCTTTCTTCAATGACGACGCTAATGTTCACCCTTCGAACACCAGGCTCTCCTCTGGGGACGGTGCTAACCGACTTCGAGGGAGACACGCTTAAACAATTAACGAATTAGCCGGTTAAAATGCCTTCCAAACAAACGTTTAACAATACTTTTGTATAATTCATGAGTAGACCGCAGATGTTCGCTGAAAATCAAATTTTTCTACCCCGAATTGCGACAAACTCGGGTGAAATAGACATTTATTTCCTTTCTTAATATGTTTAATAGACTGAAAATATAATATATCTGTATTCTTAAATTCTTCTAACGTTTCTACTGTTTCAAATTACTCCTATTCATTTTTGTCCAAAATTATTTTATCCATTTTTTTATCCAAAATTCGTATTATACTTAATATTGATAATAGTCATATTGGTATATCGATGAATGGTGCACGGACACCGTCAAAGTGACCAGAAATGGAGCAACCCCCTCCCCCCAAACGTTTTGGTTACAGTGTTTCTTAGCACAACGAGCGAGACCTTCGGAGCGAAGTAGAGTCGAAGGGGCGAGGAAACAATTTTTCTGATTTCCATGTAACATTCTGGCGTGGAGCGAGGTAAATGAAAGCCTGCACGATGACCTCTAAGCCCCTGAAGCTGCCAGTACGCAAATCCAAATAATTAGGGGCACCGAAAGGCAACGAGTCTCTCGATGTCCATCTGGCACGGCTGGCCGATCTCGCGCCACGGGCATCGATCTATCGCACGCGAGGGTCGCGCAAAGAGGAAACATGGACCAGGCCTAATGATCGAGCATCGACGTAGCTAGCGTGCAACGATCCTCGCAGGACACGCAAAGCCCCGGGCAGGCCGGAGCAGTATGTCAGTCGGCTGATTGACAAGCAGAGAGATTTAGCCGCGATTATTATGATCGTCGTATCGGCCGGTTGCTGAAATTGCCGCCAGGTCGCCGCCAGGTCAGCGTTAATTATAGTGGTACCGGCAGATATCTATCAGTTTATCGGATCACCGAGTTGCTCCGGAGTCGTCCTGTTTGTTCCTCGCGATACCAACAAATCCTGCCCGCTTGTGGGAACAAAGAACGATCGCGAGAACTCGCTATGGAGGTTCCTGGTCGTCGCGGAATATCCTACCCTTTTTCAGTCATCGGCGCGAGCAGTTTCTCAAGTGCCAATCAATGTTGAACATATAACATTCCATTTTTCTGGTTGCGTCTCAACCCTTATCACTTCAACCATTTAGCACCATTATCGATTCACAACTCCAACTCGGAATCGCCAGATCAGGGGAATTTACTTGAATTCAGAGGAAAAAGTAACCTCTCCCCTCTGCTAGTACCGGAGTAGTCATGTGACACCATGACACATACACGACAGGAAGCTTGGGGGGACATGTCTTAAACTTTTTACTTCACCGAATATATTTTGATTTTACCTTTTTAGGAATAGCCCAAAAATCGTCTATTAAATTCTGATTCTGAAATAAATTATTTGATCACGATAATAAAGGTGACTTCATGGTTCACGACTGAAATTGTCGATGCTATTGAAAAGTTAATTGAGAAATCTTTAACTGTGAGGCATAGATTTTTAAAGGTATTAAATAATCTCTGATAGTAAATTATAAAGAAAATTGTTCAGTGTATTTGCGTTACTGCATTGATAGTAATAAAATAAAATAAAATAACAGACCCAGGAGGAATTGAGGAAAATAGACTTTAATTGTCGTTTCTCTTTCTTTTAGGTAAATAATAAATCATTTTGTATATTTGTAAATATTATAAATACGCCACATGTCAAATATAACCTCTTTCTTTTAGAGCAACACCAACTTGGTTATTCTCCTAGAAAGTTCCTAATATTATCATTGTCTTATAAATATACCTCGAGTATTTGTACATTTCAATTGTAATTGAATTAATTAACGATATGCTTTAGTTGCTATTTCTCTTAGCTAATCTAGAAGAGTTACAACAGAAAGACTTTCTAACTTGGAATATGTATCATATAAAATAGTAAGAGAACATTTTTATTCAACTGTCAGCTATTTTTTCTTTACCTCCTGATTCAACTTTTCTAATTGAACAGACTAATTTCAGGAACGTTAATGTCACGTTCAGTTTAAATGAGGATATACGGCAGACGGCAGGTTTTCTATATATATTTCACAACATTTGCTTTTTCAGTAACGTTCCAGCCAATTACAAAATAGGTGGCTTTCATTGCCGTACTAAATTTTCGTTAATAAAAGAATTGCACTTTTCTCAATGATGCATACAGGCTTCTATGTATATAGTATTATTCTTTGGTCATCTCTAATTTAAAAGAAGGGTCGCCACTATTAAAAGAGCACCGCTGCGACTAATTCTGTATACTTCCCGCAGATGTCAATTAAATCTATAAAATATTCGCGCAAATATATAAACACCAATCTCGGAAATACAATTTTAGGAGATCGCGTGGGACCATTCAGTATCCGGTAATCTGTTTAAGTGAAATTCCATAATTGAATTAATTGTATACACATACATAGGTCTCGAAATACAGTAATTCTTTCCTAATTTAAGAGAGAGCCATAAATGTTCGAATCATATGGCAATTGCTTCTTTTTTATAAACATCATTTATTTCAAAAAAGATTGTTGAATTAACTGTTTAAATATTCGTGGGTTCCATGTCATCCTGACTTCTGCAATAACCTATAATCAGAGTTGGGCAAAAATTTTAATCGACGATCGACGAATAAATTTCTACTTCAATCGTTAATTGCAATTAACAATTAAACTCCTAGTTTAGTCGTTAATTGCGGTTAACGATTACATTCTTTTCAATTGTAATCGTCAATCGAATAATGATTAACTGCTGAGATTTCGAAATGAAATTGAAATGAGTTTTTGTCGAGATATAATTCTGTCAATTCTCCACCTCCGCTCGCTGTCTCCCTCTCCCTCCTTATTACAATTTATGGATAGACCGTGTGGCGATTAACTTCAACAATTGATTCAATCAGTCTCCGACTTTTCGAGGATTTCTTTTCTTCATCAATCGATTGAATCAATCGTCCATTTTTCATTGATTACCTGTTTTAATCGTACACATTAATCAATCAATCTCGGTTAATATTTTAATTGATTAATGCCAACTCTGCCTATAATGTAACCCTGTAATATATTAGGTGTACGAAGAAGTTTCAGTCTTTCTTCAGTTTTATTTTATTTACAAGCGAGATAACAAATTGTATGTTTTAAAATAGGCCAGAAATGGAGATGTTACTATTCAAGAGTGGAAGCCAACAGCGGCGAAGATTGCGCCATATTATTCACCCAGTGATCCACATTTCCTGTCCCAAAGAGACCGCAACGATGCCGCACGAAGCATCCCGCAGGCGGCAGTCATGCGCGAAACATCGGCAAGCATAATCCGACATCAGGTAACCGTCTTAATCCCCGCATATCCCCGGCTTTGATTTTTGACGTTGAGTAATAACCAGAAATCCTTTGAGCCTGGGGGAAGCCTACCGATCACAATAATTCCGGCATGTCCGCCTGAAGTCGTGGCCAAGATAGCGGTGCCTGTGGAGCCGAAACAGGGAAACTGAACTGCGAGACACGACGTGCCAGAGATAAAGCGAAAGAGACAGCGGTATTGGGGTTGCGGACCTAAGGCGAAGATAAGGAGGCGGTGCATGGAAACCGCGGAACAGACGGGAATAAAACGCTCGAAGTTCCCGGACAATTTTTAACGGGAACCTACAAAAAGATAACTGCGAGGACCCGTCAACTATCAACGGGACTTTTTCTTTGACTTTGTGTTCATTTTGTGTGCGCATTTTCTAAAAATACGAATATTGTGCGGACCTCTATAATTATTAGGAAGTACAAACTCCATCGATACGGACGTTTTAAAATTTTATTTGTAGTTTTTTGAAAAATCTTCTAGTATGCAAGTCGTTGAGTAATTGTGCTTTTATGAATATGTAATGGAAAGTAAAAATATTGTTACAAGGTCATTTATTTTTACATGGTCTTCTATTAGGTACTTGCAGTTGGGTGATTGTGCTTTCATGAATATGTAATAAACAGTAAAAATATTACTTTCATGGTCATAGAAATAAAAGCTTTCTTTCAGAGAGATCATACTGTGCTCACTGTTATTTTTTTCAGTACTAAAAAGTATTCGACATTTCTCAGGCAACAGAGTATTAATTACTACTGAAAATAATAGGTGTTTACCATGCTATTACTCTCATAATTGTATAGGGTATAAAGAAATATTCGGTCTTGGCTTCCATAGATGTATTCCACATCTTCGGTGTATTCCAAAAATACTGTCAACATAGAACGAATTTTTGTTTGATGGTAAACGGAAATGAATTTTCCATGTTTCGAACTTAAAGTAAACTATCAATTTAAATTTTGTGAGTTTCGTTTGCAATGTAACTTTGAAATCTTCTTTGAAGGTATATTTGCTTCGGCGAAGTCGTAACTTCTCCTGATTTTCCACTCGCGGCAGAAGTTTGAACTTTCAAACCTGAATTACATTTTAGATTAACGAACAGTGGAGGCTCCAAACGTAAAGTAATTCCGCAAGATTAAACAATTTCTTGCAACCGCTATAATACAATTCGAAACAGAAAACAAAGCTATTTAATTTAATCCAATTTATATCGAAGCAAATTAATTGCGATCTCGGTCCCCTTCGCAAATGTCTATTGATCCATGTGTGTGCATTCACATCTATCGAAGGTTACCATGATTTAGCTACAGAATATAATAGACTGCGGATTTTATGCATTTATGACAAAAATGGGTAAGCACAATTAAAAGCAGCGGACGTATTAAAAAGATTTAAAGACATCAGCGTATTGGTTTCAGCTTAATCTGATAATTAACAGAAGAAAGAAATTTTTATTTCATTCGTGTGTCTTGCAATCAATGCAAACATGTTTTATTTTGCATAAAGATCCGCAGTCTGATAATAATATAGAATATATTACAATAATACATAAAGATGTACAAATTCAATCTAATATTTCGTTAAAGAAACATAAGAATTGACTAATGTTTTCTTTCAAATGTTATTCACTTTTTGTCAAAGTTTTCAAGATTGTGCATGGTTTTTTTAATAACTATATAGGTTTGTTTTCCTGTTACATCGCGCATCTAGTGAGGAAATACATAAAGACATGTGCCATGATATAACCTTCAAATGACCTTGAAGTCCGAAAATGAAGATTAAGTATTCTAAAGTAGTAGGCTAGCTAGGTTACCCTAATTAACTGACCCTTTTTTTAAGTTTAAGGACTGTTAGTCACGGTACTCTCGAATGTAAATACCTGTCCCATACCCACTAAAAAACCTAACAGTCCAGGACCCAAAATTGAGACCTGATCAACCTCCAACCAGTGTCGCCAGATGGGCGCCGAAACGGGCGCCTCTTACTCTCCTCCTTTTCCCCTTCCACTAACCCATTCGACCACCATAAACATACTCCAACGTCCCCCACTAAGACCGTAGACTGAACTAAATCCCCGTCGCGCATGCGCAACGTGCCACGGTCATCAGAGAGAGGGTACCTGTATTCCCCTCGATCTTCTCGATCTGACGACACTGCCTCCAACTGGACCAAAGAATGGTGAGCACTGCGACCTCCATAGCTTTGGATCTCTCCCACGCCTGTTCTTGTCTTATCCCTAATTAACTGACTCCTTACGATACCCTAATTCAAACCTTAACCCTCATCCGTCCCTCATTTAAAGGAACTGAATCTGACCCTCGGTGTCAAATTGACACAGTGATACAAAAAATCGATAAAATAACAAGTCAAACAGTTACTTTTCGATGTTTTTCTCCTTGAAATTGATGAGTTAACATTTACATTTTAGGTTTTCGCAGTTATATGTTTCGCATTAAAAAAATAAAAGTCACCAAGTTTCGAACGAATTTACCTACAAATAACAGAACCGTGTAACTTATTTCGGGAAAACTGTGTCAAATTGACACGAGGGACGGATGAGGGTTAATCAAAGTTATCGATAACGTTTAAAATGACATTATTACATAAATCTGAATAAAGCAAAAAAAGCAAACAACCTGACATCGCAATCGGTAAATAAATCTTAATAAAAAATTATCTCTCGCAAGTTATCGAGGCGTAGTTGACACTTGTTTATCGGTTTCAATATCATTACTTGCCTTCGCAGATCTCAAGGAACGTGGAAGTTGATTTCTGTCCATTGTCAGCGTGCAACGTGAGAAAAAGGAGGTGATAGTTTCGACGACTACGTGTGAATCAACCGGCAGGATTTGAAGACCCTGGTAAGACTAGTTCCCGAAGAGGCGGTCGCGAGCAGGGCGAGGGGACACCGAGGCTGTTCATCGTTGGATTGAGAAGCATAAAGCATAAAAACGGTTGCACCAACCCGCGAAAAAGGAGATTATCGTGATTCCGACACCCTGGCCACCGCTCATCTCGTAGGAATCGTTAAAGTCGTTCAGGCACGTGGAAGCACGCATTAAAAGCATCGTGGGGGATGCACAAAGGGGTGACGCTCTCCGGCTAGGGCGGCCTTGCCCAGCTACGGGGGCTTGTTGTTATTTACGGTATTTAGATAACCGGCTTACGGAACAGTCTCGTACCCCCATCGGGCCTGATCCCATGCACGAGATAGCGCCGACAGTGCTATCACCTACAACCTGCGACTAGGCTACGTGCATTCCGTTCGCAGATTATTATAACGAGCATCGTGTTACATTAACACGCGTATCTGGTCTCATGGGAAAGCTCCGAGCAGCCTGGCGCCTGTATCGCATTTTGGAGATTCCTCTGTCATCCTGTCTTACCCTTGTTCCCAGGGGTCCGCAGTATGGAGCAACATGCTAATTTCTGTCCAATGTTTTGATTAGGTACTCATCATTCTCCGGTTCTGAACATGGACGTCGAACATGGAAACTGTCTTATGTTATTAACCCATTGCCCTACGATTTATTTTACGGTTTCACTGATTAGAACCTTTTTGTAGTTCGTGATTTCCTAAGAAAGGAAAAATTTATGTCTACTGTGTGCCTACATGTTCTCCAATAACTGTACATTAACAAAACCAAAATAGAATTTCGTCTCGGTTTAAAGGAAATTAATAACATACATTATACAGGGTGAGTCACTCAACGTTATCACCTTAAATATCTTTGCTGATTCAAAAGATACATTAAATGTCTCCAGGACAAAGTTGAATGGTAAAATGGGGCTCACACGAAAAAAATGTTTGTTTTTATGTCATCCTTTTTAGAGATACCAAGATCGGGGTGTACAGAAACGTTTCTTCTTGGCTGCCATAGCTCTACATCTTTGGATTAATGAGGATCTGTACGAGAAGGTCGCCGCAGAATTGTCCTTGAGTTTGAGTCTCATGGTCAAACTTATTTTTTAGTGTTGAAAAAGATCTAAGAAGAACGGATCGTTTTATTCATCTTTAGAAGATTCAAAAGTAGATGGAGAACGTGTTGGCGTAATTGTATTGTACTCTACGCGCGATGGGGATGAAAGTAGAATGCAATAAAGGAAAAGTTCGGCGTTGAAATTCAGACTCGAGGACAATTTCGCGGCAACAACCGAACAAAAGAAGAAGAATGCGGTCGTAGCTTAATGTCAGGCAAAATTTAATGCCGACATGAATTCATAAATTGTCTACCTGAATTGCAACAAACTGCAGTGAAATAGAAAATTATTTCCTGCCATTATGAATTTAATAAATATCAATGAGTGCTTGTAACTTTTTCTAATATTTTTACTGTTCACATTACACCTGCTCGTTTCTGTCACAAATGCGTAAAATGTTTTACAATAAAATCCTTGAAATTTTTCGCACTTCCAAGACATCGTTTTCGAGAACCGAGCACCACGCTCATTTTTGATGAAGCCCCTCCAGCAATAAATACTAGGTCGACGCCGGGCGGGATCGATGTCTACAACAAATCCCGGCACGCGTCCTTAACACTTCTGGCAATTCCGCATAAGATTGATGCAATCGCCGCATGTAACGGAACCGTGTCCATTTATCCAGAAAATAATCCGCGAGATAGCGTCGCTAAATCGTCCGTCCATAAGCAGGCAAGGCCGTTCTCTCGGAGATTAAAGATATTTATGAGATGACGATTACGTTTTTATCCGGCCGATCGGTATCGAAAGGGGTGGCTCCAGCAGACGTTTTCACGACAGACTGAGCCGGGAAATGCTGCTCGTCACCGTACGTTCATTTGTCTGGCTGTTGGCTGGTGCCTCGAACAGGATGCGAGACTGGACAGCAAGGAAACAGAAACATGACACAGGGCTGAGTTATTAATCGTCGTTACCCTATACAGGGTTGAACGGTGCATCCCGGGGTACGTGTCCTGCCACTTAATACGTCCGCCTTTGGTCTTCACAGTCAGATACACGAATGAGTTTCTGATAGAGGTACCTACCCCCAAAATTTCTGGTTCGGATCCAGTCGGGAAAGAGTGACCCAAAAGTGAGGGGTTTTCCGTACCTATTGGATTCCTTCGATTTATTGATTTATGTACTGTTGCATTAAATCGAGTGGTTTATTTAGCAAGTACAATATTGTTACTGTAGCTAAATATGTAGCTTATATTACGTAGGTATTACATTGTTTGTAAATTCTTCCGGAACATCGTTTCAGAAAATTATCAATTACTTCCAGGCCTTCTAGCTCCAATTTTTGTGCAAAATGATAGTTTATGTCAAAACCTGAATCGCTGAAAATCTTCAAGGTGAGTTGACAATCGGACTCTGAGGTGTCATAAGTCTCCAGGTTCCTCCAATTTTGAATAACGAATTTAGATAAGGATTTTCAATATGTACTGTATTCAGTACTTCATAAGTACTGATATTTTTATGGAACATCGATTATCAATATTCATAACGTACACAAGCATCATGGAATTTTTATCTAAACCATTTTCTCAGCTTATGAACATACAGGGTGTCAAGAAATAATATGTGAAAACCGTTAGAGTGGGATTCTGGTACCTTAGGATCAGCGAAGATCTGTTGAACAAGTTTTGTGCAGAATTGACCTTTACAGACTTTTCCAAGGTGAAATTTTTTTTTAGAATCTTGTCATGTTCTACTCCTGGGAACAAACTTTTCTACTGTAATGTTTTAATTTTTTGACAAGTTTGAATGGTGTGTTACCATTTTCCAGAGGTACTGAATCAAAAAATCAAACGTGACATTTATTAACACACAGACACAGTAAGGAACTAGGATTATTTGTTTCATATTTCTAATAACTAGACTGCGGATTTTTATGCATTAATGAAGAAATTGGTTGGGTGAAATATAAAACAGTGAACGATTAGAAAAATTGAAGAATATTGTAATAATATCTTTAATGCGATAATGCCATTAAAGAATTAAATAAATTTTTATTTTACTCCTGCTTCCCGCAATCAATGCAGAACATTTTTATTTTGCATAAAGATCCGCAGTCTACTAATAACCCATACTGTACTGTATTAGGTGAATACAGAAGTTGTAGAATTCTTTTCAATTTTACTTCAATTATACACAAAATACGAGGTATATTATGGGACCATAATTGTGTTGGTGATTTAGATGCATCAATAATAAACAAATAACTGTATGAAAAGATGGAAGATCATAGCCATTATAATTATAAACGATTGAGAGAATTACCTAATATTTAGCATCGTGTTCTGAACAGGGCAATCCGTAAAATTGAGACTCGACTGAAACAGCCGTGAAAAATGGCGCGGGAAGGGGGACAGGAGCGAAAGAAAAAAATTGTCATCCCTAAAATGCAGGCCCGCATCGAAAGACAGGCTCGTCCGCGGAGGTAATAATGGAAGGGAGCTTATAACCCTCCGACTTCTTGCATTCCAACACGATCTACAACGACACCGATGTGGGGATGGAAGCGCCATGCTTCGAATGAGGTGTCGTGAAAACGTTGCGTGATATTAGGTACGCTTGGTAAACGCGATAAATCTGGAGAGACGTAGTTAGACGAGTGTCAGCGTGATGTATGAGGGGTTGGGGGGTGGGTAACGTGCCACCTACGTGCTCCTTTCTTCACGCATAAGCGAGCAGGGGTGGGTCTTCTTCGTTCAGGAACGCTTTCCGCGCTCGACTTTGTATCGAGGATAAGGTCAGGGGTGGATTTCGCGGCAGAATCGATGCATCACGGGGGTGAAGCAGCCATCAGCTCGTTCGACAGCCGCGTTATCTCGAATGAACGAGATATCACGGCGACGGTCTGCTTCATTTTCTGTATGGATCGCTCGCGTTATTATCGACCGCCATTTTCCTTTTTGCAAACCAGACCGAAATCTTATACACATGACGGAAACATACGGAACCATTGTATTGTTGGGAATATCGACTACATCTCGCGTCGCGGCATTTTATAATCACAAATCAGTTATACAAATATTTTTTTTTCCTCTTCGTTTTTTTCTGTTCTTTTTGTATATTTTTGTTATTTTCTATTTGTTTTTATCAGTTATACAAAGCGTCTGTAAACCCATGTATAAAAGGACCTCGGTCCGTATATAATAATAATAATAATTAACAACAATATACATTTACGTTCAATATATATTGTATATCGATTATCCGTCCGCCTCGATTCAGTTGTTTCACCAGTTTCTTGACAACCCCTCTCTTCAACCCCTATCTCTTTAGGGGTTGTTCGAGATACTGTTAAGAAGTCATGTTTTCGAAGTATGAAATCTAAAAAAATTTGTCGTGAAATGTAGTATGTAATACCACCCTCAATTTTTACGAAATATGTATATGAATTTATAATTGTGCTGTAACAAGAAATCCGTCTAGACCAAGTATTCGATAGAACATACTCATTATCTTCGACAGAACTGTAACAGAATTTCCATATTGCAATCTTTCAATTAGCATATCGATGTATTCTAAATACCATATGAACGGAACATATCAAAATAAAATTAACAATATAAGAATTGTCTACCTCAATTGCAACACACTGGAGTAAAATAAAAATTTATTTCCTTTCTGAATAGGTCCAGCAGATTGAAAATAACGTGACGATATTGTTATTATATTCTTCTAATGTTTTCACAATTTTGTGTACATTTTTAATCATTTGAGTATCGCAATAAATAGACGACTCCTCTCCTCTACTTTCTTTAAATCGAGAAATAAATTAAAATAATCTATAATTTATTAGAAAATGTAAGAAACTCCAGAAGAAGAAACATAGAAAATGGCGGTTGGATATGTAGTAACCCTGCCTCATTTTTAAAATTCTTGAAATTTTTGTGAGACATACTATGTATAGATTATGTAATTGATTGTTAAGGAACTTATCAAATTGATAATAATGGTCTCTAATTTTCTGGGGAGCAGCGTTCAAATTGAACCGAAGTTTGTGAGAATATTTCTGCTTGGCAAAAGCCTTAGCCTTATTTTGTTTCTACCTCGAAAAAAATTTCCCCTCAGCCAGCAGAGCCGTCCGCCATCTTCGAATTCGAGCGAGAATCGTCGCGAAGGGATGAGAGGACGATGAATTTTATTTTATAGCCGGCGTGGGGGAGCGGCCGCCGGGATCTTAAGGGTGGAATATGTTTCGTATCATCATAGAGGGGTAACCCGCCATCTCCTTCCCATCCATAACGCTCCGAGCCGTTGTGGCAGCCATTTTGAATACATTCTCACCCGAGGAGAGTTATCTCCGAAACGTTTCGATTTCCCATTTAAAGGATCTTATATATACACGTGCTAGGGGTGGCAGGGGTGCCGAGGTGAGCATCGAGGAATCGGAGGGTTGGTGGTGTCTAAAAATATTAGCTGGCTGCCACCACCTCACCACTCTCCTCTTCACTCACCCCTTCCCGTTCAAACGTATATACTATACCTCCCTTACTTCCGAGGGAAACTGTATCCCCCTTCTAGTTGGCTGCGTACTATACTGCTTGTGTATCCGCGGTGGAGACATATTTATTTCGTTTAAATTATTCCCCAGGATAGTATACAAGCAGTGATGGGCAAACAGCATTTTCAAAAATATTCGAATGACAAATACATTATCAATTTCTCATTTATTTTTTCCGAATGCGAAATGTATTCAGATATATTAAATTAGATTGTTATGTGATTACTATACCTGCGGATATTTATGCAATTATGGCTTTCGAAAATTTTCAAAAAATGCTAGGATATAAAATACGACAAAATTTAGTACGATTTTCATTTATTTTAGATCTATGAAGGCTACTACCACGGAAAATAAGATTTTATTTGATTCGAGTTTCTTAAAATTCGTCTACGAAAATTGCAAACTGCATAAACATCCGCAGTCTAGTGATTAGGAAGTACTTCTACTGAATGCATAAATCAATTGACAAATACCTTGGCATTTAATCATGTCGCGGATTGTGAAATACAGTGTTCCTTCGATATAAGACGATGGCTCGGGACCGACTTCGACGTATTGCGGATGAGGGCACCTATTCGACTTGATATTTTTCTAACTATATGTTTTAAGCAATTCTCTCCACTTTTCTTCGAGGTATATTCTTAATACTTCGACATTAATATACCTTTCATCTAGCGAAATTATCAAAGATTTCACTCATATAAATAATGACAAGTTTTTAGTTTGAAAACTGTATAAAAATTCTATAAACTCTACAGCTGGCTTCGAGTGCGACTGGTATCGAGTCTGACTATCGCTCACTGATTCTACTTACCGTATAGTCGTTCACGTTCTATCAATTTCATATGTATACACTTTAACTATCAGATTATATGAATTTATTGCTAATAAACAGTATCGTACTACTAACAATGTTTATACAAAATTTGAAAATGGAGGTTTGCCATAACTATCAATTTTGTTGCGAACCAAGAATACTGAAATCAGATCCGAGAAAGTTAAGATATGATTAAGAAATGAAGTATATTAAGATATTTTCTGGATATCATAAAATTTAATGTTAATTATCTTCATAAACAATTAGTATTTTCAAAAACGCACGGACATGGGTGTGCTTATTTTTGCTCTAGATTCACCAGAAAAAGTTTCATTATTTATTATTACCACTGTGATCTTCGAGATCAATTTGTCTTATATTTTTATAAAGTGGTGTCAATACAATATTTTCGAATTTTCTTGGTCTACCCCGACGTGGTAATAAATTCAGTATTTTAAACTCTGCATTCTCATCCATTGATATCTTATAGAAAATTTTATATGGTTCATATCTCAAAAAACGCAGCCAGCACATTTTTAACCAATCTATTCTATATCTTAACCTCATTTAAAATAAAGTTATTACCTTTCCGGCACTTCCTGATAACATTCTAATAATCTTCGGGGACAAACAGTAAATTATTTTTCTTTAATGACATTCCTACGACGCCAAAATCTCTGTCATTCGGTAAAAACGAATGTCCTGATACTAAGAATTTATGGCCTATGATTTCCACATTATGTTCAACAGTCTGGACAATTTTTAACCACGTTAAAGCTACTTTAATATTTCTATTCTGTCCTGCACACATGTCATTATAAATTAAAAATTTGTATCATTTTATTAACCAGCTAATTTCCTGTTTATAAAATCTTTGTTACTTTAAATATATTACTCACAATTTGCTTCAGAATGCAAAGATAACGTAGAAATGTAAATATTAAAATTGCTAGCTTGACTTCTCTCGAAAATGGACTCAGGCCACTTTCAAAATAAACGGCTCGAATAATTGCAAAAAAATTCGAAAGGCCGACAACCAATTTCGCCTGTGTACTGCTCTAATATCGCTGGATGTTCGACGGGCATTAGCAGCAAAATGATTGGCCCCGGCCGCGAGCAAATCATTTCCCGATCAAGACGCGTTTACAACGCACGGGGAGAGGAAAAAAGGGAAAAAAACATTAATATTCCCGACTTTCACCGGCTGCTTTCGCATTCAGTCCTCGCCGGTGCTGAGCAATATACCGAGGCCGTGGGTATCTTCTTTTCCCGTCGTTTCCGGTAAAGAGGAGGGTGTCGACGACCGGCTGGGGTTGGTGTTGGCGCGCCAGTGGCGTATGCTTATTTTAATTGAAACAGTCGAACACCTCTGAGCTGACGGAGAAACGGCCTCGCCCCGGAGGATATTGTTTCAAACGAATATGCAAATCATGAAAGCGAGCCGGGTACGTGGTCCGCTGTAATTTCTATTGCCGACGCGAATGGATATCCTTAACGCTCCCCAGATCTAAAGGAAAAACGTGCGCCGAATGTGCCGAGAGCTCCCGCCCCCGCCCTCGACCTGCCGGCGCGGCGGAGCAATTCTCCGCTGAAGATCGCCGTTGATGGCGTAAACAATTTTCATTAAAGAACGCGGAACGGCATGCGCGGCTTGCCAACCTGAATTTTTCAACTGCTCTCCGAGGTTTCGAGTGTAATCAAACTATTACGTTGTTGCATATCGAATGTCCCACCTCTAACAGTAACTTTAAACAAGCGTCACTTGACTCTAAATAAAACTTATATTTATTAAAGTAAGCTCATTTTAAAATTTATTTTTTTAGTCATTGAAAATGAGATGCAATTTAAAACGGTAAAAACATTAGGAGAATTTTTTAATATTTTTGTATCATTTTCAACCTATTAAACATGTTAAAATTAATTTCTCTTTCAGTTTGTTACAATTCAAGTAGAACATTGTTATTTTACATACAGATTGTTTGAAAAATTTGATCACATATTTTGTGTATTATTTTCTACCTATTAAACATGGTACATGGTTAATTGACGATTGTTTGATTAATTTTATTATATATTATCGACTCACTTCTGGTTGTTCTACCACATCGGAAACACCCTGTATATTTCGTCAATTTTCTGTGAATTTTTATAGTTTCAGTAATTATCAAATAAAGAACCGAACATTTGACCTTGGTAAGTTTAATGTAAAAGAATGTGAGATAGCATGTGCAAGTTGCTAACCGGGGTTTTCAACAGTTCAGAGGCTTCAATTATAATCAGCAGTCCCTTCAGGTGACTGATTAATCGAAGTTATCAGCGCGTTGATGTTTGCAAGGGTGATGACCTGCCAGCGAAGTACTAGTGGCGCCATAAGGGTCATCGATGAACGGTAACTGTAGAATTAATTAAAATATTTGCATTAAATGAACGATGGTGCTTGTAAAATCGCTTCGATGCTATAAATATTTCGCCATGGACCTGTATCTACCGAGTAAATAAATCCATAAAATGTAACAATTTAACAATTGCTTTTGAGAATTATTATAATTATTGTCTTAGAGCTGTTAATGAAGATTGTTAAGTTAGTTATATAAATAAATTATATAAAGTAGTTATATAAATAAATAGAAAGTGACAACATTTTTCTGCTTTCAACTATTATTGTGTGAGACCATTATTAACATATCCGTGACATTTTGCTGATTAAAATGAGATCAAACATGACAAATTTCGGAGCATATTAGTTTGTTCAATTAACGACGTAGTAGAACCTCCATTATCCGAACCAATGATAACTCAATTCAATAATTCAATTCAAGTAGAGTTGTTCGGATTAGCTTCGAATTAGTGCAAAGTTGCACTGATTAGTTCGGAAAAACGAGGTCCTACTATATCGTGGATAAAACGACTAGATATGATACAAATTGTATCGTGTTTGGACTCATTTCAGTCAGAGAAATGTCACAAATATGTTAGTCAAAGTTTCATACAAAAATCATTTCGTCATTGGATCAGGATTCCCTCACGCTGTTGACAATGATTTATTTGTCTTCCTTCACATTTAGGGAATAGTGCACGATAAAAGTGACATCTTGAAGTTGCACCTCACCGTACCTATTAGCTGAAATTCATCTGTGGCTTCTTATGAAGAAATCTTCTTGGTTGACAGGTTGCATCGCCAGTCGATGCACCGTTTTGGAGAAGTTCGACGGTCCGGTTCGCTGGGAATCGCCTCGAAAAGAAGCACTCTCGAAAATCAGATTTCGCCGGGGCCAAGAAGGAAACAAAATTGATGTCCCCGGGGTTGCAACCCCCGACTGCCGGGGGTTAACTAAGTGAGCGAGTGACCCGCACTTTGTTCTCCCGCGGCCGGCAAGAATATATTGATAGTCAGCTCAAAACTCCATTACGGCCGGGCCGACTATTCTCTCGTAAATACGAAAATGCTATCCCATTATTTACTGGTTAATTGGATTAATGAGACTCGTTATTTCGTAGAGGGCCGCGAGCCTTCCGGCATCGTAACCAGAGGAGAAGAGAATTAGGAGGGGAGAGGTTCCTGGGGTCGGAAGTTCAGGGCAAAGGGTAAGTCCGTTGCGTGGACAAATACGTTCTGGAACGACGCACACATTCTCCTGGTGTTAGAAGCGCGCAGGGGAAGTACAATCGCATTAGAATTTCACAACCAAGTTCTCGACACGTACACTGTATCCAGAAACCGTTCGGCTCGCTGCTGGTCGAGACTCCCTCGTGGCTGCTTTTTTCTCTTCTTCATCTTCCTTTTTTGTTGGTGCTCGCGACTATCGACAAAGCTTTTTACGTGCCTGTTATTTACAGCGACGACGACTGATCAATATTCGAGCAGGCCGATCTAGAAATCGTCGATCACCGTACAAAATCATTGCCGGAAATATTAGATGATTGCTGAAGTTCGTGCCCGTAAAAAAAGAGTGTGTAGTCACCTTTCTTTTCTAGTTGTAGAAAACTATGTAATTGATTAATGAAGCTGCATTCTTTAAAATTTAACCATTGTATTTTATTTTCAAATCGGACACGAACTTATGCAATCATCTGATATTTATGAAAAATGTCAAAAATGGCCCCCGATCAAATTACATTTAATTTCCATTCGTATTCCATTCCAGGGTCGTTAATATTCTATCCGCAAATTAGCTCACTCCCGGTTTGAACTTAACCGCGGCGCTATTTATTTTGTATTTAATTATTGATCTTTATGATATTGACAAGGTATGTCGTAAAATGGATGGCGGAGTCGAAAAATTTGGTAAAAAAGTGGGAGAGAATGTCTAATAATATTATTGTAAAAATGTGAAAGGATAGTTTAAATTTTGTCTTGAATAATTCCAAACTGCAAAATTACTGTATTTTATAAAGAACGACCGAGAGAGAGAGAAGCAATTAACCAAATCTAATACACAAATAAATCCTGGTATCGTATTTCTAAAAAAATCACGAAAATTACTAAAAGTGGATAAAAATACACGATTCTAAAGTTTCCACAGAATTAATAAATCATCGTTGTAAATTCTATGATAATATTGTTATGTTAAATCGTATTATACTGTTCAAGAGTTTCTAGATGTTAAACATTCTTATACGAAGCCGTGTACTAATGGGACATTAATTGACTATGTCGATTAATTATCCCTAATGTTTCTATAGAACGTTGTTTTTGAAGCTGAAATAATCGCGCAATATCGGCACGATAAATCAAAGATTCTGGTTACCCGTTCAGTGGTCCCTACTTGCGGGGTTGTATTTTGAAGGCACGACTCGATTCCATTAATCAGTGCCGCCAGGGGCCCCATATTATATAGAATAAAATTAATGAGATACACAGAAACGCACTCGACTTCCGGATCGAAGTTCCGGCAAACCGGGATCCCCTTTGCACGGTCGCATAATGTTATGGAAGCTGAATTGGGGGAGGGGGGGCTCGGTTCTCCACGTCTCGATGAATTTCAATACTTAAGTGCTCATTATATATGTATATACATATATGTATGCGTGCGTTATTCGCGAAGACATTTATTTTGTGATTGTAACTTTGAAATATTAGTCCGCAAATATTTTTACTGATTCGTTCTAGTACGGAATCTTGTGAAATAGAATTATGTCAATATCGACGACAGCTTTGTTGCTCGAAGAAGTGTCAAATCTTACAAATTGTCTAAAATTCACGGCTTTTATACCATTACGTAATTTTCTATATGTCCAACAACAACTAAATATTCACAAACGAAATGTACACGTCGTAGATTGCACCTACCATTGTATTTCGTTGTTACATATGAAATGTCAAATTTTTAACAGTAACGTTAAACGAACATAACTTTTTCCTAAATAGAACTTATTTATCAAAGTATGACTATAATCAGTATGTTCTGTAAATGAATTTCAAGTTTCTCGAGTGTACATTTTACGACGGAAATTCACTTTTTTCGTGGTTCACGTTCTTTGTGTACAGAATTGCTGTCTTCATTTGTGTAATGGTAGATTTTATGCATTTATGACAAAATTGGGCGCGTACAATGTAAAGCAGTGGACATATTAAAAATATTTAAGGACAATAATGCATCAGTTTCAGCTTAATAGGATAATTAAAAGAAGAATGCAATTTTTATTTGGCTCCCGTGTCGCGCAATCAATGCGAACATTTTTTATTTTGCATAAAGATCCGCAGTCTAGTTATCACTATATTTATCTGTGCAATCATATAGAACGAATGCGAATAATTGATTGGCATCGAAGTAAACTTTATTATAAGTGCTTCAACGAAATTTCTAAACAAAAACTGACGATAAAACTTTAATAATCAGTTTTGCGCTTTAAAACGACATACAATAAATAGACTGCGGATATTTATGCAATTTTCAATTGTTATCGAGAAATTTTAAGAAACTATCACGAAATAAAATCCTATTTTTAATAGGAACAGCTTTCGTAGAACCAAAACGAACAAAAATCTTGTCGAATTTTATATTCCAGTATTTTTTGAAAATTTTCATAAGCCAGGAATGCATAAAGATCTATGTCTTGATCAAATTGCTTCATATCATTCGTGTGTGGCATATTCAAACAAAGTATTAAAAAATGTAAGGATCCAGTGGTTAACGCTGCCTTTATAAATAAAGAGGAGAAACACATTTCGAAAAATGTTAAAAGCGTGTTCGGTTTCGCTCGTCCCCGCAACTGTTTATCCCAGCCCTGGCTGAAAGACGCCTACCCTCGCGACGCCTTGTGACGGCGCGGCGCGGCGCGGCGTGTAGTCCTGTAGCCGTGTCTCGCGCGAGCACAAGAGCGTCGGTGCGAGTCCTGGTCGGAAGGACGAAAAGAACTCCCCTCCTTCATCATCACGCATGTGACCACTGGCCGCAAGCAGCAGCACAGAGAGAGGTACGTACTACTTCTCCTCGTGTCCACAGACAGAGTTTCGCACACAACTACCGGCGCACACGGGGGATGAAACGGAGAGCGAGGACGTTGGATGCTGGAAAGAGAAGCCTCTGATGCGAAAACGAAGGGTTGCAGAGGGAGAAAGAGAGAGCGAGGGAGAGAGGTTGAAGGGAGGAGAGGATTGCAGTCGACGGGCTCCCCGGCCGGTGTCCAGGGAGGGCTGCGAGGGTGTAAAGATGGCGACCAGGAGGGGGAGCAGGGGGTGCGAGAGGCGGCAAGAGAGAGAGGGATAAAGAGAGAGAGAGGGAAAGGGAGAGAGAGGGAGAGAAAAGCCGCGCGTCGGTTATGATAAGGCGATGCTTTAATGACAGCGCGTTTCTATGGCAACGGGCGTGTAGGGGCCGGCCGCCGCGACGCCCGGCGTCGGTCAGCACGAGGGTGGAGGGTGCATTGAGCGGGCAGCCGCCATACTAGTGGACACACAGCCTCGATTCTCAGGGATGAATTTCTGTGTGTTCGTACTATTCTCACCCCCCGTCGGTTTCCCTGCCACTCTTCGATGTATACGTGCTCTTATTCTCTCCCTCGCCCTCTTCTCTGCCTCCTCAGCCGCCGCTCTGCTCCTCCTCGACCCTCTTTCTGCCTCGACGCACCCCCTCCTCATCCTCCTCCTCCTCCACCTCGTCCTCATCCTCGTCCTCGTCCTCCTTCTCCTCCTCCTCCTCCTCCTACGCCGCCAACCCCCAACAGGGCCGCAACAATGCTGCGTTATCTGAAAGCTGGACCGGTGACGAGTCTTGCGTTTCGAACGGCGCGAAGGCTTTTCTCAGGCTTCGCTCAGGATTTCGCTTCAACCACGGCTGAATTTCGACGCTTCTCCCCGCAGAGGGGGTAGCCAGAGACGTCTTCGATGGTATAGATTTTTATGTTGCGTCCTATTTGATGCCATACGCGGAAACTTAGTTGTCGGTCCGGCCGAAATTGTTTGATGTTGCATTCCCAGACTTCTTCGGCTTCTCTCGGTGCGGATTCGAGTAGTTTTTGATTCGCTGCAGTCGGTTGAGTGCAGGATGGCTCCGAGGAAATTGTTGCTTTTGGTCAGTGCTTCACCGTTGTTTGTAATTCTGTGTAACGTTGCGTAATAACGTTTATTATTAAGCAATTTTGTAACCATATGACTGATGATGTTCAGGATCAGTCATGGCTTCGTTTATCAATTTTTCAAAACGTATTTCTGAAGGTACTTCTTGTAAACATGTTGATTCTCTTTTATTGTTTCTAACGCAGCTGCTGGTCATTTAATTAATTCGGCAGAAACTGAACAATTGAGTCTGAATGAACCCAAACTCCGACGTCGGAGCCGTGCATTCAAAGGACATTATAATATCACTCAATTTTCGATCGATAAGAAATTAGCTTGTACATGCTAGTTTACATTTCATGCACCATCCTCATGCTGTCAATACGTGTACACGTGGTGAAGTGCGGGTTAATAATTTAGTTAATTGTATATTTTCAGTAGAATATTTTTAAGTACACCTTGATTGCTGATTTAAATGTCATCTAAACATTTCACCCTTCTAAACACCGACCTTATATCTCAAGATCAAATTACTACGGTCAGAAGACCGGTTTTTGAAATGCGTGTTTGGAAAATGACAGTATAAATTTTCTTCTTCAAACACCTAGTACAATAAAAATCACACAACCAAATAAATTCTCTATTGTAATTTTTACAAATCGACGTTTCACAACTAAAGATCCTTTATGTTAAGTTTCGTTTAAAATTGATGGAGAGTTTATGGTTTGTACAGCTCATTTAGGAAGCACGAGATTATATAAAATTACGTATCATATTACGTAAAATTGTATAAGAGTGAAGATGGGAGTCTTCTCGACAAAGAGGCAAGCCGATATAATTAATAATAAATCGACTCTTTGTACCATAGCTTTCAGTGTTTGGTATAGTTACCGTTAATCCAACTCTACCATAAAAATTAACTTGATAAAGCAAAACCAAACGTGTCGCGAATGGCCTAGAAGTAGACACGACATAAAACCCAAATTAAACAAAGCGAAGTAATCGTTGAAGAAATGAAAAGCTGAGACGTCGATGCTGAGCGAAAATTTTAAAAGTTGAGAAAGCATCCGAATCTTTCAATGCCTGTGGACCTTATAATTTTACGACTGAGCTGGCGGCTCCAGGCGGTTCGTATTCCTCGACCCCATCGGATTCCAGACAATTTTGTCGACACTCAGCACGATCGGATGCGGCGTCTTAATTTCAATTTGTGCGGTCCCGGGGCAACATGAAGGTGTACATAAGGATTTCCCAAGTTATTAAGCGGCTTCAGAAGTTTCCCGGTAAGGTTCGGATTCCCACAATTAAATGAACCGTGCGATCCTCCTGCGTGCGAGAAATCTACGGTCTCTCCTCACCTGTCGGAATTGCTCGGGACACGGTTGCCTTTCAACGGGGAACATTTTAGAGAACATCAAAGAATCTTTAATCGCCCCCACGTGCGGTCCCCTCCGCGCCATCTCTCGGTGAATGCCCGCGATAATCGGGTTGCCCTACGCCAGGCTGAAATTTCCGAGGGGAAACTTCGCGACACCAAAGTCAATTCCAATATTAAAAGCTGCTACCGCGAATCGTTTGATGACCATTCCCGTCTTCCTTTCCGCTTTGCACATGCTAAGTGAAAATCGCTCTGAAAATTTCCCCACCAATTTTCGAGAAGGGCTTCGAGTCCTCCGCAACTGTACCAGACGCGTGCACACTACTCTTTAAAAGTTACGAAATAGTTCAACGTTGAGTTGAGCATAGACTTTTTCAATTATTACATTTCTAATGACATTTCTATACCCGAACCTCAACTATCATTTCCATTTTATTTTATGTTTACCCGATTTATTAACCACCTTTTTGACGATCTATAGAATGCTTCATATTTCCATTGCTTGTGTTTAACTGTCCACGTTAAACATTAAATAGTGAATTTAGTATAAACATAAGTATGTTTGTTTACTTTCAGAATGTAAATCTGTACCCAAAATAAGCAATATTTACATGGTTCCCTGTAAACGTTGGATCGTGTATTATTTTTAAAATTCGGAAGACTCTCAGTTTATTTCTACCGCGATGTGGTACTCGGCGTCCAGATGAGTTGAACCACCACGACCTCGAAGTGACCTTCACGGCGAAAATTCATCATTATTCGCGACTAATAGTCATTTTCTCTTACTTTCAATAGTAAAAATCGACGCACTGATATAATAAAGAACCACAAGTAATTCTCCGTTAACCCTTCCATTGCCGACCAAATAAATAATTAATTTCAAACTTTAGTGTTCAAGATTCCTTTCGAAGAATAAGCAGAGCACTTTTACATCTTCTTTACCACCAAATGAGAAAATTTGAAAAGAAAACGACGTCATCATGCTACTAAAAATAAAAACCGTCGAAAACGCGGAAATCCGAGTCACGAAAATCGCCGTCTTCCGACCGAGAAATCCAAGATCGCCGAGATCCACAGGGAGGGCAGGTAACCGGCGGACGTTCGACGACGAAATTTCAAAACGAAATCACCGTCGTCGACGATTGCCAGGGAGTGAACGGGGTGCCTGGGGTGGACGGGGAGGAGGTTCGGGGGTGGAAGAGTGGGCGATGCACAGTACTGATCGCAGAATTTCGAAGGGTGCCCGAGCCGATTCCTGCGGACAAACCGAGCATCAAGTATCCGGGAACACACACGGGAGATGTTTAGGGGAACGCAAACATACCGTGTCTCTGCATTATGGATGCAACGGAGTGGACCGCCGCCCCCTGGACCCGCCGCGCCGCGCGCGCGCCCGTGTACACCGTGCGAGATGGTTGGCTGGGCTTCGCTGCCGGTTCGCATTTATTTATAATCAAATTCCGTGTATACCGGCGACCGATGCCCGACTGAATTTCTATCCCCGAATGTGTACACGCATTCGCGCGCGACCGCACTCGTATACATTCGGCCCGGAGCCGAAGAGAATGCCAGAGGGAGACGGAAAAATGAAGCGGCGCCCGGCAGAGAAAGGGAGGTCGAATAAGGGGTTGAGGCCGGAGGAACACAGACGTACGCGGACACAAACCAACGCGCGTAGAAATACGTGTATACCCTCCTGATCGAGGATAGATTCTGCCGACACTCCTCCCCCCTCCCGCCTCCTCCTCCTCCTTTCCCTCCACCTCATCCTCCTCCTACGACCCACCGACCTCTCTCTTTCTCTCTCTCTCTCCACCCCCGCGACCGGGGGTGGAGACGGGGGGAGGGCGCGGATTCGCTCGGCGGTCAATTTAAAAATCAATATTGACCGAGGAGCAGCCAATCCTTTATTTATCGACGCGGATTGTTGGCTGCAGAGACGCGGCAAGGAGATTGCTCACCCCTCGCCCCGGCCACCCACGCTCACCCGTTGCCATGTTGCTCCAAACGCGTCCTGAATAATGCGATCATTCTTGTTACAGAGCGGAACGGAAGTCGGACGCGCTGCTTTTGCAATAACAATCGTGTCGAAGCTTCCTTCCGATCCTGCCCGGCCAACCTTCTGCAGATAATACCTCCATGCTCTCTGCCGAAGTCATAGGTGGACCCGCGAGGTCGTAGCTCCCGATGCACCTTCACTTATACCTGGCGAAAAGTTTTTCGTCGGAGTCGGAAGTGTGATGTTTCAGTATCAGCTGGTTCGTATCTAGCTTTCAGTTGAAACGACATCACCGTTACTTAACACTAAACCTACCACCACCGGTCAAAATGACCGGTTACAGATCTTTTATATTACACTTACTGAAATGATGACAATTATTTGATGAGGAATTATTGTATACATGGGTTTATTAGAGCTCGTATTACAATAGGAACCGCACGAAGTTTAAATCAAATTTATCTTGTCAGTTTTATAAGGGAGCATGTTGCAGTTACTTTTGAGGCTCGGTAGGTTTAGTGGTAACCTATGTGACAAGGAACGTGATTGAACAGGGAGTCGCTTAAAGTGGCATCGCAGAGACGGTTGGCCACTGCCAAAGCACTATCAATTACTTGGGAAATTTTCAATCGATCTCGGAAGAGCCCCCAAGTTACCACATGTGATTCATAATTTATTTTTATGGAAAAAAAGAAATAAGACTAATGTAATGGAGCAGGCAGTGTCTCCAATCGTGAAAGATCGAAAATTGTGTGCAATCGTCAACGATATAAGACGTGAAACTACAAAATAAATTGTAGTAGAACCTCGATTATCAGAACTGATCATAATTGCTCGGATGATAGATCGATCACTCAGTTAGTGACTCAGTTTTTATTGATTTGTCTGAAATAGTGTTATGAATAAACTGCGGAGTTTATGCATTTATGACGAAAATGAGCATGTACAATTTAATTCAGTGGACATATTAAAAAGATTTGAGGACATCGGTGTATCAGTCTCAGCTTAATAAGATAATTAAAAGAAGAAAGAATTTGTTATTTGGTTTCTGTGGCTTGTAACCGATGCAGACAAGTTTTATTTTGCATAAAGGTCGGCAGTCTAGTTATGAACAATCTTAGATTAAGCTAACACTTGGAATCCACTCGGTCCAAAGCAATAATAAATAAATAATAAGTATAAGGTATATGCCCGAGGAATGATTTTGCATGTTATACAGAAGAATGTCTTCAGTAAAAGTATTATTTGAATCGTACACGCGTCGACGAACTAACAAAAAGAACGACACTGAAGCCTCGAGGAAATCGCAAGACGGACAATGTGGAATCGTTAACCCGTTTACTTAGGAGAGTAAACATTCCATCCGCGAGAGGTGATTATCCGAAAAAGGGCTACCAGCAGAGGGTCCCATAATCATGCTATGGTGGTTTGCCTTTGGGGTGGACCAGGTCCATTTTTTGGATTGATTGTCCATAATAGTGGGTGTTTGGGGTTGTGGGCTGATCAAAGCGGCGGTGAAGGCGGAGTCGGGAAGATGCGAGGCTCAGCATCAGGGGTCCAACCCTCAGAAGCAACCCTATAGTAGGACACGATCAAGAAACATGATATCGTCCGTTCAAAAAGAGATGACTTTCTGTACAATGGCGGACGAAACTGCCGAGGCTTAAGCGACAATATTCACTTTGAAAGGGACATCTCATGTTCGGGAAGGAATCAGAAATTGAATTTTTAATTACACTTTGTACTGCAATTTATAATTAAGAAAGAAGTGACCTTTTCCCGTAACTATTTACTTCAGCATTAAATAAAGTATTGAACTGGCAATAGATTTCAATCACGGAGTAATTTTTACGTTTCAAATAGAACTGGAAAACAATTTCAGTTTTATCGAAAATATCGACATTATTTTTGTCTTATTTGGAACGTAACGGAATATTTAACTGAGTGCACAATTTTAATACATCTGCATGTAAACTTACAGTATAGTTTGATACAAATTACTTGACTATCAATTATCTATACAAAGTGATTACAATATAATTATATTACATGACATAGTATAATACCAGCTACTATCAAGACATCATCAACTACCAGATGGACGGAGAGACGTAGTAAGTATTAAAAGGTGATATACGAGTGGAAATAACATTTACGTTTGTTGAAATAACATTAATATCTTTCGTAATAACCCCAGTGAAAACAGATCCACCCGAGATACAATATCTGGAGCTGTCCAATCTTCGTCCAGTCTTCGTTGGCAAGCAATAAAGGAGAGAAAATAGAAAGCTTCATGGAATGGTTGATATACATAGCCCCCTAACGGTCGACTTATTAATATTTGCTAAACCCTTTGCCTTCCTTTCCACCCACACAGTGATAGGAACCAAGACTCCAAATATAATATCCAGCAATAAGTAATCTCCTTGCAATAATATAAACACAATTTCTTAAATATGTATTTTCTCTTGATTCGACTTCGTTGCTATCTTCTTGTTAAATATTCTTAAGCCATTAATCACGTTAATTTCGAGGCTCATTGAATACTAAAAATAACAATCAGTACGTACTAAAAATGTTTCAAGTACAAAATTGTCTCAAACTAAAAAATTGTTTTAAACTAGAAATGGTTCTCATATTAACATTTTTTATTTTTGAATTAATATTATTCGGATAAGTGTAATAAGTGTTCTAACATTGGAAAATTAATGAAGGAAATATTATTAAATTGTACATAAATTACACGTTGGTATAAATACGATAGATTATATTGTTTCTCTAAAAGTAAAGAACAGTAGATGTTTGTAACGAACTTGGAAGAAAGAAGCATGTCGTACAATTTACAAAATCTAATTTCTTACTTGTTTATCGACCGATCCACGACGATTGCTTGCTGATTGGTGCTTCCAAGACGCTGCGTTGACCGCTCCTTAACCCTTCCGGCTGTCTTCAACAGAATTGTGTTCTTCCGTTTGATCTTATAAACAAGAAGACGATTTCAACGTTAAAATTGAGAGATCACATGGATATTAAATATACACACGTTATTTTATAATGATTTACTTGCTTAAATTTTCACGTTAAATTTCAATACCTACAATTTAGAAAAATAAATACAGGGTGTACATATCTAGTAACTGGAGTAAATTATAGGTTATTGGTGAATAAGAAAAAAATTGTAATGGAATTTGCGTGGTTTGATAATTTGTATCATTCTACAATGGAACTTTTTACAGAAGTGCATCGGTGCAGTAGCAAATTGCAATTTTCGAAATATTTATCTTTTCTTCTATAATATTATAATATTATTATTTTAGGAAGACAACACTAAAAATATCAGACGGAGCAGAGTGGCTTATTCCCAATGTATTCTTTTACAATTTTTAAAATTATAATACTATTTTATTAGGGAATTATTTAATTTTCTTTGTTGAAGGTCTGCGATTGGTACAGAGTGGATCAAAAGTTATCATTTGAAATAATAATAACTCTTCAAAACTTTATTTACACAGAAAAATTCTGTAAATCATTCTTTTGATATTATTGGCATAATTTATATTGATAATGATTACATTGTTGGCACAATTCTGCTCGGTACTGGGTTCCCAGGTTTAAAATTTTAGAATCTGGAAAGAAGGTAAGCAGAACAGGTCGGAAAAAAGATACTATATTATTGAAAAAATTAATAACTTTTGACCCACCCTGTATTTTCATAGAGGGAAAGAAATAGGAAGATTTCTGTCGAGCGACAATCATTTTGAGAACGGACATCTCCGAATTGGTCTGATCAAAGTGAAAGTTTTCCAGCTCATCTGGGATCTGGATGGACAGAACGGTGCAGCACGAAGTAGCCAGTCAACCAGGGTGGTTGTTGGGGGTGTGGGTGGTTGGCTGGACGCAGTCAGCTCGGTGTGAAATTAGCGCAGATGTCGCGGTGACGGCTCATGGTGCAGCTTCTCTGTTCATTTTCCAGGAGACTGGATCGAAAGGGGGACGCAATTCCTGCGAGTCTGGATTTTCAGTCGCCAGTATTAAATGGTCATTGACCCAATTAATCCAGCTGGAGAAGCTAGCCAAGGAAACGTAATTCCATCGTATTATTATTGTTAATCAGTAAGACGTCAGTTGGCCGAGTTCATTTGCCGGGGACCGGTGTCGATCTTAAAATCTCTTCCCAATCTCTCTGTTTTACAAGCTGCTTATACCGCTTCGTCAACTTTATATCTTTCCATAATCTTGAAATTGTCCGGAAGCTAATAAATTGATAGTAACACAAGAAACTTTCTTTCCAAATACAAGAAAACTATATTGAAGAGTACACTGTGGATATCTTTGTCCATTTATGAAAATTAATTACCTTTTCTATTTTACTTCTAGTATAGTCGAAAGTTGAACCATTATAATTGAGACTGCTGATTTTTTAGTAAAATAGATAAATGATCAGAATTCAACCTTCTCTTAATGGCTAAATTAAGAATGTTTCTTTCCATGTTTCTGTATTAACAAATACATAAATAAATATACTAGGTACATAAATAATAATATAAACAAACCATTTTTTTTAGATAAGAATATGTCCACCAAACGAAATCAATTCATACGAACTTATCGACATTGAAATTAGACATTGGTATTTCCATATGGAAGTCACGTGTGAAACGTCGAATTTCTGATTTCGTACGTGGAACAGCCGATCGCAAGCTCCGGTTTTGGACCCTTAAACTTTGAACTCCGAACGTCAAACTTCGGCCTTCAATCTTTCGAAATCGATTTTCGAACTACGAGTGCCAAACTTGAAAATCTCAATTTTGTACCTCGAATGTCGAAATGCTTTTCTTAAGTGGACCTTTCTTACTATGATCACGAGGCATAAACAATACAGATTGTTTCCAATATTGTTGAATTATCGAATAAAGATTTCGACACTTTGGGTCAAAATTGACCCGGACTGCGCTGTCGGAAGGTTAATGTACTGTTCTAGAAATTAATTTTCAAGTTTCTAAAAACAATCTTGACTATTCTCTGGCTAAAAATTGACGGGGACTCCGCTGTCGGAAGGTTAATACATATACTGTGCTAGAAATTCATTTTCAAGAGTCAAAAAACAATCTTGACAACCTAATTCAAATTATAGAATTTATTTCTAGAAAAATCCATGCAAGACACATCTCACGTCATCCCAGCAGAAGAAGACATTCAAGTGGCTGCCCTTAGGTGGACCACCCAGTACGTTCGAGATAAAGCAATAAACCGAAAATTGGTAAAATGAACAGCTGAAAGTCGATGTGTTTGAGGCCGGAAAAATTAATCACTGCCTCTCCACCCACTCGACTGCAACATACCGGGACCACCCACCGCCCTATTTCTCTGTCATCGAGTGAAAACAACGTGGCTCGCCATCGTCTCAAACGGCTATACACATACAACAACTACATACATACGTGGACGTGCATACACACGGCACATGCAAACCAACATATACTGTATATACATTTTAGATATACGTACACATGTATAGTGTACGTGCATCAAGGAGCTCCTGGTCCCTGACACATAATACAGCATCGACAGCAGAGTTTTCGCAGGGCCGTCTGGGGAAAGGATCGAACCGTTTGGTGGCGCAGGGTTGAAAGGAAGCGGGGGCGGAACAGGAAGCTAGCCCCCTGCCACCGCACCCCTCCCTCCCTCTTCGAGGTTCGCTCGTGCCGCGCAGTACAATATCGCGGCAACATAACTCTTCTCCCCTCGTTCATTCTCCGCAGCCCGGCAGAAACATCAACCCTCATCCTCCTCGGTAGCCCTGTGCTGCTGCTGCTGCTGCTGCCCCCTCCCCTCCGCGCCATCATCCCACCCCCTTGCAACCCCTCACGCCAGCAAACTTCGTCCAGCTACACCTCCCGCCCGCTTTGTTTCAATAATACTGTTTATATTGGAACGCGAAGCATTGATCTGTTTGCGCGGCGGTCGGTTCGCGTCCCTCGCGCTAAAAGATGGACATATTGGGCGCAATTTTGAGACTAGACCGACCGCCCGTCCGTTTGTACCCGGCAACCACACCGACGGTACAAACTTATTCATATTTACTGTCGAATTGTCGACGATTTTCAACCCCGTTTTTCACGACAACATATTTCTGAAGGTCGTTCGATAAATGTGGACTCTGTTCTTGGGAATTATGTGACATAGAACCCGCAAAACATTGGTTGGTACAGACTTTATGTTTGTATCTTTTGTGTGCTAGGGGTGTACAATCTTTTTAAACAATTCTTTATGCATTTATTGTACATTTCTCGCAACATTTATATAACTAATACTACCCCTGACGGATAATATTCGGTATTGTGAATGTGATTGTTGAACGAATTATTTGGGCGTATATTTAATATGAGTTTATAATAATTAGATTGCGGGGTCTTTATGCAAAATAAAAATATTCTGCATGAAGGAAGCAGTAGTTAAATAAAAGTTCATTTCATCCCTTCATAGTCTTTTTACTTTGAAAACATTGTATGAAAACATCGTAGGTGTCTGTAATAAACAAGTAAAAATTGAATTTTCTCATCATTCACGTTGTTCACGTTTTTATCACAGACTGACAATATGTTAGTTTAAATTTTTGGATTTCTACGTCAATAATTAATACGTAAGAAAGTGTCTCGAGAAAATCTGTACTGCAGATCTAGAACCAGAATGGCACCACGCATCATGTTGGTACTCACCCTTGTAGTTTGAGTACTAGAACAAGAAGAAGAACAGGTCTTCTTCTCTTACTCTCTTCAGTAATTTTACAAAATAGAAGTTTTGTTCCAACACTGTTTCCATGGCCATAATCGAACTGCGCCCGAAGGTCTTAGTTTAGGTAAATATTTTAACCTTCCAGCTTGGTTGACTTTCAATTATCAACTCTTGCGAAGACGCAGTGAAAGATAAGTGAAATTGAGCTAACAGAAATTCTACCCCAATCAACGTAAATACAATATAGTTAATGTAAATATAAATCAACGTAAATACAATATAGTTAATGTAAATATAAATAACGTAGACATAAATAACGTAGATATATATAATTCAGACCTAAACTGATGTCCAGTTACTCGAATTAATATTCGGACGCTCTAAAAAAGACGGTATTAAAAAAGTTATCGTCTTTTTTAGAGCGTCCGAATATTAATTCGAGTAACTGTAGATATAAACTGAAAGGTTTCCGAATAATAAAAGCGATCTTGACCGACGAATTATTATTATAGATAATGTAGATATGAATTAGGAAGAAACTGAGAAGTTTCCGAATAGTGAAAACGAACATGGCTGACGAATCAACTCGTTGTCCCCAGTTAAAAGAATAATATCTAGCTCGTCAGAAGAGTATGCTTTGAGAGGGACCCGTGCAAAGGTAAAAAGGGGCAAGAATGTATTCGGCAAGGCAACACTTTTCGCCCGTATGTGTCGTTATACGATGAATCCAATGAATTCCACAGCTTTCCAATTCCGTTCTTAGAAATGGAGTTTAGATGGAGTTGATGAGGTTTCCTCTGGAAAATACACACTCGAGTCGCGTCGGAGGGGGGGTGGCGGGTGAGGGGGGCAGGAGGGAGGACTCGTTCTCAAACTTTCTTTTTTCTTCGCGGGGAATGTATCTCGGGGGCAAGAGTGGTACGAGTCAAGGGGTTTGGTCAGCGGCAGAGATGGACCACGCGATTCTATTGGTCAGATGTGATGCGCATGAGCCGTGGGGGTGAATGAGAAACGACGAGAACCTGCAATATAACCTGAAGAAAGACTCGATCGGAGTCAGGTCACGTAATGTTCCTCCACCTCTTCGGGCTCTACTTTATAACTTCTATTAATCCTTTCGCATCGGGGCTTAGGTTGCCCTAATGAAAAATCCCTCCTCTACGGCCAGCCATCGCCCCTGACCGTTTCCATTTTTCCGTGTCCACGTGTATGGGATTTGAGTAGCGACGCCTGTTCGATTCCCGAGCGAATCCACCTTGCGATCGACTACTTATTCGATATTACACGAGGATCAGCCAAATAGACAATTTTTCCGTAATTTTCTACTTCGCGTGGAAGTGGAATTAATTTCCTGTTTTAGAATCCACAACCCTTTGCCACGGGATTGGTCATTTTTTAATCCCAGTGTCGTTAAAAATAGAGGGTTGAGCCCAAAACTAATCGCACATGAGTCCTCAACCTCAATTATCATATTATATGGTATTCACTAGGCAAAATAAACATTTTCTTCGTCAATTATAAATAGACTGTGGATTTTATGCATACATGACAAAAATGGGTGTAAGTTATAAATATTTAAGAACATCAATGTAATTATATGTAATATGTAAGTCTATATGTAATTAAGAACATATAGAAACCATACAGAAATCTCTTTTCACCTTTAACAATTTTAATAAACTGAAAAGAAGATATGGACGTTTTTAAATTGTCTTCATGCTTTTATCGTTTTAACGTACGTCTAGTAATCACGAGGTGATAGACTTGGACAGTATAGGGGATGTTCCAAAATTGTCCATTGTACATCTTTTTACTTTTTCTTGCGCCCAAACGACTGGTACATGGTTTCTTGTGACGTTTGTCGTGATTCATTTTGATTATGTTGGCGTCCAACATAATAATAAACATAGTAACAAACGAATTATGGCAAGCAACCACTTTATAACTACCATGTATCGTGTTACACATACATACAGAGAAACGAATTAATATTCGGACGCTCTAAAAAACACGATAACTTTTTTAATATTGTACTATACGATTTGAACTTTTTTGGGAAGCTAGAGCAATTAGTTTACTACAGGATGTTAAAAGAAATTTTTTTTAAATCGCAATTCATCGAAATTGTAGAAAAAATACTAAAAATTGCATTTTACAACTTTTTTATGTGGACCTATATTAAAAATTTTAAAAATATGTTTTGTAGATCTGTGTGAATTAAACGTATTCTGAAAATTTCGTAAAAATCTGTCGACGTTCCAATGAGCTAAAAACGTTTAAAGATGGTAAAAATTGCAGATTTTTCAATGATATTTCAATGACTGTCGTTTTCTCCCGCATCAACCGATTTCGTTGAAACTTTCACAGTGCATATAATTGACGCAGACCTACAAAACGTACTTTTTAAATTTTCAAATTTTGCAATTTACAAAAAGTTGTAAAATACAACTTTTAGTATTTTTTCTACAATTGCAATCAATTGCAATTTTTGAAAAAATTTCTTTTCACATGCTGTAGTAAACTAATTGCCCTGCTTCCCAAAAATGTTAAAATCGTATAGTACAATATTAAAAAGGTTATCGTCTTTGTTAGAGCGTCCGAATATTAATTCGTTTCACTGTATATGTACTTACATATATTTTGAGTAGTATATCTGAGATTTCTAATTACAGCAGTAGTATACTCTTGTGTTTAATAAGTAATTTTAAAACAGTTCAACTTTTTCCGAACGATCTCGGTCCAATTAGTTCGGATAATTGACGCCCTACTGTATACACTTTCTTTTTTGACCGCGTTATACGGAAGCCTACCACGTAATTGAAATGTTTATCAGTAATTTTGCTTGGTTAAGCCGAAGCAGAATAATGTTAAGAAAAATAAGCAAGATAAAGAAACATTTTCTACGGATGGGGGAGCGGTTTCATCAACTTTTGACCCAACCTTTCCAGGTTATTTTAGGTCGACGTCGCGCAGACGATACGTCGGGCTGTCTTTTCTGAGAAAGTCGAGGCTTCAAGACCGCCGAGCGGAATACATAATCAGCCAGGATTGCATTAGTACAGCTAATTAGTCGGGCACAATGCTCTGATAATATTATAGAACCGCGACAAGCAGAATTCAACTACTCAGTTATTCATGTCGCACTCCAGTCATGCCCGACACGCTCGGGTAAACAGTGGTTCGGGAACCGGGACCAAGATTGGCGAATAAAGGCGAATTGTCGAGTCGTTAGCTAGTTTTCCGCGTTCCCGATGCCGTGAAAAGCTGCTCCTGTTCCTTCATCGAGGGACAAGTCTCGTTCATGGCATTGTTCCCGGCCGCCGCTCTTCGAGTACGCATCCCGACTTCGGATTTGTTCGGTTTCGTCGAACCAGTTGCGGGATCCTCACCTCGAAGGGCTGCACTGTCGGCATTTAGGCAACTCATTTTTAGTCTATTTTGCAGAAACTCGGTGGAAATTTTCGAACTATACGTTTTTCCTTTGCGAATATGTTCGCCGCGGCTTCCTTCAGGAGTTACTAAATGATTATTGATCATATATCGAATGATTATGTAGCTGAAATTGTCTCGTGAACGGCTACAAATGTAGTTTGTATAGTTATTGTAAAAAAAAACTAGGTTGATTACATCACGTAATGAGCCCTTCGAAAACAAACAACTTTTGTCTGGAGAATTTCTTCATATCTCAAAAAATGTAAAAGTTATTCAGTTGGCTTAGGTGACTTACCCTGTATTGGACAAGAGCATGAGTGACATAATAAACCAGACGGGAGAAATGCGAAAAGCGAGGCCCCGTCTGGCCCTCCAGCGAGCCAGAAGTTGAGGGAGGAAGGGCATAAGTCCTGGACGTATGGTTTTTGTAGTGGGTATTGGGGAAACCGAAGATCTGTTTCCCCCGAGTCCCACACTACCCTCCTTCGAGGGGGTGTACGCAGACGTATTTTCTCAATTCAAAGTATTCAAAGATATCTAATGCGGCTTAAGAAGGTACGTCATTTTTGGGACACCCTGTATGTTGTAACTGACAGTCATTTCGAGTTGACGATGGCTCCCGTCTAATTTTGATAGGTGAAAGCAAGATTTTTCTCATTGGATCTAACGATAATTCTCGCACAACAGGATAATTGCGAAACACTACCTGCGATCGTTGCGTCAATGGAAAATCTCTTTTTTCGATATCAGGCCCGTGTTTTAGATTGACAATATCAAACAACGACAGAGAAAAAAAAAGAGAGGGAGGCAGAGAGGAGGGTGGGGGGGGGGGGGTAGTGGGAGTATATGGGAAACCGGAAAAACCGGGTGCCGGTAAATGGAGGAAGAGAGCGAAATAAAGAATCGATCAATGGTACTGGGCTGGCCATGCGACTTCCATTCCGTTCGGCAAATATTTGGTCAAAACTGACGTCAAAGTGGAAATCCACGGTCTCCGGGGCTCGGCCCCATTGTTTCGAGAAATTTGTAAAGATCGATCCCTGTGCCACAATGATGCGAGCGTGTAATCACCGGCTCTTTTTTTTCGTCTATTGAATATTTTTGGTGCGCCGCGCAATTCTTCGGCCGGGGCGGGCTCGATTCGAACTTTTTCCAGGCCATCTGAAAAGCTGTGATCACCGATTGTCAGCGGGACCGGTCCCGGGATCGGCCGGAATGAAAAATAGATGAACGCATTGAACCCCATCCCACCTACCGGCCAGATTTTTTAGCAAAAACGGGAACGCAGCTGGACGGGTTCCGCTGCGTGGACTATCGTATTGAGTGAGAGAGGGACCGAGTCACGTTGTTTTTCGAATTTACTTTTTCCCTCGATCCCCCCTCCCTTCGCCGCCCGATCGCTTCCCTCTCTCTCTCTCTCGCTCCTTTTTTTAGCCTGTTTTGATTGAATTGTTAGGTAACAGTTATGTGTAATTGGCTGAAATATTTGTGTGTACTCTGCGAGGCTGTGTTCTCGTAATGAATCCTGTTCAAAGAATCGTGCACACGGAATTTGTATTTGTCGAAACGGTACAATGCTTTTAACTTTATTGTTTCGCCGATTGATAGGACGAATTGATAGTCATCGCGTGTGCTCAAAATATTAATCGGCAAGCGCGCTCGATAAAAGTTGACTGTGAAATATGTGTTAATTTCAACACATGTATATCGCATTTTTGGAGAAAGCTATATATTGACGCTACAAATCTTTCCGGAAACCAAAACTTCACGCGTTGATAAGGGTAACGGGAATATTCCATGAATTTATTAGTCTCTTCTCTGTTTTTTTTAAATTTGTTTATTTAATATCCCATTGGCGAGTTTTCCGCTTTTATAGGTATGCATATGCAGTAAGTAAAAGGCATAGTTATCCGCACGAGTTTTATTGTTATAAAACTTTCCACCATTTCGCTTTTACGAGCAAACCATTCTCCATCTTTTAATTTGTATAAAGAAGTTCAAATCAAAAAATAATACAAGGTGTTCAGCTACAGGTGGGAGAAAATTTAAGGGGTAGTTCTCCATGACAATATAAGACGGAAATGAAGAATAAAAGAATTGCGATTTCGGCTTCGTTTTCTAGTTACCAACAATTAAGGATCCGTCTAAAATATTATACAACCCGACCGACAGTAGTGTACGTCACACGAGTACATATCTGTCACGCGATACATAACTGTCGCGCGCGTCTGTAATTTAGAGCCGATATTTTAAATTGTTAATAACTACAAAACGAAGCCGAAATCGCAATTTTTTATTCTTCATTTTCGTCCTACATTGTCATGGAGAACCACCCCTTAAATTTTCTACACCCGTAGTCGAACACCTTTTGTTATTTATGATGGCGGACAGTGGCTCCATTTTGCCCAAGAGTTAGTTACAAGCGTTTTATTTCAATTATTATTTTTCAGCAGTTGCTTTCAATTATTAGCTGGCATTGGATAATATGTGGTTCAATAAAAGTTCTGTACAACACAATGGTATCGAAGGGTGTTACTAAAATTATATTACAATGATTTTGTTTAGCGACATTTTTGTTCGCGACCCTTGAGACGTGGGGTTAAACCAGTTTCTCTAGAAAAATAATTTCAACCTGAAAATTCCTCTAAAATTAAGTTTAACAATTTATTTGAATAATTTTATAACAATTCCTAGACAAATATTGACATAAGCCACTGTTGCATTAAACGAGTTACATATGAACTTATCATATGATATGACTCTTCGTGGAACAGCAAACTTTTAAATTCGAGTAAAAATACGTGAAGGGACTAATGATCGATGACATCCTCTGAAGATCGAGCCCGAAGCGTTTCGAATCGGTTGGCAACGCGATCTCTGGAAATTGTCACCACTGATATTATCAATCCGTGGATAGTTTCACGGCTCCATGACCGGGGGTCTCCCACTGTTTGCACAGTTAGGCGCAAATCTTTGGTCTAGGCACCGGCTCTATATTAAAACACCCCTATGTGATCTGCTGATGGTAACAAATAATAGCCGAGACGAGGGTCGAAGGGAATCTGCCCCACTCCACTCTCCATCCTCCCTCTCTCTCTCCCTCTCTCTTTCTCTCTCCTCCTTAGCCGATTCTTGGTCTCTTTTTCCCCCGTCGAATCCCCTCAGTCATTCTCCATGGAGCAATTTATCTGCATTATACCCTCAGTTGGCTATGGTGCGTGTTTTGACAGGAACAGCATTATTAAATGCCCTGGATATCTGATCCTTGACACCCTTAATCTACATAATATGCGTTCGCCCGACGCGTGGACGGTCGCCACTCATGCTATCTCCTGCGGCCAATGGTCCCGACGATTTTTCATCTTCTTTCTCCGGGAATGAGTTATTGTTGGCTGCTTCTCATATCTCCATTTGAGGAGCAACAATCGTGTAGATTGAACTTTTACTTTTAACAGTTTAACTGTAACGTCACCTGTGACCTATTGACTTGCTTAAAAATGATTGCCATAAAAAATTAGTGGCACTGAATATTAATTTATTAATATATTAAATTCTTGTGAGATACAATCTTCATTATCAACTACGGGAAAAAATATAGGTAAAATAGGAAAATAATTAAAATTTAAATCAGAAAATCAATTTAACTGTAATAGTAATTTAATGCTGTCGAAGTACTATTCGTGAACTGGTATTCTATTTATCAAGGATACGTGCTTAAATATATGATAAATATGACATCTTATAATTGTGTCAAGTACATACTTTTTCATTGACGAACTTCAAGTAAGAGTTAACTAATTAACTGCTTGACTGATTTACGAAAATACAAAACAGTTATTGAAAATTCAGGAGTCTTCAGACTCAATCTGTCAACGAAAAACTACAAGCTCCACGTCCCTGCGAAACGTTGCAAATCGGGTCGTAATTAATGTTTAAAAAAACATATCTGAGAGACATATTTTACCGAGTATCTTGGAAACTACTGCAGCTAGAAGAATAGTTTACAAATTTGTGTAATTTTTATAAGGAATAGACCTGCGAAATCGGATTTCAAATATCGACACTTTTTATTAACTCTTGTTATTTTCAATGAAGGTAATACGAAGCTGTGCTCTAACAAATAAAACCCCAAATAAACTCAAAACCGTGAAGAAATAACTTTATTCTGAAATATTTTGGCTTCTAATTTGTTCCCCATTGTTTTGAATAGAACACATTAAAACGTGCTATAACTTTTCCGAACCGTAGTATTAACCATGCATTCTATCCCTGCGTGATCGAGCCGGCAAAATTGCAATTTAAAGCTTAAAGAGTAATTCTTTAATCATGAACAAAAGAGAGCCGCGGCGAGCGATTGAAAAAATCTGCAAACGGAAAATTAGAGGGCTACAAATGCTAAAGCACCCCTGCTAAACGGTCCCAGTCGGCCGATCAAAAAGGTGGCTTCTTTGAAAAGGAGTGACGATGTGGAACAGCGAGCAGTCCCCACCCCTCCGGAACAGCGAACCCCTACGTAACGGGTGTCTTGTCATAATACAGCCGTAGTACAACTTAATGATCTATTGGCGCGGCGCAGTCGGGGATGTAGCATAATTCTCGACACGCTTCCTGTCGCGTGGATCGGCCATTCGATACGTCCTCCGGCCATTGAACGGGATTACAGGCGAACATTGCTAATTTTTCTCATGCCCACTGTCAGCCTGTTATCTCTGGATGATCCGGCTTCCATTCAGCCCACGACATCTTGTCAGTCCATAACGAATGTGGGATTTTGCCTATTCCCGCCGACAGAAAATTGAACCGGATAAGAACCGTTGGTTACCTTTATTTACGGCGACATCCGACATCAAACAACCACGGTAGGACCTCGATTAACCGTATCCCGATTATAAACAAATATGCATTTAAATATGATTGTATTCTGCAGGGAAATAAATTTTCAAAAATGAAATATTTATTTTTTTTTAATATAATGTACATTTTAATTATGTCCTGTCAAATCAACATTCCATTTTTGTTTATTTATTTAATTTACTTCATTCATTTATTTCAGCGGATCCTTCTGTGCTAAATGTAAATGTTTTGCAACGATTAAAGCCAGCAGGAGGAAAATAAAAATCCATTTCAACCCTTGATAGACTTTTTACGTTGAAAACATGACAATATTCTTAGATTTTTCTAGTATTTTACTGTTTTATATTGTACCCAGCCAATTTCTTCATAAACGCATAAATGTCCGCAGTTTACTCATTACATTGGAAATTTTATGCGTTTTGCAATTTCTAACTGCACTTCTATATGTATAACCTCGAACAATAGAAGGAAGTTAGGAATGTTTATTTAATACAACTACTAATGTGTTTTAATGTACATTATTCAAACTCTTAATGTGGGATTTGATATATGTACATATATCGATGAGTTAACATTTACAAAATGACTCCAAATACGGTACAATTTGCATCATATTTACTCGTTTAATTCGCGATAGAGTAGAAACTCGATTAAATCAATAAAAGGTTTGTTTCTTTAAAATGTAATAAATAAAAAAATTATTTGTTACTGAACTCAGGATTTATCTAAATGAATGATTACATACGTAATTCGTTTCCATACGCTCGTATAGTTCGAATTGTAGTCCGCAATAACACGTACAAAATGTTATCGATTTTATTCGTTAATATTTTCTTATATTAGTTTCTTATGTTATATTAGGTTTTGAGGGCCACCAATTTTGCTTTTGTATCCAGAACACGTTCTTCCAGAAAATTTTTACACACATTATTTAAAGCATGTTACCGCAGTAATCGGTACAGTTACCCTATTTTAGGATACGAAAAATATCGAATATTTGCGTCGTATTGGTTCGATCGGATGTCAGGAACGAATCGAAAGGTTTCCGAGCCGTCGCTATGCACGACAATCGAGGTCCCTCCTTATCCGCTATTACCCGCCATTACAGCGGCTGACATTCAATATCTCCTTAATTCTGGTTTCCCAAAAGGACCCCAACATTTCATTTCCCCGCAAGTTTCTCCTCCATTCACCGCGCGCCCCCGCAGCCCCGATAAATCACTTTTTAACGAGTCTGATAACCCGTTCACCGGAGCTCATCCTCGCCGGCATCGATTCCCGATTATCGGCAGGCATTTCGTTCCAAATGAATCACGTGTCTTCGAATCGAAAACCGAACTCAGGTCGGTTTTGCGTGTAATAACGAGAGGGCCCCCCGGCAATAATTGCGGTACAAGTACGTGCTCGCGCCGCCGCGCCGGGCACAGTTTAATTCTGAGCGATATTATAATTAAGTGGTTCGAACGTAATGGCCGGCGTCACGTAAACCGCTAACACGAGCCTCGGTGCTCATCATGCTGCTTTGTTCAAACAATCAGCGACCCGATGGTGGCCGTCACGCGAACGTTTTACCTCGGTGAAAGTGGCCTTCCTGCCTTCGAACGGTTCCATCTCGGATCCGCACACTTGAAACATTTATTGGTATTCGCAGGAAGCTAATGTAGAAGCGGATCGAATTTATGGCGCCGCGTAGACACTGTTTGCATACCGGCGAAAAGTTCCCGGAGTTGCTTAACTATCGCGGAGACCGTTTAATCCGATTAGAAATTCCAAGTCATTTTTCTTCCATTTGCGACCCGCCCTCGCGAAATAATCCACCACCCAGAAGCAAAACTGGCGTAGTAGCTACTCGAATAAGTTGCGCCGTTCTTTAGGAAAAATTACAATCGGCTGAACTTTATTTTCAATTGCCCCCTCCCCCATGCTTTTGGTACATACGTCATTCTGTATTATTAATTTCTAGTTTCAGTTTTAGCGGAAATTCCAAGTCACCCAGATAGTGGCACAAAGTTAGGGTGACCTTGAACTTCAAGGTCGAAAGGTCAACAATTTTTGCCGAAGTTTCCGATTACGTCCATGCTCAGAATTCGATGAAATTTTGGAAATAGGTTCTTTTTTGACTAACATGATGATTGTCAGAAGGATTTTTGGCGACTCGAAAAAAAACCATGTTTACCATTTTAATGTCACTCTCTACCTCACCGACACTACTCCAGGATTTTCGTTCGCGTGGACGGCCCCCCACCGCATAACCCAAACTCATTTTGGAAACATTTCATATTAATCTCCAGAATATACATATTTGATATCTTCAACTAATTGCAACAATGGATCATTACCAGCTTTGTTGACCTAAGAGTTCACCATATCTCATCACAGATGACAATCGCACCTACGACTTTGTCAGTAAGGTAGAGAGTGACATTAAAATATTAAAAAAATGTTGTCGGTAAGATAGGGACTGACATTGAAATGGTAAAAATTTTTTTTTCGAGTCGCCAAAAATTCTTCTGACAATCATCATTTTAGTCAAAAAGGAACCCATTTCCAAAATTTCATGCAATTCTGTGCATGGACGTAATCGGAAATACAGCCCAATTTTTTATTACATCGTGTTCTATACATCGCAAGGATAAAAAATGCGAAAGGAACCATCAGTCGAAACTCAAGTTTTAAAGCTTGTTTATAGCGCTATCACATACATACTGCACCACCTCAAATTACTCAAATTGTTAAATTGTGTGGGCGTATGTTAAATATAAATATGATAGAAAGCTAATGAAATATCTGTGCTATTTTCGACTTATTAAAATCTATTAGTGAACGTCAAAAACTTCTTCAAGCTGAAGTCTGCAAGTGTTGAAACGCTGTGAACGAATACGCAACAACGGAATCAATCTACTCATCACTTTGCACATGTCAGAACCATAATTATTCGGACGCACGAAACAAGTTTCACCTGTTCGCGGCCGTAAGCCGATCGTGACGCTCGCTTGGGCAAATTAATATTTACCTTGCCTGGCACCCCAATCTACCGAAGCACTGAGCTCTCACTCGCTTATTAATGGATATCCCACCCCATTTGATGTCCCACCCCTGGTTACCTCTCTCTCTTCGTTGCTCGGTAGACACGCAACCCGCAAACTTTGATAACCGAGCAGCCAATTTCCGGTTGCGGTTCGTCGGCTGGTTGCTTGGAGTACTCAACTCATTGGAGTGATAAGTCTAATTCACGGCGACGTATGTTAATTCGAATGACAGCTCGAGCATTATTAGTTCATCAGCGTCCGTCTCGATCAAATTTTTGCATGGCCTCCCCTTGCTGTTCTCGTTAATTACCACAGAAGTTCGATTTCGAAATATTGTACCTACTAATGCCTTCTTTCTTTAATCTTGCGACATTTGATCTGGACTGTTGTTAACTGAAAATAACAAAGCTCGAACGGGACTGTCAATGAATACAAAGAAATTAATTTAATTTTTAAATCATTTTTTTCTATTTGAAGCAAACCTTATACTTAACACTTTAGCCGTATTGTAAGAATTTAATTTTAAGTTATTTTGTATTCAATTAATAAAAATTCTGGGAAATCGTATACCTACTTCTGAATGGATATTTAAGGGTAAAATGTAAAAGTTAGGGATATTTTTTAAATTGTGCTACAGTTTAAGAGAGATATTAATTATTATTCATGTTCCTAAATCTACAGCTACATTGTTGGATAAAAATTAAGAACGGTGCAACAATATCTTCAAGTTCTCTAAATGTTATCCCTGTTTTATATTCTACTCTTACATTTTTGTTATAAATGCATAACATCTGCATACTAGTAATAAAACTATAATGATTTGAATAAAATATATGTGTGTACACATTGGTGTATCTTTTAAATTGAAACTGGAACTCTAATTTGTCAATTAGACTGATTGAACAAAATTGCCTATATCAATTGTAAAATACAGAAACTACATAGTCATTTATTTGTTTTCTCAGCGATTTTATAGAGTCGAGAACAATACAATAATATTTCGGAACTCTTCAAACGTCTGTCCCTTTTTATGAATTATTTAGTCATTAAACCACACCAAAGTACAATTCCGAACGAATCAATTTTCGTTTAATCCACAGGCAGCTCCAAGGATGGATAAGCCCGGATGCATCTCCAAACGTGATATCCAGACGGGAAACTGTGACGGAGAAGTGAAAGAGGAGGAGGCGCGCCATAAATCCAGCCAGTTGGGAGCCATTTTGTATTCGCGTTTCCCCGATATCACTCGCGGAATCAACGCGGCTGCCATCGCGGCAGCTGAATAATAAATTACGCCGTTAGTTGAAACAATTAATTAATAATTCATGATAGGCAAGGAGGGAATCCGCCAGGTGGAAGCGAGCACGAGGGGGTGGTGATTGTAATTCGCGTCTGCGTCGACGGGACGCAGCAGAAAATCGAGGGGGGTTGAAGAGGGATGCGAAGAGGGTGACACATCCACCATGCTGAATATAATTTACTTGAACAAACTAAAATCCCTAGGCAGAGGCGGAGAGATCCTCGTCGCGCTTTCGCGGCCGCAACGCGTTGTCCTTTTCGAGGCTGAACCCTTCCAGGCGCTCCCGTTAACCCTTTCGCCTCCGACCCCATCGCGGCGGGCTCCTTTGCGAATACTTTATAAGCCTGAAGACGCGGCTCAATGCCGCCTAAACTTTATTCTCTATTTATGTTTACCCGCGGCCCCGGAACACGAGCTTTTCCTCGAGGAGAGCTCTTTGGTTTTCGGGAAGGGGATTATGGCGGCCGGGGAAACCGGCTGGATATGAAACCCGTTTGCGGTGAAACTGAGGACTCGTTCGCTTGGTCCCCGAACTGCAATCGGATCCTCCGAATTGCAGCTTCCCGAGACAGGGACGTACTTATCATTTTGGCTGCTAGTCTACTTATAAGTCCGTCGCTTGATCCGATCTGTATAAGGGATTTCGTACAGGTTGGGACGCGTTTTGTTTTTAGCTATAAAATCTCATAGGACGAGAATTACGCAAGAGATTTCATATCGTTGGAAAGATATAGTTGCCAGCTACGTTTTATCTCTGGAAAGTATAATAATAGCGTTAACGGATAAAAAGTTATAGCCAATTTTCTGAAGACAATGTTTTCGACAAAAAAATAATTTTACCGTATAAGTTACGACACCCCAAAAACTCTGAACAGTAAGTTCATTGAGTATTTATTTCTTAGATCATGATTTGATACACAAAACAACATTGTTCACTCGATAATAACCGGCCTAATCGTCTGATTCACTCACATGTTTGCATGTGAAACAACTTGTGGGAATATTAGCGCATTTCAAGTGCACAGCATTGTTGCATTCGATGGAATTCAAGCGACTCAACTTCTTTGGCATGTTCTTCATACAGACAATACAAAAATCTATATCTTGTAGATATTTTTTATTAGGAGATATATTTAATTTAAATATTGCACAGCTACTAATAATTCCAGAAATCTTAAGCATATCAGCCCTATTCATGGTAAGAATGACAATAAACGTCGATGCGTCTATGAACTAAAAGAAAGGTACCTCTGTAAGACTTGGACGACATTCATAATTACGCAGGTTCGTGAATTTTTCGAGGTGATCAAGGTCAAGACTGCAGGAGCGAACGCTCGACGATCGGCAACACGCAAAGAAGCGGGTGAGCGAAGCCAATTCTAGCGTGGCCACGATAAAAATCCAAAAGGATCGAACGGTCTGAGTTTCATTTCATAGGGAACCATGGAAGACGAGCATCGTGATGGCGAGAGGGGGGGTCGACGGGGGGTACGCGGCACAATCAGCAGGAACGACGCCGGGCGGAACGAAGGGATGAACCGGCGTTCATAAATCTCGGCAGATTACTAAATCCCCGGTTTGATGAAACCAGGCTACGTACATACGTGTGTCGCTCCAGCGATGGGACGCGTTCGTCTGTGTGCCGATGCAGCTGCGGCTGTGTTGGTATCGCGCTAGCTCATCGGGAGCCGGGCGCTGATAACATTATCATAAAACGGCAATATCGCGCGGATATTGGCCTGATGGAGCGCCGCTATACCGGCAGCCAGCGACTATCGAACCGAGTTAAGAAGTGATCTAGTGCAAGCAGCTTACAACTTTTTCATATGCAAACGACGAATCGAGATGCTCCGCGCGATGCCGAAGAACCGCGGCGGATCACGGAGAGCAACCATGGAGGGGGGGTTACTTTATTGCAGACACTTTTTGACGGTGACTCCCCGACAGAACGCGCCATTATCCCTCCCCCAACTGGAAAATTGAACACCTGAATGCCTTTCGGAAACCAATCACGCGATTTGGTTGCCCTTTACGCAGAAGCATAATTACGGATTTTCCTCCCTCCCATTTTGTCGTATAACTTTGTACGCGTACGAACGCCACTTAACAGTTAGGAGCTTTGTGTAGCTAGTGTGCTAGGAAAAATTATAAGTTTTTTGTAAACAATTAAAAACGACTTCATCATTAAAACTGCGGATCTTTATGCATTTATGAAGAAATTGGTTGGGTGAAATATAAAACAATGAAAGATTTAAAAAATTCAAGAATGTTGTATTGTTGCTCTTAATATAAAAAAGTTGTTAAGGGATGAAATCAATTTTTATGTTATTCCTGCTGCCCACAATTAATGGAGAACATTTCTATTTTGCATAAAGATCCGCAGTCTAGTCACATATGTATATACTTCTTATTTTATAACATTCTAATTTTTCGCGTTTATTATTTATTATTATTATAATTAATTAGTATTATAATTAAAATTGATATTGTGAAATCTAAGTATCTAGAATATATGTGTTCAATTTATTTATTCGTAACAAGTCGTTACAATTGCATTAAAAATAAAATATTCCTTTTAAGAAAGTTTTTGTAATTCATACATTAATTCAGGTTGGTTTTCTATAATTTTATAATAGTGATTTTTTATTCACCGGAGATTATTACTGTAAAATTCTTCGTTTGGGATTCAGTTATAATATGAATAAGCTGTATAAGTACATGATTCTTTTCAAAAGTTTAATAACACTCAAGAAGTACGAATAAATGCTCTTAATAAGTAACTAAACACATAAAAATTAAATAAATAAAACTGCTCATTTTTGAATTAACAATATAAAAATTGAACACACAACAAAATTATTAGGAAAACCAATAAATTAATACTAACTTATTACTACTAAATTATTGCATTACGTTCAAAATAAAAAACATCACTGAAATGTTTACAGTAATGATTTTAATGGCATCGTCGCACAAGTATATGCAATACAATATTTTAATTGTAAACCCTGTGCTTCCTGCTCGTTATCGAACTGAATTAACTAGCAACTCAGTATGCCAATCTGCTTTTGCAACTTGTTCACATGCAAATGCTGCGTCGAATTGCTCGCGAACTCGAGACTCCTGTCTTTAATCGAGTCCTTAAGAGCTTCTTTCGGAACTTTAAATGAATACCTTATTTATTACGACCAAAGTTAGTCGAGTACCTTCCGTTGGTGAAACTGATCATTTTTTATTTGTTGGACTTTGTTAATTAACTAATGAAACAGTAAACACTTTTCCCGTAACGAAATTACCTCACAAATTCTTACATTTTATCGTACAGATTCCAATATTAAATGCTCCATTCTTTTTGTACGTAAACAACGTTTACAAAATTGATGAACAACACACGAGCTAATGAAAATCATCTCCAATTCTAAAAACTTGATTTTCTATAATTACATATGTATATTGTAAGTACAGTTTTCTTATACCCCTACCCTCTAGCTTTTACGTATTATAAATACTATTAATCACAACAAATTCTGTGTTTTAATATCCATATATTAACTTTAAATCCCGTACGGAAAAGTATAATAATTGCGCTTTTGCTCCGAACTGCTGGTACTCCGATCAGCGAAATCTGCCGACCGCAAAGGGTTAGTAAAGTTAGTTAGCCTGTACGCGATACGCTTAAGAAAGTTTTCACTTGGAAGAACTGCGTTACCTGGTGCTCCTAATACACATAATTTGCAAGAAAATTTGGTGCATTTACTAAGAATTTCGCGAACAAACTTGTTGTTCGCAAAATTCTTGGAGAGGGAAGGCCACCTGCGAACAAATTAATAAAAAAACAGCAAGTAGACGGGTGGTGAGTAGATCAAGGGTTGATGGAAGGGTCCTTGGAGCCGTGAAACCGTCGTCTCACACCCGGTGATGTCTAATATAGCAGAAGGCCTAGATGATGAGACTTCGCCCCGCCTCGACTCAGTTCTGCTCAGGTATTAGATTATGAATATTCATGGCGGTGTGTCTGCGCGGTGCTTCATTACACCTTCCACCCCGGACGGCTGCCTCCGTTCTCCGTTTTACCCTGTTCTTCGCCGCCCAACCGCCTCATCCCGAGTCACCGTCAATCAATATGCAACGGCACATCGAGCTTTGCTTATCTTCTGCGAGCCGAGCCAGCCACGTTCTCGCGAATGTGCACAAAGACGGGGTTTCGACAACACGAGGGTTGTTAATTGCGAGAGCGTTCGAGGCGGAGAAAGTAGGGTCTCGTGAAAGGGTCCCACTAGGAATTGCTCTTTTCATAAGCTCCGACGACTTGCGCTTTTTCGGGCTTTCGAGCCCGATTTCAAATTTACCGATGTCTCCAATTTAATCGACACACGGTTAAATGCTTAATCCCTTCAGCAAAGATTGCATGTCATGTTGCATATGTTTTGCAAGCAATGTCTGTAGTGTAAAGCTGTCTGTAATTTTTTTATCTGCTTTCTTTTTTTTAGAAATGAAGCAAGGTGACCTTCAATCTTTCCAAGGTCAGCAGAACGAATTCATTCATGTACGACACACTCGCAAGATAATACTAATTCAATGATAAAACTGCTTCTTTTAACATTTCTTAACAATTTTTATGAAACTGTTATGCCAACGTGTTCGTCACACTTTTGCGATTGATAACACGACACAAGTTTCATTATACTGTGTAAATGCTTAATCCCCTCATCAAAGATTAAGTGTCATGTTGCATATGTTTTGCAAGCAATGTCTGTAGTGTAAAGCTGTCTGTAATTCGTTTATCTGCTTTCTTTTTTTTAGAAATGAAGCAAGGTGACCTTCAATCTTTCCAAGGTCAGCAGAACGAATTCATTCATGTATCACACACTCGCAAGATAATACTAATTCAATGATAAAACTGCTTCTTTTAACATTTCTTAACAATTTTTATGAAACTGTTATGCCAACGTGTTCGTCACACTTTTGCGATTGATAACACGACACAAGTTTCATTATACTGTGTAAATGCTTAATCCCCTCATCAAAGATTAAGTGTCATGTTGCATATGTTTTGCAAGCAATGTCTGTAGTGTAAAGCTGTCTGTAATTCGTTTATCTGCTTTCTTTTTTTTAGAAATGAAGCAAGGTGACCTTCAATCTTTCCAGGGTCAGCAGAACGAATTCATTCATGTACGACACACTCGCAAGATAATACTAATTCAATGATAAAACTGCTTCTTTTAACGTTTCTTAACAATTTTTATGAAACTGTCGTATTTGTCACACTTTTGTGATTGATAACACGACACAAGTTTCATTATACTGTGTTAGATTACAGTGTGTGTATCACTTTAGATTGAACTGTTCACACTTAGGATAACGAAACATTCCCCGTGACTTGCAAGAGAGCTGTGCATTTGAAATGCGCTAATATGCCTGCAAGTTATTATATAATATTTCACATGCAAACATTGTCTAAGAATCAGACGATTAAGCCGGTTATTATTCAGCAAACAATGTTTTTTGTGTGTCAAATCATGATCTAAGAAATACTCAATGAACATTGAATATAAGTAGTGTTGACTTAATTTCAACACTTAGCTGCTTTTCCGAGTTTTCGGGGTGTCCCAACTTACACGGCAAAATTGTTTTATACCGAGAAAATCAGAAGTCTCCACGACGAGTCTTCAGAAAATTGGCTACAACTTTTAACTATATCTTTCCAACGGTATAAATTTTTTTGCGTAACTCTCATTCTACGAAATTCCATAGCTAAAAAGTAAAATATCTCCCGACCATTACGACAGTCCCTTAACCACAATTTCTCTAATCCCGTAATGCTCCAGCACAAGTCACGAGCTCCAGTGCTGCGAGCAGCGGCGTGCCTTTGTGTCGTTGAAAAGCCACGCGGCACCTGTCCCCTAAAACAGGAACGGACCGATTGCCTTTTCACTCGGCCAAAAGACACCCCTAACAGAGAAAGGTGCCTACCACCGTGGTCCGGTGCAGTGTTCTCTCGCCCCTAACAGAACAACACGCTCCCTCTCGCGTCGAACAAGGCTTCCGGGCGAGGAGCGCAGAAAAACGATGACCCGATTAGCGGGTGCGCATATCGGCCGTGATTACACCGCGAGCGGCCCACGCGGCGTTGCATTAGTCACATGACCGGCCAGATTTGACGTTCCGGCGCCCCGTGTCGTCGATGGAATTAATAAAGCGCAACCGAGCAATCTGCTCCCATGTCGGGACACTCGCTGGCAATATAACAAAGTGGACGGGGGGTGCCCCCCACGGCGTCGGATCCTGCATGATTTGATTAACCTCAGATTGACCCCTCTCTGTCTCTTCGTCGTTTCCTCGTCGAGCCTGTCTCTCCTTCTTCTTCTTCTTCTTCTCTCCTGTCCTCTCCGCGTTTTGTAACCCTGATCGGCCGATCAGGCTGCTTTTTACTTGGCGCGACCCTCGCCCCTCGCTCCATTAGACTTACGCCGGCCACTTTATGTCGGGAAATTTGCAATCTTTCCATTTAATATAGCGACGCCAGGCGACCGGGGACGGAGGCATGCGATTTGAATACATTAAGCGGACACCCGGATCCTTCTGCGCTCAGTCTCGCACGCGTCGATTGCTCCCGAGGAGTGAGGCGGATGAGGAACGCTGGAAGGTGATGCGCTATGGGGTAGTTTTTCAGGACAACTTGAAATGGATAACGCTAAGCTCCGCCGATAAAAGATTTTGAACGGTGAATGCTTGGTCATGATGGTGGCAATGTATGACGTTGGGTGCTTCGTGTTGAAATACACAGTGTGTCGCGAAAATGTATTTCCTTGAAAAGGGTGATTCTTGAGGCCACTATATGTATTGATTAGCACAATGGCTGAGGAATAATAATCATCAGTAGACAGCAGATTTTATGTAATTTAAAACAATAAAAAGATTAGAAGAATTTTCAAATACTGTTAAATTATCGTCAACTTATTAAACATATTACGAAAGAAAAGAAATGTATATTTCACTCGAGATTGTTGCAATTCAGGTAGAAAATTTTTATTTTGCATAAAGATCCGCTGTCTAATCATTATTAACAATCAGCAAGCTTGTTTTCGTTTTACGACATTTTAGTTCAGTTCTTTTTAAAGTTGATCCAGAGTTTTCGTAGTTAATGTTTATTCATTTTGTATTCCATCATCAAATGTTTGCATGTGAAATAACCTGTCGGCGCATTAGCGGCTTATGTAAATAAAGATTATATAAAAAAAGCGGCATCTCATATAAATTTTTGTTTTGGATTGCACTTAACATTTATGATGTGTTTGTTCTTTGCATAAACTGTTTTAATATTGACAAGTACTTCAATACGGATCTCGTAGTTGTTTTTAAATATTTTGTTCATATCTTAATAGAAAGCCGAGTGCGAGAAAAGTTCCCGAGACGTCGTCTTATGTCGAAGGAAAACTGTAAGCGCTGAAGCTATGAACTCTAGTGATTATAGTATTATTGAACGTGATACAAATTTTTCGGTTTCGAACAAAACAAATAGTAGAAAAGATGAAAAAATTCATCAGACTTGGTACGTTGAGTGGGACTATCGCCGAATCTACTTATACGACTGGATAACGAACCACGGGACCCCATCTCGCCTCGGTATTCTAATGGTAATAGGCATGCAGTGAATATTACTGCCAGCATTCGGTACGATAGATACGGATATAGAGGGATGCGTATAAAATGAATGGACGAGTCAGGGGTTAATTTGAGACAACGCGTATAAATGTAGTTAATATTGGCTGCAAGGGGAGCAGATATCGGCTAAGGGTGCCACCCCCGAAAATCTTGTCACCAGACGCCCCCTGCAATCGAGACTCATACGACACATCTGTTCCGATACGCGAATTAGAATATGCCTATTATGCGTAACGTGAATTTTCATTTTCGTGACGGTGCACCTTTTATTTACATTGCGCTGTGCCTATTCATTTGTAAAGTACAAATATGTTCAAAAATGTCTATGCTAAACACGATTGTCTAGACACAGGAAAGGTTGCTATTCTTGTTGATTTTATTAAGTTTTTATTACATTATCACATTAATATATTTTTGCGTTTATGCATTAATTTTTCATCGTGTATTTTGCAGTATACCTGTCGCTTTCACTGAATTTTACACTAAAGTTTCTCAAAATGAAATTATCCCTTTAATTACTCTATTTTATAGAAAATTACGATATATAAAAAACATTTCTTAATCCAAGCATTTCTAACAACAAAATTCCAAGCTCTGTTTTGTTACTAGTATCTTGTATTAATTCGAAAAATATTGAATTGCATAAAAATTTGAATTTTCCATGCAATCTGTACATCGAAGTTTATTCAATGTTAGGTTGTTGTCGCTGTATACAGTATCTATCGTATATTTGAACTATTAATTAGCGCCAAATTGTTACCAATGTCAGACAACACCACATAATTTCGAACGATTACAATGATTAACGAATAACAAAAATAATTAGTACCGCTCAAATAGTCAGTACAAATGCGTCAGCCAAATAGTAAGTATTTAATTGTTCGCTCTTTCCACGAAATTTCAAATGAGACACTTAAAATAGTAGGGAGTTGTCGGCAACAAAATTGAAAAATAATTCGGAGTGCAAAGGGTTAGCATTGATCTTGAAGAAGAGGGTTTGAAAAAAATACGTAAAAATTTGAATGGAACGAACTATTCAAGAATTAATGAAATTTCGAACGCGTTGAACAATTCCCGAAATTTCCGCAGCAAATTCGAGGCGATTTTGTGAAGGATCGGACGAGTCCACGTGTGTGCACAGGAAACACAGCCGGGCTAAATTGGCCAGGCCGAGCCCACAATTCCCAGAATGCATAAAAGTCGAGCAGTACGGGCGAAGTTAGAAGATGATCTTCGTTATGGCCGCCGTCCGGTTATATCAAGTTAGGGGCGACTCGGACAAGGTTGAATGTCGCTGCCACGTATAATTCGATTAGACGTTAACCTTGCGAGGCTGGGAAAAGAGCCGGACACCGGGGGTCGAACGGAGAAACTCCATGAACCTTCATTATGTTACCTTACCCGCTCGGTCGTCCGACATTAGTGTTAACAGTAACGGTTTCCTCCGCTAAATTAAAGGAGTTAAATATACGGAAGATGACCGGAGGGCAATCTCGCCGAGCAGACCTGATTCTATCAGAAGTTGTGATTCGTATCTGACCCGGTTGACGAGAAACCTTCAATCTGAATCGCATCCTGCGCGACGGAAAAGTAATTAACCACGTCTACGCACTTTACTCGCACCGACGAATGTCTCAAAATTGATCACGCGTGGTCATGTTAGATGCTCTCTAGATCGTTGCTACTCCTATTCTAGAACTTGAAGGTTGCTGGCTCATTCCACACGAAAGCGGACACACTTTTTCGAGTGCTGTTTCGGATTAATATGTCTTTAGTAACCTATGATCGAATCTCAAAGGATTTTTCGACATCCCAAAAATTGTTGATTTTACAGACGTGTCAATATAACGCTTATGATTTATTTTAAAAGCGTTATATTGACACGTCTGTAAAATCAACACTTTTTGGGATGTTGAAAAATCCTTTGAGATTAGAACTAACTGAGAAGACTAGTACTAACAAATCGATGAAAATGAGTTTTTAGGAGCTTATGTTGTTATGTTGTCATTTGAAAAAAATGGTTTTTGCAATGTTTTCATAACAAAGCACTTTTTAATTGAAAAAATTAGGATGCAGCCCCAAGTGTCCCCTTCATGGACACTTTTTAAACAGACGGACATTTGGAAATCGGCGATGTTAAAATTATATTATTTGAAGTGAACGAAGAATTTGGTGACATTTTACTATAACTTGAACCATAAGAGACATCGGGATGAAATCTGCACTAAAATTCGTTAAAAAATTATTTCTACCTGCTGATAATTACTAAAAACTATAATGTATACCCGCTAAAAAGTATCTGTAAAGATAAGATTAACAGAACATCTTTGTCACATACAAACGATCCTAATAGCCGAGCGATATTTCAGGAACAGGCGAAGAGAAAAACGAGCACTACAAAAGTCTTTACTTTCAATGCATAGCAACGCTACATGAGTATATAAATGAAAAATAATAAAACCAGTAAATTGTTGTTCACATGTTCCAATAGCTTAGACAACAAAAATTGTTCATCTTACGCAATATTTGAAAAATCTTTTGGCCAACTATTCGAGGCAAATACTCCACCGTGCGACTGTTTGGATCTCTGATATCGAGGTTGCAAAACAGCGCGTTTCGCGAAGTATCGTAGTTAGTGGGTGAAAGGACCAAAAAATCCATACGCCCGGGAAATAATCCGATGCTCAGTTTAACGACTGCTAAGTTCCGTAATGGCTGTCGGAAGGAGTGCAGGAAGGACTAGGGCGGCATCGGTGAAAAATGGAGACGCTGGCCTGGGAAGAAACACTGGTCGGTTCGCATCATATATTGCTCGAACAGAGGAAAACTACTCGAAAGGAGGGTCAAAGACGTCCGTTCCGGACTGTAAGATGGCCGTGAGGGAGAGAGGAGCACACAGGCACGACGTCACCGAAGGCGCAAGATTTGTTGCCATAAAGAAGATTGCTCGGTGCTAATGAAGAAACATTACCTCGACGATATTGCGCCCTCTTTAACCACGCCTGCTTGTATTTATGGATGAGAAGATAAAGAGGATCGATTGGCCCCGAACGTTTTTCCTTGAAAAACTGAAAGTTCCCACGAAGATAGCTGCAGAAGTCTCGTTGCCTATGAGCTGGTCAATTGGGTATTAAAAATTACTGGATATAATATGGCTCCCAGTGGCCGCGAAATGGCATGATTTAGAGAACATCATTTTTTAGTTAGCCCTTATTCAGTCCTCGTCCAATTACGAAAATCTTATCTATTTATCTCGAGAATATTTTCAGTGGAGAATGGTTAGGTTGCTTTTCTGTATTCTATAAATGCGTTTTATTATTTTGTTATCGTGCCCTGACTATAATTGTGCCTTGAAAACATAGGTGTTTCCGAAACCTGTTTTACGAGCACTGTCCTTGTTCATAAATTCTCTTCAAAAAATGGTGCTTAATTAGAATCTAAAGCAGTTCTTCTCCTGGAAAATAGGTTTTCCGAGAGTTGTGCAAGTTTTGTTACGGGTGTTTGTAATAATTTGTAATTATCTTCTCTTCTGGCTAAAATGGTACCACGATTTGGATTGTGTTTACTTGTTCTATCCACGAGACACGAAAACCTCGCCTGGAAAGCTAGATTATTAGATAATCGAGGGAACATGAATGTTCGGATAATAGGGGAATCATCTAGCTACAGAATTATATTGCATATACGATATTTATAGGCACAGCTAATAATTCACCAATGACTTCACTGATTACAATCGAAGAAACAACGACAAATCAACTGTCGGTGTAACATTTGGTACGTTCACCGATACATACGCGATAATGCGCGAAGAACGCGTCTTCCGAAAAGGTTCAAAAGCGGACATCATCTCGTTCCCGATGGTGGCATACTGGCCTCTGCCATAATTAATGCCGAGCCGAGCGGATGCGCTGCGACGCGTTAAAGTAAAACCTGGCCACTCGACAAAGAAGGCCTCGCTAATCATCAGGTCCCTAGTCGCCGGTCTCCCACCACCAGCGGGGCCATCTATGGTGCTTTCACTCCCAGCAGATCGATCGGCCAGACCAGAACTCTGATAACGAGATACATTCAGTAACACACCGATGATTTGTGAAACTGTCCGGTCAGCAAGTATGCCAGAATGTGTACGGGGTTCGCGCAAGCGCAACCCCTTTTTCCGACCCCATGTATTGACGCAGTGGTCACCCTCGCTGACCAGCACCCCTCTGTTCCGTTCGAGCGTCCACAGAGAAGGCTGTATGTCTTACGGAATGCCTATGATGCCTTCCAGCAGCCCTTCCAAGTCCTCCACACCCTACCCCGAGAGCAACCCCCTCTACGATTCCCATCTTCTGCGACAGCCACACGCTCGTGACAAGTGCGAGGCGGCCATCCAATAACCCGCACCGGCCACTGCCCACCCCCACAGTCTCACCCCCTTTCACCCCCTGGTCCACCCCCGCCCGATCCGAAGCGAACCGAACCCCCGCACGGACCAGCCAAGTTATTGAGGACTAGGAGGAATTAGGAAACGGAGAGTGGCCTCCTCCTCTTCTGCTTCTTCTTCTTCTTCCTCTTCTTCTTCCGCGGCTGCTGCTGCTGCTTCTTCTGCTTCTTTTCTTCTTCTTCTATGCTTTTCTCTTCCCGTCTAGAGCCGCGCGTCTCACCCTCAACCAACCCCCATCTCCCATAGGTCACTCTTAGAGGGTTATGACCAGCAACCACGAAATACCCCGAATTTCGCGTGGCCGTTCTTCTAAAATTTCATCGGGGACATAGACAATCTTTCTAGTCGGTAATCAAGGCCGCTCCGCATGGAAAAGGGGGAGGTGAACAGGATCATATGGAATGTCGTTATTGCGAACGCTTAGAGCTTTGAACTTCCGGTGGATTGTTTAAGCGGAATTTAAAGGTCCTCGTGTTGGCTCTTCGCGTTGCCTGCCGATGTCTATGGACATGTAAACGATAAGTAAGATGGTGGTTTGATACTAGATTTTTAGCAACCTCGAGAATTTCAATTTAAACCTCTCTGTAATCTTTGAAGACGCTTGCGCCTGTTATTTGCGTGTTTCAACTTGAAGTTGACACTTTCATGTCTTGGCTGGGTTCTACCCAGCTTGAACTTAGCAGAATATTTTGTTGTTGTACTGCCTTTTAAAAAATACCAATTTGCGTTATTTTATTCTTTGAAATTAAGTTCTTCTTTTTCACGGTGGATGCATGTTCTTCTTACCGGAAGCTTTCTAAAATCTCAACTATGAAAATTTTATACTGGAAACATACTTCTAATTTGTACTTTGAATTCTTATTTACAAAAATATTTCTTCAGGTTGTAACATGAATAGATTACGCTCGGCATCTCTTTTTAGTCATTCATAAAGTACAGAATAATATTCAGTCAAGTGTATAAATTGACTGCAAATGGCTTCTTTTCGAACACAATTATGTAAATTTACAATAGGTCGTGACTAAATCGTTACAATTAGAACATATTAATTTTTGCAACCGGACCGAATCACCGCTTCGATTTCCATGACTATTATTATTCGTAGCAAAAAGTGGTTCATGTAGGCTTGAACTGAGGATTGTATTAGGTGAAGTAAAAAGTTCTGAGCGTTTTTCGCTTATATAAATAAAGCGAACTTTTTACTTTCAGAACTTTTTACTTCACCTAATAATTTGGCACCGCGTTAATGGATAAATTAAATGGATTGCTGAATAAATATTTCTATTTCCTTTCTAGTTCTAAATGCTCGAATTTGGTGACGTTGCTTCCGGGGAAGTCAGTGGGAAATGAAGAACCCCTTCGCTGTAAAACAAAGTCGAAATCGTGGATCATAGTGTTCGAGGGCGACGTTTCGAATTCCGTGGACGGTCACGGAATGTTTTCCACATCTCCCGGTAAACTTGACAACAAAAAGTATCCCATTAGGATGTCCTCACACGTAACTCATTCGTCAGCTGTACCTTCTTAATCTTTCTCCATTCGAGCTTGCAACCGCTCTCCTCTCTGCAAGTCCACTCCCGTAAACTTCGAAACTAATCTAATTTACGGCAAGCAAAAAGCCGGTCAGCATTCGCGATCAACCTTGCACCTTCGAACAAGTCGTTTGTCCTGAGATTCCGAACAGAAAACAAGCGTCCCCCTGTTTGCTACGTGAGAATGGACCGCGCAAAAGTTTCGACGCCGATTCCACGGTTAATTAATTCGTTCTCTGCGCGGAGCACGAGCATATAGCGAATTTGTTGGACCACGGATTGGATTGCAAACATGGCTGACACGGCCGAGTTACATTTCCAAAAGTAATCGAAAAACAGTACCATCGAGACATGACTCTCTTCGATACTGCCCAGTAGTTTCGGATCGTTTCTAATATTTATATTTTTTAACCCTTGATCGTTGGGTCTCTGATGACCCGTAACAGTGTAAATTGTTGATTTCGTGATTGCTAGGCAATTAGAAAATTTGCTGTAATTTTTTGGTATAAAATTCAAACGTTCATTTTGTTTCAAATCCTGAGCATTAATTAAATTGTTGTATTGCGTTTGGATTATATTTTCTAGAAATTTTTCTATTATTTTTACTTCATAGTCTATGAAGAACTAATACAATTCACTATTTCTTGATTTGCTGTTTATCTCAACATTTTATTGTTGTGAATGTATACTTTATACTTTACCTTTACATTAACTATACATTATACTTTAACAGATTCATAATTACATATATCTGCAAAATATTTCTTAATAAAAGTCAAGTTATTGCAATGAAAGAGACATACTACAATAATCTGAAAGATTCGCTTTAAATCAGTGTCGTCAGATTAAGACTTGTTGTCTCCCACTCTTCCCTCCCCCTTCTTTGACGCCAATCCCCCACGGCCCGGTCACGTGACTAATCCGGTACTGGCAGAGAGAGGGTAGGCAGGACACTGTTTTAAATTAATACAGAGTTATATGATATACTAACAAAAGTTATGGTATATGGTATATACTAACACTTGAAATACTATTATACGTCCTACAAGTCTATGAAAACATTAACAATTTTTTAAAACTTATTTATTTAATATAATTTAAAGGAAAAGATAGGATTCCCTAATGTAATAAAACAGTCTTGTTTTTATCCACTATTTTGTGTACAATACACGAATAAATATTCTAAACAGAATGTGCATACAAGTATGGAAAAAATAGCTGAGAAGAATGAATAATACATAATTCCATTGAATTCGATTTAATCAAATGAAAGGTGACGTCATATAGACTCATTCGTGTAATGGAAGACATTTTAATCGATCAACGAAAACTTCTCCCTCTTCTTTCATAGCCAGTAGTTCGTTAACTTCTTTTTTTTACGGCTGCATTTGCAACGATATCTCTCCCCCGATCGAGCCAGAAACTGAATTGACAAAAAAGAGAAAACGTTCGAATGCGAAATACACTTCGAGCCCGCCGCTGCCGAAAATATCGAAAAACCGTTATCGTGACGAAATGGTTAAAAACGGCCGTTTGTCGTTACAATGTAACGAGTATTTTGTTGGAACTGCCCGGGTCGGTTCCCTGTGTTGCGATCAGATTGAAGCACGGTTGTGTTTATGTGAACGCATACAAACGTAACCACCGCTATTGCTTTTTCCTTTGTTAATTACGCCGCGGCATTCAGTTACGCTGCTCGGTTAAACCGATTATCGTAGAAATGTTACTGTCATTTTGCACTTGTTACCGCGAGACAACCTCTTCCTCAGAATTAACCACGGAATATATTTGTCGGCCCGATCGATTATAATAAACTGATATTGCACTCGGACGATCAGTTTTTACTTGTTACACCTGTGCAACGTTCGGATCGTTGTTACGCTAGCATTTCATGGACCAATGTCGCGTAGACGTCCATCCGGGCAGCATGAAACTGAGTCTGCGATCGAAGTATAATATCCATAGTAATGTCTCGATACTTCGAAATACAGTTTTCTTTCGATATAAGACGATTTTATTCGCAATAAGAAAATCTCCATCCGCCCGGACCATTTTATGGTGTGTTGGACAACTATATGGGACCCATAAACTATGAGCTGACTCAAGGACAATGGATAGATACCCTTATCCGCAATAAGACGAAAGTCGGTCCTGATCCATCGTCTTATATCGAAAGAAGACTGTATCGCTTATATCGTGTACGTTACTCCTTGATCTCTTGTCGCTAGCAAATCCAACGTAGAAAAATATGGCAATCAGTTAAAAGTACTTCGGTGAGACAATAATAATCCAGTGAAAAAACCTTTTCAATTATTTTCTGCATAGAACTTTCACTAAAATTTTTGTGAAATTGATAGTTTTCAAACGACTCTAAACGAAAAACACGAAAATTCTTTTAAACATTTTTTTCTTGTTCTTCTCATTTTAATCTGGAGAATAGTTTATGCAAAAACAGAAGTATATTAAAAACGTCTTACCTTCAAGAATACGTATAGTAATCAAAAATATACATTTTCCCTCGAAATTTCAATTGCAATCTTTATAGAGCTTTTCAAGGTCACTGCAATGTCAAACAAATATAATCCTCGTGTACCCCCTTCTGTATCCTACAACTTTCGTCTGAAATATATTTCCGCGAGCCGCCTTTGAACGCACGTGCGTCCTCCTGAAGAATTAATGCAGAAACAAAAGTATTTTAACATTAAACATAGCGAGCTATAACTGTAACAGGCACATGTTGCCTTATAAAAATGACAAGATTTAATTTACTTAGACTTTGCGCGTTTCTTATCTTAACATGTGCTCTAATTAAAGACATTGGGTAAACTTCACCGGACTCAAAATTTGTGCCTTTGTCTTATAAATTATTATGTATTTGGTATGTAATCCAGTAGATTTGTACCCGGGACGGCTGCAGATCGTAGTTTCGATCCTGTAGAATCAATGGTTCAGGAGTTATGCTTGCTTAAAGTTGAGCAATCTGCAGTGTTTTTGACTGGTAAGGGCGCTGCCATATTGCTTTGTAGTGACGGTCGAGCGTCGCTTACCGAACAGAACCGCCGATCCTTGCCCCCCCCCCAACCTAATCATCAACCAACTAATTACTTATTCTGTTCGGTCACTACAAACCAATATGGCGGCGCCCTTACCTGTCAAAAACACTGCAGATTGCTCAACTTTAAGCAAGCATAACTCCTGAACCATTCATCTTACAGGATCGAAACTTTGATCTGCAGCCGCCCCGGATACAAATTTACTAGATTACATACTAAATACATAATAATTCATAATAGAAAGGCACAAATTTTGAGTCCGGTAAAGGTAAAGAGCAGTCAAAACATTTAGTAAATCATTTCTTTTGAAAGCATCTTTACAATTTCAATAACTGTAAAATAAAAAATCTGAAATCGGCCATTAAAAACGTCTTGGTGTTGCCTTCAAGAATACGTAATCAAAAATTGTAATCTCTACAGATTTTTCCAAGGTCGCTGCAATGTTAAACGAATACAATCCTCGCGTGTCCTCTGTATCCTACAACTTTCGCCTGAAACACATTTCCGTATCACCTATAACTTTCGAGTAATGGAGTTTTGTCCAGAACACAGCTTTTCAAGGTACCTACTGTGCGTCTTGAAGAATTCGAAACCACCATAACTCTTTTAATCTTCTATTACAAAAGCATCAATTTTAAATATACGAATCCAGCCTGTATTTGTGCCGTTCGGCGGGCCTGCTCGGTTATTTCTAAACGGGTAGGTTACATCCTAAAGACACCCTCGTGTTCGCGGGCCGAACAAAAGAACTCTCGGAAGACTAGGATCGTTTCTCGTCGGGCGGCGTGCGGACTAACGGGTGTCCGAGCGGGGTGTTCGCTTCCAGAGAGAGACAGAATAGGAGGAAGAGAGAAGGAGAAAGAACGATAGGGAGGAGGAGAGAGAGGGAGAGAGAGAGAGAGAGAGAGAGGATTGCCGATGTGTGGGGGCTGGTCACACGGAGAAACGACGGAGATGAGGCGCGTTTATATGGTCACGCACACGCGCAAGCAAGTCCGGCGGTCGGTCCAGTGGCCGTAGCTGCGGCCGGCAGCTGCGGGGGTGGCGATCGGGGCTTCACCCTGTAGAGGGTGGCGAGGCGTTGATCAATACGTGAAGATAGAATCCGATGCTACCCATCCAGCCCCGCCACCCCTTCGAGCCTGAACCGCTGCCCGGTCCGGCTGAGGGTATCGCGGCTCAATCGACTGATTTGTCACCCACGCATCATTTTCTTCGTCGCAGGAGGGGTCCCCCGGCCGGGTTACCATTCCCAAATCGCAGGCCTTATGGCATCCGCTTCGTTAGAACTCCCTTATTAGGGACCTCGGCAGGGAACGCTGATGAGAAACCAGAGGCATTTTCGGTCGTTCAACTTACTCTGTCCAGCGAACCACCACGTGTTTGATTCAACGTTATCCATCTCGATAACTCTGCATGCGGACTCCTTCGTCGACGACCTCCATTTTTAAGAGCCTCTGTTACGATCGCTGATACTACGAACGTTACGGTTTCTCACCGTATTCTAACTGTGGCAAATCTTATTTTTAATGGAACCGAGGAAGTATAGTGGGGAGAAGGTCTATCTCGATTTGATGATCTGCATTGCTGTTACATTAACCCTGGTTGGAAAAGTGTAATTCAATTATGTAATAAAAAGAGGTGATGTTGTCAATTTGCACAGTAATTTAGGACTTTGATACACTATCTAGTTCTCCGAAGAAAGTTAGTATTTTAGAAAAGTTAATGACTTTTGTACGGTATTATTTGAGACCATATTTAAATATTTTGCACCAGCTTCTATAATATTGCAGAGCAAGTATATTTTTTATAGCCATTTAGAAATTCTGCGAAGTAAACAATAATGCATCACCCCGAACAATCGGACCTCGCGTAGTAAATTTTGAAACATGCTTCACTGTCAGCAAAGTGCACATGTGTGCGTCGCGTCATTCCCGAAGAGTTGAAGAAAGAAAGAAATTCCTATATGTGGCTCGTGCGTGTTGCAACAGCTGCAGCTAATTTTTATTTGATTATAATGATTAATGTTTCTAACTCTGGATGAGAGAAAACAGACAGTGATCAGACCGTAGGTGTCCTGCGGGAGCGTCCTAACTTTTTCCGGGCATTTTCGACAACGGGAACGATGTCGCTAGAAAAGTGTAATTTAATTATGTAATAAAATGTGATGTTGTCAATTTGCACAGTAATTTAGGACTTTGATACACTATCTAGTTCTCCGAAGAAAGTTAGTATTTTAAAAAAGCCTTGTCATCAAAGTGTTAATGACTTTTGTACTGTATCATTTGCGACCATATTGAAATATTTTGCACCAGTTTCTATAATATTGCAGAGCAAGTATAATATTTTTAATAGCCATGTAGAAATTCTGCGAAGTAAACAATAATGCATCACCCCGAACAATCGGACCTCGCGTAGTAAATTTTAAAACATGCTTCACTGTCAGCAAAGTGCACATGTGTGCGTCGCGTCCTTCCCGAAGAGTTGAAGAAAGAAAGAAATGCCTATATGTGGCTCGTGCGTGTTGCAACAGCTGCAGCTAATTTTTATTTGATTATAATGATTAATGTTTCTAACTCTGGATGAGAGAAAGCAGACAGTGATCAGACCGTAGGTGTCCTGCGGGAGCGTCCTAACTTTTTCCGGGCATTTTCGACAACGGGAACGATGTCGCTAATGGGATATGAAACCGGGGAAAACAACATGCAACCCGACACGGAGGATTAGCGCGATGGAGGGCTGGTTGTCCAGAATTTTCTCGGGGCGGACAGAGGGAAACGCCGCCGACCCGGTTAACAGGGCCCTCGCCGTGAAAGGAAAGTTAAATCCCTTTACAGTTTATACGACAGGCGCGGCTGCTTCCAACTTAGCTGCTTTAGGACCATAAAGCTTGCCGGGGCATGCAGAGGAGTACGCATTTATAACTAACGTAACGCGTGGCCGTTTAGCTAAATAATTAAAAGATACTAGGAGCGCGTATGCCGAATGCCGACCCTTCCTCGTGCTTTCAACGCTGACAAGTTTGTTTTGTAGCCTCGGCCCGGTGCTGTGGCGTTCAAGATCACTTACGGAAAACGTTCCGTCGAATTATTTGTATAACTGGGATTTCGGAAGTTGATCTTGGCTATGAACGAAGAAGAACAGAGGAACGACGAGTAACTAGGAAATTCTTCAATGCTTGAATTATTGCGGTGTGAAGGCACCTGCAAACCTACACCCTTCAAAATCATGAGACACTATCAAATACAGTAGGACGACGATTAACCGGCTTGATCGGGAAACAAACAGCCCGGATAAATTATTTGTTCAAATTATAAAAATATATTTTTGACCACGTGATAAATAATGTTGTCTACGGTGTTCCTAAATACACGTTTATAATTTTCAAACATTAATACTTCATACGAAAATAGTAAGCATTCAGTGTAACTAGAGTTTCGTTTGAAAATTGATTGCTTTAATGCAAAAATGTCAACTTATTAAAATTACAATTTAATTGATTTTGAATGAAATTCAAATAATTTTGTGTGTAGGTACTAAATAACAATTTTAACGATTTAATCATTAATCTGCGAAAATTATAGCATATCTAAATTTAATAATTAATTTAGTTACTTCAATAACCTGTTCTTGAGATTTAATCATTTATTATTTCATTTGGACAGGGTAAATGAAATAAAATATTTTTTGAAAGAATAAAAAGCAAATCCATTTTTTGTCATTTTTAAAATAAAAATAATAAAGCGTTTAAAATAATTAATTATTGCAAATGATTATTTGTTATGTTATTTCAAATGAAATGTGCCCACGCCTGATATTTACTAGGTGTGTGTTCCTTTTAATTCAACTAGAGAATTGAAAGAAAACAAATATTTCCGCCTTCGAAGAAAAATAGTTCAGATCGAATCACGGAGCATGCAAAACGAGGGTCAATACAAAACAAGCCAATAACACGACGAAGCATCAAAATTGATGCGGCTACGGTCGATCGCTTATGGCCGCCATGGGAGCGAACTCGTTAAGGAATCAATTGCCTCGGACTCTGACTTCAGTTGGCCCTCTTTCCCACTCGTTCGATGCAAGAAACTGGCAGGACGAACTGGTCAGAAGCTTCGGGGAAAGCCGCCGCGCCGACCCGTGTGGAATTATGCACAGCATTTTATTCTGTGCTATTTTAGTCGAATATATTTATTCCAAAATATTGAATCATTGTTGTTCATTGGGAATCGTGCTTTAAATTCGAAACACCTTCCGCTTTTTATTTTTGAGGACACGTTGAAGAATGTCTCAAACGTCAGATCAAGCAAAATGTTCAAAGCGAGATTCAATTTGTAGATTAAGATGTAAAAATCGAAACTGTTCATAAAAATCTACTAGAAAATACTGTTTATTTTCTGTATTCTACTTTCTAGTACTATTTATATTCTATGAATTTTCAGCTATATTCAACGAAAATACAATTTAGTTTATAAACACTTGAAGCCTATAAAATTCTAATCATCCAAAAACATTTCTTTAAATTTCATATTTCCAATTATCTTGCCATAAAGTTACAAAAAGAGAATAAAGAAAATTTTGTTGATATTGTGGAAGAACCCAAATGTTAACATAACAATAATTTTACCCATCTAATAATATAATTTTTGCATTACGCTGAAAACGATATTTTCGTAATAAGACCATTCTTCCCTTCAAGGTTTCCAAAGTCACCCTTCTACTGTATATACGGTAGACGATTAAATTATTGGAGCTACTTGCATGAATTGTGGAGTCTGCTTTAAAATAATCAATTTTTAAACGAAAACCTAATTACACTGAACTATTATTAATTGAACAATAAATATATTTCTCGTACCGTGAGACCCTAGTAGCTCATCTTAAATTCATAAACACCATTCAACTTCCTAAAAATAAAATGCAATAGTACACACAAAATAAAACTATAAAAAATCTCCAAATTGTTACTACTAAATTTCTCACAACTATACGGTTAAAGTACGAATGATGTGTGTGTATTGTATGTATGCACGTGTGTGTATTAACAGACAACCCTGTGTATAGTTAAATTTATAAAATAGAGAATCGGAACAAAAGAATTCTAAAATTGTAATTACCAACGAATTGTAAAAAAGAAGATCAGATCGAAACGAGCTCCCGCGACAAACACGTCTGTCAACGATTGATTATCCGTGTGTGTCTTGTTTTACAAATAAATACGGCTTATTCCTTGTAAATAGATGCTCACAAATCCCCACCCTGAAATCTATTCTCCGCATTAGAATCGTTGCAACAGCGCGCCGAAGTTAATAGAAATTTTCTATTCAACTTCCATTAGGCTGCTGATGAGACCTCGGTCCAGGAGCGAGCGCGCGAGGCAGACAGTATCGTTGCCTTTATGTTAATCCCAGGCTGCAGTACTGCGGCTGACAACGATGCTGTCGCTGTTAATATCGCCGGGTGACGTAGTAGTAACTAGTTGCTGGTATACCTGCCGACCAAACCATGCACAGGCCTCGAAAGCGTATACGTAGAACGTACTACCTGTCTATGGTGCACAGTCAGGAGAGGGTTGGGGGGGGAGGAGGGGTGGATGGGTGGCAAAAGGGTTGGTGGTGGAGGATGAGGCGGGAGAAGAGGGGCGGGGCGGGGAGGGAGGAGGGTATGGTGCTGTAGCAGTGGCGAGGGGTAGCGACAGGGGTGGCAATCAATATGGGCCTCAACGCAAACACGGCGCCGCTGTTGTACTAACATCAAATAGGCGGATAGCGACCAGTCGCCTGCTTCGTGTGCATTGTCTGCTCTACTGCTCTGTATAAACCGGCCAGCGTTTTTCAGACATGGATCCCGCTGATCGCCGGGATGGGCTACTGGGAAACTGCAAGACGAATTTCGGGGACCTGCGAATCGCCGCAGTTCCGCGCTTTCAGTTCGTCCCTTTGATTTCGGATCTTTCTCCGAGCATATTTTGTCATCAACCCGCAGACAACGTTTCCAATAATCGCACCAGTCATATGTTCAACCGTTGTTTTTGTAATACTCTATGTTCTTCTAAATGTTCTTCGTGGAACTGGATCATTCTTTGGAACACTACTGCAATAAGTTGGTTCAGGCAAGGAATCATAAGTACTGAAGCTGTGAAACTACTTTTTTAATAGAAGCTTTAATAAAGATGGCGTTTCCAATAAATCGCACGAGACATATGTTTAACCGTTGTTTCTGTAATTCTTTTAATACAATAATTATCTGTGTTCATCTAAGTGTTCTTCATGGAACTGGATCATTCTTTGGAACGCTACTGCAATAAATTGGTTCAGGCAAGGAATCTTAAGTACTAAAGCTGTGAAACTACTTTTTCAATAGAAGCTTAAATAAAGACGGCGTTTCCAATAAATCGCACGAGACATATGTTTAACCGTTGTTTCTGTAATTCTTTTAATACAATAATTATCTATGTTCTTCTAAATGTTCTTCGTGGAACTGGATCATTCTTTGGAACGCTACTGCAATAAGTTGGTCCAGACTGGGAATCTTAGGTACTGAAGCTGTGAAACTACTTTTTCAATAGAAGCTTAAATAAAGACGGCGATTCCAATAAATCGCACGAGACATACGTTTAACCGTTGTTTCTGTAATTCTTTTAATACAATAATTATCTATGTTCTTCTAAATGTTCTTCGTGGAACTGGATCATTCTTTGGAACACTACTGCAACGAATTGGTTCAGGCAAGGAATCTTAGGTAATGAAGCTGTGAAACTACTTGCTCAATAGAAGCTTAAATAAAGACGGCGTTTCCAATAAATCGCACGAGACATATGTTTAACCGTTGTTTCTGTAATTCTTTTAATACAATAATTATCTATGTTCTTCTAAATGTTCTTCATGGAACTGGATCACTCTTTGGACACTGCTACTGCAATGTTCAGACAAAGAATCTTGAGTACTGAAGCTGTTTCAATAATCGCACGAAAATTCAAATAAACCAACTATGTTCATGGAAAATATCGCTTACAAATAGTTGAATCACTACGCAGTACACAAGCAAACACTTGTCTCCGCTTCTGTCACATAAATACCGAAAAAGCTCCCTTTAAGGCAATTGAAAATCGAATTTCACAGTTCGGAATGGATTTTCTAATTCGCTTCTAAGAATCCGCGTATCGGAGACATACTGAATCATATTTTTATCTGGCTGCTGGAAGTGCACGGAAAATCGTGGCGACAGCGACGCGAGACACCCGTATAAATCGCCAATTTCTATCGAGCGTCTTCGCCACCATTTTGTTAATCGCCACGAAGATCTGGGGACGCGAATGTTCACATTCTCAGGTATTAAAGAAACGCACACCGCTTACATAGCAATTAAAATTCCATCCCAGCTGGCAGTCGCCTCTAATTGCAATTAGCCGGCGTAATCTACGTAAAATAAGAACTATAGTTTGCGATGGAAACAAAAGCAGCCAGCACGGAAGCAAATTCCTGCCTCTAAATTTTCTTTGACGAATTAAGCTCCGTTCCCCCGGCGCGGCGGCAGCGGTAGAAAAATTCAACGAAGAGGGAACAATAGCGGGAAATAAATTATGCAAGATTACAAGGAAGGAACGGTTTGAGGGGACACTTTATATTATCCGGGGACAGCGGTGGCATAATTACCACCCTCCTCCGGCTCTTTCACCCTTGTTCTACTCCCGGCGTCGCGTCGCTGGGAAAAGAAAGGAAAAAGGCGATAGAAACAACCGTGTTATGAGATGCGAGCCTGGTTTTCTTGCCCGGCACTTTTCCATGCCATTCTTTAGTAAGATTTCCCCAACGTAAACAGCCCGAACCTGGCTCCAACATGGTACTCGACTCGATTCCACCCTGCCACCCTTCGGAACGACCGAGCGCACTCCACTTTGTGTGCGCTCGGTCAACGGATACGCAAAACAGTTGAATTACGCGGACTTGCCTTTCGACGCTCCCGCTTTCTTTTCATCCCCTGAAACATTTTCAAATATCACAGCTCCGCTTCTTATGAAGTCGAGGTCACAGTTTATACACCCCCGCGACATACTCCCTCTGACGAACAATTTAGGACCACTCAGAATTTTCAACGTTTTTTTTAATTAGGCTTGGATGCAAATTCATTGCTAATTTTACGTACCACTATTAACTGACAATTATTATTATTATTATTATTATGTACGGACCGAGGTCCTTTTATACATGGGTTTACAGACGTTTTGTATAACTGATAAAAACAAATAGAAAATAACAAAAATATACAGAAAGAACATAGAAAAAAAAGAAGAAAAAAAAGAAATTTTCTTAACCTAAAATTTTTACATTCGATGGACAAGCGCAGAACTAAACAAATACAGGTACGATATTAGCGAATAATCTCGCGTAATTTTGTTTTGAATGCCTGTAACGTGCCATTAAAAAAATCAATGCTATTGTAAAGTGTGTTTGATCTCGCAATAATCCGATTTATAGGATTAATTAATTACTTCGCATGTTCGTGATTAATATATGTATGTATAGCCTGCGAATGTTTATGCAATTTTCAATTTTTGTATGCAAATTTTAAAAAAGTAGTACCAAATAAAATCCTATTTTCATTGGTAATACCTAGACGGCAGATCTTTACGCGAAATAAAAATGTTCTACCTAAATTGCAACAAACCGAAGATAAATAGAAATTCATTTTCTTTTCTAATATGTTCAGTAGGTTGTGAAAATAATACATAGAACTGAAATAGCGTACTGTGTAAGATTAATAAAATTGTTAAAATGAAAACAAACAAGTTGCATACAAGGTGTATGACAGTGTCCACTCACTGAGACTGTCAGGATGATAAATTAAATCTCTCCATCTCGTAACAAGGCGACAACCTGTCACCACAATTTCCTCTCCGCATATTCCGACTTTGTGCCGCCGTTCCACCCCATTCGCAGGCTGCCGTCAATTTGAATATTGAAGTCCCATCTTTGAATATTGAAGCTGAGTCTTTGAACAGCGAAGGTACGATTCTCATCTATTATAAAACCCTCCAGTTCCTTCAAGGATTCGGCCACGTCTGATGGACTGCGTAGAGATTGAATTCATTATTCCTTTTTACAAACTTTCGCGTTCAATCGCAGTATTTTTCAAGTGATTCTGGACTCCGTGGGCATCCGGTCCGATTCAAAATGTTAATAATTGTTTAATGTGTATTTATTAATAATATAACCATTTCCGAATTTAGATGAAATTTTACTACCTTAATTTGATAGAGACGGATAAATATAGTTTAACTGAATCATTGCATTTTTAAAGTGCATTTTGAAGCTCCACTTTAAAGATCATTATCATTATATGTATTAAATTGACTGTTTGCGCACAACTGATTATTTTAGGAAAGAATAGTTTTAAGGGATGACGAAAAAAAGGAGTATAATTTTCATAGGTTATGAAAGGGAGCCGCTGCGAATGAAGACGGCCTCCTTAAACCGGAGGGTGGAAAGGGTTGAGGGTTGATGGAAACGCAAGATGTTAATGAGGCTGGAGGGTTGGCATTCCTAGCGGCCTCCAAGACTTCCAAAGATTTCTCCTTAGTGACGTCAGGATTTTGCTCGCCCTCTGCCCTTCGTCCAATCAGGATGCGCTTGTTTTTTATTATGCTTAATTGTCTAGAAAATTGTTGTATTAAATTATCTGTACGTAACATACACTGCTATTAGAAATTCAAACCATAGGACATTGATCTAGAAGATCCTGGATGAATCTATAATCAGCCCCATTAAAATGTGATTTAATTCTGTTGATTGTAAATTGTACTTTATAACTAGCAAAATACAAATTGTTTACATTAATTTCTATCTACAGAGAGCTACATGGACATTCACTTCTTTTATTAACAATTGTAACAAGCTTGAGTGCAACAGCAGTATTAAATTCAATAAATGTTTTGTAATTGTTGTATTCATTTTTGTTATAGATACATAAAATGCGGTACTTATTACAATCGGAATGAACTTTTCTCATATTTAAGATAAAAGGAGGGCAACATTGTAATGGAAAAATAAGATAGTCCTATAAGAAAGGGGTATCGAAACGATTTGAACGTGTTTTAATCTGAATTAATCAAATTGAGAAATTGTTAATTTTTTAATAATGTGATAAGAATAAAATTGATATTTCGGAACAAAAAACGGTTGCATGGCTTCGTGATTTTCCCTTTTTCATCGAGCAATGGCGCGTATGGCCATCCCCTACTGCTCTGAAATTATTGTCCCTCGGGGTGGAGCATATCGCGAGGGCGTATCATCGGACAGATATGATATTTCAACGCTATGGGTTGGTTCCATCTGATAAACCGACGAGCCAATAACATTCCATCGCTGCCACATTCATATTCGACACCGATAAAATGCAACAGCATTTTTTTATCACATCGTTCATAAAACAAAAACTGTTCTTTCCAGCCACACATTCAGTGCTTATTGTTCGGGATTATTTTAGCGTACAAAAGCAAGGCGTGTGGAATTTCGAAAATTGTGTGACTGCATAGTGATATTAATAATTAATATACTCACAATAAAACTTGTTTAAAACATGTTTAAATTGCAATTTTTATTTAATATCATTTTTCGAATAGATTTCGTGAATAGTCTAGTGATTGGAAATATATTCGTATGCAATTTTAGAAGTACATTTTGGTTTAATTTTTGTTTCTGGCAATTTATCTTGCATAAGTCTACTAGTTAATATTCAAGCCGAAAAATGTCTGTACTTACTCAATGTGAGTTTAATTTGGAGCATAATATCGCTTTTATTAATATTTTTATTCAGGTATGTAGACTGTGTATACACATTTTCATGAAGAGTTGTAATGTTTTATAAAAAAATTTGCAGAAGAAAGGTAATTTTTCACAAATTATTTTGTTTTAAATTAGTTTACACTAAGAAAGATTCGCCACTCAAAGACGCATGAATTGAATTCTGAAATTTTCGTTTGGGCCTAATAGCTTTGGAGACATTCAATAAACTAGATTTTTCACCCCCTTTGCACGAATGATGGCAGCTAAAAAAAGGTAAGTATCAAATATTTTTTGAGTTGTAGACCATACACAAATTCCATCAAAGTGTCCGAGCAGAATGGACTGCAGATCTCTATACAAAATAAAATCATTGTGCATCAATTGCAATAAATAAGAATTATTTCTGTCTTAGTTTATGTCTCAGCTGCTCATAAACGTATAGAATCCGCAGTCTAGAATTCGATTTACCTGTCCCCGATTGAGAAACGAGGTTACGTCAAAGAGAGTACGCGTGCTCCCCGAACCCATAGACCGGCATTGAAAACAAGGATCGTCTGGACTTATAATTTTCCAAGAGTTCGGCAAGATTGCAAACGTCAGGTACAGTAAAACGGCCGGGACATTTGGGGGAGGGTGAGTTGCGGTGAAAACGCGAGGCGGCAGCGGTTGCCGGGCTCGAATCAAGGGATAGAGGGTTGCTGTCACAAGCACACCAGCCGTTACTTCTGCTCCGGTAAATTCTGCGCTCACTGGATGATCTTTACCGTCTACGATTGGTTTCTAATGTCCCCGAAGAACCGTTTTGTCTTTCTCCATCCAGCCACCCCTCACAATTATTTCGTACACGATTTTATCGTTCATCTCCGGCTAATGACTTCCCCATCCACATAATAAAATGCAGTACGACAAACAATTTTCCCGAGTACATCTTCAAGTGTAAACTTTGGGCCAATGAACATTTCCTCTTTTAAACAAATTCTTCGGATGTTTCACAATTTAATATTTATCTGCTTATCATCTATTTATTATCATCATTAGTGCAAATGTCAGTATCACTGAAGATCAAAATTGTTATTTCATTAACTAATTTGAAAAATTAAATCGAACGAGTATCTGTTGCGAAATACTTATGCGAACGGTCCTAAATCTCGGCAATTATTGTCGTGAGAAAGGTCCACCATCCGAGGATTGTCTAAAGGGAATAGTATAAAAATGTCAACACCATTTTGGAACGTTGAACAAACTTTTACACGCTCATATTACCTCCAGCTTTGTCTAACCTGTGATTCCATCTTCGTTCAAACGGCTGCGTTCCCGTTTTTGATCATATCCAGGGTGAACAGTTCGCGTAAAACCCGAAAAAGTCACCCCGCCGAAGTGTCCGTACTAAAATAGGGTAGTTGAATCCGCCTTTCTCCATTCGCCTCCATCGGCCTCAATTCACTTTCCCTTCCTCGCTCGGTTCGAAGCGAGCGCGGATGAAAATCACGCTCGAAAGAGGAAAAACCACGTGGAAATAAAAATGGCAATTGCAGTTTGATTTCCGCTATGGCTACCCCCTCCCTTCCCGTCCCGTTGCCAGTGTTCTAGGGATACGGGGGAGTTTCTCGTCTGAATGCATCACGGACCTGAAACGGTGTAAGTATAAAACAAAGCCTCGAACCGCCGCTTCAAACCCCCCCGGTTGGCTGGTTTTCTGGGCCGCGCGCCCTTTAGGGTCGCTCCTTCGCTTGATTTCCCGATGCCGCTTATAAATTGATACGCCGCCGGTACAAGCCTGGGGTTCGCGCAAACCGCGTTTCCCTTTTTAAACGACCGATATTCTGACGGCGAGAGGGGCTGATACGACGGAATGCTACGTTTTTAGGGTGCGCGCAATTTCCCTACATTATGGGTTTACTCTTCCGCGGGGGCTACTGTTGGAGAGGTGAAAAATGAATTTTCGAGTTTCAATTGTTCCCCCGCCAGTCCCGAGACAAACGATCCGACTTGTGAGCAGGAAATCATCATGGCTTCCGTTCTGGTGGGGGTTGTGATGCTCTAAGACTTGGAGTCTAGAGTAGAATATTTAGTAAATATTGTTAAATCACAAAAACAAAAATATACCTAACCCAGATCAATAATTTTTTCTGAAACCTTTTTATACGACTGCATTTCTTGATCGAAAACATACAAATTAATCGTCAATTAATTATTAATTAGTTTAATTAATTATATATTTTTATAATCCCTCACGATTTTAAAAAACATTCTTCATAAAAGGTAAAAATAAGACCATCTTTCTTCTATCCCGATCACCAAAGGACTGTTGTTCCCATGATTGTGAAAGTTTTATTATTATTTAAACACCTACTTCGATACAATAAAAACATAGAAAGAAGTGAAGGAGGAGCTTATTACTGCGGCACAAAAATCCCTAGGAATGTCCCTAATACTGCGGTATGAATTGCAACTACGATGAGAAACAAGCTTCACTACAGCCTAACGTTTTAGATTAGGTATCTACTCGATACACGTAAATAGGCAATAAGAAGTAATTTAAAAAAAACATTAACAAAAATAAAAAACAAGGTAAACTGAAGTGCACGAAAAGATCTACTTATGGAATTGAAAACTTAAGCAACAACGAGAGAGACAAAAGAGTCTACATTGTAAATGCAATTATAAAATGTAGCGAACTTCACAATGCTCTTAATTTAAAACAGCTTCAAACTAAAGACAAGAAATATTACTCGAATATTTGTTAAAAGAATGCATTTAGTTATTTACTTAATATCATACCTCGGCATTAAAATTAAAAAAAGGTTTATTCGTGTAAAATGTAATAAATAAAAAGATTGTTTGTTACTGTACTCTGGATTTATTTAAACTAACACTTAGATACGTAGTTTGTTTCCGTACGCTCGTATATTTTTAATTCTAATCCGCAATAATGAGTTTCGTCCGCAGTAATACGTTCAAAATGTTATCGATTTTATTTTTTAATATTTTCTTATGTTGTATTAGGTTTTCATGGACGCCAATTGTTCTTTTTTTGTATTTAGGATACATCATTCTTCCATAAAATGCTTACACGTATTACTATCTCAAGATAAATTCGGAATAATATCAAAATAAAGTACGATCGAAGCATGATACCGCAGTAATCGGTACACAGTTACCCGACACGACCGTACTGCGTCTGATATGAATTTCCGGGGAACGAATAATCCGGGAACACCCCCGGTTCGCACCCCCGCGAGAATAACGGCGGCAGTATCGTTCGGCAAATATTTCGATAAATCAGCGCGGCGGAAGGCGGCGCGCGGCGGCATGGCTCGGCGTGGCGCGGGCGCGGCGGTAAGGTATACAACGCACACCTTAATGTCGCATAAATCTCCCACTGGAAAATTACACCGATGCGAGACAGAGCCGGTGTGTGTCGGGGAGGGAAACAGACGCGAACGGGGCGAGAAGGAGAGGTTCGTAAGCTCGGGAGCGGCGGAGGAGGAGAAAGAAAGAGTCAGATACTCTTCGGAAAAGGGGAGGGAGAGCGAGCCGAAGGGGGATGGCGGAGCCAAGAGAGGCACCGGCTTCGAGATCCAGAGGGGTGTAAAGCGTACATTTCCCCTCTCTCCTTTACTGGAACCACCACCAGCACCAACGACGGAGAGATTTCCTCTTTCTCTAGCGCCATTGCAACCCCAAAGCCAGGGGCAGCAGCAACAGCAGCAGCCGCGGCGACGCAGCAGCTTTCCCCACTTCAGAAGAAAAGCACTTTCATAAATCTGCCAGCAGATATATGTGCGCACAATTTCCGAGATCCGGCCATTAAAGAGCTGCTCCTCGGCTCTAGCCATCCCCTCCCCCTCTATCACCGTGAATAACCCCCTTCAGTTTACGAACCACCGTGGATCAGATCTGCAGAGAATTTATTTCGTATGATATCTCAGGAATTATGCTCGCTGATCGCGTCGCCCGCCGTTCCCGTAAATAATACTCTCGAACGTAATACTGTCAAAGAAAATCTTACTTCGAAACGACATTTTGCATGTTCGAAATGCTGCAACATTTTACCTATTGGAAGGCTATTAATGAGATTTGTAATAACTTTGCTGTACTAAAGAGAATTAGAAATTATCTTTCATATAATAATCACAAAGAGAATGCTTGTACTACGTCACTGCGGGTGGATTTTTCATTCACGATTCAAATTGATATATGTATATGTTGAAGAATCTATCGAAAACCCTCTAGTCATGAACCGTAGTCTTCCAATATAAATATTTAGTTGAATGGAAGATCTTCGCCCAATATCGTCTTACATTTTATATATTATATAAACGAATTATATACGTCTTGCAACTTACAAATATAGGAAGAAATAGAGCATTTTACAGTACCCAGAAACAGGAAAAGGATGAACTTTTATTCTAAAAAACTTACAAGAGTAACGTGAGCAATTACGATCGATCATTTACGAACAATCAAAGTACATTTTACTATCGAAAATAATCTCCATCTCTTTCTGTGTACCTATTCCATCTTATAAATAATTACTGAATCTTCAGTTTGGTAGATAAAAGATTTTGATCTGACACAAAGTTACCGATTGTGAGGGCCCCGAATTAACTTGTACAGTTAATGTTTGATAGCATATTCATAGCTCAATACAAAATAAAACAGCAATAAATGACTAAAGAAATTCGAAACTGACAAAAAAGTTTATCCTTTATAAAATATGAAGGTGATTCATTACCGTTAGACAATATTGTACTTCCGTCCAATCCGAAAAGCTAAAAATAATCTACACAATTCCAGATTGGAATAAAATATGAAAAATTATTGACAAGTAGGTTTACCCTTTTAAAAGATATGGAGCAGGATGAGGAAGAGATTTTCGAGGACGATGAACTTAGGGTAAATCTTAACACCTCGATGGCAGGGTTGTTCAATTAGCCTAGGAGTTTCGGCAGCAAGGCTATGAAGAATAAACGACTAACAACGTAAGCAATGCCGAAGCGTCCCCACTCTTGGCCTCGCCTCGACGCGTTTAGATAACGCGGGCTGGAACGCCTCACCCCCGAACTACCCCCGATACTAAGCGCCACGTGGAGTTCACCCTTTCCCCGGCCACCCCGGTGAGACGGCCACCCCCGCGGACCGGGAAACACGCTGTAAACAGTTTACTTCTAAACCGGAGAGTTACCTATGTATTTTCAGATAGGGGTGAGTTATGCCCGCCAACGCCCCCGGCGAACGCGGACCGTTTTTAAAGATTTATCCCACCCCTTGTCGTGGAGGACCTGCTTGATAAATAAGCGAGATACGACCAGTTCGGAGGGAGTTTCGAGGGTAGCTGAATGGAAGCCGTTTTGATTTTTCGGGTTCGCGCGCTGCTCGCGATGAACTTCCTCAGCACACCCTTGCAGCCATTGTTATTTCAAATCGATAGAAAAATATGAAGTAGAACTGACCTGAGAATAGATTGTCTGTAGTAGCCTGCGAAGTCTATAACTATTTAAGCCTTGTGTCAGTTGTGTCGCATCTTCTATTTAAAATAATCAACCCTCCGTATGCTACGTCATCCGTAGCCCGTCGAGGCAGCAGTGGGGGTGAGCTCGAGCGACCGTCAATATTGAAATATAGGCATGGGTCAGAAATGACCCGTTATAAGCTTAGAACTCGCAGAATTTCGAGGGTTGAAGAAAGAAAGAAATTGATGCAGGATCAAACAATTGCTAGAAACAGGGGTCGAATAGAAATTCTCTGTTTTTTGTTATGAATTCTAATTGGCTGAAGACGATTTAGCAGTATTAAACATATACAGGGTGTCCCAAAATTCCTGCAACAGCCGAAAATGGGAGGTTCCTGACGTTATTTGAAGCAACATTTTCCTTTGTAAAAATGTTATCAACGGCTTTGTTTAGGAGTTATTAACGAAAAACACGAACCAATCAGAACGCGATCAAGACGCGTCTCCCCAGTCAGATGGAGTTTATATGGGCAGTATGTATAGTGTGTGCTATTGATGAAGCCGCTAGAAATTATTTCTTGGCACGTGGAATATATCGAAAATACAGGGTGTCCCAAAATTCCTTCAACAGCCGGAAATGGGAGGTACCTGACGTCATTTGAAGCGACATTTTCCTTTGCAAAAATGTTATCCGCTGCTTTGTTTAGGAGTTATTAACGAAAAACACGGACCAATCAGAGCGCGACCTAGACGCGAGTTGGCACAGTCTGCCAATAGACAGTTGGCGCGCCGACTAGACTGTGCCAACTCGCGTCTTGATCGCGCTCTGATTGGTCCGTGTTTTTCGTTAATAACTCCTAAACAAAGCCGCGGATAACATTTTTGCAAAGGAAAATGTTGCTTCAAGTGATCTCAGGAACCTCCCATTTCCGGCTGTTGATGGAATTTTGGGACACCCTGTATAACAGCGGTTTACAGTCTGTTTATTATTAATTAATTAATATGATTTCTAGCTACCTACACAAAAAAATTGTCCTGTAACAAGTCTTTATAAAATCTGATAAACCCGAAAGAATCATTAGGGCACACACACACACAGCCATGGAGAACGTCTATTACGTAGTCGATCCGTATGAATGAGTGAAACTCGACGATTAATTTCCCAGATTTCCAGTTAATTGCGCAGGTCCCTCTTCCGGCTCAGTTTTCGAGCTGGCAGAATGAGATCGTTCCAAGTTCTCAGGTTCGACGACCGTGTGTATCGCCCGAGCTTCGAGAGCAGCAAGGTAAACGACACGACGGCGGCGGCAGGCAGCACGAGGGAGGCAAAGGGGGTTGGTAAGTTCTCTTCGCTAGGGGAAAACAGATGACCGACTTAACTGCGGCATATTATACGAATTAATTACCCCCCTCGTGACTGGGACGGACATATTATTTATCTCTCCGAGTTTCTCTCCCTACCTTCAGGAAACATCCCCGGGTAGCCGGCTACCCTCATCGCCGGACGAGCCAGCATCGTTTGTCTATCTTTCTATATCCACGCTCGAGTAACTCACAATTCCACCTTCAAACCGGGACAAAGGGCAGGCCAAGTTTGCTCGGAGCTTTCCGTCCTCCGTAGATAAGGGGAAGTTCTTTCCTACGGTTTTAATCGACTCGGTTTTTGCTTCGAAGATCTCGGCGGACCTGACACCGGATCAGATCAGTCATCGAGCATCCCCATTTTTTTCTTTTTTCGTTTGCAACGTGAATCATCTGAAACGTCTTCGCTGCTTCGAGAAGTTTGGAAACAATCGATTGTTAGGGGAGGGCTCATCTTCAAGGTTGTGCCTCATGAGACTTCAAGATCATTGTTCGAGCATCTTGATTTTTTCTACATTTTTTTCATTTGCAGTGTGAATCATCTGAAATGTCTTCGTTGCTTCGAGAAGTTTGGAAATAGTCGATTGTTAGGGGACGGTTCATCTTCAAGGTCGTGCCTCATGAGACTTCAAAATCATTGTTCGAGCATCTTGATTTTTTCTACATTTTTTTCATTTGCAGTGTGAATCATCTGAAATGTCTTCGCTGCTTCGAGAAGTTTGGAAACAGTCGATTGTTAGGGGACGGTCCATCTTCAAGGTCGTGCCTCCTGAGACCAGTGCCATCTTAATTATCTTCGCTGTCTTGACTAGTCTTGAGATGTTTGACGGTACCGAATTCAAAGAGACTATAATCTTATGGTAGCACTTAGGCCAGAGTCGCCACATTAAAACATGTCTCCCCACTCTACCTTCCTATCTACGTCGTTATTCCCCCACGGACCGGTCACGTGACGAGTTCCGTCTCTGTTGTACACGTGTCACAATGTCACGTGACTAATCCGATACTGTCATAGAGGGGGTAATGCTGCTTATGGCGCGTGCAAATTTGTGAAATGCGAGAAGACAAACATATTAGTAAAAATGAATTGCATTATTATTTTATGTTTAGCACAAGGAAACCTTTGCCCAATACATGTTTACTTCTTTCAGATTTTTATAAAATAATTAATAAAAGAGAGAATGTGCATATAGATCTGAATTCTAGTAATTGCATTAACTAAAATTGCATTATTATTTTATGTTTATCACAAGGAATCCTCTAGTGGATACGATACGGGTTTACCACCTTCAGATTTTTATAAATAATTTATAAAAGAGGGAATATGGATAAAGATCCGCAGTCTAGTAATTGCATTATTATTATTTCACATATTATGTTTACCGCAACGAATTCTCTAGTCAATACACGTTTACTTCCTTCAGATTTTGATAAAATAATTAATAAAAGAGAGAATGTGCATAGAGATCTGAGGTCTAGTAATTGGATTATTATCCACAGTCTAGTAATTGCATTAACTAAAATTGCATTATTATTTTATGTTTACCAGAAGGAAATCTCTGGCCAATACATGTTTACTTCTTTCAGATTTTGATAAAATAATTAATAAAAGAGAGAATGTGCATAGAGATCTGAGGTCTAGTAATTGGATTATTATCCACAGTCTAGTAATTGTATTAACTAAAATTGCATTATTATTTTATGTTTATCACAAGGAATCCTCTAGTCGATGCAATACGGGTTCACCTCCTTCGAATTTTCAGCAACGAGAAAAAGTATAATATTGACGCTGACTATGTAACACTAACGTATGATATCTCTGTCTACGTCAGTCTCGTTGAAGATTTCGTTTAGCCGAGCAACGACGTGACTCGGTGCCGTTATTATAAACTCCGAACGGTTTCTAAAGTGACGCAATTCCGAGCGGCACCGTCACCGGTGAAAACTTGGCGCCAAAGAGAAACGAAAGGAAAGGGGAAAACGGCGTGTGATGGCGAATAAGCGGACGAGGTGTGCGCTAAGAGGAAAAATCGATATGGAGTGGCCATCAGCTCCTGGCAACAATCAAATTCGACGAAGAAGGAGAAAGTTTAGGATACAGCGACGGCCCTCGCTTCTGCGAAAGTTCCGCGCGAAACGAAATAAAAAGGGAGAGAAGTGCTACAAAGGGGATATTGCCCTCCTACGTATAAGCGCAGCGAGAGATCGTTAATTCTGGTCGGTGATTACGATCTAAATGAAAGGAACGCGTCCTGAATAACCAGCAACGTGTTTCACTGTTTCCTTCGAAATTTATTCGGAGTAATATTTTAAAAGTAAATGTTCCCGGCGATACAAGCCCCCGAGCTTAATGGAAAACTGAACATCCATTACTGAAAGCTTTTGCTAAATAATCGCGCACCTGGGAAAATGCGCTGATTCGGGAAAATTAAAAATTAACACAGCTCGGACATTAATTATGACGTAATTAACTTTTCGAGGTACCATTTGATAGTTGTTTCACAAGATGATAAACAAATTACTGTTCATGCATAGTCAAGCCTCCTATGAGACAACTAATTCGTTCCATATTAAACGTAGAAATAATGCACTTATACAGGATGTCCAAAAATGTATATTCTTGAAAAGGGTGATTCCTAAGGTCATTTGCAATAACTTTTTCCTTTACGAAAATGTTCTCCGCGGCTTCCTTAAGGAGTTATTAACAAAAAATACAGACCAATCAAAGCGCAGCTTTAAAAATTTATTTAAATTATTTGAAAGTATTTATTTTCACCACATGAAAATTATTGATAAAGAATATAAATTTATATTTAGCTCCTGTGTCGTGCAATTTTGATGCACAAACTTTTTATTTTACATAAACATCCGGAGAGTCTACTTATTACTCAACAAAATATTCTTATAAATATTTCATTCTGTGTTTACACTTTTACTATACTCCTTCATTATTTCCCTCAAACAGTAGACGAAACTGTGGTACAATTTCAACCACGGACAAGTATACATAATTGCAACAATGCCTTTGCGTTACTTAAACTTGGTATGTCACACGACTCGAGAAAACATTCATGGTATGGAAGCTTCGTCGCAGATATCAAAAGACCAACGAAATCGTGTGATTCACCACCATTAGATTTATCTTCGTGGGGTGTTTTGAAAAGTCGGGTCCACACTAAGAAGTTTCAAACATTTAATGACCTAAAGAACAATACTCGTGTTGCAATTCGTGAAATAACTGCAGCAAACGTGTGAAAAAGTCATTGAAATTTCGATAACCGAATTGAACAATATTCTGCTCCACGTATAATTGTAACAGATCATATTTCCAATAAAAGAAACAGCTTCGAAAATTTCCAAAGCTTTTCAATTTTATGAAAAAGGAGCATGTGTGCGCGTTTCTTGGATGACCCTTCAGAATGTTATAAAGCAGCCGCGTTTTACGGTGCCGCGGTTTTTCGAAAATCCACAGTGACGGCCGACACTCTTTGGACAACTGGTAAAACTGGCCCAAACCGTCAAGTCCATTTGCCACGGCAAAGCGCGATCTCGCCTCTTCTCAAGTCTCACCTGTTCCCAGGGCGAAAGGGGGTGGCAAGGAAGCGGGAGGAGGTTGGAGAAGGCGAAATACATCAGGATTGCATCCCCACTCGAGGCGGCTTCCCCTTCTCGCGGTCGCTGCAAGGGGTAGGAAGCCGGGCGAGGGGGTGACTTGGTTGTGGCTGCGTTGAACGGGGTGTCGGCAGCCCCGCCCGTCATATTCCGCGAGGGCCAATCCCGCCTGCGCTTTTTATTAGATCCATAAATCCATCATATCACGCTCGCCCTCCGGGGCGCAGCGATTGGTCGGGCTTATGACTTCGCAGCCCCAAAAGCGCGGGCTTGCGTTTATGGCGTTGGCGCAATGCGGACGTTCCTTCAGCCCGCCTCGATATTAATATTGAATTTTTACCCGCGAACGAGACAAGAAAGTCTCGCGATAGAGGGAGGGAAGGGCGCAGGCGCCGAGAGAAAGAGAGAGAGCTGCACGATGTGTTCATTTCTCAGCCCACGACGACGACGACGCGGTCCGCAACAGCGAACCCTTCCCAACTTATCACTGTCCACGTCAATTTTCCTGCAGGCCCTGGACACACAGCTGAGTCTCGTTGAAAAATGCAGCGTGGCTAGGCGAGATGATCGTAGGGGTAGTTTCTTCAGGCTACCCCCGGGGGCGGCGGGGTGGCCGAAGGATGGCGGTGGTACTGGAAGACCAGGGGACTCCTTGACGGACGCGGGGATCAATAACCTCCGATAGCATACTCGGAAAGCTATATACGGGGCCATTTCCAGTGGCAATAAAACGCCATAGCTACGTGTATTGCGATTCTCTTGCCGACCTCCTATTGGCCGTAAAACACTGGCCGGCTGAAAGGTTGAATTTTATCGTGGGGGGAAGAAATATCGATGGGAAAAGGAGAACGCCACCCCCGGCCCGCTGTGGAATACATGCATCCGGGGTGTCTTTGGCCGGGGTTGAATTGTTGCAGGGGTGCGTTCGTGTTCGCTGAACAGAGAATTTGATGGGATCGGGATAAAGAGTGAAAATGATCGCGCTCTGCGCCGCGCGATACTGCGCCGAGTAATAGCAAGCAGCTGTGTAAGAATTTTCGTCCCACTATGTGACACGTAGCGAGTCATTTAATATGAGCTCCGTTCCACAGCGTTATTGAAATCGGGGGAGGAATTAAGGGTAGTGTTCTACTTACAAAATTCAAATACACGGAAATTTCATTCGGCTTGCATTTATTTTAACGACAGCACGTGGCGTCATTCTTCGGATGAAATCTATTTCGCAGTGTGGCGAGGGACTCTTGGGGACTTTTTGTGATGACTCTCGAGAAGGTCTTACAATTCACTCCAGATATATATTTTATTTAATCCTCCTCTCAGACTTTCAAATACTCCCTAAGTACAATCGAGGCGCAAATTTGTTATAAAATGTGATGATTAAAGTGTGGATGCATATATTACAAATTTGTATCCACTCTTATTAAACTTTCATATTCTTCTCGTGTATGTATTGTTCGATATACTGTCCACTAGCGCACGAAAGCAACAGTCCAGCGACGATAAACCTATTTTTGCAAAACTACAAAAACTCGCGAAACTAGAAAAAACTTGATAGAGGTCTACGTGTACAGGACCGGAGTAGGAGTCTGCAGAAAAGCGGAAAAAGCTGTAGGTTCGCGAACCGCCTGTGCGTTAGTGCAACAACCGCAAAGGCTGGAGCCGCAAGCCAAGCCTCGTCGAGAGGTGTGTTTTCATCTACGCAGAAGCGAGCGCGCGTATGAATATGAGTATGAGTGAAACTGGTCACGCAACCTGATTGGATGACACGAGCTTCCAATCATAAAGTAGCTGGATATGAGCGGCGCTATGATATGATATTATCATAACGTGGCGGGATTATTATTGGTCGGAGTCACCCTACTCCGGTTTTCCTTGCTCCTTCCTTTCTTCCGGCGTTCCAAACCACCCCCCGACGCATACGTTTCTCGGCCGTCGAGGTGGGGCTCCAGCCCCGCCAGCCGTCTCTCAACCCTCTTCAACCCTCCCTGCCACCCCCGGCGCCCTCCAACCCCCGAATTATGAGGATCAATACACGAGGAAGCTTGCAAGGGCAGCGCCGACGCTACTCGCTTGTCGACCTCCTTCGAGCACAGACTCCCTCGACAGGCTGGACCTTCCAGAGGGTAATGGCTGCTCGCTCGGGGCTTATTCCTCAATTCAATGCAGCTTTTTCGTTTGTTCGAACGGCACTCGCTTCACCGTCAACTCTTCCCCTGGCCGGACACGTTTCACTATCCTGGACACTCGGTCATAGACTTATTAACACGCAGCCGCTCAAACGACCGGTTTCAGATTTTGTTGTTTTATAATTATTCAAGTTATAATGATTCCTTCGTAGGAACATACATTTCTTTATTATTTGTAATTAAAATTGCACAAAGTCTATATAATCTTGTTTTTTTTTATAATAAAACTAGTGTTAACACTAAACCCACCACGACTGGTCGAATGAGCGGTTCTAGATTTTTTATTTTGCAATTATTGAAATTATAAAGATGCTTTCATGAGAAATGACTTAATAAATATCTTTATTAGAGCACATATTACCATAAGGACCGCGCAAAGTCTAAATAAATTAAATCTTGTCATTTTTATTATGCAACATGTGTCTGTTACTTTTATAGTTCGGTGCGTTTAGTGTTCACTTTGACCCCCCAGTGCGCGGATGAATAGAACTCCTTACGATATCTGGATAGAAAATATTTCACCGCCATTTCCATTAATAAATATTGTTCTTTCTGGTCGTAACGCGGTCGTCGTTTTATCGCAAAACGAACGAAGTGAATCGCGAATGTGTTCAAACTATTAAGTCATTTCGAGAAGTTAAATAAACAGTTCTCGTCCGTTTCCAAAGTCCCAATCCGTTCTCCAGAGGGTTAACCTTTCAGGGATGGCGATTGTCAGTTTACTACTGCATGATCGATGTTATATCACATTACAGATGTCACGATAATTGTCAGCGTCGAAGCTACCCGGCAAACAAGCGACAACCGACAGCAAACACTATAAAGAAAAATGGCGACAAAACAAAATAGTGCCCTTACATTAAAAAAGGATGCTGTACATGCTCGTCCGAAGTTCATGATATTTTTCTCATTTAGAATATTTTTGTGTTACACTGTAGTCCTAGTGCTTTATAACAAATTGTTGGCAATAGTAAGACCGCAATATTCAATTTTTGAAAAGATATTCATTAATGTTCTATACATAAGACAATATTAATAATTAATTTATTAATTAAATAAATAAATTCCTCCACAGCCTATGCCAGAGAAATAAAATAATTGCACAAGCATTATAATCGTTATTTATAGATTTATATATATACAGTCAGCCCTTTTTATAATTTCTCGGAAGCAATTCTCCCGTTGTCAGATAAATTGATTAACGTTCGTCTGGTGCGGGAATCGAGTTATCCCGGATTCAAGGAATCTCTAACGGCATCCCCATACGTTTTGTTTCCCGAATCCCCAGGAACAGGACACTCTTCCCATTGACATAATAAAATATACAAACTTTCCCACCCAATTTCGGGTCCCCGAAGAGACAAAAGAATCCGAACGTTCGTGTAAACCCAAACGCACAAATGAGTCCCTCTCCGGGAGACTCTCGAGTGGCAAAGGGGTGAGAGAGGCAGCCCGAAAAACAGGAGCGAGGCCAGCCTGCCTGAACTTACCTACCCCTCGGCAGGTCGGGACGTAGCAACTGGTGGGGCACTGGCTGAATAAAACACGCTGGAAAAGACGCGTCGCGCTGGTGTTGGGCACACAAATTCGCCGGTTCGCACAAGCACTGCGCCCGTGGTCGCATATGTGCGTGGCTGGCATTATATCGCGGAACAATCGATACATGCCGTCAGCACCACCAACTCGCTGTTCCACGAACTAAGCCAACCAACTCTCCATCTTAGCGACGACCACGACCGCAAACTATCCCCATCCTCTCCCCCATACCTCCCCCCCGGCTCCGTGTTATTCACTTTGCATAACCTGACAGGACCTGCACACCAGAGCCGAGCAACGGTAGAATTTCGTTCATATTTGTTTCTGATTAATGAACTGTCTTAATAACAATACGCTATCCTACCAGGACCATTTTACTCACTTTAGTCAACCTGCCAGGTGCCCATGCACCTGGACATTACGATTGATCAACAATGGATTCGTTCGCTTTTGTTCTTGGTTAACTAACGATCTTTGTCATAGCGGCGACAATAAACTGTTATGCCTTCCCTTCACTTTGCGTAGCCAGACAGGTACCCATTGACCTGCGTAAATACCTGGGTTGAGGAACAATACATTCGTTCATATTTGTTCTCGATTAATGATCAATCTTGAATTTCAAAGGATCAACAATTTTCTTTTGTTGCATCGCATTCTATTTATCAGAAGGGTAAAAAGCGCAATAGGAATCTGGGGTCAAAACGCAATCGTTCTCCTAAAAAATTATGGTAAAGTTTTTTCATTATCAAACTGATTTTATTTATAATATATTTTCATTCCCCAGTCGGATGGAGTTTATATGGGCAGTATGTATAGTGTGTGCTATTGATGAAGCCGCTAGAAATTATTTCTTGGCACGTGGAATATATCGAAAATACAGGGTGTCCCAAAATTCCTTCAACAGCCGGAAATGGGAGGTACCTGACGTCATTTGAAGCGACATTTTCCTTTGCAAAAATGTTATCCGCTGCTTTGTTTAGGAGTTATTAACGAAAAACACGGACCAATCAGAGCGCGACCTAGACGCGAGTTGGCACAGTCGGCCAATAGACAGCTGGCGCGCCGGACCGACTGTGCCAACTCGCGCCTAGGTCGCGCTCTGATTGGTCCGTGTTTTTCGTTAATAACTCCTAAACAAAGCCGCGGATAACATTTTTACAAAGGAAAATGTTGCTTCAAATGACGTCAGGTACCTCTCATTTCCGGCTGTTGAAGGAATTTTGGGACACCCTGTATAAGTAAAACCAGTTTGACAATGAAAAAGCTTTACCATAATTTTCTTAAGAGAATGATTCAATTTTGACCTACGGTTCTTTCTGCATTTTCTATCCTTGTCACGAGTAGAATGCGATGCAATAATAAAAATTGTTGAGCTTTTGACCTTAAGATTCAAGGTTAATTTTACGGTTCCTTTTTTAGAACAATTTTCACCAAACCGAGGGCGTATAATCTCGCTATGATAGTCGCGACGTAGAATTCCTTTACACCCTGTAAATTGCATAATTCTTGTGTGCATAAACCAGTTAGCCATACGTTTCCATTTAGTTTAATGTACCTTCTTCGAAAACGTATCAATGATTCGAGTACGTATACCACCTTATAGCACGCTACGTCATAACGAATGAGTAATTATCTAATTGCTTCAATCATAATCAACTATGTAATCGTTCTGCAATTAATTGTTGTCGAATTAAGCATATCTCACGATCACATTTACCTTGATTATTTCTGTTATTCATTAATCATGATTACTCAACGACCACAGTCACGAATCCGTGATTCAATTGCACGACAATTATAATTGTTAATCATTACTCAGACTACATTGCGCCGAACTTTGCTGCGCAGCCGCACGGAATTATTCGAACGGTAATATATTCGTAATTGAAGTGGACGCAAATTACGTTCTACCGTAAATCTCTCGGAAATGTAATATGCGTTTCGTACGGCTTATAAATTTGTGTTGGATGTTATATAATATTGTTCTACTATAATTTTTTTGCTATATGTATGTTACGCAGCTTCTTATTTACTGTAATAAATAGCACAACAAAAAATAAAGTATATACCACATGTAGGAAATGTTTCGAAGTACTAAGCTGCACAGCTACATATAATTTGTTCTTTCAATCGTTCGAATGTTATAATCTCAATTTTGCGTATACAAATTACTGTTTATCCCTAATATAGGTGTTGAAAGAATTTCGTATGGGCAATCATGTTCGGTACATGTTCTATGTATACTGCTATGTATAGTCCTGTGTAGAAGAGAACGGGAATTGTAGGGAATGGTTGGTTTTGTGCCAACATTTTTTCAAGGAAAGCCACAAGGCTTTCATTTGTTCTTTCAGGCCAAATTTCACAAGCTTTCCATTCAGTGTTCACAAAATGCTTATTATTTTCGCAAAACAAATACGCTACTTTTGTGACTCAGAATTCCATTCGTACTGTTGTTTCATTTGAATGTTTCAACCGAAAGTGTCAAAATATGTAGAATATTCCCATGAATTTTCAATCTTTTAATTTAATTAACCCTCCCTATGCTATGTCACTCGTGACTCTTACAAGGGAAGGATCCCAAGTGTCCGACTTCAATTTGGATAATTTTTTGTGAGATGATGGTATATGGATCCCTAATTATGTGTGCAAAATATTAGGTGTAGTTACTCAATAGTTTTAAAGATATAAACAATTAAAGTTTCATTATACACGTCACGTACGTCATAGACGCGCGCGACAGTCACGTATCAAGTGACAGATGTGAGTTACACAATTGTCGGACGGGTCGCAGCATTTCAGGCGGATCTTTAATTGTTAGTCACTAAAAAACGAAGCCGACATCGCAACTTTTAATTCTTCATTTTCATCTTATATTGCCATGGAGAACAACCTCTTAAATTTTACCCCACCTGTAGTCGAACACCCTACATTATTCTTTTTTTAATTCAAACTTCTTTAAACAAATTACAAGATCGAGAATGGTTTGCTCGTGAAAGCAAAATTGCCTGTAATTATAGGACCATAAAAAATGTTATAACAATAAAACTTGTGCGCATAACTATACGCCTTTCATTAAACTCGCCAATCAAATTAAAAAAAGAGAGATTAGGCTAATAAATTCCGGGAATATTTCCATCGAAATTTTTGATTTCTTCATTTTCATCTCATATTGTCACGGAGAACCACCCCTTAAATTTGTTTCACTTGTAGTCGAACACCCTGTATGATAAACCTGCAAGCTATAATAGCATTAATTGATCAAGACTATTCGTATGATAGAGAAGATTATAAAATCGGGCGTTTCGTATGCAACAACTTAACAGATGTTCATACATTGTTCATTTAATCCGAAAGCTGGGAAGCCGCGTCCCGGAGAAGGTGAGGCTAAATGCGTTGAAGTATTCTCTGAAAATATTCGAGAAGCTGACCCAGGACTCTTTCAGCATCCACAAAGTTCGAGGCTCGTGGAGAGAACCTCTAGCTCCGTCCCCGGTGAGACAGGGTGCACCGCCAGCGGGGCACTCTCGACGAGACATCGGAACGGGCCAAAGGTGTCGGCGTGTAAGTATCCCCTAGAAAACGGGATGTCCTGGGGTGGGAGCCGGCCAGTGTCCGAGAGGAACCAAGGCGACAGGGTCCCCAGGCAAAAGGAGGAAGCCGAGTGAATTTTTTATCGGTAAAAACTCCATTAGAGAGAGAGAAGCGCCGGTGTTTGTTATTGGTCATCCTCGGAGGGAAGACGCCGAGCTGGAGGGGCTTGTCCGGCGCAGAGATATCCATTGATCCGGGGGATGGTAGATCGCGAAGGGGGTTCCATCCCCTCCGCTAGCACCCGAAGCATCTACAATGTTCCTTTCGTGTGGCTGCTATCAAAGAAATCAATTACCCGGCAACACACACGAGTTCCAAGCTCCGCTTCCCTCTAAGGTGGTGGTAGTGTGGGTGATGGTGGTGCTGGTGCTGGTGGTGGAGGTGGTGGTGGAGCTGGCGGTGGTGGTTCGGGAGGAGGGACGCCACTGGCCGTCGCACATATTTATTTTATTACTCCTTGCCGCTCCAGCACGGATAGAAGCCTTTATCAAGTTCCACCGTCCAGAGAACTCCGCCTTTTTCTTCCGATGTAATCGATGAAAGAGAAACGGCTATAATGACGGGAAACCCTGGAACCCCTTCCAGTCATTTTTACACGTATCCTACGATTTCTGAGCGTTATCCTTGAATTCCTTTGAAACTTTTATTCGACTCCAAAAATTAAGGAGGTAATAATACGTATGTTCGCTATCACCGCTTGTTTCGCTGCCTCGCCCTTGCTTTACGATTCAACTACAAGGTTTCAAATTAGAATGTATATGTACTACTATTTCATTTCGTCTGGTTATTCTTCAGAATTTGTACTATTTCAGACGAACAGTTTACTTATTATATGTATAAGCAAAATGTATGAGATGTATTATACTATAATTGTAATAATTATATAATATAATATATAATTATACTATTGTAGATTTCCTAATCATTTGTATATAAACAATATATTTACCTCCCTGACAAAATTGTGAATTATTTATCCAATTATTTATAAAAATTGTATGTTCATAGAAAATTTTGCATAGAATTTTTGTGTTCACTAATGAAACTTCAACTCAATCAAAAGGAATATTGTGTAGAGCAGAATTGGCTATTTGCTACATTATTCATTTTTTGAGCTCGGTCGATGCTCTTTGCGTTATCGCTACAAGGTAAATGCCGAAATCACGTTATTTTTCTATTGTGTAATACATATATTTTGATCTCATGAAAATGAGTCTACAAAGCCCTGATTACATTTATACTTTCCCGTTTCAATTCAATGCTACTACAGTGAATAGTTCTTCTATCTATTAGGTCGGTAAGGCAGTCAACATTCTGCCACAAAATTGCATAAGATCTGCCGTCTATTCTCCAGCGAATAAACTCTATTCTTACATCTCGTGCACAAAGTTATCCACGATCACGAATTTTATCAGCAAGAGATCAAGGTGTCTCACAGTCTCACACGATATCGGTGACTCCTCGATCCGAAAATTTCCACATATGTATGTCGAGACATTACTGTACAGGGTGTAAAGAAATTATATTCGATTTGGTTGAAATTGAACTAATGAAGGTGCCGCAAATTGACCTTGACCTTGAATTTAAAAGTCAAGAGGTCAACAATTGTTTTTCAATCGCACGCATTTCACTCGTGGGACGCAAGGGTCAAAAATGCATTTTTGGCATTTTGCATTTATGACCCTCGCACCGACTAAAATACGATGCAATTAAAAAAAATAGTTGACCTTTTGACCTTAAAATTCAAGGTTAAGGTCAAGGTCAAGTTTTTGGCACCTTCCTTAGTTCAATTTGAACCAAATCGAGGGTGTAGAATCATCATATGTTACCTGCGACATATAATTTCTTTACAGCCTGTACTTTACAGCCTGCGAATTGAAAAATCGCTGATAGAGTATCCGTTCGCTGATAGCTGCGTTACACGTTTCATACCTACATATGTTTCGCCGAAAAATCTTCAATTCCTCGAAAACCGAGCCGGCGCGTCAGGTTGTGACACGTTCGGGGTGGGGGTGGCCGGACAGGTGAACGAGCGAGGGTGGACAAGCACGATGAACGTCGGCCGGCTGCAAGAGACCGATAGGATACGGGGGCGGTGTAGGATCTCTTGACGCGTGCATCGATGTCCACTGGCTCCCGAGGGAAATCCACTTCATGATGGGAATCCCATTATTTCCCGAGCGATATAAAAGTAGGTAGTCCACGTGCTGTCCAGTTCAGGCAATTCCACCGCTCCCGCCACCCCCCACCTCCTTCCCACCCCCGTTAGACCGCTCTTTTTCCCCTTTTCCGATTGTCTCCAAATCCATTCGCTATTCATTTCGGGCCCGAGACTCTCTCTTGCCAAGGTGACACTGAGAGGACATTTTTACTTCGGATTAATACCGCCCGTTTGCAAGAGCAACATACAGGGATATCGTACGTACCACAGCGGAAGCACTTGTTCCATTGCTGGAACGGCAAACGAGTCGTGTGTTATGGCATACCGCGGGGAGTTCAACGTAAACGTTGATCATCAAAAACGTAATGGTTTTTTCGCAACGCTACTGCAAATCGCGGACGTGCCCATCTCCGCCGATCGTTGGGACAACTAACTACTTCAACTATTACTACTAGTACTACTTCTATAGACGAGCACAGTGACAAGGTAGAAATGAATGAAATGACTTCGCATCCGAAGATGCGAGGCCATTGTAGTTGCCCTCTTGAGCGACAGTTCGTCGGGGCCACTTCGGCATACAGCCTCTTCTTTTTCTTCGGCGGTCCACCAAACGTCTGAAACCCTAACCGTGCTCGCAGTGAAAACGATCAACGACTTCCGAGACGAATTACAAGTTTCGAGAGAAGTCGATCGTTCCGCTGGTGCAATAGAGCAGGTGCGCAACGTTTCGAGACCCCAATCCGCGCGCGTCCGCGTCCGCGAAAAGCTACACGAGCAGGAAGAATCGAGCTCGAAGCATCAATTCGAGCGTCATGCCTCGTTCGATTTAGCTTCGAGACGAAACTTCGAGCTCTTCCAGTAACTGACCATCGCGCGAATCGCGGCCTACCCGAAGGAGAAAGCGATAGTCAGCCCCGGCCCCTGCCTACTTAGAACGAACAGTCACAACTAGAAGGTAAGCTACCTACCTACCTAGCCCTATATTGAAAAAATGGCAAAAGACACAACTTCTCCAACACATTCGCAACACGATCTCCACACAGACGCCAGGGTGCAACATCCTAACACCTAGAGAGGACGTCCCGGGACGCCTCCGACACCCTAACGTTCGAATCACAAGCACACTCTAAGGTACGTACCAGTTTTTCTGAAATCGACTGACAATGGCAGTGCTCATTGCGAAATAAATCAATAAATCGAGAGAACATCTGAATTGACACTGAATTAAATCACGCGTCTTTCTGAATAATGTTGAATTGAGAAAGTTACGCGCGCGCATATTCCACGAAGATCCATGTAGCATGTCACAGATCGACAGGAATATGCGCCACCGAATCTAGTTTGAACAACCGACGCAATTCCACTGCCTAACAACACACACACACACACAAGTGGAAAATACGTCGTGCACGATGCACTAACCATTGTCAGTCGCCACACGTATGATTAAAAAACAATATTCCATGTGCCCGTTGCTCTCACCCTCCCGAGTAGCACCTGCAGGCACGCGAGAGGATTCGAGCAACGAACAGAGAATCTTAATATCCTGAAAATCCTAACTAAAAGAATCTGTTAGGTTTTATACGGGCTAATGTTCTTGCATTTTTGAAAAACGGCTCTACTTTGAATTTGAAATTTAATGTTAATTTACAAATTAAATATTTAATTAGAGAAAACGGTAATGGAATTTTATCGTCGAATAAAAAGCGACTGAAATGATTCTAATAAAGATCTTCATTTATTAATTTATTTATTCTGAGAGTTTATGAATATATTTGGAAACCCTCGGACGACCCTTTCGACACAGCAAACTTTCGAAATAATGAAAAAAGTACTCTACTAAATGTAAAGTAATCATCAAAGGTTAATTAATTAAGTAATTTTGCTTTGTCTAATGAATCTATCCGTCGCGAATCGTCTTTTTGTACGTGGTATCTAATCTAATGTTTCTGAGCAATTCAAAATATAATTTTGAAGTTCCAAACTATGAAATTGTTGATTTATAAAAACAAAAACATGACGTACAAAAAGACCCTACCTAGCTAGGAAACAAATTACTACCCGCGGGAACGCCTGGCGTTCTCACGGTCACTGTACTCGTCTAAATTATCTACGAACAAAGTAGAATAATAAAAAATACAGTTGTTTATTCACTCACTACTTGCTGGGAGAATGAGAAGCTGCATTAGAGTCCTGAAATCAAAAAATAAAACAAAATCATATTAAAATCGACTCATACAATTTTATTGGCATATAAAAACATTTTAATTTAAATGCTATTTAAATGATTTTCGAAATACAAAATGTAGGATGTACAATTTTTCATTAATACTTTGAAAGGAAATGTTCTATAATAAAGATTAATTGAAAAAATGTCTTGGTACTCACATTCTCTTCTCCTTGAAGACAACACGACACGATGCTCTCGATCTCAGTATCGATGTCGTCTTTGGTCGTCAAGGTAGGCAGCATTAGGCATCCAGCATTAGGCAGCATTAGGCAACAGGTTCAAAATATTTTGTGTTAGGGCTCTGTAACAGGAAGAATAAATCCATTTAATCTCAACAGGAATTAAATAATTAAAGTTGAATATTTATTAATTGTACTTACGCTCACGTCCTCTCCTGCTTGAAGAAAACACCCAGTAGCATATCGAGTAGTATCCATGGATTCTTTTCCCTCGGAATCTGTAACAGAAACAACAAATTCATTAATTTCAGTCAACCAACAGTCAGAAAGTAAATAAGAATTAATAAACAATAAATAAGTCAAGTTGAATATCAAATCAAAATTAATTTTAACAGAAATTAAATAAAATCGATATCTATCGCGCGACACGAATTCAAATACAAATATATGATCGTCGCGACACAAGAGTAAATGTGAATTAATAGAAAATTAATAATTCAAATCGTTTATTTGTTAATTTTTCATTAATGATATGTATAAAGATGTTCAGTAACATAGTACAATTTGAAATATAATTTGTACTCACGCTCACGTCCTCTCCTGCTTCAACAAAGTACGCCATGAAGCTATGTCACGCTTTCGATTATCGAAAGCAACGTGAAGTATCGATCTGGGCAATGATCTCGTCCTTCGATCGATGGATTTTTTTCCCGCGGAAACTGTAACAGAAAGAGAAACTAAATCAGAATTAATAATAAATAAACAATTCAATTTTAAGATAAAATCAAAATTAACTTTGATTTCTATCGCGCGACACGAATTCAAATGCAATTGATTGTCACGATACAAAATTAAATTATCGCGAGAAGTAACACGATTCAAGAATAAATTTAAATTATATATTACTTTATTTTATTTTAACTTAAATATTAATAAATTAATATTAATTTATTTTATTTTAAATTAAATGTTAATTATAAAAATTTTAATTAAAAACTTTTAAAATATCTGGTCGCAACGAAAAAATTATAAAAGATAAAGCTTCCTGACAATATATTTTACATATTTTATTTATGGTTTGTATCACTTTCAGCTCTGTTCTATGTTTATTGAATGATCACTGAATGATATGTCCTGTCTTATACCATCTCATGTGTACACCTACAGGACCTACATATGTATTTACTTGTTATGTTTCTCTCATCGCAGCGCTTCTGCTAGCGATTTAAATGTGTCTTGTGTTGGCTGAAATGTACAGAATTATGAAAAGAAACATTACCGTATTTTAATTCTTTCATTTCTAAACGTGAGAAGTAATAACATTCCTAGATAATTGTTTGTTACATTAATTTTCACTCGTTCTTTAATCATTTGTATGTATTCAATTTTTAGGTTATCTTAACCTAATTTACTTGGAATTTGACTGAGACAGTTTTTAGTTTTCAATAATCATGGCATCGGTTCTGAAAACTTTTCAGAACTTCCAACTTTTTACCAAATGTTTAAAGCCAAGGTATGAAAAACGAACAACATAATGGTAACCTAACTTGTTGATATATTCTGTTGCATATTTATTATGAATTAGTTGTACAGATTTATTTATTATATATTATTATTTTACTGTTATTTAATAATATCATAATCAATTCTAGCATCAACCTGATCCCAGTTTCTAACGCTCACAAAATGAATCCTCCTCCAAAGAAACGTCATCCGGAGTGGCTTCCAAGGCCAACACGTGTGGTACGTAGAATATAACAGATATTACATTTTACTGGAGTCATATCTTATAAATGCAATACAATATACTGGTCTTTATATTAGCTCTACAACGAGGGACTTACTAAAGAGAATAGAGAGTTCCTTTCGGAAGTTGTAGCTTCCAAATTAATGATGCAGGAGTCTCCTCTAAAACAAGACATAATTCAACCTGATAATAAATGGACAAAAACATCAAAGCGTACTGGTCTGATTGGGAAAAAAATAGGAGTGTATCCAATGTGGCTTAAGAATGGAAAAAAAGTAACATCTACTTTGATACAGGTGCTACCAACTACTGCAACCATGTATACGTTATTAATCAAAAGACACTTGTGTGGAGTCAGCAATTACATCAATTATTTATGGTCAATTTTGATACAAATCAAATGAAACCTTTGGCAAATAATACTTTCTTTCTTTCTTCCTTCGTTCAGATTTAATTGTTAGATAAATTTTAAATCTTTTTGTAACATTAATCATGATAAGGGCATATAACTATAGGTTTTAAACTTTTTTAAAAATTTAATAGAAAAATCTGGTTTGTTACTGTTATTAAGTGTAAATATCTGACCATATTGTCAACCTGTTTTAAATTATTATACTGGTTATTGTTTTTCATAGATTGTAGACAATGAAGTTGTCAAATATATGTCACCAGAAGAGTACAATCCGATTATAGGATCACGGAAGCATAAGCAAGTGAAAACCAAGAATGGTTGCCTGGTAATAGGTGCCCAAAATGTAGATCCACAATTAGTAAGTTTCAGATAAGTATTCAGTACAAATATTAAATAGTTTTCCAGCAAATGTTTAATCATTTTACAAACGTGTAAATCTACGAAATTGATCGCTCATAGGTGTTTTGTATTCATAGCTTACTAAAGAATACTATGGTATATTCGAATCTTGTGGAGTTACACCAAAAAGAACACTTATGAGATTTGTTGTTACACCAAATGCTGCCTTACCACCAGGAACTCCTTTATCTGCAACTCATTTCAAACCAGGAGAATATCTCGATATTAGAGGAAAAACGTAAATCTTTTATTTATCCCTTTGTTGTATTAGATACGTAATTCTTGAAAAGTTTGGGAATACCTAACTAATTATAACATTTTTCACATATATAGGATAGATCGCGGTTTTCAAGGTGTCATGAAAAGATGGGGCTTCAAAGGTATGCCTGCGACTCATGGTGTAACGAAAACTCATAGGAGAGGAGGTAATATTGGTTCTGGAGGCGCTAAAGCTAGGGTAATGCCTGGTACCAAAATGCCTGGGCACATGGGAAATCGTATGCGTATTCTCAGAGGTGTAAGGGTAAGTTACGACTATTTTATTTATTTGATGACCAACAAAAAATGTTCAATCAAAAAAATAACTTTCATCGATTACAGTGTTCAACACATATTTGAACTTCTAACTTTCAATAAACCTTTCTCACAGAGTTTTAATGACTAAACACAAATTTGTATATTTCCAATGTAGTTTTGTAATCAAATTTTTTAAAAATGCAAGAAAGATTCATACCGTAACATTAGCTCTGTCCAATTTTGTTCAAAAGAAAACAAAACATCTTTAAAATGAAAAATTTCCAACTTTTATTATATTAAAATTGTACATAGAAAAAAATGTATTCAACAGACACAAAAAAGAATTTTTAAAAAACGCCCATTAAATAATACAAATCCGAAAAGAACATTATAATTTGTTGAACAATGTTATCTAAGCCGTTTTAGTTATATAAAGTGAAATACCACCTTCAATGAGCTATTATTCTTATATTTCAAGTATTAACATTTCTTATGTAATGACAACAAATGTGATTAAAAATGATAGTATTCATTAAATAATATAAATCTTTAACGATACAAAAATTTATTAAATAAACGAGCACTAGTAGTAGTTTGTATTAGCAGTGAGTTCTCATATCAAGAATATTTACATGTTTCACCTATTGTGAAAGGTTTTAAATAATAATATAAATCTATTTTAAAAATGATATTTTTTCCTTGTATCATTGAAAATGAAAAACATGGTAACATAAAGTAAAGCAAGTGCAACTTCTACTGCGTGTTGAACGCATGAGAAACAAAAAATGTTTTGTTTTATTACAAAGCGTGTAATAAGGATTTAAAACTTGTTGCGATTTTCATACTTTCATTGCAATAATGCAATATTGTGTTTTAATTTGTCTTTATACATTTTCTTCGACAGTAGGTGTATAAATTCATTTATTAGATGGCAGAAAATAGAAATCCACAAAAAATTTGATACATTATGAATGCTCTTATACTTGTTTAAAAATATTTAGATATTATTATATAATATGCACAAGTATGATTGCACTTACTCAAAATATTGTTGCACTTAATTCATTTATCGGAAATCCAGTATTAGGGATTACCAAATAACTAAATTCTTTTCTCCTATAACTATGATGAATGTTTCTCTAAAGAAAAAAGTATAAATTATATATAAATTTTTGTTACATTTCCTGTAAAACATGCAATTTATTATAGAATTAACTACGTTGGAAAATATGTAATCACCCGTACATTTGACAATTCTGTTATAAATTAAATTGGGGTTAATGCTTCAAGGAAGTTCGCTTTATAAACTGATTTTCTTAATGAAAAAACTAATATTACCATTAGCAAATATTTGTTGCAGATATTACGAATAAACACCAAGTATAATGTACTTTGGGTATTAGGTCAGAATATACCAGGAGAGACAAACAACATGTTATATTTGTACGATACGATCCTTCCTACCAGAAAGTGCACTTCGCCAAATTTCCCTACCTATATAGCGAACAGTGACGAAGAAACGCTTCCGGAGGACCTTTATGCAGACGATGTTCACCAATTCAGTGATCCCACAATTGAATTTACACCTGAATCGTAATTGTAACAACGTAGTTAATAAAAAAACCATTTTATAATAACACTACCGTATGTCGTGCAGTTATTAAGTCCTCTTTAAGCTGCAATCCATCACGTGACAAAATGTCCAAGTAAAGATCGGCAGTAAATATTGCCGAATTTACATAATAATTTTATTGTTCAATTTGTTTTTCTTACAGAAATAATAATTCATAGTCGTGAATTAGACTAATAAAGAGTAGTCAATCGATTCATTTATTCAGTAATCAATATTATTATAAATTTAACATGCCTAAAATATACACGAATTGTTTTATAAATGTAACATCGCTAACCAAGACTCATCTCGAGTTAGAATGGACAGCAGCATGATCAAGCAATAAAAAGGTCTTTACTTTTTTTCAGTTGCCCTTCTCTTTAGAGAGCAAGTTATTAGTTCACTAAAATAATTTAGTCGGTACGTTGCGTACATCTAGCTGTGTCCGGCTAAGTTCTGCTCCGCCAATAATTTTTAGTATTTGTGATTTAAAAAAAAAAGAAAAGAAGGGAAAGAAGGTAACATATTCGGCCTTTGAAGAATCAAAAGAAAAAATAAAGAATACAGACTCCCTCTTGTTTCAGTAAGAAACACATCCCCTCCGTAACTTTTGCTCCTGTTTCGTTTTGATATCCCCTTTACCAGGAAAATAGTCACTGTCATACCTTTGGATTAGCAAAAAGAAACGTGATTCTTGGTTCAGCGGTGGCATATTGTTAACGCCACGTGTTGTCATTGGAGCAAGAATAAGACATAAGAATAGGAAAGGGTAAGCAGAATGGCTCCGTAGTGGAGTTTGTCGGGGGACGGCACGATCGGATGAGAAATAATGGAGGCCTTCTCAGAATTTAAAACCTTCACTCGGAATAGTCGACGTTTGATCAAATTCAAATGTACCTTCTCCGACCTGCGGTCCCAAGTTCGTTTCATCTGCCTAAAATATCATTGAACATTCGTTATTCAACATACACGTTATACATATTATTTAATATCAGAATTCAAATAAATACCACACCTCTTCAGAAAAGTATTGCTCGATGATATCAAATGCTAATTTGTAAATTTCTACATTGTCGTGGTTTTGAAGAGCTTCGATTTTATCCAAACCTGTAAACATCCATATTAAACGACGTGTATCAGCACAGTACAATTACAAGAAAGTAATCGACATATTAAAAACGCTAACCTGAACATTCTTCGATCATGTTAGCCAAATGCTCGACTTCAGGTCCAGCAAATTTGAGCATATTATGTATACCGTCTAAAACAACATGTACAACTTGTGTATCTTTACAAGAAAGGAGGTCACAGAAAGGTTCGATGACGCCTTCTCGTATAAGCTGTACAACTTGATCTCTGTTACCACTGATCGTCAAATTACTAATTGCCCATGCTGCTTCTTTTTTCGTTTGGAATTCCCCCTTTACCAGAAATAGTATATTAATCAAATTATTAAACACACTTGTCTTACCAGAAGAACCTTGCCTTACCTTCGCTAAATTACGAATGATAAGTGGCAATAATCCAGCATCCATAACAGCCTGAACTTGTGATTGATTACCTGCCGTTACGTTAGAAAGGAACCAGACTGCTTCTTTACAGATTTTTTCTTTTGGATGATTCAGTAAATTAGGGAAATGCGCAAGCGCGTCACAATTTAATACAGTCTGTGTTTGTTCGTCTGTACCCGTTACTATGTTACCAACTGCCCTCAAAGCAGCCGTTTGTACCTTAACTTCTTTGTGCGAGAGAAGCGGTATAAGACGTGGCACAACGCCACTGTCTATGACCATTTGAATTTGTTCATTACCACCGTCAGTGAGGTAACTCAATGCCCAAACTGTATCGACAAGAATCTGTAACAAACAAATGATGCAATAGAGTATCTCAAAAATAATGTCTCGCCAATATATCAACACGTTCACTGCCGAATGTATTTTGTTGGTTTTGCCTCCAGCGCCGGACCGTAATTGTCCATAGAATCACATCATATAAATGTATGTATATTTGAGTTTATAATACCAACAATAAAGCACTATTCTAATATTAATTGCAGTTACAAAATTATGAATGTTAGTGTTTACGAAGTTTACGCATTTTATCGAGTTTGGTTGTGCTGGTCAGCTATTACCACCACGGCAGTCAACGTGTTAAGTATTATGTTTTTCACTCACGTTAATATCTGTATGGTGTATGAGTACATTAAGTGCAGGCAAAATGTCCTTAATTGTTTGAACAGGTGGTGGTGGGTCTTTGTTCCTACATAAATTCACGATTACCCATGTTACATTACGTAAAAAAGTAATAGGTATATCTGGTTTAATAAATGTTAACAATGGTTTTACAACGCCAAGGGCAATAACATAATCCCTAGACGTTGGACCATCTCCAATAATGTTTCCTGTAAAAAAGAATATGTAGTATACATATGTATATTACACACTTGAAATAAATTATGAAGAACACGAATCTTTAACACGTACTGTCCAGAGAAAGAGTGTAAACTAGCGGGACGGGGACGGGGAAAGAAGCCCGATCATTCAGATTGTCTTTGCGTTCCTTTAGCCCCGTTCCAGTCCAGCTAGTTTACACTCTTTCTCTGGATAGTATACCAAAATTTCTTTTACTTTAGTTTCTTCATAATTTAAAACGTTTCATAATAAGGAGTACAAAAAACTAAATTGTGTATAAATTTTTTAATTTCCTGACGCATTAAAAGAGATGTGTAACTTTGTATATCTATAAGAGACTGACATTATTCATTCTCCAACTGCTCTAATAAAATCTCATTGGATCCTAATGACAAAATTCAAACATAATCAAATTAGAATTAAATTACTCGTGTATAATACGAAATATGTAGACATTTTTGCACATATTAAAATTACGATTTAAGGCTCCCTATATAAAAATAATTAAGCATCACACAATCGTTGTATGATATTAAACCTAATTATTATTCACCAAAACTCACAGCAGTGCAGTAACAGTTATACTACTAGATTTTCGACGAAAATAGGTAAATATCTTTCTTGTAATACACAAATTTGTTTTCACAAAATCACCTACAAGATCAAACATGCACACATGATTAATGGAAACATGTATTGCGCCACTGTAACCATTCTATTCGCAAGTGTTTGCAATGCCACATATACACGCACTGCGATTATTCCATTGGCAAATGTTCATGTGTACTGCACGCTACCACGATTGTCCCTTTCGTGAGTGTTAATTCCACATTCTGTGAGCTAAATAGAAACGAGGCTATTATTACAGCTTCAAATATTTCCATAATAAGGTCAAAACTAGTATCTACAGATGAATGAAATTTATATAATACATTTGTGACCAGTTACGTCAAAAGATAACACGAGGCTGGTAGTCGATTCTGCCTGAATATATGATCTTTCTATGATATTCTTTTACAAAGAATTCAAATTTTTTTCTATAGTTCTGGTTTCCGTTATAGCCTTAGTTTAATGTTATTTGTATAGAGGTCTACCACAACGAGTAGTCGAAATATTTCATATACAGAAATAATAGACACATATTCATTGGGACTTTCAGTCAAGATAATCACAGTACATGTACAATACATACCGATATTTGGCATATAAACATGTTTCTACAAATAAATAGGTTTAATTTTATGTACCGATTTGTGAGAATTTCCTTTCACATATAGAGCCTGAAATCGCATTTTCAAAGTAAGCATCTATTTTTTTGTATAGTCAGTATTGACATTCCATTGGCCTGACTTAAGAGCTCGGATGAGTGAACTTTTAATTCATAATCGCTTGGAAACGCATCTCCAATTGCAATTTCATTACTCTCTTTTTACAAATATTTTGGCACTTAGCTTTAAAATTAGAAAACAGTACATAGTAACAAAGAATATTGCAACAGTGCACAGTAACAATTATGCTATCATTTTCAGTACACCTTACTCCCCTTATCTACATTTTGTGACATACCTAAAGCCCATACAGCCTGTTCACAAACATTTTGCTGGCTTGAAAGTAACAGAGCCAGGAAATGTGGAACTGCACCAGCTTTTACAACTTCTTGCGTTTGAGGTGATGTTCCACTTGCAATGTTTGTTAGAGCCCATGCTGCTTCAAATTGCAAAGACGGTCTGTAAAAAGAAAAATTATATGATATATTAAATATTTCGTACTATAAAAAATGTGAGTATACGCAAATTTAAATAGTCTTATACCTATTGTGCTGTTGAAGACAATGAACTAAGATTGGTAAAATGCCACTATCAATTAATGGATCAATTGGTGGATTACGATCCGAAGATAATAACCTTCTTGCAAATTGTACAGCTTCTAACTGAACCCTTGGATCTGAACTGTTAGCTTTCTTAACTAGTTCCTCCAATTCAACTTTTGTGAAATTATCTTCATCTGGAATTCGTATCATTCATTAAATTTCGCTTTACTTTTACTCAGTAACTTATTCATTGTTTATATAGCTTACCTATAAGATCTGAAATAGGCACATTTCTTCGTTTTTGTATAGTCTCGTCACGTTTATTTTTACGTAATTCCACCGTCACTTCATTTCTTCTTCTTCTCATTTCCTAAAATGTACAGCATGTCAATCGCTTAAAAACATATAAACATGAAATTTCATTTAAACAAAAAACATAACAATCATGATATTTGAAACAAATTAAAATGACTGTGATTTTCTAGTTCAACAAGATTATAGATATGTAACTTTTACAATGTACATAATCACAAATAAATTTAATTTTAAATTCGGAAACTTACTTCAACTTGTCTATATATAACATGTAATCATATTTTAAATATTATTTAAAAACTACAATACAGTCACCTCGGAAAGTAAGTTTACACTCCCCCTATGTAAATAGTTTCAATTTGGAAGAAGTTTATGTATGCTGTATCGCTATGACATAGAATATATTATTTATTTACTTACTGAACGATTTAGTTATTTTTTGAAAATTTATTGGTGTATTTAGAATTTACTTTATCCAAGTCTACACAAATTATAGAAAACTTGGATCATATATGGATATTTATTTATTTAATAAGCCAATGGAGTTTTGTAAGGTAGTTTCATTTAATATAACAACAAAATACAATTTATCTATGAACATAATTATTTACAATTTATCCATTAATTATATATTATAGCTTGTTTTAATCAATGTTATTGGTTTCAACTGCAAACATATATACTGCAAGTTATATATTTTTTTTCCTTCTGCTAATTGCTTGTTCTAACCCTTAATGATTATGATGCCTCTTAGAAAGAATACTATAACAAAATATGAAATATCACAAGTGTGAACAGTTAAGAGTTCCATACAAAGTATAAAATATAACAATGTAACACAAAATTGTTAGGTTGTGTTGCATTCTACTTTATATTAAAGTCTTACCAGTTGACAATGGCAATGTCCCAGACTTTGTAATATCTTTTCAAAGGATATTCCAAATTAATTATGTAGGAAAAAGCAAATATAAATAACGTATAATTTATAATTTGTAGTAAATGTATGTGGTTGGAACTGACAACATGTATTACAATATGCAACAATATATAATTTATGAACTGTAGACAATTATTATGCTCTTAAATAAATTATGCCTAGCTCTTATATTAACTTGAAAATTTTCAACTCCTTTCAGATAATTTAAAAATACATAAGGGAAAGGTGATCAAAATTTTGAATTCCTGTGCACTGGCCGATTAGTCGTAACAAAAACCATTAGAGATTAATAGCATCCTGTTAATAGAAATATATATTGATTGAATCACAAGTTGAAGTTTAAAATTTTTACGATGATAGACAATAATATGTTCGAGAAAAAGAATGAAACAAGCATTTTTAAGAAAGGCAACATAACGATGACGGTGAAAAATGGTGGTATCTCACTCGTGACCCGAAGGTACTTTAGTGCTCCAGGATTAGGTAGTATAACAATTTTTGACTATAATTTAACCATAATTAAATATGTGGATATATTAAAAGAAAACATTGACTCTGCTACCAACGTGGAATTAGAAAACAATTTCATATTCCGATAAGAAGATAATCCTAAGCAGAAATCTAAAATTACAATGAAATTTTGTCGAGAAGATAGTATTTTATCAGAGCGATTAATTTTAAATCCAATAGAGAGTATATTCCGTGAAATACTTTAAAACAAAATACTTCAGAAAGGACAGTAAAATATGAAACTATTTTTATGCACGCCTTGAAATGTAAGTGAAATAATATAAGCACGGATGTTATTAAACAATCAATCTGTAGCATACCAAATTGCAAAAAGGCTATAACAAAACCAAAGTAATATGGTATGAGCTATTAGTTCAATCAAAATATATAATATGTAACACAGAATTTGAAGCTTTAACTTACTTTCCAACGCTATTGTAATGGATGGAATATGCATGTTTCATTTCTTTTCGTCTCTTTAATAAAATCAAATTATTAATTTTTTTCGTTACGTATGATGGGATATAAGTACATAAAAATATATGTATGTCTCCAAAGTGTTTATCATTATTATGTAGCATGTACGCTGTTCATTTACTTATCTACACCTGATCGTTAATTTACTTCCCGAGCCGACTATATGTCTATTTTGTATTTCTTCATAAAAATGCATGTACAATAGAAACAACAAATAAATTTACAAATACTTGACTAGCTTTAATATATATTTATGTACCTAAAACAGATCGAATCGTATAATACGAAATATTCGCAACTTACATCACCGATGGAATGTCATAATACAACATTATAGTTATGGAAAATATACAAAAACCGTTAAATTCACGAAAATCTGTATAAACATTGACAAAGATGCGACATTGAGAAAAATCGAAGAATTTGATACAAACTTGGACAGTTTACTTTGTTACATATAAGTTGCAACAGCTTAACATGTGACTAACGAACATAACAAGTAGCATTGGTTAAAATAAAATGTAACACCAGCATTTAAAACAAATACAAAGAGTCCAACTGGGTGGCATTAGATTTTTCAAACGGTTTGCATTTATGAAATATGCTATCATGAAATTCATCATGCTTTTGTTAATAATTACATTGTGGTCGATTCGTTTTTCGCATTTTATCTGATAAAACTCTGAAAATTGACAACACATTTCACTTGTTTCGCATGCACCGATTAACATTACGACAATCGATTTGGAAATCGTTGCGGCTGTCTATGAAAATAATTGCGCAAAAATCTCCGCAAAACCATCCGAAATGACAAAAGTGCAGAAATACATTTCACTATCTTGGGGAAACTAGTGCGTGCAGTAATCTGGTAATCATCCTTTCAGAGCGACAGCTGAACCTTCCAGACGCACAAGGTTACTACACACAACGATGAGCACACTGGATACTCACGTCTTGATCTTTGCCTTTGTTCTTAAAAACCATCATTCGATTCTTGTTTAGCATTTCCGCCGCCATTTTTTCAATAATCAATCCTCCGAGCTCGCGTATATTGATATGTGCCGGCACCGGATACCTATGTTACCGTGAAAAATCCCGTACCCGTGTAATTGCGGCTTATTTACTTCGATAACTGCATGCCGTCGCGCGACAACCTTAATGTACGTCAATATGCAATATCATGCATAACACTCGTTCTTCTGATCGCGACCGCCACACGATGTTCTCTGTGGTCACGTTTTCTCAACACGAACGCAACGTTTCAACCGTTCAGAAAAGAACGTGGATCAAACCTCTAGACGAGGTGGCGCCACGGAAGCTCGTGGCACCGACCCTCTCATTGTGTAGGAATTTTTGTTCACCGTTTTGTATTACCAATATCAGAAAAATTACTCGCTCTCGGCAACCATCAGCAACATTGAAAACTATTACAAACAATTACAAATAATCTTTATCAACTACACGATGCAGACGGAAACCATACTTCTATAGTATGGCGAGAATACTATAATTCTTAGAAATTGTACATTTTTGAGGCGTTACATCACATAATGTACCGCGCCGCACAATTATGTCTGCATTGGTCTGCATCAGTCTGCATAGAATCATACTGAGCTCCAGTACTATAGGCGATGAGCAATTCCTGCTAACAAACCTAAATTTGTAAACTATGCGGAATTTATGTCGACATCTTCAATGTTCGTATCGCAGAGCGCACCAAGCTTTGACGTTTTTCGAGAACCAATTTCCAGTGCGCATGCGTCGGTAAGTGAATCTGGCATGAATATAGCTTTGAAATGCGGTGTATCGAGAACGCATGCTTACGTAAGTGTGCGCACCATGAACATTGCTTCACAACTATACTTATATGAATTATGTGGCGGTCTCCGCAAAAAAACGAATAAAATAAATAAATAGCAGAAGAATAAAAAATATAAAAAATACAATAAGACTATGCAGTCTTTAAAATAAAATTTCAATTGCCACATTAGGAAGTCACAGGCAATGTCTTACGCAAGTATGCTGATGAAACTTATTCTTATCTACACCAAATAAAAGAATAAATCGAAAATAATTGTTTGAGTAATAGTCAGTTCAAATTCCATTTTCAACCTCGCAGCTTCGAACGTTTCCAATTTTTCAAATGCAGTCTTTTCTTGTTTTCTTTTATCTGGACGTCCAAAGACGACGATAAACACATCAGTTTCTAAAAGCGACAAAGCATGTTGTATGTAGATTGTCAAGGACATCCAATGTGGGAACACGATCATCACAGATCCTCCGGCGAGTTTCACCGCTCTTATTATAAATATTTATGGTTACCTCAACGAGGGAGGAAATGAGTATTGAGTGCTCACGTCCGGGATTTCGATACATGATGCATCCAACTTTCGCTGAGGTGATAGTGCTGCGCCAAGCGGATCAGAATATAATGTATTTCTCGTTACTATATGAATATTAGAATATTAGATTAGTCTATATAGCAAGTCTAGCAAGTCCTAATAGACTTGCTTTAGTCTATAAAACATGTTTGAATGGGAGAGTTATGAGCGCGTGACCTTGTTTACACGCGTCTGAAATTACGATTGAAATTAGGGATGGCGTGAACTGCTACTTTTGAATCGCTTGTGATTCGATCACGCTTGTTCCCAATCATGATGATTTTTCACAGTGATTCGTGATTTCGTGATCGCTTCTGATTGGCGGAAAGCATAACTGTTCTTTGCAAGTTACAGAGACATAACCTGTAAAAATTGCGGGTTACATATTATTTATCAAATTTATTAGATTTGTAAGACGTTTCTTAAATTAGCGTTTGCATTTCCTATAATTGTGTAATACATTGGTATTTTGTAAAACTTATTTATGCATAAATATAAAAGGAATTGTCTGCACTTTTATACTATTTAGATGAATATTACGATTTCGAAATCGAGAAGAATTAATTTTTTCTTGCGGAAAAGAAAGTTGAATATTTTTTATTTTTAATGTTAAAATTTCGACCGTAATCGTGATTCTGCGATCACTGTAATAAATTACGGGTAGTGATTGAAACAGTGAACGTCCTTACATTCTTACATAGTTCAAATAATTGGTAATGTGCACGTCGATAACAATTCCCGCGTTTATGGCGGGAAATATGAAGAACCAATTGAGAAGTGGAGGAAGGAAAGACGAAATCTATTGTAATTATTGTCGAACTTACAGATTTCGGTAAATATTAAAATTATTTTTATGAAAATCACCTCAATATAACATAGAGACATTTTTTAAATTAATGAGTACATTATTTCAAGAGCGGCCGTCGTTCTGACCCAGCAGCTTCTGCCGGGCAGAATCCAGAACCGAGTGGCCAGCATTGTGCCCGGGCAGATGCCCGGTCTTTCTGTCAGCACAAAAGCGATACTTACGCGCGCGCCGATACCCGTCCAAAAAATCGAGAATTTTGCTTATTGGGTGGGTCTTCTAAATTTAAAAGAAATGCGTATTTAAAGATAGAAATGTATTGGTTCAAATTGATTGTTGAACAGTTCCAACTATTCGACATAATCATGATATTTCGGCCGAGATTGAATTTTGTTTGGTACTTTCTCTGCTACGTGAATAGTTGCAATATTGTATTGTTGCCGGGAAGAATGAACCACAGCACCACAATAACTTCTGAGGAGAAGATAGTATCCCATTTCAGCAGATACCAGCAAAGAATATCCCAGAAATAGACTTGCAATACCACCAAATGATACTAATAGGTCCAAATAACCAAATCGCATTTCCACTTTATAAAAAGCCATTGGCCAGTATCTCAATATAATGCGATTAGTATCTTTATTTGATTTTGCAACTGAATCCACAGTGTACGTTACATGATCACACTGAAGCCAGCATTTCATCTTGTGTATGTCTACAGTAGTCCTGTTTAAGCAGGAGTACTTTGAAATTGGGCATTCTTTATCCTTGGTGAATGATAGGAACCATGGTACGCAATTGCAATGGGCGAACAACGTATCGACAAAATTTTTGATCATACAATTGTTCAAACTGATGGACTCTTCTTTGTAACTACACTTACGTTGTCCAAGGGTTAAATAACGCAATTCAGGCGTCGTGTACGTTATTTCAACATGATACTCGATATCGACTGGAAAGTAAGCTTTTATTAGTGGTCTGTCTTCTGGTCTTGGGCTCTTGTCAACCTTTGATTGAAGGTAAAACCTGTAATGTAAAAAATTTTTATCACAAACGAGATTCATGTCCTCGTATTTATATGTATAATAATAAGATTCTCGAATATTTCCATTCGTAAAATTGTACGAGCATATTGTTGTTTAGCAACTTTTATAGAAATGGCTTTATAAATATATATACACACAATTTCACTTTTAAGCGCAGATTTCGAGAGAAAAATATTTTTCATCTATATTTACTTACCCTCGTTCGCGCGGGAAGGAATCTAATTATTTGTTATGTTATCAAATTAATTTGTTAAAAACAAAATTACCTCAAAGGAAGATGTGAACTTATTGTTCGAAATTCAAAGTTCTTGATTAAATCCGTCTGGTTAAAAGGCTCCACAAGATTCGTTTTGCAACATACACCCACAGCGACAACAACTTTCGTAAAAAATACACTGCATGATTGATTATCTCCTCTAAACAAACAACAAATATATTGCAATCAAAACGATATACATTTCCTCTTCGCGAACAGTATATAAAAATTTTCTGTATCAATAGTAACAAACAAACAAAAATCCTATTTTTTCTTTAATAATTTTTATATAAGACGCGAGTAATATATTCTTAAATTATTTTAATCTTGTTATAATGCGAATTACTAAGGTACAGCGATGCACGAGTAGTAGAATTTCTCTTACTTGTATTTACAGTCAGTGACCACATTGCCGCAGTCAGGAGCCATCATTTCAAACTCATTGACATAATTATTTTTAGTTTCAGAAATTGAGTCAAACGTATCTAAATCAATGTTGCTCCCCCACTGCCAATTGTATACTTGTTCGTACACCTGCCTTTCATTCTACGTAAGAGAAGCCGTGTTTGAACGTATTTTAAGTCAGTCGATCAACATTGACTTGATACACGTGAAACTGTCGTTTTCGAGAAAACCGGGGTTACCCAAATTTTCCATTACTATTAGTGATTTACTTTTGTACATGTTTAACGAATTTATATATGATTGAATTTTCATTGAAATACTGGTAAAAAATGCTCTGAAAAAATTGAAAATTAAATAAAATGCATTGGACACATTTCTATATTTCTCAAAATTACTTTTTGGATTTCATGCCCAAAAGGATACATTAAAATCTTTATAACAATAATAAAACCTGTAATCTGTAGTTTCATATGCATCAACCCAATTGTCATTTATGTACGTCAACGATTGAACATTAATATAATACATATACGACAATATTAAATGCAATAACAATAAATTAAACTTTTAGATATATTATTCTATACACATATTTTATTGAATATGCATACATTAATTCTTTGCTTTTATTGTTAATTATGCTATAATCGTTTCATAAAAATATTAAAAATACCTGTTGCAAATGACTATGATTCAGATGACGCCAGTCGAAGCACACATATACTTGCGGAGGGTCGATGGTGATACCGTCGGTTTCTAAATCCAATCCAGTTATAGTTGGCTCCGTTTGAAATTTCTCCCAGATTATGATAATGGTAATGGCAGTTGTTATAATTGATACAATTATTAAAATGAACCACATTATCCTGCACAGAAATCATTTAAGGGGGTAGACTCGTTTTCCAGGATAGCAAGGCTGCGGGATGCGCCTTCTCATTTCTCGATAATGCAAAGTTCGGCTTTTTCAGTCGTCAAAAGCGCTAGATAAAAGATCGATCTAGGCCGCGATCGCCCCCAAAAGTCCTATTTTTACGTTTACGAGGTGTAATTTGCATTATTCGGAAGGATACAACTGCGCATGTAACTATTTTCATAAAGCTGCGACAGTAAACGTAAAAATAGGACTTTTGAGAGCGATCGCGGCCTAGATCGATCTTTTATCTAGCAGGTTTGACTACTGAAAAACCCGATCTTTGCATTGTCGAGAAACGAGGAGGCGCATCCCGCACCCTTGCATTATTTTTATGAAATATAATGTAAACTGGTCACTTGACTCTAGTGTTAAAGAATGCTATATAAAAAATGAAAAAATTTTCTAATTTAAACTAACAAGGATTCTAGTGGTCGTCTAATTATAAAAGTACCTTTCCCATTTAGGCCGTTTGATATCCACGACGTATCCTATACCATGCAAACTATTCTCCAAGAGAAACTCTTTCAATCGACGTCTTAGACTAGCGCGATATTCCTTAAACGTTGGTCTGTAATTGTACTTCATATTAGAGACACCTTAGCGTGGTGATTTACAGGAAACAACTATTTCACAAAACAGATTCCCCGCAATAATGTTGGAGCTCAAATCAATATACCTTCTGTGATTGCATGTCCAGTGATACGCGTTACGTGCATTACGTGTACGACTAATCCATCAGCTAAGATAATACAATAAATCCTCGTAAATATTACATTACATATACTCCGATTGTAATGTAGATTTTCATATATACAGAGTGTCTACAAAAGAGATGTTTTCAACAAGTGGAAATACCCAAGGCCACGACGTGAACTTTAATATTAAAACGGGAGATAGAAGAGGTACAATCAAGTTCAAAGGTCTTGTCAACGTAATATCGAAAGTATTCAGGAATCCCGTAATATCGCCGGAGATTTTTATTTTAAGCTGCAAAGTAACGATAGCAATGTGTCATACTACATGACAGCGATATTTAATGAAATTGTAGACCGTTTCAGATCATTCAGGAAAAAGAAAGCGAGTAATTTTATTTAACAACTGGAGTGTAGATTTTTATACAAAATAAAAATTGTCTTCAACAAAAATATATTTCCCCTCTCAATGACTTGGATAAGTTCAGAGTAGCCATCTTGACTGTTTCGTATTCTACATTTCTGTTCTAAATGCAAATAATCTTGTAATTATTAACGCGGCTATTGTCTTCCGACTATAGGTTTTTCCAGTTGTGTCTTGTCGTTGAAGAATCGGCCATCGTGTGTGGAAACACAAACACTCCTCATCTTCATGTCAGCCTCTTTATTATTTTAGACCACCCCTCTTACGACCACCATCTGCATGCATACCGACGTCGTTCCGGCCTTTCGGTACCTAAGAAAATCGACGATCCGCAAGTTGAACAGGCGTAAACCATGCTCTTGATGTCTTCTTTGGATCTGATTTCCTTTAGGGAACCCCCTTTCCTAAACCGAACAGCCCGCAGTCATTGCATTCCATCTTGAATGCAATTTCCTTTAAAGGGAGGGCTTTTACGTTCCTCCGCCATATGTCACTCATCCCTTCCGACGTTCCAAAGGTCGAAGCAAAGGTCACTTTCGACGAATTATTTGAAATCCTAAAATAACGAAGTTGTTAAGCTCTCTGCAATTATTTTTGTTAAACTAGGTGTTATAATCCGAAGTTAATGAATGCTACGAATTACAATATCATTGTAATATTTCTGTGAATATTTTAAATCAGATGATTTCTTCACTCTTTTTAAAATTTGATTGTAAAATACAAAATTAATGACGTGATGTGTTACGACATTCGAATGTTGAAGAAATTTGACAAAGCACGATCTATAGAATATGAACAATACTAAAGACTTTAAACCATTATTTACATAATCGTTACGCATAAGTGTAATACAAACAATTTTCTGTTACTTCCGTATTGAATCGTACAGAAATAAGATTGTTTGCCAATAATAGACTATAAAGTGCGTTTTTGTGTATCGGGACGACTGAAATTATGTTGCGCCGAACGTATACTAGACTAATTTCTCCAGATACACCGCATTAACTGGGACACTCCGATATTAATCCCCCGACCACGATTATTTTATCTGCATATTTAGAAACGTGACTAATTTCATTCGTCGTAGAGTCTCGACATAGGAATTTTAAAAAATTACTCTGGCATGCTACATTAAGAAAAAAACGTTTCCGTGAAAAAAAATTGTTAAAATTTACACTACCATGCTGTAGACTCAACGCTCTTCTATTTTTGCACACGAAGAAAGGAAACAGAAATTTCACAAAAAAAGATACCTTTTATTCTTATTGTGCGTACATTACACAGTCACGTTGCCTTTCTAAATAGTGACTTTGAGTTTGAAAAAAAAACATAGACTTCGAGTAATGGTGGGTCTAGATTTGGAAAGGAGAAATTTCCAAAAGTAAACGGAACAGAAATTGTCGGAGTGCGCATCTACGCGCGCACGTCCAATTAAAAAATGTTAGATAATGGAAGAAGTGTCGCCGAGTAGGTCTTCGCGCGATGACTGGCGCCATCGCGGTGTATTGTAATAATAAAACACCGGTGGATAGAACGAAGAGGAATCGGTTATCCCTTTTGTTAGAGATCGTCTGACGCACGGGTGAGAGGATCCTTCGAGGAAAAAGAAGCGGCGCTATTCTTGCGTCCAGGTGTGAGCTTGTAACGCCAGTGTAAATATACAACACTTATGCCATTCCAGCGAAGCCTCTTCGAAAACTATTAACGTATTCCCCTCTTGTGGTTCCGTCAGCAATTTTTTTGGTTCCGACCCATTTCTCTTTCAACTGGAGCAAGCTTTCGTCCTTTGACGGCATCAAGTGGCGCATGTTTAAAGAAGTTAATCAGGTAGCCGCGCTACTGTGCAACCAACCAAGTCCTTCCACTTCTCGGTGCTGAACCCTGGTTGTTAACCGTGAGAGGTACTTAGCTTCTGCCGCTGCTAATGGTTACAAATCAAAAGTATAATAGCAAAACTTACCGTGTCCTTTTTTGAGAAATTTTCAGATCAATGTTTTAATTTACAGCGACTCACATGATTGATCGTTAGACCGTGGATTTTATGCAGTTACGACAAAAACGAGAGACATTAAACGAATTTAAGAATGTCAATGCATTGCCTTCGACTTACTAAGGCTGTTATAAGAGAAAAGCAATTGTATACCGCTAACATTTTATTTTGCATAAAGATTCACAATCTAATTCTAATTGATTATCTTTAACTCAACCTTTTCGTAAGTGGACCAAACGACTGCAGTTTTTCTGCAGAGATAAAAAGATCAGTTTAGTAACATACCGCGTTTCTCTTTTTGTCGTCAGAATGCCACGTTTTTAGGGTGCGCGCAGTTTCCCTGCATTATGAGTTTACTCTTCTAAAGTATACAAAAATGTTTCTCCTAAACGAACCTATTACAGATTTGAAGATTGAATCCTCCCCTCTGCAACGGCTGGTTAAAACTTGATCTACGATTTTTCTCGCTGTTTCATAGAACAAAAACGAGGAATAAGTTCGGGGGTGTAAAGATTTTAGTGTATTGTTCGGAATTGCAAAGATGATAGTACACCTCTCATTCAAAGCTCGTTACATCGACTAGGAGCAATCGTAGATCAAGTTTTGAGCATTCGTTGTAAAGGAGAAGCTTCAATCTTTAAATCCGTGGTAGTTTCAGTCATAAGATAAGTTTTTCAATGTTTTCACAGACGTTTCAATCTGTAATATTTTGGATGAAAAAGGTGTCTTCAGTTTCCTAGTCACTGTGCCACGCAAAAATATCTTGTTAGACAAAAATGAATGGCGGATGGGAAAAATAGAGGCTCCAAACTTTTCTTTTGGACCCACTGTATCTTCGGTAAGTTTCGACTCTCATAAAACGAAACGCTAATTCGTAAGTACAACTGATTAAGCGAGATTACACGAACGCTAACGTCCACGATGGAGTTTGTGTGGTCGTGGACTGGGATTGACTTGTTTATCACGATCAGGCGCTGAAAAGTCAAGTTATTCACGAACAGCAAAATGTGGTAGGGAAGTGGCGTAGCACTCAGTTGAACGGCAGTGTATCAAACTGATCTTGATGTACACTGGTTATTTATTAGTGTCGTAATATGAAGTAAATTCGTACGAACAAGTAGACTGCGGAAATTCAAGCGTCAATTAATAGTAAATTAACAGTATATGCTCGCAAAATTATAGTTTAATTTTATTGCCATCGTTTGTGAAATAAAACTTTAGTTAACAGCAATTTCTGTAAACTTGTTGGAAAGTACATTGGCGTAAACATTTGCAATGTAACTTCAACTCTATTCTAATTTGTAGTAACCTCCTTTTATTATTATAATACAATTAATAGTTATTTATTGTAATAAATAAATTGATATAAATCATATAGATTTTTAGTAGGTATCTAATCTCATTTTGATACAAGATTTATAGCCTTTTGACACTGTTAAATATTTCTGTTTGCTCTGTTTTTGGAGTTGAATAAAGTATAGTAGTATAGTAGTAAAGTAAAATATTAAACAACATTTACTTGAAGATCTTACAAATGAATTCATGCAAAGTTTGAGGATGGACAATAGGTATATACATATGTATATCGATGCAGACAGATAAGAAATACTACTTACTATTCAGATTTCCACTCTGTCCCTCACACACAGATTACTATACTCTTATTTACTTTACCTAAGTAATCCTCAAACTTCGGCTTAGAGTTTCGGAAACTGTAGCTCATTAGACACGTCATCCGATACTGATCCCTGAATGATTATCGTGTCAAACTTGAAATATTTAGGGGAAATAACTAATAAATATTTGAGTACTGCATGTACTACACTAATACATAATAGTTATTTAATATGTAGGATACAGATATTCTGTATTTGCAATATTTCCATTGTGAAATATAGTTAAAAAATTAATAATTTCGTATATTGTTTAGCAATTTAAAACATACTGATCGCAATCATATTATTACCAGAGGCTTAGAATTTTAAACCTCTTCCCATAGTCCAATCTTGCTGAAATTTTGTATACACACTTGCTTCCGATGACAATAAAAGTAGAAAATAAAATATACAAAAGAACTTTTTAAAAACCACGCTTATATTAAAATACACTAAAAAGGAGAAAATAATTTTTTTCCTGGTTCTCCATAAAATACCGAATCCAGTTAAATGAACGTATTGCTTAAAATTTTGGGGAAAAATATGATTAATCATTGAACTGTATTCGGTATTTTATGGAGAACCAGGAAAAAAATTATTTTCTCCTTTTTAGTGCATGGTAATATAAGCGTGGTTTATAAAAAGTTTTTTTTTGTATATTAATCCTCTTATATTATTACTAACGATACGATAAAACTTTATGTAACTTTAACATTTCCAAATTAGTACACTTTCTTTTTATAGTGGGAGAAATTGTTTGATTGAGCACATGTTTACTATGCAAACGCGTAAAGAGCTATGCAGAATCTATTTACATTAATTACGTGTGACCGTGACTAACAGTTCTTGTTTCCGTGAGTAACACGTCAATATTTTCCTATAATTGTACGACCTGATGTTTTGTAAGCAATTAGAAGCATTGGTTTACTAAATGATGTGCAAGAAAGATTTTCCAAAAATTATGATTTACAAGGTTGCATGCAAAAATAAAAAAGACCTTTTCTAAAACTTTTTTATTTGTGCCCTTAATGAAAATTTAAAATGTATGTTATTAATTAATATATTTCATCGAAATCGATTTATATGCACACAAGCTACAAGCGGTTAAAAATTATGAAAATCGTAGTTTTTCACGACTTTAAATTTTCATTAAGGGCCCAAATAAAAAAGTTTTAAACAATATCTTTTTTATTTTTGCATGCAACCTTGTAAATCATAATTTTTGGAAAATCTTTTCTGCACATTATTTAGTAAACCGATGCTTCTAATTGCTTGCAAAACATCAGGTCGTTTGGTACAATTATAAAAAAGTTATTCTGTTTTAAAGGGCGCACAAATACTCGTGTCACAGACTGCATATTATTATTCTCTCCTAAAACTGAAGACAGTGTTACAGAATGGAATAGACTGAGAAAAAACAGCTCGAATATTGTAAAAGATCCTCGTCCGCAAATTGTTGAAAAACGTTCGATTAAATGCAAAGACAGCCACGAAAGGATTGATTCGTGGATTTCATATGCAGCAAGCTAATAAGGTCCGGACGAAGGTGGAGTTGTTGGTTGGCACGTGTCGGAGATTAAAGCGCAACAAGAGGCTCTACCCTTAAGTCGACTAAAAAAGCGAGGAGATTACGGGGAACCGTCGGTTCTCTCTTCTCCGATAGCGTAGGTCGAGCCTGGCCGATGATGAACCGTGGCTCGTCTCCCGCGTAAATCCTTGGCCAGCGTTCGAAACGCGTGAGCGTGCCACGAAAACGGCTGCACGAGTATGCGTGACCGCGTTTCCCTGTGTATGGGAATGCGAGGGAGTTCTCGAATGCGGTCTTTAGTCGGTCTTTAGTTTCGAGTAAGCGCCCGTCGAAGATAGAGGACTCTCCTCGATTTATCCTAGCGGCGAGTTTCCTCTTCCGGCTTAACTCTTCGGCCCCCGGCCCTTGGTCCCCGGCCCGAGGCCCACGGATTTCATTACGCCCTCGGCCGCCGCAGTTCTTTGCACCCTTTCCGTCCGACCGGCATCGGTGACTACGCTATCATCGCACCTCCTCTCAGTGATTTTCACGCTTCTTCAAAAAGAAGAAAAGAAAACGGTGACAATTTATACAGTGACAAACTTCTCTGCGGAGAGCCTAACAGTGCGACGAGGACAATCAATTATTGTTAATTTGGACAATTAACCAGGAATCGTTCGGTGTGATGAATACGAATTCAAGTAGAACAAACATTGTGCTACCGTTTGTCGTCTAGGATGTGAATCCAACCAGTTGTTGATACTGATATTTTTGATTTTCTCTTGTGATCCGAATGGGTGTTTGAATTTCCAAGGGAACAGACGATGGGGTATAATGCAAAAAGGATAGCGCGTTGATGCTGAAGAAATAAACGCAGGCAATTCTTTTCTGAAGCCGGGGGTGATCTCCCTCCATTTTGGTTTCGTTGATTCGCGATGGACCGACATAGAGCACCGAGAAGAAGAGGCCTTTCCTCTGGAGAAGTTCGGACTGGTAAGTAGTAACGAGATTTATATAATTATTTGCGCACACTGTTTTCGCACGAAAGGATAAGATAGGTCATTATCGAGACTAGTTCTTCGTGCTAAACTGCACTGCTCGAAAGAACAGAATCGAGAACAATAATAGACAGCTTTTTGTTTTGCTCGAAAGATTCCGTTTAGCTAAAAATAAGAAAGCGTTCGGCGAATTTGATTGAAATTATCTGGTACAAATGAATCCTTAATCTAATTGTCGAGAAGATAAGAAAAAAGAAGAGAGAGTAACGAAGGGGCGCAAGTAGTTCGAGTGTAATTAATAACGTGCACGAAAGTTCTTTACACCTCTTAACCCTTAACTGGTGTGATGGGAGTTCTCGTGAATCCCAAACGAAACTTTTGCAACCCAATTTTCCCTACTGTATTGTAACAAAATTGCGGATATCAACATTTTCTAGCTTCTTTAGAACATTTTGATTATGCAGTCTTAAATAATATACTTCAAAGTATGTGAAAAAAATTTATAGAAAATTTTAGAAAGGTCCTGGGATACTTTATAATCTGGCTAAACGCTATACTTAAGAGTTAATTAAGTCTGAAGGAAATTTATACGGTCATAAAATTTTACAGAATTTCATATGTGCATTATTCTGGTGAGAAGAAAACAATAGGGTGTAATGCGATTGATATATTTATCAATGTGATTAGTAAATTATAGGTTACAGTTATACGCAGTATAAACATTAGCGTGTTCAGCTTAGTCAACGTATTATTATTGTTTACGATATTTATTGTTGTTTGTCAATTGGAATGCATGATTCTAGCAAAATCAAAACAATGCAATTGCTTACGCCATCTCTTCACTCTCGCTAATTAAACCAGAATTAGACATATATATTATAAAAATTTACAAGGAAATTGTATTTTATAATTAAAATTTCAAGTCTTGAGATCGGAAGTACCATATGCGAGTAGAAGTTAAGAATAATATAGCAATGTGTCTAACGTGGCATCATTTCCTGGTCGAGCAGGAGAATGATCGATAAATCAATTCATTCGACTAAATTATTGAAGTCGACTTTGGTGGTTGTGAGGGATCCTTTCCCGAGAGTTTTCGGGCTGAATAGATTATGACAGGGCCTGGAGAAATCTTGTTAATCTATTCTTACGCATCGGTGCATAGATGACGAGTCATCTGACTATCTTTCACAGAGTCATACTTACTCTTCCCGTTTATCCGCGTTTCTTTTAACTCATTCATGATGGCATTCAGAGCGTTGTGTAAACATTATATGTATTGCATCAACGCTTATTGCAATAACATCAAAATATGCGATAATTGCAAGTTATCATCCTATTCCCTGTGATTCAATGCTACATAAGTTGGAGAAAGGCAGAAGCGATTTGCTTGTGAAAACAAATATTCTACGACAAATTATTTCCTAATTTCCAGTTATCTTCCCCTTTAATTATTTCGGCTGTTCATGGAGAAGCTCATTTTGTATCTTGTTGCTACCACTATAGCGAAAGCAATATTTATAAGAATAATTGAATGAAATGATTATAATTTCTCGCACAGTTCAACTTCATTCGATCCACAACTTTCTCTCTAAATTATAGAGTACTATAGTATCATCGAAAGCTTGCAGTTGTAAGTGTTTATATTTAGATGTATTTCAAGTAAATCATTTCCCTGTCGCCTAACGAAGCCATTTAGACTTATGTAATAGACGATTAGTCTCAGAAATATTAAAATAGCATCCAGCTACACATCGGCTACTGCGTTTCTCTTATTTATGTTTTTTTTTTGTTCCGTGTGCTCCATTTTTTTCTATTTTCCGTGACTCTTACCATCTAAGTTTTTTATCCAATGTTATAATGTGTAATGCATTATTTTTCATTAGTTTTACACGACATTTTCATGATTTATGGTTTCTATGTTTTACGATTTTAACCATTCTTCAGTTTTTTAATAAGTTGTATAATGGCACATTGTTTTATAATAGTTTACATTAAAGGACAGTTTGCAGTCACCAGATTTTCGTTATTTATGTTCTTTTTGTATTATGTATTTCTTCCATTTCTCATGGTTGTTCGCAATGTTCAACCTTTCTGTTAAGTTTTATAATTTCCAACATTTTTGTCATTCTAATACATTTTACATTAAAGGGGATTTTCCAGTCATCAGACATTTTCGTTATTTACGTTACTTTCTCTGTTTGAACAAATGATGACTACGTCTAAAAATGAAACCAGCAAAAAACTGACCCTGTTTTTGTGTCTCCCAACTTATCTTTAATATCGACGTGTTCGACCTTTCGATAACATTAACCTAAGATGATAACCACGTGTCCAAGACCTCCGGCAATAATGCCGACGCTAGTTTCGAGGACTCTAATGATTTGTTAATAAATAAAACAATGGTTTACAATAATAAACATAAATAACTCAAATAGATCCTGCAGTTTCGTTAGTACATATACGTATAACAATTCTGGTACTGTTTAAGAGAACTGGTTTAGTCGAAGAAGTTGCTATTAAATCATTTGAAATTATGTGAAGTGAATTGTTTACACACAATGAATATTCAGAAAATGTTTTGTATTTACTAATTTATAATGATTGTACCATATATGATTTTTATAATAATTCTATAATATAACACAATGAAATGATTTCATAATAATTTTTTGTCATTGTATTTTATTATTTATTACATCGTTTTTATATGTCAACGAAAAATGTTAACAATAGGTCTTGAATTCATTTATCGTATACTGTATACTCAATCCAACGAAACCTTTTTCATTTTTTTATTCTACTCACAGGGGGTATGTCTCAAACAATAGCTTAATTCACATAATAGAGATAGAGCAACCAATCTACAATTGCCTATTTAAATGGCTAAGAATAAATGGCAATAAATGTCATTGCAAGTCAATTGAAAAACTTGTAAATTGTTCCTGTTGTAAAGGGATAGAAATTAGTCATCTCGACCATGTCTTGTTTATAATTTATGTTCAAAACAAATAATACCTGATGACACGTCAACGAAGGAAATGAAAGCGGGTTACTCATCGACATGATAATCCTCTGAATGGCGCAACTCACCCTGCCATATTTTTGCGCTAGATATACCGAATGAGTGTTCCAGGCAAAATGCGTTTACGTAAGCGGTAATAAATATGTCACATTCAATGATAGGTACACAGTAAATCAATTTAACACTAATTCTACCGACCTTCAAAAGTGACTAATGTGTATGGTATTATAAATATAACAAGATTAAATTTATTTATATTTTGTGTGATTTTTACTATAACATATACTGGAGTAAAAAAATATATTCAATCAATTCCTATGGAAACACCTTTACAATTTCAATAATTGTCAAATAAAAAATCTAAAACGGGTCGTTTGACCCCTCCTGGTAGGTTTAGCGTTAATATTTTCTACTGTTACTGTGGTCCCCTATGAGAGCAGAATCGCCAGATCAAGACTTATGTCCCCACTCTACCTTCCCCTTCTACGACGCTATTCCCCACGCTTCTTCCACGGCTCGGTCACGTGACGCGTTTCGTCACTGTCGTACATGTGTCACAACGTCACGTGACTAATCTCGTAGTGGCAGAGAGAGGGTAACTTTTTCTCCACAATTCGAGTCAATTCTCCTGATCTGGCGACTCTGTACGAGGGTGAGGTCCATTTTGCTTATAAATGGCAATGTAAACTTGTCAGGTTGCAAATACTTATTTTAAATTGTTCAAAACGTATGAATTTTTCAATCTCTAGCAGTAAAGACGTCAACAACGCAAAATGAAAATTATTAAACAATGATTCGTCTGGAATATAGAATACTTTTACTATACAAAAACTTTGTAAGTTCTTCATCATGTGATAATGATGTCCATTTCGCTTACAAATGAGAAAGTAAACTTGTCAAGTTACTAATAATAATATTTTAAACATTTGAAGAATGGATAAAGTAATTATTAAAAGAATTTTTGATTATTCTTTCGTCAAAATAAATTTGTAAACGCAAACAATTTATTGAAAGTCATGACAATTCTATAATCTTAAATTCTCCACATTTAATCGAAACATTTGACATTAATCAAACTGAGAACAAAGGGTTGCACATACCATAGATTTCATGGTTACATTCTGCGTACTTTTAATATAACCATTAAAATCGCCAAACCTTCCATCATCGTTTGAATGGCATCAGGCAAAAATAAGAACTTAAGTAACTTTGTGCTATCGTATGAACGAAAAGCCCCACACTAATTTCTGAAATGTTCTTTCATCGCCGCATACAAAAAGCACTCGTATCGAAAAACACAGATTTATTATCTCAACAAACACGATAATCAAGCTGTCCTCGTCAGGCTTCCGAACATGCGTATCATGAACGATCTCATTCCAAGACGTACGTTTCGGTTGCGAATCGTGTATTTCAGAGGATGAACCACCCGTGCTTATAATGCCTCTATTGTTGTCTCTGGCCTAAACCTTGGATTTGCAAATAAACACGGCTGAACACATTTATCTTTAACGAATATTCTGAGTTTCCAAAAATGGTAAAACTATGATAAAAGTATTATCGCGAGATGCGCCCGCGTAATCCTCCAGTCTTTACTGAAAACACTAATTTCTTAAGTAAACTTGAGAATTTGAAGGAATTTAAATGGTCTTGATAGTAAATTATAGGAAAAGATAGTAAATTTATCAATTTCAATGAAGATTCATACAAGTTGGCTAAATCGACTAGTGTGAATGACACCTTAATAATTTCGGATATAGAGGAATTTAAATCGTCTTGATGGTGTATTACAAAAACAGTAAATTAGAAAATTTAGATTGTAAATTTGCCAGTTTCAATGAATACTCATATAAGCTGACTACATTCATTGGTGTGAATTAAATTCTCTTATCGTAGTGTTTTAACGTATTCAAAATATTGTTATTATCACTATGTTCTAGAAATATTGTATATATCTTCCCTCATACTATTAAGTTAACTGGTGCGTCGCTACGTAAAAAAAAAATTCGCTTCATAAATTTCTATTGAGTAAGTAAATCTCTTCACGGAATTATCATTTCTGGGGCACTCAGACTCATTAATTATAACGCGCTTTATTTACAATCGATGTCAGTGCGTCGAGATGTTTGTGTCGGATATTCAAACGCGTTTTAACGTTGATGTGAAATTAAAGAAAACCTTTAAAAAAGTTAAAAATAATCTTCAGAAACGAATTTTTTACAATAAAAATAGTGTTGTTGAATTTTGGAATATATTTTTTTTTTGGTACTTCTACATAATATATTTTGATTAACCTTGAAGTGACATTATACTTTATCACTAGACTACTGCGGATCTTTATGCAAAATCAACATTGTCTGCATCGATTGCAAGGAATAGAAATCAACTAAACTGAAATTTCCTCCCTTAATAATATAGATAAGAAATCATATATTGGCATATTCAATTTTCAAAATTTTCCTACAATTTTGAATCTACTCAATTTTCTTATAAATGCATAAAGATCCGCACACACACAGTCTATTCATCATACTCCTATTACATTCTCATTCGTCGTATAAGAATTTCCATATTTCTTACAGTTTTATATGTTAAAGAAACTTTACATTTCATGTGTGAAACATATGTACACACTTTCCATTTTATATAAAAATGTACAATAAACTTATTCAATGTTGTACAAGTTGTTGATTGCACTCGTATATACAGGTTGTCCCAAAAATGTCGGAGAACCTTGAAAGAGGTGGTTCCAGTTATTAACACTAACAAGAAACATGGACCAATCAGAGCGCTGCTACAGTAGACGGATTCCGGCTCGGCGACATGTTCCACTGATCGTCGCGTTGCCGTTGGCCGAGTCAGAATCCGTCCACTGTAGCCGCGCTCTGATTGGATCCGCGATTTGCGTTAATAACTCCTTAACGCTAAACCTACCGAGCCTTAAACAAGATTGATTTTATTTAGAGTTTGTACAGCTCCACTAAATATATCTATACAACCATTTCTTATGAAATTATTTTTGTTATATCAATAATCGTAAAATAAAAAATCTGGAACCGGTCATTTTGACCGAGGATTTAGTGTTAAAAATGTCACTTCGACTGATCTCAGGAACCGCCCCTTCCAAGGAAATCGAACGGTTGTTGGACACCCTGTAGATCCCTAAAACTATGAAATCTAAGTTGATACCAGAAAAAATGTTTCGGTATACATACCATAACTTTTAAATTATTTTTCTATCATGATCATTTTAATAACTGAAATCTTCTGCACTCACGACGAAAATGAGTAAATGAATTGAATAAAAGGATACACAACTATCTAAGAATATCGATGTATTATGTTCTTATGGAAATTACTAAAGAATGACAATGCTATTTGTAGTTCATGACTGCACAGCGGATTTTATGAATCTACATGTGACACAAATGAGTAAGTGTAATTTAAAATGTAAAAACATTTAAAGAATCGACAAATACTGTTATATTATTTTCAAGATTTTCTATTTCACTCAAGTTTGTAGCAATTTAGGTAGACAATTTTTATTTTCCATACATATAGATCCGCTGATAATAACTATAATTCGCCGAAGACATATTGCACGCGTTCCGTGTCTACAGTGAATCGTGAAGCGACGGACTTGTTTTAAGGAATCGCACACAGTACGATTTGCGCAATCCACCACCATCGAAATGATCTTAACCGTGATCGAAAGCATCCGAAACAAGGCGACTATTATATTCTTCAGCCGATTTCAACAGCGGCGTGCTAACATCGCGGTCTACTTTTAACATATTTACGTCTCCGGGCTTCGTTCTCTGAAGTTGATCGTCCCGTTTCAAGAAAACCGAAACGCGCGCGGCATTCTCTGGAAAAAGAGTCATTTCATGAATACGGCAAACCTCGTAGAGATGCATAGGAAGGCAATGAATACGGGGCGATAATAGGTACACATAGCGAGTCTCGTTGTCGGGGAGCGCTGACCGCAGAGATAACGCTTTGACCCGTTACAAGCTTCAAGCACGAAGTGAATGCCAGCACTGTCTCTTCCAAGCCTGGTCACAATCCAAATACGTAGCCCTTTTTCTTACCAATTCACCCTTTACGCGCCATCTACCCTGCTCCTGCGGATTTCGCTCGCTTTACCTCCGCTCCGAGCTCGACGCGTCTCAACTTTTAACTGTTGTGCGAGCAATATTTTTTCTGTTCGGACCAGTCGCAAATCGTTTCTATTTCAGCATGTTTCAATGCTTAAGAAAATGGACTATAATATAATACATTCACCATTATTTGCAATGACTGTTACCGTTTACGGAAGGTAGGGGAGAAGTTCCGGTTTTGAAGAAACATATAAAATGACGTAAAAATAGTATAGATATTCTCATCTTTAACGAGTAATTTATTGTTAAATTTATTATCTTTTAAAATTTTCTAACCTTAAAATTAAAATATTGTAATAGGTTTTTTATATTTTTTCATTTATTTGTCGTTGGACGAAGCCATTACATTACATTAAGGCAAGTTATTCTTTAGTAATAAAATTTGCTACTAATTAAAACTTTAATGGAATACGACACTATTATATGTGCAAATAATATTGATTTATTTAGGTTTATCAAGTTTTTTCATTATCAAACTGATTTTAACGGGTTCATCAACGCCGGTGCCGGATTAAGCCAGCGCGGGGCCTGTAGCAAATTTTATCGCGAGGCCCTAGGCTTTGTATCAGGGCCGCTTGTATGAATGACCTTTTTTCTTTTTTAGCAAAAATATCGTTAAGGTTTCGGCGCCTCTCAGATAAAATGCCCGTGTGCAGGGCCCCTTTTTGTATGGAGCGGGGCCCCCAAAAGCGCGGGGCCCGTAGCATTTGCTACTTCTGCTACGGGGCTTAATCCGGCCCTGGCTTCATCAATCGCTATAAATATAAACCCCATCTGACTGAGAAATGAAAATATAATACCAGTTCAATAATGAAAAAACTTTACCATAATTTTTTAAGAGAACGATCGAGTTTTGACGATTACGCTGTCCAACACCAAATTTGATTTCAATATACTGTTGGGTCTTTCTTATAGAGTTTTTTGCGCTGATTCAGTTTTTGAAAAACATGGCTTTGAAAAAAAACATATTTTTCAACTTTAAACAAATATTGTGATGTTATTATAAAAGATATCGAATTGTTCTTTACAGTAAAAAATTCTGTAGACTTTCCCGAATACAGTGATATCCAATATTAATACATTATGATTGTTTAAACAGAAAGGGCGTTTGAATACTTTCGTGGCTCACTGTATGTATTATGCAGAACTATTGTTTCAACGTATACATTGCTATTTTAATCATATAGACACGTAATTATAACTTATGACCAGAATGACTCTTGGATACTCTCCTTAGCGGCTTAAAAATTCTGATTACTTCTTTCAGAATTATCTAAGAATGCATCCGCTCCACAGTCGGAAGACATAAAGAGGCTACAGTCAAATTGGACCTCCGAAATCACAGGATGCCAAGATCGGCCCTACATTTGCGGAGGGGAAACTGCTTGCCGTTCATTCGAGAACAACACGTCCAAGTGTGTCTGTCCACATGATTCGTCCTTGCCGACAAACGATTTGAAATGCAAGCGTAAGACAGGTCAGATTTACAATAGTTTTTCTATTTAATATATAATATGGTATTATTAAATAATTATCTACGTAAATATTAACACTAAACCTGCCACAGTTAAATAACTGAAACGCTATGGACGCTGCCGTTGGGAAATGCTTGAATAAATTTCATTATTCAATCATGTTTTTTTATTTTTAGTTGACATCGTTCCACACCCAATACCCGACATAATACCTCCAGTGGACAACTCTACGAACGGCACGACGGCTTTTCCCGAGGCTGGACAGGTGTGTAACAAAATTATACCACAAATACTAGATATGAAATAATCAATACCCAAAGTGTTTCTAAACTGTATATAAATCTAAAATGGCTAAAACATATTTATGTACATACTACATACAATATAATCTGAGCATACTCAATTAATAGGTAGAGCGTGCGAAACAAAGGGTACCTGAAATAATAGGAATCGCTATAGCGTTCATCGCGGTTTTAGTAATTCTGTTGAGTATAGTGTATTGTGTTAAGAAGCGAAGCTATAACTTGAAATCACAAAGGAACTCCCTAGACGTACGTATATACAATTTCTTATTATTTATATTGTTTATAATCATTGTTAGTAAAATTGTAAAATCGAAGTTGAATGAAATAACCAAAAGAAATTGCAAAGATGTTTTTGATTATTTAACATCAATATGCGTATTCTTCAGGGGACGCCGATGAATTTGAAGAAGGGGTTGCTGTTACCAAATAAGTACACGCCTAATCCACAGTATTTCAGTTGCGCATCGCCGGAGGTGCCAATTCTGCAACGCGAATCTCTCATGTTTGTACAGGACATTGGCGAAGGATGCTTTGGAAAAGTGTACAAAGGTAAAAAATAAATTCCATTTGCTCTAACCAATTATTATTAAAAACGAGTGCTTTTATGTGTAACGGTAAAAAGCATTTCCTGATTAATTAAATAAAATCAAAAATAAGACTGTATTAATTTTTTTACTGTTATAAAAAGCTGTAAATATAATATAAAAGCATTTCTCGATTTTATTTAATTAATTAAATAAAATCAAAAATATCAAACACAGTTTGTTTATAGTTAAAGTACAGTTTATATATATATATATATATATATGATATTTTTTATTTTATTTAATTAATCAGGAAATGCTTTTATATTATATATACAGTTCTTTATAACAGTAAAAAAATTAATACAGTCTTACTCAACTTAAGACATATGCTCTTAATTTCTGTTAATCATTAACATTTTTTTATTTTACATTCAGTCACACAGAAATGCTTTTGTTTTATAGGAGATTTATGTACTGGAGACTCGAAAGAAATAGTCGCCGTAAAGGTCCTAAAGGATTCCGCTTCTCGTGAAGTTGAAGACGACTTTATGCGGGAAGTCGATATCATGTCTACCTTTAGACACAGAAATATTTTGTCATTGAAGGGAGTGGTGCTCCGTGACTCTAACAATAGTCCATGGATGGTGTTCGAATATATGCCATATGGGGATCTCGCTGAAGTATTGCGATCGAATTCCCATTCGTTTAGGTCGTCGAAACCCGGATTGCAACCTTTGACCCAGGTAAATCTCTTTTAAATCTTGTTTGCCTTTGATCTTGCCTATCTCTGTGTACTTGTGTGTTCCTGACACACTTGAGGAAGCAGTGGACATTGCATATGTATGTCAGTTTAATCAGTCTTTAAAAGAATAGAAATTGTCATCTTATTTGCTACTCGTATATTAAAATTGAACATTGTAGGTATAAAGTAATACGTCATACAAGTGACAAGAGTAGAATGTTCAGAACGTTTCGATATCGGCAATTCTATTTGTGTATTCCAGGAGTCCCTACATTGGATTACAATTCAAATCGCAGCTGGCATGACGTATTTATCCGGTCAAAGATTCGTCCATCGGGACTTGGCTTGCAGGAATTGTCTCGTTGGTGCCGACATGATCGTCAAAATTGCAGATTTCGGCATGTCGCGAGATGTATACACTTGCGATTATTACAAGGTAAATTGAACAATATGTTAGCACACCTTTACGACTCAATTCTTACATTTCAATTCAATTTACATTTACATTTCAACCTTTACATTTCAATTTATGCAACTAAAATATTGTATTAAACGCGATATCATTAGACGATTGTCGAGGTAATATCCCATAACTTTCAACAAGCATGGCGTTTCCATGTTGGCCCTCACCCTGTGATTGATTTCTTCAGATAGGAGGATCTCGACTTTTACCAGTCCGTTGGATGTCGCCAGAAAGCGTGATGTACGGGCGTTTCACTTTGGAGAGTGATGTGTGGAGCTTCGGAGTCGTTTTATGGGAAGTTTATTCGTTCGGTAAACAGCCGTACTATGGGCACAACAACGAAGAAGTAAGTGGGAACATCATTGTTGAGTGATGCATCATTTATTTTTATGTAACGATCATGACTAACCCCTTAATCTGGTGACTCTGGCCCAGCCCTGATCTACGGTACCGTCGAATAGAAAATTTCTGAATGCAAATTCACGCTTTCCGAAACTGTGTTTTAGGTAGTAAGGCTAATATTTCAAGGTATAATGCTCATTCCACCGGAAGGGTGTCCGTCATTCGTCTGTCAGTTGATGCGGGATTGTTGGAAAACAGATCCAAAAGACAGGACCAAGTTCGCGGAGATATTAGAGAAGCTCGAAAAAGTTCAAGGTAAATCCATCCAGCAAGGCAGCTTGCCAAGGCCACCGCAAGGACCAGTAACCATTCGAACGCCGGACGTTTTGGATCCGGATGGTTACTTGTTGCCGGCGCCAGCAAAACCGCACGAATATTTACAAGCCCTGCCGATCTTATCCGATTAATACACTTATCGTTCACTCGAGCAATAATTGAGCCGTTCACCGGTCGAATCGAGTAACCGCCGAGTTTTTTACAGTTTATTACCAAAGGGCTTTGTCAGTACCACGTGAACAATTATAAATAATTTGAAAACGAATGTATTCTATTTTATGTATTTTCTCTATTTCTTATTTTGCGAAGTTAATCGATTCGACCAACGAACAGCTCAATTATTCGTTGCTACCTTCGACAGGAATCAAGGTGACCAAACTACGAAGCGCATTATCGTTTTTCTCTCTCTCTCTCCTGTGACTTTTAATAAGACTTAATATTATTGGGGAGTAATATTAAATTATTATGTCTTTATGAATGTATCCCTGAATTTCTGTCGAACGAGGGATGACGATATTTCTCGTTCTAATGTTTGTTGTTAAGCTTTCTTTGTAGACAAAACGATCAGTAATGGTGCAAGATGCGGACAACTAGTATGTAGAATAACGCATACTGCGTTCATTTATACTTTATTATTGCAGGATATGCGTACTTTTAATGTCAAATAATAAAATAAAGTTTCTCCGTACGCCATTTTGTATTGGTTTTATACGGTATCGGTTTTGTCGATAACAATTTCGAATGAGATTAATATTTGTTGAATTATGTTATACACACTTCTCCCCAATCAGTGCGAACGCGGAAATATAATGACGTAACAGTAAGATATTAAAAAATCACGTATGATATCAGGGAAGTTGTTAAAGTTCGATGCGACGAACTTTCATTGTCCAGGAAATAGTATTAATACTTTATGTTTGTTAAGGATGTGTAACATATATCGAGTAATTTATTATTAATTAGAGAATAATTATATTTTCGAATAGCAATTTGTACATATATACAAACTATTTTGAATAATATACTCTACAGATATCGGATTTTTTAGTACATAAACCATTGTATTAAATCATGTGTTTTAATTGTATACTGTGAAGCGCATATACATGTATCATTAAATATTTCATGTTTCTTTTAAATATTCTTTGATCAATTAAGTCAATTAATATCTCCCAACATTTCGAGGAGAAATTAAAATAACCTTTTCTTTTATTCAACATCGATCAATATTTTCCAGCAACATTTCACGTAAAATAACAGTTCAATTGTTAGACAATTTAACTCTTGTATTTCTTAATTTTAACCTCCGACCCAGAGTAACAAACACTCCATCTAAATTCCAATTTTCGCGCAACAAGAATTATTTGAACCCTAACTTTTCCATTCTCGAAAAATTGTGGCCATTTAAAGAGCAATAATTTCGTAAAAAAAATAGGACAACAATAAACTTGGACTCATTTTAAAGCTTGAATCCTCTATTTAAAGAAAATCCCATTTTTAAAAAAAAACAGGGCGTTCAGATTTGTGTAACTTAATGAAAGTATAATAAAACCATATACAAAGTTCCAGACTGATTAATTTAATAGACATCTAAATAAAAAGTAATAAAAATTCGATATTTTTTTACAAACAAAAAGAAAAGTAGTTCCCCTTTAACGCGCGAAGAAGAATGAGGTTTTTTCGCGTTTCGGCGGTTCCAGAACAAGAGATATTGTTGCCGTGATACGATGGTTCTTTGTTTGCAAATGATACGCGATCGGGTTCGAGAAAACAAAGGGAATCGTCGCGTTTTCGTTCGGAGCGGCGTTCGATTAGGCGTGATTGAAGAGACGCGTCCGCGAATTCAAGAGAACATGTACGACGACTGTATGTTCCTGTCGTTGCGATTCCCGCAGAAGCTTTGGCGGATCGTGAACGAGTGCGAGACCGGCGCGATCCGATGGAGCTTCAACGGCAACACGATCCTCCTCGATTACAAGAAGTTCCAGGAGCAGTACCTCGACGCATGCAATTCCATCTTCAAAACGAAGAACATCACCAGCTTCATCAGGCAGCTGAACCTGTACGGCTTCCGGAAGGTGACCTCGCATAATCGGGACCCGATCTGCAACGCGTACAACCCCGACGTCCATGAATTCCTGCACGAGAACTTCCGCGTCAGCAGACCGGATCTACTGTCCAGAGTGTACCGGAAGACCCCCGGAAAATTGAAGCACCGTCAACGATCTACCTTGAAGACCAGCCCAGAACCGGAACGGGCCAGCCAAGACTTTGATCACGAGTCGCGTCTGCAGATATGCCGGGTAATTTATATATAAATATGCGTATTTAGAACCCGCCTTCATTTTTTCTATCCGAAGTGAACTGAAAGGTATGAATTTACAGAACGAGTGAAAGAACGAATTACGGTGAACCACAATAAATATTCGGACATTTTTAAAATGACGATAACCTTTTTAATAGATCATACCACCTCCATATTTTTTGGGAAGTTAGAGCACTTAGTTTACTGCAAGACATAAAAAACATATTTTTAAAAATTACAATTGATTGAAATTACAAGGAAAATAGTAGAAGTTTTTCTTTACAAACTTTGTTATGGGGGCCTATATTGAAAATTTAAAATATACATTTTGTAGACCTGTGTTAATTATACATATTCTGAAAATTTCATCAAAATCGGTCAACCTAACGTTTAAAGATGGTGAAAATTGCAGTTTTTCATCTTTCACTGCTTGTAGTTATTTTCCGCATCTACCGATTTTGATGAAATATTCTGAATATGTATAATCGACACAGATCTACAAAACGTGCTTTTTAAACTTTTATTATTTTCTTTGTAATTCCGACCAACTGCAATTTTTTTTAAATTTCTTTTTCACGTCACGTAGTAAATTAATTGTTCTAACTTCTCAAAAAATCAACGTCGTATTATCTGATATTTAAAAAGTTATCGTACTTTTGAAAGTGTCCGAATATTACTACTGTGGTTCACTGTATGTAGACTCATGGCGAATGAGCTATAGGTATGGGGAAACATCGGCAACACATTTTATGTTCTATTTGAATCGTAATATTTCTATTGAATAATTTCTGTTTTAGTTTATCTATTTGATATCTTAATAAAACGAACAATTATACGTTTATTATTGTTTACAATGTCTGTTGCCGTCTGCGTTGTTGTACGCCTCGTACGTTGGTCAGTTGGCGCTAACAAAAGCCCTGGAGCAAATAACGCGAGAATATCAACGGACTCACTATCATTCAACAAGAAGTAGAGATTCTTTAAACAGTCCGACGAATTCCCCCGAAAAAGGTAACATACTTTATAATGCAAAGTATAGTAGAAAGATACTCGATGACTCGTTGACAATAAAAATTTCATTGAAATCAGTTGAAAAGTAATTCACCGTTTGTTGTCCTCGCTCTAACAAATAAAGATCGAGCATGTAGTTCGCTTCAATCACTTCACTCTGTCTGTACGAAAAAGATTACACTCTTATTTTCAATATTTTCTGAACCTAAAGCTTATCCGAAAATAGGGGATTGCTCGTTATAAACATCTTTCGTTAATCTAACGAAAATTTTACTTTTCTTGCTTTTACACATTTTTTTATGAAACACAAAACAGTTTGTTATACGTAATTTTTATTTATATCAACCTCACTGTAGTAGGAAATTAATTTAATTGATTGTTGAAAGTCAGTACAAAACAACCCCACTTCAATTGACTACCAAAAATTATTATATTCTTTATTTCTAACATTATGCTGTCAGTCAAGAAGTCATAATCCTGAGATAATGACCTTGAACAATCAATAGAACAGATTCAAAGAAAAAATGTTAAACTGCAAGATTATAATAGCTAATATATCCTTTGAAAATTAATGCAAAATGCGATAATTTTAGTATGTGGCTTTAACTTATATCCCACCGAAGATGATGAGGTTGAAGTAGAATGGATTGCAAGAAATCCAGTATCAATTGCCTCAAAACGGAATGATGAAAATGGACATACAACTTATACCTGGTGTGTATACGAAGTAAATGAACCCCATGAAGAAGAATAATTATAAAACGCGTATTTTAAATAAGCACTTATATTCAGTATCTACATTAATAACGTTAAACTATCCGCAGAGTAATATTTTATTATTTACATGGACTGTGACCATTAATTTATCTATAAAATTTGTAATTAGAAAACATTACTTCAGTATAGAAAGCATTTGTTATATTAAATGTACATTATGTAAATGTTATTTGTTGATAAGAAAATTTATTTGTAAATATAGAAGTTATGTTCGTATCATGGATCCCTGCTTGTAGCTGGTTGATCAGACATACTACGTTTATTTTGTTCTACTTTGTGCCTGGCTAAAAAGTTTTTAAACGACTCTACTTCTTTCGTCTCTTCTTCATCCTCTTCAACGTGGAACGGATTTTCTGTCCCTTCCTCGTCCTCGCTTGATTCATTTCCTGCATGTTTTAAATATATATCTGAAATTTCTCTTCCACTACTAATTGTTGTTACAAATGGTACAGTTTCCCCTTCAACATTTTGTGCTGCTTGCTCTAATTTTTCCTTTTCCACCTTAGATCTCTCAGCATCTCGTTTAATTTTCACTCGTTCCCAGTTCACTTTATAATCCCTTGGGAAAGAACATTTTTTTTATAAATCTTATGTCCTTTTATGTGTACATGTGTACAATATTATAGTAATTTACCGTTCGTACTCCTCTACAGCATCTTTAACAAGTTCTAAAAATTTAGTGATACCAGCACCTGTAGTAGCCGAAACACCACAACTTCGCAAATGATTATAAAATTCATCAAGTGTTAGTGCCATACTACGTGTCAAATTACTAATATAGCTTGTTTCTGAATCCAAAGCATCTTGGAATGCTTCAAAGTCATGCATCCAGTCTACTGCATAAGTGTGTTCCACAATGTCAATCTTAAAATATATGATATGATGTAATACATAGGATTTAGTATATTAACTGTTTCTATATACTATACTTACCTTATTCATAGCGACAATAAATGGCAATTTAGTTTTATACAGTATAGAACACGCATACAGCATGTTAGACATGAACGTCACAGGATTAACACTTCTCACAGTATCTAGTACATATACCACAATTGTTGGAAACTGAGATGCTAAGGCTTCTGTTATAATTGTACCACTCGCAGACCATGTAAATACTTCTATTTGTCCTGGAGTATCCAAAATTATGTACTCGTGTTCTTTACTTGCTTTTTCAATAAGGTTTATCACTTGATCAAATTTTGTGGAAAATAAATTTAAAGCGGTAACAATGCCACCGTTCGGGCCTAAACTATACTGTTTCATCACTTCTTTGTAATTAACGGTATCTCTTATATCTACAATAACACGTACTTGATAAAACTCCATTTACACATAAAGATGAAATGAAATTCAATTTATTCATAGTTTGAATACCTATATTTGCAGGATAAGGAACTTCTTTACACGCTGGATCTAAATTTATAACATATGGTTTCCCTACATTGTATAATATAGAAACAAGTCGTTGAACAAACGTAGTTTTTCCAGATCCAGCCATCCCAAGAACAATGATACATGTTGGCTTTTTCTCTTTGGTAACTACTTTTTCGCTTGTAGAATTACTTAAGGAAGTATTACTGTTTTCAGAAACTTTAGAATTATCCATCGATTCAGATATCTAAAAATCTGAAAATAAATTATAGACCACCATGAGGATAGATGACAAATGATATTTTTTACTGCCCCATTTATAAAATTTATGCATATATTAGAATATATATGCTAAGACATTGTTTATTATTATTATAATGTAATATGTAAAATAAAATGGAAATAAATTATATAGAAAGTACACAATATAGAATATACAGGGTGTTTGCGAAATCATGGTACAACCAGCAAGGCAATTCCTCACATAAAATCTAGTCGAAAATAAGGAATATAGTTCATTTTCAAGAAAAGGAATATGCATAAGGAATATACTTCATTTTCAAGAAAATCGAGTTTGAAAATTTGTTAGGTACGCGTAGCAAAAAAGTCGTTTTCAACATTTGTCAATTACTAGAATAAATCAATTATTGAAATTTATGGCTAATTATTACTTAAAGTCATAACTAGACTGCCGATCTTTATGCAAAATAAAAATGCTTTGCATTGATTGTGAGAAGTAGAAATTAGAAATAACAGAAAAATTGATTTTATCCTTTAACGACTTTGTTACATTGAAAGCAACATTACAACATTCTTGATTTTTTAAAATCTTTTATTGTTTTATATTTCGCATAACCAATTTCTTCATAAATGCATAAAGATCTGCAGTCTAGTCATAACATATCCTAAATGATACTATTCACGAACAAAGCAGACTCTATTTATCTATGTACATAAGTACACGCGTACCTAACGAATTTTCAAACTCGATTTTCTCAAAAATGAAACCCCGTATGAAAAAACTATATTCCTTATTTTCGACTAAATTTTATATGAGGAATCATCTCCTTGCCGGTTGTACCACGATTTCGCAAACACCCTGTATGTATGTTGAACCATAGTACATATACAAAATACTGAATTACACAATATTGCATAAATTATGTTTTTACAATTTCGTAGTAAAACAAATAAAAATATTAGGACTGCTTTAAAATTTGTTTGGTATCGAATTAACACATACAGAGAATAGTGAAAGAATCTATTTAGTATAAAAATAATAATTTTGATTGATATACCTGAGAAAAACGTTACAGAGTACAACTACAATTTCTTGTAGAATTGATACATGCAATTTAATGTATCTTGATGAACTTGATGAAGTAACTTTGTCCAACAAAATATAAACACTACGATGTAAATATATAAGTATTTACACTTTACACTGTACACAATTCAGCAAACATGAATGCTTATTTACATAACCTCACTTTTCATACTCCCGCAATTCCCGGCCCGGCTGTGGTAACTGGTATTAGCAGATAGGAATATTCCTATATCCATGGGTAACAGTGAGGAAAAGATAGTGGTAAAATGAGACATCTCAAGATAATTCTTAAGATAATTTCAAAATGGTTGATACGGCAGAATGTGATCGATTTATATATATATATGTAAAAAACATTCTGTAACCTGCATAATATGCGAAAGAATCAAATATAGATTCTTAAAATAGTTAATACATAATAGGATTATTATCTGAATCTCATGCATATATTTAATTGTAATATAAACATTTGTATTTCAAATATACTTTATATATTGATTATTTCATGATAAAATGCCAAATTCTTTGAAATTATCCTGTCCATTCTTTCCGTGTACTATGTACATATATAGCATATACATTTTTGGAAAATATGACGTCACAAATTACTTTATCTTTTCGTCAAGGAAAAGTAATCGCGTCATTCGCGATTCGCATTGGTTGGTAGTTGGTAGTGGTAGTGAGCAGTGCAGTAGTGAGTGTTGTGATTGTGATTTGTGATGCGCGCTTGACGTTTGTAATTTGTCTGTATTACATTCTTCTGATGATGTATTAAAATTCTGTTGCAATGTCGAAAGCTAAAATCTCCGCAGAATGGAGGAAGCGCGTAAAGTCCGAATATATGCGTTTACGGCAAATGAAACGCTACAAACGGGCAGATGAAGTAAAGATAGCTTGGAATCAAAATCGTAAGGTTATGTCGGGTAAGTATGCTCCCCAAAATTATATTTCATCCGACATTATTTGCGAAATACGAGAGAATAGACTAATTCTCTCGTAAATAATATGTATTACAAAGATTAAAAATTAGTAAAGGTTAGATGCTTCCAAAAGTTCGGTGAATTGCAAACAAATGGAAGTTGTTGCAAGTTGACAGATTGGCTTTGTTTACAAAATTTGGTAAATTTTGATTGAAATAAATATGTATAATTTTTCACCACTGATTAAATAAATATGCAAACAAATTTATAATTTTATTCAATTCTGTTTAAAATAAAAACAGACATAAATAATAAGACTACGAGTCAATCGATATACATTTAATGATCAAATCGTACAATTAGAATTGTCAACAGTGGAAGAAAAACGATGGACCGATGGAAAAGCAATGTGGTTAGCGATGCAAGACGTTCCTCCATATGTGTCCTGCATGAAGAAGGCAGAAGTTAGTAGTTCCGACGGTGATGTGCAAACATGTCCTGTTAAAATTATCAATGCTGTAACTCCCATACCAACCATGTATACTTGGGCGCCTATACAACAGAACTTTATGGTAGAAGATGAGACAGTTTTACATAACATACCATACATGGGAGATGAAATTTTAGATCAAGATGGCACTTTTATCGAAGAATTAATAAAAAATTATGATGGAAAGGTATATGATCAGAGTCTTCTATATTACGTACACTACCATCCATAAGTATTTGACCACTTGGCGGAATCGAATCTAAAAGTTTATATCAATGTTATAACTTAAATTACTTTGAAGTAGAATGAATATGCATTATAATGCATTACATTTTGTTCAACTTTTCTTATTATCGTTTTCTTCACAGTAATTGATGTTGAATATTATCGGTATTATTAATTATTACTTTTATATGATTGTATAAAAGAAATGCTGTGGCAAAAGTTACATTGGGATGTCTTATTTTAAATACATTTTATATATTTTCGATAAACTGGAGGTGGTCAAATACTTATGGACGGTAGTGTAGTTCTTTTATATTTTAATAAATGAAAGTATAAAACATAAATATATTACTACAGGTTCATGGAGACAGAGAATCTGGTTTCATGGATGATTCCACATTCGTAGACTTGGTAAATGCATTGGCACAATATGAAAAAGAGGATAAAGAGAGAGAAAAATCGAAAAAAGGAAAGGACACGGAAGATGATAAAGAGAGAAAGGATGGTGGTAATATTAAAACCGAGGTCAAGTCTGATAAATTAGAAGATGTTAAAGCAGAAGGGAATCCGTTTCCGTCGATGCACATTTTCAATGTGAGCAGAACAACTGAGTGGAACTAACGGACTGTTAGTTTAATCTAGAACCAAGCTTTCATTCTTTTATTAATTTCAGGCAATATCTAGTATGTTTCCTGACAAAGGACGACCAGAAGAATTAAAGGAAAAGTACATAGAGTTAACAGAAAGATCAGATCCAAATGTTCTACCACCAGAGTGTACTCCTAATATTGACGGTGTGAATGCAAAGAGTGTACCTCGGGAACAAACAATGCATTCTTTTCACACTTTGTTTTGTAGGAGGTGTTTCAAATACGACTGTTTTCTTCATCGTGAGTAAAATAATGATGATAAATCGTTTCAATTCGTTTCAGATTTAGTAGTTTAATTTACGTGCAAGAATCGTTTCAAGATGCAGCGTCACAGCGATACATGTAGACTTCGAATATAAAATCAAGCATTTATTTGTTACAATAATTTATGATTCTTGATTTATCATAGCAGCCAGGGGAGTTTCGCCGCAAGGTAAAGAACAGTTCATACAAGAGACCATGTTTGAACGATTGCTTCTTTTTTTTTTTGTGTCATTTAGCACGATGACATCATCAGGGATTCATCTGCAATTGTGTCAGTTCGTCGCTCATTGTCGTGCCTACAAAGTTCTTCTGATCGCGCAGTGTTCATTGTGAAATATTACTCGATTAAACTTGTGTTGTGTTACTTTCAGGTCTTCAAGTCTGTCATCCAGGACCAAATCTGCAGAAACGAAAAGGGCCCGACCTGAAACCATTCTCTGAACCGTGCGGAACAGAATGTTATATGCATTTGGTAAAAATCGAAGGAATAATATGCTCGATTGAAACATTTGCCTGTAAATAATTCTTCTTTCCTTCACTAGGAGGGGATGAAAGAGAAACTCGCGGCTCAAGCGGCTGACATCAAGGATGAGGAAAGCGATGAAAAACGCGGAGCTCCTAGAAAAGTACGGAAACAAGCGAGTGTTGATTCAGGAAACGAAGCGAGTAGCGAAGACAGCAACGATAGCAATAAATATAGTCAAGGTGGCGGTTGCCAAGGTAAGATTGTATCCAACACACATTTTGTATTCCAAGATTGCTCCAATAGTCAATAAATGTTTCTTACTCAACGAAAATAAAAAGTCTGAAATGAAATCTGACTATGTCACGTGATAGAGCATGTACAGTTTTTAAGTTGCAATGTAAACAGTCTTAACGTTGAAAATTTGAAATTGTTGTAGTTGTGTGTACGTGCAAGATACAATTAACGTTATTTATGTCATATTAGATTTCAAACAGAACGTAAATAAAGAAACGAAGCCGGAGGAGTCAGTGGAGGATCAGGCTCAACCGGAGAATCAGGTGCCGTTTACGCTTCTTGGCCTTAATAAACGTGTCAAAACGGAAAACGAGCTATCGTGGACCGGTTCAGAACAGAGTTTGTTCCGGGCTCTTCACAAAGCATTTCCTGGTAATCCGTGCGCATTAGCGCAGATAATGTTGACGAAAACTTGTCAAGAAGTGTATAGATTCGCGCAGAAAGAAGCCTCGGACATTCCAGCTATCGAGAACTTGAAAGACTTTACACCTCCACGAAAGAAGAAGAAGAAGCATCGACTTTGGTCAATGCACTGCAGAAAAATACAGCTGAAGAAGGACTCAGGTAACGCTGAACTTACAGAAATTATAATAAATAATTATTTCACTTAGCTTGGATCTTATTTAATAACGTGTACATGTCTTTCTCTTAAAAGGTGCTAATCACGTGCATAATTTCGCACCATGCGATCATCCTGGAAGGCAATGCGACAATTCCTGTCCGTGTATACAGGCTCAGAACTTTTGTGAAAAGTTTTGTCAGTGTAGCAGCGAATGCCAAAACCGGTTTCCAGGATGCAGGTGCAAAGCTCAGTGTAACACAAAGCAATGCCCTTGTTATCTAGCTGTAAGGGAATGCGATCCAGACCTTTGTCAAACTTGCGGCGCGGATCAATTTCATATTACGAAGATATCGTGCAAGAATGTCAGCGTTCAACGCGGTCTTCGTACGTGCCAAATATTTTTAGTCGGGCATTGATCAGTTTCGTATGCAGTATCATTGAACAGATTTGAATAACGGATAAAATCATTTGCAGATAAGCATCTTTTGATGGCGCCGTCCGATGTTGCGGGTTGGGGAATATTTCTTAAAGAATCTGCAGCCAAAAACGAATTTATTTCTGAATATTGTGGCGAGATTATCAGTCAAGACGAAGCCGACAGAAGGGGAAAAGTGTACGATAAATACATGTGTAGTTTCTTGTTTAATCTAAATAATGGTAAGAGAAACAAATCGTATTTTGTCATCTATTATTCTTAATATATTACTACATATAATAACCTTCGAATCTCCGATTCGTAGATTTTGTTGTGGATGCAACGAGAAAGGGAAACAAAATACGATTCGCCAATCATTCGATAAATCCTAATTGCTACGCGAAAGTGATGATGGTCAACGGTGATCATAGAATAGGTATTTTCGCCAAGAGGGCTATTCAACCTGGCGAGGAACTGTTTTTCGATTACAGGTAAAGCTTGAAGTTGATTAACGTTATTACTAGACTGCGGATTTTTATGCAAAATAAAAATTCTCTGTATTAACTGCAAGAGACAGAAGTTACATAGACATCTACCTCTTTTCTGAGTAACTGTGATCAGATGAAGATGATACAACAGCATTTTTCAATTCTTAAAATGTTTTTTTTCTATTTTGTATTTGATCTTTTCATTTTTATCATAAGCGCATAAAATCCACAGTCTAATTAATAAGTACCATTGTCCTCTCAGTATGTTACATACTGCGATTTTTTACGTTCCCTTACAGATATGGACCAACAGAACAATTGAAGTTCGTCGGTATCGAACGAGAAATGGAGTTTCTGTAATTTCTTATACATGTTAGAATTAATCACAAATCGCTGTAAAAAGATTGTTATTAATTGAAAAAGAAAAAGGAACTGACTAGTTTCCACGATGGGTACCTGACACCACGAATTCATTGGATAAGTTTTGCGTTCCGCGGTATTTAAACTTGAGTTCTAGTTACAAACTGTCTCGACATTTCAGTGATATCGGTCAATAAAATATATTTTAAAATGTGTTCAAAGATTTATTGTTACTTCTATTCCAGAACAAATCGCGAGAAAAATGGTACTGGTAATATCTATGAAAAGTAAAACGAATCGACTTGTTTAAGTAGGTTTGCTTCAGAAATCGCGGTGAATAGGGATCGTAACGCATTTATAGAATGTAGTAATACTAACGAATGAAAGAAAAATAAGCAGGATGACTACTATAGTACGAGTGTATGCCGTCGTATAGTTTGTACGAACAGAGAGGAAGTTACACGGAATGGATTATAGGAAAGCTTTCCGATAAACTTGGCTCGTAATTCGGCCACCAGTTGCAAGTTTCTCAGCCTCAAAAACGGTTGGGATGTACGTTTCCCCTGAACGTAAATCTTTTCGTTAACTAAACTGAAGAGTATCCTAACTAGCTTTTTTCTTTCCGGGAAAAGAAAGGAACTGCGGGCTGTATAGTGGATCGAGTGAACATCGAAGTAAAGGATATCAAGTATCTACCGAGCAGAACCGACGATCGCATAAAAGGATCTAGACACGTGAACTTTTGTAAAAGGTGGTGATTAGATGAGTGACCGCACGCGTAGGATTTGAAATAATACGACTTCGTTTGACTCACGTCTGCGTTTTAAAATCTCATTGAGCCGATTCGTTCGATCTACGCGCGTAGGAGTATACGCGGTTTGAAATAGCGCGTTGTCATAATGTGAAAAGCGGAAAGGTACGATTGATTCGTTCGATCACGAGTAAAAATCGAAGGTGCTAGCTCGAGGAGATGAAGGGAAAGACAGAGGAGGATGTTGCCAGCAGCACGGTGGTAATAGAAGGTAAAAATCGAATAGAGAAAAATAAAGGAACCACGGGAACGTTGATCATCGTTTCGCGGTCAATCGGTTAATCGTGAAATACGCGCCTATTAAACAATTGGAAACGGTGGTAATTGTTGCTAGAATACGTATGCGTTCGAGTTAACGCGCGGCTGAACTTGAACTGGAATTAATGGCAATTAAGGCTGACCTGTACGCAAATACGATGATCTCCTCGTTGGCCGATGCTGCGAACGCGGAATCAAAATTACCCACCGACACGACGTTACAGTCGCCGGCCAGCGGAAATCATATTTATGCATGACTAATTGCGAGCAGCATGCGGTATAGGTGAAAAGGGAAATGAAAATCTGACGGCATAGATCGAAAATAATTCTTGGTGGTGGGCCAACCAACTGAAATTAAGGGACCGCACGGAGAATCGTGGCCGCGGTCGCGGTCGCGGTCGTGTAACACGTTGCCCATTCCCGCTGAGTCTGCTCCCTCGTAAACACCAGCTACTCGTGTCCTTTTTTGGGCGCATTTCAAGTGTTCCTCCCCTTGCCACTTGTTTCGTTTGCATCCGCATGCTTCTAGCACCTCGACTCGGTTGACGTCTGGCTAACGCCGTTTTCTTTTGGTGGCGGTCTTCGTGTTGCAATTAGAGGCGTGCGAGAACCCGAAAATGTCGGGTTCCCGATAGTCGGGACGGGTCCGGTTCATGTATCAGGATTCTCACGAACCCGTTCCGATCCGACATTTTCAGTTCCCGAATCGTTACTCTATGTTTTAAATAATAATGGACTTTCTTGATGCAACATTGATGCAGCGCCGGTAACGATTTTGTTAATGGTACCGTGTCGTTACAAGCGTTCGGACATAATTTATTGGCGAAGAGCTGAACCAAGTCTGTTCTATTTTATGAAAAGACAGGGGATCGTTTTTCTGTTTCGAACGACTCGTTTATCTTTGCAAACAGTTTAACGTCCTACCAACGGCGGTGTCCGAGTTTATTTTTATCCAAAGTTTCAAAATCATCATATGATTATTGAATTTTTAAACGGATAGCTATTCCAGTTTTCGAACAATGTAAAAATCCTTTTTGTATTGGTTGTAGAAAGCAGGAATTATGTAAAACTGTACCTATTTCTTCGTTTGATAATTTGAATGAGGTGAAAATAATGCAATACACATACACACACACACAATATTCCTTAATTCTTCATTTTTCCCATAAATGCATACAATCGGCAGTCTACTAATGTGTATACGAGAAATATCGTGAAAAATATGTTTTAAAAAATTAATAATCGAAATTACGAATGGGCCTGACAAGTTAATTATACAGTTTTACAAGAAGTCCGCCGTCCGAGGGTCAGTGTCATTCAAGAGTTCCTGATTTGAAAGTGGAAACTTTCCTGACAAAGAATGAAACGTGGGATAGAGAGTGTATATACTCTTGCGGGATAGTTTGTCTTTCTTACTAGTTCAGTGTGATTTCTGCAATCGCGTAGTTCATTTGGAACGCATCCTGCTATTAATAAGGGAACGCGATATGGTTGCTGCTTTTGTCATCGCCGCCGACACCGCTGCCGCCATGCTAATGTGCATTGATCGACGCTTCTCTGCGACACTCCCTATTTTTTTAAATGGAATGAGAATTTGTTATCAGAGATAACACATCTAGAGACAAATAAAAATCAATCGAGCGAGCTCCGTTCATCTTATACAGTGGATCCAAAAAGTATTTAACCATAAACTGTCCGATTCTCGAACAATTGGAAAAAATTCGTATATACAGCAATAGACTTAGGCTCATTTTGAAGCTTGAAGCATTATTGAAGCTCTTGCACACCATTATTCATTTTCTCCTAAGATATTGCTGCATGATGTAGCAGATAAGAAACTGAAGACCTATTTCTCCTAAAAAAATACTAGTCGTGCACAGATTTGAAGATTGAAGCTTCCACTTTACAACGACATCTTGAAAATTGATGTACGATGAAATTTGAATTATTAACATCCTTATATATTTTCGCATCTGTTACTTTTCACTCAGTTTTCTATTTACGCAATACCAAAGAACTATTTAAACCTTCTTTTTTCAAAGCAACGAAAGCGAAAGACAGAAAGGAAGGACTAGGTTGTCCTTTATTATGTTTATTACTGCTACAATGTTAAAGCTTTTTTGTCGTCAGTAATTTCTTGAGGGAGCTAGAAAAATATTTATTGTATGTCTTCATTTGCGTTATTGCTTGAATATCGATTACAGAAGGACACAATTTTGTTTGAATTTAAAAAGAAATGAACAAGGCTCACATTCAGTAGATTCTGTCTCAAATCTTCATCGCGAGTCTGATTCGTTACTGTACGGGAAGGGGTTAAACCGCTATAAATCAGCCCCAGTTTTTGTAGACAGAAATACTTTTAAAACAGCAATAACAGTTAAACACGCTATTCTTTCGGTGGTCGATATTGGTTTTTAGAGAAATCGAAGGCGTCTGCTGGGAATGAAATGGATGTCGAGGAATTGGAACAGCTTCGGGACAAGTACGAAGGGAAGTTGACGGCGTCTCTTTATACCGGCACTCTGCTTGTCGCTCTGGTCGGCTCGATTTTAGCCGTGACAGTCGTTTGCGCAGCGAACTATCGGGTAAATCCAGCTCGTTTCAATTGTTCTTAATGTTGTTTCCTTCGTCGATGTGCGAGCAATTCATTTAAACGCGTCCACGATGAGTAAAACCATATAAAGTACGCCTCCGAGCAGTGGTTTCCGACCTGGGAGGCGCGGAATATTGCCAGGGGAGGCGCAAAAATTTTTTAACCCTTAGAATAATTGTTACGTTATTAAATTATTTCATATGAAATAAATTACTAAACTTTTGAGTATTGCATGAGTAAATTGCATCAGTTTAATGTGCATAAAATGAAAAAAATCATATAGAATAGAAATATTCTAGGTCAGAACAAATCTTCGGAAATTTAAGCTTTGTGTTAACCCTGGAACATCGCGCTTATTTTTTGAGACATGCACTTCACTCTCGGGTCTCAGAAACACGAAGTCCTTTCTTCGAAAAAAAGCAGAAAATGTGAATATTTAATGGTTTAGTATCCCACCTCGATGTTTCACCAAAATGCAAACACAGTGCACAGTCCAGTTCCAGGGTTAAAATTGTTCCACGAGTGCAAGGGTTCAATAAAAAATTAATTCGTAGTTTTCAATTTTTTAAAATAATGTTTTTATTATTTAAAACACGTCTACATTATTATATAAATTCGTAGTAGCATAGAGGTTGGAAACCGCTGTCTTAGAGTCAATTTAGACTTTCCATTTTGGATGTACATTCCGGACGATTCATCCACAATTAGAGTTGCCATTAAAACCCCGGAGTTTTCCGTCTGAAACCTGGACACTTTTAACGGGACGGGGAATCCGTATGTCTACAGGGTGTTCCAAAATGGTACAAACGCGGAGGAGGCAATTCACAACACGCAACAATAAAAAATTCGACCTTTGTAAATTTTTAAATGAACAGAATTCCACCGATCCGAAGGTACAAAATCCAGCACCTGTGATAGCCTTTACACATAATTTTGGTACATCCTGTACATACAAGTATCCAAAGTGAAGAATTGTAAATTCGCCTTTATTGAAGAGAGAAGGGGATGAAAGTGATAATGTTACACGATCTGCAATAGATCGTTTTTCCTTAACAGTTTCGATCACCAAAGAAAATCACTTGTTGCGTGATAGAAGAGAATCCTCCACCAGATATAGTTTCTGTTTACAGGATCTATCCGAAGTGACCGTTCCTGCAACCAGCTTAACGATAATGATCTTCACCTCGTTGAGTTTGTTATTGCTGACACAGCTGCCGTCTACGTTAACATCGGCTAGAACTAGATTTCTCATAGGATTTGCGGCCTCTGTGATTCTCGGGATCGGAATTTTGAGCCTTGAAAGTTCTGTACCTCTGTTCATCATGGTCGTCGCGATGATCGCTGTTGTGCCAAGAGGATCTCGGCAGATACCAACTGTCCTCGCGATCATCTTTATCATTGTTCACGTGGGCAGAAGTACTCTATTTTTCGACTATTCGAGCCACTTCAGCCGTGCATCCTACGACGTAAACAAGGTACCTATGTCTCCTCCATTCATCCGTCTTTCTCCTGGTCGGGATAATTTGTTTGTTGCTTGCTCGGTCGTTTAGACGTGCGGGGAGATCGTGTTCCTTATTGCGGCAGTTCTAGCGGGCTCTTACTATAGTATATTAACCGCAAAAGCTCATACCAGAACCTTCTCCGGGACGAAAACGGTGATCGAATCCCGAATCAAGCTGGAATGCGAAAGGGAACAACAAGAACAATTATTGCTCAGCGTTATTCCAGCTTACATCGCAGCTGAGGTAAGCTCTTTCAAAATGCTTTATAGGGCATCGGGTGTTCTCAAATTCTCAAAATTATTCTCTTCGGTCTCCTCGTTGATTCCTTAAGGAGCTGCATCAGTATATTGGTTAGTTAAAATCAGAAAGTCGATTAAAGTATCACTTTAAAAAACAGAACTCTATCCCTCGTATTTCGGAGAACTGTTAAATGGATACTTTTTTTGCCTCTTGATACCATTTGGTATGCGTGTATAAAACAAAAGAAATAATAAAACGCTTTGTTTAATATTTAATTTAAAATTTAAAGGTCGGCTTACTATCGGTTTGCCTTACAACCTATCACACAAATTCTATACGAATTTTGGTAAAGTTATGGACTTTTATCACATTCGCCATTAAGAGTTGGAAATTGTATAAACTCGCCGGTTAATTTGATAAATATTCAATAATTTATCACATTTACCAAGTTTAGTGGTGATTATATATAATAACCGGTAATTATCCATAATCACCAGTTTATTACATTTACCGTAACGTATACACTCATGAAAGACACCCGGTACACTTTGTACTCGATTAACAGACGACGGAATAAAAATATTTAATTGATTGTGAGACAGGTAAAGAGAAGTATCATGTTGAAAATGGCGGACGCGTGTCAAGAAGCGAGCAAGCACCAACAAACCAGATTTCACGAAATGTACGTGCAAAGGCATAACAACGTTAGGTAAGCCGATAATTCTAGCACGTTGAAAGTGTGTAGAATGGAAGGAGCACGTTTCAAGCGCTCTGTGTACACACATTATAATAACAACCGAACGATCTTGTTTCAATTGGCGCGCGAATTAGTATTCTGTACGCGGACATTGTGAATTTCACGCCCCTTTCGGAACAATTGTCTGCTTCGGAACTGGTGCGAACCCTGAACGAACTGTTTGGAAGATTCGATCAAATTGCACAGGTAAAGAAAACAGTGGTTCTGCTTCTGTCTCGACTGCAGGGTCGTCGAGGTTAATCCGGAAAAGTCATTGTACGGAGATAAATTGGTCGAATTCCAGGACAATGTCACTATAGTTTTTTGCCAGTACGTAGACAATGGTATAAAGTAGGCCTGAACAGAGTCTCCCAACTCTACTTTCCCCTTCTAAGACGCTATTCCCCCACGCTTCCGCCCAGGGCCGGATTAAGCCCCGTAGCAGGAGTAGCAAATGCTACGGGCCCCGCTCTTTTGGGGGCCCTGCGCCATACAAACAAGGGCCGATACATGAGCGCCTATAGTTTTCCTAAAAAAAAGCTCATTCATTGTGGTTGCCGCAAAGGTGCGCTACATTTACACACGAGCGGCCCTGATGCAAAGCCTTGGGCCCCGCCATAACATTTGCTACGGGCCCCGCGCTTGCTTAATCCGGCACTGCTTCCGCCACGACCCTTACTAACTGAAACACAGTTTCGGAAAACGCCAGATTAAGACTTGTCTTCCCACTCTACTTTCCACTTTTACGACGCTATCCACCCACTCCTGGCGACGAACATCCTTACGTCACGTAACTAATCCGCTACTGACAGAGAGAGGGTAACTTTTTCCCCTCAATTCAAGCCAATTCCCCTGATCTGGCGACACTGGGCTTGGGCAACTTGCCCTACTCTTGCTTTCTCCCACTGTACTCCTGGATCCTCCCCACCAAACTCCTTTGGACTGTCCGAAGGAACTCCGGATTTATCTCGAAGGCCCTGTATATCTGTATAGGGTAAATGTACCTATTACTGCGGTATTTTTTCCCAATGAGATTCAAATATGTAAAAGTAAATATTTTACCCTGAATAATTCTGTATTCTCGTTGGCGAGGCAAACTAAATTGTCAATCATTTTGATATTTTTATAATGTCAAGATCTGGAGAAATATTTTTTATAAAAGAAGAAACAAGACCATTTTTCTTCTATCCTGATCACCACAGGACTGTTGTTCACACGATTGTACATTCTTTATGTTGCTTTAAATTGAATAGAGGAAAGTTTATTATTATTTAAACACCTACTTCGATACAACGAAAATCAAAAAACAAACATCTCTTGCTTTTTTAATAAAAAAATTAAGCCCTCAGCATTACGTACATTAAAATGAAGTAGGAGCTCATTACTGCGGCACAAAAATCACTAGGAATGTCCCTAATACTGCGGTGTGAATTTCAACTACGATAAGGAACGAGCTTCACTTCAGCCTAACGTTCTAGGTTCGGTATCTACTCGAAACACGTAAGTACGTAGGATTCGATTCTAGATATCGAGTATTATACAAAATAAAACAAGCAAATATGGCAAAACTTAAATCGAAAAGTAATGAAAGAAACAGTATTAACAAAAATGAATAACAAAGTAAAGTGCAGTGCACGAAAAGATCTACTTGTGGAAATGAAAACTTTAAGAAACAAATAAAGAATAGAGATTTTAAGAAATAAAAGGAAAGAAGAATTTTGAGAAAGACAAAGGAGTGTACATTGCACATGCAATTGACAGTGTTCTCAATTTAAAACTGCTCCAAACTAAAGATAATAAATATTACTCAAATATGTGTGTTGAAGAATACATTTAGTGATTTACTCAAGAACTGACTGTACTCAGGATTCATTTAAATTAATGCCTGGATACGTAGTTTGTTTCCGTACGCTTGTATATTTTGAATTCTAATCCGCAGTAATGGGTACGCAGTAATTGGCACGTTGCTCTCGTTCGTCTGCAGTAATACGTACAAAATGGTATCGACATTATTTTTTTATTTCCTTATGTTGTATTAGATCTTGAGGGCCACCAACTGTTTTTTTTTGTATATCTCCCATAAAATGCTTGCGCATATTATTACTTCATGACAAATTAGGAATAATATTGAAACGAAGCACGGTCGAAGCATGATACCGCAGTAATCGGTACGGTTACCCTATCTGTCTAACTCGAGTGATCGAATGAATTACCTTGCACAGCGCGTTTATCGCGCCGACCGGAACTTCCACAGGGACCCGTAAACATTCAGCATGCATTTTTAGGATAATCAATGCATGAGAATCAAGATCCTGGGTGACTGTTACTACTGCGTTTCAGGACTGCCGGTTTCGCGGCCGAATCACGCGTACAACTGCGTGAACATGGGACTTGAAATGATAGAGGCGATCAGGTGAGAGAGACTCAACGGAACGAGCTCCGTGTTAGTTGGTTTTACACTTTCCGTGTTCCACGAATATGTTTACACGTTAGGTTTATACGGGAGGCGACGGGGTTCCAAGTGGACATGAGAATCGGCATACACACCGGAAACGTTTTATGCGGTGTGCTCGGTCTACGTAAATGGCAGTTCGATGTTTGGAGCGACGACGTTACACTGGCGAATCGCATGGAGAGCGGCGGTTTACCCGGGTATAATTAGAATTCTATATTTCCAGCAAAACGTACCGTCATCGTATCGTTATCGCTCCCCAAGCTTCTCTAACGGTTCCTCGCGTTTCTTTTACCGCAGGCGGGTACATATAACCAAAGCCACCCTATTACAACTTGGTAACCGCTTCGAGGTCGAACCCGGCGACGGAGGGTCGCGGGAAAGTTATCTTGCTAGCCACAACATCGAAACTTTCTTGATAATCCCGCCGAAGGTGAGGCGATCATTTTACCTTGTATCATGCCGTATAGTAAAAGTTTTCGACTCCGAATTTAGTCGAAAATTCTGAGGTCTAAACTTTATAAATTAAACAGTAGGAGGAGTTCGCCAAGCATCCGACACATAGGGTAGGTTCTTCCTTTCAAGGGTGGTCTACAATTTCAAAATTACGAGTAAACAAATGTTTTGAACAAATTAATCAATGGTTTACAAATTGCACCTTTTGTAAATGACACTACGTAGATTTGACTGTGTAATTTTGTAGACGATTTCAAGGCGAATTGAATGAATTGAGTTGACCTTGAACTAAGAAACTTCCTTAACACTAAACCTACCGACCATGAAAAGTGACTGATGTGTACAGTATTATAAAAGTAACAAGATTAAATTTATTTATATTTTGTGCGATTTTTACTATAATATACAGCGTGAGTCACCTAACGTTGCCACCTCAAATATTTTTGTTGTTTTTAAAGGTACGTCATATGTCTGAAGGACAAAGTCGAATGGTTCAGTGGTGGTTCAAAACATTCCATAGCATTGAAGGACCTTGGCATGTTTACTTCAAGTCTCACTGGTGATAAACGTATTCTGCTTGCATATTTTAGCTTTATACGTTTCTTCTGTCCGTGACCTTGAATGACCTTGAATAATTATACTCACAGAATTCCTAATGAAAGGGACTATCATTGTAGGTGTTTAAAAAAGGATGCTTCCATTTTAAAAAAAAATGAAGGTGACCTTGATATCTCTAAAAAAAATGGTATAAAAACAAAAATTTTTTTGGTATCGTATGAACCCCATTTTACCATTCAACTTTGTCCTTCAAACATTTGACGTATCTTTAAAAGCAACAAAGATATTTGAGCTGGCAACGTTAGGTGACTCACCCTGTACACTGGAGTCAAAAAATATATTCAATAAATTCCCATGAAAAACACCTGTATAATTTTAATAATTGCCAAATAAAAAATCTAAAATGGGTCATTTGACCCCTCGTGGTAGGTTTAGTGCTGACAAAACTCCCTATGTTTCAATGCTGTCCGATCTCCCCTAATCGGTAACAAATAAGACGTCGATGAAGAATGCGAAATTCGCGCAATGATTTTTTCGTTTCTGTTAGAAAAGCAGTGGAGAGAATTGCATGGGTGGTAACAATGCGGGAGAACAAGGGAGCAGCCTTACTGCAAGGATACCGTCCAGGTAAATCTTGTGTACTGTATAAGAGATGGAGAAAAATTGTATACAGGGTGTCCCGGTATTGGTGGTATAACCATGGAGAGGGTGTTTCAACATGGGAAAATAAGTCGATACAATATGGAATGAGTTTGTTTCATTTTATTCTTGGTATTCGAGAAAATTAAGTCTGACCGCGTCGTAAGTTCGACGCGTCTGTTCATGACCTACTGATTCTACTTCCTGCAAATACAGGGTGGACATTATAAAGCGTTACGGACGAATATCTCCAAAAATATTGATCATACGCAAAAATGTTTCAGATGAAAGTTGTTCAGTACCGAGGGGGACATCATGTGGTGGGATTTTTATTTTTCCCGATGGACACTCCAAGGTGAGGAGAAGGTCACCTTGATTTTTTGAAATGGAAACACCTACTTTTTGTATCATGAATCGATAGACTACCGGATTCTGAGTAAAAATGTATTGACCTCTATATGTCCTAAATCTAATAGTTAATGAGATATTATCGAAACAATTTTCATTCTTCTTTGAATAATATCTCGTTAACTATTAGGTTTAGGACTTATGAAGAACAACACTTTTATACTCAGAATTTGATACTCTATCGATCTATGGTATAAAAAATAGGACATTCCATTTAAAAAAAGGAAGTTGACCTTCACCTCACCTTGGAGTGTCCACCGGTAAAAATAAACACCTCACCACATGATGTCCCCCTCGGTACTGAATAGCTTCTATCTGAAACATTTTTGCGTATAATTAATATTTTTGGAGATATTTGTCTGTAACGCTTTATAATGTTCACCCTGTATAATACTAGACTAGAGCACGCGAACCCGACGGATTTTCAAACTGATTTTTCTCGTAAATGAAGTGTCGAATAAATATTTATATTATTATTTATATGTACGATGAGTTTTCGTAATTACACTTAATTTGTTCTATCGAATATTTTTTCTCAAAGATTTATATTGAAAATATATAGAGTTTTAGAAATGATACGTTCCATCCAGCAAGAAATAATTCTTGCTAGAATTTGCTAGTATTAGCGGCCGTAAAGGAGGTAATATCTCGTACCGAGCTTGCTAATGGACTCATTACTTAGGGTACCTGTATACCAAACCCTTATAATTAAACGTAACGACATTGGGTGAACCGAGGTAGTGCAGCATATACACGTCGTATACATATTGTAACTGAAAGTTCCTTTTCTGGTTTAATCATTCAAGCATTAAAGAAATGAAAAACAACAATAGAATGAAACGTTGTTCAAATATTCGTTAAATTAGCAGGTGTGATGAAAGTATAGACTCCACGCTCGTTACTCTAGTATAAAATAAATCAGAAAATAAAATGCACTATAAAATAAGTCGTATAAACTAATGAAATAAGTGGAACATTCTTTTCTCCGTTCTCAAATAGATCAAGACCGAGTAGCAAAATGACGAAGTACGTGGAATGCTGGGGCGCGGACAAACCGTTCGCCAATATTGCGGAAGCTACTCTTGCAAAAAATATTGGTCTAACGGTGAGCAATAAATTCGGCATCTTTCCTCCAGTTTTCGAAGGGAAAATTGTCGAATGAATTTCCATCTGAGATACAAATCACGCGGTGTACGCTCCTCCTTTTTATTTCAGAGTATCGCGATGATCGAATCGAATCTTTTGGCGAACAATAATTCGAGTTGTTTCGTCGACGTAAAGTGAGTTGCCCTTCTTTCTCTAATTTTGCGTTAAAATAAAGGTGCTATCTCATCGACGCAATACGTTTACGTGTGTTCGAACGCGACAGACGGTGGTGTAGCGGAAATGGTACCGACGGTATGTCTCCCTTTACCTATCGATTCAACGACCGAGCTGAAGAAATTCGGTTCCGTGAACAAACCGACGAGCAATATGCCTACTATTTGCCCGCCTCCATCGCCATTTACACGATGATTTTCATCATTCAGATCACCTATTTGCCCAAGTAAGTGTACCACATAATCTCCGGCGCTTCAACCATTTCGTGGCGATGCAGCAATCGCGGGAAAAATTCGTCGACTAGTTTCTATCGGGTTCTGTAAAAAAATTGTCCACGTATTTTTGCATGCACATTAAGCTACTACTAATTTTATGACAATTATGGGTTATTTTCATAGCAGGGAACTTTTTAAAAACAGCCCCAAGCGTCCCCTTCGCGGACCAGTTTCTAAAAGAGCGGGCAGTTTAAAATTCGGTAAATTAAAATTATTTGAAGTGAACGATGCGCCGCACCGCAATACATCAACATCGAACAGCCGCACACAGTGTGCTGGATCGAGAAATTTCGTGACATTTGACTGTAACTCTTGAACCATAAGGGATGACATTTACACTATAATTTATTAAAAATGATTCCTATCTACTGATATAATTATCGTAATAAATATATATTTTCTACCCGAATTTCGCATCCGAAACTTTTCTTTATGGTATCATATCTAACTTAAATATTACGTCATCCCATAAGTTCGTGCCGTTTTCCGAGCTGTTAATTTTGCAAACATAGGTACCTTTAGGTTTGTTTTAGGTCTTTTCAGAACATTTAGAGTGAAGTTGTTTAGGAAATTCGTGAGAACGAACACAGAGCGAATACAAGTTTCCCAGTATAAGATCGTTTCTGTTACAGAAGCGTTACAGTTTACAGCTGTTTCGTGACAGGTTTGTTTTTGCTGCTGATCCTCGCCGTGGCATTATGGTTGTCCGCTAGAACCAAAACCGAGAGCGAACATACGAGAAATCAATTAGCCACCAGCAGATTCATCAGAGTAATAGCATACTTGGTCACGATAGTTCTGGCGACTGCCTCCTCCATGCTTAGCCTAATCGACATCGATCAGGTCAATGAGTACAATGTCATGCCGGTACGTATCGACTTCAAATTTTGTCGACGAAAAACATAACTGAATCGACGAGACCGCGTCCTGCATCAATTATTTTTCGTTATCGGATAAACTAGATAATGTTGACTCATATGTGGTTGACTCAAAAGTATATGAGGGGGTTTGAATAAATTATTATAATTCGACTGCGGATTTTATGCATTTATGACAAAAATGAGTAGGTGTAATTTAAAATAGCAAAATTTAAACATACTATTATTTTATTTTCAACCTACGAAATATAATAGGGAAGAAAATAAATTTCCATTTCACTCCAGTTTGTTGCAAAATTCAGGTAAGAAATTTTTATTTTGCATAAAGATTCGCAATCTAATTATAATAAAATATGCTTTCTAATTTCGGACCCCTTCGTTTTTCATTTCTAACATATATTTCTCAATGCAAAAAATTAGTACATTGAGTGGTGTAAATTAGAAACAAGATGATATTTTATTTTAAGAATCCATGAAACACTTCTTTTTGAAACTTCTGAGATATTGTTCGACACCATGCCCCTACCCCCTTTAACAATTTATTTAGCTACACAACCAGATCTTAACTTTTTAAGAAACAATATACATCTAGCATTTTTGTGTAAAATATCTGTGTTCAATTTTCCACTCATTTCTGTTGTACCATTCTTTTTTATGAAATGATGAATGTTTAACCCTCCGATGGCGAAGACTGTGTCTATTGTGACCCAGAATATAAAGATTTACTTACTCAACAGTATATTCCAAAAAATTAATGAATAAGGCAGTGAATAGTCGGAATAGTGCTTGATGATTTTTACGGCGAGTATTGTTGTCACGAGGGGTTGTTATTTCAGTTGTACATCTATTCCACGGTGATGACTCTGATTGTTGGTTGGACGCACTTGCGAATCGGTTTCTTGCTGAAATTCTGCGTAATGTGCGCGTCCGCGACAGTGGTCCTCGTCACATTGTCTCAAATACCGACCATATGGTTGTACCACGCAATGGGAAGTGATGAGTAAGTAATATTAGGTGAAGTAAATCACTTCACCTAATATAAGGATGATCCTATTTCGCTTCTTTACATTACTAACCGAGAATAAATGCGACCAGACCTTCGGAAAAGTTATATTGTCACGTTGCTACACCACGCCGCTTTTCAGATATTATCGTATACACAATTTGCTTCGAATCGGATATTTTCTTGTGCTCACCTGTCTAGTGCTTCACGTTTTGGATAGACAGGTTGAGTACACGTCTAGGATTGACTTTATGTGGCAGAGCAAACTGAAAATCGAACAGGAACAGGTGGAAACTATGAGAGGCATAAATAAGATCCTCCTCGAGAATATATTGCCGGCTCACGTGGCAGAACACTTCTTAACGAACACGAGGGCCACTCAGGTAAATCACATCGACGAGATATTCTACACCAGTGCTCTTCACACTTCGTCAATTTAAGGAACCCTGATGAGTATAAAATTATTTCGCGGAACCTGGGATCATAACCAATAGATTCTATTGTACGTGCCGCGGGCTCGTTCGGTCAATTCAGAATGCTTTATTTTTTATTTTTAGTATTTTGATCATTTTTATGAATATTTTATGTATGTTTATGGAACCCTTCAGGACATTTTGCGGAACTCCAGGGTTCTGTGGAACACAGTTTGAATAACACTGTACTAGACTCTGGGACCAGAGTCGCGCATTAATCGATTAAAATTTTAATCAAGATTCATTGATTAATTTGTACGATTAAAAAAGGTGATCATTGACAAATCGACGATTGATTCAATTGATTGATGAAGTTAATCGTCAATCGTTGATTAAACAAAGAACTCATCGAAAAAAAACATAAAAGCACGTAAACAGAGTTTGCATTACCTAAACTCAGTTTACATTTTATTCAGTATTCATATAGTTTTGATTCCGTAGTTCATTTCGAAATTTCAGCAGTTAATCATTAATCAATTATCCGATTGACGATTACAATTGAAAGACATGTAATTGTTAATCGCAATTAACGACTAAAGTAGAAATTTCCCAAGTTCCCAATTAACGCGTAATAAGTATTAATGATTGAAGCGTCGTCAAGCGTCGATTAAATTTTTGCCCAACTCTGCACTGAGACCAGAGTCGCCGGATGAGGGGAGGGAGCACGAATTCAGGAAAAAAAGTTACTTATTTTTGTTTCTTTTCACGATTGCGGTAGGAACTCTATCACGAAAGATATAGCAGCATCGCGGTAATGTTTGCATCGATTCCAAACTACAAGGAGTTTTACGATGAAACCGACATCAATAAGCAAGGATTGGAGTGTCTGAGGCTTTTGAATGAGATTATCTGCGATTTTGACAAACTGCTGTTGAAACCAAAATTCTCTGGTATCGAAAAAATCAAAACCATCGGCAGCACATATATGCTTGCTTCGGGTCTCAGTCCAGGCAAAGAGGACACCGATGAACAAGTAAAACACCCGTGTCTTCTTTCATTATTGTTCGAACAAGCAAAATATTCTGATTTGCCCCGATTTATTCTAACATCAAATTTTGGTTTATTCCTACTTCTAGGATCCCCTCAAGCAACAGGACCACAACATAATCATCCTCGTGGAATTTGCTCTCGCTTTGATGACGATTCTAGATCAGATCAATAAAGAATCTTTTCAACGATTTAAATTGAGAATAGGTGAGTGTCCTGTAATGTAACAATGTTTCTGATTACATTACGTAAGCATTCACAGTGAATTTATATTTCTCATCCTTTTTTTACGTTTCTGACCTGAACACTAGGTTTACGGAGCCCTAGAAATAACTATTTCACATTATATTATAAACATAATAGGAATGTGTCTATCCAAATTTCTGGCCACTTTCCAATAATATATACGCAAAGAAATAAATTTGGAACATAATTCCTCCAGGAAGCGTTTTTTACAATCTTAATAATTGCAAATTAAGAATATTAGAACCCGTCATTTGGACGGGACATCGTTGAGATTGTCTCGCGAAGGGCTACGAACGTACGAGTTCATAAATATGTGGTTTCATTAAAAAAAACTGGGTTGATCTTCAAATCTCCTAAGCACCTCCACCTGAAAAAAAGTTATGTTTACAGTAAATCCTCTATAGGCGCAACAATTTGTATACGATAGATGCGACCACGAATATCTCCCCCCTTCACAACTTAGTACAGGGTAAACAAACCGTGCTAAGCGGTAAATTGTTGTATTGTACTAATGCTATTCCATAGCTGAGAATGATACATTAAGTATCATAAAACCTCAATTTAAACACCCTGATACCTAAATTTCTCTGTAGCGCGATCGACCGCCCAAGGGGGAACCCGCGCGTGGTCTCTATTTACACGCGCTGTCCTTCTCTACGTTCGGCTCGGCCTTTGGAGATAAAAAATAGCTGCCCTTAACGATAGATGCGACCAAATCCCCCCGAGGCTGTCGCGTCTATAGAGAATTTACTGTATCACATAATGAGCCCCTCGAAACCAAACAACTTCTGCCTGGAACATTTCTTCCCATCTCAAAAAATGTAGAAGTTATTCAGGTGGCTTGTTTTAGATGACTCACCCTGTACACAATTTGAAAGAATTGTATCTGTTTCGATAAGGTTTGAATCACGGGCCCGTAATAGCAGGCGTGATTGGGGCCCAGAAACCTCAGTACGACATTTGGGGGAACACGGTAAACGTAGCGTCCAGGATGGACAGCTGCGGAGAGATGGGAAAGCTTCAGGTCACCGAGGACACTGCCAAGATTTTGATGACTGCAGGATACGAATTAACCTGTCGGGGACCAACTTACGTTAAAGGGAAGGGAACCCTGGTCACGTATTTCTTGAAGACGTCGTTCGACAACAAGGAAGAGAATTACTAGCGTGTCGATAAGTGTGGGAAACGCGAAGAAAGAGGATAAAGAGTGGAAAGGACCATTGCTTTATTTCACTTGAAACGTATGACGGCTAAGGAATGTATAGCGAAGCCTGCTACACGAATGTATAATGAAATAAGAACACTTACTATATGTCTTTCCGTACTTCTACGATCGAATTTTCATATCATATCGTAAACATTATCACGAATATTTGCATTAATCACAAATTATCAAATTGATTAACGTGATGATTATTGACCGATTTCCTTATCTCCTCCACGACACGTTTGATTTAAAAAAGCATATTTTGCCCTCGTAGGCTCCCAACACTCTGGCAAAGTGTTGTCACGCATGTCGATTCTAAACTTTCATTTGACCAATCGTGTGTTGTATTCATAATTTTATATTTTAATGAGATACATTTAACGACGATACAATCGCAGAGAAACGAATAAATTCGCATTGTGCAAACAGTGCACAAGATTTAAGAAGGTAGATTATATTATGTAAAATTATTGAATGAGAAAGACGCAAAGATAATCGGATAAAGAATATAACGAAAAGTGAGAGAGTAAAGGTGGTTAAATATGCATTTCTTTATCAGAGAGCTAGGAATTAAAACAGCCTTAATTTTGCGAGGCAAATCGTTCGGATGTAGCGATACAAGTTAGGCATAACAATGGCCTTGGTTCTGCAAACACCACTCAGGTTGCAAGCTTTCAGCATCAAATCCTCTCGCTACGTATCGTTCTCTTTGCCTAAGCATTCTCTGCTCAGCATGAATCCAACTCGAAGTTGGCTCTGCCCACAATCTCTCGGCAAGTGCTGCTGCTCTGGGCCAGATCTTCGAATCGGTCGTGGCGCTATCAGCTTGCTCTGACCAAAGAGCTGCTTCTCCTCCTGTCACGGGGAACACATATGCATAGAATCCGAGACATTTTCCTTCGAAACACGTATGTACAAAAGTTTACCCAATATGTGATGTTTCTTCGCAAGAAGATTCTTCGATCTGACTATCGACAGAGGAGAATTATTGTAAACCTTCTGCCAACCTTTGTAAGGCGCACACCAGTTTTCACCTTCGCCTACCCAAGCTGCAGAACTGAAACGAACCCGAACGTAGAATCTATAGCATCAGATGTACTGTTCAGAGAAAGAGTGTAAACTAGCGGGACAGGAACGGGGAAAGAAGCCCGACCATTCAGATAGCCTTTGCGTTCCTCTAGCCCCGTTCCCGTCCCGTTAGTTTGCACTCTTTCTTTGAAAAAATCTAATAAGGAAACGGTAAGTTTAGAAAAAGGAATCCGCTGTTTAATTGAATAGTTCTGAGAATATGTGTTATTGCGGATTATCTCTAATACTTTAAATTTAAATGCAATAAATCAATCATTGTAAGGGTGTAGAAAAGTAATGGTCATCCGTCCGAGGGGTGAATCTACACCTCTGGATCAGTGGACATTTGTAAGAGAAACTTGCCGCAAAATTATTTATAACGAAGAAAATTGTTGGTAAAGTTGATTTTTACGTCAAAACCTTCCACTCATCCAGAAAAGAAAAAGTTTGAAAGAAGCCACGTGTCGCAAACAAATAGTTATTCAGATATAAGCTGTTAAAGTTTTTGCTTTGATTGTGTGGAGTTATACGTACAGACAAAAGCCTACTACTACATTTTTTTACATAAAGATCCGCAGTCTATTAATTATCGACTGGTAACATAACTGTGTCGCGTATGAATAAATGGAAATTGAGAAGAAGACTAAAACCGAAGAAAATAAAACAGGAGTGATCGTCAAGCATTAGCGAACGTTTGCTCACCCGCAATCTAAATAAAGCGCATCGTAGTTCGAGAAGATTACGTCGAAATTGTTTCGCAACAATCTGTCAACCGTCGGATCGTCAACGGTCGTCCAAATTTGAATGATATACTTGCTAGAATCCAGATATTTAATATTTTCAGGACTGGTCAAGCCACTGGTCCACACTATAACAGGAATATCTTTACGGCCGTTGGCGACAGTTAATTTCTCAAGTGCTTTGCTCTGAAAATGATCCCAAAGCTTGTAGAAACTAGATTCCGATAGATCCCAGCCTTTCGCAGACTGCATCCAATCTGTTATAACAGCCGAAGAGTTCCAACAGTTTAAGTTCACTTCGTCTCCGCCCATGTGGAAAATATCCGGTTGAAAATCCTGTAGCATGTCCTTGTATATTCCTCCGAGAATTTCGTACATTGACTCACTGGTCGGATTCAGTTGACCACAGGGTGGTTCCACGCAATACTTCTTCCAGGGTTCTGCCTTGAAACAGACGATGGCGTCGTCTCCTACCTGAAAGATCGTTTTATAATGGTAGTGTGTACAGGGTGTATAAAAAATAATGGTCATCCGTCCTAGGGGTGAATCTACACCTCTGGATCGGTGGACATTTGTAAGAGAAACTTGCCGCAAAATTGTTTATAACAAAGAAAATTGTTGTTAAAGTTTTTTTTTACATCAACGCCTTCTGCTCATCGAGAAGAGAAAAAGTTTGAAAGGAGCCATATGTCGCAAACAAATAGTTATTGAGATATAAGCTGTTAAAGTTTTTCAAAATTTGATTGTGTAGAATTATACGTATAGACAAAATCCTACTACACAGTCCACACGTCCGTGTCGATGAGACAGAACATGATCGTGTGCGTGCCTCGAGCCTCGAGGCAAACAAAATTTAAAGGGACATTCGTCGCTTTAAATGTCATTTGCCTTGAGGCACGCACACGATCGTGTTCTGTCTCATCGACACGGACGTGTGGACTGTGTAGTAGGCTTTTGTCTATACGTATAATTCCACACAATCAAATTTTGAAAAACTTTAACAGCTTATATCTCAATAACTATTTGTTTGCGACATATGGCTCCTTTCAAACTTTTTCTCTTCTCGATGAGCAGAAGGCGTTGATGTAAAAAAAAACTTTAACAACAATTTTCTTTGTTATAAACAATTTTGCGGCAAGTTTCTCTTACAAATGTCCACTGATCCAGAGGTGTAGATTCACCCCTCGGACGGATGACCATTACTTTTTATACACCCTGTACAATGTCGCGTGTATCAGATCGTTCCATATGCAGGGCCACCTTAACCACAGGGCTAAATGGGCTAAGCCCCGGGGCGCAAGCCTTTTGGGGGCGGCAATTTTGTATAAATATTTGTTCTTTTATAGTGTAATGGTAATAAATTGACTTTTTCTAGTTCTGACACTTTTGTATAACTTTGCTGGTCACCCCGCTCCCGCTAGCCATCCCGTGTATTTTCTTATGAAGAGGGGCGCATTATTTTTAGTAGCCCACGGGCGCCGAATATCTTAAGACGGCCCTGTCCATATGCAATACGGAGCTTCCTTTCGTGTTTTTGCAATGTAAACCTTGGAATACACAATCTGCGGATTTTTATGGAAAATAAAAATTTTCTGAGTCAATGTTGACTGTCCTTGTATGATCAGTCAGTTAATAATACATCAACTCCGAATATAATCGATTATTAATTTAATTTTTCCTTTGAGATAATTATTTAAAAATGACGCAAAATTCACACAAAAAATGTATGTCGTATACCGAGCAAAATTTGTCCCGTCCAAACAGGACGTATTCCGAATTGGACGTACTCCAAAGGAGACGTATACCGAGGTACCACTGTATCTAAAGCCAACTGCGTTTCTCTAAATGGGATTATATATTCTTTTTCCATATATCAAAAGCATACTAAGCTTATTAATACTTGTATTTACAACGCTTGGTCAACAAGGCTATTCCATTCTCGAGATAGCTTATCGTGACATTTTTATCACGTTTATTATTAAAAGGATTAACACTTAACAAAGTTGATACCATTGCTTCCTTAAAAGAAATAAAGTCGATTTTTAAAATGTTGACCTACGTACATAGAACAAAAGCTGACACGCTATCATTTGCCCCCCTTGCAATCGTGCTAATTCAGTATGAAAAGTTATTTGAGGTGTGCAAGCTACGTGTGTTACTCTGTACTTCAATACGTTAGGTACAAACGAAGAAATATAAGAACGTCGTCAATTTTTCAGACAGACATTTTGTCACTCAAAACAGATTAGTTTGAATAGAATTTTTTTCGAAAACGAGAGACACATTATAAGTTTTACCACACTTGACCAATCACCGCAGAAATGGATGTTTCAATCTCGAGAAATAATTCCATCCCCCATATACCCTTGACAAATACATAAAAATATAAATCAAATTTACCCATTGCCATCCTTCACCTACGTGGGCAGGTGCATCAAATTCCGGTAATACTCGAACGCCACGTAAAAGTCCATGTTCAACGATTTCCTTCACATCCTCCTCCGTGTAGATCTTTTCAGCCGAGTACGATCCTAATTTCGAAAACTTCGGCCACGTTCTACTTACATAAGGGAAACTATGCGAATCGATGATATGCCAGTGTAAAGTGTTCAGCTTGGACATAGCCAATCCATCGATCGTTCGCAATATCGCGGATTTGTCGAAGAAGTTTCGACTGGTATCCAGCAACACTCCGCGATACGGATAAACAGGTCCATCAGAGATCGAGACCTCGCTCGGGATCTGAATCTGATTCCGTAAATTGTCGTAAATGATCAGTTGACCCAACGTCTCTATAGCATGGCGTGCGCCAAAATACGACTTCGTAGTTATCGTTGCGTTTATCACCTAAGCAGTATAAAAGAAGGCACGTATAATTGTCTTGCTGTGCGTGTTCGGCATTTTCGGCAAAACGTACTAAAGATCCCGCAAATTAAAATGAAGTATTGGATGACTGCAAAAGTTCGTACCCTATTTTCAGAGACCTCTTTTTAGAAAAAAAGCAACTTAATAAAAGCTATTCTCAACTCGATTATGATTATTCTATTTCATACGGAGTTCCATTATATGGGAATTACAAGAATATGAAGAAGAGGAACACAACCCAGTCAGCCAAAGCTGCGATCAATGTTTGTAATCGTACTTTGCGAGCGAAATCCGTACCAAACCTTGCTCTCGTGAAAAGGGCAGGTTGGTCACACTAAGAGCGGACCTGCTCTAATTATAAGATTAAATATCGAGAAAAATCGGGGTAAACCTTGTAGGAGGGAAAACGGAAATTTATTTAAACTTCTTTTATATAATTTCAAGTTTCATGTATTCTCAATAATTTAAATATTTACAAATCTTAAAAGAATGATGATAACTACCCAGTCAGTTAGGCCAGCTCGAGCAAGTATACGGTGCCAGCAGATGGCGAGCATTATGCTGTCAGAGCTAGGGGTGAACTCCTAGTCAAAACGTTATTGTGACGCAGATGTCTGGGAGAATACGTCCAAAATCGAACATTTTGTTTACTGGGTATTTTGCCCGATATTTACTATTACAACAAGATTAGGGCTGCTAGAATTGGCATGGTTTGGGTACCAAAATGACCGCCTCCTCTTAAATTCTTTATACTATTGTAATTCCCACATATAATGAAATAATTTTGTATGAAATAGACATACCCTCTTCACGAGAACGAGATTTGGCCTCAATTTGGCATGGGATTGCGCTTGCAAACTTTGCACTCAAATACCGAGCCTAATGCGGATAGGTCGCAATTTATATACAAGTTTTTGTGGCAGTCATACCAAGTCAAGAGCAGATTGCTTACTGGAAAAGTATGAATGAAATGAAACTGGAAAGAATGCATTTGCTTCCTACTCTAACGATGCTGTATGATAATAAATAACAAAATGTTAAACAGGCTTCAGTTAATCAACGAAAATGATCCTATCAGCATATACATAGTCGCAGGGGGACAAGTAAAACCTGGAATTCCGGTACGAACAAAGACCGAACTAAGAAATCCGTAGGACTACAAAACGATAGTGGCGTCAGTCACGCATAAATTATCAGAAAAAACTTGTCGAGTGCTACGACTAATCCCCTGCATTTTCGGTTTATCGTTCGATCAGTGAACGCGCGCGGTTCACCTTGATTCCTCAGTCACCCTTTTTTCTTTTGGAATGTTTTGGTAGAAAATATATGTTGACTGATAAAAGGTTCAAATCCCGGGGAAACAGAGAATTCTTTTAAAGATGTGGCAGCCTCACCGTTTTGTCCACTTCGGAAACTGTTAAAGTATAACTTTCATCTGTGTTCAGGGCAAGCTTAATGTTTTCAGTCTCGTTGAGTCCGTTAAATCGTAAGAGCATGCTGTAACCACCGACATCTACCGAATTCCCGCGAGATTTGCCAGCATTCTTTCTCAACAGAAGCACATTTTCCTCCAGAAGTCGCTTAATTTGCGTCCCACTTTCTAGATCTGCTATCGAGATTAGTTTAGGATCAAGTTGGACCATGGCCTTGCTCAAGGACAGGTGACCCGTTGGTCTCGGCCATAATGAGCTGGATGCGCCGCAAAATAATTCGCACACTTCCAACGATATCGGGATACTCGTTTCCTCCGTGATTAATTGCTTCTTGCATAGCCCAGCCTCGCAAGTGTAGTGCCATTCGGAACTGTGTACAAAATTCGAAACTCTTTCTAGCATTTTATGTTTGCGGTAATGTCTCGATGTACCCTCCCGTCCATAAATTAGCGGACCAGAGTCGCCAGATGAGGGGAGGGGGCACGAATTGAGGGGCAAAAGTTACCCTTCTCGGCCAGTAGCGGATGTGCAACAGAGACGAAACGAGTCACGTGGCCGCGGCGGATATGTGGGGAATAGCGTTGTAGAAGGGGAAAGTAGAGTGGAACACAAAAAGTCTCAATCTGACAACTCTGCTGTAGAGGTGACTGTACACCTTTCTTTTAAACTTAATAAAACAACCAAAACGAGACAGTCTTTGATATGGTTATAAAAATTAAAGATTACTTTGACAAATCAGTTTTGTTAACATTAAACCTGTATATCACATTTCTAATTATGTACAGCAGTATTTGTATTTAATACGTAATATTAAAACTGTTCAATTATTCGAACCACACCTCGGTCCCAATAATTATAGTTCGGATAATGGACGCCCTACTGTATTTGTTTTACCAGAATCATCACTGTTTGAACATTGAAAATTTTTCGCGACTAGGAAACTCGGTGTTCAAATGCTTTTTCAATCAACTGTATCTTTGTAGTTTCATCTCTGGGTAATTTTCTCTTCTTACATTAGCATACGCTCAATTTTATGATCAACTGTATCTACTATTAACGACGCGGCCGCGTAGACCGTTTATCCGCTTGTACAGATGACTATTTTGCGAACGAGAATGGAGTTGCATGACTCTATTTCGGTATTTGTCTACTAAGAGTCGGCGTGGTTTGCTTTTTGGATTGATACGTTTATCTGCGTGCACAGTGCCCACTTGTTGCTTTCACCGTAGCATAAATAGACCGTGAGTCTAGATTTCTAGTCAAGCAGAAGCGCCTAACGAGTTTATCACTATTTACATTCAATCGTTCTATCCACTTATGCGCCATTACGGTGACAATTTAAACGGGGAAAAAGTACTGTCACATCGCTCTACCTCAATTACAAATCACTAACGGTGAACGCCGGCGATCAGCAATGTATAGTTAAAGGGAAATCATCGCTGCACAACTCGTGTAAGACGTTAGACATTTATCGATAATATATTGCATCAACAGGCCAATTGATATCGCATGTATACAAACAAACTGCGCGAAGCAACATATTTTACAATCTTTTATATCAACAAACCATAGTTGTAATGTTGTCGGGTAGAACGGATGTTATTTATAAATTTAGAGCGAAATATTTATATATATGTAATAGATACACGAACACTTACCGATAAGGATCCGCGACGTCCACTTCGATAGTAGCTTGAACGAGAAATGCGACAATTAACAAAAGAATCATACTGCTCAAATAACACCTACGCGCGAGGAGATTGTTGCAATCTCGTGTGTGACCACACGGCTTTCTTCGAACGTTTAAATCCTCCTCTTCGAGCAAATATCGAATCTTCGTTGGAAGGGGAATTAAGGAGTGGCGTCTCGTCTACGTCATGAATAAAATTTGGTAGGTTCTTTCTACATACAATAACAAAAAGGACAATGCCTCCGAAATCATTTAATTATGAACGATTAAAGTACCAAAAAGTCGAGCGACTTGTGTTTTTATTTGGTAAAATTCGACGCGACACTTATTGTATGATTCGCACGAATAAATAGACTTATATTTGTTTAGTCATTCCCTGCTAAAGTGCCTTTATCATTTTAGTAATTCTGAAATAAGATAAACCTGAATTGGGATAACGTATCGTGATCCATCTAGCAATACTAGCATTAGGAAGAACAAAAATTAAAACATTAATGTTCAATACTTATTTTTAATTATTTACACTTTTTCGATATTTCTTATATCGTATTACCAACTGACACGTGAACTCGATTAGTTAATCAAGAGTAACAGTAAAGTAACAACAGTTTTTATAATAATTGTATTCAAAATTACTCAGACTGCATTTATTCCGAAAAATATAGAGAACTAATAAATACTTGTTCATCAATCTGTATGTTGTTCAAACTGTTTTTCGTCTTACAATGTAGCAGCATAGTATTGATCTATTGTGCATTCTCTCTGTATATAAAGTATGCAATACTGACTACCTTATGAAACATATTCGCTTATCTTGTAATACATTCTTCTACAGAGTATTTATGGCAGTTTAACAACACAGTAAACAGTATAAACCGATCGCAATTACTTGTTAGCAGTTGTTTTGATACAATGTACCATCATCGATTGATGGGAAAGTTAATGGAACAGAAATATACACGCAGCATTATTTTATATAATTCCTTTTATTTGTTTATTCGTCACCACGTATTGCTCTGTACTTCGCCAATTCGTGCGGAAATACTCTGGTCAATTCTACTAACATGTTTGCTTTGAATTTTCTATAAGCATCAATTTTTCCTTTTACTTGTTCATTTTTAGTTAATGCTTTTTCTATGCAATCTTTCGTGTATAGTTGTGGGTTTCGCCCCTGATCTATGTAACTGAAATGAAATACACATAATTAGATTTTGAACCTTAAGACTTGCTGTTATAGAATTTCTTATTGAATTGATCTAATTGTATATACTTACTCGAAAACTTCCAATGGTACATGAACATCTTGAACTTGAGATTTAAGCTTGTCTATTTCTTGTAAACCGTTTACTAAAAGTTGACTAGAAAAAGAAAATAATATGACAATAATATATTATTTCTATTGATATATATCATATAATTTGTGTAATCTATGTATAGTCAATAGAGTGAAAAAAATGATATGTTATGAATTCCTTCCACTGCCTTGTATTACAATACACGTTTCTAAAAAAATTTTAATTATCGGTTATTAAGAAAAATATTTTTATCTTAAATGTGACTGGATAAATGGATGACTGTGCTCATGACGGTCTGTTTAAACAGACACTGTAAGACTATGAGACACCCGTGCAAAGTAGATACGGTTAATAGAACACCAAAAATTATTGCTCTACAAAATAAAAGCACCGAAACGAATTTCAGTTAATTAATCGTTAATTAGCAGAATAGTATTCTACAATTCTTATTATAGAAACAATTCAGAACAAAACTAAGCCTGCATAACACGATAGAAGAAACCACTGTTATATTTAACGTTTAATTTTAACTATGTTATTGAAATGTAGTAAACAATCTCTTAATGGAACATACGATACTTCGTATCATTCAGAAATGAATTAAAGTTAAATAGTGTCATATATTTTGGATGAAGTTAATTAAAAGACATGCGGAGAAGGTTATGTATACCGTGATTTCGTATAAAAATAAAAATTAAATATATAACGTAATATGGGACAAAGGAAATATTTATATTCAAATTGCATACACGATAAATGTCATTCTGAAAAGGACAGTTTGACGCTGTATCAGCAATGTCTTTCATGCAGATGTAATAATTAAAAGTATTCAATAATATATAATACGTACATTTTCTGATTTAATACATTTTGTCCTTGAGGTTGAAAATCACTCACTATAATACGTATCTGCCTTACATTTTCGATAAATAACTCCAATTGTGTTTCTAAATTTTCTAGTGCAGACGCCATGTTTTATCATTCATGATGCGCAACGCTCAGCAACGCTACAGCACTGTACTTCCTTGTATTCGTGTACGCGCATACAGCATCTGCGCAACACACTGCACAGTTACACACGCAGGAAGGAAGTGGCAGGAAGTGGCAGGAAGTGGCAAGAAGAGTCGTCAGATGAGGGGAGGAAGTGCGAATGGAGGGGGAAAAGTTATCCTCTCTCTGTCAGTACCGGACATGTGCACGACAAAGACAGTGTAGAAATAGGCTAATTAATATGTATGCTCGCGCATGCGCGTCAATGCGCGTCCAAAACAGTAACGTATCTACAGGGTGAGTTCGAAACGTGACGTCTGAAATAATTCATAAGTTATTTATTGTACTTATTGTACAAAAAAAATGTTCAAACAAATGTTGCATGGTTCCTAGGGGGACATCAGGGAGTGCTGCAATCTGATTTTTGTTACTTCGATTTTTTATCAAGATATGAAGGTCACGTTCAATTTTTTAATACAACACACGCAAGTTACACAGTAATACTTCTTGCAAAATTAGCGGGGTGACCTAGATACCCCATTTTAGCCCAATTTTGTACTTTACTGACGCTAAAATCGTCGCGCATGCGCGAAAAAAGCGCACAATATCTTATCACTGATAGGGAATAGCGTCGCAGAAGTAGAAGGGGAAGGTACACACCTGTGCACTGTGCACACCTATTTATCTTACCGGGGGTAGACAGTATTGTTGAAGGGGTAATGTATACAATGTGCACACTTGCGCGATGGCGCGATGCAATAAACCAATCACACGGGAATGAAATTCCAAGCCCCAAGCAGTGTCATACTTGGTCTGGTCTTGTCATACTGCCAGTATGTTGTTAGATACCGATGATAAAAGTTTCTTGTACCTCATATTAACGAATGGACTTGAATAATAATCTTTAGGGCTATTCAGTATCCTAATTTTATTAATATTATGGCTCTGAATCACGTAGTTGTAGGCAAGTTTGTTTTCACTTTGTAAATCTTATCAATTGTTAGGTTATAAGACAGATACAATATGATTATATAATTGCCTTAGGTGGTGGTACAGGTTTCGTTGGAACTCATATAATAAAATCACTAACTCGTAAAGGCATTAAATGTACACCTATTTCTCGAATGCCTGGTCCTAATCGAATGTCGTGGGTAAGGTAACATGTGCGACACAATTGTACATTGAACGATTAATAGTATGTACCAATACATGATATACAAAATCCATAGCATGACGTAGAATCTTATGGTTTACCTGAAAATACATCAGCTGTAATCAATGTTGCTGGTCAAAATGTACTTGATCCTATGCAACGGTGGTCAGAAGGGTTTAAGCAAAACGTTGTACACAGCCGGGTACAGACAACAAAATCTTTGGCTAACGCAACATTAAATACTAAAGCAAATGTATTCGTAAGCATTTCTGGAGTAGCTTACTATAAACCTGATGACAATATTGAATATACAGAAGAAAACAAATGTGAAAAGTATGACTTCCTATCGGGTAAATTTTGTACATTACGTCTAAATCATGTAAAACATTCTATTGATTCTATTAGCTTCACATAGTCATCTTGTGTGTTAGACCTTTGTCATAAATGGGAAGCAGCCGCACAATTTCCAGCAGATAGTAACATTAGACAAGTTACAATTAGATCTGGCGTTGTATTAGGAAGAGATGGTGGTATGATTAAACAGATCTATCTACCATTTTGTCTTGGTTTGGGTGGTACAATCGGTAATGGAAATCAATGTATGCCTTGGATACATGTAACAGATTTAGTTAATATGTTTGTTCTTTCACTCGAGAATGAGAATGTACGTGGTATATTGAATGGAGTTGCTCCACAGGTGATTAACTTAAACCTAAGTGAAAGCAAACTACTGCAAATCAGCTTACTTTATAAACATTGTTGACAGATTGTGACAAACAAAGAATTCACAAAGGTATTTGCATCAACAATGTGGAGACCTGCAGTTTTTCCTGTTCCAAGCATTGTTCTGAACGTCCTATTAAACAAAGAACGCGCAAAAGTTAGTAATAGAGGACATATGAAGTTTTCGATATTGCTTCAGAAAATAATACCAGCTCCTTTTCAGATTATGCTCGAGGGACAGAAAGTTGTACCAAAACGTGTGAAAGAGTTAGGATTTCAATATCAGTATCCAGATATAAAATCTGCATGTGCAGAAATACTTGGTAAAAATAAATAACTTCTTTCGAAGTAAATAGATTGTTATGTTAGTTTACTACAATTGAGATTGAATAGTTGTATATATATATATATATATATATATATATTTATAAAATATAATTACATACTTCCAAATGTGTTCACACATACAAGCAGCATATGAACATTTTAAATGATTAAAACAATCGTAGATATAATTCTAAATTGTGTATGAAAATATGTATCGAGAAGACCTCTACCTTTCTCTGCATTCAGCTTATGTTACATTACTAACAGCATTTTATAATTTCTTAAATAACCCGACTCACAGGGTTGTACAAAAAGTAATTTATTTTTCTTCTAAGACTCTGAAGTTCTTTCCATGTGAAACCCTGCATGCTCAATGAAATTGTTTTCCCATTCTTGCAAAGTATAAAAAGACCCATTTCAATGGAAATTCCAACATATTGGACATCGCTAAGTTTCATTGCGATGCACAAGCTTCGTCCTGTATTCAAACATAATTTGTCTATCCAAGTGTACTTTTTAATAACAGCGTTATTCTTATCCTTATCTAGTAACAAATCTTGACATTCTCCAAATACATCCAAACAGAACATTATCTGTCCCAAAAATAAGATAATCCGATAAAACAAGTTTTTCGTGAGGGATAAACACATCTCAATAAAAATAACTGCTGACACTAAAAAGGAACAAACGATATTTTTAAAGTTCTACGAAATTTTCTTATGCTCATGTATAATTATAACTTACGACTGAACAACGACAATAGGATAAATCCTGGTTTGCGAGAGACATGAAGTTTTCGTTCATCTAAACTTATAATTCGAGGTTTTGTAAATACAATCATGTTGGAACGTCAAAATTTTTTACATTATTTATACTCGAGTTGTAATTAGAAAGCTACATGTCACAAAAATAAAATGAATTTCGATGGTTTCGCGGCTAGACAAACTTTGAAACTGTTTCTCAATTGTTACTCGCAGGATATCGTTATCTCGAAGTAAAAATAAACACGCGTGGTCATAGCATATAGCTCTTTTCATAGTAGAACACGATACGGAAAAGATTAAAAGTTATACACGTGTTCATCTAGTCATCAGTAAAACGAATCCGGAAGAAGTAAAAACAAAAAAAAATAATTAGTGTACGTGTATACACGTATTGAGATTTTCTGAACATCCAATTGTATGTATATGTACCAGTATGTATACAAAACGGAAAATACTAAGAGTATAAACCCACATGCAACACATACATATATATACATTTATACATCAACAAGGAATCGAACATACAGTTGCAACATGGCGCGTGCTATAAGAACAGCTGTTATTGTTTACAGACGAACATTTTCTATAGAGTATACAAGTTGAGACTGATGAAATATTTTTGCGCGACAAGCGTCTCGTGCGCGTAAATTACTTCGCAAAGGGTTAGTATAAAGTGAAATGTGTTTCGTGAGAAATAAGAAAGCAGAAATAAGCATTGCTACGATGACGAATGAGTTTGAACGGTAAAATAGCCCGTCTATAGAGTGGTGGCAGTGGCAGCGGCGTTGAAACAGTAGTGGAAATGATACTGTAGGTATTCGAGGAAAAGATGGTCTAAAGAAATCCTTAATGGAAGAATTAATCAGATTCGTGGATACGCTACCGATGATAATCATCGGGCGACTACAAATTCATCATTTTTGGTGTATTTTCCACGAGAAGCGAGAAAATTAAGATACGCCTGTTATAGCGAGAGAAACTAACAGAGAAGTAAGTTGCCCTAAAAAATCTGAGCAACGCTTATTTCTCAAAGATTTAACGTTCCCTTAATCGTCGTACGTAAAAATGCGAATAAAGTGTTCGAAGAAGTGAGAAATCGTACTCATAAATGTTCATGTAATTTCGATATAAATGTATACATGTCGAATATTCTGCTTCCGAAGTTTTTAAAGAGTCTAACAAGTTATACTTCTATGACGTTACTCATCGATCATTTAATTGTATTTTCGAAGTACTGGACTATTTTCTACAACTAAAAGATGACCAAATATCGTTCAGTATCGCAACGGGTATCCAGTGATAATCATCGTATCTACTACTTTTACGAGGTTAGAATTGATCGACATAATTACATTTTTCTTATTTTCATTTCTATCTGTTGCTTGCGATTCGTATGTTAAAGCCGTATTTAATTTTTGCTTATTATCGTACCAAATGATAGTGAATGCGATTCGAATATTATATTTACTATATTCTATATTGCGATCAAAAATGCTATTACACATTATACAAGCGATAATTTACGATAATTTTCACTTAGAGATTAGTTTATAACAAATCAATATTTTTATTGAATCAGATCATTCATATAAATTACTAGTTTATATGAATGCGAGTACCTTGAATGTTATTTATGACATATATTAGATTTCTTACTTTATTTTTGAAAAATTTCTATCTAACAATCCTCTCGCTGTTTCATTAATTATCACGTTTAAATCTTGTTGTATAGGAATCACCATGAATGCCAGAACTCAATTGTTTGAATTAAGCATGGAGGGCAGACAAGTGGATGAAGCAGTAGCAAGTATCTTTCACAGTGTTCTTTTTCATCGAAGTCTTGGGAAATTTAAGTACAAACAAGAAGGCAGCTATTCAGTTGGCACAGTAGGATACCAAGATGTCGACTGTGACTTTATTGATTTTACTTACGTTTGTTGTTCCTCGGTACATCTGGATCAAACTTTGAAACGTGAAATATCAGGGTTTTCAGAAGCTTTACGTTCCACCGATAGTCCAGGTTCTGGTCAAATATCCCTGGAATTCTTTCAAAAGAAGAAAAATCGTTGGCCATTTCAACCGGAATGCATACCGTGGGAAGTGTGGACTGTACGTTTGGAACTTATAAAATTAGCAACAGAGCACGAAAGGCAAATATGCAGGGAAAAAGTTGGTGATCTGTTAACTGACAAGATTCTTTACATAACAGAAGTAATGAACCGACACGACTATCTTCCCAAAATGCCGAATCAAGCTGAATTGGATCTGATATTCGATACATCATATCCAGACATACAGCCTTATTTGTTTAAATTATCCTTCACAACGTCTAGTCCGTCGAGTACAACAATGGGTAATACAATGAAAAAATTGATCAAAGAGACATTATCTATTTAGTTGTAACAACAGTTTGCAAAGACTCATTAGCGCAATGCGTCTACAACGCGAATCATAATATTTTAAATAAAGAAGATTAACAGTCAGTGTTTAATTAACTGAAGAATATTACTTTCTTCTCGCCGGATCAAGTCGATTCGTTTTACGTTTTCGCATAAAACCGACTCGTATTCGTTTCTCTAATTCTGCTACGATTATTAGCTGAAGATTGAAGATTAGAAATTAGAGATTAGTAAATTAGAAGCACAGAGAATCGCGTAGTTCTCGTGCACGTTTTAAGTACGCCAATTTCGACGTATGTCCGTGTCAGTTCTATACTGACAATACACGTCAAAAAGAGAACTACAGAATAATACTTAAAATAATTATGATTGCTTGGATCTGAAAAGTTTGTAAAATTTCTATAATAGGAAAAGAAAGAATTGTGTATTCGACAATTACGTCTTACTAAATATTCTTTTTGCTCTGCATAGGCGATTTGTTAAGTTAGCTTCTACTAATCGGTTAAATTGTAAATGTTCTTCTATTTCTTTGGGAATTCAAACTTTTTCATATTTTGATTGGTTCATGTTTCTACGTTATCAACATAACGTAATCACAGATATGGTTGTCCTTCTTACTTCTTGAAAAGTTTTATTCCAATGATAGGAGAGTGTTATTTGTAAGTACATATAGCAATGTATGTATATTGTTCGTTCGAAAAAGGAAAATTTGACGAGCAATCAATTTATTTTGTTGGGCGAAATTTTATTTGTTATACTATTATAATCTTTGAACGATTACTGCATTACGCCGGATATTGTTGGTCTTTCAAAATGGAACTAGAATCTGCATATGCATATAAGAAAGGCATAGCGTTCTATCGGGATTGTGACATATCGGTGAGAAGAAAAAAATTTAAACGAGAATGTTATCCACTGCGTAGATAGACCAGTAATTAAATGGCTGTTGTAGATTACGAACAGTCGATAATTACAAATTTGGAACACGCGTATCATTTGCGATTAACAAATACAAATAAAGCAAAGAGAAGAGTTTTCCATCGTTAAATCGTAATACATCGTTTCGTATTCATCTTAATTATTAAATATTACAATATTTCGCGCGTTAAACAATGGTGTGAGCTATCGAGTAACAATGGTAAACGGCAATGTATGGTTTTGGGACAGTGTTGAGAGAAATTTGAAATCGTGGCATTCAAAACATTACGAATTACTCGCACGAAGACATTCAAAGCAGTAGTGTATATGGAGTTTTCGAAAGTTTCATGCCTTCGTATCAAATTTTTACGGTAGAGAAGAAAACCGTTAGAATATAGTAAATAAACTGTATAATAACTTCTATTGAGTGAAAGCGGCGATGCTGTTTGTTCATTAATTCGACGCATACCTTAGTGACTTTGCGAGCTACGTAGCGAATGAAAGTAAGAGTAAACGAATCGAGAGAAAAAAACTAGAGACTCGAAGAGGAAAGATTTGTTTCCGCGGCAAGAGTTTTTGAACGAGTTTGACACAAGTGTATGGGAGTGGTGTTGTAAATATGGAGGAACATTTGAAAAATTTCGATCATAACGAAAGAAATTTCTACTTCGAGACCTGCTTTTTCCTTTTCGTCGGACTAGAATAATTGTCAAAATTAGAAACGAAACGTGCTTTCGTTCGTGTGTTTGCGTTTCCTATAACGTTTTTCTCAGCAATCTGTCTAATTGTTCGTTCGTACGCCTCTAAATTCGTCGTAACGTTCGTTTCGCGTCGCATCGAATCGAACCGCGGATGATTGTAAACGTGTAAGCTCTCGAGGCGAAGCGATTCACGCCAATAAATTGGTCCCGGACCTGCACGCAATTGTATACCCCACGTTGAAAATACGTGGTCGGGCGTTATTGCGATTCACACAAGAAAAGCACAATTCCGTAAGCGGTGAAAATGTCCCGAGCATTGCCGTCATTATAATGGGAGTGCAACGGCGACTTTGATCGTGTATCGGATGCCGGATGCACGCGTGCATCCGGGTGTGGGATAACGATGAAACGCGAGATGCTGATCGAATTCAAAGAAACAGACGCGTCTTTCTGCACGAGTTTGATATTTTTATACGGGCATCGATTTTCCGAATGTTACTGTGTGTAGCGATATACCCATGCGCGTCGAGCGTCGCCTCGATTGTGTTCCAATATTTTCGGCGTATCGTTGCGTGTGTACTGTATACTGTGCGGCGTGTACTATTGAAATTCTGCGAACGCTCCAATTAATTGGTGAGATCCGGAAGCAACGAGACGCTTCCGTTGACGTGCGTTTCTCGAATTTGTTAAACAGCTCCGGAACTCGTGCACGCGTCCCACGAGATATATCGGGAATGTACGCGCGTAAATATTTATTCGTCCACGTTGGCGCAAGATGCTACAAGTGCATAGAATGGAATTGGAACTATAGAATAAGAGAAGCAATGCGTGCTCGAGGAAGAAAGTGTGCGGTGGGATAAATGGGAAATTGTGGGCGGGGGTGGGGGGGGGGGGGGGGGGAGTGGGAGCATGCGAAAGAACGTGAATGACTGGACGTACACAGGTGCAATGAACAATATTTACGAAACCGATTGTAGGATAAATGAATACGATGCACGGGCGCATGGAAGGAGATGTATGTAATTTAAGTTTCGATTCGAGTAACTGTACATATGTTCAAATACGCATACATAAAGGCAGGTACACGAATAAGAAAAAACAAAAATAGTCGGTAACGGACACGCGTAGGTGACAAGGTATTATGTATACATCTAGATAGAGTAGCGACGAAAGTGTTGCTTAGCTGTACCATAAGGTAATGGAAATGCTTTACACTCGATGATTTATCATGAGAACCAGAAAGATAAACGATTTAATAAATTACTGTATTTTACAAGTCTGATTTCTTTCTGAACAGAGCTGCCGACGAAAAGCACGCCGCGCCGTATGTCGGCGCGGCGACGGGGTTTGACTATACAATACGTAAGATCCGCGAGGGGAGTAGGTATATGATTTCGAAAAGAAAGCTGCCAGGTACAGGGAAGCCAAGTGAAAAGTATACTAGACAGATGGTGTAATGCGAACGCCTGCGCGAAGGAACGGCGGCGGCTCGACCGGTTCGTTTCGCCAGCGATTTTCCATTCTCAGTCGTCGATGGAAAAGCCCGGCGGCGGATGCGTTTCGTTTCGTTTCGTGGTACCTGCGATACCGTGCGCACTTTTACTTTTCCGCATCTACATTTCTCGCACGCCTCTTCTTCATCCTCTTTGATCAAGCTCAAAGTAAAAGAAACAATCGTTCCAGTGATCTCTTGACATTTTTCCTGAAATGTATCCTCGGCAGATGGTCGTATCAATCGTGATCTCTAAGATGATCGATGTCGTCGTCCCTCGTTCTTTTCCCACATGAACCGAGAGACACCGAACTGCACCGAACGCCGGCAGATCAGGCAACAGGTGGCTCGAAATCGAGCATAGTGATCGTGCGCTGTGCGCGTGTATTTTTCCGGAACGGGATGACGCGCGCGGACCAGAGGATGGATCTGTTGAAATCTGGCAGCTAGAGTTGACGCGCTGTCGATGGAAAAAAAGAGGCAGCGGACGAGTCGCGAGCACGCAGATTCGTGCTATTTTTGGAGACTGTTTTCAACTGGTTAGCCTCGAGACACAGCAGATTTTCCTATTTTTAAGATAGCTCGTCCGATTCGGCGGAACCGTATTGCCGGAAACGACTAGTTTCCAGGAAAAAAGGGGATAGTATCGGTGGGATGCGCGAGATCCGTCGAGCGACTGTCGCGTGCAGTTGCCGCGCGTTTCCCGGGTCATCGTTTCGGGATTTGCGCTCGTAGTTTTCGCTAGATCGTTACCGGTCCAGGTAAACGTCCGTAGTAAATCTTGAGCTTGAACAAAACGCTAGAGAAAAAGGACGATGAACGCGATGGCAAGTGTACACGAGGAGGGAAATTGGACCGGCAACTCGTCGAGTCATTCGAACGGCGAGAACGACGTGATCTCGAACACTATGGTGCAAATCGTCTTCTCTATATTTTACGGGGGTATCTTCATGTTGGGCGTGTTCGGCAATGTGCTGGTGTGTTACGTGGTGATACGGAATCGTCAGATGCAGACCGTGACGAACCTGTTCATCACGAATTTGGCGCTGAGCGACGTGTTGCTCTGCGTGCTCGCGGTACCATTCACGCCTCTGTACACGTTCCTCGGCGGCTGGATATTCGGTCGAACTCTCTGCCACTTGGTCCCGTACGCTCAAGGTGTCAGCGTGTACACGAGCACGCTGACCCTGACGAGCATCGCGATCGACAGGTTCATGGTGATCATATATCCGTTTCATCCCCGCATGAAAGTCGAGGTTTGCTTGGCCGTGATCTTCGGCATCTGGGTGGTAGCACTGCTGGTCACTCTGCCCTACGGAATCTACATGCACCTGGACGAATCGCAGGCCTATTGCGAGGAGCGTTGGCCGAGCGAACGGTTCCGCAAAATTTTCAGCTCCGTCACCTCGATGCTCCAGTTCGCGGTGCCCTTCTTCGTGGTCGCCTTCTGCTACACGCGCGTCTCGCTCAAGCTGAAGGACCGAGCCAAGTTGAAACCCGGTACCAAGTCCGACAAAAGGGAGGAAGCCGACAGGGAGCGAAAGAAACGGACGAACCGAATGCTGATAGCCATGGTCACGATATTCGGTATCTCCTGGCTGCCGCTCAACACCGTCAACATCGTCGACGACTTCTATCCGCCGACCAACGCCTGGACCTACTACAGACTCTGCTTTTTCATGACCCACTGTCTCGCCATGAGCAGCACCTGCTACAACCCGTTCCTTTACGCTTGGCTCAACGATAACTTTCGCAAAGAGTTTAAGCAAGTACGAACTTATCGTCGGACCACCGGCTGCACCCTATTTCGACTTCGACACAATCTTTCGCTCGTTCCCATCGACATTTTCTTCGACTCACATCCTCTTCTCTTTTTTCCATTCTCTGCATCTCGCTTGAAGAAAATATAGTCAACCGTAAATCGTAAAAGGGATCGAACGACGAAACACCAGACACATACTTATACACAGACACGCACATGTATACATTTTCTGTAACGAAATTCGTATCGTTGCGCGTCCAGAGGGAGAAAAGTCTTTCAGGGTACGCTTCGCTCGTCTGAACTTTACTCGCGATGTTTCCTTTTTGCTCGATCAGACGTAATCTTTAGGAAATTTCCGTTCTCTAAGCTTCATTTGCTTATAGCTTCCGTGACTGGTAAAACGGTTGACTGTCGGCGTCAGAAAAGACCCCTTGATGTCAAAGTAATTTATTAATTAGACCAGAGCCAGAGCCAACGTTCGTCAGTGATGGCTCTTTTGACCCTTGGAGATCCTACAAATCATGATGAAATTCATTTTACGCAAATAGTTACGATAAACATTATTTTTAAAGACGACGAAGAACTGTGTCACTCACATGTGGCCGACGTGTGACCGTTGACGCATAAATAAATCCGGGACGCAGAAATATTCGTATATGCATAATTTCGCAGGGGCGTAGACGTTAAACGATCGAATTTCGTTGGTGAATGCGACGCGAGTTTCATCTTTCATTTTTCTGCATTGTTTTTAAGGTGCTTCCATTCTTCTCGAGACCTACGATCGAACACCAAGCTCCAAAAAGTGTCGAGGGATTCGGAATCGATAAAACATGCAACGGCAACAACACCCTCCAGGAATCGTTGCTCCCGAGTCAAACTCAGAGCCGAGTACCCAATCAGGAGGGTTGCGAATTAATTGTTCTCGAGGCAACCATTACCAACGTGTCCGCAGAGCTCGGAGAAGAAGCTCTGTGACACCACGCTGAACCTAGGCAATGCCATATCGTGGTAAGCGATACTTTATCCCTCTTTGAGCGTCGCACAGTGGGGTCGCAGCCCCGAAAACCTGACAGAAACTCGAAATATGAAAATTCAAGAATTCATGATTATCCGCGTCACTAAATTATCGTTAAGAATATGCTCTTGTAGAATCAGTAAAAAATAACGCTGTTGAAAGGCTAAGTTCGGTGTTATTTGATTTCAAAATGGGCCATTGCTATTGAGTTTAGTTATGGAGTGAAAAATAGATGTTCTAATAAGTACATTTTTTATAAGTACGCAACAATATGCACCAACCAAATTAATATGGCTTGTTCATCTAGTGGTAAGTGAAGGATTACATATCGTGGTGTTCAGAAAATATTGTAGTATATATTAGTTACAGTGAACTCTTTTGTTACATTGAAAAAATAATAAAATTTGTATACATTCCCAAGGTTTTAGATACGTTTCCATTGCGTCACAGACAATTCTTGTTTCTAAATGTCGAGAATTTATCTAACTTCAATGCTAAAAACGAGAAGGTTGCAACTTTTTTACACTTTTGAAGAAATTCCATATTTTTACGTGCGGTATATCATCGCAATACAGCCGTGTTTCCTGATGAAAATGAATATTTATATAATTACTTATTAAAAAGTTTCGTGATCTACATATACTTAGTATTAAAATAATTACATCATTTCAACATAATTTATATACATGCAAAAATCATTTCTTCATCATATTATCACGATTTTTCAAGGGTTTCCGGCAATTTGAGGAAATAATGTTTGGAACAAAAGAGTTGATCGAACAGTATTTAAACATCTACAAACTTCTATACAGATACTACATACTACATAAATACTGATTCTACATGTAAAAGTAAGTCGAAAAAAGGAATAACATTTTTTCGTTTGACGCTTCGATTTCGAGAAAATCGAGTTTGAAAATGCAGCGAATACACGTGCTATTGCCGAATCGTCTGACGCGTCTGACCAATTCTACTTTGTGCATATACTGAAGCGAGTGTTCCCCAAAGTGTGGTACGCGTACCACCCCTAGGGGTACAGGAAGTGTTTGGAGGGGGTTCGCACTGACTCTAGTGCAACAATTCTGGTGTAGCGTTGTTAAACATTCAACGGCCTACTATACATATATTATGACATTGAGCCCATAAATAACGCTAAAATAGTTTTTTCCTTCTTTTCGGACCAACTGCCCCACTGTGCGTCGCATCTGTTACTTCTGTGAGCTATTTTTACTTTCGTGCGAATCATTTAATTGTTATATCCGCATCATCTCCAATTAATTTTTTCAGTAGGCGACATAACAGAATTTTAATAACAAATTTAACCAGAGTTATTATAAGAATGTGTGATTATACATACTCGCCTTCAGGAAAGGTTTATTAACTCTTCGACAGCAGAGCCCGGGTCTATTCTGACCCAGACTATCGGAACCACTCTTGACAATTAAATTAACCGATTAGCTACCACATTAGACATAACAGACATCCTAATAAGTCTACGTGATGTACCACGAAATTTTCAAAATATTAAAATAAAGTTGTAGATGGACTTGAGGCATATCGTCAGTTGTATAGTTGTAAAATTGTTTAATTGTTCCACCAAATGTTAAATTGAAAGGGAAAAGGCAAAGAGTTAATTGTTCTCTGCGAGCTACATTTCACTCGAACCACCCCTCAATTTGTGATTCTTCTCCTCCATTTACTTCCTCGCTTCTACAGTTTCAGTTTCGTTTGTTTTTCGTGCGCATGCCAGCAAATTGACCGGAAGAGTAATGAAAATCGGGGCTATGTCTGCGGTCCATTTTTCCGTTGAAAGCTTGTTCTTATCGATTCGAGTAAACTATAAGGGTGTCCCTTCTCGAAACCGATTACGTTATCTGTTAGCTGTCGGTCGATGGGGTTTCGATGAAAGGTATATTGGCAACACAGAGATTGCGTCACCGCTAACAAATTGCGGATCCACTTTAGTTTCAAGCGCAACATGTCGGCAAGGTAATAAATCTTTCCGATAAACATTTCGAAAACTAGGCGGCTTATGAACGAGTGTATGAACAAGTTATGAACAAGTTGAAATACTCTCTCAAGATCGAAACCCTAGAGCAAATAAAAATTGTTACAACTAACGACTCCCGCTGAGAAAAGAAATATATATATATATGTATATAGCATCACATTGCATGAAAAAGTTCAATAAGCCAATCCAAGTGAACTCAGCTTTGTTAGAATCTCTCAAATGCCCAGAAGTTGAAGAAGTACATCCGCTATTAATGAATCCTTAACTTCGCAATTCCTGTTTAATTCATTCTGTTGCGGTCCGTAATCAAGGTACAGATTCTAGATAATATTTCCTTTTTCTGAGAAATACAATTTGATACAGTAGTTATACATAATATCAATTACGCAATACATCACTTTGACTCAATATAATATATCTAACTTTTAGTCGTTACGTTTTTTTAGTAAATAATATTGTTTTTCTTGTACTCTTGTAATATTATTCTAGTACTCTTCTTGACGATCGTAAGATAATACACAATCGTGATAGCTTTCAAGGAAGATCTTTCGAGACGAAAAAGGAAGGAAACGTATTTCTCTTTGCCCAACTGCTGTTCGAGAAAACTGTGACTGTTCTCTAGATATCTTTGAACACATGTATTTCCGTATATGCTAGAGCGAGCAGATGCCAAAATGAACGAGGTTCTAGAAACAGTTAGTTTTAGCACTACCCACTGTTTATATTTGTTTTAACAACAAGAATTACGGTATCCGACAAGCATGACGCGATTAAGACTGCCTCAAGCAGTGCTGGACTAAGTGAATAGAATAACAGTTGTCCAAAGGACCGGGGGTTCGAAATATAATTTTATTATTGTTAAAGCATTCGCGATCGATTGTTCTCCATATCGTGCACACTCTTCCTTCATCCGTTCCGTCGCGTAGCACATACACGCATGTAATAATACATGCACGTATCTACATTATTGTTGGGTAGCCGAGCTGCTTTCACCGACACCGTTCCACGTCCATTATCATGCACTATCGTACGCTATCCGCTATCGTTCTTTATCGTCGTTCGTACTTTATACCTTTGTGCCTTTAGTTCCGCGATCCTCCCTGAAACTGCGTCCACCTTTCAGCCGTTTCGGCGTTGTTTCGCTCGACTCCAATATGTACCGACAGTATTTGGTACCAGTTGGAAATGATTAATTTCTAACAAAGGCGACCGTTGCTGTACATATGCATCATCGAGAGAACGTTCACGCATTTATACATTACAAAATTGCAACACAAGAAAAATGATTCTACCATGCGATAGGAGAACATCGGTTTTTTTTACTGTCGTTATTCGATAACTATATGTATTTACAAACGTTGATGGTATTTCGTATCTGGCGTGTTACAGAAACGGCTATGTTTATCAGAAAGAAGTGAGGCTGTTGTGCTAACAGCTCTTTTATTGGGAAACATTGCAACTACCCGCTCAGAAATAATCGAGTAATACCTGCTGCGACTGGTACAATTTATCAACGATCCAAACGACGGACCATCGATCGATCGGCAATGCGTCATTTCATTTATCGCTTCCACGAGGAAAGAACATTCTCTGTTCTATGGGAGAAAAAGTACGATATAAAAATCGCTCGATCGTGTACGTGTAATGACAACCACGCAGGAGGATCCTTGAGGGCGACCGCTTCTCCCCTTCTGGCAGCTCCGATTTCAATTCTACAAGTACTGCTCATTATCCTAGCAAACGATTGCGGTAATCCGAGTCTACCTCGCGAAGAACGAGACGCTCGCCGGGAGACAAATGGGCCAACGGGACGAGAGAATGGGATACTGGCTGGAGCAGAGGGAGCAGAAATAAACCATAATTAGTTCAGTTCCAAGAGGGAGTCGAAAGAATTACCTATTCAGGTTCTCTCCTATTTCCTTGTCCAAGACACGTTCGCCCCGCGAAAAGAGAAAAAATGGTCGTGTCTAAAAACATTTCTGTATTTTTATTAACATTTTTACACAATTTAATAGTTACATCGCGGACCGAGGTTCGCGTTTTCTTTTATACAAAGGTAAATACAATATGTAAACAGCAATGAATACGGTCCTGGAGTTAATCGTGTGCGACGTTCTCTCTTCGAAATATTTTCATTTGGCAAACAATAACTCTTTTCCTCGTGTTCATTTCCATCCTGGTGCCCGAGTGTGTATAAATACACACGCGTAACACATGCACGCCTCTATATACTTTCTTTGTACCGGATACTCATACACTATCGTCATCGTGATTAAATGATCTCGAGATATGTAGTATCCGATACAACAATCGTCCGTTTATTTTTACGCGTAGAATTTTAGCCAGTTTTTTGTAACTGAGGTCACGTTCGGGTCGATTGCACGTTGTACGCGCTCATTTCTAGCATCGTCTATTTTCTTTGCTGTCGTCGCCTAGCCTCCCGTTATCCAGCTACGAGCGGTTGGTTAATGCCAAAGGGAGTAGTCTTGAATAGATACGTAACCATTACCCGCGACAAACAGAATCAATGATCATATTACAACGAAGCGGTTAACGATCACGTTCATTGTATCAACAATGTGAAGCGTGAAGGAAAATTTGATTAGTTAAATTTATTCTCTAGTACGGCTCTATAATATATCTCAAATATATTGTGCGCATAGAATCCATAGTCTCTCTGGCATTAACGTTGCGTATTTCTTGACGTGTTCCGAAATACAAACGATCTTTGTTCTTCTCTCTCCCATCTCTGTGTGTTCCTTTGATCAACGTGAAAATTATTGAAACGTTTATTGACAGAAATATACAGACGAGTTTCATCTGAGCCACAATTTTAATCGTAGAGCATCCACACCGTTTAAGTAATACCGAAATAATCGTTTGTCACGTACAAAGCCTAGATTCTCGTATAAACGTAGCGCCGGACTATTAGTGATCTCCGTTTCCAAAACCACCTCGTCCGCATTGTCTTCCATCATCGCTTGTATCGCCCTCCTTACCAGATTCGATCCGACTTTCCGTTTCCGATATTTCACATCGACGGCTAACATTGCAATGTATCCACGTTTTATCACCTTCCTGTGGATATCCAGCTTGCAGACAATGGCACCGATACACTTGTCACCATCCATCGCCTTGACGAACAAAAAGCAAGAGTTTTTCTGTAAATTCTATACCTGCAAGACAAAGGCACCCAACGAAAACTGGCTAAAAAGTTCTTACAGTTTCTTGTTGCAGTTATTGTCGTGTCTGAAATGTCGGTTTTTCATTTCTACATTCTACACATACGATCATGAATAAATGGAAATGCGATACGGAACGATTGGTCTTTGATTCAGACTTGAAATATCAAGCTTCAGTACTAATAGTTTTAATAGACATGCAGGTATACGTACCAGAAAACATAATTTTGGCCAATTATGAATGAAGTATCTATATGTGTAAATGGAGTATGGTTCGCTCAGATCTTTTTGTATCAAGTGCATAATGTCGGGCATCTGTAGCTCGCTCGTGTAACTAACATATTGGATGTTACTGTCATCAGTTTCCGGAGACAATGTTTTTGCTTCATCTAGATATATACAACAAGAATAAAATATAAAAAATTTGGTAGAAATACGATTTTTATTGTATCAATAATTAAATGTCGATCGTGCAACTGCAGAAACTCTAGGAATTTCGTAATGCAATTACTTTCGACCTAGTTACTTAACATTCAACAATGATTACACAGTCGATTTAATTATGTTGTATAAATGTCTCCTGCGAAGATAATAACATTTAGATATGGATTTGTCATACCGTGCTCGTTGAAATGACCTTGCCGAGGGATTCCATTTGTACGTGGCTCTTCGTACGTATCGCTAGTTGCCAAACTCAATCGGGACTTAATATCTAAATTCATGATATCCGTGACAGAATTTTCCGATTCCTCTTCGATGTTACTTGGTTCAGCTTCCGATTCGATAGTATCTGTAACGTTGTTCAACTGTACGCTTTCCATTTTTCTCAATTTTCCTAGATTTCCGTTGCCCGAATTCCACTTCAGGATGACTCGATAGTATTAATTTTAGTTTTCTATGCAAAACACCGATGTGCCATCACAGTTTGTCGTTTCGGCACACACTCTTCAATCGAATTTTCATAATTACGGTAAACTCATTCACCTATTGATACTATTTCTACTTTAAAATCCGGATATCCGACATAAACCGTTCGACAACGGGCACCATATTGAATTTTCTGTGATAACAGCTACCAGCGAAGCATAAACAATGATTTCACAAGAAGCAACTGTACTTTACCAAATACGTATGTGTCTTTCACGAAATATGAAAACGCGCAATGTATACTGGTAAAAGCGATCGATCCAATAGGCTAGTAGCTTAGCAGTGTTGCCGTAGATGTCGTCGCAGATCTTTTGAATAAAATTTAACAGGGTAGGTGCACTCAATACATTATAACACAGACGCGATCACTATATAGACCAATCACCCAATGTATTTTTCTGTCTCACGTTTGGGGGGCTCTAGAGGCCCCCCTTACCATTCCGTGTCACCTCCTACTGTTTCGATCAAAACTAATATTGTGGAACTTATATTCTACAACGACGCTGTTACTGATAGAATTTGATATCTCATGTCATGATATCGTTCGTCCGCCAGGTGATGGCTAGGTAAAAGTATTTACGTTCTCATTCTAATACGATGTTTTCAGCCAATAGCGACATATCTTGACGTCCCTACCATTGCACGGACTGTCGCTATTGGCTGAAGACATCGTCTTAGAGTGAGAACGTAAACACTTTGCTTAGCCATCATCCGGCGAACAGATGGTATATGATAAATCCAATACATACGATATGATTAAAAATTTGAAAATAAATTTTGCCTTTAGGAATGTGTTAATTCTTCTGTTAGTGCTCTCCTATATATTCAAATTTATTACAACTTGTTCTTCCACTTATGATTCCAAGAGGGCAGTTAAGTTCCCTCGCAACACCGGAAGTGTGCACAAGCCATACTAGCATTTCGTAGTTTCAAGTTTCTTTTGGACCGTAGGCACGATGGGTAAGGCGTTCAATTTTATGTAGTTTATCTTTTTATCGTTTTCAATCCGTGTTTTCTCTTTAGAAATTATCAATTTTCATCTGTCGGTAGTGTATAGATATATCTACTTATTTAATTGATATACATATTATTTGGATAATAATAACGTAACAATTTTAAAATTCATTGTTATCCGCTTCGACCAGCACTTTGTCACTTTCCTCTGCACACGACAACGTGTGTATGTTATTCTTTTCCAAGTCCGATGATTTTTGTTATGTATTGTATCTTCTAATTCTATGGAAAACAAATACAAAGAAATTGATCATTTATAGGTATTTCTCGTGATCACTGGCATAAAAGACGAGCAACCGGTGGCAAAAGGAAACCCCTCAGAAAGAAGAGGAAGTTTGAGTTAGGACGTCCAGCTGCAAATACTAAACTTGGAGCTCAACGTATACATACGGTATGATCAAAGAATAACATAGTCTCTCGTTTTTTTAAGTAACACACTATTAATAGATTATGGAATGATGAATACCTTTACCTACTCTGAAAGATGTGAAGACTTTTAATCTCACAGCGTACTGAATGCAATGAAGGAGTTAATAGAACTTATGTGTTTTTAAACAAATTTAATAGTTCATAGATGCCTGTTTTCTTTTTCGAACTAGGTACGTACACGAGGTGGAAACAAAAAATATAGGGCACTTCGTCTAGACACAGGAAATTTTTCTTGGGGTTCGGAATGCTCTACAAGAAAGACCAGAATCATCGATGTTGTTTACAATGCATCGAACAATGAATTAGTGAGAACTAAGACTCTAGTGAAGAACGCTATTGTCACCATAGATGCGACACCTTTCAGACAGTGGTATGAGAGCCATTATGTCTTACCCCTTGGCCGTAAGAGAGGTGCTAAATTGGTAGGTGATTCATTTTCGTTTTAAATATCTTTGAAACTAGAATATGTTAACAAAAACAACGCGAATGTGTGCAGACTGAAGCCGAAGAAGAGGTATTAAATAAGAAACGATCAAAGAAAGCTGAAGCTAAATACAAAGCAAGACAGAGGGTAGCCAAAGTAGAGCCTGCTTTGGAAGAGCAATTCGCAACAGGACGTGTACTTGGTAAGGAACATCTTCTATTTGCTAAATTGTATATTACTGATGTCAGAGTCTGCATAACATGTTAATATCTTTGCGTGTTGCTACTTATTAAATCCTAGTAAAATCTCTTATAACATTTTTATTTAATATTATTTTATTATTGTACAATATCTTTTTTAAATGCACTTTTTGATGAATGAAAATCATATTTTTAAAATTTGTTTTTTCAGCTTGTATAGCAAGTCGACCTGGACAGTGCGGCCGTGCTGACGGTTACATGCTCGAAGGAAAAGAACTGGAGTTTTACATGAGAAAAATTAAGAGCAAAAAAGCTAAATAATCATGTAACATGTGGGAAGAAAATAAATAAATCCGTATAAAACAGAAACTGAACTATACATTTGAAATCAATAAGCAGTAACACCGAGATTTTATGCATATTTTCGAATTCTTGTATGGGTAATCGAGTTAAAGTAAGTTTACACCATTGTTCGTATAATACATGCCAATCAGTAGAAAGTAATATTTATTTATTGCTCGTTACTTATTCATTTACTCCATGTTCAGTATACCTTAGAATACTTCGCTTTCGTACAGTTATATGAATATTAACGATTTTGTGTATATACACAGAATAACGTGTATAAGTGGAGTCTTTTTCATTTTTCGATGCATCTTTAAATTCAAATCTTATTTGTTTCAACAATTGCCCTAAAAACACAAACGAAAATATAAATTTTCTTTATGGGGTCATTCTTTTCATTTTTCAAGCTGAACAGTACATTAATTTGTTATCCCTTTTATTTTTTTACCGATTTCAATCGAACTGAGTTACGCACAAACACAATACGAAACAAGAAGGGACGTAAAGCGTTGTACTTCAATATCCCCTAGTAATATTTTCACATAATATTAATCAATCAACTACATACATCGCAGAAGTATCATTGTATTCACATAAATCATAAAACCAATGTACTGGCAAAGTTTTCCTGATGTGTAACACACTTCGAAGCCACATAGTGTTCTATTCATTTGCTCGATCACTTTCTATGTTAGTGATCACCTAGCTTGATCTGATAATTGATGTAAAGCCAATTTCTGAAACTGTAATTGTTTCTTACTTGATTATAACACGTCGGCGGAACTTCAGAAGTAACGCAATAAGGGGGTATCCTGACTTTTCGGTTGTTTTTACGATCCTATTCTAGGCGATGAATGTTGGAGCTTTAAACATATTTATAATCCGTTCGAAACTATTAACTAAACTTTTGAAATGTTTACGACATTCAAAATTATTATAATCTGTAACATATAACACCTTAATTGATTTATTCAAAGGCTAATAATTCTGCTACTTAGCTTAGAGTACTATGATTATAAGCTTTCAAAATTATTTAGAAAGCGACAATCTGTTAGTTAAATAAAAATATATTTTTCTGTTGTTCGTGTAACTTGTATAGATACCGAAACAGATGGAAATTTCGAAAATATTGGCATAGGTATTTTAACTGTGTAGAATAAAAATCAAAGCAATCAACCACCACTAGCTCTGAAGATCCATTCAATTTCGAAAAATAGTTCGGCAACTTCCGAAGTAGAAAGATTGAACGAAAAGGTAAATTTTTTAGACCCCATAAGTCGGAATATCTCCGTAAACAAATTGACACGCTATACTGTGTTTGTAAACTACTTTGTCATGTGATTATTGGAATGATAACTTAAAAAGTATGAAGGGTCCAAAAGCATATCCAATGTAAGTTGAACGTTGCAATTTTCTCCAATACACATAACATTACACACTTTTAACATTAACTAAAACATAAACGAAACGAAGGCAGTCACTCATGTCATTGGCGCATGTAGACTCGATGAATAAATATTCTTTATTTTGTTTTTTGTCGATTGCATTTTTTACATTATAAAAAGTGTTGTACAAAGTACTGTCTTGTGTTACGTATAAACACATAATGCGAAGGCGATGGAGATGGGATAATAGTGTATTAGGGTATTACGAAAAAGTTTGAGAAATGAGTTTATGATTGAAAATTGTGACTTCGTGTTCAAGAACTTACACGGATGCGCTCTAGGCCCTCCATATATTTGACGTTGCATTTTGAGTATTTATCATAAGTCGTGGCATCACCTGCTGCTGATTTGCATTCGCAGCAGAGCTAGTGACGATAGTAGTAAACGATGGTTTTTGAGCGCATGTTCTCATATGCGTTGGCCAATGCGATTGTTGACAAGGGTAGTTACAATACGCCGTATTCCAACAACAATAAAACAATGCTTCACGACCACACATTATACACCATTGCTTGCGTTTAATTTCTTCTATGCAACGCAATTTCTCTTCTTCAGCTTCTCTACGAGTCTCTTCGACAGCTCGTAGTCTCTCTGCTTCCAAACTTACCTTCATTTCCCTTAAAATTCGGTCTACAACACAGAAAATTTTTTATTATACTCAAACACAAGAAGCAAAATATTGGGTTGGCAAGAAAGTAATTTCGGTATTTTAAGGTGAAATAGAGAGTCCAATTATTTAATTCAAGCAATGAACTTTAATGAATAAGATATTTTCCCTTTTGTTTGATGATCTTTTGTAAAAAAGAATAAATAAGAAAATATTTTATTGATTAAAGTTTATCGTTTGAATAAATAAATTCGGTTTTATTTCACCTTAAAACATTCATTTTCACACATATACAGTGTGGTGTGTCCGGTTTAAGTATGAAAGATACAAACAAATGCTGCACATAAAAGTTGTAGAATATCACAGGGCATATATCATGCTGGTAGTCGCATGACCTTGAAATGACTCTGAAAGCCCTGTGATCATTAGGTTTAACATTTTAGATAGAACTCTATAGTTTTCATTACATATTCCCAAACTGACATCAAGATGTTTTCAAAACACTAGGTAAACGTGTCTTTAGCTTAAACCATTCCCGAGATATTAAACGACAAAGCTGCCGTGCCGCCGGCATTAGCGTTATCCGATGTACACCGCGAGGAGGTTGCTCGGTCGGACTTTGTACATCATGATGGCACTAAAAAGAGCAGATTTTATGTGTATTTAAGGAAATGGAATGTAATGTACGAAAAACAGTCCAACATAATGATCCAAAACTACAAAGTGGGACTCAGGTAAATGCCATTCTTGATCCTCCAGCTTCCTCTTCGATATGTTTACCGTCGGAAAGTACATACATACATTTCTGTATTCTTTTCAAGAATTCTTTTTCGGAATTTTGGAGCATTGTTGTTGCCATTGTTCCGCATGCGTCTACGATCCTTGCACGTAATTCGTTTACGTTGTCAACAGGCGTGTTATAAACTTCTTGCTTTAAGTAGCCCCAAAGAAAAAAGTATATGCAGAAACACCTGGTAATTTTGGGGGCCACGTTATTGCTGTCACTTCAGCAATATCATTCGCTAGACTGACAGCTGACAGTTTCAATTCTTAGAACCAATGTTGTTTATAAAGTCAGTTCTCAGTCTAACCGAGCAACCTTCTTGCACAGTACATTGAACAACGCTACGGCTGGCGACATTGCAACAATATCGTTTAATATAAAGACACATGTAGGCAGTGCTTTAAGGACGTTTCGATCCCAGTTATAAGCATATGTAACAAAAAATATAGAGTCCAATTAAAAACTTAAGGGAGTAGATTCGTTTTTCCAGGTTTGCAAGGGTGTGGAATGCCCCTTCTGATTTCTCGGTAATACAAAGATGGGATTTTTCAGTAGTCAAAAGCGCTAGATCAATCTAGGCCGCGATCGTTCTCAAAAGTCCTATTTTTACGTTTACGAGGCGTAATTTGCGTTATTCGAAAGCACAAAGCTGCGCATGTAGCTATTTTCATAAATCTGCGACAATTGCATACTGCCGAATAATGCAAATATGTATAACGTCAAAATATTACTTTTGAGGGCGATCGCGACCTAGATTGATCTTTTATCTAGCGCTTTTGACTACTGAAAAATCCATCTTTGTATTATCGAGAAATGAGATATTATGACGTATTAATGAAATGTTTTAAATGAAACCACTTTAGAAAAAGAAAGGCTTTCGAATATACGTGTTCGTCATCAGTAGACTGCGGACTTTATGCATTTATGATAAAAATGGACACGTAAAATTTAAAGCAGTGGGCATGTTGAAAATATTTAAGGACTTCATGCATTAGTTTCAGCTTAATAGGATAATTAAAAGAAAAATAGAATTTTTATTTGGCTCCTGTGTCCTGCAATGAGAACATTTTTTATTTTGCATAAAGATCCGCAGTCTAGTCATCAGTGACAAGAGGACTATCTACAATATTATTCTCGTAAAATACTCTGAACGATTGCGACTGTTGGTCTTAACAGGTTTTGAAAATAACTGTTTCAAACTGTTATATGTATATCGGTACTGATTGAAACAGTTATGAAGAACCGAAATAATATTATAACATAAGGACATTGGTTACGGTTCTTGAGATCCTATATTATTGGGTTGACAAGAAAGTAATTACGGTATTTTAAGATGAAATAGAGCCCAATGTTTTTATCCAAGCAATGAATTTTAATGAATAAGATATTCTCCCTTTTGTTCGATGATCTTTTGCCAAAAAGAATAAATAAGAAAATATTTTATTGATTAAAGTTCATCGCTTGAATAAAGAAATTCGGTTTGATTTCACTTTGAAATACCGAAATTACTTTCTTGCCATCCCAATATTTTGGTTGTGTAACTGTTATATATTTCGGTTCTTCGTAACTGTTTCGATAACCGCAAACGATAGTATAATTGTTTTCAATGTCCAAATCTGTACCCATGTCTTTTCTAGGATACTTAGTACAATCATGTATCGAGCGATTTGTATATTACAGGAAAGCCTATAGATGACATACCGGTATTGTGCTTCAGTTCAGCTAATTGTTGTTGATGTTGCCATCTCATACGTTCTATTTGTAATCTTAGAAAATGGACAGTTGCCTGATGGTTTTCAGACGTTGCATTCTCACTATTTTGATTTCCTCGAGCTGCTTCTTTATATGCCTCTTCCATTAACTGGGCCATTTTTCTGGCCAAATCTTGAGCACCGTGATACAAGCGAGCACTTATTGGCCCAGCTTCCGGAGGAAGCATTTGATATTCGGTACAATTTTCTGTCTGATGAGTAGGAATGTAAACTAAAGAATCCATCGAATTCGATAATAAACTAGTTGATGAGTGTGGAATAAGCTGCGAACAACTACGAGTCTTGCTAGGAAGTGATTTTCGGGCTTTGCTCTCTTTCTTTTGATGCGGAACTGGCACCGGGTCTGTTTGCCTATGCTGAATCGTTGAAACATTGTCGATTTTTTCTTTCTCAGCCACTGACGAACTACCAACAGATTTTTTCGCCACAGCATCGAAAGTACCATTATTTATGGCAAGAAGCAATACAGATGACTGATCGGTAGAGCCTTGTCTAGATATTTGAGCAGTTTCAGCATCAGCAACTCGAGCTTTGCTAGAGGTTGATACCGATGCGGATGTCGACATTGGAACATCGCTATCAGGATGTTTTGAGGAACCTTTCAGGGATAATGTGTCGATTTGTTTCACCAAATTTTGATTTTCTTCGCTTGCAGAAGACTTCAACGCCTTCTCGGCATTTACTTTATCAACCATTCTGGTTTTCGGTTTATACACCTTCCCTGCAGTCTTCGATATCTTCAAATTACTTTTCTGCAAAGAGTTTGTCGAACTCTGATTCGTTTCACTTTTATTAACATGAGGTTTTAATAGAAAGGATTCTCTTTTGAGCGCGTGAACATCATCTGTTGAGTGTTTACCTATGTCTGTTACTCCTTTCAATAAACTTTCTGACGATTTCACGCTAACATTTGCTACTTTTCCGGCATTATTATTTTGCTCCATTATTGGAACATTCGATTCGCTTGAATCGACCTTTTTCGACACATCTTTCTCATTTCCACTGTTTGTGTCGAGAGTAACTTTACTTGAACCAGGTTTTGAGTCCTTCGCGTTCGTTGTTGTTGAATTCGTTAACGTATTTTTATTTATTCTCGTGTCTTCTTCTTTCATGATCGACTCGTTTGAATTCATAGAAGTATTGGAACCGTTGCTTGAAATCGAGATTAATTCTACCTCGTTCGATCGTTCGAGATCTTGTACTGTAGACAGTTTATCGTCGACTTTGACTTGTTCGGAGCTAGTCTCGCAATCTGTCGATACCTTGTTCTCAGTGTCGGAATTGTCAGTTTTCTCTGAATCACTTGTTGTTGATTTTGTTGCTTTACTATGTAGCCGTTTCTTCAGCAACGGTTTCTTTTTAGGAGTTACAAATTCTGATGTTGCACTATTGTTCGAGCGAAGGGGATCGTAATTCGGTAACATTAATTTGATCTGCATTGGATCGTGTGGATTATACTGCACTTTGGGAGGCGCAAACTTGAACTGACCAAACACGAGTTCAAGCTTCCGACAATGTCGAGTGATTTCCCGGACACATTCTTCCATATCTAATTTTCTCTTACGCGGCAATGGGACAGGTGGGTCTTCGGAATACAAGTATAAATCTCGTGGCGGTACCCAAGCACGATCGTGTTCTCCGAAGAAACGTACATCCACGAAACCTTGAGAGTTTATGCGAGGCATTGCCTTAGCCGGCCAAAAAGGGAAACCTTTCAGTTTGGCCCAAACCAATGGGTGCGGACGGCGACAAGGCTCGATAAACCACGACGGTTGTGGTCTCGGCAGGTTTCTTCCATGAGCATAACAGTCGGGACAAGCCTCGATTTCCGATACCTCCTGACGAGCCAATTTAATCATTTGTTTTGCAGCGTTCGTCAATTTTGATGTATCCGTGTACACACCACCACCTAAGCAAGAATCATGCCTTCAAATCAGTCGTTCAAATTACCTATTATGATTTCTACATCATTATTTCAACTAAATTTACAAATATACATTACATACATGTATTAAACACAATACAATTATGTTGTATCCATTTAGCATCGGCCATGAATGCATCTGTACTGCCGTATAGTTTAGCGCGTACGTTTGATTCTAAAAGGCTCAAATCCATCGGTTTCACCACATAATCCATATAATTTGGAGCTTCTGAAAGTTCTACTGGTTTCCAAAATGGCTCCGACTGTAACAAAGATGTCCGACTATATCTTTACCGAACAACAAAATACGAACGGAAATAAGAGACCAATACTCACACCGGGATATTCTCTCATCCTCTCGACTACATGTTTTAATAATAAACACAATTGATCGACCGATAATTGTGCCATTGCTGTCGAACGCGTCTCTGCATTTTCTGCTCGCAAAATAGCTGCGCATTCGCCGCATATCCAATTTTGGATAGACGTTGATTGCATTCCTATGCATTTGCGATGCCATGACCGAGGACACGCGCTGCAATGGGCTTCCACGGATTCTTTGTGGCACCGCCAACAGAATCGGTCGTTGGTATTTCTTTTCTTTCGTTTACTTCTCAAGTTGTTTTCCTCGATGAGCGACTCCGCATCTTGAACACTACAAAGTCAATTAAGTTCTTATCTCTGCATAGTTTTCATCTTGATAAAAAGTTCCCTAAAGTAGCATTAGCTTTTCTAAAACGATTAAGAGTTTAATTTTAGCAAATTGAATGTATCGAGTAATATTAAAACATATACGAGTAACCTGTTACAGAGACTTACTAGAAATAGAAATTTTATTTACACTCACATTAAATGCCGTTGTTTCCTTTTTAAATTATTCGCAGTTCTGAGTGTAGGTGTTTCTTTTGTGCTTGTACTCTTATTAATTCTAGGATTGTTTTTTGACACAGGAGTAAGTACATCTGAGTTTTCTACATTCTGAACACACTCTACTTTATCTATGTTACATTTAATTTCTTCCTTAGTCTCTTCTAGAATAATCACCTCTTCCTCGTTTTCCATTTTCTTTGCATCGCAGGTTGTAGCTTCATTATCATTTTTAATGATACCTCTTTTACCTGTGTCTATGATATCTTTTTCATCTTTGCTAGAAGCATCAACAAGACCCTCTCGTGTGATTTGTGTGTCTAGAGGTTTAGAATCTTCTGTCTTGGATGTAACTGGACATTGCTGCTGTAAAGAATTTGTAGAAGTTCCTTCAACTTTTGTGGATGTCATTTTCGTTCATTGCATGTATTTACTTCAATTGAGATTTGCTCGACATCTAAATTGAAAATATGAATGTTAGGAACCATATGTGTATAGAATTTATGTTTTATGTATTGTATAACTTAATTTATATGTTTATCTCCTTTTGGTTTTTAAAGAACCATTTTAAACACAAAAGTAAAATACAGAGTTTAATAGGCAAATTATATAATGATAGTTGAACACAAAAAGAAAATATGCATTAAACATCATGAATGCTATCATCTAAATGGGGCATTTATGAATGTTTATGTGTGCATTAGAATGTATTAATAACTTTTAGTTGTGAAGTAATGGTACCAAAAAAAGAATATTACGCGCGATTAGACTCTATATTATTGGTATCTACGAAACATAGCTGTAAATAATTTAATGCATTAAAAGTTTGCAACACACAAAACCACTAAAAACACAATTTTTTCTAAAATCTAGTCCAAAACATTCTGATTGATAACAGTATGATTTAGAATAGAGTAATAGTAGCTATACAAAATTGTTTGATAATGTAGTATATATTCTGTACTGTAATAAATAGACAAAACAATTACCATCTATGGATTTTGTATATACATATGAGTTTATGTATTAAAGCACCAAAGGGACCTGACTGGTTTACAGTTTAATAGATGCTTCCCAGAGGTCAAATGAACCACTTGCAATATAAATTCTAAACAACATGGATAGGCGACATATATCACTTACTAACACGGCATTACATCAAACAGCACGAGCAATCCTTCCCCCTCTGACATGCCAGCCGCCCGCCTTCCATAGGATAGGCTAGTGTCTCCATCTCTCAATAATATTTAAAACTAATAAAATCACGTGGCTCCGTATATAGGCTATTAAAAACAACAGTAGTTAATTCTTTTGATAAATATTTTCATTTTTATTATATAAATACTTCTTTACATACCCGTTACATAACGATATATCATTCGTAAACAATACACACGCATTCATATGAAATATATTTATGTATATATATATATGTATGTGTATATGCGTGTATATATAAATATATATGCATGTGTCGAAATAATATCCATATTTCAATTATTACTTTTTCTTATCTATTTACATAAGTATACACGAAATCGACATACATATCCTTTAAACAAATTATCAGTTTACGACAATGATATTCTGAATGTTTTTTTTTCATTTAAAGAGGTTATCTTCGGAAGAAAACATGAATATACATTTTATTCTTCATAAGTATATCCCATACGGACAGTTCTAAGTATGTACTCCTGACGAAATAAAGCGTCGTAGGAAATTATTCTGAAGCAGTACCTCTCAATCTGATATTCACTTTTCATCGTTGTGTATACAAGTTTAAAAAATTTCAAATATTTCCAACTGTTCCGTGTATATGTATGTATTTGCTAAATGCATATGTATATCCCAGGCAACCAAAAATCCAAATTTGGACGTCCTCCTGTGCGCGCATATGCCGTACCAGTGCCGTCCTAAGGACTAGGATTTGGACATGGGCATGAGGTCGGCATGAAAACGACCTCAGGACGCCGAATCTGCCTTTGTGGCACTGCCGCATTGATGTGGCACTTGCCCACCACATGCCTTTGTGGCAGCACCGTCGCACTCATGTGGCCTGTGGCCATGCATTTGTGGCAGCACCCTCGCACCGAATATCGTTTTACAGGGCAGCTCCGTGGCTCCGTCAGCGAGCTGCGAGGGTAGCAGATGGTATTTAGGTCCAGGTAGGTCCTACCAGGTCCTACCACCGACGCGCACGCGCTACACATGCACAAGCGTATTTATATATATTTATCCGTGTGACCGTCAGTGACCGTGGTCGTGGTCGGAGCTTTGTTGTGAGTTGTGACGTTGTGACCAACTCCGACCGCCGACTCCGATAAGTCCGATAGTCCGATTGACTTCGACGAATAGTGGGAGAGAGAAAGCCTAAGCTTCCGAGTTATACGTTATACGTTGTTAGCAGTTGTTAGGTCATGCTTTGTATAGCCTATTGTGCGTGTTGTGTCATGCATCGTTTGTATACATTTTTGCTGTAAACCACACCGCGTAATCTCGTATTGTTTGTTTGAAAATATCGCTACACCAAATAGGTTCAAGCTGCACGTCGCGACTGTACCGCAATTACAAAGGCGTAAGATATTGGCCGAACTTTCGAGCCGGTTAAATTTTATAAATTGAATAATCTCATATTGAATTTATGCTGGAGTTGTGTAAAGTTCCATGTAAACACTTACTTATAAATTGTTATCGGTGTGTTTACCGTGTTTATATTGTAGAGTAGAATAGAATTAACTTTTAATTACTCGCATATAATACTTAGAATCTGAAAACTTGAAATTTAATGTTTCAAGTATAATAAATATATTAATCAATGTTTAATCAATTAAATGTTTCAGGTAACATGAAAAGCGTCCGGTTATCATTCTGCCTACTGTAGATATGAGAAAGTACAAAAACCATTGTCAAACACGACTGTACATTATCAAGCTTTGAACAGTATCAACAAAAATGTGCAGTATCATACGCTCAAGTAATATAATGCGTTGCGAAACAGTATTATGCTCAGTGTCCCTCTTCGCATAGAGTTCATAACACTCTTATCTTCTCTCGGAAAGAATAAAAAGCGTTAACCAAAACCTAGAGGTTCCTTTAAAAAGATGCATGGATTTGTCGAACTAATTTTATGCAGCGCTTCGTTGTGGATGTTTATACAAAATATCTGGAATACTTTAATCAGTGTTTTTTATTATTTTTCTGTACCATGGATTGTTTGTGGTACCCTAATCGTTATGATCGGATTAAGAATAGCCAAAATTCCACAGCCGAATTCAGAGATAAAAAACGAAGTGCTCGGACTGAATCCCCTAGTAGAAAAAAAAGATAATAACGTACCCAAGGATCACGGTAACGGAGAGCAGTTTTGCATGCGAGTGGTGGCCCATCGTGGTGGAGCACTTGATTATCCTGAGAACAGCTTAACAGCCTTTCGTAATGTAAAATCTTACATTTAATCATGGTTTTTTTCTTTTATATTTTGAGATTATCTCTAGCAGGAGAATTAACATATCGACTTGTCTCTTATTACAATCGAACCTTTGTACCGCCGTAACTAGTGTGCGACATAGGAGAATCCTGAAATTTTTGAGAACCTGCCCTGATTACGGCTGTTACTTTCCCGAAGATTTGAAGGAACGAAGGGAACTTCGAAGTATAGAACCTACGAAGCTTTCGAATCATATGAAGTTGTACTGATACAAATATTGGGGTATTAGTTTAAAATGCCAAACTTCGTCTTTTAGCTGTGGTGACGTATTTCTTTCGAAATGTAGTAATTGTATCAAATATAATCAATATTTATATTATATTCAGAGCTTTGAAACTTCGATTCTCATCACTTTTGAAGTTTCTAAAATCGAAGCTTCGAAACTTCGATTCTCATCATCTTCGAAGTTTCTAAAATCGAAGCTACGAAGCTTCAAATTCTTTGACCTTCGAAGGAAAGTAACAGTCCTAGTCCTGATCCCGAATAAATTTCTCAGCCTGTCCTGATCCAACATTTTCGAGTTCTCGCACACTTTATGCAAAGTTAATTCTGCAAAATTCTATTTACAGCTAGCATAATTGTGCTTTGCAACTATAGAGGTTCGACTGTATTTAGTTTGGAGTACTAGGTACCTTTGTAGCGAGAAAAATTGCTTAATTGTTTTATAATGTAAATATGAATACTAATATAGTAGTTACTAACAGAAATATTACTATTTTGAAGCATTACTTGTTGAGATTTTGTTACGATCTAAATAATGATCACAATATATAATTTTCAGAGCAAAAAGAGGGGCTGCAAAGCAGTTGAGTTCGACTTGTATCTTACAAAGGATTATGTACCTATAGTATTTCACGATCCATCGATTGATAGAGTTACTGGAAGAACTGGAAGTATAAGAGATATGACGTGGGATCAATTAAGGGAATTAGATATTAGCTGTAATCATCCGCTGAAGTACTTACTTTATAATTCTGTTCGAAAATGTTTATAACAAAGACAAAAATGTTTAAATACAATTCGTTGCTTATAGGGATAAGTTTGAAGAATGTGAAAATATTCCATTATTGGAACACGTTTTAAATACATGTTTAAAACAGGATCAAAGAATCATTATAGATGTTAAAGAAACTAGATTGGCAGTAGTACAAACAATTTTAGATGCGTACAATATGTATCCGAAATTATATGAAAGAGGAATTGTATCCAGTTTTAATCCTATCATTATATACATGGTAATTGGACAGAAGAAAATCTTAATAATTATTATTAGACTCCGGATGTTTATGCAAACTAAAAAGTTTGTGCATCAATTGCAAGATACAGGAAGTAAATATAAATTTATATTCTTCATTAACAATTTTAATGTGATGAAAATAATATATTAATACTCTTAAAATCTTTTAATATCTTTACTGTTTTAAATTGCACTTGCTCATTTTTGTTACAAATGCATAAAATCCGTAGCCTAATTATTATCAATAGCCAACTATCGGATGGGTAAATAAAATAACGATTCTTTTATTACAGGTCAGGAGAAAGAATCCGAAAATTGTAACAAGCTTAGCATGGAGACCACATTATTTTGCGAGAATGTCATTTTCTGCTTTTGAGAAAGCAGGACCAATGCGTTTTCAGAATCCAATTAAACATATAATAGCTTGTGTATACGATCATATTTATGAGTGGGCATTTCACCATTTTGTATACTATCTTACAGGTGTTTCAGTTGTTCTGTTACATAAAGATACGATAAATCAGTATGTACACAAGACCTTTACGTTATTTCTTATAAGTCGTATTGATACGATTTTGAATTGTGATTCATGTTACAAAGAACATAATATTTTTTCTACGTTATTTATTTTAGGTATACTATACAGAAGTGGTATAATCGTGGTATTCGTGTAATGGCATGGACAGTAAATCTACCATCAGAGAAAATACATATTTCACGTTTGCTTAAAGTTACTTACATAACAGACACATTGTTACACGAAACGGACATGTAATACCATTCGTACGATTTGTGCTGCAAGTGAGTGTACTCTATTGACATATGAATCATCATTTTCAATCATCTAGTCTATTCATCGATACGATGAAACGTATTTATATATTATTTACAACAAAATTTTCTGTTTATTTTATGACGAGAAAGAAAGTTTTTTGTTATTTACATAAACTTGAAAGATATACGCACTAAACGAAAAAAAGAAATATTCGTTTGTTACTTTATTTTATTTTACTAATAGTATACATATAATAATGTATACTATTATGTTATATATGTTTTACTTATATAGCTTTATTTGCATTTGAGAAATTGTAAAAAAATAATTTATTATTATATCGTTTGAAAATTTTTGATGGAAAAAATGAAATTCACGCACGAGATTTAACTAAGCTAATTATAAACTTGTATATAATGTCATTCCCATTGTTTTTTAATACAAGGGAAACTATTTTAATCTTTGCCACCATTGCACATTATATCTATATCTATTATATGTACAATACTTCACCAACATTTCATGTCGGTTACTTCTAAATGGATATCATTTAAAATGCATGACTTCGTATATAGTATATCTATATTTACTCGGACGGAGATATTTATTTCGTAAGCATTTATTTGAAAAATTACGAGACACTGTAATTGAAACATTCGTCACACAATAGTGGTAAGTTTGCTTTTACGGGATTCCATACCTTGAATAAGTCCTGTTAATAAATCTTCCATTTCCGTTGTAGCACGTTTCAATTTACAATTATCGTTAGCTACGTAAGAATCTGCAACAGTAATTTGTAATGAAAACATTTCTGTATAACAAAACGAATTTGTACTGCCATAATATAACATACCATCCAGTAAACAGTCGTCTGCGACCATGTTTTGCAACCTATCTAATATATCATTTAAATCTCCTTGTATGTTTTGCAAACTGCTGTGTTGTGAATGTTTATCGGGTCGTTGAAGAGAAGACGGTGTATTATCTCTGTAAATACCCATAAGGGTGTCGGAAATAATCAAAGGTGATTCGTTCTCGGTGCTTGGTGTCACCGTTTTCATTGAATATTTTTCTGTTTTCGATCCAGAATCATTCGATCCTCCCAACCATTGCGAGAAACCACTGTCAGTGGCATTTATCTCCGATCTTTTGTTACCTATAAATCACATGTAATATTTTCAAAAAACTCTTAAGAAAAATATGCTATAGGGTTATTCCATGCGAGAACGGACAGTTTTTGGGGTAAAAGTTCAGATTTTATTCAAATTTAAGTATGTTGTAGTCTTTAGTGACCTATGAAAATTAGCGACCTGTAATAACATATGTCACCTTTTTTTCATTGATACATAAGTCTAGACTAAACTATCAAACCAATGAAAATGAGTTTTTGGGAGCTTGTAGTGAAAACATAAGAGTATCTACTAAAAATGTTGTCGTTTGAAGTAGATGTTTTTTTCACCATTTATTTTGCAATTGTTTTAAACAAATGCCGTGTTTTCGCGTGGAATGACCCGATAATATTAACGATGTACCTCCGATCCATGTACTCAATTCTATATGAGTCGGTTCTAGTGTATTGCCAAAATTTGTGCTGGTGGACGCTTCCTCCGCATCGTTGCTTTCTTCGATGATACATTCGCCGGATAGCGTTGGATTAAAATTATTTGGTTGCAACATATCCGTATCATTTAGATTTGTGTTCTGCTCTATGCTCTCTTGTCGAATAATCGGACTCAACTCAAAATTTATGGGCAATGCCGCTAATCTCGACGACAACGGAGGAATCATTGGTGTACTTTGCATGTAATTCATTATACGGGGCATGTGAGTCCTATCGGCGAACAAATATTTCTAGAAAATAGTTCAAACAATGTTTCAGTATCACCGTTTTAATTTTTCTAATCTTGTAAATAATTCAATCGATTTTACTTTTAATATTTTTAAACGTTGCAACTGTGACTCGATAGTAGCTCGATGTCGTTGGAGTCTTTCCGCTTTAGTTCCCCGTATATCGAGTAGCTCGATCTGCAATTGTTTATTCTCTTCTTCTAGATGAGTTATTATACTCTGCAATTCTTTCTGCGGATCATTTAAAACTCGTCTTCTCATTGTACTTCTTATAGACTCGTTATCCGTGGTGTGTCGTATTTCGTTGCTTCAGCAAATATTACAAAGGAATTTTTTATTTGGAACAGATTAAATAAAAGAAAATGTTCGTACTTTATCTCCCTTATAGTTTTACCTAGTTATCTGTGGTGTTTGATGATCCTCTGTGTTCATTTCGATTGATCTGGTAGAGCACAATCTTAATTTATTCCTTATTAGCTCAATAATCAACTTTGTTACTTCGCGATTCGATGTCTGAGAAGTATTTAATATTTATTATTTTGTATAAAAAGATTACATCATTTATGGAAACGTACCTTGGTGCAGAATTCACGAACTGGATGCTTCAATTTATGTTTACCGGATACCTTACCATACAGAAAACACTGTTGGCACTGATGATACGCTGTACATTTCATGCATGTGTAACGTGGTCCTTGTATAGGTGTTACTTTGCAGGAAGAACACCTTATGTTATGTGTAACTGAAATAACAATAATTTCTGTAAATCTCATGTAACGTATAAATGATTTATTGGTATTATAGTGTTACACGTACTGTGCTCCGCAGACTTCATACGATTAAACGTTGTTATCCAAACAAGTAAAGGAGGTTCTTGCATAATCCATAATGCGAACTCTGACTCGGTCACACCGAGGCATCCTTGAGACTATTATAAAATTTGATCGATTAACTTTATATCGAATATGTTTGAAAATGAATTCTGTTATACCTTTGAGAAACAATGATCGATATGCGATTGGATACTTTGATACCCGTAAGCAGCACTTTCTCCAAGCATTTCGGTTATTTTACAAATATTCGTTAATAATATGTGCAAGTTAGCTTTAGACAAACAAGCATTATGATCAGCTAATTGTTGATAAAAGTAGCCGTATTTCTCTTGTAGTCTTCCAGAGCTCATTAATATTAAAGCAACTTTCACAGAAAATACTGAGACGCTTCTGGAATATTGTCTAGAAAATTCAAACAAAAGTATTGAAATAATCAATTATAAAAAAAATATTTTAAAAAATTTAGAAAAAATAATTATGTTAAGCAGAAAATGCACAATGCTAGAGAGATAACGTACTTATCGAATGTCGTTAAAATATAATCCACTGCTAGTTTCGTTGTGTTATCAACATCGAAGTTAGTATTATTCTCCTTACAAGCTGCAAAGTAAATATCGGAGAGTACATCTTCGATTTCGCTTGGATCCAGATTCACACAATTTTCTGTAATCGAAAGTCTGTGTCGCTCGAAGATTCCAGCAATTAACTCTAATTGAATATATTGCACTGCAAAAATGGAATTCGATTATTGTTAAGGGGGTAGTATCGTTTTGTCAGCGTAATTTACATTATTCACAACATTGAACTTACTGCAAAGTTCTTTATGTAAAATTTGCATCTTTGCTGCAGTTCTGTAAGATGCGTACCGAATGGCATTGCATTCTTCTATGGATCGCATAATATTCTGCATTGTCATATACTCTTTTTTTACCTTCAAACCTTAAAGAAACAAAAATTTTATTAGAGCAATTGCTGAAACAAATTAAGCAGTTCTTTGTGATTATTTATGCAAAAAGAATTTCTTACAGCGTTAGAGTAATTTATATTTACAGGTGTACATAATTCTGAGAACTTTTTAACATAGAAACGCAATAATAACGCAGAACAATCATACTGTTATTCTCGTAAGAAAATAAATATCCACAGAATCTAAAACAGAGTTTATAACATAACATGTTAAATTAAGTTTCTAATAAAAAGATACAATACGGACTTCGATTGTAAGCCTATTCTGTACAAAATTCATTCATTCTTCATTTTGTAATTAATATAGTAGAACTATGAATAAAATCAACGTCAAACAATTTATACCGATAAAAAAGGATACAACGCGGACTTCGTTTGTAAGGCTTCTCTGTACACAATTCATTCATTCTTTATTTTGTAATTTATATATTAGTATAACTGTGAATAAAACGTTTTGATATTTAGCTGCATTATATTAAACGCATTCAAGAAACTGTACTTCTTTTACGGTTTTAATAGTTTCTGGAGAAGAAATTATAATAAATAACTTACTCTCTGTCATCGCAACGTAATTTTACAGTTTAAATAGAGATTCATGTAAACAAAATAATGTTGTCACGCATTTAATCACGGATAAAGAAGATTAAAGAAGGACAATCGAGTTTCTTTACACGTTGATCAAGTGAAAGGATAGATTACTTTATTATTCTGAATACAGTGATGTAATACAAGAAAATGTATATTTTACAATAAATAATTACAAGTCCTGGTACTGCAGGGAACTATTTATATATGTAAATATTTAGAGACAAGATTTTGGGTAGAAACATGGGTTTACGGGCTTCGGCACAGCCTACTCTACTACTAGCCGTGCTGAAGGTAAAATGGCAACACTGCGAGAGTCCGATTGTCATATATATATCAATATACCTAACCCAACCCACTCAATCAGACTCTCAATCTCCCCTACCGGCCTCTCAGTTTCCCGCGTAGTTTTCAAATGTTCTTATCGAAGTGTAGTACACATAGTGTACTTATTATTATGTAGTATAGCTAATTTTCGAAAATAAAAGAGTGCAATAATGGAGGTAAGTATTATTTATTAACTTTTTAGGTTTTTATCTTTGTGTATAGAACATTTACTTAATAGAATCTATTGTTCTTTCAATACATTTCAATTTAGTATTAATAACATTTTAATAGTATCACAACTAAATTTTTACAAAAACATATGTATTATATACATACAGAGTTTTTCGAAAATTTGTTTTACATAGTTCTTTTCACAAGTTTTATACTATATTTATTAGTTAATAATGCCACGGCATTGTTGTGTCCCCAATTGTAAGGGAAATTATGATACTACTCTGACAGAAAATAATTATATTTCTATATTTTTATTCCCCAAAGATGAGCAATTGCGGATAAAATGGATGGCTGCTATTCCTCGTAAAAATTGGGCATCAACAAAATATTCTGCATTTTGTAGAAACTTATATCCAAAGGTATCAGAGTACTAATGGTGTACTGGAAAATTTTTTGTTGAGATATATCCGAATTCCATTTTTTCCAATTCACTATCAAAACGTGTGCTACCACAAAGAAAAGATCCTGTAGAGTATAGAGCGCAGAGAAAGAATAATTGAAAACCATGAAAATTTAGTTAGAGAGTTTATTGATTCTGATCTAATTAGTGGTTTCTTAAATTTAATAAACAATTATAAAGAAAAGCTTGTAATTTCGAACCATTGGAGTATCAAAATAACAAATTCAAAAATTTATTTTTGCATGCTTGTATGTAGTGATACTTTTGGTTTCTTGGTACTTAAAACACAAATTGTGATTAGTAATGACACGAAATTACAAGTTTTTCAAGAAGGTAATGAATTATTATTTCATGAATTGTGATGATGATAGTAATGATCTTCATAATCTTTCTGTTGATGTCAGCGGTTTTCCAGAACTTTTTGACAGTGATTATTTATCCACTTGTATTGTTGATGATTCCATGTATTCGGTTATGGGTTCCATTCTGTTGCAGAAAAATTAAATTGTAATATATGTAAATTATTAATTGTGTAGGATAAAGGTACAACTGTAAATAATGTATATTTTGATGATTTACAAAGGAGTGGTTTTCCCACTCCTACAGAAGATGTAACAATTGTATTTACTCACATGTGTGCAATAATCGAAGCCATAATAAACGTTCCTTTGGAATCAGATCTTCTGAAATCTGGAAATCATAAACACATTATATGTAAATTAATCATTTTTAGATAGATGCATTTGTGGTAAAGATTATCACAGTATTTTGTTTAAATTATCAATTTGTTCAAATATTTTACTAAATGATTATGTTAAAACTATAAACAGTAGTCAATTAGAAATTAATGCACATATCATTTCTAAAAATTTATAATTATAATATATTACCTGCACAACTTTTCTCTGCAGTAACTGATTACCCAACCTTTTTGACGTCACTTAACCTCTTCGACTTCGTCACAATAATTTCGTCTATTTCAGGCTTCTATTAACTTATATATCCCTTCATTCATTTTCAAATGTTGCATTGTAGTCCAAAGATGATTTCCCATTGCTTCAAGCTTCTATTTTCTTAAAACCACTGGAAATATTTCAAATAATATGTATCACAACACCAAACTGTTCCGAGAGTCCACAAAATGTATACCGCATTTATAAATATTAATATGCTTTAATATCACTTCTACTTACCATAGTTATAATATTTACACATTGCTTAAACATAATTAACAACAAACTGTGTATTTTAACATAATTTTTTATGAAAAAAGCGTTAATTATAATCCCAAGCACAAGACTCCCGATATTGAAAACCGGACTCTCGAACTGTAAACACGACAGTGTTGCCAAGTTGTTCAGCACGGCTAGTAGTAGAGTAGGCTGTGGCTTCGGTTATTTATCTGGTTATTTGTCCTTATTTGAGCAGATTTTGGGCTGGATGAGGGCTCATTCTAAAGAGGAAGGTACACAGCTCTTTGCTCATGATTTATCGAGATTATGTTTATATCTAATAATATGAGTGTCCAAAGTAGAGAAAAGATCAAGAAAGCATCCACAGAATCCAATGTATTTTTCTGTCACAAAAAGACTTTTTTGACTGATATGATGGGGCACAGCGCTGTGCGATGAAACTTTCTCTATCAAATGAACCTTTGTGCAGCTCAAAATATGCTCGTATAAGAATAAAAAACCTAAGCCCGCAAACCCATGTTCATGTTTCAACTGGTTTCAACCCAAAATCTTTAGTCAGATGCAGATGGTCAGATTTTATTTCCCTAGTATCACATTCCCGACTCCTTTGGAAATACGTACATACATTTTCTTTCGATTGAAAAGCGCCTTAATATAACCTAATATTTATTAAAACTCTAAAATAGGAAAACGTGATTAATAACAGGTCTTGCTGTATATTTGTTAATAATTTTGACTAAGGTACACATTAGAAAATAATTGTCGTTATGTCGGTACAAGATGAACAAGGTCAATTTAGTGACGCTGACGAGAATGAAATACCGTATGTATATTATTTACGTATATTTAGATTGCGGATTTTATGCATTTATAACAAAAATCGGTGAGTGTAATTTCAAACAATAAAGAGATTACAAGAATGTAAGAGTATCAATACATTTCTTACAGTTTAATAAAACCACTAAAGAGAGAAATAAATTCCTACTTGGTTCCTATGTCTTGCAATTCATGCATACAATTTTTATTTTGCATAAAGAGATCCGCAGTCTACTTATGTTCTATTAATAACACATATTGTCTGACTTATACTGTCTTATTATAGACTAGAGGAAAGTAAAGGACAACCACTGTTCTGTAACGAATTATCTAAAAATGTAGATAAGTTGCATATATCGAATAACAAGGAAGAACAGATAGAGGACGATGATAACGACAATGATTTGGATGACGACGATGCTCTTGCTTGGGATATAGACGAGAATGGGACCGATATCGTGAAGAATACTCGAGCTAAACATTCTAATGCCCAAAATCTTTCCAATAAGATCACGAATTATCAACCGTCGGATAAATTGTTCCGTCGCTATGCGAATAAAATTAGTATCGAGAAATACGAGGGGCCGTCTTTACCGGGACACGCTGCCAATCTTTTAATCAAGAGCGACAAACGTGCGGAGAAAGATAGACTCAGGACTAAAGATAAGCATGATCGTGCGACCGTCGAGCAAGTTCTGGATCCTCGTACAAGGATGATATTGTTTAAGCTTTTAAATCAGGGAATAATCGCAGAAATTAACGGTTGTATCTCGACAGGGAAAGAAGCTAATGTTTATCACGCAACGTCGAAAACGGGGATAGAATTTGCGATAAAAATCTATAAAACGTCGATTCTACAATTCAAGGATAGAGACAAATATGTAACAGGCGAATTTCGGTTTCGTCACGGATATTGCAGACATAATCCGCGTAAAATGGTACGAACGTGGGCCGAGAAAGAATTTCGAAATTTGACGCGTCTTCAACAGGGAGGAGTTAACGCTCCGAAACCGCTTTTACTGCGTAGTCACGTGCTGCTGATGGATTTCATAGGTACGAACGGTTGGCCGTCACCGAAATTGAAAGATGTCGTCCTCACATCTTCGAAACCAAGGAAACTGTACAGAGAATGCATCGAAACGATGTGGAAAATGTACAACAAATGCAAGCTTGTTCACGCTGATTTGAGCGAATACAACATGCTGTATCATGAAGGATCTATAGTAATAATAGATGTATCCCAGGCAGTTGAACATGATCACCCTATGGCATTCGAATTTCTTAGAAAGGACTGTACAAATATAACTGGTACATAAAGATTTGTTAAAGACCGAATGGTATGGATCAGTTTTCAGGAATTAAATTGTTCAAATTATACTTGTAGAATTTTTTAAGAAGAATGACGTAGCTGTGATGAATGTCAGAGCATTATTTGACTTCATAACAGATCCAACAGTCACCGAACAGAATATGGATAGTTATTTAGATAAAATATCGGAGCAAATGATGCAGACTAATGATCAACAGGTTAATCCTATAGAACAGATCGAAGAACAAGTATTTAAACAAGCGTATATTCCGCAAAATTTAGCTCAGGTAATGCTGGAGAATAGTAACTTCTATCGGCATATTTATTTTCACATTTTAATGTAAGCATGTTTAGGTAATTGATATCGAGCGTGACATAAGTCTTGCTAAATCTGGAAAGGAAGACTTGATATACAAAACCCTTGTCGGTTTAAAAGCAGACTTGTCCAGACCATTGGACACTCCGGAAATTCTCAGCAAAGAAAGGAAAGGAGCCGAGAACGATGAAGAAACGTCCGATTTATCGGAAGATATTGATAATTCCGAAGATGAGGGCGAAGACAGTGAAGAAGAAAACATAGGCGAAGGGGAAACGAAATTTGTAAATTCAGCTCGACCTCGACACGAGACTCCAGAAAGTAAAAAGGTAATAACGTTTACAATCCTTGCGAAGTAAATTTAAATGAGATTTCGATAACTAAAAGGTTTTCGTTTCAGGCACGAAAGAAGGCTGTGAAAGAACAACAAGCAGAAAAGAGGAAAAGTAAAATGAAGAAACATGTAAAAAAACGGAAGGAGAAAATTCTAAAGAAGTAATAGTCACTGTTATTACGAGAGAAATATATTTTGAAACCTGCAAGAACAAGCAAATTGTAAAAAAGTAATGTTTAATTTGTTTTTCTGTATTTAATAAAGCAACAACTAAATTCTTTTTCCTTAAATATCGAAATACATGTTTCTTCCCAAAGATATGGCCCCTTTGAACCACAATTTTTCCGCATGCGCGTATCGTGGTTCGTATTTTAATGAACCGCCATCTTTTAAACCGCCAATGAAATGTAAACACTGTATTTTACACAATATTCGTTCTTTATTTCTATGTATTACGATGAATCTTTGAAGTAATTCATCGAAACTCTCGAGATCTAAATCTACAGAAATGGAGTTAAAAGATGATTTCTTTGGTAATGTTATTTTAGAATTTTTCGTAGTCTTGTGTTTATAAACTGTACACACGAGACATCGATATGTTTCGTTTATGTATGTATTTTTACTGAAAATTGTTTATTATTTTATATCAGAAAGCGCGAAAATACTGAAGGAACGTGAAAAATTCCTGACAACCGGCTGTTCGAAATTCGACGCGATGCTTCATGGTGGTATAGCTGCACGCGGGATTACACAAATTTATGGTGCAGCTAATACAGGAAAAACTCAACTAGCTTTGCAGCTTTGTCTTACGGTGCAATTACCGACGACAGAAGGTGGTTTCGCAGCCGGTATTCTTTCAATTTACTTATTTCAGGAACGAATAACAATATTAGTATCAAAGTAACACAATTCTGAACTTAATGGTTAATACAGGTGCTGTGTACATTTGTACAGAATCTATTTTCCCATCGAGGCGATTGCAACAGTTGATAGAAAAATTGGAGGTCGTTAAGAAACACGGAATAAACGGTGACTTAATCTTTGTGGAACACGTTGCGACAACTGTAATCATTGTATAACTCAGGCCTGAACAACGCTGGCTCGGCGAGTCAGTCTACCACGTCCACTCCAACTCTTCCTTCTACTCACTGCTACTACGTATACATGTACATAAGAACCTTTGCTTGAACTGACATCAACGTTTACCAATTCCTTTAATTTGTATGATAGTGACGATTCAGGTGCAGGTAACGAATTCGCAGAGCCGAAAGAATGAATGAGAAGCAGTCACATCTGTTCGGCGAGCCAGCGTTGCTCGTAAAATAATTATAAAAGTCTTTTATGGAAGACTGTATGCGTCGTATTTATAGGAGGAACTAGAAACATGTTTGCTGCAAAGAATGCCTATATTAATGTCTGCGCAGAAGATAGGATTGATAGTTGTAGATTCAATTGCTGCACCATTTAGGGTAGAAGACTGGAAAGATGAATCGAATAGTAGAGCAAAACGATTAAGGACAATCGGTCAGCAACTGCACAAGTTGTGTGGAAATGATACTTGTATAATCTGTATCAATCAGGTAAATTAGTACTACAACTATATTATACAACAAAGACTTTGCTGATTGAGTCTTTAGAGACTATATAAAAAAATGAATTTCTAGGTAACAGCAGCAGTTTACGACAATGTACTGAATGATAAATCAAGCGATCGGCCAGCTTTAGGAGCGACATGGTTGAGCATGATAACTAGCTCTATATATTTCTATAGAATAGAGTCTCTCAGGTATGCCTGTATCAAATCATCGAATTTGCCAGAATTAACAATCCCGTTCGAAGTACAAGGATTTGGAGTTACAGCACTGGTGTAAGTAATACAAGATGAGCTATAAAACAATTTCCAGTTTTATTGCGTAAGATTATGAATCTCGCAAAATATACTTTCGTCTAAAACTCGAGCAACATTTGTCGGCGACCATTGATTTCTCGGGTCAGAGGCTTGGAATGGATCTGTACTCTTTACGTCTAAGCTTTCAACATCGTTATTTAGTATCAACCTTAAAGAAGAAGCAGATGTCAATGCTGACAATACATTAAGCGAAACAAATGTGTAAACAATAATACCTGAAGGAATGTAGAAACGTTCTATAAGGTTCTACATCTTTTCTTTCGCTATACGTATAGTCTCCTATCACCGTATGACCAATGTAAGAACAATGTACCCTTAATTGGTGGCGTCTACCAGTCTCCGGGCATAACAACACTTTAGTAGCCGGCTTTCCGTTTCTGAAACCACGTTCTAGTACAACAAGTATTGTACAAGATTTACGTGGTTTCTCGCAATGATCATTATCGTTAACGCACATCCTATGATTCCCCATTTTTTCCCTAATATCGATCCCTAATAAAAAAACATCATTTCATACGAATTATGGAAGTTGTCGAAGAATTCTTTCTTTTATTTTTTTACCAACCGATTGCTTTGTCTATAACAAGATGGGGTTCATTAATATGGCCATGAAGCAGCGCTAGATAAAACTTTTTCGCTGTTCGTGTCTCAAACGCATTCGAAGCAGCTCTCGCTGCCTTTTTATTCAAAGCGATGCATATTACACCGCTAGTCACATAATCCAATCTATGTACAAAATGAAATTCATGGAGTAAACTCGGATTAGCCAGATTCGGTAAAATCTTTTTCAATTCAGATTGTAGCGTGTTCTAAAATTTTTAAATATTCCTGAATGAGACCAGTTCTCTTGGTGTGCGTGGAATATTGCACTGACTGTCATACCTTTTTCTCAGGATTATTGCTATTGATGTACATGTCGTATGGTTTAGATACTACCAAGAAATGTTCGCTGTGGTGCAATATATTTACATTGTTTCTATGCCTAAATTGTATAAATTCTTTCAAATGTGATTTTACCAGATTTATAATCAATTGCGTTAATTTGACAACGAGCATGGTACAATGATATAGTATTCCATTTACGTTCATCCTGTGAAATATTGTTCTCCTATGCAGTATACTATTTAAATTCTCAACAATTTCATATTCTACAGCAATCGCGATAAATTAAAATACTGCATTTTCCTGCGAAAATGTAGAAATTTTAAGCAGCGTTGTTCTTCAAGAAGTTTATTAAACGCAAAAAACGACAATAATAAATACCGGCTACCATCTTTAGAGTACCACCCAGCCTATTTACTCTATTTCATTACATACTTAGGACTTTACCGGTTACCGTGCTCAAGGTAAAAATGGCAACTCCGCAGTGGAGACCGTGGAGACTGATACTGATATCTCTGATATACAATAATTGTATATATAATATTGGCTTAGACGCATATATCGGCATATGCATATATAGGACGCAGTGTTTCAAGATAACGAAGTATCTGCATATAAATACAGATTTCATATTGTCAATGTCTATTTATATACATTAAAATTTCACTTTTTCCAAATTATAATTGACAAAATGAGTTGGCACTATTTAAAATAATAAGAGTAAAGTAAAAATGAACGAGTAATAAAATAAAATACATGTTATAGTTACAGTTTCCATAAATATTTATTGATATTTATACAGAATGAGATACGGTAACGATTCCCCTTTCCCCTCTAGGTACACTTTAGCTTCGTGGTACTGCGACTTCTCCACAGACTGTAGCACTTTGCCCACATCCGTCATCTGGTAGATGAGCAGTAGATGAGTAATCTTCAGTAATCTTGGAACACAGCATATTACTATATATAGTCTGTGGTACCTGGTGGTACCATAGAGCTGCATAGAGCAGAGCGTGCTCTGCACTCGTAATGTTGTCCGTCTGTTTCACGTGTTTGAGTTCCGCGCAGTTCCGCGCGCAACTTCGCACGGTTGCGAGGAGTGATGTAACATTGATTATTCGATATGCAACAATATTAACAAGATATTTTCACTCTTGATGTAATACATTCGGCAGAAAAAAAATTGTAAAAGTTGTTCGTGTACCGGGAAATGGTGTTCGAAATTGTATCGTTCACGGATTATTTACAAACGTGTTCCAAAGGGTAGGAACGAATGTTGGCACGCTTGATTTCGATGAGACCGTTTGAAAGAGAAATTGCAGTGCGGGGGAAGTCTTATCGAGGAGCTCACACCACATAACGGTGTTTCGAATTTCAATTTAATCAGATACTGAGTGTTAATTCGACAGAAAAGAATTGAGAAGGGGTTCGTATTCTTCCACAAAAATGTTTCGTTCGAAGAAGGACGTCGACCGACACGTGAAAGACATTTTTATCAAGCTCAAAAATTCCGAGGAGGTAAGGTTATTTTTTTCCACGAAAAAGTCGTTACTGCCAAACATTGCCAAGACACTGTCGTGATCTATGTCTCGTTCAATTGTTCCCTTGTGATTTTATGCTCCGATTTCATTGTATCCTGAATGAAACGCGTTCGACATACAAAGACGCATCGTTTCTTATTTAACGTCAATGTATATCGCATACCGTTCAAGTCCTTGACTAGCCTCTGTAGACAATGCGTATACGTATATGTATTAGATATATCTATAGAACGATTTAGCGGTTTTTAAAGGGATATAGTACTTTTTATTTAATATTTGACAGTCGATCCTTCTCTTTCTGCCATTTGATGCTTGTTTATATTTTCGAATCACACGGAATATTTCTGTACGCGTTGCCGGTCGGCCAAAAGTCGCAAGGCGCGGTAAAGGGAGTAGTCTTCGAATGATAACTGAAATTTCTATATTTTTCACCTGTTGCGATTGTTATCGTATTATAAACATTATTTGCGAGTAAAGCTATCTCGAAATTCATTTCTATTCGATAAATTCTCATTAATTTGGTTAATAACGGTATTATAACAAATACAAAATAATATTAACCCTTTGGACTCGAAGCAATTTTAATTCGAAAATCAAGACATTTCTTAAACCTAGATTATTTTTATTCTACATATGTACTCTTTTTTTACATTGGCCACAGAAAATTTAACCTGTTTTCTCATACAATGGCGAAGCTTTTTGCAATTCATAGAATACAGATAAATTTAATAATGTTAAAATGGTTTTGAATAATGCTATGGTCATTTTTACCGGTGCCTCTACCAAACTTCAAAATATAGTTTAGATCATTAAATATGTTCGTACCTAATCAATTACTAAACATTTAAGTATGAAAAAATGTTTCATTATCGATTTTAAATAGCTTCGACTGCAAAGGGTTAAAAATTGTATGCACGATAATTCGACGTTATGTAACTTGGCTTTATACTAATTTGTAGAAACATCTACGATGTTACAACATAGCCAAGCTATACTATCAAGTCGGGGATTACGAATCTGCAAAGAAATATGTCTCTAACTATTTGGAGATAAGGGATAAATGTGCTGGAGCTTATAAATTGTTGGGTCAGACCTTCGAAGCTTTAAGACAACAGGAAGCAGCTTTCATGCAATACAAGAAATCTCTTGAATTGGAACCTAAGCAAGATGATCTTGTTTTAAAGGGTACAATTTTGTTCACTCTAGAATCGATTATTTTTACATTCTATAAATTGTACGCTTATCCCTTGATTTCATTCTGTTCTCAGTTTGTGAACTTCTAACAGATGTAGATGTTAATATCGATGTGAATAGAATTAAGTATTGGGTAGAAAGAGCTGACAAAAAGTTTCCACATCATCCGATAGTTTTTCAATTGAAGGAGAAAATGTTAACTTTAGAGAAACCAAGTGGTAACAACGACGACTTGGAGAAGCTCATTACCTGTGAGTAATACACTTTTATTTTGTTAATATTCTATCTTTTCTTTAACCATTTTTGGCTTCCGAGGACTGGACAAATAATCAATATATTACTGAACTTTGTAAGATACTCTCAAGTTATGTCTTTACCCTTTTGTGGCTCCGACTAAAACTTTGTATGCTTATGCATTACCAATTTATAACAGCAACATGATTTTTCTAGCTGAATTGTCGGTACGACAAACAGACGTGCATCTACAAGTGAAATTGTTAAAGCACTACGTAGGAAATCACAGGCTGGAAGATGCATATAATCATGCTGCCAAAATAGAATCGACGCACAGTCACAGGAACAGTGTTGTCTGGTATCAGTCATTAAGCGAATTACTTATGAAGTGTAAACAGAGCAAACAATCAGATTGGACATTTTGGATATTTTACATAAATGTGTTAGAAAGATATGCAGCTCTGTGTTTGAAAGAGCAAGGTAATCTTGTGAAGAAAAGTATATCGGATGCAACACAAGCAATATTCAAGTAAGTATTCTTCTGCAATTGAATGCAACGTGCGTAAGCCACGTTATCGAATGAAATATAATTTGTGTTGCAGTTTCGACCAATGTTTAATGGAGTTTAAGTCAGCGAGTTTTTCCAATCATCCAGCTTTCATTGAGAACATGTTATTGCACATGTGGGGACAATTACATTTTCATTTGGCTTGTTTATTTTTACGGAAGACCAAGGGAGGAGAGGACAGTTGGTCCGAAGCTGGACGTTTATGCGCACCTCTTTTGTTTACTGCGTTACACGTGACACCGATAGATCTCACAGCTGTCTGGACAATGCATTTGAAGGATCGTTTGAAGGATCAGGTGCACGTATGGTTTCGAGAAGGATCTTACAGATGCAGTCAAGTGGGGCACGTATTACAGGACTTTGCTCGAGACAACACGAAAAAGCTGTTGGATAAAATCGATAAGTTTTGCACGAATTTGTGGCGCGAACGGGTTTACCAGAGGATCTTCATCGGTAGACTGTATCAGGACGGTAAAACAACATCGTACTTCGCAAAGAGTTCCCTTCCGAATCCACCGTTGCGTCTGTGTTCGTACAATGAGTTGAAACGATTCGATAAGATCTCGGAGGAAGTTTGGCCAGACTCGTTGCACCATCAAATCTGGCTTGGCTTGAGATCTCGGTCCAACAGTTCACAGAATAAAGACAGCGGGCCTTTGCCAAATCAAATTTCTCGCGTGTTCTACGACCTACAGTTTTCTGTGTTCAACCTGAACCAGGCATCGCCGGACAGCTTAAGTCGTTTAGACATCGACGCGTTTTTAAACGCAGCGATCTTCTGTGCCTGCGCGGTGTTGGAGGAGCAACAACTAAGCGGTTTCACGAATCTTGATAAATTACCCACCTTGCCGGCCGACCTCACCAACACACTTTGCACCTGTGCTCAGGAAAAATGGTGGTCGGCAGCTTACAAAGTATACTCGCTCGACAAACAGAAACCGTTGGACGAAGATCTCGGAGACATTCGATTGGAATTGCAGCGGGGTTTGGAAGTGGTTCGTTGCATCGGGAATCACGGGCTGCATCCTGCTCTTTTGGTTCATTTGGCACGGATATTCCATTACAGAGCGGAGACCTTGAAGGAAGATAATCAAGAGAACAGCGAGGTACCGAGCTTGGAGGCTCGCTCGGAGTTGTACTGGTCAACCGCGATGCCACTTTTAGAAAGACTGCAAAACAATCAGGTGCTTCGCGTGACGAACTCAAAGTTCTTCTGCTACCAAGGAAAGGAGATGAACAACGCTGAGCTTGTGAAAGCTTTGGAAGAGGGCAAGCTGCTTCTGGCGCAGCGTTCCGTGCGGGATAAACAATTCGAGAAAGCGATCGATGCGTTGCAAGCACTAAAATGTCCGGAGGCGTCGTTCCAGCAGGGTCAAATGTACGAGATGCTCGCGGACGAGATTGTCAGTTCCATGCCGAAGGAGAGCTTGACGTCGGAAATGAGGTCCCAGCACATCATTATGCTCTCGAAAGCTAGAGAATGCTTCTATTTAACATTGGATAGATTACGTAGGCCAGGATCGAATCCGAAACACCCATTGAATTCGGAGCTTTCCACTCACATAGCAGACATAGAGAACAAACTGAAGAGGATCGACCCGGATTTATCCCGGGGCGATTTAAGCAGAAACGAGTGCGACGGGATGTCGGACGACAGTTATTCCTCTGCGCATAGCGGCGTGGAACATCAGGCAGGGAATCCAACGTTGCCAACGTTCACAGGGCTCAGCTCGTCTATCAACATGGCCAGCACACCACAAAAGAATCATCATCGCACCCCTAAACAGTCTAGTACCCCTTACAGACCGCAACATCATGATATACTGGATTTATCACGGAATCGTACGGAGGCACGTCCGAGCCCGGAGCGTCTCGACGCTCAGATCCGAGCGATCACTCAGATGATCCATGCGAAGGACAGCATGATGCAGTCGATCACGGAACAAAACAAAAATATACTAGATATCAGCAAGACCGTGATGGAGAAGCTCGAAGAGTTGTCGAAAGAAGTGGCAGAGTTACGAAAGGATGTTCAGCGGCAGCGTATCAGCCAGCCGATGAACTTGAACCCGAATTTAGAGGAGGACTTGTGCGGCTTGAGCGAAGAGGATTTCAATGAATTGAACTATAACGCTAACCCGTCCGGCCCCGTGTCCTCGATCTCAGGGAACATGTTCCAGTCGTCGCATAGAAATCCTTACTCACAATTACTTTATCCATCCGCGGCGGCTACGGCCACCGCTTTCCAGGGTTACTTCCCAGGAGGCATGTCGTTCAGCGATCCGAACGCTGCTTCGTTCTGCACGAATATCTACCCGATGCCGGTGTTGTATCCGAACACCACCAGGTCGAAAATGCCGGAGAACATACTCCCGCAGGGCTTGTTTCCGCCGAGGTTGCCCGCGCAAATGCCGGACCTGATGCCGCCGACGAACCAACCGCCTATGCAGATCTCGCTGCAGAAGGTCGAGACGCCGAAGTCCGAGACGACGATAAAAGACGCTCCGGTGAACAAAGCGCCGCCGGTTAACGTTGTTATCACCACTTCAGATACTTTGCCGACCACAGTACCGGTCGTTCAGCCTACACTTAGCGTAACGATTCCTCCGCATTTCAGACAAGGAGGCGTGTCCATGCTGGCCACCGCGGAACAGTCTGTTGCTCCTCATTGTTATCAGATATCCATGCCCTCTCAAGCGACCGTATTGACCACCGTCAACTTGCCGCCACTGTCGACAACTCTTACCACCACACCGGCCAACATTACCATGCCTACGACGCCAAAGGCCAGCGAGAACGTTAACATCTGTTCGACCGGTTCGCCGAACGTTTCCGATCACGAGCACGAATCGGAACACGATCCGATACCAGACTTCGTTCCCGTTATACCGTTGCCGGCGGAAGTCAAGGTGACCACTGGAGAAGAGGGCCAGGAAGTGTTGTTCTGCGCCAGAGCGAAACTCTTCCGGTTCGTGGACAACGAGTGGAAGGAACGCGGTATCGGCAATGTTAAGCTGCTCAGGAACGACGAGGGCAAGGTTCGACTGCTTATGCGTAGAGAACAGGTGCTGAAGGTGTGCGCTAATCATTATTTGGCGCCCGATATGGAGCTGACGGCGAAATCTAACAACGAGAAAGCCTGGTTCTGGGTGGCGCACGACTTTGCGGACGGCGAGCTGAAAGTGGAGAAGTTCTGCATCAGGTTCAAGACGGTGGACGAGGGTTTGTCCTTCAAGGAGAATTTTGATAAAGCCAAGGCGAGTCTCTCTCAGGTCCCCGACGAGCCTCTCAAGAGCAAAACGGCTACTAAAGCGGATATTGTGTTGAATAACGTCGAGAAGAAAGACGCTGCGGAACCAAAAGACGCAGCGCTGATCGGTCAGAAACTGCCAGCGACTACAGTACCAGAGATCCCGTCATCGACAACAGTTGTAGGCGGTTTCTCGTTCACGTCACCGCCCATCATTCAGAAAGTAACCACTCCTGTGGAACCAGTGAAGCCTCCCAGCAAGCCCGAAATCAGTCCTTTCGCGGGATTCACGTTCAGTAAACCTGCAACAACTACAGAGTCTACCGCACCAACTCAACCGTCTACCTTCTCGTTCGCGAAGGCTGCAACAGCTTCTAAATCCGAGACCACAACTGCGCCAACTGTTACAGTCGACGTTGTTACAACGAGCTCGTCTCAACCAACACTTAGAAGGCCTCACGGGCCTCCGCCAAGCGCTGTTAAGCTAGTAGGCGTAAAGAGTACAGACGCGAAGATAGATCACGAAGATGTTCTCTTCGAAGCTAAAGTATCTCTTCAGTATTACAACAACGAGACTAAACAATGGGATCAGAGAGGCACGGGGCAAATGAAGACATTGTGGAGCACAAAGACCGGCAAGATGCGGCTACTGATGACCGAGGAGAACCGCTCGAAGGTCTGCTACAACTACAACGTTCAAGCAAAGACACCGTTCACTTTGAAGACCAACAGTACCGTCGTCAATTGGATCATTTACTATGGGACCGAAAAAGCATCTACGTTCGCGGCCACGTTCAAGACTTCCGCTCAAGCGTCTCAATTCCACAGCATGATCGTGAGCAATCAACAAAAGATGATTAAGGACAGCATCTCTGCCGAGAGTATGAAGAAGCAGGGTCCGGCTGAGAACGCGACTAGTAAGACTCAGACCCCGTTATCTGAAATGTTTAAGCCACCAACAGGTTCCTGGGAGTGCAAGGATTGCTACTCGAGGAACGGAGCTTTTTACAGCACGTGTCTAGCTTGCAAAGCACCTCGTCCTTCAGCGACCAGCAATCAAACCGCTGCTCCGGCTGTTACTACCGCGAACCAGGTGTCACTTTCAGAGATGTTCAAGCCGCCGACAGGTTCGTGGGAGTGCACAGACTGTTACACGAGAAACGAGGCGTCCAGCAACGAGTGTGTCGCTTGTAAATCCGCTAATCCATGCGCGAGCAACCAAACCATCCCGGTCACGGTCAGCTCCAACCAAACACCGTTGTCGGAGATGTTTAAACTGCCCGCTGGTTCGTGGAAGTGCAAGATCTGCGACATAGTCAATACGTCTGGGAACAATTATTGCGTTGCCTGCGACACGCCGAAGGATCCATCCATCCCACCCAAACCGAAGACGGATGGCTTTTTGATAAGCACTTCAACCACAACAGCCACGCCCACGTTCACCTTCGGTATCCCGCAGGAAACTAAGAAAGACGCGAGCGGGTTCAGCTTCCGGTTGCCCGCGTCCAACGAGGCGACGGATGCGACGTCCTCGGACTCGGAAGCTAAGATCGACACCTCCAGCGCGAAGTTTGTGTTCGGCATGCCCCAAGGGAACAGCTCACCCTCCACCAAAGACACTCCGTTCACGTTTGGCTCGCCCGGGAAGTCTTTCGGTTTCAACTTCATCGCAAAATCCCCGTCGAAGGCTGCCGTCGACGGTGAGAACAGCGAGGAAGAGGTCGTCGAAAGCGACGACATCCACTTCTCGCCGGTCATCCCGTTGCCGGATAAGATTGAGGTGAAGACCGGCGAGGAGGACGAGGAGGTGCTCTATTGTCACAGAGCGAAGCTGTTCAGACACGACAAGACTGCGAACGAATGGAAGGAGCGAGGTTTAGGGGACATCAAACTGCTACGGCATAAGGAAACCGGTAAACTCAGACTGGTGATGAGGAGGGAACAGATACTGAAGCTGTGCTTGAACCACTTCGTGCAATCCAATCTGGAGTTCACGCCGAAGGATGAGAAGACTTGGATGTGGATCGCTGCCGATTACAGCGAAGGAGAGATCGAGCATACGTTGTTCGCTTGCCGTTTCAAGACATCGGATATCGCGAAGAACTTCAAGAACACGGTCGACGATGCACTGGCTGGGAAAGATATTCAGGTGATCGAGGAGAAACCGGAGACTAGGTCGGATCCGAAAGATAAAAGTCAAGAGATAGAGGTCGTTTACGAGATGAAAGTAACACCCGAAGAAAGAGAAGCTGCGCTGAAGTTGCAGCTTCCAGAGAATTTCTATGCGTACAAGCGGAATCCAGACTGTCCTGGATGCAGGGGTTGCAAGGAACCTCCGGTATCCTTGTTCGAGACTACGTCTACTGGGAAAGAATCGTTGAAGACGTCAACCGAAAGCGAAAAGTCTGTAACCGTGACAGCAGCGACTACCGATTCCAACATTGCAATTCTTCAGACGCCAGCTTCCACGACAGCCACGCCGAATACAACATCGTCCGTCTTCATGACTGGATGGAATAGTGCAAGTACGCCACAGTTCACAATGAATTCATTGGCTCCGTTTGGCAGTGGCAACTCAACTGTGTCCAGCGACAAGAAGACCAATTTCTCGTTTGGATTGTCTCAAACTAGCGAGACACAGAAACCTGAAGGCGAGAAGCAAAATGTTCTTGGAGTAGATAACTTGAACATCTGCAGTCCAGCTGGCTCGCAGGCTACCACTGAAGCGTCGTCTCTATTCTCTGGAACTGGCAACACGTCGATTACTGGCTCCATTTTTGGTACACCTAAATCGGAGAATATCTTTGGCATGAGCACGGGGAAGAACATGTTCGGAGGATCGTCGAAGAAAGAGACCGGACTCATCAAGCCTAGCACCTTTAACGTTGCCACGGATGGGTCGGAGCCGATATTCTCAAACAGTTTCACCCCTCAACCGAAACCTACCAACGTCTCCGCGACACCTGTATTTGGTGCCAATCCACCAATCTTCGGAACCACGGTCAAAACTGTTACAGAGGTAACCACCACTTCTGCGTCTCAGTTTACCCCGTCCACGACCACCACAACTGTATTCGGATCATCCGCCAAGCCGACCAACTCGGTATTCGCTGGTGCGCCTACTCCGTTTTCGTTCAACTTGAATTTCGGCTCGACTGAGTCACCGTTTGGAATCTCAAACTCTGCGACCACCAACATGTTCGATACGAAAGCCACAACTTCGGAGAACGAGACACAGAAAGAAGAGATCAGCTTCCTCGCGGCACCTGAGGTGTCCTTCTCTGACTTAGCCGCGAACGTTCCTCAGCAGGCGTTTAAAAAAGGTACCTTGAGTATTCCTGTTAGGCATGACCATAGTTGTGTTGAATTATACAATTGAATTACTTCACGAATTACTTTACTACTTCACCAATTACTTTGCTGCTTTCACATTTGCAGATCCGAACTTCTCCTTCGCTGGAGCCGGAGCAACTGTCTTTGGTTCTAAATCTGCAAACAAATCTGAAACTGTGAAAGAGACAAGGGACGAAAAGAAACCCGAGAATGAGGATGAAGAAGGTGATGAGAATGACAACGAGCAAGAGCACGATCCTCATTTTGAGCCTGTTATACCGTTGCCCGATATTATCGAGGTGCGCACCGGAGAAGAAGATGAGGAGAAAGGTGCGGTAGCTTCTAATAAGTACAGGGTGACACAAAACTATATGTCGCGGTCTTGAAACGTGGGAAACGAGGTTAAAAAAACCAAAATTTTTGTTTTGATTTAATATTTTTAACCTTAAAAAGAATTTTGTTTTTCACGTTCAAGGTCAATTTTTCGAGGGGTTCCTTATTCCATTTTCGACTAAATGGGGGGGGGGGGGTGTAGAATCACGCTATGGTGTCCACGACATATAATTTTATGACACCCTGTACACTGAGGGCCTTCATGTGTTTACGGCATGTGTAAAATTAGTGATCGAAAGAATCATTGCTGACGTTTGTATTTATGTTTCAGTATTTTGCGAAAGAGCCAAATTATACAGATATGACAATACGACGCATGAATGGAAAGAGAGGGGTGTTGGAGAGATGAAAATCTTGCACAGCACAGAACACGGGACTTATAGATTATTGTTGCGTAGAGAGCAAGTTCACAAAGTAGTATGTAACCTGTTGCTCACACAGGACATCCACTTTACTAAACTGACAACATCGGACCGTGCTTGGGTGTGGGCGGGAATGAATTACGCAGAAGAGCAACCATGCGCAGAACAGTTAGCAGTTAGATTCAAAAATCCAGAACTGGCCGCAAAGTTCAAGGATGCCGTCAACAAAATTCAACAATTGCTAACCGAAACCCGTAAGGACTAAAGACATAACACCTGTAGTTCGTAAAGCTTTCCTCGGTTCATAGTTGTTATTGCTTTTCGGCTGCATGATACATCCAAAGCTGTGTTAGTTGTTTTCAAAAGCACATTTGTTTCGATGGTTGGACAGCGAAGAGAAGTATAGCTTTATTTTCACACGTAGAACGTAGGAGCGATTGTTCAAGACGATTTTTTAACGCGAGATTGTTTATTCCTCGATGATTTCCCACAATGGAATTTCTTTTTTCTTTTTTTTTTTTTAACAGTACCAGGTTTTATGTTTGAGTATTGCCGACCGATGTATTTGATTTTCAAATTAATTGTGATATATGGCCGTGATATTTATTCGCATTATGGAAATGTATGAAATTGTTTTACCAAATCTTTGTTAATTTCATGTGACTCTCTTTTCTCGACCAAAAAATGAAGCGTGAACATGTAAGAGTACATCGTACGATATAAATAAAAATATTTTACCAAGTCAAATAATTATTGTATTAAGAGATTCGGTTGTAGCAAAACATGTTGTACGAATACGTATTTTATTTGCGGAACGCTCGAATAAAATCTGATTCAATAAAATATCATTTATACACTTTTTTTTTCTTATTAATCAATATATGTATAAATGTGTCGTGACGTTTTACCATACACAGTCAAATATATCCACGTATATCTCATAAGACGTAAGAATAACACAAAAATAACAAGTAAGCCTTTCGCTTAAACTCCTGCATCTTTATTTTATTTATTCGATACCATATATTATTTGCACGCGTATGTTCAATCTTGTTCCCATGAATTCAGGCGAGAAGGCTGCGGAAGAAGAAGAAGAAGAAGAAGATGAACCAGTGATCGAAGAACCAGATGACGAAGAGAACGAAGAATTGGATGATACAGAGGAAGTAAAAGAGGAAGACGACGAAGACGAAGAAGACGAGGATGACGAGCAGAACGACGAAGGTATTTTTATGCGGAGAGCTATTTTGATGAAGTTAAGGAACAAAGATGGTAAATGGAAGCATCTGGCTACGGGAAAGTTATGTACTTCTTATGATCGTAATATGATTGGAAGAATAATATTAAGAGCCGACGAGACTGATGAAGTACTCAACACTACAATTCTCACTGTAGACACTCAGATACAGGTAAGGATGTTATGTAATTTCTATAGAATAGGCTAAAATTCACCGCAGCAATTTTTCTTTGCTAGTTCAATTATTCTGTAGCAGGTACATACTACTATTGAATCTTGTTAATTTCGAAGATTTGCGTGTTTATGCAATTTTCAAGTTTTGTAGAAAAATTTTAAGAAAGTGGGACATATATTTATAAGGAAAACTTTTTATAAATGCATAAAGATCAGCAGTCTAGCGATGAGTTTCTACAGACTCAGTTATAAATAGCAGATCTTTATGCAAAATAAAAATTTTCCACCTGAAGTGCAACGAACAGGAGTTCGTCTAATGTTTTCATTGGTTTAAATTACACCTATATATAAATGCATAAAATCAATTAATATTTTCGTTTTAAGGTACATGGCAAAGAATGCATTTGGACGGTGAACTATCCTTCAGACTCACACACAACTCTGAAAGCGGTGTTTCCATCAGTTCAGGACGCAGAAGAAATGTACAAATTTGTACAATTCTATTTATCTCTTATCACCGATTGCTAAATGTCTGCAACCGAGTGCGGGACTGGCAAACGAAGATCGGCATCATCGAACCATTCGACAAAGAGTAAAGTTTCCTTGTAAGATTTCTTGTAATAAAGCGTATTGTATCTCTTGTATACGTAAAATACTTGATTTTAGTCTAAATTCGATTTATAAGTCTATTAGAATTCGTTTCAATATCATCAACCGCTATTGCGGGTGTATTTAAGTAATTAATGGCCGTAGAAACTATTTAAGAATTTGACGAATGGAAAACAAACGAATTTTTTATTGACTCGAAATGTGTTTTACTCTTAAGATTTACGTGATAATAGGTGAAAACATTTGATTAATAAATTAAACTTGTGCCAAACGTGCCGGACTTTTATTAGCTTTATAAACACACAGTTTTCAAATAAGAGACACCACAACTTTCTGATTTTTAGTTGACTCATGAACATATTATGTAGGTTTAAAACGTTAAATAAGTTTTGTTAATAACTGTTGAGCGGATTCCGTGAGGGGAAGACATTGAAGAGAAGATTGGATGCTCAAACAGCTCAACAATACTGAGCGATCTACCTGTGATACAAACCTAGTAACTCATGGTTATGTGGAAGACATTTACGTACGATTATATAGTATATACATTTATCATATATATGTGACCTCGTCAGCGTATAATTACATAGATAATAAGTAATCTTTAAGTTATGAGTTCACGTTTGTTTTGTATTATATCATTTCTAATATTTCCGAATTAGGAGAAGTATATTATGTGTGTTACGCGAAATGTTCCAACGAAGAGCAAGAAAATAAAGGACTTTATCCAAGAATGTGCGTTATTTACATGCTATTCGTGCTTTTCGCATAGATAAATCAAAATAAATATGTAAAGTCCAGAAAAATTTTGGACTTTATTCATATACAGTGGAAAATGAAACTCATGTTCTCAGCCAGGGTAAACACGTTGCGTGCAACGTCATCGACGCGACGTATTTACACCGTGCCCCTCTATCTGATAACCACAATATATATTTATCAGAGAGGATATGGGAGTATGAGAGTGCTCAGTGCTCACGCCCGGGTTTTCGATGCCTCCGAATTGCTCCGAATCTGTTCGAATCCTAGCCTGGATCATGGATCAGATCAGATCAGATCTTATGTCCTATAGGATCGATCTATGTATAGACCGACGGCAGACGGTAGAGCGGTTTCCCCCTCCCACTCTTAGCCTGGATCAGATCCTAGTCTCAAGGTCTCAAGATAGAGCGGACGCTTAGCCTGGTCCTGTCTCATGCTAAAACATGCTGCTGCATGGTGTGGTCTCTGTTTCGTGGTAAAAGTGGGTTCTATCGTCGGTGTAGGAGCTGTTCTGTGCTAAGCGTGAGCGTGCCAAAAAGTGGTGGCAAGTTAGACATTAGACCTTAGACCCGGGCGTGAGGCGTGAGCACTGGTGAGCACTGGTGAGCACTCTCATCTCTCATATCCTCTCTCTCTGCTTACTCTGCTATTTATACTTCACCAGAGTATCTCTGACTTCACTCCATTCACTCAGTATATATAGTGGGGATTTTGTACACTCTTGGCTGGAATAATCAGGAATAATCCTTCGTGCGTAGTTCGGTTCCACTTCGTGTCATTCCCGGAGCGAATGTTGAACAGACAACTCGTCCACGAGTGTTATTGTTATTCATCTACAAAGTACTTAGATCAGACTTTGAACCGGATCTTGCTGTTGTAGTATAAAGTGGAAATTATCCTAACACGATGTCTATTGCAACAAAAGGTGCGTATAGAATGCAAGTATACTGGTTTATCTTTATTTCTTACCGGTTGCATTTGACATTCATATACACCGCTGTATACCAATTCATATACATATTTACTCTTTTATCGAAGTATTTATGTATATATGAATACTAAATATATATATAGTGACAATCAACGCGTTTCGTACAAAATCGCTAAAGAGAGAAATCAATTCCTACTTGGTTCTGATATTTTGTAATTAATCTAAACTATTTTTATTTTGCATAAAGATCCGTAGTCTAATGATTACTCGGTAGTTCTAGTGTTTAAAAAATAAACAATGAACAACGAGAATCACCGAAATTTTCGGTGGCAAATGACATAAATTTCCTCTCTGCTAGTATAATTAGTATATCAGTTCTATATTATTGTTATAATCGATAATTGGAATTGCAAATTAGCAATAAATTGAATACGTGTAAAAAATGTTATGAACCTGTTAAAACTTCAGTAATCGAGATAGCGCTTTTATCTTTAAATATCGATATTGTTCGAACTTTGAGCTTTCTTCTCGCCAGTGGTTCTCATCTGATAAATACGATCCAGAAAAATTGATCTCGAATCGCTGAACATTTGAAAATATAGATGCGAGATAAGATATTGCTAATATATATATATTATATTTTCTTTCGCAGGTATATTTATTTATATATTGGCTTTGCAGCTCAGAAATGGACTTGGTTTTACATTCTACTTTCTCACTCGCACATTTTCATATTGCACATGCTTGCAACACGCCTATTTCTGCTCTATATTAATTTTTATCTCAATTGTTTCGCAGGTGTTTTTATAGTTGCAGCGAAACGCACCCCATTTGGCACAATGGGTGGTGTGTTTAAGAATACAAGCGCAACCGATTTGTCGATTGTCGCTGCAACAGCTGCTTTACAGTCTTCGGGATTGAAGCCCGAGAAGATCGACAGTGTTGTATTTGGTCATGTGCTGAGTGTATGTATACTATATATAAATTGTATATAAAGAATCAAAGGTTTCTTTGCCACACTACATGTATAATAATTTCATTTAAAGTCGTCGTCCAGCGACGGAGGTTTCCTGGCGAGGCATGTAGCATTAAAATCTGGAATTCCTATAGAAAAACCAGCCCTTGCAATTAACAGGCTGTGCGGTTCTGGATTTCAGGCGATAGTATGCGGAGCACAGGTATAAAATCGTTCTTCGCTGTGCTATTAAAAAGCATGGCAGAGTATCTTTCACAAGTATCTCTATCTTTCAGAGTATTCTAACAGGTGAATCTAAAGTAGTTCTGACGGGAGGTGCGGATAACATGAGCCAAACACCTTATGTCGTGAGGAACGTTCGCTTTGGTACAATGTTGGGACAGAAATATGAATTCGAAGATGCCCTGTGGCTCGGGCTACTAGATACTTATTGCAATTTACCTATGGGAATGACTGCGGAGAAACTTGGAGCCCAGTATGGTTTAAAAAGACAAGAAGTTGATCAATTTGCACTGAGAAGCCAACAGACGTGGAAAGCTGGTTATTATCTACGTGTATCATTATTCTCCGTTAATTGATCAAATTAGTAACGAATTTAAAACATTTTAGCCAACGATGCCGGTCGTTTCAAGGAGGAAATGGCACCTGTAACTGTAAAAGTTAAGAAACAGGATGTCGTCGTTGACATCGATGAACATCCACGACCTAAAACGACTACCGAAAGTCTGGCTAAGTTGGCTCCAGTTTTTCAGAAGGATGGTCTGGTTACAGCTGGTTCTGCATCAGTATGTTAAATATGATACATTGCTATCAACAAGCACAAGTCTTAGCAATTCCATCCTGCGCCATTTGTATGGCTAATCCTGAATCACGGGACATTGATTCCAATGTCTGTAATCCTGATAGTTTCTCTTCAATATCCGCCGCTAGCACTCCCTGCTCTTACAAGTACATTCCTATCAACTTAAGGGGGTAGACTCTCGTTCTTCCAGGATAGCAAGGGAACAGGTTGGACAGGAAAAATTACATAGAAATTTAAAAAATGAATAGATCTAATTTAAAACAGTCAAAACGTTAGAAGAATTCTAAAATACTGTTATATTATTTCCAATCTATTGGGTTGGCAAAGATGGGGTTTTTCAATAGTCAAAAGTCATATTTTTACGTTTACGAGGCGTAATTTGCATTATTTCTAATTTGCATTATTAGAAGACGCATCCCGCACCCTTGCAATCCTAGAAATGAGTCTACCCCTTAAATATGTTACATAAGGTGTTCCATTTGCAGTTCTACGATCAATTATTTCCTGAACTTTACTCTCAAGGGGAAGCTTGTAGAACTGTGCGAGAACCGAAAAATGTCGGGAATCTCGAAACTCTCGGAAATCTCGAATATAAGGGAATTCCCAAGAACAATCGAGAACTCTAATATGCTCGGAAATTTCGAATATTCTCAGGGATAATCTCGAAAATGTTCGAGAACCCGAACGTTCCGAAATTATGTCTGGTCGCTCTCTCCTTGAAACAAACTATGTATAACAAGTACTTCAGAAAATAATTGGTGTAAAACACATATAATTATTGTGTTTATCATCGTTTAAACTTGTAAATTCTTGTTACAGGGTATTTGCGACGGTGCAGGATCTGTTATCTTGGCTAGCGAAGAAGTCGTAAAAGCGGAAGGACTTACTCCACTGGCACGATTAGTAGGCTTCTCGATTGTAGGTGTGGAGCCCAGCATTATGGGAATTGGGCCTGCACCAGCCATCAAGCAGCTTCTTAAAGTCACAAACAAAACGCTGGACGATATGGAGCTCGTCGAAGTAATAATTATAAAATATGCTTTATGTAATCCATCCGTCGGACTACAACAAGATGTTAATTAATTTCTATTCGTTACTAGATCAACGAAGCTTTCGCGGCTCAAGCGCTATCCTGTGCGAAAGATCTTAACTTAGATATGAATAAATTAAATGTGGACGGTGGTGCTATTGCTCTGGGACATCCTCTAGCTGCATCTGGCGCAAGAATTACTGCTCACTTGATACACGAGCTGAGGTACATTTATATTTAATATTAGTTTTCACGATATTGCATATTATCTATAACATTAACCGTAAAAATTATCTTTACAGACGAAGGAAAGCTGGCAAGCTTGGAATTGGCTCAGCGTGCATTGGCGGAGGACAAGGAATTGCTATAATGGTAGAAACTCTTTAATCATAAAGGATCGAACCAGGAAATACGAATTGTTGCAATAAAAGTGATTCACTTGAACGAATAAGATATATACAATGAAGAACACGTTTTTACACGGTTTTATATTTTTTATACACAGTATACAAGAGGAAACACGTTAAAAAAATATGATTCTATATATTTTATATACAATGTTAAAAGGAATGCGATGTTGTTAATTTTTACAAAAATATATACTTTATAACAACTTTCTACAGGGAATTTTTATTACAAGCAACGGACTCAATCGCTCGTCGAAGTTTGTAGGACCGTAAAAATGGAGTACGACATGCGCAGAATCTGTAAAATTATGGTGACGCGTTTAGGCCCGCTATACACATCCGTTTTTCTAACGTGCGGCGACCGTGCGGTACCGGAATTGCGGATTGCGGTCTGAAATACTATGGATTCAATTGGGCGCTGCACATTTGTTTGAAGTCTTTGAACCGTAGTTGCGGCGCCGCAATATAATATTTACCGCACGATCGCCGCACGTTAGAAAAACGGATGTGTGTAGCGGGTTTTAGAAACGTTTGCGACGCGTTACGTGTAGGATACTTACGCGAACAAAATTTTGTAACGACAGCTCCATGATGCTCCCGACAGACAGAATGAGGGGTCGTTGAGCTCTCGTAATTATAATTTGTAGAGCCTGTTTGAAGCTCTCAGTTTTCTGCCACCATTTGTTCGTGTACACGGCGAGACTAATATCTAAGCTCTGCGAAGGCAATGTTTTAGTAGAACCGGATCGTCTTTCGCAAACGGACCAATTTCCAATGGTTACGTACGTGAAGATACAGCTCGTTGCCGTGCCAACAAAATATAAAAATCTGATATATCATACAGCACATATACATCAGCATGCCGAACAGAATATGCGGAACGTAAACTTTCATCTGCAATAAATGCAGAACATGCTTGTACAGTTAGAACAATGGGCAGTCGAACTTACAATATACATATATATATACCTGTGCTATATTGAACGCTACTAAACAGATAATATTACAATTCACTAGGAACTGAAAGAATATCGACGTGCCAAAAATATTCTGCACCTCTTTCGAGAAGCTGCAAATGTTAAATAATTGTACTATACGAATTTCATGTTAAACGATAGTGTGCTCGCACCTGAAGGTGTACCATATGCCGAAGATATACGCTCCCGTCCATAAATCATCAGACTCATATACAACTTATATACCTTCAGCAAAATTAAACGATCAAACGAATTTATCTGTACATGAAGTTGGATCGTAATTTATATAAATAGCTTGTTCGAAGAAATTATGGATGTAGTCCCCCTTTCACCCCCCCCCCCCCCCGGCCTGTATATACATATTTGAATAAATGTTGAAAAAAAGAGATTGAGAAATTGTGGGATGATTATGGACAGTTCCAGAAACGAAATTGGAAAACAATTATCCCACTTGAATTTTAAAAATTAGATTATATAAGAATAATACTTAAAATATTTTGGTCAGATTTGATTTTCATGTTTTCTACATTGGGAAAATATTAGTAAGAACCATTTTTATTTCATAATATAGATCATCACCCTAAAAATCCGGTGACTTATGGACGGGAGTTGTACATATTGACTTTTAATATAACACACACATGTCACACATTCATATTTCAAAATCAAGTCGTAACAAATTTTTCGAAATCAGGTGGTGAAATTTTCGCGCGTGCGCGTGAAAAGCGCGCAATATCTCATCACTGGCTGTGAATGCCAGGTCGAGAAAATCGAGGGGAATACAAGTACCCCCTCCTTTGATGACCAGACCAGTCGTCTACGTGCACCGGTGCACCGCGACGGTGGCATGAAAAACAGCAACATGTGTTTCTTTCCTTCTCTTGCTCGGTAAGACGGTAAGTTGGAGTTGGAGTGTGCGCATGGTGCTGGAATGGGATTTATGGGATAGTCCGGATAGTGGAAGGGTAAAAGGAGGAGAGTAAATGCAATCCGTTTGGGTGCCAACTGGCAACACATGCTGTGATAGTGTGATAGTGACGATCAGTGACGATGATTCAGCAAGCGAGAAGGTCAACTAGTGACCTTGATTAGACCAATCACAAGTCAGATCGCATCGATGCTTTCTCCCGACCGCGATGTAGATGTAAAACTAAATTATTTTGTTTTCACATAGGTGAATCTCTGTGTAGACCGCGATGTATCGTAGAGAAAGTGAAGTATCTTTCAACATGTGCGTGCTCATTTAGATACATACACGCATTTGTTTTTACCGGGAGGTGACATCGACGCAGCAAGGTATCTTCGGCATGTGCGTACCCTTCGATTTATCTTTACCTGACTCGATAGTTCATTTGGAAACTTACTTGAATATCATATTGCTATGTTCAACACAGACTTTTAAATTTTCATACTGTTCGTTAGAAGCTTTAATATCGTTATCTTTCTCTACATTAATTGATTGTCGAGTCTCGCTGTTCAGCGAAGCAATGTTGCGGTTCAGAATAGTTAGCTGACAACAAGCAATTGTAATAAGTCCTGTCACCAAAGTATCAATCGCTATATTGTTGAAGCAGCAAAGAATGATCGCTACAGCTTGATACAGAGACGTAATCTCGAAAGCTGGCGATTCTGTTGTGTTATAGGGATACCAGCCCAACAAAGGTAGCTCCTTAGATCTTTTACTGAGTAGATCGATCACTGGCTTAGCTCCCCAAGAGACTACAGCCATTGTTCCGAAGAACTGATACGTGATATGATGAAAAATACCTTGCCAAGTGTAATGCGTTACAACACGTTCGTACTTCACATTGTCCCGACTAAACATTTCGCATTCCGTGATGTCGATCAGCTGCTGAATGCGATTATGACGACGCAGAATAAAGATGATCTAACCGTGAAAATGAATTCGCTGGTTCGATTAATGTTAATTATGACATTGGAGATGTTGTCTTGATTAAACGAGGAAAAAAAAAGAAATGTGCGATGGCCGGGAATCGAACCCGGATCAACTGCTTGGAAGGCAACTATGCTAACCATTACACCACCATCGCACGGTGATAAACTTGTTCCATTTTCGGGATAACTGGATTTCGAACGGGGAACCTTGCGAATTATAAAGGGTGGTCCACCTATACAGGGTGTTCCAAAATTTCTGTTACACGGGATATCTCTTTATCCATCGTATCTAGAAAAAAATACTTCGAATGAAATTTGTATGGTTTTCAAAGCTCTATAGAAAGGTGCATTTTTGAAATATTTTATTTGACGTGTTGAAGGTCATTTTAAGGTCGAGTTCACTTTTTTAAATGGAAACATAATTTTTTTAATACACCAACTTATTCTATGAGAAAAGACAAGTTTTATTCGAAACGTTTTTTAATTCAACAACAACTTTTTAAGTTATTCAATGATAAAGACACCAGACGAAGTGCCTAATAGGCCAGCGCGTTTCTGACTCTGTTCTAAATACGATGGATAAAGAGATATCCCGTGTAACAGAAATTTTGGATACCCTGTATATCTCCATTATTTGCAATGACTAGACTGCGGAAGTTTATTCAGTTTTCAATTTTTCGAGACCATATTTAAGGGGGTAGACTCGTTTCCAGGATTGCAAGGGTGCGGGGGTACGCCTTCTCATTTCTCGATAATGCAAGGATGGGGTTTTTCAGTAGTCAAAAGCGCTAGATAAAAGATCAATCTAGGTGTTCTGAATGCAATGTGAATGTCATCGATATTTTTTTTGTAAACTTGTACTTATCCTTGTCAACTAGAATATGTAAGGAAAAGAAATATACATTTACAAGGAACAAAAATATCGATGACCTTGAAAACTCCGGAGAAGATCTCGAGCAAAAAAAAGAACATTTGCAAAGCAATGCATTTACAAATTTGCAAAAATGAAGAAAGATGATATTTCTAGACAGCGAATCTTTATGCAAAATAAAAATGTTTTAAAACAACGCATAAAGATCCGCAGTCTAGATATTACTGTTCGTGTTCATAATAATGTTGCACAGTTTCACCTGGCGAATTTATTATTTTGCCGTATGTTTTCATGCAAATGTCTATATTATGTATAATTCATTGATTAGCGAATGATCTTGTACGAACCTTGTAAGCGTGGGTAGCATTAGTCATGAGAACAGTCGCGCCAGCAACAACTTCGTCCATGTTGTGCCGTTTCACGACAATATGTGCGATTTCAGTGGTAAGGAAAACCCCCAACAGAAAACTGAAACTGCAAACTGTGTACACGAGGTACAAACTACGATATCTGCCACGTGCAGGCCACATTCCCATGTAATAAATCATCGACAGACTGATATGTAAATGCTTATTCGGCGATATATGCCTGTGATTCGTTCGGTCCAATGCGAACACGTCCATCCTTCCAGGGAAATCTATTGACAATGCTGTACTTAGAAATTGTTTGATAACAGGACAGTCGTGTATTCGGTACGTTAAGTATTAGCCTATTGTTTCCGCGTAGGGTTGCAAGACCTCAGTTAGGGGAGCCTCAAGATCACAGAACGATCTTCAGCTAAACTACAATTGCGCTGTTTCCATCCGTTTCTATTTTATCGAGTAATATTTAATGGATCAAGTTGTAGCGCGACTCTCCTTGATTACAGAGGAGACGTATGAAAACGTAATGGCGAATCGATGCGCGATAAGTAGCCGCAGATTAATTTTGCAAACGCAGATTGCCGCAGATTCAGTATCTCCCGCGACTTCTCCGGGCCGGAGAATTCTCGTCCTACGTCGTAGCATTTAACTTACATTCTGCGTTGACTATCAAGTGGATTTATCAATTAGTAGGCGGAAATCTACAGTGGCAAAATTTTTTAGAAATTTTGCGGAGGTGCGCTAAATTTTCTGACCGATTGAACAAACTAATTGCGCGTAAAAGATTACACCTCACCGATTTCGACGATTTTTTAATATGTCGTCAGGGCGACGATTCTGAACTTTTTCCTAACCGCCGTTCAGCCTTAGTTTTTGAGATCTTCGCGAAGAACTGTTTATCATCTCATCGAACGATCGAAAGACTGACCCATGCTCTTATCGGGGCTTTGTTTTATCCAAATCGAACGATCTATCGGTGTAATATGCCTAAATGTCACTGATAAAGTGGTTCAGTTGATCCATCGTCGTGCTCTACGGATTGATAAATCGTCATTGAATATTACGGTAGAAGAAGAAGCGACCGTTCGACAGATTTTATTCTCCCTTAAAACAGCGTGTATATATATTCCGCGTTCTAACGCAACGTTTAAATATGTTGCGGAGGAACTAAAAAACACGAGCATCTATTCATTAATGTTTTATTTTGTTCCAAGCGTCCTCTTATTTCGTCTGAATTTCCATTGAACGCATTCATTGAGAACGAATCAATTAAACTTTCAGGACGACAGATAACTTGCAAAGCGAACGTCGGCAAAAGACGGGGAAGTGGTAGATGATTAGTCTATCTCCCACCACGGGAATCTTTAAAATGTACGAGTGTTTGATCACGCGTATTGCAGAGTTATATACATAGATCGTCCGGTTATCAAATCTCTCGGCGATCAAGCTGGTGTAGTCGGAGTTTCGCCGTTGACAGGTAGCTCGAAGTAAGTTGCTTCAGTTACGAAGTTTACGAATATTGCCCAACGGCTGTTATTTACACGAGAACCTGATCAGCTGTGTCGATTTCATCATCGTTGAGAGATCATGGCAGCCTCCGTAATGGTCAGCAGAGACGTGGCTGACATCGAGGCAAGTGGGAATTCGCGCGATTCTCACGAATCGAATTACGAATGTGCATTGTTTTTCCGCAGAATCTTCTAAGCCTGAATCCGACGATAAAGCCGTTCGCGAATTTGGTCCCATCGGCGCAGACGAAGGAGAACAAAAAGAAGTGGAAGAGGAACGTAAACGAAAAATGCAACGTAAGTATACAAGAATATACATTATAGTGGAGTACGAGAATATAGTATGGTGGCATTTACAGGTTTAATGGCACTTAACAGTTTCCATTAAAGGTAGATCTGTCTGGCCCAATTATCTTAAAATTTTGGAAGAAGTTACGAACTTGGCAATTACTAAATATTAGCACTTAAAAATACTCAGAGAAAAACACAAGGAATGTGTATTATTTTTGTTTTTTAACGCGGGCTATATGGCATTGAGATTTTTTTCTAAAAAGTCCAGTTTAGGTGGGGATCCTCGGGAGTTCCCCGAATCGAATAACAAAAACTAAACACTCGCATCATCAAGAATTAGTTTGAAGATTGTCGAAATTCAGAGATCTACAATAATATTGTTTACGATAAAATGTACTTTTCGTCATACTGACAACGATAGGAATATTGTCAAGTTTTTACGTGCAAGAGTACATTATTTTAGTTCTTGATCATGTTGGGGCCCCCCCAATCGCGGGGCCCCGGTGCAAAAGGGTGCATATAGTATAGTGGAGCGGTGCGGTGATTTTTGTTTCTGTGTGTACCGCTATCCTCCATCTTCACCGCTCCACTAAATCTGTACCCCAGGAGAATGTATTTTTGATTCCTGGCCTGTTAGTCGTCGATCGCTATCTTCCTGATTCTCAACCGCGATTGTAAGACCACTGTTATCACGGTTATCAGCGGTGATCAATCGTTTGTAGAAAAATGATGTAAGAGGAAAGTCCGATATCCTCGATCGACATCTGTGCCGATAAAGATTGATAATACGCGATAACGAACTGGTTACAGAAATGTCCACCGTTGAAGAAGAACTTCGACGACATCAAGCACACTACGCTGAGCGAACGTGGCGCTCTCAAGGAAGCTGCGCGATGCTTGAAATGCACCGACGCGCCCTGCCAGAAGTCTTGCCCGACGCAGCTCGACATCAAGTCCTTTATCACCTCCATATCTAACAAGAATTATTATGGAGCCGCGAAGGCGATCCTTTCCGACAATCCTCTAGGGTTGACGTGCGGCATGGTCTGCCCTACCAGCGACCTTTGCGTGGGAGGATGCAACCTGCACGCGTCCGAAGAGGGGCCCATCAATATCGGTGGCCTTCAGCAGTTCGCTACAGATGTAAGATTACTCGGAAATAGAGGGTGCAGCTAAAACAAAGCTGGGTCATGCTGTTTCAGATCTATTCCACCAAAAGCTAAGCTACGCTGTGTCACGTTTTCCAATCATTTCGAATTTCATCTATTCAACTTGAGCAGTAACTTGTCCCAGTTCCCAGAATCGCCCGGCAGAGATTTCCAATAGTAATTGGACAATTTGAATCGTCAACAGATCTTCAAGCAGATGAACATCCCGCAAACGCGGATCCCGGGGCAAAGGGTAGCACACGCGGACACAAAAATTGCGTTGCTCGGCTGCGGCCCTGCTTCGCTCTCTTGCGCCACGTTCCTCGCGCGATTGGGTTATGACGACGTCACGATTTTCGAAAAACAGTCCTACATCGGTGGTCTAAGTTCATCGGAAATTCCGCAGTACCGCTTGCCGTACGAGGTCGTCAACTTCGAGGTTGATCTCGTCAAGGATTTAGGCGTGAAGATCGAGCTGAACAGATCCCTGTCTGAAAAGGATCTAACGATACAGGTGTTGGCCCGCTTTCCTGACAGTATGCGACTTCAAAGCAATGATGTTCATACAATTATCATGACTTTAGGGTCTCCAAGATGACGGATACAAAACGATTTTTCTGGGAATCGGTCTCCCGGAAGCGAAAACCAGTCCGATTTTCGCGAGCCTCACTGCGGAAATGGGATTCTACACGTCGAAGAGCTTTCTACCGAAAGTGGCAACGGGTAGCAAGCCAGGATTATGTCAATGCAAGTGTTATCAGCTGCCCTCTCTTCATGGGAACGTCGTGGTCCTCGGAGCTGGCGATACGGCTTTCGATTGCGCCACTTCCGCACTGAGATGCGGCGCTAGGAAGGTCTATGTGGTGTTTAGGAAAGGGTTCACGAATGTTCGAGCTGTTCCTGAAGAGGTAACGGTTGTTCGTTATATTAGTAATCCTTGGACTGCGGTGGAATTACCTACAGCAGGGAGTTCCAACTTGTAGCTCGCGAGTCATACATTTATCCTGCAATTCATCTTCGCAATTCACATCTTACTATTGTAAACTGTGAAAAAAGATGTTGAAAATATAAAGATGGATTCAGTTGTGGGCCTACTTCAAAAGAATAAGTATAGGCGCAAGGATGCAATGCGCCACTTGTAATCGTCCAATGCGCCACAAGTTGGCCACCCCTGTTCTACTGCAACGATGAAGTCTAAGAGTGGGGGAAGAACCTAACCGGGGAAAGTTGTCGCGTATGACTCGCGAGCTGCAAGTTGGAACTGCCTGACCTACAATATACTCTTGTTTCTAGAATTTCTGAACGCTCTTCTTCTCATCGAAATTGATCTACATATTAGGTGACGAATTTTTCCACTCACCTAACATTTAGATCAATTTTAATGAGAAGAAGAGCGAACAGAAAATCTAGAAAGATTAATATTTGTACGTACGCTCAGCTCGAGCTAGCGAAGATAGAGAAATGCGAGTTCATCCCCTTCCAATCTCCGAGGCAAGTGATCACTCGCAACGGGAAAATAGTCGCGATAGAATTCTGTCGAACAGAGGAAACGGAGAATGGCGACTGGGTGGAGGACGAGGATCAAGTGTGCAGACTGAAAGCGGACTTCGTCATATCGGCTTTTGGATCTGGACTGCAGGACACCAGCGGTGAGGATGCTCATCACAGTTGATCCATGAGCGTTGCAGAGAAAACACAAGCGTTTACATTGTATAATAGCAGTTTTACTATTATGTTTCACTATTATATGGTCACCGCGATTTTTGAAAATTATCTCCCAACGTTGTACAAGCTGGTGATTTCCTCTCTCGTGATTTTTCTTCAAAGAAGAACTCCTGCAATCGCTCAGTTCATAGTCCTTGTGAGAGAACTACAAAAAGAAATGTTTTTCAGTGATGAAAGCGATGGCGCCGGTTAAGCTGAACAAATGGAACCTGCCGGAAATGAACGAAGAGACTATGAGCACCTCCGTGCCAGGGGTCTTCTGCGGCGGAGACCTCGCCGGCGTTGCGAACACCACCGTGGAATCTGTGAACGATGGGAAAGCAGCAGCATGGTACATGCACAAATTCATTCAGGTCACTTTTCCGGCTATTTCATTGTATTTCCGTTCTCCAAGATATCGTTACGATATTCATTGTTTATCTATAGAATTCTCACGGTTTGGAAGTACCCGAAGTTCCCCAGCTACCCAAGTTTCACACTCCAATCGATGATGTTGATGTATCGGTGAAAATGTGCGGTATGAAGTTTGAGAATCCTTTTGGTCTTGCTTCTGCACCACCTTGCACCTCCAGTGCCATGATCAGGCGAGCTTTTGAAGCAGGCTGGGCCTACACAGTCACGAAGACGTTCTCCCTGGACAAGGTATACTTTGGGATGATTGTTACAATATCTTCAATCTATATAAATATTTTCAATCTCATTTTTCAGGACCTGGTCACGAACGTGTCACCAAGAATAATTAAAGGCACCACCTCTCGCCACCATTATGGTCCTGAACAAGGCAGCTTCCTCAACATCGAGCTGATATCCGAGAAAACGGAAGCCTACTGGTGCCAAAGCATCACGGAGCTGAAGAAAGACTTCCCGAGCAAGGTTTCTGATTATAAACCTTTGCGCTCGAAGCTATTTTCATTCTAAAACCAAACTTTTCTTCCGAAGCAATGCTGATGTTAACGAAATCTTGTTCGTCTTTAGATCATCATAGCTAGCATCATGTGCACGTACAACAAGGCAGATTGGACGGAACTCGCTCAGAAGGCTGAAGCTGCTGGGTCCGACGCGTTGGAATTGAATCTGTCTTGTCCACACGGGATGGGAGAGTCTGGTATGGGACTGGCTTGCGGACAAGTACGGTTATTGTAATATTCATCCATCGTATTCCCGTGTTGCTGATCACTATTAATAGCTACTGTTGCATTTCAGGATCCTGTGTTGGTGAGGAACATCTCAGAGTGGGTGAGAGATGCTGTAAAAATACCGTTCTTCATCAAATTGACTCCAAACATCACCGATATAGTCTCCATCGCGAAAGCAGCTTACGAAGGTCGGTGCGTTCATCATGCGTGAGAGATAGTCCTTAGAAAACTATTAGATCCTTAAATCATCGTGTCGGTCATACATACGCGACGTTCACGTTCTTGCAAGACAGCGAAATTAATTTTATACAGTTCCCTACTTAATGATATGCACCCTTTAATAGGTTGAAAAGAATGTGATAGCATTTTAAAATTCTTCTAATGTTTTTACTGTTTTAAATTGCACCTACTCATTTTTGTTATAAATACATAAAATGTCTGATAATGTGATAATAGCTAATGCAACGTTTTACTTCAGGCCGAGCTGACGGAGTGTCTGCCATAAACACGGTGCAAGGTTTGATGGGTTTGTACGCGGATGGAACCCCTTGGCCAGCCGTCGGTGTCCAGAAAGCCACCACCTATGGGGGTATGTCGGGGAATTCGACGAGACCGCAAGCCTTGAGGGCAGTGTCCTCCATAGCTGAGGCTCTTCCCGGGTTTCCTATACTCGGCATAGGCGGTATAGATTCCGCGGACGTTGCTCTTCAGTTTCTTCATTGCGGTGCCTCCGTCCTGCAGGTAAATCGATGACCCACCTAATCTCCCTTAGAGATACAGTGTTTATCATGCCGATTGTTGAACCAGGTCTGCAGCGCTATACAAAATCAAGACTTCACTCTAATCGACGATTACGTGATCGGTTTGAAAGCGTTGCTGTACTTGAAGAGCCTGGAACAGGTGAAAGACTGGGATGGCCAGAGCCCACCGACTTTTAAACACCAAAAGGGGAAACGGGTTTCCCTGCAACATGCTCTCGGCAAAGTAAGCATATTGTCTCGAAGGTAAATCGCGAAAACTTATGTACAGGGTGTCTCAGTACTCTACAGAAATTTATAGATGGAATGTTATCCGTGCGAGGCTTTTCTTTCGCAGAAAATCGAGCTTTTACCACATATTGTCAAGATTATTTCCTAATTTTTTAAAGTTTATGATGGGTAACTTTTCGACATCTTTCCAACAATCGTCGACCTACAACTCACCCCCAGTAATGTAATCTATCTAAAATTTACAAAGCATTATACCTTGTGATACCATTTACGTTGCATTGAAAACATTCGTTATGTTATTAAAAGTAAAGTAAAATATTGAAGAGTCAGGTATTTTCGACTGCCATCGGAATTGTTATGCAAAATAAAAACTTTGTTCCTGGATTGCAACAAACTGGAACGAAATAAATATTTATTTTCTTTCCTAATATGTTTAATAGATTGAAAAAATAATACAACAGTATTTTTAAATTGTTTTAATGAGCTTGCTGTTTTAAATTACATCTACTCCTTTTTGCCATAAATGCATAAAATCCGCTATCTAGTCATAACATTTAATTTGCATTTTAGAATATACCTTACTTCGGAGCGTACCAAGAGCTTCGGGAGCAGAAAATCGCCGAGATCAAAGCAAATTCGAATCCATTAGATGAGCCTGTCGCGACCACGAGGCCCGTTCCACTTCCGGTTGCACCGGTACCGTCTATAAAAGACGTTATTGGCAAAGCTGTGAGTCATATCGGACCGTACAAACAGCTAGACAATAAACAGCAAGTTGTGGCACTGATAGACGATGTATGTTACCATAAAGTTGCGCCATTTTCTCTTTATTCTTCTTCGTTGATAACAGCTATTTGTAATGTTAACATTTTTCATTATTTTAATTGGCAGGATATGTGTATAAACTGTGGGAAATGTTACATGGCCTGCGCCGATTCCGGCTACCAAGCAATCCACTTCGATCCAGACATTCACATTCCGAAAGTGACCGACGATTGCACTGGCTGCAATCTCTGTCTCTCTGTATGCCCCATCATCGATTGCATAACGTAAGGCTTCTGTTCTGGTTTTTTACAATGTTTTTCCGAGCACGATTACATTCTTGGAAATCTTTTTATCGGGAATCGAAAGAGTTGTACGTAGAAATTAATAGGTTTTACATAAAACATGGAAAAGGATCTCTCATTATACGTTCCTCATTGTACGGACATTAAAGTATTAGTTTGAATAGGATTAAGATACCGGCATTGTTGTATAACAAGAACTTATTTTTGTATCAATGTTAAGAACCTCTGAATGATCACGTAAGGCCTAACGTTAAATTATTATTCTGAATAATTTGTGTGTTACTTACGCGTAATGTATGTATGTATACGTTTCAGCAATTACCTGTTTTTTATAATGACTGTGTTACATTTTTCAGAATGGTGCCTAAAACAATACCACACGTAATTAAACGGGGAATTCCGCCAAAGAACGCGTTCGAGATCCCGATTTAAGTAGCATATGCTCGTGCCTTATGCATTCCGTAAGTGATAATGATTGGTATCGTACAAGTTCTGATATAATCTTTATTTATTAGCCCTTGAGCATTAAATTACGTTGAATGTCGTCACGTACTGTTTGTTATTATTACATATTGTGCCATTATACTTATTGTAATATCACACAGTAGTATATTCAAATTTTTAGAGCAGAGTTCGGAGATAAAGGAACGTTCAGAAATCTGGATTATCGAACCACTCGTATTCTTCAGGTGCGCTAGTGTTGAAAATGTATTGCGTGCATTTTTTGTCCGCAAAAATCTTCCTGAAATTAACATATTCTTTAAAACTCGAATTCTTTGCGAGTGGTATATATATATAAGTAGACTGCGGATCTTTATGTAAAATAAAAATTGTTTCAATCAATTACAAAGAACAGGAGCTAAATAAATTATGTTCTCAAATTCTTTCATTATAATGAAAGGTGTAATGAGTATACTCATTTTAAAAACCGCAGTCTAGATATAAGATTAAGTGGTATGAATTGTATTACTTTGAGTATTTTTGGCAACCAATGATGGGATAATACTCATCGAAGCATTGGGGCCTCAAAATGTTAAAGTAGGTGATTCCAATTTCCTTGGATACGACCGACGAAACTTTCTTCAAGCAGCTGTAGAACTCGCGGTCGCAAACGCAGAACGATCTATGCATGGAATCAAAATATGTTTAACCACAGATCTTCATGACAAAAGAAAATTTGTCTGTATTAATTACAGAAAACAGAAGTCATATACGTTTCTTTCTTTTCCTTAGATATTTAATTTTGATTAGATACAAATGGCGTTGAAATGTCTTGAGAGACCTCAACGAATGCATCTTGAAATGGGCTACACGTCCTTTATTGCTATACCTTCATTTTTTTCTAAACTTTTGTGTTATTGTTGCGAAATTTAATCTCCCACTTAACGTTAATCTCACCTTGTAAAAATGCCGTTGTTAATAAGGCCATGTGCTTGTGATTGCGCTGCAATAGTGTTATTGCAATGATCGTGATTCCTGCAGCAGGCATCCGTTTTCTTAAAAACTCCAAGATCGCTTTCATTCTTTGCTATGTCCCCGCCACCACACCAGCGAGTTCCTAAAGTTACACGTGCCTCAAATTTTATAAATTGTAACAGTATTGTTGAATACCTAAATAATAATTAAGCCGCAAATCAATTGCGAGCTCAGTCATTTAAATTTTTCATATTAGCATCATATCCAATGTTTTTGATCGTATAATGTAACTTTACATTCGAGGTCCACAAAGAATAATTAAATAATATCGGAAAAGGCGAAAGATTAAACCAGCAGACCATCGATTTAATGCGATGAATAGAAATCAGTGGAACAATTTAAATGTTTTGTCAAATCCAGTGTTGAAATTATAATTTATCTACCCAGCATAAAATCAGCAGCCTAAGAATATAACAAACGTTTTGTGTCGTACTTATAGTCACGTTTGTTATGAACACATAAAGTACGCAGTGTTCCACGAATAAGCACGTCCGCCTTAAATAACAAACTGCAAATTACCAGTCCTATAATTACATAAATTGCATTACGTCCGTCGGAAATTAGCGAATCAACAGTATCTCTCTGGAGATCTCAGGGAACGCGTACTCATTGTATTTTTATAAAAGATTAGTCACATACCTGGGAATATCAGTTTAATTTGATCACTGTACTGGCTTAAAACGTTGCTGAAGGTACTATCCTGCCCTTTGCTGTTGGATAACAGTGGAATATTCGTGATCGCTTGCTCGAACTTTCGTCCAGAATTTTGGAGCGCGATCACGAATTTCTCCAAGATACTGACGTAAGTGGTCTTGGGCTGGGTAAAATAATCACATCTTCCGCCACCGATGATGAAGAGGACCGAAAAGAGTAGCAAATACCGGGACATCTTTGCACTGCTGCATATTCAATTTTCGAATAATTTCCGACCGGAGATTTAACACTGTACCTATCATCGAACTTGATCAGTTTCTCAACGCAATAGCAATTAGAAATCCCTATTTCACATAGACGAACTTCGGTACGTGTCATTTTAAGTATACACGGAATTTGGTGAAATCATATACTTAATTCAATATCAATGTTCTAAAAATTGTACAAGTTAAAATGAGGATGCACTAAAGTACGTGTGTTATTAATACACGATCAAACCCACGATCGCCAATCGCAAACCAGTAAGACGCTCTCAATAACGCGACCAGTCGTTTCTTTGAGACTGTTTAGAAGACAATTATTCAACAACTTTATTTATAAGCAATGTAATGTAAAACAACCACTTTCAGTGTTCCGTAAACCTTGCGTTAATTTCTAAAGAAACTAATCAATAGACTTCCAGTAGGTAAAGTGTTAATACAGTTTCAGTGCGCGTACCTGAATGTTTTGACGGCTCCGATACTATGTTATATCAAGCGGATCGACGACTGCCGTTCCGCCGCTGCTCCGCGAACTTTTATTTGCCAGCTTATGCCACAAAGCTCAGAAAACGACAGACGTTATATATACACGTTAGTTATTAAGTATCCATTAAATGGAATTCAAAAGCATTCGTATGATAGATCTACTGGTGGCACAGTCTTGCGTGCCGCAAAATAAAGTTGCGCATAATGTAGCAGATAATAAATCACATTGCACGTCAAAGTCAGAGAAAATGCATTTAAGACTATGAAACATTCAGCTGGCTTTATTTTACAAAACAATCTTAAACTTGCACATGCCCGTTACTCAATAACGTCACGATCGTAATCGGTTTGAAGTAGTCCAATCGAAGGACACATAGTTTCAAGAACTGTACATATGGTCTTAGAACCGATATTTACATGGTATTTTGCTTAAAAATGAATTTATGCATGACTCGATAGCAGAGAACAATTGTAAATAAGTGATTAGCGAAATTGTTCCGGGTGACGGTGAATATCTATCGATAATACTTCCAACAGAAGTTCGGTTATGTTTTACTGTTTTCTAATTCCAAGTTAGCATTTTCTAGAAAATCGTCCGTGTCCGGAGCTTGCTGATCTTGCATACTGCGCCGTGTTTGTATTCTCGTACACCGTGGACAGCAATGATTTCGTTTCGACCAGCAAACACGATGATGCACAGCCGCGCATTGATGGCAAATAATAGAATTCGCGTCCCACGGGTATATGATCTCATCGTTGCCGCATAGTTCGCACAGGTGACCCCTAAAACAATTAATGAAATTTATCGACTTACAGAAGAACACCGCTCACCTGTGGAAATACAAAAAGTTGTATTTTTACGTTTACGAGACGTATAATTGCATTATACGAAAGCATACAGCAGCGCTATTTTCATAAAGCTGCGACAACTACATGCAGCCGAATAATGCAAATTACGCCTCGTAAACGTAAAAATAGGATTTTTCATTTAGGCCTTTTGACTACCGAAAACCCCCATCTTGGCCAACCCAATAGATTGAAAATAATATAACAGTATTTTAAAATTTTTCTACTGTTTCGACTGTTTTAGATTAGATCTATTGATTTTTGCAACTTCTATGCATTTTTTCCTGTCCAAACGTAGGAGACACTGGAAGATAAATCTCTTACAGTTACGGAATAAAATCAGAAGGTGGCTCAATCCTTATTCAAACACAGTACGACGAATTTAAAGGGAAAACATATTGCATACCATAGCCATAAAATGAATCGCAAATTCTTAATCTTGGTAAATTACCGAGCTTTGCACAATTCACATTGCTCCGTAATGTGAGCGTGCATAGTGTCATACGCAGCGCGAACCTCTTCCAGAAGAATTCCATTGATGAGATCGATGAGATCTTTGATTGAATAGTTGCCCGAGTTCTCGATCATGTGAGTACGTATTCCAATTTTCCATGGTAATCCATGGTTGTTCGCGTCGGTGCACAGAACCAAGTACCGCTTCATCATTTGCATTTCTTCCCGGAATTTCTATTGACAATGAATTATGCTGTTTATTTCTCGTTATCTGGCTCTTCGATCGCTAGACTGCTGATCTTTATGCAAAATCAAATTTGTGTGCGTCGATTACAAGATATAGGAGCTAAGGAAACATTTGTTTAAACATATTGAAAATAATATGTCGACATTCTTGAATTCTTTGAATCTGTTCGCTAGACTGCGGATCTTTATACAATACAAAATCAAAATTGCCTGAATCCATTGCAAGAAACAGAAACTAAATCGAATGTTGTTTCTTCCCTTAATGATTTTAATGGAGACGAAATCATATATTGACATTTTCAATTTCATCTGCTCAATTTTGCTGTTAATGCATAAAGATCCGCAGTCTAGTAATCATTAATCAGTCAATCACCATTGAAATAAATTGTCTGCATCAATTGCTATAAACAGAAACTAAATCGAATGTTATTTCTTCCCTTAATGATTATTAGATTGCGGGTGTTTATGCAATTTTCAATTTTTAGAGACAAATTTTAGGAAAGTGTTATCAAATAAAATTTTATTTTCATTGGTAATAGCATTTGTAGATCCAAAATAACTCAAAATCGTACTAAATTCTGTCGAGTTTAATACTCCAGCATTTTTTGAACATTTTTAGAAGCCATAAATGCATAAAGATCAGCAGTCTAATAATTATTAATAGAGGAGAAATCAGTTTCATCTATTCAATTTTCCTGTAAATGCATAAAGATCTACAGTCTACTATTCACTGTTTCGAATTGCAGTGAAATCCGCAATCTACTGATTGCAGATAGATATATAGCCTTTACCTTTACTAATGATAAATCTGGAACCAAAGTGAATAACTTTGGATTTAATTCCTCGAGAGGTAGAACAGGTCGATCTTCTAAAAGAGTTAATAATTGCGTGGCAACGCGAGATATTAAACGCGGTTCCATGTCCCAGTTTCTGATCACTCTTGCAGGTATTACCATTGCAGTATTCCAATGGCACCTTTGACAGTAATACAATCCACTGTAGTCACAAAGTCGTGGCTCTACCCACGCCGAGTCTATATTTATAAACGATATATTTTAATTTCTCTCTGGTACAACAGCATTGTTTTTAATTAATAACAATCAAACACTCAAAACAAAATTCTTAAATAAACCATCTAAGATCAAATCTGTTTCTATTCATCGTTCGTTACCTGATCCCTTGGATGGACTGCCAAAACAAGATAAAGATAATCCTTTTGGGAAAGCTTGTAAGGAAATCATTGTTTAATCATGTGGTAATTAAGATATCTTGTATGCGAACAAGTTGTAAAGTGAATCGTTAGCAAACAAGGAGAACGTGCATAGCTCTGTTAGGAAATATTCAGCGTAGTTCTTACTGATACTTACTGAATGTTATTTTCACTTTGCATTCTGCGCATCGATAGCCTTGACTCGCCAGTCCTTCTTCAGGACAAATCTCTTTCGTGTATGTGTATCCGCCTGCCTCGCTGGCAACAACGTGCACACAGACTCTGCATATGTTGTTTAAACATTTCCAGTGACAGCAATACTTGCAATCTGTGCAAATACAATACACTCTACTGTAACAACTGTACCAGAAAGATTTTACAGCGGGTTACTATAATTCAATACTTTCGGGATGTAGGACTACCTTTCATATTTTTGTACCGTCTCTGTTCCAATTGCGGAGCTCTCGATAATATGCCTGTATAATATGAAGATATGCAACAAAAGTATCTTACCGCTGCATAAGTACCACGATTGGAGCATAGTCCAAATTGTTCCGCTGCAATGATCACAGTATACAGGTCCATAAGTTGTTATATAGTATTTTTGCGGTACCAAGTGGTGTCCTAAGATTACTTGAGTCTCTAGTAACTTCTCTTGCGACGCTTCTCTCAATTCTTGCACCCTCAAACGCAATTCGATCAAGCGTCTGACTAGCCATTTCCTCTCGTCCGAGCACTCGGCGCTTTCCAATACCATTTGCTTACATTTCTGTACCATTTCTTTCAGATCTTCTTCGCATATTGCCTAAATTAAAATACAAAACGTTAGCATATAAATTTTAGAAATATCAGAGAAAAATGATTTTCTACCTTGGACAACGATAATATAGTTTCCACGGACTTTAGACTGAAAGGAATGGCAGCTTTACTATCTGAACTGTCATCCGCTTCTCCTGTCATGTAATCCGATGATGATGATGGTGTTGATGGTACCGTTCCAGTACTGTCACTCCGCACTCTCGGCTCGTGATTAACATCTTGTGTGTCATTAACGATGGTTTTAACATCTATCATTTTACAAAAACTCCACGCTTTTCAAAATACTATGGAATGTTGTATTCCGCCCGAAGAATTTACGGACACTTGAAATTTTCACGTTGATAGTTGATAAGATAAGCTCTTGACATGTGTAGAAAACTGTATATAAATTTATATCACCATCGTTTGTGTTTCTCTTTTGACAAATGTCGACTAAATAGAATACCTTCGAAATTTGTAAACCACTGATCATAGATTGTTATAGAAAGAGTAAAAACATTGACAGATGTCCCATCCTTTGATCCTATTATAGTATACAGAATCAGGGAGTAAATATATGAGTGAGAGTCAGTGATGAGAGTGAGAGTGAGAGTGCCACTTTTGTCTGCGCATCATGTTTAGCCTGGAACAGATCCTACAATCCTACATCATCTTCATCATCTTTAGCAGGAAACAGAAAACAGAACCCACTATTGCCCACTATCTGTGGCATGGACAATAGACACTTACTTAGATACATACTTACCTGGTTTTGATCGCGCATGCGCGTGGAAAGCGCACATCTCATCTCTGTGTGTAAAGGTTTGAAATGCGCAGCACTATATATAGTTGTAATTAGGGTAACGTAAATTAAACAATGATAAATTGGATAAAATTTAATTTATTAATCTCCGAGGACGTATATTCACTCCTTAAATTCCTATTTCATTAATCTATTTCCTCCTATCGGTCGACCTATATTTACATATATCAGAATAAATGAATGAATCCTGTATATATACATAGAACAAAGTTCCAGTACTCGAAATGATCCTAACAGAATATGCACGGGAGCCAAAAGGGGACAGGCGGGTTGTGTGAACAGATTTCAACGCAAAGGATCTTTTACCGTTCATTTTTATTAACTTGCAAAATTACCTTACTCGTCTACTCATGCACAGATAAAATATATAAATAAAAATGTAGGTAAATGGTGAACGTGAGTTTATTAAATCGAGAACTGCGAAAGCAATACGTGTGCAATCTCAAGCCACGAACTTCGATATCTCGGGTCACGAGCTTTGGTGTCTCATTGAAAAATTACTCGTTTCCCTTTTTTTTCCCTCCCCGTTGGAAATATATTAGACAGAGGAGACACGCGAAAATCGTGGCGCGAACACGCTCGACTTGTTTCGTCACGTAACAGATTGCTAGAACAGTGATAAACCTATCATAGAGTAATGAATAAATATAACAATCGAAAAAACATGGCCAAATGCAATGACGAATAACCAGACACGTTCTTTCCTCGTCCCGTCGTCACAACGTCTATGACCGAACGAACACGTCACGACGAGAACTTCTACGAAGAGATATGCACATATACATATATGCACATAGAGATATATATACATATACGTATGTATATAGTAAAAAAAAATATCGTAACGTACTATATAAAAGATATGATTGTAAAGTGTTAATTGTAGTTTTACATCTTTGGACAGTCAACAAAAGCGATCGCCTCGCGGATCGCTGCGTTACAAAAAAAAAAGAAAAAGAAAATAAATGAAATTCACGAAATCCGATTCTGCACAATAATTTATACTTTCCGATCAGAACCGACTGAAAGATTTCCTCTTCCTTATCCGATGATCGAATCCGCCGACGTTCAAACAGCGTCGAGATATTGGCCAAGATTTCTCACGCATGCGTGTCCAAAACAGTAACGTATCTATTAGAGGTGTGCGAGAACCCGAAAATGTCGAGTTCTCGAAAATTTCAGGGTTTTCAGTACTCGATTACCGTCATAAAATTCGCTTATTCGTGGTATAACGTTTCCAATATTTGAGGCGTTTCCGAAAACCACATTATAAAATTTATTCATTGAATCTTCTTCTTTTAATCCCCATACTTTCGAGAATCTCGATATTTTCGAGAATTTCGAACATTTTCGGGTTCTCGCACACGACGAAAAGATAGTAGTGGGATACAGTGATATTGGCGGGAAAGTATCGAAACAATCTGTTCCGGACGAGTGTCCTACGAGTTACAGAATATATACAAATAAATAAATAAATGATAACAATTTTTAAAAATTTTGCAGGGTGACCAAGGTACCCTATTTCATCAAGAATTTTATCCAGAAGAATACGCGAGGAAAGTTGGCCAATATCTGAGCACTGCATTCAAAAGCAGCACGTGGGTTTCGTTGTAGGCCTCGATGCTTGGTAAACATCGGTTCTCGATAAACGATTCAAACGAACGATTTATAAAACAACAGCTGGGCTCATGCAATCATAAACAGGTACGCAAACAGCAACAAGAACAACATCGGCCTCGGTGTTTGCCAAGCATCGATTCTCAGCACCGTTTTGGATCTAATATTTCGTTCTGGAACACTAATTGCTTATGATAGTGTTCGTGTACATTGTTTCGAAACTAAAGGAAGACGTGGAATTCAAGTATAGTAATCGAAGCCTCTCAATCGATTCTCCAACAACGATAGTATAGTTAAGTATTTAATGTTTGATTACCCTAGGAACTTAGGTCCATTTTTGCCGAATACAAGTCTTCCCTCGCATAGTGTTACTACCTCGGGGGTATGGAGTATGGAGGCTCGAGGTAGATAGTAACATTATGCGTGATATGAGTACTTTCTTCCTAAAACCTATCATTTACGTTTCTTCAGTGAAGAATTCAATTTTTGAATACTAAAAATTTTGTATATATTACAAAGAGGGCATAAGAATTTTAGAAAGGCTTAGGTTGGGCATGGCATAAAAAATGTTTGGAAACACTGTTGTAGCGCGACCGACCGCCCAAGGGGGAACTTCCTAGTAGGGCTGATAAAAAAGTAACACTATCCATAGAGACGATAATACTCATCGAAGTGACACTATGCGAGGAAAGACTGCAGACGTTTTACCTAAATCATGTATGCTCCTAGCAGCCAGTTTAAGTTATCATTTAATATGTCCATTAGGTCCAATGTCGATTTGAATGGATCCAGTCATGGCAGTCGTCTTCCAGAACGAAATACGCTTAACGACAAGGAAGTTTCGCTGACGATTCATCGTCGTTAATCAACATACAACACGAAACGGATATCTAAACTAAGTCCCCCCAGTCTCGTGGTCATTTTTTACGTGAATTATAGCACACATTTCGACTAGAGTAATATCATATACGCAGTTTAAAATGAAATCTCGAAGACTGAAAGTAATATGTATATATATATAATGTGTGTGTGTGTATGTATATATATACAGGGATTCCAGCAGTCTTGGCGGCTCAAATAGATCGATATAATGATTCGTACCGCGGCAGTCATCCGAATGCATTGCACGCTCTTACCGAGCCGGAAATGACGGTCGTCGTTCGAGCGAATTCATATTATTTAATATAACAACAAGACATAGAATTCACGCAGAAATAAAATCTCACGAGCAATCAATTTAACAGTCAACAATCAAGGGCTTGCCACGAGATGCTTTCTTCAAATTAACAAGACTACCAAACACCCGTGATATTCATTGAACGTTCAATCGTTGTGTTGAACTACGTTCAAGAGTCCTTTGTCTTTTTACCCCGAACGTCAATCACGGTGTTCCCGTAACAGCGAAAAAGTAATATAAAATCAGTAGATCCGTTTGGAAATAAGATTCTCCGTAATTTTCTCATTCATGATTCAACATCCAAGTGTATACATATACAAAACCTGCTCCCGACTCGTCGTAGTAAATACAAAAGAAAAGAATTTAAACTGTTAAGAAAACGTGTCGCTTACAAAAGACTTCATCATCGGTTGAATCCGTTCCGATACTTAACACTACAACTACCGAGTAGAACAAATTAGACGTGTACCGAAACAAATCAATCGTGTAGAATAATTTTAATGATATTAGCTTCAGGGTTTTAGTGGTTCTAGCGTCGATAAAACCGGAATCCCGCTAGTCGAGGGAATCTCAAGGGAAGCTTCCCCATTTCATGATACGAATTCGAACGAAAAAAAAGAGCGCTTGGAAATTCCCCGATCTTTCCTTCTCTTCTTGTACACCTCCGCTCTTCGGACAACGGAACACGTTGCATCTTTGGCTTGTTTATCGTAAACCCGTTTCCAGGCCCGCAGAAATGAAACGGCGAAAGCTCGCGAAATACGTAGTTTGCATCATCAGAAAAAAGGATACACCCCACGTACGAGTAGTCCCTACACTGCCTCCACCAGTCATGGTAAAATCAATACGGCCATTCGAGATCGTTCGTCGCACCACCGAATCATTTTCACTCCTCTTCAAATAAAAATAATCTCAGAGATTCGAAAATGGATGAATTTGGTATCTAATTACTAGACTACGGCTTGGATAATTTCAAACAACAAAAAGATTACAAGAATTTAAGGGTACCGATACATTACGTACTAAAAGAATGTTTATTTTGCAGAACGATCCGCAGTCTACTAATTACGGTACTGATCCGACAAACATCCCGAAATAGCCGTTTGAATTTATCTGAACCGTGGACGAATACTTTGACTCTGTACGATCCTCTCGTCAGTTTCTCGCAATACGGTCGCGGTGTAATACTATCGTTTACAAGATCGATTACAGAGGGCAAGAGATTCCCTGATATCTTCGATCAGCGTTCACTTCCGGTTGCTGCAGCCTCGAGAGCCTCTGAATCATCCATTTTCTCCACTCTCTCTGTCTTCCAAGAAATATACTGTGTCTCACGGAGATTCGTTCTTCGTTTCCTCTAAAAAATAACATCCTTTGGGCTAGAAAAAGGTACGCGTGCGAATACACGGAAGACAGAGAGAGAGGGTCTCTCCCATGTGTTCAGTTCATGATAAAGTTTAGAGCGTTCTCGGGGAACAGCTGCAGCAATCGAGAGGTGTGTCGCTTCTCAAAGTGGCTCTTACGTTAAGTAAAAATAAGGGTCCGGTGATTTGCTGTCTATTTACAACGTGAAGTACACAGCGCGTACATGAAGTGAACATCGTGTACGGGATTAGACAACGACACTTATCACATGAGTCGTGGCGGCCTTGTTTCTTCGTCGGTTCTTTAGCTGCGGATCGATTCGGTGACACGTTGAACCCTCTCCAGATTTAGCAAAGGATCACTGAACGCTTCCGGAGCGATCTATCTTTAGATACACGCCCCTCGTCGCGTCCGAACACTCGGAAACCATCTCGAGCGTCCCCCGGTACTTTTGTACTTCGTCACGGCGATTCTAATAATCACCGAATTGATCCGATTCGACACAGTCCACGAATCCAGGAATCCTTTCACTGTCACTGACAAACTCCATTGCTCCGCAGAAGAACTAGGTTTCGTCGACATCTCGAGGACTAGTCAAGATTTATCTTTCACCTCGATCCTTTCGACCGTAAGCTGCTTTTTCCTTGTCCTGCTTAAGTTCAACTTTCATCAACAGTTGTCGCTCGCTGTCTTTCACTGGATCTCCCGATCGTTTATGTTTGACTCAACTTCTTGACGCCTTTCAGCGAGTTTGCTGCATCTTCAAGATATTTCTTGCTGAAGCAATTGTTTTTGCTTCTTTCTTCCTGATCCAGTTCAGCTTCCCATCGCGCTCGAGTTCTTGGAGTCACCAAAGGACGATCAGTTGTCGCTCTCGGCGTAGTCGTCGCTATCCCCGCTGTCGTAGTACTGATTCCTGGTCTGATGAACGGAATCCTGCGGGTTCACAGCCGATTGATCGTCGAGGTAGCTCTGGTGCTCGGCGTTCTGCAGCTGATCCACCGATTCCCCGTCCATATTCTGCGAGAACGCGTCCTCCGACATGGAATCATAAGACCTGCGAATCAACAGAAGCGTATTTAAGTACGAATCCATCTTTTCTCTGCCTTTGTTTCAGCTCCTCTATAGACCAAGCTCTGAGCGATTGGGCTATAGACGAGCGTTCTACAATCCAAAACACTTGCAACTTCAACGAATTACGGTTCGGTGCGAGGATGACAAATGTTCCGACTGTCGAAGACTCTGTTAGGGTGTTGATACTCTAGCAAGTAACTTGCGACATTAAATAAATATGCATTTCGTCTTCTAGTAATTTGAACAGGTCGCATTGTCGCAAATTACTCGCAAGTGTATCGGCACCTTTAGCCGAGTCATTTTGTGCGACTGAACCATACTTGGTTGAAACTAACGATCTGCAGCACCGAAAAGGATAAAAATGGAAGCAACGGAGGATGATGGTCTGTATTGCATTGAAAGTTCAACTCTCGGACCTGCTGAGAATATCAGAGCAACAGTATTCGATCAAAATGATCCTGTGTCCGAGGGTTAAAGATCAATTTTCAAATGTCGCTCCCGTCCATCGGGAAAGTGCTATCGCGGACAAGATTGTGGTAAAACGAAGAATTCCTATAGCTGGATAACAACATAAGAATTGCGAGGCCGATCCACTTCAAAGGAAACTGACGCGATTCGCTGTCCGGCTAGGATTCGCATAAACTTTGTAAAAAACAAAAATAAATCGAACAGAAGAGTAAGAAGCGGTTAGCTGACTCTCTATCGATGCATTACGCATTCACGTGCATCATACTCATGCAGTTCGGTTTTCTTTACTTACTGAGCTGCAGATGATGGTTACATTTCATCATCACACAGCCTGCAACAAACGCATAGATCGCACCATTGTCATTACGGTCGTAGTACAGGGTTGAAATTGTGTTAGATTCCGCGGGAAAAAATGGGGTGGGGTGGGCTCAAAAAATACTCTTCTATCTAAACGGCAAAGCATGCCAGAAATTCAGAAGCTATGAGTTTCGTTTCATAGCTCGGGTGAAGCAAGAAAATCCCTACGGTGATCGATTCATCTATCGCTCATCGACGCTTCCTCTCATCTTTTTCTCTTAACATTCCCGCAGCATTGGCGATTCGAAAATTATCATTGGAATAATGCTCGATGGATGGATGAAGATAGATGACATCACGAGATTAGGGAAAATGCATAGGTGAACCGCGATTAGGACACCGGTACTCACTTCTGCTCGTTTTGTTCGTTACCACTCTCCTCGGCCACCAACATCTCGTACTCCTCAGCTGCGAACCGGTCCCAGTCTGACAGCTGTTTCACAGAACATGACGATCATGAATCAACAATTGCTAATACATTTCATTAGCTAGTAGTGAATTTAATCGAAATGTATTACTAACAGTAGTATACACAGTGGCCGAAATAACATGATAGGTTCTGTGTTCTTATTTCTATCTACGTTGAGCAACGAATCTTGCGTGTATTCCCTTAAGAGCACTTATTCATTTTTGTGCATAAAATAAAATGCATGAAATCCGCAATCCACTAGTTACATTATAAAGAATAACTTGCTGATCACTAAAACCACATTTGTGTTATAAAAATAGAGTGCACCTAACATTATATTTCGGTCACTGTAGCTATTGCAATGGCTACCTTTATTTATTTAACAATGTGATTCTAGATGTGCCTGAATAATCCATCATCAATAAATGCACGAATAAACGAAGTAAACAGGAATGTTTGGATTCTTACCTCGTGGCCGTCAGGATCATGCTCCCTCGCAGACGCGAATGGATCCCTCTGTTCGTGATCCAGGTACTTCTCGAGGTTGAAGAAGGTGTCGAAGAATATCGAGGTCATCTTGCACTTCTTCAAATCGCTCAGAGATATCTTGCCTGGCGTGGCTGGCTTGATCATGTCCAACATCTGCGCCAAATACATCGGTTCGTACAATCGCGTGCTACGATCTGAATTTTAACGGTGAACTGTTTTTGGTACCTGACAGAGACAGTCCTCGAACGGCAAGGTCTCCAGTCCGATCGCCTCCATGCGGTGCAACTGCTCGTCGTAGAAGTATTCTAACTCGTACATCGACAAGTAGCCGTCGCCGTCGAGATCCATGCATCTATCAACGAGATCGAAAAGTTTATTCACGGTTCATATATTTTGCGAGTTCATTGCAGTCGAATGATCTTACCTGAACCAATACTCGATCGCGGTGGGATGATTCTTGTCCTCCTCGCTCAGCAGGAACCACACGAATTCAGTGTAGCTCATCTTATCTTGGGGCTGTTGCACACCGTTCGCACTTTTCACACCTCCCCTTGTCACTGCGCCGCTGAATATTCTCGCGATCATGCGCTTCGATAGAGCTGCAATATCGAATTAACAATTTCCTAATTTATTTCTTCGTGACTAGACGATACACGTCTCTCATCTTGCGTACACGACAATCTCGAAAGAAGTATTCAGCTCGTATTGCTCAATACAATGTATCGCTTCATGAACACAATTGAAGCTATCGAACAATTTATTTATAGACCCCGAATTATTTATTTTTAATTTTGAAGGACTGTTAAGTAACAGTGCTCCATTGTAGACTGGTAAGGTAGCTAACGTGTACTCAATAATCTTTCAAAATCAAGAATAAATAATCGAGGGTCTTTCAATAAATCGGTTGATAGCTACAGGAATTTTATTCGTAAATCAATCAATCGCAGTTCCTACAATAAGCAATTTTATACTGTCAAAGTGCTAACAGGAAAATAGCTGGAATAGTTCGCCGAGAAGTTTGCTCTCACCGTGGTCGTTGTGCTTGGTGAGGTCCTTCTTGTCGATGAAGAGATCGTGATCCCGATCGAGCTCCCAGAACTTGCAGTAAATTACGTAGAAGTGTTCATAGCTGAAGTATGCGGTGACTAGATTGATGTCCTCTTTGTGCTCGAGGATCGCGATCACCGACAACAAGTTGCTCCTCCTTAGCTCAGCCACGGAGATCCTTCCGCTCCAGCTTCGATTCACGCAGTAAAATATCCTGGCGATCACCTGGTGGAATCATGAAAATAAAGATAACTAGACTGTGGAGTTTCGTGCAAAATAAAAATGGTTTCTGTAAATTGTAGACCGCAGGAACGATATTCTCAAATTCTGTTAATCTTTGCATTGTTTCAAGTTACAACCACCCATTTTTACCTTAATTCCATAAAATACGCAGTCTATCGATAACAGATACTCGGATATTGGACGCAACCGTGTTCAAAGGGAACGGTATAAATTTTAATCTCCCGAGTAGTCTTCGCTATGGTTTGCCATGCAAGCTGTTTCTCTCAGAGGAGATTTAATACTTTAACTACGTGGGCTGATGGATGGTAAAACATCTTTTGTTACCCTTCCGAGTATACAATTTTCAAGCTGATATATTCAATATTCAAGCTGACATAACACTGACTTTTTTTAAATATAGACTGAAAAAATACAAGACTTTCGTAGCTCACTGCTGTGTATGGTGTACTGGTGAAATCAAAAGGTTGAAGTACCATAATGTTGCAAAAATAGCATGACGAGTGGGTTCTGCTGACAGTGGAGAATATGGTATCTTTCCAGCAGAAATGCGTGTATCTTTTCAACAACGTTTTCCATCGGGTCTAAATAAATTGTGTCCCAGGAATGACCAAAGCAATGAACAATTGTAGTAGTTATACTACTGTATCTTTATAAAAAAGTTGTTTATTAATTGTCCGTGTTTCTCGGTTTATAGATTATAAACCATTACAGTTCGGCCATATAAGTTTATTTCAAGCTAATTCTTATGGAAAATTAATTTCAGATTTAAATTAATTTTTCGAAAATGAAGAAGAATTCTTGTAATAAGTTTATTTCAAGTTAATTTTTATAATTGATTTAAATAGAAGTGCCTATAATTCTGGTATATTAAGAGCCGAGCAACACGCACATTTAATAAACAACTTTTATAAAGAAACAGTTCAGCCATATATTATACATTATTACAATTGTTCATTGCTTTAAGAAAACCTTTATAAACAGCCCAACGCAATGAACATCTCGATGACAAAATAGGGAAATCTAGATTGCTAAGAATCGCGACAGGATCTTGCATGGACAGAACGCGCCGGATAATTGTTAACTGCGGACGTCTTGAATAATTCAAGCCTGCGATTTCTCGATGCGTAAATCACAGCTGCGTCGTTCGGATCGAATATTTTTCCTTCTGTTTCCCCGCGTTTCGCCGGCCGAGAGAGTAGCGCGCGCCTCGCAAATATTTATCGTGCTGGTACGGACCGTGTGTACGTAGCGCGAATGGAACTCAGTAGCCTCTTTCAGGAAAATTAAGCCGGGATGTGTCTCGACCAGGTCCTGCACCAGCGGGATCAGATCTTCGGGCAGTATGCTGTTCCTCTGGCCCCGGGTCGTGATTCTGATAAACTTGCTGGCAGCGTCGTGGTTGGCGTTCGACATTCTGTAAACGATAAAGCGATTTATTCTCGGCCTGCACCATCGAGACACGGGGACCACCAGTCGGTTTCATTTAATTGTTTACCAGTCGCTGAACCCGTTTAGGGTACAGATATAGTGGAGCGGCGAAGATCAAACTAATATAATTAACACTAAACTTAGCACGAGGAATCAAATGACCCATTTTAGATTTTTCATTTGACAATTATTGAGATTGAGAATTGATTGAATACATTTTTTGACTCCAGTATACAGGGTGAGTCACCTAACGTTGCCACCTCAAATATCTTTGTTGTTTTTAAAGATACGCCAAATGTCTGAAGGACAAAGGTGAATGGTAAAATGGGGCTCATACGATACCAAAAAAAATTTTGTTTTTATATAATTTTTTCCAGAGATATGAAGGTCACCTACATTTTTTGAATGGAATGAGGTATTTTTGAATACATCAATCGATGCAGCTGGACATACGTTATAAAAAGGTACTAACCTATGTATGTCGAAAAGTTAGTACATAGTTCAGGAGATATTTAAATAATTCTATTAATTATACGACCATTACTGTCGTACTAACGATAAGACGTTACACTAGTAAATAAACGATACTGTCTTAGTACGACAGTAATGGTGTTTTAGAATTATTTAAATTAAAATATCTCCTGAACTACTAATTTTTCGACATACATAGGTTAGTACTTTTTTATAACGAATGTCCAGCTGCATCGATTGATGTATTAAAAAAATACCTCATTCAATTTAAAGAAATGAAGGTGACCTTCATACTTCAACCAAATGTAGAAGGAATTTGACGAAAAAAGGCCGAGAACTTATTTGTACACCTAATACATACGACCGACGTGGCGGATCAACGTGTTAACGCTTTGAATTGATGAAAGAAGAGACGAAGAGGGAGGCTAGGACTATCGTAGGTTTTTGTTACTTTTATCTCTGTGTTTTAGAAGTTAAGGAAAGTTACAAATGGAGGAGCCAATCAGTGTAAATCCTCGAGCCGTTCGAGTCTTTTGTAACTTAGTGACTATGAAGCAGCGATACCAAGCTAAACGGGTGTGTTGGCATAAGCGTCCTTGAGGAAGTTAACGTCTTTATTACACCATATAAATGAACGGTACGGGAAAGCAATAAATTTCAGTAAAAATGGTGGAGGTTATTTATGCGTCGGCGCGATAGATAGAATGGGAGAACACGTTGGTTTATCAAGGTCCCACCGTCTTGAATCTCATCTGCCTCCCTGTCTCTCTCTCTCTCTCTCTCTCTCTCTCTTTCCTCGTATCTTTTATCGTAAATACCATAAGTCTCGTCTTGTTCTTCTTAATGAATATTGCTAAATACATACTCTTTCCAGAAATCAAGGAAGGCGTTCATCTCGACGTAGCCGGTCTGGTCGCCCCCTGCTGCCAGGAAGAGCGGCACTTTCCAGTAAAGCGGCAGATCGCATGCCTGTAATCAGAAATCGTTCCAATTGATCCAAAAAACCTTCCGGAGAATCGTCGACTAACGAGGGGAAATAATTATGTCTTCGAAATAAATATAAATGTCCCAAATTCCGGAACAGGGTGCAATTAAATATTGATACATGGTGATTCTGGGAATTGGGACAAGTTACTGCTCTTTTCAAATTGAAAATTTATATTTTTTCTATGGCTACGTTTAACTTAATGCTTAAATATTGATTAGAAACTAATGAAATTTTCTTTCATCTAAAAAGGAACACATAACATTCATGTTTGTTGGACTTTGTTAAAATCTTCATGACGAGTTTGACTCGTTGAAATGCGGCAAGGGGGTAAAAGTAAGGAATCTAGTGACTAGGTGTGGAAAATTGAAAGCTTCCCCTAAATCTCGGTGCTCACGTACGGAAACAATGCTTCTGGATAAGCATAAACGCACCGTCGGATGCTGAATCTGTCTCGAACGAGTCTCCCTACCTTCCCTTGCTCCTTACCTTCGTGATCGTGTGAAATTGGGCGCGAGAGGCGCGATGGCCCGGCAGAGACTGGAATGCCGCGGTAATTTTGGCGACGGTAGCCTCCACTTGCGACAATGGCAACGGCTTCCCCCCGGGGAAATAAAATCTGCAAGCGTAAAGGTGGGTTCGTGATCAGCATTGCGCTTTGCTCAACGATCAGCTTCCCAAACACCCTCCGGCCCAAACCCCGCAATTTCCCGGAAAGTCTATTGCCTCATCCTCTATTCAAATTGAAAAGCTCTCATTTTTGCAGACTTCGCCCGAACTCGTAACTTTTGCTCCGGACCAATGAATGCTTAATTTCTTTGCTTAAAAACAATCCGAGTATAATACGATTACTAGACGACCACGGATTTACAACAGACTCGGTTAAAAACTTGTTTAAAAAGACTGTACCGATGTGCCCATAATTATGGAAGTGGTCTATCTGAAAATTTACACATTATTTTAAACTACATTCATTCGGAATTCATTTAGTGTTAACATCCTTTTCCATGAAATATCTCGAAACGAGAGATACATGATTTAGTAGACCACTTTTATAATTATGGCCATATACAGGGTGAGTCACCTAACGTTACACTAGTAAATAAAGGCTAGTCTTAGTACTACAGTAATGGTGTTTTAGAATTATTTAAATTGAAATATCTCCTGAACTACTAACTTTTCATATCTGACCTTCATATCTCTAAAAAAAAATTACATAAATATAACAAGTTTTTTGGGTATCGTGTGAGCCCTATTTTACCATTCAACTTTGTCCTTCAGACATTTGACGTATCTTTAAAAACAACAAAGATATTTGAGGTGGCAACGTTAGCTGACTCACCCTGTATAAAAGTTCAAACATCAATGCCTTATGCAAAAATTATAAGAATTCATTGTAGTGGTTCGGAACCCACCGTAAGAAACAGTAGGTCCAGCTGAAAATTAGGCTGAAATTAGGCGATAGTGAGAGTGGAAGAAGGGAGAAGTGATGAATTAGCTAGACTTTCCATTTAAAAAATTGATTGCGTTAATATAAGACGAAAAACTGAAGTGGTTATGATTAGACTGATTTAGTTTGTCGCAATTCCGTGGGAAAATTTTTATTTTACATCAAGATCCACTGTGTAGATATCGTAGATAGCATTCCTAGAAAATCTTTGGAAATTTGCGCAGTTGTCAACTTTTTATTTCCGTTTTTATCAGCCTGGGGTGCATTTTTATAGCTATTGAATTTTGATTCAGCCATGTATCTTGTATAAAATAAATACCGATGTGTCGCTGCTGGCGTTGATTAATCAAGACTTGCAAATTAGGTCTAATTTAAGTTCAGATTCGGTAGGTCTTCCCTCCGTATTACTAACGTGCAATTTAATTATCGCGTAGTGAGGCCGGTTTCTAACTTTTGAACCTGTTTGGAAACAAGGTTCTCCAGAGTCTCGTAGAGCAGTTTTCAGCAAATTTTTTCGCGGGTAAAGTGAATGGAGGTTGAAGTGTTCATTTACCTCGGTATGTGTACGTTTCGGTTCGCTTTCACGTGCCTCTGTAACGTGGTGTGTGGCGGTAGGTTCTTCTGCTGGGCCTTGTCTTTCGCGTACGTCTGCAACCAACATCAAAAGACGTTCAAGAGAAACTGCATCATCCAGGCGACGCGAGTGCAAAGACGCAGGCTCGCATTGCACATATCCAGAGGCCGATTAACTCGACAACTGGATAATCTCTCGATCACGAATGATCGCGCGCGCGGACGCGCTGCAACAATTGAAACGATCATAAAAATAACTAGTGTCTGTGTGTCACGTCGACGATTAAACATCATAGGCTAATCGAATGCGAACGCAATCGATTCCTAGAGCTTTCTCCGGGCAACTGCTGAAAGGTTTTTTGCGAACCGCGAGCAATTATCTAAAATGTTGTGTCATTCGTAACTTATTGCATAACGAAATGCAATGCGAGTGCTCGTAATCGGACTGCGAATCTTCCTGCGAGTTGTATGCGTTGTGAATAGACTGCGGATTTTATATTATATTATACGGGAAAATGGGTACGTACAATATAAAGCAGTGAACATATTCAAAAGATATAAGGATATCAGTGTTCCAGTTTAGTAAGAAGTTTCTATTTGCTCTTGTGTTTTGCAATATATGTAAACAATTTTTATTTTGCACAAAGATCTGCAGTCTAGTCGTGAAAGACATCGGGAAAATACAATAATTGAATCGTCTTCATCCCGAGAAATGTCGTAGAAGAGAAAAGAAAATTTATATTTTTTCTATGGCTACATTTATTTCAATAATAAGACTTTTATTTGAGCGTGTTTCAAGCGCATAAAGGACTACATCTTTTCGGCGACCGCCAGCTTGCGTCAGATCTATTCTTTCGAAGAATAAACCGCAAAGATGCTAATGTCGTGGGTCTTATCTTATCAGGTAGGAAACTATGAAGTGTTTCCTTATGCTTTATACTATTGTCTGAACGTTACACAATTTCAGCAAAGGATAGCAAAGGATTTCAGAAAAGGAACACTCCTTTATCCTCTCGATATGTAACGTCACACAAGTTCAGCGATGACTAAAGGATCCCAAGGATATCTGTTTTTCCTACAATCGGAACTATTGACGGGTCTCTCATCAGTAGACTGCGGATCTTTATGCGATTATGGTTTCTGAAAATTGTCAGAAAATGCTAGGATATAAAATGCGACGAATTTAGTACGATTCTAATTTATTCCGGATCTAAAAAGGCTACTACCACGGAAAATAAGATTCTACCTTATTCCACTTTCTTCAAATTCGTCTACAGAGATTGAAAATTGCATAAACATCCGCAGTCTACTCATCAGATAGGGGACAAACATTTCTTTATTCTGTAATGGTAACGTATCAGCAACGGCTGAGGGACCGAATTAAGGACAAAGGATAATCTCAAGGTATACCCATTCTTTCGAAAAGCAAACTATAAAATGCAAAGTTGTTCACCCTACCAAGTAGCGGATCACGAACACTCCCTTATCCTCTCGATGTAACGTCACACAATTTCAGCGAAGGATAAAGCAATCCGAGGATATTAGGTTCGTGAGGGATCGACGGGGGTTTTCGCGTGAAGGGAGGATCGATCACGGTGTGTGCTCGAGCTGTTTGCGCTGCTCGCATAATCACAGGCTCTGTTATGAGGCCGGCGTTCCTTGTTCTAGGTGTCGGCGCGCCAAGGACACGGCATCCTGTTACGCGACGCAGCCGCGAAGGATCCGAAGAATGCAAAGGGGCCGGCCGAGCGCGGCTAATGCATCGCCGCGCCTTTTGCCCATGTGACTCTGGTTACATCATAACCAACTATGCTCACTACACTCGTTGTACCGCGAGGAAATCTATCCACGTGTTAATTGTCGCCGCTCGACGCGCTACGATACCTGGCCGAGCAAAAACGATCTTCGCTCGTGTCCGCGCGTCGCTCTTTGCGCGATCGTTCGCGATCGGCAAAACTGCAGATGATCATACGAATCGATCCGTTGTTGTACGATTTTTTTCGCAATGATTAATATTTGTTTGTTCGTCTTTGTTAATCTCCTGGACGAGAGACAAAATTTATTTTCAGCTTCGCCCAGGTTAATGTTACATGGTCGTTCGCGATCGACAAAAGGCAAATCTTTTTGCAAACCGACTCTCGGATGGTCCTTGTAACAAGGGATGCCGCGAACTGCTACTTTTCGCGATTTTCCACTGCGATTTGTTATTTTCTTCGCGCAAATCACGCAGACATAACTTGGGCCGCGCTTACAGTGGACCCGTTTCGGCCGACGTCCGACGTTGTGTCTCTTTTTCGCACGCTTGAAAAAAGGGACAGATGCGTCGAACATCGGCCAAATCGGACGAAAACGGGTCCACTGTAAGCGCGGCCTTGTACGTTTTCTACCGACGACATGAAAACAAAGCTGCGAGTTACATTGTATAAAGCAAAGGAATAACGAGGAACAACGAGGAATATTAATCAGGGTGTGAACGAAGTTCAAGTCACGATCGCGATCACTGTGATAAATCGGAAACTTGGAAAGTAGAAGTGCAGAATAATAATGTCTCCAATACCAGCGACATCCTCCAATTTAATTGCGAAACGAGCCAAGCTCGATTCGATTGAACGAAGCGGATCGATCATTGACTTAATCAATCGGCGTTCTGCTGGCAACGCTATAAGAATAAATGGTAGTTTAAGTGCAGTGAGAGAGCTGGCAGGAAGTCGAATCTTCATGGCAACCGAAACGAATCCGTCGCTGGCCGCGCATACCAATTAACATCGAGTGGTTGAATGATTAAGAAGACAATCTACCGGTGCAGTGCTTCATCGGGAACGATCGATAGCGCTGGATTCGAAGATTCTCCGTGAGAATGTTGTTTCGTTGTTTCTAGACAAAAGAGACTGCCGGCGGTCTCCATCTTCGGGCTGTCCGTTAAAAGACAGCAATTTCTGGAGAAAGGTGTATACGTATACCGACGATTCCAATCTCTTGCCAGAAACGAGCCACGGTGGAAACGGGTATACGAGTACGAGTCTCGAGCGACAGGAATAGAAACCGCGGCGCGGGTAAAACGCGGGTAGCCGATATTAAGAAGAGAAACGCCTGGGCGATAATAAAAATAGCGTCGCGACTACTCCGAGAGCTTCCATTTCGGGAGGAAAATCAATAATGCATTCCATTCCGCCGGCTGCGAAATAAGCCAATGCCCCGAACCGAAGCCATTGACCGACGACCGACGAGGAAAAACCGGGAATCGAATAGATCAACTTGAACTTACTAAACGAATTGCCACGGCCACTGGCCAATATCGAGATTTATCGAGCGATATCCCAACGATATCGCGAGGAATTTTCTTACGGATATCGACGAGAACGAGTACGTCTTCCTATCGTGATCCGGAAGTCGCTGGTTTAACGATCGATTCCTCCGGTAAAATTAGCTTCGCCTGCAATCACCTTTTTACTGCGAGTTTTATGAAAAGGCTGGATTCATGGCGATTCTTTATGGTCCGGCTTATTACGGCAATTCTTATTATACTGTTGCAATAAATGCGTGGGGAACGATATCGCTGCGTTTTTCACATCGAATAAATGTACAATGCACCGATGTACATTAAAACAGCTTAGTGTCTCGACGAATTTCAACATTTTTTGAACTATGTTCGAGAGGAGTTAGAGGACAATAACGGCGAGAGCTCACGGAAGCTCTGCGAACCTGGTTTCCGAGGAACTGTGAAATATCTTTCAACCTTTCAGCTCTGATCAAGCGAAATTAAACTCGAAGTCGAGATCCAATTAAATGGAAAAACTTCCCTGTAACCCGACTTTAATCTGTGAACACACTGTTTGCGCGAAGTTATAGGGTGTCCACAAATATCCTCGGTGATTATAAATAGGTATGGAGTCACTGTCTATGGTCGTACGAAGATGAAATTTGTGTCGTTGGAAAGAGGAACTCGAAAAACTCAAGCTCACCTCGCTATCTCTACATGTTCACTCTACGATTTTAAAATTGAAGGGGATGGAAACACGTGTAAGAAAAATTTCTGTACAACATTGAATCAAACTGAATTAATTCAATGTAATTTTTGCGTTATCGTCAAGAATGAACCGTTACATAGTGCTTGTTATTTCAACATTATATGGAATTCATTTAATGTTAATATCCTTTTCCTTGAAATATCTCGAAACAAGAAATGCATGACTTTAGACCACTTTCATAATTATGGGCACAATTAATTCATACATTACGGCAAGAGAAATTCTGAGTAAAATCAGAGATCTGCTTCGGAATAAAATCGAGCAGCGCACAGGGATTAATAAATAAAATAAATTGCGATTAATTGCTGACAGCAAGTCGCGCGATTCTAAGAACATGATCAGCCTAGGTTTCGCCCAACGGTTGCGGAACCGCGTTGGCGAACGGGAAAATCGATGCGATCGAGGAACAATGGGGATCGAGAAGAGGTGGCTCCTTATCGATCGGAATTATCGCGCGGATTACGAAACCGCGGATCGGATCGGCTCGTATCGAATTTGCGCGGCGTGACATTGGAATAGATTGCAGGCGAGCAGCGAGGACCAGGCCTTGCAATTATTGTGGCCTCTGTTTGGCACGGTCCGCTGCGTGACACACGGGATACCGTCAATCAGCGTTCCAATTGACATTGCGAATTCGGCTGCGCCTCTGATCGAATTCGCTCTGCCAACCGGCCAAGGGCTCGCTCCTCGCGAACATACTAAATTCTTGACCTTTCGACGGTGCTTCCGCGTCTTCGCTCTCGTTCCGGATCGTGACGAACACCTCCGAGTCCCGACGATTTCGCAAAGCTTGCTAATTAATAGACTGTGGATCATCGTACGAGACACGTGTGTGTCCATGATTATGAATAGACAGCGGACCTTTATATGCAATATAAAAATTGTCATATCTAAATTGCAATACACTGCAGTGAAATAGAAAGTTTTCTTTCTTAATATGTTTAATAGTATAACAGTAATTTAAATTCTTCTAATACTTTTAATTTTTACTGTCTTAAACTGCACCTATTCTCATTTCTATCGTAAATGCATCAAATTCGCTGTCTAATTATGAAAGTGGTCTACGTGAAAATTTTTAAAAAATTATTATTAATATGTATTCAGGGCCGGATTAAGCCCCGTAGCAGGAGTAGCAAATGTTACGGGCCCCGCGCTTCTGGGGGCCCCGCGCCATACAAACAAGGTCCGATACATGAACGCCTGTCTATGCCAGGGGGCACAGATAGTTTTCCCAACAAAAAGCTCATTCATTGTGGTTGCCGCAAAGGTGCGCTACATTTACACACGAGCGGCCCTGATGCAAAGCCTTGGGGCCCGCCATAACATTTGCTACGGGCCCCGCGCTTGCTTAATCCGGCACTGTATGTATTATATCATTAACGTACTATTTAATGTACGCAGTCATTAAATATGTATTCCAAAAATGTTCAAGAATTACCAGAATATAAGATTCCACAGAATTGAATACGATTTCGATTTATTTCAGACTAATAAAACCTACTTATTTGTGTTTGCTGGTTTTTGCCTACGAAAATCACAAATCGCATAGACATCGGCAGTCTATTAAATACAACGATTCCCGAAGATATCTTCGACATTGTATTATTTCCTATGTATTTCACGGGATTTAACGCGGTATGGAGGAAAGACAATAAAACAGAGGATAAGCCGGCCCGTAAAGGAGTACATAATAGAATTTCGCGCAGACTGTGCGAGCTAAGTAACGAGCCTGGGTTCGGCAGCGAGAAGGCAGCGGGAGCGTGAAACGCGAATGGAACAATTGAAACAACAGAATTCCCCGGATAGGAGGACGGCCCGGCCCGGCCACCGGGAACCGAGAAACTCGCGGATATTTATGGATGCAACGAGTGCAGATGCAGAAGCTGCATCGATTCCATTCCTGCGCTCGAGACCACCTCTCGCGTTGACGATGAAATGTGAATAAAACGGAGCACGCTCGATGCACGAGGGTTCACCGCCACGATCGTTTACCAATGAAAAATTACGCGTCTCGCACGAGAGTCTCGATGACTATCATCGCCCGTTTTCCTCGATTCAGCATTGCCATGCCGGTCGCGCGTTCGACGCCTTTGTCGACCGTCAACCGATCCTCGAGAACCTCCTCCGATTCTTGATCTTCCTCCGTCGACACTCTCGATCAATTATTTCACCCAACTACAAATATCTTCGTTCCTTCTGCTCCCCTTGTGCTCCAGTTTTCTTCTTTGACAAAAGCTTCAATGGCCTTCGCCTTTTGTTGGTTCGCGCGTCAAGGCCTTCGACATTTTTCATTTGCCACCCTCTTCAGTTTTTACGCTCGTTCCGCGATAAAAGCTTCGACGACGTTCGTTCTTCGCAGTTTTTAGCTACCTCAGCCGTTTTCCATTTGCCACGCTCTTCGGCCAGATTCTGTCCAGTCTTCAGCTACCAAATTTTTCGGTGTTTTCCGTTTGGTATCCTCTTTGTCGTTTTCGTCAAACAGCTTCTTTGATAGAAACTTCGATAAAGTTCGTTCTTCGCAGTATTCCGCTATCAAGTTTTTAGATACACTGTATATTGTGCATATTTGAAACAAGGAAACATGTATCTTGTACGTTCTCTCGAGATGGCACACAAGTTGTGACACAACACATAGAATGCACAAAATGCAGTTTTACCTGTTTCAAATACACGAAATATATAAACATGCACTGTGTCTCACAGCGTTTCGTCCAGCACTGTATTCCTGATTTACTACTCTCTTCATCATTTTCACTAGAACTTCTTCAGGAAAAGTCTTAGGGATCTTAGTTCAAACAGTCAAAATGATATATTTCTCGTGAGGCACTCTCTTTAGAATGTTTACTGCAATTTCTTTAATAAGGGCTTTGCTATCTCCATTCTTTTTAGTCGCTTCTCGTCTGCGAGCCTATTCATAACTTTCGCTGCCTCGACAAAAGCTTCGACGGTCCTCATTCTCCGTAGCTTCTACCTACCGAATTCTTACACTCTTCTGATATTTCTAATTTCTTACCGCCCCCCTTCACTGACAGAAGTTTCAACGACCCTTTCTGCTCGTTCTTCCGTATCTTTTGGCTCCTCCGCAGCCTTTGGATACCAAGTTCTCAGACATTTCTGCTTGTTGTGATAAAGATAAGAACAGATAGCGACTTACGGAAACAGAAAAGACGTAGTTCCGCGTGAAAGGAGCCCGAGCATCAATTAAGTTAATCGAGGGGGATAAAACGGAGGAGCAGAGACAGTGTTGTTGCTTGCCGGCCGCTGACTCACGCTCGGTTTTCGTCGCGATTAATGTTATTCGACCTCGAGGAGAGAAATAAAGGGACCCCGAGGACCACCGTGACCATAAGTGGAACGATCTACGGGGTTCTCTCTATCGTCACACTCGGATTAAACGACACGCGATCCCATGGCGTAACATAATACCAAATTTAAAAACATCGTGCCTAAACTTGCATCACACGATGAATTCAAACGCGTACACTGAACCTTGCGATGTAAAACCTAGCTGCTCTTAACACTAGGTTTTCGGAGCTCTAGAAATGCCTATTGCACATTATTTTATAAACATAACAAGCATGTGTCTGTCCAAATTTTTGGCCATTTTTCCAATAATATACAGGGTGTCTCGACTGAAGGAGGCCACCTTAATATCTCCTTAATTTTTAATGGCATAAAAAAATATTCATGGCATAATTTAAATGGAATCGAAGGAGGAATATCATAGAAGAACAATTAATCTTTTGTCCGGTTATTTTTCATAGTTTTTTCAAGGTCATCCTTTTTTTTATCGAGAAAACTTATTTTTTTTATTCCATGGTGTTATTCGAGTCCGGGAGTGCTCCAGTAGTTGTACTTTTGTTGTTCATGCAGTAACACGCATGAACGCACTGTCCAAAGAAGAAAGAAAATTGTTTCGATAATATCTCGTTAACTATTAGATTTAGGACATATGGAGGTCAAAACTTTTATACTCAGAATTCGATACTCTATCGATCTATGGTATAAAAAATAGGACATTCAATTTAAAAAAGATGAAGGGAGCCTTCATATCTCTAAAAAAAATTACATAAAAACAAAAATTTTGTTGGCATCGTATGAGCCCCATTTTACCATTCAACTTTGTCCTTCAGACATTCGACGTGTCTTTAAAAACAACAAAGATATTTAAGGTGGTCAAGTCAGGTGAAATACCCTGTATTTTCGAAAAAAACGGCGTATTGCCGATCTTCTGTAGCTCGCGCGTATTCAAATCGTGAATTCGCGGATGGCTGGCGGCGATCGGCGCAGCGCATCGTCATCCACGTTCTTAGTATCGTTAATTAAGATTCCCGTTCGAAGCTGAGCCGTCGATTCCCATAACGGAGATCGTGTTTGATCGGGGGACGTGAGATCGACTCGGATCCCGCGCCGGGAAAATAGGAAAATGTGTTTCGTGGCGCCCTTGGGGTTAACGGCGAGAAACCGTTCTCGCGGCGTATCTGCGTCGACTGACTCATTGTGGTCGTTCCATATTGGACACCGTGCTAGATTTTAAAAGGCCGTCGACTGTGTCGCCTTGGAACGCGGCTCTGTCGCCGCTTATGGTTGAAAAAGCGGATCGAGGAGGAAAGTTCGCGACGCGACGTGCTACACCGCGCCGATAGAACCAGGAAGAGACGAGAACTCGCGGTAAATTACTTGAAAACAACGGGGAAAACGTCGGGCTCCCGGGAAAACTTTCGATTGCGATCGCATAATGACGAGCACACTTTCGAATCTGACAAAAGCCGGCGAGCAACATCGTTAACGCGAAATCCAACAGGACAATTGATAAGTTTCAAATCTTTTGACTCGTCTCATCAAAATTCTACCAGTTCTAAATAAACGCAATCTTGTCATTTTTATAAGGGAACACGCGCCGCTTACTTTCTGTACACGGTAGATCTTCTGTGAATAATCTTAGATAAGGTGAAGCGGGGTAAGTGCAGACTGGTTTTTGTAAAGTTGGATTTTAATCTGATGTATTTTCAGTCTGGTATGTAAATACTTAACGCTGTCGGTATCAAACGCGTTACTGGTGAATTAATATTACGTGGGATTCTAATTTCTCTTGAAAATTTTCATTTTGATTGCATTTGAGTGCTATTCTGCACTTTCCCCCGAAAATGGGGCAAGAGCGTAACTTATTGTTAGAGTTGAAAATGCTTTCAAACCTTGTTCCATGTGCAACGGGGCAAGAGCAGAATTATCAACAAGCCTGCTATGAAATGCTTTTTATTGCATTAAATTATATTTTTCAGCTGAAATATGCTTTGTGCTGAAATATGAAAGGGGATACAGTGCACTGGTTGACTTAAGCGAGAAAAACACTTTATTCTTGGGCGACATCTATGTCGAATAGTTCATATTAACTTATCGTATAAATTAATAAATACAAGCTAGAGAAATTTCGCTCATATTATAATAAAAATAACCAGTATATGCACTTGCCCCGTTTACGAACTTACTCCACCTTACCTTATTCAAAGTGTCATAACTTCGTGGAAAATGATTTGACAACGATCTACCTAAACTCATGTTACAGCTCGAAGCTTCTATTTTCATTGCTGTAAATTATTTTTTGAAAGCCTGGCTTCCTCAAAAGTATTTTTGAGGAACGAGCTTGTCAGGTAGATTTCTGTTGAATTTCTCTGTCAACGAAACTTACAACGGATCGAATGTTAAAAATTCTTTATCCAGCTGACTCCGTTAGATTCGATTGTCGGTACAGTGAAATTCAATATGAAATTGAGAACCGTTCGTGTACGAAGCAGAGTATCGATCAAACTTTCGGTAGACCGAGCCCTGTTAAACCGCAGAACCTCATTAACAAGTTCAAAGCAGCTCTCGGTTTTACTATTTATTTAATAGACTTTCATGTAGCGAATTATAGAGACTGCAGCTCGACAATTTCTTTGACCTTTAACCCTTTCGTCTGTAAAGGTGACTATAGTCGCCGGAACGTCCAGTGCTCGTGCCCTAAACGCGACTCTGATCACCCGTCGACATTTCATTAACTGCCCTGCTCCAGTATACTACTAAAATGCGGTCATTCCGAACATTAATTTTCTCGTACATGAATTCGGAACAGCTTTGATCAAAATAATCCTGACACGCTAACTGCAAAACCAAAGTGTTAACGGCTGCATTTGTAACAAAAATTAATGAATTAAATTTAAAGTAATTAAATTAAAGATTGCATTATTTTCAAGTAACTGAAATGATTTGAAGAAGAATTAAACGTGTATATACGCCTTGTATCTTGCAATTAATGCAAACAACAAATTCTCATACGCGAATCCGATCACGCTGCGAGTAAGTAGGGAGCGTGACCAAGTTTCCCGAAGCGTGAGAGCAAGCGGAAACCGAGCGCGCGAGTCCGAGCAGAAGAACCCGATTTTGTCCGATAGAATTGGGAGGCAAACGACGGAACAAATCGATGGCAAACGTAGAAAGTAATCCGGAGTTAGAAGGACCGGTGGATGCACTCGGCGGAACACCCGCAGCTATGTACGTCGAGGAGAAACGTGGCGCGATAATGCCTTTTGGCAGCCACGCGTCTCCCGGTATATTCTTCTACTTTCTGGCCGGGGTCCAGAGCCACTTCGAAACTAGCCACGAAGTTCCTTTCTTAAACGGTCGATCGCCGAATCCGCTATTCCTGCTATTCATGAAAACGGCCCCTGCTAGCGAGTTGCATGACGCGACACTCGCTCGAGGGCGTCTTCGCGCCACTGTTTTCTACAATTTAGTCTGAGGGCAAGTGGGCCAACGAGCGCCATTTGCCCTTCGAAACCTCTAGATTGTCCTATAGGACAGTCGGTGCTCTTTGCTTTTGCCACATGACAACTAAAACTGTTGTGCAGTGCAAACCCCTTGCCTTACGATTTATTTTAGGGTTTCAGTGATTAGAACTTTTATGTAGACCGTAATTTCCTAAAAAAGGAGAGAATTTATATAAATTGTATGTCTACATGTTCTCCAATAGCTGTATACGTAACAAAATAGAATTTTATTTCGGTTTAAAAGAAAGATACATTTTTATCAGAATCTGTTCAGAATCTTCATCACGAGTCAGACACGATATTATAAGGCAAGGGGGTTAATTTTAAGAAAAAGGGGCTTTAATAATTTGAATACGTTGCAAATAGTAAATTCATGAATCTAAGTCCTCTTAATCTTTATTCTATTTGAAATCGTACCCACCCATTTTTCCCATAATTGCATCAAAGCGTTGTACAGTAATCGCTCCTTCGTTGTCCAAAATCAAGGGCACGATCGTTGTCCAGTGCCTACCCATTCCACTGCTTGTCAACGCCGAGTCGCTCCGTAGGCGGCGTCGATTGATGTCGGCTCGGGTATATCGGTGTGAACACCACAACATTGACTCGAGTAAACCGAATTTTCAAACTTCTTAATTTTCATTATTTCTTTATGGGACTTTCACTAACTTATTTCTGGCATTTCTCTGATTAAAATGACACCAAACACGATATAGTTTCAACTGTATTTAGTGGTTTAATCGACGGTCAAAGTTTCGAAGGCAACGAGCAACAGCAACAATGTGGGCCTTTAAACTGTGCCGGCGACGGCGACACGCTTCGGTCGCCCGATCCGTATCTCATTCTGTCCTTCTCTATGTTCGGCTTCCTATTGAAGTCGCTCGGCGCGGTCGGCGCGATATCTAGACGCAGTCATAAATCAAAAATAGTGTCCGGGCACGCTCGTTGTCCGCTCAGCCCCCCGGCCTTTGGACAACGAAGGAGCTTTTACTGTATGTACCTTGACTTTTCTATTTTATTCCAACGGCTCTGTTTCTGCACTTTTTTACCTTTTCTTTTGAAGATTCTATTATGTCCCTCTTCTGAATGATTCTAGTATTTCCTTTGTCAACCGTCCATATTCTTTTGCATTCGATCTACTCTATTTTTATCACAAATCCATAAAATCCACAGTCTAATCGCAACAATCATGGTACCTGGATAGATCGCGAAACCATCGGAGTACATATTTAGACGGTTGGAGGAAAATTTCTGTCACTCGTCACTGCGGCAGCCTGTCCTCATTGACACGCTGAAGAGTGTTTCACAGCCGCTGCGTCAAACGGCAATAAATTGATCGCTCCGGGTGACTCACATCAGTATTTCGATTGACAAAACGGAATTGATACAGATTGGCGCTAATGAGTACACATTGAATCGTGCTCTATTTGGAAGCGGCTGATGGCAAAAGGGGACAAAAAGAGCGAAGATTCGAGGAAGATCGTCCCCGGATGCTGTTCGAGTAGGTTCCGAGGAGGGCGAGGAACGACCTCTACGCGAGAAGATCTTGAACTCGTTTCGGGACAAAAGTACAGGAGTCCGACCGATCGGGACATCCTCCCTGGGAAGAGGAATTTGGACGTGGCCCAAGAAGGCCCGACGTAAGCCACCCAGAGAGGCAAGAACACGCGCGAGAGGCAAGAACATGCGAGGCGACACGTCTCCTTCCCGATCATGCTCGAGAGAGCCACGTCCCCGGCCGAATTAGACGCCCCTTCTCCATGAAAAGCGCGAAGTCCGCTTCGATTTTCCTCTCGCACACGCGTACTGTCCCTCGATTTTCCCGCTAGACGCCGCCGGCAACCCTAAACGGATCCTGGGAGACTCGGCACGAACGCTATAGCCTCCTCGCTAAGCGTATATTCAACCAGCTTGGATTTTTAATAACGAGCCTGACTTGTCATCAAATTTTAAACACGGTTTACCGACTAGCAATGCCGATTCAAATGGAAATATAATACTATTAGCTCTGCTAATGGATTGCCATTTTTTTCGCTCTATTCAACATTCTTTATGCGGTGCAAATTTCGTTTCAAATAACTCAATTTTTTGCTAATAAGAAACAGCGTTGAGCGTAGTCAGTAGGTACTTGCACCCAGATGGGTGACCACCTGGGAACACCACGTGCTGTTGGTTCTCTTTTTTATTTCTATCCACTATTGCTGTAGCAGAATATCATAAAACTTATTCCGAATGGTAAAAAAAATGATAAAGAAATGGCTTTCATAATATATAAAGTTTTTTTCTGTGAGCAATATCGAAGCAGCGCAGAAATTTTCTCCTTCAGGAAATGATTAAGGTCAAAGAAGTGTTCGAGTGACTGCAGACGCGAAGTATAGAACTAGGTACAGTGACACGTACAAGTAGATAGCGAATTCAATATAATTTTCAATTTTTGTAGACCAACTTTACGTAGGAAGAGTTTGTGGATCCAAAATAAAACGGTCGAACTTCAAGTTTTACTATTTCTCGAGGATGTTAATTAGTAGACAGCGGATTTTATGCAATCTTGACAAAAATGAGTGGGTGTAATTTGAAACAGTGAAAATATTTGAAGAATTTAAAAATACTGATATGTTATTTTCCATTTATTGAACATATTAAGACACAAAATAAATTTCTATTTCACCCCAGTTTGTTGATATCCAGGTAGAAAGTTTTTATGTTGCATAAAGATTCGTGGTCCGTTAATAAGCGTTTTCACAATGTCCGGTTTTCACCGTGCATTTGACGAATGAACGTTCCGGCCGGTATAATGCCAGTATTCTACTCTGTCGTGTTAATTACGCGTATAATCGAGCAGTATCGGAGATGTATGGAGCAATCCCCTTTTTTCCTAAGATGTTCGAGTACTCGGCGTGGAACTACACCTGGCAGAGATCCTAGTCGGAGGATAATTGAGGCTTCCTTCTCTCGGCATATATAATTAGGAACGCTGGCTGCGTTTAATTGCCACTCGGGCCGGACTTGTCGTTGGACACTGTACATCGATCGATAATGCGATTACGTCGAATCGAACCTGCAATTTAAAGCTGCGACGAGCGTCCAGTTTCTCTTGGCGACAGAGGAAACGTGACTTCCAAAGAAAATGGAAGAAAAGGTTGGGCTATGATTCTGAAATGATTGTGGACGGTCAACAATCTTTTAGATTGCATCGGGAACAGTCGATCTTCCACTTAAAATTTGTAAAATTGGTTTTAGAAACCATACACCGATGTTCCTAACTAAATACCTTAATTACATAAATGAACAGTATAGATTTTTCTGTTCAAGTAAAGTTAATCAGAAATTGTGAAAGACTAGGTTTAATAAGGACAATGATCTCGTGGTGCACGAGAAGTTAAGGGTGAATCTAGTCTTTTCGGATGCCCACAGTGAAGTGAAGAACAGTGGGTTGGTAAATTATGCGAAGAATATTTTTCTGTTCTTCCAGCGTGTAACATTCATATATGATTCATCTTCTTGAAGAAAGAATATCCTCTACATCAGGGGAGGGGGATCAGAACAAGATCTAGAGAAGTCAAAAGGATCAAGAGAATGTGCTAACAACAGTCTCCACACGTTCGAGAATCTTCATCGATTAAATCGTACAATTCCACCACCTCAAGTACAAATCACCCAATTTACCTGAGCCTTGTTCTGAACTTCGTGACCGGTCCTCCACGTGTTGATAGCGGGCTGTCTGGGTCCCCTTTTGTCCAGCAGCAATTCGCTGGGGCACTTCTCGAAGATGAGCACTCTCTCGGCGACCGAACCTCTGGTCAAAAACGGTCTGATAGGATTGTTCCCGGTCCCGGTCGCCGCTGCTGCTCTGATATGTTGTTTCTGTTGCGTGGTCAACTCCGGGTGAGGCACTTGCTCGATCCTGGGCCTGGGTGTATTAATCCTAGGCCCCCACCTAGAAGTGACTGGATCCTTGTCCTCTTTCCCAGGCTCCTTGTCCTTTTTAATCTCCGTCTCGAACTTTGACCTGGTGGTCGAGACCAGTTGCTCCGATGCGTTGAACGAGGGCGCATTGTTGCTCTTCTGCTCCTCCAGCCTTTGCTGAGTCGCGGGATTTTGTTGGGCAGCTCTGTACCTTACTTTCGCGTAATGCACCACGGACATGTTCGACAGCTCGTCCTTGCTGAGAGTCTTGGCGTCGGTAGCAGCGGTCGAGGTAGCTGCGGGCGACGCTGAGACCACATTGTTCACCATCGCCGCGGAAGCAGGCACCAGGCCGCTCCCGTGATGATTGTGTCCGATTATAATCGGCTTCACCGGCTCCACCTTTGGCTTCTCCCGCTTGATCGCCGGCTTCTGCCTCGTCAGAGGCACGGTCCTCTCCGCGGGCTCTTCGGTGATCACCGAACCAGTCTTCAGCGCGTTGATCAACCTCTCCTCCTCCCTAGCGACCTCGTCCAGGTACACGCTGGAATTAGACCCGCTGCACCTCTTCTCCTCTTTCGCCAACGGCTTCACCTCTAACTGAGTCCTCCCTGCTGACACATCCGTCGCTCTCTTACTCTCGTTCAACTTGTTCTTCAACGGCCACGTGGTCAAGCCCGAATTCACCGTATTCGAAGCGTTCTCCAAGCTCGGAGAGGTCGGCGACGTGATCACTGTGCTCGCCGGCCTCTTCTGCTGGACGATCTTCGTCGGCGTCAAATCCGCAGGGAACGTAGTCTCGATAGTCTCCAGAAACACTTCCCTGTGATGAGACCCAGGTGGTGTCTTCGTAGACACCTGCGGCTTCACGATCTGCGAGGGTTTGTTCGCGAACGGCGAAGTCGGCGAGAGTAGGGCATTCTGTTTCCCTTTCGTTTGACCAGCAACGTTACTGTTCTTCAACGGGGAGGTCTGCTGCTGCTGCTGTTGATGCTGTTGCTGTTGCGTGGAATTCCTCTCGAACTTTTGCAACGCGAATTGTATGGAAGAGGGCAGGGACTTGGACGGGGATCTCTGTCTGGACGCGGCTATCCTGGCCTTGTCCTCCACCACGAAGTTGTTCACTAGTTTCTCCAGGTTCCCGTTGTCCAGGTTCGGCGATTGCGCTAGGATTTCGACCGTCGTGTTAGCCGCGGACATAGCCGTGGGGGATGTTTTCCCGGGACTGATGGTGGGATTGGTCGGGGTGAGCGCGGTCCCGAACTTGTCCGCGGCGGTCGCATTGCTATGGCAGTTCAGGATCTCGGTGGGGGCCAGGCCCCGGCTTTTCCACGTTTGATAGATCGCTTCGGCGTGGTCGCTGATCTGCTTCGCGATCGCCGCGATGTCCTCGTCACCGGAGCTGGACGTGTCCGAGGCGGTCGTCGGGTATTTCCGGCGCAAATCGTGCTTCGCCGTAGCTGCCATCTCCGGCTCCGACTGCAGCCGCTGCTCCCGCAGCTGGGGATGATGGTCCAGCAGGAAGCTGGCCACCCGGCTGCTCAACTCTGTCGTATGGTCCAGCACCAACTGCACCAGCTCCGGGCTACCCTCGACCGGAACCACGTTCACCGGGATCGCGTAACCGAAGTGCACCGCCCGGCAATCAACCTGCTCCTCTTCGGGCCGGCTCTCGTTGATCAGACACGCGTTCAGGTCTGGACAGTGGACCGCCCGAGCCGGCCGAGGATCGACAGTCACCGGCACGAACAGGTCGCGTCGGGTCGCGCAGACCCGGCGCTCAATCGTCTCGATCTCTACCCCCAGAACACCCGTAACCGACAAACCACCAACCGACCTCGACGACGACACCACCACCGGCCTCCTCGACGACGTTGCTTCCGTTATCAACGGACTCGCCACTCCTGGCATATCTCAGGCCAATCGGCCCAAGAAACCCATCCCCCTAGACCCACACACGGACACGGCTTCCGTCCATGCGACCCTACTGGCAAAGCGTCCTGCCTGTCTCCCCATTGTCCTCTTTGGTAGACTCTTCGAGGTTGATCAAGTCTCCTCCTGGTTGCTCCTAGAGTCCATTTAATCCTCGAGAAGACATTGATTTTTTCGGAAAGAGGATTGATTGTCTTACTGATGAAGATTCACTTGTTTTTGCACTAGCTTGCACACTGGCTTGTACAGATTTGTACGGGTTTCCTTTTGTACTGTTTTCTACACTATTTAGATGTTTCCCGATGACGCTGAGAAAGTAGCTGATTTGTTGTTAGACATTGTGTTCGAGGTTGGAGGTTTTACAGACGATGATCGAGAACTACATCTCTGCGTTCAGCTGCCGAGGATCAAGAGAGTGATCTGAAAGAAGATAAATATAAATTAGTATTTGTCCCGGCCAGGCTGACCTGTGGTCGTGTATTTTCGGACCGTGATACGTGCTCTGAGCTGGTCGGCGCGCTAGTGCGAAGCTTGCGTTAGGGATTGTTGATCTTTTGCTTTTGCCCTTTGTCACCAGGATTGGCCTACGCGATTGTCTATGCCATAGCTTCCCAACTTTTCCCGTTGCTTACCATATTCTTTAGAAAGTTTCCTTGCTGGGTTGCAAGTGCGATTTTTCAATCTTGGAAAGTTCGGTCGAACGCAAGAATAGAAAGCGAAATTTTAACATCACCCAGATCTCCACGGTGCATGCTGTTCCGAGACTAACACTAACAATTGAGTTGTTCAGGTTTTAACTGAGAGATCTCTAACACTTGAACCAATGAATTTCGAAAGTGATACTGTTGCTTAATTCGTTTGATCGAACATGATTCACTGGGTTATTGAAAATTGTTTGCCACATTTTCGAAAGTTAGCAAATTGTGGTAAAGTACGTAGATCTTGTAGGTCGTTGGTTGCACATTATTTTTTATGAAATTATGAACAGTAATTTTAGATTCAAGGTGTGGATTGGGTCGGTCAATTTTCATTTTGGACCACAGTGCGACGACCACATTGGGAAACTATGATCTGCAATCTACGGCAATATGGCGTACCAGAGTCCAAAGCTAGCACCTTTGTCCTCTGCTACTACTTTGACTCTCTATATCGACAAGCTCCAAGTGACTACAGTACGTACAAAAACTTCCAAAGGTGTGTAAAAGTGGATTCCAAAGTTGTGCGAAAGTGGATGCCAAAGTTGTATGAATGTAGACGTCTAAGTTGTACAAGATCGACTGCTTATTTGTGAATGGTATTAATAACTATACATTACTTGTACGAGCGACGCAGTCTATGGGAGCGATAATGCTCGCGTTGTCAGTGATAACGTATCGCTAAATAATTTATAGACGTACCGGGTAATCCGCAGAATTACCGGAAGCAAAAGTAAGCACTGTTTATGGTATTCTAGTCTAGAAAAGAGTCACTATCGTAACAGTGTAAGTAGAATGTTATTTCTTCCCTTGATCATTTAAATTTTGTTAATCTTCCTACGATGTACAAATTTTTCCTGCTCGATTTAGCTATAAATGCATAAAGTGCACGAAACGGTTCTCCAAATGAATAAACCGAGCACGAATGAGTCGTGTTCATTCGTTATTTTCATTCGAAGAAGATTTCATGGGTTCGCGATGAAAAACGGGAAGGCTGTCTCTAGGTATCTCGTTCTAGACTGGAATACCCCTCGAGTAGTGTCTAATAGGCTTTGTCCGAGCGAAAAGCGACACGGTACCGGTACTTTCACCCTGCATTGCAGCGCGTATGCAAATGCACGCATGCGAGCGCAGACGTGCGTGCGCCGCGCGCCGCTTCGATCGTGCTCCAATCGCTGGAAGCCGCGCACGTTTCACGTTCCTCACGTTTCTCTCCTTCCGTTCTCTCACTCTCCTTCTCTTTGTTTCGGCTCCTCTCCTTCTCGGGGGACCACGGAAAAAATTCGTATGCCGAGACGGTCGAGCTTTCTTTGTCTTTGGACGAGGATCGTTTGGCAACGTGCACGCCAAGCACTTGTCCCGATGATTCTTCAAATCCCGCGCATTCTGACTTTCAAGTCGCTGACTCTCCTCGCACAAAGAATCCCAGATTCTTGATCCATCGGCTTGGCGGTCTACCGATAAAGATCTCGATTTGTACCAGGAACTGCATTTAGAATGCGCCGGAGAGCTGCATTCTAGCGACACTTTTGCACTAGGAGCCGGCCTCAACGTTGTCCATTAAGCCGCCAACCAGGCCATCGATTAATTACTTTGGAAACAGGGCGATTGAAAAAGGCAGTTTCAGGACCAGTTCAGCTAAATGTAATTTGATTGCGCGGTAGTGATTATGTGGGCTTTTCAACGCTCCCGGCTTTTAATAGATAAACGCGGTCACGGAGATTTTAGCGAACGATCCGCTAAAAAAGAAGTGTGAATAAATATTCCACAGAATATTTACTTCTCTTCGACAAAATGGTAATTAATAGACTGCGGACCTTTATGCAAAATTAAAATTGTCTGCATCGATTACATGCCATGGGAACCAAATAAAAAATTCTTCTTTTAATAATTTCATTAAGCTGAAACTAATACACAGATGTCCTTAAATCTTTTTAAATTGTACGTTTCTACTTTTGTCATAAATGCATAAAATCCTCAGTCTAGTAATTAAAGAATACAAGCTTCCAGCTTGATTTTATTGATTTATTTTGATTAGATATACAATTTCAAGGAGGTGGAAATTGAAAGTTGTCGAAGTAGTAGCCGTTTTGAAATCATCATCATCGTGAAAAGTAGTCCGAAATTTTGTACATAAAAGTTAGTTGTACGAGCGTACACATTAAAGTGAACGTACTATCATAAAATAAAAATGAACGGTAAAATCCACAGTGCAGGGGATAAAATTCTCATTTGATTTTCCTTCTGATCAAATGGCATCTACCAGTCTCGATGAGAGTCGATGAAAACTACAGTGATTAAAATTTAATCTAGAGTCTCTGCAACGTTCTACAAAGTTTCTATAGCAACTGTGTTAATTGCTTAAAATTCTGACCCAGATAATTCTGTAGAGCTGTAACAAAAGATTATGGTCAGCTGCGTTTAATTGACCGAATAGTTACACCACATTGAATCGGTCTCCACAACACAGCTAATAAATTTGACAGTGACTCTGCTCCCTATCTGATTCCCAGAGACATTACCAACGAGTTGCAACGACGAATTGCAACAGTTTGCCGAAGCCGTTTCTCCTAGACACATAACTGTCTGTCGTAAGATAAATTTTATTGGGAGATCTGATACGATTGCATGGCTGTATAAACGCAGAACGAAATAAGGTCGGAAAGATTAACTATATTTTGTTGCAGTTTGTGTTGGTTCGAAACTGACGTGGACTCTGAGTCAGGAAAACTATTTATAATTCTAGAGAGATCTACAGAAGGGGGAGGGGGGACTATTCTACGAGCGTTTTGTCGGCAATTCTGACGATTTATGAATCACTTCCACCATAGAAAAGATCAATAACGTTCTCGAACTTCCTGGGTCGATTGTTCACCGGAAAACGTCTTTCATTGTCCCCGTACGAAATTCTTTTTGTCGACCACAAACAGAGGATAAAGATTTACACAGGGACTGTAGCATTTGTGTGGACAGCAATCTATGTTTCCCTTCTGACAACTGAGCATATTTATCCATATTGAAATATGTCAAAATTAATCTAATGTTCGATTATAATCGATTCGATATGATTTAATATTGGTATGTTTCAGTTTGTTTATAAAACAGTTGTTTATTTGTTCGACGCATCGTTCTATTTTCTAGCCTGTGATCCTCACTTGACGTGTGACGTTTAAACCAGAAAGACATGTTTTCTTTGTGCTCAGTAATTCGTTTACTTGTGTTAATAAAGTTCAGTTCAGTTAATTTCGTTTATTAAATTACATAATCTAACAATCCACAGTTACTCACAGAATGTTGAACAAAATCGAAATTCTCCCGCGAGAAATTCGAATGCAGATATCTTGAAATCTGCGCAAATCACGCTATCTCTACAAGATGCTGCAGATTAATAGTGTGATAGAAAAATCGAATCAAGTTGCATTGCTGAACAACGGGAAAACGCAACATTTCCACCCACGAGGAATACATTCCCCCTCAATTCCACAGAGCTATCAAATCAAGAGCAAAAGCGTCTGCCTCGTACCGTGCAATTTATTCCGTAGCTATCATTCGCAAAGATTCCGCCCTCGCAATTGTCTTCTTATTCTGTTTCGCGCGTATTAGAGACCGGGGGAGGAGACAGCGATACAATTTTCCGTGAGATCGTCAATCGTCGACGTATCCTTCGAATGCACAAAGAAGTCTCATCACGCTGGCACAGTATTTCGCATGCAACCGATATTACGGGACAAGGGGAGGAGGTACGATAACAGGGGACAGCAGGTTTGAAATAACGTTAGAATAGTTTCGGCGAGAAAAAGTGGTCTCCTAGCCCACTGTGCGATGGCTGCGTCGTCGATAACTGCCCGAAATCGGCCGTGCTTCCTGAACCGTGGCCGCGTGTGTAAGTACGCTCGCCTCGCATAACTCGGTCACGTTTGCGGTTTGCATCGTTTAGAATACGATACGGCCCACTAAAAATAGCGGCGAGCCAATATCGATACGCCGTGAAACCGTGTCAATCCCCATGGATCGACCGATTGCTCGCCAGTGCGGTGCAAGCAAGCAGTGCATAGCGCAGCAAGCCGCTGCAAACAACGAGTTTCCACGCGCAGTTTTTTCAATCCCCATGTTTCCTCGCCTTCATACCGATTTCATGGATGCTACTCACGGTTTCTGGTTTCTGCTCGACGGAATCGCGCAATTTCTGCCAACGTTTTTACAGGATCGCAAAAACCATGCTTTCTGGAGCGGACCAGGCGCGGAACGTTAACCTGCATCGATCGCGGCTTCTTTTTCTGGTCGATTTTATCGTATTATTCGATTGTAGGATTTTTTGCAAATTTTTCGAGGGCGACGATCTTTGTATTCACCGTGAAAATGTATTGGACGAATATAAATCAGTCGAGTCTTCGCACAGGGAGCTAAACGACAGTTCTTGCAACGAATAATGCGAAAATTAAGGGAGTGTTCTCCTTTCCAGGATTGCAAGGGTGCGGGATGCGCTTTCTCGTTCGTCACTAAAGCTCTACTTTTACGTCTACGAGACGTAATTTGCATTATTCGGCAGCATGTAGCTATCATAAAGCTGCCGAATTTTGCCTAAAAATCTTTGTCCCCCGAAAATATCGTAGAAGAGAAAAGAAAATTTATATTTTTTCGTTTGGCTACATTTATTTTAATGCTTAAATATTGATTACAAACGAATTAGATTTGATTTCCTTTAACAAGACTGTTTGAAATCTTCGAGGGGTTCAAGAAGAAGAGATTGGAAGAAAACACAGGCATACAGAAGATACAAAACGTATTTTTCTTCCAGCAAAATGGTTTTGGACGACAATGAAATTTGGATGACAACGATCGTCCAACGAGTTTCGAAGGGACTCCTGCTGGAAACGACAGAATCAAGGAGAGACACCTGCCGGCTCACAACGATTTGTTTATCATCCTCGAAAGTGGAACGACGCTGCGGAAAGAATACTGATCTCGAGGCGTGACACCGTCGCGGCCGGTTTCACAATCCGCGGCGGGAAAGGGTGCCGTTATAAATAGTTCCTCAATGCAACGCGCGAACCAAAAGGAAAAAAAAAGAACAGAGCCGTGGATTTCAAGGATGAGCCTACGTGTTTTCCATAGCGCGAGACACGGGCTCCGATGTCGATACACACCCGGGGAAAATACATACAGTTGGTGTACAAAGTATTCGTGCACCTTTTGAAAACACTTTTTCAAAATGAACCCAACAGCTCGAACTTTTCTGACAGTGGGAGTTGGAGTCAATACGTATTTTGCATAAAAATCCCCAGTCTACTCATTAACCCCTTGAGGAGCGAAGAAAATTTATATCTTTGTATGTCTACGTTTATTTTAGTGCTTAGATATTCCATAATATTTACGAGAAAAATGGGTGGATGTAATTTGAAACGGTAAAAACATTAGGACGATTTAAGGATACGTTATTTTCAATTTATAACAATTGTTAAAGACGAGAAGAAATTTTTAGACGATTGCTGCATCTTGTAAGTGACGAAGAAAATTATTATTTTGCATAAAGAGCCGCAGTCTATTGATTACAAACGAAGCAAATTTCATTTCATTTCGAAGGAAACGCGTGACATTCATATTTGTTCGACTTTGTTTAAGATCTTCGTGACGAGTGTGACTGATTAAAATACGGCAAAGGGCTAACATCTACCTATAATTTGTAAAGTGTCTCTCGGTAAGAGCACGACTGTTCGATTAAAACAGATTGTAATGAAATGGTGACGTACGCAGACAAGTTATTTAGTCACTGGGACCTCGTCGTTTCCAGGATCAATCGTCGCCACGAGAGAAAAAATTTGATCGATCCAGGGGCAGGCAGGTCCTCGCGAGGCTCACGAGAACAACTCGTTCAAAAGGTAATTTCTAGTCGGAATACGTAATCAGCGGCCAGGTATTTTCCATACAATCGCGATTCAGCCCGCGCTCGACGCTCTCCGCAGCCGTGAGCTCGCGCAACCTTGGAATTCGGTGGAAACAGTTCAAACAAGTCCACGAAGCCCCAATAAATCTCTCCGTCTCTTGCCGTGCAGGTTTTTCGCGAGCGAATCTCTCCACCAGGGAACCTTCGACATTTCCCAGTAAAACATAATTAGTCTCGGAGATTAAACGTGAGCCTAAGAACGAAAACCGAAGAATGCATAAAATAAGTAAGTTCGTAAAGACGAACGTTCTAAGGCTTCCCTTTTAGGTGGTACGAGGACAATTTCGAGCAGACAAATTGGAAAATGCAGATTTCAATGGACCCAAGAGAAGTCCTGAAATATTCTGTGCCCGTTCCACGAAGTAGGTAAATCAAAATCGAAGAGCATAACGCTTCGTGTTCGGATCCTGAGGACTACCAACAATCTGTGTACATCCATCAGGCTGTCTTCTACGAAATAAGAACATTAAGGTGGTAGACTCGTTGTTCCAGGATTGTAAGGGTGCGGGATGCGCCTTCTCATTTCTTGAAAATACAAAGATGGGGTTTTTCAATAGTCGAAAACGCTGGATAAAAGATCGATCTAGGCCGCGATCGCCATCAAAAGTCCTATTTTTACGTTTACGAGGCGTAATTTGCATTATCCGGAAGCATAAAGTTGCGACAGCTATATGCTGCCAAATAATGCAAATTACGACCTGGATTAATCTTTTCCTACTGCTTTCGACTACTGAAAAACCCCATTTTTGAAACGAGTCTACCCTCTTAAGGACAATCGAAGGATCAACGCCATAAAGCCTTGGCGTCCATCACGTTGACCAAGTGAAAGAAACAATATAGAAACATTGTAAACCGAAGATTCTAATGACGGAGCTTTCCGCGTTCGTATCCCGAAAGGTCTTTCCCGGCTAATTATAATTACCGCCTAGGACGATCGAATCGGCCCGATTCCGTCAAATTATCTCGTCCCGGTCGTTCCCGTTCTGCCAATCGCGGACTTCCGCTCATCATCTTGTCCAGCCGCAGGACGAATAGAGGAAACAAGGTGCCCGATCGATACGATTTTCGATGACAAGGACACGACACAGCGAGAGAGCAGTTCCGCGAAACTTTTCAATAAGCCCGAGACACAGGTCCGCGCCATCGAAGTTTCGGGGACTCGACTTAGGAACGACTTGAAAGCCTGCGGGGCGGACTTAAAAGTTTCGTGTATTTTCGCTCGTATAAATGGCTTGTGGAAACCAGCCGGAATAACAGGGGCGGACGGGAGAGAAGAAGCTGAACACGGGGTAGCGTGTGCAGGACTCGGCGTAAGCTTCTCTTTTCATCGGGAACACGTGCGTGGTCCCGGCTTTCTTCGACCATTTACAACGACGATAACAATAATAATGTCTTTCCTTCTTGAAATTCTTTCACCAGCAGATTTGTAACATTGCTCCGATTAGAACGAGCACAAACGTACTCGGTCCAGGGTCTACGCGTTAAGTTATGTCACAATTTTTTAGGCATTTCCGGTAGTGCAATTAAAAAGTGTGTCGAACAAAAGTTTAACAGTACTTGTATACGTTGTGTTACAGTACGTGTATACGGCACAACAATCTACAATGTTCAAGAACTTCGGTATCGCATAACAACTGCACGTAATGACGTAAAACGAGACGCCCTAATTATGGTGACAACGAATAATCTAATACAAAGATGGATCGCATTCCGAACATCTGATGTAACTCGATTTATTTTGTGAGTAATAATTTTTGATTAAAATTACGTTTGCACAAAATTTTCGAGTTCGAGGTCATTTCTAGGTCATAGTATAATACACTGTTGAATTCGTCTCGACGTCGGCAATAATCCTATGACGTCCAACACATGGTGCCATTTGAAAAAAAGTCAAGGTGATCTTTATCTTTTTACGTAAAAAGGTTTTTTCAGGTTTAAAAATATGCGAACATGTAGCTCGCCAAGTACTGATAAACTTTTGCTTAAAACATTTTTTGTTTCGCGATTTTAGGGGATCAGTTCTTGCGGTTTGACCGACAACGAATCCTGAACCGGTAGCGGATCGATCGTAACCGGAAGCGCGGAAAATAGCACGTCCCGCTAACGTCGACAGCCGTCGGCGATAACGCCGATCAACGAGCCGCGGTTTAACAAATAAGCAAAAAGTGTCGCGTGTAACGAGCCACGGTAAACGGAGCGCCGTTGTTCACGATGGACCACTTTTGCATGCAGATTGACATACAATGCTCGCCAAAACTCTATCTCGCGATCAATTTATTCGAACACGCGCGAGAATCGTGTCCTTTTCGAAAGCCAAAGGACTCGCGCGGTTCTCTATGTAGTACCTCGATTTTCGCAAAGTAAGTACTCGGCAACCTCGACGTCTAACGAGTCTGTGCAAGCCTAATTCCCTATTGAACCGTCACGATCCCATCTACGGGACCGTCGGAACCCGAAAATTGCCGGATCAATTTTTCATCCGAACAATACCGGGTTATTTCGGGCTGGAAGTTGTCCAAACGCGATCTTGATTGCCATGAATTATTGGCCTTCGGCAGGCGATCCTTATTCGTACGTCTTCGACGTTATTTTTATCGCACGACGTTCGCGTTTCTATTCAGTCTCGGATAATGATGGGTTCACGGAATTGTTTGTCTGAACGTTGAAACGCAATTTTTCAATTCGCCTGCTAGGCCATTAACAAGTCATTAGAATGGAAGAACAGTAGAACGAGCATCCTCGCGATCAACTCCAGACAGTGTCGCCAGGTCGAGAAAATCGAGGGGAATACAAGTACCCCCTTTCCGATGACCAGTCCAGTCTACGGCATGGGTACCGTGGTCTACGGACTTACAAGGAGAGTGCAAGCTCTTCACCTCTCAGATTTGGTTAAAACTTTGCAGAGTTGTAGATTTCGTTCCCCTGATTACAAACATACCCCATTATAAGGGCCACTACCCAGTAATTTTCGAGATATTTGCAAATTACACAGTTGTAGGAACAGTTTTATTAAAGTTTAGTTCACTGTATTACCAAGTAATGATGTGGCGTTATATTATTTATATATATATATAAATAATTATATTATAATAATTATATGTATATATGTATTAATCTTATATATTATTAGATGTTTAGATAAGAGTTTAATATATATATATATATTTAAATGAATTGCATGTATATTATTATTATTTGAATAAATGGTTAAGCATTAAATATATATATATAAATAATTTATATAATATTAAATGTTTATATTACAGATATAATAAAATTTATTATATATTATTTAAATGTTCCTACAACTGTGTAATTTGCAAATATCTCGAAAATTACTGGGTAGTGGCCCTTATAATGGGGTATGTTCGTAATCAGGGGTACGAAATCTACAACTCTGCAAAGTTTTAACCAAATCTGAGAGGTGAAGAGCTTGCACTCTCCTTGTTAGCCGCACGCGTCTAGACGCAGTGGCTCAGGCCTAGACGCAGTTCTGATGAAGTATGACGAACGGAGTACAAATGGCGCTGGAATAACAAAACGCTGCGTCGAGACGCGGAAAGGAGATCCGACCTTTTGGTACGCAAAGAACGCAGTGGACATTATCGTTCGGTTCCTATGATTGTGCGAACCGCAATTACGCGAGGTTGAGGGAGATCTCGCGAACCCGATGCGGGAAAGTGAGTCGCGTGTTCCTTTGGTTGAAAAGTAGGAAGATTTTCGAGGCGTTCATCGGCGGCACGCGGTGGATTTCACCGGGGACAAAGAGACGAGGACCACCCCGCCCGCGCGCGCGATGACTTCCGAGGCCATTGAAATTCCCTATTGTCCGCAGCTCTTTTTGTTCGACGCCTAGGTCAAGCTATACCCTCGTGTCAGTGGGTCAAGCCATAGGCCTTCCTCTTTCTCGTCTCCTTCCACCGTTTGGTTCTCTCGAGCCTCCTCGTCGACGACGACGACGCGATGAGATTTAATTCGCGGGACGCGACGTGTCTCCTATGTGACCGTAATTTCCGCGTCTGACTCCCACGCGACGATTAGAATGAAAGATGTGTCATACGGGCCTCTGACGAGTCAAATTGGCCGACCCGCAAACAGAGAGAAAACGCTCGCCGCACTATACGAAAGCGAGGAGAAAATTTGAGAAGGCTGAAGCCGCAGTAGAATCGCTTGTCCATTGGTCAGACACGCAAACGAGTGATTAATACCGGCGTTTAATAAATTCCATTTGGAATTTTCATCAGAAGCTAGCATCAACATTGTCCGAAAACAGGTGGATTTAAATTGAATCGTTCGTAAACCCTCTTTTCAAGGGCCAACAAATCAGAGATCTTAACAAATCCTCGTTAGGATCTTGCCTCGATATCGTATTAGAAGTATGTACAAATGAATTCGTCACCCTCAAAATTAATTTGTCACTTGGATTTGGATTATTTTCGATACTTGATCTTGCTTCGATCGTTCGTAAATGTACGAATTTATGAAGACGAAGTCACGAATTACTTTGTACACTTAATATAAATCGAGGAGTCGATACAAATTGCATACAACAAGAGGATGGTTCGAAGCCCACGTTCTACGGATCAACAAACTAAACATAAATAGTTCCGAGAGCTAACCTTAGACAATCTAAATCCGGAAAACGGCGTAAAATCTCGGAAGAAGCGAGATGGAAGAGACATGTAACCCAGAAGGGTCGGAATTAAGAAACAGAGCGGGATCCGGTAGATAAACAGATCGCGGTAAAGCAGGACCTACTGGCGGCTGAATTTAGGACTATCCTAGAAAGGAAATACTCGTGGACAGAAAAACAGGGAAAGAGGGAGAGGATATACAACGGGGTAAGCGTGTTGGATTGGAAAAGACGAGGCAGACTTGCGTCACGAGTAAAATACGAGCGGAACGGTGAGGAACAGCTTGGAAAGAGGGAGAGGTCGAGAGTCGAGTTTTCGCGCGGGTTCGGCCCGCGATGCGTGCACGAATGTGCGTGCCGTTTTGTCTGGTCTTTTTGCAAATTCCCCGGAGGGTTCCTTGGCACTATCCCTCTCCCTCTCTCTCTCTTTCCCTCTCATCCTCTCTGCGAGCCGATTTAATTATTCCACGAAGGTAGGCGCTTTGAGTTTTCCGGCAGCGAGGCTCGCCAACCAACGGAAGAAGAACCCGAGCCAAAATATATTTCTGGACGGCAGAGGAGCGACTCTCGCCCCCTTTCCTTTCCCCTCTCTTTCCCTTCATTTTCCACAGCGTTTCTTTCCTTTTCTTTCATTTTCTCATCGACGATCCGCTCTTCCTGCTCACCCCTGCTCTTCATTCTTATTTCCTTTCTTTCCATTCGTTCGTCGGTTCTTTCTTTCAGAGACTGGCTTTCCGCTCGGAACCTGTTAACTCGGTAATTTCTCGAGCCTCGATGCTCGCTCGAGCATAATTCAAGTAAAAACGATTGAACGCTTTTTTTGTCCCGCGTCGAGAGATACTCGCCGCGGATTTACATTTTTATGGGAATCGACGGGGGAATGGAAAGCCCATTGATGTTTTGTTTCGCGGATATTGGAATCGGTTAATCGCAGGTGGAATTGTTGGACCGGGGGGATTGTGCGTTCGACGACGAAATTGGCTAAATTGAAAACGGTGATTAGTGGACTGTGGATTTTATTAGATGCGCTAATTAATTCGTACCCCTTCCTCTTTGCATTTGCCGATTGATTAAAAACAATAGAAATACTGCCGAACATCGTCCCCATCGCTTTCTGTATATTTGCTCCATCCTACGAACAATCATCGAACCTTCAATTTGGTGGATAAAAGAAGTTAGCAATTATTAAAATGTCCGAATTGTAGCATCAGGCAAGTAATGTCATTGAATATGCATGTATTTCTTCGGCATTAACATCCTATATGAATATGTACTTCATTAAAATAGCACTGTTGACGAAATCTTAGTATGTATTTGCAAAAAATTTGTTATATTCACCGGAAAGTTCTTGTGAAACCATGTATATGTGATAAAAACATACATACCTGTATGTACAGTAGGGAGAATAGTACCAGAAGTAGCTCTGGCCATTTATGAAAATTGACGGAGAAAATATTTGAAGGTGTGTCTTTGAAAACGATACAAAATAAGAAAATACTTACACTTGAAGAATACTTAACCTTGAGGAAACATTTGCGAATATCCTTGAACAGTTTTTTTAGACGTTGTATCATACGATATGGAATTTTGTGAGTTATGGCGTTCGTATAGCTGATAGTTTCTCGCCGAGAAGAAAATTGAACGTGTCCTTCAACGTGAATTTCTGTTCGCTCTCGAATACCATGTACACCGGCGAATTTCACTCTCGAGAGTAACTCGCGATAGTTTTAATCTCAGACGTACCCGTACCTTAACGACGGAAGAATCTCGCCGAAATAAATGAGGAGAATGGTGTCCCGATAAAAAGCTAGCTCTTCGTTGGATTCTATTCAGCGTTCCTCGCTATAAATACGCAAAGATCCTCATGGTGCTGATAAGTAATGGCATCGTGGGTCTACGAGGAAACGAGGAACACGTTGTCGCGCAGGAATTTCCGCCAGGAATAGAAGATATCGTAACGCGGAAGTAGGAAGAAGAAGCCGAGGGTTCCCTTGCCTAAGGATCTTACAACGTGGAACGTTACCGTAGAATGTTAGAGTATCCTGAACTCGTTTCGCGCACCCGTGGGACGTCCCCGCGGTCTTGAAATCCCTCGGGAGTAATAATAACGAGCGGCAAGTAGATCGCGAGGTCAGGACATTTGCTTCGATTAATAGGGGATTAGCCGGCTAACTTTGTCCGGCAACAAGAACAGCTGGTCATGAACGACGACGGACCGCAATGAGAATAGACGCCGGGGCCACTCTTCTTCTCTCTTCAGCTTCGTACAAGACAAAGAGAGAGAGGGAGGGAGGAAGTTAGAACGACAGTAGAAAAACTCGAAGACAGGAAACCACCAGAAAGGAAACATTCCGAGCACAAAGAGAAGAAAACGCTTTGTCGGCCGAAAGAGGGCCGGGCTGAACAATCGAATATTCCGACGAGAAATCGAACGCGAAACCGTTCCGAACCTCACGGAGACACGCTATGCATGCATTAGCTTTCTCGATTTTCTGTTTCTCTGGTCGGAGGTGTTTATTTCCAATATTTATATATTTTCATATTTCTAAGAAGTGGGATATAAACTTATATGAGCCGTTATTTTTGAAAGTGGTAGCAGTCCATTTTTTCATACTTCGAGATATTTAAGGGTTTGCGTTTGAATTAATTTAAAAACGGTTCATCCCTTTTAAACCTCATCCAGCATACTTTCAGCCATTTTATAATTTCTCCATCCGTATTTTTTTCCTGTTTGATATTGCCTCTTCTAGAGATTTGGTTGAGACAAAATATTCTCGTTTCATTTCATACGAAATGAAGCTATTTTTTTCGGCAATTCGTTATTGTATGTGCATTAACTTTTTTTCCAAACGTGGACTTATATCACTTTTTAAAAAACGGCTCATATCTTTGTCGACCTAGTGCTAATTTTTGTTGTGACGTCTGGTCAACAGTAGAGTCTGTCCGCAGTCTGTCCACAATCATCAATTTTTATATAGAAATGTTTAATAAAATGGTAGTAACATTTTTCGGTTAAAAATGAATAAAAATAATATTAAATTCTGTTGAACTCTTGATACTCCAGAATTTGTTCACAATGTTTGTAAGCCGTAAATGCATAAAGATCAACAGGCTAGTTATATGATCTTCAAAGGTTTTAATTCGGTAATGAACGTGTTAAAAAGTGGAAAAGCTTGGTCTTTATTCGGCAATTCGCGAATTCTGCAACATCCCCGAATAGATCGGCACGCGTCTCCCGACGCTTGATAATTGTATCGCGTTCCCGAAGCCTGGATCATTCCTCATCCCCGATAAAATTCCCGACTGGCATGGTCTCGGTCGTGATTCGCGAATTACATAATGCAACTGTTGCGTCACCGTTCGGTTAAGCTTCGACTCCTCGACGAACGAATGCGCGCGTGCGCGCACGAACACGATTCAATCGGCGAGAAAGAGCACGCGATTACCTCGTTAAAAAAAAAGAGGAAGATAAAAGAGACACGCCGTTCACGTGCCAGGAACTGATTGCTTCCCTGAAAACGAGGGAGCTCGCGAGGCCGTTCGAGAGAAAAACGAGAGAATCGGTATTCAATCCGAATAATTTCATTGCGATTTATTAGTGCTGACTTTCGTCGATCGCTTCCGACGACACGCTGTTTCGTCCCCCAATTTTTCTTTCCTACTGGCTTCGGTTCAATCGATCGTAATTTATTCTGTGCGTTCCATTTATACCGTACAAGCTTATTATTATTAGACAGCGGATTTTATGAGCGATCAAAATATGTAGAATTACATCGAATAACTGTTATGATCAATCTTTCTCTCAACGATAACATTTACCAACACGAGAAAAAATTTTCTTATTTAATATAAGATTACTTATAATCAGACTGCGGATCTTTATGCAGAATAAAAAAAGTCTACGTCGAATCCAAGACAGAGGTTACATAAAAATTTCTTTCTTGATTTAATTATTTTATTGAACTGAAATTAATACGTTGATGTCCTTAAATTATTTAAATATGTCCACTTCTTTAAATTGTACGTACCAATTTTTGTTATAAATGCATAAAATCCGCAGTCTACTTATAATCCTTATTTGTAATCAATTCGATTATGGTCGATGAAATACTTGTTATTCTATGCCCTTTTTTCTTTTTGGTGACAACAGTTATGGTCCCTTTTTTCTTTCTGGTGATAACAGTTATGGTCCCTGTACGTGCTGAATAGTATGTATTATCTACAGAGAGAGAGAGAGAGTGCAACTAAATATATTTATTTCATCATTTTCAAGTATTCTAGTTTCATCGAGAAGTGAGTAAAAATCCAGTGCAACAAGACTGTCGTCGGAGAATCGATTGCTTTAATGTAGCATACTTAAAATTGGCAAGTCATCGATGAATTCCTTGGTCGAATCGACGTCACTTCCGCCGATCGGCAAACCGAAGTAGGTCTCCGTATCGTTGTTCTTTTCTGCATTCGCTGGGCAATTAACTCGCGTGATTAGACGTTCCGGTATGTGGGTTAGGCGATCGTCGATCGCGTTCCAAGTCCCCTGTGGTAAACGATTGCTGTGCCGTTCGATTTCTTAACGCGTGTCGTCCCGCGAACCTTCGTCCATGATATACGGCTCGGTTGTAATATACACGCGTCCCGAAAATAGTCGCGCAAATAGAGGTCCGGGTCGCGGAATTCTAGCGACGCGACACGACACGCGACCAGAGTAAAACGCTCCTGGAAAATCAATCCCCCGCCGCGCCGTTCGTTCGGATCCGATCGATCGCTCGAGTCCTCTTCGCCGGATTAGCTTCGAAAACGATCCTTCGATCGCGGGATCTCGACGGAGAAAGTTTGCTTGAAATACAGTTTTATCGCCGCTCCATAAACGGGCTGCGGGACTTTATGCAAATTTGCACTTTTACCGACGCGCTGCCGGGAAATTTCCTGAAAGCGTCCACGACGACGCACAGCGGTCGTTTTCTCATTGATCTAGCTGGCCAAAAGTCGATTTCAACTATTTTACCTAAAGTGTACAATTTTCAACGCTTACTATTATGGGTGTGCGAGAACCCGATGGTCGGGACGGGTCGGGAGGTCGAATATTAACTATTATTATTATTATTATTATTATTATATACGGACCGAGGTCCATTTATACATGGGTTTACAGACGTTTCGTATAACTGATAAAAACAAATAGAAAATAACAAAAATATAAGAGAAAAAAAAAGAAAATTTTCTTAACCTAAAATTTTTTACATTCGATGGGATAAGCGCAGAACTCCACAAATACAGGTACGATATTAGCGAATAATCTCGCGTAATTTTGTTTTGAATGCCTGTAACGTGCCATTAAAAAAATCGATATTATTGTAAAGTGTATTTGATCTCGCAATAATCCGATTTATAGGATTCATTACACCATATAAGGATTTCGATTGCGTTGTTTGAAATCCTGCTCTCATTCTCAAAACACGTTCAGGTACATAAAGATTAATTTGTCTAAGGAGAGCGGAACAATCTATATTATTATTAAACTATTACTATTATATAATACTATTACAAATAATTTTCGCCAGCTAAATCAATGGAAGGCAAATCTACGAAAAATTACAGCGATAATGTCAAAAATAATAACGCTTTCTGCTCGAGCAATTTCTGCGGATGTTGCGACATTATTGCGTCTGACCGTGGGGAATTATTATTAAAAGAACACCTCGCGGAATTTAGTAGTGCAAGGAAATCTAGTTCGAGAAAATCTATTTTCGAAGGCTGACATAGGTCCCTATTCAGTTTCTGTTAGTGTGTACCAACTTCGACACGTTCTAAATTGAATATGTTTTTCGATCGTAATATCGGCGCACAGGTTCGGTCAATGATGTTTGACGCGTTCATTGCAAAAGGACATGTTTCAGCACGAAGCTGTAGACCTCCCTGCACAATTCTCGTTTCGAAACAAATAAATTTTCGAGGTACGATAAAAGCAAGATTATTTGCAAAATTGACTGGTTTTCCGTAACGGATGGGTTTATTGGACGGAAACTTTTTCAATATTTGTGGAAGCTGATTCGATTTGACGTCGCGACGTCGCGACTCTCGTTTTCTAAGTCCCAGCTGTTGTCTGCTGAAGGAGAACAACTCCGGTCGGCTTTCAGATCGTCCTTATCGCCGACCAAACAGAGCTATCGAACTCAAATAGCATTTAGGTGCGGCAAATAAACCGACGTTCCTTATCGAGCTTCCCGCAAGAGTCCCTAAATCTTCGAGAAATTATCTGTTAGTTGCATTCTCGTTGTGTTCCGGTCGTGCGACGCGCGATAAGCAGCCTAATGCACTCGCGACTTAGGAATGCGCTTTAAGTCGAGAAAACGAGCTGGTAGAATTCTCTGTCCAGTATAATCCTCAGGAAATGTCCGTTTTAACGGAAAGTTCGTGGACAAATGATCGTTTCTATTCAGGAGAGCGGAGACTTGATCCTCTTTGAACGTGGGCCGCGGAATCCGTGGAATCCCGAATTTATGATTTCCATCTTGGTTCTCCGAGGCGCCACCTCTTTCGAGTTTACCTAATTGAGAGGCAACGAGGTCGTGGCGGTCGTTAATTAATCCCACGTGGGTGTATGTGTTCGGATATTAGACGGTCTCGGAGAGACCCGGTTCTCTTCTCGCTCGTCGTTTATCATCGAACTGCTGATGACGCTTTAACGACGCACGAGTATAAAAAAAAAGAGTACCCGCCTTGGAAAGTCGGTCGTTTACGTAGGACAGCTTTGGATAGACGCTGGCAGGTTCAACGTGGAACGCAAAACAGTTCTTCTTTTGTAGGTTGAGCTGCTCCTTTTGTCGAAAGTCTGCTGAAGTTGCGCTCTTTAAACGTCTGTTAGAGAGTGTGCGTGGCTTGGACAGGGTCTTGGAGGACCTGGCAAGCCTTCTACGTTAGCCTAGAGGGTCCTTAGAGGATACACTACCGTTCAGATCACCTACAGATCCTCCGGGGAGCCCCGAAGGACTAAAAGAGCAGAACAATACTTATCAGTAGCATTGAAAGAACTACGAGGCAATGTAAAGGTCGTTCGATGATTTTTGAGGAAGTACAAACACCTTGGAAACGTCGTAGGCACTCCTCAAAGATCGTTAGAGTACTAAATGGCTGCGAGGACCTAGCAAATCTTTTAGCCGAGTCTCGCTTAGGATCGTTAAGGAATAGATTGATCTACAGCTCCTCTACAGATTCTACGGCGAACTTCAGACGACTACGAGGACATTGGTAAGGATTTGAATGAATCATGCAATCCTTTAGCAGATCCTTTAGCAGATCCTTTAGCAGTCATTCGCAATCCCACCAGGACCTCGTAGATCCTCCAGAATCCTTTAATAGACCGCTCCGGATCTCTAAAACACAGTCTACCAGGAAGTTGCTCGATGAGAGGTGTAATCGACGCGAAGGCAAGCACTAATGACAGGAATCTCAGGCCGGAAACTAGCTCCTCGAGCAATTCGTGAAATGATAACCGACACAATTTTCTACGGAATCTAATTCGCAATCTGGGACAGGGATTACCGCATTCCGGCGACGCCTAATGCATACGGACCGCGTTAGAGTCACGGGGACGCGACTCGTGTATACGAATTAATTACGTGGCGCGTGACATCGGGCGAATTCGCAACGTCAATGAATACCATCGGAAAAATCGAAATCCTCTGGAAGCCACCGCCTTGGAAGACTCTCGACAAGTCGGCAGAGTCTGATGGTTCACCTTAATTTACAGTGACGGAATTTTTCTGTTCACGCTTATTATACAGGCTGATTCTGGGAACTGGGACAAGTTACTATACTGTTCTTTTTATTAAGCAAAAAAGGCAAAACAAAATGATGAGTAATACGTACTCCTGGGGTTAATACTTTCATACCTAGGACAATAAAAGGGATCGATTGGTTTAACCAAAAACGTGGGTTGCATTAAATCCACATAAAAAATAAGGTCATAGGACATTAGGACGTATTATGACATATGATTTTTGCTCCATCATTCTTTTCTATTTTTGCTGAATAAAAGAGAGCAGTAACTTGTCCCAGTTCCCGGAATCACCCTGTTGTATTTCTCGATATGTTTCACGCGCAAAGAACGAATTTCCAACGACTTAATATAAACTCCGTCCGTCTGCGGAATGAAAATATAATATTAGGTGAAGTAAAAAGTTTCTTTCGGAATGTGTTCCTTTAAAACCAATGCGATAATCTTTATGTTAATGTTTTAGTACTTCCTAACTTGAATTTGCATCATATGCATGAATCGAAAACCAATTTTCGGGACAACCTAATATAAATAAAATCAGTTTGATAATAAAAGGACAAAACGAGGGGCTGACGGTGCGAAAACCTGGAAAAGAGGATCTCGCAGAGTATGCGAACAGAGTGTTCGACGGTTTTGCAGCGAGGCCTCGCCTGCGAAGGGAATTTCTCCGAGGCAGACCGGAATCGTAAACGATGATTTACCGTCAGGGATAAATCATCTTTTTAAGGTGGCCGATGGGAGAGGAAACTTTTCTCGCGAGAAACGGGCGATCCTTGTGCTCGCGCGTCGAAGAGCTGTGCGTACACAGGCAATCAGGGTCGAATTCCTTGGACGACGGGCATCGGCGGGTCCGACGGGTGGACGTGGCTCGAAATCGGATCGAAAAATCGGCCGGACAACGCGAGCATTGAGAAACCGGCGCGAGAAGGGAGGCTAATAACCGGGAAGGACTCCAGGCGGAGATTAATTCACCTTCGAACGACACGCCGCGCGCCGACTTGATTGCAGATGTAATCGCGTGCGCAAACCAAACCGGATGTAACGGACCTCTCTCTCTCTTGTCGGGGGTTCGGGATGGGGATCGATTCGAAAATGCAGGCACGTGCAATTGTACGCGTTTCGCAAGCGTAACGTAACGAGTCGTTGCAGTGCACGCGCGTGGGTCGTGGGTGAATGCACGGGTTTACGCAACGGTTATCGACGATTTATCGCGCGAGACCTAACCGAGAGCCGCGAACCCGAACGACCGATGACTAACAACGAATTTCGTGATCGACTTTTCATTGGGAACACCTCAACTTTGACCAATGACGCACTATCTGCAATTCGCGATACTCCCCTTAAAATCTATCCCAAGAAAAACATCCTGTAGACAGGAGCCAAGTTCCTGTGGCCGTAAAAAGTGGTGAGATCAAACAAAATACGGGGTATTAATACCACTTTTAGAAGATGTAGTTGGAGAAAACGAATTTATATTTCAGCAGGATAACGCAGCGGTTCACGCGTCAAGATATTCCCGCGAATCCTTCGAAGCACGAAACATTCGTATAGTGGAATGGCCAGCATGTAGCCCTGACATGAACCCAATAGAGAATTTATGGGTTACGCTGGTAAGAATAGTTTATGCCGATGGTCGTCAGTTCGTCAATATAGACAGTTCAAAAGAAGAAATTAAACGCTGCTGGGAAGAAATTCCTAATTATCGCTGTTACTAATCTTGTAAATTCAATGACCAATCGAATTTTCGCTTTAATTCAAAGCAATGACGGCCATACAAAATATTAAATTTGTAATGTTCATGTATTTTTAATTTTAAATTGTTTTCTTTACATGTGCGTTTAAACGAATTTCGCACGTAAAATATGGTTTTGTTTGTAAAAATTCTTACGTGAATGTTTTGGTAAATACATATGTACAAATATTGTATTATATCAGTATATTTATATAATCCTCAGTTATTGTTAAAAGTTTCTTATTAAAATTTTGAACCTTTAGCCTCAAAATCCTTATTTTTGTATGTGCGATTAAACGAATTTCGCTCACTGTACTTGCTTCCAGCTAATAGCTATTATATGTACACATGGGAAATTATATCGACAATATTATATTATATCTGCAGCCAAAGAAGGTCTAGTGAAACAGAGATTTTGAATGAACAAAATTCAATTCTTTAATTCAATAGATCGAAACGATTGGCTTCTGTCCGACTTCTATTTTCATTCATGCGATTTTCAGTCCACGAAACTCTAGAATTTAGACGGACATTGCAACGAATTGCAGGGAACGTTGCATTCCGAGGTATTCGGTATTGATTCCAAGGTTCCGTGCTGCTGTACAGAGTAGTTTTCCAGACTTTTATATAGGTTAAGAAAGAAACGAACGAAGGAATACGGAGGAATCCCGTGGAATGCACTCAGCCCGATCTATAGATACGCCAGCTGAACGCGCAAGCTCACGGAGATTAATTCAGCCGCGAAAAGCGACTCGGTTTAAGCCCAAAACGGGTCGGAAAACCGTTCCTTCGGTGCACCGGTCGCATTGTATGCAAATCGCTCGATGAAAAACACGCGTTACTCGTTCGCTTTACGTTCAGAACGATACGGAAACAACGTTCTCGGGTCTGGGCGCGTTGCAACACGAGTTCGCGTCATACGAACAGCCGGGTAGTCCGAGAAACTGAACTTATATGGTCCTGGGCCCTGGGCGAATCCTCCTTTCGATTCGCGCATCGAATCAGCTGAAAATTCAACTATAGTTGCCAATACGCTGAGCCAAATCGTCGGATCATCCGGATCTTTTAAATATCCAATATAAAATGCCGAATATGTACTCTTCGTGCCTCGCAAGAAGTCCCTCATTGTGTCAAAATCAAAAAACTTTCGATAAAAATGAGATAGAGCGATGACTTTTTTGCAGAATATGGGAGGTTATGGCACGAACGGGTATTAACTTTGAAAATCTGTATTAAACTAGCAGAATTACAATAAAATTGCGATTTACCCAATGCCATGCGTCGGTTAGATTTGTGCGAAAAAACTAAATTAATTAAATTAACACTAAATGAATTCGACATAATGTTGAAATAACAAGCACTATCTAACGGTACATTTTTAACAATATCGTAAAAGTTACGTTGAACTAATTTCTTTTAAATTTTCACAATTATGGGCACATATGTATGTATGCACACAATTGAATTGCACCACGTTGCAAATTCCGAGATAAAAGTCAGGAGAAACCGTTTAGACAGCGAGTGGTTAATTTACATGAGAAACGACAACTCGCAAACGGGAACTGTTGCAAACGAGGAACGATACCGTCGATGATTCGCGGCAGGCAAAAAGGCGTGAAGAACCTTTTTCGCGAGTCGTCCAGACACATCGGGACGCTTATGAAACACGCTCTCGGGGATCGTGCGTCGACCGCCGCTCGCTGACCCTAATAACCTCGTTGGCTGTTCCCGACGATCAATTAATTACCGCCTAATTGGCGTCCAAGCGCCGGTATCGTCGCCGGCGAACCTGTGACGCTGTAACCGAGCGGTGCGACGACGATGTGGACCCCTGGCATCGTTGTTAACGAACGAGCAAAAGCGAGCAGAAACTGCACAGAAAAATTCACCGATACACACGCCTGGAAAAATCCTCGCTTGGGTTGGCTCGTGTTCGCTCCCACGTTTTGGGGGAGTGAGCGAGGCTGGCCTTGTTACGGGTTCGGTCGACAGGAGACCTTGAGCTGCTCACGGTGGCCTGACGTCGGTTTCCAGCGGATTCAGATCGTACCTTTTGCGTTTCGAATTTTATGGAGGTCTCCAGACACTGTAAACATCTGGGTCTCGCGATCGAAACGCAGAATGCATTGCTGAATTTGTAGCGTTCAGTCTGCTTAGATATTTCACTCGTATTTCTTATAATTAGACTAGGACATAAAATATGACAGAATTTAGTACGATTTTAATCTATTTCAGATCTAAAAAGGCTGCTACCACAGAAAATAAGATTCTATCTCATTCCACTTTCTTAAAATTCGTCTAGAAGAATTGTAAATTGCATAAACATCCGCAATCTAGTTATAATCGATGAAGAACATTTTTATCTTGCATAAAGATCCGCAGTCTATGAAGAACTTGGCGAAACCAGACTTGCTAGTTCCTGAAAAATATGCCTTTGTACGAAGCTTCGGGAAAAATGGCGAAACAGGTCGGACAAGGGTAGCGGCAAGGTAAAATTTGTAATCCCATTAGATTATCATTTTAATCAGCCGTCAAGTGCTTGGCTGGAAGGAACGCCACGTACTACACAAGATCTCCAACGACTGCAAGGGGAACATCTTCTCCCAAGTCGAGGCGCAGTGTTAGCTATTCCACGCAAGAAACGAGTAACAAGGCCCAGACATGCGCCACGTCGTTCCCAAGCATCTCTTCCTCGACGCAAGCTCGCGTCTCGCAGAAAAACAGCTAGAAGAAGCGCACCCATTAGCTAAACGGCAACTGTTGCGCCGTGAAACGGTGAGCTTTTAAACTTTTAACGTTGACCCTTTCGATACCAACGATGATCATTTTGTCTTTTGGATGAATATTGCTGCAGTAGACGAATCACACTACTTTCAGCTTGTTGAAATTATTAACCCTTTGCACTCGGAGCTATTTGAATTCCCACCTAGAATAATTCCATTCTATATCGTTTCATTGCCATTCTATGGATATGAAATTTATATAATATACAATGCTTAAATGTGTACAGCAGGCGGTGAAAGAGTTTGACATGCCTGGTGTAGAGTCATTGATTAGGATACCAACATAGTTAATAATGTAAACAATATTTTGAATAATGGTACAGCAACGTTAAGTGGTGACTCTGAGTTACCGCACGAGTGCTAAGGGTTGAAATATTCATAGAGTCGGTGTGATGTTGAAATCGATATAATATCTCATACAATACTTAAATGTTTAGTGATTAATTCGATACCAACATATTTAATATTGCAAACAATACTGTGAATAGTAGTACAGCAAATCGAGCCGCCACTCGACTGCTAAGGGTTCCAATATTCTTAGAGTCTGTACGATATTGAAGTTTATATAATATACCTCATACACAATACTTAAATGTGTAGTAATTAATTAGATACCAACATATTTAATATTGTAAACAATATTTTGAATAATGGTGCAGCAATTTTTAGTGGTGACTCTGAGCCGCCACTCGACTGAGTGAGATTGATCGGTGGTTCCCGATTATTTCCATCGATTTTTCCACCGATTTCCCCCCGGAAAAAGAGAAGCGGTGTCCCTTTCGTATAACTGCGATCGGCGCGCCGCGGCATGGCCACGCGGTCTCATTGCCAAATATGGCTGGCCGCGGTATTCTTAGCACTGCTCGAGCGCGAACGACACTCGCCGGAGCCGGCCGAGCGGACTGCTTCGTTCCTCTCCGCAAGCACGAGGCCGAGGATCGAACCTGAAGAAGAGTGAAGAAGACTTCGAGAGGCCTCGAGGAGAGGAACCAAGAGGCCATTGGTCCAGAGAAAAAGAACAAACCGATCGATCGACAATAGGAAAACTTCTAGCTTCGAATCGCTTCGCACGAGCTTCTCTCGCGACCAATAAGCATCTCTTAAAAATACGACAACGAAGCACGGGACTCGTTAGATCATCGAATGATTGAAAAATAAGCAAGTGCAATGTAAAACAGTGAAAATATTAAAAGACTTTAAGAGTATTGATATATTATTTCCACCACACATTAAAATTATTAATGAAGAATATAAATTTATATTTGGCCCCTGTAATTTATATTCAGCCCCTTGCAAATACAGGAGGTAACTGATGATTGACTGATTAATGATTACTGGACTGCGAATCTTTATGCGTGTATAGCAAAATTGAGGAGATGAAGTTTGAAATTATTGAAAATGTTCTGTTTCTCGCAATCGATGCAGACAATTTTTATTTTGCATAAAGATCCACAATCTAATGATTACAGTGACTATGCTTACACAGTCGATTACAGAAATCAATTAGAAAAGAATGAATCATTATTGGCCAGCTCTGATCGAATCGAATCGAATCGCGCGACCCGCAAACAAAGCGTTTGCGCGGAGAAGAAACGCGAGAAGTCTCGCGAAAGAGGAGGGTCAACGAACGACACCAATTATTTTCCTCCGAGGGACTCATCCTCGACGGAGCCGATCGCGATTATGTCACAGCACCGGCTGGCTCGCCACGCGAGGCAAATAATCTCGAGCGGTGGGACGAGCGAGCTTGTTCGCGAGATAAAGAGTACCGAGAGAAGAGGAAGACTTCTCTCCGCGAGGGTACCCGGGTAAACAAGACCGTGGACCTCGCCTCGATACCATCGGGAGCCGTGGAAAGAACGCCAAAGGAGGGGAAAAGCCGATGGAAAACGGCCAATACTTTCCTTTGCTCCCGAGAGAATCAATATTTTAATTGAAACCGGGAAGCCAGGACGGACCAGTGACTCTTGAATGGTGAAACGCGATGTTTCTCGATCTGTGTTTTCCTTTGGTACTGTTATGAAATCTGTAATCTGTGGCTTTTAATAAACACGTGGGCTTCGAGAGATGTTTGCACGAGAAGAACAGGACGACGCAATAACTGATTCCGTTCAGGAGAGATTTTGTTGATCGATATTCTTCTCTGCTACTGTTACGGAATCCGACCATGTTTAATACACGCATTGGCTTAGAAAAATATTTGCACAGGAACGAGATGGAACAATAGTTGGATTCGTTCGGAAGAATGTTCCTTGATCGATGTTTTTCCTTTGCTACGGTTACGGAATCTGTAATCGAACATTTTTAATAAACAGACTCACAAAGAGCTTAGAGAGATATTTATACGAGAAGAATAGGAAGAATTTAATCGACAAACCACGAGCAATTAGAGAATCGATGAAGCGATGCTGATTTAACAGAATCTAAAATGGGTGCTGGATAAAAACGAAATTTAAATAATCAATTTCCTTCACAATCGAAAAATTATTTGCCGACATTCGAACCGAGATAAACAATAGGACCTCTCACACAGTTCCTCAAGGAACCACTGTAACGAGCCCGCTGTTTGCAATTTAAATCGGCAGGTTTGAGTGAGGCGAAATAAAGGTCATTGTGCAATTGTTGCGAATTACGTAAGCCGCTGTTTTCCTGCGGAGTTCAAGAAACTGCGAGCAAGAAGCTCAAGATAGAAGTCGGAGGAGCGAGGAGGCGATCGTTTCGATCCTACTCGAGCAAAACCGAGGATCGAGAGAGGCTCTTCGCGAGATCCGGCGCGTTGCGAAACACGAGCGAGCGATTCAGAAACTTTCGACAATATTTAATAACGTCGGCCGGACACGGATCAACCGCTGAAGAGCCGCCAGAAAGCCGCGTTATTTTCGGATCGGTTCGCGACATTGCAGCCATCCGGCGGCCCTCGTAGATGCACACCGGATTTTGCACCCGGGAACGTTGCACCAGAACGCGACAGGGAGAGACCGTTTCTGGACCGAGAGAGAACCAGGCTCTGCCTCTCCCCTGTCTCAATAATCGATAGTTTCTGTGACGTTCGGTTAGCTTCGAGACCTTCGAACCGCTACCTTCGACGAACAGATGTGTTTGAACAGTCGCGACTCTCGTTTCGCAAGTGAAACGCTAAGTGGACTTGCGAATTCAATTTTAAGAGTGCTTGAAACAACTCGCTTTCAATGATGAGCATCGGACTGACACGTGGAAATCAATTTTGATTTGCAATAGTAGACGTACCGTGAGGTAATCGAACATGGAATCGTTGAAGAGTCTACGATCGTGAATAATTATTGATTTCAAGATGCAATCTGGGAGCTCGAAATACGTACAGCACGGAAGAGTGAGTCGACTGCAACCTCGCAGGATTCTAAAATAATTCAATGCACAAAAGTGTGAGAAGAATAGAATAGAATTAGAATATGTTTTAATGCGAAAGAACGTTCATGAGCAGTTGTTCAGCCGATTGTTAACACAAGGGAAAGCTTAATGGGATGCAGAGCTAAATGGTAATGTATGGAATACCGAGGGATTTCATCTGTAGTTCCAAATTGGAATGATGAAGGACGAAAGCACTATGTACGAGGCTCGGGTAAATAAGATAAATTGCAGCGTCGCCTCTGAATCCTTTTGTTACGGCGTAGTTGGCCCCTAGCAGACGCAACAAAGCACGGTAACAGAAGCTACTTTGTCATATTATGGAAATTGTAAGCTTTTTGTTCGAGTTATCGCGAACTGACACGCGACGAGCTCCAAACAAAGACACGCAGGAATAATTCTGCTTTATAGGTAAGCTACGAGTCGTTAAATAATGCAGAAATTCTAATGAGAGGCTACGGCAGCTTGCGAGAGACAAGAAATAAGAACCATCCTGCAGCGAATCACTATAGAGCTGCAATTCCAATTCTAGGAATTCTAAACGCGATTAAAAGTGGTGAAAATTACAAGTATTCATAATTTTCAGACTGTAACTGCCATTTTTACAAATTTTTACAAATTTTCAGAAGGTATATGCTCCATACGAGTTTACAAAACACATCTTTGAAATCTTCGTTATTGGCCCAGGTAGAACATTTGTAAAAATCAATTTTTACTATTGTTTTTCACTAAACTAATTCTTCTATCCTTACAGAGAAATTGAAGTCGTTTGGTCTATTCATAAAAAGACTCTACTAACTGTATATTAGATTGAAGAAATAAATCCTTAGTCCCGCGGGATCGCAAACCCTATTTATGATCTCACTGAAATCGTGGATGTAAGAATGGTCCTCCGAGGATTAAAACGATAGGGAATTATTTGGAAGAAAATTGGGAGAAAATTCATGTCGAGGCGAAGGACACGCTTCGACTATGCAGCTATGTTTTTCCTCGTTAACCGAATTACCCGAGCCCATCAGCAGGACGAGCCTGTACTCGGTTGCGGACAGGTTCGCGTAGGGATGGCGCGCCCACCTCTCGATTTCTGGGTCAGGTCGGCAAAGGGTGTGGTGAACGCCTTGGAAGCTTGCTGATCGGCCGGATGATTTATCGAGACGAGGCTGCTGCAATCTTATTAGACGACGACCGGAGACCTTCGCGGCTGATCGCCCGTTGCGTTGGTCCGATTTCCGCGGAAAAAGGCGCGGCTTTTTTTCCCCACAAAGTTCGCCTCGTCCTTCGACCAAAACCAGCCGAGTAGTCGCCTTCCCTGCCGATCAATTCAGGAGAATTATGAACGCCGTTCGGCCGACAGCAGCTACTTTCCCGAGAATCGAGCGGACTTACCGGGATGGGTTGGGTCTTCTAGCCATTTCCACGATTATTTATTCATTTATTTATTCAGCCGATTACGGGGCACGGTAATTACATGCAAATGCGATACGATACTCGACGAAATTAAAGGATCGATGATCCTCGGAGGCTGTAACTTCGTTGGAAAAAAACCGACGATGATTTTCTTGGGATTATAGGTTAGGAGATTGAATATATTTTTCAATACTTGATGGTTATTCAAATAGCAGAATATTTGATAATACGTTTCCTATTCCCATTAGTTCGATGAACAGCTACCAACAGCTGGTGTTTTTGCTCTCCGTTCGAAAGGAGCCATTTAATTTATGGACTTTCCCATCCGAAATAGGTATCAACACGTCCAACACGACACGTCCCGTATCGAACGGAAAACCTTGCACCGTATCACTGGTTGCTGCTACAGGACTTCTTACTCGGGCACGACTAATCTTGTAGAAAAGCTTAGCGGATTGTTCGGGGAAATCGTAGGAGATAGAATCAGGTCAGCAGCGAAAGCGAAAACACCGGTTCTCGGAAAGCTATTTATTCGAATGCACTCCGGTCTCGGGATAAACCTCTGCCTATTACTATAATGTACTTAATCGTTGCATAATCATAACCTTTGCGTGTTTTCAATGAAACAGCGTCGAGCATAATCGCCGCATTGTGCGTTCCAGGGTCAACACACTGTGTCGCCAGCTTATACCCACAACCACTTACTTTTAAACATTCTCAATCTACAATCTCTTGGTAATTAAAAATCAATTCACTTATCAATCAATTCACTTACCAATCAAATACAACTCTCAATCATTATATTTAAATGTGAATTCAAATTCAACTTTCAATCATTATATTTAAATGTAAATTCAAATTCAACTTTCAATCATTATATGTATATGCCCATAATTATGAAAGTGGTCGAAGCGAAAATTTAAAAAAGAATGAGTTCTTTCACATCACATTATTTTAAACAAAATGAATATGATACAATGAAATTTTTACCCTATTGTCAAAAATGCACCGTCAGATAGTGCTTGTTATTTCAACATTATATGGGAATTAATTTAGAATTTGGAAGCAAGAAACATATGACTTAGACCACTTTCACAATATGGGCACATACTTCGAAGCAGTCTCCAGGCAATTACTATGCAGCGCCTCAAATATTCACTCTCGGAAAATAATTTACGTTATCCAATTTTACAACGTGCACCGTCGATGGAATATTCAACGGTTGGGTAGAGGGTAGCAGATTTTGAAAAATTCAGGATGCAAGGGTTCCATCTAGAAAATTCGCTGTTTCGTTCGGTTTACGAGACGTTTCACAAAAGCGTCGTTCGTTGCGAGACCAAATACGTCTCTCGCGACGAAAGAGAGAGAAAGAGGATCCCGGTGACCATACGGGGGAAGAAAAATGAACACGGAAATAAGGTGTGTGTGTGTGTGGGAGGAAAGAGGCGTGAGACAGCAGGTTGCCGAGGGACGAGAGGGAGGAAACAGGAGTGAAAAGGAAGCGAGAGGTCTGGGCCACATGAACGCCGCCGCCGGTGAGAGTGAATGGATCGATGAAACCGTCTCGACGCACCGGGCGCCATCGCCAAAACACCGTCTCGTGGGCCAAAATGTCAGCGTTCATCGATCTTTGGGATTAACGTCGCGATCTGCCAAAACTGCCGGCGCGTCGCCGTGCGACGCTCCGCAGTTTCGCTACAATATTCACCGAAAATTACCTCGGCCCTCCTCTCGACCAACCAAATAAGAAATGACGAGTTAACGGGGGCCACGGTGATGCCTGAATTCGTCGGCAAAATATGCATGATCTTCGCTACAATTTTATCCCCACTATACTCTTTTTAACGAGTCACACTCGCCATGAAGACTTTGAACGAAGTCTAACAAATATGAATGTTACGCGTTTCTGTCTCAGTGAAATCAAATTCGATTCTTCTCGCAATCAATATATAAGCATTGAAATAAATGTGGGCATTCTCTTCCACGACATTTTTGAGGGATAAAGAAAACGGTACGGCAAACGGATTAAAAGAAAAGCGCAACTTTCCTGTTTTCAATTATTTTCTTATGAAACTACTCCTGACATTTGAGTCCAGACTCATTTTAATCAGGAAAACGTCAGGAACACGCTGGTTGCATGAAAGTATAATTGAATAAGCTTCCAACTTCGAATACTGTCGTGTTCGGACTTTTTTTAACCAGAAATATGTCGGTAATAGCCTCGTAGAAGAATCATTATCCCGCCAGTGTAATTTTGTTCGTGCAATTTTGTTGTACATTGGAGCGTCCGTGAAGGAGATAAGACTCCGGTTACGATAAAATCCGAGGACCAACAAGGGTAAAGAAAAATCGCTGATCGCAACTGCGAACTTAACACTTTGCTGACTATTTGCCGATCCCGAAGCGTGCTCTTTCGCGAGCAAACGTCGAGAGCCATTGACTCTCGATGGCACGTCTTTGGTTAAATAATCGCAACCAAGTCGAGAGCCGGGCCGAAGACCTTAAAAGTCGGCTGCTGCCAGTTGCCGCGATTATCAACTATGCTCTCGCTGCCAATTTATCGTGATCGCGACACTGTGTCCACGGGGTTTGTTGACCCGGTCGAATCGCTGGATTTCTAATCGCTGCTTTGCGTGTCCAGGTTTGTCTAATGACCTGGCCGTGTGCTCGGAAATCGTGTCCCTCTTTAGCTAACTGTATCTATCAATTTTTATTAAACGTTGCCGAGAAGTAACATTACTTCTTACTGCAATAAAGATGCGATAAAGAAACGCATTCGTGTGTTGCTGGTGAAAAGAGTTCACGAACAACCTGAAACCTTCATTATCGAGACTGACCTATTTTTTCCTCGGTCTGTCCCCTCGCATAATGGACGTATGCAAAACGACTATGATCGCCGTTAACTATTCATAGACGCGAGTCGTCCCGACGAAAAGACAATAAGGAGGCAGCTATTGATCCTCGACTATACACTATAAATCCATTGTAATGCCTGCATTACGACACCCGGTTATGCGATAACAGACGGCTCAGAAACTATCAACAAGATTGTAGATACCGAGCCCGAACGATTCTCAGAGGCGAGATACTCTAGTCTAATTTCCTTCGAGTCTGATTATCCCGATCGAGGAAGCGTTCTCCGTTTGCACGCGAGAGAGAAATTTCGCTGCAACCTCGAAGAAAATGAAAATTTGATCGTGTTGGCAATCAGCTTGCACGCATGCAAAATAGCGCGGATCGGCGGCCCTCTTTGATCTAGAAAGTCCGCGGGAACTCGAGCGGAGCCGTTCACTTTTGCGATTTCTAACCATTCTCATCTTCTCGTCGCGCGGAACGCGTCAATTATCGCCTCGTTGCTTGTCCTTAGTTCTCGCCTTGGGTCAACGAGTCTCGCCGAAAGGGAAACTTTACAAATTATTTACTCGCTCGCTCAAATATAAATAATCCCGGAGAGCACACGCTCGGAGTTGTAACGCTATTGCCAGACGAGTTTTCCGATAGTTTCTGAAGCCAGGTCGAGGAAAAAGTTCAATATTTTACCAAGGTATTGACCTCGCACTGGAATACATGTGTTTCAAACCTTCGACTGGCAGATCAACCTGTAATGCTAGGGTAACTGTACCAATTACTGCGGTAATATGCTTCGATCAGACTTTATTTTAATATCATTTCTAATTTATCATGAGATAATAATATGCGTAAGCATTTTATGGAAGAATGATGCGTTCTAAATACAAAAAAAAGAATTGCTGGCCTTCGAAAACCTGATACAACTCAAGAAAATATTAATAAATAAAATCGATAACATTTTGTACATATTGGGTTGGCAAGAAAGTAATTTCGGTATTTTAAGTTGAAATGGAGCCGAATTTTTTGTATTCAAGTAATGAACTTTAATGTATAATTCGTTGATCTTTTGCCAAAAATGATAAGTATTTCATTATAAAGAAATAAAAAAAATTTTATAAATTTATAAATAATATAAAGAAAATATTTTATGAATGAAAGACCATCGCTTGAATAAAGAAATTCGGTTTTATTTCACCTTAAAATACTGAACTTACTTTCTTGCAAACCCAATATTATTGCGGACGAAAAAGAGCCATGTACCAATTACTGCGGAGTGGAATTCGAAATGTACGAGCGTACGGAAACAAACTACGTATCTAATTAATTTAAATAAATCCTGAGCACAGTAACGAAACACCAGAACGCATCCTTCAGTGTCCGAGAAATGTAACTTCAACTCTGTCGTACTCGAGTGGCTACTGCGTGCATTTGTTTCAGTTAAGAGGATGCGCCCCGTGCGAAGAACAAAGCTCTCCGATTGCCGAGGAGCACCCCGGACGATGACATAATCGATGACTGCGTGCATGCAAATCGCCGTTGTTCTCGGCTCATGCTCTGCCCACGGCGGCGTGCCTCGATGTTTGCAGCGAGCCGGCCGCGGCCGTATGATTAATGTCATGCGCGATTATTGCAAAACCGGGGAAACAGTTACGTCGAAGACGCGTAACAGCCGCCGGGAGATTGAACATAATGATGCAACGACCCCTATGCAACGATTCGGCTTCCACAGGGAATCCAAACAGCAGAGAGATCAAGAATAATCGGGGTTAACGGATCGAAAATGACCGAGTGATTCCTTACAAAAATGAATAAGATGAAATACTCAATTGTAAAGACGTTAAGGGGGAACGTGAGAACATTATTACATTATTATCGTCGATATACCAAAATGATCAGGACAAGAAATACATTTTGATTTAGCTTCTGTCCCCCACGATCCACTTGGAGAATTTTTATTTTGCATAAAGATCTACCTCATTAGCAGACTGCGGATTTCTATGCGTTTACGAAGAAATTAGCTGGGTGAAATATAAAACAGTAAAAGATGAGAGGAATACCAGAATATTGTAGTTGTTTTTAATGCAGCAAAATCATTAGGGAACATGTTTTTATTTTGCATAAAAAGCCGCAGTCTTCTCTCGGTGCAAATAGTTGCGTCGCCGCAGCATTAAAACTCAGTTCGTCAAGAATCCCGGATATTTATGGACGCCAGTGTAGGTCTCGGCAAACGCGTCCGCCCATCGCAGACCGTTTCTACTTATCGTAATCGCGAGTGCAGTCGCGCAGTCGGATGAATTATTAAAATCGAGTTGCCCGGGACACCCTCGGGCGAAAAAATATTATCCGGCGTGCACTTGATGCATTTTTGCGAGCTGGGAATCCGCTCGCGGCCGCTTTCGCGATCATTACGGCAACGCGCGGCGTTTTCTTTGCCGCGCGCGCGCGCGCGGACACAAAAATTGCAGCCGAGAATAAGCGATAAAAAGAAGTAACGAGGACGACGCTGCACTTTGTTCGTGTGCCTACGAGCAGCACGAATATGAAATATTAATTGAACGCAACAACGAATCGAATGGGATTCCTTCGAGGAAGAGAATTCGGTTCGTTTGTAGCGTTCAGGGACATTGAAATTTTTCGATCGCGCGCACGGATTCTTCCGTGATAAGGGACCGTGGTGGATCTCGATCCGTAACGGGCCGATCCGACTCGCGGACTGACCTAAAAATTAGCAAACAATTTCGCGAAAGCGGCGAGGCACGTTCCAGGCTTGCAGCTCTGTCTTCTCGAGAGGCTGGCTCAGCGTTTTCGCGACTCGAGTGTCCGCTCGACGCTTTCAGCAGCCTACAGAGTGGTACAGAGTGCGGTCGACCCGTGCAACAGAGAAAAAAGAGAGGAGAACCCGCGAGAAGAGACCTGAGCCAGAGAAGATTCCTCGTCGTCTGTCCGATTTCGGGACACTTGGACCGGTAATTGAGTCGAGTCGACGAGCGCCGAGCAAATCTGCGACACCTTCGAAACCGGCGGCGCGGCGTTTAGGTTCGGTTCAACTATCAAAGTCGTAGAGCTAATAATAATCAAGAGGAAACATGGAAGGGCTCGTTTACGCTGCGGAACTGCTCTCGCGTTAAGGTAAAGAGACATCTACCTTGAATCTTGGTACACAGATAATTAGCACCGATTGAGACAGTCGAGTGCAGAGTTCACCAAAGAGTTAACGTGGCTGCTAGACTGCAGAATTGTATCTATCTATTAGATGATTGCATAAGTTCGTGCCCGATTTGAAAATCAAATTCAATGGTTAAATTTTCAAATTCTTTTCTACAATTAGAAAATTACTACAATCTATACACTCCACCGAACGTGTCCCATTGATACAGTCGACTGATCGACTTCCTCGTCCCAATAATGAATAAATAAATAATGAGGATAGCTCTGATCCATCTACCAAGTCCATAATCAGTCCCAATCGGATCAACTGATCAAACTCCGACGATGTTCGTCCGTTGCATGAAAAAACTGGTGAACGAGGAAAAGTAACGCCTCGAATTCAGTGAGAAGATACCAGAACGACATTGATAAATAATTCCCCGGTGAATTATGCAAATTCCTCGGAGAAAGGGCGAGGTATAGGCGTGCAGAAGCCGGGAGCATCGCGCAGAGCCGCTTCGGGCAGCGAAGAGTACACGAATCTGGGACAGTTTGATCGATAATGGCGTAAACCTGGCCGTGCGGCGAGTCCAGGAACGAACGAACAGCGGCGGCAGCCTAATTGGATCCTCCTTAAATAAGTATTTCAATTTATCCGCAACGCGTCATTCGCGCAGATGAACCGGGCGCGAAAATCTGCGCGCGAGGAAGAGGAGGCAACCCGTGTCGATTAGCAAAGCCGTTTAACGATCTTCCCCGGCGTTTGCGAGAGACGCCGCGCGTCCCGTGTTAATCGGCTTCGAGATTGCTTTTCTGGCGGCCTCGTAAAAATATGTATTACCCCGTCCGTTGGCATCGACGCGGCGGCGACTGTAAAAGGCGTCGTCGACCGTCAACGACACCGATACACACCCCAGGACTCGGACGATCTCGAAACAACGCCGGTTTTACGAGCGGAACACGCTGAAATCCGCGCGCGAGCACGCACACTCGCCCCGAAGATTACGCTCGCGAAAACGCCGCGGGCTTCACCACCCGCGCGACCGGCCTTTATTCAGATTTCGCGACCTACTCGTTCAAGGTCGCGCGTCGTCTGCTGCATGGATAGTGATGCACCGGCATGCATTCTGCGCCGACGAGAATCGATAAACCACGGCAAAGGGATTAAAGCGTCCGCCACCCGCCTGACCCCGCCGCCAAATTTTCGTCCGTGAACGAATTCTTCTTATGCTTGCTCTGCACCCTTCCCGCAGATCTCTTGCGCAGGGTGTTACATTCCAACCGCCTCCACGAAACAGCACCGAACAGCACTTACGGTGAAAATAACGTAACTTTCCGAACTGTTGCAAATTCGCCGTGCAACCGTGTCGCAAGCGACCCGGTGCAAATGTATCGAGATAAAAAATGATTGAGTAAAATTCGGATGACACTCGCTGTATAAATCTTTGCACTCTCGGAGCTATTTGAACTGGAAAATTAAACACTTCTTACTAGCTAGAATTATTCCATTCTACCTAATTGGTATTACACCTCGTACTAATAATAATAATAATGTAAACAATATTTGAAATAATGGTACAGCATTTTTTAGTGGTGCCTCTCTCTCTCTCTTTCACAGAGTCACCACCCGAGTGCTAAGGGTTAAAAAGAAAAAATTTTAAAAAATGTTGTCACGCAGGATCATCCAGTGCCATCGGTTCTCAAGAACCGTCCTCTCTGTACTGTTACATACCAGGATAACGAGTGCAGCGGTGAACAAAAACATCCGACAAAAACCATGAATACACAACGAAGCGTGAACAGAACTCGTCTTTTAAGCTTTAAACGAACCGCAACTGGTTGTTTTCACTTCTCTATCAATTAATAAAAGAACGCGAGCAGCGGTCGAAAAACTTTGGCAACCGTCGGCGTGGCCACGGTTTTTTGCAACGACGGATCTGACAATGAGCAGCATCGACATAGAGGACCCAAACGATTTTCGATAACTGGAGCGTCGATATCATCGCGCCAGAAGCGGTGAATTAAATTAGAACTAGTTATCTTGGCGTCGAACTGTTTATTTCCCCGAGGAAAACCGATTACTTTATCACGGATTCGCATGCTGTTGATCGACCGCGCGCATTTGCGTACCGCTAGGAATTGTAACAATTCGCAAAATTGAAAAGACTCTAATGAACAGTGAAAAAACGACCCCGCCGAATCTCGGTCGAATATCGCTTGCATAATAAGCGAGAAGAGATAATGCAATCAGTGAATTATGCAACGCAAATCGAGAAACAAACTTACGCGAGCGCTATCTCTCCGCTTCCTGGAGCTAATTATACGCGTAAATAACTTGGAAATTCGAAGCGTGTCGCTCTATCAGCGAAATCATTTGTAAAACAAAATGATACCGCTTTGGGAAAAGCGGTAGCAAATTTTCACGATCGTTCCGGCCACGCGACAGGCATTAAACCGGTAACGGGACACGTATATGTAACAACAAATTGGAAGGGACTGTGTTACGTCACCGTAGACGTGGGTACGCAATTGCAAAATTGGCTTTCCACTGTAAAGAGACGGCTCTCAGCTGGGGCGTTACACACGGAGAAACCTTACGTCGACCCCGTCGCGTCGTAGTCAGGCGAATGCGTCGAGATAGAAGAGTTTAAAATAAAAAATAAATTATTCATTGCATGGGCAATTAGAAACGGTTGCCTGGTCAACGGTTCGTCTCTCGTAAAAACAACCGAGAAATTCTGCATACTACAACAAGAATTACCATATTTTCCACAATAATACTTGGAGCTCTGATTAATACGTTAAACTTCTGAAAGCGCTTCAGAGTTTACTATAAAAAAATGAATTATTCATCGCGTAGACGATTTCGGAACGACTCGGAAATTCTACAACCAGAATTCGAAACTTCTCCGCAATATCAGCTCCGAACAACCTGTTAACTTTAACATAACTTAAAACTTAACTTTGACTTAAAGCTCCGAGTGTAAAGGGTTGATAGTTCAACCCCTTGCCCTGCAATATCGTGTCAGACTCGTGACGAATACACGAACACACAACGGAGTCTCATAAATTTGTATGCTATTAATTTCCTTTAAATCGAAATCAAATTCTATTTTGGTTTTGTTAATGTACAGCTATTGGAGAACAGATACAAATTTTCTCCTTTTGTAGAAAATTACGAAGTGCAGAAAGCTCTAATCACTGGGAACCGTAAAATACATCGTAATGGGTTAAACTGCAAAATGATAAACTTCGAAAAATGGTCAACATCCCCCAATCACAGGGGAATGATAGAAGTAAATTGAGAACCGCTATTTTGGGGTACGTTTGGGCACAGCATCCCCGCCGATATGTGCGTCAACTGTTACTCGAAAAGCGCTCGTCCAACTCGCAGTCGCTCGAAATTATACGCGGAACCGGAGAGTCCGGCGATTACAATCGCGCGAACGCGCCACTCGGATAAATACGAGACGATCTAATTTTAGACCGACTCTAATCACACGGTCACGACATCGAACGTGTATACGAAAAAAAGATCGAATCGATTCCCGAACGAGAACGCGATCGTATCACTTCCGCGGTGAAGAAGATCGGCGTCGTTCTCGCTCGCGTTCCAACCCTTTCGACTCGATCCAATTTTCATTCGAAAATCAAAACATTTCTTTCTCTCAACCCGGATCAATTTTATTCTATGTAATCTTTTTTACATTGTGCACATTGAATTGAACCTGTTTTCTCAAATAACAGTTGAGCTTTTTGCAATTTATAGAACACAGACGAATTTAATAATATTAAATCTGTTTTGAATAATGGTACGACAATTTTTACTGTCGCCTCCGAGTCGCCATTCGAGTGCAAATAGTTAAACGCGAATATCACCTTAAACTAAATGATGCCATGGCCCGTAATATGTAGTACGACAAGATCAGAACCGACGTTCTGCCATCACCAAGGAGAGTTCAATTTCTCGGAGATACGCGAATTACCCTCGAAAATGCAATAACAATTACTTGAACTTGTTCTATCACTGCAAGAGTGCCATCAAGTAATTCGTGATGTTCTCTGGATTAAAATGAGCCGAAACACGGTAGAAATCCGATGACGATAACTAGTTCGGTTTACCGTCGAGACATTTCTCGGTAAACCGAGGACACCCTCGCCGTTGTCCGATTGGTGGCGTGTTTATACTCATTTTTATCAGGAAAACATTTCCAATCGAAAGGTGATTTTGTTAGTACGATATTGTTTACTATTAAACATCTATGTTTGGTGAATGAATCTGTAATGAATGTGTTATTACGATTGCTATCGTCGAGGGAAACAAGGAAGAAGATTGTTCTAGAGCAGACTCGCACTAATCCGGGGTAACCGTTCGCGCTAAAACGGACCGGCCATAGTTATTTTCGGTATCCGGCACGAGCAACACGTTTCCGTCCGAATAGGAACGGATTCTTTCGACGGGAAACTGGTCAAACCACGTTGTACGAGCCTTGATACCCGACACTATATTCAAATCGATAGCAATAATCGCCTACCATAAATTTCCATACGAAACTAATTATAGACGGTGCCAGCTGGAGTTCACCGAAGATTCTTTAACTAGTCCCAGGAAAATAGTGCTGCACTTGAATTTCATCGAGCGTTAATAACGCTGATTAACCCTTGTGTAGCCAACCAAAATGTGTAGATTGTTTAAAACCTGTTGTGTTCAACATATTTGCAGAAATTTCCATTTTAAGGCTGTAAATTAATATATTAGTCATTCAGAGAAATTTTGTGATATTTTTAGAGGAACATTCATAAGTAGACAGCGAATCTTGATGCGAAATAAAAATGTTTTGCATTGATTATGGGAAGCAGAAATAATATAAAAATTGATTTACATTAACACTAGGTTTACGCGACCTGTCAAAATGACGGGTTCTAATATTCTTAATTTACGATTATTATTTGGGATATATACTATTGGAAAAATGGGGCCAAAAATTTGAGTAGACAAATTCTTGTTATGTTTATAAAATAATGTGAAATACATAGTTATTTCTAGACCTCCATAAATCTAGTGTTAAAATCAATGTTACGACATTCCCGAGTTTCTTCAATCTTTTACTATTTTATATTTCAGTCAACCAATTTCTTCATAAATGCATACAGATCCGCTGTCTGTTGATAAGTTGTTGAAAGAAATACAGTAAATCGGTACCCGGGCACCTAGATAAGGGTTAAAAGAGTATGTATAATAAATTAGGCGACGAGAGTATGCGGCACCGTAGTGTGGTTATGTTTCTCGTTGGTCGAACGTGAAACGTCAAAGGGGCCGAAAAAACTACCCCCAACGTACTCCATTTTCCTTTGCCGTGGATTTCGATGAGGAAGAGCTACGACATTTCGTGCGGACGTCTGTACGCACGCACGCACGCACGCACATACCGATCCAGAGCACGATACCAATCAATAACATCCGCGAATTAATCACGAGATAGGGGATGAAAGTGACAGGTGACATACCGTGGTTGGTGCTCCGCGCGATTCGAGCTCCTTCGGCGCAGTCCTCCTCGAGTTTTCTAGCGGATCTCTTCGACACAGGTTGATAGAGCACAACAAACGAGCACACGCGGCACGCACGGATCTCTCCGTTCCTGTCGACACGTTCCCGACGACTGTCTTTGGTTCACGAGCAACGAAAAACGGCAAGGCGAAAACACTAAACGCGAACCGGCTGACAGCCAACAACCGCGCCTCTAAAGCTTGCACTAGCAAACTGGCATCTCTCGTGCGGCAAACTTTCGCGCAAGGGCGCAGCGCGTGCTCCGATTGGCCGAGGCTCCAACGGATAAGCCAATCCCGATCGATCGTGCTCCGAACATTGACCCCCCTCCCCACTATATCAGAACCATAACAGAACACAGTGCTCTATCCAGCTCTATCATAGAGCCTCTATGGTGCTCTACGAACTCTTCTCCCGCTTTCCTATACCCCGTCTCCATGGAAACCGAGACGCCGCGTCGAGAAAAATATACATCTCGCGCCATCTACACTGAACAGGGTAACTATCTTTTCTGTTATCTACCCATCTACAGTAAATATTCTATGAACACAAGAAGGTGTTACACGACTTACACGTTGGATGCAAAAAAATATCCCCTCCACTGCGAGAGCTCGAGCTGCCGCGGTCGCCGAGCAGTATAAACATGCCGCGTAATTTGATTCCGGGTCGGGTATATTGGTGTGAACCACTACTAATCCAAACAAGTTTAATTTATTGCACGAAGCGGTCTCATCGGTACGCTATTTTTTGCTGCGGTCCTTTGAAGCACAAAAAAATAGTGTCTCTCTACGAACTATTTACTGTACAACTAAACATTATTTCTTAAATTTCCTAGGAAGATTTTAAACTTGTTGCTATTACTTTTACTGCCGACATTTTTGAATTAAATAAAAAGGAGAATCTATGGGTTTTGCACACCAATTCACAGTTTTTTGCAAGTCAAATTCGACCTTATGCAAATCAATGTCCACGTGGGGGTCCAGCGGGTAGATAACAAGAAAGATCCCTATTTCTGGTATGATATGCGCATTCCAGATTCGTTGATTGAAATGTTTTTTTTATTTTTCTTAAATACGGCATGTGTTGAAATGAATTTCTACTTACCTGACATAAAATGAATTCCAAATGGGAGAAATATCGTTGATAATGAAATGCATCCCCGCGGTCGTTGCACTTGTGATAGTATTTCACGTAACCGCTGCTGATGACGAATTTTTCGTATAGGCCGAATCGTTTGCGATGGTAACAGGTTCTCCATAAATAATCCGACAGTAGTATCTCGCCGTAGTAATTTTGTAAATTATAAACGGTGTCCTCCGACTCGTATGGACAGATAACGTGGTTGAAGCACGCGGTTAACTTGACCAGCATTGACATGACAGCTTGTTACCGCTACTTTGTTCTCACCCATTTTATCACCGTACGTCTACGATACCGTTTCGAAATATTTCATCAATGGGCGTTTGTACACTACACCGATAAAAAAATTCAATCAATTATGAATTTTTTTGAAAATTCGACCCGACGAGAAACGATTTCGATGCAACATTCTATCGCGAAAAAGCAGCGACGAATCGATCGATGTGCCGCGCAATTCAAACGATTACTTGTGTATGAAAGAAAAAAAATTCATTGTTTCTTAACAGACACACACACGTTTAAATTCTCTTTCAAACTTGCTCTCTTTCTATGTATAAAAAGAAGAACTTTTCTCGTATAACGAATCTTAATCGTGTATTAAACGCTGATGAAGCATAACGATTCAAATACACCGACGAGATCTGAATTTTGTAATTCTTCGTTAAGGAGCGTACATCAAAACTTGTCAATTAATTGCAGTATGTGTTGTTGTTCCGCCTCTCGCCATTCAGAGTCGCCGGCATCCCCAAGATTTCCAGCATATTCTGATGAAAAGAAAAACGTTGTATGTAGTTTATTCTTATAAATGTCTAAATATATGTAGAAAATATTCTAGCCGTGGGTTTTACCTCTCATGATATGCCTAATAGTTTTGAGGGAAGCTCTTCTCTGCGCTAAAATTCGCGTGACTCTTTGTTTTACCGCAGGCGGACAACCGGTACAAGCTTCTAACAATACGTAATCTACTAATTGTAAAATGAACAGTCCACCATCCAGTCTTCTCAGGTACGATTCCTCTTCGTCTTCGTCCTCCTGAAGATTTTAGGTAATTTTTGTAATGAAATTAGCCACGATAATGCAATCCGTAATAAGTTTGCTAAACTTCACACCTTTGTGTTTTTCTCAACCTCTTCTACCTTCTCCAGGTATTTGAAATGAAGCTCCATTAATCGATCTACCTTCTCGTAATCGTTTTCAGTGAATTTACTCAATAATCTTTGACGCTGCTGACCTTTACAGTTTCTTAACATACTCGCAATAATCGACACTACATGTTCTGTAATTGAAAAAAAATGTGTTTAGCGAACGACTTAGAGATTCGTTGAAGAAAATATACATTCTTTATTTCAGTTACCCTCGTGTTCCTCAGCTGTAAGCATCTTCTTTCTGTTTTTCGTTGGTGTTTTCATGAACAATGGGAATATAGTCCTCAATCCGAGGATATCGACAAATTTACTACAGTTATCTCTTCCGTCTGGACCATTCATCGCGTGATCTAATACCTAATGCATAATGTTAATATATAAATTTTTTTGTTATAATTAAAATGTACTAGTCTATTCAAATAAAAATTTACTTTAAGAGATCCATTTCTGGACATTTTTTTCTCCCTCAACATTAAATTCATAAGCTGCAATCCCTCTCCTCTTAAAAATCGATCTCTGTTCACTGTTGCCATCAGACACGAACACAATACATTGAACAAATTCTCCATCATCTCTTGTTCTTCAGCTGTTTGGGGATCGTGTCTTTTATAATACTAAAAATAATATAGATTAATAACTAGACTGCGTAGATTTTATGCATTTACGATAAACTTGAATAGACGCAGTTTAGAATAACGGGAAGATTAAAAGAATTTCAAAATATCAATGTATTATTTTCGGTCTATTAAATCAATCGTAAAATGAAAGCTGTCCATGTACCGCCAATTGTTGCAGCAGAACATCAATTCCATCGAGTTCACCAAGGAGAAGTCTATTTTCTGGTGTGCTCTGCAATAGAATAGACAGAAGTTCACTGCCATAAAGTTTGTTGGCATCGAACGGTGCTTTCGCTTTAATCCTTCGCAACAGCCACTGCATCAATCCTTGTTTTCCTGCGTCGGCGCATAGATCAGGTCTGAATTCCAAAAGGTTCTCGAAGATAGCTGAAAAACAGACACATTACATTCTCTTATTAAGATTCTAAAAGGTAATACAACTATAATTAAATTACCTAATGTGTTATAAACCCCATCGCTCTCTTCCTTCACAGACTCGTCCAATCTCTCCAAATTCTGTACAAGAAGAGCGCAAACTTGTTGCTCTAACAACGCATCGATCAGCGTATCAGCTCCCTCTTGGCTTTCGTGCAGAATATCTACATCCGTTAACTCTTGCAAAAGATCAACAACGCCGACTGCTATGTCTGTGTTCTCGTGAGATAATAATTCGAGCAAAGAAGGTACAGCGCCTAATTCTACCATTAATGGATAGAGATCTGGGTTAGTAGCGACGACGTGAAGTTCTTGGAGAGTTTCGTGCAGTTCAACCTCAGATTCCATGAATCTGTGAAAACAAATGTAGTATAAATTTCTGAAATTTATGATTTGTGACAATATCTTATACAGCAGGGAGTTCCAACTGGTTCCCCTCCGAGGTCCCAACTCTTCCCACTACTATGAACAGCGGTAGAGTTAGCAGGAAGTATAACGGCACAAAACAGAGACAAAGTTCTATAGCAACAACGAAATCTAAGAGTGAGGGTAGAACCTAAGCAGGGAAGTTCCACCTACAAGTTGAAACTCCCTGTTATACGACATTGAAGTTAATATACTTTTCTGGTTGATCGGGGAACTTCACCCTCATCTCTTGGTTCCTCAGGGCCCTTTTCTCGAACAAAAGCACCATCCTTTTGAGCGTCGCTTCGTCCAACGCTTCTACTTCCGGGGCCTCTGTTTCCACGTACTTCAGAATATCCTGCTTCTCCTTCTCTGTCAATTGTGGTTCGACTACATCATTCGCTGGCGAAGGTAAAGCAGCTCTAATAGGCGTAGGTGGTTCGCTACTTCTAACTGGAGTCACTTCAATTTCCCTGGTCTGTCTCTGACGCGGGTGATACGGGGTTTTAATCACCCGTTTTGGTTTCTTAGCATTTTCCCATTCATCTTCGTCATCCTCTTCACCCGCCACTGGCCTCTTCGGTGTATTCGGTGGCTGTGAAAAACAACTTTGTGAGGTTAGTTAGGCTACAACGAACTGTTACAACAAACAGCCAACTTCTACATGTATCTGATGCACGGAGAACGTACTTTGTACGACAGTAATTCACCGATATCCATATTTCAAGTTCACTAATCTTCCCCGATATCAACAACTCGCGTGTTTTCTCCAGTTGTTTAGTTGTGCTTGATAGCTTTCATTATTACGAACGAAACATCATCAAAGATACGCTTGTGTAAATGACAAACATCGTGTTTCGTATTTATGTAGAAAGAATAAAATAACAGAGCGAAAGATTGTTTAATTATTTATTTAGACAGCCTGAACTTTGTTTATGTAGTTTTGTTACCACAGGATATTCTGTATACGCTAAGAAATACAAAGATGTCAGTAGTTTCTCTTCAATCAATGGGAATTGGGAATAAGAAGTGCGACTTTACGATTCATCGAATAGGTTTGCGCAAGAAACGTATTCCCGTAAAATTGTGTTGTACAAATATTTATTGACTTTCGTATGCTCCGTATGTTTTCAAGGCTGCTAATCTTGTTTATTGTAAAGAACTATAAATGCATCGACATGAGAAGACTCTGATAACCACTGTTCTAGGGGCTCGCTCTAATAACACTGTTTCACACTGTTTGTACACGTCACAAGTTTCGCAGACGTTACAATTGTATGGAAAGAATTATTAAACAATATGGAAACATTGTATCATCAAACAAACAAATTGGTCCAAGAGACTCAGCACCTTTTCTCAGAGCTCGAGAAGAAAACGCCTAACCTGGACATTCGTGAAATCGAGAACACCATAGAATCAAAAATAAATCTTATCAACAGGTAGTTTTAACTATCTTTCTTTTATATTATTTTTTTCCTCTTCATTTCAATTTCATTTTTAACCATCATTTGCTCACACTCTACTTTCCACATAACTGGTTACATGGAACTTTACATATTGCTCAGACATAAATTAATTTTTATTCAATGAAATAACTTACTTTAATGCAACATCAATATTTATACTATTCTAATATGTATTTATCTTTTTTAGCAATTGTGAAAGATTAGACGTGCTATGCCTGAAAGGTCCCATATATCAGAGACAAAATGCCAAGATGCGAGTAGATCAATTGAAATATGACAGTCGTCACTTGTTGGCAGCTTTGAATTCATGGCGAAATAAAATATTTAGACAGCAAAGGGAAGAGGCTGAGAGGGAGGCATTATTGTCCACAACCTTTACCGCAAATGATCATGTTGATATTATGATTGACCATAATGTTCAACATAATAGCGGTTTACGAAACGCGATCCATGGGATGGACGATCTCCTTCAAAGTGGAAGCAGTATCTTAGACAATTTGAGATCCCAAAGAATAACGTTAAAAGGTGCTCACAAACGATTAATAGACATTGGGAACACATTGGGCCTATCCAACACTGTAATGAGGCTAATAGAACAAAGAGTCAGACAAGATGGTTTTGTTTTGGTCGGTGGAATGGTATTCACATGCATCGTCATAGTTCTAGTTATAATCTACATTGCATAGAAACAATAGTTCAAAATATTTACAAAGGATGATATAATTAACAATAATGCAACTGAAATATTCCACTTGTTGTAAAGCATAACATTGTTTGTATGAACTACCTCTTTCGAGATTGTATAAAATTTCACACGTGTTTTGTTACTTTTACAAAAGCAATATTGGAATTTTTAAATAAATAAATAAAATGAAATGTCGCAACATGAATCTGATAATTGTTATATATTATATTATATCCGTTATATGTCAAGATAAATGTATTTGTACATAATAAAATATAAAAATTTATCACATTCTACAGGTGTTTTTCTTTTGCCATTATGCAATTGTTTAAATATCAATAATAATTGTTTGTTATTCGTATGTTGGTAATGTCAAACCCGGCTCGATTCAATGATTCGATGATAACAATAAAAACTATATTTATAATTTTTATGATATTGCAATTACAGAATTATTGTAATTCTTCTTTTTATCAATAATCCATATTTCTACTGAATATTAGTATAAATAAACTGCTTGTTTGTTGCACATGTGTGAGAAAATATAATTGAAAAAACACCCAAGATCATTTGAATTCTTTCTATTTATGAAGATAAATTATAATGCTTAATTATTTTTATTTATTACAGATATAAGTATATATAAGAGCTGTAAATATTCTATGAAATTTTATTTTCGTTCGTCGCAATATTTTTTTTGTATTTAGGCTTCCTTTCGCGAAAGAAATAAGCAAGATAAATTGTAGTTCGAGTTCCTTTTACGATATATTTATAATTTATACAATGTAAGTATGTGCATATATTTGTTGAATATAAGTTTATCAAGGGTATATCATATCGTATAAATCCATATATTATTTATGTTGTTAAAACCTATTGCAAAGTGTACGAATTTATTATAAATATACGTTCGTACGATTAACCTATTTAAGACGTAATTGATGTTTCACGAATAAGTGATTGAAAATCATTGTACTTGTCGGATAGGTTTTAAAAAATTGTTTATTTAGTACATATGTATAAATACTCTTTACAAACATTTACTTTTAGTTTTTCAATCGTTCTCATGTGTAAATAAACAACACAACGCTACCAGATTATGTAACAGTTTTTCCGTTTTATTTTAAGGATCTTATTTTCGATTCTATAAAAATAAGTGCTTATAAATCATCTTGATTTCATCAGTGAAAATTTATACATTTACTATAGAGTTTCTGTCACAAACGATCAGTATACATTAGGTAAGTATACGCATCATCCATTTCTACTTTGCGTTTAGTGTTTCTTGTTTATTTAGGGGAGTACTTATTTATATTTGTAAAAATACAAAATGATTAATATTAAGGGCAATTTCTTTTAGAATGTCTTTCCCAAGTAAAGAAACGCGTGCCAAGTGCTGGAATTGCAGAGACGAGTATTGGAAATGTCTGGACGACGGTAAAACAGAAGTGGAATGTAAAAAATTCAGAGATCAGTACGAAAAGTTTTGCTCTCATATATGGGTAAGTTTTTAAACATTGCACGAATCTTTTTATTACAAAATATAATGGAAAAAAGAAAGCATCAAAGAGTATCCGAGTAGAATGTACTTTCTACTTTGGTAGTAGATACACAATTGTTGTAATTTCTTAATCAAATTTTCATTTTCACTACTTTTCACTAGGTAAAACACTTTGATCGTAAACGAGAGTTCATAAAATTCAAAGAGCAAATAGAGCAAGGGGGGTATGTGCCTGAAGAGTCAATGCCAGCTCAAAGCTAATTTAGTGATCGTAATTTATAAGTTAATTTGAACTAATACTGAAGCTGTTCCCGCGTTAAGTTTACTTATTTTTGTTATTGTAATAAAACAAATGCTAAAAAATAACACGAACTGTTTTATTATATTGTATGAAACTCCTTAATCCATTTTATTAGAAATACTTTTGATTTTTTTTCTTGGACTGTTTGACACGGGAAGTTTTCAATGAAAGACATTTAATGACTGCAAAATAATCAGCTTATTTGCACTTAAAGCAACGATTAATCATTTTTTTAACTGTTTTCCATTGTATCTGGCTTTGCAGGAATTAATTACATTATAATTAGTTTCGTTATCATTTTAAAATCTTATATTAAAAGAATAAATTGTTTGTTGATTACAGAATATGTAACAATGATAAAAACAGTACTGGAAATGTTGGTTCATCTGTGCAAACTGCTACGACAGCAACGACTGATTTGCAATCAGCGAGTACTCATTAGTATGATTAGATGAAAGGGAGCATAAGCACTAAAGTAAAATATAAAGCGCATTACAATAAAAAAATATGGAACCGTCTCGATTAATTAAAGAACTACAATTATGTAAAGAGGATATCATAATATTCAGAGTCAGTATTTTCTCGTAAAACAGCTTTCCACTTGTAATAATGATCTCCTATTATTTTCATAAAACATTTTTATTTATTTCCAGAAATTAATCAACTATGCCTCGTCGCATAAACAATTATGGAACGACGAGAATCTGAAGCAATGGCAACCAGTGCTCAGATATATTATACAAATCTTTATTCCAAACGTAGAAATAAAAAGAGAACGAACTCTAATAGCTTCTCACACATTTTTTGCTTTACTGTCTATGGATCCTACTTCAGCTTTTTTAAATTATACTCTTGAGAATTTTTTGAATTTTAGTTCGAACGAGCTATACTTTTTGAATGATAAATACGATACTATCGAGCCTGAACTGTTTAAGTTAATTAGCGCTTACGGCTACTTACAAGTAAACTCTAAAGAAATGTATGCTAACGACGTTTTCGCTCTAGTGTTCAATGTTACATATAACCACTGTTTAAAGTACACTAAACATTCTTATTTTGCGTACAAAGTATTGCAATCATGGTTGCACAGAACCGTGAGTACAGATTTCTGGGACACGTGCGAGTCAATAATAGAGACTAGACTGGAGGTAATTATTTTTTCAAATTGGTGTAACGCAATCAATGAGATAAGCAAGCAGAACACCGTGTCCATTTTTAACATGTACCTGAGAATCTGGGGGAAGAAGTACGATGGTTACTTGAATTATATATTTAAACATTGTGTCGATAAAATTTCTTGGCAAAACGAGATTAAGTACGATATTCTCGCTCAAATCTGCGAAGTTTGGGATAATGTCGAAGCGATGACATCCCGTGAATTTTTACTTCCATTGTCCACTAGCCTGACAAAGTATAATTTGCGATCAGCAGGTACAAAAGTTTACATTGCCATTACAAAGAAATTAAGCGATGACGAGTGGAAGAAAGCTTTCGGCTGTACAATCTGCTACCTCTTTCACTATTGGGAAAAAACGAAAGGGTGAGTTTAATCGTAGACCACATGATAAAGTTGATAAAATAAATTGAATATACAATTTTCAGTGGAAATTACAATGCTCTCCAATTACTTTGTAAACATTGGCTAGAACCAATTGTAAAAAGATATAAAACTATTCTAATATACTTATGGGATATAGCAGGGGATATTAATGGATATTTCATTCGCTCGTATCTCCAGAGATTAGCCAGCGAAATGAGCATCGATCTCGTGCGAGAACCAAACATTGAATGCTACATAAATCACGATAAGGAAACTATAAGATTGAATGGGTTTGCGATAAATTGTTATCGAGCGAACAACTTATACGATACAAATAGAGATCGGTTCTTTACAGTAAGAACTTTCATATGGCACAATGCAAATAGTACATCGGTGTACATGAGAGATGGAATTGTCAAGTATTTTAAAATATTTTACGCGAATGTGTTAAAAATGGCCGATAGTAAACCGGATTGTATAAACGATCTGTATTATATTACACATTGGTTGCATGAATTTTTGTTGGACTGCTTTGAGATTGGATCTTGTTATCAACGAAAAATACTTGGTCTGAATTTATATAAAGCTATGCTTTCTTTCACCACTGCGAGCGCACTGAATAAATCTAGCGGTATCGAAAATGCATCGTGCACTCTACTACTGAAAAAATACTTGGTAGAAACAGACAACTGGAAGTTTACAAATAAAACAAGCTTATTTCATTTGTTGAGACTTATGTTAGACTGTGCGCTTGATATTAAACAACTGAGTACTTCTATTATTCTTGATTACTTTGATAAAGATTTATTAACGAATGCAGAGAAACAAGTAAGAACATAATTTCAAAAATGTTTCTCTTTCCTGGAAAAATTATTGATACATACTGTTTGTATCTAGGTTCTGTACAGAGTAGCAACGGCGCACTGTAATTCCTACAAGTTTTATGAAATTGAAAGCGGAGCAGCTCTATTCACAATTATAGCAAACTGGCTACCTTTGGATGTTCTGGATGGATATATTAATTCTAGTAACCATTCAACTTATTCAGAATTCTTGTTTAATAAAGCTGCGAGTCAATTAACACAGATGAAAGAAGATGTGCTGAAGGCAATCGTTCAGAATAAACCATTTTACGGCGTGTTGGCTGCTTTACTAAATATTGCCTTTCAAAATGGTCCGGAACAGGATCGTTTAACTCTAGAATTTGTCGAGAGAATATTGTCTATGTTGCAGGATGCTACTAACTTCTTTCTGTCCGTACTCTCTCAGAAGTCTGAAAACACAGGTCCGAATAAAAAAGAGAAATCTCAGGTTTATAATTAAATATACCGAAAAACGAAGGTGTAACTAATTTGGAATTGAACTTGTAGAATATTCTTCTTCTTTCGCGGAGATGGGATTGGCGATTGACGCAGTGATTAAAAACAGTGAAATCGATAACACTGATTTTGACGAACTGTCTTTAACTCCGGCTCACCAGGTCCTTATTTCCTGCATTTGGATGTCTCTAAAGGTACGTCTATTTGCCGCAATCAGATAAATATGTATAATGTTTTATAAAAATAACGAGAATGTGCGTCTATCCAAATTTTTTGCCATTTTATTAAGAAAGAAATCAATTTGTTGAATAATTCCTTATGGATGCATCTTCACAATCTCAATAATCGTAAATGAAAAATATTAGAACGCGTCCCGTAAACCTCTAGAGCTAATCAAATACAACAATAAAATGCACATTTCTCAATAGGTTTCTTGCGAAATAGCCTCTGAAATAGGAATCCGAATGTGCACGGAGGAAACTGTGAAGTGTTCTGCCAACATTATCGTGACCGTATTACTCAGATGCAGGCACAAGGGTGTAGTAGAAGCTGCGGGTGCAGCAATAGGTCGTCTAACAAGGTATAAATTAAGCTGAACAATCGTTCAAACTATGTAATTCCGAATAATTAAAAAATTATAGGTGTTTATGCAACCAAGATAAATATTACAATTTTACGAAGACGCATGTGTTGCATATCCTGGAGGACGACGCTATGCACTCTCTGAACATTACCAGAAGGGGTGCAGGATTGTCAATAATGTTCCACAGAATCGTCGTCAGCGACAATCGAAGAGACCGACCTCTCTTGCATTTTGCAGTGCAGAAATTGCTACAGTTGCTGGATAATTTCTGCGATGCTTCCTCGAAGAACGTGGAATCCCAACACGATTCTCCTTGGGCTAGACGTCTGCATTTTCTTTGTGCGTTGGTGGCCGACAAGGAAATACACCCACAGCTGACTTTGTACATGGAGAGGATTACGTTGACTTGTTTTAGATTCTTGGAGTCTGACGTATGGACTATTAGGTAATGCGTAAGGTCTTCTCAAAGGCACAACAGTGACTATAGCTGTTCACATATTTCAGAAATGCGAGCCTTCAACTGTTTGGCGCAATAGTTCCAAGATTGGTGGGTCAAAGTTATGGGGAAACTCTGGACTTTGGAACTGGGTATCCCATCAATCATTTTATTACACACTACCCTGTGCTCGCGAAATACGTTACAATGGAACTCTGCAAATTTTCTGAGACTTTCACGGATTTCTCTACCGAGCTGTACTTGCACTCGAATATTGTACACATTCTCATACTTCTCTCCAAGTTCACAAATAGTAATTGCTACTTGATCAATTACTCCTCTGTAGAATTTGTAGCAAAGATTAAGAATTGTTTGCGGAAATTGTTTAAAAATCCTGTTTGGTACGTCAGACTTCTGGTTGCAAAGGCTTACGCAGCTTTGACAGCCTTCTCGAGTATCGAGTTCGAGATTACAGAGTTCAAGCAGCTTGTTGCTTCAAGCAACAATGCTAATTTGATCCACGGCTATTTATTGACGATAAAGTATCTGAAGGAAAAGCTATCGGTTGAAGTTGAACATCTAAGTTTAAAGTCAAATGTTGTACAATGTACGAATAGTCATGAAAACTGCACAGAATTGGTACGATTTCAAGAGATATTAGAAATTTGGGGCAACACACCCGAAGAGGAAAGTGAAATTTCTTATGTATTAGAGACGTTGCGTTTACAATTAGCAACGTCTGCTTCGGATCAAATGAATGCCACGGATATATTTCTTTTCGACCGAAATATTTCTGCATTTTCTTCGGAGAGGACGAAGCCAGGCTTTTTTCAGTTTATCGATTATTCTATGAAATTGTACGCTGATTATATTAGAAGAACAAATAACATCGACACTGGCACTTTGTACAAAATTTTATCCTCCCACAGCATCGATCAATGCACTTCTTTCTTAGATAACATAGGAAATTCCATGCCAGTTCTAAACATTGTTCTGAAATGTTTACTATTAAACGAACACGATGATAATGAACTGCGCATGAACACAATGCTGAATTACGCTCTGAACACTTTACAAGAATTATCATTGCAAGATATCAACAATTTAGACGTGAAAAAGTCTGTGAAGAATGTATTATATTTTCAACGAGAAGGAAGTATAAGAAATTTTAAACTATGGCGCTTGAAGACTGTACTAATATTAATGTATTCCGAAAGCAGTGCAATTATAAATCAGATACTATCTCATGCTTTGAAATTATGTATTCACGAAGAAGAGTACAAGAGACAAACAGCGGTGGAATTTATACAGTTCTCGATGCGTCGCTTTGCAGAACTAACAAACGAGAATAAACTAACAATTTTATGCTGTTGTCTGATTTTGTTGAAGGATGAAATTTCAGAGGTACGCGGATCTATCGTGGAGAGTCTGAGGACGCAGGTTTTACATGAGATCGCACACGACGAGTGCATGTACCAATCATTATTGGACGAAGTGATGTTCGATCGATTAAAATTAGTTACTGATAAAACTGCGATCGTTCTTTTTATCAAATTGTTCACGCACAATGTTAAAAACTTCGACGTCGACGCGGCGATTGAAAATCCGTTTTACCACGACAACAATCCAATTTACAGGGAGGAGTCGAAGTTTTTAAATCTTTGTTTTTATTACATACAACGAAATAAGTACAATTCGGACAAATGCTCGACAGAAAATACCGCAAATTACAGTAACGAGAGCGTCACCGACGTTCCAAACAAGATCGATACAAAGTATCGGCTTCAGCGAAAGTGTTCTCTTGATTTCACTAATTTAGAAGTGGTCTTAAATACTAAATACGTAGACTATTTATTAAAGAAGCAAAAAATCGTGATGCATGAGTACATTTAATGATAATCACAATGTACAATATCGTAACGGAACGCGAACGGTAAGCATCGAGGCTTCGATCATTTTTGTTTTTCAAAATTAAAAACTAATTTTGTACTTGTGAGGAGTCTCAAATAAATCTTTTCTAACCCATCAAAGTACACAAGAAATATTTAATAATCCCGAATAAATACATCTGTACACCTTACGATTATATATATGAATGCGCGGCGCACATTCACAAAGCATATATATAACTCCGTATTTACATTATGCTACATGTAATCGTATCAGAATATTAGAAAACTTTTGAACGATCGTAGAATATATTACACATCGCGAACATCCTCGTTTCTATCTTTTTCGATGTTCCCATTGGAACATATACCTTTTCGCTTTCGTATCTACAGCCGCGCTTGCACGATACCAAACATGATCTGGCGAAAATTGCTATATCGTGATACAAGAAACAACATTTCTTTCATTCGTAGAGCTATACGATGTAAATTAAACCTATATATCCACGCGTTCATAGATTTGTCCGACGAAGTGTCTTTGAAAGGATCGCGTGTCGATATTAAGCATATAAAATTACAAAAATTCATGAATTAATTTTAAACAAACTAGTTTGAAGAAGTTATTCGCTAACCACGCGTCGTCCATCAATTAAATGCATACGTAATTAAATGACAATCAAAGAAAGAAGGTGGCATTTTGACAGTGAATGTAGAGTTATACGTAGAGTATTGAAAATTAAAAAAAAAAACTTCTTTCTTCAATTCTAAATTATTAAAAGTATATATATATACATATAAATGTATATACATCTAACGCCATTGAACACTGTATCGTGCTTTGTAATTGTGAGATAATTGCACGTACTAAAACTATACAAAATGAAGAAATGTGATGAGAATTGATCCTAGAAGTATAACGTTACAATTTTTTATACAAACTCAAATAAATCCTACATATATATAGAATATAGGTACAGTTCATTTAAACGTTCCAACTTTTGTTTATAATCATTATGTGAAAAATGATATCGATATAATGCATCCAAATGATTCGCTGTACGCTTTTTTCCCGATCGCAAACGCGAACTATACTTGTTTCAGATCAAATAGTCCTAACGACTATTTGTCTCGCCATTCGTGATATGTCGCTAACGATTATTATTAAATTTCTTTGGTGATTCTCTCTATTTACATCAAAGTATGTTTATATAATAATTGCTAGGATGTGCCTAATGTTATAATCATTTCCATGGAGTAACACTTTTCCGACAAAGAAAATCGTGCGAGCACGCGCTTGCGAGTGTGTATCCTTCCCCGTTTCTCATTTTCTTCACTATTATTAAGTAGTCAACGCTACCTAGAACGAACATTAAACTAACGGCGTGATTACTATTGCTATTAATAGTAAATGTGTGGATGCACGCGTGAAAAACTATAATTCAAGGGTTACGTGTGATTTCATTGCGCTACCGTGAAGCAGTAAAAAATCATTCGAAGTTAACGGGAATCTTCTCAATACTATCTATAATAACTAGACTGTCGATCTTTATGCGTTTATAGCAAAAATTGAGTAGATAAAATTCAAAATTGTTGACGACTCCTCTATTAAAACCATTAAGGGAAGAAACAACATTGAATTTTAGTTTCTATTTCTTGCAGTCGATGCAGACAATTTTTATTTCGCATAAAGATCCGCAGTCGACTAATAACGATTATAGAAAGAAAGAGAAAATTACTATCCTTCAGCTACGATACAGTTATAGTTTGGAATTCGAACCTTTTTCGAACAACTTCATGCGATCGACCTATGTTGAAAATAGATTTATCAAGATCTCCTTATCAATCTAAAATTATATTTATCAAGACGTTGAACAGGTTTATGCGTTTTATATTCGTTCGAAAGTGTAACAGTACGTGAACAACTATTTTGAAATTCTTCTTTTCTCTATTTTCTTCATTCGAATCGATCTATATATTTTATTCTTTTCGTAGTCGAGATACTCCTACAAGCTAGAGTACAGAAACGATAAGGTCAATTACGATATTCGGAGAACAAGATTCTCAGATCTGGCAGAAGAAACTATTGTGCCGCTCGGAAGGAATTGCTGGCAATAGTGAGGTTTATTGAGCATTTTCACTATCTCTATGGACAAAGATCCCTTCTGAGAACCGAATATATCGTCACACTGTATTACTGCCCTTCAAGAATCCATAACGGCTCCAAGAATATGACTTTATTGTGAAGCATGGAGAAAGAAGACCACGTGTCAAAACGCGGACAGTCTTCCCGCGAAGATCTTGCGAATCCGAGGACTATAAGCAGTACAAAAGTTTAGAAGAGGAAGAGAAAACTAAAGAAACTGGCGATGTAATGTATAGGATTACTCGAGGAACTTGCAAGAGTAGATAGAAGATACAAAACAAGGACGAAGAAATTGCTTTTATCCTATCCGAGAAGATAAAAACGGTGAGTGGAACATTTCGAGTTTGAAAAATGCCCAATTACAGTGAACAGTCTTCCCTTAATAGTCGTTGAGAACAGAGCTTGCTATTTCCAAATACCGTAGTATCTAAGAGAATTGCAAAATGTAAACAAACAGTTTTGTTATTGTTTATGCGTGACGAGGAAACTGTGGAATAATGCCGCGTCGCGCGGAATGCGAGACGAAACGCGCAATAATATATTTATACATGTGCTTTCGTTATATAATTTTGCATAATAGAAATATTCAGGAACCATTATTCGTTTATACAACTGGATCAATGTACGTAGCGGGAAGCCACAAAAATATATTTATTTTCCTTAATGTAATATCTTTTATCTCTTTCTTCTATTTTCTTTCTTTCTCTCTTTTTTTGCAACACGATTTTCAACCCCTCAAATCTGTTATTCTATAAAACTTGTAAAAGAAATTTGCATTACGATGTACCTTGAGAAAATATTACATACTCCTTTGTTAAAATTTGAATGAAACCGTACCTTTCTTCGTTGAGCATTGTTCCTCTATCAACAGGACCGTTTAACACGACCGTTGCTAATTTATATTATTAAGTAAAATAACAGAGCAACGAGAGTGTTGAACGTTTCATTGCCGATTTCGTCTCTCTCTCCAATAGTAGTTAGTAAGTTGAACAATTGAAAAATGGAAACACATATAGAGATCTTTTCTTCCTTCCCCGTCGTTTCGTTTCCGCTTCGAGTGGAAGATTGTCAGATTCGCGGTAAATTGTAACGTTATTATAGTTTGAGTACAAATTTATGATTCAGCGTATAGTGAAACGGTGAGGATTAAGAAAAGTATCGTTTTGACACACAACCTTGTATTCCTTAAACGTCTTTTGTACGGCCAGAACTGCATAGGCACAAATACAAGAAATCTCATCTGGCATCGAAATTGTATGATGCTGCCAAAAGGAATATTAAAATGGCTCCGGTATCGTTTTCTCTACGTGAACTAAATGTAAAATAAGTGATCACTTCATTTATACTATTCTCTCTTATCTGTATTTCCCCTTTAACCTAAGCTTAGTAGACATAAATGATTCGAACGTCCTAGCAAGTCTCTCTTAAAGAATTGAATATAGAAACGTGAATTAAATTTTCAACTCCATAGAAACGTAAGTGTGTGTGTGTGTGTGTGTGTGTATATGTGTGTTACAGCGACGAAGAACTTTCGAACAATGGATAGTTACTTATTTGAGCACGGGTAAAAAATCGTTAGAGTAATGAAATAGTCACAAGATACCTTGGTTATCCGCATGTGAAATTGTCATTTTAATTCTCCGATATATAAAATGTGTTTTTGTTGTTGTTGTTTATAATTGTTTACCAAGCGATACACGGTTTTCTTTCATAATAAGGCAAACTATATCATTATTTTTTAAATATTCTTTACACTCTTATAGATTCCTCATTCGTTATTTTAATTAATCTTCCCTCATTCGAGAAACAAGTAATTCATTTCTTTAAATTACTTTCATTAGTCAAAATGGGACTGTTACGTCCGCTATGCATACCTAGAAATACTATGTGCTACAGAATACAATTAATTTACTTACAAAAGAAGATCTTAAGGTGCGTCCATGATTAAGGGCAATATATATTACTGATCATGCTTACTCCTGCAATTTGGATGCATCAACTTAATCGAAACTTTTAACGCGTTTTTTTTTCTTTCTTAGTATCGTAATATGCTAAATTTCTTTAATGGAACCATGTATCTTTCAGACTGTTTATGGGGAATCCCATTTCAAACACGCAAAGTATATATATTACACTAGAAATAAGGCTTAGCTGAATAAATTCACACGCTTCTCTTCAGTATTATCTCATCCATATATTCACTTATACGGACGTGATCGCACCACGCACAAACTCAATGAACATTGTTTCATGTACTTGGTTGTTCCTAACGTAAAATCGCACCACTATAGACTAAAGCGATACAACTAAGAATAAAAATAAATGTAAATTGCAAACTGATTTATGAATACCTCTTTTTTCTATGATATTATCGATTATCAAAGTGCCTGTGATTATTTTTTTCACGCTTAGTACTCAATAATATACTCATTTGTTATTTAGCCGTCTGTCCAAGACCGACGGATGATTTTGTCTTTTGTGATGATTCCGCTGTTTCATTTGGTTGATCGACATCCATCTGAAACACATAGGCAACAATTAAATACCTAATATCTAAACGTGTAACGAAGTCCCGAAAATAGTGGGTCAAAACTCTTTCCAATATTCACGTTCTCAAATACTCTCGAAATTTTCAAATATTAACCCTTAGCACTCGAGTGATGACTCACAGTCGCCACTAAACATTGCTATTTCAAAATATTGTTTAGATTATTAAATATGTTGGCATCTAATCAATTACTAAAAATTTAAGTATTGCATGAGGTACTCTATCAATTTTATATTCATACAAAAAAAAAAGTTAATGCAGAATGGAATTATTCTAGTTCGGAAGAAATGTTTAATTTTCGAGTGAAAGTAGCTCCGAGTGAAAAGGGTTCTCCAACATTCTCGAGATTTTCAAATATTCTGTGGAATCCTGAAAATTCTCGAGAATCACGAAATTTTTTCGCACACCTCTACTTACAATACGTTGTGTTGTTCGAATGAAAAATTCTTTACCTTTTCTTCTTTTTCATCATCAATTAATATCGGGCCATTCTCAGCTTCGTATTCTTTTAAAACCGCATCTAAATTATACCTCCGTCGGTAGTTGACGAAAAACGACCGTAGGTGCGCCTCTGTTTTGGTTCCAATTACATCAGCGATCGCAGAGAAATCTTTTCCGTATTTTCTAACACCTTGAACGGCCAATAATAGCTCATCGTTTGTCCAACGAGCGTTTATACGACTCGACACTTCGGGCGGCCGCAGATCATCAATACCATCAGCTGTCTTGCGTTTCAATGCGCTCACTTGCTGTTTGTTTGATTGTATCTGTACATTGAGAAACAAACACTAGTAAATACATATTCTACCATAAAAAAAAACAACTGAAGCATATAATTTTTTTAATAGTTCTTAGAAGAAAAAAATGTATCCACACGTTTCTCGTTGCAAACTGATTTAAGTCTTGTTTATGAACATACTTGTCGTTTTAAGCTAACAATTTCTGTGTCGATTGCTTGTAAACTGTTGTTCGCTTGATTCGGTTGGCCAGCCAATGCTGCTAAATCATCGTGATTAACGACCAGGCCGCGAGGTGGTTTTCTTTTATTTGTACGACCCGGCATGGAACTTAATGGCCTTGCTACACCAGTTCGCCTAAATCATTTGAACAAGTTTTGATCGATATTGTACTGATTGATTTTATAAATAGTAAAGGACAGGTATGCATGAAGTAAAGGTATTCATTGGTTTTTGTATAACATTAGGCTGGTGCACTGATAAGAATGCTCATACATATATAAATATCTGTATAAGTAAGACAACAGTAGAGGTCATTCTTCTGCTATTTCAATATTGTCAAGTATAAAACTATTTTTGTATGAACATTCTTACTTCGAGGAGAGTTCTAATAATTTTCTTTTAATTACAGATATTTTATTTGACTTGCACTCACTGACCTCCAGTGCAGATAGCAGCTGTGACACGCGTGTCCTTTCGGCGTCGCACGTACACTATGACAAGCAACGCCACAGTTGCTACACGAGCCCTACAACACATAACACCCTTTTTAAGATAAGATCCGATCATCCCCCCACCCTCTCCCTCCACTTGAATTCCTTTACATCTAACTAAACTAATTCTCTAAACAAAAAAAAGATGGTAACCTTTTTCTTTTTTCTTTACAAAACAAAAATATTGAAGTATATACACGAGAGCATATTAATTTGTAAACTCTTTTCATGTATCTTTCCATAGAAGAATATTAACAGTGCTGAATATCTATATATGTATACTGTACTTGTGTAGTTTTGTTAATATCATTCAAAGCAGTTGTATACGCCAATCTCTTTCTAAGTTTCTTTCCGAAGATTCTCTTATATACGGTTGTATCTCCCTATAGTTATTATTCAGTGCCTTTGTGCACTTCAATATTTTTTTCCTCGGTTAGGTTTCAGCCTATCAAATCTCTGCTAATGAGTGAATATCAGTGTTTTGTATACAGGGTTCTCTTACTTTCTTGGCTTTCTTCGCTGTTCTCTTGTTAAGGTATAAAGGATTTACACGACAGAGAGAGAGAGAGAGAGAGATATAAAAATAAATATGATACACAAAATAGCAAAATATAATAAGCATATGCAACTGGGTAAGGTTTAGGCTGAGTACCTGAACCTGAGGGGCGTTTTCCGAGTCGGATGGGGCTTTGGCGTCAGTGCCTTGGCTTCCTGGCACAGCTTGGTTCTTTCCACGACGTATTCCGCGGTGGATCGTCCATTTCTGGAACGTTCCACATTTACGTTTCACAAAACGATACAACGAAAAACGTGAATAAAATTTTTACTTTTGTTTTTTGAATAGTTAAGAAAGATTTGTTGTTTGTTATTTGCATTGCGTATATAGCACGGGTCTGTTTAATCGGTCTCGAGAGCTCGAATTTCTTTTACAATGGACGAATTCATTTTATATTTAATTTTTTATTTTTTTCTTTTTCTTTCTCGGTACTCTAGCGAATTTCACCAATTGTGTGTGGATCAGCTAGCTGCCTTTGTTATTCGCTCTTTTAATCACCGCATGGAATACGTTATCGTGTGGATACATTTTTTTTAATGCATACAAATATATATATATCTCAATGTCACACTCGCGCGTGTTATTATTTTTTTTTAATTATTTAAAGCCAGTGCCATGGCATTAAGATGCAACAAAAGGACAGAACTACCACACGCTGTAGCATAAATGTCAATAGACTCAAAACTAAACTCCATCGGAGAGTTACAAAACGAAAAACGGTAAATACGAAGCTTTAGGTTTATAAAAAATTAAACAAGCAACTAAAACGAATTCGTTATTCTGTCTTGAGTGAATAACACAATTTTCGTATGAACGCTCAAATATTTTTTAAACTATTGTCGTTCTAAAATACAGAGAGAGAGAGAATTGATTTTATGTAGATATCTAGTTGCATGCGTCTGTTAGATACATAAAAAAATATCTTACTTTTTCCTCGGATTCACTGTCTGTATTGGAACCTAATTCACTTCCATTCTCGCTTCCATTTTCTCCTTCCTTTCCACCGCTCGTCAATTTTCTAGCTTGTCTATCCATTAACGATGTTCTAGTTCTGGTTTTCTTCCAACTGTAATAGTATTTAACCAGGCTAGCGATAGATTTGTCAGGTAACTAGAAATAAACGAGAAACAATGAATTATTATTGAAAGGAACAATTTATGGGAATGTAAAGAAATTTCTATGGAAAACAGGATCCTACCATTTGCCTAATACGATGAAAACTCTTTCCGTGAAATTGGAAAGCTTGTTCGAAAAGAACTTTGTCCTCGACAGTCCATTCGTCTGGGAATGGTGTAAAGTTAGCTAAATCTAATACAGCACGTTCTAAGTTATGTTTGTGCCAAAATAGCATTCCCAATGCTTGTTCTCCATTGTAGCCATATTTTTCTTTAGCCAATATAATGTATTCATCCACTGTAGCAAAATTATTCCATATTAATCACATATGGTAAAAAAACAATTTGTAATTCAAATAATAGACACATCGACTACTTACACTTTTGATCGGGTATGTCTGTTGTGGGGGACCATACGAGTAACGCTCTATCAGGACACTGATCTAATCGTCGTTCTAAAATAGAATATTCGTAATTGTGAAACAAAGTTAGATTAAAACATCATTTTCTTTTCTTTTTCAAGAATTTCATGTTATTAATTTGCTTTTGTGAAATAAACTACAGAGTATAAAAAACATACCATTTACTGGAACAAACTCTGGAACAATGACCTGATAGTCCCGTCCAACACGTATTTTCTCTGCTGGAACTTAAAACCAATGAGCGTTAAGTATACTTTATCATAAAATTCACTTAAAAGTGCATAATTACGATACCTAAATATAGAATATATTAAATAACAAGTTTCATTTAGCTATGCTTTATTAACAGGAATCGCTACGATTACAAATAAATTTTGATCTAGAAATACAAAAAATATTGCATTACTATGGATATACTTTGATTAAACACTAAAATGCACTGCGATATAGAAAGACGAACGAAACCGTTTAATAATTGGCGAAGGAAATGTTTGAATTCATTTCAGAAAAATATCGGTACGAATTGGTCGAAAATGTAAGGAACTTAAAAAGAGGAAAAGTGGGGCGCGCTGTTTGAAGATCCTTACGGATTTTCGCATTCGATCAATAGAAAAATATACATAGTTTCAAAGAAAAATATCACGATGAGAGTTTAGAGCGCATCGATGAACGATCTTTCGAAAAGTTTCGATTAATTATAAGGATAATATAATTGCAATTGAAAATTGGTACCTCCGTCCTCCTCGCTCGAGGATTCCGTCTGTCCATTAGGGCTGGGGCCTCTCGATCTGCGCCCATTTCTAACATTTTCAGAGTTTCTTTCCGCCAAAACCATCTCCTGGCTTTCCTTTGGTGAACGTTTTGTTAAATAATTATGCTGATTATATTTCTTCCGCACGAAAAACTCGCGAAACGAACGATGCAAGCGTTAGCTTGCAATTACACGGTGTTTCGTAGAGTCTAGCTCATGCTTCGTGCGACCGTAGCGAAAGTAAAATGGCCGCTTATTGAAAGTGATCCGATTGGTCGGCGATTTACCAAGTAAAGATGGCAACGTACGTTTTCAATGTACAATTTCGAAATTAATTGCATCTTTGGAAACCACTTTTTCGTTCATTGTATCGCGCACTTATGAATATATTTTTGTATATCGATAAATATGAATTTCACCGACACGCATGTACACGATATTGTATAATATATATATTAAAATAAAGACCGTTCATTATTGAGTGTATATATATATATATATCTATATATACATATATACATATATACATATATATATATGTATATACTTGCGATAACACGAAATTTTTATGCAAAGAATAGCGACGCTTCTGAATTCAATTAAATAGTAATTGTTAATTAAATAATAATAATAAAATAATTTTAAAAATTCAATTTTCAAGCAAAGAATAAAACATCCAAGTTATTTATTATTGGGATAGTTTGAAATTTCTGAACATATATACATATATATATTTATTATTCCGACAATGTATATTGTTCTGAACAAGTGACGTTGAAATGATTAAATAAACGACGTGAAGTTATATAATTTAGAATGTATCAAGAATTTGAAAACTATTTTGAATCAATTCATTCGGATGCACGCTTTACTTAGTGTTCGAAATATCGAAGCGTGTATCGCATTTAGTATATTTAATTAGACATGTGAAAAGTACAGTAAATCTATGAAAAAAAACTATAAATTATAATTATAATTATTTTCTTATTTTAGTGAAATGTAGCATTAGAAAGATTGAAATAACAAGGCATCGATATATATCTTACATACACTGATGATGTCACGAGGTAAGGTAGCGCGAGTTTTACTTGTGAATCTCTCGCAAGGGATTCTGATTCTTCTAAAGTATCGAAAAATATTTCGATAAAACGCCAGCGTAATTTTAAATAGAATTGCTTGTAAAGATAAATTCGTGGTGAGATTTTATTAATAAATATCGTAAACAATACCGTAGAATCGAAACAAATCATAACCTAAATTTCGTACAGTTTGTATTGAAAGTCTATCACCGAGAGGCGCCACTATCAAGCAATCGCAGTCTCTGATAGACTTTGCCGTGTAAGGAACTTTCGTCGCCTATTTAATGTAAATATTACATTTGTTGAGAATTTAGAGTTTATTTTAGCGTACGTAAGCTCGAAATTGTCGTTCACGTTCCCCGTGCAATTCGTTGCTCGGCGTCATTCCGTAATATTTTTCGATCTAGCCGTGATCGGCAATAACCAAAAAATCTCTCCGTAGGTATTCTTTTTTTCCCTTGATAATCGCTGGTCTTTTTTCTAACATTTCGTTCGACTCGAATTTAATGTTCCACCTTGCCCCGTCCCGTGATATCCCGGTGAGAAATCCGGGATTCGTCGACGAACGTTTCCGGGATTCGTGACATTCGCTGTTTAGAATAGTACAGCGATTAAGTTTTGTTCACCAGCCAATTGTTACACGTATTAACAAGTTAAATTGAATATCCGGTATATTTTTCGGCTCTGTCTCTTTTATCGTTACGCACAGAAGAACCGCACACGATTTTCTCTTTTCGAGAATCATTTCTGTACCAGGGGAGTAACTGTGGACTTATAGTCGTTTTTCTCGAATTTCCTCTGGATAATGTTGTTGCCTCGATTGTCTTATTTATAAAATAAGCGTATACGAGAAACACTTGCGCGTATGTATTTCGTAAATTTAATTTTGGCTTAATGTATACTGGCAGGCAATGTATACATATGTAATCCTAAATATGTCCACATGTTCCAACAATTATAGTGTTTTTATGTTGTGTGCTACCCTTATACTCTGACATAATTCGTTCGTTAATATTCACGATTTGTTGCCGTGTAAATGTTCAGAATGAAAAATTAGTCTATATACACACTTAAATATGGGTGCATACACACACACACACATATACATGCTTATACATGATAGAGTCATGTAACTTGTTTATGCGCTTGTATGTACTTGGACGTGTACATTGTATCCAAGAGGATAGTTTATAGCTACAGTTGTTATAATAACCCGAAGACATTTTTCTTTGTCAAGTATATAATAAAATCTTCCTTGTAACTTAAATTTTTCAATCGTTTTCTTGCAGATGATTGTCTGAAAAAGGTGTATTCAGACATCTGCACCCCCAAGATCCTAACAAGTATTTCGAGAGATTTGAAGAGTAAAACAGAAAAACATGAGAGTTGTTGCACTAGTCAGCGGTGGTAAAGACTCTTGCTTTAATATGATGCAATGTATAGCTGCAGGCCACGAGCTTGTAGCTCTAGCTAACTTATATCCCGTTGGAAAGGGTAAAATAATAAGTACAACATTTTTTATGAAAATCTAGTCTATTCGTTTAATTACTACAGGCTTAGACCAACTAGACCTATTAATAACGAAGACATTCCACATTTTCCAGATGAACTAGATTCCTTTATGTTTCAAACTGTTGGATATCAGGGTGTCGAGTACATTGCAGAAGCTATAGGCTTGCCAATGTATCGTGAACCGACGTTCGGCAGATCAAAAATGCAAGAGAAATATTATTATCCAACAGAGAACGATGAAGTTGAGGATCTTTTTAGGCTGTTAAGTAAAGTGAAGGTAAATATAAAATATTAATGTACGAGATACATCCAATTAATATGGGAACAACAAATTTTCGGATAATTCATTGAACGTGATTACAGGAGAAAGAAAATATAGAAGCTGTTTCGGCAGGAGCTATTCTGAGTGACTATCAACGAATTCGTGTGGAAAATGTGTAATTATTCAATGCGATTCTTTATATATAATGTATTTTATAAATTGCGCAGGACGATCTACGCGAATCTATAAAAATCAAGATATCTAATACGAAAAGTTTACTTTTCAGGTGTAGTCGTTTAGGACTTGTTTCTTTATCGTATTTGTGGAGAAGGGAGCAGGATGATTTGTTGAAAGAAATGATAGAAAGTTCTGTAAACGCAGTTATAATCAAGGTAGCAGCTCTAGGCCTTGAACCAAGACATTTGGGTAAACCAATCTCCGAAATGCAATCTCATCTTGCCAAAATAGTAAGTAAGATGTCCTGGTGATTAATTTGACACAAAACATTAACTGTTTGAGTGGTTCCTTCTATTTAATTTACTGTTGGCTCTTATTCAAGTACAAATAGACCATAAATATATAGACGCGAAACAACTGTCGTGTAAATAAAAGCTTAATATACGCGTCGATCAACAACAGAAAGAATCGATCGAATGTTTAACGGTTTTTTCTTACAGAAAGAAAAGTATGGTGTAAACGTCTGCGGAGAAGGAGGAGAATACGAAACGTTCACGTTAGATTGTCCATTATTTAGTAAAAGTATTATAATGTAAGTTCTAATATTTTGTCCTCGAAGGTTAAACACAGAAAATAGTACAAGTCTATGTTTCGCATTTTAGAGAGGAATACGAAAGCGTAGTGCATTCGAATGATAATATAGCGCCGGTCGGATATCTGAACTTCAAAAAAATACACGTACAAGACAAGAATGTAAGTGAAGTCTCGTTTCATTCTTTTAGAGTTGTATGGTAACACCGGGGAAAAAACATTTCAGGATGGCATAGAAAGATTAACGTTACAAGAGAGATTAAAGAATGTTCCTATTAAAGTCCCGTCTGATTACATCGCAGAGATTATCGGTCCAGAATTGCACGACGGATGTAATTTATCAGAAGATGAGAACGACGATCACGATTGTACAGATAGTAGTTTGAAAACGTCGAATTCTGGTAATAATTTTGAAAAAACATTGCGAGAAAAACAAAAACCGTAAATCGTCCTGTGTAGGACATTAATATGCGGCTACGATACAGGTCAATTTAACCCACCGAGTCCTATGGAAATTTTATACGAGGAGGAAGACTATCCCGATGTACCGGTAGTAAATAAGAATCAAACCGGCTGGTACTGGTTTGGCGGTATTGCTGGGAAACAGCCGGACCCGAAATCCGCGATGAGGGAGGCATTGGAGAAATTAAGCAGTAGGTAAACTTTAAGTTTTTCAAGTCACTTTTTCAGTTAATTCATTCTTTTTGTCTCTCTCTCTCTTTCTCGCATCAATTTCAACACAAACAGTATACATACAGGGTGTCCCGCTAACTCTGCTACAACCCGATATGAAATGTCGAAGGAACAAATTATTTGGAATAATTTTGTCCTCAAGGTTCCTCTCGAAACTTCAAGGTCATCAATCTTTTTCTAGTATGCATCTACACATATTTTTATTATTATGGCCGAGGTCAAGAAGAAACCAATGACTAGACTACTGATTTTTTACTCATTTACGAAGAAATAAGCTGGATGAAATATAAACCAGTGAAAAATATAAAGAATCTATGATTACTGTCATGTTGTTATCAACGTAAAAAAGATTATTAATGGATGAAATTAATTTTCATTTAACTACTTTTATTTTGCATAAAGATCCGCAGTCTACTAAAAATTTACAAATAGAATTGATCATAATACCGTTGTAACACTACAATATGTAGTTGCATAGAAAAGAACATCAATGACTTCGGAATCTCGTAAAAATGACTTTGAAGAAAACATTATTCCCACCATAATGTGTGTCTACTTGAATGAAATGATTTGTCCTTTCGACATTTCGCATCATAACAGAGTTAGTGGGACACTTTGTACATATATTCATATATATTGATAAAACGCACATGTATCGACTGTCTAGGTCTAGTCAAGAAGGAGAATCTTCAAATATCAGACATCGTTGCTGTAACATTGTACATAAAAGACATGTCGAATTACGTATCTATAAACGAGGTTTACATCTCGTGTCTGAGCAAAATAAATCCACCGGTCCGTGTATGCGTCGAGTGTCCGTTAAACGTGCACGTTGTGCTCGACGCTATAGCCTATAAAGAAACTCAAGACTGTGGTGATAAGAGAGTTCATAAACGACACACAATGCATGTTCAGAGCATAAGTCACTGGGCACCAGCGAACATTGGTCCTTACTCTCAAGCTGTTCGTGTGAGTGTACTATCGTTACAAAAACAAAAAACCAAACAAAATATTAAAAAAAACGAATTTGCGTGCGCGTCTCTGTGTGTATGTGTAGACAGAATGTGTGTATGTGCGCTGGCACTTGTACGCGCACGCACACACATCTGGTTTACAAAAAAAAAAATAGAAAGAAACATAACAGTGAGGTAAACAAAATCACGTTTCTTTTTTCCTATAAAATGACAATAAGACATTAAAGTTTGAATAAGTAACATATACATAAGTTGAACGTACCAAAGCGATAATGTTTACTAACAAAATCGTATGCACACTTTCTTTTGATTCTGTGCTTGAAACATAGCAAATAAGTAACATCGGTATATATAGTAATAAATGGAATGACCGAAACACGTACAATGATTCGACAGGTGGGTGATATTATCTCGGTTGCTGGACAAATACCCTTGGTGCCTGGTAGTATGACTATACTGGACTTGAACATTAAAAGGCAATGCCGTCTGACGTTAAGGCATATAAATCGTATTGTTAAAGCTATGGATTCGAATACGCAACTCAGGGACATTGTACAAGGTATCTGTTTTTTGACTCACACTAGTTATATACCAGACGCACGGAAAGAATGGGAGAAGCGAACAAATAACGCCATCGTCGACTACATTGTTGTACCGAACCTTCCGCGTGGTGCTCAGGTCGAGTGGTGCGTGTGGGCACATAGGGATAATAATAGGTTCGAATGTAAGTATCGACCAAAGGAAAAACACTTTTAACACAAACCGTACCGCGACCGGTCAAATAATAGCTTCCACATTGTTTATTTTTTAATTATTGAAATTATAAAGATGTGTGCTTCCGTTAGAAATTATTCAATACATTTCTTTATTCGAACACGTATTATTATAAAAATTGTGAAACATCTAAATGAATCCAGTCTTGTGTAATTTTTATAAAACTATATACATATCCGATACATTTTGTACCCGGTACGGTTAGTGTTAAAAATGTACTATAGTATATTCTTCTCAAAGAGAGATCTAATTATAAAAATGTTTGCTTACAGATGAAGAGACTGGCAAATGTGTAGGTAATTTCAAAGTAGCAATAAGGCGTAGGTGGAACTACGAAAATAATGTTTCAGCGATCGTGTGTTACATGTCTACTGGTACATATATATTTCTATTTGTTGTATAAGAATTATGCTTGTTCTCTTTTATACAGTTAAATGTAGAAAAGTATATGTATTTCGAACAGGTTCGTCCAATTCGACTGGCAATTTAGCTACAGAAACGAATTTGCCTTCTACAGAACTGACCGTTGACGAACTAACAGAGGTGTTCGAGTATGTACTGTGCAAATTAACGAAAGGCTCGCAAACCGAAAACCCGGCTTGCAATCTGCGAATCTTCTACAAGGTCGGTAGTTCGCCAGGACCGAATTTCGTTCAGGACGTGCTATCGAAGTTTTCTACGCGAAATTTAGTTACTACTATCGTACCGGCAACGCACTTACATAATTTCAGTACCTTTTTGTCCATATGCGGTATCAGACACGAGTAAACGGCTGACATCGATGTTTACGTTTGTCAATTATTTATAAAAAAAGAAACAAAAAAAAAAGAAAGAAAGAAGACGAGAATACTGTGTCGTAGAGAGAGATTGTAAAAGGAATTTTTATTTGCCTTTTAAATTATTTCGAATCAATGGGTACGGAAGCTAGGACAAATCGATTTTTAATATACAAATACAAAAAAAGAATCATTTAACGGCTATATGAAAGTTGACCACGGTTGTAAAACTTTATACATACACGTATATTCTAAATGATAATTTAAACTGTATCGGTGCTCGAATGTAAACATTATTTTCACGTTTTCTACTGGTCGAGCTTATTGGGTTCGCTCGAGGAAAAGAAATCTTCACTTTGACACTTGTCCATAGTGTATTTATATTCGGCTAGTCAACGGGATATTGGCGAGGATTTTCAATCGTTCTATGTCCCGTTAGTGTAAGTGTTCTACGTAATGCAAAGCACGTAAGTCGTTTCATAACATGTACTGTATATGCTACGCCTCATTTTTTGCTCAAGCTATTTTTTATTTTTCTCATATTTCACGATACGCGCGGAGTGTTATGTGTGTGATTTTATGAAAGAATTTGGAAGCATGCACAGCCATTTTTATAGTAGAGCTCAAAGGATACGAAGATGAAATTTAACAAAAAAAAAAAGGGAACGATGATGTTGCTATACGTATCGGAGACGTAATATAGGTGAAAATTGCAAATTTTATTATTCGGTATAAGGAAGAGGAAACAATCTAGTTTATGCCCTTTTTAATCTCAATAAAAAGAACAAAAAACACATGAAATGACAAGCGGAAATGCGGGATGCGTGCTCTACAGCAAATTGCTCTCCTCCCCCTTTCACTTTTCGAATGCTGCCGACGTTATTCCGCTGTTATTCAAACTTTGTATCGTAATGGCAGACATGTAGCTTTACAAAAATGTTTAAAAAAAATGAATATCTACTTCGCAAAAGTATTGTATAAGTCCTCGGTAGTTATATTGCATATAACTGGTCTATGCTTTAGGGAGAAGTCTTGTACAAAAAAAAAAGAAGAAGAAAACGACACGCAATATATTAGAATATTTTTGACGGTATAACATTTACGCAACGATATGCCAAAGCTCGTATTTTGCAACTTGGTCATTATTTTGAAAACGATTTCGAGTACTGTCATCCTCCTTTTTGTTTTCTTTCTGTACATATATTGCTAAATAATGTAAAACATTCTTGCAATGTATTATAAAATGTAATTAGTTCGAAAACAAGACAATTGGTTATTGGTGTGGATATTAATGAATGATATGAATTTCTAACGATACGAGAAACAACGGAGCATACTGATTATGACGTAGAAACTACGTTACTATAAATATGTAAAAAAAAAATGATATTTGCAAACATTCAACTCTCGCAACAAAACACTATTCCGAGGATTATATTGCAAAAGAAAAATAAAGAAAGTGATATATATTTTTAAGAAATTGCAACGCGACGAGTTTTGTATGTTATTATATATTACCCTGTCGTCTCAAATACTCATGCTTTATTATCTTTTCAGTTTTTTTTTTAACAACATGATTTCAACTTACAAACCATAAGATTACCAATCTTTTTCGTAAATTAAAGCAATTCACAAAAATTACTTACAAATTGTAACAAATATAAATACTTCGGACACTCTGCACATTTTGTATGTACATTTACAAAAGAGAACTAAAGGTTACTATAAAATTTGTATAATTCTGTAAAGCAGTCTTTCCATTATTTTCTCTTCTACTATTCACAGTACGATCGACTGTATTCTATTTGAAACGAAAATGTTTCTTTAGATCAAAGATACAGGGATTACAAATTATAAAAATGATTGGAATTTACAAAAGATCTTATCAACTAGTTCTGATCAAAACCAGAATGAGATTTCTTATATTTAAAGTTTTATCCGTAACTAACAATAATCATCCATGTAACAAAACGTCGTTACTCGAAATTGTTTTTCATCATACAATTATATACATTCACGTTTCTTCCATTCAATATATTCATAAAAAATATGTCCAGGACAACGAAAAATCCTTCAACGACGCGTTCACCGATCGTACAAATAAACAAAATTCGTCTATTGTATAGAAATTCTTTACACACGCACATTCACATTTTATACAGTTTTGCGAATTCGGACAAAGATTGTTCACCTCGTATAGCACTTTATGTTCTCATAGTTTTCGATACCAATGGTTTCACCATGTGCTGACGATTTGGCGCACAGAAATCACACAGGTAATTTTTCCTGTCTAATGGAACCCCCTTGGTCTCCACGCACCCTGTAAAAAAACATTACACATTGGTAATACCGATTTAATTCATGATCATTTTTACCGATCTATAATCAATCTACGTAATCGTTGAACATTAATCTTCCATTTTATTTTTCCTACCTGAACGCGCGTTCGAGAAATATTTCTCCATAATAAAAACATACTTGATGAGACATGCGAATGCGATGACATGCAATGAAAAGTAAGTAGCAGAATTATATGGAATTTGTGTCAATACCTAAGTGCAGATATTTGTCACATGCGCTGCAATGCACTAGATTCGCTTCCAGGTCGAGCCTTGGGGCAGTATGACACCGACTGCAGTGCGGGCAATAGCGACCCTTTCGCCATAGCCTTGTTATTGCATAAAGATTATATGGTGTTAGTGAATACGGGCAAGGACTTGTTATAATACCAGAATTTACCAAGAGATGACTAGCATTTCGACTCCTAGACTGTACGATTTCTAAACCGCGAATTTCATGCGTTTATAGCACTCGTTATTGTCTTAGAATATTCAACGTTCGTCCGTCTCTTGTATCAATTTCACACAATTTTCCCGAAACAAGTTATACTGCTTTATTTTTGTAAATGCGAAACACATCACCAAAAAACTTAAGATGTAAATGTTAACTCATCCATTTTAAGCCTTAATACTCGGGTGATGCCTCAGAGTCATCACTAGAAATTGTGTGTGTGTGCTATATCATTATTCAAAATATAATATACTAGCTTTCCCCCGCCACTCGTTGCTGTGGCACAGTATTTTGTAAAGTCATGTACGTGCTGAACGTGTTTGTGATAATCTATTTCGTTCAAATCCATTTCGCTTTTCGCGTTGCTCTGTAGTTCTCTCTCTCTCTCTCTCTCTCTCTGTCTGACTGTCTCTGTCCCTTTCCCTGTCTCTGTCCCTCCCTCTCTCAAATTGAACATAGGTGCTACCAGTGAAAAGTTATAAGCAGAAATGTGGCCAAAAGAGGCCGAGAAAGTCGTATTTTATCTGTTTGTGACGGCATCAATTGCGAACGGCAGAACGTTGAAAGCTGCGGTTTGAACCGTTAGACGCGGCGTTTCTTCGGGAAGGTTTTGGAGCAAACCGCATTCGAAAAAGTCCAATTATTCAAAAGTTATAAGCAGAAACGTGCCCCAAGCGTTCCGAAAAAGTTGCCTTTGTTCACTAATGACGTCACAACTTTTGAACGAATAGATTTTTTCGAATGCGGTTTGCTCCAAAACCTTCCCGAAGAAACTCCGCGCCTAATGGTTCAAACCCCAGCTTTCTATGTTGAGCCTATATATATGTAGAGATAGAGATAGAGATTATAAATCCGAATATTAGGTATTGTATGAGGTATTATATAAAAAGAGAAAAATCATATAGAATGGGATTATTCTAGCTAGGAAGAAATGTTTAATTTTCCAGTTCAAATAGCTCCGAGTGCAAAGGGTTAATAAAAAAAACATCGAGAAATAACTGTTTAGCTTGTTTACCAGTTCGTGAAACGAGGGACGGACGAGGATTAATAAACGAAACTAATTTTCTTTGATTCGAGCTTCTGTGCTCCAAGTCGTCAAGATTAATATTCACGTAAACATATCCGCGGTCTAACGATTACTTTATGTATGTGTGCATGATCAACCGAACATGAACGAACACAGACAATCATCTGTTGCATTGCAAGTGATCTTCAACATCCTGGAATTCGGATACTGTAGTTTCTTGCGAACATTAGTCAAACAAATCTTTCGGAAGAGGAGTTTAACGATTAGGATTAAGGAGATTGTAAAGCAAAGATGAAGCCCCGTGATTATTTGAAGATTTGCATTTTAGTATGTGTTCTGGATTAAACTCTCACTTTTCCACCTCACCAGAGAGAAGAATAAGCTTGACGTTTACTTACTTCGAGCATGGAACGCACAGCGTTGAAACGTAGACGCGAGTATTTTTGTCACCCTTCTTGTATTCGTGCTGCCATTGAGCGACACTGTTTCTGTCGGAATTCGCACCCCCAGGTTCCCTGGAACCGCAGTTTGCACAAACTGCACATTCTTGACAGTGCCATCTTCCTTGTGGTACTCGTCGCAGCCCGACACAATAAATGTGATATCTAGAAATATATTTTAATATAAACGTTAAGTTTATTTAACGGGTAACACCTATGTAACCGCCGGATGTCGAATGCTAATATTAGAATTTTCTTGAAGAAGGGAAAAGATAAATTTTTAATTAAAAAAGAGAGAAACTAATTCCGACCATTAAACATTGTTTAAGGGGGTAGACTCGTTTTCAGGTTTGCAAGGGTGTGGGATGCGCGTTCTCATTTCTCAATAATGCAAAGATGGGGCTTTTCTCAAAAGTCCTATTTTTACGTTTACGAGGCGTAATTTGCATTATTCTTTATTTATTATAAAATAGCTACATGCGCGAATAATGCAAATTACGTTGTGAAAATAGGAAATTTAGGGGCGACTGCGGCCTAGATCGACCTTTTATCTAGCGCTTTTGCTTACTGAAAAATCCCATCTTTGCATTATGGAGAAATGAGAACCCGCATCCCGTACCCTGGCAATCCTGGAAATGAGTCTATCTCCTTAAGTAGAAAACGTACCCTCTATCACACATGTCGCAAAAGAGCATTTTATCTTCGTCTGCAGGATCGTGGCACTGAGCACAAGTTTTGCAGTCGGTGCACTGCCATGCGTACGATTGAATGTGGGGAACCATGTCTAGTGTCAAATCTATACACGACGGATGTACTGCAAGAAAGATTAAGATCATTGTTATCGAACCATTGAGAAATGTGTATTCAAAAATATAATTACACTGTCCAACAAATTTCAACCTTTTTTTGACGTTTCGATTTTCACTATGCGATTCTTATAGAGTTTTTTGCGCTGATTCCGAATCCGCCCTTAATTTAATCCTCTCGAAGAATCGAAACGTTGTTTGGCTGTTGGACAATGTTATCAGACTGCGGATTTTTATGCAAAATAAAACCTTTCTACCTGAATAGCAACAAACTGGGCTGACATAAATATATACTGTCTTTCTTTAAATGTTTAATAGGTTGAAAATAATATAATGTTTTTGCTGTTTTAAATCCGCTGTCTAATGATTATGTTCGAAAGAATTACCGTGTCCACTACAAGTGCCACACTGTACTAATACTTCGTTCTTGCTGTTTTTATTTAACACTTTCAAGCACATTTTACACTTCAGTTTGACTTCATCTTTCGGAGCCACTACCTCCATATCTACATCGTCCATCGTCGACTGAGAACCTTCTGTGTCTTGAGTTCCCTCGCTAGAAGAGGAACTATATAAAGAAATAGACAACTATTTTTCCACAAGAAACATCAACACATAAAAATACTTGAAAATTCTGATACGAACCTCGAATCGTCCGAAGATGAATCGCTGTCGCTGTCGCTTTGAGATCCCTCCGACTGACTGTCGAACTTACGTTCGTTCGGTCTCATTGGACCGTATAAAACAGTATTCAAAGGATAATACCGCAGTTCAGCTGGTGTATATTCACGATAATAATCTGTGTATTGTCCTGGTATTAATGCAACTGGATAATGACCGATTTTACGTTCCGCTTCAACTTTTTGCTGTTTCTTTGGCACGTGTATCGTGAAGGTTTGCAGATCTAAACTACACTTTCTATTTTCTCTGCGGGCTTTGTTCAGACTAATGTTCCAAGATAATGCAGACTGCACTGCCATTTCTGCCAAGTCGATTCTGTTCTTCTCTGCGTTCGCGGCTGCAGACAATTCTTTCTGTTTTTTCGAATGTTCTTTCACCTGTTTTTCGCGCATATGTTTTCTGTATTCTTCGTATTGGTCAGGGAAGTCGCTGCACATTACATCTAATACTTCCGAACTGCATATAGCTGTTAAACCTGAGATAGTAATAAAAGATTTAACGTATTCTAATTGTTCTTATGCTTAGAATTATTAACCATACAGAATTTCCTTTCCTTTTATGTTCACAACTAATCTTTTACTGTTCTAGGCTTTCAAAAAACATTGTAGTCCCTATTTTAATATACAGAGTGGTCCACCTAAATATCACCTTTATTTGTGAGGACTAGACTGTGGATCCTTATGCATTTATAGCAAAATTGAGTAGACGAAGAAGTACACGATTCTTACCCATATCACACATGGCTTCGCTGACCAAGCCATTTTCCCTCAAGTAATTTCTTTCTTCCATGTCCACTACTCTGCGCTTCAGATCTGGGTACTTCCTCTTGAAAGACTTTACGCCAAGGTATTGGGATATTTGTTCTTGTATCATGAATGTTTCACCTTTACGGTCAAGTGGCCATTCGTACTCAGCAATCTTGTCGACTGTAAAAGGTCCTTCGTCTGGATCAAAGTTGATTTCCATCCTTCGATTTTTCACCTTCACTTTTTCTGACTCTGTGGTCGCTGTACTAAGCACACTTCCCTGAGATTCTTCATTCACCATTGTCTCGGAAGCTGAAACATGTATCATCGTAACCTGGTTTAGCTATTACGAAAACATAACCAATTAAAATGTTCTAACGTACATTCTACAATTTTAATGAAAATCTCTACACCGTTTGCGATTAATACATCACATAAAAAGTTCCATGTCTATTATGATAATCAAAGAAGTCGGAGGATAAGAGTGTCTATTCGTTCAACATTATACTTAACGATAAATATCAACATTATTCCGGCTTGTGAAAGACAAAGGTACATAAAAACTGTATACACTTGGAATAAATATTTTGCTAACCATCATGGTGTCGAAATTCTGTACACACTAACGTCCATTATGGCTCGAAGCAATAGCGCATTTTGCCTTTGATTGAAATACAACTATTTCACATTTAGGTACTTGAGAGATGTTAGGACACAAGAAAAGATCTATTTATAGATACCTTGGTTGGAGGTCTACCAATACATTTGTCTTTTGATTTAGTTTAGTCATATGATAAGCAATGCTTATATTTTCTTATTGCTACTATAAAGATCATTTGTAGTACCCGTTCATAAGTTAGCAGTTGAAAGAAGCTAACGAAATGTGCTTCTCGAACAGTGTTTAAGCAACATATAATAATATGTAAATATAAACGCCAATGTGTATCATTACCATGTTTTTAAATTTAATGTAAACAGTAAACAGCAATATGTAAAGAAAACTCTGACGTGGACGGGTATCGATAAATCACGAAGAAAGCGAGATAACGAATAATACAGAGAATCGATTCGAGTACCTGGTGCAGAAATATTTCTAGCTGGGGTTTGAGATCTTGAGCCGGATTCCGCGCTCATTCTCGTTTCTTCGTCTATCACCTGCACGGTGGATACATTCTCATGTTGTTTTCCGGTCGTTTCCGGTACACGTTTCGATGTCGGTGTCAACCAGTTCTGAGGTCCTGGAGGTACCAGTGTATCTTTATTTTCAGACTTCGCAGTCTCCGTTGTCTTATCGGACTTCTCATCGGAAGTTTGCTTTGCTGATGCAGTTTTCTGCATTTTTTCAGAGATCACATCTACTGGCTTTTTATCTTTCACATTATCTTTAGACTCGTTTGTTATCGGTTTAGACACAGCATTGCTTGGCTCTAAATCTACTTCTGGTATTTGCTTGCTCGCTTCTGCTATCAAGTTTGTAGTGTCCGGAAGCGTTGCGTTCAATACGATTGGAATTTTCGATGCATCATGCTTCTGTGACGCAGCTTTCTTCTCAGCTCTGGCTGTAGAAACGATTTTGGTATCTGCTGCAGGCTGTTTCAGAGCTTTGTACAGTTCGGACGGCTTTGCTGGGGACTCGTCTTGACCGGGAGGACAGTCAATTGTTATTACCGCAGTCGTTGACGCTTCTATCACATTTAAGTCTTGCTCTATTTTAGGCTTCTTGCCTGTCTGTATATCCGTGCTGTCTAATTTTCTTTTCCCACGACCTGGAATAGCAAGAATAGGTAAAATCATTCATCGTATACAAGCTCGAATCTATTCAAATGTATTCGCCACATATTTTAACACTGGATTCATGCACCGCTAACAGTATCCAAATTTTTTGCCATTTTATTAAATACTATTTAATATGATGTGCATGTTTACAATCTCATTAATCATGAATTAAAAATATTAGACATATTAGAATGCTTTAAAAGCGAACAAGATATTTAATACCGTATAAAATACACACCTCGTCCTCTACCTCTTTTAGGAGGTGCGTAACTCTTTTGATTCCTGCAAGTCCTCTTAGGCCTCTCATTTTCTCTGGACTCTACTTGCGGAGCTTGCAAGTGTTGTTGCATCTGTTGAGGGTCATTCAAAGACAACGGTCCCCCGGACATCAGCATGTGTGGCGGAGGATGAACAGTCGGCTGGGCTAATGGATTTCTCCTTGGCCTGCCTCTGCGTTTAGGCACCTTCACCTCGGGCATCCTCGCAGGCGAGACTTCCTCTATGATCACTACATCCTGGCTAGAATTCGAATTCTCGTTTACTATAATCAGTTCCGGCCGGTGCTCGATGATTTCACAGTCAGAGTTCATGGGAGAACTGGTGGAGTTCTTATTTAACATATCCTTAAGTTTGTCGGTCATCGAGGTATCCTGCGTTTTCGACGGCCTAACTTGGGTGATACTGATCTCCTGACTGATCACGTTCATCTGCTGGAGACTAATCGCGCTAGACTTTGGATCGAACATGAATTGTTTCTGGTTTCTCGACGTAACTGGCTGAATGGTGACTTCGGGCAAAATCTGAGTCAATTGTGTTTCCAATTTCGACTTCTTCGGCTCTATCGGGGACACAGTGATGTCCTTGCGTTTAGGGGATATTTCGATTGTACTGTCCGACTTCTTCCCTTGCATCTGAACCGGTTCGATCGTCAGTTCTGAACGGTTGCCTTGCAGGATCGTTGAGTGTCCAGTTTTGAGGAACTTCAACGCAGAGTCCTTGTGAGTCTGCACCTGCTCCTTGTACCTCTGACCGAAACTATGCTGGTCTGCGTGTTCCTTGGGCCTGTAACTAGCTTCTCCATGATTATCACAGGCGACAATGGTCGGATGTCCAGTCTTTGATAGCTTGATCTTCATTTCTAGTGGCGATTCGGTCTCCCGGCGCCTCGGCTGCCTTTCCTTTTTCTCTGGGTCCACTATAGAAGCGTCGCCTGTCTTCAAGAGCTTGATCTTCATACCCAAAGCAGTGTCAGCGACCTTCGGGTGTTCTGCGTCAGAAGAACGCGACGTCTTGCTCACATCCTCCACATTTGACACCTCTGGCTGTATAATAGAAGCATCGCCGGTTTTGGATAACTTGATTTTCATCCCAATAGGAGATTCTGTTCTCTTAGGAGTCTCTGGAACAAGTTTACTGCTTTCTTCTGGTTGTTCCTGTCTTTCCGAGGGAACTATTGACGGATCGCCAAACTTGGAGAGCTTAATCTTCATCCCGATCGGAGATTCAACTTTCTGTAGAGATTCTTGACAGACCTCGGGCTCGCCGGAACATTCCGATGCTATTACCGACGTGTCTCCAGACTTGATCACTTTAATCTTCATGCCCGAGGAGTCCGATACCTTCACAGCATCTTGCGGTGCATCCTGCTGTTTGATGTCCTTGCTTTCATCAGACACTTCTGAGTGAACGATGGAAGCGTCTCCGGTCTTAGACAATTTGATCTTCATTCCAAGAGGCGATTCTGTTCGTTTAGGAGCATCTGGAATTTCTAATTTCTGACTCGTATCCTCAGGAGCCTCCATTGAAATTATGGATGCGCCACCCTTTGTCTTGGCTAGCTTAATCTTCATTCCAATTGGAGAATCAGTTCTCTTAGGCGCTTCGGGTGAAGATTCCTGCTTATCCTTCAACTTGCTGTCCCTCCCTTCTTCTGGCACATCGGGAGAGACAATAGAAGCATCACCAGTTCTCGACAATTTTATTTTCATCCCGATAGGCGAATCTGTCCGTTTAGGAGAATCGTAAGCCTCTTTTGGTCTCGCCTGTGGTTCTCTGTGGTCTTCCGGAGCATCTTGTCTCTCGGTTGGTATTATTGAAGCATCTCCACTTTTCGAAAGCTTGATCTTCATTCCGATCGGAGACTCCGTCCTCTTAGGACTTCTTTGGACCATATCCAACTTGTCCTTGTGCTTCATCTGTATGTCCTTCAAGTCCTGTTGCACTATGGAAGCATCGCCACTTTTGGACAACTTAATCTTCATCCCAATCGGTGATTCGGTCCTCTTGGCCTCTTCGAATTTATGTTTCCCTTCCTTGGAATCATCGCTAGGCTCATGTTTGTCCGACGAGACTATAGAAGCATCACCAGATTTTGATAATTTAATCTTCATGCCGATGGGCGACAAGGATAATGACCCTTCCGAATACCATTGCCCAACTTCTTCGATGTTCTCGTTGGATATTATAGAAGGATGACCACCTTTCGATAGTTTCAGCTTTATCTTTCCCAATTTCTGACCTGGGCTGTCCTCAGGATTCGGCGAATTGGCCGCAGATCTGATCTTCGGGCTTTTCGGTGACCTGGGTTCCGCGCAGTCAGTAATAGCGGATTTGGCGATCTTTAGTATAATTCTCGGAGATCCAACATTCTCGAAGTCATGTTTCTCAGAGTCCTTGCGTGGGGTTTCCACAAGCTTCGGCTCCGTTTTCTCGGACAACTTTGGCGACTCCAGCATCTTCTGAAAAGCAATCAATTTAGCATCCTTTTGAATCAAGAGACTATCCTTCGAAGATGTAGGAGAGACAGCAACTTTTGCTACGTCTGCGGTGGGTATTTCTATTTTTGGCGGTTCCTTCAGTCGTTCCTCCAGGATTGATACTTTCGGGATCGTCTCGGACGTTTTCAGAGGCAAGGAGTGCAATGCTGCAGGCATCTTCTTCTCCGTAGGCGCTGCTGTTTGTACCACTATAGTCTCCAACGAAACTGAATCATACTTAATCTCTGTCTCGGATAACTTAATCTCTTCCGTTACCAGTTTCTCCTCGTTCGACTCAAACTGTCCCCGCGAAGCATCGAGTTTCACCTGCTCTGCTAGCTTTTTTTCGCTCTCCAATTTTGCTGCTTCCGAAATGATCTCAGCCTCAGAGATAGAAATTGAATCCGTTGCGATGCTCTGGAGTTCCTCCACCAGCTCTGTGTCCTCGCACATGTCCTCATCAGGAACGAAAATAGCTGCCGCGTCTGTCTGCTTGGAAATATCCTCTACAACGCTCTCCACCATTTTGGGGGAAAGCGTTAACGGAGAATCGATGGCTTGTTCCTCAGATTCCTGGAGGAATTTAACTGCTGATTCAAGCTCAGATATCTCAGAACTGGGCTGCGAGGTTTCCAGGCTTTGCGCATTGTTCAATGTTTCAGAGTTATCGTCGTTTGCCAGCAACATGTCCGAAGTTAAATCCAGTTTAGTTTCTTCTAATTCGTCTGCAGCATCCAGCGGGGCCTCTTCGAAGTCCATGTCTAATTCATTCTCCGGCAAATCCGAGCCTGCTTCCAATTCTTTTTGCAGACTCTGGACATTTTCTGGATCCACGGATTCAGAAATTGTGCTCTCCTTTACCTTCAATAGACTGTCCGTTTCCGAGTCTTCAGGCTTGTCAACTTCCATTAAATCAGTGTTCCCTGTATTTTCTTGTAACGCCACAGTGTCCTCCGTTAAACTGTTAATCACATCCGTTATATAAGGTGAGGTTTGTTGCATGTCGGAAGCCTGATTAGATTGTTGTAATAATAGGCTCATGTTCACATCCTTCGATAGCGTTTCCTGTTCCTCGAATGGTTTTTCCGGTTTTATTGTTTTTAACGCAGAATCCTCACCCTCGTGTATTAGATCCAAGCCCAGCAAACCTTCCAGAGAATCTATATTCTGCGTAGACATCGAATCCTCCATTTCTTTGTTCATCATGTTCTCGGAGCTCTCTGGCAATTTTTCTGCCAGCTCTTCGATCGCGGTGCTGATCAGCGGCAAGGATACAGATTCTTCCAGAGCTGTTACCATTTCATTCGACGCATCCGCTTCTGTAGTTAAAATATTTTTAAAGTCAGTTGCGCTTCTGACATCGTCTAATATGCTCGTAACAATATCCTCTGTGTTATCGTTGTGCTCTTCAGAGAATATTTCTTCCACAGTGCTAGCAGTTTCTAATATTCCTTTAAAATTATTTTCAGTAGCATCGCTCTTAGAGTCATTACTGTCTGTCTGTTCTCTTTGCTGTAATTCCACGTCTCTATTCAGCACTGAATCTTCAGTGTCGTTCAAGTTCATGTTATTTCCTGCATCTTTATCTAAGCCATCTTGTTTTTCTATTCTCATTATTTCTTCCTCTGCGGTCACATCATTCTTTTCTAAACTTGACGAGACTTGTTCCTTTTCTTTGTCATCCTTTAGCACGATGTTTTCCTCTACCTTTTGCTCAAAGTTGTCTTGAGACACTTCTGGTTGGGATTCAACGACCATATCGTTTATATGTAAATCCATTTCTTCCCCTGTATCTTCGCCTCCTACATTTTCTCCGGGTAATAGGGGTTCTTTACATTCCGATGGCAGCAACAATAATTCCTCTAAACCAGGTGCTCCATCTTTGTTTTTCACAGTATCTTCAGTTTCGTTATTGTCTACATTTGCGTCAGACTCTACCAATGTTTTTACCTGCCCCGGCTTAAACTCTTCCAGACTTTCTACCCGAACTTTGTCATTGTATTCCGGCGCGACCAATTCAGTTGTTTCGCATTCCATTTTCTCTTCCTCCTGTAAAGAAACTTTGCAAGAAGATTTTTCTTCACCGTTGATTAATATATTTTCATTTTCCGTCGAAACTTTAACATCCTCCAATTCCGCACACATTTCGGAAACATTAATTTCATTTCTCTGAACTGTCTCTTCTGAAATTTCATTTTCGATCTTGCTCCGAGCTTCTGTTAGTTCCTGATTTTCTACTTCTGGAATACATTCCTTAATTGGCAATGATTCTGTATCAGTGGCTTCTACTTTGCAACTATCTACCTGTAAAGAATCAACTTTCATCTCAGAACTATCTTCCATAGCATCAGTGTCCATAGAAATTTTAATAACTGAAATTGCCTCTAGCTCTAGTGGTAGAGCTTCAGGTTTTTCATTTACTTTCATCATTGTTGGTACTTCAATCGCAGAAGTTGCATCAGACTTTTCAATTATTTTTACTTCGTCTTTCAATTCTTCCTCTGCAACTGGTAATTCCTCTGCTTCATTGGATTCAACAGTCGAAGGTTCCTTCATTTCAATTTCTGATAATAGCGGATCCAGATTGCTACCAGCTTCAGTTTGTAGATTTGTATTAATTTCTAAACTTTTAACATTCGCAGCATTGTTAATGATATTTGTAGTTTCTATAGTCAACTCTGTAGTAGCTGGTGACTCCGATTCAGACGAGGGTAGTTCACCAAGCTTCTCTGCATCCTGTTGCATTTCTTTTGCAGTTTCCAATTGCTTAGTATCAGTATCTCCTGTAGTTTGTTTAGTTTCTTCTGTGGTTTCTGATTGTTCGGTATCTATTTCTTCTGTAGTTTCTGATCGCTCATTATCTATTTCTGTTAGAGTTTCCGACTGCTTAGTATCCATTTCTTCTGTAGTTTCTGATCGCTCATTATCTATTTCTGTTGGAACTTCCGACTGCTTAGTATCCATTTCTTCTGTAGTTTTTGATTGCTTAATATCCATTTCTTCTAGAACTTCTGACTGCTTAGTATCCTTTTCTTCTGAAACTTCTGATTGCTTAGTATCTATTTCTTCCAACAATTCTGGCTGTTCAGTATCCATTTCTTCTACTGATTCTGATCGCTTAGTTTCTTCTACTGGTTCGGATTGCTTGGTATCCATTACTTCTGCAAATGCTAGTTTCCTTGTATTCATTTCTTCTGAAAATTCTGATTGTTCAGGATCCACTTTTTCGGCATTTTCGGAGCCCTTAGTATCCACTTGTTTTACAGCTTCTAATTGCTTGGTTTCTATTTCTTTTGCAGTTTCTGGTTGCTTACTGGCCATATTTTCTACAGTTTCTAATTGCTCAGTGTTCATTTCTTCCACAGACTCGGATTCTTTAGTATCCATTACTTTTGCAAATTTTGACTGTTCAGTATCCGTTTCTCTTGCAGTTTCGGAGCGTTTAGTGTCCTCTGTTTCTGCAGTTTCAAACTGCACAATCTCTGCGCTATCCATTTTTTCTACAGCTTCAGATTGTTCAAAATCCATTTCTACCAGAGTTTCTGACTTCGCAGTATCCATTTCTTCTGTAGCTTCTGATTGCATAGTATCTATTTTTTCTGTAGTTTCTGTCCGCTTAGTATCCACTTCTTCTGGAGCTTTTGACTGCTTAGTATCTACTTTTTCTACAATTTCTGACTGCCTGGTATCTGCTTCTTCTGTATTTTCGGATTGCTTGGTATCCACTTCTTTCGCAGTTTCTGACTGCATTGTATCAATTTGTTCCTCTGATCGCTTAGTGTCCATCTCTTTTGCATTTTCTTCTGTAGTTTCTAACTGCTTAGTATCTATTTCTTCTGCGGTTTTGAACTGCTTCATGTCCATTTCTTTCGCAGTTTCCAATTTTTCAGTGTTTATTTCTTCCATAACTTCTAATTTATCTGTATCTACGTCCTCTGCAGCCTCCAATTTTTCATTAGTCGTTTCTTCTTTATTTTCCAATTTTTCTACGTCCATTCCTCCTTCTCCTTCTGGCGCTTGTACATCAGTCTCGCTTTCTTTTTCTTCCACATTATCTTTACTATGCAGAGCGTCAGAAGAATCTACTATGTTTTCCGATTCAATTTGCGCAGATTCTACTTTTTCAGTGAACCCAATGTTCGAAGTATTCGTGTCACCTTTGTCTTCTTGACTTGCTTCCTTTTTATTTACTCTACATTCTTCGATTTCATGCTCTTCTTCTTCGTCTACATCTATCGGTTCTTCGCTTTTTGGGTTTTCTTTTAATACTTCTGCTTCGGGTTCTTCCACCATTGAAGTACTTGGATCATGCTCAGATTGTGCACTCTCTTCTACTTCCATTTTAGCATATTCCTCTGTGATTTTTTCTTTTGTTTCTGCATTACTCTCCTTCCTTTCTTCTGATACTTGCTCTTCCATCTTATCCATTTCTACAGCGTCTACTGTTACATCTTCAGTCTTACTTTCTGAAACAACATTTTTAGGATTATCTACCGAAGCTTCCATATGAATTTCTATCTTTTCTGAAATATTAGACTCTTTCTCTGCGTGGGTACAATTAGGTGCATCCACATCTGCAGCATTGTTATTTATACTTTCAACAGGAGCATCTTTGTTTGTACATATCTCGTTTAAAATTTTACTAGATATTTCAGCAACATTGTTCGCTGCATCTTGGGGTTCGCTTGTTTCCTTCTGCTCTTCGTCGGACATTAAAATATTCTTACTAACATCATCCAGTTTCGTATCCTGGGAATCGTCGGAACTGTAAGCCTCGCCGATAAGTTGTAGACTGCCGCAAATACTGCTCTCTTTTTGTACAGTTCTATTTACATTCTGCTTGCTAGGTATAGTCTGTAAAGTACATTTATGTTTAAATCGATCGGTATTCTCAACATCTTTAGAACTAACAGCAACTACAGAGTCTATAGATACATTATGTTCAAGATTGTCTTTAACATTGTTACTTTCTTGTCGATTCTCTAATTCCATATCCTTTGCAATGGTACTTTCACCTTTCACCGGTCCAACAACTTTGTTGCTGTCTAACATTGATTTCGTAGCATCGCTGCCTTCGCGCGTGCCCTTCTGCTCCGCACCAGGCTTGGTTTCAGCTGCGTTCTGTCCTCCGTCGGTCTTGGAATCTGTGATAATCTGAGATAGAGCAGCTATTTCGCTTTCTAACGTAGAATCGCTGACCGTTTCCGACTGTACGCCGATGATATCATGGATATCCATGATGCTTAGTGTTTCGGTGTCGTAGGTTTCACAGTCGCTGTCAATACAGTAGGGAGCATATCGGTCGGGCGAATCGTCCTTAGCTTCTGTTTTTCCTTCCTGTGTCTTATCTTTGGAGCCAAACAGGCCCATCTTAGCACTCTCGGACATTGTATTGATATTTCGCGTAGGTTACATCAAACCTATGGTCGCGGTTTCGCTTTTTCTTTGGTGTTTCTACAAGGGCATCAAATCCAATCACACAAACACCAAACCTATTACTCTCGAGCACTTGAACCGTGTACCTCCTCCGCTGCCATTCTATCATTGTCTCCTACAGTCTGTAGTGTACCCAAGTTCCCATATCGTAGTGTTCAACCTTCATTTGTTTTCACTTGAACTCGCATACATAACCAAAAGTTCCCTTGGAATCGCGGCCTTGTATCGATCTTTACGAAGCCAGCCCGCAAATATCGCCTCATGGAAGCTCTCGCCTCGCAACAAATGTTGTTCGTGTTCAGCCTAACCTACAGCCTCGCTGATCTCCAATTGTTTTCAAAATACATTTTGTCAGAATCGTCATTTCCCAAAACGACGCTCAGGCATCCAATACCCAGACATGCCAGATATCTCTTGCTTTGCTTCTCTTTCCACACTTTCCACCCACGCATGTATACATGTATACTCTTTATGGAAACGTGTGTGTATTAGAATTACCAGATTGTCCCCACTCTATCTTTATCTTCCCCTTCTACGACGCTATTCCCCCACGCTTCCACCAATCACGTGACGCATCTCATCTCTGTCTATCTCTGTCGTACATGCACGACCATGCACGACGCACGAGTTACAACCAGTGTGGCCAGACGAGTCCGACCTTGAAACTCGTAAGGGGAATACAGTACCCCTTCTCTGATGCCCAGCAATATGCGCAAGCGCGACGGGGATCGAGTAGGGCGCATGGGAGACACGTTGCGCAAGCGCGATGGGGATCAAGTGGGGCGAATGACGACGCGTGGCGCTTGCGCGATGGGGACGCAACAATGACAGATGACATATTACAAGTTTTAGGTTATTGCCGCGTATCGAACCTATTACCTACTTAATGAAATGAATCATATGAATCGTTCTAGATATTATCAACATTCTTTATTATAAATAAAATGAATTGTAATATGTGGGAGTTTCAGTTGTGAAATGAAGTATGCTTATTATGTATAATATGTATGTTAAAAAAAATGTTGAAATCTGTACTATTGAGTTACATTCCAGTAAAATCATAAATGTCCTAAAAATAAATCATAATCTATTTTAACACAGGAATGGACATAGCAAGTTTTAAAACTACCTTTTTCAATGCATATCTTAAAATGTTTAGTATTGGGGAGATGACACAAATTGTAGAACTAAAAATATTGTGTGTGTGTGTGTGTATGAATATAATAAATATATTATACATAATACAATAATACACAATAAAATTGTAGGACAATATAGCCTATCAGCTAGATATATAACCTAAAACTTCTAATATGTCATCTGTCATTGTTGCGTCCCCATCGCGCAAGCGCCACGCGTCGTCATTCGCCCCACTTGATCCCCGTCGCGCTTGCGCAACGTGTCTCCCATGCGCCCTACTCGATCCCCGTCGCGCTTGCGCATATTGCTGGGCATCAGAGAAGGGGTACTGTATTCCCCTTACGAGTTTCAAGGTCGGACTCGTCTGGCCACACTGGTTACAACGTCACCAAACGTCACTGAACGTCACGTAACGTATGAAATAAGAGTACTCCATAGGTAAGACTCCATGTACTCTTACTTCATGACGTAACCTTAGACTTAGACCACGGTGCAGCACCGTGCCTTATATAGACCATATATACATATATACCCAGGGACTATATATTAGACCCAGCTTCAGATAACATGCCTTGTTCCAAGATTACATCGTCTACCAGATTACCAGATGACTGCAGATTGCAGTGGATTGTAGATTGTAGATTGCTGCAGATGACTGAGATGGGAGATGACTGGAGATGACGGATGTGGGCAAAGTGCTATATACAGTCTGTTGAGTGTTAGTGTCACGGACGTGGTAATATATATTTTATTACTCATTCATTTTTACCTTACCCTTATTATTTTAATGTAGATGTTGATAATATGAAATCTGTATTTATTTCCTCACAAAGAGCAAAGAGTAGGGATACAGCAAGAGACGATACTCCTGGCGGCACCTTTGATGTCGGTCCATGTCGGTTGATGTCGGTTGCTTGACTGTTGTATAGGCACGCGGGAAATTTAAATCAACTTCGCGGCAATATATATAATAATTACACGTCTATTTATTTGAATTTTACAAGATTGAAAAGTTAAAAAAAAGAAATATAATAAAATGATAACTGTAGAAAATATATTTTCATTTTATATTTCAATATTTTTTACTATTTTCAGATTGCCAAATAATGCCTAATTATACATTTTTAAATGTTTTTCTGACAGGTAAAATGTTAATTTATCTTCTATAGCAGCTGATGCTCGTAACCAGTAATTGATTAATCAATTCGAGCCATTCGCGTGTACAAATTTTATTTACATACAGCATTGGGACAATACTTTTCAACAATAATAAATATCTAAACGTTATCTTTCAATGAAAAATCATTTGATTGGTCGTGCAATATTCTTCGCATTTCTCTTCACGGTTTTAATTAATACTTGCAAATCTGTGTTAGGCTTCGTCTTCTGCTGTTTGCTTTCGCTTTCCTGTAAGATTAAGAAAAACTTGCAATTAGATAAGCATAAATACATAGCGTTGTGTGAAATTTCTACTTACATCTATGGGATCGTTATCTGCTCTCCTTTTCAGTTTCTCTTTAATTAACGCCTCGGTACCCTTGGTTTTCCTGTAATGCGGATCCGCTGGGTCGATATTATAATAATGCGATGTAAACAGTGCATTGAACCTCGGATCCTGTACGTTTACTTCGAAATTATCTTCTTGCATCGGCTGCCCGTTTCTCTTTTTAGTAAGCCGTTTTTGTTTCGATTTTGTCATCGTGGCAAGTTCTTCGATCTTCTTCATATTGAAATGCCGTTTATCGTCATTCCCATCTTCGTCCATTAGAAGAAGTTCCAATTCGGCTTTACGTTTCTCTTCGTTGTCATCGTCTTCGAACACATCATCATTTTTCATTGCCTTTTTCTTTCCACGAAACTGTTTATTCGTAATTTCTTCATCACTTTCACTAGCATCCAAATCAGACTCTTCAGAATTCGTGGATGCATCTTTATTTGTATCTTTGCGTTTCTTTCGCTCTTCTAGTTTAGTTTTCTTTTTCGCTTTACGTTTCTCCAAGTATTGCTCAAATGGTGTCAGATTTTCATCCTTCTTCATCTTCTCCTGTACCAACTTTTCAGCCCTTTTCTTCGTTCCTAGACCCCAGGAAAATTCTAATTCAACCTCTTTCTTTTGCTTTTCTTCCTCCTTCTCTTCGATCTCTTTTAATAGAGCTTTATATTTTTCAACTGAATCAGCATTTGTTTCCAGATCGGAGTCCTCTTTAGCTTCTTGTGATTCTGCTTTCTTTTCTGCATCTTCTGGAATGAAGAAGAAATGTAATTCAAAAGTATTATAAATGTAAAACTACGTCCACATTGAAGCAATATTCTTTTTTTTGTGGACTTATAGCTTGAAATAAGAGAAGGACGTAGAAGTAATACCTGCTTCGTCGTCGCTCGAGTCGGTAGCTAAATAAGCATGCAAATCTCTCTCATTAATGTCGTCCAATTTTCCAGAATTCAGTTTCTGTGCAATCTCCATCCTTTCCGGATTTGTCTCGTCCCATGTCAGCTGCACGTTAACTTGCTGCAGAGCTGTAGTAGTAAACTGTCTCGGTTGATATTTGGAAAGCTCTGGCACCTCATCGCAAACCTCTTTAGGAGTCTTAAAGCAGGCATCTAAGGTCATATACAATGAATACATTTAACATACTTTCAGACTAAACAATGTACCTGATCAAACTCTGTGTCATCCGGTATAAATCTCAGGTCCAACTTCGTTGCAGTAGATTCATATTCCGTTCCGTCGCACTCTGTGTAAATTTTATTCGCTGTTTCAGCGGAATCAAAGACAACAACAGCATAGTAATACTTTAATCTATTTAACTGATATTGCCTCAATTTTTCCATTTGGTACGTTGACCCCTCTTCATCCTAAAATGTTGCTAAATCGTGAGTACTTTTTGTATAAATTCTATTCAGATTTTCTCCTAACTTCAATAAATAAGTCATACTTCGTTTTCATTATCTAAGTCTTCTTTGTTGCTCATTTCTATCAATTCTTTAGGACCAGTGATTTCTTCTTCTTTCATGCGTTGCAAGCCAAACTCTGATGGATAAATCTGAAATTATTTTGCTATAAAAACTGATAGATATCAGAGGTGTGCGAGAACCCGAAAATCGAAACTTCTTGCACTTTGTAGTATTTGAAACTTTAGACAGTAACAGGGTTCTCACACACTTCTAATAGATATACTTTACTTTCTCATTTCTTAAATGTTTGTTACACTTACCGTAACTGAACGAATGATACCACCGCTTGGTAAAAATGAGTTAAACAAAACTATTAAATCTACAGCACGTATTCTATCCCAATCCATATTGCACACTGCCAATCTATGTGTGATTTCATCTGTTGTATCAGCTTCCTTATCTAATTCACCCCAGTTATGGTCAATTTCTTCTTCATCTAAGTGAAATATACAGTATTAGCTTTCAAATAGAACCATTCATTTAGTTAATATTACCTGAAACCTCCTCGTTATCGTCGTCATCATCTGAAGAACTGTCTGTCATTAAAACTCCTTCACCCCTAGCATAATTTACACTTAAATCTCTTAATTTTTCTTTAATTTTGTCTGGGAGTTTGTTAGACTCATTTCCCCTTTTAGGATACAATTGTTTCTTACTCTCCTTCAGATCTGTTTGTAATGTATCCGCATACGACGCACTGACTGCATCAGATTCTGATTCGGATTCGTTCTCAGACTCTGTATGTTCTTCAGAATCTTCTGTATGTTCTTGTGGTTTAATCCTAAGCAATTCCCCGTTGCTTGAAAAATCATTATCCGACGAATCGCTATGTTCATCCTCATCTTTATCATCCAAATTATTCTTTACATAATCCAGATCTTTCGACTTGTTCAGATTTTTCTTTTTCTTAGATTTCTCTTGCTTCGTTTTCTGTTTACTTTTCGGAGCAACAGTTTTCTTTTTCAATTCCTTTTCTTCTTCTTTATCTTCAACAACATCCTCTTCCTCCTCTTCTTCGTTGCTGGATAAGTCATAATACTTTTTCAGATTCTCCGATGATGTTTGACTTAAAGGTCTGCCTCTTTTGTCGACAGTATACTGAACCTTGAACCGTTTGTCTTTAAACATACCTTGGAATCTTTTATCTATTTTCACTTTGCGCTCTGCCTTCGGGATCCTTTTAAATTTCGGATCCTTCGCAATGTGTGCGAACCGTGCATCGCTTGCTAGTGCATCCATACTAAAAATATGTAAATAAACGTGTAAATATATTACAGTATTTTTCAATTGTGTACAGGTTTTGCAAATCAATTTTAACCTTTCATAAATAAGGTATTTTTAAATAAGTTTTTGTTAAAAAAATCAAATCAAATATAAATTAATTGTTGAGAAATTAAAAATTTTATTTATTGCAAAAATGTACATCAAAGACCTATTTAAAAGTAATTAATAGACTGTGGATCTTTATGCAAAATAAAAATGTTTTGCATTGATTGTGAGAAGCAGGAATAACATCAATGTTTTAAATCTTTAACTGTTTTATATTTCGCCCAACCAATGTCTCTTGCTAGAATGACTATGTAAAATATTTATTACTTACATGATGTATTTATTTGTAAATAAGTAGATGCAATAAATCCAGCAGATTTAACAATAACAATATACGAAGCAGTACACGTCTATGTAGTCCATGTGCATCAATGTGCATCCATGTGCTTACGGCTTAGAGCCACTTAGAGACTTAGAGCCAGTGATGCCAGAATCGTGGGACGTGGTATTTTTCCCCTTCGCTCGCTCAGCCGACTCGGCCCCCCACTCTGACGTACCATCGGCTCCTTACGTTGCTTCTACTGCGCACGCGCTACACACAAGCGAACCAATACGAATAGGCAGCTCACACGGACAGACTAGAGGTACGCTTGTGTGTAGCGCGTGCGCAGTAGAAGCAACGTAAGGAGCCGATGGTACGTCAGAGTGGGGGGCCGAGTCGGCTGAGCGAGCGAAGGGGAAAAATACCACGTCCCACGATTCTGGCATCACTGCTTAGAGCTGCTTACAGCTCACGAGCTCACATGGCTCACATACAGCTACAGCTTACAGCTTATCATCGTTTTTACTCGGAAGATAAAAACAGATAAGAATTGGATTTAAATAATAGCGTCATCTGGCGTTGGATTGCCACTACTTTTGGATTAGACTAATAACGCCATCTTTGTGCAGTTCACTATTAACCACGAAAAGTGCGATCATGTCGGTGAATCGGTGGCGTCGGTGCATCAGTTTGTGCATACAAATATATCTTCGACAGCGTCTTCCTAAGTTAATTGCGAGTATTGACATTTCGTAGTAAGTAACTGTCGCGTGGTGAATGTCGTATTATCAGAGAAACGTAAAAAATATCGTTACGTGAAATAGAATTCTGTGATTATACGAACAGCGCGCTCGAAAGTAGTACACAATGCTAACATTACGTGGAACAATATTTGTGACAATGAAATTTTGAAGTTTATTTTCTATGTAGATTTATGTACGATACCGCACGATTTTACAACATAGGTAAGTACACAACACATTTTTTATTTTGTATTAATGATTTTGTATTAACTAGAAACGTTTCAGGCATTTTTAGTCTCACCGACTCGTCGTGTATATCAGTTGTACTGTTTACAACTAAACATGTCAACTCTGGAAGATAAGATTCTTGGAGAGAAGTTGCAGTACTATTGCAGTTCGAGCGAAGATGAAGGAAACGATTCGGCAGACTCCGACAAAGAGTCGGACAGTGACAAATATCAGGGAGCAATCACAGAATCCTTAGAGCCATCGTTTTCAGAATGGGACGGGACTTCTAGTAACACAGGACCAAAGGGTGTCATAAAAGTGAGCCGTTACATCTAATTCGCTTTGTTAGTTAAGGGGGTAGACTCGTTTCTTGTTTCTTGATAATGCAACGATGGCGAAGATATGTAATTTGCTTTGATAAGTACACAATTTGCATTATTGGGAAGCATAAAGCTGCATATACAGCTATTTTCATAAAGCTGCGACAGCTACATGCTGCCGAATAATGCAAATTATTTACTAATGCAGTACACTATTTTAATCGACTGCAATGTGTTTAAAGGATTGGCAACGCTACAAACAATTAGAAGCTGAAAAGAGAGGAGAACAAGAAAAGGAAAGACTACAATTAATCAAAAAATTGAGTATAACTTGTCGCAGTTCTTTGGACGAAGAAAAGGAAAAAATTATGCAAACCGATCCTGATCTTGCCGAGCTGCTGACGGATGAATTTCTCTTGGAGTATCAGAGACATAGAATGAAGGAAATGATGGCGCAAGCAGAAAAGCTTCGTTTTGGCAGAGTGATTAATCTGGAAACGGCAGATCATTTTTTCGAAGCAATCGACAATGAAAATAAATCTGTAACAGTCGTTGTGCATGTTTACGAAAATAACGTGCCTGGCTGCGAAGCAATGAACGGATGTTTAATATCCGTCGCGGAAGACTATCCTTTTGTAAAATTTTGTAAAATCTTAGGTTTGTGGATCCTGTTTATGTTGCATAAGTTGATTGTTGTCTACGAATGTTCTGTATAAACTTATTAATACAATGAACTATGTTACAGGATCTGTGGCTGGTCTCAGTAGACATTTTCAAAGAGAAGGGGTTCCAGCTTTGTTAGTTTACAAAGCTGGTCAAATAATAGGGAATTTCGTTCACGTGACGGACTACTTAGGAGTAGATTTCTATTCGTCTGACGTCGAAGCCTTTCTGATAGAACACGGCATGCTGACTGACAAAAATTGTGTACCTGCCATTATCTCGCGAAACGAGGATACGTTATCGGACAGTGAATAAAAAATGCTGGACAAACGTTTTTTAATCATTTTTAAGACTATCATCTTCCTAGCACATCTTGTGTATTAGTTCATTATACGAATTAATAATAATCTCATTCATCTTATTAATTCTATTCAACAGCATTCGATAACAGTAATAAATAGACTGTGAACCTTCATGCATTTATGACAAAAATGGGTATTTGTAATTTAAAAAGCAATGGACATTTTAAAAATATTTAAGAAGGATAAGAAGAATACAATTTTTATTTGGCTCTTGTGTCCTGCAATCAATGCAAACATTTTTTATTTTGCATAAAGATCCGCAGTCTAGTAATAAATAATAATGTACTTTTTACAATAATATCATTTTGTTCCTAAAGAGAAATTAATTTATATAATCGAACAAACTATCGAAGGAATATGTACATATTTATATCTGACTTGGTAAAAAAATATATAAATCTATGGAAAAATATTTGAAAAAATTCATCTACTTTTTATCGATTGTAATTAGCTTATAATTTTTCTAAAATCTGTTTCTTCTTCTGAATAGATTTACTAAATTCTAAGTATGTTTTCAAGATGCTACTGTACTCTGCGCTTTGTAAATTGTCGTACTGTTTCTTCAGATTCTCTTTTTGTTTGATCTCGTTCATTGTTGCGGACAATTTTTCATCTAGAATCGAATTCAGTGTTTTGTAAGCTGTAACGGTGATTGGAGTTTCCTTGAACATTCTCATAATGCAGGACAATTTTGTAATTTTCGCTTGGACTTCTGCAACTTCGGCTTGCATCAACATGTACTCTGCTTTCTCTAGATAAATTCGATTGAGTTTTATGTATTTAAGATTACTCCAGCTGTCCATTAAAGTCTTGCATCTAGCAATATCAGCTTTGTACTGTTCGCACAACTCTTCAATCTTATCTTTCCATTGATACATTTCCACTTCGTAAGGTTGGAACAATTTTCTACGTGTATTACTATCGTTCGACTTCATTACTTCTTTCATATTTCCTCCCAATTCTTCGTAGCTGAAATGTTCTTAAGATTAGCATAAATTTAGATAGTACTAAGTCTAAAAAATTACAAATTTATCAAACCTTAGTACAAAGTCGTGTGTTTTCTCACGAAGTAATGCTTCTATGTAACATTTCACATCTAATTTTTCTTCGTATGTGAGATCATATTTCGGTAAGTCAGTAATTCCTAATAATGTCATCTTCTCTTGTATCTTAATAGATGCGGATGGCAAGTGCATATATTTATCATTCTCATGCATCAAAAGTAATCCTCTCAATTTCTTAACAACGCCTTCGGACAATATTTTCTTTTCGTTCATGGTTGCTTCTTTTATACATTCTAAAATGATTTTACCCTTTATATGATTTAATATGCTTTCCTCGAGCAAAGCCAAACGTTTTATAGCCTTCTGAAGATGATTAGATCCTTGATTCTGAAGTATACATTGGGTATTCCTGCTTGTATTTTGCGTTATATTATGATATTCTGATAAATTTTGTAACGAATCTATTCTACCCATTATTCGGCTACAATTCACACGGGATATCCGTGATATACTATGCAGATCTGAAATTCGACAAATTACACGATTAATAATATCGAGATATATCTACGATAGTTTCAATTGTCAACTGTTCATTATCCAATAATTTCATACCAGATATTTGACTCAAATCGCTGAAACTCATGTTGCTCATTCAAAATGCACACAATTTAGGACTATAAAAGTAAAGATTCATCGAGTTTTATTATGTACAATTGTACCGTGACACTCGTGACGTGACAGAAACCATTCGAATGATTCGAATTCAAAACGGTTATAAATGTCAGCACTCAGCGTTGTCAACCAAAGAAAAGGTAACCACACACAGAAATTCCCTATAGTACAAATTCGTTGAAATTCGTTCAAAACTGGTGAAAACTGGTCGGCTTCAAAACTGGTTCAAAACTGTTCAAAACCGGAGTGGAGGAAAGGCGAGGAAAGGTGATGAAAGGTGAGGATGGGTGAGCATCAGTGAGCATCAGTAAGCATGAGGAAAAATGAGGAAAGGATGGGAACAGATGGGAAAAGAAAAATGAAAAATGGTGCAAACTTGTTGCATAAATGAAGATTTCTTACAAACGTGTTTTGTTTATAACTGTTCATAACACCATGTAAACAAATTACGCTATGAACTGATGTACTATTTGATCTTCCTAATATTTGCTTGTAATTTTTTTTTAAAAAAATGATTTAGATTTGGAAGCAGTGATTTTTTCGATTTTTGTCCACTGGTTCTGACAATGTGCGTCGGCGCAAAAAGGATGCACATGCGGATTTCAGTGATCACAGTCTGTGACCATCTGTGACTGTGATCAGTTGATTAGTTGATCAGTTGATCGTTGATGATCGTTGATCAGTCGATAGTCGATCAGTCGATCAGTCGATCATCAGTGGTCAGTGGCGATAGTGGCCGGTGTTCCGATTGAAGCCACAATTTTTCGCGCAAGCGCGGCAATTTGAGCCTCAATAACGTAACCTTTTCGATGAAATCGGGTAGCTTGAGCACCCCGTAGACTTTTAAAAATTTAATGTGTACATATGAAATATTGAAATTTAACATAATTGAAACTTATTCTTTATTTTGAGGATGGGATAGGGAAAGACACCGCCAATAACACCGGTACATTCCCGCTAATATAACTGCCTGAAGGCGTCAGGGCTCTGGCCGCTCTGCTGCGTCATTCAATGACGGTCATTTTAGATACGCTACTGTTTCGGACGCGCATGCGCGAAAAATTGTGGCTTCAATCGGAACACTGATAGTGGCGACAGGCGATAGTGGCGTCGTGGTAGTGTCAGCGCGTTCGTAGCGGTTGGCGGTGTTTATTGGAATTGGAATTTCGATTTTCTCAATTAGCCTGAAAAATGGCGGCCAGCATCAACGGTGTGTTCAGTGATAAATTACAAAATGCGATACTGCAAAGTAAAGTGCTGATTGTGGGCGCTGGTGGGATCGGATGCGAAATATTAAAAAATCTTGTTATGACAGGATTCACCGATATCGAGATTGTAAGCATTGAAAGCCGCTAAGACCGTAGCGTTGTTCTTAACCTATACGTTTTTCCCTCCTTTACTTGAGAATGCGTTGAAGCCGGTATTTATTTACGTTATCCTTTTTCTACTTACATTACATCACGTGTTTCTAATGTATGTTATCGAATACAACGCGATCGATATTCTTGTTCAATCTATTACAGATTAGACGCACGAATAATAAATAAACATACGTTGTTTTCAGATCGATTTAGACACGATCGACGTTAGTAACTTGAATAGACAGTTCTTGTTCCAAAAGAAACACGTGGGAAAATCAAAAGCACTCGTTGCAAAAGAAACTGCACAGACGTTCAATCCTGATGTGAAAATTGTTCATTATCACGACAGTATTACATCGTAAGTATTTTCAAACACGATTATTTCATAGTGTTAATATTTTTATAATTATTCATAATACTTCCACCAGCTCTGAATACGGAGTATCATTTTTCAAAAAGTTCAGCCTAGTTATGAATGCTCTCGACAATCGAGCAGCAAGGAATCACGTGAATCGCATGTGTTTAGCAGCGGATATACCTTTAATCGAATCCGGTACTGCCGGTTACGAGGGACAAGTAGAACTCATTAAAAAAGGATTAAGTCAGTGCTACGAGTGTACACCTAAAGCTGCACAAAAGACTTATCCTGGCTGTACAATACGTAATACACCCAGCGAACCTATCCACTGTATAGTATGGGCTAAGCACTTATTCAAGTAGGTTCCTGAATTAGTCATTTCTCTTATAAATGTACAGTTTATACAACGACACGTGTTCTCGCTACAGTAGTAGCAATAGAAAACGTTAAGTACTACGTTATAAGTAGACTGCGGATTTTTATGGATTTATGAAGAAATTGGTTGGGTGGAATATAAAACAGTAAAAGATTTAAAATATTCAAGAATATTGTATTGTTGCTTTTAATATAACAAAGTCGTTAAAGGATGAAATAAATTTTTCTGTTATTCCTTCTTCCCACAATCAATGCAAAACGTTTTTATTTTGCATAAAGAACTGCAGTCTAGTTATGAGACGCGAACGTTATAGATGAATGTAAGAGAACACTTTTGGATTTTTTGTAGTCAATTATTTGGTGAAGAAGATCCTGATCAAGATGTCTCTCCAGATACTGCTGATCCAGAAGCAGCAGGTAACATGCTTGCAACAATGCCTGCTAAAATGTTAATACGTTAATCTATACGCAGGAATTCTTTATTGCAGATACAGCGGGCGAAAGTGCTTTAAATTCAGAATCGAATGAGAAAGGAAATGTCGACAGAGTATCCACAAGAGCTTGGGCACAGTCATGCAACTACGATCCAGAGAAATTGTTCACAAAACTATTCCACGATGACATCAAATACTTGCTTAGTATGGATAATCTGTGGAAGAAGAGAAGACCTCCTACCCCGTTGAATTGGAAAGAATTACCGGATGGAGGTTTGTCGAATTGATTGTCAGAATTATCCAGTTAATTAATAAATGTAGAATTATAAATTTTTGTGCGTTACAGTGCCAGGATGTAGTAAAGAAGTAAACGAACCTGGACTGAAAGACCAACAACGTTGGAGTATTTTGAAATGTGGAAGCATATTTGCCGAAGCGGTGAAAAACTTGAGTAAATCAGCTTCCAAAGAGAATCTTGTTTGGGACAAGGATGATCAAAGTTCGATGGACTTCGTAGCAGCTTGTGCCAATATAAGAGCTCAAATTTTCGGTATACCTCAAAAAACGAGATTCGATATAAAGTGTAAGTAACAAATCCGCTCTACATTTTCATGAATTACTAAATTTCTATCGGATAATTTTTATTCCCAAGAATTGTAGAATAACAATGGAAGTATTTGCCATTCTAATATCTGTGGTTGACACTAGGGCTGTTACTTTCCTTCGAAGGTCGAAGGTTTTGAAGCTTCGAAGTTTCGAATTTCGGAGCTTCGAAAATGATACGACTCAAATATTCGAAGCTTTGAACTTTGAACTTCGAAATTTCGCTGCTAAGTTATATTTGATACTATTACAGACACTCCTATACTTCGAAAAAATACGCCACAGTTAGCAAGTTACAACTTCATACGATTCGAAGACTTTGAAGAGTCGAAGCTTCGGAAAAGTAGCAGCCCTAGTTGACACAATTTCAAAAATTCAAGTTTACGCATTAATTGAACTTCAGAGTATAGGATTTACGTGTTTACCAGAAAAAAAGTCACGAAAACAAATTTGAAAGGCTCAAAAATGTCCTATGTCAAAGAATCAAAACTTTAAACGGCAAAATCTCTAAAATTAAAGTATTGATCAACATATTCAATACCATATTTTTCATTGCTTGCTGGTTTTTAAAAATGAAACAATAAGTAACGCTAACAGTTTCTGGTTTTTCTTCTAGCAATGGCGGGGAATATAATTCCAGCAATCGCGACTACAAACGCGATAGTAGGTGGTTTAGTTGTTCTTCACGCGTTTTGTATACTGGAGGATAAATTGAAGGCATGCAGATCTGTATATCTGCGTTCGAAAATGAATCACCGCAACAGATTGCTCGTTCCGGAAAAGAATGTAAATCCGCCGAATCCGAAATGTTATGTATGCTCGAAAACACCGCAAGTCGTGTTAGCGGTTGATACGTCTAAGATGACGATCAAAGAGTTGGATGAAGTAGTATTAAAGAATAGGTTGAACATGGTCGCTCCGGATGTTTATATAGATGGAACCGGTACGATTGTGATTAGTAGCGAAGAAGGAGAGACTGAGGAGAACAATGATAAGATTTTAGAACAACTAGGAATTAAAGACGGTACTATTCTCAAAGTCGATGACTTCCATCAAAATTATTCGCTAACTGTGATCGTGGTCTATAGAGAACGACCGAGTGTAAAGGGCGATAGTCCAGATTTCCTGATCCTAGCGGATGAGAAAGATCTGAAGCCTGAAGGTGAAGACGATCTGGCAAAACCATCCACTTCGAATGGCCTAGTAAGTAAAAGTTCGTTGCACGAATGCAGTCGCTTTGAACACTTTCAAAATTTCTATAATCCACAATTCTACACAGGCTACGGACTACCAATCCGATGACAATGTCACGATTGTCGAAGCTGATGTTGTTGTATCGGAAGCCGCGAAGAAACGCAAAATTGGAATGCCGAATGTTGCTTCTCCAAAGAAACGAAAAATACAAGTCAACGATGTGGAGGACAACGATGTGTGCATAATTGAAAACGATGTGAATAACGATACCGCGAATGTTGCTACAGTATCAAAACCAAAAGCAAAACGCAAACTATCGGAAGACGATGATTGTGTAATCATGCAAGATGATATACAGCCGACTGTTACCTCGCAGTGAATGAATGGGAAACTAAACTGAACCGTTTATATTTTGAACGTAAGGCATACAAATTGCCGAGAAAATGTGAGAATCAGTATATTAATTTTTACGTAAAGTTAAATGTATGTTTACACAAAATACAATTATTCACACGAATTCCAGTAGTCGATTTGCGATTAATTTGATGAATACGATTCTCCGAAATAATAAAGGTGACGTAATTGTTAGCGGTTGTCAGTCGAAGGTACGCTTGATGAAATGCTATGAGAATGAATGTGGTATGTACGATAGCGATCTAAATATTTCGATTGTATTGTATTTCTTGTGAGTATTTATGAGAATACGTAACTTCTTTTATGCCTCTGTTATGTCATTTCATGGGTGTACCTATACATTTTTGTATAAAAAGAAAGAAATAAATACTTTTTTAGTACTGTGAACTATACCGTTAACTCGTAACTAAACCAACACATGTAACATTTCATTTAATTCTTTTTATTTGTACAATACATATATCGGCTCAAATCATAATTGTACATTTCGAAATCGACTTTGTATCTATCGTACAGTTTAAAAATCATTTCTCGTGTTAAACTCCGGAAATATTTACATGTAGTGGCAAAATTAGTATAGCCCCCTCGCGTTTCTTCCAATCTCGATAAATTTGTTTTTCGTTGGTCCAACCCTAATCTTGAAAATATGTAATTGATTTGTGCGTTTGTATAATCCTCCAACTTCAAAATGTAATTGTATCGTATGTTACAAACGCTACAATGTGTATGATAGCTGTCCCAGTGAACATCATCTTGTTCTGAACTTTGAAGAAGCCACCGCACAAATTCATTAAACGTTGGTATCAGTTTTAGTCTGAGCAAAACAAAAAAGGAACATGTTCAAACACAATGTTATAGCGGTGATAAGATTTTGTTACGTAAAATAGTACCTTTTGTCGTGCGTAAATACATTTTTCAGAAAATTACCAGTTGATATATTCGAACGAAAAAGCGCGGGTCTTGTAAGGTGAAAAATCTTTTTAGCATAAATCCAAGCTTGTGCTGTGTGCTTTGAATTGTCTTCTATGCGGTCTCTGAAATGTACAAATATTTTTTAATAGAATCGTAACACTTCTCGTTTCTTGATAATGCAAAGATGGGGTTCTTCAGTAGTCAAAAGTGCTATATAAAAGATCAATCTAGGCCGCAGTCGCTCTCAAAAGTCCTATTTTTACGTTTACGAGGCGTAATTTGCATTATTTGGCAGCACTTAGATAGTAATTTGTAGGGGTGGACCGGTACACAAAGTTGAATTCGGAGACCCGAACGTTATAAATTTTGTTCGACTCGGGCACCGGCACCGGCGCGAGTATCACTAATTTTCGGGTTCCGGCCCGACTCGACCCGAGGCTCGCGTACCCTCCCACCCCTAGTAATTTGCATTATTCGGAAGCATAATGTTGCTTTCGACACCTCCACCCCTAATTTGTAGCACCCCTACAAATTACGTTGCCGAATAATACAAATTACGCCTCGTAAACGTAAAAATAGGCCTTTTAAGAGCGATTGCAGCCCAGATTGATCTTTTATCTAGTGCTTTTGATTTTGATGAAAAGCCTTTGCATTATCGAGAAATGAGAATTCTGGAAACGAGGCTACCCCCTTAAGAAAGAAAATATACCTGTACGACGACACAAGTCGATGAAAAGGGTGCCGTACAACTAAAAGTTTAAATGTCTTCGTATCCTTTACGAGGCGGTGTAGCTCCTCCAGAGTTTGCGGCGCTAAAATATCGACCTCTCTACAAGAAATTTGCACGATCAAGTAACAATTTTATTGAAACAATAAATTCATAATTACCTATAATAATCGTGTGTGGCATGACGATTTCTCATATCGGAAAACAATTTTGTAAAACTCGTCGAAGCGACTTTACGGATCCAACAATACATGGATTTTCGTTCAAAGTTATACAAAAAATGTCTTCTTTTCAATGGAGTTCTTAAATTATATTTATCACATGTATTTGAAATTTGTTGCAGTAACGATACGCTTTCCTAACGAAACAATAGTTCACCGTCACTATACGTTCACTGTACACTGTATTTCAATGATTTTATAATTGGTTTACCTGCAAGTTAATCGGGTTGCTAATACTTATTTCATCATGCCCTAAATGGCTTTTGTCAAAGCTGATCGGCTTTGTAATTGCTCGTTGTATAACAATATATTTCTCTTTCGATTGATGAACAGAAACGGGTGAATCGGATCGTACCGTAAAATAAAAGCGGTGTTTGATCCTTAATAAAAGGAAGCAAACGATAATATATAAAATAACGCACAACGTGCATTTTACAAACTGTATTCTGTACGACATAATTAAAACTGAACGTGTGCATTCTAATAAACGGATGAGATACGAGATTGAAACTTCCGTCCGTGAATTGTCTGCGGGGGTTGTGTGAAAGATAAGGTTTTATCTTGAAGTTCTTATTGCTTTCTGGACTTCATTTTTTAAAAAATAGGCAAAAGTTGTTTTTTTAAAAATGTAATCAGGCTGATTAGGAAGGACGTGTAAAAAATAAAACGAAACGAATGTATGCATTTTGCACTTTACTGCGAAATAGCGTCAAAAACATGTAAATCAATGATTTCGGTACATAATCACGGCGTTAGGCTGCTTCTGTAAATAAGCAATAGTAATGATTCAATAATTACATGTATGTTGTAAATGATTTGTATTATTAATCATGACAAAATATTCTCTTTTCGAAGTAGACGCCTTCTTACAAAATGTTCGATTATAAAATTTTCATCTATATTAACCGAAAAAATAATTTACGGTAACGACACGTTACATGAATTGCTGCGAAAGTGAATTCCCCTATCCACGGCAGTGATCTATGTATGTTAAAACGGTACACCATACTTATCAAATTTGAGTATCAATAGAAAAATCAGTATTATCAATACTCACACTGATTCACAACTGATTCACTATTTTCGTTTTTTACTTTTATATAAAACGTATATGTGTCAGATACGACTACGAGAATTACAAAAATATATATAAATAATACCTAAATTGTATAAGAAACTTAACAGTAAACTACAACATACCGCAGCAGACAGTACCTACGATTATTGCTAAATGCAAAACAATCAGATTGGATCAATTGTGAATCATTGTTCAATTCTATACACAATTTTTTTATCTCTCCACTTAGTTGTTACTTACTTGTACTACTATTCGTAATATTATGTGAAAGAGAAACTAAGTATACAATATTTATTCATTATTATACAATTCAAGCATTTAGATATGCCTTTCGATCAATCCATTCGTCATTGAAACACAATAGTGTTTGAATTTATGTTAAAAATTACATGGTGTTTGTGTGTGTATATATATATATTTATATATATAAAACCACAAAACACATTTTTTGAATTACTACTACATTGATTAAAGTTCACATTCGGTGAAATTCTTTTTATTACATGATCGTAAGTATCGTGATTCTTTTGAAAGCCCTTATAAGGTGTGCATGAATTGAGAAATGAATTAAATGGATGAAGAGAGAATGTAAATAATTTCTTATCTACGATCCCTATATCTATGATGGTGATCCCGGGAGGATCGATGATCACTGTGCCGACTATGCCGACTCGCTGTTCTCCATAAAAATTCATCTACACTTCTCTCGTAGCTGCGTTTTTCAAGTGCGGATGCAGCCGCGCTATAATCAGGTGGCAATGGCAGGCCATCGTAATACCTGGGTGGTGGTGGCGGTGGAGGTAAAGAGTCATAAGGATGAGGTGCAGCATAAGGAGGTAATGGAGGTAATTGGTGTTGCATGGTACGCATGTAATCCGCGACATATGCTTCTGCCGCCGCAGCTACACCTAATCCAGGACTACCGTATCCCCTGTAACGTTGACAACCGTTAAACTTTGAGCGTAAAGCTTCTGTTGACAATGCAGCTTTAAATCGAGTACTGTACTTTGAGTAAGGAGAATCGCCTCGAGTAAACCAGGAAGCATATCGATGATGATGATGATCCCTAGATCCTCTATGATCGTTACCAGCTAAATGAGATCCTCTGGCTAAAGAAGCCAAACGAGATCGTGAAGTTAAGAAAAGCCTACGTCCCCTACCACCTCTCGACCGTAAAAATCTAGAACTGTTGTTAACAGGTCTGTTGTCTCTGTACGAACGAGACGATTTTGTAACATGCTTCGCTGCTTCCTTCGATTTTCTCAAGATCGGAGTCATTTCGATGCCTAAAACATACATTGTTATAAAGAATTGTGTTCGAGAAAATCAGGGAGTTTTTCAATTACCTTCGTCCTCTGGAAACAGCCTGCACAATTCCTCCGCAACTCTTGGCTCTATCTCTTGTCCGTCTCGCCCAATTTTTACCTGCTTACCATCATTCCATGGGTTATACAAGTGTAACGTTGCTGTAAATGGTAATTCTTTCCTACATATCCAATCAACTTTAAATACACCCCCTAAAGCTTTTGCTGATAATCCGGGAGGTAACACCTAGAATTTATATTTTATCCGATATGTAACGTTACGTAATAGTTTCGAAAATTGTCTGTAGTTAATTGTACGCGTATACAAACCCAAGAAATGGGTGCTCCGTCTCTTCTAGACTCTGTACTAAGTCGTGCGAAGCCTGCAAACTTTCCCGATTCTTTCACAGAAAATACTAAAAGGACATTTCTGGACTCCCTGTAAGCTTGATTCAAATTGGCTTCATTTTGCGGTAACGTACTCCATACTCCTTTCGCCTTGGACAACGTAACATTCTCGGCATTGTTCGATTTGATGATGAAAAATCTAATAAAAAGAACTTTAAGACATGTTCTTGGCATTTACATTATAGCGTACTTATCTAAACGTTCGCAAGTAGAGAAACCAACGAGTTTACATAAGATTAACGAAAACATAATATGTAATAAAAGCAGCAAACCTTGCATCCCTAAACAAGTAATTTAATTTTGTGGCATAATCGTAGCTCTTGACAATCCCTTTACTTTCCTTAGACCTCGCACGCTTTGTTTCGGGGCTGGAGGATTTCGAATCCCTTGACCTAGCACGTTTTCCCCTGTTTTTTCTATTGCGTTTATTGTCTCCACGCGAGGATTTAGTCGAAACTGAGCTTATACTAGGCTGACTAGAATCTGAATTCGAACTGCTAGACGAAACTTCACTACGTGTGTCGTACGTTTCGTCGGCAGCAATTTTTAATTCGTCTACTATGTCATTCTCTCCGCAACTTAGATTTAAGTTGTCTCCGTCGGTATTATTGTCCATAGTTTCACTATTTATTCGATCACTTTCACTAATGCTCGTAAATATATCTCTTCACTTGTCCCGTCATCCAGGCTTTGTACTTCTGGATGTTTCGGGCTCTCTTGCGTAAAGCCAATGCAGTTCTGGCGCCTTTAAACCTTTTCTGAAACGCAAATATAAAAAAGGGCTTACTAGACGGATATCCAGCGGGCTGTGATACTTGTCCGAGAACAATATCATATTCGAACGAATCTGGCATGTCATACGGCAATTATACGGTAGAAAGCAATGTGGTAACATTTTTTAGCATACAAGGAGGAAAGTTTCTGAAGATCGCACACGAAATCCGATTTAATGTCACTGTGGTAAAAGATTTAAAAAGTCCATTCGCCGAAAACTTTGACTTTAAGATTGTCCTTATGCCGTTTGATTAAAATGTTTTACGAGTTTTATAAAATATATACATATATATATATGTATATATATCTACAATGTCTGCAAGTACACCTTGCTTTTGGTAGATATGAATTGTATTGCCTAGGGCCGCAAAAGAGTTTTTTGTTTCAATGGAAACAACGTTTAACAAAGAAAAACAACTTTGCTTCTCTCTCTCTCTCTGTGTGTGTCACTCTCCCTTTTTTTTTGTTAAATTCACGAAAATAAATGTCCGTTTTATATAAGCAGAAAACTAAATGATATGTTTTAAACTGCAGAAGATTTTCCCTCTGTTTGTAATGAAACGGAGTACACAATTCTCGTTGCTCTATGAAACACAATGAGTGCCGCTTTTTTCGAACTTTATACGTGAATGTTTCTGGTAAAGTTTATTTAGTAAACAGACAGTTTACAAGATTAAACAATCTTGACTAAAATGTGTTTTTTTTATATATCTGTAGCCTATTTTTAACGTATGGAGGCGAGGAGTCTCGTCGATGGTTTTGTTTTTCTGTGTACGTCAGACAAAACAACACATTGTGCTCGTTTGATGTCTGTATATTTATTATGCAGTCTTTGGAAACGCGGAGGCTATGCCTAGGAGAAGTCCGTTGCGAATAGTAAATTTGTTACTAGCAACCATCGGCACCACAAAACATACGTAACTCGAGACCGTCGTTCTCGCCAGTTTTGATTTTATCGAAAATAGTTCATGGTTTTACAAACATAAGTCCTTGGACGTTAGAAACCCTTTTAGGCAGCTCGTACACACTTACGTGCACACTCGTTCTTCACTTTAACACACTTCGCACCTCACGCAAGAATGCTCAATGATTATCGTATGCGTTCAACAACTATATCTACGACTTCTTCCGCACGAAATACATTGGAGATTCGCACAAGGGATTTCCGCGTCTCTTCATTAAACCACAGTAAACGATCCTTTCTTCACAGAACCGTAAACCACAGCGTCCATTGTGTGACGTGTACACCAGGATCGATAGAAAAGATGATACCTGATGATATCGCATGATACACGGTCATCTTACAGAAGCGAAACTCTCACGTTTTTCGATAGTTCAGTCAGAGACTCTCTGGTTCAGTACTTCAGTGTTCAGTCTATAGTCTATATATAAAGTATATTCTAACTCAATGACGAATCTTTGACCAATAGTGATCCACTATCGTTGCACGCAGTGTCGCTATTGGGCGGGAGTTCGAGATTATATATTTATGTAGGATTTATACGTGAATCTATTTTTATAATATATCGTTTTGTTTGCAAAATTTCTTATATTCATGTTGGATTTACGTGAATCTATTTTTGTAATATTTAGTTTTCTTTAAAAAATTCGAACATATTTTCCAATATTTTCCAATATTTTCATACATATATAGGAACTGAAAGAAATCATTTCTTTGCGATAGTAGTTTATTTTATCCTATACCATTAGAAACATACTGTAAAAAAAACAAAGGCGAAAATATAGTAATCTATAATTCCTTCGCACTCAAAGCTATCCTAATTTGAAAACCGAATTTTTCTTCCGGCCTGAAATATTTCCATTTTATATGATTTCTTAATTTTATCGATATAAAACTGATATAATACAACTCATAATACACTAATAATTATTGCTACAAAATAACAACTAATAATTATTGAATACAAATTGAATAATGCAACAAATATTTTGAATAATGGTGTCAGAATTATTAGTGGCGCCTCCGAATCACCACTCGAAAATATTTGAACATATAGAATAATTTGTTTTTAAATTCAAGTAACAAGTTTTCCCAATCATTTTTAAGACGGGAAATTTATTTCTACTTTTTCTATATTCGTTTTATTAGTATAATTGTTTATCTCGAGTGTTTGAATCAATCTTATCCAATCTTATCCAACGTGAAGACGAGATTTCTTTCTGTTGAAAATATTTCGAAATGAAAATCCCTAGAGGCGTGCAAGGGTCGCCATCTTTAAAAAGGAACGACGACCATCTTGGACCATTTTTCACGGGTTGTTGACACGGGCAGATCACAGCCGGTTGTGAAAGTGTTTCGCGATGTAAAATCGTATCGCGATTAACTTGGAAATAAGTAGTGGTTGTTTAGAAAACTAGAATTAAAAGCGATACCGGTTCACGCGTTCGAGATTACTGTGCGGAATACTATTCTAGAACGAAAGTGTGAAAAAATTCGCGGTAACGAGCGTCTGTCACGAATATAAGCAATCTTGACAGAGACAAGTGCGAAAGTCTTATTATATTCGTGTAATATTTTCTAAGGAGAGGAGTTTTTCGGTTGTGCTCTTTACGTGCGTGAAGAAAATTGAGCTGTCGCGTTCAACGAACACGCCAACCTTCGAAAATATATCGTTGCAAAACGGAAAATGGTTTCGTGCACATGGTGACACCTCTGGTTAGTTTGCGAATCCTATAAACAATTTGACATATTTCGTTTAAAAGCAATTTCGCACGATCGTTTGCATTGTTATCGTTACTGATCGAACGTCGATTATGAAAGTAAATGTCGAACGAGAGATCCTTCGATGCTAAAAGTATTATCCGAAAATTTTCTTCGAAAACCCGCTGGCCAGCACCTTTACAATGGCGAAACGCTACGTACGTTTACTTGAATTTTTGTAAACAATATGAATCATTGATAATAAACGTAGGGTCTCATTATTATGCAATTTCAATTTTCTATTTTCTTTACATGCATGCTGTTCAATAGTAATTCACTGACACGTTTTGCTCGAACGAATAACGCCTCTAACGAGTTTTATCTGCTACTGTTTATCGTTCGGACACAAGATAGACGTATTGTCAAAGTAAATATCGTAAAACGAACTTAACATGACAATATGGGGACTTTTCTTTTCCGAAACGGAAATACGTGATTTTTATCGGACCCTATACGGAACAGAAGTAAACTTTAAACATTTATACATTGATTAACAAGAAAATCATCGAATTATTATTTACACCCGGTATTCGTACATTTTAAATCAGAAGCTATTAACAAAATGAAATACTCGAAATCTAATGAAATTATTTAAGATATCGAAAAGTATCGCTATATTATCTTATCACCAAATTGTTTCCTTATGAATGTGTCATGCGGATAATACATGTTTCTCAAAAGATACGACTGTGTCAGCATGTTATTATACTTTTAAAGAAGCATATTTATGGAAGGTGTGCATGGCTACTCTATACACCCTACATATCCCCTTTAATACTAAGTATAAAGCTTGTATGTATTACATACATTGTTAATTATAAAATTGTAACATTTTTAATCCGGGATATTCGAACATAATCAATCTGATAAAACAAAAAAAATTTAATTATTTCGAACAATTATATCCGAACGAGACACTTCGAAAATGAGATTAGAAAATGAAGAATTTTTTCGAAATATTTTTAACGAAATATATCGTTTTATCCGGTTTATGGAAAATTTCGCGAAATTTTCGGTGGCACATTGAAACTGTAGTGAAAAAGATAGCAAGTGAAAGTTAGCTGCATTAGCTTGATTATTTATTTTAAGGTACAGGTTTACTTCAGTCTATTATTACAAAGGTTTACATATTATATACAAGACACATAATACGAGCTCATAACATGTGTATGCTTCCACTTTTCATACTTCAACTACAGAGAAAGGATTCAAGTATTGATTGCAGGAGCATGGTGTGCTATGGCAATGGGAGGAGGGTGAAGCCCAGACAAGACCCCACCTCTGTATACATACTATGCCCTCCATTTAAGTCTAACTTAAATCATTTCAGACAATCAGAGACAGATATACCTAATGTAATCTCTTAATAAAATGCTTCACTAATGCTATTAAAGAATATGCTTACTATTTCAAAGAAGTATTACAAGTGCCTATCAGATCAATGACCTGCATACATGTTCAATGATACTTGCACAATACATTCAGGATCATTCAACAACATTACAATATAATTTCTAGCAATTCTATTTTATTTTCTTTCTTTTCCAGATCATCAACAAAAAAACAATGTTTAACATAAAAGACACATGAATGACAATGGGCTGAAGCATATCGGGCTTTAAAATTCGCATTACTTTTCTATAAGCGAGGTCCAGGTACTAATATATCTTTTAAAGTTGTTTTATTCTATAAGATTGAATTTCATTGAAGTTATATTTTTCTTTTTCATGTAACAGAAGAAAAGCCATGGCAACAGTGGAGGAAAAGAAACGAGTTGGCGGTTCAAAAGTGTCAGCCATCGCGAACATCTTTCAGTCGAAACCGCAACTGGACAATTTAAGCCATAGATCCAATAATATTTTGACCGACGGTTTCAAGGAACCGGCTGTGCCTCTGAAAGAATCTCCTACTCAAGTCACGGTTGTTAGAACCGAAAGTCATGTTGCCCGTTTCAACAATGCAAGAGCACTATTCGAGAAGCTCGGGGAAGAAAACAAACCAAACAAACAGTAAGTATAGACCATCCGAAACGAACGATAAACGTAGTTAAGATAATGTATCGCGCGTTACTCATCTATCTTATAAATTCTGTACAGGGTCGACAGAATCGCGAAGCCCAGCAACCTACACGGTTTAAGATCACGTTCTAGTTCAGCAAATTCTGGATCAGGTTGTACATCCCCGGCAAGATCGCCTCGTCCTCGATCCCCATCGCCTCCAGGAACCAGGGATCATTTGAGCAACTGGAGTGCAAGCGTTCCAGCCTTGAACGCTGAAAGACATTTCGAAAATGGCCACAACCACGGATTCGATCATCTGCCGGACAAACACAAGTCGCGGTCAGGATTTGGTAAATTTGATAAAAATTACGGAAAGGAGAATCGCCTGGACGAACGTCCGGAGAAGCCGGAGAAACCTGAAAGGCGATTGAACTCGAAAGAATTGATTGAGAAGCAGAAAAATTGGACCAGTCATTTCTCGAAAACTAGACCGAGCAGATACAACTCGGATCCGAATAGATCGGTGGTTCAGAGCTCTTTGAACCAAAGCACGAACAAGGTGAACATCGATGCTGTTTCCGCAGGACACGCACAAAATTCCGCGAACCTTGATAACGAAGTGAAAAGACCCACGGATATTTCAGCTAATCCAGCGACAAGATCCGCGAGCTTTTGTTCTGTTAGATCGGCAGCCATATCTCCGCCACCGCCGCTACCACCGACGAGAAATTCCTCGAACGTGAAGAAAGAAAGGCCGGCTAGCATCGCGGCCGTGTCTCCTTCGGATATTCCTAGTAGTCCCGAGTACGCTACTATAAATAAATATTTTGATACTTCGCCCACTATACCAGAGTACGCGGTTGTACAAAAGAATACGAACGTACAAAACAAGCATTTCCAAAGAAATCAAGAACAACGGGAAATTTTGAAGAACACCGTTACCACCCCGACAGAGAAAACGCAAGACTCGTTCATACCCGAGTACGCGGTTGTACAGAAGAACACTGTAGCCAAAGCACATTCGCGGAATGCTGACATATCAAAAAATACTTCTGCTCAACATCCGAAGGGGTTTAGCAATTCGGAGACTAATCTCAGCTCGAAAAATCCGCACGCAAGCTCAAGTATTGATATTTACACGCAGTCGAAATCGCACGGTTCACCATACGATAGGAACTCTGATATATCTAGTCCAACGCGGAGCATGTCGATAGAGAATATGACTAGTATCTCGTACGAGAACAGGGGAAGAAAAGATGGCGATTTACTCGACGCTCCGGAGTATTTAAATTATCCTACAAATTCGATTCGTTCGCCGCCGAAGACTTCCGAATGGAGGAACGAGTGGTTAGCTAAGAACGACGAGATCTTGAAGAAAGCGGCTGACCTGAAGAATTCGAGAGAGATGCTAGACACGGACGGCAAGAACGAAGTTGTCAGACCTGATCCAAGACCGGACTGGGCCAGATCCTGCATCAATACGGTCAGAAAAAAAGATAATTCGACGGATGAAAGGAAAATTGAATCTTCGAAATCTCCGGATCCGGAATTAAGACCACCATCTGGAGGTACGGATAGCGCTTCTTCTAGTATGAGCTCCCCTAGCTCCCCTTCCAAGGATAGTAAAGAAGAGAAGGCAGATAAGGAAATGTCTGAAAAAATTCAAGCGGGTATAGTATATGCGAATCATACTCAGTAACATGACTTAAGTCCACATCTTAAACAAACGTACGTAATACATTCTATACACGTTTGAATACTCAATAATTATACCACAAAACATGAAACAAATATAAATGTATACAGGGTGAACCACGAACCGTGACCAGTAGAGATCACTCTGTTATCAGCAGATCGAAAATGTTTTTATTTCAAGAGAGCTTTCACGTGATTATAGTAAATTTTTCGACAACTATTTTTTTCATGATTTTTCAAGGTCACCTTCAATTTTTTGAAAATACACGTATAATTTGTTTACGCCTATTCGTTGGAGGATTTCAAGGCGAATTCGGTAAGTATCATAACATGAAAAAATTGCAAAAAATTGGTTTTTTTCTGAAAAATTTGCTATAATCACGTGAATATACCTGACAGAAACATTTTCGATCGGACTGCTAATAACAGAGTAATCTCTACTGGTCACGATTCGTGGTTCACCCTGTATGTACAAAAGACACGAATTTAATGTAAATACACTATTGGTTGTTTGAATTTAGACCATATTTTTTTTTAATTGCCGAAAAATCATTGTTTAATAACGTATTTACATTTTGATATTTTATCGTGGCAGTCTGCCAAAATACTAAAAAGTAAAAGCCCAGGAGGAAACTCCCCTCCTTCCCCTTTTTCCTCCTCTTCTTGATCTCAGTTCCTCCTACCGGTTTCAACAGTATTATTTATAGAAATCTCTGTGTATTCTGTTCTGCTTCTGTCTGGTGGTACTTTGCAGCATTTTCTTCGGAAAAGTATTTTTCAAATTCCGATTGATTTTTGCCCCGGCAGTGTGAAAAAAAAACAGATTTGTTAAAAATTAATTGTTGCCGTCGAGCTGTATCTGTTTTGTGGAATGTGGAGCTACGAAAAAATTCGATATTTCCTGATGTGTTCTTTGAAAAACGTGTTCCCTGAGGAAGATAGTGTCAGTAATGTGTAATGATATAGCATAAAAATTTCTTACGCAAAGTATGTGCGGTATTCTTCACGTTTTACCAGATACATTTTGCACCAAAGTTTGTTTATATTGTTTGTGTAGTTCAATCTATCGAATCGTTCGAAGTTCTCAAGTTATTGTAACAAAACTCGTGTAGTTTACTTTTTATTGTGCATTTCTGAAATAAGTTTAAATTGGAAAAACTTTTCGTTATTTTATAACACGAAAGATACAAATATCATGTGTCTACGACTGCTTTGCATTGATTGTCGAGGTACTTTACAACGACCACTTTAAACAATTACGTTTTTACTTTGACAAGTGCTGTATATTCAACATTGTAATATTATTTTTCAAGGTCGAAACAGCTATGAGCTGGAACCCGAAGATCAAGAGAAGCCCGCGTCCTACACGGAAACTATTTCTGAGAAGGACGTTTCAGATAAAAATTCAAGATTCAACGAAACGGATACAACCACCGTGATTCGACGTTCTCACGTTCGCGTCGATCTACAAGCAGCTGGTTTAGGACAACGACCACCATCGGTTATTAGCTCGGATCAGGAGTATCCAGCTCTGGAACATAAAGACATACCAATACCCTCGCCATATGCAAAGAAAATGCAACAGAACCAGGACGTATCTCTGCAGAATAACGAAGTGAAGCCTCAGACGAAAGCGAGCATAGAGGAGAACGCTGTAATAAAAACAGATTCGACTAAAAGTTGCCATAATAAGATGTCCCAGGATAGTAATCACGATCATGGGCGAACCAATTCAGTGATCACAGAAGTAAATCAAAATGTAGTCTTAGATAGTAAGTCAAAGTCGAATATCATTAACGAGAGGCATGCGTTCGCGGAGACGATATGCCAGAAGACCGTGTCGAATGCGAAAAATGATCAAATCAAGATTTCGATGCGGGAGAAGATAGCGAAAAATAAAGAGGAAGTGTCTGGGAAACGATCGAGTTTCGCGGAGGTCGATAACAAGGATCAAACGGACAAAGCCATTTTAAATACGAGTCAAAGCTCGTCAATCTCGAACGTCCATGGTACCGATAATCTGATCGAGAAGCCTGTTAACAAAGAGGCGACAGAATTGGACGAGGCTGTGTATCATGTGAATACCTCGAAAGTAAATTCCAAGTCTGCCAGCCAAAAGGAATATGTAACGCTAGCAGGAAGTACAACACCTCCATCCAAATCGAATTCCCAGACAGTAAGCACCGTTTTAAATAAAACTGCGGAGGAATCGGATCAACCGCAAACGACGTGGGAACAGGAGAAGCTCAAGGCTGAATTAGCAAAATTACGACTACAGGAAAGCAACTCTGTCAATACGGTCCAACAAACAATTACACCTCCGAGCGCGTCCCCTGTTATTATACCTCCACAGCATACGGATAAAAAGCAAGTTACCGATCACGTCCCATCGGAAAGCAGTCTTCACGAAGACAGCGATTCGAGCGATACCAAGACCATCACAAATTTGGAATATGCACCGGTGGACACGTTACACGTTAACGAACAAAATACTGTGAAGAGCGCGATCGAAACATCGTCGAAAACTAATCTGAACCAAGCAATTTCTGTAACACCGGACACCATGACTGCCGACGAAGCAGAAAACCTGCTGAGTTCTCGGTAAGTGCGTAAACCATAAACGTTTAAAATACAGATCATTTTCGAAGACAGTTTATTCTCGTATTATTAGTAAAAAAAGTCCATAGAACATTTTTATACGAAAATTGATCATTCTAGTTACATAGTAAATGATTTTTGGCAACAACTTGCGACAAGCTTACTAGCACTTTGCTTTCTTTCATTTGAATTCTAATATTTTCAACTATTCGTGTTTATTTCAATGCGATTTCCAACAAACTCGTTACCCATTGGGACCACAGCATCCTAGAGAAAAAGATAAGGTAAGAGAAACCTTTTTTTTTTTGTTGTTATGGCTGAACTGTTCAAGTTCACTGATCATGATATTAAAAGTATGAGAGAGCAAAGTCAATCATATGAATCAATCAATTAGACAAGGATCAGCTTTATTGTCGGATGAGGAAGCGCAGGAAATAGCAAGACTGTTGTCTCCCACCGTGAGCACTGAGGCTGTGAACGATGGAAGTTCTATCGATAAGAACAAAGAGCTGGATAAAGAGAGGGAGAGAGAGGATCAAGATAATACCCCAGATTGGCTCTCCGATGTCTTGTCTGCTCCAGATACCAGTCTTATTAATAGCACCACTAATGATTATAGGTGAATCAGTTTGGTCTTTTATGTTTTTATATTCACTTTATATCAATATTTTGCGGCTTGCGCTACGACCTTATTTCCATTAGTTTGTTGAACGGGAAACGAAGCGTTTCACCGTCGATATACAAAACAGAAGAATTATTTATCAACAACGAATTTAAAATCTCTTGTCGTTTTTAGTTTATCCCATAGATCACGTAGCGATTTAACCATAGACTCGTTAACGGAGAGTCAAGTGGGTTCTGTAACCGGAAGCGAAAGTGGTCTTCTTGGATCGGTTAGCAGCTTGAACGATACTCACGAGACTAATGACGATACAGAGACTGAACATCAGGATGAGTACATGCCACCCATGCCAGGAAAAATTGTAAGATCATGGTAGCAATTAGACCGCGGAATTTTATGCAAGTTCCTTTTCTTTTTAGCGGGTTTCTCGAAGTTAAAAGGAAGGGGGAACACGGGCCCTATTAATGCATAAAGCTCCGCAATCTGTTACCAACGAAAGTGTAATAAATATAATGAACGTGTCAATATCTATTCAGGTGTTGGTGGAGAACGGAGTACACTATTTCGAGGATGGTCATTTTTGGATGGAGGTTGCAGGACTACCAGAATCGGACGAGGAAAAAGATGATTACCCGGCGACTAGTCCAGTTAGGAAAATGAATAGAAAAGTCACGTTCGATACAGGGCCAATGAGAGTTTATTCCACTCATTCGGTGAACGAGTACGATCGTCACAATGAAGACGTGGATCCCGTTGCTGCGAGCGCCGAGTACGAACTCGAGAAACGGGTGGAGAAGATGGAGGTGATTATACAATATCAATTTTATATACAGGCTAACCGAACCAAATAGTTTTGGTAAATGGTCTGTATAGTAAGTTCCTGCTAGATAAAGGGTTTCTAATGATCTTCCGATGGAAGTCAGATCACAGTTCACTTCAAGGTCATGTTATTAATATTTCTGAATGCGTTTCAATGTCAGCTAGAATATGCAAGGAAAAAAATATACATTTACAAGAAAAAATATATCGATTACCTCGAAAACTCCGGAGAAAATGACCTTTGAAAAGAATAAAATTTGCAAAGCATTCACCTTGCGATACCATTTACATTGCATTAATAAAATTGTCATCGCTAGACTGCAGATCTTTGTGCAAAATAAAAATTGACTGCATCGATTGCAAGAAATAGAAACTAAATTGAATGTTAACATTTTTCTACAATTTTGAATGCATAACGATCCGCAGTCTAGTCATCACAAATAAGGGAGATACTTAGGTGGACCAGCTTGTATACGATTTCGTTAGAAATTCATTCGTGATTCGAAATAAATATATTTTCAGGTATTTCCGGTGGAGCTGATGAAAGGACCGGAGGGTCTCGGTTTAAGTATTATCGGGATGGGTGTCGGCGCGGACGCGGGCCTCGAGAAGTTAGGTATATTCGTAAAAACCATCACGGAGAAGGGGGCAGCCGCACGAGAAGGCAGAATACAAGTAAACGATCAAATTGTTGAAGTGGACGGAAAATCATTAGTCGGGGTTACGCAAGCTTATGCAGCCAGTGTTCTTCGAAATACTTCAGGTCTTGTGCGTTTTGTGATCGGCAGAGAACGCGACCCAAATTCTGAAGTAGCTATGCTAATACAACAAAGTCTACAGGCGGATAAGGAAAGGGAACAACAGCAACAAGCTAATTCCGCTAGGTATTCATTGATACTTTCCTCTACACGATCTTTTTTTTTTAACGTAGTTTCCCAATGATGGTTTATCCTTGCTCGCCAATGTCTATGACGACAACCTACGGCCACCTCAATGATGACATGATGTCTCTTGGGGTACTGAGGGAAAACAACAAGAGAATACATTCGTGTTTAGACTGCGGATTGTTATGCAAAATAAAAATTGTTTGCAGTAATGCATTCACCTATTTTTACCATAAATGCATAAAATCCGTAGTCTATTCATGTTTCATCCACGTCGCTTGTATAACATGAATGTGTTCCCTTGTGTGTCCGATAAATTATTTATAAACGTGTTTCAACACGATCGCCTCTGTTCTTGCCATAGAAAACTGAATTTCTCGGACGCCTCGCCCGATGGTCAACGATCTGCCGAGGAGATGTGTGTCGGAGGCATGGGTGCGATACCAGGATCTCCAGCGATGTCGTCGTGTTCCGAAGGGGACCCTCCCCATAGTCCTATCGAAAGTTATTTGTCCGCTTCCGGTCGCAGTAGATCTCCTATCATTAGCTCGTCGATGCCACCGCACATGCCCACCACACAAAGCGACGTTGACAGTCTGAGACTACTTTTACAAGAGGTAATTTTCTCTCTCTCTCTTTCTCTCTCTCAACCAAAACGATGATGAGTAGACTGCGGATTATATGCATTTATGACAAGAATGAGGTACAGTTTAACCCTTTGCACTCGGAGCTATTTTAACTGGAAAATTAAACTTTTCTTCCCATCTAGAATATTTCCATTCCCTGTGATTTTTTAAATTTTATGGATAGGAAATTCGTGTAATACCTCATACAATACCTAAATGTTTAGTAATTGATTAGATACCGATATATTTAATAATGTAAACAATATTTTGAATAATGGTACAGCAATTTTTAGTGGTGTCTCAGAGGGGACAACCGAGTGCAAAGGGAAGAATTTATAAATACTGTTATATCAGGTGATTGTTAAATTTTAAAGAATTTTAAATTAAAGAATTTGAGAAAAATGGTGACAATATATAACTTTTTTAAAAATCATATTAAATTATTTTCAACCTATTAAACATATTAACAAAGAAAATAAATTTGTATTTGACTCCAGTTTGTTGGAATTCAGGAAGAAAATGTTTATTTCGCATAAAGATCCGCTGTCTAACGATAAGGAACGTGTGGTATAGGTAGACTATGATGTGCATATCACTAGATCGCCGGAAAACTTTTAAACCATTTTGAACAAGGTTCAAAAATTTTCTGGCAACCACGATTAAACATTTCGACTTCGCATATTTTTTCATTTATTTTCGTCAAACGTATAATTAATGAGAAATACATAACGTGGCCTCATTATTTATCAGGAAGTAGCGTTTCTCGTAGTGTCAGAAAACATGTGTTATTTTCAATTAGTTTTGTTGATAGTCTGTATAGCGCACTTTTGCATTGTTTTATTACTGCACGAAGTATATCTAGTGTTTCGTACATACATTTTTTACAGTTTCGTATGAACAGTGAAAGAACTATGCACTATAGAATATTGTACATAAATGTATATACGAGTTATATTGAGTTATACCACCATTTTGTGTACACATCTCAGCGCACCTCCATAGGAGTTCATAGGAGTAAATATATTTTTGGTTTTGCTTATGCACTGTGTTCGTTGTTCGCTGCTTGCAGAGTCAGTATAAACTAGCATTAGCAGACGGAGAGGTGGAAAAGCTGAAAGCTAAGGTAAACAAAACCAGATTTTTCGCAAAAGCTATTTTATGTGTTTCGTACATCGCACGCTATTTTCCATGAAATCATGCATACGCTTCCCATACCGTTCATATACCATATATCGAATCGCGTTGGCCTTGCGTTAGGATCAATCTGATTGTATTCTTTTCATTTATAGCTTGTAGACTTGGAAAACAGTGGGGCAGGTAGCGAGGAGTATGCGGCAAAATTACGCGAGTCCGGATTGCGACTCCACGAATCTGAGAGAGCTTTAGGCACTGCCAGGCAGGACTTGGCGACAGCGCGGGAAATGCTGGCTCAGGCAACAGCACAGAATGCTGCTTTGCAACAGAAATATGCACGAGCAAGAAGAGCAGCACGCGAGCTGCGCGCGGACATTGCAGCTCGAGATGAATTCTATCAACAGCTGCTGCAGGAGAAAGATACGGAGTACAATGCTCTTGTGAAGAGTTTAAAGGATAGGGTACACGAACAACTATTATTATTGTTACATATGAAACGTTCGACTTTCGAGACAACCTAATAAGAAATGACATTTTGTTAGTAGACCTACGATAAACGAATCGATTTCAGGTAATCACGTTGGAAGTGGAATTAACCGAGACTCAGAGAAGATTCGGATTGCCAGTAAGATTGCCTTACGATGGTACAACGGCTAGGATAGTAACACCGCAATTATCGCGACGGCAATTACCGCCGCCACCATCGTCCACCAGTTGTCAGCTCTCGGACACAGAGACATCGGACCTTAGCAGTCCTGACGACGGAGACAAGACAGCAACGGTGGAGAGAAAATTGCCACTTCCGTTACCAGTGAAAGAGGAACTGGATAGAGCAGTACCTGCCCATCGGCTTCTCGACAATTCTGCAGGGAAAAGTAAGGCCGAGCTTGCTAGCAGAGGAGGTTTAGCGAACCGGCAGCTTCCTAAACGATCCGGTGGCCTTAGCAATAGCAGTTCTGTATGTACACGTAATTTACAATGTCTGTCCGAGGATGGTAAAGACATTTGCTTGATCAAATTGATTCTTCAGGATTACGGTTTGGACGAGTCGGGAGACAATACCGACGAGGATTCTTCTTCCAAGCTTCTTTCTCAAGACACTAGTAGCAGATCGCCAAATGACTTGACCTCGAAGCAATCAAACTTGAGTTCCTATTCCAGTAGTTCTTCGATTAGTTCGCTGAAGAGTAAGCATATGGAACCCACGCATCCCACGGCGATTCGACAGCACAGTACTATTAGCTCGCAAGTTCGAGCTATGACGGAGCAAAGTTGGCCACAGTCCCAGAAAAGTATTTTCTTTTTCTTTATCTTGATACGATTTGTAGAAGGCCGGAGTCGCACGAGCGTCGAAACGACGAACGTTGCAGCTGCGTTCGTATTTTAAAAAAAGCTATAAACGAAAACAGGTAGTTCTATATTCTATATCAGGGAGATCCAACTTGTAGCTCACGAGTCATACGCGGCACCTTCCCTGCTTAGGTTCTTGCCTAAGAACTATGTAGAACTTTCTCGATAATTGTCCAAAACACGGGTCCGGCCAGAGATACTATTCTTTGACGTCTGCCGAATGTAGAAAAGGACGAGAAAAGGACCTTGCGGTTCTCTGAGGGGAACAAGTTGGAACTCTTTGTTTTACATCATCCATCTTGTTAGTATGGATACGAAAATTCACGTCCGTCGCTTCAACGCTTGTGTGACTCCGGCCTAAAGGCTCGAGTATGAAATGATTGTAAATTATACGTAGATTTAACTGGGCCGCCGGCGTCCTTAGCAGAACAATTGAAACAGGTCCTCGCGGAAAGGGAAAGAAGGCTCGGTGGAAACGACATGTCTTCTTCGAGGGAGAGTTCCGGAGACTTTAGTGATTTAAATAATCCGCACAATAATGATCCGACTTTGGTCACTCACCATTTAGTGGAGGAAATAAGACAGGCTGTAAATGAAGCCAATCAAAGAGGTAAACATATTTTACTCCCAATGATTCAACGATGATTCACCTCTCTGATCAATCTTTTCTTTGTACAGTGAAGAAAGTTACTGTTCCTTCAGCGAATGCAACCGGAAGTGGTGGAACGCCTTGGCATCATCCGGGTAGTTCACCTTCCAGTTTGTCTTCCGGCGGGTCAGTCAGCCCGCCTGCTGTTGATCCTAGTCCATCCAAAACAGGTAATAGAAATATATCGTAATTTTAGCGCTCTCAACAAAATTTTCCTTCGTATACAGGGTGTTCAGTATATGTACTACAGATTCCTATTTCACATGTAGCAAACGAATCCGGATCTGAATCCGTGTAATGCATTTCTGTTTCACGGGTACACGTGGCACGTGAAACGTGTTAAGAACCCGTGAATAAGATCCATTCGGCACATTCGAGTCCGGCGACTGATGCGTTAATTTCTTACTACACGATTCACATGCCACGTGTATACACGTTCAAACCCACGCTATAAACTGCAGTACTAAATACGTACTGATTTATGCTGCTATTGCCGAATCCTGTAAAATGTTCTCCCAATTGTCATCGAACACCCTGTCGTCGATACATTTTCGTGCGTTATAATTCAATGCCTTGCTTGTACGAACGGCGTTGCAAATCTAGATGCGAGTGAAGTTTGGTTGCCTCCTCATCCAAGCGACTTTGGTTTAGGTGACAAGAAATCTCACTTTTGGCAAAATGCCCCAGTTACCGATTGGTCCAAGGAACAAGTAAGTGTTTCGAAGCCTTTACTATTATGAACGATCGTTTCACAATTATCTGTATCTTGAAATGTAATGTTTAGGTGTGTCAATGGTTGACTGGAATCGGTTTAGAGCGGTATGCACCGCGTTTCCTAGAAACTGGTATCAACGGCGGGAACCTGTTGCGATTAGAATCTCGCGACTTGAAAGCTTTCGGTATTTACGGAGAAGAGAAGTCTCATCTGAAACGAAAGTTAAAGGAGCTCAGAGCACAGGCTGACCGCGAGCGAAAGGAGAGAAAAGAGATTGAACGAATGCGACGAAAAGCGGAGAAAGCTGCCAGAAAGAAATAGTTCGTGCGTATAATTATGTACTTATGCCCATCTGAAATGCAATAGTATTGCGCGAAGTGTCGTACGGTGACATATGGAAATCTTCTGTACGATATTCCAATGATGTTCGTAGTGTATGTATTCTCGATTCTTCCGTCTTGTATGTAATTTGTTTTAGCGCGGCTAACCGGTCGCAGCGGAGTGAATACACTTTGTTAGGATTCCTAGTTATTCGAAGTTTTAAACTTTTGACTAATTTATGCACGATTATGAAATTTTCGTCATTAATCCTTTTGCATTTATTTATATAAATATTATATGTCTTTCCGTATTCGTGTTGCTTCATTCGTTCTGTAGTATTTGTATTAATTATTATTTATGAAGCAACAACGAATGCGACTCGCGAAGAGGAGAGCATGTATTGTTGGTACACGCATGCTTCACAATGCCAGATGTATACACGTGATATGTATGTAAAAAAAGAACGTTCAAGCCATTTTAGGTAAATTGTAATAAATCTTCGATTGTCCAGAATTTCTTTTTCTTTTCTTTTTTTGTTTGTTTTTAAATAATTTTTAAGTATATTTTACGTAGCGATACAAGTTTCACGTTATTAGAATATATGTTGTTTTTCTGTATTTATTATCACTATCGATTTTTGATTGTTCAACAACAGTCTTTCGTAATCTATTTCACAAGAATGATAGCGAGCTAGAATTCTAATATATATATATATATATCTATATTCCGTGGAAATGGAAAAGAAGTGAATTTACTATGTACATCATTGAACTATCAACGAATTTGTAATTTGTCAAATAAGATAACGAAGTTACAAAATTTCCCATTTGTAGATTCGATCAACTCACAAAGTAATTCTATTCATCTGTATTTATTCCATCGATAAATTTCGTTCGACCGATGCGTTTCAGATATACGTGTCCCAGTCGATTGATTGCATTTCTTTCGTTTCGAATCGAATATCTGAAATGAAGTATTAGCGAGATCACACGTTGCCACCGTTTCGAATATTTGTATTAGACATTCGTTCTACTTTTTGAACACTCGCGAAAAAGTTTGTACTGCGCGAGAACCAAGTACTAGAGAGATATCCGCACAACGTCGATTTTTTATTGCGACGATAATTTTTAACTTATGTGATGACGAACTTGTTTAGCGTTCTTTTTGTATACTCTAGACATTCCATGCGACATTGTAGTTTTTATCTTGATTATAACACACGATTATAGAGGTATGATGTACTACGGAAACTTCGATGCTTCGAGCGAGGTCCCTATATAATATATGCGTGGAATATATAATGTATGTTGATACAAAAACCAGTAACCAAACGAGAAAACACGTAAAACTGAATATTCATTCGGGAATAATAATCACGGGACTCGCTTGGACATTTATGTAGGACGAACGTACCTTATTGTACGTATACTTATTTATGATAATGTTAAAGGTACTGTACAATGTCAACTACTTTGACTTCTCTTTGTACCGTTTCGAGCGTGGTAACGTTCTCTCATAAGAAATTGAGTTTCCTTCACGCGGAACCATCGCAGGAGCAAAGTATTTCGCATTGATACACACTGTACATAGTACACAGACACATTCACGTGCACACACACCCACACACACACACAAACACACAATGGAACGATCAATAATATTGTAATCTACGAAAAAAAACTGAGTATGTCGTAAGGCGTGTAAGAGGCATAACTATAGTGTCATAATATCTTTATAGAGAATAGTTTTTCATTTCCTAACTTAAGCGTTTATCAAAGGTCCTCCATTTTTTAACGGTACTTCGTATATCACCGATATATTGAAAAAAAACAATTAATACTTGTTGTTTCTGTTGTTACGTACAACGAAATGTAGGAACTGAACAAAAGAGAGAGGAAGGGAGAAAGAAAATAGAAAACATAAAACATTCATCAAAAAAAAAAGAAAGAAGAAAACAATTTTGCGTCTCAGGGTAATCAAAAAAAAAATTCGTTTTTTGGAAGCGCGCGTATGTTCGATGAGTGAAATATCCTTCGGGATCAGAACGTCCTGCAATTCGTTTTATAAATAGTATTGCAATTTTTCTAGGAGCAGACATTTGATAAAAACCGACTGATTTACAATAAGTTCGTAGTTGATTTTCAACGAATGGCTTAGATAATGCGATTTAACGATGATATAAACAACTGTGTCCAAAAGTAATAGTCTAGCCCAAGAACCAAAATCTATACATCTCTGTGGAGCTGCATAGTATCTGAATGTCCTTTCATACGTTTTTTGACGATCATTTTAAATTATTGCTCACAAGAGAGAGAGAGAGAAAGAGAGGGAAATTCATGGTTCCATGCATAAAGACGGAATGTAGGAGTTGCGTGAACGGCAGCTTTTTAATATTGTCTAATGAAAAAAGTATTGTCAACAAATACTCTTAAACGTTTTAATTAAAAGTAATTCGTACAGTATATTCATAGCCTGTTGATTTTTTACCTAATATATTTACGAATTAAGATGAAACTGTAATGTAAAGTATACAATGTGTCTGAAATACAGATCGTAAATAGTATAATCTTGTATACCGTTGTATCTTTTTCCAAACACGCTGGAATATACATATACACTCCCGTCCATAAATCACGAGACACTTTTTTGCTTTTTTATACGACAATATTTGAATGCAAAATTAAATATATACATATATGTACTATTTAAATATAAACGTTGGAAAAATTATGGACAGCTCTAGAAGCCAAATTGGAAAACAATAAGAATAATAATCAAACGTTCTCTAAATTAGAGAAAATTAGTAAGTGCCATTTTTATTTCATAATATAGGTCGTTTAATAACAAAATAATCGTCCGCATCCAAAATTTGAGTAAATATCCGGTGACTTATGGACGGTATACATTTTTTAACACACCTTTTACTGACAGATACAGTAAAGTTTGATCAATAGCTTCTTAGATACCGCGGTGACAGTTGTGTAAACCAGAAGCTTCACAATTATTCTCTAATTATTCAATTCATAAAGAATAGAATGCCAGCTATAGTTATCAAAAGTTATACATGGAGGCAGACGTCAGAATTTGTAATTTTAAATATACCTTTGAGGGGTAATCCAAAAAATGTGGACTTGTTCGTGGTTGATAATTACCTGAAGGTATCGATATCGCGTAATTTGTTAATGTGTAAAATAAAATAGCGTAGGCACATGTTCGAACAGGTCAGTTTTCCACCGTTTATAGTGGAATTGTTTCTCTGGGCCGAGATTATCGAAAAAGGCAGCAACTGTATCATTGCAGACCAAGAAGCGATCCTCACGTTACAGAAAACAGAAGTTGGTGAAGAATGGCCTACTCTTGAAGTAGAAAATATAGACAAAGATATTAAAAGAAAATATCGGAACCAAGCTTTGGAACGTGCTCAAGCGAAGGCCGAAGAACTCGAGAAAATTAGAAAGGGTAGCTACATTGTGTTAGTATATCTATTTAAATGTTAATAAGTCATACTGTATTTATAAACTATACACATTCCCTCAGAAAAGCGCCAGCATTTGCAAAGAGAGGCAGTCAAGGAACAAATTGATATCAACACAGCTACGTTGAATAAAATCGACGCGATAAGAAATGCTCACCGGAAGGAAGCCATGCTGGACCTCGAAGATTGGAGGTCGAAGGCTGAGGTACCGTTTCTACCGGAAGTTGAGGGCGCAGTGCAGGAAAACAGGAAGGCTTACAAGTAATTAACATACGAAATTAAACATTTAACATACAATGTACAAAGTATTCGTACACCTTCTAAAAACGAATAACTTTCTCAAAATTCGACTCAACAGCTTGAGTTTTCTCGAGACGTTAGAAGGATTAAGCTAACGTGTAAATAATTTCTTTTTTAAATTTTTATTGGTCGCAATTGCGAAGGAAAAAGTAAAGGTCACGACTTTTAAATTTTTTTATCTGTGCCTGTAATGAAAATTCCTTTTCAATTTTTCTACACCTACTGTATGTATATATTATCTACCGACGACTATTTCGTAATTTTTTAACATGGTCCATGGCTAAGAAATTTTATATAAATCTTCCTATAGCATTGCTATCGTAATTTAATAATTTTGTTTGAAATTATTACGTAAACGACGATCTTTATAGTTCCTTTTGGTACAGCAGAATTATTGAAAGGCCTACTATAATTACTGAAAAGAATAGGCTACTAGTAGATAAAGTGTTAATAGCCGTTTATCGTGACAATATAGTCCTCTAACATCGATTTACCGAAAGGCCTCCGCTGAATTGGTTCAAAGACGACAGCGGCAGATTACAATCTCGAGCATTGACCGACGACGAAGTAATGGGTACCGCTACAATCACAGAAGTGTTTGAAGAGGAAACACCGGAACAGGAAGAAGCGTCGAGTAATTCGAGCGAGAAGAAGAACGTCGACGTTGGAAAGATCGTTGAACGAAAACCGGAAAATGAAAACATTGAAGGGAAGAATAAAAAGGAAACTACGGATGATTCTAGTAGCTCGGAAGACTCTGATGAGAATGATGAATCGAAATCAGTGGAATTGTGGAAGAAGAAAAATCGGAGGCCCGGACGGGAGTCCGTGCAAGCTGCGATAAACGGCAAGCTTATAAAAAGGAATAGTATATTCGACGAGCCATCGAAGTCGATGCCGTTACCACGGAAAAAGGGTACCATAAGCGTCACTTTCTCGGACCGGAAGTTCCCTACTCCCGCTAGGGAAAGCTCCCATCTCGAGGAGCAGGAAGTAAGCCTCGTTTGAAATTTTCATCCTGTATACGCCGTGTAGCCTGTAACAATGTAACAATCATTTTTATAGAAATTCTGCTAATTTCAGTGGCTGGATAAACAAGCGGAGGCGAGACGAAAGATAGGATTCGACTCTGCGGACTTGCGACCGGAAGAACGGGATCCACTGTGGTTGAAGAATAAGGGAGAGTATGTGTTCTTTCTTTTTAACCTTCGGTTACTCGCACTCGATTTTGATCTTCAACGTAAATCAATTTTTATTCGATCAAATAATTACTAGACAGCACATCTTTATGGAAAATAAAAGTTTTCTATCTGAATTGCATCAAACTGAAGTGATCTGTAGGAATTTATTTTCTTTGTTAATATGTTTAATAGGTTGAAAAAAATATAACAGTATAATATAACTGTTTGAAATTACATCTACGAGTATGGTTTAATTGAGCAACACGTCATCCTCCGATAAGCTCTTACATAATCCCTCAATGCTGACCTATATATATACAAATTAACTAATCGATCACGTTTTGTTGCAGCGAGTTCTTCAAAATCGGAAACCACTTGGCAGCAATTAGTGCTTACACATATGGCATCAAGATCAGCGATAAATTCGCGTCGCTGTACGTAAACCGGTCGGCGGCTCATTATGCGTTGGGGAATTATTGCAGATGCGTAGAGGACTGTTCAAAAGTAAAGGATCAGTAAAACTTCATCACCAGAAAACAATGAATAATTAATTTACGAGCAATGGTTGCTCCCGTTCGATGAACTCATTCGTTGTTGCATTTCTCGTTCGCAGGCACTGGAACTAATGGAGCCGAAATGCGAGAGCAATCTGGAGTCTCGAGTCAGGTGTCACGCTCGACGAGGCGCGGCACTTTGTAAATTGTCCTCGCCTCAGCACGGTATTCCCGAGCTGGAGGCTGCTCTGAAATTGGCACCGGACAATGAGAGCATAAAACGCGACGTACTCGCTGCGAAACAGTATTTCGACCTGAAGGATTAATCCTTAGCACTCGAGTGGCGACTCTGAGGCACCCCAGTTGCTATATAATATAATATATAAAATATAATATCAAATATTATACGCTCTATTTTTGTATTTACGTGGGAAACCCTATATCTAGCAGGAATTTACTATACACTATACAGCATTGTATTCTACAGACATTTCTGGTAAAAAACCATTCAGATATAGTATTTACAAAAATGTTCATTGAGACAAACTCTATAAGAATCAGAATATACAATGAAACACGACATTCTCCAAAGAAACGTTGACCGTTTATTTATATATTAAACAGAAAACAATATAATATATATATATATATATGTATAGTACGTTAGTAAAATATCACAGTCGGGAGTCCTGAAGGGTGTTAAACCGAGGAACTTGTCTTACATTTAAGGCGTCTTGAGGCAGACGTCTTAGTGACGTCTATTAAACCGTTTTGTAACACAAGACGTTCAGGAGATGTTTGGAAGACATTTGAGACGTCTTTGTGCTATCTGGGTTATCGCTCTAACTAGAACTAAACTTTTTGTACAGGCACGACAGACTAATCGCGACTACGTTACAATCTAACACCGTTAGCCGATCGGGTCAGTCGAATTTGATCAGCTTCTTGTCGACGCATCCGCACTTCGTGTGCTCCAACGCGTGTATCACTTCATGGTGTCTGTCCCGTTGCCGGTCGATCGTGTGCTTCACCGTGAACACCAGGCTGACGTTTCTGGTCTCGATCGGCGCGCAGATCTGTTTCGGATCGGGGCAACAACCGGCGCCGTTGCAACGTGTCAGAACCGTCGAGGCTGGATAGAAAACTTCGTCAGGACTTGGACCGACAGTTAGGAGCTCTTCAACTGGAACTGCTCGTGGCTGAGGAGTTGAACATCGAAATTCGTGCACTAGCTGCACATGATTCAGAAATCCACCGTCCCTGAAAAGATCGAGAGAAAACTTGTTACCTTCCTCTGTCAGAAACTCGTTAGACTGCTGATTTTATACATTCACATGAAAAATGGCTAAGTGGAACATAAAATAGGAAAAATCATCCTTATTTATTCTTATCATTCCTATATACAGTTTGCTCGAACCGATCTTTGCTGGTCCTTATCACGATCTAAAAGAGTTGAAGAAGTAATTATACTCTGACCAGCTTCAACTTTACGGTTTCGATTACAGTCACCGAATTTCTTGGAGTGATTGTGGGACGGTGAACGCGCGAACAAATTGATTTCTCCGATAGTAACGCAGTCTAGCAACTTTAGCTTCTCTGAGAAGTAGCACACGGATCGTGTTAATGACCAATTAACTCTTCCGATGTTTCTGTCAAGTCCACTTATCATGAAAAGACGGCATTTTTAATGGATATTCATTCTAGTATTTGATTAATAGGTTTCCGTCTACATTTCTAACGAAGATACCTGCAGACGTAATAGCTCTCCGTTTGAATGAGCGCGTTTCAGATGTGCTCTATATTTAAAAACTTCAAATTTAGTGTCTCGACGATACTATCAAATCTTGCAATTCAAGTGGCCATTTTATTAAAAAGAAGTTTATTTATGTTGGAGTCGTATAAAGTTCCGTGTAACCAGTTATGTAGAAAGTGGAGTGCGAGTAACTGAATGTTAATGAATGTAACGATAATTACCTGTGGTGTCTGGCGACCATCGCAAAGGCCAGGTGCGTGTAAACCATGAATAACACAAGGCTTTTCATTTTCAGGATTGGTATATCGGCTGCTAAGGCTGGAAGTCTTGAATGAATCTCTGCGAACTGGAGGACCTACTTCCGTTCACACCGACCGACTGTCCGCGATTGACCAGAGTTGGCCACGGGACTACTCTCTTCTGCGATCTGAATTCTTTCTCCTTCTCTCTCTATATATATGTAACTTTCATCCTCGGCCCGGTGCCCCCTGCCTCTTTCGCTCGTGATTTCTCTTTGTCTCTCCTATGCTGGGGATCTGCCGCAGTTTCGTTTCGTTTCGTTTCGTTTCGTCCTGTCCTCGAGGCGTTTCGCAGCGTCGTCGTCTCCCTGTTAGTTCCCGGTAAGCTCGAAGGAGGGGTCGAAGCAAAGCATTCCGAGAACATCGTGGAGATAACTATAATTACAACTAGTGGGACCTGCCTCCCGTTCGAAGCGGGGACCGCGTTACGTCGCGTGACTACTCGTCCTTTCCTTTTCTCTCTGGTTCTCTCCGTTGACCGACTCTTCTTCCCCTTTTTTGTGCACCCGACCGCGGTTTTCGACCAGTCATCAGTCAAATGATCAGTCTCTCCGTGCGGTTATCTCTCCGATGCACCGGCTGCATCCCGAGCACTTTTTTTTTTCTCCCCACCGAATTTCGTTCCAGGTAATTTTCTGGTGGCAGTGACAACGATCCTTCTCTCCTACCAACGCTGCTTTTTGTCGTCTCGTCAAACATCGAACATTGCTGCAAATACTCGGAAGAACCGATGCAGCCTCTCGTATCTTCGATTTCTCTTACCCGCGTGGCAAGACGATTTCGATCGGATTACACATTATCGTTGAATTATTACGTCCTTGTTCGTAATCGAATAACCCTCGTGTTTAGTCAGTATTTAATTATATGCAGAGTTGGTCGAAATTCGTATTCGTATTTAAATATTTGTATTTAAATTTTTGCCCAACTCTCACTGTATGTATTCTATACGCCAGAGTTGGGCAAAATTTGTATTTAAATACAAATACAAATTTTACCCAACTCTGATTATATGTGATTGCAATTTTTCACGATTTTCAGCCTACAACTGCCATTTTTACCATTCTGATAAAATACCCATTTTGATCTTCGTAAACCAATTAACCAATTAACCAATTTCAATGAAGTTTTCAGAACGTATATCATTTATACGAGTTTACAAAACACATCTTTGAAATGTTGTAAAAATCAATTTTTACTATATTGTTCTTCACAACTCCGATCAAACGCATTTTTTCGACATATTTATTAGACGCCATTTACTAAACTAATCCTTCTAGCCTTACAGAGAAATTGAAGTCGTTTGGTCCATTTATAAAAAAGTTATTCGGATTTATTGTGTGATCAATTATACAGGGTGTCTCAGGTGAAGGAGGCCACCTAAATATCTCCTTTATCTTTAATGGCACAAAAAATATTGATGGCATAATTTAAATGGTATCGAAGGAGGAATATCATAGAAGAACAATTTCTTTTGTCCGGTTATTTTCTCATAGTTTTTTCAAGATCATCGTTATTTTCTTATCGGGAGAACTAATTTTTTCGTTATTCCATCTTATAGCTGAAAAAATACATTTGAATATGCTTAAATCAGTAACAAGATGGATAAAAAAAATAAGTTTTCCCGATAAAAACTAACGATGACCTTGGAAAAACTATTAAAATATAACTGGACAAAAAAATTGTTCTCCTTCGATACCATTTAAATTATACCATAAATATCTTTTTTGTGCCATTAAAAATAAAGGAGATATTATATTTAGGTGGCCTCCTTCAGCTGAGACACCCTGTATATGTGCGTAACTGTATATTTTTCAAATTTTGGTCTGAATGCGTAAACCGAAGGCACTGTCGCACACCTTTGGGATTTTGAACCTGCCATTAGGGCATCGAACCACTTTTTTGACTTCAGGCGTTTTCGATCTCGGAAAACAATGTTATTTCGATCCGGTTTTACAGCGAGTGCATTCTCCCTCGGGCCGCAGCATTATATGTATGATGCGACAGGTTGCAGTGAGTCACCAGCGATGCACCCGTCTGCCTAGTGTCTGGTTGCAGCAGGGTTCGCCCACAACGTTTTCCGTCTTTTTCCTTCGTTTTTTTCACGAAGGAGACAGATAACGCCGTGTGTATCGCTGGGAGAAAGAGCATGACTGGACAGAGTGAATTATACGTGACGAATAGTCGGCGATTTTCGAAATCGGGGGCCCCGGGTTACACGAGTATCCGTTAGCGCGGGTTTTACGTGGAACTGAGTCATCGGTATGAGATGTCGTGAATCTATGATCCGAACCACGTACGGCGTCTCTGCCGTGGGTTGTACTTGACACCAGTCGATGACCTTGGTATTCGCGTCATCGCTGGCATCATCATTGCCAAGTTAAAATTCACTAAATTCGGTTTCTATTTTTACACCGGCCAGAAAGTGGTGTTCGTGAAATTCCGAGTTGCGGAATGGGGATAGTAAGAGTTCGTTGCGACATGACATAGCAAACTTCGATATGTCAGTACGAAGAATCGAAAAAGAGAAACTACTTGACTGATGGATCTGTTTGAGTAATTAGTTTCGCCGATAAGCAACTTTTTACGGCCATAGGAACGTGGCTCCTGTTTACAGGATGTTTTTGTTGGGATTTCATCAATTTTTGTTGAAACGTATACTTGTGTATGTTATGCTGCTATGTTCTATCCTACGTACCTATTTCGTAATGTTTTTTTTTATACAACCCCTTTTTAAGGTGTAAAATTTCAAACTTTGATCATTATTCCTTTGAGTGTTTGTTATGGTGGACCTATGTACCAAATTTCAAGCCTGTAGGTCAATGGGAGGTGCCCAACAGGTTTTGATGATCTGTCAGTCAGTGACTTTAGCGATTTTTGAGGTCCTATATCTCGGAACCTACTAATGTTGGAAGATTACTGTCTTGTCAATATTGAGACATGATAGCATTTAACAAGTGTACGAAATTACATCTCTCCATCTGCCTCCAGTGCCGAGTTATAAGCCAAACGGCTAAGTTGTTTCGTGTAAAAGGAGGTAGCACGAGAACTTGGCTGGTGCACTACCGTGCACCTAGATTTTCTCGTTTTTTAGGAAATTATGCAAACTACAAAGTTCTAATCACTGCAACCGTAAAATAAATCGTAGGGCGAGGAGTTAAAACGTGAACCAGCGGTTCGCGGAAATAAAGCGGTAGGATTAAGTCGAAACGTATTTGGAATTCTAATTACTTGTGACCAATTATTCCATCGAGAGAGGGAGATCCCTCTTACGTCATTGCAGCCATTCGCTACGTGAGTCGGTTGTGCCAGGTTATTCTATCGTTATTCACGCAGTTTATAACAGTAACGAAAGTGTCGCAACGCCGAGCCGGGAATCCCCAACGAAGGGCTTGACGTGGTACCTTATACGTTGCACTCGGAAATCACAGTCGCAGAAATAGGTGCGGTGTGACTTTCCGAACGATGAAAATCAGCATTGGTAATGATCTGCGAACAGTGTGAATCCAGTTAACTGTTCGCAAGTATGTTTCCTCTACCGTAAAAAAGAAACATAATTATAGCTACGATTCTTCCAGACCTCGTATTTCCCAGAAATCAAATAGGAAAACCAAGTCGGATAAGAACAAAAATGTACATGCTTCACTGAAAAAAACTGTACTCCAATCGTTTGAAGAATAGTTCTATTTTTAATATAAAATGCAAAAGACATTTCAATTGTCCAGCGAAGCTCCAAAGAGAGATTGAGTAAATGATTAATTCTATCAATTCTATCATAACTAGAGTGCTGATGTTTATGCATTTTCCAATTTTTGTCGACAAATTTTAAGAAAGTGGAATGAAATAAAATCCTATCTTTAATGGGAACAGCCTTAGTAGATAAAAAAAAAATGAAAATTGTACAAAATTCTATTCTATTTTATATTCTAGCCTTTTTTGAACACTTTCATAAGCCACAAATGCACAAAGATCTAATCATAATTATCAAAAGATTCTAAGTAGAATCGTGAAAGAGAATGATCGCGGTCCAAAAAGCCTTCAACCTTTTTTCGGACGTTGCGTTGGTCCGACGGACGACGCGACGTCTCGCCATTTTGTCGGCAGGGGACGTTATTTCATCAATGAAGAATTTCTGCGGCTTCCAACGCGTTTCTGAGAATACTTTTTCGGATCCTTCGACTGTGCTTCATCGGACTCGAAGATAGCCAGATGCGAGTTTATTAATAATTATGGATCGATGTACTATTCCCCACGTGCACGAGCTAGGAAGTACACTTGTAGGCTCTATTCGGGTACCGGATCGAACTTATGACCTAAATCGTTCTATGGCATGGTAATCGTCGAACAGAACATGCTGTACAGATGATGACTGCGATACCGTGAATTAGAGTTATCGGGAAATTCGCAAGGAAACCAGACCCTCTCGCGAATAAGCATTATTCAATTACCAAGATCAACTTCTGTGAATAAAGCTCGCTGCAAAATTCTGGGGTATTTCGTTACATCTAGTCTCTCTTCATGACTAAGTAATTTTTAGAATTATTGCCTGCATCAGAGTGCTAGTCCAAATCAAGCTCTGAGGCAACTTATTGTTCCATCTAACATTTAAACCTTAATTAGCACTCTAATGGTGACTCTGAAGGGCTTCGCTGAAAATTGCTGTACCATTATTCAAAATATTCTTTACATTATTAAATATGTCGGTGTCTAATCAATTACTAAACATTTAGGCATTATTCTTATTACTCTAGGTCGGAAGGAATGTTTAATTTTTGCTAGCCTAATGCAAATCAAGCTCTGAGGCAATATGTTCCATCTGACATTTAAATAATTTTTAGAGCAAGTTCAACATGTTGCCTAGATCAGGCTGTTACCCTAATGCAAATCGCGCTCCTTGCCTTGTCCCGGTTTCGCCGATCAAAGAGGCTGGTGTGATTTTGTTGAATTAGTGACTGGTGAAATGTTTACCAAAGGTAAGAAGAAGTTCGGACCGAATTCATTGAATCCCTGCTCCGATGAATCACGGGGACGTGAATCAATCTCACCACAGCACAGTGAGACGAAACAATCTGACGGTGATAAAAAAAACTGTAACTTTGCTTCTGCTTTATATACTGTGTTCAACTTTTCACAAGTTAATCATCACTAGACTGTGGATCTTTTTACGAAGAAATTGGTTGGCTGGAACATAAAACAGTAAAAGATTTAAGAAGCTTTAAAATATCGTGATGTTTAAGAGATGAAATCAATTTTTATGCTATTCCTGTTTCCCACGAATCAATGCAAAACATTTTCAATTATGCAAAATTCAATGCAGTATGCAAAGCAGAATCAAAACTACAGATGTTTGATCGGCGTCAAGTCGTTTCATCCAACTGTGGCGGTCGAACCAAGAAAACTGACAACGTCCGCGTTGGTCCATGTGTTCAGGGTAAAGTCACGATAACGATAACGAACGCTAGAATTCGCTAGAATTCCGATGAGATCAAGTGTTTCGGTCTCCGCGATTAACCCGATCGTAAACAATGCTATGCGCTTACACTGAAGCATTCGCTTGGGAGTAGTGAGTGTTCGTGTGTCGTATCAATAGACGGGATGTCGAAGTTCGAGTTTGATATAAATGTGTTTCTCGGCTTGTTATCGGAAAGTTAGTCGATCGTGTCGAGGCGAGCAGATGGATGGGAATAAATCGGAACGTAGCGTTGCTGGCAAATTGAAATCATTGTGGGTGTGGGTATGCGCGGAACACCGTTCGTTACTCATAAAAGTTCGACCTTGAACTCTGGAACGAGTCATCGCCGGTGGTGAAAGATCTCGATGGAACTCGGTGAGACGAACAGAAGACCGAGAGTCCGTTGACGTATTCTTGGCGACCGCAGGAAACGCTATGCACGCGCAGAAGGATATTCCCGATTTTTCAACGATTGCGCAAGCTTTGCCGGTGATTCGTAGGACGCGTGTGATCGTTTTCCTCTTGAAACGACGTGCACCGGTCTCGATCGATGCGTGTGCATCTCCCTGGTTGTAGCATGTGTGCAGGCTGTTCCACGTATAAATACACTTCTGGCAGCAGGAAAGACTCAGTCGATTACCGCCCGATAAAACGACAGCCTGCTGGTAGTGCGACCGATCCGCGCAGTCCCGGGCGATTGACTCGCTTCGTTGAGACGAGATCGAGACTGTGTGCGTTAACAGATCCGCGCCATGAGAAGTCGATCGTTGAGAAGCTTGCTGAAGCTGATGATACTGGTCCCGTTGACTCTGGACAACATGGTCCCGTCGACGGCGTTGATCGACAGCCACCATCATCATCATCATCGTCATCAACGTGCCACCCGAAGGATCAATCTGCCACGAGCAGTCAGCGCGTCTCGTAGCTTTCTCTGCAAGGAGCCGCAGAGTCGGGCGTACAACTTGAGGGACTTGATACAGAACGTGCAACAGAATCCTGGTGAAACAGTTGTTCAACCTTTCTACATCGTGGTGAAGCGCTGCGATGGACACTCCGGATGTTGCATGAGTGCTGACAAAACCTGCACGCCGGTGGTATCTTCAATTTTCTACGAGGAGTACGAGATTGAGATTCTCAGCGTCGAGGCCAGGGGCATCAAGAGACAGTGGATCAGGGTGGAACAGCACGGAAACTGCTCCTGCGAGAATACCACCGTCAGCGGCAGACAGATGATGGAGCGCCAGCAACCCAACGTGACCTTCGTCTGAGGCAGGGTGTTTTCAAAGCGAGGATATTCCAGGATATGTGTAGGTTCAGGTCTTCTTAAGTGGGCGGTGCTCGTCAATTTACCACGAGGAGATCAAGATCCTCTTGTGAAGACCAGGGACATCTAAGAGACAGTGGATCAGGGTGGAAAAGCACGGAAACTGCTCCTGCGAGAACACCACCGTAGACAACTGATGGAGCGCTGAGGCTGGGCATTCTCAAAGCGAGGATATTCCAGGATTTGACGCGCAGGTTCAGGCCTTCTCAGGTGGGTGCTGGTCGTCAATTTATGGAGTTCGAGATGCTCAGCGTGGAGACAGGGGCATCTAGAGACAGTGGATCAGGGTGGAACACCACCATCAACGGTAGACAGCTGATGGAGCGCCAGCAACCCAACAAGGCCTTCGTCTGAGGCAGGACATTTTCAAAACGAGGATATTCCCGGATCTGATGCGCAGGTTCAGGTCGAATCAAGTGGGTCAATTTACCACGAGGAGTTCGAGATGCTCAGCGTGGAGACAGGGGCATCAAGAGACAGAACACCACTGTAGACAGCTGATGGAGCGCCAGCAACCCAACAAGGCCTTCGTCTGAGGCAGGACATTTTCAAAACGAGGATATTCCAGGATCTGATGTGCAGGTTCAGGTCCAATCAAGTGGGTGCTGCTCGTCAATTTACCACGAGGAGATCGAGATGCTCAGCGTAGAGATCAGAACCGTGAAGAAACTGGGCCAAGGTAGACTTGTACGGTGGAACACTAGCAACTCAACGTGGAAGATAGTTTCAGTTAAAATGATAAGCCACAGACCTGTACCCCCTGTAGATCCTCTTTCCGGATTTCGATGGTCGTTGCGCGGTGATCCTGTGTGCCGGCTTCTAGTTCAACGCATGCATTTAGACTGCAACGCGCAAAGAATATTGGCTCGATGCCCAACAACGTGTCACGGCTATCTTTCCGGCGCCAAGTGTCCGATGGCGGACACCTGTTTTAGAAGGAAGCATTCTGCCGCTTCCGATAGAACGTCGACGACAAAGTGCGGATTTCGCTTTAAGAAGATCGAGTTTCGCGAGGTGGAATCTCGTTAATGGACCAAGTGCACGATTCAACTAGTCATTATTTATTGCTATCAGCGAGTTGTTCAGGAAGCGAGCTGAACGGGACCAAAACGTATTAACGCGTTAGGAGTTAGGAGGATGAATAGACTGCGAATTTTATGCGTTTTTAGGACAAACATTACTAGATGGAATAAGAAACAGTACATACATTAAACCTTTGCACTCGGAGTTATTTCATTCTATACGATTTCTTTTGATTTTATAGATATGAAATTGATATAACACCTCATACAATACTTAAATGTTTAGTAATTGATTAAGATACCAAATTGTTTACCAACATTTCTTAACTTGTTCAGAACATTTGGATTACTTGGTCTTCAATATTTAATATGTACAAAATTTTAGGTAGTTCCTAGAACAATAGTTTATAATCTGACTACACACTGATAATACCAGATAAGGGTTTCAAGGAAGAAATACGTTTCCATTCCATTCCTGCTTCTCGAAATTAATGCAAAACATTTTTACTTTGTATAGAGATCCGCAGTCTACATACGAGTCTCTCTTTTTAAGAGTCGTCTCTATTCTATTTCCCATTGTGATATTAATTTAATAACGTAATAATAATATCGTAGGTATGATATTATTGAGAAACTTGTAGATCGTGGAACGTCTATGCGCGCGCTGTGAGACTCAGTATTTAGATATTCTCGTCAGTAGTTGAAAATTAGCTCTCTCCGCGCGATACTCGAAGAGTTCGAAAGTTAGGTGACAATACTGTCCGTTGATGTACAGAAGGCAGGCCTTGTTCATAATTTGATTCGCCGAGTATTATACACATAAATAAATAAAAATCGTACGGAATTCTGTGGAATTTTATATTCTAGCATTTTTTGAACATTTTCAAAAGCCATGCATAAAGATCCGCAGTCTACTAATAACCAATCAGATTCGCGTTTCTTCCGGCTGCCTTCTATACAGCAACGGAGTAGCGTGGCAATACTTCGAATGCAATAAGAGACTGATGTACATGTAAAATATTTGTTGTATTCGTACGTGCCTCGATACCTCGTATTTATTTTAATTTTTACGATCGACGTCGAACCATGTTTGGACGTTTGACGAATCATAGGTATTTATTTTGTATGGTATTTATTAATATTTATCACTGACACGTGGAAGTGGAAGTTGTAGTAAGCAATATTTACTTAAAACTGTTAAAAGCACTGCAAAATAAAATGTGCTTTAGAAAGAAACTGAAGGGAGGCCTTATACACACATCCTAAGAAACCGTGTCCAGGAATATCCTTTCGAGAAGTATGTTTGTTCCACTAAAAAGTAGAGAACTTAGTATGCTAAAAGGAAAGCGACGAATTTGATTCGATACAAAATATGCGCCGGGTTTGTATGAGATGGTGTCGCTAATATTCAATGACGCGGTAAAAAATTACTTTCTACAAGTAAATAAATAGAGGACAGCTTAAATGCTATGTAGTTTTTGTATGTGTGTTTGTCGCATCAGCTAACAAAAACAGAATAGCCGTCGGAAGGAATGTCTCATTTCGATTATTGCTAATCCCATGTAAAATTCTTTCAGCGGGTTCAGTAAGATGCGCGCAAGAACGACATTACAGTTTTTCGTTCTCTATCGTATAGAAATAACAGACGTTGTATCGACCGATCTATCTGTACAACATAATTACCGTTTAACACTAAATAAATCTATTCTCATGTTGAATGTTGATATATATTAACAGCCAACCAGCCTGTCTGTTACACCGTTCGAATGCAAAAAAAACGGTAAAAATTCTGTGTTCTCTCACGTGTCCTCGTATACAGAACCAACTTATTTTAGTTTTAGAATCGCGCGTACGACGGATACTTCGAACGCATACGGCGTCCTCTGGTTCCACGTCCTCTTCCGGTCTCATTGGCCCCTCTCGTCGCGTGTCCTCCACGAACCACAGGTTGACCTTCGGAAATATCAATGTCATTCACTGCATTGTACTGATTTAAAGTATTTAGAGCAATTTACACTGTCCAATGCAAACTCGGCAGAGAAAATATTCTTAAAATTGAAAACTTGACTCGAGGCCGTTGGAGAAAATATGAAAAAATCGGTAATTCAAATAGAAGATGTAACTAATTTTTGTAACTAATCTATAATGTTTAATATCGTTTATGTTCGTGTTATAACTACATTTCGATTGATTAATAAACAACTTGATTCTTTTGTTTCCGATCAGTGGAAAGACTGGAATCATGGCGATCGTCGACCCATACTCTTCAAAACGTACTCTATAAAAAAACATATAACTAGTGAAATTTTCATTGTTTTTGCTCGATAAAAACCGCACGTGTACTTCAAATATCAATGAATATGTGTGGAAAATCCCGATGCAAAAGGTTTGACAGTTTCTCCGAAAAAAATTCCTTAAGATTTGTGGATTGTGGACCGCTGTTTATCAATCTTTGCGACATGTTGTGCCAATAATTATGAAAGTGGTCTAGTGAAAATTTAGTCATTTAAAATTAATTCAATGTAATTTTTACGATATTATGAAAAATGAAGAGGTACTTCTCTCCGGTTCTTGATGAAATTTAATCCGCGCAACGTGTTTACAAAAACAGTAAACAGACGCCGGGGCAGGCTTACGTTGCCACGGAGCGTGCACGAATGCGGAGAATTCAATTCAGTAATAGATAGCAATAGTTTTTTTCGAATATCTTGAAAACTAAAAGAGAGCGCCTGGTATACGAAAAGAAAAAGTTGTTCAAGACTTATAGCTGCATAACACATTTAAATTTCATCGAAATCGGAGAGGAGTACCTCTTTGTAATTACCCAAGAAATATATGACTTGGACCGCTTTCATAATTCTGTGGTTACAAGGAAAAAACGAACGCCTCGTGTCACATACTTTCACTTTCGAGATATTGCCGTTTAAAGTTTGGATCACTATTTTTTCTTCTACTGATGTTTCCTTGTTTTCTTTTTAAAATATAAAGTGTATATTTCTTTCACTTTGTTTTTCTTTATATTTCTTTAACGTGAATAATAATAGGAACAGTAGTAGTAATTCACAACGCTTTATGTAAAACGACGCAAGTCCATTACACTTGTGTTGTAGTTGTTCCAAAACAAAACATTACCGTCAACGTCAGATTAACGCATAAACTCAAATTTTTTTAAATTGTGACATGCAGCGTTTTTCCTTGTAACCACAGAATTATGGGTGTATATTTTGAAGTCATTGGGATAGGGCGTGTCTGTTTGTAAATAGTTGGGGCATTTGGTAACCGCTTACCCCTGCCAGATTGACTTTCCCAGACGATGGGCGTAGGCCGAGTGCCACGTGCTGCTCTGAACGGGGATCGCGAAGATCGTCTGGCAGTTGCGGTTCTGGGAGTGCCATTTCCAGCGTTTGCCGCAGCAGCAGCAGCAGCAGCAGCCGCCATCGCTCTTTGCCGTGTATTGCTGGATGGGCATGCTTCCGCTTCGCGACTCTCCTCCTCCACTTCATCCTCCACTATGTCACTTCCGGGTTCCTCGGTGACTTCGCCGGTGTCCACCGCGTCATCCTCTCCGGACATCAAAGGACCAGCTTCCTCTGTACGCTTATCGCTCTCCGAACTCATGCCTACACAAGCAATCAATGGGTTATTACATTCTCCGCTATCTGTACTCAGTCTGTGGTATAAACAGATGATATCGGTATACCAAATATTTATAAACTTTGACCATTTCTCACGACTACCTCTTAACGAACTCGTAGTAATAAATTAGTTAGTGATCGCTACCTTCAGTCGGTGTCATAGATTCTGTGATTATTTCAGTTTGACTATGTTGCTGATCATCGACACCGACTACACGTATACTAGGTATCGCAGGTTCTTCGCTAGTATCACCAACAACAGTGGTACCTGTTACTGACGCGGGCGTCACCGAGACCAGCGTTTCCTGCTCCTCGGATGGTCCACTGCTCGTCTGGAAAAGAATACCGCATCGTTATGCGTGAACATGACGAGAATAGACATTAAATTGTACGAGAACCCGAATATCTCGAAACTTTCGGAATTATTCCCGAGGATATTAGAGATTCCCGAGGATACACTCGGGTTCTCGAATTTTCTCGGGACTTTCGATACATTGGAGAATCCAGAGAAACACGTGCTTCGGATATCAGGAGAAGGGGGGAACCGTAGAAATGTTCTGAATTTCACATAGTAATAATACTGCTAAGTGGTTATGTGTGTGTTTGCAAGTGGATAGAACGAAAGAACAGTGGAAAGATGAAAATCAGTAGCAGGCGAAAAAAACGTCTAACTTTGCATAAAAATACTTTTTAATCAAATTCACGAAAATGTCTAAGAAATCGTACAGGTCCAACCTACATTGAGTTCAAGCGTTCCTGAATAAGGGGACCTCAACATCTTTTCAGTGCTTAGGGCCTTAAGGGGGTAGGATTCATTATTCGGCAGCATGTAGCTGTCGCAGCTTTATGCTTCCGAATAATGCAAATTACGTCTCGTAAACGTAAAAATTGGACTTTTGAGCGCTTTTGACTACTGAAAAACCCCAACTTTGCGTTACCGAGAAATGAAAAAGCGCATCTCGAAAACGAGAGTCTACCCCCTTAATCCGGCACTGCGTACCGACCATATCAGGTACTCGACAATTTCAGGTTCCCGTACACTTCTAACAGTGATTTCATTTTATACCGAGGGTGGTAAATCGGCTGCCGGCGAAACTTGCAAGGGTGTTGTAGGTACGCTACGGCCGGTGCCACCATCTTCCAATTGAACCAGATCCATTCTACTATCGTCCATACTCTCCTGAACCACTTGTGCCGCGCTGGAAGTCGACGAACCAAATATCGTTCGGGCTGCTGAACCTGACGGTGTCGATAAGGAAGGCGTTGACGAGGCAGTAGTAGGTGCGGATGAATCTCCGAAGGTGAAACGTCCTTGAGGAACTTGAGGTGAGCTAACAGCTTCTCCGAATCCATCTCCGCGACGTGGAACGAACAGGGTCGGAGTGCTGGGCACTATACTGTCGTCACCACCGTCCTCATATCCCTGCTGTGGCTGAAAAATAAATGTTTCAGAGGTTCTTGTTAGACATTCTCATCCTGACATTGCATTTTAAAAATATTTACTGGACATATGGGTGCAAATCTTTAACATTCCTCAAAGTAGGACAAATTCTGATGAAGATCCGCAGTCTAGTCGAAAATAATTTTAATGTCTTTTAGTTTTCTATCCGATCTATTCATTCTTTTGATAAATTCATCAAATCTGCAGTCTAATAATGTCTGAACAGTTAATGCAGCGTGTATGTCTGAGGTACAAACCAAGAGTAGATGTTGCTGTTGTTGCTGCCTAGGCATCGGTGCAATACCGCGTGATGATCGCGCTGCAAATGACGTAGGTGGTTCTCCGGTTGGTCCAGCGCTGCTTATCGCTTCGGATTGTTGTTGCTGCTGATTCGTAGGTACTGTGACTTGAGCCTGCCTGGGTACTTCCACGCTTGTGGAATCTTCACCCATGATGATCTCAACCTCGTTGTTGTCCCTTTCCACTTCCCCTTCGACCTCGTAAGGCATCTCTTCTTCCTCTTCCATCTCGTACGGGTCATTATCAAATTCTTCCTCTTCTTGCGCCTGGTGATTGCCTCCTCCCTCGCCTTCGTCACAGTCTACTACAACCACACAGCCCTCCTCCACTTCTTCATCCTGATCTCGCTGGCTCGACGTTGGTACCTGAGGATTCAATCGACATTTCATTTCTATACTTCCATACCATGACTATCTTCTATACTATGACTTTCATCATTTCTATACTTCCACAGTGCAAAGTCAGCAGGATTCGTGGAATCTGTGAGAAGGTGAATTTAGTCTGTATGAGGATTAATTAAGAGCGCAACACTTGTAGGAGCGATAGAAATCAAAGCGAAACCGAAGGAGCAAAAAAAAGTAGCGTTTTTAGGAGAAAGAGGGAACCAGGGACCACTGGAACTCAAACTCGCGACCAAATTCACCATTTTGCAGGTCTCATTCAACCTTTTTGATAGATGATTCAAAAGTGAGGTTATACAATATTAAGAAAACAAATTTGTAGAAAAACTTCAGTTGCAAAGGAGTAAATTTGATTTACAAAAAGGTGAGTTTGATTTGCATACGATGTAGAAAAGGATTAATTTGGAGTGCAAAACCTGTAGTTAGATATGTAAATAACGTAGAGAGGCAACATCCAAAAGTATGAGAGTCGGAAATACCAAAAAGTGTAAAAATTGGTACGAGGAAAAGAAAGAAAACGAGAGAATGAAAAGAGAAAGCAGAGTAAGAAAATAGGATGTATACAGTTCGAGGCAAAATTAAGTAAATTAACCCGTTAAAAAGGTACGAACTTTTTAAAAAGGGTATCCATTTGATTTTGCCGCCGACTGTAAAATTAGAATTATAAAAGAAAGTGTAAAGCCGAAAAGCAAGAATTAAGTACAAATAGATAGTAACAAACATCCTTGCAATCCAACTTCACCTGGTACTCGACCTCTGAAGCGCTGGCGCTGGCAGTGGACGTCATTTCTTGTCTGCTGCGTTTGGCTTTAGGACTCAGCACCTGTTCCTGTCTGCTGTGATCCATGCCCTCGATTCCAGATCCCGATGCCGTCGAATCTAAAGTCCTGGGTCGCTTATGACCTGTGGATGTTTGAGACGTGCTGACCGACTGCGTCGAACTACTGGCTACAGTTTGTTGTTGATCGCTGGCTGCAGGTTGTTGTTGTTGCTGCTGTTGCTCGACCCTTGGACTGACCAAGGCGACGGTTTGCTGTTGTTGTTGTTGTTGTTGCTGCTGCTGTTGACATTGTTGTTGTTGAACGTTAAGGGTCTCCGCGCTCTCTGGATCCTCTCGTTGCGTGGACTCTGCCGACTCGCTTAGTTGGGGTTGCACAACGAGTTGACGCAAAGTGCTGGGCGCTGTCTGCGACGAGCTGCTGGTACTGGCTGGTTGGAAATCAGGAAGACTACTGGTTGGGGAGCTAGTTTCGGTAGTGTGCACTACTTGTTGCTGCGACTGTTGTTGTTGATGAGGCGCTACCATTACTGGCGCGCTTGCTGTGGTCGGTAAAACCGCGGCTGTTCTAGACTGCACGACGACGCTCATCGGACGAATGCTTGCTAGAGGAGTCTCTGCTCGAGCGGACATCGGTTTGATGTTAGCCGTAGGTGGCTCGGTGGTAGCGCTGACTCCGCTGACTCCAGCCAACTGCCGTTGCAATTGAGTGACCCTTTGCACCAAAGTTTCCTTCTCCGTCTGGATCTCTGCCTTCTCGTGCTCCAAACGGGAAATTCTGCCCTCCATCTGAGATTTCAGAGCTACCAGTCGTGCATCGTGCTCGGTGGTGTCCGATTCTGTAGCACCTGTCTCGAGTTTTGCCTTCAAGTCGAGTAATTCCTTCTCGCAGATCTTCTTCGACTCCGTCAGCTGCATGATCTTCGTTCTGGCACCTTTCAGCACCTGTTTGGCACGCTCCTCTTTCTCCACGCTGGTCTTGTTCATCGTGTCTATCTCCTTCTTGAGCAACTCGGCTTCGCTCTGCACAGTCTCCATTTGCCGAGACAACTCGTCCACCTTCGTAGTCAACTCTACGTTCGTCTGGCGTAATTCCGCTCGACCCTCCTCTCGTAATTGATCCTCGCGCTCTTGGGATACCTGTGAATTATCTTCGCTACTCGAAGTACCAGCAGTCATTCGAGACTCCTCCGTTCTGCTCTTCTCTTCCTCCACTGTCTTCGCGAGATCCTCGTACTGAGTCTTGTATTTCTTCGCTATCTTTCGAATCTGTATTTCCTTGTTCTTGATGTCGTTCAGTGCCGCTTCTTTCTCTCCAAGCTCCTTCTTCATCGTTGCCAGATCTTTCGACTTGTTCGAAGAGTCAACAAGAGCCTCGCTCAAGTCCTGACCCAACTTGCGAGTTTCCTCGGAGGTCTTCTGAATTTGTTCTCCTTGAGCTTGTACTTGCTTCTGAAGCTGAAGCAGCTGTTCTTCGAGCTTCGACTTCTCGGTCTTTAGCTGAGCCATTTCTTCCGCGCGTTTCGCGTGCGTCTCGCGTTCAGACGTTAGCAATTTGCTGAGATTCTCGCGTTCCGTTTGCAATCTGCGCCAGTCTTCTGGACTCGTTTTGTTGGCTCTCTCCACTAATGCGTTGGCTCTCTGTCTCCATCTAGTTGCCTCCGCTTTCAGGCTTGAGTTCTCTTGCGTCAAAGCTTCGGTCTTCACTTGCAAGTCTCGCGTCGAGTCTCGAAGGGGTCCTACCTCCTCGGAAAGCGCTCCAACCTTTGCAGTAAGCTGTAACACCTTTCCGCTCAAGCTATCTCTCTCCTCTCTTAGGATTCTGTTCGAATCCGTGATCGCATTTAAGGTTTCAACTTTTCTCAACAGCTCTGCATGCTTGGAGGTGGTCACCACGTCGATCTCCGATTTCTCCCTTTCTGAATTCAGAATCGTTTCTGTCTCTTTCAATCTCTTTTCCAACACCTGTGAACAAATGTTTCCTGTTAGCTATGTACTACAAATTTTCTTCTATTAGGTAGCTGTATATAATAAACCTGTATGAATAATAAACATGTACGTATAATAAACCTGTAGATACTCTAAATTTAATAAATAGACTGCGGATTTTATGCATTTATGACAGAGATCGGCACGTGTAATTTAAAGCAGTGGACGAATTATGAAGATTTAAGAACATCAGTGTATTCATTTCAGCTTAATAAGACAATTAAAAGAAGAAAGAAACTTCTATTTGGCTCGTGTGTCTTGCAATCAATGCAGAACATTTTTATTTGGCATAAAGATCCACAGTCTGCCTATAATAAACTCTAAATACTCACCTCCGCTTGGGATTTTATTCTGAGATTCTCCGCCCGAAGGACGTCGAACTTCGTTACAGCTAAGTCCTTCTCACGTCTCAGGTACTTCATAACTCTCAACAGTTGTTCGGCCGATTTCGAATCGTCTTCTAGACCGCTAAAGCTGCGATTCATCGCTTCGAAACTGGTATCGGGACTATCCCGATCGCTGATCTTAGTTTGCTGGCTATGCATGATTGCTGCTTTGTCGCTTAACTCCTGGATTTGATTGTGTAAAATAGCATTTTGTGCATCCAAGTCATTTATTCTTTGTTGCATTTCCTGCATCTCCGTGTGGAATTTCTTCTCCCTTTCTTGACAAGCCGCTCTCTCAAGCTCCAGAGCTTCTACAGCACTGTTTCTTTCTTGGGCTAGCGTTGTGATCTTCTGATCTACCAATCGAGCTTCTACTTTAATCTTGGCTAGTGCCTAGAACGAAAAAACATGTTTTATTTAAAACATTTCACATTAGTGCAGCAGTTTTTCCACTGACCTAATATCTTATAGCATTTACCTGGAGGTCCGTTGAATGCAGAACCATTTCTCTAGCGTATTTCTCTTCGGCCTCTTTCGCACTTATGGAAGCAGTTAGTAAGTCATTTTTCACGATTTCTAATTCACCTTTGACTTCATGGAATTCTTCAAGCTTTCGTTCCGCGTCAGCTAATTTCTCTCGTAACTCCGAGTCGGTTTCTTGTCTACCGCTAGAAACTTTCGCTAACTCTTCTACTAATTCCTGCACCCTCTTCTGAAGACTCATTACTTCTACGCGGGCTTCTTTCAAAGCCGTTTCTAATTCTTCTTTCGACTTATTATATTGCGTGGTTAGCTCTCGTAATTGCGCTTCTGAGCTCTCAGCTATGTCGCAATACTGCTGGCTCTGTTGCCGTGCGGCTTTCAATTGTTCGGACAATGACTTCACTTCGGCCTGCGATGCCGCTAGTTGCATCTCGATGTCTTTTAATCTCTTCACGAGATTTTCGTCACCTGCAAAGTTTATGTAGCCACAGAATTTTATATACATATAATTGTCAACTAACTACCAGAAAGATGGCAAAACATCATCGAACAAAACCGAAAATATTTTAGTCATTAAAGTTCATTGCTTGGATAAAAAAATTCACTTTTATTTCACCTTAACACATTATCAACCGGTGATTATTGCATGGCTAAACACTTTTTAACGTTACCTTCAATAGCAACAGCAATTTTCAGTGTGAACTAACAAGTCACCCTCAATAACGTCATCAAATAGTTTCATTTAAGATTGTAATGTAAAAGAAAATTTCTATGCTATCTTTTGGTACTACACAATTATTAAAAGTCCTATTAATAGGCTTTTGGTAGGTAAAGTGTTAAAATAGCGAAATTACTTTCTTGCCAACCCAATAATTCTAGAAAAATGCAGCCCGGTATGGTGCACGTACCAGTGAACGGCTTCGAGATAGCATGGCTAACAGCTTGTCGAAGTTTGGTGTTGAGTTCTTCGATACGCTGTGTGTTCTGAGTATCAGATTGGCGGGCTTGCTCCAGCTCGGTTTTGATTTGCTGGGTTATATTGCGTTCCTCCGCCAGTCTATCCTGCGCGGTGGTCAGCTGTCTTTCCAAGTGGCCCGACAATTCTCTGAATCTGTCCTGTTCTTCCTGCAATCGTCGCCTCAACGCTGCACACTCTCTCGTTGCATCGTCCAGACGTTGTTCTGCGCGCAGCTGACCCTCGGCTTGAACACGTTCCAAACTAGCTTTGATAGATTCAACGTCCGCTCGCAACAGAGCATGCGTTTGACGTTCTCGTTGGAATATTTCGCGCTCCTTCAGCAGACGACCCTCCGAATCACGCAGAAGTTGTCTCTCTTGCCGTATGTTCTCTAGCTGTACTTCCGCTCGAGACAACCCCGTCCGAGCCGACAAAGCATCATCTTGCAGCATCATCAAACTTTGTTCATGCTTGCCTGTGGACATAATAAACGATTATTATATCGGATATTCCTAGTATCGATAAAATCGTCGTACCGATTGTTACGTTGTAATTGAAGCATTTCTCCTCGAGCACCTTTATCTGGGATTTGTAAGAAGCAACGTTCGCTTGCAGGAGATTAAACCTATCGTTCGCAGAGTCCAATTGTGCTTTCAACCTGCAACACCGACCCGAACTTGCTTCCGCTTGTTTTCTAAGCCTATCGACTTCCTCGCCCAACATTTTCTCGTGCGCTGTTCTCTCTTTTCTGTAAGTGTCGAATTCATCTGTAACGTGTTTCAATTTCGACTCGTATTCTGTCAATTGTTTTTTCAATTCTTTTTCCGCGCTGGCATCGGTTTGTTCGACCTTGGATGACTTGTCAACGACAAGTTTCTCTCCACCCTCTTCCTTCATATCTCCTTCGAGTGCTTCGAGGTCCTCTTTCTTCTCTGATCCACCCGTCTGCTTCAAACACTGTTGATACATATTTTTGTACATATCCCTTTGTCTTACAAGACCATCTAGCATTTTCGCCTGTCTGTCCTGAGAAGCTTGCATATCCTCCAATTGTTCTGCATACCTATTATCAATTCAAAGAAATGAATAAATTAAAGTATCCGTAAGAGTACGAACAAGGGTACGATAGAAGTCAAACCTGTCCAATTTCTCTTTCATTTCGCCAGAATTGATCTCATCGGTTGCTCTCTCAATTTCTTCTTGTCTCGACGATAGAGTACGAACTATTGATAATAATTTCTGATTGTTTTCTTGCAACTCTTCTATGTCTTTGAAAGTAACAAGCTTCTTGCTGATGATCTCCGATGAGGCTAGATTCTCCATGTCTACCGAATTCGAGAATTCGCTTGAATGCATAGTTGTACCGCATCTGCTCTCCTGAACTTCTTTCAAGAGGAAGCATACCTGTAAACGGAACAACAGTTAGTTACAATTCTGTAGAACATCGAGAACAACGAGTGCAACTGCAATTACTACGTACCTGACGCGCCAAATCTGATAGCTCTGTCTTTAGCCTTTGATTTTCCTTCGTATGATGTTTGGCAAGACGATTCGCTTCATCTGTTGTTTCCTGCAGTTTATGATTCTCCGCTAGAAGTTCGTCTAATCTCGACGTAAGCGTCGTAATATTCGCCATAGCAGTTTCATAATCTTCGCGTTGTTGCTGCAAAATAGGCGCTTTCTCCACCAATTCCCGCAAGATCACGTCCATCTGGGACTTCAAGCGTTCATTTTCTTCGCGCTCCGTCGTCAGCTCATTCGTTACTTCGACTAACTGTGTGTAGATTTGAGTCAGACTCAATCCTTTCCTCAGCACGCGACTAGCTATGGCTGCAGTTGGCGCAAGTTGCTCGACAGCTTGATCTAATCGTTCTGTAAATCCACGCGTAGTTAGTAAACAAATAAATCTCATTTAGTTAAAGCAACTAATTACTAGAGGGAATCTATATATATATATAATTGCCAGTTCCTCTGTCCTCTGTAAAGGTAAAAAATCTCGAAACACAGAAGTAGCCGAAGGTGGCGCACGAATATGCTTTTATCCCGGAAATCCTACAGGATTAATTGCTAAAAATAAACTAGTCCCGAACCGACATTTCTGTGTTCTCGCAAACCTCTACTAATTACCTTGCTTGATGTTCTTAAGCAGTTCGTTCGCATGTTCCAATTCTTTCGAGAGTTCCTCTATTTTCTGTTCCTTCTCTTCCAATTCCTCTTTGTGCTGCATCTGAAGCTGGGCGTGCGTCGTCTCTAGTCCTCCGTATTGATGAGTGGCGTGTTCCAATAGTTCTTGAAGTTCTTTAACCGCATTGCTGAATTCTTCGGCCTTCGCATTGGCTTCGTCGGCCATGCCTTTGTAAAGATCCGCTAGTCTGGTTTGGGCACCGATTTCTTCCCTGTAAGAGGCATGCATGGATATTTCCTGTGTACGTTGTTCTTCCAGTTTTTGAGCAAGCTCGTCGCAGCGTCTTTGAAGAGCTGTATAAGATTCTCGCAATTGCGTTGCCGCGTCGTTAGCAATACGTAATTCCTCGTCGCGCTGTGACAATCGGGTATCGGTTAAAAGAGCTCGTGCCGAGGTTTCCGCTCTGGTCGCTTGCAATTCTGACATCCTCTTCGCCAGCTCTTCCTCGAGTCCTGCCATTTGTTGTTGTATCAAAGCCCTCTCTTGCTCTAACCGTTTCTCCCTGAAACATTTCACTGATGATTACATCTGGGAAACAAGATTGCGTATCACGTTCTAACGGAAAGGATCATACTTAAATTCCAGAGTCATTTCACGACTTCGAATCTCCTCCGTCTCTGCCAGAGCTTGGCATTTAGAAGCGACAGCATTCTGAAGCTGCGAGCCCAGAGAGGATAGTTCGGTGTGCATCCTTTCGATCTCTGTATCTCGTCTTTCGACCTGTAGCTGCAACGCATCCCTTTCGTCCACAACTGTGTCTCGCTGTTTGCGAAGGTCTGCATTTTCTTTCTCCAATCTGTAAACGTTATACATCCAATTAAATATTACAATTGTTACGATAGATGTATTTTTTGAAATACCTTTTAACAGACTCCTGTAATTTTGATATTTCATTCTTGGATTCGTCGAAGTTATTTTGCAATTCGGCATTATATTTCTCTGACAATGTCAACTTTTCCTTGCATTCCTCGAAGTTCGACTTCTCTTCTGTTAAACTCTTTTGTAACTTCTCCAATGTTTGATCTGTAAACATTTACGTATAACGTAGTCGCACGATAACTAGAATCTCCAAGGAATAAAAAGAACAATCGTATCGTAGACATGTATTCAATCGTATAAGGAACATTTCTTATGACTAGACAGTGGATTTTATTTATTTATGACAATAATGAGTAGACATAATTTAAAACATTAATAACTAGACTGTGGATCTTTATCCATTTATAGGAAAATGAAGTAGATGCAGTTCAAAATTGTTGAAAGATTTTCAGAATTCAAGATGCCGAAATACAATATCTCCTATATCTCTATTAGTCCATTTCTTGCAGTCGATGTAGACAATTTTTATTTTGCATAGAGATCCACAGTCTAGTAATAGCATTAGAAGAATTATGAAAATACTGTTATATTATTTTCAACCTATTAAATATATTACGAAAGAAAATAAATTTCTATTTCGCTCAAGTTTGTTGCAATTTGTAAAATTGTATTATTTTGCAGCAAGTTATGAATTCGTCCAACAGAATCAACACGTTACTCCACTCAAAAGACAGTTTAGACAAGATTAGTTAAATAAAACAATTAAATAAAAAAACGAGAAATTGGAAGAGGAGCGCATTGTCGGCATAGATCAAAATAAGGCGCCTTTCTACGCGCGAGAAGAGGTTATCTTTTCCATGTAAATAAACCGGGTGATCGTTATCGCGACAAAAAATGCGAAATTCAATCGGACCTTACCGAAGTTCTTTTTGTTTGTTTCGAATACAGCCTTGGCTGTAATATATCGTTCGAATTTCTCGTTAAAAAACGCATTCAATTTCTTAACGCATCCTTCTGGAATTTGCGTCAATTCTTCGTCGGTTAAAGCCTCTCGCAACGCATTGTGCTCGTTCTCCTCCGTTTTTTCCATCTTTTCTTCGCTGAACGGTGTATCCGTTAATCAGGCGAACCTTTCGTTTAACAATAAACTCGTGCTCCAAGATTTATTCTGTTCGATTGGAGGCGCATTTGACGGTACATTCAGCATTCAGTATCTATCACCTTCCTCTTTGTAATTCACTGTGATCCACTGTGGTCTTTATCGAACTAACGTGAACTGACGCGGCTCGCGGCTCACTGGAACGTCTGGAACTGGAAACAGTGGAAATTACAACGTTCCGATCAAAACGTATACAGCGCTAGTGCGCCAATTTTCGATCAAGTTCAATGGTAACCAATTCTTACCGGCACCATTCTTATTATTTCCTAAACGATCTATGCACACTGATGCACACGTAACAATTTCTCTCGGTTTCAGTTGGTTTTAGTTTTCTTCTAATCGAAATACAGTGCATTTCCGTTTTTCAAATACCACGTTTTCGTTCTTCCTTTCTCCCAGAACTACTGTATTCACAATATCTGATCATATATATTTTACATTACCGATTTTTTTTTATAAAAGTATACTTATGCTCCTTTGCTTCACGCAAGTATGATATAATATAAATATTTAATTTTCTTATGGAATATACTTATGATAAATATAACACAATTCAGGTTTATTGAACACTCAGTAAAAAAACTTCTCTCTATGTTTGGATTTCACTAAATATTTGCGATCATTGTGTCCATAAACAGAATTTAATAAACATAATCAATCAAAACGATCGTTTATTTTATTAAAAATAATTAGTAGACTGCGGATGTTTATGCAATTTTCAATTTTTGAAAGTGGAATAAAATAGTAAATATCTTATTTTCCGTGGTAGTAGCCTTTTTAGATCTGAAATCAATCTGAAATCAAACATCGTACTAAATTCTGTCATATTTTATATTTTTATATTGTAGATTGTAGATTGTAGCATTTTTTGAAAATTTTCAAAAGCCATAATTGCATAAAGATCCGCAGTCTAATAATTAGTTTGAAATCTAGAAATTTTTTATATATATTTGATATTCTCTAGATAATAAATTTGCTTATCTGATATTTTTTTAATGTTTCTTTAATTATATATAATATATGTATATATAAATAAATATATGTTTATACATATATATATATATATATTATATATCAATATATATATAAATATTGATAAATATATATTTATTTAGTAGTTGGAGAATTTTTGTTCTATAAGTTGGTTACATTGATTTCCCTTGAGATGGCCGTTCTCAATTCACGGTAGAATCACAGATCACAGAGGATTGAATTGAGAATACTCTGTGGCAGATCCAAGGCAGATCTGTCTGTGGTAGACGAGAGACCTATAGTGACGCTGTGTTCTGTCGGTGGGTGCCGCGACACTCCGCGGTTCGCGTTTGATTCATATCAGTTATTTTCCTATTCACCAGAAAGAAATCGGTTAAAATGTCCACATTACCACACAGCAAGAAGCGTGTTTGCTACTACTATGATAGTGAGTGAAAAAATAATAAAATTTTCTAGTAGCTCGCGATCCCGCGAAAATATTCTTACACGCACGAAGAGATTGTCAAAATGTGTTTGTGCCTATCCGCGTTTGTGTCGGTTACAATAGATACATTTTCATATCCGTTAATAAAATTTCAAGCATATTTATATTAATTAAACCGTACGTTCTTAAAAATGGATAGTTTACTTTCGTTTCGTTCATGATACTTGATATTTATGATATTCTTTCTACCTTCCTGTACGGTTTTGGCAACGTTAACGCGAGAGATTTGCAGGCGTAACTCCGTGCCACCGTACTTGAAAGCGTCGGCTTTTATCTACCTATCTATGTCTTTACATGTTCCGCTATCATGCAATCTTAATAGATACTTTTTTTCCGTATACTTTTAATAGGAATATTAATTATTTTATTTTATTTTTAAATTTAACTAATAACATACCTTGATATACTAATTACCTCTAAAGCAATTCAAACTTAATAGCGACTCAACGTTATCGGACCCCATGAATTATGTACATATTATACTTTCCTTATAACTAAGTACTAATGGAATTGGTTTTGTCATTAGAATTGATATTATTCAACACTATTTTTGATTTCAATAAAAGAATACTAATATTTGAAAATGAATCAAAGTAATTATAGGTTATGGTAAACTAATCTGTAATTGTATAAAAAATTTGAATCATTATAAACGTAAAAACACTAATTTACAAAATCGTCTTGTATGTGCTGCAAATTCTCTGAAAACAATGAGTCTTTAATCGTTTGTAGTTGAATAATACCCTTTTTCACTAATTACACGAAAGATTCTCAAGTGTACTCCGGATGACCGTACATACCAAGTAATATAAATATGTGCTTCACCCTTTGTGCGTGACTAACATTTTTAAATTTATTTTTATATTCGAAGCGGAGTTATGGATTTTTGTAGATTTTCTTGGTAAAAATGAGCAAATGAAAATATCAAGTCTTATTTCAGGTGATATTGGCAATTACTATTATGGACAAGGGCATCCCATGAAACCGCATCGTATAAGGATGACGCATAACTTACTTCTCAATTATGGTCTTTATAGGAAAATGGAGATCTATGTAAGAATATTTCTTATTTAATTACACGTTACTAACTATTTTAAATGTATAATATCAAATGTGATCGCTAGACTGCAGATCTTTATGCATTTATGGCTTCCGAAAATTTTCAAAATAGGGTAGAATATAAAATTCGACAGAATTTAGTACAATTTTTAAATGCAATTCTCAAAATTGCATAAACATCCACAGTCTGGTGATTGCAGTCGATGATGATTGAAAGTAAATTCATTTCTTTGTCTTTATTTAGCGACCTCATAAAGCTACTGCAGATGAAATGACAAAATTCCATAGTGATGAATATATTAGGTTTCTGAGGTCCATAAGGCCTGATAATATGTCAGAGTATAACAAACAAATGCAGAGATGTAAGCTCACTTATTGAAAAAATTATTTACTAAAAGTACAAACTGTGTTGTGTTTAAAGGGAAAAAAAAATGTTAAAACAAATTCTATTTTTCTTATAGTTAATGTAGGAGAGGATTGTCCCGTTTTTGATGGTTTATACGAGTTTTGTCAATTATCAGCTGGCGGATCTGTAGCTGCAGCAGTAAAACTTAATAAACAAGCTTCCGAAATTTGTATAAATTGGGGAGGTGGATTACATCACGCCAAGAAGAGCGAAGCATCTGGTTTTTGTTATGTAAATGATATTGTCCTGGGAATCTTAGAACTACTTAAATATCATCAAAGAGTTTTATATATTGATATTGATGTCCACCATGGAGATGGTGTAGAAGAAGCATTTTATACTACTGATAGAGTGATGACAGTTTCTTTCCATAAATACGGCGAATACTTTCCTGGTACAGGTGATCTTCGTGACATTGGCGCAGGGAAGGTAAAGAGTTTGTGAGAATGTAAATGCAATTTTATTTGCATATTACACAGTGTTATAGTAAAATATTTTCTTTTTTAAATAGGGAAAATATTACGCGGTCAATATACCACTAAGAGATGGTATGGACGATGAAAGTTATGAGTCCATATTTGTACCTATTATTTCAAAGGTAATGGAAACTTTTCAGCCATCTGCGGTCGTTCTACAGTGTGGTGCTGATTCGTTAACAGGTATAATTTTATATATTTATTAAGATATTATAAGATTCGCATTATAAACATTTTGTTGTGTATTATTTTCAGGAGACAGACTGGGATGTTTTAATCTTACAGTAAGAGGCCACGGTAAATGCGTTGAATTTGTAAAAAAGTATAATTTACCATTCTTAATGGTCGGAGGTGGTGGATATACAATAAGAAACGTATCTAGATGTTGGACGTACGAAACATCGGTAGCTCTCGGTTCTGAAATTGCAAATGAGTTACCTTATAATGATTATTTTGAATACTTTGGACCGGATTTTAAGCTGCACATCAGTCCTTCTAACATGGCGAATCAAAATACTCCTGAATATCTTGAGAAAATTAAGTACGTTCTATTGCAATACTGACGAATATTCACATTTTTTTCGAAGGTAATCCTTATGTTATGCATTAATAACGTTACAGGACCAGACTATTTGAGAACCTACGGATGTTACCACATGCACCGGGTGTACAAGTTCAACCTATCCCAGAAGATGGTGCGGTTATCGAAGATTCTGAGGCTGAAGAGAAAGTGAATCCAGATGAACGGTTACCACAACGCGATTTGGATAAAAGGATACAACATGATAATGAATACAGTGATAGCGAAGAGGAGGGAGAAGGAGGGCGAAGAGATAATAGATCGTTCAAGGTAAAATTTTGTATTTCTTTGAAAATGAATACCTTACTATTTTAAACTTAATTTGACTTACGTACATTCACATTGAAAGCGTACTCCTTTTCCAATTAGGGTTCCAGAAAACGACCTCGCCTAGAGAAAGGTCAAGAAGGTATAGAAGGTGATCTGAAAAAGGAAGAAGATATAAAGTCAGAACCAAAAGGTACTTAAATGATGTACGATAATATAAATATTTCTTTGTGTAAGAATACAGTTTTTCTTGTGTTCCTATAACGAAACTTTTCAATAATATCTTACAGAAAACGAAAAAGATGAAAAAGCAAATATCACAAACGAAGAAACGAAAAAAGATGGTGGAGCGAATCCCTGATAAACGGTTGCCGTTGAACATTTAAGAAATTGGAAAAAGTCCTTATTTAAATCAAGTATAGATAAGTATAGGTAACTTAAGTCATGAAAGGAAAAGAAAAAAACGATGTACGCTGCCACGAATTCAGGATACGATTCGAAATTTCGGTTGAAACACGTACACTTCGATAGTAAAACTTATCGGCTGAATTCGTGGCAAGCGACATTATTATCGCGAACACGTATGAGCGTGTAATTGACTCCAAACGCTCTGCAATTTTAATTGTTATCTCATTAAATTTACAGACGTTTTCCGGTATTCTTAAATTGACAGTTCATCGAATGACTTATTCCTAAAATATTTTTCGAATCAATGAATACCTTTAATAGTGTCTGTTTAATTCTATGATTTGATCAAATCCAATTTTGTATTTTAGCATACCGAATATTCAATCAGTTAGATGTTAGATGAAGGCATGTTGATTATAGAGACAATTTTGATAACTATAGAAACGATATTTTGTAACATTTGTTCGATGTTTCCATTCAAAATCATAGAATGTAAGACAGCACTTCTAGATATCTAAATTTATTATTTACACGTTTCGATAAATCATGTAGAAATATAACAATTGGAACATTTTTGGGCGCTATGTGTCCTGTTTTTTTTTAAACCATTGATCTTGATAAAACTGTTTAATACGCCTGATTTAATATCGAAAAAGATGATTGTATTTACAACGGGCAAGTATTATGGTTTAAGAAATCTTTTGCTTTCTATTCTTGTACATAACGAAAAATCAGAATTTAAACAAAGTCCTACATGCAATAATACATATATATATATAACAACATAACGATATTCTTTTTGATATGTAAAGTATTTTATTTTATACGGAAAATTTGATTGAATGACTGGCAAAGAAGGAAGTTTAAAGAAATTAGTAGTCTGGTCAATGAATATATTGAATTCAAAGTGTAGATGTAAAGTTTTGATTGTAACTTAAGCAAAAGTAATTTTAAGTGTTCAACGTAATGTGGCGTGGTCGATTTATATTTGTGCGTTGAAATTTGCGAAAACATTCTTCGTCTAAAAAGAAACGAAATGGAAAAAAGAAATAGTGTTACCCTCCAAGCGCGCGGCTTTAGACATTGGCGCGAGAATAAAAGATACATTAATAACAGTGTGTATATAAAATTGAAAACTTTGAGCCTCAAAAATATTTCACAATCAAACTAAACTTGTTTAGTTGCACGTTGACGGATAATTTGATCGAAAGTGAAATGTGTCGATTGAGATCTATAACTGTAATTACTACCACTACTTGTAATTAATTATCCACCACCACACAAAGAGAAATTCGATATAATATTGCGTATATCTAAGTTAAGTCGATTTCAGATAGATCAATTATGATATATATATATATATATATATTATATATATTTATGTCCAGACATGAATAACACGAATGTTTTTAAATATTTATAATAAAAAATAAAGAAATTTACCGCGTGTATTAGCGTGTTCACTTTTTTCGCCACGCGGCTACGTGAGGCGCGTGTCTTCTTGTGCTTGTTCTATCAAAATGGTGGCAGTCTTCGAAAGTCGACAGACCGCTCGATGCTTTTCTACAACATTAATTATCAAAACTGTATCTTATCAACATCATAACAGTCGAAGCGTAACTTCGATACGTTCAATATGATAATAAATTATATCATTCGTTCTACACGTAGTTCTGTCGGTGGTACGAAACCAAATAACGAAACTACAGTTCTAACCTTTAATTCGAGCAAGCTTGTGTGTTAGAATATGAAAACAATGAGTGATTGACTATCATCTTAATTAATGCATGAAGATTCAACGTTACCACCAATTAGCCAGAAATATTGTTTATTCGAATCAGATAAATTTAACGACAACTCTATATACATGTATATATATGAATGCCCTGAAAAATTTTCCATAATTAATTAATAACAACTTCATTATAAAAAGATACAACGTTATATTTAAGTCCGTAAGAAACCTATTAAAATGATTTCTCAGTTGTCACACGTTATGACTCTTGCGAACAGCATCATTGGCGTAAGCGTTCTCGCTATGCCATTCTGTTTCAAGCAATGCGGCATTATGTTGGCTACTTTGGTTTTACTATTAAGCAGCCTCTTATCACGACTCGCTTGCCATTTCCTTGTTAAGTCAGCTGTAATGTCGAGACGAAGAAATTTCGAACTTCTGGCATTTCACGCATTTGGTCAAATGGGAAAATTTTTGGTGGAGTTGTTTATCATCGGATTTCTTGTGGGAACATGCATCGCATTTTTTGTTATTATGGGTGATCTAGGACCACAAATTGTTGGTAAAGTGATCAATAAAAATCCAGAAAATATTAGGACTAGTTTGCTCGTGACGACAAGCATTTTCATAGTTTTACCTTTGGGATTGCTCCGAAATATTGATAGCTTATCCAGTCTTTGTACTGCTACAATTATTTTCTATCTTTGCCTTGTATTGAAGGTAAGCAATTTCTCTAGTCATCTATCAAATTTGAAATAATTCAATTATAAATTGATATATGTTATGTTTATCTGTTTAGATTGTGATGGAGTCTATGCAACACATTTTTGCCGGAGATTGGTATGAACATGTATATTATTGGAGACCGTCTGGTATACTACAATGTATACCTATTTTTTCTATGGCTTTATTTTGCCAAACTCAACTATTTGAGATATACGAAAGCATTCCAAATGTTTCATTGGAAAAAATGAATGAAGTCGTACGAGGTGCATTAAATATATGTACTGTTGTTTATTTATGTGTCGGATTTTTTGGATACATTGCATTTTGCACGCAACCTTTTACAGGTACTTGTACATTCCAAAAAAAAACATTGTGCTATTATTTTGAGTATGATTAACTTACATTAATTATCTTTCAATTTACAGGCAATGTGCTAATGAGCTTAGAACCTAGCTTGTCGTCTGAAATGATTAAAATGGGATTTGTGTTCTCCATTGCATTTAGCTTCCCTCTAGTCATTTTTCCGTGTCGTGCAAGTTTAAATTCCCTCTTATTTCGTAGGGTTAGTATAGATGTAGTTACGCTTGATCAAAATAGTATGATATATTAATCAGTATTTATATAAATTCTTTCAGGTGTATGTCCATGAATCATCCGTCAATTATTTACCTGAAACAAGGTTCAGATGCCTTACTATAGCAATTGTGGCTGTTTCACTGATTACTGGCATCTTAATACCAAATATAGAGTTTGTTCTTGGTTTAGTGGGATCCACAATTGGAGTCATGATATGTTTGATATTTCCAGCAATATTCTTTATATCTATTAGTAGCAAACATACTAATGAAAGGCTATTAGCGCAAGTAAGGTCACTAAGAAAATTTCCGAATTTTAATCCGTTTCATTTCTTTATCATTAATACCGATAAATTAATTGTCTAGGCAATTTTATTTATTGGTATCTGCATTATGATTCTGAGCACGTACGCAAACTTGTATGCAATGGAAGAATCTGGTAATACAAAACTATTAATAACAACAACAAAACCTCTTAGTCAAATCAATAATCTACCATTAAATTTAAACAAAGAAGATCTCAACGCGGTTGCAAGTATTCCTCATGACCATGAAATTTTGCCGGATATTAAAGGTATTATTAAATTGTCTTGTAAAAATAATTATTTTTAAGTTATACGCATATACATGCATATACATTATGATATAATTTAATATTTAGAGAAAATAGATCAGTTGCCAGACTTGAATGCTCCTGATAAATCGATAAACCTAAAGTCGCAAGATATACGTCAGGAACCACCGATTCCTGTCGAGCGTATCGTTATCACAGAGAAGCCGGCAGTAGAAACACAAAAGTCTATCGAAAATGTAATAGCTACAGTTGCTCCAGGAATGGGAAATGAAAATGAAATGAAACCGTTGGACGCAGATTTGCCGAACGAACCAAAAACTTTTATAAAAAATCATGCTTTAGAGATTATAGAATCTAGTCCATTAAAAACTGGAGAGAAAAGTTCTGTTCCAGACTTAAAGAAGAATTTCATTGATACACAAAAAAGTGATAACCTTATAAACTCTGATGCAATTAAAAAAGAAGAAACAGAACTGGCCGCAGATGCAGAAATTTCAAATATATATGTAGCAGAGACGAATAAAAAACTTGAGAAAACAGTTTTTAAGACATACAAACAAGAAAGTAAAGAGCAAGCGGTGCTAAAGGATATGCAAGTCCCCGGAGAAAATAAAAAACGATTAAAAGCTTTCAGTAAAAAGTTAATTCTCCAAGAAAACAATAACTCTAAAACTCTAAAGTTTGGCCATGACAAAGAATTTTTAAATAAAACAGAAGAAGACGACAAAGTACAGAAATCGAAATCCAACAATGAACTTAATGAAGCGAAAAGCCACGAACAATTGAAAAATGACGACAATATACAAATCAACATTCAGAATGTAAATTCTTTGCCAGCCATAGATGTAGTAAACGATAAATCTTCAAGAAATAAAGTGATTAATCAAGAAAAAGTCAACGACGCAGACGCAAGAGAAGAACCTACTTATTCAAACGACTTACCGAAAGGTCCTATTTTAAATGCTTTAATAAAACGAAGATTCCATAAATCTATATCCCTGAACGATTTAGCAAGTAATAATGGAAATAATAAAGGTCTGTCCAAAAACGATGAAATGCCTGACAGCATTTTGTCGAACGTGCAAGAAAAATCAGTTGTAAATAGTAAAAATCGTAAAGCACAGTACGAATATTCTGTACCCATTGCTTTACAAATGCGAAATCAAACAAAGATGGAAAATGTATCTGCTTCGTTAGCGAATAAATCGGAAGAAAATGCTCAAGCGTTTCGAAGGGATATTTTACAGAATCACGAACGCGACAAACGTGAAATTAATTCAAATCAAAAAGAAACTGACACCAAAGCTACAAGTGATATTTTTGGTACAAATACGGAACGATTGGTAAGCAATTCTACCGTAAAAGACGACCGCGATGAATGTTCTAAACAAGACGAAAATGAGAAGGATGAAAGCTTAAAAAATAAATCGAAATCAACTGCGAACCAGTCTGAGGGTGATTTGATAGAGACGCCGTTGATTAAAGTTAATATGTACTTGTCAGATCAGAAGATAGCGAATGCGATATCGGTAGAACCCAATATTGCTATGGGTGGAGAATATGTTAAATTAAAGCAAAGAGATTTAAAGTCTGTAGATTCCAGTGAAGATTGCAATATGTAAATATTTGGAGACCTGATTAGGAATAATATATGTGTGAAAACTAGAAGAAATTAAGTTAAAATAAGTAGAAATTAAGAATTAATTTTTCTTTATTGTTTTTATATAGACTGTACTCGTATCTTATTATATTGCGTACAGTTAAACGAATGACTATAAAAATACAAATATTTTTGTTCCAAGCGTGCTCTACATATCAATATACAGATCATTATTCTTTTACGTAACTAGCATCCGTGAATGAATACAATTAATTAATATATTTTTACAGTGAAAAAAATGTCTTATAATTTTGCCTGATACCACATGTTAGTAATAAGGTCTATTATAATATATTATAGTCCTAAAAACTAATGTTAAGGAGTACTTTTTAAAAAGTAGTCCTGCCATATACCCAAAAACCAATTCTGCTTCCAGAAGCGGACACATAATTTTTCACTCAAAACGAATGTGAATTGTCGTTGTGCCTTTACAATTATCACTTGTTATATTCATTCAATGTCACGGAATTGTGACGGAACATAAAAATCAATAAAAAAGTTAGCATAGATGTAATATTGTATTGTAATACATAAAGTTAACAGTTTGTTGGAATTGAGTATTTCGCACATTTAGTACGAGTCAGTCATCTGGTGTCGAGTCACAAGAAGACGTAATCGTTACAGTTTACAAGATTTATAGTCTGTGAGACGGATATATTCTGCATACCGTGCTTTCAAAAATAGCCGCTCCCTACGTGTTCATGCTGCGACGGCTGCGACCTAGCGGCCTCCGCTCATTGGACGATGCTGAGTACACACCAGCGCCAGAGATCGTTGTACAAATAAAGGCGCTTTCTCAAACTTGCAGTAAAATTTAGATGAATTTCGAATAGTGAATAACGAATTAAAATTTTTTGAAAAATATTCTTTTCCACAAGATCTTATGTTTTAGAGTGCATCTATACATTATACATATATATTTACAATCAAATTCAATCATAAGAAACAAATATCCGTGTGTATTTAATCGGTTACAATGAAAATTTTATATACAAAATACTATGTGATTCGCACGTCTTATTTTGTATATATCCATAATTTTTATAATAAATGTATGGGAAATCTTTTTTGTACATTTTAGTTATATAATGAAATTTTGTAACTTAATCTTCTTTCACTATAAACTTACGTGAATCTATTACTTGCATTCTTACATGACATAAAATACAGTCGTCGCGGCACTAAGATTAATTCGAGGATCAGAAATAATAATATATTTACATGTTATTTCGAAATGCAATGCACCTCCATTACTTGGGTGCGACTGGGTGCGACTATACTCGCAAAATTTAAAAAAAAAGTCGAAAAAGAACGAAAATCGAGCCCGCAGGTACATTCTTTGCCCGCATCCGTCATCTGATAAAAAAGGAATCAGGAATCTTGAAACACGGCATGTTATCTGAAGTCTAAAGCCGAGTCTATAAGTATTATAAAGTCTGAGGCCTGAGGCCTGAGGTATAAGAATAAGAGAGGGCTCTTTTCATAACAATCGTAAATACATCTGTAATCGTCACTTCGCGCGCTTTTATTAGTTTCTATTAGTGTCTACACTTCCAAGTTGTTTGTTATTAAATAATTACGCGATTTTTTAATTGAATGAGGGTATCATGACTTGTGGTAAGTAAATGTTTCAGTTATTTAAGAAAAGATTATTCAGATTCTGAACAAGTCCAGGCATGATCATTGGGAAATAATTTGTTTTAGCACCGCCTAAAATAGTGGATTGGACACCTGAACACTTTATTGCTAACAGATCAACGTGTAACGTCATTTTAAATAATCCTAATACTGTCAGGGAAATTCCTTCTCTGAACTATGCACCGCTACATTATTTTCGAGACAGACAGTTGGTCAGATTTCGTGGGATGATTCAGGATATGCATAATCCTGAATACTATTTTCAACAATATGAAGTTAGAAATAATCAATCTAGCGTACAAGAAATCAGATGTGGAATGTATACAGACTTCGCTAGATGCATGGTATTTATACATAAAGAATATTTTTTTATAGCCCTTTTATATACAATCGAAGGTCCGTGTCTAAATTCTGTGGACATTTTGGATCGATGTTAGGGCTTAGAACAAATACAGATGGTAGTTACAGGTGTGAGATACTAGAAGAACAGTTTATCTCATGTATAATGCTGCCAACATTGTTGTATTTATTTAATGTGGACTTTATACTTGGTATATCTTCTAATATTATTGTTTCGACTAAAGTTTCATTCGATCTCTGATTTTATTAGCCACATGAAGAGATATTGTTGGAGTCTGAAAAAAACTGCAGTGCCGAAAGACATACTTGTTTCGTTATATCGATACCTGGTCTGAACGAGTGGGTAAAGGAAAAGTATGAAAAACCATGTTGCGCGAGCCCGCATACAGTCACAACTTCTAAAAGAAGTTTTGAACAAAACGACCATGAAGCTATGGATTGTTCCGAACCAGTTTTTAAAAAAGATAAAGCCTCATCGGATATGGAAAATAAAGAAATGGATACAATGGAACACAACGAGAATAAACAAACTATAGTTTCAAAAGAATACATATTAAACTTTCCAATTCCAATCAATGATGGTAGAGCGTGCATTGTCAAGGTTGTAATGAATTCTTTTCTGACATTGATAAAGTAGTAGTGAAACTATAATTTAGACAATTGATAGAATGGCTTTTACAATAATATTGTAATGTTTGTTTAAAGATATACGAAGATGCAGCTTTGAAGTTAAATGAAATTATTGAGATAATAGGTTTTGTATCTTTAGATCCACTTTTAAGTAATTGTAACATGGATGAGACAATGACAGAAGCTGAATCGAATGTACATTATCCACCTGCATCTCTAGTGCCTAGATTACATGCTATTAAATTGATTCGTTCTTTCGAAGGAGAAATTGAAAGAGCTCCAGAAATTGTACCTAAAGCAAAATTGATAAGAAGCAATTTGCATTTAGTGTTAAGTCAACTTCTTTTCGGAGATCACCTTGCTGCCGATTACTTGATTTGCCATTTACTTTCGTCAATGTAGGTATTTATGGGTAGATGTTTGTGTGCGATCATGTAGCAAAATCAGATCATTCCTTGCCAAATCGATTTTTTTTACGTCGATCACCAAGATTTTGTTTCCACAAGAGTGAAGTATTTAGAAAATACGAGTCTTTAAATTTTGCTATTTTGTTTACCTATTTTTATGAAAGTATATTTTTATAAATGTTATGTTAAATTTAATACACTAATAACCTCTAGAATTAACAATGTAAGTACTCGATAGAAAGTGGTATTAGTAAAGGACCGCTACAAATATGTTTACAGACGTTCCTGTCATCTTCAAATGGTCCTCGTAGAACAGAATCTTTGAAAGCACAATTTTTCTTAGAAAAAAATGTATTGCCCTAGAAAGAGTGAATCTTTTATTGAAAAAATGGCAAAAAATTGGTCAAGAGTAGTCGATGAAACTTTCCTGAAGGTATGAATGGAACCATTGAGGAGGAAACAGTTTGTAGATGTAATTTCAAGGCATAGGCTCAAATTTAAAGAAATATTTTGTGTCCGAGACTTTGTAGGTGAAATTTACAAAGAATTTCTTTACAATATTCAATATTGCAAAATTAAATTTTCAATTAAAAAGATGATTTATAAGTTAAAATGTATTCGATTTGCCATGGAATGACGCAATGAAGCAATTGAACAATTATTACCGAATTGTTATCCCGTTTTAGTTACATGAGAAGGGACTATTTCTGCCTTGGCACTTATCCATTAAATTTAACACATTTTTCTATTGGTAAACACAAAGTATTTGCGAAAGATTTGTATAAGTTTTTAACAATGTTCGTGGAGAAAAGTCATTTGTTGGAAATAACTTTGGAAAATTTGAATGATTTGGCGTTATCGCCGAAGTAAGTAGATGTATAAATTATTGGTAGAAAGTTTTCTTTGTATGGTAGAACATTTATGCACTTTATACAGTTTTACCTTATATTGTTTACAGAAAAGACTACGATTGTAACAGATTGACTAGCGGTGTGTTTCAACTTAGCGACAATACTCATCTTGTGATAGACGAAACAGGATTAACCACAGGTCAAGTGTCACCGGCTGGCCGGGAAAACTACAATACGATCTGCGATTTGATTAATTTCCAGAAAGTGACATACGACTTTAAGTTTTACAAGATGGAATATGAGACGGACATTCCGGTTTTAATATTATCGGAGGCCAAGTCGTTTATTCCTGTGCGTAAGAATGTTGAACGAGAATAGAGTTATGTATTTCTATTGAATTTATAAAGCAATAGATAGATTTACATAATATCCACGTTTACTTTAGTGCCAGAATCAAGTGGTGTTAAAGATAGACGCGGAATCGAAGGATGTTCATCCGCATGTAATAGAAATCGCGGAACAATATCTAAAAGATGAAGACCGGCTAGCGGATATCCGTCAATATTTAAAAGTTATTAAGAAAACAAAGTTTGAGCTCGACGAAGAGATTGTACAGGTAACAGTAGTGTGTTATGTTTATTTATACTGTGGCGTATTACGCATTTCTTCCACTTATTTTCCGTTGTTTTCTTTTATCTCTTTTCAGGAAGTTCAAAGCGATTTTGTGAAAATGAGGCAAACTCATAAAAATGTTAGTATAGATCACTTACACTCGTTAATGATACTGGCCAGATTGTTATCTTTGTCACATGGATCGAACACTTTAACCAGGGAATATTGGAAAATGGCTGTGAAAATGGACATAGAAAGACTGGGTAGATTGCCAGAGAAGAAAGAACTTTAAATACTATGGAGAATAGATGGTATATTCTTAAATATATACTCTGTTTTAAATATATTTTTACGTATTTCTATGGAATTTATCATTCTTCAAGCACAATTCGAGAATCCGATAGATCGTATCGAATGAGTTTATTTTTTTAGCACTCACGTCGATTTAATGTGTCGGTGCTAGTCCGGTATAATCCGATAAATCAGAGATTTGCTAAATTTCGCTTCGCTCCGAAGCAAAAGTAGCGAATGGCACGATCCTTACAGATAGTTCTTCAAAAGATATTTCCACTGAGAAATATTTTCAAGAAACTCCAGATGGAACATTCGCGTTCCATTGTACTTCAGCTTTGATCACGCGATAACATGGAAACAAAATTGGGGACAATGTGAACGTATGTTTTCATTGTTCACAAAAATCGATTGTCAGATTCGTCTAGTTTGTCGATAGCGAGAAAAATTGAAAATTTACACTGGCGTACGTTCGGAGTGATAATCTTGACCGGGATCGGGAACATTTAGTGATTTAATTCTCCTTTCCTCGCGTTCCTTTCGAATCAACTCGAGTCCCTTTTTCGCAGCTTGAGCGTATCTTTTGGATAGTGCTACCTCTCCTTTTGCTCCTGGTATGTGACCGGTGTAACCCACGATCGGTGGCCTTTCGGGAGTAATTTCGTAATCTGCAAAGAATATCGTTCTAAATTAGGTTTGCATGGATCGAAGATCGTTGTCGATCGAGACTAGGGCTGTAAATAAAGTTCGAATGTTGAACAGTTTGAATTTTCAATTGTATTAGACGTTTGCTGTTCCATAGTTTTGTCACACCTATAATTCATTAGTAATTTACATCAATTTAAAACAGTGAAAATATTAAAAGACTTTAGGAGTATTAATATATTATTTTCACCACATTAAAATTATTGATGAAGAATGTAAATTTATATTTAGCTCCTGCGTCTTCCAATTGATGCACAAACTTTTTATTTTGCATAAACATCCGGAGTCTATTCATTAGATTATCTACAATTTAAAGTTTGATCTGTTCGTTCAGTTCGAGCAATTTGAATGGTCAAACTTTTACGAGAAACTGGTCTATAAACTTTTAGATTACGAGAAACGTACTAAATGTGACTAGATTTTGATCGTGAGCATGATCCATTTCATTGAGAACGGCGATGTTGTCCTCTCTCGTTCTAGACATGAGGTTTCTTGAATCGCGTCTCTCGGCACGCGTCCTTGCAAGGTCTCTGCGAGCTCTTAGCTTGCTTTGATTCTCACGCCATTCTTTACCACCTTCTTCCACAGCTCTCATAAACGACAGGCCGTACCTGCTATTAAATCCAGGAATATATCCTATAATTGAACGATTCAAGATATCTTAATGCGCCCGTGCAACGATGCAACTTCGTCTGGGTACGAGGAAAATCGAGAAATTGTTTAATAGAATATGCCCATCCAGGGAGGTACAAAAACACCGTGCATTTTCTACAATTTTTTTTCTCTTTCGTTTTAAAGAGTATTTTCTAAGAATTGTAATCATTTTTCTATTAAAGGAAGAAAATAATAATATAGATGTGGTGGATTGTATGTAAAACCTTTCACTATGTTAGATTATATTACATATTTAAGACCCAATGAATATGTCATATTATGTCTACACAAAAATCTACAGTTAGAGCGAGAAAGAATGACTCTGTTGATAATGCAATATTTCGAATAAAACGATCTCGCAATTTTTGAGAGATTTTGGATGGGAACTTGAAACATGCAATTTCGAGAAAATTTTCGCTCAATTTCTTAGAGAGTCGTCCATTTCTGATACACCGATACGAAATTTTTAAGTAGAAAACTAATTTGGACATCTCTGAATGGCCATACTCCCTTAGACCATTCGAGTTGTTCGAATGGTTTACCCGTGTATCCCAATATATACGGAGGTGCTTTGAACAGATGAGTCTCATTTTTCCAATCTCTTCGGATATCGCTCTTTTCGTATATCGTCAATCCGTTCTGTTCCATTCTTCCAGAGTTCGGTCTGTAAGGCCCGGTTTTCAGGATCTTCTTCTCAAGCAATTCCTGTACGAATCAAAATACGCGTACACAAATAGGATGCACGCCTTTTTCGAATAGATGCCATTCTCTTTATATTCCTCTTACCTTCATGATTTCTTCCGTACTCGCACCAAACCGTTTTCCGACTCGAAACTTGAGAGTCGGGCAATGTCCGGTGTAGCTAAACGAGTCAAATGTCTATTTTATTATATTTCTACTTGAAGACTCAGTATGTATATTATTTTGTGCCGCGCGATGAATCGACAAAAAATTTTGAATTTGGTAGGCACAGTAAAGCCGCGATCTAGCTCCCTGAGGATCTCCACGATCACTGTCCCTTCGCTTACCCCTTCCACTGGGGGGCATCCCCGCGAGGGGCCCAGAAGCTCGAGCGATCCGTGTTTACATGCTGTCCTTTTCTACGTTCGGCATCCTTTGTACTTTCGGCGCGGTCGACGCAGTCACAAAAAAAATAGTTTCCCTACACCAGGGTTTCCCAAACTGTGCTGCGCGAAAAAATATTAATAACAAAGCTTGTTTTCTACATTTCGACTATAATAATTTTACGTATGAATAATTCATGATTCATGACATTCATGTTGGTGCCACAAAACATCACACAACAAGAAACAAGTATTTTTTATTTTTCTAAGATTTATTGATTATGTGTCTTTACTAGACAGCGGGTCTTTGTGCAAAGTATAAATTTTCTACCTGGATTGCAACATACTGGAATGAAATAAAAATTTCTTTTCTTTCTTGATATGTTTAATAGATTGAAAATAATATAATGGTATTTTTAAATTCTTCTAATATTGTGACTGTCTTAAATTGCACCTGTTCGTTTCAGTGACGAACGCATAAAACCCGCTGTCTAGTCATTACCTACCCTTCAAATTACACGAAGAGCTCCGTCAAAATTCAGAGACCCTTGAAATTGCTCCATCAGAGAAAAAGTTTGGGAAACCCTGGCCTACGCGATCTCTGTCCCTGCTCGGAACAGACGATGGGAGCCAGATCGCGACTTTACTGTACCATCTTCCCTCCCATAGTGTGATAATCGTCTCTACCGAAAGTGTTGCTTTTTTATCCCCACTACTAGCGGGTTCTCCCTTGAGCGGTCGGTCGCGCTGCAATGTAACGGTCCGAGGCCGGATATCGGTGAGGCGATAATAATGCAATGATGAACAATCTATTACTTTTAGTTACCGACGTATTCGCGACATTTATCTGATTAAAACGAGACCAAAACACGATAGAATTATAATTATATTTACTTATTTAATAAGCGATGAAAGTTTCGAACGCAAAGAAGGACAGCAGCCGGCACAGATCAAAGGGCCTACGAACACTTTTTTTATTTATTTTTTATTTCCAGAACTTTTACTAACATATTTGTAAAATGTTTCTGATTAAATTCAGTCTAAACACGGCATAGTTTGGATTATTATTCTGTTTTTGATTGTTTAATTTTTATACACTGGCTCCTGGGAGCCAGCCTCCGACCTCCAGGAAGTGTGGCACTCTCCAGTAAAAACTGGTGGTTACCGCCGTTCTTTTGAAATCTCGAATGTTGGTCACTTTTTCACCGTTCCCGAGTTCCCTTATCGAAACACGCGTTTCGGAATATGATTTGCGAACCGAGAACCAGAGGGAATACTTGCTGGCTGCAGAACTTCAACTGGTTGCAAGTGCTCGATCACAAGGAACGATCGCTTTCTAAAACAATGTGCTCGCGGTGCTGTAAACGTGGACTACCGGCGATGGTGACCCAGTAAATCGAAACGTGATACCGATGACGATCAACCGACGTGACGCGTCCGTCGTTGGTCATTGGTCATCCAGGACGCCCATCATTCCGATCGAGCGGAAAGTCCTTCGCTCGCCTAGATCAGATCGATTCTGTTTGCGATCGCGTTGCATGGCACAAATTCCCTTTTCGGGTGCAATAACGGCGCGCTTCGATCTTCGTTTCCAAGGGATTCGCGTTTATAACGAGCACGTTGTTATCTCGGAAACGTATGTACTTGTTACCTTGACGCAGAAGTTTCTGTTCTGTTTCGAATACATATCGACGCGCACGCAAAACCATCGATCGCGAGCGAGCAAAGGGCGCGCAGAGAAGTCGCCGGACTTTTCGGTGTCAGGACCGGTACCAGTTTCGTTGAAATTCTGCTCGCGAGACTGAACGCGTTTATCGCAAGCGAGTCCTCTCGGCAAATCTGTGGTTGCAAGGAAAAACGCCGCGTGTCGCAGTTTCGAAAAATTAGAGTTTATGCATTGGTTGAACTTTATAGGATTTACGTATTTACCAGAAAAAATATACAAAAAAACTTTTTAAAAGCCACGCTTATATTAAAATATGCACTAACCAGGAGAAAATAAGTTGTTTCCTGGTTTTCCATAAAATACCGAATCCAGTTAAATGATTAATAATACTTTTCACAAAAATTTTAAGCAATTCGAAATTTCTTCTGCTATAAAATTAGAGACCAGAATGTCAGGTTTTATTGCAAGGGGACTCTTCGTCCACAGAATAGAATATCACTTTTTTCTTTTTGCATTTTAGCATTAAGCAGAGTTTCAATTTAAAAATCTATAATAAAATCTCTTTTTTCATTTATGTGTTTAAACAGTATTTAAATTATTTTAAAACCCCATTAATGTAGGTATAATATCAATAGGAGCTTTTTTTACATGAGAACGGTTTAATCATTTTTACATTACTTCTTTTGGGAACGGTTGATTTGGTATACGTCCTATTCGGTATAAGTCCAAACATCAGGACCGAATTGAGGTCGTATACCGAGGCACCGCTGTGCTTTAAATGCAAAAAATCAATCATTGTACAATACAATTTCTACATAAAGATATTGTTTCTCATTATATCTTATAATTATACTGGGTGCTTCTTTCTTTTGCACAGTAGTGTACACGGCGTTCTTCCCGACAACCACAGAAATGTCGCCCGTGTGCTCGAGAGAATCAACCGGGAACGATAAATATTGCTAATCCGATTAGATCGCTTAACGCGAGGTAACAAGAAAATGAGAAGCCGTTATCGTCGCGGTCAAGTCTTACCCGGGCAGATGAGCGCCATAACTCTGTCCAAAGAAGCGTTTCCTTTCTTCCTCTGCGACCGGATCGAAAACCATTCTTGCTTGCAAATCGTCAATCGAGCTTTCGCCACTTTAGCGCCTCATTACGTACAATTTCGCGAATTCTAGGATTCGCGTGAGTCCGTCCGCTTGCTCTAGAAATCCAACCCATCCGTGTCTCAATATGTGTACGTATTAAATATGTACGCACGCCATTCTCCATAAATATTTCAACACTTCTCGATTTATAGTATCGATCAACTACATATTACAATGGAATTGAAAAATTAACTGTTCGACTGCTATATGGCTACAACTTCGTTACAAGTACGGTTACGGAGAAACATCAAAGAAAAGGATGAACGGTTTAAAGAATATGTATACATATATAAGTATGTATTATACCCATTAATCTTATCCTTCTAGTTCGGCAGAAAAACTGAAGTCGTTTGATCCGCGTTTATGAAAAATTAAATTAAATTAATAGTTTTAGTTTTACAAATATCCTTTGTCAATTAAGCGAGCACACGATTCAGACATTTCAATATACATACAGAATCTGAGAACGTGCATCAGGTTGAATCCAGAGTTTTTCTGTTGATTAACTGTATTTTACATAAATAAATCAATATACTTTTGTTTTATGTAATATATATTATATTTTGGGGCTATTTCTTTGACTTTCACCAACGTTTTGAAACGGCAAATGTTCACGTTAAAGTGCGTAAAGAAGTTAATTCTCAAAACTCTAATTAAATGATTTTGCCAAGTGACACGCAATATATTTTTCAAGGTTACAATATCATTCATATTTTTTTTCAATGGACCTGTACATGTATTATTTTATCACATATTTTTATTATGTGATAGCCAAAGTTAAGAAAATCGTCAAGAATGTATAACATAAAAATTTGAGTAGCATTTGATGTCTTTTTTTTCCTACGGTTCCTTTAAAATTACTCAAAGTATTGATCCAAAAAGACGAATACTTGACTGTGACACGTGAGTTAGTATAAAAGTCGGTATTCAACTCGTAAGGGATCTTAGGTGAGCAGGAGGTGTGTGATTATAGAAATTTAATATTTCATTAAAAAACAAAAGCGCCTTTCAAATGTTTACTCCGCTTGTGAAAAAGATTCTTGCCACCACACGAATAGTCCTCCTCTCTTTATCGCGCAACCCCTACCGGACGATTTTTTTTGGCAATGCTTAGGGCCGTTCACAGGTCTAATTAATGATTTTTAAAAATTTATTTTTTATGATATCTCGTGTAGACACTAGTCTTTCCGATATCCTCAATGAAACAGCTATTCGGTTCGTTTAATTGCCACAAATTGAGTACTCAAATGACAATTTGGAGGTTTCCGGTCAAAATAGACTCCGGCACAGTATACGGAGGGTTAAAACAGTAAGTTTGATTGTATCGAAATGGATACGTACTAGTATCTATAAGATGTACACAGGTATAAGCTCGACTAGCAAATATTCAGTTTCGTTGACGGCAAGACTGTCTCTGGTCTGTTTGTTTCCCTCTTTTTGGATCTTAGGCTGTGGTGGGATCTGTCGGATCTCCCGCGGCTCCGGGAAGCGTTCGCCAGTTTCGATCAAACAAACGATTCAGGACGAACTTCGAGTCCGTATCTCTTCCCACGCAAGCATTTTTATTTCATTCTAGAGCCGGCGACTGCATTTTCGAACTGTCTCCTTTTTCTTCTTGGTCGTGTTACGCGACTTACGACGAATCACAACACTCTGGACGTATCCTCAATTTTTAGCCGCGCAACGAATCGGAAAGACTCGACACGAATTGTACCGCAATCTCTGTCGGAAATAACATGTGATCCGTCCTTGAAGCCTGGGATTCCTCTAGTTTTCCTTATTCTCACCCCTGTTCCCGACATTAGCCGTTTTGATTTTCTAGAGATGAGCCTCGCGAAATCGCACCATGCTTCTTGTCTGCCGGTGCATCGGTAACTGAACGCGATTTAGTACGAGGCGGTTGGTCTCTTAGAAGTAACTCGTGTAAACTCTGTTACCTGTGAGAAAATCGATATACCTGGGGAGGAGGGGGCGTGTGAATGCATCGTGACCATTCTTTGAGGAATCTCGCGTCTATCGGCCCCCTCTATGCACCTGCTGCGCTTGTCTCCTGATTGCTATTTCAGTAAGCAGGTAGAAACAGGTCGAAGTGCGAAGTAGGGGAGACACCGGGACTATAACTTTCGATTTTGAAGAAACTTTGTCATTTTTATAACATCATCAATTATCATGAATGATGAATTATTCATTTTGAGTAAGTGTAGAGTTTACAGCATAGAATTAAGAGGACACGAGTGAAAAAGAAAGAGAAATAGCCACCGCGACGATCGGGAAAAATTGAAAACTTATATTGTATTGTTTAAAATACCAATGCGATGCTAACTTTTGTATTTTCAATTTTCTTCGTATACACAAACTTTCTCAAGATGTTTGTCATATTTTTCTGATTAAAATCAGTCGTTTAGAAACCTCCAACAGGCTGCAGCTCTATTAAAGCAAAGTTCTAGTCTAATTCTTTGAGAACATATTTTTGAGATGTTAAATACAGTGAGTGTAAAAAGTATTCGTACGTCTTATAATTGTACCAAACGACCTGATTTTTTATAATCAATTAGAAGCATTGGTTCACGAAATGATATGTAAAAAAACTTTTCCAAAATTATAATTTACTATTTTGCATGCAAAAATAAAAAAGGCATTTTTTAAAACTTCCTTATTTAGGCCCTTAATGAAAATTTAAAATATATGTTTTGTAGATCTACCGAAGCTCAGTAGTTCTACCGAAAAATTCCTAGAAAATTGGTAAAATGAATAAGTAATGAAATACTGAGAGGAATTTTTTAATATTAAATTACAGGAAAGTGTGTGTATGGTGTGTGACGTATGTATTGACTTGCTTCCTACCAGGAATCGTTGTGTAAACAGAAAAAATATCGTGTAAACGAAAAGCGTTGCGTTCCGCGTTGTGGCGATCACTGGTGACCGTCACGCGGACGAATGTGTTAAAAGGATTTATTAGTGTTCTAAATGTGTGAAAATTGGCTGAATCAAGGTCTAACAAATATGGCTGAGATAAAACGTATTTTGCATTTGGAACTGAATAAGTCGATTTCGAAGTCGAAATGTTCCTGATAATATTATTTAAATAATGTGGTTGTTCTTTCTTCAAAAATTGTTTTTGATTATAATAATAAAACGATTATTAGTAATTTAAATGCATACGTTCATACACACATATGTACATAAATATATGAGCAACGCGTATAAAAATAGAAGAAGCGGCACGGAATCATTTCAAATTCAAATTAGTTGAAATATTTCGATATCTCGAAAGATGGCGCCATGTACGCGCTTAATCAAAATGGCTGCGTCCATGGTTTCGCATGTACACACGTAGTTTTGCTCCGGTGAATATTATTCCCGGAAATTAACGAAATGTATCGTTGATATTGTTTCTAGAATTGATTCTACTATCAAGAGACACGTATTACGAAAGTGTGTACAAAAGTGTTCTGTGATCGGTCGTTTTTTAGGTTACTTAGCCGACGGTGACGAGATCAACATGTATTTTAAAGCATACCAAAAACTGTTTTGTGGATACTCGAGACAAATAAATGCTATCGGAAGACGAATTCTGTTCAGTCAATTTCACGATGCCGCTCATGCCAGAAGAATGCGGTCCACGCGTTTATATTGGGGCGGATTCGGTATATTAATTCTTGGGTGTAGTTATGCCGCTGTGCCTTTGTACAGGATTTTTTGTCAGGTAATAAATACACTGTGTTATATTTCGTTTAGTACTGTTACATCATATTACATTATATTCTGGTTTGTTTTTTAAAAGAAGTGACCTGCGGTACACCGATAAAAGCAATTGTACTACGAGAACTGAAATGTCATCGGTCTAGAGTAATGGTGACAACAATTCAATGACATAATCATCAATTCGGGTAACTTTTTAACTCTTATATCATGGTACCAAAAGGTTTTCAATGAATTTATCATAGTATTAGTAAAATTGACAATAAATATCTTGTCGGAAAAATATGGTTTCCATTCAGACACATAAATATACAATAGATTAATATGCTATTATCAATTTGGAAGAATTATTAAAGGATTGTTAAACAAGCAGCCTGCTCTAACTTTTGTGAAATTCAAAAACAATATAGAACTCGAACAAATATCTGATATATATATAGATATATATTTTTCAGTTGTCATCATTCGTAATCAAAAATTGAGATGGACACTTAGTAGCGCATCTGGTCTTTTCTTTAAAAAAGCAAATTAAAAGTGGTATTACATTTTACACCATCATATTCTATTCTATTATATTATATTAGGTTACATAACGTTATTAGAGAATATAACGAATGCATAAAATTCTTTTGACAACAGTCGTATAATTATGGAGGAACGGTAACGATTGGTCACGATGTCGAGAAAGTGAGCAAGATGCAGCCTATTAAGGATAGAGTGATTAAAATATCGTTTAATGCAGACACTTCGGCAACGATGCAATGGAATTTTAGGCCTCAGCAAAACCATATAAATGTCCTCCCTGGAGAAACTGCTTTGGCCTTCTACACAGCGAAAAATCCATTAGATGTGACCGTCAGCGGCGTGTCTACCTATAACGTTGTGCCCTTCGAAGCGGGACAGTATTTCAATAAAATTCAGTGCTTCTGTTTCGAAGAACAACAGCTCAATCCTCACGAAGAAGTAAGCATGCCTCTTACGAATCGATACATTGTATTCCTAAGAAATTGTTCTATCACGAGCATCGATAATTCTATTGTTACAGGTCGACATGCCCGTTTTCTTCTACATTGATCCACAATTTGCCGATGATCCTAAAATGGAGAATATTGATGAAATCATCCTATCGTATACGTTCTTCGAGGCAAAGTCAGGAATGACTATTCCTATACCGAATTTTATAAAGAAGAATTAATTGTAAATATGAAGAATGCATTAGGTTTTAAATGACAAATAGAATTATATCGTTGAACGAACGATCCAGTGTATTCTTCATCGGTATACCTTGAAATATCACTTGGCCTAAATCTCTTTAGGAGTGCATTTCAATGGTGCAAAGCTATTGTAAAACGTTCGGGAACTGCCATTAGAATCTGAATAGAACGTTGATCGGATAAGCACGTCGAAGACCAGAAACTTTTTCTCGATCGATGTACATCGCATCGATTTTGAGAGCTAGGTCGTGCTCCAATGTCGAGCGTGTCCGTAATAACTTTTGCTGTTGGTTCTCCAATTCTTTCAACGCTCTTTGCATTCTCTCCACTTGATGATTTATGTCATCGATTTCCTTCTTAAGACTGAAACAATTCAACGAATTGTCGGAGAGCCAAGCTAGTAAACTATCTTACGTGTCACACGAAAAACGCAGAAACGAACCTTACGTGAGCGTAGTCGCGGCATAATTCAATATCCGGCCGATGCATTCTAGCTTCTAGTCTGGTATGCGCTACTTTAACCACGTAACTTTTATCGGCTATAGCTTTACGCATCAGTTCCAAATTTTTCTCAACCTCGAATATTTCTTGCTGCACCTACAACAGAAACGAAAAGTTCTATCGATGCATGTATGTCGGCTGAGCTGACAAATACGATCGTATTCACTTTTTGTAGATGTTGTTCAAGTTTTGTTCTAGCTTCTAGCAGTTCCGAAGATCTGTGAGACAAAGCGTTATTCGTGTTACTCCACGAATCCCACATTTCCTGTGCAACTTTGTTTGTAAGAACTTCCGCGTTTGACCTCAACTGGCAACATTTGTTTCGTTCTATTCGAGATTTTTCAACGATTCGGTTAGCTGCGTCTGACCATGTTTCTTGCTCTGAAACACTGAGGTGCACAGATTCATTTAAAAACATATAAATTTGAAATTTGAAAAATCCTGTATTGTCCTGTACCACGGATCGTATTCGTTGATTCCGGAGTAGTATTGCAGTCCGTGGCTGTAGTTGTTCAAACGATGACACATTGAATCTATCCCCAATGCGTTTTCTTTGTTTCTCAGATCCAGTTCCAATTGGTTTTGAGATGCTCTACAATCTCGGAGCTGCAAGCAACAATCCGTTAGCTTCTATGGTAGAAAACAAGTCCAGATTGTACGTTACCTGTTCTTTACACGTGCTCAAACAAGTCTCCAATTTCTTTCGATTCCGATGTAACATCTCAATCTCTTTCAGCAAACACTTTTCCGAATCGTCGTGTACGAGTTCTATACCTTTATACACAATACACCGTACTAAGCATCAACTATAACTATGGCTCTTATTTACTCTTGTCAAAAATTTTTTGTCAAAATTTCTTTTACAAATAATGAAAAAAAAGCAGCCTTGTATTTCAAGTCCCTTTCTTCCGAAAAACAGGGCATAATAGTACTACTCTCAACGAAGTTATGAGAGTGTAAGAAAAAAAATGTTAGTTTTATTGTTACCTTTTCTAGCTTCTCTGTGGTAAAGACATTCTTCAGCGATGTGCAACGGGGCCTCGATATCTTTAATAGCTTTTTCAAGAATGACACGACAGTCTTGAACTCGCTCAATTTCCTGAAGTAATCTTTCCAATTCGGATGATACTTCATTCCGCCAAAAACTGATATCGTTGATTCTTTCCCCAAGTCTTCTGCCAGAATCGTATTGTCCATGTTGCACTTTCTCTTCAGCATCTCTGGCACACATCAATCCTTTATTATTTTACAGGATAAGTATATATAGCCTAAGAGACTGAAATCTAAAATACCTTAAGGGTATTTAACAGTAACCGCACCATGATCGGTTAATTAAATGAATTTCTTCATTCAAGCACATACTGCTACAAAAAGTGCGAGGAATATAAATAAATTCAGTCTTGAATTAAACTTCACCTTATGGGACCAAAAATTTTGGACTTCTCCAAATATAATCCTGTAGATTTTGACGAGAAAATTCCAAAAATCCAAATTCTAAAGTTAGGAATTCACTAGTTTAAAAGTTATACGTGTTTGAAGTTGAGCGATTTTCTATATATACCAACATGGCGGCGCCCTTGTCAAAACGTTTAAAATCGCTCGACTTTAAACATCCATAACTTTTGAACCAGTGGATTTTTGGCATTTTCTCGTAAAAATCTAGAGGATTATTATACTCAATTTACCTAATAACTCGTAGAGCGTCGTTTCGTGTCCTCTCCGAAAAATGTCTGCATGAATCTGCTTCGTTATAGCATTTTACTTGTCTCTCGAACCATTCGTTCGGTGTGTATCGTGTATGAAAAGCAGTTTTTATCGCATGTGTAGGATTACGGTGATATCCCGTCAGAAGATTCGGAAATTTTAACGGATTTACAGCATTCCCAGCATAACTCGGTATTGTTTTTGTTCTGGAAGCATCAATTCAGGGCTAAAAGGTATTTGAACAGTAGATGGATTGAACAAAATATCCTAACAAATTGCAATTTGCAATAGACTTACAAAGGATAAACTTCAACATTTTCATAGCCTGCGTTTGGGCGCCAAGGTATCAATTCGTGTCTACCATTGTAATCCCTCGAACAATATTTTGTTACTGGTTCGTTGCACGACAGTGACATATTATTATTTATACACCACGGTTGCAATTGCTAAGAATTGAATGCATATGTAAATAGATAAGCATTAGTACCCTATCTTTAAACAGATAAAGGCACATAATACATAAAATATCCTTAAATTGAGGCAGTCATTTGCATGAATACTTTTTTCTTATAAATGTATTTGTATATTTGATTGCTTTATAGCAAACTAAATTTTGTTTTGCATTAAAATTTGTGGAATTATAGTCAAAATAATATATAAACATGCATAACTCCGACAGTAAAAGATTCTGTACTGGAATTAGTCTCGAAATTATACTTTGTAAAAATAATGTATTATATATATAATATGTTCAAAGAAATTATAGCATATAAAATAATGAAAAAATATTTTTTCCAAAGAAGTTATCAAACGTGCCAGTTTTTATATATGTACTTCATTGCAATAACATCGCAAAAATCAGTTTCCTTCTGACTCTCTATATATCTATAATTATTTATTCATTGGATTTATCGTGACTATGATTATTTACATATTTAGTTATAATTCAACATGGCAGATGTACCTACAGATGCACCACAACGTAAGTACACGTGCGACCAAGTACTCGTGATATTTTACGTTATATTCAATGAAGTGTCTATACTGTTTCACGTGAAATGTCAAGTGCCTGTAGAAGATTAAATTTACAAAAAATCTTCGCGCATCTGTTAATGCATTCAATATTTATTTGTCAAGTATGAGGTTATGCTATATACGTTATTGTAAATAGTGTTTATGCAAAATAAGAAGTTTTTGCATCAATTGCAAGACGCAGGAACTAAATATAAATATATATTCTTCATTAATAATTTGAATGTGGTGAAAATAATATAATCATACTCTTGAAGTCTTTTAAAATTTTCACTGTTTTAAATTGCACTTGCTCATTTTTGTTATAAATGCATAAAATCCGAAGTCTACATTATAATACTCTGCAACAGTTTTAAAGATTACGCGCCTTAGAGTGGATTTGAATAAGTTTCATAGTACAATCGCTTAGTTAGGAATTTATTATTTTTACGGATTTATGAATTTCTGTATTTGTGAACTTCCTGTGTATCGCATGTACACTTATAAAGTTCGTTTCTGTGTATGTGTTTGAAGTTAAAAACATATGTAATATTTTTTTAGATTGTCCTGGTACAACTAGCCAAGATGCTGGTAAAGCGTCTATGTGTGCTGGATGTCCGAATCAAACATTGTGTGCATCCGGCGCTACGAAGCAACCTGATCCTGGCATAGCTCTTGTTAAAGAGAGACTTTCCACTGTCAAAAATAAAATACTTGTATTGTCCGGTAAGGGTGGAGTTGGGAAAAGTACTATAACATCGTTGGTATCCAGATCTTTAGCAGCGAACAATTCCCAAACAAATGTTTGTATTTCTTCCTATAAATTTCTCTTTGGAAACAATTATGCTTTCTAATACTCTAATTGTCCACTGGTACTTTAATACCTGATCGGTAAATTAATATTTAGAATACAATTAGTAATTAAGAAAGGCTTACCCTTCTCCCTATACCAAGAATGTCCATATTGTTTTCTATATACATTCATGATACCATAGTTACCTTTAGTAGTAGAGGTTCACTGAAGTTTATGATGTTACTTTCACCGATAGGACATTTTGTACTTATACAGATACTTCGCTATTAGTTACATGATTATCGGATTAGATTGTTCTTGATGCTCTTAAACCATCAGTTATTTATAATTATATGATAGTCGTACAGACTAAGAAATAATAATATGCTTTTTAATACACAGGGCAAGTTATCTAATGTATTAACTTAAAGTTGCTTGTAATCATCCGTTCTAACGAATTATACGTTCTTTAGCTGATTTTCATTGCATGCCCCATAGATAATTTTTATCTGACACCTCTATTACAAATCCAACAGGTTGCTGTACTGGACATAGATATTTGCGGACCGTCTCAGCCAAGAGTATTGGGGGCGATAGGGGAACAAGTTCATCAAAGTGGATCAGGATGGTCTCCAGTAGTAAGCATTGTTTACAAATATAAAATATTTTGGGTACGCTATATAATACACTACATAAGTAAATTTGAAATATCTCTCAGTATATAGAGGACAACTTATCCCTGATGTCCATTGGATTTTTGCTTGCTAGCCCCGATGAAGCAGTAATATGGAGAGGACCGAAAAAGAATGGTAATCCTTGCTGTGTTTCTTGTATATGATGATTAAAGACTATATTTTGTATCATACATTTTATGAATTTTAGGAATGATCAGACAATTTCTGTCCGAAGTCGATTGGGGCAGTTTGGACTATCTGATTTTAGACACACCGCCGGGAACATCGGACGAACATTTATCAGTAACATCTTATCTTAAGGGTGCTGGTATTACAGGAGCAATAATTGTTACAACTCCGCAACAAGTTGCTTTATTGGACGTAAGAAAGGAGATCGATTTTTGCAGAAAAGTAAACATACCAATTCTAGGCGTTATCGAAAATATGAGTATTTTCGTATGCCCCAAATGTAAAGCAAGTATCAAGGACTATAATACATTAATACATTTCATGATTTGATAATTACATGGCACCATTTATATATAGGAGCCTACCGAGATATTCCCTGCGTCAACAGGTGGTGGCCGTGCGATGGCTGAAGAATTTAATGTTGATTTCTTTGGTTCTTTACCATTAGATCCTCTATTAGCCAGGTGTTGTGACGAAGGTAAAAACTTTCTGACCGAACTTCCGGAGTCGCCAACTGTTCTAGCGCTACAAACGATTGTACAGAGTGAGTGCACTACACATATTTCTGGTTGCTTTGTAATCCTATGCTCTATAAGTTTAGCTTGGAACTTTTTATTTCAGAAATCGTGGATAAATGCGAAAATAAGAAAGAAAGTAATGAAATCGATTCAACGTGAAAAAAATGATGTCTCTTTAAATATTAACGAAATAGCCATGTGTATATTAAAATTCTGTATAAATGTAATAAATAATTGACATCCTTTTTCGTACATATACATGTTTTCGTGCTGTAATTCCAATGTATTTGTATACTTATTATGGAAGATAGCGAACAACTCTTGTATATTTTGTAATAATTTCTCAATTGGCCAATGTAGATCAAGTTGTAACTTGTGAGCTATCAGATTAATTTGTAAATAGACATAGCGTAGAATATGTGTAAATGAAAGATCTACAAAACGTATTTTTTGAATTTTCAATATAGGTCCACATAAGAAAGTTGTAAGAAAGAACTTTTAGTATTTTCTTTGCAATTCGGACCAGTCATTGTTCAGTCAATTGTTCAAAAATTTTATTTCACGTCATGTAGTAATTATTCTAACTTTTCAAAGAAAATCCGAGTCGTATGGTCGTCTGGTCGAATGTTTAAAAAATGGGAGTCACTGCATATGTATACATGTCCTTATATATTTATATGTATAGAGGACATTACACATATATATCATAATAATGATGTATATCATAATAAGTTGTGAACCACTGGAATCGCGAAAATATGAAATGTAAAACCAGTGAAACGTTGACAGTCCGGACAGTGTGCATTTCAGTGCATTTCACTAAACAAAGCATAAATACGTGCAGTTATTTAGATTAGCATGCTAAAAATAAAATCAGAGTAAAGATAATCTTAAGGGGTGTGCAGCTGATAATTACTTTGCATTCTTCGTGGTGGTCACGAGACGCAATGTTATACGGGATATAAATACTCTTAGTCCAACAAAGAATCGTAAGTTGACTTTGTGGAAATAAGCTTAAAGGTTATAAGATGAGCGAGCGTGTTATTGTTATTTAAAAACGTAAGTATTTTCTATTTTGTAAACAGAACGAATGAATTGATCATTTAAAAACTAGTTTATTTCTTTACAGTTTAAAAAAAAGTATAATTCATCAAGATGATTATCAAAGGTGTGAATCACTCGGACGTTGAGGGAAATGCCGAAAAATCAAATTCTTCGGAAAACGATCATTCCGGAGAATTTTCAATGACAAATGTCTTAATTGATAGTACTGCCGAACAAAAGAAACAATATTTAATTAACAATACAAAGTTGTACTCGTATCTGAGATACATATTACCATTCGATCTTCTAAAACTGGCGTTAACTGTGATTTTGTTTTGCGCTTTGTTGTTACTTATTACACAGACTAGATATGTTCTTATCGAGAGGTACAGCATAGACATAAATTCTGTCGATGGTAATGAAAACGCCGTAGAAGCAGAATTTGGGTCGATCGATGTTTCTACCGCTGTATTCGGTGATCGAGGATATATACAAGGATACCAGTATGATATAACGTTTATGGAGAAAGTATTTAAAGCACCTAAAATTATACAAGTACGTTGGGAATGTGGCAAATCATAAACTTTTTAAATTAGCTAATACTGAATACAATCATTTTTGCTTGTTTTATAGCAATGTCAAAATATTCCAGAAGATTTGCGTTTCAATTGTCATCCTGAAGAAGGTGCTTCAGAATTATCGTGTTCGAATAGAGGTTGTTGCTGGAAACCACCGGAGAGTCAAACATCAACTATTAAGCGTGATCCTGTGAACATTCCGTATTGTTACTATCCAAGAGATTGGCATTTATACAAATATAAAAATGTGACTCGACGTGGGAACGATATCTCTGGATTTCTCCAGTTAATAGGAAAGTCCTATTACAAGAAAGATCTAGCTCTCCTCAAAGTGGAAGCGAGTAGTGCAGACGACTCAATTTTACGTATAAAAATAAGCGATGCGTTAAGAAAACGTTATGAACCGCCATGGCCTATTAGGCCTGATTTCAAGCCGTTTTCAAAACAAAATAGTAATGCACAATATAGATTAGATATCGATGATGCGAAGCCTGGATTCAGAGTACGTAGAGCCTTAGACAATAATGTGCTGTAAGTATATGCATTGCAGACCGATTACAGTAATAAATAGACTGCGGATCTTTACGCATTTGTGAAGAAATTGGTTGAGTGAAAATATAAAAGAGTAAAGAATTAGAAAAATTTCAGAACATCGTAATGTTGTTTTTAATGTAACAAAGTGATTAAGGGATGAAATGAATTTTTATTTTTTTCCTGCTTCCCATAATCAATGCAGCACATTTTTATTGTGCACAAAGATCCACAGTCTAGTAATAAACGAGTAGGGAACCCATGGTTCATTAAATATTCATGTTTATTCTTTTATATTCAGATTCGACTCGATCGGCATCGGAGGTTTCATATTTGCAGATCAATTCTTACAAATGAGCACCCTTTTGCCCACGCATAACATTTATGGTATCGGCGAGCACAGATCGAGTTTAAAATTGAACACAAAGTGGCAGATTTTTTCATTATTCAATAAGGACCAACCACCAATGGAAAATGTATGTTTAGGCGAATTAATATATATCATTTCACTTTTTGTTTTTTTTTATGTAAAGGGCACACATTTCTGAATTCAGGCAAATTTATACGGATCTCATCCTTTTTATTTGATCGTTGAAAGTTCCGGGAGGGCTCACGGAGTTTTGCTGCTGAATAGTAACGCTATGGGTATCAGGCTTTTGAAAAACATTTTTGTTTATACATTTCGACGATGACATTACGTATATCGGTTTCGTATAATGTAGTTTATTTCTTTCAGATGTAATATTACAGCCAACGCCAGCCATCACATTTCGAACAATTGGTGGTATTTTCGACATGTATTTCTTTTTGGGACCGACTCCAGCGGATGTAATAAAACAATATTCTGAAATAGTTGGAAAACCATTTATGCCTCCGTATTGGTCGTTAGGGTTTCATTTATGCAGGTATGCTTACAATTAGTAATGAATAATTAGTAAATTGAACCTTGTTAAATGTATTCTATGGTAACGCAGGTATGGTTACCAGAGCTTGGAAGGAACAAAAAAAGTTTGGAAGCGGACCATAGAAGCAGGAATTCCATTTGTAATGTTCACATTTATACATTGAACGTGATGAAACAGTTTCGATTATTTTAACCGGATTGCATTTTCTTCAGGATACTCAATGGAACGATTTGGATTACATGGAGAAGAACAATGATTTCACATACAATCAGGAAAAATTCAAGGATTTACCGCAATTTCTAGAGGAACTTCACTCGGTACGATTCTAACGCAATTGTGACGTTAATACTATTATGTTTCGTTATGACAATATAAAATTAAAATTAACAGTAAAAAAGAACAGAGATTTTTCGTTCTATTTTCAAAGCAACAATGATTAAACCCCGCCAATAGCGGCGCGTATGAAAGCATGAATGATAATGGGTGAAAGAAGTAAATGTGGAGTGTTTAGTGAAACTTGTTTAGTGAAATTATATGAAATGGATTTTTTCCATTTATTATATATGTACATATATTATTATTATGTTCTTTATATTTATATTATGAATGTGTATAAAGGAATCACTTTTTTTACATTGAAATTGAACAAAAATCATCTCGTATGATGGAAGACCTGCGTATAGTTTATAATTTTGTACATAATATATTGTAGGAAGGAATGCATTATATTCCACTAATCGATGCCGGTATATCCGCCTCGGAAACCAATGGAACTTATTTACCATACGACGAAGGAATAAAGCAAGACATATTCGTGAAAGATGAGAAAGGTGAACCATTTATTGGAAAAGTTTGGAATTACGGTTCTACGGTATGGCCTGACTATACTCATCCGAAAACACCAGACTATTTATTGCGGATGATGAGCAACATGCACCACAACTTTGCATACGACGGAGCATGGATTGTACGTATAGATATCCAAACATAACTCATATTATTAGACTCATATTATTGATTAAGAAAAAAAAAAAATTTCTATTACACTCCAGTTCGTTGAAATTCAGCTAGGAAATTTTTATTTTCCATAAAGATCTGCTGTCTCTACCCGTTATGATCTTTTTGCAAGAAAATCTACATATAGCGATAACAATTGTGAAAGATTTAAATAATCGCGCTCTTGCGGTTTTGACAAGGCATTATGAACAGTTACTTTTAGTGATCGGTTTTCTTCATAATCTAATCTCTTGTGACAATTGCACATATGTACATAATATTTGATTCGTTTTTCACGTTTTACCAGGATATGAACGAACCATCAAATTTCTACGACGGTCATAAAAATGGATGCACGGTTAATAATTTGGATAATCCAGTGTACGTACCCAACGTGATGGGCGGTAAGCTCGCAACAAAAACTCTGTGCATGAATGCAAAGCAGTATTTGGGATCACACTACGACCTTCACAATACGTATGGTACCAGTCACGCAATAGCCACGAATTAGTAAGTATCAAGGGGCTACATATCGACAATAATGTAAACTCGAATAGTATGATTAATGGAGATATAAATGCAGCGCTCTGACCAAACTTCGTAAGAAAAGGCCGTTTATAATTTCGCGGTCGACTTGGGTAGGACACGGACATTACGCCGGTCACTGGACGGGAGATGTTTTCTCTTCATGGTAAATGAGTAGAACTCGCGTGTGGAATACGAAACCTAACGTCGAATGGTTGAACGTTTTGGTAATAATATTTCTAATTCATCAGGCATGACTTGCGAATGAGTATTCCAGCAATTTTGTCAATAAATTTCTATCAAATACCAATGGTTGGTGCGGACATTTGTGGTTTCAACTGGAACACAACGGCCCCGCTATGCAATCGTTGGATGCAGCTCGGCGCTTTTTATCCTTTCTCTCGTAATCACAATTCCGATGACACTATAGTTAGTAAACTTTCTAGGTTGAAAACCAATATGTTACTTAAATATCTCCTTCGTTATTCATCACATGAAAATTGTTCATGGTACAATTTGAATGGCTTTGACGAAGGAATATAATATAAGAATATAGAATATAACGAAGGAATATTTGTCAACAGGAGCAAGATCCAGTCGCTATGGGTGATTTGGTGGTGAAATCGTCAAAGCGCGCCCTCGAAATACGATACCGGCTTTTACCTTATTTGTACACTTTGTTTTTCCGAGCACACAAATTTGGGGAAACCGTGGCACGTCCGCTATTTTTCGAGTAAGTATATAGCTACTCGTCGCTATTATTAGGTGCCAAGTTATTTTTATATTTGTATATCTGGAACGAGTTTGTCAAAATTATGAACTAAATTAATTCGAATACCTCGCTGTGCTTAGCTCAGATAATATACCATTTTTAAAACCTCATCAGAAAAACTTCCCTACAAATTGTTATTTCTTTCAGGTTCCCAGATGACCCAGTCACCTTTGATATCGATACTCAGTTCCTATGGGGAGCTTCTCTAATGATTGCTCCAGTTTTAGACGACGTACGTTCTGATAAGTAATCAATAGAAAGTACCGTCGAATAGATAAAAATCTGGTAATGAACGCATGTTTATTTATTGTCAGAATGAGGTGACAGTATCAGCTTACCTTCCACGGGGAGTATGGTACGATTATTATACAAAAAAAGTTAGATCCAGTGGTATCGAATGGTGTACGCTGGATGCACCGCTCGACACTATACCGTTGATGATTCGCGGGGGATCCGTTTTACCTACGCAAAAGCCAGCTGCTACTACCACCGCTAGCAGGAAAAACAATTTCGATTTGTTGGTTGCAATGGATCTAGACAAAACTGCGAAAGGAGAATTGTACTGGGATGACGGCGACAGTTTAGGTATTTATCACTGCACAGTGATTTCAATTGACTGTCTTAATGTTTATATTTTCCACGTAATAAACTCGGTAATACAGAATATTAATCAACGTAACTTTACAATATATTCAGTTCATTTTATTTATTCCTGATCTTGTCTAATTTAACCGGATGCACTATTTTCTACGATATAAACAAATATCTATAGTATTCTTTTATCTGAAAAATCTTGTAAAGGATTAGTCCTATTAAAAAAAATGTTCGAACAAAAGTTTATTGATATAAGGGAACACACCATGGGGTAAAAATGATTTTTAAAGACAAATTAATTTTTTTTACGTACCTGAGTTGCCTTGAAACGTGTTAACAAAACGCTCTTCCACGATTTTTCCAGATACGTTCGAAAAGGGACAGTTCGCGTGGTTGTCGTTCCACGTAGACGACGATATCCTTTCTTCTCGTAGGCTGGACCATAATAACTTCAATGAATCGATGATCCTCGGACGGATAGAAATATGGGGTGTTACGTCGGACGTCACGAATGTTTTATTGAACGATCACGAGATCAAGTATCAATACAACCGCTCCGAAAATGTGAGTGATTCTCTTCATACTATTTTTCGTTTTCTTCCGTGATCAACAGACGGCGGATCTTCGTGGAAAATAAACATTTTCCACCTGACTTCCAACAAACCGGAGTGACATAGAAATTGATTTTCTCTCTTAATATGTTCGATAGGTTGAAAATGATATAAAAGTATTTTTAATACATCAAATCCGCTGTCTAGCGATCAATTTTCTGCAATTTAAAATTTCAATCGAAAATCGTTCTGGCATTTTTCAGAGCTTGACCGTGAACTTGCAGACCGATCTGACGAAAGAATTTCAACTGCAATGGACGTACGATCAATCGGCAACGATCGACGATACTCGGCGTTACATTCGTTCTTGACGCGAGCAATAACCATCCTTTCCAGATACTTTTAATAATCGTATTCCGCGGTATGTAAAACTGTTATTTGTTTTTTTTTTCTACGAGTATAGTATGTATGTTAAAAGATGTCTTTTTTAACTCGCAAGTGTCGCGAAGCTCCATTGATTCTCTCTCTTTTTGTACTCATTAAAATATACATATATAAACACATATTATATAAAGAAAAAACATTTTTATTTCGAATCACCGTTCTATCGTACAGTACGGTATAGTACAACGCAGGACAGTAATATTTATGGCACTAATGGGAAACAATAAATAGAACTTTGAATCTTTCAGATAATGCGTTTAACGGAAATATATGAGGAAAAATGCACAACGGTTGTTCGCATTTTCTACGCGAGCAACGGTAAAAAGACAACAAAACGCGCTTCTTCGCGCACGCGTCATTGACAACTTTTTGTTGGTCAACAACGTTATTTTTTTTTTTCTTTGGCACCGTAACTTAAAAGTAACATCAGAGCGAGACCTTGCCGTCGAAACATCGAAATCTGTTCTTCCTTTTCCTCTTCTCTCTCTTTCTCTCACACACACACTCTCACATTCTCTCTCTCTCTCTTTCCTCTTTCGAATGCGACCACGCATGCCTCTCCTTTGACCTCCATTTATATTCTATATTCAATGTCTCGCGACCCTTGTTTGCATTTCTACGAGAAACGGAAAGGTAGATTTCGATCTTTCGAATAAATTTTAGGGTGACGCGGCGTCGTTCCCGACAACGGTTGTCCATCTTCCATGACAGTGTTCGCCTGATTGAATCTTTCGTCAAATTATCGTTAAACTCGTTCGATTGCCAACGGGAACCGCGTACTCTTTGGATGCTGGCGAATCTCGATCGTGTTTCGCCTACTCGAACTTAACCGAGTGCCTTTGTGTTGAAAGCATTCGTTCGACAATGTTCGTATAGAACGTCTGCTTCTATCACAGAATAGCACCTTTTTGTCCAAACCGAAAATATACAGTCATTACAATACCAATACAATTAGAAAACGCATCAACGCATACTCGTCGTTTTTCTTTTCATTCTGAAACACATCGCACAGTTATCTTATAACGTATATATTCATAATATGTGTATAAGCATACATGTATATGTATATATATATATATCTTCTTTTCAATGACTAATATATATCAATCTTGTAACCCTCTTCATTATTGTCTGCTCACATTTACTTACATCGCTATCTAAACGACGTCGAGCTTCTTTCGAGCAACGCGTGGCAAACAGTTGAAACGACAAGTGTGAACGAGCAACGATATCAATTACTGGAGGTTCAGCCTCTTTGGCATCGAAGTCACCGTGTGCCCGTGGTGATGGTGCGCCATTTTTTTCACTTCTTACACCACGTTATCATTGCGGAACCGTTTCAATTTGTAAATTTTGACACCTTGCCCTACAATATCGTGTCAGACTCGTGGCAAAGATTCTGAACAGAGTCTTAATAAATACTGGATTGGCAAGAAAGTAATTTCGGTATTTTAAGCCCAATTTTTTTATTCAAGCAATGAACTTTAATGAATAAGATATTTTCCGTTTTGCTCGATGATCTTTTGCCAAAATGAATAAATAACTATTCTATTGATTAAAGTTCATCGTTCGAATGAAGAAAGTCGGTTCTATTTCACCTTAAAATACCGAAATTACTTTCTCGCCAACCCAACAGGTGCGTTATTAATAGACTGCGGATCTTTATGCACTTATATATGGCTTCTGAGAATTTACGAAAAATGCTAGAATATAATATTCGCTGGAATTTAGTCAGAGTTTCATTTGCTTTGGATCTACAAATGCTGTTCCCATTAAAGATAGGTTTTTCTTTCATTATACTTTCTTAAAATTTGTCTAGAAAAATTGGAAAATGCATAAACATCCGCAGTATTATGTCTCCTTTAAAACGAAATAAAATTCTTTCTTGGTTTTGTTAATGTAAAGCTATTGCAGAACATATAGGGCATACGATAGATATTTTTCTTATTTTTTTAGGAATGTACGATCTACGAAAAAAGTTCTAATCACTGAAACCGTAAAATAAATCACAGGGCACCCGGGGTTAAATAAAAAGAATCGTTTACGACCGTGTCGCGTTGCATCGAAGAAACCGACTAACTATCGGTAATAATGATACGCGTACAAATTTTAATTCGCGCGCGTACACGCGTCGTGTATATCTGCGAATACAAATATATAGGACAATCACGTTCAGCCGAAAGAATATACAGAATGTGCGAAAAAATGTTATACTTCCTTGAAAAGATTCCTCAGGTGATTTCACAAGTCACTTTTTCCATCGAGAGAATCTTCTCCGTAGCTTTGTTAAGGAGCGATTAACGAATAAACACGGACCAATCAGAGCTACTGCGGACGGATTCCGACCTGTGTCCTGATTGGTCCGCGTTTTTTGTTAATAACTCTGAAACCGCGAAAAAGTTACTTCAAATCACCTCCGGAATCACCTCTTTCAAGGAAGTACAACATTTCTTCGGACACCCTGTATATGTGCATATATTGGGTTGGGAAGAAAGTTCGTAGCGTTTTCAAATTAACAATCCAAGATAAAATTAAGGTATTTATTCATATGTTCATTCAAAAACACGAGAAGTTACCTCGAAAATAGCAGAAAATAATAGAACAGAATGGGAAAAATGTTATTGAATAAATCTATGAATAAATAATATCTGAATTTCAGCTTTCAATTTTAATTCACAAACGCTACGAACTTTCGTTCCAACCCAAGATTTCCGTGTGTCAGCGTGTGTATATGTATACTACCGCGATAGACGAAACGTCATAGAATATAAGATAGCCTCTTTGATTTTGATAAAGGATAGTTCGTGAACCTAAGTGAATGTACGCTAAAACGTGCAGTTACAGCGACGTTCCAAGGACGTCGTAAAAGTGCGTGCACACTCTCATGCATTCTACATACGTAATATGATTAACAAATATGGCAAGAAATTTCCGACAGCTCTCCGTATATTAAAACGTAGCTCTTTCTCTTGATCTCTGCGACGCCTACCATTCGATCTCGTAACTTGGTAATAGAACAACGATACAATCGCGCATGGCACTATGAAGAAAAATACGCTGATCGCGTCACCACGCGTCGCTAACGAAATTCGATCGGTTAAAAAGATCCACGCGCACCGAATCGAACAAAGGAGATAAATTATTCGCGTTTGCACTTTGGACTAGCATGCTGCAAGGTTAACGTAGAACGAATTGACAGCCTCGAGTTCGGGGTACGCCCGAAGAAGAAGAAGAAGAAGAAGAAGAAGAAGAAGAAGAATAAGCAGGGGCGATTCAAACGAAAGGAAACGAATGGAAATTGTGATCAGTCCGGCTCGGCGACAATCGTCGCCGAACCGATTCTCGTTTAGGTGGCAGTAAGTGTTTCCAAGATATCTTCGGGGGACTTGTTCAACTTGCAAAAATTTTCCCAATGTTCCTTGGGCACTGTCCATTTCAGAAATATTTCCAGGTTTTTCGTGAGGGCCTCGAGTTCGGTGAGACCATCGCGGGGCACCGGGTTCTTCCCAGCGGACAGCAAAGAGTCCCGGAGTACTTCGTCGATCAGTCGTTTGCCGAATCCGAGTTCGTCCAGCCTCTCCTGTTTGCTGATCCTCTTGAGCAGAACCGCCAACAGCAGTCTCATCCTCTCGACGGACATCGTCCTATACTTGGAAGGTGTCGCCGGTGTGGGCGGTGGCGGCGGCAGTGGAGGTTTCTCGACGATCTCGTGAAAAAATGTGTCCGCATTGGCCGAATTGTTTGGGCTTGTGTTGCTCGAGACCAGCTCGGGATGGCAAGTCTTCTCGTGGAACTCGAGATCGTTCTTGATCCGGAAGAAGCTCTTGCACCGTTTGCAAGCGTACGGCTCGGTCCGTCCGTGGATGCACTTCATGTGCTTTTTCCAGTGGGGCAGCTGAGTGAAGCCGGCATTGCATTCGGCGCACTTGAACGGTCTCTCGCCGGTGTGCCTTCTGGTGTGGAGCTTGAGTGCCGTCGAGTGCGCGAACGCCTGCCAGCAGACCAAACACCTGAACGGCCTCTGACCGGAGTGGGTGCGCTGGTGCACGGTCAGCTGAGATTTTTGCGCGAATCTTTGGCCGCAAGTGGCGCACCCGTGGGGCCGGTCGCGCGCGTGCGTCCTCATGTGCTGCGGCAGGTGACCCTTGAACGTTTTGTTGCAGATCACGCAGAGAAACGACTTGACGTCTCTGTGCAAGCATTCCAGGTGTTTCTTGAGGGCGTCCCGTCGCACGAACGCTCTGCCGCAGATCTCGCACTTGTGATCCTTCTGGCCGTTGTGCCGTTTCACGTGGAGCGCCAGATTCGCGGCGCAGGTGAACGTGCCGGAGCACAGGCCGCAACGGTACGGCTTCACCTGGCTGTGGCTACGTCGATGCTGCACCAGCTGTCCGCCTCTCGCGAAACTCTTGTCGCACTCCGAACATTTGTACGGCTTGAACCCTGTGTGCGTTCTCACGTGAAGCTTCAATCTCTCCTTCAACGGGAACTCCTTGCCGCACTCGTCGCACTTGAAGATCGGCCCCGTTCCGTGCACTATCTTGTAATGGTTCCTTAAACCCCCGCTGCCTTTGAATCGCGCCTCACACACCACGCAACAGTATTTCTTCTCCTCGTTTCCGGCGACGGTGCCGCTTTCTCTCCTCTTCTCGTCACCCGCATCGTTCGTCGACGACGCTCCGTCACCGTCCACTCCTTTTCCCCCTATAACATCTCGATCTACGCTGTTATCATCGTCGTCATCGTCGTCGTCGTCGTCGTCGTCATCGTCGTTGTACTCGTTCTTGCCCGGCGAAGATCTGCCGATACCGATCTTATCGGCCAATATCAACGAGCTCTCGCAAATCCCTTGTACTTTGTCCGGACTCGATCGCAGTACGTTGTTATTCTCGCTCTCGAGAAAGTAATTCGCCGCTATGATAGCCTCGATGTTAAAACCCGAGGTTTTCCCGTCCGGATCACAGCCGGGATCGAAGCCGCGATCGAACAACGAGCCATCGGTACCCGGCGAGTAGATACGGTTCGCAGATTTGCCGCGTATCGGATCGAGCGCCACGTTCAAATCCAATGCATCCCGTCGGAACGCGTAGATTTCATCGCCGAAATCCTTGCTCTCGTCGAACGTTGTATACGCGTCCTCCTCCTCTTGCCCGTACACCGAAAATACAAACGATTTCTCGTTCCTGTCATCGTTTCCTTCCGCTGTTCGACGTCTCGCCGACACGTAGTCCTCTCCACCCTCGAAACCCCCGACTGCCGTCCCCTTCTTCGACGAATTCGCGAGAACCGAATCGTTCTTTCTCACGATGCCCTTGTGCTTTTTCCGAGCCGCGACTTCTTTCCCTTTCCCATTGATCGCCGATTTTCCCACCCGACCGGACCTCTTTTCGCTTTCCTGTTTCCGCCGATGATCTATCCTCTCGCAAGGTAAGAACTCGTTAAAGCTCCGAAGCACTTTCAAAGCATCCGTCGTCACGTCCACGTCCCCGTTCCCGTCCCCATCACCGTCCCCGTCCCCGTCCAAATGAACGTCGCCGCTCGTTTTCGCGTCCGCTTCGCAGCCGACACCGCCAGCTTCGCCGCCATCGCCGCCGCCTCTAATACCGCCAATCGCTGGGTTCGCGAAGAATCCGTTTTGCCTGATCCGCGATTGTTTCACCGGCAACAGTTCCGTCAATTGAACCTCCTCCTGCATCGGTCCAGGCCCAGTTGCTCGGATCGAAACGTTCTCCTGCATATCGACGATCGCCATGCGCCTATCGCTCGGCCATTATCCCCGCGAAATATCCATGGAATCTTTCACACGACGCGCATCGACCGACGGAAACCCGTGAGCGACCAACAGGAGAGCCGGTCGTCGGCAAAAGCGCGTACAGCCGCGTCCGTAACTCGACCACGGTCGCTTATCAGCCCGCTTATCTCTTCAACAGAAAAGCCGCCTCACTCTCGCTCTTTTTCGCTCTTCCATTTACTGTAACGCTGTTGGCTCCTTCTATCGCTCTCGATTCGATGCTTACGGAACCCACGGCTTTACGATATCGATTTCTTATTTACCGCTCCGGGCAGATTTATCGCGACTTTAGCGATTCGGTATCGCGCCTTTCTTCCTTGCGAGATGCTAAGAAAAGCGGTGACACGGCTTTCCGGTAGACCGGCCGTAAGGTTGAGTAATCGAGTTGATCCGTTCTCGCTGCTCCGTTTTCGGCTTTTGATAGACTTCGATAGAGGTCCGTCTACGCCTTACACGGCAACAATATCGACGCGCGTTTATCGAAAACCATTTATATTCCCTTCGAACGTGGCGCTCCGATTCCCAGATGGTTCGTGCACGCGTTTGAATCACCGGGAAATGGAAGATGGAAGGTACCGGAAGTTGAGTATCGGCGTCGGCGTCGGTGTCGGCTGCGAACGCGTCTCGGTAGGTTAGGACGTGACGTCTCTTTCCCAGGGTCGGCTCTGCTCGTCCTCGTCGGAGAGACGACCGCGGATTCGAGGGTGGCGGTCGCGCGTGCTCGCTCGCTATAAGAATCGGTTGTCGAACAACGGCACGGGGCTCGGTTCAGCTCGGCTCGATTATCGTCGGATCGAAACGAAACGAAACCTAATGGAACGGAAACTGAACGGAACGAAGTTTCTCGACGCTCGGAGCTCGGCGCTCGTCGCCGCGACGATCGACCGACTGCGAGAGCTTCTTCCTCGCGACGGTATGTCGCTTCCTCGACGGCGATTGCGCGCCTTTTTCCACGCAAGCGCAATTCGCGGTCGATATCGGTCTGATTTTCTACCCTTCTCGCCACCCCTCTCGCCGTACCGTCTCGCCACCCCCGCGCGTATCCTCTTCGTACACCCCTTCCGTTCTATCAAAGGTTCGTCCCGGTCTCTCGTCTTTCTCTTCCGATGGTCTCTCGCTGGCCCCGTACTCCTATCCCGTCGACCGTCATTGTTTCTCCTCTTCTCCCTTCGTTGGTCCTAACAACTACTTTTCATCCCGCTTCCCAATATCTCCGAGGATCGAGCCCCTCCCGCCAGCACCCGTATCCGCCACAACCGTTTTACTCTCGCACAAGATGCCCAACGTTCGTCGCGTCGCGCGACAATTCGATTGAAAACGCCGACGCAGACCGGCAGCACGCATCGATGTTACCAGCCACGGCAGCGACTCGAACAAGCACGTCGCACGGCGCGCGGCGTTTCGCTCATGCGACCCGGTAAGCTGTTTTCCTCGCGAGCTTCGACGTCGCTTCTTAGCTTCGTAATTTCAGTTCCTGAATCATTTTCCAAATATTCCGAACCTTCCCGATTACCGTACCCAATCACCAGGAACGGCAAAATTTCTCTCACCGATTTCGCTCGCGGCTCGAACAATAGATTCTTCTGTGGCAATGCATTCGCTTTGGTAATTTCGATGCGGTGGAAACGCGATCTCAGCAGTAGTTCTTCGGGAACGCGATTTTCTCGTCTCGGGATGCAACCGGCGAAACGCGACGCAAAATCAGATTCGTCATACGATTTGCTCGCTTATCGCGCTTCTATGTCTACGTTTCCACTTTCGAGACGAGCTTCGAGTCGATCGTACAATCTCCTCTTATCTTGAGCGCGTCACGATTTCCGCTTTAGAAAGAATCTCTTTCTTTCCTGACTAGATTGCGTTCGGGAACGAGAACGCGAACGAAACCGAGACCGAGGACGTGCACGCTTTCTGGTCGCTCGCGGTCTCATAGCCAAGTCCCCTCGCGGATATCATGCGCGACATCAACGAGCACGGGTTCGAGCTCTCGCCTGAATTAGTAAGCTGTGTTAGTAGCCTTTCCCCCTCTGCGAATCGCCCTCTCGATTAGTGAAAAGCCAAGAACCCGCCACCATCTGAAAGAAACGAGAAACACCGATGGCATTTCTTTCAAGATCTCTTATCGTAGCTCCTACGACAATGTGCGCCACTCGCTCGCGATCGTTTTCAGTTTTCAGCGGAGTCGGGCGTCGCGCCTCGCGTCGCGAATTGCGAACGTCGTCGAGACGTTTCCCCGAAACGAAAAAAACGGAAACGTGGGTGACGAACCGAGCGCCATGCTCGTCGTTTCATCGATCAATTAACCCCTCGTTCGGCCGCGCTCACCGCGAAACAAACCCCCCCTCCCCCCGGGAATTGTATCGGTACAAGGCAATAATTTTCTCGAGGCCGCAACCCAACCCGCTCCCGGCTCTCAGCTCCGTGCTGGTCGGCGCAGACATCGATCGTTTGCAAGCGTTTTCGCAGCGCACAGTGGGCCGAATTTCATTTTTTCAACATCTCCGTGTTTTTCGCAAATATGTTCGACATTACGTGAACGATAAAGCGCTGGAAAAGTTTACCTAAACCAAATTGTGAGTTTTGGTCAGACCATCCGATATACGGCTCCCAAAGAAAAGCCTCTGTGACAAGTTTCAAGTCGGTACCTCTACCACAAGGGTAGTTATAGGGTGAGCTCGGTGTAATGAATTACTCTTTATTTCTTTTGTTCTGCTCGACAAAAAATTACGACAAAATTCATGAGCATTCTGCCTAACAGCACACATGGCAGTGAATTATTTCAGAATTTTTGGTTGCGAAATCGATTTTCTAAAAAATTTTGAAGCATAATTGTCGATTTTATATTGAAGTTTTTAGAGTACCACGTTCATATTAATTAATAGATTGATTCTTTTATTGTATATTTAAGATTTAGCCCTGGAGAACTCTTAAAAAATTTAGTCGACGTTTCTAAGAATACCAACCTAGAATACTTTACAAATGGCGACACTTTAAGCAACTAAGCGTGATTTTCGCAAGATATTCGCGCTTTGTTTGTTTAAAAAAAGATATTCAAATGGTTAATTTGGTTAAAATTTTAGGTTCATATTCTTAGAAATGTCAACTAAATCAAAAAGAATTTTAATTTTTTCGTTTTATATAACTATCAGAGAGGCTACAACCGGCGCAATTTTGCATCTCGAAGAAAAAACCTATTGACAGTACTGCTCTCATTCTTTTGTATTTATCATAATTAGACTGCGAATTTTATGCATTTATGACAAAAATGGGTACGTACAATTGAAAAGAGTGGAGGTATTAAAAAGATTTAAAGCCACCAGTGTATTAGTTTCACCTTAACAAGATAATCAAAAGAAGAATTAAATTTTTATTTGGCTCCGTGTCTTGCAATCAATGCAAACGTTTTATTATGTTGCATAAAGTTCCGCAGTCTACTCATAATTCTATTGCCAAAAAAATGTTTTTTACTTGCCGTAATGTTAAATAAAGTAACTGCAAAGATTCGAAAGGATTGGCGCATTATTTTTTGTGCAAAAAATTCCGAAAGATTGACGAAAATATGAACCGTTTACAGAGCCCGCTCCCCTCAAAGTGTGTGTGATCAATAGACTGCGGATGTTTATGCAATTTTCAATATTTGTAAGCAGATTTTAAAAAGGTGGAATTAAATAAATAAAATCTTATTTTCAGTGGTAGCGGCCTTTGTAGATCTGGAATAAGTAACAATCGTACCAAATTCTATCGAATTTTACGTTCCAGCATTGATTGCAAATTTTCAGATGCCATAAATGCATAAAGATCCGCAGTCTAGTGATCAATTTATGTGCGTAACTGTACGCCGCTCACACTCTCCGACACTTGTAATCGGGTTTTATCGCGGCGAGACGCGACGAGACACGACGAGACACGACTAGACGAGACGAGTCGAGTCGAGACGAAAGGAGAAACGACACACGACATGTGCGCATTGAACTTCCCAGTCTCGAAAGAGATGGCTCGTGAGTATCGCGAGATTTCATCGGTCGAGTAAGTGCAAATTTCCCGCCAGTCCGAGATTCCTTGTTCGGCTCGGGCACCGAACGAGGACGCGTTTTCTGCGGAGTTGCGCACATCGACGATATTTCTACTCACCAGAAACGAAATGGCTCGGAATTTCAGCTATCACGACGAGGAAGAAGCTTACTCGCGAAGCGTCCACTCAACCCTATCCCCGTATCGCCATCTTCGAACCATGTTTCACTCTGCCAATGAAACCGCCGACTCGACTAGACGGCCGAATCGCAATCCAAACAAATCATTGTGTCATCCGATTCCGCCAGATGGCGTCAAACACGAACCGAACAACGAATATTTTTCAAAGTTTTCAGACGAACGTACTCGCTATATTTGAAAGTATATTTCGTTCGTAAGTTTGTACTTTCCATTCGTTTTAAATTTCCCATCGTTATGGATACTGCGCTTGTCGCAATTTACGGCAAATATTCTTCTATATCTGAGAAGTCCTTATCGATACCCTCAGTCGGTAATGTAGATCCCTTTGCGAACCGATCTCAGCCACGCCCTAACAGTTGCTTCGCCCTGGCAGTCAACGGAACCGTATCTATCAATTATGTATTTACGGTGGATACGCGTTCAAGAAAAGAGTTAATGAATTAACGCGTGCGCATACTACATTGGCTGTACATTACCGGAAAACGCGTATTCTTCCGGTTATAGATCAGCCTAAATTAACTGTACGGAATTTTCACTGTTGGCCGAGGAGATTGAGATGAGATTCGAAGGATTTCTTTTTTGTTATTAGCCGCGATTGATGCGTACCAGATATTCCAGAGATTTCAATGCCATAAAATCTATTTGCGATCACGTTTAGTTACCGTCACTTAATCTGTCGCTACCATTATTCCGAATTGCCGCTAAATCGTTTGCTGACTGGATACGCCAAGTCAGTGATTTCGATGCTGTTTGATAACGCAACTCGCGGTGGTAGAACTTTCAAGAACCGTCACGATGCGGTAACGCTCGTACATGAATTAATGTTGTATATCCAAGATTTAATTGTAACCTTTTTGGACGACTGTTCCGCTTTGGTTAATCGTTAATTGCAATTTGTCACTTGCAGCGGACATGTCGTTCGATACAAGAGGTCTGAACAATTTAACACATTATACCGACCAGTGATTATTGCATAATTTTGAAAAATCTATGGTAGATGGCTAAACACATTTAATGGAATCTTCAATAACGTCATCTAATGTAAAAGTTTCTGTTGGATTCTTTTGGTACAGCGCAATTATTGAAAATCCTATTAGTAGGCTTTCGGTAGGTAAAGTGTTAACATGTCTTTAACTTGTGTTTCCGTGTAGAAATATCGTTAATTACGAGAGAGAAAAACATGTAAACGCAGGAACGTAGTAAGTGCGAGCAAAGATTTCGAAATGCGAGGCAAGTCGACGCCATGTTGCCGCGCGAACCGAGGAGCGGCGGAAATGTACGAAGCTGGAATCGAGGAGCCGACGAGGTCAAGCTTGGAACCGAGTGTCAGTGTGGAGTGTGGACGGTACGGAGAACGCGATCGAGTCTAAGCGTGTTCGTACGGGTTTAGCCGATCGCGGTAAAGTTTTCCTCGGCTGTCATTCGGCGCAACTGTCTTTTCCCTTCTGTCTATCTGTCTGTCTATCTCCCTCTCTCTTTCTGTCTTTATTTGGTCCGTGACAACGCGGTTGGTGGTCGATGATCTCCGATTCACAGTTTGAGAGTGACGCGGTTGCCGATATACAATCGCGTCTCCTCTTCTCGCATACGGTTTTCTCTGGCTGTGGTTAGTTCGCACCCGTGTTTATCTCCGAGCTGGTGAGGCTCTCCGTTGGAAACCGTCCTGCACCGTTCCGTTCGGGTGTGCGGTACGCTCGATACTGGCGCGCGTTCTCAACCGCGTACAACTACGTCGACGTCGACGTCGACGAACACCGCCGACGCTGACCGCTGACGTTTTGTTTTCGATCGGTCCGTGCCGTGTGTGTTTGCCACCAGTTGCGTGTTGCGTAACTACGATTTTACGACAACCAGCTCCTCTCGTGCCGGCCTGCTGTACAGGTTCGATAATCGACAACTGGACATCGCATCCCTTTTCCCAACCCAACCGTTCTTTCGATTATTACGATCGACTCGACGACGCGGGTGAGTACGCTCTGTTATTCTTGGGTCGCGTGGAAGTCTGTGTCGATGTTTGCCCTCGCAATTATCTTCGATGTATCGAATCACTATAGCTACACGCTGCTCGCGGCAACGTTTAAACCATGCCGAGAATTCGATGCTCGAACCACGTCGGAAACGTTTCGCCACGGTTTTGATTTGCGATTTATTTATCTGTCAGTTGCTCGACGAATGTATACCGATCACAGAGTATCGGGTGTTACGGGAGATGGGGTGATGCGTTTCAATGTTTCTCGGTTTTATTGCGGAGTATCGAGGGAAAATTCTGTACACACGTGTATCTGTGTGCAAAAAAGGATCAAAGTCGCGTCGTTGTACAACTTGCAGAATTTACTGCGACGCGCACGATCCCATCCGATCCGATCCGATTCGGAGTAAAGGGAACCGTCGCGTCCCGTCGCCTCGCATCGTCCCACCCGCCCCCCTCTCCGACTCGCTTTGCCTTGCCTCGCCTCGCCTCCTATCACCTACCATTGCATCGTGTTTCGTCGCATCGTTCACGTCACTCTATATGTATAGCATACAGCAATGCTGCTTGAATATGTATCGCGTTCCCTCATCGACACGAAATTATTCGTCGCATAACCTTTCGCTTTTCCTACTGTTCCGCGGCACGTTATCGACGTTTAATCTACCACTGTAAAAATTCTAATATGTTCGAACACGTCCAAAACCACGAAGCCTTTGAACTTCCTATTATATTCGATGCGGTCGTAACGCTTCGCACAGCCGCTATCAGATGCTCGTTGCAATCTGACGAAAAATAAATGGTTATTACTAGCCTGCGGATCTTTATGCAAAATAAAAAATGTTGGTATTGATTGCAGAACACAGGAGCCAAATAAAAATTTCATTCTTCTTTTAATTATCTTATTCAGGTGAAACTAGTACATTGGTGGCCTTAAATCTTTTTAATAACTCCACTGTTTAAATTGTACACCCATTTTTGGCATAAAATCCGCAGTTTAGTTATTACACGTGCACATCATTTTAAATGTTCAATTATAATAGTGGTTTTCCATTCGTTTGGTGGACACTTTGCCACCTTGCCTTGACCTCTGTATACCTGACTATACAGAACTAAGGTGTACAGTGTACATATAAGTTTGACGTGTTTTATGAATACAATTTAATCACTCTTTCTAACGGTCAAAAATATTTTGTTCTGGGTTGCTTCGTTTTTAACCGGTCAGGTGTTATGGCGAGTATACCCGTCATGCGTAAAATTCAGTTACCATTGGCTATTTAAATTGTGATTTTGTTTAGAATATTTGGAGGTCAAGACTCCTTTTTCCAGGATTCCAAGGGCGCGGGATTCGCTTTCTCACTTCTCGATAATACAAACACGGGGTTCTTATGTAGTAAAAAATGTAGCTATGAAAATAGCTACATGCGCAATTGTATGCTTCCGAATAATGCAAATTACGCCTCGTAAACAAAAAAATAGGACATTTGATGGAGATAGCGCCCTAGATCGATCTTTTATCTAGCGTTTCTGACTACTGAGGAACCCCGTGTTTGTATTATCGAGAAATGAGAAGGCGAATCCCGCACCCTTGCAATCCTGGAAACGAGTCCACCGCCTTAAGCTAGGAAAAGTAATATTTTTCATCTGAGATACCCCTGAGAATCTATTGCTTAGGTTTACAATTATACAATGTGCTGATAATATTCTATACTAATAGAACACACTAGTGAATTCATGTTGAAGTTCTCACAGTTGTATAAGAATTGGTGTAACGAAGTATACGTAGTGACCATGTTTATGTACTGCCGTGAAAATAATCATTTGTTTCTATTCGTTTACTCTTGCGATCAAGAAGTATGCACATCAATCAGTGAACATCGTAAACATTTTGATGGAAACACGTAATTATGTCTTACGGCTACGGAAAGTCGCAGCCAGTACATATTGACTAGAAAAGTGGCAGACTAGTATTTACCGTATTGTATTAACACTTACGATTAGAGTCGCCAGATGAAGACTTGTGTCCTCACTCTGCCTTCCCCTTCTACAACGCTATTCCCTATTATTCTTGGTCTCTGATAATAATCGTGATAATAGCAATAATAATTTAACCAACGCAAAATGTATGTGCGCGGCTAGGTTCCGCGATGCGCGAACCAAACGTAACGGACCTAGTTAAACGGAGCCGGTTCTCTTTCTCTCTCTCTCTCTCTCTTTCCTCCCTACCCCCTTCGCACCCTCGTGTTCTTTATTTTCTGGCGCAGCGGTAACTCGTAGTAGTTTGACAGTTAATTAACGTATATTACCTATAGCGTAATTGAGTTCTTTTGCACGAAAAAATTTCACGCGATACATCCCGGAGAAATTTTCTTAGCTTTCCGAAGCTTATTCGCCAATGAAACATGTATTCGTTCGCGCGATCGATTCCAGTATCGACGAACGTCGAACGAGAACAAAACTAATAATTTTGGTTTTTGGAACTTGTCCATATATTTGAACCTCGAAATTCCTGTTGTGACATGTGTTCTTGACTACACATCTTGATGAAATTTTCAGCACGTGTACAACTAACATAGATCTACAAAACGTATATTTTAAATTTTCATTCAGGGCCCAAATAAAAAAGATTTAAAAAATCCCTTTTTTATTTCTGCGTGTAATCTTGTAAAATCAGGTCGTTTGGTACAATTATAAAAAAGTTATTAGTATTTAAAAAGTGTACGAATACTTTGTACACCCACTGTACGCATCTATTAATACATGTATGTATTAAATTTTTCGGGGGCAAAGTGGGGCCCCCAACATTTTTCGAAATGTGGAAATTGTATTGATTTTTTGTTAAACCTGTAGACGAGATAATAGTATTATTTCTTGATTAAAACACTTCGCAAAACTTTCGTCCTGCATTCGGTCATTTCATATGCAACGACCGTTTTTATTAACTTTAAAAAATGAATTTGGTCCAGCTAATTGTGGATCTGTGCATCGGCCAGTGGTTGAGAGTCACTGTTTTCCCAAGAGTTTCATTAATCTGACCGCGCCTGGAGCCGTGTCCTGTATCTTGGCAACGTGTGCACCGTATCGCGCGTTTCGTTGCACCGTGTGTACGTGCATTTAGATAGGCGCACGGGTATACCTATCTACAAGCGCGTTCCTCCGATGCGCAAAACGTAGGGCTCGCCTTCCCTCGCGCGTATCGTGCGCGAGATCGTACGGGCGTCTTTGATTTCCTCGCGTTTCTTTTTGTTGCGGCCTCTGCTTCTTCGCTGCGCCTTTTTTTTCTCTCGCTAACTCCGACCCTTTGATCCAGTATTCACGGTTGCATACAGTTTTCTTTCGATACGAGATGACGATGTTTCTTTCGCAAAGAGCAAATCTCTAGGGGTGTGCGGGTACCCGTTATTTACGAGCTGAGCTAAACTCGATTCGATTGCTCGAGCCGAGTCGAGCGTTTGATTCTTCCGAGCTACTTGAAATTGTCGAACTTTTTGAAATAAATGCGAGCTACTTGAAAAAATCAAACCGCTCGAATATCCGAGCCCTCGTCAAACTTCGATCTACTCGAAACTGAATTTTCCGCTCGAACAGATCTTTAGCTTTGGAGTTACCGTGCGTGACACGTGTAGTTGACCGTGCAGAATATTAGAATATAGAATATATTCTATATAATATGTATGAAGGCACGTTGTGAGGCACGTCTTTACTATTTGACAAATATGACAGAAGTGAGGATCGCTGATGCATGCGGTGGAGTTTTTCAGTAGTCAGAAGCAGGGCTTCGGAGTCGGAGTCGGAGTCGTGGAGTCGGAGTCGGAGTTTGGGAGTAATTGCTAATCACTGGAGTCGGAGCCGGAGTTAGAAAAAGCTATGTATCCCGGAGTCGGAGTCAGAGTCGAAAAAAAATATATCGACTCCGACTCCAACTGTGGCTCTTTTGTTTATAAATCATTAATAGATTTAAGTATACATAAATAAATTGCTAATATTCGATCTACAGTATAGACGTATTGTATATGTATATACCTCGGCACTATGTAGAGGAGAAACAGTTAAAGTTATGGTAGTAGTATTTTCTAACTATTTCCTGAAAGTGAGAAAGTAACAAACAAGTGTTGTGTTGTATCAGAGTTATCTATTCCATATTCTCAGATTTTAATACAATATTTCAACTATTTATTCAGTTTTATTACAACTCTTAATTATTTTGAGTAGGTACATATTTTTTTCAATTTGGAGAGTCGGAGTCGGAGTCGAAATCGGCGTCGGAGTTGGAGTCGGATTCGGAGTCGGAGGTAAAAAAAAGAGGAGTTGGAGTCGGAGTTGGAGTTAAGAATTTTGTCTACCGACTCCGAAGCCGTGGTCAGAAGTGCTAGTCAAGATCAATCTAGGCAGCGGTTGCCCTGAAAAGTCCTATTTTTACGTTTGCGAGGCGTAATTTGCGTTATTCGGTAACGTGTAGCTGTCGCAGCTTTATGAAAATAGTTGAATGCGCAGCCTAGATTGATCTTTTATCTAGCGCTTTTGACGACCGAAAAACCCCATCGCAGGCATTATCGAGAAATGTGAGAAGGCGCATCCCGCACCCTGGCAATCCTGGAAAGACGAGTCTATCCCCTTAATCTGGTTACTCTGTGCCATCGTCTTATAACAGAAGCGGTTATCTAATGGATATTTTTCTAATCGATACATTCTTGAAATCCCATGACCAGTAATAACCGATTCGTACACGGAAAGCAAACCCGATCGAGCCGCGAGATAAAAAGCGAAATCTAGGTTCGATCAGCAATCCGGATGGATCTCGAATCGGCTCGAAAGGGTTCTTTAACGAACGACGAGAGGAGGAACGAAGTTGGAGTAAGGAGGAACGGGATGAGGAAGGTCGGTACACGGGCTCCCTCGACGCTCGGACTCTTTCGAGTCACGGACTTAACCGAGTTAAGACGCTCTTAAGGCTAGCAGAGGGTGTTAACCTTTTGCTCTGCCGTTGGCTTACCTGCGATAACCACTCGCCAATCAACGATACACCATCATTTTTCGTAATGTTTCGATTTCCTACGCTTGTCAGCTACGTTCTCTGCTGCACAGCTACCATTCGATTCCTAGCTTGGTCTCTTTGATCACGATTCACATCAGTTCGGTGGACACCAGGCTGCGTTATTATCAATAGTAGATTAACCGAGCACTGAAAAGCGACTTGTTTTTTGTTAAACTAGACTGCAGATTTTGCAATCCTAACAAAATGGACTAAATCTAACATTTATCTTTCACATATAAAGACACTGTAACTTTATTACATAGACTTATGAAGTGGAGGAGTTGTATAGCATGATCTAACTCCATGCCCAGCCAAACCGGGGTAGCTCGCACCCAGTGGTAAAAATGACTAGAATATAGAAAACATTATTGTATTAATGTAAACAAGAATAGATTATCTTCACATTCAGTAATTTATTATAAAACAGTATTTAAATATCTTAAAACAGTATTAAGGGTTTTACAAGGGGAGGTCACACCTGTGGGGTCTCCGATTTTAATGAAACTTTTTGTGGCGATTCTAGACACAAAATAAGCAGACACTCGTCCGAGCTTTTTCGTCAATGGTCATTTATTACCAAAATATTTCACATACATTATAATGTTTGTATCTACGAAACACACTTTTTCAAATTTTCGTTACAAGCCGAAATACAATAAATTGTAAACAACAACTTCCAATATATTTTTCGTGATTCAGACTGAACGGAATTTTTGCAACATTTTCATTACATATAATCTAGCAAATTAATACAGCTCCATTTAGAAAACAAATTGTGCGCCATCATATATCAGATCGACTGTATTCAATCTCATTACAAAATATGTGTTTTGTTTATTTGTTGGGTACAGTTTTTATACACATCACCGATTGTTGTTACTGCATGTATAATTGCTGTTCCTATAGTCGTTGCTGCTTCCTCGCTGCTGAAATGTATACTCTTTTATGTTTCCATCGAGCGAATGCATGTTATCGCTTCGTATGAAGTCAAAGTGGCATGTAACGTTTGGACCCTGTATAACTGTTCGGCGAAGTTACGATTAGACAAACACATACTTCAGTACATTTGAATACACAGTGCGAAGCAAAACTGAACACCTGCTGCTTCACGAGTTCGTAAATCAGACAAAAGATATTAATTAATGATTCCTCAGATGTATACTCTATAGATCTCTCAGATACTACAAATTTTACGTCTCGTAGGGTGAAGTGCCCAAATATGAACCACTTTTTGTTGATGTCATTTTTGAAGTGAAACTTCTTTAGAGGGGTTATGATTTTCTGATGTAACGGAAGTCGAAAGTCGAGTGGCGCGAAAATGTTTGATTATTGTAGAATGCTCTTTTTCGACCAAACAATTCCATATACAGTAATCGCTCCTTCGTTGTCCTGAATCGTGGGCACGATCGTTGGCCTACCCACTCCACTGCCTGTCAACGAGAGGATTAGGCCTGCGTGGATCTGGTCGCCAGATGTGTCCCAGGACTGTCTAGATCCGCGCAGAACGGAGAACAATAGGAAAGGAATATGGCAAGGAAATAAGGAGTTTTTTAAAGCCAGACAGTTGACTGCTTTCGACTGCGAATGCTTTTTTTGTCATTTAACTAGCCGTTTCACTAAATACACAGTCATAAATCAAAAATAGTGTCCGGGCACGGTCGTTGTCCGCTCAAACCCCGGGCCTTTGGACAACGAACGAGCTTTTACTGTACATATATCCGAAACGGTGCGGTGTACCGTGAGCGCGCGAGCTCTTGAGCGCAAGGGCGACCCCACGTGCACGGAGAAGGTAAGATGCGCCGAGGTCTGGCAACTGGACTCCCCTCGGGGCCCGTATAAATCACAAACTCTGATACAAGCTCGGCCCGAAGCGGCGCAATAGAAATTTAGATGCACTCGGTGTTCCCGAAATAGAGTTTCCTCTCGAAGAAGTTCACGGAGTCGGTAATCGTTGAGCGGGATATTCGCGACAAGTTCCGGCATCGTTGCTTATCTTGCCAATCTCCCCCGACGATCGTACGCAAACCCCGCGCGTCGTGTTGTTCCAGAAGCTGCAGGGGGCGCGGCGCGTCGCGACGTCCGCACCGGTGGAGACGCGTTCACCGGTATTTTTTCTTTTCATCATTTCGCGACGACTTTCGATTTCGATCTCAACGGTGAGCCGTGCGCGTGCGTTCGCGCGAAAGTGGTCGCGCGAGCGAAATCGGAAGAGTGGAGGGAGCGGCGGTGGTTGGCTCGGGGGGACAGCGAAAGGGAGGAAGAGAGAGAGAGAGAGAGAGAAGCAGAAGTGAAGAAAAAGGGAAAAGGAAAGGGGACCCGGAAGGGCGACTCATCTTCCGCGAATCGACCGGGCCACTGACTGCTCGCGCGTTGCATAACGATTCCGTCTTCTCGGAGCGCCACGCCGCGCCGCGCCGTCCGGAGAATCGCCGTTTGAGAACCCCTGGTCCATGTACCGGTTGTTCCACTCGTGGAATGCGGACTAGCACGTCGCGTACGTGTACGTGCACGAGAACGGGTACGAAGTACGTGCATGTGCACGTGGTACGCCGCGCGTCCTATTCTCGTGTTCCTTCCACCTATACGAGCGCATCCTGCAAGCTGCACGCGTGTGCGAGACGTGGCACCCGTTCTTGCCAACACACGCGCGCGCGGGCGCGCGGGATCCTCTTCCCTGGAGCAGTCGCCGCGAATTCGTGATTACGCCCGTTATCGTTCCCGATGTCCGTATCGTGCCGGGAAATTCTCCGCCGCGCATGCCGATAAACGATCGCCATACTTCTTCGAGGTGACGATCGTTTCGAAATTTACGAGTTCCCGCTCGCGTATCAGGCTCGACTAAAACGGCTCGCGTGATTACGCTCATAAACAATCGAAGGAAGTTGTAGCGCATAAATATGCAGAGAGTCCGTCGCTCGGCTGCAAGCTCGCGGAGCCACTGTATGCAAATTCGGCTCGCCGATTGTGTAGTTATTTTGCATGAGAGTACCTGCGGTATATTTGTTTTTCCTTTCCTTCTCCTTTTCCCTCGGAACGAAACGAAACGGAACGGGACGCGGAACGTCGGTATCGAATATTTAATAGAGGAACAGTGGAGGGAGGGTTCAAAGGAGAGAGAAGCTACACATCGCCAGGTGCCGCTTGTAGGCCGTGTGGGCGGAGCGTAAGGCGACAAATCGCGTTTATTATTGCTTCGCTTCGTATTTAGCAGGTTGGAAAGCAAATGGATAAACGGATTCAGCAAATGACTCGAATCGGCTTCATCGTTTTCGAAATGCCATGCGTGCACCTGGCTGATCGCATCTGCAGCTGCGCGTCGCGATCGTTTCATGGATTCAACAAATTTTAGCGAACGCCTTCCGCCGCTCGGAACAGGTCGAAAGTAGTCGGGGCTCCGAAATCGTTCCGACGACAATGCATGCCGGGTGCGATCGTGATCTTCGTACGTTTTCGTAACGTGTTCGGACGTTTCTTTTTGTTTGTAGAAAGCTGCCGGCTTGGTGGAGCAAGGTGGTCCCGACCCGACAGGAGGAATCGTTTGAAAATGGCGGCGGGAACGTGTCGATCGGCCTGAAGAGACAATCGTAAAGACGCAAGGTAAGTCGCTGTTCTCCCTCGATTGTATTCGGAAGAGTCGGGAAGGGGAACGTGCTCGCAGCCCGGCAAGAATAGTGGCGTACACATAAAAATATTCTCGCAATATCGGTTTTAAGAAAATTATCAAATTTCCACCGACAACAAATATTTTTGGAATTAAATATTAAAGTACATTCGATTAGGCTCTATGAAATGATACACTACGGATTACCACTACAAACATGAACTGGCTCTGGAAATTCCATGTGCTATTTAAACTGTGGTGCCCAAGGTGGTTCGGAACCCACCTTATAAAAACTGTAGGTCCCGTCGCGAAATAACACCGAAAAAGGGAGTTCAGAGCGACGTTAAATAAATAAATTTAAAAAAAATTACTACTCTATAGCGGTTCAATTATCGGAGTCAGAGTTATGACACTTTTTCAGCATGCAGAGGTCAACTAAACGCATCCGTCACTGTTCCAACATCAAAATCGTTATTTTTTTAATTGCGTCGCTGTTCTTGCCAGGGTGTGGTAGCCCTTCGAGATACGGGCTCGATCCGCGAATGGCGGAATAAACGCGTTAAATAGAGACACCGTAACGGTGCTTGCCACCGTACTTGACGAAGCACCGTTCTGCGAACTTTGTGGCTCGTAACTTTCGAACTGGCGGCGATCATCGGTAACCCCTTCGCGATCAACGCGGGCTCGGTTTATCGGACTGCGGTAACTTACGCGTCACCCGTTATCTGACCGCGCTTATTATGCGCGTTATCGTCTCCCTCTCTTCCTCCCATTCGCTTCGACGAGAGAGGAAAAGTCATAAATTTAATAGCCCTCGCTTCGGCCCCGATTCTCAGCCCTGTACCCTCTTCGGTCCCGGTCCCGCTCCCCGCCTTTGCTCTATTTATCCATGAAAATTTTAATCTGGATTTCAAACAGAGATTTCATCGGCTTGCCGCAGTCTTCTGTTACTACTTCTGTAGCTACAGTGGTATGTGTATGAAAGCATAAGACACTTCATACAGGGTGTCTCAAAATTTCTTCAACATCCGGAAATGGGAGGTTCCTGAGATCATTTGAAGCAAGATTTCCTTCGCAAAAACGGCGTCCGCGGCTTTGTTAAGGAGTTATTAACGAAAAACACGGACCAATCAGAGCGCGACCAAGACGCGTGTTGGCACAGTCGGCCAGTTGACAATTGGCACGCCGCACAGTGTCGCGAACCATGGACAAACATCGAAAAAGTCACTGCTTCGTATTCATTACTAATTCATTATTTCCCGAAGTTTTCACATATTTATATCGAGACATTACTGTATCTCCTCTTGAAATCCAAGCGAGGAGGAAGATATCTGTCGTTTGAACGATTACGAGCAATTCCGTATTCTCCTCGATTTCCGCGATACTCTTCGCGTCTTTACCCAACGTTTATCTTATCTGCTAGAACGGTTCGACCATTAATCCGTCGTAGATCGTTACGGGCCTGAGAGAAAAAGCGGAGCACAGTATCCGTTTGCGTGGCGAGCAATTATTCACGCGCATCGCGTTTTCGTTAGATAAAGAACCGGCAAGATCGTTACGCCGGAACGTCCGTTGCTCGCTTTCCACCGAGAGATAACCTTTTCGATAAATCCCCGCCGTCTCGGATTATACGTTCAACCCGTAGAGCATTTGAGGAGGGGCGTACAGCGGAAAATCAACTACATATTAGTTATTTTTCAGACCGAATGTTGTGTGAAATTACGTGATCATGCATCGTTTTTCGCGGCGGAGTAAACAGTGCTAAAGTTCATTTCATATTTTAATTTTTCTCGATGTGAAAAATATGAATAATAAATTTCGAAATTTATTTCAGCTTCGTAAAAATTCACCAGTCATCGCAATAAACCACGTAACTTAAAGATTTTATCTCAAAAATAACTACTTACCAGGGGAGTGCAAGCTCTTCACCTTTCAGATTTAGTTGAGACTTTACAGAGTTATAGATCTCGTTCCCCTGATTACGAATATACTCAATTATAGGGGCAACTACCCAGTAATTTTCGAGATATTTGCAAATTAAAGTTTTATGGATAGTTTTATTAAAGTTTAGTTCACTCTGTTACCAAGTAATGGTGTGGCGTAGCGGCAACGAGCTGAACTGCTGGGCCCGGGTTCGAGTCCCGTCATAGTAACTATTTTTTATACTTTTTTTTTACTTACAATTAGTAACAGAGTGAACTAAACTTTAATAAAACTGTCCATAAAACATTAATTTGCAAATATCTCGAAAATTATTGGGTAGTTGCCCTTATAATGGGGTATATTCGTAATCAGGGGAACGAGATCTATAACTCTGTAAAGTCTCAACTAAATCTGAGAGGTGAAGAGCTTGCACTCTCCTTGTTAGTGATTTTCTGCCGAATGTTCCTCCTTATCTCTTTTAGTAACGACCGGACCCATATCGGTTCGAATATCGACGATACATCGTTGTCCGGCACTAAAAAAGTTGAACCCGTTGCTAGAGACGCAGCGCAGCGCGGCGTCGTAAACGATAGGACATGCGCATTCGCGGTCGTCCAGAATAGACCGAATTCAAATAACCGAGTGGAAAAACTTGTTGCGCACGGGGCGTGCCGACGCTGTACACCGCTTCTGAGCTCTGGATTCTGGATAGAGATTGCCCCGAGGGGGACTGTTCTGGTTCCGTTAAAATCAAGAATCCAGAGTGACGAAAATCGTCACAGAGAAACAAAGATAGAGAGTTCTCTACCACTTTTTCTGACGTAAGTTTCCCTGGATGGATTCAAATTAGGAGCAACACTAACCACGTACCGCGATCGGTCACATTTTTTACTTTATAATTAGACTGTGGATTCTATGTGATGAGTATGTGCAATTTAAAGCAGTGGACAGATTAAAAGAATTTAGAAATATCAATGTACTCGTTTCAGCTAATTAATGTCATTGGAGAAAAAATTACATTTCTCTAATTGGCTCCTATGTTGTATAATTTATGAAGACACTTTTTACCACGCTTATTAACTTGCCGTGTTGTTGTTGTATGCGTCAAATCTTGTAATCGAATTTTAAATCTTTTCCCATAGTCCAATCTTGCTGATATTTTGTATACACACTTCCTTCCGATGACAATAAAAGTACAATAGAAAATAAAATATATAAAAAAAACTGTTTAAAAACCACGCTTATATTAAAACGCACTAAAAAGGAGAAAATAATTTTTTTCCTGGTTCTCCATAAAATACCGAATCCAGTTAAATGATTCATATTTTTCCGCGAAAATTTTAAGCAATTAGTTCACAATTTCTTCTGTTATAAAATTAGTGACTATAAAAATAAAAGCGTGGAACGCTAAACTATATTGATGATATTGTAATCTTCGTGGGCGTTCCATGCTTTTATTTATAGTCACTAATATGTCATGATTTTATTTAAATTTATATTAAATTTTTCTATCTATTCCGACACTAATTTTATAACAGAAGGAATTTCGAACTAATTGCTTAAAATTTTCGGGAAAAATATTATTAATCATTTAACTGGATTCGATACTTTATGGAGAACCAGGAAAAAAATTATTTTCTCCTCTTTAGTGCATTTTAATATAAGCGTGGTTTTTAAAAAGTTATTTTTTATATATTTTATTATTTTGCATAAAGATCCGTAGTCTATTTATAATCACTGAATTTGCAAGGATAATTCCATTAGTTCTTTCATATCTCGGTGATTCCTGGTCCGGGAGAGAAGACGGTGCGTATTTCCGTGGATCGGTCACTTGTCGGCACATCGTGTTCTCGGAACGATTCCGTTTCTCAATCTCTCCCTGCGCTTCCTACTTATTCCGAGTAAACAATCATGCGCTGGTAATAACAGCTTATCTTTTCTCCCGTGACAGCCGCGTTCCGTTCCGTTTCGTTCCGTTCCGTTCCATTCTGTTGCGATGCGATGCGACGTACACGAAGTGAAAATTTCCATTGGCATGTCGCGTGGTCACACTCGTCGTTTCGATCGACGCACAGTAGGACCAAATCCCCAAAAGCTGATCGAAATCCCCAAACGTACGTCGATTTAGCCGAAAATTGGTATGCTAAGGTTCTTCAGATCGCTGACTACTAGAGGTGTGCGGGACCGGGACGGGATTCCCATAATTTTTTTCGGGATCTCTGATACTGTACGAAATCTTTTAATACTGTTTTTTAGTCTTTATCTATACTACAAGAATCTTCGATATAATTCCGTTTTCCGAAATATCGTAAAAACAGAATTATACAGGGTGCAGCCGAATAACATATACTAGCGGGCACGAGGTGGTTCCTTATGAAAAAATAAGAATAAAATATAGAATACAATTTTTTCATTTAAAGCTTAGTTTTTGAGAAAATCGAGTTTGAAAATCCTATTCGTACGTATGCTGTTACGGCTAAGTAACGGTTATGCTTAGGGCTTAGCTTATTATTTTGAGGGAGATAGCGCCCTAGATCGATCTTTTATCTAGCGTTCTTGACTACTGAAAAACCCCGTGATTGTATTATCGAGAAATGAGAAGGCGAACCCCGCACCCTTGCCATCCTGGAAACGAGTCTACCGCCTTATGATCGTGGTCGTGGTCTTGGCCATGGTCGTGGCCGTGGCCGTGGTGCCTAGCTGACAATGAGATTTACGCGTACAGGTATATCAGGGACACCGTAAGGATCGTTATCTCGAGTCGATGAGGCTTTTAAACGATTATCCGATCACTATCCACCATGACGTCCAGCTAATTCCATTAATTAATCGCTGGTTCTCTCGCTCGAATCTCGATGCATGGAATAGCAAATCGTGATTAGTAGCGTAGAGGAAGTCCAGCATATTTCGAATACTGCTGGTATGTAATTCGTAGCCGCGGGCTGTAAGCGCTAATGTTCATTTTTAATTTTCTCAAAAAATGTAAGATTAGGATTTAGCGCCTACTGTTCATACTACATAATTCCACTTTATACATATTACGTTATATACTTCTCTATTTTTTTGTAAAGTGTTATAGTAATGTATGCTATATAAACCAAAGTAGGTTCATGGCATCAATAAATAAATCATTAATTAATTACTGCTGGTAATTTGGAATAACGAAGTATCTATCTATCTATAACGAAGTATATTTTTGCAGTGCCGGATTAAGCCAGTGCGGGGCCCGTAGCAAATGTTATCACGAGGCCCTAGGCTTTGTATCAGGGCCGCTTGTATGAATGACCTTTTTTCTTTTTTAGCAAAAATATCGTTAATGTTTCCCTAAAGGTAATGCCCCTTTTTGTATGGAGCGGGGCATTACCTTTAGGGAAACATTAACGATATTTTTGCTAAAAAAGAAAAAAGGTCATTCATACAAGCGGCCCTGATACAAAGCCTAGGGCCTCGTGATAACATTTGCTACGGGCCCCGCACTGGCTTAATCCGGCACTGTATTTTTGTATACTACGATATGATAATACATACTGTGGGTCGTCTCAAGTTGTTGTCGGTCAAAATCGTTGACGATCAAAATCGTTGACGATCAAATTCGTTATCGGTCAGATTCGTTATCGGTCAAAGTTATTGTCGGTCAAATCCGGAGTCGGTGAAATGTCGCCGGTAAAAATCGTGTCGGGGAAAGTGTCGGCGATTTCCATGGGACCCGATTAGCAATCGGTGACACGGTGCGTCGGCTAGAGCTGTTGTCAATGAAACCTGTTGTCGGTTGAAGTCGTGGTTCGTCGAATCCGCAGTCGACGAAATACATCGTCGTCGATTTGAATGGCATAGTAGGATGGCCGAGCACGATTCCGGGTCCAGGGAATCGGAAGATAACGGTTGATTCACGCGTGTCGCAGCTATTTGGAGCAGCGATAACGACGTTTCTTCATGTCGAAATCGGGAGATACCGTCGAGCGTCGGGTGGTGGAAACGTTTTTCGAGCGCCGCGCCACCTCCTCCGATGATCGTGGAAAACACAGCGGACGACCCGATTCCATGAGCCGATCGCGAAAAGAAAGCACGCGTGCTCGCCATTTTTTTTTGCTATCGGAATTATCGAGGATAACGATCGGCGCTCGAGTCGAGCTACATACAATTATTGAGGATGGGAGAGGTACGGATACGGGTGAACCAGCGCAGCGCAGCGGCTGAATCGAAACGGAAGGAGACGAGGAGGTGTGGGAGTGGGAGCAACGAAGGGGGTGCGGAGGCGGAGGAAAAGAGTGGGAAGGATGGGCCAGACCAGAAACGAGCAGATCGGCGAGCGCCCTTCGTGACCATAATCGGTGGAGAGGCAGACCGGTGTGGCGCGGCGTGGCGGCTGGCTGGATACGGGAACCAAGCCACACGGAAATCCACTTGAAAAGTAGCCATTACCTTAATTATCGGTCTCAAACGCTCTAGGAGGCTATGTGTATACGCTGGCCGAGAATCGTCCTCGGTTCCATCGGTTCACCTGGTCGATCGACATCCCGATTCTGCTCGGGTAATTTCTTCCCGTAACGCGACGGCCCAGAAAACAACCACAGTCTTCTTTCGATGGAAAATATGTACAGTAATCGCTCCTTCGTTGTCCTGAATCGTGGGCACGATCGTTGTCCAGTGCCTACCCACTCCACTGCCTGTCAACGAGAGGATTAGGCCTGCGTGGATCTGGTCGCCGGATGTATCCCAGGACTGTCTAGACCCGCGCAGAACGGAGAACAATAGGAAATGAATATGGCAAGGAAATAAAGAGTTTTTTAAAGTCAGACAGTTGACTGCTTTTGACTGCGAATGCTTTTTTTTGTCATTTAACTAGCCGTTTCACTAAAGACGCAGTCATAAATCAAAAATAGTGTCCGGGCACGGTCGTTGTCCGCTCAAACCCCCGGCCTTTGGACAACGAAGGAGCTTTTACTGTATAAGACGATCGCTCTGGACGACGTTCTTCGTCGTATTTCGGATGAGGATACACTTATGCGGCTTGACTTTGTTCTCGAGTGGACCGAGAATGAACACGAGAGAGGCTCGAACGTAGCGACAAACTATGTATAATGTGGTCGCCCGAGCAGCGAATGTATACACAATTGTACGTGTGTCAATTCAATTTTGATGGCGTACTTTCGGCTTACTGTTTTCTTTCGATACAAGACGCCGATGTTCTTTTTTCGCAACAAGAAGATCTCTATCCCCTGTTCTTCTTCTACTTGCCTTCCCCTTCTGCTACGGCCCGGTCACGTGACGCGTTTCGTCTCTGTCGGTCATGTGTCACAACGTCACGTGACTAATACGGTACTGGCAGAGAGAGAGAGGGCAACTTTTTCCCCTTAATTCGAGTCAACTCCCCTGATCGCTTAGTGTCAGAACGAGAGGGTATGTCATGGTCTATCCTTTTCAACGGAAGATAGCGCTGCTCAGAGTAGGGCAATATAATCAACTAATATTTAAAAATGACTAATAGTGTTCTTGAATGTTAATCATAGCAAAGTAGTCATTAGTCAAAACTTTTTGATTAGTTAGTGATAACTAAATGGCAACTAGTTAGTCTAAGTAATCGTCAGTTATCGCTTATTAGTAGACTGCGGATTTTATGCATTTATGGCAAAAATGGGCACGTGCAATTTAAAGCAGTGGACATGTTAAAAATATTTAAGGACATCAAATGTATTAGTTTCAGCTTAATAGAATAATTAAAAGAAGAATACAATTTTTATTTGGCTCCTGTGTCGTACAATCAATGCGAACATTTTTTATTTTGCATAAAGATCCGCAGTCTACTTATTAGTGAATTAGTAGTTGATGATCAGTCATCAATCTTTAGTCATCAGTAGACTGCGGATCTTTATGCAAAATAAAAAATGTTTGCATTGATTGCAGGACACAGGACCCAAATAAAATTGTATTCTTCTTTTAATGCTCCTATTAAGCTGAAACTAATACGTTGATGTTCTTAAATATTTTAAAAATGTTCACAAACATTCAAAAAGACTATTAGTAATTTTTAAATATTTTTTGATTATTGCCCTACTCTGGCGCTGCTCGGTCGACAACTTGTGTTCTCTCTGGATTTACTTGAGAGCAAAGTGAAGCCTAGGTACCCTCGTTCGCAATACATCGAAAGCCGCCCTGAGCTATCGACTTATATCGAAAGAAAACTGTATCTATCCTTAGTCGATCCGAGACAAGTTGAGTCGAGTAGATTCGCGTCGAGTCTTTCTCGTTCCCGCGAGCCTCGATCTTTTCGAGGCTATAATTTCGAAAGAACGGCATGCCGTAGCCGTAGACCCCTTATCCACCGCCTCTTCTCTCCTCTTTTTTCTACCTTCTTTCTATACCGATTACTCGTAGAATGCACGGCAGAGCCCGGTGTATACCTTCGCGGGGCTGCATGTATAGCGTGTACGTACACGCGCGCGTAATTACACAGCAGAGATGCGGCGATGCAGTTATTTATTTAAGCGTGCAAGAGCTCCGTAGCCATTAACGCGTGCCTTTCCTCGAATCAGCCTGTTCTTCGTGGCCGCGCGGTATTCTAATGGCCGGTGATTCTACCGGGAATCTGAAAGACCGACCCGTTCACCGATCTTTACCGCATCGCAGCGCGCCGAACGAAATTCTCTTACCGATGATACTTTAAACTGTGTACTCTACCTTCAGCGCGAACAGCGTGATTCGTTTCCGCGGAATTCGGCGGGACCGATGAAAATGGAAAATATTGTTGCGCACCCGCTGTGTTCCGTACCGTCGCGTCGCGTCGGTACTGCAGGGTCTCCAACAGAGATGGGCAAAAATTGTATCGAAATAAAAATTTCGAATAAAGTGGGTTTATTCGTAAAATTATTCGTGGTAAGTCTTCGAATGAATCCTTCGAGTAATTTTCGGACAGGCCGACGAAGGCGCCGCCCCCAAAAGAGGGCGAAAAAGTCGTCTCTGGTCACTAAAGACGTCACAACTTTTGAACGAATGGACTTTTTCGAATGCGGATTGTCCTAAAACCTTACCGAAGGAACGATGCGTCTAATGGCTCAACCCCCAGCATTCTACGTTCAGCCGTTTCGGAGTTAGATTTTGAACAAACGAACATTATATTTTTATTTATATAGATTTGTATATTTTATATTTTATGTATATTTCATATATTATTTTATATATTGTAAATAATATAGCTTGTTATTTTAGTAAAAGAAATAATATCAGAATCAGATTCTAGGAGTCAAAGAACCTTCAAACCATTTCTTTGTCCATTTATTTTACGATTCTGGTTTACTGTGCTGTGTGTGCGACGTTCAGTTGTTTATAAACACGGGTCCCTTTGGACCCTGTATCCGCTCGGCGAAGGTGAAACTGTTATTTCGTTTTGAATAGATAGACATACATATTTCTGTTGCGGTTATATATACATCGAGAATTGATTTGTACAGCTGATAAGCCAGTTATTTTCGAGTCTCGAGTCTCGATTCTCGGTCGGGAAGAACTCGATCGCATCAAACGCTCTTCTAGAAATTCCCACGATGCACGGAAAATTAGAGCCGGAGGCCGACTGTAAGATTATACGGCGCGCTTATGGCCATTGTTGCCAACGAAAATTACACTCTTGAAAATTCATTGTACCAGATTGCCGGTCGCCGCGGTACGTTTTCTTACCCGTGTATCCCATCCTCTCCGTGATTCCCCGTCTCTTCCACTCCCCACCAATTTTGCAACTCCATCGAACATTTACCAAGTGCCCCAGAAAAAACATTATCAGCATTTAATTAATTACTTTAATGTTTAATGGCATATATTGTTAGGGCACGTTTTCCCGTTATATCCGATCGAGCTCAAACTTCGCACAGATTTTTTTGTTATTTGTTCCATATTTTTTATTTTTCAATTATTGAAATTATAAAGATGTTTCCATTAGAAATTACTGCATCTTTATTCAAGCAAATATTCGTATCAAAATTGTAAGAAATCTAAACAAGTTCAGTCTTGTAATTTTGGAATAATCTTGTGGGTTGTCGCAAGAGAAATTCAAAAGTTGAAAATAAGAACCACGCTAGTGTACACTGTTTTGAAGAATGTCTTTCGTGAGAGAAACACTACTTCATTGTTAATTTTTCTGATGTTAATTATACATATGTAAGGCGGTAGACTCGTTTCCAAGATGGCAAAGGTGAGGAATTCGCCTCCTCGTTTCTCGATAATACAAATACGGGGTTTCTCAGTAGTCAAAAACGCCAGATAAAAGATCGATCTAGGGCGCTATCTTCCTCAAAAGTTATATTTTTTCGTTTACTAGGCGTAATTTGCCGTATTCGGAAACATAGAACTGCGCATGTAGCAATTTTCATAGCTACGAATGAATTTTTTAAAAATTCCGCGTTTTTAAAACGGACTGAAAAGTATAAAATAATTTTTCCTAGCCCCATAAAGATTCCTGAAAATTTGTGATTGTGAATTTTTAATACCTATGAAAATTAAGATTTGAAACGAAAAAATAGGACTTTCGAGGGAGATAGCGCCCTAGATCGACCTTTTATCTAGCGTTATTGACTACTGAGAAACCCCGTGTTTGTATTAACGAGAAATGAGTAGGCGAATCTCGCACCCTTGAAATCCTGTAAAAAGGAGTCTATCCCCATAATGAAATGCATCGGAGATCCTGTTATTTTGTCCGGCACTCTGTAATCGTGTTACGAATCGAAAGCGAACGCGCCACGGGTTCTCCGGCAGCGGCGAGTAGGTATCTACATCTACGAGTACAATGACGATGACGGCGACGGCGCCGACGATGATGGTTCGCTATCTGATCGGTAGCAGCGGCTTCGATTGGTCCTCGGTGGATTCGAATCCGTCCCACAAGCGGAGCGTCGATCGCACCAGGCGACCAATCGACGCCTCGACCGATAACGGGAGCCATAATTAGCGGGACTCGTTAATGAATCGAACAACCGCGACAACGCTTGAATGAAACTGGTCGTGAATGCTTAGTCGTGGTCGCGCTCGATGACGGATCGATCGACATCCGCGATCGACTCGCGATCGATTTCTCGCATCAACAGACCTTGAGATACATCATCGTGCGACACGTACGCGTACACGTACGCCACTCTCCGGGTTCGTAGATTTAACAGATGCATAGTGACAGACTAATTTCTCTGCTCCGCTAAAAACTCGCGATTACCAGTCGCGTTATGTGGCCGGTTTTGCTCTCGTGCGATCCAGAGGATCGCGATTACGTTTAGGCGACAGCCGAGCGACGGTAATGGCTGTTCGAATGGACCCGCACACGTCCTTCGGGCAGAAATCGGTACCCGTGAAAACGACTGAATCGTTGCAGTTTCTGCCGCGCATGCTTTTGTGTGTTGCCGACTGGAGACGCGGCACATCTGGTTTCTGGCTTGGAAGATCTATTTTAAAACCCGCGATCGAACGAAACGCGGAACGTCGCGCGAATCTTTTCGCCAGCGGAAAGCAACAAGTTTTTCTTCCTGCTCCAAGAGAGACGGACAGAGAGAGAGAGTTTGCGATCCGTTTCCTGCAATCGCGCCGTTTCACGCTTTATCGACGCGCGAAGGAAAAAAAACAGAGCAAGATAAACCGCAACCAATCTGACATCTTCTTTCCTCGTTGTCACGTCGACGCAAAGTGGGACGTTGCTACGAAATAGGTGGAATTAATTGAAACATTTTCTTGCCGTCAACTAGGTTGAAACTATATACTAGTCTTTTCGTATGCTGTAATAATACAGTCAACAGACCTGGGCACTTCAAGCTTAACTTGCTTGAATCATCCATTTAAATGATTTTTCCCCAAAATTTTAAGCAATTAGTTCAAAATTTCGTCTGTTATAGAATTAGTGTCCGGATAGATAGAAAAATTTAATATAAATTTAAATAAAATCATGACATTAGTGACTATAAATAAAAGCGTGGCGCGTCCACGAAGATTACGTCAATATAGTTTAGTGCTCCAAGCTTTTATTTTTCTAGTCACCAATGTCATGATTTTATTTAAATTTATATTAAATTTTTCTATCTCTTCCGACACTAATTTTATAACAGAAGAAATTGTGAACTAATTGCTTAAGATTTTGGGGAAAAATATTATTAATCATTTAACTGGATTCGGTATTTTATGGAGAACCAGGAAAAAAATGATTTTCTCCTTTCTAGTGCATTTTAATATATAAGCGTGGTTTTTAAAAAGTTATTTTTATATATTTTATTTTCTATTGTACTTTTATTGTCATCGGAAGCAAGTGTGTATACAAAATTTCAGCAAGATTGAACTACGGGAATTTGTTTAAAATTCGATTACAAGATTTGACGCATACAATAACAACACGGCAAGTTAATATAAGCGTGGTAAAAAAACAGTTCAACATTTTGTACTGATGTCGTTCCTAAAGGGTTAAACAATAAATTGATATAGTTTCACGGCGAGTGCTTCACAGGTTTAACTCTTGATGAAAGAGCACGATTGTTTGAAGGATGTCGGTCAGAATCGATACAGTTCCGCTTCTGTGGTTGATAGTAATCGCGTTACCAAAACGAAAGGTTAAACGCGGAATGTCGTTCGAGGCAAACGACCTTAACCTTCGGGGTAAGCCCTGGAGTAGAGGCTAGCTGGTTGACGGGCAAGTAGGAAAGAAAATAACAAAGCAGGACGGTCAAATCGACCGTTTGACTGACACGTTTGTCTCGAGGTTTCATAGTTAATCCCTTGCCGTATTTTAACGAGTCACATCCATCATGAAGATTTTAAAGAAAGTCTAACAAATATGAATGCTCCGCGTTTCAGTTCGGATGCAATAAAATTTGATTCTTTTAGAAGATCAATATTTAACCCTCATTTCACGAACTGAATCTGTCCCTTGGTGTCAAATTGACACAGTCATACGAAAAATCGATAAAATAACAAGTCAAACAGTTACTTTCCGATGTTTTTTTCCTTGACATTGATGAGTTAACGTTTACATTTTAGGTTTTTGCAGTGATATGTTTCGCATTAAAAAAATAAGAGTCCCCAGGTTTTGAACGAATTTACCTACAAATAACAGAACAGTGTAACTTGTTTCGGGAAAACTGTGTCAAATTGACACGAGGGACGGATGAGGGTTAAGCATTCAAATAAATGTAGCCGTACAAAAAACATAAAGACGTTCTGATCACTGTAACTGTAACATAAAAGGTACGGCAAGGGGTTAACGCAATTAACGCACAACAACGTAACACAACAAAGCCGGAGGACACCAACCGTGCCCGTGGCTGATGAGTAGACTACGGACGTTTATGCAATCTTCAATTTTTCTAGACGAGTTTTAAGAAAGTGGAATAAAATAGAATCTTATTTTCCGTGGTAGTAGTCTTTTTAGGTCTGAAATAAATTAATAATCGTACTAAACTCTGTCATATTTTATATCCTAACATTTTTTGAAAATTTTTGAAAGCCATAATTGCGTAGAGATCCGCAGTCTATTGATCAGCGATCTCTCGATCTTGTGAGCACAGCTTCGCCGCGGCGCGACGCCTCGCAGATCGTGGATTCAGATACATACAAGCTAAACAATGATCTCATAGCGTCCACGGTCAGAGTTAGGCAAAAAGTTTATCCAAATAAAAATTTTTGCCCAACTCTGTCCGCGGTTTAGGCAGAGCGTCTTCGATCGCTCCCGTTTCCTACGATCGAGGAAAACCACGCTGCGCAACGTTTCTCGTTCGTATTCGCAAAAAGCTTTACTTGTAAAAGCATGGATTAGGTCTGGATAGGTTCCTGAGCCTAACCCAAACCTAATTTAAAACCAATCCGTATTATACTGAGCGTACGATGTTGGTGTCTCACGAAGCGGCGTCCTCTATCAAGAATATCCATGGATTTACAAGGACATTTTTTTTCGAATACCTCGTAAACTAAAGCCGACCGCGAAGAACTTTAAAGGGAAACGTTGTTCAGAATGGTGAGCTTGATAACGTATTTCAAGGTCATTTAAATCTGAGGGGGAGGAACACCCTTTTCTACAAGTTCACCGAAAAGGTTATTCATCATGCGTATACTTCGTAGAATTTTTATTGTTAAATACCGTGCTTTTGTTCGGTAAAAAAGAACAAAATAAAAAAATTTGTAAAATGGAGTTTTCGCCGTCTCGGCACCACTGTGCGACGTCTCCGCTCTTACTCTTCGCCTCAATTTTTTGCGTCGCGTTTCGCGGATCTCGCCGAGTATCGATTGCGCGGTTACGAGCCGAGCTGGCGTAATATCGGTATTATCGCGGCCAGTCGTGTCGGTTTATCTCCCATTTTTAAGTTCGGACGGTACACGATAAACTGTTTTGTTGTTGCAGTTCGAACGGATCGAATGATATCGAACCGCGCGAGAATTCGGCCGAGTCGATTCTGTATCTCTGTTTTTGCCGGTTGCGTAGGATGGTGTTGGTGGTGAACGGGGTCCTTCAGGAGGACATTCCGACGGATAGCAGGTCCTTGTACGGAGCACACCCGGTCTATCGCGAAACCGCGGCACAGCTTCACTCGATGCCTGCGAAATTGGTCGGACCGATGGGGCTTCTCTACGTTCAACAGCGAGAGATGGCCGCGACTTTGCCCCACGACAGTAAGTACATTCTAGCCCAGGCATGTCAAACAAGTGGTTCGCGGCTCGACCACAAAACTTTGAAACTGATGATGACAATTTGTAGGTTTTACACACCAAATTCACCCTTTTGCAAGTCGATTTCACACTTCCGCAAATCAATTTCACCCATTAAGAATATTTAAAATTAATTATTTAGTTCGATTAAATTATATATTTGTTTAGATTTTAGGCACGCGTGAACGGTGTCATTACTCTACGTTTCAATACATATGTACTTTCATTTCTAAAATTTATTAATCAGGAAATGGCTGCAATGAATGTATACATATCTACACACAGTTTTCACACATTACAAAGTTAATGAATTGGCGCAATTGCCTTTAAATAAGTATTTAATTCACATCTTTGCAATAAATAAAATTTTGAATTTCTTAACAATTAATTTACATTTGATCTGATTTTTTTTAAATAAAAAGTTACTATATAAATAAAAATAAAAGTTTATATAAAAGGCTGAATTTGATTTGAAAAGGCTGAAATTAATTATAGCAGAAGGGCGAAATTGATTTACAGAAAGGTGAAATTGGCTTGCAGAAGGGTGAATTTGTGGAGTACAAAACCTGTACAACTGGAATACATGGAAATGCAGTGTGATTCCGTATTCAAACAGAAATATATGGACGTTGTGATTCCACATTTCTACAATTATTTATCTGTCGACCGATTTCCCGATTTATTATGTGCAATTAGACGTATTTCAGTTATGTTCGGTAGCTGCGGTAGCACATTTTATGTATATGAGCGAACCACTATCTTCAGCGTTAAAAAATAATAAAACCGCGGAAAAGTCAAAATGCACAGACTAGCATGCGACAGATGCCCTCCATCAATCCCTGCAACTTTTATTGCAAACATTTTTACCGAATATGCTTATCTGAGAAGTTAAAAACACCCCTGGACGGGTGGTTTTGGACACCCTGTATGTATTACTGAATGAGGCCCTTGGTGGTAAAAGAGTTTGACATGCCTGTTCTAGCCGATCCGATTCGGCTTGGTCGTCTTGTGTTCGATCGAGCATTCGCCAGCGTTTACGTCACGCTGCCGTTTCCCTTCAATCTTCTTCTTTCTTTCAGAAAACGTGAGCATCATCGGCTCCGACGACATGACTACCTGCATAATCGTCGTGGTGAAACATTCCGGTAAGCATCGAGAAGGATTGTTACAACAGTAACGGGGATATTCCCTAACAAGGGAAGCACTCCAACCAGGGCCGTGCCGTGCAATAATACAGAGAGGCGGCACCGTAAGGGGTGGCATAATCAGCGAAATCAAAATTCAATTCGAGCCATTCAATAATTATAAATCTTTACGCAACGCTTTTCTATATTGGTCTATGTTATTCCGATATTGATGTATACGATTTATGATTAACCGTATTTTCTAAAATCACAGTCGAAGGTTATTTTAAAGAAAAACATTTAAGGAGCGGCATTTCGAAGACTTGCATCATACTGAGAACCCTTTGGAGTCTGATGAGTCTGATTTATTTTTGTGCATTCTAAGACTGGTATACTGGTGTATAATGTAAAACGGGATCTATTTGTAATACATGGGTGGAACACATATATCCCGACAGACTCCAAAGGGTTAAAGAGCGTACGAACACTTTCGCGGGCCACTGTATATACAGGAAAAACAGAAAAATATTTGGCACTATGAATACTAAGAGGTTGTTATATGTGAGCGCAGGTTCGGGCGCTGCAGCGTTGGCGCACCTGGACGGAGCTGGAACCGAGGAAGCCGCAACGGCGATGGTCCAAAGGGTGACCGAACTGGCCCTTGGTTTCCCGGAGGGTCGTCTGGAGCTGCAACTGGTCGGCGGCTATTCCGATCCGAGGAACTATTCCGAGGAATTGTTCTGCAATATTCTTTGTAAGTTGCAGAAAGAGATGTTACGATCGGTATTACTTGTTCAACGAGCAATTAAAGTTTTGGACTTGACATTTGCAGTAAAGATAACGAACAAGTAATTAGAAACGTAATTATACCGTGTTTTTACTGACATTTTAATTGGAAAAAAACGAGACGAATACGGTAGCAAAGGTTTCATAAAAAGGAAATAAAAAATTAGAAAAGTTGTCGACTTCCTCGTTGGCTTGGTCGTCAAGCGTGTTTACAGTTTGAACGCCTGCTAAACGGTCAATATGCCCTCTAATGCGCCTCGTCAATATTATTGATAGGCGTATTGACAATATTATTGATCGTCTAGGGGCCCCTTAAGGATTGAAGCAGCACGAAGGTGAAAAACATCGCACGTGAAAACGGTTGTCCTTTTCCTTTCCAGCGGCGTTTCACAAGCAACCGGTGGAAATCGATCTGACTCTCTGCTGCGTAGGCGAGCTGAATACCACCGTACGAGGCGGGATTCACTGGCCGGTGATCTACGGTATCGGGTTGAACGTAAAAACCGGCGAAATATTCCCTGCCACCTTCCCCGACAAAGGTCCGGATCAAGCGTTGCGAGCTGCCAGGCAGTTGACCGGAGGCCAACAGGTGTGTGCTCGAATAGTGGTCGGCTCTCAGGCCGACAGAACTGCAATGGGGAGAGCAAGTTGAAAAGTTTGTTCATTTCCACACAGGTTCTGGACGTTTACGATTGTACGCTTGGATTGTTGCGGATCGGCCCGTTCAACTACGACCCTCTGCGGGGTGTCGACCTTTGGTTGGCTCAATCCGATCAATTTATCCTGCAGCACCTCTCGACTGCGCCGGAGGTAGAACCGCCACACTTTGTGTCGCAGGTACGCTAACACTTTTCCTATCGATCCGCGTTTCTACTGGCGAGCAAACGAATAACTACGTTGAATTCGTTTCAGGTGCGTGCGACGCTCAAATACATCCAGGACAATCAGTTTCCAGCCGTGACCGTTTTCCGGGACAACAGACCCCACTATTATCGTCGGGACGAGACCACCGGTGTTTGGCAACCCATAAGATATTAACGCCGTCCGCCGTCTCGCTCCCTCTCGTCGTCTTTCGCCGAATAAAAGACAAAGGGCAGTTCGCGGAATTTACCTTGGTGATAGAAAATAGTAATCGTGAGCCCGAGAAAGAATTCAGCACTCTCTCGCAAACTAAGAGAAACGCGCCCGGTGCCTTGCGTTTCGTCTTTTCGATCTTATCTACAATTATTGTTCGTGAAATGAGTTTGCTTTTCTTTTTCTCCGATTATTTATTATTCCCGAAGGAACATGCAAACGGCTCGCTACACGAACTACTTTTTCCTGTTCTTCGCTTTCTACCCATGGCGTGTACAATTTTCGCCCTTGTTACTTGCATGTACGCACAACGATAACGAGAACGACGCGGCGACGCACAGTGATCGGAAATCGCCGAAATGTAGCTAAAATAGGAAGGAATACTTCAATTCAGTTCAAAATTAATACCTCGGGGTTTTTTCGGCTCGCGGATTATGAATCTGATGTCAAAATAACAGAAGACTGATTCAATATGGCAGATGCGTAACCCAAAAAATTATTGGACTCTCTTGAAAGTTAGTATTCCCACATTTCTCGCGTCGTTGAAAATTAATCTGACGCGAGAATTTCAAGAAACAAACTGGCGGATCCGATAAAATTAATGTTTATTCCTTAGAAACAATAAAAAATTACTTATTTAACAAATTTTCTTATATCTCCTTTTCTCGAAAAAAATGTTCGTAACTGATTGCGTGACCAAAGTGGCACTTAGTGGCAGCTACTTTTTCAAAATTATTGTAAGATAAAAGTATCTGCTACAAGTCTAAACAAGAATATTTGCAGAATATTGAGGAATATGCAACTTTTCGTATACATCTTTAAAATCTTTGTCTTCATAGATAATAAACATCCATCGTTCACAGAAAAAAAAATTAATACATACATAAAAATACACAAAACGAGGGTCGTATAGACCGTAGGGTTGTGGTATTTTGGCGACGTTTTTTAGAGCTTTCCGAGCACCGTGCGACGATACGATCGTACTCGTTTTTCGCCGATCGACTTAAGCGGTTGCCTGGAAATAACAGGAAACAGCCGTTCGAACGATCGCATCGTTACTGTTTAGAATCACTTCGAACGGTCATTGTTAGGTGTCACGGTAGAATAAGGGTTAACGATCGCCGGTTGTTAAGTTTCTTTTCCTCTTCTTCTGTTCTACCACCTGTGTACTTTCCTTCTATCAGTTATTATATTTAACGATAAGCACGTACACGCGAATCACATTGCGATTCCTCTTCTTTTTGTTGTTGCCTGTTTCCCGTTCGAGAAAGAACGCGTTATCGATCCTCGACGCGCCGAAAATCGTTGGTGAATTCACGATACAACCTGTTCTTTTCCTTCCTACTCCACCTATGTGGTTCGATCAGGGACGTTCGCGCGACGAACATTCCGTACTTGCCATAACCGAGAAGAAAAACTGAAGAAATTAGAGAACGATGTAAATATTATCGCGGGATTTGCACACGAATCAACGGGGGTAACGAATGAAGCGTGTTTCAGAACGACACACACCGTTCTCGATTCGTATCGATTTCTCCTCGAACATCGTTTCGAAATGCGCCGGCACGCCTCGAAGAAGCGAGAAAACCCTTCCTCGAGGCAACGTAGCACGTAGGCTTTCATTCAAATTTTTTATCGTCCTCTCCGTGTAACTTTGTTACGAAGAAATGCTTCGATGAGAGTGAGTTTCAATCGAATATACGGAATGTTGAGGAAAACACACATCCACACACACAGAGACATACACGCGAGCGCGCGCGGAAGATCATGTTACGCGATGTTATTTCTTATCGGCAGGAGCAGCGTCCGTTTTTATACGTGCAAGCAGCACGCTGCTTCCGATCGTGCCGCCCACGCTATTACACGAACTGATTAAACTTGATACTAGTTGTAACGATTCTACTACATAGAAATTTGAAACAGATTTATCTATATATACATACACGTGTATATTTTTCATATGTTATGAAAACAGCGAAAAGCATTCGTAACGATCGCGACAACGACAACGACGAAGATGACGGTGACAGGATTAAATACATGTTTCTCTTTTCTTTTTTTTCTTGCGGTCGAACCTTGAAGAAATTTCTGTTTTCACCGATAGCTTGGCGGGGGATTCGCGGGAACTTTGCGAGCAGAACGAGACCGGGAGGAACGGATTTGTTAAATTTAAACCTTATCTACATAGAGCGTTTTATCGTCCTCTCGTCACGTTTTCCGTTCGACTCGTTACGCTCTCTTTTCCTTGTTATGCGGAGACGATGTTTCCGCATTAATGGTGATATATATATATATACATATATTTATGCAATAAACGATGGAAGACAAATATTGGCAACCTACTTCTTTGAGCAGTCCAACGAGAAAATTGGCGCACGTAAATATCACGTAAAAATATTTACGTGGTCGTTGTTTGTTTCGATAATTGCGTGTGTCTCCGTATGTCCCTTGGTCAGATGCGGCTCGCGCCCTTGTAGATTCTATTCCTGGAAGAACTTTTCTGGAATACAATGGGGGTAGACTCGTTTCCAGGATTGCAAGGGCGCGGGATGCGCCTTCTTATTTCTGGATAACGCGTGCGATGTGGTTTTTCAATAGTGAAAAGCGCTAGATAAAGGATCAATCTAGGACGCATTCGCCCTAAAATGTCCTATTTTTACGTTCACGAGGCGTAATTTGCATTATTCTTATTCGTAAAGCTACATGCTGCCGAATAATGCAAATTTCTCTTCGTAAACGTAAAAATAGGACTTTCGAAGACGATCGCGATCTAGATTGATCTTTTATCAACCGCTTTTCACTACTGAAAAACCACACCTTTGCAATCCTGGAAACGAGTTAACTCCCTCAACCCCTTGCCGTATCATTTTCTTTGCAGTTACAGCGATTAAAACGTCTTTATTCCGAAAAATGTCGTAGAAGAGAAAAGAAAATATATATTTTTGTATGGCTACATTTATTCTAATGCTGAAATATTGATTACAAATGAATCAAATTTTATTTTATTTAAAAAGAAAGGCGTAACACTCTTATTTATTCGGCTTTGTTGAAAATCTTCATCACTCGTTAAAATATGGCAAGGGGTTAACACTGAACCTACCACGAGGGGTCAAATGACCCATTTTAAATTTTTTATTTCACAATTATTGAAATTGTGAAGGTGTGTTCATGGGAATTTATTGAATATTTTTTTTGACTCCACTATATATTATAGTAAAACACGTACAAAATATAAATAAATATAATCTTGTTATTTTTATGATACTGTTACGTCCTGAGGTGGACGTTTTAAGAGATATAGTATTTTAATTTAAATTATGAGTTTTCGCAATGTGGTATAACATACGATAGTTTAAAATATGAATTATCAATTATAATATTTGATATTCTGTTTCCCGTACAACATTATTAGAGCAAGCATAAAAAAGAAATTCAGAAAAATGTATGTTACACATGACTGATTTTATCAATTATTATTAATGACAGTCACTTAAGTTTTGATGGTCGGTAGGTTTAGCGTTAAGCGTGCACCGCTATCCCGAAATTCCAAAAATATTGCACCTAATTCGTGCCGGGTATCTCACTTGCGGACATCCTCTGCCATTCCTTCAGTTGAAACCGCTGAAACCAGCGGTTCCGCAGTCGGGAACGAATGCGGACACTTAAGTGTGCACTACTGTCTCCGTTACCGGCGAAGGAAACCGCACGAGCGTCGGGTACGAATGAGATTCTCGTCAGTAAATGTAAACCGCATGTAAAACTAAACCGCAGGTTGCCGTGTGTACAGGTGCTGTTCAAGATGGCCGTTGCGTGCAAACGAGGGCAAACGTTTCTCATCGGATGTCCTGCGAAAGCGGAAGAGCAAACGCGACGATGCTGGAACACCTTTTGCTTGGTAAGGTAGAAGAGAGGCTGAAACCGTCCCGCGTGATCATCCGAGAAGCTTTGATTGGTGGCTGCGGCTTCGGGAGACGATACGAGTTTACGCAGGTTACGGGTAAGGAAAGGTATCGTCGCGAAATAGAAAGTTACCGTTCCTTTCTAGCCGCGATCGACCGTATTATCAGAAAATAAATAATGTTGCGCACGCTCGTTGAGGGTGGGTTGACGTTCGTTGTACGCGGCTGTCGGACGGGTGGTTAGGGTGAATCGGGTGGTTGGGGTGGGTTGGGGCGGTACGAAGCGTATGGGTTGCGCTCACTCGGCCAGGAGGAATCGTGAAGGAGATTCAGTGGCGACTAGGCAGCGACCGGAGTGAAATCTGTTAGCGTTCTGTTCGCGCTTCGTACTTCCACGTTGTTGAAACCGCTCGAACGCTTAGGGGGCATCGACCAACGCTATCTGTCTGTCTGTCTGTCTGTCTGTCTCTGTCTCGTTGGTCACTGGTTTCGGTGAGTCGTTTTGATCTTCAAAATTTTTCCTCGAAAGCTGGCGTTTCGATCCCGCACCGCGATCCGGTTTCGGTTTGATTGTTCTCTCTTTCTCTTATTCGTCGGCCGCTTGATAACTATCACATTCTCTCTCTCACCCTCCCACACATACACACGCGCGCGAGGGAATCAACTGTTGCTCCGGATCTCGGAAAGGAGCTTGCTCCGCGATCCAGAGATCCGAAATTGCAAGTCTATTTGGACTCCGGGTTGCAGTCGGCGTGGAAAATTGATGAAACGCATGGGAAATTTGAACGTGACTGCGGATTTTATGCATTTATGCGAGAAATAGACGCGTACGATTTGAAGCGGTGGACATATTCAAACGATTTAAGGACGTCGGTGTATTCGTTTCAGCTTAATAAGATCAGTGAAGGAAGAAAGAATTTTTTATTTGGTTCACGTGGCTCGTAATCGATGCAGACAATTTTGATTTTGCATAAAGATCCGCAGTCTAGTGATGAGTGATCGGTGGTGTTCCGTTGCGAGAGCAAGGTACCCGTCGAGAGGAATCGGCTGGCATCGATTCGACGGGTTTATCGCGATATCGATGCCGTGAAAGCTATGCGACTACTCCGCGGTGCTCAAGGTCAAACACGTTTCGTAGAGAAGACGTTCCTTCCTTTCGTCCTGAGAATCCGCGGCCTTCCGAGATATTGCGTTTTCCCTCGTAAATAACTCGTTTCGACGAGAGAGCACCCTCTTCTCCGGCGATCCTTGCGGTCGTTCGCCTCTCCTTCTTCTTCTTCGTCTCCTTTCGATTCAGTATTCGCGTCCTTCGCGTTCCGTCTTCCTCCCTCGACCTGCTCACCCTTACGGTCTCCGCATCCGTGTGCACGGCAAGTCCATCCGCGCCTTTCCTGAAACTCGTGAAACTTTCTACTACGAATTTACAAATCGGCCGATACGATCGCGCCGCTGGATTTGCATGTTTGTGGGATATTCGCGCGCGCGCGTCTTTCGTTCAGCCTTCCGACTCGAAGGACGTACGTCCTCATACAATTCAATAAATTGTCGTCTTTTTAGTATTCTACGATACATATTCCGAATACATTTATTTATTGTAACATCTTACTCAATCATTTCTTGATTTTTATTCATCAATCTTTATTTTATCTAGAAATATAAAGATATGACATCAATTCGCGAAAACAGCGCGCCGTGCCAGAGGACAAACGGCGTGCCTCCGTCGGGTCGGAAGGGTTGAAACGGGAAGCGCGAAAGCAAACGGCAGCGAAACAAGCATCGTTCGCTTCTCCTTCTTTTTCTTCTTATTCGTCTCCTCTCGACTCAGTCTTCGCGTTCCGTCTTCCTCCCTCGACCTGCTCACCCTTACGGTCTCCGCATCCGTGTGTACGGCAAGTCCATCCCGCGTCTTTCCTGAAACTCGTGAAACTTTCTACTACGAATTTACAAATCGGCCGATACGATCGCGCCGCTGGATTTGCATGTTTGTGGGATATTCGCGCGCGCGCGTCTTTCGTTCACCTTTACGACTCGAAGATACAATTTGATGAATTGTCGTCTTTTTATTATTCTACGATACATATTCCGAATACATTTATTTATTGTAACATCTTACTCAATCATTTCTTGATTTTTATTCATCAATCTTTATTTGATCTAGAAATATAAAGATATGACATCAATTCGCGAAAACAGCGCGCCGTGCCAGAGGACAAACGGCGTGCCTCCGTCGGGTCGGAAGGGTTGAAACGGGAAGCGCGAAAGCAAACGGCCACGAAACAAGCATCTTTTCTTCTTATTCGTCTCCTCTCGACTCAGTCTTCGCGTTCCGTCTTCCTCCCTCGGCCTGGTCACCCTTACGGTCTTCGCATTCGTGTGTCTTCCATCCGCGTCTTTCCTGAAACTCGCGAAACTTTCTACTACGAATCGGCCGATACAATCGCGCCGGTGGATTTGCATGTTTGCGGGATATTCGGGCGCGCGTGTCTCTCGTTAAAACGGGAAGCGTGAGAACGAACGGCAACGAAACGAGCGTCATTCCGACCGTCTCTACCTCCCCACCCGCCCTTTTCCTCTTATGAAAGAAAATAATGTTCCCCGACTCTGCTCCATTTAAAAGGAAAACTCGGCGACCACCCACCTGCCGTTAATAGCGGAACGCTTTTCCAATTAATTCCTGTGACTTTCAAAACACGAATGTCGCAAACTCCGGCGTATAAGCGCGCGGTATACATCTACAGTTCGCCGGTGCAAAGCGACACTTGCCATTCGAAAGGACCCTGCGTTGGACATGTCGCACCTGTGTTCGATCCACTGGACAAAAGTCAAATATTCGGACGGGTTAACCTTAAAAATTGTGACCTTTACTGTTTCCTCCGCAATTGCGACCAATAACGATTATTTAAAAAAATTATTTACACATTGGCTAGTAAACTAATCCTTCTAACGTCTGAAAAGAGACTCAAGCTGTTGGGTTCAATTTTGAAAAAGTAATTCGTTGTTTTAATGTGTATGAATACTTTGTACACCGACTGTACTCTGCTTCTGAACACGTTAAACTTTACATTGCGATTAGCTTAATTTCCGCGAATTATTTAGAAATGAAAATATTTACGAAAATCGTCGTTTAATGCCAGCTGTCGATCGTAGTGTTATACAGGGTGTAGAAAAAGTTATGGTTATCCGTCGTAAGGGTGAATCTACACCTCTGGATCGGTGGACATTTTGTAAGAGAAACTTGGTGTAAAATTGTTTATAAACAATATAGAGGTGTGGATTAGGGCTGTTACTTTCCTCCGAAGTTCGAATTTCGGAGCTTCTATTTCAAAAACTTCGAAGCCGATGAGAATATATATTGTTTATAACTGTATGGTTGTATTCATATTCTGTCAAAATTCTGTTAAATTTTTTATGAACGTGTTAAGCGCCAAGCCTGTCTTGCGTTTCTTTCCGTTTCGTCTGCGATATCCGATTTCACCGAATTTAATAGAACTCATTAAAATTTTGTTCGCACAGTATTATTTTTGAAGTACATTCGTGATATGATTCCATTAATAGAATGCAATTTTTTTAATTTAATTTGATTCCGAAATTTAATTTAATTACGACATGGCGCTTAACGTTTTAATATTTTTATTTATCAAAAATCGTGATATGGTATGAAACTCATAAGTTACAACTTCATACGTTTCGAAGACTTTCTGCACTTCGAAGTTCCCTTCGTTCCTTCCAATCCTTCGAATCTTCGAAGCTTCGGAAAAGTAACAGCCCTAGTGTGGATTCACCCCTACGACGGGTGACCATTACTTTTTATACACCCTGTACATAGTCCGATAATTACCTTGATTACTTTTCGTAATTAATTACAGAAGTAGTCGGAAAATAATCGATTACTAGCCAACTCTGACTGTCAGACTACACCAGAATATTCGTTGTACTTTGTATACAGGGTGTCCCAAAATTCCTTCAACAGCCGGAAATGGGAGGTTCCTAAGATCATTTGAAGCGACATTTTCCTTTACAAAAATGTTATCCGCGGCTTTGTTTAGGAGTTATTAACAAAAAACACGGACCAATCAGAGCGCGACCTAGACGCGAGTTGGTACAGTCGGCCAATAGACAGTTGGCGCGCCGGGCCGACAGTGTCAACTCGCGTCTAGGTCGCGCTCTGATTGGTCTGTAGTTTTCGTTAATAACTCCTAAACAAAGCCGCGGATAACATTTTTGTAAAGGTAAATGTTGCTTCAAATGATCTTAGGAACCTCCCATTTCCGGCTGTTGAAGGAATTTTGGGACACCCTGTATAATAACATCATTGTATAAAACATCAGTAGAGCTCACTGGCTGATCGGTAAACGTGATTCAGTAGTAGCAGCGGCTCGGTCTGACCAGAACGGGACAGTACTACTGAGAGGCTTCGTTGCATGCAGATGCAGACCATGCAGTGATGCAGTAACATCCCTATAGCATTTATGGTTGGCTAACGGTGGCTAACGGTTGGGAGTTGATTAGGCCCAACATAGAGCCTACAATTATCATAGTCGGCTAATTAACAAGAAATTTACGTATGATAATATACTATTGGGTTGGCAAGAAAGTAATTTCGGTATTTTAAGGTGAAATAAAAAACCGAATCTCTTTACTCAAACGACGAATTTTAATCAATAAAATATTCTCTTATTTATTCTTTTTGATTTATTATTATCATTTATTCATTAAAGTTGATTGCTTGAATAAGAAAATTGGGCTCTCTCTATTTCATCTTAAAATACCGAAATTACTTTCTTGCGAACCAGAGTTGGGCAAAAATTTTTATTTCGTGTTTTATATGTAGGTATAGAAAACCAAAACTGCAGGTCTCGCGAGTCAACTCGGGCGCGCGGATAAAGATCGTTTTCTTAAACCCGACTTAGCTCGGGCGAGTGCGCTAAGTGGTTAAATATCGTACGTCTTACGTTAGAAACGTTGCTACAACTAAAAACTTGTTGATTATTATATTCAAAATAGAGTGAATTTCAAGGTGAAAAGGTCAACCATTTTTTTTGCCACAAGGATGAAAAGTGAATAAGGAAACATCGGTGAACACTCGATCGTTCCCTGAAAAAGTATGATGAAGATATAAACATTATCAATTTGATTTTATTGACATGATATTTTTTCATTGCTCGGTCGGATGGAGTTTACATGTGGTAGCGTGGTATTAACGGAACGCTTGGAAATTATTTCTTCGCCCGTGAAATTCTATATCGAAAATATACTATAAATAAAGTCAGTTTGATAATGAACAGACTTTATTCGAATTTTTTATGAGAACGGTTGTGTTTCGACCCATGCTTTCTTTTGCACTTTTTATCCTTGTGACGAGTAGCATAAAACGCAATAAAAAAACAAAAATTGTTGACCTTTACCAAAACCGTGGCGAGGGTGTGGAATCACGCATTATTCGGCAGCGTAATTTCCATTATTCGGAAGTATAATGCTGTGCATGTAACTATTTTATTATAATAATTGTAGTTATTTGCAAAATAATGCAAATTACGGCTTGTAAACGAAAAAATAGGACATTTGAGGGCGATGGCGCCCTAGATCGATCATTTGTCCATCGTTTTTGACTACCGAAAACCCCCGTTTTTGTGTTATCGAGAAATGAGAACGCGAAACCCGCACCCTTGCATTCCTGGAGAAAGGATTCCATTGATAGAAGGCGAGCGGCTTCGGAGCGAGACGATCGGCCGAATTCAAGTGGGAGAAAATTTTGTAATAATTCAGCTTGAAAGTGTTTTGCGAATGAGAGAACGGCAAAGGGAAGGGAGGACGATGCAAAAGAGGATAGCACGGGTTGAGATGACGCTAGGCGAGGCGAGGCGTCCACGCGAATGCAGAACAGAGGAGGGAAGTCGGCTCGACCGACGTAGAAATAGATCGGGCAACGGCACGTGTCTCGTCTTTGATCGTTTTACGGTAGATCGGCCATCCGATACGGCCTCGCGTTCACGAATATCCGATCGGGTTCGATCGTCTGCCCCTCAACCTATACAGAAACCGCGCCGTACGTTCGAACCGCGACCTTTTCGCTTCTGCTTCTTTCTGGCTTGTACTCCTACCGAGTCCCTTCATCTCTTGGCCGCCCTTCCGACACAACGAAAGCGAAACGCATTCAATTCCCTATAAACGGAGCCTGCGAAAGGCGACGTTCAACGCGTACGACAATCTAGGCAATCTAGGCTGTCGCACAGTGGGCGAGTACCCTGGAGATACTCATGTTTCTGTGTTAACCCTTCGCATATTCAAGAACAACAAAATATAGAGGATTTATGTATTCCACTCGCTGCTTCATTGGATTACTGATAAGCAAATCAGGCTCAATCTAATTCAAAGCACGTATTACAACATAATAAAACAATAACAAGTTCAGAGAAAAGAGCAGAGTTGGGCGAAATGTAATTTCAATTACAATTACAATTACTTACCAATTACTGTAGTTTGAAATTGCAGAAACAAAATTACAAATATTTGACGAATCACTGTAATTGTAATTGTGGTCCGCAATTAGCCAAAGTGATTGCAACTACCGATTACAATTACTTGTAATTGCATTACAATTACTTGAAATTGCAGAAATAAAATTACAATTATTGATGTAACTGTAATTGGTAATTGCAATTACTTTGGCTCAACCAGTAATTGTAATTACAATTACAGTAATTGTGAAAGGGGAGTAATTGCAATTACTTAACACGGTTACAGTAATTGTAATTGAGTCTAGCAATTACTTGAGTGTAATTGTTCTTTTAAAAACCACTAATTTTTATGTTTTGGACCATTTAACCGTTTTCTTATTGTAATTGTAGTCCACTTTTACACACTCGTGTAATTAATTACTGTAGAATGGAAAGGGCCAGATAAATAAATTACATCGATCCCTCGTGGAATCCTCAAGGTCGCCCGGCTCTACAGTAAGCGTGCGAAAAAAAAACGGGACCGCTTTACGCGATTCTACGCGTGAACGTAATAGTTCGTGTGGAAATCAGGTGCTCGTCGTCCCGTCGGTGTTTCGTCGTCGGTCCGTGAAATCGTGCTGTCCAGTAAAAAAAAAGAAGATGTCCGGATATTCATTATAAAGCAGACTTGCTCGCCGATCAATGTCTCCTCCGCTTCTCTCCTGTTCAAGGTTCGATCGAGAAACATGTGCGATCGCCGAAGCGTCAGGATTTTGCAAGAAATCGATTCTGGTGAACACAACAAGAACACAATAATTCCTTCAAACTAGTGGGTCACCAAGTCATTTCAACGAAAAAATGATTTCATAAGTTGTGTTCACAAAAATCGATTGTCTTGCAAAATCTTGAGTTCGTAGACAAATTTTGAGACCAGATTTGAAATCAGCGTGAAAAAATCTACGGAAAATGATGTGTCGCATGTTAAACAAAAATTTCTTCCGCGCGCGGTATTGGAAAACCCACAATTTTCTTGGAATTGTGTAAGTTTAACGAATTTTCTCAAGGTTAAAACCGTTCGTACCACAATCTCCGTAATTATTAAATATTCCGCAAAGTTTCAGCTTTCATTTGAAAAAAATTTCATCGCTCTATCTCATTTCTATCGAAAGTTCTTTGATTTTGACACGGTATCCCGTCCCGAGCGCCGCTGGCGGCAGCTCGTGTCGGGCGAAGATATTTTGCTTTCTGGTTCGAAAAAAACGTCGACGTTCCAAACTTGAAAGGGTGGTTTCTCAAAATAAAAGTCTGCTCTATCGCGCGGTATAGTTCGATTTTCTGCTGGACCTTTATTTTTTGAGATAAATTGAAAAATATCCTCGGAGATTGGTGCAAAAGTGGTGTCTGCCCGCCTTTAATGATTGTTTAAACATGTTTAAACAATCGTAATGAATTAATATTGGATATCACTGTATTCGGGAAAGTCTACAGAATCTTTTGCTGTAAAGAACAATTGTTTAAAGTTGAAAAATACGTATTTTTCAGGGTCATGTTCCTCAAAAACTGTGCGTGTAGGAGATAAATTAAGGCAGCTTCGGAATCAGCGCGAGAAACTCTATAAGATCCACCCAACAGTATACGTTGGAAACATTTTTGGTATTGGACAGTGATAATTAACGGTGCGCCGCTGTATGGAACACGTTGTCAGTCAAATGGCCACGTAGTTCTTTTTCCTGGAGTTTCGAAAAAGTTCCGGAACTTTTTCATCAGGTACGTTGGAATTTATAACATGTGGTACTATTTGAAAAAAAAGACATTCTCATATCATGAGAACTATTGGCCGTTGCTTTGTCCGTCACTTCGAATCGTTTTACCAATCGCGATCGATCGTCTGCTTTCCTCTCGTTTCGTTTTCCCTCTGTTTTGCTTCTTCTTAGCTTTTCCTCTTCTTATTGGTTTCTACTCGACGTTAGATTACATCTCGGGAAGAGAAACCTTGATGGCGCGCAACCCTCTGCTCGCTAGAAGAAGGGAGGGAGAGAGAGAGAGGGAGAGAAAAACTGAGAGAAAGAGAGAAATAGAAACAGAGAGCCGTGATTGCGTTCTAGCAAACGCAGTGGGTATTCAGTTTCTTCGTTCTCGATGAACCGTTCATGGGAGGAGTCGAATATTCCATAAAAAAAGAAACGCGTTCAGAAGAAACGAACGACGAGGGCGTCCGTCGTATCACGTTCGCTATTCTTCAGTATTTTCTTTGGAACCGAGACTGCCTGCTGTGTAGAGATTTGTTCGTCTTCTTTGTCCCCCGTTCTTATACATATAGAGGCGTGTCGAAGATCACACGCATTCTCTAACCCACACTGAGCTATCAACCTGCGAACACCTTTCGACGTTTTATTGACAATATTTTTTGTCCACTGGATACACAGTTTTGCAAAATTATAATTGAAATACTCCAGGAATTATAATTACAGAGTAATTGAATTACATTGTAATTCAGTCATATTGTAATTTATAATTCAGATCTTCATTCAATTAAATAACAATGTAATTCGTAATTGCAATTGGAGTACAATTATAAAATACTTTGTAATTAAATTACATTAATTACGAATTACGATTGAACAATTCCATTATTTCAAAATTACAATCTTTTTAAGTTTTACTTTTACCGACAGTTCACGTGTCATTACATTTTATTACGTAAGTAGATATAGTAAAATAAGTAAATGGAATTTTCGAGAATATCGAATGACTTGATCAACTGGAAAATTAAATGAAAAATGATTCGAGTTTTATTTGAAATTCCAATAATGAAGTAACATTTGAAAATTCATTTGGCTGTCGAAATAAACTAGCATATGATTGATTTCAAATGGCATGTAGTCAAATTATGTTGACGGTGATTTTTCAAATAACTTATTTCGATAAATCCCAAGCTTGGTACGAGAATGACGGATGGTTTCGCGACGGAGAAATGATTACTTGGTCTTAGTCGGTCTTATCGGTTGAATTCCACGAGAGTTGGTTGCGCGGATTGATTCACATTCGGAAATGCAGTGCATCTGACCTGTAAAGTTGCCGGCGTCGCGTGAACAATTCGCGAACAGGGTCGCGGAATCGGATCTTCGAAAAGTAGCGGCGCGGCTTACACCGGGGATTTCTCCGATTTTCACGAATCCCCGATAAACACGGAACGAACGGCTTTCGATATCCGTCGCGTCATCGGCGCGTCTCGTTTCAGTTTCGCGGAACACTTATGTGGTCCTCAAGGTACAGTGAGCCACGGTAGTAGTCGAACGCCCTTTAAAATAGAATAACTCTCTACAATTGTACCAAACGACCTGATTTTTTATAATCAATTAGAAGCATTGGTTTATGAAATGATAAGCAAAAAAGATTTTCCAAGAATTATAATTTACAAGGTTAATGCAAAAATGAAAAAGGCATTTTTTTAAAACTGTTTTATTTGGGCCCCAATGAAAATTTGAAATATGGGTTTTGTAGATCTATGTTAGTTATACACGTGCTGAAAATTTCATCGAAATCGACAACTGCGTCAACCTTTTCAGTAAATTTTATGTGACGTAGGGTAAAGTGCCCAAATATGGTATAGTCGCCTATTATGGCACTACCTTATTTTTTTTTTAATTCACAAATTAAATATATAAAAATACATAGTATCTATTACAATCTTATTGTTATAACCTTGTTCTTACAAATATTAACAGATTATTAGAATATAATTTCTTACACATAAATATAAAAATAACTGTGGTCTGCCCAAGGTGGTTCGGAACCCACCTTATAAAAACTGTAGGTCCCGTCGCGAAATAACCCTGTATAGGAGTTCCAAAAGCGACGTAAAATAACGAAAAAAAAAAAAAAAAAAAAAAAAAATATAAAAATACATAATAATAATATCTGTAATTTCAGTTTATTTATATTAATGTTTGCCAACTGTCGGTTTGGGCTGAAATTCATTTTCTCTTTGTCAGTCCACGTGGAGTTCCCAATATGGCACTACCGAAGGTTCCCTAATATGTGTATTGCTATTGACATTCTTGGTGTGGGTGCCGAATATGGCACTAGGTGTCATATTAGGGACTGAAGGTGTACCATATTAAAAACCCCTTTTACTGGAACCTGCAAATGACACCACAAAAAAATACTTTTCCTAAGCTGTATTAATTTTTGAACAAACATGAACCCAGGATCTTATAGGGAGGAAATGCATCTACAACTGGTAATTGTTTGTTCGAAAAAGAGCATTCTAAAATAATAAAAAAACGACATCAACAAAAAATGGTTCACATTTGGGCACTATACCTTATGTAGCGAGTTGCCTTGTCTACAATTCTATTGTTTATATTCGTCTCAGTTGCACCTTCCGAACGAATTCGTGAGGCTACCCGAAAAATTCCAGATTTATCTCGACGGAGGACAAGGATTGCAGCCCGCGTTTACAAGCTGCTCGGAAGAGTCCCTTTTGTTGTATCTACTCGCGGTTTCTCATAACATGGCAGACGTATTGCGAGTTGCGAGTGCGCCAGCATTTCTTCGAGCTGCAGTTCAAAACGCAATATTCCGGCCGCCTGTTTCGATTCTCCGCACACATGTTTCGCTGACCTGGTACGCTTTCTTCCTCGCTCTCGAATTGAATCTTCTCTGGCCCCCTGCAAGGGAGTAAGTATTCGAAAGTATTCGAATGCAACGCTACCGGCAAAATTGAAACAAAACTATAGTTCGCGAGGAAGGTCTCCGTACACCCTTTGAAATAGGTAAATTTTATACATACAGCCAAGATATTTGAGGTGATAACGTTAGGTGACTCACCCTGTATACAGGGTGTCCCAAAATTCCTTCAACAGCCGGAAATGGGAGGTTCCTGAGATCATTTGAAGCAACATTTTCCTTTGCAAAAATGTTATCCGCGGCTTTGTTTACGAGTTATTAACGAAAACCACGGACCAATCAGAGTGCGACGTTGGCACAGCCGGCTCGGCGCGCCAACTTCCAACAGCTGACTGTGTCAACTCGCGTCCAGGTCGCGCGAATAACTCCTAAACAAAGCCGCGGGTAACGTTTTTGCAAAGGAAAATGTTGCTTCAAGTGATCCCAGGAACCTCCCATTTACGGCTGTTGAAGGAATTTTGGGACACCCTGTATAAACATCGCTGCAAGTGCTGTTCGAATAACAGAACGCTCTGATATAAGGGTGTTCGGATACGGGAGGCACTACTGTTAATATCTATGCCCTCTGGTACCCAATTCGATTAAAACTCGATGTCGGACTAACATTTCTATCTACTATATTATGCGCAACAGTCGTCTCTTAAGGGGATACAGCAGTATTGGATATCTAGAACCAATGATTTCTTTTTCTTACGAGTTGGATTGCTTCAATGTGGTTCAATGAACATACTAATACTTCTTGCACTTAATTATGGATACATCTACGAGTGCTTTGAAAAGCGTAATTGTCAGACTGCTGGAAATTGTTAGAATTGTGTAGGGAGATAAAGGATGACACTACGGAACGCTCAGCTGTGGTCGGTGTACATAGTTTCGGGAGAACTATAATAATTGTCCGAAAGCAAAATTCTTTACATCCTAGAAGTTAGCCCACCCCCACCGCTTTAGTATACTGTTACGTTTCACCGCGTCGCAGGTTCGCTTTTTGATATCGCAGGGAGAGGGAAATCACGCTTGTAGGAGAGTGACTAAGAGCTCGTTACATCTGGTAAAACTAAACTTTAAATTAAAACATTAGAAAATTAAAGAAGTAATTATATGTGTTACGGTAAATGTAATAAATTGGTGATTATGTATAATAACCGGTTATTATGCATAATCACCAGTGGTGGCAAACTTAGTGGTGATTATATATAATAAGTTCTTATTTGATTTTTTACGCTCTTCTATTAAACCAGGCCATATTTAATAGAAGAGCGTAAAAAATCAAATAAGAGCACATTAAGTTTTGAAATAGGATAGTTGTGAGAATCATGTGTTATTGCGGATTATCTAATACTTTAAATGCAATAAACTAATCATTGTTCAATGCAATTTCTACATAAAGATATTGTTTGTCATTATATCTTATAATTATACTGGGTGCTTCTTTCTTTTGCACAGTAGCGTATATGTAATGTATTCTTTATTTCTAGTTTGGCGAAAGAAACTAGACTCAATTTCACACTTGGCTGAAATTTATTATTTCAAATAATTCTAAAATAAAATATGATATTTGAAATAATATTTCAAATAATGTTATTTGAAAAGTGTCTAGGTCTGATTGAAGAGAACTGTATGAAATTGGCTACTCGATCATCCATTTAAATTTAAAACGTCAGAATAGCTTGGTTCGAACCCGATAGACAGTATCTCGGCACATTTGAACGTCAAGTTGGCAAATGAATATAATAACGCTCCTCTATCATCATTAATGGACTTGTGGCACTTGTCAAAGGACTCGTGAACGGTAATAGAGTATTATGCTAAAATATTGTGAAAATCTAGCATTTAATATGCGAAAGCGTGTTCGGAGCTATTAAGCCGAAAACCTTGTGGGCCAAACATTAATTCTGGAAAAAGCTCATCGTTTATTGAAAATCGATTGCGGTGCTAAATTGATTCCACGAAAGAATTGGATTAGAGAAAATAATAATAGTAATACAGATTATATATATTATTTTATGGTAAAGCAATTCATTGTTTTGCATATTTCCTACTATAGTATAATACTTTTTGTTGATGTAATTTTTTGATTATTTTAGAATGATTATTTTAGCTTCCATAACTTCCTAACGAATAAGTTTAGGCCATACGTATGTTAGTACTTTTATGTAGAGCACAAGAAACTGCATCGATTGGTGCAGTCAAAAACATAGGCTTCCATTTTTAAAAAAAGTGCAGTTGCATTTTTCTGATGCACCGATGCACAAAAGTGCATACAATTAGTTGCATATTATGCACTGTCCGATACCATTCAAATTTTACTTATAACATCTTCTATTCCCAACCTTTTAGGAGATACAGCCTGTTCCAGTAGCGTGGGACACCCTGTATTTCAAATTTTCTTTAAGGGCCCTAATAAAAAATTTAAAAAAATGCCTTCTTCATATCTGCATGTAACCTTGTAAATTCTAATTTTTTGGAAAATCTTTTTGGCATATCATTTCATAAACCACTGCTTCTAATTGATTACAAAAAATCAGTTCATTTGGTACAATAATAAAAAAGTTATTCTGTTTTAAAGGGCGTTCGAATACTTTCGTTACCCACTGTAGCTATTGTCACAAAGCTGCGCAGTGGCGGCACTAGTCAAGTGGAGGCCCCAAGCGGTATAAATTTTGGGGCCCTCGAACTCAAGTTAGAAATAGAAGTTGCAAGAAAACTCTCATAAACTTATTAACCAAAACGATAAGTAATGAAAAATATCATATCGTTACACATAAAAAAAATTTTTAAATTTAAAATTCGGGGCCCTATGGTATCCGGGGGCCCCACACGGCCGCTTAGTCCGCTTACCGTTAGATCCGCCACTGAAGTTGCGACAGCTACATGCTTCCGAATAATGCAAATTATTGCGGCCTAGATCGATCTTTTATCCAGCGTTTCTGACTACTGGAAAATCACATACTCTACCAGGTATTCTGCCAGATACTTTACCAGGGTTCACTACACCGCCTAGCAAGTTATGGCGCGCTCGATCAGAATGGTGTTATTCAAGATATAAGACTGTAATGAGACCGCAAAGAGAAAATTCTCGGAAACTGTCCAACATCGTTTCCCTGTTTTCCTGTGTTGGTAAATCAAGTTTGGGGAGAATTACTGATCGGATTAAGTGGTCATTAAAAACATCACGCGGCAGGTGTTACGGACTCGGTGATTTTCGCGGAAAAACCCTTTAATTGGGCCGGAATTATACGGCACGATTCCGCGACCGAATCGAACTGGGTTACTCGTGGATCGAACCGTATGGAACTGCAGGCCGGAAAGTAAGTATACGGTATAGCAGCGTGACATCGCGTAGCATAGCATGCATCGCCTCGTCGCGTGCAAATTCTGCAGGCGATGATGGTCATCGACCGGTACAGCACAAACGACGCCGATCTATTCTAGTGTGCACGATTCGTAGCATCGACTACCGAGGTGCTAATTAGTTTGGTGCGCGGTCGTCCTGCCGGATAACGGCCACCTAATTCGTTAACTTAACGAACGTTAGCTTCTCGCTCATTATAGCAGAAAGTCGACCATGCGAACTGGTCAGTCAATTCGTACCCCACCAATTAATATGAAGAATTAATATGATTGAAGGATAGTATCCGAGCAGAGATTTATTTTGAATTTGTTGAATAATAATATAGATTTTCCTGCTCTCCTGAGGCAAATCAATTTCTACGTACCTGAACGTGTTTTGAGAACGAGCGCAGGATTTCGAACAATGGAATCCGTTAAATCGCATTATTTCAAGATCAAACACACTGTAGAATAATATTGATTTTTTTCGTGGCATGTTACAGGCATTCAAAACAAAATGACGCGAGATTACTTAGTTTTGCGCTTGTCCCTTCTTATGTAAATTTTGGGTTGACTTTTCTTTGTATTTTTGTATTTTCTATTTGTTTTTAACAGTTCTACTAAACGTCTGTAAACTTTTGTATAAAAGGACCTGGGTCCGTATATAATAATAATAATATATGGAGGTCAATACATTTTTACTCGGAATTCGATAGTCTATCGATTATACGGAAAGTAGGTGTTTCCATAATCTTGTTATTTTTATAATACCATACACATTAGTCACTTTTGATGGTCGGTAGGTTTAGTGTTAACCTTGATATTCAAGATCGAGGATCTTCATCGACCCGAACATTTCTTTACACCCTGTACCGCATTTTATCGATAATTATCCCCAACACGGGTCTGCCCAGAGACAATTATCCGCCAGGGATACTATTCCTTGACTTTCGCCGAACGTAGAAAAGGACAGTGAAGCTCGAGAGGCCTTTGATGCCGAGAAGTGCAAACATAAGTAATCCAATAGCAAAACTTCTTTATTTTTCATTATTTATTGATAGAACAAGTAAATATTATCGGAATTGCATCACATTTGGTACCATTTTCATTAGAAAAATGCTACAAATATGTTGGTGAAAGTTCCATCAATGAATAATGAAAAATAAAGAAGTTTTGTCGTCGGATTAGTGTGGTCTCACCGATATACCCGAGCCGTATAATGTCATACTTCTCGGCGACCGAGGCCTCTCGAGCTTCTCGGCCCCTCAAGGGGGTACACCCCACTGGAGTGGGGATAGTTCTGGGACAATTGTCGGCCAGACATTTGAGACATTTATCGATAAAATACTGTACATCGGTCCTCGCGGTCGCGGTACCGCCAGGACAAGGTTGAAAAGGGAAGAAAAGGGACTATCGTGTCTAGCGCATCGGTTCGAAGCGATGCGGCTTGTGCGCCAGAACCAGAATAGATCGAAACGCGTTTCACCGGAATCGACATCGGAGAATCGCGGCGGTCTACCCCAGGTAGCCAGGATCTAGGTCAAGACGCAGGAACTTCGGTGCGTTGCGGCTGTAATTGAGCGGCAAACGTTCGGCAAACTCTTGCGAGGAACTTTTCAACGTTGCTTCCCTCTTCGGCGTGATTCTGCCTCGCTACTAAAAACGTTTGTCGTGCCTGCGAAATTTCGACGGAATTATTTGGCGCATTAGCGTAACCGGTTCGACTGGCTATCGCTGCTAAATGTTTTGGTGGTCCGCGGTTTGCGGTCAGGTGGCCGCGAGTTACGCGCCGCGGCGGCGGCGTATCGAACGCGGAACCGATATTGTAGCTGCGTTTATCGGCCAAGTGCCAATGCGAGGTGTACTAACTGAGAAACGATTTCCCATTTCGAAGCAGTACGCAGATTTCGATCGGCATTACCGTGATTAGACGACCAACGAAAAATTCAACGAGAGCTACATTATTATTATTATTAGACAGCGGATCTTTATGCATTTATAACAACAATGAGCAGGTGTAATTTAAAACAGTGGAAACATTACAGGAATTTAAAAATTCGGTTATATTATTTTCAACCTTTTATCCATGTTGACAAAGAAAATAAATTTCTATTTCACTCCAACTTGTTATAATTCAGGTAGAACATTTTTATTTTGCATAAAGATCCGCTGTCTGATTATTATTATTATTGTACTTGTACCACTCTTCGACATTTCTATCTTTCCTCTCACTCACTACATCCTTAATCCTGATCTTTTCTTCCATTACCTGCCTTCTCTTTTCAAATGTTCTAGGCTTCCATACTTGCCCCTAGTGATGGACATTCAATACTCTGTCTTGCAAGTTTTCGAACAAATCAGTCACCACAGAGATTCGAATCAATTCGATATTTATTCGAAATCGGAAATTCCTGAATCTCTTGAAAGTCTTGACACTCTTGAAACTCTTGAAAGCCATGAAATGCCACGGACGCCATTTTTGCAAAGGAAAATGTCGCTTCAAATGATCTCGGGAACCTGCCATTTCCGGTTGTTAAAGGAATTTTGAGACACCCTGTATATCCTATAACTAACCGTTTTGAAATTGATCAAACTCTTAAACTGCACGTTGCACGGAACGAATTAGGAAACTTTTAGCCGCTTTATAATTCGTTTAGTACGTAACCCCGAAATGAATATTAATGTACTCTGCAAAGAATGCACAAGTAATATAAAATATAGAAGATGCAATTAGTATTCAAGGGAATACAATCGAGCCATTTTTCATAGTAATAATATCTATTTAATGATTAAGTTACTTTTGCTCATCTGTTTCGCTGACGCCGCACAGTACTTAATGAACATTAAACGATTTTATTAAATTGTTGAAACATAACCACAAGATTTAATCAGTGGAAGAATATAATGAAAAATGAATAGGAAGAAGCAATCCAAAAACAAAATAATTCAAAACTATCCAAAACTAGACCATTCTATCAGCCGTTGTCGCACAAACCATTTCAGTAGCTTCAACAGCTGATTTCCTAAGCTGGAATGCAAAGAGACATTGGTTGAATATGTTACATAGGACATGAAAATCTTAGAGCGCTCATCACGACTCTTCTTAAAACTAATAGAACGCTCTTCCAAATGTCACCAAAATCGGGAAGTAAATCGAATTCAGTCAGAAGTTATGATCGTAAAAAAGGAGAGGGGAGGAACTTATTTGCACATTTAACAGAAATACGAAAAATACAGAGGTGGGGTTTCCTGTTACAATAAATGTAACAATAAATCCAGTTGATCGTGCGTATGTTTGGGCCCTAAACTAAACAGATATGTAGATTTATCTAGGGTGGCTCATTCCTGTCGGAGATAATCTTGAAAATCTGTTCGTCATCCGTAACGATAGACTGTTGAATTCGTCTCGACGTCGGCAACAATCCTATGATGCCCAAAAAACGTGGTGCCATTTAAAAAAGTCAAGGTGACCTTCACTTTTCTACGTACAAAGCATTTTTTCAGATTTAGGAATATGCGAATACGTAGCTCACCAACTACTGACAAACTTGTCTAAAACATTTTTCGATTGCACTACCGGGAATGCCTAGAAAAATGGTGACACAACTTAACGGGTAGACCCTGTAGAGGATTTAGTGTACAGGGTGTCCCAAAATTCCTTCAACAGCCGGAAATGAGAGGTTCCTGACGTCATTTGAAGCAACATTTTGCAAAAATGTTATCCGTGGCTTTGTTCAGGAGTTATTAACGAAAAACACGGACCAATCAGAGCGCGACCTAGACGCGAGTTGGCACAGTCGGCCAATAGACAGCTGGCGCGTCGGACCGACTGTGCCAACTCGCGTCTAGGTCGCGCTCTGATTGGTCCGTGTTTTTCGTTGATAACTCCCAACCAAAGCCGCGGATAACATTTTTACAAAGGGAAATGTTGCTTCAAATGACGTCAGGATCCTCCCATTTGCGGCTGTTGAAGGAATTTTGGGTCACCCTGTATATTGACGCGAGGGTGTAGCGTTGTCCGCGGAGTATTGCGTCAACCAGCATCGAAACAGCGAAAGAAACGATTGAACCCGATACTTACTACCGGTCGGCAGGGAGGCACAAAAGCGCGCGTCGAGAACTGTAGTAACGCAAGGCCTTTCCGTTTCGTTTCAGTCCATTGTGCTCGCGTCTGTCGGCGTACCGACTGGTTTAAATCGGCCCGCAACGCGTATTCCCATAGTCGAGCGCAACTGCGACCGTGCAGACAATCCAGTTTCGCTAGCGCACACCTATCCCCGGTTCGCCGAGATCGCGTTCAACTCGAATTCAATCTGTTATCCGATACTCGTCGAGTTACCGGAACGGAGGGAACACGTTCCAGGGAAACTGGAGGCGAAGAGACCGATCGATATCCTGGAAAAAGATAACTCTCGAATATCTGATCGATGCGAAATTTCCTTCGGTTGCAGAAACTCGGACACCGTCACGGCCCGGGAAGACAAGGTGGACTCGATAGCGATCGAAGCTGCGTCGAAAGTACACCGCGGGGGTCTAAGGAAAATCGAGTTAACGTCGAGGAATCGAGTCCAATCAGCCGAGGTGGAGGAGCGAGGAAGAATCTTGGCCGTGGAGAGAAAAAAAAGGAAGTGAAAATAGCGGGGGTGATATTAGATTTGTAGACGAGATTGGTTATCTAATTCGACTATCCGGATTGGTGGTGGAACGAGTGGGCTGCAGGTTTCGAGTGCTCGAACGGCCGAGACAACCGGCTAACCCTTGGCTGATGCCTTCTTGAGTTGATCGGTTCGCGATCGCGGTGCTGTTCGCGTTCGCGGTCTCCTCTGCGTTTACGTTGCGAACCATAGTCGAAAGTAGTCGAGGGAGAGCGAGACATACCCCCAGCAACATGGCCGATCTCGAGAGAATCAGATTGGTGGTGTTGGGCGGTGCGGGCGTTGGTAAAAGCTCGATCGTGCGTCGCTTGCTTGGCCAAGGATTCAGCGAAAGGTACAGACCCACCGTAGAGGATCTCTATTCGAGGGAATGCGTGGTGGGTACGCTCACGTTGAAAGTGGATCTGCTGGACACGGCGGGTAAGCAAAACCGATTACGTGATCACCTTTTTTTTTTTTTGTGTAAGGGCGGTGGGGAATGCCTTTACGCAGACCCTCCCTAAGATGATGTTCGGGAGGGTACTGTGGGGCTCGGCTCCTCCTATGATGGTGTGCGGAGGAAACGGGGCTATAATCCATGATTATACCCCTACCACTACCCACTAAACCCCCACCGCCCAGGACCTAAGGACCTGTTCCTCTAACCATTCCGACAGGAATCACAGCCCCGCTGTCCCGCTCTCTGCATTCAGTGGGGATGTCCTTCCTGTCCCTATTCCACACCTGTTCTTGGCCAATAATTGCGTGATGCAACTCGCCTAGATGCATGCCTCCGCTATCCCCACTCTTACCACTACCGCTGGCGCGACCGAGTCGATAGCATGCTACCGCTCTCATGCTGGCACTCGGTCGCGGCAGCGGTAGTGGTAAGAGTGGGGATAGCGGAGGCAGCATCTAGGCGAGGGACGGAAACGTAAGGGGCGTCATATGGCAACCCTGATCGCTAGCCCAATTCTAGGCGAACCAATCATCGTACCCCCACGCAATTTCAGGTGACCTGCAGTTTCCGGCTATGAGAAGACTCAGCATCGCCACGGCACACGCGTTCCTACTGGTCTACGCTACCACCTCGAAGCCCAGCTTCGAGTGCGTCAAGCAGTGCTTCAATGAAGTCAGAGAGAATCGGTCCGATTTTCAGGTATTGCGATACGCGACCAGTGAAGCCAGACTGGAGGAGGGATGATGAAACGATGTACCCCCTCTCTGATGACGGGGAATGAGTGGGGCTAATGGGAGACACCGTTGCGCGTGCGAATAGAATAGTGGAAGGGGAAAGTAGGGGAGTACGGGAGGTTCGTTTCAACCTCAATCTGGCTTCACTGTACGCGACTGTAACAAGGAATTCTAAACCTTAGCACTCGAGTGGCGACTCTGGGTCACCACTAAAAATTGCAGTCAGGGCCGGACTAAGCCCCGTAGCAGAAGTAGCAAGTGCTACGGGCCCCGCGCTTCTGGGAGCCCCGCGCCATACAAACAGAGGCCCCACACGGGCGCTTCATCGAAGAGGCGCCGATGCATGAGCGCTTGTCTATACCAGGGGGTACAGATATTTTGGCTAGGAAAAAAAGAAGATCGTTCATTGTGTTTGCTGAAGAGGTGCGGCCCTGATAGGGCCTCGTCATAACATTTGATACTGTTGAACTTCCGATTGCAGTGTACCATTATTCAAAATATTATTTACATCAGGCAGTTCCAACTTATAGCTCGCGAGCTATGCGTGGCGGCTTTCCCCGCTTAGGTTCTTCACCCACTCTTAGACTTCATTGTTATGGTATATGTATAGCAGAACACGCATAGGCTGCTCTTTGCTTTACCGGACTCAAAATTTGTGCCTTTCTCCTATAAATTATGATATATTTGGTATGTAATCCAGTAGATTTGTACCCATTGAGTAAAACACAGCGGAATCGCGTTTGGGAACATACTTACTGTTAACTATAATCGGCTAGAGGATGTTTGAAACCATTCCATAGTATTGAAGGACCTTAGCATGTCGACTACACGTCTCACTGGTGATAAACGTATATTCTGCTTCAATATTTTAGTTTTATACGTTTTTTCGGTCCGTGACCTTGAATGTCCTTGAGTAATTATAGTCACTGAATTCGTAATAAAAGGGACTATCATTTTGGATGTTTAAAAGAGGGTGGTTCCATTTAAAAAATGAAAATGACCTTGATATCTCTAAAACAAATTACATAAAACAAACATTTTTTTGTATCGTAACAGTCCCATTTTACCATTCAGCTTTGTCCGCAAGACATTTAATGTATCTATGAAAACAACAAAGATATTTGTGGTGATAACGTTAGGTGATGCTAGTTTTTCAAGTTCAGAAATTCATTTTTCTTTTGATATAGGACGCAGAAGGGTAACAATCAGACGTTACTTATTTGCTTCACGATTGTCCGAATAACCAAAATATCAATGTTCTAACAGCTTTCAAGACCCTGCAAGGGCAAGCTCTGTAGCGCCGGTTTTGATCGATTTATCGTGGCTGTTCTCGACAGGAAGTGCCGATAGTCGTCGCCGGAAACAAGCTGGATCTTGCGACCACGCGCAGGGAAGTAACCATCGAGGACGTGAGCGAATGGTTGTACTGCAAGCTGCCGAAGCTCCGCGCGAAAGCGATGGAATGCTCCGCCAAGGACGATTACAACATCAAGGACGTTTTCCGATGTTTCATCACCCTGTCGAAAATAGTGCCGAAGAGCCATCCCGGAGAAACGGACGAATCGGGCCTCAGACGAAGATGTTCTGCCTATGGTTCACGCAGGTATTTACATACTGTGGTCAGATGCAGTGGTGTGCGAGGTCCCGGGAAGTCCCGAAACCCGATGCTTGGGACGGGATACGAAGACGCGTATCGGGTCGGGACGGGATTCCAAAAATGTTCGGGATCTCCGATACCGTACGGGATCTTTTAATATCGTTTTTTAGTAAGAAATCCCGAACATTTTCGGGAAACCCGAACACTCTCAGGAATCCCAAAAGTTTCAAGATCCTGTCCCGATGTCGGAAATCGTTCCCGTTTCGACCCGGGCTTGCACACCGCTAGCGGGATGACAAGAAGGTTCCCGGGGCAAGACTTGTGTCCCTGTCCCTACTCTACCTTGCCCCTGTACGACGCTATCTGTAGTGCCCTGTGTCCGGCATCAGTGCCGGATTAAGCCAGCGCGGGGCCCGTAGCAAATGTTATCACAAGGCCCTAGGCTTTGTATCAGAGCCGCTTGTATGAATGACCTTTTTTCTTTTTTAGCAAAAATATCGTTAATGTTTCGGCGCCTCTCCGATGAAACGTCCGTGTGCAGGGCCCTTTTTTGTAAGGAGCGCGGCCCCCAAAAGCGAGGGGCCCGTAGCATTTGCTACTTCTGCTACGGGGCTTAATCCGGCCCTGTCCGGCATTGGCAGAGAGGGGGTAACTTTTCCCTTCAATCCGTGCTTCCGCCCCTCGCCTGGCGACAGACATTCCGCTGCCAGAGACCTTCTTGTCATCTCACCACATAAATACATACACATTGCGAATACAACTTTGATCGCGAGATCCATCGCTCAATGTCACGCAAATTTTCTCATAGAATCGATTTATATTTCCTCCCCGAAGTTAAATTGCTTCTCGACGCGCGACACGACACGACGACGCGACGCGACGCCAGAGGTCTGCGTGAAAATTAATTTCCGTTGGCCGACCGCCCCGCTTCGGTAAAAGGCGAATGAAAAACGCTCGACAATGAGTCGATTAACCGAGCGATCGATCGACTAGTGTTCGCGGTAACGTTGGCAACGTTGATAACGTCGGTTTGCGTTCCCTCGCGTCGCTTTGCGTTGCATTCTGTCGATGTACCGTCGCGTCATGTTCAATTGCAACGGTGATCGATCTGAAAAGAATCACGTTGGTAGGTCCGGCAGTCCACATGGTAGAACGGCCGTCACCGGCGGACCTGGAGGGAATTCTCATCAAACGGGCACGCCGCAATCTTCGAACGCTGGCAACGAAGAAGTGGTCAAGAGTAAACCGCGCAGCCGTAGCCTGATCAGACGCGCCTCACGAAAAACGAAGCAACAGATCAGAGATACCCATACCGATGACTGTAACATCTCCTAACTCGATCGTCTCGCAAGCCAATCCTCTCTATCCCGCAACCTCCCCCGATCCGTACTCACGTTCAACGACTTTAGCAACCTCGACCGGATGTCAAGACGCTTCCGTCGGCGCCGCGGCGGTACGTTCGCCCGTGAGAACGCACGACGCTAGCTGGATCGCAAAAGAGAGTCGGTATACCTACAGTGGAATCGATTTCACCGATTTCCCGGTGATCTCGAAAGAAATCCGACCGGAATGTTCCTACCAGTTCCAAAAAGTTCGCAAGCAGTTCTGTTGTTCCCCGAAAAACGTTTCTCCGTTACGACGCGTTCTCATGAATCGAGTTTAATTGTTTAATAGTCAAATACGACTTGAATCAGATTTCTTCGCGCCTTGCACGAGTGGTAGCGATCAGATGAAAGCGAACTTGACATAATCAACTGAAATTCACACGATTTAAGACAGGTTTTAGCTTGAAAGCAAATGGTGGATGACTCGTCACTTGAACGATAAAGATTGACTAGGTGAAACTTTTCTTGATCCATTAAAAAGTTTATCGAGACTCTGTTGAAACAAAGGTTCTCGCTACAGATTTCATTCAGAAGTTCACAAGTTTCAAGACTGGTTTTAACTTGAAAGCAAATGGTGGATGACTCGTCACTTGAACGATAAAGATTGACTGGGTGAAACTTTTCTTGATCCATTAAAAAGTTGATCGAGACTCTGTTGAAACAAAGGTTCTCGCTACAGATTTCATTCAGAAGTTCACAAGTTTCAAGACTGGTTTTAACTTGAAAGCAAATGGTGGATGACTCGTCACTTGAACGATAAAGATTGACTGGGTGAAACTTTTCTTGATCCACTAAAAAGTTGATCGACTCTGTTGCAACAAAGGTTCTCGCTACAGATTTGATTCAGAAGTTCACAAGTTTCAACACTGGTTTCAACTTGAAAGCAAATGGTGGATGACTCGTCACTTGAACAATAAAGTTTGACTAGGTGAAACTTTTCTTGATCCACTAAAAAGTTGATCGAGACTCTGTTGAAACAAAGGTTCTCGCTACAGATTTCATTCAGAAGTTCACAAGTTTCAACTTGAAAGCAAATGGTGGATGACTCGTCACATGAACGATAAAGTTTCACTGGGTGAAACTTCTCTTGATCCACTAAAAAGTTGATCGACTCTGTTGAAACAAAGGTTCTCGAGCTACAGATTTCATTCAACTCTCGTTGATCAACTATAATCGGTGAATGAAACTTGATTCGTGAGAACGCGCCAGTAACTCCAACATTTTTACGAGCGTTATCTCGCGCGACTTCGTTGAAATCGTTCGATCGAGCCGTGCTCGAGCACAGTGTCGATACCGATCGAAACGAGGCCAGGTAGTTTGTCAACAAGTTCCAACGACTGTCAGAAATGTTCATCAATTCAAAGTCGGGGAAAGAAGAGACGGTTGTGTCAAGAACAGTTCCATTCCGCAGCGAATCCTCCAAAAAACCAGCAAAACGGTCGCGCGACTCATAGGTGACAGCGCCTGTCCAAACTAAGGCTGCGTTCACAGTGGACCCGTTTCGGCCGACGTCCGACGTTGTGTCTCTTTTTCACACACTTGAAAAAAGAGACAGATGCGTCGAACAGCGGCCAAATCGGACGAAAACGGGTCCATTGTGAGCGCGGCCTAACACGCGATTTGGACGTCCCGACAAATATCCTCTCCGTCCTCTTGTTGTATGTACATAGACATAGCCAGTTCGTGTTTGCGTTTTTGTGGCACGTTGCCTTTTTTCAGCGACAACCAGCTGCAAAAGGCTAAGCTAAAAGACAACGTATCCACCGGGATACGGGAATAGAGCGAGCTGTGTACACACGTAAAACAGGAATCGTCGTATCGAGCGTATCGGAATTTGAATTTTACACAATAAGCTTAGGTTTGGAATCCGTCGCCTTCAAACACATATTCTATGTCTCAGCGAACAAAAGGCGTTCCTTAATTTTCGCGCGCCGCTTCTGCCAGTCATTTTCAAATACATATTTATCCTTTAACAATTTTATAAAAGCTACATCAGACCGGTGCACTTCTGAAATAACATTATTTAAAATATAATTTCATGTTATTTTATTTTACGATTATGCCTGTGATCACTTTTGAGGTAACATATTATTTGTTATTTTACTTTAGAATAATTTGAAGTAATCGCGAAATTGTTCTACAAAATTCTATTCACCCTTTGTTGCATATTATTTTGCGGATTATTTCTTTTGACAAACTTGAAAAGAAGAAATATCGAAATTAATATACTATCTGAAATTGCTATTTTTAGTTTTTAATCGAATTTGCTCAGGTCTGAACCGCATACATGCTTTTGGCATGAAACGATTTCATGTATACAGGGTGCTCGACTGCAAGTGGAACAAAATTTGGGGGGGTGGCTCTCCATGACTATACAAGACGAAAATGAACAATTAAAAGATTGCGATAGAGCGGTCGTCCAACGATTCAATTTAAGTAAAGAGGTATCAATTAATTGGTGGAACGTATAAACAAAGTTAAAATTCATTGAACAATAGTCAAGTATAATAAATGGATGAATCCTGTAAAGTGTAAACTGTAGAGCGAAAGCGGTGCGCGATGCGTCTCCATTGTATCGCTATTTGCACGGATCTTGCAAACAAAACCTACCATACGGAAGACAATGCCAAAGCATTCCCTTTTAGAAGCTCAGCTGTGTAAGTCGATTCCGAACCGCTGCAGATGCGAATATCAATTATTGCCCTTGAACGTATAATACGTCTTCATACGCTCAAATACGTGCACGTGTATTGGCAACGTGTACGTATGCGATGCGATTGCATTTCTCCCTTTCTCGTACAAACACACCAGACCAATTTTACCAAATATATATTTTGTGACTGTCTGTTCGTCTAAAGTGTAAGCACAAAGCAATTTTTCTGTATTCGTTGAGAATGCAACGTTCTTCTTCGTTGGGCGTACGTGAATTCGGTGCGTTTATCGAACAACTTCGAGCGCTCTATGCATAAGGAAGCTATAAGAAAGCAACAGGGAAAATAGTAAAAAAAAAAGATATTTTTATTACTAAACGTTGAAATCTTTTTTTCTTCCTATCTTAATCTAGCTTCTACGCTCGAAACCGTACTCGAATTACCGACGCGCCCATTGTTTTATCCTAGTACAGTCTTTTGTATTACAATTAGCATTCCACTGTATACCTACGTAAATATTTTGAAGAAGGAATGCTGTATCAATATCAAAGAAAAATTGTATTGGTGAATACAATGAGTGTAAATAAACGATAAAAAAATATGCTACGCATATGTATATCGCAAAAGGAAAGAGCGAATAAATATTTCAACGCGACCAAATTAGCTCTTGCTTCTATTCCGTATTACAAATGTGAACTGCACCAACCGATCGTAGTCTTTTCTGCTGTTTGCTATTGTTGTCGATGTTTGTAGCCTGTAGTAGTCGTAATCGTCGCGCGAGCGCGTCGCTGTTTACATTACAATAAAATAAGGCGACAACGAAAAAAACGCGTGAAAAACGTATAAAGAAATTTCTCAAGAAGAGATAGTAGTGATATTGGAATTGGTATCAGAGTTACATCCGTTATCAGTCCCATGAAATAAATTTTTGAAATGTTGAACGTAAGCTTGACAGTGTTCTCCCTTCGCGAAGGCTGTCGTATTGTGCAGCCTTAAGTTACGCTGTTCGAAAAACTTGAAAACCGAGAAGAATAACGTAGCGTCCTCCGTGGCTTTCGCCGCTTCCAGGATTTTCCTGGCGGAAACTTGATCCGCCATCCCCACTGATCGAACATATCTGAAATAGAATGCAGAATGTAATACATAATCGAAAAAACAAGGATGAAAGGAGAGATTCCATAGTAGACATTCGATAAGTGGCTGCGCTAGGAGTTCCAGAACTCATTAGGTAACAATGTAATTAAGGTATAATAGTATGTGCCCATAATTATGGAAGTGGTCCAAGTCTTTTAAATATCTCGAAACAAGAAATTGTACATGACTTAGACCGCTCTCATAATTATGGGCGCATATGTATTAACCCTCGGCCGACGGACCCTTTTCGCACTTTTACGATTGATGTTAAGATCATTCTCAGCTTTATTATCAATTTTTTTAAAACACAGTTTTCAAGGTACTTCTTGTAGATACATTAATCTTTCTATCGTTCAAGTGACTTAACAGAAATTGACTAATTAAATTACGATTTTAATACTCTGGGTCAGAATAGACTCGGACACCGTCGTCGAAGGGTTAAGAATATCTACATACAGTTTGCGAGATATTCTGTACGGGGTATCTCGCCAAGTTTAAGTACCTTAAACACCTCATTTATTATGCATAACGAGAAAGGAATATCAGAGGGAAACGTGATTAGGCTAGAAAATTTCTAGATTAAGACCTGAAGCTCTGCACCTACGAGAAAATTGGTACTGCTATGTTACAGTCGCCTTGAAACAATTTTTAAATAAAACACTTTTTGTAAAAAAAAAAAGTGAAAATATCTCAATAAAACAATATCATATATGTACGGAAATTCCGTGATCAAAAACACGAAAGTTAAACGTGAGACAGTGTGCGTTCTTGCTAAGCGACAGAATAGTAACTAATCATTATTTATTAGACAGCTACTTATCAAATGCTTACTGTATAAGGGAAGCGATAATACAACTTACCGCAATGCTTGTAAAATATGACCTTTCGAAAGAAGGACTTCGATTATTTCTTCGTGAGCGTTCCCCAATCTTTTCAGCATGTCCAAGGCAAGCTGATGGGCAGCCGGATAAAGATTCTCCAAAGAAAGCAATAGACACGCCAGAGGTTTCGAATCTGCGACCACATGATATTGCAGCAACTGATGAAGCTGGTAGTATGCTTTCCGTTGCACTAATGTCGTGATCACTAACTCATGTAAGTAATGTTGCACAGGTATTCCGTGTTCCGCCAACGATCTAGGATAGCAGAAACGTTAGGGACATTGTTCAGCGAGCGGTAAACATCACCGAGAGTACACAACTTGCCTGATGTACTCCAGAAGAACCCACACAATCATTTTTGGTTCGATCGTATTTTCTGGGGATAATATGTAGCTGTAAGTGTCGCTCTGGTCGAGTAGAAGTTTATATTTGTAGTTCTCGGGCGGTGCACCGATGCTTTTCACGTTGTTTTGTAACGGAGTTCCCATCTAGGGAATGAGCAAACAATATCGAGTAAAGGTTTCCGATACAGGAAACAATTAACAAAATATAATTACCTGACTTTGAATTTCGCTTTCCAAATAATTCCTATATACGGAATTCAGTTTATCAAATATAATCGGCATGTCCATCAAACTAACGGGCAGCTGCATCATGAAATTCTGCAACTCTTGTACCAACACCTTTTTCGCGTTCGTCCGTTGCATTAGAAATTCTACCAACAATACTTTGTCGGTAATCAGTTTCACCAACGCTTCCAGTTTCAGTTCCACGTACCTAACGAACAATTAATATTCTATTCGTTCTACGTCTGTTTCTTTCGTTTGATTATTGTAATACGCTGTATTCGAATTTTAAAGGACTTACCTACCATAGGCAACCTAGCTTCACATCTATCACAATATTTGGCTGAAAAACAACCCAGTTCGGTGAATCTATGAAACGTTCAGGAAGACCAACAGTTTATTTATGCGCGGTTCGGTATTATAAGTTAGAAATGAAATATTGTACACGTTCTCTTTGTCAAGGATACACAATTGGCAAGGTTGATACGCTTGCTCCGATAAAGTTGCCCCTGGCACCTTCAAATTGTACGGTTTGATGGGTTTCGCTGGTGCTACGCTGCTATGATGCATTACAGTTCCATCGCTCACTCCCGGCAACATAATGTCAAAAATCATTGAGGTCTGAAAACCGATGATATCATCGTTTTAGTTTCCACTTCTGTCCCCAGTTTTCAATATTAGTCATGCTAGTTTACTAACTTTTGAAGCTTGATGATGGACGATGATAAGATTGTCTACAACGTTAATAGCAAATCTACCATTGACATCGAGTTGTAAAATATGACTTCGCTTGATCGTTGTCATCCTGCAATTATAAAAGATCAGCTAGAACACGAATAGACTAACCACTACTGTGAAACATGCGAATAGTATATTTACTTGTGGACAGTGTATACATAAACAGATGCAGTTCCCGTTGAACGATTTGCTCCTGGTTGATGTCGCAATAAGATAATGCAAGGTGTTCCATACAAAACTGCTAACGCCACGTCCCGTTCGCAAACCGCCAGCTTTCCAGGTTTCGTTGCGCCAGGCTCCACTAAAGCAATTAGTTATAATTTTCTTCTTTTCTATTTTGTCACATTGTCTGCGATTGTTAATTACTAGACTGCGGATGTTTATGCAATTTTCAATTTTTCTAGACGAATTCTAAGAAAGTGGAATAAAACACAATCTTCCACACAAAAGATCCACAGTCTATTAATTACTCTGCTTTATCTCACTTTCAAATTTTGTCAATTTATGAAGATTTCCAGGTGTTACGTGTAACGCCTGCATCTGATTGCCCATTGTACCAGACGATAATAGTACCAAGTAGCTTTGCGGGCAATAGACAAACCAATTTACACCTAGAATTAGGCATTTCAGTGCCCGAACATTTCGTTTCTCTGGGTTTACCTGCAATATTAACAAATCCACAAAATATTCATCCTATTTTCATGATCGGGTCATTGCAAATTAGTCAATCATATGAAATGCTTTCTTTCCTACTTGAAATAACTCGACTCCGTAATCAGTGACAAATAGTATTTCATTTCCATGTGTCCAAACAAATCCCAATATAGTTGCGTTCTTTCCTTTACATGGTTGCGAATATTCAATATTATCTAATCCTGCGACGGGAGAATAATTAACAAATTCTACCGATGCATTGGAACGTTGTATAGCTAATATATTCATGTCGGGAGAAAACTTGATAGAAATCACAGGTCCTTTATCTTCCATTCGAAAGTTTAAGTTTTGGTTCGGTCCTTTGACCAATACGCTCGCAACTCCTCCCGATCGAACAGCAAATACCTAAACGTAGTATATTTTGTTTTAACGTCTTTGTAATACGGTAATAATTGATACTCTTATCTTTGTTTACTTACTTGTTGTTTTGAATCATCGAAAAATACATTTGTAAGACAACTGACCGATTCAAATTTAATTGGATCAGAAGACAGCTCCAAGTAATGATCGCTGTTTGTATCTTGCTCCTCAGTTGCCATGTCACACTGTTTATCGAAAATTTTATATATATATTCCTTCTGTTGAATTCTGTAAAAGTTGCATGTTTATATGCTGTATATTTGATTTGAAAGTGAACCAAATAAAATTTTCAATATTTATAATACCTCTGTTAGTAGACAATTGCGTTTTATTTCCAGATCTTCATCAATGTATTATTTCGGAAATATTTTCTAGTTAAGGAATAAACATTTTCTAACGTTAAATCACACTTCAGTAAATATAACAAAATATTGAATGTCCCGAAAATATAAGATTGATTTAGATAAAACACCCTTTTTCTTAATCGTACACAGAAAAGGTTTTAACCGTCCGATCATAAAGCAGCAACATGTAAAATATTGATAACAATCATTTCTACCATAAAAACACAACTTGCAATTTACAGCCGATGACACCAAATGGTACCAATCGTGACTGTGACGTGACAGTCGTGACTGGTCGTGACTGTCGTGAGTCGTGACACTCAGTGACACTGATCGACTGATCACTGATCAACACTGATTACTGATACCATTATCAGTGGCACTGTCAGGCACTGTCCTCTGCTTTCCTCGTGGTAGCCAAGATGACGTCCAAGATGGCGGACGTTCCCGCGTCTAACATTTAAATGTTAATATTGGTCCTTATACTGCTTTTAAGATATAATAAATATAAGGATAGACCATGATGTAAGAGTACTCAGTTTAACTAATCAGTTTAACTAACATTGTGAATACAAATAATTGGTTAAATTAAACGCAATGACAACTGGCATATTTCGGTTATAACTCGATATTCAAACTTATTATTGTATTTTGCTGAAATCGTTCTTTTATTGCGTTTTTACACATTTCAATATGGTACAAATGCATAAAAGCCATAATTTAATAGTAAAAATAGTCGAGAACGTTATTCAACATATATGAAGAAATAAAAGCTTCCTTCAATCACTGCGTCACCTTTGGAATTTCACAAACGAACAGAATAATTATTCTTATTTTAACATTATTTTACCTAAATAGAAGTAACTTTTTTTCACAGTGAGTGAAATATATATTTTCATTTTTATTAGGCACGTTTATATATAGTTCCTTAGAAGATACGAGACGGAATCAAGTCGAATTCATTTAAAATAAAATTCATTAACTTTTATAGAACAAAAAACAAGAATTTCGTTTGATTTTTACATAGTTGAATACTTTTTACATATTTTAAATATTACTATAATAATACTAAAGGGAAAGCATAACATCGGAATATATGTTATCATCTTCTCGGCTATTTTCTATCGATAGAAGAACCTCTAATAATCTTCGAAAGCATTGCATGGCAGGTATGTATATCGGCGCTAACACAGCCAGAGTCGCCAGACTTGTGTCCCCACTCTACCTCCCCCTTCTACGACGTTATTCCCCACGCATCTGCGACGCGTCCGGTACTGGCAGAGAGAGAGGGTAACTTTTACCCCTGAATCCGTGCTCCCTCCTCTCTCATCTGGCGACTCTGAACACAGCAAGATCGCGACCGAAACGAGGAATAATCGGTCGGCAAGCATCGACTGCCGCAAAGCCTCTTTATTTCGCTACGAATAAATGTTTACAAAAAAGGTGAGCTAAAATAGGTAGGTATATCGAACTAAAACGAAAATTCTCGTAGAATTTCACTTTTTCTATATTATATCTTTTAACTTATCGGAACTATATTCATATACAGAAGATAAAGTTCTATTTTATTTAAATTTCGCAAATTTCATCTACAAAAATATATATAAATTTTCTAGATTCTTTTTAAAGATCCGCAGTTCGTTACTAATGCACCAATGAGATTTCTTTATCAATAATGAAATGGGGAAACGTTGGTAAATAATACGGATCAATGTCGTTCGATCGTCTAGTTGACATTCTAGCCACTTAGCTGTCAAGTCAAATCCATGTGGAACCTGGAACCTCATGAAAACGATATGACAATGATTAACGAAAGTGCGATGCAAGGGACAATATTCGTAATCCTTTCTACCAGTGCGTAGCTAGGGCTAATATCACATTTTTCAGACGCAAAACGTATTGCATACCGAATTGTCAACGATGGCTAAACTGAAAGTATATTAGTTAGAGAGTTTCGGCAGCGTATCGAAGTAATAATTGCAATTTATGAAATTCTGATAAAAAAAGTAATGCTCTCACGAAAGTATTTCGAGATAGCAACCACTGATCTCAAAGCGTATTCAGGCTTTGAGTATTTGGAGAACACGTATCAGCTTTCCCGAAGAAAAGATAAATGGTAGATCGATGAAATGGAAAGTATGATCACTGATCAGTAAGGTTCCATACATATGTGTCTTGGTAATGAGTTGATGAATACGCAAATTATAAGATTGGTATAATGCAAATAAGAGAAACACGGAGTCTCCTACACGCTGCTTCAAGTATTCTATTGAACAGACTTCTCGACACCGTTTTCGCGTCAATGGAACACAAATGGATAAAATAGGCAGTACAAAATGTTTCGAGTTAGCTACAATCACGTAGAATCTTATACGCAGTCCGTAGTTGATGATCAAGGTAGCGAGACTCGAGAAACCTTTTCAACAACGATGACCTAGCCCATTTTCGATGATCCAGCGTTGGTCTTCGGTTTCACGAATCGCTACATTTTGCCTATCGTACAGTGCAATCGAGAATGTGACGAGGGGCCTATATAATCGGTTACCGCGAGAAAAATACCATAGTTTGCTTCGGGATGGGAACGCGTTCCTCGAAGCGATTCGAACACGCTAGGTAGGAATGTATATGAAAATAGAGTTTCTCGCAATGGGGTGCATTACGATGAACGCGTGTCGCGTCAGGTGTCACCGGATGATCTCACGGCGGAAGAATGTTGCACAGTAAACGGTGTTTCTACTCTAAGATCCGTTCGATCGAGAATTCCAGTGTCGCGGTGATGACCGCGGAGACACGGTAACTCGGCGTCCGCCGAGTTTGTTTTGAGCAATTACTTCCTCGACAGAGACAAACGCAGCTTCACTTTGGAAAAGACGACGACCGCTAATCGGGAGTAGAACGATCCTCGGTTGCAAACCGTTGGAAACGTCAACACGCGTACAGAGATCGTTAGAGTGGTCGGTTGCGCGGTATTAGAGCGTCATCGCGTGTCTGCAACACGTTCTCTATCAGTCGTGCGCAGCGATCGCGGCGATTCTCATTCGACTCGGCTGGAAAAAGTATAGTCGGTGCGAGCCGTTGCAGAATTGCGCGATGGCTTTCTACGGGGATATGGTTTCTATCGATACTCTCGTCACGTCCTCGACGAGCCGAGGCGGAGAGCGAGCGGGACAGAGAGAAACGAAAAGAGAGAAAGGAAGTGGTGAGAGGAAGGACGACGAGTCTCGCGATGGCTCTCGTCGGTGTCTGTTTAATTAAGCGGAGACCACCGAGTGCATGTCGCTCATCTTCTTAGTCAATTCTTGCAGAAAGTCCCTGTAGATCAGCGAGTCGATATTCGAGGATAGTACGTAGAGGATCCACCAGTCGCCCAGCTCGATCTTGTTGCTGATGCTGTGGCAGGTCTCGATGGACAGGAGCCGCGAGGACAGGTGAAGCAGCCGGGGTCTGACGACCGGGGCAAAGATGATTGCAGCTCTGTACACCATCAGACCCAGCAGCAGTATGGAGAGGATCGTGAACCAGAACCAGATGAAGATGTAGGTCTTCTCGTTGACGATGTTCAGAGGCAACACGCAGAGGGAGTCGTGCTGCTGTATCGTTCCCGAGGCACCGTATTTGTAGAAGAGGCACTTAGTTACCCGTGGGAACACGTAGACCATAGGGTCCACGCGTTGTTCCTGAGGCTCGTCGGAGAACTGCAACACGCGTAGTCCGTAGCTGAGGAACTCGCCGTCGAAGAACCGATTCATCAGGTACATTTGAAGGAAAATGTTCACCAAGCAGAGGGCCTCGCAGGCGAAGTATCGGTACGCGTACATGTTGTGACTCTGGAAGAAGAAGCAGTGGGTGAATTGACACGAATTGGTCTTAATGAAGGCAAATTGAATCTAACCCGGTCGTCTCATTCTACATCCCCGGCTAGTTTCCCCCGTTTCTTCTGCTCGATCTTTATCGTATGCCAGTGCACCCATATTTGGTTGCCATTACTGCTCGTATCAGCTACTCGGAGAATGTTGAGAAATTGTAACAGTTGCGCTAATTATCTCGCGGCAGAACAAATTCGTAAACGATACGAGTGAATTCGCAAACATTCGTGTTTTGAATAGAACAACTCAAACCAGATGTACCTAAAATCCCAGATGCGGTCGAGCTTCGGCTGGTCTTGCTTCCAATACTTCTATCAGAAATAGATAACTGATTGTATTAGAAGCACAAGATCTAAGAAACAGCACGGAGCCGAGAGTTTTTCTTAGATCAAGACTTCACTGTATCACTAAATTGTTTTACCACAAGATTTAAAAATTGACATCATCATATTCAATCAAAAATTGACATCATATTTATGTCTAACTCCTATAACCCGGCATTCACTTTCAATACAATAATACGTCTAGCTTTGACATAATTGGAACAATCTGGCAACGTTTTTTTATACATATCCGTCTACTCGTACATAGCCGTTATTCACGGAATCCTCGACTGTCAATGGTGCAAAAATACTGCAATAATATGCTGTAATTGGAACACCCATACTAAATGCACGTAACTCATTTGCCTAACAGAGTATAGGAATTCAAGAATTCCATGTACTTATTACATACACGAGACAGCAACGATAATCATATATTTTTTTGTCACTTCAACTGCGATATAATTGTACTATAAGTTACCCATGACTCTAGTCATTATCGTGACATAGTTACGTAATTTTGTGGTTTGTACACCTCTGAAAATTCAAGCAAAAAAAGATTACTTACACAAACGAATTACCCTACAAAACTGTAAGGAGGATACAACCGTCTCTAGTACAGGCCGGAACATGTGATGTGGCAACACCGCATACAGACAGAACATCAGTCCGATCAGCTGGTCCGATCAAGCTACTGCATACGCGCAGTAGCATGTAGACAATGTAGAGACTGCTGTGATATAACGCGAACGAATTCAAGTTACTTCAAATCGGACTGAGAGACAGCGTTGCCAAAACCATTCTCCGGCCTGTACTAGAGACTAGCAATACAATTGACATTTGTAAGACCATGTTTCTCTTACCTTTATGTGAGTCATTAGATAATCCATCAACGCGGACTTCTTCTTCCGAATGTTCTCATCTCGATCGAGGCCGTGATTCATACCCATGACCAACGCGTTGATCAAACCGCCCTCCCACATGTTCCACAACCACTGTGGTACGTAGCACATTACCGCCTGTTCAAATAGACACGTTCCAATCAGTACAATCATTGAAACTCTACATACGTATACGTATAGGTAAAAAGTATACGCAAACATTCCAGAAAAAGTCTCGGATCTCTGTGTCATGCAAACTCGAATGAATTGTCCATCGCTAAACCTACCAAGGGAGGTTCTAACGAACCTGTAGACCAGGGGTCGGCAACCTATGACCCATTTGATAATTTCAAGTGACCCACTTTAGTTCCGAAAAAATAAAGTATAATATATAAAAATAAATTATAAAACATATAAACATGAAACAAACATTTTGAAAAAACAGAAGATGATCATCTTCTCATGATATCAACATGTTGGGCATCACTTCCTACGAAGTTTTCATCTTTGAAAAAAATTGGCTTTGCCATTTTGTCCAGATTCGGTTCAACTTATAAATGTGAGCAAATATTTTCACAAATGAAATTTATATTAAGCAAGAACAGGAACAGCAGGTTAACTACCGATAATTCAGATGCTTGTGTTCGTCTTAAAACGACTAACAATAGACCAGACTTGACTAAATTGACGTCACAAGTTCAACATCAGGGGAGCCATTGAAATCGAAGAGAACGTTTATACATAAAGTTCATTCAACTATGTTTGTAATTATTTTCTTAATAAAATATTTATGTTATTTACTAAAAGACTGTTTTAATACGAAAATATCTCTGACCCAAACGCCTCAAAAAAGGTTGCCGACCCCTGCTGTAGACTATAATAGTACAGTAGAACTTCAATTACATTGTTTCAGTGGTGAACTTAATCCTTATTGAAGTGTGCAGTAAATCCTGTAATTCCACTAATTCTTTGTGGAAAGAGTATTCAGACGAAAGAGAATTCGAACATCAGTCGCCCGGATAATCGAGGTTCTACTGTATTTCTTAATGAAAACACTTCACAACATTTGCATTCTGAAATCGGACATGTCACATGCAACGACATAATAGATCTCAATGAAATGATAAGACGGTGAAATCGTGCGAGTGAAATCATTGTCGGCGTAGTGATAACCCGAATTAATGTCCACGCGTAATAATTGAAAATTACAATTATTTCATTCGAACCCTGAAGATAATTGTTTATCTCAAGCCCAGAAGTTATAGACAATAAAATCGGACTATTCGGACGAAAATGACAAGAATCAAGGGCCGCGGCGCGGCGTATTAGAATAACTTCATAGATGAAGGACTGTATCGTGTGCGCTGGTCTTACGAGATGGTACAATCGCTCCTTGAACCAGCCTCGGATATTCAATATGAAAGGTGAGAATGGGTAGCCGGTGAAACAAAACCTAAACCAAAAGCGCAGCTGTCCCAGGTTTATCTGTCGCGCGTGCAAGATTACCGATAAGCCAGCCCTTACCTGGAAGAACAGCACAAAGCACACCCACTGGTAGTAAGTGTAGTATTTCCTCGCGTCGACATCGCCGAAATCGTTCGCCACTCCTGGATGCGCGACTTCCAGGCCAACCTACGACAAATCCGCTTAATAATTAATCATGAAACGATGCAGCTGCACTCGATCAACCTCGTGAAAAGTAAAGGGGAGAATTTCTCGAGATCACTATCTTGGGGACGTACAGTGTACCACGAAAGTATTTGAACTCACTTTGGAACAGTATAACTTTTTTATAATTGCGCCAAACGACCTGACGTTTTGTAGGCAATTCGAAGCATTGGTTTATTAAATGATCTGCAAAAAAGATTTTCCAAAAATTACAATTTACGAGGTTGCATGCAAAAATAGAAAAAAAAGTATTTCTTTTAACTTTTTTATTTGGGACCTTAATGGAAATTTAAAATGTATGTTTTGTTGATCCATGTTAGTTATGCACATGCTGAAAATTTCATCAAAATCGATTGACATAACCAAGGGCTACAAGTGGTTAAATGTGGTGAAAATCATAGTTTTTCGCGAATTTTCTTACATCTTTCGATGCGTGTCGTTTTCTTCTGCGTCAATCGATTTCGATGACATTTTCAGCATGTGTATAACTAACATATGTACATCTACGAAACGTATATTTTAAATTTTCATTACGGGCTCTAATAAAGAAGTAATAAATGGTTTTACTTTCTCATGTACTTCTGAACTATTGCAATTTTTTCAAAAATCTTTTCCGCTTGTCATTTGGTAAATCAATTCTTCTAATTGCTCAAAAAGTCAGGTTATACTGTTTTAAAGTGCGTTCAAATACTTTCGTGGTTCACTGTATACTGGAGTCAAAAAATACATATATTCAACAAAATCCCATGAAAACACCTTTATAATTTCCATAATTGTCAAATAAAATATCTGAAATTGGTTATTTGACTCCTCGTGGTAGGTTTAGTGGTAACACTAACCTTACCGGCTACAAAATGTGTCGGATACACATTGTTTTATAAAAATGACATGACTGAACTTATTTATGACTTTTCTTCTAATTTTTATAATAATTTCTGGTGCCAAGCAGCGTTATAATTTCAATAATTAAAAAATAAAAAATGTGGAACTAGTTATTTGACCCATCGTGGTATATTATAATATACGTTAATGTAATATAATGCAATTTTTGATACTAGAGTATTCCTAAATAATGACTTCTACTATTACAGGTTTACAATTAAGAAATGCAAAGGGATGAAAACGAATTGTACCACTTACAATTTATGTTAGTGCATAGTAACAATGTGCAATATGCGAATAGTCATCTCTTGTATTGTCTATCTGTCTATCTCATAGTGAATTAATTGTTTCGTTGTGCTAAGAAGGTTTCTTCGTCATTTTTTTCCAACAAATCCGGCGCTAATTGAGTTCTTCAAAATCAAACCGATTAAATCTCGCAGACGAACGTGTTGAGCGCTGCACGATGTTGTCACGTATGCTGATGCGAAAATAAACGAGCGTGAATCCGTATTTGCAAGGAAACACGTAATTAGAGTGCAAATTTTTTGATGATGACATACACGATGTTTCGAAAATTAACGTAACAATTTTTTAAGTGTTTGTATACAGATTTCGAAATTATTCGGAATCAAATGAACTTTTTAACCTTGTATATCTCTTATTTTTATAAATCTACAGTATTTCTATAATTTTCTAATAAAGATTAACATTTTGTCAGTATTTGTACAGTAGCTGCAATTAACCTCGAGGAAAGACTATTTCATTGCTACTTATCTGAACCTTGTATCGGTGACCTTAGGTCATTTTGTAAGTAGTATCATGATCGAGATTAATTTTGTTGGGAAAAAACTGTCGCTTCGTTATTCTTCTTATTTTTCTTTCTAATAACTAGAATTTTTATATAGATGTTACATAAATACCTTTGAACAGAGCTAACAATTAAAATGCTATGCAAATGGTCCGTGTATACTATATAATGTCTATATTAAACTAAATCTATATTAAAATGCATAAATTATTCCGAAATATATATGAATTTATATACAAAATTATAAAAAGCGATGTTCTTTACACTAAGTTACTCTTAACTCGCCTCTCAGACAAAAAGCAATCTTTAATAATATAAGATGAGAAATAATATATCTCATGAAAAGATCGGATATTAAAATTATAGTTAAATTAACATTCTTAATCTCGATTTTGAAATAGCAACATCATGAATAGACAGCAGATATTTATGCAAAATACAAAATTGCCTCCATCAATTGTAACAAACAGGAAAACCAGTTAAAAATTTGTTTTTTGGCCGAATTCAAAATAATATATTAATGCGTAAAGTTCGTTTAATTTTTCCGCATAACTGCGTAAAATTTGAACTGATGAAAGATCGTATCAAGGATGTCCGGTAAGTAAGCAAGGGGATTCTTCGATAAAAAGAGAGTACACATCGACATTTCCTAACCCATTGCACTTCGTCGTCGCCGATAATGAAACATTTGAAATATATGAACTTCAAGTTATTACAAAACATAAAATCTTCATTTTGTTGAAGATTTATAAACTTGAACTTGTTTTATATAATGTAGCTAAGGAATAAATATTTTGTTTTATTGCAGCAATCGTATTTTTTTAATTATACATATATGTATATATATGTATAGTGCTGGAGTTGTCGGTGTACTAGTATATGAGTCACTAGGCTGGAGTGCAAAGGGCTGAAAAATGTTCGAGATTCCGGCGAGTATTACACACGCCCAGCTCTTTACGAAAAATGCATTATCGCGAACGTGACACACGTGTGCGATGTTGTCGGTAAGCCGCGTTAACAAACGAAACAAAGCCTCTGCAAAGGCTCTCGATTCGTTGAACTTGATGAGCACGGAAGCTAGATATAATCAGCTTAGAACACTCGCGGCGTCACGGTCAACAGGTGGCTCGAAAAGCGATGATCGAGTCGCGCGCGGGACTAAATTTGAAATTACAGTCGATTACCCACCTGTCGATTGAACGCGTCTGGCATGGTGAACGTAGACGTGATCCAGCAAAAAGTGTTGATAGGGTGCGTGGGTAAACCCTGAACGATACAGGAGATCGGATTACCGACGTATTGGGTGGCGGTGATCACCATCGAACACGTGAAAAGTAGCACCGTGGTGAAATGGTTGTGCAACCGAAACACCATCGAGTCGGTCGTGATCTCCTGCCATTTCAGGTAATGTGCGAGACCCCCTAGTAGCTTGTACATGATTGTTCAGCGGTTGTGACCGGTTTCCCGGTTTCCAATTCGATGTTCGAGAAATCTGTCGTTCGTTTCCCCTTTTCGATCACGCGCGACGATCACCGGGCTTCAAGGTTTATATCACGGGACCAACAAACGAAGGGGAGAACGTTACAAACAACAACAAACTTCCGCGGGTTCTCTCATCTACCGCGGGCCCGCCAACGAAAACGCGGTAAAATGAAACGAAACGAAACGAATCCAAACGAAACGGACACACGGACCGTACGGCTGTGTCCACGCGGCGTTGCCTCCCTCTTTTCCTTTTCTCCAGTTTCTCCTTCTCCTTCGGCCTTTCGTCCTTCTTCCTTCTTTCTTCTGCCCTACTACCGCTCCTCCTTCTCTTCCTCCTCCTCCTCCTTCTGCTTCTCCTACCGGGTCACAGTTACATACACCGGGGCCTCTCGTTCTCTTCCTCGAATGGTGTTCGCTCGGTCTCTCTCGCTCGACAAGCGCTCTGCAGATCGGTCACCGAACCACGTTCTCGACGAGATCTTTCTAGTTTAGTCTGTTGCGACCGAGGAATTGAACGCAGCCGACAGTTGTCGTTGACAAAACACGCGTACCACGAGATCTTTCCTCTCTCTCTCTCTCTTCTATTCCTTCCCCCTCCCTTTCTCTCTCTCTCTCTATCACGCACGCATACGCACACGCCACACACGCTCTCTCTTTCTCTCTCCCTCTCGACGATCGATCGTATACAGTGTATACAGTATACAATATACGCGCGGAACACGTTCGGACGCCGTAAACAAATGCCGGCCCACCTGGCGGTGCTACAGCGTGTCCTTTTTTTCCATGTGATCCTACTCGCGCGCGCGTACGCTACATGCGATCCTCCCTGTTTCCCTCTCGATCTTTCAAATCGCCAACAAACGTGTCCATCACGGCACTCACTGTCAATCCTTGATGATGATCGCAGGCAGTCGGGTCGAAAAGGATCGTCGTTTTCGTCGCCGAGAAATGAAATTGTGTAACAACCAAACTCGCTACTCCTCTCTTTCTCTTTTTCTTCCTCCTCCTCCTCTTCTTCTTCTTCTTCTTCTTCTTCCTCCCTTCTGTCTCCCTACTCAGACCGTTTCAACCCTGTGTTCCGGTCGACCGCGGCACTCGTTCCTCTCGGTTAGGTGTTTCCGGATCGTATCGCGCGCAGGCAGGATCGCAGGGAACGAACGATTTACGAATCCGGTGTCGGCAATATACACCTATGTGGTACGTGCGTAGCAGTCTCTTCAACGTCGACTGACGAGAAGTCAGTGGCTTGTTGTTCAGTCGGGGGGCGAGAGGGAAACTCTTTCGATGTGCTAGGGGGACTGCTGTGGAGTAGAAACGAGTAGGAGAGGGCCCTGGGAGGTGGGGATCTGAAACGGTGGGGGTCCGACGGCTGCTTCAAACTCCCCCCTAAACTTGAGCCCGCATTGTACACTCTATACTCTATACCCTGCTTCCATAGTCCATGCTCAGGACGCAGACCGATCCGCTCCAGCTACCGTGCAATGTGGCACTATGGCTCGCTCTCCCTCTAACTAGCGTTTTTCAACGATTTCTTTCAGGGAAAATCGAAACTCCCGACAATCTGCGGTCGCTGTGCTGTTTTCTTATTTACACAGGATTTTGGACTCGAAGTTTCTTTTTTTTACGGGCTCTATTCACTTGATAATATTGAGAATTTTTAAGAACAACGCAGTTCTGGTACTCTCCAATGAAATTGTATACTAGAAAAATACTAGAAAAATACTAGATTTGGAGTTAGGTATGTATAAATTGATTCATATTGAACATTCACTGTTATTTCTTTCACGGAAAATCGAAACTCACGACTATCTCCGGTCGCCATGTTGTTTTCTTATTTACACAGGATTTTGGACTCGAAGCTACTGTTCTTTTTTACGGGCTCTATTCACTTGATAATATTGAGAATTTTTAAGAACAACGCAGTTCTGGTACTCTCCAATGAAATTGTATACTAGAAAAATACTAGATTTGGAGTTAGGTATGTATAAATTGATTCATATTGAACATTCACTGTTATCTCTTTCACGGAAAATCGAAACTCCTGACAATCTGCGGTCGCTATGTTGTTTCCTTATTTTGACAGGATTTTCGATTCGAAGTTTCTTTTTTTTACGGGCTCTATTTACTTGATAATGTTGAGAATTTTTAAGCTAGAACAATGCGATTCTAGTTCCGTCCTCGATACACAAATTCAATTGAATAATACTAGATTTAAAGTTAGGTATAAATTAATTCATATTGAACATTTACTGTAGCCTCGCGAATAAAGGATATGTACTTGTAAACATATCGGCAGAAGATATTCAAAGTGTTTCTCCAATTTCAAAGTGACCTTTTGAAGGTCATTATATATTTTACACGAATTAAATTGCTTATAAAAAAATACATCGCATTCATTTCTAAAAAAAAAAACAATGCAGATTAAAAAAGGAATAACGGACACCATTACATTGCTTGCGTAAATGACGCGAACACACCTTGTATATATTTCTTGGAAACTGTGAAAGATTTAAAATCCTTGTCACATGCCACACGAAACATAATACGAACATAATACATAATGGGTTTTGTATTTGAAAAAAGATATTATTAAACGTGCATTTTCATTTTTATTCGTGAACAAACTATGCAGTTGGGTATACTCGAAATGCTTGAACGTCGCTGACATGGCGTGCACTTGCTTCTTCCCTTCCTTCTTGTTATCTTCTCTATCTGCCCCACCCTGCGTCGTCGGTAACATCGTAATGAAAGTAAATCGCTTTAATTCGATCGTTATATTCAATTGGACCCCGCAGTCACCTCGAGAATAATGCGTAGGGCCTCGGCGTTCCTCATACCACCGTGCAAAATGCAACAATTGCTCGAATTTCTATCACTGTAGCCTAGCTAAAAGATCTAGCGCGTAAGGGGACAGTCTCATTTAGACGGGTCAACGTCGAATTTTTTAAATTGTGCACTTGTGTTAAATGTATTACTATAAATATTATTATTGCTTTATTTCAGCCTTGCAGCTAAGAAATTTGACTTGGTTTATAATATCCTATCTTTATTATCAACTTAACCTTGGCAATGTTCATGATAAATTATTTATTTTGGTAAGAGCGAGAACAATAAACATACTAATTAGAGTAATCACCTTGACTTTTTAGTTTCAGTCCACCCTGGGATTTCGAATCATCTACGCTGGATAAGGAGATAAACACACACTTACAGATTAGCTAAATCAATTAAATTCTGCAGCGTTTACACGAGACTACCCCCTTAAAAAATACTGTCCAGATACAGTGCAGTCTAATGAAGAATTTGGAGGACTGCAGCCTCCACAAGGTTAATCGATACCAACAATTTCGTGGTAGGTATTCCCTCCTCCTGTTGTCTCGCGCAAACCTTTATTCCATTTTACGAAGGGTGACGGATGCCACTGTGTGCGTGACCAGATGCACGTTGCACGAAGCACAATGTGTACAGGGTTCTGAAAGGACCGCGTCTCGCCTCTAACCGGAAATACCAGAAGCTCTCTCGTCCCGCAGCGATCCGTTTAGGATATTCGAATATTTCGAGCCCGCAACCATGGCAATCTGTTCGTCATTGAACTTAGGGGGTGGTATTCTGATTTTCGGTGAGCTAAAACGTGTTGGAGGCGTGAAGACGTTGCGCATCGCGAATAATATCGGTTCATATAACGGAGATTACAGCGCGGATCGAAATAAGCAATCGGAACGGCTCCTTGGAGAACATCGTTGGTGAATATTTATACGAATAGCGTTATCGATTGCCATTGATACAGCGGCATAGAACATTAGACGTTTCTATATCAGCTTTCTTCAGATTAAAGCCGCTCGACTTTCGTTCGTGGAATATTATTTTAACAGACGGCGTGCACGGCGCGGCGGTGGGTTCGTCGCCGGTTGTTAAATGGCATGTAACCGGAACTTACTCGCCGTGTCTCGCCTCCGGGGGACTTTCCTCCGCGATGTCTTAAACATATGTGTGACATGTGTCACCGTCGATTTTACGCGCCTAAATATTTGTACGCGAGCCGCCGTTTCTGCTTTTATTTTTAAGCCGATGCCGCGCCGTTGCCGATCTCATGCGTTTCTTCTGCATATACAGTAGGACCTCGATTAACCGGTTTGATCGAGAGACAAACAGATAATCGAGACCCAAGGGACATCATTAAAATGTACCTTGTATTCCAAAATAAATTTTTTATCTTTGAAAATTTATTTCCCTGAATAATATTCATCGAATTAAGTAAATAGATGAGTATAAATCGAATGAGGAAATGGAATTCTCCAGATCCTTCAGTTGATAGCATAATTGAGCCCAGTAGTTCGTACAACCGTGTAATCACCACATATTTGAAATTGTTGAAATATACTTTCCCAACTTGGAGTTTTCACATTCTTCTAATGCTCGTTACGTGAGTCACAATAAAAATTTTACTTGTTCAAACCGGTTGATCAGGAACGATTACATGATATGAAATATAAACGATACTCGCCGGGAGAAAAAGGGAATGTTTCATAATAATAGGTATTTCAAAGTACTTACTACTCAAGTCGAAAAATTCAAAATTAAAATGTTTACTTTTCTCGAACCCGTTCCTAACACTAAAATTATCTATATTTGTACATTTGTACGTTCCTGCGTTCCTGCGTTCCTGCGTTCCTGGGTTACTGCGTTCCTACGTTCCTACGTTCCTACGTTTCTACATTTCTACACCTTCCTACATTCCTACATTTCTACATTCTTACATCTCTACATTTCTACATTTCTACATTTTGACATTCCTACATTTCTACATTTTGACATTCCTACATTCCTACATTTCTACATTCCTACATTCTTACATCTCTACATTCCTACACATTCCTACATCTCTACATTTTTGTATTTTATATACATAAAAATATAGTATCACACCACGGAGAATTTTATACATTAGGATTCTCATCCTAACAGAAGTCACAAGTGATTATTATTATTTATTTATGTATTTAGCTACGTTTGAGCGATTGCATGAATGATAATACAATAAGCGATCGTTATCTACCAACAGTTTACATAATCTAATACAGTTTATATAAGTTACTTTCTAAGAGCACAATGAGTCAAATAGTTCAATACTTTTAAAAAAAACTGTAGCACACATTTCAAATATTCGTAAACTCGTTTAGATTGATTTTTAAATTCTCTTTCATAGTGTGTCGATCTCTTTCTCTTGCCAATCAGAGCATTGTAGGAGTATATGTTCCATATTAGCGTTGTGCCACGATATTTACCAATTTTCGCAATCCGAAATTTATGGGTGAAGGTGTGACCACGATGCGACAGGCGGATCAGGTTCGAATACTTAGTGCAATTTGTTTTCTCCTGTTAAGTGGTGGGCAGTTTGTCCTCCATGGGCCTTGGTCCTCGTATTACGTAATTTTTGTCTGGACACCTTTCATCCATCCAGTATTTTAAAATTCGACAATAATTTTTATAATGAATAATTTGGCATTTCCTTTGAAAATGTTACAAATGTCTAATGGATTTAAAATATTCAATAATTTATAATATATTCAAATTATTATAAACAGAATTACATTAAAGTACTTTTCTATAGTTATCATTTTATTATATTTGTTCACGTTTACATTTTCAATCTTGTCAAATTGACGTAAATACTTCGAGAACCAATCTTAATAAATATTACATTCTAAATTCAAATATGTAAATAGATTTCTAATTTCTAGACATTCACGCGAAATAAGAATGTTAAATCCAGTGGATTCAAACTTCCCGCTCGCCTATACAATCAATTTAAAGGGACAGTTAAACGAGCGACGTCAAAGGTGCCGCCCGGAGTGTATCGCCTCTTGTTGTATCCCTACACTTTTTTTTCAATACATACGGCTGGTAGTGGTACTCAACCTCTGTTACACTGAAACTCACAGAGTTGACTATCATTGCCAATGTCGTCCATACTACCGAACATAATATTTTATTTACATAATAAAACCAAAGCATGATTTGTAAAACATTTTTCAAGTGGAAAATCTACATTCTACGTAAACATTGATTTTTATATGAAAAATAAAAAAAAACATGGAGCTTTTTAACATTTAATAGCATTGGCTTTTTGCCTATAGCTGTGTGTAGTTCTATAAATAATATCTGTGATCCTGTTCACGTTTCTTTTTTTTTATGTAACCTCGACATAGTCAGTTATTGGTATCCTAAACCGTGTCTCTCAGCTTCTCCACTTAAAAGGCCGTCTGGCAATTAACGCACTAGTGACATTTTCTTCCTTTAGCAGCAATTCAATCATTCTTGGTTCACTTACATTATTTATTACTCTGAAATATTCAATAAAATTATAGAAACCTGTACTGATCAGCAGTGAATACCTAAAAAAAAACGATTTCCATATGAAACTTTTTAATTAGAACGATTTTCAATTTTTAATTAATTTTTAATTCCAATTATTAACAAAATTGGCAATATATTTCTATATTAAACTTTTTAAGTAGAACGATTTTTAATTTGCAATTAATTTTTAATTCGAATTATTAACATCATTGGCTATATATTTCTATATTAAACTTTTTAATTAGATGATATGTATTGACAATTCCGTTGATGTCAATCTCGGCTAATAAGGAGCGCATTGATATTTCTTTCAGTAAAAATTAAAAGAGGAAGAAGAGCAATTTGCTATTGGTGAAAGTTTAACAATAATCGGCTTCAGATTGCTAATCGCTGGTTCTAAGAAGCTCATTCAATGGTAGGCATTCGAAGAAATATTGGAACGTTGTAATAAAACATTTCCAAGAGTGTACTGTAATTCTACCACAATTGTTCGTAAACCGAGTCGAGGCTGAAAATGAGAGAATGGAGCTGCGAGAACAGCATCCCCTAGTGATTTCAAGGTTCTCGCTCTCTCAGAACAGCTTTCTCTCGTATCCTTGACTTTTTAACTCCACGTCAAAGAGTAGGGATACAACAAGAGGCGACATTTCCAATTACAATGAAAACAACTTTTTAGAAAGAGACAACCCATACACAAAATTTAAAGCTCCATTCGGTAAAGATCGGTAAAAATGCTCGTATATATTTTATAATATTCTGTGTCGTAGTATATTTAAATTACTACAAGCGAAACTACATTATATATATATACACTGAGTGTAAAAAGTGTTCGTACACCCTTCAAAACAGAATAACTTTTTCATAATTGTACCAAACGACCTGATGTTCTGTAAGCAATTAGAAGCATTGGTTTATTACATGATCTGCAAACGAGATTTTCCAGAAATTACAATTTACGAGGTTGCATGCAAAAATAAAAAGAAAAGCATTTCTTTAAACTTTTTTATTTGGGCCCTTAAAAATTTTAAATGTATGTTTTGTACATGCTAAAAATTTCATCGAAATCGATTAACATACACACGAGCTACAAGCGGTTAAAAATGGTGAAAATCGTAGTTTTACACGACTTTTGATCAGTTTCTACTTAAAATCTACAAAATCGTAAATCGTACATCTTTCGTTGCGTGTCTGTTTTTCCTGCGACACCCGATTTCGATGAAATTTTCAGTATGTATATAACTAAATTATTATTATTAGAGAGAGAGTATGTATAGTACGAAATTACATCTCCCCATCTGCCTCCAGTGCCGAGTTATAAGCCTGTAAAAAACGGCAGAGTCGTTTCGTGTAAAAGGAGGTAGTGCGAGATCTTCTGGTGCACTACCGTGCCCCGAGATAGGTAACAATATTGTTCTTGAATTTGTTGGTAGGCCGTCACTGAAAAGGTTGCTTTGTTTCTGATTTGCCGATGACTTTTTCTGGCCGATTGTGTTTCCAGTTTCCACGCGACACGCGCGGACGCCGCCGCAGCTTGGTCTCATTTCCAGTGCAACCGGTGGTTGGTCCAAATGTGCAACGTGATGTAACCCAAGCTTTTGTGCAGACGCGCCGCAACACGATATCGCCGCGGCCCAGCCGACATCTCGGTTTCTAGAGTAACGACTTCGCTCCTCGTGTCTTGTCGTGCTGCTATGCCGCATGTCGGTCAGAAAAATTGGGAAGCATACGTGCCACCAGGGCCTCGTTTCATTTCAGCCAGGGCTCCGTTTCTGCTCGTCTGGCATCGCGTCTCTATCTTATCGCGACAAGCAAAAACTGACCTCTCGGCAGACCACCTATTGAATAATATCACCCCGTGTTACCAGAGTAACGCGGTCAAGGTATCAGGTTGCGTCCAGGAATGATACTAGTACACACGAGACTCTTTCGTCGCGTTGTCATTATTATTATTATTCGCGTCAACTCATTCTGATTATCGCATAAATTTTAGGGGTGTGCGAGATCATCCCGGTCGGGACGGAATCTGGACGGATATTCTCGGGAATCCCGAACATTTTCGGGAATCGCGGGAGGCCGACTATAACGTAAATCGACCTTTCAATCACCTTGGAAATGGAGAACAAGCTTAATGAATCGGAATCCTCGTCCAATCTTGGTGCCAGTATTTACTGTCACCTTTTATTTACCACCAAACAGTGATTTGACCTCTGAATGGCCTCTAGCAGTCATTTTAATCTTGGACATAGGTATGTACATATCTGAACATCGAGCTCTTTCAGAATCCGTAGTCAAAAGTAGGGGTTCCCATTTAAAAAATACGTACTGACCTCCAGATAATCTTGAAATAGGATCCGAAGGTCAAATTCAAGGTCATGGACATATGTCCTCCATTAATCCCTGCAACTTTTATTCCAAACATTTTTACAGAATATGCTTATCTGAGAAGTTAACGAACACCCCTGGACGGGTGGTTTTTGGATATCCTGTATACGGGGTGTCCCAAAATTTCTTCAACAGTCGGAAATGGGAGGTTCCTGACGTCACTTGAAGCGACATTTTCCTTTGTCGTAAAGGTTGGGACAGTGTTTTTTTCCACACTAACGTACTGGAAATACCAATGTCATAGTTGTCAACTTTGTTTCTGTTTATAAACAAACTTTTCATGAGCATTAGAAGCAACAAGTCGGGGTCAGTGTAGCTGTGCCAAGAAAAGACTAGAAATATGTCCTGAAGAGTTATTATTATGTTCCTTGTTTAATTATGCTATACACATAGCATACATATAGCATACATATAGCATAATTAAAAAAGGAACAAAATAATACATAACTTTTTAGGACATATTTCTAGTCTTTTCTTGGCACAGCTACACCGACCCCGACTTGTTGCTTCTAATGCTCATGAGAAGTTTGTTTATAAACAGAAACAAAGTTGACAACCATGACATTGGTATTTCCAGTACATTAATGTGGAAAATACACTGTCCCAACCTTTTTACGACAATCCCTTACATTACTCAGGTCGGAAATGGATTAGTTTAAAAGATATGAATCTTGTCCCTAACGCCTATACACCTACTCGTCACACTGTGTGGTCGCGTTATCTATCCTAAAACGTTCTTCCTTCATCCTCCGTAAAAGGGCCTGCAGCTTGGCGAGCGGTTTGTGTCCCACGATGGGATAGAAAATTCTAAAAATACTCATTCACCCGATGAGATTACTTGGAAATGCAGTGGTTTTTTTTATCAAACGTCTGGCCGTTACCTCGTCCTGCCTCCTCAGCTTATCATCATTTACTTCAAGGTATGTACTCGTTATTTTGGCTCCACGGCGGTTTTTACAATTATTGCTGTTTACAGTTTTTATAATTATGATTTAAAGTGAACCGTTTGTTTTAAAACGGGAAATTGAAAATTCTTGTAACTTGAACTACGCTTTTCGTGAAAGAGGTAAAACAGTAGGACTATTCTTTACTGAATTCTAAAAAATTTCCTGTCCCGATCTGTCCCCTTAATTTTAAACATTATTTGTAGACAGCGGATCTTTATACGAAAGTAAAGATTTTTAGAAATTTATCTTCTCTTTTAATTATGTTCAATAGGTTGAAAATGATACTTTGTTTTGTAATAAAAATGTGTAAGTACCAAGAAAGACTAGATTTGTCTAAAGGATGAAAACATTGAATTTTCGTGGTATGCCATCTTTTTGTCGCGGACTGTATAACTGTATTTTTAAATTCGTCTAATGTTTTCCATGTTTCAAATTATACCTACTGATTTTCAACTCCAAATTTATTTCTACGCCATTGTTTATTTTACCAGACTAGCACAGGCTGAATATAGACAATTTTTCCGCGATCGAAAATTCATCGATACTTTTTGGTTCCCCTGTAGCTGTTACCTGACGCGAAAGGTGAACAACGTCCACATACTCTTAGGCGGGAGTGTACATATTCAACAAGCGATAAGAAAGACGGGGCCCCTACGAAAGCTATCGAAATATCCTCGACATTGCTTAGGCCTAACATTTTATTTATTAAGGCCGCGCGATAATGTTGACAATATTTACAGAAACCCGTTCGTCGGGCGAGACTGTTCAAGGATATCTAAACTCTTTATCAGATAGCAGTTATCGTCTAACAGCTGATGCGCTTCCTTTCTACGTCACTAACATCCGAGCTTCCGTTTTCTAACTGTGGTCTAATGCAGGGTCCACACCAGGGTGGCTTTTATTTACTCTTGACGAAAATGTTTTTTCAAAATTTCTTTTACACCCCCCCCCCCCCCCCCCCAAGGATTGTTCCACTTAATAACAAAAAAACTCTGTGCAAAGTTTCAGCTCGATCGGATTACGGGAACACGTGCCCCAAGGTCCTTTTAAACATTAATAAAACCGTTTCTCTCGAATATCTTCGAAATTATTGATCGCGTCGAAACATATGTTACACGAAATCTGTAGATCTCCACATTCGGCGTCTTAGATTATGTTCCGTCACTTTTCCTCGTAAAACAGACGGTTTCCGGGAAAATTGAGGAAAACGTTAATGTTAAATTCATTTTTCTCGAATACCTTCTAAACTATTTATCGCATCGAAAAATGTGTTCAATGAAACCTGTAGACCTTCACATTGCGCGTCTTTTATGTCCTATCACTTTTCCTCGTAAGACTAACGGTTTTCGTTACACTAGTAAATAAACGCTAATGTCTTTGTACGACCGTAATGGTGTTTTAGAATTATTTAAATTGAAATATCTCCTGAACTACTAACTTTCCGACATACATAGGTTAGTACTTTTTGATAACCAATGTCCAGTTGCATCGATTGATATATTAAAAAATACCTCATTCCATTTAAAAAAATGAAGGTGACCTTCATATCTCCAAAAGAAATTGCATGAAAGCAAAAATTTTGTTGGTGTCGTGTGAGCCCCATTTTGCCATTCAACTATGTCCTTCAGACATTTGACGTATCTTCAAAAACAACAAAGATATTCAAGGTGGTCAAGTTAGCTGGGACACCATGTATATTATAGTAAAAATCACACAAAACATAAATAAATTTAATTTTGTTATTTTTATAATACCATACACATCATTCACTTTTGATGGTCGGTAGGTTTAGTGTTAATGTTTATGGGCCTCGAATCTTTGCACAGATCTTTCCCTTTTTCATTAATTGGAACAATCCTGGGGGTGCGGTAAAAGAAATTCGAACGTTGAAAACAAGAACCACCCTAAGTCCACGCTGCTGTTCGCGAACAGCTCGCGAGCAGGTATACCCAGTGTGGACCCTGCATAACAGTGTCTACCGCAGATGAATCGTCCAGAGCGAAAATTGTTCGGAAAGCCTTCAAAATGTTGCATAATGCCAGGCGTTCTGTTGTTCATTGTCTGTAAGCGTTCATTTGAACTCCGTTGCGGCGCTCGACTTAAACGACGCTTCCTGGCATCTTTCATAAATCAAGTGGTCGTGAGCACGTTTCCTCCAGGGTGGTTACGTAAAGTTTGAAATCCGAATGGGTCGGCTCCCGTTTCCAATGCGCAACGTGGCAGGGCGTCCGTAAGCCCAGTTGCGAGCGGCTAAAAGGATTTCTGGGAAAGGTGGATACTCGAAAAACTCTCGGTTTTCACGTCTGGAACGCCTTCGTGGCTGTTTCGTGGCCTCTGTACGGCGCGGCGCGGTGGCTGCGAGCCCGAACCGAGCACCGCGTGCCGCTCTTTGGAATGTACTCGTGAACCCTGTCAAACCGGTTTCCACCATGGGCGCCCGGTTGAGAACCGCTGTAGGTCAATCGTGTCAATTGTGACGAATGTATGTCGACTCTGCCAGCAGCGTCTGGTCCTTCTGGCTCTTCCAATTGAACTGTGTTTCGTCTTAAGAAGATGTCTCTCCTACACCATTGCACAAGAAGATCTCGTGTTTTTCAAGTTGTCTAGTATAAAAAATATATTAAAAAAACCTTGTAAAAACCACGCTTATACAGGGTGTCCCAGCTAACTTGACCACCTTGAATATCTTTGTTGTTTTTAAAGATACGTCAAACGTCTGAAGGACAAAGTTGAATGGTAAAATGGGGCTCATAGGATAGCAAAAAAATTTTTGTTTTTATGCAATTTCTTTTGGAGATATGAAGGTCACCTTCATTTTTTTAAATGGAATGAGGTATTTTTTAATACATCAATCGATGCAGCTGGACATTCGTTATCAAAAAGTACTAACCTATGTATGTCGAAAAGTTAGTAGTTCAGGAGATATTTCAATTTAAATAACTCTAAAATACCATTGCGGTCGTACGTTACATTTTACATTTTACATTTGACGTATTTTAGAGTTATTTAAATTGAAATATCTCCTGAACTGCTAACTTTTCGACATACATAAGTTAGTACTTTTTTATAACGAATGTCCAGCTGCATCGATTGATGTATTAAAAAAAATACCTCATTCCATTAAAAAAAATGAAGGTGACCTCATATCTCTAAAAAAAATTATATAAAAACAAAAATTTTTTTGCTATCCCCATTTTACCATTCAACTTTGTCCTGCAGACATTTGACGTATCTTTAAAAACAACAAAGATATTCAAGGTGGTCAAGATAGCTGGGACACCCTGTATTAAACTGCACTGAATAGGATGAAATAATTCTTTTCCTGGTTCTCGATCAAATATCGAATCCAGATAAATGGTTGATAATATTTTTCCCCAGAATTTTAAGCAGTCAGTTCAAAATGTCTTCTGTTATAAAATTAGTGTCGGGATTTCCATGCAGGTAACTTCGTCATTTCAATAATTGTAAGATGAAAAATATAAAACCAGTCATTCGTGGTGGTAGGTTTAGCGTTAATCAACTAGCAGTCTTCCTTGTTCGTGTGCTGACGTGGAATAGCAGCTCGTTCGAATTAGAGAAACTTCGGTGAAAATAAAAATGTCCCGCGGACAAAATGGCCGACCAGGTCGGTCAACTTTCGAGCGCGTCCATAGATAGAAGGAGAGGCTAGGGCATATAAGGGAAGAGTTGCTTGGCGGAGTTGGCCCCAGCCAACACGGTGTGTAAATACCTTACACGATGGCTGCACGTTAACCTCATTATCCATGCATATGTGGTCTCTGGCCGCTTGCTGCGACGACGCCACCGCGAAAGACATACACTGAATAACCGAGGCTTAATATAATGCTGTCGTTGTTTGCTCGCCGTTTCGAGTAACCCGGGGAATACGTGGAGATTGAACGGACGACGAGCAGGCATTCGACGATGCCACGACTGTGTTTCGGGCGCGGGCAACTTGTTGCTCCCGAGACTCCGTTCGAAATCCCTCTGGGGAAGGGTGTTCACTCGCTATACTCCTATTCTATTCACTGAGGAAGAATTGCGGATATTCAGTTCTACAGAGAATTGTACGTAGAGTTTACAGAGAATTTATACACAGACACTGCTAAATTTTAGCACGTGAAGTTATATAACTACAGGGTGAATTCGTTAAAGCAGGACACCTAAATATCTCCGTTACTTTTCGTTGTACGAAAAACTTCTTAGGACAAAGTTACACTGTTTGAAGGGCCACATGTAACGGTGTAAGGGAAAAAATTTTCAAGGTCATTTTTTATGAGATTTCAAGGGCATCGATGTTTTTTTAAATGGAATCATATATTTTTTATACCATAGATCGATAGAGTATCAAAGTCTGAGTATAAAAGTGTTGACCTTCGTATGACCTAAACCTAATAGTTAACGAGATAATATTTACAAATTAATAGTTAGTATAACTATTCGAATAACGTCGAAAATTCGATTAGGCATTGACGAAATCAAAGTACGAACAGTTTCTGCTTCGATGGATGTCCACGCTTCGTTCACCGCAATCCGTAACTCGGAAACAGAGTTGTGCTGTTTACAATTGCCGTATACTTTTTCTTGCAAGTATCAAGATTCTGTCACTCTTTTGTATGCGACGTTCACAGAAAAATCTTTCGAGCCACTCTTTCATTATTTTTGCAAGGACTCTCCTTTTCTTTTTACAGACGTGCATTTACTTAAGAAGGAGTCGCAGCGAAGCTCTCGTTGCTTGTCCAGAGATATATCCTACATCAAGATTCCTGTCACGAAAAATACAATGTAGGTACTGATCGAAATACGGAATGCATTTTTATTCGCTGGCCCCTTTGCCCCTCGAACGCTCCCAGAATACTTTGCACGTTGCCATCAATAAAGATCGTCAATCGAGGAATGCTTTCTCAGACGGTACATTCTCGATTATACAACATACAGGGTGAGTAACGTACTTTGCACACTTCGTACAGGCTTTGGTATTATCGAAATTAATTATTTGAAAAATAATCATTAAGATAATATGTTATTGTAACCAGTGCCGGATTAAGCAAGCGCGGGGCCCGTAGTAAATGTTATGGCGGGGCCCAAGGCTTTGCATCAGGGCCGCTCGTGTGTAAATGTAGTGCGCTCATGTATCGGCCCTTGTTTGTATGGCGCGGAGCCCCCAGAAGCGCGGGGCCCGTAGCCTTTGCTACTCCTGCTACGGGGCTTAATCCGGCCCTGATTGTAACAGTTCTCTGAATCTCGATCGACAATTGTTTAAACTGCAATTAGTGTTATCGGCGCACTGGTTCGATCAATTGGAACATAAGCAAAAATATCACATGAAATTTAATTCAACATTTCGGTCTCAATTTAGACCATTTTCAAGAATAGAAAATTTCAGTATTGCGTCTGTAAGAATTAATCAAAGACATAATATAATATGTTATTATAGAGAGACTGCGGATTTTATGCATTTATCAGAAGAATCGGCACGTACAATTTCAAGCAGTGGAGATGTTAAAAATATTTAAGGACATCAATGTATTGGTTTCAGCAAAATAGGATAATTAAAAGAAGAATACAATTATTTATTCGGCATTCATGATATAAAAAGTAGGCCTTTCCATTTTAAAAAGTCAAGGTGACCTTGATATCTCTAAAAAAATGGCATAAAAACAATTTTTTTTGGCACCGTGTCAGCCCCATGGCACCATTCAACTTTGTCCTTACCATATTTTACGTATCTTTAGAAACAACAAAGATATTTGCGGTGCAAACGTTAGGTGACTCACCCTGTATTTGTAGTTCGTATTTAATCGACCAGCGAAATGATCGTGTCTATTATTAAGTTAAAAAACGGAGCAGTAACGACATATCGAATAATCATCAAATACGAATTGATTTTTCATCGTGAAAAAGTGGCGCACGTTGATTTGAAATTCTTGAGAAGAAAGGGGAAACATTCATTTATGAAAGTTTATGACAAAAGGGTTCGAAAACGAAAGAATCTATCGTGCTTCCTCGCACAATTGAAGTGTGAGACTTATTGCATATTGATCTACGAATTAATTCGGTGATTTGAAATTGATAAGACGATTTCAAATGTCTTTAATCTTATTCAATCCAATAGGAAGGTTGTTTGGATTAAAATTGAACAGCAGGAAGAATTGAGCAGTGGCAAACAGTGAATCGAGCGATAAGCTGTGAAATCTGATTACGTGATCTTTGTTCGCTTCTTTTTAAGTGGGAGGAGGAGTCATCGCAGCCGGAATACGTTTCATTATGTTCTCTCTCACAACCGGGAAATGACAATTGCAAACTCGCAGAAATTAGGTGCGCACTGTATACGGAGGCTTGCTCGTTTTCAATTAGGCTGTGTTATAAATAGCGTGCAGGTTTTATGGTGTATTTACATACAGTGGTGAACAAAAGTTTGAAACGATCAAAATTATAATTGATTGCGGGGAGCAGGGACAACATTGTTGTTACATTAAAAAACAACATTACAACATTCTTGAATTTTTCTAATACTTCACTGTTTTATATTTCACCCAACCATTTTCTTCATATGAATGCATAAAGATCCGCAGTCTATGTACTCATTGTTTACAAAGATAATTAACATTTAATTTCATGATATCCAAAAAATATCTTTATATACTTCATTTCTTTAGTCATATCTTAACCCTTTGGACTCGAAGTAATTTCAATTTAAAATCAAGACATTTCTTGAACCCAGGTCCTTTTTATTTTTAACATTGGGCACATAAAATTGAACCTGTTTTCTCATACCACGATGGAGTTTGATTTGTTATTTCATGACTTTTTTTCTTTTCGGTAATATCAATGATGGTCCCTGGTTTTGAGTAATGCTATGGTCAGTTTTACTATGTAGCGCCTCAGAGTCGCCATTCGAGCGCAAAGGGTTAATTATTCCAGTCACCGCGGATCATCAGTCCATCAGTCAGAAGTAAGACGATTGAAGACGTTGAAACGGATGCGCTGGTTTAAAAATTAAAAACCTTGCAGTCCGCTGATTCTCATGGGAATTGTCTCCAGTTCGGACCAGCTACTTCCCAGACATCTCCATCAAATTCGCCTCGGAGTAACCGAGCGGTATCGTGATCGAGCGCCGAGATAATTGCCGAGTCATGGCTTCGAGGAATTCTGGTTCTTGCTACTCCTTTGTACCGTCTAAAAGGAAAAAGTCATGGGACGGTGCGGTGGTTCGCCGCTTACCACATCGCCTCGCCTTGCTTTCGGCTTTACGGTTCAGATGATCGGACGCAAAACGCCGCGCCGCGCCGGAGTCGCGATCCGCGATCGTTTTCGCCGAGATCCGCTGGAATCCGGCCGCAAAAGTGAAACCTATTCATTCGTCTCGCCACCATCCCCTACCCAACAGTCGATTTATCTTTATCTGCTCTAAAATGCGTGATGCAATGAGCGAAGAACGCGAGCCTGTGCGGGCGAAGGGCCTCCGGGCAAGCTTTCCATAGCCCTGGACTTAATAATTCTAGATTTCACTACGTCCATGGCACAACGAAACATTGTCCCAAGCAAATTGACCCAATTTACACTTAATAAGAAATAAATTCCTCGGCAAGGTCGCTGACTCCTGGTTCGAATCTCTGTGAAACGATTAGAGCCGATACGCATTGTCGACCAGTCGCCGACATCTTGATCGCCGAGGGAGCAAAAGTTAGGCGACCGTACTCGGCAAAAAGGCTCAGCGACAAAGTAGGGGAGAGACCGGGGCTAAAAGTTCCGATTTTGAAACAAAACGTATAAAAAAAACTGTTTGAAAACCACGCTTATATTAAAATGCACTAAACAGGAGAAAATAATTTTTTTCCTGGTTCTCCACAAAATACCGAATCCATTTTAAATGATTAATAATATTTTTCCCCATTTTTTCCATTTTAATATAAGCGTGGTTTTTGAAAAGTTTTTTTTATATATTTTATTTTCTACTTTTATTGCCATCGGAAGCAAGTGTGTATACAAAATTTCAGCAAGTGGACTATGGGAAGAGGTTCAAAATTCGATTACAAGATTTTACGCATACAGCAACGACAACAACTCGGCAAATTAATGTAAGCGTGGTAATTACGTAAAAATAGTGTAGATATTCTCATGTTTAATGAGTAGAGTGCGGATATTTATGCAATTTGCAATTTTCGTAGACATATTTTAAGAAACTCGAGTCAAATAGAATCTTATTTTCCGTGGTAGTAGCCTTTATAGATCTTCTGAAATAAATGAAAATCATACTAAATTCTATCGTATTTTATATCCTAGCATTTCTTGAAAATTTTCAAAAGCCACATAATTCGGACAAGATCCGCAGTCTATTAATGAATAATTTATTGTGTTAAATTTATTATATTTTAAAATTTCCCAACCGTAAAATTAAAATATTGTAATAGGATTTTTTAAAAATAGTTTTTCATTTATATTTGTCGTTGGGTGAAGCGGAACTTTTTGCCCCGTTGTGAGGCAAGTTGTTCTTACATTGGGACATAAGTTTGTTACTAAAGAATAAAAATTATTGTTTCCAAAAAATAGTGAATGGTGAATGAAAATTAAACGATGCAGTCGTCAGAAAAGTCCCACATTCAAGAGTTAAAGGGAAACACATGGATAGATACGAGATCTCAATGATGAAGTTGAATTTTTTTCGAAAGATACCTTTGTTGCGTGATGTAGCGTCACAGAATCGCTAATGATAATTGTTTTTCTCCACTTATGCATACCTCATCCGCTACATTCACCCGACCTTGCATCAACACAATCATCACTTATTCTGTTTATTGCAACATTCTGTAATCGATACAGGATCCGACGACATTAACATTATTAACTGCAAAACTGCCGAGCACGCAACCAGGCCACTCCTGAAACAACATTAATTCGAATGTCATTTCTAGACTGCGGATATTATGCATTGATAACAAAAATCGACACGCAAAGTTTAAAGCAGCGGACATATTTAAAAAATTTAAGAACGTCAACGTATTAGTTTCAGTTTAGTAAAGTAATTAAAACAGAAAAGAAATTATTACTTAGCCTCTGTGTCGTAAAACACCCGGGATTCCCGAGAATATACAGGATTCCCGACAATGTACGGGATATAGAAACTTCAATATGGGAATCACAGATATTTTCGGGACTTCCGAGAATTTTCGGGATCCCGTTCCGATTCCGCGAAAAATTCCCGCACACTCCTACGAAGAAGGGAATAAATACTGGAGAAAGGAGGAAGAGAGAATGTGGGGGATATGTGAGAGACACCTGGGGAAACTAAAACACCTGGCAAAAGACTGTGATGGGTAGAAAGAATTAACACAAGGGGGTAGGATACCTACGAATCTAACTAGAAAGGAACTAGAATCTTACTAGATTTTTGGTCGAAAACTAGTAAGATTTTAGTTCCTTTTTTGATACAATCTAGATTACTAGATTTTGGGTCGAAAAAATGGGTTTGCGTGCCACGGCTTTTTGTCCTTATTTGAGCAGATTTTGGGCTGGGTGTGGGCTCATTCCAAAGAGGAAAGTTCAATGCGGCGCGCACTGGTTATTACAGCAGTCAAAAAAGTCTTTAGTAGCAGAAAAATACATTGGAATCTGCGGGTATTTTTTCTCGATTTTTCCTCTACTTTGGACACTCATAATATTAGATATAAACATAATCTCGTTACATAATAAGCTGGGCGCGCTGCATTTAACCTTCCTCTTTAGAATGAGCCCACACCCAGCCCAAAATCTGCTGAAATAAGGACAAAAAGCCGTGGATCGCAAATCCATTTTTTCGACCCAACATCTAGTAAGATTCAAGTTCCTTCTAGTTAGATTCGTAGGTATCCTACCCCCATAAGTATAGAAAAGATAGTACAGGAGAAAAGAGTGGGAGAAACAGTAGAATGGCTTAGGAGTATAGAGAAAAAAAAGAAGGCACATACAGATAGAATTGATTAACCTCCTCCTTTTCGAAATCGGTTAAAAACGGAAAGAAATAATCAGAAGGAGAGAGGGAGAGGCAAGATTAGAGGGGAGACATTGACTATAGACTATAGACAATAAGGCATTTAATGTGGCATGGATATGGATGGATGGATGAATAGAGGGATGAGTGACTTGGAGAACTGTAATCCAAGTCCAATTTCTTGGCCGCGAAGCCGAAATACACAAATACCACTACTACAACGATCTCGTCGAACGTGAATGGGTAATAAAAACTGATTGCGACTATGTTCTCACGATGACCTATTTAAATGCGATGGCGTGATTTTTTATTCTCTTCGGAAACTGTCTGGCGATTACGAAGGTCGACCAATAACCTACCGGTTCTTATTTTCAACGTTTCCCTGACTCGATATCTGTCATTGCGGACGATTTCAATTGCCATACATCCGACGGGAGATATTGAAATATTTCTTAAACACCGGCCACTGATAACGAGCTGTCTCGGTTGAGTAATCAGGTTCTTCTACCAACTACGGTATAACTGTTCAGTGAAGCGTGGCCGCACTCACTTTCGGTAATTTTCCGGTATTGCCTCCACTCCACGAATTTAGGTCGCAACTAAACGTTCACAATTGAAGGGACTGCTGCTAAGAAAAAGACAACTCCAGTTTCTGATAAGAGCATATAAACTAAAAGCAATTAACATTCCGGAGTATTGTTCCAACCGTGTTATCAATAGACAGCGGATTTTATGGATTTATGACGAAAATGAGTAGGTGTAATTTGAAACACTAAAAACATTAGACAAATTTCAACATACTGTCATACTATTTCAAACCCATGGAACATATTATCACTCCTTGCCGTACTTTGACGAGTCAGACTCGTGATGAAGGTTTTTAACAAAGTCTAACAAATGTGAATGTTACGCGTTCGATTTTAGATGAAATAAAATTTGATTCGTCTGTAATCACTATTTAAGCATTAAAATCAATGTAGCCATACAAAAAATATACGTTTTCTTTTCCTTTCTACGACATTTTTCTGCGTAAAGCCGTTCTCAACCACTGTAACTGTAGAGGAAAGGTACGGCAAGGGGATAAGAGAGAAAATAAAATTCTACGTCGCTCCGGTTTGTTACAATTCAAATGGAAATTTTTGTTTTTGCATAAGATCCGCTGTCTAATTTTAAAGTTAGATGAAACTAAATTTTGATTTCACTGTGTTTGTTACGGCGGTAGACTCGTTTCCAGAATTGCGGGGGAGCGGATGCGCGTTCTCATTTCTCGATAATGCAAAGATGGGATTTTTCAGTAGTCAAACGCGCTAGACAAAAGACCAATCTAGGCCGCGATCGCCCTCGAAAGTCCTATTTTTACGTTTATGAGGCGTAATTTGCATTATTCGGAAGCATACGACTGCGCATTTATGTACAGTAGCGGACAAAAGTTTAAGACCGCTCTAAAAAATAACTATTTTAATATTGTACTATACTATTTGAACATTTTTGGGAAGCTAGAGCAATTAGTTTACTACAGGATGTGAAAAGAAATTTTTTCAAAAATTGCAATTGAACGGAATTGTTGAAAAAATACTACAAGTTGCATTTTACAACTTTCTTATGGACGCATATATTGAAAATTTAAAAATATTAAAATTAAAAAATACGTTTCGTAGATCTTTGTGAATTAAACATATTCCGAAAATTTCGTCAAAATCGGTCGACGTTGCGATGAGCTACAGACATTTAAAGACGGTAAAAATTGCAGATTTTCACGATTTTCGGCCTATAACTGCAGATTCTTAGATCTTTCAATGCCTGTCGCTTTTTGTCCGCATCAACCTGTTGGAGAACATGTAGGCATGCGGTAGATATGAATTTTCTCCGTTTTTAGGAAATTACGAACTATAAAAACAGTTCTAATCACTGAAACAAAAATCGTAGAGCAAGGGGTTAAGAAAGATAGTGTTTACGCAACGGCAAAGTTGTTTGACGAATACCGATTTTGCAGCACAGGCCAGAGAACAGCGGTGGCTGATTGTCAGACGAGGACCGGATCAGTTAGCCGAGCGAATGCTCTAATTCGAGGGCAAACCATGTCGCAAAGCTAATCAACCTTCCGAACGATTTAATAATCCCGACTATTGTCGAGCAGCTGGAGAGGTCAGTTCAATATAGCGTTACCTGCACAGTGAACACGCGTATCGGTACAAGCGAGTGCGAGTGGTCCGCGCGAGCGAACGTGCAGCGGATGAGGGAGAGAGGGCAGGCGGTTCATCGCCAACAATCGTGTGCCGCATGTGAAATACAATTATTTCTACTTACACGAAACGCGAGCTTAGCTCTTTGCATTCCGCAACAGACACTTACCTTATACAGTAAAAGCTCCTTCGTTGTCCAAAGGCCGGGGGTTTGAGCGGACAACGACCGTGCCCGGACACTATTTTTCATTTATGACTGCGTCTTTAGTGAAACGGCTAGTTAAATGACAAAGAAAATCATCCGCAGTCAAAAGCAGTCAACTGTCTGGCTTTAAAAAACTCCTTATTTCCTTGCTATACAGGGTGTCCCAATATTCCTTCAACAGCCGGAAAGGGGAGGTGCCTGACATAATTTGAAGCGACATTTTCCTTTGCAAAAATGTTATCCGCAGCTTTGTTTAGGAGTTATTAGCGAAAAAAACACTGACCAATCAGAGCGCGACCTAGACGCGAGTTGCCACGGTCGGCCCGGCGCGCCAACTATCTATTGGTCGACTGTGTCAACTCGCGTCTAGGTCGCGCTCTGATTGGTCCGTATTTTTCGCTAATAACTCCTAAACAAAGCCGCGGATAACATTTTTGCAAAGGAGAATGTCGCTTCAAATGATCTCAGGAACCTCCCATTTCCGGCTGTTGAAGGAATTTTGGAACACCCTGTATATTCCTTTCCTATTGTTCTCCGTTCTGCGCGGGTCTAGACAGTCCTGGGACACATCTGGCGACCAGATCCACGCAGGCCTAATCTCGTTGACAGGCAGTGGAGTGGGCAGGCACTGGACAACGATCGTGCCCACGATTCAGGACAACGAAGGAGCGATTACTGTAATAGATTACTACAGTAAAGTCGCGAGTCCCTTTTTTTTTTGTTTAAGGGCGGTGGGGAAATGCTCTTACGCATACCATCTTCTCCGGTGATGGTCGGAGAGGGTAGTGTGGGGCTCGGCTCCTCCCTTTGGTGGAATTTGGGTGATTATATGGCCCTATGCCTCCGCCATACCCACTAAAACCCCACCGCCCAGGAGACCAACAGGACCCCTTACTCTTCCCGTTACCGGCGACTAGGACTGTAACTTTCCTTCGAAGTCTTCGAAGCTTCGGCAAAGTTACAGCTGCAGCACTACTCTACAGGGTGTCCCAAAATTCCTGCACATCCCGGAAATGGGAGGTTCCTGAGATCGCAAGACACAGGAGCCATATAAAAATTTCACTCTTCTTTTAATTATCTTATTAAGGTAAAACTAACACACTAGTGGCTTTAAATCTTTTTAATACCTCCACTATTTTAACTTGTATATACCCATTTTTGTCATAAAAATCATAAAATCCGCAGTCTAGCCATGTACCATACACTTTTCAAAATCATGCAATAATCACCGGTCGCTAATGCGTTAATATTCAAGATTTCTTTAAGATTTAAGATTCATAATCTTAAAATAGAATTTTGGTTTTTTTTCGCTCTAGAACTACCGGGCCGTCTAAATAATGGATTTCATGTTTTTGTGTGGACACTTATTCGACGAACTTATTTATTCAGACATATTTCGTAAAAAAAGACACGCGAATCTTTTGTCGGCGAATAGTATCCTTCTCTCTCTGCCAGTACCGAATCAGTCATGTGGCATTGCGACACGTGCACGTCAGAGACGAAACGCGTCACGTGACTGGGCCGCCGGGGTAAGCGGCCGCGTGGGGCCCCGGGATACTGTTCGTTTTTGATAATAAGTTTATCAGAGTTTCCTTGCCAAATTTTTACCGCTTCGGACCTCCACTTGACTTGAGCCGCCACTGGTGGGGAATGGTGTTGTAGAAGGGGGAGGTAGAGTGGGAACTTGTACGTGACGTCCCCACTTTCGCGCAGAAAGTCGCGAAAGGTGAATCTGATGGTGGAGGGGGAAGCGTATGGACTGTACTTTGACGTGCCTGGTCACACTCCAATATTTATGAAAGAACATCGGCTTTGATTATATCAGAACTCCGGTACGCCACAAATAGGCTACCTGGAAACGAACGAAAAAGGGAAATGAAAAGAGCAATCACGCGGTTCCGATCGAACCTAAGTTTCCTTCGATTTATGTGGTTCACTGAACATATCGATTGTGAATGGATCTGGATTCTTCGTCAAAGGTTCCTCTTCGGGGAGGGTTGGTTGATTCCGAATCCGCCGCTTGGCTTGCATGTCCTCCGCTAGCTGCTGAAGGAGATCCTTGAATACGTAGTTGTCCAGGTTCTTCGCGATGTAATAGAGGAACAGCCAATCCCCGAAATGATACTCGTGCGTGACAGTGAGCACGCTCCATGGGTTGTATTTTCCAGGACAGGCAAACGCGAAAACGTACCTGTTGAACATCGTGCTCCTGCGAATGCAACAAACAACGGTTCTAGCTGTGATTTAAATAGTCCACGCAACTTGCGCACCTATATAACTTCCAAAGTATGCGTTGTACGAAAAAGTTTCGTCTACAGAAGTTGCATGGTCTGAAAGGGTACATTATGTAGTGTATTAATTTCTTTTACAGGTGGAAGCGTTTCGGAGATTTGAAGGTCGACTTTGTTCTTTTAAATGAAACACTATATTTTTTATACCAAAATATGGAAGAATGTCTATATATATAATATGTTTTTTTAAATATAACTTCCAAAGTATGCGTTGCACGAAAAAGTTTTGTATACAGAAGTTGCATGGTCTGAAGGGGTACATTATGTAGTGTATTTATCTTTTTTACAGGTGGAAACGTTTCGGAGATTTGAAGGTCGACTTTGTTCTTTTAAATGAAACACTATATTTTTTATACCAAAATATGGAAGAATGTCTATATATATAATATGTTTTTTTAAATATAACTTCCAAAGTATGCGTTGCACGAAAAAGTTTTGTATACAGAAGTTGCATGGTCTGAAGGGGTGCATTATGTGGTGTATTAATTTCTTTTACAGGTGGAAGCGTTTCGGAAATTTGAAGGTCGACTTTGTTCTTTTAAATGGAACACTATACTTTTTATACCAAAATATGGAAGAATGTCGAATTCTGAGTAAAAAACTATTGACCTTCATCAGCCCTAAACCTAATAATTAACGAGTCATTTCACTTTATTTCCTGAAATTTTTACTCGTTAATTATTAGGTTTAGGGCTAATGAAGGTCAATACTTTTTTCCTCAGAATTCGACATTCTTGCATATTTTGGTATAAAAAGTATAGTGTTCCATTTAAAAGAACAAAGTCGACCATCAAATCTCCGAAACGCTTTCACCTGTAAAAAACATTGATACACCACATAATGCACCCCTTCGGACCATGCAACTTCTGTATACAAAACTTTTTCGTGCAACGCATACTTCGGAAGTTATATAGGTGTGCAAGTTGCGTGGACCACGCTGTATAATCGATGCAAATATGGAGACATATGGCGTCTAAACAGTATTAACCTGGCATGCAGCAGCATCGTCAATATCCTCCATACCAATCCCAAACCGGTTATCACGGACAGAATGATAAACCAGTACCAGAGGAACACGTAGATCTTTTCATTGACAATGTTCAACGCCATGACGCAGAGGGCGTCGATATCCTGCACACTCCCGGAAGGGCCGTATTTGTAGAATCTGCACTTAGTAACCTGAAACATCCACGAACAGGATTATTCAGGGTGTCCAAAAAATGTTCTACTTCCTTGAACGGTTCCTGAAGCAACTTTCTCCTTTGCGAAAATGTTCTCCGTGGCTTTATCAGTCAGTTATTAACAAAAAACACGGAACGAAGCCGTGGAGAAGATTTTCGCAAACGGAAAAGTTTCGTAAAATGGCCTCAGGAATTGCTCCTTTCAAGGAAGTACAAGCCCGGAACGTTTTCCGAGGCTTTGAATCGTTCCATTCGAGTTAACACAACTCCGTTGACATTCGCCATTTCTACAGTCGAAACTGGTTCCACGATGTTGGACCGTTTCCATACGGAAGGCATTTCCGACCTTGTCTAGGCGTGACTACGCTTGCAACGTGCCCTGCGATTGAAACACTACTTCTGTAACACTGATAACTACGAGATATCCTGGATTCACTTGAACGATAACAGCAATCACCACGCGAAATAGATTTTTTAAATAACCGACGTACATTTCCACCAATCTCTGAACAATTTCCGCGAAGATAAGTATTGTACAGCGATCTATCAGCGACTTGTTGTTCCAGGAAATCGAGCGTTTCAGCAAGGGCACGTTGAGGTGTCGATTCATCCTTGGATCGCGGATGCAAAGTTTGTTTTGACTCAGATTCTCCATCCGACCGCTCGCTTCACTTCACGGCGATCTGCCTGAAGCTAACAGTTACTCATGGTACTCGTAATCGTCTTTAGAGTTGGACAGCAATCCAACGAGTAGCCAGATGGAAAAATTACACCATCGTGTTACAATGCAGTTCGTTTTGCTAAGGCAGTCAAGGTATCGGACGCTGGAGAGCTGTGTCATTTCGAAGAGTACAGGGTGTATAAAAAGCGATGGTCATCCGTCGTAGGGGTGAATGTACACCTCTGAATCGGTAGACATTTTTAAAAGAAACTTGCCGCAAAATTGTTGTCAAAGTTTGTTTTTACACCAATACCTTTATGGCGGGAGTTTCAATATTATTGATCGTCTAGGGGCCTCTTTAGTGGGGGATGTTGGAGTATGCTCATGGTGGTGGAATGGGATATTAGGTTTTTGGTCGATTCTGGCGACACTGTATGACAGGGATGGGCATTTTTGCCTCAATTGAGGCAAAGCCGTCCCCACCGTAGCGCCCACTGTCCCCCACCAGCTTCCGTCGTTACTATGAAAGAAAGACGCGCCTTGTCCGTCGCAAGCAATGCGCAGGCCTCGTGCATCGGAGCCGCGAGGAGCGCCATGGAAAGGAAGCTTGGTGGGGGAAGCAGGCGTTTGAGGGGCCCCACCCATGCCCATCCCTGACTGTATGAGGACCCCCTTCTTTTACCGTGCCCACCTCTGTTCTACGTAATCGACTCGCGGAGTACAGTAATCGCTCCTTCGTTGTCCTCAATGTGGGCACGATCGTTGTCCAGTGATTAGGCCTGCGTGGATCTGGTCCCAGGACTATCTAGACCCGCGCAGAACGGAGAACAATAGGAAAGGAAATAAGGCGTTCTTTAAAGCCAGACAGTTGACTGCTTTTGACTGCGAATGCTTTTCTTTGTCATTTAACTAGCCGTTACACTAAAGACGCAGTCATAAATCAAAAATAGTGTCCGGACACGGTCGTTGTCCGCTCAAAACCCCGGCCTTTGGACAACGAAGGAGCTTTTACTGTACCAGTTGCACAGGCCTGATCTAACAGTTTCCATAAACGGATAGCCTTAGGAATACCTTAGGGAAGACAACGTCAAGGACATCCATCTCTCCGTGGGACTTGTCGGCACCTCCCGAATGGCCTAGAGCGAGGAAAGCACCACCCAGGAACCGATCGGTCATATATATCTGTACTAGAACGTTGATGAAGTTGAGAACCTCGCAGAGGCCTAGATAGTAAGCCCATGGTCGGTTCAAGTGGATGCGATTCACGAAAGCGATGCGAATCTGTCGGATCTTCTCGTTCCGATCGTTCTTTGAGGGAATAGTTACATCATTGTCGAGCTTCATCGGCTCGTCGCGCAGAGCCAAGGTCGACAATTGCAACCCGGAAACCATGAACTTCAGACGACCACCTAGACTGGCAAAAATGATTTATTTCACACAGGACACCGGTGTATGATGTATGTACACATTTAAAAATGACTTTTTCAAACAAATTTATGCACAGCTCTATGAATACCTAGACTTAATTCACTTATGAATAGATTTTAGACTTATTCACGACTTGAAAGCTAGTACACAGGAAAGCTCGGATAAAAGAGTTGATGTCTCCCTCAAAGTGAGAAAAGGGCACCAACGAATTACAGCTATCTTCGTGGATAGGTCTAATAAATATTTGTGCAAAGTTTCATCAAATTCGGAGTCTATCAGTCCACGATGTTCCCTTGTAAAAACATCGTAGTCAAACATCGAAAGAAAACTGTATATCTGCACGTTTGGGGAAACTGACCTTCAGCGTGTCGCCATAGGTAGTGAGGCACGTAGAAGAAGATTGCCTGGAAAAACAGAACGAAAGGAACCCACTGATAGTAGGCATGGTGGACGATTGGGTCATCATTGCTGGCTGGACCTACTCCTGGATGTGGTAACTGGCCCGACTCGACCAACGTCATATTCATGTGCTTCACCTGAAACATTTACTCTTTCGTTTCGCATAGTTACGCCCCGTATTCTTAGCGGAACAAGTATAGTGACTTCGTGGACGGTTCTCGAACTTAACACTAGGTTTACGGAGGTCTAGAAACAACTATTTCACATTATTTTATAAACATAATAAGAATGTTGTGAAGTTGTCAAGAGTTTAAAATAATTTGGTCACATAGCAAGTATGTTTTTGGTTTTTTGCTTAAAATTTTCAGTTGTGTGTACGGAATACAACACAAATTTTATATTAATTCAATAATTTTTACAGAAGCAATTGTATGAAAATTTTTCTGGAAAATGGTTAAATTTTTTACAGAAACGTTGAAAATTTTGTGGTAATTTGCAAAATTGCTTGTGCGCTGAAATCATTGTTATTCGATATTAACAAATTGTCGATCGAGATCAAGGAAACAGTTATGATAAGAATGTGTCTATCCAAATTTTTGGCCACTTTTCCAATATTATATACCCCAAGAAATAAAGGTAAATAATTCCTCAGGGAAGCATCTTTACAATCTTAATAATCGCAAATTAAGAATATTAGAACCAGTCATTTTGACGAGTCCCGTAAACCTAGTGTTAAAATGATTGCACTGTTCAACTTGCCTTTCTAACTCATTGAGTAAAATATTGTTTCGTTTATAGTGAACTACAGTAAACCCTCTATAGTCGCAAAAGCCTCGGGGAGGTTCGTTTGCAAAGTTCATTGACGGACACTATTTCTTTTGAGCTTCGAAGACCTAGCCGAACGTAGAAAAAGACAGCGCGTGTAAGGAGAGATCGCGGGCGGCCGATGAAATTTTCAGCATGTGTATAACTAACACATCTGCAAAACATATGTGTTAAATTTTCATTAAGGGCCGAAATAAAAAAGTTTTAAAAAATGTCTTTTTTACTTTTGCATGTAAACTTGCAAATTATAATTTTTGGAAAATCTTTTCTGCATATCATTTCGTAAACCAATGCTTCGAATTGATTATAAAAAATCAGGTCGTTTGGTACAATTATAAAAAAGCTATTCTGTTTTAAAGGGCGTGCGAATACTTTCTACACCCACTGTATGTATTACTTGCAAGAATATATTTCTTACGTTGTGCCTGTATGGCGTACATATCTCGTTAAATTGAGTCAATTGATTAATTAGTAAACTGTTGGAATGACAAGCATTGACTCATAACGCATGAATCACGACTGCGTAGAGTGTGAATAACAATAATACGTAGACATTGCCGAAAGAGTCAGAATTGGAGAGCATCATTCTAAGTAGTTGATGCAGTGATAGGCACCGCCGAATGCTTTTTGAGAAAACGTAATTCGTGGTAATATTTATTGCCTGTATTTTTGCACAACGGTTGGCCTTGATTTTAACTGTAGAAAAGCTGTCAGGATCAGGGTTGCCATATGACGCCCCTTCCATTTCCGTCCCTCGCCTTGATGCTGCCTCCGCTATCCCCACTCTTACCACTACCGCTGCCGCGACCGAGTGCTAGCATGAGAGCGGTAGCATGCTACCGACTCGGTCGCGCTAGCGGTGGTGGTAAGAGTGGGGATAGCGGAGGCATGCATCTAGGCGAGGGACGGAGACGTAAGGGGCCTGGTGGGGCGTGCATATGGCAACCCTGGTCAGGATTCGGATCGAGTGTACTCTCGTTCTCTTCATAAATTTTGCAAACATTTTACAGTACAACTCATTCATTCTTGCACCGTGGGAACTCGACACGCAAGAGTTTCCAGCGTTCAAGAGCCACTATATCTGTTCCATCTAATAACTTTGGTATTGACTATTTACCACTGTGTATGTAGAGTTGAAGAAACAAAAAGTGTTGATCACATTTTCCGATACCCCCGAACCGCTGATGCACCTTACCATGAAAGAAAAACCGGTGATTACAGTTCCTCCATATTGTTCACTTTTAATGGGAACGATCTTATGATTTCGATCAGACAATTCTCACAATTTTCTCGGAATCCCGTTTGTTTTACGGAAAAAAAGTAATACGACAAAATATTGTATTATGTATACTATACAGGGTGGTCTATCTTGTAAATAAATCGATCCTTTCATGGGAAAATTAATAATCGAATTAACTGTCCAATCAATAATTAGTAGACTGCGGATCTGTATGCAAAATAACAATTGCCTGCACCGATTGCAAGAAATAGAAATCAAATTGGATGTTATTTCTTCCCTTAATGATTTTAGTAGAGGAAAAATCATATATAGACATCTTCAATTTAAGAAATGCTTCAACAATATTGAATTGCATCTACTCAATTTTGCCATAAATGCATAAAGATCCGCAGTCTAATAATTAGTTTAAACGAAACAACGTAGAGACCGGTCTACTGAAAAATGCCGAAAATTAATTATTTGTGAATGTGTAATCTATTGTAATTATTTGTAAATCAGAAAAATTGAATTTGAATGCAACGGAATATCAATAAAATGAATCAATCAGCGATTCACTGTAAACCATAAAATAGTTAATGAACGCCAACTGTGTAAAATGAGGCGAATAAATTGACGTCTATGCATATCTAAAAACCTGTAATACTGTTGTAACACGAGAGCAGTAACTGGCAACTCATTCACCATTTTCATTTTCGCGATAGCAGACAATGTTAACACGATATATGTATTTAGCAGTAAATAAATAATAAAGTTAAGATAAGATAGCGTTTGCATTCTAGTGACCCAAATAGTTTTCATATACTTTTGTCGTGTGTTTTGGGTCATTGTCATTATATTTATATTATGTGTTGTTAATACAGTTAAACGTTCATACGTCTATACGAAATTCCAGACTATTACTAAAAACCAGAGGTGTCCTAAAACTTATGAGCAGGAGTGTAGGCACAGTGTGTAAAAGAATGTTTTGTCGTGACTATCACAGATGGCTTCCACATCATCCGATCGGTGGAGATCTGTTAAAAAAACGTCCCGCAAAATTGACCTTGACCTTGAAATTCAAGGTCAAATTTTCTTTTTTTTCCATCCTGTTCTACGCATCACAAGGGTCAAAGTTGTTAGACTATGCTAGATTGTTCTATTATCCAGCACTTTTGACTACTGAAAACCCCCATCTGTCAGGGCCGGATTAAGCTCAGTAGCAGGAGTAGCAAATGCTACGGGCCCCGCGCTTCCGGGGGCCCGCGCCATACAAACAGGAGCCGATACATGAGCGCCTGTCTATGCCGGGGGCACAGATAGTTTTGCTAAAAAAAAAGCTCATTCATTGTGTTCGTCGCAACGTGCGGTCCTGACGCAAAGCCTAGGGCCTCGCCATAACATTTGCTACAGGCCCCGCGCTGGCTTAATCCGGCACTGCCATCTGTGGGAAAAACGATCATCGCCTGTCAAAATGACCGGTTCCATATTTTTTATTTTACGATCACTGAAATAATAAAACTAATTTCAGAAGAAATAATTGTACAGATATCTTTAGTGGAGCACATATTACAATAGGAGCTGCACAAGGTCTAAATAAAATCAATCTTGCCAGTTTCTTGTAAGGCCCGGTAGGTTTACTGTTAAAGAACCTCTGACCAATCGAAGTACTGAAGTAAGATAAAAATTCGGTCACATTTGCACGACTATCCGCCGTCTAATTGTTAATGTATTGTACGTTACATTTCGTGATTACTTGCGACCTTCGAAATGTTTGCTTCTCTACCTGATGTGCTCCCCGACGAACTGCCTGGACGTGACGAGGACCGAGCCGATCAGCAGGATGAGGAACGTGGCTCTGTAGTGTAGCTTGAAAACTGATCACAGAAGAACAAATAAATGATTTGGTCGCACGGAAAAATAAGAGAAACAACTGGTGCACGATGCGAATGGTTTTTCTTACCGATATTGTCGATGGAGACGGCATCTTGGCTAACCTTCAACTTCACGTGGTCCTTGAGGGCCGCAAACGTGGCTAGCACGGTAGTCATGTCTGCTACACTTGTTTCAGTTCTATTAGAGCAACAATACCCTCATTTGTTCTCACAGGACAGTCCCGATTCCAGCCGTACGGATTTCAAAACGACAACTTCCGGTGCTACCAACCATGTGAATTTCCCCGGCGCGATTTGACAAGCGAGACTTTCCACAACACCAATTGAATGTTGATCGAATCCGCACTGAACTCTTCGAGCTAGAAGAATTCTCGTTTCTTGTTATCACCAGCCACGATTGCGCAGTAGCTTAAGACTGACAACGCTTCACGAAACTAGAAAGAGTCAGCGTTATTATTGTGAAGGCACTTATTCGCGCTGATAACGTTAGATAACATCAAAAACTGGAGTGGAGAATATAATGCGATCACACCGTGACTCCACCTCGAGTCATTCCCTCTATCAATCCAGGCAGCGTATGTAACCGAGTCCGGAAATCGACGGACCCCTAGGCTATATCGAAGATTATACAAATCTATATGTACTATGAGTATTTACAATATTTTAAAAATTCACTGAACAGTTCCTTTCCTGCTGCTTATCAGAGTAAATCTGATATAATTAACACATCGCCGACCGGTGATTATTGCGTAAGTTTAAAAAATTTATGGTACATGGCTGAACACTTTTTAATGGAGCCTTCGATAGCAACAGCAATTTTCATTGTGAACTAACAAGTCACCCTCAATAACGTAATCTAATAGTTTCTGAATTAAGATCGCAAAGTAAAAGAAAATTTCTATGCTTTCATTTGGTACAGCACAATTTTCTGGCAGGTAGTGTTCAGCAATCAATAAATACATCTGATAATTAAATAATTGACGGATAAATTCAATAAACAATCGCAGTACAGCGTCCACAGCAAAACAATTACTCATATTACATTTTAAATGGACTAATTGTTCGTTTAAAATAGTCTTATTAACTGCAATTTGCATAAAAAATTCTTGTTATTTAAGAATCATATCAAAAATTGATCTGATTTTAGAATCTCAGTTGGAATTTAACAATATTCGATACAGGAAGAAATTTCTTTTTCATCAAAAATTGACAAGTCAGATAGACTTTGTTAATTCAATTCAGAACTTGTGGAATAGTTTAGGGGCGAAAAAAGAACGCATACATTGTATTGATGCATAACTGAATACAAGTGTAGGACATTTCTTTCATTTATAGCGGATAGAGGTATATTTAGAATTATTCAAATGAGCATTCAAGGGTAACCAGCGGTAGTTGTTTTTAGGTCTCGAAAAAAGCAGTAAAAAACATGTGCGAGCACGTGCTGTGCTAATGACATTGCAAAAACCATGCAAATAAGAGATTTCAGTGAGTGGGAAGTGGAATAACAATATTCTCTAACAATAAGTAATGATTACCATGCTATTGACATAAAATTTGTTTTCAATATTATTTTATATTGAAAAATGTGGGTAATTCTAATTGAATGACCATGGACTATACACTCGACTTCGTCAGTTTACACGTTTACTGTTATTATTCTTACTTACACGATAAACCTATTTTATTACCATTATTATTGACTTATGGCTTACGTAGGCTATGGATTCCATGAGTTAACGAACATAGTTCATCCATTGCACAATAAAACCACAGACTCCGATAAAATTAAATTACATTATTACTTTGCTTTCAAAAACTATATTTTATAACTTAATCCAAGAACAATTTTTACAGGAAAAGTTCATTTCTCCTGGGTCCGCCCGTTTATAGTAATTGATCTATTATTTTTCTTAACACAAGATCTGCAGAATACTAAATTATTTATTAGTAGACTGCGGATCTTTATGCAAAATAAAAGTTTTCTATCTGAATTGCAACAAACTCTTCTTTTTTAATATGATTAATAGGTTGAAAATAATACAACAGAACTTTGAAATTCTTCTAATAGTTTTGCTGTTTTAGATTACACCTACTCATTTTTGTTGTAAATGCATAAAATCCGCAGTCTAATTATTAATTAACACTATACTGCATAAAAATAACAAAGTATTTTTGTCGTAATATACATGCCTTAAGAAATAAACTTATGTAATGAATTACCCATAAATGCATCTTTACAACCTCAACAATGGGTAATTAAACAATTTGAAGCCTGTTAATATGACGTGGTTCTAGAGTTCAATTGAAATTGAATGAAATTTCCATTCGAAACATAATGTTACTCATTTATGGATAAAAATTAAGTTTCTGACGGTAGTTCAACCTTGAATTCCATACTTTTCGAAGATCTTGTACTGGAATCGGCAATAACGAGGGAAAAGATCGATCTACATTATTCTATGTGGCAAGAGTAATTTCATACGGCGAGGGTACGTGGGTGTTCCACGTTCATCGATGATATACGTGATCATCGTATCTAGCACAGCGGCCTAAGTTACGAAACAATCCTTCGACAATCTATATCAACCCGATGATTTCACTTAATCACATCGATAGCAAGACAAATACGATGATTAACTTGATTGACGATCACTCTCTGACAGCAGCTTTATTCTATTCAAAAATACATACATCCGTCAGATATGGAACTTATATTATCAAATAACTAGAAACTACCACTTCAGTGATTGAACGGAATTAGAGTTGGGCATTAATCGATTAAAATTTTAATCACTATTGATTAATTAATGTGTACGATTTTGATTAATTCCAGAACTATAATACAAAACTACTATCACTGAGAATAAGATTCTACATGATTCCACTTTCTCATCACTTCATCTACCGAAAGCCTATTATGTAATAGGATTTTCAATAATTGTGCTGTAACAAAAAAGAAACCATCGGAATTTTCTTTTACATTACAATCTTAAATGAAAGTATTAGATGACGTTATTGAGAGTGACTTGTCAGTTCACAATGAAAATTGCTTTCGCTGTTGAAGGTTCCATTAGAAAGCCGTGAACCATAGATTTTTCAAAATCATGCAAAAAAGAAACCATAGAAATTTTCTTTTACATTACAATCTTAAATGAAAGTATTAGATGACGTTATTGAGAGTGACTTGTCAGTTCACAATGAAAATTGCTGTCACTGTTGAAGGTTCCATTAGAAAGCCGTGAACCATAGATTTTTCAAAATCATGCAAAAAAGAAACCATAGAAATTTTCTTTTACATTACAATCTTAAATGAAAGTATTAGATGACGTTATTGAGAGTGACTTGTCAGTTCACAATGAAAATTGCTGTCACTGTTGAAGGTTCCATTAGAAAGCCGTGAACCATAGATTTTTCAAAATTATGCAAAAGAAACCATAGAAATTTTCTTCTACATTACAATCTTAAATGAAAGTATTAGATGACGTTATTGAGAGTGACTTGTCAGTTCACAATGAAAATTGCTGTCACTGTTGAAGGTTCCATTAGAAAGCCGTGAACCATAGATTTTTCAAAATCATGCAAAAAAGAAACCATAGAAATTTTCTTTTACATTACAATCTTAAATGAAAGTATTAGATGACGTTATTGAGAGTGACTTGTCAGTTCACAATGAAAATTGCTATCACCGTTAAAGGTTCCATTAGAAACTGTTTCGCCATGAACCACAGATTTTTCAAAATTATGCAATAATCACCGGTCGGCAATGTGTTCAGATTTCCCTAGAAAAGTTGAAAATTGCATAAACATCCGCAGTCTAATCATGAATTTTTCAAAGCTGAATCCACTACGGCTGCAGTACGGGCGAGTGATGAAAAGAATTAGGGAACTCGGATGGCTGGAAAGAGAGTGGGGGAGGAAGAAGGTAGGCAAGCAAGGAGACAAGAAGATAAACAGGTACGAAACCAAGGTGGAAAAGGAGTAAGGTCACGAAGAAAGAAGGAACGGTGATCAAGAAGGACAGGAACAAAGGAGTAAGAGGGGATAGAATGTCGAAGGTAGGACTTTGACCGGCCGTTGCCCCTGATGCGGTTGCCTCCGGCTAGCAAACCGAACAGATCCTCCAAAGAAAACTCTGTCCTCTGGTTTCTTCATTCCTGTAGCACGTTATATACAGCGGGTTTCATCATTCTCAGGTACGCCGGTACACCTACCTGTCTATTTACGGTTTGCCAGCAGTGCCGGAGCACTGCCAGCACCCATTGTGGAGTCGCTAGACGAAACATTCGCTTGCAGAGTCCTTTTCTCCTTTGTCACTTGAAAAACCAGTTCCTAAAATAAGGGAATAAGCTGCATCTCTCTTTTCATTTCCACGGGATCGATAACAAGAAAGAAATTCGTTTCGATGTGTAATCGTCCGATTCGTTAGTATGCCGCGTGCTAGCTGTTGATTCAGACGCTGCTCGGAGCTTGCAGTAGGTCTCTTGTAGGTTTCGAATGCGTTGTTCCTGCATTTAAGAAAGAGAAGTTAGGAATACGCTTCGAATGGATGGGACTGGGTAGAACCGTTATTGTCTGCATTTTAGAACGAACCATAAAAGCCAGAAGACCCATCCCTTCTCCTCGGTTTACTCTCACCGAGTTCGTTTACCTGGAACGTGTCATTTCGGGCCCTCTGGGAGCAACCATTTTACGCAACCCATGATATTATAGTTATGTGGCAACTAGCATACTTCAGGCCCTTAAACAAATTAGTTTTATATTTTCTTGTCGGTTTAACACTAAACCTACCACGAGTGGTGAAATGAACCATTTTAGATTTTTGATTTGACAATTATTGAGGTTGTAAAGGTGTTTTCATGGGAATTGTATGAATACATTTTTTGACTCCAGTATGTACAGGGTGGGGCAATAACAATGTCCACTATAAATATTGCTGTTATTTGTAATAACATGAAAAAATGTTATATAGAAAACTTACACGGTATAGAGGAGGGCATATTGTGACACAAACATTTTCTGCGTGGGTGAAGGTATAGAAGAGATTTCAAGGTCACCTTGATTTTTTAAAATGGAAAGACCTACTTTTTATATCATGAATCGATAGACTATCGAATTCTGAGTAAAAGTGTATTGACCTTCGTATGTCCTAAATCTAATAGTTAACGAGATATTATCGAAATAATCTTCTTTCTTCTTTGGATAAGTCTCTTCGACGTCAGTCTTTGTGCTATCTGGATATCGAAATTTTTAGTCATTTTTAAATAATGTATACCCAATAAATATGTTACATCAAGTGTATACAAGTCGAGCAAGCATACTTTAAAATGTTTATATATTTTCCTTCGTAACTTTCTCAAATTAGTTAATGTGTAAATGCATGGTCTGTGAATAAATTGCAGTGGGAGGGGTTAATCCACTTACCAAAGTGTCGCTTCCATCAATTCTTATTACGCTGGGAACTATAAATGTGATTTATGATTCAAACAGGGGACGGGAATATCAACATTGATTTCATATAATCACTCTGAAATACAGTAGAAAAATTAATATTTTATAGATAAAGATTATGAATTCCTAGAATTATTTTTTATCACTTTATATGAATATCCATACTTTATTAATTTCCATAATTGGACGGATTGCACATTTGTAAATATTTCTCCGAACGAATTTGATTGAAGACTTTCCAAGTAAGACAAGATTTTTATTAAATGGCGTATGTGATCAATCAATTACCAGAGAAAAGTACTCGATAAATTGTAAATAAGGAGAATATTAATTGTTAGGCTAACAGCTCTCTAGAACTAATCACTGCAGAGCTTAGATAAAAAGTTAATGGAAGCTCATTAAGCCATGGTAATTTCTCTAAATGGTGTTTTCGCCGTATTATTCCGTTAGATAGAGTAAAGTGCTTGTTTTTAAGCTCGTTAAATTCGTCCTGATGTCTAGTAATGAGCAAAAGAATTAAATTATACATTATCATACAAGGTGTCCCAAAAATGCTGTACTTAAAAAACGATAGAATAACATAACTTTCGAATACTGAGTTTAGAAAAGCGAGTGCTAACACCTGTAAAGCATAATATACTAACTCCTGTACTCATTTTATTCAAATCAAAATATCTTCTAAACTATTGACTTTTTCCACAAGTGATTTAGGGTTATTCATATAGGGAATAACAAGTAGCGTTAAATGGTGCATTAAAAACTATACGATTCCATTTTAAAAAACACAAAGTTGACCTTCGTATGACCTCTACGCGTCCAGTTGTACGTTGCGCTTGCAGCGATACAACTTTCGTTTCAATAATTTCTTCACATACCGAGCAGTTCACGAGTAATTTAGATGACACGCTCAGCTGAATCACCCTGTATAAACAATAGTGTATGCCACGAAAAATAATTGCACTGCTGATTTAGATAATTCATGAGCAAGATAATAGTACGATTTCACGGCACATTGACGTTAAGACTGCACGGTCGGTTTGCTAATCAGCAAAATGAGAATGATTTTGTTCGTGTCCCCCAGCGCAGCGCTGATCGAGGGATCTGAAATTGGTTGGACCTCGAATATCCTCGAACAAGCGTCGAGGTTCGTTTTACTGATCATTAATCTCTAATCGGAGCACACATGCACGTGCAAAGAGCCCCTGCGGCCGCGCGGTCGTTAGGCTATTTAATAAATTCCATCGCCGTGTGTTAGTCGCTATTGCGCAGGGTCATCGGTATAAAGTTGAACGAAAGGTCGGGATTAAGCGGAAATTCAATTTCGCACGGATACACGCGGATACCTAGAGTTTTCGTACTCCAAATCAATTTTATATTTCGTCGAATAAACTTTGTAAAATTGGTTTTCTGATGAAACCATCGGTAGAAACCTCCTTCACAGTAAATTTCATATCTGCGGCAAGCACGCTGACTTTTTCTGTTTTCCAATCATTCTGAAATCAGAAATAAGAAAAAACACCGCGTCTAGTCTTATCTGGACACTCAGCCCAAGGTTTTTTTTAGATGCGAGAGATACAGTATTTATCTCATTGTCAGTACTAGCACGTCAGAAAGGATGACGATGAGTTTTTGCGTGTTACAGGTGTTCCACCTTCATGATCAACGCGTAATTTCATATTTTGGCCCGTTAGTAATTCACAGTCGAGACATGCGACTGTCACACATACACAGAGGAAGCAAACGATGTAGATTACAACGGTATGCTCGAGCGCGTGCTGCATTTCAATGTCGCGCAACAAGTCGGATAAAGCATCCGCAATTTATTTGTAGTTAGTCTAATTATAAAACAGATTTGTCGACATCTAAGACTGATTGTTATTGGAAATGCCAAATGAAATCGAAGGACAGTAGGAAATTTCGTGAATGATGCAGACATTTTCGATTTTTCTTTCCGGGAAATGCTAAAAGTACAAAAATAATTAATTCGCTGTTTGCAATAAATTAGACTGTGCGGATTTTTATGCATTTATGCCTTACGAACATTTTATGATGTTAATTGTGAACAAAGGAAATTTCATTTTCAGTAATCGTCGTGTTATCTGTAATAATTGCAGTACCATTTGACAGTTGAGATTCTCCCGATTAAAATAAGTTCAAACACGATGCAAATCGGTTTATTTTTATCGATTTAAGTATACAGGGTGACCAGAAAATGTCGGGGAACTTTGACAGGGGTGGTTTCTTATTTCCGCTTCGGATTTGCCATTATAGTTTTCAGTACAAAACGTCGTCTAATAATGTTCACAATCTAAAGAGCAATGGAATCTGTTAAGGCAGTGAGAAATACTGAGCCACGAGGATGAATCTAATAAGTGCAACCTCGCTGCTGCACTCAACACTCAATGTTAACGCTTTAATCAATGGATTAAAAGTTATCCGACATTGATCGAGCGAGATTAATGCACAAATCTCATTGTTATTGTTGAAGTTTCAGAAAATTATATGTGCGATTCGACTGACACAATATTCTGCACAGTGGCGCACCCAGGATGTAATCTAGGTTTTGCGTGATATCCTTTCTTTTTTTTTTAGCCAAAATATCTGTCGACGGTACCCAGGGCTATCCCGCGATTTTAATTTTGGAAGCTAAACATTTTTTTCTTGGGGGGGACTTGGCCCCCTGGCTCCCCCCTGTGTGCGCCACTGATTCTGCAACATATAGTGCTCATTGAAAATTGATATTTGTGTACTTAATAAATAGACTGCGGATGTTTATGCAATTTCCAATTTTTGTAGACAAATTTTAGGGAAGTGTATTGGAATAAAATCCTATTTTTCACGGGAATAGCCTTTGTAGATCTAAAACAAATAAAAATCGTACTAAATTCTATCGAATTTTACGTTGTAGCATTTTTGAAAATTTCCATAAGCCATAAATGCATAAACATCCGCAGTCTGTTCATAAAAATTGTTGATCCTCCCTTCAAATGTGTTTCATTTAATTCGCTTAACCCCTGAGCCTAATAGACGTGTATTGTTATTAATTTCCTTTAAACCGAAATCAAATTCTATTTTTTCGTAGTCGATATATGTATAGCCTTTGGAGAAAACGTGGGAACAGGCCCAGAAAAGGGGGAAAGCAGATCTGAAAGAAGTGATTGGAACGGTCGATTACTCGCTGACGTTTATTTGTTCAGTTTAACAATAGAACATTCGTACGAAAATATAGGATACTCGGGCAGTATTTGTCAGTCCTCGGAAAGCGTGTTTTAAAGGCGTGTGAACGGCCAGCCATACAATATAACGCTGGCTACTGCCTTTCAATAGTTCTTCTCTCGCGTAAGCGACTCATATACATACATAAACTTGACAATTTCGTTCGACCGCAGAAATTACGAATCCCTCGTTCGTAAAGAATAGCTAGGAGTATCAACGAGTAAAGAACAGTATTATTGATAGAGCAGGAGAATAACGCATAAATTGTCATTACTAATCGATTATCACTCGTTCGTCCAGCAATTCTCATCTGGCTGGGTCGTTAATATAACTATATATGTATATATATATATAGATATATATATATAATAACTCTACACGAAGTGGAGCACAAAAATGAAAAGAACCGAGTATCCTTAGGCGTTCATGGCTATATGGAAAAACTGTTGAAAGTAAAATCAAACTGTTTGTAATAGGAAAAGCGGAAGAAAAGAAACTAAAAGAATTTACTCAGCTTCGCTTTGCTTCGAACAGCCTTATCATATGACATTGAAGTAATTCAGGTGTGTCCATTTGTGTGCTCCGCCCTGCATATGGTATGCATATATTTAATATATGTATATATATATTATATATATATAAAATATATTTATATTTATATATAAAATATATTTATATTTATATATAAAATATATTTATATTTATATATAAAATATATTTATATTTTATATATATATCGCATCTAAAGGCGCGAGGAAGCACGTACGCCGTGGCGCGTGCGTGGTATGAGTTCGTATCAGTGCCGGATTAAGCCAGCGCGCGGCCCGTAGCAAATGTTATCACGAGGCCCTAGGCTTTGTACCAGGGCCGCTTGTATGAATGACCTTTCCTTTTTCTAGCAGAAATATTGATAATATTTCGGCGCCCCTTCGATGAAGCGCCCAGTGTGCGGGGTCCCTTTTTGTATGGAGCGGGGCCCCCCAAATCGCGGGGCCCGTAGCATTTGCTACTTCTGCTACGGGGCTTAATTCGGCCCTGGTTCGTATGTGTATTAAAATATATGTTGCTCCTAGTCAGCATGGAAATTCATCGGACCGAGGCACTAACAGTACACTATCACTATCTACGAATACACAGATTTCGTAGCTCCCATTCATTGGTCGTAATATGCTCGCAGAATCGGCACTTCTAACAATCAGTTACAGTTTTCTCTCTTTCTTTTTCACTCATTCTCTCTCCCACTCTCTCTTGCTTTATCTCCGACGGGTTTGCCGTTTCACACGATGGGACTCGGAAATGCACATTTCCGCGCGCGAGACACTATAGCTTCACGAAACGACTATTCCGGCACGCGAAGGCGTTAGTAGTTCTAACTTGGAACCAACACGGCGCCCCCCATCAACTCTGTGCATCTCGTTCGACGCAATCTATCACACGATGGAACGAAAGCTCCTCGGAAACGATCGGGCCCGATTGATAAATTATAAATACGTATCGACTACAATTACTATAGCGGGTGTAACGTTAAACGAAGAAGAAAGAAACGCAAGAGAAAACGGGGATGAAGAATAATAATAATAAAAATATATTATGCATGTGTGGCTCGTAGAGGATCGAACGGGAACGAGACTCACGTGAAACCGGGACGGGATGAGAAGGAAAATAAAACGCGACAAAGTCGTTAGGGGGGAAGGTGTCAAATTCTCTATTCACGTGGATGATCCTAAATAACAATACAAAATACAAGAATCACGATGATATGGAGTGTCTCGGTTATAATTGGCAGTCTTACTTTGAGCATGGACTTTCCTCGCGAATCATTGCAGATACTATCTATCTATCGCCGGACTGCGGATGTCGCGCGCTCGTGTGGAATCGCTCGAAATACAATAACACAGATGCCCCCGAAAAAGCCACGATGAAATTGTTGATCTCGCTTGGAATGTTTCTACGCGTTGAACCCCTTCGGTCAGAGCCGTGCCTGGATCTGTTCCATCCACGTGTGACAAGCCTCATCGAACTATTGGCAAAAGATTTATAAAATCCGAAATATCGATTGAACAGAGATCTGAGAACGGACCCAAACGAAGCCCCTTCCGCCGAGGCTGCTAGAGATACTACAACCTACCGATAGGTGAAACGTTGCTAAAAGAATATCTATATTCCCCAGACATCTGCAGTCTACTTATCACTAGGCGCTTTATTGTCTTTTTAGTAGCCGCCACGCGACCTTCTCGTCGAATTACATTGCTTACATCGATTACGCAAAACGGCGGAACGACGTGGGAATCGAGTCTGCAGAGAAATCGGCAAAAATTTTCAACGACGAACAAAACTTTTCCGTCCATTTTTTCTTATACTTTTCTATTTGTATTATTTCCTGATCCCTCGATGAAATATTATAATAGATGATCGCTGGATGTTCAAAATACGATTACTCAGCAAAGACGTATTCAGAGAATTTAGTCTGAACTGTTTACCTGCCTGTCTTTTCCTTTTTTTTTCTCTTGCTCTCAACGCTCATTCATTTAACACACGCACACACACATACACACACTTTTTCTCTTTTATTCTCATTTATTTCGTTCTATATATCCGTGTCTATGTATATATATATATATAAAATATGTATATATATATACATATATATATATATATGATAAATTTATATTTTCGATTTAATAAGACTGTCTACAATATACAGATGTAATTCCTACGTCTACGATATAAAGTGTAACTGGTAAGACAGTGAAATTACGATTCTGGGAGAACGACGAAGTTTAAAAAACAAGGATATGTTCATCATTCGATTATCACGAATAACGCAATTGGAAATCCTACAGTAACTAAATCTACGTGTCCACGTGAAAAACATGCGAGGAATTTTTTTCGAAGCGATCATTATTTTTAACGAAAGGGACGAATCACGTCCATTTGCAGAAACAATCTGTCCAGACCGGAGCACCTGTTCTCAGTAATATCTTACTTTTATCGTAAAACGTCTAAACATAGTTATTTTGTCTATGGCATACCGCAGGATTGGCAGTGTAAATTACAATACAGCTGACGAAGGACAGAACGATCTTTCACAAGAGCAACTCGATGAAAAGAATTCTAAACGATGAAAAAATCGGCTTAAAAAAATTTCTCTTTGTTCTTCAGTGGATGCATACAGCTCGGCGAGGAGAACGAAAGAGAAGGGTAATGCGTTAGGAGAAAGAAAGGGAGAGAGAAAAAATATAACTAACGTCGTCCCCCATTTTATCACATAATCAGAGTCTACGAAGACCTCCAAAGTCAGTTCGGAGGAATATAATACTAAGCTCTTTCACGAATGTTTCCTCGTCATTGCTGCCTGATGCTTCGAATAACGTATCTGGAGATATCAGCCGGAGAAGGTGTGAATCGTTCCCTTATCTCTCCACTTGTTACCCTCGGATTAAAACAGCTACACGGCCTAACGAAAATGAGAGTCGACCATCGGTGCCGCCTGTTATCTCCAGACAAATCGTGCATTTTTCTGGCACTGTCACTCGCCGCGAACTCTCGACGCATCTATATCGAATTTCGCACTCGCCCACGAAAGAAGCAAAGGCGTTCCCCCGTTTCTTAACGCGTCGACGATCGATCACCGTTCACCAGATCGCGGATTTCTATGCAGAATAAAAATGGTCTACATTCATTGCGAGATACAGAATCTGCATTTATTTATCTTTTCTCTGAATCGTTCCAATTTGATGAATGTAATATACAACAGGATTTTTAAATGCATCGAATCCGCTATCTGGATAATCGACGAGTTAACAAACGAACGGACAAAAAATAGATACACACGGATATCTAAAGTAAGAAAATGTCTAATGCTCGTAAGATGGTGGGTGGGGTTCAAAGACCAGAATCCTCCCGCGATCTTCACCCGTCGACAGAATCGCGCGTTCGCTTAAGATGGCGAGATACGAAAGCGAATGAGTGCGTGGCTCGACTAAACAAACAACAGAAAATAATGTAAAGTAAGTAGAATTTTAATGTTCGAATCGGTTCTGGTTGGGCACCCTTCCACAGATCCGCCGACAAACGAGCGTGTTCGCGAGCGATCGAGGGGACGGATTTGTTCGTCGCGAGCGTAAACACGAGAAAGCTGGAATAAATTTGTTGTTACGGAAAGACGACAATGGAATGCTTGCATGCGGCAGTGTCTAGATCGCGGCGGTAGGCGACGCGAGTCCCTCGATGTCGGTCGCGAACGTTAGACGCTCGATTCGGTTCGGTTCGGTTGATCGAAGGTAAAGGTTCGGAGCAAACAAGCGGGAGAAGAAGAAGAAGAGATGAGAACGAATTGTCATATATCGGGGGTACTAGACGTGTTGTTTGCCCTGGAACTTGATAGCGAGATCGGCGACCAGCTGCTGGTAGACCAACGGATCTATATTCTTGCCGAGCTGATAGAGAACGAACCAGTCGCCGATCTGGCATTTCTCCGCGATCATTTCGATGTGATCGGAAGGCGAGAGGCGCGAGCGAGCGCGCAAAAGCACCAGGCGAAGCTTTGGTCCGGCAATGACCGCGGCACGGTAGGCCAGCGTCAATCCGCTCAACACCGATAGAATGATAAACCAGAACCAGAGGAATACGTAGATCTTCTCGTTGACGATGTTCAACGGCAGCACGCATAGACCGTCGAACTTCTGCACGGTACCGGACGCACCATACTTGTGGAAGGTGCACTTGGTCACCTTCGGGAACACCCGTGACATCGGGTCCGTCCTCTCTTCCGGCTCCATTTCCGTGAACTTGACCACGTCCGATCCGTAGGTGGTGAACTCCCCGTCGAGGAAGAAATCCATGAAATAGATCTGACCGACCACGTTGACGAAGTTGAGCAACTCGCAGAAGAAGAACCGAAACGCGTAGAAGTTCTGCATGTGCAAATTCGTCACCAGGTATTCGACCAACAGTGACCTCCTTTCAGTCTTGCAGTCCTCGGTCATGACGGGGCAGTTCAGGTCCAACACCAGCATCTTAATCCTACCGCCCTCCCAGGTCTTCCAAAGGTAACGCGGTACGTAGAACAGTATCGCCTGGAAGAACAGCGTGAAGCACACCCACTGATAATATTTATGATATTTGACCTCGTCCTCGCCCTCGACGTAGGCCGCGACGCCGGGGTGCACCAGATCCTTGCCGATGGTACCGACCAGGTTCGGGATCGTGAACGTCGAGTATATCCAACAATAGGTGTCCATCACATGAAGCGGTATCTCGTCGACGATACAGTCTATAGGATCTCCTATGTACTGTCTGGAGGTGACCAGCAACGAAAACGCGATTAATATGATCACGGTGGCTTTGTAATGCAGCCGGAACACATTGTTGTCGATGCAGACGGCATCGAGCTTCAGCAGCCCCTTCACCGAGCCGAATACGTCAAACATCGTGGATCTTTAGTTCTTTTTCAATTTGAAATTACAAGAGAAATATTTTTAAAATATATCCAGGTATCGTGGACGAGTAGATTGTCGTCGGAGTCGTTGGGGTCGTCGGGTAGAACCGCAGGGTGGCGATGAAGGTATGCGCGACGCGACGCCGCGCGTCAAAAGACGTCTCTCTCTCGCTCTCTCTCGACCTCCGTACACGCACTAAAACAAAACAGGTACGTTGAGAGACCGGTGATCGAACAATAGGGACGCGACCAAACGTAAATAGTTTTTTCCTCTTTTATTTTCGATTCACCTTACACAGATATGCGCTTCCGTCACCGCGAAATCCTCTTTGAAATTCCGGCGAAACACGTGTGCGTCCCGTTTCGATCGTTCCGCGATCACTGCGCGCGTGAGCACCGCTCTACCGAGAGCAGCAAAGCGTCACCGAGAGCGGTTCTGTCGTAATGGCTGCGTTCAGAAACGTTGTACGACACGAGCACGCGAGGACATGCCGTTCGTTCCACAAGCCACTCGTCGTCCCTTTTCACCACCTCTCGTTCTAGCCTGTTCAACCGACGCTCGTTCCCTCTCTCTTCCGACCGCCGCGGCACTCTCTTCGTCTCGCTCTGACCCACACTCGTACACTCGGCTTGCTCGGGAACCGAGAAACTATACGTTTGCTTCTGCTGCACACACCAAGAGAACCGAGAACCGAGATTCTATCCCCACTCCAACGCCCTGAGAAAAACTCGTCCTCTCTCGCGTCCCTCTACCAAAGACCTAACCCCACTTTCCAACTCGGCCCGGTGTCGGCTCTGCTCGTCCACGATCGGATACCATCGGTTCAGGTCCCTCCGTTCGGCACGCATGCGTACCCCTCTCGGAGATCCCCGATTCTTTCACGTTTGCGAACAATGCTCCACGATTTTCGGCAAACAACCAGCAAATATGTATGCGTCTCAACTCAAATCTCTCGAGTCTCGAATTTCGAACTTTCTCCCGGTCACCAGACGGATTTTCTCTTCCTTCTCGAACGATTCTTGATGTCTCCGTGGGATTTACGGCTGTATCTCCGAGATTTCAGATTTTCCGAATTTAACCTTCCCGTTCAACGAACCGTTTCGCGTTCGTTCGAACGGTCGTGCAGTTCCGACAGGACAACGACTTTTCTGACTGGTAACTATAGTTCGTTCTCTCTCTCTCTATTTTACTTGTATATGTAGAAATCGTTCCAGTTCGAGCGGTCTGTCATTTTGCGTCACTCAACGTGCGATAGGTGATTACGGAATTTTGAGACTTCCGATGAATTTCTGGTAACGCCATCTTTTATTCCATTCATCCAAAATGTTGATCGACGATTCGAAATTTGAATTTATAATATGGTTCAATATAGTTTTCTCGTGCATTTTATATGTACACTGTTGGATGAATGATACGTAAACACATTTTGACATTTAGGAGACGTGTACGTATTGTAATTTCATCAAAATCGGTCATCGTTGCAATAAGCTACAAACGTTTATTTACAGTGGCTCACGAAAGTATTCGAACGCCCTTTAAAACAGAATAACATTTTTGTAATTGCACCAAACGACCTGATTTTCTATAATCAATTAGAAGCATTGGTTCATGAAATTATATACAAAAAGATTTTCCAAAAAATTATAATTTACAAGGTTACATGCAAAAATAAAAAAACATTTTTCAAAACTTCTTTATTAGGGCCCTTAAAGAATATTTAAAATATATGTTTTGTAGATCTCTATGTTAGTTACACACATGCTGAAAATTTCATGGAAATCGATTAACATACACACGAGGTATAAGCTATTAAAAATGGTGAAAATCGTAGTTTTACATGACTTTTGATCAGTTGCTTAAAATCCACAAAATCGCACATCTTCCGATGCGTATCGTTTTTTCCTGCGTCAACCGATTTCGATGAAATTTTCAGCATACGTATTACTAACATAGATCTACGAAACATATATTTAAAATTTTTTTAAGGGCCCTAATAAAAAAGTTATTCTGTTTCAAAGGGCGTTCGAATACTTTCGTGAGCCACTGTAACTCTAACTGAAATTAGGATTTTTACATCTTTCAATGCCTTTAGTTTTTCCCCGCATCTACCGATTTTAAAATAAAATGTTCAAAATATAAATAATTAGACAGCGACTCTGTATGCAAAATGAAAATTTCCTACTCGAATTGCAACAAACTGGAGTGAAATAGAAATTTATTTTCTTTCTTAATATGATCAATAGGTTGAAAATAATGTAACAGTATTTTTAAATTCTTCTAACGTCCTTACTGTTTTAAATTACAACTACTCATTTTTGTCATAAATGCATAAATCAATTAGGACAGTGTAGTAAATTAAGTGTTTCAACTGCTCGAAAAAATCGTGTGATCCGATATCAAAAAAGTGTCCGAATATTACTGTGGTTCACTGTGTATTAGTTATACGCATGCTGAAAATTGAAAAGTCTACGTTACGTTTCACATTACAAATACCAAGCTTGACGTATCGTTTTACGTTTGATATTCGAGACGATTCTAGATTGATATTGCGGTGAGTAGCAATCATCGTTGATAAATAATTGCTACCTCTTATCGATCTTGCTGTTGGTTAATACGGTCGAATCCTTGACCAAACGTTTAAACTCTTGAACAATTCTTACGTGATCACCACGAATTCTGAAACGCGATACGTCTCCGAGTGTTGGATTACCGAGCAAGTATTACGGGTATCGCGACACATCTGCCAAGCTAGATATATCACGAGCACTGTCATTCAAATCCTTTCCTTAACACGTTCATTATCAATAGATATTCATCTGACGTTGCATTCTATTTAAAACGACTCGCACCTTAATTTCATTTGGATCGTCTTCTTATCTGCAATCTGGCGATAGATTACTTTGCAGTTCGCTTGAATAGAATCGCCTTCTTTCTTCAGTTACATTCAACGTGAAAAGATAACGTTTCTGATTTTTTTATTTATATCACTGTACCCTTACAGTGTTACTGCTTACCGTAGTTGTTACACACATTTGCCTGGAGATTGAGGGAACCCGTTTATTGCCTTACACTATGTGTAAGTTTGCGAAAGTGTACCGTCAAAATTTCAAAATCAGCGAAAAATTAAAACGGTTAAAATTTGCGAGCTTGGTTTTTCAACATTCACGAATATTAAGACAAATAAACGTGGATTGCTGACAAATATTGAAGGGGAAACGAGAGTTTCCTCTTTATTAATTTATTAAAGTTATATAAACTTATTTATATTGTCATATTCGAAATAACAAAATTTAGTAGTAAGAAAAATTAATTCTTGTTTCATTAGCGTTTTAATGTTACAATAGAAGAATGTAAATTTACGGGAAGATTCGTGAAACATTTACGACCAAACTCAGTTAAATCTGTTTACAGCATGAGTCACGTGGATTGCCTCATTCTATCGCATGAACGATAATATGCTTTTAAGTTGAAGGTTTGATTCACTAATTACGAATCTATTAATGCGAATCATTGTGTAAGAAAAATAGGTATAATTACTCGATACTCATCTCCGCTACCGTGCGGGTACAAACAAGTTTGAAATTACTTTTCATTACTATTTTGTATAGAAAACTAAGTCTATTAATTTTTTATAATAGTTAGATTAGAAGATTGCGCCAATAATTGAATAATTAAACCTAACCCATAAGATCATAAAACAAGCTTTAACATCTTTTTTTACAAAGCTATTTATTTCACTTCAGCGGCGGATCTAGGTATGGACTTTATGGGCTACAGCTTAGGGCCCCCCGCTCAGTCAAAGGGTGCCCCTCGTGCCCCAAAAAATTAAAAACAATTTAAATTCCAAGAATTAAGAAAAAATTAATTCTACAAAAATTTTTGGTACTCGAGTTAATTTGGTTTAACTGGGTAGGCATCTAAACAGTATTAGCCCAGGGCTCCAACATTGACGGTCCGCCGCTGACTGTCCACCCTGACAAAAATTGTTCTATAAAAAATTTCTCGAAAACTACAAAAATCGTCTATGGGTAACTGAAGCGCAAGAAGGTTACCATTTGTTGGACAGTGTTATTAAATCGATAAAGGGGAGCAGCACCGACCGAACCTAGTCTTCGTTTCCATTATTAGCTGATAAGGAAACATCGGGGACTGATACACTCTGATTCTAATGAAAGTTTGCATAAATATTTATTAGACCTAATCTAAGAAGATAGCTGTAATTCGTTCGTGCCCGTTTTTCATTTTGAGGGAGATATCAACCCTTCTATTCGAACCACTCTTTCCATGTATGTACATGCTTATAAGTCGTAAACGAAAAAATCATTCCTTTTGGAAAATTGAATTAAAAAATTGATTTTTGAAAAAAAATGGACACGCAGCTTCAGTTTTTGCTGTATGTGTGTTATATTAATACCTACTTTATGTTGTTGTCGTCCCCTATTTTGCTCTTAAACATACAGTCACCGTATGTATAACTGTCTCATAGAATGTTAGAAAATACTACCCCTAGCTCGGTCCTGTGGCGCAACGGATAACGCGTCTGACTACGGATCAGAAGATTCCAGGTTCGAATCCTGGCAGGATCGTGAACAATTTTTTTCGAAAATTTTTCCAATTCGTTGAATAATGTTATTGCTTGTACGTGATTCTGATCGATGAAATTAACGATAACTGTTAACTCGCCGGATATATTAGAAAAATAGTGATCTACTCATTTCCTACGAACCCATGGTTTGACTTTTTGAATTTGTTGATTTCTATTTGTGCAAAATAAAAGATTCGTGCATCAGTTGCAAGACACCCGGGCTACATAGAAATTTATATCACGGATAATATTAACATAATAAAAATATTATGACTATACTCATATATATACCGTTAAAGTTTTTTAATCTCTCCACTATTTTAAATTGCACCTACTCACTTTTGCCATAAATGCATCAAATCCGGAGTTTAGCATCACTCATTGGACTGCGGATCTTTATGCATTTATGGTTTATAACGATTTTTAAAAAACCTGAAATCATAAAATTTGATATTCCCACTGGAAATGAGATTTTATGTGGCTCCACTTTCTTCAAAGTCTAGGAAAATTGAAAATTCCATAAATGTGTTGCATAAAGCGGCTTAAAAGTGTAGAACAGTTGCGATAAGAGAATCGTTGCAGTAGCAACTACCGATTCGATTGAGTTGGAGTATCCTATCCGTATCTAGCTAGAATCGGACGCGTATCGACTATTACACTTGGCATTTCCAGTATCGTAGTTATTGTGAAGAAAAGACGCTGACTAACACTGTCGCTTACTCACGTTTCTCGTGAGAAACATATTCACAGCACCGGTATGCATACCTTTAGGGATTGTTCACACCGTTCGAAGACAAGACCGAACAGGTAGAAGCAAACAGGTTCGACAGCCGGGATATTTCGTCCAACGAAAATAGTAAGAGCATACTCTTGCGAGTGTGTCCACTCCGGAGGATCTGAAGAACCAATAGAAAAATCTTCTCCGTTCTGAGCTTCGGGTGACTTAGGCTCCCAGTTCGGCAGGGATACTTTCTTGTATTAAGGGCGGAATTTCTTTCTTCTTTTTCCGTGAAAAATATTTTTACATTTTCTTTGTTAAACAGAGAAGCGTAATTAATGTTTTCATTTTAAACTCCAGTTTTGATTACACTTCTATTCGGTTTACTTGTAAACACAGTTTTTATCTACAGACACATTAAGATAATCACTAGCGTTAATTTCTTCATTGGCGGTTCACATGGTATCTGCTTTCCAGTTTATCTGAAGTCAAAAATTCCATTGAGGAATACATATGTATAAGAAAATAGCACAGTAATACAGCACATACATATGATAACCAATTCCCTGTGGATTTGATGGATTTATAAAAAAAGATTAAGCGAAATGCTCAAACGGAGAGATTCATTTTTATTTAATCTTTGTTTCTTAGAATACATTCTGAAAGTTTTGATTTCGTAATATAGAGAGTGGGTCACCAAACTGTATCACCTGAATTTACTCGTGGCCTATACATGTCGCATAAAAAAGTTTCGAACAAAAGTTGTTAGACATTAACCGGTATGTACACTGTGATAATTAGTTTTGAGGGACCTCTACAAGCCCCTCTCTAACCATTTCCAGAGAACGCAGAAATAGGACATTCGAGTAGTGACGTGCGCTAGGTTTATCTTTTATCTAGGGGTCCCTCGGAAGTCCCACTTTCTTGTTTCCTGGAAATTCTTTCTCGTTTCTCGGAAATTCAACTCTCGCATACGTATATGCCGACCCAGCGGCGTGGTAGTGTGCAGCAACACTTTTCGAGCTAGGTCAGCCCCTTAAGGCTTAATTAAGGGACCGATACGGTTTTTGGCTCAAGAGGTGTACATGAACGCAGGTCGAAATGTTCCCACCGAAGTCGGCCTTCCCGTGAAAAGTTCGAGTTAAAGGTACGGATGTCTTTTGGCAGCACTTTCTCTAGCACCGGCTATTTGGCCAGCTGAAAGATCGAAGGTTTAAACGGGTTGGGAAAGGAATGCGAATACGCGTGGGAATCTCTCCCTCTCTCTCTCTCTCTTTCTCGCGAGATTAAATAGTAATGCGTTTCACGCCTACCATGCAGGATGACTCGATAGAAAACCGCCGACAATCTGTGGGGGAATCATTGTGCTATTAATAGCGACGATATTCGAGTGCGCGATCCTGAATTTTGCCGAGGGCAGTACGTGTATAAAAGGATACGTATTTAATGCCGGTGGTAACTAATTGGAGGCGAGCGTAGTCGGTGGGTCAAATAAATTAACCCAGTATGCACTCTGGAAACCGGTTGCGAGATGCGTAAACTGAGAAGGGCCACGAAGGCGAGCGTCGGGATGTTCGCGTAGAAAAACACGGCGAAATCGGCAAAATCTCGTCCGGTCCTGCCGCCGGGTACCGAGCCGTTGCGGTTCCATTAGCGGTATAATTGAGTCTTTAGACGTCCAAGCGGAAACCACCGTAGAAACAGGCCGAGTGATCGTCCGGCAACCCTCGGATAGCAATGCCCGAGCGTTATTTGACCCGGCTCTTCAAGAGGTGTCCGGTTGGCTCTTTTTATTTCTACGAAAAATTACCATTGCATTTAGGCCGGCACTTTTATTCGCACACTCCGGGGTAAAAAGATAGCACGCATTCAGATTTACGCGATTTTAATTCATTTTGACATTGCAATTTGTTTCAAATTATATGCAAGTAAAATCAGATTGGATTCTACCGACCTGTCTTATTTTACAAAATTAATAATCTTGTGGAAAACTAACGGTAAAATATATTAACAGTAATATGATCGAATTTGTGAATGGTATTTTGTTGCGCCTTCTTTATATTTGATGACATCAGTGGAGCATCTATACCTTGTTCAACGAGACGAGGCAATAAACGTAAACATAAACATAGCCGCTCGAGCGCGACAGAGTTGATGCTACCCTTCTCAGGCAAGCAGCAAAGGACATATGCTGGTACTTTACTGCCTTGTCTCTTGAGATGAGACTTGAAATTGGAATTGGAATTCTGATAACCATTATTATAAACTTCTTTTGGTTTATTAATTTAAAAAAAAGAACAAAGTTCTGTCCTATGTACATATCTCCTCAACACCTCCACTTGCAACAATACCATTTATGATTTATATATTATGTTATGTACTTTCTTAAACCCTACAACTTTTGTACGTAACATTTTCTATATATCATATTCCATAATTTTGAAAAATCCATGGTACATGGCTAAACACTTTTTAATGGAACCTAAAATAGCAACAGCAATTTTCATTGTGATCTAATAGCTCCATTTAAGATTGCAATGTAAAAGAAAATTTCTATGCTTTCTTTTGGTACAGTACAATTATTGAAAATCCTATTGAATAGGCTTCCGGTAGGTAAAGTGTTAAAATTATCGAGAGAAGAAATAATATTCTATTTGGTAGTTCTATATGTATATCTTACAATCGATGCAAACAATTTTTATTTTGCATAAAGATCCGCAAATTTAATTATTACGATACCGATAGGATAGATGGAATGGATAAGTAGTATTTTTATTACAGGCGAAATTTTGCTTTTTGTAAAGATTTGTCCGCTACTGCAGCTGGTGGATGGTTCGCAGTGAACTTGCGCGTGGTTGGTTGATGGCTCCGCTCGAATTTGACTCTGGATTGCTCGATTTCTGTGGAAGAAATCTCCGTTGAACCGACGACGAATTTTTGACTGGGAAAGGTTCCTCTTACCTGTGGTCTGCGGGTAGGCGTCGACGTGGCACGATACTCGATACATCAGCTGCTACGGGGGCCTACCTGTGACTTCTCCGTAGAGAGAATGGTGAGCGTTACGGAAGAGTGGGGCCAAAAGGAAGGGACCGGTTTTTCTGGTTTTCAATCTCTCCGACCCTTGTAGCCTATTCTCGCTACGTTCTCCGTGAACATGCGATAGCCTCTGTATATTTTTAACAGATATATTTCACCTTTTGCTCCGCGTTCGGGGCCTGACTTCACCTTGTCCGCCTTCATTTCGATCGACTCATAAAAATTTCCTTCAGACGTTCAGCAACCCCACCAAAAGCGAAGAACAGGCTCCGCGTACCAACTAGTTTTCAAATATTACAAATATGCCGGATTCAGTCGACTACATTATATTTACAAGAAAAATTATTTATTATCGTTTGTCTTCGATATATTGACCACAGGTCGAACGAAACTGTTCAAATTTTTAATTACTAATGAAGTAACTGTAATTTTATGACATATCCTGTTCCAGGATAAATGTTATATATAAAACGCAATGAATCAAGTGGAATGTTTGTTTCATATACAGTCGGTCGCAAAAATATTGGGACAAAATTGCAGTAGATCGGAATTGTAGAAAAAATGCTAAACGTTGCATTTCACAACTTTTTTATGCGGGCCTATATTAAAACTTTAAAAAATACGTTTTGTAGATCTGTGTCAATTAAACATGTTCTGAAAATTTCGTCAAAATCGGCCGACGTTGCAATGAGCTACGAGCGTTTAAAGATGGTGAAAATTGCAATTTTTCACGATTTTCACCTCCAACTGCAATAAATCTATAAGGCTTCTTACATCTTTCAATGCCTGTCATTTTTTCAATGACTTTCTATGGTTACCTAGTTTGCCAGGTTGAAAGAACCCATCCCAGGGTTAATTGTTTACAGAAACATTCAAAGTGCAGTATCGCTAAACGATTATACAGCGTTACATAAGCATAGTTACGTAACTTTGCACGTTGTGTATCTGTAACGGCAATATAGTGTTTTAACTGTTGATAATATGAACATAACGATGGCCTAAGATAATAAAGGTTCGTACGCGCAGAAACAAAATTATCTGAGCCTCGATAAACAGATTCGGCATAGATATACATAACTGTTCTTACTTGGGTACTCATTGGCTCTATTTGATTAAATTCGGTTATATGTATGTATACATGGAGCGATAATAAGCCCATATTTAGTATACACTTATTAATTTGTACGAGTTAGTAGACTATATACATATATTTGTCAATAAACATTTCATTAACGTTGTCTCTCGATAGAACACATTGAGGCAAACAAGGTTATTTTATAAACATTTTTCCTGGATTGTTTTAGTTTTGAGTTACGGTTAAAATTACTATAAATTGATTCAAGTGTAATAATAAGTTACCTTGGACTTTAATATATGTATATAGACATTGACGAGGTCATGTGATGAATAAAAACATTTGAGATAAGCGATTAAAGTTTCTAATCAAGATTAAAGAGGGATAGTGAGTCGAAGCGTCGCGAACTACAGTCCCCCTTTCTTTTTCAATCGTTATCCTTTTCTACGGTTGTCGTACTACAAAAAAAGTAGCCCCACTATACTACAACTATCGCTTCGTCGCTTGGCAGACACGCGAATGCGACAGTTACGGAGATATTATATGTATATACTATAGTTCTCTCTCGCATCTTCCACTCAAAACGTTCAATATTTGTTCTTTGTTTAATTTAATATTAGTTGTCAGTATGTAATAGATATAATGATGACATCAAGTTTATAGCAACATCTTACTGTATTTGAAAAATGTAATTAATCAATGATTTGAATAAAATATGTACTATATAATAAAAGATGTGTTCTTTCTTTCTAATTCTCTCTTCAGTCTCAAAATTAAAATTTACCCCTTATGATATGGAAACTCACCATGACTTATATCTCGACAAAAAAACTAATTATTTACATTTGTATTAGCTAATACCTAGGTTGGCAAGAAAGTAATTTCGGTATTTTAAGGTGAAATAGAGCCCAATTTTTTTATTCAAGCAATGAACTTTAATGAATAAGATATTTTCCCTTTTGTTCGATGATCTTTTGCCAAACAGAATAAATAAGATATTTTATTGGTTAAAGTTCATCGCTTGAATAAAGAAATTCGGTTTTATTTCACCATAAAATATCGAAATTACTTTCTTGCCAATCCAATATGTTACTCTTGAAACCATACAACTTTCATATATCAGATATATATATTAAGTTCCCGTGTAATTGATGTGGCACATTTACAATTAGCTGAATCACCCTGCATGCAACAATCTTACATATCTCTGAACTAATGGATAACCTTTATGTGCCGACTCTGTCTGTGAAACAAGTAAATATATATACTGCAACGAGTCTCGGTGCCACAAGAAAAAATGTCTGGCTGCGTAACTGCATGAGTGTCGAGAACCCTCCGCGGGCTTACTTATACATAGTCGCGTGCGCTCAAGGTACGTAACAGTGGCTCGATCTAGCTTACTTAGAAATACTCGGAAAATGTCATGGAATTTAATTGCACGATGCATGGAAAACGGGGACAAATGAATACCCAGTCGTCAGTATTGCTTTGAACTTCCAGGTGGAAATCCTGCAGACGAGTTTCAAAGTGTTCCGGAGTTTCGCAAAAACTGCAACTTTGAATCGGGGATGTGATTTGACAGTGACAGTGTCGAGTGACCAGTTACGTCTAAATAACTAAAACAGGAATCAGGCCAGCAAAAGCTTCGCACTTTACAGACGTTGTCTATAAACTTGTGGCAACTATATATATCGATCGAAGATGTCTATTTCGGTCCGTGCATACTAGTCATCCATTCATTAAAATGTTCGCTATTTTGAGAAATTCAAAAATGATCTACTGGGAAATTTGCAGGATCACGAGGTGAGATATACGCCAAGCAGATGGAGCAAGAGATTCGGACCTGAGGAGATATTGATGCACTACTACAAATTCGCTACAGCAGGTAAACAGAACAGGTAGAAATAGAAATGTGTAAAATGAAAAATAAAAATCTGACCATCGAGTAAATCAGATTTTTACTCGTATTTCACTGTGTTCTAACATTTGTTCAGCTTTAGTCTTTATTAAAAATCTTTCATCCGGGTGGAACGTTTCTTACCACCTTTTAGAATTTAAACATTGTGTCCTAACAAAAACCTTACTTCTATCATGATAAGAAATACAACATAGTTATGCAGAATTATATACAGAGATTTTGTAATAAACATCCCAGATAGCACAAAGACGTTTGCAGTTGGGCATTCAGATGTCCCGAATGTCTACGAACGTCTTTCGAACGTCTCCTGAACGTCATGTGTTAGAAAATGGTACACCTTACAGACGTCGAAGACAATTACAATTAAAATCACAATTAAAATCACAATAAAAATTGAAATTGGAATTGGAATAGAAATTGAAATTGAAGCAAAAACACTATAGCTCGAACAAATAATACCGATGCTAATACTGCTAGATTATGGAGTATATAAAAACCACACTGTTTATGGTCTTAAAGACGCCTTTTCAGGACGCAAGACTTTCAGACCAAAAATAGACGTAAAATGGACGTCTTTAAAACATCGTGTGCTATCTGTCGAATTGGAATGAAATCGGATGAAATCTAAAATCTTGTTAAATCGTATTATATAATGATGAACGTAATACTGTGTATCACCTAATTATAAAAATTATTCTAATTATTTTAATCGTCGTGTATGTGGTCTGCTTTCCGAAGTACCCTCCTTTCGCTAAAACAAACCATAAGAAAATTTCTTTAAAGACCATGGTATCTCCCATAACTGCTTACAACTTTATAGTTGTAAAATAGTACAATACAATTCCCTATTTTCGACGTAGATAAACTAATGTCGGCGATATAAATTTGTTTTAAATATTAAATTAATCTTCTAAAGGTAACAATTTGTTACAGTTACGAAGAAGGCGCGTAGTACCGTAAATTGCGAACTGGATATTCCATACGGAAACTCAGATTCCACTAAATACGACGTATATGGAACCGATTTACCCAAAGGTGCGTAAACGCACTTCCTCTCATTGTTTCATTTTCATTCTAATACGTTATGCTCACTTCAGATGCTCCAATATTCGTATACATCCACGGTGGATACTGGCAGGAAGGTAGCAGAGATGTGGCAACATTCGCAGTACCCGTTTTCGTCGCTCGAGGAATCAAAGTTATAACTGTTGGCTACGATTTATGTCCTCGTGGTAATTCCATATTCCTCCCTCCCGCATTGTTTTACAGTTAATAATACAACTAATAGATACAATTGTTTATTTTAGTCAGGCTCGGAGACATAGTATCAGAAATAAAAATGGCAATTGAGGAGATATTAAAATTAGCTTCAAACGACGGAGCCAGGTGCGTCACAGACTGATTATTTAAATAAAACATAAGTCTCAGAGGCATAACTAAATATCAATGAATATAAATCTCTAATTTTCAAACGCGAATTGAAATATTTCTAGACAAATGATATGTTTAGATGCGTTTGGGTGGCTGGCCACAGTGCAGGCGCACATTTGGTAGCAAGTCTTTTATTTGACGAGTCATGGTTGGATAGAATGATGAAACAAGGATACATGAATCTGTTAAAAGGTCTTGTCTTAATAGGGGGAATTTATGATCTGAACCCTTTGCTCAATAAAACTATCAACGACAACTTAAACCTTACAAAGTAAGTTTCTCGTTGATCCCGTGAATTCTACATAAATGCAACGTCCACATGGCTTATCTCAAAAGCAAGAAATGTTTTTCCAATTGTTATCATTAACACTAGATCTACCAAGGGGGGTCAAAATTACCCGCTCCTGATTTGTTTTCTTTTTAGAGATATGAAAATTATAAATGTGTTTTTCTGAGAAATTGTTTTAGAACTTCTCTATTGCAGCACATATTTAAAGAAAACCGGTACGAAATCTAAATAAATGCAACTCTGTCATTATTACAAGGCAATGTATGCCAATTGCGTTTAGTATTCGGTAATTCTAGTTTTAAAATCAACCCCAGAACTACACAGATGCTTTTATAAAAATAGATGCATATATAATATATTTATGAGATATTCTATTACTGTATTTCATTTTCATTTTAACATTTCTAAAGCTTCATTCTTGAAATACGAATTTTTATTAACAGAAGATCAAGGTTCACCACAATCTAGGGTGTCAAATGAATCATGATGTATGTCTAGAGTTAATTATAATTGTATGTAATACTTTTTCGAGTACACGTTCTGAAATTACAAACCCACACGTTTACGCTCACTATTTATAAATGATTCTGCCTTTTTTTTGTTAACAGCATCTTTCGCAATTTTCCATATTCAAACATGAAAATCTCTTTTTTACCAAAACTTTTCATATTCATGATTGAATATTAGAAGTTTGGGTCAAATTGGATTGAATTGGGATGAAAATTCATTTAATATTCATGCAATGCTTATTCACTGTTGTAGATTTTCATGGAGTAATTCACAGAGACTGAAATCATAGAAAAATTTGCTTACTTTACAAAAGGGCCTCACAGATCCTGCATAATATAAAGTCCTTATTGTTTTTTTATAAAACCTTTTTTACTGTGCTAAGTCTTAGACAATATATAAATACATCCTACAGATGCATGAAATCCGCAGACTAACAAATACTTTTGAGACAAACCATGTTACATTCAAATTATTATTGAAATGTATTATTCCAGAGATGAAATTACGGCATATAGTTTCACCAGTCTCGACACTTCAAAGAATAAATCCATTAATGGATTGAAAGTTATTGTGACTGATGGAGAATGCGATACTCCAGAGTTTATAAATGAATCACGTAAATGTGTTCAGGTATTTCGTCGTTAGCGATATCTTCTATACCTATTCATTTCATAGAAATACATTTTTTTCATGTTTCTTTCTTTTTATTCTAGAAACTCGTCACGATGGTGGATGACATCCAGTATCTGTTGCTTCGCGAACACATCGATCACTTCGACATCGTGGAAAAACTCACAGAGCCAGAATTTCTTCTAACAAAAACTATATTGGCTAACATGTCTTGCGCATAACCAGTTGTTGTATTGATATATATAAATTAAGATATATTATCCACCATACGGAAATCATGCACCGGTATTCGTGAAAAATTTATTAAGTGTAACATATCCTTGTACTTGTACAGTTTCTTCTGTTCATAAATTACAAAATTACCGTAGAAAATTATTAAGTTTACCTAATGTAGTCTATTTGGTAATCTGTCGTTAGTGAATGTTTCTCGTGTAACAATGATCTAAACGAATCACGTTGCGTTTCTGTTTTAGATACGTGTCTTCTGATACAGACGTATCCTTTCTCTGTAGTTGCTAGGTAGTTTGATCGTGTTGAACAACTGCCGACGTGTTTTTAGGTTGAATTTGTACATTCCTTTCACTGTTTTGTCTTACTTGAAGTTTTAAAACAGCGTTTTGCGTTTTATTGACGGGTTGTCCTATGGATGATGGTACTGTGGGTTGTTTGGCTGTAATCAGTACCATTTGCCCATTTTGTAATTTCACTGCACCATTTGGATTTGCGACTTTAGGGTTGAATACTCTGTAATATTTGGAAAGGTCTTGCGCTTTAATTATGCTTGAACCTGCTAGCTTCGTTCCACTTGCCGCAGCTACTGTTGGTCCTAATATCACCTTTAATTTTTTTTGCATATATGGTAACATTTTCGATTCGGTTCCACTATTCGCACAACTGTTGTTTTCATCCGGCATGTCCAACGTGAGATCTACAAAACTGTTGCAAAGCGGCGGAGCTGCCTTGTCTTTTTGCAATTTTTTCTCCACCCTTGACTCCTTTCCTTTCTCAGATCCGTCTTTCCACGTAGTCGGATGTCTCGCAAATGAACGCACTCGTAACAATGGTTTTTCCTGCTCTAACGGTTTACTATCCATCGATTCTTCGGTTATATTAGCTTCATCCTCTACAACATACACAGATAATAAAACCTAATTGTTTTCTTTATTTTCTTTGTCAAATTATTTCGTTCTCATTGATATTAGGATGTGGTAACACTAACCTTTTGTTCTATCAACTGGGACATCTACCTTCACAGATGATACTTCATCAACCGAGTAGTTGGGCAACGCTGTTCCATTATTTCCTTCTGTTGCTTCTGATTCAAACGTATTTGTACAGTTAGGAATATTTACAACGTCTTTCAATTTTCTATCAGCGACAGTGTCATTCAATTTATTCTCATTCGTTCGACAAGCGACATCCACATCTACTATATCAGAATTTTTAATATCGACTTTCGCATTCATGTCTATTTCTATCATTGATACTTTGTTGTCATCTTTATCTACTTCTTCATCATCTTTTTTGTTTTCCTCTTCCTTCTTCGCTTGCTCCTCTATCTGCTCCTCCTCCTCTTTCTTCTTCTCCTCCTCCTCCTCCTCTTTTTTCTTTTCCTCCTCCTCCTCTTCCTCCTCCTCCTCTTCCTCCTCCTCCTCCTCCTCCTCCTCCTCCTCCTCCTCCTCCTCTTCCTCCTCTACATCGCTCTCTGAACTACTTTTATTCTTGTCTGTACTTAAACTTCCTTCTGCCACGCTAATATTATCGTCATCGTTGTTATTATCTTCTTCCTCGTTCTCTATGTTCTCCTCCTCTTCATCCTCTTCACTTGACGATGTGTTAGCGTCTATTAAACCGCTTCTAATATTTTCTTGTTTCTTTACGTACTCATTGAATACACTTGCCAAACGTTGTTCACCTTTCCTTTTGTTCTGCGCCAATTTCTGAGCCAGCTCAGCATCCTTCAAAGCTGGATCCTCTTCCTTTTTTTCAAGAAACAAGGAAAATGTATCCCAGTAATCGTTTTGGCGAGAACGTTGTAGATATTCTCCCAACTCAGTGAACGCTTTCTTAGCTGTAAAATAAATACAATTGCAACTGGACAAAAATCCAACATTATAGTTCTAATAAATAATTTATCAATTTACCGATACGTTGCTGCTGTTTAGTGTCCAATCCTAAATTATTTAAGGTGTTACACCTCTCGACACAATCCAAAATGTCTTTGTAATCTGGGAAAATCACTGCGCTTGTGAATGTACCGATTTTTTTAAGCTTATGTAACTTAGACAATTTAGAGTTAATAAAGTTTGTAATAGCATGGTCTACAATTACAATTCCAGTTGTGCTCAAGTGTTTCGGCCTCAGGTATTGTCGTCCTGCATCAACATTCTCACCGGTGTACTGACAATACTTATTATAAAGTTCCACCATTCGATGCTTGTATCTTTCTAAACTAATATAACTACTATTATCTTCGTCATCAAAGTTTAACTCTGATTCTTCTAGTTTTTTTATATGCATTTCACATTTCTCCATAGTCTTCAGTATTAATTTAATTTTTTTCCTTGTAGCTTTATCCTTTGATTTATTTTCTTCGTTTGTAACATTACTTTCATTTATACCTGTGTCGCCAACATGATTTCTATGTGCATTGATTGAACTAGATAATTCGGAACTGTTATTATGCATTTTCTGTAATAGTAATGTTGATTTGCCGTTACACCTGCTCTTCATTTCGTTATTCACGTCGGCTATGTGTGTATATAACTGATTTTTATTATTCATAATGTGATTTCTTTTCTCATTTATAAAACCAATGAAAGCTTCCGAATTAGTATAGTCCAGGTCTAGTTGCTCGTATCGTCTTTTTAATTTGTTAGTAATAACTTTCATATCATTCGAGCGATCCTTTTGTAAGCATAAACTAATAAACATCGGAAATATATCCTGTTCCACAGGTGAAAATGGTTTACTCTCTTTAATCACTAATTTTGGTTTTAATAGAACTGTTTCTGTGCTGTCATATCCACTCGCCAGTCCACTAGACGAAGAACCCTCTTCCGCGTCAGGTTCCTTAACATTTTTTTCTTCTCGTAATATTTTCGGTTGACTTTTAAAAATATTATCACCGATTTCAGACGCTTTCCTTTTCCGTCCACAGACTGGTATTTCTCCGCTTTCTTGCGAAGTAATTTCTGTTTTTAAGGAAGTGATACAATTATTTTTAAGTTGTTTGATAACAGGTTGCCTTCCATTCGATGCAACCTATAATAATAATTAAAATACACTTTCTTTGCGCGAGGAACAAGATAACTTTACTTTATAAATACTTGAGAATTGATAAGTTACAAAGTTTAACAATATATTAAAACATTATAAGTTGCACAAACCTGTCCTGTATCTTCATCATCCGATGAAATACAGATGACCTCACTATTCTCCATATTTGTTATCCTAAATGCAACGAACAAGTTAAATTACATTATAAATTATACTTTGTTACAATGTATACTTTAATATTTATTTTGCCATTAAACCCCGGCTTAGTTACATCACAATCGTGTTGTCAACATTTGCGATTTCATATTCACACTAATGATTGTTTAAAAATAATTCTTATTTTCTTTGTTACACATTACTATATTTGTAGGTTACAAGATATAAGCTGTAAAGTTAGCCAAATACATATATACTGATATATACACAACAATTTGTTCTTATACTGGTTACATTGGTGGGAATTTTGATTTTTAAAAGAAGTAGAAAACAGAATACAAAAACAGCTGTAGATAATACTGGATAATACTCAAAGAAACAACTACTTATCTTATTGTATTTGAAGGACCTACTCATAAAGATACTCAATTAACAAATAATATTAATAACTACAGAAACTTTACCTATATTATCTGCTGCGTATAGTCCATAGCAAATATTGAATCAATCCATATGAAGAGAAGTTAATTTATAATAGATGATGTCATAAAATAAAGGTACTGTATATGGACCTATATAATGTAATCTCTGAGTGTAAAATTTATATCAACTATGATCAGATGTATATAAGTTTTACTATCTGTTATCTATATCTTATCTACAATGTATATCAATGTTGATCAATGTATATGTACGACGTAGATGTATTTAGGTTTCTCGTCAATAGGAATTTTGTTGTAACCTCATTTGGTTGGCACCAGAGTCGCAGACGTTTGATGAGGGGAGGGGAAAAAGTTACCCTCTCTCTTCCAGTACCGGATTAGTCACGTGACATTCTGACACATGTACGACAGAGATGCAATCATAAACTTATAGAGATAGACTGCGCCAGACTGGCAGACTGACCAGATTGCACCCAAACGGATGCATAGTACTCCCCTACGTACCCCTTCCACTATCCTACTCCAGCAATGCGCACACTCCAACGTCCCCCACTAAGACCATATACTGGTCGCGCAACTGCTCTGGTCATCAGAGTGGGGGTAACATTTTTGCGTGACTCCCCTCATTTGGTCACACTGGACTGCGCGGCCTGCCCTGTAAGTACGAAGCGCTAAAGCCTACAATGGCGGCGCGGGGTATAAAGAGTGAGAGAGAGAGAGAGAGAGAGAGCAATAGCTAGTCGCTAGCAGTGTAGCCAGATCGAGAAAATCGAGGGGAATACAGGTACCCTCTCTCTGATGACCAGAGCAGTTGCGCGACCAGTCTACGGCACTGATATATATACTATGGATAGGAGAAGCCTGACGCTCATTAGAAGAAGATTTTGCCAGTTTGCAAGAGGCGCCATCAAATCTCAGACTGTGAACTATACTTCCCTTCGCACCCCGCGATCATCCGTGGAGCTCTACGCTTTGCCTCACTTCGCCACGCGCAGACGCACCACTGATATACATATACATCAGTGAGACGCACACTAAAATAATATCAGTGTTCCGGCATCGACATTTGGTGGCGCTGTCATCGAAAAGTGCCTTCTTCTACTGGCTTCAACGACTGTACGGCTGGCTTATGGGGGTAAGATACCTACGAATCTAACTAGAAGGGAACTAGAATCTTACTAGATTTTGGGTCGAAAACTAGTAAGATTGTAGTTCCTTTTTTGTTACAATCTAAATTACTAGATTTTGGGTCGAAAAAATGGGTTTGCGACCCACGGCTTTTTGTCCTTATTTCAGCAGATTTTGGGCTGGGTGTGGGCTCATTCTAAAGAGGAAGGTTAAATGCAGCGCGCCCAGCTTATTATGGAACGAGATTATGTTTATATCTAATATTATGAGTGTCCAAAGTAGAGGAAAAATCGAGAAAAAATACCCGCAGATTCCAATGTATTTTTCTGCCACTAAAGACTTTTTTGACTGCTGTAATAAGCTGGGCGCGCCGCATTGAACTTTCCTCTTTGGAATGAGCCCACACCCAGCCCAAAATCTGCTGAAATAAGGACAAAAAGCCGTGGATACGAAACCCATTTTTCGACCCAAAATCTAGTAAGATTCTAGTTCCTTCTAGTTAGATTTCTAGGTATCCTACCCCCTTATGGTAATCTCCTATCCATGGCATATATATCAGTGGTCTACGGCCTTAGTGGGGGACGTTGGAGTGTGCGCATTGCTGGAATAGGGCAGTGGAAGGGGAAAGTAGGGGAGTACGGGAGCTCCGTTTCGAGCTCAATCTGGCGACACTGGTCGCTAGTGGGAATCAGGAATCTCACTGTGGGATCGCGTTCTCTTTCTAAAATATTCTAAATGACGAGTTGGTAGGGAGCAGTAGGGAGAGATTCGCCCTTAGACCATATATACTTATAGATCCGGCATAGGTATAGGACTATAGGATATGCATAGGACAGCATAGGACGCAGTGTTCCAAGATAACGGACTACATATATCTGATGCCCACAAGTCACGTCACAAGACAATTTAAAATGTTGGGTAGCGATATAAAATCGTAATTTTAAATAACAAATTGTAAATAACGACAAAACCGTGATACAAATATATCTTTTCACCTATATATATAAGTCTAAGGCAGTCTAAGGCCTAAGCAGGCCTAACTGGGCCTAACTAAGGTCACACAGTAAACCGCGGTTTTTCGCACATGCGCATCCGCACATTTGTGATCACACTGCGCCGACTGCGCACTCTCTTTTCTTTTCCATTATCACAGGTCACAGTATAAACCAGTGTTCCGAAAGTTCCGATTGAACCCACCGTTTATCGCGCATGCGCGGCAATTTCAGCCTCAGTAACGTAACCATTTCGATAAAATCGGGTAGCTTGAGCACCCCGCAGACTTTTAAAAAATTATTAGTGTATACATATGAAATATTAAAATTTAACATAATTGCAACTTATTCTTATCAGTCGTCCCGCCAATAACACCGGTACATTCCCGCCCATATAGGCGTCAGGGCCCTGGCCGCTCTGCTGCGTCATTATAGATACGCTACTGTCCTGGCCGCGCATGCGCGAAAAACGGTGGGGTCAATCGGAACACTGGTATAAACTATAAACAGTTTTGAATGGTTTTGAACGCGCCTGGGACCGTTACAAGCACGATAAGCAGTTACAAGTGTGTGATCTTTTATGATTCAATACTGTTATTATTTTCTTTTATATAAACGGACTGACAGTAAGTACTCACGCTATTATTTACATATTTAAAACATTAAATAGTTTTTTATCACAATGAAAAATTATATGAATCAGTATAATTGTATACAGTGTTTTACATTCATTACAATTGTAAATGAAGATATTACATACATGGATCACTATATAATTCTATGTTCGAAATAAATCTAGTTATCTTATGTTTTTAAAAGATTTCCCAAAAATTCGTACGCACAAGTTATTTTGGAACGTTCTCCCATAAAATAAATGAAAAAGCCAAACTATTGTGTACTAGTTTTATTTCACAACAGAACGTATAGAATTACATCGCATAATTTTTAAATTTGTTGAATAAATTGTATGGAAATCATAAGAGTAATAACTATAAGTAGTTTATTTCTGCTATAATTTATTTCTAATGTATACAAATGTGTGCATTGTGCTTAAAAGGCTTTAATAAATATGTACAGATGAGTGAAGACACTGTTCGAGTTGCTGTACGTATCCGTCCCTTAATAAAAAGTGAAATTGATAAAGCATGTCAAACATGCTTAGCTGTGGTTCCAGGGGAACAACAAATAATTATACGTAATACAGAGAAAGCTTTTACATTTAATTATGTTTTTCCTGGTGATATTAATCAAGAAGACTTTTATGAGACAGCTATTAAAGGGATGGTAGAAAACATTTTTAAAGGTAAGATTGCACGAGTACTTCCAGGTTTATCTATCCATTTTAATACATAATTATGTAAAATAATTATATGTTATGTTATGTTATAGGATATAATGTAACTATATTAGCTTATGGTCAAACAGGAAGTGGTAAAACTTATTCAATGGGTACGAATTATATTGCAACAGAAGAGACGGGTGTAATACCACGAGCAGTACATAATATATTTCAAATAATCGAATCAAAAGAGGATTGGAATTTTAATGTATCGGTATCATTTATGGAATTATACCAAGAACAATTGTATGATCTCTTGGCCGATAAACCACGTAACCAATCTATCGTTGATATTAGAGACGATGGTAAAAATGTCAAAGTTTCTGGGGTAGTCGAGAAAGAGGTGAAAAATGCATTGGAAGCGTTGCAATGTTTAACCCAGGGGTCTCTAGGTCGTGTAACTGGTGCTACAGCTATGAATGCCCAAAGCAGCCGTAGCCATGCAATATTTACAATATGTATACACCAACAAAAACAGGGTGATCCTAGTACAGCGACAACAGCTAAGTTTCATTTAGTAGATTTAGCCGGCTCCGAGCGAAGTAAAAAAACACAAGCAACTGGAGAAAGATTCAAAGAAGGTGTTAACATAAATAAAGGTCTTTTGGCATTAGGAAATGTTATATCTCAATTAGGAGAAGGAGGTTCTAACGCTTACATTGGATATCGAGACAGCAAACTGACAAGGCTGCTGCAGGATTCGCTTGGAGGTAATTCCATAACATTGATGATAGCATGTGTAAGCCCTGCTGATTATAATTTGGATGAAACTCTGAGTACATTGAGATACGCGGATAGGGCGCGTAAAATAAAGAACAAACCTGTAGTCAATCAAGATCCACAACTTTTAGAAATAAATAGACTAAACAAAATAGTACAAGAATTGAAGCTTGCTTTAGTAGATCAAGAAATTAAAATCTCTTGTCCATTGGAGCATCAAGAGCTGAACGAGAAGAATCAGTCTTTGCTAAAAAAGATTAGAGACCTGACTGAAAAATTAAACGAGAATTTAGTTGAAATTGTAATTATGCATGAAAGGGCAGAATTAGCTGAACAAAGTCGAGAACAAATTCAGGCTGATATGATGAAGATATTGGAAGAATGCAAAGAGATTTTAAATGACTTCGATCAAAATCCCGAATCATCTGCTGGACATCGTGCGAAAGTAGAAGCTTTATATTCAAAACTTCTTGGTAAGTAACGAGTAGACAGCGGATCTTTATGCAAAAGAAAAATTTTCAACCTAGATTGCAACAAACTCGAGTGAAATAGAAATTGATTTTCTTTAAAAAATGTTTAATAGGTTGAAAATAATATAACAGCATGTCTGAATTTTTCTAAAATTTTTACTGTTTGAAGTTACACCTACTAATTTTTGTCTTAAATGCATAAACTCCACTGTCTAGTAATGAGACTTTATTCATCAGTTCTTTTTCTTTTCTTCTTTCGTTGTTATTACTGTTGGGTTGGCAAGAAAGTAATTTTGTTATTCAGTATGTAGCTGTCGCAGCTGAAAATAGCCAATAACTTTCTTAAGCTACCAGAAAGATGGCGAAAGATCATCGAACAAAATGGAAAATATTTGATCGATTTAGGTTCATTGCTTAAAGAAATTTTTATTTCCCCTCGAAATACCGAAATTACTTTCTTGCCAACCCAATATACAAAGGAATATCATTAATAAAATGTGTGATTTTTGGTAACTAGATATGGACATAGAACACAAGAAAAAATCAGAAGAACTTATACATTGCGGAATGACATCTTCCGATTCTAATACATTTAAGAAGGACGGCGAGGAAGAAACGTCCACGGAGCAAATAAATTCTGAAAATCACGATAGCGTGGATGATATCGATGAAAAGCAAGAGGAGCACACTTTATTTCAAGTGCAAAGGAATGGCCAAGTGCAAGACATTAATAAAGAACTCGCCGTTAAGGAACGTCTGATGTATGAACTTCTAAAAAATTCTTCTGGATTAATTGATTATTCGAAAGAAATCCAAGACATGGAGCAGGAAATTAAATCACTTCAAACTGAAAGAGAAGAACTTTTGCAAGCATTACAAAATGTTCAGACGAACAACCCTAGTTCAAAGTAAGACACCTGGTTTTTATTTTTCACGACTAGTTACTCTGTTATATGTAATCACTAAACTGTGGATGTTAATGCAATTTTTAATTTTTGTAGACAAGTTTTAAGAAAGTAGAATCATGTAAAATATTATTTTCAGTGGTCCGAGTAATTGGTAAATACTAGTTTTTGTAGGTCTGAAATAAGTAAAAATCGTACTAAATGCTGTGGTTTTGTTTTTCAGCATTTTTTGAAAATTTTACTCATTTTCTTATACACTTGCTTTTCATATTTGCAGATTGGCGGAATCCCGTCGCAAAAAGGTTCAAGAATTAGAAAAAAAAATATCAGCATTGAATCGGAAGATTGCAGAGCAGGACAGAGTAGTTAAAATTAAAGAGAAACAGGATCAAGAGATAAAACAATTGTCTAAAGAAATGGAAACGCTAAAGCAGACTCGAGTAAAGTTAATTAGACAAATGAGAAACGAGTCCGATAAATTTTCAAAATGGAAGGGGTCTAAGGAAAAAGAATTGAGTAGATTGAAGCTTCAGAATAGAAAACAGGTGAATGAAGTAACACGTCTGAAAATGTGGCATACTAAACAAGAGAATGTATTCAAACGAAGAATGGTTGAAGCTTCTGCAGTTAACAAAAGATTAAAGGTATGAATCTAAATAAACAGTTTTCTGTAATGCTTTGTATTAATTTATATCTTCTATCAGGATGCTCTCGATTTACAAAAAAAAGTAGCAGCCATAAGAAAAGGAAAAATGAATAATAATTTGGATAAAATTAAAAACTGGCTGCATCAAGAAATACAAATATTAGTCAGTACCGTGGATGCAGAAGTTTCTCTGGAAAAATTAATGCAAGATAGAGCATTGTTAGCAGCTGAACTGCAAACATTACGTGGTGATCCAAAAAATAAAGAGAAGATGGCTGAATTTTCGGAATTTTTAGAATTGCGTAATACACAAATTACTGATCTTCAGCAAAAAATCGTTGAATCAGATCAAGGTAAGTATTATATATTTCTGTGTTAAATGACAATTTAAACTTGAACCAAGTAAGTTTATTCAAAATAAATTTCTGTAGAAAATAAGAAAAATACAAGATTGGCAACACTCCACACGATGGAGGAAGTAAAAACTGTGCTTGAAATATTATTTAAACAAACTGCAGAGGATAGACGAAAACAGTGTGAAAAAGAGTTTGACTACAACAATCTACTGGTTTGTCTTTGATGTAGTACTTAGTTAGTCTGAATTTAATAGCCTAAATTTATTATTAATCTTATACTATTATAGGATAAATATGAAATGCTACACGCACAAATGGAGGAGTATAAAACAAAAGAGAGAGAAAGACGTATTTCAAGACATCTTACATTAAATGAATCTACAAATCGAATTGCGGAAGTAGACGAAGAAGAAAATAGAAAATTGAATCAAGAGTTACAACATTATAAAGAAATGTGCAATCGTCTAGAACAATCGGTCAATATACTTCCATGGATGTTGTTTATGACATATCAAACGTAGTTTTTTATGAACTTCTTTCTTTTTTATATTACAGGTATTAACGGAAATAAAGAATAAAGACAAAGTATCAGAACCAAGAACTAAAAGGGAAACGAGAGTTGTCGAATTAATTGATGAAAATACGTTTCCCGAATTGGACGATACTTTCAATGATGATGTTACGAGAGATCCAGATTGGACGCAGACCCCACTTTACAACCGAATACAAAAACTTTGGGTATTTAAATCAATTTATCATGCGACATTAAATACAGCATTCCCTTTGCATATTCACACAGTATTAACAATTATTTTAATATCTGACTTACGTTTAGAATACAGCAAAGACTAATTCATCAGAACAATCAACCCTAAAACGATTATCGGATGGAGAAATAAAATGTAATTGCAAAACAAAGTGTGCAACTCGTATTTGCTCATGTCGGAAAAATAAAATGGCATGTAAAAATTGTGGCTGCGATCCGGCAATATGCCAAAATAGAGATGTAAACGATGTAAGTTTTCCTATTTAATTAATATTTAAATTATTTTATATTTGCTCTCCATTACATAAGAGCGTTTTATTTTTAGGTTCGTCGAACATTATTTGATTATATAGAAACGGAGGATGAAGTGGAACCAACAAAGAAACTAAGGTATATTTCAGAAATATTTTTATTCTCGTTTTTTATATATGTATACTAATGACTGCTTGTCTTTATACTGGAGCAGGACCACGAGGAACAGTACAACAGCGATCTAAATATAATTTATGTACATTTTTAACATGTTAACAGAGAACTAAATATAATTTATGTACATTTTTAACATATTAATAGAGAACTAAATATAATTTACGTACATTTTAAAATGTGACTAGTAACTATAAATATATTGAATGTTTTTATAGAAATATTGAATGACTTTGAATATTAATGCATATATATATATATTATTTTGAATAGTTTACACGGAGAATATGTGATATCTATTATAATATTTGAAATACATTTTAAAACACAAAATTTAAATGAATTTTATTAACACTAGAACTACCGGATAGATATATTGTTCTTACTATTCTTCTTTTTAAACAAAGTAAGTTGTGAAGAAATAAATACAGATTTCATATTATCAACGTCTACATTAAAATTGAACTTTTCCCAAATTATAATCGACAAAATAAGTGAGCCGTATTTCAAATACTAAGAGTAAAGTAAAAAATGATCGAGTAATAAAATCAAGTATATATCACAGATTTTGGTCGATGGTACTTGATGGTACTGCGACTTGCTGCGACTTCTCAACCAGACTATGTATAGCACTTTATCCACATCCGTCATCTGGTAGATGAAATAATCTTGGGACACGGGATGTTGTTCTATAAGTATATATAGTCTAAGGTCTAAGGATTTCAGACTTCCGCTAATGGAGGTTAGGTCTCTTCCGGTCGTACAGCACACCGAGCAAGATGGGTATGTGTAATCAATCTTGAAATTATATTGTTTTTACAGTTATTAAATAGAAATTATAAGACATGCGAAGATTGATGTAATCTTTTTTACTGTACTTAACTATAATTCTGTGAAAAATTCGATAACAAACTTCTAAATAACGTATTTCGAATTGCATTAAAAATAACGTGGTAACTGGTGAATACTCTCTAATTTATACAAAGAATACATTCATTGTTTTACAGTAAACAGTGTTTTTAACATACATTAGAATATTTAACAATACATAATATGCTGGGATTAAATATAAATTTAAGGAAATGATCGAATAGGATTCAAACATAACCTAATTATTTAAAACCGTTTGCAGGTAAACCTCGTGGTCTTCGTACAGCACGTAAACACGTCAATCACAGACGTGATCAACGTTGGAATGACAAAGATTATAAGAAAGCTCATTTAGGAACCAGATGGAAAGCTAATCCTTTCGGTGGTGCTTCCCATGCTAAAGGCATTGTCCTGGAAAAAGTGTATGTTTACATACTAGAATGATATATATATATATAGCGAATGATCTATGCAATTACTGATAACTAATTTTTATGTTATAGCGGTGTAGAAGCTAAGCAGCCAAATTCTGCTATTCGTAAATGTGTCAGGGTACAACTTATCAAGAATGGTAAAAAGATCACTGCTTTTGTACCCAGAGATGGTTGTTTGAACAACATTGAAGAGAACGACGAAGTTCTGGTAGCAGGATTTGGACGTAAAGGTCATGCTGTTGGTGACATTCCAGGAGTCCGATTTAAAGTTGTCAAAGTTGCTAATGTTTCTTTACTTGCTTTATACAAAGAAAAGAAGGAACGACCCAGATCGTAAAAACCCCACTCTGTAATGTATTTCTAATTACACCTATAAAGACTTTTAAAGGAACGTTGAGATTTTATTATATATATAGATTTTATACCTTGGCACAACATTTCAAGCGAAATAAAATATCCTGGCTTAGTTAAATATAAATTTATTTTATAAAAATAAAAATTGACACAAGGTAATATTATGAATTATTATGCATATTCATGATCGCTTCTGTTGAAATAAGAATGTCTTCGATAACTTTGGTTAATGGTGTTGCCATTTTTTCGATTCCATCTGGTATAGTAGTACCAGAAATTTCATCTCTTGCTCTTAAAAACTGGAAATTTAATTAATTTTAATGTAAATCAATCATATTAGATAAGCGCATGAATATTTGGAGAAAATTACCTCTGTTAAAGAAGAAAAATTTGAGTATAGGTCTTTAATGTCCGAATCCATGGAATAAAGAGTATTTATACTTTTTTCTTTTGCTGCTGGCAAAGAGTCGAGTGAAAAAGCTTCTAAGAATTTCATTTTCTCTGAAGTAAGCATCGCATCCCTATCATTCTCGGAGATCGCTTCTTTTTCTTCCTGCAATTGTATCATGGATTTGTATTTTTCCTTATTATAATTTAGTAGACTCAGGATTTTATGCATTTCTGACAAAAATTGGTGGGAGCAATTTAACGCTAGGTTTACGGGACCCGTCAGAATGACAGGTTCTAATATTCTTAATTTGCGATTATTAAGATCGTAAAGATGCTTCCATGAGGAATTATTTACCAAATTTATTTCTTCGGGTATATACTATTGGAAAAATAGCCAAAAATTTGGATAGACACATTCTTGTTATGTTTATAAAATAATGTGAAATAGTTATTTCTCTAGACCTCCGTAAACCTAGTACTAAAACAATGCAAAGATTAGAAGACTTTAAAATTAAAGTTAAGAAAATTAAAATTATCAGTGAAAAATATAAGTTTATATTTAGCTCCTGTGTCTTATAATCGATGCGCGAACTTTTTATTTTGCATAAAGATCCAGAGAGTCTAGTAATTAGTAAAAATTATATACTAATACCTCTAATGACACTTCAATTTCTTCCATACTCTGTTCTTTATCGTCTTCTGAATGTGAACTTAAATTTTGATGTTCATTCAAAACTTTTTGTACATCATCAAAATACTTCAGGGATTTGGAATAATCTAATTTAGGATCGGCAACTGACAGTATTGTACCTGAACTGTCATTGTTCAAGACCTAATATGCATAATTATGTTCATAAATGTACATAAACTACATCTTATAGATTAATTCGTATACCTGCAATATATCATCAATAGATTCTACTTTAACATCCTCGTCGTTGGATGATTTGACGAACATCATCTTGATAAATTCTAATAATAAGTTTAAAGTAGGAAGTTGTTCTTCTAGCGTACAATTTCCCTAAAGAAAAACATTTATTTTTTAATTAATAAAGGTACAAAAAGATACAACTGCATATATACGCTTACCAGCAAAACATCCTTATCATTGCAAAGCCCAATTTTCGAATAATATTGTACTAATTTATCTATAAAAAAAATGTTTTTAATATCTACATAACATATCATAAACATGCTTTATTTATTTGGTAATAGTTTTAGACTGCGGATTTGATGAATTTATAACCAAAATTGGTATGTACAATTTAAAGCAGTGGACATATTTGAAAAATTTAAGAACATCAATGTGTTTAATTCCAGTTTAACACTGAGTTTACGGGACCCGTCAAAATGACAGGTTCTAATATTCTTAATTTGCGATTATTAGATTGTAAAGATTCTTCCATGAGAAATTATTTACCAAATTTATTTCTCTGAGTATATATTATTGGAAAAATGGCCAAAAATAATGTGACACTGTTATTTTTAAAGCTTCGTAAACCTAGGGTTAATATAACACTTAAAAGAAGACAAAAATTTGTATTTAGCTCCTGTGTCTAAATAGGAATTGATGCAGATAATTTTTTAATTTGCATAAAGATCCGCAGTCTCTCTACTAATAGTATAGTAAAAACCTTCTAAGTCAGGCCCTTTGAACTTTTGCAGCTCGACTGCTATTTTTTCATCCGTTTCAGTCAGAAGCCAAGATAATAAGGAAATACGATTTCCCCCATTAAGAATTGTTATTTCAATATTTTCAACTGTCGCTGTTGTAATGTTAGGATATCTTATTTGCACTAAGGTATCGTAAATGTTAGACAAAGTCTGTTTTTTCTCGTCCATCATTGAAGTTCGCAATAGTTCGCATGATTTTCAACACATATTACTTTTCATTTCAAATATTTTGTCGTGTTCATCATAGAACTGACAGAACACATTGGCTTGGCGGGAGATGACAAGATAGTCCCTGTCCCTGGCAGGAATGCGGTGACGTAGACAAGAATGCGTGCCCGATTGGTTCACTGAATATCAGTGGATTGGATTGGTTAGCTTGGAAGGAGCGCGCCTTCTATTGGCCGAAGCGGTCACTATCAGTCACTATGCAGAACGCACTGATATATATATATATATATATATACTAGTATATATACAGTGGCAGAACGATAGACGAGAGACGAGAATCGGTGATTGAAAGGTATGTGTCACACATACGTACCCAGCTAACCAGGCATGCTTTGAGCATAGCCGGCCTAGGGCAGAGATCGTCCAATCATTGTCCAACTTACGCTCCGAGGCGCTCAAGGTTGGATTGGACGAATTTTGGACGTCCTCCTGTGCGCGCATATGCCATCCCAGTGCCGTCCTAAGGACTAGGGTTTGGACATGGGCATGAGGACGGCATGAAAACGGCCTCAGGACGCCGAATCTGCCTTTGTGGCAGCACTGTCGCACTGATGTGGCTGGCGAATATCGTTTTACAGGGCAGCACCGCCAGCGAATGGGTATTTCGAATTGTCGAGAATGAATGTGAATAAAAGGGACAAGTGCTGTATATTTGATACGATAGAAATTGACTGGAAAATTACTTCGCCGACATCTGCCACATTAGTGCGACCTACCCTCGCTGACGGTGCTGCCCTGTAAAACGATATTCGGTGCGAGGGTGCTGCCACAAATGTATGGCCACATGAGTGCGACGGTGCTGCCACAAAGGCATGTGGTGGGCATGTGTCACATCAATGCGACAGTGCTGCCACAAAGGCAGATTCCGCGTCCTGAGCAGGGTTGCCATATTTTATCCCCTCCGGCCCCTTACCCTTCCGCCTTCTCGCCCAGTTTCGCAGCGTACCTCTTCCCACTAACGCAGGCGACAGTGGCGACACGCGACGAGTGGGAAGAGTGGGAGCAGGTAAGGAAAATAACGGGTGTACTTTTGTTCCACGCGACGCTACGGACGGCTTGGCTTGAGTGAAGTGGTTTTCGAATTCAGTTTACAGCAGTTTACAGACTTTGGTGTGCAATCTAGCAAGAATCAAAGTTTTAGAGTGCCGTTTGCAGTATTTTATACTACGCATTATTTAAAATTATTGAGAAAGTTATATTACATAACCTAAAATTCAATGTATACATTACCTGCTTTCTCAATAATTTTAAATAATGCGTAGTATAAAATACTGCAAACGGCACTCTAAAACTTTGATTCTTGCTAGATTGCACACCAAAGTCTGTAAACTGCTGTAAACTGAATTCGAAAACCACTTCACTCAAGCCAAGCCGTCCGTAGCGTCGCGTGGAACAAAAGTACACCCGTTATTTTCCTTACCTGCTCCCACTCTTCCCACTCGTCGCGTGTCGCCACTGTCGCCTGCGTTAGTGGGAAGAGGTACGCTGCGAAACTGGGCGAGAAGGCGGAAGGGTAAGGGGCCGGAGGGGATAAAATATGGCAACCCTGGTCCTGAGGACGTTTTCATGCCGACCTCATGCCCATGTCCAAACCCTAGTCCTTAGGACGGCACTGGGACGGCATATGCGCGCACAGGAGGACGTCCAAATTTGAATTTTTGGTTGCCTGGGTATGTGTGTCCGAGGAAGGCACGTGGGGACGTGGGCACGCCACGTCTACCGCCTACACGGTCAATCGGACTCAATCGGACTGTCAATCTTCGACGTGACCAGACGTGACTGTCATTCTGATTGAATACTGACGGATTTCCAGATAATTTTCATTGGCTGGTTCTTTCGTGATTGGAGCGGATTGAAGTCAGCCCCGTAAGCAAAAATCCCTGTTTCTGACCAGGGACTATCCGCGCGGCAGGGCTCGTAACTTGGACCACGGCCGAATTTTGGCCGAACCTGCCCTCGGCCGAATTTTGGCCGAACCGGCCCTCGGCCGATTTTTGGCCGATTTTTGGCCGAATTTTGGCTGAATTTTGGCTGAATTTGGCTGACCACCGTGCTGCCATCTTACAACGGCATTCGCGCCACCGTGCTGCCATCTTACAGCGGCCCGAAATCGGCCAAAATTCGGCCAAAATTCGGCCGTGGTCCAAGTTACGAGCCCTCCCGCGCGGATAGTCCCTGGTCAGAACCTTGGCCCAGTGGGCTTTGAGCCGCTTCGAGGGACCTTCAACACAGTGCCCGTCTCGCTACCTGCCCTCGGCCCGCCGGGCTCGTGTTCAGCTTTGGGACGGCCTGGTTGACTGGGACACCTTTAATTGTTCAAGTTTTCTACCGATGATTCTAAGGGAGAGTTAGGTACCTTGAAACCGTACATACCAGGCGCGAATGTTTTTTAAGACCGTACTTTAATGGCCGGGGACCAAGTTTAGGGTGCGTTGCAAGTTTACAAGATACATAAAAATAAAATGTTTGGGCCACATCTAGGATGGTAACCAAATAACTAGTCATAAAATAAAGGTTTGACGGAGGATCACGGTGCAACGGTTCTCTGCGAATGAATACAATTCTTTACGTTTCAACACGAATGTGTCATAAAATGGTGCGAAAGGCAAATCTCCGTGCTGCCATTCTTTACAAAGGATATATGAACTTTCTGAAGGATTACGGTTCTTTACGACGGAACAATTATACCTGGAAGGCGTTCAAAACTAAAATTCTAAAAAATATACGAATTAACTATTTAAGAAACTGTAGTATTATCAGAAATACAACTATTATATATTTCAGATAAAATTTAAAATGTATCTTAAACACCTGGGTACTTTGGTTCATCTTTCTTCTACAAGATTATTCACGAACGTTTAAAATAAACTCTATTATATCTCTGTCAGTTATGTATATATGAAAAAACTCTTCAAACAAAAGTTGTAGTATATAAGGAGGCGAATATAGCATCAGAGAAAAAAAATTTTTTCAAGGTCATTTTTTCAAGTTTTCAAGGTCACGGATGTTTTTTATATTAACAACTGATTATGATATATATGGATTCTTACAGAGAAAAAAAAGACAAATTCAACGACATGTTCGAACGTATATTTATGTCAAGATTTAAAAAAAAAAAAATTTTCAAATTCGTTGAGCGCCGGTTTCCCATGATCCAATCGGCCCCAAATTTTTTCCAGATCATTTTCTCAACCGTTGTCACAATCCTGGGGGGTGCCTAGGAAAAAATAGGGTGGACCTTATTTTTTGACCAAAGAATTTTTTCCTAGGCACCCCCCAGAATTGTGACAACGGTTGAGAAAATGATCTGGAAAAAATTTGGGGCCGATTGGATCATGGGAAACCGGCGCTCAACGAATTTGAAAATTTTTTTTTTTAAAATCTTGACATCAATCTACGTTCGAACATGTCGTTGAATTTGTATTTTTTTTCTCTGTAAGAATCCATATATATCATAATCAGTTGTTAATATAAAAAACATCCGTGACCTTGAAAACTTGAAAAAATGACCTTGAAAAAATTTTTTTTCTCTGATGCTATATTCGCCTCCTTATATACTACAACTTTTGTTTGAAGAGTTTTTTCATATATACATAACTGACAGAGATATAATAGAGTTTATTTTAAACGTTCGTGAATAATCTTGTAGAAGAAAGATGAACCAAAGTACCCAGGTGTTTAAGATACATTTTAAATTTTATCTGAAATATATAATAGTTGTATTTCTGATAATACTACAGTTTCTTAAATAGTTAATTCGTATATTTTTTAGAATTTTAGTTTTGAACGCCTTCCAAGTATAATTGTTCCGTCGTAAAGAACTGTAATCCTTCAGAAAGTTCATATATCCTTTGTAAAGAATGGCAGCACGGAGATTTGCCTTTCGCACCATTTTATGACACGTTCGTGTTGAAACGTAAAGAATTGTATTCATTCGCAGAGAACCGTTGCACCGTGATCCTCTGTCAAACCTTTATTTTATGACTAGCTATTTGGTTACCATCCTAGATGTGGCCCAAACATTTTATTTTTATGTATCTTGTAAACTTGCAACGCACCCTAAACTTGGTCCCCATTAACGATTATCCTCGGCCATTAAAATACGGTCTTAAAAAACATTCGCGCCTGGTATGTACGGTTTCAAGGTACCTAACTCTCCCTTAGAATCTTCGGTAGAAAACTTGAACAATTAAAGGTGTCCTGTCCAATGCACCAGAAACGGCTGCATTGTCATTTTTTGATAGTGCCGTATCACATGAAACTAAAGTACAAATGGTAGAAGCAATGAATGCCAGTGCAGAGAACGATGGCAAAAAAAGTATAAAGAAATATACGATCTGTCCAGATGATGTACACAAATATATAGACAAAAAAATAAACCATTTCATTTCTCCACATTCCAAACGATTGTTTGAAAAATTTTTAATACCAACATCATTTTTGGGAAAAGATCCTTGTACATGGAATAATGACACTGATTTCAAAATTGGGATGAACATAGTTCAAGGACTGAAGGTGGTCAATGATACCGCTGAACGGGGCGTTAAACTGATGCAAGATTATAATCAAAGTTTATCAAGAAACGAAGAGGAAAAACAACATATACTACAAACTGTGATGGAATATCGAAAGCAGTATCCTGACGCCACAAAACAGAGTTTGTCAGAGGATTTTTAAAGATTCTTTAATATATGTAGAGAGAAACACCTGATCAATCCCTTCATGATAGATTACATTTTTAAGACGCATTGAAGACTGTTTGTTAACTGAGAGTTTTTTTGGAATTACACTTCGAAAGGGTTAACACAGTCGCGCCTAGGGCAGGATCTGCTTGGTCTTACCGAATGTCCACAAGCAGATCTAGGACGAAACGCTTAGTGATACATAATTTAAAAACTTACATGATTGTATCAAGAATTGAGACAGGAATTGCTGGGCCCTACTGACGAGTCCGCCAGCAAATCCGGGACGAAATACTTTGATGTCAACTCTTTTGGTAATTTACATAATAACTGTTTTTCTATTGTAGATTGGAGCGTATTAAGGAATTTATGTAATATCTCTGTCAGTTATGTGTATATGAAAAAACTCTTCAAACAAAAGTTGTAGTATATAAGGAGGTGAATATAGCATCAGAGAAAAAAAATTTTTTCAAGGTCATTTTTTCAAGTTTTCAAGGTCACGGATGTTTTTTATATATACGATCGAGAAACTCAAAGAATTTGTTCATCCCAATTTTGAAATCAGTGTCATTATTCCATGTACAAGGATTTTTTCCCAAAAATGATTTTGGTATTAAAAATTTTTCGAACAATCGTTTGGAATGTGGAGAAATGAAATGGTTTATTTTTTTGTCTATATATTTGTGTACATCATCTGGACAGATTGTATATTTCTTTATACTTTTTTTGCCATCGTTCTCTGCACTGGCATTCATTGCTTCTACCATTTGTACTTTAGTTTCATGTGGTACGGCACTATCAAAAAATGACAATGCAGCCGTTTCTGGTGCCAAATACCATAAATGATGAATTAATTTTTTCAGCGCAGCACGGCTTATTATTTCGTCTTGATGGTAAGCGTACAAGTTTTGTAGGAACTCCAAATCTTGCCGCGGAGCCTCTATTGCAAATGGAGCTCGTATCTACGCTTTTAGGTATAAATTTGCAAGGAAAATACAAATGTCGCGAATTCCAGTGGCCTCTTCGCTGGTCAAGGTAAATTCCTTTCTAAATAAATATATTTTTAAACAATATATGGCCTTGGCCATCCATCGAGCGTGATGAAAAGCTCCCGGAGCTCGAAAAACGTAATTTTCGGCACAATTTCCGCCTAAGAAAATAATTACGAGTTCTATGAATTCTCGATAATCTTCCCGTGGTTGCTTTTCGCTTTTTAAAGTTTGCATTGCAAACTCCAGCACTTCTGTAATATTGTTAATAGATTGATGGACGTACTCGTCCTCAATTCCTGCTATAAAATTTGCTTTATTGATTTGGGGCCAAACAGCTTGAAAATGTTTAAAAATAGGTACATTTGACCCCGATGATTTTTCCAATTTCTCATCATATACACTTATCCGTAATGAACTCTTTTTGACCACGTCTCTTTTTGGGGTTGCTTGGACCAGGTTCATCCACAGGAATATCAATTTCAATATTGTCATCCTGACTTGACACGATCTCTTCTTGGCTGGACGATGATATTTCCATTGTTTCACCTACATTTAAAAGATATCAACATATAAATAAAGACTAAAGAATATTTATATCTAAGATAATGATCAATACTTTGGCTTTTAAAAATAAACTGCAAAAGAATATTTACCTGGCACAGAGTCTGCCTTATACTTTGCTAGTCTAGATTCTTCTTGCTCCTGTCGCAACGCTTTTCTCAGTTCTTTCCGATATAATGCACGATCCGTTCCAATCATAGAACCAGGACGTCCCCGTTGCCGTTGACTTAACAAAAACAGTTTGTCTTCCTCTACTTGAATCATTTCTAATGCATCCGTATGTGCAATATCAAAAAGATCTTCCAGTTTGTCGACAAATTCCTTTTCACGATCTTCTTGAATTTTAATACGGCGTTTGCAATTTTTATGCAAGCTCACCCATTCTTTATACAATGATTCCAATTTTTCGATGCAATTCTTAAATACTTTCATGGGAATTTTGGCTTTCTGCCAAAACACTTGAACTTCCTGGATAACTAAGTGAGAACTACCGCGAACACTCAATTTCACATTGCGCAAATTGTGAAATAGCACTCTTAAAACTTGCCCGTTGGATGGCAATTTTGCACCTATAATTTGGGTTTCTGTGTGCCCAAGTAAAAATAATTTTTTCCTCGTACGTTCCATTTGAAATTTACTTTCACCACGTATTTGAATGTCGCCACGCCGAAGACTCAGAACCAGAACGTACTGTTCTATTAACTGTTTGCTCGCGGACGCGTCGGTTCACGAATTTGTTCGAGTGCTTGGACTGAACTGAACGTGAACTTGACTTTCGAGGCTCCTCTATGGATCGAGAGGGCGGCTTTTTACCGATTGTCATAAGCAAGAAGATACCCTGATTGGTTTGCTGGATTTTGGATTTTCCAAACAGGACCCCCGTAAGCAAAAATCCCTGTTTCTGACCAGGGACTATCCGCGCGGCAGGGCTCGTAACTTGGACCACGGCCGAATTTTGGCCGAACCGGCCCTCGGCCGATTTTTGGCCGATTTTTGGCCGAATTTTGGCTGAATTTTGGCTGAATTTGGCTGACCACCGTGCTGCCATCTTACAACGGCATTCGCGCCACCGTGCTGCCATCTTACAGCGGCCCGAAATCGGCCAAAATTCGGCCAAAATTCGGCCGAGGGCCGGTTCGGCCAAAATTCGGCCGTGGTCCAAGTTACGAGCCCTCCCGCGCGGATAGTCCCTGGTCAGAACCTTGGCCCAGTGGGCTTTGAGCCGCTTCGAGGGACCTTCAACACAGTGCCCGTCTCGCTACCTGCCCTCGGCCCGCCGGGCTCGTGTTCAGCTTTGGGACGGCCTGGTTGACTGGGTAGGATTCCTGACTCAGGAATGACAGTCTGACTGTTCAATCCAGTTCAATCAGACTGTCATTCCTGATTGACCGTGTAGGGGTAGGGTACGCCAAAGACACGGACGGATGTATACACCTCATACAGGCACTTTGTCTTGGAAAGAAATATTAGATCGACTTGAAAAATCGAGAAGCGCAATCTGCAACTTATGCTCACTAACCTACATAAGTCTACTGACGTACTGACCGCCTTTTTTGGTACTCCCGTCCTCCCCCTGTGTAGGGATGACTGGACCTCGCGTGTATTTCTTACTTACTATGTATGTACTTGACCCTTCGGCATTGGGATTTTACGATGCGGTCTCTTGAACCTGGGAGATTGAATGAATATGTCATAAATCTCTAATTGTGCTTATTACTGTGCCACATGTTGGCTACAGACCGGTCTACTAAAGAAATGGCAACGGCTCGATAATAAATTAATAATGGTACACTAAAAAAGAAATTACTGAAAAACTACCAGATGGTCGACCGTACCATAAAGTCATTCCTAAGTATTTAAATAGGGTCCTTGCCATTCGCAAGAATTTAAGAGGAATTTCTGGATCTTAGAATGTGTTCCCGTAGGATATGGGTACACTAACTTTTCACCGATGCACAAAAGTGCATGAAATTAGTTGCGTACTATGCACCGTCTGATGCCATTCAACTTTTTCATATAACATTTTCCTCTATTCCCAACCATTTAGGAGGTACAGCCTGTATATGTAGATTATGCACTAAGGGAACTATCAACGCAAAATAATTATTAGACGTGCAGATCGGTGTAGATGCAAAACGTGTGTTAGAGAAGATGGTAATTTCTAAGACTACTAAGAATGCACTAAATAAGGAGACATCATTGGAACTACAAAAGATTATAAATAGAGTCAAATGATTATCAAGTAGTTGCATCTAAAAATGAAGGTAAATCATAGAGACTTCATATTTTTTCAATTTACGCTCTCTTAGTAACGAAATATGATTACAGTTTCTACAGAAGAAGAACTTAACAAGTTGATGGACAGAAGTAATTTGATGGAGAACTTCAAACGTAAAGAACCCTGACTTACATTTCCTTGAAAAGGATAGAAGTAATGTAAATGAAAAAGTTTATTGTCAAGTCGAGTAATTGAATGTTATTTATACTATTTATTTTTGTATTTGAGTTATTATTTATAAGGAAGTTGTGTGGAGTTACAAGATCTGATAGAGTTATTGTTTAGTGATAAGACAATTGGAACTGACCTTATTGCTGATTTTGTATTTTTAGAACAAATTTATATATGTTTTGCGTACGTACGCTAGATGCCACTTATGATTTAGATGCTTTCATGCGGAGAAAATATTTCCCAGCTATTGTTTTATTTTTACAACATTGACTTAATTGATCACGAAATTCTGCTTCTAGTTTTGTATAAGTTCCACCTGTTATAAACAATATTAAATAAATGTTCACAATATATAATAATAATTTAGTACTAATTCTCCATAGATTAATATTAAATACATAACAATACCGTTCAGCTGATTCTTTCTACGGTTGTGTTTATTCAATGATTTTACTAGTAGAGAAGAATCTGCGGACACTCTTTTTGTTAATAGTGCTACCATTTGTGAACTTGCTTTTTCTTCAAATTCTCTTTGATTATCTTGATTGTGCCTCACACTTAAATCATTATTCCAAGATCGTCCATTATTCCTGAAGATGATAAAGATTTCGTCAGTAATCATAAATCGTTTAACCGTTATGAAGAAGAAATATAATTTCGTTACTTCCACGAAGTCCGATTTTTTGACTTTTTCACATTTTTATTTCTTGTTTTTAAAGTAGACCATGTAAGTGATTCTTCGCTGTTATACGATTCTTCATCGATACTACAATCTTCATAAATTGTAATGCCATCATCTTCGTCACTCTCGGTGACGGAAGACGAAATAGACGAAACATCATTTGCAAGAGAGACTTGTTGATGAACTCTTAACGATGTTTTTTGAGAATCTTGTATTTGAAAAGATCGTCGAAATCCTGCTCCACTCCATATTTTTCCTAAACATTGAATGGTAGATAGAAAAAAAAAGGTATTTCTAAAAATACATACACTACTGTGCAAAAGAAAGAAGCACCCAGTATAATTATAAGACGTAATGACAAACAATATCTTTATGTAGAAATTGTATTGCACAATGATTGATTTATTGCATTTAAAGTATTAGATAATCCACAATAACAGATATTCTTAGATTTATTCAATTAAACAGCGGAATCCATTTTCAAAACTTACTGTGTTCTTGTTTGATTTCTTACGCTTTTCTATTAAATATAACCGGATGCTTCTTTCTTTTGCACAGCAGTATATATGTTAAAACACTCACCTAGGAGTCCAAATCTCGGCCGTTGTGGTGCAAGTTCTAAACCAGCCCACCACATTGTATTTTTGCACATTAATTTTCCTGAATCAAGAGATGTATCACGAGCTACTAATCTCGTTATTTTTTCTGGAAAAAATAATTGTGGTGGTTCCATCGCTATTACTTCTCTATATATTGAGAAAATGTTCAATATACTGATATCTCTTTGAGTTTGTAAGTCTGGAATATGTTCCTAAATACACAAATAACTACTTACTGTTTCTAATAACCCATATAATCTCAGTAGCAACTCACCAGCAGCAATAATAATACTTACAAATACTTACCCTGTACCTACAGCCTTCACGATTTGGTAATACTTCAAATCTGTATGCTCGTTGACTACAACATGGATATCTACCTAAAGGGAATGGCATAGATCTTTGCTGTTCATTAATAAAAAACTGTGGAGGTTCTGCATGGCAACAGCACCAATCAATTTGATGAATTGGAAAATATACATTACACTGCGTACAAAATAAGAAATGACAATCACCCCATAATCTCCAATAAACTTTACGCCAAGAACGTAACTCCGTTCGAAGAGTAATAATATAATCATTTAATGTCCATGACAAATCTCTAAATAACATATGTTTCATTGTAACTATACGTATTATAAGGCAAATTCTGTATTCTATTATCGTACCGTACGTGTTTACTGTGAACATGTCCATGATTATCGATTACCATTGCACTTGCAATACATGGTACATGATAGGAAACCGATTGAACAATACTCTTCCCACATTTACTGCATTTAAATAATGTCGCTAAAGAACTATAATGTCCTTTCTTGTTGTCTGGCATTACTGCTGCCAGCGATGTAATCAATTTGCAGAATAATTTACTTTGAATCTTATCTTTCCTGTCTTTTAATGCTTCCACGTCTTCATTTGTAAATCTCTCTACTAGTCTATAATAAGTTCTTAACTTTAGACACATGGAAATGCTTAATATAAATAAATTTCTTCATTTTCAGGATACATAATGTGTGTATAAGTACCATATATACATTAGAAAAGTAAAATACCTTGTAAGAAGATTATCATCTAAACAAGTTAAAATTGTGGATGTCTTTAATATGTCAGACATGTTATCGTGACAATACTGTAGGCAATTCTCCAAAAGTGGTTCCATTTGTAAGAAGGATGCAGACACCATTATTGGAATGACATTACACGGTTCTAAAACTGGCCACTCAGATTTCTTGGTCATATCCTTTTTTACCCACCTCATTAACCAGTCAAATATTACAATGTCGCAATGAACTGATATATCGATTTCTTCTAATTTTTGTCCTGCTGTTATATCAGCGAAATAACGCATCTTTTGAATAAGAAGTTTTTGAGGACAATGAAAGTTTTTCTTAATATTTTTCTCTTCGTCACAAACATGAATTTCCACTTCATTTCTGTATAAACATAGAATAAATTGTTAATACTAATTTACAATTAATTAAACTACAGTCAATAAACTTACTCCATCGATCGTTTATTTGTCTTGCTTTTATCTTTTTCCTTTTCTTTGTGCGTTAAATTTGTAACCACTTTTGTATCAATATTATTACTTAATGAATTAGATTTCTTAATTTCATTGTTTATAATTGATTTTTTAATAATAGGCTGTGACACAGTAGATTTTGGAATCATATATGGTAATACGGAATCTAATAAACCTTCATGCAATATATCACTTAAATTTGTTTTCATCAAACTTATTAAAAGATTTTCTGTTGCGCTTGTAGATCTAACTACTTTCGATTCATCCAAATGTGATAAAGTTTCCATAATTCGATTACAATTTTCAGTATTGCTTGCTAAATTTTGATTATAATTAAATGTTTGTTCATGGTCAATTTGCTCATTTGGAGATGTGACAAAATAAGTTGAATTTTGAAGATTCATGTCATAAGTTTCAAGCACCAATTCTGGTACAACAGGATTTTTATTCTCGTTCACAACATTGCTATCGATGCTTTTGTCATGAACTGTATGATTGGATGTTTCTAAATGTACATCAATCTTTGCTAATTTATCCCAATCAAATTTATTGTCTGTTGTAAATATTGTAGTTATGCTTTTACAGTTATCACTGACTTGATACGCAACTTTCATAAACTCAAAAAACATTCCAATTGTTAACTTGTGATGCTTGTAATCTTGAAATTTTTGAAGTATTTCTGACAAATCTAAAGCACATACTTTTATTATTTTATATATATAGGCTAATATTTCTATTGCAAACATAAAAACACGAAATAAGAATAAAATTAAAAATTATACATATGAATGTGCAATACCAAAAGTAGCGGTTTGAAGTTGTGCAATGTGTCAATTGATTTATTTATATATGTACCTTCTCTAGTAGTTGAAACACTTATTTCTTTGTGCATATTTTCATTTGAAGAACTATCGTGAATTTGATTAATTTCCATTTCTCTAAAGAAATACACAAAATGAACACAATTAGAAGTAAAAGTAAAGTATATCTTTCTTATATAAAATTATTCTTGAATATTATTTGTTATTATGTTTTAATAGATAGGTTACAAAATCAGCTCTCAAGCTACTAGCTTTTTTTATACATCAGCTGATGTATAAAAAGTAATTTCAATATCTGGATAAAAATTTGTCTATTCTTAAGAAGTTGGACAAGCAGGGTTATAATATTGATAAAACAGTAACATCCCTTTACAAGTTTATTCAATTACTATATTTACAATAAATGAATTATGTAAGTGAGATAACGTATTATGAACAAATATAAACATTTTTGTACTGAACCAAAACTAGTTTTGTTTTTGTAATAAATTCAATTCTTACCAGTTGTAAACTCAAATCATATGCTTACTGCTTACACGCTTACACACGTAGATTGATATACTACATACATATATATATATATATATGCATAAGTAAGGTACTTGTATTTATACTTTTATACTTATCTCCTATATGTCCATGTGCACGTAAATACATGCGCATGTATGTAGTATTTGTCATAAAAATTATGAATGAGTATATACAGAATTTCATATTGATATTACCAGATATTACAAGTACTTTCGAAAAATAAGGACGTTTCTAGTTTATTAAATTGGAGCCAAGCATATTTTCGTTACACCAGTGTTCAACTATATATGTGTGTGTGAAGTATTTCCAGATTGGTACATACCGTGATCCGTGATACAGAGAGTCTCTGTTATCAATATCTACTTTTTTCAAATTACAATTGACAAAATGAGTTAGCCATATTTAAAATAATAAGAGTAAAGTAAAAATGAACGAATAATACCTAAATACCTAATACCGGGCGTGAGCACTCTCATATCCTCTCTGTAAATATCTACAGTTCTACAGAATGAGATACGCCCAGATAAGGCGACGATTCCCCTTTCGCCTCTAGGTACACTTTAGCTTCGTGGTACTGCGACTTCTCCACAGACTATAGCACTTTGCCCACATCCGTCATCTGGTTGATGAAGTAATCTTGGAACACGGCATGCTATCTGAAGCCGGGTCTAGAGCAGTCTAGAGCACGGTGCACCGTGGTCTAGAACTCTAGAGCAGGCATGGGCCAGGCAAGTGCTCGGAGCAACTACGGCCACCAAGGGGAGCGAGACGCGCGGCCGGGAGAAGTGGGGGTATTCGTTGAGAATCCCTAGCACGCGTGCTATTTCTGCCCATGCCTGCTCTAGAGTATCCTCTCTGGGTACATATATGGTTTCTTACTAGGAATTTGCAACAACAATACAATAAGTTACTATATATGTATACGTATATTGGTATATTTGTTTATTATAATTTTCAAAAATACGTTGTATCTAGATATACGAGAGAAAAAAGTACTTCTTATCGTCATACATAAGTATATAAGTACGTGTTCATGACCAAATATTTGATATTATTTAGTTACTAAATAGTCAGAGATATCCTCTCTGGTATATATATGGTCACGGTGCTACCGCATGTTTCTAGCTAAATACTTTTAGTTCCGAGAAACATCAGAACTCTGGTTGCTTGCTCTAAGTACATCCAGATATCTCGATACATTATATGTATTGTCCATTCTTCTGAATAGACGAACTATAATTAAACAAAGATGCAAAGTGTGAACTTATTTACTATTCGCCAACAGTGCCGGTTGATTGTAATATTATTTTTTGTTTATATTGCCTAGAGCTTTTTCTGTCTTCCAAAAGTATGGCCACATTTCCTTTAGAAATGAAAATATTGTAAGTTTATATGTGTGACAGATCTAATAAGTACTGTTTGTGGGCGTATGATATGTTGTAAAGTCTGATCAACATACTTCTAAGAGTGAACCTGACATTGTCGTCGTCTTGAAAAGTTTTTTTAAAAGTTTGTTATGTGTTGTATTCATGTGGAACAAATTATGACAAGCAAAAATAAATTCCTGTGAAAAAAAAACGAACATGCAATAACTTTTATACCGGTGGGAAGATTTGATACAGTTTTATAATTATGGGTAAGTTTAAAATGTTTTTACATTTGTTGTAATCCGATCGACACCTAGTTACACATGTATATTTTAGAGGATTCGATGGAAGCACAAAAATGGCAACAGCATTTATCTTTATTGCGTGAGCAATACGTTAATCTATATAATTCGAATGCAGAACTTCAACGTGATTATGCTATTGCTACTGCAGATAAACAAGAATCTGGATTTATTGGGAAACTCTTGACGATTATAGCGTCCTTATATGGTCAACATCGTTATAGGTTTATAAAGATTTATTAAATCACAAGTATTGCATATACAGAATATATAATTAATCAATCTTATTTTATAGCGATGTTACTGTCAAATTAATGGATCAAGAAATACCAGCGCATAAATTTATATTATCTGCGAGAACAGATTTTTTCAGTGATTCTGTACTTGCTGAAGTAAATACTTTAGGTAAAACATTAAGGTTTAATGAGCAGTACAGTAGAACCTTATTTATTTAAATGAATTTGTATATGATACTTATTATTAGACTCCGGATGTTTATGCAAAATAAAAAGTTTGTGCAACAATTGCAAGACACAGGAGCTAAATATAAATTTATATTCTTCATTAATAATTTTAATGTGGTCAAAATAGTATATTAATACTCTTAAAGTTTTTTAATATTTTCACTGTTTTAAATTACGCTAGCTCATTTTTGTTATAAATGCATAAAATCCGGAGTCTACTTATTATCAAATTAAATCATTCTTATATGTAAACTACTGTTATAAGAACATCCTAGTTGTCTATGCCAAATGATTGCATAGCAGGTTTGGATAAATAAGAGTTCTACTGTACGTGAAAAATAATTCTATAATGTATAGAGCACCCTGCATACCATGGACAACCAATTGGAAAGTAATTCTACACACAAAAGTGAGTCAAAAGAAAGAATAAAGTAAATCGTGTTTGAATATTCAACAAATACACACGCTAGTAGATAAAACTCGGCTGATACGTCCGATAATGGTCTACCGATTTTAGTTCTTGCATATACTAAAGCACGCAAACTCGACAGATCTCTAAACTCGCTTCTCACGGAAACGAGGCATCAAATAAAAAATGTTATTCTTTCTTTTAGACTCACTTTTGCGTGTAGAATTACTTACCAATCAATCGTCCACGGTATGCCAAACACCCTGCACACAGAAATAAGCACCGAGGAACGTCTTTATAGATTGGACTTATTTGGACACAAATATTGGATTACTACTGTTAAAATGGATCTATACAGGAAAAATATCTCAAGAAAATTTAACAATGGACCTAATGAAAGCAGCATCTAATTTTCAATTGATAGAATTAGTTGATCAATGTGAGAAATATTTAATCGGAATTGTGGGGCTTAAGGATTGTGTACAATTGTATGCAGCCGCTGAAGAATTGGGGACTCAAAAGTTAAAAGAACATTGTAGTTCCTTGATTTCAGCTCACTGGGTAAAGAAAATACTGGAAACGCCTACGAACACGCCAATTTAAACATAACTTTATTTAAAACTTTCTTCATTTAGGAAGATTTAACTGGAGAAGATTTTAAGGAAATGCCTGGTTCCTTGTTGTACAAGTTGTTACAAACGAAAAGTAAATATCCATTGCATGCTGCTGTCCGATTGCTGAGAGAAGATGTGGTTTTTTTATATTTAGTGGAAAACAATTCAGGGGTAAGTTATGCATTCAAATTTGTGTTGATTTAATTTATTCCTGCACAGTAGTCATTCATTATTTATGCATCACAGTATGATAAAAACAGACAAAAATTTTCACAGCCTGTTTTAAGTACATTTCACTGGTCTCTTTTAAACATTGATATTAAAAATATTTATTATTAATATTACTTAAACCGTAAATTGAATATCCTTGTTTTGTAAGAGTATTATTTAAGTATATTAATTTACATATATTCATATCACATGTTCTTTGTTTTAAATGATAACATATTTAATTGATATTATATATATATTAGAAAAATATTATTATAGTATTCTTATATGAATAAATACTTAGAATTAAAATATTATGTCAGCTTTGCAAATAATAGTATCATTATTAATGCAAAGATATGATACATATACATGGCTTTAATTGATCGAGATGAATTGCACAAGTGATAACTGCAAAAACAATATTCTGGTGGACCACCTGGTGCTCCTCTGTCTTCGCCAGCAAAACAATCTTCCCTGTACGCTGTTTTCACAATTTCTTCCGTGTTTTGCCATTTATTATCTACATTACTATAAATGGGAATCGTACGTTTTTGAGGTGCACAATCCCTTTCCACAGCCGTTATTATAGATGCTGTACAACATATATTAAACATAATTCAGTGATACTTTAAATTTAAATTAAAATGGACTTACTCTTGAGTTTATAGTAAATGGTTTTCTTTCTGCAAAGAGTTGACGAAGGACAATATACTTGAAATCTAGCACTCCCATCGAATTGCGAGCATAATAAGTCAGTTTGTTCGGTTCCTGGTTGGGATGCATAGCATTTAAAGCATAAGATTCCCTCTGCGCTCACTGATGTTGTTACATCTAAAAGTTTTAAATATGTAAATAATTTACAAAAAGCAATCAACAAATCTATAAACAGATTTGATAAAAATGCTATAATAAATGTAAAATGAATAAAGTTTAAATATTTCATACATACACATACACAAAAAAATTGTAGGAATTAATATGATCTTTATAGAGTTTACTCGTAAAGTCATGGTATTTGCAATTAATTCAGAAGTTCTACAAAGAAATGATTTTTAAATGTTATTTATGTTTACTTAATTAACAGCTTCGTGAACATTTAATTTTATTTCGTTTATTCCTTCGAAATCCAATTCACCACCACATTACGAAAACCTGGAAGAATCGAATTAAAAACAAATTGTATAAGAGTACATAATTATTTTTAATAGATTATTTTTTTGGGTACATTGAACAAGAATTATAGGGAAGAAATTGATTTTCAAAGGTTAATAAAAATCACTGATTTATTATGTAAATAATTCAGATGACTTACAGATATAATAAGAAAAATCTTGTGTTTATAATTTGATTTTTCAAAATCATTTAAAAGATAATCGTCTTTAATTATTTATATCCACCACGTTTACATGTAATGAATGAAAGAAACATATTTAAGTCAACACTGAAATTCATTCCCAATTGCACTTAATGTTCACCGAACGTCACATCGCAATATGAAATTTTCGATGAATCTGTTGCTGTTTTACAACAAATCGTGTTCTTTCCATGAGGAAATGGCTATGGTTAGATGACTGTATTATACGCCACGTCATGGTCTCTCTATCATTTATGGACCACACTTTCTGATATATCGAATATAATCATCATATTCCTTTCCGCTTACGTTTTTACACCATCGTTTGTGTATCCTTAACACTAAAAATATACAGGCATTGCTACACAAATACATATGTATGTACTATGGGCGTATGCAATGGTTATAGTCTATAGTCATTCGCCTCACTCCACCCCAACCATTTGTGTCGATGGAGTGGGGTGGACGGCAACTACATACTATGATACATGCATACATGTACATCCGCAGCCGCAGACTCGTTTCCAGAATTGCAAGGGTGCGGGATGCGCTTACTCGTTTCTCAATAATACAAAGTACAAAGATGGGATTTTTCAGTAGTCAAAAGCGCTAGATAAAAGATCAATGTAGGCCGCGATCGCCCTCGAAAGTCCTATTTTTACGTTTATGAGGCGTAATTTGCATTATTCGGCAGCATGTAGCTATGAAAATAGGACTTTTGAGGGCGATAGCGGCTTAGATCGATCTTTTATCTAGCGTCTTTGACTACTGAAAAACCCCATTTTTGTATTATGTATTGAGAAATGAGAACGCGAATCCCGCACACTTGCAATCCTGGAAAAACGAGTATACTCCCATAAAAGTTTCAAGCATGTACTTTCTTGACACATTATCCACCTATGAGTATTTTATAATTTTTAAAAGTCCGTGATTTTTCAATAACAATAGTTATTTTAATTATACGCCAAGAAGCAACTCTCAGTAAATAGTACTTCTTGTGAAATTATTTAAAAGAGCTGACTAAATTTAAATCACCATTTAAAACAACATTATCAAGCTCCTTTTCGCTATAGTACAGTTATTGAAAATTTCATTAACACTAGGTTTACGGACATTTTTGTATACTTATCTTTACGGACACCGTCAAATTGACGGCTTAACGAAAAACCACGTATTTTATTAGAAAAAGCGATTAATTTAATGTAAAAACAATTGCAATCTTAACAGACTTAATACAAGTTAATTAAATCTGTTAGGATTGCATAAATAAACATAAACTTACACAAACTTTTACTGTTCATACATTTATTCCGCGCATTTTCTGCAGACATAAATCTGGCAGATAATTGTCCCAGGGCAGACCCGTGTTGGGGACAATTATCGATAAAATGCTGTATCGGGTTCGAAGCTATCGAAAGATATCTCCGTTGAATTATGATTTTCTACGTTATAACTACTTTTACATTTATCACCAGAAAAATAATTTCATGAAAAAAAACGGTTTATTACGATTAGCTTACCCGTCATTTTGACGGGTATCCGTAGAGATAGATATACATCATACAGCATTCTGAAATTATAGGGCTGAGGGGGAAATATATTCGTCTCGTTACACCAATAATTGTCCGCATAAATTGAAAAAGAATTAATAGTTATGGTTTTTGTAATTTTGCTCGTGAAGTCCGAAATCCGTCAAAATGACGGGTCCCGTAAACCTAGTGTTAATATTATTGATTCTACTAAGTATCCATTAATATTTATTTATTTACAAAATAAGTTCTTTTCTATATTATTGAAACAATAGTTCAGCATTCTGGAAATTTATTTTCTTTCTATCTTTTCTGAAGAATATGCATATGCACAAACAAGTTTGTTACATCAAAAAGAACGCGAAGACTGTGCAGAACAATTTAAAAATTATTATTATTTTTCTAGTTACCAAAAGCTGTAAATGCTCTCGATAATAAAGGAGAAATGCCACTAGAAGTCGCACTAAAGACACGTCAGCCTTCTTTAGCTCGTACTTTAGTTGGGCACGGGGCTGATTTAAGTGCAAAAGATTCAAGAGGATTTTCTTTACTGCAAGCTGCTATTTTTAAAGGAGATTCCTATTCAGCAGAATTTATAATAGAACAATTAGAAAATAGTGGTAATATACAACAGTTACGCGAACCAGTCAAAATTACAAAAAGTACACGGGATATAAACAATCCTGAAGAACTTGAAGGATGTACTGCTTTGCATTTAGTGACAAAACATAGCTCAGAAGATATGACAGCTGTAGGATCAAGGTTACTTCGAGCTGGCATCGATCCTAATTTACCGAACCAGAAAGGATGGTATAACTATATAAATTACAGAAAAGGATTTTCCAAAGATTTTATTTATAATATCCTTATAATAATTGTCTTTCTTTATAGGACTGCCTTACATAGCTGTGTTTGGGAAGGAAACACACCGCTTTTTGATATTTTATTAGAATGTCAAAGTATAAATGTAGATAGAACTACCAATGACAATGACACTCCTTTGTGTCTTGCAATGAAAGCAGAACCCTTCTGTGAATCCTTTGCTAAGAAGCTCCTAGATAAGGGTGCAACTCCCAACCCTGTATACAGAGATACCGAAGACACTTTGTTACACATTCTAATTAGAGAAAGTAAAGAGGAGGCAGCATTGTTTTTACTTGACTATTGCAAAGATAATCTAATGAAAAAAAATAATGAGGGATACTCTGTCTTACACGAAGCTTGTAAAATTGGCTTGAAAAATTTAACTAGGACTTTATTACAGAATGGTTTTCCATTAGACGAAGTAACATTATTTACTGGAGATGCACCATTACATTTTGCTGTTGCAAACGTATATTTTGACATTGTTCTGGAATTATTAAGCGCTCCTAACTCAAGTTCACAATTAAATTTAACAAATAATGCGAACGAAACGCCTTTAAGCTTGGCTATAAAAGCTCCATTCAAGAAAGGTAAAGATATTGTTTTGGCTTTAATAAAAGCAGGAGCAAATATCAATCAATGCAATAACGAGGGTCTGACGCTGTTACATCAAGCAATATTGAAGGAGGATTCAGCAACAGCTATCTTTTTACTAGAAAACGGTGCAGATATGAATACTAGGTAAATGTCATACAATAATGATTTTCTGGACAACTTCCAATCATACTTGAAATAATATATGTTTAATTGGATTATCATTATATGTTATGGTAAATGTTATCTAGATGTGTTCGGTAATTTTATGAAGCACCACATTGATGTTTCGGGAGACGTTCAAATTCAATAGATTGTTGGTTGAACAATATTGAAAAAATGACGAGATGTAAAATTTGAATTTGCCAAAAACGAAATTACTAGAGGTGTGCGAGGTTGGAATCGAGACGGGTTCTCGAAAATTTCGGACTTCCTGGGTACATTCAGGTTCTCAAACGTATCAGGATTCTCAAGAATCTTCGGGTTTCGTGAGAATTTTCGAGATTATTCTTGGGAATCCCGATATATTTGAGAATCTCGAAATTTTCGAAAACCCGTCCCGATTCCAAATAAAATTGTCGACTCACCCCGACCCGACATTTTCGGATTCTCGCACACCTCTCAAAATTACTAAAACAACACCCTCCCTAGTCAGATATCTATATTATGTAGCTCACGAAATGAGTAAGAATTAAATTTTAATGTGTTTAGGACTGCAAATGGGGATACACCACTGCAACTGTCCGTACATTGTAGACTGGGTGAAGTTGTGGAAGCTCTTTGTAAAAGAGGTGTAGATACTTCTGTAGGATGTCCATTATGGGATGCGCTAGATTCGGATCAAGAGGATATAGCATCTATCCTAGTTAAATATGGAGCTGATACCGATTGCTGGAGTCCTGGACCAGATGATTGTCAACAAACATTACTACATAGAGCAATTGATGGAAATAAAGAGGATATAGCACAATTTCTTATAAGAAGGTAGTGTGAAGCGTGAAATATTCAAATTAGAATATGTTTCTAAAATAATGTTCTTCTAGTGGTTGCGACTTAAATGCACCGAGAAGACCTGGCCCGGATGGTTCAGGCGGTGATGAAGCACGAGACGAATGCAGTCCGTTACATTTGTGCTGTCAATGGGGTTTAGAACAAGTTGTTCAGACTCTTATTGAACATGGCGCAGATGTGAACGCCCGGGATGCAGATGGAAAAACCCCAGTTCATGTTGCTATACAAAATCAGCATTCGCAAATTATTTCTTTGTTGCTTTGTCATCCTAATATAGACTTGAATAAGAGAGATAAGAAAGGTTTAACACCATTTGCAACAGCTTTAACATTCAGAAATAATAAAGCAGCGCAATCGATATTGGAACGATTACCTAAAGCTGCTGAACAATATGACAATAAAGGCAGAAACTTTTTACATACTGCTATCCAGAAGAACGATATGGAAAGCATACTTTTCCTATTATCTATACAGGTGAACGTAATTTTGAAATATGTATATTTATATCGTAGACATGTCAACGTTTCCTTTACTAATCAAATGATTATTGTTTTGTAGGTAGACGTGAATTCTAGAGTTCACGATGTTACTCAAACTCCGCCCTTACATCTCGCTGCAATCTCTGGAAATGAAATGTTAGTACGAAGTTTAATTTTGGCTGGTGCACGCGTTAATGACACGGATGCAAATAGGAACACTGCGTTGCATGCTACAGCGAAAGCGGGTCACGCTGCAGTTGTGGCTGCTTTGTTACAGGTATTACAGTTTATATCAGAGTCTATAAAGATTCGAATCCTATTTGTGGAAAGTATCTAAAAGTTCTACAAAATTTAATCGGAAACCAATAAATAAGATTCATGGAATAATACTAACAATAAGTGCAGTTTAAACATATAACGTGTTTAAGTATTACAGTTTTCTTTCGATATAAGAAGACGATGGTTTTTTTCGCAACAAGGAAATCCCTAGCCTCTCTTCTTCTTTTGATGTTGTCCGAGAGGGTATGACATATTCTATGGGACCTATAAACTTTCGGTCCACTCAAGAACAATGTCAAGCCGAATAGGTATCTTCATCCGCGATACGTTCCGGAACCGTCCCTAACCATCGTCTTATATCGCAAGAGAACTATTGGGTTGAAACCAAATTTTTTTGTTCAATGTTCTTTTGCCATCCTTTCTGGTAGCTTCACAATTCTGCGCTTATTTCAGGTCATCATCATTAGTGGAAGTTCATTGCTTGAATAAAAAAATTCGGTTTCATTTCACCTCAATGTATAAATTTTGTAATAAAGCTTGTAGTTGAAGAACATTATAAACCTAGGCGATTTAGTAGTTTGTTTAGATAATTTTAAACAGAAGTGTAATAATTCCAGCTCGATTCGCTAAAACTTTGTTATGACATGAAAGTCTTGTAAAAACGAAGAGTACTCTAACATATTAATTGTATTAGAAAAATAGATAAATGTGATGTGTACATTTCTATGTAACAAGAACTACTTTTTTCTTGTAGAATAGCATTAATTTTGACGCAGTAAATGCAGATGGTGATAATGCTCTGCACGTAGCTGTAAGAGAGGGACATATATCAGTAGTGAGAACACTTTTGACTGAATGTACATTAGATGCAGAAGCGGTAAATCTTAAGGGAAGAAATCCCTTGCATGAATTAGCTCGATGTGGGAAGGATAATGCTGCGACTATATGTGAATTTTTCTTGGAATGTATGTCACAATATCCAATAAATAAAACAGGTAAATCTATGCAAAAATGCACACATATTTTTATATACTAGTCAGCTTATCAGAAATCCATTTATAATTTGATATTTTGTTTAAGATTTAGAGGGTAATACACCATTATTAATTGCCTATATGAAAGGCAATGGTCAGCTTTGTCGTACGCTGGTAAAGGCTGGCGCATGTTTGGCTTCAATGAATAAGGAAGGAATTACTATTTTTAACTATCAAGTAGCAACAAAACAATTATTATACAGACTGTTGGATTCCTTAACGCAAGAAGCACCGTGGGCAGAAAAAGATTTATGTTTGGAGTGTGGAACAAAGTTTTCTATCACAATGCGAAGGCATCACTGGTATATAATCCACGAAATGATTATATATATAAATTTATGATTATATCTGATGAATATGTGAGATTAATTTTTTAATTTTTTTTTTAGCCGCCACTGTGGTCGAATTTTGTGCAATAAATGTTCTGGTCAAGATGTTCCAATTGTAAAATTTGGATTAAATAAACCAGTGCGTGTTTGTGCAGTATGTTTTGATGTATTACAAGTAGGTGCTGAATGAGAAAAGACTTAAATAATAAAAAAACATTCATATGTAAATAAAATAAACGTCATTCCATAAGCACTTCTCAATAGAAAGTATATAGAAAGTCCATATGAGTCTATGTCAGCCACATTATATATTATTATATATACACTTCATTTATATATGTATTATATAATTATTCTTGTTGAACGTTTGTTAAATTTATAGTTATAAAATTTTAAATACAGATGAAGGAAATATCATTGCAAGTATTAATACCCATAGATAAATTATTATTTATTCCTAGCAATAATTGTACATCTACAATGCACCAAGTTAATCAATAACATTTTTTAACCAGGATCGTATAATTGTAGTCACAGTCTAATTTTACTTAAGTTTACTAAAGAGCGTTTTTGATACACAGTGATCTACACATTCTACGTAATCAATCAACTCTTCCAGGCATGTCTCTTCTGTGTTAGATCTTGAATTCACCCGATCATTACATGTATTAAGTTTCTTTTGCATATTGGAGCATTCAACTTTTGCTGCACATTTTTCCTGCAGAGAAAACAGTTGTTTGTCTTATTATTGATACATAATTACCCATTTTATACAAACTAGTTTATTTAATCAATAGTAGCATATTTGTTATATACTTTGTAAAGTTTTATGTTTCCATTCACGGAAAAAGTCTAGTGCTGAATATAATTTCTAGAAGAAGCTACACGTATATAATATTGGGAAAAAGGATTTTGAATAATTATACTAAAAATATTATGTAATAATTATAAACTTACACGAAGTACTTTCTGAGGATCTACCAATTCTTCTTCACTGTCGTCTGCCTTTACGGTTGGAATATAACGATTTAACAAACTTTGTAGGAAAGACATATTTTTAAAGGTGAAGTTTTGTTTGATAAAAGTGTTCTAAAATAATTGAGAATGAGCACCGAGGTTTCAGTGGTATCCCTTCACAAATAAAGAGACTGAAATTGTTCGTTACAGTCGCCTGTCGTAAAAACGAACCATCCTCAATGGCGATAAGAACCGAACCTCTGGCTTTAGGCACCTTAGGTACAATTTCTATGAAAACAATTGTTATAAATTATAAATATATGTGTATATATAAAGGTAGTCGTAATCCTCTTGGTGTTAAAAATACTTTCAACTATATAAGCAATAGTATTACTGTATTTTGTTAAAATTACTTTATCATTTATCATGCAATAGTACTTATATTCATTTTAAAGTTTTAGGACAACATTCAATTATTTATTATACAGTTTTATTATAGTCATTAAATTTATTTGAAATGATATGTGTATTGTATATTGTATACATATATATACATATATATTCAATTAACATTTTTGATTGATACTGTACGTGTGCACACGATACGCGCACTTTTCTTTAAAGGCAGAAAGGTGATTTGCTAATAAGTTGATTGAAATTTCTGTTAGATCATAGTTAGCCAATGCATGGACCAAATGCCATTCATTGTATGGGAAGAAGATTTTCAGCAATAATTTTGTAATACTGTCGTTAAACTTTAATTACCTTTTGCAGATAATTGGTAAATATACAAAATGCCAGCAGTAATTGAAATTTTTTACGATTTTCTGGGCAATAATAAAATTTGTGAGCCAAGACGAATTAAGAGACGAAAAAAATGTTAAATACTTGGTTCAATCATCAATTTAAACTTTCATTTGGTGCATTGTAACATATGAATATTTTACAATGATACGAATATCTTCTGATGGATAAAAAAGTATATGTTGTTTAGCAAAATGTTTGTACAATTTATTTGGTAAAATGGTCAAAAGAACCGTCATGGTCTTTATAACAAGGATGGCGTCATCCGAATGTGTTTGCATACTTTTATCAAAGCTATGGATTTGTTAAAGTTAATCAAATGCACTTTATGTACCAAGTTAAAGTGAGATAAGCTCCACTGAAATAGTTCATTGGCATATTGTTGTTTTTACCACCGATTAATACTCGATCAAAATTAGGAAAATCAGGGCGCAGTGCGTTGTGCTAGCAGTCAAACATTGAGGTAGTTTTGCGCTGGTGTGATCGAGAGCTAGTAGCAATAAACGCCTATATTTTTCACGAAAAATGGTCAACAAAGGATAAGAAGGAATTCAATCACGAAGCCGATATTCGAACGATGTCCACATAGTAAATATAATATTACAAAAACAAGTTGAGAAATTACATGGTAGCGAAAAAACCGGAACGTATTTGTATAAAATTCAAAGGCTGTGTTTTGCATAAGAAAAATTTCAAGTTTATTGAAGTTTGTACAAGGAAATAAGTATAAAAGCCGTTTTATAAGGAATTCTTTTCAAGAAATGATTATCACATCGCTTCATTATTTGGAAGTCCAATTTAAAAGCTACGAAATGTTTAAGGTTATGTTTTAATAAAACATGAATTTCTTGAATTAACAAGCGAAGTAATTTATCAAGACAACACAAACAAACTGGATGTAAGTTAAAAATGGAAAGACACCTTTAATTATTTGTTACACTCGTTTTTCGTAGAAAATATTTTTTCTGTATATTTTCTTTTTAATAGAGTTACATTTCTATAAAGTCCTTTTGTTGTCAATTTGTTAATGTATAACGTTCATTCATAAATTGTTCTGTATCATTATAATTTTACTCATTCAAACTATAAACCGTATTTTAAACTAATGGTGACAGTTGATTTGCATAGATTTGTATAGATTTGATTTTTATCATCTTAGATACATTGTACATTTATCTTATACATTTTATCATCATTTTAATATTTTTAATTTAGTTTCATTGATTTGTATAATTACTGAATTCTTTTTGCTATTATCGCAGCAATTTACATAAATGGATGATGCTTGGAGGCAATGAACGGAATGGAGAGACATGGGCATGGATATGGACATTCACATGCGCACTCGCATCGTCATCGTCATTCACATGGAAATTCACAGAGTGCATCGCAAAACTCAAATCAGTCATCAAAACATAGCCACACTCATGTAACGCATTCACAGAAAGATGCATCTGCTGTACAGACACCTCAGAAGCCAAGAAATTATAAATTACTAGTTGATCCGTTTTTAGTGAAAGGTGCATCAAAATTATATAGGTACGATGGCATGGTTCCAGGAGATCCAACTTATCCTGAAGTTCAACCACGAGACCCAAGATCACAGTTAACAAGAATATGGACTCGCTTAGAACAGCTTGATTTGCCTGTACCTAGATTTAAAATTGACTCTAATTATTGTGGTGAACCACCTCCGCTTGAAGTAACATTTTGCCATTTAAATGACAATATTGATAAAACTTTTTTGACAGACATGGTTCAAAAGTTTGGAATTGTAGAAGAACTTACAGTTTACTACCATCCTGTAACTAACAAGCATCTCGGAATCGCGAGAGTAGTATTCGAAACTACGAAGGCTTCGAAAGCGTGTGTAGAAAAATTAAACAATACGTCTGTGATGGGGAAAGTCTTAAGAGTGTTTTTGGATGCATTTGGAGAAGAATGTAAAAAGATCTATGACGAACTAACTATAGAGAAGAAGCCAGAGAAGAAAATAGAAAAAGAATTAAAACCTGAAAACGATCAAGGAAAGCATACACCTATCGATAAAATTGTTGAAGAGAGAGATGATTTCCGGAGTAGTAAAAAATTAGTGTCAAGTATAGACAAAACCAGAGATACGTACATAGAAAACTCGAGATACAGCAAATATAGAGATTACCCTACCCCTAGTGGCAGTACAGGAAGCGATTTAGGCTACGGTACTGCACCTAGCGAATTAAATTATTCTAATAATTACTCTCAAAATTCTACCCCAGCCACAAATTATGATTTTTATTATGGTGGTTACCATCATCAACCTCCAAATAATTATCTAGCAAATATTCCTCAAAATGTATCACAAAATCTTCCAATACAGCAAAATTCAAGTATGTGGTGGGGAAATAATGCAGGAGCTAGTTACGCATCATCGTCATCTATGTGGCCTGTACAACATGGGACAAATTTAGATAATTCTACTTCGAATGTAATTCCAGTTACAAAGGCTCCTAATGTAAAAACACATCATACACCGAAAAAGGAAAAGGAGAAAGAAAATCAGAGTGGCACAAAAAGTTCTTCGAGGGATTCGCCGGTAGAAACTCGTAAAACATTAGATTTAGATACAAGAATTGCCATGTTGTTGAAGGATAAAGCAGGAGGAATGGCACCACCATTTCTACAGTTTGGTAGCGATTCTGAAGATGAGAAAAAGTCTGTCAACGCGGACAATGAAATGCTTTCAGAACCACCGAGTCCTTTCTTATCTCATGAAACATATAAATCATGCTTCGAAAAGATGAGGGAAAAGAATAAAGAAAGGTGGAAAATACATGAGAACAACATTAGTAATCAATTTTCTGTCGACGAAGAATTAGGTAGTGTTATAAGTTCAAGCGAAGATGAAGCATTACTTGGAAGTTATAGTCCTGCTCCAGATGAAATTGAACCAGAACCACCAAAAGAACCACCACCCCCACCTCCTCCTGACGACGATAGGATGTCGTTAAGTCCATTAAGTTCGGGAGATGAAAAAATTGAGGAGGTGATCATAAAATTAAATAATATCATTGATATTCAGTAGAGGTGTGCGAGAACCCGAAAATGTCGGGTACTAATTTCGTGAACCCGTCCTGATCCCCGAATAAAATTCGCAACCCGCCGCGATCGACATTATCAGGTTCTTGCACGCTTCTAATATTCGGCTCAAGTATAATAAATTTTATAATTGTTATGCATGTAGGTGATAGCTCAAACGGAAACTACAAGTCAGTTGTATCCAGGAGCAGGTTATGCGGGGCATTTAACCCATTATCCCACTAATGATATGTATCATTGGCCTCGACCAACCCAATATCCATATCCTTATGGGACAACATATTTACCAAGCCATTGTCAACCTAGTACGACACCATTCTCTGGAGCAGTAGGAAATCATCAAGGGGCAAATTATTATCCTTCTTTTCAATCACGGCTTCATGCCATGGCAAATCATAATATTACAAAAGATAATCCACAGGTATATGTTTTTTAACTACTTACATGTTGTATATGATACAATTCATCTGTTTATAACAATGAATTAATAAAAATTTAGGGTCCTACTATTAATGGAGTATTAAACAGAGTCGTAAATGAGTTAAAACAAATTTTGAAAAGGGATTTTAATAAAAAAATGATTGAAAACACTGCATTCAAATTGTTTGAAGTGTGGTGGGATGAGAAGAAGTCTGAGAAAAATCAAATCCAAGGAGGAGATAATAACACTATTGTCAATAATAGTAATAAAGAAGAAGGCTCGAAACCTCAAGGAATATCATTGCTTTTAGAACAGGCAACTCCACTTGGATTCAATTACGATGGATTTGGTTTGGGAATTAGAGCTAGTATGCCAAAGATGCCTTCTTTCAGGGTAAGATCTATATGTATATATTTCTACGCTTTATTTATGTTTTATTAGTTTTTATAATACGATATTTTTCTATTATAGCGTAAAATTAAAGCTCCAAGCCCATTACCACAAGACGAAGATAGTCGGCAGTCAGGTCATGGTGATACTGAAATTATAGAAAGTGATAGCGACCTTGACTTAACATCTGTACAGAAAGTTAAAAGGCCACTTACTTCTCTTCCAAGTGTTTCTTCATCATCTTCATCCTCATCATCCTCAAACGATAGCTGCAGCGATGAAATGAGCTGCAGCGAATCTTCCAGCAGTTCGAACGATAGTTCTGATGATGAAATTTCTGGAAATTTCGAAGATGAGGTATATGTTAAGTCTGTTAGGGTAATGATCAATCAAACCCCTATAAGTACGCAATATGCAATAGGTATATTTTATGTAGTACTACATCAAAATTTATTTTTTATCTTCAGCAAGATACGGATAGTCGTGTATCAGATCATCGCCCCTTGGCTTGTAATAGCGAAGATCCTGATGTTTTAACAGAATTGGCAATTCAAAGGTCTTTAGATTGTCCTACTCCAACTGGTAGAGAAACACCAATACCGGACATTAAGATAAGAAATGTAAATTCCAACGAATTCCCACAATATGAAGATGAAACTAGACCTGTAGCATCACCCTTAAGATATGAAGATAAGAAGGAAGAGATAGAAGAAATAAACGAAACATCTGTCAATGAAGAAGAGTTTAAGAAACCTAAAGCAGTGTTCTCCGACACTGAAGAAAAGATTCTAGAGGATGAGACGCAAAAGGTAGCACAAGCTACGCTTACCGCAACAATACCGGTGAAACAAGAGCCTCGTGATATGCAGAAGATGGAAAATTCTGCAGCTGAAGCTTTAATAACGTTAGCTGGACAAGATAATATTATAAGACATACAAGTCCTGGACCTTTGCAACCAAATATTATTAGAGCTCTTCAAACTATGTCTGCCAAATACATTAATGACGAGCCCATATTGAAGGAATCAGAAAAGATTGAAATGTTTAGTGAAATACCTACTACAGATTCCGAGGAAGAAAGCTTAGAAATCAGGAGATTAAGGTTTGCAAAATATATTATCATTTTATCTGTTAATATATTTGGGAAAATTACAGCAGAAAGTGTGACATTATTTTTGTTTAATTAGGTACCAAGCTGAAGCTGACCTTCGATTGAATGGCCAAAGAAGTCCAAGTTTACGTAGTTCTCAAGTTTCACAAGTATATATGGAACATTCTTATTCATTACCGCCGTCTCAGTCAGAAGATACAGAATTTGTAACTCGTCCACCTCCAGCACCAATAAAACCTGTAAAAATAAAAGCTTCGAAGATTATTAAGTTGGCCAAGGGTAAAGATAAGACTCATAAGGTGGAGAAACGGAAATTCAACAAATATACAAAGATACATAGTCACGAAAATCACGAAGGCGAGAAAGAAAATATTCAAAATGAATTTGTTTATGAAAAATATCCCAAGAAAATTGTACAGGAACCAATGGTGACATACAAGGAACGCGATCTTATGTCGGAAATGGCTATTTTGTATGAATTTTTAACTAGAGGTATAGATGCAGAAGATGTGGAATATTTAAGACGAAGTTACGAAGCTTTATTAGCTGATGATAGTCAAGGATATTGGTTAAATGATACACATTGGGTGGATCATCCAGCAACAGATATTCCAAGTCCCGCTAAACGAAGAAAAAGAGATGAACTCAGACTACACGCAAGTGGAAGCGCAAGAACAGAAGGATATTATAAAGTTGACATACGAGAAAAAGCCAAACATAAGGTATAATTCTAGTATAGAAAAGTAATTAGATCTTATAATATTACTGGAAGCATATATCATAATGTTATCAATTTAAAATTACTTAATTTTCATAGCATCATTATGCGCAAAGCATACAACGCACTCATGATGTTGAAGATAGTAACGGTCCTTATGCTGGTGGCGATGGAGCAATGAATGGTCCAAAGAACAATACTAAAGCTTTAACTGGTAAAATGCAAGCACTGTCTCGCGAAGCTCGAAGCAATCAACGTCGATTATTAACGGCCTTCGGTATTGATACCGACAGTGATCTTCTTAAATTCAATCAATTGAAAGTACGGTCCAAATTGGTTTATGTAACTAATTATAAACGTGACTTTTATAATTGTCAAGCATTTCATAATACTATTTTAATCTTACAGTTTAGGAAAAAACAATTAAAGTTCGCTAAATCTGGAATACACGATTGGGGTTTGTTTGCTATGGAACCAATTGCAGCTGATGAAATGGTTATTGAATATGTTGGTCAAATGGTTAGGCCAGTCGTTGCTGACTTAAGGGAATCACAATACGAAGCGACTGGCATTGGTAGCTCTTATCTTTTCCGTATTGATTTAGATACAATTATTGACGCAACGAAATGTGGAAATTTAGCGCGATTTATTAATCACAGCTGCAATGTAAGTATCAATGTTGCTAATATTTATAGGAATACAGAGAACATATTATTTATGAAAAACTGTAACTTCTTTCTTCCTTCTTTTACAGCCAAATTGCTATGCAAAAGTAATTACAATCGAAAGCCAAAAGAAAATTGTAATCTATAGTAAACAACCGATAGGAGTTAATGAAGAAATTACATACGATTATAAATTTCCTTTGGAAGATGACAAAATTCCTTGCCTATGTGGAGCTCCTCAATGTCGGGGTACACTGAATTGAATCATTCATAAAATTATATTGTTCATCCTTTTTTCCTGTCTTCTACACTTCATCATATCCTACTCATATTTTTGTAAATACTTCCCCATGTAAACATTTTATAAAATGCAATGGAAAATGCTAAATTATGTTAATATGTGCACCTTTTCTTTTTAATATCCTTCCCTTATGTGTGATAATGTATATATATATAAAATGTCTAAGTAAATTCTATTATTCTTATGATATATCTCTATATGTAGAGATATATAATATGTTATGACATATACATACATTATTCTTATATGCATATACCTGTGTCACGCCAGATTTGAAGCTTAAGGACTAATGTAAAATACAAGTGTAAGTAATGTTTTGAAGATGGTTTGATATCAGTTATAAGATCAGTCTGTATCTACTGTAAGTACAGCTATATCAGATGTAATCAAAAAATATAGAGTTCCATTTACAAATTTGAATGTGATTATCACACTGAGTTGGGCAAAAGTTATTTCGAATAATGAATAAATCCATATGCAAAATTATTCGTCATTAAAAATTTATTCGAATAAAGTCACTTTATTCGTCGAACTTTTCTTCGAATAAAATTTTATTCGTAGTTTTTATTCGCTGCCGTTTGGATTGCATCCAAGGTTGCATCCAGTTGCATCCAATTCAATCCAATTGCAGCTGGCGCTGAATATCACTGAATATTGCTGAATATCCTCTCTGGTATATGTAGGAAGTTGGTATGGGGGCAGCACTATACTGGAGGCACAGAAATCCCATGCGTGAGCACTCTCTTACTCTCATTATACTATGATGATCATACACTTGCATTGACTTGCATTTGCTTGCATTCTTGCATACACAACAGTCATACTTACTGTCATCAACTGTCATACACTCTTTAATACTATTACAGCATCGCTGTTGATTTGTGTCAATTTGACATTTATAAATCTCTAATGACACCTATTTCTGAAAGAATAATGTGACAGTTAGTCAACTAATTGAAACATAACAATACATAAAATCTATTCTAACAGTGAACTTCTAGCGTTGAACTGAAAAAGACAATTCATTTAGTATGTGATTTATTTGTTACACTGTAGTCCTAAATATTATAATAACGCTTAATGATCATGTTTCGTAAAATTAATACGTGTTATCAATTTCATTGAAAAACGTGATTATATAGGATTTTAGAGGTTATTTCATAAAAATATGGCGGACCGTTTAACACAATTGCAGGACACTATAAACCAAGTAATATAACTTCTCAGTTCTACTTTACATACAATAACAAGTGTAATTGTTAATTACGTGAATTATTTTAGCAAGCAGAACATTTTTGTAACAGTGTAGGTATTTTACAACAATATTCTACACCTAGTAAATTCCCTGGCTTTGATCGCGTAGGAACACCACAACCCCATCAATCTCAAGAAGGTACATTTATTATTCACTTATATTATTTAGGTTGTTGCATATGAAGCGTTCGATTCATGACAGTAACTTTAAACAAACATAATTTACTCTAAATAAAACTTATTGATTAAAGTAAGCTTCATTGTAATCATTAGACTGCGGATGTTTATGCAAAATAAAAAGTTTGTGCATTAATTGCAAGATGCAGAAGCTAACTCTAAATTTATATTCTTCATTAATAATTTTAATTTGATGAAAATAATATATTAATACTCTCAAAATCTTTTAATATTTTCAGAGAGAAACTGAAGATAGGACTTGAAAGATTAATTCTGTACCTTCAAATGATATACATAATAAACCTGTAGATTATAATAGTATTTCTTCATTAAAACACTTTATAAAATTTACATTCTGAAATCGGACATTTCGTATGCGACGATCTAGTATAAATGAAAAATTTTGCTTTGTCAACTATATTATATTATCTTTGCATAAATAACTTTTAATTTTAGATTATGCAGCTCTGTTTGCTACTCTAATAGCAAGATGTGCAAAAGATATTGATACCTTAATAGAAAGTTTGCCAAGCGAGGAATCTTCACAAGAATTGCAGGTTGCAAGTCTCAGTCGTCTTGAACAAGAAAACCAAGAAGCTGGAGAACAACTAGAGGAGGTTGTGAAACAAGGAGAAGCACTTTTACAAAGAATTCAGGCTGCTTTACAGGATATTGCTCAGAGTCAATTAGATATGCAAGATCCAGCATCTACATCTGTAGTTAATATTAATCTTAATACTACCATGACATTTAGACAAGAGAATGTCAATTCAGTAAATACAGTGCCCTCAAATAATGCACACCAGATGTCCGATCCTTCACCGAGTTCTATAAATCAATGATATATCTCTGTAATGACTAAATGGTTATCGTTTAGTATGTATACATTGCATTAAAGTATTTAACTTCTTGAATAAACCTTAAGAAATAACATTTTGTACTTTGAAATAAATAATAATTTAATTGTATTAAACTGTTTTATTTCATATATCAGGTAGTTGTAATTGGTATATATTCACAGCTGAATTTAATTGAAAAACTGACAAATGTTTGTACACAATTTTATTCTATTATCTTTTAAGAACTTTTATGAAAGTATCTCGTGGTATAGAAATTTTTCCAATCATTTTCATCTTCTTTTTTCCCTCTGATTGTCTGGCTAATAATTTCTTTCGTCTAGTAACATCACCACCATACTAAAAGAAAATAAATGATTGATAGAATTGAGAGCATAAAACACACATATGATTGTAACAAACGAATTCTTACTAATTTTGCAGTAACATCTTTTCTGTATGCTTTCACATTTTCCCTTGCAACAATATCTCCGCCTACTATAGCTTGAACGGCAATCTCGAACATTTGACGTGGAATAATATTAACTAATTTATCGCATAGCTGTCTACCTAATGTAACAGCTTTACTGGCATGTGCAATAGTACTTAATTCTTCCACTATAGTGCCATTCAAAGCTATATTCAACTATAACATTTAAATTCATAACATATTAGAAAAATGAATTATTAAATATAGTAGAGTAATCATAAATACCTTCACTACTTTCGATGGTGCGTAACCATGTTCTTCATAATCAAAACTAGCATATCCTGAGGTTGCACATTTTAGTAAATCATGAAAATCAACGATGATTTCATTTAACGGTAATGTAAATTGTAACAGTAGTCTGTTGTTTCCAATATCTTTCGTTACTTGTTCCACTCCTCGTTTTCCATGACATAAAGATAATACTTCACCTAAGTACTTATCTATTTATGCAATTAAAAAATTCTTTTTATCTGTTTAAGAACGACACTTATATCTCAATTAATATGTAAGGACTAAGTATACCTGGTGTTATAATGGTCCCTAAAATAATAGGTTCATAGAATTCAGTTACAATTTGTGGATTAGGAAAATGTGCTGGATTATTGAATATAATTTCATCGCTACCATACTTTTTGATATTTTTAGCCCCAAATATTTTTGCTTTATGCGTTACATTTGGTACAGTAACGATTGGTTGAGCACCGTATTCTTGCTCTAGACGCTGCATAAAAACTTCCATATGTAATAAACCTAAAAAGCCTATTCTCCAGCCTTGTCCAAGTGCTACACTAAAATAGATATACATACGTACATCTGATCTTACTCTTTTCTTTATATAAATGATTAACTTACAATTAGTAAAATCATTTATAAAGCGTACCTATAATCTACGTCAGCAGTTACACCGCTATCATTTAGACTTAATTTTTCAACAGCAGTTCTCATTGTATCGAATTGTGATTGATCTAAAGGATATACTCCTGAAAAAACCATTGGTTTCGGCATTTTGAATTGTAGAAGAGGTTCTACAACCTGACCTTTTATATGTAACGTGTCACCAATAATAGCTTCTTTGGAAGACCTCATATTACATGCAATGCATCCTACTTGACCTGCAACTCTAATTAGATAGAATTTAATTATTTACATAATCCCTATTCTATCAATATCCGTAAAATTATAAAAAGTAGAAATTGACATTTACAATTTGTTTACGACTTCTTCAGTAGGTCTTAGCAGAAAAAGAGTTTTGATTTCATAAGATTTTTTATTGTGTACAGAAGTAATTTGATCTCCCACTGATAACGATCCTTCTTTAACGTACACAGAAGAAATAGCTCCTTTATATTTATCATACCAACTATCAAATATTAAGGCTCTGAATGGCTTTTCTCTAAATACATCAGGTGGTGGAATTCTATCAACAACAGCATCTAGAACATCTTTTACTCCAGTGCCAAGTTTTGCAGATATTTTTAAAATATCTTCTTTCTTTATATCAAATAGTGTTTCTAATTGATGTATTACCCTATCAGGATTTGCATTTTTCAAATCTATTTTATTTATTACTGGTATTATAACCAACTTTTGTTTAACAGCTAGATAATAATTAGCTACTGTTTGTGCTTGTACACCATCGTTAGCATCAACAACTAGAACAACTCCTTGACAAGGAATTAAAGAACGATAGACTTCTGCTGAAAAGTCTACATGACCAGGTGTATCTATTAAATTAAGAAGATACTTAGTCTCTTTATACGTATAATTAAGAGATGCTGTTTGAGCCTTGACTGTAATTCCACGTTCCTTTTCGACTTGTAATGTATCCAGTATTTGTTGTCCAGAATTTTGTTTTATTGCTCCTGTCATTTCTAAAAGTCTGTCAGCGAGTGTGCTTTTTCCATGATCAACATGCGCTATAATACTAAAATTACGTATATTTTCTATTGGAATCGCACATTCCTTAGTATCTTCCGATTTTGTAGAATAAAATTTTCTACATGGATCTAGATATTTCCTAAAATTAAATACATTTTTAATTTCATTCAAAACCACACAGGAATATTAAAAAAAAATGCCCAAATCAAACTAACAATAATACAGACCTATCAAATTTTGATGAACATCTTTCTAAAAGCTTATAATTTTTCCGAGTACACCATATTTGACAAATAACTTTATTTATTCCCATAATGAATCAGTAAATATAAGTCATATAAATACTAATTGCTATTTACATTATTTATTTATTTAATATGTGACATAATTTCGGGTTAAGAAAACCGTCTTCAAAGCTATTATATGTAAATAGGTCTCATATAAAGAAAGGTTGTATAATAAACAAATGTTATATTTTTATGGTTTATACAAAATAAGTTAAGGTATTTACTTATACAATTCTCTGTATATAGTAAATAGTATGAACGCCATGTGATGGTTCATTCAAGAAACTTAGGGCGGTAGGATACTGAATGGATACTGAATACTGTAACTAGAAAATCAGTATGACCAACCTCTGTGCAAAAAAAGAGTTTGGTAACACTGAGAAACACGATGAACACCAGATGGCGTTGCTTGCTATTTCGAAATTCTATTCAGCTGGGTCAGATAGCACTAGACGTTCTATTGTACCCTCCTGACTAGGTGCCATCTCGTCTAAACCGGCCGAACTAAAATTGGCTCTAGCTCGTTCTGGATGAGTGATGCCCAGTTGGACTCCGACCGATTGGACACGTCCCGATTGGACTGTCCCGATTGGACGCGTTCCTTTTGGACTCCGTGCCGATTCGACTCGTGCCGTTTGGACGCCGTGCCGATTGGACTCGTACCGTTTGGACGCCGTGCCGATTGAACTCGTACCGTTTGGACGCCGTGCCGATTGAACTCGTACGATATTTTATACAGTTGTTTCTTATTTGCACAAAATTAATATTTATGTAAATTTGTATTATGATATTCACAATCAAACACCATTTTTTATATTATTTTGACAACGGCACGGAAGATTTCTTATTAGTTATTCTCTTTTGTAAAAATACGTTATATCCTCACACACAAGAAACACATAAAAAAACCACATAAAAATTTAAATTCAGATCCAAATTTAATAGATTCCAAATCATATCATATATTTCACAGTACAATATCACCATATGTAGACTTCGAAAAGCAATGATTATAAAATTCGCGGCGTCCAACGATTATAAAATTTCCGGCGTCCAAACGTCACGAATCCAACCACCACGGCGTCCAAACGGTACAAGTTCAATCGGCACGGCGTCCAAACGGCACGAGTCGAATCGGCACGGAGTCCAAAAGGAACACGTCCAATCGGGACAGTCCAATCGGGACGTGTCCAATCGGTCGGAGTCCAAGTGGGACACCCCCTTCTGGATGAATGTAATATGGGGAAATCTCTGCTAATGTGAATGCAATCACGGGAATCGATTTGTTTTCCTTATTTGAGCATATTTTGGGCTGGGTGAGGGCTCAATCTAAAGAGGAAGGTTCAGCGCAGGGTGCTCTGGTTATTACAGCAGTCAAAAAAGTCTTTGGTGGCAGAAAAATACATTGGAATTTGCGGGTATTTTTTCTCGATTTTTCCTCTACTTTGGACACTCATATTGTTATATATAAGCATAATCTCATTAGCCTCATGACCAGAGCACCCTGCACTGAACCTTCCTCTTTAGATTGAGCCCTCACCCAGCCCAAAATTTGCTCAAATAAGAAAAACAAATCGATTCCCGCAAACCCTTATTTCCACCCTTATTCTAGTAAGTTTCTAGTAACAATTCTGAGTATCCTACCCCCTTAGGGGGGTAGGATACCTACGAATCTAACTAGAAAGGAACTAGAATCTTACTAGATTTTGGGTCGAAAACTAGTAAGATTGTAGTTTCTTTTTTGTTACAATCTAAATTACTAGATTTTGGGTCGAAAAATGGGTTCCGTATCCACGGCTTTTTGTCCTTATTTGAGCAGATTTTGGGCTGGGTGTGGGCTCATTCCAAAGAGGAAAGTTCAATGCGGCGCGCCTAGCTTATTACAGCAGTCAAAAAAGTCTTTAGTGGCAGAAAAATACATTGGAATCTGCGGGTATTTTTTCTCGATTTTTCCTCTACTTTGGACACTCATAATATTAGATATAAACATAATCTCGTTCCATAATAAGCTGGGCGCGCTGCATTTAACCTTCCTCTTTAGAATGAGCCCACACCCAGCCCAAAATCTGCTGAAATAAGGACAAAAAGCCGTGGATACGAAACCCATTTTTCGACCCAAAATCTAGTAAGATTCTAGTTCCTTCTAGTTAGATTTCTAGGTATCCTACCCCCTTAGGGCTGCTTTGCAGGCTGCTTTGTTTACTTGTGAAACCACAGAGTATGGAGTATACATAGAGGATTTACTCACCTATATATTATATAATATATATAGACCACTGATATATATTATATTGATATATATATCAGTGATATAGACCCGGTAACATGCCATGTTCCAAGATTATTTCATTTGCACTTCATTTGTCATCTACTATAATTGTGGGAAAAGTGCTGTACCGCGAAGCTAAAGTGTACCTATATAGAGGGGAAAGGGCAATCGTCGCCGTATCTCATTCTGTATATTTATGAAAACTGTAACTGTAATATATATATTTTTTATTTTATTACTCGTTCATTTTTACTTTTACTAGAATCTAGAAATTTGAATTTGTTAGGGACCTTACTAACGACGATACGAAACCAGATTCTGTACAGTTGTGTACAGTGTACACCAAGTGTATACACATGTACACACTACACATTGACTATACGCACCTGTACAGGCTGTACATACAAATACAGCAAATACAGATAACAGATAATCATGTATCTATAAAAGACACGTTGGCTGTCTGGAAGCAACGTAGCTCCAGATTTTTTGAAATGATTCAGTTTATTGCAATATAGTTTTCAGTACTCTTTTAGTACGTTCCAACATTTATTTTATCAAATTTAATTTTCATAATACATTCTATGCATTTTTACTTAAGGTAATTAATAGTTCAATATAATATACTTCTATTATGTCTGAAAGTTTGAAGCATCTCAATAGAGATCTTAATTTTATAAAATCCATATACCTGAAGAACATATTCTTTTTTTATAGTGTTTGAAATATACTATACACCTTTGTTCAGTTACTTCTGTTAGTTTTTTTTATCACTTTTTAACTGTATTCAAATGTTCTTAACACTTGAGCAGCTGTCTCTTTGTTCACAGAAACAGAACTTTAAAACTATTAATTTTTAGGTATAATATATAATATATATATTACCTTGATCAAGATGAGAATTGTGCAGCTAAGAAGGAATCGTCTTTTTAGTATTATTATGGGTAGTATATTAGTCCTTTTCTTATTATACATTGTTATCAGTAGCTATTCTGATAAACCAATAAGCAATTTTAAAGAATATTGGTCGGACAGTTTGAAAAGTAAACAGGTAAATTAAAAATTAATATCTTCTTCATACTTTATAGAATTGTATTATAATTAATATTACTTTATAGGTTCCCGTTTTAACCAAAGAAATTGGAAATTTTGAAGACAAAAATCCACAGATAAGGACTGGACCTGGAGAAGGAGGTAAACCTCATATCCTGAGAGACGATCAACAAAATGATATTCAGCAATCAGAATCTGATTATGGTATGAACATGGTATGTTCTAATGAAATTTCATTAGATAGATCGATTCCCGATACAAGAATGGCAGAGTAAGTTCTTGATATTAATATTCCTTTAAAAAAAAATTCCTATAGTTTAACCCTTTGCAGTACTTTGTCGAGTGTAACTAGACATCAGCGAAAGAGTTCTTCCTTTATTTATTTAATTGTCTTATTTTTTAGTTAAAAACAAATAAAAGTTCCATAAATATAAATTACAACAAAGTTTCAGTAATATTTAATATAATTAGTACACAAAATTGCTTAAAATAAGCAGCAATCAAGGAACTGTCTTTTGAAGTAAATTTCAAATGAAACACTTAAAATAGTAGGGAGTTGTTTTGGCAGGAAAATTGAAAAATAATTCAGAGCGTAAAGGGTTAAGGTACATAGAAATTTCATATATATTCTGAACACAAATGAGAACAGTATACGTATTTGATTAACAGATGCAAATATTGGAATTACTCAGAGGTACTTCCTCGAGCTAGTGTAATAATAGTATTTCATAATGAAGGTTGGTCAGTACTAATGAGAACTGTCCACAGTATAATAAACCGTACTCCTCCCCATATTTTGGAAGAAATTCTGCTTGTAGATGATTTTTCCGATAAAGGTAATTACATCATATTTTTATCAGCAGGTAAATGATATTAATAATACTTACTAACAAACATGTTATAGATAATCTGAAAGGCGATTTGGAATCTTATATAGAACAGTGGGATGGCAAAGTAAAGTTAATAAGAAATTATGAAAGGCTAGGTTTAATAAGAACAAGATCTCGTGGTGCACGAGAAGCTAAGGGTGAATGTATAGTCTTTTTGGACGCCCACTGTGAAGTAAATGTTAACTGGTTACCACCCCTTTTAGCCCCAATTGCTGTTGACAGGTACCTTTTTTTTTCTATAACAATGTCAAGCGATAAAATTTTCTAATTTCATTATTCTTGAAATATTTTTAGAACTGTGATGACTGTTCCTATAATCGATGGTATCGACCATAAAACATTTGAATATCGACCTGTGTACCAAGAAGGACACTTATACAGAGGGATTTTTGAATGGGGAATGCTTTATAAAGAAAACGAGCTTCCTGTGCGTGAACAAAAAGCACGGCCTTATAACAGCATGCCCTACAAGTAACTTATATCTATAAAATATTCGTAGAATATTAGTGCAGAAATATTTGGCATGTATTAGGTAAAACTTAATTTAGGTCTCCTACTCATGCTGGTGGCTTATTCGCAATAAATCGTAAATATTTCTTGTCATTGGGTGCATATGATGAAGGATTACTTATTTGGGGTGGAGAGAACTTTGAATTGTCATTTAAAATATGGCAGTGCGGTGGTAGTATTCTTTGGGTTCCTTGTTCACATGTTGGACATGTATATAGAGGATTTATGCCATACACATTTGGCAAATTGGCTCAGAAGAAAAAAGGACCTCTCATAACTATAGTAATGAAATATGTTTTACAACTAATATATATAGTAACAATAATGAGGGTAGCATTTATTTGAAACTTTTTTACAGAATTATAAAAGAGTTATCGAGACTTGGTTCGATGATAAGTACAAAGAATTCTTTTACACAAGAGAACCCCTTGCAAGACAACTTGACCATGGAGATATATCAGAGCAACTGGCTTTTAAAAAACGAAAAAAATGTAAAAGTTTTCAGTGGTACATGGAAAATGTGGCTTATGATGTTTTCGATAAATTTCCTGAATTGCCACCCAATCTTTTCTGGGGAGAGGTAGAGTAAAACTATAAATGTTTGCTATAGTATAAATCTATGCACACAGTTCAACCATATATGTATGTTATTTTCATTTTTATAAATTTCAGTTACAAAATGTAGCAACTAGTACATGTCTGGATACAATGGGTCATTCACCGCCCAGTCTAATGGCTACATCTCATTGTCATGGATTTGGTAATAATCAGGTAACATTAGTTGGATATCAAATAAGTTATTTTACTTATCACACACAGCAATAAACTAATTTAACAATATTTATCAGTTAGTTAGATTGAATACAAAAGGTCAATTAGGAATCGGAGAACGATGCGTATCGGCAGACGGACAAGGAATAAAATTTGTATTCTGTCGACTAGGAACTGTACATGGTCCATGGCAATACGATGAAGTAGGAGCTAATTTTTTTAGAAGTGTGCGAGAATCCGATAATGTCGGGTTGGGACGGCTTTTCATTTTAGAATAGAAAAGAGTAGAAAGATAGATATATATATATATAGATTAGAATAGAAAATTTTAGAATTCTCGAATATATCGGAATTCCCGAGCATATTTGGCTTCTCGAATGTATCAAGACTCTCGACCAGTGTAGCCAGACGGTGCGGCTCAAGCAGCTCGCAGGCCCCTTACGTCTCCGTCCCTCGCCTAGATGCTGCCTCAGCTATCCCCACTCTTACCACTACCGCTGGCGCGACCGAGTCGGTACATAGCATGCTACCGCTCTCATTCTAGCACTCGGTCGCGCCAGCGGTAGTGGGTAAGAGTGGGGATAGCTGAGGCAGCATCTAGGCGAGGGACGGAGACGTAAGGGGCCTGCGAGCCGCTTGAGCCGCACCGTCTGGCTACACTGCTCTCGACAATTTTCAGGATTATTCCCGAGCATATTAGAAGTCTATTTTATCAGGAATATATCCCAATGTATTCGAAAACCCCGAAATTTTCGGGAACCCGACTCGTTTCGAGTTTCGAGCCAATGCCTTCCCGACTCGCCTCGATCATCAGATACCCGACATTTTCAGGTTCTCGTACACCTCCAGTATTTTTGTACATTCTTTAGCGGGATAGAGAAGTCCGTTGAGAGCAACCAATTAAATTTCTATAATTTTGTAGAAGACGAAAACGCTTTTACACAGAGTGCACAAGAAATGTATAGCACTTCATCCTCAAACACAGCAATTATCTCTAATGCCATGCGACATCAACAATACGTATCAACAGTGGTCTTTCAATGAAGTTCATCCACAATGGTGAAGAAATGTAAGTACTAGGGTTGTTTCTGTACGAGGTGCTTCGCGCCAAATTGAATACTTTCAAGTGAAACTTGAAATCATTGCGTTAACTATTTTTATTTTATACAAGAAATCTATAGCTGAGATTCTATTTTCGACTTTTTCCTCGTATTAAAAGTACTCGGTTTACTGAACAAGATCATCTAATACAATACATTTTAAATACGTAATGGTTATGAACAATAGACGATAAAATACCGGTGCTGTACAATTTTAATAACATTGATCTAAGACTTACGACTGTATTACCAAATGAGAGTATTCAAAATAATACTCGTGTTCATAAACACAAAACAAAAGAAGATAAAATTTTATATACTACATTAAGATCTTATGCTCGAGATCTTTTTCCATGTTTTCCTATGATATTGAATAATCATTACACCATTTGATTTGTCTTTTACCATTATAGATTTAACGTACTTCGTACTTCCTGTTTAACCCTTTCACAGTCTGTTTAATCTGCGAGAAATTAACTTTCGATCCCAACTTCATTAAAACTAACTTAGAATAGTACTGAAAATATGTCATTATTAATTCACTACTAAAGTGATTGTTTTTTGTAAATAAATTTATGCTAAATGACAGAAGTCTATTTTACATGATCGATTTGTAAGACAAAATTATAACGATTGCAGAGTTAATGAGAAAATGATATAAGACTTTTAATTCTATATCTAAACGAATGCATCATTTCAATGGAACTATTTCATAAACATTCATTATTTCGTGGCAAGCTGTGGAAGGGTTAATTAAGTTTTTAAAACAAAAGAATCGAGTTTCTCGAATCGTCTTATATTCAAAATGGAAACATAAGACTGTTTCAGTATAAAATAACTGATTTCTATGTATGTACACGTCTAACACGTTTTTGAAGTGCATTTTACTTACATTACCAAAAGAACGTGAGAATGTGTGCTTCCAGATCTGACTGATTCTCATCGAAAGAGCATGTTACTAGTATAGTTTTGTAATCTTTTTTAATTATTTAATGCATACTTTCAGGCAGGCAGTTACTTACTATAATGTACAATACGTAACATATGGTATCTCAAAGTTAATGTATTAAGAAACTGAAGCAAATACAATAATTTGTCATAACGTTTAGCTTTTTCTTACTATGTGATCAATATGATTCTCATTTTACATATTACAAATTTTTCTTTTAACTTATGGATCTTTCAACATTCAACACTTCTTGTTGTACGAAAATAACTTGATCGATCCTTTAATGTAATAATTCTTAGTCTCCCGGTTTCCTCAGTAAAAATCGGTTTACTGTATCAACATAATTTCCAGTGCTTCTTAATTATTTTTCGTATCTTTTACATTGAAAATTCTTGCATCAGTCGAGCAGTTTCAGTGACAAAGATAATGGGGTTATTCGAGTTTCTAAAGTGGTTGGTCGTATAGATGCCTGAAACATCAGCCAATTATATATTTGAGCACATTTGGATATACGTATGTATGTTAAACGGAACGAGAGACAAACGATATTCACCTTATTGCGATCTCTTATATTAAAAACTCCGTAAACAATGGGATTCATACAAGAGTTTGTGCATGCGAATAGAAACAGACCTTTTTGGATTCGTTGATCGACTTTGTACGCTGATTGCTTATCGATCCAATACCTGTTATTCATATTGTATTTGTATTAACTTGTATATGTTCAGAAGATCTAAGACCTAAGAGCATCAATAAATTCGATTTACCAAAGACTCATGACATAATAGGGTGTCCAGCAAACAAAGAAGACAGCAACGATGATTACCGTCATTTTGAGAGCTCTTATTTTTGCTCGTGTTAGGAAACCCATCGAAGAACGACGAATCTTATCTGAAATCAATTAAAATGGTAATGCTAAGTAAAACAAATTGATTCACATATTCCGATTTCTAATCGAGGCGTTAAATAAACTTAAACATACCGCGTTCACTCTTTTTTGATCTTTTACAAATTTCCAACAAAATGTTTGTGTAAGTGTATATTATCACGATAAGAGGAAGCCAATACATCATGATCATTCCAAAAAGAGAATATGTGATTTCGTGAGTGTATGTTGGAAAAGTGTTAAATGTGACACATTGTGAATACCAAGAGATATTTGGATGGGTTTCCAAATGAAATATTACCATCTAAAAATAATATATATAATATACAGATGCAAACACTATTTCTACTTTTGCATCATAATTTTTGCAATAGGCGTTAAACACAGACTTTTATACACGGTTGAAAGAATACTCTTCAGTCATTTGTTTCAGTTACAAGTAGTCATTGTTATTTTAACTGTGTTACAAATGTTTATATTAGGTTGGAAAGAAAGTTCTTGTGGTTTTTAACTATTACATTCAAATGCACATATCTCAGCTCAAACAAAACTTTATTAATCAAAATAAAGACCATTGCAATCAATGCACTTTTGCCAATGAGAAACAAGTTTTGTTATTCCGGTTGAATAAAATTCTGGAGTCCTGGAGGCGACAAACTCATTGAATGCCTCGACAACTTCTTGCGTGAGAAATGCTTCAAATCCCAGAGGGACGCTGAAACGGCATTCAACGAGTTTGTCGCCTCCAGGACTCCAGAATTTTATTCAACCGGAATAACAAAACTTTGTTTCTCGTTGACAAAAGTGCATTGATTGCAATGGTCTTTATTTGGATTAATAAAGCTTCGTTTGAGCTGAGGTATGTGCATTTGAATTTAATAGTTAAGAACCTCAAGAATTTTCTTTCCAACCTAATAGTTATTGTACCTGTGGCATCGAGCATACAATGGATCCTATCCATGCGAAGCATAGCATAATTTTCACTCTCTTCTCAACATCCCACAGTTGGAGAGGCCGTATTATAGCATAATATCTACAATAATTTCATATAACAGATTATTTTCACGTATATCGAACAAGGATCAGCAAATTACAATCAAATGTTTTACCGACCTGTCTATACTTATGCATACTAAAATGAAAGATGATAGGTACAGACCAAACATTCTGAAGAATGCCATTATTCGGCACATTGCATCTCCTGCTTCCCATGATACTGTAATTGCCCAACCAATTTCAAGAGGCATCATTAGGAAAGTTACCTGGAAACTTATTTCTGCATTAAAAGTTCACTGAAATCTCTAATAGATACAAAACAAAATATCTACCTCCGATTAAAAAAAGTATAATAAACATAAGTTGAGTCATAATACTACATACTATTCTGCACTAACAATGAAGAAATGTCATTTATTTCTTGTTAGATTTAGATGGAATGCATAATTTTTTCTTTCTAAATTAAATACTATCTGTTAATTGTTTAGTAGCTTGTTTCTATTCAGATAAATATAGAATAGATTTATCGAAGCATTACAAATTCGACGTATTATACTTCCCTATACGAAAGGGATGGAAAGAAGAGGAGTAAGGAATGGGCTAATAGAGAGAGTAAAGGAAATATATGAAGAGGTGACAAGTGTAGTCAGGGTGAGAGGAACGGTATCGAAGGAATTCTGGACAGAGAAGGGTGTCAGACAGGGGTGTGTACTAAGTCCCACTTTATTTTCAATCTTCCTATCAGACCTGGAATCAGAGATGAAGAAGGTGCAGGTAGGTGGAACAAGAGTGGAGAAGGAGAAATTTTGGACACTAGGTTATGCACATAACGTTGTAATGATTACGGAGAAAGAAGAAGATATGAAGATGATGGTAAAAAGGCTGAAGACATACCTAGGAAGGAAAAAGCTGGTATTAAATGCACAAAAATCAAAGATGATGGTGTTTGGTAAAGGTAGGGGGAGCAAGAAGAAGAGGGAGTGGAAGTGGGGAGAAGAAGAAATTGAGGAAGTGCAAGAATTTAAGTACTTGGGCGTAAAATTGCAGTGGAATGGAGACATAGCGGGGCATATCAAAGAAAGAGTGAAACTAGCAAATATAGTATTAGGGCAAGTGTGGGGCATAGGAGAAAGATTGTTCAGAGACGAATTTAGGAAAAGAATGATTCTGTTCGATGTTCTGGTAGGAGGGATAATGATGTATGGGGCAGAAATCTTTGGGTGGAAGGAAAGGGAGGAACTGGAGAGAGTACAAACAAAATACGAACAACGCCAGATTACATGGTACTGGGAGAAACCATGAGAGAGAAGATACGGATCAGAGCAGCAGAGAAAGCACTAAGATTCGAGGAAAGAGTGGAGGGATGGGAGGGAAGAGATCTGGTGAAAGAATGCCTGAGGGAAAGAGAAAAGATGTGGGAAACAACAAGAAATAGCAAAGAGAGGACGGAGTGCCTGAATGACAAGGGGGAATAGAAAAAGAAAGAAGGGAAGGAAAAGAAACTATGAGAATTATCGAGACTCTGAAGGAGAAGGCTAGACAAATGCAGGAACAGTGACAATATGTGTATAATAAAATAATGGGATCTAAGTACTGTGATAGGTATAAATATATATATGAAGCTAGGGTACCAAAGTATCTAGAGGAGAAAGGAGAAGGAGACAGTCAAAGCCTGATGGCGAGAGCAAGATGTGGAAATATGGAAGAAGGGAATAAATACTGGAGAAAGGAAGAAGAGAGAATGTGCGGAATGTATGAGAGACACCTGGGGAAACTAAAACACCTGGCAGAAGACTATGAAGGGGTAGAAAGAATTAACATTAGTATAGAAAAGATAGTACAGGAGAAGAGTGGGTAAAACAGTAGAATGGTTTAGGAGTATAGAGAAAAAAAGGAAAGAAATAATCAAAAGGAGAGAGGGAGAGGCAAGATTAGCGGGGACATTGGGATAGATCAACATAGACTATAGACAATAAGGCATATAATGTGGCATGGGATATGGGTGGATGGGTGGAGAAATGCATGAATAGAGGGATGAATGACTTAGAAAACTGTAAGCCAAGTCCAATTTCTTGGCCGCGAGGCCGAAATTAATAAATACTACTACTTCCCTATACTTTATAGACTTCATACTGCCTATCATGTGACCTTACTTGGTAATACTTACAAGTAGATCTGCAATTGCAAGATGCATCAGCATTGCATGTATTCTTGATTTCGATGTACGCTTCCTACGCGTAATTAGAACTAGCACTGTTGTATTTCCCATAGCAGATACAATCATTAGTACACTATAAACAATGATACTAACAACGTGACCCTCGTTAAAGCGCATATCAATTGGAAGTTCTACGTTGATTGAACCGTTGGTTCTTGAATTGGGTAATTCCGTTGTAGAAGAAATTTTTATTGTACTCCCCATAGTGTGTCTTGCAATCATAAAAACTTTATTAGAAAAAGAAAATTGATTTGTGCAACAGCTGTCTAAGTTAATTCGTATTCTAAGTTATACTGCTCATTTCCTCTGAAAAAGATGATACAGTTAAGGTAAATTCTCGATTAAAATATATATATAAGATGATTAAATTTACTAACGGTTTTAAAATAGTGCTTTATTAATTTGCACTGTGATCACTGTGAGAATACACAACAAAAATCACCTTCCATCCTCCTCAGTTTTTCTTTATTAATTCTATTTATAATTCGTTTTTTAGATAAGTAGATACACGATATTTACACAGATTTTCGGAAACTGGACATTCCCAAAGGCGCATGCTAACGATTGTGAGCGATAAAATTAGGATAAAGTATACAACCGACGTTGCAATAGGTTTATTGTAATGTTCCACTGTCGAAAATATCGCTCGTTGAGAGAGAATGAAAAATGATTCGCATCAAAGCACAGCAGAACACGTGATTATTTATCACGCTTAAGTAACAGTTCAACGATAATAATAAATTTTAAATTATGAATTTGTTGCTAAACAGCATCAACTATTGAACGAGCAAAAACTACGAATTTCACGATCCAACTAAGATTGACAAGCGGACATGGACACTTGGCCCAGTAATCTGGGGTCAAGTGTTAAATCCAAACTGATAATTACATCAACATGTTTCCATCATAATTATATTGTCGCAAGATGATGACAATATCAATGATTGACCAGTTACAATTAATCTTTAAATTGCTCTTTATATTGAATACTACATCTGAGAATGTTTAACATTTGTTAATAGTTTATTTATCTCTGAGACTATTATAAGATTAATCAACAATCATAGTATGCATCCGTAAAAGAAATATAAATTTTATAAAGTATTCATACACAAAAAACAAATACCAAATATACATGTTTTTTTTATTGCACAGTGTAGCGTGTACCTAGAAATACTATTATATATTTACTTTACATACTTATTTTTCAGCTAAAACCTTCAACTTTTATATCAAATATTCCAAACAGTTCATTCGAATAGGAAAGAATGCGCACATGTACGGAACTAAAATGCACATCATCAATGGCATTGACAGTTACTCATCCCAATCATCAGTGTCCGGCTGAGAATCGTTTTCGCTGGTAGCAGAATTCCTATCCGACGTGGTTGTTTCATTCGGTTTTGGAGGAGGAGGAATTAAGCTTGACATTCTCTCCAAAGCGCTACCTCCAGACCCTGCGATTCCTTTTCTCCTCAGGGCTAGCTTTGTATGCAAATCGGCCATTAAATCTCCTCCAACAGATGCAGAGGACCATCGATTTCGTTTCTCTTCCGTTGGCATTGTAGGCCTCAACTTCGCTCTTCCTACACCACCCGCGTTTCGAATTGCAGCCATTAAGTTCGAACGATCGTCTACGTTTGCTGCTTTATTTTTCACTTCATTAGTTTTCTTCTTCTCAGAATTTTTTTGGATGTCTTTAGCATCTGTTTCTGATGCAGGTGGTGGTGGTGGTGGCGGTGGTGGTGGCGGCGGTGGCGGCGGTGGAGGTGGTGGTGGCGGTGGTGTCATCGATGGCAAGGATGATTGATGAATTTTCTCTGAATTTAAGGAAACTATATTGGAAGCATCGGAAGATGTAAATGGCAATGGAGGAGGTGGCGAAAATGTGGTCGCATCTTTAGTAGAATCTTTCGAAGAACCAGTAATTGCAAAACCTGGTAAATTTGGAACATCTTGTTCGTGCTTCGCACTCGAATCTTTTTCGTCAGCAGTTGGAGTTGGAAGATCGAGTCGAACAGTAGGTGTTGTTACTGCTGAAGATGGTGCAATAGGACTTTGAGAATTAAGGTCTAATATAAATTTTTCATCATCAACAATACCAGGTAAATCTGGAAGTGTTGGTGGTACATTTATCTGAGGCACCTGGAAATGAAATGTATTTAATTTAGTGATAATGTCTACTTTTTGTACTGAAATAGTTAAATATTTCATCTTCTATACCTCGCCTAAAGTTGGAGTATAAAGATAACTACTAGATGAATCCATTTCTGACATTAACCATGGTTGTATAATTGAGTCAGGCGCATCTTCGATTTGTTGCTTTTCATTTACTCGTTGACCAGTCTGCTTGGTAGATATCTTATAAGGGTTATCCGTACTATCAAATAGTAGAGCACTAATCGAAAATAGATCAAAAGGAAATGACAATTCGTTATTGTCTATATAAACGTCTTTGCTTGTCTTAGACCGCACATGATAAAATTGTAACTTTTCCTGTAAGTTATTGTTTCCAACATACTGACCATCCTCTGTTTTACAATTGGAAGGCAAGTACGTTTCAGGCACTTCTTTTATAGATACAGAACATTTGTAAACTTTTGGTATCTCACGAATATCTTTATACCTAGATGGTATTGCCATTTCATACTCTTTATATGTATGATTAGCTGGATACTTTGCAGCGGAATACATTTTCACAGCTTTTAAATTTAGATTTGTTTGCAAGTATTTCAATTGATCTTGAAGCTTTGTAGCCCTATTCCTAACGTTTAATAATCTGTTGGAAAATTTTAGCGTTATTCATATTATATAACAATACAACAATATTTAATAATGAAGAACATGGTAATCACCTTTGACTATTTTCGTGAAGTCTCTTGTCAATACAATCAAATATATAAGAAACTGCAGAATTTAAATTATCCAGAGTTTCTGATATTTGAACAATTGTTTCTTCGTGTCTTAAATTGTCAGGAATAACACCTAAATGTATGAATGATATACAAAATCTATCTCTACATTAAAAAACTTAACTAATAAATGTTTTACATACCAATTTCAATTCGTTCCGGCATTGTTATAACTGGTTTCAAAGGCACATTTATTTAATTAAATGTAACAATTTATGTTTTAACCAAAATATATTGCACATGCACCATTTAGCTGAATTAGATAATCCCGTAAATATTACATTCTTTACCAACACGCTTTTTCAGTGTACTAGTATTTTTAAAAATTAACTAAATCATAAATACAGGATCTTATAGATAGGATACAGGAAACATCAGGATATTGACACTCCGATATCTCTGTCCTTCACATGAAGAAGGAAGAATAGATTGCACACTCACACTCACACTGACTCACACTGTGCTTATTTGAGCTGCATGCGATGGAGGCGAGTGATTGGAAATGTTGGAATGCGCGGCGATATTTGAAACTCAGTTGCAACTGCGATCCAAAAGACTTAATTATCTCAGGGATTTACAATGATTGCTTCTGAGCAATCAAAAAAATACACTATTGTGCAAAAGAACGAAGCACCCGGCCATATTTTATAGAAAAGTGTAAAAGATCAAATAAGAACACAGTAAGTTGAATTGTTCTGAGAATATGTATTATTGCGGATTATCTAATACTTCAATCATTGTACAATACAATTTCTACATAAAGGTATTGCTTGTCTTGATATGTATATGTATTTGATATACATATGTATATTGATATGTATATATATATATTTGACTTGGGTTGAGTGGGATTTGAATTAGCAAGCTACCAGAAAGATGGCAAGAGATCATAGAACAAAATGGAAAATATTGCTTGAATAGAAAAAAAATTGGTTTTTATTTCATTTGCCAACTCAATATAACTTTCAACGCTAAAGTCAGCTAAAGTGTATATCAGTGTATATGAATTATATTTGAAGATATGTGAAGATTGATGAAGATAATAAAGTAGACACAAAGGTCCGTTTTCAGCGAAATAAAAGTGTTGGCAGTTGGCAGGTTGGCACTAGTGATGAATACTATTATTATTTTATTTTTTACACATTTTTTACAGATTTACAAAGAATTGTACACGAAATCTGGGCTGTGTCAATATTTTTATTTGACACTGTACTTACATATTTAATTTTGTGGCTATATTCGTGGGATACACTTACTTACGCACGCGCACTTATATAGTACATGCAGAGACAATTGGTTGTCGAAAAACATCGGAGTTTCGCTTGTAGCATTCTGTGTCCTTGTTCTAGTTGTTCTGTCTACTGTCACTACTGACTGCTACTGACGCACTGATAAACTGATACATATATCAGTAATATCTATGTAATATCAGTCTATCAGTGTACTGACTACTGACGTGAGTCCACGTGAGTCGACGTGAGACCTGGTGAGCAGTGTCGCCAGACAACACTCGATCCGAGGGGCTTTGCCTCCCCTACTGTTCCCCTTCCACTAGCCTATTCCACTACCATGAGCACACTCCGACGGAAGCCGACAGCCGACATTTCCCCTCAATGTCCGCAAATTGGCTACGCGATTGAGTGGGGCGAATGGGAGAGACGGCGGCGCGTGCGCGATGGGGACGCAACAATGACATGACATTTCGCAAGTTTTAGGTTATTGCCGCGTATCGTAAATATTATGTATGTACCTACTTTGAAATGAATCATACAAGTCGTTCTAGAGATTATAAACATTCTTTATTATTATAGATAAAATGAATTGTAACATGTAGGAGTTTCAATTGTGAAGTGAAGATAAAATCATAAATGTCATAAAAATATATAATATATTTTAACACTTTTAAGGAATGGACATAGCAAGTTTTGAAACTACCTTTTCAGAACTGAATACTGAATATAATAAATATATTATACACAATACAATAATATAAAATAAAATTGTAGGAAAATATAGTCTGTCAGCTAGAAAGATATGGGAAAGGATGACTGGTGTGTGGGCGTTTAAAATTTGAACTTCAAATAACAACAATTATTGAGTTATTAACGGCGAAGCCGTCCGCTAAGAGCGTGATGTATGTATTTCAGCTTCGCAGCCTAGAAATGGACTTTGTTTTGAACGCGGCAATAACCTAAAACTTGCGAAATGTCATGTCATTGTTGCGTCCCCATCGCGCACGCGCCGCCGTCTCCCCCATTCGCCCCACTCAATCGCGTAGCCAATTTGCGGACATTGAGGGGAAATGTCGGCTGTCGGCTTCCGTCGGAGTGTGCTCATGGTAGTGGAATAGGCTAGTGGAAGGGGAACAGTAGGGGAGGCAAAGCCCCTCGAATCGAGTGTTGTCTGGCGACACTGCTGGTGAGACCACGTGAGACGTGACTTTTTTCTAGCAGCAGACTGCAGCAGACAGTTTGAATAATACACTTGCCGAGTAAATATCCTTTCTGTTGTTTTAGCTGTTGGATTACAGTTGTTGCTCCACGAATATACCTACCCTACGTGTATAGAAATATACAGGGTCCGTAAACAAGAATATATGCAATATATGGATACTACTTGGTACTACTGCGTTCAAAAATACATGGAGTAATATCTAGATAAACTATCTAAAGTTGGCGCCATGGAATGCTCTTAGCATTGACCTTCATTGTGAAGAAGTTTTATTGACTGACAACATTCATTATTTACGAAAGAAGAATATTGAAAATATATTTCAAAAAATAAAGTAAGTTAATACAGCAAATGAACTTTGTTCGCCATTACATGTAAGCAAATCATATTGACAATGAGAATGATGTGATATTGTGATATAACTCATTCACGTGTAAAATTTATCTAAAAATATAAGCAATGCATCAAATTTGTCACCCTTAACCGTAATAAGTGATGAACCAACAATTTAGATTTAAGAAAATGATTGAGAACTATTGTTTTTCAACTACATGCCATCGTTATAATTTTCTGAAAGTTCTTTCTAACAAATTCTGTGTATCGATCAGTAATTTATATTTTATTCATCTCAATTAAATACGTTAATTTAATTCATTTTTAAGGAATTAATTGTATTTGTCCAATAATATGATCTAAAACACCTCTAAATGTTTTATAAATAAAACCTTTTTTCTATGTATTTGTTTAATGACATGCCTTAATAATTATATATTAATTTGCTACTTCCATGTTTATTTTTGATACTTACATGTGTGTTTTTTTCCTTCCAATAGGTTTTAACCCTGTTAAATAAATGTATATTGATCAAGCATTTGAGTAAACAGAGCATGAAATATCTGTCTCTTAGGTATGGCTCGTACAAAATATGTAAGACATTTGTCCATTTATATTATGTAGATAAGCCATAAATTTTACTACAGAAGAAAAAAGGTACATGTACAAATATAAATAATAATATATTTATTCAATCCTCAATAACATCTTTGAATATACGAGTTATAATTAAGATGTTGAACCAACATACATTGCTAAAGTATATAAAAATGACACTATCTACAAAATCTAAAACTCATTATGATACATTAAATGTATCTCCAAATGCTACGTATAATGAAATAAAATCAGCCTACTACAAATTAACATTACAATATCATCCTGATAGAAATAAAGGTGAGGAAGCAAGAAAAATGTTTCAGAATGTTTCTGATGCGTATGAAATAGTTGGTAATTTTGCGTCACGTAAGAAATATGACAGAAGTATTGCAGTTAAACGTGTAGATATAGATAAAATTCAGAGACCATCAACAACAGAAGATTATTCTAAGCAACATTTGAGTAAAATATATGATTTTGACGATTGGCTCAGGGCACATTATGGGAAATCGTTTGCAAAGTATAAAGCAAGAAAAGAACTATATGCTGAATTCCTCAAAGAGAAAGAAAGAAAGCAGAGAGAAAATAGATTATTGGGGCGTTTATTGCTACCCCTAATTCTATTGGGTTGTTCCGTTGTTGGTATTCTGTATTATACAGATCAAAAGATTAAGAAACTTGATGAACCAAAGCCTAAATGATGTAACATTAATGTCATAGTAAAATTAGGTTTCATTAACTTCAAATGAAACTGTAAAGTATAATATATAGTACAATTAAAATAGTTTTCTCCACAATGTATATAAAAAGGTATGATCATTCTCGTTAAAAAATAGGATATATTAAATAAATGTTTTTATTTTAACATCCCTTTTCCTAAATTTTTTACATCTAGTAAGTGAAGAACAAGAGTATAAAAATAATTTATTACCAGTCACAAACATATTAGATTGAAAAATTAGATCTATGAATACATATTGTATGAAATAAAAGCCCTAACATGTTTTGTTGTAATGTTTCGAATTTAAAATTTCTTTTGTTTATTATGTGAGTAGTAAATTGATTTTTGCTGTTCATTAATGCAAATATTTTATTGTACGAAAACGTAGTAACTTTATTTTACTAAATATTTAGATTACTTGGGGGAATATATTTTTTATAGTAAATATTATTCATCTCCAAAGAATAACACACATTTTATATATGGTTTGATTAAAAAATTTAATATGGCCCATAATGTGGTAAACCAGATGGCACAGGCATAGGCATAGAGACAGGTCCAGTTGGATAAGGAATCGCAGGTGCTATACCAGGAAAATTACTAGCAATTGGATAACCTGGACCAGCAGAGGAATGTGATTTTCGTATTAATTCTTTTAGCTTATCTACTTTCACTTTACGTAGATGCATTAATTTTCTTTGCGAGAGAAATTGTTCTAGAAACTCATCTACTTCCATATCACCAGCCAAAAATCTCCCTGCTATACTCTGTACATTAAAAACATACCAATATTATTGCATTTACATAATGAGGTATCATAATAGTGATAATTGTTAATATGTGTCATACCTCTGACTGTTCTTCAATTTCAGCAGCAGCTGTCTCTAATAGATCTAAAGCAGTATCAACAGTCATTTCACCAGACTTTTCCTCTAAAATCATAATACATAAATTTATTGAATAGAACATATCTATTAACACATTGGCTACTATGAGACCCATTGGTGAGTCCATTCAATCTACACCATAGGGCTCACTGGTGAATCCCAGTAGTAGTGTTTTTTAATAGAGCCCCAGGTATCTTTGGTATCGAGCAAATGCCCAGTAAGCAAAATGCTCGATTTTGGGCATGTTCAATCGCTAAATACTTATTTTTAATGTAAATATGCAAATATGAAACACATAAGACTATACAATTGCTTGGAAAAAATGTGTTTTCAACAAAAACATGACTTTAAATCATATGAAAGTGAAATAAAAATCCAATCTACTTTCTAAGGAAAAGTGTTTTCTATTAATATAAAATTAAGAAAAGAAGAACGCTATGTACTAAGATAAAAGAGTACAATGTTGGTATAAGTTTCTGTGCTTTTGTACAAAATTTCAGAAAAATAGAATAAAGTTGATTATTAGGAAAAAACATAGATGGTATCTATGGGAAAAACTCAGAAAAGGGGCTTGGTAGCCAACATATTAAAGAGTAATTCGATATAAATTAAATTTGATATAAACTTACTTAACTCCTCTAGCTTCTCTTTCACACTCGCACATAAGTTGCTTCCTCTTTCGCTAAGTTCTTTTAAAAGCTGTTTATTACCTTCTAATTCTGGTTGCTTCGATAAATTAAACTCTGCCAAAGACCTATTGCTTGCCAATAACATATCTTTCTCTGTTTCCAAACCTTTAAACTATTTTTAATACAAGATGTACAATAGATACATATCTATTTAAAAGATACATCAATAATTGTATATATTATATATATATACATACCTGCTTTATGTCTTTTACAATATCTTCAAACTTATTGTCATTGTTTATTAATTCTTTAAGTTCCTCATTAGTTAGGTGTGTAAGTGAACCTAACGCAGCAGGTATATCAGGTTCTTGATTTGCTTTGTACATTGTTTAACAATATCTAGTTTAATAGGATTGTCATGGATTATAATAATTTTGAAATATAGAAAAAAACTATAAGAGGTTACGCAAGTATCCGTTTAATAATTTGTACTTAAAGTAAACTATTGCGATGTAATAACTGGTTCAACATTAGTATTTACGTAGTTAGTCTGTCAATATCGTATGTTTTATTATGTTATACTGTCACTTGTAATCACCAGAGATCAACGAAATCGAGATATGCAACTAGCTTCCATAATTTTTCTTCGTAAATTTAATTTTCTAGTGACATTACCGCAACAGTCTTTATTGGTCATTGGTGGTCATTGGCAGTCATTGGTCATGACTGGTCATGACTCATGACCAGACTGCGGATGTTTATGCAATTTCGTATATATGTGCAAAATCGTATTTTTCATGGAAGCAGCCTTTGTAGACCTATGAGTGGGTCTCCAATTAATTATTTTAGGCACACGTATTTTCATTATTATTGCAACGAATCGGATCGTATAACACGAACTGAGCGTGACCAGATTAGCCCTGATTGGACCAGATTGGACCAGATCAGATGAACAGGCTGAATCAATAGAGATTTTTGTTATATAGAGACTTTAAAGCTTTCAAGTGGCAACAGATATGATTATATATTTAGTAACTAGCATTCATATGTTCCGTTTGATTCTTTACAATTCTTTATTAGAAGTATAAAGTATAAAGGAAGCTTTTCAGGTTATACAGTCAAGTGATTTGTTGTTAATAATTTTTATTACACGTTATTATTACACGTATTAAATCGATTAGTATTTTACCGAACTAAGAACGAAAACTTCAAAACTAAATCACGTATTCTTTTTCTAAAATATGATCATGAATAGGTTACGACCGTGCTTAAAGAATCTTGTAAATATAAAGTTTGTGAATTATGAAGGTAAGAGTTCTGGTTTTAAATCTAATAATACTGTTACATACTACGTTTAAATATACGAATTATTAATTGTAAATCTAGATTGTAGATATATTAAACGGTGGGTTTCCCCAACTCAAAAAGTAATAACCACAAGAAAAAAGAGATTACCTGTACAACCCGAATCTAAACGTAGTAATTTTATTGAGTGGAATAGGGAAGCAGAGCTATATGCATTTAATCAAAGGCTCTCTGAAAATTTTAAAACGGATAAATTAAATCAAGCATTCATCCATAAGTCATATATTTTTATGGAAGAGAAGAAACAAGAAGAAATGGGAGTGAGTAATCCTGAACTCAAAATACTACATAACGAAGACTTAATTGAAATAGGAAAAGAAATAACTTCGAAGGTTGTAATAAATTATTTAAGTAAATCTTTCCCACGTGTACCTGCATCCGGCATTATGTACGTATAAAAGTATTTTAGTTCTTTGATTAATGTAATGTATAATACATATAATTAATTGAATTGTATACATTTTTAACTTTAGGAGTTTCCACGACTACCTTATGTCAGAAGAAATTCTGGCTAAAGCATCATTGCATCTTGGGACAAAGGATATTATACTGAGTGGTGTATGTATATTTTTACATAGAAAAATGTACACATTGATACATTATGAATCATTACTATCAACATATTTTTTGTTTATGTAGGAACATCCTGTAACACAGGAAACATTAGCTAACACATTTTTAGCTCTTGTAGCAGCACTTGCTGAAAGCACTGATATTAAACACGCAGGTGTCTTTGTTCGAGATTTTCTAATAGCTGGATTAGCTACTAAAGATTTAACCGAGATTTGGTGCCCATCAGATCCACTTGAGATGTTAAACAGTATAATTTCTAAAGAGAGAAACACGTCTGTGGAACCTAGAATTATTGGACAAGCTGGAAAAAATACTATTGAATCGGCTTACCAAGTTGCAATTTACACCAATAAACAATTCTTAGGTTCAGGTAAATTTTGAAATTTCTACACATTTCGTATTTAATAACTAATGGATCATGTTTTTAGGTTTTGGACAAAATATTACAGAAGCAAAAAATGTAGCTGCTATGAATGCATTATGTAAAATATGCGGTTTATTAGACTCTAGTCAACCATTACGATTTGATCAAACAGTAGACGTTTGAATGCGGTAAAAATTACATATAAAGCAAATAGAACGTTAAGTATTGATAACGAATGTAAAACTATGTAAATGTACAGGAAGTAATATAAGAATTGCAACTCGATTTATAATTAAGATTGTATAGAAAATTAAGTTATTACTAATACCCAGGACGGATGATAATGAAAAATCTAAAAATACGAATAAAAACAGATCAATTTACATACAAGTAAAAAGTATTTAAATTAAAAATGAATTCTTTAAAATCATTTATATTCGTAATTTATATTGTTTTATTGAGATCAATTACATGTACATTGATTAATCTACATGTTTACATTTTGTAATGAAATGCATGATACTGATAATTATAAAAGTTTACAATTAGAATGAAACTAAAATACTTAACTTCCAAAAGTTAAGTTTAAAGGTCATTCTAGTGCATAGGCTGTATTTTGGAAACTTTGTAGAAAATATTTTATATAATGAAAAAAATACACCGTTTGACCGAGCCTATTTAAACAGTATACAAGACACCTGAAACAAATATTGTCAAATATTATGACACTTACGTATAACCCAAAATTTTTCCATATCGGTCGCAGGTATAATATTGATTACTTATGATTCATGCTATCCCCTTTAAGGTGGTTCATCCTTGTCCCCATCCGCACTCCACCGTTCCGAGTTTCCGCCACGTCTACCGCCTTCTCCCTCTTTCTCTTTCTCCCGTCATTTCTGTTTCTCTTTTTCTCTATTCGTCTCACTCCTTATCCTCTCTATTTCTTTCGCACTTTGATTCTTTCTTTGTCCCTCATTATACCTTTCTTTCTCACTTATTTGTACAACCACATAGATAACGCACGCGCACACAAACGCACGTATTATCCCACTACTTGCTCTATTCCTGCGAGGCTGCGAGTAACGACTCAATGGCGCTGCCACACCCTTTCGCCATCGAGTAATCAGTGTTATTGTTTTCTAGTTCCACTTCTGTTATTGCTTCTCCGTATAATAAGTATACTGTATCGATTAGCGATATTTAGAGACCGATGTATGTAGTACATTTACTTAAACAAAACAAGAAGAGCACGGGCAATGATTTTCATAAAATTAATTTTGTTATATATGTGTATATACAATATATATATATACGATATACATATATATTTATATGATCACAGAACGGTATATATAGGAATTAATTTGTGTGCAGTCTACGCCCCTGGATTCTTAGTGTCTGACCCTGGTTTTACAAGTACTACCATATTCTGCTTGTCTCATAGAAAAAGTTAAAATCTGCAACGTACAATACGATTGCGCAACTCAAAAACTAAGGCATAGTTGGATCTGCTTTACTGTTACATTGATGAAGAAGTATTTCCAGACCTACTCATATTCGTGTATTAAAATCACGCATTCGTCGAATGTGGACTAGCACAGATACCATACCTTAGTTTATACTTTATACTTGTTAAATATCTCAAATACAATATCTTACTCTTTCATTGTAAAAAGCTCTATTCGAAATTGTACATTTCTTGGCGAAATGCTGTAAGTAAAGCGACGCTTACTTATTAGAAAGTACAGTTACAGTATCAATGTACACTAACGTCTGGTCATGCATATAGTATAACGCGAGTGATGCTTTAACTATCAAACCGCGTCATCTACAGACGTATAAAATATGTACGTGTATTCCAGAATTTTGGAATGATTTTTTCTAAAATTTCAGGAGATTGGTGGAAAACTTCGTAACCTGTTAAGGCTTCGTAGATCTTTCATTCTCTCGTGTATTTCACCCCCTCCCATTCTTTCTATCTCCTCCAACTCTGTAAAACGGGATTCTTTCCTTCTCTGGTCTGCCGTTCTCCGTACACTCATGTGTTGGTGGATTGCCTGGCGTCCATGAAGCCTTCTGCGACGTTGCCATGAGTATTCTAATAATGCATCGTTGCCGAGTTCTCCTGCACCATCTCTTTCTTTTTCTCTCGTGTATATGCTTGCACGATCTCTCTCGCACTTTTGGCTGTGCACGGCCAGGATCAACCATATACCCTCCTCCGCCAACGGCCGACATCCCTACCCGTACTATACACAACCCCTCCTTCCCTTCTCTTCATTTCTGTACTGTTCCCTACCCAACCCTTCTCTTCCCTTCTACCCGGCCGCAAGGCAGCGAGTTTGCTTGTGCCCGATGCAGTGCTGTACACATCATTTTACCTCACCTTCTATCTATATTTGCAAAATAACAATTCTATCAAATTTCTTAGAACCGCACAAATGCCTGTGAATCTAAAACACATAATGTGCAATAACTGTCCTAATCCCGTTCGCACAGAAATGAGTTTAGCTAATACGAATTTAACAATTTTACACGTTACATATGTATATGGTAAAACATATGGGCCAATCGACAAGCAAATGATAAAACATGGTATACACCATTTTTGTACATGTACAAATATATGTATATGTACAAACGGTGAGTGTAAATTCGTTCAATTGAAAAAAATGATAGAGTTACTTGTAAACAATAAATTATTATACAATACAACGTTTATTATCTTTTGCAATCACCTTTAAGTGAAAAGTTTGTATCGATATGCAAGCTATTTTAACGATTATTGGCTTCGTATCCGGTTTATCTGCGAATTTTGCAAGAGCTCCAGTGTCGAAAATTTCGCTAAATTGCAAAAACAATGTTTCCCAGAAATTCGTTGCAAAATCACAAAGCTCGAGTACAAGCAGAATCAGGAAACGTGCTCGTACAATTTATAAGAAATTCGAAAACGTTGGTAGCCTTACTAGAAAACGTTTAGAGGCGTTATTTACGCTTTCGAGGACCAGATTCAATTATATTTTGTAAACCAGCCTATAGCATAATACAAACACGTGCATCGAAAACAGTTTATAATATTTTTCACAACATCTATTCAGGATTTGGTTCGTAAGCTATCACCTTTAAGTCGCGGAGATCTTTCAAGACTTGTGTACATATACATGTATTTCTGTTTTCGCCGTGCCGTTAGCACAAAGAATAGATATTCTCGATTGGCAAATTACTATTCGGTATTGAAAACTACATACATATATGTATATCAATCGGAAGATCGAGCAGGTGTCGATATCTTAATAATAAATGTTGAAATAAGGGGGAAAAAAGTGAAAAATGTGTCGAGGGCAATGAAGAGTGGCACTAATGGAACCAGGATAAAACGGTCCTGAGCTAGCGTAGACCTCCGTCCCCCGCGACGCTACGTTGTCGGTCGGTTCGGTTGCTCGCCCGTTCTCGTTCGTTTTCACCCCACTCCAACTTGTACGTCCCCGGTCCCTTATGACCCCACCTGCCCCGTGTCTAGAAACTTTACCCTCACCCCGCCGCATTCAATACCCCTTCCCCCGAATCTCTCTGTGATTCCGCTTTGCCTGCTGCCAGCCAGCCGTCCGTCCTTACGTCCGTCCGTCCACCGTTTGGATCTATGGTTGTGTCGGTGGATTTCGTGACGTTAACCTGGCGGCCCTGAAAACGTTGGACTGACCGTACGATTTCGACTACCCTTCGTTGGGGCGCGAATGTAAAACGCGAGTGTTTTTTAATCACTGTGATCGCCGCTTAGGAATACCACGGAGTAGTTCGGGTAAGAGAAGAGAAATGTGTCGTAAAACTAACCCAGTACGTTTTCGATCGTGCCCGACTCCTCCAAGAAGCTTAGCCTTTACACAGTGACGACAAAGGAATGTTGGTGTTCCGAAACAATCGCTAAAACTTATTTTGCGCCCCTTTTTTAATATTTCTCTTCTCGTTATATACGCGCGTCTAAACACACACACATACACACAGACACTAGTATACACGCACGCACGCACGCGCGAGCGCGCGTGTATGCATACACGCATACATTGTAACACACGATCCTCCTTCATCCTTCTTTCTTCAAAGAATATGTACGTGTGAATCGTTCATAATTTCTCATTTTGATTGTCTTTGCACACACACGCACACACACACATACCCGCAATTATCTGTCTGGTACTGTTAAATTGCATTATAAAGTGCATTGTATACCCCTCTCTTCCCCCCTCCCTTTCCGTTTATTGTGTTTATTCTTCGAATAGGATAAACAAGAAGAAGAGTGACGAGAGAAAATAAAAAAGAGATAACGATTGTTACTGTAATTATATCGAAACTTAAACAGTTTAACGATAGTGTTGTGATGGAGTGGATATCGAAATGTGTACGGATTCTCATAGTTGGGGACGATTATCGTAGCACGTACTCGTGTGCTTGCTGAATGCTCCTCTGCGAACGTTCATCTGCAACATTTAACATGCATTCTAATCGGTCGTCCGTTCGTTTGCTGCCCGTTCATTGATTCATGGTTGCCCGTGCCGTGGAAGTTTACACGACGTTCTCTAGTTTCTGGTCGGTCATACGAATTTCGTTCTCTGCCTCTGTACATCTTCGTTATGCGTATTCCATCGTGTTATAAGGTTATCGAATGTATCGTGTTTATGAAGTGCTCCATAGTTTCGAAGTTACCGACTGAGTATTACTTCTGCTGTTTTCTTGTGCCACATCGCTCTGCCTGCTGCTTGCTTGTCTGCCTGTCTCTGCGTATTTAGACTCTACGTGTCATGTTCCTTTTCCATCGAAGATTTTAAAGGTGTTATCTCAACGGGCCCAGTGTGTTTTGGTGTTGTACCCAGTGATCCGTGTACCGGCTAGCAAATGTTTTCTATCCGTACGCGACAATCACGTTTCGAATGGTGTCCGGAGCAGTGTGATTGTGCTGAAGAGTATTCAAGATCCTGAAATAGCGAATCTAATAATAGGCGATATCTTATTCCGACCACTTTTCGTGTGAACTTGAAGATAACAACGCAGCATGTGATTAATTTTTAAAAAAACCCGTACGTATGTTATATAATTGTTACATGTTTGACCAAAAAAAAAAAATAACGAAACCATTATCGCATTATCGATGAATACATTAACTCGATCGTTCTTTTCGAGTCCTTAAACAACACTGTGGAACGTATCACAGGAGAGTACACGGGCCGAACAAATGTAACTGTTGAACCATTGGTGACGTGTCGCGTTTTGTATTATCAACTTTATTTCGTTTCTATATCGGAACGTAAACCGTAGCCGTTATATTTCGCCTCGCTTAGCAAACGAAATCGGTAACTCGGATTGTAGTCAGTGACGAGACTATTATCGTTCCCTATGCTCTGCGAATTTGGCTCTTCGGAGATCACGGTGGAAAATATTCTTTCGGTCAATAATAGATGAAAATCTTGTGCGTTTCATTACCATCCTTCGCTGAGCGTTCGCGTCATTAATTTAATTGTTACGTTAACGAAATTTGGATACGTTTTGAGTTATCTCATTTTCAATCGGACACACCGTTCCACCTTTGTGCGTCCTTTGTGGTGCTGGAGAGTTAAAAATTAATTTTCGCGTCTCTTTGAAAATTCCGCTCGAGGAGATTGACTATTTAATTTTGAGTGCACGCCCACTGTTATGTAAGTGATCCATACAAGAATCGAGTATCTTATCAGTTATCTGGCAAGTACTTTAATCGAAAAAAAACAGTTCGATGCTGTGGTATTGATATTTCATAAGTGTACTCGCATACCTTCAATTTGGGACATGTATGCTTCAATCGTATATTCAAACGTATTGTTCCTATAATGACTTAAGTCCTATCCATTGTTTCTTTATCAATAGCTTTATCAATAGACATTTTAGCTTAATTCTAATTTTTACGATTTAACTTAATCTTATGTTGATTAGGTTAATCATATTCGTAGTTTGCATATCTTTATTCCACTTTGTTACTTGTGTTTGAATATGTTACGAGAAAATTATATGCATTATGTGCAAACCCGCAAGTTTTCTTAATCTTTAGTGTTTCTTTTGTTTGTTTTTTCTTCGAATTTTCATATAAATAAGCGCCTAAGTCCTTTATGGTCGTGATTATGGATTCAGAAAAAGAAGAACTTGCAAGCATATTGTTTCATATCAATTATCTTATTCGGAATGATCGTGGTAAAATACTCTATATAAATAAAATCTGTGTATATATAAAATTTCTACTTTGTATATTGTCTGTTCCCTAGAATTTGAATTACTTATATTTTAGACGTTTCGGTGTATCTTGAAAATATAAACTTTGTTTCTTTAGTTATAAAAGCATATTTTAATTACAATGACCATATATGGCAATATATAATTTATATAACAATTACGTAACGTGATATAATACCATTTGTAATCATATAATGTATTTGAAATGAATACTCGTAGTAACTGAAATAAATTCATTTACATATCGAAGTTTTCTTAATTTTCACAAAATTTATTACAAATATTAATCAGACCTTGGATTCAGTGAAATTACAAGGCTTGACCCACTCTAGAAGAAAATTACGCGATGCTTGTTAAATGAAATTCAAGTACGACTATAATTTCAATTATTTGGTTTTCCAAACAGTAACTGCAGTTACTGCATTTGAGTGCGAAATTTATATAAACCATTTGAGTATACAAGACAAAACTGGAAGGATATTTTCATACGTGGGCTATAGAATTATTGCACGCACATTTCGTATTGCATTCTCTTTATTATTTTTGAAGAATTAAATAGTAAAGCAACAATTCTTACAAGTCTAAACGAACACTAGTTATTGCATCTGCTCCGCTATCTTTTAGATCTACTGCGTGTTTTCGCGAGTACAATATCGATTTGTGTATGTTTCCTAATTTGTCGAAGAATACTTTCGAATTGTTCTACGCGTTATCTGTCTCGAGGCCATCGACGCAATTACTGCACAATGATTGGGATGAACGAATAAGAATTTAGGAAAGAAACATGGTCTTTCCATTGGTATGATCTACCGTTTCGCACTCGCCCCTTTTTACGCGTTGACGCGCTACAAAACTACACAGTCCAGTTCGGTTTGATTCGACTCTTCTCGGTTCAACTCGGCTCGACTTTGAGTCACAACGACTGCGGAGCTATCGACCGTTCTAGGTTTAGCAAGATAATAATAATTCGGACGGAATGTATTCAACGGGAATCAAATGAATTCTTGTACGCTTTAGACGTTGCTGTATAGGTTATTGTTAATTTTACAACCGAAACTGACTCGGATAGACAGTTTCGTCGAGAGTCTAATTTTCGTTTGGTATAGTTCTACCAGCACATTCGTTGCTCGAAGATATAATGCTTGACGCTAAATTATGATTATCTTCTGCATCTAATCTATTTTGTACGTTAAACGTCATTGATAAATGAGAAATCAATATCATCTTACGAGTTGGAGATATGTATAACCGTTACTCGACATCGGAAATTGTTTATCGTTCGCTATTGCCTACTAGAAAGATAACTCTTCTATCTTCAGATTCTATTAATTCTAACGCGTCGACACTACGAAATCGATTTTCCTCATCAGAACGCAGTTCAAACGCACGAAAACCTGCTGCGGTACTTTCTGCTGCGAAGATCGATCGCCTCCATTACGTGCGCGAAAGTAACACACTGTCAAAATGAAAAACTCCCGAAGTTTCCCTACCGAACGAAGAAAAGTAATATTTTCTTTTTCATCTAGATTCGGAATTTCGTCTTTTGAAATTCCAAACGGCAAATTTTCAGTTAAGGCGATCATGCAAGTAGTAGTGTAGCTTTAATTGCGAACATATTTAGGAATATATTTCCCCAATACGCTTGGATGTCCGAATCTATCGAGAATATATTACGTGTAATTATATATAACTAATCGACATTCGAATTCAATCATTTTACTGTTGCATCTTACAATTGTTGCTATAGGCGTGGTATTAAAACGTCCGAACAACGTATTGCTTGCAGGAACACTGCCGGGCTAATGCCGTTGCTGCCATCACCGCCACTACCGAGGCATACAAGAACGAAGCGGTACATTGAGAAGAAATGTTTGAACGTTCGACGGTAGATCCTGTAAAGGTTCGAAGAGGCTAAACCGGATCCAGGTTCTCTTCGAGATGAATGTTGCAGTTGGCGATCGGATCGGAAAGAAATGCAGAAGAGAAAAGGAGGTGTAGGAAAAATCAGAAGAAGCAACAGCTGTGAATAGCATAAGTAACTTTGAAGCGAGGAGAGAGTAGATGAGGAAAGAAGAAGAAGCAGAAGAAGAAGAAGAAGAAGAAGAAGAAGAAGAACGCTGACTCGGTAGCTACTGTGCGACGCGACGGTCGAGTCAAGTGTGCGCGCGAGTGCCTCCACGGACGGCAGTATACGTAAAAACAGTGTGTTTCTCGTTCTGCCATCTTGAAAGTCATCCAATTTCTTTCTCCTGGTGGCGCTGGCTCACGTGCGCGGGAAACGTGCACAGTGCGTGCACCGTACACGCACTGTGCTGCAATTACGGCCGAAGGAACCTCGCTTTGGGTAGAACTGCGAAATAACGGTTCGCCGAGGGTGCAATAGGACCGCGATGAAAGTAAGTTCGTTAACAAGTTTACATCATCGTGGGACCGATAACGAGCACTGTAACTGTAACGGTAACGAGAGCAGCCGTGATAGCAACGACACTGTCATCGTGCGCGTCCCTAGCTGGATAATAAACAGGAATCAGAATGACTTTACCGGGAACGAGAAGTCGTGGGTGGAATGTAGTCCGCGAGTTGAGTGTAAACCACGTGGCAGTGATGAAATTGTGGAGCGATCACGATTCCCTGAGGTGTATCCACAGTGATCGCTAGTGCTCGAGGAAAAGAAAGCGGGAGATAGAAGGATAGAAGCCGAGACTCTCGCGGAGAGCAGGGCGTCGAAAGATATGCGGACTTTTGTGCGAACAGCTGAACCGGAAGTTGTGAGAACAAGTGGAGTGCAACGCGCTCCGCCTAATCGGTGATAGGGTCAGTCGGCTAAAAGAAGATCACGAAATTAGTGCTCGTAGCGACAGTAACGCGGCATCTTTCGCGATCACCTTTCCATCCCCTTCCTCTTCCTGTTTGGTTTCGTTCCGCCGCCTTTCCCTGCCCCCTCACCTCCCACCCACGCCGCACCACCCTCCTCTTTCTCGCAAAGTACGACAACTCACTTCTGTTTATTTTCTGTTTCATCTTTTGCTTTGTTACTTATCGGAGGTCAAGCTCGTCTCGATGGAACGTTTCCGAAATCGTAAACTGTGTCGCGTGTCATCGAAATGTTAGCGGACGAATGATGCAAACAAGATTTCGTCGTGTTAATGCCGCGGCGCGTTTTTTTCCCCACAATAGAGAAGGTATACTATCCCCGAACACGTACTTTAAAGACACTTTTGTGCTTGATTGACGTGTGGTACACTCGAACGATGGTCGCGAGGATTGTTTACGCGGGGCGCGTCGTCTGATCTTATTCCAATTTGTACAAATTTCCCGCGCAAAATTTCCCGGAATTTTCCGAACCCTGGCTATCGGTACTATTTTTTCGGTATTCGCAGCAGTCGCACGGGAATGTACCCACGAACGTACCACAGTGACGTGTTAGCTGTGCGTGCGCGTGTCCTTCGTGTATCGTCCATATTCGATTCGCAAGAGAGTTCAACACATTGATACTAATGTCATGTTTCTCCAACTGTTATCCGCAGAAGTCGTCCCCGGAGCAACATCGGAAGAAAGAAATTCGAACGGTCGGTTAAGTTTTGTGTTCGACGAGTGTGTCACGGTATACGAGTCGCGGTAGACGAACGCATGAAAGTGTACGTGTAAGAGGTGCGAGGGAAGCGGCGATCAACAACAGCAAGACAACGAGGAAGTGTGCGGAGAGAAAGAAAGTGCGAGCACGAGCAGTGTAGTAAGAAGGAAATGATAAACAAAAAGAAAGGGATTTGAAGCAAGCCTGTGGGAAGTAAAGTTCGCCGACGAATAGTAATGTTGTGGAGTAGCGTGTTCCGTAAAAGTTTTTAACGTCGATATAGAATTTATAAATAGATCGGTTGGTGTACTCACGTATGTGTACGCGTACGTATGTGTGCGTGATTACGCGCGCACATGTACGTGATTTTCACTCGAGACTGAAGCGGTGAATTATTCTCGTGCGGATCGACCACTCGTGGGGGAATTTCGAGATCGGCTTACCTTCCGCAGCTGACGTCATTACCGGTAAGTTGTTTTTCCGTTACGAGTTTACTTACACTCCCGTCAAATTGCTGGTTCAATTAGACATTGGATAGTAATTCCCGTTTTTCTACAAATTTTCGCATTGAACGGAGGTCACTTTGTCGTTCCTCTTATATCAGACATTTAACGAACACCCTGTATATTTGTATGTTGATCGCGAGTACATAAGTTGCACTGAGAGCCAGACGGTCGGGTTATCTCACTACGACGGACGGCAGTATGCATCTTTTAATCTCCCGGCTAGACAAAACTTCTCTGCCAGTTCCGCTTTAACAACTAATTTCCCTTTAATTATAATGCCACGGCGCTATTTTATAAAATATCACATTCCGTAAATCAGATTCGGTATGCTCACTGATTTTCCCGAAACTGATAATTCGTAGTCGTAAATTTACATGAAATGCACGAGTAAAATTACTCGCCGGATTAACAGTAGAAATGATTTGTTGCTCTCGTTAAAAGTCCGATTTCATTTTCCGTTTCGAGGAACTGCTCGTGAAGGCTTATTTTGCTTTGAGAGTCGTTACAGTACCGTTACTTTGATGATGCTTATCGTCGTTGTCCTTGTGAACATTTTTCCTTCGTTTTAAGGATGACGTGCGATCATGTTAGGCGGCATTTCATTTATTTCGTAAACAATCGTTAAGCGATCGGTACTATTCATTTGTGTTCAATATCATTTGTTTAAATATAGAATAATCGTGATTTCATCATTGTTTTCGATCGTTACACGTTTTCCGATATGTGTAGATAGGTTGTAACGGAATAACGTAACGTTCGAAAAGATAATTACATTCCACGTAAATCGTTTATTTAATAGAATTTTGTTTGCTGGAGTTCGGCTCCGCTATTCCTTTTTGTAATGTCAATGCGGATTAAATAAAAAAGAAAATGAAAGTTAAATGAAAAAAGCAAAGTTTGAAATGAATTTTGACGGGACTTGTTTCAGTACACAATGCGTTAGGGGTGATGGAGACAGTGGGCAAGCAAGTCCAGGTAGTGAGCGGACTGGGGGTGGGGGGTCCAGTGGGCCCTGTGGGTCCAGTGGGGGCAGATTTGCATCACCATCATCATCCTCACCCCCACTCTCATCCTCCACACCCACACGCCCACCCCCACGGTCATCCTCACGGGCCCCATGGCCACTCTCTCGTCGGCGTAACGTCGACCCCCGGCAGGGGTCAGACCCAACCACCGGTCTCGCATAACCAACATTTACCCGCGAGATCTACTCCAGTACAACTACACAGGTAAGCTTGTAGGTGTGTTCGCTATCACAGTCGCATTGCATGACTACGTACACTCGATGTTGTAATTAAAATGGCAAACATTCTTAATGAAAATGCTTCCACGATTCGTTCGGCCAGCGAACTGGAGTCAGGAAGGTTCAGTAAATATGTTCTTTTAAGAAATCATCAGCCATTTTAGGTAGAGCAATAGTCAACATACTCGGTTTCAATCTCGTATACGAGTAGAATGTTCATGAAATTAGATGGATGTGCCAGGTTATAACTGAACTAAACATTTGACAAATTTTTAAAAATATTTTGCTAGAGATACTATAAAAATAATTGAAATACAGTATGCATTCCGAGTTTCATTGTTCAATTTCTGAGAAAGTGGGTCAGTTGAAATATGTGTGCATACATTTTTGTTTTATTTACATACCCATTGTATGGAATTAGATAGTAAATCATCTCATTCATATCATATAGTCACATTGCATATGCTCGAATTGAAAAATGCAAAGTTGAAATACGCGGTGGGTAAAAGATTGAAGTTGGATACACAATATACGTACAGTTTACTGCGCATGCGTTCTTCCAATTCTACTACTACTGCTACCTGTCGATTCTAACCTCAAACGTCAACGTGCAACGTTGATTTTTAACCTCGTGAGGATACATTTTGTATTTATTGTTTACTTCAAAGTACAAATGTATAGCTGTGCATCATATTCCAACGGATATATTAACGAGAATCCGTAAATTTTGTAAAAGCGATATAGTGGATGTATACATAGAGAATGCACATGGAAAGGAAAAATTTCTTTGAAACTCGAGATTGCCCGTTTCTGTGATGAAGTAAGTCCTCAGAATTATTCTTTCGCATCGTTCTTTATTCTTCTGGTATACCTTTTGTCGTTTAACTTCTCTCACATGTATGATATGTAATCGTTTCATAGTTATATATTTAGTAATTCATCAGAGTGGCCTCACACTTGAGTACATCAGGTTTTTTTTGTTAATCAATTTTATATTAGCTTCTCACTGATTTTATTACAATAATTGTTTCTTTCAAATGCTGATTTGTATTGAGTCTTAGAACCATTGTTTTTAAACATACGTTATCATTAAAGTTACACGAAATCATTTAATATGTTGTTGCCAGTACACATTAAATGTGGAGAAAGAATTGTAATTAGCATTTCCAATATTTAACACTCGATGACTATGGAATTGGCACGGGTCTTGAATTAAATAGACTATAGAACGCGGGAAAAATAAGTTAGGTTAGGTTTGTCATCAGAGGTTTACAAACGTACATATGTACTTACGAGGTTGTGTACGTACTCGTATTAGAATTTTGATCATAACATACAGTAATTCTGTACAGCTGGCGGGGATAAAATAAATTTAATGAAGGAATTCATCATAATTCCTTTTCAATGATATGCTTTGTTTAGATATTTCAGCGTCGTATTTATTGAATACTTCGAGATTATATTGAAAGAGTGATTGAGATTCTACTCAATCATATCGGTGAGGTCGTATAATTAGAGTTGCGCATTACCACACATTTCACCTAGAAATAAATCATTTATTTTTCGAATAAAAAATCGAGTAAATATGAAAACTTGTTGAACGAGGAAAGAGAAAGCGAACAGTAGGTCGCATGGTAGGGAATAAAAGATGGCGGTGATGACGAAAATGCACAACTTTTTATCATAAAATATGTTCAAGAAATAACACAAATAGTTGTAAACAAAAACACACTTAATAGGCGAAGAAAGTAAAGTATAAGCAGAACGATATTTACACTCTCTTCTTTATAAAAAAAAAACGATTTAAACAATACAAATTCAATCGAAAACATTTTCCTTTGTTGTGGACATATTTTTTCTAATATACGAAAAAGAAACATTCCTTTCCACGTGATGCTTTAAAAATTACAAATTAACGCAAGTACTCGTATCTTGAAGAGTACTTTAAGCGTTACATACGTATTTCCTGCAACTAAATATATACAAAGCCGTATGATCATCTACGCAGTTATATCATTTTCTTGGCGAGTTAAGTTCGAATGTAGGTTCTAATCAAATGGGCATCATTCATAAAAGGGAAAAAGAGTAGATGATATATCGTACGCAGAAGATTTTAGAAGTGGTAGGAGGGGGGTCACTGACCGTTACATCATCAAGAACTCATAATCTAGGGAAATTCATAAGGTGGCAAAGTATTTGCAAGTGTAAATCCAAATGTGATACACATAAACAATGGGTTAAGTCTGGATTATAATTAATTACAAACACGGCATAAAACATGTTGTTAGATAATATCATTGAATTCAGCGTTACATTCGTTTGTTCATCTTTTTCATTCATATAATTTCAACGTAGTATGACGACGGTAAAATTGTCAACGTCCGGATGCTTACAAGCTTACATTTTCTAGATATTACATGATAAAATAATATGATAAAGTATAAAAAGTTCTCGGTGTATTTATTATTGCAAAGAACACGATGCTGATTGTTAGAAAGAAAGTGTAAAACATCGCAATGTCAATCAGAACTGATTAAACCTCGATCGCGATTCGCTAGAAAATAATGCTAGAAACACTTGTCGAAACTCGTCGAATGTGTACGACGATCCGGCAACATCGCGATAGCAACGTCGCCTTACGAAAGCAGACAGGCACATTCACCCTTTGTGATGTTCAACGCATGCGCAGTGATTCCACACAGAATAGGTACCGATGCACCGGCACGCGGAACCATGATGTGTGCTATACTGCGACACCGCATATCGTTATATCGTATGACGCATGCGTGCCGTGTTTTGCCACATGTGACAGACTAACGCCGAAAGGTCGTCTGTCTACTATTCTAGCATATGTATAGTTGATGCTTGATTTTACATGAATCATATTTTTATCGCGTGACGCGATTGGTTTGTGAACCATCAGCCTTTCTTATGCACTCGCTCCACGGGATATTTGATCTTTTCACGAGAATTTTATTTCAGGCATCGAATTATTCATTCCTTTAATATTCCCTATCAGATTCCTGGAATCACCAGCTCGTGAATACAAGAGAAATATACATGCATACTTACATACATGACTCCGAAATGAACGACTATTCGATGTTCTGCGCATGCGCCATAATGTCTTTCCGCAGCACTCCGAATTCCCGCGCATTTTCATAATGCTGACCATGAACAAACTATCAGTTTGATCGAATTGATTTACATCCTGCAGACAATAAACGATGCACAGTGGAGGAAATAAGAACGAGACGTCTCGTGATTCCGGAACAGTTATCTTAACGCACGAGGGATCACGTGACGTCTATTTGTAATGTGTTAATTTCTCCAGTTTATCTAACCAGAATCGTAACTTGTGTTAACAACAGAAGTTCAAAATAACAGTTATTTTTCAAATATTATTGCGAAGGTAATTGAGCAAAAATTAAGGGTTATTCAAATGAATGCTAGTTGTGAAACGATTAAATAATATGAATGGGTTTAATATTCTGATTATAAATTACCATTTTAAATGATTGATATTTGTTTCGTTACTGGCAACCAATATAAGTCACTGAAATGTTTTTCTTATAGAAATACATGAAGTGAAAAGAATAAAGTAGAAGATATGTACATACATTCATATTTACTTATGTACGTTCTATATTTAATTTAACAAGCATAAGCTTCTCTGCATAACCCTGCATAGGTGATTAATTCAATATTGATGCTGACAAGTGGACTGCGGATTTTATGCATTTATGACAAAAATGAGTAGGTCAAATACAAAACGAAAATGATTATTATTTAAGACTTTTTAAGATGATTAGAAGAGAAAATAAATTTTCATTTAATCTCGGTTTCTTACAATCAATTTGAACATCTCTTATTGTGCATAAAGATCCACAGTCTACTTTGTCCTAAGTTACTATGTTATACGTAGAAGTAATATTTCTATTTATTTCATTAATTACCCTTCCGCTTTAAAAATTATGTGGTAACCAAAAAACTTCGTCCTCGTGAATAAATGATTATCGGTAAGCAAAATAAAATTCTGGTCATCGCTAATGATGACCGGTAACGAAGACAAAAAAATTCCGTTCATCGATAATCGTTTGCTGGTAACCAAATAAAATTCTAGTCCTTTTTAGTAGTTACACAATTTTATTAATTAAATGTATTAACCGTTATACCATAACTTCGAAAGTTTGTTTTATAACAATTATGGTGACTGGTTTGTAATGATTTCAGGTCACCGCAAAGTTACGTAAACATCAAGAGCAGCAGCAGTCCTGTGTCACCAAGAACAGTAGGAGCAGGCGTGACGTACGTCCAAGGTGGTGCGGCCGCATCTTCCGCAGCAGCGGCGGCAGCGGCAGCGGCAGCTGGGACAGCTGGCAGTAACACTCCTGGAGGTCCTTCAATCGGTGGAGGCGGTGGCAGTGGTGGCGGTGGCGGTGGCGGTGGCGGTGGAGGTGGCGGTGGCGGCGGCGGCGGCGGAAGTGTTAACAACGCTGGTGGCACGAACAGTGGAACCGGTGTCGTTGGGTCCGGAGCTGGTGTTGGGGCCGTTGGGAACGTGGCACCACCCGGAAGTGGGAATAATAGTGGTACCGGTAGTGGTACCAGCGCGGGAAGCAACAGTGCCGGGAGTGGTACAGTGGGTGGTGCACCAGGGGGTTACGTTACTGTACCAATGGCTGGTGGTCTGCGATACATTCATCCGTATCCACCGACGCCAACGTCGGCCTCGGTACCAGCCGTAGCTACGGTGGTCACGTCGGCCTCGTCGGCGTCAACTCCTATACCAGTAGCAGCGCCTGTGGCCCCGGCAGTGTCTGCCAATCCACCCACAGTTAGTCAAACGCCGCCACCATCGCTTTCGGGAACTGGTTACGCCACGAGGGATGTATATCGCAGCGCCACCACAAATGTACGTATTTTACTGTTTAAATCAGCCGCGTCTCGATCCAAAACAATCGCATGATAAAGGCCACGTTCTGTTTTGTCGATCAACAAATGTGAGCATCCACGAATAAAAATGATTCGAATCGGATCGGAAACAGCTGGCCGAGTGTATACAGCGATATAGAACGTTTTCGGACAACAATGACTAACTTAGCAGTATACACGGACGGTATAATTATAGAGAAAGGAACGTAATAAGTGGCTTGTTTTTGTTCTTGACTTTCCCCTCTTATTAATTGTTTCTTATCTTACGCGAAAGTGACGATTCAAGCACTTGTTGATATGATAACGGTTACTTCATTTCAGATACAATTGTATCGCGTGAATTGTTGGGCTGTGTGCTACCTAGTGTAATTCGTTTGCAAGATCGAAACATTTGTAACATTTTTTGTATCGATAACTAAGATAACGAATGTAAATATGATCTGAACGAATATTAAACAGAGTGCGCGATAAATAGCCATTTGAGGTAGAATTGATGTGCAAGAAATGTATGACGGGGTTCTAGGTATATTGATAACGTACCGTCTGTCCTCTTGAACCGGGTCATCGATTTTCTTGAAATAGGTTTGCGCGGGGAAGGTTAGGCAAGATAAATTGAATGAAACGCTTGAGAGGATAAAGAAAGTATAAGACGCGCCGAATGAAAACATGGAAAGAAAGGATGGATTTTGATCGTAGTGTTTTTACAGGTGAACGAGAGGATCGCTATCAACGTGAGCAGTAGTCCTCTGTCGCAGATTGGAGTCGGCGTTGGAGTAGTTACGGCCGAATATGCGACGAATAGCGGTGTAGGTAGTGGCATGGCTGGTGGTAGAGGGGATAGACCGAGAATATCTCTTCTGCCGCCTGCTTCGGTGACGCCGACAGCTTCACCGACGGCCGCTTCAGACTATCAGCACGTGACCAGTGCGAGAAATTCACGAATGGGTCTTATGCCCGTCCAACCGGATCAGTATTGCACTCGTACGGCCGTCGAGATAGCCAATCTGCAGGAGGCACCGCCCTTCAAAAAAATACGTTTGGCCCAACCAACGCAACTTCAGTTACAGTCCCAATCGCAATCTCGCTGTCAAAGCCTATCGCCTGCTGACCCCTGCGGTAAACAAGAGCACGTGGTACAGTTGCAGCAGCCACTCAGGATAGACACTAGGGTGGGTATCGAGTACATGCGCGTGCGTTTTCAAATTAATATAGAGTTCAGGTAGTAAACTCGGTGGAGGAGTTAACAGAAGATATCAAGGTGGTAACCGACTGATATTTCGGTCATTCCTCGCGAGATCGGACACTTTTCGGTGTACTGTTTCAGACTTTGTTCAAATTTGGATATGTTGTAGCCTCTAGTGACATGTGAACGTATCTCAAAAGATTTTTCGTAATATATACTCTACGAGTACTCTATGATACTCTAAGAGTATCAAATAAGAATTATTTCATTTGAAAATCTTTTTTTCATCGTTTATTTTGCAATTGTTTCAAACAAATCCAATGTTTTCATAGCAGGGGATAATGGAACAATTTGAAAAACTGTAGCACCAAGAATCCTCATTGCGGATGCATTTTTAAAAATGCGGACTAACTTTTTTAACCGACTGGCGCTCTTATACACAGGATTTAATACTGTTATAAATCATTGGGAAAACTCACTCTTTATAAATAATACTGGTTGTTGGAAATATTTACTATCATTGCTCAATGAACATCGCGAGGAAGTGGTGAATACGTTCCATTGGAAGATGATGGGAGAGATTGTGAAAGAAGTGTAGATTGAAGAGTTAATATTTCATTGTATGTTTTCTATCAAACAATTTTGATCTGACCATTCTTTTGACAGTTACAATCCTTCACCCACAATCTTTCACACTCTCTGCCGTTACTCCCCTATGGAACATATTCATCACTTTCTCGTGATATCGATTGGCAATGATAGTAAGTGTTTCCAACAATTAATATTATTGACAAAGAGTGAGCTTCCCAATAATTTATAACAGTTTCAAATCCTGTGGTGGTCGTATACATGATACAAGAGCTCTTAAGGTATAGCAGGGTCCGCATTTTTAAAAACGGGTCCGCAATGAGGATACTTGGGACTATATCGTAACTTTGACGACATTTTATTTTGCACGTCCGTAAAACTGATAATTTTTAAGATTTCGAAGAATCTTTTGAGATACGTTTCTATGTCACTAAAGGCTACAATGTAACCAGAGTTGAACAAAATCCAAAATGGTACTCCGAAAAGTATCCGATTTCGCATGGAGTGATCCGTTTACGGTTGCGCATAAAATTTCAACTGTAAATTAGCTTCGTTTCAAGCGAATTTTCAACATTTTTAAGATATTGAAACGTCCTTGGACTCGGACGGTGTAGTAGATTCTGGCATACGCACAAATTCTAAAGCTATGTTTACACGCACTTCTGCGGCAGCCTTGCGGCGTGACTACCTCACGTCGAGTTGACGAATGTCGGTTTTTTGACATCAAAGATGTCTTGCAGTCTGTTATTCACTACATTTAGACAAATATTCTCTGCGGCCGTATTAACAGTCTGTCCAAATAGCCATCTTTGCCTCTTGAACTAGTCTTGCGAGATAGCTTTGTATTGTGTAGACATAGCTTTATATTTGTCGTTCTCTTAGGTGTATTATTACTAGACTGTGGATTTTATGCAATTTATGCATATAAATTTTATTTTGTATACAGACCCGCAGTCAAATTATCGCACTATATTCTTACCTCAAAATGTGTCTTTAGTGTACCATAGTATTATATGAGCATTTTCTGCTAGGAGCAGCCCGCTGCGTATACGCCGCAAACAGAAGCTATTTCTCCCACGCTTCCGGAACCGAACACGCAGGAAGACGTGCAATTTAGGAGTACCAAGGATGATCTTCTGCAGCAGATCGCCAAGGTCGATAGAGAGATTGCGAAGAGAGAGTCTCAGATAAATAAGCTTCGGAAAAAGCTGAAAGAACTAGAAGAGGCGGCGAACAAACCTCTAGAAGCCAGTGGTCTTAAACGACAGGTTGAGGAACAATCGCAGCAACCAAAGCACCAGTCTCTGGCACAAAAGATTTATGCTGAAAATAGGGTAAGACATTTAGCGAAGAAGTTCGAGCATGCTTTTCAGAACTTTAGAAACACTTGACGACAGATATTATATTTAATTTTTATTGCAGAGAAAAGCGGAGGAAGCCCATAGACTCCTAGAGAGGCTGGGTCCGAAAGTGGAGCTACCTTTGTATAATCAACCGTCGGATACAAGTGTGTACCAAGAAAATCGTACGAAGCACCAAACGTGTATGAGAGCTAAGCTTATAGCGAGGCTTCGTCGGGAACACGCCGAACGAGCATCTCTCCATCGGCAACAGTCTCGAACGTACGCCATTTTGGTGCAGGAGTGGCATCGTAAGATAGAACGATTGGAGGCGACGCAAAAAAGGAAATCGAAGGAAGCGAAAAATCGCGAATTCTTCGAAAAGGTGTTTCCTGAGTTGCGAAAACAGAGAGAAGACAAGGAACGTTTCAATAGAGTTGGTGCCCGCATTAAAAGTGAAGCTGATCTAGAGGAAATTATGGACGGCCTTCAAGAACAAGAGGTAGTTTACACCATTTAGAATTTATGTAATAATATTGTATACAACGGCATGTTCGATTGCATGTGGTCGTCTTCTTTACGGTGTGATTCTTCAGGCTAAAAAAGACGACAATTGATTTTGTTCTCAAGTTATTAACAATTAACATAATAACAACCACACTAAGTTTGCGTCTCGAGCGAATTTTCATAATTTAAGAATATGACGATGAAAAGTTGATATGATTATCAATGAACTATCATACTGGTGGTCATCCACAAGTATTATCTAATTTCTGACGTTGTTCAACATTTTTTAAGCACCGAAATTCATTTTAGTTAACAAGTTTTCTACCAACATTTGTTTCGCTACCTAATCTCATCATTAAAATGTTCGATTAAATGTAACTCACCTCCCTTATGAAATTCTAGAACAATTTAGCAAAGGAAAGTCGTGGACTTTCCGAATATCATGCTATGTTCTATGCTGTTAAATAATGGTATACATATCAAATTAATTCGATTAGTTTCACGTACACTACAAGATCGTGCACATCACATATGCATGCTGGTAGTGAACCTCGGTATCATTGAGAAAACGTTGTCCAGTCCCCTGTCAACGGCGTGGTACTAAAAAAATCTTACTGATCTGTAAACACTGGAAGCATTACATCGTGCAAGAGACAAAGACAATGATAAGGCACATGCTTAGCTGTCGAGATCTGTTTATTGTTAATAATTTGAAAACGAGTCTTTTATTGCTATTTAATCACTATCAAATTTTAATTATTGGAGTCGTATGTTCGAATAATCATGATAATATTTTCCCCATAACTATTTTTTAGATGGAAGATAAAAAAATGCGTTCGTACGCAGTGATACCTCCGTTATTATTGGATACGAAACAGAGACGAATCGCGTTTCAGAATCGAAACGGTCTGCTTCAGCCAGAAGAATTAGAGGCTCTTCACAGTGAACGGAAGTTAATCAACGTTTGGAGTTCTGTGGAGCACGAATTGTTTAAAGAAAAATATTTACAACATCCTAAGAACTTTGGAACGATAGCTCAATCTTTAGAACATAAGTCCGTTCCAGATTGCGTGCATCATTACTACCTCACTAAAAAAGCAGAAAATTATAAGCAGCTATTGCGAAAGTCGCGGCAACGAACACGTAGCACTCGGAACAATCCTAATAATAAAGTGAGTCACATTAAAATTCTGTTGTCATTAACATATATTTCATTTTTAAGAATGTATAGGTCTTCATGTGTGTATGTCTCGGTCTGTTTAAGGTAAATAATACCAGTTCAAGTATTGGACCTATAGATATTCTAACTACGGGTGTTACGACGAGGCTGCAGCGCGAGCAGCAACAGAAAACGCAAGAAAATCCTCAGAATAATTCGACAGCGGCATCGACTGCGACGACGACAACTACCACCTCAACCGTATCGAACGTGTCAGCGTCCGTTACGTCAACGATAGCGACCACGTCAGCGACTTCCTTGAGTTCGTCGGCAACGTCGAGTACATGTTTAACAACAGAATCCGTAATAACGTCAACAGCAGCGGCAACTACATCGATATTGAGTACCACGACAGCGTGTGTCACTTCGTCGATCACGTCTAGTGTAAAGGATAACAGAGAAACTAACAAAGAAAATAAGGAAATTAAAGTGGAGCCGAAGGAGTCGAATCTCATCAAAGTGGAGGTGAAGGAAGAGCCGCAATTGAGTTCTGACACGGCATCCGCAAAGGATGTTAAAGTGATGTACGTATATCTTCTTTCTGTAGACGTTTCTGCTTAAACAGCTGAAATTACTTGACAGGCTATGCTATATTAACAGCTGGTGATATCATAGGAAAACTATTGTCTTTAATATTTATTTCGGACGATTTATATTTACAGTAACTTGTAATTCCAGATATGTATTAACCGTCATAGGCTTCTTAAAAACAGCTATCTTGACCAATTGTGTTTCACATTCATAATTTTGTAGTTCGACACTGAAACTACCGAGCACTGGAAGCGATTAAAATGTCTTAGCTAATAAAAATGACAAGGCCAGATTTATTTAGATCTCGTGCATTTTTTATTGGAATATGTGCTTGGATAGAGAAATTTATCAACTCAATTTTCATATAAGCAACGTCATAATTTGAATAATTATAAAATTAAAAATTTAAATAAGTTTAGTTTTAAATAAGCACACCGACCTGCAATACAATCACAGAGAAATAAAAGATATTACGATATCTAAAGCGGGAGAGGGTAGAACATTGACCAAAGGAGCATATGATGGCTAATTATTCTTCTTTATGACTACATATATTGTATGTAACAAATATTTATCGATCTTTTTTTACAAAAAGCACTAGTTTCTTAGTTATTTGATATAACCTGAGATATAGGATTCTTTATGAAATTACCTGCTAAGCTATATTTAGGTATTGAGGGGAAACAATAATCAGTCGGAGGAAATACTATTTGTTTACAAAAATTTCATTTATGATATTTTCTTTAATGACACTATATATTTTCATCATGGTGGTGTATTAATTGTGGCAAAGAAAAATTCATTAACCTTTGATATAATGATCTGAATACGTGTTTCTTTAGTGTGAAAAATGTTGAAAGCGGAACGTTTATTTGTCTAATCTTATACAGGATGGGTCACCTAATTTTGCCACCTGAAATATTTTTGTTGTTTTCAAAGATACGTCAAATGTCTGAAGGACAAAATTGAATGGTAAAATGGGGCTCATACGATACCAAACAAATTTTTGTTTTTATGTATTTTTTTAGAGATATGAAGGTCGCCTTCATTTTTTAAAATGGAATGAGGTACTTTTTATATCATAGGTCGATAGAGTATCAAATTCTGAGTATAAAAGTGTTGACCTTCATATGTCCTAAACCTAATAGTTAACGAGATATTATCTAAACAATTTTCTTTCTTCTTTAGATTATTTAGTCCATCTAAACAAATTGTGGTTTCCGTTGATATTCTTTTCCATCAATGAAATCCTGTGTGAATCCTCTTACACGTTCGGATTGATTGAAATGGAAAATTCTTTTTCTTTCTTTATGCAGACGCTTTTAAACGGTAGTCAGAAGGCAAATTACTTAGTGATATATCCATTGTAATGGATTGCATAATGAATTGGCAATGACGAATGGTTTCTACTTCTATGTTTGAAATCTTCGCATTTAAAATCTTCGGTCATCATTTCTTTAACACATAAACACAGGCTATGGAAAAGGTTTGGACCAAATTGTTTCTATCTGTTAATGAGGCCAAGTACATATTGACAAGTTAAGTTTATGTTTATGACAGTTTACGACTTTTCAATAGAAATAGCGTGGACATTTTGAACATGAGTTCACTGCAGGTATTTAGAAGGGAAATAGATAGAAAAGTAACAACTATAATGTGTTTATTTACAGTTGCATTTTATATCGCTGTACAATTATTATTCATGTTTTTTTATCTTATCTCTTCTCGTCGGAAGAAGGGACGCCAAGAAAATTATCGCCAGTTCGTTGTCAATTATATTACGGACAGCTTTTACGCGTATTTGACTTGTGCTTCGTTATATTCTATCTAATCTCTAACTATTTAGTATTTATAGCGCACTTAAACGTATGGATTTCAAATTCATAGCTCTCACGTAATATTTCATCGTATCTCTAATTAACATTTTACGGTAATGCTTTAGTTTCTTTTTGCGATTGTGTTTTTGTGTTTTCGATACTTGCTTGAACTTGAGAAAAAATGTGCAGAGAGATATTCAGATTCATAATATTTTGGATAATTTCAATCAGGTTTAGAACTTTTAAATCATTAAATGGGGTTGACAGCTCATTGAAAAATGTGAACAATAGCATACCTCTGGTTTGTTTGTTCGAAGAACAAAAGGATCTAGGTCATGTTTTGTGTTCTTTGTTACCATGCTACGTACATTTCTGAATCGAAAGCTATAATAGGCCCAAAAATACCTTTATCTCATCTCGAGTTCTTTTAATAGTCGGTGTCGTAAACGTAATTTTGTTGTTCTCGGTTCTACCATACGAAATTAAGATAATAATAGAATAGAATAAATTCCTTAGTACTCTGTAACGCATTCTAATCCCGAAGCAATAAGTACAGTGGTGCCGTCTGTAGATTTCGCACATAGAAATTTAAAAATTTGCAGCCATTCAAGTGGTTTCACAAAAAACGTCTAGTACATGGATCAACTTTCATCGGGCTCTAATTTTCCGTAAATCGCTGTACTTTCCATAAACATCCAAAACGAACATCCTAACGAACACGTCGATCGTCACGTATTGTTTAGAGATTATAAAAGTGTGATTGGTAACTGGTGGCACAAAAAAATAAGCCGACAATGTAGAATAAGAATTTTTCATATGAGGCTTTGTTTTCAAGAAACTGCGTGCTTAGAGTTTGCAAGTAGAATTGGTAGGTTATGATCAGACATGATCGACGATTCTTACGATTTTTTCGAAAACAAAGCCGCATGTAAATAAATTGTATTTTAAATTTTCGACTTATTTTCCCATGTAGAATCACGTCGTATGGGTCGTATACGCTTAAATATAATTGAGTAATGATCAGGGTGTTTGATAAATCTATTGTAAAATTTGTGTTTATATTAGATGGGAGAATGTCGGAAGTCGTTTTAGGAGAGAAAGACTTTCTCTCCTACCACTACTTAGTAATGTAACAGTGGCGACGATTGCAACTGTTCTTGGAAAAAAGAAGCAATTGATGGAAGTACAGGGATGGGATGAGAGGATGGGGTGGTCGGTAGGTGGGGAACATGGGGTGGATGGAAGCAGAGTGGCGGTGAGCGAGGGATGGTAGGGTGGTTATTAGCAGATTGTAATGCTAATCAATGGTTGCTGGTTAGTGGATTATGTTTACGTAGGCATTCATCATCGAAATTGAGTTGATCGTTGAAAATCTGATCCCAGGTTTGCATGAAAATCGGAAGGAATGGCTTGCTCTTCCCTTCGGAAGCGATTAATTGAAATTGAAATGAAATATTAATTTTCCGCTGAACGTTGCCGGTAGAACAGTATTGCGAAGGTCCATTTTATTCTTTCGAATTATTCGTCAAGCTTTATAATAGCCGATACCAAGATTTTTATACAGGGTAGTTTTTGTAAAGTGGCCGATTCAGTCTTCCACGAAATGAATGGAAATACGAAGAAAAAACGATTGAATGAAAAATGTTCTGTTCCGAGGGGGACATCTGATGTATACGTCGGCGTTCTAGGTAGAGAAGAAATAGTGGTCCATTTAATTTATTTAACACTAGAACTACCAGACCAGTTAAAATGACTGGTTTTACAATTTCATTTCAAAATTCCTACTTCATGTTATATTTTTTCCCGCAATGATTTAATGACCTTTATAATTAATTATAATGAATTTTATTTTTGTTTAGTTTATTTAGAATCGAAATAATTTTGTATCACGGCTGCTTGTACCAATACCAGTCGTTGCGTCTGGTATTTCTCTAAGTAGAAAAGTATTCAATAATTTGTTTACCGAACCCGAAATCGTTTATTCGATATTTAGATAGATTTATTGATGTTTTGCGCAACGTCTTATTTTGACGCCACAACATAAACATAAACATAGCTGCGATATAACGTAACATAGTTATCGATGTTGTTTCACGCGGTCATTGTGTATACCACAACCGTTGGAATAGGACATAATTCTTTTTATATGACAATATTTTACTAGCCCTAAAAATGGAAAAACGATTGATAATCTCTGAATTGTTGCGGAAAGTGTTACTGTTGGTCATTACTGTGGTCGTCTCAAGTCATTGTCGGTCAAATCCGTTGTCGGTCAAAATCATTGTCGATCAAATTCGTTGTCGGTCAAAATCATTGTCGATCAAATTCGTTGTCGGTCAAATCTGGAGTCTGTGAAAACCGTGTCGGTTAATTTCTTTGTAGCGCGATCGACCGCCCAAGGGGGAATCCCCTAGTAGTGGGAATAAAAAAGTCACATCATCCGCATACCCGAAAGTCACGTCAATCGCGGGAACACTGTACTTCGACGAGCTAGCTTAACCGGTGTGGTGATCGATTGTTGCAGAATCGACGGGAAGAGCACATTATCGTCGTCGACGTCGTCGTCGTTGAGTGTGAACACAACGAACACGATGAACACGACGAACGCGACGGCGATACATATGGATTTCAAAGACTCGAACAAAAAGAAGCCTGTTGGCAGGGAGGCGAACAGCAGTGGCGTGGCCGGCGTGACCGGCGTGGGCGCCGCCAGCAGAATAAAGGAGAAGAAGAAGGACAACCATGCTACGCCTATGGAGACTAGTGACGAGGAAGCCCAGTCGATGGACACCATCGGTAAGTTTCATTCTAAATGAATTATTTCACTAGTTAGCAGCCTCTTTTTTTCGGCGACGCCGATGCACGAGCTTCATGAATTCTGCGCCGCAAGAGCAGAACAGTGGATGGGACCAGAGTCGCCAGATGAGGGGAGGGAGCACGAATTGAGGGGAAAAAGTTACCCTCTCTCTGCCGGTATCGGATACATGCACAACGGAGACGAAACGCCGTCGCACGACCGTGGCGGAAGTGTGGGGAATAGCGTCGTGGAAGGGGAAGGTAGAGCGGGGACACAAGTCTTAATCTGGCGACTCTGGATGGAACTTAATATCGTTCCATTTTATGAAATCGAGCGGATACTTGAAAGAAAACTGGAATTTACTTCTTCTGCTTCAAGTAGTTCCGACGAAATCGGATATCAAGGGAATACAGCACAGATAAAATAAATTGGATATTAACTCTCCGAACAGAGTTCCAAGCTCGTTATCTAATTTCTCAGTTTCTAGCGATTCAATTGAATAAACAGCTATCAGGAAAACAAACGTGTCCACAAGAAGTGACTCCGAAAATATGTTCGAAAACATTCATAAATAAAGCAGTAAATAGTAGTTCTACACATTAGAAACTGTATAGTCGAAGAATGGTCCGCCGTCCGAGGGTTAAGTTTTCATTGGGACACTTTGTTGTGTTTTGCACAACAATAAAATTTGGATATTGCATTAACACGTTCACTACCAGCATTTGTTTCGTTGCTGACCTTCCTTGTTCGAAAGATTTATTAAATGCAACGTACCCAATTTTGAATTATTAAAACAGTTCAGTAGAAGAAAGTCACAGATTCTCTGAAAATTATGCATCCTACTATGACTTTAAACAACGAAGTATATAAAATTAATTACAAACCAATGTAACTCGGAGTTCAAACCAGTTCAAACTTTTGGTACAAAAGTACTAGGGACTTGCAGAGCACATTTAAAATGGTTGACATAACTTATGATTTACAGGGTGTCCCAAGGATGTTGTACTTCCTTGGAAAAGGTAGCTAAGATCATTTGAAGACATTTTTTATTTTAATATTTAATAATTCCTTAACGAAGCTGCGGAGAACATTCTCGCGAAGGAAGAAGCTACTTCAAATGAACTTAGGAATCACCGCTTTCAAGGAGGTACAGCATTTTTGGGTATCCCTGTAGTTACACAGTGGATTACAAAATATTAGGACGCCACTGTAGATGTTATTTCTATGTTTGCTATTTTAATTAGAAGCTCAATTTTCAACTTGTTACATAGTTATTTAAATGATGGAAAAAACGAAGGAATGCCACACAAATATTCGACAACAACAAATAATAGATCAATGTGATGTAGAGCACAAACGTAAAATAAATAAATACAACTTTTTTAAATAAGTGCCACTCAATATCAATTTATTAATACTGAAAATAACTCAGAATTCGCATACACAACGTGTTACTAATTTGTTTGAAATGTTCCTTACTTAAACCATTGTGTTGGGTGGCAAAATATATACAGTATGTATACTTCAATTTAAACTCTACCACGAACCAGGTTCGAGAATCAATTAATTCACTCCTGCACACATCATTGTATATTGTAACAGAACATAATGAAATTGCTTTTTGTTTATTCAAAGTATAGAACATGAATGCTACATCTATAATTGTGTCCAAACATTATGTGATCCATTGAATAATGATATGAACCTGTGAGTACAACCTGTTTCTCGAAACAGGAAATTTGACCTACGCTGTTGGTCATAATAACTACCTCGATAATAATCATCCCACAATACTGAAACATGCCTGGTCAAAGCTGCGCGGGCGGCTATTATAACTCTTGGAATATTACAAGTTTTTCATTCGAAAAAATACATAATTCTATTCCACGATTCAGAGTACAGCCAATCGTTTTAAATTGAATTAAATGTTCATAAACTGTAAACCATCTATTGAATAATTTGAATAATATCAACATTTTTTTCATTCCTACACAATATTTACTATTCAATTTTTAAATAGTAATTTATTCAAACCAAGGGTTTGTTTTAATTAGACATACATATAGCCAAAAGAAAAATCATAGTCAAAGATGGATTTATTACACATGCGGTACACTATGAGTGTACGAGACCTATTTGTGTCTTGGAAATCTGCTATAGCAGCGAGACATCGTTGTTTCACAATATCTAATTTAAAAAAACGTGGTAGTACTGTGTCATTGAATGCATTGTTATAGTACGTCGCGCTCAAATGAAAAGCAATCTAAAATTCTATTGTTCTACTCCTAACATCGCGCATCGGAACGATTGGGAGGGATGTACACATTGAGAAAAGCCTGTCGACACTTCATGACGGTACTTTAATTAATTCAGTTCGACAATGTTCTCATTATTTTACGGAAGTCATTGTACATAGCTAGTTTCTGCGTTACAAGGTCGCACTCGAGACCCTCGGTGACCATAAATGATTTGTTCGAACGAAGTCATCCTCCTCCGGGCCTGTAGAATTTCTGAAACAGAGACACAATGATTTAATGCAAATACACAGTCGTAAGCAGAACATATTAGGGAATTGATCAACTGTTCGTCTCGCATTTTGAGGACACGAACAAACGAGGAAGAATTCATCTTTGAGAATTTCTCCCTGTACTAAATTGCATGAATCGTCTCGCACCTTGTTCTCGTCGCCGTTCACGGCCTCTCGTTGTTGGACGCGGTGGTCGATTCTCGATCCTCCCCGGTTCCGCTGGCCTCCTCCGTCTGCGGCCTCTCGTCCGCGTTCGCGTGGCACAGCTTCCGGTGTTTGTGTACGAAGTAGTAGCTAGGGAACTTGCAGCCGCAGATCTTGCAGGGATAGTACTGTACGTTCAGGTCCAGTAGCCTGACTTCTCTTCGGTTCCTTTGAACTTCCTGCCTCTGGCCGGTGCTGACAGCGGATTCGTTCAGCCTGGTTGGCAGCAAGTGCCGTTTGGTGTGTTTCCGATAGCAGTATTGCGACTTGAAGGTGTGCCTGCAGTATCCGCAGGTGTAGCTTCCGCCGGCGTTGCCCGCTTCGGTGTCGATCGCCATGGCGATGGGGTCGCAGCCGTTTCCGGCCGGTCCTCCGTTCTCGTCGTTCTCCCTGGACGCGTTCTCCGCTTCGAAGCACCTCTGCAATCTCGCTTGCGACACCGCGCTGGAGCCGCAGGTCGCCGTGGAGGAGTAATTCTCGTTCAGAACGCGGTGGAACTTGATCGGGCCGTCGCAGCACGCCACGTCGTACACCACCGACAGAACTCCGCTCGAGGACTCGTTCCCGTTCCCGGAACTCGACCCGCCGCGCTTCTTCTTCGTCGATTTGTTGCCCCGGTCCGTGTCCGTCGAGTTCGTCTCGTTTGTTCGGTTGCGACCCGCGCCTCCTTCGTCGACGGACAACAACGGCGAACCTCCTCGTCTTTGTCCGCTCTTCGACTGCTTCTCCACGCGGTCCTCCTTGGTCTGTCGCTGATCCGACGACTCGGACGACGACTTCTTGCTTCGATTCGACGGGATCGAGGATTGGGACTCCGAAGACGGCGCTGGCGACACCGATCGGGACGGCGACACTGGCCTCGCCGCGCTGGAACACGCGAACGCTGTGAACGCCGCCGCAGCCGCGAACGATCTCGCCACGTTCTCCGGCGACTTCTGTCTGCTGTCTCTCGACGGACCTCGGTGCTGGTACGGCGACGGCTTCGGCGAGGGCACGTCGCTGTTGGACAGAAATTTTCAGACCTGACGCTCTGTCGTCTTTCTACTCCCCGCACAGTCCAGCGCGCACTTGGCAATTTTGCTACTCTCCCGCTTTGCTTATCATTGTTATCCGCTTCGACGATTTTCGATGTCCCTTGAGCTTTGTCGGTGCAAAAGTGCCAAGCGCGCACTCGACCTTATCCTATATCTCGCGGGGTTGACCAATTTGGGCATCTAACTATGCACAAAGTTGCTGTTAGAAGCGTAACAATAATCACGATAAATCCCAATCCACTGTCTCCATTTTCACTCGACAAGAGGTACTGGCAAAGCGTCATGGCGGGTTAATAAGAAATTGATGTACACTGGAAACACGTAACATGCAGAAAACGCGTGTCCTTCGATATCGAAGATATTAGGATACTTGCGAGGCAATTGCTATACTCGAGTCGAAACACGAACTTGAACTTTACATTTGAACTCGTCGGAGCTAACGTAGGTAACAATTTCTACATCACTTCGGTATTCTTTTAATTCCGGTTTACCGAACGCTTACGGACTAACAGAAATATTACGGAAATTTTTCTTTCGAAACGGTTGGCACCAGCGCACTGTGACGGAGGATTCACAGGCACAATCCGTAACAAGCGCCACAGCTTCTTCGAACAGGTATCCTAATATCCATAGGCTTTCACACATTGCGGGCGACTTTCATTTCCGATATCAATATTCTCGATCCCCTATTCGATATTTGCTACTTTTTTATTCTTAATCACTGAAGATACTTTCGCGCGGTTGCTAGAATCCAGAGATCCTCGAGTTGGCCACGACAAGAACGAATGAAGCATGGGATTTTCCCATCTCCCTGCAGTTTTCACGAACTTGTGATCGCGAGACGCTGACGCGAGTCCAGGTGTTTCGAATGGAATCGGTTCGAACCTATAGCGCGTGTCCTGGCAGGCGGAAGTTGGGACCACGGAAACGTTGAGTGGCACCGTCGACTGCATCAGCACCGAGGGTTGCAGTCGTGGTAGATGCGACAGTCCAATGGATGCAGGAGCCGGCGGCGGCGCGGTCGGCGGGTAGAGCGGCGTCGCCGGCCAGCACATGCTCGGCTCGATCATCAACCGGTTCGGAATCGGTCTGAGGATGTTCCCGGCGCCGGGCGTCGACGTCGACATCGACATGGACGTCGAGGTGAGGGTCGAGGTCGGTGCTACCGGCACCGGGACCGGGACCGGCATCGGTGTCGGCAGAGGCGGCGGAGCCCGGAGCCGCAGCAACGCTGCTCGACACTGCTCCAGGGCACCAGGCATGTGCAACAAATGCGTGGCCAACAGCACGCTGTAAACGTTGTCCAGTGTCACTTCCAGCCGGCCCGTGTACATGTAGTTCAACAGGGGCGCGAACGCTTCTCCGCCTGCAAGTTACCATTCGACGGACCGATACTCTTTCGTCTTGCTCCCTTCGCAACCCTCGCCCACGCGCTGCCTGGGTCCACCAACTACCCCACGTTCTAGGCGACCAGCTGATTTCGTCGGTCAAAGTGTCGTCCCAACGACGAACGAAGTCGGAACGAAATCTCAGCTGACTGTTCCCTTCGACGGAGAACAAATCGACTGTGTGCTCGCGTTGTTCGAAATTAATAGCGTTTTCTTTCTTAGCGAGATGACGATTAGATGAATAATCGTCCAATAATATTGGTTAATTTATACCGTTTCTTGCTATTTTATATTTATTCGGTGAAGCACTTTTACGGCGACACTTATAGAATATGCCATTCTGCGGGGAAAACACTTCTTCCCAGACCGCTTCTCGTTCGTCGGTGGCCATATCGCGCCGATTATGGCAGAAACTAATAGGATGTTTGTTCTGATCCTTTTTATTAGCTCGCTTTTTCGTCTGTCTGTCTGTCTGTTTGTTTTTACCACGTGTATTTGAAATAGTCCTGTATGATGTTAGAAACTATATTTTAGAATAGCAAAGTTCGTCATGTTCAATACATTTATGAAAGTAACTTCGCACCAGCATCGACAGTTATCAGGTACAATGCTAAAGTTAATGAATAGAAAAAACAACTAGGGGCCAAAGTAGACCCAGGCATCGTTGGACGTAACGCAGTTGTCACAGTACGTCCGCTTTCCTTCGGGAAGCGAATGGCACTGTTCACGCTCGCCGAACGGGACAGCAAGCCAAAGAGGAAAAAGTCGAATTAACCCTGCCGCTATCACCGGCAACTGGACACACGAACGTATCACTCTTCGAGTTCCAGGCTCTATGACGTTGAAACAAAAAAATTATTGGCGTGATTGCAGAGTGATTCTTGTTTCAAAGTTTCGGAGTAAAATTAGAAAAGGACCATGTGCTCTACCGAAGGCGCGAGTCCTTATCAGTTAATTAGAGCTTAAAATTCTCAATCTCTGAACAGCAATTGCACCCACTGCAGTGGAATAATTTGGTGACTTCATCTGACGCTCATTCTGTCGGATTTTATGCATTTACGGCAACAACGAGTAGGCGAAACATGAACTAATAAAAAGATAAAAGGGATTTGAAAGTATCGGTGTATTATTATCAACCTATTCAAAGTATTAGTGGAAGAAAGAAATTTTTATTTGGTTCTGTGTGCGATAAAGGTCTGCTAAGAAGATTCGTAAGAGTTTATTAACTTTGTTCTTGAGTCGAACAGCTCTATTTGTTATTTGGTGGTATTTCTGCAAGAATACAGCCATTGGATCCAGACTATCGAATCGAGATACGATCGGATCGCGGAGAAAGCTCGCGGAGAAAGCTCGCGGCAGCGATCAGCCGCGGGACACGTGCCCGTGGTAGCGACAGGGTTGAAGTCGAGTGCTCGGTTATTTACCGATGGAGGAAACCGAGACCGAGGTAACCGGTCGCGGCGACTGGCCCGAAAGATTGGTAGTCGCGACCGCGATGGCCGTTGCTGGCAGGTTGCTGCAAGAGCCAACGGTCGCGTTTGCACTGGCGTTCGGCGACACGGCAGCGCTGCTCAGCAGAGCCTTCAGATAGCCGCTGTGAGCGGCGAGGACACCCTTGTGAGCGACGAACTGGTGTTCCCCTTCGTTTCCCACTCGCACCACGGTGTCGGGTGGCGACAGAGTCTCTTGGAGCCTGGAATAACTGTCTCCGGCGACGGTGTCGCCGAACCAGGCTCTGTACAGGCTGTACATTCTCGAGGCGGGTTCAACGAGTCGATTAACTCGAATACCGCCTCGAAGACTCGGCTGGTCGAAGACCGATCGGAGACGGTCGAGTCATGGTCACACGGAAGACGACGGTTGTTCACAGAAAGATCACGAGGCGAACATGTATATTTTGGAGGATTATTCTCTTTCGGCTGGTCCTGGTAGAGGCGATCCGAACGGTAATGTCGCGGTCGATCGATCGATCGTCGACGCGGTTCGTTCACGCGACCCGGATGAACGGATGATCGTGTCCCGTCGAGGAGAACGAACGAGAGCAGGCAGCGAGTAGCGGGTTCCGCCGCGATCGAGCGTGATTTGAACGCCCGGAGTCGGCCGCGGATTTCATCCACTGCCACCGCCGCCGCCGCCGCCGTCGCCACCACCGCGATGTCGCGGCTGAGCTTGTAGATTCGCTTGCTTTTTCAAGTGGTTCGGTTCTACCACCCTTCGCTCTTCCTCCTCCAGACGGCGCGTATCAACCAGTCCCTGTGCAGCGCGCCCCAACCCCCCAACGCCAGAGAACCGCCCCCGACGAGTACAGATTGGTTGTACCAGCTCAATTACGGCAGGGCCGCACGTGCGCCTGCTGCTCATGTGTTTGCAATCCGTGTGCGGGATTCTCCCCCGTTGCTCCCTGTCTTCGCCCCCCTCTCTCTCTCTCTCTCTCTCTCTCTCTCTCTCTCTCTCTCTCTCTCTCTCTCTCTCTCTCCTCCCCCCAGTCTCTTCTCTATTTGGCTGTATACCTTTCCATCTTTGTCTTCTCGGGAATCTCTTCCTTTTTTCGGTCCATCGATGGGACGAATCGACGCGATTTTCTTTCTGCGCCGCGGTCCTCGGGCGAAATTGTGGAGAGAAATGTAAATGAGACGACAGGTTCGATGAGGGCGCGAGGTCGACGCAAAGAAGTATATCGCATTAAGGATATTTACTTTGAATAACTGGGAAATTCGAATTATTGAGATTTGATTATAAGTATGGGGACATCGGGTAATTATTTCTTTGTTTGGCGTGGAACTTTATTTGGTTGGCAGAGAAAGATCAATGAGACATTGTTAACCAAAATGTCATTAGATCTTCTATTTTGATTGCACTATTATTGTTATTATTAATTTAGCATAACATTTATAATACATAATTTATTATAAATGGTTTGATCTTTTGAATGATGTGAACGATGAAATGATTAGAGTCAATCGAAAAGGCTGACGATTCTACACGGTGATAATCAATTTTTTAAATAACAATCAATCTATACTCAGTTATTCGTTAATGTTTACAAATTGCAAATGGACATTTAGCAATACCGTAAATAACGGTACAGTAAATGTATTTTTCATATCGTGGCTCCAATAATTTAATCACTCACTGTGAAATATAAGTAAATGTTGCAAACTTAATGAAAATCGTGATCGACGCGAACACGCGATTCGGGTGGGAGAGATCTGCTCCTCCCTTTGGATTGACGCGGCTGGTCGACGCGTTCCGACGAGAGAATTGCTCGACGAGAAAAAGCACGAAAGGAAATCTCTCGACTATTGTTGATTCAATTACTCCTGCGGACGTTCACGATACACCGTACACTTTTTTGTTAAATCGCGTATCGCCGCGTTCGTTCGATTCGCCATCACGGTGCGGTTGTTTCGGCGGGTATATTCGGTATCGGCGACTTGCGCAAGTTAGATCCACCTCATAAATTGTCAGACGTGTTCAATTTTCACGAGCCGGCGAGAATAAACAACGGAACTGTGGCACCGTGGCGAATTATGTATTTATGAGGCGAGATGTAAGGAGTCGTAACGTTGCATAAAATCAGGATTTTCTTCGGTGCACAGGCAGGGTTTTGCCAACCTTATCACCATGTACAGTGGGTGTACAAAGTATTCGTGTACACCTTTTAAAAACTAATAACATTTTTATCATTGTACCAAACGACCTGACTTTTTATAATCAATCAGAAGCATTGGTTTAAAAATTATAATTGACAAGGTTACATGCAGAAATAGAAAGGGCATTTTTTAAAACTTTTTTATTTGGGTCCTTAATGAAAATTTAAAATATGTGTTCTGTAGATCTGTGTTATTTATACACATGTTGAAAATTTCATCGAAATCGGCGATTATAAATTACACATAATAATTATTCTAGGTAGAACTTGGTTACTAGGTTTCGCCAGGTACCTCCACTCATTGCAATAGCTTTGTTTGGAACATATGATGAAAAGTATAAACGTCTAAATGATTATTTTCGCGTGACCTATTCTATTCACGTTTCATTCATACTCCTCAATGGCAAAGAGCACTAGTGCAACCACTAGTCACTCGATTCTTTTCGCGTGCAGTTAAGCGTTAAAACGAACGAGATCAACGCGTATATCGCCGCAATTGAGCGTTTAAGTGGCCGTACGCAGCTATGATTACCTTCACAAATATTCCTGCGTGCAATTTGATATCGCATTACGCGTTTAATATTGTAGCAACCAAGCGGAACAAAAAAATATACAAATTAAATTCTTTAAAAGCCAGGCTTGTATTAAAATGCACTAAAAAGGAGAAAATAATTTTTTTCCTGGTTCTCCATAAAATACCGAATCCAGTTAAATGATTAATAATATTTTTCCCCAAAATTTTAAGCGATTAGTTCAAAATTTATTCTGTTGTAAAATTAGTGTCGGAATAGGTACAAAAATTTAATACAAATTTAAATAAAATCGTGACATTTGAGACTATAAAAATAAAAGCGCGGAGCGCTAAAACGTAATCTTCGTGGGCGCTCGAATTTTATTTAAATTTATATTAAATTTTTCTATCCACATATTTAATTGAAAAAAGACTTTTGCTACTCTCAGAAACAACGGCTCATATTTACAACAAAGTGAATCATTATTAAGTTCACGATTATTAAGTTCATCGTGAACAACCCTCGCTGAAGGTAGCGGTAGGTAATGTAGCCGTGGAGTCAAGCAAATGCTAACATAATTTGACCAGGCATAATAAATTTTGCTAGAAATATTTTTTCATACGTTTCATGTTTTTTAAAACGGTGAAGATTAAAATGGAACAGCCCGTACGTTCAACATGAAACAGATTTACTGATGAATTCGCCTATACACGCGCACGCGTATGTGTGCGCGTAGAGAAACGTAATCGAATTCGCTCCCATACCGCATTATGATATCTCCAGACTTCATTCTTCGTGGAAAATTATTTAAAGGGCTAATCGCGACGCGCAGTTTTTAACGTTAACCGTACCGAACACAAAATGTGACTGGTATAACTTATTTTATAAATACAGTAATCTCGTGAATGCTGGCAATCGAATGCTGTCGAGCACCTTCCCCATCCATTCCCAGCCAACGTCGCGCCGAGACGCACGGCGGCGACGATTGATCTCGGCTCGGGTATATCGGTGTGAACACCACATCATTGACTCGAGTGAATCGAATTTTCAAACTTCTTAATCTTCATTATTTTTTCATGGGACTTTCACTAACTTATTTCTGGCATTTCTCTGATTAAAATGACACCAAACACGATATAATTCCAACTGTGCTTAGTGGTTTAATCGACGATCGAAGTTTCGAACGCCACGAATAACAGCAACAATGTGGGCCTTTAAACTGTGCCGGCGACGGCGACACGCTACGGTCACCCGATCCGTATCTCATTCTGTCCTTCTCTATGTTCGGCTTTCTATTGAAGTCTCGCCCGGCGCGATCGACGTAGAAACGCAGTCAAAAAATATACAAGCACGCGAACCCTGTCGCTCCAGTCCCCGGCTGCCCGACAGCATTCGAAAGATTACTGTATTAGGTCGGAGGGAAATTTCTGTCGTGCTTTACAGAAATCGATTGAATCAATTTATAAAATTATGTGTTTAATATTATTCAATGATATAATTTCCATTATTTGTAACAACTTGTTGCCATCTTTCAGATAACCTGTCAAATCTTTTTTCCCCAGTGATTCACTAGCAACATGTGTGTTTTACTTTCCAGTACTTCGTTGGAAAAGATGATTTTAGAAATCATTTAAGACAACTTTTTTCTGTTCGAAAATGTTCTCCGTGCTTAGTTAAAGAGTAGACTGCGGATTTGATGCATTTATGACAAAAATTAGTAGATGCAATTCAAAATAATAAAAAGATTAAATGAGTTTGACAATGTCGATATACTATTTTGTGACCATATTAAAATTATGAACGCTCATTCGTCCCTCGTGTCAATTTGACACAGTTTTCATGAAATAAGTTACACTGTTCTGTTATTTGTAGGTAAATTTGTCCGAAACTTGGTGACTTTTATTTTTTTTCACGCGAAACATGTAACTGCAAGAACCTAAGATTTAAATGTTAACTCATCTATTTCAATGAAAAAACATCGACATCTTTGTTATCACTAAATAAGGGATAGATGAGGGTTAATGAGCAAAATAAATTTTTACTTACTTATTTAGTTACTTAGTTACTTTAGTTACTTAACTTTTTACTTACTTTTACTTACTTAGCTTCTATAAGATTCCAATTGATGTATAAAAATTTCACTTTGCATAGAGACCCGCTGTCCATTAAAGAGTTATTAACAAAAAACACGGACCAATTAGAACGCGGCTACAGCGGTTACCGTTCCCACATAAAAAATGTGAAACTGGTCAGTGACCGGTTTTGGTACGGTCGGTGTTAGAAAATTTTGTGCCCGACTCGTGCTCTATTTGCCAGGTTTCTTTTCGCGGTCCGATTTACCGTGCGCTGGTGGAGGGAGCGTAACCGAAATGGTAATTCGCGATCGTGGCGGTCGCCGGGAAAGTGTTGAAAAACCAACGAAAATATTTGACGGTGAGTATAGACGAGAGGTTCGTGTTCGCCTCGAAAAGGAAGGATCTTTTCGGGATGCGTCTTTTGCCGGCCCCCTTCGGCCTCTTTCTCCTTCTCTTCCTCCTGTTTCCTCTATCTCCCTGCCTGCCCTCTGATGTTTTTCATCAAATTAACTCGCGGTACGAGTACTCTTTCTCCGCGGTGTTTGCATAATATCGTTTATAATTCACGTTGCGCTGAATTCCACTTTATTCCGGCTGGTAGTCCGCGCACTAGCGTGCGCGAGCGGAGAGCGCTCTCTTCGTTTTCCGACTCTTCGCCGTCCCGCTATCAATCTGATATCGTCGTGCTCTTTCTCTCGGCTCGTACAGGGTACGGCAGAAACACCTTCCGGATTTTAAAGGTCAACAAAAAAGGAACGGTGAATACAATTCAAAATTTTATTACACTCTCCGACTGTACACAGAATATAGTTTGTGTTCGTGTATGTACTTGTGAATACGATATCTTGCAGATGACGGCCTTCTTAAGATTAAAATTTTAATCATGATTGATTGATTAATTTGTACGATTAAAAGAAGAAATCATCAAAAAATCGACGATTGGATCAATCGATTGATGAAGTTAATCGTCAATCGTTGATTGAAAGAAGAAGTCATCGAAAAATCGACGATTGATTCAATCGATTCACGAAATTAGTCGTAAATCGTTGATGAAAAAAAGAAATCATCGGAAAAAACATAAAAGCACGTAAACAGAGTGTGTATTATATAACACAGACCAAATAACAATACACCTAAATTCAGTTTACATTTTTTTCAGTATTCATACAGTTTTGATTCCGTATTTCATTACGAAATTTCACCAGTTAATCATTAATCAATTATCCGATTGACGGATAATCGTTAATCGCAATTAACGACTAAAGTAGAAATATAATCGTCAACCGCAATTAACGATTAATAAGTATTTAATCGTCCGGACTTTGCCACGGACAGATTCATGGCATTTTTCTAATGAATCTTTCTATTCTTATATTCATTGTAAATATTATCAGAATTGTATCATATTTGGTATCATTTTCATTTAAAAAATGCCACGAACATGTTGGTCAAAATCCCATCAGAAAATAATGAAGAATAAAGAAGTTTTGTCATTGGATTAGTGTGGTCTCACCGATATACCCGAGCCGTATGATGTCATACTTCTCGGCGACCGAGGCCTCTCTAGCTTCGTAGCCCCTCAGGGGGGTACACCCCGCAGGAGTGGGGATAGTTCTGGGACAATTGTCGGCCAAACATTTGGCACATTTATCGATAAAATACAGTACATATACATATACATTCTGAAATCTCGAAACCAGATTTTCTCGAAAACGAAACTTTCAACGAAAAGATAGTACCCTTCCTTCTCGATTTACATTTTCACGTAGATTCACCCCCTTACGGTTTGCACCACCAGATCGGCGACACCCTCTATAAAAATGTGTAAAACCTCGACGGATAAACTTTCAATGAAAAATGGACTTGCTCGGTTTTCGCAGTAACGTCTTCAATCGTATCCGAAACAATTTCTAATCATCCGGAAAATTGACGGTTCCGGAGTCAGCAGGAGACCAACGGAGATGAAACGTTTCATAAATAATGAATGTTAGAGTGAGATAGTGAAACATCCCGGGGACAATGGCAATAATAACCATGCAAACGATCGCGACGGTGTTCATCAGTCTCGATCGCGATGCAAACGTTTTAGGGGCGATTTGGGGGATGGGGGGTTGCGGAGGAGTAGGGGAAGGAACAGAGGTGGAGAAACGAAGGGACAGAGGGGACCGCGTCTGTTAACTCCCGGTTTGAAGCTTCGTTCTCCAGGGAAATGTGCGTAATCGCCGTGTTGTATCCTGAATCGGTGGCGACTCAGTCTTGCTGGCGTGTGCGTTCGTTTTACGGGCACAACATTCACCGTTAATACTTGCACTGCCGTTGTTCGTACGTCAGCAGACACTCAACCGCGTTCACGGAAATACGATTTCTAGCGTGAACGTGCTATTATATGTTATTGCATCAATTTTATCATCCGTTTTCGCTGTTCGCGAATTACCTTTGAAAAGATTTGTACGGAGGTCGGTCAGAACACCGGACTTTTTCTTTTGATTTTGTTTCTGAGCTGAATCCTCTGCGAATTCAAATAACTTGCTCTTCTATGTACGGTAACTAATCGTTCAATTTTTTTAAAATTAGCCGAACGACTTCAAGTTTTCTGCCAAGCTCGACAGACTAGTCAGATTTTTATCTGAGCCCGTAATGAAAATTTAAACAATACACGCGGAACATTTACGAATCTATAAATTGAAAAGTTAACTTTTATGACATTGATAAAAATGTACTTTCTTGAAAAGGGCGATTCCTGAGGTCATTTGAAGTAACTTTTTCGTTTACAAAAATGTTCTCCGCGGATTCGTTAAGAAGTTATTAATGAAAAACACGGACCAATCAGAGCGTAGCTATGGCGGACGGATTCTGAGACAATTCCAACTTTTTATTGCCCAAAACTGAAATACGCATATGTAATTTCACAATATTCTCCACTCCGAAGCCACTTAACATAACATACCTAGTTTTTCATGTACAAAAAATAATACAGTTTTTTCGTGTTTTTTAAAAATTTTATTATACGAGCCTTATGGTCCTCTTATACACATAGTAATAGTATTAAAATCTGAATCCAAAATCTAACAATAATAAATCTGAAATTACATTTATTAGATCATGTGCTTAAATAAACCGCACACTTTGTATTAATTAACTCAACGGAGTTTATTCAATAACAAGTGAAAGCACAAGCAAACCACGTCTTTACGATTCGAATGTAACGCATCAACTGAGGATCATTCGGGCTAGAAAATTGAAAGATACTATGAACAAACAACCAACGTTTTCATAAATGAACTGATATTGAATCGATCGTTACTTGTGCGGAATAATAAATTAATTTTGTTTCACAGAAGCTAAATCAAAAATATGGATCAAGCTTAATTTTCTTATTAATCTGATCAAATAATCCACGGATGTCTTAAATCTTTTTAACATGTCCGCTTGAAGTGTTGCACCAATTTTTGTCATAAATGCATAAAATCCGCAGTCTAGTTATGAGTTTTTCCAGCAGCGTAGCCTTCTCTGAAATTCCGGGACAGTTTGACATTCAACCGGGATTCTGAACAGCAACTTGAAATTCCGGGACAATCCCGGCCAATCCGGGGCGGTTGGCAACCCTACGTGTGACAGCGGCGATCATCGTTTGAATCGTTGGAATTGAAATCGAGGACAGAGGGGGCGGGGTTTGGGGTAGGGGGGAAGGAAATAGCCCTTCGAGCTCGCAACGTATAATCGGGAGCAGAAGTGTACACATTGGAGAGGTCGGCATCGCTCTCGGTGGATCCCGGGGAGACGAAAGAACGCTCGCGGTTTAATGCTCCGAGCTCGGTCGAGACAAGCTGAGCAAACACTTTTCGCGATATTACCAGGATCCAAGCGGGCTTTCCGCGGCCTCTCTTCCACGCTCGCTCTCCTCCCTCTCCACCCATGTAATGAAATAAATACTCATCCGCTCGGAAATTCACTCGCTCTCTTTCTTTGCGTTTCATCGGCGCACACGATGCTTCCGTTTTTATTCTTCCCTGTTACCTTAATCGAGTCAACCCTCTCTCTTCCCCCACCCGATATCCTAGGGTGATTGCCAGGTGTGATATACAGGGTGTCCCAAAATTCCTTCAACAGCCGGAAATGAGAGGTTCCTGACGTCATTTGAAGCGACATTTTCCTTTGCAAAAATATTATCCGCGGCTTTGTTTAGGAGTTATTAACGAAAAACACGGACCAATCAGACCACGACTTAGACGCGAGTTGGCACAGCCGGCCCGGCGCGCCAACTGTCTATTGGCCGACTGTGTCAACTCGCGTCTAGATCGCGCTCTGATTGGTCCGTGTTTTTCGTTAATAACTCCTAAACAAAGCCGCGGATAACATTTTTGCAAAGGAAAATGTTGCTTCAAATGATCTCGGGAACCTCCCATTTCCGGCTGTTGAAGGAATTTTGGGACACCCTGTATAACATTTCAATAACCGAGTTCGATTCATCCAATCGCCAGCCGAAATTCTATTCAAATTCTGATGTAACGTTGCCTGACTGTACGCATCGCCGACCGAAGTTAACGACGTACATACTCTCAATTTATTGTTAGCCCTCCGAAAAGCACGCATCCCCTCGTCTTTATAGGCCAGACACGAGTAACAAGCTCTCTTTGTCCTGAGAATGCCCCGAGTTGCCTCCAGGGCCAACGGTTCGGAACAAATAACCTCAAAGAAAGGAATAAAAGACTGTCTTGCTCTTGCTTGTCTAAAGACATAATTAGAATGTGGAAGATTGAACGACATTACAACAGCTGTTACAGTTTCTTAATTATGTGAATTTGATACACACTGTATCTAAAGGTTATTCTATTAAGAAGTGTCATTTTAAATTTCGCGCCTGTTTTTATCTGTGGACATTACAGATGTCACTATTCGACACGTGGTCAGAAAAATTGTACAAATTTTTTAGAGCGTAAAAAAACGGTTTTTTTTATAATAAAAAATAACACTTAATATGGAAAACCTTTCAGTTCAACTATGTATAACCATTCACACCAACGTAAGCAGACGTTGAAAATAGAGAGGGTTACTAAAAATCTGTTAACAATTTCCGAAAGAAATGCAATTCTGTGTGTCCTTTATGGGGCGAAACGTTCCTGTCCCCCTTTTTTCAAATAATTATCATTCACGAGAGAACGCGGCTAGGTAATGATAATTTGGACAGCCGTTTGTGTTGCTGTTTCTGTGTAACCAACGTTTGGTCGACGAATTTCCGCGAGCATTTCATTTTCCCAGTCATTTGCCACGACTGTCGCGTTTCCAAACATAGGGACGTGTGCCGTCCATTTATTTATAACATCATCATTAGCAACGCCACTTTTGCCGCGTATACAAATTACCTTGGAAAGAATGACGCCGCGCGAATGACCCCTCCGGGCCGGCGATTCAATCGGACAGGGAGAAGGAGGGGGGCGCGCGTTTGTGAAATCTGGTAAATGCCAGCTACAAATCTCGAATCACCCTGTCGAAAATTTACCTGAAACATTCGAGTAAACGCGGAGAAAAAATCGACTCTTTGTAGGTTTTGCTGGTTTTCTATCGATCTGTCAAAAAACCGTAGTAAAAATCGGATCAGAATTTTAATGTTTCCGTGGGTCACGGATTAGAAACTGTAGCATACAAGGTGTAATCGATCTGGTGGAGTTTTGAAAGTCTGTGAACACGCGTGCTATTAGGTAGAAATCGGCTGGCGCGTCCGTGCATGACCTACCGATTCTACTTCCTCCTAATAGTGGAACCAGAGTAGCCTGATGCGGGGTGGGAGCAGAAATTGAGGGGAAAAAGTTGTCCTCTCTCTACCAGTACTGGACTAGCCACGTGACATTGCGACACGATGCGACGACCAATCGGACCGCGGCTACAGCTGAGCGGAGCGTTGGCATTGGCCGAGCAGGACTCGGTCCGCAGAAGCCACGATCTGGTTGGTCCATATTTTTTGTTAATAATTCCTTCAGGAAGCTGCAGAGAATATTTTCACCAAGGAAAAAAATTATCCCAAATGACCCCTTTCAAGGAAATATTGTACAATATTCTTGGGACACCCTGTATATTATCCTATTAATCTTCCTACTATTTTAACCCTTGAGCGAACTATTGTGTGACATACGGCCCCACTCAGACTGCGGATTTTACGCATTTATAACAAAAATGGGCCAGGTGTAATTTAAAACAATAGAAACATTAGAAGAATTTGAAAATATGATTACATTATTTTCGAACTGTCGAACAAATTAAGAAAGGAAATAGATTTCTATTTTCCTCCAATTTGTTGCAATTCAAAAATCTTTATTTTGCATGAAGATCTCCTGTCTACTAATAACTATTTAATGTGTATGCTAACTATTAATATTTATAAAAAATGTCTGATTAATTCTTACAGACGCAATACTGAAATTTTCTATTCTTGAAAATGGTCTAAATTGAGACCGAAACGTTGAATTAAATTTCATGTGATACTTTTGCAAATTTGCTTATGTTCCAATTGATCGAACCAGTGCGTCGATAACACTAATTGTAGTTTAAACAATTGTCGATCGAGATTCAGAGAACTATAACTATTCATCGATTTGAATGAAACTTCACTATTTCACTGTTCACCACGTCGATAGGAATGAATATTAAATATAAATATGATATTAAAAATAATTTAATCGAATCATTGCATTTTTCAGGTACACTTTAAAGGTTCAATTTGTTTTTAACTTATTCAGTGTTGTTATAAGTGCATACAAACAGCAGTATTTCTATTACTTTCTCCATTTTGGTTATAAGTTATAACTTATAACTAGTCTGCGCATTTTTGGAACATCTGCGGATTTTTGTGCACAAAACTTTTCTATCTGAATTCCAACAAGCTGGAGTGAAATAGATATTTGTTTTCTCTCTTATCAAGTTTAATAGTTTGAATATAATATAACAGTATATATTTAAAAATTCTTCTAATATTTGAATAAATGCATAAAATCGGCTATCTAGTTATAACAGTTTCCGCCCCAGGTTTGAAGAGATTCGAAAGTTAGCCTATGGTATCCCGTTTGAAACTAGAATATCCCATTAACTTTTCAAACGTGGTCGACAAAATTTTAGTTTTGAAACACGGTGCAGCGGTCGGAGAGTCGAACGCAGGGGGGGTTGGTAGGCAAGCAAGGTTTGTGGGGGTGGCCGATCACAGGGGCGAAAGAACGGCAGTGTACGCGCGCGCACTCATCTCTCTCTCCCTCTGTTCCACCCTCTCTCTTTGTCTCTCGCGCGCGCACGCTCGCTGTAGGCGCGCGAGCTAATTAGCGTCTTGATTTACTTAATCCCAATTAATGCCTTTGGCTGCAACAGCTCTCGCGTTCCTGTGTGCATTAGACGGTGGAACGTGGTCGAATTCGACGGCAACATGGCTGCGTTTTCGTTGCGCAAATAATGGATTATCCACGTTGCTGCGGGTACACACCACGCGCACGGTTAATACGCGGTACCGTCTGCTCGCCAGAAACCAACGTAATATGTCGTCGTTGCGATTTCCGCGTACACACTGTTTAATTGTCCTTAAACCGTTCCGCGCGGATTTTCTTCTTGCCCGAATGCCGGCAAGTTCCGAACGATTAACACTTTCACTCGCCTCTGCGTGTCACCCACACACGTCGACCGCCCGATTTTTAATTTACAACCGCATGTTTCGTTTTATTTATCTTACTCTTGTCTTTATCTTACTATTTCTCCATTCACTGCCTTTCTTTTCGCCAGAAGTCTCGCTGCGATTCTTGATGCTAATTTATATTTTTTACGCACACCCTTTCTCTATAATTACCGAAATTTTTCTAGTTCTTTTTTTCTAGTTCTTCTTGTAGTACGCTTTCACACGGTTGGATGGGAGGACATCGGTTAAATTGCATTATTTTTTTCAGCCTTCCGAATTTATTTTTATGACTTTTTTCTGGTAAGGACGTAAATCCTATATTATAAAATCAAATTTTTTGAAATTGTGACATGTGGCGTTTCTCCTGGCAACCACAGAAATATCTTTGTTCTTTTTAAAGATACGTCAAATGTCCGAAGGACAAACTTTAATGGCAAATTGTTTTGGTATCGTATGAGACGTACATTTAAAGCATTTGACGTATATTTAAAAACAACAAAGATATTTCCAACGCAATATTATGATTGAGAATCTCCTATTTTCCAATTTAAAAAGATCGCGAAGCTTGGCCACTCCAATTGAACGATCCTCTCATAAACAGAATGTGTAAGCATCAAAAATGGAGCAACGCATTCGATCGCCAGTATTCTGCCGAAAATAATAATCGACCGTAGAAATAAACTCGAAGTATTCGAACGGACCGAGTAGACGCTTCGTCATCGATACGATCGCGTCCCCTACAACTGTTCTTCGATTAAAAGACATTGTTTGCACAGCTAGATCGCAATTTGTCCGAGTTCAATCTCCCGTTCAGCTTCCCCGAGCAGCGTCACAATGATCCCGTGTTTGCTCGACCCTTTCCCTAGTTCTTCCCGCCGCCATGGATCAAAAGTAATAAATCCTCCTAATAGATCGATTTAATTAACACTCACACAGCCGTCGATAAAAACTTTAGCAAACAACTGACGCTGGAAATGTCCGATATTCCGAATCTTCATACGAAACTGCCAATAGATGGCAATGTACTTGGATATTTTATTTCTTTCTCTCGACAAGGTACGCCCAAGTAGCACATAATCGAAAAGGGAAGTACCTATTCTACTTTATGATAAAGGAACCACAAATATACAGTGTGGGGCACCAGATATATTACCACCTTTATTTTAATTTATTTTAATTTAAATGTTACAAAGAAAACCTTGCTTATAATTCTGGTATATTAACCATTCTTTGTAATTGATCAGGGAGCAGGGTTATTATTATTAATTCGGATGAGTTAATTCTTGGGATCTTGAAATTTAATATTATATAGTTCAAAGGGGATAATAATATTTTATACTTCCTCTGTCCCATAATAATAGTAGCAAAAGAAAATAAATATACATAGAACTTATTTATTGTCAAAAAACTAGATTACATTAAACAGTAAATTAAAAATATTACTCGTAATTTTTATTTTGAGTGATCAGATAGTTTCTGGATTTTTCAATAATTTCGTTGCTGCATTCTAAACTTGTAGGTAGGATCCCTTGGCTAAGAAGCTTTGCTTTCCCTATATGCGTGAGCTTAACTTTTTTCATCTTACTAATCTTACTATTACAATGGGTTGATATTCAACAGAAATAAAACAATTGATTTCGATCAGCGGATGAAATTAGAAATTATTTAAATAAAAATAAATTTTTAAAAAATACCACGTTTTTAAAACGGACTAAAAAGTGTAAAATAATTTTTCCTAACCCCATACAGGTTCCTAACCCCATACAGATTGTGAATTTTGAATAGCTATGAAAATACTTGTAAGATTTAAAACGAAAAACGTGGGGCGCAAGATAATAGTAAGGACTGCAGAGAGTAGCACTATTCAAGCATCAATTATCTATGGCATGCGCCCCACGTTTTTCGTTTTAAATCTTACAAGTATTTTCATAGCTATTCAAAATTCACAATCTGTATGGGGTTAGGAACCTGTATGGGGCTAGGAAAAATTATTTTACACCTTTTAGTCCGTTTTAAAAACGTGGTATTTTTTAAAAATTTGTTTTTATTTAAATAATTATTTTCTGCTTTTTAGTCTTGTGTGTGTGAAATTTTTCAATGGAATTTCCTTTATCAAAGTAGAGTTGCAATGTGCAAATAAAAATTATCCTATTGCAGTAAGGGATAAAAATTTCATTCAGCGGAGGATCACTCTCGCTCCGTTTAAAATTTCCAACTTCTTTGGTTATCCGCCAGTCTTGTCGATATCGCCTGACAGATGTTATCGATATTGACATTTTCAGCATTTCACGCTGAAGTTCGCTCTGAACCACGCTCTGTCGCGCGGGTTCGAATCCCGGTCCAGTAACTACGATTTTTACTACGTTTTTATTAGCTCGCTTTCTTGTTTGTCTGTTTGTCTGTTTGTTCGGTACAAATCTTGCAATTGATTTTAAACTAACTTCCCGATGCGCTAGAGACTTTAAATTTTAAACATAGCTCAGAACTGGATGACAATGCAATATTCCGAAAAAAATTTTTTATAAAAACTGTGCGTTTACGAGATAGTAATTATAAAAATCGTAGTTACTGGACCGGGATTCGAACCCGCGCGACAGAGCGTGGTTCAGAGCGAACTTCAGCGTGAAATGCTGAAAATGTCAATATCGATAACATCTGTCAGGCGATATCGACAAGACTGGCGGATAACCAAAGAAGTTGGAAATTTTAAACGGAGCGAGAGTGATCCTCCGCTGAATGAAATTTTTATCCCTTACTGCAATAGGATAATTTTTATTTGCACATTGCAACTCTACTTTGATAAAGGAAATTCCATTGAAAAATTTCACACACACAAGACTAAAAAGCAGAAAATAATTATTTAAATAAAAATAAATTTTTTAAAAATACCACGTTTTTAAAACGGACTAAAAGGTGTAAAATAATTTTTCCTAGCCCCATACAGGTTCCTAACCCCATACAGATTGTGAATTTTGAATAGCTATGAAAATACTTGTAAGATTTAAAACGAAAAACGTGGGGCGCATGCCATAGATAATTGATGCTTGAATAGTGCTACTCTCTGCAGTCCTTACTATTATCTTGCGCCCCACGTTTTTCGTTTTAAATCTTACAAGTATTTTCATAGCTATTCAAAATTCACAATCTGTATGGGGTTAGGAACCTGTATGGGGCTAGGAAAAATTATTTTACACTTTTTAGTCCGTTTTAAAAACGTGGTATTTTTAAAAAATTTGTTTTTATTTAAATATTATAATTACTATCTCGTAAACGCACAGTTTTTATAAAAAAATTTTTTCGGAATATTGCATTGTCATCCAGTTCTGAGCTATGTTTAAAATTTAAAGTCTCTAGCGCATCGGGAAGTTAGTTTAAAATCAATTGCAAGATTTGTACCGAACAAACAGACAAACAGACAAACAGACAAACAAGAAAGCGAGCTAATAAAAACGTAGTAAAATAGTTATAATTCGTAATAATTAGGTGAACCTAAAAATTGAAAGAAGTGTCGGAACAAATGACAGATGTCATGAAACATTGATTTCGATTGAAGGCTTCGCAATTTCGCGCTACAACATAACTTACAGCTGCATTCGCCAATAATTCCCGTTTAAATATTTACTTGCGGCTATTATTATGAGACAGAGGGAGTATATTAATTTCTATAATTATTAAGAGAGCTCGAATACCTTCTCTGCTTGATTACTTACACGAACTAAATATTGCTGAAATAACGTGATCTTTGCCAAAGAAATCTTCGGCTTTTCTCGAAGTGAAAGCGTCATTGAAACTAATTTTATTCCGTATTTTCGATGTTTAATTCATGTGTATAGAATCAATTTCTCGTAAGACTACTCTAATCGCGGATTATCCTGTAAAATTCGACCTCGGAGGAGTCGAGTCGATAGGATTACTGAAATTATTCAACTGAGATGCGAAATGCAAAACAATACAGCGGTGAATACATTTCTCCCTTGTTCTCCCTCTCCGACGCAGCAACCCGATTACGAAATGATTCGAACGTCTGTTGAATGAGCCAAGGGTCAGCTAATGGGTTGGACCAACTAGCTAACGTTAGTACACGTATCCCCCACAGGTATCCCGTGTCTCCGCCTTAATAAAATATTCTCTTTGATTCCGAACGCGCCGGTTGTTCATTAGAATTACGAGCGGAAAGAAGCCTCGATTAATTTAACCCGACGCGGAATCACTAATTACCATGATAGTTCGAGTTATGCCTTACAATACCGGCTGCTTTGTTTGTCTACGGAAAGAAATAACAGTTATTCTAAAATTTTTTACGATGAAAATCACTAATAAAAAGCTGATTATTATTGAGACTTAAGATAATTCACACAAAACATATAAAGATTCGAAGAACAAAATGATTAAAAAATATCGATTTTTATACTTATTTGGAAGCCATTACGTTACATGTGAGTGAATTCGTCTCGAACCACGCTTTCATATGACAGTGATAGTAAATCTACCAAGTACAAAACACATAAACGTGAAACGCCTTTTACAGCGTTCTATACAGGGTGTCCCAAAATTCCTTCAACAGCCGGAAATGGGAGGTACCTGACGTCATTTGAAGCAACATTTTCCTTTGCAAAAATGTTATCCGCGGCTTTGTTTACGAGTTATTAACGAAAAACACGGACCAATCAGAGCGCGACCTAGACGCGCGTTGGCACAGTCGGCCAATAGACAACTCGCGTCTAGGTCGCGCTCTGATTGGTCCGTGTTTTTCGTTAATAACTCGTAAACAAAGCCGCGGATAACATTTTTGCAAAGGAAAATGTTGCTTCAAATGACATCAGGTACCTCTCATTTCCGGCTGCTGAAGGAATTTTGGGACACCCTGTAGAAGTGAGGAGATTGAATGTACTTTTAAGCGTTCCACGATTTTCATAATAATAAATGCTTGAATTAGTGATTGCATAGTTTTGAGTGATAGCCCGTAATCAATCTTTATCAAGTGTTGTCACGAGAACTGTGCCTATTGAATTTTTATCGAGTATCGGAAACGTTATTTCTTTCCAGTATTATCGAATCGAGCATTACTTCGTTATCTTTGTACGAGTAACGTGTCAGCATAAATTAAATAAATCGAGTTGCACTCCGCGGGATTGCCAATTAAGGATTCAGCAAATAACTATCATTTCACGTTTCATAAAACAAACAAGGGAGGGCTGAGGCACAATGCAATGTTAGCCTATTAAAAAAAAAATATTTCATTTTTCCCTGCCGAAAAAGTATTTTAATCATCGGATTTATATTTATATATTTCGTGTACATTATCTTAAATTTCAATAACAATCAACTTTTTATTAGCGATTTTTATCATAGAAAATTTTAGAATAACTGTTATCTTTGGAGAGAGTACTATAACTGAAAGATAATTTGTTGATCTGAAGTGTAGAGCAAAAATTTATGAATTATTATACTAGGATCACTTATGCGACTATTTTTGAGGAAGGTATGAGGGTGAAGGTAGAATCACGCCCGTTTTGGTTGTATCGCCGGTTACCGATCACCGTGTAGAAGTACGAGTGGAGAGTTTGCATGCGGTAGAGCAGAGAATTGGAGGCGGAGCGAAGGGTGGAGAAAGCAGTGGGTCGTCGGAGAAAGGGTGCGCGAGAGGAGGATCTCTCTCGCGATACCTTTTGTGAAATGTGCAAGGTATATACATATAACCGTTGTCGTCCGTTTCGAGCCGACTTAATTAGCACATAGCTGATGTCCCCCGCGCCGACACCGATTTCTTCTCTCCTTTTTTCGTCCCCTCTGCGACGGTTAATCGCTCGAACAAGGGACAAGGAGCGCTCTTCCAATTTGATGGCATTTGTCCTGCAGGTCTTCGCACACCGGGACACACAACCGAAAAGAATTGCTTCCTCGGAAACGTCGCCAATGTTCCCTTTTCAAACCCTCCCTTAACAAACCAAGATTTGCTATAAAAAAGGGTTTCCCATTGAAGATTTTGAAATAATTCCCTCTCCCACCCTCGGGAGGTGGGGCTGGGTGGTCAATTATGGTGCTATTGAATAGAATTTTTAAAAATATCAAATACGTCTACTTTCATTTTTCTGATCTGATGTGTATTTCTCGAGATATCCCCAATTTTCAACGATTTTTTACCCATTTTGATTTTTGTCCATTACAGCGCCATCTGTGAACCAAAATGCAAAAACTCCTAGGTAAAATTTGTGTATTTTTTCTGGAGAATCCAAATCTGCAAGGAAAAATGGGGGTTCCCATTTAAGTTTTTTATCTTCTCCCACCCCCAGGGGGTGGCGGTGGGGGGTCCAGTTTGGTATCATTGGATGTCCCCCTTCGCGACGAACAACTTTCATTGCCCACTTGTTTTGATCCGATAGTTCTCGAGATATTTCAATGTCTTCAGATAAAAAGACCACCCTGTATTCAATGCCCGACAAATAAGGTCCGTCTCAATGTGCACTTTGCGCGACGCTGACCTCGACATCGTTGGCAAAACAGGAAAATCGTCCAACGTTTGCGCATCAATAATTGAAAACGGTTGAACCGGACGATAGGGCGACTCCACCCCTTTCGGTCAATTAATCCGTCCAGTTTCGGACAAGTAGCATAAAATTAGTCTTGGTGGCAGGTCCGCGAGCGGCGCGGCCGGTTTGTATATTATTGGAGGCAATTTCTCTTGCTCCGGGGATTACCTGCCAATCAGTGTCGCAAACGTTCGCGTATGGCGTTTATATGATTGCTCGGCACACGATTCTTCCTCCGGGGTCCCTTCCGTTTCTCTTGGTCATATCCGGCCAATACAATCGGCGTTTCGGCGTCAACAATAATTCTCTCCGCGTGCTTCGAAAGACAGAGGAGCAACCTGACAGCTCTCCGGAGATTATCGTATAAAGAGATCAACATACACGAATTGGCGAACACCTGCAAAATTCTCCGCTATTCCGTTCGGAGATTTAAATAAGTGATAGTTGATTTTTCACGCAAAAATAAATCAGCAGAATAGGTAAATATTATTTCCACGTGACCTTGCTCTCGAGAAAATTGAATTGCAGATCGAGAGCCTGACTTACTGAATTTTAAAAATCCGTTATGTGAAATGTATGTATGTATACGTTATATTATAATAGAGTGTTCCAAAAATGTTGTACTTCTATTCGATTCAAAGTAACTTTTTCCTTTGGAAAAATGTTCTCCGCGGAAAACACGGACCAATCGGAGACCGGGCTACTTCGGACGGATTTACAGAAGAAAACTGTTTCACAGTTCCTTAAAAAATGCAAAAAATTTTCGTATTTTTTATTTTTAGTTTAATGTAATTTATCATCAGTATTTTAAACCGAGCATTCAGGTTCGTTACTGTGTTTCATTGGCAATGTATCACTTTAAATAAATGTCTATTCACGTGTTATTTGCATTGGTTATTAGGAGACAGCAGGATCGATAAACACTGAATGAGAACAAATAGTCAATCGTTATTTAAACAGTCTTTATACTCTGCACATTCCACAATCTAAAGATACGTGAAACGTGTTTGAGCGTATATGCAAATTTTGAAACGTTCTTTATGCATCTTGTGATCAACAGTAGGGACGACTAAAAGAAAACGACGGTATAATTATTAAAAAATATTGTTCGGATGAAGAACAAGGGGTCTAATAAGTACGTTTAAGAAAAGGAAAGAAAAGTACATACATACGTTTCAATAAGGAGACAAGGTTCAAAAATTTTTCGCTCGGAACGAATATTAGAAAAACTGAACGCTCTCCGAGTATGAGGAAGGCTTTTTAATATCGACGCGCCACTGTAAAACTCGTGCATATTTGAATAGTTTTCTCTAGCTCGAAACGGCTTTTTACTCGGTCGACTACTCAGTAAATGAGGCCGCGATTCGCGATAATTGTCAGGAGAATAAACTTAAATTTTTCAGGCTGTGGGCCGGTCCGGCATCGCGGGTAAAACCATCAAAGCGATTTTACCATGTCTCTTACCTCTCTGCGCCAATGTTTGCGAGTGTGGGCGAGAGAACTTTTTAATTGGCCACCCTTAATTAGTTAACCAGCAAAGTCTCGGTAATTATTCTGTTTCTCGCTCCGTTTCCGTGCGCTAACTCTCCTCCCATCTCCCCCCCAACCCGCCCCTCTCGTATTCCCGTTCTTCTATCCTTTTTCAGTGTTGCGGGGGTGGGTTTGGGGCGTGCTCCTGTATACCGACGGGGTTCTCGTGTTTTCGCTCGAGTTCTTTCTCCGTCATGATTAACTCCGTTCGCTTAACTCGATCGCGAAGATGATGCGAAAATATGCTCATCAGATGTCTCAACTATCGCATGTGTTCCCCTTTACAGTATCGTTGATTAGTGCAAGTATCGAACTACAGTAGTATCCCCGTAATGGTCGCATTCGTCGAGTCTGCCGAGCGACAGTTTCAGCAGAGGCACAGTCGCCAGATTAACAAGGAGAGTGCAAGCTCTTCACCTCTCAGATTTAGTTGAGACTTTACAGAGTTGTCGTTCCCCTGATTACGAATATACCCCATTATAAGGGCAACTACCCAATAATTTTCGAGATATTTGCAAATTAATGTTTTATGGACAGTTTTATTAAAGTTTAGTTCACTCTGTTACTAATTGTAAGTAAAAAAAAGTATAAAAAATAGTTACTATGACGGGACTCGAACCCGGGCCCAGCAGTTCAGCTCGCTGCCGCTACGCCACACCATTACTTGGCAACAGAGTGAACTAAACTTTAATAAAACTATCCATAAAACTTTAATTTGCAAATATCTCGAAAATTACTGGGTAGTTGCCCCTATAATGGGGTATATTCGTAATCAGGGGAACGAGATCTATAACTCTGTAAAGTCTCAACTAAATCTGAGAGGTGAAGAGCTTGCACTCCCCTTGTAAGACTTGTGTCCCCGCTCTACCTTCCCCTTCTACGACGCTATTCCCCACACTTCCGCCACGGACTGATCACGTAACGCGTTTTGTCTACACATGTGTCACAATGTCACGTGACTAATCCGATACTGACAGAGGGAAACTCTAATTGACAAACGAGACGAATAGAACGGTGAAAGTTTCATAAAAAGAAATCAAAAATTAGAAAACTTGCAAACTTCAGCTTCGCTTGCATAAGTGTGAGTCTCACCGATACCCATCGCTGGCTCGGTCGTCGAAAAATTTCCCTAAAGAACTGCCTGTTGTAGGCAGTTACGTAACCCGAGCAGAGTATTCTGATGAAACACAACGATACAATAAATATTTAGCAATAATACAAACTGGCTCGCATACTCAGGTATTTCACGAGATACCAGGGTGCCCGGGGTAATCTTTTTTAACCCGGGATCTTACAAGTAACTTCTCTATCGTCGACTAACGGGGCGTATGTCTCGTTGTGTTGCAGAAGGTAGCAGACAGATCGGACCCCACGCCTGCACGGTCTGCCAAAATGTGGTCGATGGTAGCGCGCAAAGCCGAGCTCTGCCAAGAAGTCAGGCAGGCCAGTACGGGCTGCGAGAGGATCAGGTGGCGCCCGGTGCTCGAGTCTGTAACACCTGTAGGTGCAAAGCGGTCAGGGGACGCTACACCTCGTGTCCTCTGCCAGGTTGCCCGAACGTGAACAACGCCAGCTCGAAGACCAGAGTGAAACGGCTAAGAGCGCTGCCCGCGAAATGGCTCGATCTACCCGCCGAGATTCGTGACCCGATTATCCAGGAGTTCCGTGAGTGTCCGAACATTTCTGCAGAAAAGTCCCGCAGTCTTCCTCGAACCGATTGATTAATTGTTTCTCTTCTTACAGAAATACCTAGCAACGCGACCAAGTGCTGTTCAGCCTGCTTCAACCGAATATCGAGACGTCTAGCACCCCATCTAACCGGCAGCGCCGAGGTCGCTGAGAACACAGCCGATTCCATGGCCCGGCAATGGACGGACGAGGAACTCGAGCAGCTCCGGAGAGCGCTCAGAGAACATGGCACCAACTGGTTGAAGGTCGCCGAGCAAATACCCGGGAAGACCAACCATCAATGCAAGAACTACTACTTTGCGTACCGGAAGAAACAGAGCTTGGACCAAATGGTCGCCGAGTATTATCAGTCGTTGGGCGAGGAGAGGAGACCTTGCCTGACGGACGAAGAGGAGAGCGGTAGCAGTACGAGCAGCTGCGACGAGCTAGCGGTTTGTGTTCACTGATTTTTCTAGTTTATACTCCAGTTGTCAAGTTTTTCCAAGCACAAAGCGTTTCGAAGCAGGGTACTGCAAGGTAAGACCAGCTCTTGACTGATCGTCCATCGGAAGATGACTGTGAGAAACTTGTAGGGACCGCGTGATATCCCTACTCCGCGCTTGTTTTTATGCAAGAGTAATGTACGTGTAGCAACATTCTTGTAAAGAAACGCGAATGGACTTATTTGCTCAACCTAATGGAGGTTATAATTTAATGTTCAGTTGATAATATTTATCAATCGGTTAGCAATTCACGAGTTGAACAGTTTTTAAGTAGTAACTCTCATTTGTAGGTTCATGACTCGAGCGATACGGCCAGCGCGGGTAGTCCAGCGAATAATATGTCGAGCGGAACGCCAGGAACACCGGGTTCTTCTACGACTTTGCCTATGTCTTTCTCACGATCGACAGATCAGAAGCTTGGCGACAAGCTGGCTGACATTGCTGTGGTATCTTTAGTACCACCGGTGAGCATAGGTTCGTCGCAACAGTCTTCCACCAGCGGAGGTAGCAACGCTGCTTCGGCTGGCACTAGAGAAGACTACGATAGCTCGGCCACGGTAAGACCAAGTTTTCCTTTCGCCTCTCAGACTGAGGAGACGGATGCGAAAAGGCCTTGCATTATTTTGAACATTATTCGAACCCGTGTTGGGGTGGCTCGTTTCCTTTTCGAAATGCTAAATAAGACGAAAGTTTGCATCTTGATAGGGCCGTCTGATAGAGGTTCGCCGATTGTTTCAGGAGACGGCGGACGAGGGTCAGGGAGGTGCCGATTTGGATAATAGCAGCGTCGTTGTGACATTAACTACCGCTAACAACGCGACGCCGCTTCAACAACAACATCAACAACCACACCAGCAATTGCCACCTGCTTCGCATTCGCCTCCGTCGACCACGAGCAACTCGAACCCGCTCACCGTTAAAGACCTTATGCTTGGCGTTATCGAGATGCAGCTGAAACGCAACCCCAACAGCCCAGCCGGCACCGGCGGTTCCTCGGTGCCGGTCAATTCCGGGACGCCAACGATATCCAGCATACTGAAGACAGATCATCGGAACGACATCACTTTCGTCAGGGAATACAAGCCGTCAAGTTCCATGGCGAACACGACCATGTCTAGGGACTCGAATTTGGCAACTTTGTCGGTGGTGTCCGGTCCCCATCACGCACATCGTTCTGCACCTAGTCCTCAACAACTTGGTAAGTCGAATGAAAGTGAACACGGTTTATCGCGTTATCGGATAACTTGGTTTATGCTTGAAACACTGAATTTAAAGTTCTGAGATTGTAAATGCTGTATGCGAGTGATTAAAGGTGAAGAATCTGATAGTAACGTAATACATAGGGTACACATTCAGAGTAAATGATCGTCATAATTATAGAATTAAGCTAGGATAGTTAGGATAGTAATCGACGTGTTAAGTAGGTTCTTCGTGTTTAATCTGAGAGAAAATGAACTGTATCCGAAAACTATTCCAGGCCAAATGCAAGCAACAATCACCCCCTGTCCTCCAGCGGCATCAAGCAGTCAGTCCTCGTCCTCGGATCTGATTCCAAAGGAAGGGCTGATCGTGATGCAAGTTCAGCAAGCGCTTCGAGAGACAGAAGGCACCCTCGACTTGAGTATTAAGAAACCAAGACAACAACAAGATTATAATCATTCCTTGCAACCACTTCATAAGCCACCGACGGTTGCCCTTTATCGGCCAGAACCACCTCCGGGTGCTTACTACCATCCTCATGCTCATCCGGAGCAAAGCCGCGGCGCGAAGAGTCCATTGGTTTATGCTTCTTCGCCCCGGCCTCAAGCACCCCTCACACCGAAAATGAACAAGGTCACCGTGCCACCGCCACATCCAAAATTGTCCCCCAAATTGAGCACTATAGGAACACCTGGGCACAAGAGTGGCTCCATCACGCACGGTACACCGGTTTCCAGCGCCCGTTACGACGGCCTTCTCAGACAAATGACGCCCCCAGGAAATCCCGGCAGCGCTGCTGGCACATCGAGCGTTGCCAGTGGCGCGAGCGCAGTGAATGCTCCCAGTAATCAAGGACCTAAAGAGACGGGTTCGATAACTCAAGGCACACCGGTTCATCCGTTTGCGGTGGACAAGCGAGCGCCTATGTACGACTATCATAGAACTATCCGACATTCGCCCGTAACGACAGGCAACATTCCTGGACAGGGCCAGAGTCAAACAGGAACTGCGACGGTGGTAGTGACGCATAGCAATCAATACAATTCTTATTCCGCTCGGCCGCCCAGCTATACGATGGAACAACAGTTATCCTCGCGACAGATTATCATGAATGACTATATAACCAGTCAACAAATGCACGCGCGTAGTCGGGGCGGAACCACGTCGGAAGGAGGCAACAAGAACGAGCCGCCGCCGTCGACGTTGTATTATACAAGCACACCTCCACCGCAGCCGCATACACAGCCGCGGCAAGGAGTGATCCAGAGGCATAATCCTCAGAAACAGATGCATTATCCACCTCCGCCACCGGGACTGGAAGCTTTTTCCAGTTTAGTGGACGTTGCCGTGCAACAACCCAGTCTTCCAGTTCCCCATCCACACAGCCACCCCGCCTCTGTCAGTAGCAGTCACGAGGGTCTTGGGAAAACCATGGCGGACAGGCTGCTGGCCGACCGCTATGGAGATAAACATCGCTTGGCTATGCACCAAGCGGATCACAGAATGGCGGTGGCCCACCATCACCAACGAGATAGAGAAAGAGAACGCGATTTGGTTCATCTGCGTGAAAAGGAAGAGTACAGGTTGCAGCGAGAAAAAGAAATTCAGCAGCAGGAACACAGACTGGCTCAGCAGAGAGAAAAGGACGCGCAGCACGCCGAGCACAGGCTATCGATGCAGCAAAGAGAAAAGGATATACAACACACCGATCACCGTCTTACCGTCCATCAGCAGAGAGAGAAGGAAATCCACCAACAAATGGCTGCAGTCGCTGCTCAGCGAGAAAAGGAACACCAGGAGCAACGATTGGCCATGCAACAGCAGAGGGAAAGAGATATGCATATGCAGCAGCAACAGCAACAACAACAGCTTCAGCAGCATATACAACAACAGCAGAGAATGGAGGCTGAAAGGAGGCATATGGCTCAAATGTATAGAGACCAGCAACAACAGCTCGATAGGGACGCCAGCAGGTTAATGAGCAGTGGATTCACCCAACCCTCGAGGCTCCAACAACCACAACAATCTCAACAGCAACAGCAGCAACAACAGCAGCAGCAATCGTCGTCTCGGCAGAGTCAATCCTCGAGCCAGCAGCAGAACGAATCAGCGTCTACTTTAACAGCCGCCAGTCTGATAGATGCTATCATAACTCACCAAATTAATCAGAGCGTGGATAACACTAGCGGGAATTCGCAACCTCAACGACCAGGCGATCGTCTTTTCCAGGTATGTTGTGACTCCTCGTGCGACTCCTCGTACACTTTTGTTCGTCTGCATGTCGGCCATGCAAACGTATGTGTTTTTCACGACAAAAAACTTTTCAGGGATTCCATCGGGAAGCTCCCGCAGAACCTAATGGAATGGCCCATAGTCCTGCGGGTGAAGGTAACGGAGGCAACAGCGGCAACGCCAGTGGTAACGGAAGTGGAAACAAACCGATTACTCTTGGCGAACACGTGGATCACATTGTCTCTAAGGATTACGGTCCTCCACATCCCTCCTATAGATCGTACGGCGGGTGAGTATTGTGAAAATTATAATTGAAACGATTCGTTGATCACGAGAAAGTGTTTTTAATAGAATAATTGTAATTGGTAATCAGGTACCAAATCTCGGAAGACCAATGGAAAAGGCGAAAAGCCAACGAGTCTGATTCCGTTAAAGCTGGAGACGAGCGTCAGATAATTCGCGTGACTCAGCAACAATCGCAGCAACAGCAGCAGCAACAACAACAACAGCAGCAGCATCAGCAGCAGCAGCATCAGCAGCAGCAACATCAGCAAGCAGCGTCCTTGGTAGGAAAGCAACAATTCCACTCGGTCGAGCCTGTGTCACCCCCGGAACCAGGTACCAATCATTACGGGCGACGTTTATATGAAACAACCACTGCCACATCGACTTCCGGAACCCCTTCCAACAAGCCTCATCTTTCGCCGCTGGATTACGTGAAGAACAAGATCGTCGAGGTAATGCGTACATCCGAAGACGATAAAGGAGGTAACGCAGGTGACAGGAACGGAGGGAACATTGCCAGCGGAGAGAAGGACGAGAAGATAGGAGGGAACATGGAGAGTCCTTCTGGCGCAGAGATGATGGTCGACGGGACACCAAATCAAACACCGCAACCACCCGCACCAGCTCCTACGACCACCTTCTATCCATTCAGTGCGTTAGGAGTGCACACTGGCCCGCCGCCAGCGCCACCACCGCCGACTTCCGGTTCCGCTTCCGTGACTAAGTCCGAACAAATGCAAGCCGAGCCGGCGCCGTTGCTTTCCGCTCAGTACGAACCACTTTCTGACGAGGATTGATAGTCTAATAATTTAACCACGTACAGATCGACACGCTGTGACAAGTTTCTTAGGGTATTTATGCACTTTGTTTATCTCGACGAGAGTCTCACGCAGGCGTCGATAAACGATTGAACGTTTCACGATTAGCAATGTTTGTCGGGGCGTTAGCCGTCGCGTTCTTACTGATCGTTAGGTTTTGATCGCATTGAGGAAATTCAGTTTTTTTTTCTTTTCATACTTCGTTCATGTTTCTTTCCCTTTGTTTTTTTTCCCTCTCCCTTCTATAACCCCCCCGTCCCCCACCATTCCTCTGTATCCCCCTTTTTACGACATCTTTAATCATAAATCCGCAAACGGAGATTATATAACACGATGATTTGTCTTACGTAAAGTTTATTATTTTATAAATTTCGTATTCCCATTATACTTTTAGCCAGAAATCGCCGTCCTCGCTCCCCCGCGCAGTACGCAAAACGATCGAAACACGTTTTACGAGAGCATTGTTTTAATGAACCCGCACGCATAGGCGCGAAATGGTCTTCGTTCGAACGTAACCGTAGCGTAATTTTAAATCATAATTAATATTTTTTACGCATTGCATATCGTCATACTGACACACGATAAAAGGAACATGTAACTACCGCCACTGGCTACATCGAACGCTGTTGTCCCCATCCCTGTCGCTACCTCGTTTGAAGGAAGAGGCGCGTTCCAAGCACACTCGGGATGCGCGAGTGTGCCGAGATACAAGGAATTTTATTTTTCTTTGTTTTTAGAAACGACATCGGAACCCCCATTGCCGCGAACACTCGATAATGAAATTAGTTAAATGTTCTGTACGAATTTTCACGTATCGTTATGTGTATATGTGTGTGTGTGTGTGTGTGTTTTTTTAATACATTCGAATTAAGAAAGAGGATCAAACGATACAGCGAAGTCGTCGGTCAGAAAAATACTTTTCTCACGATTTCCCCTTTCCGATGCGTTGAATACCCTCAATGCGTTGACAGCCTTCGAGAGATCACATATTGTTCCGCGTTCAATAGAAATCCTTTCGATCGACGCCGAGGTTGCGTCTCAGATGATCCACACTCACGATATAGACGTCGGCCCGTGGAACGTCCAGGCTAGCCCAAATTCACAAACGGAGACGCTTCTTTTTGTACATAAATGAATAATATGTAATCGTTAAAGAATGATGAAACTTTAAAGGCATACGTGTTTTTATTTTGGAATGAGTCTGTGATGTGTCTGGAATTAAGTAGCCTGAACCGTAGCATCAGTGCGAACAAGAAGAGAATGCGTAAAAGTTTCGTTGAGAGAAGTCTTCTTCTCGTTTTCATTGCGAGGAGATACGCGAGCGAGAGTAACGCGTTCGCGTTCGAAGCGCATAGCTTCGCGCTGAACGCAGGACAGTGGAATGCATCGTTTCGACGAGATCGCTTTCAAATTGTTCTCCTCTCCTTGGTGAAAAGTGAGTTTTAAGTGAAAAATGAAAAAAAGTGTAATTCTAAGTGTTGTACATAGTACACAATATTAATTTTTAAGTTGAGCTAGTAGGTATATGATGGCTAGTTTATCGTATGCTATTGTAAGAATCTAGATTATAGCGTAAGTGATGTAGCTAGCATTTAGGGGATAGACGCCATGAACTGACTATGGGGAAATACTTCCCGAACTACGTTCTCTTATCGATGGAGATAATGCGGGCGATCGAGGGACGATGTGTCAATATCGTCCTCTGGGCGAATAGATACGATTTTATTTGATTAAAACAACAACAAAAGAAACGTAACTTTCTGAAACCCGAATGTACGCTCTGACTATCATGAATAAGTTAATCACACTCACACATGTACACGCGCGAGGACATAATTAACACGACTACACGCGACACACAGGTATAAACAACACAACATACACACACACACACACACAGACACCGAAAAACGCATCGGAGGAGAACACACACGTTGTACAAGTAAAGAATTTTTATATAGCCTAATTTTATATTTGTATGCAAACGTAAGTTTGAACCGTGCGGTCTTGCTCCTTTGTTTAGTCACTCGGATACCCCGACAACCAACCAACACGTGCTTTTTATCGCAACATCGCTGCACCCGAAAGTCGCAAGTCGTTTTTATCAAAACGTGTTACGAACGATAAAAACATACACACGTAAATACACGCGTATCTCTGTGTGCTCCCTCTTCGTACGTATGTATAAACGTGACATGTACATGCCGACATACACAGAGAGATGCAAATTATTCGACTCCGTTTCATATGAAAAATGTAATTATATATAATGCTTAAAAATGTACGAAATAAGAACTTTCTCTGTAGAAAACGAATTTTTATTTAAAATATCTGTACGCTGCTATAACACCGTTGACTGTGTCCATATTTACGTTATACTGTTTTTGATGTTGAATCGACAAGTTAATATAATTCGCTACACTTTTCGTGAAAATTTCGAGGTAATTTCATGTGCAGATTATTGTCCAGTAAATCAAAATACAATGAATACTATACAAAATTCTAGTTAATTCAACCAAATCAACAAGTCACCTACCGTGAAAAACAGAATAATACGAACATACGTGTTCAGATATTGAAGATAAATACTCATGATTCTTAGCTGATGTTGAAAATAGCTGTTTCTAATGAAAAAGAAAAAAAGGAGAATCAAACTTTATTTCACATTTTCTTGTCATTAGTTTTAAACTGTAACCTAACGGAACGTTCAAATTGTGAACCATCTCATATATGTGATAACGCTTTTCTGCTTTGCTACTACAGTCTTTTTATATTTTTGTAAAATCTGGCAAATTGAGAAAAGACTACATCGAGTCTAATAATTTGCATACCTCTCTATATGCGGTGTCTCTGGAATTATACATATATGCTTTTATTAAGAGAGCTAGACAAGGGTCTAAAAACGTTCTGAAGAAGAACATCATTTTCCGATTTCAATCGTAGACCGCGGATATCAATGCAAGTACAGATTTACATCAGACAAATTCGACTGCTAACTGACCGGTTATATATTTTAAATAAAACTATAGAAGCGCTTAAACTTCGTCAAATTTTTAATAGTACCGACTTCTAGTCAATCATGGTTTTTATAAATGTACTCACTACAATATTCACAGTCCGTTCGGTAATAAAGTACACATTCAAATGAAAACGTATATAATCCACATATAACTCGATAAAATCGTTGATTGACAAAATATCGTTCGTTTGTAATTTATAAAAATGTATAGATTTGTTCTTCGCTTGTTAGCCACAGCCTTCCGAGGTTTTCTCTCTGGCCTAATTATCTCTCTTGAAGAAGCCATGATCTCCAGGGGCACCTTGTATACGTACGCGTTCCTGTACCTTGTTTGATCGCACACTTTTATATGGTTGAAACGCATTTGGTCGGATAATTATGTGAGTGTGCCTCGACCCATTCGTGAACTGTCGAACGAACGGACGTATGCATGGCAATTTCATCTTCGCTCCATTTCAATGTCGTACTACATTCATTTCTGGCAAATCGGGACAAGAGATCGGACGAGCATCCGTTTCAGTGTTCAAAGCGCACGGGGCTGCGCGAAACCAGCCACGTGCTCGTTAGGGTTATATCGGAAGCGTGGGTGTCGTCGTTTACCTAGAATTTGTTTGCATCTTGTTCCCTACACACACGCGCACGCACGTATCACACAGCCACACACACACATACATATACACAGTGTATACCGGACAATGTCTCGAACTCGATCTTCAAGATCTAGCATATATGTACAGCCCCCCCTCGACGGAATATCATTTGCAATTCGGAACACACGCGTGCAACTTGAATTTTGATTTCGAACGTTCCGGCTCTCGGTAACGGAAGAAACAAATCGAAGAATACTCCAGTATAGTTTGTAATACGAGTCGATTTTATTGCGTATCGGGGACTTCAGGATTGCGAGTTGATCTCTAGAGCGCAACGAGCAAGTATTCTTTTGTAAATAAAGGAACCTTCGCTTCGCACTCATGGACATTTCGTAAGCGTTTCTTTTTTCCAAGACGACGACCGAGGTTTCTGCATTTTCCGTTTTCTTCTCTTTTTGTTTTTTTAACGTCTGACCTTCGTTGTGTCATCGATGTCGTTGTCCTTTCTTTTCGTACAGTCGACGCGTCGTCGTCGCCGTGAACAGCGTCCCCTCGTGCTGTGAACGGCCCACATTGCAGAGGTGTGCAAATGATCGATCGCGAGCTCGGGAATCGTGTAAAAAACAAAAACACATTGGAACCTTTGTTTATAAAGGAGAATGTTTCAGTTGCAATGTTTGTACATTCTAATTGTTTGATTTAATACTGCCGTGCATTTCTCTGCTTTTAATTAACCAATTTGCTATAATTCCTTGTACTTCACCGTACCGCGGATTCGATATTCAGTGTATTGGGACATGCACAGTGTGAAAAAGTTATTTGTTATATTTTTCAGTGTTGAATTTACACTGAACGTCGAATCTTTGTTGAATATTTTATGTAATTTTCTCGATAGTGTAAAAATATTAAACGAAAACGCATATGTCACATAGCAGATAATTAACGTATCGATATGTTTATACGATTTTTACACTCGTATTAAAGAGAATTGTTGTCTTCGACCTCGTGAACACAGTTCATTTTGCAAGAACTTCTTTCAACGTACATATACGCATATATATGTCTACCGATCGAAGGAAATAGAATATATGATTTCTGCAAAATCCTGGTCAACAGTTTGTTTACACGACGGATATAAATAGTGTTCCGAAAAATTTTGAATCGATACACCGAAACGATGAAAATCCACTATGGCAAGAAACTGATGTAATAAAGTTAATACTCAAACACATTTCGAACAACGGAAGATGATTATTTAGAAAATGCAGCCGTTTTCTTTTCGGAGAAAATAACAGATCTTTGTTACCGTTTCTAATCTGTAATTGAAATGTTGAGTTGGCAAGAAAGCAATTTTAGGGTGAGATAAAACCGAATTTCTTTATTCAAACGATGAACTTCAATCAATAAAATATTTTCTTATTTATTCTGTTTCGCAAAAGATCATCGAACAAAAGCGAAAATATCTTATTCATTAAAGTTCATTGCTTGAATAAAAACATTGGGCTCTGTTTCATCTTCAAATACCGGAATTACTTTGTTGCCAACCCAATAGCTTACTTTTCTAATAATTTCTGAATATTCCCACAAAAAAAGCTGAGAAATTGTCAGAGGACTATATTCAAACGAATAATTTGCATACCTCAGTATTTATTCAATTTATCAATGAGCAATCCACTATTTGTTTCGACAGACTGGCAGCTCGCAACGGGTTCAAATATTATTCAAACGACGTGGCACATTCGGCCTTTTTTTTTGTTTTTGTTTAACTTAAATATTGGACTTGACCAGAAATGGTGGATCACTCGCTAGCTCATGTAACAACTCGATTGCGAACTCACGAGGTACACGATCACCCATAAACACACACATATAATCAGAGTCGCCAGACGAGGGGAGGGAGCACGAATCGAGGAGAAAAAGTTACTCTCTGAGAGTCTCTCTCTACCATTGTGCCAGTACCGAATTATTCACGTGACATTGTGAAATATGATGGAAGATGGAACACGTCACGTGACCGGGCCGCGGCGGAAGCGTGGGGGAATGGGGTCGCAGAAGGGGAAGGTAGAGTGGGGACACAGTCTTAATCTGGCGACTCTGCGCATAACGAACAATTCCCAAGTTCTCGTAGTTGTGTAAATGAATAAGAAAGCTACGTGTGTATAAAGTTCTTTCAGAATGGCCGTCTTCCCAGTATTATTTCGGCAATTTGTTTATTTCGACCGACTAGACGAGTATTTCCTGAAAAGGTCAGGCTACAATCTGAATAACTATAAATATATAAATATATACATAATATACATAAATGCGTGTGTATATTCGAGACTAGATTCGGTTTCGCCGTAAAGGATACAGTGGAAATTTTGCAGCCTCGCATAAAGATGTACAGAGCAATTTATTTTAGCCGATCGTAAGGGCGATTCACAATCAGTCGTAACTGTTATTACGAAACTTTATTACGGTACGCTTCCGACGGAAGGAAAAGGAGAGTCGAAAGAATAGAAAAAACGATGGCAAGAGGATAAAACGTTCTCGAATTGTACAAAATCGAAACACCGAAGAGTATCGTGTCTAATATGCTTCCAGAAGCGGGGGTGGGCGTGCACAGAATAAAAATGGAAGGGGGAGTACAGTGGTGGACAAGAGTATAGTGTAAAACACTTCATGTATTTGTGTATTTCGTGTACTTCCTTGAAAGGAGTGATTACTGAGGTGATCTGAAGTAACTATTTCCTTTGAGAAAGTGTTCTTCGCGGCTTTGTTAACACATTACCGACCGGTGATTATTGCATCATTTTGAAAAATCTATGGTACATACGTGGCTAAACAGTTTTTAATGGAACCTTCGATAGCAACAGCAATTCTCATTGTGAACTAACAAGTCACCCTCAATAACGTCATCCAATAGTTTCATTTAAGATTGCAATGCAAAAGAAAATTGTTATGCTTTCTTTTGGTACAGCATAATTATTGAAAATCCGGTTGATAGGTAAAGTGTCACGGAGTTATTAACGAAAAACACGGACAGCTTGGCATTGGCATTGACCGAACAGAAGTGCTTTTCGTTAATAACTCCCTAACAAAGCCGCGGAGAACATTTTTGGGACACCCTGTATATGTATATGAAAGAAAAGAATTGCACATTTTATACGTCCCTTCTTTTCTATAGATACTAATTCTAGAATGAACGTACAAAATTATAAATAAGTAAGGCCTACAGTGAAAAAGTTAAAGAAAAAAAAGTAGAGAACCTAATACTTTGCTTGGACGAAATTATAAAACACTGACACTATTTTTGTAAGTATATTTGATGAACGATGTTATTAATCTGGCCTCTTTTCTGTTGTATAACATCTAACAAACATTTTCGGATTGATTTGTACAACTTTGGTATTCGGTTTTGTTGTCAGTGTGTTCCAATTTTTGATTATTCTTTACGTTAGTCAATTGCTATTATTGTATCGCTTCCCACATGCATCAACATTCCCGGCTAAGTCACCCCAAACATTTTCAATAAATATTTAGATCGGGTGAGCGAACGGGCAATTCGAAGACTTCAATATTCTTCTCAAATAAAAAATTGTATACACGTTTTCGAAATAGTATAGAAAAGATGGGATGCCTAAAATGTGTAATGTGTAATGGTTTTCTTTCGAGTATGCGAGATGTACATGAATTGTCCTCTACATTTGCGCAGCACTGTAGCAAGAACCGGGAACCCGTTGAAACGCGATTACCGGACTGTGGACATTTCTGCGAACTCGTAATGTTGTTAGACCAGTTTACGAGGAGAAGCAGTTCGATAAAAGTTGATCTAGAGTTCACTGAAACAAAGATCATAAGACGCGTCAACGTTAACACATTGTCCGACGCTTCCTGTGTACGTCAGGATTGCTTCTATCACCGTTTCAATTTTGTGCCTGTCGTTTAACCGTTACGCTGACGTCACTGTACACGGCGATACACGAACAACATGTACAGGATGTTTCATGGCGCGTGGGACACATGAGCAAACGGTGAAGGGGAGATTGAAAGAAAATGAAAAATCTTTCTGTTTATTTAACACGATCTTGCTGCCGAATTACGGACATTCTCAATTCATAATTTTAGAGGAATTTCTTGAGGGAAAATAAATTGTCAGCGCGAAAATATAATATATACACAAGGATCTCGTTATTTGTTAGCAAAGCAGTAGATCCCGCCTGTTATGAAACAGCCTGTACACAGGATGATTCCGGAAACTGCGACAAGATATAACTATTTTTCGAATAGAGATAGAGAATAGTAAATGGTGGAAAAAAATTGAATGGCTTCAAGGAATCGTATATTTCTGTGATACAATTTGGTCTTGCAACTTGTGGTTGTATTGCTTGATTTCTCTTTATTCAAACGATACTATATATTTTGTTTCTTTACGTGAATCTGTTCTTCTACATTCTACATCTACATATTCCAAATATAAAAGTATTAAGGCACCGAGACCGAGAATATATGATGAATTCTCGCGAGGTTAGAATGATCGGTCGAGGTTGGAAGATTAATCGATTTAATCGAAAGATTTTTGTACCTGGTTTTTTTCATATTTCTTGCATCATTCGGTTATCAAACGCTTACGACTAACCCATCGGTTCAAGTTCAAGTCGCCCATTAATACCGAAACAAGCAAACGAACGTTATCTTTGCTTACTGCCTATATCGACGTGTGTTACGTTTTAAGAGCCATATGAAACGGACATCGAAGAAACCCGAAGCAAGAAACGGTGATCAAGAAAATACAGACAGTGTTCAAGCGCTATGATAAAAATATGAATTATCGCATAACATGAAAATATAAAAAGAAACATAAAGCATTCAGTTTTTATTTTAGTCTTCAATCCTTCAACACCTTGTTATATCTTCTTCCAGTTTCGAAATCATCCTGCGTGTCGGAATCCGGCGCAGACTTGAACAAGGGATGCCTCAAGAGGGATCTGTTTTCATTGTTTTGTAACGAACAATAATTCGCCCCCAGTCGATTCTCTGGTAACATCGAGTAAGAAACGAATAATATTGGGTTGGGAAGAAAGTAATTTCGGTATTTCAAGGTGAAACAGAGCCCAATTTGTTTATTCAAGCAATGAATTTTTATGAATAAGATATTTTCCCTTTCGTTCGATGATCTTGACCTGATGAGTGTGACCGAATAGACCACAACCGTTTAATGGATTTTATGTTTTAAGTCCTGCAAAGTTTTTATTTTTCTACGATTGTGTTCTGATTTCATATATTTGTTAATCCTCCGACGGCCGACGGCGGAGCCCGTGTCTATTTTGACCCGGCGCATGAAAATCGTCATTTAATTACTCGATTTCGGATGAATTAATGAAATTGCGAATAAAACACACTTAACAGAACTAGAAAGAAAATGGACAAAGATTAATTAACCGACAATCTTTTGTGCAACGATTTCTGAGGACCCAATACACTGTAATCACTAGACACCGGATTTCATGTATTTATGACAGAAACGAGTATGAAATGCAATGAAAAATATAAATCTATATTTATCTCCTGTGTCTTGCAAATAATTCGCGAACTTTTGCATCGAGATCCGGAGTCTAGTAATCACGCTTATATTAACGTAGGGGAGGATTTAAAATTTCGGAACGTTCGCGTCTTATTTTATGTAAAATTATTAACTCGAAGGATAGCCACCTATAGTCGAACACATCTTGTATGGCGATGGACTCTGAAAACTTTGAGCTAAATAGTACTGTAATTTATTTAATAATTCAATATTTACCAGCAAATTCATGAAAATTCGACGGTAGTTTTTCATGTGGATACAGGATGCGATTTTTGTCCCGGGCAGAGCGATATTTAAAAACTGGGAACGGTGTGAATTCGAATTTTTTTACAGAATACTTGAGACTTAAAAACGGCAGCGGAGTGAATGAGAAGGAAACGGAATGAGAGAGGACCGAGAGAATGGAAGCGGCAGAGACGGAGAAAACGCGAGAAAGAGACACACGTAGGCACACGTACACGTATTTACATAGACGACTATATCGATGATGCAACAAAAGGCAAATTATCTAACATAAGTTAGAGATTTCTAGACGACATAACGTATTGTAAGGCATCACTTGTGCGTATAGGTCTACCGAGCATTAATCGGGGAATCGACGGGAAGAAGTTAGCCCCTCTTTGTCAGTACCGGACACATGCACGACAGAGACGGAACGCGTCACGTGGCCGGGTCGTGGAAGGGGAAAGTAGAGTGGGGACACAAATCTTGATCTGGCGACACTGTTAGCGACTAGTAAACGAGTGGTCAGGCGATGATGCAGAGGGTCTCTGAAGACCAGTGTCAGTGTCGCCAGGTCGAGAAAATCGAGGGGAATACAAGTACCCCCTCTTTGATGACCAAACCAGTCTACGGCACGGACACCGTGGTCTACGGCTTAGTGGGGGACGTTGGAGTGTGCTCATGGTGCTGAAATGGGATAGTGGAAGGGGAAAAGTAGGGGAGGAAGAGGCACCACTGGTCCAGTGTCGCCAGAATCGACCAAAAACGGTCGATTTTCCCACTCCGCCTACTCCCCTTCCACTATCCCATTCCCCACCACCATGGGCATACTCCAACATCCCCCACTAAGACCGTAGACTGTTCCTCTGGTTATCAGAGAGGGGGTAAACTGTATTCTCCTCGATTTCCCCGATCTGGCGACACTGCTGGAGACAGTTCTATCGCTAGTCACCCAAGTCTAACCTATTCGATAAGAAGCTCATTTCATATTTGTAACTATTGCATTTCTATCATGTCGTGAACTCTCGTGCCCCCGAGTGCCCCTGCGGTGCGAAATCTTTTTGGCACGCGTCCCGGATAAATCGGGTAGATCTACCGTTCTCGTTTACTTGGTGGAAAGTGGAAAGGTAGGTCCACCGAGTCCGTCCGAAACGTATCGAATGTAAAAATTGATATCGTGCCGTGGAGGAGAGACGTGAAGGGAGTGGTTGAGTAGTTGCTAGGTTCACCGGAAACTCCCACCTTCTCTCGAGAGTTGCGTAGCCAAAACGGTTTTCAATGTTCGATAAGCCTGTACGTACTCGTTCGTGATCCAATCACGAGGATCGATGTCTATCGTTCGGCACCCCCTAACGAAAACAACTCTGTACACTGTACATAGATTAAATGGGAAAAGAAAACGACAACACCGATGAGAGGTGCTCAGCTTCCCTTTTAGGAGAATTGTCCCTCGACCAATGCATACGATGCGAGAGAAGCCACGGATAGAGACGGATGAGACAAACAAATAAAAAAGGATATGTCGCGTGATAACAAGCAGAAACAGAAAAAAAAATCATTCGGAAATGATAAGAAGCGATATTACCTACGAACCCGCTATTAATGCGATTAATTCAGATAAAATTAACTAAAGTTAATAGCGAGCGAGAGCATACCCCGCCTACAGTAACTACAGGTATAGCATACACGGTAATATTATTATCAAAACAGTTCAATGTAAATTGTTATTTTTGTTGAAATAAAAATCACCTCCGTTATAACAACTGGCACCCCGCCCCTCCCCCTCTCCCCAACAAACTCTAACTCTTGATAACCAACCCGCCCCAGAAGGATATACAGAGCGTACATCAGATTTCGAGGAAACAACCAGACCATTTCTAAGACAAGTTATGGAATGCTTTTTTATTCGAATGGTTCAGGTTTATATCGTTCACCGGCTGGTTATACGTTTCAGCAAATGTTTACGCTAATGCTGGTTGGATTATATGTACTTATCGATAAAATCGCAATCACCGGTGACTGTCGAGATATGTGAGCATAAGGCTGGGCTCCAGGTCACGGTTGGCCTTCGTTGCAGTGAACGTGCACATTTTCAATTTGAATTTCAATGTTCGAAATCGATAAACCGTGGATCGTTGCTGTACAGTTGAATTGTTCGAATAGAATTTAACGATATCACTTTTGTTACTGAGAAATATGGAAACACAGGACTGAAGTAATATACATATATATGTATATGTATATAAATGATACCGAATAGTCGTACCTGCCCGAAGATACTGATACTTGTTATTATATAACGACCGGATCCCTTCCTGCTCATCGTACGATCATCCGTCAATTGTATCCTAGAGAACGTAACTCTTCCTAGTGAAGGTTATTGATAGACTCCGGATGTTTGTGCACGATAAATATGTAAGAAACATATGCGATTTGTGCACGAAAAATGTGCAAATGTGCAGGGAAAATATACAACATTAACAATACATTTTACGATTATTAATTCGAGTTACAGTAAGTGACAAGAATTTCCTTCCAGATTGGATGGTGTTAATTGACGACGCTTTTCCGTAAAAATTAATTTATATGCGGAAGATGATCGCTCCACGTACTGTCCAGTGAAAGAGTGTAAACTAGCGGGACAGCGGGACGGGAACGGAGTTAGAGGGACGCAAAGAACACCTGAGTGGTCAGACTAGAACGTAGACGCCTGTTCTCACACGCATTCTTGGCTCTGACGCGCTATTGGCGGAGACGGACACACACACTAATCGGACGCGTGACGCGGGGAGCGAGAGTCAGATGGATACAAACAAACGAGACAGAGCGAGCGACGCGGTCAATGGCAATTTTGCGCGAGTTCATCTCGTTATGCAACAAGTTATTGCATATGTTTTTAAATATAAACATATGCATTATGCAAAAAGTGCAAAATAAAAAATATATTTTCAGAATTCCGTGTTTTCTATAAAAATTTGCGTAAACATCCGGAGTCTAGTTATTACTAATTATTTCATTCGGTCGGAATCATTACAGTGTGCATTTTCACGTCCTTCTTTTATTTGACATTTATTACAAAACTTACAAACGAGAGGTAATTACATATATATATATATATATTAAGTATATATGAACAGTACGACGCGAAAAATTGTATAATAAATATGATTAACGAATAGGAGATGAGGTTCCTTAACAAATCCCTTTGTTCGCTAACATCGAAGTCCTGTTGTTATTGCGGTTCTTGTGATACGCATTTCACCCTGTCTTTCGAGATCGTCATTACATTTAACTCGTACTCATACTTTCACGGAGTAATACTTTCTTTTCTGAGGCTATACATAGTTGTTATTTAAGTCTTTCAAAATAAATAAACGTTCCCAATCTGGCAGATCATTCCAATAAATTTGCAGAACAACTTTCTCATTATTCGCCGTTCATTCTCGTCTAACGATTTTTTTAAATTATATGTGCACGTTAGGAAAAACGTAACGTCCGCCAGGAGAAAAAACATGAAAAGTAGAAGACTTCTAGACGCTCGGTTAATTTGCCCCGAAATTGTATGTAACAGAAACTTTCAACGTTTTGTTACGATTTATAGTTTACTTATTTAATTATAAATTTGTTATCTTCAGATGAATAAAGAAATTATATTAACTGCCGCGATTAACATTGTATTGCTTGAAACGATATTCCCATTTACGCGCGACAAAGTCTAAACGTATAGATACATACTTTAAGAACACTTGGAACATTTGTTTCATAGATCGATCTTAATAACTAAGTAGCAAAATTAGTACCATTATGCGTAACAGAATTAAATAATCATTGGAAATACTAAAAATCTACTGCTGGTAAAATGATAATTTATAATAATCTTAAGACTACTGATCCAAAAAATATACCCTGTGATTCACGGGTATACTTCAGAATGAAAATACTTTTTTGGTATATTGTAAGAGTTTCTCAAAATTTTCATTTGTTCAGTGATAATACGTGTTGTACGATGTTTAGTTAATTCTATAAATTAACACCTAGGTATTAGATCTACACGTAACACCTAGAAGTTACGTTTTCTTTGCTTAAACTTTCCATTTTGACAGCACCATGGTTTCTGTGCACCTTACGCATATGCTCAAAGTATCTCCATTACGCATCAGTAAGTTGCAAATCAGGTACATGATATAGTGAATCATAAATACATGAAGTAATTAATTGCAGTAACTTATCATATCCAAATCGACGAGATTACCGTGTTAACAGTTTCCCTGTGCCAACAAATATTTTGCGTACAACTTCAACACTAAATATTTTGTTGTTGCCCGAACATTGGGAGTAATTAAACATTAAAGTAATTAATGTTGAAACCGTTGTGATACACCTCTGAAAATTAAATAACGATAGCGCTTTTATTTTTAGATTATTTTTAGTCATAAGGAAAAGCTTCATCTCTTTAGAATGTGAGTATATTTAGCTCCATGTAGTTCGATCATTATAATTTAGCTGCCCAAGTTTGACTTCAGTCTAGAAAGTTTGATTACTTTCGTTAAATTTGAGTCGTTATTCGTTAATTTATAACTCGAAAGTAATTCCTCTCCGTCATATTTATGCATTAATGTTGTCAACACGTTGAAATTTCTATCATATTTAACATCTACTTTGTGTGTTACATACAGGCACCTCGTATCACAGTATGTAATATAACAGTAGTCCTTATACACCTATGAAGCAGGTGTAACTATACTCGTTGTGTAGAATACGTTATTTAAAAATTGCAGGTTGGAAAGAAAGTTCGTATGCGTTTTCAAATTAAGAATCGAAGATAAAATTAAGGTATTTATTCATATGTTTATTCAATAACGCGAGAGGTTACCTCGAAAATGGCAAAAGGTAATAGAACAGAATGGAGAATATGTTATCGAATAAATCTATGAATTTTAGCTTTCAATTGTAATTGACAAACGCTACGAACTTTCGTTCCAACCCAATATAATTGACATATCTGGTCTCTTCAAACATTTCAACGGAGAATTTGTGCTGGAGTTTGTTTGCTCAACGGGAAGACATATGTGACCCCCGGCAAAAAAAGAAGGCAATGTCAGAAGGTGGACATATGAAAGTATGACGTTATAACTAATCATAGTAAGAACTGTATAAAATATTCCATAAAATGGCAGCAGTCATTAGAACAGTGTAGGTAATAATACTGACCCACCATACAACTTTCTCCCATGTTCGCACTTCTAGATTACGCAGAACATTTATGCCTACAAGTAACCCCGCAATGGCACCAGCGAAATGAGCAACGTAACCCACTTGATCGTTCGTGTCTAATACGTAGCGATTATATATTGCTTGGCCAACATCAAACGAAGTCACAACGAGGAATACTAACAGTTGCAATACAGCAAATTCCATTTGTGACCAGTTCATTAAAATAGTTGCCACGTGGGCAGTGATTAACGCATACACACCACCCGATGCACCTGCTAAATACACCCGAGGGTCGGATACAGATGTACCAAGAGATCCTGCTACGACGCCTGCTATGTAAATGGTCAATACCCTCCACCATTTATGCACCATTTCTAGTGGAATACCCAACATTACCTGTACAAGTAGATTTACCACCAGATGAAATACTCTATTCAAAATAAGTATAAAAATTAGTTTCTAACATAAAGCTAGTTGCAATTTTATAAAATTGTCGTCAAATTTGAAATGCACATACCCTATATGTACGAACATGTACGTTAGATACCTCCAGGCTTGGAACCTTTTATGTGGATTATAAATAAACAAAGTAGCTGCAGGTCCTTCTACAGATAAAGACTTATGTGCGATCACATCGTACAAAAATAAAGTAATTTCCAATACAGATATAATTATCATTGCCAAAGCAGGAGGTTTGCAAGTATATTCTTCTTCGTACTGTCCATCTGGATAATCACTTTGAGTTGGTCTTTGTGGTACCATAGACTGTACGTATCGTTGTACAAGATGACCGAAAACACCTTGCATATCCTTCCTGTGAATCTATACAATACAGCATTAGAGGCGATAATATTATAAAAAAATTTCAAGTCTCTAGCTCATCGGGAAGTTAGTTTAAAATCAATTGCAAAATTTGTACCGAACAGACAAACAGACAGACAGACAGACAAGAAAGCGAGCTAATAGAAACATGGTAATAATTATTAGGTTGGAAAGAAAGTGCTTGCGGTTTTTAACTATTACATTCAAATGCACATATCTCAGCTCAAACAAAACTTTATTAATCAAGAATAAAGATCATTGCAATCAATGCACTTTTGCCAACGAGAAACAAGTTTTGTTATTCCAGTTGAATAAAATTCTGGAGTTCTGGAGGCGACAAACTCGTTGAATACCGTTTCCACGTCTCTCTGGGATTTGAAGCATTTCTCACGCAAGAAGTTGTCGAGTTTGTTTCTTTCTTTCCAACCTAATATATAATTAAAAATACATACCATAGCTATGAATTCTGGGTACTCTAGGTATCCAGAATCATCTAAGTCTGCATTCTGCATAATTATACGAACAACCCTGGTTGGGATGTCATTGGAATATGTAGACCTATGAATCATAGCTTTCAATTCCTGATAAGAGATTTTTCCATCGCCGTCGAGGTCATATTTCTCAAATATAGATTTCCAATGCTGAAAGTATCGAAACAGTAGATTCATAGATATATCATAAACATTATAGAGGAATTAATACAAATTATAAATGTAAATATCGTTCCTCACAGAATTGTTATATTGCAAGGGAATTGTTACTCCAGATTCTCCTCCTTGATTACTCGTCATTCTGATCAGCTTGAAACCCCTATATAAAAATATAATAACATTCACATTCACTCCACAAAGTTATACATGCTTAAAATTCAGCAGAGAGAACCATTGTATATCATATGTATAACATTTTCATAATATCAAACCATTAAAAAAAGAAAATGAAACTAAAAATATTTCACTACGTTTATTGAAATTAACAATAATTTACACGATTATTTGATGAATTACACATCGAACACGTTCGCGATGTGTATGAAACACGATGTGAATGAGACACGTTGTATACACACTGATACACACGGCATATGAAAACGTTTCTCTGACTGACTCGTCGAACGAGTCACCAATAGATCGATTTCTAATGTGCTGTTAATCATAGAATGATATCGATCCATTTTATCTTATCAAAAAGATATATTATCAGTACGACAAATGCAAAATTATAGCACTGCATTGTACCGGTGAATACAAATTCTGATTCAGATTTCAAGAATGTGTGTCATGTGTGTGCGTATATATCTCACTGTTTGTGTTCTTAGCCTTAATACCTGCGGACGCGTTGAGCAAATCCTAACCAGTGCGTTGACTAAAATTATTCTCGAACAGAATTCTTCATTTCTTCACAATTATTACATCACAATAAAATGTACGTGCTATCCGGATAACGGGATATGTTTATAAAGGCTGCACACGCCAGTTGGTCGTCAACGTCGCAACCGCAACAGGTGAACTCGACCAAGCGTCGTGCGAATAGAAAGTACCGCAATGTTGAGAATCGATGGTAGATCGTTGGAATCGTTCCTTTACCGATTCTCGATATTATATATTTTTCTCGCAAGATAGAATATTTTTTTCCAAGTACCAATAAATAATCTATTCCTAACAAATTGGTAACGATTTCATATTTTCAAAAAATAGGAAATTATTTTAAAACATTTTGCAACAATTCCGTTTCATATCTATCAACAGCATAGACAACTATGTAAACCGATTTTGTAACAAAAACAATAGACTATTGTCTTTTTTCCAAGTGATTAGAGTCACATCTCCAGGAATAATGCAATTACACAATGTCACGGTTTGTCGTCGTACAATTGTTAGTCAGACATAATTAATCGTAAGTGCTTATAATTTCATCTCTTTGTATGTGCGTTTCTGGTTGTGTTTAATCATCATTGCATCATTAATATTACGTCTGGCAAAAGAATAGCGTACGTATTTACATACACTGCTGCGCAAAAGAAAGAAGCACCCGGGCATATTTAATAGAAAATCGTAAAAAATCAAATAAGAACACAGTATGAGTTTGGAAAAGGATTCCACTGTTTAATTGAATAGTTCTGAGAATATATGTGTTATTGTGGGTTATCTAATACTTCAATAATCATTGTACAATACAATTTCTACATAAAGATATTGTTTGTCATTATATCTTATAATTATATTGGGTGCTTCTTTCTTTTGCACGGTAGTGTATATTGTATACATATATACGCTATTCGGATAGTCACTCGGACGTGAAAGGTTCCTATAAAGCTTGTTTTTACTGCATACAAGAGTTCCGTCTTGAAAAGCTGACTCAACAGGATCTCCCGACTACGTTTCATTTCTAATTTAAAAGCAACGCCGAATAACCGGCTTCCATACACGCAGGTGGACATAAACGAGCACGAGACAAAGGTGTTCACTGCCAGGGCCGTCCTAAGATATTCGGCGCCTGTGGGCTACTAAAAATAATGCGCCCCTCTTCATAAGAGAATACACGGGATGGCTAGCGGGAGCAGGGTGACCGGCAAAGTTATACAAAAGTGTCAAAACTAGAAAAAGTCAATTTATCACCATTACACTAAACAAAAATATCAAATTCATGCAAAATTACAAAAAAAATCCATATAAACAAAAACAAACTTTATAGTAAACAAAAAACAAAAATAACTTATATATTTATATTTAACTTCTTAAATAAGTCACTCTCTATGGATCAAATACTCAAATCATTTAATTTGCTCTGTCCCAAAGAAGACCGTAAATAATTTTTTATCCTTTTCAGTGCAATTTGTAATGGAAATGCTTAAAAAAATGCGCAGTGCTGTGGCCACGTTAGGAAATATAGATTCAATTTTCGAGTCAATTGTCCTTGAACTAAGTTCCGCGGTAGATTTCTTTATTTTCCAATAAATATACGTGTTTAAAATGAAGGCATTCTTCAATAAAATTATTTTCTAAATCGTCCATATATACGTTTCGCACAACTTTGCAGCATTCTTTCTAATTGTCTTCATTTAAATTTTTTAAATTGACCAGAAACCAAATTTTCAGTAAATGTCATCATAGGCACACTTTCTGTTTTGTACTTCTGCTAGAAGTTTATCTAATTACTAAACTAATAACAAAAAAATATAACACCAATAAAAATTGCCGCCCGCAAAAGCTTGCGCCCCGGGTCTTATCCAGTCTTATCCCATTTAGCCCTGTGGTTAGGGTGGCCCTGTTCACTATGCTCGATGATAGCAACCGTTTCGGCCTATATGCTGGTCTGTTACAAACGGCAGGAATTATACTACTGAACGGTTCCATTCAGCACCGATCAGACAAACATTCAATAATGTATTTCAATGTAGATGTTTATACTAACCGATCAGCACGGATACGTATCGGAAATTAAACGAAAGAAATATTATTCTATTGACCGGTACCGTTCTGTCTGATACTATAAATCGGCCTTTACTAGTGCAGGTACTTACTACTTACGTACACTGCGCGGTGGTGCGGCTCTGGTTACTAAGCAACAAGAGAATCGACAAACAATACATTATCGGGGGACTGCCGACGGTTATTTTGAAACGGTGCACTAATCGAGTCAGTGTACGAATCTGCTTTGTCTCGTACAGATCATTCTCGGTAATTAGAATTTCCCATCGACGTCGAATCAAATGTCTACCAAAATAGTACGTAAGAAAAAGATCTCCTCCAACTACCGGGTGAACGAGTCTATAAATAACTTCAAGATAAGGTAACGAATACATATATTGTCGGATAATTGAAATAGAAGAATTATACTGTATTAACGAGATAAGTAGGAATCATTGTTACCGTCATCCCGAACGTACAGTTAATCAGAAGCAACGTGCCATGCACTGTTAGTTTTTTTCCGGCGAAAATTGTACGGCAAACGTGTCGATCGGAATTAGATCTTGGCCATCTGGCAGAGATTGTTTCTACCTCCTAAATTGTATTTATCTTCGACTTGTTTATTGTTCCAGAGTCAAAATCGTACAGCAAAGACCTTTGCTTGCAGAACTTCTCGAGGATGGAGAAGATACCAGAGACTCGAATTTTGTTGAAGAAGAGGATTGTATTTTCGGTTGGCAAGAAAAAGTGTTCAGCCCGTTCGAGGCTGATTTTTACAAGGACGAGAAGAATTGCACGACCGAGCTTCATAAGTCCTATTGCCAGCGAATCAACGAGGAAAATGTTGAAGGCTCTCGGCTGTACACTTACACGCAAGGGGACTCGTATTATTCGGAGAGCGAGTCGCTGACGAGACCGTGCAAGACGAAATTGGCCTGCAGAAATGAAACGGCGTTGCCATCTTTGCAAAATCGTAAACCGTTTCCCGAAAGGTATAACAAATCGGTAGTCGACGACAAACCTGACGATACGAGGATACGCGCGAACCATTACGTCTATGTGGAAAGATCTACGATGTATGTCATGGTTGATCTATCTCGGAGAGATAAAGGTATACCGAGTCCGGACAAGGATTCCGAAACGGTGCTATGTGTCATTACTTCTGATCGATTGCACAAAATTTTCACCGTGTGTCCTGACTTCGCGGATGACTGTCCTTACGTTGTCACGAATTCCAGCGGTGTCGAATTTAATTATTGGATCGAACATGTTTCCGAGAAACCGACACCGGAAGAGTTGCAAGAAGAACGGGACGAATTGCAACGTGTAAGATTAACGAAATATTTATTTGCACTGTTGCTCATACCTTGATCGTACGTGGTTCGTTTACTTTACGGCTTGGCGCTTTACATAGTGCAAACGCGATTTTCACCGTAAAATGTAAATATGTATATATGTATATAAATGAATTTGCAGAAATGTATTATATTTGAAAGATTCAAATAGTTCTCGCGCAATTAATCGAAAGTCGATGCAATGAATATTTTACGTACCCGACGTAGGAGATTTCGGAGATTTGTCGCATGACTCTCTGTGGACTAAACATGTTTCTTGAATTACATTAACATTTATCACTGGCACCGATAATCCTTTCTCATCATTCGAAATCCTGTTGCACGCTAAATCGACGTTAGCTTCAGCTTGTATTCCGTGGAAGTATATCCGAGGAACATGTACATTACCACGTTTAATTGAAAAAATTCGTTCATTTTGTTATATTCGAAAGGTATAATAACTGATTAATAGATTTTATAAGAGTGTTGAATACGCGGAAGATGTAACCTAACCGTCACACTGCGGTCCCACAGTCGCACAGCCACAGCCAACTGAATTCTGTGGCGGTGAATTGAATAGTTGCTTGAACACTCTCTATGTGTTTGTATTGACGGATTTATATATGTGCATCCGTGTGTCAAACACATATATACATGCTGTTTATACGTGCCCCTTAGAGCACACTACATCTGTGCATCGAAGAAAATGTGTAACCTACTTCACGCACGAACGCTTGCACTGTATAATTTAAAAAACTTGAAATTAAATCACGCGTATAATATAGGGATCTATTATATTGGCATTTTATTAAAAACCAATAAATCATTCACTGATATTAAATGATGACATCTGTTAAATCTTGTTTTTCTTACAGGAAATCAAGGAGAGATTAATGTACAAAGAAGCAGAAATATCTTACAGTTTCCAACTAACTGCGCCACACCTACAAAAACTGTTTATAAAACTTGATATTCTGTCTGCTCATGAGTTTATTTTTGATGGTCTGTGCGTTTCTTATTATATCCAGTTACCAGAACATTGGAGTACTGATCAAAATGATAGATTATTTGGGAGGACTCAAAGGTGTAACTTGAAAAACAAATCAGCATATTTTGGATATGCTACTGAAATGTCATTAGATTATGAGTCAGACAATGCATTAAATGTCAAAAAGACTTTACCGTCTTGGCCTAGATTATTACTGTTGGTTGCATCCCTTGATATGTGGTCTAGGTATATTTATTTAATTGGTAGTATTGAATTTGTAGTTTATATAATTATAATTATTAAGTGTAAGTATTATATCGTTTCAGATATCGTACCGAAGGATACGCAGTTGTACCTTTGCCAACACATCCAGGTATATACGAGTTTAGTATTCCAACATGGAGACCAACAGGAAGTATTATTAATTCTCTTCGGAGATATTTCACAGGAGGTACTTACGAATTGGACGATATAACTTACTGCAATATATCTGCAGGCCATGAAAATAAAATATTAAACAAGTCACAAATAAAAGTGGCAACAAACGGACATGTAAAGCTAAAAATGAACATTATTTACCAAATCCATACTTCTATTAAAATTGACGATCAGCTCGATTATTTTCAAAATTTAAGTACAGATAAACTTATGACAAATATAGAAAATATTTTTGAACAGTTCAAGGCAGCTAGGGAACGCATGATGCGAGTTAGACATCTTAATATTTAATTGATTAAGTTAAAACGAAGCGATCTGTTATACCATTAGAGGAACAACAATATTTCAAACTTTATAATATTGTAACATTTATTCCTGCAGTTATAAATCTTTTATACAACATTATAACTAAAGTAATGAGTTTTGATTTTTATATGGCGAATGATATTAAAAAGATTCTATTATTATTATTTCAATTTTGTTTTATTACCTTTTGTGTTCTAAAAACTACTGTATTACTTAACGATACCAAATTGATAAAATTTACAGGCTGTTCGATTTCATGTAGTACATATTTCAGAGAGTGATTCTACAAGCTAAAATGAGACAAAACTCAAGAGTGATAAAGTTTCTTTGAATCGCTAATAGTGACGTACGTAAGTTACTTTATAATACATAAGTAGGAAATAAAATCATGACTCAGTGTAGTCAATTAATGTGTGTCTTAGTTGAACTTGTATAAACATCGTGTAAAATATTTACTACACTTAATAGAACATCTTGTATATGATACATAAGTTGTAATAGATTACATTTATACAGTAGACAATGAATTATCTACAATTTCAGATGGTTCACTGTCGTTTATAATCCATATAGAATTAAATAGCATGAAAATGAAAAGATTTAGAGGACAATCTAATACATTTTCTAGTGTATGTAACTAAAGGACTAGAGTAAAAGTGCAAACATGATCTCAAGAGGCATATAAACGTTACTGCCTTTTCTTTGCAGCTTTTACTGCTTTTGGCTTTTGCTTCTCTTCTCCGGACAAGAAAGACGTTATGAGTTCAGACATTTCTGGTATTTTGTATTTAGTTAGATTATTTAAATGTTCCATTTCCTGAAAAAATGGAACCAATAAATAAATGATCGTGTAATAAAAATCTTAAATATTTATGATACTTGAATTATGTAACAATGTAACACCTACCTTTCGAGCATCTGGATCATTCATAATTTTTGGTCCAATCATGAGTAATAGCAGTGGTAAGATCATCATCAAGACCTACAAGTAACAGTGAAATTAATAATAATTTCTTTCTTGGTTAACATCTATGTAATAAGGATTTCATTGCACAAGCGTACCATTGAGTTAAACAAAAAGTCTGTTACTTTCCACTGTTCCCTAACTTGGAAATAACGGAATGGTGTAAGTGGTCTCATTTTTAGTGGATAAGGAATTTGTATAACTTGAGAAGTTTGTATTAAATTAACTTTCCTCGCTCTAAATCTTCCTTTTGAATTAATTTCTACTCTAACTGGTTCATAAACACAGTTGGGATTTACAATCTCGATAACATAAGATCCGGATGGCACATTTGAAATAATAAATGTTCCATCTTCCCTGAAAGAATAAACATATTGTCATTCATAGAAATACAATCAATTTATAAATTAAGTATGATATAAAACTGAAATATTTTACTTATTCAAATCATAACCTGGACAGAATTCAAAAAGAAATCTAGTTTGTACAATTTATGTTTGACAACATTCCTAATAAGTCATCATATTCACTATTTAATAATTAAAAGTGTAAACTATTAATTTACCTCAAAAAACCATAATGTTCTCCACCGTTAACCATGACGTGCGTCATTAGCTGCCAACCGTTCGCGGCTTTGTTTTCCCATGGAAAAACTTTCCCCTCGACGACGTATAAATCCGTTGACACTTCTTCGTCATTTTCAGCAGATACATACTTGTCTGAAACACTAACAATAATGAAAACGAGGAAAATAGCAACTTTGTAAACGATCATATTGCATATAATGTTTGTACGTGTCAGCACAGAGAATTCTACTCTGTGAAGTTGCTGCGAGCTTGTGGACAGTGGATCAGAGTGACCAACGGTAACATTGTAAAATTTCTGGTCAAAGACAGGGATATTGGCGCTGCCGCGCCATTCCCCTAGGCTCGCGTTGGCAGAGAGTAAATGAACAGAGAGTGGCTGTATGTATAAAAATATTCTCTTTCTAGTGGCACTGTACAATGGTGCCTTCTATATCGGCAGCTCTGTCAATAAGTTGGGCTAGCAGTTTCAACGTTTCGCTGCTACGTGGATTAGCGCTGTACTGGCCCCTGTCACTGCCTGTCACCCGCCACAAAATGCACGCATGCTATGATGGTCCACAGTCGTAACGGGGAATCACTCGGTTTTAGTCGCAACAAACGGACTTTTAGTTGTGTAATGTGTTGTATTTTACTTAGCGATCACGAAAGAATAGAAATTTATACGGCAAATTTTTATCGCACCATATGTACACATTTAAAATTGTAATATGTATATGATAATAAATAAAGAATATATTTTTAGAAGTCAATGTGTTCTTATTTCCCACCCAGTAGAAGTTCTAATAGAAATCTTGAAAATTGAATTCTGTATTAGGAGCATACGATATTGGAGGAGGTGGCACAATTTTCGTGCCACGAAATCATGTTCTCCTGATACAAAACTCAATTATCGAGGTTTTCGAAAATTTTCCAAGAATTCCGAGCGTCTGGCTTGTCGTTGAGTGCACTACTGAATTTCGTGCCACCTCCTGCAATATCATGTTCTCCTAATACACAACTCAATTTTCGAGATTCCCTAAAATTTTCGAGCGTCTGACTTGTAGTTGACTTCTACTACTGAAAATCGTGCCACCTCCTTCGCTACTATGTACTCCTAATACAAAACTCAATTTTCCAAGAATTCCGAGCGTCTGGCTTGTCGTTGAGTTGCACTACTGAAATTCGTGCCACCTCCTGAAATATCATGTTCTCCTAATACACAACTCAATTTTCGAGATTCTCTAAAATTTTCGACAATTTTCGACCGTCTGACTTGTCGTTGACTTCTACTACTGAAAATCGTGCCACCTCCTGCGATATCATGTTCTCCCAGAGAAGTCTCTGCTGCGAATCCCCGCGAGATAATTAAATATCAAAGCTCTTTTTTATTCTTCTGACACAATTAATTATATTATACATTGGATAGCTCGCATAAATAGTTGGTACGTTCTGAGACACGCAATTTGTTAAAAAGATGACTCGGCAGGAGCCAATGTGAAAGCGATCGTTCGAGTTTGATTGTTCGCGGTACGCGCAATTCTCTGAAAAAATGTTCGATGTCAACAATGATTGGACATATTGGCAGGTAAATTACCAGCAAATTAGATTGCCGAGTTTTGTTGAGGCTTCCGTAAGCGAATCGAGAAACCTGCCAAGAGTCAGCTACTCTCAGAACTTTATCGACCTCCGGCAAGGTGAGTGCTACTGTGCCACTCGAATATTCGAAGAAATTCAGCAGACAGCCTGTGACACGTGTGCGAGTTTCCGTTTTCGAGCTTCACACATTTCGAAACTCTACGGGTAAGTACCAACCCTCGATACATTCCTTACGAAATCTTATGGTAACCGAAAACCATTTGAACAACTAACGGGGTACTCCCGTATTGGACTTCTCCATTGATCGATGATCAAATTAATCACAAAAGATGACGAAACATGCAGGAATACGGTTCAATTTTTTAATATTATTGTTTCTATATTTTTATTTTATTATTATCAATATTTTATATTATTTCACCACACGAAAATATTATATATCTGCACACCCAACTCATATAAGTATGCAACGTGTAAAATGCACGTAATAACATATTGGAGAAATTGTGTCTCCGAGCGTTTTCGAGCTTGGCTTACTGCTCAATTCGTGAAAATTAATTATTTTGTATGACAGTTCACTGATCCTTTTGTAATCCGTTCGCGATCTATTCGTGTCAAAATTAAATCACATATATTCGAGTTGGTATGTAGTCAAAACAAGAATTTTTAGGTATTAACGTTCAAGGATTTCACTGGTGTAATTTATTATTATAAAAAGTTGACAGAAGTCCTATTATTTCAGAAGACGACAAAGTCACTGAAAATCGATAGGATAAAGAAATACGGAATAATTACAAAATTTTATTATTATAATTGTAATTATAACGATTAAAAACATAAATTTTATTGACCATAGTTTGTGCTTTTACTTCGTCTCGCTAGAGGTGGCCATCATACTAAAGCGATTTCATCCTATCCTTGGATTACGTAATTATCTGTCTAGATTTAAAAATTAAATTTTATTCTTACATATTGTAACTTCTTTTGCATCATCTAATAATAAATATGTTGAACATTTTGCTACTATAAACTAGTTATTCTGCTTCAACTATAATGGAATTCGTATTGATGAAATATAACTTTAGTTTAATTGTAGTTTTCTGCGAATCGACGTATAAATAATATATTTATTGTATCCAATGGAAAGTTTCGAAAGCTTTCTAACGTGTAAAGATGAGCACACTTAAACTCACAGAAAGTAGTAATGCTGGATGACGTATTATTTCAAGTTGTAAATTGTTTGTTCTACTTTGAATCGTACGTATTACTTCGAATATAAAATATTTGATTCGCAAAACACTTTCTTAAAGTAGTATATGTTATCTGTAGTATATTTGAAATATTAGGTTGAAAAGAAAGTTCTTACGGTTTTGCATTTGAATTTAATAGTTAAAAACCGCAGGAACTTTCTTTTCAACCTAATATAATAAGGTTTCGTTTTAAAATATTTTTGTTTAGTTTCGCTGGGTTTCCTGCGAAATTCCTTTTTCGTAATTGGGTCGTTTGAATGACTGACAAAAGCTGTTGATTAAATTGAAGCAATTTTTTGATAAATCTTATCAACTTATGAATTGGAATAATATATTTCTTTCTACAATTCAATGTAGTGCTTTGTGCTTTACAAGCCATCTTTCTGATGGTGGGATTTCCTAAACACGTCTGAACGCAGCGTTTTGCGGTCTATACTCCATTCGTCGTAACTTCCTGCTGTGTGTCCGGACCCGCGAGTTTGCGTTCGCGACGAATGAAGTATAAGAGGCTCCAGGAGACCGCTTAGGAGATTCTACCTTAATAAATCTTATAGCCTAGATTGTTTAAACAATTGTTATACAGGGTGGGTCACCACTTCGATTTTCACGACTATTATTATTCGTAGTGGAAAAACGTTAATGGTCTTTTTTATATTGTCTTTTTATATTTATAAACGAAATTGGATTAATACAAAATCTATTTTAAGTGATATTTAAGTTCTCTTAATTGAAATTAAATGATTTTTACAATTAACTAATTATGAAAATGGTATAAGTCCATTTACAGCCCATAAATATATACATATTATTTTAGTTAAATTCGCCTGAGAGAAATTTATATAATCAAATTACCTATTGATAAATTAGTAGAAACATTCCCAGATTTTACATAATTAATCTATAATTTTTGAATTGACTAATATGCTGACCTTTAATTTTCTCGAAACGGACTTGCACCACTTTCAAAATAAACGGTCCATATATTGACCACCCGCATAATTATGGTTCAATCGGGAAGGGGTTAATTTTTCTAGAAAAATCAGTCGAAAGTGTGGAACCAGTTCTTAAGAAAAACTGGTTTGAAAAGTCAAAAGCATGGGTGCTGTAGAACGGGTATAGTCTGATCATGACTTACCGTATCTACTGGCGTGTCTTTGCCACAACTTTGAACTCGATTTTCTCAGTATTGAAGCTTCATATCAACAAATTTTAAAGTACACCTTTGACCGTTCTCTTAAAAAATGATAGTAACATTTTTTCATTATCAAACTGACTCTGTTTATTATTATATTTTGCGACATATTTCACGTGCAAAGAAACAACTTCTGAAGGCTTCATCAATAGCACGCTATACAAACTCCATTTGACTGAGGAATATGAAAGTACAATATAATCAAATTAAGTTTTTGATAATATCAATAACTTCACCATAATTTGTTGAGGGAACGATCGAGTTTTCACCGATGGGGTTTCTTCTGCACTCTTTATCCTCGCGATGTATAGAATACGATGCAGTCGAGAAAGATTGTTGACCTTCTGACCTCAAAATTCAAGATCAAAGTTAGTTTTGCAGCTTTCGTAAGCGTTAATGACGAGACTGTTAATGTTATGATTAGACTATGGATTTTATGCATTCATGGCAAAAATTAGTGTAGTTACAAACAATAAAAACATTAGAACAGTTAATTTTCAATCTATTAAGCATATTGAGAATGAAATTAGATTTTCATTTCACTCCAGTTTGTTGCAATTTAGCTGGAAAATTTATATTTTCCATAAAAGATCCCCAGTCTAATAATGAACAAGCGCACGATTGTTATCGAGCTTGTAATTTTTCACTGGATTTCGCGACGAAAACAGAAACAACAACAAAAAGCACGAACAAGGAAAGACGGGACTAACAGAATCAAATTTCCTGTTGCCTGTCGGTGACGTAGTTCTGTGTTCCATTAGCAGGAGTCCCCATACAGAGACAGTTCTATTGATTTTTCGTAGAGGCGCAAGCGCTATTCGGCTCTTATCTGGCGAAAGAGAGGCGCGGCTATAACCATGGATCCCAGTGTGCTCGCCAACATGGACAAGGACGCGTTGAAGAAGCAGATCGAGAACATGAAGTACCAGGCCAGCATGGAACGATGGCCCTTGTCAAGAAGTATTGCCGCGTAAGTTCATCGGATCGTCCGTTTTCTCACGTTTGCTCTGCTTGGAATTGTCCTATTTATTTGTTTTTTGTTTATTTTATTTCCTTTTTGTTTATAGTACCCGTACCTGTAACACCCTCTCGTCCAAGCCTCTTAGAGACGCACGGAACATGGTACCTTTTACGTGATCACTATGAAAAATCTCGTGAAGAATCTCGCCAGTTTTGCTACTCCTTTGCGCGCATTCATTAATGGATTTACAATTTACAGCATTGTTTTTTATCTGGAATCGTGAGCCTTAAAGATATTGTCTTCTAACTGTGCATCGTATCGCTAAAATGTCGCGGCTTCCTGTTTGATTAGAATATCCATTCTTTGCTGTTATATTTTTATCGTTCTGAAAATAATTGAAGGTATTTAATACTCCAACAACTTCGGTACACTATTTATGGACCACGTTGTTAGCAACAGTGTTGTTATATTTAGAAAATTGTATGTGCCATTGCTACTGTTCTTTGTAGTCGATAGTTTGTTCAGTGTAGGTTAAAGTTCGAGTATTTGCATAAAGCTTATATTTTTTAGAATCAGTCGAATGCTTAATTTCTTTGTGAATAAATATTTCATCATACGAAGATTAAATGCTGGGAGTAATTTAAGATCGTTATGTTAAGTATATCATCGTGTTATCAGCCTTATGGAATGAAATCGAAGAATGTAGATCAGCGTTATTAACTAACTATTTAATAATAAATAACAGCGGTTCTCAGGTCATCCTTTCGTCCTTTAAAACATGCCACATTTTATAGTGCTAAATAATTACTAAAATAACTTTATAACAAATTTTACAGTATTAATAATTGATAGATATTTAATAACAAAGAACACACACACACGTCAATGTGATTTATATTCTAATTTTCATGGGTACACATATTCTGATTAATGGTCAATGGTGATAATCGAAAACACATTTCGGAAAGATAGGTAAAATATGAAAATAATAATTACTAATTTAACACTATATTTTATAGCAACGACCACTTGATAGTGGTCTGGATAATTCCAGTGGACTTTTAAAAATTTTTTCGAAGGATTACACTTTCTCAGACGTGAGGTTGTACATGTTCAAAATTGTACGGTGTATTCCTTTGTTGTTAGGCGAAATATCTGGCGAAATTGTCTGTATCTTCTGGGATTAAATAAAGATAAAATTTATAATAAAAAAACTTGTGACTCACATTCTAGTATACTTATACTACGTTATATCTTGTTTAATTTAGCCGTTTTATGAACTCAATGATTGTCCTAGCGCAGTTAATATCTTTGTAAAAATTGTTCGTTTTATCTTATCACTTTGTTTCATCAAGCAACATCGAGCAACAATATTTACTCGTTTCCTCGTTGACCGAACCAATACGAAAACGTTAATTGTACACATCTCTAAAAGTGTAATGTGTTGTACTTGAGAATTAGCCTCGATAAACATTATGTCAGTTCGCAAGTTAATAGTACGCATTGACAAGTCTACCGTGCAGCGGGCTCCCTTTAAAATCCGCCATATTTTCGACGAGATTTCCTTTCACGAATCGCATTTCCGGTGTCCATGTTGGGAGCGAGTGCAATGTACTGTTACAATCCAGTGACGTTTTCGACTTCAGTTCACGTCATTTTTTCTTCCAAGTGAATGTTTCATAAATATTTATGCACAACACGTATATTTTTCAACCGAATTTGCATCCTGTACAGGATAGTTTGTGCTTATGTATAGACGGATTAGTTCTGTTTACATAACCTTACAGGAATTAGATATTACATGGCATTAAGTATACCGTTTACGTGATTCGAGTGTCTCGGTTAGGGGATTACATGTGTCTGAGAATGATAACAGCAGTATAATATTTGAGAACATTTTTGTACATCTATAGTGGATGATGAAATAATTATGAAACCATATACTGGAAATAATCATTTGAAATAATATTTCATGTGTCTAAATTTACATTAACTATTTGAAACTCCGTTTATCTGTTTATCTGTTACAAATAACAAATTTTAGAAAACAACATCAGATTTTTAATTGTTTAATGTTGGTTTACTAAAATTACCCAAAAGTGGTGCTGCATCTTTATTGCATATGCTGTATTCAGAATATAACAATATTATAATAAAAGAAGTATTACATCTGCATATTTTTACAAGTGCATATTTTTATAGAAAACAGATGGAGCAATAGGATCTAGGCAGAAATATGTTTTATCATTAGAGAATTCTGAAAATATATTTTCTATTTTGCACAATAAGATATTTTCCATTCTGTTCGATTACTTTTTGTCATTTTCGCGGTAACTTCCGAAGTTATTGAATAAACATATGAATAAATACCTTAATTTCATCTTCGATTCTTAAACGCTACGAACTTTCTTTCCAACTATTAAAAGTTGGAATAATTTTATTTATTATTTCCAACCCAATATAAATGAAACAATAAAATATATATTTTGTATATTGGAATATAAAAAAAGCAATACAGCAATACTTAAACGCTACGAACTTTCTTTCCAACTATTAAAAGTTGGAATAATTTTATTTATTATTTCCAACCCAATATAAATGAAACAATAAAATATATATTTTTATATTGAAATATAAAAAAATAAAAAAAGCAATACTTAAACGCTACGAACTTTCTTTCCAACTATTAAAAGTTGGAATAATTTTATTTATTATTTCCAACCCAATATAAATGAAACAATAAAATATATATTTTTTATATTGAAACATAAAAAAATAAAAAAAGCAATACTTAAACGCTACGAACTTTCTTTCCAACTATTAAAAGTTGGAATAATTTTATTTATTATTTCCAACCCAATATAAATGAAACAATAAAATATATATTTTTTATATTGAAAAATAAAAAAAGCAATAAAGCAATAAAATGTGACAGTTGATTCTCGGACGAAACGAAGAATTTACAAAAAGCACAGACGACGACGTAAATGGCGTGGCGCGTGGTGCCACCACACGCGGCTAGCAATTAACAGTCAAGGCTGAATTACACCGGCGCGGCGCGGCGTGTTGTTCCCATATTGCACACGCCGCGATCGGGACAGGCTCTCCTTGGACGTGGAGTGTCGGTTAATCGCATATTCGCGTACCGATCACTTTCAGACATTCAATATCGGGGTACGTGTACTTATGTTCCTTGTTGGTCCTGGCGATCGTAACTGTACCGATAATAATACCGTACAGATTGTATGGTTAAACGACAACGGATGACGACCGCTAATATATTCACGAAAATTTTATTTTCTCTGCTTGCTTCCATACTTATCCGTTTATTACGTTTGTTTACGCGTAATAAAAGTTTGTAATTCAATCGGCGATACGTTCCGCAAACGTTTATCCCGTTTATGGGTTTCGTATATGTACTTATAAATAAGTAGACGGATATTTATGCAAAATATAAATATTCTGCATTAATTGCACGATACAGAAGCAACATAGACATTTATTTCTTCTCCCACCCCCGCCCCCTCGTTATTTCAAGAAAGAAAATCAAGTTCTACCTCGCTCCAGTTTGTTGTAATTCCCAGATACCACAAAGACGTCTTAGAGATATCTTTAAGACGTCTGCAGTTGGGCATTCAGATGTTTAAAGACGTCCCGAATGCCCCACGAACGTCTTAAAACGAGTTTAAAGTTCAACCAATAGATATCTGGTGAGAAAAGAATGCTCGAGACGATTAGTTTACAAAATTTCTCATACCGGTTGAAAATGTGAAATTACGGGGGCCCGTTGATGTCCCGAGGAGATTAAATTCTCACGGTTGTGTAACGGATAAGACCTCGAAATAAGAAAAATCTCCTGAGATACCGCTACCAGGTTAATACGCAATGAAAATACCTCAGCGTCGCCTTACGATCTATGAATGAATCAGAAAAATAGAATTACCACAGCAATTTCGCGATTTCCTCGCAGACAGAAGATTGCTGAGTGAAACCGCTGGTACCTGTTAGCTAGAGGTTTTTGACACAAAGCGTGTAATGTTGACATTGTTAACGTTATAACGACCACCTTTCCCACTCGACTGTGCAATTACACTTATACGAGTGACAAAGCGCGAGGAAACTGATTCTGGTCTGAACAATAAACGAGTTCCATTCTAATATTCCTTCGGTGAAGGATTGCTTCGTGTTTACTTGATGATAGGAAAGTATTAACACTGGATCTACTACTTTATAAAAATTAATTTTTATATTATATAAACATATGTACGTGTGTTCAAAGAAATAAACTCATTGAATAATTATGTATGAATGCATCTTTAAAATCTCGATAATTGTAAATTAAAAAAGTTATAATCCTCAATTTTGCCAGAGCCAGAATTAGGCATCATTTAAGTAAATAAAAACTTATTTGTTATTTTGAAGTTTAAATAAAAGAGAAAATAATTAGTTAAATTTATATAGATCTATAAAGAAATTACTTAAAATAATAAAATAAGATTGGAACTTATTCATTATCATTCAATTGCTTATGATTTATTATTTATTCGGCACAACACGTCGAGCACCCGTCATAGTCAAGAAATAAGGGTCTTCAATTAATTTTGAAATTAAGTATAAATATTAATTGACTGACATAAACTTACAAATGTTATAATTACAAATATAATAATAAATGGAAATTTATATTTATTATATGATAACCGAAAACAAAACAAAAATTACTCATTATTTGCTTTTCACCTTAATTCGAATAAAAAATAACGTATAATTGACAAAAATTTTTTATCATTTGTCTTTTAATTAAATCCGAATAAAAAAACTAACATTTTATTTGCAAATAAGAAATAACAAATAAATTATTTGCGGAATTACTTAAATGATTTTCTAATCAAATAAGAAATTTAATTATTATTTGCAAATGAAATATTAATTTAATTTGTTATTTATTTAAAATAAGATTAACACAAGGAATAATTTGTTACATTATCGTATTCCACTTTACTATTTCTCAGAGAGCCGGTACGTGTTAGAAATTTTCGAGAATCGGGGGACGCGTACAGCGAGTTCATTAACCTGTTTGCTGCAACATAAAACGGTGTAAGAAAGTTCAGCATATCGCAAACAATAGAAAGTCTGCTCTGATTTACTCAAAATCTGTTCAAAGAAATAAAAGTGAACACGCGAATGAAAGTTTTTCAAGTGAACGTCATCGTGTTACGTACAATGAGTTAATCTCTTGAACAATAGATTCAATAAATCATCGAACTTTCAGTTCTAACACGCTCATATTGGAAAGAGTAATAAGAAGAATTGAATGTGAAAGTTATTACGGTGTACTTACTTTTTTAATTAAATTATGAGTTACTTTGTCCTTTCCCCTTTATTTAATAAGAAGTTACTTTGACCTTACTACTTTATTTTATATAAATTATTTTGACCTTACTTCTTTGTTTTATTATAAACTACTTTTTGACCTGACTATTTTATACTAAAGTTTAGTGTCCAAACACATTTTGGATCCACTTTATAATTACTCCAAACATTTTCCAACTCTCAAAGTATGCGCTATTATAGAAGGTAATTAGAAAGTGGAAGACAATAAAATTGGTTGCCGTCGTTTAATAATATTTCATTTGTCGTAATGGCAGAACACAGAGCATGATTCGTGCTGTTCATGAAGATGATGCTGTTGGCGAAAGTACCTCTCGCAAATGATTTTCTCAATTTAAAGCCGGTAATTACTCGCCTAAAGACACGCATCGTTTCCGGTAAAACTTCCGCAGTTAGTGGCATTCGCGAATAACGGTATTAATTAAATAATTTTAAAAAACTATGCATAAATATTTAAACTGTGGTGCCCAACAGTGGCGCAGCCAGGATTTAATCTTGAGGGGGGCCGAGTTGAACCCAGTCCTAGGTTTTGCGCGATGACCTTTTTTTAGCCAAAATATCTGACAACAGTACCCATGTCTATTCCGCGATTTTAATTTTGGAAGCTAAAAATTTTTTTCTTGGGGGGGACTTGGCCCCCTGGCTCCCCCCCTGGGTGCGCCACTGGTGCCCAAGGTGGTTCGGAACCCACCTTATAAAAAACTGTAGGTCCCGTCGCGAAATAACCCTGGCAGTTAACAAAGCGACGTTAACATTAAAAAAAAAACTATGCACAATACATCTTTCAGTTGTATTGACGTACACTCGCTCTTTTAAATACGCCCAAAGAAAACAGTCGGGTAAACGCGGTGGCCAGTTGAAGTCGAAATACAAATTGATCGTTGGTTTTCAAAATAAAATCCGATGATTTTTGTTCGTTGCTCGGTCGTGTAACTTTCCATATTTAATTCTAGAAGCCTTGTTTACAAAATTCTGAAAAAGAATTGAAAAAAAGTTATTTTCAGACACATCATTTTGCGCCACCCTGTATAATCATTGAAACATTATTGCTTTTAAGTAGTAATCGAAACCCATGAAATGGAACTCGGTTATTGAAATTGACTCGGATTCGTGAGTACATATTGAACTTGATCCCATCCCTACCGCTGAGAGCTCACAAGATGATCCCTGGCAGGAATGTGGTGACGTAGGCAAGAATGCGCGCCCGATTGGTTAGCTTGGAAGGAGCGCGCCTTCCATTGGCCGAAGCGGTCACACACACACTACTACTGTTATGCAAAACAATAGACCCCTCTTGCCTCTGTGCCCCCTCGGGGATCATCTTGTGAGCTCTCAGCGGTACTTATCACCCATCTTTAGATGCGTCGAACATAGTAACCTCGCCTCCTAGCAATGATCACGTGGCGTACCAGATGAATGAAAAAAACAAACATCGAACGAGACAATGTTCGTCTATAGATAGGAAGTGTTAGGAAGTGATCGGAATTGGGGTACAGGCGGCGAAAGAAAAGGGATCTTTATCTAGATTGCTGATTCGACCGGTATTAAAACGGAATCCGCATTCAGGCGGAATCTATCGCGATGATGCATCGGTAACGAGGTTTAATAACACATGGGAAGTTCGATGGTGTTCCCGGTTGCGGAACAACGCGGAACTGCGTCGTTCAGCCGGCGAAGTTATCCCGGTCTGCGGTTTTCGAGGCGAATCGTACCCCGAAAGCAAAAAGTTTCCGCGGTCGACTACTTGGAGAGTGCCAGAGTGAAAGGTACCTCCCATTTTTTCCCCTCTTTCCGATCGAACTAATCTTTCGCCGGCGCTACTGTCCCCTCGACTTGACTCTAACTCGACTCGACTCGTATCGTCTCCTCGCGTTTTCCCTTTGCCGAGAAATCTTCGCTGGAAACGATATCGCCGAACGTTTTTTACCGACTCCAACCTGGCTTGCAGAGGCCTGAAGTTAACGAGATAAGTTCCTTTCCAGACAAATGACCTTAAGAACCGACTGCAATATCCGACCTTTCACATTTATCACCTGCGACTTTTCCACTGGCCTCCTATATTTATGGATACACTTCGTAAAATATCGCTTTCTTCCGCACGTGCCACGGTGTCGCGACGTTCGCGGATGCTGGATACCAAATTCTTACTCTGAGATTGTAATAAACTGTGTTTCTTTTTTTTATAAAATTATGCTGGAATTTGTGCGCTTTGTTTCAGAAGACATATCGCACCGAGAACACCGACACAACTGAAAAAATAAGAATTTTGAAGTTGGAACAGATGCTTTTAGTTGGCTAGAAAAACGTTACAGTGGGTGTGTACAAAGGATTCTTACACCTTTTAAAAACTAATAACTTTTTTATAATTGTAAAAAATTAAAATTCACGACGTTATTCCAATTCGTTAAAAAGTTTAATGCAATTACGAGCAACGAAAATCGCAGTGGAAACAGTTAACACAGTAGGCGGTCGTTATCTCTCTCTCACATTCGTGTCTAATATAAAGCGATAAGTGAAAGCCTACAATTTTCTCACATTTTCTGGTAAATTGTGAGTTGTCTAACTAGATCGTGAGACATTTCTTGCCGGCGCGGCGGTGTGACCAGTATTTATAAAGCGCGATTAAAAAGCAATTAGCGCTTTAAAACCGTTGATTTCAGTTCGAGATTTATCAATTTTCGTTCTATCTATGGAATTTCTAAATGCAGTGTGTATATTATTAATCGACTGTGGATCTTATGCATAGTGAAAATTATCTGCATCAATTATACGTAGACTGCATCGACTTTTCGCAAATCAGTGCATAATGTACAGGAATTAAAAATTGCAGAAACTTTGAACAAAACTGATGGAAATATAATAAAACATTTGTAATAATAATGAGACTGCACATTTGCACATTCAACATGCAAATACATAACTTATTTCAGTCTGCAAAATACATTTGTTAAAGTTTCAATACAGACCGAAATAAAAAGTCACAAAAATCGAATTTTACCATTTCTCATAAACGCAATTTTTCCAGAATGTTCGTCACGCTTTATCTACTATAAACTACTCCTTCTATCTTTACAGAAAAATTGAAGTCGATAGGTACATTCGTAAAAAAGTTGTTCCGATATTTATGCAAAATAAAAATTGTCTGCATCAACTGTAAAAAATACGAGGCATATAAAATTGTCATTCTACGTTTAATGATATCAACAAGGTGGAAATAATACTATGTAATATCTGTACAATAAATAATAGTATAGTATAAAATCCGCAGTTTACTGATTAGTAGACATTTATAGCTTCAAAAAATTTTCAAAAAATAGTAGAAAATAAAATTTCGATATCTCAGATCTCCACAAAGACAACTACCACTGAAAATAACATTTTACATGATTCCACGTTCTTAAACTTTGCCTAGAAAAATTGAGAATTGCATAAACATCCACAGTCTAGTAGTCAGTTATGAGTAGACTGCGGAACTTCATTGAACTTCATGCAAAATAAAAATTGTGCGCATCAACTGCAACAAACACAAGAGCCAAGTAATCATTTCTTTCATTCTTCAATAATGTTCTTCAGTGGCAACTAATACATTGACGTTCTTAAATGTTTTTCATTTGTCCACTATTTTAAATTGCAACTACCCATTTTTGTCATAAATGCATCAAATCCGCAGTCCAGTTATGAGAGTGTCTGCATCTGTCTTCGCGTCTTCGGAAACGTGCAGCGAGAAAATACGAAAAATTAGCTGTGTGTAATAAGACAGGCGCGCGTTCCTGTGGAACACAGAGCTCTCCTTGAACGCAAAATCGGCTCGAGGAGGGCCGAGTCCCTTTCACCGAGCTGTTCGCAACGGCCAACTATTCCTTATTCGATTCCCCGTGATTTTCTTTGCATCGCTGCAACCTTGTTATATTCAGAGCAATCCTACGCTCCGCGAGAGCGATTTCCAACGATTTGATCATTCGTTTCGGATTTAAATCACTACTGCTGGACCACTCGGGCGACTTTGGAACCGTTCTCGTTACTTTTACCGCAGGAATTTGCGGTACATTTCCAAGAATTAACACGCTTGACTGTGTTAGATGCAGAAACCAAGTGAATCTTACGTGTTTCAAAAATTCTGTTCGAGTTTATTACCCAGTCAGCAATTTGCTCTTGGTTCCGATTATGAATTTCGCACACCGAACATTGTAAACTGTCCTTGATGGTGTGAATTTTTGATTCGTCCATTTTTTTTCTATTTTAAGAAGCTGAGAATTTACGTGAAAAAATGATATGTTTGAGTTCAAATTGCTGTAACTTTTTCAAAAGTTGACCTCTGGAAGAGCTAGCTTGTTTCATCACTGTTCGGTAAAATGGCTGCCACGTCCCTCTAACTCAAGTTTTCAGCAACTGCTACTTAGATATTATACAGGGTGTCCCAAAATTCCTTCAACAGCCGGAAATGGGAGGTTCCTAAGATCATTTGAAGCAACATTTTCCTTTGCAAAAATGTTATCTGCGGTTTTGTTTAGGAGTTATTAACGAAAAATACGGACCAATCAGAGCGCGATCTAGACGCGAGTTGGCACAGTCGACCAATAGACAGTTGGCGCGCCGAGCCGACAGTGGCAACTCGCGACTAGATCGCTCTCTGATTGGTCTGTATTTTTCGTTAATAACTCCTAAACAAAGCCACAGATAACATTTTTGCAAAGGAAAATGTTGCTTCAAATGATCTCAGGAACCTCCCATCTCCGGCTGTTGAAGGAATTTTGGGACACCCTGTACATACAGGGTGTTCATTTGAAAACTTTTCAGCCGAGTATCTCGAAAAGTACGAAAGATATTAAAAAAGTGTAAAACACGTGTCCATGGATTTCGAGGGGGAAAGAGGGGGCAGTATCAGTTTTTTATTTGGGTTGCGTTTTCAAGGTCATTTGGAGGTCAACTTTGTTTTTTCAAATGGAAACCTATACCTTCTATTATGGGATCTTATTGTACGTGAAAAGACCAGCAATTTTCGTAGGATACTTTTTTTTTATCCGCGCACTAGTTTTTTACATATTTTTACATATTTTTTGAAGTATAATAGTTGTGAAATCGAAATACATATATCAGAACCCCAGAATGTTTTGGGTCGAAATTGAGAAAAGCTTCGTCTACAAAATGTGATTCTAACTTGGTGTTTTATTATTTCTACAAAACTAATAAATAATGTATTATATATTCCTCACCTTCTTCGATACCTTCCATATTCAAAATTTGAAGAAAGAGCACAAAACATTGATTAAAAGAAAGTCGGCAACTGATTGGGCCAGGTCTCGCACGGGATCTCCGATGATCTCTCTGCCACTTGTCCAAACATGATTTCTGCCTTTTGTTGTGATAATATTAGAGTCCCGGCACCTGTTCCACACGCAAGAGGTGCCTCTGAAGGGATTAGTAAAGCCAAATAAGGTGCGGAGAATAGTAGCATTCCCGACTTTTGTCCACAGAAGATAGTCCATAGATATTTGTCCCAGAAGGGTCCAATAAATCCCGAGCGTTGTAACCGAATGTGACCGGTGGTCTTCTGTTTTCCAGGATGAGGGACTACGTCGAAGAGAACGAGAAGATCGACCCGCTGATACACGCGCCTGACAAGAAGAACAATCCCTGGGCCGAGAAAGGCAAATGCATAATTATGTAATCGCGAGGAAGATGAACGGGGAGTGTGGGAACGGAAGAGGAAGGAAGGAAGGGCGCAACATCTGACGATGAAGGCGGGTCGTTCAGCCGTGTTCGAAGACAACGGGAAACCGAACAGCAAGAAACCGCGTGATAGCAAGGAGAATGATGAGGAGGATGAGGGCACCGGGGAGTCGAAGGGGACAGTATTAGAAGGAGCTGCGTTAACGACGAGTTCGAACCAAAATGATGAGAGGAGGAAGAAGGGACTCTGGGGACTGCTCCGAAACAGGAACAAGACAGCAAGGGAACAGGATGGTCGGCGAAGAGAGCGACGTTCAATCAAGCCCGGAGCAACTGAATCCGGGAATCCAACAATTGTTCGCGGTCACCTGATCATTGGAACTCTCCCGTTCCGTGTGTACAGCCATGAGGGGACGTTTGTTCGCGCGTTTCTTCCAGCCTCGAAGCTGCGAATCCCGAGAGCGAGCCTCGAAGCCGTCCGCGCCCGGGTTTGGGATCGCTTCGGCGGGACAGACGTGCGAAAAAAAAGGTTTCAGTCTCGTGTATCGACATTAATTGGTTAAACTTTCACGTCGCACCGTTTCCACCTTGTGTTCCTTCTCCCGCTCTCGAGACGAGCGAGAGAGAAAACGAGAGCGGACCGATGATCATCACACCTTTTGTCGCAGATATCTCCGTGATCTCAAGCCGGGAACAAGAAAAGATAATCGGACACCGTATATATATATATATATATATATATATATATATAAAATTGTATCGGTTCGACACGTCGCGTCGCGTCGGAACTCTGTCGATCGACCAGCGAGAACTATGGCAGGCCAACTTCGTCGAATGCAGGCGTACTTACCCGAAAGAAATGCAAAACGCTCGCATACGGATATACGAGAATCCGTGGTCGGTGATCGTATGTATGTACCTCCGCCTCGTCGTTGTTCCGACATTGTTGAATAATCGATGTTACGCGTCGAACGCCGCGCGCGATTTCTTATCTCTGCTATATTTATGGAAAACTCTTTGAATCGTTCATTACGTCGTAAACAATAATTTTATCTTAAGTAATCTAATATGTCATTATGTGTACACACATCTTACTTCATATGAACGGACGATTAATACGCTATGCATATTTATGCGAATTTCTTACGGAAATATAATATATTCATATCATTTCAAACGTATCTTGGGCTTTCATTTTTACACCCGTATCAGATCCAGATTCTACAGTGATGCGCGGGACCACGGCCGTCTCTAGTACAGACATGGGAAATTTGGCAACCCTGTCACTTCAAGTGACGCTTGAAGTCGGCCACGTTATATCACCGGTTAAACTTTCACTCAGGGGACCAAAAATTTGCAACTTTTCTTAATACGATATTACACAATACGACCAAAAAATGATAAAACTTTAAATTCTGGAGCCAGGAATCCAAGCTTAATTCAGACCTAACGCAGACTTAGCGAATCCGCTTACTACATACATACATCATACCCGCTCCTGTGTCTGGAAAGTGGAAACCAATATGGCAGCGTTCTAACCTCTCAACTGGCGCTCGAGATCGAGGATGTTTACTCGCGTATAACTTCTAGACGAGTGAACTCCGCACATTGAAATTTGGATTCGGCGCATTAGAACTTAAAGTTATCATTTTTTCGTCGAATTGTATGATATTAAAAAGAAAAGTTGAAAATTTTTGGTCCCCTGAGTAAAAGTTCTGCCCGGTCGTCTCCACAGGGTGTCCCAAAATTCCTTCAATAGCCGGAAATGGGAGGTTCCTGACGTCATTTGAAGCGACATTTTCCTTTGCAAAAATGTTATCCGCGGCTTTGTTTAGAAGATATTAACGAAAAACACGGACCACTCAGAGCGCGACCTAGGCGCGAGTTGGCACAGCCGGCCCGGCGCGCCAACTGTCTATTGGCCGACTGTTCTAACTCGCGTCTAGGTCGCCCTCTGATTGGTCCGTGTTTTTCGTTAATAACTCCTAAACAAAGCCGCGGATAACATTTTTGCAAAGGAAAATGTTGCTTCAAATGATCTCAGGAACCTCCCATTTCCGGCTGTTGAAGGAATTTTGGGACACCCTGTATATGCCAGTGATGGGCACGGTAGGGGCCCCTGGCCAGTGCTACCAGATGAGGGGAATCACGGTGATCTGATGTACCCCCTCTCTGATGACCAGAGTAATATGTGACACGTTGCGCGACCAGTCTACGGTCTCAGTGGGGGACGTTGGAGTGTGCTCATGGTGGTGGAATAGGATAGTGGAAGGGGATAAGGTGGAGAGGGAATGAGGTTCGTTTCAACCTCAATCTGGCCACACTGGATCGGACTGATGTTCTGTCTGTATGCGGTGTTGCCACATCACATGTTCCGGCCTGTACTAAAGACGGCCGTGGCGGAACTGAACCAATGAAACCATTTTCTTTATAATATTATTATTCATATGTTTATTAAGACAGTGTCAGTGTCACTAAATCTCGAGAGGTATTTGATTCTCCATTTATTCGAGCTTATCGTTACTCAACAAACTAGAGGATTGCAATAATAAAATCAGTTATTTGCAAATAATTGCAGTTATCTGTATTTGCAATACCTATGTCATAACGAAATCGTTAAAATTAGGACATATTTATATTTGTATTCGAACGAATTTATGTTGAAACCTAACAATAAACTACGTAGAACGGAATGAAAATATGAATTGTCTCTCAAGCTGTAATAAATCTAGAAATACAGGCTTCGTGAATTCTAATTAATACTGTCTTAATAAACACGCAAACAATGCGTAAATAATGAGCTTCTGAAAAAAATGATGTCATTGGTTGAATTTTGCTCTTCACTGCATACATCGCTAATACGTAGCTCGTACTTTTTATAAGTCTTAGGGTATGTTTATGTCGGAGCTGCGATGAACGTTTAGGGAAACAGAGAGCGAAACTACGCTTACTAGATGACCAATGATAACGATAAGGTTTTGGGAACATACAACAGTGTTCGCAGAGAGTTGCGAAAATGAATTTAACACATTGTATGCGAACTATTAGGCGACGATCATTTATGATAATTGTGCTGGAAAAGGGTTTTATAAGAATCGCTCTAATTACTACTATATAATAAATTTTCATTTGATCTTTCTGAATTCTGAACTATAAATGAAGAAGACGTAGTCCTCATTTTCTGCGGAACGCGCGTCACGTGACCGGGCCGGGGCGGGAGTTTGAATAGCGTCATAGAAGGGGAAGATAGAGTGGGGACAAATGTGAGAACATTAATTTGGGATAAGTTGTGGGACGAAATAAACGCTGAAACGCTCTGTGAAACTATAGACTGAAACTGTGCTATCGCAGCTTCCCTAAACATGTTATAAACAGAGATATTTTTGAACAATTTTTATCGTCGCTTTGTTCGACGCTCTTATAGTTTCAACCGCAGATCTGACATGAACGTACTCTCGGACTACGGGACTCTATACAATCGCCACGAGTGTTGAATATTGTACAAAATATGAAAATGTTGACGACTCTGTGAATATTAAATCGTTTGTTATTTAAAGGTTGAATTATTTAAACTATTACTTAAATCTGGTAAGTATGTTTAAGCGTCACTTAAGTACAGGTTCTTATCACTTTTGTAGTTTTGTGACAGTGTTGCTTGCCTACTTTCTCGAGATTCGAGAGTTCCTGAATTAATAATCAGTTTATATCGCGGAATTCGGAACTCTCTTTTGGAAATTTTCGTGAATTTCGAGTTTCTAAATACAGTTAATGAAGCTTTAACAAGATTTGTGAGGTAGTTATTAAATAATCTCATTTTTGCTCTTCTGGTTTCTTCTTTATTTTAATTTTTTCGACTGTACTATATAAACATAATCGACATCTATGCGGTCAATTCGCTCATAATTTATAAATACAACAATCAAATGATCATTTATTGCTTCTAGCTGAGGTAAAGATAATTTGTTTTTACTTAAAATTGTAATCTTACCAAATACTGATTATGAAAAGTGATTATGAGATTATGAAAACTATTAAAAGAAGGAATTCATTTTTATCTACCTGTTGCTTCTTACATAATATGTTTTTACAGTATATTTAATTTACTATGAACGATAAAACTTTGTTCAGAAATTATATTTCGACTCGGACGAATGTTGATACTTATGTTTCAGATAATCTGTCGAATTTACCATAATTTGGTGAGCAACTTTCACCCTAGAGGGTCAAAATCCAAAATTCAGTTTCGTTGTGATTTCAATGAAACACGATTGTTACCGAAGATTATCGAAATTGCGAAACATTTCGAATCGTAATAAATTGTATATATAACGGTGGTGGCGGTGGGGGGGGGGTAGGTAGGTATTTTACCGAACGGCCATTGTCATGGCCTCGTGACATCTCGCCCACGACATTCTGTACCAGTTTCGTGGACGCTGACCGACCACTTGCCAACTATTTCTACTCTCCGTTGCTGCGTGAATTCTTGACGCGTTCGGTGAACGAAGAAATGCGTCTCCCATAGTACACAACACACAACGGACCGAGGGGACGAGATTTTTCTCAGTATTACGATAACACGGCCTCCATGCAAATCCGATCTATGCGATGTAATGGCGAGCATGCACAACTGTCCTCTCCGATTGGCACGTTAGGTCTCGAGCTTATAGCAAATTTCGACTTTAACCCCTTATACCATATGGTTTACCCCAGATAGCACACGACGTCTTAAAGACGTTCATTTTACGCCTATTTTACTTCTCTTTAAATATCTCCGAAACTAGTGCTCGGATAAAAAAAAGTATCTTACGAAAATTGCTGGTCTTTTTAAGTATAATAAGATCACATAATAAAAAATATAGGTTTCCATTTGAAAAAACAAAGTTGACCTTCGAATGACCTTGAAATAAGCCCCCCAAATAAAAACTGATTCTCCCCCCCTCTCTCCCCCTCGAAATCGTTTGACATGTGTTCTACACTTTTTTTAATATATATATACATACTTTTCGAGATATTCGGCTGGAAATTTTTCAAATGATATAGCCATAATCTAGCAGTAAGTGTTTTCGCTTCAATTTCAATTTCAATTTCAATTTTTAATGTGATTTCAGTTTTTATTGTGATTTTAACTGTAATTGTAATTTTAATATTTATTATTCTTATTGTGATTTTAATTGCAATTGTCATTTTTATTACACTTTTTATGTCAATTCCACATGCATTCTACTGATAAAGCTATTATTCTTTTCCTTTAATTTAATTATATATCATTTAAGATTTAATTATATAAAACATGAAGTGATAGTAGTAAGTACATACATCATATTAAGACTAAAAGTAATAGAAATGTTCCGTTCCGGATTCCCCGCTTTTCCAATGATGGAGAACACGTTTTTGCGAGGAATTATTAAAATTTTTTATTTGCCCATGGACTAGTAAGAATTAAACAAATCGTCAATCTCTGAATACCGCTGTAACGTGTATGGGGTAATATAATGTAGGTAATACTTTAACTGCTCGGTACCACTAGTGCTAAAAGATTGCTTTCACTTTTTAATACTTGCGAGAAATATCGAGCAACGGAGCACCGACTTTCATGCAATTGCCAATTATAGAGGATGGGTACTGCTTGGTCACGGTATTCTATTCTGAACGTTGCCTATGAAACGATCAACGATCTGGCTAATTAATTGCTCCATTCTTCCTGGAACATCGATAATTACACGATCACGTCTTATACTTTGGTACCGGCTGACTTATCATAGGAGCTTCATTAAAATTTGAAATGATTTCTTTACCAGAATCGGGCATTATTCAAAATTATTCAAATGAATTCTTGTTAGTCGAATATTTTATTTGTAGAATAATTACTAGACAACGCGTATTTATGTAAAATATAAATTTTCTACCTGATTTGCAACCAACTATCTTAACAAGTTTCATAGGTCGAAAATAATATAAAAGTATTTTTAAGTTCGTCTGATGTCTTCAATGTTTCAAATTACACCTACTCATTTTTCTAATAAATGTAAGTATATTTCTCAGAAGTCTAATAAATTATTCATTATTTGTGACAAGGTATTATCTGTTATCGAATAATTCATCATCATTTGTTCGAATATTTAATTGGAATATCGATAGCAAAATTATTATTATTATTATAGACGGACCGAGGTCCTTTTACATAAATGTTTACAATAGAAAAGGATAAGGGACTACACGCATAATAACAAAGAATAACAAAGAAGGGACGTGCACAGAAAATAATGGTACAAACGATATGGTATTATCCTATAATTCTGCGTAATTGTTTTTGTTTTTTAAAATTGTACAAAGACTCAGTAAAGAAATCAATACGATTATAGAGAGTGCTAGAGTCTGCTATGATGCGATTTATTGGATTATTCATTATCGTAAAATTATTCATTATCGTAAAAAGTTTGTTCTGTGTGATGCGATTGAAGTATACGCACGTTTATGTCTTAACAATATAAATATGCAATTAAGTTATACTTCCCCGCTGTCGCTTCTCCACTCCCACCATCAGTGTTCCGGTTCCCCCACTACCAACTATTTCATATTGCCCCTACCGTGCTTTGCTTCGCGTGACTGCGAGGATACGGCCTCCTTAGTTCCCTTCTATAAAAACTAATTCGTAATTATTGCCTGCTATTTTTTCAGACACATCCAGAGTAAATTAAGACCAAAAGTGAATACGAATTATTAATAAATAAAACAATTTTTGTGAGTGCCATTCTGAGGGAAATCGTGAGGTAAAGGGTTAAATATCTGAAATATTTAAGTCAATGGCACAAGGTGGTTATACTTTATAGGCTGACCTCGTCACAACCGACGATCTGGAAAGACGTTATTTAAAAATGTGTAAACTTACAGGAAAAATATAAGTGGAGCACTACCGTAGATCGTAAATACACGGCCTACTACTGCAAAAATCTTTTCAAACAGCGTCGGAAGAATGCATTTTTGAATAGGTAGTATACAACAGAGTAGGTTGAACGGATATAATGGAAATTGAACCTTGGAACACAGTCTATCCTACATTAAGTAATTATTAGACTGCGGATCTTTATGCGTTTATAGCAAAATTGAGTGAATGAAATTGGAAATTGTTAGAAAATTTAGAAAATAGGAGACGTCAATGATTTCTCCTCTATTAAAGTCATTAAGAGAAGAAATAACATTGGTTTCCACTTCGTACAATCGACGCAAACAATTTTTATTTTGCATAAAGTTCCGCAGTCTAGTAATTATGCTATGTTTGTACAGAATTATTTTAGTTTGTATATGTGGATGATCAAATTACACTGTCTAACAGCCAAAAAGTACTTCGATTCCCACTATGCGATTCTTATAGAGTTTTTCGCGCTGATTTCGAATCTATTTTTAATTTTTCTCCTATACGTACAGTTTTTGAGAAAATGGATTTTTAAAAAAAGACATATTTTTCAACTTTGAACAAATATTGTGATGTTATTATAAAAGATATTGAATTGATCTTTACAGCAAAAGATTCCTTAGACTTTCCCGAATTAAACATGTTTAAACAATCATAATGCATTATTAATATTATATATCACTGTATTCGGGAAAGTCTAAGGAATCTTTTGCTGTAAAGATCAATTCAATATCTTTTATAATAACATCACAATATTTGTTCAAAGTTGAAAAATATGTCTTTTTTTAAAAATCCATTTTCTCAAAAACTGTACGTATAGGAGAAAAATTAAAAACAGATTGGGAATCAGCGCGAGAAACTCTACAGGGTGTACCAAAATTCCTTCAACAGCCGGAAATGGGAGGTTCCTGAGATCATTTGAAGCAACATTTTCCTTTGCAAAAATGTTATCTGCGGTTTTGTTTAGGAGTTATTAACGAAAAATACGGACCAATCAGAGCGCGATCTAGACGCGAGTTGACACAGTCGGCCAATAGACAGTTGGCGCGCCGGGCCGGCTGTGCCAACTAGCGTCTAGGTCGCGCTCTGATTGGTCCGTGTTTTTCGTTAATAACTCCTAAACAAAGCCGCAGATAACATTTTTGCAAAGGAAAATGTTGCTTCAAATGATCTCAGGAACCTCTCATTTCCAGCTGTTGAAGGAATTTTGGGACACCCTGTATAAGAATCGCATAGTGAGAATCGAAATACAAAAATAAAGTTGAAATTTGTTGGACAGTGCTATTAGAGCCGCTTGTGTAAATTGACGTGTTTACATCAGAACATTAATTTTTAAAATAAAACGACGACTATACTGAATTGTTCCTGCTATTTCAAGAGGTATTTGATATTTGGAAACGGCAAAAATAGTTTAGAAAAACTGCAAACTAATTTCTTCTCAATTAAAATAACGGATTTTATCTAAAATTTTCAAAGCTGTCCATCGACCACGGTAAAGGTTCTACAATCTGGAATTCTACGAAGTGGAAAATGTTCCTGTTACAGACGACGTGCTCCACTTTCATTGCCATTCTCTCGGTCATACATTAAATGCGTGCCCGCCATTGCAGCGTAAGTATAGTTATCGTTAGTCATTTCACCAATTGAACGCCTCTAAATTCGCGCGAATGGGCTACGCACTTGCTAATACTTTCTTCATAAATAACGAGACTGTGACCGTTCATAGTTCAAGTTGAAACTAGTGCGGAATTTGCTACGCACAATTCAATTTAAGAACTCGTTTATTTAGTTATTAACAACTGTACTTATGTTTTGTTTAATTTAGAAAGTTTGGAACATACATACGTATAATAAATAACGCGTATTTTAGTTATAAATTCGCCTGAAAGAAATTTATATAATCAAATTACATATTCATAAATTAGTAGAAACATTGCCAGACTCTTGTCATAATTAATTTATATTTTTGAATTGACTAACATGCTGACCTTTAATTATCTCGAAACAACAAAAAATGGACTTGCACCACTTTCAATGTTCAATCGTTAGAATGTCCAATACATGGTGTTTAATTTAAATCTACTTCTACGTAATTCCCTACATCCGGCCAGTATTGAAACGATGAATGTGCTTAATGACCTTCTACGATCATTCAAATAATATATTAATATTAATGACCGATACTATATTCCTTCTGCATTCGTGAGAATATTTTCACGGCGAGCAACTGTTACGCATAAATCTCTGATCGACTTTCTATGTTCTTTTTATCGCGCGACATTACGTCAACGCGTTGTTGATAATTAAAGGTCTGATACTTCCAGCTTCTGTACGCAGAAAAGTACTTGCACTTTCATGAATAAAGATATTTATTTTAAAAGAAATTGAATATATTGTTTCTTGGTGACCTTGTATGACTTTGAAGATATGACGTATCTCATTGTTCCCAGCATCACCCTGTATACATATACAGGGTCCTTTGTTTGGTACTTTGTTGTTTTTAAAGCCTAAGTAGTAGAGTGTACAAATAACTATACTACTACTATACGATACCTATGAAGTCTACTACTACTATAACTATACTATACCTATGAAGTCTACAAATAAGGGGCTTCGAAAATTAGTGAGTGATTAACGAGTAGACTGCGAATTTTTAATGGTTAATGCAAAATAATAATGTTCTTCTAGGAGCTGCTTAGAAAGTTTATACGTGCATGGGTAATTATAGTCACTGAGTTCCTAATGAAAGGGACTATCATTGTAGGTGTTTGAAAAAGGGTGGTTCCATTAAAAAAAAAATGAAGGTGACCTTGATATCTCTAAAAAAAATCACATAGAAACAAAAATATTTTTGGTATCATGTGAGCCTCACTGAACCATTCAACGTTGTCCTTAAAAACAACAAAGATATTTGAGGTGGCGACGTTAGGTGACACACCCTGTATATCTATTCTGTATTAATTAATAATATTACAGCACTCTTCACTTTCCATACCTTACACACGTAGTCGGAACCGGAAATCGACTACAACGCCCTCTTTAGTTTAGTGACATTTATCAAAAGTAAAACATTACCGAATGAGCGCGAAAATTCAACAGTAGGAGATCATGTTCAGCGATGAAAGGACTGTTGTTGAAAAGGTGTGCATGACGTAGGTTGGGAAACGCTGTTCTAGTCGGCCGATGTAGATCGCTAGATCGCCGTTTCACTCTGGCGTTCCCATTTACTGTGCAGCCGATTGGGGTCCGTTGTCAGCTTCAAAACGATACCAACACCACCACGAACCAGCTGTTGGCAACGAATTGGTTTTTCAGAACGTTAGCTTGAAACAGGATCACCCGTTGTCAGAGAAACTCCGAATTCCGAGTTCGTTGCTGATGACCGAACAAGTAGATTTACGAGCAATGGCGTCCTCAATGCCGGGAAAAACAATAGACGTTCATTGTAACTGTTATCGGTAGAAGTGATGACTCTTATTCTGTGAATTGATTTCCTTGCGATGAAATTTACTCTTATTCTCTTTGTTTAACACCCAAACCTACCACCGCCAGTCGAAATGACCGGTTCCATATTTATTATTTTGCAGTTATTGAAATAATAAAAATGATTTTATAAGAATTGATTGTATAAATATCTTTGGTACAGCACGTATTATAAGATACAACGACATCTTAAAGATGTCCCGAATGGCCTACGAACGTCTTCCGAACGTCACCCGAACGTATTGTGTTACAAAACGGTGTTAAAGACGTCTGTAAGACGTCCATAAAAGTCTGAAAGGTCCACAAATGTTAATTGAATTAAAAGGAGGGAAGAGTAAAAAAAGATTTCGACAAAAACGAGTTTAAAGTTAAACCTTGCTTTATCAGAAAAGTGTAATAAAATGAACAATTGCAATTAAAATCACAATAAAAATTAAAATTGAAATCAAAATGAAATTGAAATTGAAGCAAAAACACTAACTCGAACAAATAATAGTAATACTTACCGCTAGATTATGGGTATATAAAAACCACGCTTTTTATGGTCTTAAAGATGTCTTTTTAGGACGTGAGACTTTCAGACCTAAAATATACGTAAAATGGACGTCTTTTTAGGACGTGAGTCTTTCATACCTAAAATATACGTAAACTGGACGTCTTTAAGAAGTCGCGTGCTACCTGGGAAGTCTAAATAAAATCAATTTTGTCATTTTTATAAGGGAACATGTATCAGTTACTTTTAAGACTCGGTGGGTTTAGTTTCGCAAGCTCCATTGTTCTTCGTATCTTTGTTACTTAATTTGCATATTTTTTACATGCTTGCTACTTGATTGCTGCTTAGTTAGTGGTTGTTGCTCAATGTTTACTCATTATTCAACAGATTAGGATTAAGGTTGTAAGGATTAATTGGTTTATAGAATTCTAGAAAATTTCTTGAATTTTTTGTATCAGTCTGACATTTTGATGCAAGAGCACTGTTTATTATACAAGATTTATATGAGTACGTCATATTTGATTTTTATTCCGCTGCTGCAACATTTTTGCATGTAATTACCCTCGACCACCTTTCATTTTTTGTTTCGTGCCACGTAACATATATTTTTAGTGTAGGTATAAAGGTGCACGAGCTGATAAATTCAAACTAGAAAGTACGTGGATAAATCTGTATCAAGTTTATATTCCACGTTGAGGTATTTGTTTATTTACAACTGTAATTTATAATATGAAGAAAAGTCTTGAAAAATACTTATAAAATTAATGCGTTCAAAAAGTATTCGCACATTCAGTTTTTTTCTGATAATTTTACAGAATTATCTTACAGAATTATTGGTAATGTTCAAATATCAATAACTATACTGATTTAGATGATAAAAAAATGAAATCTGTGCGAAAATGCTCTGTACACCTACCTGAAAAACTTTTGCAATACGAGAATTTACACAATTTTCCTTAAAACGCTTGAAAATCGCCAATGAACGGACGCTGTTTCAGAGACTGTTGAAGAAAGCAAAGCGCGCCTTAAAATCTCTTGACTTCCGATCAAGTTTACTACTTCACGGGTGTACAAATAGAAAAAACAACATTGAAGCCTTACCCTTCAGACCTTTAACTACGAACGGTCAACAAAAATTTTATGACATACGCAAAAAAGAAATCTATTTTTTGCCCACTCTTTCATGGCAAATAGACCACTGTGCCACGGTTTGGTCTCGATTTGGCCTCCATCAGGCATGGAATTTTGGCACCAAACTTTGTCGCCAAATACCGAGCCCGATGCAGAAACAGATGGGTCGACATTTGCTGACAAACTTCAGTGCCACATTCATACCAAATCAAGACCAAATTCTTACTGTGGAATAACTTGGGAATAACTCTGCTGAAAGTACAGTAATCCCGTCGTAAGTTTGCGGATGTCTCGCTAAAGGGACTCGATAGTACTGTACTGTAAAAATACTTAAAAAATAGAATGGAAACCAAGAAAAGTTTTTTGACCCGTCGCACGGGTTGACATTTTGTTATTACCACAAAATAAAGTCATTACGTTTTTCAATTATTATTTCAAAGAACCTGTAATGACCGTAAATCTAGTTTTTTGCTCTTATTATAATTATATTTTCTTTTATAATAATAAAGTTATTAAGTTTTCGTGGTTAAATAAAGATATGGGGGGGGGGGGGTATTGAAAAACCGTACACACCAAGGTCTTTCTTATAAGAAATCATTAGAAGCACTTTCTGAATTTTGAACAGCTAGATCGACGATCGGCCGCACTGTGCGTCGTCTACACGAATTTTTCATCTCCTCCAGAGGCTTCCGTCGATGTTAGACTTTCGTCGATCGTTGGCTATCCGACCAAAACGTGGACGCGCCGAGGAAAAGAGTTGTACCGTGAATGAGGCTACCGAAAAACGAAATATCGGAGGAAGGGAGCCGCGGATCTGTCAAGAGGGAGAGTAAGAGTGAGCTAGGGAGCACGAGAGAGGGGCAGAAAGAGAATGACAGCGGGCTCTCGTTCACTATGGTTAGTGCTTTTCGAACTGTTGCCAGTGACAGTCCCTCGGACATGTGGCGGTGGATCCAGGATCATTGATTCGCAGTTTAAAACGTTCCCTCACGCACACGTACCAAGCGAGACACACGTACACGGAATTCCAGCGAATTTGTCGGGTTTTTTCGCGGGCTTGAAGTTCTTCTCATCTCTTGGTGCTACTGTTCTACTTTCGGAGTGTGACATTCGATAGAGAAACTGGAGGAATCATGGTAAGTAGGAATCGCCTGTACACACAAGCCTCGCAAATTAGCCTGTGGAGAAAAGACAGAGACGTGATTTGGGCCGCGTCCGACCCTCATCGTCTTTCCTCGTCGAGCGCCGCCGACAACCATGATCACGTTTTGAATAAGATTTCACCCGCGGGACCCGTTACCTCGCGCGCTATACCGGTACACTCTCAAAGGGACCGTCAGTGTCACGAGCCTCTTCTCTTCGGACTCTATCGGGTCGCCCGCCGCCGCGCCGCGCCGGTGAACCGTTATCTCTGAGAAACTCTCGAAAAAGTGAAATCGTCGGCGGGAGTTTTCGTGCGAGCTTTTCCCGATGAAAAATTCACCGATCTGGTTGTCCCTTGGAAATTCCAGACGGTAGCCGACTCCGTTTTCAAACTCGTTTGATTCTTTTTCATTCGAGTGATATTACATCACGTGTAGATTCATGTAAGACCACCGAGGAACCGGTCTGAAAAGAGATCGATTTGGAAAGGATTAAAACGAACGTCGAGAGCGTGACGGGCTGTGTCACCCTATTATTTTTTTTCTCGCTCGGTGACCAAGCCACGATATGAAACAATGAGTATCGTGGAATACGTGAACTCGAACCGGAGGATCAATCCATTTTTCTTTGACGGTGGTTGGAATTGCATGGGTTCGGGATGCGCGTTCTCATTTCTCGATAATATACAACGTTGGGATTTTTCAGTAGTCAAAAGCGCTAGATAAAAGGTTAATCTAGGCCGCGAGCGCCCTCGAAAGTCCTATTTTTCTATTCGGCAGCTATGAAAATAGCTACGTTATTGTATTATCGAGAAATGAGAACGAGCATCCCTTGCAATCCTAGAAAAACGAGTCTACTCCCTTAACACTAAACTTACCGAGCACTAAAAGTAGTTAAAATGTTTTAGCTTATAAATATATAGACTGCGGATGCAGGAGCCAAATAAAAATTGCATTCTTCTTTTAATCATCTTATCAAGCTGAAATTAATAGATTGATGTCCTTAAATATTTTCAACATGTCCGCAGGTTTAAATTGTACGTGCACATTTTTGTTATAAATGCATAAAATCCGCGCTCTACTTATAAAGATTGACAAGGCTCTGTTTATTTAGATTTTTTACAATTTTTATCGCAATATGTGGTTGGATGAAAAAAGTTATCAAAATAGCAATAGTTATTTAAACTGTAGTGCCCAAGGTGGTTCGGAACCCACCTTATAAAAACTGTAGGTCCCGTCGCGAAATAACCCTGAATAGGAGTTCCAAAAGCGACGTAAAATAAGGAAAAAAAAATAGCAATAATAATAACAAAAAAATGTGAAACGGTCATTGGACCGGCAGTGGTAGGTTTAGTGTTAAGCCGCCTGCATCATTAGCGTACATGCACTATTTCCCTGGTCACTACCTGAGCGTATACGCACAATATTGTACATAACACTATGCATAACAAATATAATATGTACAAGTTACTGAAACATACACAGTTCCTGCCTCGAAAATGTTCTTCTCGAACATAATAAATAAAAAAGTGGCGATTGGCACATTATTTTACAATCTTCCTTAAGATGCAAATGGGTTAAGCGGTAGAGTGTTTACTCACAAGGAGATGTCACACCTGTGAGTGTGAGAGACAAAATAAGCTGAAACGTGTCCTAACGTTTGTTTCCAATGCACATTTTTTTACGAAGATAGTTAACATACAATTTTTGGATTTCTCTATACATAAAACGAATAAATGTAAGAACAAATAGATGTAGAGATCAATGTATAAAAATAAGAAAAGGAATTTAAAAAAATATATTAATATATTAAATTCAAGTTGAAATTATATCGCGTTTAGTGTCATTTCAATCAGAAAAATGCCACAAATAATTTGGCGAATGTCCCATAAAAAAATAATGAGAAATAAAGAAGTTCTGTAATTGGATTAGTGGTGGTTCACACCGATATACCCGACCCCGAATCATATTACACGGTATGTTTACACTTTACACTGCATGGTGGCCGAGGCATGCTCCTTCGGTATGCACAGTGGAGAGTGTATTCGTTTTTCTTAGATCTTACGGTTTCCATTTTCTTAGATCAAGGCATTACTGTATTTATACGTGAACTGTGTTCGAATAGTTGACAATTTATTATAACCTGGTAGTATAGTTATCTTGGTTAATATCATTGCCATATTGTAGTCCTTCTATGAAGAAAAGGGATTTGTCTCGTGAGCAATTTATAATGTTTGAAATGTCTTCAGTGGAGGGGATATTCGTTTTTCGTAGATCCTACGGTCCCCGTTTTCTTAGATCGAAGCTTGATGATGTGGAGTGAAGGTGGAATATTTAATTTCTGATTTATATGATGAAATAATATTAATAATAGTGAATGTCGATCAACGAAATTTCTCGATATTTCGACGTATCTCTTTAAATCGAGCGGACAGCGACAGTTTCCTGCCCACGCATTCTTGAGGACCTTCGCTGTAACAAGTACCGAGAACTCGTTTTGTCCTTCCGGGTTACTCAAGCCCTCTCACTTTCGTCGTGCGACGAACTCGCGATCAATTCTCCTTTCTTGATCGTTGAACAAATTCGGAATGGAATTTTTCGCCTACGAATAAAGCTAAAAAAGCAACACGAAGATCGTTCTAAAATTAATGCATGTATCTTCTCTTCTGGTAACCATCGGTCGGAATAAAAAGTAACACAAAGAGACAACATTCCGGACATAAATATATACAATAACTTTTTTTTGGATTATATTCGTACAACATCAATATTCAATCACACGGATTAAATGAAAAGCGCTGTGACCAGAGCTACTATTTATTGTTTAATACTTGTGTAAGATTGTTAATGAATTTTCGTGTAAATTCGAAGGAGGTGGATGCTGTAGTCATTTGAAACAATTTTTTCTCAGCAGCTTTATTGAGGGCAAATTAACGAAAAACACAGACCAATCAGAGCACAGGCCTCGCTGAGCGCGGCGTTGGCAGCCGCGCTCTGATTGGTCCGTGTTTTTACCACATTTAAATTAACTTGCCGTGTTATAAAATTAGTGGCGGAATAGATAGAAAAGTTTAATATAAATTTAAATAAAATCATGACATTATAGTGACTATAAAAATAAAATCCTGGAGCGCCCACGAAGATTACGTCAAGCACTCCACGCTTTTATTTTTATAGTCACTAATGTCATGATTTTATTTACATTTATATTCAATTTCTCTACCTATTCCGACACTAATTTTATAACAGAAGAAATTTTGAACTGATTGCTGGAAATTTTGGGGAAAAATATTATTAATCATTTAACTGGATTCGGCATTTTATGGAGAACCAGGAAAAAAATTATTTTCTCCTTTTTACTGCATTTTAATATAAGCGTGGTTTTTAAAAAGTTTTTTTTATATATTTTATTCGTTAATAACTCCTTAAAAGAGTCGCGGTGAACATTTTCGCAAAGGAAAGAGTGACTCCAAATGACCTTGGGAATCACCCCTTTCAAGGAAGTAGAACATTTTTGGGACACCCTGTATTTAGAGTGGATAATCTTGACTGTATTGCGAAGCAACGGGAGCTCGTTATTTTACGGGTAAAGATTCGCACGACTATAGTTTGCGATTTTAAATGTAAGACGGTGGATAGCCGGGATTAATTACGGTTAACGGTCGAGACTCTGCTCGGTTTTCTTCCAGTGCATTCAGGCGCGTAATATGAAGTTTTCACACGAAGGTATCGGTCTTCAACGCATGAATGATCCGTTCAACTCTTTCACAATTTTTCTTCCATGCATGGTTTATTGCGTTTCTTAGCTGAAGCGAGGAACAGAACATTTTCCTACAGAAGATTATAATAGAACGACGAAATTGCGTTAATTAGGCTAATCATGGCATTGAAGCTGCATCTGGGCAACTTCTCATCGTTAAGATATCAATGAAACATGTAATTATTATTTCATTAATATCCCATCAACTCTGTAAATTAATTAGTGATAGAGTACAGTGTAAGAAAGTATGAAGTGAGTCATAGATTCCTGCGTTTTTTGATAATTAGTATCGTACTAGTTTTAAAGTGATTGAAATCGTTCCATTTGTTGTGTAATGTTATTTCGTAGTTATTAAAGAGTTGTTTAATATCGTGTGTTCATTTTGATTGATTAGTTAGTCTCGCTCTCTACCTTTTCATTTATTTAGAAACAATTACGAGGAAGAGTAACTGCGACGATAAAACGCGTCATATATGAAGAAAATATTAATATAACAACGAACACGTTTGTTTTTTCACAATGTATATAAATAATAAACGTAAAAAGAAATAGATTTAGAAATCAATATATGGAATAAGAAAAGAAGTGAATAAACATTGTGTACAGGGTGTTTCGTATCTTGTGACGCACTGAGGTTACCAAAAAAGTGGTGGGGAGGAGGGATTTCAAAGTCAAATTAAGTTTTTTAAATGGAATGTCCTATTTTTTTATACCACAGATCGATAGAGCATTAAATTCTGAGTATAAAAGTGTTGACCTTCATATGTCCTAAACCTAATAATATAATTAATGAGATATTATTGAAACAATTTTCTTTCTTCTTTGGTATTAGTTCTGCATTACTGTATTTACACGTGAAGTGTATTCGAATAGTTGACAATTTATTATTATATAACCTGGTACAGTAAAAGCTCCTTCGTTGTCCAAAGGCCGGGGGTTTGAGCGGACAACGACCGTGCCCGGACATTATTTTTGATTTATGACTGCGTCTTTAGTGAAACGGCTAGTTAAATGACAAAAAAAGCATTCGCAGTCAAAAGCAGTCAACTGTCTGGCTTTAAAAAAACTCCTTATTTCCTTGCCATATGCCTTTCCTATTGTTCTGCGTTCTGCGCGGGTCTAGACTCTAGACTGTCCTGGGACACATCTGGCGGCCAGATCCACGCAGGCCTAATCCTCTCGTTGACGGGCAGTGGAGTGGGTACTTGGGTACGCACTGGACAACGATCGTACCCACGATTCAGGACAACGAAGGAGCGATTACTGTAATATGGTTACCTTGGTTAATACCATTGGTTAGATTGGTTAATTTTATTGCCATGTTATAGTCCTTCTATGAAAAAAAGGGATTTGTCTCGTGACGTGATCAATTTATAATTTTTGAAATGTCTTCCTCAAAATGAAGAAATAACGCACAGTACACGGATACAGGTGGCTAACAAAATACTTTTCTCATACTTGTTACATCGTAAAAGCTCCTTTTGTAGTACAAACTGTCCGAGCCTCTCTGTGGCCATCCTCGGATGCAACATATTGCGTTGAATTATTAATGAACGTCCCTGGCAATCGATAATCGTGACTAGCCGCGTAACGGTGAAGAAAAAGAGAAATGTCGTTCCTACATCCATTGACACCGATCGGTGAAACTACCGAGAACCTGGTCCGCCGCAGGTTAGCAAGTTCGTATACTTCTACGTTAAATCGCGCATAATTTGCCACCGTGCTCAGTAATGTCTCCAAAAACATACAAAATTAATTAATCAAATCTAAAAAAACGACCACTCATGTAGAAACCTGTAGATGCTAATGACCCCTGTGAGGTTGATGCAACTTGAAAAATGAATAAAAAAAATATTATTAAAAATTAATATTATTAAAAATTATGATTAATTACATCAATTTTTTCATTCAATTGCACATGTTATAAAAATTTGGAAAAATCCAAATAAATTCAGCCTTTTAATTTCTATAGAACAATGTATACCAATCACATTTTGTTAATTTTAATGCTATTTTTACGATAAGGAATCCTGTGGTCGATGAAATACATTTTTTTATATTTCGTTTGTTTGTAAAATACGAATACAGGAATTTGTATAAAGATCTGCAGTCTAATCGCAATTATTTATTACATGAATAATAATATTTTTATTTCATGTTCGAGAGTTTAGTTTATTTTTTAGATAAATGTCATTTCGAGAGGACTGAAATCATTTCTGGGAATATTAAGAAAATGTAAACTGTCTTTCTGGGAAGAAATCAGGTTTGAAAATAACCAACCACGAGTTACTATCAGATATAAAGCTGTTTCACTCTCTCTCTCTCTCTCTCTTTTCCTTTCCTTCTCTTTCTCTTTCTCTGTAATTAAATAGAACACGTTCTCCACTTTGAAAGTTATTTCTCTAACGTGAACTTTTTCGTTTAGAAACTGAAGTGACAGTTAATTATTAACAAAATTTCATAACAAATTAGAGTTTGTATTAGTGTTTGTTGCATTTTCCACCCAGATACTCAATTCTTAAATCTTTGTTAAATACCCAATACTTGAAAAGTTGATTATACAGAAAATGGAAAATGGTATCGAGAGGGGCACATTCTGTAGGTGGACGCGTAGAGGACATATGAAGGTCATTCACTTATTAAAAATGGAAACATATACTTTTTATTGCACCACCTAATGCATCTTGATATTCTTTACACGAAAGTGTTAACCTACATACGTGAAAAAATAATCTTTTTAAGAGATATGAGAGGTTCAATGCGAGGGTCATTTACATCATAACATCCGCAAATATTTACTCTCTCCAGTCCTCTACGCGTCCATCGTAGTCATTTAGTGGAAGCTTTAAAGTGAGTTCAGAGGTTTATGGTTGTACTATTTGTTTTTACGGTTATTCAAATATATCGACAATTTTCAAGATTCGGAAATGTAGTGTTTAAATACTTTTTGGACACACTGTATCATAACTGTAACAGATAAATGAGTAGATCAAATGCAAAACGATGAAAACGTTTAAAGAGAATTTAAAAATATTGTTGTATTGTTTCTAACCAATTAAAATGAACGAGAAACGAAATAAATGTTTAACACGGACAAACTTTCATTTTAGATAAAACGCCGCAGTCTAATAAATAACATTATCTAATAAATATGAATTGGTAAACTAGACGCAACAATAGTACCACTGAAACCGCTGTACCGCCACGTACCACACAATACCTGTAACGTATCCGGAGCTGTTTACCTTGTTTACTTTGTTTCCTTCTTCGAGTCGCGAACGCTGTATCTACGGTTGCCAACCGTCCCGGAATTTAAACTACTGTCCAGAATCCATGTTGAATGTCAGTGTCCGGGAATTTTCAGAGAAAGTACTGGTAAAAAATGGTAAAAAATTTGCTGATTTTCACGATTTTCGGCCCGTAACTGCAATAAATGTATTCGTCGGAACATATGTAAGAGAATATTCTTGTGTTAAAAAATCGTCAAATGTGCGTTTCTCGACATTTACTACGGGATCGTGCAGATTCGCCATATTTGTCTCTCAAGTGACCCGAACCTTGGTAAATACAGCACAGTCGCTCAGACTCGATAAAAAGTTCAAGGTACTTTATTTATAATGATTGTGACACGGGTTGACAACTAGCCTTTGTTTGACAAATGATGAACGTGGATTTTGAGGGTCAGAAGGAAGAACATGAACTTGTAGTGACAACTTTCATTTTCACTATCGCGCATGAAGTTGACATTAAACAACATTAATGCTATTCCTGCCGGAAATATCCGATTATAATTGTGAATGTATTTGTTGAACGGATTATTTGGGTATATAATACACACATGGATAATAGTATACATATGTACTTTTTATACATATACAGGGTGCCCTGTAAAAATTTGTACAATGCTTAAGGACTTCAGATCATGGTTGTGCTAATTTAATTATAGTGTAACTTCATTAGATTGAATTTCGATTTCATAGTAATTCAGTTACATTGTAATTCAATTTCATAATAATATAATTATATCCTATTTCAATTTCATAGTAATTCAATTACATTTTATTTACGTTGAAATTCAATTATGAATTGAAATAGCGCTTTTACTATTGAAAAACTCCATCGCATGCATTATCGAGAAATGAGAAAGCGCATCCCGCACCCTTGAAATCGTGGAAACGAGTCTACCCCCTTAAAAATATATTAGAAGGGTCGACGAGGACACGAAATTACCCGGTCAGCTATTTAGTCTTGATTTGGTATGAATATGGCACTGAAACTTAAAATGATATAATTCAGACACTCCTTAATTCCCTTCTACAGCAAGGTTTACTCCGATTATTCTCGATATTTCATCTTAGAGCAAGATTAGGCCCGCTCTTAGCGCGACTGTCCTGCCCTCTATAACGAGGCCAAGGTTTGGCCTCAATTTGACCTCCATTTGGAATGGAATTTTGGCACCAAACTTTGTAGCCAAATACCGAACCAGCTGTTTCCGCATTTGGTGGAACAAGGCTCCGTATTTGGCGACAGGTTTTGATCGGCAGATTCAGAGCAAATTAGGACCAAGTCATTTAATACCCAGATAGCACAAAGACGTCTTAAATACGTCTGCAGTTTGACATTCAGACGAAAAAGTGTAATAAAATTAACAATTGCAATTAAAATCACAGTAAAAGTAATAGAAATTGACGAGCTGAAATTCAAATTGAAGTTGAAATTGAAAAATAGAAGTTGAAATTGATGTTGAAGAGCTGAAATTGAAATTGAGAAATTGAAGTTGAAATTGATGTTGAAGAGCTGAAATTGAAATTGAAAAATTGAAGTTGAAATTGATGTTGAAATTGAAAAATGGAAATTGAAGACTATAGATTGACTATCTGGGTAAGACACAAGACATTTGGTCTTAATCTGCTCGAACAGTCGAAGTGAGAAACCGGATGCGCGACAATGAGGTGACAGGGATGGATATCCGGTTGGAAGGGAAATCAAAGAGATTCGATAGATTTCCCTTAACGCGGCAGGAAACTACTGAAAGTTTCATAAGCGTCGGTCCACGGGGCTCTCCGTGCAGGCCTGCGGCGGAAGTCGGGTGAAAACGGCTCGCAAACGTGCGTAGCCTGAAAACGATACGAATCGATACGTGCCCGCCACCATTCCACCCAGAAGAAATGCTCGCGAGCGCCCGAGAAGAACGAGCGGACCCAGTTAACCTGCCACAAGTTTTTGCCGAAACAGGTTGGCAAAGTTTTCAGGTTAAAATACGCCATCGTGCTCGCGCGCATGCGCTATACATAGATATATATGTATACCATACCACCGATCTGCCAACAGGTCCGACAAGTCGCGCGACTTATGTAAGTTTCACACGCGGCTATGGTTGTCCCTACACCTCCCTCCGGCATTGCACTATCATACCTTTGGATATCATACGTCCTGGATATATATAGGTACTAGAAGAAGTTTTCGACAAAAACCAAAATAGCAGATGTGTAACCCAATTTTTTTGTGTCGCTAATTATGAATCTGATGCGAAAATTCATATGTATTTTACTCTGGTTTGTTGCAATCTCAAGTAAAAAACATTGATTTTGTAAAACGAGTTAGTAGTGCCAGTAATAGTTTATGTTGAAACATGTTTCGAGAAACAAAATTAATCTATCATTCCCAGGGCCCGCTCTAGGGGGGGGGGGGGGACAACCCGGGGCGCCAAAATTTAGGGACGCCATTCTGGCTTTGGCTGTAAGTGTGAGAAAAATATTGATGTGTTAAATACCCAATTAATAGAAAATTTCAGACTACCCTTGCCAGACAATTTTGCTAAAAAAAAAAGGTCATTTTGTTCAGCGCGGTGCTTAGTGCTTAAAAAGGGGCGGCAATTTGTTTTTTTGCCCGGGGCGTCGTAACCAGTGCTACCATATTTTATCCCCTCCGGCCCCTTACCCTTCCGCCTCTCGCCTAGTTTCGCAGCGTACCACTTCCCACTAGTCGCTGATGCGTACCGTACACCAGCGTGTCGCCACTGTCGCCAGAGTTAGTGGGAAGAGCTACGCTGCGAAACTGGGCGAGAAGGCGGAAGGGTAAGGGGCCGGAGGGGATAAAATATGGTAGCACTGGTCGTAACCGCTAGAGCGGGCTCTGATCATTTCACACAAGGAACGATCGAGGCATTTCTTCATTAAATAATAGATTTAATTTTTAGGGGACGTATTGAAATATGTTTTATTTATTATATAATAATACATAACCTAATTGTTTATATCGCCATATCGTGAAATGATAGAACCTTTCGCATTAATTTGCAAGATTAATTTTAAAAAAAAAGGACGGATGGCTTATCAATGAGCTGTATTAACGTGTTAACTTCCATTAGTGATTTTATATGTTTGTTTGCAATATAGGAAGTACATGTTGTAAGAGCTCACATATGGTACATTATCGCGTGAGCTAATGAAGGTTCTCGAATATGGCTATCAATTTTTCAGCAACTATTTCGGAACACTTTTCATTAATTTACATGCGTTTTATCGTGAACGCTTCCGCCTCTTAATATAATAATTACGCGTGACGCGGAATGGAGTCCATTAAACAAATGAATGCTGGCGGAGATTGCTACCTGATTTTTCTAATGTTGCAACGGTTCTTTTGCAACTTCCTATTTCGCATTAGTTCAGGGGAAACAGTTTGCGTTGGTATACAGTTGGATCAAACCCGAGTGGTCATTCATTCAGGGTCATCGAGAGCCGATGATTGCACACTGTCTGACTACTTCCGGTGCGTATAAATTATCGGGCAATGAACGATCTTTAGCGGTCAATCCAGTTCGATCAGATTAGAATTATTGACATCGACTTTCTAAACTGATTTTTCTATGAATAAAATTCCTCGAACGTTTAAAATTATTCAATTACGAAATGGAGCGTTTTTAATATTTTTATACTCCCTCTGTCCTACATAATAATAGTAGCAAGTGAATATTTAAAAAATTGCGAAGCCTTCAATCGAGATCAATGTTTCATGACATCTGTCATTTGTCTTTTAATTTTTGGTTAACCTGATTATTGTGAATTATAACTATTTCTCTAATTTCATCCGCTGATCGAAATCAATTGTTTTATTTCAGTTGAATATCAGCCTATTGTAAAAGTAAGATGATAAAAAACAAGTTATGGTGGAAGCAATGGAGAAAGATGGCTTCAGAGCTGGGGAAAATAGTATTTTAAATAGTAAATAATCCTATTCATTTTAAGTATGTGTACAACTTTGAAAATAAAATATTTTATTCGATGCAGTAATTTTTGAAAATAAAATAAATTTATTTGAGGCAGTAATTTTTTTTTGAACAAGCCATCGAATCGCGTGTTGTAAATGATATAGCGGTTTACTTGAACACTTTTATCTCAGTGTACCCTTTCACGACGTAAAATCACTTTGTCAGGGATCACCACGTCAAAAGAAAATAGTTAATACGACAGAAGAATGTATAATAAAGCATCGGCATTTGATTATCCTGTCTCATCCTCAATCATAGCTCGTGCGACTGAGGTTCTATTACACTTTACACTTAAGTGCATCATCGAAATACCCTAGAACGCTGTAGTAATGTGCAGTTTGGGTCATCATCCTCTCTATTCGTAGCTGTATATGTACCAGTTACGTCATCGTCACCATTATGTGTCGACTTTTGCAATAAGGTCGTGGAACTCCCTGATTCGTAATTCCAACAGACACGCATATTCGAAGAGCCTTTAACTCTGTGCATTTGTATAGTCGCTTGTGCCGGTTAAAATGACAAATACGGTAGATTCAAAAAGTGTTTGACTACTGACTACCTAATTTTTGCGAATCTGATCATTTCAAAATCATTAATCATTAAAATGTTGAATTTAATCACAAACGAGAACGCTTGAAGTTACCACAACATGACCAAAGTCATTGAAACATGTAAATATAAATAATAATTCAATACACAATAATATTATAATACTCTGAGAAACCGCGTAAACATACAGTTACACACATAAATGTATTGAATTCGAACCACTATTTTCAGCAATAATATTTAAAATTGAAATTGATAATAAAGACGGAATACGAATTTTTTCAATATTCTTCAAATCAAATATACTATTTTCAAAAAAATTATTACTGCCTCAAATAAATTATTTTATTTTCAAAAATCACTGCATCGAATAAAATATTTTATTTTCAAAGTTGTATACACATACTTTAAAATAAATAGGATTATTTACTATTTAAAATACTATTTTCTTCAGCTCTCTGAAGCCATCGTTCTTCATTGCTTCCAGCATAACTTGTTTCTTTCTTCATCTTACTATTACAATGGGCTGATGTTCAACTGAAATAAAACAATTGATTTCGATCAGCGGACGAAGTTACAGAAATAGTTATAATGCGTAATAATTATTTTAACCTAAAAATCGAAAGACGTGTCAAAACAAATGACAGATGTCATGAAACATTGATTTCGATTGAAGGCTTCGCAATTTTGTGCTACAACACAACTTGCAGAGCTGCGTTCGCCAATAAGTCCCGTTCAAATATTCACTTGCAGGGGCGGATTAAGCCCCGTAGCAGGAGTAGAAAATGCTACGGGCCCCGCGCTTCTGGGGGCCCCGCGCCATACAAACAAGGGCCGATACATGAGCGCCTGTCTATGCCGGGGGGCACAGATAGTTTTCCTAAAATAAGCTCATTCATTCTGGTTGCCGCAAAGGTGCGCTACATTTACACACGAGCGGCCCTGTTGCAAAGCCTTGGGCCCCGCCATAACATTTGCTACGGGCCCCGCGCTTGCTTAATCCGGCACTGTTCACCTGCTATTATTATTACGGGACAGAGGGAGTATTTTCTATCTCACACGTTGTCTAAACTCGATGACTACGTTGTCCCATAAATTGTCCGAAATTAATGGCCATGTTATACCATAAATTGTCTAAAATTGACGACTCTGGATGGGACGTTTCGGGGGAAACGAGTCGGGCTAATCAGCATTTGAACACGAGCATTATCGTGGAGGCAATCGTGAGTAGATATTCATCATAGGAAGGGGATATTCGTTACGAAAGGCGTGTCCTAGAAATGGTTTCTTTTCTCAAGCTTGAGAACAATATTGTTATGCAACCTTTCACGTTTCTCATTAAGCGAATTCTTTATTGCTTGTTTAATCCAGGCATTTGCCGAAGCAGTTTTCAGCTGTTGTGGTCAGGCCGCGTTTCCCGGCGCGGCGAGTTCCGTAAATTCTGCTAATAAACGTTTCTAAGCGTTGTCCGTATACCCCGACGCTTTCTCCGAGTCTTTGTCGGTGTTGAAGCGTAACTCGAGAGCATACTTGCGACTTTCCAAGATAAGTTCGCGAGTCATTGTACCCGGAGTCTCTAGATTAAGACTTGTGTCCCCACTCTACATTCCCCCTCCCTCTCACGGTCACGTGACGCGTTGTTCTGTCTCTGTCGCGCATGTGTCACAATTTAGTTTATTATTAGAATTCCTCTGAGATTAAATTTATTATAAGTAGAATGCCGATTTTATGCATTTATAATAAAAATGGGTAGGTCTAATTTATGACAGTAAAAATATTTGAAGAATTTAAACATACTACTATAGTATTTTCAACCTATTAAACATATTCAGCAAGAAATTAAATATCCATTTCATCCCAGCTTGTTGCAATTCAGGTAGAAAGTTTTTATTTTGCATTAAGATCCGCAGTATAATTATATCAGAATTCCTTTAAATTAGATTTCCCCAATTCAACAACCACAAATTTTCATTCGTTTGAAAATAATACTTTTTGCCAATCTTGACAAAGACCTGTCCTCCCACTCTACATTCTCCTTCCACGACGCTTTTACCCCACGCTTCCGTCACGGCCCGGTGACGTGCACGTTGTGGCAGAGAGAGGGTAACACATTTTTCCCTCAATTAAACTGATTGGACCCAACAGAAGTCGATAGTTGATCGGTACTCCGGCAAAGAACAGAGAAGTCCTAGCAGATTTCTGATCTGATCGCGAATATTTTCGATTATGAAAGTTCATTTATAAATGCAGCCACTTTTCTTTGTTTTAAATATCCTCTCACTGAAGGAAACAAGAGAAAACTTCATATAACATACTCTTCAATAATTTCAAGATGGTATTCGTTTTGTATCAGGATTTTGTGCACACATTTGTGGGTATTTCAAGTACATCAATTATTTTTTTCAAGTAAAAAGTAGACTACGTTTTCGAAAATATGTGCTGACTTTTGACCATGATTCCGATCCTTAATTAATCGGTGTGAATGTGGCTTTAGTATAGACTAAAATAAATAAATAATCTTCATTATTTATAAGTAGAGTGCGAATCTTTAAATACAATAAAACATGTTTGGATTGATTGCAAGATACAGAAATCAAATAAAAATTTCATTCCTCTTTTGATTATCTTGTTAAGGTGAAACTAATACACTGGTGGCCTTAAATCTTTTTAATACCTCCACTGTTTTAAATTGCACGTACCCATTTTCGTCATAAATGCATAAAATCCGTAGTCTATTTTTAAAATGGCGACAGTTTGAACTGAAATGATTGATTGCTCCGACTTTAGAACACGTTCAAAAAAACAAGTGAAAACGACGGATTTAAAAATGTTGGCTCACGCGATAACAAGGTGTTTGCCGAGGATTCTCTAAAAAGTTTGAATCAATCGATCAACTAGCATTCGAGATATCGTGGCAAAAATTTCGAAAAAATCGGCTTCGAGAGAAACGCGTTCGATTGCCGCAGAAAATAAAGCAGGATACTAATCAGTATAAACTATCGCGTACAATAAAAAACCACGTGAAAATACAAGATTTCACCATTCAATTCCTACGTTCATTTGCATACGCCGCGCCGTATCTTCCAAACTTTATCGAACAAGAAACTATAAAACCATTACGTTTACGCAAGAAAAAAAAACCCTAGAAGATCTCAATAGCGATCATAACAGAATTTTTATTAATTTTTTCAAGCATGAAGAAAGACAACCGGTTGGAAAGATGTGTCCTTGCCTAGATTCTTTGTCCACCTTGTTCTGCTCATTTTGTGTACGTCATCATTTCGGTTGTCGACTATATTAGAATCTGTTTTTCGTTTTCAACAGAAGAAAAACATTCGCGAGCGTTCGCGCACGATGCGCGTGCACGTCGAACGGAAAAGGAACTTTTACCGAGTGTTTAGAAAACGTGTAAACTGGATTACATGGGCGCCAATTTAAATTTCCCGCCATCGACGGTGACACAGGAAGTTGCTTCCTAGACGAGCGAATAGAAATTCGATAGAAATGTTCCGGACTGTACAGACTCATTGTTGCTATCGTAATATTCGCGCGTTCATATGTGACACTTGGCCGCGCGGTTTCGCAAGTGAAATTTCAAAAAGTTTGCGCGTCATTACGCGATTCCATCTTCGCACGCACACTTTTCCTCCGTGAATGCTCGTATCGGAGTGAGGGCACGAAAGTCGGTCATTGTCTTCTTTATTGATTCATACGTAAGAGAAACGTAGTATCACAGAGGGGATATTGAACTTTTTTTGAAACGCATGTACCATAAAAAAAAACAGGAAAGAAACGGTCGAGGCTGTTGCATAATTCAGTGACACGCGTTTCCTCGATTTTACACAAATTTGAAATATACGATTACGCATACACGAATTAAAAATAGAGGAGATCGTTGTGCAAATATGTATCTCAAAATTAATGCTTCAGCCAGGGACAAATTTTTATCTATTCTTTATAGTTAACAAAAACTTTTAGTTATAAGTAAATTAACACTTTGTTTTTGTAAGTAATAGTACACGTTTAAAATTTTGGGGAAAAATATTATCAATCATTTAACTGGATTCGATATTGTTTTCCACTTTTTAGTGCACTTTATTATAAGCGTGGTTTTCAAAAAGTTTTTTTATATCTTTTATTACATACACATTAGTTTTGTATATTTTCAATATATACTTGTTAATCGCGGTACAATTAAGATATTTTGTTTAAACTGCAGCTCGAATTCTGTTTCTTGATAAAGAATAATATATAATAAGTATAAATAATAATAATAATAAATAAATAAGTAATAAAAGTAATTGACGTATCCCGTCATTCGTGGGAAGAGAAACCGTGGTCACGTGCATAATTCACTGTAGAAACGCGGGGCAGCCATTATACTTATTACACATATTGAAAATTTATCGATTTTCTCTTTACTTTCACCGATTTGCAAAAGGGCATTTTCTATATACCTTCATAACGTTGTATTTCCGTTTTGTTACCTGGCAGTGGCAGGAGATATGATCCAGTGACGCGAAGAATAATAGAACCTCCTCTTGCCGTCGAAGCTTTCACTTGATTTCAGGTGAAACGTTAATTGTGCCGGTTAATAAAATCTACAGCCTCGTCTTGAAGTCTCCGTAAAAAATCGGAACCGTGCTCGAAATTCAAATTTTTGTGAAAGTAGAAACAGGCGACACCGAACGCTGTTGCTAATTGGCTGGTAGTTAAGTTATAAAAATAAAACTCGTTGCTCTATGCCTCGGCTGCTTAGCATAGATATAAATCACGTTAGTTGTTTCGACTAATTGACTTTCGTATGTTAATAGTTTCGATTCACTTTCTGAGAAATACTTAACGGCAATTGTCGAAGTAAAGTGGTTTACTAAATGATGTGCAAAAAATATTTTCCAAAAAAGGTTACATGCAAAGATAAAAAAGGCATTTTTGAAAACTTTTTTATTTGGACCGTTAATGAAAATTTAAAAAATTGTTGGAAAACGACCGCTTTTAAATGTTTAATTGGTGCGTTAAGTGGTTAAGGGCCCAAATAAAAAAGTTTAAAAAAATGTAACCTTGTAAATTATAATTTTTGGAAAATTTTTTTGCACATCATTTAGTAAACCAATGCTTCTGATTGTTCACAAAACATCAGGTCGTTTGGTACAATTATAAAAAAGTTATTCTGTTTTAAAGGGCGTACGAACACTTTTGTGGGCCACTGTGTATACGTTTTAAAAAAAAGTATAATATTTGTATGCATTGAAGAAATAAATGAATATTTAGAAACAACATAATTATCGTATGCATTGGCGAAATAAGTCGTTAATAATGAAAGAAGGATATTATAGAGGTCACGGTAATCACGAAGGTCAGGGACCTCTGAAATATTCGAAGCTTTCTCATGCTCACATACAGTAGAACCAACAAGTATTCAAACTGCATTTCCGGTTCACGAAAAATTCTCGATATTTAAATTATGATAATTTCGTAAAAACAAATAGTACAACTATAAGCCTGGGCTTATTTAAACGACTAAAAAAATTGGACATCAATTTTAAAGCTGTCGTCGTGAAGACGAAGCTTCAATCTTTAAATGTGGTTCCAGTAACGAAAAAAATTTTTCAAAGTTTTCACAAACTTTTTTACTGAAAAAATGTATATCCATTTATTTGACTCCATTAAAAAGCATATTGTACTCACTAGAAAAAAACCAACGTTATCAAAAGAGTGCGACACCTGTTCGATTGAAAATGAACGAAAAGAATGTTTGCGAAGTCGGTTTACAACCGCATAAAACAACTGGATAAATCGAAACGAGTTTTGTAAACATTCCTCGACGGGAATTACAGTGAAATAGAGAGCAAAATTATGACTGGAGTGTCGAACGTTGTTTATTATGTGGTCCAGTAAGTTCTTACCGTTTCCTGCACAGCGCCATTATTATCGTTCTTTTTTAGAACCTCGTTCCGAGGGTCTGAAGTCTTTCTGAATGTGTCATGCAACCAACCGTGAAAATCTACACAGGCGCAGTTCCTAAATTACAAAAATTGAAAAGAATTTCAATATTGCACCTTTTAGGTTATATTGAATAATTCTTCCAATTAAAATCGGACACATTAAAATTGATGGCACTGTTTCTCATACTTGTGTTTGGCCGAAAATCAGAAACACTAATAATTTGTAATAAACTTTTTATTCTCGCAGCAATGAATTCAGCCTAAAGTCACTTTTCCAGTGTTTGATAAGCAATAAGATTGATTAGAAAGATTATTTTTTCACCCATTTTTACGTTTTGCACTAACTTAACCAAAGTGAAAGACAACAGCAGTTCAATTATGAATTGCTTCAGCAAATTAAAGACAGCGTATATTACATTCTACAGAATTACGTATTTATTTTTCTCTTGAGATTTACCCGAACGATAAACGCATGAAGATTCACGATCTAGCGGTAGCACGAGCCCGTTCGATGGAACACTTTTGCAACCGCAGTCGGATCATGCGGATCTGAAATTATAAGGACTCTCGTAAGTCTTATGCTTTTCCTATCTTCCAATTACACAACTGTTCCTGTCCTCTTCACGTCTTTGGATTTTTCTCACATTTGTCAGGCCTGTTTCAGGATTTTGCAACAGGTTACCGCATCCACGGTAACTCGAGATCGAGATCGGTGCACCTGATGCACGAAGCAGGCGGGCGCCTGCGTATTCATTTGACTCGAACCGATGTCGGATCTCTCAGCAATCGCTCGTTTACGATTTCTTCTCCGAATTGCGACTTCTCCTTTGAAAAACTCTGCCGTTCCTATGCGTGGAGTTTCAGCATAGCTCGCAGCCTGCGTCCCACTTTACAAGCATCCGTTTGTTACACTGGTGTGCGCTACTGTATTATACAGTCTTTTCAAACAGCATACACACTGCTGTAAATTGCACCCATTCATTTTAGCGTGTCCCATCCAATTTCGCAATTCTTAGAAATATTTATTACAATATGAAGTTGAAGAAAGTCTCCATTAGTAAACTAAGGGATCAACAAAACAAAAACGCGTCTACATGTTTCTTTTGAATAAGATACAAACTATTTGCAACTTTTCCAAGCTGATACTCTGGTTGAAAGTATGATTTACTACAATCGTAAGTGGAACAGAAGATCGTTAAGATGTACTCCACAACTGTGTATGCAGGCATCAACTCGAATACCGAAGTTTTCAATGACTTTTCCACATATTGCTGAAGTTATTTAGTCCTCGACGAAGTTCTGGTCCTCCACGTCCCTTTATAGTGTATGTCCTATGGGCACTTCGAGTTTCGAGTACCTCGGATACGCAACACCCGTATTCACTCACGGCCCTATCCGCGAGCCCCGGAGGGACCTCCCGTAGTGGGGGGTCCAACACCAATTTTAAACAAGAAATATCAATTATGAGAACAGGCACTTTTGAACAAAGCATGGAAATACCCTTGGCCCACCCCAAGCTAGCTCAACACTAAACCTACCAACACCGTTTCAAGGTTTTTTATTTAACAACTAGAAAAATAATAAAACTGATTTCATAAGGAACGATTGTATAGATAACTTTAGTAGTGCACGTATTGTAATAGTATTGTAATAGGAGCCGCACAACATTTAAATAAAATCGATCTTGTAATTTTTAAAAGGGAACCAGTTACTACTTTTAAGGCTCGGTAGGTTTAATGTTAAGGTAGTCCAAGAAGTTCTAAATAACCTTTGCACTACCCGTAGCTAGCTAAATGTAGTCCAAGAAGTTTTAAATAACCCTTGCACTACCCGTAGCTAGCTAAAGGTAGTCCAAGGAGTTTTAAAATACCCTTGCACTACCCGAAGCTAGCTAAAGGTAGTCCAAGAAGTTTTAAATAACCCTTGCACTACCCGAAGCTAGCTAAAGGTAGTCCAATAAGTTTTAAATAATCCTTGCACTACCCGTAGCTAGCTGAAGGTAGTCCAGTAAGTTTTAAATAACCCTTGCACTACTCGAAGCTAGCTAAAGGTAGTCCAAGAAGTTTTAAAATACCCTTGCACTACCCGAAGCTAGCTAAAGGTAGTCCAAGAAGTTTTAAAATACCCTTGCACTACCCGAAGCTAGCTAAAGGTAGTCCAAGAAGTTTTAAATGAGCCTTGCACTACCCGAAGCTAGGTGAAGGTAGTCCAAGAAGTTTTAAGTAACCCTTGCACTACCCGAAGCTAGCTAAAGGTAGTCCAAGAAGTTTTAAATAACCCTTGCACTACCCGAAGCAAGCTAAAGGTAGTCCAATAAGTTTTAAATAACCCTTGCACTACCCGAAGCTAGCTAATGGTAGTCCAATAAGTTTTAAATAACCCTTGCACTACTCGAAGGTAGCGAATGGTAGTCCAATAAGTTTTAAATAACCCTTGCACTACTCGTAGCTAGCTAAAGGTAGTCCAAGAAGTTTTAAAATACCCTTGCACTACCTGGAGCTAGCTAAAGGTAGTCCAAGAAGTTTTAAAATACCCTTGCACTACCCGAAGCTAGCTAAAGGTAGTCCAAGAAGTTTTAAATGAGCCTTGCACTACCCGAAGCTAGGTGAAGGTAGTCCAAGAAGTTTTAAGTAACCCTTGCACTACCCGAAGCTAGCTAATGGTAGTCCAATAAGTTTTAAATAACCCTTGCACTACTCGTAGCTAGCTAAAGGTAGTCCAAGGAGTTTTAAAATATCCTTGCACTACCCGAAGTTAGCTAAAGGTAGTCCAAGAAGTTTTAAAATACCCTTGCACTACCCGGAGCTAGGTAAAGGTTGTCCAAGAAGTTTTAAAATACCCTTGCACTACCCGAAGCTTGGTAAAGGTAGTCCAAGAAGTTTTAAATAACCCTTGCACTACCCGAGGCTAGCTAATGGCAGTCCAATAAGTATTAAATAACCCTTGCAGTACTCGAAGCTAGCTAAAGGTAGTCCAAGGTAGAGAAGTGTAGGTCAGGGCAACTCTGGAGGTCCCCTGGTCAACCGCAAGGTAGCCTAAGGTAGTCCATGTTCCTCCAGGACCCAGATCCCGTCTGCCACCGTCCGCTAGTCGGTCTCCCCTCCCAGGCCCGACTGACTGATTGACAGTGTCGCCAGAATCGACCAAAACTCGATTTTTCTTCTCCTCCTTTCCCCCTTCCACTATCTTATTCCAGCACCATGAGCATACTCCAACATCCCCCACTAAGACCGTAGACCGGTCACGTATTAATCTGGTTATCAGAGAGGGGGCAAACTGTATTCCCCTCGATTTCCTCGATTATGGCGTCATTGCTGAATGAGCGCGCTCGCCGAGCTCTGATGCGCAGGTGCGCAGCAATGCGTAGCTCTCCCCACTACTTTCGGCAGATCTCGATCGCCGTAATAATTAACTATTGATGAATTTATTATCTCTGCCTGTTTAATGTCCATAACATTTCCTTTTGCCACCACTGTCGACAAGCACTTCCTCGGCTATCTGACCGCTTATCTTTTTATTTGAAATAAAATTTTATTTCAACTTAATATAAATAAATCAGAGTGACATAAATGAGATAGAAAAATTGGCGTACGAAGGGAACGTTGACGAAACTAGGACCAAGCAGAAACATGCAGTTGCAGTGTCCGACTCGGCACATCAGATCGCGGACATCTTGGATAGTTCGACAATGCAGCCGGTAGAATTCGCGAAGTTCTCGATCGGTCTCGCGCAATACAACCTAAACAATCTCCGCTTCCGACAGATACAATAGTCGGATCAAATTCAACCGGTTGGTCAAGGCCACTTTCTCAAGTATAAATCCCGGGCAGGAACGACTCTATCGTTCACGCTATGTTTTATATCAATTGGTTTCACTATTTAAAAAGACATCAGCGCGACATAGCAACTTGGCTGCCCGAAGGAAGGATGCAACAATAATCGTAGTCGGACCGCGCTGGCTAACATGCTGGGTCGTTTCGAATTTCACAAGTCGAGACAATAAATGTACAAAAGCGTGCGGTAGCAATTTAAGCCACCTCCGCGAGTTAGCGAAGTTTCTTTTCTGTGGCGCAGACCGTTAGTGCTCGGAAGCTGAGGCTGGACTAGTTCCCGCGAAACGAATCAAAACGGAACGGGAGCAGGAAAGGAGGCGAAAAGGGTAAACGCAGCACAGAATACAGGACATGGTGAAAAAGAAAGCTAAACTCGGTCTCACGATACTTTACGGTACCTTTCTCCCGACGGCGACGCTACGATAAAGGCTCCTCTCTCTGCCCGCCTCTCGCCCGTTCCACTATAGTCGTCGCTGTTCCACCGCTATAGTTGTCGCTGTCCCGTTCGCGTGAGCTTCCAGGCGTGGTTGAACCGTATGGACGCGGAGTTACGCGGCTGTCACCATTTTTTACGCATCGACAAACGAATTGATCGAGGAGAAATAGGGCTTTTTACGCGTCCCCTCTACCCATCTGTTACGACCGGCACGATATGTTCTTTCATTTCCGTATTGTTTCACTGATCGGAATCGTGCCGGCTTGTGGCATAAGCCCTGTCGCTCACAGTCCGTTCAAAAAGTTACTAATTTATCGAAGATAGAAAGTAGGCGGTGGCTCGCGAAAATATTCGAAATCTGGAACGAATATTATTCCTGCTAGTATGTGAATATAAACATCGAGATTATACAGGGTGGGTCATCACTAGACAGCGGATCTTCATGCATTTATAGTAGAATTGAGTAGATGAAATTCGAAACTGTTGAAATATTTTAAAAAATTGATGATGTCAATACGTATATGATTTCTCCTCTATTAAAATCATTGAGAGAAGAAATAACATTCTATTTAGTTTCTATTTCTTACAATCAATACAGACAATTTTTATTTCGCATAAAGATCCGCAGTCTAGTCATCGCATAGTCATCACTTCGATTTACATTACTATTATTATTCGTAGCGAATATTGTTCACGTACAGAGTTGAGCAGAAATTTAATCAACGATTGACGAATAAACTTCTACTTCAATCGTTAATCGCAATTAACAATGAATCTCCTAGTTTAGTCGCCAATCGCGATTAACAATTGTATTCCTTTCAATTGTAATCGTCAACTGCTGAAATTTCGAAATGAAATACGGAATCAAAACTATATGAATACTGAAAAAAATGTAAACTGGTCTATAATATAATACAAACCCTGTTTACGTGCTTTTATGTTTTTTTCGATGATTTCTTCTTTCAATCAACGATTGACTTCATCAATCGATTGTATCAGTCTCCGATTTTAGATGATTTCTTCTTTTAATCAACGATTGACGATTAACTTCATCGATCGATTGAAATATTTTGTCGATTTTTCAATATTTTATACACATTCATCAATCAATCTTGATTAAAATTTTAATCCATTAATGCCCGACTCTGTTCGCGTAGGGTTGACTGATATCAGGAGGGGCACATTCTGCACTTAACAGCATTTTTGTAGGTGATTTTCAATAGTGTGGAAAAAATATTACATACTCATTATTATTTGACTTCCGGTGGGCGTTGTTTAAGCCACAGTCAGCTGGGTGCCCGAGCACAAACCCACCCACACACACATGTATATGGTCGAAAAACAGAGGACGATGATCCCGACGCCCACGCGAGCTTCTCCCTTACTTGGGTCACCTGCTACAGCTTTTTCACAGCTGTTAACGTTTTAATAGTGGACGTTCATTCTATTCTATTTACCTATCAACCGAGTTCTATTAACCCTCATCCGTCCCTCGTGTCAATTTGACACAGTTTTCCCGAAATAAGTTACACTGCTCTGTTATTTGTAGGTAAATTCGTTCGAAACTTGGTCACTTTTATTTTTTTAATGCGAAACATATAACTGCAAAAACCTAAAATGTAAATGTTAACTCATCAAGTTCAAGGGAAAAAACATCGAAAAGTAACTGTTTGACTTGTTATTTTATCGATTTTTTGTATCACTGTGTCAATTTGACACCGAGGGACAGATTCAGTTCGTGAAATGAGGGACGGATGAGGGTTAAATATTATTCTATTAACCCTCATCCGTCCCTCGTGTCAATTTGACACAGTTTTGGCAAGATAAGTTATACTGTTCTGTTATTTGTAGATTTTGCCCGAAACTTCGTGACTTTTATTTTTTTAATGCGAAACACATAACCGAGAAACCTAAGATGTAACTGTTAACTCGTCCATAGACTGCGGATTTGATGCATTTATACACAAATGTCACGTATTCGCATAAGCCGAAAGAATTGAACATGCATCGCAAGATATTTCAAAGGCTGAATTGGAAGAGAAGAAGAAGAAACACGTTCGCTTCGGAAAGGAAATATTCATCGGCACAGAACAAAGACTCGACGAAGTGTGTCACACAGAAACGATTAAGAGAATGTAACGTAAGATAAAATTGCACGTTGAGAAATCTACCGTGACGATGTAAAAGCACGACATCTTCCGGTAATATGCAGATCAACGATTGCATGTGTTCGGCCTCTCCGCACGAAGGGAATTGTCTCGATAGGCCTAGGTGCGGGTACCCCGAACAACTTCTTTCTCTCGCAGGTCATGCACCTGCTGCCATCGATCACATATTTTCATAGCCGATAATTATGTAAATATAATTACAGTAAAAGCTCCTTCGTTGTCCAAAGGCCGGGGGGTTGAGTGGACAACGAGCGTGCCCGGACACTATTTTTGATTTAGAGACTTCAATAGAGAGCCGAACATAGAGAAGGACAGAATGAGATACGGATCGGGTGACCGAAGCGTGTTGCCGTCGCCGGCACAGTTTAAAGGCCCACATTGTTGCTGTTGTTCGTTGCCTCTGAAACTTTGACCGTCGATTAAACCACTAAATACGGTTGAAACTATACCGCGTTTGGTGTCATTTTAATCAGAGAATTGCCAGAAATAAGTCAGTGAAAGTCCTATAAAGAAATAATGAAAATTAAGAAGTTTGAAAATTCGGTTTACTCGAGTCAATGTTGTGGCGTTCACACCGATATACCCGAGCCGACATCAATCGTCGCCGCCCTGCGGAGCGACTCGGCGTTGACAGGCAGTGGAATGGGTAGGCACTGGACAACGATCGTGCCCACGATTCAGGACAACGAAGGAGCGATTACTGTATAATTGAATTTGATACTCCAGCATTTTTTGAAAATTTTTATAAGCCATAAATAATGCATAAAGATCCGCAGTCTATTCATGAAAATAGCAACACACGCAGCTTTATGATAGCTACATGCTGCTGAATAATGCAAATTACGCCTCGTAAACGTAAAAGTAGGATTATTGAGTGAGACAGCGGTCTGGATCGATCTTTTATCTAGCGTTTTTGACTATAGTCAGAGAAATGAGAAGGCGCGTCCCGCCCCCTTGCAATCCTGGAAAGGAGAACACCCTCTTAAAAGGAAAATGATAGAGAGCAGACCGTAATTATTTAAATAGGTGTGCTCGCGTTTATAATATCGCGCCGGTAACGAGACAAAAAGTTACGAAATCGTGTAGAATAATGTTTGACGTAATGGAAGAAAGGAAAATGATGAGCGCGAAAGACAAAAGGAAAAAGTGGGAGCACGTATTGCGACCGCCATCAATCGACTATATAATCGGCTGAATAATTACGTTCTCCCCTTAATAGGCAATCTGGAGAATCGATTTCTCTAGTCGCAAAGAGTCAGCAATTAGACGTTCGTTCGCGACAGCTAGCGATATTACAGTGGTTCTCGAAAATCTGGAACACCGATTATTGGTGAAATTTTCACGGATGGTCGATCTCGATCTAGTCGACCGAACGTAGAACTATTTCTGACGTAGGACGTGAACTATTACCGAAATCGATTCGTTATTCGTTTCTTGCTTCGGCCTTCGCTAATCCGCTTTGAGAACAGGAAAATGTAAAGAAATCTTGTTCGAAGATTAGATACGTTCGGTAAGAAAATGTATCAGATATGTGAAACGTTCATTAAATCGTTATTGCACTGCTGATATTTTATTTGGCTCTTTTGGCTAATGAGTAGACTGTGGATGTTTATGCATTTATAAAGAAATTAGTTGGGCGAAATATAAAGCAATAACAGATTAGAAAAATTCAAGATTAACGTAATGTCGTTTTTAACGTAACAAAGTCATTAAGGGATGAAATCAATTTTTATTTTATTCGTGCTTCCCACAATCGATGCAGAATATTTTTAGTTTGCATAAAAATCCGCAGTCTACTAATGAGTTTGCCGACCGCCAATTTAGGGGAAAGTTGTCAATGTACAGAGGCTTATTGAAATATTAGAGCCACTTGCACATGTGGACTTGTATGCAGAAAAACCAATTGCATGAAGAAAAATGGCAGTCTATATTATATACGATATTTATAGCTAAACATTTCAGATAATCACAAATTAATCAATTAATTCACATTCACGGGACACGATTTATATGGCCGTTACGCTCTTGACTACTTTCCCTTGCATAATATGCATAACATGCATAATATTTTATAACCAGAATGCGGAATTTATATGCGGAATAATAACTGTCTGCCTTAATTGCAAGATACAGAGATTATTGTACAGACATTTACTTCCTTTTTTAAACATTTCAAAAAATTATATCAACAATTGTACAATTCTAGTGCAGTAAATAAACTAAATTTTTCATGTATAATTTTGCTATATCAAGACTAATCGCACCTTGACCGGTTTCACATATCTTATTTTATAATTATTGAAATTACCAAGATGTTTCATTCTAAATTATTAAATAATTTAAATGTTATTATAAAAATTGATAGGAATCTAATCATTCACATTTCTTATATCATAATTATTGAAATTACAAAGATGTTTCTATTTGAAAATATGAAATAAATTAACTGAAGAAATTCTGTCTCTCTCTTATAATTTTTATAAAATAAGGCATACTACACTTTGTGTTCGGTACACTTAGTGTTAAAGAATGCTCCAACAATCTATATAAGTGATTCCACGATTCTGAGCACCGCGCTCACGCTTTAAAGCATTATCGAGAGGTTTCATTCCCTTTCTAACAGGAATGTTGGATGTTGTAATCTGGATAAATCATGGCTGCGTCTAGAAAACGCTGGAAATTATTGTCATATCGAGTTACAGACGGTCGACTGACTGGATAACACGAGAAGTCGTGCAGCGTTGTAAAAGAAGGCGCACTAAAACCGCTGCATAGAAATCTTTCTTGCTCTCTTTCTCCTTCCGTTAGCTCGGCACGTACCCTCTTTCTCCGACTTTGCACGCCTCCGCATAAATACTAGCCTAGCATGCGCTGCATAACAGCGCGCTCACCTCGGTTAGGTGAATTCAACAGAATTCGCTGTTTCGCCTGTGTTCAAATCGGTGACGATCAATCAAGTTGAAACGTAATTTTAGGAGGATTTTGAATTTTTTTCGGCGAAGATTTGAAACCGCAATGCGTTATAACTTCGCTGTTGAACGCAAAGGTGTTCAACCCAGTTCCATCGCGAAATTGCGAGAACGATTCTTTGCCCCGAAGAAAAGTCTAAAATTTCAAGGTCACGCTCCGGCTATAAAATTTGTAAACGATGCGTGTTCCAGGCCGTTTTAAAAAGAAAGAGCGAATGCAAGCCTGCACGTCGTCGCATGCTTTCTTAACCAGAGTCGAGCGGAATATATGCGAGTATCCGAACGCGTTGCGACAGCGTAAACATTATATTGCTCACCGAATCAACGCTGCCCTGATTCGGAAAGGGAGGAGTCTCTATTATTTCTGCGTGGCACGATCAGTGGAAATTAAGATGACAGTTCAAGGCCAGCGCGATCAGAAGTTACTCCAGTCGCAATTCAAACTTTCATCGTTACGCTGGACTGCTTTTATGCACCAAAAACAAAAAGACTCGCACGGACTGGAAAGTTTCGCGAAACGATAGGAAATAGAACGCGTGGGCAACAACATGGCGGGGATAACCTATGGGGGTGACCTTGAACGGATATTCGAACTTATTCCAAGAACAAATAAACGTTTTTAAACAACGAGGTGTATGTGACCTCGCGTATTTAAAAATTATCATAATTTGAATATATTAAAACCTCCTGTACTTCATACTAGCTTTTATAATTGTTTATAATGATTTATAGTTACTTATCTACAATTATTTCCTTATCTCTTTCGTGTACGTATATTGTTCTTGATTTCTCAATATTCAAAATAATTCAAAAATAAAGAGAAGTAACTGTGAATTATTTGTTTTAACTTGTGAAAATGATCAGAAATAATTGTAAACGATACTTAAAAAAGAGTATTCACTTTTAAGTATATGTACTTATCTCCAGTGTTGTATTCATATTTTTTCATAGTGTACGTACATATATCGCCTCGTAAAGGGACGTGAAAAATATGGAATAAAATTGTTGCACCGTTTTCGAAAGCAAACTCGAGGATTTGACCTACTTCACGCGTCTATTCACCATTGACATTTTTTTAGAAAGACTTAGACTGGCAAGTATTCCAAAAAGTTGACTGTGAACTTTCACTCGGCGTATGACAGCTCACGCTATGCACGGAGAGTACTATGAATCATTAACAACAGAGAAATGAAATAAGAACTTATCGGCGCGCAGAAGTATATCTAGATAATAGAACAATAAATTTTGCAGTCCTATACTTAAGTAAAGATCGTACAGTTTCACACTTCGTTTAAGCATCCATGTATTTATTTTTGGCTGATAAATTAAACAATTTTACTATTTTTTCTCTCTTTCTTTCCCATACGCTGTCCTTCCTTACGCCCGAAACGTTAATCGTCAATTAAACCACTAAATACAGTTGAAATTATATCCTGTTTAGTCTTATTTTAATCAGAAAAATGCCACAAATATGTTGATAAAAGTTTCATAAAAAAATAAGTAATAATAAAAAAGATTTTATATTGGTATTACATTGCGAGGATGCGCGGGGCCTTTGAACTGTGCTGGCGACTGCGACTCTCCGCGTCGCATTAGTAGTGGTTCACGCCGATATACCCGGTCGAGATCAGATTACTACAGTGGAGGGGATATTATTTTTGTATTCATCGTGTACGATCTTTTCGCGACTATAGAGGATTTACTGAACATTTCTGAGACATACTGTATGCAAATGCGTAGGTCACACGCGAGAATGCTCCCTTCGGAAAGAATACGCTTGCGGTTTTGTACCTTAATCTTCACGCATCACGTTAATTAGTTGGCAACGATAACAATGAAGCAAGTAAAAAGTATAACGTGGAATATAATTACAAACATAATAAAGAGTCTCATCAGCGTAATTGCGATGCACATGACAATGGAGTGAAAATACGGTAGAAAAAAAGAGACCGTTTCTACAGCGAACATGCAATCGGGATTTCAATCTCTTTTCAAGTATTTTCTCTATATCGTGGAAAGATTGTGAAAGATTCGTCCGAAGCTCCCAGCAAAGTGGAACATTTCAGATCGTGGTGGTTTCAATTAGAAAAGTCAAAAATAATATAACAGTATCCCCAAATTCTTCTCATGAATTTTTATATTTTTATTCGATCTATTAATTTTTGTGATAATTGCACAAAATCCGAAGTCTAGTTCTCATGTATTATAACTTCGACACTGGAAAAGAAATACCCGAGAAAATAAAACAAAGAAAATAGAGTTTCAGTCACGGGTTTTAGACAATCCAGCTTATCACACACCATTGCATTTTACGTTTCTATTTATGTCAACAATACTTTCCCTCCATCACCGCGATAAGTGTCACGAGAACGTGAGCAAATGCCCGTCTAGATCTCTCCATTGTGTCCTAATTGTGATAAAACAGCGGTAGGTCGTATTAAAAACTATCTGTCAGAGCTTCGCGAAACGTAATTATCCTATTTCCATTTCTATTTTCGGTTAATTAGATTCCCCGCGGCTCCGAAACGAGAAGTATCCTCTCCTTTATCCATGAATGATTTTGAAAGTGAAATCAACTGCACTGGGAACACGGAACACTCGGATTTCACGAAAGTATTGTATGCGTTATTGTAAATGCATAAACCTGCAGTCAAATGATGACGTTTGGTCCTCGATTCTTCTTAATACTATTAAATACAAAGTTATTAATAAGACTTGTTGAGAACCGCTTGATTAAAGTATTGATCTATGTATAGGTACATACTTTTACTTGTGTTCGTAATTCTAATCACTGCTATTTACTTTCTAACATCTTCGATATCTTGCAAAGTTTTAATTTAGCACATCCATTGAGGACTCGTTATGATGCGATGATAGAGTGATTCGTAGAAAGTACGTGGACTTTGTTTCTTCCTTTGGAATTTGGAACAGCATTGCTCTTGCTGCATTATTGAGACGATTAAAACGAAGAACGAAACAGGATTTAATTAACTTTTTCGCATAATTGAATGAAATTCGTTTCTCTGGCATAAAATGGAGGACGTTTTCGGAAACTTTCATTGTTACGGACAGTAGTTAACGAAAAGATGTTATGATCGTTTCCATTGGGCTACATACTTCTATTTTTGTAACACATCCATACATTTATACTTAATTTCATCGTACACCAGAGTTGGGCAAATTTGATTTATAAATAATAAAAAATTACAAATTAAATTAACATTTCATTTGCAAATAATATTTAAATTTGTTATTTAAAGATGAATAATACTTATTATGAATACTTATTTACTGACTATGACGTGTGCCCGACGCGTTGTGCCGAATAAATAATAAGCAATTAAATGATAATTAATAAACAACAATTAAAATTGTTCTTGTAAATAAAAAATAGATTTTATTATTTCAAATAATTTGATTAGATCTATATAAATAATAAGTAATTATTTTTGCTTTCTATTTACACTTCCAAATAACACGTAATTTTTTATTTGAACAATCAGTTAATTGAAAACATTTACTTAAATGATGCCCAACTCTGTTGTAGACGAACAGTTAATGAACTCTAACGAATTACTTAAATTAATCATTATTTTGAATAATACTCCAATGTAATACGAGAATCGGAAATTTAGTGTGGAAACACTGTTTGGGCCCACTGGATACATATTTTATTTGCTTCCGAATGTGAAATGTTCATAGTATGAAATAGGATATGCATGATATTATAGGGCGCGGCGTTGGGAAGTTCCGCCGCGGTGAAGCAGTGAACAAGAGAAGGAGCAGAGATTGATTTAACCCGTTGCGTTCTTTTTAGGTGTCGACGAGCAGAACGACTTGCCTGCTGCTCGTCTGCCTGATTGTATTTCTCGGGATCCTCAATGACGTAGAAGGTAATTAATCAATTTTGTATAAATACTATATTTATGTAAAAAAAACTTGAGTTGATGTGTCTGTATACAACAACAAACGATAGCAAGTCAATGAAACGACATTCACAAAGAACATCCAGCATAAATATTGTCAGTCTCCAAGAAAAGTAAAATTAGTAACATACAAATATGTTTTTGTTAAACAAGAATAGAATTTCCCAAAAAAGTTCAAATCATATATTACAATATTTAAAAAGTTATCGTCTTTTTTATATATATATATATATAGAGCGTCCGAATATTAATTCGAGTCACTGTACATACTAGTACATAGTACAGGTATGTGTAAACATGTTGCACATCAAAATGCATTATTATTACATTTGCGTATCAATACACCTAACTGAATACAAAACACTTTTGTTGTGAAATGGAATGGAAAGTGCGACCACGGTTCACTTTGTTGCAATAAGTAGAGAATAGTGTTATTCATTATTTATTCTATCAAATATCATTATACGTTTTGTAAAGAACGTTTTAAATAGAAATATTTATTTAACCATTTGCACTCGGGGCTATTTGAACTCGAAAATTAAACATTCCTTCCCACCTGGAATATTTCCATTCTGTACGATTTCTTTCATTTTATGAACATGAAATTTCTCTTTAACGCTCGTTGGAATTAACGAAAATAAAGAGAGATGATTTTTTTATGTATACAGGCGCAAGAAAACGATTTCGGAGGCCAACAACGAGCAGTAGTAGCTCATCAAGTTCAAACGATCAAGAAGTCTCCGCCAGTGTGAACAGATTCAAAGTCACGAGAAATCGGATCAACAACAAAAATAAGAAAAATGAAATTCAAACCGGCAAGTCGGAGGACTACAAGGTAGGTATGACCTTGAACTTATGACAGATATTTCTAATCCGTCCGATGTGACGATTCTTGGTTTGAAGTAGAAATATAAACTGATTCGTAATATGCAAGGTACTCGAATAATATTGACCACCTCGAATATTTCCGCTATATGTAATAATTATTAATTAGACTGCGGATTTTATGCATTCATGACACGACAGGGGGTATACAATCTAAAACAGTAGACATATTAAAAAGATTTAAGGCCACCAGTGTATTAGTTTCACCTTAATAAGATTTGTAATTAAAAGAAGAGAGAAATTTTCATTTGACTCCTGTATCTTGCAATTAATGCGAACATTTTTTTTATTTTTCATAAAGATCCGCAGTCTAGTAATAATATAAAAAGAATGATACATACAAAACTCGTATAGAGAGGGAAATATTATGATGCAAAGATTGTTTATATGGGTGATGGCGTTTCGGAGATTTCAAGGTTACCATGGAATGACTTCTGTGTCGTAAATCAGTGTGAAATTCTGCGAAAAAATGTATTGACCTTTACACGTCCTAAACTTTGATAGTTAACGAGATACTATCGAAATTGTGTGTGTGTGTGAAATGTCCCTCAACTTGAATATAGTGAATATGTGTAAATAGAAATTTATTTCGATAATATCTTGGTAACTGTTAGGTTGAGGACATGTAAAGGTCATTATATTTTTTCGTAGAATTTAATACTCCATCGATCTACGATACAAAAGGTGGGGCATTCCATTTAAATAAATCAAGGTGACCTTGAAATCTCCGAAATGCCCTCACTCATATGAAAAATGTTTGGATCACAATTATTCCCCCTCCAAACCATGCAAGTTTTGTAGAGTATATCGTCTTGTTTATCAAGATGCCACGGGAAGCGAGATGCGCGGCCGGGTCAAGGAATAATTGCTCCAATTTGTAAAACGTAAATTATGTTATGGAGGGTGCCCAAAAGTCACCGGGTCATTCAAAATTCGGAGAAGTGTATTTTTGTTTAAAGAGGAATAAACGTGAATATTAGAAATAAGTGAAAGGGCGATATTCTAATTACTTTTGGACCACTTTGAACATGGAATTCTGACGTAACTTTAATATTATATCCGCAGCTCGTATGTTATTATACGAACTGGTCGCAGTATCGTACGAAGACAGGAAAATTCTTACCTGAGGATATTCAACCCGATCTGTGTACGCACATCATTTTTGCGTTCGGTTGGCTGAAGAAGAACAAATTAACGAGCTTCGAATCGAACGACGAAACGAAAGATGGAAAGGTCGGGCTCTACGACAGAATGGGTAACCTGAAGAAGGCGAATCCGTCTCTGAAAATACTTCTCGCTATTGGTGAGTTTCCAAAACCATTTTAGTTTTCAATACTTCCATACATCTAGTACAGCTGCAACGCAAACGTAATTTTAAAATTATTATTGGTTAATTACTAAGGCAAATATTTATACAGGAATTTTGAAGTAAATAGTTTTAAGCTGAACAAGCTCAATATATTTATTTAAACTAATTAATAGCTGCTGACGTAAAATGTTTATCGAACGGAATTGAATATTTAAAAAATTACTAGATAAGCGAATATACGATCTCTTAAAGATTTAATGTAATACACGATTCATGTAACATCCAATCAATTTTTATAAAATGTTATCTTGTAGTAAAAAAACACTTCTAGTTTTTGGTAGTTCTGCTATTAAAATTAATTATATTATGTTAAAAAGTTACTAATTTTTCGAATTGCTGTTCAAAAATTCGCATAAACTGAAACAAAAATTAGTCTTATAATTATTTTATTTACTTACATGTATACAATACTTACCTTCGAGGAAGAAATGTCTTGAATAACTCTAATAATTATTTGTATGCATGTTAATCTTTGTTGAGAAACTTCCAAAGACATCGTGAATTTTAAACAAATGAGAAAGCTGGAATTCATAATTATTGATTCATCAATTTCATCTTAAAAAAATGTATTATGTTAATCTTTGTTGAGAAACTTTAGAAGACATTGTGTATTTCCAATAAATATTCTTTACACTTACGATTAAAGAATTCGGTTTGTCATTTTTTTTTCAACTGATATATAAATGCGTGATTCTGTACACATGAAACATGAGAAAGTCGTCGCGTATAATGTTTATCAGGTGGTTGGTCGTTCGGCACTCAAAAGTTCAAGGACATGTCTTCGACAAGGTACGCCAGGCAAACTTTCATCTACAGCGCTATACCGTATTTACGAGATCGAAATTTCGATGGTCTTGACATCGATTGGGAATATCCAAAGGGCGGAGATGACAAGAAGAACTATATCCTTCTACTGAAAGGTAAGTAAAAACGACTAACGATTAATCAACTATTCTGCGACACAAATTAATACTTATGCCAGGCTTGTCAAACTCAAACACTTACCTGTAAAAGAGAGAATCGGTAAAGTAAAGAGTGACATTGAAATGGTAAAAAATTTTTGTTCGAGTCGCCAAAAATCCTTCTGACAATCATCATTTTAGTCAAAAAAGAACCTCTTTCCAAAATTTCATCCAATTCTGAGTATGGACGTAATCGGAAGTACAGCCGAAATAAGTTAAGACGCAGACGGCATAATCAACAATATTACTGCTGTATCGAGACTGTAATTGTTCACGATTTTATTGAAATACTCCGTTTATAGAACTTCGAGAAGCTTTCGAAGCAGAAGCTCAAGAAAAGAAAATGCCGAGGCTTCTTCTGACCGCTGCTGTGCCAGTTGGACCTGACAATGTGAAAAGTGGATACGACGTTCCAGCTGTTGCCAGGTACAGTTAACATTAATTATACATACAGGGTGTCCCAAAATTCCTTCAACAGTCGGAGATGGGAGGTTCCCGAGATCATTTGAAGCAACATTTTCCTTTGCAAAAATGTTATCCGCGGCTTTGTTTAGGAGTTATTAACGAAAGACACGGACCAATCAGAGCGCGACCTAGACGCGAGTTGGAAAAGTCGGCCCGGCGCTCTGATTGGTCCATGTTTTTCGTTAATAACTCCTAAACAAAGCCGCGGATAACATTTTTGTAAAGGAAAGTGTTGCTTCAAATAATCTCAGGAACCTCTCATTTCCGGCTGTTGAAGGAATTTTGGGACACCCTGTAGATTAAAGTATACGTTCTGTATAAATTGCTGTTGGGTTCCTTAATCCTTTGTCATGTTAGAGACACCAGAAGAGATGCACTTAGAGAGCAAAACGGAGATTCGAATAATTGAGGTTCTACCTTAATTCAGAACCTAAAACCCGGCGACGAAATTCTCATAATTTTTGAAGTGGCTCCTAGACGATCAATAATATTGTCAAAATTCGCTTCGATATTGACGGAGGACCATATTGATGGAAATATTGATCGCCTATGAGTGTATTGAAGCGTCCTATCAATATTGCCGGATATCGGTAGAAAATTATATTTTCTGTCGAGGATTATTCTCAATATTTCCTTCAATATCAGTTGCTTGTGAAACCGCGCAGTGAGAACATGGCTGACCCACCGAGCAACGATGTAATCGTTGATTAAATGTTTCCCCAACTCTGCTGATGGTCTCTCCAGGGTTGAGGATACACGCACAGTGGAAATCTGTTTTATAATTACCGCGCACGTTTGTTTAGCTACTTGGACTTCATCAATTTGATGGCGTACGACTTTCACGGGAAATGGGAAAGAGAAACGGGACACAATGCGCCTTTGTATGCCTCGTCGTTGGACTCCGAATGGCAAAAGCAACTCAGCGTTGATAACGCGGCTTCGATGTGGGTCCGACTAGGTGCCCCTAAAGAGAAATTGATAATTGGCATGCCTACCTACGGCCGATCCTTCACGTTGTCGAATCCGTCGAATTTCCGTGTTCACTCGGCTGCTAGCGGCGGTGGAAAGGCCGGCGAATACACCAAGGAGTCCGGCTTTCTTGCCTATTACGAGGTACTTATGTGCATACACTTGTCAATCTTTCTCGCGTAACACCTCCGTCGTGCACTCTATTTCGTAATATGTCAAAACGATTTTTTCAATGTTACTGAACATCGTTACGTACTGCGGCGGACCGTTGATGTTCAAGTCCCGGGCTGCATATAATAATCATGAATCTCGCGTTGATCTTCAAGTTTAGAGCCGCGCTTAAGAAACGAGGTATACATTTTATGGCGGATGTGCATGCGCGGAGTCAGGCGTAGAAAGCCGAGGGTTAATTAAAAATCAGCGCGGCTACTCACGTCACAGCGGATGTACACTACCGTCCATAAATCACTATGTACACCTGGTTGTTCTTAGGAAATTCTCTCAGGAAAATACAAACTGCTGTATATGTACAAGTATCTACATAAAGTAGATTTTTTTATGAGCTACTAATCCTAAACGTACACTAAATAACGTTTGGCCTGTGAAAGACATTATTTGAATCGAAAAAGACGCAAACAAACTTTGTACGCGAAAGAAAAATTGTCTAAATTCATTGTGAAGATCGACAGTTAAACGAAAATGTATTCCTGCTTTTTAAGAATGTACTAAGTGCACAAATTAACTTTTGTAGCCCTTACAATGAATCAATCGTGACGTTATTATAAATTCAAATGAGTTGAGATCATTAGTTTTCTGTAAGGTATAGTGAGCGTGTATAGAAAATGTTAAGGATTATTTTCAAAGGTTAAATGAATTTTGCTTTACGACGGAACAAAAGAAAAAAGGAAGTAACAGCTATGAATTAATTTGTACACCTGATACAGTAGTATCTCTCCGTAACTGTCGTATCTTCGGCTCTGCCGAGAGACAGTTTCTAGTAGAGGTAGAGAAGGATAGCGATTCAGAAATAAAGAGGGACTTTTAATCCGGAAAAACAAGACAATACGATGTTAAAAGTTCCATAAAAAAAGTTAAAAATGAATAAGTAATGGAGATAAAATTTTGTCAATTACGGAGATAATACTGTAGACTGTAGACTGTAGACGGTAAACGATGTCGCGACAATAGCAATATGTGTTTTTGTTAATAAAGATCTGCGAGATGCTCCAAAATGGCGCGGCCTACGTATGGGACGACGAGATGAAAGTTCCATATCTGGTGCAACACGATCAATGGGTCGGCTTCGACGACGAGAAATCGATTCGCATGAAGATGGATTGGTTGAAAAGCAAAGGCTACGGTGGCGCGATGGTGTGGACGGTGGACATGGATGATTTTAACGGGACCGTTTGCGCCGGGAACGTCAGATACCCATTGATTGGAGCAATGAGGGAGGAATTGCTAGGAATTTCGAGAGGACCGAACGCGAAGGACGTCGATTGGACCGCTGTTGCTACCACGGTCACGGAGGTCGTCCAAAAGAAACCGGAACCTTACAAGATATCGGTATCAGATGTTCTGAACAAATCGAAAAAAGTGCAGAAGCCTGCAACGCAGCTTGTCATCAACACTCCGCCAAACGGTGAGTTCTTGAGTGGTTGCTTGACAGTATTGGAAAATGAATACAGAAAACGCGTACTTGAGTTTAGAAACACTCACAGCCAGTGCTGCTAGATGACATCCAAACGGATATCATGTAGTCTCCTCCTTTTCCCCTTCCACTATCCCATTCCAGCACCATGCGCACACTCCGACGTCTTCCACTAACAAGAGAAGGACCCCAAATGTCCGACTTCGATTTTGATAATTTTTTGTGAGAAGATGGTATATGGATCCCTAATTATGTATGCAAAATATTAGGTGTAGTTACTCAATAGTTTTAAAGATATAAATAATTAAAGTTTCATGCCTTGTTGATATACAAGCCGTGTAAGCAGGTTGCGTGATTTACAGGTATGAAACTTTAATTGTTTATATCTTTAAAACTATTGAGTAACTACGCATAATATTTTACATACATAATTAGGGATCCATATACCGGCATCTCACAAAAAATTATCAAAATCGAAGTCGGATACTTGGGGTCCTTCCCTTGTAAGACTGCAGTCACAGCACTGTATGTGTTAGGTTCTCCCAAAAGTTTCTTTCGGAATGTGTTCCTTTAATATTGCTAAATAAATCCAAACAATGCGATAATCTTTATGTTAATGTTTTAGTACTTCCTAACTGTTAGGAAGTAACAGTTAGGACCTAACATGAATTATTATAATATTGCATTATGTGCATGAATCGAGAACCAACTTTTGGGACAACCTAATATTTATTTAGCAATATTAAAGGAACGCATCCCGAAAAAAACTTTTGGGACGACCTAATACAGGCATGGCCAAAAGTTGGGGTATTCCACGGGTATTCCTTGAGAATGCCTCCGATCGAGCAACTTCTGGCCATGCCTGACTTAATACATTGCTTTGGGATCGCCGTCCGAACGATGTCTCGCGTTTTTCAAACATCACGCGGCGCATCCGTGGGAAATACGAGACCGGACCGCGTAAGATTACCTGACATTGATATTCGAGTGAGCCAACCTGTTTTTTGTCCGCAGAAAGAGAAGCCCAGTCTATCTGCTACCTGACGAATTGGTCGCACAGAAGGCCGGGAGCTGGAAAATTCATGCCAGAGGACATCGATGCGACGCTTTGTACCCATATAGTCTACGCGTTCGCGACCTTGAAGAATCACTTGCTTGTCGAGGAAAGCGACAAAGATTCGGAGATGTACAACCGGTTGATCGCTCTTCGCGATAAGAATCCGGACATCAAGGTAAAATCTTTCGCAATGTTCCATCTCTTTCTTTCAATCAAAGTAATTTATTCATTGAAACGAAAACTGAAACGTTAAGGTTTCAACTAACTTTCTCAATTCTCTTGCGATTTACATATTACAAGTAGACTGCGGTTCTTCATGCAAAATAAAAATATTCTGCATTGATTGTGGGAAGCAGGAAGAAAATGAAAATTGATTTCATCCCTCGATGACTTTGTTTTACATTAAAAACGACGGTACAGTGTTCTTAAACTTTTCTAAGCTATTACTGTTTTATATTTCACCCAATCAATTTCTTCATAATTGCATAAAGATCCGCGGTGTAATCATAAGGTTTAGCATATTTGATCTCTCACTGGAAAAGTTAATTTTTACGGAAATAATTCTGTCGCTCAAATATATGGGCAGTAGATAGGTAATTGACGATTTACATTGCAGATACTGTTAGCGATTGGTGGTTGGGCTTTCGGATCGACACCGTTCAAGGAGCTGACCAGCAACACCTTCCGTATGAATCAGTTTGTGTACGAGGCAATCGATTTCTTGAGAGAATATAAATTCGACGGTCTGGACGTCGATTGGGAATACCCACGGTAAAACTTTCAACCTAAACTCTTAGATTTCAACACTAGAACTATCAATGGTTGAACGTGATGAATCTATATTCTTTACAATAATAATAATATTGATTTTTATGGTAATACGGACTTTAATAAAAAAAAGTATTTTGATATTTATTAAAATCGAAACGTTCAAACTTTTCTCAATATGTCATCGCTGAAATATTGTTTATAGTAAACGTAATTATATCAGCATTTGTTTAAACGGTTCATGGGGTGCCTGGAAAGACCTCATTAGATCCGTTGTGGATTAATCTTAATACTTTATATTTCTTTAAAATTCAGTATTAAAATAATTTCTGTCGAAATGCATTAGGGGTGGAGATGATCGAGCAGCATATATAAATCTCTTGAAGGAACTCAGACTGGCCTTCGAGGGTGAGGCGAAGAGTTCTGGCCAACCAAAATTAATTTTATCGGCGGCAGTACCTGCTAGTTTCGAAGCTATCGCAGCTGGGTGAGTATGATTTTATGCACTTATGACGAAAATGAGTAGATGTAATTTAAAACAGTAAAAACATTAGAAGTGTTTTAAAATACTGTTACATCGTTTTCGTTTTCGTACATTATTTTCAAAGAAAATAATTTTCTATCTCATTCCGGTTTGTTGTAATTTACGTAGACAATTTTTATTTTGCATAAAGATTTAATATAATAAATTGTTTTAAATTCTCGATTCTCATTCGAAGCAGTCTAATTAATTTAATACCTTATCCATTTTGAGTTTACTACACTAAACTCTCCTGACTTTCAGGTACGACGTACCTGAAATATCGAAGTACCTGGACTTCATTAATGTTATGACGTACGACTTCCACGGCCAATGGGAAAGACAAGTCGGTCACAACAGTCCGCTGTTTCCTTTGGAAAGTGCTACCAGTTATCAAAAGAAATTGACAGTGGTAGGTGGAAATTCTCATTTTTATTAATCATTTCATAAAAATCTTAGGAAAGAAAACTTTAAAACTAAACTTGTGTAAACACAAAATAATGAAATTGATTAATTGTTGTTAATATGAGTGTCTCCTATTTTACTAACTCGTAGACATGTACTATAAATTCATAATAAGAAAGTTAATAGAATATACAATTTTTCTACGATTTTATAGTATGCTTGTTCAAAAATATTATAAATTACTGTCGCATTCTTTTGTTCTAAATAAATTGTTTTCTATTTGTCACAGGATTATAGTGCGAGAGAGTGGGTGAAACAGGGTGCTCCAAAAGAGAAGTTAATGATCGGTATGCCGACTTATGGCAGGTCCTTCACATTAGTGGACAAAGAAAAGTTCGATATTGGAGCGCCAGCTTCCGGTGGTGGAACGGCTGGAAACTTCACCAACGAATCCGGATTCCTCTCCTACTATGAGGCACGGCATAAATAATTATCAATAAATTTGTTAAAAAGAGTTATCGGAATGTCGCGCTCAGAACGATGTCTTTGAATGTGTAGGTTTGTGGCTTCCTAAACGAAGATAATACGACTCTAGTCTGGGACAGCGAGCAACAAGTACCTTTTGCGTACAAAGATGATCAGTGGGTCGGATTCGACGACGAGAGAAGCCTTATAAATAAGGTAAATATAATAGTTGCTGTTAAGAACAATTTTAACGCTTCCATTTATGTACTTCGTTTGAATAATGATTCGCGAAACAGTTTTGTTATTGTCACTGACAAAGCTTCCTACCCTAAATTATCAGTAGGAGTGATTAGAAGAGTTATTATTATATTATTATAAAATTCTTTCAATTTTATTAGCTCTTCTTGATTGTTTACTTTTAATATACGCCGAAATAGATACTTCTTTATATTATACAGGGTGTCCCAAAATACCTTCAACAGCCGGAAATGGGAGGTTCCTAACGTCATTTGAAGCGACATTTTCCTTTGCAAAAATGTTATCCGCGGCTTTGTTTAGGAGCTATTAACGAAAAACACGGACCAATCAGAGCGCGACCTAGACGCGAGCTGGCACAGTCGGCCCGGCGCGCCAACTGTCTATTGGCCGACTGGGCCAGCTCCCGTCAAGGTCGCGCTCTGATTGGTCCGTGTTTTTCGTTAATAACTCCTAAACAAAGCCGCGGATAACATTTTTGTAAAGGAAAGTGTTGCTTCAAATAATCTCAGGAACCTCTCATTTCCGGCTGTTGAAGGAATTTTGGGACACCCTGTATAAATATTGAAATGTATTTCACATAGACATTATTTATACATCCGTAATCATGATTGATAATAAAATTTCTATTTGGCTCCTGCTTCGTACAATTGATACAGACAATTTCTATTTTGCCTTAAAATTCAAAGTCTAATTCCTATTACGTGAACAGAATATAAATATTCAATTTGCGTTGTCGATTATCTTAGATGCAATGGCTGAAAGACGAAGGTTTCGGGGGTATAATGATATGGTCAGTGGACATGGACGACTTCAGAGGATCATGCGGGGGCGGGAAATACCCATTGATTAAAGCTATGAAGAAAGAACTGCAGGACTACAAAGTGAAACTGGAGTACGACGGGCCTTACGAAAGCAACCTGAGGAATGGAAAGTACACCACCAAAGACCGTAAGTATTTGTCCCATTTGCTAAGTTATACTGTTTTTTGCAAGCGTTTTTTATCTACGTTATACAGGGTGAGTCATCTAACGTTGACACCTCAAATATCTTCGTTGCTTTTAAAGATACGTCAAATGTCTGAAGGACAAAGTTGAATGGTTCAGCGAGGCTCACATGATACCAAAAATATTTTTGTTATTGCGATTTTTTTAGAGATATCAAGGTCACCTTCATTATTTTAAATGGAAGCACCCTTTTTTAAATACCTACAATGATAGTCCCTTCCATTAGGAATTCAGTGGCTACAATTACCCATGCACGTATAAACATTCCAAGTAGCTCCCAGTCCATATAACAGACACAGAACATTATTATTTTGCGTTAACCATTAAAATTTTCGAAGCCCCTTATTTGTAGACTTCATACTTAAGTTTTAAAAACAACAAAGATGTTTGAGGTGGCAACGTTAGGTGACTCACCCTGTATATTTAGAAATGAAGATGACCTTCACGAAATTGCCTGGGATCGTAGAAAATGAGAATAACAGAGACCGTCCTTTCGCAGCGAACGAAGTGACCTGCGACGAGGAAGACAACCACATATCTTATCATCCGGATAAGAACGACTGCACGATGTATTACATGTGCGAGGGTGAAAGGAAGCACCACATGCCCTGTCCAGTGAACCTGGTGTTCAACCCGAACGAGAACGTGTGCGACTGGCCGGAGAACGTCGAGGGCTGCTTGCAGCACACTCAAGCGCCGCCAGTGTAGAGAAAATATCGCGAAGAGAAATCGCAAAGAAGAACGAAATAGTAAAAGGGATCTTCCGATGTTCGCGGCTGTAGCACGAAACCGCGGAAATATCTACGCGTCGGGAGTGGATGCGTTAAAAGTATTCGCGATATTCGTCGGACGAATATTTAAACAAAAGTTGTTCGATCGTCACCGATTCCGATTTCTTGCGGTTTTCTCTTCCATTTTGTCCCTCGTTTCCCTTCGATTCGACGATCCTTCCTCGTTTCGGCCGCGTTCTCTCTTCTGCTGTCATTTGTATAAAAAGAAAAAACCAACGCACTCTCTGTCCAACTACCATGACCAATTTTTTCTATGTAAATAAAAAGAAATTCTTCGATGGAACGGAGCCACAGTTGAATTCTGATCCTCGTTCGTTGAATCGTTCGCGTGATCGCCGAGAGTAAGTGAGCGGACGCGTAGCATTAACTAGTTCTCTCTTTTTATTTTATTTTTTTCATAACGATACATAAAAAACCACGATTTTATTGTTCTCAAGTCTGCATATCGCAGGCCTGGGCAACTTCTTCCTCGCAGTCGCTTTACGACTCCCACTGCCAGTCTACCGGTTCCCTCTCACTGTCAACTATTTCATATTTCCCCTTCCGCGCTTCGCCTCGCGTGACTGCGAAGTGAAGACCTTCCCACTCTCTTTCTACACTCCACAGAAGTTTGGTGAGGAGGATTCAGGAGTGGGGAGAGGAGTCGTCTGCGGCTCGCGAGTCGCAAGTTGCCCAGACCTGGCGTGTTGTATTCGTGTATCGGTGCAAGCTCGTCCTTATTTCTCTGTCTCTTTCCAAATTCGATAAGAACACCGGCTTAGAGAGTAGCCGTACGGTAATTAACTTTACCAATTTAGTCGTTTGTAATACGGCCGTAGCCTTAATAAGCGAAACTATTGTTCTACAGAAATCATGTATACGTATATGTATAGTTATATCGACTCACCACCAATCGTACGATATTTGCGAGCAATGCCCAAATTTTCGATTCTCTTTTTCTCTATCTGTCTCTCCCTATCTGTCTCTTTCTTTTTCTCTCTTCCATTGACGATGTGAAATCGAGAAGAAAATAATGATCGATGAATTCTCAGTAGATATGTATCGTTTAACAGTCACTCAAAATTTAGTACCTAACATATGGTATTGTATACCACGACGAAGTCAAGCTGATCTATATTACAATTCGATAGAAAATTTTTCGGTAAAAAACTTTATCCCCTACGAAAACAATACGAACAGTATTAAACGTGTCGTTATATAAGTAAAACTACACATTCCTTGTTCATTCATTTCTGTCTGACGCAACGGCTACCATTCGATTTATAATTTTCTGTTCACCGGGACCCTTTTTGTATAATAATAACACAAAGCTTGAATGAAAAGTTATTGACTGCTTATTGTAACGGTGTGATGCTCTCCAAAATGTTTTGTAGACGTTACCTGTGGTACACCATCTCGGAACGCAGCGAGATATTGGTAAGTAAACCATATTATCTACTTTACAAAATATATACAGGGTGTATAGAAGGTATTGATGTAAAAACAAACTTTACCAACAATTCTCTTTGTTATAAACAATTTTGCGGCAAGTTTCTCTTACAAATGTCCACCGATCCAGAGGTGTAGATTCACCCCTAGGACGGATGACCATTACTTTTTATAGACCCTGTACACGTATACAGGATGCCTTGGCTAAAATAAGTCGCCTAAATCTTCCGTTGTGATGATAAAAACAGTATTTTGTGTAAAGCTTAATTAAAAGATGAATACAGCTTCAAACATGTCATCCGTTCTAATTCAATATTCCCATAGAGTTTGAGAACTTCAAGTGGGTTTTTCCCTTTTGCGATAGAGTTGGAAATTGGCGTTTCCTCAAAATCGATTTTCTCGAGAGCCCCACATGAAAGTTAAAATTTGTCGAACAGTGTTTCGGAGAAAGTTAAACAATTCTCGTCCCGTAAGTTAAGCCCACTTTTGCCATGAAAGCATGAAATCCGCAGTCTGGTGATATGACATGATCTTTTGATATGATCTTACGATATGATATAATCTTTTAGACGCTTAGGGGAGCTAGCTCGACAAGTACCAAATTCATTTGACTATTACCGTTAGAAGAATAATGTCGACTATAGCTAACCAAGTTGTGGCAAGTCTTTCGTAGTTGCCGGAGCTAAGGGCGGAAGCTTGGCAGGCAGTGTGAGGTGTTCCCAATGTTAATAAAACCTTGTCAGACGAATAGGATGGCGTCGTCTCTGTGCAGACTGCTCTCCCAGCAATCATTCTCAGTTGTCTAGCATCCGATTGGGAAGCAGTGTGGATCTGTCGGGATTCTCGGAGCCATCTTCGTAACCATAAACTGAGCCAAGCTATCTCGCAGTCGCATTCCAGAGGATTTCCTGACACTTGCAATCCTCCTGAAAAATTTCAATATTTTCTTTTTCCTGAAATACATCTCAGGAACAACAAATGATATCAAAAAATAGTTGCAACGAAAGTTGTATAGTATTATTGTGTCTACCAAACTGTGTAAAAGACCCTTTTTTCTAATGCTTCATTCCTCAGTCAGATGGAGTGTATATGTGTGGCGTGCTGTGCTAAATGATTATATAAATAAAATAAATAAAATCAGTTTGATAATGAAAAAACTTGGAAAAGACAATAGTTGAGTTTTAACCATTTTTCTTTTTGATTATAACAGTTATGGTCCCTGGTTTTAACTAATGGCTTCTTTTGCACTTCTTATCCTTGTGACGAGTAGAATACCATGCAATGAAAAAAATTGTTAACCTTTTGACCTTGAAGTTCCGGATGTAGAATATTATAGAATCACGCTATGATAGTCGCGACATATAATTTTGTTTACAATATCTAATTGTAAGAATAGAAAGCGGGTGAATTTTCACCCTGAAGAAGAATTAAATAGAATCATCGACCCCGAACGAAGTAAGTTAAAAGGTAAACGCAGCACGACAGATTCTTACCAGCAACCATATTGGTTCCAACGCTTTCCCACGACAGATTTCCGTAGATGATAGACGGGCTGAGCTCGTTTATATGATTGTTCCGTAAGTCCAACGTTAGCTGAGACAATCTTTTGGTCAAAGAAAGAAATATGTCGGACTGTAGTCTTCGGACACGGGTGTTCTTGATCCGCAGTATCAATTCACCACCTTCGATGGTAGAAAACGCTTCCGAAGAAATCACCTCGAGGTCGCTGCCAGAAATAGTCAGTTCTCGGAGCTGCTTCGAAAAAACGTTCTGTATTTGATGTTTCAAGAGGTGTTCCGTAACTTGTATTTCGACAGTTCTCAATGGCAATCCGGTTAGTAAGTGGCGGAGATGGAAGCCCTCCGCTTCGGGCCAGGTTTGGATGCGTAGGTGCTTCAGATATTTCAAGACACGCAGGCAATCTTTGTCAACTGATCTGGTTCTGTTCAAGTTCGTCAGCTTCAGATACTCTAGCCTCGGATAACCCATGAAACTCTCCTTCGTCAGTTCCTAAAAAAATTGTTCATTTTATTATTGTCGAATGAATTTTTAAGGTGTCGTTGCAAAGAGAAAGCTTCAATCTTGAAATCTGTGGTGATTTCAGTCAAGAAGAAATATTTTTGAATGCACAGTATTTTCAATAAAAAAACGCGTCTTCAATTGCTTCCTCGCTACATTATGACAAAAGATCTTAGAATAGAATGAACGATGGATTATCAGACTAGAGGTTTCTAGCTTTAAAACAAGTCAAAATTTATTGTCCTATGACCTTTCTTTACGTAGTTATCGTTGCTTAAATATTGACAGTTTTTCGAGAATCGGGTATTTATTAACATTTTTTAAATATAATCCTGTTTAATAGTTCAAAAGTTATGTGTGTTTAAAGTTGGGGATTATATAAAAAGAGTTAAACACGTTTGGTCCCCTAAAGTGAAGTTCAGCCTAGTGTTCAAATGCTTGGATTCACTGTACATATATCAGGGCACTACTGTACTTTTCGAGCCTTACCTCAATCGGGTTCCCAGAAACTTCGAGCTCCCTCAAGAGATTCAGTTTTACATTGGGCATAGAGGTGAGCGAATTGTTTGGCAGCAGAAGAACCCTCAAATCTTTCAGAAACTGGAACTGTTTGTCGGTGGTCGAGTCTATATGATTGAAGGACATATCCAGAACATTCAGATTTGTCAGAGGAAGAACAGGGATCTCCCTGAAGCCACAGTTCACCATAAAAAGTTGTCTTAGGCTAGGAAGATAATGAAAGAGCTCTTTGAAGTTCGCCTGGAGGACGCTGTGGGATACGTTCAATCTGAGCAGATTTCCGAGAGAAACAAACGAATTGTCCGGCAGGATGGTCAACCTGTTATGCGCCAAATTTAGGGAGACCATTTGCGAGGTCGGGAAAGCAGTCGAGTCAAGATGATCCACATAGTTATCCGCTAAATTGAGGTCTCGCAAAGTGTAGCCAACCTCGAAGAAAGACGACGATGGGACAACAGTGAATTTATTGTAACTCAAATCCAGAATTTCCAATTTCGTTCCCTTGAAAATGTCCCTGGGCAAGGATCTCAATCTGTTGTTCGACAGGTTCAATATTCGCAGATTCTTCAGATTTCGGAACTGCTCTGTAGACAGCTGGCTAATCTGGTTGTGGCTTAGGTCCAGCTGCTGCAGCAGCGCTAAACCGTGGAACGATTGTCTTTTCAAGCTATCCAGCTTATTGTCTTGCAAATTCAGCGTTTCCAAGTAGCTCAGTTCGAAGGTACCTAGAATATTGCAATAACTGAAAAAACGATTTCCATTAGGGTGCAAGGGAACTGCGGAACAGTTTTAGCTGGTAGGGGAAATGCGCCTATATTGTATCCATACTCCATTCGTCATCTAGACGCGGATGCAAGCGATAACTTGTTGAAGTTATCTACGTATATATGTAGAAGTTTGACGAATCAAGTATAAGAGGCTTCGGGATCGCAAAACGCTGCGTCCACACGCGCTTAGGAGATCCCACCTTTAGTAAATTTAATTTGAAACTATTCTTATTTCTCCAATGTGCAAAAATAAGAAGAACATTTCTCGAACGGTGGAACAATTTAGGTACATTTCCTCTGTTATCGCTTCCTACCTGCCTCAAGAGTGGCCAGCAAGTTATTTCCAAGATCCAAGTGTTTCAAATCCGGCGTGCTGGTGAACGTGTCTGCAGGCAAGTGGCTGATATTATTGAAGCTCAGGTCTAATCTCGTCAGATTGTTCATCGAACCAGCAGAATGGATCAGCGAGATCGCGTTGTAAGAAACGTTCAGAGCAAAATCCGGTCCTCCGATCTCCGAGATCGCTTCCAAATCCAAACTGGTCAATTTGTTAAACTCCAAATGAAGGAAGCGCAAACTGGGCAAACCGTAGAACGCGTTCCTCTCCATTTTGAAGATTCTGTTGTAGGCCAACGATATCGTGACCAACTTCGGGCAGTCGACGATGGACTCCGATGCGAGGACCTTTATCCGATTCCCAGTTAGATCCAACGATTTCAATTCCGTCAAATTATGGAAACTGAACTCTGGTATGGCCTCCAGGAAATTGTAACCGAGCTTGACATCCCTCAACTCAGGATGAACGCTCGATAGAAATATTCGTTCCGGCAGATAGTGCAGCCGATTCGACTCTAAGTTGATGTATCGTAGCTCTTGGAAGGAATAAAATGCAGTAGCCTCTATGGTCTGGAAATTGTTGTTGTCCAGGACCAACCAGAGAAGACTCGAAAGCGGCCGGAGCGCTCTTTGAGGGAAGACGTCGGTAGCAAAGGCGAAACTCAACTCGAGAATGTTGAGACTCTCCTCGAAACCGACGAAACAGTCGTCGTCCAGCTCCGTCAGATGGTTGAAGGACAAGCTGAGCTCCTTCAAGTTACCTGAAATCACCGTTCCCAGATGAATTGTTATTGAACTGCGAATTTTCATGCATTTAGAGCATTGAATAAACTGTAAGACATTACTTGCTCCTTTGAAAGTTTCCTTGCTCAATTTCGTCAAGACATTATTCCTAAGCAACAGAATTTCAAGGTCCTCTGCCCACTCGAAATCGCCAGGTTGTACATGAGAAATCTTGTTGTAACCAAGATTTAAGTGCAGTAGCCTCTGGCATCTGTGTCAACAAATAGCAGAAACGTCGGATTAAAATCGAGGCCAGGTACAATGTAGATATCAAAATGATTTATTTTTAAAACTAGGATATCACATGATCTGTAAATTGAGAAGAACGTTACGTTGATTTCGTGCAAGCCACGGTAAAATTATAGGCGCACCGCGAATACAATTTCTGGGCAGTGATTAAATCTGATCCGTCACGCTCCGAAGTGAAACGCTATTCGAGTAAACTCGGTTTACTTTTTAAAGTGTTTTTATTTAACGCCGGTTAAACCCCCTTAAGAGACGGTGTTAAACCAAAGAAACAAATATTGAGTGACACCACTTTGGCATTATACTTCTCAAGTAATCAAACTACCTGCTGAGAGCCGAAACTGGAACCGTGTCCAAGCTGTTGGTGGCAAGCGAAAGGGCTCGTAAATTTTCCGCGAATTCTTGGAACGCGTCGCCAGAGATGTTCCTGATGTCATTATTGGCGAGATACAAGTATGACAATTTCCTTAGCCGGCTAACAGCAGAAGGAACATTTGGTAGGTCATTGTTTTCCAGATTCAAGTACTCCAGCGTATCCTCGAGTCCTCGGAAAGCGTCGTCGTCGACGTTCTTGATCGAGTTCGAAGACAGATGGATCCTCTTGATGTCGATGTTATCAAAAATCCCAGCAGGCAGGGACGACAGCTTGTTGCTGTCCAGGTTGAAGTCTTTGATCCTCAAGGTTCGATTCGTCGAGCTAACCATGCGAACCCATTCGATGCAATTCTCGCTGACGTCCACCAGCTCCAAGCTTGAACTCTCGAAATCGGAGAACTCGAGGCTTTTCATGTCGTTGCCCCTTAGGTACAGCCACGTGAGATCCTTCAAGGTTTTCAATGATGACGGGAAGTGCTTCAATAGATTGCTGTTCAAGCTGAGCGTGTGCATATTCGGCGGCAAACTGTCTGTCGAAAGATCCTCGATGTTGTTGTTGTCAAGATTCAGCCAGACCAGAGCCTTGAACGTGGAGAAGATTTTTGGTATTTCGATGATCGAATTGTCCCCGAAGAACACGTTCGTTAGCGTATCCTTCGTGTGGCCCCAATCGCCGTCCAATGATGTCACGTGGTTGCTGCAAGCGAACATTCAGCCATGAAAGATTTGCATTTTGCGTGATAGCGGTTATTGTAGAGACACGTTAACCCTTGCGTAGCCAACTGGGTACGCGTGCCCCCGGGGCCAAAGGGGGAGGGAAGACAAGGGAAGCCCCTAAGGCCGCGCCCCTCAGGCCGAGGCTAAGAGGCTCCTCCCCTAAGGCCGCGCCCCTCAGGCCGAGGCTAAGAGGCTCCGCCCCAAAGGCGGGCTCCACACGGGGTCAAGCCTAAAGGGGCCCCTAGACGTTCAATAATATTGTCAATGTAGGTTTGTCATGCGTTAGTGACGCATTTGTGACGAGGTGGCGATCACGGTCTAGTGAGACTGACGAAATATTGACAATAAACCTCCTAAACGTCAATGCGCGCATCGGTTCAATCAAAATTTCTCTTAATATGCTTCAATACGCTTTTAATGCACCTCGTCAATATTATTCATGGGTGTATTGACAATACTATTGAACGTCTAGGGGCCGCTTAAGAGCAAGCCCGATTCATTGGAGGGAACTAGGGCGTGGTGGAGCTAGCTCTAGCCACGCCCATCGGAGTCTATCCAAGGGACGGGCCTTTACTGTACAGGTATTTATCTGTTTTATTTACCATGTTATTGAATCGTCGTGTACTCACCTATGCATGTTCAGCCAATCTAATTTCCGAAGCTCGCGAAAGGCCTTGAAAGGTACGTCCTCCAGGGCATTGTAACTGAGATCCAACGAACGCAAACTATCCGCAATACCTCTAATAACAGAGCCGGTGCAGGTGTGAATGTCTTTTTATCTTTGAAAAGAAAGAAACATAAATCTTTCTACGGACGGAATCAAGGAGCTAGATAAATGTGAGGTATCCTGAAGGTTATTGCAATCACAAGCGAAAGTATTTTTAATAATATATTACATTTTTTTATTATTGCTTATTTTTTAATGAAACTTTCATCAATATATTTGTGGCATTTTTCTGATTAAAATAAGACCAAACACGATATAATTTCAACTGTATTTAGTGGTTTAATTAACGATGAAAGTTTCGGGCGCAAGGAAGGACAGCGTATGGGACAGAAAGAGACGCGGAGAGTCGACAGCGCGCGGTCTCTCTTCAAAAATAGTGTCCATCAACGATCTATGCAAACGAACCTCCCCGAGGCTTTTGCGACTGTAGAGGGTTTACTGTACTTTTTCGTAATTGTACTTTAATGAAACTTCCTAACTAAAGGGGGTATGCTAAATGTATTAGGTCTACAAATTAATTAATGGCTCTGGTTAATTGTACTTTTAGACATTAAATTAAACATAAACTTTGCACACCTCTTCGATGGAAATAATTATAGTTTTTCAGGTTGAATGCCTTTAACTAGCTACGTAAAGAATGTATATCAACTACTTTTTCCGTGGTAATTTAATTATCTGAATAGGCATATACTAACAAGTTTCTATAGAATAATCGATGTGGTATTAATACTGAACTAACCAATAAATCACTACTTTCAAGTCATTAAGTTTGCATTTAATTATTCTCCAGCATTCGAATGTAAATCCTATGTCTGACATGAGAAGGACACTACCTAGACAGATGGTTTCCTCAAATACGTATTCGTAGAAAGTTTCAAGGTCAGACGAAGAACGGAGAAGGGCCATTTTTTGTACTCGGTATAATTTTTTACCATTTTTATTCAAGTCTGAATTAAAGTCGTCGAATATTTGATTAAAAACTGCATGAAATATTAAATTTTAGTATTTAATTTAATAATTATAATTAAATTTTATAATTGCTGTAGTATTATGTGTGGCGATTATTTAAATTCTGAAGTAATTACCAATTATCAGTATAATACTATTAATTAGGAATATTTTCAAAATTGCGTACGTTCTGTACATGTTAAACAATCCATTAAAATAATCACTTAACTATTTAATTAAATAAATATATAATTTATCAAATTGCGTATACAAAATTAGAAAGTGCACTATGCATACAATTTGTTACTATTATTATTACATTTAATACGCTAATAAACATTACTTTTGCATTAATGTATCAATGGTTGGTATTCATAAGTAAATTGCGGGTTTAATGAAATTGTGACGGGAATGAGTAGGTATAGAATGTAGACAGTAGTGGAAAGATTAAAAGAATTGAAGAATATCAATATATTATTTTCTATTAGTGAACGGCAGAAACTTATACAAGCATCTAATAATATAGAAGACATATATTTACATATATTAACAAATATGCGACTTTAAGAATTATCCCGACTTACGAGAGAGATTTTTCACCGATATTGGACAGCCGATTGCTCATCAATCCCAGAGCCTCAACGTCCTCTGTGCCGGAGAGTGCATCGTTGTCCAGCGATTGCAATCCCGAACCGACTACATCCAGCTGAGCCACATAACTCACGGTGACATCTGTTATCACAGTAAAGGCATCAACAAGTTCTACTTGCAAGAAATAATCCGGTAATGCTTCATTGTTCGTAACACTACTACTACCAAGCATTAACAAGACCAAACCTTCACCTTACCGGACCAAAAATTTGTAAATCTGTAGCTCTTGACGAGAATAAGCCGAAAATCGTAGTTTTAATGTTAAGAATGTACTGGTTCAGAAGTTATGCGTGTGTGAAATTGAGCGATTTTAACAGGTAAGTGCGCCGCATGACGGTTGAAATCGCTCAACTTTAAACACGCATAACTTTTGAACCAAAGAATTCTCAACATTAAAACTTGTATTTTCGGCATTTTCTCGTCAGAATCTGCAGGATTATATATTAAAAAGTCGCAAACTTTTGGTCCCCTAAGGTGAAGATTAACCCAAAAGCACAGGTTTATTAAGGTTTATTAAGAGAATTGTCTAAGCAGCTTCTATTTCTTGTAATCGACGCAGAACAGTTTTATTTTGCATAAAAATCCGCAGTCTATTTGTAAAACATTCTAGTGTGCCTACCGGGAAATCTGGCGAACGGTGTCCCCATACAGCTGATATCCATTTTCGTGAAATCTTGGTCGTCTTGTACCCAACACATGCACATTGAATTGAACGAGCATGGCACGTTGTAGCACTCTATCACACTCGATGCACAAACAACGAAAATAATCTTGATCCAAACACAATTCAGCTTATGCGAAGACATCTGAGAAAAACAAATAGACTACGATTTAAAATTTTACTAATGTTATATTAAAAACAGCAAGTTATTGTTAGCTATTATATTTATTTTCGATGGCTATTCTGGCCCATATAAAGTTCTAACCAAAAGCTATTTATTCATTTTTAACGTGTACACATTTTACTTTTCATAGTTGTCTACTTTAGTATTTTAACTCTTATTTAAAGAATATTTAATAATCAAGTTCGTAAACAGCATATGATCATTATTAAATAACTATAACAATAAAATAACCAATATTAAATATTAAATAAATATAATTATAAAGGCATCAATATTAAATAATGATTTTAAAAAATTCTTTTAATTTATGTATACTTTTATTTAAATTCTGGGTGAGAAATAAAAATGTAATAATGGTAATACCAGCTGTTTGGATAAATTACTCGCACAAAAACTAATTTTTCACTAAACTATACACAAAGTATTGAGTTAGTGCCGGTAAATAAAATATTAATTATTATTTTATATCAGTTTTATATTATTTTTAATATTATTTTATTATTTCTCTACGTAAAAGCATACATAGATCAAAAGTACAAAACTATGAACTATCTATGCTAACTGTTCAAGCATTTCACTATTATCGTGTAAACAAATGTAACATCAGTGTTTGCAGAATCCGTGTAACAGTATTTCAGAAATAAATTGATGTTCACAATACTATATTCAAAACTCTAAGTTTCCTGTCAATTATCTGAAATTTGACAGTGCACTTTCACGACTGACCGAGACTTACAGAATATGCTAAGAATAACACTTGAGAGAAGAGTAAATCAATTCTTTCATGCAAGTGGAAAACCACAAAATATGTGAAACCCGACCTAAAAGAATTTAAGGGGAAGGAGCAGAAACTGACAGACGACGAACCTTTCCGAAAAGTGATTAACGTTTGTCGGTAAATTGATCGAGCCGCGAGTCGAAGTGAGTCGATCGTTTCTTAAACGATCGTGTCGTTCAGTGAACTTTCACATGTTATTTTTCCGCTGACAGCCAAGAGATCTGGCGAGTAAACAACGGGTTGCGAACTCGAGAGAAAAGCTACTGAAAAGCTACTGGCACGAAGGCGCATGTTCCTTCAGCGCTATGGATCGAACTGAGCACGAAACGCACCTAAAGCTACGTTCAGGCTACTGCAATCAGTGTTGGGCATCATTCGAATGAAATTATGTTCGACCAAGACCATTTAATAAATAATTATTCGTTATTCACATGGGAGAGCCTGTATTCGTTGTTTGTCATTCATCATTTCTTATTTACAGTTGCATCTGGAACAACGTGGTCTATTATGATAGACTATCTATGAGTAGACAGCGGATTTTATGCATGTACGACACAAATGGATATGTTCAATTGAAGACAGTATAAGTACAGTAAATTCTCTATAGTCGCAAACAGGGCGTGTACGATAGTCGCAAATAAAATATCCCCTCCAACTCAATACACTGATCTCGGCTCGGTATATCGGTGTGAACCACTACTAACGCGAGGCGGAGAGTCGCAGTCGTCGGCACAGTTCAAACGCCCGTGAGTCATCATAACGTTATACCAAAATTCTATCTTCTTTATTTTCCATTATTTTTTCATGGGACTTTCACCAACATATTCCTGGCATTTTTCTAATGCAAAATGATACCAAACACGATATAATATGAACTGAATTTAGTGGTTTAATTGACGATGAGAGTTTCGAACGCAAGGAAGGACAGCGTATATGAAAGAAAGAGACGCGGAGAGTCGCAGTCGCCGGCACAGTTCGAAGAGCCGCGCGTGGTCTCGCGTTACACGCGCTGTCCTTCTCTACGTTCGGCTCGGCCTTTGAAGCTCGAAAAAAGTAGGACCAAGATCGATAGATGCAAAGAAATCCCCCCGAGGCGTTTGCGGCTATAGAGAATTCACTGTATTAGAAGAATTGAGAAATACTATTACACCTGGTGAATCACGAGAAACAGAACATCTAAATAACATAAACTTGTATATACAGTGAGTGTAAAAAGTATTCGTACGCCCTTTAAAAGTCTCGTGGGTTCGCCCACGAGATGATACCCAAATCATTCCGGGATCGTCGCGTCGCGTCGAGTGTCTCGAACTATTGTTGGCTGCAATAGCTTGCAATTGCTGCACAATTCAAATGATTTAAAAACCTGCTAGTTTGGAGGTATATTGTATTCTCATATGTAAAACACAATAAAAATAAATATAACGAAGTATTTGAACGTTTACTTGAACGGTCACTTGATGCATCGCTGTGATTATCGCTGGCACTCCTTGTAGGCTGTGCGTGTGCAACTGATATTTTCATTTACACAGAAAGTGAGGTAAGCACTTAAGCTTTTCAATTTACTTCTCATCGACCAGAGTTGGGGAAAAATTTAATTAACGATTATTAATCGTCAATCGGATGATTGATTAATGATTAACTGCTGAAATTTCAAAATGAAATACGGAATCAAAACTGTATGAATACTGAAAAAAATGTAAACTGAATTTAGGTGTATTGTCATTTGGTCTATATTTTTTCGGTGATTTCTTTTTTTAATCAACGATTGACGATTAACTTCATGAATCGATTGATCCAATCGTCGATTTTTCGATGATTTCTTTTTTTAGCCGTACACATTAATCAATCAATCATGATTAAAATTTTAATCGATTAATGTCCAACACTGCTAATACCTTATATCTGATACCTTATTTTTTTACTTTATCACCGGAAGTTAACAAATTCGTTGGTGAGAAATAAGTTAAAAAGCTTAAATGCTTACCTCACTTTCTGTGTAAATGAAGATATCAGTTACACACACAGCCTAAAACGTCGACGTTTCAAACTTCAAAGGGGGGTTTCTCAAGATAAAAGTCTGCTATATCGCGTGGTATAGTTTGATTTTCCGCTGCACCCTTATTTTTTCAGATAAATTCAAAAATATCGTCAAAAATTGTTGCAAAAGTGGTGTCTCTCCGATCGTTTAAACATGTTTAAACAATCACAATGTATTAATGTTGGATATCACTGTATTCGGGAAAGTCTAAGGAATCTTTTGCTGTAAAGATCAATTCAATATCTTTTATAATAACATCACAATATTTGTTCAAACTTGAAATATATGTCATTTTTTCAAACTCAAATTCCTCAGAAACTGTGCGTCTATGAGAAAAATTAAGGAGAGATTCGGAATCAGCGCAAAAAATCCTATAAGAATTGCATAGTGAGAATCGAAATACTTTTCGGTTGTTGGACAGTGTTATTGACCTCTTGAAAGTGTAGAATCACGCAATGATAGTGCATTTCACCTACAAATTTGTGTCATAAATGCGTCAAATCCGCAGTATAATGATATCGATATTCTCCTTCTTCATCAGTGGCGGCTCAAGTTAAGTGGAGGACCCAAGCGGTAAAAAGTTTGGGGCCTTCAAACTCGAGTTGGAAATAGAAGTTGCAAGAAATCTCTCATAAACTTATTAACAAAAAGGAAAAGTAATGAAAAATTGCATACCGTTAGACATTAAATAAATTTATTTAAAATTCGGGGTCCTGTGGTATCCCGGCGCCCCACGCGATCACATAGTCCGCTTATCGTTAAATCCGCCACTGTTCTTTATTTGATGTAACAAAGACACCGATCTCATTAAAAAATAGAAAATGTGAAGGGTTTCAAGAACGAGGAAAAAAGGAAGAAAAATAAGCCATGAAAAAGTGAAAGGTTGTCAGTTTGTTCGACTGTCCGTCTCCGAATCCGATCTTTATTGAAATCGAAAGGCATCCCTCTCTCTCTCACTCTCACTCTCTCTCTCTAGATCCAAGCACGTCGTGTTCTGAAAATTGGTACCGAAAGGAATCTGCCGCAGGTAGGGGGATCGTCTCGCGATTCGTCCGATACGAACGACGATTTTCATTTAACACTACGGACAAATCCAAGTAACACGTGGCAGGTAGCTCGAATCGAGTGCTCGAGGGAGACCGTCTTATTTATCAAATTCTTTTCCTCCGAAAACAGTAACGAACAACTCGAGAAATTTGCTAAATATTCGAAATATATCAGTGCATCGAGTGCTTGTTTATAATATTCGTGAAGTGGTAACAGTTGTAACGTGCAAAAAAATCTGACTTAAACGAACCGAGTTTTATTCTCGTGTTTTTGACGCGTCGACTGCTTTGCAGGACATAATTAATGAATTATAAATCGTGGTTAAAGAAATGAAACACGAGCCTTAGTTACAACGCACTGGCGTAAACTGGATTTTAGTAGGATCTGAAGGAAATAAAGGATAGTTATCACTGTGATAAGTGTTAAACTTTTGGATGCGACTTTATCAAACCAACTACTGTGCTTCTGTGCAGATTCTTAGGCTGTTTGTCCGGCAGTCAACGTGGTAATATTTTTCAAGAGAAGATTGAAGTTCCTCGAATCGATACGATTGTTAACACATATCCGATCGGCATGTTTTTTCTTCTTTTGCATATTTTCTGTTATAAATAGACTGCAGAGTTTAAAGCAGTGCACATATTCAAAAGATTGAAGGACACATCAGAGAGTCTATTTCGATTTAATAAGATAGTTTTGAAAAAGAGAAATTTCTGTCTGGATCCTGTATCTTGCAATCACTGCGTAAACATTTTTTATTTTTCATAAAGATAAAGATCCGCAGTCAAATTATACTGTACAGGATGTTCGCGTCATTACTAGCCAGGCAGCGTTTTTTTCTCGAAAAGTTGAACTGTTTTTTGCAAGGAATACAATGGTGTCTGTAAGTTTTTTTTATCTGCATTATTTTGTTCGAAATGAAGGTGACCGAAAACTTTTTAAATGGAACGTTATGCATTTTATCGTGTCATACGAAAGTGTGTGCCAAAACGAATTCGTTTGTATACAATACGGTGACCTTCAAGATCGCACAAGGTCAGAAATGGAAGAAATACTTTGATACATCTTGCCACTGTGTTTACAAGTATTCTTTGTCGACGATGATACAGTAAATGTTCAATATGATTTCCTTGTGCACGCATGAACGAAAACTTCAGCTCTTATAATTACATTTTTGGTAGCGCCGTCTGCTAGTATTGTCCGAGATATTAATGCGCAACATGCTTTATTTTGATTTTCGAGTCGTTTACATTTCTGAGCGGTGAATCGTAAACGACATCTTTACGAAATATCACGTACGAAATATTCAAAATGTTTCTTCCATTTGTGACCTTGTATGACCTTTTGAAGATCAGTGAAATAGAACTTTCTCTTCTTTCTTAATACAGGGTGTATCGTTTATCTGATAACGATGTCTTGTAACGCACTGAAATTACAATGCGAAAAAAATTTGTTTACAAAAATTGTTCGGTATGAAGGGTACAATCATATATAGTCTAATTTTGTTTAGGCAAATTAAGTTTTTTAAGTGGAATGTCCTATTTTTTATACCATAGATCGATGGAGTACCAAATTCTGAGTATAAAAGTGTAGAACCTCATATGTCCTAATAGTTAACGAGATCATATCCAAAGAAGAAGGAAAATTGTTTCGATAATATCTCGTTAAGTATTAGGTTTAGGACATATGAAGGTCAACACTATTATACTCAGAATTTGATACTCTATCGATCTATGGTATAAAAATAGGACATTCCATTTGAAAAACTTAATTTGACTTTGAAATACCCCCTCCCCATCATTCTAGTCCTCAAAAAAATTAGACTATACGATTGTACCCTTCATACCGAACAATTTTCGTAAACAAATTTCTTTCGTAACTTCAGTGTGTCACAAGATATCTCCGTTATCAGATAAACTAAACACCCTATATGTCTAATAGGTTGAAAGCAATGTATTTTTGAGTTCTTCTAATGAATTTTCTGTTCGAAATTACACCTATACATTTTTGTCATACGTGTGTTTCGTAAATATGCCTGCCACTGGAGCCTTATTTTTCGGAAGTTTAACTACGTCGGACAGCAAAAATTTTACGACAAATTTTGAAAATTACTTTTTTCTAACTTTTCGGGCCAAATAGCCCACTTGTGCGCTGGCGAAACGATTAAATTTGCCGTAGGATATGTGTTGGGCAACGACGAATTTCTGTGTTTCCTCTAATCCCCAAAGGGAACGCCGGATGATAACAAGTCGAGTGTAAACATACAGGGCAGTGTAAGCAATCGAAGGATCCGGTGTAAGTGATCGAATAGTCTCTGTCCTTATTGAAATCGGTGGTGAAGCAAAATGGAGAGTGACGTTAGTCAGATGGAAGATAAGTGTTTAATCGAAAGGAGGAGAGCAACCACCTTGGAAGACTGTTCCCAAATAATTGGAGTGAATGGCAACGCTCGATATAATAGAGACACGTTCAGGCGTCTTTTTTTGGATCAAGTGAGTGTCTTTAACGAGACTTTGATTACGAAACGGGTGTGATCTGTGAAATTGTCAGCCTCCTTCCTTGCTTCTCTTCATTACTGTTAGCCGTCTCAAGTTCGTGCCATTTTTTAAGGAACGTTCACTTTAATCCGAAGAAATGATTTCACACGAATTCTCGATAACGGTGAGATCTCCTGAAGGTGGAATCTCCTAAGCGCGTCTGGACGCAGTGTTTTGGGATCCATACTCCATTCGTAGTAACTTCCGGCCGTGTGACTGGACGCACAAGTTTGCGTTCATGACGAATGGAGTATAGGATCGCAAAACGCTGAGTACAGACTCCAGACGCGCTTAGGAGATGCCACCCTTAGAAAGATGGCACATAAAGCAGAAAGCACATAAATTAGGCTATCAACTTTGTACTAACCTAACGTTCTTGGAATATTTTTTGGCGATAGATTGAATTGGAGAGAGAAAAAGTGCATTTATTTAAAAATTGCTTTCGTCATTCAAACGACCCCATCACAAAAATGGAATTCTGCAGGAAACCCAGCGAAACTAGACAAAAATATTTTAAAACTAAATCTCACTATTTCAAATAAGCAACAGGTATAACATGCACTACCTTAAAAAGCTGGTTTGCAAATCAAATATTTTATGTTCGAAGTAATACGTACGATTTAAAGTAAAACAAACAATCTATAACTTGAAATAATACTATATCCTTCGTTTTTTGAACGACTCAGAAATCCGCACTTATTTGCAAAAATGACTCGATTAAATTATATTTAATACTATATTCGTATATAATATTCATCGAAATGGTAAAAAACATAGGAAGATGGTACATCTAAATGCACAAACAGTTACACATTAAATAAATATTAACATAAATTTAAGTGGGCCCATTTACATCATTTAAGGGTTACGGAGATACGATAAAGTCTTCATTTACATTTACATCAAGAAAATTCAATTTTGTATTATATATAAATTCATGTTCTACGTACTGTGTGTAACCATCGTCTGAATGAACATAAATTCCAATAGCAACAGTCGTTAAAGGATGACTATTACTGAATATCTAACAATCTTTACGTACAGTGCCGGATTAAGCAAGCGCGGGGCCCGTAGCAAATGTTATGGCGGGGCCCAAGGCTTTGCATCAGGGCCGCTCGTGTGTAAATGTAGCGCAGCTTTGCGGCAACCACAATGAATGAGCTTTTTTTAGGATAACTATCTGTGCCCCCTGGCATAGACAGGCGCTCATGTATCGGCCCTTGTTTGTATGGCGCGGGGCCCACAGAAGCGCGGGGCCCGTAGCATTTGCTACTCCTGCTACGGGGCTTAATCCGGCCCTGTTTACGTAATAAAGTAAGCTTACGTTATAAAGTATAAGTACGCGCAATACTCGTCGCAATGTATTTAAAATCAAACTATGCAATTTTGTTACATCACTAAACAGCACCTGATCAGTGAATGCTCAGTAGACAATTATCCGATAATATTTTTCTGATACTCACAAGAAAAGTACGTGAGATAATATGACTAATCAATGCATGTGCAACGAACATCTCCATTAATTGGTACTCAGCGGCGGACCGTTAATTTTAGGGCCCTGGGGTTATGCTATAGACTCATTTAGTGTTGAATGAAACCGATGGCTGCGATCTAATTCGAAGGACACGTTAAATCGCGGCAACTCACAAAAAGCTCGGAGCTCGGTTTGAGACAACGCGCGACACGAGACGAAACAAGGCCGTGATTCCATTGAAAGTAAATAACAAGGAGATGAGATCAATATCGAATAGAGAATGACCTAAGGGGGAAGCGGAGGCGACGACACTGACGGGATCGTAGCAACCGGCAAGGGAATCTATCGAGGGTCATAGATATCGATCAAGGTGGTGGATCGCCCAGGGCCAAAAAGCGTTCACGCCTCGGGCGTCTCTGGTACTCAGAATTCGATCGCGATTGCGGTCACGACCCTGCCTCCTGTCCTGTCCTTGAATCGATACGATCATCACCGTTGTTCGGCTAAACAAATTGCTCATGCTTATTGTCCTAATAGCTGCCTCCACTTCTGTCAGCGAAGACAGAAATAGGTCATAGGGGAGGCCGGGGCTAAAAGTTCCGATTCTGAAGAAACATCTAAAATGACGTCGACATACAGTAACTCCCATTAATATTCGGACACTCTTAAACGAACTGATATGAATAATTACGAGTCTATTTATTTTAATTTCAGAAAGAAGAAACATAATAAAATGATAACTGTAGAAAATATATTTTAAGCATATCCATTACGGAGATGTATTACAAATCTGTTACAAATAAATTATCATATCATACACTGAAAACATATATTATACAAAACTGAAGTAATTTTTAGACAACAAACATGCAACTGTGAAAGATTCCTGATATAGTATAAATTAACAATTTCAGACGTTGTTGGAGAAATTATTTATTTTGTTCGATCACAACAATTCCATGATGTTGAAGCAAGATGAATGGATCGAATTTGTAAAGAGCAGACTACCGTAAGAAATGTTCAATTTTCGAAAATAAATGTTTCTAAAAAGAAGAATACGGCATTAATATTGTATATTACGTTACCAGGAATAAAAAGCATAATTTTATTGACCAATTTGATAGTGTTGTATACGCTATCTGCGGCGATGATTCTATAAGCTTCTTCAACTTTCAACGAATATTTGCTACTAAAGAGGTAAGTCCACGGTATTCAAGCTCATATTATTAATACAATATTAACGTAAAGAATTAATGAATCTGAAACACCTCTAGAAATAAAAATATATTGCTTGAAGAGTATATTATATCTTCACAACACGAATATCGTGTTGCAATTACATTTATATTTTCAAAAATCAAATCTGAGACTACTCCATTGTGTCAGGCATTAATTAAAATCTACATTAAAACGTGTTTGATCTTTTCTTGTATAGTTGTAAACATACTGATTTACACGATTTTTATGCAAAACAAACATATTCTGCGTTAATTGCAAGGTTCTGCAACCAAATAATAATTTGTCTATTCCTTCAATTATTTTAATATAATTAATTAAGTAATACATCGATTCAAATTCTCTTAGCCTTTTCAGTGGTTTACATATTATCTACTAATTTATGACTTAAATGCATAAAATCCGCAGTGTACTAATGCAGGCCTGTCCAACTTCTTCTTCGTCGCGAGCCATACGGTGCTCGTGCCCCATCATCGATCAGTCCATCCCCCCACTCCGACGGTACGACCGTCGACAACACAGCGTGTTGAAGAAGAAGTGGGAAAACGGACCGCGAGTTGGACAGGCCTGCACGAAATTATAACATCCAGTATAAATCTAACAATATAGCTGAAAAATGTCGAATGTCTTAATCGTTTCTTGTCTCACGTCTTTATCTGCAGGTGGTAGATAAATTATTCCGTTTGATTGACGAAGAAAATGTGAACTACGTATCATCTAATCAAATTATGGATTTCATTACCAACATCAGTGACAGAAGGTGATTTTAATTTCATCATTATTGTTTCGTTCAAGAAATATTGTCAGAAAACATCACTTTTATAATTATTCCACAGACCACGCGCCGGCTTTGATAAGGCTAGTTTAGAATGGTTGGAGAAGATTTTCAAACAAATGGTGGGCAACGAGAAGGAAATAAAACGCGCAGAATTTAACAAAATCGTCACATCGAAAAATGTGAGTCGCATCCGTAAATATTAATTGATAATATAATTGCTCCTTCATTACAGCAACTATTTCTCTTTAAAACTAGTTCCATTTGAAACGAAATTCAAATAAAAAATTGATCACGAAAACGTTTTTCCTTCAGCCATTCTTTACAGACAGAGCATTCGAAATATTTGACAAGGATAATTCCGGGGCCATATCTCTTCAGGAGTTTTTGGATGCGATGCACCAATTCGCAGGGAAAAGTCCCGACGACAAAATCAAGTTTCTGTTTAAAGTTTACGACATCGACGGTAAGATACATGTGAACTGAAAGAGTGACCCAAAAATTCACCTCTTTTGGGTCCCTTGTTATAGAAAACTTTTTTTGTGCCAAATGACAGATTATGTCAAGACATGAATCAGTGCAAATTTTCAAGTATCTGTTTAAGTCTCGATGTTTAAGTTTCTGTTTGAATTTAATCTTTGACGCATCAACGGGCAACTTCTTCCCCCGTTGTCGCTTCACGACTCCCACTACCAGTATACCGGTTCCCCCACTGTCAACTATTTTATATTGCCCTCACCCTGCAGTGTCGCCAGAATCGACAAAAACTGCACCATGAGCATACTCCAACATCCCCCACCAAGACCGTAGACTGGTCACGTATTAATCTGGTTATCAGGGAGGGGGTAAACTGTATTCCCCTCGATTTCCTCGATCTGGCGACACTGCTACCGTGCTCTGCCTCGCGTGATTGCGAGGATACGGCCCCCTACCCTAATCCCCCTAACCACCTTCCACACTCCTCAGGAGTTCAGTGGAGAGAACCCAGGAGTAGGGAGATGAGTTGTCTGCAGCTCGCGAACCGCAAGTTGCCCAGGCCTGACGTACATTATTATTTGGCACAAAAATCAGAGCTACATTCGACAGACCCAAAAGAGAAAGAATCCCCTTGTTTTTGGATCACTCCTTGTTAATTTGAGATTGAGATTTGCGCCTGTATTTTGCGGTGCGATCCTTTGGAAATAACCAATTACAAATATCTAGGTGACGGATTAATACAACTTCGGGAGTTGGAGCACGTGATGAGAGCCTGCATGGAGGAGAATGGAATGGAGTTCAGCGACGAACAAATCGAGGAACTAACGATAGCGTTATTCGAGGACGCCGATCAAGGCAATCGAGGAGCACTCACCTTCGAAGCACTCAAAAATCAATTAGAGAAGCACGAGGGATTGCGGGAAAACCTTTCGATTAGGTGACCGAATTTTTGTTTCGCGTCGCATCGATTCAACGAGAAAATATAATGAAACACAGAAATTCCATCACAGTATCGACCGATGGCTGGTTCCACCGAAGCCGAAGCCAACACAGAAATCATTATTGGGATCGTTCGCGTCGTTACGGCCTTACCAACTGACCAAACCGTACATGAAGAACAATTACGTTTACCTCGCATTTATCTGCACTTTTCTTTTCGTTAACGCAGCTTTGTTTATCTCGAGACTGTACGCGTACAGACATTCGAATGGCTACGTCATGCTCGCTCGTGCTTGCGGTAAGAAAATACTCTTTTAGATATATTCAAATCATTCGATTCAATCGGTAGTAATTAAGTCATTGAACGACGGTTTTCATACTCTGCGTTCAAACTAGACTCGGGTTCCTCCATCGAACTGGTTAAAGAAACGAACGAATTTACATTACGGCACAATAAATGACCAAATTATTGTTACAGTAAATTCTCTATAGCCGCAAACGCCTCGGGGGTATTTGTTTGCATCTATCGATCTTGGTCCTAATTTTTTCGAGCTTCAATGGCCGAGCCGAACGTAGAGAAGGACAGCGCGTGTAAAGAGACACCACGGCAACCGTCGATGCGGCGGCACCTGTCCGCGTCTCTTTCTTTCTGATGCGCTGTCCTTCCTTGCGTTCGAAACTCTCATTGTCGATTAAACCACTAAATTCAATTCAAATTATATCGTGTTTGGTATCATTTTGCATTAGAAAAATGCCAGGAATATGTTGGTGAAAGTCCCATGAAAAAATAATGGAAAATAAAGAAGATAGAATTTTGGTATAATGTTATGATGACTCACGGGCGTTTGAACTGTGCCGACGACTGCGACTCTCCGCGTCGCTTTAGTAGTGGTTCACATCGATATACCGAGCCGAGATCAGTGTATTGAGTTGGAGGGGATATTTTATTTGCGTCTATCGTGCACGCCCTGTTTGCGACTATAGAGAATTTACTGTACTTGGACTACATAAAACATTTCCATACAGGCCAATGTTTGAACTTCAACTGCAGCTTCATCCTAGTTCTTATGTTACGTCAGTGCATTACCTTTCTACGAACTCACGGTTTCAATTCTGTACTTCCGTTGGATCAACATATTTACCTTCATATAATAACAGGCGTCCTAATTGGTGCCTTCAGTGTACTGCACACATTGATGCATCTTCTGAATTTTGGTACGTCCATATATTATTATTAGACTGCGGATTTTTTATGCATTTATGACAAAAATGGACACGCACAATTTGAAGCAGTGGACATGTTACAAATATTTAAGAGCATTAATTGTATTAGTTTCAGGTTGATAGGATGATTAAAAGAAGAATACAATTTCTATTTGGCTCCCGTGTCCCGCAATCAATGCGAACATTTTTTTATTTTGCATGCAGATCCGCAGTCTAATTATTATTAACTGTTTATATGCATTCATGAAATTATAATTGCAGACCTTTTGATCGCCCGAATGAATTTTTCAGGTACCGTGGTGGTAAACGATGCAGATCTCAATTATAAGAATTACACTCTGAGCGAATGGCTATTCACGAGTCGTCCAGGACTGTTCGGTCTCATACATGGCTATGCGAATCCTACTGGGATCATTCTCATCATAATTCTTAGCATCATGACACTATTCTCGATGCCGTTCGTTCGTCGTCGTGGACGCTTCGAGGTTCTACTTGAATATAATTATACGTGTACGATGTTTCGAAGAGTTTCTACAAAAAAATGTTCATCGTTCATTAGTTTGGAAATCCGGTTACAAAAACCAAGGCAAAAGTAGAATACAATGCAATAAAAAAAAATATTTGACCTTGAAATTCAAACGTTGTTTAAATATAGAGAATGATTTAAATTTTGTTTGAAGAGTAGAAACAAAAAGATTACAATGTGTGTTCAGATGACACAATCGAGATCCAATCGCGTAAACGTTATATTCATTATCGATACTTCAATTACATGAATGTTTTTATTATACAGATATTTTACTGGTCGCATCTACTCTACATACCTTTCTGGATATTAACGATTCTTCACGGACCGAATTTTTGGAAATGGTTCATTGGGCCGGGTACGTTGTACCTGATCGAAAGGGTTCATCGAGTCGCTTGGTCCCGATTTGAGCTCGGGAAAACCTACATAAGCTCTGGTCTCTTGCTACCTTCGAAAGTGACACATTTGGTCATCAAGAGACCGCTCCTTTTCGACTTTCGTCCTGGTGATTACGTTTTCGTGAATGTCCCTGCCATTGCTCGGTACGAGTGGCATCCTTTTACTATCAGCAGCGCGCCGGAGCAAGAAGGTAGGAGCAAGAACAGGATAATATAATGCAGGCCTGGGCAACTTGTGGCTTGCGAGCCGCAGACGACGCTTATCCCTACTCCTGCCTCCTTCCCCCAGTCAGCGAAATCTGCTCGAGCAGATTATAATCAAATGTCTGCTCTCGTACTTTGCGAGCGAAAGGCGTTAATTTTGGTGCCAAACTACGCTTGGAGCAGGATTTGATCCTTATTTGCTCTGAATCTGCCGAGCCTAATGTGGAATCAGATGGTTCGGTATTTATTTGCTAAGTTTGGTGCCAAATTCACACCAAATCAAGAGCAGACTGCTTACTGGGTGTATACAGGAGGCACTATCCTCGCAGTGAGGTAGCAACATAAAATAGTTGATAGGGAGGGAACCGGTAAATACACCGGTAGTGGGAGTCGTGAAGCGACAGCGAGGAAGAAGTTGCCCAGGCCTGATATAGTGTAAGCTACTATATCACATCTACATATCTTTTTCAAAATGTATGTTAATTTAAAATAACTTTATTAAAATTACATAATACTGATAAAATATTCTCTAATACGTTGCTTATTATTCCCTAATAAAATTAACAATTAAACGTAAAGAAGTCGACGTAAATGTTATTTATAGTGTTTATTAACATTATCTTTCACAGACTACATATGGCTTCATATTCGAGCAGTCGGCGAATGGACGAATAGTCTTTATTCGTATTTCGAAAAAGAGCAAATGAAACTGCAACGAGGCAACCCAGAAGAAAGTTGTAATAACAAAAATGCCCTGAGAAATATGTAAGTCTAAATAAATAATAAAAATGTATTACCACAAATATTTCATATAGAATCTGTTTCCGTGAGATTTTCATTTTAGTGAATTTGGAATAATATTTCGAGCGACAGTGAGTACGATTGTTTCTTTCAGATATTTCAATAAAGGACAAGAGATGAACCCAAACATGAAGATACCTGCGCAGTCCTCAAAAAATTGTCAAGGTCTTGACAATCCTACCTCCGTCTCCGATAATGACAGCGAAATTGTCTCACCGCACAGTACAAATGGTAAACGAAAAACTATTTCTATTGTTGTTTTCCCAATATTTCTAGTCATTACAATACTACTTTACAGAATAAGTTGTATCACAATTTTAACAATCGATCACAGGACAGACAGAATTTCGAATTTATATAATCCTTTGTTTATAAAGTTTTTAAGAACTCACCGTTTGCCATTATTACCTACTACATTCAATCGTTTCAAAGCATTCGAAACTCTTAAAGTTCGTTTTGTCCGCCATTGTAGGTACACCAGATAGTGGTAAAATGTCCAAAGAAGGAAGGCTTCATCGTCTACTGCTGCACAGCAAAATGCCTTTAGAGAAATCGTTCTCGGTGCCAGATATGCAAACAAGAAGAAAAAAGAGGGACAGATTAATGGTGTAGGTTACCTACATATTTTTTCTGAATACTAAATTCAGTGGTAGTTTTGTTCTCGGTTGCTAATCGCGTTTATCTCTGAACAAATAGGTGCTACAGCACAGAGTCGCTAGATTAGTCTCCCCACTCTGCCTTCCCCTTCTACAACGCTATTCCCCCAGACGCTTACACCACGGCCCGGTCACGTGACGCACATCGTCTCTGTCGTGTATGTGTCGCAATGTCACGTGGCTAATCCGATACTGACAGAGAGAGAGAGAGAGAGGGGGTAACTTTTCCCCCTCGATTCGAGTCAATTCCCCTGACCTGGCGACTCTGTTACAACATTAAACAATATTTTACTTAATTAAATAAATAATATTCTCATTTCAATATTTGAAAGAGACTAACGAAAATCCGAGATATTATTTCCGTAGCGTTACAAAACTACAAAATTAAACTTTCCATAATTTCTGTCCAACAGTCTCCGAGATTGTATGAGATCCGAATCGGAAAGGAACTTCAACGAGAGTCAACTTCGTTGTGCACAGCAGAAATCTTTAGAGCGGGCTTATTTAAGTCCTCAAAACAGGAACATAGCTCAAAGCTTCCGATATATGAGAACTAAACCCACAATAATTGCTTTCAAGACTCCAAGTTTGGAGAACTGCGAATACAAATTAGGATCGCCTACCGAGGTAAATGCAGATGAATACAAATATTCGCCGACTAAATTAGTCGCCACACAAAGAGCTGCGGAAGAAGGCAGATTAAAGCTAAAATTAGAAGAAAAATTGAACGAAAGTGTAGAAGACACGAAATCGGATGCTACAGCTCATTCAACGCTGAATTATTTAGGAAAACCGTTAGAGGTAAACGCTTCGTTGAATACTCTTGTAGATCTAATACAAAATAAATTGTATCCCATGTCAAAACTTCTCTGTTTTTAATCATTTTTTTTGTGAAATTTCTATCAATATATTTGTGATATTTTTCTGATTAAAATGAAATCAAACATGACATAATTCGGATCGTGCATATACTTGTTTAATTCACGATACAGTAGAACCTCGATTATCCGAATTAATCAATGGTACATCGTGTACGGATAATAGAACAGTGATTTGTACAATAAATCACGTTCTATACGGATTGCTTTAAAATTAACTGTTCATATGTGAAGCACATATTCAGATAATAGAGAATTCCGTTGTCATCGGTTCGGATAATCGAGGTTCTACTGAATCGGCAATTCAACGAGTAAATACTCTCCGAATTATATCATGTTTGGGTCCATTTTAATCAGGAAGATGTCACGCATATGCTGGTATGCTGGTTATAGAGAAACAATTAAAAACGATATAATTTTTTTAGATTTTCCTCGATGGTCCGTATGGCGCTCCTTCGAGTCACATATTCCAAGCGCAACATGCTGTTTTAATCGGAACTGGTATCGGAGTTACACCTTTCGCCTCAATATTACAATCCATCATGCACCGTTATTGGAAAGCCAGACACACATGCCCAAAATGCAAATTCTCGTGGGCTAATGACATTCCGTCCAATGTGATGCACCTGAGAAAGGTAAATCCTTTCTAGTTTTCTTTCATCTTCTTTGAAGACGAAATCTTGACAAAAAAGCAAATTTAAAAAAGTACTTATGACATTGCATGTTACTCTTAAAACCTTACAACTTTCGTTTCAACCATTTTTTCATATACCAAATAGTTTACATGTAATTTCGGTGGCTCACTTATCTGAATCACTTTGTATACTAATCTGTTTCACTTGATTTTTATTATGAAATGATTAACACACACACACAGTAGCAGTATGTTTATATTTATATCTATATTTTCATGATATGGAAAACTAGTATGAGCAATATTTCCCAATTTTTCCAAGATTATATTAGTTAGAAAGATATCTGAAAACAATAAATGTTTCGTCTATAGGTGGACTTCTTCTGGATCAATAGAGATCAAAGATCTTTCGAATGGTTCGTAAACTTACTATCTCAATTAGAAATGGAGCAAGCAGAGCTTGGTGTCGCTACGGAACGTTTTCTTGAGATGCATATGTACATTACTAGTGCGCTGCAGAAAAACGACATGAAAGCTGTCGGTCTACAGTTAGCTATGGATTTACTTCATCAAATGGTAAAGCATTAACATATAACAAATTTTTATACTTAAACGTTAAATAGTCAATGATAGTTGTTTTCACTACAATTGCAAGTAAATAGGCCACAAAGAGAGTAAAAATGCGATTGTGCAATTTTTCAGGAAAAACGAGATCTCATAACAGGCTTGAAAACAAGAACAAACGCTGGTCGTCCAAACTGGGATAAGGTTTTTAAACAACTCCAAGATAAGAAAAAGGGAAAAGTGACAGTGTTTTACTGTGGTCCACCGCAACTTGCGAAAATTTTACGTTACAAATGCGGTCAATTTGGTTTCAACTTCAAAAAAGAATCTTTTTAAATGTTTTGAAGTGATTTAGGGTCAATATGCTCGAGCATTGATCATTGTTTTACAAGTTAAGAACGGAAGCACATTTTTATTGCACGACAACATCATTTTATTCCTATTTATATGTTCAAGAATTTGTGTAGATCTCTTGCTTTTTCCTTCATTCCGAATATTAATTTTGAGCACCTATTCAATGTATATTCTACCTTAGTTCATTTCATGTTATTCAGAGCTCTGGTTGCTTCATGCAATAACCAAATTGATAAGAGTATAACAAGAAAATCCACTTGATGTTCCGTCATAATTAGACATATTATTACAGGTAAACATCAAATTTACAGACCTGTGCTCATTACTATGGTTTAGTAATCGATCATTTATTATAGTTTCGAAAGTACGATAACTTCTCATGCAATTTGTATGCAGCAAATTTCATACCCAAAATCACCATTTTTCAAGAAACAAAATAGTTACAACTATTCTTAAAACGATACGAGTTTGTCTGAACGCATGCTATAACATTGTAAATACAAAACTATAAGATCTCGGTTCAAAAAAAATTAACTTGACCATAAAGATTCACGCACTATGCAGATTTTATTTTCATTTGAGAAAATCACAGAATTTCTCGAAGATATTAAACATTGCAATGATCTTATTCCGCTAAGGGGATCATTGATAATATTCTTAATATCTCGCAGAATTATTCTATTTTCTTAATCGAAAATAAAATGCGTATCGAAGCGTTTCTTAACAATTTTCGTATGATAAAGATCTAATTTTTTACCTAGGCCTTAATTTTCACATAGTGTGTAAACAAGTTTAAATATTAACGTTATCAAAATATGTCATTCCATTTGGGAAATTTTATAAAATAATTTTAGCAAGGAACATTTCTATAGCTTTTACAGACAAGGCTGTATTTTCAGATAGAAGGCCCAAGAGATAATGTAATAGGAATGAATAAAAGTTTAAAATTACTCTTCATTTATTGAAAGTGTATTGTACAGATATACATTTATCCAGAATAATGACTAGATATTTCTTTGTTTACAGAAAAGCTATTAATACCACTCACCACTTTTATCGCATTAATCTATACTGCTTTTGACGACAAGACATGTGTTTCTTGTCATTCTAGACCAACCTTTGGAATGTATATAATTACGATCTCATAAATACAATAAAATTTAATTCGCAATAGTGTTCACCAACATGGATGCTTTGTTACAATATGTAATAGTAACTTCACAAGGATGTTGATACCAGGGTTCTCCGTCAATTTGCATGGCATATGACTTTAGTAACTTTATCTGTTATAAAACATTTATTTATTAAGCGCTGAATCAATTGAAAAAGATATTAAGCTTGTGGAGAACAAGTGTACATGAAAGAATGTAAAAATACTATTTAATATACCTTTATAGATTTAGCTTGGCCAATTCGATAGGGCTGAGAAAGTCCCACTTGTAGCTGAGCCATATGGAAAGAAGAATACAGTGCAACTACCTCCAATTTTTCATCATTGAAACTTTGCTTCCCATACTCCTCACGAGCTATTTGATAAAAACAAGAAAATGTTGATGTATTGCATTTGTTTTTAAATTTCATGTAGTAGAAAGATTAGAAATCTATACTTGTATTCCAAAGATTGACGCCAGCACCCCACGAAGGAATATTTGTTATCACGATGCCCTCAATAGAGGGCAATTCTGCTTTAACACCATCTAAGTATATCTCTATATTTTTATCAAGATCTTTGCATTCCCTTTCCACTACTTGTTGCGTACCAAAACATAAGTATAGTAGCTATTGAAAATAGAAAAATGTGAATTCTTTACACAAATTACAAAACATCATATAAAATACGTTACCTTATTGAATAATCTACTACTATAAAAATAAAATCGGCTTTCCCTTGTGCGATGAAACTGTAATGTTACTTGCGCATCAACTCCTATACCTATATAATTATACATATGAAGACTCTGATGTGAACCTCGTAGTCCCAATCCACCATATGGTTTCACTGCTACAGTCCATCTAATAAATTATTAATGAATACATAAATACGAATGCATATATGTATACGATATATACGTATTTATTTAATATTCGTTATATACCTGTCAAGCTTCACTTCTTGTGCTGCTTCCATTTCTTGCAATATATTTGCAGGATCTCTATACAAATCATGTTCCTTTCCCCATCCTAATACCCTGGACAAATCGTTTCCTGTTCCCAAAGGAATAATTGCCACGGATGGAACTGGCTATACCAAATACAAAATTTTAACAATAAAACGCCCATTTATGGAAAGAATTATGGTCCTCGAAAAAATTGCTCTGTTGATTGTACATAACATTATGTTTTCGAATATATATTACCTCTAATTTAAGTTTATGAATAGCATTTAGTAACCAAGCTATTGTGCCATCTCCACCTGCTACGAGGACAGTGCATTTGACTTTTGCTATTAAGCGACACCACTCGAGAGCAACAACCGGATCGCGTTCTGATAAATCAACAACTTGTGCAGGATTTAATAACCTTCTGAATAGAGACAAGATTTCTCCTCCATCTTTATTTCCAGATTTTTTGTTCGCTGCGAAAAAAGCTTCATATTGTAATACCAGTATCAAAATCATCTTTAGACACGCACTATATCCATTTTTTTAGTACACTGTTATTTTTTAATGTTAACCTACCAACTACTATAAGAGGTTTCCAATCAGGCCAATTTGGTGGTATGACTGTACGAAGTTGTAATCTACGTCTTACTGTACTGCGTTGATTTACAACTTCTAAGCTGCTTGGTGGAATTATCATCAATTTAAATTTACCAAAATCACATATCTGTAGACACAGTAAATAAGTTACTTATGCAAATTAACATAAGCTATGTATATATATAGAATATACTTCAGAGAGATTAGGTTTACACTCTTCATGGACACATCTTTGACACCAGCAACACCACCAATCTGTTAGACCAGGTTCCAGGTCACATTCCTCATTGCATACTTCGCAAAAAGCAGACAGTGGCAAGTTACCTTAAAAAAGAATAACAAGCTCAACCAAAGTTATAAAATAATTATAGAGTGGACCAATAAAAGTTACCACCTTGAACATTTTCCAAAGTATACAAATTGGAGAAAAAATTGTCAAATAACAATTCAATGTGGTACGTTAAAGTACCAGTACGTGTGGTACGTTAAAGTACCAGTACGTGTGGTACAGCTATGTCGAAGCCAATTTTTTGTAGATCTAAACGCTTTGGACATCTGATGATCATCTTCAATCTTTTAAAGAGAATTTTCGAATTTTATCTATTTATAATTTTAAACTATGATTTTAAAACTGTTTGAAAAATGAATGATAGTTTAAAATGTCCTAAGCGATTCTACCTATAGCAAATTATCAACTACTCTATAAAACTCCTATGTAAAAATGATTTCTTCAATTTCTATAATTCGAAAAGTATTCTATAACTTAGAAAACATACCCTTTACCCAATGATGCTTCATTGACTCGTTTGTACTTAAACTAATAACTTTACATTTTAATTGTTTGTCTGCAATCTTCACACAAGAAGGATCCACATAAACGCCACAGCAATCACACATCAATCCATCAACATTTAATAACAAACCTTCACATATGCTACAATAATATGCCTATAGGAGAAAATTTCATAAATATTTATTGTCTCCTTGACGTTCCGATAATGCGAAAGAACTAAACAGTGGATCTTTATGCAAAATAAAAACTTTCTACCTGATTTGCAACAAACTGGAGCACAATAGAAATTTATTTACCTCCTTAATACGTTTAATAGGTTGAAAATTATATAACAGCAATTTTTAATTCTTCTAATGTTCTTACTGTTTTAAATTACACCTACTCATTTTTGTCATAAATGCATAAAATCCACTGTCTAGTAAGAACATTAACTTTCACCAAGTTTAAATTGTACTACTTATGATAAATTTTATGCATTCTTAACTGTAATTATGCCACTCGTTATAACAAAATTAATATTAATTCGATTATTCACATTCCATAATCCATGACGTTAAAATGTACAAACTGTTACTTTTTTCTTAAACAGTTAATTTTCCTATGTATATACATGTTATACACGTACTACAAGAATTACTCAGTGTCCACAGAATGTTTTAAAATAAAAATTTCATTAGCTACATACAGTACAAATGGGATGGAAACAGTGTAAATAGTTTTATTACCACAATATATATTCAATATAATAAAGATGTGTATACCTTGGTTTCTTTTCTCGTAGATTTCCAATTATGCTGTTTCGTAACATCTCGAATATGAATACGAGGTTCTCCTATAAGGTATCGGAAGAAATATAATGTAAATATAAAAAATAGCATGGTAGACAGTGTAGGTAAAATAATGCTACTAAATTCTTCTTCTAACATATTTGAATTAAAATTTGTTTCGTCCAGGAAAGATGATAGATCTCTGCAAAATAAATACATTCCATAGAGTAACACCGGAAAAGCTAGCTTCATATTAAAAAATTATAAGAGACGACAGGCAGAAATTTATTTTACTAACCTATTGTCATTTATAAAATTTTTAAATTATTTTGACACTTATATATTGTATTAAATAATCAAACAGGAGAACTTGAAATACTTCTAGCCATTGAAACAAATACGTGTGTCATAAAAAAAAGCATTTTGTTTAGATAAAATACAGACAAAACATGTATACATATATGTAATGTACGAGTAATGTTTACTTACTTTTGTCTTCAACTTTAACTCATTTGAATCTTATTAGTCATCGTACTGTAATCAAGGGTAAAGTACGTAAGTACTATAATAATTGACAGCTGACATTCACGGTTATAATTTCCACATACATCTGTGTGAGTACACACAGCTGATTCGATTCGTCTTTTTATTGTGCGTTCAAACAAATACACGAGACAAGAGTCAATAATTATGTACTATTTGAACTGTGATATATCCTATATACTCCCAATTTAATATGTCTTCTCCTCTGCCAATCAAAAATCACAGTTTTCCTAGTGTCATGCACATGTCATGCATATATACACCTAATATATAATGTATTTATGGGGTTACGTTGGATTACATCACGGTGAGAATTGTGTCAATCGCATATATGCAATTGTAATCACATTTTAATTTCAATATGGGAGAAAATCGAATTGTGATATACATATATATGTATACAGAGAGAATATGAGAGTGCTCAGTGCTCACGGCTCACGCCCGGATAAACTTGCCACTTGCCACCACTTTTTGGCACGCTCACGCTCACGCTTAGCACGGAACAGATCCCACACCCACAGCAGAGCCCACTTTTATCACGAAACAGAGACGACACCATGCATACAGATATTGCATCTTATGGACTTTTTTGTCAGGGCTTCGGGGGGCTCTATAAGAGCTGATAAGAGCCCATGTACCATTTCGGTGTCGTGCTCAATGTTACCGATGTTTCACATATTCGGTATACTTCATTTTTATGGCGCGTGTATTTGAACGTTGGAAATGAAGTATGTAATAAAATACTTACGAAGTATTTAGGGCCGCGCGGATTTTATTATATTAGCGACTATGCATTCGTTCCAATTCGTTCACACGATCCGCGCGGTCGAACGATCAAAACAAAAATCGCGCGATTTGAACCGCGCGGATCTTATTACATTAGCGTCTATGCATTCGTTCAAACGCATCCGCGCGGTAGAACAATCAAAAACGAAAACGCGCGGTTTCCGATTGCGCGATTTCTGTTTTCGATTGTTCTATGAAATTGTTGATTTATAAAACCAAAAACATGACGTACAAAAAGACCCCACCTAGCTAGGAAACAAATTACTACCCGCGGAAACGCCTGGCGTTCTCACGGTCACTGTACTCGCGTCTAAATCTACGAAACAAGTAGAATAATAAAAAAGACAGATTGTTTATTCACTTACTACTTGCTGGGAGGATCAGAAGCTGCGTTAGAGTACTGAAATGAAAAAATAAAACGAAAACATATTAACATCATTTTACATAAATATAATATAATTGTTATTTAACATTGAACATTTAACATAAATAGAAAACATTTTAATTTAAATGCTATTTAAATGATTTTCGAAATAGAGAGTGTAGGATAATGTACCATTTTTCATTAATACTTTGAAAGAAAATGTTCTATAATGAACATTAATTGTAAAAATGTCTTGGTACTCACATTCTCTCCTCCTTGAAGACAACACGACACGTTGTTCTCGATCTCAGTATCGATGTCGTCTTTGGTCGTCAAGGTAGGCAGCATTAGCCAGAATTAGGTATCCAGCATTAGGCAGCATTAGGCAACAGGTTCAAAATATTTTATATTAGGGCTCTGTAACAGAAAGAATAAATCCATTTAATCTCAATAGGTATTAAATAATTAAAGTTGAATATTTATTTATTGTACTTACGCTCACTTCCTCTCCTGCTTGAAGAAAGCACCCGCAGTAGCATAGAGTAGTATCCATGGATTCTGTTTCCTCGGAATCTGTAACAGAAACAACAAATTCATTAATTTCAGTCGACCAACAGTCAAAAACTAAATAAGAATAACAAATAAATAATTCAAGTTGAATATCAAATCAAAATTAATTATAACGTAAATTAAATAAAATCGATATCTATCGCACGACGCGAATTCAAATACAAACGATCGTCGCGACACAGGAGTAAATGCGAATTAATAGAAAATTAATAATTTAAATTGTTTATTTATTAATTTTTCATTGATGATATGTATAAATATGTTCAATAACATAGTATAATTTGAAATATACATAATTGGTACTCACGCTCACGTCCGCTCACGTCCGCTCACGTCCTCTCCTGCTTCAACAAAGTACGCGATGAAGGATGAAGCTGTCACGCTTTCGATTATCGAAAGCAACGTGAAGTATCGATCTGGGCAATGAATATGGTTCTTCGATCGATGGATTTTTTCCCGCGGAATCTGTAACAGAAAGAGCAAATTCAACAAACTGTCAGAAACTAAATCAGAAATAATAATAAATATACAATTCAATTTAAATAGAAAAATCATAACGGAAATTAAACTAATTCGATTTCTATGGACCGACACGAATTCAGATACAAATGATCGTCGCGACACAAGAGTAAATGCGAATTAATAGAAAATTAATAATTCAAATTGTTTATTTATTAATTTTTCATTAGTGGTATGTATGAAGATGTTCAATAACATAGTATAATTTGAAATATATAATTTGTACTCACGCCGTCTCACGCTCACGTCCTCTCCTGCTTCAACAAAGTACGCCATGAAGCTATGTGACATAGCGCTTTCGATTATCGCAAGCAACGTGAAGTATCGATCTGGGCAATGAATATGGTCCTTCGATCGATGGATTTTTTTCCCGCGGAATCTGTAACAGAAAAAGCAAATTGCAATTGACAAACTGTCACAAACTAAATCAGAATTAATAGTAAATAAACAATTCAATTTGAATAGAGAATCAAAATTATATGAACTTGACTTCTATACAACACGATTTGAGAATAAATTTAAATCAATGAAAATTAAATAAGGTTAAACTTTACCTCCGGAAACCAGAAATTGTTGCCTCTTTCTTATGTAATCCTGTAGAATATGGCGAGAAAATGCAAAAAATCTACGCTTCACAATCCTAAGCGGTCAGTGATTCAAAATGCGTGTTTGATAGATACAGAGAGGAAATCTGATAGATAGAAATGCCCGTTCTTATACCAGATTATAAATACAATCTCTCTTTCTTTCTCGTGGTGTTTCATGGATTCTTAGTTTAGGAACACATACATAAAAAATTCCTATAGAAGTTCCGCCTCTATAAAACGCAAATACTCTATGATTTGAAGGTTATGTTCCTTCAATAGTGCGGTTGCTTCGATTCGAGCACTACAAAAGCAGAAGCAATTAAAACAATTGAAAGTACTTATTGTTAAGTTTGAATTATAACTTATCACAATGGCATCTGGTATAAGATTTCTAAAGGAAGTGTATCACGATCCTTACAAATGGTATATTTCACAATTTTAATTTTACATGATTCTCATATTAGTGTTTATAACCTTTTAATCGAAGTTTTTGAAAGTAATCCGTTTCATAATTTGAAATATCTTCTTTGATAACTAACAACTCTGATAATATATTGCGAGTGAAGACAAAATTTTAAAACACCGTCTTTTTTCAGGTCGGTATGTAAGAGTATTGGATTTTTCCTATTGGGTGTAAAAATTGCACTCGAATGTAAAGGAATGGTTTTAATGCCACCACTTACTGCATAAAATTTATAAAATAATACATATAATGCATTTGAATTTGTCATACTGTACATTTTTTTTTTATATTTCGCTATTTGAATGTAACACATTATGTTATAAAATAATTTTAGAAAACAAGATCTTCTTGTAAGTATATATACATACACATTTTTTCTGATTATTTATAATTTCTGTATTGTATATACAGCAGATTGCAAAATGACGAAAGTAACAGAATTGAATGTTCTGCATGGCTGAAAATATTGTTGAAAGCAAATGCAACATGTAAATATCTTATAGATTTCTTTCATCGAAATAAATATACCACGTATATGTTGATAATTGTAGTAGTTTTTTTTCAACCATGTTCACCAATATATACATTAAGAATAAAAAATGTAATACTTACACAAAACCTGACAAAAAATGTCAGTTAAAATACTGCGGAAAGTGACTTGAAAATGAAACTTTTTCAACATAATAAATAATTGAGATACTGCTATTAATTGTAATTAAATATTAATAAAAATATGTATTAATCGATTATGGACCCACACTATATATCAATTAATAAACAATATACTAATTTATTGTTAGTTTACTTTTATATACTGGTTAAATGTTCATCAAAATATTCTACTAATTACGCAATGCTTAAAGTAAGAAGTTGTATTACTTTTATATTGTTCAAACTTGATGATACGTTTTATAATTACATTTATTGGTAATTTACCCTCATTACATAACTACATTATGTATAAAAGAAATACGTAATTTGTTTTGCAGTCCTCCTGTTACAATTGTTGTAAGACACTACATGCTTTTTTACAATTTCATAATACATATTTTAAATGTGAACATTATTGTTGATTGCACGTACTATATATGTATTAATATCGCTACTGTAGAGTATAATTTTTTATTACAGGTGCATTACTGCATAATTTATGTTTTGCTACCGAATACATCAACTTGTACAGTACTACGCAATGATCATGTAAATTTTTTAATTTGAACTTTCCTATATTGCTACAGTGACAAACTATTATGTCACGTAGAAAATATTTGTATATATTTACACATCTGTATTTCTTTATTATAGAATATCTATTAGTCCCAGGAGGATTAATATGAACAGTCGTGTAGAAATTTTATATTGTTCAAATAAAAAAAAAATTGAACTTTTGATGGAATTATTTTTTACACAGAAGTTCTACATAAAATTCTCTTTTAACACTAGATTTTAATTCACATAGGTCGTTCAGACAAAGGAACGATACGGTTCATAAAACTGGATATAGAAAATCGATTAAAGAACTTCGAAACACAATACGAAGTTACATTACAGGTCATGTGGTACATCATGTCAAAAATAGATGTATGCTACAGAGGCTGTTCATCTTCAGGTAAGTCTAAAATTTCTCCAACAAATTCAGCGACATTTGTGTCTTTTGTAGCGTGTTCGGTGATAAAATTAAGCTCCAATAACTGATTGTAATTTGGACGGCGTGTATAATCTTTCATTAAACTGTAAACAATATCAAACAACAAAGTTGCATATAAATATATATATATATATATACATATTAAAACATGTAAATAAAACATCACATTCAAAACAATTTTGCTTACCATTTATCAATAACTTCTTCAAAACTAGCAGAAAATTTTTCAGCTGGTAATTTTGGTGCTTCATCTTTTACAACTTGTTTCAGTTGCTCGAAAGGTGTACCCCAAGATTCGTAAGGAAACTTTCCTGTTGCTAATTCAACAAGAGATATACCTAATGACCAAACATCAGATCTGATGTCATATTGTGAAGGGTTACCCGACGGGTCTATCCTTTCTGGCTGAAAAAAAGGATACGATGGAGAATTTATTGAATAGATAAGAACAGATACTTATATTATACATGCGAAATTTACGTACAGCCATATATGGTTTGCAACCAGCATCAATTGTTTTAGCAACAGAATCTACAAGATAACCGGAAATACCAAAGTCACAGATTTTTACTTCTCCTTTCCGGTTAATTAAAATATTACTAGGTTTTACATCTCTATGAATCACTCGTAACTGTGAATATAAGTAATGCAACGCACTGACTACCTGCAAATATTATCGAAAGTTAGAACGGCAATTAATAAGATGGTAAATATACAGTTTCAGCTACAATTATCCAATGTTTTCTTACTGCAAAAGCAATTTTTCCTAAGATATCCTCAGGAATGGCACGGTCATGTTTATATACTTTTGTATAAAATTTATCAAGGCTCATATCCATAACCTCCATACAAATCCAAACATCACCTTCTCTAAATAATGCTCCATAGAATTGTACTGTATATGGACATGCCGAGCTACGCATAGAAATGTCTAAATCCATAAGTAATCGTTTTTGTTCCTGTGTGTTGACTGTTGCTGTTATTCTCTATGAAAGTAATAAATGTATTCGTTGCAGATATTATTAAAATTGTTAAATTGGTTGGTGCTATTATGTGTAATACCTTCACCGCCATTATGGTGCCACTTTGTTTGTGTCGTACTTTATCCACAATGCCATACGCTCCACGTCCCAGAATACAGATAGTTTCTAAATCATCTGCTTCTACTACAAATGTACTTTCTCCAATTGTTATTGTAGTTCTCTTATCTAGATTTCTTGGTGGAGTACTATAATATAAGTTTCATAAACTAATTAAAATTTAAGTCATTCAACACAAACTTTATATTAGCAAACTTACTTTACTTTATATTAGCAAAATATTCTTTTTATATATACAGGGTGTTGCACCTAAATGCATCTGAATATCTTCTTTATTAGAATATGCAAGGAAAAAAATATCTATGACCTTGAAAATTTTGGAAAAAATGACCTATGTAAAGAAATGAAATTTGCAAAGCATTCAGCATACGATTCCATTTACACTGCATTAAAAACATTTGTTATGTCATCACAAATACAGAAGATATTTAGACGGCTACATTTAGGTGGACCACCCTGTATATATGTTTTAATCTTACAGGTATTTATATATGTTGCTATTATCTCTTTGAAGGCTAAATGTTTCCGTATACTTTCATTCTAGCACTTGTACTTTATATTAACATTGTATTTATATATTATTATAACGTTATTACCAATTGTATCAGTGATCATTGAAACACACAATAGTCAAAATAAAACTTAAGCTAGAATGTTAATGTAAGACTAGTATAAATGTTATAATATGAAAAAGAGCATTATCAATAGATGAATAGTTCAATATTCCAATAATAATACATACACGGGCATAGGGGTCCCTTCAGAGACTTGCAGTTTCAATTTATTCTTTCGACGTAGAGCCATGATTCAGTGGACAGTTAATAAGTGTTACTAGGCCTGCAAACTTGGCAGTGTATACAATTGATTACAATACATGTTTAAATGAATTGTAATAATTATTGCATACTTGTTCTGTCAGAAATAAAAAATGCATGTTTTGATATACTAGGATTATGTTTGTAAAGAATCTCGAAAATTTAAGGTTATGCTATAAATTCGTTGCAGGCATATATGTGAAAACAAACGGATAGAATAAAATCGTTTTGAAAAGGATTCTTGTCATAATATCGTTAGAAATAATTTCTATAGTACCTTGTTAACAACATGACGATATTTTACGACAATAACGTCAAAACTTCAAAGTTCCGTTGCCCATATATGAAGCTTTCAGTAAACTCAAACAGTTACATGAAATTGCTCACAACAGATACTTCAGTTCAGTTTTGTAAATTCAATCTGAACCTCTCTGCATACTAAACTATTTCAGGCGCATTATACAAATGACAAATATGTATTGAGTACAAAAATGCAGGAATTATTAATGTGGATTTTGCATTAAATAGCTGACAACCGTTTTCTAAGTGAGGATGTACATTGTTTAATAATTGATGCAACACATGTTCGGTACACGTACGTGTTCGGTACGTTTACAAATGTAAAAGTTGAAAAATTTGACAATAATGAATTACTTGTGAATTATCTACCATGGAACAATATGTATACAATGTAAATATATTTAATAATAATTACAAGAATTGTTATTGTAACATTTCTCTTGTATACAATATTTCAAATTTGTATTATAATGCTTATGCATAATGTGTATATGTACATATAAGATAAAATAAGGAACTGTAAATGGTAATAACATTTCTTAAAATTATTGTAGAACATCTTTATAATAACTGCAATATTCAGGATATTTGATCACGTTTATTAAATATTTTGGAGATGGTTCTACAAACCAACAAATAAGATGCAAGTCGAGAGTGACGAAACCGTGATTTCATCTGTTTTCAATCTACATATTGCAATATGTAATTAGAATCTGCCAACATAGTCGCCAGATGTGGGGAGGGAGCGCGAATTGAGGGGAAAAAGTTACCCTCTCTCTGTCAGTCCTGTCAGTACCTGACACATGATGCACATGAATGACAAAAATGAAACGCGTCTGAACACGTCACGTGACCGAGCCGCGGCGGAAGCGTGGGAAATAGCATCGTAGAAGGGGAAGGTAGAGAGACTCTGTCCTGTCTCTGTCTGCCAATAGCAGTGCTTGATGCTCTTGAGCAAGATTCTTTTTTCCACTCTGATACATCACTATTTACTTACCAGAGAGGATGCGCAACGCGCAACTCAAAACTCAACTGAACTGAAGTGAACTGTTGTGGTTGTCATGTGTATTTACACCAATATGAGCGGGTGCAGATATATAATAAAATTGTTTATGAAATAATAAGATTTTTTAATAAATTATTATAGTGTTTTAACCAATATGGAAAAAGTTTGTTGTGTCTGCGAAGGAACAACATGTTCATACAAATGCCCTACGTGTAAAGTACCATAGTAAGTATACAGAGGTTATAGTGACTATAATAGAGGTTATGTTTTTGTGTTTATTATATTAATGATAGGATTTTATACACACGTTAGTATATTGTTATGTTATATTCTTCCTTCCTTTCTAATCTTCTAAATCTTTCTTTCTTTCTAAAACCTTTTTAAAGGTTTTCATATTGTACTTTTATGTCTTATTTTATTCTCTAAACATATTTCGTAGATAAATAGGTATAACATTTTAAAATATTATTATATACAATTATTATAAAATATTACATTTATCAGATCCATTTAGAAACTGGCTACAGTAATTTTCTCTGTATACGAGGCATTCCAATTATTTAATTTAATTTTATACATAATGTTGATTATAACATTCTAGTACTGCTAGCCTAACTTAACTGAAAATTTTTATTAAAATATTTGATAATTGTCTTTGTATTAATGGAGTATAATAGAAATTTGATTTTTATTCTATTAGCAATATATTGATTCTTTTGATTTACAGTATAGTTATATTTATTAAATAATAAATTATATTTTAATAATCTTAGTTAATCAAAAAATATATACAAAAATTTTTATAATCTCTTTTACTTTGTTCCTGTTAGTTGCTCTGCAGCCTGCTATAAAGTACACAAAGCTAGTAATTGTCAACCGAGACATCAGCAAAATGAGCCTATTAGCGATCAGAAAGCAAAAGGCAAAAAGTATGACTTCCCTACAGAAGATACTGTACCTATTGAAAAATTAGAACAGTTACGTTATAGTGAAGGAATAAAAGATGTTTTAAGAAATCCACATGTACGCGATATTATGCGTGCTATTCTGGTTGATGAAAATCCTACAAAGGCTATTGCTTTAGCCATGACTGAACCAATATTTGTTGAAATGGCAGATGCGTGTTTAAAGGTTGTGGAACTTCCAGAAAATGACCAACCTAGCTAATGTACCTTTATCAAGCTTTGTGTCATGGTATATTATGTACACTAATAAATTATTACGTTTGCATTGGACTTACAAAAAGTAAATATGTTAAGACATGTATATTTCCTAATAACTCTATATGTAACAATAACATATAACACTGTAAATTGGGCTGGAATACCATGGGCTCTGCCATGCATTGAAATACTCTTAAATTATTATTTTATGAAAAATAATTTTTCATTTTGTTACACTTTGTACATAGCTATTTAAAACTTATTTTAGGAATTGTAAAAAGAAGTAAACGTGGATATCGGTTTCTTAGAATTTGTAAAATATTTATTATAAATCATGTATTTTTTGTGGCAGTCCTCGAACATAAAAGTTTAATCAGTTCGCTCTTATAGTAATTATAGTGTCAGCCATTTGAAAAAGTGGTGTTATTTCAATTATTGAAAGTAATAAAACTCCTTAAAATAGAGCTTTTATATGTATAAAAAAAAGAGTAAATATGCAAATAATTTTTGTACATTTATGTATCTACAAACAAAAAAATATGTACTTTCAAACCTCGTTAACAAAAATTCTGCAGTGTTAAAAATTTATTTCTAAAGCTCAGAGTGTAGAGAATGACGGAATGTAATGTAATTTTCGAGATCGTCTGGTACTTCAGTTCCATCCAGTTCCTTCTGAAGGAGGCAATATCTTTTTCTGACATGATAAGCTGCCATTTTTGGTTGTCTTTCTCTAGTAAATATTCCCTTCTTATTACCACCTACTCTTATGTATGCTAAATCAAAATTTTAAAAGTAGATATTAATTATTGAATGATTGCTTCATGGAATTTATTAAATTATGCACTCACATTGAGCCGTTCGGAAGTCAGCAAAATTCCAAATGAATTCACCAATGAAGAAGCCTTTACTTCTCAACTGGTCGAAGGCTTCAAAATGTTTCGAAAATATTTCTTTTTGGTATTCCTCACTCCATACATACTCGGGAAGCTGAAATGTTTGAATTTGCTAATGATGGAAGAAACTCTGGTCCATGGATTTTAAATAATTAATACCTTGCATTTTAGATTTTAGATGTGATTAGTATTTACGGAAATGAAAGATTTAGAGTTCTTTGTTACTAAACCTACCAAGTACGTGTTGCCTTTTAGGAATAACATGATTGAATTTGATTAGATTTCGTTTGATTTTAATTACAATGTATGCTTGCGGAAAGAAATGTGTCAAATCAATTCCAATGGAAGATTCTTTACAATTTCCAACAATTATAAAATAAAAAATTTACAAGGTATTGACGATTGTAACGGTTCAATTTTTGTAATAATTTACCTCGTGTAATCCAGCCATAGTATCAGCACCGTACTCAGACATAAGCACTGGTTTATTATATTTCCTATGCCATGCTTCAGCTTCTCCTATAACTCTGCTTGTAATCGCATCAATACGTCCTGGGTTATTGTACCAAGCATTATAACGATTAAAGCTGATCACGTCAAGATATTCACCTGCTTTATCTTCCTACGAATACATTAAATATATTCATTTCATTTTTTCAAGACACATTTATCTGCATTCTCTTTTTAGAAATGAAGGTGACCTTTAATTCTTTAAATGGACTGCTATGTATTTTTTTATATCGTATGAAAGCGTGTGGGGTCAGGATTAAAAAAATTGCAACCAATAAACACAGTAACAGAAAGAAAATATCAATCGTTTCTGAAGCTGAAGTAAATCTACAACAACAAGCTTCTTGAGTTCTAATAAATATTTTCTTAATAAATGGATAAATAATGATTCTTGGAAGAAATTGTTTCGCAAGTTCAATTTTGTTCTTCACTTTACTTTTGTTACACTGTGTACAGTTTTATATCGTCAAATCAATGCAATTTGAACTGTTTTATTTACCTGTACTGCTCGTGCCATGGCAATGGTAATCGGTCTGGTAGGATCGAGTGTTTTCGTGTGATGGGCGACTTGTTTAAAATATTCCCCGGCTTCAGGTAATTGGGTTCTGGGTTCATTAGCGATTGACCACATAATCACCGAAGGACGATTCTTGTCTCTCCTGATTAGCTCCGATAACGAGTCTTTATGTCGCGCGAGGAGAATCGGCGAGAAATTCTCGGTGTCCACGGAGGGACACTCGTCGATAATTAGGAAGCCCAACCTTTAAGTGATGAATACAGTAATAAATATAATACTATGGGGAAAAATATTATTTGATTGTCACTTAAAACCCAGACCTACCCCTATTGTTACTTTTCTAAATTACTATTTAACTTTTTTTAATTTAGTTATTGAAGTGAAAACTTCTTTAGGCGCACCGCGTACACAATTGCCGGGCAGTGAATGAGTCTCATTCGTCACGCTCCGAGATGAAACGTTTTCGGGTAAACTCAGGGGAGTCGAGAAGCAGACAGGTGTGCAATCGCCATAGAAGTTTCCACTTCTGCGGTCTTATGCGCACAGTATTGGTTTTACCTTTTTTCCGTAGTAATTTACATAACAAATATAATCGGTTAATTTGGTAGGAATATAAATATTTAATTTTTCATAGATTTAATAGAAAGGCATTTCTAGACACCTCCCGAATTGCCGCGTATAAATTGATAGTTGACGTAGTAAAATGAAAAATAAACTACCGATCAGCCAAGTCGAGTACTTCGTCGCTGTAGGGATAGTGACTTGTCCTGTAGGCGTTTGCACCGACCCATTGCAACAACTCGTAATCCCTAGCTACAGTGACCAAATCCAGACCGCGTCCTCTAAGGATTGAATCCTCGTGTCTGCCGAAACCCCGCATATATAACGGTCTATCGTTAAGGAGCACGCTGCTGTTGGTCCAGATCAATGATCTGATACCAACTGGTAATCTATAGACATCTACTTTGGTCTCGTTCGCTACGGTCAAGGAGATCTGAGAACGGAAATATCATTAGTAAATTAAATTCGACATTTTGCTTCCTTACAACTAGACTGCGGATCCTTTATGCAAAGTATGAATTTTAGAAAGCAAGCGTTTTATTATTTTTAATTTCGCTGTCGTTAAAGTTTAAATACTACTGAATTACCAATACGTATGTAATACAATATATGGTACACCCAATAAGCAAAATGCTCGATTTCGGACGGGCATCTGTGCGCTCATTAGTATCGCTTTCTGCGCTGTCCAAAATCGAGTAGATTGCGAGCGTCGTCTGACAGCATAATGCCCGCCATCTGCTCGCACTAGCTGTGCTCGAGATTGCCTGGCTGACTGGGCAGTTGCATTCACAATATGATAATGCATATTGTTAATGGTACAGGCGAAATCATAAGTGACAACAAATATTGATAGAAAAAGGAATATTGCTATTCAAAGTAATTGATTCGAATCATTTTTGTTCATTTTAACATACGATGTTATTTTATATACATTGAAAAATTAGTGCCTCAAATGTGTTTTGATTATGTCATAATTTTTGAATTCACTGGTTATTTATTAAACAGTTTGTCTAATGTATTGTCATCAATCTCACAGTTAGCAATCTTTAATTCCATAATATATACTTTGGATAGTAAGTCCATAGTAGGAAACTTAGAAACGTATTCAAATAATTACACGCCATATTGAATTATGACAATGCATTAGGTACCTATCATGGTTTCAACCTTGAATATTACATGATTAAGCCCCATCAGCCTGTAATCTGTCGTTGTTTGATCTGGCGTACTTTTTGTTAGTATGTTTTTGTTGTTCGGTGGTTTCAATAGCGATACAAATTTTTCGATGTTTTTACAGACCGGTTCTGCCGACAGATTTTGGTCGACAGAGATTCTATTTAATTTCATTTAAAGAATTTAATTTGTCCGAACAGATTTTGCTGACTGGGTATACGATTTGGTTGCCCGAAGATGTTGAACGAAACAATAACTGAATTAAACTGAACCGGTATCGACGTGATGCTGATCCAGGATAACCAGTGTACCGCTATCACTGAACAATGAAACATTTGTTATACCTCCAACGTGTACATGTATCCTGGGTTAGGACTCATGCCCCTAGGCCACCAGAGTTTAGCGAATGGCACTCTCAGCGTGCCGGAAAATCCGTAAACCGTGTCCTTTATAGCTGGAGTGTCTTCGGCATCGAGCAGGCTCACTCTGCAGATCGGAATTTCGTACTCGTGTAAACCGGCCGGTTGAACGACGTATTTCACGATACCTACATCACCAATTAATCCTGTCCTTACCGTGATATCTTCGATATACACACGCGGCCTTGTGTGTAGCAAAACGGGCCTGCAAGTTAAGAATTTCCGTGTTAGCGTCCGATAGGCATCTGATGGTGCAACATAACAACCGGAACCGGCTGAATCCTTTCCCTGATAAAACCGATTGCTTTGTGCCGGCGGTTCACTTTTGTCCACTATAATCATATCGATAGTAATCTGCTCGACACCGAGAAACTTTTGACGGTTCAGAGAGCAGGAATTTTTCGGCAGATGAATAGCTGGGTTAACGGGACGACCGTTATGCTGTGCCGAGGTGTTGAGTACTTAGTTATTTAGCAAGGCTCGATACAGTTAGCGTCCGGCTTTGAATGAATTTATTTGGCTCGTTTCAATCTTCAGTGAACTATTTCGATCCATACGGCCACACTCAAAGTACTAGTAATTGTTTAATGTGTAAAGACTATCTTACTACGTTCCTGTTCACCATTTAGATAGAAATGAATATTAAATGGAAATATATAATATATAATAATATTGAAGATGAATTAATTGAATTAAATTAATTGTTCCATTTTTAAAGAAAATTTCGAAGGTCCATTTAAGGGTTAATAAAATTTTCAAACTATAATGAAAATTCTAGAATTTATTCCACCTAAGTCTGTGCTTTTTTTAAAATTCTTTAAAAAAAAAAGAAAATCGTTTACGAACTTTACTTTACTTTAGAGGCTTTATGTCGATTACGTGCGCTTTATGCTTCGGTGTCCGTGTATTAGTTAATCCAAATATGTATATCCATGCACTTGTTATACAGGGTGAATCACCTAACGTGGTCACCTCAAATATCTTTGTTGTTTTCAAAGATACATTACATATCTTCAGGACAAAGTGGAATGGTAAAATGGAGCTCATACGATATCCAAAAAATGTTTGTTTCTATGTAATTTTTTTTAGAGATAGCAGGGTCACCTTCATTTTTTAACAATGGAACCACCCATTTTTAAACATCCACAGTGATAGTCCGTTTCATTACGAATTCAGTGACTATAATTACTCAAGGTCATTCAAGGTCACGGACAGAAAAAAACATGATGAATTCCTGATGTAGCGATATTGTGAAATTTATGTCAATATTTACCAGATGAAGGATCAATATTGATTATAAATGGTATAAGCGTATATTTACTTGCCTGTGGATGCCAGCGTAATTGAAAAAATCGAATGTGTAACTTTGTACGTGTACAGTTCCATTGTCAACAGCAGTGTTGATAATTCTACCTTGCGGTACACTTGTTTGCAACAACGTGTTGTCCACTGCAACTGTTATGCGATTTTTACCACCATATATCAAATAGGACGATATCTCAGCTTCGAACGGAAGATGTCCCATTTCATGGTTGGTTACTAACCCACCATTTACCCACTGGAATGTACAAAAACAACGAGGCGATCGTATAAAATTTATATCTTTTAATATGCATTTTGTGGAAACAATTTTTCTACTAGGGAACAGTTAGGATCTATCCAAAAATGTTTGTAATGAAATTTGTTGTATACAATATTATTTTGAATATCGTTATTTTCACAATAAGTACATGCCACCATGTGCGTTGTACTCAATTTTTTTAAATATTTCAGTCGAGTGAAAATATGTTTGTTGCTTGCCACGTAAAAACTTAATTTATGCTTTGAAAATGTTTGAATTTTTCGTGGTGAATTGTGAATATTTCGTCGCTACCCGTCGAGTTACGACAGAGGGTTGGATCATGTTTCAAAGCTAGATAAGTTATCGTATAGTTTATCGCCAATCGAATTTTATTGCTCAGCTCTTCCGACCCTCGTATAATGTTACAGTCTTCAGCGAGCTGTCAATGTACGACCGTAGATCAACTTAAATCACGCAGTTAAGTCACAGATGAAGTTAAATCACGCAGTTAAGTCACAGATGAAGTTAAATCACGCAGGAATGAGTTAGGTGTGAATGCATTATAAGCACTCTTAACACGTTCGCTACCAACGTATACATATACATATTTACGACGATCATAATCTGCGTGAAGAAACTCATATTAATTTTAGGTACGGCATTCTTCAAAATTATAAACAAACTGCGGATTTTTATGCGAAAGAAAAATTGCACAAGTCTATTGTGGGAGACTGCGGATTTTTATGCAAAATAAAAATTGCCTAGGTCTATTGATAAGAGACGTATAGAGTATAATGTAACAATGTCCTTAAATCCTTCTAATGGCTTTTCAATTTTGTATTTGGCGTATTAATTAATTCTTGTCATAGATGCATATAATCCGCAGTCTGATTATACAGAATAACGTGGTATTTATTGGGCTGGAACGAGAGTTCGTAGCGTTTTTAAATTAAAATTTAAAGATAAAATTAAGATAGATAAGCGAAGCGGGGTAGACTCTCTTTTCCACGATTACAAGGGTGCGGGATGCGCCTTCTCACTTCTCGATAATGGGTTTTTCAGTAGTCAAGATCGTTAGATAAAAGATCATCACGGAACCATATGGATTATCATGAATTGTTACATTCTGCACCGAACGTATTCAAGATAAAGGGTTGGACTCGTTTTTAGGATTGCAAGGGTACGGTATGCGCCTTCTCATTTCTCGATAATGCAAAGATTGGGTTTTTCAATAGTCAAAAGCGCTAAATAAAAGATCAATCTAGGCCGCGATCGCCTTCAAAAGTCCAATTTGTACATTTACGAGGCATAATTTGCATTATTCGGAAGCGTAAAGCTGCTCATTTAGCTATTTTTATAAAGCTGCGACAGCTACTGTTGAGCGCTGACAAGATGCTCCCTGGCAGGAATGCGGTGACGTAGGCAAGAATGCGCGCCCGATTGGTTGGCTTGGAAGGGGCGCGCCTTCTATTGGCCGAAGCGGTCACGCACACACTACTACCAGGGATGCCAGATGCGAGTCTCGCGGCTGCGAGTCTCGCCAGGCCCCTTACGTCTCCGTCCCTCGCCTAGATCCCCACTCTTACCACTACCGCTGGCGCGACCGAGTGATAGAATGAGAGCGGTAGCATGCTACCGACTCGGTCGCGCCAGCGGTAGTGGTAAGAGTGGGGATAGCGGGAGGCATGCATCTAGGCGAGGGACGGAGACGTAAGGGGCCACTTGAGCCGTTGAGTCGCACCGTAATCTAGGCGAGGGACGGTGAGGTAAGGGGCCACTTGAGCCGTTGAGTCGCACCGTCTGGCCACGCTGACTACTACTGCTATGCAGAACGATAGACCCCCCTTGCCTCTGTGCCCCCCGGGGAGCTTCTTGTCAGCACTCAACGGTACATGCTGCCGAACAATGCAAATTACGACTCGTAAATGTAAAAATTGATCTTTTGAGAGCGATTGCGGCCCATTAACGAGAAATGAGAAGGCGCACCCCGCACCCTTGCAATCCTGGAACCGAGTAATGCTATGCACTTCTCGCGGTACAACCGCCGACCGTGTCAAATAGAGGGGGAACGTCACCTCCCACCTTAGTAGAACGAAAAAGTAGGAAAACCGGTCAAATGCAACTCGCGGGTCGCGAGTTCGGATCTAATGCAATAGAATAGAAAATACTTACCACTTGCGCAAGATAATTCACTGAGCCAAACCGAACGAAAACCCTTTGTTCTCGCCAGGAAGAAGGCACGAAGAATGTTCGTTGATACCAGACTGCACCTATGTGATCCCTAAGTCCCCTGGAGGTGGTGATGTCATTGTAGGACGATGGTACTGGCATTTGCATCACTTTTCCTGCCTAAAGGAGCGATGTGTGTCTTATAAAAGAATCTTAATAGACGGTATACATTCACAAGAAGATTGTTCAAATATGCACTTTGATAAGAGCACTAGAATTCATAACCAGTGCTGGATAATATTTGGCAAATTATACAGAACGTATCTAGTAACTGGGCCGAGTTATATCTCGGTTGTCATCGAAGGGAGAAAATAATTGTAGCGAAATGTTTTCCACGGTTTAACAAGCTGTATTGTCCTGCAACGCGAATTTTGTATTCTTAATTTCTATACTCAATTGGGGCAAAAGCATCCCCACTATAGCGCCTACTGTCTCCTTCCAGCAAGTGTTGTTAGCATGGACAAAGGACAAAGGTACAAGGGGGGGGGGCGGACACGTGACACCAGCGAACGCGACGAAGGTGCGCGATGCACGGTGGGAAGATTGGTGGGGGAAACAAGCGTTTGAGGGGTCCCAAACCGTGCCCAGCAACTTATTTGCTATTTCAATAAATGTAAAAGCAAGTAAATTCATAATAACTAGTAGCTAGTAACTCGTTTAACCTTACCTTGGACAAATCGCTCGCGTACCATGCCTCTTTGTAGCCTTTGAGTGAATCGTCCGATGGGGAGACTGTGAAATCCCAAAGACCGTCCAGAGATTTCACCTAATAGAAGTGAACTTGAATTCAATCCATGAATGAATGAAGAATATAGCAAACAAAATATTGTATGCGTTTCTTTCGGAATTAATAACGAAATGTCTCTTGACGTCACAGACGCTCATTATTATCATTAATTCATTATTCAGTTATTGTAAATGGTAAGTGATCGCAATAATAAGGAAAAGAAATTACCTCTCGCGATTCACTCTCGCGTGGATAAAGCATGCCAGGCAGAGGGACGGGCACATCTTCCTCTTGTGGCAAAGGTGAATATTCTATAGGTGCTTCTGGATATCCAATTTCGGGGCCCGACTCTCCGGCTGTCGCGGCGCCAATGAAGAGAAAAACTAAATGCCACATTCCTTTCGAATTTTCCTGAAATCCGAGAAATCATCCCACCGAAAAATAGTCAGTTCCTCCAGAAATAGTATATGCAGAAATCGAATTCATTGAATCGATTACAAAACCATTTTGTAAAGTATATCCCCGCCGTTTTAGAATTTCAAGGTAGCAAGTTCAACATTAATAATTCAAATTATAATTATAAATTCCAGGAATTTAAGAATATTGTTGTATTAATAATGATTTTGATTTGAAACCGTTTTCTAATATGTACTAACTTTGCAGGAGATGCGCTTCGTATTGTCAATCACGTACAACTGATATTGGTTGCCGCGTAACGTTATTTTGTAGGCCATCAATTGATATGGTTTTCAGGTAAACAAGTGGAAGATAAACTTTTTATTCGACACCTTTCTCAAGAGGTATTGTAAATATAACGAATATAATAAATTAAAAACTTTAGAAAGTATTCATAATTCGTTCCGGAGAATGAGGAACAATTCATTCTTTAAATTCTTGTTCTTATTAAATTGATAAATTATGTTGATTGAATTTTTATTCTATTAACATTGGATGTATATTTTTTATTTTGCTTCGAAGTGTTCTGTCAAATAGGGTAGCTGCTAAAGTATCGTGTATATTGAGAAATTGAGAGTACAATTGTGTATGAAAAACAAATAATTGTTTAAAAAAATAATATTTCAAACACTTTCCAATATTTATATGACATTTATATGAGATTTATGTACATATTATGTACATGTTATTAAATCATGCCTCCTATCTTTTGCGATAAAAAACGGATAAAAATAATCGAATTAACTTATCGATTGTTTATCATCAATCTGCTGCATACGTTCACGACTATAAGAATCGGTTGATAGAGCACTCTGTTCGAAAGTAAATGCATCAATTAAAATTCTACGGGACTTTATGCTATATTTTCCGAATTATTCCTCCATAATATCCGTGATTTATTTTCTAGCGTTTTAGTGATAGTTCTAGTGATCGAAATGCACTTCTCTCATCGATAACCGTTACGAGCGATCGAAATGAACTTCTCCCATCGATAACTGTTATGAGCGATCGGAATGAACTTCTCTCATCTATAACTGCTTTGAGTAATCGAAACAGTTTTTCTTCATCGATAACAATTATCGAGGAGGATCCAATTTTGTGAACACTAATAACTGTTATTTGTAACCAAAAAGTATAAAAATGGATATTTTTTTCTTTATATTTTGTGTACACTATCGTAAATTTCAATAATAAACAACTTTTTATTTTAATGATTTTTATCGTAAAAAATTTTAGAATAACTGTTATTTTTGGTCCCTGTTTGTGAGCACCAGATACTCCGTTATCTTCGAACACTGGGTCCTATGCATGCCGTATACCTATGCCGGGTCTATACAGAGTGTCCCAAAATTCTTTCAACAGCCGGAAATGGGAGGTTCCTGACGTCATTTGAAGCGACATTTTCCTTTGCAAAAATGTTATCCGCGGCTTGGTTTAGGAGTTATTAACGAAAAACACGGACCAATCAGAGCGCGATCTAGACGCTAGTTGTCACAGCCGGCCTGGCGCGCCATCTGTCTATTGGCTGACTGTGTCAACTCGCGTCTAGGACGCGCTATGATTGGTCCGTGTTTTTCGTTAATAACTCCTAAACAAAGCCGCGGATAGCATTTTTGCAAAGGAAAATGTTGCTTCAAATGATCTTAGGAACCTCCCATTTCCGGCTGTTGAAGGAATTTTGGGACACCCTGTACAAGTATACGGTCTAAGCGTGCAATAACCTAATACGAAGGAAGTGGGCGGATTTTAGGACAGTCGAAAGTGCCGATCGATAATATTCGGGGGCTTGTTACCCGATCGAAACAGAGGTATATTTCACGTGTATCCTACTGTAGGGTGTCGGCTGCAGCAATATCGGCTTCCTGGCACGGTGCCCTCCTACGAGAGCAGACTTCCCTTCCCAAAGCATCAAATCGTTTCCTCGTGTCGCACATGTGCAGCGTCGCCGCTGGCCCTAATTCTTCGAATAGACACCACGAGAATTTAACAATTGCTGCTGTCTATAGCGGCGGGAACGATGCCCTCGCGAGCAGTATCGATGGATTCACGGAAAACCACTGCATCCTTTGCAAATAACCGAGGAACCCGACGCGGTCGTTTCGATTACACTGCGCTGCAAAAGTATTCCGACGTTCGCTTTCGGCTTGTTCCGTTTTTGTGAACCGGTTTTTGATGCTAGAATCGATATGTAGAGATCGATCAACCATTCCAGTAAATATTAGTTATTAGATTTTTAACTGAAACCTCGAGGAAACTAACTTTTTCCTAAATAAAACTTATTGTTCGGAGTAAACAACATTATATGTAGCCATCATTTTCGTAGACAGCGGACCTCTATGCAAAATAAAAATTTTCTATTTGAAATGCAACACACTGGAGTGAGATGGAAATTTAATTTTTTCCTTAATATGTTTAATAATTTGGTTGAAAATCATATATTTTTTAATTCTCCTAATGTTTTAAATTACACTTGGGGTAACTGCACCAGTGAATAAACGGGCGCCAGTAAATGAACGCTATTGTATATGTCAACAAATTTGAAGCCTAAGACTAAAAATGTAGTGTTCATTAACTGGTATTTTTTATATTTTTTATTTAACGTTTAATAAAGAAAAATAATAATAATTTTATTTTATTTGTGTAAAAAATAACAATAATATACAATTTCTTAAATGTTCATTCAGTGGTGCAGTTACCCTACTCATTTTTGTCATACGCGTTCATTTACTATATCACAGTTCAACCAAAATATTGATTAACATTGAAGTGTAGATTATATTTACTTAAAAACTAGAGAGACAAGACCTTAAAAATCAGATTTGTACTTTCAAATGGTACACAGGGTGTCTCAAAAGTGCCGGAGAAGCTTGCAAGGGGTTGTTCCTGAGGTCATTCGAAGCACCTTTTTCCTTAACGTAAATGTTCGTCTCGGCTTTTTTAAACGCCTCGGCGTTGTCAACGAATTAAATTATCCAGTAGGTTTACGTCACCCAATTAACATAAACATACAATTTCAGAACGATTTTTTACGACTTGCAACCTTATGAATAAATAATTGTCTTGGTCGAGGAAAGTTTAAATTAATTTGATTCAATTATGAAAGATCCATTACTAATACGTTGATTAGATGCGGAAGACTAGTACTTCATCAAGACTAGTATCAAATTCACTTCACACTACACACTAAACTATTAAACAACGTGCATCCTAACTGCCAATCAATCTACACACATTTTTAACTCTATCATTACTCAATAATTCTTAAACAAATATAGTTTCCAGCAGTATCCGAGCAAATGTTCTTTTCTGTCATTGGCAGAAATCATCGTGCGCCTATATGTAGAGGATATGCAAAATCATGTCCCATCAAAATCCTGTTTTGCCGCGCGTCTAAGGTCAGAAAACTGATTAAACCACTGGTACGCGAGGTCAATGAAACTCTTCTTCGTTTCAGAGACAATATTCTAGCGAACTCCGTTCGATCCGGCTTAATCGATTCGCGAGGGGAAATCACGGTCGGTTCGCAGGTGGTTTTAAGACTCACCTGTGCAAGTGTCAGGCCCGGAGGTTTGCCGAACGAGTTCCTCGCATCACGGACAGATCGAATGATTTATTACGGGATGGTCCACGCAATCCGTTCAGCCGGCGTGGTCAAGAAAACGGATTCGCGGCGGTTTTTGTGTGTTGCGGTCGCTGGTCAACGCGGCATCGTCACGCCGCGGTTGTTAAAACTTGGCACGTTCTCCCTTGTTGAGATCTTACACGCCACTAGACCAGAGAATCGGTTATACCTACCTATCCCATCGGACTGCACTGCGAGCCCGTCAGCCGGCTAGGCTGCTCTTATATACCGGGTGTTCGCGATTCGCCAGCATAAACAACCAGCCCGAACGATAACCCGACTCATTTTCGCCTTGTCGGAACGAGTGTTGCCAGGGCCCGCTCTAGCGGTTACGTCGCCCCGGACAAAAAGACAAATTGCCGCCCCTTAAGAATATATATATATTTTTTAAAAATAAAGGTACACCATATTTTTTATTGTAAATAAACATCAAATCATTTTATTTAAATTTTAATGAAAGCATATATTTAGAAAGGAACATATAACATAACATAACATGACATAACACAATTTTTTAATCATATAATTTTTTACATTTTCAAATACTATTAAAAATGTGTATTATTGCACAAACAATTAAAATTCTATTATTTTGGAAATAAAAGAAGGTAACATCAACTACGTTAAAATCCCAAAAAACCTTCTTTTCTTACTTCCAGTTCTGCAAACTTTTTTATTACTTTTTTAAAATTTACTTTATCAACAATTTCATGCTGAATTGCCAAAATGGCCAAACCATTAAGACGATTTTGTGTACTAGTCGAACGTAAAAAGTTCTTAATTAGCTTTAACTTGGAGAAACTCCTTTCGCCACTTGCTACAGTTACTGGTATCGTTAACAATATTCTTAAAGCAATAGTAAGGTTTGGGGGAAAATTTAACTTTGAAATTAAGCTCAGTACATTGCTTAGGCTTTCTTTTTTGCCCAAAAGCGCAGATACTACTGAAATTTCCTCTGCTAATTCTACCCCGTTTATGTCAACAGAATCACCGTCAGTTAAAATACATTCTAAATTCTTACAGTGTTTTAGTAGCATTTCTTTGGACATAGTATTTAAATCGTATATATTATATAAGAATTGAAAATAGTTACTATGATTACTAAGTTGTTCAAATTTAGCATCTAGTGCATTTAGTGCTTGATCGATTGTAAAATTTAAAAAATCTATTTTATATTTTTCTTTTGGATTTTTCTCACACTTACAGCCAAAATGGCGCCCCTAAATTTTGGCGCGTCGGGCAAATGCCCGGGTTGTCCCCCCCCCCCTAGAGCGGGCCCTGGTGTTGCGCGCCGCGTCTCACAATGGCATAGAGGGCCGAGCGGCCCATCTGCCAGTTCATTTTGTCAAAAAATATCTAAAGAAACTTTTCAAAAACCACGCTCATATTAAAATGAACTAAAAGGGAGAAAATAATTTTTTTCCTAGTTGTCCATTAAATACCGAATCCAGTTAAATGATTAACAATAGTTTTCCCCAAAATGTCCTATGTTGCTAGTTGCTATATATGGTGTTCGTATTTTATTGTACAGTTGGTTCAGAAAAATTCTACCTGATTCTATCTGATTCCACTTAACCCAGACCATTCGTCTATTTATTTTTATTGTATTGTATATACTGTTGCGTAATGTAATTTTTTTTATTCCATGCTGCTATTACATTTGGTTAATAAAAATGCCATTATTATTATTGTTAGAAAGAGATCAATATCCTGAATTATATAGTTATTGGAAAATCCACAAATTAATATCGCGGAAGAGCTGTACAGAGTGTAACAAAATTTGGTGTCATGGTTTTGGCAGATGGTTGTACACTGTACACCTTCATCGGATCGGTGGAGATTTGTTAAAAGAAATTGCCGCAAAATTGTCTTTGATCTTAGGTTAGGTCACCTAACCTACGGTTCCTTTGACAAGTTTGGTCCCCATGGTGGGTAGAATGCCATAGGAGCATAAAAAAATTTGACCTTGAATGTCAAGGTCAAAGTCAATTTTGCGGCAATTTCTTTTAATAAATCCCCACCAATCCGAAAGTGTACAACCATCTGCTAAAACCATGACACTGAATTTTGCAACACCCTGTACTTTCGCAATATTTTCTATAATTCCCAGTACACGCGGACACTACAGTTCTTTACAATTTTACTGATTGTAGGCAGTTATTTGGTACTCGTCAGAGAGTCGGCTAGGACTTTGCAGGTCAGCCGCATACATAGCGTATACACGAAGTCTGCGGATCACGTTTGTCACATTTTCAGTCGCTTCAATTCACCCTAATTATTCGCGATTCGCGCAACAACAATTTGCACCGTGATTTAAACAGAATTAAACGGCGGCGTAACCGCTGTCGGCTGAACTCGGCTGTGCACCTTAAATTAGTATTCCGTGCAAACAGAGATTAGTTCGTTGACATTTGTAGGTATTCCTACCTGCTAAAGTATGTTTCCGGACTTCTTGCTCTCGGCATTCGGCGTCCCTATCTGGTGTACATACAAGACTGCGTTATCAGGCTGACGCTATTTGAATTCTTTACGTTCATGCGCTTTAAACACATTATCTGCGCGCTACAGACATGTTCCTCTGCATTTCTCCTATCGCTTCGTGATTCGGCTGATACACGATAAGAAATTCAACTCTGCGCTAATAGTAATATGCATTTCCACATCTGCATCGATAACACGATGTTAGCGTTGTCGATTACACAGTGGAAACTTCTAATTATTTATTCAAAGTATATTGTTACTTTGTTGCGTAAACAATTGCGGGTTTGAAGCATCAACCTCGGAATAATACACTGTGGAGCGTAACTAATAGCACGATTAAAATTCTCAAGAGTTTTGAACATTTATAATAATGATTTGAAAGTGTTAATCGTTTTAATAGCATTACGCGAAAAGAGTAAAATAATAAGAAATACTGCGAAAATAAATGAAAATTTGTGGTAGAGTCGCCCTGCTTCACATTGACGATATACTATGTATATTATACATAGTAGATAACAGCAAAGGTCGGTGTAAAACTAATTATTAGAACCGTTTGAAAATAGAGTTCTAATATTTTAAAAAGAAGTAAAACGTTAAAGAAACTGTTTACCAAAATTACCAGTTATTGGTTTTTTTATCTATGCGCCCCTAATTTGAAAAATTTGAAAAAATGATATGCTAACAACCATAACGAAATGCTAAAACTGTGAAAATATAAACTTAGTATTTCATAATTTCTACAAGAAATCGACATTTCAAAATTTTTTTCTATATATTTTTTAAAATTCGGTTTCGAAATTAAAAATTCATGGATGTGTATTATTATAGCTAAAATATGCCTGATTTTTTTCCAGAATTTTTAATTAAAACGAATAAGAGAAATTACAGGAAAACTCGATTTTCTTTGTCACCTACCCCTCGTGTTGACATATGGGGTAGGTGACCCTGAAAACCTAATACAATCAGTATTCATAAATAATATTCTTTTTAGTTTTTAAGACAGTCAATATTTGCAATATTTAAAAATGTCGAATATTAGAATATTAACTTTTTTTATCGATTAGTTTAATTTTAAATATTTTTGTAATTTTCCGGAGCAATTCTTGCCTCGGTTTCAATCTGCTTTGATCGAAGAGTGTACAGCGGATTAAGCAATTCATTTCATTTGATGGTTCAATTAATTATAATGTATTTGACTTATGTTGTTAGGGCTTCCTGGATGGTTGGGTTTATAATTTTATAATACAGACGTACGACGGGCCGCTGTAAATCAATTAGTTGAATTAATTTAGGATTGTCGAAGTACTGTGCACACATGTACCCCCCTGACCACTCATACAGAAAACAGAACGCCATCCCACTGATTGGTGCACCGTTCAATCCACGTTGGACCAAAGAAACGTTATCAGTTCTTTTACCAGATGTGCAATTAGAAGACTTAATTTACGCAATTATAGAAGACTTAATAATCGCAATCGTTTGAAAATAAAAATTATGTGGGTATAACAGTTATACGTATATCATATTGAAATAGATAGAGTACTAAATATACAAGTTGTCCTAAATGACTCTGTTCCCTTTAATTATTTTCTTATTTGCAAAGAGAGGAAACCATTTTGGCAGGAAGTTTCTAAAACAAACGTGTGTCTATTTCTCATGTCAGTATCGTAAACAAAGGAATGTTTATTTCTAAATATCACCCTATATAGAGAATAATTATAATTATTATGAAATGAAAGTAGTTTATGTAACGGTTTCCAGCTATTACAGCTGAGCTTTATGTTCTAATTTTGTATTCTAATTAATTATTTTTGGTATTAACTTCTGGTTCCAATTAACTATAAAAATCATTAGACAGAACAATTGGTCAAACAGCAACATCTTGTTAGAATGTCTTGCTTTGTACGAGTCGTTTCTTAAGTGGGGGAAGAGGTGAAAAATCGATGTGGAATTGCCAAGAGAATCCAGCAGCGTGGTCAGATTAGCGAGCTTCCAATAAAAGTGTGTACGGTTTGACGGTTGATAACAGTCTGCGACGGAAGTACTTGTGCAATCAGCGTGCCATATTCATGGAAACAGGTCTTCTTTGATTACTTATTAAGGTTTCTGTGATGCGTATGATTAGAGTTCAACGTGTTTGAAATCCATTGAGAGTGCCTCGACGGAAGTACCTTGTTTATGAAAACATTACCTAATAATAATGCTAAAACTATAAAATTTGCTAAACAAATTTATTTGCACAGATTATTTCAATTTACAATTTATGATTAACGTACAAGTTTATTATCATGAAAATGGAAAAAATGTTCTTTAGTTCATGTTTTTGCTTAATATGCTCTAGTTATTATTATTTCGAATGTTTTGAACATGGTACGCCAGATGTCGGTTGCTTGTTTAATTGGTTTTTTTCTAAGTCTTTATAGTTTCGAAGAAATGTATAATTGAAAAAAATTGTAACACGTGCATTGTTAAATACATCAAATTTGAAATCATCAACCTCATTTCACCAGTTTTATTCTGTAATAACTTTTATAAATAAGTAGTTTTGTGGTAATTATTTGACAAGTTACAGTTTCGCTTATTTGAATCTTAGATTTAATTGGATGTAACAGAAATTGTGTTTCTGTTTTATCAATACCCGATAAGATTGATATTTGCAAAATACCCACGTTTAGTCGACAACACTGAGAACTGTAGATTGGTTGCTACCACACATAGGAATCTGTAGTACCGTCACCTTAAAATGCCAGCGAATTTAACAATGTATCTCGTCGATGGTTGTATCCCCTCTCTCTCTCTCTCTCTCTCTCTCTCTCTCTCTCTCTCTCTCTCTCTCTCTCGAGTATTTCACGAATGAAAGAAGTAGGAATTGTTGATTTTCCTAAAATTATGCTTCAATATTTCTAGGAATTTTTGTCCTTGAGTTTTGCTTTTAATATCGTAAAACCAACATCGTCTGAAATGTCTGCTTGTTACAGAATGTAACAATTCATGATGATCAATATGTTTCTGTGACGGTTTGCTTTCTCACTTCTCACATGCAATGCACTTTTCTGTCTACGGTTCTGAATTACCGACTCTGTAAAAAATGCTCTGGTACGATAGCGGACTCTATCGAAATGGAACGGACAGGTGGTGAACTATACAACGTTGCAACTAGTGATGGGCATACAATACTCTGTCTTGCAAGTATTCGAACAAATCAATCACCGCAGAGTTTCGAATCAATTCGATATTTATTCGAAAACAGAAATTCTTGAAGCTCTTGAAAACGTTCGAGCGGTGTCTTTCCTGCTTTCCGGAGCTGTCGAAATTCGGTAGTAATTACAGTTCCGGGGGAGAACTAATTTATGATACCTTCAAATGTCTATATCACTTTCCCTTCTTGGGTAAAAATATAAAAGCGAAATTAATTTTCAATAATATAGTTGAACACATAGTACTAATAATGTTATCGATACCATTAATTACATAATAGCATTAATTTATAGTATTAGAGCATTTACATATTCTACAATTCATATTTAATATATTCATATTTTTAAATGAATATTTTCTGTTATATACACACATAAAATTTACATTTTAAATTAAAAGATGCAGCTTGTTCGCGTATTGGACGATCATAGAAAACGATGAAATATTCAAGATGACCGGTCTGGTCTGACCCAGTGCGAATTTCTGGCCAATTTACGTCAGCACAGAGATCAACATGATTGGTAAAAAGGCGAGAGACCGTCAGCAGACGGGAACACAGAGGTCACCATCCTTCGAAACAATCAGTGACTTCCGGCGTGCTGCGTCTGCTTCTGAATCACTTTGATATACTCCTGTAACAATGTTTATTTCTCGTTTTATTCAGATCGTTCAACATTTTTTACGTAAGTATGACGCACTCCAATTTCATTTCAGTATAATCAAACTATGGGTTACCAACCTTACTCGCGACATGACCTCGTGACGGTGTATCCGAAGCTTCAGTGTACGGCACTGTATTTCGTCGTCGCCCAGTATTTAAGACATTGGCGTACAATCTGATACTCTATGGAAAATATTTACTAATTTCGATAATATTTTTAATTATTCCAAAAGTTTAAAAAAAAGCGTAACTATGTAACAATGAAATTCTGTATAAAATCTCCATTTTCGTCTTCTGTTAAGAGCTCCTTGTAATTATCCTTCATTTAATTTAGTGGTCCCACAAGACCCTTGCTAACATTGATCTCACCTTTTCATTTCCAGATTCGCCATTTTCTTATTAACTTATTAGAGGTCTTTAATCAGCGCGTACATAATATTTCGCGGTTTATGCAAACCGCCTCTCCGCTATAAGCACATTGATTATATTCAATGTAATGGTAATTTTTTGCAGCTCTTGGCACTAGACGATACTCTGGCGGGGATCGTTCATCATAGATCCTCGAGAAACGGCGGCGTTCTTCAAGCGTCGTTCACATACACGCCGACGTGCCACAATTTTTCACTGCTGCTTGTGCGGCCGCATACTGATGAGGATATCAACGTATAAAAGTCAGTATGTTCATAGTGTAATATATACAAATGCTCAGTACGCCAGGGCTTTACTCGCAGTTTCCCCTCGACTGTTGTCAGTTTATTGTTTGTAAATGATAATAAAGTATACGTATATAAGTAACCAGAAGAGTGTTTGGAGAAAGAAGTTCATCCTGCGCCCCACGTTTTTCGTTTTAAATCTGACAAGTATTTTCATAGCTATTAAAAATTCACAATCTGTATGGGGTTAGGATCCTGTATGGGGCCGGGAAAAATTATTTTATACTTTCTAGTCCGTTTTAAAAACGTGGTATTTTCTAAAAATTAATTTTTATTTAAATAATCATTTCGAAATATATAAAAATGCAATTATTGTTGGGTGTCTCTTCCAGGACCTTCAGATGTCACCCTGAATATGTCGATGATAGGCGAACGGCTCTTCCGTTTCCTCGTGTTCCTGCTCGGGACGTTTACCCTGGGTGGGGGACGAACTAGTACCCGGCGACTCTAGTTCCGAATTCATCAGCTTCTCGAATACTTCTCTTATAAATTCGGGCTTCGTGCAGTGCGTGGGCAGATGCTCGCTGAATTGCAATCTGAAAATAATAGAGACAGGTCAGATTATTACAAACGTACGAGACGTGATCACTGTACAAAGATCCGTCGACAAATTCTTGAATTTGAACTAATCATTTTACTCGATGTTGGCGATTTTCTTTACGTCCACAGCGATTTTTATAGCGCTTGCATCGATAGTTACCTGGCTGTCGTGATGACCGCGCAGACAGGACCAGGCGGCTACCATATTTTTCTCTCGCCAGGCCCCTTACCCTTCCGCCTCTCGCCATGCCGTGCACCGTACCTCGTCTTTGCACTCTTCCCACTAACGCTGGCGACAGCGGCGACACGCTTGCGTACGGTCGCGCCAGCAACTAGTGGGAAGAGTGGGAGCAAGTGGGAGCCTCCCTTGCTTGAAGTTGAGCAATCTGCAGTGTTTTTGACAGATAAGGGCGCCGCCTTGGAAAACGAAATCCATAGGATCTACGAAAAACGAGTATCTCTCCACTGCGGGGCATACCCCGCGAGGGTTCAAGAAATAGTAGAACCACAGGATCTAAGAAACAGCACGGACCTGACGGTTTTTCTTAGATTAAAGCTTTACTATATCACGTGAACAGTGGGAAAAGGTTACAGCTAACGACAGGGAATATGTTAAATAAAATATTCTTCGTATTTCTATTTAAACAATGGACTTTCATTTACGACAAGAACGGCGGAAAGTTATTCAAGTAGCTAATATAATGATCAGTTTCATGGTTGTCGCATTCGCGCAATGTGTTAGCGCCGGAGCTAGTTACAGTCCAGCCGCTGTATTTCCGCCCAGAACGCCCACTCGTCTTCAGCAGGATGAATCCATCGCGTATCTCCTGGCCTAACGCAGTTTTATCTTGCGGGAAACGGCTGGTCATTGGCCCACGTTACTCCTCTTTTAATATTGATCTAACAATCGCTGCCTTTAACGCATCGTTCGTGAAATATTAGACCGTCAATTAAGTCTTTATGTTTTCGCGCTAGATCCTCGTTACGCGAATGCATACATACTATGTATATGTATACGATATGAGAAACATTTCCCAGGCATTTATTAAGCTCCAACACGAACAAGTTTGTTTGCGAATGTGAATTCTTGGGAGAATTCTTGAAGTACCGGACATGGATTTATGGACAAATTTTGAGTGGTATTGTATAGTAAATTCTGCCGTATTTTATATTTTAGTATTTGTTGAATATTTTCATAAGGCATAGACGCACAAAAATCCGCTGTCTAATAATCACATGTGGCCACTTTCAATTTTCAAACCAGGACACTTAATTTTAGAGGAATTTCAAGATATTATTTTTCCATGAAAATTAAACTTAATTTTAGAGGAACTTTAAGTTTAATATAATTTTTTGATGAAAATTCTTATTAAAGTTTCGAGGGAATTCGATTTAATTGAATGTTGTCAATAATAATTGTAATTAAGAAAGAACTCTTCCAAAATATGACTGATTTATTGTAAGTATATCTTATTATTATGAGATAGCGGATTTTATGGATTCATAATCAAAATGAAGCTTAAAACAATAAAAAAAAGATTGGACAAATATAGAAATATGGAGACGTTATTTTTACGCAATTAAATTATTTTATTTAGCTCCATTTCTTTGCAAATGATGCATAAACATTTTATTTTACGTAAAGATCCGCTGTCTACTTATCATTCGAACTTTCAGAGATATGTAACAAGCTATGATTTTTGACAAGTCGGAAAAGTGCTCGAATAATTTTTAGTGCTACTGTACTTCAAGCTTTAATATAAGTTTATTATTGTACTCCTCTTTTTTCACGAAAATTTAACAATTTAAGCATCGGAAATTGAGCGTTCAAATCATACTTTAAACTTTAAACGACCGTATTTTCATTTCAGAATACCAATTGGCGCCCTCGCGAGCCTAGAATCGAGGCGACAGCGTCGGATTAAAGTCGACTCGGTGTCCTTAGTTATTCGAGTGTCGTATTGCCGTGACAATGAGTTTCCTTAGATGAAGAGGAAATAAAAAGACAAGTAGGAATGTTCCATGGCGCGTCACTAAATTTATTCTTGGGCAAGCACGAACTTTATGAATTTTCCGCGAATACTCATCTCGCATTCAGATGAGCGAAATTGTAAGGGCCGTGGATGAACCATGATTCAGAAATTGTCAGCGAGAATTTATACTTTCAGTGGAAACGGGCAATTCAATATTTGACGTCCGTATTTATAAATATAAGTATTTCATTAGATCAAATATAATATACATTTTCTTTACAGTCTCACGTTTCTATTAAGTGACAAACCAGCACCAATCAATACTAAACTGTACCACGTTGTTAATGATCACTGCCTCTAAAGCAACGTTAAATGAATAAGTAATAAAGAAAATTGTAATATTATTTCGATGGTTAGAATTTTATTGCGAATAGTGCACAGTAGGTTAGCAGAAAATGTGCTCGTCATGCTATTTTTCATAGTCTGAACTTTCTCGCTGGTTCAAGTAACAAATCGCTATTGCCATTTTCGACAGTGTCGTAAGATGAAGTCAGATTGAGTTAGATACCAGTCTAAATACCTGTTCGCCAACGCACAAAGATGTGTCCAAGTTGTTTGCGAGACATCTGAGTAATCATGCAAACAAACATGTTCGGGCTTATCCAAAAATATACTTGTACCGTTCTGCTAATGAAAGGTACGAGAATAAAAACCATAAATGTTTCGAGTCGTTTTAATTACGCTTAATATGTAACACTAATTGAAAGAAATATTATACATATGCAGATTGCATATAACCGTATATGAAAATGTGTATACATACACGTATTAAAATCTAAATTTGATCGGCACTAACAATGTTATTTCTTACATTGATTATAGAGAATATATTTCTTATAAAATAATGGAAATATAGAAAGTGTAAGCATCTTACAATTTTGTGAAAAAAGGTGGATTTTATCGTATTTCTATTATTTTAATTTTCACATTTTATATTGCAAATTGCGATGTTTGTTAACAATGTTCACATATATCGTGTAATTTCCTTTAGGTATAGTAATAAAAACAATAATAATATGAAATTTAAACCTTGAGTCTTTCTATTTCTAGATTTTACATAATAATAAAGTATAAAGGGTTTCCCGGTATCATCTTAAATTTCGTGCCTATTTTTATTTGTCAAGATTGGATTTGTCAGTTGTCACTCTTCGACACGTGATTAGTGAACTCGTAAAAAAATTGTAAAATAGGAAAGAAAGAGCTGTACGATAATCTGAAAAATACTATTCATTGCAGAAACGTCAATTTCTATTCGTAAGCTGTTTTCTTTTATTTATTTTTTAAGTTGCGTTAACCTCACACGGGTCGTTAGCAATTACAGGTTTACACATGAGTGGTCGTTTTCTTAGATTTGATTAAATAATGTTGTATGTTTCAAGAAATTGATTAGATTTTCACAGGATTCGTAAGCATTGTTTAATAGTTTAAAGTGTGCATACATTTAAACGTGAAAGTAATATTTTGATCGGTAATATCCAGCGACGCTTTCCGCATTGAAACTTGCATTTCTTACCACTTAGTCGACGAAAATACTCGTTATATTTTAAGTGCTCTCGTTTCTATTTATAAGCTCAAACCGAACCGAATCGCATCGCATAAAAAGTAAAAAAGCCTGTTCAACTGACCGCTAAACTACAGGCTCGAACGTTGCTCGTATGCTGCGCTGCCTTCCTGCGACTAATACTGGTAGATACACCCACACAAAGTGACGGATAGCTATCTCATCTTTAGAAATTCTCCGCTGAAGTGGTTTCTCCTTTTACTTATACGCGCGTTAAGAAATCACAGGTATATCACAATTCTGCGTCATTTAATTCCGCAGAGGTTGCGACTGATCTGGCAGATCCGTGCAAATCCTTTTTGTGAATGTTTCGCTGCGTCATAAAACAGCATTTATACTTTGCTTTGTGTTTATGAAGTAAGCTTTAGCCAGATAACACAAAGACGTTTTTAGGACGTCTGCAGTTGGACATTCAGACGTCTTACAGATGTCCCGAATGACCTACGAACGGTCAAATATTTTGATTGATTGACACTTGTTCAAATATTTTCAACTAATGATCCTGAATGTCAATGCGGATATGAAATGCAGGACACAGACCATATTTTATGATAAAGGTTCATCTATTCGCCCACGTTTTTCGAGGGCGCTACGCTCTCTCTCCCCACCACGAACTATTACTTACGACCAGACTAATACTTGTGTCCCCACTCCATCTTCCTCTTCTACGACGCTATACCCCCACGCTTTCGTCGCGGCCCGGTCACGTGACTAATCCGTTACTGGAGAGAGGGTAAGTATAAAAAAGATATTGTTACAGGAAAGTTATGACGACACGATGCACGAAAAATAAAATTATAATTTATTGAAAAAAGAAAAAAACAGAAAAAAATTCTGTTAATTACATAATGTCTGATACCGAATCGAATAAATTATTTGTAACTTGAATCCCTGGTCCGTGTTCCTTTGTTCGTCGAATGCTAAGTTTAGCGACATTTCTGAACAATAGAAAACCAAAACTATTTCTATTTTATGCATCACGACGCAGGCATTCTTTTGCCTAGTTTACGGGACTTTCCTTTATCGGCAAGACAGAAGATTATGGAAAAGTAACACCGTGAATAGCGGAACTTCGCCTGCATAAGAACATTGAACGCTGAACGGTATCCATGTGCATGTGGCGAGTATAGGGACAGACAAGACCGAAGTGGGTTTACTTGCGTGCGGTATGTTCTTTGGATTTCGATGTGCCACATATGTATACATATCTCAAAATTGTTTAGGTTTGTGCTTCTGCTCCAGAACGCGGACTGTATCGGTGAAACGGATTCAACGTTACGAATCTAAACCTTACTTGTTGTAAGTACTATCCTAAGTATAGAAACTTTTCATCTTGATTACAATGGTGCTTAATCAATAGACAGTAAAATGCATTTATGACAAAGATGAGTATGTAAATGTAATTCAAAACAGTGAAAACACATTAGAGGAATTTAAAAATACTGTTACATTATTTCCAACCTGATAAACATATCAAGAAAGAAAATAAATTTCTGTTTCACTCAAGTTTCTTGATTTCTTTCTTTCTCATATTGTTTTCTCTTCAATTTCGACCGATTAAAATTTTCTCAAAATATGTTTTACATCTCGTAGTACACAAATAGTTCTAATTTCTCAAAAAATCCAAACAGTACAGCCTATCGTCTTTTGAACAGTGTCCGAATATTAATGGAAACAATCCGCATATAAAATTCAGAAATAAAAAAGAAAATTCCTGGGCAACCGTTACTTCGAATACCGGCTTGTTAGTGCAGCGACGGCCCGAATTCGTAGATAATAGCGACACGGTCGCAAATAGCTTGACGATGGCAAGCGACGTCGCATCGAATATGTATCTTACGGTGAGATATAGGCAAGGGGATCCCATGCCGTAAAAAAGCAGCAAGCCATGCCACAGTAGGACGCTCCCACTACAGTGTGGGATCATCAGAAAGAGAGAGAGCAAGAGCGATGGAGAGGGGGGAGCGAGGGTAAGAGCGAGAGAGGGTGAGATTGAACATAAACTCGAGTGGTGGGAGTATATGGTGGGTCCTCGAGGGAAAGTAGCGTCAGTCGCGCGGCACGCGGCGCACCGTACGCGTAAGGGTTTTTCGCGTCGCCTTTTGCACGGTGCAGCACACAACACGCATTGTTTTTCCACTTGGAACTGTCACGGCCAATTAACACGACGCCGGCAGTGCGCATACACGCGATCGATCGGTCCTGGTGAATCGTGGATATTGTTATTCGAACGGGAAGCTTGCATAAATCTGGTAAGAAAACCGTTCCGTACAGCATCAGCGCGACGACAACGACGGCGTTTCCATTAATCTGTGTGAACGAAACGAGAGAATTCTTCGTTTCCCTCGATGATACTGTGCTCCGGTTCTGTGCTCGAAAATTCCCCGTGGAGAGATGGATTATATTCTCTTTTTCTCGGACCCGAGAACCCAGTGGGATTGTGAGAGGCTGCGTGCGCTCTGTGTGCTGCTGCTGCCGCTGCTGTTCTGTGCCCACTGAAACCGTAGAAGCGGCTGCTGCCGAGCAACCGAGTAATTATTACCGAGATAAATTACCTCGCACGAATTACGAAAGATTTCTCCTTTAAAGGGATTGAAACGTGCCCGACACTGGCGCGCTTGCGTTGCTCCGTTTACGTTATAATCGCTCCATGCTGCATCGGAACTTTGTACCCTTTGTGGCGCACGTGCTTGCTTCGACTTCGTCGTGACAGAGGCCACAGCGACGCGGATCGTGATTAAAAAACCGTCTGACCATGCTGCCCGCCTCCCCCTCTCCCCCAAATATCGTCTCGGTAGATCCGATCTGCTCGGTTCATTCATACTCGACGATCTACCGTAGACCATCTCGACAGCTAGCCAAAATCAACTTTAGTTGTTTCAACGCGGCCAACTCCATTCGTTGCAATGTCTTTCTTGATTTGTTGATTATCTGCGAACAATGGAAATACACTTTACTATAACATTTTATAAATATTCGGAGTATCCGCGAGAGAGAGTAATGTAATTTTTACAGATTATTTAAACATTGCCACCTTACTCTGCATACTAATCGTTAGACTCCGGATCTTTAGATGAAAAGTTTGCTTGAGCTAAACATAAATGTATATTTTCCATTAATAATAATGGAAATGAGTGAAAAATCTTTCAACGATTAATCTACGCTTAATCTACTGGACTGGGGACTAATTATTTGAAAACAAACGAGATGATACAGGACTTCAAAGTATTTTAAGAGATCCACTTGTAATTAGTGTTATTCTTAATAGATTAATCGATGTGTCACCGTTGCCAGCGCAAGTGGTTAACAATGCTCCGATTATTTTCTGAAAATATCCCTCCATCTCTCTGCTTGCTCATATAGAGAATTTCGAGTATGCCAAATGAAGCAATCTAGGTAGACTTTACAAGTGATTCATACCTATAGTCATGCAGGATTGTAGCACGAGTAAAAAATAAACTGGACCTGGCTTCAATGGGACCGTTGTTCGAGTGTTAAATATTTGGAGAAACGGTGGGTCATTGAGCACAAAATTGCCTTATGATGGAGGCATAATAATTATACTTCCAAAAGCTTGCGTAGTCAAAGAGTTTAAATATAACAATACAAAATCACGAATAATGGAAGGACAATCTCTCTAACTTGCTAATTTTGCAAAGCTAATTTGCAGTAACAAAGACATTAAATGTAAATAAAGATAAATAAAGATAAATAAAGAGTCCTGAAGCGATAGGAGTTTTCTAATAAGAAAAGAAAGAAATAATAAAAGTTCTTTCAATTAGAATTTTGCTGTTGAATTCTGAAATTTTCCCTAATTGGAATTTTCTCATTGCGAATTATACAACACGAAATAATAAAAGTTTTTTTAATTAGAATTTTGCAAGGAAAAATGAGGGAAGTTTTTCCCTATCAGATTTTTACTTGCCAATTTTTTAAAATTACAGATTATTGCTACCGACTATAATGCCATTATTAGACTGCAAATCTTTTGTCAAAATAACTACTTTCTGAATTGTAAGGAATGAAAATAAATTTTTTCTGCTAGCAATATTACCGAGTCGAAAATACTGTAACAATATTCTTAAATTCTTTGAACGTCTTCGCAGTTTTGTGTTCCATCTATTCAGTTTCGTGATAAACGCATAAAATCCGCAGAGAGAGGGAGATAGTACAGTCATTATGAATCATTTATCTTCGCGCATATACGGCGCGAACGTTTCGGAGCGTTTTAAATTCCATTCATGCTCGGAGGTATTCCATTGTGATCGTAGCCGCAACCCTCCGCTTTCGTGCTAAACCGACCGTAAACAAACTTTACAATTAATGCAATGATATTTCGGCGAGCAGACACGGCCGAGTAAAAATAAATGTTCGCGCCCGTTGCTGCTACGAATTCCCAGAATATTATTCTCTATAGCAAAAAAGAGACGTTGTCTTGTCGGTGGTTAATTTTAGCTTTCTAGAGCTAAAGAAAAATTGTTCGCGGTGTCTGCGAACGAGCCTCCTACGAATTTCATGACCGTTGCTGCCAAGGCTTGCCAACCAAAATCGAGCAACACCGATTGCCACGCTCGAGGAACTCCGGCGAACTTCAAATAATTTCTCCTAATGATTATACGTGGAGTATACCCTATAGAGTTACTCCATAAACTATTGACACACTAAATTTCCAATTCTTGACAAAATAGCTGCATTTCAACACAGTTTAAAAATCTCAATTTCCAATTCTTGATAAAATATCGACATTCAAACACGGTTTTAAAATCGAAATTTCGAATTCTCGAGAAATTCTAAATATTTGATCTACGATAACTTCGTTCAAAATAATTAGCAGACCATCATTAATTTTTTCTAGATAGAAGTTGTCTCATCCATTCGAAGAATATAAATCATACGCGTACGCTATGTAAGAAAAAAAGCCGTAGGAATAATTGACCCGATGAAGCGTGAATTAGTTTGTTCACGGGTCATAGTTAACTGTGAATCGGGAGCGCGCATGTGATTCATTCATCTCAGTACGCTAAGATTTTTTATTGCAGTTTCCTGTGGTTGTAATCGTTACCTCCTATCGAGTCCCAGCTCAAACGCGCCCGCGAGACAAAGAATCTTTTGATACGAGACGACAATTTCGCGTGGTATGAACTCTCGCGAAGAAGCCCTCGCCGTTATTAGTCGTATTATAAACATTCCCGTCTGAACACTTTCCGATTATCAAAAGAAGTTTGTAAGCAGCCAGTTTTTTTCTGATGGTCTGCAACCGTTTTCATGGTTTCTTCGAAGTCGAAACGTCAGACGTGTCTCGAGTTGTTAGCTGCCATTCTGTACGGCGCCACAGCGAGGTATTTGGCCCGAAAAGTCTGAAAACAGTCGATTTCAAAATTTTACGTAAGTGATAAAATTTTTGCTGTCCGGCGTAGGTTTGAATAAACCGACCTTAAGGCTTCAGTATTGTTTTTTATGAGATTTTATAGCAGGATAGAAGCAACAAAGAGCCGAGTAGACTTGATCTCTTGACGGAGTTGTCACATTGTAGTTTTTGCGAACTGTCAGTAGACAAAGCTGGTTATGTACTAAGATTTTCGACCGGTAGATGGTGTCAAGAAAGTAATGCCGAAGCAACCCGAGAATTTCCGAATCAAGACGAAGCGGTTCGTGAATCGTGGTTCGTGCTCGAGTAATATGAGTGCACGCGTGTGCTGTGTCCCGGGCATGTAAAGTTTTAATTTCGATTAATAATTTGCTTGTTCATTAGACACATGCAGAAATTCGTGTGAATGCATTATATTTGTAAGAAAAGTAGCCTTCGTATTTATGTAGATTGGGATGTGGCGTTCGTGCTCGAGTAATAGGATTGTACGCCGCGCGTGCTGTGTCCCGTGTCGGGAAAAGTTCTTCAAAATGTACCCCTTGACAGGATATTAATGGTCATCGGGGCTCGGTCCCCTTTTGTTAATATGTTTCTCGGTCGTCGTCTTCTTCGTCCAGGTACAGTCTTATAATACAATATTTACTTAAGCGATGCATCGTAATATTTGCGAATACGTTTGTATAGGTTAAAAAATGTTTACATTTTGGCATTGAATATTCCGATTAATAACTTGCTAGTTCATTAGATACAGTATTAGATCGAAATTCGTGCAAATGCATTGTATTCGTAAAGAAAGTAAACTCTGTACGTCTGACAGGGATTAGGTAGTAATCCGAAATCCGAAGTAATCGGAAAGTTTCCGAATCAAGCCGAAGTGGTTCGTGCTCGAGTAATAAGATTGTTAACCACTTTAATAGTTCTCATAATAAACTCTATTCTATATGTCAAAATATGCTCACATTTTGGCATTGAATATTCCGATTAATAACTTGCTTGTTCATTAGATACATGTAGAAATTTGTGCAAAGTGCAAATGCATTATATTTGTAAAGAAAGTACATTAGTTTTTTTCTGTATGTATGATCAGTAGATACGTTACTGTTTTGGCCGCGCATGCGCGTGAAATGTTGCACCATATCGCAGCAGCACTGTGTATGATGCTGAGCAACCCGAGAGTTTCCGAATCAAGCCGAAGCGGTGCGTGGCGTTCGTGCTCGAGTAACAAGATTGTAAGTACGCGTGCGTTGTGTCCCGTGTCGCGAAAAGTTCTTCAAAATGTTGCCCTTGACAGGATATTATTTAGTGAAGATGGTCATCGGAGCTCGGTCCCCTTTTGTCAATATGTTTCTCGTTCGTCGTCTTTTTCGTCCAGGTACAGTCTTATAATATTCACTCGAGCAATGCACCGTAAAATTTGCGAATACGTTTCTATAGGTTATACAACGTTTACATTTTGGGCAGTGAATATTCCGATTAATAACTTGCTTGTTCATTTGATACAGTAATGCAGAAATTCGTGCAAATGCGTTGTATTTGTAAAGAAAGCAAACTCTGTACGTATGACAGGGATGCCGAAGTAATACGAAAGTTTCCGAATCAAGCCTGATCAAGCCGAAGTGGTGATATGTAGTACAAATAAATATCGAAGATACTCGCACAATCCTTATGCATATGTATGTATGAAAGATACATTTACATTATGCATCTTGCTTTATGCAGGTCAATGCGCAAGCAAAACCGGTGGGTGGTTCTGAATCGTTGCGATCGTAACCTTGTAGTGTTTTCCAATTTTTTAAACTATAATACTACATCTTATTGCATGGAATTGTAGTAAGAAATAACTGTCAACTTATTTTAGATGAAATATCTAAAAACAGTGTCTAAAAAATATCTGAAAACGTCGTTAATAATTTCCATTTTTTCATTGTGCCATGTACAAATATAAATTTTTCGTATTGTGAATACAAATTTATCGTACACGTTTATTATTACGTGAAATTGTCAAGTTTGTCCTCGGCCACTACTGTACATAGTGGCCATCCGGACTCTATAAAGGTTAAATAAGTTACCAAAAAAAAGGAAGTAACCAAAAGTAAAGGAAGCTCCACTGAATATAATATTTAAGGGAAACGTAACGAAATTGAGTCAGTGCTTAGAAAGAAAAAGATTTTTTTACGGAACATCAAGCGACATTTTAGATTTATATTCATATTTTCTTCACTATATAAAATTACAAAATGGAGTGTAGTGACAAAGTAGAGTTTCATAACATTATCTAACTTCGTGTCCAGCACAACCTTGGTAGTATTGGATGACTGCAATATAAAAAGTAAAAAATTATTGCAAAAATGAAAATTGGATTACAAAAATCTCATTCAACGATAGAATGTGTAGTTCGTAAAAAAGAAAAATGGCGGATGTAAGGGAACCAAATATTTCTCTAAAAATTGTTCCGTCACATATCCAAACAAAATAAATAATAGAAACTGTAATTGTGTCAAATATGAAGTATTTGAAAAAACTTCATATCAGTTATACGTACGACAGCATGGTGACGAAATATCTCGTCCACGGTAGTGAGAGGGTTAATGGTCCCTGAAGAAATCAACTATTTCGATCTTTATATGGAAACAAATGTTTGATTCACTCCGTTTTATTAGGCTTGCGGTATTAATAAAATACCCCCTTAAGCCGTTATTTTCGGAGCCGTTTCCCATAAAACCGTCCAATCGAGTTCTCCAGCGAGAGAACCCATCGTACCAATAAGTTTCTGACCCGCTCGTTAATCTCATTGATCAAGCAAGCCTGATAAGTCTCCGACCGTTTCTTCTCGGCTTTATCTGCCGTGTGTACCGTGTGCCAAGGAACTGAAGGAACGCGTCAATGCCCCAACGATAACGATGACGCGACGAATCTCTCTTCCGTTTGTGTAACCAGCTTCTTCTTCTCCTTGTTCTTTTGCAGAAACATCGAGAGGATCTTCCGCGGAATCGGCGCCGGTTGATCGAAGAGAAATTGGAACTGGCTGGGCCAAGGGGAATCCGGCAAAAGGCGAGCAACAGTCGAGGGTTTTGGCCGAGATTGATGCGAGAGGGGCTAAGTATCGCGAAGAGGGACCAGGTGAGAGGAACGTGAAGAGAAAAAGGGAAGAGGAAGACACGTAACAACAGGGACCAATTGCGGAGCTGCGTGATCGCGGAAACGCAAATGCGCTCGAGATCTTTCGATCGACCTCGAATTGCTTCGAGATCGCAGAATCATCGGTGAACATGGTTCAACAAGGAGCTGCGCTGCTGCAAACGCGTCACGTCGGACCGAAAATGTGCAAGGGTTTTCCCACGACTGTGCAACTGTCCTACCGACCGCCGATTTGAAAAGTAGGTGACTTTGTTGAAGCATTCTCAATTTATCCGCTGATCTTACGCACACAGTCGCCGGATCTTTGAGACTTGTGTCCCCACTCTGTCTTCCCCTTCTATGGCGCACAGTGGGTAAAACCGATGAATTCTGTATCAAAATCAAAGAACTTTCGATAGGAATGTGATAAAGCGATGAAATTTCTTTAAAATGAAAGCTGAAACTTTGCAGAATATGAAATAATAATGGAGATTGTGGTACGAACGTTTTTTAACCTTGAGAAAATTCGTTGAACTTGCACAATTTCAAGAAAATGGTGGTTTTTCATGTTTTTTTAAACATGCGACACATCATTTCCCGTAGATTTTTCCATGCTGATTTCAAATGTGGTCTCAAAATTTGACTTGAGGATTTTGCAAGACATCGATTTTTGTGAGCACAACTTATGAAATCATTTTTTCGTTGAAATGACTTGGTAACCCACTAGTTTGAAGGAATATTGTATTCTCATATATGAAACACATTCAAAATAAGCGTAAAGAAGTATTTGATTTGACAGAGAATTCATCGGTTTTACCCACTGTGCGGCGCTATTCCCCCACACTTCCGCCACAGCCGCGTCACGCGACGCGCTCTGTCTCTGTCTTGCATATGTCACCACCGAAAGTGCCGATAGTAACCATACATGTGTTGAAGCCTAACTAGACAGCGGATCTTTATGGAAAATAAAAATGCTCCATCTGAATTGCAAGCAAACTGGTGTGAAATGGAAATTTATTTTCTTTCTTAATATGTTCAATCGGTAGAAACTAATATAACAATATTTTTTCAATTCTTCTAATGTTTACAGTGTTTTAAATAACAGCTACTCATTTTTGTCACGAATGCACAAAATCTGTTGTCTAACTAAAAAATGCAGTACTCTCACAAAATATTGTGAGAAATAAATGAAATCGTTATTTAACAATTCCCGACACTGTTCTTGCCGATGTAACCGTGCGATATAACCAATTCGAGTTCAATTGATTCCGTATTTTGTGAAATACCCTGGTAATCATTTTGCAAAAAAAAAAACAGTTTGACGCGTCACACTAAACGAGGTATAATTTTGTTACCTTCTCGGGAGCGATTATGAAACTTCAGCGATGTGTTTTTAAAATACTGCAAAATTTGACGTGCTCTCGATTTTTTTGGGTCCTGTTACGCTAGAAACGTTACGTCACAAAATGAGTTTGCAATATAACCGCATCGCGCTTTATTGTATTATATGTCTAGTAGATCGCGGGGTTTCGTGCCAACGGTGATGTATCACATTAGAGAGGAAAAAATTCCGGTTATCGACACAAGCAACGAGGTCAGCCCGAGTTGGCACGTTCCTGGAGATAACGATTTTCATTCCTTTGGTCGAGTTTGATTATCTTCCGGTATCCGGCAGCTCCTAGCGAAGGCTTCCGTTTTTCTTTGACGTAGCCCGACCATTCTTTTTGTCAGCTTCATTTACATTTCATTGATCGACACCAAGCCTGCACACGCCGATCGGTTTTTCTCTTCTACCTTTTCGACTCGGTTCATTGGCTGGGGCTGTATCGTTTTTCCAGTTTACTGGCTCTAATGTTTCACGCCTGTCACATTAGTCCAATCAAGGCCGTCTCTCTCGACGACGTGAATCTTAACTTTTAATCTTCGATTCGATCCTCTACTAGGTAGAGAGTCGCCATGGAAATTGACTCGAATCGAGGGGAATGCAGACCCTTTTTCTGCCAGTAGTTAGTCACGTAATCTATTACGCAGCGATAACAGGAGGAAAGTTCCGATTTTGAAGAAACATACAAAGTGACATAGAAATGGTATAAATATTCTCACTTTTAACTATTTTTTTCCATATTAATTTTTAATATATATTATTTAAAAAATTAATTATATTTTAAAATTCTAACCGTAAAATTTTAAAATATTGTACTAGGATTTTGAAATTTTTCATTTATTTGTCGATGAGCGAAGCGGAACTTTTCTGCCCCGTTGTGGTACAAGTTGTTTTTACCTTGGGGATAGTTGTTTCCAGAGAATAAAATTTGCTAATAATTAACGCTGTAAAGAAATACAATACTATCATATAAATAATATTGAATTATTTAGGTTTAGGTTAACAGAAATACGCTATGTTTAACAAAACATCAAAACAATATAATAATTTAAACATCATCTTTAGCCACTAACAAGGAGACCCCGCGTATCGCAACATCCGGATCGCAACGAATGTTTGTGTGAACGTAGCTTAGACACCCTCACGAACTATCCAATTGGTTTTAGCCGCCGATTAGCAATCGATATACAGGGTGTCCCAAAATTTCTTCAACAGCCGGAAATAGGAGGTTCCTGAGATCATTTGAAGCAACATTTTCCTTTGCAAAAATGTTATCCGCGCCTTTGTTCAGGAGTTATTAACGAAAAACACTGCCCAATCAGAGCGCGACCTGGACGCGAGTTGGAAAAGTCGGCCCGGCGCGCCAACTGTCTATTGGCCGACTGTGCCAACTCGCGTCTAGGTCGCGCTCTGATTGGTCCGTGCTTTTCGTTAATAACTCCTAAACAAAGCCGCGGATAACATTTTTGCAGAGGGAAATGTTGCTTCAAATGATCTCAGGAACCTCCCAGTTCCGGCTGTTGAAGGAATTTTGGGACACCCTGTATAATATTAAATGCGACATGTAAGTTATATTCCTCTTGTCACAGCGGTTATAAACATTTCCTTTTTCTTTCCGGGAAAAACTCTTGTCCAGCTTACCGAGAACACTCTGTGGATTCGCAGTGCGTAGCAGCGGATAACGGCCACTATAATTACGCAAGTTATTCACTGTCCATATTGTCGTCATTGGTGCAGGTCGGCGGATGGATGTGGCAACCGCTGGGAAGTCCGAACACGGAAGAAAACACGAGCTGGGAATCCGTCGTCATCGGCGTCGGCGACGAAGGAGCGCCGAGTTGACAGAAGTCGGCAGGTTCGCGAGAAGAAAGCGCGAGCGGAAGAAGGGTGGAACGTGCGATACCCTAGAAAAGAAGAGGAAGAGGAAAAAGAGGTGGGATCTTGCGTATCAGAGGAGAGGGGGAGAAAAGAGTGTGCCTAAAGCGATACAACTGGCGAAGTAATCCGTGAACTTCCCAACGACGTTTTCCATTCATCCTATCCTGTCCATCACCGCCACTGATGCTGCTACCAACCCCCGTGTGCTGCTGCGTTCCTGTTCGCTTTATGGCCAACCGTACGACACTGTCGTATTGTCAGTTTTAGCAGTTCCTCGTGCCGCGTGCCTCGTAAACAAGAAACAGGGAGAGAAGAGTGTGCCTCATCGAATTAAGTCTCGACGCATATATATGTATATTACACAAAAAAAAAAAATATATTTATATATATTTTTTCGTTCCCGCGATTTATATTCTAGCTGCAACACGTGTGTGCGTCTTTTTATACTGTGAACTTCCGGCGTCCATCCCGGGTTCGGAGTGTGAGTCTTCGAGAAAATCGTGCTGGTTTTTGCGACACCCGTTGGGCATCGGGCGCGCGGATCGTTCGGGTGACCGTTTGCTAGTGTGAATAGTGGTGCTCTTGTTCGCATCTCGTGCAAGTGAAAGTCGGTGAATCGAATTTTGCCACGACGAAAATATTGGTGGTCGCAAGATGATGCTATCGCAGACGGTGCTGATGGTGCTGTTCTCTGTGCTGGCTACGGGAGCACCGCGGTCCTCGGCCATTTACGCGGACGACAAAGTGGTGAGTCAATCAGTTTATGATCTTTTCTTTTTTTACCGTGTTCGGGAATTGCAGACAGGATGATCGACCGACGTTTTTCGCCGCGCAGTGTACATGTGTGTACTGCGCGACTCTATTTGTCCGAACTGTTCGGGACGAGTAGGGTAACTGGATCGTTCGGACGATGGGGGTCACACTAATCCTCCCCTTCGCGTTCCTTCGTTCTTATAAGAAGAATTCGTAACACTGGATTTACACTGGTGGTCAAAATGATAAGGCACCTCAAGGTTTTTAGCAATTAACATTCGTTTGTATATACCGGGTGGTTCACGACAAACAGGCCACCTAAATAACTCCGTTAGGATTAGAGATAGAAGAAAATGTTAGAGAGAAAAGTTGTACTATTAAAGGGCCATTATGGAAAAATGTGCATAGCGCCATTAAATGTGCCCCTTCGTATGAAAAGTATTTTATATAAAGCATTTTCTCATATTCCTGCTGGATTCCGTAATAATTGACTGTCTCAAGATAAACGGACCACCCTGTATATTCACTTTCTACGTGTATGCAGGGTGTCCCAAAACTCCTTCAAGTCCGGGAAATGGGAGGTTTCTTAGGTCATTTGAAGCGACATTTTCCTTTGCAAAAATTACCGCCGCGGCTTTGTTTAGGAGTTATTAACGAAAAACACGGACCAATGAGAGCGCGACTTGGCACAGTCGGCCAATAGACAGTTGTCGCGCCGGGCCGACAGTGCCAGCTCTCGCGTCTAGGTCGCGCTCTGATTGGTGAGATTGGTCTGTGTTTTTCGCTGATAACTCCTAAACAAAGCCGCTGCGGCCATTTCTGCAAAGGAAAATGTCGCTCCAAATGACCTAAGGAACCTCCCATTTCCCGGACTTGAAGGAGTTTTGAGACACCGTGTATACCGGGTGGTTCACGACAAACAGGCCACCTAAATAACTCCGTTAGGATCAGAGATAGAAGAAAATGTTAGAGAGAAAAGTTGTACTATTAAAAGGGTCAGATGAAAGGCAATTTCATTTTTTCACATGGAAATCCATATTTTTTATTTCATATTCTTATTCCACATCGAAATAAACGGCTCAAATATTTAAATCCTTATTAATTTTACACTCAACTATTAATAGTAAATACAGGGGGGGGGGATTTCCTACAGAATCGTAATACATATTTAATATTTCACACAAGCCTTGCTTAAGCATAAGCCTCTGTAAATATAGGAAATTAAGTATAATCTCCTATGAGTAGCAATTGCAAACTCTCCTATTGACATTAAACGGGATTCGCAAGTACATATTGAATGTGATCTCGTTCGTAGACTGAATCTAGAACTCCTCCTACACTACAGACTACAGACACACGTACACCGTGTATATGTAATTATGTACTACATATGTACATACAACGATGTACATTTTCCAAAACAAATGATAGCAGGAGATGTATCACTGGTTCCTTCACTCGATAAACCACGTACGAACGTATGACGAAGCTCAAGCTGATATTCACTAAATATTATTTCGCTTTTTTTTACAATTAGTCACGTTTCATTCTTCTCTATGCATCAACATCTACGTGATAGTCCTTAATTTGGTGGATGAGTAGAAAAATGACATACCGTCTTACAATGATCCGTGCGTGACTTCGTACTGATTCTATAATCAGTGGTCTGCTTCAAACTTGTATGACGGGTAGAAAAATGACGTGGTACGATGATCCGAGCGTAACCTTGAACATGAAAATTCTCATGACTAGATATTATGCATTTCTGACAGAACTGAAATCAGAAATCAGAAGAATTTCAAAATGCTGATATATTATACTATTTTTAACCTATTAAACATATTCAGAAAGAAAATCACAATTTCTATTCCACTCCAGTTTGTTGCAATTTAGCTGGAAAATGTTTGTTTTGCATGAAGATCTAATTATAATCGATCAATCTAAAATCATTGGCTGCCTGTAGTTTTTAGAATATGTTTGTATATTTGCAACCCAACAAATTTGTGTTACAACCTAATCAAATTTTTATGTATAACAGAAGTTCCATGTGAACCAGTTACTTACGAATTCTTATTTAAAATGGTTTTATAAGAGAAGCGTTTGAGTAAGAGTTGAACAATGAATTGTCTACACGTAATAATTTTAATTAATATTAATAACACATTTACCAAAAACAAATAATGTAGCATATCCTGACTTATTTTATGATGCCGCTAATAACCCAGCAGTTGACGCGACAAAAAGTTAGAAATAAAAAAGAAATGTGGCTTGTCCGCAAGACATATCTAAAATTTCATTTGATGCGTTCAAAAAATAAAATCCGCAATATCTCAGAGTGGTTTCGAGCAAACGTAACCGGTTTCATAGCTAGACACATAGTGAGTAATGGAATGCTGATCAATAATGTAAAGACCCGGTAGTCATCCCCCAGCTAATTTATGCAAAAATAGTCACCGAGTTTCTCCGGATGATTAACTATTCATTATCTGGAATATTGCGTTTGTCCGTTGCTCTCGCAACTGTAGATTTAATATTGGCCGCTGTGCTCCAGCTTCTGGCATACGAGAGAGAGCGAGAGAGCGACTCGAAGAGTGTAAACCTGGCATTATTTCATGCGTGTGTCACAAACAGAGCCGGTTCGCAGATGTGTGGCGGGATGACTAAGAACCACGGTCGATTTCGCGTGCAAAAGGCACGTATATTGACTGCGTGCTTTCAGACGTGGCGCCTGCGTCGCGCCGCGTCGTCACAACCCTCCTTGATGTGATACCATTCCGTTATTTCCCTGAAAACAATCCTCGCCGTAATCCCAACTTGTTAACCACCAGGCTTGAACTTTGACAGCTGGGTCGCATGGTGGGACAAATTAGGTAAATGTACCTATTACATACCGAGGCTGTACGTTTCACTGCGGTATTTTCTCCCACGATGCGATTAAAATACATAAAAACTAATATTTTCCTATGAATAAATTTGTACAATTCTCGCTGGCGCAGCAAACAAAATTGTCGATCGCTCGTATTTTTATAATATCAGCAGTTGAAAAAATGTTCTTCATAAACGGTAAAAATAAGGCCATTTTTCTTCTATCTCGATCACCAAAGGACTGTTGTCGATATCTTGATCGAAACGTTGAGAATAATTGAGAATAATTGGAACTTGGGAAAAGCAAAGAAAGAATGGGGATTTTATGAAATAAAGAGGAAGAAGAACTACACTGCTAAACGTAGTACAAATAATTAATAACTTAAGTTCACCGGAGGTAGATGCGAAGTTAGATGAAGCTTTTTAATGCGGACACCAAATGGACACAGGCGCCGACGTTCTGGCTTTCCGGGAAAGTCGTAAAAATTTTTGAAAGAGAAGAAAAGAAGCCACTTTATGATCTGTTCCATGAAACGGAAGGTCCTCTTTGTAACCCTGGAACAGGAGATTAGGATAAGTGCCACAAATATCTGCCTGTTTATCATAGAATCGTTTGTAAAGCTTTCCTCGGGACTTAGTTCCTCAAACGGTTTTTCATCCTTTTTTTTCTCTATAGGTATTTGTGATTATTTCACGGCGGATCTTTGTGCAAACTCTTTTCATTCGTTATTCACCCTGTATAAGGTCAGATCGTACAACCACAATAAAAACAATACTTATAAACTAGACTGGTAGATTTTTATGCAGAAATAAAAATAGTCTACATCAATTGTAACAAACAGGAACCAACTAGAAATTTGTTTCTTCCTTTAAAATTCTTCCAAGTAGAAAATATTGATTCATTTAAATTTTTATAATCGTTATGATGTCTTATATTTCATCTACATACTTATTTGTTACAAATACACAAAATTCGCAGTCTACCTGCAACGAATAAAGATAAAATTTGCTCAGAATTGGGAACCACAACAGAAAAGTTAAAAGTTAAAACAAGTTTACATAACACACACAGAGCAAAAATATATTTTGAATGAAACACTCAAACGAAAGTTACCATTTAGTACTAAACGATTCAAATAATTATCTTTATTCGACAGTACTTTATGCAAAATTATGTGAATATTCAACTGTGGACTCGTTTAACGTGTAAGGTAATAAAACTAAAGTGGCATTTAATTTGATACGAGCCTGCGTGGCCGTTAATCTGGAATAGGACACTGAAATTAAAGGGTAATAAATCATAATGATAAAAATCACAAAATGTAACTGTATCCCGTTTATCTAGGGTCATGGAATAGTTACGATAAGGCAACCGCCGGTGGCAGGGGGTGAAACTTTCGTAGAAGCTCCCCTGCCCACCTCTGTCCTTCTTTCATCAGTGATGCACTGAATTGTAGAAGACATTCTCTTATCAGGATTAATTAAAAGAAACGTTGTTTAAGTGTTTCAACAGTGATCGCCTGTTCCGTGAATTCTGTGATCTCCTGACTTTCCGCTTACATGTCATATTTACCGATTTGTGTATAATTAGACATAAGTAGGTCACTACTTTGTTTATAACTAATATCGACCTGCATCCATCGATGTATTAACAAATATATCATTCTATTTAAAGAAACGGAGTTGACCTTCACACGACCTTCATGCGTCCACTTACAAAAAAAATTGAAAAGACAGTCTTTGATGGTTAAAAAATAATTAAAGGTTGCCGCAACAATTAAATTTTGTTATTATTAACTACATAATTACTAGATGTTGCATACATACAGTGAGCCACGAAAGTATTCGAACGCCCCTTAAAACAGTATGACTTTTTTATAATTGTACCAAACGACCTGATTTTTTATAATAAATTAGAAGCATTGGTTCACGAAATGATATGCAAAAAAGATTTTCCAAAAATTATACTTTACAAGGTTACATGCAAAATCTTTCGTGGCTCGCTGTATGTAAATACATAAATACAATGTATGTATATGTATTTTGAGTAATGTATTCGTTCTACTGTACGTAAATTTCACAAACTGTTCGAAATCGTGACCCGAACGACGCCCTCTACAGATCAAGGGTTATATAAATAAACGAGTAAATCAATAACAGTTTCGATATGATACCTCTCACATTATAATTTCTTATGTTTTGCTTGTTGCAGTAGTAAAGTAAAATGTGTACTACGGTTATGATATAAAGATCTTAAAGTACGACGACCGGGCGAATTTATTACGTAAAAATTATGATAACATTAAATTTATGAGGTGCGCTATCGTTTTATCGCGGGCTGTATTTTTCAGCTCCATTCGCCTCGAACAAACGGAGCTCTTCGCTGAACGCAACTGCACGGTTGGTGGGACGAATACATATGTATAGCGGTTCTCATAAAAACAGTGGTGTGCCAAACAGTAGCGCGTTCGGGTATCCAGGTGTCTTAATTCAGAAGCTACTCCGTCTTGACCCTTTTTTTGGCCACTTAAGTAAGAGCGGTTCAGGTAGATGGCCAACACAGGTAGGCAGCTTAATTGAGGTACCGGTAACAAAGTTCGCGCTTCAGTAGCTTTCACAAACAATTTAGCTGGGACGCAATTATACAAAAGGTATCGTTTACAGGAATAAAACGAAGGAACAAAGGAGGTCGCCGCGTTTGTTCCACCCGCAATAAATATTTTTATGACCGCTCCACCTTTTTCACACTTTGTGGTCAAGGTCGTTTTGCCTAATCGACACTTCAAGCGCAATGCTGCTAAATCGTGTTGCATTGGTTAATTTGAAATAATTATTTACTGTTATTGAGTGTTGAGTTCTTATTTTTTTAAAATAAAAGTATTTCAGTTTATAATATTTCGAATACTTTTCAGTTGAAACGTATCCACCTTTCGGCATAAGACGTAGGACCAGACGTTACATAAAATGTATAGTTAACCCTTACATATATGAACTTGGATCCATTTTTATCCGTAAAATAGGTTACGCCTAAATTTTAAATTACCTACTTATAAAAGTTTGGGTTGTGGATTGAGAGAAAAATAAAACTGTAGACAAAGCCAATATTTGTATCTTAATGTTATTCGCATGACGGAAAAGTTCTAGCAAATATTATTTGTATACATATATGAATTGAATAATCAAATGGCCACCGAAAATTCATTCAACGTCGTCACCGTCTGCTTTTATAAATCGTTGTTCCTTTTTTGGAACGAAGGATAAATTACTGCTCATGTAAATGTTCTCGAATAATTGAATGACAATAATCCCATTTGCTTGTAAATAAGCACCTTAAGCTTGAGATTAAGTATTGTACGCAGCTATCTACATATAATTGACGATATTCAAAAAACAATTCGTATATTATAAATTTTTATTATATAAATGAGAAAAGATAAAATCAACAAAAAAAATGGCCACTATGAGCACATTACACAAGCTAACAAGGGACTAGTATATGTATGCAGATGTGAGTGAGAAAGAAAAATCACCAACACAAAACTTTCCAAATATTGTTTCAACAAATCAATTTTTCTAAAATCTTCTTGTGCCACTAAATTCTTCTAGGTCCTGAAATATCTGGAAAATAAATTATTCATTCCCGAATTTTAGGGCTGTTTTCATCCTCTAGACATAAACATACATAAAATATTTTTCAACAATCTGTATCCAATATTCCTTGTAAGTGAAATTGAGTTCATAGTTGCAGAAGTGAAGTACATATTGACCTTGTCTTTCGTCTCATGGTCCGCCATGTCTCCTTCGTACTTCTACCTTATAGGGACCCGAACCTTGTCCAGATTGATCGCGACTCCTAATTAATAAGTAGACTGCGAATAAACTTGTGTCGAACGCGTTATTTCTACCATGAATATTACTCGACACAGTGAATTTTTATAATCTCGAAAAAATTCTCTTTATATAATCTCGAAAGATTTTCAGCATTCTTTTCTTCGAAACGTTACAGTTCTGAAAGGTTTACTGAAGCTATTCTGCTATACTTTTTAAAGAACTCTTATATTTTACTTCAGAGCATCCACTGATAAGTTACAAGGCTGCTGTTTTGTCTACATTTTTCGGAGCACCTTCACTTTATCGACCACCGTTTCTATAAATATTCATATGTTTTGACAAAACTTTAAATCTCTTTATATTTCGATGGAGTACTTCACACACAGGTGTACAAACAAAAAAAAACAATACTTATTCTTCAGATCCACGACGGACAGCACAAATTGTACGACTTGCGCAAAATTTTGAAATCGACTTTTTTCAGACTTTTCGGGCCAAATACCCCATTGTGCATCGGTGCATTGGCCGTCGCGTCACACCGTCGCGTCGCAACGTGTTGCCGCGTTATAGTTAACGGCCGATAGTGTGAAACAGCCTTAATAGGTGTCGCGAACCTTGGTACACGCCAGGAGAGAGTGTGGATTTTATCAGGCGGGGCCTTCGGCCTTACTACGAAATCATTAAGCCAGGCATTTATATGCAATCGAGGTCGTTAACTGCAGGAAGCGCCGGCGCGTATACAGAATACTCCGACTGTGTGTCAAGATGTGACACACGCTCCCGTGCCCTCTGTAAACGTGCTTGGTCAATACGCGCAACATGCATGCCAAACGTATTGTCGCGGAGGATCATATTCGCCCAGTTAATGCCATAGGTGCTCCGTTCGGAAATCTAAGGCCACGTCCACACTGAACCACCCACTACCAACTTACCGTGATCCACAGTAAAATTCTGACACTCTTTTAAAGGGTGTGGGCTCGAGCGAGAGTGCGATGGCACACTCACACACCACTAGAGGGGGTTTCGTTTATCTGACAACGGAAATATCTTCTGACGCACTGAAGTTCCGAAAAAAATTTGTTTACAAAAATTGTCCGGCATGAAGGGTATTTACAATCATATAGTCTAATTCAGTGGTCGGCACGCAGGGGACTCTAGAGCCCGATCTCGGCTCGCTCCGCCTCCTAATTCCGCCCGCACGTCTCGCTCCCCGTGACGGTCCTAATCCTCGAGGCAAGCTCAGGCGCGTACCTATCCCAGACCGTATGAACTGCGCGTGGCGCATTAGGGCGACACCCGTATCAATAGGTTTCCACATTACCGTGGAGGTACTATTGTCAATGCGTTTTTTTGATGTGGTTTCCCCTGTAGGCCTATTCCGCTATGTTGCATGATGTATCGATAAAATAACAAGTTAAACAGTTACTTTTCGATGTTTTTTTCCTTGAAATTGAGGAGTTAACATTTACATTTTAGGTTCTTGCAGTTATATATATTTTTTTCCTTATGTTACGTCGCTTCTGGAACTCCTATTCAGGGTTATTTCGCGACGGGACCTACAGTTTTTATAGGTGGGTTCCGAACCACCTTGGGCACTACAGTTTAAACTTGCAGTTATATGTTTCGCATTAAAAAAATAAAAGTCACCAAGTTTCGAACGAATTTACCTACAAATAACAGAACAGTGTAACTTATTTCGGGAAAACTGTGTCAAATTGACACGAGGGACGGATGAGGGTTAAAACAATTTTCATTAGATGCTATTGTGTTTCCGCTACGAACAACTAAAAGCTCGTTTTCATCGGTTTGTTAGTTCAACTGTTATAATTTATTGAAGAGAGATGGTTGGGGTGCAATACTTTGAGGCAACATGGCATATTTCTGTTATACAGGGTGTCCGAAAATTCCTTCAACAGCCGGAAATGGGAGGTTCCTGAGATCATTTGAAGCAACATTTTCCTTTGCAAAAATGTTATCCGCGGCGTTGTTTAGGAGTTATTAACGAAAAACACGGACCAATCAGAGCGCGACCTAGACGCGAGTTGGCACAGCCGGCCCGGCGCGCCAACTGTCTATTGGCCGACTGTGTCAACTCGCGTCTAGATCGCGCTCTGATTGGTCCGTGTTTTTCGTTAATAACTCCTAAACAACGCCGCGGATAACATTTTTGCAAAGGAAAATGTTGCTTCAAATGATCTCGGGAACCTCCCATTTCCGGCTGTTGAAGGAATTTTCGGACACCCTGTATACAGTCGACTATTTCTATCGCAATTGATTGCGTAAAAAGGAGGGACTCTAGCGATAGAGAAAGACGCAAGTCGCGGTCATTAGCGCTAGCTCGTGGACAACAAAAGGTTGCGGCAATTTGCGCGCGCCCGCGCACGTGCGGTTCGCAGGAACGCACACATCTTCGAATGGAATGTACGGTTATGCGTATGCAGCTCGTCTAGACGCTAATCAAGAAAGAGCACGTGTGTGTCGCCGACTCATTTCGCTCTGCCTTCTTTGACGTACGTCGAAAAAGAGGTTCGAGAGAGGGTGGCAAGAAATGGCCAGCGACATTCAGGTCATCGGTGCTGAGTTTGGAAACGATTGCTTTCTCACGCGTGGTTTGTCAGTTTGTATGGGATCAATGACTGTAACTTAGACGTAGAATGGCACATTTCAAATTTTTCATTACACGGATAAAGAAGTTAAAAATCGTGAACTTCAATTTCTTTGGTCGCAGTTTCGACCAATGGTGATTTTTAATTAATTGTTTTGTATATGAGACTTTTGTACAAAGGAACTCGAGTCGTTAGATGAAATTTTGGAGAAGTTGTTAGTTTTTAAAAGGTGTCCACTTAATTTTGCCCTCGACTGTACCTAATAAAAGAACATGATCGATTATTAACTATTAAAATAATTGAGGTGGTCGCGTTAGGTGGTCCACCCTGTATAAGATCAAGATGCAGCTGATGGCGAACAGCAAGGCAAAGAATAGTCTCGGATCTCTCTACTATATTCGATCCGTGCGAAACGACTGGCCTGATGTAATTAGTAACACATGTGGCGCTCGTGGAACTCCATCCATCGATATACTGTGCCAATCGGGGGAAACTTTCCCAGCGTGTAACGCGACGGAATTTCAGAAACGTCTAAGTGGTTGAAGCACTTCCTGCACAACGCGTGCAGATTCTTAGTAAATTAAATCAAGAAGATTATTCTAGAGATTATTCCTTAGAATATAGTATTATCAAACGTTAAATTACATTGAAAAGATCATCGACAAGTCTTTCCACTATAAGCTCCCAAAAACTCATTTCTATCGGTCTATTAGTGTTCCAGTCTTATAATTTAATGAAAAAAGGGTGACCCTTTTCCTTTCACGTTTGTAAAATCAACAATTTTTAAGATATCGAAAAATCCGAAACATTACTCCAAAAAATTACTCCTACAAAAAGAAAAAAGTCATAGAATAACAAGTATTTGATCGACTAACATCGTATTGGTTACAAATAAAGATTATGAGTAGCCGAAAATTTTTTCTCTTGTTGGTAAATTTTGTTCTTCGAATTTTTTTCTTTGTATTGTGTGTACATTATCTTAAAAATAATAATCAACTTTTTATTAAGGATTTTTATCGTAGAGAATTTTAGAATGACTGTTATTTTTGGTCCCTGGTGAAGGTCCACGTTATAGAATAATAGATTGCTTTAACAGTGAATTTTAGTCTGTACAAAGTATGTACAAAAGTGATTTAGGTATTCCAACGAGTCTACCAATTAAAGTGTAAGACAGGGCAAATTATGCAGCGTTCGTGACTGGATTTAAATTGATTATTTAACGAACTATCCAAGTGAATGTTTGTTTAAAGGCACCCACACTGTCTGATTATTCATGCAACGAATTCGCTTTCCCTAGTGTTTTCGACCGAAAGAAAGTTCGTTTATTGTAATTTCAACAGACCCTGCAGCCCTGTCTGGATTTAACCTCCCGAAATGATGATGGTAATTACTAACGGTAATTACTCTTGCAGTCAGCCCTCGGGGAAAAAGGTATCGAGCTTTCGCAGTACAGCTGTTCCCATCCTACGTCTCAATTAACAACGAAGCCTCACATTATGTTCAATCTAAAAACTATTAGGAACTGGTTAGGGTCGTTTCAACTGTTGATCACGTCAACTTTAATGTTGTTGTCAGCCTCTAAGCAATGGTACTGGAATATAATATGTTTTTATGAATATTCATACGAGACACGTCAAAACGACGTCTTTCTAATTTCGTAATTCAAGATTATTGAGATTGTAAAGGTACATTCTCAATTTATTTAATCACTTACAGAGGTACAAAAATATAACAAAATAAAACAGATTTTTATATGCACTATATAAAAAATTAAGAAGAATGGTTTTAACAATATATCTCTCATTACTGAATCTTTACAAAACTGTTACTCTTTAAATTCTGGAGGTTTCTTTGTTTAAACATGTTGAGGAGCGACTAACATAATAATATTATATAAACGTGGTACTTTGAAAACTTCAATACAAAATCGGCAATATTAAGCTTCTGAATTTTTTTAAAAATCGATTTTGCAACCAAAAATTCTGAAATAATTCACCGTCGTGTGTGCTATTAGGTAGAGTGTTCATGAATTTTTTCGTAATGTTTTGTTACGCAGAACGGAAGAAACAGAGCACACATAATTCATTGAAACGTGCTCACCCTGTAACTACCCTTGCGGTAGGGGCACCGAATTGAAACATTTCACAGAGGGTTTTCCTTGGGAGTCCTCCTACGTCGAATGGTCCGACCGAAAATCAATTTGGTTCGGTGGCAACCCTTCCCTTTGAAAACAAATACAAATGAACCGGTTCGTGAAAACTGATAAACAATTAATAGACTTTAGATCTCTTTTTAGATATTCAGAACTTATTGTGCATTTTCGTTTCGTGAATTAATGATCGTATTTATTTAAATAAACGGGGCTGAATAGCCATCCAGAAAGTTTCGAACGTAATAACCGGCCAATTAGTCAGTGGCATCGTCCTGAGCAAATGCATTCTCATTCATTGCTCACAGTTCAAGTGAGTTGACCCTTTGCTCACGGTCCTATTAGTTTCTCCGAAGTGGCTTGTTACACTTCCAGGACGTGCGTCCTCGTGAATAATTCTCCTTTGCGGGTGGAGACGTCAACATTTCGCTGCAGTTTCTGTCTAATATCTCCCCCATTTTTTATTTCACATTTTCGCTTGCCTCATGGTCAAGTAAACGCGCGGCTCGAGTTTCCCGCGACAGACGCCGCGCCGTTCAAGAGAAACTGCATTCGTGAATATTAGGTTCACTCGTAAAGTTTCACTTGCAGGGAAAATTTCATACTTCTTCATATAAGCCCATTGTGAAACAATCATAATACAAACAAACAATATAGAAACAACTATACTAAAAAACAGAAAATATTCGTTGCCAACAATTCAATTATTTTAGGAGAAAAGTTATACATATACCGGGTCTCCCAAAAATGTTCCACCCGTTAAAAATGTTGGCCAATACTTCTGCGCTGTATACAGGGTGTCCAAAAAATGTTTCGCTTCCTTGAAAGTAAGTAGTGATTAACGGAAAACACGGACCAATTGGATTGATCCATGTTTTTCGTTAATATAGGAAAGACTAATAATAAACAAAACTGTCGAATTTTGTGATTAAATGCACCACAGTGTTGCGAGGTGATGCGTTCTGATGACCAAAAGAGGTGCGGACTTTTCGAACCGTCTCTGAAAAATTTTCATCATTTTTTGTAGTGAATTTTCACAATTTCTATGCGTTGCTCGATCGTGTAATTCTCCATGACAAAACCTCAATACTTCCTGATGCCAGTTGTCAAAGATTAGTACTCTGTGTTCGCCATAAAGAAAATGCCGCGCAATTTAAAATGTCAGATCATTTTGAGACACCATTTTTGGGACACCCTGTATTCCGCTCTGTCTATGCAGTATTTTAAAGGAGTGTTCACGTTGCGTTGACAAAAAATGTATGTAAAATTGAGGAACTTCGAACTGGAAGGGAATGAGTAAGGACGTTATAGTTTGCAAAGTCGCCGAAACGATCCTCGGTATCTCGATCGAGCGATGGAGATGCAGGAATTGCCGTAGCTGTAGCAAAACTATTGGACACGGTCCTCGGAGAATTTCCATGAGGCGGTACGACGCAATTTTTCAAGCCGAATGATAACGTCCCGGTGCCGTGGAAAAGTTCAGACCTCGTTCAGTTCCAGCAACGATGGCCGAGTCAGTTTTACATTGCAACCCTGACTGCTGATCTCCATAGAAATACGTTTTCTCCATAGGCGACCGGACACAACGTTTCTGCGCGCCGAATTCGCGACCGGGTACGTTTTTTTTCCTCGAAATTCATCGAACGAAAAATTCCACCACCGGAAGATCGCGGAATAACTGTAGTTCACCTTTTTTAAATACCAGATACGCCAGTTGGATCGAAAAACGTTTTGAAATCGAAATGGTAAAATAATTGGTGACGTATTACTAAACGGTGGATTTTAAATTTATATAATTTCCTTCAGATATGAAGTTTTCTTGTACATTTCAATTTAACTCTCATTAGAACGTCTCAATTTATTTAAAATTTACTCTGATTCGCTTAAAGCGGTAGACTCGTTTTCAGGATTGGGTTTCCAAAAATGGGGTTTTTCAATAGTCAAAAACGCTAGATAAAAGATCAATCTGAAGCGCTATCGCCCTCGAAAGTCCTATATTTTCGTTTACGAGGCATAATTTGCATTATTCGGCAGCATGTAGCTATGAAAATAGCCACTTTCGCAGTTGTATACTTCCGAATAATGCAAATTACGTCCCGTATACGAAAAAATAGGACTTTTGAGGGCAATAGCGCCCCAGATCGATCTTTTATCTGGCGTTTTTGACTACTGAAAAACCACAGTTTTGTATTATCGAGAAATGAGAAGGCGAATCCCGTACCCTTGCAATCCTGGAAAAAGGAGTCCACTCCCTTAAAGTCGTTCCACTTATTTCCACAGGGTGTGCCAAGAATATACTTCTTCGAAAGGAAACGATCTTTTCCTTTACGAAAATGTTCTCCGCGGCTTTGTTAAGGAGTTATGGCGTTGGTATTGTACGAACTGGAATCCGTCCACAGTAGCCGCGCCCTAATTAGTCCGTGTTTTTCGTTCATATGTAACTCCTCAACAGAACTGCGGAGTATATTTTCGCGATGGAAAAAGCTACGTCAAATCTCCTCAGAAATTACCCCTTTCAAGGGAGTATAACATTATTGGGATACCCTGTATACCATTTTTTCAATGCAATCCTGTTACAGCAATATTAGGTTAAGTCTGTTAGAAACCTTCTGTTAAAAACAAGTCTTTCCACTATAATCTCCCAAAAACTCATTTCTATCGGTTTATTAGTGTTCCAGTCTTATAATTTAATGAAAAAAAGGGTGCCCTTTTCCTTTCACGTTTGTAAAATCAACAATTTTTAAGATATCGAAAAATCCGAAACATTACTCCAAAAAATTATTAAAAATGTTAAGGTCAGGGACCATAACTGTTATAACCAAAAAGAAAAAAGTCATAGAATAACAAGTATTTCATCGACTAACATCGTATTGGTTACAAATAAAGATTATAAGTAACCGAAACCTTCTGTTAAAAACGTGTCAAGACTTTCCCAATGACCCAATATTCACAGACATCATTAATATTGGAAGTATTGCAACATTAGTAACATCGTCGGGTCATATTGATCCGGCATTCGTCGAGCGTGAGTTAATTTTCTGGAGCAGCCGTGTTTTCGAGGATCGTGCGAGGGTTAACGTGCTCAATTATTTGAAAATCTACACACCCGTGGCTATCTAATGATCGCGACACATGAATCCTTTTAGACCCCCGCTAATTCCCAGCAGAAATGATGCCCTGTTTGTTCCGTATTGACATTATTTCCTTCCACCCCGGATGGTTAACGTGCAACTAGGGTGTTTTTTTGGGTACTCAGTGACGTCATCTCTTCCTGCCGCCCTTCGTGGCGCCACTAATACACTCGTTCGAGACACGATTGCATCGGAAGGTCGGGGGCATTGACATTTAAGGGATACAGGGATCAACGGAATAGAGGGTGTTCCTGAAACGAGCTCCTCACTCAATAACCGTGTGTAATTCAGGGCTCCATAGAGTCCTGGAACTTTTAATAAGCTTTATTGAAATGTACTTCGTATGGAATGTTTTCACCACGCTTATATTAACTTGCCGTGTTGTTGTTGTGTGCGTCGAATCTTGTAATCGAATTTTAAATCTCTTCCGATAGTCCACTTGCTGAAATTTTGTATACACACTCGCTTCCGATGACAGTAAAAGTAGAGAATAAAATATATAAAAAAAACATTTTAAAAACCAGGCTTATATTAAACTGCACTAAAAAGGAGAAAATAATTTTTTTCCTGGTTCCCCATAAAATACCGAATCCAGTTAAATGATTAACAATATTTTGCCCCAAAATTTTAAACGATTAGTTCATTATACAATATACAATTAGTGTCGGAATAGATAGAAAAATTTAAATAAAATCATGGCATTAGTGACTATAAAAATAAAAGCGTGGAACGCCCACGAAGATTACGTCAATATAGTTTAGCGCTGATGATTTCATTTAAAATATTAAATTTTTCTCTATCTATTCCGACACTAATTTTATAACGGAAGAAATTTCGAACTAATTGCTTAAAATTTTGGGGAGCATAATAGCATGAGTAATGGCTCTGCAAGACGTCCGTTCAATAGTATCTTTAGAAAAATTGATAAATATAGGTGGGGAACGATTTTAAGCATCGCCGATTGTGTAGTTGTCAAAACGGCCCGTCGTCCGAGGGTTCGAAGAAAATTATCGAGCTTCTTTTAGATACAGCTCATCCATTAAATGTCTCATCCGACTATTTTCGACGCTGCAGTTTATTTTGACCCCTCGCTGTTCACCAATGAGGACAGATATTTAGTCATTTCATTAATCCGTCTAAATATGCTGCAGTTATAAATAGACACTACGGATTTCTATGCAAAATAAAAATAGTCTTCCTCGATTATAACAATTAGGAGTTCAATAAAAAGGTATTATCCACCTTAATATTTTTAATAGGTCGGATATAATGTGACAGTATGTTTAGAATCTTTTAACGTTTTTACTGTTTTATATTTTACCTACTTGGAAGAGAGCACTTCATAAATTATAACACTGGTCGTGTATTATTATAACTAGACTGCGGATCTTTATGCAAAATAAAAATATTTCGTCGATTGTGGGGAGCAGTACTTAAATAAAAATTCATTTTATCCCTTGACAGTCTTTTCACGTTTGAAACGACATAACAATATTCTTAGATTTTTTATATCTTTCATCGTTTTATATTTCACCCAGTTTATTTCTTCGTAAATGCATAAAGATCCGCAGTCTAATTATAAGTATTGTGTGTATAGTCTGTGGATTTTGATGAAAAGAAATAAGTGCTGTTCTTAATAATTTTATGTAATATATTGTAATATTTGTAATAATGATTTAAATTAGTGAATTTCGAACTTTTTTGCGCTCAGAGGAAAATATCATTCTAATTTTACAGTTTCTCTACGTCAACGTGTAGATTATAGATTATCAACCGACTGCAATTAGAGCATTAGCCTCGTCGCATGCGGGCGATACTGATGAGCCTCGTTTACGCGTCTTCTCAGCAGGCAACTTATTTTCCGGAGATGCGTACAATTACTGATTGTGTCACTCGAATACCGTGCCGCTTCTGAATTGCGACTACACACTCGTATAAAATAATGTTCCTCAAGATATTTCAGCTCCTTCATATATTTCAATTTCACTCATTACATAGAACGTTTCAATTTATTTGAGATTATTATACTATACATTAAGCAACAGAATATTTATCAGCACATTACATTTCATATCTGTCCTACATAAATCACTGAAGTTGGACAGAATGTCCCATTCGATACTCGATGTAGAAGGTTGTTCAGAAATCTAGTTAACTATAGTAAACCAGAAGAATGGTTTCCTTTATTTCTGAAATTCTGGTTTGTCCTCCCCTCTTCGTATTATCTCGCAAAACTTTCTTCCGTATTTTCACACGACTACTAAGTTCTCATTAATGCTGTCAATCGTTTTATTTATTACCACCTCTGTCCCATAATATGCAGTAGCAGCTGATGAATTTAATTTGTCCCATAATAATAGTAGCAGTTGTTGAATTTAATTTGTCCCATAATAATAGTAGCAAAAGAAAATAAATATAGAACGCAATATTTATTATCAAAAGACTAGATTACATTAAACAGTGCATTAAAAATATTACTCTTAAATTTTATTTTGAGTGTTCAGATAGTTTTTGGATTTCTCAATAATTTCGTTGCTGCATTTTAAACTAGTAGGTAGGATCCCTTGGCTAAGAAGCTTTCCTTTCCCGTCGCGAAATAACTCCTGAACAGGAGTTCCAAAAGCGACGTAAAATAAGGAAAAAAAAAAGCTTTGCTTTCCCTATATGCGTGAGCTTAGAATTATTGGAGCCATTGTTCCTCATTGCTTCCAGCATAACTTGCTTTTTTTTCATCTTACTTTCACAATGGGTTGATGTTGATATTCAACTGACCTGAAACAATTGATTTGGATCAGCGGATGAAATTAGAAAAACAGTTATGATTCGTAATAATCAGGTTGATCTAAAAATTGAAAGATGCGCCGAAACAAATGACAGATGTCGCGAAACATTGATTTTGATTGAAGGCTTCGAAATGTTGCGATCTGAATATGATTGGCCATGCGGGTGTTTCGGACGCGGGGATTAAGGAAAAAGCTGAGCTCTAAAGAAGGTGAAGGCGAGGATTACGATGATGGAGAAGCGCAATTTGTTAAGAGAAGAGTGTCTATGGGAAAGGTCGGACGAGAGTGAAGATAAGAGCCTGTGCTTGGAAACGTTCAATTTATGACGGGCTGCAATAAGGTCGTAACGTCATGGCGATAATGTCTGTTTACTGTCACGTGCAATAAACAAAATATTTAACACTAAACCTATCGTGACTTAAAAGTAACTGGCACATGTTCCCTTATAAAAATGACAAGATTGATTTTCTTTCGACTTTGTGCAGCTCCTACTGTGATATGTGCTCCACTAAAGATATCTATTATTTTTATTATATCAATAACCGTAAAATAAAAAATCTGGAACCGGTCATTGTGACCGATGATGGTAGGTTTAGTGTTCACGATTTTATATACAGGGTGTCCCAAAATTCCTTCAATAGCCGGAAATGGGAGGTTCCTGACGTTATTTGAAGCAACATTTTCCTTTGCAAAAATGTTATCCGCGGCTTTGTTTAGGAGTTATTAACGAAAAACACGGACCAATCAGAGCGCGACCTAGACGCGAGTTGACACAGTCGGCCAATAGACAGTTGGCACGCCGGGCCGACTGTGCCAACTCACGTCTAGGTCGCGCTCTGATTCGTCCGTGTTTTTCGTTAATAACTCCCAAACAAAGCCGCGGATAACATTTTTGCAAAGGAAAATGTTGCTTCAAATGATCTCGGGAACCTCCCATTTCCGGCTGTTGAAGGAATTTTGGGACACCCTGTATATTAGTTTCAGCTTAATAGGATGATTGAAAAAGCATGAAATTTTCATTTTCCTCCTGTGCCCTGCAAACAATGCAAACCATTTTGTACTTTGCATAAATATCCGCAGCCTAATCATCACAGTTATCGTTCCAGCTGTTGAGAAAACAGTTGAAATGGTAAACGATGGAGATCGAGTGTAAGGCTACTATGTCTCCAGTCTCCAGTAAATATAAAGACTATGCAGTTGTGCAATCCACAGTCCTGTTAATATTTACCCGAACTGTGTAGATCTTGCAGTCGTTAAACGCGACAGACGTAAGCGTTCGAACAGTTTCACCCGCAATTGTATATTAGTATAATTCGTCTCTGGTCGTACTTCCGTTCGCCTGTTTCTCTTTGCGCTTTGTTCTCGGTGCTCTTTCCTTTCTGCGCCCTCGCCACCCTCTTCCCGTTCCTCTCCGTCCCACCTGCGCGCATTCAATCCTCTTCCTCTTTGCATACACACAACGACGGAGCCCGAATACGCACGCGTCAGAGTAGCTCTATCACCCGCGCAGCCTGCACGCGCGCATTATTTCGTTGTCCCTTCTTTGTGCCTCGCGTGTCGCGTTCAGCGTAACAAATATTTACACGCCGGCCGAAACCAAGCCGTGAAGTTGTCACAGCCGGCTTTTCGGGCTCCGGCACAAATTCGTTTAAGTCGCCCTTCGGGGGCTACCTTATGGCACAAGAGGATATGACCTAAGAGGTTTTATATGTATATTCTGACCGACGTGACGTGCGTGGTGCGAATACAGGGTGATCCATTTGGAACGATCCACCCGAGTAAACCCGGAAATTATTAATGACTAGCTGGACCCGCGACTTTGTCCACGTGCAAGAACAAATCCAGAAGTTATAAGCAGAAATGGGCGCAAAGGAGGGCGGAAAAGTCGTCTTTAGTCACCGATGACGTCGCAACTTTTGAACGAATGAACTTTTTCGAATGCGGATTTCTCGAAGAAACGCTGCGTCTAATGGCTCAAACCTCAGCTTTCTACGTTCAGCCGTTCTCAGTTGATACCGTCGCAAACAGACAGACACGATTTTATATACAGGGTGTCCCAAAATTCCTTCAACAGCCGGAAATGGGAGGTTACTGAGATTATTTGATGCAACATTTTCCTTTGCAAAAATGTTATCCGCAGCTTTGTTTAGGAGTTATTAACTAAAAACACGGACCAATCACGGCGCGCCAACTGTCTATTGGCCGACTGTGCCAGCTCGCGTCTAGGTCGCGCTCTGATTGGTCCGTGTTTTTCGTTAACTCCTAAACAAAGGCGCGGATAACATTTTTGTAAAGGAAAATGTTGCTTCAAATGATCTCAGGAACCTCCCATTTCCGGTTGTTGAAGGAATTTTGGGACACTCTGTATAGAGAAGAGATAGAGATAGAGATTGTATCGACAAATATTTGTAACAAAAGTTATACAGTGAACCACAGTAACATTCGGACACTTTGAAAAGGACGATAACTTTTTTAACATCGGATCACACGACTTGGATATTTTTTGAGAAGTTAGAGGCATTAGTTTACTACAAGATGTGAAAAAAATTGTGGAGAAAATTGCAATTGGTCGGGTATACAAAGAAAATAGAGTCATCGTCGATTTGATGTGAAATTAGGGGGGTTTTAGTCATCATGTTGCCGGTTTTGAATTTTTTTAGGAATGACAGGCCTTCGGAATTTGCAATTTTTGCCGATTTTGGCGGGAACGGGCCTCACTTACGAATTTTTATCTCAGGAACTGTTTGTCCGATTGAGGTACATCTGGATTGGGCTATTATAAAATAATTTTGTTCAACCTAGATATCAACTTCATAATGTCGAAAAATTTAAAGAAATTCTTTTTTTACGTTTTTTTCAATGATGGCCAAGAGTGATTTTAATTTTGAAAAAATATGGTTATATTTATAGGGATGAGATCAAGTACCTCGCAAACAGGTTCGAACAAAAAAAAATAGTACTATGTAGTCCACAAAGAAAACCATTAATATACGATAGTGCCTCTCTTGAAATCATATAAACTTGTGTTTGAAACATTGATTGATGGAATTAATACATAATTTCAGAGATGTTCGAGTGTTTACTTCAAATGGTACAAGAAAACAACACCTTTAAAAAAACATAGAGTATGGAAATATCGTTTAGCAATCTTGTTTTACATAATAATCCCAAACGAAATGTTTAGATGACGTTACTGGGGATGATTTACTGGTTCGCAATTGAAATTGCTGTGTTGAAGGGTCTATTAAAAAGTCTTTAAACGTTCTCTAATCGTCAGTAGGTCTGGGTTACGAGATAGGGAATAGGGAATGGTGTGCGATATGGAAGAATGAGTGGCACAAGCTGAATAATGTAAACCAAGTCCCATTTATAGACGGTGAGGTCGAAATAGAATAAATATTGTATAGTATATGAAAGCAAAGGTAATTTATTGTTTGTGCTGCGATTCTTGAAGGTTGTCCTAGTTCCAGAAAGATTTGAAGAATTTAGCACAGCACTTTTGGAACGACTGAAGCTACAAAAACGGTTTTTTTCCGACATCTCGACGGCATTCTTCTCCCGCGTCACGTTTTCCGTAACAAAGAATCTCGCAAGGACTCGACGGTAACTCTCCACATAATCCCACGGACTTTCATAATTGCCCCGGAGACATAGTGTCGCAATACCAGGAGGAGATTAGCAAAGGATTAAAGGCGTATCGATTGCCAGTTGTTGTGATTTTATAGAGACGCCCGTATAATCAGCGCCATTTTGGGGTCGCCGATGACTAAGATGTTCCATGGTTTAGGTAGTCTGTTGATGTATCGTAAATTCTTCAATCCCACCGAGTATAAAAATAGTCTGACGTGAAAGAAGGTTGTTTTCGCTTTAGCGGCGCCGCTTGCCATTTTTGCAACGCGATTCTTCAAACGATATTAGCGAGTGCGCGCGAGATGACTACAGTGAAATGACTACAGTGATGTCTCGGTGTATGTGAAAGAGACGAGCACGATGTTTGTGGAAAATTTATTTCCTTTACCGGAAGCTCAATCGCTGAGAACTGTGATACACAAGGCAACATGTACTAAATTAAAGGCAACATTTTTGTTTGTAATTATTTCTTTACGAAACTTTTACCAACATATCCGTGACATTTTTCTGATTAAAATGAGTCCACAATTGACATCGTTCGGAGCATATTTGCTTGTTCTTTTATGAATTTAAACAGTTCATCCTAAAGCGATTCGTTGTTCTTATCAGTACGGTTAATCGAGGCTCCACAGTGTCATGGATTAATCTTTAGCACTCGAGTGGCGACTCTGAGACACCACTAAATATTGCTATATCAGTAATGTAAAACAATTGTTTCGTTATTAAATGATTTCGTATCAAATAAATTACCAAAAGAGTATTGCAAATGGAATAAATTGAAATATTCTAGGTTAGAGAAGAAATGTTTAGTTTTCGTGTTAAAATAGTTCCCAGTGCAAAGGGTTAGAGAAACAAATAGTGTTTGGTATCATTTCAATCAGGAGGGTGTCACGAATATGTTGGGAACCGTTCCATACAGAACAATTAAAAACAGAGGTTTCATCGTTGGATTAATATTGTCGGGCGCAAGAACGAGTGCCATTTTGGTACCGAAATTTTCACGGATGCACATCGAGAGATTTTACTGTGCTTTTTAAGGCCCGTATACCATAAATTAGCCAACGAAAAATCGCCGCGTTATTAGCGAAAGATTAATGCAGATTTTATAGCGAGAACGAAATGTAAGCAATGGATGGGGGGTGGAAAATGTGGGTACAGTTTACACAGCACAAATTGTGAACAAACATCAGCAGTTTACAATACGTGCGGCTCTGAAAACAAAGCAGGACGTGCAGAAGTTCATTTTAAGACTGCTTGAATGTATAGGGTGAGACATTCAAATCGATTGAACAATTATAAAATCGAAATGTGGAAAGTTCTATACAAGCAGTGAAAAATGATCAGCTTTTATCACGAAAAAATATTCAGATTTTTTGGAAATTTGATGGCATTTGGAGAAATACGTGTACGTGTATTATTTAAAATACGATATACACGAAAATGTGACACAATGCATACGGCACAATTTCTCCAACAGCATCAAGATTATTAGTAAAGCTTTTGTCCAGGCCGGATTTATCCACGCAGATAGCAACATGCCCGAGGGATTTTATTTTTTGACAGAGGAAGGTTTTTCGGCAAGCTGCAGCACGCAACCGCGCGGAGTTCGAGTATTATAAAAATACTGGCACAAGCGCGTTGAATCTCCCGAATATACAGGATGTCCCAAAAATGTTGCATTTCCTTGAAGGCGATGATTACCGAGGTGATTTAGAATAACTTTCTCCGTTGCAGTAATGTTCTCCGCGGCTTTGCTAAGGAGTTATGTATTTTACGAAAAACACGGACCAATTAGAGCGCAGCTGCAGCGGACGGATCTCGGCTTGGCCAATGTCGACGCTACGCACGATTGATTCGCATTTTTCATTAATAATTCCCTAACCAAGCCACGGAGAACATATTTCAAAAGGAAATTGTTCTTTTAAATGACCTTAGGAATATTCCGGACCAAAAAGGCGGTTTTAGTTTCCCAGTCGCTGTATTATGCAAAAATATCTTGCACAAAATGGGCGATTTAAAATGAATCCAGCTATGTTGTTGTACTATTTTTTTTTAATGAAGTTATCGCAGATTAAATATTAACTCTTAGCACTCGAATGACGACTCTGAGGCGTTCCTAAAAATTGCTGTACCATTATTCAAAATATTGTTTACATTATTTACACTAAACCTACCGAGCCTTAAAAGTAACCGGTACATGCTCCCTTATAAAAATGACAAGATTGATTTTATTTAGACTTTGTGCGGCTCCTGTTATAATACGTGCTCCACTAAAGATATTTATATAATCGATTCTTATAAAATCATTTTTATTATTTCAATAATTGTAAAATAATAAATCTGGAACTATCTACTTAGATATTTGAAAGAAATAAGCAGAAGCTGTATAAATCAATTCTTTCATTCGTTAAAATTAGTTAACTAGAAAAGCTATATTTATGTCTGTTTACAAAAAAAATGTAAAGAAAGCGAAAACAAATACACCGCTAAAAAGAATAACATTTCCTATTACAATAATCATGTTACCATGTTAACAAATGTTATGAATTTTAATATAAATACTTCTCTTGGAGGTACAAATGTACGAATCGAAAATCCGCTTCGTCGAGGACTGGATAATAGTCTTAAAAATGCTACAGAAAAATTCAGTCAAAATTGATGCAGTAGTTTTCATTTGAAAATTCATTTGGAGGCGAACGCGTTGAAAGTTTCAATTATTTTGCTACCACTATACGATACGACCGTACTTTCAGAGCTGTAAATCCAATAGTTACACGAATTTCCAAATAAAACTTTAGAGTGAGTATTCCAGAGGGATGGTCCGGCGTTAGTCACCGATCACCGGTGACGAAAACGCCGACAAACGCGTCAATAAGCGCGTTAAAATGACCATAAAGATATGGAACACGTGGAACCGGTAGCGAATCAACGCGGCTATAAAATGTGGGTGAAACCAGACATTTCCTGAGTCATGATCGACCAATGCACCCGCAATCGTCTGCTGACGCGTCCTTCGCAGTTACGTTTTTTCCTTGTAGAATTCCATCGACGTAAAGACGGAAATTCGTTAGTCACCGCAGGCACAATTCGCTTTGTGTCTCCGCTGTCTCTTGCGGCATGGCGTGGGATCCACGCAGCTTCCATCTCGAAACCGTTGAACTTCGGGCAAGCCAGCACTGTTGCCCATTATTCGAACAACATTTTATCTTAAATGACAGCAATGAATGAATAATTATTCCACTAATTATGATTCGAGTTATTTTTTATTCATTTGGAGAACTCTTATTCGTTATTCGTCAATTTTTTAATTGCAGTTACATCTAGACGTTACATCTACGGATATTCATGCACGTAAAATATGCAAAAAGCATATGCAAATATGCACAAAAAATATGCAAACACCCACGAAAAATATGATCAGAACTTATACTCACTCATTCTTGAATGTACACTCGATCATCTTTATTCGTTCACCATAGCCTGGCAGCCGGGTATCGTCACGATTTAATTAGTTCATTACACTCGTGAAATGCGCCAGGAACTGTAGGCGTTTTTTGCGGTAACGAGACCGGGATGCAACGAGCAGTGTTGCCAACTTCGATTTTTCAAAGTCCGTATAGAAGATCTAAAAATTCCGTCGATTTTCCAAGGGAAAATCCGTGGATCTACGGATTTTTTTTATAAGTATGTATAAGTTACAAGGCGAAAAGCTGCTAGTCGCGTTGTCAGGTGCATGCAATTATACACATGAACCGTTTAGTTTGAAAGTGGTGCAAGTCCATTTTCTGTTGTTTCGAGGAAATTAAAGGTTAGCATAATAGTCAATTCAAATATAAATTAATTATGTCAAGTCTGGCAATGTTTCTACTAATTTATCAATACGTAAATTGATTATGTACATTTGTTTCAGGCGAATTTAACTAAAATAATATATCTTCATATGTCCTAAATCAACAATCAAGAAGAAACAACTTTCTTTCTTCTTTGGATAATATCTCGTCAACTATTAGGTTAAGGACATATGAAGGTCAACACTTTTATACTGAGAATCTGATACTCTATCGATCTACGGTATAAAAAATAGGTAGATTTTGGTTTGAAATCCGTAAAAGTCCGTAGCCCGTAGGCAAGATCAAAAATCCGTAGAGTTGGCAACGCTGGGCAGCAAGATTACAAATCGATCTGTCAATGTCGGTGCTCGTAAGCTCATAAAAAGCCCGCGAAGAAGCTCGAAACGCGTTTCGAGTGCCAGAAAAGCCCGGTGTTCGTGAAAAGAGGCTGTTCGAGGGACAAGGCAACCCCTTGTACACCGGCTCGGGAAACTTCCATATTTTTAAGTGACGTTCGTGAAAGCCGCGGCTAATAAATATGCCGCTTGACGTTCACGAATCTCCTGAAATAGGTCAGGAAGAATGTTCACTTGAAAAACAAACGGACCGTTTGTATTCTAATGCCCGGGACGGACCTGACTTTCCCTGCGGGGGATACAGAACAGGGTGAGCCACTTTAATCTGTAAATGGGCACCTCTCGGATGGTACGTTTGTTGAAAACGATTGAACAAGAGATAGGCAAAACACACACACACACAAAGGGATAGCACCAGAATAAATGGATAACGTATCCAGTATTTGACTCAGGTAATCAACTCTGAGAGTGCAGGGTGAGTTGCAAACTGCAATTGCACTTGTTTGTTAACCTCTCAGTCTTGAAATTGTTATACACACAGAAGGTTCTGATTAAACAAATATTTCGAATAACTCTTACGAAGAATAAATGGATAACGTTTCCAGTATGCGAGTCAGGTAATCAACTCTGAGAGTGCAGGGTGAGTTGCAAACTGCAATTGCACTTGTTTGTTAACCTCTCAGTCTTGAAATTGTTATACATACAGAAGGTTCTGATTAAACGAATATTTCGAATAACTCTTACAAAGAATAAATGGATAACATTTCCAGTATGCGAGTCAGGTAATCAACTCTGAGAGTGCAGGGTGAGTTGCAAACTGCAATTGCACACTTGTTTGTTAACCTCTCAGTCTTGAAATTGTTATACATACAGAAGGTTCTGATTAAACAAATATTTCGAATAACTCTTACGAAGAACCGCTAATCTCTATTTCGATTACAGTTATTATTTCAAACAATTATTTTTTCGGTTCTCACATCGATTCTATTGGGTTGTGTAATAAATTCCAGCGTTTTTTGTATTTTATTTTCATCCCGCAATTTTGTATACAGGATGAGTCTCGTAACGTGACGATCTCAAATAACTCGTAAGTTATTTGTTGTACAACGTTATGTACATCCTTCTCCGAGACAAGAAGCATAGTATAGTGAAAACCACAGAATTAATTTATGACATAAAGCAATCGCCCACTCGTATTAAATTCGTTCATGCAACTGCGAAAAAGTCTCGAGTAATTTGATTCTCGGAAGCAGCATTAATTGGATTTCATGCCAAGAAGCACATATCTTCGAGTTTCTTCCAGGAATTCTTAAAGGAGGATGTGGTCTAAGGTATAACGTTGTTTCCTTTTTAATAACGGATTTGATGCCGCGTGATTCATCGATTTCCTGTTTCGACACTGGAAGGCTGAGAACGATGAAATATTTCCCGCAACTGTGCCTCTGATTTCCCTGTTTATCCGCTGATTTATACGAAGGTGTTCGCGGAATGTATTTGTCACTTTGGTCAACGAATTGGCTCGCTGCAATCGCTCAGTACCGGGAACTTCGTTTAGAAAGTTACGCAGATTTCATTGAAGCCTCGAGTGAAACGCATCGCGTCAATCTCGCCCCTCGTTCTTCGTAATTTCGTTATTGTTCTTCGTCGAGCGAACAAATTGGCAACGTTTCAATTCGAACGGCAATTTTCGTCGAACAAGTTGCATACTTTTGGTAATACAACTACGGTGTTCGGAGATAAATGAAAGGTTTTTTATTTGTTCTTATAAATGTGATGTTTCACGGATGAAAAATTATTTATCGCGGTACAGTTTTCGTTTTATTCTAAACCTGTCTGCAAATCGTAATCAGTAGACTATTAGGTTAACCGAGGAATATGGTAAATACCTCCGGGATCAATTCTTTTATATCAAAAATTTATGGAACGAATAAAATCTCAAGCTGATGGGTAAGATAAATTAAATTAACAATTACATCAAAAGAGGACAATGTAAAAATATCGCAACAGACGCAAGGATAATAAAGCATGTACTATGTAGAATTTAATTTTCATTGTATTATACAGGGTGTCCCAAAATTCCTTCAACAGCCGCAATGGGAGGTTCCTGAGATCATTTGAAGCAACATTTTCCTTCGCAAAAATGTTATCCGCGGCTTTGTTTAGGAGTTATTAACGAAAAACACGGACCAATCAGAGCGCGACCTAGACGCGAGTTGAAAAAGTCGGCCCGGCGCGCCAACTGTCTATAATAACTCCTAAACGAAGCCGCGGATAACATTTTTGCAAAGGAAAATGTTGCTTCAAATGATCTCGGGAACCTCCCATTTCCGGCTGTTGAAGGAATTTTGGGACACCCTGTATAGAAATGTGCTTTACATCAAACATGAATCACGTTAATAATTAATATCCAATGGAACTATGCATAATATGATATATCAGTAAACAATACCTATTATTTATTATTATGCGGCCGCATTGTTCCTGCGAATTGTTCTTCCTGCTATTGAACTTCGCATTTCCCTCTTTCGTGAAAACAGGTCTCGTAAAAATGTTGTCAATGCATAAAAATCCGCAAAATATTTTTCATTAGACTGTAAATTGTATGTATTTGAGGCTTCCAATGTTTACAACAAAAATCCGTGGTCTACTTATCCTAGAAGAGAATCATTTAGGTTAGGGTACAGAAGAACCTTGATTATCCGAGCCTTTGATATCCGAATGATTTATAATATTACCCTATTAAGAATTATTTCTGTGGCAGTTCTGATATCAATTCAAAAAGTCATCGGAGAATGGCGCAGGTAGTATTTAACAATTAATTGACTGGATATGCATGACGTATCCATAATTTCCTAGTACGCATCAGGAGCACGTCAGTTGTGTCGTAAAGACAATGACGAGACACTTGATAGCGAACAGTCGTCGGTCTGACTTGATCAAGAGCAACGATTACTCACTGGGTTCCGAGTTAACAGCAAGTTAAAAGGTCCAGGTCTTATTGACGACAGTAATCGCCTCAGTAGGAATGCATTTGACCCAGGAAGACGCGACACGTAATTCTGTTGTCTGATGGCATGCGAGAGAACGGAGAGAACGGCCTTCTCTCTCGTTCCCAAGCTTCGCGACTGCCTTAAGGATGGAGACGTATTAGGTTGTTGCAAATGAACAGCCGTATATCAATCTGAAATTTGCATTTCTATTCGACAAGCTGAATATGCGATTGAAATTGTCTCCGACGATTTCAACATTCCTCTCCAATCGCGAAAGAAAGTATGAACAAAGCAATACTTTGAAGTCTACAACAATTTGCTAATGGAATTTGCGAGGTTCGAAGCAACGAGAGCGACTGGTTTTTGAGGTACCACCGCAGAGCCGAGAGAGAGAGAGAGAGAGAGAGAGAGAGAGAGAGAGAGAGAAAAGCATTAAAGCTTTAAGCACTGTTATAAAGTACGGAAGAGTGCTTGCGGAGTATCCAGTTTTATGAACTTCAAACTGCTAGAGAATGTGAGAAAAACTCGGCGGCGCACCTTGCGTGTGCATCAGAGAAATAAATTGATCTTTGGAGAGTTCGAACCCAAACAAGCTTCCCTGATCCCCGTTCGTGAACGTGAAGTCCGGTGACCCGGTGCACGCCGCCGCTGGAATAAGTTTCGGCTAAATATAGGTCGTTTTAAATTTAGATTCCTCCGTCGGGGTTGACGACTAGCACGGTCTACGAGATCTGGACGTATGGAGAGGAAGAACCCGTCGGCCCGGCTTCCTTCGGAAGCTTCAATGAGCTTGTCCCTACCCCCTTGGATCCTTCACACTTACAGAATCCTTTTCTGTTTACGTTCTGCAGCTTCGAAGTGTACTCGCCAGTTCATCAATCCCTTGCGCTAGAACCAGCCAGGCTCGCGATGAAGATTCGAACAGAATCGACTAAGTATGCATTAATCCTCTTCGCGCTTGGATCTACTGGGCGGGACTATAACTTTGTTCCTTTTGAAGATAGAAAGAGCGAAAAGAGAGAAGTGTGGGCTTTTGCAGGAGTAGGGTAACTGCACCAGTGAATAAACGGGCACCAGTAAATGAACGCTATTGTATATGTCAACAAATTTGAAGCCTAAGACTAAAAATGTAGTGTTCATTAACTGGTATTTTTTATATTTTTTATTTAACGTTTAATAAAGAAAAATAATAATAATTTTATTTTATTTGTGTTCATTTATTTTTGACAAATGAAGTATAGGGAGCCATTTGGCATATATGAGATTCCTTTAATTCACATTTTTTTAAAAATTAAATATCTTCCTGAACAATTTCTTAAATGTTCATTCACTGATGCAGTTACCCTACATCACTTCAAGTTCTAGTCAAGATCCACTAACGTTGGAATGTCACGCCTATCGGCAAAATAGTCCAGTCCAGTTGCTAGAGCCACCCGGTATATTCAAAACACTTCCTGACATTTGTATTCCGAAGTCGGACATTTCATATGCAATATGAAATTTTATTATTTTCTATTTCTTTTTATAAGTTATACAAAACGTCTGTAAACCCATGTATAAAAGGACCTCAGTCCGTACATAATAATAAATAATAATAAATATGCAACGACCTAACGTCTACGAAGATGAACGGGCGTATTCAATTCCATTATTCGCTAATAAATTAAGCGTTCGGGTCGCGCTGGTTTTGTCCCACTTTTCCGAAAAATTGATGTGGCGCGGCTAGTCAAGTTGGAGCGCGATATAATTGAAACATAAGTTCCGCTGCGCGACGGCGCGGCTCGGCGTTTTGAACGTACACCGGATGCATGCAAATTGCAACGAGGATCCGGACGAAGCCGGCGAAGATCGTTCGGCAAGAAGCGAATTTCCGGGGCGCATCCACTGGAGACGCTTCGCGAAACTGGGGATTCATCGAGAAAATGGTCCGCAACTTTATCGGAACTGTTCGTCTCCCGAAGTTGGTGTGTCCCAGATTCGGTCTCCCCCGATTCCACCGTAAACATCATGAATCTCCAGACGAGTCTGTGCACTAGGCGGCTCTTGAGTTACGACTCGGCAAACAATCGTAGAGATGCCGACGATCCTCTAAAACAATCACGAACGAGCGGAGACCTCTCCCCCCCTCTCTCTCTCTCTTTCTCTTCGACGGGGGATGAGAGTCGTGTACGAGCTGGTACGCGTTTACGTGACGAGTATACCATCCTCCAACACGTGTCGTATCTCAACGGGCTGGTGGAATCGATGTAAACTTTACGCCGGCACCCACCATGCGAAGATTAATCGTAAAAGACACGCTCCTTTCCCAGCCGGGGGCCAAAACGTTACCGACCGAACAAAGTGACATTTATGACCGAAATAAGTGCCGCGACGTTCCAACTCGGCCAACTTGCGCACTGCCGACAGGAACCTGCTCGCTATCTTATCATTCCAAGCTGTAAAATAGTGTCCGACCCAGGGACCTTCTATACGGTAGCAGACCTAGGGTATTGGCTTGGCCGCAGAGCTCGTAGCGATTTTAAACCTGGAAATTCAACTGGTTCGAGACAATTGGATGAAGATGAAGCGTCGATCCCTACCCAGAGCGGTAGTAAAATTGTTAACTGAACAGTAATAAAACCATATCTTAATTTGAAACGTGCATGAGGGCATTGATCGGCGAAGTTTCCGATTACGTCCATGCTCAGAATTCGATGAAATTTTGGACATAGGTTCTTTTTTTACTAAAATGATGATTGTCAGAAGGATTTTTGGCGACTCAAAAAAAAAATGTTTACCATTTTAATGTCACTCTCTACCTCACCGACACTACTCCAGGATTTTCGTTCGCGTGGACGGCCCCCCACCACATAACCCAAACTCATGCTGATCGCATAATCTTCTTATTGCAGATATTCAATTAATTGGTTTAACAATTGGAATTTTGGAAACTCTCCAGAATTTAGATATTTGATATCTTCAACTAATTGCAACAATGGATCATTACCAGCTTTGTTGACCTAATAGCGCACCATATCTCATCACAGATGACAATCGCACCTACGACTTTGTCAGTAAGGTAGAGAGTGACATTAAAATATTTAAAAAATGTTTTCGGTAAGGTAGGGACTGACATTGAAATGGTAAATAATTTTTTTTCGAGTCGCCAAAAATTCTTCCGACAATCATCATTTTAGTCAAAAAGGAACCCATTTCCAAAATTTCATGCAATTCTGTGCATGGACGTAATCGGAAATACAGCCCATTGATCAACGCGAAGGGGCGATGAAGATTATTCATTGACGGATCAGTGATATTCCGATTAAGATAATCCTGATTCCAGTAATAGCGACAAGTCTGTAGATCACGTATTTATAAGATCAAGTCGATCGAGTTAGTAGTTTCTGCGAAGAAGTTGGGGCAATGTTGGAAAACGACACTTCCTGAAAGACGCGTTTAAACTTCCATAAACGATTTTAGACATACATGTAGTCAGATGTCTACAGTACTTACTGTAATCTGCTATCCCCGAGCCATAAAGCGGACTTTCCTCTTCATAAAACAGGCCGTAAGTGCCTTCCTTCTTTTCTTCCCTGCAAGAAATTCTTGTGGCTTTCACGGTGTCAGACTGGCATGCGCTCGTAGCTTCCACGAAAAGCAATTGCTTTTTTATTATTCGCAATAGTTGTTCCTGTATCACCCTTACTATTTTTATATCTTCCCGGTCCATGACATTTTTGAAATATCTGTGGTCGTCAGGAAAAACGCCGCATGTCACAATTTCAAAAAAAATTGAGTTTACGCATTAATTGAAATTCAAAGTACAGGATTTACTAATTCCAATTATCGATCGTAAATGTTCACTATCAAATTTGAAGATGCTTTCGGCGCTACCGTTTCGATCAATTAATAATATAGCAATTTTTGCAAAAAATTTACTTTCCCGACGTTTCGGTTCTGTTTTGAACCTTTATCAAAGGTGGAAATTTGCTTCGAAACAAAAATATATATGCAAATGTAAGTTTCGTGAAAAAAGATGGCGGTTTTGACTCGATGAAGTCTGCGAGGCATTTTTCGACTTCTTCAACTGTTTGGAAGTGTGTATCCACCGAATGACGTTGTAGCGATCCTGTGTGAGCAAGTGATAATCTGAAAACTTCCCAGCCGAACGAATCCAGAGCGTTTGGCAAGGATTCTCTTCGATTATTTGCTCCAAATCCTCATCAGGAAATTTCTTCGGCGCTCCTGCTCTCTCGTCATCTTCGAGGTCGAAATTTCCACTCCGGAATCTTTGCAATCACTTCTTGATGGTTCTGATGGATACAGCATCTTCTCCCAATGCTTCGCATATCATCTCCTTAGCCTCGGAACTGTTTTTTTTTCAGTTGATATGCGAAAAGCATACAATGCCTAAGAGAAAATGCCTAGGAGAAAAATTAAGGACAGATTCCGAATCAGCGGAAAAAACTCTGTAAGAACCACCCAACAGTAATTAGGAAACATACAAAAAGTTGAAATTTGTTGGACAGTGGCTATTAGTCGGGTAATTTACTCTACTAGGTTGGTATTATGAAATCCCCAACCGGAAAAAAATGTTTCGATTCGAAAACTTAGTACAGCCGTTTTTATTCTCAGGCCGACAACTTATTTTTGTACACCTAACATTTGAGAATATTTGCTACAGCTTCGTGCAAATACCGTATATCTAGCGAAGTAAACATATCTATTTAAATGATTTGTACATAATAAATAATCAAAATTGGTTTCCATATCTTTATGTATGAACCTAATAAAATTGAACCAAATTAATACGGCAACTGGCAATGAATATTTTACCAACAGAGGCTTGCTATTATAATTAATGGAAAAGATCCCTCAAGTTTGTTGTTGAACTTCCGAGTTCTTAAGATTCTCTGTAATCAGTTCAATGAGCTTTCCACGGGTAAAAGTTTGAAATTTGATTAACGCTTTAAAGAACTTCGTAACGAATAAAGTAACAATCTCCACTCATTTATAAAACTGTTGTAAACGTTGACCGTACTTTAATTTTATTTCTTTGTTTTGTATATGTATGCATAATAATTTTCATTAGTTAAAATTCAATGATTCATGCATATTTAATAAGTTTTAATTGACAGACATGTATAATATTTATAACTCTCGTTGTTGACATATGTTTATGGTGCTCTGCATCAGCGTAGCAGATGATCAATAAATGTCCATTCGAATAATTCTTAAAAATGATTGAAGCACTCTAAATATTAAAAAAAAAATACTTAGCGATTATCTAATATTTTATCACGAAATTTTTATTGACTGTAGATAACAGTGGATACTTTTCATCATTTTCAATAACAAAATATGTTAGTTTCCTTTCTGTGACCGCAGGCGGTGAATTTGAGAATCGTTGCACGAAGCTAATGTATTAAACAAAAACAACGTATATTTCTCTAATTACCATGTAGTAACTTTTATGGAAAATGGCAGATCATTCGAACGGTTTGTATTTCACTCGATTAGTTTGATTAAGTATTAAGTGAAACATTAAATCCGACTTCAGGAGGAAAGGCTCTCACGAGTGATTTGAGTAAAACCTTAATGTGTTTACTCGGGGAGGGTTGGGAGTGGTTGAAAAGGGCCTGACTCATTCTAGGAATTACTTTATGTGGCAGACGGATTGATTTTCGATTGTCTGGACGCCACGACTGATTGCGTGCACGCAACTTTGCATGTCACTCCTTGGATTTATTCTTACTTGGTTTGTCTCTTGCTTACTATGCCAGTCGTGCTCACAATTATAATTACATACATACATACAGTCTAATGATGTATGTAGATCGTTGTTATAGTTTGTTATTAACATAGACCTTTGAAACAATAGACTACTACAAATGATATCACAACAGAATCTTAATTGTTGAAACTAATTACAAGAATAATATTCAATTATTATTCCTTCTAAGTCCCCTCTAATTGTAAAGGGACATCGTAAATTTAATCAACATCTCGGAGAGAGAGAAGAGAGAGAGATTTTGATTATTATTGTTACCGTTATTTATATTTTGACAGTCGTGGGTTTCTTCGGCCATTGGAACGAACATTATGCTAGGCTCCTAAGCGTGTTTATGCGTGTCGGACGACAGGGTGTGGCCATAGCCAGCGGCGCACCCCTGTACACTTTTTCTCGCAGCTCGATCTGCTATTTCAACCTTTTTTATCTTTCTTAGTATCTTCCGCCTTGGAAGCTCGTTTCCTACGACCTTCGTCAATTTCAATATGAATAGGGATTACGCTAACAGTATGAAAAGAATTTGTTAAGATCATTAAACGCTATGCAGAGCTGGGCAAAATAGTATTTTGAATAGTAAATAGTAAATAATCCTATTTATTTTAAGGTATGTGTACAACTTTGAAAATAAAATATTTTATTTGATGCAGTAATTTTTGAAAATGAAATAATTTATTTGTTCAGTAATTTTATTGAGAATAGTATTTTATTTTAAGAATACTGAAAGTATTTATATTTTGTCTTTATTTTAAATTTTAAAATCATGGTTCGAATTCAGTACATTTATGAGTGCAAATCGTTTTTTAACGATAAGATAGTTTATGCGGTTTCTCAGAGTGTTATAACAGTGTAAAAAATAAAATACTATATCGAGCAGATGACCATCTCCAATGGGATACCGTATGGCGATAGTTACGTGATATTTCCATATTGCCACGTCATGCGCCAGTCGGGTGCTTCCGTTTTAGCCTTTTTTCGGAAATGGTTACGTATGATCCCGCAGCTACTGCCACAGTTATTGCGTTATATATTTTCGAATGTTCGCTCGGGTCTTTTTAAGCGATCAGGATTTTTAAGACGGTTTTGAGTGATCTTGATTAAACGAACTCAGAGAAGCAACTAACGAATTCAACAATGTAGAATATATTGACGTTCAATTGAACTTCGGAGAAGTTATCTTTCCATTTAAAAAATCAAAAATGCTTCGGGAAGTATAACGTTGCGAGTAAAAATCTTTTCCATTACAATAATTTCGCCTTTTGATGAAACGTTCTCTGCCTTAAATATTTTCTCGTATCATTAAAAACATTTTAAAATTCTCGTTACAGGCACAGATAAGAAAGTTAGAAATCATGACCAAATAAACTAATTCTCTTCACATCTAAAACAAACTGGAGTCGTTTGGTCCAATTTTAAGGAGGTACAATGGGAGACAAAAGTACAAGAAATTCGAAATCCATCAATATATGGGCAATGAAAGCCATTCATGAGTATATTTTGCATTAAACTTTTGCGAATACTGTACCCTCTGTAGCTACATTCAGTGGTCTACACTTGTCGCGCTTCCAGTGAGAGACAACACGATAAATTTGACGTTTTGTAACAGTTTATAATTTTTTTGCTCCGTAACTGTTTAGTGAATCCTAATAAATTTTGAACATAATTAATTACATAATTTTTACTACATATAAAAAAAAACTGGAGTTTCTAGTTGCGTTTTTTCAAGGTTTAAATAGGGTTTGAAGTGGAATTTTGTGAATTCTCCATAAGAAGACGTGTTAAAATGCGAAAACTTTAAGTTGCTATAATTCTTAAACGGTGCAGTGAATCGAACCCAAACTTTGGTAATTGCATTAATTTAGTAAGAACTATATCTTGTCAAATTTTCAAAAATTTTGTTGCGTTTTTATATTACCTCCAGAACATCCTTAAAAGCAGTTTCAATTTTGTCTCTGACTGTAGGACTGTAAAATTTCGATCATTTGGAACCGAGTTGAAAATTGGACTTTCTACTCGGTTTTGACGATTAAGGGTCGCGCGATAGTTCTTCATAAAGCGTCTCTTACATTTCACAAAACTGTCGACAACTATCCGCCGCGGGTCCAACAACTCGTATAAATTTCGACCGCATCTCTCGCCGCGTTGAGCGCGAAATTTAAACAAATGAGCGAGATTTGCGCTCGGAAATGAATGTTCGAGAATGGTCCCGTATCGCGGCTGCCTGGCATAAACATTTTTCATCGCGCCGCGCGCGGAATCGTAAATTCATCCGAATGAATTTTGCTGGTCGTTCTCGCGTTCTTTTCGACATTACCAACTGAAATTTGAAACGCTGATCATTTTTTTCTTCACCTTTGGCTCTTCTTCCCCACGGTGCTCTCGGGCTTGGTGTGCAGCGGCACGCGATAAATTAACGGCTCGCGTTCTAACGAGCGGCATGGATACTAATCGATACTTATCTTCCGTCGTGCCTGCGGAAATTTCTCATTTCATTCCGGAAACGCGGCTGCCGGACATTACCGCGCCCGGTACAGTCGGCCGAAATGAATGGACGACAATAAATCTTGCATCGCGGTTTCGTTCCGATGCAACGGCGCGGCGCGACGGCCGTGTAGGCTGCAGGTGAACTCGCCGGGCTTGCCCTCTCTCGGTCAGTCAATTCCGAATCCCCGTGGACACCAACAACTGCTACTCCAAACAAACACGAACGTTATCAGCTGATATATTATTTGACTGGTCGAATCATTATTTTTCCTTTTTACCTGTTTACCCCCGGCAAGCATAACCGAGCGATTCTTTTTTTCTGTTCGTACGCAATCGAACGGATATCATCCAGGGACCCTAACTGTTACCACCAAAAAGAAAAAAAGTCATGGAATAACAAGTATTATATCGACGAAAATCGTATTGGTTACATACAAGGTTACGCATAAGGTTACATGTAAATTTCAAAGAAGAAATCATCGAAAAATCGGAGACTAATTTAATCAATAATGTTAAATCAATGGAGAACCAAGATTTGCTATAAAAAAGGGTTTCCCATTGAAGATTTTGAAATAATTCTCTCTCCCATCCCCAGGAGGTGGGGGTGGGGGTCAATTATGGTGTTATTGAATAGCATTTTTAAAAATATCAAATACGTATGCTTTTATTTTTCTGACCTGATGTGTATTTCTTGAGATATCCCCAATTTTCAACGATTTTTTACCCATTTTGATTTTTGTCGATTACAGCGCCATCTGTGAACCAAAATGCAAAATCTCGTAGGTCAGATTGGGCTACTTTTTTCTGGAGAATCCAAATCTGCAATAAAAAATGGGGTTTCCCATTTAAGTTTTTTATCTTTCCCCTGGGGGTGGGGGGTCGAGTTCGGTATCATTGAATGTCCCCCTTCGAGACTCACAATTTTCATTGCCCACTTTTTTTGATCCGATGCATAGTTCTCGAGATATTTCAATGTCTTCAGATAAATCGTCCATCTTGTATGTTTATACATCATTTTGACATTATGCACATAACATATGCCTGTTATTGTTTCTTTCAAATTTATCTAGTGTAAAAGTATGGAAAATTCTAAAATAGTATTGCAAAACTTCGATAAGTGCATTTAAAACAATTCCGAACATAAAATATAGATTATTACTACGCCATACGAATGTTTTTATTTTTGTCCCAAATTCCTATCAAAGTGTCGCACTGTCGCGACAGTCCCTTGGGTGGGCCCATACGAAATTTGTATGCGTTTGCCGGTGAATGCAGTGTGTTCTTAACACAAGAGTATCCTCTTTCGCGGTCGAAACCAGATCGCAAATCGTTCTATTATTCCATTGAATCTATTGTCATCGAATTGTCAGCGGAACCCCCTGACGCTGTTGGAACTTACGCCCAAACCACAAGTCCGTTCCTCTGACCGTATCAGCTTGCCAAACGATGAGACACGTTTCGAGATGCGAAACGTGACTGAAGCAGACATCTAATTAGCAATCCGGAGACCATTCAGCCAGCCCAGTCGACACGTATTTAACCGGACAGTTGACGCTCGATAAAACAGCACGAACGATTGCTTTCGAAATGAACGACGCGGGCGTCCCTATTACACGCCAATACTGCAGGGTCTCTCACAATTAGATCGCGGATATTTCAGCAGCTTTCCATTTTCAACGACCGTTTGCCAAAGGCCGGATTAGGGGTCACATTGATTTCGCGGATTATTGAATTTATTTTGGCCGAAACGAAGTAAATACGCCAGCGTTCTGTATACAGTATACAGGCTGTCCCAAAATTCCAACATTTTCCTTTGCAAAAATGTCGCTTCAACAGCCGGAATGGGAGGTCCCTGAGATCATTTGAAGCAACATTTTCCTTTGCAAAAATGTTATCCGCGGCTTCGTTTAGGAGTTATTAACGAAAAACACGGACCAATCAGAGCGCGACTTAGACGCGAGTTGGCACAGTCGGCCAATAGACAGTTGGCGCGTCGGGCCGGCTGTGCCAACTCGCGTCTAGATCGCGCTTTGATTGGTCTGTAGTTTTCGTTAATAACTCCTAATCAAAGCCGCGGATAACATTTTTGCAAAGGAAAATGTTGCTTCAAATGATGTCAAGAACCTCCCATTCCCGGCTGTTGAAGGAATTTTGGGACACCCTGTATAGTGGCGGCTGGCGGCCATAAGTTTAAGCACGCACTAAAAACGACGATGACTATTTTATTATTGTACTATACAATTGGAATTTTTTGGGGAGCTATTAGTTTACTACAGGATGTGAAAAGAAATTTTTTCAAAAATTGCAATTGATCCGATTTGTTGAAACAATACTAAAAGTTGCATTTACAACTTTTTCATGTGGGCCTATATTGAAAATTTAAAGAATAGGTTTTGTCGAGATCCGTCTCATTTATATGCACTGTGAAATTTTTTGGGAAGCTAGTGCTATTAGTTTACTACAGGATGTGAAAAGAAATTTTTTCAAAAATTGCAATTGATCCGATTTGTTGAAACAATACTAAAAGTTGCATTTACAACTTTTTCATGTGGGCCTATATTGAAATTTTAAAGAATAGGTTTTGTCGATCCGTGTCATTTATATGCACTGTGAAAGTTTCCTCGAAATCGGCATTGAAGAGACAGGCATCGAAAGATGTTATATGGATATTCAGGATAGTCCATCTCCTCAAAGAATCACACTCTCTGGACTAGCCCCCACACAAGGGAAACTCTAGGAGACAGTTGAACAACGGGGAGTTATTTGTCGAATTGGTCTGTCGAATCTGCATTACGGTCATGGCTGACGATATCCGGCGTAGATTTTACCGAGCCATTTCCGGTTACGCAAGAAGTTCCGTCGAATGGCCAGCGGAAAACGGGACGTGTATAGAATAACGTCTCGACGCCGCGCCGCGCCGTGTCGGTCGGCGAAGAATAACACGAACTCTCGAAGAAAAAGGGGATTCGATTCGAATGTTTCCACGCAGACTGTTTCTTTTCTCCTCGAGCGGCTTGTAAACTCGTTCCCGAATGGATTTCGAACGCAATCGGAATAAACCGTGTCGCCGGACCCCCGATCGGGAATTGCTCCTTCATTTTACTAATTTATCTGCGCCAGGGACGGAGCTCTTCCGGGCGCGCGTTCGCACGGCTGACATCAATTAGGCGTTCGGACACTTTCCAGCTTTCCTTTCGAGTTAAATTCACTTGACGAGGGTTGGGCACGCAATGTACAACGCAATTCACCCGACATTGGACCTTAAATTACTCGTAAACGTCTGGTTGGGACAACAAATTGTTGAGGGGCGAGTCGCGGCTCTTTACGGTGACATAGAAAATAGTATTATCTCCGTTATACCGAACGAAACGCGAAGTTACTTGCAAAATAGTGTGCACGTTCGTGTGAGACGTACATCAACAACAGGCATTGCATTCATACAGTAGTGCATAGGGAATAAAATTGAATGAATGATAAGAAAATACTCCCTCTGTCCCATAATAATAGTAGCAAAAGAAAATAAATATAGAACGCAACATTTATTATCAAAAAACTGGATTACATTAAACAATACTATTAAAAATATTACTCCTAATTTTTATTTTTAGTGTTCAGATAGTTTCTGGATTTTTCAATAATGTCGTTACTGCATTTTAAACTTGTAGATAGGATCCCTTGGCTGCGAAGCTTTGCTTTATAACATAATTAACTCTCGAGTCTTAATTAATGAGAGATTTGTTCATCCTTCCTTCCACGTAATTTTTGTTACGCGAACCAGCGAAACGCCTGAAATCCCCCTTAATCTCGCGTGCACCGCGTCATATATCATTTCGAACAAAAAATCCCCGACATCGGTGTCAAAAAATGATCGATTCCCGGTGAAATGACTTGAACAAGAAAAATCTGGGTGCTGGAAAAAATTTCGGTATTAATCTGATGACCGCGGGATAACGCGCGCGATTTCCCCAGCGGACAGAGTCGCGTATCTGGTTAAACGCAAAGGTAATTAGACTGGCCGAAACTCGGCTTAATTGAAGAGCAGGCGACAGCTAACTGGAAGACATTGCTAGCAGCGCCGTCCATTGTGCTCGGTCCAAAGCTCTCGGAAAGCTCTCGCGAGAACGTGGTTGGTGCCCTTTCACCCCTGCCCTGCCCATTTGCTTCAACCTACTAACCGGCCTTCTCTTCCTGTTAACGGCCGTTAGTTGTAACCCTGTGACAAACTTGGCCAGACCTGGTTGGATATATGTGCCAGGGTTAAATGGTAACTAATTGCCGAAATAGGAGCCGTACGGCGTACGCTTAGTCTGCCCGAGATTAGGTGTGTGCGTTGGGGATACCCTAATCTCGACGGTATTCGCCATATTTCATTTCGTTTACACCCATTGCCATTTCCTTCACAATTATTCGAATCATTTCGATAATTGGATCATTTGTTTGTCCTTAATTTCTTACCGTAAAACTTCTCAACTAAAACTAAACTTCATTATTTTCAACATTCCAGATAAACTAACATATATGTTATAGCTAGACTGCGATTGCAAGCAATTGCAAGCTAAATAAAAATTGAGTTTCCTCATTAATGATTTTTATATCCAAAAGATAGTATATTGGCATTGTTAAACTCTTTTAATCTTTTTCCTGCTTTGAATTACACCCACTCATTTTCCTCATAAATGCATAAAATCCGCAGTCTAGTTATAGCAACCTACGCATTTTACATTGATTTTGAAAGGGGCGACTGCCGAGGTGATTTTAAGTAACTTTTCCCTTCGAGAAATTGTGCTCCGCTGCTTCGAAAAACTCAGACCAATCAGAGCGTGGCTACAGCGTCTCGCGCTGAGCCAGGCGCTGGCATTGGCCGAGCCGAAATCCGTCCGTTAGTAGCCGCACTCCGATTGGTCCGTGTTTTTCGTCGATAACTTTTGAACAAAGCCGCGGGGAACATTTTTGTACAGGGGAAAATTACTTCGAATGACCTCCGGAATCAACTCCGTTAAGTATAACAATTTTGGGCCATCCTGTATACAGGCGCGATCAGTGGTTTCTTGGAAGTATTGCAAAAGAAGAATGCAGAGTATGCGCTTCAATTTATAAATATTCACAGCACCGTAATTGTCGCGAGATAACAGGGGAACGAAATGTAAACGATCGAGCGAGCAAGAAGAGGCTGAAGCTTAACGTCTATTGTTAAAGCGGGAAGAATAGAGAGTTAGAGAAAAGGTAGATAGCAAGCGAAGATAATTCTGAAAATGTTCCGAGGAGCAGCAGAACTATCGAAAGGGAAGCTTGGTTTTCCTTTTCGTGTCTTATCTTGCGACTGAAAGAAGCAATAGAAGAGACGGCAAGGACACAAGCGGACCGGAAACCGTGTCAACGAGGTCAAGTGTCCAGTCGATCGGAGTGACCCTCGTTAAAAGACTTTAATTCGAGAAACTACGGCCTGCCGATACAGTGGCGGAGAATGTGTACTATCCCGGCCGACTGGAGTGTCGATTTCGTACTGTACTTCTTAACAGGGAAGCCCTGGGCGACTCGATATGTTCTCTGGTTTTCAATTATCGTAACTCTTATTGCAGTTGATTGCTCTAACCTGTTTATTTATGCGTCATTTACTACTTATTTCTTATACAGAGTGTCCCAAAATTCCTTCAACAGCCGGAAATGGGAGGTTCCTAAGATCATTTGAAGCAACATTTTCCTTTGCAAAAATGTTACCTGCGGCTTTGTTTAGGAGTTATTAGCGAAAAACACGGACCAATCAGAGCGCGACCTAGACGCGAGTTGGCACAGTCGGCCAATAGACAGTTGGCGCGCCGGGCCGACTTTTGCAACTCGCGTCTAGGTCGCGCTCTGATTGGTCCGTATTTTTCGTTAATAACTCCTAAACAAAGCCGCGGATAACATTTTTGCAAAGGAAAATGTTGCTTCAAATGATCTTAGGAACCTCCCATTTCCGGCTGTTGAAGGAATTTTGGGACACCCTGTATTAGTACTCTGTGCCAATCTGTAACTGCATTCAGATATATGGCAGAAAGTTCATTCTAAATAAAATATACGAAGAAAAAACGTTTTAAAAACCACGCTTGTATTAAAATGCACTGGAAAGGAGAAAATAATTTTTTTCCTGGTTTTCCATAAAATACCGAATTCCAGTTATTTGATTGATAATATTTTTCCCCGAAAAAATAACCGGTTCCAGATTTGTTATTTTACGATTATCGATATGATAAAAATAATTTCATAAGAAATGATTGTATGTATATCTTTAGTGGAGCACATATTAAAATAGGAGCCGCACAAAGTCTAAATAAAATCAATCTTGTCATCTTTATAAGGGAACATGTACCAGTTACTTTTTTTTAAGGCTCGGTTTAGTGTTAATATTTATAATATACGATTGTTGAGATTGTAGAGACGCATCCATGAAGAATTATTCGACAAACTTATTTCTCATTATTTTTATAAAGTACAATAAAATAGTCACTTTCAGTGCTCCGTAAATCCAGTGAGAAGTTCCGACAGAACTTTCGTAAAACCCAAAGGTAAAAGTTTATTTCGATCCGTGGTTTTAATTGCTTCCGAAACGTATGTGTTTGAGCCAAAGGTTCATTGACTCTCGTCGAAACGGGCAAACACGGAGGAGGTTACTAGGATTGTCCCAAAAATACCTGTGCAGCGCGAATGACATTCCTGGATGTATTATCCTCTTTAAATGGTAGTGCAACCGATGACGTGGTCGTCGTGTTCAACCGGTTTCGGGAGCAAAGAAAAGAGCCCGGGGAACAATGCCAGAGAAATCGTTCTTTCTGTTGATGCCCATACTCGGATTAACTTCAGTTTGCTCAAGTTCCATAGAAATAGCGTTAGCGCGTTCCACCTTGTAAAACGGGCGAGCCAGTTTCTGAAACTTTTATAAAATCTCGCTCTTCCAGAAGCGAATTTAAACTGACTCCCTCCGGACTCGTGGCACGACTCCGAATCTTTTTGCGAAATGAAAGCTTCTGAATGAACTATGTGTCGGGAAGACAATACTTACACAGTTATCGACAAAACTTGTGTTTCTGCCAACACATTTGCTTGTTCAATCGAGGATTCGATAGAACCAACATGATTTTTTATACAAATCGATAAAGATTTAATCTAGCACTGTAGCTAAATAACTTTTCCATTATCCGAACATATTCCACTGACCAGTTCGGAAAAAAAGATTGATATTATCTTTTTTTTTTTTGGTCAGGTGTGTTTTTCATCATGAATGTTTAATATTTGTCAATATTTTCTGCTGTTTGATAAATATTATATTTCAGCGTTCTTATCATTTCGGATTTTTCTGTTTCAGCAAAATTATCTTATGAAATTTGGATACCTGCCCCAGTCGGATTTAGAGACCGGAAACCTTAGGACGGACGATCAGCTCAGGGACGCCATTAAAAATTTACAGGTGAGTGAAATGTTTCGTGGAATAGTTTTATACTTCAAAAGATCGGCATCGAGACGTGTGTCGAATACGAGACGCGACTCCTCGCCCGTTGTAAATTAAATGTGCGAGGAATAAATTGTGTATGGTAGGCGAAAAGTGTGGAGAGAATACGGTATTCGATGTCGCATTCACATTTTTGATACCCATTTTTCCGGGCACACCCGATGCATCTTTAATGCCTCGTTTGCTGTAATATTTTTTTCCGTTTGCTAAAGGAACGAACGGATTGAAATGTCCAAGAATATTAACGCTAAACCTACCGAGCGCTAAAAGCGATTCAAATATTTTTGCTTACAAAAATGTCGAGACTCTATTTATTTCGATTCTGTGCAATTTTACCACGCTTATATTAACTTGCCGTGTTGTTGTATGCGTCAATCTTGTAATCGAATTTTAAACCTCTTTCCATACGTCCAATAGGGAGGGGGGTTGCAATAGGGGAGACCGGGGCTGAAAGTCCCTGGGGTAAGTTTGTTCCGATTTATTTATTTAAAAAAAAGGAGAAGAACGCGCGATTCATTTTCAGTTGTTTTTGTTATAAAACTAGGTAAAGACATATTCTGTCGTCCATTTTTATAAAGCACATTTCTGATTACAGGCTTTTGTATTTAATAATAAATTTTAAAACTGTTCGATTGTCCTCGCGAACAGTAGAAGGGGAAGGTGGAGTTCTTGAAAGTATTGAATAAACAATATACAATAATGTGTCCGAGTTTGTAAATATTTACAGTACCGTAGGGATTAGAAACAGACTATTGTGTCGAATGAACATTTCGGTAACCGTGCCGATGGAGTGTTCATTTACAGAAATCCACGGATCGGTTAGATCAAACGTCAAATAATCCGTTCGCCAGTGAAATGGCTAAATTGTGATTCCTCGCAAAAAAAGCGTGGAGCTGCATCGAATACGAGATTAGACTACCGGAAACGTTTGAATGTGACTCTGTCGTTGAGTTTCCATTTCGTTTGGATGATCCTTTCGATCGATCCATTGGGACAATGTAACTTTGACGGCCGGAAAAAGCGGAAATGGTAGAAAAACGAGCACAAATACACAATCGGGGAAAAGCGACGCATCGCTCGTTTGCCGTGAATTTACATGAAAATGGAGCTCGTTAGGAGCAAACGTGCAGGGACGTTCAACGATAGTAATACTTTCTCGAACATCCCTAACGAATTGGCATCAAAATGGAATCTCGGGAAGGGTCCTCTAATTTAGAGGAGAGCTTTCAAAGAAACCTTTGAACGTTAATGGACATAGTTTGGTTTGAAGCGGAACTCTCGAATATCTCGAAAAATATAAATTGATACAACAATATGTTTCAAATGAAAGTCCTATTTACAATTTACAGTTACTTGAATTATATTTGGACGCTCTAAAAAAGACAACTTGTACTATAATATAATCATTTTGTTAAAATTTAATATTGCGATTACATTGTAACTATGCTGGCTTATTCTCATATTTCGATTTATATAAATAATATTTTCACTCCCTTTTCGTTGTAAAGGGTGTAAAGCAGGGATGGGCATTTTTGCCTTCCATCGTTACTATGAAAGAAAGACGCGCTTCGTCCGTCGCACAGTGCTTCGATTCGGGGCACTATTTTTCGTGCATGCGCGGCGATTTTAGCCTCAAACGGCCTTAGTAGCGTACAAAATCGGGTACCTTGAGCACACCGCGGAATTTTAAAAACTTATTAGTAATATACATAGAAAGATTGAAATTTAATATAATTCAAACTTATTCTTTATTTTGAGGAAGGGAAAGGGAAGAAGTGCTAAAATAACTAAGCAAAATACATAATAAAACAACAAAATATTTTTTTTGGCGAGTATTACTCCTCTTTGCAGATCTTTCTCCACTATTAACTGCCATTGTATAATAAAATATTAATAATAACTTACCTCTCGTTCCGCGTCACGTCTCTCGTCTATCACTATCACTCGTACCGCCAATATAATTGCCAGAAGGCTCTGGCCACTTTGCTACCACATTATAGATACGTTACTGTTTTGGCCGCGCATGCGCGAAAAATAGTGCCCCGAATCGAAGCACTGCCGTCGCAAGCAGTGCGCAGGCCTCGTGCATCGGACCCGCGAGGAGCGCCACGGAAAGGAAGCTTGGTGGGGGAAGCAGGCGTTTGAGGGGCCCCACCCGTGCCCATCCCTGGTGTAAAGGAATGTTTGGTCTTGGCTACCGTAGGCGTATTCTACAATCCTCGGATCGATGGAAATCTGTAAAAAAAAGTTGCTGCAAAATTGTCCTTGACCTTAAATGTCACGGTCAAATTTTTTTCCTGCATTGTATTCTACGTATCGTGGGGATAAAAAGTGTCATTCCTTTTTAACTCTTTTCACGTAAAGCTATTAACGTTAAGAGATCATTATATTGTACAATATAATATATTTTCTTGTAGTACTAAATATTTACAATTTTTGCTAAAACAATTCACCCCGAATTTCTAGAAATCAAGATTACATGGGTCACTGTAAAATAAAACAGTAGTTTATTCGCTCTGCAGCGATTGTTTGATCGCCCAGCTGTAAAAAGTTGTAAACTCCGCCATTTTACGAACTGTTCGATAAAACTTTTAGGGTAGGCACTTTAGGACCAGCGCAGTCGTATGAATATGCTGTTTCAACGAAGTTTTAACAATAAATAATAAGAATGTTTTAACAATAATCATTTCATTGTTTTTATAGTATTTCGTAGAATTGCTGTGCGGAAATTGGCTTCGTATGGCACTTTACCCGAATAAAATTGAGTCGCGTACGCGGAGAATTTTCAGGATACAAGTATAAATTTTGGAATATGGGTAATAGAAAAACAGTTATCGATAGATATAACGATAGAAAGTGCCGGTTTATGGTAACTGGGGCGTGCTCGCGCTCTATGACCTTCCCGTTACTACTGACACCGAGTCCCTATAGACCTCTGTTACTTTTATGGCTCTGCGAATTATATTGTATCGAAGCTCTTTGAGAATGTGTTCTCAGTAGTATGAAAACATAGGGAAAATGTAATAAACTTATTACTTTCTTAACTCTTTAAACTAACCCTCTCTAAGTGTTCTCTTATCGATTCACTTATCCAAAATATTTCAATTGTACGATGATTCATTGACATAAATTGAAATTCTGTTGTGAAATGGGGAACAAGCATATTAGCAACAATTTTCTTACACATTTCAAGTGAAAAATATTGTACAATCCAAATATAATACTAATAACTAGACTGCGGATCTTCATGCAAAATGAAAAATGTTTGCATTTGTTTGTATTCTTTTTTTGATTATCCTATTAAGCTGAAACTAATACGTTGATGTCTTTAAATATTTTTAATATGTCCACTGCTTTAAACTGTACGTGTCCATTTTTGTCATAAATGCAGAAACATTTTTAATTTTACAGACATTCTAAAATGTCTGAAAATCACAACAATGTTTCAGTCGTCATACATAGCTAGGAGGTTAAAGAAGTAACTGTGAATGAATCAAGCAAGCCTAAAGAATGCTGCAAGGTTAAATGAAGGTTATTAAAATTTCAAGTAGTACCAGTAGCAATAACAGTAATGAATGTAATAATATTTATTTACAGTACTCCTTCAACAGAGTGAAAAATGGTGGAATTAAAAACAGCGAGCAAAAGTATAGCAAAAAATGGAGTAAATAATAGAAATAAAGGAAAGGAAATAGAGATTTATGAAAGCAAATTATAAAATATATTTTGTAACTGTGGACCATTTTTTCAATTAGAGATTTGGAGGCGTTCCTGCAACTGGTAACATCGATGACGCTACAGTAGAATTAATGAAACTTCCCCGATGTGGACTTCCGGATGAACCGGATCCTAGGTACACAAGAATGAGGCACAAACGTTACACGATCCACGGACAGCAGTGGCAGCATCGGAATTTGACGTGGAGGTCAGTAACAAACATGACATTTTATGATAACATTTAAGTAATTCCATAGCGCCGGTGTATATCTAATTATTTTTATAAAATAAAATATCTCAGTTTGAGGTGTTTCAAATTCCTCTACTATTAGCCAAGGTATATGAAATCTTGAAAAATTTTGCAATAATCTTGGATAATTTCAGTCGGCAAAGAAAAATGAGATTACATAGAACACATAGTTCGAAACAACGCAACGTGTAATAGTGTTAACCGTAGTTTCGTAAATTAGAAATGTGTATAATTAAACTCGTCACTTACTTAAACACAAGTTGAAAGCAGATAGCAGTTCCTAGTATTGAACTTATCACTTAAGATAAACGGTTACGTAATCTAAGTAGGTTCAAAAAATCAGTTTTGTAGAAGCATATCTGTATAAATATGCGATTAAAGTGATGTAGAAATTAGTAAAGAGATCGCGTAAATGTAGCCATCCTGCCTCAAGCTATGCTCGCATTGAAATAACATCGAGCAACAATTAAGCTTCCTCTTTTATCCGCGTGGAGCATGCTACCGACTCGGTACGCTTGGGATTCGGGGCGCTTTTTTCGCGCATGCACGAGTTTCGGCAGGAACGTATTTACGTCTGAAGTTTGTGGGGAATGTAGTGGGGAATTAGTACTGCTAGGAAAGTACCGGAAGAGTTCAGAAGTTCATATATTACGTGTTATATGTGCATACATATTAAATTTTAATACAACACACACATGTTATACAGTCATATTTCAAAATCACGTCATAACAAATTTTGCGAAATTATTGGGGTGACTAAGGTACCCCAGTTTAGCCGATCTTTGTAGTTGATAGAGGCTAGAACCGTCGCGCATGCTCGAAAAAAGCGCCCCGAATCCCATCACTTTAGGGGCTACACCCTTTACGGAGTGTTTAAGAAGGTTCCAATACGACAAATCAGAAGCACTTCCGTTCTAAACCTACTGTAACATCTCCGCGAGTACATCAGACCCCGTGTTCCTCACGGATGATTAAATATGCTTATTCCGCTGCACGTCCTCAATCACCGGCTAAAGACTGCCCCGTTCCAAAAGCAGCGGCGTCCTCTGCCAAGACACAAAGAAACCCGCAAAAATGTCCGAGTCGTTAGGTTGTCCAGGTTTTAGCCAATAGTCAACTAAGCTTTTTTCCGGTTCCCATCGAGAACAAAGGACGGAAGGACAGCAACTGGGCACGGTAGAGAGTTGGCAGTTTCAGCTCACGTCGCGAATCAGCCCGATTATCACGGTTGGCTGTCCGCGCGGTCTGTAACTGCATCATCCCCGAATGAGACGCAGAAAGGGAGGCATCCAAATGCCAAGTAAACGGATCCGCGAGCGCGGATTCGCCATTGGCCGGCGACCAACAATGCCAATGACATTTCCGTGTAGTTAGCGCCGCGTTTCCAGAGAATTTTATCCGACCCGCCTTTCCCCGATCTCCAAGCAACGACTGGCAATTAGCAAAGCAGACGCCCTGTGTCTTGAACAGGTAGCTGCCACGCGTGTACGCCGGATTATCAGCTCTTGGAACGACGAACGCTGACACCGGACTTTCCCGCTTCCGACGATGAATGCGCTTCTTGCCTACGTGTTCTCGTTTGCGAACCCTTTCCGTCGACGAAAGTTCATTACCGAGGAATACGATGAGTAAAAAGTTTCACTCGCTAGTCGCAGACTTAATACTCCTCCCACCTGGTTAACGTGCACTGGTTCTCGGAGCGAAATGCCTGTCATTGATAGATAGAGTGCAAGGAAACACCCCCGCACACACAATTGTTCGGACGGTGGTGCTCACTTAGGTAAGACTTTCCAGTTGGCTCCCTCCCAAGCTTCTGGCACCTGTTTTTCTACTAGTTCTGATGTGCTGAATGCGAATAACAGTTTCGTTTTGTGGTGGAGATTACACGGTGCCCAGATATTTGTAACAATATTTCTTACTAGCGCACTGAATTCTGCGTATAAGTGCGCATCTGTGACACAGTCACAGGCAGCGTTACCATATTTTTATCCTTCTATCCCTCCCGGACCCTTACCCTTCCGCCTCTCGCCCAGTTTCGCAGCGTAGCCACTGATATACAGGGTGTCCCAAAATTCCTTCAACAGCCGGAAATGGGAGGTTCCTAACGTCATTTGAAGCGACATTTTCCTTTGCAAAAATGTTATCCGCGGCTTTGTTTAGGAGTTATTAACGAAAAACACGGGCCAATTAGAGCGCGACCTTGACGCGAGCTGGCACAGTCGGCCCGGCGCGCCAACTGTCTATTGGCCGACTGCGCCAAGTCGCGCTCTCATTGGTCCGTGTTTTTGGTTAATAACTCCTAAACAAAGCCGCGGCGGTAATTTTTGCAAACGAAAATGTTGCTTCACATGATCTTAGGAACCTCCCATTTCCCGGACTTGAAGGAGTTTTGGGACACTCTGTATATATCAGTGAGCGTAGCTCGTCTTTGCACTCTTCCCACTAACGCTGGCGACAGTGGCGACACGCTGGCGTACGGTACACGTCAGCGACTAGTGAGACGAGCTACGCTGCGAAACTGGGCGAGAAGGCGGAAGGGTAAGGGGCCGGAAGGGATAAAATATGGTAACACTTCTAACTTAGAACTGCATCTGTTACAAATGGACAAGTGGGTTCGTCTCTTTCTAACAAGGAGAACCCCCGCTCTGTCCCTCACGGATTTTGTTTAGACTTTACAGACTTATAGATCTCGTTCCCCTGATTACGAAAATACCCTATTATAGGCGCAGACGCTCAATAGTTTTCAAGATATTTGCAATTAAAGTTTCATAACAGTAAAATATCATCAGTTTAGTTCAGATTTTTACCAAGCAGCGGTTTGGCGTAACAGCAGCGAGCTGAACTGTTACGCCGCAGGCCCGGGTTCGAATAATCCCCTCGTGGTAAATTATTTTTTGTTGTTTTTTTTCATGGAAAACGGATTTGCAATGTTAAATAAATAAATTTTTAATATAATATTTTTATTCGCTAAAGGACTAATTTAAAATGATACTTATTTATTTTATAGAAGAAACACTAGATCTATTACTACATATACAAAAGATAATAATTATAAAATAATAATACATAACAAACAACAAATAACAAATTTATTCTATTTTGTATTTGTATTTATATTTATATTTGTTGTTTGTTATGTATTATTATTTTAATATTATTATTGTTTTATAATCTATTGTATATGTAGTAATAGATCTAGTGTTTCTTCTATAAAATAATAAGTATCATTTTCAATTAGTCCTTTAGCGAATAAAAATATTTAATTTAAAATTTATTTAACATTGAAAATCCATTTTCCATGAAAAAAAAACAATAAAAAATAATTCACCACGAAGGGATTCGAACCCGGGCCTGCGGCGTAACAGTTCAGCTCGCTGCTGTTACGCCAAACCGCTGCTTGGTAAAAATCGGAACTAAACTGATATTTTACGGTTATGAAACTTTAATTGCAAATATCTCGAAAACTATTGAGCGTCTGCGCCTATAATGGGGTATTTTCGTAATCAGGGGAACGAGATCTATAAGTCTGTAAAGTCTGAACAAAATCCGTGAGGGACAGAGCGGGGGTTCTCCTTGTAAGTATATAAGTAATAATCATTTTAATTAGAAAATCGAGACAAATGCGGTGGTAAATATTTGCAATGTTAGAGTAGCGAAAATTTATGAACAGAAATTTTGCCACGAGAGACCTTGCAGGGTTAAATTAAATGACGATGTAATTATGATGCTCACACTCGAGTGGGAAAGTATAAATATTCTTTTATCGATTTCACTTTGGAAGCTTCATCACGTGCCTAATTGATGTCATAAGGCAAGGGGTTTGGAAAAAGATCGTGTGACTCATTCACTAAGAAGGGTCGCAAATTGCCTGAGCCCGATTTGGGTGGAACCACTGACTGACTACACTATAGGCTTGAGGAGTAGCTGAAATAATGGATACGTATTTTGTCAGCTGCGGTTACTCTAGGACTGAGGGTTGAAACCACCCTTCGAAGTTCGACGCCAAAGTTCCAACTCACAATCAGATAGGAAAGCACGAGTTCGCCGATTCCTTCTAAACAATTTCAGTTTCAAATGTACGGGGTGTAAAGAAATGTTTGATCTTCGGATCGATAAAGATTTGTCAAGAAAGTTGGCGTAAAATTGTCCCTGACCTTGAATTCCACGTTCAAATTTTCTTTATTTCATTGTACTCTGCGGATGGATGCGGCTCCACTCAGAATACTAATCATTATTTAAAGTGTAATTATTAATAATATAACTATTTATGGATTTAAACGAAAAATTTTACTATCTCGCTACGCTTCTGTCCGTCGTTTCGATAGAGATGAATGATAAACATAACTATAATTTAACTGAAATGTTGCAGTTTTAAATTACATTTGGAAAGTCCACTTAAGGATTAAAGATGTATTTTTCTACTCTAGGAAATTTCTCGGAGGGACTGTTTATACTGTATAAATTAAATACGAAGCGTTCGATTTTCTAATTACAATTAGTGAATTAAATAATTGTCGTCTTAATGTATTCCTTTGAAGTACGATATTACTAATAATTTGGTAAACTCCGTACGAGGTCGGGGAAAGAGCATTCGAGAAAAATTTGATGTTTTCGACCGTGAAACTCTTTCGCTGTTAAATAGGACCGTGAACGGTAACCGGATAATTGAATTTATACCGTGAGCAAGGAAGACGCAGAGGAAGTATTCATTTGCTATACTAATTGGACGGTAAACAGTTTCACAGGAAATATTCAGCCTCGCAACAACTGAAAGTGGCACGCGATAACGCGGATGAATCTGTATATCCGATTAGGCGACAAAAGAGGCGATAGAAAAAGTTAATTGAAGGGGAGCAAGCCGGGCGCAATTAATTTAATTATCTCCGACCAGTCGGTAATGCCGGGATATAAGGAAAGTCAAGGCTGCGAACCTTTCTGGGGCTGAATCGGTTGAATGAAGGAATAAAGAGGATATCCGATAAAAGAAGAGAAGCCACGTCGGTAGAAATTCATTTGCTATTGTACGTTTATCGAAGTCTGCAGACGACAAATTAAATATTGGACCAATTAATAGTTTTATCAAGAGAATATGAAATGCTTTGTATTGCTCGACTTGGTTTATGTGAAATTTACTTTTCATTTTAACTGCAGCATTACGTCGAGTTACTCGTATATATTTATCCATAAATTAATAACGATCGGATCAATTATACATTTTCTATTGTTATCCATTGTCTTCCATTGAAAATCGTCTCTGTGTGATTTCATACAATTGGTTTTACAAAACAAATGAACAAATAGTTTTGTTTCGTTAAACGTTTCTTTAAACATATTTCAAAATATAAACAATGAGAAATCTGTAATTTCATCATCTTTATGTAATCGAGACATTTTATAAAAATGTACAATGTGTTTCAGCGTATTAATATTTGCATTCGTAGCAGAGGTAAATGTTACTAACATCAATCACTACTTCGTTCATAAATCCCATTTTACACCCATCAGTTAGTTAACTGTAGTAGCACTAAAAAATTGCTGTCCGATTTTTTATTAATTTTTCGAAACTCATCGTGTATTTGAAGTAACCTACACATTTAGAATATTATTTCGCTGCAATAATAAAATGTTACAAATCTTGTATTAAAGATGTTCGTAAACTAAAAATTTCTGCGAAAAATAAGAAAATGTTCAATTTCGTGGGTCCTCTCAAATCTCATGAATTATCAACATAGAATCATTTCAAGATTAACGTAATATCAATGGTAATATGTATTCAAAAAATCATTAACAGATCTTGACCATTCCAGAAAATGACATTGAAGAGTCAAGAGACTGCAGATTTGATGTACTTACAACAAAAATGCAAAATGGAGTTTGAAACAGTAAAAACACAATGAAATTGAAAATGCTTTTGCATTATTTTCCACTCGCTTTAATTATTTAGGAAGGAAAAATAGTTTGTGTACTTCGCTGTATCTTGCAATTAGTGTACATAATTTTTATTGCATACGTAACAGTCCGCAGTTAGTTTACGATTGACTACGTATTTAAAATATTGATGCGTCTCAGAGTAACAAATAATATTACCAAAAATTGGCATTTCGAATGAATTGTATAAAATCGTATATCGGCGGGCAAAGTCGAGCTCCGTCGATACAGTAGTTCCCTGTTATTGTAGTAAATTACCTGTCGTCGGTACATCTGCGATACCGATCACGTACGGCGATGTATCTCGTGGCGCCCCCGAGAATGCGCATCTTATAATCTCAAGGAAGGAATCCCGGGAAATTTAAGGGCCATTAGTGCCCCCGGAAGTCTCATATAATAGGAATTCACTACGGTGTACCAGAAAATGCAAATGAAAGCGGCGTTAAACGGTTTCTGCTCGCCGGGCAGGCGACAAATAAATTCGTGTATTCGTTTCCGTCACAATAATCGCGGCTGGGGATAAATAATATGGGCTTCGTTAGTATTTAGCCGTTCTAATTAGCAAGTGCAAGGGGTGAGCCATCGTTCGCCTTAATTGCGCGCCTTAACGACCGGGCTCACCCGCGCGGTATGTCGCACGAAAATTTCGTGGTAATTTCGTCGGGACGTTGAGCGGCATGATAGTCCTCGAGAATTTAAGGCCCTCCCGGCGATGAGAATGAGAAGAGTTAATCAAGCTCTGTCAATAAAATAGCGCTGTAAAATGATTAGTCCCGTCGGGTGCATCTGCAAACGTCGCGCGTCGCGTCGTCTCGATCGATATAAAGGAACGCTGTGGATTGAAAGTTTGCCAATGCCTCTGTTCCCTGATTTGGTCATTCCCCATCTCGTATATTGATATTGTACGAAATTTGCCGCAATTGTTACAGCTCGCTAGAAAATAATTTAATTTATTTTCATTTTTTCTCAATTCAGAAAATATTGAATTGGAATCTCATTTCACTTTTATAAAGTACTGTTTTTATTTCACTTTAATAAATTCGCCTCGTTTCTTTTCTAAAACATATATTGGGTGAAGTAAAAAGTATTCGTACACCTTTTACAAACCAATAACTTTTTTATAATTGTACCAAACGACCTGATTTTACCAAACGGCTGTTGGGTCCAATTTTGAAAAAGTAATTCGTCTTTTCAATGTGTACGAATACTTTGTTTCTCGTAAGTCTCGTCCTGTGAAATTTTATAGCCGCAAAACAAAACGTGCCCCAACCTTTACGGCATTCTCTTACGCATTAGCGAACAGCAGAAAATAGATACAAGATTAAAGCGAAGTGTTCCTTCCGTTTCAAATGACATTTATCTACTTTTCCGATAAGACCATAAAACCTGCGGTCTAGTAATAACAGACGGAATCAGTAGGTGTATTTTTAGCTGTCGAGCAGCACTGTTCCAGTAGTAATTTGCGAAGAAAAAGGGTAGTGCGGGTTGCGCGAGTTACCGAAAAACCGGGCCAATGAGGTTGTCCCGCGAAACGGGTTACCACTAATTCCGAAAGATTGCAAGCAATGGAAAAAAGTTCGAGCATCGTTCAACGAGAAGTGGAGAGGGCTCGCTCGTTTCAGGAGACGCGAAAGAATCACGCGCGGCCGCCTACACCCCTGCTTCACCCCTGCCTCACTCCTGCCTGCAGCTTTCCCTGGTTTTCTTTCCGCGAACCGAGCCGGCGGCCAAAGTGCGATCTTAAATATTAACCCGCGAAAGTAATCTCTGCTGGTAATTTAGGTCAGTGTCTTCTAAGTTTCCCGTGGCATTTCGTTCGACCTGTGTACATAAGTATGTACGTGCATGTACTCACCCCCGGGACTTCCCATTTCTCACACGAAAAATCGATGACGTAGAGAACGTCGCGAAGGATCATCTTGAATCGTCCAACTTTCAACCCCTTACCTCACAACTTTTCCCTTTTGGTAAAACCAAATAGGATAATCCAACCTCATGAACGGTTACCTTTCGTGAGAAAAATATAATATTAATATTATTGGAGACTGTTAGACTAGTTTATGCAATCTGCAATTTTTGTAGACGAATTTTAAGAAACTCGAATCAAATAAACTCTTATTCTTTCAGTGGGACATATTATACTAAAGAAAGTGTTCGAACGCCTTTTAAAACAGAAGACTGTTTTATAATTGTACCAAACGACCTGATTTTTTATAATCAATTAGAAGCATCGGTTTACGAAATGGTATGCAAAAAAGACTTTCCAAAAATTATAATTCACAAGGTTACATGCAAAAATAAAAAAGGCAATTTTTAAAACTTTTTTATGTGGGTCCTGAATGAAAATTTAAAATATTTGTTTTGCAGACTATTATAAGCATATTTCGAAATGAAACTTGTGCTCTTAATTATTCTGTCGAAATTTTCTGTGGAAAATTGACCATCCATGTATGAAAATAGTACTGAGCACTACATAGATCTCCACTGCACTCTCACCTTTAAATAAACTACTGCTGCCGTGTTATATTTATCTTACGGCTTACGGCCATATGACCTGGACAAGTAATGTTATCGTTTATAAGTTGAAATAATAGGAATTATTGAGATAGAGTTAGTGGGCCATCTTGTATTAATATTTATTGTAACTGGACCGTGGATTTTATGTATTTATGACAAAATTGAGTGATGAAAACATTAGAAGAATTTAAGATTGATGTTATATGACTTTCAGCTTATTAAAATAATCAAGAGATGAAATCGTTTCGCATTAACAGTTCAATTTTTCAGTAAATATTACTTAAATATCATAATAATAAGAGGTACATACTGACGTTTTAAGGAAACATAATTTTATATAGAAAAATTATTGAATTTTCTTCTTATTTTTCAACCAAAAGGTATGTAACCCCTCAAGCAATTTATTATTGACAAAACCTTCTGAATTGTGATTCTCGGACAACCGGACATAGCATGTGCGTAGACTAAACAATGAGTCAGTCGTTGCAGACAGATTTCTAGGAATCTCCAAACAATACGAACCGCATTGTGCACAAGACACGGCACAGGGAGACAATTACGTACACACGTACGCACACATTTTTGCTGGTGCGTGTATTATAGTAGAAGTAGAAATCGAATGCTGTCTCGTCATAATTCCTAATTGGTAGAGTTTGCTTTGACTAATAATATTATAAGAAATCAGCTTTCAGAGCTTTAAACCGAGAGGGTAGAGATGAAAGCTAAATGAAAATGTTTCCGTCCGCGACGAATATGGGAGTTGCCGTCACTTGAGACGAGATTCAATCGAAAAGTGTTTAAACTCCCCGTGAATTAAGTTTCTTCGTAAACGCTGATGGCTTAATTCGATAATTCTGTCGATTCCTATGATACGCCCGGTGCCACGATCAAAGAAACGGGGATTCCTGATTGAGTTTCTTCGTCGCTGCGGCGATCGACGATTGCCTCGTTAAGTTAATGGACACATTAAATGTTAATGCAATTGTCAGCATTCATTTCACAATAATCGTATCGCGACGCCATGCGCCATCACGCCGGCACTCTATCAATTAATATCCAATTTTCACGCGAAGTTCTCGCCTGAATCATGAATTTTCATTAATTTACGTTTTGAGAACGATCGAAAAATTACTATCAGAATATGGAACACTACAGAATATTTCGCAACACCCTATATTGATCCGGTCAGATGCATTTCATAAAGTATTTGAACGTTTCTGATTCTGGAAAAATAATACAATAATAACTTGTCAATGTATTTTATACACGTTTCAATTTGGAACACTTTGGATCGAAAACGTGTCTTCAGTTTCGTAGTCGCTGAACCATGAAAAAGTGTCCTGTATAAAAATGAACGATGGACTGCGAAAGTAGAAGCTTCAAACTTTAACATGGATCCAGATTTATTGCTGTAGGACACTGTAGGTACTATTTTTTGAACGAAATTGTTTCAGTTCGAGTATCGACGATTTCTCGAGAATTTTAGTCTTGCAACGAAATACATACAGTGACCCACGAAAGTATTCGAGCGCCCTATAAAACAGATTAACATTTTATAATTGTTCCAAAAATTATAAGAAATTATAAGAAAGTTATTGTATCTGTATAATTGTTCGAATTGAGCTGTGAAAATGGATATTTCAAGTATCGACGATTTCTCGAGAATTTTAGTCTTGCAACGAAATACATACAGTGACCCACGAAAGTATTCGAGCGCCCTATAAAACAGATTAACATTTTATAATTGTTCCAAAAATTATAAGAAATTATAAGAAAGTTATTGTATCTGTATAATTGTTCGAATTGAGCTGTGAAAATGGATATTTCAAGTATCGACGATTTCTCGAGAATTTTAGTCTTGCAACGAAATACATACAGTGACCCACGAAAGTATTCGAGCGCCCTATAAAACAGATTAACATTTTATAATTGTTCCAAAAATTATAAGAAAGTTATTCTGTTTTAAAGAGAGTTCGTATACTTTCGCGGCTCACTGTATCTGTATAATTGTTCGAATGAGCTGTGAAAATGGATATTCCAAGTATCGACGATTTCTCGAGAATTTTAGTCTTGCAACGAAATACATACAGTGACCCACGAAAGTATTCGAACGCCCCTTAAAACAGATTAACATTTTATAATTGTTCCAAAAATTATAAGAAATTATAAGAAAGTTATTCTGTTTTAAAGAGCGTTCGTATACTTTCGCGGCTCACTGTATCTGTATAATTGTTCGAATTGAGCTGTGAAAATGAATATTTGCCTACGAGCTTCCGCAGTCTACCGGAAATACTAATTAACGCCGGGTGTCGATCCTGAAGGGGGTTCATTAGCGTCAGTCGAAGAGCGACGAGCTCGCATCGGAGTCTCAGATTGGTCCCAAGGTCATGGATAAAAAATGACGTCAGCTTTTACTCCCATTGGAGGACGCGTGCTCGAGGCCGGTCTGATAAAACGTTCGAATGATATCTGGCTCGACGAGTACGAGAGAATCTTTGAATAAGCTTCTTTTCCATCGAACGCGGCTCGTTAGAAACATAATCCATAGACTCTTGGGAAGGGTGAATTCTCTCCAGACGCAGCCAGGAAATCGATAGGATATCGTGCCTCGTATCTCGCCTTCTTTCCTGGCATTGTCTGTTGTAAGACAGGACAAGGTATTATCGATCCTGGTTCCCGTTGGAATCCCAATGGCTCTGAATCCTTTGCAGCATAGCGCGCGCGGTGCTCCATCCAATGGAGCTCTAGCGTCATTCAACGACACTCGAGCGTGCCAGGATTTCGTTGTTGATTGTCAAATGCTTTTTTTCATTGACAGGCGGTCGCAGAAAAATTCAATGTCCCCTCCCTGTCGCCCCCTTCCCCTCGCCGCACTTCTCCGCCCTCCGCATCATGTCAATTCGTTGGAGATTCGCGCGCCCCATTCACCGAGACAAATGTTTTATCAAACAATGGAGGCGTTACCAAAATCTAATTTGATAACGATACTGTGGATGGATCCGCGCGCGCTCGCGTTTTTATAAACTGTTTTCGAGGAGGCAAAACGGAAATTCGGACCAATCTTTATCGAAGTATTGTCCAAAACACTCGGACATGGGCCTGCTTATTTTGGCTATATTTCCGATTACGTCCATGCTCAGAATTGGATGAAATTTTGGAAATAGGTTCCTTTTTGACTAAAATGATGATTGTAAGAAGGATTTTTGGCGACACGAAAAAATTTGTTTAAGATTTCAATGTCAGTCCCTACCTTACCGACAAATTTTTTTACTATTTTAATGTCACTCTCTACCTTACTGACGAAGTCGTAGGCGCGATTGCAATCTGTAATGATCCATTTTTGCAATTAGTTGAAGATATCAAATATGTATATTCTGGAGATTAATATGAAATGTTTCCAAAATTCCAATTGTTAAACCAATTAATTGAATATCTACAATGGGAAGATTATGCGATCGAAATGAGTTTGGGTTATGTGGTGGGGGCAGAGAGGGTCCACGCATACGAAAATCCTGGAGTAGTGTCGGTAAGGTAAAGAGTGACATCAAAATGGTAAAAAATTTATTTTCGAGTCGCCAAAAGTCCTTCTGACAATCATCATTTTAGTCAAAAAAGAATCTATTTCCAAAATTTCATCCAATTCTGAGCATGGACGTAAACGGAAACTTCGTCTAAGCTCGTCAACCCATCGCCTACTAGCGTTAGGAAATAATGCCACACGAGGTGTGATGACCAAAGCGGATCGAACAGCGTGATTCGTTCCCGCGGGAGTACACTGGTTACATGCTCTCCGGGTCTAATAGTGATCAAAACGAGATCATAGTACGTATTACGTAACGCGCGGCGAACCCACCATTGATACAGCCGCCCGGACAAGGGGTCGTAAAACGGGGATGAAAATCGACACGACCCCATTCAGTTTTCCTCTTTGTCTTATTCGCAACTGCCCTCCATCCTCTTCCCCTGTCAGTTTTTCTCATTCTCCAACTGTCTCGCTCGCACACTCTGCCGGTCTCTCCTTCTCTCCGTCCCTTTTATCCCCGGACCGTCACAATAATTCCATTGTTTCTGGCAATTAAGCGACAGGAGACACGAGTCAAAGAGTCTATCGGGGATGCGCGGGCGTTGGAGGGGAGGCAGGACACCCCCGAGGACCTCCGGTGCAAAGTAGTTTCGTGTCCAGGACACACGGGATCACGTCTCTCGATCGAGACACGTGATTGGCCGCTATTGTGCCACCGGTGATCTCCATGATTCCAAACAAAGGAGTCGTCGGTCGGTTGGCTGTCACGCTGCTCCCCCACTGTCTTCCGGTTGGTTTGAGTTATCCGGCGCGAGGATACACAGCTCCACGGGGGTTTGGAAACGACGAGATTTCCTATGAAATTTTACTTCGCTCAGCCTAGCTCCTTGTTTATTTTGAGCTTTCGTTCCCGTTCCCGGTCTCGTGCTCCGGGACACCTTTCCCCTGCGTCCAGGACGTCCCCGAATTACAATCGACCCGCAATGGGACACGCGTTCGTTCTCGTATTGCGAAAAATATTCATTTTTATCCACTCTCTTGGCTTTTGATTCACCGCGGTGCGCTACTGTAACACCATCCATGTCTCGGCGAAGTTTCCGATTACGTCCATGCTCAGAATTCGATGAAATTTTGGAAATAGGTTCTTTTTTTACTAAAATGATGATTGTCAGAAGGATTTTTGGCGACTCGAAAAAAAATTTTTTACCATTCTAATGTCACTCTCTACCTCACCGACACTACTTCAGGATTTTCGTTCGCGTGGACGCCCCTCCACCACATAAACCCAAACTCATGCTGATCGCATAATCTTCTCATTGTAGATATTCAATTAATTGGTTTAACAATTGGAATTTTGGAAACTCTCCAGAATATACATATTTGATATCTTCAACTAATTGCAACAATGGATCATTACCAGCTTTGTTGACCTAATAGCGCACCATATCTCATCACAGATGACAATCGCACCTACGACTTTGTCAGTAAGGTAGAGAGTGACATTAAAATATTTAAAAAATGTCGGTAAGATAGGGACTGACATTGAAATGGTAAAAAATTTTTTTTCGAGTCGCCAAAAATTCTTCTGACAATCATCATTTTAGTCAAAAAGGAACCGATTTCCAAAATTTCATGCAATTCTGTGCATGGACGTAATCGGAAATACAGCCCATGTCTCCAAGACTTTTGCACTTTGAAGGAAGAATTCGATACGCCCCGTGACGAAACTGTGAGACACACACATAAGAACGTGAATAACAAATATATTTTAGTAAGAATTTTATCTTTCCTTCATTTCACATATTTCTCTTTGTGAAAGTACAACATTTTTGGGACACCCTGTATATCGGTGCCAATTATAGCACCACCTTCATTTTTAACTCACTTCTTTCCCATTAATTTGATCATTTAGAATATTAAAATCATGCCACTGCTTTGTCATGCTATTTAAATATTTTTATGAAAGCGTGCGTTTGTTATTATTGTTTAGGTTTATGCAAGCGTTTTCCGTCGAATAGGGTGCCCTTTGTTTAGTTGCGCGCCTGGTCTGTATCTTTCGTTAAGGGTCGTCTCGCCATCGACCAGGCGCCGAAATTCTACACCATAGTTCATTTCCTGGGGCACCACTCGAGTCATAGCTGCGATGTTTATGTCTCGTCTTCAAGGGCCGTCTTGTCGTCGCCCGGGCGCCGAAATTCGAGTCTTGTATATTTTCCGGGGTCCACTCGCGGGCCAGTTCCTCGTAGCCATTTTTATCTCGCGACTCGCCCCTTTTTTCCCATAGATACCCCCACCTTGCGAAACCAATGAAGGAGAGGGAAGAGATGCCCTCTCTTGACTTTTGAACTGCGTGCGCTGGAGCAGATTCTTTCCGACTGTCGACCTAGTAACATCTTAGACTTAGACAATTTGTAACGGCAGTCGAGATTCTCACCTTAGTAGAGACAAATAAAGTATCATTTCACTTGTATTACAATTTTGTTCTTCCCTACGAGGGGAGTGGTCCTTCGAGTTAGTAAAATTAGTCGGCACATTACGTGCAAGTTACGAGAAGCTCGAACGATCTACTGATCGACCACGAGCATACTCAACAATTATTAGACTGCGGATCTTCATGCAAAATAAAAATATTTTGCATTGATTGCGGGAAGCAGGAATAACATAAAAATTGATTTCATCTCTCGACGACTTTGTTATATTAAAAGCAGCAATGCAACATTCTTGAATTTTTTATATCCTTTACTGTTTTATATTTCACCCAACCAGTTTTTTCATAAATGCATAAAGATCCGCAGTCTGGTTATTATATTAATATCCCTTCTGTAATATTTCTGTGGTTGTCGGAAAGGACGCCGCGTGTCACATAATTTTATTTCGAGATATTGCCGTTTCAAGTTTCTGGTCACTAATGCTTTGCTTATAGTTTATAGGATATCGGTCCAAGTGCATTATGTTTTTAAGCCTTTCGAATTTATTTTCATGACTTTTTTTCTCATAAAGACGTGTAAATCCTATACTATAAATCACAATTAATGCATAAACTGAATTTTTTCGAAATTCTGACACGCGGCGTTTTTCCTGACAACCACAGATTTGTCCAACACATTTTTGGTACTATTTTTCACTTTTCACTTTAGTCGAATTGTCCATTGTCGTTTCATGGACACAACGACCACGTTAAAACATAGCCGAATATATACGGTGACCACAAAAAAGTTAATGGTCCACTTAAAAACGTCTACCGCTCCATACATCTTTCTCCACGTCGTAAATATTAATATAAACAAGCAAATTACGCTCGTCGCACATTCGACTTTTTCTTGACAACCTGCCGTTTACTTTTAAGTGCCGCGTTAAAAATTCAACTCGTGCTTTAACATTATTTTCTCGGCACAAAGTAGTTCTTTTATATCTTTTTCTTCTCTCTTCTCTTCTTCGTTTTTACCGTTTTCTCGCGCTCACCTTTTTTCTGTATATAATCAACCGTTTAACTGATATTGTCGGCAGTATTACTGTTATTAACAGTGTTTATCGTTTGCGTGTTATGAAAGATATTTAAAAATTACGTTGCATAAAACCCAGCCGGTGATTATAATAACATTTAAAAGCTGCATTTAACCACTGAAGTGTTTTATTTCATTTTAAAGATTTAAAGATTTAAACTTTAACAAAATAACTATTTTTTTCTAGTCGTCTTTTTTTGCAATATTCACATTTTTATCTTTCAACGATCCATTAATATCATTTGGAGAATTAAAAGTTTTAACCATTCATGAAGAAAAGAGTGATCAATATTCTGAACTAAAAATATTTCAACCTAAGTAAATTAATATTCGGAAATAAAATGTTCAAATTAAGGAAGTAATTTGTTGTTAGAGATGAGAATGATATCATTTTTTATTAGTGTTTAGGCAGAAATAAATTTTGATTTCTCCATAACTGGCAAAAAGCATGCTCGAGTGCCATTTCTGGAAAAATTGAACGGTAAAAAACGGGCGAAAATGTGGCCCCTTGCGAAGTTTGATCGACGTTTGATAGTCAGCATGATCGATAGTGTGTTAAATTTAAATCGCCAAGCCTTTCACGATAGTTTGACAAAGGAATCGAGAATGCGGATACTTGAATGCTGCATCACGATGGCGCTCCTGGTCACACTATCATCTTCGTGGCTGAATTTTTCACGGAAAAAGATATTCCGGTGGCTCTGCGGCTTCCATTTTCCTCAGATATGGTTGGATTCCAACACTAAAATAGTACCTCAAATTCCAACATGTTTTTTTACAGAAGTCAATGAAATTAATCCAGAATTGGTAAATCTAGATTTTGCGCCAGTGCACTTTTCCCAACGAAATGTTTAAATTTGGACAAATAATTGCGTCATCCATGGACGGATGACCCAGTAGCCGACACGTTGAAAAATGAACTGTCACCTTCGTTTCTCGTGAAAATTCTGCAGGCAGAGAGCATCGGTATACTGTGTTACGTCATTGGCTGGTTCTAAAACACGGCGAAACTTTTTCCGCACTCGGATTTCCTGTTTTGGATCTGGCGATCCTTCGATGGATTTCTGAGTGCTGCTTCCGTCAGAGATCGTCGAGAAGGGTTCCCTACCCCCGGAGCGATATTTCTTGTCTCGTCAGGGCGGTTTATCACTTTCTCGCTTTTCACCAGTTGGCCTCTTTCGCTATTCCTCGTGTTGCCGTGACCGCGATCGATGTTCCTCGAGCAGAGTAGGGCACAAATCAACTAACACTTGTAATTAAAAATGACTAATAGTCTGATTGATTGTTAGTCACAGAAAAATAGTCATTAGTTAAAAGTTTTTGAATAGTTAGTCATAACTACATGGCAGTAGTTAGTCACAGCTCTAAGTAATCGTTAGTTATTGCTTATTAGTTATGATTAGACAATGATTAGACAATTTTAAAGAAAGTGGAATTAAATAAAATCCTATTTTTAATGGGAACAGCCTTTGTACATCCAAAACAAATAAAAATTGTACGAAATTCCATCAAATTTTATATTCTAGCCTTTTCTGAACATTTTCATAAGTCATAAATGTAACTTGTTTTTTTTCATCTTATTTTTACAATGGGTTGATATTCAACTGAAATAAAGCAATTCATTTTGATCAGCGGATGAAATTAGAAAAATATTTATAATTCGTGATAATTAGTTTAGCCTAAAAATTGAAAGATGTGTCAAAATAAATGACAGATGTCATGAAAGATTGATTTCGAATGAAGGCTTCGCAATTTTGCGCTACGACATAACTTACCGCTGTATTCGGCAATAATTCCCGTTTAAATGTTCACTTGCGACTATTATTATGGGACAGAGGGACTAATTTACACATGTCAATTTTTGTATTGTCTGTATGAAGAACATGCCAAAGAAGTTGAGCCTCTCGAATTCCATGAAATGCAACATCTGAAAATTATTTCACTGATGATGACGAGTGAATCAAACGATTAAGCCGGTTATTGTTGAGTGAACAATGTTTTCTTCTTGTGTCGAATCATGATCCAAGTATTAAATACTCGATAAACATTGAATATAAGGCGTGTTGATTTCAACGAGGCCTTGCAAGGACCTCAAGGTCGTGTTTATTGTTTCGTGTTCTAATGAACATTTTTAATAAAATGTTCGCTTTTAACCACGGTCGTGGTTGATACGATAGACACGTGCATTACGAAAGTCGCGTATCAAGCAATCAGATAAACTTTAAATTTCTTCTGCGCGGTGAAAGTTTCACGGTTCCCCTTTTCCGCCGGCATGATGACTAGCATCCATCTTTGAACGTGTTTATCTTGGCAGTGGTGGTTGTGTGTCTTATTTTCCCCCAAAAGTTCGATCTCCCGTGCCAAGACTCGCGAACGGAAATCATTTTCCACCCCTAGAACGGGGGATGCTTTCACGGAAATCGTTTCCACGGTCGGTAAAGCGATAACGGTGCCGAGCATTAAGGATCTCTCGGTATTTCAATCGGCCTTGAAATTTCGATCACCGTTTTCTATCAGCGAAAAAATTAGGAAATTCGCCGTGGTCTCTGTTTATTTAATCACGACATCGTTATCGGGTCACGCGCGACTCGCGCAACGAGAACTGCGCAAAAGGTTTTTCGTTTTAACAGTTCTCCGAATCTCGATCGACAATTGTTTAAACTACAATTAGTGTTATCGGCGCACTGGTTCGATCAATTGGAAACATAAGCAAATTTGCAAAGAATCTAAATTAATATATTTTGATAAGCGTGTAAGTTTTTACACACTTTTGAGTTCAACTTCCTTTTTTTTTTTACTTTCTGCTTGTGTGAAAACACGTTTACCTAACCATTAAAAAATGTCTTTGATTAATTCTTACAGACGCAATACTGAAATTTTCTGTTCTTGAAAATGGTCTAAATTGAGACCGAAACGTTGAATTAAATTTCATGTGATATTTTTGCAAATTTGCTTATGTTTCCAATTGGTCGAACCAGTGCGCCGATAACACTAATTGTAGTTTTTCGTTTTATTTGGAAGAACTTATAATTAAAACTTATACATTGAACCATGACAATAAAATTTGAATTTACCTATTACATACATAAATGAATGTCTTAATTTGACAATGTGTTATCAGTATATATGTAGTTCGACGATTTTCGTTTAACGATTGCGTAGAACACCGGTTTGAAAATTCGTGCTCGGCGCCGCGCCGCGTCAACTGTTAATTAAAAATTAACTCGTCAAAGTGAAGAGCAGTACGCTCTGCACCATCCGTCCACTGGGGTTTACATTTTTCAGCACTGCTGAAGTATTCTCAAAATTGTTCGGCAAACATAACATCAGTTTCAAGCACAGCGAAGTGCATCCAGCGCTTGTCGATGCAATGCCTGCACACACGATACGCATCACATGTACTACAAACGTATTACTTGTAACTTTATCCAGCAAAAATGCTTGTAATCTTCTTGGTTAGGTTAACTATGTCAAAACTTTACTCGAGATTAGGGAAAAGTGCCCAAATATGATATAGTCGCCTATTATGACACTACCTTATATCTTGTAAAGGAGAAGTCGCACTCCAGTAAGAAAATCCTCAAACAATAGTTTACCATGTTTACTCAACAGTGTGCACTGCAATCGCACCATTCTACGCACCAGACCTGCCTACAACATCATTTGGTTGATACACACTTCCAAACAGTTGAAGAAGTCGAAAAATGTCTCGCAGACATCGTCGAGTCAAAACCACCCTCTTTTTTTCACCACGAGATTCGTCGTTCGCCCGAGAAGTGGAAGAAGTGTGTAGGAGCAAATGGAGACTACTTTCCCGATTAAAACATACTTGTATTTTAAGAAAGAAAATATTGAATTTGACGAAAAAAGGCCGAGAACTTATTCAAGCATAAAAGGAAGTACATATCATAAATGCTGCAAACTATGGCTCTCTCTTAATGGCAGTGTGTCGAGAACCGCAAGAGCTATCAGGGCGATAGTCCGATGCCACATTTTAATTCTAATATCCCTTTCTTCCGTAAAAGCAGAGATGGCCGAAGGCAGAATATAACCGAGCGTTTCAAGCACATAACTCCTCCCCGTCCGCGAAAGATACACGCGAGTCTACATCATTTGACTTTCCGAGAACGATGCTAGAACGCGATAAATTCCGCTCTTCCTTCCCTCTGTCGTACCTTGTACCTCGTGCAGGTTTCAGGGTGTCTCTCCTCCGACGAATGATTTATTAACTTTGCCGCGTGACCCGTCACAAACTGAAAATGTTCAGCCCCACGGTTCCGTATCGGCCGGAACCGACGTCGTCGTTTATTCGCGAACCCTTTCTGCGGCCAGCCAAACCAATTAAAATGAAAATCGTTCGTTTCTCCGGCCAGATACAGCCGTCTTATCTTCGCCGAGCTGCGTGATGCGAATGTAAAGACCGTTCCTAACAACAGATGCTACTGTTTCGATTCCACGGGACCGGCAATTTGTCCCTCCGACACTTCTTCTGCAATTCAAATCTCCCTGTCCGCGACAACCAGTTGCTCCGCTCTGGTTATTAAACATTAGAACACAGATCTTTACGTGGAACAGTTTTTGTGGTCTGTTAATTTCACTGTCCAACAAATTTCAACCTTTTTCAAGTTTCACAATTAATGTTCGGCGGTTCTTATAGAGTTTTTTTGCGCTGATTCCGAATCCGCCCTTAATTTTTCTTCTAGACGCACAGTTTTTGAGAAACATTACTTTGAAGAAAAAACATATTTTTCAGCTTTAAATATATATTGTGATGTTATTATAAAAGATATTGGATTGTTCTTTGCAGAAAAAGATTCTGTAGACTTTCCCGAATACAGAGATATCCAATATTAAACATTATGAATGTTTAAACACCGCTTTTCCGGTAACTAGGGAAAATAGGCCAAATCTGATTTTTCGATTTTACCCCGTAACTACCCTCCCGATCGAGATACAAGGTTGAAGTTCTGCATAGTTTGTTTTTTCTTGGTGCCCTACCAAATGACACATCGTCGAGACAATTCGGTTCAAGGGCATTTTTGACTATCTTATCCGGCTATACCCTTTCTTTTTAAGAGTTAGTGAACTTTGAGCGCTGGTATCTCGAAAACTATGCGAGATAGCGAAAAGCTGAATGGAATCAATCTTGTGGCACATTTTGTCAGCTTCAATTTTATATAGAATGGTCTTATCGCTAGGACGCATAGGTTCCGGGATATAAGCGGAAAACCGAAAAAGGGGACCTTCTACGAGTGGAGACTTTTAGTATGTTCACCTCCTAACTAGTCCAAACAAAGTCCCAAAGTTAAAAATTGTGTTCCTTCCATTTCCCTCTACACCCCTCGTATGAGCATTCATTGACTGGACTAAAAATTGACTTCGACAGACGTGTTCAAGACCAAATTTTTAAAATGTTTCTCTCGCGTTCTACTCATCGGAAGGAACAAACTTCTCGCAGAAAATAAGCATCCGAGCAACAGTGACGCCTGTTCCCGTGCAGTGCGCGCATAATGGTTCTCAGAGAACGGCAGGTGATAAATTTTCCGCTAAAACGAGCGACCGCGAACGCGTCGTGGAATCAACGGGTTCGTTATAAGTTCTTTGAAAGTCTGCAGTGTAAGTCGTGCATAAAAATGCTCGAGGACAAACGCATTTCAGTCGGCGTCGAGAGAACGATAAGTGCGCATCTAGCGGCGATATAATTGCGAAGAAAAGGTGGGCTGAACGGGTGGCACGAGCACGTGTCACGTTTTCGTCGGAACCAGCAGCACCGGGTTCAGGTGTGTGCGACAGAACGAAACACCGCGGTGCATTATGCTCGCGGTTCCTAGTTCGAGGACACTCGAGACCAGGTGTAGGTTGAAGGTTTTGAAAGAGGCCCTGTAGCCGCGTACAACGAGGCCTCTGTTGCAATTGCACCGGGGTTGCGATGTAGGTCGGCCCTCTTAATAGAGCAAAGTGACGGCCAAGAGGAAAAGTGGGTGGGACGAAGTAAGATTAATTAAGGCGACGCTTAATCCATTGCAATTTCTTTTAAAGATTTCCGTTACTCCGCCGGCCCCGCTTTATCTTAGCCCTGCGCAGCCCCCGGTCCTCGAGATTCCTCATTCCACAGGCGAGCGATGCGTCTCGGCGAAAGGATTTTTTCCTGGAAAAAGCTGCAATTAAGTGACAGATGCCCATTTTATTAAAATAAGTTTACAGGGTGTTCATTTGAAAACTTTCCAGCCGAATATCTCGAAAAGTATGAAAGATATTAAAAGAGTGTACAACACGTGTCCAAGGATTTCAAGGGGGAAAGAGGGGGGCAGTATCAGTTTTTTATTTGGGTGGCGTTGTCAAGGTTGTGTGAAGGTCAACTTTGTTTTTTTAAATGGAAACCTATATTTTTATTTTCGTGGGAGACTTTTTTTATCCGCGCACTAGTTTCGGAGATATTCGCAGATAAATTTCTCTTGTCGATAACTGTTGTGAATGATCGAAATAAATTTCTCCCATCGATAACTGTTATGAGTAGACTGCGGATCTTTAGAAATTTCACCAAATAGAAATTCCTTTCTTCTTTTAATCGTCGTATCAAGCTGAAATTAAATCTTCTTAACTCGTTCTCTGCTTTAAATCGTGCTCACCCATTTTTGCCATAAACGCAGAAAATCCGCAGTGTAAAAATCACCAATGCGATTGTATTACCAAAACTATTCTTTCGTCAAATAGACCGAAAGTACATACTTACAAACGCCATTTGAAAACAAGACACGGTAAAGTTTTAACAACCACTGGAGAATTATTGTATCTGTCTGAAGAAAACTTTCGAAAAGTACGGACTTGTAGGAAGAAGAAGAACGATGTAACTAAAGAACGTGTGATAGATGAGGCTACTGGGATGATGTGGGAGATGACGTGCCCATTTTTGTCACAAATGCATAAAATCCGCAGTCTGGTAATTATTAAAATTATCAAAACAGGAAATACATTTTCGCTTAGCTTCTGTTCCACAGAACCTAGACAGTATAAAGAGAAAACATAAAGAGAATAACAACGTTTCTACAATTTTTCAATTTTTTGCTAGATTATCTTCAGCATCACGGATAACCATAGAGTTTCGCTGCGTCTTTATCTCCAGCAGTTTCCGCCGTAGTTTCATGGCTGTCAATTTTGTTAGGGTGGTTTCACCCCTTAAACTCGAGTCTCTGACGATAAAAGAAATACGTGTCTGTCCGCTACACAGCAGCAGAGTTTTGTAACCTTCTTTGATGGTATCGCTATGGCGATATTAGACAAAAGTAAAACGTGTCAGTTGCAGCTTTATTGGCCGAGGATGCACGCGTCGAGGCGAGTCGCGGAAGCAGCAAGAATTTTATGCGACTCCCTTCCATTTTTAAGGTCATTTCTGATCACACAAGTTAGTCCATAGAAGCACGAATTTCATATGAATCTCGAACAAGAGTCCTACGTTTCAGTCGAAATCAGTTGACACCATAACACGATTCTACAATCTGTGTAGATCGCTTTAGTGTCAGAGTTGGGCAATATACAGGGTGTCCCAAAATTCCTTCAACAGCCGGAAATGGGAGGTTCCTGACGTCATTTGAAACAACATTTTCCTTTGCAAAAATGTTATCTGCGGCTTTGTTTAGGAGTTATTAACGAAAAACACGGACCAACTGTCTATTAGCCGACTGCGCCAACTCGCGTCTAGGTCGCGCTCTGATTGGTCCGTGTTTTTCGTTAATAACTCCTAAACAAAACCGCAGATAACATTTTTGCAAAGGAAAATGTTGTTTCAAATGACGTCAGGAACCTCCCATTTCCGGCTGTTGAAGGAATTTTGGGACACCCTGTATAAATATAGGATACCAACGTATAACACTCCCTAAGTGTATCCACGAGAGTTAAATTTACAATTCCTATTAAAATAATAGCAATTATTAAGTGAGTAATACGTGTCTTCTTATCAAGAATGGACTCGATCCACTTCCAAAATAATCAACTGGATGTGTCATAAAATTTGAAACAGCCCGAGTCCGAAAAGATGGTATTGTATTTAAGTTCGTGTGTATTCACATTAATTAAGTGGCAATCATTTCATACTTTTTAGTGCGTTTTTTCCAAGTCGGTTTGATTGCATTATCGAGAAATGAGAAGGCGCACCCGGCACCCTCGCAATCCTGGAAACGAGTGTCCACCCCCTTTGGAGATGCTCGGGATCTGAGAAAATCGAGACGGCGGTGTTGCTCATCGCAGGGTTTGTTTCGTTGAAGACAATATTTCTCACAGGAGTTGCACAAAATGAATTTCCTCCGTGGGCTAGTCGTAGCAATGTCATAAAGGGGAGCTCCAAAAGGACTGCCTGGGAAGACTTGCACTTCTCGCATCATCGAAAAATGCTGTCATGGAGATTCCTACGAAAAGGCTGCGGCTCCACTGCAACGTCTTCTACCCCACATTTTCCGGTTCGCGAAAACTCCGTTATGAAGTCTCTTCCCAGCAAATACCGGGGGGAACGATTTCGCTAAATCTTGAGATCACGACTGTATTGATCCAGGGAAAACGGATTGTCAAAGGGAAAGCCCGTTTCCATCTGATTTCCATCTTAGAATTCCGGAAATTGAGAAACGAAAAGTCCCACTCCGCGTTTCCGGGGAAAGTAAATAGAAATAATTCGATTCGCTGATTCACCTCGTTTCTGTTTCCTGCACACGCGTTTTTGTTATACTGCGATATTTCACATAATTTAGTGCGTTCTGGTGGGCGCCTATCAAACACTGCTTTCGCGGATAACACAACAATTTGGATCGATTGTTATTTTATAGAAATTAGTGGTCAACCATGAATATACCCAGATGGAACGGTATCCAGTAAAATAGAATTTTATTGGAGTCAGGATATTTTCTGCGGTGTTCATAAATTTTATTCCTGATACTGAGTATGTAAGAGTTGAGGCTAATACTAGTGGAGGGATATCTAAGGGAGGTTAGACAGCTTAACCCTCATCCGTCCCTCATTGCACAAACTGAATCTGTAACTCGGTGTCAAATTGACACAGTGATAAAAAAAATTGATAAAATAACAAGTCAAACAGCTACTTTTCGATGCTTTTTTCATTGAAATGGATGAGTTAAGGTCGTCGCACACTAGAACGCCCCGCCTGCTCTCAGGCACCACCCGCCTCCGCTTGTTTTGGCTTTCTTCTATGTAGTTCATAGTTCTATGTTTTACATCACGTATGGGCAAATTTTTGCTCGATCAGAGGCATTTTCAAGGGATATCCCCACTTCTCCGGCCGCGCGTCTCGCTCCCTGTGGCGGCCGTAGTGCCGTATGTCTTGAAAATGCCTCCGATCGAGCAAAAATTTGCCCATGCGTGATGTAAAACATAGAACTATGAACTACATAGAAGAAACCCAAAACAAGCGGAGGCGGGTGGTGCCTGAGAGCAGGCGGGGCGTTCTAGTGTGCGACGACCCTTAACATTTAAATCTTAGGTTTTTGCAGTTATATGTTTCGTGTTAAAAAAATAGAAGTCACCAAGTTTCGGACAAATTTACCTACAAATAACAGAACAGTGTGTAACTTATTTCGGGAAAACTGTGTCAAATTGACACGAGGGACGGATGAGGGTTAAAGAGTCAGAAAAATATAATAAAACATTAATCTTTGATATTGAGGGCGACGTCTACAATCTACAGCATCCATGAGTAAAATACTACATTACTATTTATGCATCTCACTACTGATCAATTCAGATTGCGACGTATGCAAGATGTTCCAACCACAGTGGCGTCCTTGCTTTTACTACCATCTGTGAATATGGAGAGTGCACCCTTTTCGCGCAAAAGATGGTCAATTAAGAGGTTGGGATTCCTGGATTTCACCACGGTTCGACTAAAGTCGACATCAACGAGGATTTCATTAAGTAGGGCGGAATAATTATAATTATATACGTTATATAACAATTAGAAACAACGAAGTAACAATCGATTACTAAGTTGAAGATCTGACAAAGTTTATTTACCAGTTTTGATTTTCGAAAGTACAGTAGAACCTCGATTATCCGAACTAATTGGGACTGAGGAGGTCCGGATAATCGAACAGTTTTAAAATTACTTATTCAGTAATTATAAATATATAATATGTGTTGGACTCCTCTCTCAAGCAAAAACACAAGGTTGATTCGTCTAAAAATATAGAGTTTTATTGTTAACTATGTACATAATAAATATCTACTGCCTACCTCCCACGTGTTGTACTAACCTAAAAATATAGAGAGTCAACAATTAAATGTTTTTGTGAATCAACAGTTACAATTCATGTTAAGAAAAACTATTAGTTAGAGTAACCTTTAATCTTTTCTTAAACACTGTCTTTTCGAGATTCACTGGTTCGGATAATCGAGGTTGCTTGGAGAAAATAATTTACGCATCACGAATTCCCACGAGTGTCTGTGTAAAATCCCAATGCAGAAAAGTTAAAATAATTCTGCTAAAAATATCGTGAAAATTGATAAAAAGATGGCATTCAAAAAAAGCAAAATATTGCTGTGCTTTTTCGGAAATCAGTGAAACGCGAGCGGCGAGTGTCGTACATTGGGCGGCAGCATACTATTCGAAATCGTGGTTGCGTGTTGCGGCTCGCATATGGTCGACGCCCGTTTCGTTCCCTTTTGATAAGGAACAATTATAGGCGATAGTCAGAGAGACGCCCCTCACAGGACGCCCGCTCTAATATACCGGGTGTCTCAAGTGGTCGACGTGTACCATCGAACTGAAAACAATAGGCTCTCTTATTCACCCCTGCTGTTGGCCGGGCTCTTTGTGCCAAAAAAAAACGGGCTAAATTCACCGTTGCGCGTTGCACCGAGGCTTACGCGCGCCGATGAAGCTCGAGGATATCGCGGATCATTTCCTTCGATCTATTACCGAAGCTCCTTACCGGGCTTTTCTTTATTTAATTGCTCACGTTATGTCGCGTGTTGAGGGGGCAGTCTCGTTTAAACGCTGGAAAATTTAACAATTTTCACGAATTTTTCCAGTGTGATACATACGTTTACGCCACAATTTTTTTAGTAATTGATTTAGCTGATCTTTCGTCATATAGAACAATTTTTTATGCAGTTTTGTTATACTTGTTTCTTGGTTGTATCTCGCCCGCAATAAATAAACTGTTTGAAAATCCCAGGGTGGACTAAAACAAACAAGTCATAAATGCATAAAATCCACAGTACTTTATTTTATTATTTTGATTTATTGAATGTTATATTTTTTATTTATTTATTGAAAACACAAGCAAGGAGAAAATATTTTAATCGAGCTCCAATTTTCCCAAATTTGCCATTTTTGCACAAATTTCTACAGTATAATTATTATTGATTTATTGAATGTTCTATTTTTTATTTATTTATTGGAAACACAAGCAAGGAGAAAATATTTTAATCGAGCTCCAATTTTTTAAAATTTTCCATTTTTGCACAAATTTCTACAGTATAATTATTAAGCTATAATTTGCTAGGAAAATGGTAACGATACAGTAACATTTTCTGGTAGCAAATGCTGCCCCTCTACTTTATTTAATTACTATGAATGTTTGAAGTGAGATGAAATACTTGCGAGCTATTTGTACTGATTTAGCTTAAGAGATGTAGTGAATTGGATTTGATCGATAAATAGATTTACTTGGCCGGCTGGTCTATTGATTGAATCTCTATCCGTGGTAGTATTTATGCAGTAGCAGAATTTACATAGGCCGGCTCTTCACGTGCAGTCATTTCACTGTAAAATGGTATCTTTCGGACATATGGTTTCGAAAATTTGCATTTGTTCCTCGTAAAATGTAGAATAAAAAAGGGCTGGACCAATCGAAAAACTCGAAGCGCGAATCGGATTTTTGTTTGATAGAGATAACATGGCTGGTGAAAAGGCATATACAAGCTAAACCATTTAAACGAGAATGTAAATAAGGAAAGAAAACCTGTATGAATAACTAGAAAATAGAATTTTCAATACAATTCATGATGCCATCCAAAGATCCAATTATTTATGAACTTTCGAAAATTTTCTTTCTGGAAAGAACTTTTGTTTAATTTTGTTAAAATTTTGATAATTACTATAGTGCACCGAAATAAATAAATTTCTGTCTTTAAATGCTGCTCTACAGAAACGAAAATTTATTAAGTAAAGCACAGCAATTTCATTACTTGTTTATATATTTTGTTATTTTATTACATATATGTTATCTCATTTTTTGAATTTATTTTGTTGAATAAAATTGAAATTAAATTTTCAGTTTTATAGCAAAAAAGAAAATAATGTTAAGGTTAATTCTACGACTAGGTGTTATAATTAATTAAGCGAGTTCAAAATCATATTATATTTGTGGTTACTGGCAATATTGTCTGACAATGAATTACGTTTGCCCAAATATTATTTCTGTAGAATTTTTGTTATTCTTTTTAGAATCATTTTGCAGTTAATTTATACGTTTAAATTGATCCTGCGAACAGTGTCAGTGCCCTACAAAATTGAACTGGAGCATCACACACTTAACCCCAGCCCAATAATAAATTGTGACAATTCATTTGACATAGAATAGCAACTCGATGAAAACTTTTAATTCGAGAACTGAACCTTTTCGAGGGCGATTCGCAACTCGGTTGCCAAATTCGTGAACTTTGACACAATTGGAGACACAAGATAAAGTGGTAAGCCATGGAATACGAGGTCAACTGAAAACGTTACTCGGATAGCCGAAGTTCTACCAAATTCCCTTTGAATTGTGACTCCACTCTGATTCCCGATTAATAAATTGTCAGTACAGTAATGTCTCGCTAGATGTGAGAGACATCTGTACGATATTTGTGAAAAATTTATCCCACTATCTCGGAGTGTACCTATTGAGAACCTGGAGAGAATTCTCCTCGTTGAGAATTCTAATGTATCAGTGAGACGATACTAATCCAAAGACTTTATTGCTATTGATTACTGAAACTTATATCAATATATTTGTGACATTTTTAGCTTTATGAAACTTTTATCAATATATTTGTGACATTTTTCTGATTAAAATGAGACCAAACACTGTTTCTAATATGAAAAAAAGACAATCAAAAATAAAGAATTTAAAAACAATCTAATATTATATATTAAATAAAGATTCATTTTATATTGAGAAAGAAATATTTTTCTCGTATCATGAAATACATATTTCCTATATATTTGAGAAAGAAACATCTGGGCGTGTTGAATTGGATATGACCCTTTACAAATGTTTGATATCTTATGTAAAGGTGCGAATGCGTTGCGAATGAGAAAAATCTCGCGTTTCTTCCCTCCGGTCCGTAAATTGTTAATGATTTAAGGATAATCAGAACCTCTCTGCTGGTGGCTGTTTCATGAATAGCATATTAGGTGCCGAAGCCATGCATATCCTGTTGAAATTATGCCAGCATAATTCTTCCAGCTGCGGTAAAGACCGAAAGAAAGCGGAATGCCGAGAGGAATAATTCTGCTTGCGAAAGTGCTACAACATTAATGCTGCCTTTTCCACCATGCTTAAAAGAAAACGAATAACGAGGAACATTATGCAACTTAAACAGAATTACACACTCGACGAAGTATGCAACCTTTTCAACAATGTTTGGAAAAATCGTACCACGGATTTCTTACTACCATCAGCGGTGTAAGTAAAAGTTTCTACACGTAGGATGTACATACATTACACATGACAAAATTAACTGAAAATTAGCACAGTTTTATCTAATGAAATTTCCGAAATAAAATTCTTTTTTACCAAAATCGTGCCTTAAAACCATGTACAAACCCCCCTTGTCCCATTTTGAAACAACGTCCGTTAGGGATTTTCATTGTTCATTTAATCTGACTGTCTTGAATTAAATTTTTTTCTACATAAAAAGAAAGAAACACCGGGCTTTTTAAATTAAAATTATAATAATATTTTAATTGCAATAATTAAATTTTTAAAAGAATTCCTTATGCTGTGTGTGTATAATTCTGCTTGTATAAATTTTATATACAGAGAGTTAATTTTAACTCGAGCACCTGAATTATTTTCGCTCTTCTATTGAAAGAAAAAATGACTAAATATAATGCACATGGTTTTAAGGCACGATTTTGGTAAAAAAGAATTTTATTTCGAAAATTTCATCAGATAAAACTATGTTAATTTTCAGTCAAAGTCATGTGTAACGTATGTACATCCTACTTGTAGAACTTCGTGTCCAACTTCGAGAGCTATTTCCACCCCCTTACCATGAATGTCGGCAGCTGTAAAAAATGCGTGTCAAATATTTTTTCGAGTTCTTATCATATCAAAATTTCATTAAAATCGGCGCGTTACGATTGGGCAACCCCCTTGTGAGGGCGCTACACGCATGCGCGAGACTCCACCCCCACCACCGACCCGCGACAGTGGTCAGCGCGGCGTAGAGACGGACGATCTGATCTGGTTTCGCCTGTCGCCTCAGTGTTTCGCCGCGTCTTGCCTTGCGTACGTCCTTGTACGTCCGCTCGGTTTAGAACTACCCTTCATTCACGTTACTCCCAGTGAGTTTGTACCCCTGCTCGCATTCCGAACATTGTGCACACCGCGGACACCAAACTTGCGCCATGGATCGCCGCCGGGACTATCGACTGGACACGGCAAGTTTTTAAACGAATTTCAATCGCGGTGCGTTGGACGCGTTTCCAGTTGAATTGCCGTGCTCTCTCCCGTGACGGTTTCAAACCGAATCGAAACTCGTAACTTTACCCGGGCGATTATCAAAACAGAAAACAACGCGGAGAGAAATGTGCGAAAGAAACAATATAAATAGTCGGGTCCGGAACTACGTTCAGAGTGAATATATGAATATTTTTGTTCGGTTTTTGCGGCTGACAACATAACCTCGTCACCTTTCCCGAAAACTTCGAACTAACTTTTTGTACGCTCGTGTCGCGCACTGGATGTTTTGTTGTGGAATAAGCATACGGTTCTCTAGAGCTCGTACTTATCGTATGTCTCACTGTCGTGTGTTTACACTGAGCTGGTGTTTACATGGAACTGACCTTTTCAAACAGAGAGTAAATCCTCGCAGACCTTGTTTTGTTCGTTTAATTCATTTTACCACGTCTTTATTAGCTCGCTTTCTTGTCTGTTTGTTTGTTTGTTTGTTTGTCTGTTTGGTACTTTTGAAATTGATTTTAAACTAACCCGATGAGCCGGAGACTTGAAATTTTAAACATAGCTCAGAACTGGATGACAATGCAATATTTTTTAAGATTCAAACGGTTATATGACGAATTGTTGTTATTATGTTATTATACATGTGTATAATATTAGAAAGGGTGTAAGTGTAGGTTTGTTTATGAAATATTTTGAAGTCGGTTCAGACTGTTTTCAGATAAATCTTTTTTCAAGAAGAAAATGTTTAGACGCTCTTTACGAGAGTTTTTGAACGAGAAAAGAATTCCCTAGAGATCGGAACACTCTCTTAAGTTCTTGCAGCAGCGTACGCCATGATAAACAGATAATGACTGACAAAGTTTCGTTATTTTACGTTATAAATTCATCGGTTTTTAGAGAACTTTGTTCGAAAATTATAGTCGACCGGAAGTTGATTAATTACTCTTCGTGGGATCTATTTAAAATAGGTCAAAATATTTCAACTAAGAAATACAAATATTTGTAAATAGTATTTCTCTGAACTGTTTTACATACGTTCCATTTGAAATAGTCATTTATTTCTGTATTAAATGAAACACTAGTTGTGAAATACTTGATTGATTTTACAAATATATATGCAATAAGTATTTAAAATATATATTTTACAATATGAACACCTTTTCTGAAATACTTAATTGAAATAAATATTTTCTTTATACTGCCTGAAATGAAACACTCGAGTATTATTTCAACAATAATAGTCTAGCGACTTATGTGCAGTGCCTTCTAAAGTTTATTTTCGTAATTATATAAAAATAATAAATATTAATCGTAAGAAATAGAATTTTAAATGATTATTAGACATTTAGGCACATGAAACACTGTTTCATATAATTATCTCCACTAAATCTTTAAAATACTATTTCAATTAATAATTTTCTGACAACATAAATAACTATTTCCAATACATGTATTTATTTCTGTGACGTCAAATCAATTGTAAAATATTGTTTCATACAAACAAAAGTGCTTCGTTAACTATTTCCAATACTTCAATTCTAACAATTTTAAAATTTAATAACTGTGGAAAACCATAATAAAGTTCAACCATTCATTATATGCAGAACTATTGTCAAATTGCCGAGTTGTAAATCTGAATATTCGCATACACGTATAGCATCGATACGTGAACATGCGCAGTTGATTTATGATAAATGTAATTTTGATCAAGTACATGTGTCTTCCTTAATTAATAATTAATCAGGTGCCTAGGGTTGCCGTGTTTCAATTGATTACACATTTTGATAATGAGAAATGTTTCGATATTCATGAAATGTGATGGTAGGACAAATCATTGCTGATAATGGATATAAATTATTTTATAAAAGGAATCGTGTTTAAAACGTTTATACTGTTACGGAGCTTGATTTATCAGAAGAATATTTTAATTAGTGTCAAATTATACAGCACGTACTAAAACGGGGCTCAAGTTTGTAAGGAGGAGGGAAATGTATTATAGTAAACTGCAAGTACGCTTAACAGTGTCTTAAGGAAATTTTTAATTCCGAAAATTTAACACAGAAATTTTATCTCAGGACCTAGCGGTAGTTAATTATCACCCCCCAAATATCCTTCCTTGAGCGCTGTCGGAATTCTTAATATGCCCGAAAGCTTCAAAATTAATCAGATCATTGAATAAGTGGCAAAATCATGCAAAGTGATCTTGAATCTTCTACATAAGAGAAGAAACAATTTAAAAAAAATATAAACACCGATCATTTTCAATAAACTTTAATTCTTGTATTTCCAACATTAATTTTTAATGCTAAATAAAGAGGTATTTATGCTAAAGAAATTAAGAAAAAATGTATGCCAAAGAAATTTTTTGACTAAATGAAGAAGAAAAGAATATTTAGATATATTTAAAAACAAAATTGAATATATTAGTGAATATAATTGAATATAAGGTGAATTATTTAATATAATCCACCTGGATTGTGTTTGATAAAACTATTCCGAAATTTAACTGTCCATAATAATTTCGTTCTTCAAGTGTCGTTAATTTTAACCAATTCAACTTGAATAAATAGTCGAATTTTCTTAACGTTTGTGTTAGCAAAAAATCAATACACTATAATATCAAAATGTTCACGAATATCAGTATCGCGCACGAGACACGAAGTATCGATTTGAAATAACAAAACAGACTGTAGCAATTCCACTTAAATTTGCAGTAAACTTTATTTATACATCGATAAATTTTATAAATACAAAACGTAAATATTTTGCATAAAATCTTTGTTTGTTATTTCCCTAAGTATTTGGAATTCACCCTGGATAATGACTACCGCGTTTTATAGAACAGCAGACCGTAATTAATAAGCAGACAGCGATTCTTTATGCAAAATAAAATTTTTCACCTGAATCGCAACAAACTGAAGTGTAGAGAATGTAGATTATCGATAGCAGAGTTAGAAATAAATGTGGAATTATAACGTGTAGGAAGTTTCACAGTGGGTTGCACAAGTCTCCGCTGCAAGGTCTTTCAAAATGTTTACTTTGGACAACTTTCGGTTCTTTTCCCTTTCATAGAATGGGCGATCCACTCACTCGAGATTGGTTTCTCTTTCCGAATCTTTAAATGGGGTAGCGGGGGCAATCGAGGGGGCACGATCTAACTTAGCCCGCGCGCCCCTGTTTCGAGATTTCGTGCTCAACTTCGCGGGGTAAAAAGTGAACTGTCGCGAGCGCAATCTTTTGACAGAAGTTCGATAGAACATGGAAGAAACGTCCCAACAGTTCTCGCAGTTTTCCCGTCAAAGTCAAATACAGTTTTCCGTAACGCAATGAACTCGCACTTCGCGTGGCATTTGGGTCCGCCGAATTTAACTTTTAAGCCTCGAAAGCGTATACATCTAAAAGAGATCTCCGGTCTTTCATCCCGTTCCTTCACATCGTTCATCGAAATAGCCATTTTAACTCTTTACGATTTCTTTCTGAAAATTCAAGAACGAATAAACAGAAACTGCATTTACAAGTAACAATCGTGGTTGTGATTCAACCTGAATGTTAATTTTGAAGTTGCAACTAATACCATTTTAATGGATAAACAAATAAGGGCCAATTAACTCATTGTCAGATAGTTTAAAAACATACACGAAGAAGGAAAATTTGCAATGGTATTATAATAGAATATATAAGTTTATAAACAAGTTTATATAAAAATAGTTTATAAACTGTAACAGGATAGGAAGTGTACACAATAGTTTCCGAATCCAGAAATACAAAGGTATGTCGAAAATAGGACAGTATACAACAAATTACATGAATGATACCATAAAATATGTGAATAACATGAGAGAAGAGTGAAGAATGTAGTATTTATAATAAAGTCAGAAGAATTGTAAAGAAAGTCTGCATTTCTTGGCTGCGAGGCTGAAATAAAGTAGATCCAACTACTACTACACTTTATCTTTGAAAGACTTCTGAAGTCGTTCCGCAAAGGCGTAATTCCTTCGCGGCCATCTTGGGAAATTGTGAAGAAATTTCAAGTAAGTAGGTAGCTGAAGTTGTTACAAGAATTTCAGAAGTTGCACTGATACACAGTTCGCAAAATATTTATTCCATCACTCGAATATCACGAACATTATCATTTAATTTTCTATCAATACTAAAGGTGGTACATATGTATGTATACAGTGGATCCTTAAAGTCATTTTCGACAATCGAGTATTCAGTGTTCAAATACTTCTTGGATCCACTACTATACAGGGTGTCCCAAAATTCCTTCAACAGCCGGAAATGAGAAGTTCCTGACGTCATTTGAAGCGACATTTTCTTTTGCAAAAATGTTATCCGCGGCTTTGTTTAGTCGGCCCGGCGCGCCAGCTATCTATTGGCCGACTGTGCCAACTTGCGTCCAGGTCGCGCTCTGATTGGTCAGTGCTTTTCGTTAATAACATCTAAACAAAGCCGCGGATAACATTTTTGCAAAGGAAAATGTTGCTTCAAATGATCTCAGGAACTTACCATTTCCGGCTGTTGAAGGAATTTTGGGACACGCTGTATACAGGGTGAGTCACCTAGCGTTGACACCTCAAATATCTTTGTTGTTTTTAAAGAAACTCAAAAATTGTGAAGTCAAGAATGTGAAATCGGTCATTTAATGTTAATATTTAAAAACCAATTAACTACCTTGAATATAACTATTTATCATATCGTTATTATTAGTCTGCGGATTTTTATGTTAAATAAAAGTGTCGTTCATTAACTACACATAAGGAAAAAGAGCCAAATAAAAATTATTTTTATTCTTGAATAATTTTAATAAAGTCACGAAACAACCCATTTTGATATTCTCAGACTATTTCAGTCTTTCTACTATTATAAATTACATCCACTTATTTTTATAATAAATGCACAAAATCCAACGTATCAATATTACACATGTTGTGTGATTTTGAAAGCAATGCAATAAATATTTCTCAAATGAGCAACACAAATAAAAATTGCATTTTTCATGATGCGCTGCATGAAAGTTACGCATCTATTACGAATTCGAGCGTCGTTATTATCCATAACATTGTAAAGAGACATTCGGCGAAATGGTAATGGCGCGAGGTGAGTGGGGGGGAATACTCTTTTAAGACCGTCCATTTTAAATGTGTTCCATTTTTATCACTTACGGCACGTTAGCTCGGGAAGTTTTCCATTTTTCTGAATCGTCTTCTATTATCCTCCTTATTGCGCGTTGCGCTCATTCCATTCTGATTCCTGATTCCGTGATTCCCAACGAAGCGTTCGCCGAAGAACAATTTCGTTTGTCGTCACGAGTTTAGATCGTAATCTCGGGTACATAGTTAAAGGAGGTATAAATCGCCGTGTGTAGGTAGACATATTGCGGTTTACGCTTTAACGAACGGAGAATACGCTTAACACTTTATGCCCCGGCGGCAATTTGAGCGAACATTATCGGTGAAATGTTGCTGCGATCCAGCTCCCATTTTTCAAACGTTCCATTTCATTCTGTTTCAAACATTGCTTTCGGTTCGTGTAAAAATAATTGTGCTTTTCATCAATTTAAACTTCGCGGATTTTTCTGAACGGTTTATCCCATTGCATTTGTACTTTGTACGGGGCAGAGTTGGGCAATAATCGATTAAAATTTTAATCAAGATTGATTGATTAATGTGTACGATTAAAAAAGGTGACCATTGAAAAATCGACGATTGATTCAATCGATTGAAGAAGTTAATCGTCAATCGTTGATTAAAAAAAGAAATCATCGAGAAATCAGAGACTGATTCAATCGATTGATAAAGTGGCGCAGTCATCCAGTTTACCCTTTCTCCGTTACTATTTTTTCTTACCCGTTTTTGAATTGTGTTTTAATATAAATTTGTTACATATTTTGTCTACATTGTTTTCTAACATCGTAGTAAACCTGTGGTGTGGTAACCACGTGACCCCGCCACCTATGTCTATGGAAATTGGGCTTGCACCACTTTCATAATCAATCGCCACGCAATTTCTTTTACTGGCCAATTTTAATTTGAACAAAGCATTGGCATTTTTAAGATATTAAATATTAACTAGTTGCAAATAAAATAATATTACACGAAATCTGAATGAAATGATATCCCATTTTCTAAAAAAGATGGACTTACACCACTTTAAAAATTAACGCTCCAAGTGACAATTAACATCGTCAATTAAAAATTATCAAAGACTAAAAAGGTGATGATTAGTGAAATAAAAGAATTGTCAAAATTCTTTGTAAATTGGAGTATTTTTATTACCTTTCCATGCAATCATGCAAGAATCGTTTCCCATTCCGCGTTCGAGTTTGGAAATTATTATCACACTAAGCTGTCAACGTTAAGCTAACAATCTCCTCTGGAACACTATGTAGATTAAACACATGAGATGCGCTGTGCTGTAGATGAACCTTCGAGTACGTTTTCATCCTTCTGTCCCCATTCAGCTGAAACAGTATCGTCCGAGACTGCAGAATGAGATTTAATTAAACTGTGCACTTTGTCACGATATCTAACCACTGTTGAAACTATTTGAAGCTGTCCAATCTTGGTGCAGCTAGCTGTTAAAAAATTTCATACAAACAATGAAAGTATACTATCTTTTTATAGTTATTTATTAGGAATTGTAGTACAACCAGGCAGGGGTTATTCTACATAAAAAAATAATAAGAAACAATTATGGTATATAACATTTTTTCCTACGAAGCTCCTTTTCGAGAAAATCGTGTTTGAAAATGCAGCAACCTCGCGTGCTGTTAAATAGGAACAGTGTTGAAAAAATTACCCTCTCTCTGCCAGTGCCGAACACATGCGCGTCACATATACGTATAGCACAAATGCGAAATACTAAATGTGCTTGTAACAATGAGTTACCGATTTAAATTCGCGCTGGCATGTCAAGATACTCGTGTTTGCTCGCGTTACTCCAACAGATAACCACTATCTCGATTAAATAATTCACGGTTACTTTACGACCCCTACCGCAGGCGATAACAATTTCTACTACGTCACGATGTGCTAATTAGTTAAAGCCGTTTAACTTAGGATCGCTTCGATCTTCGCTCCTCTTTTCTCACATTTACTCGGACATTTACTCGGACATTGTAGCCTCGCAATGGCAACATTATTCCGCTCCGTTATACAGGGTCACCTAAGTGAGCCACTTGAATTGCTTGCAAACTATTTCAGCATCGAAAGCGGTGAGCAACGTAAATTCTCTATAGCCGCAAACGCCTCGGGGGGATTTCTTTGCATCTATCGATCTTGGTCCTACTTTTTTTCGAGCTTCAAAGACCGAGCCGAACGTAGAGAAGGATCTAAGTTGGAGTAACATACTCGTAACGACTAGTAAGGATCTTTTGACCATTATATTATACATACAGTGACTCCCACAAATATTCGGACACTCTTAAAAGCCGATAACTTTTTCAAAATTGGACTATAGGATTCGAACTTTTTTGGGAACCTAGAGCAATTAGTTTACTACAGGATGTGAAAAGAAATTTTTTTGAAAATTACAATTGGTCGGAATTGTATACAAAATACCAAAAGTTGCGTTTTACAACTTTTTAATGTGGGCCTATATTGGAAATTTTAAAAATGGGTTTTGTCGATCTGTGTCATTTATATGCATGTGAAAATTATTATTAATAATTTTGACCATGTCTCTTCTACGTCATCTATTCTTAAAGTCATGTAACCAAAGTACACGAGGGTGTACTGCAAACAATAATTGAAGTTAGTCATTACGGAAATATTGATTTCTTATATTGTTAATTTATAAATCACGCAGAATAGAAAAGAATTAACTATCATATTTTTTCATTTATTTAAGAGAAACCTTAAGTGTCCGACGGTAGGGGAACTCCGTCTATGTATAAATTCTCCCCAGTCTCCCCTACATAGTGATCAGGGATCTCGACTGCATGACGCTTGCATTCCGAATTCACGGCAGAAAATATGACAAATGAATGGAAAAAAGATGCGTGGCTAGTCGTGCGATGGATGCCACGCCATTTCGTCGTCCTTATGAAGCTACATGCACTGGCAATATGATTGCCAGACGTGATCATAATGAGCCATTCGGGTGCAATCGATTGGCTCCGACTGACCCAAATACCGTGAATTTCTAATGTGTCGACGAATGCATCGGTGCATTCGCGTTATTTTTCAAATGATAGCTTTTCGCGTGGTTATCGATTCCCTACGCGCGAGTTCATTTTCCGCGAGACCGATTTTGACGCGTTCAATTTAATAGAGGGGTTCATTACCACCGCCATTCAAACTGCCCTGTAATCATTTTCCAATCGGTTTGATTAGATCTCGAGTAAATATTAATCTGTCAATAAGTTCGTTTCATTATGATCCGCTTCAACTGTGGGATTTCATTGCGGCTATCAGCCCCGCTCGAATCTCAACTGTTTCATTATTTTCGCAGTTTAATCTTTTTCTGCGAACTAGGGTAAATTACGTATTACTGTGGGTGTACGTTTTACACCGATATTTTTTCCCAATGAGATTAAAATACATGGAAATGAATATTTTGCCCGGAATAAATGTGTACGATTCCGTGAGTTTGCATTCTCATTGGCGAGGCAGACAAAATTGTCGATCATTCTCATATTTTTATAATCTCAGGATTTGAAAAAACATTCTTTATACAAGGAAATAGAAGACCATCTTTCTCCTACCTCGATCACCAAAGGACTATTACTCACTTGATTGTACACTCTACATACATATTTAAATATTGAGAATTTTTCGAAAATTGGAAATGTAGTGTTAATAACCAGTACGCAGTGTTAAATCATAAAATACTTCTCGAGTATTTCCAGTAATTATTTCTTAATAAAGTTCTGTACCGAAAAATCGGCAAAAGTTGATTTCCACAGTTAATATGTCAAAGGGAGAATTTGTAAAGTTTCGAGCGGTGTGACGTGTGCTTACGCGTATTTCGTTTCACTTTTCCGGACAAAGAGCTTTTGTTTCCCGCCGCGGAAAATGATGAAAAAGCCGTAAAACGTTGTAAAAAGTTGCCGGGGCCGCGCGGCGCGGCGGTCTGACGCGTGTTTTATAATTTTAAATTACTGTCGGCTCTTTTTATTTAAACTTTTCCCGAGATCGGATAATCAGGCCCAGCGCGGTGACGCCAGAGTTTCGCGAGAAAGCACGAAAGTCAATCTCGAGGAGGAATTCCATTAAAACTCGTCAGGTATCACCGAGGGAAGAAAATTTCGAATAGCGATCGATAATGCTGCGGAAAGTCAGCGGACAAGGATCACTGACGGATCTTTGATGTCGTCGTTCACACTCCTGAACAAAATGATAGCACTAGCGTGCTATCTTTCATTTCTGGGAGACTACATGAAGAATTTCTGTAATTTGTTTGTTCGTGTACAGGGTGTATAGAAATTATTGTGTATGTCGCGACCACCATAGCGAGATTCACGATATTCTTGAATTTCAAGGTCAAATGGTCAACAATCTTTTTCCTTGCATCGCAAAGATAAAAAGTACAAAAAGAACCATCAGTCAAAATTCGATCGTTCTCTTAAAAATATTATGTTGACATTATGAACATTATCAATAGACAGCGGAATTTTATGCAAAATAAAAATTTTCCACCTGAATTGCAACAAACCGGAGTGACATAGAAATTTATTTTCCCTCGTAATGTGTTCAAAATGGTTTGAAAATAATATAACAGTATTTTTAAATTCGTCTATATACAAATAGGAATCATTGTTGCTTTTCGATTTTTTGGAACCCAATTGTTTCGGGCAGTGACCAGAGGCTTTCCATCGGGTAATTCCGAAACATAAAAGAACAATACGAGACACTGATACCGTCCAAAGGACCCTATCTTCCGCCAAGTCCGTTTTCCATGAGAAAGGCAGCGGGAGGATTATCCCGATCCTCCGATACGCAATTGGCACTTTGGCTGAAATTTGAGAGGTCTTGTTTTTCTTAGAGACCCGCAGTCCTTGCAAATGTAAATCGACCATCTTGAAATAGGCCATCGGAGCTCTTGGTGCTGCGATCTGTGCCAACAACCCTAAGTCACTCCCTAAGTCACCGGTCATCTGGTTCTTCCAAAGGAAATGGAAATTGTCCAATTGCCCAAAACTGTTAGTTTGTGTGATAAGAGGACTGCGGATCTTTATGCATTTATGAATAAATTAGTTGGCTGAAATCTAAAACAGTACTACAGTAATCCTCTATAATCCTCTATAAACGCAAAAAGGCCGTACACGATAACGACGACGACGCGGAGAGTCGCAGTCGTCGGCAAAGTTCAAATACCAATATAAAATCTTTTTTATTATTACTCACTTTCTTATGAAACTTTCTCCAATGTATTTGTGGCATTTTTCTGATTAAAATAAGACCAAACGCGATATAATTACAACTGTATTTAGTGATTTAATTGACGATGAGCGTTTCAGGCGCAAGAAAGGACAGCGTATAAGAAAGAAAGAGACGCGGAGAGTCGGCCGCGCGCGGTCTCTCTTTTCACGCGCTGTCCTTCTCCACGTTCGGCTCGGCCTTTGAAGCTCAAAAAAATAGTGTCCGTTTACGAAAAATGCAAACGAACCTCCCCAAGGCTTGTACGTTTATAGAGGATTCCATGTAGATTAGAAAAATTCAAGAATATTGTAATGTTGTTTTTAACGTAACACAGTCATTAAAGGATGACATCAATTTTTATTTTGTTTCTGCTTCCCACAATCAATGCAGAATATTTTTATTTATTTTAATATACATATTTTGCATAAAGATCCGCAGTCTAGTGATAAGTTTGTTCGTTTCGGCGACGACATGCTCGACTCGAGCTTCGTCTCGAATAAGATATGCATAAGTCAAAGGAAAATGTAAGTGTTCTGTTCTGTTCCCACCACGCACACGCACACGCCCATCCTGCCTGAGGAAGATTAATAGCGACATGAAGACAATGCATTGATGAAAATACGAACTAAGATCGATCGAACCGAGTAATTGATGAAACGTCCGCTTTAATATATCGCCCAACAAAAATTCAAGCCAATATACTTTGGGTCCAAGTTATACAACCTAGTTCACAATGTACTCGGAGAAAATGAACTTCGAGTTTCGCGATCTTGTAACAACGAACAGAAATTGATTTAGCTCGGTGGTAGTATTTCGTGTACTATAAACCAACATCAAGTTGATCTGAAGATATTTGTGCCTGAAAGATAAGATATTTAATGCTTTCAGACATAAATTGAGAATAATATCTCTATAAGAATATATCGAAGAAAAAGTATAAGGTTTCATTTTAAAAAAATACCGATGACCTTGAAATCTTGTTTGGAAATGACATTCTGAGAAGAAATTCCTTCTTCTGTGACACACACACACACACAAGCACCCTTAATATTTAAAAACTTTACCTCAATTAAGAGACACAAGTTGCTGAGACATATATACAGTGTGGGACGAAAGTTTAAGACCGCTCTAAAACAGACGATAACTATTTTAATATTGTACTATACAATTTGAACTTTTTTGGGAAGCTGGAGCAATTAGTTGACTACAGGATGTGAAAAGAAATTTTTTCACAACAAAAATGTGGTATGACAACATAGGAACATAAGGTTAACAATAACAATTATACAATGTTTTATCTGAAATTGGATCTCGTTCAAGGACGAGTACTTTTTACACTCTCTGTTAAATCTGCTGAAGGCCGGTCGTCTCTTTTCCGCCATTTCTTCTCACAAAGGACGTATTACCGGCGGATAAAGTACCCGTCGTGCTTTTCATGAGCTCTTTTCCATTGGGAGAAGTAATTACGATTGCATTGCGCCAGTGTGGAAAGAAGAGATTAACAAACAGACGAGTTTCTGTCCCTTTTCTCACCTTTGACGCTCGATATCGGATATCATTTATCGAATGAAATAAGATTGCTTTTCTTCCCTCTCCTTTTCACGTCGGTTTCAATTCCTGGAGTTTGCTGTTCCTCTCGAAACATGATTTTAATTTACTTCGATCCGACGCCAGTCCGGTTGTTTCACCGCGAAGTGGCTGAAACCAAGAGCCTGCGGAAAACTAATAATATTTCAAAGTTGAGTATCCGATGTGTATCGACATTCAATATTTCCTTTCGAATTTTTTTTGGCTGTCTTTGTCCCATTTCAGATTGTCTATGCTATTGTTTCAACGATATACAGGGTGTTCGCGTCATTACTATCCAGTGTTTTCTTGAAAAAAAATTGAGGAGGAAAAAGTTATACTGTGTTTGCAAGCAAGGTCATGGTGTCTGTAATTTATGAAGTGAACATTACTCTAAGCGCGCCGCGTACACAATTGCTGGACAGTGAATGAGTCCGATTTTCTGGAAACGTTGAGAGAAAAAAGAATTTCGTAGCATTTTGCTTTCGGTAAATTTATCTTCGAAATCAAATATTTCATCATTTTGTGTTACTTACGTAGCAACACATTGTTATTTGGAAATTGCCGATATCTCGCAAATCGTAACCAACGATACGAAATGTTTTATTGGACTGCCCTAAGCGAAGGATCGTGCAGATCGGACATATTAAACTCGATCAACGGTAAACATCAACACCGAAACCCAGCATTCACGTGAAAAGGGTATTATTGTGCATTTGGTGGGAAATTAAGGGTGTCGTGTGCCCTGAGTTGCTGTAATCTGATCAGACTGTTCATTTGGCGAATTACCAACAGCAACTCATCAGTTTCAACAGTGGAACAGGATGAAAACAATTAATTTGCCGCCTGCGGATCCGAGTGAGTCATTCTGTAGCCTGACTGCAGCCGCCGCGCCAATCACATTTCACAAAATGAACAAAGAGCGTTGTTTATTCTTCGAATATTATTGTATCCCTACTATAATGATTTTCTTATATACATATATACAGGCGTCCCATCTAAGTTGAGATTGTTAAAAAATTTCGAAGACATGTGATTTAAAATAAACAAACTGACACGTGTCCTTTAGTGTTTCGAGTGGGGAGTCAGATGGCACTACTAGTTTTTTACTCGAGAAAAAACCATTTTATGAGCATTTAATTAATTACTTTAATGTTTAAGGGCCTTGGGGCACGTTTTTCCGTTATCCGATCCAGCTCAAACTTCGCACAGATTGTTTTAATTATTCGGGACAATCCTGGGGAATGCCGTAAAAGAAATGATGAAAACCACTTTCAACAAGAGTAATTAATAGTCACCGTAACATACATACTGCACTAAAAGAAGGACGGGAGTCAGCATCAATTACATGTCTTCGACTTATCACTTATCCCATCCTCTTCCCGGTCACCAGCGATCGTGAGACAAAAGACGTCACCCCGTTACAACGACCGGCCGCAACGCGTTAAAATCTCCTCCATCCCTCTCGGAGCAAACGCTAGGCCAGGATAGCTGGTCCGAGCAGTGGCGGATCTAACGGTAAGCGGACTAAGCGGCCGCGTGGGGCCCCGGGATACCATAGGGCCCCGAATTTTAAATTTAAAAATTTTTTTAATGTGTAACGATATGATATTTTTCATTACTGTTCTTTTTTGTTAATAAGTTTATGAGAGCTTTCTTGCATCTTCTATTTCTAACTTGAGTTTGAGGGCCCCAAAATTTACACCGCTTGGGGCCTCCACTTGACTAGCGCCGCCACTGAGTCCGAGTGTAAAGTGCTAATAAGATTCGAGTCGTGAAAAAAGGGTAACTGGCCGGCGAGAGGAACGCAGCCGTGAACCAGGGACATTTACGTTAACGCGGGCGAAATTTGCTTATACTCGGGCGCGGCGTTTGTACCACGCGGCTGGTACTTAACCGAGTCAGACTTCTGAAAACGATAGAGGCCGTAAGTCTAATGGATGTACAAGATTGAAAGCTCGGCGCGAAGTGACATACGAGAGGCGTCTAAATTGATGGCCGTACGGCCACACGGAGAACGTAAAGCGAGAGGAGAGGAGAGGAGAGGAGAGGAGAGGAGAGACAGATCGCGTGAAAGCATATTCACCTGGGCTGGAAAAGGCCGGGCTGGAACAGGCTGGCCGCAGCGTAGTCCGCCGAAGGCACGCAGTAACGAACGACTAAATTAAATTGAAAGCCCTTGCTAGCAGACAACCCTTCGCAGTTCCGTGGCTAACATAGGCTTTCAACTAATTAGGTCGTCTACCCGCAAGAAGATACTCCTTGTCATTTGACACGTATGCACTTCGCTCGACCGACACGCTGGAGGACACAGGGAACCAAGCTTCACCAGTTTCAATTATTTTAGGGGACTTGGCTACTCGCGCAAAAATGGCAAGCTTCCGGTGCCGAACCGACCTGGCTGTGGCTAGTGCAACCCGCACGATGGACATTGTAACCCGAGATCCAGACAGAGACGGATAGATCAAAAGTTTGTTTCGCTAGCATCAAGAAGCCAGAACCTGCTTGCGCGCTTCACTGTCGTCCTCCCGTACCGCCCCGCAATACGGTATTTGACCCGAATAGCCCGACGAAACCCTATTTCAGAAAGTTTTCGTGAACCCCAAAATTTTTGTTTCTGGGGTTGATGTAGGGAAGAACGCAATTTATATGAATCTTTTTCTTTTTTATTGGGAGTACAAACAAGTTTGCGCCGTTTTTCATCTTAAATTGGGCATTTATTGCGAAAGAACGGAGCTTATGTTTCATTCAAAGTATTGTCCATCGCTGGCCACTACTTTTTCCCATCTTTCCGGCAGCATCCGGATACCGCTTCGTCTTTTGACGCTATCCGTGAATCGACCCAATTTTTGGTATCTTCATATGACGTGAAGTGCTGCTCTTTGTCCTTCAGACATTTGACGTATCTTTAAAAACAGCTAAGATATTTAAGGTGGTCAAGTTAGGTTAAATACCCGGTATAATATTTATTTGTGTCGTTGAATATGAAATGTCCGATTCATAACAGTAACTTTATCATCGACTGATATTGAAATCATTTTTATTTTAAAGTAAAGTTGAGTGTGTAAATAGAAACTGCAATAATGGGTCTCAAAAGATTTGAAAATAACATTGTAACGAGTAATAAGACCATACGAGGGTCAGTCAAATACTTTTTATCTAGACCGAGTGGAAGTTCAAGTGGATATGTCTTGCAATCAATCTGCATCATGGGCTATTCTACTTAACCGTTCTCTCGATAGCTGGAACGATGAACGAGCTTCCATTGCATAACTTACTTTTATCGCCTTTTAATTATTGAAAGTGCAAAATGTATTGAAATCTTGCATAGATCACGTCAACAATTTAAGGATGATATGTTACCGAGGACACAAGTGGTCTAGACAAGCGTCACAAGAAACCGTTTAAGTCATTTGGAAGGTGATTGCGAAGCTGTTTGAACCCAAGAAAAAATTAAAAAGCTACATTGGACTATTGCTGAACATCTCCCTTACTGTCCAAGTGCATCACCTTGCGATTATTATTTGTCCGACCAATCAACCAAACATTGGGAGGATGTCGTTTCATCAGTAACGAAGAGATGCAGCACTTCGTACGCAGTTGGCTTTGGGCACACACTTGGGGTACACACTTGGGGTACACACTTGGAGTGCACACTTTGGGCACAAATTGAAGCAAAACTTCGGGCACAAATTGAAGCACAACTTTGTGCACATTTCTCTGGTAGTGGAATTAAAAAATGACGAATCCGGTGGCAAAAGTGCGTAGATTGCAGCATAACATACTTAGAAAAACGACTGGTCGATGTTTTGCGAACATTCCGCCGAAATAGAAGATTAGAGAAAAAGTTTATATTTGATCAACCCTCGTAATGATCATCGAAAACGTTGTTCCACATATTTACCAATTTTTTTCGTAGAGAGGAGGAAATACTTGAAAGCTCGGTGGCAGACTACTCCAACGTCGGAACCGTCAGAGGGCAGAAATAATGGCTTGAATAATGGGAGTTCTAGCATGTCGCAAAAAACGCTGCATGCCTCTGAATCATTTAAAGAAAACGCGACGCGTTTCGCCGTCGTCGTCTCGTAATTCTTGGTCTCCCTTTTGATCGTTAGTTTCGTCTAGATATTTTCCCAAGCTCTCGAACGGGTGACCGTGTGTGCAGGTAATCACCCCTAACAGTCGCCTAAGACAGACGGGGGTACCTTTTAACGAGTATTACGTTGATTACGACCGCTACCGTGGCGGTCATTAAACTCTTCTGTGCCGATGCAAGTCGATTTCTCTCTCGCGGATCTAATAATTTCTTTTACCACCATCGGCGCCTAGGACACCTATCCCGATTTGTCTCGCGGGTTTTTGCCCACTCACACCGAACCAAATGCTGCAAATTCAAAGTTTTCTCATTGATTTACAATCATAATTTCATTACAATCAGGATTTCAAACACTTAAAGCCAGATCTACTTATGGATTAATTAATCCAATAAATCGCATCATAGCAGACTCTAGCACTCTCTATAATCGTATTGATTTCTTTACTGAGTCTTTGCACAATTTTAAAAAACAAAAGCAATTACGCAGAATTATAGGATAATACCATATCGTTTGTATCATTATTTTCTGTGCACGTCCCTTCTTTGTTATTCTTTGTTATTATGCGTGTAGTCCCTTATCCTTTTCTATTGTAAACATTTATGTAAAAGGACCTCGTTCCGTCTATAATAAATAATAATAATAATAATAATCTCAATTTTTATACATTGATTCGTTGATGGATTAACAAATTATTCAATCTTTCTCTGGGTAACTATCTATTTATGCACAGGGTGTACATAAATAATATGTCGCGACTACCATAGTGTCGAATATAACACGATTCAATAAAAAAAATTGTTGACCTTTGAAATTGAAGCTCGAGAACAAGACAATATAATACACTATTAAATTACTCTCGACGCCGGTAACAATTCTATGATCTCCGAAACATACTACGGTGCCATCTAAAATCATTTTCTCAGATTTAATGATACGCGAACATTTCCTGCCAATATCAATAACGTGCTTCCAACCGTTCTACGAGAACGTCACAGAATTTTTAAATCCCGACCGCCGCACAGTGGGGTATTTGATCTGTTTAGCGCGCCAAAACTATTGCGACGTTATTAATAGTGTGAATGTCATACTATTATACATCGTTGAATTCGTCTTAACACCAGCTACAACACTATCAAATCAAAAATACAACTTAATGTTTAAAAAAATCGAAGTGATCTTGTTTTTTTTGTTTTAAACAAAATTTTTTCGAAGTTTTATATATTGAAGTTTATACCTATGTTAATACTGTTAAACTTTTATTTCAAACATTTTTTCGTCAGATTAAGAAAAATTTCATCATTTTCAGTCATACGGTATACGGTCGATTCATGCCATACTGATATGTATCGCACAAAAAGCTAAATATCTTCTGTGTTCGCATTAGTTCGCACATAAACTTTTATGGATTATATAAAGCAATGTCTACTGAGTAACCTCGCAAAAAATTAAAGAGGAGTCATTGGGACGAAAAAAGTTATTACATGATATATATTAATTTTCTGAAAAAAAATATCACTTTCGATTGTTTATTCTATCAAAACCACCGAAGAGAATTTAAAAAAAAGCCATGAAATTAATCTATACACCTTCCTTTACATCCTATAGATTTGGTCCTATCTCGATTTTACACACTAAACTTGTGAAACAAATCATTTCTTTAACACAAGTTTTTCGACACTTCTCTTGGTCACGAGAAATATTACTTTCAAGTATCTGTATGTTACTAAATAGTACTCTCTATGGAAAAATATTATTGTAGATTACTCGCATATATATTCAGGTTCATGAGAAAAAAGTTCTAGTCATTTTGAACAAACTAAAAATACTAACTTTTGGCGCGCTAAACAAGCCAAATACCCCACTGTGCGCCACGCGCCGGGTTCCCCGTCTCCGGAGCGTGTTCTCCGGACACATTTCTAAGGGTTCTACAGGAGTCTCCTTTCCTTAGTCCCTCTTCTTTTCCTTGGTCGTGTAGCGTCGCGGCGTCGTGTCCGGGTGCAGCGGCGGTGTTGCATTTCGTGATCAACGAGGAGCACTTTCAGTACTCGAAGGGAGACACCGGCAGAGAGTACCCTTTCAGTCTCGGGCCCCTGAGTAGAGGGCGTTGAAATCGTGCCGGAGGAGGAAACACCCTTGCCAATGAAAGTCGACACCTCGTCGTAAGAGAAAGAGAGAGAGAGAGACAGAGAGGACAGACAGACTTGCGGGGCTTTTGTAACGATCGCGCACGTGGAAACCCGTCAGTTTCGGGGATCTGTATCGCTGCGGTGGACGTTAATGGGGAAAAGTGTCGTCGGAGGCCCCACGACGACGACGACGAGAGTCGAGCATTATTTTTCGCGCGACACCGACGCCGACGACGTCGACGCGCGACGCCTCCCGCGTGCGTTCCTGACGGCGATTGTTCCGGGGTACGACGCACTATATTAACCGTGTGCCTCGCCGAGAGACTTGTGGTTCCCATCTGTGAATAACAACGAGAGATTCGCCGCGTGCCGAGGTAATACCGGATATCGAGGAAAATAGAAGCGCGCGGCACGTTTCGCGCGTCGCGCCCGTAATCAATTACAATGGGTCGCGCTTGGACGAACTAATTGGTTCCAGAATCTCGCGTACAGGCTGGTTAAAACGAAGTGTAGCGAGCTGTTCTGCTCAAAACCGTAGCGATCTCGCGTTGAACAGTTCGGTCGGAACTTATACCTTCGGGACAGTGCACAACGGTCCAGCTCGAAGAACTGGCTGGCCAAAGGTACATAAAACGCTTTTTTTGTTGTAAGAAATCGAGGTCGCCTCGACTTTTAAATTATTAAGGGAGTGTCGTATAGGTTGGAGCACGTTTTGTTTTTCCAGCTACAGTAATCGCTCCTTCGTTGTCCTGAATCGTGGGCACGATCGTTGTCCAGTGCCTACCCACTCCACTGCTTGTCAACGAGAGGATTAGGCCTGCGTGGATCTGGTCGCCAGATGTGTCCCAGGACTGTATAGACCCGCGCAGAACGGAGAACAATAGGAAAGGAATATGGCAAGGAAATAAGGAGTTTTTTCAAAGCCAGACTGTTGACTGCTTTTGACTGGGAATGCTTCTTTTTGTCATTTAACTAGCCGTTTCACTAAAGACGCAGTCATAAATCAAAAATAGTGTCCGGGCACGGTCGTTGTCCGCTCAAACCCCCGGCCTTTGGACAACGAAGGAGCTTTTACTGTATAAAATTTCATGGGATGAGAATTACGGAGAAATATTGTATACCGTTGAAAGGTATAATTGCCTGCTACATTTTCGATGTAGTAAGTATCATGATGGCGCGTTAACGGATAAAAAGTTGTAGCCAATTTTTTGGGGAGAACGTTTTCGGCAAACACAATTTTGTCGAGTAGGTAGTTATTACCGAAAAATGAGGACGCTGGGCTTGACGTCCGTGTTTTTCACTAATAACTCCTTAACGAAGTCGCGGAGGAAAGTTACTTCAAATGACCTTGGGAATCATCCTTTTCAAGGCAATGCAACATTTTTTATTCATTGTAACTTCAAAGTTGCGCGAAACTGTAAAATCCTGAGAAGTGTGTGTCTTGCGAGAGTTAATACACATCAGTTGGGAGCAGCTTGACTCTGAGAACGCGAAACTGCTGGGACACGTTAAACATTGAGATTGCTGCAGAAGGTGATTAAATCGTCCAAGCCGAGTACGCCGAAAAAGTCCGCCTAAGTCGTCCTAAAATGATTGCCTTTGCAACGTTGGAGGTAAAATAATTCCGCGATTAAATATTCCTTTGTAAGTTCGAAGGAAAAGCGAGTCGGCCGACCCCTATAATCCGTTTTAAGTGTGTCTTTTAAAGAGGCGTTTCAAACGAAACGTCCTTTCGCGGCTTCTATTCGACTCGCAAGTCTTGTTATCTCCGGGCAAAACGTGGACAAATACGCGTTGACCCTTTTCCTCGGTGGCTCTTGTCCTCTTTTTCGCTGGCCCCGTATTTCCCTGAGCCATTCGGCGACGACCTCGTTCGTCTGCCGTTCGTCTATAATATATTTTACTTCCTCACTGAGAAATTGATACTGTTCGTGCTCGACATCTCTTCGCCGCGTCTATTAGCCGGAACTGTGAGTCTTCGTTCGACAGTTCAAACGGAAAATTTCTACCACCAATCGATTACGAATAAATGTAGATTCGTTGACCTCTAGCTGATCCAACGATAACACTCGTTTATTTTCAATTATTCTTTTTATGAAATGCGAAAGTTTCGGTCCGCGTCTTTTTCTTTCCCATACGCTGTTCTTCGTTGCGTTCGGAACTTTCATCGTCGATTAAACAACTAAATACAGTTGAAATTATATCGTGTTTGGTATAATTTTAATCAGAAAAATGGCAGAACTGAGGTAGTGAAAGTTTCATTAAAAAAATAATGAAAAATAGACAATTCTATCATTGCCCTTGTGAGAACTCGAGGGCCTTTAAACTGTGCCATGCGATCCGTATTCCATTCTGTCCTTTTCTATGTTCGACTTTTCGATTGAAGTCTCGGTGCGGTAGACGCAGTCATAAAAAAAATAGTGTTCCCTAAACCATCGCCGTCCGTGCAAAACACGGCTGTTGGACACCGATTAAACAATTACTGTATATCGTCAATTGAACAAGCATATGTATATGTATGTTCCGAGTTACGTCATGTCCAACTATCTCATTTTGATCAGAAGAATGTCAGAAGTGGTAAAAAGGATGGTAAAAGTTTAAAATAAATTTCCGTGGACCAAATTTCTGTTGACATATTGGCAAGCTAGTAACAAGAATCAGATTTGGTAACATAGCCTATAAACTGAACCTTGCCCTGCATGCGATAATATTCGCAGTGCTGCGGCATATGATAACATTTACAGTACCCACGCGTATGATAACATTTGCCTAGAACGATCTAATTGGCTGTACAATCTCGTTCCGTTGTAGCAACCATGCATTTTCTCGTGTTATGCTCGCAACTTGCGTATTCTCTGACCGCCGCGCTGTAACCAAAAGTGCTTACGAACGTCAGCTATCAATAGAGAGGTAGAGTGACACCGTGGAATAACACGACGAAAGTCGACGAAGCAGTAACATTACCCAGATATTGTGTGTCAACCAGTCTGTAAAAAGTTGCATAGCAATGTTTTCCTCGCTGAGCCCTTTCATTGGATTGCAAAAAATGTTTGTAGTTGAGCTCGTTGAATTCGTCTACTACGACGGGCAAGGAAGTAGCATTTCAAATAAAAGTATTCTGGGTAACTTTGAAAACTTATTATCACAGGTTTCATACAAAAAAAGATCAATTGTCATCACACCTTGAAGGTAACTTTGAAAAATCATTTAAAAACCGGACATATAGAAAAAAGACTCAAATGTCATCACCTTGAAGGTAACTTTGAAAAAATATTTCAAAGGGACAAGCACACACAAAAATCAAATGCCATGACCTTGGAGGTAACTTTGAAAAAATATTTCAAAGGGACACGCACACACAACAATCAAATGCCATGACCTTGGAGGTAACTTCGTGACGGGGGTGTAGATGACGACACGCTGCAATCGCGAATCCGGAATTCGAAAGAAGGAGCTCTCAATCAAAGTTTAAGCTGCTCCCAATTAATTTTCTCGATTACATTCTCCCGTAAAGAACCATAGGCAATCAGTTCCTCTTAGCGGGCATCCCCGGGAAAATCTCGTCTCCCTGTTTCTATAATCCAACTACTCCGGGGCGTCATTGTCTCTGGCTCTTCATTTCGTTCCATCGTCTTCCGTCAGCTTTCGATTATGTTCTTCCCGGGGGGGATTCGCAGTTCGATAATCTCCTTACTTCCAGCTCCCGTACACCTTGCCGTACGTCATGCTCTTCCCGCGGAACAGTCAACGAAATTCAGTTGCATCCATCCCGCAACCAAACCACCCCCACCCGCTGCATCACCATCCCCGTCGCATTGCCGGAAATTACAACGGAGCGTCTGTCCGTTCGGTTTGTGTGGCAGGCGTTCGCACGTTAAGTGCCAAGTAGACCGGCTAGTTTGGCTGGTGGTCCGTCGAAAACGCTTTTGGATCCGTACGATAGCCTCTCCAGGGAGAGCCTGGCGCGGCGGTCCACCGGATGAATAAGCAGTCGAAACGTGCCGGTATTCAGTCGTTCGTGCGAATTTCCTCGTCTTATTGTGCCGCCGCTAGGACCTTCAACGACCATTTTGCGGACGTTCTCTCCCAGTGCCTCTCTTCGATTCTTGACTCGAATCTCTGCGGCACACACTGCCCGGACTGATCCTCCTAAGGCCGCGCTCGCAGCGGCTCCGATATCGGCCGAATGTGAGTGCGGCATAAGTGGACGAAACTGACGCATCCGAAACACAAGGAAAGACATACCAAATCGCATCATAGCAACGCAAACTTGTGCTTCCAGAGGCCAGAGGCACAGAAAACAGCTACGGCGAATGGAGTATGGATAACAAAACGCTGTGTCCAGCAGGCTTGCCATATACACCGGCCGCCAGGCCCCTTACGTTTCCGTACCTCGCCTAGATGCTCCGTAAAGCCTGCCCAGTGTTCCGATTGAAGCCACAATTTCTCGCGCATGCGCGGCCAAAACAGTAGCGTACCTACTGACGCCTTCAGGCAGTTATATTAGCGGGAATGTACCGGTGTTATTGGCGGTGTCTTTCCCTATCCCATCCTCAAAATAAAGAATAAGTTTCAATTATGTTAAATTCCAATATTTCATATGTACACATTAATAAATTTTTAAAAGTCTACGGGGTGCTCAAGCTACCCGATTTCATCGAAAAGGTTACGTTATTGAGGCTGAAATTGCCGCGCATGCGCGAAAAATTGTGGCTTCAATCGGAACACTGAGCCTGCCTTCGCTTCTCCCACTCTTACCACTATCGCTGCCGCGACCGAGTCGGTAGCATGCTTCACGCGGTACGCGGCAGCGTAGTGGTAAGAGTGGGAGAAGCGAAGGCAGGCTTTACGGAGCATCTAGGCGAGGGACGGAAACGTAAGGGGCCTGGCGGCCGGTGCATATGGCAAGCCTGGTGTCCAGACCAGTGTTACCATATTTTTCTCTCGCCAGGCCCCTTACCCTTCCGCCTCTCGCCACGCCACGCACCGTACCTCGTCTTTTCACTCTTCCCACTAACGCTGGCGACACGCTTGCGTACGGTCGCGTGAGTAACTAGTGGGAAGAGTGGGAGGCTCACGCGACCGTACGCCAGCGTTAGTGGGAAGAGTGCAAAGACGAGGCACGGTGCATGGCTCGGCGAGAGGCGGAAGGGTAAGGGGCCTGGCGAGAGAAAAATCTGGTAACACTGGTCCAGGCGCGCAAAGGAGATCCCACCTTAAGTCGTACACGTTTTACTGTCCGACGTAGTTCAAGGTCTGAAGAATAAGGTTCCAGTATTATGTATCTTTTTTTATTTGTACACCCATGAAGTAAAAAAAATGAATTATAGTTGATCAAAAATTTCTTGATACATTTGATAAATTATTAAGAGACAAGCTTCGGAGTAGCTCCATCAGTGATGGACCATCACCCAAGCTACCACGCAAGTGTAAGAGACTCAACAATGAATGAGACTCTGTAATGAAACCACCAGACATTTTTCTAAACGTGTGTTGACCGAAAGAAACCTGAGCAATTAAACACGTTGCCATAAGCGACTGGCTTATCTCAGACTCGTGAAACCTAGTCTACTCGGAGATAAGACCGTAAACGACATTTCTTGCTCGAACGGATCCACTCAGCGTTGCCGGGATGCTAGTAAAAAATCATTCTACAGGGTGTTCCGACAATGTTCCGTGTTGAAATGGGTGATCCCAAGGTGACTTAATAACATAGTGATGAGGATTTCCGACCCATTGCAAGAAGAAAAGTTAGGCGTACAATGATTTCAGAAGAAGGTGCGAATGAATAAATTAATAAAATGGATGAACAGTTTATGCAAGGAATTTTGTCAGGTTTGACATGTTTTAGTCGAGGGATTATGTTCGCGTGGCTCGTAGTATCGCGCCGCGTCTTATCAGCGTGAAACGTTATACAGGACTTTCGATTCGAGTTAAATGTTCCAACACATCCTCAAGCCTCTAATTACCGAAAGGACTTGGAACGTTGCTCGGTGAAAGAAGGAACATCTAATTAGCATTGAAGTCGGAAGCCCCGGCAAAGTGAGAAAGTCGAGAAGCTGCGGAGAAATTGCAACTCGCATTGTACACGAGTTGTACAGAAGCCACGTTGTTTGCCGAACAATGTTACCTAACCCACACAAAGAGTTGATACACCGGCCATCCCGTTTTACGGCGAGCAAACAAGCTCACTTTCTTTTCGCTGAAATAAGAGAACAACGTGTCTGTCACAATAGTCTATTAGTTATTTAAGCTGTGTACGCATCCGGCTCGGCTGCGCCTATACAGGGTGTCCCAAAATTCCTTCAACAGCCGCAAATGGGAGGATACTGACGTTATTTGAAACAACATTTTCCTTTGCAAAAATGTTATCCGCGGCTTTGTTTAAGAGTTATTAACGAAAAACACGGACCAATCAGAGCGCGACCTAGACGCGAGATGGCGCGCCAACTGTCTATTGGCCGACTGTGCCAACGCGCGTCTAAGTCGCGCTCTGATTGGTCCGTGGTTTTCGTTAATAACTCCTAAACAAAGCCGCGGATAACATTTTTGCAAAGGAAAATGTTGCTTCAAATGACGTCAGGAACCTCTCGTTTCCGGCTGTTGAAGGAATTTTGGGACACCCTGTAGAGGATTTACTGTATGGAGGATTTATACTGTATTACGTAAATTCTGTCCAACTCCTTCGTCGCAATCCACACGGCTCCCCACCATCAAGCAGTCCGTTCCCTCCACTACTCAAATGCCACGCACTTCTGGCGATACGACCGTCGCGTCGACCGTGTAAACTGGGGAAATAGGATCTCCTAGATCGAATAGCTAACGAGATATTATCGAATTAATTGTCCTCATGTACTCACCATATTCTAGTTGAGGGACATAAGTTCGAGCATCTACTAGCTTCCAGGTAAAAGAGATAATCTCTCGTTAACTATTAGGCTTATGAATTAGGTATACGGTTTAAGTAAATTATGGTGGAATGATGTAATTTATTATTTTTATACTAATCATGTATGTAGATCAGGAAACTTTTTAATAAGTAGATATACATATATTTTAAGAAATTTTTAAATTCTTACTAACAATTTTCATTAGGAAACACACTCATTTCTACTTAAATTAGTTATAAATCTTCAATCTGTGCAAATCTGAGTCTAATTCCTTTTGCACTATAATCAAAAACCTTTATCGAATGTAATTACTAGACTGCGGATCTTTATGAAAAATAAAAATATTCTGCGTTGATTGTGGGAAGCAGTAACAAAATAAAAATTGATTTCATCCCTTAGTGACTTTGTTACGTTAAAAACAACATTACGATATTCTCGAATTTTTCTAGTCTCTTACTGTTTTATTTTTTACCCAAAAAATGTCTTCACAAATGCATAAAGATTCGCAAACATTTTACGACTTGCGCAATATTTTGAACTCCATTTTTTTCCGACTGTTCGAGCGAAATATGTACCTCACTGCGCGCCGAAAAATCGGAAGCCGTGGATAATCGAGATCCTTGTCGATCGAGACCGCGAATAATCGTTAAGATAAGACGATTCCTAATTTTCCGGGAGATTAGAAAGATCAGCGGCGTTCGGGACCACACGGCGTGTGTCGGAGGTTGGCAAATCGGTGGACAAGTGAAGTGGGAGAAGCGGTGAATTGGAACGTGAAGAGGATACCGAAGAAGTCAGTTGAGTATGGCGGTCTCGTGGACTCACTCAACCTGGGTGGGATGCTTGCCTGTACGCCAGGCCCTCGGGGGTCATCACAACCTTTTTGAGTGAGCCAACGCGACCGTTTTATCGACCGTATCTCTTGGCCATGGAAGAAAAGCGTAACAGGCGAAATTGATGGCCGGTTAACGTCCCGGAATCGCTGAAGACGCATTCAGACCAAAGTGCACGGAAGCGTCGTGATTTCGTGTACCAGAAAGTTTATTTCTGCTCGCGGACTGACGTTGCAACGAGGGATTTCAATTGTAATCTCTGCATTGTACCCAGGAGCGCTATTGTAACCGACCACGCAATCTCGCGCCACGTTGCCTCAACAAATGACCTGTAAGAGTCATCCGCGAACAACTCATTCGATCCTGATCTCGTAGAAATATTTTCTATACTCTGTTTTTTTTTAATTTTTAGTCTTATTTTTTATATTACGCCTGTAATATTCGAGCACAGTGTAGCACAAACTTGGCACAACTCAGCACAAGTGTTGAAATTATTTAATGCGACCAGTGGGGGGCTAACTTCTAGGAGGCTAGGATCTTTGAGTCCCGCTGCGTTGGGTGACAGGGCGAAACCAACTTCGCTGGTGGTTTTCTAGTAATTTTGGAAAGTGCGAGACGTTGTCCCATCGACTCCATTCTAATCGTATAGAAATATTTCTATGATCAGGTGGAAAAAGGTCTTGTCAGAAACAATTTTTATACCTTTGTTAACCCTATGTTGTAAAGCTATTTTGATTCTATGATTTATAAAATTCATCCACTTGACACTGATCTTATAGAAATAGGTTACCTCAATTGTCAGACAACGAATCTTTCACATGGAAGATTTAGAAGAAATGTTCCCCCAGAACCAAGTTCAAGCAATTTTTCAGTTATTTGTATTACTAATCTGTATTGCCAACTTTTATACAGGGTGTCCCAAAATTCCTTCAACAGCCGGAAATGGGAGGTTCCTGAGATTATTTGAAGCAACATTTTCCTTTGCAAAAATGTTATCCGCGGTTTTGTTTAGGAGTTATTAACGAAAAACACGGACCAATCACGGCGCGCCAACTGTCTATTGGCCGACTGTGCCAACGCGCGTCTAGGTCGCGCTCTGATTGGTCATTGTTTTTCGTTAATAACTCGTAAACGAAGCCGCGGATAACATTTTTGCAAAGGAAAATGTTGCTTCAAATAATCTCAGGAACCTCCCATTTCCGGCTGTTGAATGAATTTTGGGACACCCTGTATATCATATTATCATTTAGATCATATTATTTTGTCCCAGAAATCTTGTACTTCCTGGTAACTTTCTAAATATTTACAAATAGTGTCCTGCAATTATCTCGTAGACTAAACCCTACCGGCAGGAACCTCACGGGGAAATGTTGTTCCGAATGGTAACCTCGACAACATGTTTCTAGATCGTCGAAAGATTTTCATTAAACAACGCACGAGAACTAGAATTTCCATAAAGATCCGCTGTCTAACATTTAATATCTCGAGTTCTGTCACCTTCGCAATGGCGCGATATTGCACGGTAAATCCGGGTGGTCGCAAAAATTCGCAAGCAAAAACGGTGCTGTTATTTTTGAGTTCCCGAGTTTAGTATACAATGCTGGTTCGAACATTTTGTTGCGCGCCGAGCAAGAAGCTGTTCCGTAGGTAATGTGCTTCACGACAAGAACGCGAAGCTCGTCGTGCGAAAGTGAACGGAAGCCGAAAAAGCGAGCTGCATCGTATATAATAGAACGGAAAAAGCTACGGAGCCACCAAAACTCTGGAGCAGCACCGTACCATAAAGAAGAAACTCGGACGTGTCCGTAGCCGTAGCTGTTTCTTCTCGCAGCCGCCGCGCCGCCGCCACCAGTTCCTTTTCAATAAGGTCGTAACCTAATTTGTTTCTGTCGACTAGCAAACGGGGACGCTTCAGCCTTGGATATACAGAGCAATTAAATTCTTATTAACGTGTACGGGCGCGCTCGTCACCGATTGGTTATCGCTCAAGTCCGTTCAACCACGTCCAGCCGGCGTTATCCGTGGTCGTAATAGATTTTAATGGCATTATATTGGTCGGAATGCTCGAGCCGCCGCATCGATATTGGTCGCGACAGTGCCGTCAGATCGAGGAAATCGAGGGGAATACAGTTTACCCCCTCTCTGATTTTTTTTTAGGGCAGTGGGGGAATGTCACTTACGCACACCCCCTCCTCAGATGTCGTCTGGAGGGGGTAGTGTGGGACTCGGCACCCCCTAGATCAGACATGGGCATTTTTGTCTCAATTGAGATAAGACCGTCCCCACCGTAGCGCCCAGTGTCCCCCACCAGCATCCGCCGTTACTATGAAGGAAGGACGCACTTCGTCCGTCGCAAGCATTGCGTGCAGGCCTCGTGCATCGAAGCCGTGAGGAGCGCCACTGAAAGAAAGCTTGGTGGGGGAAGCAGGCGTTTGAGGGGCCCCACCCGTGCCCAGGCCTGCCCTAGATGGTATTTGGGGGAAACGGGACTACAGGGTCTATACCCCTACCCATACCCATTAAACCCCCACCGCCCAAGGCCTCTTAGGCCCGTCGCCTCAAGTTTGTCCGCGGCTAACGGAGGTTACGCAACCAGCTTTTCGCAATACACCTACCACAAAGTTAACTACTCCTGTTCTTAGCTTTTCTACCCCATCTCTGATGGCCATATTAAGGGTGTGGATACGGCTCGAGCGAGAAATTGATCTTTTATCTAGTTGTGACTACGGAGAAGCCCCAACTTTGCATTAACGAAACGTGATTTGGGGACTACCGGACCCTTGCAGTCCTCGAGTACTGTCTGTCCAACGAGAGTTGGCACAAAGAAACTCGTAGGCACCACGTGGTATCCCTACTCCGCGTCCTCCGCGATTGGCCGAATCGCTTGACGAAAACAGCAAACGAGCGTCTTGAATGCGACTGTAATAGAGCGATGTGGTGACGCCGAGCTCCTATCATGACACTTCCCGCCGGAACCTAAGCGCAAGACTGGCCCAGTCTGACTGGTGACTGGGGTCAGTCCGCAACCGAGCGTCGGGAGTGGGGTCTCTCAGATCCCCCTGCACCCCACTAGCAAAATCTGTGCCAACTCTCGTTGGACGGACAGTACGTATATGTATCTAGCGGTCTGTGAGTGTGCCGCTTTAAAGTGTGCCATGTTAAAAATATATTGTTCAAATTCACCTAAGGAACCACTCCTTTCAAGGTTCTCCGAAATATTTGGGATTAAATATAAGTAATATTTAACAGGCTGCATATAGGAAATATCTTATATAGGAATACTTCATTTATTTAATACGTTATATAATACCAACATGTAATACTTCATTTTGTCATTAATTTTGTAAAAGCATTAATATAAGCAAAAATATGGACTAACGCATACCAGAATATACCACAATGTACCAGAATACACAAGGATATATCATAATATACCAGAATACACCAAAATACAGGGTGTCCCAACATTCCTTCAACAGCCGGAAATGGGAGGTTCCTGACATTATTTGAAGCAACATTTTCCTGTGTAAGAATGTTATCCGCGGCTTTGTTTAGGAGTTATTAACGAAAAGCACGGACCAATCAGAGCGCGACCTAGACGCGAGTTGGCACAGTCAGCCAATAGAGAGTTGGCGCGCGGACTAGACTGCGCCAACTCGCGTCTAGATCGCGCTCTGATTGGTCCGTGTTTTTTGTTAATAACTCCTAAATAAAGCCGCGGATAACATTCTTACAAAGGAAAATGTTGCTTTAAATGATCTCAGGAACCTCCCATTTGCGGCTGTTAAAAGAATTTTGGGACACCCTGTATATCACAGTATGCTAGAATACCCTAACGCAATCTAGTAAACTTTGACCCCTATAAATAAGTTATAAAATATACTCGTTCATTTAATTGCTAACTATGATACAGAATTGTTCATCGAGAGCTGTGTTTAACACTTCCGCCGTCAATCTCGAAGATAATGAATCTTGTTTCAACGTTGTCACGCGACAACACGATCGTCGACTTTGCACTACCGTTTGAACAGAACTCGCCTCGCCCAAGCTCAAATCTTCCTCTCTGAAGTTCGCAAGCTTTCGCAAACATATTCTTCTCGCGGCAACATCTTCGCCAAACACACGGCATAAATTTTCCTTCGCTTCTGCAGCGTTAGTTCCTTGCTGCAATTCGCATAATATACGTTACCGCAAATGCGCCTTTTCAACAACCGACGCGACGTCTCCACCGTGTTCCTTCTGCTAACAGACTACATATGTATCTTGACACTTGAATTTACAGTCTTGTGAAGCATAAACGGCCGGGAAGCAAAATTATGTAACAATAGTCATCGTTTTTTCCGAGTTGGACCTGTTAACAGGTAAATAACGAGAAAACCAATGGAATAATAAATTACATAATATGTACACGTGGAAAGTATACATAATTAGTAGTATAATATAAGAAGTATAATATAGTATACAGTATACATACAATAGTATAATGTATAGGTACAGTATAGTATAGTATAATATTATAATTACGGTATAATATATTATAATAAGTACAATATGATATTATAGGTACAGTATAATATTACAAGTACAGTATACAGGGTGTCCCAAAATTCCTTCAACAGCCGGAAATGGGAGGTTCCTGACGCAAGGTTACATGCAGAAAAATAAAAAAGGCAGTTTTTAAAACTTTTTTATTCGGGCCCTTACTGAAAATTTAAAATATAACTTTCGTAAATCTCTGTTAGTTATACACATACTGAAAAATGCCTTTTTTATTTTTGCATGTAACCTTGTAAATCATAACTTCTAGAAAATCTTTTTTGCGTATCGTTTCGTAAACCAATGCCTCTAATTGATTATAAAAAATCAGTTCGTTTGTTACAATTATAAAATAGTTATTCAGTTTTAAAGGGCGTTAATACTTTTTACACTCACTGCATATGAAACATTTACTTGCGTACGATGGAAAGCAGCGTTTCATAGGCGGAAGTGTGTGCAACTAAAAAATGCTGGGTAATATGTTCGATAACGTTCTGAAAAACGTCTGCCGGAAGCATCGATCGGTTGGAAGTATCGGAACATGTAATCGTTAGAGCTCATATCAACCGCCCTTTTTTACCTCTTCCGCTCTCTGTTTCTCTTCTCCTTCCGTTCTCTCCCTCCCTCTCTTCAGGGATTAATAATCTTCGGAAGTTGAGCGTGGGCCCGGCGCAGTTATGACATACGAGAGACAAGAGCCCTTGTCGATCCTCTGATTGGCCTGCTTCCGATTTAAAATCAATGGAAGACATTCTGGATTTATAACTCGTAATATCGCTGTACAAAGCCGACTTTCGAAGGGGTGAAGAGAAGGGCCGGAGAGGGGATGATGTCTGGAAAATTAGGAATCACGTGTTCAAGTAAATTGGCAATTCCAGTAGCCGACTGGCGGCCAAACGTCAGCAGCCAAGGGTTCGAGGCCGATCGATCCAGCCAATTGACGACACTCTATTCAATGATGGCGCATGATGACTTACGACGCAGATCAAACCTTGTTTCAACAAGTAATCGGTATTAGACGCAATTACCGGCCATCTTGATTCTACGATCGACAGTTGTTTTCGTGACCCGGAACATTTTCAAAACTGCCGTTTAACCTTCGGACCTGAGGGATGGAAATCCAGTTTTATGTTCAGTGACTCCCACTAATATTCGGACAGTCTTAAAAACACCATAACTTTTTTAATACTGGACTATGCGATTTGAACTTTTTTGGGAAGCTAGAGCAATTAGTTTACTACAGGACGTGAAAAGAAATTTTTTCAAAAATTGCATTTGGTCGGAATTGTAGAGAAAATACTAAAAGTTGCATTTCACAACTTTTTTATGCGGGCCTATATTGAAATTTTAAAAAATACGTTTTGTGGATCTGTGTTAATTATATGCACTGTGAAAGTTTCATAGAAATCGGTTGGTGCGTGAAAAAACGACTGGCATTGAAAAATGTAAGAATCTTTAGAATTATTGCAGTTGGAGGCCGAAAATCCTGAAAAAGTGCAATTTTTACCATCTTTAAACGTTTGCAGCTCATTACAACGTCGACCGATTTTTATAATTTTCAGAATATGTTTAATTGTTACAGATCTACGAAACGTGTTTTCTAGAATTTTCCATATAAGCCCACATGAAAAAGTTGGGAAATACAACTTTCAGTATTTTCTCAGTAATTCCAACAACTTGCAGTTTTTTCCAAAAATTTTTGTCACGTTGTGTAGCAAACCAATTGTTCTAACTTCTCCAAAAATTTCAAGTCGTATATTCCAATATTAAAAAAGTTATGGTGTTTTTGAGAGTGTCCGAATATTAGTGGGAGTCACTGTAATTTAAAAAATAGTAAAACTGTGAAATATCTTGTATTCCCAGTTAATGAAAGAATAATATCGGTCATTTAAACAACACTGACGAGTACAATCTGCAACAATCATCTCTGTGACAAATGAGTCTCGTTAGGGAAACAGTCTGAATGTACAGAACGCTTAATCTTCATCTTTAGTTTGAGTTCTGGTTCCGATTAATCAAGTTGTCAGACAAGAGAAAGAACTGAAAGTGTTAACGTGCGAAAATTACCTGTGGCGTATTGGAAATGAATTTGTGCGCAAGCAAATGAAAATAAGAAGTATAAAGGAAGAGGTTTTGATTCTTATATTCAGTATACAATTGAATTAATTTAGTATAAAAATTAAATCGTATTTAGTATATGTAGGCACATATATCGTATACAAGTTCAAACAACTTTAAAATATCACACATTACTATAATTACACTTTACATTAAATTATAATATTCTAATCTCTTTAAAAAAATTATAAATGTATTATTCTATTGTTAATTAATACTTATTTAATTTTATATTCATATTTATTCTATTTTCTACATACAAGCGCTGTCTACATAAAATTAATGCCATATTGCAAAGATAAATTCTTTTATTTTTGAGGTCCAGAGCTCCAGCTTTAAATTACTGGATAGATGAAAGGGGGAATGTACTACCCTTCCCGGAAAAGCGCCACAAATTTCGAGTAGCTACATTGTGTAATTCCCTTGAAACTCGTAAAGTTCGCAATATCGTAAATGCAGTTCTTTTGCAGACATGTTTCCTCTAGCTGTCAGTGTTGTTAAACTAATTACTGGATTTTCAAAACTCCCCACTAGCTTAGTACATCTCAGGTTAAAAAACGCGGAATTCGTAGAAAAATTGTTCGCAAAAACAGTTTGTTTAGGTAACTTTAAAAGATAATAAAACGCTAGTAATTATCTCTTGCAATTCATTCTGAATGACTATTGGAGCACATAATTAAAATATTATTTACACATACATTTTCACATAATTGTATTATAAATTCTAGATTAGGAGTATTTATGCAACTTAAAATCAAAAAACATTTTGAAATATCTCCGAAACTAGTGTACGGATAAAAAGAAGTTATCCTGCGAAAATTGCTGGTCTTTTTACGTACAAAAAACAAAGTTGACTTTCAAATAACCATGAAAACGCCATCCAAATAAAAAACTGATACTGCCCCCCCCTTTCCCCCTCGAAATCCTTGGACACGTGTTTTCGAGATATTCGGCTGGAAAGTTTTCAAATGAACAATGTGAAATTTCAAATAATTGAAATACAATGTACTAATTCAATTGTGCAATTGAATTAGCACAATTCTGAGTCAAAAGGGCTAGATAAAAGATCAATAGAGGCCGCGATCGCCCTCAAAAGTCCTATTTTTACGTTATTATATAACAAAGCGCAGCTTTGTGCTCTCGAATAATGCAAATTACGCATCGTAAACGTAAAAATAGGACTTTTGAGGGCAATCGCGGCCTCTATTGATCTTTTATCTGGCACTTTTGACATCACCGAAAAAGCCCATTTTTGCATTATCGAGAAATGAGAAGACGCATCCCGCAGCCTTGCAATCCTTGAAATGAGAGTACCCTCTTAATCTGGCGACTCTGCGCTCTGGTTGGGAAGGGACGGTAGTGGAATAGAGTGAGCATAAAGCAGACAAGATTTTCGTTGACGAAATTTGGGTGTACACAAGGAACTGCAATTATGAAATGACGAGAAGGACGAGGCCGTGGCGCATCGACACCGGTTACAGCTAATTTAAATTACCAGCCACCTGACAAGGGCGGTAAATGCCTTGCACGGCGTGTAACCGCACGGTCATTATGCTATATTACATACAATTTCTGTTGTAATCACGTCAACACAGAGACACGCGAAATCTAATTTCGACGGGGCGGCGGGCTGATAACGTATCAGCTCACAAACTAGGCGATCAAATAGTTCCGAGCCAAGTCGGTACACGATCCCCTCACTAAAAGCAGATTCTAATGCACGGTGTTGTTACGACGTCGAGCTGTCAATGAATGCAACGTTCCTTCCTGTCGTAAAAGCAAACGCGACGCAGGTTTACTGTATTGTAAAAATACGAGTCTCGTCAAATGTACGAAACAGAATGCAGAATAAAACCGTTCCATATCGGCTGCAACAAAGGAGAGCTAATGGAAGACTGGTTATTTTAATAATACTGATATGTTCATAATTTACACGGTGACTGTACTCGGTGAAGAGGCGATTCCCGAGATTATTTGAAATACAATAAATTCTCTATAGCCGCAAACGCCTCGGGGGGATTTCTTTGCATCTATCGATCTTGGTCCTACTTTTTTCGAGCTTCAAAGACCGAGCCGAACGTAGAGAAGGATCTAAAGGCCGAGCCGAACGTAGAGAAGGACAGCGCGTGTAACGCGAGACCACGCGCGGACCTTCGAACTGTGCCGGCGACTGCGACTCTCCGCGTCTCTTTCTTTTCTATACGCTGTCCTTCCTTGCGTTCGAAACTCTCATCGTCAATTAAACCACTAAATTCAGTTCAAATTATATCGTGTTTTGGTATCATTTTGCATTAGAAAAATGCCAGGAATATGTTGGTGAAAGTCCCATGAAAAAATAATGGAAAATAAAGAAGATAGAATTTTGGTATAACGTTATGATGACTCACGGGCGTCTGAACTGTGCCGACGACTGCGACTCTTCGCGTCGCGTTAGTAGTGGTTCACACCGATATACCGAGCCGAGATCAGTGTATTGAGTTGGAGGGGATATTTTATTGGCGTCTATCGTGCACGCCCTGTTTGCGACTATAGAGAATTTACTGTAACTCTTTCCTTTGTGAAAATGTTGAAACACGATTAAACGTGTTTTCTAAATTTTCCATGTAAGCCCACATGAAAAAGTTGAAGAATACAACTTGTTGTATTTTCTCTGCAATGCCGACAACTTAGCAATCCAATTGTTCTAACTTCCCAAAAAAATGTCGAATCGTGTGGTCGAATATTGAAAGAGTTATCGTCTTTTTAAGAGTGTCCGAATATTAGTGAGTCAGAGTTGTGCTAATTCAACTACATTGTAATTCAATTACTAAGTATTTTAATCAGATGTGTAATTGAAATGCAATATAATTGAAATACAGTATAATTGAAATACAATATAATTAAAATACAGAACACCAAATTACAGCCCAGAACTTTGAAGAAGTGCGATATATTCTTACGTTTTTCTTTCATATACTTGTTTGCTTTGTGGTTGAAATTTAAAAAATTTGAGAAGTTATTTCTGTTCAGATATTATAAATTTATGAATAATAAATTCCTTCTGTTTGAAACCTACACATGGATTTTTCAACCTCTTCTTACCTATTACTTTATCATTCTTTAATTTTTAATTTTAATTTAATTATTGTAATTTAATTACAATGTATTTTATAATTGCACGCAATTGCAATTACGAATTACATTGTAATTTAATTGAATGAAGATCTGAATTATAAGTTACAATATAACTGAATTACAATGTAATTCAATTACTTTGTGATTATAATTCCTGGAGTATTTTCAATTGTAATTCTGCACAACTCTGGCGAGAGTCACTATTAATGTCAATGTAGCTCCGATATTGCAATTAATGGAGACGATAGATTGTTCGTACATCCCGTTTCCCTCTGTTTCGCTAAAAACGTTGCAGAAACACGTTGTTTCATATTCGGATTCTGTTAAATCGAACATCGCCGATCCCGTTACGCGCCGATTAATCCGAAAACAATCTCCACCCGGAATGGCGAAAGTTGGCATTCCTGCAGTTTCATCCGGGGATTTTAATCGCAGAAAATAATTCATGCCCGCCACCGCAACGGGAACGACAACGGGAAGCAGCAACAATAAAAGCAGCAGAAGTAACATTATTATGAAACGTCGACGCGAGTTCGCCGCAATTTAATGCCTCGTTCCGAAAACCGTCTAGAACCGAGCAAGTTGTACCCGCGGCTCGTAGAAATTCCGGGAATTTATAATATTATTCGAGAGAAAATCCGGGATAATCGTCGCGTTTTCTGTTCCCGTTCGTGTTGTTCGCGATGTTCACAGTTGTAACCGGGAACATCCGTAACGGCTGTTAAAAATATCGCGAAGGAACGCCGCGGCGGCGGCGCAGCCCTTCTTCCAGCCGACTTCCGGGGAAATTGCCTCCCGTCAGAATTTAACCAGCATTCTGACCCGCTGGCACGCAGGACCCGCAGTGAAAAATCGCGCTACGCCCGTAAAAACAGCAAGAATTATCGAGAATTGTCGGAAAGTTGCACGAGCTCTTTACTAGCCGGCTCGTTACTTGTTCCAGCCCAAGCTTGAAACCTCTTTCGCAATCCTGATCCACGTTCTGCGAGCACAATAGAGTCCCTCGAATCACCTAATATTCAATTATCAGACCAATTACACGGTCCAACAAATTCCAACAGCCAAAAAGGATATCGATTCTCACTATGCAATTCTTATAGAGCTGCTCGTGTCGGGCGAAGATATTTTGCTTTCTGGTTCGAAAAAAACGTCGACGTTCGAAACTTGAAAGGGTGGTTTCTCAAGATAAAAGTCTGCTCTATCGCGTGGTATAGTTTGATTTTCCGCTGGACCCTTATTTTTTGAGATAAATTCAAAAATATCGTCAAAAATTGGTGCGAAAGTGGTGTCTCTCCGTCTTCAATGATCGTTTAAACATGTTTAAACAATCATAATATATTAATATTGTATATCACTGTATTCGGGAAAGTCTAAGGAATCTTTTGCTGTAAAGATCAATTCAATATCTTTTATAATAACATCACAATATTCGTTCAAAGTTGAAAAATATGTCATTTTTTCAAATTCAAATTTCTCAAAAACTGTGCGTCTAGGAGAAAAATTAAAAACATATTCGGAATCAGCGCAAAAAACTCTATAAGAATTGCATAGTGAGAATCGATATCCTCTTTGGCTAATGGACAGTATTATTTAATGATTTAATTTAAAATACTACATATTTTCCCCAGCTCCGGCTGCCAGATACATTTTCGCTGCAGAAAGTATAATTTTCTGAAGACAACGTTGTCGGCAAACACAATTTTGCCGTATAAGACTGGGACACCCCAGAAACTCTGAAAAGCGAGTGTAGAAATGAAGTCGGAACGAAACAAATGAATTTATAAGCAAACGTGGAGGTCGAGAAAATGGCAAAAAGAGAGATTTGTCTTCAATGAAATATAATATATTAAATAATAACAAATACAGATAAAAACGTGTATGTTTCTGGTGTCATTTCTTGAAGTGTCAGTGATTGTGTCTCTTATCTTACGCGAATGACTTAATCACAATTTTCTGATCTCTCATTTCAAGATTCGAACATTTTTCAGTGTTTCCGAGGCTGCCGTTTGAAATAAGTCTGGAGTGGCTAATACGTTTCCAATGAAAATGAAATTTGTGGCAAGCCAGACAGGCTAGAACAGCTTCTGCGTAGGATCGAATCGAAACGGTTGGGGGAACTCGTTAAACGATCGCGAGAATGGCCTAATAAAATTCAGACAGCGTCGCGGCGCCTCTTAGAACGCCTCAGGAAATTTGAACGGCGCCGTGATTTCCCGCTTTCGTCGTTCAAGCTCTCAAGGTCTAGCCTCGGTAATTAGGATTCGCCGATTACACGACGACTCGTGAAGCTCTGTAAATTCAGCACGCCTTGATTTACCCTCGAACAGCTTTCGCTGCGTACCGTTCTCCAGTTTGACGCGGTATTGACGTTTATTATTAACTCGCTCATTGCGCAAACATTTCATGCCCGTGAGCGGTATTTCGTTCTTTCGGGGTCGAAGGAGATCCTGAACTTTTTAATGGTTCTATTCAACTCTTAACTGGATCTACAAAATGCACTTTAAAAATGCAATGATTCGATTCAATTATTTACATCTCAGAAATAGAAATAGACCATAAAGTAAGGATCGAATAATATTTACTTAACTGGTACATAACTAAGCCTTCGTTAACACTAGATTTTATATTACATTCTAGATTTATTTATTTTACAATTAATAAAACTATAAAGATGCCATCATAAGAAATGATTTAATAAATATCTTTATTGGAGCACATGTTATAATAAGAGCCACGCAAAGTCTAAATAAATTAATTCTTATCGGCAACCCGCGCCTGTTACTTTTATAGTTCGGTACGTTTAGTGTTAAAAGCATACGCTGCATTACCGCGGACAAAAATGGATGACAGAATGTCTTTTCCCACATTTACAGCAAAAACAACTGAAAATGAATCGCTCTTCTTTATAAATAATGATCGAAACTTACCTGGGGAACTTTCAGCGCCGGTCTCCCGTATTTTACTATCTTGCCCGCCACTGTCATATTCCTTTTTCTCTCTAATTTGCTAAGAACGCGTTTTCCACGGTTTCCGCGCGCATCTTCTGAAAAGGATGTAAAACAGAAGATCCGAAGCATTCGGCTGAAACGGTAGCCAAGCATCGAGCCGAGAAGTTTCAGGAGTCGAAGAGGCTGCCGAATCTTCATAAAAGGAAGAGTCGGTGTTTCAGAAGAAGGCAGAAAGAGAGAAAGAGAGAAATAAGAGAAAAGGGAGGAATTTCGACGCTTGTCTTGCCACGCGTCCAAGGAGCTCCTCCGTTCCCCCGTTGCGTTGGTCTCGCTTGTCTCCCATCTGTCTCACCGCGTCTCCAGTTGTACGTTCTTTATTCAAGAGTCTCGATGGCACTCTCCCTTTGATATCTTTTGTTTGGGTGCCCTTGCCCTTGCCTAGGCGCGTGCTCACCCTCTAGCACCGTCTCTACTCTCTAGAACTCTCTCGAGAAGTGCCTACACCACCCTCTCGACGACAGGACAGGGATGTATATTCACCCGAGCAATGCAGCGGCGTGCGTGCATACAGATGGAACGTCTTGCATTTTCACGAGTGCATTCGAGAGTGCAGCCTGTGGCGACGGGGGAGAATGAAGAGAGGCTCTCTCCCGCGAGCAAGCGCGCGCGCGCGAGCGAGCGAAGCCGAAAAACCAGACGGAAGCCTCGTCGAGAGAGAGAGAGAGAGAGAGAGAGAGAGAGAGAGAGAGAGAGAGAGAGAGAGAGAGAGAGAGAGAAAAAGAGGAGAGACGTTATTGTAAAGCCATGACACAGCAGGTTTCTCTGATAAACGCGTAACCTCAAGGACTATCTGCCTCTGCTACGTACTTTTCTTCCGTTGTCGAATTTTACCTGCACCCGACACGATACCCTTTGATTGCAGATGCTCAACCCCTTAGGACAGTCGGCAAACTCGGCAAATTATCACACAGCCACCTCCCATTTGGCGACGGCTTAAAAATTGCTGTTCTTCATCCAAATTAAATCTTTTTTCGTCAGTAAATATGACTCTTCGCCACATTGCCCTCATATTTATATGCTTTTCGGCAAATTGTAAGCGGAACGCTTTAGGGTCCTTGCCCACTAGACCGTAACCTCGGCGCGGCGGAGCGCTGTTTCTTTGTACTCTGATCAGGTATAGTGGGCGCACTCCCATTGAAATACACAGGAGGCAATCCAAAACAGCGCGCCGCTCCGCCGCGCCGCGCCGAGGTTACGGTCTAGTGTGCAAGGACCTTTATGCTCCTTCTTTGATCAAGGTTTTTTCTGTAATTCTCTTCGCGATAAGTGCTTGCATTTTTGTAAAACACAAAGTACATACGTTCTTTCCGTTAGTGTTTACGCCAACACTTTCAGCGATTTGTCTCGCGGTCATCCTCGAATTTGATGCTGTCCTCAGTGTTGCACGTTTTCCGCGGGCAGTTGAACTTTGTGGACGCCCAGAACTCTTCTTTTTCCCGTAATTTTCAGGATTTTTAACAAGCTCATAATAACTTCTCGACATCTATTGACAATTTCTAAAAAATCAGGTCGTTTGGTGCAATTATAAAAAAGTTATTAGTTTTTAAAAAGTGTACGAATCGACCAGAAATCGTGCGATAGGTCTTGTTTCCCAGGTCAGCGAAGAAATCGAGAAATCTAAAAGCCGAAAGCGGATTTCTGCAACAAGCAAAAGACGAATCTCGCAACGACATGATCGTCGGATTTTCCTCCAAGAGGCGACCATGTCCCCGGCTGCTTGTTCAAGAGCTTACAAGCTTTTACACGCGTTTACATAGGTAGCAGGCCACACAGAGATCGGACCGGGTCGCGTACTCTCTTTTGCACCCGGTATTTGCTCTCGGAACGATCTCTTTACCCTCGCACACCTTCATTATTCTATCAAAGACACAGACTGATAACCTTTAGTTAGCGGATCGCGCAACAACATCTATCTTATTTTCTTCCCCTTGATGTCCTCGTTTATACAGGTGTTGCATCTGTCTTCCGAAGCGCTCGGAGACGCATCAACTATGACCTCCTGCTATCCAGAAATCCGAACAGCTTAGTATACAAATGTTCGTCATCTGTGAGGGACTTTATACATCCGAGACGTTGTGTCATAAAAATTTTTAAATATGTAGAAGACAATGATCTATCACAAAGGATTTTCGAAAATAAACTAGAAATTGTTGCCCTGTAAACAAAGCATCTTGTCTTTATTTATTATATTACATTACAACAATTATTTACGCTATGTACAATGTTACCTGTAAACAAAGAAACGACATTTAACGTTTATTCTATCTCACTTCTTTATTTACACTTTTATCACTCTCTTAATTTATGAGCATGTGCTCTGTTACGTAATCATCTATCTATTAGTCGTTCTCTCTAACAATAGACACTCTACATCCACTCTACACTTTACGCTCTACAACGCGCGAGGCGCGGTAACATTTGAATTTAAGAAATACCATTTCTTTACATATGTATATCTCGATCACACCTGCGTGTCCTTACGCAAAGTGTACCTATAGCTGCATAAGATGGTCAAAAGTAATAGAGCTCCCAAAGAAAACACTCTGTGTGACAAGTTTCAAGACGGTACCCCTACCACAATGATAGTTATAGGGAGAACACGGTTCAATGAATTATGCTCGATTTCTTCCGGTCTGCTCAACAAAGAATTACAAAAAAATTGATGAATATTCTACCTTACAGCTCACACGACACTGAATTATTTCAGAATTTTCGGGTGCAAAGTCGATTTTGAAAAAAATCCGGAAGACCAAAATCGCCGATTTTCTATTGAAGTTTTTTTCAGAGTATCACCTTTATTTAATTATATTATTTGTGTCTTGTATTCAAAAATTGGAAGCCTCCAAAAATTCCAAAAAAAGTGCATATTTTGTAATGAAGTTTTGGAGAACCAGTCTCGCGTATAAAAATTCCAAATCAATTGTTTCGATACCTCTACTTTTCTGTAGGTGTATTAAACTTCAAATACAATGCATAAATTGCAATACATCTTTCTTTGTTCTTTTTTAATCGTATAATTGTAACGACAGTGCATGTCGTTGCAACGACTCACAATATTTTTGGAATTTATAATAGGATTTGGTTTCACGAATTTTTAACTGAACCACATTGTTTGTCTAATTTCAGGTAAGTCTGTGCAACACCATTGTCAGCTGTTCCCGCAGGCGCAGACGCGTGTACGTAAATCCTGGACCAGGTAGGCGTGCGATAAGATGATTAGAACCAATTAGAAACATTTCCGGGCAAGTTTCAGCGGGAATTTCCGCGTCGCGTCGCGCGTCGCGTCGGTGGGAATTTCCAGGCGTGGATCTCGCGGTTTCGAAATTGTGAACCATTTCTACGGGCTTTTTTCCGACGCGCGTCCTAACACCGGCAACTAAAGCCATCGCTAACTTTTAATACTTCCGCTAATGACCCTTTCACCGACGCTTAATCCGATTTCGCGTTTTTACGCGGCACTCGTCTCTCATCTACGCGCACTCGAACGGTTAATTGAACTAATTGAACGAGATTCCATCGGACCGGCGGAACATAATGTCGAACCGAAGCGTTTTTAACTCTTTCTCCACGCGGCTTTCATCCTGCAAAACCGATTAAACGCGTACCTTTTGTCACGGCGGCGATAAGTGTACCGCGCGAGCGAGGCGGTTATGCTCGCTTATGCAACATCCCGTGCCAATTTTTTTCTCGCTGGGTTCTTCGACTTTTGCGTCCTCTCTTTTATCCTTGTGCCACCGTTCGGATTTTTAACTGAAAATAACTTAGGAATTATACATACAGTGACTCACGAAAGTATTCGAACGCCCTTTAAAACAGAATAACTTTTTTATAATTGTACCAGACGACTTGATTTTTTACAATCAATTAGAACCATTGGTTTATGGAATGATATGCAGAAAAGATTTTCCAAAAAATTATAATTTACAAGGTTACGTGCAAAAATAAAGAAGATATTTCTAAAACTTTTTTATTGGGGCCCTTAAAGAAAATTTAAAATATATGCGTTGTAGATCTATGTTAGTTATACATATGCTGAAAATTTCATCGAAATCGGTTGACGAAAGCTGTCCGACTTTGTGGATTTCAAACAGAAACTGATCAAAAGTGAAACGAATGAACGCTCTCTTTCGGAGACTTTAAGAACTCTTGACTTTCGATGAAATACAGTGCTTCGCGAGTACAAATAAAAAAAACCTTGAACTACGTCGGTCAGCATAAATTGTACGACTTACGCAAAATTTTGAAATCGGCTTTTATCCGATTTTTCGGTCCAAATACCCCACCGTGCGTCGATCACTCCATCGGATAATTTCGTTTCAACTCTTTCGGACCATCGAAGAAATAAATTGTGATCGCGTATCGGCAATTTTAATTGGAAATTCATCCGATATTTTCATGTCGCGGGCATACGAGCATTCGAGAGGTTCGGCAATCGGTAACCAAGTTTCTTGGCCATTAATTTCGCACGTTTCTTGTTTTCTTCGACGTGAAACTCCATTGAACGTACCCCGGCTACGTGTTCGGCATTATTAAATTAATCGCGCCCGTGGAATTTAATAGTCGAAGTTTTCAAACGACCGTTACCGTGTCGAGAAACCTCCTTCACCCTCCTGCTTTCTGCACTCATTTCATTCAATTTCATCGGACGCCGAGGAACGCGGCTGTCCCACGATCGCTTTTAACGCGGCGGTGCAAATTTTCACGAAAATAGTGAGCGAGTCATTTCCGCGAATCGACATGGCGTACTGCAAAGCTAGCTTTTACAAAACGACCTGATCATACAGATATCGACGGTACAGGCAGAGTCGCCAGATCAGAGTTGGGCAAAAATTTAATCAACGATTGACGACTTTCTACTTCAATCGTTAATCGCAATCAACAATTAATCTCCTTGGTTAGTCGTTAAATGGGGTTAACGATTAAATACTTATTAATCGTGACGATTCACTTCATCAATCGATTGAATCAGTCGTCGATTTTTCGATGATTTCTTCTTTTAATCAACGATTGACGATTCACTTCATCAATTGATTGAATCAATAGTCGAGTTTTCGATGATTTTTTTTTTTAATGAACGATTGACGATTCACTTCATCAATCGATTGATCCAATCGTCGATTTTTCTATGATTTCTTCTTTTAATCAACGATTGACGATTCACTTCATCAATCGATTGATCCAATCGTCGATTTTTCTATGATTTCTTCTTTTAATGAACGATTGACGATTCACTTCATCAATCGATTGATCCAATCGTCGATTTTTCTATGATTTCTTCTTTTAATCAACGATTGACGATTAACTTCGTCATTTGATTGTTCCAATCGTCGATTTTTCGATGATATCTTCTTTTAATCAACGATTCACAATTCACTTTATCAATCGATTGAATCAATAATAACGTCGTAGAAGAGAAAGGTAGAGTGGGGATACAACAGAGTCCTGTTAAATTACAATTGAATTACTTCACGAATTATAATTACATAGTAATTCAATTATATTGTATTCAATTATTTTGTAATTCGAAATTCAGTCACTTCTTCAATTAAATTACAACGTAATTCGGAATTCTGGTCTCTTATTCAATTAAATTACAACGTAATTCGGAATTCTGGTCTTTTATTCAATTAAATTACAACGTATTTCGATTTTACAATTGAAACCTTTGCATATATGGATTTACTGTAAATTCATATATTGTTATTTTAAGAAGGATAATAAATTTCTATTTCGTGTTTGTTGCAATTCAGGTAGAAAACTTTTGTAACCCATACAGATCAGCTGTGTCAATTTCATCGAATTTGCGCTTGAAATAAATGAAATTTGTGCGGAATGCACAAAATTCACGCGGCATTTAACGTGTTAATTTCGAACGTTGCGAACAATTTTGTCGAATGCTTATCGTTTGACGCAGTTCCACCGAAGCGGCGACCATTAATTTGTTTGCACGGGGTGCGCGATGACCATTTAGGCTGGCCAGGGTCGAATTAGTTGGACGGTGGCAATTGTTAGAGCCGCAGCATCTATCACAATGCGCTCCAGTCGATGTTTTGTTTCGCTTAGTTCCGCTGACTCGACTCGTTCGATAGTTTTATCCTTCGATTCTACGACAATCGGTCAAAGTCGTTTTTGAAGCGAGTGTGCGTTTATCCGTTTACAAGAAAAATATCGCAAGTTCTCGAGAGGGGAACGGTGCGGCGCGTGTTCAGAACTTCGGAGCACTCGTGTCTCCCCGAGTGCCGGCACATGCTTCTCGCAATGAAATAAACAAGTTCAGTCGAACGGAAGGAAAGTTCAATGGAAAAGTTGAAAGAACTAACGTGTTTTCTAAACGGATAAATCGACGCAATGGTTGTTCCGCGTAGTGGGGAGACAGGCCATTCAAACTATCGATAGAGTTGCCGACGTTACTATTTTCGACGCCAGCTACTATTTCTACGTCGAGCTTCTTCGTTTCCAGTTGCGGAATAATTTACCTGATTCCCCCTCCCCCCCGGATCAGAAATACACGTGTGTATAGCAGGGTTGCTGTTATTTACTTTCGAAGAAAATTATTTTTACACCCCCCCCTTCCTGGACTGTTCCTATTAATAAAAAAATGTTTAAATATTATTTTAATATATAAAATATTGTACATGAACAATATATAAAATTGTAATATTATAATATATTTTATACAGGGTATTTCACCTAACTTGACCACCTTAATATCTTTGTTGTTTTTAAAGATACGTCAAATGTCTGAAGGACAAAGTTGAATGGTAAAATGGGGCTCATACGATACCAAAAAATCTTTGTTTTTATGTAACTTTTTGTAGAGATATGAAGGTCACCTTAATTTTTTTAAATGGAATGTTTTTATCGGTGATATTTGAATGCCTGTAACGTGCCATTAAAAAGATCAATATTATTATACAGTGCCGATTTCTAAAGTGAAAAGGAATCTCGCAACGAGAAGAAAGCTCGCGTCGAAAGGGTTAAGATTAGTCCACTGGCCGCGCGTATCGATTAGGGCTGTTACTTTTTCGAAGCTTCGAAGAGTCGAAGATTCGAAGGATTCGAAGGAACGAGGGGAACTTCGATGTTTCGAAGTTTCGAAATTGCACGAAATTTCAGTCTTCGAAACGCATGAAGTTCTAACTTATGAGTTTATTACCATGTCACGATTTTTGATCAATAAAAATATGAACACGTTAAGCGCCATGTCAGTCACCGGTATTGACACTGAACTTTCCGTTTGGACTTTCCGCAATTAAACTAAATTTAAAAAATTGCATTCCATTAATAAATTTCGGGATCGTATCAGGAATGTACTTACAAGGGAAGTTACCCAACCGTAAGACGCCGATTTAAATGAAATTTTGGTATGATATAAAACTCACAAAAATATTTGACACGTATCTTTTTATAGCGGCCGGTTAATGTGCATCGCGTCGGTTCGTTTCTTTTTTGTTTTCTATTGGGTTGGCAAATAAATTTCGAAGCTTCGAAGCTTCGAAGGAAAGTAACAGCCCTAGTATCGATCCCGCAGGGAATAATAAATCGTCGGCCGGAATCATAGTAAATGATCACGCGGCAGGCTGACGGGGTTCGTCTTCCGGCCAGTTAAACCTGTCGCAACGTGGCGACATCGATTCGATTTTCATCGCGACTATCGCGCGCGCACATTTCAGCTTCGGCTTCGACATCACCCTTCAGCTTCAGCCCGAATGAATCCGGATTTTGTAAACCGTGTGCGTCATTTGCCGCGATCGAATCGGCCGGCTTGGTCAGTTCCCACGTAGCGGCCTTCAATCGGGTTTGCCGTAAAACCTGCCGGGAAATGCTAGACGAGGAACCACGGATTTATGGAGAGCACGTGTCCCTGGATTTCGTTTTCTCTGCAATTTTACGGACAAAGGAAAGACTGATGCGCGTTAAAGACGATCAGCTGGAATCAGCGTGGAATTCGAGCGAATGTTATTCGCGGACCCGATTGTGTGTCCTGTGTTTTCGACGTTTGCGAGCTGTCGTTACGGAGCGCGGGTGTTCGTCCACTTAAAACATTTCGAAATATGCCGGTGATATACTGGCGTACGCGGAAACGCAACATGTGCAAACTACGGTTGCAATAACCGGGCAGATCTTTATGCAAATTTCCATTCTCGTGGATTCTCTTCATGATTTGGACGACTTGTCGTGGTTAAAGTATAAACACAGCGTTACTAAGGGACTATCGTAAAGGTTGAGACACCTCTGGTAGAACAAAATATTGTATGGACATTCATATGATATTAAAAAGAGGTCCAATCTGTTTTTAATATTTAACTATGTACCGGGTGATTCGCGAGAAACAGGCTACCTAAATACATAGTTCCGTTAGGCTTAGAGATAGAAGAAAATGTTACAGAGAAAAGTAAAATAAGTGTTTAAAAAATATGGACTAGAATATAACAGAAAGATTTATTTTACATTTTCTAGATACTGATTGTATATTTTCTGAATATTTGTTTCCATATATTAAATATTTCCCTCATATTTGATGAATATTTAGTTTACATTTCTTTAACATTAACATGTTTCCGGTATCTGTATATAATATCTCATCTAATATTTTTTTCATATTAAAAAGTGTGGCTTAAAAAATACTATTTTAATATCTGAAAAAATGTTTAAACAATATTTTGTGCTACTAGGTTAATATTTCGTTTCTTAGCTATAAAATTATCTACATTTCTAGCTAGATTATTTCGCTGTGGAAAGTATAATAATAGCGTTAAGGGATAAAAAGTTATTGCCAATTTTCTGAAGACGACCTTTTCGGCAGAAAAAATGTTAAACTCAGTCCTTCTTAGGTTTTCCAGCATAGCCATAACAAGGCTTTCACTTCTAACGGATTTTCAAAGTCGATTTTCTCGGAGACAATATCTGAAAACATGTATTCCACATTTTCGACTTTTTTCATGCAGATTCATCCTCTTTCAGTTACCGATCAGCCTGTATACAGCGAATTAGGTTGCATTCACGCGGCATTCTAAACCCAGCTACTCTCTGTACACAAAGTTCTGCAACGCGAGAACCGTTTGTGGAGGTGGATCGCGATAGAGAGTTTCTCGGAATTTTTTCATCAATTCGAAACGGACGTGCCGGACCGCGGGCAGGTTCGTCACTGTTTAGACAATCGAGTGATCAAATAAATACTGTTAACGACTAGCCGGACGCGAACGATTGTCTGTTAATTCGGTCAGAATTTCGGCAGCTGATATACGTCCGGTTCTTTTCGGCTCGACCCGGGGAACGGCAATAAACTGCGAACGAAACGGCGAAGGAAATAAAAAGTGAACGTGTACGCGTAGCACGAACGTGTCCGAATTTCCCGATATCGGTGAAGTAAGCACGAAAGATTAATTCGTGGGGTCAGGAAAACGTCCTCGACAGGATCATCGATCGACCAAAGGGAAAGAGAGAGAGAAAAAGGGAGATGGAGAGAAAAAGAGAGGGAGAGGGGAGGAAAGGAGCATGGCCTGGACTTTCCATGGATTTATTTACCAGTGACAATAGAAACACGGAAAGGGGCGATCTCGGAAACGAAACTCTTTGCCGTTCTGGCCGTTTGGTGATCGATACCGTCTAGTATAAGAGGAGGAGATGCCCTTCATCGAAAAAGATGTTCTTTATTGAACGATCGCCACACATACAGTGACGAGCATAGAAATAGGGAAATTGATTCGCAATTATACAGGGTGTCCCAAAATTCCTTCAGCAGCCGGAAATGGGAGGTTCCTGAGATTATTTGAAGCAACATTTTCCTTTGCAAAAATGTTATCAGCGGCTTCGTTTGGGAGTTATTAACGAAAAACAATGTCCAATCAGAGCGCGTCCTAGACGCGCGTTGGCACAGTCGGGCCGGCGCGCCAACTGTCTATTGGCCGACTGTGCCAACGCGCGTCTAGGTCGCGCTCTGATTGGTCATTATTTTTCGTTAATAACTCCTAAACGAAGCCGCTGATAACATTTTTGCAAAGGAAAATGTTGCTTCAAATAATCTCAGGAACCTCCCATTTCCGGCTGTTGAAGGAATTTTGGGACACCCTGTATAACAGGATATAGTTGCTAAAGAGCATCTTCTGTCTTCCCCAATTCTTCTTAAAATCTCAATTCTTTCTTTCTAATACTCTCTCTGTCCCGTAATAATAATAGCAAGTGACTATTCAAACGGGAATTATATCAGCGAATGCAACTTTAAGTTATGTTGTATCGGAAAATTGCGAAGCCCTCAAACAAAATCAATGTTTCACGACATCTGTCATTTGTTGTGACACATCTTTCAATTTCTAGGTTAACGTAATTATTACGTATTACAACTATTTTTCTAATTTCATCCGCTGAACGAAACTATTTCCCTATTTGTATCCTCCCCAAAAATTTTCTTGTTTTAATTGTCAAAACTTTGTGCAAGAGTTAGCTTAAGATGTACACTCTTAATATGTGCAAAGAAAAAAAGAGACATAATAACTACAACTTCGGAAGAATGTGGTATACATTGACGGGTCAATTTCCCTATTTATATGCTCGCCACTGTGTTTGCCTGCACATCTGTGTCGCCAGGGGTGGTAGCACGAATTGAGGGGAAACAGTTACCCCCTCCCTGCCAGTACCGGACACATGCACGCAGAATAGCGTCGTAGAGTGGGGACACAAGTCTTGATCTGGGGATACTGGTCATATCTCACTTTCGCAGTGACATCTAGTTTTCGAGACCTTTCGCTTATGGTCGTCGTCTACGCCGTAAAACGCATTGCGCGGCACGGCTGCGAAAGCCATTCCACTGTACAGGCTGGATCAAACGAAATGTTGCGGCCCAAACTCTTTGAAACCATAGCACTAAAAATAAAATTTACTTTTCCACTGAGGCAGTATTAAATGTTTATGGCAAATCAAATAATTGAGATTTTTCAACAATTATACACTTCACTTAAAAAATGTATACAGGATATGTCTGTTAGGTTTGAATAAAAACGGCCGTGTTAAAGATACATTGTTTGTACGATTTATATTGTTCTATCAAAAATAAATCATAATGCACAATTGAGACAATTGTAGAAAATGGTGGTGACTAAACTGTTATTTTAAAGTGCGTCTACTTACTCGAGTTTTTTATTTGCAAATTTCAAGTTTTGCTCAAAATAGCTTCGAGAGAAATACGAGGCCAGTTTCGAGGTAACAATCCTCGGTGATAAAACAGAATTTTTCAAAATGTACCACGTCCAAAGATGGTGATCCTTCTGCCTTGGAGAAACTGTCTCGTGTCTCACTTGAGTTGCCGCAAGGAACTGTCGAGCTGTTTCACTAGTTTACTCCGTTCTTGTTGTTACTTAACCTAGACACGGTGCTCTACAGGTTTAACAAGTTGTAACTTGTTGAGCAAATATTAAAATGCATCACTTGAAACTTTTAACGAACCGGAAACTAACAGCACAGTGGTCACCAATGACCACTTAGTCTGGCAAAACGAAGGCGTGACAGTAACAGTGTTATTCTTGATTTTGGTCTTAAATTGAACTCAATTATTTAACACACGTTGTCGAACACGTTCCATAACAAATTTCATTTTTCATTTTTAATATACGAAATAATTCTTTCAACATTATTCTCAATTTCGAATTATTCTCAATTTCAGTAGTAGTTAATCCGTGAGAAATTCAAAGAATTAAATTCTGCACTGTATTTAGCTGTTCGTGGAAAATTGAAGAAATATTCGTGACATTTTTCTATATGTTGGTAAATATGTTGGTGAAAGTTGATAGAAAATAATGAAAAACGAGAAAAAGCTTTGTCATAGAATTATTAAAGTGACAAAATTAATTAAAATTATTAAAGTGACATGGGCGTACATTAATGCCAATCAAACTGCATACAAAATACGATTTACAGTGACTCCCACTAATATTCGGACAGTCTTAAAAAGACCATAAATTTAAATGGAAACATGAAATAATTCATTTTTCGCAAATAAAATCGTAAGGAATAAAAAAATGCAACATTTTTTTCACGGGACCACCCCGGGTACATACTCTACCGGATGCAAAAGTAATCGGTGAACATAGATAGAGAAAAAAGCGAAAAATAGGCACATACAGATCGAATTGAGTAACCTCCTCCTTTTTCGAAGCCGGTTAGAAAATGCTTACACATATTATTGTTTCATGATAAATTAGGAATAATATTAAAATAATAATAAAACAATCGATATGCAATTGTCCTGAAATACTCTGTCCCTTGAGCCCTTCGCCCTAACTCTGGCTCTGGCCCTAACTCTGGCTCTGAATTCCAAACTTTAGTTTTCCGACTTTTGTTGAACGCTGGTCGCGCTGTGCGTCGCGTCGGCATGTAATCCGTTAAGAGGAAAAAGGAAGCCGAGTATGTGTTGCATAAATCGTATATAGTATAATAATAGATCGGTAGACGTGATGAACGGTCTTTGTCAAAAGCAGGCTTTGTCGAAAACAGAATTCCCGGGGTTCGGTACTCCAATCCGTGGCTGTCACGGGCCGGTTCACTCGATCTGTGAGATTCTCCCACTGTCGAAGCTCATTGACACTGCAGGCACAGTGTTGAATGCCACTCAGCTACGGGACGGCTCTCTATAATCTGTCGATCACACGGGTTCCGGAGCAAAGCTTCGAGAGCTTTTTAGCTGTGACTCGAGTGATTGGATTCGTGATCGAGGGAACGCGAATGCCAACAGACGGAACAGAGGAGGGGAGATGGATTTTTATTCGACTGATTGTGAGTGCCGTTCTCGTGATCTTCGGGGATCTTCTTTCACGTTCACAATCGAAAAATGATGTATGACTTTTCCATATTTTTTCCGTTTTCTTAACACGTTCGCTACCAGCAATTATTTCGTTGCTTATCTTCCTTGTTCGAAAGTATTATTAAATGCAATGTAGGGTAACTGCACCAGTAAATGAACGCTTTTGTATATTTCAACAAATTTTAAGCCTAAGACTAAGAATGTAGTGTTCATTGACTGGTATTTTTTATATTTTTTATTTAACGTTTAATAAAGAAAAATAATAATAATTTCATTTTATTTGTGTTCATTTATTTTTGACAAATGAAGTATAGGGAGCCATTTGGCATATATGAGATTCCTTTAATTCACATATTTTTTTAAAAATAAAATATCTTCCTGAACAATTTCTTAAATGTTCATTCACTGGTGCAGTTACCCTACCCAATTTTGAATGATTAAAACCGTTTAATATAGTACTGAATATTTACAATTTTTGCTAAAACAATTCACCCCGAAATTCTGGAAATCAAGATTAAACGGGTCACTATAAAATAAAACAATAGTTTATTCGCTCTGCAGCGATTGTTTGATCGCCCAGCTGTAAAAAGTTGTAAACTCCGCCATTTTACGAACTGTTCGATAAAACTTTTAGGGTAGGCACTTTAGGACCAGCGCAGTCGTATGAACATGCTGTTGCGGAATTTGCAATTCTCGCTGATATTCGAATTTTTATTGCCATATTCTATTACCTTTGCAGAATATCACAACTATACGTTTGTTTATTATTTTTTTATTACAACCGTTACTTTTGATCTGGGTCCAGTTACGTCAAAGCTTGTTGCGCGATGTTTAAATGTGAAAAATACTACTGTGTAGGATAGTGTCCAAATATGGTACAGTCGCCTATTATGGCACTACCTTGTATCTTGTAAGGGAGAAGTCGCACTTTAGTGAGAAAATCCTCAAACAATAGTTTACCATGTTCACAATTTGTGATTTCGGCGCAAGGTTCGATCGTTTCGAACCACAGCAAATGTACAGTTATTTAAAAATGCATCTCGACGTTTCGATCCCTATGTGGATCATTCTCAGAGACATTTTTTGCGTCTGAAAAATAATGTATGTATAATATAACGTAATTTGAAAAGTAGCACAGCCATGTAAATCAAACGGAAAACCAATAAATTAAAAACCACATACTTGCCGTGAAAAAAAAACAACATTTTTAAGTAAATACTGAGGAGTATGTAAATCAAACGGAAAACCAATAAATTAAAAACCACATACTTGCTGTGAAAAAAAACAAAATTTTTAAGTAAATACTGAGGAGCGATTACCATGTTTACTCAACAGTGTGCAGTGCAATCGCACCATTCTATAGATTTTAGTATCGATCCTCCGCCGGTTGTGTCTCCACTTGTTGAATATTTTTGTGATTAGATTTTCGATTGTATCTTTTTCGAGGAAGGTAAGTGATTTTGAAATGTTTGAACATATCTGTAGTTTCAGTTTATTTATATTCATGTTTGCCAACTGCTGGTTTGGGCTGAAATTCACTTTCTTCATTTTTAACATTGTCCGGATATTAATGGGAGTCACTGTAGCTCTTCGAAAGAATTCTGTCGAAGATCGTAGTCCAATATAAAAATCCGTAATTGATGAATCTTGCAGCACAGTGACATTAAAGTTGTTACGTTTATCACCGTATAATGTACACCGCAAATGAGCAGCGATTATTAGTATAATTAACGGTTGGGTCGTGCATTCGTGGGTGCAGGTGCGGTAATTAGCGTGCCTCTGATACGTGTAATCCAGTATTCTCGCGTGATTGATGCTGTGACGGCGCGGAACGCTGGAATTGAAAATTCGAACGATAAGTGCGACACGGGGAAATGTAATTATTGCAAGTTAGCGAGAGCTTAATTGCTTCGTCCGGGGCCTAGCAGACACTTGGATTTCCGTGAATGAACGCCTGCTACGGATACGCGCGGAGACGATGGAGAGACGCTCGCGGATCGTCTTCATTTCGAATAATCAAGTTGAATCGCGTACAATTCGCGAAATTGGAACCACTCAGCTGTTTACTATGGCAGCTTGCTATTTTTAACCGACTTCGAAAAAGGAGGAGGTTACTCAATTCGATCTGTATGTGCCTTTTCTTTTTTTTTGCTGTTTTTTCTATGTATGTTCACCCATTACGCCGATTTGGATGGACCAATCAGGACGACATTTTTGTTGCAAATAACCAATGAGTCCGAAAAACCAAGTGTTCTACAAATTCTGCTCGTTCCACTAAAAAGTGTGAAATAAAAAGATTTTATAGAAAAGAATTAAACCGACTTCGAAAAAACGCACTAAAATGTATGAAATAATTTCCATTCAATTTATGTGAATACACACGAACTTAAATACAATACAATCTTTCCGGAGGCGATGCAGAATTGAAAATTTTCGACACTGGAAATTATAAAAATCCTTAAATTCTTTTACAATGCTTTCACATATCAATGTATCTTCTCTTCCTATCTACTGATTTCCAAGTCCACCATATTCCAATGAAATCATAATCACCAACATCTGTTAATTGAAAAATTTTCAATTTTGCGCCGCCTCCGGAAAGATTGTATTGTATTTAAGTTCGTGTGTAGTCACATAAATTAAATGGAAATTATTTCATACATTTTAGTGCATTTTTCTAGTGTGTTTTTCTCAAATATCTTCTGAATTATTGATCGCATCGAAAAATATGTTACGCAAAACCTGTAGATCATAAATGCATCGAATCCGCTGTCTACATAGCGATTATTCTTTACTTTGATCAATCAATTATTCGATGCACCAATGAATAATACACGCCAGGTGTATAAAAATCGTGGAAAGTAATTCCCATTTCTTCTTTTAATTAAACCGGAAGTTAAGCTAGATAATCCTCCGGAAGAAAAGTTTCTGCTCCTTGAAAACTGTCATAATGACACTTTAACACGAGCTATAACTATGAAGCCAAAGAATCTTCAACTTCACAAAATTGCAGTTGTTGCCCCTACCTCTCTCTCTCTCTCTCTCTCTCTCGCTCTCTTTGTGTATTAATGAAAGATATTTTCATCGTCTCATTTTTACGTTCGAGCTAGTACGATCCACATTGTTTTAAATTCAAAGATGACTCTCGTTATTTTTAATTTCTGTCATTATTATAAACTTTATGTCATCTCTGGTGCTACACATACTAGTTTGTACTATATTAAATAACATACATAATATATTTTTTCGATTAATTGCTAAATGATTGATTTAAAATAGAAAATATGCATTTTTGAGACGTGTCGACATATTCTCCGCGGCGACTGTACATTGCAATTGTACATTGTACGGCAACCCAGGATAATGACATAAAATGTCCCGTTCTGTGCGGGAAAGGTGTTCGTAAAGTATCGTATCACGGGGTTCTAACGTTTCCGTTGTTGGGTCGACGTTCCCGCCATCGTCGGATCGACATTGCGCGCGTACACGCATGCATGATACGTAACACCTTTATCTCAAAACGGTGAATTCCGAATGCAAGTCGGGACGTACGTATTCCTCCTTAGAATCTTGTGAAAATTTTATAGCCTCGTAGCGCGGAGTGATCCCGCTCAGAAACGTTCGCTTTACGTCCCTCGTGCTGTGTCGTCTTCACGGTCGTAACAAGATATACAGCACGAGCCACGTCAGATATCCCGGTAATTTATAATCGAATAAATTTCCTCGTGCTTAGCAACGTTTCTTCGTGCCTCTAAAATATGGAAACTCCGCTGGCGTCTGGATCAGTGTTGTCCAACGCGAGCCCCAGAAACGTTGGAGACCCAGTTTCCCTCCCTATACAGGGTATCCCAAAACTCCTTCAAGTCCGGGAAATGGGAGGTTCCTTAGGTCATTTGAAGCGACATTTTCCTTTGCAAAAATTTCCGCCGCGGCTTTGTTTAGGAGCTACAAAAACATTTGCCTGATCGTGTATACTAAAAGGAAATTGAAACCACTTTGCACGCTCATATTTTATTTATGAGATTTGGTTTTAATTATTCTTTTTATGAAACATTGCCTAACATATTCGTGATATTCTCACGATTACGATGAATCCAAACACGACGCAATTTGGATCATATTTGTTCGTTTAATGCACGACACAGTAGAACCTCGATGATCCGTACCAGTTGAGTTCTCCATTATTATTACAGTTCAATGCAAATCGATTCATATACAGAATATGATTTATTGTACAAATAATATAATTGTTCTATTATCAGAACACTCGTGTTCCATTGATTAGTACGGATAATGGATGTTCTACTGTATTGGAAATTAAACAAATAAATATGCTAAAAATGTTTTCGTTGTGTGGTGTCATTTGATTAAAAAAAATGTGTGAAAAAATTCATTAGAAAAACATTAAAGACAACTTAATACTACGTTATCTAACCCATTCGACAATTTTTAAAAAATATACTGTCGTTCTACATGTGGATTAAACATCAATTATTATTCTTCTGTAACGTTGCAATAAAGAATTTTTCAATTCATCTCTCTTCGCGTCGCAATCTTCGTGCACGGTGGTATGTTTAAAATTCAAGGGTCGAATTTAACACCATGTACACACGTTCTGTCTCGCGAAAAATAACTTCGTTGCTTGTCAGCGTTTCTATCCTTTCTTTACGTTTACAAAGGGAGGTGTGTAGTCTCTATAATCAAGCGAAAGCACCGTACATGAAAGCCACGGAAAGAAGGATGGTAACTGCACAACCGAGAGTAGAAAATTAATATCACCTCGTGATGTATTATTTCATTTTCTACTTTATTTGCCAGCTTCCGGTTCGTGCGAGCTCATAAGCGTTCCGCCATTTTATTCCGCGTCACGATTTCAATTCCCCCTTTCATTTTGATCACTACTCCTGAGAATACATGCTTTCTTTTTCTTGCTGAATACGGCTCCGCGTCGGTAGTAATTGCCAGCTCTGTGATTACGACATTGAAATTTCATCATCACATAATTCACGTTCAATTCGACTCTTGATATAAATAACAAGTGCTTTTTATTGTATCTTACAAATACTGTCACGTGGCATGTTAAAAATAACTAAATTTGCCCAAACATTAACGAGAGGGAACGTGGGGGTAGTTTATAATAATCAAGATTAAATGTTATTTCACAGTAATTTTTAATGGTCGGTGTAAATTGACGTATATTGTGTAATACATATTTTATTTATTTCACGGTATAAAATATGTAGCAGTGATTATTTTTTTCAATATACATATATTTCTTTTAATACATGTATGTATTTGTGTAAGATAATCTTCAAAAAATATTTCAATAACCATCGCGTTTATTTTTGAAATTACAATGTGTTGTTGTATACATATGGCTGGTCTTTATTTATAATCACTAGACCGCGGATTTTTATGCATTTATGGCTTATGAAAATTTTCAAAAAATACTGTAATACACTTACACATAATTCGATAGAATTTAGTACGATTTTTAAATATGATGAAAGACAACGATATTTTAGAAAAATACTAATATTTTTGTAGGAGTTAGAACAATTAAAAATTGCAATTCGTCGGAATTACATAGAAAATACGAAAATTTGTTGTTTACAACTCTTTTATGTGATCTAGTATTGAAAATTTGATACATTTTGTAGATCCGTATCAATTTTTTGCAAAATACAACTTTCAGAATTTTCTCTGCAATTCCGTCAACTTGCAATTTCGTTCAAAAATTTTGTTCACGTTGTGTAGCAAACCTCTCGTTCTTACTTCTGAAAAGTATTCAAAATCGTATGATCCAATAATAAAAAGTATTTTGAATAAGATTTTTAATTGTTTGGTATCTACAAAGGCTGTTCCCACGAAAGATAGAATTTTATTCCACACCACTCACTTCTTTGTTTATAAAAATTGGAAATTGCATCACTTAGAATTTACTGCTACAAGACGATATCTCTTTGTATCAGAAAGAAAAATTCCTCCCCTAATGTAAGATCGTCAATACAGGTGACTGTACTAATTTGATCAGCCACTAATGAGCATAATTTCTCCTGATCTCAGTTTCCATGTACACACGAGACACAGTTAGGTGAAGTGAACCAGGGCTGTTTATTCAATTAGGTTCCGTTCTTTTTAGCTTTGTCCCAAATAAGCGGCCAGTCCGATTAAACGATAGCTGGAATAAACGGAATCCACCGTGTGTTAGTTATTTACATAAAACAACGCGCGGCTAAGACTGTACAATATACCCTTTTGACCAAAGGCACGTTCTCCTTGGAATAATCAGTTATCTGGGTGCCTTCCGACGCCGCGGCGCGGCGGCGTTACACAAGCAGCTAAACCGCTTCAGTTCAGCTCAAAGCATAATTTTGGTTGGCCGGTTTGCTGTCCGCTGTTTGGTTTCATCGAATTTCGCCCGGAGAAAGCGCTCTCCGAGCCACGGATATACAGCGAGCCACAAAAGTATTCGGACGCCCTTTAAAACAGGATAACTTTTTTATAATTGTACCAAACGACCTGATTTTTTATAATTAATGAGAAGCATTGGTTTATGAAATGATATGCAAAAAAGATTTTCCAAAAATTGCAATTTACAAGGTTACGTGCAAAAATAAAAGACATTTTTTAAAACCTTTTTATTTGGCCCCTTGATGATAATTTAAAATATACAGGGTGTTTCGTTTATCCAATAACGGAAATATCTCGTGACACACTGAAGTTACGAAAAAATTTGTTTACAAAAATTGTTCGGTATGAAGGGAACAGCAAGTGTGTCAAAGGTTTATTGGTATTACCCGGTTTTGTTGAACGATTAATATAACTTACAGTATTTTACAGACGCAAAATTTCTCTTGAAAATAGCCCACATTTGGATCGAAACGTCGACAACAATTTAAATTGCAAAATTGCTTAGTGAGTAGCATTTAATCGAGCCTGTGGCGCCGAAATCGTTAAATTGTTTATTTGTCGATATTATACAATGGCGGCTCAAGTCAAATGGAGGCCCCAAGCGGTAAAAATTTTGGGGCCCTTAAACTCAAGTTAGAAATAGAAGTTGCAAGGAAACTCTCGTAAACTCTTTAACAAAAAAGAAAAGTAATGAAAAATTTCATACCGTTGGGCATTGAACAAATTTATTTAAAATTCGGGGCCCCTCGCGGCCGCTTAGTCCGCTTACCGTTAGATCCGACACTGATATTATAATCGATGTTGATCTATCCTAACATTCCTAACGCCTTACATCTAATATTCCCTCTCCCTCTAAAGATGCAGCGCGTTTCATTCATAAATTCCTATGCAATCTTCGAGAAATTAAAGCTTCATTTTGTCCAAAAGTTCACCTATCTAAACACAGTGCTAGGCGCAGTTCACACTGCGCCCCATTGTCTCCGGTCGCATCGTCGAGCTGCATACACACACAAATTGCACAGCTCTCTACGTGCATATCTGCATCGCCCGCGGGCCTCCCCGTCAGCTTTTTAACCTTTCGGCTTAGTCCCGGTGTACGAAAAGAGCGGAACGACCTTTCGAAATTCCCCGTTGTGCCGCTATGCGGCCCTGTTCAGGCCAGAACAACGAATAAAGCCTGTTTGCTACGACGAATGCAAGCTCTTTCGCTTCTCTCGCCTCTCTGTCCCTCTGCCCTTGTTTGTCGCGCGCAGCCCTTCGGGTTGTTCGTCTTAATTATGCTTCGATGACCTTCACCTGTTTTAATTGCCAATTACGGGACGCGCGTCGCGATCCCCGACGGCCTCCTGCTACGACAGTGTACGGGTGATCAATTTTTTAAATGCAAAGTATGTACACGCTGTTGCGTTCACGCCCGTGCAGGCGTTCGTTGCGTTCGTATCGCGTGAATTAAGGATGTTCTGGAGGTAATATAAAAACGCAACAAAATTTTTGAAAATTTGACAAGATATAATTCTTACTAAACTAATGCAATTACCAAAGTTTGGGTTCGATTCACTGCACCGTTTAAGAATTATAGCAACTTAAAGTTTTCGCATTTTAACACGTCTTCTTATGGAGAATTCACAAAATTCCACTTCAAACCCTATTTAAACCTTGAAAAAACGCAACTACAAACTCCAGTTTTTTTTTATATGTAGTAAAAATTATGTAATTAATTATGTTCAAAATTTATTAGGATCCACTAAACAGTTACGGAGCAAAAAAATTATAAACTGTTAGAAAACGTCAAATTTATCGTGTTGTCTCTCACTAGCATGGAAGCGCGACAAGTGTAGACCACTGAATGTAGCTACAGAGGGTACAGTATTCGCAAAAGTTTAATGCAAAATATACTCATGAATGGCTTTCATTGCCCATATATTGATGGATTTTGAATTTCTTGTGCTTTTGTCTTCCATTGTACCTCCAGAACATCCTTAAATTGAACTGATGTCGACTTCGGATCTAGTGCGTGCATGTAATTTGTTTACTTTTTTAACGGGAAATTTAATTAAGCACGACAGTAATGGTGTTTTAGAATTGTTTAAATTGAAATATCTCCGGGACTACTAACTTTTCGACATACATAGGTTAGTACTTTTTTATAACGAATGTCCAGCTGCGTCGATTGATGTATTAAAAAATACCTCATTGCATTTAAAAAAATGACGTTCACCTTCGTATCTCCTTGACGTCTCCACCTATAAAAGAATTAATGACATCAGATTACGAGCGCCTCGATATCAAGCAAATTTAGTCTGATGCATTTTCTTCTATCTTTAAAAGCAAGCGAGTTATTCAGGTGACCTGTTTACAGTGCCCCACCCTGTATACATATTTATTTTTTAATGTTTTCGTTAGAAATTAATATAATTTTATTTGTAGGAAAGAAGTTCAACACTCATACTTAACACTTTATCTACCAAAAGCCTATTAATAGGATTTTCAATAATTGTACTGTACCAAATGAAAGCATAGAAATTTTCTTTTACTTTGCAATTTGATAACGTTATTGAGGGTGACTTGTTAGTTGACAATGAAAATTCCTGTCACTGTTGAAGGTTCCATTAAAAAGTGTTTCGCCGTGAACCATAGATTTTTCAAAATTGTGCAATAATCGCCGGTCGGTAATGTGTTAATTGATTTTGTTTGAAATGCTCATGGCAGGGGGGCTAAAAACGATAGATTGTCTCTCGTTTAAATTATCATTCAATATTATTTCATGAAAATAACAGAATATTTATTTATATAACATTTCAAAGTGCTGTTCGATCCTGTGAATGCGAAAATTGAGTTTACTTTGGTTTCGTTATAGATTTTCATTCGTTCTATTTTCGTTGAAATCGACGTTAATAATCAACGAGGTTGTTACACGCAGCTTGTATAAATATATTAAATAAATATGGCCAGTCCGCAACTGTTGATCCTCCTCTTTATTATCGATTTTCTACAGAATGTTTTTCTAGTGCAGATACACAGTGACTCCCACTAAATATTCGGACACTCTTAAAAAGACAAGAACATGTTTAATAGTCGACCATACGATTTTTAATTTTTTGGGAATTTAGAGGAATATAGGTTTGCTATCAACGTGTCAAAAATTTTTGACGAAACTGACAAAAATACTAAAAGTTGTATTTTTCATCTCTTTTATGTGGGCTTGTATGGAAAATTTCGAAAACACGTATCGCAAATTAATCAGTCTGTATCAATTCAACGTATTCAATGCGTTACAAACGTTTAAAGATTGTGAGAATTGTAGTTTTCCACGTTTTCAGCCTATAACAATTTTTATTTTGCACAAAGATCCGCAGTCTAATGATCAATTTTTCAGTCGCATATAGTTCGGCAAATGCAGAGACGCCATAACTCCCCCGAAAACATGCGTGCAAGATCATAAAATATTTGTCCAGTCAATATATAGCCTTTTTTTATCGGAACACCTTTAGCAAGGATACACCTATGCTTACACGTAAAATATGTTTCCCCGTAAATCGTATTAGTCCGAAAAACAGGCGCGAATGCGCTTCGTGTGTGCACTCAACCTGTTAAAAAATGTAATTTCCAACTAGCAAGCTTTTTAGGCGGACACGGCGCGGCGGGCTTCTCGCAAATATCCGTTCCATTCGGTCTCAAAATAAAACGAGTCAACTGTATTTGCGTTTGCTTTGTTCGTCGGCTACAGGTTCGCCGGGAAAATCCTGTTTCCAGCGACGAAACTTCCGAGGACGCATCACGGAACGGTTTTTTCCCCGTCGCGATCGAAACAATTAATATGTATGGCGATAAATATTCGACGACTCTGTAGAATCGATTATTATTCGGACCAACGGATTTTTTCGCAGACGACAACGTTTTATTAAACGGTCACGTACTCCGTGGAAACGATGAAGTTGTATTTGGAAATTTGTTTGCGAGTTTTAATAATTGTATTTATTAATCGACTGTATACAGCGAGGTAAAGTGATTGTATACACAAAAGTATTCGAACGCCCTTTAAAACAGAATTACTTTTCTATAATTGTACCAAACGACCTGATTTTTTATAATCAATTAGAAGTTTACGAAATGATATGCAAAAAAGATCTTCATAAAATTATTATTCACAAGGTTACATTTCTAGATTTAACTTTTTTATTCGGGTCCTTAATGAAAATCTAAAATATACGTTTTGTAGATCTATGTTAGTTACACTCATGCTGAAAATTGCATCGGAATCGGTTGACGCAGGAAAAAACGACACGCATCGAAAGACGTACGATTCGGTGGATTTGAAGCAGAAACTGATCAAAAGTCGTGTAAAACCACGATTTCCACCATTTTAAACCGCTAATATTTCAATACTACATTTGATAAGCGTAGAGTATTAACCCTTTTCGATCGTATTAAGTTTATAAATCGAATTAATTTTCGTTCAACGAACAGTAATACATAATATGCAAGATTATGAAGGAAAAACTAAATTTATTAATTCTTTTTTAAACTTTAGATATATGTAACACCATAATATGTTTTAATTTTATGTGAAAATTATATTTTATAGTTCTGTATCGTGTGGTACAGTAATGTCTCCATTGAACATGTGTCGCAAAAATAATTAGTTTGGCGTCTCCCGTCCTTAATTTTTCTGTTTGAACATACAGAACAATCTTTACTCTTTATATCTTCACAGTGCCGCAATATGTATGTAGTTTGCCATTAAGCCTTTCCTTTTTGTCCGAGGACGAGGTTTTCCTGATTTTGAAGATGCTCCATCACGAAAATCGCCTGCAATAGCCTGTAATATAAGACCAGTATGGTTCTTTCCTGTGGTGGCTGAGAGTAGACATACGACCGGAATGGTAAAAAAGCTTTGGTGGCTGAGAGTAGACGTACGACCGGAAAGGGTTAACGCTTATGTCAACATTTGCGTATGTACCTGGATAATTCCTATTTGTCATAAAAATGTATGTTCTTGTTGACAAATAGCAAGACTGTTGCAGATTGGCTACATAGAAATAGAAGTTGAAACTATGAATCCTAGTGAGAGAGAAAGAATATTGAATACTAAATATTGAATAATGATTATTGATATAAGAACTCACTACAGAATGATGTACTCTCGAGCGACATATCAACGCACACGAATTCTTTTTGAAAATACACTCCTCCGCGAAATAACAGACCAATAAATTTTTCCTCGTGGATTCCCACTGCTCCAGTTTCCCGCGTCCCATTTCCCGGGTAATAATGCCTCGAAATCTTTCGCGGAATTGAAATTTATATACTCGGCCCTGACTGGCAACCCTATATCTGGAAGCTGATCGTTTCCCACGAATAATTCCTCGAAATTTCCTCGGACCGGTAATTCCACGAGATATCGGGTTCCCTCGCGCGAGCCGAACCGGAAAACATATTGCATTCTTTTCTCCCGTATTTATCCGGGGAACATAACTCGAGCAATTCTGGAGAATTTCCGGTGTTCACAACAAAGTTTCTCTTATTACTTTTCCACACCGCAGGGGGAATAATTTACCTAATTTCCCAGGACCTCATCCCCAATCCCCAACGATTGAATCGTCTTCCGTTGAGCGTCTCTCCCGCCGGAAAAGTTCCTCGAGGTTTGCTCCGGTGGTGGTTATCGGACCGGGAGCATCTCGAGGAGAGCCGATAAGCGAGCGAAAGCCGTCACCCTAAAGCTTGTGAATCGATTTTCGGCGGGTTCCTAATGATCTCCCCTTCTTTTTGTCGCAGCTTGAGGACCGAACAACCGAGTGGCCTCGACACCGGCGGCGTCCGTCTCGAACTGAGCAAAGCCCTCGGTCTCTGGGCACGGAATTCGAGGCTCACCTTCCAGGAAATTAACAGCGACCGGGCGGACATCCTGGTGTACTTCCATCGGTGAGTTTCATTTGTCCACTCAGCCGTGTCTCGTTCCACGTAAACGTTCGGCATGCGCGCAGACCGACTCACGCGATTCGAACAATTCGTGGTGGTGTCCTCTTTCTGGTCCTACACCGATGTCTCGATGTGTGTTGTACAGTGGCAAAGTATTCCTGCACTTTTTAAAATTAATAACTAGTAACTGCACCAGTGAATGAACATTTAAGAAATTGTTCAGGAAGATATTTAATTAAAAAAAAAAACATGTGAATTAAAGGAATCTCATATATGCCAAATGGCTCCCTATACTTCATTTGTCAAAAATAAATGAACACAAATAAAATAAAATTATTATTATTTTTCTTTACTGAACGTTAAATAAAAAATATAAAAAATACCAATTAATGAGCACTACATTTTTAGTCTTAGGCTTCAAATTTGTTGACATATACAATAGCGTTCATTTACTGGTGCCCGTTTATTCACTGGTGCAGTTACCCTATTTTATAATTGTACCAAACGACCTGACTTTTTATAATCACTTAGAAGCATTGCTTTATGAAATGATATGAGAAAAGATTTTCTGGAATTTATAATTTACAAGGTTACGTGCAAAAATAAGAAAGGCATCTTTTAAAACTTTTATTTGGGCCCTTAAAGAAAATTTAAAACATATGTTTTGTAGTTTTATGTTAGTTATATACATACCGAAAATTTCGTCGAAATCGATTGACGCAAGAAAAAACGACACGCATCGAAAGATGTACGATTCTGTGGATTTTAAGCAGAAACTGATCAAAAGTCGTGTAAAACTACGATTTTCACAATTTTTAATCGCTTGTAGCTCGCGTGTATGTTAATCGATTTCAATGAAATTTTCAGCATGTGTATAACTAACATAGATCTACAATATTTTTTTGTAGATTACATTGTAAATTATAATTTTTGGAAAATCGTGTTTGCATATTATTTCCTAAACTAATGCTTCTAATTGATTATAGAAAATCAGGACGCTTGGTACAATTATTGTATAAAATAGTTACTAGTTTTTAAAAAGTGTACGAATACATTTTACACCCACTGTATATTGGCCGTTTGTTTGCCGAATCGACCAACCACGCGAAATAACAAGTGAAGGTAATTGGCGAAAGAGGGTAGATCCACCTATTTTTGCGGTATTTTTGGCCAATGGGATTAAAACACGTCGAAATAAATATTGTACCCAGAATCGATTTGTACAATTCAATGAGAATGTATTCTCATGACGAGGCAAACTAAATTGTCAATACTAATTGTCCTATACGTATATTTTTAATTTGATTGAAAAACGCAAACTCTGAAATATCTCAATTTAAATATAAATGGACTTAAGTCATCTTCAAAATAAACGAGCCCATTTTGTTGTTTGAAATTTCATAGCAAAAATGAGGAAAACATATTATCCCAAGCCGTTTTGTATAACTATTTTTCAGAAGCGTATGAGGGTTAAAGAAAATAATGATAAAAATCTTCTTTTGTTCAGCCAGCATTTGTCTGTGAAACGAGTAGAAACTGTTTTAAATAGACTCGATGCGTTCAGTCCTCTTCGCCGGAAGTATTCGCAGCTGCGAAACAGGCAGCCCGAAATTACGCTAGTGTTACACAACTATTCACGGCTGCCGAATAATTCGCGCAAAACGGCAGATATTAAATAGACCTCCCTTTTAATCGTACTCTCATTTCCAGCTGCGTCGTTGCGATAAATTTCCCGGCAACAAGGTACTTCGTAAATCGAGCTATTGATTCCCTCTTTGTCTGCTTTTCGTTGTTCTCGTTTTCATTGTGCTCGGGCGCTCGCGTGGATTTCGCCGTTCAGCTTCTCTCGAGCCACTCGAAATTTTTCTTATAGTTGCTGGACCTCCGTCGGATTTCATAAATTCGTTGGTATCTGCTGATCCGGACTCCGCTAAATAAATCATAAATCCATGAAGTTCGCGCGATCGATCGTTTAGTTTGTTCGTATGGAATAGTTTTGACAAAAGCACATCCGATTCCGTAAATTCGTCTGTCAAAAGTAGACATTTATTAGGGGTGTGCTGATACCCGAGCCTCGAGTTGGACAATGATCGAGTCAGGTTGTTGAAATACCACATCGTTAAAATTTCTACCACCGACGAGATAGTCGTCAAGTAGAAGTCACATTTTGTACTGAAGGAAGGTGAAATTGTAAAATGCTATGGAAGACAATAGGTATAGGAATAGAAATTAATGGAAATCAACATATTTATTAAATGTGCAGCTATCAGCTCGATATTATCCTCTATTCCTAAGACACTAGAAGTTCTTACAAATAGAGGATAATACCGATTGCCCAGATCTCACCACGAGGAGGTTGCTGCACAAGAGACCCGAAAGGGAGTCAGAACGAATGCAATATTCCTCTTGGCTCCCTTTCTTACAACGACGAACTTATACTACATTAAACAAGTATGTCGAGTAATTATCGCGGAGCAAAAGGTGTGAATCGGAGAAGAAGTCTCCGATCCACAGGAAGCAAAATGCGAATCAGGCAGAAGGCTCTGATTCTTTCAAAGTGAAAAAAAAGAGCGAACCAGAGCAGAAGGCTCCGGTTCGAAGGGGACACGGCGCGTACAATGCTTGCAGCCCAGCACCGGCCAGAACCGATACCCGACGTGTCCTCACGGAGAGGAATGCCCATGAGAAGTGATCAAACGATATCCCATTTCTCCACCAACTACCTGTCACCAAACAACAAAAGTTGAGGTGAACGCGGGTAGGATTACGAATAGAGAGGACACTGTAGCATGGCTACACGAGTGAACAGATCTCAATGAACCATCCCTCTCAATGAATCGACGCCGAATACCGGCTCCAACCGGTCTGGTACATACAAGCAAGGTCCGACACAGCAGAAGGCTGTGTCGGAGTCAAAAATACGAGTCAAGCAAAGTGAAGTTACGGCAATAATTACTCGACATACCATATTTACAACGACGATATACAATCTTAATAACTAACGCACGCAAGCCGAGCAATTATTGTGGACCAAAAGACTAAATCGCAAAACAGAGAAGAATCAAAGCAGAAGGCTTTGATTCGCAAAGAAGAAACATGAACCTGAGCGGAAGGCTCAGGTTCGGGGGTGACGCTAAGACAATAATTGTTCGGCAAATAAAACTAACTTAAGAATACGCCGCAGGTCTCTTGGTGTGTCCTCTTCTTGGTGTGTGCACTTCGTGGTGTATCCTCTTCGTGGTGTATTCTAGCTGAAACAGACTAATAACAGTTAGACATAACAATATATAACCCCGCACACGAGTGCGAATCAAACCAGCTCACGAGAGCCAAACTAACCCCGCACACGAGTGCGAATCAAACCAGCTCACGAGAGCCAACCTAACACCAGCTCACGAGAGCCAAACTAACCCCGCACACGAGTGCGGCCTATAGGCGATTCGGGTAGCCCCAGGGACGCAACTCCCCGTACTCACTCACGGCCCCAACCGTGAGTGAGCCCCTGAGGGACCTCCGATCGGAGGAATACAAATTTCAAACAAGATGTCAAAATTTGTAGAAGCGAAAACAACCAGAGAACCAGCTCATGAGAGCAATTGCAACCCCGCACACGAGTGCGATTACAATCAGCTCACAAGAGCAATTACAATTCTGCACATGAGAATTATAATTGCGGCCTATAGGCGATTCGGGTAGCCCCAGGGACGCTACTCCCCGTACTCACTCACGGCCCCAACCGTGAGTGAGCCCCTGAGGGACCTCCGATCGGAGGAATACCAATTTCAAACAAGATGAGCAAATTTTTAAAAGAGGGACTTGTGAAAGTTCTGCAGTGACAAATTAGAAATACAGAAATAACTATACTGTCGTGTTCACTGACTGAATAAGTACTTCGAAACAACGAACTGAAGATGGGCCAAGGGTAAACGAAGAAAGCATTGATGTACCCTTGGTCGACAGCAAGCTACCTGAAAGTAAATTCATATACAATTTAATGAAATATGTTTTTACATTTTGCAAGTCTCAAATAATACTACACAGTCCTATCGAAAATTTGAAATGTGCAATGTGCAGCTATTAGCTCGATATTATCCTTTATCCATAAGACACTATTAGAGGGTCTTACAGATAGAGGATAATACCGATTGTCCAGGTCTCACCACGAGGAGGTTGCTGCACAAGAGACCCGAAAGGGAGTCAGAACGAATGCAATATTCCTTCTGGCTCCCTTTCTTACAACGACGGACTTATACTAAATTACGCAAGTATGTCGAGTAATTATCGCGGAGCAAACGGTGTGAATCGGAGAAGAAGTCTCCGACCCACGGGGAGCCAAAGGCGAATCAAGCAGAAGGCTCTGATTCTTTCAAAGTGAGAAACAAGAGCGAACCAGAGCAGAAGGCTCTGGTTCGAAGGTGACGCGGCGCGTACAATGCTTGCAGCCCAACTCCGGCCAGAGCCGATACCCGACGTGTCCTCACCAAGAGAAATGGTCACGAGAAGTGTTCAAACGATGTGCCATTTCTCTGCCAACTACCTGCCACCAGGCAACGCAAAGCGTTGAGGTGAACTCGGGTAGGATGACGAACAGAGAGAATGGCTACACGAGTGAACAGGTCTCAATGAACCATCCCTCTCAATGAATCGACGCCGAATACCGGCTCCAACCGGTCTGGTACATACAAGCAAGGTCCGACACAGCAGAAGGCTGTGTCGGAATCAAGGAAACGAGCGAAGAGAAGTTACGGCAATAATTACTCGACATATTTACAACGATGATATACAATCTTAATATGTAGACGAAATATAACTAACTTAAGAATACACTGTAGCCTTCTTCCTCTTCGTTGGTGTGTCCTCTTCATTCGATGTGTTGTCTTCGTAAGCAGCCGGCTGTAGTAATCTAGCTGGAACAGACTAATCGTATTTAGAAAGAATGCAGTTGAATACAGAATTAAATCACGCACACGAGTGCGAATGAAACCAGCTCGTGAGAACGATTGTAACCCCGCACACGAGTGCGAACACAATCAGCTCACAAGAGCAATTACAATTCTGCACATGAGTGCGAAAACAAGACGAGAACCAGCTCATGAGAGCAATTGTAACCCCGCACACGAGTGCGATTACAATCAGCTGACAAGAGCAATTACAATTCTGCACATGAGAATTATAATTGCGACCTATAGGCGATTCGGGTAGCCCCAGGGACGCAACTCCCCGTACTCACTCACGGCCCCATCCGTGAGTGAGCCCCTGAGGGACCTCCGATTGGAGGAATACAGATTTCAAACAAGTTGTGAAAATTTTTAAAAGCGAAAACAACCAGAGAACCTGCTCATGAGAGCAATTGTAACCCCGCACACGAGTGCGAATACAATCAGCTCACAAGAGGAATTGCAATTCTGCACATGAGTGCGAAAACAAGAAGGGAACCAGCTCATGAGAGCAATTGCAACCCGCACACGAGTGCGAACACAATCAGCTCACAAGAGCAATTACAATTCTGCACATGAGTGCGAAAACAACAAGAGAACCAGCTCATGAGAGCAATTGCAATCCGCACACGAGTGCGATTACAATCACCTCACAAGAGTAATTACAATTCTGCACATGAGAATTATAATTGCGACCTATAGGCGATTCGGGTAGCCCCAGGGACGCAACTCCCCGTACTCACTCACGGCCCCATCCGTGAGTGAGCCCCTGAGGGACCTCCGATTGGAGGAATACGAATTTCAAACCATTTGTGAAAATTTTTACAAACGAAAACAACCAGACAACCAGCTCATGAGAGCAATTGTAACCCCGCACACTAGTGGAAATACAATCAGCTCACGTGAGCAACTTTAATTCTGCACATGAGTGCGAAAACATCAGGAGTACCAGCTCATGAGAGCAATTGTAACCCCGCACACGAGTGCGATTACAATCAGCTCACAAGAGCAATTACAATTCTGCACACGAGAATTATAATTGCCCTATAGGCGATTCGGGTAGCCCCGGGGGCGCTACTCCCCGTACTCACTCACGGCCCCATCCGTGAGTGAGCCCCTGAGGGACCTCCGATCGGAGGAATACCAATTTTAATCAAGAAATATAAATTTGAAGAAGACTCAACACCGAAAATTGTAATGGAAATTCCAATCAGCATATTAGACGTAACAATTCATTGTATTCGTTGAACGAACAGTTGAAGGACAAGTTCGTTGAACCTTAGCCAAGGGTAGACAAAGGAAGTATTGAAAAATATGAATAGTAATAAAACTTACCGTTCGTTGAATGGACAGTTGAAGGACAAAACAGGATAGGCCAGGGTAGCTGTAGATGACCCCTTGTCCACCTCTGGTGAGTCCCTGGTCCTTCTGGTCCTTCTGGTCCCGGAGCCCGACGCGCACGCGACGCGACGCCCGTCCGCTCACTCCGGCCCCCCCGCCCCAACTGTCTGACTGACGGCTGGCTCTCGCCGAGCTCGCGCGGCATCCCCCACCCCGCCGAATATCGATCGATGTCGATCGCCGTTGACAGTTATTGATTAATTTATTATTTCTAGCTGGTTAATGTTTATAACAATTCCATTTTACAGCGATGTCCACAAGCAATCCCTCGGCTATCTGACCACCTAATTTTTTAGTAAAAGTGGCTAATAGTATTCGAGATATGGAATAACTGTTAAACCATGAACATTCGCACACATTAATTTATTCAATACTAATCACGTATAAATTTATTATTTCTGGCTGTTTAATGTGTATAACAATTCCTTTTGCTAATGATGTTAACGAGCACTTTGACCACCTTGCATTTATAATTTCTTCGTAAAATTAGGCAATAAAACTCGAGATGCAGAATAACTTTTAAACCATGCACATTCGCACGCATTAATTTATTCAACATAATACTATGATACATTTATTAATTCGGTTTTTGAGATATTGAGTGATCGACATTATAATCGAAATTGCTGTCTTCGACGATTTGTCAGAAATTCGTTGATCATCAGTTGCAAAAGGACTGTCAGAAAATTTCAGATCGATAAAGTGTTAATAATCTTCTCATTCACAATTTAGCTTTACACAAAATAAACAATTCTACAGTTCGCATTCGTGCACATTGCCCACGGGCTCCGAACAGTTATCGATGACTAATAGTCGCAACAAACTGTCACGATTTATCGAACGACTGATGGTACAAGTCTGATGCGACTGTTTGGACGACAATCATAACGCATACGAGGCTGTTATACAACCTGCGATATAGCGCAGTTATGTTCGCCGGTGTTGCCTTAAAATCTGTCGTACTGCCGGTTTAATTTTTAATGTGCATCGAATTAGAACGTGTACATGTGGTCGTTAGAGAACAAATTGGACAAATTCTTTTAGGATTTCCACATCGAAAAACGACTTTCTATGATATTCGTATTTCTTCGAATAATTCGTCGTGTGATAGGATCAAGCATGATAAAAGTGCGTTATTTACGTTCCCAGATTCTGCTTGTTTTCAAAATAATAATAGGACTAAAATTATTTATGAATGGACTGCGGATTTTACCTATGCATTTATGACAAAAATGGTTACGTACAATTTAAAACAGTGTAGGTATTAAAAAGATTTAAGGCCGCCAGTGTACTAGTTTCACCTTAATCAGATAATTAAAAGAAGAATGAATTTGTTATTTGGCTCCTGTATCTTGCAATCAATGCAAACATTTTTTATTTTGCATAAAGATCCGCAGACTATTTATGGAGATCGATGTATTATTTTCGTCTTATGGAAATTATTAAAGAAAGAATCAAAATTTTGCTTCTGTTTCGTACGATTGATACAGATAATTTTTAATTTTCACAAAAATTCGCAGTCTAGTTATCACTAAACTATTCTTCATTTTTTGTCACTTATTTGTATTATCAACTCCTCAAGAACACTTCTTACAGCGATCAAAGTATTACGTAAACTACAATATACGATACATAGTTGAACTTAAATATCCCAAAATCATCAGTAACGTGTAATTATAATGATGCTTTTGAAACAGAACTACTAATTTTCAAAATATTTACGTAGAGGAGAAGTTGTGAATTGTTAATTTCCTAAAAAAGAAAATTACACGCTATGAATAAAGAAAAAGCATCAAAAGGAAATTTTGTAGAATATGTCCGCAAAAATTTGACGAAAAGCGGACGAGTAGTGTCAAAGGCTTCGTGGTGATGCTGTTAAAAGCACAGTTTCGAGAAAAACGTAAAGCAAGTTATGAGGAAACGTTTCCCTCAGATGAAATAAGATTTTTTAAATTCAACTTTTCTACAGAAAAAACTGTTGGGAACCACGTCCTATTTAAATCGACCCAGTCGAGTATCTCCGAAACTGTTAACGATCCTTTTTCTATTTGTCGTTTTTTTTTTAAAATAAAAACTGCAATCGTTTTTGCACGAAACGAATATATGTATATTTTAAAGAAACATTGTTTCCGGTACTTGGAGAACTCCTTTACTTGTCGAATGTGTTACACGGTTCGTCGATGAAACTTTTAATTGGGCCACTCATTTCGGTTTTGTTCTGTTTCAGTGGTTATCACGGTGATGGATATCCTTTCGATGGCAAGGGCCAGATCCTGGCGCACGCTTTCTTCCCCGGCAGAGATCGCGGCGGAGACGTTCATTTCGATGAGGAAGAAATATGGCTGCTGCAAGACGTCAGCAACGAAGAAGGTAAGGAACAATTCGACGAACCATATTTTCTTTCCTGAAGTTCTACTTGGCCGTGAGAGCGACAGAGAGAATGAGTGACGCAATAGCCGGAACGTGGCTCGTCGAACCCGAAGGAATTCGATCAATGCTGACAGAATATTTATTTCTAACAAGGACGCTATTCGAATTGTGACTTTGGAATCTTTTAATTTATTATTTAAAGTCTTAAATAATCCTATAAATCGGATTATTGCGAGATCAAACACACTTTACAGTAATATTGATTTTTTTAATGGCACGTTACAGCCATTCGAAACAAAATTACGCGAGATTATTCGCTAATATCGTACCTGTATTTGTTTAGTTCTGCGCTTGTCCATCGAATGTAAAAATTTTAGGTTAAGAAAATTTTCTTTTTTTTTCTATGTTCTTTCTGTATATTTTTGTTATTTTCTATTTGTTTTTATAAGTTATACAAAACGTCTGTAAACCCATGTATAAAAGGACCTCGGTCCGTACATAATAATAATAATAATAATAATAATAAATATATAAGGCCGAACACAATTCAGAATACAGAATGACAGAACCGAAATCCAGAACCGAAAAGTAACAGTTACAGAACCGAAATAATATCGATTCTCCAGAACCGTGACCGTAACCGATATAAGCCAGAACCGATATTCTCGTAACAGTTATAACATCGTTTCGGTTCCTCATAACTGTTTCGAGAACGGATATCGAGGAATCGATATCATAACAGTTTTCAATCCCTGTGACAGTCTCTCCGCGTGCCGCAGAATTCTGTATGGAAAGTTTAATGGTAAATTCAATTATCGCGTAAACTTTCCCTTAGCTCAGGAAGTGAACGGCGGGGCTTTGAAACGCGACGTGAAAATTCCGTGAAAATTCCTGTTCGCCGCACGCGCGCACGGATTCGGGCCGGAAGAGAAAAATTAATTGAAAAGTATGATTCGGGGATTTGAATGCGGGAATATCTGTCGAGATTAGCGGACCAGCGTCGGCAATTAAATTCGAGTGTAACGACACGGATTCGCCGGAATATTCAAGGGAAAAGTTCCACATGGTCTTGGGGTGGGCATCGGTGGGAGGGGGGTTGCATTTATCCCGGGGTTGGCTGTTTTCTATCCTGAAATTCAAATTTCCGGGATTTCCGCGGTCGCTGAGAGAAAAGCGCAGCGAGAAAGAAAGTTTACAAGGGATTTCGGGGATGGAGAGAAAGATTCCTGAACCGAGGAATTTTCGTCTGGCTGATATCGGGTCCACCCACTTCCTTGGCGATTCTCCAATTCGGTCACCCCGTGACCGAGAACGAATAAGGGGATGACGATAAAAGCGTTTCTCCATTCCGCCATCTTGCTGCATCGTCGTCCGATACAAAACGTTCCGAATCCTCACAGCATTACAGCTCGTAATAGCAGCTTCTAAAACAATCATAATGCATTAATATTATATATCACTGGATTCGGGCAAGTCTACAGAATCTTTTGCTGTAAAGAACAATTCAATATCTTTTCTAATAACATCACAATATTTGTTTAAAGTTGAAAAATATGTTTCTTTTCAAACCCACGTTCCTCAAAAACTGTGCGTATTGGAGAAAAATTAAGGACAGATTCGGAATCACCGCGAAAAACTCTATAAGAAGGACCCAACAGTATATTGGGAACAAATTTGGTGTTGGACAGTGTAATTGATAATCTACTGTATTTTATTTCGTAAGGTTTACAGTTTCCGCGAAACTTGTGTCTGGCGTTGAGATCTTAGAGAAGTTCTAAGACGGATCTCAACGCCAGACACAAGTTTCGCGGAAACCGTAAACCTTACGAAATAAAATACAGTAGATTATCAATTACACTGTCCAACACCAAATTTGTTCCCAATCTGTCCTTAATTTTTCCCCTATACGCACAGTTTTTGAGGAACATGGGTTTGAAAAAAAACATATTTTTTAACTTTAAACAAATATTGTGATGTTATTATAAAAGATATTGGTTGGTGTTCAAGAACGTTATAAATAGACTGAGGATCTTTATGCGTGGCTTCTAAAGATGTTAAAAAAATGCTAGAAAATAAGATTTCATTTGCTCCTGATTTCTTGAAATTTGCCTGCAAAAATTAAGAATTGCAGAAACATCCGCAGTCTAGTTGTAAGCTAAAGATATTGCTCAAATTATTTTATACGATTCTATAAAAGATATTGAATTGTTCTTTACAGCAAAAGATTCTGTAGACTTTCCCGAATCCAGTGATATATAATATTAATGCATTATGATTGTTTAAACATGTTTAAAATAAACAACAGCAGTTCCTTCCAATTGAAATGTATTAAAATAATCCATTTGACATTAACCAAAAATGAAATCATATACCTACTTCATTACAAAGGTATCACGAGGATTCGGCTGAAGAAATAACGTGATTACAGCCAGTTATCCGTTAGGATCCATACTCAGTATCATTCCTAGAAGTTTCGTTAGTTTCGGTACAGTTTCTGAACAATTCCAATTGCCTTTGTTAATAATTCCGGCTTAACTTTCGCTCTTCGCTCGCGTTCCATAGCTCCCATTAGCATAAGCATAATTACACCGTGATCGCCATCGTCCCCCGGACTCTCCGTCAATTAATAGTCATTGCTCGCATATTCAAATTACTAATTCAAACGATCGCGCGGTTAATCAAGCCGGGGATTTTGTTAATCTACCAAAGGCTTTTATTTGCAAACTCGACTGTTATTAACACAAATAGGGGCTACAGGTTTCAAATCATTAAAAATCCAAAATTATTCATTGACATTTACTTTTTTACATTTGACAATAACTTCACAATGGTTTAAGCTGTATCTAGTACTAGTTAATGTTTTGCATCGATGTTTATTAACATTTCATACTTTTATTAATATCCATTAGTGTTCGTTAATATTTCATACTAATAAAATTATAATCAATGTTTTATTCCTAAACATAACCTGCCTTTTAATCTCTCCTTTAATTTTCTTATAATTTTTTCATTTAACTCTGCATTAAACAATCTTTAATGCTTGAATCTATAGCCAATACATACAAGCATTAAAGATTGTTCAATGCAGAGTTAGATGAAAAAATTACAAGAAAATTAAAAGAGAGATCAAAAGACAGGTTATATTTAGGAATAGAAACATTGATTATTATTACGTTAGTATGAAATATTAACGAACACTAATGGATATTAATAAAAGTATGACCAAATGCTCTTTGTGGTAGACGTTAAAGAACGATGGTAAAATCATTTTTATCATTACATTTATTTCAATTTATTTTTGTTTCTCAAAGTCTCGTCGAAGGTTATAATAACCTTATAACTTATAACTTATAATATTGTAGATAATTGAGTTAAGTTAGAACCATTTACATCAATGTAAGTTTATATAAATCATATATAATAAATCTACCAATTTTTATTTTAATTTTAAAAGGATGTCACGATTAGCAATTTGTTATTTTCCATAATGTTTGTTCAAGCCGAACCATGTTTCCCTATATCAGTTGTTTCTATTATAAATAATATTAAAATAAACAACGGATTTTTTAACGATTTCCATGGATGGCAACATGATACAATACCGTAAAACAGTTTCCATAGCAGTGCGTTTCGCAGACGGAAATATTCAGAACGGTTGCATGTATGAAAAATACGCTGCACCATTGATGTCATCGTTATGAATTGCTAATATCATATCCCATCAGAATCCGTGGGACGTTTGCAAACGATGAGAAACCGGAATACCACAATTTGCAACTCCATTGGAACATTAGCATTTTCCAGGTGCGCTGACACAGGAGATTCATCTTGAATTCTGACATGCAATATCAAATGTCCCGCGCGGACGTACCGCTGACAAATCTAATTCGAGTTTTATTCGAATGCAATTAATCTTCCGACTAATTGTTGTTGCGTTAAATGTAATTAATATTCACGTTGTCAGCGGACTGACCGTGCGGTGCAAAAAACGATGAGTCTGAATAAATAAATAAATCGAAGGCATTAAAATCAATTGTTTCTTTTCACATGTCGCTCTGTGTTCGAGACTATTGAAATTTCAGAGAAAATGTTACCATATACGCATTAATAAACACATTATTTTCCTAAAGGCGATACACTCGTTTCCAGGATTGCAAGGGTGCGGGATTCGCCTTCTCATTTCTCCATAACACAATCCCGGGGGTTTTCACTAGTCAAAAACGCTAGATAAAAGATCGATCTAGAGCGCTATCTGCCTCAAAAGTCCTATTTTTTCGTTTACGAGGCGTAATTTGCATTATTCGGCAGCATGTAGCTACGAAAATATTATATCTACATGCGCAGTTGTATGCTTCCGAATAATGCAAATTACTATAGCGCCCTCCCCGAACAAATAGTTTTTTGTTCAATCGATAGATCTTCGCGAGACAATTTCAACAATATAGTCATTGAAGGTGATTTAAGGCCAGAAACATAAAAAAGGATGAAAAATATAAATTCTCTGTGAGTGCTGAAGATAAAACATTTCATGATTTTAAGAAAAATATGTATATAAATATTTTTGAGGAAATGCAATACATTCACATAAAATATAGTTTATGGAAACCACAAACTTGAACAGTTGCTCGTTTCAGACTAACAAAATATGTATATTGCCTTTGGTCTACAAAAATGTAAATGTAAACCTTGTGAATTAAGATTTACAACGCTCGCCATCCAACTCAAAGTTGCCAACAGCAACGAAACGCGGATACACAAGTAAAATATCGAAAGATACTAGGCACGTATTTTTTTTATAGCTGCCTGTTTCCACGTTTACGGGGTGACAATATCTTCCAAAGTTATGGCTCAGGTATTTTATGAAATATCTTGAAAATATGACGTAAACAACGCTTTTTAAAGATCCATTGGCAGCGCCAATATAATCCAAATTTCCCTTTTACATGAACATTTGTTAAACCATTCTTTCGACAATAATTCTGTGAGATTATAATTTTGTTGTTCACTTACATTTACAAAGAAAGAAATATATATTATTATATTAGATTTTTACTCTCAAAAGTGTTCCTTGAGAAGAAATGAATCTGCTAAAATTAATTAAAAACGATGGGGTCAGGGCCAGTCCAATTAGAAGTAGAATTCCGCAAAAAATTTTCAAATGGGTCAACAGTTGAATTTTTTACAAGGCCGCCCGTAAAGGATTTCAGCTTGTGAAATAATAAAAATTAATTGGAACATTTTTTATACACTACATTTGTAGTATAACCAAACCCAAATGTTTTTCTCATTATACATACAATTCTCATATCGCAATCAATTAGAAAAATTGATTTACAATACGACATGCAAAAAAGATTTTGAAAAAATTGCAGTTGCTAAGAATTACGTGAGAAAGTAAAACATTTATAACTTTTTTATTAGAGCCCGTAATAAAAATTTAAAATATGCGTTTCGTAGATGCATGTTAGTTATACACATGCTGGAAATTTCATCGAAATCGGTTGACGCAGAAAAAAAACGACACGCATCGGAAGATGTAAGAATCTGTGGATTTTGAGCAGAACTGACCAAAAACTGGTTAAAAAATATCAAATCCTATTTGAACTATCAATCCGTGTGTATCTTCCTAGACGGCAGAAGACGCTGTCGGAAACGTTTACAGAGTTACCCGCTCGCTATCAGTGAGAAACCACTGGACTAATCGCGAGACACAAGACTCTTCAACTCCGTGAAAAGTATCGGGCGTCTTGTAAGTTTGCAAAGAACTTCCGTAGATATCGAGTCGCGGCAATCTGAAGTGCCATTCGAGGACAACCGTAATTCGTTCCACTTATTTTCGTGCCCGTCCTCGAGCCGGCTTTTGATTAAGAGCACTTGACTCCGGTATATTGCAGCCGGCTGCTGTTAACGTTGAAATTCCAAAGTATCGTGGCGGCGAAAGTTCGTAACGAGGAAACTTCCCCGGTAGATCCCGTCGATGATGATGCCCCGCGAATGGTAGGCCTCCGTACGAATGCTTCGACAACGATTGATGTCTGGCGATGTTCTTGCAAACATATCGCGAAGGCAGCGTACAGGGTGTACAAAAAGTAATGGTCATCCGTCCTAGGGGTGAATCTTCGCCACTGGGACGACGCACATACGGCCGAATGACCAAATTACGGCGACAAAAGTCGATTTAACAATTTTCTCTAAACTAATTTCAAATACCACCATTACGTACTCTAAGAAAGGGCCCACAATGTAGCGTGAAAATTGTTTTTGTTAACGCAACGCAGTACAGTAACCGCTCCTTCGTTGTCCTGAATCGTGGGCGCGATCGTTGTCCAGTGCCTACCCACTCCACTGCCTGTCAACGAGAGGATTAGGCCTGCGTGGATCTGGTCGCCAGATGTGTCCCAGGACTGTCTAGACCCGCGCAGAACGGAGAACAATAGGAAAGGAATATGGCAAGGAAATAAGGAGTTTTTTAAAGCCAGACAGTTGACTGCTTTTGACTGCGGATGCTTTTCTTTGTCATGTAACTAGCCGTTTCACTGAAGACGCAGTCATAAATCAAAAATAGTGTCCGGGCACGGTCGTTGTCCACTCAAACCCCCGGCCTTTGGACAACGAAGGAGCTTTTACTGTAGTCGGTGCACCTGTGCAAAATTAGGCTATGGTTCGGACGGTGAATCTCACAAGGAGAGTGCAAGCTCTTCACCTCTCAGATTTGGTTAAAACTTTGCAGAGTTGTAGATTTCGTTCCCCTGATTACGTTATACCCCATTATAAGGGCCACTACCCAGTCATTTTCGAGATGTTTGCAAATTACACAGTTGTAGGAACATTTAAATAATATATAATAAATTTTATTATATCTGTAATATGTCGCGTGAATTCGCAATCCGGCCCACTGTGCGCCGGCTAGTTCACGATTTCCTATCTAGTGCCGACCCAGTGGTGAAACAGACATCGACTACCCCTAGTCCACGACTACCCCTTTCTTCCTACCTAGTGGCGACCCGTTGATGAAACAGACACCGGCTAGTTCACGAAAAATCCCGTTCCGCGAACAAACCTCGGCCACGTCTCATTCGCCATTCCTTGGCTTTTAACAAGAATAAAAGTGTGCCAAAGATTGTTGTAAAACCCAGTTCCTGTGAAGGGACTACCCCTAGTCCACGACTACCCCTTTTCTTCCTACCTAGTGGCGACCCGTTGATGGAACAGACATAGGCTAGTCCACGACAACCCATCCTGTGACACCCGGTGATGAGACAGGCCCCGGCTAGTTCACGAAAAATCCCGTTCCCGCGAACAAACCTCGGCCACGTCTTATCCGCCAGCCCTCGGCTTTTAACAAGAGTAAAAGTGTGCCAAAGATTGTTGTAAAACCCAGTTCCTGTGAAGGGACTACTCCTAGTCCACGACTACTCCTTTCTTCCTACCTAGTGACACCCGGTGATGAGACAGACATAGGCTAGTCCACGACACCCCAACCTGTGACACCCGGTGATGAGACAGGCACCGGCTAGTTCACGACAAATCCCGTTCCCGCGAACAAACCTCGGCCACGTCTTATCCGCCAGCCCTCGGCTTTTAACAAGAATAAAAATGTGCCAAAGATTGTTGTTCCTTCAGTAGTGTCCCTTGCACACGGAAGACGTTGGCACGTAATACGCTATTGCGACTGTGTCTCGGTGAATTCATTAATAATTCGTAGAAAAACCGCGAGGCATTCAATGTACCGTAAAGTGGTGACTCGAGCGCCAACTCTCGAGCAGCCTGGTTTCTGAAGGGGTCTCGACGTCGTCCTTCCTTTCGCGCCTTCTATTCCCCCTTTTCAGGCTGCGGAAGATCCTCAGTCTGGTCCGGCGTATTTACTGAAACTCCTTTCATTCTTGAAAAAGAATCCCGGAAGGAGAGCCGGATCACGTGAATGAAAACGCGAGTGGGAGGCTAAGAATGAATATGGTCGGGGGAGGTAGAGAAGGAAAAGGGGCTAAGACGCCTGATCACCAACGTTTCTTTTTGCTTTCAGGGACCAGCCTTTTCGCGGTGGCCGCGCATGAATTTGGCCACTCTCTCGGCCTGGCGCACAGCTCGGTTCATGGAGCACTTATGTACCCGTGGTACCAAGGATTGACCTCTAATTACGAGCTGCCGGAGGACGACAGACACGGGATTCAGCAAATGTACGGTGAGTCTCTTCGCGTGGCTGATAATTATGTTCGGAAGTAGTCATTACGACACCCCGCGCGTTCGCGCGTACTGACACGAGAGATAATTCATGCCACCCTCCCGTCGTGTCTTCGACCCTCTTGCAGACAATCTAGGGCAGGGGTGGCCAATCTTTTGCGTGCCATGCGTAAAATTTTTTCACAAAGGAGCCTAGGTGCGCCATACAACTCGAGCACTTTTTCTACCTTCTTACGTTCGTTGTTGCGGTTGGAGAATAGGAGTGGGGGTAAGATCTGCTTGGGTTAGCGGAGGAAAAGGGATAACTCAATCGCGCGACTAAATTAATTAACTTACGCCAGTTGAAAAGACACGCGTTCATTGGGGCACTGATGTACAATAGCGGGAAATGATCTTTTGGACGAGAGGGCGATCACTGTCTTGAACTGTATTTTGTATACAGGGTGTCCCAAAATTCCTTCAACAGCCGGAAGTGGGAGGTTCCCCAGATCATTTGAAGCAACATTTTCCTTTGCAAAAATGTTACCCGCGGCTTTGTTTAGGATTTATTAACGAAAAACACGGACCAATCACGGCGCGCCAACTGTCTATTGGCCGACTGTGCCAACTCGCGCCTAGGTCGCGCTCCGATTGGTCCGTGTTTTTCGTTAATAACTCCTAAACAAAACCGCGGATAACATTTTTGCAAAGGAAAATGTTGTTACAAATGACGTCGGAGAGCTCCCATTTCCGGCTGTTGAAGGAATTTTGGGACACCCTGTACACAGGCACGTGACGGCGTTCCTTTGAGGAGCCCATATAAAGTTGCCGGTGCGATTGAATTAGTAAGATCGTGTCGGCGCGGCGAAACGATTGGTTTTCCCGGTGGTTTCGCGCGGAGCGGTGTAGGCAGGAACGCGGCGGGTCGCTTTGCACGCAAATCTGACAGGACGAACGCGGCAGCCGCGGGTAATTGAAGTTTGAAAAATATATGACTGGCCGACGAATTCCATGATAAATCGGAAAAACAATTTCGTAGGATAATCGCAGTCGGTGGGCGGCGGCGGCGCTGGAAGACGTCCCCGCGGTTAGTATAACAACAGGGCGAAATGAAACGTGAATAAAATATACAGGAACGGGAGACCGCCCTTCTCCGTTTGCTTCCAGCATGATGTCGACCGTATATTCGAATGATTTAACGTTCCGAAAAAGCTTCGCAGATCCCAAAGAATCGCACGCGCGCGTTCCACGTTCCGCCAACTCCTTTCTCCGCTACCATTGGCTCTATCTCTGCGCTTTCTCTTTGCCCTCGACTCATTTTGCTCGGGCGCGTTCCCTCTCGCCCACATCCTACTTTGTTTTCCTTTCATCCCCTTCGCCTGCCCCACCCCCGAGCATCTCGATTATATTCGTCCACGTGATTTTCTCCTTTTGCTCATCGTTCAACGTCGGCTTTTCTTTACTCACTTTCATTTCCCCTTCCCCCTTTCATCCGCATTATTGACACGTCGAGTGCCGCGCGAATTTCGTGCATGCCACGCGCGGTCGTTGCACATGAAACTCTAGTCCAGTCAACGAATGCTCGTAAGGGGCGTGTAGAGGGAAGGAACGCAATTTTTAACTTTGAGACTTTGTTTCGACTAGTTAGGAGGTAAACATACTGAAAGTGACCACTCGGAAGTTATATCTCGGGAACTATGCGTCCTAGCGGTAAGACCATTCTATACAAAATTAAAGCTGACAAAATGTGCCGTAAGATTGACTCCATTCAGCTTTTCGCTATCTCGCATAGTTTCCGAGATATCATTGCTCAAAGTTCACTAATTGTGCTGAAGAGTTAGCTAGTCAAATAAGGCAAAAAACGTGAGGCAAAAATTTCTTTTTCACAGGAAAATACTAGAAGTTGTTGTTTACAACTTTTTTATGGATGTCTATATTGAAGAAACTATATTTTGTAGATCTGTCGGTTATACATATTTTGAAAATTTCATAAAAATCGATCAATGTTGGAATAAGCTACAAACGTTTAGAGATGGTGAAAATTTCAGTTTTTCACGATTTGTGCATCTTTCAATGCCTGTAGATTTTTCGGCCTCCACTTAATTTCGATGAAATTTTCAGAATATGTATAATTGACACAGATTTACAAAATCTATCTTTTCAATTTTTAATATTGGCCCACATAAGAAAGTTGTATACACAAGTCATGTAGGGAATTAATTGATCAACTTCTTAAAAGAATCCAAGTCGTGTATAATCTGGTGTTAAAAAAGTTATCGTCTTTTTGAAAGTGTCCGAATATTATTCTGGTTCACTGTAGATTAAAATAAGGGAAAATTTGTTTGATCAACTAGTAAAAAGTAAAAAGTACTATTGATTTTTTAAGGTGCCTTTAATTTCGGTGATTATTTGCTTCAAAGGAGTTAAAACGGTTTCACATGCACAATGTAAATCCATGGATTGGCACAGTCGCCGTTTATTCACTTAATAATCAGAGTTATATCCCTTTGTGCAAATCTCGTAATTGAAACGTACAGTCAAAGTTGAAAAGCTCATATTTGTTTACTATTAAGCTACCGCTCGGCTCGTTGCCATTTAACTTCGTTACACAGTTTTGTGTTTGCGTGCGGCCGTCCCAGTTGAATGTTACAAACAATGATATTATGTAAACGTTCGCTTCTAACTGAAAAATACGCGGCAATCGTGTCATGCCCTGCAGCAAAAATTCCTCCCGTGACAAATCCTCAAGTATTTCCCTCGACGTAATATCTGCAAATATTTTCCGGAACGTATAAATGCAGATTAAAACAGTCGAGCTAACATGAAATAAGTGGAATGCGATCCAAACTTTATAAAGCAAGCTCAACGGAGCATGGAAATTAAACGAACTGCGTTTGTTTTCAGTATGGTCGAAGAATAGGAACAATTTTCGAATGTACGACATTTTTTTAACTGGGAAACAAAACGCAATATAAATCATTTTACTTGTTCTCGAAATTAATCGTACGTATAAATAGAAATTCAGTAAATCCTCTTGATTTATTAAACAAATTGTGGTGAATATCCCAATACATATTTGTAATGACAAAAAATACTGAGTAATAACAGTAATGTCGAAACGTGATTGTAGAGATTTTATTGGTCGACCCAATTCGAAATAACCTACTTTGAATTTACGTTACGAATTTTTAGAGCGTTATCTCGCAAATGTGAAACGCTTTCAGTTCAATGAAGCACGCTCTCCTTTCATAAAGAACTAAAAAATGTTAATTTTAAATAACGATCCGCCCAGTAACCCAGTTTCCCACAGTTTGCGATCATTTTAATTAATTCGACACAATACGTCATAACGGGTGCATCACCTTCATAAACGGCCATCGCTGTATGATATTCGAAAGACTTTAATCTGTTTTCGTTAGACTTCCTTCAAATACGTATTTTCACTTTCACTATTCTATCCGATTCTGATTTATTTTACAGTGAGTTAATATTCGGACAATCTCTGAAAGTGATCTCTTCAAGGTCGATCTCTTCTGACGTTGGACTTTTTAAAAAGTTCGAAGGATTAGTTTAGTATGTGTAAAAGACGTAAATGCGCGGTTTAAACACTCGCGCGAATGTATACTACCCCTAAAATGATTTTTCATTAAAACTGTTGTTGAAAAATGTTTTAAAACCTGTCTCTGTTCCATTACTTGGAACTTAATGGGCTATGAATAGTAAAGAATTCATACTACAGAAATTGCAAAAGACAGGAAAAACAGCGCAGAAGTGATGCATTTAGCCATCTCCGGATTCATCAATAATTACGGTGCAGTTTCTTCGACGCGACTGGGGAGTCGTATTCTTTTTCCACCGACTCCGAATGCATTTTTCTGCTGTGGAAACGGAAATACGTACGGCGATTCGAGAAGCGGAGCAGCGTTTTTCTTCGTACAATTTGCATCAACACGACGGGCACGGAGTTTGCTGTCGGCTAAGAAACTGCTATCAAGGCAGTTGAGAAAGAACGATGGAAATTGCATCGTTCAGAAGACAAGGCGAGGAAACGGAATTTTGCCTAACTGTTTCGGCGCAAACACACGCGAGGCTGTGCCTTGAATAAATACGGCGCGCCGCGCCGCGCCGAGCCGATCGAAAGTTTAAATGGATTCGGGTCGATAGCACTTTTCGATAAGCGTAAGAGAATCGAATTCGATTCCTACCGACGCACAGTGGTGTATTTGGCCTGAGAAGTCGGAAAAAGAGTGGATTTCAAAATTTTGCGTTAAGTCATACAATTTTTGCTGTCTGACGTAAGTAGATCTGAAAAAAGGCTTCAGTATTGTTTAAGTATTGTTTTAAACAGTCTCTGAAACGGTGTTCATTCATTAGCTATTTTCAAGCGTCGTAAGGAAATTGTGTAAATTCTTACGTTGCAGAAGCTTTTCAAGTACCAATTAATATTCGGACGCTCTAAAAAAAGCGATAACTTTTTTAAATGTCGATTTAAATACGATTCAAACTATTTTGGGGAGCTAGGGCAATTAGTTTACTACAGGATGTGAAAAGAAATTTTTTCGAAAATTGCAATTGGTCGGAATTGTAGATGAAATAGTAAAAGTTGAATTTTACAGCTTTTTTATATGGGTCTATTTTGAAAATTTAAGAATACGTTTTACCTCAACAGCTTCCTTTCCAAAAAAATGAACGCTTGATCGCGATTGATAAGCAACTCTTTTGTTAACGAAATGTACCAGATGTGTAGATTTCTCTTTTTCATCTCACAGAGCTTTGAAATGTAAAATGAAGCACTAAAATCAGAATATTTTATATTAAATTAGGACACGCCCAACAATAGCAAGAACGATAAACTAGCGTTACAGCGCGATAATAAATCGCAAAGGTAATTTCAATTATGGTTGAAATGCCGGTCTTTTAAAACTACTAACTTTGAACTTACGTATCTCCGACGGAAGTACGTATTAAATATTGGTTGTAACAAAAAAACGTGCTCTGGAACTGTATAAATAAAGTACTATTACACGGATTTTTAAACGACGGAAAAAAATTGTTGACTTTTAGACTAACTGACCACTGTGGGACGTGACAAGGTACAGTAATCGCTCCTTCGTTGTCCTGAATCGTGGGCACGATCGTTGTCCAGTGCCTACCCACTCCACTGCCTGTCAACGAGAGGATTAGGCCTGCGTGGATCTGGTCGCCAGATGTGTCCCAGGACTGTCTAGACCCGCGCAGAACGGAGAACAATAGGAAAGGAATATGGCAAGGAAATAAGGAGTTTTTTAAAGCCAGACAGTTGACTGCTTTTGACTGCGAATGCTTTTCTTTGTCATTTAACTAGCCGTTTCACTAAAGACGCAGTCATAAATGAAAAATAGTGTCCGGACACGGTCGTTGTCCGCTCAAACCCCCGGCCTTTGGACAACGAAGGAGCTTTTACTGTATACAGAACACTTTCGCACAGATTTCATTTCGTTATCATCCAGATGAGTACAGTTATTAATAGTTGAACATTATCAATCATCCTGTAAGTTTTTTTACGATTATAAAACTTCATCGACGATTTTGTTGTACTACCGAGTAACATCCGGTGATCTTTCTGCTATCATTACATTCGATAAGGTTTGCGATTATCGTGCAAAAAGAATTAAACACAGATTGAAGATTTATATTTAACTAGACTGCGGATCTTTACGCATTTATAGCAAAATTGTGTGGATGAAATTCAAAATTGTTGGAGAATTTTAAAAATTGAACATGTCAATATATGATTTCTCCTCTATTAAAATTATTAAGGGAAGAAGTAGCATTCAAATTAGTTTCTACTCCTTGCGATCGATGCAGACAATTTTTATTTTGCATAAAGATCCGCAGTGTATTTATAACAAACCTAAGTAGAAATGACTATCAAAAGTCGTCATCCATGATTACGAGCAAAGCAACGTTGAAGTTCATCGAATCGACTATTTCATGCTCCCTCGTTAGACTTCCGCGTTCGATCTGCCGACTCGGCAGCTACGTTAAAAATGCATTAGCATCGCGGAGAGTGTCACTTAATTGTAAGTCACTCTGTCATTCGCGTACTCCGCCATTGAGCTAGGGAAACGACACGAAGTACTGACGGCGCGGCGTGAGCATCGGATAATAACACGATCAAAGTGAAGGAGCATCGAGATAGACGGTCTCGTTCTAGCTGGACCTGAAATGATTAATACGCGAAGAAATAATCAGTATTTCTTCCCTTACGTTTCAACTCGTCAAACATTACAGTAATTTTCTAGACCATTTGCAAGAAACAGAATGGCAGAAGTTGAGGTTTTACTTTGGCCATCAAGAAGTCTACAGGGTGTCCCAAAATTCCTTCAACAGCGGGAAATGGGAGGTTCCCGAGATCATTTGAAGCAACATTTTCCTTTGCAAAAATGTTATCCGCGGCTTCGTTTAGGAGTTATTAACGAAAAACACGGACCAATCAGAGCGCGACCTAGACGCGAGTTGGCACAATCGGCCAGGCGCGCCAACTGTCTATTGGCCGACTGTGCCGACTCGCGGCTAGGTCGCGCTCTGATTGGTCCGTGTTTTTCGTTAATAACTCCTAAACAAAGCCGCGGATAACATTTTTGCAAAGGAAAATGTTGCTTCAAATGATCTCGGGAACCTCCCATTTCCCGCTGTTGAAGGAATTTTGGGACACCCTGTATAATATCTATATTTGTCTTTTTGCGGCAACACATTCGAGAGTTTTCAGCTCGTGATTCCCTGAAGACTTTATTATTGATCATTAATAATAACCTACATGCAGTTGAAAGAAATGGTGACCACTGAACATTCGATCGACTGCAATTAGTATTAATCCGCAGAGTGACCGTGGCAACGACCCCGGCCGTCGAGGGCTGCCGAAACGCCGCCGTAAGGTACTCCATAATCTGCTTGTCGTGATTGCGGTAATTACTTTGAACGAGTCTCCTTAAACGAGTATCTCCGGCGTCGGCGTCGGCGTGGGTAAAACCGCTCCTCGAAATTCAAGGACGACGATACTGGCAATTATCGAGAGTCGTCATTCTAATTGCGCCGCGGCGGTTAAGGGATGAGATTAGACCGGGCGGGCCACGGTATCAGCGTCAGTATACGCCTCTCTCTCTCTCTCTCTCTCTCTCTCTCTCTCTCTCTCTCTCTTTCTATCTGTTTATCCCTTCTTCTGACCCGTCTCTTCCTCTTTCTCTTCCGGTTCCAGCTGGCTGCGGAACCGGCTAATTGGTGGGTTTCCAGCGAATATTAATTATCATTCGATTCTGGGACACACGACGTTCCTGAATAATGCAATAATGCAGATATCGGGGTTGCGCATGATGTATACTTTGCACGCCGCGATGTATTATGCATAACGTTTATTGCCCGCTGACTTCTCACTTGTGTAATCTCTGCTTACCGCAAGAGTTGTCGCGGTGAGTCCGTTTCTTTTTCGCGGTGTAGGCCGAGAAAAATCCATCTCAGGATTTTATTTGCGGTGCCCAAGGTGGTTCGGAACTCACCTTAGAAACTGTAGGTCCCGTCGCTTAATGACCACAGCAGTTGAAGAAGCGGCGTAAAATAAAATGATAAAAGGATTTTAGCCTTGGGAGAAGGCCGCCTAATGCCGGACGGTGTTAGACACTAGAACCAATGGCGGATTCTCTAGACTTTTTAAGTTCTGATTACTGCATTGTAATTATTTAATTGTAATTATGTAGTAGGTTGTTGCATATGAAACGTCCGATTTTAGAATGCAACTCTTATAAAACGAATCGATCAAGAAATGCTGTTACAGTCTATAGGTTTATTATACAGAGTGGGCCGGAAATCGTGGTACAACCGGGCAGGGGGTGGTTCTAGTCGAAGAAAAGGAATGACATTTTTTCGTTAAAGGCAGCTCGTTTTCGAGAAAATCGAGTTTCAAGAGAATACACGTGCTATTGCATAGGAATCGTCTGACCATGATCAACCAATTCTACTGTGTAATTGTAATTGGTAATTCCAATTACTTTGGCTCAACCAGTAATTCTAATTGCGGACCACAATTACGATTACAGTAATTGTGAAAGGAGTAATTGCAATTACTTTGGCTCAACCAGTAATTGTGAAAGGAGTAATTGCAATTACTTTGGCTCTACCAGTAATTGTGAAAGGAGTAATTGCAATTACTTTGGCTCAACCAGTAATTCTAATTGCGGACCACAATTACAATTACAGTAATTGTGAAAGGAGTAATTGCAATTACTTTGGCTCAACCAGTAATTGTGAAAGGAGTAATTGCAATTACTTTGGCTCAACCAGTAATTGTGAAAGGAGTAATTGCAATTACTTTGGCTCAACCAGTAATTGTGAAAGGAGTAATTGCAATTAATTAACACGATTACAGTAATTGTAATTGAGTCTAACAATTACTTCAATGTAATTGTTCTTTTAAACCACTAATTTTTATGTTTTTGACCATTTAACCGTTTTCTTATTGTAATTATAGTCCACTTTTGCACACGTTAATTGAAGATGTAATTAAATACCTACTCATGTAATTAATTACTGCCCAACTCTGCTAAACGTACCACGACCGGACAAATGACAGGTTCTAGATTTGTTCCTTTCACATTCAATGAAATTATAATGTTAATTGGCGGATCTAGTCATTGCTAACTAGGGTTAACGAAGAATGCACGATCGTGTTCCAGGCGCTCCCGAGGAGAAACTGTGGGCCAATCTGCCAGGTGGTCCACCACCTCCGGAACGTCCCACAACACCGAGAACAACAACGACAAGCGTTGCCACGACCTACAGACCATGGAGAACAAGACCGACAAAGCCGAATCACTACCCGAGCGACGACCGACCACGTCGCCCTGATCGCTACCCCCAAAAGCCGGATTATAGAACGGAAAGGCCAGAGGATCGACCTCAGAGACCTCACAAACCTCACAGGCATCACCCAACAACGACCACTACCACCACAACCACCACAACCATGAGGGCCACAACGAGCACGCAAAGGCCAAGGTATCGATGGACACCAACACCGAGGGACGACGTGCCGGACAAATGTGACACAAGCTATGACGCGATCACCATTATTCGCAGGGAAACCTTCGTGTTTAAAGGCAGGGTGAGTTTTTTGCGTTACCTGCCATCCATTTCTCCTTCGAACGAATCCGTAATGAGACAGCGATTTCTACTACCGCTCCGCAGTGGACCGGAAACCCGTTTTTCCCGAGCGAAATTCATTTTCCGAGTTTCATATTTTGAAAACCTTTCTCTATACATCAATTGATAACCCTTCGAAGCTTGAAAATCCGAAATATTAGTCATTTTATAAAAAATGAGTTTTAAGAAAAATAGAATTACACGGCAATACTGAAAAAGTAATTTTATTATTATTTTATAACGTGTTTTCAGTATCTCTGGAGGATCGGTGATCACGGATTATACGAAGGCTACCCAGCAGAGATCACACGTTTGTTCAATTTACCTGAAGAAATCGACCACGTGGACGCAGTTTACGAGAACCCGGAGAAGAAGATAGTGTTCTTCATAGGGAGAAACTATTACGTTTTCAACGCCAATAATCTGGAGTCTGGATATCCGAGACCATTGACTTCGCTGGGACTTCCTCCATCATTAGAGAAAATCGATGGCGCGATGATTTGGGGATACAATCAGAAAACTTACTTTTTCAATGGATCTATGTATTGGAGGTATTAAGAGAGCTCATCTCGTATTCGGGAACAGGACAATTTGATAAGAATCGTGGTTGAATAACAATATTTAAATTATTTCAAGTTATTAATTGTTTCTAAATAACCCTGTCCAACAAATTTCAACTTTTTTTATGATTTCAATATTCTGTCCTTAATTTTTCTCCTATACGCACAGTTTTTGAAAAACATGGCTTCAAAAAAAAACATATTTTTCAACTTTAAACAAATATTGTGATGTTATTATAAAAGATACTGTAGACTCGGTCTGTGTCTTGCAATTAATGAAAGCACTTTTTATTTTGTATAAAGATAAAGACTGCTTCATAATTATCATTTTATTTACGCAGGTTCGACGAATCAGTAAAATTCGTAGAACTGGATTATCCAAGAAACATGAGTAAATTCGCTGGTGTCGGGAACGATATCGATGCTGTGTTCCAATGGAAGAATGGTAAGGAATTTTTCAAAACAAACATTGAAAATAATAAACGAATATAATACTTGTTTTTTTCTTTAAGGCAAAACGTACTTCTTCAAAGGGAAAGGTTTCTGGGAATTCGATGATTTAAGGATGAAAGTCGCCCATGAGAAACCAAAACCGTCTGCACCATTCTGGATGGGTTGCCCACGAGAATTAGAAACGAACGACGTCGAAAGTTATCCAAGGAAATCGAAGATCATGGCCTCGAGTGACGCGCCAACACTGCCAACACTTTCTCTCGCGTTATTTCTTAGCATATTGTTTAGCAAATATTTATAAACTGTGATATTTATGTAAAGCCGCGTACAAACGCGAGCGCGTACACGCAGTACGCGCTCCAGTCTGCACGCGACCGAATTTTAATGCACTTCCCTTATACCGATAATGTATAATTAATAGTAATTCTAATAAGAATATTTTTAAATAATTTTAATAAGATAATTTTTAAGTAATTTTAATAAAGAATTTTAATAATAAACAACGACTCACCGCTGACTCTACAATTCTTTCGTCTAACCGAAACGTTACATCTCCTGGTGAATAAAACACAAGTACTTTCCACTTATTTTCTATAATATTGAGTCACCGAGAAAATTCATGTCTCTTTAATGAATAGAAATAACAACTTTTGTATACTGTCTTTCATAAAAAAATTTCGCTGTTAGCGGAAAAAATATTTGTAAATTATTGTCCAAGTTTTACGAAATAATATCTAGTAATGACAAAATGTAAAAGCGGCACACGCTTCCTCGGTTACCTAATATATTGTAATTACTTTTATTCTATAATGTTTGAAAATGTGATGTTTACTTTCTAACACGTTCGCTATTAGCGTGAGATAACTCGTAAGCATGATCTGTCTTCATATTTTATAGAGAACACAAGACGCAGAAGACAAGATATCAGCAAAAATAAATAATTACAGCGAACGTGTTAAATTAGGGTGATTAAAGTAAATGGTTTAGAAGAGAAACACCATCGAGACTATTATTTAACTCATATATTTAACAAAAACATGTACAGTTTTATTTGATTCATCGACCTCGAAACGATATGTGAACAGAATCTCTTTACAATTTTTACATTTCGCTTCGACAAATAGATTCTGCTTTGCCTACTCCCTTTGGTGCAGATATTTGGAAAAACATCTCAATTGAGCAACAAAATTGCCGCGGCCACAGTGTATTCAGAGAAGCGTAATTGCACAAGTTAAAACTTGTCGTTGGACTTGAACTCGACTGTGAGCATAAACTATTTGGAAATTTTCATCGTAATTACACATTATCGACTCTCTATACCTCAGTTCCTCCATAAAATATTTCATATTTAATCTGTACGATAATAACGGTTCGTTGAACATTTTGTTTCTCTCTCCTGATGCTAGAGACGTAGATCTGGTGGCGAGTATGGGTCCCAAGGGTTAACCAATCTCAACGTAGTTTGAACGATAGTGTCCACCTCTGCCATTCCACCCATTCCGGTATCACCACACATAAGTGTTTTAGAAATGCAAGTGACCTCCTTATATCCCCAGGACTTAAGTAAAGCTATCTACAAACAGAAACATGCCAAATCATTTAGATAAGATATGCTGCAAGGTAATAAACTTTCAGTTTTACTCAATTTAAATCATCAATCGTCAAGGTAGCATCGCAAAGATTTCATGGAATTTTTTAAATCAATAATAATTCGACGATATTTTTGAAAAGTTTCAGAGTGCTACATATTTTAAAATACGAGTTGAATTGATTTAAACATTTGCTTATAAAGTGTAGAGAATAAAACTAGAGATACGTTAGACTCCCTGTAGACAATTAAGGATGAAATTTTGCATTGTTTAACATTGTTTATCCTGACAAAACTTCGGGATGTACAAATAGTAAATGTACAGCTAAGTAACTCTGGTACTAAAACTATAGCCAAATAATGCTACAACTACATAAACATAGTCATTGAAATTTTATCGAAAATAAGACACACTCGGATGAAATATTAGATAAAGCTAATAATACATGATTTTAGAGGCAAATCCTTGATAATTCATAGATATTTATTATATGTGCTTTGAGATAGTTCAATGATAGAATGAATCATGTAAAGAAGATCTTCAAAAAAAAAGAATGAAACTGTTTTTGCAAATTCAAACCTTTATTTCCTTCTTCTCAATACTACTCCTTTGTTAATTAGCCTTCTTTCCTTTATGAAACAACCAACATTTAGTTATAAATTATAAGGAACTCCTTGTGAATTTAGTGTTCAAGTTCATATACTATAAATAAACGTAAAACAAATGAATTACTTAAATTTCTAACGTAAATAGCAAAAGAATTGTGTTAGAAAAAAACTGTTGGTAATAATAGAAAAATATATTACCAGAATATGTCTTGACAAAAGATAAACTTGAGCTAAGAGAGTCTATATAGTAGATACATTGATTACGTATGAAACATCCGATTCGTAACAGTAACTTTAAACAAACATAACTTTTCAACAGATAAAACTTATTGATTAAAGTAAGCTCTATTGTATAATCATCATATTCTGTCACCAAATAACATGTTTTTCAATTATACTATGGTAAAAATTGAACTTTTTTTGGTCATTCATGTTCTTCATTTAAGAGACTGTCAATCAGGACATTTCATACGCAACAACCTAATATTTATGTAGACACTGTACATAGTATCGACTACATTGTGCTCTAACTTACGAATTTATTTTATATCTCTATGCACAATTGATTACCAAATTATTTTCCTTGAATGTTGAGTGTTTCGTACAATGTTAATTGTTTGCCCTTAAAATCATGTATTATTGGCTGTAGTGCTTAAAATTCTACAGTGCAGAGGGTCACTAAAACGATGTCAATGCTACTGGCGATTTCTTCTTGTAAGCATTCGCAATTTTATATACCTAAAATAATTTTGACTATTTATAGAATTCGATGAAATGCTGTAAGTTTTGATGTAATGTAACACACTTATGGTCTAATACTGACGATATACTATAGGACGATATACTAGCATCTACAGTTTTCTTTCTAAATAAGATGACGACATTTTCTTTTTGCAAAAGAAAATGTTTATCCCCTCTCCTTCTTTTGAAGTTGTCTGCTCGATACCGCTTAGTTCCACAATAAAAGGGTATGCCTTTTCCAACAAAAGATATTGCTGCTCAGCCGACCACTTTATATTTTGCTGCTACATTCAAGCTTCTGGCACATTCTTCCTATTCCTATAGGTAGCCGTCAACTTATAGCAAAAGAAAACTGTAATACATTATTAGACTGAGGATCTTTATGCAAAATAAAAATGTTTTGCATTGATTGTGAGAAGCAGGAATAAACATTGATTTCATCCCTTAACAACTTTGTTACATTACAAGCAACATTTCAACATTCCTGAATTTTTAAAAATCTTTTACTATTTTATATTTCGCCCAACCAATTTCTTTATAAATGCATAAAGATCCGCAGTCTATACATTAGTAACAATATTACTTTAATAAAATTCATACCTGTGGGGCAGTAACAGGATGTTCCCACATCTTTGTATTCATAGCAGGACAAAACACCAATGGCTTTTTAGGATTCCAGGCACGTGCGACGCAGGTCAAGATATTATCACATATACCACTAGCTATCTTGCCAAGTGTGTTTGCATCTAATGGAGCGATTAAGAATAAATCAGCCCATTTAACTAAGTCGATATGCAACACCGGATCGCCTCTATCTTGCCAGGCAGCCCATTCTACAGTATCCGATAAAACTTGAACCCCGGGAGGTAATTCTGCCTCTTTTAAAAAATGCTTTGCCTTCTCCGTCACTACTACTCTTATCTCCAAATTGTGTTGTCGTAATCTGTCTATTAATTGTGGCAGTTTAATTGTAGCTACACTACCGGTACAACCGAGCAGAACTCTCTTTCTAGTGTTGCTTGCCATTTCAACAGTTTTCCTTTTCAATTTTCCTCCTAGCGGTTTGTTATTTATTATTTTCTTTTTGTCCACTATGTAAACCGTATTTCTATGGTATTAGCAATATCAATAAACAATATGGAATAGGCCTGGTCCATCCAAACACGACAAAAAGTATTTTATAATATCTTAGGCCGCCTGATATTTGAGATAATTTGATTAGCTGAATCAACACAGAACTACATTGTGTAACGGAGCTCTAAATTTGAACAACGATTTATCCACTTAAATCTATCCGACAAACATGCTAATGTCTCTAAGTAACAGGCAGTATTAAATACTGGGTAGATCGCTTTAGAAGGTTCTCTTCACTGCACTGTATTATTTGCCACTTGAATGTGACTATATATTAAATGAAATCCGCTTTTCCAGAAACGTTAATGCATTGCTGACCAATATTTTCGTACAAGCACATATATGCATATATACTACTATTTGAGAATTTTACATATACTTCAGAAACCCATGGGTCTGTTATCTCGAAATGACTAATAAAAATCAGATGACATAAAGTTCATAAATGCTGGTCGATCGATAAAAACTTCGATAAGAGAATCGATTAGTAATAAATCACTGCCGTTATGTCTCCTTGACCTGGTCAGCGTATCCGAGAGTGGACCAGTCTTCCTGTGCCATCAATTCATTATCCATACGACAACCAAGATATTCTTTTGCTATGCTTCTGCACAACGTATTTTCGTTCTTATTCTCGTACAGACAACGCATATATTTGAGCATGAGCACTTTGCAGAAACCCTCATGATCGAGAGGAAAACTACCCTTCTCTGGTGGAACGGGAGTAAACGACTTCTGCGAAAACGTGTATGTGGTCATCACTACCCCGCCGCGCCGTTCATGCAGAACAATCAATTTATATGTAAAAACGAAAAAAACAAATTGAACTGCAATCCTCTTTTACGTAGACCTCCAACAAATCTCACACGAAATACTTTAACGCCATTACTACAGAATACGGAGACGGTAGCGCCCCGCACACTGCCGCACACCTATAGCTGTGTACATGTATATGTATATATAGTTAGGAACAAAAGTATTGGCTCACCTGGCTTTTAATTATGTAAACGCATATACTTACAGAGTATCCCAGAAAGAGTGTCGGGAAGAGAAAGGGGTGATTCTTCAGGTGGCTCTAAGCACCTTTTTCCTTAGCCAATTCGCGCCTAAACGTTTTGTTTTCGAGTTTTTAACGAAAAATTCGGACCAATCAGAACGCGGCTATAGCGGCAGTAAGGGGATATTGGATGGGTTTTTTGTCAAGCGCGTGCGCGCACTATTGAGGCACCTCCACCACCAATCACCCTCGAGCTGCAACCGAAGACGAGCCACCCAACGAATGAACGTCCAGCTGGAAGATCCGAATTTTCCTATTGACTAAGGAAGCTGGAAGAAGATAAAACTTCAGGACGAGCCACATACGAGGCAGATACATTTCTCAGATCATCAGCGTAGAGGGCGTAAGAAAATCAGGAATGGTAACAGGGCTCTGCAACCCTACGAGCGTGAGACAGAAAAATATATTAGGTGACTGGTCTACTTCTAAACCTCGTCGGTGACATGTGCGCAGACACGGACACCGTGTGCGCAGACAAAATTGGCACCAAGTGGCGCCCCGGGCGTGAGCACTCTCATCATAAGATTCTTTGTTAAATTAAAGAGGTTATATCATTGTAAATATTAGTGATTAAATCATGGAAGATGATAATTCAACGAAAGGGACTGATGAAGAAAATAACTCGACAGAAGAAATAGATGAAGAAAATGTTGAGAAAATAGATTGGAAAGAGTTGGTAAGCTGAACAATGTGTTACAGCAAACTATAACCTAACTAAAGAATCTGTTTTATATATATGATAAAACTTTGATGAATTAAAAAGCAATTAAACTATTATACGATTTTTAAATATAAGTATTTCGTATTACATACAACAATTATAATAAGAAACTATAATTGTAAATGCTTTCTCAAATATATCAAGAAAGTAATAGTTTTCTAATTTCATAAATAAAAATGAAGTAGATATCATTTCTAATCTTTACAGAGTTTTTTCGTCACTGGAAGTGTCATAAGATTAATGATTATAAATGATCATGATAATGTGGAAGATTATTAAGACTACTCTTGTAAAATATTTCATTTATTGCATTTATTAAAAAATCGTATTTGTTTTTAGGGACTTGTAGATGTCTTATGTAAAGCTTGTGAAGACCTAAAGTGGAAGTCACCTACAAAAATTCAATGCGAGGCTATTCCGTTAGCATTAAAAGGTATCAACACGTTATACGAAATATAAGGATAGACCTATCATCCAATGTATTTTTTGTGTGGTCACGTGACCCCATTACCATTTTCATTTTGCCTATTTGCATGTAAATGAAGCGATGTAGCACGCGAAAAACAACGATTCGGAACAGGATTAGACTTATTTATTTATATGTGGCACGAAGATTCTGGCATAAACTCGTCTAAATCACGTGAAATGAATGTGGGCCGCAGAAATACATTGGATGATTGGTCTATGCTTATATCTAAATAGTCACTCATATCGATAAGTATTTATGTTGAAAGTATGAAATTGGAGAAATATATGCATGATTTATATTTGTTGCATGTTAAACTTATAGGTAAAGATATAATAGGATTGGCAGAAACTGGATCTGGCAAAACAGCTGCTTTTGCGCTTCCTATTTTACAGTCATTATTGGAAAATCCACAGAGATATTTTGCCTTAATTCTAACACCTACCAGAGAATTGGCATTTCAAATATCAGAACAGTTTGAAGCATTAGGTAACAATGGCACTATTGATGTTTTGTTTTTTATCGTTAGCAGTTCAAATAATTCTATTACATTTTAGGATCAAGTATTGGTGTAAAATGTGTTGTAATAGTAGGAGGAATGGACATGATGTCTCAGTCATTATTGTTAGCAAAGAAACCACATGTTTTAATTGCTACCCCGGGAAGATTGGTTGATCATTTAGAAAACACCAAGGGTTTTAATCTACGTTCGCTGAAATTTCTGGTAATTATTAATATCTCTTTTTACATACTTTATATAAATGACAAATAATCCGTATAATACTTTATTTTTGCAAGGTTATGGATGAAGCAGATCGCATTTTGAATATGGACTTTGAGGTAGAGGTTGATAAAATTTTAAGGGTAATTCCCAAGGAAAGGAGAACATTGTTATTTTCTGCAACAATGACAAAGAAAGTTCAAAAACTGCAACGTGCGTCTTTGCAGAATCCCGTTAAAGTAGAAGTTTCAACAAAATATCAAACAGTTGAAAAGTTGCAACAATATTACGTATTTATCCCAGTAAAATTCAAGGTATAAACAGCCTGCGAATTATTTGTTGTAAATGATTGTATCGAACAGATTATTTTTACTTCTTCGGAATTGTAATATTTTTAGGATGTTTATTTGGTGCACATATTAAATGAACTAGCAGGCAATAGTTTCATGATTTTTTGCGGAACTTGCAACAATACCGTTAGGACTGCACTTCTTTTACGAAATTTAGGCTTTACTGCGGTCCCATTACATGGACAGATGTCACAAAACAAAAGGATAGCTTCTCTTACCAAATTTAAAGCGAAAAATCGTTCTATACTTATTTCTACAGACGTTGCTAGCAGGTAAAAATATCTTATTGAATTGATGTATTTATAACATTAATGTATTTTCATGTATACTTTGCTTTTTCTAGGGGTCTTGATATTCCTCACGTAGATATTGTAGTAAACTTCGATATACCTACGCACAGCAAAGATTATATACACAGAGTTGGTCGTACTGCACGAGCTGGCCGTTCTGGTCGTTCCATTACATTCGTAACGCAATATGACGTGGAATTATATCAAAGAATCGAACAGTTAATATCCAAGCAATTGCCCCTATATCCCACAGAAGAAGAGGAAGTAATGGTACTTCAAGAAAGGGTAGCTGAAGCGCAACGTATTGCGAAAATGGTAAATTTAATGTTTCAAGACCTAATTCGTATATATTAATAAAAGCAACATTACATCTAAAACGTTCGTGTATTATTCCAGGAAATGAAAGACATTGAAGATAGTAAAAAGTCAGGCAAGAGAAAGAAGGGTGGTGGAGACAACAACGAGGATGATGACACTGAGCAGTCTATTGGAGTGAGGAAAAGAATAAAAGGCAAATTTAAGGGCAAAAAGGGTTGAACCAGTCGGTTAACTTATTTGATACGTTTGTTAATTTTTAATAAATAATCTCAACACAGGATAATATTTAGTTTTATTATCATTGTTGTTTGTTTTATTTATAAATCTGATCACCATTCCTCTCATATGTATGTGCATCCAAAACTCATAGTTGGTATTAAAATCCTTAAGTAACTGTCAATTTACAAAACCACATTTAAGTTTTTATATGCGATCTTTGAAACTCTGTTTTTAACAGAATAACAGAAGTGGATTCCGTTGATGAACCGCCGAATCGGTTACCGCCATGTCAATTTATCACTATGTAACTAATAATCAAATTAAATGATAAAATCAAGCTTTTACAAACAAAAACCAAACATTTCAGCTTTATAAGCTGTAAAAATAAGAGAAATATCTTAAATGTTAAGGAAATCAGTTATTCTGTAATAATAGATTTCTTTTAAGTATTTTTTTACAAAACAAATATCTATTCAAATAAAAGTATAAAATAGATCATAAAAATCACAATCTTTTTAACCTGTGTCATTTATCACTTGTAGTAATAACTGTTAGCTGATATTAATAAAGCACCGAAAGCAGAAATCGTCAACCTACACAACCAATTTAGTCTTCTGTTCATACGTCTCTACATAAAGTTACAAAGCAGAACCAGTTTTCTAGAAAATGCGAGATAAAGATTAGGAGCATGTAATACATTCGAAGAGCAAAAAACATTGTAACAAATGCAAAAGTGTTATACACAGCACACTGTTGTAAAATTTGTCGAACTGTTCTTTCGAATTTCTAAAGAAAATCATTAGTTAGCATTGTACATGATACTCAAGAACAATACCGTTCCACTTTAACATTATGATTATAATGGGACTTCTAAGGTCTACAATGTTATTTAACTGTATAAAGTAGTAACAAATCCTTATCTCTTTCTTTGCGTAATAACATTGTACGATCGAATCTCTTTTTCAAACATGTGGGATTGCAAATCGGATCTCATAAAATGTGCACCGAAGAATAATGTATAGTGCCGCATAAAATGAATAATCCTTGATTTATTGTAATTCTGTAAATCTTACCTAACCCAGACCTAACTTCTGTTAATTTATTATTAACAAGCATGACACCTTCGATACACGTTAACATATTGAACACTATTGAAGGGTCATTAGTAGTGGATGATGTGTAATCGCGTGGTAAAACTTTTGCAGAATATACTGAGAATGATAAAAAAATCTGAAGTGTACTGCGAACTTGCAAACCAACATTTACTGCAACACCATTTGTTTTCAAGAAATATGTAATATCAAATATTGTCTCAAAGTGAATGGAAAAGGAAAACATTTTTAGGTACTGCCGTGTAAACATACCGGTCGCAATTTCGTCTGTAATGAGAGAGTATCTGCTTAGAATACATCTATTGTTTGCTTAGTAAGTAGATCTCCATCCTAGCGCTAAGTCAATCATATGAGAAATCTTGATTTTTCTCTGTATTACTAAGGGATGCAATATTCTTAATCTCGTTGTCGAAGGCTTTTTAATGATAAATAGCACGCGTGCAAGCAACCACTTCAATCTTTGAAGCAAAGACTCTTTGTCTGAAGTTATCTATTCGAAATGTCGACATTGCCTTGTAACATTTAACAAGAAACATTTCGAGATCAAACGGGTAAGTTAATATACATTTATGTACATATGAAATTACTGAAAATGTTTCTTTCTTATTCTTTGTTTCCCGTTAAAAATGTTTCAGCTATTGGTAATATCGACATTTTATAATAAATAAATTCGTACAATATAGCTCTGTCTCTTTCACTCGTTCCCTCTATCATTCACTCTCTTTTTCCCTCTCTTTCTCCCTTATTTTTCAATAATTCATAAATACATATGCACAGTGATTATCACGAATCGTCATTCAATGAATACAATATGTCGCGATCAAGACTGCTGAAAATTAATGAAATCAAGACTTCGAAAATTGACGAGGTGTGTAGAACAGTAGCTTACTCTAAGTATGCCACTATAAATATACTTAGTGAACGGGCTTTTTGACTTCAACGAGCTCAAGTCTCGTTTTGATATAGTAAAAAATAGGTGAACAACCTGATCAAGGGCAGAAATCTAATGGATGGAATGTTCCGAATGCAAGGTGTCAAAGATGTGCCAGATATGACAAAAATTGAAACAACTTAGGTTTCATTTAAATGAGAAATAAAATATATTCCATAATATTATTATTCACTATTTCTACACATTCTGTACAGTAATTCAATTTAAGGATTTTATACCTCAATATACTTTATACAAAAAGGCTACTTATAATCTAACATTAAGACATACCATTGCATGAGCGGCAGATGGGCCGCACGCATGTTTGTACTGGTATTACAGAGTCAGTCGCCAGCGAGTATAACTTCTTCCTCTTGTATCACACACCACACACTAAAATGTTAAAAGTGTGTCTCTGGTGCCTCTCATATCATTACTTTTTACAGTTACAATTTACTGTCCCCGATTAACTTACTCAATCTTTTGTAATATTTGCATTCATTTGTTTTCTTTCGATTGCATGATTCATGTTTTTGTTTTCTTTCTTTTGAAAAGGAATATGCATATAGAAGAGATTACCGTCGCAACATTGAAATGTAATGAAGTGCCTTCATTTCCTGCTATGCACGAGTTTTTTTTCCTATCTTTTTTGTTTCATTTACTTTTTTTTGTCTGAGATACGCTTTACTAATAAATAAAATTATATTTTGTGAAAATATAGAATTGTAAAAAATAAAATTTGTCTTTTCGATTTTTGATAATACCGGTACAGAAATAGTGCATTTCGGAGACTTCATGAGCAACAGGACCGTTAATTCAAATCTCTGTCCTCTAAGTACTTATATTCAAATGTAAAGCCCTCCTTCTTCCTTTGTCCCCACTTTTCGTAATCAAAATAAATGTAGGTTCCCTACAAAAAAAGAAATACAACATGTCCTATAATAAGTTAGGTAATATGATTTTCGATTATAAAGCAAATCATTATTATAATATTCCTCACCAGCTCATATTCCTCGTTGATTTCTTTTGGTTCTTCGTGTCTTTGAAACCACATCATGTACTTAGTATGAAACCTCCAACTTTGTTTTTTCAGTGCTTTTGCAGCCAGGTATTGGCCTTTCGATCCTTCCATGTAATAAAATATAAAGAATAATGTTTCTGTAGAAAGACGTTGGAAGAATTCCACAGTATCAGAATGGGGAAGTTGAACCTATCAAATAAAATAAATATGAAGAATATGAAAAAAAGAATGCGGACTTTGTGATTATAATATTTTTAAAGCGTAATTCAGGATCATCTACTGGTTAAAGACAAGTGCAAGCAGCTGAGTGTAGCATGTTTAGATACTACCGTATTCATCAAGCTCAACTCATCTCAAACTCACTGAACCTTAATCAATTGATTTAATCAATGTTATTATTCGAGACAAACAATTTCAGTCGACTTTCGTTACGATATATTATTAATTACGAAAAGCTGGATTTAGCTGGTAAATGTCAATAAGCTATAGTGTACAATGTTATCTTTAATAACCATTGACAGCCATAACGCAAAAGGGAGTGAAATTCCATGACGCATACAAATGACTATAGAAATATCAATCAACTGGAAATGTTTTGGATAATAACTAGATATAGCATCTTGCTACTAGCTGCAGCATTGACAAATTTCTCTTAAAGCTCGCCGATTAACCTTGCCTCTAAGACCTGGCGACTGTAAGAGATAACGTTGCACGATTGTAGTAGTATCTGTACATTTCTACTGTTGCTATTTGCGCTTGTTTTCATACACGCAGGTTTCCGAGTTAAATAGACATCCCTGTAGTATAGTAATACCTGCTGATAATAAGGAGGTGTTGGGCACAGATTTCTTGGCAAATATGGTCTTAAGCGTTCAGAATCAGACGGATGGGGCATATGATAGTACGCAGCCTCCATCATCTGGAACTGTAGCTGATGTTCTTTTTGAAGAGGTACCGGCCCGAGTGGCGCAACACCAAGCAGGGGAGGAATGTGTACTTCCGAAGTAGCATTATTGTTGTTATTATTCGCCATAGCACTATCAAAGATGTTTCTGTTCGACTCGGACGGCGGTATTTCCAGACCTGCTCGGGCAATTACTTGTTGGGCTATAGATTTCAAAGAGGACATGCCATCAGGAAGCTTAGGCATGAGACCATTGGCAGCGGATGGCGCTGGCGAGCAGGAATTTGCGGGCGGAGGTGAAGACCTACTGCTAACTGACGACTGTGGCGAAGAGGATGGTGGTATCGGCGTTGTCATTTCAGTTTCACTGTTATGATTCTGATTTTGTTGATTATGTAACACATGTGTCGTCTGTATAGGTGCAGGATTATTGTGCTGCTGTGAGATCGTTTGTGGCACATTGGAGGTAACGCTGGACGTGGACGAAGACGACAACAAACCATTTTCACTGCTATGAGCTATCAATTTTAAAATAAATACGTTAACGTGAAGAATTAAAAATATTATACGAATAATAAATCATACGTTATATACGAATTACTTACAAGATGTTTTACTAGAGGTAGAATGGATGGCTTGCGAATTACTATGAGAAGCAGCTACCGTGGCAAAGTTGCCTGCATTAGTTGTAGCAATATGATGACTTGTAGAACTAGGCGAGTTATGGCTAGGTGTCATGGGAATGGTCTTGCTTGGAGTGCTGCTCGTTAATAAATTCGATTTTATAGTGGCAGTGCTTCCCGTTGTTGAAATGCTCGTCTGTGAATTTAATAATGGCCTGACCGCTGTCGGTTTCACAGGCTGAAACAAAAGTAGTTGATAAATATCTATTTTTGAACAATTTTGAAGTATATATGAAAATAAAGGTCAATCAATCTTAAGTATGTTTATCTACAAACCTTTGTTTTCTTGTCATTATCCGTAGAACTATCACTCGAATGGTTGTGCATGGTAGAACTTAATGGGGGTGATGGTATGGGAGAAGTACCAGAGTTAGTTGAGGTCGGTGTACCTCCAGTCTCATTGCTGTTGTTGCTATCGGTAGTCGCTGATGAAGGAATACCAACCCCAGACAACTCTACTTCATCGAGACCAATAATATCATCATAAATATATTCATTTTCCTCAAAATCAGGTTCTTGCGAAGATTCTATATAATACTCTACGTCATCCTTTATCCTCTTAATCTGAATAAGATAAAGAGAATGGAATTTTTTATCACATGTGTGATAATATGATATATATGTATATACATATAATGAAATTCCAATTTACAATTATTCTTGTACTGTTTCGATGGTATACTTACAGTATGAACTTCAACAGACATATTGTCCAACATGCGTAACAATGTTTCCAATTTACGGATATGGAAACGGTGTTTATCAAGTTTTGCTTTTAATTCGTCCATCCGATCCTGCTTATCTTTATCTAACCTTTTCTTCTTTCCAGCGAGTAAAGACTCCATTTCCGATTCAAATTTATCCAGCTGTATCAAAATCAATCATCAACACAACATACTTGCTACAGCAAAATTTTCTTAAATTTCATAAAGCATAATATCTCCTGTTCTATACCTGAAAATTTAAAGCGTCTATAGAATTTGCAAGCCAATTGCTAACTTCCTCCTTTTCTTTTTGAGCTGGGTCAAGTTTTTGAGCTGCTCCTAAACCTTCTTTTGAATATGCTTTTGTCTTTGTTTCCCTCTCTACTACTTTAAACCTTTCCATTTGCTAAAAAGAATTCCATTGTGCTTGATACATGTTTAATAATGATCCTAATGATCTCTCTAACTTAAAAATTGGATTGAACTATACTTACAGTTTCAATTAACTTCCTATAGTCGAGCAGGGTACTTTTATCCTTAATCTCGCCTGATGCAAGCCAGGTTTTGATCTGATCACGTAACCTCTGGAGTTTTTTGATTTCCTTCTTAAGGTCTGCTTCATACTTCTCCTTCTGATTGCTGTTCGTAGCATTATGAACTTTTTGCCAAATGTCCTCAAACGTTTCTACACCCTCTGTTACTTTTTTAAGGCACCGATCTATTTCACCTAAAATTTCAAAAATCATTCATATAGTCTTTCAAAGTATTTATACGAAATTATGTTATTATCAACAAGTTCATTTATAAAGAATATAATGCTAACACAGATTTTATGAATGCATACAAGTATACATTTGAAATATGATTAACAAAATTCAATATAGAACTGAAAAACTAGTAAAGATTCTATTATTAATAAGTTACCTCTCATTTAAATAGAAAGCTTATAAACTTCTTACAACTTTGGATTATACAGATCACTGATTTTATTAACTGATCTTTTCTAAATTAAAACATCTAGTAAGCTACATTTGCGCAACAACTGTTTCAAACATCTGACTATACACGTAAGACCTAAATGGTACAACTAGACTAGCTGAAAAAGTAATAGGTGCAATAAAACATTATGAATAATATTAAGAACCGTTTATTAATTCTCTACCAATTTGTTTAGGGGTTGTTATTAAACAAACACAAAGCCAATAACGATTTACAGCTATACAGATATGTGCATATTCTACTTGAACGGTCTGTATTAGAAGCTTGGACTGACGAATACTTTACATATGCTGTACTCCGCACCACAATACATGTGCATCATACAGTAGAAACAAAAAGGTATTTAGAAGGTTATGCTGACATAAAATAGTAACATTAGACAATTGTGAAGATAACTTATATTAGAAAGATTAGAGTTTTATTAAGGAAACGTGTGAAAAGTTGAGTAGAACATACCAATCCATCATACCCTGGCAACCTGTACCAACTGTCAGGCATAGAAGCCTGCATGCAAATAGGTAACACAAGTTAAAAATAGGCCGCTACTAGTCGCAAATACAAGCGTTTAAACCGGCAGAGAATTGCAGATCGCGAAGCAAGACCGAAGGCAAAGTTGTAGTGGTGCAGGGCCATAACAAAATTTCTAAATGTAAACATGCTGGAAACATTTTCTCCTCACCTTGCAACTTTCTCGTCGCAGCCATGGCTATGTAAACATGTGATACAATAATTCATGCATAGTCTAGACGTAATGGAAAAAGTACGAAACAATTTTACGGGACAAATAGTCGCTGAACTATTATTCCCTGTATAATATGGGAAGCTCGGCCACAAGATGGCTTCCGTTTTCAAATGACAACGTCCGACTGTCCGTGAACGAGCTGTGTTGATGCTTGCTCTATTTTTCTGTTAATATTTTAACTTCGACAATATACAATGTACGCTACGTTTGGTTGTAAGTCGACAACACATAAAAATACACAAAAAGTGATAGCATCAACAAATGATATATATGAAATACTGAATAAATGAGATGGTGTATTATGCATTGGCGCATTCACACATTCTATCTAACGCACATACTTAATGCATTCGTGTTCATAAACCAATCGAAATTTGTTTGAATTTCTTGACGCATCCACAACAATTATAATGACACACACACACAGGTAACATTTGTTTTATTAAATTATTTTCACTTTATCTTATATAATTTGCTTGTTGCATCCAGAAACAATAGAAGACAAACTATTTCTGAAATGTAAGGTTACATTCATGTAAGTTGCCGTTTTATTCGTCGTTCGTTCAATTTTAAAATAAAAATGAAAAAAATTCTACTCCTATATTTTTACTAATTTTAACTCAATATTTTAGTTTTTATTCTGGTGTTGGCGATAATATAATAATAAATTAAACCAGATAACAAAAAAAACTTATATATAACCGCGCTTTTTAGTATATTAAATTTGATTAAATATATACCGGCCTAAAGAATGCATTCCACAAACCTGTGAGAGTTTACAATTTACAAGTTCAACGATAGAATATTTGTTGACATAAAAATATTAAAACAGAGATTTCAATTTCTAAGTAGAAATTTTCAACCATATTTATGGTTGGTGAACGTATTTACGTTCACCAACAATGCAAATCTTTTACTCCACTCTAACCATTTGGAAATTAATCAAAATTATATCTTTCATATGTTGTCATATTCGATGGTTAGTTCGCAGTCTTATTAGCGGTTAGTATTGCACCTATACATACAATATGCACATGACGTTGTGAAAACACGACGAGATATGATAAATAAATATTCTTTTCCATTTATGAGCTGTTTGATACAATGTAATTACAGAAATATGAGAAAAAAAACCACAAAATAAACTAAATCATTAGTCATCAATAGTTATTCATTTTACATTCATTGTTTTTCTCCAATGTACTCCGCATTAAAACATATCTAACAATAAGTATAAGAATACACATAAGCGGGTATAAGTATGCGCGCCAAACACTGATATATAAGTATATATATGGCGCCAAATGATAGCTACTTATATATAGTAGTAGAGTGTATTTGTTCTAACTCTAAGATGATTCTTCTGCCAATAGCGACAATGCGTGCGATGGTAGGGGATCGCTATTCGCCGAAGAATCATCTGGCGCACGCACACTATAAAATCTGTGCAAAGTAAATGACAATATCCTATAGATGTATATGTGTACATAGTAGTAAACGCATTACAGTAAACGGAATCATGATCAAATTTTATAACAGTGAAATATAAATTTAATTTAATGGACATTTGTCTAAACATTCGAAACAATGAACAAACATCTATATATGTCATATGATATGTATTTTGATTAAAATAGGGAATATATCTGTGTGCTCTAAAAAATTATATAGTTATAGAGCAAAAAAGATAAACGCGCGCTAAACCGCGCACAAGATTGGCCGATCATTGAATATAAAATCATATCTAGATCTTACACCTTAGACTAACTTATAGACCCGGCTTCGGATAACATGCCGTGTTCTAAGATTACTTTATCTACCAGATAACGAATGTGGGCAAAGTGCTATAATCTGTTGAGAAGTTGCAGTACCACGAACCTAAAGTGTACTTAGAGTGAAAAGGGGAATCGTCGCCGTATCTCATTTTGTATAAATATTTCAAAATATTTATAAAGACTGTAACTCTAATATCTATTTTATTTTACTACACTCGTTCATTCCTACTTTACTCTTATTATTTTAAATGTGGCTAGCTCATTTTGTCAATTATAATTTGGAAGAAGTTAAATTTGAATGTAGATGTTGATAATATGAAATCTGTATTTATTTCCTCACAACTTACTTTATTCAGAAAAGAGAATAGTAAGAACAATATATAATACTTACTTGTGAAAAGATACCCAGTCAGCCAGGCCTGCTCCGAGCAGATATCGAGCACAGCCTAGCGAGCAGATGGCGGTTCCTGTCCGAACGACGCTCGAAGCTGCTCGAAGCATAGCATGCTCGGAATCTGCACGATTCTGCCGGGCAGATGGAAGGCAGCTCGGTCCTGGATTCTGCCTCGCCGTAAGAGGGGAGCACTAATGTGGCAATTGCCGTTATACAGGGCAGGTCAGGGCAGGTTGCATTAATTAGTGTCACCGACGAGAATATCTCGTCTGTGTTAGTGCGACGCAGGCAGGATCCAGCAGTGCGCATAGTGCGCATAGTGCTGAAATGGGATAGTGGAAGGAGAAAAGGAGGAGAGTATTTGAACTGCCCGGGCCGGGCAAATTTGTGGTATGGTTTAAATATTGTTATTGTCGTTTGTTTGGTTTCATCCGTTGTTCATGAAACCTTGGTCTTGCGTTTATTATACGTTACATACGTTTGTCTTAATTAACTGCGTCAATTCTGTCAGGCTACGGTAATATGGACAATCAAATTGCATCAGCGTTTCTAGAAATTGAAGTTCTCTGAAATCTCTGAGTCAACACCAGTTGCAGACTATAATGAGCCACTTGCCAGACATATATTCTTCCCAATAAATCGAAGAATTCATGTGAAGGGAAGATGTCAAGAGCATACTTGGAGCATCTTCGGGATGCAGCATCACACAAAGGAAGATCCCTAAAATCTTTAAACCTTTATCCAAATAAACTTAAATATAATTTGTATACACAAATATGACTGAAATGCTCTAACAAGAGAATATACCAAAGTGTCACACGCCGATTTTGATGAAACTTTGGGAATGGATCTACTCTATTAAATGTACAATAAATTTCATTACTGCTAAAATTATATTGAATATAATTAAAAAAATATCTACTATATACATTAAATTATATTAAAATCTTTGTATACTACTCTTGATCTTGTTCCTCCAGTCTAAAAATAAGCAGTCATTAGTATATAAAAAAAGCGATAATAAAACTATTTCTGAAATATACCTTAGTCTTTTTATTGGTTCCATTTCATTCTTTATTTCGGTATAATCAAATAATGTTTGACGAACCTAAAAAAAACGCTCTTACGTAATAGGGAGCAAATATAAAATAATTAGTAAATAAGAAAACTTACATCCTTCACATCTCTATTTTGACAAGTTGTCGGATCGCAGCTACAGTTTTTACACGCCACATTATTTTTGCGACATGAGCAAATACGAGTTGCACACTTCGTTTTACAACCACATTTTAGATCTCCATCCGATGATCGTTTTAGGGTAGATGAATCAGTATTTGTTGTATTCTAAACGTAAGTCAGGTATTAAAATAATATCTCTCATGAGGAAAAAACTTTCAGCATATCCTTTCTATAGTCACACTGGATGGAGTCGGCAACTCGATTATAATAAAAATCAGATGATTACTAGATAGTTTTATTTGTTGAAAGCTTGGTTTTGTTTCACAATTTCTTACTGAGCCAATTTATTTCTTATTGTTATAATATTGATTATTGTCTTTACTGGTATGTTAAATTACACATCTAGAGGTGCAATATGATAAGAACGTTAGTGTAATTATAGTAAACTTTAAACATTCACATATTCTATTCTACTGTTTGATTAGAACACGTAGCTGTTATTACTATTATTTCTGAAAATAAACAACATTCAAACGTCTTTTTACGGCTGATAACGAAATCTTACAGACGATAAAAAAACGTTTCGTATTTTGAACAACGTGTCATATCTAACAATAAGTTATTATTCTCGCTTTCGCTGTCGACGTTATTACGGTAAATCTCTGTTTATGAACATCCTGTCGACATTCAGAACATATTTGCAGTTCCAGCAGACTTGATACAATTGCTAACACAGTGTGAATATGCAAAGGGATGCTATATTTAGTTGCACATGATAATTTGGTCTAAATACCCAAAGTTTTTGTAGTCGTTTGTAAAGTGGAGTCCGCGCCCAATCTGGGTCTCTCTTGAAATCATCATCATAATCATCATCATCAAAACTTTCGTCCAATTCGGGAAATGAATTTTCATCAATTAATTCGACAACTCTCGTTTCCCTCTTACTTCTTGGTTTCAATACTTTGTTTTTATTTTGTACTTCCGTTAATGCCTGTAGTATAAAAAAGAAAGAAGTTCTTGAAAACTACATTTAATATATCATAAACGACATTGATGGATTATATTAACCGTTCGTTCTAGGTGCTGGTACTTTTCTTTATAATGTTCTAATTCTTGTTTCAATCTCATATTCTCTTCTTTTACTTCTGTAGGTTGATTTGTAATTTTATTTAATGTGAGCGGTTCCGAGATGCGTCTTTCTTTTTCTTTTGCTTTACACTCCTCCATTTGTGCTTCTAGTATTTCACATTTTTCCTACAATAGTATAAAATGAATAATCAATTTATGCTATTAAATAAAGACTGGGTAAATATTGACAACATATGTTGTCAATTATCTCGGCAACTAATTGTAAGACCAAGCGACGGGTATATGTATAGGAAAAAGTTGTTCAGAATGTTGACTTTGACAACATATTTCAAGGGCAAACTTTATCAATTTATCAATTGTCAATATTTATCTAACAATAAGACTGTACTACTTCAAAGACAAACCAGAAGATCATTGTAGTCAATCCCTTTTGTACACAGTTTCCGTCTATTCTCTGCAGTTTGTTTAAATAATATTTTAAGCACAGCTTTTCCTTCCTCCATCGTATGTAGTGTTTCCCATCTTGTATTTTTTTTACTTTCTACACAATTTATTTAGAATGAAATAATTGAATTTAAATTGACGCTTAACATGGAAGTACTTACCTTGATCTGATTCAACTATTTTTTGCTGAAGATCAGTAATTTGTGTATTGCGTAATTCCAAAAATTCAGAAAACTCAATTATCTTCTCTTCATTTAGGTCATCACTATCTTGCAATTTCTTCAACATGGCTGCCAGCGATGCTCTATCGCTCATTAATTTTTCTAGAGAGAACTCTGCATCCACGGTGCTGATTAATACTTGTATTTCTTGATCCAGCCAGTTTTTAATTTTATCTGGATTATTATTCTGTTTTGCTTTTCTCATGGCTGCTGCTTTCTTTTGTAAATCGAGAGCATCCTGAGAAAAGAAGTGAATTAATTCAAAGTATTACGTGAAACTTTTATTTAGATGCACACCTTTAATCTTTTATTAACTGCAAAAGATTCTTCCATTTTTCTTTTGAATACATTCTCTTGTTTACTTTGCCACATTTTTATACGTGTTACTTCATTATCTTGTTTCCTATTTTGATCCTTCAATCTATTCAGTTCTTTTTCCTTAGATTCCTTCAATTTTGAGAATCTGTCGGATTCGTTTCTCATTTGTATAATTAATTTTACTCTAGTCTGTTTCAATGATGTCATTTCTTTCGACAATTGTTTTATTTGTTGATCCTGCTTATTTTTCGTTTTAACTATTCTATCTCGCTCTGTGATCTTCCGCTGTAATTCTGACATCTTTTTCTCTAATTCTTGAACTTTCTTACGGCGGGATTCCGCCAATCTGTAAATATTAAAGATAAATTAATAAGGTGATCGGATACCACAGTAACCCTAAAAGGACCGATTGTCTTACTTCGAAGTAGCATTATTTGTCTGAACATTTTGTAATGCTTGCACAAGTTCTTTTCTTTCTGTTTGAAGTGTTTTTATTTCCTGCTCCATTTCTTCTATTTCTTTAGAATAATCAATTAATGTAGAAGAATTTTTTAGAAGATAACATATGAGACCTTCCTTGATGGCAAGCTCTTTATTAATGCCTTGTACTTGGTTATTCCTTTTCACTTGAAGTAAAGTATGCTCCTCTTGCTTTTCATCTATATTAATGCTGTCGTGATGTGAAGAATTTACTTGAAGCATGGCTGTTTCTTCCTCATCATCTCTCTTAAATGTACAAGAATCAGATGTCATTCCACAATTTATAAGCTCTTCTGATTTTTTCTTATGATCTATATCCATATCTATTTAATAGAAACACAAACTTTTTAGTAATTATATTTCATTGTATAGTGATACAAAACAACTGACGGATAACGTTGCATTACTTACCAATAATTTTTAAATATAAGGCTTCTACTTTAGCACGATGTTCAGCATATGATTCAGGATTTTGATCAAATTCATTTAAAATCTCTCTACATTCTTCTAGTATCTTCATCATATCAGCCTGAATTTGTTCTCGACTTTGTTCAGCTAATTCTGCCTTTTCATGCATAATTACAATTTCAATTAAATTCTCGTTTAATTTTTCAGTCAGGTCTCTAATCTTTTTTAGCAAAGACTGATTCTTCTCGTTCAACTCTTGATGCTCCAATGGACAAGAGACTCGAATTTCTTGATCTACTAAAGCAAGCTTCAATTCTTGTACTATTTTGTTTAGTCTATTTATTTCTAAAAGTTGTGGATCTTGATTGACTACAGGTTTGTTCTTTATTTTACGTGCCCTATCCGCGTATCTCAATGTACTGAGAGTTTCATCCAAATTATAATCAGCTGGGCTGACACACGCTATCATGAGCGTCATGGAGTTACCTCCAAGAGAATCCTGTAGCAGTCTTGTCAGTTTACTGTCCCGATATCCAATGTAAGCGTTAGAACCTCCTTCTCCTAATTGAGATATAACATTTCCTAATGCCAAAAGACCTTTATTTATGTTAACACCTTCTTTGAATCTTTCTCCAGTTGCTTGTGTTTTTTTACTTCGCTCGGAACCGGCTAAATCTACTAAATGAAACTTGGCTGTTGTCGTTGTATTAGGATCACCCTGTTTTTGTTGGTGTATACATATTGTAAATATTGCATGGCTACGGCTGCTTTGGGCATTCATAGCTGTAGCACCAGTTACACGACCCAGAGACCCCTGGGTTAAGCATTGTAACGCTTCCGATGCGCTTTTCACCACATTTTCAACCACCCCTGATACTTTGACATTTTTACCATCGTCTCTAATATCAACGATAGATTGGTTACGTGGTTTATCAGCCAGGAGATCATACAATTGTTCTTGGTATAATTCCATAAATGATACCGATACATTAAAATTCCAATCCTCTTTTGATTCGATTATTTGAAATATATTATGTACTGCTCGTGGTATTACACCCGTCTCTTCTGTTGCAATATAATTCGTACCCATTGAATAAGTTTTACCACTTCCTGTTTGACCATAAGCTAATATAGTTACATTATATCCTATAACATAACATAACATATAATTATTTTACATAATTATGTATTAAAATGGATAGATAAACCTGAAAGTACTCGTGCAATCTTACCTTTAAAAATGTTTTCTACCATCCCTTTAATAGCTGTCTCATAAAAGTCTTCTTGATTAATATCACCAGGAAAAACATAATTAAATGTAAAAGCTTTCTCTGTATTACGTATAATTATTTGTTGTTCCCCTGGAACCACAGCTAAGCATGTTTGACATGCTTTATCAATTTCACTTTTTATTAAGGGACGGATACGTACAGCAACTCGAACAGTGTCTTCACTCATCTGTACATATTTATTAAAGCCTTTTAAGCACAATGCACACATTTGTACACATTAGAAATAAACTATAGCAGAAATAAACTACTTATAGTTATTACTCTTATGATTTTCATACAATTTATTCAATAAATTTCAGAATTATGCGATATAATTCTATTCGTTCTTTCCAGAAAACTAGCACACAATAGTTTGGTTTTTTCATTCATTTTATGGGAAAATTTTTGTTCGTACGAATTTTTAGGAAATCTTTTAAAAACATAAGATAATTCTCTCTAGATTTATTTCGAGCTCTGCATAGAATTATATAGTGAACTAAATATGTGTGTAATATCTTCATTTACAATTTTAATGAATGTATAACACTGTATACTATTATGTATACTGATTCGTAAAATTTTTCATTGTGGAAATATTAATTTATAAAATAATAAAACTATTTATGTAAATAATAGCGTGATTACTTACTGTTAGTCCGTTTATATAAAAGAAAATAATGATAATATTCTGTAACGGTCCCAGACTGTCCCAGACTCCCAGACGCGTTCAAAATTTCAAAACTGTTTATACTGTGACATTGGAAAAGAAAAGAGTGAGAGTGAGTTGTGTGATCACAACTGTACTGGACGCGCATGCGCGAAAAACCGTGTTTACTGTGTGTGACTTTTTATAATGATCTTTTCTATGCATTGTACTATGTAGTACAATTGGACAAATAATTATCTATTTGAATAAAATATTAAAAATCCGTAAATAACTTAATCTTTTATCAGATGCTGATAATTTCTTGATCTTTTTATCTTTTCCCTTGCTTTCCTAGGGAAACCTGCAACATTTTGCTGCCAACTTCCTTTCTCGCACTATCTTGCATCTGCTTGCACGGGGGTGTCCCACTTGGACTCCGACCGATTGGACACGTCCCGATTGGACTGTCCCGATTGGACGTGTTCCTTTTGGACTCCGTGCCGATTCGACTCGTGCCGTTTGGACGCCGTGCCGATTGAACTTGTACCGTTTGGACGCCGTGGTGGTTGGATTCGTGACGTTTGGACGCCGGAAATTTTATAATCGTTGGACGCCGCGAATTTTATAATCATTGCTTTTCGAAGTCTACATATGGTGATATTGTACTGTGAAATATATGATATGATTTGGAATCTATTAAATTTGGATCTGAATTTAAATTTTTATGTGGTTTTTTTATGTGTTTCTTGTGTGTGAGGATATAACGTATTTTTACAAAAGAGAATAACTAATAAGAAATCTTCCGTGCCGTTGTCAAAATAATATAAAAAATGGTGTTTGATTGTGAATATCATAATACAAATTTACATAAATATTAATTTTGTGCAAATAAGAAACAACTGTATAAAATATCGTACGAGTTCAATCGGCACGGCGTCCAAACGGTACGAGTTCAATCGGCACGGCGTCCAAACGGTACGAGTCCAATCGGCACGGCGTCCAAACGGCACGAGTCGAATCGGCACGGAGTCCAAAAGGAACGCGTCCAATCGGGACAGTCCAATCGGGACGTGTCCAATCGGTCGGAGTCCAACTGGGCATCACTCTGCTTGCACCTGTTGCACCTGCTCGCACCTTCGGCAGCGCCACGTTGCGATCATCAAATGTTCCTATTATTTATCCAAAAAATAAATTGAATTATTTATTCTCATATTTTGTGTCCATTTGTATCTAAACAAGCAATTTCTAGACCAAATTTCTTGTACCCAATTCACTGCAGCGTCTTTGTGATAGTGAGGCAACTTGAGACTGTTTTTATATATGATATATTTATTTTCTGATTTTATACCTTTTTGATTTACTAACTTGAAGAAGATATTTGAAGAAAATTAGAAAATTATTAGAAAACAATAAATATACTTATTAATAATAAAATAAAAGCACTATCAAAATGATTTATTTCCATAAAATCATCTTCAATCTGACAACAGGTTATGTTAGCAGTATCTGTCATCAATTTGCTGTCAGGTTATATTAACAGAATCAGCATGGTTTTTGTCACCGATTCTGCTCTAAACTAGCAGATTTCGTTACATTTTCTGTACCAATATGCCAATCTAATTGAATACAACAGATTCTGCATCAAATCTGTCGCCATTCTGGTTACAATAGGTTATAAACGGGCCAGGCATTGGACAAACTCTAAATAGCTGTGCAAGTTTGGCTGACTGGGATAATGCAATTGGATATAAAGACAGGAGAATTGTATGCCACGTTAAAATAAATGTCATTATATAATTTTTATAAATAGCGTGTTCCAAAGAGGCTTATGGCGTCGGTAATCTGACATAACTGCAAGCAATGTTGCTCATACATTTTCGAAACAATTACGAAGAAGGAAATAAAAATTTGTACATATCATTCAAAGTTCGTCGCTCCGGCTGATAGGGTCAGGTTAAAAATTTAGAGTGGGGGCATCAGAGATCACGATCACAGGCACTACATTGGGCGTACATGAGTGCGTCCACGAGAGATGCCGTCGCTTCGTGTTTCGAATTTTTGCACGACAGCCGTGGGCCAGACAACAGCGCACTCGCGCTCAAGTCAAACATTCTACAAGATCAATCGAAAACGTTCTACCGATTGCCAAAAACCGAGAATATTGCAAACTTTATTTCTCTCAATGGCTCTCGTCTAACCTCTTCCACAGTAGGTTATGGTGGAACATGATGAAAGGTGGCATCACTGGGGATGTGTTGGAAGCACGGACGGAGCCGTACTCATTGATATGACGCCATTTTACTAACCTTTTCGGCGCGGATCGCGACGAACCACTCAAGGTGCTCTACTTTGTACCGTTTCCAGAGCGTCCGATTGTATCGTTTATCTTTTACGAATCGCGTACGGTTATACGTAGTTTCAAGCAATTCGTTCGAGCCGGAGTTTACCGGAAGGTACGCAACCCTCGTTACACTGGAATCATCCTTGTGTTCAACAAAAGCTTATAGCAATACTCTCTTGCTAAAACTCGTTACCGTAGTGTCCGGGTCTGATGTGTACTCTCGTTCGTCTTATTTTGACATTAGTTTCATCATAGTAATCTGTTTTGGTGGGAACTCTGGGGCTGAATCATTGTGGAGTGATGGTCACAGCGAAGGGCTTCTTGCATGTCGTACCATGTGCTCAGTTTTGTAATACCCTTATCAGAGGTATTATATTAAATGCTTGTTATGTTATAGAGTACATATTAAACATAATGAATGTTCTATCTTCTATACGTTAATATTAACATAAAGAGGAATGTTAGATGTAAGCTTGAAGTTACATTTAGTAGCGAAGTAAAGTATTTGTATTCAAAAAATTATGGTACCATAGCTCGAGTCTTGTACAACTAGTAATTGAAAACTTCTCCTTATTCCCTCTGTTGTAAGGGAATGACTAAATACACACATTGAGTATAACACAACAGGTGTCATTATACAAACATCAGTAGACTGTAGATCTTTATGCAAAAATAAAAATTGTCTACATCGACTGCAAGAAATAGAAACCAAATAGAATATTATTTCTTCTCTTAATAATTTTAGTAGATTAAAAATAATATATTGACATCTTCAAATTGTTTTAATTCAGCTTTGCTATAAATGCATAAAATCCATAGTCTATACATCAGATATAAGCTTATATTCTTATATTCTTCTTGATTCTTATTCTTGATATATAATTGCTTTATTAATACCATAATTTTATTACATATAATTCTAACAATAGATACATAACTTCTATTTAGTAATTAATGATAGTAGGCTTTAATGAAACTATATAAACATCAAAATGTTTTCTATTATTTAATATTGACTGTAATGAAGATTAACTTAATACACATCTGATTAGTAGTTTAATAAATATACTTTTCTTTGTAATAGTTTTGTACTAATAATTATATTATATATTACAGAAAATACCGCTGTAACGAAGCAGTGCTATTATGGAAGATGAAGATGGTGAAAGTAAAGTTGTGGATATGTGGAATCTTTTGGGAGAACAGCAACTTAAGGATACTTCTCTTGGAAATTCATTGAAGTCTTCAATTGATAGCGCATACAGTGACGTAATAGAAGAGGAAAAAAAACAATTATTACGATATAATTCAATCGCATCCAAAGAATCACCAGGGAAAAACAACACTACAGGATCAAAAATTGTGTTTAAAGGTTTCAAGAAGCGTATTCTGGCACAAGCTCAAGAAACTCAAACGAATACATCAAAAAGTGTAGTGCAGGAGCCTCAATCGCCTCGTTCTAATGCATTGTCAAAGAATAGCAAAGAGAAAAAGGCAGAAATCAAGCGAGGCAAAATAACAGAATACGCACAATATTTAGGCCTTCAACCATCGTTAAAGAATAAGTGTTTAAAGTGTCATTCGTCGTCAAATTTGTGCTCTGTATTAAAACAAAATTTGTGTACTTGCAATTCCACGATGACACCAATGCCCAGCACATCGGAATCATCCGCAGTGTCGCATTCTCCTAACTTTAAAATCACAAGAAAGGTTTATCTATGCGCGGCGTGCGGCACTTACTTTGAAAATTGGAATTTATTTTTACATATGAGAGACATACATAAACGTCATATATGTTTATTTTGCCTTGGAATGTTTGGCCAGGCAGAAAGGCTGTCATACCACTTAATAAAAAATCATAGTGTTCCAGAAATGGCGTTTACATCGGTCGAAGATTTTTATGGTGCTTTTAAGGGGTCATGTTATTTAGTTTGTTGTACTTGTGAAAAGGTTTTCTCAGAGACAGATAATTTTTACAATCACTTTTGTTCACCGGCGTCGAAACAAGATGTTACCGCGTCTATATGTACTTTGTGTAGACAGACAGGTTCGCACGCAAATACGTGTAGTAGTTTAGCTGCTGATACAAGTAAAGAAGTAAATTCTGCTGTGTCACCTCTTACACAAACAGGTGTAATACCAACGCATATACTTGACAGGACTGTGAATACTGGAAACAAATTTGTTTCGAGGAAATCAATAAAAAACAATAGGTCTAAGCATATAGAAGATGGTGTGATTATTCATCAAAAACTGCATACATACATAAGAAAGACGAACAATAAAGCTGGGGCTCAATTAAATGAAAGTCCACCTTTTAGTGATATTACGAACAGTGGTGAAAGTTCGCAGAATGAAGTTCACAATGCAATTAAAGATACAGTTTCAGAGACAATCATGGAAGTCTCAAAATGTGTTGAAGATTCTCACGAAGGAAAAGAAGAAACGAGTGAAGAAGAGGTTCCTCAAAATGATTTTGAAACAACCCCAATCCCATTGACCAATGTAACCAGCCATAGTAAGCCATATGATAGTGTAATAGAAACTATTATGGAAGTGTCGCGCTGTACAGATAGTGTACAAGATTCAAGATTATCTCCTAGAAAAGAAGATACAAGATTAAACGATACATTAGATACATCCGATAAGGTAGAATCAGATTCCGATGGAACAGACAAACACGATACAGAAATTTCAAATTCAACAATTGAAAGTAATAGTAGAACGAACGAACTTGATACAGAGCACCAAGAAATTGAAAAATCTGTAACCGAAGATAAAACAATCGAGGCTGCAATAGAAACAAAAACCGATTCCGGTTCACAGACACCTGAGAGTTCTGTTCACAGTCCTGTCAACCGATCGCTGTTTAGTCCTCAACATGAATTACATACATCGGATCCACAAGTTAAAGAAGACAGTAGTCAAAATGAAACGAAAGAAAACCTAAATATACCTAACGAATCTCAATCTTCAGTCTCATTTAACGCTGTTCCTTCTTCCGATAGAAGTTTAGTTATAAAAATCTGTACCAACAGGAACTCTCAGTTTTCTGTTACAAGTAATAACGACAATGTAGAAAACCACGATACTAGCAAAGAGTCGGAAGAAAATAATAATGCAGAGAGTCCAGTACCGGAAGACAAAACATCTAACACTCTTGAGACGGAAAGGGACAATAATAACAGTGATCAGGCGAACGATGGTGATAGTGATTCTGATAGCTTCAAATTAGCAGTGGTGGACGGTAATCCTGATGAGATCGAGGAAGCAGAAGAAACTGATGAAGTAAATATGTCAGAAGTTAAAAGTAATTCAAATATGGATGTCGAAGAAAATGGAAAACAAATCAATGAAGTTACCGATGAAACAACAGCTGAACTAGATACAACTGAAAAACAGGAGGTCGACGAAGAAGTTACTAATATAAATCATAACGAGGAGAACGATGTACAAACTCAAGTACAACCAAGCGATGGAATTGTGCTGGCTGGAGAAGACATTACTTTTATCGACCTTAATGTTGACGGGATATTGGACAGTATAGAGATAGAAAATCTATTGAAACAGTGCATAGAAGCAGCTAGTCCCATTTGCGTATATTGCAATCATGCACGCCATATAGCAGTGAACGGTAAACAATTAGGATTACACATGCTCGCAGAACATAAATTTCATCCTCAGCATCCTGCTATAATAATCCAACCAGAACAATTTATTGCTAGAGTGAAAAGGTCCCTCGACGAATTAGACTTTCACTTCTTTAATTTAGATTCTTATAGTAGCACCACTGGTACCTATAATGTTCCAGAAGTACGGACATACGAGTGCTTTCATTGTAGATTTCATTCTGCTGTACACAAGGAACTCTATTTACATAACCGAAAAATGCATCAAAAGACAATCTTAATTTGTATAATGTGTAAATCTACTTTCTACAGTTATAGTGAATTACTTTGTCATTTATGTCCCGGTACGTATTCTCCGAATATCAATGTCAAATATAGGTGTTGTCTCTGTCCTATGGGAAGCCTACCATCTGCATTTAGACTCATGGTGCATCTCAGGAAAAAGCATCATGCATGCGATGTCTGTTTGGAATCTACTGGGAATCAACAACGTCTTTCGAACCATGTTTGGAAGCATAAGCTGCATCATTTATGTTATAGATGCGGCATTGCGTACAGAAACAAACCAGACATTACAAAACATTTATTCTGGAAACATGGAACAGAGAGTGTGTTGTGTAAAAAATGTTTACAGAAGAAATGGCCACATATTTATCACTTCTGCATACCACCTACTGCTTTTGGTTGCGAAGAATGCGGATCCAGTTTTTCCAGAGCCGTTGCTTTAAAAGTACACAAAAGGTTACACTCTGGAGACCAGCCATACGCTTGCAACGAGTGCTCCGAGCGCTTTATTTCTCGAAAATTATTGACCAAGCATGAAGATGCTCATAAAGAACCACCAGTTAACACAAATTTGACAGATTCGCTGAATCAACAATTGGCAACTGACGAAGCAAAATCCGAGAACGAGAAAATTGTTACGGCTGATAATGTTGCGGCTACATCTGACTCTATAAAGGAACCCAAGGAACCCGTGAAGAAGGTCGTCGATGTGTACGATCTACCACCTTTGAATCTTTCCTCTGAAAGTGACACAGATTCTGAGGAAGAGAAGGTTGAAGTAAAAGATTCTAAAGAGACTGAAGCCACTAAACCGATAGAAGAAGTTGCAGTAGCTTCTCCCATAAATCCAAAATCTGCTTCTCCTGTGCCTGCTGCGGACAGTATAGTAGAGGTCGAGCAGAATGAAGAAGAAAAGGAACAAAGTGCACAAATTATGGACGGCATTTGGGATAACTTCAGAACGTACACAGCCAGTTTGCAGATGAAGGAATCGGGTACTGAGCCCCCGGTGAAAGAACAGGAACCAGAGACTGACGTGGAATACTTGAAGAGTATAATATTGGCCGACCACGATTACTGCGTGGTATGGTCGGATAAAGAAAAAGAAAACGAGAAAGAAAAGGAAGGAGAATCAGGGTCTAAAGTAGAGGACAAAGAAGAAATAAACGTGAGCGGGGACCAAGATTGCGCGAGTAAACCACAGAAGAGCCCATCCGGCAGCAATGGTTTGCAGAGCGTCACCGAAAACGATCCGAACCGAAAGAAAGTGAAAAGTCCAAAGAAGAAGAAACAGAGTGGCAGTACATCGTCGAGCGACTCTTCCAGTGACAGCGACTCGAGCAGTTGTTCCTGCGGAACGAATTGCAGCTGTAGCAGCTCCTCGTCCGGCAGTTCTTCTAGTTCCAGCAGTAGTTCCGACTCGGATAGTTCGACCTCGGACGGTTCCCCGAAGAAACAGTCCAGTCGGAAGGAACGGAAAAAGGAGAAAGAAGCTGCACAGGAATCGGAATCCGCGCACGTTGACGTGGAGAACAAACCATCCGCGGAGATGGAGAACGGAGAAGCACCGATCCCGGCCGAACCCGTGTGTCTGCCGCAGTTGGTGTTAAGGGAGTCCGACCTGGAGACCGACGAGACAGAGACGGACGAGGATTTCTACGACGAGCATCCGCAGCAATTGGCGAACAAGCTGCTCGCCGAGAAACGGAATCAATTGCTGCTTCTAGCGGCGGTTGCACCGGCGTCCACGGAGTCCGCGATACCGTTGAATAACGGCTTGACGGACGCGGACACCGCGATACCCTCTCCGGACCCTGCCCCAGGCACCGCGGAGGACCAGCCCCAGCAGAAGAGGAAAGTCAAAACGAAGAAACGAAAAAAAGGGGAGAGAACGAAGCAACGTAACGCAGCGCCAGCTGTGGAGTCTATTAAATTAAACATTCCGAAAGCGTTTTACCAAAAGAACCCGGCGATGATGCAGCAGAATATGGCGGCGTCGTCGCCGAGTATAGTTGTGAACGACATGCACTCTATGAGCACGATCGTGGAGCCTCAGATGATAGGAAGACCCGGTCAGAATATTAGCGGGAGCGGTTCCGAGACGGAGAACAAACGTTCGTCGAAGCGGAAACGGGTACCGAAACGGTTCTACGGTGACTCCAGCGACGAGGAGGCGGAGAAGCAGCCGACGATGAAGTGGAGGAAGGTGGAGACACCCTCGTTCGCAGCGGTACCGAGTCTGAAACCGCTGCCACCGAGATTGTCCTTCGGCGGGAAGACAGTGGCGTACAGGCGTATGGAGAGCCAACAAGAGAGCCTGAGGATCGCCACTGCTTCCGCAACAGAATCGGAGGAACCAGCAGAAAGTAGCAGCGATTCCAGCGACACGGAAATCGAGGCTAGCCAGCAGATACAAACGCATCTGCCCGAGAGCAATCCGCCGATACCGGAACGGCCAGTGAATCTCTACTGCTATTGTCAGTGCCCGTACGACGAAGTCTCGGAGATGATCGCCTGCGATGGCGAAGACTGTCGCATCGAATGGTTTCATTTCGAGTGTGTCGGTATCATGGTACCGCCGAAGGGCAAGTGGTATTGTCCAGACTGTAGAAAAAAACATGATATCGTGCAAAACGAGGACTACTTTGACTGATAGCAGCGGATGGTGTCTGCGTGTTGAAATTGCTTTTTAGGCGTACTCGATGGTGACCACTCGATTCCTCCTCCTCCTCTCTCCCTCTCTCTGTGTCTTGGAAGGTTTTGGCCGATTTAACAACAGACCCCGATTGCTTAGAATGTTCTTCTGATTGGGAAAGGTTTGAAGATCCGTATGATATATATTCTGATCGACTCGAGTCGCTTGGTCATTCGTTGAAGTAGTTGTAGACATTTTTGAGAGCCTCAATTTACTAATCGGATATGTATAATACAGTATTCATACACAGAACGAATAGTATTAACAATTCTGACTGAAAAAAGAATATAAATATCGCGTTAAGTTACGAATAACTTTATAAAATTGCATTGTTAGACTGTAATTTATTTTTAGAGTAGGCTTGCAAATTTCCAGTTGAAAATTCGTTTGAAAATGCTTGCGAGTATTGACGCTACTACTAATATAGTAAATATATATTTTTTTCTAAGAATACTATAAAGTTTAAACATTTTTACGGTCGTTATGTTTTTAATCTTTTTATATTCTTTTTTCGCATCTCTGTAGAAAATCTTGAAAGAAGCGATTTTCAAACTAGCTGTAATTGAATATTCTATTAAACTTAACAAATTTACAGATCTTACAACGAATATATATTTTCAAAATTTCCGAAATTTTCAAACGTTCGAAATATATTTAACAATGTGAACTATGTATTTAATGTTATACGTATAATCGATCGATAAACCTGGCAAAATATCGTAATAACATTTCTTTAGGAACGTAAGAAATTCTTTAATGTTAATGATCATTAGTGACCATTGGAAAACTGGTCGCTTCAATCTGACTTCGCGCGTACGTAATTTAAATAGAAAATTGTTTTGAGGCTCTAAGAAAAACTACCCTCTTGTACCAACATCGAATAACATTCTAATTAATCGCGGTTTCGAGCACAAACTGCCAGGTCGACTGGTCGAATCGAGAGGAGATCGAGTGGCCGCCGTTCACTCTAAACGTTTCCCTTCTTTCTTCTTCGTAAACAAACGAATCGTATACTGTTCCACGTTGATATTTTTCTTAAGCTGATATAACGGTAAACAAAACAACAAAAAAAAAACAAGAAATGTTTGTATATAACTGTACATACGCCTTAGTGTTTAAAATAGCGAGGTAAGGTTTTTTGTGTACATTTGTTTGTACTTCTTTTAAACGACGAAACGAAAAAAATGCGCCGTGTATAAATTGATTAGTCTAGCCAGTCTAGCCGATTAGGCGGTTTAGCGTTCTAGAAGAAAACCTAGGCTATGTCGTAGAGCGAGAAATTTTCGAAAGTTTCTAGTGTGAGAGGGGAGGGCTGTTTTAATCAATTCGAATTTCGCGTTATCGTGGCTGATACGACTGTCGGCGGCACTGCTGGCGGTGTCTGTGCCCCGTTTGATGATCGCATTCCTCCGAGAATCAGTACTTTCAATTGTCTCCCAAAGTACTACACGAACGCGATACACTTGGCGAGCTCTAAACTGTTTCTCCTTCTTCGAATGCCCGCGCGGTCTTTTGTTTCCTCATTGCTTCAGTCGGCAAAATTTGCTACAGTCGCGCACGTTATCGTTATGATTCCTCCCCCCACTCTCCACCCTCCATTCCCCGTTTATTTTCGTTTTTAGTATTACACCGTGAAAAGCGGTCCTCCTTCGCTGCGTATTTCTTAATCGATTTCTCTGCGATTCTCTGCTTTCTTTTTTTTTTTAAATTATTCGACGAACGGATATTTTATCATTTTCTAGTCTAGCTATCACTCGTTCCTGGCAAACAAAGCTCCGAATTCGTTGGTACCAGTTCCCAGGCCTATACCGAGCGTGCCGATTCCCTTGTATCCATATAATTGGCTTAGCGTTGCTCGTTCAAATTCGACGAAACTGTTTAGCATAATGTTCGATAGGAAATGTCGACGTACCGGATTGCGATTTCCGATCAACGATTGTTTGGCGTGGTGGAAACGGCGATGCGAGAATCACGTTCTAACGCACTTTTACTACTTATACATATTTCTTTTTCACCCATTCGAATTTTTCTAATTGTATTCGACCCCTTCGTAATTCGTTCGACTTCTAATTTATTCAACGATTTTCTAGTTCGTAATTGGTCGAAATAGCAATGGAAACATAGGGAGTGTCGGTCAGTACTGAAATAAATGGAAAAAGAATAAAAGTATTTTATGAACACTACATCTTTGCTTCCGGGTCTCGAAGAAAAAAAAGTCATAGTTTCTGATTCGCACAGCCTGGCCGATTTGATTGAATCTGTTCGTCGCTGGAACGTTCCGTTTTCTTTGAACACACGAGGCAGAAAGGATGGCTAAATATGTTAGTGTTCGTACATGTTTAATAGAATTCGCAGTACATGGTAATGATAATAATATTGGTAATAATAGTGGTAATTGTAATTGACGTTAACATGCCAGCAATGCAAATAACGACGCAGGTTAATTATTCATCGTCAGCCCTCGTTTCCTCCGGCAATTCAATACCCACGATGTCCGTGATAAAATCTTTGTAAGATATCCTCTGTATCATAAAAATAATAATACATTACTTTCGGCGAGCCTAAGTGTCTTCCTTTCTTCTTTGTCGCACACACTTGCAAAATCTCTTTACGGTTCCTATAGCTGTGTTTCATCATTAGACCGCGGTGGTTCACGTAAACGTATATAGATTCTCAGAGTAGAAATCAAAACAGAGATATACATATATTTTTTTTATTTACCCTTTCGAGAGAGATCACGAATTAAATAAACACTCGCGCAGCCATTGTTATGATATTAGCGGGTTCTCATTTTGTTATGTATTTCCACGCGCATCAAATTCACAGTTCAACGATCGCCATCTTGAAATTTAACCGAGGCTACTATACTGACACAGTTCCATATATTTTTCTGTATCGATTTGTTTTTAACAATATGTACAATTATTTGTTCGTTGTTGAGAAAATTTTTTATTTAATTGTTACTATAGGAACAAGCGTGACGAATATGGAAAAAAATTGATTGAATAGACATTATTTACTGAATAATTCAAAGCAATATTTTTATCTATTAGTCATTTGTAGAATTCCTTCTTTGAAAGATTAATATGTACAGTGGGTCCAAAGAGTGTTCGAACAACAAATTTTCGATTCTCGGGAAATTGTCAATATTTGAACTATGATTGTCTCTTTTGCCAATTAAAACGTTATTAAAAACATAAACATTTTTTTTTATCTTCCACTTTACAACCACTTAAAATATAATAGATATTAATAAAGAGGAACCAGTCTTTTATTGTAAAGATGCCAGTACTCCTTTCATTCAAAGCTCAATAAGAAAGAGAAAAATTTCTCAATGTTTTTACAGACGTTTCAATTTGTAATATTTTGGACCAGAAAAGTACGACGCAGTTTTCCAATCGCTGTATCATGCAAAAGTATCTTAGATAAAAATGAACGATGAAAGTCCCAAGTATATTGTTGTACTATTTTTTTTAACGAAATTATCATGGTCCTAATATTGACAATTTCTCGAGAATGGAAAATTTATTGTTCAAATACTTTTTGGATCCACTGTATACAGTGGGTGTACAAATTATTAGTGCACCTTTTAAAAACGAATCATTATAAAATTGATTTACAGTCCCATCGACCTGTTTTAAGGAAGCAATATTTATAAATATTGTATAGTATAGTAAATTACTATAGTAACGTTATTATTTTCGCTATTTTATCGCTTTTAAATGAAAGATTGTACGTATATATATGCATCAATGTAAATACTATAACAATTAAATTTCTGAACAACTTTGACTTTTCGAGAATGGAACGCTGTTTTCTTGCCTCATTCAACAAAATTTATTATTAATAACTATTAATCGAGCAAGTTATGCTATTTTTCCTATATTTTTCATTCAGTATGCTAACCTTCTCTATTAACTGAAAACGAATTTACGTAAACTGTCGAATTAATTAAAACAGAATTCATACCTCTGGCAAAAACGTTAGCTTCTCTAGTGCAGACTGTTTCTCTTTCTTTTTATGTGCTTCATCTTCATTATCATCGTCACCGACGAGACGTTTCAGGTACATGTACGCTTCTTGCGGTGCTAACGGTTCTCCTAAAGAATAGTATACAATTCTACTAATTGCGTTGAATTTTATAAAAAATTTAAATCTCTTATAAGCGAAATAAATAGCGGACCAAAATTCTTGCTCCTGTGTGGTGCTGTTTCCACAGGACCTTTTCCAAACAAAACGTTCAGGAATTGACTGCGAGTCAGAACTGGATTTTCTTCATCCAAAAAAGAATCCCTGTCAAGATTTACGAATGCTTGGAATGTTTCTTTCAACTGGTGCAAAGAAATTCCAAAAGCGGGCCGATGGTTTATATAATACTTGACGAAATCTTCAAATGTTATTTCCTCGGTTATTTTACCAGTTTCTGCATAGTTTCTATAGGAGACCTCATTCATAAGAATTTCTATCTGAAATAGTCAAAATCCTCGATATATCTGTGGCGAGCGTGTCGATTAGGGTTCTCCCGTCAGATTTCAACGGCAGTGAAATATGATTTAAAAGCCATCTGTGCTATTTCGAAGTCGATATGATGACATTGACACCATATTTGAAAGTCGTTTAAATCAGAGGGAAGGATCCCAATCGACAAGTTCGCCATATTTGATTTGGTGAAAAATGAAGAGAATAAATTTGAAATTGTTACATCTGCGTTAGTGGGATAAAATCCAATGGCACGCATGAGATTCGGTATTTGTTTGGTGGTCACTTTCTCGGTTACTATTCTGACGGCAGGCGTGTATTCACCTTGATGCAGAATTTGAGCATAATAGAAGAAATCTTTCATTTCATTGATGAGCCAGCCTTTCCTTCCTCCTTCGAGTAGACAATAATATGGGCACAGTCCCTGACCCCCTAACTGTTCCAATACATCGACGGAACTGAGGTCAATTAGAAATCAGGGAAGTTGGTAATAACGTAGCACGGGCGAAAAAGAAAGTATTAATAAACAAGTAATTATTAATAGGTTAATCGTGGGACGATACATATCAGTAATCGTAGCAGCAAAATAAATGCAAGTCAAAATCTAGAAACGTAGAATTTATTATTTATAAAAATATATGGTTGCTTTTTACTTCACCGGACTCCAAATTTGTGCCTTTCTCCTATAAATTATGATGTATTTGGTATCTAATCCAGTAGATTTGTACTCGGGGCGGCTGCAGGTCGAAGTTTCGATCCTGTAGGATCAATAGTTCAGGAGTTATGCTTGCTTAAAGTTGCGCATTTTTCAGTGTTTTTGCCAGGTAAGGGCGCCTCCATATTGGATTGTAGTGTTGCGCGTCGCTAGGTCGTAGTTGGTTGGAGATTAGGTCGAGGTCTCTACAAACCAATATGGTGGCGCCCTTACCTGTCAACAACACTGCAAATTGCTCAACTTTAAGCAAGCATAACTCCTGAACAGGGTTGCCATATGACGCCCCTTACGTTTCCGTCCCTCGCCTAGATGCTGCCTACGCTATCCCCACTCTTACCACTACCGCTGGCGCGACCGAGTGCTAGAATGAGAGCGGTAGCATGCTATCGACTCGGTCGCACCAGCGGTAGTGGTAAGAGTGGGGATAGCGGAGGCACGCATCTAGGCGAGGGACGGAGACGTAAGGGGCCTGGCGAGACTCGCATATGGCATCCCTGCTCCTGAACCATTGATCCTACAGGGTCGAAACTTCGATCTGCAGCCGTCCCGGGTACAAATCTACTGGATTAGATGCCAAATACATCATAATTTATAGGAGAAAGGCACAAATTTGGAGTCCGATAAAGTAAAGTTTACCCAAATATATCTTTGTCATCGGTTTTGTCGTTGTTTTCAACAAGATTTTTCGATTTATCAAAAATCATACTAATAAAAATATATTTCAAGAAGCCTACGTTATTTATCGTAATTAATATCTCCAACGAGTATTTAGTACAACATTATTAGTTACGATTAGATGTTAAAAGCAACAGAGGCAAACAATTAATAAGTTATAGAATATTGTACGAAATTGAAAAAAGTCTTACAATTAGTCATACAAGGCAGAAATTTTAATTAAAATGAAACGTTATTTTAAGAAAAATTGTGAAAATTTGGAAGAAAGTCTCATCGGGTATTAAATTCGCGTACTTACACGCGCATTGTGATCATACAGGGTGTCCCAAAATGTTGTACTTCCTTGAAAGGGATGATTCCTAAGGTGATTTTAAGTAACTTCTTCCATTACCTTTTTTTCTTTAAATCCGTCCGCGGTAGCCGCGCTCTAACTGTTCTGTGGTTTTTGTTAATAATTCCTTAATTTTCGCAAAGGGAAAAGTTATTTAAAATCATCTTAAGAATCATCCCTTCCAGGGAAGTACAACATTTTGGGACACACCGTATATAAGATGTAGTGAGTTCATAGTTTTTGTTTATTACGAAGTAGTTCTAAGCGACAAAACAGAATATTTGATAAGCTCGAGTGTTACCTGCATTTAATTTTCCACATCAAGACACAGGGATCCTTGTAACCGGAAGTGAACAAAATGTTCCCTTCGCTATTAACACTAATATTAGTGATCTGTCGGAATTAAAATTAATGAAATTATAAATGTACGTTTAATACCTATAAATTTTTTTATTACCTTACGTGGATGTCCTATTATTCCTAAAGTCTTGTAGGGATTACCATCGAAAGGAAGTATTTGAAGGCCAACTTCCTTCTCAGTCGCAAATATCACGTATTTATTTCTTTTGTATTCTTTGCTGGATACAACCTGCATACTCGATAACGTTTATTTCTCCTCTATATTTCTTATCAGCTTTATTTATTTAATTTTTTTTCTAATTTATTTTCTTTTAGTTAATTACCTCGCAGCGTTGAACTGGTGCACCGAAAATTGGACCCAAATACGTGCCTCGTACCATTTTCGTTACGTCGTTCAGCAACCGATATTTATACTTGAATTATATAACATAGCAATATTAACGCCATATGGAAATATATATAAAAAATACAAAGTTATACAGAAAGAGCATTTTTTGTTATACGGAAATATTTATGTTTTCGAGAGTACTGCGCTCATAATAATTAAAAGCCAAATAGCAGAGCAAGTTGTTGAGGATTGCAATTAATTAGATTGAAGCGTTTCAACGAAATTAACGCGTTTTAAAAATATATTTTATCTGCGAGCCAACGACCGTTTCGATCCGATCTTGCCACCTCAAATATCTTTGTTATAAGTTTATAAACACAATGAAGTTATTCTCTGGCAAAACAATATAGTAATAAAAATTCGAATAACAAAGGATACCCCATGTTTTTTAACAACAATGTGCAACAATTGAATTCATGATATTGAACATCCATTGAATAAATTATCTGAATATACAATTAGACGTGAATATTTTCTAGTGTTACCGACATATTTTTGAAGTGATTACCTCTGAATTCGAAATAATTAAAAATTGTTCAACACCCACATTAGGGTACCAAGCAAGGCAAAGAGGAACAGCAGAATACTCAATTTGATAGATTTCACTTATCATGAGACCAGGATCGGGGTAGGGACCACTGTGTAATGAAAAATTGTTTAATTGTAATAACAAAATTTTCGCGAAGCTTCGATATGCGGGGTATTTCACCTAACTTGACCACCTTAAATATCTTTGTTGTTTTTAAAGATACGTCAAATGTCTGAAGGACAAAATTGAATGGTAAAATGGGGCTCATACGATACCAAAAAAATTTTTGTTTTTATGTAATTTTTTTTAGAGATATGAAGGTCACCTTCAATTTTCTAAATGGAATGTCCTATTTTTTATACCATAGATCGATAGAGTATCAAATTCAGAGAAAATTGTTGACCTTCATATGTCCTAAATCTAATAGTTAACGAGATATTATCCAAAGAAGAAAGAAAATTGTTTCGATGAAATACCCTGTATTTGAGAGTTATCTTTGTTTCGACAAAAAATAAAAATCACTTTGATTTTCTAGTTGTTCAAATGCATTTCTGATTTCATAATGTTCATGCTGACATTAAGATGAATTCAACAATCTACTATATTATGAGAGACCTTGAGCCCATAAATACCGCTAAAATAGTTTCTCCCGACTTTTTGGGACAAGTACCCCACTGGGGGACGATCAGTAAAGTGTATTCTTTCTGATAGAAACTATCTATTAGAAATGATTAATATCATCAGCAGAATTTCGATTTTAATAGAAGCATGAAGATTTTTCAAACGGACTGTATGTTACCTGTTTTTTAGGTCATATTCAACTAATTTCCTATCTTCACCCAAGGAAAATAATCGAGGTGTAACACTGATCGAGGTGGCTGGTCCAAACAGTATATCCGTTATCATTGCCAAGTGTGTACGATATTTTCCAAGAAAATCCCATGGATGCTTCACGAATCGGTTATGATTTCTTTTAAATACTGCCACTACTAATGTATTATCCTGAAAATATCGGTTACACATTATTTTATAGAAGTGACGATTAATTGACGAAATAAGCAATTGCTTTAAGACTATTTTTATAGTAATGATTGCAATATTTAGAATTTTTAATAAAGAGATAACAAAAAAAAATGGGTCTCCTAAATGGTTTAAAAAATGAGGTATTTTGAAATTTCGATCAGTTCATAATATTGCAATTGCTCTTGCAAGAACGGGAATGATAATGATAATCACATTGCTGTAACTTTTAGAGATCAAAGAAATTGAGGGATTTGATAAAAATTAGATGAAATATTCTTTGTCAAAATAATTGAAACCATATAAAATTAATTGCTGTTATAATTTATGAAATTCCTGGTCATTCCTTCCTAATCAGTGTATTGTGAATCTAGAAAAGCTTTTGAAACAGGTAATCGTTAATTATTTTATTAATATTTACATAATACGCCATATATTCAGCACAGTCTGTGAAAATTAATTTAATTATAGATTCCGAGGAATGCTTATATGGAAATTCGTGAAGCGGCTCCAACATCATGGGATGCAATATCCACAGTATTCCACTATTGAGACCACAGGCAAGCTGATCCCCTATGTACAGTATTTTAAATGAAAGTAATGAGCAATATTGAATTTCATTTTTACAGAATTTCAGTAACTATCGTCGTTCCATATTGTAAAAATTGTACTGTCACACTTGCCAAAGTGGTTAGACTATGATTATAAATATTAGAGTTTATACTGGTAATCTAGATTTATAGGATCACCCAATACATCAAGTAAGATTAAAGTATTTCATTTCATGCCAGATTATTATAATAAAATATTAACATTTTGTGTTTCAGATTGTTAAATGGAAATATTTTATTTTATCTTTAGTTTAGATCGTCAAAATAATAATTATTTACTTTTAACATTATGTATCCTATTTGAAATACTATTTTTTTAAGCGAAACAAAATCTAAAACATTATATAACATTTGAAATATTTACTTCGCCAAATATTGCCCACTTACTACAATTGTAATAGATCATAGTTTCAATGAAAAGGAACAGTTTCGAAAAATTCGGAACAGTTCGCGTTTATTAAGAAGAAGTTGGATCGATGATTATTCTGCGAAGAGCGACAATGGTTACCGAATCGACTTTTGTATCGTAATGGAGAAATTGTTTACCTAATGGCGAATATTTGAGCACGGATATCGCAGATGATTTATCTTTGCTTTGCGGACACGTGACATACGTGATGTTATCAGTTTTGATTTGCCTCTCAAGTAATTGTTGGAAATCTGGAGCAGGCGGAGCATCTCTGCGTATGATAAGTTTGTGTTTCTCATATTCGTATAAAGACAACATGCCCCGGGCGTTTCCCGTGACTACGCAATGGCTTGAAATAAGAAATCGAAATTAATGTGGGCGACACTACAAGTGACGCCACTAGAAATTTCCAAAAAAGTTTCATTTCAATGAAAAGCAAAGGTCACCTTGACTTTTTAAAGTGACACTATGCACATCTCATAGCATATTTACGCGATTTCAAAGACAAATTCAATGATCCACTATACCAGTGGTTCTCAAACTTTTGTAGCCCGGGGCCCCTCTCTTGAACAACATTTTTTTTGCGGACTCCCAACACTTGAAAGACTTTTTTTTTAGCGAAAATATCTGTTTGCGGGTTGTTACTAATTATTGTTATGTTAATATGTGGTTCAGAAACAACAAATACAAAAAGTCTTGACCATGTAGCATTTTTATTAAATGAGTTAAAAGCGAAAAATTTGGGGATGTAAAGTTAATGTCAGAATTGTTTCGCGGACCCCAGTTTACTATAACCACTGTACTATACTATGACCTCGAGTTGACCTTGAACTGTGAAATTGGTATTAAATACCGACTTCTCTAATGTAACAAAGCTTTATTATTTCTCTAATCTCTTCAAAGGGATTTGAAACTTTCTTTAAAAAATCGAAGCTTCTCTCGTGCAATTTTGTTATTTTGTTTTTACCTTCGAGGATGCGCATCTAAACTGGTAATAGACAGGCCCACGTCGTGTGAAAAAAAGCGACACTTTAATGTTGGAATGTCTATTAACGCGAATGCCCCAGTCGGAGAACCTTTATGCAATATTGTAAAGACATTGTTAAACATTTATTACTTTCACAATGTTTGAAAATTAAATTTAAGAAATGATTTTAATGTTCTTACTGATAAAAAAGGAGTCTACAGAAAAAGGTGCGTTTTCAAGGGTAGTATCTAGAGCGTGGTGGCGAAGAAATGGTTCTTCCTTGTTTTCGAAATCTGTGAACATGTATTCTAAGTTTACAGATATCGTGGACGTGATCGATGCATCGTATATCGCATCAGTTTCTGTCATTTTTAATAATTCGACCTTTTCCTTGCAAATTTCACTTTTTATTTGTTCCTCTTCTTCTTCATCTTCCCATTCTCCCTCGAATTCAAAATCATCTGTATCGTGCGAGGCAGCTACTACGGAGAGACAACGCATTTTTCTATTTTACTTCTTGAATCTACAGTGGGTCCAGATAAATAATAAACTCACTATCACGGATTTTGGGAGCCATTAAAGTGGATGGTATTTTAAAACTAATTGATCGTACAGAGCTCACACCAAAGTCGTGAAGAAAATAAATAAGCTTTAATTGGAGGTCGTAAAAGCCAATTCGGCCCTCCGCGGTTCCGACCACTATTAATCTGAAACCATAATAACCATAATTGTTGAGATTATTTTAAATATCAATGAGGTAAAAGGATTTTGTATAAAATAGGCATTTTTAACAAAAATTTAGTTCATCGGGAAGTTAGTTTAAAATCAATTGCAAAATTTGCACCGAACAGACAAGAAAGCAAGCTAAAATAATTAATAAATAAACTATGGAGAACGCGTGTAATATATCTCTTTTTCATTGGATATTTTTCGATTGTTGTAGAAAATCGTGTCATACATCGGACATATACAAAGGGAATAAGATTATTTCAGTGGACATAATATTAAATGTCTAAAATTATAGATTAATAAATAGATTACCCGTGATAATGTAGAATTACATTAATGGAGCATTTCTGCAATCGCAAGGATTTAATGTGTGTCACTTTTTTGCTGCGTTCCTTTTCAAAAATTTCTTGCCAGACTAAAATGTACCCTGTGTAATAAAAACTCAAGAATTATAATCCTGCAACAGAGTGTAGGTACTGTAGGTATATTATATGTATAGTTTGACTGAACTATATTTTTGCAATAAAATAAAATATTATTTCATTAAAATTTGATATTTTACTAAGCTTCTAAACTTCTTAAATTTGTAATCAAGTGTCTGTACAACAGCACAGCGATCTAACATGTATCTTTTCTTTTTTTATAAGAAAAAATTGTTGTGTAGAAATACCGTGTGATGTTGCAGTATAGGCTCGTTGAATATTCGGTACTATGCAAGAGCAATTGAAAATTCCGTATCGTCGTGTTTTGCCAACAACTTGTGTGTAATAGCATTTTAATTCGGGATCTTCCTAATAAATAAATTATATTGGCGACCCAAAGAACGCAACAGGGTTTTAAGATATTTCGGTTTTGTTTTATACAAACCCAAGTAACAAACACAACGTTAGATTCGCCAGTCAAAACAAATTCCTCGGATAAATCTTCGTTGAAACTAATTTCTTTCATTTTGTCTGCAGACGTTTCGGTCAGTTCCACAGATGCTGTAAACGATTTATTCAACTATCCAGTGCCATAACAAAGTAAAACGTCGGTAATAAAAACGTGTTTAGAAGAAATCGACTTATTAATTATTTGCTGTACCAATAAATACACACAATGGATCTAAAAAGTATTTGAACACTAAACTTGCTCTTCTATAATCACGTTCAAAAAAATAGTACAATAATAAATCAATTCTACTTATTTTAAAGCTTGAAGCCTCCTTTTCAAACTATCATTCATATTTTTTTCTAGAATATTTGTGTTTAAAAGCTGATGCTAACAGATGGATCTCGATTTATAAATTGGAGAGGAAATCAAGTAACGACAAGAATATGTAATTCATTTAATAAAATAACCGTGTGGTTCATCATGTCCGAAAGTCCACAACCAAAATTGCACCTTTTGATATCGTTCATTGCCAACAGTCACTATGTACTTCGCATTTGGACTAATTCTTGCAGCAGTAAGGCAATGTTCTGCGTGCGGGTGGAAGAGTGTGGAAACTGGTACACTGGAAAAATTATAATTTTCCTATAGGACCGAGATTAAATAATTGAAAAACAAAAAATCTGGGACCGGTCATTCTGACCGGTTTAGTGTTAAAATAATTAAGTAAATGCTCATAACTATTTACTGCATTGAAAAATATGTTAGACAAAACCTGAAGATCTAGACAGGATGCGTCTTTGATGTTCTATTACTTTGTCTGGTAAAACAAATGGTTTTTGAAGAAATTGAGAAAACAGAGGTTCGATTGTATTGTTACGATAGAATGATGTTCTCATAGTATCTGTATTATTTCTTTACCCAGTTTCGGTGTCCCAAACGACGACCACATGATCATTTTCGAAATCTGCAGACAACAACCATTTTCCGTTTTTCGAAACCGAAAGAGTTTTCACCGTGTGTTCCTACAGACTTGGTAGTTTAATTGGTAGTTTTATACGAAACAGTTACAGCAAGAACGAGGAAGTTACGTACGTGGCCTTGAAGCATAATTGCCTTTTTCGTTTCGTAGTTGTAAATCGTTACAATATGCGAACAAGCGTACGCAATGATCGTTCGATGATTTGTAGTCAAATTTATCAGAGGCACTTCCGCATTCATTCCAAATGACCATAGTAATTTCTAATCGTATTCGAACAAATAGTTAGTTCCAATTTGTAGGAGTATTTTGATAATGGTATATTAAATTTCAGTTAAATTAAATTGTTTATCAACTAGAGATCATTCACATCGATCTTTTCCTATTCTCCCTTTTATTAATTCTACATTGCGTAGTGTGTAATAGAAATCGAAAGAAAATTATGGGAGTAGAAAACGGTATATGTTAAACAATCTAACCCACTGATGAGTATATGAAATATTAATGAACCTCTTACAAAAGGGCACAACTCAAGTTCTTTAACAGTTTCCTTTGCCTCATCCTGTGAATCCGTTGACGTGGACGGACAGCTCGATGATGATTCCATTTTTACGATAAATAATCTTTGGAAACGAAATTTCTATAATCTGAAGACGACGTTTGAAACGTTATTCAACATTTTCTGGCGTATTTTATTGTTACAAAAGAGATCTGCTTTATTTTCACACGGTAAAAGAAGTGACGCGATAAAATGAATGGCGATAAATGAATTCAAGGTTGAATAACTTTTCCAGGACTTTCACCAGGCCCGAAAAATGTCACCATATGACCTGCGAGGATTGTTGTTTTATAATCGGAATGCTGCGCATTGTCACCTGTGACTTGATTGTATTATAGATCTTCTATTTACCGCAGCAGACCTTTCCAAAACTTATTTTTATTACAGCCACGGGCGAGAGAGAGTCTTTTTCCGTCTTTTTCAAAATGAATTGAACACAATACATTGTAGAGATATTTTAATACTAATGTACAAAGCAGTAGTCATGATAATGTTGAAGCCAATAACGGATAACAATTATTACATTTACACAATCTATCATTCGAGACAATTCACATAACGACCAATCACTTAACAGATAATCTATTATGTTTCACAATTTTAACATTTTTTACTTCGATCAGTTCGCACATATTAACAAATATTCACGTTCTCCGAGATTCACATTCGTGTTGCTTCAAAGCCGCGCACAAGTTTTTACAGTCAATCATTTTGTTAAAATATAAAAGAATACGATACTTTCAGATGTACGTCCTAGCGAGAAATAATACTGTAGTTAATAGAATGTAGAAGGGCTCGAAGTGTTTGATATTGTTAGAACTTCCAGCAATTGCGGAACGAGTCTCTCCTCCGGAAGATGGTTCGCGTGGCTTGCTCGTAGCCGGAAGTGGTCTTTCCATTGAGCAGACAGTATTCTTTATAGCTTCTCGACAAGAACCTTTGAGAATTCGGAAATTGTACTCTTCGGGATTTAAGTGGGAGTACATGAAAGTCGGTAGACGGTCCGAGAGCACCCAGATTTGGCCATCCCTATCGATCTGGAATGACATTATGATGAAACTAACTATTCATGACAAGTCAGAGTACCTACGAGTTACAACACGATAGAACAGTTACCTTTAAATCGTTCGGGAAAACCATCGTAACGTTATCCATGTAGATGAAGTCCTGTTGCTGAGTCGTGAACATATTTTGAGGTCTCCAGCAGGCAATTGCGTTCATATTCGTTAAGGCATAGAATAGAACTCCGGTATCTTGATCCAAGAAACTCACGCTACTTTGGCCATTGTTCCCTCGAGACCCAAGAGTGTGGAACTCCTTAAAGCTTTCTGAAATGGAATAAAGAAAGCCGTGGAAAGAAATATATATATTTTTTTTCGTAATTGTGTGCCTTCAATTGTGAGACTGTATAATATTTTTATTGCTCACCGGAAGAACTTGCACGTTGTGGATCTCTTAATAATTTCGTGCTGACTGAGAACTCCATGCTACTCGATAGTGGATGGAAATACATAGTACTGTATCCATCACCTCTGGGTGCTAGGGCCATCCCAAACAGACCGTCACTCCATTGGAACGAGATCCCCGAAACATTAAACTCTTCAGCCTTGTCACAATTGAAATTTCAAAAATTAAATGTAATATATATATATAAATAAATGATAAAAAAAAATATACAGGGTGTTAAGTTACATCACCATTTTTTAAGCATTTCCGTTAGTGCAATTAAAAAATGTTTTAGACAGAAGTTCGTCAGTACTCGGCGAGCTACATGTTCGCATATTCTTAACCCTCATCCGTCCCTCGTGTCAATTTGACACAGTTTTCCCGAAATAAGTTACACTGTTCTGTTATTTGTAGGTAAATTCGTTCCAAACTTGGTGACTTTTATTTTTTTTAATGCGAAACATATAACTGCAAAAACCTAAAATGTAAATGTTAACTCCTCAATTTCAAGGGAAAAAACATCGAAAAGTAACTATTTAACTTGTTATTTTATCAATTTTTTGTATCACTGTGTCAATTTGACACCGAGGGACAGATTCAGTTCGTGAAATGAGGGACGGACGAGGGTTAAATCTGAAAAAATGCTTTTTACCTAAAAAAAGTAAAGGTCACCAACAATCATAGGATTGTTGATCTATGATCTTGAAATGACCTCAAACTCGAAAACTTTGTGCTATATTTTCTTTGAAAATTTTCTTTACATAAACAATTTTGCGGCGAGTATCTTTTACAAATGTCCACCGATCCAGAAGTGCAGATTCAACCCTACGACGGATGACCATTACTTTTTATACATCCTGTACTCTTGTTGAATTAATTACTGTGTAACTATTCGTAACGAATAAATTAGAGAAAGTTTCCTGTTGAAAGTTCGACTAACAAGAACACACACGCACACATAGTGATATTCGGGGACTTTTCAGTTCCACTTAAACTTAAAATGCCTTGCGGTATCATATCAAATACATACTTTTTACAGACACGTTCTTCTGCATTACACCGAACTTTCTAGTCAATCAACTATCTCTTACTCGTTTCCCCCTTTCCCTCTCTTAGTAGTTCCATTCATTTCCCTAGTCGGCCGACTAACAGTCTCGGCCTACCATAAATAATTACTTGACCTCCGCCTTCTCGGGATGATCAACCGCTCCACGGAACCATGAGTATTTTAGTCTGTTCTAAGTAGTTTGAGTCATGTCTACGCATCAAAGCTTTTATTATCTGAACACTTCCTGTCGCAGAAGTTTCTACGTATACTTTGAAAAAATTTGGGGATCAATATATTGTAATCTATTTGTTTGTCACGTGTCTGATATTGTATCGAAGATTTGATTGAAAATTAACTTGAAGGTTTTGAGAATGTATTTAGATTAATTATCTGTATGATTATTTTTATACTCTGGATTCTTACGTATTTTGACGTGCTGATTACGAATATGATAGTGAAAATTCGCGCAAATGTTATTTTCATAGCGGAAACCACGAAAAAACCATAAAAATCATAGTTTTTTCCATTTATTTCCGTAAATAACGGTAATTTTGAAAAATACTTCCAATAAAAGTTGTAGCTCTCATTGAAATACACATTTTACGTCGTATCGATTTTTGTCATAAAGACAATAGTTCTTGAGAAAAAAAGAAAATTAAATGTTCAAAACTCCATATAACTGATCCAACACAAATCAAGCTTTCTTGTTACTTTCTAATATAATAAATAATAAGTCAAAAATTGTTTCTATCTCATGGGTAGACTGCGGATTTTATACATTTACGACAAAAATGGATACATATAATTCCAAGCAGTGGACATGTTAAAAATATTTAAGGACATCAATGTATTAGTTCCAACTTAATAGGATTATTAAAAGAAGAATACAATTTTTATTTGGCTCCTGTGTCCTGCAATCAATGCAAACATTTTTTACTTTGCACAAAGATCCGCAGTCTACTCATGAGATAACCGAGTACTCGGGTACTTTTCGTTTACCCGAGTGTCTCATAAGTCGCAGCTCTAGTTCATAGGGATACCAACCTGAGGATCCGGATTGAAGGAGTGGTGCTTGACGAGCCACGATTTATTCATGTTCCAGGAGTACACCACAAGCCCTGGACCGCCTAAATCAGCCAAGTAAGCGTAACTCTCCTCGCAGTCATAATCTTCAACTGCAATATTAGCGAACAGAGAGTCGGGCGTCCTTTGATCGTCGGGTATGACGTATTTCCGGAGCATCTGATCATTCGTTAGATCGTAGATAATTAATGCTGGCGGGGCTTGCTGCTCCGGACTGTCCAGAATATCGGTGAACCCCGTGTCAAGGACCCACAACCTGTCGCACCTATCCGCACGGATTCGGAACGTGGAAATGATCTCCGGCACATTTCCGTCCTTGTACTGATGCGCCTCCCAAGATGGATATGGAATTAATCCGGGCGATTCACGTGTATCTGAAGCAATACGGTCAGAGATTGTTTAATGAATATTCTCAATGTGAAGAATGAGGAATTAGGAAATGAGTAAATAGGTTCACTGTGATTGTGAGCACAGATTCTAACCCGACTCCTAACACCAACACAAATCCGGTTAACCAAGGAAGGTTACTCTAACCCGCTGTAAACCATGCTAACCTCGAGGGAACGGTTTTTAAATCCTAGAAAGAGCGGGTTACTATTAGATAGAGATTCGAGGAACCTAACTGAACACAATCTGAGCTACTAACGATCTCTTTCATTTCACATTCATGTGGGTGGCCCATAGCAATAGAAAATCAAAAAACAATATTCATCAATCTTTTTTCCTTTTCGCTCTTTGTGTCTCGCGACAGTCGAGGGCATTCTTTGCCCATTATTGCCTTATTATATACAGTAATCGCTCCTCCGTTGTCCTGAATCGTGGGCACGATCGTTGTCCAGTGCCTACCCACTCCACTGCCTGTCAACGAGAGGATTAGGCCTGCGTGGATCTGGTCGCCAGATGTGTCCCAGGACTGTCTAGACCCGCGCAGAACGGAGAACAATAGGAAAGGAATATGGCAAGGAAATAAGGAGTTTTTCAAAGCCAGACAGTTGACTGCTTTTGACTGCGAATGCTTTTCTTTGTCATTTAACTAGTCGTTTCTCTAAAGACGCAGTCATAAATCAAAAATAGTGTCCGGGCACGGTCGTTGTCCGCTCAAACCACCGGCCTTTGGACAACGAAGGAGCTTTTACTGTATATGTATACAGGGTGCGGCACAAATTAGTCCCCACGATTTTTCAGCCCCTTCGGATCGTCGCACAGTGGGTCCAAACGCCAATCTAATTGATAAAAAGTCGTATTTTCAATCACATACTATTACTTACTTTTTTATTTGTTTCCATATCTTAAATCCCTGTAGATCTTTAAATTATATTCTGTTTTGCTCTGAAGGTTTTTTATATAGGGTAATATTTACGCAAAAGTCTATAGTCGCTGCGGCCTTTAGGAGTCCCCCAGAACGGTCAGTGCTTTTGCTACTGGTAAACGTTAATATTAAATGCGAATATTTTGCCTTTCGTGGGTTTTGTAGAAGAAAGTACGTACTTTCATTCTGTAATTACAGAATTTGCAAAAGTTAATGAATTTTCCAAATACCCGTGTTCAAAGGTGGTCAATTTTTTACTCCATCGGGAAAAATAAAAATCCCACCACACGATGTCCCCCTTGGTACTGAACAACTTTCATCTCAAACATTTTTGCGTACGATCAATATTTTTGGAGATATTCGTCTGTAACGCTTTATAATGTTCACCCTGGATAACACAAGAGAAGTTCTAATAAGTTACTTTGAAATGTATTACAAAAGAATATGTGTCTTTTAGCTCTTCTTAAGATACCAACACAAACAGTCTCAATATAATGTTTAATGCATAACATTGGTAAATCGGACACCGGATTCCGCGAAAAATAAGATATTTATTGCCTGGATCAACTAGATCTCAGGCTGTTTCTACTTTCACAGTCTTTCACTTCTCTCATTCTTCTTTTCAGATCTGTTCGAAACGGTTCTCAAGCTGCTTCTTATTGTTACCGTATGCCTGAGCATAGTTATCGCGGCTGAATTGACAATTAGCTGTCGTGAAAAATGCTAACACTTCACCCTAATTGTACGTGTAATTTAACAAGTTATTCTTCTCGTTACTGGGAGATCTTGCAATTATTTTCTAGAACCAGCTCGTTTTCATCTGTCGAACAAGAAGTGGGCGCGGAAATAGGACAGTTCGAGAGGAACTCTGGGTGATGTGACGTACATACATGTTTACTATGCTTACGAATTAAAATTGGGTATATTATTAATAGACTGCGGATCTTTATGCAAAATAAAAATTGCCTGCATCGATCGCAAGAAATAGAAACTAAATTGAACGTTACTTCTCCCCTTAACACTAAACCTACCGGCTCAGGATTTTTTATTTTACGATTATTGATATAAAAAAAATAATTTCATAAGAAATGATTGTGTAGACATCTTTAGTAGAGCACATATTACAATAGGAGCTGCACAAAGTCTAAATAAAATCAATCTTGTTATTTTTATAAGGGAACATGTATCAGTTACTTTTAAGGCTCGGTAGGTTTAGTGTTAAGGGAGTAGACTCGTTTTTCCATGATTGCAAGGGTGCAGGATGCGCGCGTTTTCACTTCTCGATAATACAAAAATGGGGTTGTCATTCTAGCATGTAGAGACCAACTAAACGCATCGATCACTGTTCCTGTTCGAACTTCAAAATCGCTAAGTTCACTGTAGAATTCCGTCAAGTTCACGCGTTATACATATAATAAATCGATAATCGGTTATGGAACAGCGTGAAGGTACTTTCGAAAGTGCCAGAACCAATTGAAAGTGGAAAATCTAGTCGGACACGGAACTGCAAATAGTTCGTGTCACAGTTTCTACCGAACCAGGCTGCTACTAGAACGTCATGTTTCAAATAGTTCGTTTTCCGTGTAATTAGCATAAGTATGTCAATTAAAGCAGAATATCTATCGTAAGATGGTTGATCAAATAAATTAGAATCACAAAAAATACACTTATCGTGTATATAGTAGATAATGTTATTTAAAGCAATGGGTATTGACAATTTGTAAATATCAATACTTAGTAAAATAATTAATAGGAATTCAGTATACATAGATGGGCTGTCAATTAGAAATTGATTGGTACAATTAGAATTTTATGCATTTACCATAAAAATGGATGCGTAAAAAACAAAACTGTGAGCATTTTACAAGAATTTAATAATTTTCGACTTATTAAAATGATTGAAAGAAGAAATATCATAGAACGACTTCATTTAATAATTTGATCGGTGAACTATTAAAGCTGTGGATGTGAGTAACATAATTTTTCGAGTTTTGCCGAATGTATTTTTTGTCTTATCTTAAATCAACAAAATGGTAACAAATAATGTAATAATAACGAAGGAAATCTGTTTGAAAACGAATGAATTATTTATGATGTTTTCGTGTTAATGTAATATGTGGTAGATACAATTAATACATGCAACTATCTACAATCTACAACGTAACTTTCAGATATAATCTAATACCAGAAAATTGTAGAGCACACAAACTATCAATGGTTTAATATAATGTTCGCGTAGTCAAGTACCAACGTTCGATAGTAAATGTTGCCACACTAAGCATTTTGAAGTATTCTGTGCGACGAGAAACTTACAAGCAAGAACGGTATTCCTTACTCGGTATGGCTTTGTTTACTGCTACGCCAATGAAGCACGTATCTTTACAAGTGCACGTGAAAGTTGGCCTAATAACGTCGTGTTTTGTCTTATTTCCGTCAAGAAAATCTCGCTACTTATTTCCCCAAGTTCCCAGAAACTTGGTTCATGTAGTGACATTATAAATCCTTATAAAAATTACAAGATTGATTTTATTTAGACTTTGTGCAGAGCTCCTATTGTAATATGTGCTCCACTAAAGATATCTATGCAATCATTTCTTCTGAAATTATTTTTACTATATCAATAACCGTAAAATAACAAATCTGGAACCGGTCATTTTGACCGGTGATGGTAGGTTTAGTGTTAGAAAAGAGAGAATCTAGTGGACAACTCAATAGGAGATTGTTGCACAAAGCACAGAATAAAAATGTATATTTTTTCATCGAATAAAACCGGCATACTCACCGTTTGTGAAGAAGTAATTTAAACTTGAGGCAACTCCGCGTCTCCATCTCGGTGCCGTAACGAAGATCCTGTCTTTTGTCACCTCGAGACCAAGCGGAAGATTGTCTTCCTGTTTGTACCACGGGAAAAGCTGCCTGGTCTCATTATTCGGCCATTCGTAATCAAGTTGTTTCCACTGGTAAGCCACCCGTAGACCAGCCGTGCTACCAATGCTCCAGAAACAACCTTGGAACAGTACATTCAGCACGAAAACGGCACATGAGCAGTGCATTTTCATGTTTCGTCACGTGCGCGAACCTTCTCTACCACTGATACGATCAATCTATAAATAATTATTTTTCTATCAATTTCGGCTGTGGAATCGAATAGATTGTTAAAATAAATATAATAGAATATAAAAATATCCGATTTTTAAATAAAACCTATTGATCGAGGTAAGCATCACTGTAATCAATACGTTTCAATCAAGATTGAACTTTTTGGTTGTTCATTTATAAGTAGACTGTGGATCTTTATGCAAAATTAAAACTTTTTCTACCAAAATAGTAACAAACTGGGCTGAAATAAAAATGTAATTTCTTTCTTAAAATGTTTAATATTTTATGAGCATTTAACTAATTCGGAGCACGTTTACCTATTATCCGATCGAGCTCAATCTTTGCACAGATTTTTTGTTATTAATTCGAACAATCCTGGGGGTGCCGTCAGAATGAAACTGTATTGATGAATAAGTGAGATCACCCACTGTATACGTATATAATTTAATAATTACGATCATGGATGTGAAAACTTGTTAACTAGCTGTTCGTTAGAAATTCGCTGAAACTCTGCACAGGATTGTTCCAAAAAGGGGTAACCGGAACAAATTAATTTCTAAACATTCGCAGCACGTAAAGCGTTTTGCAATCGTAATGACACGTTGCATTATTAGGATGCACACACACGGAGAATTCTCAACAAGATACTACAATAAGTTATTATACGTACTGAAACTGTTGTAAATCTATGTGTTTATACAAAGCTCAGGTGTTTTCGCAACATAACGTACCAAGCTAATTATGGAGTGTCGTCATTGTAAACTTCGCACAGTGGTTTGCAAATATTCGACATGAAAAATTCCTACTGAGAGTATCCGTTATGAGTGGCGAAGCGAATGATCCATAAAAATTGGTCCACAAAATGTTCAGACACTAAATCAGTTCGATTTTATCACTATGACAACATTGTTAGGTGTTCTTTAGTAAATTTTGTCAGAAATTCCAAAAACCTTCAGCTTTGTTAACAGAGGTGGGCATTAGATTTTATTTTGCTTAAAGAAAATAGTATTTTAAATAGGATATAGAATTTCGAAAATAAAATATTTCTATTTTAACAATCTGAAACACGAAATAAAATATTTTACTTTTTGCATTGTTATAATACTCTGAGAATTACACTCATAAATGTATTGGATTCGAACCATTATCTTCAGCAATAATATTTAAAATTGAAATTGAAAATAAAGACAAAATACAAATACTTTCAATATTCTTCAAATAAAATACTATTTTCAAAAGAATTACTGCCTCAAATAAATTATTTTATTTTCATGGCGAAACACTTTTTGATGGAACCTCCAATAGCAAGAGCAATTTTCATTGTGAACCAACAAGGCACTCTCAATAACAATTTCAATGTAAAATAAAATTTCTATGGTTTCTTTTGGTACAGCACAATTATTGAAAATCCTATTGATAGGCTTCCGGTAGGTAAAGTGACAAAATTTCTGCAGAAACCACAACGGAAACAATAATAATGGTGATCGACGAAGTATTGCGTGGGTCCTTTGACGTAAACACTTTTAACACAACCTCTGATGATTGGAAAACCGACATTTCGTTTAACAAGAGGTAAAACGCCTCCGACAAGATGTAAGGTCAGGATACTTACTCGTTAAATATTACTTCATGTAAATTCACTGGGACGTGGAAACACTTTCCTCACACATTCTCTAAGCGTCTCGTGCGCCGATCCGTGTTGCACCCATCGAACCCGTTCGCTTCGTTGATTTATCGATCACTGGCTCCGGTTCTTTGTTATTTCTCGACGAGATTTTTACGAAAATTCCAATAAGCGAGACAGTGCCGCGGCCGTAACGTGCGACTGACAGAGAATTTGTCAACGAAACGAAGGACGTCCTCCTGCCGTTTGATACCGTTCAAGGCTCAGCGGGCACTGATCCGCTCGACAGACCTGTTAAAACACCGTGATCCGTCGTTCCCCGCTAACCGTGACGTTATTACGTAGTCACTATACCTATAGTAGTGGAATGGCACGACCAAGAAACTGCAGTAAACTCGTCATCGTTCAATTTATTTTACCGTTCGTCATTAACACATTATCTACCAGCGACTATTCCATAATTGAAGACTAGAAATGAAAACAACTGTAAGTGCCATTTTTTTTAAAAATTTGTTTTTCCACAGGAAAGGATGAAAGCTCCAACGCCAATGCAATGAAATAAGGCTGAAAGTTCCCTGACGATTGGTTATATGTATAGGTTTTTGGTTCCTTTTTCGAGTAAATGTCAAGTGGACTTTTTCATTCCTTCCATTTTCCTGATGTTCCAATACTTTTCCCCTCACTTTGCTATTTTCTCTCGTTTTTAAAGTCATACATATATATTGATTTCATAAATTGTATTTACTACAAACTGCGATTTTTTTAAGTGTCTCTAAAATAAATTGCATTCTAATTTTCATTCAGGCACTCACATCCTTTTTTAATTCCAGCCTTCAATCTTTGAAAGTCTGTGGCTCGTGGCTGAAGATTTTTTAATATGTAGATTCTCGAACAGCTATGGAGAAACTTAAATCCACAACTCACCCTCAATAACGTAAGCTAATGATTTGGTTTGGGATTATTGTATACAAGAAGACTTCTTGAGCTTCCATTTAATGTTAACCTCCCATTTGTCAAATGTGAGAATCGTCAGAGTTGCTCGCTCGTTCGAAAAAAACTGACCAGACTGTCCGATTAATTTTTCTGAAGCGAATGAATTGTCGAATGCGAGAAGCGTCAGAGTTAATAATTATTTATGTATAGTTTATAATTATTTATGTTTATTTTCATTAATACCTCGAAAACTATTGAAGACCCGCCATTGAAATTTTATATTCAGGGTTCCCTCCTTCCTCCTTGCCTTGCCTCAAAATTTCAACTGAAAAAGTGTGGTTCATACCGCACTAGAGCCGAAAATAAAATTTGTATAACTTCAACATCTACGCGTACAATAATTAGGTTGCTATTACATTATGTTACAAGACGTCGCTGACAATGAGACGTCATTTTAAGGCAAAGAGGTTAATTAATTGCGATTTACAGAAACTGGAGTCATTTATTTACTCAAAGACACACATTTGGTCGACGGCCATTGCCAGCGTAATGACTAATCTTAGTCATGTAGTCGGATACGTGTGTTAAAAGAGAATAGCTCTTTTCTAAAGTGGGTCAAACGAGATATAATAGTTTTTTTAGTTTTAATTGTGGTTTTTGAGATGATGTGTAAGAAAGAAATTTCTAGAAAGGTTAATCACTACTAGGGGTTTCTTCGTACAACTTTTTAATAACTTTGAGATAAAATCAGATGTATTATAGTATCGTGTGCTCAAATTATTAGAACTGTTATTTCTCTTTTATTATTGCGCTGGGTCAGACTTTAATAAACTCTTTTCATGTACTTTTTCTTCTCGTTTATTGCAGCATTTCCGGAAAAAGATTGCCGCAAATACCGACTGTTCTTGAAGGACAAGAAAACAGGGATGCGATTTCTGGTGGACAGCGGAGCGGATATATCACTAATCCCAGCAGATACCGAGGCAAAAATTCCGTGTGATTATAAATTATACGCAGCAAATGGTACGGAAATTCCAACATATGGGATAAAAATTATAACTGTGGACTTGGGACTAAGACGCACATTTCAGTGGCCGTTTGTGGTAGCAAAAATTAATAAAGGCATATTGGGTGCCGATTTTTTGAACCAATTTCAGCTATTGGTAGACATCCACAAAAGACGGTTAATTGACGATACCACTAAAATGTCAATAAGAAGTGAAATAATGCCAATAGACGTGGACAATAAAATTAGTACAGTGAAACACTCGTCTAAATTTTCAGACCTTCTTTGCTTGTATCCAGGGATTACAAAGCCAGGGATAGTAACGAGGGCAAAAGAGCACGAAGTTAATCATCATATTATCACGTCGGGGTCACCAATGTTATTTCTCTTTTATTATTGCGCTGGGTCAGACTTTAATAAACTCTTTTCATGTACTTTTTCTTCTCGTTTATTGCACAAGATCCTTTTTCATCTGCGGCTAGCTTACAACAACTCTTTTTCTCCCGCGCGCCGCCTAGCGTTCTTCTTTCTTTTTGAGGCATACCACACGTTCTTATTTACATCACCACTTTCAATCCTTGATCATACATTCTATCAGTCGTACCACTCATTCGATATTTACATTTCATTCACACCGTTACAGAACCATTTATATAACTTGAGAGTCTTATGTTAAAACAATCCGAACTGCGATGAATTCTTACGATTTTAGTGTGAAGTATTAATAATGTTTTACAATTACAAATGAGAGAGAGAAGTTCCTGTAAAAACAGAATTGGATTTAAATTCTGTTCATTTTTACTAACAGTCTATAAATTTTATGTATACGTAGTAAATCAGTGAATGTTTTAGTAGAAAGCCTCTCAGTTATCTCAAAATGGAGTTTCGTCGCCGCAAATGGAATAGTATTGACCCATATCCGGTCTTTACTGCAAGATTATTCGTTGCATATATGTACTATGGCATATATATAACCATAAAACGTTATATTTTAGTACTTCATTTCTGACGTGATCTCTCGACATTTTTAACACTTTTTAATTTTCTTTCAATGCATTATGCATTACTTTACATGCAATATAAAGTTTAGAAAACGCACTCTGTCTAAAGAAAAATCAATTGTTAAATAAAAAAAATTAACAATAAATTTTCCATGTATCGAGCAGCACATCTACTTCTTTTCTTAATTAATAACTGTAGCGTGCTTCGAATAATAGAACAGTATTTTCGAATCGTTCAAATAGTTTAGCTGTTTTTCGGTCGCCATGTTATCTGCTCACGATTGTCACAGATACGTATAATCCACAGTCTACTTACAAGTTATAAGGTGAATTCAATTTCAGTAAAGAACGTTGTCACAATTCCGTACGGCAAAAAAGAACTAGAACTTGAATACATTATTTACACGTTCTAATAGCCTTCTTACATTCATTTACATATATTACCTATCACAGTCTTCCTCGTTTACAAATTAAATATACGTATGTACAAACTTTTCAAGGCTTCAACAAGATTTTCCTTTAAAGAATTTTCAACTTGACAAATTCCGAGCCTAATGCGGACACAGATTGCTTACTAGGTTATCGCGAAATTATTTCCCAAAGCAAAAAATTGTCTCACGGTTATAGCTGCAAGTTGCCGCAGCTGAATGTTGATTTAATCTCTATCTCTATCTCGATCAATAAGTATTAGCTTATGGAAAGACCTAATTTTAACCTATTTCATGGCATGATAATTTTGGAATGAATTCCACCGATTTTGTGCGCGTGATTAATAAAAACGAGCGTCTCGTTCGCTCGACAATAAGAAATTGTGCAACAAAGGTAGAGAGCAGAGCAGCGAATGTCCCACGGGAAACTGCGAGAAAAAAAGTAATGCAAAATCTAACGCGAAGTGTGAAGGAAAAGTTAATTGTAAACTGATTTATCAGTATGTTAGTTCACTTCCCTTCAGCGTAAATTTCAGGAGAAAGTTCTGAGAGCCACTGAACCTAAGATTGTATGCAAAATCTAACGGTATAAGCGATTGTTCTCCGTGAGATCCTCCTGTTATTTGCTGTACGATCTAAACCATCGGCTCGTGAATCCCGATTCGCACTCATCAGCCGAAATAATCGTGTGGTTAACCACTAAAAATAAGTTTCTCAGGCATTGGGTCATCTCATAAATAATATATGTGATTTTCCCGACACTACCGGTTTCATTACACGGAAACATATCTCGGGAGATAGATCATTAGAAAACGAATCGAACACGATTTTGAACGTCACTTTTCTAGCTGAACAGTTCTGAAACCAGACGTCTTTAAGACCATAAACAGTGTGGTTTTTATATACCCATAATCTAGCTGTATTAGCATTGGTATTATTTGCTGAATTATAGTGTTTTGCTTCAATTTCAATTGCAGTTTCAATTTCAATTCGAATTTCAATTCCAATTTTTATTGTGATTTTAATCGTAATTGTAATTTTTATTATTCTTATTGTGATTTTAATTGCAATTGTTATTTTTATTACACTTTTTATCGTCGAAATCTATTTTTACTCTTCCCTTCTTTTATTTTAATGAACATTTAAGGTCGTCGCACACTAGAACGCCCCGCCGGCTCTCCGGCACCACCCGCCTCCGCTGTTTTGGGTGGTTTCTTCTATGTATGTAGTTTATAGTTCTATGTTTTACATCACGCATGGGCAAATTTTTGCTCGATCAGAGGCATTTTCAAAGGATATCCCCACTTCTCCCGGCCGCGCGTCTCGCTCCCCGTGGCGGCCGTAGTGCCGTATGTCTTGAAAATGCCTCCGATCGAGCAAATATTTGCCCATGCGCGATGTAAAACATACAACTATAAACTACATAGAAGAAACCCAAAACAGCGGAGGCGGGTGGTGCCGGAGAGCCGGCGGGGCGTTCTAGTGTGCGACGACCCTATGCACCTTCAAGACTTCTTGAAGACGTACCGTTTTCTAACACAAGACATCTAAAACAAAGTATAAGACATCTAAAACAAAATCAATACCTCAACTAATACATCAACCGACACCTCCATAAAACCATTCGATAGACAATTGACCTGAGACCCAATCGATATACCCCCACAATGCGCCGAATAAGACCCAGTATATACTGGGTGGTTCACGACAAACAGGCCACCTAAATAACTCCGTTAGGATTAGAGATAAAAGAAAATGTTAGAGAGAAAAGTTGTACTATTAAAGGTGGCTCATACGATACCAAAACAATTTTTGTTTTTACATAATTTTTTTAGAGATATGGTCACCTTCATTTTTTTAAATGGAATGTCCTATTTTTTATACCATAGATCGATAGAGTATCAAATTCTGAGTATAATAGTGTTGACCTTCATATGTCCTAAACCTAATAGTTAACGAGATATTATCCAAAGAAGAAAGACATTTGTTTCGATAATATCTCGTAAACTATTAGATTTAAGACATCTGGAGATCAATACATTTTCACATGTACATTTATAAAATACCATACATTTTATCATGCCTGCATATAAGAAAATGTTTGTGTCTATATTTTTATGTTTATTATCTATACTCTATGCAGATATACGCATGCAAGTTGCACGAGAATTCTCGGATAGCTCACGTCATATTGAAAGACGATATGTGTACGAGTATTGACACAGATAATGGTATAATAAATTCCAATCGTTCATGGAGTAGTTCAAGGTCAATTCTGTGAGTCATTTCCTGGTAGACCGTGATCGGTAGAACCTGAAAAGTTAGTTACAATTAGACTGCAGATGTGTATGCAACTTTACATATTATACACTGCTTTATACCATCTGGAATCGAATAGAAACTTGTTTACTTCATTAACGTACTTGAATCTTTTGCTAAGCTGACTTGAAACGTTAGATTAGAAACTGTGGGTGTTGATAGAAAATCAAAATTGTCTGCATCAATTATAAGAAACAAGAGGAAAGCATTTTTATATAATTCGTACATTTTTATTTTTTACGAACAAACTAACTTTCTCGTCTAGTTCGATGTAAAATTAAAAAGATATGTATTGGATAAAACCCCACGGAGGGATTCTGGTACCGCAAACCCGTGTTTTCCAAAAATGGTTGCCATGTACTTCTAATTTCAGACACATATTTAAATAAATTGTTCAGCAACTACTACGTAAATACAATAAGATGTGCGTATTAATTTTTTAAATAAATACAGTTTTATTTCTCAACTGTTCAGAGGTATGCAACACCCTTAAAATTTAGCCACTGAACCGTAACAACGAAAATAATATAATACCTGATATTACCTGACCATAATAGCAACCTGCATTTTTCTAGACTTTTATGTCACGCAATCTGTTTTTCACGTTTGCCTGTACAGGGCGATTCAGCTGAGCGTGCCACCAAAATTACAAGTGAACTGTTTGGTACATGAAGAAATGGTTGGAACGAAAGTTGTATGGCTTTCAGAGTAGCATACAATAATTAGTTGTTTCTATTTTGCCTTTTTATCGAAATATAAAAGCCACCTCGAGTTCGTTTATTGTAGAGGGTAAATTTTAATCTTGCGGGTGAAGAGACAATTGGAATCTGAACAGAAAACTATTAGGATATATGGGATGAAAAAGTAGTACATAGCTACTACCGTTGAGTGCTGACAAGAAGCTCCCCGAGGAGGGCACAGAGGCAAGGGGGGTCTATCGTTCTGCATAGCAGTAGTAGTGTGTGCGTGACCGCTTCGGCCAATAGAAGGCGCGCCCCTTCCAAGCCAACCAATGGGGCGCGCATTCTTGCCTACGTCACCGCATTCCTGCTAGGGAGCTTCTTGTCAGCACTCAACAGTACCTACAAAGATGAAATTATGATATTTATTCATAGGTTTATTGAAAAACATGATAAGTCGCCTAAAAAATTGCGAAACGTAATAGAAGAGAATGGAAAATATGTTATTGAGCAAATCTACGTATAAATATCCTAATTTTATCTTTGTGAGTTTTAATTTAAAAATGCTACGAACTTTCGTTCGAACCAAATAGTTTCGAAGTAATTTAGGTGGCACACTTACAGCTGAACCACCCTGTATTTCTACGAGCAGGTTCGACTTTAGACATCGTAGCGACGAGAAGTATAGTTGCGCGATTTCGAGGTCGATTGGACAGACCATATTATGAGACTTGCTTTCACTTTCGTGATCGCTCCTATCCTAGTCCTAGACGGTTTTGCGTTCAAACACGGAATGCATTATTGTACCGTTCCCTGGTACTAGTAGAAGGATATCTCGATGGCATTATTACGATCCGAGACGTTATGCCATCAGATTCATTAAATCTTAATGAGTCACAACACCATCTGTTTATGCATGATCAGAATCATTCGTTTCCGCGTTAAGAAGACGGATCGGTTTCGAGATTCTCTGATAAAAAGTTAGCTTGTCTCGCTTTGTAAATTAACAATCATCGACTACTGGCTACCAAATATTCTTCCATTTTCCAAGTGGTTTTAGATCATATATTTTCTAGTGTTTTTCTCAATTGCAACATCATGTAAGATAAAGTACAAAAATAAATTGGTCCAATTCGCGTAACTGTAAAGACAGAATAATTGAACGATGTTATTTTATTTTCAACTGATTAAAATTATTAACAGGGGGAATGCATTTTCATTTGTTTCTTGCTATTGGCCTGAAAAATTTTTATTCTTTATAAAAATTCGCAGTCTAGCTGATTATTAGACTTATTGCGTTACTATACTATAATGTATACCTATCTTGACAGTAGAACTAGCGCAAACAGAAACCTAAAAATCGTTTATTAAATAATAGGAGAAATGATTAGAATTGCAGTAGTCGAAATGAGAGATCCACCACCGCTGAACCATTCAACTTTGTCCTTCAGACATTTGACGTATCTTTAAAAACAACGAAGATATTTGAGGTGGCAACGTTAGGTGACTCACCCTGTATAGTTAATTTATGAAGGTAAAGTTTAATAGACTTCTTATCATATAGACTCTAAATACCATAACATTAATAAATCATATTTATTTGTATACATACCTTATTTTCGGTACTTCCTAGCATCTTATTTCTAATCAAACCCAATTGGGATTCAGAAATTTCAGTTGGGAGATTTTTATTTTGCGTATGGATTTATTTATTTTATGTTAGAGGCGAGTAATGGCAATGTGGAGTAGAAGACTTAAACAAGTGTTTACAGATCGTGACTATAACAATGACAATCTAAAATAACGAATTCTATCTCATAAACAACTCGAATTGTTAAGCACATTTCACCAAGTTTTAGCTACCAGCACTCCGTTCACCTAATAACCTTTGCGGCATTCACGATCTGCATGATCTTTTCACTGAAATATTTCGTCTCTTCTCTTGCACAAACGAAGAATATCGGGAGACGTGGTGCTCAACTCGGTTCTATACAATTAAACTCCGCATTTTCGAGAACAAATATAAATATTTTAAAAAATGTATGAAGAAAAACGGTTATGAAAGTCTTAAATTGATTGATTTTGGGGACGACACTGCTTCATAAATACGAGTACAAAGTACCACTAGTACAATCGTTTACAAAATACAATATCGATATTATTGGTGTGACTTATAATTATATTGGCAAACAGATCAAGGGTAATTGTTTAAGAATAATAAAAAAAATAAGCTTTATCGCGCTTAACATCATCATTTCGAGTTCAATATGCATGTGATAAATAATTTGAAAATCACTATAATGCAGGATTGAAAAGTTCATTGTGAGACAACTGAACTGAGAATCATCTTAACCGCGATTTAGCTTGACCAAACCAATGTTACTAAACAATTTTTATTTATTGATCGTGTTTCAACAAAGTACAGGTGTAATTATCACCCTTTCTCATTTTTCTAGGACATTATTGTCCCTTCTGCTCAAGAGCAGTCGGCTGAAAACAACAATGTTGTTGAAGAGTAGAGACTACTGCTAATTTCCTTAAGCGGTCCGCGCAAGAATAAAGTGCGACCTAAAATTAGGTTTCCAATACTTGCATCATAAAATATCTATTTTCAAATATTACACGTGAAAACTAAAATAGTAAAACACAATTTCACTATCATTATAATTTATCGCGAACATGATGTCTACTACACGTAAAAAAGATTATAAAACCCCCCGAAAAAAGAACAACACATTATCACGACAACTAGCTGCACCAAAAATTATATAAATCTTCGATTGATTTATCATTTTAAAAATAGTATTTACCATTTCTTCGTTTAACCCTAGAACGACACGAGATTTAAATAACTGTTTTCCAGCATAGATTCTGTGATACAGGGTGTCTTAAAAATGTCGGAGAACCTTGAAGGTTCCTTAGGTAATTTGAAGTAACTTTTTCCTTTGCGAAAATATTCTCCGAGTCTTTGTTAAGGAGCTATTAACGGAAAACACAGACGCCACTCTCGACTGCAGCCGCGCTGGGATTGGTCCGTGTTTTTCGTTAATAACTCTTTAACAAAGCCAGGGAGAACATCTTTGCAAAGGAAAAAGTGTGATGAAACTCCTCATTTTTGGGACACCTCATTTTAATTACAGAGAAAGTTACTAAAATATATAGACTTATTAAAATGATTGAGCGAATACGATTTCTATTTTCGAAAGATTTTCCAAGTAAAAGCTGTAATGTGTAAAATGACCATAATTTCATATTTTTTGCAAAGAAACCAAATTAGATTCATGCAATGAGACTTTCTCGTCAGAATTTCGAAATATTTCATTACAGTTGATGAAACAGAAGACTGTTACTGAATTTTCAATGTTGCGAACCTGCTAAAAACTGTTCACATTAGTTTCAGCTTGTTTTCACCGGAAGAACCTCGGAAAGTGACTGGTAAAATTTCTACGAATAAATAAAAAGAAGGCAATTTCTTTTATCGCTGGTGCATAAATCGTCTTTTTTTGTATTCGCTGGTGCTCCACTTTTCTGTCCACGCTCACCTAAGCTCTCAGCTTTGGCGAAAAAGCAAACAAGATGACGACATCGTCGACGGAACAAACGCAATTACTTCGTAACACTGGGGTCAGTGCGAAATAGAAGTGATTCCGAGTAATACAGCAATGTTTCAATATACACGAAAGGGATATGTAAGTAACATCGGCGCGACAATACTAATCCAATAACAGAAAGAAATAATTCAAATTTAGATTATAATAACCGAGATTTACGATAGGTTCGAACTTTGATTGATTGAATGCCAACTCTCTATAAGTAGTTCGAAAACAGAAATAGTACTCCTAAGTATACTCGAACCTATGCCAGACAAGTTGTACTTTGGTAAACGGAAATAGTACTTGCAAGTATATTCGAATCATGGTCGAACAGATTCGAAACTGTTATGAATATCGTACCGGAAATTTCTCTGATTTTTCAAATGTTGTTTCTTTGATGTTTCAACCATTTTTTCAAATTCCATCGAATAGTTTACGCGTAATTTAGGTGGCGCACTCAACTGTATCGCCACGTATATGTATGTATAAGAAATGATTGTGCCGTTCTAAGGGTAAGACGAACGTATGTACAAACGATTCACCAGAGAAAAAGTTGTACCGTCAATGGCTTTGCATACAATCGTCTAAAATAAATATACAAAGACTAGAGACAATTACAGAGAGAATTGCGCGTACAAAATCCTGAAACGATCACCGCGAAATAAATAAAACGATCCGTTGACTGATTGACAGGTAGCACTTAATTCCCGATAGTTCGAGCCGCCGAATAAAGATATTAGAATGATAAAAGAGCCACCGCGTTACCGGTTCCTCGAGCAAAGCGACCCCCACGAGCGAATCGTGCATCCGCTGTCACCAAGTGGAAAGACATTATTAGCGTAAGAAGGAACAGGATAATGAAGGGTCCTTGCGCAACGTAAGATACAGATGTATCGATATACACACAGAGCCAGCTAAGCATTCTACGAACGATCGAACTGCCGAACGAGAGCGCCGATTCGACTGATATTCCCCTCGATGCATCTCGAGGAACTTGAAAGCCGAACATAATCTCGGAAACGATCGAACAACAAGTAACCATTACATATATAATACATATACATTCTGTCAAGTAAGTACCGGGAATCGATCATTTAAAAAACCCGCTTAAAGGGATTGTTGAAATTCTTTTTGTCGCTAAGTTGGCACAACTGTCCTCTATGCTCACGCGGAGTTTCAGCGTCACTTGTCATTTAGTTTGTTTACAGTGCGCCATTTTCTCAGTTCATCTCAAGTGTGTTTTGCGATTTTTACAATGGATAAAAATATCGAACAAAGAATCTGTCTTTAAATTTTGCATTGCAAATGGAATTTCGTGTGCCGAAGCGCTGGAAATGCAAGGCACATCTCGAGCCCAGCGTGGGAAGAAAATGATTTGGTGGATTCGATTTGTGGAAAGAAAACTCGTGGACTTTGCACCACGATAACGCACCATCTCACAAGGCTATCATTGCGAACGAATTTCTGGGCAAAAACTCAACAAATCTTATCGAGCAGCCACCATATTCCCCTGATACGGCTCCGGCCGACTTTTTTCTTTCTCCAAAACTCAAATTACCACTTCGAGGCACCTGTTTTCAGTCGATAGACGACATAAAGGAGAATTCGCGGCAGGTACTGAAGTTGATTCCAAGAAATGTTTTGATGATTGGGTTATTCGTTGGCATAAGGGTTATTACAGTAATCGCTCCTTCGTTGTCCTGAATCGTGGGCACGATCGTTGTCCAGCGCCTACCCACTCCACTGCCTGTCAACGAGAGGATTAGGCCTGCGTGGATCTGGTCGCCAGGTGTGTCCCAGGACTGTCTAGACCGCGCAGAACGGAGAACAATAGAAAAGGAATATGGCAAGGAAATAAGGAGTTTTTTAAAGCCAGACAGTTGACTGCTTTTTTTTGTCATTTAACTAGCCGTTTCACTAAAGACGCAGTCATAAATCAAAAATAGTGTCCGGGCACGGTCGTTGTCCGCTCAAACCCCCGGCCTTTGGACAACGAAGGAGCTTTTACTGTATTTCGAAAGGGGCCTACTTCGAAGGCGATACAATAAATTTGGACGAATAATATTTAGTGTTTCATTGACCAATTCCCGGTACTTTTTTTACAGAATGTGTATATATGTATAATATATATATATACATAATCAACAGTCCGCGAAACAGTGGGAGAAATTGAAACGTCGCCCGAAACCGTGAAAGAGATCGAGAATTTTGCGACGCGGTGATTTCGTTGAAAAGACAATGAATCCTCTCGTTCCAACGTTTCGAACGATCGAGTCGGTTAATACAATTTACCCGCGACTCATTACTCATTACGATTAATATTGTTTCTCGGTCCAGCCACGCGTCCCTGCAGTCAAGGAGTATTAAACTTCCCGATTTTCTCACATTTTGCTCGCGGAGAGTTTGATCAACGTACTTCCTATCAACAGCCACGCGACTACAGCTTGAGAAGGAACGCGAGTTCCGTGTGCGCATCGAACCTTTCGTTCGAAGGTGTGGAAACATTTGATTCGGTTGGATCACAGTGGCCGGATATATTCGGGCATCGACAGTCGAGAAACGTATTGTCACAGAACCTGAAAAATCGGGAAGCTACCATATACCTCGACCATAGGACGGTAGGTCCAAACAATCGCCTGCCTTCAGGCAAGGGACCGAAAAGGTCCAACAGCGGTCAGAGCTGTGATTGGTTGAAACAATATGTGGCTATCGCCCGTCATTCTGGGAGAACGTACAGTTAACATGCAGCCTTGCGCTATAAAATATTGTATACGTATATCAAACAAAGAGAAACGAAAATGTAGGAAAAGAATGAAAGTGTTCACCAACGAACTCCCGTTACGTTCTGACGACTGGCTAACAGTCTACACACACACGACACACGGTGCTCATATAACAGTGTACAATTGTTCCTTTGGTATATTATTATAGAGAAGTATGTACCGACGAACCTTTTCTTCTCGAGCGAGATTTTTCCCAGAACGACAGGCTACGCCCAATCTTTCGAGCTTTCCACAGAACGTCTTTATTCGAAACAAGTTGATAATGTGACACTCAATAAATAACAGAATTTCTACATGTCCAATTCTGCCATCGGATTGTCTTGCCGAATCTCGAAGAACGAACGGAAAGCTTCGGCGAAGAAATGTCTGGGCCATCTCCGACAATCTCGATGGGGTCGAGAAAAGTGGCGGATCATTTTCTCACATAAATTCTTTTCTCTTCTCTTGCTCGGATCATTTGGAAAAAAAGAAAAACGGATCGCCGTCGATCGTCGTGAATCAATTCGGCCGGAGAGCGATCTCGCGGGCGCGCGAAACGAACGACACGATTCGGAAAGACAACCTCTGAAAATGAAGTATACTCATAACGATGTGTAGTTTTTTTTAGGTACGTACACGTGTTGTACGGCACGGTATGCTGTTTCATAATTTTTCTCGAAGTACTGGTAGAAGTCGAGTGAAAGAATAGACAAACAGGGTGCCTACTGAGGTAAACCTTCACGGAGAGAAAGAAGATTCGCACACGTACTCGTGTGTGCTCTCACGATCGAACGGCTGATTTAGAATCATTTTTTGTCTTTGTTTTCTTTTTGGTATTTTTGGTTTTTTTGTTTTTGTTTTTTCATCGAACGAGCACAGAAGGTCTCTCATGATTTTAGTCTCGCAGCCTCCTCTTGCACCGTCTTCGCCACACTTTCGCAATACGGTAACACGTGCCGACTTCCATTCGTCTGAAAGCATGAAACGTATGAAAAGTTCGAGCTTCGGCGATTGAAATTCCCGGGAGCAAAATTTCGATCACCGTCCACCTAGGAGATAGTGATTGTACAAATGTCTTTGCTCTTTTCTTTCCTTTTTTTTCTCTCTCTCTCTCTCTCGTCGCGTAATTCCTCGCAGACTATATACTTAGGATCGCAATACATCAACATGGACAATTACTACGGTCAACGTTAGCGTCATTTTGCTCTATCAATAGACACCCTGAGAAAGAAACAGAACGATAGAAAAAGAAAACGATTGAGAACGACAGTGGAGAAGACGAGAAAGGAGGGGAAGAGAAGTTGTTCTTTCCAAGGGATGCTGTAGAGTCTCTCTTTCTTTCTTTCTTTCTTTGTGTATGCCCGATCGTAGAATCCGATTTTGTTTGAAACTTCAAAACGGAGACAAACCGGACGAGCTCGCAAGTGTCTCGCCACGCGACAGAGTTAGTCTCGAGTGAAGTCAACGAAACGACGAACTCCTCGAACGGCAATCGTACTCCAGAATCGGATTAGAAGAGAAAAAAAGTCGGTAATCGGGTACAGGATAAAGTAAAGAAAATGGCGTGAGTCGAGTGTAGAGAGAGCTGGTGTCAGATTTTGTAAGCACCCTCTGTACTTACCACTCACTCATGCGTCGCCAACATGTTCCTTGCAAAGGAAGAAGGCTTTCTCGGATCGAATCGATTACTTCTGCTTAGCGGCCGACAAACCATAGTCGTTGGAACTGCTCGTTACAATTCAGATCACAAGAGATTAAGAGAACTACGTCTCGTCTCGTCGAAAAGAAAATGATAGAGGTGGACATTGCTGAATCGTTCGCGGCGCAATTGTCATTCAATTTCATAGTACAATAGTTGTCCTTACAAGAAATATCGTTATAATATCAGTAGATAACCGAACACACACGGCGAAGTCACGTACACGTGACAGCGGCCGTTCCACTGAGAAAGTCAAATATATTAAATGAGAAATCATTCTTTCACGATACGGATGAAAAATGTGTGTTTGTTATTTCTGTATGACGCGTTACACCTTCCGTCGAAATTCGTTGTCAAGAAAGATTGGTCAAATTTAACTTCCTGCGTTCTTATTGCTTTTCATATAAATGCAACGGCGGCACGCTGTTGAAACGTAATCACACCTTCGTTTCGTCGAATAATCCTTGCGTTTTAGACTATTATGCGCTATAAACGTTTATTATTGGTACTTTATTACTTATTTTGCATTTCATCTACTATGCTATGCTCGCTACGCTAACCTTTCGATCGTAAAAAATCTAACATTATAGAAGATCCTTATCACGTTATAGATAACTTTACGTCGTTATATGGATAAATGAAAGATCCTTTCTACAACAGAGAAGCACTACGTTCCTCCTCGATATAGTTCAATAGGTATAATGTAAGACTTACGTTCGGAATTGGTAAATTTATATAAAAATGCTAAAAAGTAATAAATTTTTAGCCAATATAGGTATTCGATATGCTTCTTAAGTTATTCAATACAAACGTTTCAATGAGGAAAGACTGACTGATCGCGACAATAAAAGTACATACGTTATTCTGTAGACAGAAACATGACTGATGATTAGTGTGTGTGTGTATACGTTATACGTTAATATTAAAGTGGTTAATTGATTTCCGTGGTAAGTGTACGTGTTGGGGTAGCATATGTCCAAGTAGCAAAATATTTGGAGCGCGAGAACCTTACACGTCCTCTTAATTGCGATCTAGGGCGGAAAGGTTCGAATTTGCAAGGCCTGAAAGATGTTGAAAGAGTAGCTTTCGCTTTAGGCAATGGCAAAACGCTAAACGCAGCTATCTGTAACGAAGACGTGGCGGTACAGAAATGTTTAGCTTCGGGATAGGTGCTAGATATTCGAAGAAATGAGATTCAGGAGTGCGAAGGACCTTCGTGTATATAGTTCGTGACTCAAATGTATGACAGACTTGGAAGAATTAGACTCTGTGATTCGTGGATCCAGACTTCCGTATTCGTGGGCCAGAACTTGAAGCATCGATGGCGAATAGATTTGTAAATGAAACTCCCGAATGAGTTGGCCTTTATCCAGAGAAAGCGTGCCATGAAGATGGTCAGACGTAAAAGTTATATGTACCAGTTGTTTAAAACATTTGTTACGCATAGAGATATGGTAGACACAAGATCAACCCCCGGAACCTAACCTAACACTATGTCGCTACTCTTATCTTACGAGGTTAGACCATAACAATTATATGGGCACGTCTTGAAACGTTCAATGAAACCGCGTTTGATGTTAACCTGAACAGCAGCAAAGCCATCGCCAAGTGTATGGACGAGAAATTCCCAAAGCGCGTGTAAGGTAGTTTACCCCGGTAATACGCCGCCTCTTTACGAGGCAGTAAAGGGACATAACAGGTGCTCTATTGTCGTCTTGCAACTCGGAACCCTCCGGCTGTCCGGGGATTTTAGGAAAACTAAAAAATAGATAAGGTCTGGGACTTCTCGTGTAAACATGTTGCAGCATTTTATAATCGCGAGGATTCGGAGCGCCTGTTTTCTTAACAACGGGCCATCTGTAGTGAAATGTCCTAGCGACCAGGGCCGAATTAAGCCCCGTAGCAGAAGTAGCAAGTGCTACGGGCCCCGCGCTTTGGGGGGCCCCGCTCCATACAAAAAGGGACCCCGCACACGGGCGCTTCATCGAAGGGGCGACGAAACATTAACAATATTTCTGCTAAAAAAAGGAAAGGTCTTTCATACAAGCGGCCCTGGTACAAAGCCTAGGGCCTCGTGATAACATTTGCTACGAACCCGCGCTGGCTTAATCCGGCACTGGTAGTGACAGTGACATTCTGATTTTAACTCTTATCAAAAGCATACCGATAAATATAGAAAATGTATGCCGTGTTGAAGCGCGCGCTAGCCTGCTCTCCAAGAGAAAATACAACTCCGAGTTTGAAGAAAAGATGCGTTCGAAGACCTCGATGGCGGTTCTACTAATTGAAGAGCTTACCGAAGGACAAGCGAGAAGTGACAGAATCATATCTTATTGATATTAACGATATCGATAACCATAAAATTACTAGAAGTTAAATTTCAGTGAATTCGAATTATATCGTTCCTCTATCATTTTCTTTACACCCCCGTCAGCAAAGCTTCTGGGTTTAGAATCGTTCTGTGTGCGAAGTCTAAAATGATATTTTAGTTAGACCTACTGCAAAGCTGAATGCAGCATTCAAAATTTAAATAAACACTTAAAACTATATTTCAGAGGTGCGCCCTGTTTTTCAATTGTAATCGTGTTTCTGTTTTCATCTAAAAGCTCTTAATTAATGATGTGGCAACATTTCAGTTGGTGCAACAAAATGTTCCTGAACGAAATTCAATTGAAGACGAACTGTACGATTATTTATGTACCCTATTTTAGCAATTCGAAACTGGTCAATCGAATTCTGGTACACGAATTCTTATACGGCTGGCGGTGGATCTTTTGAGGCCCAAAAATTGAAATTTTGATAATCTCTTTTCTGGCCATTACGAGCAACATGGAAATTTATTGTATGTACCATGTTAACATGGTATTTTAACGAAAATTAACTATTCCTAATGTGAAATTAAGAAATAATATAAAAGACTGTAGTTCACAAAGTACATCTCAGTGAATGTCTGGATCTAGAAAAATCCACCGATGTACCATTTAACTATTGATGCGAACTTACATTTTTATAGTTAACGACACCTCATAATTGTGAACTTAAAACTTTTTCAGATCCAAATTTTTTCGATATTTTTATACAAAAGCGTAATTTATGCATATAACAAACGCATGTTTTTTTATATGTTACACATTTCATAGTTTGAATTAAATATCAATGATCAATATACATTTAATAAATATTTTGATTTAAAATCATTAGAAAAAATTGCAGAATTGTAATGCCTTTATAAAGGCTGATTATAATTGTTCAATGCATTATCTGTTTTGAACAGGCTCTGCATTAAAGACATGATAGACAATAAAATAGAAAGATAGATTTGTAAAACAGAATATTGTTTTCTTCACCTAGAATGATTAAAGATATGATATCTTAAAATCAACGTTCAGTATCCATTCAATATACAAATTGTTAAAATGTACAATAATTTAGAAGAGTCGTCATTTCTCAGTTATTCCAAAATTATTTATCTACATATATTAGGATAACATTGATTCTTGCCACATAGATATAAATTTCGAAAATACATAAACAATTTGAAAAAAATTGTACACGTGTTACACGGTCGAACACGTAACTATTACACAATAATTACGCTGCTGTGATTATGGAAAATAATTATACTGTTTTGTTGAATTTAGAAATATTTAAAGTCATATAAATATATGCATCCAATAAGATAAATATAAAGATACACTTTGAAGTTCTTCGTAAAAATACAAATCGATATCTTTGCAGCATTTTCCTCGTATTTAATTTTTGACAACTACAACTTTCAACTAAAAACAAGAGTAAGTCATGGTTGATTCATACTCCTTAAATTTTTTATTTGTACCACTTAAGGAACTGTTCCTTGATGTCTGGATTAGGACTTGAAACAGTGAAGAGACCATTCACAACACAACTTGTTGAATATTGCACAAGAATTCACAAACGATGTAGTAGGCTTGATTAAAATGATTGACGTAGTGAGACTCCAACTAGAGGGGCGGTCTCTTAAAGATCTCGGAAATACCTACACTTCAATGGCTTGTCTGCGTCACAAAGACCTTAAAATTCTATTCTGGAATCCAAGAAGTAACTCGACAAAAAAGGAAGATCTACCTAAACTCCTCATAGGCACGGACGAAATTTCTTCGAAACGATTATTTTATCTTACTATACGTTGCTAATGCTTGTCCTGGTCTCAGACTGTTTCTTAGTCTCAATTTCATTGCACCAACATAATTAATATGACATTCTTAAATAACAAAGTTAGTTGCAATTGATAAACAAGGCAAAACGAAACATACGTTTTCATAGGTTTATTTAGTTGTTTGTATGTGCTGAATTAAGCTTTGACACGACTGCAATTTATTATGTTATATCCTGTACACTTGCTAGAAGAGATATAGTCAAATTTCGCTTACACTCGTTAGCTTCCAAATAGGCTATGTATCGACTTATACGATTTCATGTATAATGAGCACAGGCAACCTCCGTGTAACAGATTTTCATTGACAGAAACACAAGATTCAATTGAGTATTTTAGAATCATTCTTCGGTCCACATGACAGAATTATTAAAGATTTCTCAAAGAAAAGTGAATGACCATAAATAGTAAAGATACTACAGAAAGAGAATGAAAATAGATATTTCTAATTATCTACTGTAAAAAAGAAAACGCGTGTACAGTATCCAGTAGCATCAAAGAGAAAGAATTACTATGCGTCTTACGTTTCAGCAATTACTGATAGTTTTACACTTTTTTACAATTTTATTATCACTAGACTGAGAATGTTTATGCAAAATACAAATCTTCTGTGTCAATAGCTAGAAATAGAAAACACATAAAAATGTATTTCTCTTCTTATCAATTTTAATGTGACAAAAATAGTTCCCCTACTTATTTTTGTCATAAGTGCATAAAAAATCCGCAGTCTAATTACAACAATTTTGTGTTTGAAATAAATAACAAATATTTATGAAATTTCTTGCATAGCGTTGAAGTATCTGTTACTCATAACAAATATATTTTCGAATTTTTCTAAGTCTTAAATACCGCACTGTGCGGGGATTGCCTGTACTGACTATACTCGAAACGAGTGTACTATATTCACATGAAACTTTCTGTACTGTTTAAATGTACAGTTGCCAGTTCATACTATATCTCTTCTAATTACTAAAAATATGCGTGCACATAATGCTCTGGATACTCTTGGTGACAACAAGAAGTATCAGAGCACAGTGTACGGTGACTGCGTTATATAGTGAAAGATCTTTAACACATTATATCTTGTAAGACAAAATATACTCTAAATTTTCGTTGAATGAACGTCCTTTAGTAGGTACGTGAAAATGTAAATTGACCGCGCAAAAGCAAGCCGATTCGATCTGAAGCGTTAACAAAATAAAAGTTGTGACAAACTAACCTGAGGCGACAGAATATTCACACTGCGGCTAACAGTATCAATCATATTTTTCCGTAAGTAGAATCGAACTTGCCTGTATTCTATTTCATCAAATGTATTGAACAGTGAGCACGGGAGATGTTGAAGCGAATTTCGTTTTCCAGCTGCAGTGTGAAGGGCCACCTTTCCGCAATCGCGTCTCTCCAAGAGAACACTGGTGCAGAGGCTGAGAAACAGCGAGTGGAAACGGTCTACCACGAAATAATATAGGACGAAGGTAGATTATTACAAGTGTTCACTCTACTTAGACTTACCAATCGAAAGATTCACAACATCTTTCAAGACTGACTCGATATATTTGTATCACAACAAGTAACGTAAAATTCTTAGCGTACGACTTTGCAACAATACACAACGTCTGCATCAGCAGTTTCGCTCGATACAGCCCACAATCAACGAGACAATAGTCACAATTGTTGTATAAAACTACAACTTTCAATAGCAGGTACACAGATAATATTAATATTAATTAAAGATCGATAAAAGGGCTCGTAAACTCGAATCCCTATTGCACCTTCCGAGCGAACAACAAAATGTCCGTTTCACCGGACGGTGAAACCCGATTGTACGTTGCTCGTCCAGCGTATGTATCAAACTCCTTTGGGGCGTAAAGGAACTCGTTTAGCATGGCTATGTATCTCGTGCATGTAAAAATATGTAATTCATTGTTTTGTTTCCGTTTAGGATCAGCCAATCAAGGAAGGAGAGAACTTTTAGCTGACCGTTTCCACTGCACCTGGTAAACCCTCTCTCAGGCATTGACGTGATGTGTTTTGCAATGACATATAATTAAAAAAACAAAGATTTTGCTAACTTCGTGTAAACTTCGTGGGAGAAGATGCGTCAAGTGCAGCCGCGGCCGATCAACGAAGTGTGTCCACGCGAACTAACATGTTTTACGCGTGCTTCTTCCCTCTTCTCAGTCAGGTCCGGACCCTAATAAAATTTAGGGGCGGGCCCAAAGCACGAAGTGCAGTGGCGGGGTGGGCCCGTCCATTGGAGGTGATCATCTGAAGCGTGGGTGCATCATCGGAGCCAACATGGGCGCACCAGGAAAACCCATTGGGGTTGCGAATGCAGGGTGCATCGCGCCCGGTGGTAACGCTCCTATCATACCTGCAAACCACAATACGTCATAAATAAATACACCCGTACAACATTGTTCCTCCAATTTCTCTTCATTGATTTTTTATTACTTTCTTTTGTTGTTTTTTATTAAATCTTTTCTGAACAATCTTTATATAGTCCTCATATAAATATATATATATACTTACGTCGCAAAGAATGATAGTTAAAACATAAACAAATAAAACTCTGTGTGTGTACGTGTATTTCGAATGCATACAATTCTTGTATCCAGTCTTCTTGTTTCTCGTGTCACGAGATTTGTGTAACCCCTTGACCCCCTCCCCCTTTTCATTTATTTTTTGAGACCGCACATTGTTCAGTAGATAAGTCGCGGAGATCAATGAACGAAACGTTAGTTTGCATGTCTTTCGATGCTTTCTGGAACTGGTCCAGAGAGTCATTTGAAACGGGAAATTGCCTGACAGCCGACCGATGGAATTTTCACGAGCGAAGTTTCAAAAAGCAAGTGTTCCCTTTCCACAAGAAACCAAGGAGTCGAACTTCTTTATGCTATTCCGTTCGTCTACTTATTCGAGGTAGTGATAGGTGATTGAGAAAAGAGAAAGAAACGTTACACGATGTAATGTACCTACCCATAAATAAATGAAAGAATAAAATAGTATTCGGTAAAATGTATATTCAAAAAATGAAGTCAAACCTTTTTGAACCGAGCACATGTCGTATCTGCTGGAAGGATGTGCTCTTTTCGAAATCGATGTAATGATAGAGACTCGAGTTTTCCTAGGTCTACGGTATACACCCGCAAGGGTTTTATCATTAGCAGCCCACCTACGTTCTATCTAGCAACTTTATCAATGCGAATTGCCAAACTATAATAAGGTATTGAGCTCAGCATGCAGTGTGCCGCATATGCAATACAGGTCACAACAAACGGACAAAATGTGATATCACACAAAACCTCACACCATACAAAAAAAGAAATTCAGTCGAGATATATATGTACGTTCTCTCATGATCCAAAAGCAAATCGCTCGGCTGCCAGCCGATCTTCCTAGACATTGCTCCAAAATCACTTTTGAGAGATAAAAACAAAGATACATCGATCGAGAACATAAGCCTTATTTTCTTATTTTCTTATGCATATTCTGATTCCACGTGAATTGCAGAAATAATTGCAGAAATTCGATTAAATCTTATTCTGGCACTGTTACTTCGCAGACTGATCGCGATAGCTGATAACACTGTCCAACAAATTTCAGCTTTTCTTATGTTCCCAATATACTGTTGGTGGTTCTTATAGAGTTTTTTGCGCTGTCTTTGCGATATCTTTTATAATAACATCACAATATTTGTTTAAAGTTGAAAAATATGTTTTTTTTTCAAAGCCATGTTCCTCAAAAACTGTGCGTATAGGAGAAAAATTAAGGACAGATTCGGAATCAGCGCAAAAAACTCTATAAGAAGGACCCAACAGTATATTGGGAACAAAGTTGCTGTTGGACAGTGTAATGAATTAAGTCAAATTTTGATTATAATTGTCATTTGCTTGTTTACCAATATTAAAGTAGATACTTTTCTGTGTTAGATATACGAGACAAAGAAATGATTACTGTTATGCGTCTACAGTCTACGCGAACGTTCTAGGCTTGTTTACCATGGATTCACTCAATTTCTTTGGAATCGCTCCTACGACATAAAAGCTTGTCTATGGTGTGAGGACAATACATTACATTTGTTCTTGTTGCAAGTTTCCTTTAATGTTATGATGTATACCGCAAGAAGGACGGCGGCAACGGAAGATAATCCCTTCCCTCTTCCAGTTTTTAGCATTTGTAAGAATTTTTGTAGCATAACTAATACGTATTTTTGCAAAATCGTCTTAAGGAGTCTCATACATCTAGCACAATCTTCATTGCAGAGAAAATAATTATTTTATGGAGCACTCGTTACGTGCATCCTGAACTATGCACTTTTATCTATAAATCTTGCGCATTTTCATGAAAAAGATAATAAAATGAAGGATGTAGCTCCAAATTTCATGAAATGAATTTTCTAAAAGTGTTCTCTCGTATTTGATTGTTTTTATGCGAAATAGAACGGAATGTTTATAGCCTTGAAACTATTAATTTCTAAAACATGCGATTTTTGACCTGAAAATCATTCATTCTTTAATTCAAAACTGCAATAATTTCTTTTTCTAAAAGTCAAATAGTTTTCGAAGATAGACACTTCGGTAACTTCATGAATTTTCAAGTAATATGTGGCAAATATAATTCAAAACTGATCCTACCAACATATGAACGTCTTTCTGGAACGTTGACTTTCTTTTTTATACATTCTGATGTATGAGGCCCATTAACGGAAGTTTAACTTTACGAGTACAGTACTATAAGTATCGAATTGTCAAGAATACTTGACTGGATATAGTATCCGTTTGGTAACAATTTAGATTATCAATTCCTGATATAAAGAAGGAAGAGACAGTTCTATTGTTATCGGAGCGATGCAAGATTTCCAAAATGATAACTTTGAACGACTGTCAGTACCGTGCCCAAAAAGCGGTTTCTCACTACTTGTATCACAACACCAGGATTTCAAGCTATATAAGTAATATGAAGAGACAGGATAACACTTTTGGCGAGGTAATGGCGAGTGTACTATAAGAAAAGTATGGTTTAGTGGAGAGACAGTGTGTAAAGAAGCTAATGAAACAAAAAAGTAAAAAAAAATTATATGTACGATGAACCAGCCGAGCGGCCGAAAATCGATTTCCATAGTAGTGGTTTTATCCATTAAGAGATAATTTTGTACATAAATATACATACATGTGTATGTATACAGGGTGTCCCAAAATTCCTTCAACACCCGGAAATGGGAGGTTCCTGACGTCATTTGAAGCAACATTTTCCTTTGCAAAAATGTTATCCGCGGCTTTATTTAGGAGTTATTAACGAAAAACACGAACCAATCAGAGCACGACCTAGACGCGAGTTGGCACAGTCAGCCCGGCGCGCCAACTGTCTATTGGCCGACTGTGCCAACTCGCGTCCAGGTCGCGCTCCGATTGGTCAGTGTTTTTCGTTAATAACTCCTAAACAAAGCCGCGGCGGCCATTTTTGCAAAGGAAAATGTCGCTTCAAATGACGTCAGGAACCTCCCATTTCCGGCTGTTGAAGGAATTTTGGGACACCCTGTATATTATACGTACACCTACGTAAAAGAGAAGAATCGCGAATTATATATTGCAAATTGAAAAGCAGGCATATTATATGTTTCGCGATCATAAAAAAATATAAATCTAGCGTAATCGTGCTTCTGGTACCGAGTACTTTAGTTTCGAGAGAAGGCATTTCACGTCCAAAGGGTCGTGATGTGTCCAAAATCAAAGTGTGGCTGTCCGGCGTTGAAGGAATCAGAACAGATGCAATATCGCTGGCCGCTCGACCCACCTGCCCAGTGACAATAATATAAATATACAGAAATTTATATGTATGTGTATATATATATATATATATATATATATAATATACATACACACATATAAATATATGTATTAATGTGACAATGATGATAATAATAATAATAATCATAATCATAATAATAATAATAATCATAATAATAACAGTAATTAATAATTAATAAGAATAATAATAAATATAACGATGTGTATATATATATACATTATATATATACACATATATGGCTATATATATATATATGTATATATAGGCCACGTCACCGCATGCTAATTGCTAAGGACCAACCTTGTTGCGCTTGTATAAAACACAGTTTTAGTAACCAGACTGGGTTCGTTCGACACTCACCGAGGAGTGACTGGGCACCCTGGAAACGCACCGTTAAAGCATAAACGTACAAAACACGCTGTCACAAATTCTGGCATACAGGTGAATCCTGAGCGTGCTAGTATTTGAACAGTCATACTCTCCTTTTTCCCTTTTGCTTTCTCTCTTCATACAGTTTTGAGATCTGAATATCTTTTGCGGGGCGACATGAAAAACTGATTCTTTTTGATGAAGTATTTTTCTATCACTCACAGTCATCCGTAAAACTTACGACTAGCCATCGGACAAACCTAATTTTTATTGCCGCAGGACCGGCAAGGGTTGCTCAGTGAATGGATGAAGTGCAAAGGTATAGTATACTATGAATGCCAGATGAGAAACAATTTTTGTCTCAATGATAGATCTATATTCTATATTTACGGTAAATGAATCGTATAAAGTTCAAGCTTTTGGATGTTGTTACCACTAAACAAAATATCTGGTCAATTTGGAAACATTCAAGTCTCTTTACATTAGATCCAACAGAATTATTGTAATAATTACAATCGACGAATAAAAATATGCTATGTGTGCATAACCTGTTACCTAATTTTGGCACTTCGATTTTGAAATTGTACACGCACACATGTGTATGTGTTCATTTCTGAAGCGTGGGACACATATTTTTCTCAAATAGGAAAATAAATATAAAACCGTGAAGTTGTCGAGTTCGAGGAAGCGGAATAACAATACATTTAAAAAAGCATAATTGAAGTTTCTTTAAAATGCTTTAAATGTTTCTGTATTAAAATACTGTCACGCGAGCATGTATAAAAGTGTTTGAGTGGCTTAGACATTTATACTCGTATATAAATGGATCATGATGGAATACTCTCATTGGAATGGGAATAAACACATAAAATTATAATGACTTACCTGGTGGCAGGCCCATGGGGGGCGGTCGCATCATGTTACCTCCATGAATCAGGGCGGGTGCAGCTAAGGTCATAGTAGGTCGCATGAGTGGTGCCATCAAAGCGACAGAGCTAACAGGCATTGCAGCTGATGCAGGAACCATAACCGCTTGTGGGGGTCTCTGAAATCTCTGTTGTTGTTGAAGAGCATTTAACGCTGCCTGTTGCCTCTGTTGCTGATCCTGAAACGCAGCGGCTGCATTAGCAGCGGCGGCTGCTTGTTGTTGTTGTTGTTGCTGTTGCTGCTGTTGTTGCTGCTGCTGCTGTTGTAATGCAGCAACTTGCTGACTAGCTTCAACCTGTGCATTGCGCGCTTCTTCGCTTTGCCGTCGTTGATATTTTGGAAGTCTTGCTCTAATTTCCTCCTGAAATACAAAATATTTTGTTTATTCGATTTCCAAGTTTCCAAATACAATAACTCTCTTTCACAGCCGTTGATACAGTTCTGTGACGAAACGACGAGCTTCTATGCATTTCATATTTACAACAATTTTAATTCAATTTAAAAAATGTTCTCGTTTGTATTTATTACGTCCAAGCCGTTCTCAATTTGAAACAATAAGTGATGCGATATGAACCGTTTGCTCTCATAAGGGGTCAGCTGTTCTACCCACGTTATAGCAAACCACCAACGCATAACCTAATTACTTGGGAGTGCAAAAGGTTAACAAACATCTCGAGACGGCTTTGACAGCTCAAACTGAGCCTCAAGATAAGGTGAGTCGTAAGTAAAACTTTGAAAATTGGAATTAATGTTGCAGCTCTTATGTCCTTGCAATTAAACATGTCAGACAATTCAATTAGTTCAATTAAAGCCGATTTGCATCAGAGTCGCTAACTGTGAAAGAGTAAGACGTGTGTTAGTAGTGATGTGTCAACTCACTAGACTTAGATCCTCTGGTGGATGAATGATTTTAATGGCAGCACTAGTAGTTGCTATAAGATTTACTTTTTGATCATTTCCAATATTATTACTACTGGTGGTATTACTATCAGCATTACTGTAAGCAGGGAATGTTGGTTTAACTGGTCCTATCGATCCACCAGCTACCGATGTAATTGGTTTGAAATCTGTGCCCAAAGGAGAAGTCACAGCTGTGGATGCTGCCGTTGAAACAGCTGCAGCACTTGGAAATAATGGGCGCGATGGTGGAATAGATGCACCTGACACTGGTGGTTGTATACCTGGAGGCATGCTTGGCATACCAGGCATCATGCTACAAAAAACGAGATATAACTGATTATTTCTACATATCTACTTTTGTCTCCTCTACTAACAGTACAGTATTGTTTTGAAAGTTTTAAATTTGTATTTACCTAACTTGCATTAAATTAATATCACAAAAGTTATTTCTTCTTTCACGTTGTCTGCTTTTGGAAGAAAAAAAATATACATACCCAGGTCCCATGAAAGGTGGACCTACAGGACCCATAGGTCCCATCATATGGTGCATGGGTGGTGGGAACTGGCCCATTGGTGGCATACCAGGATGACCTGCCATACCTGGCATTACACCTTGCATCATATTTGAACCTGTTGGCATCGCTCCTGGTGCAGAACCCAACAAACCCTCCGGTTTCGTCTTTTTCCTAACTGGTTCGTCTTCACCAGAACTTGGCGAACCTGGTCTGCCTCCATTTCTTTGCCTTTCATGTTCTTTTGCATCGCTTGGTGGTATGCCTTCCATGCCATAAATTTCTATTTCAATATTACTACGATTGGGCAATGAATTTGGAACCTTGTCTATTGCTTCTTTGTGCACCTAGAAAATGTTAAAACAATAATTAATTACGTTCTAGGTTTAAGTTTAGTATAAAGTTCTTTTCTAACTAAAAAGCTCATTACCTGCATACAGTGTATACTGAGTCCTGGTCCCGTATAAAGCTTTTTATGACAAATATGACACTTGAAATGTTTCGCTTTTTGGTGTTGAATCAGAATTTTTTCATCCTCAAATTCTCGATTACAATACCTTTAGAAATTTATGTTAAGGAAGCTTACATAATTTAAGAATAGTTTCTATGATATTCCACTTTATGATTGGTGTTATATATATGGAAACACAAGTAATTTAAAAATGTAATGTTTGGTAATATAATACCATTTTTACAATAGTATCTTGTGTATACAAAACACAAAATTTATCTTGAGGAAAACATGAATGAAAAGTTATACACAAGATAACATATACGATAAAACAACGTTTAAGTATTATATTTAAAAGCCAAGATATAGCAAGATATGGCTTGTTAACAATGAAAACTACTACATAAAACTCAATGTAAAGGAAAACTATTTATATTGTGTACTCTTTGTATTAAACAATTCTATATGAACAACATTTATCTTTTTAATAGATATCTTCTTTTTCTTTTTATCAGAACAAATACATTATAGATATATCAAAGTCATTCCAGATAAATAACAAGTATTTGAGTATGCCATGGAGGAAATGCGTTTAAGGTTTTTGTAACTTTATGTATTACTTCTTAATTGAGCAAATGTAGAAAATTATATGAACTTATTGCAACATATTTCCATTAAATAATGTAATTTTTTTTTTATTCATTTCAAACGAGTGCTCACACTTAGCTAATAAAATAGCTTAATTCTATTATTAATTCCAAGAAAAAAGTAAAACTGAAATATTTGACTTTGTAAAAGTTACGATGATACATATAATATCATTTGTAATATATACGCGAATTCATTCAGCCTCACAGTAGCGTTACAACCGTATTAAATTGTTTGAAAGACGTGAAAAAAGTTTCACTAAACATAATATTAGTAATTTAATATTTTGATACTTTATTGACTAATATTAGTAATCTATTTTAAGAATTTTTGATGTATTTAAAAGAATGCATATTGTACAAGCAGAAGTTATTGGGTTAAAGAATTGTGATTTATAAATAAAGGTCTCTTATAATACCATACAAATTACAGTTGAGTATAGTTACTAACGAAATATTGATTTCCCAAAGAATCAGTCATTCTAACTCATTCAATACATTTGTCGCGGTTAAAAAAATATATTCCATAATACAATAACGATTTTCAATCCAAAAATAAAATACAGTAATATAGACAATGTAAAACTTACTACGGTACGCAAATATTTTTAAACAAACTACAATAAAATAACAGAAATAATGACCGTGATTTATGTTCTAAAAATACAGTTACGTAAAGTATCCCCAAAAAAAGGGTGTTTTGGAAAAGGATACCAACACCAGGGCCTCGATTGCTTCTTCTTTTTGCGTCCCATTCTGTCTTGACGGCTTTCAACAATTTGAAATCAGCAAAAATATGCCAATTAATAACGTTTTACATCTACGTAATATGAATTGAAGTGGCAACTAGCTGCACCACACACACACACATAAAAACCGATAATGCAAAATGGCGACTGCATCTTTTCCGTATTTGACGGAAGGAGCTATAGCCAATAGTATTGCGTGAAAGTTTCTAAACTTTAAGCAGGGACATTGAAACGTTACTATTGTATTTTGTCATCACTGGCTTGTATCCCCACTCTTTGACTGGGTATCACCAGGTATCACAGTGCACCCTCTTGTGAAAGAATCCTCTGTGATTCATCGCATATCACTGATTATCAGTGTCGCATATATGCGTATCTAATGTTTTCGCATATTAGCTCTGATATACATATATATACATATACATTTTGCCTAGCAATCTGGCGCACGAACGGTATTTTAATCGTTGATAAACGTATACATAAATAGGCGATGTTCTTGTACCATTATTTTAAATAAGTGGAGAGTAAAATAGACCAATGAGACTTCGGTCTCATGTTCCGCTCTTGCAATGGGGAATGAATCACTGATATTAGTATATACAGAGTATACTCTCTGGTATATATATCAGTGAAATGAATAGTATGCTCATGTAGTTCTTCTGTAGATAAAAGTCCGCGTTCCAATTTATTTTTTAACATATGTTTAGTCGGTGCTTCGCAGTGCTTCGACACCAGATGTCGCAATATCCTCATAATTTCCGCAAGTTCCACGCATGTCCTTCGGTGCAAGAATTTGCATCCCAGCCGTTGCAGACAGCTGATCCGATGATATCCTAACGTGCTACACCGCATATTGTTGATTGTGCAAAAGTGTCCAATTGTGAAAAAACATTTTTAACATTACGACGTGTTTTTCACATCCGCCCTTAAAAATTTTGTGTTAGTCATCGCATGGTAGAACGCGCGAAAACAATGTATCGATGAAATCGTTCGTGAACGTTAGATGGATGCGAAACGTATTGAGAAACACAAAAGCAGAAACCTTGTAATTTATTCGTGTCGCTTCGGTACTCGTTTATTAGATCACAGTAAGCGGTTATGGTATATTTGTCGGCTGTCTGGGGCATGGGAGAGACTAAATCACAGTGCCATAACACAACAAACAGTTCTTCCTCCTTTCTTCAGGAGAATGACGAAGAAGTCGCGTTGTTACCACTCACGAATCAGGTGAGTCGTATCCGTGCTTCCTGCGCCATTGTCTCGATAAATTTATGCCCTAGATTTTCATCGGTATATTACAGCTGTAATGTTCAATGTTTGTTTGTTGTGATCGAGACTTTTGTAGTCATCGTTTGATTAAATTACAAATCATACGAATACGTGAGCGTTTAAGTATACCTCGTGACTAAGTTTTTACTGTTATTGTACTTCCAAGAAAAAAGAATTAGCATACTACAAAAGTGAAATCATCACAGATAGATATGCACATGTATAATTACGTTCTTCCTTCCTCAAATTCGTTATATTGTAAATATACAAGAAACACATTATTTTGCAATACTTACTTTTTTTTTGCAAAATTCATGTTTCCCATAGGTTGGTGGACATACAAGATTGCTCTTACTCAACCAGAACACTATTTGTAAACCACTGAACTCCAGAGAACTTGATTTTTATCAAAACATTCCGCAAGATATACAAATCTTTGTCCCAAAATTTAAAGGTAAGTTTATTTATAATCATTCTTCCACACATTTCTTATAGTTTCTTTTTTTATTCTATCTCTTGTTACCATATGTACTTAAACTTAAAAATATATTAAGAAATAATGCAATCTTTATTGATATTTTCATAGTGTTCATAAACGTATTATTGGATATATTGGGTTGGTAAAAAAAATCTTTTGTTTTTATGCTGTGTTCATATTATGATACTAAAGTTTAAACTTTAAGTTTAACATAGTGTTGTTTGTCTCTAAAATACTTTGTCTCTCTTAGTAGATTATTATAACTTCAAACTAATATTTATTTAATGTGTGTCAATGTAACTATTCAACTATGCGAGTAATTGTATATATACTGTGTATATTACGTTTTCATATTACAAATACAAGACTTTTTTTGACAACCCATTACAATTGATTGTTCTGTCTGAAATGTTTCGAAAGTGGTACAGATAATATATTTCTGCACTTACTGTTTGTTTCATGAATATGATAGGTGTTATGCAAACATCCAATAGTGAAGAAGGGAAATTGGAAAAACGATACAGCCCCAGCTTTAGGGAACAAGACAGTAGGCAAGGACATAGTTCAACTAAACGAAAGAGAGACGATGTTCTCAGGTATAATCTTTTGAAAAATTATCATAATTAATTCAAACACGTGGAATATTTTAATCAGTATAGGGACTAAATAATCCTTTATATCGCAGCACATGTACTTGACCGGCTAATCTACCTTTATTCTTCTTTTAGAATGAAAATTCACCGAGAAAACACCTTAGTGGGAATACCAAGGCCAGGAGTGCATTTGGATAACACACCTAATAGACAGTGTACGTACTACATTCCGTACAAGTGACAAGTTATAAAAATAAAAAAAATTTATACATTTGTATTTTATTGCCTATAAATAATTATATCATTCGTTTATACCAAACTACAGATTTTCTATTATTGGAGAATATAACATCGCGATATACGCACCCATGTATATTGGATTTGAAAATGGGGACCAGGCAGCACGGTGATGATGCATCTGCTGAGAAACGCAGTCACCAGATTGCAAAATGTGCTGCCAGCACATCAGCCTCGTTAGGTGTACGATTATGTGGAATGCAGGTTTGTTGGTCTACTATTGTTTAATACTCATAAAGTGTTTGACATACACATGACAAGTTAGTAAGATGAAAAGTCACGATGTTAGTAATAGTAGGAAAAATAATGATGTTCATATAATAAAAGCGAAAATTATTATAGGTGTATCAAGCCGATGCCAGCCATTATATTAAGCGAGATAAGTATTGGGGTAGAGAACTGAACGAAGAAGGTTTCAAAGCAGCATTATATAGCTTCTTCCATAACGGTTATCGTTTGAGAACGTTAGTTATTGAAAAAGTTGTGTCCCGATTGGAACAGTTACGACGCGCGATCGAAAGACAAAGCAGCTATCGATTTTATTCGTGGTAACTACGACTAAATATAAATTATTAGAATAGAATCAAATGATTAAGTGTGTTCTTCTATTTAAAACTTGAAACGTTCGATGCTGACGATGTAAGAGAAGAAGTATTTTCGTTATTATAAATATTTTTAAAAAAATCTCACATGAAAGACTGCCACAGCTAATTATTTTAAATATTTTCTTAGCTCGTTACTAGTTGTATACGACGGATATCAAATAAATGATTTTTCGGGGCTGAATCATTCACCGTCCACATTACAAACAGAAGAAGAATCAACCAATTCTAGTTTCGTCGATGACGTTGCTCATAATTCAGAAGTATGCTACGATGCAGATACAAGTAACAGTTCCACAGACTACAATCTTTCAATTCAGGAGGAAATTAGTCAAGCAACTTTACACAAAGGATTTGGTGAAGCAGCCGCAAGAGGGGCCAAGAATACCGCCATTTTCTATCCCGCAAGGTTTGTGATCAGCTATTTTTATTTTGTTTACTGACCGATTGTAGACTTCGTCGATAATTTTCTACAAATAAGGACAAAAACAAAGTAATCGGTCGTTCTGTTTCGATTTGACACGAGACAAAGAAAATCTTCATTCCATATTTACTACGCATAAAAATGATCGATTTTCTAAAAGTATTATAATTCGGTAATGTTACAGTAATGATTCCATCAGTATAATCGATTTAAAATCCTAAAGTATCAAGTGCCTTTTTCTCAAAAACTAATGGATTAAAATAAAAATTCGATCCAGAGGTTTTCAATAGGACTGCTGAGCGAAATATAAATGTGTATGTGTAAAGATAAAAACATTTTGTGTTGAGTTCGGTTGCTCCAGTTAGTTATGACCACCATCACTGGAGAGTTCAGTGCTGTTGGTATTGATTTTAGACTATCGAATAAATGTACTACAATACTTATCTGTTCTCGACTCGGCACAGAACGACCCAAATTAAATTCCTATCGTTGTGATGCCGTCATATTGACCTCGTCAAAACTAACGTGTAGATAAAGTTTTCTAATCACTCTAGTCCTCGCGTCGAATTTTCTGACGTGCTCCGTCTCTTTTAAAATGGCTGGACTACATTTGTTTCCCATCCTGGCGCCAGAGCGTTAATTTTCTATTACTTCGTTCTGTTATGTGGTCGCTCTTTCATTCATCGATTTACTCATGCACCTAAATCTAATGTATTACAACATTAGGAATCTAATTACTTCTTTCTATTATTCAGCAACTGCGATTACATGCATTTCGTGTTCGTTTGTTAACGTCTATAAAATTATCTATCGAATCTATGCGTTCAACCCTCCGATATTTTGAATGAAAACGGGAACAACTGATGAAGTAGATCTAATTTTTTTATCGTAGATATATTGTTTTTTAAATGATATCTATTAGCGCACGTTCTCATGCCAATGTTTTGTCTTCAAGCAAAGTACGGAAGTTTAATTGAAACACATAGTTTACTATCAATCTTATTTACTGAACGAAAAACAAATTTGACGGAGATCGATAAAACATAAAACAAAGGTACACGCGAACCTTTATCGATCGCATCTCTAAATATAACATACTCTATCAGAACATTGGAGGGTTTACTATGAAAGGTAAAAAAGTAAAGTTGTTACAATGATTTTAGTACAATTACCGGCTTATTTCAAACGCTTTTTGTTAACAAATCGGTTTAGAGGAAATATCGCACCCTCAGTACTTTAGCGTACTAACATGAACAAATCTCTATCAGCATTGATCAGTTTGTAAGAGATATTTGTAAACAGGTTCCTGCTGTTTGTAAATCACGTAGCAATGTGTACTTTGCTGCCTAGTAGCGAAACGTTTACGAACAATTAGGTCATCGGATGCGAAATAAGAAATCTTTTGAGGAATCTCGATCGTTAGATCGCAGGTCGTCTTACGATCCGACACATGGCTCGGAGTGTTTTCGAAACTCACGTATTTGAACATGTGTTGAACTCGAACGGTTTCTTGTTTGTTTGTAACTGCGACTGCATGTACCTACAGAAAATTCATGTCTATCATGTAAACGGATGTTTATATGAATAGATGCGTGGCAAATCGAGAGTTCTACATCTGCGCGAAAGAAAAAGAGATACATACACGTATGATTATTTGTAAACATTATCGATTAACCTTGTAAGCTCATACATAATATTTAAGTTGATACACTAATGAATTGACAGTGCGATGTTTTCCTAGTTTAAGCATGTATATTTCTGTGTACCGTCACTTTTTAGAAAACTGCTCTTTATTACGGCCGAACTATAATAAAGCGCGGCAATACCAGTCCCTAATCGAGCCCGATCAGTTTCTTACTAGGGGAGGATCAGAGCTGAAAGTGGTGGATTTCAAAATCCTTTCGTAGGTATACTGTTGCTCATGCGTAGAGTTACAGCTCTACAAAAGTTACTGGGTGCAAATATTTATGAATTAAGGAGAGAGAAAAAGGTTAATGGGACATTTAAAATTGTTTGGGGCAGTCGAGTCACGAGCGTGAATATAATACGCAATCAAGAACATGAATACGAACACAAAGACACGTATACTACACATAGCTATAAGTGCCTAGTTCATTCTCTCCGTGAACTCGGAACGATTCGCCTTTTCTTTTTAAATAGTTCAATTCAGTTTTACCATTACACAACGAACCAAACCAGAGTATACACGACGAACCAAACAAGAGTATACAAGACGTTCAGTAAGTGGTGGATTTCTTGTGAAAGAGAAAGAGTGAGTGAGTGAAAGAGAGGGAGAGAGAGAGAGAGAGAAAGGAGGAATATCGAAATACAGTTTGTTCCGTTAAATATCTTCTTTCTGCTTAATGCACGGCACACGTATCATCTCGTGAGAATAGTAAAAAAACGAAATGATTTTCGTAACTCTTAGGAAAGATACTATACCAGTAATGTCTTTCCTAAGATTGGGAACCGTGCTTAAATAAGAAAAATGAATTTTTTCGTCTACATATATACTTTGGACAAATACAGTAACGTTCGAGACACAATAAAGACTTCTCGTTAAAATAAGGGAAAGTAAATGGAAACGCAGATAAGGCATGTGTATGCATCAGTCTATTATTGTTGTTGAAACAATAAAGCGTTCTGTGATTACAATTTCACGTGCTCGTTCGAGTGATTTTCATGCAACGATGTCACTGTAAATTAGAAACCTTATTTGCAGAAACCCATCATTTACTTTGCATCCTGTATAGAGAGATATAAACGTTTTCTTTTATTCGAAAATATATGTGACCTGCAGGGCCTGCATGCCCGCGCTACGGTTTGGGCAGTTAAAGGGTTGTTAGTAGATGGTAAGAGGTCATACATTGTACCATGTGGCATCTAAACGACGAAGGTGCGTAAACATTTCATCGCGTGTCACCTCGTTCGTGCAAGAAAAGAACTGTGAAAAGAGAAATTCTCGTTGGTCACGGTAAAAAAAACCGTTTCGAAAGAACAATTTACAGAAATAACAGGTGCCCACGTAGATCGACGTAGATTCCTAATTTTCGAAATTCTACGCGACAATTATCTAACAAGAGTAGACGTATCTCCTCGAGAGAAAATTCTAAGACAATTATGTATAGGCCTAACGAAAACGCAAAGATGTCGTGATTTTTTTACGCACCTCCGTATATTTTTAATACATTCTAATTACATATCCTATTCAGTTATCGCAAGTAAGTGAACAAAGGAACGTTGTTAATAATGATGACTTTTATGTCATGAACTCATAATCATAGCAGCGAGGAGACTGTTTTCGACGAATCTAGCGACAGCTTGATCGACACAGTGCTTCAAACTCCCAGATACGAACAGTGGATGATTTATGGCAGCTCGAACGACGAATTTTGTTTCGAGCAAAGCTCGGATATCGCGGAGGGCACTAGTTCCGACACGGAAGTTAGATCGGATAGCGGACCAAAAAGACAAAGACACGAAAATCGACTGCTTCGTCTTTACGAGAACGAGGAGAGAGTGGAGGAAGATGTCGAGTGTGACAGTATATCGAACAGGTCAGGGACAGTCCATGTACCAAGTACGGTCTTGATATACAGTCTTGTTCCGTTATAAGGCGAAGGTTCGGGACCGTCTTTCGCCACATTTCGGGCCAGGGGCGCCAGGGCCTCCCGCTTTACTCTTCCCCTTCTACCACCCCATATCCCAATTCCTGGCGTGTATCCTGGTGTATCCCCACGATTCCGCCACGGACCGGTCACGTAACGTGATGCGCGCATCAAATTCGCGATACGTTTTTTTTTACGTGGGGAAAATGCGTTACGCATACTCCGCCCCCCTGGGGAGGAGATGAGGTTATTCTCCCCGGCCCGGTGGACACCCGAAGGGCGGCCGGTGGGACGGGGCATGCCCACTAGCAACCCCACGATCAGCTCTAAGCCAGGCATGTCCAGAAGTTGCTCAATCGGAGGCATTCTCAAGGAATACCCCCATTTCTCCCGCCCGCGAGTCTCGTTCTCCGTGAAGGCCATAGTGCTCGGAGCAACTATGGCCGCCAAGGGGAGTGAGACGCGCGGTCCGGAGAAGTCGGGGTATTCCAAGGGTATTCCTTGAGAATGCCTCCGATCGAGCAACTTCTGGACATACCTGTCCTAAGCTAATGTGGTGGTTCCCAGATCAAACGCGTATACAACAGGACACCCCCTCGCTACATACATCGCGGAGAGGGGAGTTACTCCCTCCGAACCCTATAAGCTAACTAGCTAACTTGATCCTCGCGCGGAGGTACCCCCCAGAAAACGACCCGACGTTGGCGGGCTTTCTAGGAACGCTGCCAACTGGTGCCCCTCCGCGACGAAGGACACCGGCCCGCCCCGAGTGGAGCTTAGCTTCATACGGGTGGCCGGGGTCAGTTCAAACCCTGGTACATAATTCGCGTTGCATCTGCGTCGTGACTAACCCGATAATAGCAAAGAGAGAGTGGTTGTATCCACCCCACCCCCATGAAAAAGGCGAACAACTTCGAAAGAAGAAGAAGGGATATATCCGCCGCTTTATATCGGAATAAGACTGTAAATCTGTCTCCAGATTCAAAAAACAAAAATTGGACTTCGGACTGGGTTTCGAGCGAACCGAACATGCGAAATCTTTGTTCTTTCTAACGTTAGAAATTTAACAAGACGTGACTTTCGTGATCGACTATAAGAAAAGCTTCTTTTTATTCTCTTTAATGCATTAATTAATAATCAACTATATTAGTTTTTTTTTTTATTTTAGTCTATATTCTTCTATTGTCGTATATGATACATTATAACAGTCAACTATTTTATTCATAGGTACTCGTCTTGTTCCTATCGGACTAAAAATAAGCAAAAATCTCAAGAAGCGCTCGTCGACGTAAGAATGATCGACTTCGCTCATACAACTTTCGTTCACGGCTCGTCAACCATGGCTTGCAATTCGAATTCAACAGTGCATCAAGGTCCGGATTGCAGTTTCCTAACAGGTCTTGACAGTTTAAAGCGACTTCTACTTGAAATCTTGACCGAGGGTTGAAGAAGCGCCGGAAAAGCTCTACATATTCGTATTTAAATGACGAGAAACATTGAATATTTTCTTGATAATAGAACAACAGACGAAAATAAAACAGACCACCACCAACCGAAACGATAAGTGGACAAAGTGTTTCGTTTGTGACAAGGACACTAACAACGAAATTCTGATCCTAAAACGCGATTGGTTTTTGTGTAACTGATCTGTACATATTTTCACTGTAGAATTTTATGTTGCGGAGTACTATAAGTATGCGAGGTATATATGTATAGAAAACATACGATGACATCGTGTACATTTTGTGCGCGAATCGTGTCTTAAGAGTATTGTATGAGATTCCTAATACAAAAAAGGAAATATAGAACGAATCTTAAACAAATTTCGGTTTTCTCTATTCCACTCATACCAAGAATTGAAACCTTAGATCTAAGTATTAAAACTCATAAGTTTAAAATTTTATTGCATCACAATATCTCGATTCCAATACACCATCTGTGAACGTAAATACAATACTCATAATACAGATATAAGTACACGAACTATTTCCTAATAAGCTTTCTAAGTCTGGACAACTTAATTGATTGGCCTGCTTAAATGGACTTTGAAGATATAACAACTTAATTGATTTGGTGAGTATCAATTTTGCTTTCTAGCATTCATGTCGAATGATTCAGAAACTCCAACCGTTATGCGTCGGCAACCTGATAGACAAACAAGCCAACCAGCGCAGAAAGCTCTGGTTCGGGGATGACGCGGCGCGTACAAATGTTTTCAGCCCAAATCCGTCAGCTCTGGACTCGACGTTTCATCACGAAGAACGATGGCCAAGGGACGTCTCCACCTAGTAAGTACCCAGTCAGCCAGGCCTGCCTCGAGCAGAAATCGAGCCCATCTGCCGGGCAGAATCAGTGAAGCAATGCAGCCAGTGAGCCAGATGCAATCCAAAGTCTGTTGGAGTACTTTAGAGTTTAGAGTACTTGGACTTGGAGTATGCTCATGGTGCTGGAATAGGATAGTGGAAGGGGAGAAGGCGGAGTGGGAAATTCGACCTGTTTTGGTCGATTCTGGCGACACTGCCTGTTTATTTAGAACATGTATACTTATAGTATAGGTACGGTAGGTATAAGACATGTATATATATATATATGTATAGGACGCAGTATTCCAAGATAATGGAGTACCTGGTGCCCACAAGTTACGTCACAAGATAATTAAAAATGGTGGATAGCATCTATAAAAGCAAGGTATACAAGTATATTTATGCATTATTTCGCAAATATTTGGAAATTGGTGTAACCCTGTTACATAATACAGATTTCATATTATCAACATCTACACCAAATTATAATTGACAAAATGAGTTAGCCATATTTAAAATAATAAGCGTAAAGTAAAAATGAACGAGTAATAAAATAAAATATATATCACAGTTACAGTTTCATAAATGTTTATACAGAATGAGATACGGCGACGATTCCCCATTCCCCTCTAGATACACTTCGAGGTACATATATTTACTGCGACTTCTCAACAAACTATAGCACTTTGCCCACATTCGTCAACTGGTAGATGAAGTAATCTCGGAACACGGTGTGTTATTTGAAGCCGGGTCTATAAGTATATACGGTCCAATATGGTCTAAGTTGGTCTAAGTTCAGAACCATAGACAGAAAATTGCGATGCATGAGACTTCTGCATAAATTTGAAGTCTGTGCTATCAGTGATGTTTGTGTATATAATGATAATGTATAATGTATTAGTATAGGATATAGGATGTATGTGATATGAAGTAAACAAGAACGTGGCGAACGACATTTCTCGTTTTGAGTTAATACCGAAAAAAAGATAATTAAAGAGTCTGTAAGGTTTGCCGTTAATACTTGTACAAATTTACAGTTGTTACATTTCAATTCATTTAGGAAAACTTCTACAATGGGTTTGTGAGACACCCGCATTAGGTTATGCAAAGCTGTCACAACATTTGTACTTCTTTTGAAATCGTCAAGTATCTGATCGAAGTACATAATGGAACAACTTAGTGACTTCATATTAATTCCAAAACTCGATAACGTCATACTAATAGATAAGACTGAAGGAAGTAATAAATCCATAGATGGAACATTGTGTATTAGTATTCATCATCTAATCTGGTCGTCGCGACAAGAGTCGCGACCAGAGCTTTGGGTATAATTTATAAAAAATTATTTAACATATAATTATGATTATTTGAAATGGAAATTCGTCAACTTTAGATAGAAATATTTACAAGATTCTGCAACGATTTTTCAATATATTTTTTAGCTATTGTATCGAAACATTGATCTTGTAGAGAAAAAATTAAATACTCAAAGCCAGGGTGGAAGTATTACATTAAAATGCAAAGACTTCCGGATCCTTCAACTAGATATTAATTCAGTAGATGATTTAACGAGTGTTGCTTTATCCATAGAAAAATTAACTACCCAAGGTAAAAAATTTATTTTTCATATAATATAAAAACCAATATTTTATTGAAAACTAGCAACATTTATATTTTCGTTTTATTCCAGAACAAGCTTTACAATATCCTTTTTTCAATAGACCACAAGCTATCAGTAATATTAATATACAAATAGAAGATGGATGGACTGCATTTGCTCCTGTTTCTGAGTGGTCTAAATTATTAACTGCCCATGCGGATGAATGGCGTATTAGTTATTTAAATAAAGAATACAATGTTTGCAATTCTTATCCTTCCGCTGTTATAGTACCTCGTCATGTAGATGATAAAGTCATAATATCCTCTGCTAATTTTAGAGATGGTGGAAGATTTCCTGTTCTATGCTACAGGCATTGTGGCGGGGTATGATATTAAATAAATAGACAGAGTATTAAAGTTATAGAAAGTAGCAAAGTGTAATAAAAAGAAGTAAATACATTATATATATATATTTAACAAGGTATTAATCAATGTTGCAGAGTATTTTATTGAGAAGCAGTCAACCAATGTGTGGTATTACTGGAAAAAGATGCAAAGAGGATGAAAGATTATTAAATGCAGTGTTAGGACCAGGTAGACGTGGGTAAATATAGAATTTTTCAATTATATAGTGATATATAATTTAGAGATATCAAAACACTATACTTATCGATGTTAATAAACTAATAAAGTCATTTTTATCAGCAATAGAAAGATTATTTTCAGTCTTAATCCTATTATTAATATACGCTTTTTTCAATAGTTATATAGTAGATACAAGATCGGTTAGCCAAGCTCAAAGTTCTAAAGCCAAAGGAGGTGGAACAGAAATTGATGCTGCTTATCCACAATGGCGAAAAGTGCACAAAGCAGTACCACGCCCAAATGATTTAGCAGATAGTTTTTTTAAATTGATAGAAGCTTGTAACGACGTAACATATTCTACTTCTCAATGGCTCTCAAGACTTGATAATAGCGGATGGTTATCTGCTGTACAAAGTGCTTTAAATGCTGCTTGCGTAACTGCTCAATGTCTTCATCAAGAAATTGCAGCTGTATTAGTTCATGGTATGAGATCTACAAAGATTAATTCTAATTCTTGTAGTATTTCTTTTAATTATATACGTTACATTTTAAACAGGAAATGCTGGTAGAGATTCTACTTTAGTGGTAACGAGTTTAGCTCAAACAATATTAAATCCTGACTGCAGAACAGTGCGCGGTCTTCAAGCTTTAATTGAACGTGAATGGATACAAGCAGGCCATCAATTTTTCAACCGTACTCGTCATGGACCATACTATCCAGCAAATTCTCAAAATTCAGTGCATGGTCCAACATTTCTTCTTTTCCTAGATTGCCTTTACCAACTACATTATCAATTTCAATTTAGCTTCGAGTATACAGTAGAATTATTAAGTGAATTATATAACAACGCATATTGTTCTGATTACGGTACATTCCTAGGTATGCATATATCGACACATATATCTTTGTGTGTACATAATATAATTCTACGTTTATGTTTAATTAATAGTTTTTTCATTGGTATTTTAGGTAATTCAGAAGCAGAGAGAGTGAGTCTTCGATTATCAGAACGTACCTGTAGTTTATGGTCATACGTAAATCAACCAGAAGTATTAGAAAAATGGATAAATCCTTTGTACGAGCCAAATCCTGGAGTTATTTGGCCTAGTGTTGCACCAATTAGTATCCAATTATGGAAAGAACTTTACCTTTCTTGCACAAACATTGCTCCATGGAAAGGTTTACTGCCTTGCATAAAGCAAATAAAACAGAATCATGTGGCAGTAAGAAAAGTTGCTGGTCAATTGCGAATTCAAATCAAACAAGCAATAGAAAAAATGCATTTAGATGCTGATGCAACTTGTGAAGTAGAAACTCAGGATGAACATACTTGCATAGAAGAATTAACTCTAGAATCTCAAAGTACCTGATACTTAGGTTATATATACTGAAAGAAGGTACATTTATGTTATAAGTCGCATCGTCAACCTGCCTTTATTTACAATACAAAATTAGTATATTAAAATTCATCTTATCACACATCACAAATTTAAACAATCTCATTTGCATTTTATATTTCTCAAAATCCTTCAAACATTTTTATGATAATATTGTGTAAATAAGTACAAATATATAAATGTAAATATATATATCTACATATGCCATGTCCCACTACAAATGACAAATACCATTGTCGTTTAAATTTGTATAGTATACAAAAAATTGTATACATGTTCCGTACCAGCCATATATGCACTGGCACATTTTAATCTTCCATTTGTGACATTATTTATTGAGCAATCCTTTGATTAACATAACAGAACATTGAAAGGGAAAACAAATAAAATCCACACAATTTCTTTTATTTGAACAGTATTATATTACTACATAAATAAACAAATTTACATACATGTAGTTTCATGTTTATTCTCATGTTAGGTTACTCATATATTTGAATGGTTTTGTTCAAAAACAATAATTTTTGAGAATATATAGATAAAACTTAATTATTATCACCAATAATATAAAAGACAGAAGATAAATGGGGGAAGGGGGGTAAGCGTGGCAGGGGCAGGTGTTTCTTCAGACTCAGACACAAAAAGACAAACGAATTCAGCAGCCATTGGTTGAGAGAATGTGTATATCTACATAAAAATTAGAATAAAATGTCACAGATTTATAAAGAACATAAATATATTAAAATAATTTTATTGTAAGTAACTGGTATCGACGTTAGTAGTAAAAGAAAATCCGAAAACTTTGTTACTCAGTGTGTATTCAATGTGATGAATATAAAAATTACAACTGAATTTCAATTGTTTACCTTTATGAATCCCGGTTAAATATTTATGACAAAAGGGAGATGTCTTGTCAATATTTTTACGGATTCGAAGAATTTGATTTTGAGTGTCAGTATCCCTGGATGAGTGTAGATCTAGTCACGAATAGAATTAAAAGAACGTGGACTAAATTCAAACCCATCCAGGGCCACTGACCGATTCAGTTTCTTATCCTTTAACTGATATAGTATAAATTACAAATTATCAAAAATATATGTATATACTCTGACTGAAATTATGAGAAAAGTACGAACTTAGCTACCGACGCTCTCACAAGGTAAAATGTAGCGGATTCCCCGTAAGCAAAAATCCCTGTTTCTGACCAGGGACTATCCGCGCGGCAGGGCTCGTAACTTGGACCATGGCCGAATTTTGGCCGAACCTGCCCTCGGCCGAATTTTGGCCGAATTTTGGCCGAACCGGCCCTCGGCCGATTTTTGGCCGATTTTTGGCCGAATTTTGGCTGAATTTTGGCTGAACCACCGTGCTGCCATCTTACAGCGGCCCGAAATCGGCCAAAATTCGGCCAAAATTCGGCCGAGGGCCGGTTCGGCCAAAATTCGGCCGTGGTCCAAGTTACGAGCCCTCCCGCGCGGATAGTCCCTGGTCAGAACCTTGGCCCAGTGGGCTTAGAGCCGCTTCGAGGGACCTTCAACACAGTGCCCGTCTCGCTACCTGCCCTCGGCCCGCCGGGCTCGTGTTCAGCCAGAGACGGCCTGGTTGACTGGGTTGATGCGCTTGAAAATGGAATTGCAGAAGCGCGGGTAGGGGAATCGGGATAAGGGACAGGATTGGTATATAGAGTACCAGTCAGTACCAGTACCTAAAATAGTATGTACTATGTACCAGAGAGAATATCTCTGCTACTTAGTATGTACCTATCCTCTCTGATAGTACTCCCTACCCTTCCTATGGAACGAGGGAAAAGACTTTCTCAACGTATTGAAAATTTCAATATGAAATATGTATATGTGTAACGTGTACAAAGAAGTTCATTAGTTCATAGCAGTTCATACATCCAAGCTAGCGTCTGTGTGACACAGTATTTGAAATAATTACGTGTGTTTTTCATAAAATTTTATTTAATTTAAATATCTACGTATGAGTCTAAGAGATCTTATAAAAAATACTACATTGTTTATTTAGAATAAGAACGATACTGATGTAAACAATGGCGGTGTATCACGTGATCGTGTCTTAATTGGTTCATTGCATTTTGCACAGGTGGATATATTTATATGTTATAAAATAAAGTCTTTAGGAAATTCTTATCTGTTTTTATCCCTGCATATTCAGGAATAATACAAAAAGTATATTCTAAATATATAATAACATTTAGAAAATATATAAAACGGGTGAGATACTTATTTATGTAATTGCTGTACTGTTGTGTGGTGGGTTTAGAAAATTAGAACTAATTTGTAAAAACATGATCAAATTTTTCAAAGATGATTCTCTCATTGTTAGATTTGCATGGATTTGCAAAATAAATGTGAGTTATCAAAGAATACCTTCAACCAATAGGAAAAGCGGAAATGTGTTCAGCTGAGCATTGATTCGTCGGCGATCTTCCCTTTCTCTTGAGGTTCAAGGACCATTGGTTACAAAAGCATGTTCATTGTGAGAGTGTCGGAGGGTGTTCCAAAATGTACTTCCTTCAACTTCCTTGAAAGGGGTGATTCCGTGATTCCTTTGAGAAAATGTTCCCCTAACGAAAAACACTATGGCGATGGCATTGGCCAGGCATTGGCTGGGCATTGGCCCACATTGGCCGAGTTGGAATCCGTCTGCTGTTGCCGCGCCCTGATTGGTCAGTGTTTTTCTCGTTTTTCCAGGATTGCAAGGGTGCGGGATGCGCGTTTTCATTTCTCGATAATACAAAAATGGGGTTTTTCAGTAGTCAAAAATGCTTGATAAAAGATCGATCTAGGCCGCTATCACCCTCAAAAGTCCCATTTTTTCGTTTACGAGGCGTAATTTGCATTATTCGGAAGCAACAACTGCGCATGTATAGCTATTTTCATAAAGCTGTGACTGTGAACACTGTGAATAATGAAAATTACGCCACGTAAACGTAAAAATAGGACTTTCGAGGGCGATCGCAGCCTAGATTGATCTTTTATCTAGCGCATTGACTATATACTAAAAAATCCCATCTTTGTATTATCGAGAAATGAGAACGCGCATTCCTTGCAATTCTGGAAACGAGGCCGCGGAGAAGTTCCTTCAAATGATCTCAGGTATCATCCCTTTCAAGGAAGTACAGCATTTTTGGGACACCCTGTATGGATCAGTGATTGGAGCACATAAAAACGGAAACGAGACGAACATACAATATAAGTACATCACGTACAATATGTGGGGTGGTGAAAGCGCGTGGGTGAAAGCGCGTCAAAACATACGATATGTTAGTCCATATGGACTGTAGATTTATGATTTCCTGCCCCAAGTAGTCCAAGACTCCAACCCGCCCTGTGTAAAAGTGAAATTGGAGTAGCTTGGTCCCCTAATTTGATTCGTCATTTAAAATTTTGCCACGAATTTCCTTTGAGAACTTTATCTTTATCTTCTTAACTTAGTCTAAATTTTACAGAGATTATATTAGACTATATAAGCAATGAAATTTGAAAATAAATATTGTATTGTTATTGTTGTATTTGAAATGTTCCTTTCTCCCGTTGGTACTACTGCAGGGAATTGCATATATATAACGTTATCATAACTAAGTTCGCGCGGTCGCGCAGCACTATATATACCTGTACTGTGCTCTGTGCTATGCTTACACTAAGCGCTACAAACTTCTGTACTTATGAAAAAGGTGCTTTTCTGCTTGTGCAATGTTTGTTTCGTGTAACATCAATGAAACAGAAGTATTTTGAAAATGCCGTATGCATATATTTAAGTAAAACACTAATGGTCGTACGGTGTTACATTTTTCTAAAAGTACGTATAGTTTCCTCACGGTATTTCGATAAAACGCATTAATTTAAAATAAAGAAAACTATTGTGATTTTTCTCATCAGAAAGTTCTTTGATCTGTTGGTAATCCAACCGTCATAGGATTGTCATTATCCGTATTGTTGTGACATCTCTAACTAAGTCATAATAAAATTGTGTAACCTCGAAATATTTCGCAGCATTTTTAAGTCATCTTTTATAACATCTGTATATAAACAAATCAAATTAGGAAAGAATTCAAGTTATTATGATTTTTTTTCTATTAAAAAATTAATTTTCAGAGTACCAGTTATGAATACAACGATAAGTTCTGTAGAAAGTGGCGGTGATAAACGTCTACCAGAAACAAGTATGCAAAATGTTGCACAAAATCTAACCACAATGCAAAGTGCGCAAAATGTACAAAGTGTTGTGCAAAGTAATATACAGAATATTCAGTCCACGCAAACTATAGTGGGTTCGATTGGAACACCTAGCAATCATGTAGGTAAACCGATATCGATGGATACAAATCTGAAGTTACCTCTAATGAAACCTGTGGTTCCATCTGGTACCATGTCAACTTCAGAAAGTAATAAAATAACAACAACGGTAAGGAAAATATTTACAAATGTGTATAAATGATAGATCATAATAAAATGTATTTGTTTGTTTTATAGCTTTGTTCTGTAGGGTCCACAGTAAGGATAATATCTCCAAGCATGTTAAGTACGGTGGAGCGTCAAAATCAACCACCAGCACAACAGCTGTTACAGCAAACGCAGCAGGTAACAAGTATGCCTGCAACTTATCATGTACCAAGAGGACCAGCTGCAGTAGCTAATATATCTGCTCCGAGATCGACAGTAGCTACTCCTATTGTCAGAGCAAATACAGGACAAACTGTTCCAACAACAAGGTCAGGGTAAGCATATATGTATGTATTGGGTTGAAACGAAAGAGAGAGTTCGTAGCGTTTGTAAATTTAAATTGAAAGCTAAAATTCAGATATTTATTCATAGATAATTTTCGTGTTATTGAATAAACATATGAATAAATACCTTAATTCTATGTTCGATTCATAATTTGAAAACGCTACGAACTTTCTTTCCAACCTAATATGTAATAAATAATTTTATGAACGTGTCAGCGATACGAAATCTATTACTAAGATTTGACAAAGTGCCACTTCATTGTAATACATATTTATTATAGAAGTAACTGTAGTGTAACATAGTATTTTATTTGTTACATCGTTTAGAACTATTTCGAACCCTCAATGGCAACCTAAAACAACGTCCGTTGTATATGCTCAACCTCAGAGGCATCCTACACCTCCAGTGGGTCGAGTTTCAAGACCGCCGTCCACTGTGTACAGCAGTCAACAGTCTCGTTTAATTACGCCAACAGGTCAAGGAAGGTCCGTACAGGCCACAATGGTAACTGGAGTTCCTGGTACTCCCTCCAGATTGATAGCACCTGTTCTTCAAACAAATAATAGTATTACAAGACTGCCCGTCTCGCAAAGTAGACTACCTACACCTCAAGCGACGAATGCATCACAGACTACACAATCTGGCAGACCTTCTGCTCAAACTATTCAAGTAAATCATTATACTTATTGACCATTAAGATTACCGAATGATATTTCTTTATAGTTAGATAAATCCTTTGTCAAAATTGTAGCCCAATCAACCAAACAGATCTCTAAGTACTCCTGGTACAGTTAATCGCATAGCTGTGTCAACACCTATGGTTGGAACTGCAAGTAGAATAAGTGGTACAGCTTCGGTAACTGTTCAACCAACAGTGGCACGACAATTATCGATAAACACAGTGGCCGGCCCATCAGCTGCCACTGTAAGTCGAATTGTCATTCCATCCCAACAAGTAGGTATTGAAAAGCGAGACTGATATCAAATACTTTTATTGACTATTGAATAAAATAAATCTGAATTTCAGGTCCAACAACAACAACAACAACAACAACAGCAACCGCAATCGCAACAACAAGCAACTCCACGTGTAGTTCAAACAGTAACATCTTTATCAAATATCAGTACAGTATCACGAGTAATTACTACAGCAGCAAGTACATCAAATGTAACAAGAATATCACAACCAACGCCAACCACAGTTGCTAGAATTGCTGGGATGTCCCTACATCCTTTGCCTCTAGCACCTGCAAGAGCTACCACTTCTGCGCCTGTTAAAACAGTGCAAGCTCAAAATGTCGGGCCTACTGTTCAGATTAAACCTTCCCAGCAATCTGGTTTACGAGTGTCTTCAGCTAGTAGTACGAACAATAATTCGAACACTATACCTGCTCAACCTGTTCAAGGACAGTATATACATCCACCCCATACCACCACATACTATTCCTTTGAACCGACAGGTAATTTGTGATTATTGTTTTTGCCTATGCTTTTGAAACAAACTTACATTGATGCTGTTACATAGGAACATATTCTCAATATCGACAAACACCAGTAAGATTACTTGTTGAACCAGGGTACGATGAACCACATACCAAGCCAAACGCATCTCCACGACCAAGTATACTTAGAAAAAGGGATCACGATAATTCACCTGTCAAAGGTATATTCTCTTCTCACTGGATTCATCATCTTGTCGGATCTTTTGTAGAAACAAATCACCATTAACATTACATATTTTTAGGTGTTGCAAAGAATTTGGTTCCTGTACTTACATCTTTACCACCTGTTACAACATCCAGTCCTCCTTGTTCACCAAGGGGAGACCAAGATGGTGGAGGCTGCCAAAGTTCAGGATCTACGACAGTTTCAGCGACATCGTCGCCAGGATTGGATGAAGAACCAGAACAGTCTAGAATCCCGATGAATCCAACGGTAGAAATGTCTCCAAGAAAGAAACCTAGAAAACAGCAACTTACCAGTGTAGAATTAACGGAATCACGATGTACAGAAGAAGAGATGCAGTTTATTACCGAAGAAAGAATGAAGAAAGAGATTAAAGATGAACCAAAAGAAAAATCGTCTGATAAAAGACAAATTTCGAGTACACAACGCGACGTCATCAAATCACCTACACAACAGACGACCGTTACAATACGAACGCGACCTACGCCTAGTTTATTAGGTTTGTAAGGGAAAAGGGTGATACTGTTATGTATGACAAAAAATAGTTTTTCTTTTTACAGGACCATCCTGGAAGAATAGATGGAGTAGTAGACTTCATCATTATAGGAGACCAAGCGAAGTTCGACCTCGCGAAGAAAGACGGCCAACGGTTGCAGAGATAGCACAGCAAAAACATGTATTACAAAAGCTAAATGGTTGGAAGGTGTATCATCTTACAGCACAGATGGAAGATATTGCTGATCTTGAGAAACAAGTATGTTAAAGTTGATATACATTATTGTGCAAAAGAAAAAAGCACCCAGTATAATTATAAGATACAATGAAAAACAATATCTTTATGTAGAAATTGTATTGTACAATGATTGATTTATTGCATTTCGAGTATTAGATAATCCGCAATAACACGTATTCCCAGAACTATTAAACAGCGGAATCCTTTTTCAAAACTTACCCTGTTCTTATTTGATTTTTTTTTCTTTTTTTCGATTTTTGCTTCTTTCTTTTGCACAGTAGTGTATGAGCATTGATAACAATAAAACGATCGATTATAATTCGCTCCGTTTATACAGGTGCACGAGAAATTGAAAACAACATTAACAATGCTCGAATCGCAGCAGAACGTCAGGAATAGACAAGACGATGGGCTCGAACGTGTAAATGAACTAATTAAAGGAAATATGCAACGTAGTAGCTTAATTAGCGAAGGAATGAATGAAGCGCGGACGCAGCTTATTGCTATATTTCAACATAAAGGACCTATTACTGATATTTTACAACGATGCGGTAACAAACGGGCTCAAAAGAAGCGAGACAAATGAGCTGGTAGCGCATTAAAATCAAATTGAAATGAATATGTTTCTAAGAAAACCTTGCGGAAACGAGGTTCGGAACAGAATTATTTTTATCTGTGTCACAGAATCTATATTATAGAAGTAAAATAAATGATTTTATAAGTCTATGACACGACTGTCGCTAAACATGTTTATACTTTATTATTATACAAATCTACGACTTTTTATTTTAATATAATACTTCTTCTATTTGTTGAAATGTCCTTTTACATTTTGTCGTGTTATATAAGTGTGCGTGTGCGTGTGAATGATGATGCGTATGTATATACATATAGACGTTATACGTGTATATACTTTTAAATGTTCTACCACATAATTGTTAAAACATACTTCAAGAAGAAAATTATAGAAACGCGTGAAAGTTTTAACATAAGAATGAAATAAACAAAAGTTAATATTCGTACTATAAAATGCAAAGTATACGGTTTACTTTATGTACTATTTCGTACATATACGTGTACCATATGACATGGTACCACTACCAGAATAGAATGTATGTTACTATGGTAACAACATACTCAGAAATCCTTACTTAGCAGCAACAGTATTTACAAAGGATAATAGCTCACTGAAAATTTGTTAATAGTGCATCGATATGTGGTGGGGATACAGTCCCGCATTAGACATACAGCTTGAAGTTAATAAACATGAAATTAATTGTCCAGGTGAAGGTCTCGAAGTATTAATTGTAGGTGCTGGCGATGCAAGACATATTATGAAGACATTGGCATCATCTTACTTGCACGATGATTGTGTTATTACGTATAATGTAATTGAACCAACATTGGAACAAATTGGTAGATCCATTCTCTTATTAAGCACTTGTTTAGATAAAAATCTAGGTATGTATGCAAGATTTTAAAACATAATGAACTATGATATTCGTTCTTAAAGACATTTTTGAATATAAAAATTGGATACACTTAAGGGTTACAAGAAGCAACTCGATATTACTTGGAAATATTTGGCAATACACTTGTAAGACCAGCAACAGCCAAATACTTGGGAAAGCTTTCGAATGCTTTGACAAATATACCAACAGGTACAATCGATTGTCCATGGTTAAATTTGGAGAAATTTAAACATAAGGATAAAGATCAAATAGAAGCTATTTTCAAGTAAGTTTAATTAAACGAATTAAAATACGTATATAGATTTCTTTAATGGTTTACAAGGTTTATTTTCTTTTGTAATACTTTTTACAAGATTCTGGGAGCGTGCAACATCCGAAAATGTTCCCATTGTGGAATATTGGGATAAACGAATTAGAAAGTTATTAAAAACTAGATATGATTATCGCAATGGTGTTTTTGACTGGGATTATCATATGGTTCTGAAGTCTCGTGACGTCTCAAATTTAACTGTACAAGAATATAGGTAATAGAGTTAGTGTAAAATATTGCCATGTAAATATGTACAGACACACGTGATTTATTAATTTCGAAACTAGATTTTGGAGGAACAATGGTATTGCATTCACCTGGTTAGAAGGTGAACCTGTTAGAAGCAATCCAACATTATTGAGTAATATAATACAATACGGACCTGGCTTTATGCATTACGCTTATTTAGGAGATATAACAAATGGTCCGTTTTATACATGGATCTTGGAAAATTCAAACCATAATCGGTAAGATTTATTCTATATTTTTTGCTATATGTTAATTTAGTTTTCATTTTATATATTATATTATAAATATTATAATTTAGTAAATACAGAGCAACTGACGTAGCTGAACTCGAAGTAATGAGATGTATTCATGAAATCAAAACAAAAGAACCATTGTGCGAAGAGTTGTTTGCATCGCATAGAGATTCCTCCATTTTCAATGGTACATTAGTAATTGATCCACCTAATAACGAAATGGAACAAGAATCATGGAAAAGAGAAAGAACTAAACCAAAAAAGGAAAATATATCTTGGATAGACATTGAGAATCATAAGGTGTTGTATAAAATAAAAAAATTTAATAAATGCAGCATATGTACATATTATTATTCTTTAAAATTTATAAAATATTTTTAGGTCGTTTTTCATCCCATAACATCTATAGAGGTATTCAAACACAAAACCGGTTATGCCAACAAGTTCGACTTTTTATGGATAGCACATAATATGTTAAAACAATTACCTAATCTTACTCCACTGTTAAAAAAAGGAGCAATTGTATTAATTGAACTACGAAAATATATGACAGAGTTACGAGAGGAAGATTTACATAATTTTGTGAAAGAAGTGAAAAATAATGCAGACAACTGTGGATTGCGTGAAATTGTTCATATAGATGCTAAAAAGCATTGTATTGCTAAATTTTGCAAAATTTAGACAATCATAAATAAGTAATAAAGTTTCCATCCCTCTCCTTCCCCCTTTCTCTTGTAATCTTCTTCTGTATTTAAATAGTACTTTAAACTGTGATTAATAAAACATATGCTGTAATGTAATATTATTTATAAATATTCTTCCAAGTTCAGTATTATAGATAAAGTATATTAGTCCGTGATTAGAACATTGCAAACGTTTGTTTAAAAATATGTTTATATAACTAAAAAATGTAAAAATTGTTCGATAATAATTATGCGAATACAATTGCATATTATTTTAGCAATACATATAAATAAATGGGTAATAAACAATCCAATATTGATATGCAAGATATGTGTATTCAATTTTGCCCAGAAATAATTTATATACCATAATGTGTTTATAAATTGAATACAATGACACAGTAAATTTTAAAATTAGAAAATCTGTGCTACTGAAATTATATATTGCAATAATACTGAATAATACATACTATTGAGAAAACAAAAATCACCAAATGCTGCTATCATAGTGAAAAATTAAACGCAGCGTGGTTATGAGAATTACCCAAATTCGCGGGAAACGCTTTCGTTCCTGATTGTTCCTGGTCAGAGATCCGCTAGGTTCAGTTGTAATTTTTTAATGTTAGGTAGTACAATTAAATAATTAATATAAGAAAAACTATATTTTAATGAGAAGTGCAGTTCAAATAAAATCCCACTATTCCACAGCGACAACGATACGTGTCGTTTTTCTGTAATATGAAGTAACCCTTGAAAATCGGCCATGGCAGCTATTTTCAGCGATAGTGGAAATTGTTTTCATTGAGTGAGCTCATATAAATACAAGTTCTCAAGTTTATATCGCTCTAGCTGTTGAAGAAGTGTGTAAGGTTTTTTAATATCGAATTATTGCCCATCCTGGATATCGGAAATGTTGAATTAATTAAGAAGCTATGAGCTCTATCAACAGTGTGAACAGTAAGGTGGATGTAATTACTGAATCAAGATTTGACGACTGTAGTAATAATTTGGATGCAACGAGAAACGGTTTCGAGCATGATAAAAAGGACTTCGATACCAAAACTAATACGACTTCATCAGGTAAAAGTCGTTATGGTAGAACCATAAAACCTAAATCTCCCAAAAATGTGGTTGATGATTCTCCAAAGGCATGTTATACTTTTTTAAAATCTATTATAATTTCTCTCGTTATAAGTTTATACAATTCTCAACAGACCATTATGATGTTGAATGTCGTAATATTTTGTATTTTTACGTATACTTTTTACGTGAATGATGCATAAATATTTATGTATTATAGAGTTCCAAGATGCTGAAAGCTCGAAAACATAGAAATTTATCTAATAGTAGCAATGACAGCATGGATGAAAATAATGCAACCAACGACATGGGCGACACAAGTGATTCTTCCAGTTTAAGCAATAGTTTAAGCACCATGGATGAGCATTCTCCGAAAGTGATCGATCCACCTATAGAGTGCAGTTGGATATTGGGTCAACTAGCGTGGGCTCGTGTCGGTAATTTTCCATTTTGGCCTTGTGTAGTAACATTGGATCCAATTTTAAGGGTGTACTATAGACTGAAAGGTAAATCTCCATACTTATTAGGTTGTCGCACATACGCTACTGTGCAAAAGAAAGAAGCACTCGGCCACATTTAATAGAAAAGCGTAAAAAATCAAATAAGAACACAGTAAGTTTTGGAAAAGGATTCTGCTGTTTAATTGAATAGTTCTGAGAATATGTGATATTACGGATTATTTAATACTTTAAATGTAATATTAGGTTGGAAAGAAAGTTCTTGCAGTTTTTAATTATTAAATTCAAATACACATATCTCAGCTCAAACAAAACTTTATTAATCAAAATAAAGACCATTGCAATCAATGCACTTTCGCCAACGCCAACCAAAACAGTACCTCGACAACTTCTTGCGTGAGAATTGCTTCAAATCTCAGAGAGATGCTGAAACGGCATTCAACGAGTTTGTCGCCTCCAGGACTCCAGAATTTTATTCAACCGGAATAACAAAACTTGTTTCTAGTTGGCAAAAGTGCATTGATTGCAATGGTCTTTATTTTGATTAATAAAGTTTTGTTTGAGCTGAGATGTGTGCATTTGAATTTAATAGTTAAAAACCGCAAGAACTTTCTTTCCAACCTATAGATTAATGATTGTATAATACAATTTCTACATAAAGATATTGTCTGTCATTATATCTTATAATTATACTGGGTGCTTCTTTCTTTTGCACAGTAGTGTATTGCATAGATTTATTGATAGAAGTAATCAATGTATTTGGAGGACCCTATCGAATGGTACGATCAAAAATCAATTTGTTTTGGGGGCACTTTTGACCATCTTACCCGTCTATACCGTCTATTTCACAAGTGAAATTAGACATCTGAATTTAAATTGACGATAGGATTTTAAGGATTAGCTTTGTAACTCAAAGCAATTTGTAATAAATCTGCAGACTGTAATAGTATTTCTTGATCGAAACGCTTCATAACATTTGCATTCTAAAATTGAACATTTCGTATGCAACAATCTAATTCATATAGTTTGTTGAAGTATATTCCATGTTTTTCATTTGATTCTTTAAATTGTATACTCATTATATACAATTGTATACATTATATACAATATTAATTGTATACTTAAATTAGATACTCATAATATATAATTATTAAGTGTAAAATAAACAATACGATTCAATTCTTATAAAATATAATAAATATAAGAAATCTGTTTAATCAGCTACTGGTAGATCGCAGATATTAATGGTACATGTTCGATACTTTGGAGATAAAGGACGCCACAGTTGGGTCTCCTCAAATTCTATGATACCATTCACTAATTTTGCTGACTTCAAAAAACTGTCAGAATCATTGACAGCAGAAGTTAAGAAGAGAGATGCTAAATATGCTGCTGCATTTATTGTAAAGCCTGGAATTAAATTTAAGTGGGAAAGCGCAATAGAAGAAGCTATGGAGGTTCAAGCGATGAGCAATGAAGACAGGGCTAACATTTTCAAACCGAAAGAGAAAAATACAAAAAGCAGATCACCAAAATCAATTTCGTCAGATGACAAAGATAAAGCTAACAAACGAAAGTATTCAAATGACTCCAGTGAACCCGACATTAAACGTGTTAAACAGGAAAATGTGAGTGTATGAATAAAATTAAGACAGAATGAAACTTTTCTATAATGCTACTATTATTATTGTTTAACGTTATGGTATTGCAGGTGTACGGGTTAGAAAAATCACAATATAAAACAGATGGAACGACATCTAAAGCACAGAAGTTCACAGAGAATGGTAAAAGTAATTCTAGACTTAATTCTGATACACCTCCGCTATCTCCTCTGAGTCAACGAGATTCCAATGACGAAGTTTCCATTGTACAGAAAGTGGAATTTAAGGCGGAAGAGGATGTAGATGGTGTGTTCGATGTTTATTACGAACGGAACAGAGATATGTTGGAAGATGAACATCCTGATGCGTCAGAAGAAGATATCAAAAAATACTTACAAAAAACTTGGGATTCGATGAATGCTTCTTTTCGTAAAAAGTATCGGGCGTACGTAACGTCGGACACTTCTAACGCTCACGTCAAAGAAAATCTGTCGAATCCAGAAGATTTATCGTTAGATATGGAATCGAACACAAAGGACACTAAAAGGTCCAAAATCAAAGTCGAAAAAGAAGAGATGACTGTAGCAGAAACTAAAAGAAGTAGACCGTACAATCTTTTTAAAGGAATGAAACAAGAAAAGGTTTGTCAAATATGTGAGAAAACTGGGAAGTTGACGAGATGTAAAGGACCCTGTTATTCATATTTCCATTTATCTTGTGTGAAACCTGGCGAATCCAGTCCAGAGCATTCTATCGATGAGAGTACAATGGACGATAAGATTCTTGATGACGTGAAACAAGTTAAACAAAATAATGTAGACGAGGACCAAAATAGCGGTATTGACATTAGAATGAGACTTATCACTAGACTGCGGATTTGATGCATTTATGGTAAAATATGCAACAGTACAAAGATAAAAAGGATTTAAGAGAAGGAACGAAATTTTGTTTCGGCCCCAATATCTTGTAATGGATGCAAACAATTTTTATTGTGCATAAAGATTCGCAGTCTACATATTACTGTATCGAGTAAATGTCAGCTACATTTAATAACATAAGTGTTCTGTTCAATTTTAGGTAAAACTGACGAACAAGAAGATGAGTTATTTAAATGCATAGATTGTTTGTCAGGTGTAGCACCTGCTTGTTTTATATGTAACGAAAGGGAAGGTGACAGAATAAGGTGTACCGTTATTGCCTGTGGAAAACATTATCATTCATCCTGTTTGAGATCATGGCCGCAGGTAACAACATCAACAACAATTTTCCATACTTCTTCCAATGTAATTTTACATAATGCATATCCGGTTATAAACACTTTTTACTTGTCATTAGTCTCATTGGCAAGGAGGTCGATTAACTTGTCCGTATCACATGTGTCACACATGCAGTTCGGATAATCCCCAGGATAGTCATTCAAGAACCCCAAATGAAAAGTTGGCACGATGCGTACGATGTCCTTCGTCTTACCATACATCTACTTCTTGCTTGCCTGCTGGTTCGGTAATCTTAACTGGCAGCCAAATAGTATGTCCAAAGCATTATCAAGCACCACATCCACCGGTAAACGCAGCATGGTGCTTCCTATGTACGAGGGGTGGAAGTCTCATCTGCTGTGACACGTGTCCAACCTCCTTCCATTTAGAGTGCCTGGGTAACTAATTTTATATTTAACAAAAGCAATAGCAATTCTAATTATTAAACTGCAGATCTTTACGCAATTTATGGCATCTGAAAATGTTCAAAAAATGCTGGAATGTAAAATTCGATAGAATTTGGTTCGATTTTTATTTATTCCAAATCTACGAAGGCTACTACCACTGAAAATAAGATTTCATTCAATTACATTTTTTAAAAATTTCCCTACAAAAATTGAAAATTGCATAAACATCCGCAGTCTACTGTACAGTACAGTACTACAGTTACTACTGTACACTGTACAGTGTAATAAATAGACTCCGGACTTAAAGTCTTTTAATATTTTCACTGGTTTAAATTGTACTAGCTCATTTTTGTTATAAATGCATAGAATCCGGAGTCTAGTAACAAATGAAGGAATAACGAATAAAATTTCATTCATTCTTCGTTATTCGAATAGTGCCTAATTCTGGTAGTATTTCACGATGATGGTGATATGATAGCAGCGAACATAGTACAGTAAAGTCGCGATCTAGCTTCCTGAGGATCTCCACGATCACTGTCCCTTCGCCTACCCCTTCCACTGGAGGGCATCCCCGCGAGGGGCCAAGAAGCTCGAGCTGCCGCGCGGTCCGTGTTTACATGCTGTCCTTTTCTACGTTCGGTATCCTTTGTACTTCCGGTACGATCGGCGCGGTCGATGCAGTCATAAAAAAAAATAGTATCCCTACACGATCTCTGTCCCTGTGCTCGGACTTTACTGTAGTATTTATATTTCAAATAGTAGCGGGTACGTGCGACAGCAATATCGTTAATACATGAATGTATTTACATCAGCTTAACGTGTACTATAAGTAACGAAAACTTTAGGAATAGATGCGCCTGATGGTGCATTCATCTGTGAAGACTGTGAGACGGGCAGACTGCCTTTATACGGAGAAATTGTTTGGGTTAAACTCGGTAATTATCGCTGGTGGCCATCCCGCATTTGTTATCCGCATCAAATTCCTGAAAATATAGGAGCAATACCCCACAGCCCCGGAAAATTTTGTGTGATGTTTTTAGGATCAAACAATTATTATTGGGTACATAGGTAAGCGTTTTGCACTTGTCAAAAATCAGAAAACTGATAAAATACTTACTAAATATATAATGATCAATCGTTTATATTATGCTTCCGTTATTTCCTTTTTCTTTTTTTAGGGGTCGTGCTTTTCTTTATCAAGATGGCGATGCAAATATAAAACCATCAATTGGTAAAAAGAATAACAGAAATGACACTTATCGAAAAGCGCTAGAGGAAGCAAATAATATTCACCAGAGTTTAAAAATTGAAAGAGCTGCTGCTAAAGATCATGGCCCCCGAGGCTTGAAACCTCCGCCTTATGTTAAATTGAAAGTAATGATTTTTTAAAATATTTCTCTGCATGTCAAGAAATGGACTATTACACTTAAAGTTACTTTTCTCTGATTTTTACTCTAAAAAATGTTGGCATTCTCCATCAAACGTACATGCAACATGTTTTAGTATCTATCGTTCGAGTAATTGTGTACTGTCTTATACAGTGTTACAATGCACTGATTTATATATCATAAGTAGACTCCGGATGTTTGTGCAAAATAAAAAGTTTGTAAATATAAATTTATATTCTCCATCAATAATTTTAATGTGGTGAAAATAATATATTAATACTCTTTTAATATTTTCACTGTTTCAAATTGCTCTTGCTCATTTTTGTTATAAATGCATCAAATCCGGAGTCTAATCGCAAGTCTTAATCTATAATAAATGGCAACATTTACAGGTAAATAAACCAGTCGGTAACGTGAAGCCGGCAGAAGTGGAAAGTATTGTCGCTTGCGATTGCAGCGCAGCGTGGGATATTCCGTGTGCGCCTGGAACGGATTGCCTAAATCGAATATTATTAGTGGAATGCAGTCCTGGTATTTGTCCGGCTGGTATAAAATGTAACAACCAGGCATTCGTGAGAAGACAATATCCTGCTATGGAACCATTTCACACTGCTGCCCGTGGGTGGGGTCTTAGAAGTTTAGAACACATTAAAGCGGGCCAGTTTGTCATCGAGTATGTAGGCGAAGTTATAGACGAAGCTGAGTACAAACGACGGCTACATAGGAAAAAAGAATTAAAGAACGAGAATTTTTATTTTTTAACCATAGATAATAATAGAATGATAGATGCTGAGCCGAAGGGGAATTTAAGTCGATTTATGAGTAAGTACCTTGCGTCGTTATTCAAATATTAAAATAGAAAGGATGAATTTATATTTCATACAATTCTCTTTCCGGAATGTAGATCATTCGTGTTCGCCAAATTGTGAGACTCAGAAATGGACGGTGAATGGAGACACGCGTATAGGTCTGTTTGCATTATGCGATATAGAACCTGGTGAAGAATTAACTTTTAATTATAATTTAGCTTGCGACGGAGAAACTCGAAAGCCCTGCTTGTGCGGCGCACCGAATTGTAGTGGATTTATAGGTTTAAAAGTACAAAAATCGCAGGCGACAACACCGTCGATACCTCAAAAGAAGTTTGAGAAAATGGATAAAATCAAACGTCACAGGAGGTAAATAATATATGTATATTGCCCGCGACAATCGCAATATTTAACTTTCGGCCAACCGGACGATTCAGGCCGACCTCGGAGAAAGAAGCACCCAGTATAATTATAAGATATAATGACAAACAATATAAACTGTTATGTTTTGATTATCACATTCAACATATAATTAATATTACCTAATCTTTATCATTCACTTGGAAAATAGCTTGTATTATCACGTTTTATGTAAAACACACGAAGTGTGTTTACACTTTTGCTCGTCACTGTAATTCTCCGCTATCCAATGGTTAATAATCGAACAATTGTTTGTAGATCAAGGAAACACATGGCATGTTGGGGCTGTGGACAAGAAATTGAGAAGATTGAAGACTATGTGGTCTGCGACCAGAAAACGTGTAACAAGAAGTATCATAAGACTTGTGTTGTCATCGACGACGTAGACTCCAGATTCAGTTGTCCTTGGCATCATTGTGCAGAGTGCGGACGTAGAACATCTGCACATTGCTCTTTCTGCAGCTCTGCTTTTTGTCAAGGTAGTATTTAGTATAATATCTAGACTGCAGATGTTTATGCAATTTCCAATTTTTATAGACAAATTTTAAGAAAGTGCAATGAAATAAAATCCTGTTTCTAGTGGGAACAGCCTTTGTAGATCCAAAACAAACAAGAATCTTACTAAGTTCTCCAGAATTTTATATTCCAGCATTTTTAGAACATTTCCATAACCCGTAAATGCATAAAGATCCGCAGTCTAATGATATCACAACGCTTCAGCTTCCTGCTCGTGCAGAATATACTCTTGTCGAGATATAATTAGTAACTCTATTAATACTGTTGACAGTGCATTTAGAGGGAAATTTATACGAATACAGCGAGAAGGGTGGTTTCGTTTGCAAGCTGCATGAAAACACGGACACGCAAAAATCATCCGTCGAGGACGAGAAAGATTATTCAGACGACACCGAAACGGACAGAGAATATTCGTCTACCGGCTCCAGTAGTCCACTCTTGACATTGGAGAAACCTGTGCCCCGAGAACCATCACCAAGAGTTTCCATAGTAGAGGTGAGATGATATCCTGTAGTGAGAGTATTCGCGTGGAAAGTTATAAGGAAAAACAAGCAATGCAGTGCAGTGCAACTATTTGGATGCCCATCCCAAGCTTTCTCATCTAGAATCATTCTTTTTTCCCCATTATATCATTTACATTTGACGTATAGCACGGTTTAGCGATAAATTTGCATTGGTGGTGGTATAGCATGATCAAATTTTACATAGGATATTATGTATTTTAGAATAGTAGAATGTTTGGCGGCTTTTTTTCCAGTTGCGATAGTAGATCCGTGTAAAGGAGTGAATATGAATTTTCAAAATACGGAAACGTATTCCTATTCATTTCCTAATGTATTTAGATTCAAAACATGCAACGTGTATTTCTTTCAATAACACACACTTTCCAGAATTCCGAAAATTTCGATTGGAAATGACATTCTACTTATTGAAAGAAATTCAAATACAATGAAATCGTATTCACTAGTGTAATTGGCTTTACTCTATTCTACGTTGTTAGTAGGCTCTGATTTTATTTAACGCCGTATCGGGTTCATGTACATGAATGTTGTTTAATAAGTTAGCAACACTACTCTACTGCAAGAAAATGTGATTATCGATGCACTTCTATACAGACAATATGGCTGTTGATATATTATTCTTTGTTAGTCAATAGTTCTGAAAGAAAAAAAAAACGAGAGATTAATGATAATTAACGTTTCTCTATTCTTTTTTTTTTAATTATTTTTCATTGTTCCCAGCATCCTCTCCCTGACATTGGCAGTAGTGAGAAGTAGTAGCAAACAAACAAACATGTTCTGTTTAAGTTTATACGTTCAAGTGAGTGTACAAATTTGCTATTACCTATTTGGATTTCTTCTAAAACATAAATGTAATTTTAGTAAGAAAAACAAATTTGCTGTTAACAAATTATTTATTTATCGTTTATTTACTCGTGCAATTTTACAAATGTATTTTGGTGAGTAAACCGTTTTTATTTTCAACACAATAAATATTTAAAGTGTGCCGTTGTATAGATACAAATTTTTATTATGGGGATTCGCGTAGTTTCTTGCACTATAATGCACGCAACTTGGCTGTGAGACAGTTTTATCTTTGAATTCGAACAGATATTTGATTGTTCCCCGTTATGTTCATGTATCATATGAATTTTGATGGGGCAATCTTCCTAAACGGTGATGTGACCCGTAGGTTTATCCCAGCAGCGACGAAAGTGAAGAATCTCAAAAGGAGGATGGCGAAGATAATATTCAGCCTATCGATTTGATGCAATGTGAATACGGTACGAAAAGAAAAGCATTGTATCAATTGTCTCCAAGACTGAGAAAGAAGAGAAATCAGGTAGAAGAGTTGAATAATCTTACTTCTAGTCAACTGGAAGCCATAATCGGTGGTAGTTTAATCGAATGAATTCATTTTTATCACCAAATAGACTTATCATGTACTGTAAATCATTTGTAGCTTCCATGAAAGGTCACGGTGCGAAACGTTGTAAGATAACAATAATGTTATTGCATATAAATGCAATGACACTCATTCCATGTCAAGTAGGTTAAATAATAATTTTTATTGAAATATGACTGTGCTATACAGAAAACAAATTTAATTTTTGAAATAATAATTGTATTATGTGTTATTTACTTCTGTGGTAAGCACCATGCCAATAGCAGATTGTGCTTAATACATTCATCCAGTTACTTGTAATACATTTGTCTGCTTCTCTTTTCGTATAACATCATACCTCGTAAATCATACCTGATTTTCAAGAGTGATCGAGGATATCTCGAGTACATACATTTTCATTCATTACTTACGCATACATGTTCAAGTATAAAAACGTAGGAGACGTCTATATATATTCATCAACATTATTTACCTCATCAGATTGACATGGAATGTTTCTGTACATCCGCATGTGGATAGCTTGACATGTGTTCACTTGCTCTCGCAGTAATTATAAATTTCAGTTTTCTCAGAGTATGTATGTGCGTGTGCCTGGGCGTGTGAGTGTGTGAATTAAAGTATTTAACTTCAAAGGTGTGGCATATTAATTCACTGCCTTGTCTTAGTTTAATTCAAACTCCAGCACGGATGAAGTCTCTAGGGCCCAATGTTTAATTTCATAATTATTCAGATGCCAATCAGGTAGACTGATTTTAAATTGTTCGGTCTCCGTTTACATCCTTATTCCATATATATGGACAATTCGCATCGATTGAGTGACATTTTTCCTTCACCGTTGAAGCAATTGTATATCTTCACACTGCCTTGTACATTTAAAAACGTTTATATCACGTAAAGTATGTTACTTTTAAGAGTACTTTAGTATTAAGACGTCGAGTAAACGAAATCAATATCTAATATTATGCGGAGACGAGTTCAACTGTCGTTTTTTTCTACATAAGCAAACGAATTTCGTTCATAAGTTCGTTTTAAAAAATCGTACCTGTTCTTTTTGTCGCGTTAAACCTCGATGATGTGTAACGATTAATAACGAATAGAAGAACAGTTACTTAGAACATCTTTTAATTGTGAATCGAAGTGATATATAAATTTGTCAATAGCGTTTCTATCTATGTATTTAAAATCATACATACAAATAAGTGTATCGTTGATGGAAATTCAAGATGAAAGTTTGGTACGCTTAAAAAAAATTTGGTAATTATTTATGATAGGGGATTCCTCACCAATTTCAACCTGACCTTGAAATATGTTATTAACATGTTACCGCTGGACGACCTTGGTTTGCGAGATATTTGCGAAAAACTGTTGGGATGACTATAGGAAACTCTACCTTTTTCCAATGACTAAATCCCCTCTTTAAGGCGAAGGAGGGCCCCCCTCCCCAAATCTAACGAAAATTCGTTCAAAATGTTAAACACCATGGAAAGTTATATTCGGTAAAAATGTTTGCAATAAAAGTTGCAGAGATTAATGGAGGACATATGCCCATGACCTTGTATTTGACCTTCGGATCCATTTTTAAGGTTATTTGGAGGTCAGTACGTATTTTTTATGGCCTCTAGCAGTCATTTTAATCTAGGACATAAGTACATATCTGAACGTGAAATTTCGAGCTCTTTCAGAATCCGTAGTCAAAAGTAGGGGTTCCCCTTTTAAAAATACGTACTGACCTCCAAATAACCTTAAAAATGGATCCGAAGGTCAAATACAAGGTCATGGACATATGTCCTCCATTAATCCCTGCAACTTTTATTCCAAACATTTTTACCGAATATGCTTATCTGAGAAGTTAACACCTTTGGACGGGTGGTTTTGGGCATTTAAATGAAATAAAACCTTTGGACGGGTGGTTTTGGACATTTAAATGAAATAAATCAATCATTGTACAATACAATTTCTACATAAAGATATTGTTTGTCATTGTATCTTATAATTATACTGCTTCTTTCTTCTGCACAGTAGTGTATGTCGTGTTGTAGATTAGAAAACGGACTCTGTGCAGTAGCAACAGGTTGTTGCAAATATCTCGGAAACGAAGGTTGCCTGGCAGTAACATGTACAGGGATAAGTTGTTCAAAATTATGCCCCGAACAACATATTTCAGTCAGTGAAATCGACGAGAAATCCCCTATCGTAAATAATTGCCACAAGTTTCTGCAACATGAGCGGAAAATACTATTTACACTACTTGACAGTCTTTATTACATGCTTAGTATGATTTTATTAACTTAAAGTACAGTAAAAAGTTCTTTTAGACAAGTGGACACAAATGCATATAATGTTTTCATATGGATTGCATTTCTGATTATTTATACAATTGTAACTTTTTGACCCTTCTTTCTTTCTATGTACCTCGCATATTGTGGTATTAATATTTGTTGATATTTATTTAAAGGATATTTCACGATGAATGACCAAAATTGTTAGAAAATCTGCACTAACGACAAAATGGTTAATGTAATCCAGCGTTAAATGAACTCGAATTTTGTTCATTAGCGATAACGATAAAATTTTACTTATTTAAAATACGTAGAATCGAATAGACAAATGATTAGCATCAGAGAAGATACTTTATGTAACGACGGAATAATATAGCTTTTTACGAAAACTTATTTGGTGAATAATAGGAAATTTAAATAGATTTTAATGTCAACCACCATTGTTATCGTTGTTATTATTATGACAATTAAATAATACTTTACTTTACTTTCAACTAGTATAAGTACACATGAACTAGTATCAAATTACCTTCTTCACGGCGGGTAATCTAGTCAGAATCTTTTCACACGTTTGTAAGCAGAAAATGACATACCGGTGTTTGTACAATTTCCATGTAGATTCATATAACAAGCAAGTTCAATTTCGTTCTTGAACACGCTTATCGTGTTTACGTATTCAACATATCACAAAACATGGAATTTCAATATAACTAGTTGCAGCATATATTATGTTTCATTGCGATTATATATCAAATTACTTTAATGCACGCACCAGCTGCAATAATCATGCTGTCGATTCTCTGCTGTAGTCCTGATAAAGCTTTGGACTCTCCTGTCGCGGAGAACTACTGACGCTTATTAAATTAGGCATGTTGTGATCTGAACTTGACCCGGCAGACACAGTTTCTTCTTGAGAAAGTTGTTGGTCTCGCAGCACAGGTGCAACGAAATTTTGTCCACCCGACAAATCTCGTTTTACGGCTTGTGTCTGCGAAACAATTTCGCGTTCAGCGATACCTCGTAATGTCTCAAGTTAAACAAGTGCGACAATAATTCTTGACTGTACCTTGGATTTCGACGAAGGCAAAGTAGCCCCCGTCACGAGACCTAAAATACTTGCTGCGAGACCACTAAGTTGCACAGCGGCTAACGGTGCCAAGCCTCTTCTCACTAGACCTAAGGCCAGTAATGCGGCTTGAGCCAAAATTGGAGCAGCTCCGGTGGCGCTTGCCGCTGCGCCTGCTAACTGGCCTCCGCCAACACTCGGCCCATATACGAAACACAAGTTATGCCTATCCACCTATAAGCCATCAAACATGATACACGTATTTAGTAACAGCGCATTTGTCTACCGCCAGAGTTAATGAATTTCAATGCAAAACGTTCAAACATACCAAATGTTTTAATACAAGATATAGCAGCCCAAAAGGAGTAATTAGTGGACAAGCTAAACTGTACACCGTTGTCATTGTAAAAACTAGGACTAACCAGGCATAATGGGCACCCAACGGAAATTCCCATAACACTGCTTTTCTAACATGTACTCTTTCTGCTCTACTTCGAGCTAGACAGAGCCTGATAGTGTACATTGCTAATTCTGGAAATCTGACCAATTCCAACCCACTTCCAAGTAGGGCCGCAGTAATCACGTAATTTACAAATAGAGCACCCTGTAAACATGAATGATCTTAAATTAGAACCAAATATACACTACCGTTCACAAGTATTTGATTTAAAATAACGCATCCCAATGTAACTTTTGCCAGGAACGAAACTGATAGACGAAAACTTAATTTTTATGCAAGATAACGATCCTAAACATTGTGCAAAAGTGTGTCAAAACTGTTTAAAGCAAGTGGGGGACATTGATAAACTTAAAGTTATTTTTGATTGAGAAACTGTGGGATGAAATGGATCGAAAGGTGAAGATAAAGTGTCCAAAATCAGAGGAACAATTGTGGACTTAATTAGAAAAAGTGCTTCATTGCCCAGCGAGGTGGATACATTGATGAACGAAATATTTAATAACTTTCATCTATTTACTGCTAAAATACTTAACATGTAATGCATTATAATGCTTCTATGGCGATCATATACATTTATATTCATTCTACTACAAAGTAATTTAAGTTATAACGTTATAAACTTTTAGATTCGATTCCGCCAAGTGGTAAAATACTTATGGACGGTAGTGTTTGTACATATAGACACCTTTGAACAACTAATAACTTCTTTAACATTTGACGAAACGATTTGAGTCTTTTTTAGATGTTGAAAGGATTAGTTCACTAGGTAATGCGTAAAAAAATTTTGAAATTACTATTGACCTTTACTGCTTTCTTTGCATCTTCGATTAATAGGAATTTTTAATTAATTTTTGTATACATTACCTAGTAAATAAACTAAAAAGATTCAAGTCGTTCAGTTCAATTTTTAAAAAGTTATTAGTTTTTAAAAGGGGTGTCCACTTAATTTTGTTGAGACGTGTTCAATTGTTTATATAGGTGAACGTAACTGTACCTGATCCGGCAAAAATACACAATCCCATCTGTCTGTATCATTCGTCGGATTTATGGTCCACCTTAAAAATGCCTCGGCACTAGTTAACCCTAAACTAGGTAATATGAGAACCATCAACAGTAACAAAAGTAATGTTTTCGTCATTACTGCCCGATTTAAACTGCTCCTAGTCCAGTGTCTAACTAGTGACTCGCTTCTTGCCACTAATACCGGCATTAAAGCAGCAACACTAATTAGTAGTACAGTTGGAAGGAAAGATGAAAGTACTGGACTTAAGTTCATAATGTCTCCTGTAACTGGTAATTTGTTCACAGAAGATACTATTATCTGAAACCAAACATTACAATTATTAGATTGCAGTGTTGACAAGCTCAAACGAGCATTCAATGCACATTCAGACGTTGCACAGTGCTGATACATTGGCTGAAAATTACTTACAGCTGGAGTAGTAAGAAAGAATAGTATAATACCCAGAGCGAAATTGACTAAAACAGCATTCAAATACCAACATGATCTTGGTATACTCAAGTGTTCCCAAACAATATCAGACGGTGTTGGTGCATAATCTACAACCCACTTTATACTAGGTGAAGAGCGCAAGTGTTTACGCATCGTTTTAGCCGCGCCAGGTGTACCTTTGAATTGTAATTACCAACGTTACTATACTTGTCGTTTCTTTAAAAAGAATTAATAGGTATGTATAAAATAATTGATTATTTTTATGACATTAAGAAGCAATACAATTTGCTATTTTTAAAATAAAGTGTATATATGAAAAATCGAAGGTAAAGACAAACCTAAAGTCACAAAGGCAATACCCAAAGGTTTCTCCAACGACAACTGTTTCTCCTGTTCAACCAACGCGGTTAATCTTATTTCTTCATTCATATAAAATTTATGAGCCTCAACTTTCTAGAAAACAAATTTTACTTTTATTTTCAAGTTCATTACTAGACTGCGGATCTTTATGCAACATAAAAATGTTCTGCATTGATTGTGGGAAGCAGGAATAAAATAAAAATTGATTTCATCCCTTAATGACTTTGTTACATTAAAAAAAAACATTAGGATATTCTTAAATTTTTCTAATCCTTTACTGTTTTATATTTCACCCACTCAATTTCTTCATAAATGCATCAAGATCTATTCATTACTATAAATTTAATGAATCGCTTACATATTTGCAGCAACAACCAATCACTTGGCCACATGAGTATGGATACATAGTTAATGGGTCCCTTTTCTTTGCATAATTTTCACAATATAAGCGTGCTTGTTCAGCACAATCCCTTTCTACATTCAACGCTGAAAGTCGCTTGATATCATAAGCCAATTTCACATCTTCTATAGTTAGAGTGGGAAATGCCTCTCTGCAAACAACAATAATAGTATACAGGGTGAGTCTCATAACATGACGATCTCAAATAACTCCTAAGTTATTTGTTGTACGAAAAAAATGTTCAAACAAAAGATGCATGGTTCCTAGGGGGAAGGTCACCTTCAGCTTTTTTAAATAGAATGCCCAATATTTTTGCTCGAACTCGGTTGAAGCACAAAATTCTGCGTAAAAAAGTATTGATTTTTATATCATAAATCTAATATAGTGGTGTGCGAGACCGGGTTGGGAGGGGAACGGGAACGTTTCTCGGGATCGGGACGGGATCTTGAAACTTTTGGCATTCCTGAGAATGTTCGGGATTTCTTACTAAACAACACTATTATAAGATTCCGTACACTATCAGAAATCCCGAAGATTCACGTGAAACACGAACACCCCCGGGAATTCCGAATATTCTCAGAAAACCCGAACATTTTCGGAATCCCGTCCCGACCCGATACGCGTCTTCCCATCCATCAGTTCGAGCACCTACTAACTTCTACTTACAATGGAAAATTATATCGATAATATCTCGTTAACGATTTAGGATATATGAAGGTCAATACTCATTTACCCAGAATTTTGTGCTTCATCTGAGTTCGATCAAACATATTTGGGCATTCTATTTAAAAAACTGAAGGTGACTTTCATATACCTTGATACAAAATCAAAGTAACAAAAATCCGATTGCAGCACTGTATGTCCCCCTACAACAAATAACTTACGAGTTATTTGAGATCGTCATGTTGTCAGACTCACTTTTCATTTCTGGTAATAAATATTGTATTCGTTTTTAAATAAAAATTGACATACTTAAAATATTCGGTAAGGGTGTCTTCTTTGCATTGATGTTTTGGTATTTCTGTTATCAACAGTGTTCTAGCGGCCAGCTCGCCACCGTGTTTAGCTTCTCGCACCTATGTACCATGTAATTTTTGTTATTCGATTGTTTACAATATACATATATATATTATTATGAAAAATCAATAATTAATTAACCCTCATCCGTTCCTCATTTTCGCGATTTAATGTGTCCCTCGTGTGTCAAATGAAACGAAACGATAGATAATTAACTTTGCACTAATTAACTTTCCTTCTTTCAGTGAGGATCAAATAATAAATATCTACACAACGTGTTGCTGGCACATTCGCATTTCTCAATATCATTCGCACGTGTTCGACTTCACGTTGTTTCAATCTTATCGTTTTTAGCTTTATCTCGCTACAAAGAGAAGAACGAAGAGAATACGCATCGACTTTTCTTCTCTTCTTCAAGTTCACGCCAACTTTTGATATTCAAAGCTATACATGTCTACCTGCATTTTGAAGGGTTGTACAATGAATTAAAATGATGTGTGTCAGATTGACACATCAAGGTCTTTTTTGTAATAAATGTCACATTTTTTGTCACATGTTTTGCTATTAACAATGCTAAATATATATTTAGTTCACGTTAAAAAAATAGAAAAAAAGTTTCAGATCAATTATCCTACAAATGGCAGAACAACGTCCTTCTTCACATGAAAAATGTGTCAAATTGACACGCGGGACGGATGAGGGTTCAATTTATATACCTAATATCATACCTTTTTCAAGAAACGCTTCATAATGAAACCACCGACTGGTAAATAAGCTAAAATGAGTATTGAGTGTACCCAAATCCATGCGGATGTTGGATCTATGTTTGACAATGTTGTGTGACCAAATGATGCAGTATCTCCTTGCAAGTTACCATGAAAATTAATTGGTAATGCTACGCATAAAGCTACAATAACCATCAAACCAGTTAAGGCAATTAAATGACGTTCGAATGATATGTACAATAAGCCATCAGGTCCAGCCCGTTTTAATAGCTCTTCATCACTAAAATCATAATCGAAAAATATCGTTTCGAATTTTAACTTAATGACAATATGACAAAATGTCTATACACTTTAAACACACTACGTTATATACTTACGTCACTTTGAACGCTGTAACTAGCCATGAGAGAAAACCTCTATCTACCTGAGAAAGCTGTGAATTAACTGAATTTTCTATGCATATTACATCTGTGTCTCTACCCTCATTATCTCCATAAAATAGTTCCATCCACCTCTCGTCTGTTTTGTTGAGTAGCGCGAGGCGTCCGTAATTCCATGCCTTTTTGCGTAATAAACCGAACAAAACGACAAGTATCTGTAACAACAATGAGTATTATCATATACAGGTCAATTTATTTAATTTATTTAATTAAAGTTCCTCACTTTTTATGACTAATATCATTAACATACAGATAGATAAACAATGTACATAAATGTAATTCTTACCGCAAATCCAATCAAATTTAACATTAAATTTTCAGGAATGCCTGAATAAAAATCAGGTAGAAGTGTTGAATTGTGCCTTAGTATTGGATTGCACTTATCTGAACTTGGAGGTGGAGCGTCAGATACGCTAGAGCTGAAATTTCATAAAAATAGTATCATAAGGAGTCCTTATTAAATTGGCAGGTTTATAAAGAACTAATCGGATTAAAAAGAACAAATCAGCTATTCTAAATCTATGTATGAGCACCTACGCAACATCGATATAATCTAACGTTTGTGTTTCATATTTTATTTGAACATATTAAGTCGGAAAGAAAGTTCTTGTGGTTTTTGTTATTTTTTTTTTTACTTATTTTATGTCTTATTTTACGTTTTTATAAGGCGAGTTCCGAACTCCGAACCACCTTGGGCTCCACAGTTTAAATGGCACATGGAATTTTTGTTATTTTGATTTTATCATAAAAACCGTAAGAACTTTCTTTCCGACCTAATATAATGTTTAAAACAAGATATTGTATTGGCCAATAAATAATATCTGATTTCTCAACAAGAAATTATTTGTTATTTTTAGCCTTTAGTCATTCGCATGGGGTCATGGTAATTAACTAATGTAAAGAAATAATTAATTAGAACTAAATTGTTTTATTTTAATTGAAACATTATTATATTGGGGTCCTACAAGACCCCATACGAGCAATTTTGCATAAATTGAGGTGCAAGAGACTAAAGGTTAAAGTAAAAGGCTATTTGTACTAATCATATACATAATCTAACAATTGAGATTCTAATGTATAATTTCAGGAAACCCTCATTCTATTATTTTTTATATTTATATTGGTTTGAATATGAACAACAAGATGTATTTTTATGCAATTATGCTTTTTTATTATCGCAAAGATAAAAATAAAATACAAACAACAAAAACATTGTCTGATATATACATATACATATATATATATGAATAAGACTTTGTATTTTATATAATATTTGTTTTGTTGTACAATGTGTCATAATAATGTGTTTGCACACATTCACAAAATAGTTTGTCATTCTTACATATGAAAGTCATATATTTGACTTTTTCTTTGTTTTTCTGACAGTTTTTGTATTTGTAAAAACATGTACGTATATACAATATATGTTTTTAATATTCTTGGATTATAGTTCTAACAAGATGTCAATACTGTCAGTGATACACAGTATAAATAAATATATCAACAAATCAATGACATTGAAAAATTCATATGCATATTTAAATAAGTAGTTTCGTATTATATATAGCAGATCTGTCATCACATTTTATGATTTGTTGATAAAATATATATTTATAACATGTATTTTCATTGTTTTATACTCTCATTGATTCACGAAATTTATTTCTATTGGTAAAAATAACCCTGTTACACCACTCACTTTCTTTTATTGCGTATTCTTTTGCAAACATATGTCTTTTGTTTCGATTAATTTCATCGTTGTCATTTATAGGTTTGGAACACAAATAAGAATAATAACAGACACTTCAACAAGTAATTCATCGTAAATTGAAATTTTACCAAACAAAAACAATCTGAACTTTTCTCCTGGAATATTTTGGGCAGTAGATAAGAAAATTCGAAATTGAGAATTTTAGTATATAAATTATATTATTATCGCACTCTTTTTTTTCTATTACTTGAATAACCATATGCAATGAATGCATAACAATATGTCTATGTACATAGAACTCCTTTGTTTCTTCTGCATATATATTAAAGCAGAGAAAGGTCAGATTATATCAATGTCCTAATATTCATGCAGCTGACAACGCATACGACGTCAAAACGTCGCCTTTTTTTAGTGTGCTAATTAGGACTGATAAGATACTAAAATAGTAATTGTGTTCAATACGTTCCACGGAACGAATACATTTACTAGAAAAAGCAAATCTACGTATATATAGTAATAAAGCAGTTATTTTCATATTTAACGAAAAATCAAACATTTCATACTTACATGTAATCCATGCTTATGATGTTTATATTAGAACATGACTGTTAGATAAATACAAAGGCACATATTAGCAACTTCGTCGATTTGACGCATCGTACGCGAATACTATTGCTTACATACAAGCACTTGCTAATGTGCGACTTAGTTGGTCTAACCCTAACCTAACCTGAGTGATTACGACAAAAGATAACGCAATCTTAAATCAACCAGGTTTCACGACTGACGTGAGATTTGTTTCTGTTTATTTGAACTGTTTCCATAAGTTAAAACTGATCATCATTTAAAATCATTCAAAATACGACTCTTTGAAAAGCATGCACGATATAGCATTTACAATAAAGAACAAAATTATTTGATAAATATAAATGTTCACGAGCCCTCTCAGACCAGGTGGACCAGGTAGTCACTGGTAGTCACCCTTTGTGCATACGCATATAAATATATATAATCTTCGATTTATGAAACTGCATGTATTTGTAGGACTCGAAAAATAGACATGTCGGATTCCTCGATATTATTTAAATTTTTCGAGTTTGATGAGATATTGTGCATTGTGCAAGATTTCTCGCGCATGCGAAGCGATTTTCGTCTCAGTAAACTAAAATTCTCGATAAAATGGGGTACCTCGAACACACCGTAAAATATCAGTACTTTCCCACCAATATATGTAACTATTTGACAACTGTAAGTGTTTCACAATTAAAGTTACACTGTTATGAGTGGTACGTTTAAAATTAAATTTTAAAGTTTTAAGAAGCGTTGAAAGTGTAATCACTTTGTATGTAATGACTCATATCACATTATACATTAAAAGTTGTATCTCTCTGTGAAATGAATGAATCATCTTCAATCAACACCTGTTTTATATCTTACTTGTTGTAATCTATTTATTAAGAAAGTTAACATTAACTCAGAAATTTTAAGAGAACTGAAATATCGGTTACTTTTGTTCAAGGAAATAGACGAGAATAATGCATTACAATGTACAATAATATTTAATTCGATATATTATACAAAAATTAGAAACTCATTGCTATTAGATACATTTACATTATATGTATAAAGCTGACCAAGTGTGTACAATTGTATAAAAAAATATTCTGTTCGCAGTCCACTTTTGATATGAAATCAAAATACCTCGACGCTTATGATCGGTGATACTGATCAAATGGTTGCAGTTCCCCTGTTGTGATACAATCTAATACCCAAGATTCTTTTAAACCATTTGCATCAATTCTAATTTTCGCAGTTTCTGGACGTTCAGTAATACGACCACCTGCAGTTTTTATAAGATCTTTCAACACATTATGCGGAGGTGTTGTACATTTTCCAATGTACAAATTTCCACAGGTGGCAAACAGTTCAGGAACGTACGAAGTTCCGAATAATTGTCTATCCTTACGGTTTTCCTAAAAATATTGTAAAATTTATATTTTTTATATACAACATTGTATGTTTTTATATTTATACGTACCAATACTGCTTTGGAGAAGTGCGTCAATTCATATCCTTCTGGATTTAACCACGCACTGTTTTCTAACGACTTCAGAACCCATTCAAGGCTGACAAGCCAACAGCCACGTATGATTCCATGTAGCATGTTTATTGTTCGCACACCCGTGGTTACAACATGCGTTGTTCGTTTTGTAACGGTTGATTCAATTTTTGCATGACCCAGAGCTTTCACAACGCTTTTAACGGTATTTTTATCGCTAGACAAAAAAGATGTAACATGTAACGAACAGGTGTAAAAAGAGATAGTTGCAGAAAAGGTTTGAGTAAAAATGGTTCTTACTCGTTACACAAACCAGTCATGACTAGACTTATTCTTTGTACATTTTTATTTCTTAGTTGTGTGGCAGATCGTTTCTTCAATGATTGAAAATCGTTCAAAGAATTCCTACTTGAAACGCAGGTTTGTGCCTTGATACAATTGTCTCTACTTTCCTGTAATCTTCTTAAAATATCATCGTTAGCAGTCAATTTTTTAACAACAATCTTTTTACTAATAACTTTTCTAGGTTTCCTTTTCTGTATTTTTTTATCACAAGCAACGGAATTATCATTTTCTAATGCTAACTGATCGCCGCTTTTTCTATCATTGTGTTCTACACTTCTGCGCTTACCCACTGCATTCAGTTTATTGTTTACATCCTGTTTTTTTTTCCTTTTGTTACGTTTCTTTCTTAATATTTGAGGTGGTATATTTTCATTTTCCACCGGGGAAAATGTTAATAATTGTGAAGATTCGTGTAAAGGCAATAACTTTTTTTTACCCCTTTTTTTCAATGAGATCATCGTAGAATCTTTTACATCTTGAATTTTTGATTCGCTTTTGTCAGTTGATTCCCTTATAATTATTGATTTTTGTAATTCTGTACAGGGATGCGAAGAGGAATTATCCAATATTATAGATTCACTTTTACTTTTTCCTTTGTCATATGATTTTCCATGTTCTTTGGATGTACCTTGTTCCCTATAACATAGAAGATTAAAAACAATGTAACATGATTTGCATATAAAGTCTTTAAAATAGTGCAAGTACTGACTACCCGGGTACACAGAGTCCTACCCACGTACCCGGATACTCACAATCATCAGAAAAATATCCCGTTTCACGATTCACTCGAAATATATATTTTCGTGTGATATACGAAAACAATTAAACAATTAATTTCTTGAATTAGATTAGATAGAATTCTTATCTTTTAGTTTTAGTTTAAATACAAATTTCCAGTTGTAAAAAACAAATATATGTAATAGCTCTACTTTAAAAGGAGAAATATTTATACTCACATAGAAGATAATTTACTGCTAGAAGAATTTACTTCGATAGCATTTCCGTTGTTGTTATTAATACGGGAGCATACTACATTTAGTTTCAATTGAGTTTTTAATAAAACTGAACGAGATGTTAGATAAGGAGTAGCTTCAATATAGCTTCTACTGTCTTGAACTTGATTTGATATTATTTTATTTTTGGAAACATTAGACTGGTGATCTCTATATGTTGTATCATTTCTCGTTCCTTGAGGTTTTATTAATTCAGTGTTTTCCACTTGAACTTTATTAGTACTATCAACTTTATCTTCCATATCTCTGCTTTTACTTATCGTACTACTCAACTTTGACATTCTTCTAGTAATATTATTTTCCCGTGAACATAATTTGTTTGGAACGTCTAAAGATGTATTCATTTGTAATGAAGTACTAATTGTACTTTGCTTCGTTCCTTCTAAAATTGTTGAGTAAATACCTCTCTTCTGCTTATTTCTTAAGTTCTTATTACTATTTTCTTTACTGGGATCTTCACTCGATCCATTGATAGATGTGTTTACAGCCAGAGAAGTCTGCGAGGTTCTTATATGGTGTTCTGCGATAGTATTTTGTTTGCTGAACTCTGTTTTGCTAGTCTGCTCAACAGCTAAAGAATTTCTCTTATTATTTAATACACATTCTTGTTGAATACGTGTTATTTCCATAGACACTGTATCTTTCTTTGTCTTACAATGGGAAGATAAATCATTAATGTCGTGGTGTGTTTCTGGATTTGTATCTAATGATTCATCCTGTATCATTGTAGAACAACCAATAGGTACTGCTATTAATATACTATCATCTTCTGATACATTTAGATTTGGAAGGCATTTATCTTTGGATGTAACAGAATAATTAGTTCTGTTATTAACAGATGCCAAATTCGAAATATCAACCGTTCGGTTGCTATTAACTGGCACAGTGATATTACTATGTATTTTGCTTTTCAATCCGATATGATCAGATTCATTTCTGCTTGTATTCCGCGAGTAGTCTTTGGAATCGAATAATCGTCTTTTATTCAAAGTACATTGTTTCCTTTGTTTCCTAACATTTTTACTTTTTTGTTTATCCTTCGGTGTGCTATCGATACGTTGATCGAAGTTGTTGCTTAGAATCGCTTGAGTTTTAACAGACAGCTCGTTCTGTCTGTCAAACATTTGTTTGGTTTTGGTTAAAATAACTTGCTTCAATATTTCACAACTTTTATCCAAACTTTCAGCATCATTTTTTATTCTTTTTAAAGTTGCACTTACAGATTTCAAAGGAACATTCTGATGAGCTGCATCGCTAATATTGTTGACAGATGCTTGTCTATCTCTAAAACTTCTGTATCTCCTGCTTCTTTGGGTTGTATTAGAACCGATTGCAGGTGAAGGTACCTTATCGTTACATTCAACGTTTGTTTGCCTGAGCGATCCATTTCCAGAATCTGTTAAATTCGACGAACAACTTAAATTGACAGCTAATGAGCTATGTTGATGTCGAAGGCTATCACTTTCATCCGACACGTGTTTTGTTACAATTCTGTGTTTATCCGGATTCATCATTCACTGCTTTCTGAATAATAGTTCAAAGAAAACTTTTCACAATTGAAAACTAATACATTAATATGATTTTTAATGTTACATCTTGAAAAATTTATCATTTTGTTAGGAATGGAGAGCATCAAAACATAACGGCGGCTTGATTGATCACGTGATCGAAATTTCATTGGCCTCACGTGTGTATATGATGAAGGTCGTACATGCAATCTGATTGGTTGTTAGACACACGTATCTTTGTGATTGGTAGAAGCATTAGTATCAACGAATCAGATTCCGTTACAGCCAGAATTCAACAAAGTAAAGTTCCCCGTACCGTAGATAGAAAAATGGATGGCATCTCAGCAACCAGGCTTGCCATGAGCAGCAATGAGCAGAGCCTGCCTAGGGCGGAGAACGGGTCGAGGCAATTCTCCGACCTGCTCAAGGCAGGATTAGTTCAATCCTGGACGAGCGTCTGTGCGCGCAGCTGTAACTTGTTCTGCTGGCAGCTGGACCCTGACCTGAATCTGCCTTTGTTTAAGAGGGCAGCACTTGTTAATGTGGCGGATGCTGTTTCCCTCGTTTTCTCTCCTTGCAGGTGCACAAAAAAATTCTGCATTCAAAAATCGGTATTTCAATTGTCAGTAAAAAGGACGAGTGCTATATATTTGGTACAATAAAACTTTACTTCGCAGACATCTGCCACATTAGTGCGACCGTGCTGCCTTCTTAAACAAAGGCAGATTCAGGGTCCAGCGGCCAGCATTGTGCCTTCGTTCTGCCCGTGTTCAAATACCTGGTCCTACGGCCGGCACAGGCGCGGCATATGCGCACACAGGAGGTCGTCCAAATTTGGATTTTTGGTTGTCTGGGACGTTACTGTTTTGGTCGCGCATGTTGCGCATGTGCGAGAAAAGTTGCACCCGCTGGCATCAGATGCCACTGGCATCTGGCATCACTTTGCATTGCATGCACAATCTGTATGGATTTTCAGTCCGTGAATCTGTGAATCGAGTGTCCGCCAGTGATGAGATTACGGTGTATTATAATCTGATTATAATCATATTATAATGCACCTTAGACCATATATACGTCGACCATAATCGTGTTAATTTTTGTCATTGGATTCAACAACACACACGCCCAGGAACAGGTGAAAATCCGACCATGCAACCTTCACGCGGTACACCTTAAGTCTTAAGTAATGCTTTATAACTTCAAAAATATTTAAGGAAAAAATGTTTTATTAGTGTTTTGGAACTGCAAATATGATATTGTAAACAGAGATTGAGTTTATTGTCGATGCCATAAATTATTAATTATAATTGTCACTTTCTACGTGTTCACCATCATTGAAAATACACATATTTGTATTGATACGACATTGATCTCCGATATTGATCTGCACGCGAGCGGAATTTACTACTGACTTGACTGCATGATAGGTATCCATCACCCCGTAGAAAAACTAATTCTAACCTCTGTTTAACAGTTAGAGACATTTGAATTTATTAAACAGGCACACAACACACTAAAAAGTTTAAACAAAACAGTTACACTAAAAGAAAAGAACTCAAGTAGTACACTAACAGAGCTAAACGGAACAGTACAATAATTAAACAGAAATAATAATAACTTTGAACTAAAAATTCAGATACTTTGACTTCTTTGCTCACTGAATGCACGTCTGAAACTAATTTGTTGCTCATGAAAGAACTAATGAAGACAGCACATGGAAAATAAGTTCAAATTTTGTTTATAATATCGAGTCTAATCGCAGTAATTTAGTACTGATGCATTCAACGCCAGTCAGCAGCGGTTGTTAGCTGTCAGCCGTCAGACAACCAACTCATTGTCAGAATAATATCATATAGCATCTTTTTGGATTTGTCTCAGTACCTGTTATTATTTTCTGAAGAAAAAAATATAATATTCCATTTAAGAAAAGTAAATTGATCTTCAGATCTCCTCCACTATTCCATCTACAAGAAAACAATTAATACTATGTATGTAATGTAGCCCATCAAACCCAACAACTTTTGTACAAACACTTGTAGTTGCGGAGGAGATCGACGACCTCTGGTTGCTCATTGACATGGAGGGCGAAGAACTGGAGAACTCATCACCCACTCCCTCGTCGCCTCCCACTGAGGCAATAATCATGCAAATGTGGGAATGGTAATTTGCATATTCATTTTTAAATTCAGCAATAATTATAATTATATATATTTATTATATTATACATGGTGTAATGGTTTGTATTTGTTTTAGCATGCAACAGTCTGCTGAACGGGAAAACCGTTATATCGAAAACCAGGAACGACTCCTGCGGAAGCAGGAGCAACTGCAGGAGTCTGTGGCTCGCTTGGACGAGAAGCTGGAGTGAGTATGATGTCATCCTAAGAATTTGTTAAAATGATCTTTGTCGGGAAGATGGTTCATTTATTAATTTTCCTTTGCACCCACAGGGGGCTACGTCGAATCGCAACAGTGGAGGAGCAGTGGGAGCGGCCGGACTGCTTACCTCTACGCTCCATAGAGGAGCTAAACCGTTTTGAGACTTGTGCTAAAGAGGAGTACGACAGTGTCGTAAGTATATTGTAATACAGATATAATAAAAGTAAATATATCAAATTTATTAATATACGAACTAATGCTTTCATTTTTTGTTTAGGTTGGGTACCTCGCCCAACTGGGAGGGAGCTCTTTGAAAGAGATAGTAAATGCCTCTTTCAAAGAGGTCCTCACCGACGCTGTCGCAGCCTTACACACGTGGTCGGGTGCCCACGGGACCCGACCACTGTACCGGACACGGATAGTATATGCCATATATGGTAAGCATTGTACATAATTGATTTAGTTTAATTTCGTTATTCATTTTGTGTTTACCTTGATTAATTTATTGTTTAGTATTATTTATCTTGATTTAAATTAATGTTACAGCCGCAGCAAAGCGGAGCAAAGATTTCTCCACGACGAAACGGGATTTCGGGAAGACTGCGAAAGCGGCGCTCAAAGCGGCGAAGCAGCGGATCCGGCAACGGCCGACGCCTGTACCGCCCATCCCTGCCAAACGCATTAGGAAAACCGAAATTGTTACCCGAACAATCGCGGTGAGGGTGCAGGGGAGGGGTTCCACTTCCCCATTAAAATACGAGTACTAGTTTTTGATATACCAACCAGTTTAACCTTGTTTTTGACAAGCTCATCGTCTTGAATGACCCTGACTTTGGAAAAATTAGCGACAACGCGGTTTGTTAAGGAGTTATTAACGAAAAACACGGACCAATCAGAGCGCGGCTACAGTGAACGGAGTCCGACTCGGCGACAGGTCCCGCTTAGCGTGGCGTCGCCGTTGGCCGAGCCAGAATCAATCCGCTGTAGTTGCGCTCTGATTGGTCCGTGTTTTTCGTTAATAACTTATAGACAAAGCCGCGGACGCCATTTTTGCACAGAAAAATATCGTTTCAATTGAAGGAATTTTGAGACACTCTGTATATTAAAATCGTACCAAAATTATACATCCTTAGGTATAGTTATACCTTATTTCTCACTATCATTATAAGAGGAAAGAAATATTGAAACTATTCCATACAATTTATTTTGCAATACAGTTATAACTAAAACCGATAAAAGAACTTTAATGTTAGAGATTATATGAAAAAATAACTGTATATATACATTTGTATTGTTTCTTAAACAACTATCTATTCTTAATAAATATCATTAAATATCGTTTCAGTAGCTCCATAAGTTTGGATTACATAGTAATACTAATTTAGTAACTCGTATTTTCAGGGTGCGCGGGAGCGGAAATAGTGATATTTAACAGGACCACTCGGCGACAGAGAATACGAAACAGCTTGATGAACTCCAAATGCTCTTTGTGTTGAAATATTCTCTGTATTATTGCGGGGTAGCTTACAGAGCTCATTTTTGGAAAAAGTGTGCAGAAAAATTTTCTTCTATAAAAACGTACGCTATTATAATAATAAATAATTATAACGTTTCAAATAATACGGAGAACATTTCAACGCAAAGAGCATCAAGAAATATTGCTTCTTCGCTTCAGGGATTGGGAGGAAGTTCATCGAAAAATCAAGCTGTTTCGGATTCTCTGTCAATGTCTCTCCTGCGAGAAACATATCAGCTTCTCTGACGCCGATTGGCGCTGTTAAATGTCACTATTTCCGCTACCGTGCACCCTGTTACAATTGGAACAACAAATCTAAAAATTAAATAGTACGCCGTAATTCGATATAATGTTCAAAAATGTTGTAATTCAAATAACATTTATACATATGAACGTTTGCAGAAATAATCAAAGTAAGCACCATAAACTTGTGGAAGTTTGTGAAAAAAATTAACAATGCAAGAAGCATAATTGGATAACTATTGAATAAGTGTGTAGAAATAATTACACTAAGTTTATAAAGTTGATTTGATGCGTAAGATAAATACGAAATGAAAAACTATTGATATAAAATTATTTTAAATAATTCTATTGTAATTTTGTAATTAACAAAGATGATCACAATCTTAATATTAATGTAAATGTACGTAAAGCTATTTATGCTCTTGAATCTATTACTTTACATTACTGTAGTACTTCATAAGTTTTACCATTCAAATACACGCGCCATATACATTTGTAATCTTCAGCACCGACGAGATAATATTAAAGACTGCCAGCGCCAGCCCCTGTGCCACCGACGAGATACTATCTATTGGGGCTCTTAGAGCTCCTGTCGTATCGACTGCAGTAAATAATGTTTGCGAGCGCAGCATTCTACGTTACCTGAAGATGGCGCAATTAAACTTTTTTGAAAAAAGATTTCTTATCATTTTAGTTGTCATTTTCTACCTAGGTCTGTGGGTTAGATTTCGATATGATTATGTTTATTATATATTGTAGATAAAATTTTTTTTCCATTCGCCAAAAGTCCGTCTGGGAAACATGCCTTTAATGCAAAATGAATCTACGTGCAAAATTCTAGCTGAAGTTTAACACTTATTTCGTAGCTCGCGAGGTAACTTCTCCGAATTTAAACAACAAGTCGCGTAAGATAATTCGGTAACGATTGATACAGGTATCATTACATAATTGAAACCTGTAAATATCTATTTCAGTTGTTCCCGATATAAATATCATCGCACGCAGTGTCTCTATTTATTAGTCGAGTGTATCATCAAATCAAAGTATAGAATCTAATTTCACAAATCTATCAAAATCCTCTATGTACATATCCAGTTCAAATTCGTTCTAAAACCGCTCTGATAGACGACTCTGTTTCCAGGGTCCTCCTACAAAATCTTTCAAACAAAATAACAAAGAAGTTGGCATGAAATAATCGCGGGATCGCGGTTGTCGCAAACAGGCGCGCGGCGCGAGCGGGTGCGATGGAGACGCGTTAACAAACAGACGAACAGATATGCCTGAGAGTTCTGCGACCTATTAAATGTAAATGAGAAAAAGTTGAACGGGCGACAAGCGGTGGTCTCGAAATAAAGAGATGCTCGTTGCAAATCGCAGGACGAACCGATTCCTTTTTGAATCGCTCCATTGTCTTATCTGGTGGCCGGGCGCCTCGCCGCGCCGCGCGCCGGTTGGAAAAGGGTGCGTCGCAAGACGTGAGAAAACGTGTTTCTCGCGGCAGATCGAAGCACTTTTAATTAACAGCGTTATAATCCATTCTCATGTACGGAAAGCCGGTCGTCAGCTGCTCCCCTTGCCCCCGTCACCGCGGGGTTCGCTCAGTATACCGTGAAAAGGAAGGATACTTAGGAAATCAGCGTTACGAAGTAAACCCAGCAGAGCGTGAACGGGGGGTCCTACGACACAGGATGTTCTCCTACCTTCCGTGTCTTTCGAGCTGCCAGCCCTCCTACCGTAATATCGTCTATTCGCGGAAAGATACTGACAGAGTGCCGTTCCGAACAATGGCGGAAACTTGTAAATACGTGTGAACCCGCAGAGAATTCGTCCGACGAGCCGACGACACTGGAAAAGCAATCGTAAACTCCACTTTGCTCGAACAGCTTGGCCGTTCAGCCACCCACGAAGACATGTAGGCTTTGCAAATCTATTTCACCCTTCTGCGAGTCAATTTCACCCTTTTGCGCATCAATTTCGGAATATTTAAAATTAATTATTTTAGACACACGTCTGAAACGCGTCCTTCATTTACTTTGACACACGGTGTGATTATTGCGAGAGAAACACGAGGCTCGATACTCGATACGCTACAATAAATACATATTATGTACTTTCATTTAAAAAATTTATCAACACGCAGTTTTCATACATTATAAAGTTAATGGATTGGTAATTACTTTACTAAGAATACTGTACTTGCAAAAGGGTGAATTTGGAGTATAAAATTTGTAGCAATTTTGTCAATCCCTATCAGATCACGAAGTTATTAACTCTCCTATTTAATTCTCGCACTCTTCTCGGAAATGACTGCACTAAACATCCTAGCGCAGAGGTCCATTTTCGTTTCACACTGCAAAACAGCTGATTGTAATTCGATTACTTAATTTCGCAATTTCAAGAAATCCATCTTGCGTCACGAACAGAGAGAAATCGGACATTTCACGGTATAGGGAAATTGAAAATGGGCGAATGCTCATCGCGGGGAACGTACGAGGATGAAAAGCTGCTAGGAAAATTGATAGAACTTTCCGAATCGAATTTATTATTGGTGAAAACTATAAAAATGACTACGGCAAAACACAGGTGCGAACACACTAGCAGGTAGCCTGTGACATTTTTTGCGGGAGCGACTCTCGTGACATGTGTAAACGTCTCTGAGATAGCGGCCAGCAACAAGTCCGACTCACTTGCGACGGTTGCTCTCGAAGAGCCGAACAATATACAGGGTGTCCCAAAATTCCTTCAACAGCCGGAAATGGGAGGTTTCTGAGATCATTTGAAGCAACATTCTCCTTTGCAAAAATGTTATCCGCGGCTTCGTTTAGGAGTTATTAACGAAAAACACGGACCAATCAGAGCGCGACCTAGACGCGAGTTGACACAGCCGGCCCGGCGCACCAATTGTCTATTGGCCAACTGTGTCAACTCGCGTCTAGGCCGCGCTCTGATTGGTCCGTGTTTTTCGTTAATAACTCCTAAACGAAGCCGCGGATAACATTTTTGCAAAGGTAAATGTTGCTTCAAATGATCTCAGGTACCTCCCATTTCCGGCTGTTGAAGGAATTTTGGGACACCCTGTATATTTGTAAGATCTAGACTGCGGGTCTTTACTTATTCGAACCTTGACGAAAGTTTAAAGAATGCGGAGAACACAGGAAGACAAGAGAGCATCCTGGTTGAAAATATCAGATTCGTCCGACTGCGTTTTCCGGGACAGCGATAAGGTGTTAACCGTCGGAACCGCTCCCCATTTGTTCGCCGTTTAATTGCCATTGGGAAAAATCTTAATTAATTAATACAGGAGGATAGACAACCTAGCTGCGTAAAGGTAACAATTACCAGGTTAGAGGCGGCAGACACAATGTGTCATTAAATCCGCAGGTTCAGTTTTATTCCGTGGTCGTCGGCCGGTGTATCTGCGCCGCCGCGTAACGGTACCGTCCAAATTAGGCGACCGTTGCGTGGTACCCTCTAACAAACGCCGGTTTTTGTTAATCGGCCGGTTCTTCCATCCTCAAACCGTGACTTTGCGCGGACACGGTTTGCTGGTGCCCATTACCGGAAACAGTAAATCGTTTCCTCCTAAATTACGGAGGCGAGAAACCACGGGCGAAGGCCTCCTCGATGCCGAGGGATAGATTACTCGGAAGAATCATTTACGGGCGCGAGCATCGGCCGGTTATGGCACAGTCGGGACTACATCGAGAAGAGGGAGAACCGATGTATCAACGGCGTGGATCGTAGACCCGATTAATCCAATATTTCGCTATTACAATTGTAAATTCGTATCTGCGCCGGGAAGAACGCAGCGCGATCGTCGCGATAATTGGCGCGCACCTCTCCGTGCTCGGCGGTGGTATAATGGCGGCGCTTGGAAAAACGAGCGGTCTCGTTGCATAAAGATTGCTGAATAAATATCTAGGAAAGGGTAAGGAGCGAGAGGGGGGGAGTCTGAAGGGGCCGGACGGACGGAAAAAAAAGAGGTAGAAGCAAATTAGAACACTTCTTAGGAAAGTGCATGCCGTGACAAAGCCGTGTTCGAGGCACGAGCTATCGCGAGTCGCTTCGGTACCCCCGAGCGGGTACGCGAACCAGCTCCTTAGATAGAAGAGGAGGAACATGGCCGATCCGATGGGAGGAAAAAAAGGTAGAACGAGGACGGAACGAAGGGGCACGCAGAGACGTGGAAAGGAACAATGACTCGCGGTGGTGCTCCGGCGTTTATAGGGCCGTATCGGCCGACAGTGGGGTGAGTCGAGCTCGTAATTAGTCATAGTGCGATGCGCTAACAGCGGCACTCTGCAAGAGTGAGCCTCGCTCGTTCGTTCGTTCGTTCGTTCGTTCCTTCGTGCGCTGCTACGGCTACGGACTAACCTCGGAAGCTCGGCTAAATCATCTATTGGGTGGCGCAGAAGTACGTCTCGCGCACCTATCTGCCGATGTACGATCCGCGTATCCGTGCATTAACCCCTTGCCGTAACATTTTCTTTACGGTTGCAGGGATTAAAACGTTTTTGTCCCCCAAAAATGTCGTAGAAGGGAAAAGAAAATGTACATTTTTTGTATGGCTACAATTTGTTTTAATTCTTAAATATTGATTACTAGACTGCGGACCTTTATGCAGAATAAAAACTTTCTACCCGAATTGCAACCAGTTGGGGCGAAATAAATGTTTAGCTTCTTGCTGAATTTGTTTAAAAAGTTGGAAATATGTAATACAGTATTATATTTAAATTCTTCAAATATTTTTGCTGTCATAAATTAGACCTACCCATTTTTATCATAAACGCATAAAATCCGCAGTATATTGATTACAAACGAATCAAATTTTATTTCATCGAAAAAGAAACACGTAACATTCATATTTGTTGGACTTTGTTAAAATATTCGTGACGAGACTGACTCGTTAAAATACTATTTTTATTAATTACGCTTATATGAATACGATTATATTACTTACTCGTGTACACGTGTATTTTCAATACACTTCATGCTTCATTCAATGCTATCCAATTAGAAATTAACGATGCAACCAGGAAATCTGTCGAATCGAATCTTAGGCTGGCCTGTATGACTTGTTAGATAAAATCGCAGCGATCCATTCGATAAAACAGAAACTGAAGTGTTAAGGTTTCTGATATTAATTTCCCTTAATTATTGTAGATCGCAAAGCGAATTTGACGAACTCAATTTATCGACGGAAAAATGAATTTTCGAGCCCGGAGAAGTAATTCCGTCGCCAAATATGGGCGACAAGGCAATCAATCTTGTAAAAGACCATAAGGCAAGTTCTTTACCTTGAAAAATCAAAGTTGCTCCCGCGTTCACCCATTTCTGGAGATTCTTGAATACACTGCAGAAAGAGTTGTTCGCTGAAGGGGTTGAAGGATTCTGAAGGAATAAATGTAAGAATCATTCAAAAATATGCAAGTACGGACAGAGCAAGAATATTTATGAAATTAGCCCTTTGCACTTTGAGCTAATTGAATGAAGCTGCATATGAAACTAACAATACAAATATGTTTAGTAATCGATTAAATCTAAACGAATTGAATAATGTCAGCGATATTTCGGATAATGGTGTATAGCAACTTTTAATGGCGTTAAGAAAATCTTCACGATACAATGGATTGTTCCGCGGAAAAGTATTCTCGGAGAACAGTTTTCTTTCTCCCAAGTTAACGAGACGTGCGTCGCGAAGACGTTTCCAGGTTGTTAGAACGCGTAGGAATCGCGACCGGCGACCATTCGCGCTATTCTCGGTTCACGTAGACTCAATTATGAAACTCCTAGCGATCCGTTAGTTAGGATAAGCATAAATCAAGCCCCGTTCGCGGCAGATGCGACTGCCGAGGCCCGTTACGCGTGCAGCAAGTCCTTTGATCGAGGTGTTTCGCGACCGAGCATCTGTCGCGACGTGAACCTGTAAAGTGAATTTCAGCTTGCGACATTCGACGGTGCTCTTACCAAAACACTTGATAAATACATCGAACGCGACTTGTAATGCCGCTCTAACTTTAGCGCGAAAGACTCGAATCCATTAGCCGAAACGCATTCTTGATTCCCCGTTCGCGCTGGAATAACAGAGCGATAACAGTATAGCATCTAGTATACATTAGGTTAACTGTGAAAAGAACGAACGGAACGCATGAACCTAGTGGTAATTTTGTGTAACATATTTTTCTCTTGAGATTAAAAAGACATGTAAAATTTCTATTTCACTCCAGTGTGCTACAATTCGGATAGAAAATTTTTATTTTGTATAAAGATCATCTGTCTGTCTATTTTTAAGGTATAACAGTTCTTTATCGCTAGACTGCGGATGTTTATGCAATTTATAATATTTGCAGGCAAATTTCAAGGAGGTGGGAACGAATAAAATCTTATTTTCAGTGGTAGCAGCGTTCGTAGATCTGGAGCAAATCAAAATCGTATTCAATTCCGTAGAATTGTATGTTCTAGCACTCTCAGAAAGTTTTCAGAGGCCATAAATGCATAAACACTCGCAGCCTACTTATCACCCTTAACTTCGCGTATCCATGAACCTTTTACACCCCATATAATTAGGGTATCCGTCGGTAGTGGACTGCAACGTGGGCAGTACAGCTGGCCCGAAGAGGGCAGAGGGCTAACGAGGGAATAATATCTCATTGAACCTGCTGTTTTATAAATTTTCGCGAAGGTGCATTCTATCGTCAGCGTTTAATTAAATGTAATTTCGACGTCCGCGCGTTGCCCCCCCATAGATTCGAACTAATCCTGAAGCGATTGAGACTTCGAGGAGGATGTCCCGTTCCCCGACAAAGGGGATCGCCGAAGAGGAAGTCGTCTGGGAGACGTTGCACTTCCCAACGTTCTTCCCCCGGTTGGCCACCGGTGGTACTTCAAGGACACCCCGTAGACACGCACCTGCAACGCGAAAGACACCACCTCCTCGGCGCATCGTCTCTGGCCACGGAGGGTTGCAGAGCGGCCGGTGGTTCGTCCGTGCGCGGCAGAATCTGACGAAGGGAAGGTGGTAATCGTGGAGGAAGGAGAAACGAAGGGGGAGAAAGAGGTGGAGTGCTGGTTCGGTTCTTCCCCGGAGAGAAAAGAAGAAAGAAAGAGATGGAGAGAGATGGAAAAGAGCGGCAGAGCGAAGCCACAGGCGGCCAGCCGTGTCTCCGGCGAACTCGGTCGCGGCAGCTCTCTTGCCAATCCCGGCATTTCCACTTCTATGTGTGTTTATGCACCTCCGACATGCCTGTCGTGTACCCATCGACCATGGGCTCCACTTACGTCGAGCACACATCACGCGCGATGTGTGTTCTCTACCAGCGAACAAACGACCGTGCGCGGTGCCGCTGACCTTTTCCTCGCTGCCGATGCCGATGGAAAGCACGCGCGGAAAAATATCCGCTTCCCCGGCAACGCCGCCCGTGCCTTCGGAACCTGCGAATATCTTTGAACCGACCCCAGATATCGGGGAACGCGTCTGTTCGACTCCCCGATGCCCGGCGAGCTAACCTGTCCCCGGGAAAACGGAACAGCCGCCGATCAACTCCGGGAAATTCGTTCCACACGCTGGCCCGGCCTCTTTTCCGACCCGCAGCCCGCTCCACGAAACAGTTTTCGTTCGGGGAAACTCTTGCTGTTAGCGCGACTTCGATGCGTTCTAGTGCGTGCACTTTTTTAATCTTCGAATGTTCGCGTCTCTGTTCGTTGAACGAACGGGTGAACAAGCTTACCGAGATCTTGTAAAGGTTTTTTCCTAGCAACGCGTCTATTCAGGTGAAACTCATTAATTAAGTAATTATTTATTTATTGATGCCATAAACCTAGTTTGGTTTATATAGCATACATAGAAATAACACTTTACAAAAAATTAGAGAAGTATATAACGTAATATGTAATATGTATAAAGTGGAATTATGTAATATAACGGTAAGCGCTAAATCTAATCTTACATTTTGTGAGAAAGTTAAAAATAAACATTAACGCTTTAATGTCTCGTACGCTTAGAAAAAAATTAATATTGTAGGGAGGGTAGTGTTTACGATTGAGGAGCAGTTTAAACAGGTGATCTCGTTCTGAATCATATTCTGGACATTGCCGGATAATATGATTGAGGTCCTGAGCCTCCGCTCCGCATCCACAGGTGAAACTCATTTAATCTTTACACTAATGTTTACTTCCGAATTTGCGAATATTTTCTTGTGTATGTCAACTGCGGTTTTAAAACGGTCAGCCTCGGATAGACGATGAACCTTTCGACCAGTTCTTTCATCAGATTTTCCATGTTGTTTAATGTACCTTATAGCTTGATGTCAAGTTAAAACGGATATCTCAAGTTCAGAAGCAATGTTTCGATATAACATTCCTTTCTTGCCAAGATGCTGCACTAATTCCCGTTGTTCCGGCGTGATATTTTTCCCTTGCTCATTACTGTAATACAGTAATCGCTCCTTCGTTGTCCTGAATCGTGGGCACGATCGTTGTCCAGTGCCTACCCACTCCACTGCCTGTCAACGAGAGGATTAGGCCTGCGTGGATCTGGTCGCCAGATGTGTCCCAGGACTGTCCAGACCCGCGCAGAACGGAGAACAATAGGAAAGGAATATGGCAAGGATATAAAGAGTTTTTTAAAGCCAGACAGTTGACTGCTTTTGACTGCGAATGCTTTTCTTTGTCATTTAACTAGCCGTTTCACTAAAGACGCAGTCATAAATCAAAAATAGTGTCCGGGTACGATCGTTGTCCGCTCAAACCCCCGGCCTTTGGACAACGAAGGAGCTTTTACTGTATTGCACGACGTCTAACTATGTACTCACAGAGTTCACCGGATACTGGAAGATATTGTTTATATCGCAAGCATTCCGACTTTGCTGCGAATAATTACAGTGTATGTAAGTAGATGTCCGGCACAAAAATTGTAAGTTGAAACAAAATATTTATAAACAGCAGCATTTCTTGGAATAAATAGAAACCATAATCCTGGTAGACACGTCAGGGTACCTATTTCTTAAAAATAATATTATAAACAGTCATTACAGATGTTTCAAAAAAATACAGAAAGTATTAAAGTTCAAATATAAAGTGTGCGTAAGTATACGGCCGCCACTGTATATTCATTGCAGTCATTTTTTGATCAACACATTTTTAAAATGAAAGTACATGTTTTCACCGCGTTTCAGGGCGAAATATCTGATCGTGCGGCGGTGACCGGTCGTGAGAACGACAGCCTCTGTGGATCAGCCGTAATTTCTTTATGACCTCGAAGAGACGCGGCCCGAATGTTAACGCATTTCGGTCGGCGACGCCGATGTTGTTCGTCGAGCAGTCCCGTTCCCGATGGGACACCGGGAGAACCCGACGAATCCGTGGCCACCGTGTATTTATGCGTTTCCAAGGGGATACTTCCCTTTGTGGATGCGATACGTACGTGACGGGCCGCGTTTACAGCTTTACCCCTCTGGGAACAACATTTCCGCCGCATTACAAATTCCTCTTTGTCGACCGTACGGGCTGACGGAAGTCGGCTATCGCGCGATGGTCCCCGACCCTGACCCAACGATACCACTCGAATCCCTTGGCAAACATGCTCGCGTGTGGCCCCACGAAAGCCGATTCCGAGTCGGCGAAATTCCTTAATCCGCAAACACTCGGGCAGGCTTCGTATTATTTCGTTATCTTTTAGCGTGGCGTCGAATTCGGAGAGACGAACATTTTATTCTGGGATCGAAACAGTTACAGGCCCCGTACACCTGATCAAAAATATCTTTGCCACGTCGAACTACTTAAAAATAGTTCGTATAAATAACTAGCGCCACTTGGTATTCGTTAATTAACTTTTATCCAGCGTGAACAGTATTTTATACTAGGCTCGGAATGGTTGTGGACTTTTTGGATAGGTTCTGCTCGAATCACAGGCCCCGTACAATATTTTAAAAAATATCTTTGCCACGTCGAACTACTTAAAAATGGTTCGTATAAATAACTGGCGCCACTTGATATTCGTTAATTAACTTTTATCCAGCGTGCACAGTATTTTATACTAGGCTCGGAATGGTTGTGGACTTTATAGACAGGTTCTGCTCGAATCACAGGCCCCGTACAACTTTTTAAAAAATATCTTTGCCACGTCGAACTACTTAAGAATGGTTCGTATAAATAACTAGCGCCACTTGGTATTTGTTAATTAACTTTTATCTGGCGTGAATACTATTTTATACTGGGATCGAAACAGTTACAGGCCCCGTACACCTGCTAAAAAATATCTTTGCCACGTCGAACTACTTAAAAATGGTTCGTATAAATAACTAGCGCCACTTGATATTCGTTAATTAACTTTTATCCAGCGTGCACAGTATTTTCTACTAGGCTCGGAATGGTTGTGGACTTTATAGATAGGTTCTGCTCGAATCACAGGCCCCGTACAACATTTTAAAAAATATCTTTGCCACGTCGAACTACTTAAGAATGGTTCGTATAAATAACTAGCGCCACTTGGTATTTGCTAATTAACTTTTATCTGGCGTGAATACTATTTTATACTGGGATCGAAACAGTTACAGGCCCCGTACACCTGCTAAAAAATATCTTTGCCACGTCGAACTACTTAAAAATGGTTCGTATAAATAACTAGCGCCACTTGGTATTTGCTAATTAACTTTTGTCCAGCGTGAACAGTATTTTATAGTGGGCTCGAAATAGTTGTGGACTTTATAGATAGGTTCTGCTCGAATCACAGGCCCCGTACAACATTTTAAAAAATATCTTTGCCACGTCGAACTACTTAAGAATGGTTCGTATAAATAACTAGCGCCACTTGGTATTTGCTAATTAACTTTTATCTGGCGTGAATACTATTTTATACTGGGATCGAAACAGTTACAGGCCCCGTACACCTGCTAAAAAATATCTTTGCCACGTCGAACTACTTAAAAATGGTTCGTATAAATAACTAGCGCCACTTGGTATTTGCTAATTAACTTTTGTCCAGCGTGAGCAGTATTTTATAGTGGGCTCGAAATAGTTGTGGACTTTATAGATAGGTTCTGCTCGAATCACAGGCCCCGTACAACATTTTAAAAAATATCTTTGCCACGTCGAACTACTTAAGAATGGTTCGTATAAATAACTAGCGACACTTGATATTCGTTAATTAACTTTTATCCAGCGTGCACAGTATTTTATACTAGGCTCGGAATGGTTGTGGACTTTATAGATAGGTTCTGCTCGAATCACAGGCCCCGTACAACATTTTAAAAAATATCTTTGCCATGTCGAACTACTTAAAAATGGTTCGTATAAAAAACCAGCGCCACTTGGTATTTGCTAATTAACTTTCATCCAGCGTTAAGTAAAAAAGATTGATGTCTCTGCAAGGAAAATTGAGTGATCCGGGATTGCCGGTCGCCTGCATCAATTCGCCCGAGGCAAACCATCGAATTGATTATTCGGATTGTAAATTTGTTCGTTTTCCCGTGGAGAGGCGAGACCGTTTGGATTACGATACGTTCGTTGAATGTCAACACTGGTGAATCCGCAGCGAACGGAAAACCTGACTCATCGGAGGCCCACTGTAACAGGTGTTGGACGACGCTCGGTGTTTGGCTCGCTTCAACAGGTAAGACCTGTAGCGAGCGCGCCGATGGCTTTACAGGCAACGGACCGTTTCGCAGGTGAAGCCCGCAGCTGCGAAATGAGATAGCGGGGCAGGAAAGAAATCGCTTTATTTGACACGCTGTCCTTCCGTGGGTCTTGCCCGAGCCAATTCGACACCGTTGTCTCGCCGTCCGAACCCGGTACCGTACGTCGTCGTTTTCGTTCGGAATCGATCGACCAGAACCTGGACATTCTCATCCCAAATCCTCCGGAGCCCGTTTCACGATAACTCTCTACCTGGACAGTTGTCCAATGAAACTCGTATAACCTCGATCCTCTTAGCTACCAGATACTAGCAACAGCCGAAGCGTCTACCGTCGTACAAATTACTACGCCTGCGGCCGAGATGTATCTTAATCTTGTCAGTAAACCGGCTCCTCGCTTGATGCTTTCGATTGATCATCCGCGGAAACCGTGCTAGCAATGCCCGATCACTTCGACGAGGCCTGCTCGAGTCACGGTTGCACCTTCGTTTCTTCTTTTACCCGACCGGCACGCTCGCGTCGTTTTCGAAAATATACGCCGAGCTCAAGGGATCCTGGGAGCTACAGATATCCCCAGAGATACGGAACAACTTCATCCCAGGCAAATAAACGATCCTCGACCGAACAGAAAAACGCGCGGCGCTTTTTAATCCACGGGGCTGCGCGAGCCTGACTCAAGTGGTTCAACGAGTTATCATCGAGTCGAATCATTACAGATTTTCATATTGAGAGTACAAATGAGTCTCCGCCGTTTGAAATCAGATAGCCCAACCAGTAAGTTATCGTAAGGTATCAGCGTCGTGAATTTTATTAAATGTCGAGTTTTGAGCCGAACAAACGTCATTTGCGGGAAGTTCTGACTTACTTCTTTAATTTGAAGAAATCTGCAGCCGAGCCACTTGATATTCGTTAATTAACTTTTATCCAGCGTGCACAGTATTTTATACTAGGCTCGGAATGGTTGTGGACTTTATAGATAGGTTCTGCTCGAATCACAGGCCCCGTACAACATTTTAAAAAATATCTTTGCCACGTCGAACTACTTAAAAAGTTATCGTAAGGTATCAGCGTCGTGAATTTTATTCGTGCGAAAATGGCGAGTTTCGAGCCGAACAAACGTCATTTGCGGGAAGTTCTGACTTACTTCTTTAATTTGAAGAAATCTGCAGCCGAGGCGCGTCGATCGCTTGTAGAAGCATATGGCGAGGCTGCATTGAGCGAGAGAAGTTGTCGCGAGTGGTTTCAAAAGTTCAAGAACGGTGAATTTGATGTCGAAGACGAAGAACGTAGTGGAAGGCCGAAAGCGTACGAAGACGCGGAATTGGAAGCACATTGAACGAAGATTGGTGCCAAACGCAAGAAGAACTTGCAGTTGCATTATCAGTGACTCAACAAGCGATTTCACATCGTTTAAAATCATTGGGAATGATTCAAAAGCAAGGAAATCGCGGTATCCGGATGCTGCTGGAAAGATTGGAAAAAGTAGTGGCCCGCGATGGACAATACTTTGAATAAAACATGAGGTACCGTTCTTTCGCAATGAATGCCTAATTTAAGATGAAAAACGGCGGAGACTTATTTGTACTCCCAATACTTTATTCGCAAAAGGTTGGAATTGATTTGCGAAAGGGTGAATTTGGGGTGTGAAACCTGTAGCTGACGTTAAGACGAATCCAACGACCTACGACATTGCGGCCTTGATCCTATAAATAACGATAGAACAGTTCTCACCGCTTCCGAGGGTTAAGTACCCCACTGTGCACCATTGAATCTGACGAGAACCATGGAAAAACACGGAGGATCCTCCACGAACCGATATTATTCCCAGATAATACCTGCGTGTGTGCATGGCCGTCGACTCCTAAATTAAACGTACGAGATCCGGTGGGCCGTTAAGCGACCCGCGACGTCGACGTGCTACAGTTAATCAGGGGATGAAGGGATCCGGGGTGTCAGGGATCCTTATCTGACACCGTTAAGAGTTTCGGCCGCAAAACCGACCGGGCCCACGGCACTGTTCCGCCGAGTTTCCGTCGGTACCGGGGCACCGGTTACCCGTTTTCGGCGTCGCGGCCACGGAATATCAGATGAGAGATAGTCGTTAGATAAGTGGCCGTCACAGGACCGGGAAACCAGTTTTCGTACGTAACGATTATAGGCCGACGGATGGGTTCACGTGGTCACTCGCGAAGATAACTCACCGGACTCAGCCTCTTTTCTTTTATCCCGGTGACAGAACGTCCAGCGGACCGAGATCCCGTGGGTTGATGTCGCCGCGACCCGAGCAAACGGACTTATGTTTTAATTCCTTGCGGGCACGTCGGGGTTCGGTAAACCATTGAAAATTCGGCTTGAAATGGAACTGCGAGGGTCGTCCGAAAAGTTTTGACCCCAACATGGAAACAAGTATTTTCTCGGTCAAATGAAGTTTTATTTTTCAACATAGTCTAAGTCAATACACTTTTCCCAGCGCTGTTCTAACCTTCTTAACCCTTGCAAATAGTAGCAGCATCTTGCTCCGGAAAATAAGCGTTTTCGTATCCGATGACCACCTCGTTCGATGAAAATCTCTGTCCTCCAAGCGAAACTTTAAGCTTGGGAAACAGGAAAAAGTCGCTGGGGACCAGATCTGCTGAATAGAGTGGGTGGTCGACCAATTCGAAGTGCAATTGAAGTGTGCGTTGTCTCGATGGAACAGCAATTTCTTTATAAAAAACACTGACATCGTCTGATACGAACGACTGTCAACCAACCAGTTACGGAGAGGCTACACTGTACGACCAGTTGGAGCTCCAAGCGAATCGCGGGCTAATTGAAACTACTCGAATATGGCGAATGTTTCTCGGAGGGTCGACAAAAGCCCTCTCCAAGTCGGGCACACCGCGAAGAACGTAGCAGCTCTGCCACAACTGTGACTCGGCAGTCCCGACGATACGACAGTTACGGAGAGGCCACACTGACGCCCAGTTGGAGCTCCAAGCGAATCGTGGGCTAATTGAAACTACTCGAATATGGCAAATCTTTCTCGGAGGGTCGACAAAAGCCCTCTCCAAGTCGGGCACACCGCGAAGATCCTAGCAGCTCTGCCACAACTGTGACTCGGCAGTCCCGACGATACGACAGTTACGGAGAGGCTACACTGTACGACCAGTTGGAGCTCCAAGCGAATCGCGGGCTAATTGAAACTACTCGAATATGGCGAATGTTTCTCGGAGGGTCGACAAAAGCCCTCTCCAAGTCGGGAACACCGCGAAGAACGTAGCAGCTCTGCCACAACTGTGACTCGGCAGTCCCGACGATACGACAGTTACGGAGAGGCCACACTGACGCCCAGTTGGAGCTCCAAGCGAATCGTGGGCTAATTGAAACTACTCGAATATGGCAAATCTTTCTCGGAGGGTCGACAAAAGCCCTCTCCAAGTCGGGCACACCGCGAAGATCCTAGCAGCTCTGCCACAACTGTGACTCGGCAGTCCCGACGATACGACAGTTACGGAGAGGCCACACTGACGCCCAGTTGGAGCTCCAAGTGAATCGCGGGCTAATTGAAACTACTCGAATATGGCAAATGTTTCTCGGAGGGTCGACAAAAGCCCTCTCCAAGTCGGGCACACCGCGAAGATCCTAGCAGCTCTGCCACAACTGTGACTCGGCAGTCCCGACGATACGACAGTTACGGAGAGGCCACACTGACGCCCAGTTGGAGCTCCAAGCGAATCGTGGGCTAATTGAAACTACTCGAATATGGCAAATGTTTCTCGGAGGGTCGACAAAAGCCCTCTCCAAGTCGGGCACACCGCGAAGAACGTAGCAGCTCTGCCACAACTGTGACCCGGCAGCGCCGACGATACGACAGTTACGGAGAGGCTACACTGTACGCCCAGTTGGAGCTCCAAGCGAATCGTGGGCTAATTGAAACTACTCCTGGCGGAAAAACCGGATGTACGTATGAAAGTTCATAAAGCCCCGCGCGCAAGAGTCGCAAGCTTCAGCGTGCACAGAACACACGAACACGATAGACCAGTCGGACCTCGTGTTCTTTCTTTTTCGAATCGAATTCGTTTCGCGGCGTCTCGTGTTGCATCCTCGAGCATTAAAGCCGCATTACCCGACTCCCGTGAGTACAGGGACGCTGTCTCGAGAATAGACTCTCGGCGGAGGAGCTTTCTTCGGGCTCGCGACACGCCGCGCCGCCGGGTTCTCGAGGTGGTGGCGCGATGGAAACCAGTTTCTCGTGAAAAGCGACTACGGAGTGTACGGAGCACAGCCTCCGCTCCGAGGATAAGGAGTATAGGCCAGAGAAGAAGGAGGACTCGTCCAGACATAATATCGCGTCTCGAATTCCCCTGGTTTTATTTATACCATCGCGCCCCGCTCGTCCGGTCTTGTCGCGCGCGTGTTTTCCTAGGTCGCCGAAGAGCATATGGCCGGATCGATCAGCCGAGGACCTGTAGCCCGGAACACCTGTCCGAAAAACACGAGGCGCGCGTAACGTTTACCTCGATGCCCGCGAGATCCGTCGCATTGGCGAACGGCCAGACCTTTCGACGGTTTTTCCACCCGGCTGGCGAGAGGGTAACGCATCGTAGCGTCCCGGTTCGCCTTTTTGGTGATGCTCCAAACACGGATTCGCGCAAACATCCCGACACCCTTTATTTTTTGTTTAAGGGCGGTGGGGAAATGCGTTTTACGCACACCCTCCTGCTAGATAACGGTCGGGGGGTTAGTGTGGGGCTCGCTTTGCCTGAGAAGAACAAGAGGCGAAGGCATACCCACCAAAATCACACCGACCAGGAGCCCCTTCCGAGGTCCCTTGTCCTCCAGTACTCCAGCCGGAGACTTTAAACTATCGTTGGCCCGCTATTCGCAATTCTACTCCGCGAGTCACTCCTGTTCTTGGCTCTTTATACGCGTCCCGACACCTATCGCCTAACCGCCTCGGGTTTCCGCGAACGACGACCAGCGTCCTTGACTCATTGTCGATGCAATAACGCGTGTCCAACGACGCCCGACGACGTCAGACCAGAGATAACCCGCGTGTACGTACAACGAATTCGACGCTTTTAATTGCAGGGTGTAACGTTACCCGTGAATCACCGGCACAGCTGCTACAACGAGGCCGCGACTATTGTTGCGATAACACGTGTTGCTCGTGGACAGCACTCCTGACGTGTCAGGTTGTTTAGCCTGTCGTCGCGGGACTGAGAAGCGGTTCAAACTGAATTTGATTTATGCCGCTGTATCAAAGTGACGCGAAATCATTTTTGCGATGCACTCGTTTCGGCTGTGTTTCCGTTTACGTCCGTCCTCAGAATTGGATGAAATATTGGGAATAGGTTCTTTTTTTACTAAAATGATGATTGTCAGAAGGATTTTTGGCGACTCGAAAAAAAAATTTTTTACCATTTCAATGTCACTTTTTACCTTATCGAATTACCGACACTCTTATCTTATGTCCGTGCTGTGCGTATGCGTCAGCATGATGCGACAGCTCGTCAACTGTTTCTACAAAAACAACCGAACTATTATTTCATTTATTATTGTATTTCATTTTATTTTAATTATATACTTATATATACTTACCTGTAATAGAGAGAGTCGGTAAATCGGTAAGGTAGGGTGACATTGAAATGGTAAACAATTTTTTTTCGAGTCGCCAAAAATCCTTCTGACAATCAACATTTTAGTCAAAAAAGAACCTATTCCCAAAATTTCATCCAATTCTGAGGACGGACGTAAACGGAAACTTCGCCCTCGTTTCCAAGGGGCGAATGCTTAGACGTTAGGTGTGCAAATAAGTTCTTTCTTCTATTACATGAAATGTAATAAAATCTTGTGTCTGGTGACTCCCAATCTTTCTGCCAATTCTTCTTGCGTCTGAATCGGATTTTCGTTGAGCAATCTCTGTAACTCACCGTCATCGAACTTTCTCGGTCCATCTGAACGATCGTCGTCTTCCAAATTAAAATTTCCGGCTTTAAATGTTTGTTACGCACCACTTTTTGTATGTTTTGTAAAATACAGCGTTTTGTCCCAGTGCCGCGCGGACCATTACAGTAGCTTCAACAGCTGATTTCCTAAGTTGGAATCCAAAGAATAAGCTGCGAGGCAGTGCAGTGGCGGCTCAAGTCAAGTGGAGGCCCCAAGCGATAAAAATTTTGGGGCCCTCAAGCTCAAGTTAGAAATACAGTTGCAAGAAAACTCTTATAAACTTATTAACAAAAAAGAAAAGTAATGAAAACGCATTACTTTAAATACATTAATAAATTTATTTAAAATTCGGGGCCCTATGGTATCCCGGGGCCCCACGCGGCCGCTTAGTCCGCTTACCGTTAGATCCGCCACTGAGGCAGTGATGCTTTTTGCACGTCATATAGCCTGAAATTGTTGCGTAGGACTGGAAACTCTTAGAGCGCCCATCACGATTCTTCTTAAAACTAAAAGAACGCTCTTCCAGATGGCACCAAAATCAGGAAGTAATTCGAATTCGGTCAGAAGTTATGATCGTAGAAAAAAAAGGGGAAGGAACTTATTTGCACACCTAATAAATAAGTGGGTTTCTGTTTGTGCAAGATGAGCCATGACAATGGCGTGAATTCTACTAGATTCTTGAAATTCGATGCTTTTGTGTACTGTTGCGTTAAACTGAGGATCTTTATGCAAAGTAAACAGCAACGAACTGCAGTGAAATAGAAATTTATTTTCTTTCTTAGTATGTTTAAATTCTTCTGATCTGTTTTTACTGTGTTAAATTACACCTACTCGTGTTCGTCGTAAGTGCATAAAATCCGCAGTTTAGTTGTTGTAATTCGAAGTAGTCGAGTGATGCTTTTAACACGTGTTAAACGCGCCGTTAAAGCTATGTTTGCTCGAGATTGAAAAGTATATTAGCACCCGAAGAAGAACGATGGGATATGATATGAAAGCTGCTATGTACAAGCGAATTACTCGTTGGTCGATATTATAACGAAATATATTGCGATAATATATCAGTCCTTAATCAAAACGTCAAATAACCTGAAGAACGACTCGGCAAGGAACGTGTTAAGGCACCGAGTTCAAAAGAACCCAGGCATCGTCGCCGAAGGGTTAATAAATGCAACAGTTCCCGCCTAGTTAGCATAAGATGTACGTTGCAACTGCTATCGAGGGGAAAAAAGGTCTAGCAAAATGTCGCTTTCCCAAAGGTGCTGTTAAATTATTCATTCAATCAACAATCGAAGATGATGTAAGTGATCAGTCCCTCGATTTCAATAACCGCGGTAGACTCGGCTTGAGACAACCTAGGGTGCGCATCGCAACTGTTGTGGAGGCAGCAACCTGTTCTCAGCGTTCCTAGCCGTCGTTTCCAGAATCTGTCGATTTTCAGATTGACTCCCGGACGGATTCACTCCCATTGATATAACTTTTTTCAGATGTTAGAACAATTAGTTCACTACACGATGTGAAGAGATATAGAATGCAACTCTTAGAAGACGTTTCGATTAAGAATGCTATTACAGTCTGTAGATTTATTATACAGAGTGGAAATTATAAGGCGTTACAGACGAATATCTCCAAAAATATTGATCAAACGCAAAAATGTTTCAGATGAAAGTTGTTCAGTACCGAGGGGGACATCGTGCAGTGGGATTTTTATTTTATATGCTTTTTGTTTGTTCTTTTTAGACATTTCCATTGAGTAGGTATCTAATTACTTTTCTTAGTGCCACGTTGGCATTAAGTAATTGCAACTACCAATTACAATTACTTGAAATTGCAGAAATAAAATTACAATTACATGTAATTGTAATTGGTAATTGCAATTACTTTGGCTCAACCTGTAATTGTGAAAGGAGTAATTGCAATTACTTAACGCGATTACAGTAATTGTGATGGAGTCTAACAATTACTTCAGTGTAATTCTTCTTTTAAACCACTAATTTTTATGTTTTGGACTTTTAGGATTTAACCGTTTTCTTATTGTAATTATAGTCCACTTTTGCACATGTAATTGAAGATGTAATTAAATACTCGTGTAATTAATTACTGCCCAGCTCTGGTGGTCGAGGTGCGACCGATTCCGCGCCCTTCCAATTTTTGGCTTCGGCATCGCTTCCGCTTTTAGCCGGACGACGCGACGCGCGACGTCGGGCTGGCGTTTTCGATATAAATCTGTCTCTCCTGCGCGAATGTCCCGTCGGCGAACGCGGACATTCCTGGCGTCGCGATTTAAAGCCGACGACGACGCTATCCCGCGATCCGAGGCCGGGCTTCGGTTTAAGCCTCGCGGTTTAGAGCGGAGGAATTCGAGTCCCAACCATCTGCCCTAGCACCGAGCTCTAGTACTCGGATGCTCGGTTCCCCTTGCCTGCCGTTCCCCTCGTCCTCTCCTTCTTCTCCTGCCTGGCTCTTCCCGTTCTTATATACTTTCGTCCTGTCTCCTTTCCGCCAGGATTCCCTCCTCTCCCCCTCTCGCGCCTCTGCCCTCTTCGTCGCTCCGTTCCCCTGGTATCCTCTCGTCTCTAAGGCCAGCGTTACGGTGCTGAATGTCCGGTTAATGCACCTGCGTACTCCGTGGCTCGCGAGCGGAACACCATGAAGCGGAGAAGACAGAGGAGAAGGAACGGGGAGAATAGAACGTCGGAGGACAATCAAGGCGCTACACGTCGCTACCGATCACGAGAGGGAACGAGACGCGAATCGAGGAGGGAACGGAAGAAGGGCGACACAACCACGTGGACCGGCCCCGAGAGATCAGGGTCCAAACGGGACGGAAGGACAACAGGTCGATTCATCGGTCGCGCGAAGGTACCGCACAAAAACGAACCTTATTCCTTCCTTGTTAAACTTGTCCACGGTCAGCATCGTTTCCATCCGTGGCCGGAAATCGGATCTAAAGTCACCACCTATCGGTCGGTGTACCTATCCTCTTTTATTAGCTCTTCTCGTATTAGGTGTACGAATACGTTCGGTGTATTTCCAGCATACTTTTGATTTTTATTTATAAAAAGAAAGAACATTTTACACAGTTCTCCCACCTTTCGGGAAGCTGGCGAATCCCGTTTCTATGAAAAGGTGGTGGCTCCGATTGGATAAACTCATTAGCGCTTGCGTGGACTTCTTCTAGGGATTTGAAGTTGGCATTAACCAAGTGATGGCGTTGCTCCCAGTCCAAAGAAGAAATGACTTGCCTAGTTCCACTGCCGGTAGAAGGCCTTCATTATTTATTATTAGACTGCGGATTTTACGCATTTATCACAAAAATTGTACACATACAATTTAAAGCAGCGGGCATGTTAAAAATATTTAAGGACATCGATGTGTCGATTTCAGCTTGATAGGATAATTAAAAGAAGAATAGAATTTTTATTTAGCTCCAAGTGTTTAGCTCCAGTAGGTGTCCTGCAATCAATGCAAACATTTTGGATTATTATTGATTAGCATAAGTGGAGAAAATTTTCATTTGAAATGCAATCACAATTGAATGTACGTAAAGGCGCCCCGAACTTATTCGTACACCTGATAACTTCCTGCATTTTTGCTCGGCTACGTGGCGTTCGGTTGAACGCGATAGGCAAAGATTCTTCTGCTAATTCTCGCCGCGCGTCGTCTCCCTCTGTTCTAGCTCCTTCCTATTTCTCTTCCTTCTCTGCCTCTCCTTCTTCTTCTTCTCCTTCCTTCCACCTCTGCTTCGCCGGCTCCACCGTGCACCAATTCATAAAATCCCTGGAGCGAGCCTAAGCGCTCCACTAACTCCGTCGACGAGTCGCTGACCTCGGGATTCAGCGGTGCGCATCAGCTGCATTTCTCCGTGCACATAGACCAGTCGCGCTGCGATGGTCATGGTAATCTCGAAGGAATAAGGAACGTTGCGAGCGCGCGCGCACGAGCACGCCGGCGAAACGACCAGACACGCCACTGAAAAAACGACGAAGAAACAAAACGACAAACGCGCCGGAAAATTATGAACCCGCGGGGATGCGCCGATCAATCGGCAAGAAAGCACCGGCGCGAGAGCAGGATGATCAGGAAAATGGCTCGCAGGCTCTCGCGTACCTGCCATCTTCCTGCCAGGTGACGTCCTCTGCCCGGCACGGGCTATCTTATCGATTCGCCATGATTTTGCACGGATGAATGACAATCTCTTCGCCGGCCACGCTCGAATTCGATTTTTACCGAACGTAATGTCCTCCATCTAGATATCGGATGGGGACAGAGCGGGCAACATTTTCCGATTGGATCTGCAACAATCAGCCTTCGATTCGCCGCGCCAGGGCCCGTTTTCGAACACCGTCTATTTCCTGACGATTAAATCTAATTCGAGGCTGTTCGAGCACTCCCGACCCTCGGAACATTTTTATGCAGATATCGTGCAAATTCAGGCGATTCCGAGATAGTACCCAATTAACGAAGAAAACTTACCTATAATTACGATGTCAGTAAACTCCTGACAGTACGTTGCTGAATAAATTTACCTAATGGATGCTGTTAATCAGGATACAAAGGTCGGAGTTATTCGCGCGACGTGTTTTAATAATAAAGAAAGAATTGTCCAAGTGGCTCTAATGCCACCAAGGCAATCTTCAAAAGTGGTCCAGCGCGTCTTCTTGCCAGGTAGCGACCGCTTCAAGTGCGATTACGTATTTGCGATTAAGAGACCGATGATCTTCGTGCATTTATGGCACGTGTCTTTGAAAGTGCAGAGAAACGAGCCTATTCCCGAGTCTATTGAATGGGGTAGAATCTGGAATACCTTCCGAGTGGATCGAAGTCATCTTCTGTAGCCCGTTATTAGAAACAAGAGGTTTCCCGTCTTGTTTCTGATAATCGAGCGATAGGATCTCGGAGGAAGCAAAGCGACGAGGTCAGAGACCAGGACCGCGGTCGAGAAACAGTGAAATTGATGAGTAGACAGCGGATTTCACGCACTTACGGCAAAAACGAATAGGTGTAATTTGAAAGAGTGAATTCATTGGAAGAATTCGAAAATACTCTTATATTTCCGACGCCGGCACCTCTGGAAATTCCATGTGCTATTTAAAACTGTGGTGTCCAAGGTGGTTCGGAACCCACCTTATAGAAACTGTAGGTCCCGTCGCGAAAATAACACCGGAAAAGGGAGTTCGGAGCGACGTTAAATAAGTGAAAAAAAAAAATACTCTTATATTATTGTCAACCAATCAAACATACCCAAACGAAAGTGTCCGTGTGGGGTGCTCATGGAAATTTTACTTGATAATTGATGAGATCCCAAGAAAAACATCCTGTAAACAGGAGCCAAGTTCCTATGGCCGTAAAAAGTTGCGAGATCAAACAAAATACGGCCAAGTTCGTTAGCTTAGAACTACCTCTTGCAATACTGAGAAAAGCGTTTGTAAAAATTAGTTTAAAAGAACGCTATTTAATTTTTGAAGGGTTACATGGAAACTTGGCCGTTACGTAGTGGTGTTAGGTGTAGCGGCCAAGTTTGAGTAATTTAGTCCTCCATGTAACTCTTTAAAAATTAAACAGCGTTCTTTTAAACTAATTTTTATCTCACAACTTTTTACGTCCATAGGAACTTGGCTCCTGTTTACAGGATGTTTTTCTTGGGTTTCTATTCCACTCTAATTCGTTGCATATTTTGCATAAAGATCCGTTGTCTCTCGATCGGGAAGAGGCGATCGTTAAACGTCGTTTATTCGTTAACAACCGTGGTGTCGCGGCGCGATTCCTCGTTGGAACGTGAAACAATCCGGCATCGAGGCCGCTAATTACCGGGACAATTAGCGGCGATGTTAATTCGTTGAAACGTGCGAACATCGTTCCCGCGGACCGAGAAGAATCGAGGATGTTGTGCTCCTTTCAGGATGTTTAACGGCGGCGTGCCTCGAATGAAATAATAACAGCGTGGCGCGGACAAAAAGGGACGACGGCGGCGGCAGCGGCGGCGGGAATGGTACCTGCGCGCGTCCTGGTACAAATGGGCCGAATGTCGTCGGCGGAGAAGGACACGGTCAGCAGGGTGAATGAAAGAAAAAACCGGGGAACCGTCTGTCGTAATCCGTGGGCATCGTCGATGCCCGGGCCCGGCGTACAAACTCGCGGCCGGTTCTCCGCCGCGGCGCGGCGCGGCGCGGCTTTCCGAAGCCACCGTGTAAATTCTATCAAAGTCTATCCGAGTGTACGCGGCGCGCGGTGCGATCATGCCCCACTCCGGGGCCCGGTTACACGTGAAAAGTCACGCTCTGCTGGATTCGAGTATAGCTAGCTTCTAATACACCGGGTGGCTCATCCGAATCGTCCCGAATTCTTTCTCGAGACAACGGAAACGCGGCTGACGTAGGTTTGGTGCGCTACCGTGGAACGGAACGGTAAAAAGCCGCGGGAAGATGCTCGCGAGAGAGGCAGGATCGTTTGGGTTCGCGAACCACGGGAGAAGACGATTTCACGGGGAAGGGCTCTCGGTGGAATCGGCCGATCGACATTTTATTGGCAGCGTAAAGCCGCGGGGCGAGCGTTATTAAATAAACCGTGGAAACGCGTTCCCACGAGGAACGCGGCGCGGCACGGCGGCCGTTCGACCGGCACCGCACCATGGTTCGGTGCACGTGAAATCGTTGGTGCCGCGTAAATAGTCCGCCATATTAATTCCGCCGGTGCGCGTTCCGAAACGGCAGAAATCCTGTTGCAATTACGGGAATAGGCGCCGAGAGCGCGGGTCGCGGGGCCTTTTCGCAGAGCCCAGGGACCGAGGCGAGCGAGGGTCCGCGGTTCTTGGAGTATCCGAGAGTCGCCGCAACCCTCGGAATAGCTGCGGCCAGACCTGGGGACGTCTTTTCGCGTCGGAGGCTCGTTGCCGGACAAAAGGAGACGTCGCGAACGTTGTGGAGAGGACTGTGCGCACACAGAGCGCAGCGGCTGGCGGCGAAAATCTGGCGTCGGGCCGGTGCCACGTGCCCGGGCGAGCATCGGGCGCCGAACATTCGTTTCGATCGTCCGGGGCCCGTTTCACCGGAAAACCATCGGGGCCCCCTTACTTCTCGATCACTGTGTAAGAGCCGTGGACGTGCTCGCGCGTGTACCCTCTACACAGAAGAGACTCGCTCCGCCACGGGTTTCGCTATGCCTTGCTAGCCTATTCGCCCATTCCAAGCCGTGAGTCACACACCACAACACCATCCAGGTATTCTCCTCCTTGTCTCTCCCACCTTGATCGTTCCCCTCCGTTCGCGCGCGCTTCGGCTTCTCTCTCTCTCTCTCTGTCTCTCTACCCCCTTCCCGGTTCCTTGGCTTCTCCCATCGGTGGAGACCGTTCCCTCCCCTGGCCCCCGTGCCTCACCTGTGGCTCGTTCCTGCGGCCCCTGCGGCCGCAGGCTGACTCCCCAGGTCGACTGACTGAGCCGACTGTCTCTACGGCTGGCTGGCTCCGCGTAGCCACCCAGCCGGTCGGCCAGCCAGCCACCTTCCTTCTCCTGCGTGTGTATCGCAGGTCGGCTTCGGAGTTTACCTGGCGTTACCTGCCAGCCTGCAGCCTCAGTTCACTCACGTCACTTCGAGCAACCGGTTCGCGGAGTCCTCCCGGCTGAGCTCCTACAACTTTAAAAGCCTTCCTCTCTCGAACCTGACTCCTTTTTTCCTTTATAAGCACGTAACCGCCGTCTGATCTTCTTCTTCTTCCTTGTGAGTCTCTCTCTCTCTCTCTCTCTCTCTCTCTCTGTCTTTGCCGACCCTCTTTGCTTTTCTCCTTCTTCTTCTTCTTCTTCGACATCTTCCTGTTCTTCTTCTACCTCTTCTGTTGCTGCTGCCTTGACTTCTTCCCCGTCTGCTGCCGATTCCAACGCCGCCACCACCGATGATGCTGCCGATGCTGTTTGCTGCTGGTTCCCCGTATTCGCGTGACGTTTTCATCGACGGAACGATGTAACCCGCCTCGCGGTGACCGCTACGTATCCGAGAACACACGGCCGAGCTGAAAAGAATCGTGCGCCTTCGGTCTAGTTTCGAGCCTGTTCGAAGCAGAGCTCGAATGTGGACGCTGAAAACCGGGCAACAGTGCAATGTTGATGGGACTCTCTCGCAAGCCGAAGGTATTACCGCTCGGCGAGAGAGCGAGAGAAAGACAGAGCTCGATGGAGCGTCAGAGAGAAAGAGAGAAAGAGAGAGAGAGAGATAGAGATAGAGAGAACGAAGGGGAGGGACCGGAGAAGAGGTCGTTACCAATGGCGATCGGTACCGAGAGCATCATCCGAGTCCAACGACACCGGTTCAGGTATCAGGAATTATTCTTCTGCAGGTATCGCAACAATTATTTACTCTTTCCGCGTCGCGTTCAACTAACGTTCTTTCGATACGGGTCCGAAGCTCTATTGGAAATTCTTTCAAAGGTCACTGGTTGTATTAGACAGCTCGGTGTTCGGCCAGCACCGAGCGGATCATTGTAGATCGCTTTCGAAATGTGCACGCGGTTCGGATCGGATCATTATTGCGGGCCGATCGGTTCCCATTCCCTCGGAGAGCCGCGCCGACTCTAAATGTCGCGAGGTTTTTATCGATAGCGGCGATCACCGCGCCGCGGGTGAAATCTATTTGGTGCGAGGGGGCTGGCTCGAGGGGGGCACGGTGTTCTCAACGGTTTCTCTTTCTTGTGTGCCCAAGATTTTCATCGGGTCACTGTCCTCGCTACGGTCACCGTTATTCCCCGGCTCTCCGACCTCGCCACGAAAAAACACCGCGCCACGCTCGCCGGGTTGCGCAACGACCGTCGATCGGAACGAATTGTTTGCGGAACAGGGCCGCGCGAACTCGCCCCGCGCCATCGCGTCCTTTGCTCGTTCGTCCTCGTCGAATAACCCAAAGAATTCTCGCTCCATCCGAGGGGAGGATCCTCCTCGGGAGAAGGCGATTGAACAACGACTCTCCCAGTCGCAAATCGGCAGGCCGGTCGAGCGAAGAAATCGATCGCGACCGGTTATTAGCATACCGTCGCGCGTTAGCTTTCACGCGGCGCGGTATCCCGGAATGCAGAGAGCAAGCGATCTATCGATTTATCAGCCGTTAAGAATTCACCCGCGTAACACGAGCAAGGCAGCCGCGCGGCGATCTCCGAGAGCAAAACTGTGTCATGATTTAATACGGTTTCGAAAGTCCGCGAGCCAAGCCAGTGTCTCGTATCCAGCGGCTCGAGGCTCGTTCGGAATTTTATTGTTTCCAAGCCGGCCTCTCTCGGTCCCCTCTCCGTTCCTCCCCCGCTAATCGTCGCCCTTCTGTCTCCGCTGTCTCGCTCCCTCCTGCCTGGATGTGTCTCGGTGTCCCTCCCGTCAAATCTTTCTGTCACAGGCACCCCCACCGATTCGTCTTTCCCTGCCCTTTCCTTTTTCGACGAATTTTACCTCGTCCTCGTTCGGCCAACTCTTTTCTCTACCGACCACCGTGACGCGTGTATCGCGATCGATAAAGCTCGATAAGATACCGTCCCGAGTGGTGGGAACGCGGCCATCTCTCCCTGTCGGCCCCGTTCCTCGCAGAAACGCCTCTCGGGCTCGCGGAAAACGATCGCCGACCGACTCGACAAACCGAAATCCTTGTCTCCCCCGCGGCGTGCGGCCGATCCGCGCGGGTTTCGTAAGCGTTACGCAATCGTGTTGCACGCGGAAAATAACTACCGGCAAGAAACGCTGCAGTTTCGACGAAGGTCAGTAAAAGAAACGGAACCGAGCGTGTGCGCTATGCGATCGACTCGCAATAAACAGGACGCGTGACGAACTGACGGCACGCTAACGCAATCACGCCGTGGATTATTACATGGACGACCACGGCGACGCGAGCCGGCGCGGTTTTTCTTCGGAATCACGTGCCATCGATCCGATTCGACCGTCTATCGGGAAACGTGCCGGAACGCGCGGCGAATCGCTAGGCACCGAACAGGGGAAGTCCGTGATCGACGTACTTCACCCATTTAAACCGGCGCGCGTGATTCCGGAACGGCGCTGTTCTACACGTTTTCAGTTTCCCGAGTAGATAGTAGCTTCCACTGTACGTACCGCTTCCAAACGATTAGGAGCATGATCATTTAGAACGTTGAACGAGATAGAGTTATCGTTAAGGAGGTAGAGTCGTTTCCAGGATTGCAAGGGTACGGGGTGCGCCTTCTCATTTCGCTATAATGCAAAGATCGGGGTTTTCAGTAGTCAAAAGCGCTAGATAGAAGATCGATCTAGGCCGCGATCGCCCTCAAAAGTCCTATTTTTACGTTCACAAGGCGTAATTTGTCGCAGCTTTATGAAGCTGCACGCCTTTATGCCTTCGAATAAAGCAAATTACGCCTCGAAAACGTTAAAATAGGACTTTCGAGGACGATCGCGGCCCAGATTGATCTTTTATACTTATTTGTAGACTGCGGATCTTTATGAAAAATATAAAATGTTCGCATGATCGCAGGACACAGGAGCTAAATAAAAATTCTATTCTTCTTTTAATTATCCTATTAAGCTGAAACGAATAGACTGATTCCTTTAAATATTTTTACCATGTCCACTGTTTTAAATTGTACGATACAGGACACAGAAGCTAAATAAAAATTGTATTCTTCTTTTAATTATCCTATTAAGCTGAAACTAATAGACTGATGTCCTTAAATATTTTTACCATGTCCACTGTTTTAAATTGCACGATACAGGACACAGGAGCTAAATAAAAATTCTATTCTTCTTTTAATTATCCTATTAAGCTGAAACTAATAGACTGATGTCCTTAAATATTTTTCCCATGTCCACTGTTTTAAATTGTACGTGGCCATTTGTGTCGTAAATGCATAAAATCCGCAGTCTGCTTATTTGCAATCCTGGAAAAACGAAATCTACTCCACGAAGTATTTCACGCGTGTCCCAGAGGAATTATTTTTGCGAGACTCCCTGTGGAAGCCGGTCGGGAAAACAATTGCTCTAGGCTCACGCCCGAAAGCCTGAAATGTCTGATTTCCGCCGAGGAGATTGCGAGGCTCGTACACAGGCTGCCGATGAACACGCGAATCTCCAAAGAATTTTTCTGTAGGATGGAGCTGTCCGCCTCGACAGAGTAGAAACTCGCGTAGCCTGAAAACTTTTCCACCGCCACGGATGAACGGAAAGCCTCGATCCTCCTGGGAACAGGTCGAAGGCGCAGGGGTACGAAGTGAAACCGACGGTTTTCTACACGACTCCGCGGTATAACCAGTTTCGAACACGTATTTATTACAGCTTTTCCTTATTTGCTTTCAGTCACCGGGAGCTAATCTTCATTATAAACGGCGCGGCCGAGAAACCTAGGTTTTGTCTCCTGCGCGTCTTGCCAGAGGCTGCGAAGGCACTGCACACACTCCTCGAAATAATTAGACGATATCGTGGCGAACGAAACGCCGTCGAGTCCCGTGGCTCGAGAAAGAAAGGAACAAGAGGCTTCTGGAAGGAATTACCGATATAATTGCCGGGCATAAATGTCAACGATCGTTGGCCAGTGCCACGAGCGTTCGGTTCGGAGAGCATCGACGATCGGCGACTATTGGAACATGGGTATATAAACTATTACACTCTTTGTAAACTATAAGTTTATTAAAAAACGGTTTATCAGAGACGCACGCGCAGAGACACGTCCTTGCAGTTCGAAAGAAACGTCGCGAATGAGGAACGCTCAGGTTAAAAAGAGAAAAGCAACGGTGATGGAAGAACCGAAGATCGAGGTTCAAGAGCCGATTCTTGATTAATAGATCGATCTCGTTCTTTATTTATGAAATAAATTTCAACAGCGACAGTCATCGCAGGATAAATATCGACTGGGCTGGTTGAATTTATTATTTTATTAGTGGAACGTCTCGCAAGAGGTGTCGCTCCGAGATATACACCGCGGTAAATCATTTTTTACTGGTTTCTACGCTATTCCCGGTCTTTCGGTAATGATATTTGCTCTGATATCGGATCCAGGCTTCTACGACCCTATGTAACCAGAGAGAAGATACCACTTTTTTTCTCAAGGTTTCTTCCCAGAAAGTTGAATTGGAAAGTTGAGTGGAATTCAATTATTTCTTAGCAGAGGAAGGAAGCTTTTTCTTTTTTATTGAGGAAATCTCGTAAGAGACTCATTAAAAACCAATGCTTCTAACTGATTATAAAAAATCAGGTCGTTTGGTACAATCATAAAAAAGTTATTCTGTTTTAATGGCCGTTCGAATACTTTCGTGGCTCACGGTACATACAACAGAGCAGTGATGAGTTAAGATTCCAGCTGCCTCTGGACGTTTCTATGTTTCTGGCTGGGTCGAATGTCAAAGTCTGCCACCATATACACAGTAGGACCTCGATGACCGGCTTGATCGGGAGACAAACAGCCCGGATAAACAAAGACTCAATGGATAAATAATCGAGGGACATAATTAAATGGTTTAAAGCAAAACAAAACGGGAAAAAAGTGGTACACCCTTACTTTTTATTTGTAGAGGTTACCTGCTCTGAATACTTTGGTTCTGTTTGTACCTAACGTAGTAACAAATCCCTTACGAGACTTTCTCATTAAAAAAAAGAAACGGAGCAGCGACGAGAGGACAGCGGTGAATATTAGGCCGACGCGGCGACCGATCTGTTTCGGGGAACTAGTAAAAAAGAATAGATGAACGTCGAAAAAGGTGGAACCAGAAAAGCGCCGCGTGGAAAGCCGATAACGAGCGACACAGTTCGCCGGTGTGTTCCTCGTTCCGAGGATGATAGCGTCGCCCTTAGCCAATAAAGATAATCCCCGTGACGTTCGCGGCAAAGAAATCCCGCGTCGTCGCTGTTCCACGCCTCGGCTGTGTAATTGCCTCGGCTGTTCGTCTAAAGTCTAAGCCGTGAAACCAAACGACATTGTGTCCTGGGACAGAGTAGAGAGGGGGAGGGGGGGCCTGTTATTTCCATGCCGGCCGTGTCCCGACGTTTCGAATAAGGCGTGAGAACCGGAATGATAGCATGACCGGAAGAGCGGCTTGAGAACTCAACTCGGGAGACTTGCAGATAGTCGGTTGAAGAATCGCAGGTATATGCGCCGCGCGCTGAGAAGATTCGAATCGTGAGAACCAGACGGGAAAACGCGCACGCCGGGTTCCCTTGCATACCAGACCAGTCCGCGTCTTTCGAGCGGATCGGCTTCCGCGGCGTTTTCCGATCGGATTCGAAGAGAGACATCGATTTCGAGGGAGGAGGAACAGAACGAGAGCCGGCCGAACAAATAATCCGGGTAATGAGTTTCCCGATGAACCGCTGAACCGTGACGTAATCGATTGTTTAGCGCAATGACAGCGCGCTATCGGGTGGCTCTGGCCGAGGCGGAACCGTGGGAAATCGTGATTATGCTTCGTGGAGCGAGCAGAATCGGCGGGGAAAGAACGTGGAAGAAAATGAGAAGCTTTGGGACGAGAAAACGCGGGGAGCCTGTCTAATTCGGGCCAATCAGGATTCCTGAATGGTCCCGAGTAAATCGAAAAATCTCGATTTCTAAGGTAGAGATGGGAGAGGAGAGAGAGAGAGAGTGAAGGCTAGTGGAACGGTGGGAAATCGGTGGAATCGAAGGACAGGCGTAGAGAACGGTCGGCGAGCAAATCGTGGCAGATCCAGCGGACACGGCTTCCGGGAAGGATCGTCGTTCCGTGACGGAAGAGCAAGAAACGGGGAAGAAACCGTCGACATACCCGAGTCATGAATTATCCTCGAAGAATCTCCTTCTTTTCGTCGGGTTCTTGCATACTCGGGCGAGGTATTCGCAAAGTGCCACAGGTTTTTCAGCCCGGTTGATTTATAGCTCGACACGGTCAGCGAGTCCGACGGCTGGGTGTTAACTATAACATTGTAGAACCGGCCGTTCACTCCTCGAACGCGGTGCATATCGGTCGATCGAACGATCGGGAAGATCGTCGTGCAGTCCGGGGATCGGTTTCGGTTTGGATTCTGTAAATGGCACTGGAAGAATTCACGGAGGATTTTAGTAACGGACCCGTGGAGCTCCCGTGTCATACACAGCGTCCGGCCCTGCAACACGATCAAACCGTCCCCATTCGTGAACCGCAGAGATCGCAGGCCATCGCATCGGTCTGGAAACACGAAACACCGAAAGGTCGGAGGTGCCGGCGTGATCGACGCGATCCTCCGCGCCGTTCGAGAACGCTTGCCGATTCCGGAAATCACGCTGGCCGAGCATCAACCGCAATCATAAGTCCTGCGCACTGGGCTGCGCAAATCTTCAGCCGACTCTGCACGTACGTAAACCCACACACCGACGCTCGAACGTGTTCGGAAACACTCGCATAGTATTCGGTGAAAGGTAATTTCGCCAGGTACTCGCGGTTTCAGGAAGAAACAGGAATTTCATTGAAATCGGTTAATTGGTTTACGAGTTATAAACGATCGAAAGTGGTGAATAGGCCAAAAATCTTGAAAAATTGCAATTTTTACCACTTTTGATCGTTCATAACTCGTAAACCAATTAACCAATTTCGATGAAATTTTCGGAGCGTATATAATCGTTACAAGTTGACCAAACACAGTTTTTAAATTTTCGTAAAAATTAATTTTTACTATTGTTTTTCACAAGTTCGATCAAATCTTTTTGAATCTCCGTGTTTCGGATCATTCGCGTGTCACTTCCTTCTATTCGCCAGCTTTGCAGAAAAACGAATGTTTAAGTAAGAAATCCTGAGAGGTGCTGCTAATTCCATTATTTATCTACTCGATTCTAAAGGAAGAGCCTGAAGCTTGCTCGTCTGGTTAAGAGAGTTTGGTTTGATTCACATCTCATCGCCGAAAGACCAACAAAATCATTCTCCCTCGTAGAATTAGACGTTGCTAGATCCACGGGTACGATCTCCGTCGGCTCCGTCATTAGAAATGCATAGCACGCCTCCGTAATTTACGGAGTCCCTCGCGCAAACGCGCAGCGTAATTTATCACCGGTACGGGTCCCAGCAAGTCGAACAGAAAACGCCAGCTCTACCCCGCATCACGGAGTCTTTGCTTTATCGTGTTCCACGTGAACGCATAACATCCGGCCGACCGATTAACCGTTTTATTGTGCCTCGTGTAACGCCGATCGGAACGACACAGAACCGTGCCAACGGCCGAATGACTTAACGATTCGCGTAACGATCGACGGGATCCACGAGGAATCCGTTCGTCCTCGGCGATAAGGGATCGTTGGGGTGTCCGGGATCCAACGTGGCGCATTCCAGAGTTGGGCATTAATCGATTAAAATGTTAATCATGATCGATTGATTAATGTGTACGATTCAAAAAAGAAATCGACGATTGATTCAATCGATTGATGAAGTTGGTCGTCAATCGTTGATTACATTTTTGCCCTCCGGGGCAACAAGAACCGGCGAATAACACGGAATGGTGAATCAGCGAGGCTAGCCGCGTGGCGAATCGTTTTCCAGGGTTGCAAGGATGCGAGATGCGCCTTCTTATTTCTCGATAATACAAAGATGCGGCCTTTCAATAGTCAAAAGTGCTAGATAAGGGATCAATCCAGGTCGCGATTGCTCTAAAGGGTTCTATTTTTACGTTCACGAGGCGTAATTTGAATTATTCGGAAGCATAAAGGCGTGTAGCAAACTTTCATAAAGCTGCGACACAGCTGCATGCTGCCGAATAATGCAAATTACGCCTCGTAACCGTAAAAGTAGGACTTCTCAGGGAGACAGCGGTAAAAATCTTTTATCCAGCGCTTTTCGCTACTGAAAATCCCCGTCTCTGTATTATCGAGAAACGAGAAGGCGCATCCCGAACCCTTGGAATTCTGGAAACGAGTCTACCGCCTTAATGGCCGGGCAAAAAGGTCGGGCAGCTTTTTCGCGATAACGTTTATGTTCATGGTTGATTTCTCGCGAACTCGCGAGCAGTGCACGTGGCGAGTCTCTTTGCGGCCTGGCAACAGCCGAGGCGACCTTCCCCGACGAGGCGAGGATGCGCACGAGAGCCACGAGAATGAGGGACAACGGCCCACAGCCGCACATTTGTCGGGCAAAATGTCCGTCCAGGAAGAGGAGAGGCAGGGGAGGAGTGTGACGAGAGAGAGAGAGGCGCGTACCCAACCGGAAACGAAGCCCGAGCCGCAGCCACGAGAAGAAAGTGTCGGGGAAAAAGGCTGCGACGGGACCTCGGATCGATTCGCGACGCAGCCAAGTACGCAACACCTGTCGCGACACGGCACAGGTAAGTGCATTCTTCCTTTCATTGTCACCCCGGAAACTCGGGAAACGACGGGGAGTTCGTTTTACAGCATGTTCCCGCGCGTCATCCCATTACCAGAGACCTTTGCCTCCTGGAGATTAGGGAGGACGCGTGTAATCGTGCCCGATGAATAATGCCAGGGCTCCTTTGACCGGAGAGTCTGAACTATTGACACGGTCCACGTAGAACTTGGCGGAAAAGTTAGTCACTCGAACCTGGAAAGTCATCGTGTTCGATGGGGCTTCTATGATCGTTGAGTTTGAGGGGATACATAATTAGTCCGAAAAGTGGGGTCGCCTTCTTTAGTGTGCCACTAAATGTAGGCTGTCGATCATTTTAGTGGACCGAGTTAGGTAAGGAAATGAAATTCATAATTTGAACTTGAGGAATGGGGTATTTTAACGGATAATTAATAATTACGATTAATCCACCGTGTTCTAGTCTTCCACGAAATATAGAATGTTAGTAATTTTCTAATCCGTGTCCTCTGAATGTTCTAAATTCTTTTCGGAGTAATTAGTTTCGGAGATGGTAGGTAGTCTCTAACTTGAGGGATGGGTCTTCTATCGTCGTGCTATTTTAACGGATAATTAATAATTAACGATTAATCCACCGTGTTTTAATCTTCCACAAAATATAGAATGTTCGTAATTTTCTAATCCGTGTCCTCTGAATGTTCTAAATTCTTTTCGGAGTAATTAGTTTCGGAGATGGTAGGTAGTCTCTAACTTGAGAGATGGGTCTTCTATCATCGTGCTATTTTAACGTATAATTAATAATTAACGATTAATCCACCGTGTTCTAGTCTTCCACAAAATATAAAATGTTAGTAATTTTCTAATCCGTGTCCTCTGAACGTTCTAAATTCTTTTTGGAGTAATTAGTTTCGGAGATGGTAGGTAGTCTCTAACTTGAGAGATGGGTCTTCCATCATCGTGCTATTTTAACGTATAATTAATAATTAACGATTAATCCACCGTGTTCTAGTCTTCCACAAAATATAAAATGTTAGTAATTTTCTAATCCGTGACCTCTGAATGTCCTAAATTCTTTTCGGAGCTGGTAGTTCGTCTCTTTTGAAGTGCGTGCTACTCGTGTGTAGACCGACACGAAATTTTAGTTGGCCGGCAGAGTATCCCGGACGAATGATAATGCCGACGTTTGAGTACCTGTTGCATCACACCTGTTGCTGGCCGTGCTCGGGCCACGTGACGACAGTGGCCGTGAAAAGATTTTCTCGATTGTCACAGCGCGCTGTATCGATCGCGTGGTCAAGCATGAACGACCGGAAATGTCGGTGTCAACGTATCGTGCCGGCCCGCCGAAGGCATTAAACAATATACCACGCCGCTCTCTAATTTACATACACGCACGCATCCAGCCATGGGGGTAAAACGCGTTGGAACGACGCTTCTAATAAAACTCGTTTCTCCATATCGCGAGCCGGTGAACACGATCGCGGTTTCCGTTAGCGGCGAGAAGCGGGCGTCCAATAAATCAACCATCGCCTATTCCCCATTGATTTTCCAACTTGAACTTGGGGTTGCTTATCTGGCCATGCAGGCGAGGGCATGGTTAACACGAAACGTCCGTGTCGCGGTATCTCCCCCGACGAATAATTGATACGGTAATATGCTGGTAAGTCCAGCCATCTGTCCACTGCACATTTTACGCGATTCGGGGACCCGCGCCATCTTGATCGTTGCAAAACTGAAAGTATCCCGTCTCTCTGAACTCGAAAATGTTCTTTAACCGCCACGTGCGCATATAATACGTACAAAGGAGCTAAGAATACGAAATTGTTTAACGCGCGCGTCCGAGTAGCAGCAAACAAGATGGCGTCGATGTTATCCGCGTCACGTCACACTGGCGTTAGTCCAATAACTATTTTTCAATGAATCTTCCGCTTTTTCCTTTCTATAACTAGTCATCGTAGCAACGAGAGCTATTTATAATTTGTTTTCGTCGTTCAGATAGAACTTTTTTGCTGCCGCGAACAAGATGGCAGAACGTCGCACAGTGATCGATTCCTCAATTCTGGGTGGACAAAATACACAATTTGTGTTCTCTTGTGGTAATAATTAAAACAAGTGTCTAAAAACTACATGACCTTAAAAGAATTATGTATATCATTTCTTTGAAATGGACACAACATAAAATAAATATTTAAAAAATATTTATATATATCATAAATATATTAATAATAAAATAAAATAACATAAATTAAATATTTTATAGTTTTTGTTTAAATACGTGAATAAACAATACACAAAATGGAAAGAATTAATCTTAGCTTTTTAGTAATTTTCCTCTTACTAAAAAATGATATAAATGACGAACGGGCAAAAACGGGCAAGCGATATTTAGTATCATTACTTTGAAATAAGTATTCTTCAAAACTATCAAAGAACGGAGTCCGGCCGAGTCCGGGAAAAGAAGTTATACAATTTGATCTCTTCTTAAATAGTATTATTAGTTAACCTGTGTTTTATATGATTTACACGGCAAAATAAAATTATACCGATATGTAAAAATCACGTACTTACCTTCGCTTACACGCTCCATTTTTTAGATAATAATTTAAACAACAAACAAACAAGTTATACGATGAAGAAGAATTAGCTTATTTTTAGTATTTCGCACAGGCAAAACTTTAACGCGAACGAATAAATGTTCGTAAACAAAATAGAACGGCAGCGAAGATATTTCAAGTTGATCAAATTTATCATTTTGCCTACCTAGAATCGAGGAATCGATCACTGTGCGTCGTGGATAAATAGGAAAGACGGTGTGTATCGGGGACTCGCGGGGACACGGATCTTTGACCCCCCCGAGTAAATAATATTTTCGATCCTCGGTGTCGATAAAGCACCTCGCCGTTTGATCGTGCTCGCGTCCTCCCAGAAATCTCTCGATCTCATTGTTCGTAGCCAGCAGGGCAGAAAGCGGCGCTTCCGGTTTCAAGTTGGCTTGCGCACGACGCGGACGGACAGGCCTGGCTGCATCCCGACCGTCCAGGTAAACACCTGCGCCATATTTCACGGGTAAAAGGATCAAGGTCGGGAAGGAGCGAACGCCTGTTTCGGGTGTCCGTTACATTCCACTGTGTTTTTCGCAGGGGCCGTTCTCTCCTCCATTGTGAGACCGGCGTGCCACGGCCGAGAATAATTGGCCGCGCGGATAACCGAAGGAAACAAGCGAAAATTACGCCTCGGAAAAGGTTTCCCGCGCGCGGTCGCTAGGTACGTAACCACGGGAACATAACTGTTCTCTCTTCTCTTTGCCTCTCTCCTCGACCAAGCAGGTTTACGGTCAATAGTCAACGTCAATTATTTTTTACAGGCTCGGGACAGGAGCGGCATTATCCTCCGCGGCGGAAAATTGTCGCGTCACCGGAACCGGAAGTCGCCGTGGGACCGCTCGGAAACTTGAAAATATCGCGCCCAGCGAACAAGTTGCGACGTCCGTCTCGAATCCCATGGGAACCACTGCTCGGCACGCACCTAAACGCGCGTTTTCCGTTTGCGTGCGAACGACAAGGCTGTCGTGTACTGGTTGGCAGGAAAGTAACTTCGGTATTTTTAGGTGAAATAAAAGTTAATTTTGTTATTCAAGCAATGAATATTAATCGATAAGATATTCTCCATTTTGTTCGATGATCTTTTGCCACCTTTCTGGGAGGGTTACAAAACTCTGAATGGTAATTGAACGTTTCCTAATGACGAGGGAATTGTGAAGCTACCGGAAAGCTGGCAGAAGATCATCGAACAAGATGGAATATGTTTTATTCATTATTCATTGCTTGAGTAAACAAATTGGGTTTTTCATTTCACCTTAAAAAAACCGTAATTACTTTCTTGAAAACCAAATAGTATTCCGTCTCCCGCCGGTGCGGTGATTCGCTCGAAGCGTCACGTCCCCTGCACCGTGTTTCCCGCGAACAATAAAATATGGCAGGGCGTAAAATTCCGCGAACCACCGGTTCTCTCTCGACCGGGTCTATCAACCGTTTCATACATATTGCATGGAATCGCAAACGGCCTGTACACGCCTTTGCGACGCCGCGCGTCGCCGCTTCGCAGCCTATGGAAATATCGAATGAGCGCGGCGTTTAATCGCGAAACGATATCGGACACCGATGATCGGAATTAACTATTCATCGTCTGTTCGCGCCTATCCGCTTCCGAGCACGTGTGCGACCCACACAGGAACCCGCCCATGGCTACAAGATAGAGTTTTATGAATCACGAGAGCTATCTTGCTGGTCAGGTGAGTAACGCGCTGCGTCGATACCATGACAATTCGAGATACCCGGTTCACGCGTAATTAATATAATCCGTACAGAAGTCCGGTCTATTTAACACTAAACCTACCGCGAGGGGTCAAATCAACCAATTTAGACTTTATATTTGACAATTATTGAAATTGTAAAGGTGTTTCCATGGGATTCAATATATTTTTTGACTCCAGTATACATAAAGCCGCAGGCGCCATTTTTGCAAAGGAAAATGTTGCCTCAGATGATGTCAGGAACCTCCCATTCTCGGATATTGAAGGAATTTTGAGACACTGTATACAGGGTGTCCCAAAATTCCTTCAACAGTCGGAAATGGGAGGTTCCTGACGCCATTTAAAGCAACATTTTCCGTTGCAAAAATGTTATCCGCGGCTTTGTTTAGGAGTTATTAATGAAAAACACGGACCAATCAGAGCGCGACCTAGACGCGAGTTAGCACAGTCGGCCCGGCGCGCCAACTGTCTATTGGCCGACTGTGCCAACTCGCGTCTAGGTCGCGCTCTGATTGGTCCGTGTTTTTCGTTATTAACTCCTAAACCAAGCCGCGGATAACATTTTTGCAACGGAAAATGTTGCTTTAAATGGTGTCAGGAACCTCCCATTTCCGGCTGTTGAAGGAATTTTGAGACACTCTGTATATTATAGTGAAAATCGCACGAAACATAAATAAATTTAATCTCCTTATTTTTATAATACTATACACATCAGTCACTTTTGACGGTCGGTAGGTTCAGTGTTAAAGGAACACCTTCCGGAAGTAACTTTTGGGACAACCTAATATCGCCGCCTGAATGTAAGAACTAGGTAACTTATACAATTCCTTATTTTAGAGAAATTGATGTGAAACAGTATTTCAAGGTTTTAAGATTATGGAAGGAAGATCGTTATTTTAAACATAATGCCAATATCTGCTTATATTTCTTTATTTTAAGTGGAACAATACATGCAAAAACATCAGTTTAGATTTTAAAAAATTTCGAACCTTTTTTTTGCAAAAAACAGAAGTTGCCTACTTTTTCACACTGCTCACTAGATGTCGTAGATTACTTTGATAGGTTACCTAGTTTTTACATTAAATTCTACTTGATTTCTTCTTTAATACGAAGTATCGGGTTGACAAATAAGTTTGTTCGGTTTTTGTGATCTATTCCACTGTAAAAAACCGAACGAACTTATTTGCCAACCCAATAGATAACTGAAAATGTCCAAATTTCAAGTTACCTGGTTCTTACAATCAGGCGGCGATATATTAGTACACGCGAATACGTGTATCCTCGATACACGTCGGAAACCGTGATCTCTGATGACAATGGAGAAAGGCGGAGTACGGCAGACGAATCCTTCACCCTTTTATTCCGCTGCGAAGAGCGAGAGAGAAAGGTGGAGAACGTTCCTCTCGAACATTTTGTCACGCGCCGCGCCGTATTAACGAGTCATTTGCGCGGCCTTTCACCGACGATTGATCCGAAGAGGAGAACGATCCTCTCGGATTAAGAAATCGCGCCCGCCGCGCCTAGATCGCTCGGCTGAAAATAACAATCGTCCAGAGAAGCGCGAGATTCCCTCGAACGCACACAATCTCTCGCCGTCCAAACGCTTGCGCTTGATACGCATCCAGAAGCCGTGGGCGAAGCCACGGACGTCATTCGAACTTGCAGCTTCCTCGACGGACCGTCCTTGACGGCCGAGCCGTGTTTCTGCGGGGGCAAATTGTACGCTCTTCCGTCAGTGTCAATGCCGAGACAGCGAGGTATCACTCGTCCCGCCACCGTATTACTCCTCGTGGCCTGGAGATGAGCCGGACAGCCATTTTCTACAAGTAATATGCGACAATCTTGATGTCTTCTTCGAGACCGGACACTCTAGAACACTCTGTTGCTCCGACCTTGTGGATCTCTGCGTTAGTCATTCGGCTAGGGGTCGAGTCTGACAGAGATTTCGCCGACGTGTGCATCGAATATTCTTATTCTCTTTCGTTTGCGTCGGAACAAAATAATATTCGTCCGAGATTACAGTAGAGATTACTCGGTTAATAGCAGTCCAATCGAAATATAACAATTTTTTTGTACGAAAGAAATGAAAAAAGCAATTTTTCATGTTACGATACTTACCGAATTCGCCTTGAAATCCTCTAACAAGTGGCGTAAAAAAATGATAGCTGAATTTGCAAAAAATTGACGGTGACCTTGAAAAATCATGAAACAGAAGAGTTGACAAGAAATTTGCTATAATCACGCGACAGCTCTCTTGAAACCATGCTATACCCGATAGAAACATTTTCTGCTAATAACAGAGTAATCTCTACTGGTCACGATTCCTGGTTCGCCCTGTATTCAACGATCATAAATTTCTAATTAAATAAATCGCTTCGCATAGCACAGCTGCGAAACGAATTGTACGCGAGGGGATGCGAAGAAAAACGAACGGCGCACATGACGATTTATTTACGGAGGCTTTTCTTTACGGAGCGGCGTCTATGGACAACTAAGAACGATTCTTCAATGCCAATACGGAACAAGCGACGATAAATAGATTTTTTCGAGATGTTCCTTAAGCGAGAGCGAGACAATAGTATTCTCACCGGAGATCTCGGGAAGATTACGTGTCCCCACCTTCGGGTCTCTCTAAAGTTAATCTCGAAGCGGATAAATATTGACGTACCGAGCGAAATCAGAGGTCGCGTCGGTAAATATATCAACGACTTCCGAGTGGACAGAGTATTACGAGTGTCGGACGTCTGCAGAGGCGAAAAAAGATATCGCGGACTGACTGAAATATGGCTGCAATCATTTCCTCCCGCGGTCTTGGGCATTCAAGAAAGACGGTAGACAAGAACCGAAGCGGTGCCCGGCACAGGACTGCGACGATGCAATGTAGATCTTTATTTATTCGAGCTGTTACGAGCGTCTCGTTAACCGTGCTCCACCGCGGTCTCTTCTTGCCGACTAACGGGGTAGGGGCAGACTCGTTTCTCCAGGATTGCAAGGGTGCCGGACCAAGCCAGGGGGCCAAGTCCCCCCCCCCCCAAGAAAAAAATGTTTAGCTTCTCGCGGAATAGCCCTGGGTACCGTTGACAGATATTTTGGCTAAAAAAAGGTCATCGCGCAAAACCTAGGACTGGGTTCAAGTCGCCCCCCCCCCCCCCAAGATTAAATCCTAGGTGCGCCACTGGTGCCGGATGCGCCTTCTCTAGAACCGACAAATAAAAAAGTTTTAAAAAATGCCTTTTTTATTTTTGCAGGTAACCTTGTACATTATAATTTTTGGAAAATATTTTTTGCATGTCATTTCGTAAACCAATGCTTCTAATTGATCACAAACAATTAGGTCGTTTGGTACAATTATAAAAAATGTACGAATACTTTGTACACCCATTGTAACTATTTTCATAATGCTGCGACAGCTGCACGCTGCCGAATAATGCAAATTACGCCTCGTAAACGTGAAAATAGGGCTATCTGGCACTTTTGATTACTGAAAAACCCCATCTTTGCGTTATCGAGAAATGAGAAGGAGCAACCCGCACCCTTGCAATTCTAGAAACGAGTCTCCCCTGTTAACTTTATGAGACGAATTACCAGTCTTCGGTAGCGTTCGCCGCGGAAATAAAGACTCGCTAGGACGAAGTGACTATTTTCAGGCACTGAAAGTGGAACGCTCGGAGGTGCCGTGATTTTTTTACATGAACTCGAAAATATTATAGTAGTCGGACGTTTGTCTGACTGTTAAAATTATACCATTTTTAACCGACTTCGAAAAAGGAGGAGGTTACTGAATTCGATCTGTACTTGCCTTTTTTCGCTTTTTTTCGCTTTTATCTATGTACGTTCACCGGTTACTCCGAGATGGATGGACCAATCAGAACGAAACCTTCTAATTTTGCAGGGTATGTCTCCCGATTGGCCCCTTGAAAACAAATTTTGCATTTTTTCATTCTTTGCGATTTTATTGCAAATAACCAATACAACCGAAAAACCATCCTACGGTGTTCTACAAATTCTGTTCGTTCCACTAAAAAGTGTGAAATAAAACAATTTTATGAAAAAAATTAGACCGACTTCGAAAAAGCGCTCTAAAAAGTATGAAATAATTTTCAGTTAATTTATGTGAATACACACGAACTTAAATACAATGCAATCTTTTCGGAGGCGGCGCAAAATTGAAAATTTTCCAAATGACGGATGTTGCTGATTATGATTTCGTTGGAATATGGTGAACTCGGAAATCAGTAGGTGGAAAGAGAAGATACATTAATATGTGAAAGCATGTAGAAGAATTTAAGAAGTTTCGTAATTTCCAGTGTGGAAAATTTTCAATTTTGCGCCGCTTCCGAAAAGATTGTATTGTATTTAATTCGCATAAATTAAATGGAAATTATTTCATACTGTTAAGTGCGTTTTTTCGAAGTTGATATTCTGGACGTAACTTTGATACTTGAATTTTCGGAAATATCAGGATTTTAAAATTAAATCATGACCCTTTAAACCATGACATCATATATTTTTCCTCGAATTTGGGAATTGTCCGGTTCCGTCACTATTCCAGGATTTGCAAATCGGGGGTCGAGACTATGTTAAAATTAAATCATGAACCTTTTCTCGGTTTGTACATTTGATATTGTGGGAACGACTTTGACACGCGAGCGTCGCCGACAGTTCTCGACATCATATATTTTTCCTCGAATTTGGGAATTGTCCGGTTCCGTCACTATTCCAGGATTTGCGAATCCGGTCGAGACTGTACTAAAATTAAACTGTAGATCTTTTGTCCATTTTGTGGATTTGATATTCTGGAATTAACTTTGATATTTGAATTTTCGGAAACATCATATTCCGTGAATTTGGAACATTCTCCGGTATCGTGGAACTTTTAGATTTGTGGCGGAGACTTAAAATGAAGCCGTGGGTTCTTTACGATTTCGTGCGTTTGACATTTTCGGATTAACTTCGACATTTGTCGGGTGGAGTTCTCGCGAGCGTTCTCCAAGCGTTCCCTGTCGTTTTTATGATCGAATTATCAGGATTGTAGCCGTTCGTTATTTCGACTCGTGACCTATTCGGAGCGATAGGCGGCACGTTTTCAAAGAAAACAGCGAAATTTCAGGAAATTGCGTCCAGTTGTTATACGTAAATTCAAGTTTCGATCTTGGCAACGGACGTGTCTACGAAACTGCCTGCCGGAAGCTATTATTTTCATTTTGGCTGCTAATGACCGACCGCTGCGAAGACCGAGACCGCGTCGAAACGACGTCCTCTGGACACAATAATACCATCGACGTCGATTAGGTTGTGCAACGGAACGGTCGACCGTTTGTCTCGCGGACGAACAACGATCTAATCAAAATAATAATTGCATAATAGCGCGGATTGACGAGCGGTGATCGCGATCTCCCGCTTGCTGCCGATAATACGATCCGCGCGCCGGTGCCATTATTATTAGAAACGTAAATATTAAAGTACGGGCATCATCGTTATTTATAGCTGTTGCACGATATTCGCAAAGCGAAATACAAGAACTCCCGCGTCCAGCATCAAGGTTCCTCGACACAGTCCAAGATCGAGGAGATGACGACCCCGGCCATTTAAATCGACACTGAAAACGATGAATTGGAGATCGTGTATCGAACACGTGTTAACAATGCAGGGTGCATTTAACCCCTTGCCGTATTTTAACGAGTCAGTCTCGTCACGAAGATTATAACAAAGTCTAACAAATATGAATGGTATGCGTTTCTTCTTAGATGAAATAAAATTTGATTCGCTTGTGATCAATATTTAAGCATCAAAATTAATGTAGCCATACAAAAAATATATATTTTCTTTTCTCTTGTACGACATTTTTGGAGATAAAGACGTTGTAACCAGAGGTGGGCATTAGGTATTTGGCGAAAAAAAATATTTGAAACATTATTTAATATTTTAGATTTTATTTTGCTAAAGAAAATAGTATTTTAAATAAGATATAGAATTTCGAAAATAATATATTTCTATTTTGACAATCTGAACCTAAAAATAAAATATTTCTATTTCAACAATTTGATCCACGAAATAAAATATTTTACTTTTTGCATTGTCATAATACCCTGAGATACCACATAAACATACAGTCTATCTTATCCTTAAGAAACGATTTACACTCCTAAATGTATTGAATTCGAACGATTGTTTTCACCTAATATTTAAAATTAAAATTGAAAGTAAAAGTTCAAAAAAATGACTGCCTCAAATAAATGATTTTATTTTAAAAAATTACTGCGTCAAATAATTATTTTCAAAGTTGTACACATACTTTAAAATAAATAGTATTATTCACTATTTACTATTGAAAATACTATTCTCCCCAGCTCTGCTTCCATGTACCCAGTTATGTAAAAAAATTTCGAAATTGGAGTTGGCTACGTTGTCCTGTGACCGACTGAATATATCTTTAGAATATTTACGCCCCGAAGCATCTCCACCCATGACCTAGAGACTTCTCCGAAGAGGCGAGGGTTCATATGTATCAGGAGAGGTCTAGGACAGGGATGAGCAACCCGCGGCTCGCCACACTTTCTCGTGCGGCCTTTCAAAGATCGTTCATTTTGACTTTCGCCGTTTTTTAAATAGTATTTCTATTAATGAGTGTTCTATTTCTGTAATTTTTTATACTAGGTTTATCAAGAGATAATCAGGGCCGTCTTAAGATATTCGGCGCCCGTGGTCTACTAAAAATAATGCGCCCCTCTTCATAAGAAAATACACGGGATGGCTAGCGGGAGCGGGGTGACCAGCAAAGTCATACAAAAGTGTCAGAATTAGAAAAAGTCAATTTATTACCATTACACTATAAAAGAACATAAAATTTATACAAAATTGCCGCCCCCAAAATGCTTGCGCCCCGGGGCTTAGCCCATTCAGCCCTGTGGTTAAGATGGCCCTGGAGATAATTTGATTTCATCATTCAGTGTTTGTATTATCACAAGTTTCGTACACGCGGCCCACGCATTTTAAAATTTGCAGCTGGCCCGTCGTAAGAAAAGGTTGCTCATCCCTGGTCTAGGAGACGGGTGAGGATGCTGGAGTGATCCGATAGGTGTGCAGCGGTGGTTCGTCGACAGGGAACTGCATCTGGACGGGGGCCAGGTTCAAAAATACTTGGAATTTCGACGGATCTGCCGATGATCCTCGACCACTTCGCGGCTCCCGTGGCTCGAGCCGGTGCGCCTCGTTCCCCGCGGGTTGTTACGGGAATGAGAGACGGTCGGGATCTAATATTCCCGCGGGTTCCGCGAATCATCACTATTTCTGTTGTTGGCAGTGGAGGGCCACGTGTGTCTCTCTCCGGGTCTCTCCCACGGAGAGTCTCGCGACCTGCCACCCCCGTCCGATCGAATAAAGCCCGGCCCGTAGTCCACCCACGACCTCCGACTCGTCGGCCTGTGTAAAAATTGCGGGCAACGTCATCGCGTCTCGCTGATTCACGAAATCGAATTCGGGGCCGAGGGCGAATCACGAGTAACCTTCGGGCGCGCGCGGCGGCCTCTTCTAACGGGTCCCTCGGCCGACGACAACGAATCCCCGGTTCGCCTCTCGGTTCCCCTGTATTTTTAAATCGGCCGAGACTCGCGAATCTTCCGCGATCGCCGCGCTATAAATCACTGCGGTCTCGCGGCAACTCGGCCGGACGGGGACCTCGAGTTACACGCTCGGTCAGAGTTCTCTCGGCGAGACCGAGGAAGCGAGGAGAGAGAGAGAGAGTGCGGTTGAAAACGCGGCTACTCCGAGAGGTGGCCGGGAGAGAGAACGAGAGGGAGCGCATCTGGTGGGAGTGAAACCGCGGTGAAAAGGGACGGAGGGGTCAAGGGGGCGAGAGAAGGGGGCGAGAGAAGGATAGACAGCCTTTTGAGACCCCTCGGTGACCAGTTTAGTTCTGCTTGGCATTCGAACCTAACCGCACGAGAGATCATGTGACAGTAGACACCAGGGATCCTCCGAGCAGATCCAGGATCTCGGGACAACCTTGAAGGAGAAACCGGGCGCGATCGGGACGAGTTGAACGGACGGTTCGACGTGTTACGGCGATCGCCTCTTGGATCGTCGCGTTTCCTTCTCGCGACAGTCGTTTCTCTCTCTGTCCGGTGTGATCGATCTCCGAATCTGACGTTCCGCGCGGCAGCGAACAGGAAGTGCGCCGCGAAAGGAAGGACAGCGAGCAGAGTCTCTCCTTATTCCGTGATCGGCGTCGAGAATGACCGGCTGCGATGCTGCATAGCCGATGCTGGCTCGAAGACACGTTACAGCGCGCAACACGTGCGCTCCGATCTGGATCAACAAACACGACGGCGGCGGTCGCTGCGTGAAAACGGCGCACGTTGTGTAGGCTCGCCGGTGGAAAAGCAGGAAAGCGTTGCGCCGTTCGGCCGCACGGATCGAATGACACTTGCGAAATCCACGCACACATTTCCGCCGGTCGGCGAACAGAAGGGTCGTTGACAGCGCCGGTCGGGTACGCCGACGGAGCGTGTACAATCGGTGCCTCGCTGCTGTTGTCGTTGCCACATCGTCGCATCGAACCGAATCGAATCGAATCGAATCGCCTCGCCTCTCGCCGCACCCCGGAAGAAGAAGGAGAGTGTTCCAGTTCGGAGACAGACGGGGTCACCAGGGTTTTCGCGGCCGCTTCCGGTTCTATCTCGGCGGTGCTCGTTTCGGAACGGGTCCGCGAGGCCTCCTGCACGGAGGAACGGAACGGGACGTGTCGGGAAAGGTCGCGAGCAGCCAGATATGAGGTCGTCCCGCCGGTACACGGGCTAAGAATACCGCGAGTGGATCGTTGAACCGGGGCCTTCCTTTCTTTCCACGTGTCTCGGCGGGCCGAGGGAAATAAATCAGAAACTTTCTCCGCGCTTCGGCCCGTCCACTTCGCTCTTCGCCAGTGCTCTCCGTAAACTATGTCGGGAGACACCACGTCCGACGAGGAGGGATCGCAGGAGGACTCGCCGCGCTACGACGTCGACGATCTGGAGATCGTCAAGACCATAGGTGAGCACCCTCTCTCTCTCTCTCTCTCTGGAAAGCAATCGCTTCGTTTCTCTCTCTCTCTCTCTTTCTATCCGTGTTCGATGACCCGGCTTTCTATTAGCTCCACAAATTGATTCCTTCGCCTCTTCTCGGCTCTGTTATTCATTACGGTAGACTTAAAATTACTCTGCGTTGTCTATATCTTCTGTGGCAGTGTATGTGTACATTTACTGCAACGTACGATACGTATATACAGTCTTTTTAAACAAGTTTTCGGTCGCGTTACACGGGAGTCTACTGTTAGCTTGTCCCAGAAGTAGTCTTGGCTACCCTGTAGTCAGCCTTCCTGAAAATAAATTGCTTCAGCCGTTCAGAAGTACGGGACGCGTCAAAATGACGCGTTGGTTTAATTTACGATTATTCAGATTGTAGAGGTACGCGTCAATCAGGAATCACTCCTTCGAATCTCTCTGAAAATATTCAAGGAAAGCTGTATTACTTGTGGGACGGCCCAATATTTGCAAACAATCGGAATTGCAACTCGCTTTCTACATAGAAATGTATATACATATACGGTACTGTGCAAACGAAAGAAGCAACCTGTATAATTGTAAGATATAATGACAAACAATATCTTTGTGTAGGAATTGTATTGTACGATGATTGATCTATTGCATTTAAAGTATTGGATAATCCGCAATAACACATTTTCTCAGAACTATTCAATTAGAGAGAGGAATCCTTTTTCAGAACTTCTTGTGTTCTTATTTGATTTTCTACGGTTTTCTATTAAATATGGCCGGGTGCTTCTTTTCTTTTGCGCAGCAAACAGGTTTCGACCTTTGATTGATTGAATTCGAACTCTCTATAAGGACTTCGAAAAACAGAAATAGTACTCCTAAGTATACTCGAACCTATGCCACACAGTTGCGAACCTTCTACAAGTATTTTGGTAAACGGAAATAATACTTGCAAGTATATTCGAAATCTTGGTCGAACAGATTCGAAACTTTTATGAATATCGTACCGGAAATTCCCTGATTTTTCTAATCATTATTTTTTTACCTTTAATAGAAACGGGATAAAACCAAGTATTGTCAATGAAATATTATTCTTATATCGTTACGAATTTAATAAAGGAAGTGCTTAAAACCTACTATGCAGTTCTGATTTCAAGATTCGAGTACTATTTGTGAAAGGTCCGATTCCTTTCAGCATCGGAGTACTTATAAGTAGACTGCGGATCTTTATACAAAATAAAAATTGTCTGCATCGCGATTGCAAGAATTAGAAATTCAATCGAATGTTATTCTTTCCCTTAATGATTTTAATAGAGGACGAGTCATATATTGACATCTTCGATTTTTAAAATGTTTCGACAATTTTGAATTTCATCTACTCGATTTTGCTATAAATGCATAAAGATCCGCAGTCTACTTATAAGTATCTTTTTGAAACTTGTAAGTACTCATTCCGAGGTTCGATATCAGTTTGTATAAAATGAATACTTTCCAAATATAATCATTGAAACATTATTGCTTTTAAGTAGTAATCGAAACTCATGAAATGAAACTTGATCCCATCCCTACACAGCAGTGTATGTTTACTCCGCCTTACAGTCATCTAACGAATCTCCTCTTGAAAGAACTGCTTTTCTTTTATTTCTTCAACGAAATAGCGTTGAAAGCAACGAAACAGCTGATGATCCAAGGAAGCTAGGTCCGAGTAAACTCTATAAGGAAACTTTCCAGCTCAACGAATACACGACTTCCTTGCTTACTTTGCTGATTTATGCAAGCCACTGGAAATTGTGCGTTGGGGTGTTTCGAAAGCTACTCTTGCATTTGTCGATATAATTCTTTACAATCTCAATTGTTCTCGATGAACTCGGAGGTGGGCATTATTTGGCGAAACAAATATTTCAAATACTATTTAATACTTTAGGTTTTATTTTGCTCAATGAAAATGGTAATTTAAATAAGATATACAATTTCGAAAATAAAATATTTCCATTTCAACAATTTGATCCCCAAAATAAAACATTTCTATTTCAACAATCAGAAACACGAAATAGAATTTTTTACTTTTTGCATTAGTATACTAATACTGGATACTATGGATTTACACCCATAAATGTATTGAATTCGAACCATTATTTTCAGCAATATTTAAAATTGAAATTGAAAGTAAAGACAAAATACAAATATTTTCAATATTCTTCAAATAAAATACTATTTTAAAAAAAATTATTGCCTCAAATAAATGATTTTATTTTCAAAAATGACTGCATCAAATAAAATATTTTATTTTCAAAGTTGTACACATGCTTTAAAATAAATAAAGCTATTTACTATTTACTACTTAAAGTACTATTTTGCCCAGCTCTGGCTGAACTGAAGCAAATTTCTAAAAATGTTTTTCAATTAAAATAGAGAAACAATGCAGAAGTGTTCTTGTACTATCGCTCAGACTGCACTTTTCCCATTTCGGAGAAAGATTCGAGTTTCAAATAAGATTATAATCGTTCAGTTGCGGGAATCGCGAATAACTTTGTACACCTAATATTTGTCTTGAGGCTGTGTCGTGGCCTCTCGCGATCGGACCATGGAGAATATTTATTTGTCTTATCTCGATTCGTTTAACCGTTGAGATCGGTTTGATCGACGAGCCACGAGCGGCGGGAAGATTCATTATAAACAACAGTCGATTAAATTTCGCTGGGGATTTCGATTTTTCAGAGACTTTCTCGTCGGAGGATGGGCGCATTGACAAGCGACGCGTATATGGGTCGCGATGGTTTTCAAGGAAAAGTTAATTAGAGACTCGAACGAAAGGAACTGACTGTACGAGTGTAATTGGAGTAGAAATTTTTTCAAATCATTAGGATCCGATTGGATCGATGAAAGAAAATCGTACGGTACACCGAGTTGTTCTTGGCTGTCGCGGTCACCCAACTATTCTCGCGACTTGAATTATCGTAATTTCAATGGTCCTAAAACGAGAATGTCTGGTTCGGTGTTGATGGACTCGACGCTCGCAATCACGGGAAATGAAATTCGGTCGCGAATTCGTGAAAGATGGAAGAAGACTCGGCAGTCTCCCGGGAGAGACGTTAATTCGGTGGAATGAACGTTTCCCACGGCGTAATCTTCTCGCTCGAGGAAAATGTCAGAGACGAGCCGCGAGGCGAACTACCCTCGAAGCGGGGAAGTGGGCCACTGGAGAGTGAGAGGCCACCGAGTGTATATTTAACTGCTCGTTAAGTCAGAGTTACACGAGACTCTCGATCCGTAAACTGCAGGTGTTCGGTTGGTGGTTTTTCAAACATTCCGAGGCGTCTTGCGAAATAATTATTTATATGACCGGCGCCGATCAGGGTGCGAACGGAATCAAAATTCGACAGAGAAATCGCGAGAGAGAAAGACGAGGAGCCAGAGGCCTCCGATACAAAATTGTTAACTGGTTTCTACGATGTTTTCGAGAGCGTCCCGATTTCCTCGGCTGCGGACACACAACGAGCTCTCCCGTTAATCCGCGAATAATCGGCGGTCTCGAGAACGGGACGCAGAAATAAATCTTCGCCGGTGAACGTTGGTCCTTTATCGCTCCGTTTACTCCGAGCTCGCTTAGCTTGAATCCAATCGTAAAACAGCACGGCGGCGGCGAAGATCGATCAGGACAGATGCGCTCTGCCAGCTTCTTCGAGACGTAAAACAAGTTTTGGAAGCGCACCAACGTCCTCTCGCGTGTCCACCGCTAAAGAAAAAGTCGAACGATCGAGCAGGAAGCGGCTGGCGAAATTCAACAAACTGGAGTGAAATAGAAATTTATTTTCTTCCCTATTATATTTAGTAGGTTGAAAATAATACAGGGTGTCCCAAAATTCCTTCAACAGCCGGAAATGGGAGGTACCTGAGACCATTTGAAGCAACATTCTCCTGTGCAAAAATGTTATCCGCGGCTTCGTTTAGGAGTTATTCACGAAAAACACGAACCAATCAGAGCGCGACCTAGACGCGAGTTGACACAGTCGGCCAATAGACAATTGGTGCGCCGGGCCGGCTGTGTCAACTCGCGTCTAGGTCGCACTCTGATTGGTCCGTGTTTTTCGTTAATAACTCCCAAACGAAGCCGCGGATAACATTTTTGCAAAGGAAAATGTTGCTTCAAATGATCTCGGAAACCTCCCATTTCCGGCTGTTGAAGGAATTTTGGGACACCCTGTATAATAGTATGTTCAAATTTTTCAAATATTTTTCATATTTTCAATTACATCTACTCATTTTTGTCACGAATGCATAAAATCCGCAGTCTACTTATAAATCAGGTTTTAGTGGTTGTTGATCGCACACGAACGTAGCTCATTATTGTCGTGAACTCAATTTGTCAATCCTTCCTTTGAAAAGGGAAAATCGGAGACAGATGGAACAAGATCAACTTTCAAATCCTATTTCACAGACTGCCAGAGGCCACATGTTGGAACGTCTCCAAAAATTCTGTAAAAATTGACCAAACCGTATCCACGTGTGTAGTTTAAGTTTGTAATTATCGGTCGTCCAATTAAAATCGAGAGCGGAGATCTGTTTTTGGGTCAATCTGAACGAAAGAGTTGCTTAGTCGATCGAAAACAGTGGCGGCAGCGCTGACAATCGGCCAATTACAGCCAATTAAAAAGTTGTCCGAGGATTTGGTGAAGTTACGAGCTGCTTCCTCCAGGATTACGCGAAAGAATGGTCGTACCGTGACAGCTTAACGATAATGGTGCCGTTAACAGGGGAGAAATCGTGGCATCCAGACGAAGACGCGGCGCGAAGACCGACGACGTGTCTGGGACCTTGAGGGGCTCGTAAACGAAGTCGGTTGCAGCAATTACGCAAATTTCGACCGGCCAGTGGAACGGTTTAAAAACAATTTCAGCCCGGAAACGGCTCCTCGTCGGTTTTATCATTGACACCTGTTCCCCGATCGTCTGGGAAGCGTCGAGCGCGGTCGAGCGGCGTCGGCCACGCTCGCTCTCGCGCGATTTCCCTCCCGATTCGGCCGTTGCCAATTTCTGCCGGGAATCATAATGCCGGTATGCGTGTGTGTAGAAGAGGGATACGGAGAAGGAGGACGATGTCACGTCCCTGATAAAACGCGACGCAACTCGGGGCCAATTTGCCGGTTAAGGCCCGCTACACACATGCATTTTCTAACGCGCGCCGATCGCGCGGCAATGGAATTGCGGTTCAGCTGAAACGCGTCCACTTGCGTTTGTTTAATGAATGCGATTTTCACTGCGTTTTCTACGACTATCGAAGATGGCGGCGTTCCAAAAAAAGCATCGAATATTTGCCTATTTTGGATACAGGGTCCCGAATTTAAATGGTAAAACTTCAGGAGCGTGTAGGGGACCGAAGAACTAAGACAAAAAGTCTTTTAGAGATTTGCTCGTTTTTGCTTCGTTTTACAGGAAATCGCAAAAAAAGAAACAAAACAAATTTTTATTTTTGTACTTGTTCATTTACTTTTTATTTGCGGATTCATATATTTAATGTAGACTCTTGCAGCAATGCAAGCATTACATCTAGCACTGACTTGATAAATTGCAGCTGAACATTGTTCTGGTGATATTTGGTGCACTGCATCTATGATTCGGTCTCTTAATTGCTCTCTTGAATTGATTGGCAGAAGAAATCCATGGGTGTCATATCAGGTGATCGGGGTGGCCAAGGAATTTTTTTTTGAATTTTTGCGATTTTCTCCAAAACGAAGCAAAAACCAGCAAATCTCTGAAAGACTTTTTGTCCTAGTTTTACAGTCCCCTACACGCTCCTGAAGTTTTACCATTTGAATTCGGGACACCCTATATAAATACTAGAGGAGGCCGAAATTTCGGGTACCCGAGCCTCGGGTCGGACAATGATCGAGTAGGGTTGTGTCGAGATCCCGAAAGTTTACAAAGTTCGGCTACACGCAAGTTTGCAATATTCGGGTACTCGAAGTTAAAGTTGTATTTACAATATAAGTATAATGCTGTTTTATGATTTTTCAGTTGAATCTTTTATTTTCACTGGCAGGTTCAGAATGATTTTTGTATTTTTAGTGTAATCGGTTATCAAACTTCGCGAGGGAAAGAATATTTTAGAATACATTGTGTGGAATAACGGAAGCGGCATCGACTGATAAGCGATGATGTACTGACGATTGCGGCGACCGTAAGTTTCTTTGGGGAACTGCGGTAAATATTGAACGCAACATGGACGGTGCAACGTCGCAACTACGGTTCAGGCAAATGTGCAGCGCCTAATTGAATGCATAGTATTTCAGTCCGCAATTCCGGTACCGCACGGCGCGGCGTTAGAAAAACGGATGTGTGTAGCGGGCCTAATTCGGGTGGCACGGTGCGGCGCCAAACGCGAACTGTGTATAAGCGGGCCCCCTCTTAATTGGTCGCGGTACGACGAGCAGAGACCCCGGGCCCCACAGTCACCTGCATTTCGTGGGAAAAGTGCATTAAACAGACCGGACAGATTGCACGCTAGCTAGAGAGAGCGTCAGTAATTAACGATCGCGCCGAGCGATCTGCGACACGCGTGTAACCCCTTTCCTCGGGACGCGTCACGCCGGAACAATTTGCACTTGACTCCGAACGAGACGCCGATCATTGCGTGATCGGAAGTCTTGGATACGAGCCGGTTAATCAGCTCGCTCTCGATTAAATTAACTACCCGATACACTCTACTTCTTCAAAGCCGCGCGCGCCCCTGTTTCGAAAAACACGGAAACGCTCCGGCACTTTGGTTCACCCTTTGGACTCGAAGGAATTTCAATTCAAGACGCTTCTTTCTCAACTCAGATCATGTTCATTCTATGTAGTCTTTTTTACATCGTGCACATTTAATAACTTATTAATAGACTATGGATTTTATGGATTTAGGACCAAAATGGATACATACAATTAAAACAGTGGAGGCATTAAAAAGATTTAATAAGATAATTAAAAGAAGAGTGAAATTTTTATTGGTTCCTATGTCTTTCAATCATTGCAAACATTTTTTATTTTGCATAAATATTCGCAGTCTACTTATTAATATACTACTTATTAATACTCATTAATATACTACTTATTAATACTCATTAATATACTACTTATTAATACTCATTAATATTGAAGCAGTTTCGAAAAACACGGAAACGCTTCGACACTTTGGTTCACCCCTTGGACTCGAAGAAATTTCAATTCGAGACGCTTCTTTCTCAACTCAGATCATGTTTATTCTATCTAGTCTTTTTTACATCGTGCACATTTAATAATTTATTAATAGACTGTGGATTTTATGGATTTAGGACCAAAATGGATACATACAATTAAAACAGTGGAGGCATTAAAAAGATTTAATAAGATAATTAAAAGAAGAGTGAAATTTTTATTGGTTCCTATGTCTTTCAATCATTGCAAACATTTTTTATTTGGCATAAAGATTCGCAGTCTACTTATTAATATACTACTTATTAATACTCATTAATATTAAGGCAGTTTCGAAAAACACGGAAACGCTCCGACAGTTTGGTTCACCCCTTGGACTCGAAGGAATTTCAATTCGAGACGCTTCTTTCTCAACTCGGATCATGTTTATCCTATGTAGTCTTTTTTACATCGTGCACATTTAATAAATTTATTAATATTAAAACTCTTTCAAAAAACCCGGAAACGCTCCGACACTTCGTTCACCCTTTGGACTCGAAGTTCATTTCAATTCGAAAGTTAACACGTTTTTTTTTCAACCCAGATCATGTTCATACTATGTAGTCTTTTTTACATCGTGTACATTTAATAATGTAATAGTACTAAAACTGTTTCAAATAATGTGGTATGACAATGTTTCGGTTCGCATTTTGAATTACCAAGTTCAAAACAGGTTTTCATTATGCAATGCATAAAATGAAGGGAAATATGATTTCTCGAGGTCTACGCTCAATAAATTGAACAATCTGTGATCAAAACGATAGTACATAGTCGCAAATCGCGATACAGCGGGAGCAGAAAAATAGCTGCATAAATTGCAATATCATGCCGTTTATCATGCACAATGTTAATTATTTCTAGGTATTTTGCCAGTGTAGAAGCTAGTGCACCGATTATTAATATTGCCTCGGGTAGCAAAGTAGGATCTAGATCCGTTTGATTAAAATTGACGAGCTTTAAACAGGTCGGAACGTTTAATACTGTGATCTATACAACCGTACAACTCCCCTTTGTTTAAATACCGATGAAAATTGATCTAACCGTGGCTGTTAGAAATTGTGAAATGCGTCTCCAACTCGTAAGAATTAAACAACTACTGTTTTTATCAGTTCTACTGTAAACGACTGTAAACATTTGTACGAAAGGACCTCGGTCCGTATATAGTAATAATAATAATAATAATAAAACTAACAATACGATACCTTTCCAGGGACCGGAACTTTCGGCAGAGTGGTGCTGTGCAGGCACCAAGGGACGCCATTGGCCCTGAAGATCCTGTCGATGGTGGACGTGATTAGGCTGAAGCAAGTGGAGCACGTGCGCAACGAGATCACCGTGCTGAAAGAAGTAAATCATCCCTTCATCGTGAACATGTACGTGTTGCATCCTCCTTTCTCCAGACTGGAGATCCGATAAACCTTGATTCCGAAAATTATTCCTCGACGATAAATCGCCGAGATTTCGCCGTGCACCGCGAGAGGAAACGCGTATCGACTGTACGCACGCCTAATTAAGAAAGTGCCGCGTTTCTCGGTCGAACCGAAGAAATTGTGGAAAAGAAAGCGTAACTAAAACCGACGAGAGTGATACTTGCCGATCCACTGCGAACGATCTGCGTCGTTTACCATTCGATGAGCAGCTGTCGTAGAGAAACCGTCGGCGTCGACGTTCCCTTCGAAGCTGGATCGATTCGAAAAATTATTTGGACAAATCCTCGGACGATTTTAACGAACGTTCGATCGTTTTCAGGCTGTGGAGCGGAAGGGACGAAGCGAGAGTGTACATGCTGCTGGAATTCGTGGCCGGAGGCGAGCTTTTCTCCTACCTGAGGGCAGCTGGCAGATTTTCTGGGCCCACCAGCTGTTTCTATGCCGCGGAGATCGTCTGCGCCTTGGAATACCTTCACAGCAAACACATCGTTTACCGGGATCTGAAGCCCGAGAACCTCCTCCTCGACAGCCTAGGCCACCTAAAAATCACCGACTTCGGCTTCTCCAAGAAGCTCACCGACAGGTAGAACGGAGCACGGCGTTCTCTCGGAGACACCATCCAAAGATGGGGTTTTTCAGTAGTGAAAAGCGCTAGATAATGGATCAATCTAGGTCGCAGTCGCCATAAAAAGTTCTATTTTTACGTTTACGAGGCGTAAGTTGCATTATTCGGCAGCGTAAGCTGCATTATTCGGAAACAAAGAGCTACTTTCATAAAGCTGCGACAGTTACATGCTGCCGAATAATGAATAAAGAACACCATCACCTGCATTATCGAGAAATGAGAAGGCGCATCCCGCACCCTTGCAATCCTAGAAACGAGTCTACCCCCTTAGTAATAGACAACGCCGTTATCTACCGATCTCGCCGTATCGCGGAGAAATTACCATTGTTCGTACTATCGCGACGCGACCGATGTATTTACGCGTTAAAGCGATAACAGGATCGATGTAAACAGGCCAATACATATTTTCTTCACTCCGTTACCATTCACCTTGACATTCAACACGGAATGTACAGGGTGTATAAAAAGTAATGGTCATCCGTCCTAGGGGTGAATCTACACCTCTGGACCGGTGGACATTTGTAAGAGAAACTTGCCGCCGCAAAATTGTTTAGAACAAAGAGAATTGTTTGTAAAGTTGTTTTTTTACATCAATATCTTCCACTCATCCAGAAGAGAAAAAGTTTGAAAGAAACCACATGTCGCAAACAAATAGTTATTGAGATATAAGCTGTTCAAGTTTTTTCAAAATTTGATTGTGTGGAGTTATACGTATAGACAAAAGCCTACTACTACAGTCCACCCCACCGTGTCGATGTGAAATTTAAAGGGACATTCGTCGCTAGGCCCGTACCAAGAGATCGTCTCCCTGCCCATTCGGATCATAAATTTGAAGTAGCAAAATGTGAAAGAAAACTTTATATCCATTTTTATAATACATAAGAATATTAATCCTGGTCTAAAAAATACTAATGTCAAGTATAGGTACTTACAAATTTTTCAGAATCTTCTGTTCCTACCGTCGGAACAAGTGGACACTGCCATTTTCGCGACTACGTCTGGTTAACGATGAAGCACAAAACACCACCCTTCTACACAATCACTGAACACTATACAACACACTTTCTGGAATCGTGACAGCGAACGAGCAGAAGTTACTCCGATCACGGTCAAAATAACACTGCGGTTGTCACCTCGGTTTTTCATAAATGGTTAAGGGTGGATTTTGCTGGGGAAATGTTGCGTTTGTGATGTGGCTTCTTTCAAACTTTTCTCTTCTGAATGAGTGGAAGGTGTTGACGTAAAAAACAAGTTTACCAACAATTTTGCGACAAGTTCCTCTTACAAATGTCCACCGATCCAGAAGTGTAGATTCACCCCTAGTACGGATGACCATTACTTTTTATACACCGTGCCGATGAGTACGCTGCTCGTACTTGAAATAATAATGCCGCGAACCCGATCGTATCTGTGTGGTTTTATCGTTACTCCCCGCACGACTATTTCTGTGACTGCCGGGAAAAACGCGGCATGTCACAATTTCAAAAAATTCAAGTTTATGCATTAATTGAGCTTTATAGTATAGGATCTACGTCTTTACCAGAAGAAACGTCATGAAAATAAATTCGAAATGCTCAGAAAAGATAATGCAATTTAACCGACGCCCTATGTCAAAGCATTCTTCCTGGCAATCACAGATTTAAGGTCCTTGCCCACTAGACCGTACCCTCGGCGCGGCGGAGCGGAGCGGCGCGCTGTTTTGGATTGCCTCCTGTGTATTTCAATGGGAGTGCGCCCACTATACCTGATCAGGGTACAAAGAAACAGCGCGCCGCTCCGCTCCGCCGCGCCGAGAGTACGGTCTAGTGGGTAAGGACCTTTAATCGTGTAGAATGGACGTCGATTGTATTATTATACTGAAAAAGATGATTGTTCTAAAGTCTAAAGCATCTTCGTATTCGCAGAACGTGGACGCTGTGCGGAACGCCAGAATATTTGGCGCCGGAGATCATCCAGAGCAAGGGACACAATAAGGCTGTGGATTGGTGGGCTCTGGGAGTCCTTATCTACGAGATGCTGGCTGGGTTTCCGCCATTTTTCGATGATAATCCGTTCGGTATCTACGAGAAAATACTGAGCGGCAGGATAGAGTGGCCGAAACACATGGACCCCATTGCCAAGGACCTAATTAAGAAGCTCCTCGTCGCAGACAGGACCAAGAGGCTGGGTAACATGAGGCAGGGTGCCGACGACGTGAAGAGGCACCGGTGGTTCAAGCTGGTCGAGTGGCCACTGGTAATTTAGCAGTTTTATACGAAAATAATACCTTCTAACGTCTACAAAATGCAGAACGATGTCCACAAATACAAATCTACTTTTGGCAGAAAGCTTAAAATTCTAATTTAATTTCCGGTGAAGTACACTATTGTAATTCGTGTCGTTAATCTCAACAGGTAACTCAGAGGGCCCTGAACCCACCGATAAGACCCCGAATAAAGGCTCCAGGCGACCCAAGCTGTTTCGACGACTACCCAGAAACCGATTGGCGCTCGCAGCCTCCATTGCCACCGGAGCAACTAGCGCTGTTTCAAGACTTCTGATGAATCGTTATAAATATTTGTTCCCAACGCGGACCATCTGCTGAAAGTACTGTGGATCGCACACAGGATCGTCTAGATCGCGTCAACGGCGTCTGTACAAAATGGCGGTCGCGCGTCAGTTCTACGTTCTACTCTGTACATAGTCCTTTTTTTTCTATTTCGTTCTGCGTTATTTATTTGTACGCGACGCGTAGCGTAGACGCCTCGGTTGTTTTTCTTTCTAATTGTTGAGACGAGATACTGTAAATAAAAAAATGGAGAACAGGAGCGTGACGGACCGAAGGACGGAACAGGGTTCTATCTCGATGGAGACGTTTGATACGTAATGTTTCTTTCTAATGTCTTCGGGACAAAGAGTGTTAACAGATCTATACATATATATATAAATAATATAATTTTGTAAGACACGCGTGTCTAGTATTGTTACAAACGTGTACATGTGATACAGATTGTTAATAATTAAACCGTGCACTTTTTTCCAATGTCAAGCCTGACGTTCCGTATCGCGATGCGCCGTCGACAGTGAATCACGGTGCGCGTCGGAGAATCGATGCTCCATTCTGGTGACAAAGCCGATAAAGGCCGGATAAGATCTGGCCGCGCACGTGCGAGGCGACTCTGTGATTAATTTTCACAAAGCCCGTGAATTATTGATACCGGAACACGCGACGCCGTCGAGTTCCCGGCAAAACGCAACTTTCTACGCCGAAGGAAGTCAGTCGACTGGCGATTATCAACTCGGAAGGTTCGATCGCCGGGAACGTCGCCGGAAACCGGATGCTGGCGATGCAAAGGGCGGTCCCTAAGGTGCGAAGATGCCGAGAAAGTTCTCCAGTAAGAATCATCGGTTCGTCCATAACATCAAGGGCGATTTTAAACGTCGAATCGGCGCGACGGTGAACTTCATCGACGTCGAACCCGCGAAGGAAACCGATCCCTCGAAGAATGAAGTGAAAATCCCCACGAACAGGGACATCCTGAACGATTTCTTGGAGAGCACCTCCATCCACGGTCTACAATACTTCGGGAAAACGGACGTGAAAGTCGGAGCTTTCGGAAAGATCCTATGGACCTTCACCATGCTCGCCGGATTCGCGTGTACGCGACGATTAATCCGCGAACCACGATTTTCAAGGTTAACGAGAATAAGCGAGCGTATTCGTTTCAGGTTCCACCGTTATGGTGATACAGTTTCTGAACCGTTACTACGAGAACCCGACCAACACGTTCATAAAATCGTTTGATAACCCAATATTCGAGGCGCCGTTTCCGGCGGTTACGCTGTGCCCATTGTCGCCGATCCCTTTAGACAGACAGCTGAAGGTCCTCGACGGCATGAACATACCCGCGAACATGTCCGTGGAGGCTGTGATGAATATTCTGAAGTATATAAACTTATTTATATCGATCGTATTATTGCTAGTAACAATGGTCAAATGGTATCGGCGCTACGGTTCGATCGTTAAATACAAAAAAAAGAAAAAACCAATTAACTAAGCAGCAGTTCTGCTAATTTTCAAGTAATCGACGTTTCGGTCACTGATTTGGACCATTTTCAAGATTAAATTAAATTGCGTCTGTAAGAAAAATAAACACGTTTAACGCAATAACATACAAATTTCAAAAGTGACAACTATTAAATATTTAACTGTAAGGGAACTTAAATATTTCACAGCTAAATATTTAATAGTTGTCACTTTTGAAATTTGTATGTTATTGCGTTAAACGTGTTCATTTTTCTTACAGACGCAATTTAATTTAATCTTGAAAATGGTCCAAATCAGTGACCGAAACGTCGATTACTTGAAAATTAGCAAAACTGCTTAGTTAATTGGTTTTTTCTTTTTTAACGATCGAACCGTAGCGCCGATACCATTTGACCATTCTGAAGTATGTACGAAATCAATGGACTCGGTCCTCGCTTTGAAAATTAAGGGGGTAGACTCGTTTTTCCAGGATTGCGAGGGTGCGGGATTCGCGTTTTCATTTGTCGATAATACAAAAACGGCGGTTTTCGGTAGTCAAAAACGCTAGATAAGAGATCTATCTAGGCCGCGATCGCCCTCAAAAGTCCTATTTTTACGTTTACGAGGCGTAATTTGCATCATTCGGCAGCATACAACTGCGCATGTACCTAATGCTGCCGAATAATGCAAAATTATGCCTCGTAAACAGAAAAATAGGACTTTTTAGGGCGATCGCGGCCTAGATTGATCTTTTATCTTTGCATTATCGAGAAATGAGAACGCGAATCCCTCACCCTGGCAATCCTGGAAACGAGTCTATCTCCTTAATGAAACGCCTTACAAGGGAAGGACTCCAAGTGTCCGACTTCGATTTTGATAATCCTTAATCCCTAACGAGGAGAGTGCAAGCTCTTCACCTCTCATTGTCAGATTTAGTTGAGACTTTACAGAGTTATAGATCTCGTTCCCCTGATTACGAATATAGCCCATTATAAGGGCAACTACCCAATAATTTTCGAGATATTTGCAAATTAATGTTTTATGGACAGTTTTATTAAAGTTCAGTTCACTCTGTTACTAATTGTAAGTAAAAAAAAGTATAAAAAGTAGTTACTATGACGGGACTTGAACCCGGGCCCAGCAGTTCAGCTTGCTGCCGCAACGCCACACCATTACTTGGCGACAGAGTGAACTAAACTTTAATAAAACTATCCATAAAACTTTAATTTGCAAATATCTCGAAAATTAGTAGTAGTTGCCCCTATAATGGGGTATATTCGTAATCAGGGGAACGAGATCTATAACTCTGTAAAGTCTCAACTAAATCTGAGAGGTGAAGAGCTTGCACTCCCCTTGTAAGTCTCACAAGACGATGGTAAATGGATCCCTAATGATGTCTGCAAAATATTAGGTGTAGTTACTCAATAGTTTAAAGATATAAACAATTGAACTTCCACGCAACCTGCTTACACGGCTAATGGAACTTCGAGAACTTGAGCTGCAAATCATGGTATATCAACTAGGTATGAAAGTTTAATTGTTTATATCTTTAAAACCATTGAGCAACTACACCTAATATTTTGCAGACATCATTAGGGATCCATGTACCATCGTCTCACGAGAAATGATCAAAATCGAAGTCGAACACTTGGTGTCCTTCCGTTGTTAGTATCGCCAAGATTAGAAGGCAAAGCAAGATAAACATTGTGGTGTTGATGATTGTGCTCGACACAGATACGGTCACTTCATTACGTTTCCGTACGCGATGGAAAGTTACGAGGAGGGTGATCTGGCTGAGCTATTGAAGGCGAATCATTGGACTGTCGCAGACTTCTTGAAGATCGTGCAGCCTTGCGAGGATATGTTCGAGGCGTGCTGGTGGAGCAGCGAACGAATCGATTGCGGGAAATCGATAGTGCTCTCTCACAGTTCTTACGGATTCTGTTGCTCCTTTAACTATCTTCTCGAAGAATTCGTGGGCCGCGACAAGCAAGTATCTCCCTGTTGTTTTCTTCCTCCTCGAACTTCGCACGCTTTACAGACGTGTCATACTTTTTCCGATGACATTCAGGAATCAGCCAACTCCGAAACCCATTCGATCTGTCGACTATGGGCGCAGAAGCGGACTAAAAGTTTTAATAAACAAGCGGATACTTAACACCGATTCCGGTACAAACGAATCGCCCCAATCTACCAAGTCGATCTCGAACAACGACGGCATAGCGGTACGATGAATGCAGGGTAGTCCGTTTAAATAAGGTCACCTAAATATCTCTTCAGGTTATTGCGATGCAAAAAAGTGACCAAATATCTGGCAAGAATATTTTCTCCGAAGGTCATTTTTTTCCGAGTTATCAAGGTCATCGATGTTTTTTGATAAATAACTACGTTTTTTTATTGCATCGTGTAACTGATCAAAAAGCAACGGTCACCTTGATAACTCCGAAAAGAATGACCTTCGGAAAAAATATTCTTGCCTGATGTTTGGTCCATTGACACCATGCACATTACGTAACAAATATCTTTGGCATCGCAATAACCTGAAGAGATATTTAGGTGGCCTTATCTAAACGGACCAGTCTGTATAATATTCTAACGACTATAATTATCTCGAAGAAATGGAGAAATTGATCGATGCCTTAAACAGGTGCTCATCCATCACAGCCTCGATTTCCCAGGACTAAACACCAACATGTTCATACTCCAGAAGAACAACGAGTTGCAGGTAATAATCGGATTTCCATTTTCATAGTTTCAGTAAAATTAAGACAAGGGAGAAAATCGTCCTCCTTGCTCTCTTGGTCAAAATAGAATAAAAATCCTATTGACCCTGTTGGCGTGTCGTGCGTGAGCGTGTATGACGATTCACGGTCTACTAATTGCCTCGCGAAGCGGCCGGCTCGTTAGAAAAGAAAGTCCGAACTTCATATCGCCGCCTGAATGTAAGAACTAGGTAACTTGCAATTCCTTATTTTAGAGAAATTAATGAAACAGTATTTTAAGGTTTTAAGATTCTGGTAGGGAGACCGTTATTTTAAACATAACGCCAAATCTGCTTATATTTCTTTATTTTAAGTGGAACAATACAGGAAAAACATCATGTTGGATTTAAAAAAATTTTAAACCTTTTTTTTTGCAAAAAAACAGAAGTTGACTACTTTTTAACACTGCTCACTGGAAGTCGTAGATTACTTTGATAGATTACCCAGTTTTTACATTAAATTCTACTTGGTTTCTTCTTTGGTACGAAGTAGATAACTCAAAATGTCCAAATTTCAAGTTACCTAGTTCTTAGATTCAGGCGGCGATATTGCATATTGAAATATGTCATGTCAACAGGGCCGCATTAAGCCCCGTAGCAGGAGTAGCAAATGCTACGGGCCCCGCGCTTCTGTGGGCCCCGCGCCATACAAACAAGGGCCAATACATGAGCGCCTGTCTATGCCAGGGGGCACAGATAGTTTTCCTAAAAAAGAGCTCATTCATTGTGGTTGCCGCAAAGCTGCGCTACATTTACACACGAGCGGCCCTGATGCAAAGCCTTGGGCCCCGCCATCACATTTGCTACGGGCCCCCGCGCTTGCTTAATCCGGCACTGCATGTCAAACAAATTGAAATTTGTCAGACTCAGAATGTCAAATGTTCTGTACAGATCCACGCGAATCCAACGGTGAGCGTAGCGCCGAAAGACCTGTATCAACGCAACAGGAAAGGCAAAGTCGTGCCACTTTGTGTCCAAGACAGCGACGTCCTCGAATACTTCCCCGTCTACACGTACTCGAACTGCTACGCAAACTGCAGAGTGAAGGCGATGATCAAGATCTGCGGATGCCTGCCGTTCATCTACGAACACTTGGCCGCTTACCATCATATCACCGTAAATGCTCCTTCTGAATTGTATCATTGTCACCCCGAACAATTTCCGGATCGAATACAATTGCCGCATGAATTTCAGCCGTGCGAACTCGAGGGCTTGATCTGCATCCAGAAGAACGCCAAGCAGATAAGTATCATCAGAGACGTTCAACAGTCGAATTTGACTTGCTCCTGTAAGACGCCCTGCGAGGAAGTCGTTTACACTGTCCTTCCCGTCACGATCGATCTCACGAACTCGAAGGCCGCGACTAGCTAGTGAGTCGACGCCAAAAATTATCATTTTCAGGACTCTTTCAGTGTTTCAGCTTGATCTCGGACGGTCAAAATGTTCGAACCAGTTTATAAACGAAAGTCATGAAAATGTAATTTGGGGGGGGCGAGTTGAACCCAGCCCTAGGTTATGTGTGATGACCTCTTCTTTTAGCCAAAATATCTGTCAAAGGTACCCAGGGCTATTCCGCGATTTTAATTTTGGAAGCTAAACATTTTTTTCTTCGGGGGAACTTGGCTCCCTGGCTCCCCAGCTGGGTGCGCCACTGTAGGTATGTAATCCAGTAGATTTGTACCCGGCGCGGATGCAGATCGAAGTTTCGATCCACCAGGATCAATAGTTGAGGAGCTATGGTCGCTTAATGTTGAGCATTTTTGACATGTAAGGGCGCCGCCATATTGGTTTGTAGTGACGACCGTTCTGTTCTTCAACTGCTATGGTTATTAAGCCCCCCCTCTTCCTTTCTTTTTTTTAATTTATTGTGGCGGTGAGGAAAACTGCATTGACGCACTAGCTTCCCCCCTAAAGATGACAGTCGGGGGAGAAGTGTGGGACTCGCTTGCGCACTACCCACTAAAAAAACTCCATCGCACAGGGGATTTGCAACCCCGTCTCCTCCTTTCGCCCAGCGAAAATAGCCGTAGGGTCCCGCTATCCGCATTATCGCCTACGGCTATTGTATTGACGCGTCATCGCCAGGGCAACCATTCACTGCGCATTTACTCAATTCCGATAAAACCCCCCTCGACCTTTCTTTTTTTTGTAGTGAGTACGGTAAAGTAAAGAGCAGCCCGAATTTCTATCATTTTTGTACGGACTATCAACGTCTACTTTGCTGAAAAATCAAGTTGCCAATCTGAAGTAATTGAGATGAAGTGGACAAGTGGTTCCACAGAAATGACAATACGGCAACCGTTGAAAGACCTTTTTATTGCGGCATCTTTTACAAATTCAGTTACCGTTCAGCAGTGCCGGATTAAACCAGCGCGGGGCCCGTAGCAAATGTTATCACGAGACCCTGGGCTTTGTATCAAGGCCGCTTGTATGAATGACCTTTTTTCTTAACAAAAATATCGTTAATCTCTCGGCGCCTCTTCGATGAAGCGTCCGTGTGCGGGGCCCGTTCAGCTTGGGCCATGGCGAACCGAATTTGACCGGACAATAACGCGATTAGATCTCCAGTGCGTCTGTTTCAGTAAAAACGTGACGAGCGGCGACGCTATTTTGAGAGTGTTCATGGTCTCGCAAGTTTTCGTGACGACGGAGACCGTGTCAGCGGCGGACGAGGTTTATCTGTTGGGTAAAGAACTTTTAAAAGCCGCGTTTCTATCGGCGAGATTGCAGTTGGACTAGTTTGTTCCGGTTGTTGGTTCCAGCGTCGATAGGCGGGATATTCAGCCTGTTCCTGGGCTGTAGTTTCCTCAGCGTCGTGGAGATCCTCTACTACGTCAAGCTGTTCTGCCACGCTGTCTATCTGCGTCGGAAAAACGAATCGTCCGCGAAGAGCTACGAGGACTACGGGGACGCCAGACGGCGTATTTATTAATCGACAGGAAATCAATGGAAACGAGTTTCTCCCACGGACACGATAAACGGTGCCTTTCCCTTCCCTCGCCGCCATTTCAACGACGGCTCGTTCTGTTCTCGCGCGCCGATCGAATCGAATCGGATTGGATCGACCCGTTACACGAGTTCGGACAATCTATTGTGTAACGCGGCCAGCCAAGAATCTGGAGCAAATTGCATCTATTTCGATCGATTGCTGGAACGCCGCGGAGGCGTTCGCGCATGTAAAAACATTTACCGGTCCTGTGTTTCCGCTTTGAAGTCCGAGCATCGGCGACTTTCCTTGTCGCCTCATCGCGAGGTAACCTTCGTCGTCCTTGGGCGCAAAGTTACTTCGTGCGAAGAATTCAAGCAACGGATTAATATCTCCGTTGCTGAAATGCAACAGAATAAGGAAGAGATTTATTCTGTAATAAGCTCCATAAAAAATCGATGTCAAGCTTGTATTTGCGCCCAACGACGACATTTTCAAATAATTCGATAAACACGTTCGCCCTTTTAATGTTCAGTATAGTAAAATCCACCGTCGTCGATTCTAACTTTATTTGTTTATAACTTTGGAATAAAGCGTTTCTGAGCAAACTTCAAATAACATTTCTTTCTTATTTCCACTCGTACGATATGCTCCCCCAGTTTGTCCATTAAAACCTGGGACACTCTGTACATTTAATTCAAAATTCTTCTCATGGAAAGAATGTTACATGTCATGTTCTCGAAATTTTCGGGAACCCGTCCCGATTCGACCTCTTCCCGACTCGTCCGGAGCATCGGGTTCCCGACAGGGCCACCTTAACCACAGGGCTAAATGGGCTAAGCCCCGGGGCGCAAGCCTTTTGGGGGCGGCAATTTTGTATAAATTTTATGTTCTTTTATAGTGTAATGGTAATAAATTGACTTTTCCTAGTTCTGACACTTTTGTATAACTTTGCTGGTCACCCCGCTCCCGCTAGCCATCCCGTGTATTTTCTTATGAAGAGGGGCGCATTATTTTTAGTAGCCCACGGGCGCCGAATATCTTAAGACGGCCCTGGTTCCCGATATTTCGATTACGATATCATTGCAAATAGGAAAGGTTCATATTTCTCATTCTCCTCTTACAAATGGAATCCGCGCGTGTACCGAGAAACTGGTTTATCTATTCATTGCTAACCAGGTGCAGCGTGGGTTTCTTCCGATCGTGACGAGACCGGAAACGGACGTTCCTTCCCGCTCGGGATGGCGGAACGGGGCCTCGATCGTAACTCGGTCCGAATTCTCGGTCGGCCGATCGGCGGCGCCGTTTTTCACAGGAAAATGGGGAACGAGTGTAGCACTTTGTCCCGGTTTATTTTTAAGCGGGCAGATATTCAGGGCATTCGGAGCATCAAATAAATCGGTAATACGATCCCCGGTGTGTGTACCAGCCACTAGTGGATTACGTAACGGCGAATCTGTTGGTTTTTACACCGCGTGCAGCAGCGGGACGATAGCGAGATAGAAGCGATCCTCATAACGTCTATTTTCGGGGCTGCTATCGAAAACACCGATTTAGTTCTCCGTGTACGCCGAACGTTGCAAACCGTACACCGCCGATCGAAACAGCTGGAGGAGCGCCGTCTATTTTCGACGGAACGCCCACGCGCTTTCCTCGCACGATCGGCACCATCGTTCGCTCGTCCTCGCGAGACACCTCCACGCGCGTTTTTAACTGGAGACCTTAAATCAAGACCGCGGGAAGCAGTTTTTCACCGCGTTTATGACAGCTTGACGGCCGTGCCCGTTACTTCTGCGAGAAAACATCCGCGCCAGACGGAACGCGACTTTGCGTATTTATGAAAAACGATGCGGCGTCCTTTGATCTTCCGCCGTCAACTCGTCCTGTAATTTCTATTATTTTTCTGCATCTCACACGTTCGCTCGGCCTCGGTTTTTTTTTCTGCGCGCGCCGGCAAAACCGGTGATTCGCTCGGCAAATCAGCGAAATCGGTTGGTCGACACACCTGACTAAACTTGTATTAGCGCTCTACTTACCGGTTGTTACCTTCAAAACCAAAGATTGACGATCAAGAATTTTTTAATGCACTCTTCAATGGCGATAGCTAGACAGCGGATCTTATATTTCGTCATGATCGCATAAAATCCGCTGAAGCGTTAATTCGCAAAAGCGAAATCAAGAGTTCCAGCAGCTGTTTCTAAAATTAATTGTTTTGCTAGCTTCTCGGGAACTCGCGTAGCCACTTAGGAGCCGAATCTTTCACAAGAAAAGAGCACGCACTGTGTAACGCTAGAAAAAGCAAGCGATTGTCCACACAGGAAATACGTCGAACTCCGTCGAATTGAGAAAATCACGGTGCAGGTAGAAAGCAAACAAGCTCCGCCGTTATGCAACCAAGTTGGAAAGCAGTGGAAGCGCGGATGTTTGAACGGAGTACACCAGTTTCGTTCATTTCGCAGGCTCTTTAATAGAAAAGTGTGGAATCAACGCGGACAGATTGAAACATGAGGAGGAAGAGCCGGCCAAGGTGTGTCCCGAAGACGTCCGTACGTTCGCGTGCTCCTCTCGTGTCTCTTCACTCCTAGAATCAATAAGAATAATTACATTTTCCGACAGCGGTTGACGGTTGCCGTCGCGGCGGACGCGAACGCGCGTTTGTCACGGGGATTTCAACGATGAGCGTCGGAATAAGAAGCGACGCGACGCGACGCCGAGGAAGCTGCCAGAAAAAAGAGACAGGCGCGGTCCGAATCGAGAAATTCAGTGGCATTTCTGTATAACTTTCGAACCATAAGAGAGATATTGCCATGAAACTTGGACTTCGTAATGTAGTAATGTTACCTGACAGATAGGTTAAAAAAAATAAATAAATAACAACAATTACATATTTTAACGAGATGAACGATAACAAATACAAATTTTATTCAACTGCATATCTTTTAAAGCTATTGAATAATTAATTTTACAGCTTCCGCATCTAATTGTTTATGTTTCTTCGTCAAGTTTAAGTCTATAAAATAAATCTTCATTCGTAATCAATCTGGAAAATTTTCTTGTGTTTCTTGAAATCTGAATTATATTTGATTTATTTTCTTCAGTTTCGGAATCTATGAACATTTAAGAAGAGATACACGTTGATCAGATATTAACACATTACCGACCGGTGATTATTGCATGATTTTGAAAAATCTATGGTACATGGCTAAACACTTTTTATTGGAACCTTCAACAGCAACAGCAATTTTCATTGTGAACTAACAAGTCATCCTCAATAACGTCATCTAATAGTTTGATTTAAGATTGCAATGTAAAAGCAGATTTCTTTGCTTTCTTTTGGTACAGCACAATTATTGGAAATCCTATTAATAGGCTTCCGGTAGGTAAAGTGCTAATATGAGACAGTCGATTTCTGGCGAAATGTCACTGAATTTCTCGATTCGGACCACTGTGAGGCGCCGAGGCTCGAACGTACCATTGCAAGGAATGTACTCTGAAGTTAGAACAACCCCGCGTACAGTAGCCAGAGAGAGATCAGCAAAAGGATCAGGATGAAATACGTGGTGAGGATGTTCCTCGTCTCGTGGGCCGGCTGCGGCATTTTTCGGGGGTCGCGGGCGGTTCACGACACTGCGGGCGACAGAAAAATTTCGGTTTGTAATTACCCGTCATCGGGATTAAACCCTTAAACTAACTTTGACGAGCGACCATCCCGACGAGTATACTCGTCATGGAGAAAAAACAAATGCAGTTGGTATCAACCCTTTGCGATCGGAGCTACTTTATCTCGAAAATGAAACATTTTCTCCGACCCAGAATAATTCCATTTTATATGATTCTTTTCATTTCACGGATATGAAACTGATATAGTACCTCGTACAATATTTGAACGTTTAGCGAGTGGTTAGGTCCCAACATATTTAATCGTGTGAACAGTATTTTGAATAATGGTCGAAGAAAGTTTAAGAGACAACAAAACAGCTTTGAAAGTAGGAATCTGTCCCTCGGTGTCAAATTGACACAGTGATTAAAAAAATCGATGAAATAACAAATTGATGCGCTAGCATTTTACATGTTAGGTTCTCCGGTTGTGTGTGTTCACATTGAGAAAGTAAACTGTGTAGAAACTGTGTGAAATTGAGGGACGGATGAGGGTTGAAGAAGAGAAACCACACAAGTGCGCTACTCACAGGACAATGGTCGTTCTCCTGGTCTAATCAATTATTCCGTCGTCGAGCGATTTGAACGTGTTCGAAGGAAACGATATCGTGAGAGCGTGTAACGATTGAAGATCGATCGCTTCAAGTCGGCTCGAGGGGATCGAGCAAGCACCGCGCCACTTTGCGTCCGATCTTCGACTAGATCACTCGACGCAGGATCCGCGATGATCCCGAAATTCCTCCAGGAACCCTGTCGGACCCCCACCCGGGCTGTTGTACACACCACGTTGCACCTTCCCTTGTAAATTCTGCTCCAGGATTGGTAGCCCAGGTCCCACCACCGGTCGCTGATGCGAAACCGACAAGTTCCGCCACCTCGGGTTATATTAAGCATCGTGAATGTTGGTTAGAGCTTCGGTGGAAAAAGCAACGCGATCGATCCGCGATCCACCTTGTCTAAAAGACGACCGCGGGTTCAGGGTCGTCGGGCGGCGTAAACACTCGACGATCTCCCACGATTGATGGGGTCGCTCCGGGGTTCTCCGTTCTCTTGATGAAGATCGGAGAGGACGACTTTCTGAAGAAGACACCACTTGCGATCGCGTCTACTCGTCGAGGGATGCTGCATTTCTATTTTTTAACCGACTTCGAAAAAGGAGAAGGTTGTATGTGCCTGTTTTCCGCTTTTTTTCTATGTATGTTCACCGATTACGCCAGGGGTGGCCAATCTTTTGCCTACCATGCGTAAAATTTTTTCACATACGAGTTCAGGTGCGCCATACAACCCGAGCACTTTTTCTACCTTCTTACGTTCGTTGTTGCGGTTGGAAAATAGGAATGGGGTAGGATCTGCTTCGGTTAGGGGAGGAAAAGGGATAACTCAATCGCGCAACTAAATTAATTAACTTGCGCCAGTTGAAAAGACACACGTTCATTGGAGCACGAATCTACAATAGTGAGAAATGATCTTTTGGACGAGAGGGCGATCCTATAATTGTAAACTGTCAAAAAATTGCGACGAATTGATGAGTAAGAAGGCTGTATAAATTCTACTGAGAGCTCTCAGGCGTTGAAAATATGAAGATGGATTCAGTTATGGCGCCTACTTCAAAAGAATAAGTATAGGCGCAAGGATCTAGTGCGCCACTTGTAATCATCCAATGCGCCACATTTGGCGCATGCGCCGCAGGTTGGCCACCCATGGATTACGCGGTTTCGACGGAACGAAACCTTTTGTATCTTGTAGAGTATGTCTCCCGGGTTGTCCCGTGAGAAAGAAAATTTTGCATCTTTTTATTCCTTACGATTTTATTTGCGAAAAATGAATTGTTTCATGTATGTTCACCGAGATGGATGGACCAATCAGGACGAAACCTTCTGCATTTTGTAGTGCAGAGTATGTCTCCCGATTGGTCCCTTGAAAACAAATTTTGCACTTTTTCATTCTTTGCTTTTATTGCAATTCTTTGTTTTTATTGCAACTAACCATTAAGACCGAAAAACCATTCTACGGTGTTCTACAAATTCTGCTCGTTCCACTAAAAGAAGTGTGAAATAAAAAGATTTTATAAAAAAACATTAAACCGACTTCGAAAAAACGCACTAAGATGTATGAAATAATTTCCATTTAATTTATGCGAGTACACACGAACTTAAATACAATACTGGCATTGCCAACCGAGAAAACCAATGTCCACAGTTTGTCACATTCAAGGTTTGCTTTGTATTACGAGTTTCATCGTTCGAATACTTTTGTGACATTCATGTAGCCGACGTTACTGCGAAATGTTTTATGAGTATTGTTTGTGTTATCAAAGACACTTTAAATATAACATGTATAATCGTGATACTGATATGTTACTATAGGAATGAAAGTATTTTATAATTCGTGATACCACTGATATTTTTTAAGCGTGAAACTTTTAATTTCAGAGCGTTCGAATACTTTCGTGACTCACTGTATGTGACACGGGGCTTCCGGAAAACCACAGAATTATACATTTCGCAAGGCCTGCGTGTTCTCTAATTTGTCGCGTAATTTATAAGGTGAAAGATCGCAGAGGAAATAAATTAATCATAGGGGTAGACAATGTTAGTAAACAATAATGATAAGAGATAAGCGCTTCGTAGAAGAACGCGTAGTTCTTCAATACGAAGATTATGTAAAATGTGGTCTGAAACGAAGCTATTCGAACTGTTCGTACAGCGACGGTCGATAAGGAGCAAACGGACCGTGCTCTCCAGGACAGCTAATTTAATTATAAAACAACACAGAGCCCATCAATGTCAACGTTAACAGGCCGAAAGGAAAACGCTTCTTATTTTTAAACGAAGATCCTCCAGATCACACCCACGCGACGCGTTTGGATCCAAGACAGAATTCACGTGTGGCGCCACGATATTTTTCACGTGACCAAATATAACAGTGGAGTTCGCTTTTAACAATGGCTGTCCGAGGAATTTCAACCCGGTCGAATCAATGTCGGATCGTTTTGAATCCCTTTGTTAACGCTCAAGCATTGGACTCTATTGTTGCAATCTCTTACGCCTCTCTGCTTTTGCTGTTTTAATTCCATTTGTATCAACACTCTCCATCAATTAACGTCCAACATAATTCCACCATTCTTTCCTAACCCTGATCCGTCCCTCGTTTTACGAACTGAATCTGTCCCTCGGTGTAAAACTATTATTATTATTATTATTTATTATAGACGGACCGAGGTCCTTTTACATAAATGTTTACAATAGAAAAGGATAAGGGAAATTGACATAGTGATACGAAAAATCGATAAAATAACAAGTCAAACAGTTACTTTTCGATGATTTCTTCCTTGAAATTGATGAGTTAACATTTACATTTTAGGTTTTTGCAGTTATATGTTTCGCATTAAACAAAAGTCACCAAGTTTCGAACAAATTTACCTACAAATAACTGAAATAACGGAACAGTGTAACTTATTTCGGGGAAACTGTGTCAAATTGACACGAGGGACGGATGAGGCTTAACACTTCTTCCGACCTAGAATAATTCCATTCTGCACGATTTTTGTCATTTTATGGATATGAAATTGACATAACACCTCGTACAATGTTTAATAATTGATTAGATACCAACATATTTAATAATACCGCAATTTCTAGTGGTAAATCCCATCAGCATCACCCAGTAGATATTAGATATTTCGCTTTATTTCGACGATGAAAAACGCTCAGACCTTGTTACTTCACCTAATATTATCTACTGAATATGTAATGTTATCAGCGTACGATTCATTACGGTCGTACACTTTAAACTCTGTTCTGATTTGCTGTTCGCACATTTCAGGACCGTGCTCAAGGTCCTCGGTGCCCTCCCTTTCGATTCCAGCATCCAGCTTCACGAATAAGAATCGCGTTTCCAATTAATTTTCTTGGAGGACTAATTGACGATTCTATTTGCACTTTATCTTTCTTTTTAATCGAACCATTAGAAATTCGAGCAGCTTTTCATGGAACGGCGTCAGACATTCTTCACATTCGTATATTACCGATATCGTCGTCCCTGGACCAACCCGACGCGACGACTCGCAATATAATTCGCAGTGAACAGATGGGGCAACGAAGTAACGGAGGCATGCAGTGATAACCGCGCTTTCCTCATCGACAAGCAATAGATCCTCGTGTTGAGGACAGTCAAACGTCAGAGCTACAAAATCATCGGGGAGGTGTCTCTAAGACCAGCTTTCATTCAACCAGTTTCCGGTAAGCCTATACTCGGTGGGTATTACCCACGCGGCTATTTCCTTTGTTATTACCGGAACTATAAGAATAGCCATAGTTTACTGTGCCGTATTTCGAACGAGAACATTCCGACCAGCGATAAATTACGTCCACGACAATGTCGGTAACGTGGGAGGATCGATAGATCGGAAGATCCTCTGCGAAGCAGTGCGCGGTAGTAAATGGATCGTAATTTTGTTATTCCCGTGTAGTGTGTGTTAACGACGTTAGAAAATCTATTAACACTAAACCTACCGAGCCTCAGAAGTAACTAGCACATGTTCCCTTGTAAAAACGACAAGATTGATTTTATTTAGACTTTGTGTGGCTCCTATTGTAATACGTGCACTGCTAAAGATATCTGTACAATCGTTTCTCATGAAATCAGTTTTATTACTTTTCTAATTGTAATATAAAAAACCTGGAACCGGTCATTTTGACCGGTGTTGGTAGGTTTAGTGTTAAGGTGGTAGACTCGTTCTCCAGGATTGCAAGGGTGCGGGATGCGCTTTCTTATTTCTCGCTAATGCAAGGATGGATGGGGTTTTCGTGGGTATGCCTTTGCCTCTAGTTTTTCTCATGCAAGGCGAGTCTCTAACAGTGTTACCATATTTTATCCCTTCCGGTCCCTCACCCTTCCGCCTTCTCGCCAAGTTTCGCAGGGTACCTCTTCCCACTAGTCGCTGATGCGTACCGTGCGCCAGCGTGTCGCTCTGTCGCCAGCGTTAGTGGGAAGAGGTACGCTGCGAAACTAACGGGGTACGGGACTCCCTAACCCCCTGACAATCATCAGGAGGGAGGTGTGAAAAAAAAGAAGTGGCACTAGCCTGGATTACAACATAGTTTAGGAGATGTGCAAGAAGCGGGCCCTCAACTAAGCACATTAGAGGATGGAGAGGGAAGAGCCAAGGTCCTGGTATTGAAGAAACCGAAGACCTGTTTCCCCCGAGTCCCACACTACCCCCTCTAGTGGGGGGTGTACATCAATGTATTTTCTTCACGCGTCTTGAAACAAAAAAAAATGTGGTGCTCGGTGCGGGTGGCAGTAAAACGGCCGGTCTTTGGAGGGTCGCCGTGTGTGCACGCGGCGTGAAAATAAATGTTTCGCCGCGGATCGGAGTGCATTTCGGGGATGTTTACACGGCCGCATAAATCGAACGTTCGCGAGTCCTTCGATTTGATTGATGGGCCGGTTATTTTGGTCGGCGACGGAACGCGCTTCGAAACGTTTTGCGTTTGATTAGGCCGCGGGAGCGGCTCTTCTCTCCGGCCGACGAGAACGTCGTCCATCATTTCCAGGCCTTCGTCTAATTTTAACGTCCAAACCAAATATTAGCTGCGATGGACAATGTACGGGGTATCTGCTTCATTACGTAAAGCCACTTCCGCGACGCGTGGCTTTAAACTCCAGTAGAGGCTCGTGGATTCTTGGGTCGTTGTTTACTAAATAATCGGAAATAACGCATGGGATTGCAGAAAATATGTTGTTTCTTTATTCCACTGGATCACACGATATTCGCGTCGATGAGATACAAAGACTCTCGATAGCGACGTCTCGCGTCGCGTCCCGCTGGTAACTCGATAGAACCGCATAGACGCGGATTACAGACAGATCAAGGACCATTTAAAGAATACATTATCAAAGGTTTGTACGTGTTCATGGCGCATGGCTGCGCGAATATGGCGAGCAAGCACGATTAACATGCATCTCCGACGAGGCGTCCGACGCATATATTAAATAAAAATGTGTAACGGCACGCATAAATATTGAACACCCGGAGGTCTCGCGGAGTCTGGAAACACCTCCCGCTGACACGAACGGAAACGTCTCTACCCGCTTCTACCGGCACGAACGTACAGCTCGTTCCATTTTTGTTCCCCGGTTACGTCGGGGTGGACTGGCTAAATTTTCAACTCGATCCTTTATAAACTTTTTTAATTCAACGTTCTTTCAATTTTTTGTTTCGGAATGTTGTAAAAAAGACTTCTAGGATTTAATACGGAAGACGCGCAACAGAACAGCGAACAAAAATCATCGAATTTTATTTTGGAAACCAACGGTCAATTGTTTCGACGCAGCAAATATCGTCGATATTTCAATGTGCCGACGATTTCATTTGTGTGCGCCGTACGAGGTCTCTCTGTACTGGGGAGGTTTTCCTGTACCAAGGGAAACGTTGGTTTCCAAATAAAATTCGATGATTTTTGTTCGTTGTTCTGTTGTGTATCTTTCTACTTGTCTTGTCTACAACATTCCGAAACAAAAAATTGAAAGAATGTTGAAATAAGAAAGTTATAAAGAATTCAAACCATAAAGATCATTTTGCGCCACCCTGTAGTTCAGGAATAAATGAAAATCGTGCCAAATCCTATCGAATTTTACATTCCAACATTTTTTGCAGATTTTCTGACGCCATAAATGCTGTGCCGGATTAAGCAAGCGCGGGGCCCGTAGCAAATGTTATGGCGGGGCCCAAGCCTTTGCATCAGGGCCGCTCGTGTGTAAATGTAGCGCACCTTTGCGACAACCACAATGAATGAACTGTTTTTAGGAAAACTGTCTGTGCCCCTGGCATAGACAAGCGCTCATGTATCGACCCTTGTTTGTATGGCGCGGGGCCCCCAGAAGCGCGGGGCCCGTAGCATTTGCTACTCCTGCTACGGGGCTTAATCCGGCCCTGCATAAATGCATATAGATCCGAAGTCTACTAACTACGCATCGTTCAACATAAAGGCGATCTTGAACAAACAAGTTCGACCGAATGAGCTGTTCGATTAATTACCGGCGCGCAAAACCGCGCGTGTTTGAAAGATCTGTGCGAGGCAGCACGGAAAACAACATGCCGGGTCGCGACGTTCATTCGACTAACGGCCGGGGCTCGGCGTTTTCCTTATCCTACGGCCTACGGTGTTCTAATGACTCAGAGAGCAGACACTTAATGGATCTGCATCTACGATACTAGGGGACCCGTTTCAATAAAAGGCGGGGACGCTTGCTTAGCTGTAACAGGGGTTGCGTAACTAACAGATGCCGCCGCCGCGTAAACACTTAGATGTATTTCCTATATACAACGATTCCGCATAATTACCATCGTATTTCATTACTTGATAGAGTTCGCAGGAAAACGGAGTCATGCCAGGGAAAATCCGAGCACTTCCTCCAGCGAGTAATCGAACAGCTTTAAGTCTAGTTTGTACATGTTCGCCAGCGTCCGGAGCTGTTTGTATGTCAGCGTCGAGTAGTATCTCTCCAGCTTTCTCGACGTTGGCTCGCTGCTCACCGGTTTCGCCGGGAAGCTGCAAAAATCATCGATCTTACTCTAAGGAATCTGAAACGCTGAACTGTGCGTACCGAGTGATTTATCGCAATAGGGACCAGTGTCGCCAGGTCGAGAAAATCGAGGGGAATACAAGTACCCCCTCTCTGATGACCAGTCCAGTCCAGGGTTGCCATATGCACGCCCCACCAGGCCCCTTACGTCTCCGTCCCTCGCCTAGATGGTGCCTCCGCTATCCCCACTCTTACCACTACCGCTGGCGCGACCGAGTCGGTAGCATGCTACCGCTCTCATGCTAGCACTCGGTCGCGGCAGCGGTAGTGGTAAGAGTGGGGATAGCGGCGGCCGCATCTAGGCGAGGGACGGAAACGTAAGGGGCGTCATATGGCAACCCTGGTCCAGTCTACGGCACGGTCTACGGCAGGAATGGGCATTTTTGCCTCAATTGAGGCAAAGCCGTCCCCACCGTAGCGTCTACTGTCCCCCACCAGCTTCCGTCGTTACTATGAAAGAAAGACGCGCTTCGTCCGTCGCAACCAGTGCGCAGGCCTCGTGCATCGGGCCGCGTGGAGCGCCACGGAAAGGAAGCTTGGTGGGAGAAGCAGGCGTTTGAGGGGCCCCACCCGTGCCCATCCCTGGTCTACGGTCTTAGTGGGGGACGTCGGAGTGTGCGCATGGTGCTGGAACGGGATAGTGGAAGGGGAAAAAGAGGGGAATGTGTGAGCTCCGTTTGGAGCTCATCTGGCGACACTGATAGGGACACGAAAACGAGGATGTTTCTTATGTGAGTCTGAATATTCAGGAAGAAACTCACCTGACCTCGACGCCCATTCGTTCCAGAACCTCGGTGGCGTCCTCGACCAAGCTCTCGTACTTGCTGACGAGGTTGTAATTAACTAAGCACGGCTGGCACAGCTCGTAGATCGGATTCCAATGCTCGTTTCGGGTTTCGTTGGACGAATCGTCCGTGACGAACTCGACGAACTCGCGGAAAGTGACGTCGTCGCCATTCCTCAAAGACTCCTCGGTGGCGTTCTGCCTGTACCTCTGGAAACAAACCCATCGTTCAAAGGTTTTTTTTTTGTCTACAGGCAAAGAGAGGGAAACGCTGAAATTAACTCTTATATTTTGGACATCAAAAAGAAATACGATCAATTTATTCGGAACAATTTTAATAAATATTTCATAAAATTTTACTGGGTTCCGTCCGGGATCTGGAGCAACGAAGTCGCTGATGACTTAGCTAAAAGTGCTACCACTTACTTTCCTTAGGTACCTCAAGAATTCCTTATACTGATCTGTACGAACTATTCATGAGAAAAGCTTTTCTCAACACTTCCATGATAATTGAAAACCAAGGGTTATATCAAGGCAAATTTTACTTTCTCCATTATTATAGGGATAACCGTCTTCCTTGGTTCAATTTATCATTTCATTGTCTCAATAAACAGAAGCAGAGCCGATCATTATTGCTGGCTCTCTCGCACGGATTGGCATCATCGACAGCCCTATGTGCAGTTGTAACTCCGAGTGGGAAACTCTTAATCACGTCCTTTGGCAGTGTAATTTCTATGATTTGAGGAGAAGAGACAGTCAAAGCCTGATGGCGAGAGCAAGATGTGGAAATATGGAAGAAAGGAATAAATGCCGGGGAAAGGAAGAAGAGAGAATGTGCGGGATATGTGAGAGACACCTGGGGAAACTAACACACCTGGCAGAAGACTGTGAAGGGGTAGGAAGAATTAACATAAGTATAGAAAAGATAGTACAGGAGAAAAGAGTGGGTGAAACAGTGGAATGGTTTAGGAGTATAGCGAAAAAAAGGAAAGAAATAATCAAAAGTAGAGAGGGAAAGGCAGGATTAGCGGGGACGTTGGGATAGATCAACATATTTTCCATATTTTTGGCTGGGCCCAATATTAAAGTCTGCCTTTATATCGACTCGTTACTACACTAAGAAGTTGTAACTTGTGTGTTTAAGGCAAACCAAAATGGCCGTGCACCCTCATGTTTAGTTTTGTAGAAGATTCTTGTTCTGTACACTCCATTTATGTTTACACCTAACGTTGTAATAAATCTCTTTTGAGGTTTTCTCAATAAAAAAGAAAAAAAGAGGAAAACGTCGCGTCGGTTCTCTAACCTTGACGATCTTCTTCCCAAAGCGAGACTGAAAGTACATCGAACTCTTCTTGTGTTTCGCTTCGAGCTTGTTCCTGTAGGCGGACAGCAGCCTTTCCAACGGATGCCTGACTACTATCAACTTATCGTATGTCGTTAACATTCGTTCGATCTCGGGCAACGTGTAGTTGCTCAGCCGTTGGAAAGTGCTCTGCGAGTGGGCTTGGTCGGCAGGTATCTCCAAGGGATCGTTGCCTGGCCATTTCCCAGTGGCAACCATCAGAACCCGTTTCCAGTTCGTGCAGGCGACCTTACAAACGGACACACGAAAAGAAATCTTTTACTTTTTACTTGACAGCGAGCCCCGCGTTTCGCAAACTAAACGGCGCGTAATCTATGTTTCAATCACCTACTCAGCTGTTGCGAAAACAACCGCACGGTTCGCTCGATTCCCGACGTCGATAAAACCCGGGTCGATCGACTTCTCCTTGCTGCACGTTCACAAAGAGTCAAGGACTCGCTTCATTTCTGATACGTGAGCTAACGCGCTGCTGAATTTTATAGAATTTTCCGAGCAACCACGGACAACGGTTTCCTTTTTATGGAAATCGTCCGATCCAACGAATTTTACGATTGCTGTGTCTAGTCGGTTACTGAACATTTAAGTATCGTAGGAGGTATTGTACACTGCCCGAAATTACCATAAAGCCACCTGATTTTTTGGCGAGATCTTATAACTGTCGTAGCAATGAGAAGCTGATGCGCGATAGCAAATCAGGTGGCTTTATGGTAATTTCGAACAGTGAATCAGTTTTGTATTCATACAAAAAAAAGATTAATATAGAAAGGAATTGTTCTGGGTCGAAAGAAATGTTCAATTTCCGAGTTAACATAGCTCCGAGTGCAAAAGATTATGAAAAATGTTATCGTTCAAGTTCAAAAGGCTTCTTCGGTCGTGATTCTCGATATTGTCGGCGATGCAAGATCGATCGGAATGTCCACGGTCAATTTTCAAAAGTCATTATGAAGACTTTCGAGGATTGGTGGTAAGCAATTATCTCTTTCCCCTTCTTCGTCGTCGCGGCCGAAAACTCCTGACTTCTGCACTTTCGGCAGTGAACCGCTCAATCGCGACAATTAATCGGCAGTTCCCGGCGTGTTCTCTAATTAGAATCGTAGCTTTTGGTGCCGCGAAACCGCGACAGCGAGCTTTCGTTTCTCTGGTTTCTCGGTTAATCGTGTGGTACCTTGGGCACGTAGCAATAAAGGAGCTCGTGCTGCTCGTCGACGAGAATATTCCTGAAGGATTCCGGGTCCGAGACCTCGTTAGTGGTGTCCAAATCGCCGAGAATCTCCTCGCAGTTGTATTGCAACCTCTCCTGCCGTTCGACGAGGGCAGATCTCGCCAGAGCATTCGGCCCTGTCCACGAATACATGAAATTATCCGCCTCGAAGAGCCGCCTCATATCATCGTTCGTCAAGGTACGCTCTCCTACCGCGTTCCCGGTCGCAATAGAGACCGACACGCTGAGGATAAGTAGAACTGTTCCCCGAACACTGCATCCTGTCATCGTCCTTCCTGCCCACCCGGGACATTGAATTATTTTCTTGGTGGGAGACACTGGTTTACGAACGGTTCCTGCGGGATCAAGAAAAACGTTCAATCAATTTTTGTATTCCGGATACTTAATATACTATTTTATTTGGTACAATTTCTGGACGAAATACAAACTACAGAAATACCAAAGATGTTAGTCGTATGGACAAGACTCGGCGAAAACTGTACAGGGTGTAACAAAATTTAGTGTCATGGTTTTGGCAAATGGTTGTACATTGTACACCTTCGGATCGGTGGAGATTTATTGAAAGAAATTGCCGCGAAATTGACGGTTATTTCCTAGAATCTCTATGATATTTTCAACATCCCTAACATAATACGTCCTCGATGGGTTAAGGATGTTCTGGAGGTACAATGGGAGACAAAAGTACAAGAAATTCGAAATCCATCAATATATGGGCAATGAAAGCCATTCATGAGTATATTTTGCATTAAACTTTTGCGAATACTGTACCCTCTGTAGCTACATTCAGTGGTCTACACTTGTCGCGCTTCCATGCTAGTGAGAGACAACACGATAAATTTGACGTTTTGTAACAGTTTATAATTTTTATGTTCCGTAACTGTTTAGTGAATCCTGATAAATTTTGAACATAATTAATTATACATAATTTTTACTACATATAAAAAAAAACTGGAGTTTCTAGTTGCGTTTTTTCAAGGTTTAAATAGGGTTTGAAGTGGAATTTTGTGAATTCTCCATAAGAAGACGTGTTAAAATGCGGAAACTTTAAGTTGCTATAATCCTTAAACGGTGCAGTGAATCGAACCCAAACTTTGGTAATTGCATTAATTTAGTAAGAATTATATCTTGTCAAATTTTCAAAAATTTTGTTGCGTTTTTATATTACCTCCAGAACATCCTTAAACTAATCCTTAAACTAACAGTTCATTTTTCAGAATATAGTAAAAATTACATTGGATTCATTTAAATTTTCCCATAGACTCTACGGTCTTACAAGGAGAGTGCAAGCTCTTCACCTCTCAGATTTGGTTAAAACTTTGCAGAGTTGTAGATTTCGTTCCCCTGATTACGAACATACCCCATTATAAGGGCCACTACCCAGTAATTTTCGAGACATTTGCAAATTATACAGTTGTAGGAACAGTTTTATTAAAGTTTAGTTGTATTACCAAGTAATGATGTGGCATAGACCACTTTCATAATTATGGGCACATATCTACGTCATTTGCATAACATTTTCTTTACTTCTACAAATACTGCTCTATGACCGTACAAACCTTCAGCCATGTTTAATAAATAAAGGTCGATCTAGCATTCCAGAAAAGTTGCTTAAAGCTTTAACAGCGTAAGAAACGATCGATATCCTTGTTCAATCTACGGATCTATCTCCATTACTCGATTCGCTATACTGATAATGCTTTGCACGCTTGTAAACAAATACCGCCTGCGTCGGTCGATCAAGATATACACGAGGAAAACTAGTATTCCATTCCATTTTCCTGGTACGTAAAAAACAAGTGGACGCACGGTCGATCGTCGTCCATCGATCATTCACGGAGAAGCCTCTCGATTCACGATTTTACACCGACATTAACATAAACACAGCTTCGTGAATCGATTCGATTCGACGGAGAAATACGAGCGACCGGGAGAGGTCTTTCAATTAAACGTTTATTGGTGTCAATTCGGTCGGCTGGTTACGCGTCTGAGTGACACAAATTCGCGGCTGTTGTGGGAAACATTCTCGGAACGATTTGTAAATTAAAGCACGGGGAGAGGAAGGAAGGGGATCCGACAATCGGATCTTGAGCGGTTAGCTCTCCTGCGCGGCGCTAATTAAACGCCTCTGAAGTGAGGTTTAAATGGACGGAGCGTTTCGTGCTCGGATATGTAGAACAGACTTTTCTTTTAATAGCCGAGCGCTGGACGCCCGACACGCGTTGATTTCAGGTCAACGATTCGAACGGCGAACAGATCGAACGATTTCCAGAAGCGCGGCGATACTCGGCGACACGAGAAAAAAAGAGAAAACTACGGTGATGTCGTTCGGTTTCGGGAGAAAAAAAAGAGTGTGGGACTCTACGTCCGTGCAGGAAACGTGATAACAGTATCACAACGCGCGTTACGAAACAAATAATCCCCTATGCTGATCGTTATAGATTGTCGAGGATCCGTGTCGTGGTAAATATTGGATTGGCAAGAAAGTGATTTCAGTATTTCAAGGTGAGATAGAGAGCCCAAGTTTTTTATTCAAGCAATGAACTTGATAATCAATTGATAACAAAAAAAAATAAAAGAAATAAGGAAATATTTTATTGATTATAAATAAAGTGACAAGAATTAATTTATCCAGTCATTGTGCGCGGTTCTTATTATAATATGTGCTCTAACAAAGATATTTATTAAATCATTTCTTGTGAAAGCATCTTTACAATTTCATTAATTGTGATATAAAGGATATCTAGAACCGGTCATTTGGCCAGTCGTGGTGCGTTTAGTGTGTTAAAGTTGATCGTTTGAATAAAGAAATTCGGTTTTTATTTCACCTTAAAATACCGAAATTACTTTCTTGCCAACCCAATATAATCGTAATAGCGTTGATTCTATCATCGTATAAGATTCTGTCGCGGATCTTCATGCAAAATAAAAAATTTTCACATTCATTGCAGGTCACAGGAGCCAAATAAAAATTGTATTCTTGTTTTAATTATATTCTAATAAGCTGAAACGAACACATTGATGTACTTAAATATTTTTTACATGTTTCTGTTATAAATGCAGAGAATCCGCAGTCTATTCATAATACAACAATTTCCCGCTGTTAGCACCGTTGTTTACCCTGTACTAAGTTCTGTACTATCGTATAGAAATTGTTGCGCCTATAGAGGATTCACTGTACCCGGCTCTGCTTGACAAACATTAGCGCGATAAATATCTTCGCTGGGTCTTGGATGAAGAACAAGCGTTTGTTTTCGAAACTCACGTGAAACTCTTGGTGAAACGATAGCCCATTAGAAGAACCGCTTTGATTAAACGAGTAAAGTATGCGCGAATACGACTGCGATACACCGATCGCTGTTCTGGCAGAGAGGAACAACACGAATCACAGACACTCTCTCAACTACGAGGCAACTCCGGCTTCGATTCGGAACCGCTGTATACTCATCAATGACTCGCTCAATCGGCTCGGGAACATGGTCGGTGTGGCCGACCTTGTCCGATCGCTAATGAATGAACAACCTTATAGCACATTAGCGTGCTCCATTGCTCTCTTCCAACGGCGGACCATCCTCAGTAACCTTCCGACCGAGCGTAACCTTCGTCCGGCCGGTATCAGTTCTGTCCGGCCGCGAAGAACGGTGTGTAATAGGTGTTTGAGAATTCAATTCGCCGGTGACGACGCTACGACGACTGAATCGCGATACACTGAATCGGTAACGAAGCCTCGTCCGATTACGTAACACTGGAGGAATTCGCCGGACAATTGACCCACTCGCCTGACCCTTGCACTGGAAGAACGTCCGATAAAGAGGAAACCAGCCGATGTCGATGACGACGCGGAGATCACAATCCGGAAAAACAATGTCACCGAATACGGTCGTCGGCGACCGCGTGACCAACGGCGCGCGATCGTTCGACCAACCAAGCAAAATCGTGTCCCACTATCCTTGAATCACGGCGAGACGATGGGAAACTCACCTGTCGTGGGCAGCAACGTCGGACCACGAAGCGGACTGTCAAAATCTACGTGGCATCGGGGCCAGTTCGATAGTCGTTCACCGCCGAAACGGCGATCCTCTTCTCGCCGAAGCGTTCCGGTATCGATCCTCCGAGAGAAGCCAGCTCTCCCGACCCGAAAATAGCGAGGATCGAGACGACGGCTCGATCGCTGAAAATTGCCGGAGATCAGCCGGGTAAATCGGGCACACGCGCACGCTGGAACACGGCTGGAACACCGCCGAGCCGATGGGCAGTCCGGCTATTGCCTTGTCTCGGGGACCTTCTGACATAAGAATGGAACGTGGTGCCGGTTTGTAGAAGTGAAAGAAGCTGCGCGCGCCACCGGACATTGCATCTTCGTTTCTTCAGCAGGGACTCGCTCGATCTTCCTTTTCCACCTGTTCCCGCACCTGAGCTGCTCGTCCGCGCTCCGACGCCAGGCAAAATTCGAACAACCACGCCGCCGAACCCGCTTGTCGGGCACCAGACTGGTTTTACATATTGTCCCGAGGTGACATTCCTGAATGACTGATCAGACCGCGGGTACATCGTGAACCACGTCATTTTCGGCGCCGCAGACAACTAGCCGAACCATTAACGCTTTCCGGCACGGAGTAACGACGACGGTGTCCTTCGACACCGCGCTGACTCGAATGCAAAATATAGTTTCGATCGTCAACAATTTCTCCAACTTGTAGAATTTCGTGTCCCGAACGTGTTTCTCTTTTATTTTATTCTGCAGTTAAATCACGCTGCTGCTCGCCTCCGAGAAACAAACAAGAGAGTGTTGTCGATTAATTCAGAGACTTGTTCAGAGAGCGAATTTCACGCACTCGTTCGTTGCTCTTCATTCATCCGGCGGTCTTTTTCTCGCCAAATGATTCGTGCAAGTGAGAATCATCGAATGCTTTACCAGTACAAAACCGCAATTTTGCTCGAGCACTCGCAGCATGCCAGTCAGACAATGGGAGACTGTTCACTCGAGTTGATCCACTTTCCAAGTTATCGCCAACTCCACCTACAGCATAAGCTGTCCATTGTACTGAATATTTTTGCGCCAAGATAAACACTCAATTGCGTTGTTTTACTGGATTTTCCCAAACCAGGGACGAACTGTAGTCTTGCAGTCTTCTGTTCTACGACCTTCGGCGATCGGGAAACTTGGTGGTTCTCGCGATTGTATCTCCAATGTTACGAGCCGAGGGCTGGCGGATAGACGTGGCCGAGGATTGTTCGTGTGAACGGGATTGTCGCGGACTAGCCGATGCCTGTTTCATCACCGGGTCGCGACTAGATAGGAAAGGAAGAGGTAGTCGTGGACTAGCCGATGTCCGTTTCACCACCGGATCGCCAGTAGATGGAAATTTGTGGACTAGCCGGTGCCTGTTTCATCACCGGGTGTCACAGGATGGGTTGTCGTGGACTAGCCGGTGCTTGTTACATCACCGGGTCGCGACTAGATAGAAAAGAAAGAGGCAGTCGTGGACTAGCCGGTGCCTGTTTCATCACCGGGTATCACAGGTAGTGATCGGACCGATACCAAATTGATACTATCGATACCAATCCGCAAGTTATGATACCGTATCAAATAGGTATCAAAAGTAAAGTATCAAAAATATTGATACCCATTTGGTACTTCTATGAAAGTATCGATACCTGTTTGATACTTTACGAAAGTATCGATACCTGTTTGATACTTTACGAATGTTTCGATACCTGTTTGATACTTCAATATATTTGATACTTTACGAAAGTATCGATTACCGGGGGTCTTTTCGAACAGACGACGCTCGACAGTTCCACACTCACTCACCGCTAGGGTACACTCGTACTTTTGTAGAAGTATCGATACTTTCGTAGAAGTATCAAACGGGTATCGATACTTACGTAGAAGTATCAAACGGGTATCGATACTTTTGTAGAAGTATCAAACGGGTATCAATTCATGAGGTATCAGTATCGAAAAGTAATACCAAATACCTTACATTTCAATACGTATCGATGCTTCCCATTGAGTACTTTGGTATCGAATTGATTGAATATCATCAATAGTATCGGTATCGGTCCGATCACTAGTCACAGGATAGGTTGTCGTGGACTAGCCGGTGCTTGTTACATCACCGGGTCGCCACTAGGTAGGAAGACAGACGTAGTCGTGGACTAGCTGGAAAGACAAGGTGGTGGGCCTCGAGGGACGAAGAACTAAGGGCAATGCGAAAAGTGGAGGCCCCTAGTTCTTCATAGGCTCGGGCACCAACTGCATAGTAGAGGGGCGGTCCATCGAACGTCCCGGGGGTGGGTGTTTACGGGGGTTCGCCCTCGGTTTTAGCCTCCCCTTTAACAAAAAAAAACTCTTGGACTAGCCGATGCCTGTTTCGCCACCGGGCCGCCACTAGATAGGAAATCGTGAACTATCCGGTGTCACAGGATTAGGGTAAAGGTATTTGGAAGATCGGCTCCCGTAACTCTTTAAAGATTTGTCGATAAACCTCGAGCGGTAAAGTTTTATCGAAGTGGCGGAATTGCTAGCTACTGGGGTTCTAAAGGATGTGGAAATGATATTAAAGACTCTCGGATGTCTTATATCAAAAAGTACAATATATTCAATATGATGGGAATACACTTGTTATCAAATAGTGTGAGTATAATTCGCGGAAATGCGGGGGTAAAGTAACTGACATGCAATCTCTGGATATTATCAACAGGGAATAATGCCCTATCTCGCCAGATGCGTATAGATCCGTTTACAGCCTAGAATTAAGCCCGCGATGGCCAAGCTCGAGCCCTTTATACAGTAGGAACTTGCTTAGAAAAATGGCAGTGGGAGTATAGGAAAATCTGGAAGACATTTCTACGTTCTCCAGATGTATGTACTTTCCCATAAGTGGAAAGCTGTTTATGTATTTGGGCATGTGAGCCGGACCTCCTGCATGAACACGTGGCTCCAAGAAGGGAGTAAAAGTCACGTAGACACTCTGTGGACTAGTCGTGAAAGAAATACCTCGAAATTGATGTTGCAGAAATGAGTGTTTGTTTTCCGAGAAATCGTTCTGTCGGTTTGAGAGAGAGGATCTTGATTTCGGTCGTCCCCGAAACATATGCAAATCGTTCCACCTGCGACCACGATTCGGTAATTCTGACCAAACGCGTATCGCCGGAGGCAACGGAGCTGAGATGTGGCAAATTGCCAGAGGAGCATCGACCAGTGAGTGAAAGCAGTTCGCACAATGTGCTGCTTGCTACCAATTAACGATGGACGTGCACGAGACGATCGGCAGGGGACATATTCGATATATTCGTGCGGCGGTTGCGTGCGCGTGTAAAAGAGCCTCATCCGAAACTGCGCTAACCATTGCCTCACAGCTTGCGTGACGACTAGAGAAAGTATCCTTACCTTCGAGCACCATCTGTGCCGTCCGCTTGCCCTGTATGACTTTAGTCTTGCTTTGGCTTTCGTCGGTAGACCATCCTATGATAACAGACGACGGGCTGGTGAAAATCGAACGGGCCGAGCAGAACCACGAAACGCGCTTTCTCTTGAACATGTGATATCGCGATCCAAGACAAAACGCTGGCAACTGAGACGTGCACCTGTTCGCGCAATCCCGAGTGATCCGAAATTACTAAAAGCATCAAAGTAACGCATTGCTTTCTTGCTCCGCCTATAGTGGCAGAATCCCATCTACCGATATGACAGCATATCCGTTGATAGAACACTTGACACGCAACAACAAAAATTACTCGACGCAACTTTTTCTTTCCGACACTTGTACGTCTTATTAACAATCGAGGCTTACCCACTGTTTATCGGAGAGTACCTTGCTTCCGCAAACAATAACCGACCCGTAATCTCGCGTACCTTCGACCGTTCGTTTGAATAACAGTGTGCCTAGCCCGGGAAATTCGTTAGCAATACCGCGAACACCGTGGAGGTCGTAGGTAAGTCCAGAGAAAATAACTCTTCTTTCCGTTCTAGAAAAATGATGCTGCAACTGGCGTTGTGGTTGCTGCTGGCCTTCATCGTTCTCTGGCTACTTCTGAACGTCACTAGAATCGTCGAGCCTGTTTGGGAAGTTCTTCTGCCCATCTTCGACTCGACGCCGATCGACCTGAAAACGAAATTCGGCGAATGGGCTGGTGAGTAACTTCGTCGATACCCTCGCGAGGTGTTGTTCGACTCTTTTGAAAGATCGTCGTTGAAATGACAGTGGTGACGGGGTCGACCGATGGAATCGGGAAGGCTTACGCCATAGAATTGGCCAGCAGAGGCGTGAATCTGGTGTTGATCAGTCGAACCTTGGAGAAACTGGAGAAGACCAGGGATGAGATCCTGCAGGCGAACCCAGGGATCGAGGTGAAGATCATCGTGGCGGATTTCTGCAAAGGGAGAGAGATCTACGAGAAGCTGAAGGAAGAGTTGGAGGACATCCCCGTCGGGATCTTAGGTAATTGATGCGCTCACAAGAAGCGGAACGCGAATGCGTGCGAGAATGAGTACCGTGGGTGAGTTCGAAGTTGAGGAGTTTGAATGGGAACGTAGGCTGGCGGAGAGTAAGAGGTGTGAATTTTTGTTTTCCTTGTGGGTGAGTTCGAAGTTGAGGAGTTTGAATGGAAATGTTGACTGACGGAGAGTAAGAAGTGTGAATTTTTGTTTTCGTTGTGGGTGAGTTCGAAGTTGAGGGGTTTGAATGGGAATGTAGGCTGGCAGGGAGTAAAAGGTATAAATTTGTGTTTTCATTGTGGGTGAGTTCGAAGTTGAGAAGTTTGAATGGGAATGTAGGCTGACGGAGAGTAAGAAGTGTGAATTCGTGTTTTCGTTGTGGGTGAGTTCGAAGTTGAGGAGTTTGAATGAAAATGTTGACTGACGGAGAGTAAGAGGTGTGAATTTTTGTTTTCGTTGTGGGTGAGTTCGAAGTTGAGGAGTTTGAATGGAAATGTTGACTGACGGAGAGTAAGCGGTGTGAATTCGTGTTTTCGTTGTGGGTGAGTTCGAAGTTGAGGGGTTTGAATGGGAATGTAGGCTGGCAGGGAGTAAAAGGTATAAATTTGTGTTTTCATTGTGGGTGAGTTCGAAGTTGAGAAGTTTGAATGGGAATGTAGGCTGACGGAGAGTAAGAGGTGTGAATTTTTGTTTTCCTTGTGGGTGAGTTCGAAGTTGAGGAGTTTGAATGGGAACGTAGGCTGACGGAGAGTAAGAAGTGTGAATTCGTGTTTTCGTTGTGGGTGAGTTCGAAGTTGAGGAGTTTGAATGAAAATGTTGACTGACGGAGAGTAAGAGGTGTGAATTTTTGTTTTCCTTGTGGGTGAGTTCGAAGTTGAGGAGTTTGAATGGGAACGTAGGCTGACGGAGAGTAAGAAGTGTGAATTCGTGTTTTCGTTGTGGGTGAGTTCGAAGTTGAGGAGTTTGAATGAAAATGTTGACTGACGGAGAGTAAGAGGTGTGAATTTTTGTTTTCGTTGTGGGTGAGTTCGAAGTTGAGGAGTTTGAATGGAAATGTTGACTGACGGAGAGTAAGCGGTGTGAATTCGTGTTTTCGTTGTGGGTGAGTTCGAAGTTGAGGGGTTTGAATGGGAATGTAGGCTGGCAGGGAGTAAAAGGTGTGAATTTGTGTTTTCCTTGTGGGTGAGTTCGAAGTTGAGGAGTTTGAATGGAAATGTTGACTGGCAGGCAGTAAGAAGTGTGAATTTGTGTTTTCGTTGTGGCTGAATTACCTGTTAGCGCGAGAAAGTGCCGCGACAAAGTTGATTACAATCGACCGGCGCGGAATTTCCAGTGAACAACGTCGGCATGATGTACAGCTACCCAATGTACCTCGGCGAAGTCCCAGAGAACGTTCTGTGGGACATCATCTCGGTAAACGTCGGGGCTACTACGCTAATGACACGGATGCTCATCGGGAAAATGCAAAAACGTGGGAAGGGCGCTATCGTGAACATCTCGTCTGGCACGGAGCTGCAGCCGTTGCCATTGGTAACCGTTTATGCAGCGACGAAAGCGTACGTCGGCAGCTTCTCGGAGGCCATCAGAGGCGAGTACTCCAGGTTCGGATTGACAGTGCAACACCTGACGCCGTTCTTCGTCAATACGAAGATGAACGCGTTCAGCAACAAGCTGCAGGTAACTCGAAGCCGCGCAACTGCGCACCACGTAATTGTCCGCCGCCGGTAATTATTGATTTGCTTGGAGAGTCGGATAGGAATTGAATTAGCAGATGAATTGGGTAAATGGAATGGGGCGTTCAAGGCTCCACTTTATAACCTGAAAACTTTAAATTTAGTGGTTCAAGCGTAAACAAAGGTGTCGACTACACCTATTTTATTGAATGATAATTTATTTATGTTGGAATAATATAAAGTTAACCTCTCGCCCTACGATTTATTTTACGGTTTCAGTGATTAAAACTTTTTCATAGTCCGTAATTTCCTAAAATAGAAGAAAATTTATATCTATTGTGCATGCCTGCATGTTCTCCAATAACTATACATTAACAAAACCAAAATATATAGAATTTCATCTCGATTTAAAGGAAATTAATAGCATACACATTTATTAGACTCTGTTCTGAATCTTCATCATGAGTCTGACACGATATTGTAGATTGTAGATTGTTGGGTAAGGGGTTAAGGGGGTAGTCTCGTTTCAGGGATTGCAAGGATGCGGGCGCGCCTTCTCATTTCTTGATAATGCATACGATGGGGTTTTCCAATAGTCAAGAGCGTTAGATAAAAGATCTGCACCGCTGTCTCTCTTAAAAGACCTATTTTTTACATATAGCTGTCGCAGCTTCATCTCTAGCGCTGTATCTTTACCCTTAGAATTAACTATCGTTGCAGGTGTCCAACATTCTCGTGCCGAACGCAACGACTTATGCGAAAAATGCGATCAACACCCTCGGGAAACTGAACACCAGTACCGGTTATTGGTCCCACGGGATCCAGAAGATCTTCACGTTGATTCCACCAGTGCATATTAGAACGAAAGTCGGATTATTTATAAGTCAGACTTTCAGGAATGATTATCTCAAACAAAATAAAAATAATTAAAGAAGTATGTAGACTATGCGTGTATGTGTCTATGTATATTTCGGTTTTCGTTGGTAATCAATGAACTTCTACGGAAAATATTATAAATAATAATATATCTACAAAATGTAAAATAAATAAAGCAATGAGCAATTTATCTTTTAAATTCATTCATTTTCTCTTCGACTGGTTCACGAAATCGATTCTATATTTAATAAATTGTTTTCCAACAGATTTTTCAATCGACTTCGTGTAAATTTATTTATACAATTCCTGTATACGTAATAGTTTTGATCGTTTCCGTGGTTTTGTCAGCGAGAAAGTAGCACACGAAACGACCGCGATACGTACTTGCATGCGAATTCCAACTTTCACGGTGTCTGCGCAGAAGATCCGCGAAATCGGCTCGAACTGAGCACCCTTGCGTACGCATTCCCGGATCACGTGACCCGAGCGGTCAAATTCTCGATAGAAGGTGACGCTTATTCTCCATCCATGCTTCGCAAGGGAAAGACGTTAAAATTTTCTACACGTTTCTCACGACGAGCAAGATGAGTCAATAGTTCACGAGCGGCTTGCACACGCAAGTGTGCCGACACAACAATATAACCATGGAGTAAGTATTGTTTAATAACCTTAAGGGCTGCGAATGGTTCTTTTCGAATAGCAGAGTGTGTGCACGGTGTCGGGTCTGCCATTTTGTGAATCATCATTCCGCGCTTACGTCCGCGAGTGACGCTATCACCGAACAATGAATTTCGCTACTCATCATACTACGATGCCAGTTTCGCATATTGTTTACGATAAACAAACTTTCAGGATACTCAAACTGCGAATACATTCGAAAAATTTCACCGGAAGACATAATTCGGTGTTGCGTCATTAAATAGGTTGTGGTTTCTCGTGTTCATATTCTCCGCGAACATTGCTATTTACAACGAGATGAATCGTTTGTAAGTTACATAATGTAACTGGAAAACAACGTGCTTATTTGGCTCGCTTTGAAATTTTCGAACGGTTCGTTTCATTCGCAATCTCCGGTTTATGAATTCTATGTGAATAATTCATTTTTCTGATTTGGATGATCAATACGTTGATTAGCAGCCATAGAAATACCTTAGTAATTAAGAAATCTATTTAATTGTTGTTAATCACACGATGAAGTGATAGAAGTTGCACTGGAGATTCTTTTGCTTAACTTAGACATTTTATTTTCGAGCAGTTCATTCCATTCGCAATCTCCGGTTTATGAATTCTATGTGAATAATTCATTTTTCTCCTTTGCATGTTGTTTCTCGGTTGAACGCAGTGTATTGGAGATGCGGATGATCAATACGTTGACTAACAGCCATAGAAATACCTTAACATTTAAGAAATCTATTTAATAGAATGAAAACTGGAAATTCTAAATCTATTGTAATCGTTGTTAATTGCACAGTAGTCGATGCATCGAGGATTGGAGATCCTTCCACTTAACTCGGATATTTTGTATTTATATTTGTCTAACTGTAGGTCTTTTGCATTTTCAGAGCCAATATGGCGCTCGCTTCGAGCTACGTCGCACAGACGACACAAATTTCTTTTCATTATTTATTGATACCTCTTGGTTGGGACCGTGTCAACAATGTCAACTGGTCAGGATCAAGGGATGTGGATGTGGAAGCTGGAGCCGGTGTCCCCTAGTGGGACGCTACCGGCTGACGTAGAAGATGACTGGCTTCTATTCGATGATAAGTCTGTAGAGCCTACTAAAAATGTTGAACCTGTTATGTACGAAGAGCACCCCACCCGAGCACAAGTTGCTACGAAACTTTTAGAAGAGTTGGACGAATGGATTAAAGAAGGTAAGCACTTCTGGAATTCTCTAATTAATTGTATTGATATCTATATATAAATCTTCATGATTTTTTCAAGGATGAAAATGGATAGTTTTATTGAGTACTATTGCAAAGAACCGTTCTATCATACAATATTTGTATATAGATATTAAACAAGCTTCTCATAACACAGCAAGTAGAAGTTAATTCCAGTAGAAAAGCATGCTGGAATTTGCACAAGATCATCAGCAATATATCAAGAAATTCGCGAAAGGTCACCGCGAATGCAAGAAACATTTATCAGGTGACCTTTCCTATCACAAACTTGCATTACAATCCCAACGCAAATACAAAAAACAGTAACTGTTGCAGATTTGTACATAGGAAGTACAGGATTCGTGGTATAATCAAAAACAAGTGTTATTTATACAAGAGAGAAATAGGATAATGTTCGTTTACGAAAAACGAAGCCTCGTATAAAAAAATTTATTCTATATACGATGAGTATCGTGACGCCCTGTGCAAATCTGCGACGATTTATATGTGTATATAATTTCTGTAGAAGCAGCCGAAACATAGTTCATAAAGTATAGACATATCGACATTGTTACATCCCCCCAGCTAAATTGGTATGATCGCGAGAAGCGTATAAATATTTCCCACTAATCTGTCTTACGATCTAAAAAGCATATTGCGTTCGATTTATAAATGAAATAATGTTTGCGATAGGCTTGCAGTTGCTCGAACTGCAGTATACGCGTGCATAGACATCGAACTAGCTGGGGATTGAAAAGTTTGATGTACTCGCGTTGGCATGATTCTAAGATTATCACCGCCGCATGGCGTCCGAGGCGAAGCAATAGATACTGCGGTCTCGATATATCTTTAAATATCAAACTGCGTAAAAGTAGGCGAACACTTGCAGCTCCGTTCTTACGCATGCATCGATTAAGTCAGCGTCCCCGGGTTTTCGAAGCTCTACATATACGAAAAGGACAGAGGCTAACGTTCAACGCATTTTATCGGACAGCATTCTCGATACTCGGTATCGCTTTCATTCTTCCCGCTTCCTCCAGCGTGTATCTCATTTTTCTTTCTTCTTCTTTTTTTTCTGAAAAAGAGAGTGGGACAAACTGGTTAACCTCTATACAAACTGCTTTGGCCGAAGGCCGATAGGGGAATGACGTGTGTTTAGTTGCGTTGGAGTAGGGGCGGCAGAGGGGAAAGTCCAAAGATAAGCAGGAGTGGTCTCTCGGCAGTATTGCAAACTGATCGTACGATTCCGTCGATTAGTCTTCGTCACGAGTCGACTTTCTGACGATACGCGATCGTTTTCCGGGCCCCGTTGCGCATTGTTGTTGTTACAAACGTGGAAATATCTCTCCGTTCGGCTGATTGTGTCGCGCCAAGTGCCACAGGGAGTCGTGACTTCGTGGCCGACCAAATCTGCTAAATGTAGCAGCTAACGAGCGACTTACTGTGCGTGTCAGTGATCCCGACGCTTGAAAAATATCAAACGATCCAGTTGATCTATGGTGAACCGTATGCTGCGTCGTGTTTCGCTACTGTTACACAGGCTACTGTAAACACGGTACCTTCGCCAACGATCTATCGATCTACATACATTCGGAGCGTAATTTTCGCTCCCAACATACGTTAGCGTGTTTACACGTGTTCACGAGAGATCTATATCGATCACGGGGACCGAAAGCTGCAGCGATCACTTTGGAATTGAACGCGGTACCGTTACGGGAAATATTCTTCGATAGATTGTGAACGATTTGTCGATTGATGTAAAGTGATTGGTGAAGTGCGTAACATTCATGGACGTCTAGTTTGAAATCGAGTCGCGACGAGAGCGAAAAAAAAGCGGATCGGAGCGAATCGAAGGGGCAATAAAACGATACTGGCATTTTTAAAAGTGTTGCGTGGAAGCGACGAATTGTCTCGATGCCCGAGTGTGCTAATGTTGTATGATAGCATGCAGTTCGCATATCGCTACACGTGGAACCGAGAGATCATTGTCAATTCCCAGAAATTAGTAAAAAGACGTTGAGCTCGTGTCCGTACAGGTGGACTTTTGGCTGCTTCACATTGATCATATACACCGTACCGTGCATCAAGAACATTATTTTCCCACTTTTTTCCACTATACATATACATATACATATATTTCTCTTATTATTATACACACATATATTACTCTTTAAATAAAAAGGTTCACGAAAACACGCTCTACACATGATAATGGCTGCTATATGTTACAGCGGTACGTTTCCTTTCGCTTTACAACACTTCCCCTCTCTTTCTAGCATTCACTTCGACTGAAAAATATCTTTATTACGCATATCAAAGCACTGTTACCACATTGTTCGCATTATCGTACCATGTAACTGGATCGCAACGTTACTAAATATATTACTGTCAAATTATATGCTTGAGGTAGACTCGTTTCCAGGATTGCAAGGGTGCATGATGCCCCTTTTCATTTCTCGATAATACAAAGATGGGGTTTTTCAGTAGTCGAAAACATCGATCTAGGCCGCGATCGCCTTCGAAAGTCCTATTGTTTTGTTTGCGGGGCGTAATTTGCATTATTCTAAAGCATAAAGCTGCGCATGTAGCTATTGGGTTGGCAAGAAAGTGATTTCGGTATTTTGAGGTGAAATAAAAATTTCTTTAAGCGATGAACTTTAATCGACAAAATATTTTCCATTTTGTTCAATGATCATTTGTCATCTTTCTGGTAGCTTAATAAAGTTATTGACTATTTTCATAAAGCTGCGACAGCTACACGCTGTCGAATAATGCAAATTTCGCCTCGTAAACGTATAAATAGGACTTCTGAGGTCGATCTTTTATCCAGCGCTTGTTGCCTTGCAATCCTGGAAAAACGAGTCTACTCCCTTAAATTTTCCGCGCGATCCTCGAACGCGCAACATGCGCATAGGAACCAATAGAGTACTTGTAATATGTACTAAAAGCTTGTGGGAGGCGATTCTAAACCTTTTTAATTATATGTACAGGATGTTGCAAAATTATACGTCGCAGACACCATGGCGCGATTCTACACTCCAGATTTTGTCGAAAATGACATAAGGAACCCCCCAAAAAATTGATCTTGAACGTGAAAAACAAGGTTTAAATATAACATTTTTTAAGATTAAGACTTTTAATGCTTTTCACGTTCAAGGTCAATTTTGCGGGGAGTTCCTTATGCCATTTTCGACTAAATCGGGGGTGTAGAATTGCGCTATATGGTGTCCGCAACATATAATTTTGTGACACCCTGTACATACAATGAATTAAAAGTCTACGGAAAAATTGATTCTAAATATTTACAGCAGATTAACGTTTACTGTCCCTGTTATTTATTGAATATACTATTACTGGGAATTCGTAACGCACACGCTTGAAGATATAATTGTACTATGTACTTATATAAATCTTTATAATTAAAAAAATTCTTATCTAACCCCTTGCCCTCTGCATTTAAATGCAGATAACTTCCATATTTGAAGTGAAGCCTGATCAAAGTTTCACCAAGAAATAGGTTAGGGGTAGTTTATCAGACATTAAATGTTCAACGTATTAAAACGAAATTGCAATGCATGGAAAAAGTTTTGAAAAAAGTCAATTATATTATGTGGAAGATTTGAACATATTTTTATTGAACAATTTATTTTCTAAATTTACGATCTTGTTTTGAATAAAAATTTTGAATTTTAGCACAGACTGCTGTGCGATAATTATAGACAGTGGATCTTTATGCAAAATAAAAATGTTCTACCTGACTTGAACGAACTGGAGTCAAATGGAAATTTATTTTCTTTCTTAATACGTTTACGCGGTTGAAAATAATATAATAGTATTTTGAAATTCTTCGTAATGCTCTTACTATTTTCAGTTCCACCTTCTGATTTTCGTCAGAAATGCATAAAATCCGTTGTCTACCGATAACCTAAATATCAGACTGTGTTCTAAATAATGTATTATACAAGTATCGATTGCGGCAAGAGTGTTAGTAGCCAAAGAAATTGCAAATCCAGAACTTGTTTTTCTAGTTGAGCTGGTAACGTCCATGAAATTATATATACATCAATGTACCACTCCTACTTATTGTTCATGCGAGACAAGTAAAAGTACTGTTAACTTCTATTCCGATATAAATTGTACAAAATACAGAAAATCTTATTGATACCGTTTTAATAAAACAAGGAACTTATAGATCATCGGAATCTGATAATGTGGTATCAATGTTTTGTTTGATATAAAATCTGAGATCACTTAATGACCGACGTTGGAAAACGTCGATCGTTCTCTGTACTCCCTTATCTTTTAAGACTAAACGACTAATATTTGTTTACATCTTTAACAAACCAAATTTTCTTTTTTGCAGAACCTTTTTCAGATTGGTTGGAAGAGAAGATAGAATTGCCCATTTTCGAGGAATTACCAGGTCCTGAGAATGTACATCTGAAACCAACCACGTATAATGAAATTACAAAGATCCCTCAACAAGATGATACCCAAACGCTGCTGCAAGAGTTCGAAACTGTTCTGGGAGATGTGGAAGCTTGCCATCAAATAGTGCCCACGTCCAGCTCCACGCTAACACCACCTCAATCACCACCGCCACTGCCGCCACCGCATAAACCGTTAAGCGTGGACACCCAATTACTCATTACTTTACAACCTGTACAGCCATTATACTCGAATCATCAGTCTATGTACGATGTAGTGGTCCCCGAGGAAAAAACGTACACCAATGAAGTTGTACCCGTACAGTGGAATCCAAAAAGTATAGCAATAGATCCGTTGAACACAGACGTTGCGCACGACTTAGCTGTGGTCGATGAATATGTGCGGTTGCAAACCGAAGATATTCCGCCATCTAGTCCATGCACCAGTTCAGGTGGTAGTTACACATCATCGGAAGATTCTGTAGACGATCCAGATTGGATATTTGAAACCGAAAGAAAATGTACAAAACACTCGACAGGCTCCTCGGCCAGAAGCCGCCAAAAACCATACTCACGGCCAACCGTGGAAGACAAAAAAGTCCGTAAAAAAGAACAAAATAAGAATGCGGCGACCCGTTACAGACAAAAGAAAAAACAAGAGATCAAAGAAATATTGGGAGAAGAACAGGAGCTCGCGGATCACAACGACAAACTGAAGAATCAAGTAAAAGACTTGCAGCGAGAGATTGGGTATTTAAAAGGCTTAATGAGAGACTTGTTTAAAGCCAAGGGTCTGATGAAATAATCCGTTCGCCAACCACCGTTATGTTTAATCGTTTTTATTAAATTTATTAATCATATTTTTTTTTGACACTAACTATTTTACAATGGTCCTAATAATATGTATTGTAATACATAGACTTAGATTACTGATTGTTATTCCCTCTCTCTCTCTTCTTTTTATTTCTTTTTTTCTTATCTAGCAACGTATTCGAACATAAATCTAAAGTCTATCACAGCTTCTTAGTAGGACTACAGAACTATCATCGTGTAATCCACAAATGTATATGCGCACCATCTCCTGATTTACCGATGGTCCATTTTTAAGATCAGCAAGTAAGATGCATTAAATAACCAAAGAATTTACGAAGTATACAGCCCTATGAAACTCTGCCGAGTGGAAACTTTTGTTGTTGCTGAGAATTCCGCGCGTGATCTAATGCATCTTAACAGACACAAATCTTTTTTCATTCCAAGCAATTCTAACCCAATCAAGTTACGAGTTTTATTACAAAAAGATATTGTATTAGAAAAATAATAAATGGGTTATTGTGTAATAAACAACGACGTTATTGTCAAAAACATCCCTGATTTCTCGTTCCCTAACAACTTTAAAAACCGAAATTGTATCCGTCGTGTGAAACGTTTTTTCTACAGGAAAGGAAAACCATACGACCATCCTTAAAAACGACAATTCTGTATAAATTTCTAGTACGGAAAGTATTCCGAATATAATTTTCCTCCAATAACAATAAATTAAATTTTTTCAACTTTCACCGTTTTATCAGTTGTTCGTCCACGGAAACCGTAAGTATATGTAGTCTTTTTACGTTAAAAATAACAGAACCGTGTTTATTACGCAAATCATATGAATTTACAAACGTATTGATATAAATGTTTATAAAGACTCGCAGTGAATACGAAAATCGTATAAATGATAAAATAATGAAATTTCATGTAAGTTTCAATTATTTCGTATCCGCGTGAAATTGATTGAATATAATTGCTTACGTTTGCAGAACCTGTGATCCGATCGTACATCTGATGTTTCGAAAATATATTATAGAACATATTGCAGTGGGAAAGTTACGTAATAGAATTTCTGTAACATTAATAACCTGAAGAACTATTTACTAATTTTACGATAGTATACAACTAGGACAATAGCAAATCACTTGCTATCTTAATTTTCTAGTATGACTTTAAACCTGTTACATTTTTTTAAGTTACATGATTACGCATTCAAATGACTTCTATGCGTAGATCGCATCAAACAATTACAAGTATTTACATATACATCTTATATGTATAGTTTAAGGATATGAGTTATTCATCGTACACGTATATATGCATTTTTGTAAACATATATACACAACATGCGTACAATGTATGTACATTTACATGTACATATTTACATTATATGAACATATAAATATACATGTATATATATATGTACAACTAAGTCGTTATTTACACACAATTGTTTTGAATAGTACGTATAATTTAGATACCTGCTCGAAAAACTTATTACGTCTCGTACGGTTTATTTGATTTCTCATTTCTTGTTTTATTACGAGTAAACTATTTAATGTATATCTTGATTAGACAATTATATTTATGTGTACATACGCGTACGCGTACAATTAACGAAAAAATATTTTTGTACCGTAACATCGAACATGATTTAAGTTTATATGAAGCTTATATTATTTTTTTCTCCTTTTCGAATGAAAAAAGACATATATATACTTCATTTAGCATAGCGCATGATTATTATCAAAAAATGGTTTGCAGTATATTTCTTAATTATGTAATTTTATTCATAAAACGTTATATCATACTGCTCTCTTTTCGCTATATTCTCGATCTACAGCCTATTACGAATTCGAAAAGTTGAATTTCAATAGCATTACAACATGTACAGAATAATGTTCTTTTAAATGAAGAAGTCATTTATAATAATTCTACAATTAATAGTAAATATATTAAATATCTATTAAGACTGGAATTTACAAGTATTCTAGATTTTACATTCTTTTTGCAGATACCACAGTAGAACTTACATTCTACTCTCTATTCTTCGTACTTGTCTATAATAATGTACATGTAATATACATGTAATTAATTCTACAATGTAATAGAACAAGCATTCACAAAGAAAACAGTACGGACAAGTTGTGCTATGCAACCGATTTGTTAATAATTCTTTCGTCGAAATTGTGCCTCTGTCTTGAGGTTTCAGAACAGACATACATATAGATATACATTGTTCAGTTATTCGTTTATGCCTGTACTCGTGTACTTGCAAAATTGTTGTGTTAGGCGTAAAACAAAAAGAACATTAAAAGTACATGAAAATAATGTGATCGAGTATATAACAATTTTCGTACTGTTGAAAGCAAATTATGTAAGTATAAAAAAGAGAAGCTGTACAATAAAAAAAACAATCATATTTTGCACATACGTGGCAGTACGTTCAGCGGGATATAACTTTCTGGAATGTTGTACGCGAAGTTCGTGAACATTTGCAATTCAGTTGATCGAACATGTTTAAATGTAAAAATGTTAGTAATGCCTGATCCAACTAAAAGATCATTGTTGCCTTTCAAAATCTACCTTAACGACTCTCGAGAAACAATGAAGTATTAAGTAGCTTTCAGTAAACTTTGTAAGTTTCTTACTTAACGATAATCACACTATAAATATATATACACCTACGTGAAAATATTTCTGTAAACTCGAAGTCAACACAGTCGAAGTACCCTTTAATAAAAAAAAAAAGACAAAACGTAACATCCATAGATAATAGTACAAAAAAAAAGAATGCAAACCCCTCTCACAAAAGTAAAAACGCTTTAAAAATGTATTCGATATATTAAGATATATAAATATATAAATATATATATTATATATATATATATGTATATACATATTATTAGAATTTTTCGATTCAATGTATATCTATATAAGTCGCCGATCACATTCGCATATTGAGTAATATAATTTAAAACTGTTTATCATACTGAAGAGAAACAAGAGAAATCGAAAAACTTTTAGAGTTTCTATGTTGCGGTATCACCTTCTTCCTGTTCGAGTCTAGAAGAACCACAAACACGACATTTACAACAGACAATACAAGGCGCAGCCAATAAAAGTAACGGCGATGCAAGAAGCAAGAGTAACCCAAATCCAGCAAAAATTCCAATGACTTGTGTTCTGTGCCAAATGACCGACGCACGCGAATGACCCAATTTATTTTTACATGGTCCTTTGTCGTAATGTCGCAATAAAAAGTCGTCCTGTTGTATTCATATAATTATGAAATTGAATAATTTTCAGAAAGAATAGTTAATATCACTATCATTCTCAATATATATATTGTAAATAATTATACTTACATCTAAGGAAGCTAAACAATACCAGCAAAAAACATGTTTACACCTCTTGCACATCATTTGAGCACATCCTTCATCCTTTTCAATAGGTACAGAACACATGGGACAGCATTTAATATGGTCACCATCGAATGGTATACCTAATGAAAGATCAGAACAAGGACCGTTGTGCCAAGACTCTCTACATATAGAACAAAAGTCTATAGAGCAATTAGGACAATGAACAGGCCCAATAGTGGTTCCATTTGAGCCAGGAGCATTTATCGAACATATCGTTTCGCAACCTGCACGTGGACACCAGGCACGTGCTTTATCCATAGACACATCTGTAAGATACAATAATAAAATTGTTAGATTATCTTATCGAAACTTATAGCACGGATATGTAACAACTTGTACGCTCGACGTTACTCACCTCTATTCAATCGAAACTTGTGATGTTTTTCCATAAGTTCAGGAGTAACAAGGCTCGCTATTTCTTTTACAGAAAGTATCGCTCCGTGGTCGCATTGCGCGTCGGGACAACTAATTTCGTATGCACCTTCTTCAATTTCAAACTCGACGTACGCTTTCATACACTATAACACAGTGATATATGCAATACATTCCGTTTAATAACTTTCCAATAGGAGAAGAATAACACTTACATCTTTACAATAGGAACAACCACAGCCTTCTATTTTAAACATTTTAGAAAGAGAAATTTCAACAAGACATAATTTACAAAAAAGACATCCGAGCACTTGCTGAGAGCCTGCCGGAACAAAATTGCCCGCAGCCAAACTATAACGTGAACTGGAAGCCAGCGACAACAAACTGGAGCAACGAGAACATACTCGACTGCGATTTATAGGTCTGCCCTCCAAAGCGGAAGTGCTCAAACCTACTGCAGTTTCGCATTTCCTTAATACACCTGGACCCAAGCTCAGCCAGCTACTACCGCGAGCTTCCAAACTTGCGCTGCTCTCGGGTCTAAGTAAAGGTGAATCTACCCCTTTTCCCAAGGTTGTTCTTTCTGTCAGGGAAAGATTGACCACGCTCGCTTCTTTGCGTAACAAAGGTAATCTGACTCCGGTTAGTTTATTGGACTTTTCAGCCTTTTTCTGATTGGTAGTAATTTTGGTAGAAGGGTTTACAGATGTCACGGAGCTGGTAGCAGTACCCATATCCATTAGCGGAGCTCGTCGAACGACGAGCGAATGTAGGCTGGGCATCCCCTAATTATCAATCAAAATTTCACCACCAGTTTCAGACAAAAGCTAAGTATGTTTATCAGGTTTTCCTAAACAGTTTGCAACTGTGCTCGCTATGTAACAAGTGACATAGACAAGTCATAAGAACTGGATATGTCACACCCACAAAATTATTTGCCACTGCACAGTTGTATTCATTCATTATGGCATAACTTTCGAATATTTCCTATATTTCGTTCTCTCTTTTTTCATATTATTACTCTTACGACAATTCTATCTCGTGTAATTTCAAGGTGATTAGAAACGATATCGATTTCTATTAAACAGTTACGACACAACGTTCACAAAAATATTTGCATTTCAATACGAAACTGTTGACACACGAGTAGTTCTTTTTACTTTGAATCTTGAAAAATTCATGCTTTTCCAATAGTTGACCGAACAATCGAAATAATAGCGAACAATGTACGAACATGTATGTATGTATGCATGTAACTCGGAACGGATTGTTTAATCGGTAACGGAAACAACTGAAAAATATTATATTCGTCGTTCCCGAACAATATTTATGTTGTGCTTGTCAATCCGTGATATGTCGCGAAAGTAAGAAAATTGCTACGTAATATTTCACACATACTCATTATCCAAAGGAATGTGTATCTATTGACAATTCGATCATTCCGTCGGGATGCGCTTCGATTTTATGCCTCTTTCTTTTTTTTTCTAATTTCACGGACTGTTCGTGTCCTATGTCACAAAGTGCAGCAAACAGTGTACACAAATTACCGACTAAACTACTTCCGCCCCCACTTGCTTCACACTTTTTCACAGAGTATCGGAAAAAAAAGATTATCACTCTACGTCTGCACGGTGTGTGATATCCAGTGATATCTTTACAGAAATCGTATTTGTTTTGTGTTTGACATAATATACACGTATCCTTGTGACTCACTTAACGCGTATGAGAAACACAGGATAGAGCCAGTCCAGTGAGAAAAATCTATTAAATATATACGACATGAAATTCGGAATTGTCACGGATTAAAAATAATTCAAACGCTAAATAGGAAACTTTGTCCTAATAACAGCGAGAGTAAGTAACAATTTTGTATTCGTTGGTTAATTTCTCTTGCTCGTGTATAATCTCGTTTAATTCTAAACGTGCAGGTATCGGGTTTAAAAACAACACGACATTTTATTTATTGCTTGTTTATAATGTATATATATATATATATATATATATATATATATATATATATGTAGATGTGGTTTTCCCTTTAATTATTCAATATTGTTACCAATGCGATCCATAAATTTAGCAATACAACCGACATTTCGAGCTATCGCTTTAGAAGTTTCCGAGGTTTTGTGCAAATGATATTATTCGTTTAAATAGTTTACAGAATCTGAGGATAATGGAAAATTTCTCACCGGTTCATGTTTCGTGCTTGCTATACACATCGCAATCTCTAAATTAATTATAACGAAATCAAGATTACTAAAACTTCACATGCATGCATATATATGCACAATTCACATTCACAGAATTCGACGTTCCCCGTTGCTGCAGTTATAATACAGTGTGCACAAAAGAGCGGGAAATTTAATTTTATACCGCGTTAACGACGCACCAATGTCTACGTTACTTTTTCATTTATTAGATTTATTAACCATTAGGTCTTATTCAGGAATGCAAAAGCAGTCTAATGTCAGTAGAAATCTTAGCGTAGTCGTTTTTGTTAAAATTGTAATAAATTAGACAAATACATGTTTTTTTTGTTTTAAAGAAACTTATCTCTAAACACATAAAATATAAAGAGTTGCATTAGGAATTGTTCTCCATGAATAATTTATCTAAGAAATGAATAATCACTTTATTATACAATTTTATCACACAAAAATGATTAGTAAAACTTAAAAATATTAGATAATTATGCTACAGATCGTGTATATACTCTGATTACAGATGCTGGAAATCAGAATATATAAAATTTTAAATATATACAATCACTAATTTCATTGCCTTTTTTTTTCTTTTGTATAGTTGAATTCTGCATATAGTGTATATTATCGTTCAACACTTAAAGTTTATTACAATTGTATCAAAAATTGAGCAAATTATGTATCAGCGAGACTCGTCGATCAAAATAACAAGGAGAGTAAATTAAAGTTAGTGAGAAAGTAAGGATGTATAGGCGTTATTCGTACGTAACGTAAGGAAGCAGCATTTTATGAACACACTTTTTAATGAATAATATCAATATCAGACTTTTAAGCAATTCCGTATTTGTCTTTAATTGTAGCAGTCTTTACAAGTTGTGAGAATGTCAAAATAATTGCTAAAGAAATTCATGTTGACTAGAGTATTTTCTGTACTTTTGTACAAACATAGATTTTTGCCACCACGTTACTGCCATTCATTATTTTTTTGGTTTATGTACGTATATATCGTATCGAATACACGAAATTTTAAACATTCACCGTTATAAGTAATTATTGTATACTACTGGATGACGCGCGAATAATACTTCATGAATCATGGCACGAAAATTTTATAAAAATTCGTATATTGCAATTTTCATAAGCGAAACAGAATGGTGAACTATATGTACATTGTCACAAGTAATATTTTATATATTTTTTCTTTTCTTTTGAGTTTATAAATAAAGGCGTATAAAAAGGAGCAAGAAAAATATGTTCAGTTACAGTCGAAATAATAATTACTAGTAATCATAGAACAGTAATCGCTTATAATTAAACAAATACTTACTACTAAACAACAAATTCATTTGCATGTGTACTCTATACATGCAACATACTTCTAAATTACAAATACTTCTTGAATTTTTTTTTCATCATTATATAATGTATCTTACACATACTAATCGAAAGTTAAATAATACATCATTGAATTAAAAATAATAATTTAGAAGGCTGCATAGAACTTGTTGTTATACGAGTCATGACTTGTTATATTATAGCTGTGCGTTAAAAGTAAGATGGATAACATTAACTTAATGTTGGTCGTATATTTTATAACGAAATATTGCCAGGTATACTATATTGTCCTTTTCGGGAATGTGTGTCAACTGCTCGAACTGCGAAGTAATAATTATTGCCTTCGGAAAACTGTGAAGATAAATGATGGATAATGAACATTATCGATAACAGTAAATATAGTAACCGTAAAGTAATAACTATTCTAATTACTTGTGTAAGAGTGCACGCCATGGGCAATGGTAAAGCTCGAACATCTCCTACTTTTTTCCATAACGATGTGGTAGGAGAAATACCGGCAACTTCTTGGTATGCATATAGTTGATAACTAACAATATCTGCATACTTATCAGACAAATTCATATTCCAAGACAGTACGATACCTACACGATCAACATGAATATTTATGATTCTCGGAATTTTCTTATTGATCTCCCAATCATTGTTTACGTACCATTGGCAACCTTAGAAATTTTTAGAGACGGAGCCGGTGGCGGGAGTTTCCATACAGGATTATTCATAGCGTAATTTCGTGTATCCGGTAGAGGAGCTGGATGCTGAAACGCGTCGTAATCAAATGTAACAAATTTATTCGTATAAATCAAATGAAATCAGCGATCTACATAAACAGTACAATACCTTGTTCAATTGTATATTTGAAGGAGCCGAAGTTGTTAGTACTCTGACTGTTCCGTTTGCTACCGTCGAAACTCCTGCAAAAGTAAGGTGCAATTAAGCACTGCTCGTGATTTATAATCGATATTATTATATAATATCATTTACGTACCAGTTTTGTACGTCAATGTTGGAAACGAAGTTCTATTACACGAAGTTACCGGCCGTATCTAGAAATACAAAATCTTGTTATGCGATTACAAAACTATTTTACGCATCGAAACTTTTTCACTGGTTTACATAGAAAAATGTTGAATTCGTTTTACCGTTGCGGAGTTCGGCGCTGCTATTTGTAATAGCCTTGTCGGGCCTACACCGCTTTGCATCACGTACGCTAACCGGGGAGCGTTCATATTATTCTAAAAAGAAAATCAATTTACAACGAATGTTCACATCGTACCGATTGTCAATAATCACGTATTATTTGTTTACATACTACTAAGGCAGTAGGTGTCGGTTGGCTAGCAGGTTGTACTACTCTTATACTAGGAGGTTGATTCGTTATAGCTACATTTCCAGGGATAGTTTGGATTACCCTTTGGAAACAGGTTTGTGTTTTTTGTGCTAAACTGATTTGCTGTTCTGTTATTGTATTTGTAACTACCGGTGTACTGGTAGCACCTACAAATGATAAAGTTTTTCTTGAAAATATCACGTATATTTACGAAACAGTATCATAAGCGTTTAATGCTTTTTAATATATACCTTTACTTTTCTCTTCTTCGTCCGTCAGATCTATCAGATCATTTGTCCTCGGTTTAGCGATATTCACTGTGGTATTCTGACGACTCAGTTGATTCGAGAACTTCCCATTTAGAACTATAGTTTGTTGTGGTTGTTGTGGCGGCAGTGGCGACTACAATAAGTATAAAAATAGATGTTTGTGTCACGAAATGATTGAAGCGAGATGTACAAGTACAATAACAAAAATTGTAAGTACTTACACTGGATATCATTTGTTGAACGTTAGATTGATTCGGTAATTGTAAAGTATGCTGTGCCTCCATTGGCTTAGCTACAACTAAAGCTGCAGGAGTTACGGCAGGCATAATGTTTGGAGATTGAGTATGACTTTGTGAAACCGCAACACTCGGAGCCGCTACTGTTTCAATTCGCCTCGGAGGTCTCACTTTGACTCCTCTTCTTGGACTTGTTGAAATGTTAAGAGAAGCTTCGGGAGCAGACGTATTTAACGGGGTATTACTGTTGCTTGGAACGTTCCCGGATTTGATACCAGTGTTCTGTTGTAATTGCCGCAAACACTGCATTCCATGGTCCTACTCAAAAATAATAGTAATCATAATGTCCAGCAATAATTAGAAATCGTGTAAGAAATCATTATTTTGGTGTATACCGTTATAAAATTAACTTGTAATCCGACGGATCTATTGATTTTAATCGGCGGGACAGGTTTGTCATTATTAGCACGCCGATCCGCGGCGTTGCGACTTAAAACCATCTCGAAATCCTTGATTTGCTTGGCCAATTGTTGACATTTTGCACGCGTTACCTCCTGGTTTCTTTCCGATATACGCGCTTGTTCTCTCAATTTGCCGATTTCATCGCGCATTGTAATCGTTTCAACAATTTTTTGTATCAGAAGTTCTTCTAGTTCCTTAAAGAATTAATCAGTATAAGAATATATTCGACTAATATTAGTACCTCTGAAATTCTAATATTTTCAACGTACTTCTTGTTTCAATTTCGGCAATTTCTCCTTGAAATCTCTTTGGAAAAATTTGTTAACATAATCGAGTTGCTTAATATTTTCGGAATCATTCTCTTTCGAAGATAATTCGTCAGATAACGAGTCGTTGTTTATTTTGATTTTTTTTACACTACCATTCACTATTATATTATCCAGGTCGGAACAGCTACGTTTTAAAGACGGCGGGGACAGAGATCGTGCATCTTGATTTACCTTATGATTAATAATTACAAACTTTTCTGAACTATCGCTAGACTCCAAATCACTGTCGTGATTCAAAAATTTCTTTCGTATGATTTCTTCCGCATTCTTGGCAGTTTTTCTCTTTTGCCTTCCACTTTCTTTAACTGTAACAAAATATCGTAATAGAAACTATATCATAAAAACAAACATTGCATAAATAAAGAGCAATATAATCTTATTTCTGTAAAAGTCATAGATGCCCAGTAACAACACATAGCACAAATTAACATTTTAGGGAAAAACTTCCATGCGTAATCAAAATCCATTAATCACCAATAGAATTTTAATTATAAAATTTATTACCCAAAAAATGTATTACACTTTTTGAACATTCTCTGATATGCATTTTGATTGTTGGTTTGATTTCGTAAATATTACACATCAAGTTGAAGGAGTGAGAACAAAAAAAATGAATATGGAAAATTTCTTTAAATTTAACGATTGTTTGATGATACATTCCAATTTCTTTTACAAATGGCGAAGAAGAATTTAATATTATAATAAAAAAAAAACATGCAATGTATATTGTATAATATTTGTATAATATAATGTTGAAAGAAAATGCAAAAGAAAGCAAGCAAGCAATATATAAATATATCTGAATCCCGCAATTCTTAAGATCAGTCATGTAAAGCATGCCCTACCTTGCTTATCTTCTTCCGAAACAGCTTCTTGTGCTGCCGCGATCATTTTTTTTGTTCGCCTTCTCCTTCTTTGAGTATTTACGGGAACTTCAACCTTTTTCTCACTAACATCACTATCGATTACTTTAGTAGCGAGACCTAACGAATCGTTTTGCAATTCAACGCTAGATAAATCAGTTTCATCCAATGTGGATACCTTGTTTTCAGTTTGTGCTGAGCAATTTATTATAGGACTTCCTTTGTTTACAGATTTTACGTTTTCCTCGGTGACGCTATCATTTTGTTCCTGGAGCTTAGTATTACTTAGACGATCATCAGAAACAAGTAGTTGGAGTAATTTAGAATTTGTACTATTATCACTATAATTGAATCCGTCTTTATCACATGTTTCGCCATTAACAAGTGGCTCAACTATTGTATTATTTTCTTTCGCTTCGGTTTCCTTATTACCTTCTCTGTTATTTGGATCATCTAGTATAGCATCATCCGTCTTGGGGGTATGAGTTTCAACGATTTCACTCGATTGTATATCTCGTATAGACGTGTCATTCGTGTCTGTTAAAATTTCTTCTTCGTGACTCATTATTTCCTCAACTATTGTTAATTCATCGTTATTTTTTGTACTCTCTTCGAGCGGCTCATTTTCACTTATTTCTATTGTTTCCATAATTTCTATACACTGCTGATTCGTAGTAACTTCATTATCCTCTGCTTGACAAGTCAGTTCAGTTTCTTCGCTTTCATCCAGATCTAATTTGGCTGTGACATTATCTTTTTTATTATTTTCATTATACGCTTCAATAAATTCTACGTCTTCGTCGTCGGACGAACTTTTACGGCCATCGGTTAATAACTTTGCCAGTATATTAAAATTACTAGAACTCTGTGAACCATTGCAATCTAACTGATCATTATCTGTGTCAGTATTTTCTTTCTTTGCATTACCTTCTTTAGTCTCATTTTGAGGAGTTGTTAAAGGACTTTTAATTTCTTTGTTAGAGGACTCATTTACCATATCAATTTTAATAGATACATTATTTTTACATTCCGCATCATTATCTTTCGATTCCGCATCGTTATCTTTAAATTCCGCATCATTATCTTTAGATTCCGCATCATTATCCTTACATTCCGCATCGGACAGATTTTCCGAATTTCCGTGGGCATTTTTCGTTTCATTTTTCAGCTCCATAGAATCATTAACACGATCGGTGTCGGTAACAATTCCTTTCTTTAAATCTTCAATGTTATTATCTTCCGAGATTTCAATCGATGATTTACTCGACTCATCGTTATTCTGTTCGTTACCGATTGGAGTTTTATTAACTAATTCACGATTTATTTCAATTTCATTTTTAATAGCACAGCTTTCATCCTTGATGCTGGTGTCAGCTTCAGTTCTTGAAGATATGTTTGCATCTGAAGGAGACATAACATTTTGGTCAACATCACTCTTAGCATTAAATCTCTTCATAGGAGAAGGTTTGAAAGTTCTCGTTTCTTCTCTATAATCTTTACACTTGTTAAATGAATTAAACATTCCGTTGCCTCTTCTTTGTTCAAAAGGAACGAATGCATTGTGAAATCTAGTATTGTAATCGTATGGATTTCGAAATTGTCCTCTAGGTGCCGAATACCAATGTCTGACATAAGGAAAATGATAGGGAAACCGACCGTAAGGGGTACTTGCAAACCTCCATTGAAACTCATAATTTGGCCATGGATAGCGAGGCATGACATTAATGGACATTAGTGGCCTCGTCAATCCATTTAGATTTCTTTTGGTATCCTTTGCACGACGTGTTAATACTTTGTCACCCATCGAAACATTACCTGAACAATGTTCCTCTTCCTTTCTTTCCCTCGAAGGAGTTGTGTCATTCTTCGTTTCATTTTTTTCAGGAACAGCAGAAGCTCGCACATCTTCATTTTTTCCACATGTCACCTCTGCAATCCAAATTATCAAAAATAAATGTTTTTCTTATTGTACATATTATATACGATTGGTCGGCGAACCATCTCGGAAATGCAATACTATACGTTAACGCTTCTATGTTCTATACCAATGTACAGAATAGCTAGCTTACCCATTTTCATAATTTCTGGCTTATTTCCTTTGTTGTCTAAGACAGATGTTAAAATATCATCTGGTTCAGCCTCATCATCGTCGGATAATCTTAAACGCATACTATCATCCGACAGATCATCGTCCACATCATCACCTCCATATAATAATTCATCTTCTTTTTCTTTCGATAATTCATCAATATGATGTGCATTGATACAAGACAACGAACGAATAGAATCAGTACTATGTACAGAATCACTTCTTAATGCCTCCATTGTAAAAAAAGGTAAGATATGCAAGAGACAGTGTCACAGGTCACCCATTTATCTCCAAAAATTAATATCTTTTGATCTGTAAGTGATCACTATGTATGAGATAATATTATTTCAGAAAATATCATGTGTTTAAAAATGTTCAAATACATTAGTTTCAGATATAGTAAATATGTCAACAACAAATGTCTTCGTTTAATTTTTTAATTGATTAATAGATTATACATAGTTGCAAGATTACAAAACATATTTCGTACAGCATCGTGTTTGATACAAAAAACTTAAAAATAAAATTAATCTTTTTAAACTAATTGGGATAACGTTGTAAAAGTTTTATTACAATATCATGTTTTGATAAATTATCATAAATTTTTGCAGTATTTTCGAATAAACAAAGAAAAAGAGACACGCCAAGATAAGCTTAATGAAATAAATATTCACTGTCAAAAAAACAAAGCCGCTAAATCGATGTAGCCCACTTGATGTCATAACTCTTTTTATTAACTATATAACTCACGTAGAAAAATGATTACGCCGTGCTAACCACAATTTCCGCGTTACGATCTCAGTTACAGAATCAAGTTTTCTTTCTAACATAGATCAAGATAATACAATTTGGGCCCCTCGATGACGCGCCAACGTGAGTCGTCCCTGGCCCATAAGTACTCAACTAACAAAAATGGCGGACTAAAGTTGTATATCTAAGACAGTTACTGTATTAAGTAACACGTGTATTCCATTGCCGAATCGATGAATATCCAACGTTATTGTTTAATTTAGAAAAATCATCATCAGCTCTTTATTCGTAGCATCATTGAAAAGATATGTAGTACAGGAAATTTCGAGTACGTCGTATCACCAACATGTATAAGAAGTGAAAAATTTTGAACGGGATAAAAATTCAATGAATACCAAATCAAGAATACATATGCACAACACAAATAGTTCCAATGAACAACCACGTTAAAAAGACTGGAAAAATAAATACAATTTCTACTACAGAGACTTATGCATGTTCAGAAAGGCGGGATTCTCGGAGAACTAGTCTATTGAACGAGTACAGCCGAACATAGGCCCCGACATGCGTCCTCACGAAAATCAACGAGTGCACACGACGTCGTCCAATATGGCGGTCATGATTCGCCCCCAGCTAAACTAATTTTCAATATATTCGAGCAAATAAATTCAAATATATAATGCCCCCATGTTAGAAACACTCGCGTCAACAGTAAAACCCTGAATGATAATCTTATCTTTTACTTCTAAGCTAATTCGATACTTGAAATCACAAAAAGGTCACGCTTACTGCTTCCCCCACCTCCGTTCTATCCTTACACTACTTTACGCTGCTAATATTAACCACAGTACAGTAGAAATATTAATGTTTTTTCTTACTGATACTAACAGTTGTACCGTTCATTCGTTCGTAATTAAACAATAAGTAGGTCAGAAACAAAAAATTATTATAAATTTTCCATTCGTATAATTATGTAAATACTTTTTTCTCCGCGACTATCTTTAGCTTTTACATCACATGTCCTTACAATACAAGGATTTTGAACATTTTTGTATATTACTTGATGTGACATTTGGATGTTAATAATTTGTTTTTCAAACAAACTGCGCGTGAGACATCTAAGGAAATGTTCATTAAATATTTTTTTCTAATTTGCAAGTGCTCATATTGAACGTTTGATAAATAGCCCCACCCCTTTTCTTTCTGCGCTAACTGGCAAGGTCAACGTGCGTCACAATGGTAATACAAGATGTTTCTTTTATGAGTGGGAGACTCGTACAACTCACAATATCACTCAATACATGAAATATAAAATATCAAAAATTGATTCTATCGATCATATTCTGATAGATCGTACCACGGATTTTTTGTTAATGATTAGAAAAAAAAATTATTTTGTTATTTAATTCAAATTAATGAAGTTATACATTTATACGTAATTATTTCCAAAATACAGTACGAAAGGCATTAAATATTTTTTTGTTACATTGCATTCCATGAAATATGTAAGACTCCTTATTATGCAGTAAACTAAGTAACAATAATTCAATTAACGTATATATGTGTGTATGCATATATTTATAGCAAAGACTATATATCACACATCCGAACGTTCTTTTGTTAGTGTTTAACACATGCGCGGTGGAATTCTGCTTATGCGCGAATGCATTGCGTGTGGGACTCAAAAACTATTCAACTCCTATTTCGATTACAGAAACAGTATTTTGTACATGAGGTCTAAATATTTATATTGTTTCGATTGGAACTACGTGTATACTAAACAAATGCATTAACAAAAATTATTTATATCTCCATAAAATTTTCAATTCATAATTTTTCATTTGACCTTATCACGCAAATGTTTACTTTTTTTTATTCGAAGTAAAATCTCATCTACTGTTAAGGACAGTGATCAAAATATTTCCTTTTTAATAGCCTAGCTATATATTTAATTGTGTGGGCATTATTAAAATTTTTTATTTAACGTTCAAAATATCTTTTCTATCTCTAAACAATATTAATTTCTTATTTTACGCCGAAATCGAAATAAAATAAATTGAAATTTAATGTTTTAAGTTCGCTTTCATTTTGTATTGCAAGACAACAAAATGGCGCGCGTCAGCTATAGAAAATGGCAGCTTTTCGTATACATATAGTATATCATGTATGTAACGGCCTTGTTTGTTACATTTGGGACTTTGGGCCCAAAATTTTTAGTATGTAAATCACGGCATGTAAACAGGTTTCTGATTTCTACTGTTTTCTCGTTAATTGACATGCAATGTATTTGACATAAGAGTAATATTATCTTTAGTTCAAAACAATGAAAAATCTCAAATTGTTAACCTTGTTTATCGAACGATTACCGGAGAATCTTTTGGCATCAATTTGTCAGATGATTCTGAGTTACACCGTTTCATTATTTGAACCTTACTGTAATTCGGAGCAGTAAAACAAAGTGACCCCACTACTGAAGTGTGACATGTAAATATATATACACAATTGATGGACTTACGTACAGTTATAATGCAGAAGGTCTTCAATCGGTGATGCACATGTTCTTTGACTTACAAAAATACGTTATATTTGCGATAAATGCCAGAAACGAGGATACACTGTGATACCCGTTCATCGAGTATCTGCAACACCGCAACCTAAACAAGCGAAGAGCAACGTTGCCACTTTTATTCGTGGCCGTTAGCATACACGGGACATATGGGAAGGGTCAAATTTTGATTTGAACTGGTCGAATTTTGGATTGCACCATCTACCGAGACACGAATTCTATGTTAACCTACGGATAATTAATATTATTAAAAAGAAAATGGTAAGAATTATCGACCTACATTGATAGTGTGGTTCGCATTTCAGAAATTTCAGTAACGCATGCGCCGTGATGCAAAATACCTTCAGAACTTGTAATATTAGCTGTAATATGTGCAAAATACTTCTGTGTACAGTCGAAAATACACTATCAACAAGGTGTGACCTCAGTAACAATTTAGGTATCGTCGATGTATATTTATTGGGCACTTCGAAGTATTTTTCTGCTTTTATTTTTTGTTCTGCGTAAATATATAACGATTACACGATCTTTGTCAGATTTGATCTCTCAAGAATTTTAATAATATATATAGGTAATATTTACTGTTCTATGAGCAGTTTAGGTTCAGATATAAAATATATCGTCGAAATGTAGGAGGAAATTATTTATTTAAATAAATTTCAAATAGCTATTCGTATAAAAGATTTTAAAAAATAGCAGCATTGTGAATATACTAAATAGTTATATTATATTAGAAGGATATTTTCTGTATATAAAACATACACACATCTCTCATGATAAAAAAAAATCATATTTTCAAAAAACAGATTTTAAGTGCAGAAAATTAAGCTACGGTAAACAAGACTTTTTCCCCTGAAACGTATTAAAAATACAGAAAATAAAGGTATATTTTATTTGTTATAATTATTCAGGTATACGTTTTTTTATATAATGTATAAAACACATTAGTTATTTGGATATAAAATTTTTATTGTACATATACACATATTAAATACTTACTACGTGGACGTGCACGTGTATTTTTTCTTTAAAATCATATTTTTTTTGCAGTTTTTTATAAATACAAGTGTTTTTTGTCAAAAGAGATAAGTGCACGTAGATGGCGACACTTACATTACGTCTGTCCAGTGCTAAGTATCCATTACATTGTATATAGGTACATAATTAATATAAGTACATACAATTTGTATTATTCTAGCATAATACAAAATATATTTATGCCTTTAATAACTTACTAATAGAATAGTTTTGTTTCCTTGAATATAAAACATTGCATTTTCTTATGCTTATAAAGGTTAATCACATGAATTGTTTAAAAATAGATACTATATCTAAGATACTATCCACAAAATGTATTGTTAATACCGTCCCGCTTATTGTTTAACATGTAATCATACCAGATCGTACATATCGTTGAATGATTCGTTGAAAATCAATCATACAGAAGTATGAATGCTACATACATGTTGAGTGGTAAACAGAAGTAAATTATATTTTTAGTATCGGTACATCAATGTTTACGAAACAATATATTCAAAATGTTCATTGAAAATTCAGACTTTATTTTGTAATGCAATGGAGAACAATTTTTTATGATCTCAGCATAACGGATTAAAAACTATTCATAGAAGTTTGTACTGTATCAATTTCAAGGTAAAGTTGGTATAGGAGTGCAATAGAGTATTCCTTAATACACTTTACAGGAATGATGGAAGCAAGTAGGGCTCTGAAGATATGTAAGAAAGGGAATAATACCTGTCCGCTACAGTGGAAGTCCTTTTAGCTGAAATCCATTTACTGGAACATTTTTGTGACTATCCAAATAATTGAACTCTAGTCTAGCTCTAGCCAAGTAGTACAGAGCGTCACTCCAATTACATGAACATCTGATACAAACGAAAGGCCTTAATATAGTAAACTATAATCCTAAATGAAAGAAAAACCAAAATGATAAAATCATAAAAGAAAAGATGCAAATACAGGGAAAGGAAGAAACAGAAACAAGACAGATAGCAGATAAAACAGATGGTGAAGATAGTGATAATGAATCAATTAGTTTCTAGACTATAGAAATAGCTATAAAATTATTAAAAGTACAGCCAGAACTAGTATTTGAGAACTTTGAAAAATTTATTAGTAAAGCTTTAAAACTTTCAAATGGAAATAGATAATTTTATGTGTAATTAACAAAGCACTTGTTGTGTGTATCAACTAATATATCATTATATATTTTATATCAATATTTCATGTTGAATAAACAATAAAAAATATATTCATCTTGTTGTTATCTTATTCTTGAAATAAGTAGAAACCTTAATTTACCATGATTTATCAAAATGAATGTTTTCATAAGTCACTCATAAATTGGTAAATATTGCAATGTTGCTATAATCCGCGGAATGAACTAGATACGTGATTGAATCCACTTATCTGAACGTGAACTTCGGTTATCTGAATGAAAAGTCAGAAGAAGAAGTGGGGGAAATCAGTGGACTCCTATTATATGAACGTCCTAGGTATATAAACTGTTTGTCCCCCGACGGGTTCATATAAATGGAGTTGAAAAGTGTTATTTCAAAAGTGTTGTACAAAGCTTACAAGGTTTCTCGGTGAACAATTAACGAACGACGAAAGTTTTCCAAATAGTATATCGGTTTTATTGGAATCTAATACGCCCGCATGCGTATTAATTACTTCTTTTCGCGAACTCGATCGAAATACATTATCCGACGGGAGAGCACTCTTTGGGCTCCAGAGGAAAGAAAAGTTGTTGTAATGGCTGCCGTGTCATGAAATGAAGGTACCAGGACGGTTTTGTCGTTCCACGATGGAGGATAACTCCAGTTCTACGTCTCAAAACCATAATGGACAAGAATCTAGTGGTACGAACGCTCCGCTGACAAATAATAAATTTCAAGGGTGTTACAGTGACAGCAATAGCGATGCCAAGGAACAAAAACCACAATACACTATGCCTGGCATTCTACATTTCATTCAGCATGAATGGGCTCGCTTCGAACTTGAAAGATCGCAATGGGAACTTGACAGAGCAGAATTCCAGGTATAATTTTTACCTGTTTTCGAAATCCTTAGGAATACATTAGCAAATTGAATGAAATACGTCGCCAAATACGTTAGCAAAATCGAACCATTGCAGGTGCTCTTTTGTAGAAAAGGATAATTTATTTATATATCGTGGTAGGGAGTGAGAGGAACTTGTAATTATATTAATTTGCATTCATTTTACTCTAAAAAACATGTATAAATTTTATTGTACTCTATTCAGTTTCCTAGTTATATTTCTATTCTTTCGACTCGATTTTTCATTGCTTCTCAATACAGACGTATTTGTGATGTTTGAATTTGACTGAAGGCTAAACTTGTTTACATTTGTTAACCATATGTCTGACGAAAGGGCATTAAGCACAGTTTTAAGTAAATCGTTGGAGACAACACGTCGGAGATGAAAGTTTTGTCGTAATGAAACCTGTTACAAAGTGCGTTCGAGATACGATAATTTCCTTATCAAAAAACGGAATTTCAAAGAAGTGGATATTGTAAAAAATATGCAGTGTCACAGTCAAGTGTGCAAAGAATCGAAAAAAAAAATTATGCTCGGGTCGACCGAAGGATACAAAATTATGGACGAAGTATTAAGACAGTTTTAACTTGTCATTTTTTGTACTGTGCAAAATTGCGTCGTAAAAATAATTGTTTAACTAGAAAACTATTTGTCTCCCTCTAATCTCCTTTCTTCTTATTGTCACTTCATCTATCGTGTGACAGAAACATTGTATATAGTTCACGAACATGTTAAATTATATATTCGTTGTACACATTTTTGGATTATAGTAAATGTCACAATTAGTTAGTACAATTATACAATTGTACAATCAAATTAATTGCAATACCTATGTATTCATAGGCCAGGATAGCTTTTTTACAAGGAGAAAGGAAAGGACAAGAAAAATTAAAAAATGATCTAGTAAGAAGAATAAAAATGTTAGAATATGCATTGAAACAAGAAAGGTGAGACAATCCTCTTGCATGTACTCGTTACGAAATCTCGTTGCTATTAATTTTCTAACTATACAAACATGTTTTGCTACTTTTGCAGAGCAAGGTATCACAAGCTGAAATATGGAACTGATTTGGTGATTCAGGGAGACGTAAAGCCTCCTGTTTACGAAGAAGGTGGTAGTACTTGCGTTAACTCTGAAGTTGGAGGAGATGGCGACGGAGAAGCTCCGTTTACTTCAGTCAGCAACATTAGTTGGAGACAAGGTCGTCAAATTTTGAGACAGTAAGCGAATAACATTTAAAAATATTGCATATAACGAATAGTAGCAACTACATCGCTGTATCTGGAACGTTTATTTTAGATATTTACAAGAGATTGGCTACACCGATACAATAATAGATGTACGATCGAACAGAGTGAGATCTTTACTTGGCTTAAATAATAATACAGACTCAGAAGATATGAATCCTCCTGCTCTGAATGGCAATGAACCATCAAATAAACCAATTCGAATTGAAACCAGCATCCGCAACTTTCCAAAAACAAAAGATGAGGTAAACTCTTTTTTTACAAGAATGTAATTATAGCTTTCGACGATTCTAAATTTTTCTGTGTCTAAATTAATTTAATGAAATGTGTTGCTTTAACATTAACAGACAGAAGAAATAATGATAGACACCGAAGCAGCTTTTATGGAAAAATTTGAACTTCTGGCTCGGCAAGAAATGGATATAGAAGAGGAAGAAGGAGATGTAGAGGATGACTCTTACGATACAAACATTGCACTCAAGACAAATAAAGTAATACAGTTTTTTTTATTCTTATTGTTCTCTGGTGAAAAACTACGTTCTTATTAAAAATGTTATATTTATTCTCTCAGTCATCTATGCTGTTAAATGAAGATGTTGATGCAGAGGCCGAAGAAGTACTAAATGAATTAAACCTTCTCACAGAAATCGAAGAATCACCAGCAAGTTCTGTTCATTTAGAAACATATACAAGTAATTATAGTCTCTTGACCTTCGAGTCTTGGCGTCGTTTATATTTTTACTATGCAGCTTTAATTCGATAGATGTTTTATTAAAAATAACAACGTAATAATGTAGTAATCTACTTTTCTAGGTGACAGAATCTTCACAGACGCATTTCAAAAAAGTTTACAACCAGATCTAAGGTGTCCAATTAAAGAAGGAGATTCCACATTGGAATTGGGGGAATTAGAACTATTGTGCGTTAACAATGAAGTAGAAACATCATACGATGTGAGCTATACTATTTATCTTTTCGCTTGTTTACTTTATATAATAAATCTACACACATGGAGATATCTCTTGTAGTTTTATTAAGTATTAAGATCAGGTATTTATTTCTATAGATGGTAGCCACGACGAAAGAAAGTTTCAGAAAAACTTGGAACGCAAAATATACGCTACGATCTCACTTCGATGCTGTTCGAGCACTCGTCTTCCATCCCACAGAAGCTGTTCTCATAACCGCAAGCGATGACCATACTCTCAAATTATGGAACCTTCACAAGACTTTACCTGCAAAGAAGTATAATATATGGAATTTCATGTGAATTTGATTTTACAACGATATTCGGATAATCTAAACACTTGTTCGTCTGGATTTCAGATCAGCTTCGTTAGATGTCGAACCACTGTATACATTCAGATCGCATACCGGTCCAGTTCTATGTTTAGCTATGTGTAGTACAGGAAATCAATGTTATAGCGGTGGTTTAGACGGTATGATTCATTGTTGGACACTACCATCGGCTAACATAGATCCGTATGATTCCTATGAACCAAGTGTCCTTAGCCAAACATTAAAGGGACACACAAACGCAGTTTGGGGTTTAAGTATGTATCAACCACGGTCGCAATTGTTATCGATTAGCGCCGATGGTACTGTAAAATTATGGAGTCCGCAGAGCAAGTCTCCCCTGCTTCATACATATATCTCTGAACAAGGTGGGCTACCCTTGTTAACATAAAAATTGACTCTTTTCACCGAGGTTAATCCCTTGCCCTACAATATCGAGTCAGACACGTGATAAAGATTATTAATTTTCTTTAAATCGAAATAAAGTTTTATTTTGGTTTTGTTAATGTACAGCTGTTAGAGAACGTATAGGTATACAATAGATATACATTTACCTTTTTTTTTAAGCTATTACGAACTACAAAAAAGTTCTAATTACTGAAACCGTAAAATAAATCGTAGTGCAAGGGATTAAACAACATAATAATATTTTCGAAAAATTGTATGTGTGTATATACGTATCTCTTTGTAGATGGCATACCAACTTCAGTAGATTTCATTAGAGACGAACCCCATAAGTTAGTGGTAGCTTACGAAGGAGCGTGTGTGGTGTTCGATACAGAGACTGGTGAAAGCGTGGCTCGTCTCGAAGTCAATGAAACAAAAGGTTTCAATCGTGTCGTGGCTCATCCAACATTACCGTTAGTCGTTGCTGCACACGAGGATCGACATATTCGATTTTACGATCATCGAACGGCTACTCTTGCTCATGCCATGGTTGCTCATTTGGACGCGGTCACTAGTCTTGCTGTAGATCCTCATGGTTTATATTTACTTTCAGGAAGTGAGTAATTGAAACGTAGAAGAAAGTCGGAAAGTGATAACATTTAATACAAACTGAATAATTCATGATTGTAGGTCACGATTGCAGTATAAGATTATGGAATATGGATAATAAGACTTGTGTTCAGGAGATAACAGCACACCGTAAGAAGTTTGACGAAAGTATATTAGACGTAGCATTTCATCCATCGCGACCTTTTATAGCGAGCGCAGGAGCCGATGCTCTTGCCAAAGTGTATGTGTGAGATGTAAATTAAGGTGCACCATTTCTACTATTGACATGCATCAGATGGAACAGATTTTGTACTCATTCTTTCTAGGTAGTTTTACCTGCACGTGTTACACTTCCAATTTTGTTGTAACTTATATTGCTCTACTTTTTAAAGTATCATCTTAGAGAATACCAGATCGGGCATATTAGATATATAGCCGTGTTAAACGAAAGAGATAATGAAATTTGCACATAACCCTTGTCCGCGTAAATTGATGAGAAGGAACAATAAAAATTCGAATATAAAAACGCTGCATATTGATGAGATCTTTATTAAGTAGCTAACATTATTTGGAATAGCGGAAAGGGGGTCCGTCTTGTAGAATATTAGTTAACATAGTTCTGAATAATTAGACAAAGAACAATACCCCTTTACCCAGAATCCAGGAAGCATACTGCCGCAGTAGCATAATATTTATCCCTATGTTAACTATTTATTACCAATATTACAGTTACTGTTGCACAGCTACTGGAGATTGATACGTATTACGTGAGGATAAAACTTGTCCTAAAATAAAATATATCAATTAGTCTCCCATTACATAATTTTTATGCCGCCTTACATATTTATCAAGGTTGGTATATAGTAACAACAGAAAAAAAGCAGCAACAACAACAACAACAACAACAATAATAATAACCATACATTAAATAATGTAAGACATAATATTAATAACAGTAAATTATAACTGTGTGTTTCTCTGTAATATATTGTATTTAAAAATAGATGAACTGTGTAACGTACTATAATCGGTATGTTTTTATTAAAAATTGAATTCCATTTCTATACATACATATATTCTCCTTAAACGGGTAAAGATAATCAGGAACTACTTTACGGAAAGTTCAATATAAAAGATATATTTTATCGCACTCTTTCAAATAGTATCTATCCACCGCGTTTCTTTCGTGCGACACGCGTTATGTAATAAGACGAAGAAAGCGATTGTATTTATTCCTTACGCGTTTGTAAAAGTCTACAGACCGGTTTTGCTTTGATATCGCACGATTATAAATAGCGCTAAAAATGTAATGTACTGTTTAAATAATTCTTCGAAACTGTGCATTCATATTCAAATAATGTAATAGTATGTTTGCGTGTAACGCCCTTTAACTGTCCAATCAAAACGAGGCTGGCTGGCAGCTGGCACTATCATTCAGGTTAACATCTATAGCCTATTATCACGTTGATTAAATAGTTGAGCAGGCTTTCGCAGTGAAATCGCAACGAAAGTTTTCTATTGTGACTAAACCTATGATATTGTAAAATACGATTATTACAAGAAATATAAGTTGAAGTAAATATGTACGTGTCTTCCATTTATTTTCAAACATAATTTTAGTATTTACATAGAAAGTAATTAGAATTTGTGAAACATGTAGTTTGTACACGGTTAATAACAATCATTCTTCGATTTTCCGCAATGTGTATAATACTGTAAAGACTGCTCGTAAAAACATTCATGTTTTTAATGTATCGCATTACTGACTTTTTCTAATATGTTTGTCAGGATTTGTGGTTATGTCGCTTCAGTTGCATTTCTCTTTCGCGGATATTAAAAAGTGATATGTTCGTTGAACTTCTTAAACGCCTGCATTATTTCGCAAATTGAAAATGGAACGAAATGGTGCACGAGAAATGGAAGAACGAATGTGTATAAGGGACAGTGGTAAAACGTTAAAAAAATATGGTAGTACAGTCAAACATGTTATACGAACTGAAAATTTAATAAAGCATGCTGTATCAGCAACCGATACGCTTCAAGGAATTGCTCTAAAATACGGAGTTACAGTATGAATTCATTATATCCTATTCTACAATATTTACTACATGCGATAGTACAAAACTAATGATTTCACTTCTGTATGTTTTATCTTTTTATTCTTCTAGACCGAACAAATAAGAAGGGTCAATAGATTATGGGCCTCTGACAGTTTATTCTTAAGGGAACATTTACTCGTTCCTGTCAATTTGGAAAGTCCTTTGTCGTTAAACATCGATAATACTAATGCGATCGAACAAAATACAGTTCAAAGCGTAAATATCATTTTTATTGAACTAGTCCTAAGGTGTTACTTCGTTTTATATCGAGATCAGATGTATTTTCAGGTTTCTAGTCCATCTTCGATAGCGTCGTCTATAGATGACGATAGTTCGGTTAATGATTTTTTAGCTAAAATGGATTCTTCGATAGCTAATGCTAAAAGGGAAGTAAGACGTACTCAGGGGAGTAGCGAGTAAGTTCTTAAGACATTTCGTTTACATGATGTTGGTTCCTATTATTTATTAATCAACTATACTTTTTGTTGCTCTTTAGATTTTGCACCGAGGGCAACGATACCTGTACACAGCGACATAGAGTGCCTACTAAGTTACGTAATTCCTTTCCTATGTCTTCGAATACGCATACAATATCCTCTCCGTCGGAACTAGCGAGACCATCGTCCTCCAGCGATATGCATAATTTTCCAACTGCTGTGGTTATGACTCAAGGCAGAAAAGTGAAAACATCGCTACAAAGACTTCAACAGCAACAGGACGAAATATTCCAGTTGTAGCAACTAAACGATACTGGACTGTAATATGTTCAAAACTTGACAGTGTCATTAAAGAGCTTGAAGAAATATTTATTGGAATACTGAATAACGTGTTGGAAATAATAGGAGATTATTTCATGTGCAAAAATTGGTTGATCCAGAATTAATGTAAGTTGTACTCAATCCTTCTTATAAACTGTTTATCGTACTTTAACTTCTAACAGGGAACTTTTGTAAAATGTAACGCTGACAATTTTTATTCTTATAGTCTTCAGACTATCAGCAATGGATCAACTAACTCTCATATTGTCCAAGCATATTTTTGAAATATTTCCACCAGTATTTCTTAGTGGACCATATGTGCCTTTAACCCAAATCAATTGTGCAATAAATCCAACATTATTCTTTTTGTAATGCCTATGAAAGTTTACCTTTTTCATAATTTAGAAAAGTAAATATTTCCCATTCGAAAGTTTTATGAAAATGCACATGCAGCGTACTATTTACATTTTTCAGATTATTCGTAATTATTAGAATCGAGTACAATGATCTTTCCTTTTTTTGCTAATATTATGCTATATAAAATGACGCAAATGAACTATAATTTAATAGATAAATTATAATCGAATGTTAATACTCTATTATACTTTTCTCTGGTCTTCCTAACAGAATGCTCTTAATATAATTTTACCATATATACCTTCTTTTGTTCCTAAAAAACTGAAATACTAATTTAGGCAAATAAATACAACTTCGATATTAAATTACTACTAAGTGTGTTGATGATCTCGGCGCAACGGTTCGATCGGAAAAGTTTTTCAACACACTTGTTATTAATAACGATCGATAATCATAATACAATTAAATTACTACTGTTCATGTTAGTAATAATAAAACCATTGAAATTCGTCCACTTAGTTCATCGATACAGAATTTTTATGTAAAACGTATAATATATTCATATGTGAATATTTATAACAAAGATATAACGATTCGAACTATTAATTTAGTAATTATATGTTAACGATCGTTACGCAAAACTTAATATATTAGAAAATTTAAAGATGTTGCACAAATCCATTTTTGTGACATAGATCATAATTCTAAATAATTAAGAAATTGTTTTTTGATGGTTTAAGAAAATAATCTTTTTATTTTCGAGGCTAATAACAGTCTTTGAACGGTTAAGTTAACTTCATGAAAAACTTGTGAAAATTTGTCGAATTCTCTAGAATAAATGTGTGACTTTAAATTCCTTGTAATTTCTTTTATTTCGAATTATAGAAATTTACTGTTATTACCGTTAATAAAGATTTTATGCAAGAAAATACAGTACCTGTTAATGTTGTCTATATTTAATATATTTTCATTGTTATATTGTGAATGTTACTTATTGGTAATACGCATTGTCTGTTTCATTATTGTTATATTCCGTACATTATAGTAATGTACTTACATATTCTTAAGAGCAGCTAAAGCTACCGCAAACAATTGAAAGAATAAGTTTGGTTTAACAAGTAACATAATTTATTTTTAAATACTTTGAAACAAGAAGCAAGGAAAGGAATTTTAAAAAGTTCATCGTAAATGTATATGCAATATGGTCTAACTTATTTTTTCACTTTGTTATGAATTCATAACAATTCATTCAAGTCAGTTTTAATGCTATGCATTAATAGTTAATTGTAACATAGATTAAGTAGGAACTCTCTTGCGCATATGATATAAATTATCAATTGTACTTTAGCGTAAGGTAGCAACTGTTGTGTACATATATACAATGTACACTGACAACTTTTATAACCATTTGCGTTATACGCATACATTCATATGTGTATATATGATATATATATGCATCATAAATGTATAAAACTTATAGGAAATATTTAAGCTGTTATGGATATGTGTAAAATAAATGTCTATTCATAAAAATATACGTATACGTATGCAATAAATAACTTTTAAAATCTAAACACATTGAACAACAATTGCTGATAGTTTACAAAAGTCGTGTGAAAAATGTTTGAATTCATGGTACATATATTTATTTTCAAGATGTGTGTTTAATGTTATGCCATTATTGTTGTATTCATATTAAAAATTTTATATAGATCTACACAAACATACACACACATATATAATACATATAAATATATATATATATATTTCATAAAAGTCTCGCGCAATATGAATAAATGAATATAAGATTATAAGAAATGAGCTAATAAACGAAAAACAATTACTATTTCTATTCAATGTTGTGCGAATGTAATATAGTTATGATAACGACAATCTTGATTACATTTTTTATGTTATTTATTTATATTATATATTTGATTCTCACATTTTTCGAACTTTATGTTTTATTATTATTATTATTTACTTGTGTGAAATGTCTACTTTACTGCTAGTTATTCTAACAGGGAGTGTTATAAATTGACCACAGTTGCATTTTTGTTCATTTACAAAGTTAAACGAACCTATGCGATTATTACAATACGGACAATTTAGTCTACCCTTGGTCCATGATTCCTGTAACAAATGCATATTATATTATGTGGGCTTTTCTTAAGAATTTTGCGAATTGCATATATCATTTTTAATTAATTTACATTTATTCTTTACATAGTGTAGTATATACATATATGTATATATATATATATAATATTTTTAAACGAATTGTCATAAATACTCGTGGAAACTTTACTTGATTTACAATATCTGCAATCCATTTTGGCATATTTTCTGTTGCTATGTACGAAGAAGATTCTGAATCATTTGTACTGCCACATCCTATATCCATAGAATTCTGTTTTATTTCACCGTGAGAAGTTAATAGCTGTATTGGTTCTTTGTTGAAAAGATCTTTTCTACAATGTTTGCATTTCATTTCCATTATCTGTAAAAATGTTATAACATTCCCTTACAAAAAATAAGTACATTATCGATGTGATTTGTACAGTGTTTGTAAAATAAATAAACTTTTCGAGGTTATAAAGATTTGAGAAAAGAAATTTAACCCTAAATACATTATTCGCGTCACCGAAAATGGTCTATACGTGTAACAAAGGTTGAACATATCAATTATAAAAAATTAGACAAGTATAGTTGATATTATTACATACTATTTTTTGTACCGTTTGTAATTTTCCGAGAAAACATTAGTAGTTTATTTTAGTGTATACAGGGTGTCCCACGCAACTGGAACAGGCTGTTTCTGCTAAACGGTTGGGAATAGAGGAAAATGTTATAAGTAAAAGTTGAATGGTATCGGACAGTGCATAATATCACTTCACATAATATCACAGTGCTTCAACAACTTCCTAACGAATAAGTTTAGGGCATACTATGTTAGTACTTTTATGTAGAGCACAAGAAACTGCATCGATTGGTGCAGTCAAAAACATAGGCTTCCATTAAAAAAAAAAGTGCAGTTGCAAATTATGCACTGTCCGATACCATTCCACTTGTACTTAAACATCTTCTTCCATTCCCAACTGTTTAGGAGATACAGCCTGTTCCAGTTGCGTGGGACACCCTGTATATCACATATAAATAAAAAGCCAAATGTAATTCTAACAGAATGACATGAAACTATGACACATATAATTCTGATATAATGATACATATAGTTCTGTGTCATCATAAAATATGTAGTACATACGTGTACTATTTTAAATCAATATTACTCTTCAATCTATCAGTCTTATGTACTATTAATCATAGAGATTCAGCCACTTAATTAAATAAAGATGTTTAACTTCACCACAATGGTTTATTGTTTGAATACAATAAGCTTACTTAATCTTCTCCTGCTGGAATGGCGTCCTCTAGTCTTTTAATGAACTTCACACGCAATTCATTTACATTGTCGTTCTTAAGTTGATCCTGTACAAACCAGCAGGCAATCTCCATTTGTACCATTTCACAAGCTCCTCTTAAAATTCCAATTAATATATTACAATATTTTAGATTTAAACAATGGTCTGGCAATTCTACAAATTCTGTCAACGGATTCGCTTCGAAACACAAAGAGAATTCATCTCCGGCAGCGCTCCAGTTTGTAATTGTTGGGGTAATACCCAAAAATATTTTGAAGCCAGTTTGTATTTTCTCAGCTGTGTCTCTAAAGTCGTAACATCGACCAGATCCAGTACGAGCTAGGAAATCTTCGATCAAACGAATCCCCATATTGTAGCCCATTCTTTCTAGTTGTTTATTGACGTCTTCTACATTTTCGTAGTCCTTTAACAACTGGGCTACCAATGCGCCATACGTCAACGTGAATAATTCAGAGTTCTGAAATGATTATATTATTTAAACCTTCGATATAGATGATAATCTATTTATTTTTCAATCAAATCGATACAGTTACACGACCTATTTATATGAAATCAATTCAACATAACCTTATTCACAATTTCGATAATAACTTTTAGATATTACTGGATGACACAGCACAAGTTAGTAATATAAATTTTAACTGAACCGTGGATATTTATAATGTACATTTGTAATAAACTTACAACTTTTTTTGAGTCCAATTTCGTTCCTGTTCGTGACATGTTTACAAATATGAGTAGCTCACTATACTATAGAGTTGACAGTACAGTATGTGTCATAGAAACAATTTATGTATCGATCTAAATTATATACAATGCCGATTGATTACGTTGGGTATTATAGTCAAATATATAGTATATAATATATAATAATAAACACAGGTAGTTGTTATGACAATAGAAATTTATTCAAACACCATTTAATATAAAATGTATCAACTTTGTTATTTTCTCATAATATATATCTTATAAATAATTTATAAGTATCCTTGAACAATATTGCAAGACCTTCCATCGTGGTTACGTAAAAGACTTAATTATTTATGCTATATTTTATGTATAAACTTTACACGTCCGTGTATGGACTTATGGTAAAATCGGAAACTTAACATAGGACGGAGTCCTTAAACTGATCTTTGGGCAATTACATGAAGTCTAGATGTTACGTGTCGTTATTCAGACTCTTCCATGGCTGCTATAATATTGTACAACGCTGTCCTCGCATCGCTTTTCTCAAATACGCTTAAAACTTCCATTGCCCTTTGTGAATGTCGTTTTTGCAATTGCTTTGTTAATTCGACTCCTGGCCCCATTAAGACGATTTTGTATACCTGCATTCAAATTGTTTATAATTATATAATATAATTATAAACTTCGTAAAATATACAATATTATCCGAATATTAATATTCATATATATCTACCTTCTCATAATCTACATCATTCACAGATTCTAAACCCTTATCAATTTCAGCTAGAATCGATGGGTCGTATTCGATATGAAACATAACTGGAGCAGAACAGAGACTGAACGTTACGCTTTGATCTTTTGTAATGAAGGGACTCAAATCTAAATAAGCTTGCCAAGCTAATGCTAAATGTTTTCCAAAGTTGTAACCCTGCTCCTGTATTTCGTTGCTATGTCCAGCCAGTTTCAATGTGCCTTTACATGATTTCCCAAGTAATGCACCGGCGCTTAGTACATTTCTTAAAGTCCATTCCTCCACTGCGTAATCTGCACGATCTTCGGGCGGTAGAGAAGGCAAAGGATTATTCTGGCTATCTCTGCGTCCTATAAATTCTGCTTCAGCTAGGTCTCTTACAGCGCTAGACATTAGTTCTACGATCTAAAAAATATTACGCTATAATAACAAGCTTATAGTCTTAAGAATCATAACCAGACTGCGTATCTATATGCATTTATAACAAAATTGAGTAGATGAAATGTAAAATTGTTGAGAAATTTAAAAAATTGAAGCTAAGTGAATACAGTGAACTTAAGTTTAAGTGAAATTCAACTCATTAAGGAAAGAAACAAGATTCAATTTAGTTTCTATTTCTTGCAATCGATGCAAACAATTCTTATTTTACATAAAGATCCGCAGTCTAATCATAGTATAAAGTGTTTATGCACATACTTCCTGATTACGAAGATTAGCCAACTCCGCGCAAGAATTAGCTAATAAATAATCTCCGCTTAGTAGCGCAATTTTGTTACCGACATTCATATCGTTCAATTCTGAAGTTTCTAAATTAAGACCTGGTCCTATATTTATTAATCCTTTATGAACGAGATGACTTGTGCGTATCATTTCAGTGACTTCAGCCAATGCTCGCTGGCTAAAATAAGATTCGGTAAGAATTTTCTTTGATTGTGCTTATATTCTATTTTAAACATCATACCTATGTAGCACGCCAGCAGCTTTGTCTTCTTCCATGTCATCTACATTTAAGTGACCAGCAGCTTTTGAAATTAATAATACAATAAGACCCCATGCTTGCATATTATTACGTCCATTAAAGATAACGCTTCTGTTAACAGTTAAGATGTTGTTATATAAGAAGGGAAGTAAAATTATAGTATATTAATGTAGCATACATATCTGAAGTCTTACTTGGCTGTCTTTAATAAAGGATGATTCGATCCCACTAATTTTCTCAGATGCAGCGCTACATTTGCAATTTCATCGCTTAGAAGCCACCGCAAGCTTAAAAATGACGTTGGATATCCAACAATTTTCTCTGCTTCTGAAACAGCTTTGTTCCAGTCGGGCTTTTGGTTCCCAGCAAGTTTAGCTTCTACCTTATTGTATTGTTGTAAACGAAATCTATTTTCTATACAAGTGTGTATATTTCTATGTGCTGCACAGTACACCCTGCCATCAGTGCACGAAACAGATCTGGTGATATTTCCATTTTTCAAAAACGTAAAAGCAATTCTGTTCGTGGACATTTTATACCGTACACACCCGTGGACTATGTTTTCTCGCAACATTAACATTACTGACGTATGCAACAGGTATAACGTACATGATTGACGTTTCAAAACTTTTACTTTTGACCTTATTTTCTGAAGAAAGCATGCGATCCAACTTTGATCAAACAGTTCTCCGCGTTATGATGATTCTTTGAAGACGCATTCTCTATTTACTTTATACTATTTGTGCGAAGCTCCATTGTTCGTCAATGAAAATGCTATTGCATTTGAATATGTTTATTTTGGTTGTGTAAAAAATTGAGTGCATCAACTGGCATCAACACAGAGTGCTTACGAAGATAATATTGTAGATACATGTATAATGTATATAAGTATAATTATCTGTACAATTGTGCGCATTTCTATGAACTTTAGGGTCGTATAATATAATCAGTATAATGTTATAAATATTGTATATAGAGCAATTAGGTTACTGGTTTATTCTTCTCTTTATATATTTTATATAAAGATGGCGTTGTATTTAGAGCCTGAGCTCTATTTGCCCAATAGAGCAATTATAGAGGTACAGTAAATCCGCATTTACTATTCAACAACCGCCCTGAACCGCCCTGACAACCAGGCTTGCCATGAGCTGATCCCGTTTGATCCCGCCTAGGGCGGAGAATGAGCAGAATACGGTCGAAGTCGAAGCTACGCTTCGAGCCAGCTTCGAGCAGCTCAAGGCAAGATCAGCTCGATTTCCGCCGAATTTCTGTGCGTGCTATAAGCGCTCGTTCTGCCGGCGGATAGCCCCTAAATCTGCCTTTGTTTAAGAGGGCAGCACGGGCAGCACGGTCACCATCACTGATGTGATTGGCTAATGTCGTTTTACAGGGCAGCACAGTGCTGCTCTGTAAAGCGGCATTTACCACAATCAGTGCGACCGTGCTGCCCTCTTAAACAAAGGCAGATTTAGCGGCTGTCAGCCGGCAGAACGAGCGCTTATAGCACGCACAGAAATTCGGCGGAAATGAAATTTTTGGTTGTCAGGGTAATAATTACAAGTCTATTTATTTTCATTTAGAATGTAATATTTATTATATGGGACAGAAAAATACATTGGGTGGTAGATCTATCTTTATACCTCGTCTATGGTATTATCATGTTTATCATGGCTGCCTCCTTAGCGTCACGCGGTTTCCATAGCGACGCGGATGCACGCGGATGAGAATGAGTAGCAGTAAGGCCAGTAAGTAGCACTGCTATAACAACTGCTATTACTGCTATAGACGTATAGACTATATGTAGATATGCACGATATGCGCTCTCGACTCGTAGGGTGATAGTAGTGCCCGTACCATGATCCACTAACCTAATTTGTGAATTTAATTTTTATATCTTCATTTGTGAATAAATATTTCTGATAGAATGTTAAGCATTGTTTCATGCCGTCGCCTACAACGTCTTGGACATAACGAAAGGAAATTTTGGACCAGGTCATATACAACATGCTTATTTAAATCACGAAGACAAAAAATTTGTTCTGAGGGAGGTTTCCTTTGCGTTTCAACATTTAACCCAATATTTTCGGCTGTTGGAGTTAGGGTAATTCTTTTTACGTAATTTTATATACATATATATATTATTTAAATGTTAATTGCAGATTCGTAACAGTGTGATTGACTGTTATCTACTACCTTTAATTATGTCATAATGGCTTTAATAAAAATGTTTCTTGTCACACTGATAACGAATGATAACAATCCTTCGTCATTAACATAACAAACATAACTCTAATAAAGAATATTTGACGACAGCTAATAAAAAATGATTTATGTTAAGATATCCGTTTAACGCTTCTACAGATATATACGTAATGGGTAGAACATCAAGAATACGTCGTCAAAAGAAGAGACTAACCGCCAAAGAATTGACAGACAAAGGAGATAAAAACTTGATACATCTAAAGTCTTGGCTATTAACGAATAATTGTCTATTGATCGACCATTTAATTCCATTCGATTTTCCTATTACCGGTAGAGGGTTAAAAACGTTAAAAGACATTAAAATCAACGAACCGCTAATCAGAGTACCATACAAGATGCTAATAACAACTACTACAGTATATCAAAGCGATATTAATTTTATTTTTATAAAAGACAAATTATACAGTGCGCAATGCATACTATCGGTGTTCCTCTTATACGAATCGCATTTGAATAGTACGTCTAAATGGTATTACTATATAAATAGTCTTCCTCAGGTTTTAACAAACCCAGATTTTTGTACACAGAAAGAAAAGAGTTTGTTACCAGTAGCTATTATAGATTATATGAACGAACATCATAAAGTTGAAAAAGACTTTCAGTTATTAGTTAGGTCAGTAAGTGGTTCGAACAAGACTGGTTACTGTAATCACTGTAATATGGATTTAAAAAAGATATTGACATTCGAAAGATACAAATGGGCATATTACATCGTAAATACAAGAGCTATATATATTGATACAGAACAGATAGAAACAAAACATGTTACCGTCAATGTAAAACAACCCAATAATTTGGCCTTAGCACCATTTTTAGATCTTTTTAATCACGATATTGATACTACTGTACACACATCTTTAATTACAGATGAGAAGAAAAGAAAATTTTATGAAATTACAACGTTAAAATCATTTAGCGAAGGGTCACAAGTTTTTATCAACTACGGGTCACATAATAGCTTGAAATTATATGTTCATTATGGTTTCTTCATACCAAACAATAGATTAGATGAAATTTATTTTAATATTTTTGACGTACAAGCTTGTTTTAACATTCCCAAGTTCAAATTAGATTTTATTCTGTCCAATAATTTACAAGAAAATATGGCATTCACGCGCGAAGGTTTAAATTACAATGCTAGTTGCACGTTATTTATATTAAATACAACATTACAAAGAGAACAGTGGAATATAAAGATATATGGTAATTCGTTTACTCCAGTGGAAACTCTTCAGATGTATAATACAGCGGAAAAGATCCTGAATTTAAAAAGGAATGAATTAATAAATCATTTAAGAACTATGCAAAATTATAAGTGCTGTACACAATCTTTTTGTATTGCAATTAATCTTGTGGAGGAATATTTAGGAATATTAACAGAATCAAATAATTACATGTGCATGTTTCATTAAGAACAGAAATTGAAACTATAAGTCAATGTTACATTATGAAAATGTATACGATAAATATATGTATTATATTTTGTTTGTAATATTTTAATAAAAAATTTTTTTTCAATTAAATCTTTCTTAATTTTCTACAAGAATCGTTCTAATACAGAAAGTGAAATTTGACTTCTCGTGAGAAGCGGCGAATGTGGAAATAATCTTTTGATAAAAATGTATAAACATTCGTTCAAGGTTTGCAAATATTTTACAGTGTTGCAATGGGAACGTTATCGATCGTGCTCAGAAGAAAAAGAGTATATTGCAGTCGAAAACTATTGTACCTCCAATCAAGTTCCCGCTAGTAATTTCTGGATTTACTGGAGGAAAGTCAGGTCAGCCAAAAAGAGATTGTTTTCATCCAGGTGTATCCAGTTTAAATCGTGATGCTATTGATTTTAAAGATAGGGAACCAGTTACAGCATCGAATATGGTCAAAGCGATGCTTAGATATATTTGGCCGGAAGTAAGTTGTCTGAAATGCGTAACTAATACAGAATTAGAATCAAGATTTATGATATGTGTACTTTTAGGATGATCCAGATATTAGAAAGAGGGTGAAAGTAGCTCTTGGTTTACTTGTTGGTGCGAAGGTTTTAAACGTTGCTGTTCCATTTATTTTTAAATATGGAATAGACACGCTCAACGCTCAAAACATAGCAGCAGGCGGCAGTGGTGTTCTGAGCATAGGAACTGCACCAGAAACAGTGGCAACAGTAGCAACATCATTACTCGTAGGATGTATGTATTTTAAATTGGTTTAATTATAATTCAATTATATATACATTACATCAATAATGAATTCTTTCTGTCAATAAACTAGATGGTATAGCTCGCGCAGGTGCTGCTGGTTTCAGTGAATTACGGAACGCAGTGTTCGCAAAAGTTGCGCAGCATTCTATACGGAAAATAGCCAAAAATGTATTTATGCATTTACATAATTTAGACATGGCTTTTCATTTGTCCAGACAAACTGGAGCGTTATCGAAGGTACAGTATTGGTTTTTAACCCTTTGCACTTGGTGACTCTGAGTTACCCCTAAAGACTGCTGTAATATTATTAAATATGTCGGTATCTAATCAATTACTAAACATTTAGGTATTTTATGAGGTTACACCAATTTCATACCTATGAAATTTAAAGAATCATAGGGAATGGAAATATTCTTGGTCGGATGAAATGTTTAATTTTCGAGTTAAAATAGCTCCGAGTGCAAAGGGTTAATGTGTGTGTGTGTGAATTGACGTATACCAGAAAAGATTATGTATACATATATGTATATGTCTGGTATTTTTTAGACAATAGACAGGGGAAGCCGTGGAATCAATTTTGTTTTAAACGCTATGGTATTTAATATTGTACCCACCGTTTTCGAATTAGGGCTAGTTAGTACGATACTCTATTTAAAATGTGGTGAAGAATATGCAGCTGTTGCATTAGGCTGCGTTGGCGTCTACGCTATATTTACATTGGCCGTTACACAATGGCGAACAAAGTTCCGAATTTTTATGAACCAAGCAGAGAACGAAGCAAGCAACAAAGCCATAGATTCGCTTATCAATTATGAAACAGTAAAGGTAAGTGAAAAAGACCATGTCTGGTATGCTGTCATAATTTTAATACACAACTAAATAATTGTGTTTTCTACCTTAGTATTTCAATAACGAGAAATTTGAAACCGAACGATACGATACATCGTTAAAGAAGTACGAAGCTGCATCCCTCAAAACAAGTACTAGTCTAGCGATGTTAAACTTTGGACAAAACGCTATATTTAGCGGTGCCTTAAGTTTAATCATGGTGTTAACAGCTGAGAATATTGTAAATGGTATGATATTTATCCTTATATTAAATTCTATACACGACATATGACATGAATAATGATATTATTTCAAACAAATTTAGGTACTATGACTGTTGGCGATTTGGTTATGGTCAATGCACTTTTATTCCAATTATCGGTACCATTAGGATTTTTGGGTTCGGTGTATCGTGAAGTTAGACAAGCTCTTATCGACATGCAAACGATGTTTACTTTGATGACAATGGACACAGCCATTAAGGTAGTAATATTTTTTTCTAAAGACATGTATAGTATGTTTGATTGTTAATGTGTTTTATAATTTGTTGTATCAGTCTAAGGAGAATGCCATGCGGTTCAATATAAGCCCAAAAAACTCGGACATTGAGTTTAAGAATGTTAATTTTCAATACTGCGAAGGCAAGCATATTTTTAATGATATCAATTTTACCATTCCAAGTGGAAAGAAAATCGCCATTGTTGGAGGATCTGGTTGCGGGTACATTTTTATTATAACACGTATATCGTTTTGATATAAATGATCACAGATCATAATGTATATATATATATTTTTTTTTTTTTCAGTAAAACAACAATAGTAAGATTATTATATCGATTCTTTGAACCACAACACGGAGGCGTCTATATCAATGGACACAACATTCAAGATTTAGATTTAGAGACTTTAAGACAATCGATAGCGATAGTACCGCAGGTAATTATATTTTAATGCGAACAAGATCTGCTAGCGAACGCGTTCCAGTATGATAATAATCGTTTAAATATAATCATTTTAGGACACAGTCCTTTTTCATGAAAGTATCTATTATAATCTTCGCTATGGAAATTTGAATAAATCGAAAGAAGAAGTTTTCGAGGCTGCCAAAATGGCAAATCTACATGACAACATCCTTAAGTGGCCAAAAGGATACGATACACCTGTTGGAGAGCGCGGGTTAAAACTAAGTGGGGGCGAGAAACAGCGAGTAGCAATTGCTAGAGCAATTTTAAAAAATAGTCCAATATTAATTTTCGATGAAGCCACGTCGTCGTTAGATTCTATTACGGAACATGTAAGTTTATATTTCGTAGTATTTCAAATGATTTTGAATACATAATAATATTTATGAAATGCTGTGTTCGTAGAATATTCTTGAAGCATTACGTCGAGCAACAACAGGACGAACATCCATCGTTATAGCGCACCGTTTGTCTACCGTGATGGATTCAGATGAAATTTTTGTGTTAGACAATGGTAAATTAATAGAGAGAGGATCACACGAGTCACTATTAAATATACCAAACTCTTTCTATAATAAATTGTGGAAAACTCAACATATAGGAATGCTCAAGTCCAATCAAGGAAAAGATAATTGTAAAAAAGCTCAAGGAGCTTGAGTCTGAAAAGTAGATGTTTTAAACAGGTAACAATATGTGTACAACGTTAAATTTAAAATATCATTTCGAAACGATCTAATATAATACATTTAAAATGTATTCGAGTAAAGGTGACTGCCACTTTCCTAAGTGAACAACGTATTGTAAAGAATACGATTCTGTAACACGATAGAAATACACTTGATTGCGAGAATTAGATTAAAAATATATATATATTTTAATCAAATGGTTAAATTTTCTTTCATTTGTTTGTAACAGTATAGAGAAATTGAAATTAGTGATTCCAGTATTACAACTTCAGCTGATGTCAGCTAATAAACCATTCAGAATGTATGTATTTAGAACTGTTTCATATTTATATTGTTAAAGAAAGTGTATATAACAAATACATGCGCGGTGCGCATATCTATTTATATTTGAATAAATTATATAATAAATATTTGTAAAAAGAAAAAACGATGAAATGAATTATACTAATTAAAGTAATTTCAAATGTGAAAATAAAGGGATAATTGAATTGAATTACTCTTGCTCATTATACATATACATACGACCTATATATCATCTATGAAACGTATAAGGTAAACCTTGAACATTGTAGAAAATATTTCTAGTTTCACGTATCTTATTTATATTTTGAATTTATTTTCTCAAGAAGCGAATGCGTAGATCTAAGAATTTTTACAAAATATCTGGCTGTAAAAAACATTGATTAATGAAGTGTTTGTGTACATAGATGTTACCTTGGTAACCACATAAAAACAATTATGGAAGCTGAATGGTCTTCAGTAAGTTTTTCATAATACCATAACAATTTGTTCCTGCAAAAACGTCATTTTAAAAGTATGAGAAGTTAATTGTGATGCAGTGTCCACAATCAGAAAATGCAAACTGAAGTACCTACATTACCTGTAGTACAGTTAACTGTCAACGCAAACTTTGATAGGTAATCACAGTCATGCTAAACAACTTTAATTTTAGTTCTCCTAAAAACTGTCCTAACACGTGTTTTCAAAGAAATGCATAATTTCTACTTGATTTTCAATATTTACTTTTGCACTCTTTATATTTAAATATTTTTATGTATTATAAATGCTGCGTTTTTTCAATTTTTAGAAACCAAAATTCTAATTTAAAGAAACCTACCACGGATGTGAAAACTACTTTAATAAACAAAAGTATAGCATACAGTTTGCCTTGTAAGAAGAGCTTACATCCTTCGATTGGTTTGTATTATAATTATCAGTGAAAACAATATTGCGTGTCAAAGCGTGATTAAGTAATTTACTGTTTTACTATTCGTAGGACAGCCATACCAAAGTAGCGTTCGACAGAAGACGTCAACAGATCGTTCAAAGGTCAATAAAAACAGTATTAAGCAAATAGTTTTGTCCGCAAGAATGTTACGTGTTAAGGAATTACAAAATCAATTAGCTGATGCACATTATCAATTGAATGTAATTATTTTAACTCTTCTATGCAATGAATATGAATGTACTAAAAATCTCTATCCGTTGAGAGTGTATGTTAATGGCGAATACATTGTGTATAAAAAAATCGTATCTTTCTCTCTATAGGAGTTAGCTAATGAAAATAGACTATTGAAATCATTACAAAAACGACAGGATTCTGCGTTGAAACGTTATGAAGGAACAAATGCAGAATTACCACGGATCATTAATTCGCATCAAGAGGATGTACGGATACTTCAAATTAAATATAAAAAGCTAAAAGCTTTGCATAAAGAAACGTGTCATTTATTGAAAGAGAAAGAAAATGAGCTTCAACAGTTGCAGGTGAATACGCGGATCTTAAAACACTGTTAAACAGAATCCAACTAAAATTTCAATGATCTCATTTATTATTTACAGACTCAAAACAAACACTTATTACAACTTAGTAAAGATCGTAACTTAGGCGAGAGAGAGAAATTACAATCACAAATTTACGATTTAAATTATAGAATACAGCAGCAACAAGATACTATACAGGTAGTTTTAGATCCGAAAGATACTGTAAAATCTTTTGTACTGTGTCTATACGAGTTCCATTATTTTGTTAGACGCTACACAGAAAATTATCTCTCGAAAGCAAAAGTTTCAAGCAGCAACTGTATACAGAAATTTCAAAGAGGAAGGCAACGCAGAAACATTTAGAAGAAACAACAGAAAAATTAAAAAGTTTAGAACATTTGTTAGATAGTAGAGAACGTAAATTATATTGTAACGGACAATTATCGTTCCCCACTAAAAGCAGACAATTGGGCATGCAACTTCTTACTAGTTCAAGAGATATTGGGTATGTAAGAAATATATAACATTAAAGTAATTTTTTAAATATAGCTTTTTCACATGTTACTAATTCGTGTTTTAGCACGTCGAATTCATTAAAGTTGTCGGATCAGCATAAAAATTGGCAAAGCAATGTAGAAGATCATAGTTTGGTAAATAAAGTAGTCTCTAAACCAATTTTGAAATGTCTATAATATATTAAATACTCTATTAACAATATTTTACTATTTATTAGCCTGCTCTGAATCCATCCGATGGAAATGATAAGAACACCAAAGCAGACGAAACAATTGATTTAAACCGATCTCTAAATTCTATGAAGACAGAAACAATGGCTAATTTGGAGCAAATCAGAAAGTATCGTATCCAAAAGTCTGCACAGAGAAGAAGTTTGTCAGACGATTTCGAAGAGACGCTCGTGGAATTAAATCAGCCCTCGAACAAAGATTCCAAAAATTCAATTTATTTTAACGAATCGGAAAAATTGGAAGAAAACGATGAAGATAATGAAGGACAGTTCGAGATAACCGCACAAAATTTTAGAAAAATCTATGAAAATCGAAAATTTCGTGCTTTCGACGAACCCTTAAAAACAGATTATTCGTCTGCAAATGATGAAAGCGATGGTGAAAACGACAATTTTAAGAACAATCAGGATGATGTAACCATTAGTCCTAAAGAATCACATATAAGGTTTGTCATATTTAAACGTTATCATTCGTTTACAGTTGATATATAATTGTTACTATTCTTCTATCATAATGTATTTTATTTTAATTACAGATTAAGGAGTAGTAGGGATGAGGTTGCAGGTTCAAAGGAATTATTATTATCTAATAGTAAATATGGAGATAAATTGAATGTTTTAGCAATGGAAAAGGATGATTCTTATAAAATAGATTTTGAAGCTGACACCGGAGGAAGGAAAGGATCAATTGGGCATTATCTTTTGTCGAATCGATTGAACGGTGCTCTTAAATTAGTTGTAGCTCCAGACGACAATCGAGTCCATTATAACTCTGATCAAGAATCTGAAAAGCTGACGATTTCTCATTTTTTGAACGAATCACAGAAGATGTATCAAAATTTAATTAACGAAATGGGAGCACAGGCTGAAAACGTAGAAAATGAAAACTTGTCTGACTCGCAGAATAATATACGTATAAATAGCGAACAAGTAGACGCCGGTTATTCGATAGATAAATTTTCAGAAGATCTACAAGAGCTCATTATGGAACAACCTACATTTAAGGAAGAAGCAACGGAAGGAAATATTGCTCACGTTTATGAAAGGGAAGATGAATTACAAGACACAGTATTAATGCAAATGGCTTCGGTCAGAGACAATGACAAGATCAAGACATTATTTACATCGGACTCGATATCGCATGTTTCGGAAATTTCTTCTAACGAGCCACAGGATAGGCTTCTCGCACCAAATTCATGTATCGCGTTAATCAATACAGACAAACAACAAACGTCACGCGTAACGTACGAGGAAGATACAGACAATTACAACGTAGAAACGAGAAATAAAATAAACAAACAGGAAGTGAACGAAGAGATTAAAGATACTGATATTTCATTAAGTAATACACGATCCTCAAAATCGGATTCATTTCTCGATGTAATTCATAAAATCAATGTTAATAATATGAACGAGAACGATGCCAAAGTAAAAACAATTAGTTATAATAAAGAAAAGTTATTAGCAACGATGAAGGCTATCGACGACAATGAAAATATAGAATATTTAAATCAAAACTACGAAAAAGATAAAGTCACGAGTAGGAAACAAATAACCGAGAATTTGTTTCGCGGTGTGCCTACACATATGAAGAAAAAACAAGACATTATAAAAGATATTTTTAATACTGATGGGTTGAAGAATGAACCCGCGGGTAGTTAAATGAATCGTATTAACGTAAAAATTAAAGAATAAAGTAATAACTTCTGTAAAAGAAACCACGAAGAGATAAACTGAGTATATAAACTTAGTATGTACTATATTTTCTTTTCATAGCACAGTAATTAGTGTTGCATATCCCAGAAGTTATAAACTTCTATTTTAATGTAATAAAATATTAAAAACAGAAAAGCAATTACTATAAGATTTTTTACACCTTTTACTTTAGAATATGTAGACCGTAAGTGAAATTACAACCATATTTTCCAGACTACTGATATTAACAATTTTCGTTAACATAATTACCAATTGAAAATAAAAATTCGCTTTTTCATACGTGATGCTTCTATAGTTTTTGCGAGAGGTCGATTAATTTCAAATTTTGGCGCCTAAAACCAACCACATCGAAAAACTAGCCTCATTCATATATTCAATTACCAAAGTTTACAATTGATATATTATTTACAAGATACGCGGATATAACATAATAAATAAAACTGTAGTTTGCATCAGGTTGTAACAGGTTGTAATCAGTTGTAATCATTGTAATTTAGTACCGACTTGTACCGACTCACCGACTCTTCGTTTCACAGATTGGCAATACTGACTCTAGAATTGACAAGAAAGAAGAACAAACAAGGAAGCAACAAGAAGGAACCTGTTGTGCACAGAAGGCAGTGGAATGAAGACACGCCGCGAATGCGAATGCCATAATGAACACCAAAACAAACCATGAATATACTTCTAATTCGTACAATGGAGGTACTCGTTTATTCGTTTTAAATAACCAAAATTTCCGACTTCCTAACAAACTAGCATTACTAAACAAATCTATAGAAAGACGAATTGAAAAGCCGTCTGCTGGGCGTCCTTATGGCGTCTGCTAGAATGACGCTTGGAAAATAAGAATTTTTATTCTACACAGAGAACAAATCGAAAGTTATTGTTTCTAAAACATGTTTATTTCTTTTTTTATGCTTTAAGACTGGATCGAATTCCTTAATTATACTTATAAAATCGAAAAATATTCATGTTTCGTAGACTGACTGTCATATGTCATGATGTCAGCAAAGGATCAACATACTTATTGTTGTTGCAAGTTCACTAACACTTAACACAAAAGAAGTATGCATTTTGTACTTTTCGCAAATAAAATGTTGAAAATTACGTATTTTGATGTCTAAATTTTTCTATAGTAATGCCTTTAAAGAATGCTTATTTTATATATATTTTTGTATATGTATATTACGTGTATATATATATATATGTATGTTATATATATATGTAGATATACAATTGGGTTGGCAAGAAATTAAGGTGAAATAAAACACCCAATTTTTCATTTAAGCAATCAACTTTAATCAGTAAAATATTTTCCATTTTGTTCGATGATCTTTTGCTATCTTTCTGGTAGTTTCATAATTCCATGCTCATAAAACTATAAAATTTTCCCAAAATTGGGTTTTATTTCACCTCAAAATACTAAAATTACTTTCTTGCCATCTCAATGTATGTGTAATACTTTTTTATAAAAGTACAAGTACAGTAGAACTTCGATTATCCGTGCTAATTAGTGGAACATGATTATTCGGATAATACAAAAATTACATAGTTTCAGTGCCGAACTTAATCCTTATGGATTAATATATTAATTATTATGGGTTATCGCAAACTAAGTCTTTGTGGAAAGTATTCAGATGATAAAGAATTCGAACATCAGAGACCCGGATAATTGAGGTTCTACTGTATACAGATCTGTTCATATAATTAATCATTTAACGACTATACGATCGTTTGTTTCAGGTATTATGGGAAGCGACAGTCCTGCTGCTTTACTAGATATGCTGGCAGAAGTTGCATCTCAAACGTTGCACTCGGAGAAAACACATAATAAATCATTATTAACAACACAATGCAAATTGAAAAAAGATTATACAAGAAGAAAACCCCAAGAAGTATCTTTTAGCGTACCTCAGCTTTTGTCTATGCCTGCATCACAATTAGTTAAACAGTTCTCGATTTTTACAAGCGATGAATTGAAAAGACAATATTCTTATACTTGTGCCTTGGTTGTGGGATGCGGCCAGAAGTATACCAGTTTTGCGAGCGAAGGAAGAGCAAGGATGTCTATTAAAGCACATTTGGCGGAACATTTGGAATATTTAAAAACGAATAAAGAAACCTGTAAGTAAGCACCAGAAAAATGTACAATGCTACGATTATAATAGGAAAGTTGTATATATTTATTCTTACATATGTGTAGATAAAACTTTTACCGCAAAGTCTGTACATCATAAAACTAATAAGACAAATTCTCAAAGTAAAAAGAATAGACTACAATCGTCGAGAAAACCGCAGGAGACATTGAACAAGGAGAATAAGAACATTATCATAGAAAAATCAACGAATTATCTTCGAGACATTCTATTAAACGATTCCAGCTTTAAAGAATTAGATAAAAATAAAAGTTTCGAGAAACTGGATAAATCTAAGAAACTACATAACGCTGAACAAAATGATGTAAATAAAACAGACTTCAAAGTTTTCGGAGATCACAGTTACTTTGAGCGCTTGAAGGATGAAAATCCTAGCAGTAAGGAAGCATCTCTTGGTAATGTCCTAGAAAACGCAGAAATGGATGAAAATGTAAGCATAAATTGTATCTAAATATATAATTTGTAAATACTAAAATCAACTGTTCTTCGCAGATTGTACTTATGGTTGTCGGCGCAGATACTGTTCACATGAAGGAGTATTCGCACATAAATCAAAAACTATCGGAAAAAATCAGTCAAGAACCAGACACCATCTATTTACCTGGTAATTTACAATTTTCCACAATAGTTATCAAAACTTTCATACATCACACAGCGCCTTTCATTTTCAGACATATCATGGTCAGCCGATAACTGCAATAAAAATTCCGAAATCACAACAACTAAACCTAAAGGGAAAGCAAAATTTATAGGTACCAGCAAAGAAGAACGGGAAATGGCACTAGCGTTTATGGATCGTATCAAGAAGAAGGGAAACCCAACTGGAAGCAATCTTGAATGTCGAATTTGTAATCCGCCAAGAAGTTTTACAGCACCGACAACTTTAGTATCTCATTACCGGAGTCACGCTGGAATAAAACCATACGAATGTCGTATATGCAGAGCAGTTTTTACAAGAAGGCACAGTTTAAAGTATCACATGCTAATTCATCAAAATCAAACACGATTTACATGTCATGATTGCGGGAAGAAGTTCAGACATCCATCGCACTTTAGGGAACATCGGCGCCGTCATACTGGAGAAGCACCATTTGGATGTGACGATTGTGGGCAGAGGTAAGTTAATCAGTGACATTTCTAAATGTAAGGCCATGATAATCAATTTATTGAACTTTGTTTTAAAGTTCTACTTTTTGTAAATTCACAAGAGGTGTGCGAGAAATTTTAGGATTCTCGAATATATCGGAATTCCCGGAAATATTCAAGAACCATAATATGCTCGGGAATCCTGAAATTTTCGAGAACCCGTCCCACACCTTTAGAATTCACTAAACATTATAAAATCACTAGACTGCGGATCTTTATGCAAAATAAAAAATGTTTGCATTGATTGCAAGACACAGGAGCGAAATAATAATTTCTTTCTTCTTTGAATTATCTGATTAAGCTGAAACCAATATGCTGATGTCTTTAAATCTTTTTAATATGTGCACTGCTTCAAATCGTGCTTACCCATTTTTGCCATAAATGTATAAAATGCGCAGAGGAAAAATCACCAATGTGATTATATTACCAAAACTATTCTTTCGTCAAATAGGTTTAAGACCAGAAATACTTACAAACGCCATTTGAAAACAAGACACGGTAAAGTTTTAACAACTACTGGAGAATTATTATATCTCTCTGAAGAAGACTTTCAAAAAGTACGGACTAATAGGAAGAAGAAGAACGATGTAGCTAAGGAACGTGTGGTAGATGAGGCTATAACCGCAGCAAAAGCATTAATGAATTATCAAAGCGATAACAATCAATTTCAAAATGTTACGACTGAAAGATATATTATAAATAACGATGCTAACGATAATAACAAAAATTGGGAGTCGAACAATGCAATAAAGCTTATCAAGAACTGTTTTGACACTTACGAGGTTTGCTCAGAATCTCAATTAAATAAGACTGATTCTATAGAGACTGAAATACCTATAGATAATAGAGTTTCTATTGAAGCCGAGGATAGGTTACCGATGGAATGCACGGATAAAGTACAAGAGAACTTGCCAGAATTACAAAATGTTTCTTACAATAAGTTAGAAGTAATTAAAGATGATAAATCTGAGTTAATTTATCGCAGCATTAACGAGCCACCATCATATATTAAAATAGAATATAACAGTTCGATTAATGACGAAAATGAAAATAATACAGAATTTCAAGAAAGTTTCGAGTTCGCGGGAAAACAATTTAAAAATCGTATTCAGATAGTAGAGCATAACGAGGAACAATTTTGCAACGGGCTCTTGAGCGAAACTATAGATGAACCTTGCAATAGGCATATAATTCTTACCGAAGAAGACGAAGACGATAATAATGTCAACATTCATGATGATAAATCTTATGAAGAAAAACATGAAATTATTTTGGCGAAAGATTTAATAAACACCAACATTTTGCAGCCAGATAATCAAAATGTTAACGAAGCTAGTAAAAATATTTTATTAGAACAGAATGAAGAATCTATACTGAACCAAGATAAAACAATAGGTAACCATCAAACTATAGTACGAGATTTAATAAAAAGTCGTGTAATTACACCATTAAACAACGTTTTTAGAAAGAGTCAGAAACTAATGCATCAAACGAAACAGCGTATATATATTAATAATGAACCATTGACAAGTATAATAGTACAAAATAAATGTGTCAACATTGTCCCACAATTTCAAGCTTGTCACAATGGACAAACAAAATCGAAATTGCAGCCGAATCAAAATCGAAAACTAACGAGTAAACATGTCCAAAAAGTCAATATCAATCAAAACGGAAATGAAAATACCATTTTATTATTGACTAACGATACTTTACAGAACAGCATCCTTAAGATTGAACAAACTAACACCGTCGACAATTTCGGCGTAAATATTAAAAAGACGTAAGTAAAATTCAAGTGACAAAGACTTTTTAATTTTTTTTTTTCGAATAAATTTGAGGAACATCAGATTAAGAGCAATAAACTTTTAAAGTTAAAATAACATTTTTATATATGAAAGTATAGTTATAGTGTGTAAAATATGAGAACAACACTTTGAGGTTTCGACGTGTAAATATTAATAGGAAAAAATATATATTTAATATTTTATACTGTCTCAAAAATTATATCGACCGCATAGATCGAAAATTCGATAAAATCGAATCCAACAAAATATTTTTTCATGATTTCAATCTTGCAAAATGCACAGTATTAGCATAGCTTTTATATATAATAAGATTGCAAAAGAAACAAATAAAAATGTTCTAATTTCCATCTTATAAAGTAAGACTATTTTTGCAATGTTCAATGTGTATCTTTCCTTTCTCTCAAAATATAATATGTTACTGACCCTCCATATATGTTAGTCATTCCAATTGTTGAAATAGAGAAACACTTTTATCAAATTTGCAATTGAAAATTGTATATACATATGTGTTACGAAAGTAAGTGATATCACGATGGATCAAGTTTACTTAAACACATTATTATAAAACAATTACTTAATAGCAGTAACATTCATTAATGTGCCAAATGTTAATAAACACGGTGCAAATTTACAATTCGTTTAACAACAACAAAAAAATACTTTAATATTAATACATGTTATTTTATAGATTTATAGGTATATTTCTGCTTCCCTGAAATTTATAACATTCAATATTATTTACCATTTATTTAATCATTTTATTGAAATGTGTATTTTCCTTTCGTGAAGCTATAAACAACCAAGTTCAGTCCACTGTGTCTTTATATTTAAGAATATCGGAAGCATACTACAACTATATTCTTTTGAAATTAAAGTACAATTGTAAACATAGTTAATCGATATATTATTCCTTTCAGGATAATTACAAAATGTCTTCCATAAAAATTAATAGTTTCTTTTTGTGAAAGTATAAATGCAACAAATATAATATAACTTATAAGTAATAATTAATGAACTTTTATAACACATATATTTTAAAAAGTTTAACAAATATGTTAATATTTTGTTACAATGTACTAGCGATAGTCTGTAAAAATGATTTAAATACAAAGTCTGAACACATTTCATATAACATTAAATATAGTGCCTCTTTTTCTAATTCGAAAAGTTTCTATTTTTCATTGCTCAAATTTAAATAAAATTGGAAATTAAGGGATAAAAGAAGTTATATGTAATGAATCGTTTACATTGTAGCTAAAAAAAAAATAAATTCTAAAGATTGTGAAAGAAAAGTGTGAGATATCAATACCGGTAACTATATTTTTTGTACATTTTGCACGAACAATTTTTAAACAAATTAATACTTTCAATATAATCTAAATGAAATTTTAGAAGGTTTAACTTTAATTTAAATATTACGAAGAATATAAGAAGATATATTGTACGCTCATGATCTAGTGTAGATACTCGAGTATACTTTCTAATAAAAATAAAATTAACTATATTTTTTGTTCAAGTCTCCACTGTAAATAATCATCGAAAGTATGTCTACATACACCGAGTTGTTTATTAGACAGTAGTATAAAGAATTGAGATCAACATTCCTAAAGAGAGTACTCCAAAATTTTAAATGCTCTAAAAAAGTTGTTTATAATAAACTCTTTGTATACAAATTGATATAGCATAATAATGTTTTTAATTTAATATATATTGTTTTGAAAATACGATGCAAACATTAAGAAATTATTATGTCACATTAAAAATCTCTACAAAAATAAATTGCAATAGAACAGTGTACTCAACACATTTTTATGTAGCACAAACATTTTGTTACGAACCTAATACAAATAAATAATAAATAATTTAAGAAGGTACAGTTAGAAGTAAAACCACGGCAATACGAACGTTATATTAGAACAATAGCTAAAACTGAAACGAAAATTTGTAATACTCGAATGAACAAAATGTATACATTTTTTATATTCTAGTACATATGTAATAACATCCGAACAAGTCAATTTTTTATGTACTGCAGTAAAACAGAAGGACTGTAATAATTAAAAACCTACAATTTCATATATGCATTTGTTCATTGTAAACTATGACGTGCCTTAGGTACATTGTAAAGCAAATTGCTACATAATATTGTAATAACTATAACTAATATATAAAAAATAATCACACATATACTTTGTACTAAATTTTTTTATTATTATAATTTGTAATAAACATAACTTAATTGTAATGATGTTAATGTGAACAATAATTTTAGTTACATATTGTATTTTTATACCCATTTTGTACTTAAAACAATAAAATAGTTCAACATTGCTTGATCTTATAATCACCCACCTTGTTAAAGTTTTCCAGAACAGAGTTTTTCATTCGTGCGAGTAATGATTTTTGATTTCTCAGGATTCTCTCGATTCCCAGCTTTTTATATCTATGGAAACTTGGCAGCAGCAGTACAGGAAATAGAGTAAAATAATAGTGGAGTACCACATATCTGCAATAAGTAGTAACAATAATATTTTACTTGATATACTTCAATTAACTAATTCATTTCAAATAATTTTAAATGAAAATGATACCGTTTAATATCCTATAAACATAGATATGTCCAACTTCTTCGCCGGCGAAAAAATAAAAATTCGATATTACTGACATTGCCAGCAAAGGACTTGTTAAAACACAATGAACTCTTCTAGCGTTTGTTGGCGACATATATCTTTCCCGTATGTTAGTGCAATATTTACTCTTTTCAATTAACTTCATTAAGTTTTCAACGTTCAATCCTATAAAATTAAGGAATGCCCAAATACAAATATTTGTTTGCATTCCGTGCCACACGAAAACGAATGTAAAGCACAGAAATGAAGCAAGTAGCTTATTGAAATTCGATGTTAACAATGGTGTATACATATATCTGAAAAGCATAATACATTTTCTTTTTACTATTTATTATTTATTTCTAATCATTTAAAGGAAGTATTTTTCATGTAATGTACCTTATAAGAAATTTGTATAAACCCTCATCAAAATATTTCCACATGTCAGAATACAAATGGACTCTTGCCACACATTTTGGCTGGGAAGGAGCTTTAATCCGATCAATTCCACACAAAGAACGATTCAGACCATATACTACAACATATTTAATTAGAAAAAATTGACCCATGCAGTATCCTAATCCATACAAAGCCCATGGATTTAAAGATTCAACAGCCTGGTATAAAAAGTAGAAAAGAATTACTTCAATTATCTTCCTACATTTCTGTAAAACAGTTGGTTTACCTTAGGATGATAATGCATTGCGTTAAAATAAAGAAAATGTAAACAAAAGTCAGCAAATAGTATCCAGAACACATATCTCCCTAAATTTAAAACAAAACATCTGAGTTCGGCTAATTTCCAAGCTTGGAATGGTTTTTTTATCTGCAACAAATTTACACATTATTTATATTAATAAATTTGATTGATAAGCATGTTTAATAAAGAAAGACACTTTATACATACAGAATCTATGAATTCATGGTATAAAATCAATGGACCTAAATGTAACGTGGGCAAATATAAGGAGTATGCTACTGCCCACAAAAAATTCCTGAAAAAGTGTGATGTATCGTCGTAATAATTCACCACGGATATTTGTTTGTCTATGCTGCAACTAATGCTTCTTAATTGAATCCAACACATTGTAAGAGTTAGAAGATAATGTTCTTCGTCGCTCAGTTGTAATGTATTTTGAAAAGCGCCGTCAGGAATTTTGAGGAAATGTATTAAGAACAAGAATAATGTATTTATGAACCATATAATACGGTTTTTGCGTTTATATGTTAGAATGTACAATATGCTTGGCTGAATTAGTGAGCATAATGCACCTGATATACCGATAGAAAAATACAAGAACGAAACGGATGTGAAAATGTACCAGTAGCATAATAGCTGTAAGAATACATTGTTAATTAGTAAATAAGAAAGAAACAGATTAGTGCACGGAAAAATATGAATATGTCGAACCATGGTGTTTGGTAAAGCTTTTATGACATGGCTAACGGAGTGATGAAGAAATAGCCATGGCATTAATTTGGTTATCAACGGTATCCATGATTTCCATTCTTGATCGGAAACATCTTGTTTCCTTCCTAGCCATATCCATCCTTGAGAAAAATCATTGTAGACATCATGATAATCGTTGAAGTCTAAAAGTTAGAGACCAAACATTAGACAGTGAAATTCTTATGTTAACACTTTACCTACCGGGAGCCCTATTAATAGAATTTTCAATGATCATTATTAGACTGCGGATCTTTATGCATTTATAGGAAAATTGAGAAGATGAATTTCAAAATTGTCGAAAAATTAAAAAAGTTGACGATGTTAATATATAATTTCTCGAAGGAATAACCATTGAATTTAGTTTCTATTTTTTCCAATCAATGCAGACAATTTTTATTTTGCATAAAGTCCGCAGTTTAATCATCACATTAACAAGAAGGTGAAAAATATTCTTCCAAATCATACGAGAATGAATTCATTAAAAAATACTCAGTTACGAACCATGGATTTTGAAAAACTATTAATCTCCACTGGTAGGTAACGTGCGGATGATTAATACCTTCCGATTCTTACAAGTACTGAATAAAGATACTTTATAAACAGAATAAAGGACGGCACCGGTCCAACAGGTAAAGTAAAACAGACTTTCATATTTTGGTAAGTTTGTAGCTTTGTTTATCACTGTTGCCATAATTAATTGCAGTTGAATTTGCCGCCTTCTTTCTGTGCACAATCGTCACAGTTTGATCTTCAAATAATTTACACATCCCAATTCAAATACGTTTAAATTGAATCTATTAGAACTATTCTTCGATAAAATCGGAATAAACAAAATGGACCAAAGCGGTAGGGGTAACAGCAAACCATGTGTGATCCAACAATCAGCCATTCCTCGATTGAGGTTAAATTTAAAATTTGAAACGGACTGGTGAACGGTGAAACTGTCATATTCGTATTCGTTTCTTTCCTCAGCATACACAACAAAAAAGAGATTCTTTTACATTCTATCATTGGTAAAATAAAACATGGTAAAAATGATTTCTTCTAATTGTAAGTTTATTTTTAGAAGATAAAATATATATTACACATGACATGCGTTAAATGTACATCGACTGTAATGACACACAATTTAAGTATAAAAAATGTCATTCCTTTTTATATATTCACATAAAGAACAATAGGGCAATGGTCGCTACCATATACCTTATCTCTTATAACATTGTCACAAACTTTATCTTTGATTCGTTCCGACAGTAAAAAGTAATCCAGTCGCCTAAAGAGGAACAATACAAAACAAAATGTACATAATTACGTATACAAATTTAATAATTAATTAATTTGCGTTCGCTCACCATCCAATATTCTTGCTACGTGCGTTTGCAAAGTATGACCAGAATGTGTAAGCGCCTGTTTTATCCGGATACAGGGCTCTAAACGTATCCACAAATCCTGAATCTAGAAATTCGGTCATACCGTCTCGTTCTTCCTTAGTGAATCCAGCATTTTTTGTATTTGTTTTAGGATTTGTGAGATCTGTGCACAATCGAATATGAGTTATTTGTTTACCCTATTAGTGTCTAAAGTCTTTACGATCAAATATATATTACCTATTTCCAGATGGGCGACATTCATATCACCGCAGATAATCACTGGTTTTTTTTCATCCAGTTTCTCAATGTAGGTCTTAAAAACTTCGTTCCATTTTAATCTTTTTGGTAATGTTACTAACTTCTGACCAGCATTAGGAACGTCTAGGACATCGATTAAACATTGAATATTATAAACGTCTATGGAAAAGAACAATCGGGTTGATCCATAATATACGTATAACTTACAAACATTAATAAAAAAGAAGTCTGGATATTCCGCAGTGATCATTCTGCCTTCGTTATCAAATTCCTTGTCATCCAGACCATACTTCACTTCGATCGGCTTCTCTTTTGAATATAACGCCAACCCACAATACCCAGGTTTCTTACCTATTCGCACAACACGATTAATTCGAATGATTTGTAAATTTCAAATTGATGTATGATAAATTGAAGAAATTATTACTGTCGAGGAAATAACGATGATATCCAGTTAATTTTACTTCATCCGGTATTTTATCTTTATCGCATTTAGTTTCTTGCAACGCGACTATGTCTGCATCTTCTTTTTCGATGTATTTCATTCCATTTTTCTAAGTAAATCATGATATATTAGCGTACCGTCAAAGTTTTATTAGAACTTGAATTGACCAAGCGTAGTAAGACTTTTACCTTCAGAACTGCTCTGATTCCAGAAACGTTCCAACTAGAAATTTTGAAATTATATTTATTTCCTTCCACGTTTAATTTTTCGCAATCGAAGTCAATCTCATCCAAGTTCGATTCAGTCTTATTCATCATCTGCTTTGGCTCTGTTTTAGCACGCTTTGCAACAGGCTCCTCGATATCTGCGGCATTACGTTTAGACCGTTTAGGAGTCGCATCTTGCGGCTTTAATGCTTTGCCTTTCTTTTCCTTAACTTTAGCTTCCGCAGGGTCTGTCTAAATGTAAATAACAACTATTCTTCATTCTCATTGTTGAATATTTAAAAGAATACTCGTGTAAATACAAAATACGAAGTGTAACATTCCACACTGCAATGAAAATGTTAACAACTTGTATCTGTAAAACCGAATATCGTACATTTACGTTGTTTACGTATAAAAAGTAACGAACGAATTAAAGGAAATAAATTATATATAAATGACTAACCTTTGGAGCTCTAACTCGTTTTGGCGGCATACCGGTCGCTTTTGTGTATACACTTGAGATGCTTAGAAAAATGAAAATAATTTAATATATATGCTACAATAACAACAGAAATGCTTTTCCTCTCAAAACTTTTCCATTCCACTGCTCGTTCGACGATAAAATGGCCTGACTAATTACAAACTCTATAAAGTAAAACTTTATAGACACGTTTGCCGGAGAATTAGCAGTTGCCTGCACGATATTCCGTGAAATTTGAAAACAGCGCCGAACCATAAAGCATCCGCGCAAACACAGATTTATCCTGTGGCACACAGCATGCGAAGAAATGTAACCGTGTCGGATTATTGATCAATATTTTTCATTGGTACTTCTGTAATTTTCATTCTTCGTTAAATTTAACCAAATAACCAACGCTAATCAATTTCGAAATTTATGTACATCAATGAAATATCTCGATTTACGTTTCGTACTAAGTGCGCAATGTATACAGGGTGACCCACGAATCGTGACCAGTAAAGATTATACATACTCTAGAGTAGCTGTTATTAGCAGTCCGATCGAAAATGTTTTTATCACATATAGTATATAGCATGCATGGTTTCAAAAGAGCTTTCATGTGATTATAGCAAATTTTTTTTAAAAAAAAGTAAAAGCAATTTTTTGCAATTTTTTGAAAGTTACGATTACAACATGGATAGCGATCTAGATAGCGATCTCTATCTGATTTGCATCCAACTGGAATGAAATATGTATGAATATGTACATATTAGGAATTTATTTTCTTTCTTTATAATATTGCATATGCTATACCCGATAAAAACATTTTCGATCGGATACAGATGCTATAATAACAGCGTAATCTCTACTGGTCACGATTCGTGGTTCACCCTGTATATTGAAACATTTGAAACAGGAAAAAGATTTTTTTTTATAAACATGCAATATATTTTAAAAACATATACATTGTACAAAATAGACGATTGTAGACCAAAAAATATTTTTATAAAGAGACAATTTTTTTGGGGTACATCTTCGCATTTCATTGATCATTTAAGTGACGTACTATGTTTACGATGCAATTGCGTGACAGTGTTTGTACACTATGTTTACGTTACCTTGCGAATTGTTGTACAAATATTAATTAATTCATATTCGCAAATATAACCGTTTAAAGTACAAATATATATATATATATATATATATAACCAAACAGAATATGTTTAGCAATAAAAAAAGTAATTTACCACCGAGACCCAGTATTCCTAATCCTGAGCATATGTTGGAAGACCTTGATCATGCTGCTGCGGATGATATAGCATTTAAAATAATAAATAAAGGTGTTTAGCAGATTTCACTATTATGATATGACCCTGATTAAAACATTAATTCATGTATTTATATTTGAAATCATAACCTTATCTTGAAGCTGCCATGTTCGCAATATATTTGTGCATATGTGTAATATATTTTCGTATTATTTATAAATTTTTTTTCCAGATGAAGTTACCGGAGAAAATTCAAGCTCGAACTCTTCCGAATCGTATCAGAAAGTGAAAATGTATTTAAACATCAAAGAACAATTACAACATTTGGAAAGTTCTCTTGAAAAGAAGGAAGAACAATTGAGAACCGATAATGAGGAGATAAAAAGGCTGGCAGATGATATTAAGAAACAAGCACAAGCTGCGTTAATAACATAAAATCTGTTTGTATTTACCAGTTACAGTTTAATTATTTGAACATCATTTCTTTAAAGAAAAGATTCAATGTAATGCATCTATAATATACATACGAATAAACATTTTGTACAAAATATTTTCACCTACAGGCACATTTTGGGCTTTTAATATGCATAGAAGAGCGACATTGTTTCTAACATAAAATGTCCATACTATAATATTATAATAATATACATTCACTTACAACAAATATAGTAATATACACACGATCAACATTATTGGGAAAATAAATGTTGCATTGTAGTTATTGTTTCCATTGTGTACGTACATATGTATATATGTTCCACAAGCACGATAATTATATAAGTCTATATATAAAAATTATGACAGACTATAGTATTGTGTGCAACACTTCAATTATGACCTGAACGTGTATAAACTTGTAAGTTTGTAATATATATAAAAAAAGTTTGATATATAAATCTTAAAGAATATCGATTACAAGGCACTGTAATTGTATCTTGAAATGTGATTATTAAAAGTTCCTTTTTGCATAAATACAAAGATTTTAACTTTTCCCTCGAGATTCAAATTATCGAGATTCAATTGGATTGAAATATACAGTGTACTTATGTTCACGAACTCTGTCCATTTAAATATCTTATTTTAACGCTTTACCTGTAAATGCGGCTTGGTATAATTTCTGTTATATTTCTTTTCTACCTTATTTGAAAAGTGTTATTACATAAACGTTTTAATATTGCACATTTGGAATGTTAAAAACATTAGGATATAGAAAAATATGTATATTTTGTGAATGATTTGATGGTTTGTGTTATAGCACATGTGATTATCATAACCACATACTGCCAGAATATTGGAATACCAGAGGTACTTTCACACTTATGATATGAACGTTATTATGCTTAAGCTTTAATAACTATGGCAATAGTCATTGATATGCGTATTTCTTTCAAAATGCCTTAACGAATACTGTTGTACTTTACTTAAAAAATTATAATTAATAACCAGGGATGCCTACCATGTCAGACCTAACATCATACCTAACTAGTGGATCGTTAAGATAAGCACACCATGTAAAGCCTGGTGGATATCCTGAAAAAAATCATGCAAATATTTCGAATTAGTAACACTAGTTAAGTACTGGAAAGGTTTTAGACGATTATAATGATTATACGCTTTACAAATAGAACTTTGCCTACTACGCACACCGAATTCCACCAAATGTGAACGTGTAATGTGAAAAAGCATGGTACCTATTTACTATACATGAAACACATTTGTTTACATATATATATATATGAAGACAAATCGCACAATACTTACACAATACTATCTACTGAATGAGTTTTTTCATGTGCTGACAAAATGTGGTTCAGACATAATATCAAATTGTGTCCTTTTTTGTCCAGCTGCATGCAAGTAACATCTCTGAATTAGTCAATGGTTAGTGACAAATACCTATGTTTTAGAAAAATATACATATACATATATATATACACACGCGCATAAGGTATACTCAAGTAAATAAAACGTGATAATGTGTTTTTTTACACAGTAGTTATTGCTTTAATGTAAAGTCTTTCCTTTATAAAAGAATATGATTATCCCCCACCAAAAAAACGTATGTATTATGCACTTATCTTTATTTATAACATATTTAACAGGTAATATAAAAGTGCTTTACATTTCTTTTTTTTTTATATAAAAGTAGAACAGCTGTTCAATCCTGTTCGCTTGCAGCATTAAGTGTTCTCAAACAGAATATAAAAGTACACAATATATTATTATATTCTTACATAATATATCAATATATTGAATTAGGACGGATTAAGAAATATGTAAATATAATATCGTATGGCATTCATAACATTTTTACCATTCAATATTTCGCAGAGATTACAAAAGATATAGGAATTTTAAATACCAATACTTTTTTGATTATGAGTTATTTCGAATATGAATGCAGAAATTACTCTTCTCTCGAAAGAATTGAAACTGCCAACATTGGAACGTTATATATATATTATTACATATATGTTATGTATATATGTAATATCCATTATTTCTTCTCTTTTTATTATTACAAAAGCAAATATTCAATAACCTACGAATGTTGTAATATAATTCAGTTTACAAATAATAATAATCATAACGGAATGATTACCGGAATCACCTACTTTACCTATACTAATAAACACGTATAATCTAGCTTTCTCTTATGTCTTAGTTTTAACATAATGTGCTGCTATACTTGTAAAATGGAGAATATTTCTTACATATGAGTGAAAGCAGAATACAGAGATTGAGCCCAACAAATTTTATGTTGTACATAACATATAGTAGGCATCTGTCAATTACTGTCGAACGAGAATACATGTAACCGATCGAAAGAAGAATATAATTAAATCTCAAAATAATATTCAGGAAATCTGCATCACATGATTCTCCAAGCGATGCGTAGAGCGAGTCATTAAAAGGCCCACAGTAAAAAATGATTGATATTAGGAACATAATCAATTGATATGACAAATTGTTATCACATTATACTTATTAAGTGATCGGCCTTAGTTATTTACCACCAAAGTTTGGTAATACAAAAAACGTACGAAATTTCAACTTGCCTCTAGGCTTGTATTTGAGATGGTCCTCAATGAATTGACAAGGGCAACGGGCGGAGACACAATGACGTGGTGAAACAGAAAGACCCGTGATGTCTCTGTTACGTTCCTGCGAGTCTATAACCAGATCAAGTCTCCGGCGCACAAAGTGATGTGCCCATCGAGATGCATACCTCAGCAACAGCAACTCCGCCCGTTCCTGTCAACACATACCATCATCATTCAGTACCTAGAGCCAAAGTGACGAGAAAACTATAAAATCCATATATTATATACGGTGACTCTTACTAATATTTGGACACTCTTAAAAAGATAAATTTTTAACATCGGACCATACAACATGGACAATTAGTTTTACACATTGCTGTGTAAAAACAGCAAATAAGTTTTTAAAATATTAAGTACCTTTGATCGCTTAAGTACTTTTTATAGTAAAATTTCTTAAATACCTATGTGTCATTCACCATTTTACAAAAATAGTTAAGATTGCAGTTTGTAACTTTCGAATATTCAAGTACTATATACAGCATGTAAATACTATATGTAATAACATTAAATATTAAAAATATTCTTGCAAAATATACACATATATGTGTAATTTGTACAATTTCTATACAAATTTCGAATTGTATATTAAATGTTTAGTACTATATTAGTCAACAGAGTAATATAAGCAATATTAAACTTCATTAAAAACTATATAATGTCCGGTATATTCGATACCGATAATCCAAACCACCAATAAAAAGTATGGCTATTAAAATTGTTTACAGTTTAAAAAAAGATTAATAATAAAACGAAGCTTCGATAGCTTGCTTGGGACTTATTTCTATTAAAACAAATTTTGATTATTCATCTATTTGTAATGGTACTACCTATGTTGTCTATAATCGTAAATGATCATTACCGTAAAGAAAGTTTAAGTACTTTAAAAATCTTTTCAATGCTTCATATTTCTTTCGTTCAATTTAGTTTCTATAAAAAGCGATATGAAAATAGCTTCAACAAGCTAAAACGTAAGCTTTGTGTCAAAATAGCTGCATCACAATACTGCTTTCAAGTTTGATAAGCATATAAAACAATTTTAAATGCCTCTATCTTTAAGAAAATTACTCCAACTGGGACAGAAATCTCTGCCTCGAACATGCGGCTTATTACGAAGCCATTCTTCTATATATTGACACGGGCATAAAGCTGACGCTAAGTGGCGAGGTGAAGAAGGATTTCCACCTTCTTCATCGACCGTCCAATCCAATCGTCGACGTAAATAGTCCTTTGCCCAACGTTGCACATAACGGCAGAATACTTGTTCACTCTTATCCTGATAGATTTTATTTTATGTTTTCAGGGAATAAAATAAAATACTATTATAAAAATTTATATGTAAAACAAGAGATGTTTAATTTTATAAAAAATATAAATGTAGGAGACATCGTATTTTCGTACTAAATCAATTCTAACGTTATCAAGTTACACTATTGCGTTAATGGAAATAAGATTCATACATTTCACTAGAATTAGTAGTTACCTGGTATAAAAGATGCTTACCTGCTTACGAGAGATTCTGGTAGTCGTGCTGCCTTGTATCACAATGTCGCTATCATCGATATCCATTCGTTGCTGCAATTCTCTTTTACGACGCATTTCTGAATTCCCATCTTCACCGATCACTCTTCCTTCGCGTTCCTCTCGTTCTATAACTTCTTGCAATTTTTTCTGTTTTAACAAAATGTAACGTGTTGTAAAAATGTTATAGTCCCAACTAGAGAAATAATACTTTCACAAGCTGAGGATTTCAGGTAAACATAACAAGGCTATTACAAAACATGATCAGCCCTAGAAAATTTAAATCTACGCACACACATCGCTAATTGTCTAATAACACTTACGATACAATCTGCGGTATCAAAGTATATGAAGCAGAGATTGACTTTATGACACGAAATCTTCCCTCTATCATCCAATCCAAGCAATATTTTATGTCGAAGTAAATGCTTGTTCACTTGAGCCATACATTTCTCAAGATTATGGTTTAACTTTATCTTGACGAACATGCAAAAGAATATTGCTGCAGCATTGAGGACTAACCACATGACGCCGAGGCCGAATAAAGTAAGACCAGTCACTCCAGAAAATAACAAGCCAAGCAGTACAATAAATGCAGTAAAGATCCAAAGAACAAGAATTCTCTTATAGCATACATTGTACATATTAAAACGTACATCATTTACAAGCAATTCCATTATGTGTACGTAATCTTCTACAGTAAGCTGTAAAAGATATATAATAATGCTTAAAAATTCAATGGGTTTTCTTGAACAAAAAAACTATTTTGTAGACTTAAAGACAAAATATACTAACGTTACCATAATACAATAACATAATATCGATAAAAATCGGTTAATTAAGAATTTACCGTCAAGCCCTGTGCCATTAATTCCTCTGGTACTAATTCTGGTCTAAATTTAGCTGGAGTGATCCATGGCCATCTAGTATTAACTGGTAAAAGAGTAACAATAGTATCGCCATTGGCGAAACCTTGTCTAATGTTTCCAATTGGTGTGCTTATAACATTGCTCGCGTTGTTTCGGCCATTGGACACATCTCTGAGATCAATAGTCTTTAAAGAAGCACTTTTAGGATCAGAGACTCTTATGTCGGACGGTACATTAAGTTCTGGACTTTCAGATGTAATGGAACGACTTAAACCTGACCTATCTAAGTTAATCTGGACGGATTCTGTTGATATCACAGCACCTCTATATTCGTTACTCTTAGCTTGTGGATTATCTGTTTTCTCAATGGCTTTCCCAATCTTTTCAACGTTCACTGTAACCGATTCAGGCTTTATTACAGCTGGTGCATTAGTTTTAGTTTTTTCTTCCACATCCCCATTATCTTTAATCGGTGTTTCATCCTCGAACTGGACCCAATTTTTTGTTCTCGAGGATATACTAGGTGAACTCGCTTGCACATTATCGATTGTGTCTTGAGAACTCATTTTTACTAAAGAAATAATACAAACAATAAAATTAAATTAGATATACAAGATGTCAAATTTCAAAAAAGAAACAAAAATTAAGAATTTTAAATTACTTGTCCATCGATGATCACTTTATTTTCATAAATGTTTTTTTTATTCTTTATAGCGTGCATTCATATGGATCTATATATTTTCAAACAATAATTTGAAAAAAAAGGAAGTGGGAGTGTCCATGAGCGTGCAATTATGGTGCAAATAGAATGCACACCAAAACAAAACAATAGATTTCGAAGCTAATAAAAGAGAGGTGGACAAATAAATCGTCTCGCCTTTCGTTCGACAAGTGATATATTATTAATTTCCGCTACATTGTTTAATCTGTAAAGATTGTTGATATACATAGAAAGCACGAAATATGTGCAGAGATCACACTCGTGACCAATATTTATGTTTGATTCCTATTATCGAAGAAACGGAGATAAAAATCGTACGAGATAATAGGAATGCCATATCGACAGCTTTATCCGCGTATAAATACGTAACTGAGATTTTGTTACCTGTTGTGATATGACCTATCTCATATCCGTGAGGTGAAAAGGTGCGTAATGCACGAAATCAAGGTGTGCAGCATTGGGTTGGAAAAAGACGGGTGGGGTAAAGGGTACCTGACGATACCGTAAAATGGTATAGATATATATATGTATGTACTTTTGCCTGTGTTATAATTTACTGCGAATACGTTCATTTAATCGTTCTTTGCATATCTATAATTATTTGCGTGCTGTTCATTTACTGTATATAAAACGATAATCATTGTGCGAACATTAGTGTGTTTTGCAGTATCATATATTTACTCTTTTGGTATAGTTCCATGTACATACGTGTGCATCTATCCATCCAGTACCTATATAGTTAAACGTCTAACAATTAGACGTACATATTCAAGTAGCTATACATATATGTACAAGTATAATGTATATATAGAACTCTGTGTACGTATATGTTTGCTAAATACATTCCGTGTTAGAGATTTATACATATACGAACGTGTATTTACGTTTGAACAATCGTATAATTCCCTCCGCGGCATCATGTTTGGCAACCTCTCTAGCGTCACGTTTTCTGGTTTTCTATCCCCACCATTCCATCGCGCATTCTGCAGTGCGCACACCATTGCACACCATCGTTGTAAACGAAGAGTTGATGAGCAACAGAAACAGAACCACAAGCAAGCGAGGGATAAACTATTAGTTGTCACATATTGTACATTGTACATATATGTAACTTGAAACGTTATATAATATCGAAGCGAAACTGATCAGTTTTTAGTTCGTGAAGTTGTGTACATTTGGTGCACACTGTCACTGTGTCTCTTTATCGCAAATTCGAAAAAAAGAGACAGATACGTCGAACGTTGGCCAAAGAGGCCGATATCGGAGCCACTGTGAGTGTGAGCGCGGCCTAAGTGTCAGATCGTGAGACACGAAACCCCATACGGTGATTGGTCTATTCCTACATCTTGTCTGTGATCTTATGGCAATCTATCTAGATACACAAAAATCAATTGCAACTGCAACTGACTGCAACTGAAGAAATAGAGTTTGAAAGAATCGTAAGTGTGCAGTGTTCAGCAATAATTAGGAACACGCTATATAAATATTTCTAATACGATTCATTATTCGCTAAATAAACAGGCGAAAGTAAAAGCACGGTTATAAAATCTTGTGAGCAAATCCAGCGTACGATCTCTTATTGCGAGAGTATTGTAAATGATGTATATAGTCGTAGTCTGAAATATTATGAATCAGCCCAAAAGGTTTTAATGATTTTACGTGTACAAAATTGTGTACAGTAAAATAGGCATCCACAAGTGTTTAGAAGTGAGGTTGTGTTCAAAATGGGTGCAGATAAAAATCCAGAAAATCTCGTAAGTTGGATAGTATTGTACCAAATAAATGAATACATACTCGAATAATTCATCAGGAAATATCAGATTTTATAATATTTGTTATGTTTACGTCAGAAACTGGGATTGTATAGCATCGCGTATGGTACCGTTAGTTACTTACTCGAAATTTTATTTTTTAACCGGATTGAAAAGATTTAGTAATTTACTTATTTTAAGCAACATGTAATTTCTTTTACCTATCTTGCTTCGCCTTTTGTCCCTCATAAATTATGGATTTTTCGGAGTTACTGTATGTAAATACCGGCATTAAATTTCGGCGATTATTCGATATATTTTTTATAATTTTATAACTTTATTCATTTTTTTAATGCACTTGTTACATTGTAGATTAATAAGTAGACTGCGGATGTTTATGCAATTTTCAGTTTTTGTAGAAAAATTTTAAGAAAGTGGTACCAAATAAAATTCTATTTTAATTGGTAATAGCATTTGTAGATCGAAAATAAATAAAAATCGTTCCTAAATTCTGTTGACTCAATCCTCCAGCATTTTTTGAAAATTTTTATAAGCCATAAATGTATAAAGATCCGTAGTCTATTAATAAGACTTGATGTTGCAGGTGATACAAATTAATAAATGGGATGGTTCTGCAGTGAAGAATGCGTTAGACGATGCAGTTAAAGATGTATTTATTAAGAAATATAATTACGTGGAAAATTTTGGGCTATTCGATGGACGGCTGGCTCTTTGTGGAGTCACTGTGATAATGGCGCTTATAGCTGTTCTTTGTGATTATCTGTACCCATTCCCTGCGTCTAAACCTGCTTTAGCTATCTGTGTTACATTATATTTTGTTTCAATGGGCATTTTAACATTGTACACAACGTACAAAGAAAAGGGGATATTCGTTGTCGCTATTCAGAGGTAAATGCAGAGGGATTTAATTTGATGTAATGTTAATGTTTCCTGCTAAAGTTATACTAATCGATACATATTATCTTTCAGAGATCCAGCTGGTTTTAACCCAGATCTTATTTGGGAGGCCAGTTCCTACTTGAAAAAGTACGATGACAAGTACAATCTGGTGTTGTCTGTTAAAAATGGAACCACAGGAGGCATAAACGAAACTAGTATTACAAAATCTGTGGCAAATTTCATTGATGTTAATGGCATTGTCATACCGGAATTAATAGAGAACACAGTGACGAATCTACACGATAGTTTGACCAGTCAACGAAAAGAAAAGTAGCAGGAGGAAGTAATGTTTTGGAGTAATTGAATTTCTCATTCTCCCTATAATTTTTTCACATTTTTATGTACTTCTCGTTGGTGTAAATATGACATGAAAAATAAAGTCCAACAATTTAAAATGACGTATGTATTGTTATACGTGTTTAAATACAATAGAAAAAAACAAATATAAACTTTTACATAGCCATTAATAGAATAAAAATTTTCTTCATCCACTTACATCGCTAGTGAATTATTTACATAGCTACTTTATGCTTTATTCGACGATTTCCTTTTGACGATGTACAACCGATAAATGTCGGGATTGCAACTAATCGTTGAGAAACAAAATGTAGTTCTTTATGTTCATTAATACTAAATGTTTCGCTTTTATACAAGGTCGAAAGAATTTTGTGACTCTAATGTGATAGACTGCGGATTTATTTAAGGACATCATTGTATATAGTATGTTACAGTTTAATTAGATAATTAAAAGAAGAAATTTTTATTTGGCTCCTGTGTCCTGCAATCAATGCGAACATTTTTTTATTTTGCATAAAGATCCGCAGTCTATGATAAATATACAGTTTTAAAAAGTTATACTGCGAATGGTCGATGAAAATAATAACTCGGGTAATTTATATGCCGGAGAATCATCAGTTTTCAGAACAATAGCAGTTTCCAGACTGATGACCAATTATAGACTGCGAATCTTTATGCATTTATGGTACGTTCAATTTTGTATAATACATCAAAATATGCACACGAACAATAATTAATAGCAACTTTATGTCGTTTTGAACACAATCTTTTAGGTGCCAAAAAAATGTTTTCCTTATTTTGATTAGTATATAACGTAACTTGTAGAAATCAGTATCCGCATAAAGATCCGCAGTTTAGTTATAAATAATCTATAAGTTATATTAACCATGCGTCGTGTCATCTTCTACAAAATCGGCCGCGTCTTCTCGCGTTACGCACACGACGTGGGACACTTTATTCCTGAATTTAACACCGTAAAATTTGTTTGCGTGATGCAACAATTCAGGCCTGCAAGAATATTACAAGTTTAAAGTGCGAATAAAAACAATACGCTGCAATCGTATAAGTAGAAATAAAAGTTACCTAAATGTAGTCGTGATAAACTGGGCGTCGGAGCTAAGCTCGTGAATCATATCCGCCACAGCTTTTCTGTGTTGTGCATCTAGGGCTTGATCAATTTCATCGAACAGATAAAACGGTGCCGGATCGCATTTTTGGATCGCGAATATCAATGCCAAAGCTACCAATGATTTCTGTCCACCAGACAACTGATTCATTTCTCTCATTTCAGCTCTGTGACCGGTGAAAGAAACTCGTATACCTAATGAGATGAAATTTTCATAATTTTCTTTGATTTCTCTAGTCTTAGTCTATACTCTTGTGATATCGATAGCGAATATCGAAACTCACCAACTCCGATAAACCTGTCAGAATCAGCTGATTCTGTTGTTGTATCATCTCCGTCCTCACCATCGGCTGTTCTCATAACTAGTTGTGCATGACCCGTTGGAACAAGCTTTTTGAATACCTCGCTAAAATATTTGCTCACCTGAAAAGTACGGTGTAAACTTAAAATGTAAAAAATCCATGAGAATATAGGATATGATATCGTTACTCCACGTACTTGTTTAAAGGTAAATTGTATAGCTTCGCATTTACGCTGTTCCAATACCGACATCAATTCTTTAATTTTTTCATCGCCTCTATCTAATTCTTCTTTCCTTTTCACCAGTTTCTCTTTTTGATCGCTGAACGACATGAACTGATCCAACGCTTTTTTATTTACATGACTGAAACGGAAATGTGTTGGTCATGTTATATGTTATATATTCACGCGCAGCAATGCTCCTAATCGTAACGTTTGTTGTACCTGTATTTCTTTAAACGATTGTTAGCCTTTTCCATTTCTTTGAATAACTGCTTGGTAGACATAGTGCTAAATTGCGAGTATACTTCGTGACTAGGCAACGCTCCGAGTTCTGTGATCTTCTGTGTACATTCCACTATTTTCTGTTGCAAAATATTTAATTTGCTGGCTAACTTCTCCAAGTCTTTAGCATCAGCTTCTATCTTTTCCTGGGCATCTTTTTCCTTGACCTTCCACTTGTCAACTTCTGACGATTCTGCTTTTTGCTAATACAAGAAAAACGATAAATCATCTGCACACTTAGAATGTTAATTGCCATAAGCCAGATGTTTACCTTTTTTATAGCACTGGTAACTCGGTCGTTCTGAACCTTGAAGTCTGAATTCACTTTGACTAGTCTCTTCTCGATGTCTGCTAATTGCGCTTTCGAGGATTCCAATTGTCGTTGTCGATCTTCCACCGATATTTCTTGCAAAGCCTGCACTAATTCGTCTTTCCTTCTTACCAAGTTATTGGTCAACAAGTTCTCCAACTTATTTTTCTCAGCTTCCAGTCTCATACGTTTCGCGAATGCTTCTTTATTGTCTTTTGTTAGTCGTCTTATATCGTCGTTCAAAGTGTCTACCTAGAATATAGCGAGCAATGAGCAAACCAATAGAATCAATTTCATTATTTCTGTATTTAGACTTTTAATACCTGACACTGGTCAGTAACAGACAATTGTGCCATTAGTTCTTGATGAAGTTCACTTTCCAATCCCTCTTTTGTTGCACGCATGGCTTCTAGACTCGACGTACACTGAGCTAGGCTTCTTTCTTTCGGTGTACGGTATCTTCCTATTGCACTCAATTCCTCTTTCATGAGTCGTATTTCTGCTTTCATTTTATCGTACACGTCTCTGTGACAAGAAGAATAATGTAATAATCTCGAGAACCACACTGGTACAACGTAAATCGAAGTAACAATAACTTACTTTGCTTTGCTGTTTTTGGTTTCGGTTCTCTGCATTTCACTAACATAAGAACTAATGTTCTGATCTGCTTTTCTAATCTCGTCTTTCAGGGTGGCCAGTTGGGAATCAAGGGATGTGATTTGAGCCATTAACTCTGATCTAGTTTTTTGTATCTCTAAACGCGACCTTAGCGTATTGAAGTATCCACCGGTTAACGATCCCTTCGATGATACTTGGTCGCCTTCCAGAGTCACGCAATCTAAACCGGAGGTGCGGGCCAAATTCGTCGCAGTCTCTAAGTTACGGCAGATTAATGTTTTTCCAAAAATATATCTAGATTTTTGTAGAGGAAAAATTCAGATTACTACAACACATTAAACTCAATTACGTACTACTAGAATTTATACGTTTGATCTTTTGTCTTTCACCTCAAAGCTTTGTCGTATTTCTCGTCGTATTCTAATTTTGATATCATAGGCATAGCGTCGCCAGTTTTTGGATAGTCTATATCTTTTACGTGTAGTCGGTTCAAAGGCATAAACGTGACCTCTCCTGGAAGCCGTTGATTGTTCATCTCTTTCAAGATTTTCGTCCCGAATTTATCTGTCTCAACGATATGATGAAACAGTCGATTTCCAGCAGTCACTTCCACAGCCATATAAAAATTCTTCTCGCAACTGAAGTTCTCTATCACAGGCCCGTAATAGCTACTCACCTCGTGAGCCATGTCCTTACGTGTTCTAGAAATGGAATCGGTGATCAGCGAGGATTTTACTTTCCAAGGAAAATCGCAATAATTACCGAAACGTGTCCAGCACTTTTCGCACGCTATCTCGTCCGTTTAGGATCGGTTTCCCGGCCATGGACCGTAAACTTTGATCCGCCTTCGCCAAATCCTCTTTGAGTCCTGATAAATTAAGTTGCAACACGCTCTCTTGTCGATACCTGTAACACGACAAGTATAAATCATAGTTCGCAAAACTTTTATAACGGCAAACATTGTACAATGAACAAACTGTTCTTTTCGAGTGGCTTGACACTGGTCCTTTGCTTTGGTTAGTTCATAGTACTGCTTGTTATGTTCATCTATAGATGCTCGTTGCTGCTCCATTTCGCGTGTATGCTCCTCGATCTTCTGCTCTAAAATAACTTGTTTCTCCGCGTCTTTCTTCAAATCCTCGCTGATCTTTCTCTGATGCTCTTCTTTATCTCTAATTTGTTTGGTAAGTTGTTTCAGTTCATTTTGTATCCACTTGTCTCTCTCGTCCTAGCACGAAGGAAATATTAAAGAACGAGATCTACAGTTCTTGTCTTTTATTTAATAAAGTCATATGGATTACCCTGCTAGTGAATTGACTGCCACGTCCCTGCTTGGCATATAATTCTTTCCGCTTCTGCTCTTTCAATTGTAATTCGCGCGTGCATTCCTCTTCTACTCGTTTCATTTCCTCATACTACAAATACGTTGTTGACCATTTAATTTTATTATACAAGTCGTAAAAATACGATAGCGACGTGCAACTCACTTCTGGTTTCAGTCTCTGCAATTCAGCCTCTCGCCCTTCAATGTTTGCTTTCAATTTTTCCAGCTCCTGTTGGGCACGCTTTCTACTGTCATTGTCTCCTTTTACTTCTTCCAGTAAATCGTTAATAGTTAGTGTCAATTTTGTTTTCTCTTTGAGTAACTGCTGCTGTTCAGCACTGTGAATCGTATTTTCATAAGCATCAATGATACAACCACATTACTCCTTTCTTAATATTACCTGAGTGTATCTCTCTCTTCCTTCGCAGTCTGCACTTCTTTCTTCGCTTCTTTCAGACGTTTCGTTGCAGCTCTTACCATCTCTTGCGCAGTTTTTGCTTCCGCTCCTAAACGAGCTTGTTCAGCTCCACTGTTTGCTCTAGATTTTTCAAGCTCCTCTAGCTTTCTTTTATTCTCCTTAAGCTCTCGTTCGTGAATGGTGTACTCCAAACAACGACGCTGTTTATCCCAGCATTGATACTCTTTCAGCTCTTCTTTCTCCTCTTCCAATGTCTTTAAACGTTCCTCTGGAATGAAATCGCAACGTTGTCACATTTCTAAACGTTATTACTAGACTGCGGATTTTTATGCAAAATAAAAAATGTTTGCGTTGATTGCAAGACACAGGACTGAAATAAAAATTTCTTTTTTCTTCTAATTATCTGATTAAGCTGAAATCATGTCTTCAAATCTTTTTAATATGTCCACTTCTTTAAATTGTGCTTACCCATTTTTGTCATAAATGCATAAAATCCACAGGCTAGTTATTACACACTTTAATTATGGTTTACCTATTGTCCGTAAAAAGTCTTGAATTTTTTCCAATTTTCCTTCTGTCTCTTTTAAAATAAATTTTGATTCTTCTCTTCTGTCATCGTATACTCTAGTACCAGCTACTTCTCTTAATAATTTAAGTCTCTGAGAATCAGGTGCTGTTGCCATTTGATTGATCTACAGAGTATAATTCATTATATTCTCCATACTTTTGCACGAATCACAAATCGATTACAACGCATACCTTTCCTTGTTTTACGATATAATAAGGATTTGATCGTGAAAATCCTGCAGACTCTAGCAAATTCATCACATCGTTTCTAGTTACTATTCTCTTGTTAAGGAAATATTGGTCCTTTTTCGAGCCGATTACTCTTCTCAAGAATACTTCTTCTTTATCAAGCTACAAGAAGCAATTAACATGTAAAACACAATCAAGAAACATAGAAACAATGTAATTTAGAATATCATATACTGGTAATCTCCCGTCAGCATTGTCAAATATAATTTCCACGTGCGCCGAAATAACTCTTGGTCCTGTACCCTCGTGCAATAATGCCTGTCGCTGTTCTGGTCTGAGATGAGAAAATTCATCGCTCAAAACAAACTGAATCGCGTAAAAGAAGTTACTCTTGCCAGAACCATTTCTGCCCACTGGAAATAAAAAGAAACATACATAAATTTCAATATTTCATTTGTCGTAAAGTTCAATTGTGTACCTGTACGTACCTACTACATTATGTCTCGGATCGAAAGGTTCTACTACTGTCTGTTCACGGTATGATTTAAATCCTTGGATAATCACCTAAGCATAAACAAATGTATTATATAGATACAAAGGTAACTTTCACATTTCGGGTGTTAGCATACGGTCAAATCAGTCAAATAATTAGACTCCAGATTTGATGCATTTATAACAAAAATGAGCAAGTGCAATTTAACACAGTGAAAATATTAAAAGACTTTAAGAGTATTAATATATTATATCCGCCACATATTAAAATTATTAATGAAGAATATAAATTTACACTTAAATAGCTCCTGCGTCTTGCAATTGATGCACAAACTTTTTATTTTGCATAAACATCCGGAGTCTACGAATAATGATTAGAATTAGGACACGGTCAAATCAGTCAAATAATGATTGCCACATATTTCTAATCTCTTGACTAACTTTGGCCAACTGGTAGCAACATTTCTAACGCATTTGTGTACAAACTCGCATCGATGTGCAGGTTTGGTTATCATTGATATTCGGTTTATCGTTTCAACGAATAGAAAATATTACGAACTATCCGTCGATAACGATGCTTGTTCGCATTAAACTAGAACAACAATAACAACATTCGCTTCTAACGGTAAGCGTCCGTCTGAGAGGAAGTAATGCGGAGCGCGCAAAAGATATCATATCTAATGTTTAAACACCAGTTAATTAGTTTCCAGTACCTGTTTGATGTACATAATGCAGGGGGAATGACACGAGTGTTTCTCGTGCTATCACTTTACGGTAACTCAATCGGGAAAACAACTTCTCAGTCACTGAACAGAACAAAAATATTCAACCGACTTGTTGGCAGAGCGACATTTGTAAAGTAATTTGCAAGACGACAACTAGTAAAATGTCCCTAGATTTGGGCGGGAGACATAACTCCATTGCCACTACATCAAAAAATAATACTGTGCTTTGAACCTTGAGAACGAGGACAAAATAATTACAAAACGGTTATTTCGATGAAAATTTTATTTCACGTAGGATGGAGCGGAAATGATTTGATTTTAAAGGTATTAATTCTATACATCGATTAATGATGAATGCTCAAAGCATCGCTTTGAACTTCGTGACTCAACTGTGTCTGTAAATTAGATAATTTGTTCTTCAACGCTGCGATACCCATCATTACGATGTTTTCAGGCTTCAAGGCACCACTACTTTCGACATTGAAGTAGTATTTGTTCGGCTTTGCTTCCCAGTTGAATGGTGCTTCATCTGAAACGATTCATTAAATAGGCTACTTAGTCTTTTGAAATTTATCGATGCTTACATTGATCTTCTTCTAATTCGCTGTACTCCGATTTCGGCCATTCGTCGGGTTTTGGGAACAGTGTGTGCCTCATACAATTGTCTGGGTCGTATTCGAAGCTCACTCCAGCAGTTGGATTCCACTTTGCATGCTCCTTTCCAAAGCCTTTCTTTGCGTACGCTCTCAGCTTTAATTCTTGCCCCTTTCGTAGCTTTACTATTAGTATCTCTGCAATATGAAAAACACATGCACGATATTTGTAAAATATTTATCATTATAGTCACATTACTAGACTGTGGATTTTATGCATTCATGACAAAAACGGGTAAGCACAATTTAAAGCAGTGGACATATTAAACAGATTTAAAGACATCAGCGTATCGGCTTCAGCTTAATCAGATAATCAATGCAAACATTTTTTATTTTGCATGAAAATCCGCAGTCTACACATTACTGTTTTATATTCGAAGACAAAGACCATCTGTTTCTCCGTATTCGCTGGCATCGTCTTCTCTGTGTCTCGATGTAACAGGAAGAACTCTAGGATCACTAGACTTAAAATCTGCTGTAGTTACGTGTCTTGTTTGATCCTCTGTACATTTCACGTCGAGAGTAAATTCTACGCTGCATTCTGGACAAAAATCCATGCACTGACAATCTCTTGTATATTGTATTCTATCGACAACCTGGATCATTTTAATAGAAAATTAATTTTTTCAGTTTTATTGTGTTTAATTGGTCGATTGTTTCGTTACTTACGTCGTCGCTGATCAAAGGTATCATGCCGATTCTGTGAGCCAAGAATTCGTCGCTTAAAACTGTCGAATTAGCTTCCAACTGGATCCAATCGATAGCCATTGTAGGTGTTTCAGCAATAAATACACGTCTCATACTATTTGCTACACTGTATTGATAATTCAAGTTCTTGTTAAGTTCAAACGAAATATCGTCGGCCTCATATGAAAACTGCCTGAGTCCATTTTTTATGAAAATTGGGTTTTCAGCTTCGCCTTGTTAGGTACTTCAATTTCTACGGTTTGAGTACTCAGTGTCTAAATATAAACATAGTTTGAAAAAATCTCCGTGCGAAGCAAAATAGTTTAATTTTAAATCGTTTTTCTTTCGCCTCCTGTAAAATTTACTTTTTTGTACTTAGGCAATTTTCATATAAGGCCGACGATATCTTAAATTACAGTATAACCTCTCATACCTCAATTCGGTGTCTTCAACTTGAAATTTTACATTCTCCTCGGTTAAATCCGTAATATGAACCGATGGTTGATTAGCGTATGGCATTTTGACGAACTTTTTATATCAAATAAATGGAAAAACGTTAGTTTCGAGGAATGAGTACGTACGTCAAACAGTATATGCTGGCTGCCAGTGTTTATTTAGAATTCATGCAAGGTTATGGCGAATGTAGATTTCTATTTTATCCACTGTGTAAATATTGATGTAGTAATTTATTGACATTTTATATATACAGTTTTATTTATTTAATAATTAATCGATGAAAATATAAAGGATATAACCGGATAAGAGATTTACAAGTAGCCTTGAATCATATTAAACACTTTTTTTCAGACCTTTTTTAATCTCTTTATCGTGTTTATACTCTCTTAGAAGACTTATTGCTTTTCTTTGAATGGCACGAAAATATTTAATATGTAAAGCATATTTTATTACAAAAATTCATCACAATACACATTGTTCGTCATCGAATACGAAAAGTAGACAAACCTATTTCGAAAGAGTATGTCCGGACTGAATGCTAGAGAATTTCATAGACAAAATGGAAAATACGCGAATATCTTCGAATTTCTATTACGCATGTTATATTACTCGATAATAATTCGAGGAATTTAATTAATTGATTCGCTGTTTAGATAAATTGCAAGGTGAGCTCTTCCTCTCTAATAATCGTTACACATACACAAAAATTTAGTGCTAGCGCATGCATATGTATATAATTGTTTACTGAACGATAATCAAAATGAGACAATATGTTTCTGGTAACTTTCATTACTTAGAAGAAATGTAAATTCTACTTGTGCTGAAGCAATGTATCACCGTGTTTATGGCACGAAAGTTTCGTAAAAATTGGAAGACTGGTGAAACTATACTTCGAAAATATTTTAAATAAGTTTTGTGCGGTTCCGATCGATCTTAATGGGGTACACTCTCGTTTCCAGGATTGCAACTTTTTATTTCTCGATAATGCAAAGATGAGGTTTCACTAGATAAAAGATTAATCCAGGCCGCAATCGCCCTCAAAAGTCCTTTTTTTACGTTTACAAGGCGTAATTTACATTATTTGGAACCATACAACTGCGCATGTAGCTATTTTCATAAAGCTGCGACAACTACATTCTGCCGAATAATGTAAATTACGGCTCGTAAACGTAAAAGTAGGACTTTTGAGAGCGATCGCGGCCTAGATTGATCTTTTATCTAGCGGTATCGACTACTGAAAAACCCCATCTTTGCATTATCGAGAAATGAGAAGGCGCATCCCGCGTCCTTGCAATCCTGGAAACGAGTCTATCCCTTTAACACAAATGTACTCTAAATGCAGCATAAATAGGAACACCGAAATATATCATAGCTGAAAGGGCAGCATTCAGAACTATTCAAAATATTTCCATAGACGCAAAAATTCTGAAGATGAAGTGTTCGCTAACATGCCTAGTCATCGATTCTCAAAGTTCGTCTTGGAAACGCTCGATATCTTGTAAGTGCTCTCCATAGTCTGTTGCTTCGCTTCCGACAAACGCATCGTGATGTTCCAAGACTTCGTCGAAGGATAGTCTATTGTCATGGTCGTCGTCCGATGAAGCAAATAGATGATCCACTTCGTCGTTTGCGATCTCCCTGTAATATTTATGATCCAAGTAGCACACGCATTGTTCTGAAATGACCAAAACTAAATAGAGGCATCCGAGACTTACTCGTTACTGGGTACTAGCCAAGAAAGTATTTCCTCTGAATCGAGTCTTCCGTCCTTGTTTTTGTCGTGCTCGTAATCAAATTTATCCTTCTCTACCAACAACCACTCCTTGTTCTCTGATTTGGCTCTGTTACCGATAAACTCCTGGAAGCTAACGTATCCATCCTTGTCTAAGTCTTTGTCTTCCAAAGCTTGCTTTAGAAGAAGCGGGAACATTCTAGGTGTTTCTTCCGGATGAGTGTAAGCTTTGAACTCTTCCGGATCAAGATACCCATCTTTGTTCATATCGGCAGCATCGTACGTTTGCCTGTCGTCGCTAATAAGCTTAACATCTGCTTCCAAGTCATCTGGATCGGAGCCATACGTATCTTGTAAAATTTCATTCCAAGTAACTTTACCGTCTTTGTTCACGTCGGTATCTTCCAATCGATCTTGAGAGCTTTCATCGGAAAGCATGCTGAAGATAAGATAAACATACATTAATTTCTATTTTGGACAAGCTAATTTAAAACATTAAATACATTAGACAAATTTAAAAATACTTTTATGTTATTTTCAACCTATTGAACATATTAAGAGGGAAAATAAATTTCTATGCCACTCCGGTTTCTTGCAATTCAGGTGGAAAATTTTGATTTTGCATAAAAATCTGCAGCCTACTAACGGCGATTCGAATGTACATACCTAAATGATCTTAATATCCACGCTTTCAATTCGTTTCTCTCGATAAACTGGTTATTATTTAAATCCATTTTAGTCAATAGAATTCCTAAGCGTCTTTTGGATTCCTCGATAGGCAGTTTGTCAAACTCCTCTGCCTCTTTTACGCTTCCTGTAAATAAGTACCCGAAACAATATTGTTTACGATACGCTGAGGAACCGAAAGGCCTTATTCTTTTGTAGATGGTATACAAAGATAATTACCAAGGATGGCTTCATGGTCGAATTCCTGGTGGTGTTCTCCTCCTGCGTAGTGATCCATATCTCGTGGACTAAACGCACCATCTTCTGTTCTCTCATTGCTGCCGGATTTGTTTTGTTGGTGAGTGTGGATATGCGCGGATGCTGCATTTCCACACGAAAAGAATCCGAAGATCGCGATCGAAAACAGTAGAATGTGGACACGCGTTCGGCGCGTATTCATCGTGGTCTCGAGAAGTGATTCCTGCGGAGAGAAACACAAACAGCGGTTAACCTCACAACATTAAGAGTTTGATAGGTCCATCGATCTCCACGACGAACACCAAAATGAATTCTATCGACTACCCGGCGTCGCGGGAAATCGTTCTCGAAACTCGATATCTTGTAATTTTTCAATTCAAATATAATTGTTATAATTATTCAATTCAAGTTTTCGCAAATATTCGGAAACACTGTACAGTGTCACGGAAAATATATTTAGAAATACATTCTAGAAATACTACACAGTGAAACGTTTGGGTAGGCAAAGTATGTATTGTAAAAATAAGATGTTGCGATAGTTTCGACAACTCGAACAACAGGGCTGATAATGCGTGCCAAGTATTAATCGAGTTCACGCACCTGTTCGAAACTGTTCGATTGTTAAAGCCGGTTGATCATTGCGATTACAATACACAGTCAGAGAACCATTGGTGTTGTCGCGTTTGATGTTTGATTATACCAGTGGGTAAAATTGTTGTTTCTCGATCGTCAGCAGACAGTTATCCGTCCGACGAGAACGTCACTGTCGGAATATCAGTTCAGCTTTAGCCTGGTTTAGCTTAGCAGCTGCTGCTCGTGCAAAAAGGCGTCGTAGTAGAAAGACGTTAGCTCGGCGCTCGGCTTCAGCCGCGATCAGTATGTGCAGTCATGACTTTGTTCTAGGGTGCTGGTACAGAAATAGACCAGCCTCACTAATACACGTTCAATTTATTTCTAACTTTAGTGATCGTTTCGACGAGAGAGAAACAGACATTCGCTGAGCAGAACATGTAGCTGCGAGAACCTCCATTCCTTTTTTTGGATTTCCGACAATGCCGGACGACAGACATCGAGGGCGAGTATTTTACGAATTTCAATCTGTACACGGTTTCCTCGAAGCATTGCGGTACACTATTACAAGTTGGCTCCTAACAGCCACCTTCTATCAACTAATTTTACTCATTGATTTTTTTACGCTAAGAAAATTAATTTATCGAAGGCCGGCTTTCAGAACCTTTGACCTGTGTATTTAGAATGTTGTTAAAACTGAAAATTATGCGCTATTTCCTAAGGGTCCGCAATAAGATATTCAATTAGATTATATGTAGACTGGCTCGCTGATTAATAGTTAACTATCATTTTCCGAACGGTGGAATCGTTACAAACGGTTATAACTTATAATCACCTTATAATTTATAAGTGAATAAAATTGCCGCGCGAAATCCATCGACGCGCAGAGCCATCTATCGGCAGATGAAGTAAACATTTCATTGCACGTCATTGCACGTCGAATAGTTTCTCGCACTTGTTCATAGGTGGCCAACACGATTCAGAATTGCCGCGAAATTCGAATGCGCTGCTAACAATAAGAGAAACATCTATTAATGAAAACTTGCGTCTTTTAATTTAACAAATGGTTTTTGCTTGAAAATCGTAAGTATAGCAACAGATATAGTAACAGATACCGAGCTTGCAACGCAATTGCAAGTTCGGGCTTTAAATTTCTCGTTAACGGCACACCTGGCCCGCAAACGATGAAATTATGCGGTGATAATTATGATAATGCCACGGTGGCATACGATCGCACAATTCTTCATGATCTATCGTCCGAAGCGGTCGTCGATAAGTTATCCCGCAGCTATCGGCCGTGTTTTCGACCTCGGGGGATAAAATCGACATTTCTGTATCCTTCGCTAACAATGCAGAGATCTATTATTGGCCAACGAACATTGCACCGCGCTCCGTCCACAGCGATAATAATAATCCACCCCCGTCGGTGCTTAACAATTAATTTAGTCGAGCCCGGAAAATTTATTCTGTTCTCGTTATGCTCCCCGACGTGTGTTCCTCCTTTTATGATGCTAATTGTCAGAACGTTATTGTTCGCGGCCCGTAAAACACAATCGAACGATAAAATTTGTTCAACATCCAGCCGAAATATTTCGATCCCCTACGCACCCCCGTTTCGCGGTTACGCGACCGCCGGTGAAATATCGCGATTTTCCGCCAGCACCGTATTTTTGCGATTTCACGCGGTCGGTTCGTTTCGAAACTTTTATCGTTTCGTCGTTGCTCTTTAATTATCGCGTTTGCGAAACAAAGCGACGCCATCCACGAACACGGAACACCGTCCTTCTGTTTCTCTTTTTTTTGTCTTGCCCGCGACAATCGTATGGAGATTGACAAAGGGCGGTCGGAACGAACTGATTGGCGGAACGGAAATCCGACTGTTTAGCATCGGCGACCCGCGTCCAAACTGGTCGCAGCTCTATCCTCTCGTCCGGGAATCCTAGATCAAAGCCTCGATTTTCTAGAGCTCTTCCAAGAGCTCGAGGAAACACGAGAAATTCAGCTTTCGCTATTCGCTTCTGTAAGGTAGACAATTTTCTCCCGGCTTCCCGCTGGTTATTCGTTAGCGACCACGCTACTACAATCAAACAAGCCTTGATGCATCTAGCCTTGACACTACGTCATTACTAGACTGCGGATCTCTATGCAAAATGAAAATTATTTAATTCTTACTTTCATCATTTCAACAAGCCGAAAACATTGGATCGGCGTTATTTGATCATCCGCAGTCTAGTCATTACAAATCATTCCGTTCGCCTAATCACTGTGGCTAATTGGATCACCGAGTGCCACCATACGAGTGCAGCTATCACGGAAGGAATTTTTGGGAGCGATTCGCAGGGGAATTTCGTGAGCGTAATACCCAGAGGAGAAGCGGGCGAATTCAATATTCGATCGGGGCGCTAACGAATCAAGATATTTTCGGTTCGGTCGGAATACTCGCGGCGAGAGAAGACGCAGACACTTGTGATTTTGTTCCCGGATCGAAGGGGTGACGCGGATCGGGGCTGAAAGGGGGAGGGGGAGCAGGAGAAAGGGGAACGGGGGATAGAGGAAGGAAGATAGAGTCAGCCAGCAAAGGCGTTTTCTTCTGACATTCAAATGTTCGCCGCGCGGAACGAGAAAAAGGATACGGATAGCGCGGCGCTCGACGGCCGTCTATTCATCGCTCAAAGGGATCATTTATCAACATATTTGATATGCTCCTGGCCGCGTTACACCGGCGCAGGAGCCGTGCCCGGTCTTTCCACCGGGGGCTTCCATAGAAATAATATGCTAATCGCGCGAAGGCGGAGTTTAAAAAGTGCCCCGATAAATTCTCCAGACTTTTCGACGTAATTTCGCCCCTTCGCCGCCTCGAAAGATTCTTTTTGCGCTGTTTCCGACGTCTTAACAGCGACCCATCCCGGGGTCTCCTTCTTTACGGTATATCCTCAGACGGCGGAATATATTTTTTTGCGGATCCTCGCCGGATGTCGCGACCTGCTTTGCGGGGAAAACGAGTCTAAGCTGACTTCTCTTTCAACCCTCGGCTACCCAAGGAACCGCGGAAAGACGTTTCCTACGCGTTCTACCCGACCCCCCGTCGCCGCTCAACTTCTCGCGATTCTCTGTTTAAAGATTTTGCGAAACGTCTCATTCGGATTTCACGAAACTACAAAATGTACGTCGGTCTCTTGGAAACGAAATTCACCGACTTATGTACCCTTCTATAAATAAGACTAAACTATGAAATTTATCGCGCCAGATGAGACGGGACAATCGTGTATGTTCCAGTTCTTTGGAAGCGGTATAAAATGTGTCAGCTTTAGAAGATAATTAAAATAGTAGTCCCAGGGCCGGATTAAGCCCCGTAGCAGAAGTAGCAAATGCTACGGGCCCCGCGCTTTTGGGGGCCCCGCTCCATACAAAAAGGGGCCCTGCACACGGGCATTTTATCGGAGAGGCGCCGAAACCTTAACGATATTTTTGCTAAAAAAGAAAAAAGGTCATTCATACAAGCGGCCCTGATACAAAGCCTAGGGCCTCGCGATAAAATTTGCTACAGGCCCCGCGCTGGCTTAATCCGGCACTGAGTAGTCTTGTAAAAAATCGCGAATGAAAATAAAGAACTTATCGTCGACGACAGTCAAAGTGAAACGCGCGATGTTCGGCGCTTGTTGCGAAACGGCGTAAGTGATTGACGCGCGACGTTCAGATCATTTACAAATCCCCTCATCGGCACTTATGCGTGCGGTGACGCATACGCACATATTTATGCACCCCTCCCCTATACATATCGTGCCCTCATACATACATCGGTGATATTAGCCGCAAAGCGGACTACCCCGCTTCCGTTTATTTAAGCCAGCCTCGGTGTCGAGTCGTTACTTACTTAGCGAGACTTATCGCTCATGCTTCCACTCGCGAATCCGAATCTGGTGCGTACATGATTGATATCGAACCTCGAAACACGCAGCAGATTTTTCATTAATTTTTCTAGGCGATTTCGGATGAAATTAATTCAGTGAAGTCGGAATCATTAATTTTAATTCTTTCTCGAAACAATTCTGCACTTCGAAAGCGAGTTTAGGTTCGCCTCGGCTTCTTTATTCCGGCTTGTATCGTCCAGGATGACGTCGAACTAATCCCTCGGACATTCGGTTCCGAAACGCCACGTCAGCGGGACACTTTCAAGCATATTGAGGCTGGATGGGTAGCGCCAGCCCTCTTTCCATATTTATCTTGGCCTCCTTCATTACGGGCCACTTCAGGATCGCCTCGTTCCGCCTTCTTCTTTCCCGTTTTATCGTTCGGTACCTACGGGATTACCGGCCTCCTCTCCTCTCCTCGAAGACCGAAGACGCAGATTGCTTCGCGCGGGAGGGGAATTTATGAGCAGTATGATAAAGTCCCCGCTGGCATAATCGAACGTCTTCCACGATTATTTCTTTGCGGGGCGGTCGTATCAAATCTGCGCGCGGATTTCGCTCGTCGTCGCCCAACTTTTTACTTCTTCGAGAACCTTCCGCGGGATTCACTGTTACCTCTTATCTTCGAATAACATCGATCTGCTCCGGGCTACCACGTACAGCATCACGCACAATTTGCGACGACAAATCAACTTTGTACGCTTGAATGAACTATTAATCATTTGTTCAACCAAATGGAACACAGAAATCTTCAAATATTTATACGCCAAGGCTTTGTCTTGAGAAATTCAGAATCGCTGTCCCATTTTTTTCGGAACTGTAATTTAATTTTTGGTCGAAGGAACTTCTTCCCGATATAAAGATGTCTTTTCGAGGCTCGTTCGCTTCGAACGCTCGTTTCTCGGCTCTCTTCTGTTTTATCGTTCTCCTGTGGAGCCCCGTGGCGGGTGCACGGCGAAATATTTCGAGGCGTTTCGCAAGGATCGTAAGTGTGTTCGACGTTTCCGTGCCGCGCGCGCTCCGGCCAGGGCATACGCCCCGCGATTTAAGTCGTCAACTTTTATGGAGGTAGTTTTCGCGGTGACGGTCCGCGGCAAGCCACATAAAAGGGGGTGGAAGTTTCTGGTAATATGGCGGCTTCCCGAGGAATATGGCGGCAACTGTATACAAGAGATAGCGACAATATTGAGGCGGCTAGAGAAGCCCCGAAGAAAACCAACCGGATTTTCTTCCTCTGCGCGAGCGTCGTCGGCCCACCCACCTCCTTTCTGCAATCTCTTCGACAACGAAACCCCTCTTCTCCGCGATATCGCGAGGCCGACGGCGACGTTGTTTCGCGATCGAAAATACATTAACGCGCGGCTGGCTATCGACGGCTATCCGCCTCGAAGCTTTCGCCGTGGAATCGAGTAACAATTTTTTATAGAAACTTCGTTATCCGCTAACTGTTATGTTAATGGTGGCTGATGACGCTGAGACTGCAATACTCTGCCACGTACGACGCGAGCTTCCGAACGAAGAGAACACAAAGCTGGTCAAACAAAATGTACAAGGTGTGTTAAAAAGTAACGAGAATTTTAGTATTAGTCCGGTTCACGTCATTTTTTGTTGTTGTGTTGGTGGGCATGTCTGAAGAGTCATCTTTCGTAAAATTTCAAACTTTGATAATTATTCCTTTGAGTGTTCGTTATGATGGACCTATGTACCAAATTTCAAGCTTGTAGGTCAATGGGAAGTACCCAAAAGGTTTTGATGATCTGTTAGTCAGTCAGCCAGTGACAAATTTAGCGATTTTTGAGGTCCTATATCCCGGAACCTACTAATGCTGGAAGATCAACGTTTTGTCAATATTGAGACATGATAGCATTTAACAAGCGTACGAAATTACATCTCTCCATCTGCCTCCAGTGCCGAGTTATAAGCCTCTAAAAAGCGGCTAAGTTGTTTCGTGTAAAGAGAGGTAGTGCGAGAACCAGATGAATTGAACTGAGAGGATTCAGGTGTTGAACTCGCGAAGGTGGATTCAGTTATGGCGCTATCTACAAAAGAATAAGTAAATGCGCCATAGGTTGGCCACCCCTGATGTAGGCGAATAACTAAAATTGTTTCCGAACAATGAAAGTTCCCGTTCTTTTGTGAACACACCTCGTATATTCTCTAACGAAGATTACGCTGAAAGATGTAGTATTATCGATCGTTCGGAACGTCCTTGAGCTAACGCGACTCGTTTCTCGCGTTGTTAGAAGCTATCGGACAGGATTGTTTGATGGAGCGACAAGAAGCGAGAAAGGGACGAAATGGTTTTCGTATGATACTCGAAGCGGAGAGGGCAACCGTTTGTTGCATCCGGCGAAAGGCGGTCCAGATTTTCGGATCGGAGAGCCGAGAGCGGCTGTCGATCGCTGGATTAAGACGAGGACTGCACTTTGTCCCGTCGCGTCGCGTCGTTCGGAGGCCGTGCTGATTGCATCTGGCATTTGTGTCACGCCCTTGAGTGCCCAGTCGATATGCCTGGACAAATTGGGAATTGGTATTCCGCTCGTGGCCTCCGCGACCACGGCCAGACGGATTTGCGAAGGAACACCTTAGGCTAAAGGAGGATACCGTGGGAAGGGGCATGGGCGGCTAGCCTGACCCACGAGCTGGATCTACTAAACTTGGTCAAATCGGTTCCCGACGATCACCTCGCACCGGAATACTAAGCTCCGGCAAAAGAGGAGCGTACGTTGCCAAGCGTTCCTTTTCTCTCGATTCGGATCGTTAACCGGCGCGGCAGCTACGGGATTTTTCTGACAGTCCCTGGAAGCTCGGCAACTACGATGTTAATGCGACGTCCGATGTCCTCCTTCGCTCTGAAATCATGTCTTCGTGGCGTCACGCGATTCTTGGAGCTGGTCATATTTTTAACATAAAATCGGCAGTCCAGTGATTAGTTTACGTTAACATGTTATTATTATTATTATTATTATTATTATGTACGGACCGAGGTCCTTTTATACATGGGTCTACAGACGTTTTGTATAACTTATAAAAACAAATAGAAAATAACAAAAATATACAGAAAGAACATAGAAAAAAAAGGAAATTTTCTTAACCTAAAATTTTTACATTCGATGGACAAGCGCAGAACTAAACAAATACAGGTACGATATTAGCGAATAATCTCGCGTAATTTTGTTTTGAATGCCTGTAACGTGCCATTAAAAAAATCAAAATTACTGTAAAGTGTGTTTGATCTCGCAATAATCCGATTTATAGGATTCATTACTCCATATGAGGATTTGGATTGCGTTGTTTGAAATCCTGCTCTCGTTCTCAAAACACGCTCAGGTACATAAAGATTAATTTGCCTAAGGAGAGCGGAACAATCTATATTATTATTTAACAAATTAAAAATGAAGCTTTGGTCGGATACTATTCTTCGATCAGATAACGCTTCCTGTTGATCCCAAAACAGTACAAATTATTTTTGTGGATACAAGTGACTATTTTACATCATTGTGTACACAGAGCATCGAGCGAAACTGATCAGCGCGTTCCGGTCCGCAAGATCGAAATGAAACCGTAGGGCAAGGGATTATCGGATGATCGATCGCCCTCAGATCAACGTCCTTATGTTGTTCTCGTGGATCTTGAAGAAGACATCCTCCAGCTCGCTCCGAGCCGCTTGACTGAAATGCTTCGCTCGAGCTTTTTGTTATCAGCGAGTCGCAGCTCGACGCGGGCTATCCCCCCGCTCCGAGTATCGATATCCCTCGACCGGATTCTGACCCTTCTCGGGAATATGGCTGACCGAGCTACCGGAAGGATCGCCGTGTAAAAACCCGAGCGCCGTATTTCGGGCTGTCGTGTCGCAGGTTCCCGTGGGTTCCCGACACCGGCCTTCGCCGGAACATCCGCGAACACATGCGGCCCGGGCATCGCCACCAACCCGAATCGACGGGGAAATCCTCGAAAATAAAGGGGACTTTTCCGCGCGGACTCGTTCCTCAGAAATTGTTCTCAGATAGTGGAATATACGAGCTGGAAATTTTTAGGAGGTCTGACAAGGACCTCGGGTGTCCGCCAAGGTCCTCGAGTGTCTGATTTGCTCATACTACTAGGTCGTTCGAAAAGTCATTTCGTTTTCTCAAGCAGAAATGAAAGTCAATCTTTTACCATTTGGAATAAGTTTTATGACATTTTGTTCTATAATCTTTTGCGATTTTTCAGGCAACTTAAAGATCCCATGTTCGTCGAATTTCCGTTTTTTATTAGCGAAAAATTGAGTTGCGTGACTTTCTACGACTTCATTTGAAATTCAATTTACACCGCATAAAAAATGATGAAAAAAGCAAATAAGTGGTAACTCGATGGTACATTCTCTCCTTAAACAGCACACAATGTTTTCTTTCGTGCACCGCATTTTTGTAATGCATGTAATGTTCATTGGGAAACAAATCATACGTGCACCGGAAATACGAAATAAATATGCAAGAGGTTCGACAGTATCTCTGGAAAAAATTCCTAAAAATTCGAACAAAAACGGCGTCGTAAATAAGAACGCTGACTTGAAATCAAAGATGGACGGTCGGGGTCTTTCTCCGGTGGGCATCGCGTCGTTTCGTTCTTCCGAATCGAGGCGGGCTACCGAATGAAGTGTTAATGGAGGTCGAGTGGTTCCCAAGCCCGTCTCCGCCGGAAACCGGCGATTATTGCGCGACGATTGCGCGTTTCCGGGCCGAGAGCAAGCGCAGGGAAGCTCGGTCTCCCCGATCGACGCGAGGGAATTATTCTTTCGACCGTACGATCGCCATCCGAGCCACGGCACGGCGCTCGTTTCGGCGCGGGCAAGGGTTGATAATAAATTCAAATTTAGGGGTGCGCGCAATCTGTGATTCAGCGCCATTAAGCACAGGATTCTGTAAAGGACGTCCCCCCGTCCCGCCACTCGACGCGCACTTTCTCCCAACTTGGCACGTCCGCGAGTGGCCGGGTCTTTAAACTCGCTAAGAGGTGAAAGAGATCGGTTCCCCGACGGAACCGCTCTACCCCCTCACGGCCGCATCAATTCGTCCCTTCGGTAATTTTACGACCGCCGCCCGAGAGAAAGATAAATATCCCCGTCGCCACGGTCCGGTCCGTTTTTCTGATCAAATTGAAACGCTTATCTTCCGCAATCGCGTCGGAAATATGCAAGAGAATGCACGGGGTGCTGACATGTATCATCTACCTCGATTACCTCGAGCGTCTCACTCGTTTTTCGAAGAGGTCATTAAGCGGTTCGAACAGCCAAAGGTTGTGTAGTTTGCGAGAGGACACTTACAAGGGAAGGACCCCAAGTGTCCGACTCCGATTTTGATAATTTTTTGTGAGATGATGCTGTATGGATCCCTAATTATGTATCTAAAATATTAGGTGTCATAGGCAGTGTTACCATATTTTTCTCTCGCCAGGCCCCTTACCCTTCCGCCTCTCGCCACGCCACGCACCGTACCTCGTCTTTGCACTCTTCCCACTAACGCTGGCGACAGCGGCGACACGCTTGCGTACGGTCGCGTCAACAACTAGTGGGAAGAGTGGGAGGCTCACGCGACCGTACGTCAGCGTTAGTGGGAAGAGTGCAAAGACGAGGTACGGTGCGTGGCGCGGCGAGAGGCGGAAGGGTAAGGGGCCTGGCGAGAGAAAAATATGGTAACACTGGTCATAGGTCAATAGATTGGTCGCCATCTTAGCTATCACGCAACAATCATAAAAATGTACAGCCAAGATACAAACAAGATATTGATGGTCTGGATCAGGTCTGAACTGTAGGGAAGTTGAATGGAAGAAGATGAAACTCTTCGGGGTTCCACCCACGACGGAAGAGTAGGAATACCAGCGCAATACAATTGTTTGTACGTCGCTGAACGACACGTTCCCGTGCTGTATCGTCGTCTGAGAGCCCCGCGAGCCGTTCCGAGCGTCGGAACGATTAAAGGAGGGTATTGCGAAGTTTTTTTACAGTGGCTGTAAATAGCCGGGAACTGTGTTCGCGCAACGGCGACTGGTTCCGCGGATGCCGTCGATTGCACGACGAGACGTATGCACGAAAATCCGTCCGTCCCGAATCGACTCGCGCGACGCAGGAGATGTCCTGGTCGTAAAGCACGCGAAATAAAGTCTAGCTAAGTACCTTGGGAACAGAATGCCGAACGATGCACGCTTTATGGGTAATCGAACCAAGTTTTTAACTGTCTAGAATAGTCTAGATGCTCCTTTCCGGGACATAAAGCGCCGGGGAATCCCATCGGCACAGACGAGAGCAGGACGCGTTTTCCCCAGCGCTCTCTCTATCAAGATTAATTAATAAATACTGCGGATCTTTATGGAAAATAAAGAATACAAGAATCTGGAACGGAGTAGAAATTTCTTTCCCTCTTCAACAACTTCGAAAGGCTGAAAATAATATTCCGAAGTTCTTTCCGATTGCGCCCACCCATTTTCGACATGAATGCATAAAAACCGAGGTCCATTATCATTAACCCTTAGCACGCGAATGGCGACTCTAAGACGCCACTAACAATTGCTGCACCATTACTTAAAACAATTTGTACATCACCAGGGTAAAGTGCCCAAATATGAATCACTGTTTGTTGATGTCATTTTTTGATTATTTTAGAATGTTCTTTTTCGGCCAAAAAATTACCACAGTTGTAGATGCATTTCCTTCGTATAAGATTCTGGGGTCAAGTTTGTTCAAACATTAATACAGCTTGGGAAAAATATTTTTTTTTGTGATGCGTCATTTGCAGGTTCCAGCGAAAGGGGTTCTTAAATTGTACGTACCCTTTTTTGTGATAAATGCATAAAATCCGCAGTTTAGTTATAAGCATAAATAATACTAATAAACTTCGGAAGAAACGTCTTGGATGTTGAAGTTAAAACAGCCTCGAGTGCCAGAGGGTTAAAATAAAATAGCCCTCTCTGGGATTCTTCCTAGTCGTGGTCCCGGAGCAGACTACGCGACGACGCGTTGTTTGTTAAGAACGACCATCGAGCATCGATCCCGGCGATAATGAATTCCCGGCGAAATCGCGGACGAGAAAAAGAAGGTTTCCGGGAGGCCTTGATTTATATCGTCTCGATATTTTCCGCAAGTCTCAGTGTTTCTTAATTCGAGGTTGCTCCGCGTGCTCGCCGCGGAGGTAATTCGATTTCCCGGCGAATCGCTCCGAACTAAATCAGAGAGTACAGTCCCCGATGAAACTCGAGCCAGGCTCCGGGGAACGACGATCCTCGTTCCCGGTATTGTCATAATTCCACCAAGATGCATCGCGCATCGGCCCTTTCGCGCTCTTCTTCTTGCACGCAGGCTCTCTATCCTCGGATTCGGGAAGACCGATCAAAAACCATTACAATTAAACACAAATTGGCCCAAACGGTGCACGAGGAACAATGAAATCAAATTGCAGAGTTAAAGTGTACCATTAATTAACACTAAACCTACCGACCCAGTGGCGGATCTAACGGTAAGCGGACTAAGCGGCCGCGTGGGGCCCCGGGATACCATAGGGCCCCGAATTTTTAATTTTTTAATTTTTTTAATGTGTAACGATATGATATTTTTCATTACTTTTCTTTTTTGTTAATAAGTTTATGAGAGTTTTCTTGCAACTTCTATTTCTAACTTGAGTTTGAGGGCCCCAAAATTTTTACCGCTTGGGGCCTCCACTTGACTAGTGCCGCCACTGTACCGACCATCAGAAATGACCGATGTGTATTGTTATAAAAATAATTCAAATTAAATTTATATATATTTTCTGCTATCTTTATTATTATAATACATATATACTGGAATAAAAGAAATGTATTCAATCGATTTCCCTGAAAACACCTTCATAATCTCAACAATCGTAAACTAAAAAATCTAAACCTGGCGGTAGTAGGTTCAGTGTTAAATTTGACGAAGCCTCGTCTTTTGTTTCGTCGCAACGTGTACACCGTACCGAATTAAAACTGCAGCATCGTAAAATTGCATTGGCAACAGAAGTTGTTAAACGATTGTTTCGCAGAGTTGTGCAGAGTCAGGAAAGGGATTTCTTCGTGCTAGGTGGACCGCGGCACAGATTTCTGCGATCCTCATTGTCGCGGCTGGCTCGACAATGGTTAATTGCGTAGCGAAGCGCGGGCGTCGAACGAATGCGAACGCGAACACGCGGATGCGCCGATGCACTCGGCGATTTCATCACCGGACGCGGTCTATCGTCGGTCGTGTCGTTACGTTCGATCGGTTCCGCGGCCGCAGAACGGAGCGGAACAGAGCAGAACGGAGGCGGCTGATAAATCCGACGTTGTTTGCCTCTATAAATCAATTATAATATTTCACGGTTGGGTTCGGGTATCGATTATCGGGAATAAATGCTCGGGCGAACTTTGCCACTTGGAGGCCTAAACGGCGCGGCAGCGAATGAATCTCTGATTTCGCGCTTTCGGCCGCGACGCTGAACGCTCCGCGTCGAAACAACGCGCGAAATGAATGCGAAACGCGAGAGCAACGACACACGGCTGGGCCGCCACGGGTCCGAAGCGAAACCGGATGCGTGTTGCGGTCTATCGTTCCTCATCGTTCCATTCGATCGGCCCGAAGAGCAGAATTCAACGGAGGCGCTGATAAATCCGACGCCGCGCATCCTTCCCCCAATAAATCAATTATAATATTCCACGGTTCGCTTCGAGTATCGGTTATTAGTAAAATCCGTCGTGGCTGCGGAAGGCGGCCATATATTCACGGGTGTTTCTCTCGATTGCAAATTTCCCGTTTCAGACCCCATCCTCTTCCTCTCTCTCTCTCTCTCTCTCTCTGCTCACTCCTCGTCCTCCTACACTGATTGTGAGTGCTCTTCCTTCTCGTTCCACGAATCTTACTCGTTTCCCGCACACTTGTTCGTTTACTGTTTAACGCGTTCGCTAGCGACCCAGCGATCTCCCAAATTCCATAAAATCGGAGCAACTCTTTTAATGGAAGGAGAATTCAAGATGTAACGTGTGTGGTGCCGAGTAATATTTCGATCTTCTTGCATCTTGCAGATCCGAAGCAAAGCGGAGAGAATGATTACCATTTTTTTCCGATTTTTCCAACATTCTGTATGCGGTGCCAATTTAATTTCAAATAATCTACAAGTTGCCTGAAAATCGTAAAGGATCATAGAACAAGACGTTATGAAACTTATCCGAAGTAGTAAAAAATTGGCTTTCATTTTCCCATGAGAAAACGAAATGACTTTCCGAACGACCTAATACATACATAAAAGATACATCGTCTTTTTTCAAAGTGTTAATGTATTATATATCAATCACTTATATAACTCGGTAGATTTAACGTGAACTCTGTCTTTCCTCCGCTGCCTCTATCCGTATGTCTTCCCCTGCAACAACATTCCAAGATGGCGTTGAGATCCAGTTACTCCAGTTTGACTCTACTTTCCAACATCCAAAAATTACTATGCGACTAGACTCAATTTAACGATGAAGAACAATGTACTCGGACGGGAGATCGAACAGAGAAATCTTCGAAAAGGGGCAGTGGACCACGAAAACGTTGGAAGCCCCGTCCTCCAACGTTGGTTTTGGAAAGTTACACAGGTGCAGGAAGAGAGAACGCGTTTGCTCGGCTCGATGGGAAGGAACGCGCGTTGTTTTGATCAGTAGACGCATATATTTTCATATCCGAACGAATAGCACGCGGGAATATTGTAATTTGCATCGGAGACGGTGGAAAGAACTAAGTCCTGGTCTGGATGGGCGAGTCATGGGGACAGAGGGGTGCAGATGAAGGGCAGGGGGCAGAGGGCAGGAGGCCAGGCGAGGAAAGCATTGAAATCGGTGGTGTATGCAAATGCGGCGCTGCCGGAGCGCGGTGCATTCCAAATCTTTAGATCTGGACGAATAACTCGGAGGTACCGAGTCAGTCCCTTTCGCTCGGCCATATCGTGGCCGAGACGAACCGGAAGATGATCCAGAATTTCAGACAATACGGATGATCATCGGAACGACGTGACACGCCGGCCACGCGAACTACCCGTGAAATGGTTTTGGCTATATGACCACGCGCCCTTCATACTTTACGCGTTGTCCATACAATCTTGATTGTTCTTTCACCAAATACGGATTATTTAAATTAATGATCAAAGGTCCCGAAGTAGACCCTTTAATCCTATATTATCGAGTTGTCGTGTGTGGAAATGGCGACCCCGAAACATGAATATCATTGAAACGAACGAATGAAGTTTCCAGGATTGCAAACAGGTTTTTTCGTTTCAAAAGTCCTATTTTTTCGTTTCCGAGGTGCAATTTGCATTATTCGGCAGCATGATGCTTCGAAAATAGCTACATGCGCAGTTGCATGCTTCCGAATAATGCAAATTACGCCTTGTAAACGAAAAAATAGGATTTTTGAGGGCGATAGCGACCAATATCGATCGTTTATCTAGCGTTTTCGACTACTGAAAAACCCCATTTTTGTATTATCGAGAAATGGGAACACGAATTCCGCACCATTGCAACCCTGGAAAAAGGAGTCTACTCCCTTAACTTCAAAATCAGGATATTTCTTTTGATCTAGAATGTGTTCATTTTATATATTTCCTGAAAATTGAGTTTTTAGTACAATAATTTATTGAACACGGACGAATTTAATATCATAAAAGCTGTTTTATCATTTTTCAGTGGCACTCAGAGTGGCCATTACGAATGGTTCCTAGTCGTCTAATATTAAAGACTGTCAACGAAAAGAATTCGGGGGGAGGACTGAAACGACGTTGAACGCGACCGATGAAATATTCCGTGGCTCAAAGAATCGTCGCGACACCGTCGAAAATCCATTATCGGCGATCCACTCGCGCCTTTAGCGTCGCGTTGGTTGCAATCGGGGGAGATGTGGCTGGATTTATGCGGTTGCCGGTTGTCGCATCGGTGGAAGCGCGCGTTGCACGTCGCGAGGCGTCACGGTAGGCCGCGCATCGCACATCCTGGCGGAAAAATCGGCAAATCCAATAAAGGGTGAATAATGGCGCGCCCAGGCATCGATCAGCCGGTCCGTGAATTCAGTTGAATTGTCCTTGAGCGAGTATACGACGAAGATAAGCCTGCGTGAGCGATCTGACTGAACAAAGTCGCGGCGAGTAATGGTAGAAGCGTTGGAAGAACAATTAATGCCGCTTGTTCTTATTGTTTTATTATCATTACGTTCGTAAAACCTGATCGGGCTGTTAGATCCAGCTAATCGCGGAGACGTTCGTTTGCGCACCAATTGATCCTCGAAGGGTTCACGGATGCGCTCCCTTTGTGTGCCTCGCCGATTATTCTGTAATCGCGGAATCATTCGAGAGATCGCAGAATCCGATCGTGGCTCGCATATTGCGAATCCGGTTACGTTTCGCCGAGGGAGAAGATCGGATAGGGTGGGCATCATTATGGTCAGAAATAATATTCCCTTGGGGCGACTCGTCCTCGAGTGTCCTCGATACACCATTACACTCTGTTCTCAGCGATTCTCGGGCAGGAAAATCGCTCGCCCGCGGCGGCGGAACGAATTCGTTCCTCGCGAGCGGACTTCCGGGGCTCGGGATTCAAAATTTCGAGACTCGGATCGGTCCACGATGAGGATAGGGATCGTACTCGCTCGGGAGAATAATGTTTCCCACGCGACCGATACCGCAGCTCTCACGCCGCGAACCCGTTCCTTTTTTCTTCCGTAGCAATATTTAGATAAACCGCGGGGTACGTGCGCGGACTGCGAACCAACCGCGGATACACACGGGAAACGTTCCGAAACGTTTTATTCCCGATTCCTTTCCCGCCGCGTTTAATCAGTTTCCGGAAAGGCACGAGCGAAACGTTCGATCTCTCCGTGGTGTCTCTGGAATATTCTATTTGCTTCTAAGAACGTAAAGCTCGCCAAAAGAAAATGCTTCCAGCTCGTCTCTTCGAATCTCTGTATCTTCGTCAGTGTCACGGATACAGCTTTGAAGTTCCGGTGGTATATTTTAGTGAGATCAAAGCGCAAGATCGTGCAAATAAATGTTGATTTGCTCAGCCTGTGGCACTAAGAAGACCCGCTCTAACAGGGCCGTGTAAAAAGCCTTCCCACCGAAAGAGAGCATCGTCGTCTCCCGAGTGATCGACGATCTAATTATTTTCAGTCTTTCCTCGTTAGCTGCCCTTCCCCTCGCACGTTCCCCCTTTCCACGGCAAATCGCCCCTTTTGTACCGATGTCGCGTTATCTAAATCGCGACGAATATTTCCGGGGTGGCGCACGCTCGGAGCTCGGGGCTCGCCGGTGTTCCCGTTAAAAAGCAACTCGCGTATCAATTTCACGGGACAACGCGGTGCATCGCGGGTAATCCGGCGTGCTGTATCGTCTTTTTGTTCCTGGCCGCTTAATATTGCTTGTCCCGCCGTAATCTCCACCCCCGACACCCTGTTTCCCCAGACCACCGCCCATCGCGTTTCGCTCCACTACCCCTGCCACCCCTTTCGGCCACAGTAGCGTAGCCTAAAATATTCTCCGAGCGCAAGGAAACTTCCTTCCATTCGCGAAAACATGCTCCTTTCCGTGGCCACGGTGCGCGTCGCGTCGGTCCGGTGAACGGATTTTACGGATTTATAACAAAATCGAGTGGGCGAAATGTAAAATGACAGGAGGGTGTCGTGACTCGCGTAACGGATCGCCCTTCAACACGTTTCCGTTATCGATAATTAATAACGCCGTTAGTTCGGATAACCCAAGTTCTACCGTATCGCCGAACTCGATATCGACAGAAATGAATTTCTGGTGGATTTTATTTGAAGCATTCGCGACCAGTCTGACGTCGCCGGACTCGACGTTACAGGGCGAGGGGTTAAGCGCGAAGTAAGAAATTACGAGGGATAAAATTCCCAGGGAATTATCGAGGGATGGGTTGAAGGAGAGCCCCGCAAGTCCGCGCCAATGGCGTTCTTTCGGTGGTTCGCTCGCCATCGCGGAGCGCGGCGTGGTACTTAACGTAAGTACGTCGAGTTCGGCGGAGAAAATAAAGAAACCTCTCGAGTTTTCGCCTCGTCCACCCTTTTTCCAGCTTCCAGCGAGTGTCCTCGGGGCTGTACCGGCGTCCGGGACAATGTTATTTTACGGCACGGTGAGCTTGAGCCTCTTTCATCCGGCGACACGGTGCTCGCGCTGCGATTCCGACGGTAATGGTTGGCGTTGCCGGCGGTGGCGGCGGTGCGGTGGTGGTGGTTTCCTAGCAAACCGCCACACCCTCGCGACTGCTGCCTCCAGTTCGGTTTGGTTCGGTTCGGTTCGGTTCGCCCTCTGCGCGCCGTTTAATCTGATCAACTACGGATTATATCGGACAGCACCCTGACGAGCGCCACGAGAAAAAATCACGGCAACGACGACGGTACGCGACGATCGGAGGTCTCCAAGAGGGTTCCCCGAGTGCTCCCGCGGACCCTCGACACCCCTAATACACGGATAGATCTCTCCGAGAAATACAAGTGCTCGTGAACATTGCAACCTCCACGAGACATTGGATTTTATTAATATGATACGTCCGCTACCAACATTTTATTCGTTGCTCAGCTACATTCTTCAAATATTTTATTGAATGCGATGTACCACCTCTATGGAATATTGCAACAATTTAGCAGATGATAGTCATGACAAGACTGCGGATTTTATGAATTTATGACAAAAATTGGTAAACACAATTTAAAGCAGTGGACATATTAAAAAGATTTGAAGACTTCAGCGTACTGGTTTCAGTTTAAACAGATAATTAAAAGAAGAAAGAAATTTTTATTTCACTCTTGCGTCTTGCAATTGAATGATTCCAGGAATTATAATTACAAAGTAATTAAATTACACTGTAATTCAACCGACAGACAGGCAAGAAAGCGAGCTGATAAAAACGTGGATAAAAGAAGACACTGATTCGTATGGAAGGAAAACGAAGATTGTTGATATTCATCGGTACGTCCGTAGGTTCGCGTAAAAGTGTAAACGAAGCTCGACGCCCGCGCCTGAGGCCGGCTGGAGCCGTGGAGCCGAAAGTGGAGCACACTCTGGACTCCGGGGGTGGTTTCGGGGGAATCGCAGAAGGATAGAGAAGTCTTGCCTTTTTATTAGATGAAACCGAGTGTGACCAAGCTGTACGTTCAACTTGACTCGGTCACTCGGCTCCTGTCCGAGCGAATAAACGTCTCCGCGCCTTATTCCCAGCGACCGCGTCGTCCCCGGGGCGCTTTTTTACGTCATCGGCCGACCACCCTGCTGTCCCGACACTCCGACACCGTTTCCCACACCGCCAACGTGCTCGTCCGGCTTCTCAATTTCATTTCCCGTCCCTTGTATACCTTTGAATTCTGCAGCGGGAGCGCGAATCCATTTTCCAACCATTTTTCCTTGCTGCGTCCGTTTACGATTCGCGAGAATTTCGTGTTAATTCAGCACCGGCTCTATTTCTAATATACCTCGATAAGAGAGAGAGCATCTTGTTATTAAGAATTAGAAATGAACCAATTTTCTTGAACTGTAAAATTTATTGAAGAGCAAGACACCGAGATTATTTTCCCACCGGTTCAACAGTTCTCTAGCTTTTGTTTCAGCATTTGCGGTTTCTATTCAAGTTTAATAGCACGGCAAAGACGCGACAGAGACGATAGTAATAACGGTAAATTAAAAGGCGGGACGCGAGATGAGAAAATTCCATATTCGACAATGACAAAAATTCTCCGGGCGAATCGGGGGTGGTATGTAATAGCCATCGCTCGACGTATACCGTCTCGGCACCTTTCCTACGTCACTTATTGCAGCGGCGATGGCGTCGACGTAACTCGATTTTGCGTTCCATCTGAGACGCTGAAGGTCCCTCCGGCCTGCTCCTCAATAAGGCAATTCGCTGACCCGAATTGACTCCATTGCCATGGAAAGAATGACTTTCCGAGGAGATATTTTGCTGGTTGCCCGTTCCAAAGGGTCCCGCGATGTTCAACGGAGAATCTTCCGCCTTTAACCCTCGTTCGTCCCTCATTTTTCCAGCTCTTCGTTTATTCCGTCCTGACAAATCCACGCGGCGCTAAACAAATCTCATTGAAAATAAAAAAACAATATATTGACACTTCGCAGTTTAATTGAACTCTGAATAAAAGGATTGAAGAACGAGCAGAAGGTCAAAATTTATTACGGAAAAACTGAGTGGATGAAATTTAAAACAGCGAAGAAATCGCGAACATTAAGAGACAATTTCAGAAAATATTCCGAGGTAGCAGGATATTTTTCGATCTTCTCTTCATACACCTTCGCACACAGCTTTCCAAGGAGCGAGAAGAGTCGCGCTGAAACTGAGACGAGAGACGGCCGAGGGTTAAAACATGAGAATCGTCGTTCTCGATCGATCGTCGAATCCAGCGGAGACATCCTGCTCCGAGTTCCGTGGACGAGAAAGATCGGTTCTGATTGAATATTCGCGCGAGTCGAGTCAGGGACCGTCGGTTAATCGTTACGATCCTCCGGGGGGTGAATAAATGCTCGTCGATCCAGATTCGGAATTCTTATCTGTCCGCAAAGCTTAATCCTCCGCGGCGAAGTCGCTCGGGCGCTAAAAAGTATTTTACGAGCTGCTTATACGTTTCAGCGGTCACCCTGACACCGAATCCAATTTTCCAGATACGATCTTTGGTGGGGATCAGGTGTCGAAGGTCCGCGCCCCTTCCCAGCCTGGCGTGTTCGCATTGTGCGCCTGTGAAATCATTATGGTTTCCTCGCGTTCCGTGTGCTGTGTTCTCATACACTCTACCAACGATGGAATGATCACGTTTGCTCGGAAACAATTCTGAGATCATCGAAATATTTATCATTGTCGTCGACCCATCGTTATTGTTGCTCTTCCGCCTTTTTGGCAACTTGTTGGCTAATTATATTATAATAGAATGTTACGTTTGCGAATCACTATCGATCGATATCGACAAACCAATCAGGTAACGGGTCTTCTAACCTCTATTGAGGTTCGCTTCTAACGCATATTCAGTCACATTTCTGCCACCATGGAACAAAGTCCGGCTATCTGTAACTCCTCAGTATTTACTTAAAAATTTTGTTCTCTTTTTTTTTTCACAGCAAGTATGTGGTTTTTAATTTATTGGTTTTCCGTTTGATTTACATGGCTGTGCTACTTTTCAAATTACGTTATATTATACATACATTATTTTTCAGACGCAAAAAATGTCTCTTTGAGAATGATCCACATAGGGATCGAAACGTCGAGACGCATTTTTAAATAACTGCACATTTGCTGTGGTTCGAAACGATCGAACCTTGCGCCGAAATCACAAATTTATTGTATAGAATGTTATGCATTCATGAGAAGAAACGTATCGGCGGAATTTGAAACAGCGAAAACAAGATCGCTATGCTGGCCGCGAGATTACGTTCGCGGTCCGCCATCTCGGAAAAGTGAGCGGCCACGTTAGTATCTGTCGTTGTATCGCTATATTTTAATATTTCCCGCGTGGCGCGGCATGGCACGGTGTAGCGCAGGAGTCCTGAAACCGGGGCCAGATAAAATGCTTTACGACGCCGAGGAATTAACCCTTGATTTCCGGGCATTAGTCTCTCTCTCTCCGCGGAGTCTGTCGAGATAAAGGGGTGGCTCCTTCCTTACTATCTCTCCGCGGCATAATGGCCGACGAAGAAGGGCACCGTTCATCGCGAAAGATATAATGGAGCCCGCACCGTGGCTCCTCCACGGCCCCGTACACTCGCGATTTATGGTTTCTTTTATTTAGGGGAATAATAGAGCAAGGTTACCGGTCTGCACGACGCTTCGAATCGCCCGTACGACACTCCGCCATTCTGTGATCTACCTTCTTTATTCGTCTCTCAAACAGATTACCCTTTCACGATCCCTCTGTCCCTTCGACCGGCGTTCGGTCACTGTAAACCGCAAGAATATCGACGCACCCCTTACGGCTTAGCGAGACCACCGAAGAGAGAAATAAATTCCTCCTGGATTCCTACGTCTTGCAATCGATGCAAACCATTTTTATCTCACGCAAAGATCCACAGTCTAGTCTAGAGAAAATTTGCGTCGGTTGCGAGATGATCTATTAGGTGGTTGTATATGAAATGTCCGATTGTGTACCGAAATTTTAAGTTTCTTGATTGTATTACTTATTACGAGATCTGGATTTTATAGTTCTTTTTACTATCAACGACTGGTACGCTAATTAATCACCACATTTTCACCAAAAATCACATAATGCTGCCGTCAATAAGTTATTTTTCCGGACATATAAAAGGAACACACGACACTCGCGTTGTGGTTGACGTCGAAATAAACTTTATCTAAAAGTAAAATTATACAATAAATATAAAACTATAAAAGTAACAGGCACGCGGCTTCCTTACAAAAACGACTAGAATTAATTTATTTAGATTTGCGCGATTCTTATTATAACACGTGCTCCAATACAGATATTTATTAAATCATTTCTTATGAAAGCATCTTTATAATTTCACTAATTGTGAAATAACAAATGTAGAACCGGTCATTTTACCGGTCGCGGTGCGTTTAGCGTTGACCCGCATTTCATGAACTGAATCCGCCAGTTCCGTAGACACGAAGATCGCGAGATCGCAGGGAGTGGTGGAAGGAGTGTTTTTCGTCGGCGTGCATGCCGGATGCACTTCGACACCTTGCGTTTCTCAGCTGGAGGCGGGCCGAGGAGGAAGAAGCCAGGCAAGGTGTGTTGGTGGAGCCGAGGCGCGGTGCGAGGCGAGGTTGAGGCTAGGCATAGGCGAGGTAGACAGGGGGTAGGTGTCCGCCGCGTCTGTATCAATATTCATCAGCGTCCTATGTTCGGTTGGCTCAAATTCGTAGGATTAGCCGGAAACTTCGCGCCTCTCCCTCCGGTTCTATATGCAACGCGGTTCCCGTGAACGAACGACGAAGACTGTGTCGGAGGGCGCGTACGCCCGAGAGAGAGAGGCAGCCTGAGAACGATAGGGGGTGGGAGAGACCGTGGCAGTCGCCGTGATGCTCCACCGCGGGATTCTAATCCGGGTAGGCGGGCGTGTGTGACGTCATATTGCATAACAATTAATCAACGGGCGATAACAGCTAGCCGGGTCGACGGAGTGGGAAGCCCTGATAATCATTTCACCGGGCAGCTTAAAGTGCCACTAGTTAACGCTAAGCCGATTTAAAAGCGATTTAATATCCGGAATATTATACCTAGGTTTCGACCTTTCTCTCTCTCTCTCTCTCTCCCTCCCGTACACACGCACACTCTCTCTCTCTCTTTCTCTGGAGCTCGCTAACCCGACAAAGGCGAACGTGCTCGACTAGATCCTCGCCGCGATGCCGCTCTTCTCGAGGGATATGTTTCCTCCTTTTTTCCGCGCGAGAATCCGGGAAGATTGCCTATGGCCGGAAGCCAGTATCCGCTTTTTCCTCTCATCTTCCCCGGGAAGAACCACGGCTAACACGTGCAACGCCGATCCCTACGGCGATCATTATTGTTTATGCGTGTACAGGGCCTAATCAACTCTCGCTTTCAACGAAGTAACTTCGTCTGGTCCTGTCAGCTTCCTCGGTTTTAAGCGTTTGCCAGATTTGCCTGGAAGAATCAAGTTATCTTTCGTTTGTGTTTTAACAGTCGACGATGTCGCGCGGCATAAACGGAATGTTAAGCGTAATAGGTTCGGCGTTGAACACGTTAATACGGAAGGTACAAGCAGGTCCCAGCAAGCACCTGCGGGTACAGCAACGAGGGGTGTAACGCGCGCTTCTTCCGACACCGCGCCACTAATAAGCAGTGGCACCAGCCACATGCTAATGCATAATACCGATCAAACAACTGTTTAAGCAGCCCCGAGTTAAGTGCGCCCTATTCTTCGTTGCACCCGGCCAACCCCTCCGACCCCCTCGTCGTCGACCAACCTAGGCGGGGTTGTTTTTGTCCCGGGCGTGTCCTGTCGCCCGCGATTCTCCTCACTTTTGAACCCGTTCAACGAGGAAGAACAATCCTGGACGAGTTAATGATACGACCAGAATCCTCTCCTAGCTGTCCTTCATGCTGCTCCGGCTTTTTCTTGCCCGAGCAACCCTACGACGAATTGTTAATAAAATTTCTTTCTGTCTGCGTCGGAGATAGATGTTTCGTGTATAGAATTTATTACAACAGATTCTTCGCGGTTATGCAGGGTGTCCAAAAATTCCTTCAACAGCCGGAAATGGGAGGTTCCTGAGATCATTTGAAGCGACATTTTCCTTAGCAAAAATGTTATCCGCGGCTTTGTTTAGGTCCGTGTTTTTCGTTAATAACTCCTAAAGAAAGCCGCGGATAACATTTTTGCTAAGGAAAATGTTGTTTCAAATGATCTCAGGAACCTCCCATTTCCGGCTGTTGAAGGAATTTTGGGACACCCTGTATTATATTATTCTATTAAATGCGATTTATCCTCTTGTGAAATCGGAGGAAAGATGTTCTCATAGAAAAGCTGCAAATTCTCCGAACATTATCTTCCTCGTTATCCATTTTATTACGGAGTTTTATTGTTACTCGATTGGAGGCGTAATAAACAGCGTAAGGGAAAAGTTGGCGTTACGCCGAATGATAATCGCGCAACATTGGTTCGTCGATGGGACGACGAAAACCAGACAATGCGAGCACGCTCTTAGATGCCGAGGTCAATAGTTCGCCGGCGAGACGGACGTATATCCCATTTTCGTGGGCCGCTGATTGAGGACAGATGCACGAGCAGGGGAAGTGCGCTGCACAGTATGGACGGGGGCACAGTCGATCACAATGACCCCCGGAGAGCGCACAATGGCGCACTGGCTCTCTTCAGCGGGACCATTGCCGACCCGAAAATCACTCGGCTATGACAAAGAGCTGTGTTCGCGCTCCCGCAAATATGTTGTAAATACAGGAATACACCGAGTGCGTCTGCTCGGGGAGAGCACACGAAACCCCGCTAAGCAACCTCCTCTCGACCAAGACACTTCGGAGACAGAAAACGCTTCTTATGCAATCTCGATCCTGGGAAAGATTTCTGCGTCTTGCGCGCTCCTTGGGAGTATCAAGTCGGAGCGAAAAGCTCGCACGAGTTGGAGCATTTATCTGCATTTATTTACAACTGTGCCGATCTGAGGCGAAGATTTTATGCATCCAAAATGGGTCAGTGTATCGATAATCAGTAAATCATGTATCGTAATCATTAGACTGCGGATCTTTATGCATTTATAGCAAACTTGAGTAGATGAAGTTCAAAGTTGTTGGAAAATTTTAATAACTGAATTAATAACTATTAAAATCGTATGTCATTCTTTGATCATGATTATTCCGCAATATTAAACACAATGAACCTAGAAACATTGTCTGCTCGAAGAAGAGTATCCGACCAGAGCTTTATATTTAATTTAATTAATAATCATATTGATTGTTCCTCTCTACTTGCGCAAATCAATTTCTATGTACAGGAACGTGTACTGAGAACTAGAGCAGGATTTCAAACACTTAAAGCCAGATCTACTTATGGATTAATTAATCCATTAAATCGCATCATAGCAGACTCTAGCACTCTCTATAATCGTACTGATTTCTTTACTGAATCTTTGCACAATTTTAAAAAACAATTACGCAGGATTATAGGATAATACCATATCGTTTGTACCATTATTTTCTGTGCACGTCCCTTCTTTGTTATTCTTTGTTATTACGCGTGTAGTCCCTTATCCTTTTCTATTGTAAACTTTTATGTAAAAGGACCTCGGTCCGTCTATAATAAATAAATAAATAAAAAATAAATAATTAAGGGAAGAGGTAACATGCAATCGATGCAGACAATTTTTATTTTACATAAAGATCCGCAGTCTAATAATCATCATTACTGGGAAAAATGAACATTTCGGACTGGTGTGCATAAGTGAATGATTAGTTTGCAGCATCAGGAATTAAGTGTACAATCCCGAAGTCAGTACCATGTCCACATTCGTCCTGGCAAGGTTAAAGGAATTTGAGACATTCCTCGCAACATATTACTTTTGCTTTTAGCATTTTAAAAATGCAATGGTTCGATGAGATGCTCCTGGAAAGAGTGAAGGTACGTTTGGCAAAGCGGATGAATGAAAAAACAGGTGATTCGATCGAACCCCGGTGGCGGCCCGGCTCGGCTCAGCTCGGTATGGCGCTTGTGGTTCGTTTCCATAAAATCTGTTGCTCGCGTTGCCGGCCGAAATCCTAATTAAACGGCAGATTCGAATTCGCCGGTGGTCCGCGTACAAGCTTAATCCCGGGAAAGCGCCGATAATATCGATCGACGAGCGGCCGAGTTAATTAAATTAAAATACTCGTATAATAGCGCGCCAGATGGCACGGCCAGAACATACAACCTGGTATATCGAGTGCTAGTTCAGTTCACCCCATGGACGACCCCCTCCACCCCCTCGAGCTATAATACGTAACTCGTTTAGACCCGCAGGTTCACGAAAAAAGCGAGGAGGGCGATGCCGTCGCGGGATTTCGCCTGGCCAAATCATTTAAGGGACCCCCTAAGATTGCTTCTTCGCCGGTCTTTCGTCGAAAATCGCGGACACTTTGCCTCCCTGATTTATTTTACGCTTTCACCCTAACCTGACCATCCGCCTTCACCTTTCGGGATTCTATTTTATTCTTCAGAAATGATTTTTCGGTTTATCGAATGTCGCGAGGTGGTAGGGGGTGTTCGGTTAAATGTTGGACAGAGGGCAATCGGATTTCTTTGGTTCGATGAACAACGAGACCGGATTCGAAGGATTTGCGGATTCGAGATGATACGGCCCTGATTACCTATTTACCAATGACAATCGAATGGTTATTTAGTTTCATGGGGTGAGAATCGAACCGCAGTTTAGCATTACGGAGGCCGAAGGCAGGTCGTTAGCGGCGTTGTCGCAACATATGCGCTCGGCAGGCTCCATATGGGCCACCATGGACCCAAATACGAAGCCCCCGGAGCTAGAGCACCGTGCCCCCGCTGTACGGGGATCGATACCGTTTCGCTCTTTAATCGGCCTGCTTTTGCGGCTTTCCGCAATGTTTTCCCAGTAGTTCTACGTATATTCGCGTCAACTCTCGCTTTTTCCGCGGATCTTGTTACTTCGAAAGTTAACAATAACCACTTGCAGCTTCATATGCAAATGCTACTTACGCTTCTTCGTCTCTAGACACTGTGCACTTGCCAACTTATCATTTAATTTAAACAACAAATCGTAGTTTACTGGTTTCTCGATTGTTAACCTAACAGCACTTTTTTTAGAAAAGTGTTCTCTGTCCTGTTACAGACTTCTAGAACATTTTTATTTTTATTATATATTTCATAACTTGTATTCAAGCTGAAACGCTGTTGTTCATCTCTTCTCCTTGGACTTGACAACGCGACGACAATTTTTCATTTTAAGGAGAACCTATTATTATTATTATTTATTTAATGCTTTAAACCAAGTATGGTTTATGTAGCATAAACAATACATGAACATACTGACATATTAAATATTAATTCTCTTAACAATACATAATAGTACACCATAGTAACTTCACTTACAACTAGTTCATATAGCTTCTACTTGGTAAACTTAATGAGATTAGATTTTGATTGCACATCGCTTAATAAAATCGAAGATAATTGACAGGCCTTTAATATCTGGGCCACGTAAGAAGCATGTTATACAAGTCGGGAAGCAGTACTTGCAACTATGTACAAAATATTTTACAACTTTGTGCAGCTACGATTAGAAGTTTCTCGAGGGAAAATTATTCGACGGCGAGCGGAGAGCGCGGACAAGTCGAGTGGTCTATCAGGTTTCACCGATTCCCATAAGCATTGCGGTCTTTGGCGACTTTAAATGCGACCATATGATGGGGGCGGCGAAAAAAACTCGGTATTTTCTATAACCACCACCGGGAGAACGGAAGGCTGTAGAGGATAGGGGGCGAAGGGGATCGGTTTTGCGCGGCAAGTGCAGGCGATGCGCGCATACACCATGAAGCAGAGGAGACCCCCATGGCGAGAGCTAGCGTACGGGCACTGAGCAGGTTGACTAGCTTTGTCCGTGCTCGACGATCAGCTCGACGATGGGGTCGGTCCGCGCACAGATGGGCCGCTAATCTCATTGAAAACTCATGAGGACTCTCAGGGTGGGGGTGGGCCAGGGGGAGGTGAGCCAAGGGCTGAACCCTGCCCCAGAGAAGTCTCAGCAGAGTCCTCGTATGGGGGCCAAGCACCGTGCCAACCACCATATGTCGTACGTATATGCGCGCAACTATAAACGCCGCGCCGCGCCACCGCGACGAGAATATGTCACTGGATGTTCGACCAGCTCCGAGAGGAGCGATCCTGCTACGCCTCGTCCTTACGGGGACCTTAAAGGGTCGTCTGAAAAGTTTCGAGCCTCAACATGAACACGACGTTACTCGTCCAAACCGTTCTGGTACTAAAACGTAATATGCTTTGAATGGTGCCTATGAAAATTTCGGGCATTTCGGACGTTTGTCCATCAAAACAACGCACCTGCACACACTTCGGCGTTCGCCATGACCAAAATTACGAATTGCACTTCTGACTCCTGACTCCTAAGCTTAAAGTTCCGCTTGGAGGACAGAGATTTTCATCGAACGAGGAGGTCATTGCATTCGCCAACCACTATTTGAAAGGGCTGGAAAGGATAGAACATCGCTGGGAAAAGTGTATCGACTTAACCCTCATCCGTCCCTCATTTCACGAACTGAATCTGTCCCTCGGTGTCAAATTGACACAGTGATACAAAAAATCGATAAAATAACAAGTCAAACAGTTACTTTTCGATGTTTTTTCCCTTGAACTTGATGAGTTAGCATTTACATTTTAGGTTTTTGCAGTTATATGTTTCGCATTAAAAAAATAAATGTCACCAAGTTTCGAACGAATTTACCTACAAATAACAGAGCAGTGTAACTTATTTCGGGAAAACTGTGTCAAATTGACACGAGGGACGGATGAGGGTTAAAAGGAGACTATGTTGTGAAATAAAACTACACTTGACAGAAAAAATACTTGTTTCCATGTTGGGCTGAGAACTTTTCAGACGACCCTCGTATTTGTAGTTGTACGTCATAGTTGCGCGTGCAGACAACCCTTTGAACATCTATTAATAGACAAATTCCTGAGAATAAACAACGTGAAATGTAATTGATGCGTTTAGGGGTTGATTGCCGTTTCAGATGTGTGCCAACAATTGTTGTGTGATTTACAGGAGCGGGATGGTCGTCTTTCGTCGAGCACGGAGTACAGCACAGTTTGGCCCCTCGGCGGGATGATCCTCGGTTTCGATTACCCTTGTCCAGGGCGGCTCGTATACATATTTAAGGTCGCGAGTACCGTTAAGATCATCGTAGCATAACTCCGTGCCGGCTGGCCCTCTCATGCATATTCCTGCGGTTTAACAAACACTCCTTTCGCGGAGACGCGGCCTTTGCGAGAGGCGGACGGCGGTCCCAGAGCTGGGATACAGACGCTGGAGGAGAGCAAGAGAGAATGTAGTGGAACCGGTGAAAGAGAGAAAGAGACTCGGGCACGCACTCGCAGGCATACGGGGTTGCTTTACGAGCGGACAACTAAGGTATGCTGCCGGTTCCATCCCCTGCTACCCCCGGTATAATCGTGGCTCTCGTAACAAACCCGGAGCTGCAACGGGCCACAGGTTTTATACCCCGGCTGCTCCTCCGGTTCCTACGGCGAAGTCGCAACCGCAGTTAGAGTCGGAGGTGCATCCACCGTGACGCGAGTCCGTCGCACTCGCTGCCCTTACGGAATACGCTGCGCGTAAACTTTCGGAACGCGGCCAGATACTCGGTGCCCGACTCCGCTGCTCTCCTCCGCTTTTTCCTTCGAAGCGACCTCCGCTTCGTCCCCGACCCCGGGTCCACGGGAAAGCGCAGTCAAAACGTAGACGAAACAGTGGGCGCCCGGACTTAAAACGATCGTCTACACGTCGAGCGGAAGTCCATTAGATCGCAGCCTTGTCCATCCGCATCGTTATTAGCCGAACATCGGAAGTAGTAAGTCAGCATTGCCACTTTGTTGAACACCGGAAACAGGAGACGGAATTATTTTCCTAGATTTACAAGTCGATTTTTGCATTACTACGATTACTACACATTTAAGCAGTGCCGAATTAAGCAAGCGCGGGGTCCGTAGCAAATGTTATGGCGGGGCCCAAGGCTTTGCATCAGGGCCGCTCGTGTGTAAATGTAGCGCACCTTTGCGGCAACCACAATGAATGAGCTTTTTTTTTAGGAAAACTGTCTGTGCCCCCTGGCATAGACGGGCGCTCATGTATCGGCCCTTGATTGTATGGCGCGGGGCCCGTAGCATTTGCTACTCCTGCTACGGGGCTTAATCCGGCCCTGCATTTAAGTATTATAAGATGTTATAACAAATTCATATCCATAAAATGAAAAATACAGGGAGTGTTCTTGATACTCCCGTCGGGTCTCTATTTCGCGAATGCGAAATTACATACGTTACTCTGGTTATTAGGAGCTTCTTAGATCGAAATGAGCTATCCAGTCATACTTTTAGATATTCTGTAATCCTTATAGTTTCTGCAGACGAGGCCCTCGAAAGTACACAATCATTGGTCGCGGCAAAACCTTACATGACACCGAGAACGAACCATAATTATTCTAAAACAGCTCCGACTGCAAAGGGTTAATATGTGAAACAATGAGTAGTCCCTACTGATACGGACGTGGGAGGCTCCATTACACCACTGTTATGTTTTGAAGTGGCGAACAACGACTTGTGGGGCAACCTGCAATCAATGGTTGCTGTAAGGATAAATATCTTTGGAAGGCACGCGAGGCTGTTCTAGGGGGTTCGCCAGTGCGTGTCGATGTTTGCATAAACTCTTTGGAGGCGAAATGGACCGATCAGGTAGAGATAACGCCGACCAGGGGTCCGTCCGGGGGTTGTCTAGCGTGATTGCTTCCGACAGCGCAGTTAGGGGCGGTGAACGGCCGATTGGCGGATCGAAAGATAGCGAAATTGGATACCTGGCACATATGCTCGGCAACTAGCATCGCGAAATATGTTCCTCGAGGTTTAATCGTATTCGTTGCGAGAGTTCCGAACCCCAGCCGATCGATTCTTCCTTTGATGGATCGGGTGAAGGAATTCGTCGATCCGAATCGGGGACGCCGACGATCCTGTAGAACCCAGGTGTCGTCGGTTTTTCCGCGTGCTGGGAATCAAGACTCGGACAAATTACACGCGGGACAGACTTAATCTAGCCCCGTTTCTCCAGGGAACGCCGAAAGAGAATCAAAGTCACATCTGTGACGTCCAGAACGATGCCACGGTCGTCCTGGGTCTTTTCGCAGCAAGATTGATGACGCCTCCCGCGCGCTTTATTCACCGTTTCCCGGCATTCTCTCGCTTCCGGCCGTAGAAGATGCGATTTCTCCGTGCAAATGAGACGTCTCCGTCCGGGAATCCAGTTTCGACCTCGTCCGCGCCCGCTGACAAATGCTTCGAGACGCGTCGCCCCTGGAACATTCTCCGTCATTCCTGTCGGATTCGACGCAATTAAACCGTTCAACTTCCCTTGGAACCTTCTAAACAATCGATAGCTTCTGCTGCAGCATCGGCGCAGCTCCGTGGCTGATCAAAGACGAACAGCATCTACTTGACGCCTTGGCTCGAGTGCCAGGCGTCCGGATCTACTGAAAAGATTTAGGGGCGCGAGGATGACATCACTCATTTTTGTTCTCGAGCATCTGGATATCCAATTGTATAATCTTGTAACACATTCCTCTATCATAGCTCTTAACTCAAGCAATACTTTTTCTTCTTCGGGATCGAAGAGCTACTAAGCGAAAAGCCATTAGGATTTTTCAATACTGGATATGTAGTATATACCACAAACACTATGAGGTCTTAGGACCCACTATAACAGTAAGTATCAATGGCGTTAGGCGAAGAAGCGACACCAGAATCCTCCTCGAAGAGGTGTAGCAAGCAGCAACGATGAGAATTGGTCTCGGAACGGAGCCCTAAGGGAGACAGGGTGATTCGAGAAAGGTCTCGACGAAGCGTTACCGATACGGTTCCACTTGGCGCGTCAGGAAGCGGCTCCTGGAGGAGGGAAGTCTCCTCTGGTTCTCTGCGGAGGGTTCTCGGGTCGCGCAGGGTCTGGGCGTCGTCCATCATTCGTCGGAACGACGAAACGCTCGGTAGGTTCGGGTTTTCGTAGCAATGGAAAGAGAGCAAGAGAGATAGAGAGCGAGAGAGAGAGAGAAAGGGAACGAGTGAGATCTGCATAGCGAGCCGGCATCTCGGGACGAGCGAGCTAAGTGCGGGATTATGCAAAGCAGCGGCCATACAGTATAAAAATACGGAGCGACTCCGCGCCATCTTTTCCGGACCATTCTAATAACTCCCTCCCATCCGCGTTCCTCCGGCTGCCTCCTCAAGCCTCCGACGCCGTTCCACCGATCCTCTCCCAGAGTCTCCTACAGGCTCTGTTCGTTCTGCTCGTTCTACTGGTTTCTCTCGTTCCGCGCAACCCGAGGGAACCCGTGCTCGCGGAACGGTCACCCCCCGCCCGAGATCTCGGCAAATATAATCGTAAAGCCGTCGACGAGGCCGTCGCGACTACGTGAAAACCGTGGCCCCCGACGCCTCCGACAAGATTCTCTGGCTGGCGCTGGTCCTAGTCTCTTCGACGCTTCCGCTGGGGAGACCTCTTCCTCCTGCGCTCACGGTTTTTGTCAAAAACGATGCTGGAAAATGCTCGACATCTGCCCGGCTCCGACAGACCCAAAATATTAAAGCGTTCACTGCTCAGGACTCTGCCGTGGACCGCAATCACACGACGCATACAAATTTCCCTTTTAACTGCGCAGTTCGAATCGATCTGCTTCAACGTGTCATACCTTCTGTCATCAACTGATACGTTCTTATCTACTGTATCAGATTTATTAGGTCGGAAAGAAAGTTCTCGCGGTTTTTGTTATTTTGATTTTATAGCAAAAATCGCAAGAGCTTTCTTTCGAACCTAATCATTTCGTTTCTGTTTGAACTGGAAGGTACTGAATACACTCGTCGTTCGCAAGCGGACTGTGGATCTTTATGCTTAATTTTGGGAACAAGTTTATAAAACGTCGGTATATATGAATCCCATGGCAGAGCTTTGTTACGCGATGAGTTTCGCTTGGTCCGGCGATTAAATCGGCGTCAAGCGATCGCTCTTGAGTGCGCGTCGATGCCAGTCACGCGGATGATTAACGACGCATGAATATTTACGCGTGCCATTAATTTGTGCCGTTCGATTGACCGTTTGCCGCTTGCCGAATCGTAACTCGGGTACCGCGTGTTTTACAAATCGACGAGCGAATTGGTTCGTTTTCCGAGGGCTGCGATATCTTCCCTGGAGAAGCGGATCGGATCGAACTGATCGTCTGAGATCCGAGGGTCTCGGCAAGGTACCCCGTGGCTGTCGCTTCGACACTTAAATTCCGAAACTTCTCGCCTAGGCGGCTCACGTTTTCCGCTCGCGAGGCGCGAGATAGCGGCGTCCGATAGCGCCCCGGTTGGAAGTCGCATTAATTTCCCTCCCGGTGCTCTTCGAGCAGCTCGCTGCCAACCGTGCCAGCTCCTCTCGCGAGAGAGCTAGCGAGAGAGCTAGCGTAGGGGGCGAGAGAGATTGGTTCGCCGGCGAACGGGGCAACGGAGACAAGAGACCAGAGAGTGCCACCCTCCCCGGACGTTTAGGTAAGGTATTCACGTAACACATAAGCAACCGGCGCCACAAGCAGCCCACCGTGTGCACAGAGATAAGAGCGGAAGGTGGCATCTTAGGTGGCACTTCGAATAGAATTAAATTCCCGCAGCAACCGCGACCCGATATCGTCTCCGGATGATATCAACAAACTTCTCCGGCTGGCGTGCACACGAGCAAAGTCGATTCCGAATTCCGCCGCTGCGCTGCTCGAGCCTGCTCCGGATCCTCGACCTCCACGAGAGCAGGCTCGCTTCGAAGCCAATCGTAATGAATCGCAGGCCAGTTTCGCCAGGGTCCAATCACCTTTTTTTCTGGCTTTCGGTGTCTTTAGGAAATATTGGGAGTTAAGCATTTATTGCGAAAGAACGGTACCTTCATACGACGCAAAGTACTGATCGAAACAAGTAGTAATCAGAAGAAGCAATGTCTGGTGAATATGGCGGGTGGGGTAAAACTTCCCAATTAAGTGTTTCCAAGTAGGTTTTGACCGGCGCCGCAACATGAGAACGAGCATTATCATGCAGAAGAATGATTTAAACCCAATTTCCTTGCTTCTCCCTCCCCACTGATAATGCAAGTGCAAGTTCTTCTTGCGTTTCCCACGAATCTTCATTCAATAATGCTTCCAATTCCGCGTCTTCGTACACTTTCGGCCTTCCACTACGTTCTTTGTCTTCGACATCAAATTCACCGTTTTTAAACTTTCGAAACCACTCGCGACAATTTCTCTCGCTTAATGCAGCCTTACCATATGCTTCTACGAGCAATCGATGCGCCTCAGCTGCAGATTTCCTCAAATTAAAGAAGTAAATCAGAACTTCCCGCGAATGACGTTTATTCGGCTCAAAACTCGACATTTTCGCACGAAAAAAGTATACGACGCTGATACACAATCGCTAATATTTCGAGATTATGTTGTTGACAGATGTGAAACATTACTATTGTGCTAGTGGCTAGACACTGCTCGAATTTTAGAATCTGGATAGAATTTTCGTCCAGTAAGAAAGTTGTTTTTGAGTAAAAATCTAATTGTTGTAGTAGATCGGACCTCCCAGGTTCTAATAAAAAAGAATCGGCTCGCGTTGAATCAACCAAGCGACGATTTTCACACTTTTGATTAACATAAAAGTAGTTAATTTCGGTGTAAATAGGAAAGAAACCCGGAGGAATAAATATTTTTCCGGGCAGGGAAGCGGCGCGAAGGAGTAATTAATAAGTTTGCGAGATAGCGATCTAGCCGGGCGTACCCGCTCGCGCCGTTTTTCGAGGGGTGACTCGGGGAATTAAGACACTCAGAAACATTTGATGGCTCACTTGGTATGCATGGTCTGGGTTATAAGTCAAGGAATTGCTCAAGCGCCCGTAAAATCTAAATCTCTGGCACTCGTCGACGGTACTATCCCGCACACCTACCGCCTCCGCCATCCGCCTCTTTCCATGAAGGATGTATACATCACGCTTGGTTATTTCAAGAATCCTCTGAACTCATCACACATTCAATTTATCAGCGAGTCGGGTAAGACACCGTCCTGCTCCTTCGAGGAGCGCCCAGATTCTTGTGTGAAAATGATTATTATTATTAACTAGCTTTCCCCCGCCAAGCGTTACCGTGGCTCAGTATTTTTTAAAAGCATCTTTTTACCTGTCACAGATGTGACATTTATACCACACTTCACTCATAGTGTCGATGAGAACACCACGGCTCAAACTACAATCATCAGCTGGGTTGTCCCGGAATGCGAGGCGAGAAAAAACTTAATAATTTAAAAATACTAACCACAAATATTTCAATTCAAACGCAGATCAATCTACTCAGCTGAATTCCAATGCAATGAGAAACTTACAGAACAAATCACTCCGAATAGGTCAATCTTTCTATTTATATACAGGGTGTCCCAAAACTCCTTCAAGTCCGGGAAATGGGAGGTTCCTTAGGTCATTTGAAGCGACATTTTCCTTTGCAAAAATGAAGAGCGCGACCTAGACGCGAGCTGGCACTGTCGGCCCGGCGCGCTAACCGTCTATTGGCCAACTGCGCCAAGTCGCGCTCTCATTGGTCCGTGTTTTTCGTTAATAACTCCTAAACAAAGCCGCGGCGGTAATTTTTGCAAAGGAAAATGTCGCTTCAAATGACCTAAGGAACCTCCCATTTCCCGGACTTGAAGGAGTTCTGGGACACCCTGTATATTTCACGATATAACTTGAAGCAGAACACCACTGAGAAGATTCTCGTCGTGACGCATTGGTGATAATGCGAATCAACACGAAACCATATCGATTATAATTATTATGCATCACTGTTTCCGCAAACGCGCCACATTCACATAACTTGAAGTAAGCAGTTAGCGTTGCAACCGGTGGAAAAAGACGTCAAAACTCTTGAACGAATGGACTTTCTCGCCATGCTGATTTCTCATAAACCTTCCCGAAGAAACGCTGCGTCTAATGGCTCAAACCCCAGCTTTCTACGTTCAGCCGTTACGGAGATGTTCGTTATTTATATAGATATACGCATGCTTCTTTCGAATATCATCTTGAACGTCTATGGCGTCCCCTACACGGTCAGTCGGAATGACAGTCACGTCGAAGATTGACAATCTGATTGAATACTGACGGACTGATGAAGCGGACTGGCGGATTTCCAGATAATTTTCATTGGCTGCGAAAATAACATTTAATTTTCATTGGTTCCTTCGCGATTGAAGCAGATTGAAGTCAGGATTGAAGTCATTCCTGATTGACCGTGTAGGGGACGCCTATGGTTCTATAATTCTTGAGACCTACTAAATGTTATACTTTTGGGGCTGTGGGTTGGAGAGGCATGCGGCGTTGAAACATGCGGTTGCCCGAGGTATATAATTGTAGCATCTCTCAGATAAGAGGTTCCGGTGTTACGAGCTTGGACGAAAGCGAGACCGTTTCTGCTGAGTCCGTGCGGTGATAAATACGCAGCCGATGCAGCGTTGATGAGAGACGGTCGTTTATCAATCAGCCATTAACGCAGCCCCAGCGTTCCCGTGCAGCTTTAGCAGCTTCGTCGAAAACCTGCTCGCTCCTGCCTCCATATTTCACGGAATCATCGCGATTCTCTTCCGCCGGGGTTCCCCGCGTACTCGATTTTCCATTAAAATCCGACGTCCACATTGGTCGCATACAAGCCCGCCGTTCGAAGGAAATATTCCACCAACGCGACGCGGATCGGGCGCGGAACAGCGCGGAATGGCTAGAGGAATGGCGAGAGGTGGCCGACACTCGATAGAGATACGCTCCCCGGTGGCAATGATGGAACTGCCGAACCTTGCTCCGAATCGTAACCTATAATCTGCGGGATTGCGTTTCGTCGGAGCGCGAGGGGACCATGAATCGCTCCGGCTCGATCCAACGATCTCGCTCGATCTCCGTTAAATCTCGGTTAAATCTCTATCCCAGCCAATTAAAATTTCAACTCGATCCAAGCGTCGCGGGAAGCTTCTCTTCGAAATCCCAAGAACCAAGATGCGTCGCCTTCAGGCAGTACCTACCTTCCGAAATTGGAAGTGTCGGAATTGTAACAACTGCATATTTTCAGGGGAGGGTTTCGGAACCCTTCTATTAGAAGCAGTACTTCACAACAAAATTGTTTCGTTGCAAAATTGTTCGTGTCAATTTAATCCAAACGCAGATTTATTGCTTATAGGGTAACTGCACCAGTGAATAAACGGGCACCAGTAAATGAACGCTTTTGTATATTTCAACAAATTTTAAGCCTAAGACTAAAAATGTAGTGTTCATAGACTGGTATTTTTTATATTTTTTATTTAACGTTTAATAAAGAAAAATAATAATAATTTCATTTTATTTGTGTTCATTTATTTTTGACAAATGAAGTATAGGGAGCCATTTGGCATATATGAGATTCCTTTAATTCACATATTTTTTTTTTAATAAAATATCTTCCTGAACAATTTCTTAAATGTTCATTCATTGGTGCAGTTACCCTACTCAATTGTAATTTTCCCGGTAATTGGAATACACTGGTGGTCAAAACCCCCAGGGGGTGGCGTGGGAGGGTCGACTTTGGCATCATTGGATGTCCCCCTTCGCGACGAACAACTTTCTTTACCCACTTGTTTTGATCCGATGCATAGTTCTCGAGACATTTCAATGTCTTCAGATAAATCGTCCACCCTGTATGAAATTTTGTGTGTGTACAACGGTGCCTTATCACTTTGTCCACCAGTGTACAATTGTTCTCTCAATTGAAATATAGAAATCGATTGAACATCCTGAGTTTGTATATGTATGTATATCGCGGGAATTGGATACATCGTGTACCAGCACGGATTCGGGCAATCTTGCGGAAATATTCGCATAATTCACTGTAGCTGCAGGGGTCGGCCAATTCGCTCGAGTCCGAAGCTCTCCGCAAGGTGTCCTTTTGCCGCAGAACGCTCGGTTGTCAGTGTTAACAGCCCTACGCAGGATCCAGTGTCAGTGCTAACAGCTCGCGCGTGTCGGCCACGTGCCGCGCCGGTCCGCTCGCAACCCTCCGCGCGTTTAACTTGGACGAATTGGGCGCGCCTCTGGCTGTGAAACTGCCCTTTCCAACTTGTAAAATAACAGGCACAGATGCCCGAAGATGTGCAACTTGGAAAATTCTCACGCGCTCGTTCCGTCTCGATTTCTCATGAAATTCTCATGATTCTCATGACTGCGGATCTCTATGTAAAATAAAAATGTTCCGTATCATTTCTGGGTGGCAGGAGGTAAATAAAAATTCATTTCATCCCTTAATGGCGTCTTTACATTGAACACAACGTAACACCATTGTTAGATTTTCCTAATATTCTATTAGATCGAGATGTATGTATAAGATACGAGTGCTCCTCGTTTGAGAATAAAAGGTTCCACGAAGAGAAGAGGAACGAGAAGCCCAACGGTTTCTTCTTGGAAATATTTAAGGGTTGTCCCCGACGCGACGGTGCCCATTGAAATATTTCCAAGAGTTCATTCTGCTGGCTACTTAGAAAGGCGGTTAAGAAGGGGACGGGGAGACTACGAGTCGAGGTAGATACTCGGCATAAAGTAGAATTAGGGCTCGACGTGTGTCGGCGGCGAGGCGGGTTCGCTGGGACAGGATGCCACGATCGGCAATAAATATGGTTGATAAGCTGGGGATGGTCGGCGCCCGATACTAAAGCGTTCGGCGGAGTCCTGGCGCGCGACGCGTGTCACCAATAACATCCAAAGCAGACCCTGCGACTTTACGACCGCGAATTAGGATTAGATTCGGCTGCGCTCGCTAGATATCATGCGGTTCGTCGGCCACAGATTCGTTTTGCGAATAACTGTTCCCTGGAGCCCGATTGCAATTTGTTGCGTCGTCGAAAACGAGAAGAGTGAAGGGATTTTAGCAAGTTATGTACTAGCTTTAACCCTTTCCTGGCAGAATATATTGCACAATAATATTGCTGGCTCACCCACACGAGACAATATTATTTGCCCAATAAGTCAGCGCACGACTGATGACACTGCAGTTAACATGTGGAATAAAAAGAAAGCAAGTTGTGTGGCCGTTGCATTAGTTATTGCTCGAAGGACTAGTTATTGGATGAAGGAATGGTTGAAAAAAAGAAATGAGTAAATACACTCATGAAAATTTGTTAAGTGATCTAAGAATAAGTGAACCAACTGATTTTCGAAACTTTCTGCGACTAGATGGAACGTTATTCGATGAACTTTTGAGAATGGCTATACCTGGAATTCAGAAAAGAACTACTATAATGCGAGATGCTATTCCTCCAAGTCAGTGTTCATCAATAACACTACGTTATCTAGCAACTGGAAACACTTTTGAAGATTTAAAATTCACAAAAATGAATTTTCTTTCTCCCTCTTTTTCCTTCGCAGCCATACTTGAAAACTCAATGTTCACTTTGCGACTCTGAAGATAGAACTGAGCCAATATTGCGCAATATTACCCACAGACGAAGCAATGTTTACGAGATTGTACAATAAAAATTAAACTCTTTTTGATTCACTCGATATATGGCGCAGTCTTTCAATTTGATTTACAGACGATCAATATTATCGTACAATATCAATTATTGTGATAATATCGATCGCCTATAGGCCGCTTTACGACGCAATATGTGCATAAAATATGCTGCAGAATGAATCGCCGACTACAGCAACTACATTTACAGGATGTTACGCCGAGTGTGGTCGCTAGGATACGAAAGGAGAGGGTTAATCCATCGGTTGAGAAATAATCCGGAGACCGGTGGAAAAAGTTGTACTCGCTGGTTTCCTCGGTTGGCGTTCCGTGAACGCTCGGAAGCCGAAGCCCAATCGAAAAGTCATTACAACTTTTTGCCGACTCAATCAAGAAGTTAATGTCCTTTAACCTCGGGACGTTCCCCGCGGAGGTTTGCGGAGCCTGCGGAGGCTGTCCGGAGTCGGAGCAAGAACTCGACGGCTCTCACATGCCCGGCGAAATAGATCGCCAGCTTATGATTGATCGCCTATTGGCTCCGCGGCCCGGCCAGCCTTTTTCCTCTCATTTCTTCCGCGATATCGGGAATTATTGCCCCGCCATCCAACTCCAATCTGATTCACCCTGCCTTATTTTTACCGTCCGGTGTCCCGGCATTACGGCCAGCCCTGCATTTTCCCTTAGACTCCTTGGCCGTTTCACAACGACCGTTTCTAGTTGCGGTGAGAAGACTCCATTTCACGGTGCCAGACTAGCAGTAACATATTCACAATTATCGAAAAGAGGAGAAAGGCTGCTCTATCGCTAACACTTTGAATGCCGTGTCTCCCAGAAATGGTAGACGGAATTATTATTTAATGTATCGAGTGTAGGAAATATGTTTAGAATCTTTTTATTTCGTCGAATAAATTACTTGGACCTGAGCAGGGCCGGATTAAGCCCCGTAGCAGGAGTAGCAAATGCTACGGGCCCCGCACTTTTGGGGGCCCCGCTCCATACAAAAAGGGGCCCTGCACACGGGCATTTTATCGGAGAGGCGCCGAAACCTTAACGATATTTTTACTAAAAAAGAAAAAAAGTAATTCATACAAGCGGCCCTGATACAAAGCCTAGGGCCTCGTGATAAAATTTGCTACAGGCCCCGCGCTGGCTTAATCCGGTACTGGACCTGAGCATTTTTGATGTTGTTCAGGCGTTCCGTGGTTAGGTGGGTGACGATCACCGGCGCCGTATGTCACCCGGAGAGATCGCGGAACGTATCGAGCCACGGAGAAATCGTAGGAAATTCGTCAGGATGATAATCCGAGGAATCCCTGGCGGATCTGCTGGCACCTTCTGTCCAACGCGGTCGATTTAACGCGCCTCATTTCTCTCCGGCAACGAGGTGTCCGCAAGGTGGACCACCTATCTTGCGGTAACCACGGATGAGGCTGCCTCGATTATTATCAGTCGCCTAACCAGGACAAACAAACGATACCAGTGCCATAGCTGCACGACTATTTCCATTCTTCAACAATTTCTCTATGAAAAATGGCTCGGGGCTACAGTCCATCTAGACTCTTCAAAGTATTGGGTTGGAACGAAAGTGAACTAAAATTGAAAGCTGAAATTCGGATATTTATTCATAGATTTATTCAATAACATATTTTTTCCATTCTGTTCTATCACTTTTAGCCATTTTCGAGGTAACTTCTCGTGTTATTGAATAAACATATGAATAAATACCTTAATTTTGTCTTCCGCTACGATCTTTCTTTCCCAATAAATTGATTCGATACCAAACACACCTGTTTTATTTCGTATACCCCGGTCCACTACGCTTCATAGAGTACCATATTTTATTAAATAAGAAGAGCTGGATCCCGTTTCTATTTGGCGTCGTTGTTTCCGCGCACGATATCCTAGGTTACGCAGTTATGACAAAAACGAATAGAGACCCTATTAAGAAAGAAAATGAATTTCTATTTCACTTTACTTGGTTGCAATTTAGGAAGAACATCTATATTTCGCATGAAGACCCGCCGTCTGGTAATAATAATATATTGGCTGGACGGAGAGTAGCAAGGAAAGAATTATCATTGGACTGGAGCCGGGGCGATCCTGTTTGCGAGAGTGCATCGTCGGTTTCTCGTATTGTTGTAGGGGCGGTATTATCGCGATCACCGAGCAGAGAGGCGGACAGAGAAATCGAGAGGTATACGCCGAGAGAAAGAGAACGATTTCCCGAATGGAGCTGGCTGGAACGAATGTTCGAGGAGACGGGGCGAGAACGATGATCGTTCGCGGGATAATCGTGAGCGGTGGAGGTCCATCAGCGGATTCGACGAGTCTGCCGAACGTCCAATATCCAGGAGGTCGGTCGTAAAAAAAGGAGAGAGCGTCGAGGCTGGCGCGCGGGCGTTAAAAATATTCAAGATCGTTTGTCAGGCTGAATTACAGGCTGGACGTGGCGTGGCGTGGCGTGTCCTCGCGCCCCCCCGAACCCCGTTCTCCCGAGTCCCAAGTGATAACGGGGTAAAACGGGATCCTGCGGAACGCGATGCGCAACGCCGCGCCGGCGAGAGAACGGAGAGGAGAGGAAAGAGTCGACGGGCGGCTACGACCACGACTACGATGCTCCTCGTCCCGACGACTACGACGATGATCACGACGACGACGACGACGACGACGACGACGACTACGAACGACGGTCCCGGGCACATGTGTCGAACCTGAAATATGTAGGCGTGGTCTGGATGGGACTAGCAGACGCGTCCCGACGACCGAATATGTTCACCCCGTTCGTACGCTCCACCCCCGTCTAACTATGGAACGGCTGCCATTGGCCGGCACCACCCTCGTTGCGCCTCCACCTGCCACACAGAGCTTCCCTCCGCGGTATTCTACCCCTAAATATAGGGGATGCGCGGCCAGTTCCTTCATTTGAACGTGGTCCGCCGTCGACGCACGCTGCTACTGCGCCCTCGACCTCCCTTTTCTCTCCTCTTTGCTTTCTCGCTCATTCTCTCTCACGCTCACTGCACCTCTCTCTCTCTCTCTCTCTTAGCCTGTCCTTCTCGCTTTCGCTATCACGATACCCTCGGTGTTTGTTGTGTCGCCGGATTCAGTGGATGGACTCTCGTGCTTCGAGACAGACGTTTGTTCCCCGACGAAATGGAAGAGTGCGAACCGGTTGCTTGAATTCTGCGTGACACTGACTGAGAAGAAGATCCTCCTGCTGGCCGACTGGTCCGGTGAGTACTACTTCGAGATTTACCGTCAGCATGCGTTCGGAACCATCGTTTCACCCATTTCCGGGACAACCGTCCACGCGAGCTGTTAATGATAGATTGTGGACTTTATGGAATAGAAGAAGCGCGGGGTGGGTTTAATGTTATTGCTACGTCATGTATAATTTATTAAAATTGTTGGGAGAAGAAAGCCATTTTTATGTAACTCGCCTTGCTGTAATTGATGCGAACCAGTCTTGTATTGCATAGAGATCCGCAGTCTAGTGGTAGAACAAACTATTGTTGGGAGCTCGAAAGATTGCACAGTGTCTGTTCGGTCCCAATATTCGTCTACAGTGGTCACTTCTCTATCGTTTGCGATTTACATAGACGAAAAATAATATTTACGTTGCATTCCCACATTTCTACGAATATCGAGAGAAGGTGGATTCAAATCTCCGTCACGAGTTCGACTATGTGGTCCAAGGGGTTGAGGGCAGTTTGTGTTCAGACACATGGAACAGGCAACCCGCGTTGATTGGGACTACTTCGCTCATTTTTGTACCTCTTCTACGTCAACTTCCGAGCTTCCGAACAGTACGTACCCCGTAGTTATGGACGTCTCGTAATTTCTCCCAGAACTACGCGGACAAGATTCCTCAGAGGTTCGGAAGAACTTCGTGGGGCTTTCAGAATTTCTTCATCCGGCACCTGTCATTTTTGGGAGCTCGGGGGTTAACAATCGCAAGATGAGAACGGGAGCTGTGTTTTTAACACTAGGTTTACGGGGCGCGTCGAAATGACGGATTCGAATATTTTTAATTTACGATCATTGAGATTGTAAAGATGCATCTATAAGGAATTACCGAACAAATCTATTTCTTTCGATATACGTTACAGAAAAAGGCTAAAAATTTATATTTATAACAAAAATGAGAGCAATTTGAAATAGTAAAACGATAAAAGAATTTAAAGTTACTGTCACATTATTTTCACCCTATTAAACATATTAAGAAAAAAAATCCATTTCCATTTCACTCCAGTTTGTTGCAAGTAGTTTATTTCCGATAGAAAATTTTTATTTTGTCACACAAACCTAGTGTTAAAGACGATGGGTACGCGGGACCACTTTCCACAATTACTAGCGCTTCTTCGCCAACTACCGAGTTCCCAACGCCGAGTGATCCCTAAACTAGACGGCCGTGAACGTCTGTAAACGCGCGTTGACAGTGCCGAACTCGTCCGACGAATCCGATTGACCCAATTATCCCGGTGTACAGCGTAGCTGTGACACCTGGTCCGGGTGTACGGGGGCGCGACTCCCATCCATCAGCCCGGTGCCCGGCTAAATTGACCGTCGGCCGTGATTGTCGCAGGTCGATCATCCGGAACGAGCACGATGACAATGGAAGATCGCACGGGTGGCATCGACCGTGCCGCCCCCGCGACGTCCACGACGGCTACCACGGCGCTGACGTCGTCCAGCCCGTCGTCGATCGGGGACGTCACCTCGGACGCTTCGTACCCTCTGCAGCGGGCCAGCAAACGTACCTTCGACGTAGCGTTCCTGGTCGCACCGGACGAGAACCTGGCGCGTCGTCAGAGCGAGAAGCTGAGGATGGTCTCCGCGAGAAAGGAGCGTCTGCGAGAGGACATCCCGCCGGAGAGCATCGTGGACCACGAGAGGCTGCCGCAGAACCTGACCATCAAGAGTTACGAGAGCGACACCGGCGGTTCGGATAGGAGAAGAGCGATGCACTGCACGGAGAACTCGCTGAGTCCTCCGTACATCTCCCCCAGAACGCTGACACCGACTCTTCCGGGTCTTTCTCCGGACAACGACGCTCGCAGATACGTCGCCAGGCTTCAAAAGACGCCGAGTCCGCCGTCGTTCGCGGCTCATCAAGCAATTCTAGCTGGCTGTCCGGAGTCCGTGGAGCCAGGCCTGGCCTGCAACAAGATCTACGACACGGTGATACCCGGCGAGCGGCACGGCGAGTCCCGCAGCGCGTTCACCAAGGTGAGCCTCGCTAGCCAGAGGAACGGCTTCAACGACGACGGACAAACCTCGCCCAGGTCCTCCATCTCCCCAGACGACCGGGCCAGCTACCAAAGCAGCGTCAGTCCTCCGGTCGTACCTCTGACCGCAGCTACCGGATACAAATACGCGCCGTTCCCCGCGAAGATGGCATACCCGTTCCTCGTCAGCCCCGAAGGAGCTCAACCCGGCCTGCTGGAGAACCTGAAGATCCCGCAGATCGCTCAGCCGCCCAAGGTACCCAGCCCCAAGATGGCCAGCTTCCGGCCTGACCTGCCACCGGTTTATCCGAATCTCTCGTACAACCCGATCTCCGTTTTCCCGCCGATGGCAGACGCGCTGACCAGGCCGAGATTCCTCGCGACGGCCGCGGGGGTGGCCGGCTTGCTGCCACCGTCGTTCGCGGCTCTCACCCTACCGGCTCAGAACGTCTGCGCCAAGTGCAACCTCTCGTTCCGGATGACGTCGGACCTGGTCTACCACATGCGCTCTCATCACAAGAACGAGAACTCGGCGGAGGCGGCCCGGAGACGCCGCGAGGAGAAGCTCAGGTGTCCCGTCTGCGACGAGAGCTTCCGGGAGAGACACCATCTCACCAGGCACATGACCGCGCACCAGGACAAGGAGAGCGACGCGATCGTCGATCAGGTAGAGGTCAAGAGGAGGGCAGCCACCGTGCACAGCAAGTGACGAAAGAAATCCGCGACGGAGGACCCCACGATACTCGCCAGTGGCTACACATTCGAGAACTGAAGGTCTTCGAGGATCGAGCAGGTCTTTCTTCGGTTTCCTCAGTTTTTCTTTTCATTTCGGAGACGGGATGCGACGGTCTCTGCACGCGGTAGCTGTGAGTATCGGTTGTTGAGTTTTATCGAGTATGCTTCGAGCTGGTGGAGAGCTCTTTTTGAGAATAGAAAGAGGTCCAAGAGGTCCAGGGACTTGAAATTTGATATGTTTTAGTTGGTTCGTTTTGTTCTCGGAGACTTTTTATCGCGGAGATCGTTCACCCGAAGAGAACGTCGAGCAAGAGGAACTTTGAACAGCGGGCTGTGAGCCGGAAGAACGTTGGGAAACTGTAGTCGATAACGATAACGTAGTTCACTATCACTAGAGTCCTTGTTGCTGGATGTCAACCAGTTTTTGCACGCCCTTTTAACGAACGAACTTAATCGATATCGAGAGTAATTAATACGTCATTTACGTGGTATACGTGTACGGTGAGGCGCTAGTTTAAGCACTATCATAGGAGATTCTCTCTTACGGTCTGCGATCAGGATATTCCCTCGCTAGTCAATATTAGGTAGGAGACAATTTGTAAATAACTCGGACTTTATCGTAGGTTTAAGGTCGGGGAGTCTCCGAATTTCGACCTGCACCCAGGTTGCACCGAGTTTATAACCTAATCAGACTGAAATCATAATTTACAGTCAATCCTTTCGGTAGTACACAGAGATGCACAGTTTCAAAATTCAATAAAATATTTAAAGGGTCGGTGACGCTGGGAGTATGTTTCGTTCTCATGGTACACGGTGGTTCAACCTAGGTGCTTACGCCAAATTAGGTTACTTTTCCCTATACCTATACATAATAGAGGATTGTAAATTCTTTCGGCAGAGGCGATACCGCGCGCCGGGAACGTTAACCCCTTGCCCTATTTCAAGGTCTATTAAATATGTGCGTTATTCATTTCTGTTGAACCGAAATCAAATTCTATTTCTCTGTTATCGATGCTTAATCGTTGGTAAAAATAAACGCAGGAGTACGAACAACATAAATTTCTCTTTTTTTTCTAGAAAATGAATCCTTTGCCTTATAGAATATCGCGAGTCGGAGAGTAAATAAAATGATTTGATTGATCATCATTTATCCAGTGAACTAAATGTATACGCTGAATAGAAATTTTCTTTTTCGCATGGAACGCGATAAAACACACAGAGCACTTGTGGTAACGAGAGGGTCGCGAAGGAAATCGTAAGGCAAGGGGGTGTGAGAAAAGTTGTAATCGTTGCGGGTGCAAAGGAGATCGCGGTGCAAGAGGTTAAACGATCCCGTGGTTCGTCGAGGGGTGGCTCGGACCTTGTTTCAGCATGGTGGCAGGTGATCCGGAGGGGTGGCTACGGCCAGGTGGGGGTTGGGGGTGTAGAAACGGTCTGTACGCAGCGGGGGCGGGAACGTGGCGCGGTGTAAGCCGCGTTTGTTCGTGTGTCGGCGGTGGCACGGCAATAAATAGATCGTAAACCGTACCCCGGGCGAGCACACGAACCGTCGGAGCGCGCATAATGGTAGGAAACAATGAATGCCGTAATCGGAAACAGTGCCGGTTTGTTATCTGCCATTTACACTCCATTTAACTTCAAACAGTGAATCGGCTGGCGCGCATTCGCGTTTTAAATACACGCGACCTCCAGCCACCCCCACCGGGGCTCCACCCCCGCCGTTTCAACCCTGCGATTCCTGTCGACGTACGGCTTAGCATAGGGTTAACCTGCCCGACCGGCCGGAGTGGCTTAATATTGCCCCGAATTGCTTGACTTATCACCACCAACGCCACCGGCGCTTAATCTCTCCGTATTTCCCAGCCCTCGATCGTCTACTTATACTCCCACGCGCCCTACACCTGCACGCACCTGTGCATTACTTTTCTCCTTTCCCACTCGGACAGTCTCTTTCTCCCTCTGCTCTAAATTTTTCAATTTGTCTCCATCCTCTTTGCTTCTTCCGCGATTTACACGGTTTCTTTGTTTAATTGAGGAACAATAAAGCAACTAGACCTAATATCTGTGGTTGTCAGGAAGAACGCCGCGTGTCATATAATTACACTTTCGAGATATTGCCGTTTAGTTCTCATCACTAATGCTTTGATATAGGAGATCGGTTAAATTGCATTATGTTTTTCAGCCTTTCGAATTTATTTTCCTGACTTTTTTCTGGTGAATACATACAGTGACTCCCATTAATATTCGGATGCTAAGAGCGATAACATTTTTAAACGTGGGACTATACGATTCAAACTTTTTTGGGAAACCAGAGCAATTAGTTTACTGCGAGAATGTGAAAAGAAATTTTTTCAAAAATTGCAATGGGTCGGAATATTGTAGAGAAAATACTAAAAGTTGCATTTGAAAATTTAAAATATACGTTTTGTGGATCTGTTTCAATTAAACATATCCTGAAAATTTTTTCAAAATTGGTCGACGTTGCAATTAACTAACAAACGTTTAAAGATGGTAAAAATTGCAGATTTTCACGATTTTCCGCCTCCAACTGCAGTAATTCTAAGGATTCTTATATCGTTAAGCCTGTCGTTTTCCAGCATCAACCGATTTCTATGGAACTTTTACAGTGCATATAATTGACACAGATCTACAAAACGTATTTTTCAAAATTTCGATATAGCCCCGTATAAAAAAGTTGTAAAATGCAACTTTTAGTATTTGCTCTACAATTCCGAGCAAATGCAATATTTGAAAAAATATCTTTTCACATCCTGTAGTAAACTAATTGCTCTAGCTTCCCAAAAAAGTTCAAATCGCATAGTCCAATATTAAAGGAGTTACAGTGTTTCTAAGAGTGTCCGAATATTAGTGGGAGTTACTGTAAATCCTACAGTATAGAGCTCACTTAATGTATAAACTCAAATTTTTTGAAATCGTGTCATGCGGCGTTTTTCCTTGCAACCGCAGATATATTCGGCTAGATCTAAGCATCATTCAAGATATGCTGGCTCAAATTAATCTAACCTACTCCTAGATTGAGCCACGAATCTCGAATGATTCTTTCAAATGCAGATTTCTCTTCATCTCCGTAAATAGAGAAGCAAATTATGGAAATCAAATCAAGTAAGAGGCAGAGGATCCATTCTCCTGTAATATTTTGTTTATTCAATATCGTCTCACTCTATCCTACCTTGCACCTTTCCCATCCTCGGTCCTAATTCTACCTACAGTTTTCCCTTGTTAAAGTGACATGAATTAGGAGACACAACAATAGAAGACACTGTCTCCAACTGAATCAGGTTGAGCATTATTGAACGCGCTATAGGGTGGTAGGGATGAAGGAGACGCTAACGAGGGAAAACTGTCTCAACACTGCAGATCTACGAGGTCATCCCATAAGCTGTGCCAAACGAATACAGTAATCGCTCCTTCGTTGTCCTGAATCGTGGGCACGATCGTTGTCCAGTGCCTACCCACTCCACTGCCTGTCAACGAGAGGATTAGGCCTGCGTGGATCTGGTCGCCAGATGTGTCCCAGGACTGTATAGACCCGCGCAGAACGGAGAACAATAGGAAAGGAATATGGCAAGGAAATAAGGAGTTTTTTAAAGCCAGACAGTTGACTGCTTTTGACTGCGGATGCTTTTCTTTGTCATTTAACTAGCCGTTTCACTAAAGACGCAGTCATAAATCAAAAATAGTGTCCGGGCACGGTCGTTGTCCGCTCAAACCCCCGGCCTTCGGACAACGAAGGAGCTTTTACTGTACTTCGAAAAATATGGTTTGAACAAAGTATTGGCGTTCGTATGCGCGAAGTGCAATAAGAAACGTCACAATTTATGGGATGCGTTAGATCGTAAATTGATTTCTCGATGAGAAGAGTTCGAAGCGATAGGAGCCACGGCCGGATAAAATCGATAGGGGATAGAACTAAAAACTACAGTATTCTGTACAGCAATAATTACCAGTAGCGTGTATATACTACTTGCCGTCGATCCGCAAGCTCCGGGCTTGCTTCAGGAGAGACGCGTTTAGCGTTGTAAAATCGTTGCTCTTAGATGGCTCCTTCCGATCACGATAACGGACAGTGCACGGGTAACCGAAGTCCGTGCGATCGCATTGTTCCACGATCCAAGCGAACGATGTACAGTGGGTGTAGAAAGTGTTCGTACACTGATAAATTTCAAACAAAACTGTGAAATTGTTGTTTGTTAACTATTTTTTCTGGAAACAGTGAATATATGTACATATTCTGAGGGGTCTATAGAATAGATACGATGCAAGGAAGAATGAATTTCTGGATTAACTTGCGAATGTAATAAGGAAAAACAAAAAATCGACTGAAATACACCAGCAAATAGTATTCGCATTGTATCTATTCTATGGACTTCTCAGAATATCTACATATTCATTGTTTCCAGAAAAGATAGTGATCGAACAACAATTTCACAGTTTCGCGTTTGAAATTTATCAGTGTACGAATACTTCCTACACCCACTGTACATACATTCGTGCTCTAGAATTAAGGACACGCCGTTCTGTTTCGTTTTGTAAGAATTATTTATCGCTCGATGTAAATATCACTCTGTAAATAAGCACTGTATGTATCTGGACTCGTTGTTAACGAATAAAAGGAAAAAGTGTCCGTGAGAACGGCTTTGAAAAACCGTCGAACCAACACCGATACACCCACTGTCCAGCACTCTCTCCTCTTTGGTTTATTCCGTCGTTTCTTCGCGGCCAAGCGTAAAAGAATGATTTAATTCGCTGCCGCGCGGTCGTTCGTTCGTTCGTTCGTTCGAGGCAAGAGTTTTTGCGCGCTGCTCGTTCTCCCCTCTTGTTCCCGATTGTCCCCGTATCATCGGAAGCCGATTACACGGCAATAGATTAATTCCCGGCCACTCGAGTCGACTCCCGTGTTCCGGCGAAACGTTTCGTCTTTACCCGACTCTTTTCCTCGGTTTCGAAAGCAAGAAGACATCAATCGGTCGCAGCGAAAGGTAATGCGACTCGAGAAACTCGCGCAACATCGACTTGTTGAATCGAACAACCGGAAGACTCCCCGAAGAATTCGCCAATAGGTGCCCGGTGTCTCCAGAGAGAAAAATACAGAGGAATCCCCTAAACGGGTAACGCTAAGCCGGTCGAAACCGCAGCCAATACGACAAACAATCTCTTACCGCCCTCGTTCCGGCTTAACTCTGCCCCTTAACCCCCCGCAACCCCTCACGGTAAGTGTACTTACCCTCTGCCCGAGGTCCATAAAGATAAATAACACGGAGCAGCAACGCCGGGATGCGGGAGTAGTTGTATCCCTTATAAAACTAGGAAGAACCCCATCGGAACTACCCCTCGTCTCCTACCACCCCACTCAGCCCTGACCTGCTATCCTCTCCCTCCTAACGAGTTCAACGCTTCCGTTTCCACTATGGTTTGTCTTGTTATCGTCACCCTTGTCTCACCGCCTCGGTATCGAACTTGTCCCCTCCTCCTCCTCCTCCTCCTCGTAATTAAAAATTCTGAACGATTAACGTCGTGCCTTATGTTGTCAGAAATAAAACACAATACTTTTTTCTAATTATTCCGCGAGGAAATAATTTCTTGTCGATCCTGGAAAAGTGAGTGATATCGCTTTTAATTGATGTCCGAGTGCTCGGTGATAACGTTACTCACAGCTAGAGCCCCAGATTTTAACCTTCAAATTATTGCACCCATTTCTTCATTTTACAAAGTGTGAAATGTTGTTAGTCCTGTAAAACTCGGTGGGCAACGTCTGAGAATTTTCTACTGATTTGTTCTTCGATAAACTGTATGCAATCCCTTTGACCTTCAAATTATTGTACCCATTTCTTCATTTTATAAAGTGTGAAATGTTGTTAGTCCTGTAAAACTCGGTGGGCAACGTCTGAGAATTTTCTACTGATTTGTTCTTCGATAAACTGTATGCAATCCCTTTGACCTTCAAATTATTGTACCCATTTCTTCATTTTATAAAGTGTGAAATGTTGTTAGTCCTGTAAAACTCGGTGGGCAACGTCTGAGAATTTTCTACTGATTTGTTCTTCGATAAACTGTATGCAATTCCTTTGACCTTCAAATTATTGTACCCATCTCTTCATTTTATAAAGTTTGAAATGTTGTTAGTCCTGTAAAACTCGGTGGGCAACGTTTGAGAATTTTCTACTGATTTGTTCTTCGATAAACTGTATGCAATCCCTTTGACGCTGTGGAAAATCGATAGTGAAAACTCTCGACTCCCAAGAAAAGTGCATCTAGCGCGCTCATTGTGGTCCGCTAATGTTGTCGAAAGATCGGAACGGGATGATCAGTGTGCGAGACAATGCGTCCAGAGCGATCGAATCTGAACGCGAGGGACGAAAGTGGATTTGAAAGAGAGACGCGGACCATTATGTTTGGTGGTTCGATTTAAAAGGAGCATCGGTCGTCAGCCTGTTTCCCCTTAGCTCCGGACGAGACGGACTATTCCCACCCTTGTTAGCGATACTTCTCCGTGTCGAATCGCGCGCATGCTTGTTCTGTCAGTGAAATAATGACAATGTCATAGCTCCGGGCCGATTCGCCACGGCGCCCCAGCCACGTGGGCGACGATTGGACGCGGATATGCTAATATGGCGTCCGTTCCGAGACATTAACTTCTCGGTTTGCCGATCCTCGCCAGACGAGTCACGTCTTCGCCGTGGAACATCGAAGGACGTCGATCACCGGATCCATTCCCTTCGGCTGTGTATCGACTGCCTCGGTTCAACGGATCGGACGGAACGTGACTCAACCCCTCGAATACTCGTCTCGATACTCGAAGGTCTCGATTCTCGTTTCCTATAATGATCATTGAACACTCGAAATATTTTCGGAAGGGTCTTCGACCTCTTCCGGCTGGCCATTCACCTACTTTTGGGAATCGTGAATCTGTTTCTGCAAGACGATGTCCTGTTTCGTCGAGTTGATCTTCTACCCCAACGGAATTTCCTTCAAGTTAATACTCTACCTACCGGAAGCCTATTACATAATAGGATTTTCAATAGTTGTGCTGTACCCAAAGAAATCATAGAAATTTTCTTTTACATTACAATCTGAACTAAATAAGATATACAATATTTTGAAAATAAAATATTTCTATTTTAACAATCTGAACCTCAAAATAAAATATTTCTATTTGAACAATTTGATCCCCAAAATAAAATATTTCTATTTTAACAATCAGAAACACGAAATAAAATATTTTATTCGAACCATTATTCTCAGCAATAATATTTAAAATTGAAATTGAAAATAAAGACAACATAGAAGTATTTTCAATATTCTTCAAATAAAGTACTATTTTCAAAAAAATTGCTGCCTCAAATAAATTATGCTGTTTTCCAAAATTACTGCATCAAATGAAATATTTTATTTTCAAAATTATACACATACTTTCAAACAAATAGGATTATTTACTATTCACTAGTAGTATTTACTGGAAGTATTTACTTCCAGTTAACTCTCTCTCTCAAATAATTTGCTTGATGATCTTCTGGTAAACACTCCGATCTGAATAATTTGAGTGGTTCGGTGAAAAGGATGTTGGAGAAACAAAAGCGCAAATGAGATTTATTCTGGACAGGCAGACGTACTCCTTCCATCAGCTGGAAAGATGATCCCCGATCAGAGAGAGTCCCGGTCACCCCGATTCTCGATTAGCCACGGTGCTTCGTCGCGATTATGTAACTTGACTGCGAACACGCAGCTTACATCGGTCTCACGATGATCCCCGTCTCGGGGTTTCGATCTTAACCAGGCGTCGCTAACCGATTTTCACCGTTCGCGATCGCATTTTTCCCGGGCATATGCTCCGATTCTCCTGGGCGTTGCTTTTTCACACGCTGGAGCTCCGTAATTACAATATTCCCTCGATGCGAGTGCGCGATTTCCCTGATCCCTCAGCCAGGGATGAAACAAAGTATACGGAATACTCCCTCGTTAGCGTTGCGTGTGATGTATCGGGTTGGCAAGAAAGTAATTTCGGTATTTTAAGGTGAAATAAAACCGAATTTCTTTAAATTACTGTCCGAGCGAGAAAGCGCGTCGTCGTCGTCATCATCGTGGCCAGCATATCGCCGCCATCGCGGAGTCCTTCTGTCCTGTCGCGGCGCTGTAAATCCGCGGCGAGCGGACAGCCGCCGAATCCGAAACGGATACCGCTCGGCGCAACAAAGACCTGTCTGGATGGAAAAAACAAACAAAAAATAGAGGGTGGGAGGAAGGGAGAGAGAAGGACGAACTATAAAAAAAAAAACAAAAGCGCTGTCGTGCGGTGCAGAAGCGAGCTGGCCGCGGCTCGAAATAGAAAGGACCGGCCAGGCGGGCAATAATTCGAAACAAAATGTCAAGCGACCGCCATTGTCGGGTGCGGTGGTGCGGTAGGCGCCAACCAACGCCGACGAGAAAATATCGCCGACAGTAAATCAAGGTGCAGAAGAGGACCCACCGCCTTCCACCCCCGTCCTACCCCCAGACCCCTCGTCCTCGCTACGTTCCGTGGCAGATCCCCTCCCAAAGGGCTGTTTCATCCCTCTGGGAACGGAGGGACGTTCCCAACGTCCAGCCGCGCGATCGCGTCCACCGGCCGCTTCCGTTTCTCGTCACAACTCGTCCAGCAACGCTCCGCCGACGGCTTTTCGCGTCACCGTCAAGGTTGCTTGTTCCACCTTGATGCCCCCAGTCCATAACCACGTCCAACCACCCTCGCACTTCCGAAAATACCACCTCAAAAGCCGCTTCGACCTCTTCGCGCGAGCAACCATCTTCCTTATTTCCTTCTCAACAGAGTTTCTTTTTTTCCACGTTTTTATTAGCTTGCTTTCTTGTCTGTCTGTTCGGTACAAATTTTACAATTGATTTTTGTTCCGTATTCAAGTCACCAATTAATGTATCGATTCGTACCTGACGCTCCATCTAGGAGAGATCTAATTAATTGTATTTCTTACTAGTTCGGCCGTCACGATTATGGCGCTCGGTTCCGTGTTAACGATTGCCACGCCGAAAAGTCTCAGTTTTCCTAATGAAAAGAGAGCACCACGCGTAATACACCGCCTGTACAATCTTTGTAGTTTGCAAATAGCTGAGAAACTTACGACTTCTTAGCGAAAATTAAAGAACTGTTTAACCGCCCAGGGCCACCTTAACCACAGGGCTAAATGGCCTAAGCCCCGGGGCGCAAGCCTTTTGGGGGTGGCAATTTTGCATAAATTTTATGTTCTTTTATAGTGTAATGGTAATAAATTGACTTTTTCTAGTTCTGACACTTTTGTATAACTTTGCTGGTCACCTCGCTCCCGCTAGCCATCCCGTGTATTTTCTTATGAAGAGGGGCGCATTATTTTTAGTAGCCCACGGGCGCCGAATATCTTAAGACGGCCCTGTAACCGCCGAGAAAACTAATTTATTCTTCGCGCAAACAATTTTAAACAAAAACGTGGTAACTAACTTCCCGATGAGCCTTGTTTATTTGAAATATTAAAGAGTATTTCATTTTATTTATTTATGGTTTATTTTAATGTGGCCACATTCACAGCTAGGTCATTAGCGACCACGTGGTTTACATCAAATATATCTTACACAAGAGTAGATCTCGTTGGCCTTTGAGATGCCACTTCCTGGCAGATAGAGGAATAATTATACCTGCGACGGCCGTCACCCTAGGAAAAGCCTACTGGAAATACGGTTTTATTTCGGACGATGCCGAGGGTAAGTTTAGACAGGGGGCGTTCCGCCGTTTGATATTTCGTTAAGAGATCGAAGAGAATTTGCGCGGTGGAGGGTGGTCGGGTCAGAGCGAGACGCGTGGTCCGACGGTGCGACGAACAGAAAAGTTTTTCACCCTGCTTAAATATGTCCGACCGCGAAGCAATAAAATATCTTTATCTTACTCGTGCCATTACTCCCTTGATTCGGTGGGGTTCAATTTACATTCCTATCAGGGCGTTCGGAAAGATAAGTCCATTTAAATAAATTAGTAATGCTATCTCCTGGCCGAGCCGCGCGCCTCGCCTCGCCTCGCCTCGCCTCGCCTCGCCTCTGCCGGGTGGGGATGGATTTAATAATATTTTATCAATTTTCGCGGCGATTCGTTACGCGGTGACGGCGTTCACCATTGTTCCGTGGCACAATTGCCCGAGTTTTCAACTTTGAACCGCGATGAATCACCTCCCGCGATATTCCTGGGACGATAAGCTTCGCGGAACGTTCTCGCTGCCTGCGGGAGAACCTTCGACGAATCGAATCTTTCCCGATCACGTTTCGACGAACTTTAAAACATTCGTTCGACGATGACAGAGACGTGTATAGAGGATTTCGAGGAGTAGGTATAATTCTCGAGGCAGGGTAGACAGGGGTGGGATTTTTGAAAACGGATCGGTGGGACGCGGACGGTCGTCCCCTTTCGGGCCGGCGCGGCGCGGCGTGCACACAGGACAATATAATGGGGCATAACAACGGCGTTAACACGCGCTGGTCGACCCCGGACGCGACCCGCAACCCTACCCTGCTGAATTACGCCTCTGATAATTACCAGAAATTAATGCGCCAGCCTTACACCGGTCATCGCGAGCCGCGTCGTTTAACCCGACTCGCGTTTACCTGCTTTTACGCTGTTAATCGCGACACCTTCCTCGTCCCCTCGATCTCGGCGACCTCGCTGAGCCAACCCTTTCGCCACGTGTCTCTCGACGCATCCCTACGTCGCCCCTACGAAGCTAGGATCCCGTAAACGGCTTTGTTTCGACGCGACTGGCTCCTATCGCTCAACAAAATAGAAGAACTATGGGGTTGGGGCAGTTTGATATAAACACACAAATAATATTTCACTTTAATATACAGGGTGTTCGACTGCAGGTGGGAGAACATTTAAGGGGTGGTTTTTCATGATAATATAAGACCAAAATTAAGAATAAAAATTTTGTCATTTCGACTTCCTTAAAAATCAGCCTAAAAATTTAATAACAGAATTAATAATTTTATAACAGAAGAAATTTTGAACTAATTGCTTAACATTTTTTGGGGAAAAATATTATTAATCATTTAACTGGATTCGGTATTTTACGGAAAACCAGGAAAAAAATGATTTTCTCCTTTCTAGTGCATTTTAATATGAGCGTGATAAATAAAATTTGATTCGTTTGTAATCAATATCTAAGCATTCAAATAAATGTAGAAATAAAAGAAATATACATTTTCTTTTCCCTCCTACGACATTTTTCTGCATAAAGACGTTCTAATCACCGTAACTGTAAAAGGAAAGGTACGGCAAGGGGTTAAACACGAAACAGCCTATGCTCGGGAAGAAGCATATCGCGAAACGAGAGAAGGAAGGAATCGGAGGGGTGGGTCGCGTAGGGGAGGCTCGTAAAATTGGAAAATTAAAATCGGCGCCGACAACGAAGCGGATCCGCGGCCGATATAGGGGGCGGACGAGCCGATGGGATGTATTAAAGCTGCGGCCACGGCCACACACCGGCAGATAGGTTAATGTGAATTTATTGCGATCGAGATATCGCGCCGGCCAGAAACCAGAGACGCGTGCTACGCGCGCCGTCAAGCCGATAGCCATTGTATGGCGTTCCCGAAACCGCTCTGAAATCGGCCGAGGAGAGAGTGCCCACGGCCCAACAGAGGGGGGTTAGGACGGGGTTGCTCTGTTTTAAACCAGCCAATCATTTTCCAAGGGACGACGGGGAGAGGTTCCTTATCCGGGACGGATCTCGACAGACCGAGCGTGCGGTTTCTTTTCCGGATAAGCGAATGGGAGGCGCCATTTCACGCTGCTGCGCCGTGCAACCTCCGCTCTCGATCAAGAGAATACGGTCTTTGTTATCGGGAAACCGCAAAATTCATCGCACCGTTTTGTGAGGGAGAGCTTCCGCCGCCCGGAGGCTTCGTTATCGAAAAAATTAAGGAGATGCCAGAACCGCAGCCCCTTCGATTTCAACCCCCTCATGCTTGACGCGTCATCCACCGACGATTAGACTATCGTTTTTGGAAGTCTACTAGCCGATTGCAAAGCTTGGTATTTACACTAGACAGTTGTCTCTCAACATTTTACAAGCTGGTCGATTCCTTTTCCGTAAAAACTGCGTGGCCCTCGAAAGCGGATCTTCGTGCAAAATAAAACCAATTGTTTCGGTATCTATCATCTTCCGAAAACGACGGTACAATAACGACCGAATTTATTCCAACTATTAACAGCTCGATAAAGGTTTCCTCGGACGAGGAGGTGGTACTCCCTCAGTGTTTTTCCGAAGGGTGTTAACGAGTGGGGAGAGGACGGGGGCTGGTAGTAAAATTTTATTCGACAAACTCGATCGAATCAATCGCTTTCGCAAGTGTCGGCAAGTGCGTCGCGCGCACTCGCGCTTCTCCAGCGAGCGGAACTTTCGATGTAAAAACTTGCCGATCCTTACGCGATGGTAGATTGTCGTGCGTGTGTGTGTAGGGGGCGGGGAGGAAGGGAGAGATGGTTGCGATCGGTCCGACCGGAGATCGTTTCCGGTCCCAGGCGTTTCCTCCTCGTCTTAGTCTGTTCGTCTTCTCGAAAACCGCGTCGGCCCGGGGACAGTCCCCGTGACCGTATATCACATTACTTTAATTCATATGGTAATCGCGCGGCGCGGCGCGCGGCTCCGCCGAAAACTTTCGGAACAATACGAGGGTACAATGCGAGGGGGTGCGTGGAGGGGGGTTTGGCGTGTACGAAGGGCGGGGGAGGGTTACCGGGGACACCCGCGAATGGGGATGGAACGAGCGTGAACGGGACGAAACGGGACAAAGAGGGACGAGGACAGAGGGGGGTAGCCGGGGGGATTCGCAGAAACCCGGTGGAGTTTCGACGAGAACGGTGCGAATGCGATATTGAATTCGCCCCTGGCGACGTGCCTGTTATCGACAATGTCCGACCGCTGGACCGGAAGCCATTTGCTCGCTCTGTGACGAAATTTATGAAAGTTTCGCAGAGCCCGCGCGGTATAATTGCCCGAGCACGCTGCCCCGCTGCCGCGCCGCGCCGTGCTGTTTCTCTTCTGTTCTCGTCTGCTCTATACTGACCCGCGTTGTTCCGCCATGCTCTGTTCCGTTCTGTTCCGGGGCAGCGCGAAGGTGGCCGGCTATGCTCGACATGTTCCGCATCCTGTCCGATGCGAACGTTTTGCTGCCTCCGCCCGTCGAAGCCAAACGAATTATGATAGACCGCCGACGACGACGAAGTTTCGCAGATTTCTTTGGAAAATCAGCGGTGATCGCGTTCGTGCCAATTGACGGAACGGTCTTGCGTTGCAACTTATGGTTGGACAAGACGAAATCCGACAATAATTGAAACTCCTTCGAGGTTCATAGTTTACTACGAAAAAAAGAAAATCTAGGTGCACGGTAGTGCACCAGCCAAGTTTTCGTTAGCTTAGCCAGGGCTGGATTAAGCCCCGTAGCAGAAGTAGCAAATGCTACGGGCCCCGCGCTTTTGGGGGCCCCGCCCCATACAAAAAGGGGCCCTGCACACGGGCATTTTATCGGAGAGGCGCCGAAACCTTAACGATATTTTTGCTAAAAAAGAAAAAAGGTCATTCATACAAGCGGCCCTGATACAAAGCCTAGGGCCTCGCGATAAAATTTGCTACAGGCCCCGCGCTGGCTTAATCCGGCACTGAGCTTAGCTATTTAATTTTTAAAGAGTTACATGGAGGGCTAAATTATTCAGACTTGGCCGTTACTTTTTAAACCAATGGCCGTACAAGGTGCCATAGCGGCCAAGGTTGAATAATTCAGACCGCCATGTAACTCTTTAAAAATTAAATTGCGATCTTGCAAACTAATTTTTACAAACGCTTTTTTCGTGTACATTGTTTCGATCAAAATTTCATTGCAACTGATTCTTCGGAGACATTTTAGAAATAAAGTTCCTTCGCCGTCTGCTAACAGTTTCTAAACGATTAATATCATGACCATTCATATCGTTCACTTTTTTCCTACAACCACAGTTTGCATCAGCTACGTATAACACGTTGAACATGATACGAACTATGAATGAGACTTGTGCGACGCTTAATCACTCTTCATTTCGAATGTCTACATTCTTGTTTCAACGGCCCACGTGTTCGAAGCTGCGAAGCAAACAGAAGGGGAAACGGCGATGACCGATCGGCCGCGAATCGCTCGAGTCCAGTCGAATCGAGACGAATCGGGCGACGAGCGAGGAAAATGATCGAACCGGACACGCAGCAACGTCTACGGAATCAATGCGGATCGTTAGCGACAGTCCAGAGAAACGGAGTGAACGTCCGTCGAGTGTTGCGCCCATTGTGCTGCTCTCTCTCTCTCTGTCGACCCCCTGAGACAACGGGGTTCGCACCCTATTGCCTCCGACACGGACGTCTCAATTAAATGTATACGAGGCAAGTGGGGTTGATAAAGCGTTCGCCCATAAATATGAATTATCCGTGGTAAACGCTCCCTCGAGGACCCCGGCCTCCGACTCGCTGCATTCGAGAATCTGCACTGAGATTCTTCGATAGCTCGACAGCTTGACCACCGATACACTCAGCGCTTTCTTGTTCGAAGTATCTTTGTTTGACTCCTTCTAATAGAAATCCCAACAAAAACATCCTGTAAACGGGAGCCAAGTTCCCTGTGGCCGTAAAAAGTTGTGAGTTCAAACAAAACAATTTTTCTAGGTTCATTGTGGTTAATATTGTGGAGTAATCACGATCAAAGAATGACATTGGATTTTTTAGCTTATATGAACAAAACCGGAGAAATTTATGCTGCACTCCCTCGAGCATGATTTCGTATTTAAAGCTTTTCGGAGACCATACAATTGAAGCATATTCTAACATGCTGTTGTTCACATATTGAGAGAGAGAGAGAGAGAGAGAGAGAGAGAGAGACAGTACCGTATACAGTAATCGCTCCATCGCTGTCCTGAATCGTGGGCACGATTGTTGTCCAGTGCCTACCCATTCCACTGCCTGTCAACGAGAGGATTAGGCCTGCGTGGATCTGGTCGCCGGATGTGTCCCAGGACTGTCTAGACCCGCGCAGAACGGAGAACAATAGGAAAGGAATATGGCTAGGAAATAAGGAATTCTTTAAAGCCAGACAGTCGACCGCTTTTGACTGCGAATGCTTTTCTTTGTCATTTAACTAGCCGTTTCACTAAAGACCCAGTCATAAATCAAAAATAGTGTCCGGGCACGGTCGTTGTCCGCTCAAACCCCCGGCCTTTGGACAACGAAGGAGCTTCTACTGTAATTTGTTTGTGACAATTTCTTCGAAAAGCTTAGGCACAACACTGCTGATTTGACTTGTCGCCTTTCTTGAAAATGGGTGTAACCAGAGACTGGTTTCCCAAAGTGTCGGGAATTGGCCTGATTTTAAAGATTTATTCAAGACGATCCAGAGCGGCCTAGATAAAATGAAGCTTGCCGGCCAGAGTATTATCGACTGCCTCACACTCTCGATTTGCTGATGTACCGAGGTATTCTCGCAGAAAAGTGACGGAGAGTATTCAGCAGGCATCGAGCGGAAACGCGTGCAGGGTATCGATTGAATCGTCGCATCGGTTCAATCGGTCTAATAGAAAAGTGATGTGGACCCTAGCCGCTCTCCGGCCGGGAATCTGGAGGCTAATACGTCTTGCGAGTCGCGCGCAGGGGCGTTTATGAAGTATGGCGATGCGTTTTAGCAGATTGGTGGCGATGCCGGGGGCGAGGTCTCGCAATAACGCGAGCCGACTCGAAGAAACGGTGCGCCGGATGTCGGGCCGCGATTCAATTAATATGATTGGAACCGTAGGATATATCGCGCAGCTCCGTGCAGGATGATATTCCTCCGGTAACGCGCCGTTAACTGGTGGCGCCCGAGACGAGTAAATCGCGGGCCGCGTTAATTCCCAGGCGAAATCTGGGTTCGGGAAGTCTACCTGTCTCCGGCGGGCGTCGTCGGCGAAAGGGCGAGTTAGTTTCCACGGAGTGGGCGGCTGTACAGCGAATAGGAAACTCGTACGGTTAGTCGCGGTGTATCCAGCAACCTACATCGGTGGTTTCCTTCCTGCGGGACCCTTCTTCTTCGGCGGCCCAATGGAACCAGCTCGCACGAGTGTGACTCGACGAGTCCCAGGAAGCGTGTGCTTTGCTAACGATGACAAATTGCTCCGCTCTAAGACGCCATATTTATGCTAATCTGCCCGGGTAGACTGCCTCGAATCCGCTATATTCTCCCTTCTCGATCCCCGCCCCTCGCTTTCCCGAGATACCCGAACGATTCGAGGCGATTCCATTGTCTCTCCCCGATCTATTCGGCCTTGGCAGCTCGCGGAACCTCGAGCGAAGTTTTCGCGAACGCACAGTGGGAAATTTGGCCCGAAAACGTGGAAAAAAGTCGATTTCTAAAGGACCCCGCACTGAACCACGCGAAATGGGTCCTCGGAGAAAATGGCTGAATTTGAAATCTGTTGTATCTTTTGGGTCACCGAACAAATGTATCTCAGGCAAAATGTGAAAAAATGGACAGTTTCGTTGTTTCAACCCTTCAAAAGCCAGATCAAAGGTCAGACCAGCAAAGATATCACTTTCGGATCAATGCGGTGATCATTATAAGGGGACAATGTGAATTTTTAGTGAACAAAATAGTTAAAGAATAATTGTTTATGACAGTATCGTTTAAACAATTTGAAACTGTCATTATTTGCAAGAACTGATTGATGATTTAAGGTGGGAAAAATCTTCATAACTGTTTCAACGAACGAAAGAGTGATCTTGGAAAGAAACTCAACCTGGTTGTTTCGGCTCGATCAAAATCGAGCTTTCGAGAGGCTCGAGTTTATCGACCAGAGCGAACCGGAAATGGTTGAAGAGCCACATCTACTTGCCACGCGTCGCGGTTCGAACGCGACAGGAACCGTGCGTGCGTCTCGCGACTTCTTGCCGTGCCAAGAGGATGTTTTGCCGGTCCTCGCCCGTTCCCCCGGTCTAGCGTCGCCTCTCTGCCCTTCTGACACCCCCGCAACAGCCCCCTGGAAGCCCCCCGAACATCCCCGACCGCGCTCCCGGAGAATATGGATCGGCCCTGACAATATTGCCGCTGGAACCACCCCGTGTCTACCGCGTCGTGATATACGCGGCCGCATTTCATATATTCCATTGTTTCCAAGTTTTCGGATCCATTTGTAAGATTAAATTTGTAATGCGGCCCATCGCCACCGCCGCCCCGCCAACTCCCCCGCTTGCCCCCAAAACCACCCCCACCAGCTTTTCTCTCTGCGCGCACATCAGAGCCGACGCATATGGCCGGCCTGCCAATTTCCATCCTGCGATCCGATACCCGTCGCCAATCTGCCCGAACTTTTTCGAAATCCAACTTCTATGGACCCTCCTGGTCACAAAAGATTTCCAAATTCTTCTTAGGACTTCCCGAATGTCCTCGGAACTGTCACACTTCTCTTCGCTTTATCAATTGAAGGTCTCCGCGCGGAAATCGCACAATTTTTCAGTACAATTTTACTTGAAGTCATTCTCTGCATGTGGAGTTCGACATCGTGACGTTAGCGACTATAAAAATAAAAGCGTGGAGCGCCAAGCTATATACTCACTAATGTCACGATTTTATTTAAATTTATAACAGAGAAATGTAATAACCAATTTTATAACAGAAGAAATTTTTAACTAATCGCTTAAAATATTCGGGAGAAATATTATTAATCATTTAACTGGATCCGGTATTTTATGGAGAACCAGGAAATATTACTTTCTCCTTTTTAGTGCATTTTGATATAAGCTTGGTTTTAATAACAAGTTTCTTTTATATATTTTATTTTCTACTTTTATTGTCATCGGAAGCAAGTGTGTATACAGAATTTCAGCGAGATTGGACTATGGAAAGAGGTTTAAAATTCGATCACAAGATTTGACGCATACAACAACAACACGGCAAGTTAATATAAGCGTGGTAAAATCGCACAAAATCTGAATGAACGAGTTCAGTGGGTCCAGTGTGAATAGAATTAGCTAACAATTTAGAGAATTAGAGTTTAGATTGATAATTCTGGGTCAAAGCGAATCCACTCCTCGCCTCCTAGAGTCAAACGAGCAACATTGGGGAACTCTGCTGCCACCAGGATTCGTTGCACGTCAGTTCCACTCTCGACTACCTAACATCAGATTATAACGAATTTTCTGGAGACACACTTGCTCCAGTTTCCCAATTTCTATCGAATCCGGCCTCCCCAAAGATGGAATTTTGTCTTCTTTGTACTCCCGTGGTTTTCGCGCATACGGTTCCGAATATCGCCGGGATATTTTCGTCCGCGAAGACAGCAAAATGGGAGCGGGAACGATGAGGACCGATGGAGATGGAGGTCAGATCGCCGCGGCGTTCATTCTCATCGGCGGTTTCCGTTGGTTCTGGACAGAATCACGAGCGAAGCGTCCGTAACGTATGGCGCATAAGCTGTTCGCGTTAACCGGCCACTTTCAGATTGGATGGCGCGCTTCTCGTTTCTCGGCATATGGATTCGTCGCGGATTGACCCGCGGTTTTCATCGCGAAATGGGAATTTCATCTCTATCGGAGCACGGCTGCCAACCGGGTCCACGCAGAGCGACGGAACTTTCGTCCGATTCATCAGATTTTCGTTCGGCCATCCGATTTGGGCGGATAAAAGCAATACATACAGTTTTTAAAAGAAAGCTATTGAACATATGGGTACAAACCTTTAAAATTCTTCGAAGCAGGGCCCTTGGGCGTCGACACATCTTTCCCAGCGCGATTTCCATGCTTCGCATGCTCCCTGGAAGGCGTTTTCTGGAGCGTTCGATAAAAACCTACGCGTTTAATTGCGTAAAGTGACGACACTCTCAAAGGAGAAACAAGTTATTGTAACGTGAAAGTTCTCTATTGAAGCGAACGTACAAAACACGTGCGCGTTACGTAATCCTAATCATCTCCTAAATCCTTTACAAGTTAACGCGAACTCGTTCATCTAGCAACGAGCAATTCTCTCTTTTGTTCCACTCGCGAACAACATGCATCAAATTATTCGATTTTCTTCGTGTATTATACAAAATCGTGGTCGTTGCTCACGCGCGACGCTGACAGCGAAAGCGTTAAAATTCTGGCAAGATTTCCGGTGTACCATATATCGGAGGATCCAGGGGACGTTTTCAGGGTACCGATTGCTCGTAAAGAAGCTCGCGGGAGGAATCGGTGGCTCGCAATCGTCGTCTCGCGGGCCTTTTAGCGATTGCAGCCATGTATCTGGCCGGTCGATTGAGTTATCGCGCGATAACTCGACGCCACCGAGCGTCCAAGTAATTGAAGGGAAACTTTCTCGCCACCGGTTGCCCGGTGCTCCTCGTCCCTTTCCTCCTCGGAAGACTACACAGCGGGAGAGGAACGAAGCGTGCGAAAACCAGGATGAGGAGGTGGAAGAAGTTGGAAAGTGTCCGACGGAAGTTCGCCGAGGCCGAGCGCCACTCTTATTATCGGACCGACACGCCCCGATCCACGCGATCGGCTTTTAATCTTGGATCGCGTCGTGCGGATCCTCGCGAGCTCTATTAGCCGGGGACAGGCGAATAGCCCGTAATTGAAACTCCGTTATCGAGGCCTTCTACGTGATTGCATCGCGCGGCAACCGTTTATCTGACGGGCAAGAAGTTCGCGCGATCTCTCGCGACTCGTCGATCCGATCCGATCGAACGTGCTTCCCCGCCTTTTTAGCCGGTCCTCTCCGCTAACCGCGCAGCCCGACCGACTTAATGAAATTGCAGCTGCGGATATCGTTCGATCGGAGACTCGTTCGCAGCCGAACTTATCGAAGAACCGACTAGGTAGACCGCTCGTAAATTAACCGGGACTTCTAGCCGCGATCGAGATCATCCGAGATCCGGTCGACTCGCGGAACCTCGTCCTGACCCGGTCGCGGCATTTTTTTGGTACCGTATGAGCCCCATTTTACCATTCAACTTTGTCCTTCAGACATTTGACGCATATTTGAAAACAACAAAGATGTTCAAGGTGGTCAAGTTTGGTGAAATACCCGTGTATTGGCAGAAAAATGCATTTTAAACCGAGAACAATAATTGCGCGAGATAGAACGCCGTCCACGCACGGCTCGAGAAATTGCGAGAACCCGGGTGGAGACAGTTTCTCGGCCCGGAGTAGATCTGGTGTTTTCGCGCGAGGAAATCGCGGCTCCTTTTTTCTTTACGACCGAACGACCCGCCGATGGACAAACAAAAGCTTTCAACTATAATTCCCCCGTGCGATCGATCCTCGCGCGATCCCGCTTCCATATTTCCGTGCCTGCTCCGCGCGCGGAGGGTCCGCCGGATCCATAAGTATTTTCTCAGATTGAAAAGCTTTCCGCATGAAATATGGGTCAGAGATATGGGCTCGCAACCCTTCCACGGTTTTAATGGAATTAGTATTTAATACGGAGAGGGGAGGCCGTGTTCGCGCCGCCGCGCCGTTCAGGGGGAAAAAACTAAGTGGAGCGGCCCTGTCGGAGGAGCAGTCTCGCTCACCGGTGTTGCCTGCCGGGAAATTTAGTGCCCGTTGGAGAGGCCTCGAATTAAAAGGCCGTGGGATCGAAACGAAGGAAAAAATACCGTCACCCCGCGATCCCATTTGCCGGGGGGAACCTCCGGAGAGGTTGCGTGACCGGAGGCCGAAGAAATTGAGAGTACCCCCTTCGAAACAAAACAACGAGAAGCGAGAGACGAATGGCAGCCTCGCGAAGGGCCAAGCAGACGGTGGAAAAACATTTTAACCGAGATTCATATCCTCGAGTCGTCCGATCCGGCGGCGTTGCGTCGGAAAAGGTGTCAGACAAACCGAGAGATTAGCGGAACCCTCCGAAACGAAACGGAACGATCAGCTCCGCCGCGGAGCGCTCATTTCCTCCATATTGGTGGCGACGACGGCCGCGAACCTCCTCGAACATCGGCGAACTGGCGCAAACTGTCTAGCACTGATTTTAACGCGAACACTTCTGCTCCGCGGTTCGGCCAATAAGCGCAATAAACTCATTCCGCGGTTTACTGCGAATCGCTTTACAGCCGTCTCGGTTACGACACCCGTTCAGCTGTCCCCTCTCTCTCCCCCGCGCTCCCCTTCTCGCCGTCCTCGTCTCGCTCCCGCAGCGCATTTCACCCTTCGATCGTTTCTTTGTCGTCGAAAGTCCAAGTGGAGCAGGGGCGGGGGAGAGGAACTAGTTACCGAAACTGCGCTAGTTTAAATTACGAGCTGCGGCGCCTTTGCGATTTATTTTTGAGGGGTGCCTCCTCCCTGTCGATCCCTCTCTGTCCCCCTCCCCTCGTCAGCTCTCTATATCCGTGTACCCGTAAAACAACGTCGAGCGACACCTAGACTGCTTTATTTCACGAGCCTCGTTTCGCCGTTCCCACCCACGCCACCACCTCGAGCAAGTTTCTTTCTTCGCGGAACTCCGAACGTTAACGGGGTGAAAAGTTCGCGGGAGCGTTCGAGGAATCTGAGATATTGCCCGCTCATCGTGCAACGATGACATAAAACATTCGCGGGACCGGGACGCTCCTGTTTTATATCGTTACCGGTCGCCACGGGGGGCGTGACTCGAGCTTCGAGATTTTTCGGGGTGGTGGAACGATTTCCGGCGCAACTTCGACGCCGAGATTTCCTGTTTCTCTGTGCTTCTTTTTTTTTCGTACGTTCCGGGAACGTCCATTTCTTACGTCTTGAAAGTTCCGCGAACGTTCTGTAAACGTCCAGGGAACGTTCATTCTGGAGATGTCGGTGCAGGACGTCCTACTTTTGTAAATGGGACCTTTCCACGATATTTACAGAAAGTAAATATGTGATTTCGGCGAGATGTTCAGGTCTGTACGAAGCAGGGCTTCGGAGTCGGAGTTTGGGAGTAATTGCTGATCACTGGAGTCGGAGCCGGAAAAAGAAAAAGCTATGTATCGATTCCCGGAGTCGGAGTCAGAGTCGGAAAATATATATCGACTCCGAATTCGACTCTGGCTCTTTTGTTTATAAATCATTAATAGATTTATGTATGCATAAATAAATTGCTAATATTCGATCTACAGTATAGATGTATTGTATATGTATTGTATACCTCGGCACTATGTACAGGAGAAACAGTTAAACCTGGTATATATTAACTGGAATATATGAATTATGAAAAATTGTGGTACAAGCACCTCGTATGCAATAAACCTTGTACAGTATGGTTACAAGCATGTACATCTTTAAAAGTTGTTCAGTTACGGTGTTTCAAAATTGCCGCCCAATACGTTCGCGAATCACCATCGATCGATATCGACAAACCAATCAGGTAACGGGTCTTCTAACCTCTATTGCGGTTCGCTTCTAACGCATATTCAGTTACATTTCTGCCACCATGGAACAAAGTCCGGCTATCTGTAACTCCTCAGTATTTACTTAAAAATTTTGTTCTCTTTTTTTTTCACAGCAAGTATGTGGTTTTTAATTTATTGGTTTTCCGTTTGATTTACATGGCTGTGCTACTTTTCAAATTACGTTATATTATACATACATTATTTTTCAGACGCAAAAAATGTCTCTGAGAATGATCCACATAGGGATCGAAACGTCGAGATGCATTTTTCAATAACTGCACATTTGCGGTGGTTCGAAATGATCGAACCTTGCGCCGAAATCACAAATTTATTGTATATTATATTTCGACCGAGAGAAGAATTTACCTTTAGAAACAGTTAAAGTTACGGTAGTATTTTCTAACTATTTCCTGAAAGTGAGAAAGTAACCGTCGTGTTGTGTTGTATCGGAGTTATATCTGTTCCATATTCTTAGACTTTAATACAGTACTTCAACTATTTATTCAGTTTTATTAAAACTCATAATTATTCTGAGTAAATATGTTTTCAATTTGGCGAGTCGGAGTCGGAATCGGAATCGGAGTCGGAGTCGGATGTAAAAAAAAAGAGGAGTTGGAGTCGGAGTTGGAATTCAGAATTTTGTCTACCGACCCTGAAGCCCTGGTACGAAGCTTAAGATGTCCTTGTGCCATTTGGGTCTTGCCGCTGGAAATCCGGGTGGCGCTTGCGCGATTCTGCAGATCGTCGGGATTCGCTCGAAAATTTCCCGGAGAGAGAATAAAAAACGAAAAGCGCCTGGCGAACGCACAGGGATCGGTAGCTACGCCCCCGTTCCTCCTATCAATCTCGCCGGGCTCGTTCCCTCTCGCTCGGACATTTACATGGCAATAGCTGATGTACCTACACACCGGGTCGGGCTGTTCCCCGAGGCCAGAATTGAAACCACCTCATTACCAGCCGTTGCTCCGCGCCGCAACCCCTCTCGCACCCGCCCCGCTTCATCCCCCTGTGGAACATCCAGCGCGCGCGTGGAAGGGGTTGCGAAACCAGGGGGAGGACGAGGAGAACGCCGCCGGAGTGCGGAGAATCCGTTTTGCGAATATTGGAGGTAATGTCGCGAGCGGTTTTATACAACACCCGTTCCGCCTTTTTCAGAGCTTCCTCCGCTGCGACTCCTACCCCTACGGCTACCCGTTTCGCCCCCGTATTACGGCCGGCCTGATGAAAAATGGAAATGGCTAGCCTTCGGTCGTACCGTCGACGTCGTTTATATTTAATACGATTCGAGGACCGAGGCTTCTTCCGCGAACAAGGTCTCCGGGACCTTGGCGAGAGCTCGTTACCACGCGATTCCTCTCTGGCCTCAGCTTCCTTCTAAATACCAAACGGTCTTCGTTCTTGGAACAAACCCTGGCATTGGGACATGCTATCGTCACAGATGTTCCGCGGCCCTGAATCAACCACTACTCGGAAATAAAATCACTCAAAAAGTTGCTCGAATTGCTTCAGCGTGCTGGACACGCACTACCGATCAAAATTAAGTATCCGGACACTTCCTCTTTCTCTACAAAACGTAGTTCAAGTTGGTGGTAAAACTATTTGGAACAGAATAAATGTTGTCACTTGTATATTATTGCACAATAGAATTGAATTTTATGTACAAGTTGTACAGGGTGTTGATTTGAAAACTTTCCAGCCGAATGTCTCGAACAGTATGGAAGATATTAAAACAGTGTAAAACACGTGTGCAAGGATTTCAAGGGGGAAAGAGGGGGGCAGTGTTAGTTTTTTATTTGGGCGGCGTTTTCAAGGTCATTTGAAGGTCAACTTTGTTGTTTCAAATGGAAACGTCTATTTTTTATTATGGGATCTTATTGTATGTAAAAAGACCAGCAATTTTCGTAGGATACTTTTTTATCCGCGCACTGGTTTCGGAGATATTTAAAGAAAAGTAGAGCGAGGCATATATTATTGTGTAGATCGGACCACAAAACTAAAGGATAATTCCGTGATGCACGGGCAAGCCTCAGAAGGATTAAAAGTTATTAATTCGTGTAGTTAACAAAAGGTTAAATCCATAAACAATCTTTTCAATTGTCTCGCAACGAAATGAAAGCGTTTACAACGTTTCATAAATTAACTTTGAGATGGAGTTCTCTCGCATTGCGAATTGTAAGGCGCCATTGCACTGTTTGCAAGTGTCCGGATACCTTTGAGCAGTAGTGTACAGCTTCGTGCATGGTTCTCCAGTGATTATCTCGAGTGAGATAAGAGTTTTCGAGCTTCTTTACACAAGTATGTTTTGGCTGGCTTGATCGTGCAGCCATCGACTAGAAATTGCGATCGAGTTCACCGACAGCCGAGCGAAGAACCTCCGTCGAAATTCTTAGGGGAAGGTTAACGACCTCCGGCCATAAATGCAAGACGGTCCCCGATGGGGGTTCCACAACGTTAAGACGAGTTATCCGAGGGAATCGTTGTCAGCGGCGGTGCCAGAGGCATAGGTGAGCTCCGAACAGAGTCTCCGGAGCAGATGACACGTTCACCCCGAAAGAGCACGGCGTGGTCGAGATAAGGAAACGACGCTCGTAACACGACCACGAAGATGCCCGCATTTACGAAACACGAACCGGCAGTCGCCTTTACGACGCCGCGATACGGCTGAACGGGGTTGGATGACGCTCCGCGCATAACAACAGCCAGCCGGGAGAGGCTAAGGCGCTGCCCCCGTTGCGCGCAACGCGAGCCACAACTTTACAAGTTTAATTAAATGTTTGCCGTTACGGTGCCACTAAAGGCCGCCGAAGAAACCACGTCTCCGCCCCTCGGATCTTTCAAGTATTTCCGTCGATCCCTCGATAAAGCGGCCTGCCGGGAACCATTCAACCCCTTCGGGGGGCTCGAACCTCGGGACGCGACATATTACGAATTTACCTTACGGAAATCCACCTTGCTGCAGACATTAATGCTGTTATACCCAGGAACTCGTCTGTTCTCGTCGGAACTCGTCTCTCCCGTTGAAAGTTTTCATCTAAAGGGTGTCTCAAAATGACCTGACATTTTAAATAGCGCAATTTTTTTTGTGGTGAACATAGAGTACTAATATTTGACAGTTGGCATCGGGAAGTATTGGGGTTTGGTCATGAAGAATTACACGGTCGAGCAACGCATAGAAATTGTGGAAATTCGCTACAAAAAATGGTGAAAATTTTGCAGAGACGGTTCGACTATGGAATCTGGTCTTTGGTTCGAGATATTATCCAAAGAGGAAAGAAAATTGTTTGAACACTTCTATCCTCAGAATTTGATACTCTATCGATCTATGGTATGAAAAATAGGACATTCCATTTAAAAAGATGAAGGTGACCCCTTCATATCTCTAAAAAAAATTACATGAAAAGAAAAATTTTTTTGGTCTCGTATGAGCCCCATTTTATATTCAACTTTGTCCTTCAGACATTTGACGTATCTTTAAAAAGTCTCGACTTTGACGTCTCTTTGTACAAAGAGCGTATTACATTAAAATATCGTAATTACTGTTTATATAAATTCATAGTCATTTACACAATAAACATTGTTGTTCTCTATTATCTGAAAGGTGTCGTTTACTGTCCAGTTTGGTGTCGTTCGGTTTTACCTCGCAACAAAAATGTCAAGTCATTTTGAGACACACTTTACTATCCTACTAATAGTACTGACAAAATGTTAAGAAGTACGCAATTCCGTCCAGAATGCATTTTTCCGTGCGCGAAAGCGTTCCGTCGCTCGCAGAGCCCGCGACAAAGGCGGCTTTCGTCGGCCCCGGTTGAAACTTTGCAGGATCGCGGAACGAATCGTTTAAAAGTTCCGGATCGTGCTCGTTAATTCCGTTTCCGGCACGCAACACGTATAATCGGTTTCGCTTGGACGCCGTTCGGCCGCGAAACGTACGACCTGAACGCGACTCGTTGATTCCGGCCTCGAGCCCCGAAACTTTTCCGAGTTTCGGGGGAAGGAGTGGCGGGTGCGCCCGCAAGTTTACGTCGCGGACGTATCCACAAGGAAGCGAGAAGTTTCGCCGCGATCGGCTCCGGGAACTTCATTCCGCTTCCGTTCACCGAGAAAGAATGGACCCGCCGTGTCGGGCGCATATTGGTAATCTCGGGCACGGAGAATATTTCTGCCAGAGTTTCCGCGTCCCTCGCCCGCAGCCACCCCTGGCCCACTCTATCGCGGTCAAGATGGCGGATTCTATACGGTACACTCCGATTTCCATTTGCATATAAATTCCCAGCTCGATCCAGCTCTCAGACACACCGCTTCTTCGGCCCGCGTGCATACTCTGCTCGAACAACCGTGTCCCCGTCGATGGCTGTCGATTCTTCGGAATTCTGGATCGGAGGATTTTTGACGAATCATGACGTTTTCACCGAGTTTCCGGAAACTCTGTTCGCAGTCGGGTTTATCTCGAACGTTCCGTTTCGAGAAATCTTCTCTGCTGGCTTCTATTCTTTCTTCGAAGCGTTTCCTTCTCTAAGGATTCGATTTGCAGCGTGTAGCTACACAGTGTAAATGAATGGCTCCACTGAAAGCAGACTTTAGACAAGTTAAGACAAGTTGAGAATCGTGATCCAATTTTTAAAGTACGTATGTCCTAATTTCTCGAACAGTGCTAAGGGTTTAGTCCGTAATTTTCTTTAACAAATATTTAATTAAAAAATACAACCTTTATTATTATTTTATAGACGCATTTCTTACAATTTCTTGGGAATGATCTAAAGAAAGATCGAAACGTTGAAATAGAGATTTGGTGAAAATTTGCAAATAGTGTATGTAGCATACTTGATCGAACCAGTGCGCCGAAACCATTTAAAATTTAGTTCTTAACAAATATTTAATCTTCGATACGTTTGCTGTTTCCATAATTCCTAAACACTGTGAACTAGCAAATTGCGTGTGTCGTGTGTAGAGCGCGGATCTTTATGCAAAATAAAAATTGTCCGCATCGATTGCAAGAAATATAGAAACCAAACTGAATGTTATTTCTACCCTTAACGATTTTAATAGAGTTTAATAGTAATCGTAATAAAATCTTGAATTTGGAAAAGAAGGGGAAGAACTCATTTGCACACCTAATAAATATAATAATAATAATTCAGCAACGAAAAAATACACGCGAGAGTTTACGATATAGCGAACGATACAGTGAAAGAGACGATCGAAAAGGATTTCCAGGGGAGTCTAGCATCTTCGTTGCCGTGTAAGGGTATATTTTTCGTTAAGAACGGGGTCAGGGTCGTATCGCGATAACGCAGCGAATAGATCTTCCGGGGGGTGAATCCTCAAGACGTTGCGGGACGGTCAAGATGGCGTCCCGGCGCGCAGTGTGCTCCACCTTATATTAGCATATAAACTCGTAGCCCCCGGCGAGGGCCACTCGCGCTTTGATTTATGTACTAAATATGCCTTGGCCGCGAACCGACCGTGGAACCTGGAAGAGAAACACAGCTTCTCGTTGCCGAGTTGGTCGCGCTGCATTCTTGGAAGCATCCCCCATTGTCTCGAGTCTTCCTCTGTTTCTCGGAGAGCACATCTTGCTCACAAATCTCGCAAAGATCCCGAAAAACGCTTCTGTTCGCGAAACCCCGCTCGATTCGTATTCTAACATAGCTACAGTCTTGAATTCACCAAGTATCGATGAACTTTTTACAGTAAGAGCGTCGATCGCGGCCATGCTGCGATCTTAGAAGCATTCCCCAATGGCCGAAGGCTTCCTCTGTTTCTCAGACAAGCGGATTCGATTCGCAAATCTCGCAAAGATCCCGAAAAACGCTTTCGCTCGAATTAATGAAGTATTTACGAACTTTTTATACTTGGCGCATCGATCGCGGCCATGCTGCGATCTTATTGTTAGAAGCATTCCCCAATGGCCGAAGGCTTCCTCTGTTTCTCAGACAAGCGGATCCGATTCGCATATCTCGCAAAGATCCCGAAAAACGCTTTTCTGCTCGCAAAAGCCCGCTCGATTCGTATTCTAACATAGCTACAGCCTTGAATTCACCAAGTATCGATGAACTTTTTACAGTAAGAGCGTCGATCGCGGCCATGCTGCGATCTTAGAACCATCCCCCAATGGCCGAAGCCTTTCTCTGTTTCTCAGACAAGCGGATTCGATTCGCAAATCTCGCAAAGATCCCGAAAAACGCTTTCGCTCGAATTAATGAAGTATTTACGAACTTTTTATACTTGGCGCGTCGATCGCGGTCATGCTGCGATCTTGGAAGCATCCGCCAATGGCCGAAGGCTTCCTCTGTTTCTCAGACAAGCGAATTCGATTTGTAAATCTCGGGCGGCCAGCGAAAAACGTTTGCGGTTGCTCGCGAGACCCGAACGATTCGAATATTTTTAATGGTGGTCATGGTGGACAGTCTCCTCGGGCAAAAAGTCGTGCGACAGAGGCGCGGGGGCGAGGCGGTGTGGCAGAGCAGGGAATCGCTCGTACGGTACGATAAGTATGGTAATACGTTAGAATTAAAAAGTCCGTTTAAGCCGGTAATAATTCAAGATCCGCGGGTGTATCAAGGCGAATAAGCATAAATGAATAATTGCGCGATAGATAATTTAATGTGCACGCTGCACGTCGGCCGCGGCGTCGCTTTTATCCAGGACGCTCCTTCGGCCCCCGGGGTATCCTTCGGCCGGAGATCCCGGTCGATCCTCGTCGTCGCGGATCGCGGAACGTTGAAAACTCGAAACCATTCGGAACGCAGCGAGGTTTTTGCTATCGGCCAGCGTTCGATCGCGATTGGTCGCGCGGACACGAGTGACAGGTGACAATAGGGGTTCGATGGAGCCTGTCGGCGAATAAATATCTCGGCCGCGCGCGCCAGAGAATGCATCGGAACGACCGGGATTGTAATTTCACTCGGATGATTTGTAATGGACGCGGGGCGAGGTGTTTTACCGGGCTGGCCCGATATCTGTCCGGATTACAGCGTCGTCGTCGGGTGCTGCCCCGTGACCCTTGCATCGTAAGTTCGACGGGAATCGACGCGTCGAGCCATTGTTCCGCGGTCGCGCATCGGTTTTATCGGGGCCATAACCCGCGGGAAATTATGCGAGTTTGTCGGCAATGTTTCCTCCGAAGGTGGACCGTACCTCGAAACGAATGGACCGCGAAACAATCATCGGGTTCGACGCGTTCCGAGACGAACGACCGTCAGAGAACTGACTCCGGGGGGGAGCGAGGATTTTCGCCGGCGGTGATGCGCTCCGCCGGTGTGTAACCTAGTTTGCGAAGTCGTTTATGCATATCCAAGCAATTTTCTTACGGTTTTGGTCGTGTTAAAATATGTATGGAATCGAGTTAAGCCGCGGTGCAGTCCGGCGGCGGGCGCAGGAAGCCGCGGAAGCTGTTACCGAGCCATTTGCATGGCATCAACGCGATTTCGTTAAAACAACCCCTCCGTCCTCCGTTTTCTCCCTTTCACGGTGTCTGCCGCACCGGTAGCCGTCCCCGCTCTCCCTCGACAACTCGATTTACCGGGCGCAATCTAAATACACGGTGCTCCATTACGCTGCCAACAAGGCCCGCCAAGCTCTGGCCTGCCTGTCGCGGGATATTTCGTCGAATGTTGAAATCCGTGTTGCCTTTCGTTTCTCCCGTCGCGTCGCATATCTTGGATACTTTCAACCCCTTCCGCTCGAAACCGGGATGATTTTTTGAAAGCTGATAACTAAGGAGTTAATATCTTGATCGTATACGTGAACCGCAATCATTTAAATCAGGCCTGGCCAACAAGGCCCGCCAAGCTCTGGCCTGCCTGTCGCGGGATATTTCGTCGAATGTTGAAATCCGTGTTGCCTTTCGTTTCTCCCGTCGCGTCGCATATCTTGGATACTTCCAACCCCTTCCGCTCGAAACCGGGATGATTTTTTGGAAGCTGATAACTAAGGAGTTAATATCTTGATCGTATACGTGAACCGCAATCATTTAAATCAGGCCTGGCCAACATGCGGCCCGCGGACCGCCAGGCGATTTTATATTTTTGTTGAAACTTTTGTTTCTCATTGTATATGTATAAAAAGATAGTGAATAAATGAAAATTTGCATGTGTCATTGTTATAATGCGCAAGTGCGACTACGAACTCCAGCTCTATATCAAAGATATCAAACGAATAATGAAACGCCCCCGAAAAGATTGTATTGTATTTAAGTTCGTGTGTATTCAATAAATTAAATGGAAATTATTTCGTACTTTTTAGTGTATTTCTTTAGTGCGTTTTTTCGAAGTCGGTTTAATTGTTTTTAAAAGCATGTTAACCTAAAGTGCGGCCCGCTGTAACGTTACGCGTCACCAATGTGGCCCGTGAAACCATTTCAGTTGGCCAGGCCTGATTTAAATGTTTGGTACACTGACCTACCTCGTAAATATGTCTGCGGATTGTTTGCATTTGTGATAAAAATGAATAGCCGCAATTTGACACGGTGTAAAGATTGAGAGAATTGGATAACATCAATCTATTTCTTTCGACCTATTAAAGTTATTTAAGAAAGGCGGTGGTGGAGATGCAGAGATCAATCTAGGCCACAATCGCCCTCAAAAGTCTTATTTTTACCTTCGCCAGGCGTAATTTGCATTATTCAGCAGCATGTAGCTGTCGCAGCTTTATGAAAATAGCTACATGCGCAGCTGTATGCTTCCGAATAATGCAAATTACGCTGCCGAATAATGCAAATTACGCCTCGTGAACGTAAAAATAGGACTTTTCAGAGTGATTGCCGAATTATAATTAATTGCCGAATACTGAAGAACCCCATCGCATGCATTATCGAGAAATCAGAAGATTATTTTATGCAAAATGAAAAATTTTTGCATTGATTGCAAGACACAGGAGCGAAATAAAAATTTCATTCTTCTTCTGATGATCTTGTTAAGGTGAAACTAACACACTGGTGGCCTTAAATCTTTTTAATACCTCCACTGTTTTGAATTGTACGCACCCGTTTGTGTCATGAATGCATAAAATCCGCAGTCTACTCATAACAAATACAGAAAATTCTTATTTCACATAAAGATCCGCGGTCTACTTACAAGCCCATCTGGTTCTAAAAGAATTAAAGGATTCGATACATGGATCTCTTGCCCTACAACGCGAAGTCAGTATCGATATCGAACTACTGGTGAAAATACAGGGAAACTGCAGACGATAAAGAAGTCCTAAACGTTGTAAATGCGAAGAAACGCACCGTGTAATTTCTGTAATTTTTTTCGTCGAGAGGAATAACGCTAAGGAAGGCTTGTGTCACTTTTTACGCAACGGAGAATCTCGAATCTTGATGTAGCATCAATTTAGGGGACCGTCTTCGTGGTGGTGATTGATCGAGAATGGGAGAGAGGAATGAAAGCAAAGAAAATGCATAAACAGAGGCATTCGATGTTTCTCGAACGAGACATCGGATCGAAAGCGATATGAAAGTTCGATTGCCCGAGGACCGAAGTCGTGGAGGAATCGCGACCGATCTCGGCCGCAATATTTCCCGTTACAGGGAGACATATGCACGGACAGAGAGAGAGAGAGAGAGAGAGAGAGAGAGAGAGAGAGAGAGAGAGAGAGAGAGAGAGAGAGAGAGAGAGAGAGAGAGAGAGAGAGAGAGAGAGCGAAGGGAACCAACGCGAGAGGCAACCCCTTCTTCATCCCTCCTTCACCCCCCGTAGCAGAGAGGCACCATGCCAGAAGTTACGACGTTCCCGAACCAGAAGAGAAGGGAACAACAAACCTTGCGAGTTAGGGAACCAACAGGGAAGAAAGATTGGCGCCGACAGACTTTTGTTTCCGAAGACGCATAAAACTCGTTTTCCTTAGACTACCGCCTAGTGTTCTCCGCCCGGCTCCGCAGACAGTTTTATGTGTCTCACATTAATTTGCATAATCGAATAGAGAAATCTGAATAACGCGTCCCCGCGAAGTCGTCTGTCACGCGGCCAGAGCCACCCTTCGGAGATTTCCTCCCTGCGAGGGTGCACCTACGGACCAGCGTACGCCTGATTGCCCAATCGGATTCACCGTTCTTTCGTTCGCCCATTGGCAAACATTGCTGGAATTCTGAATCGTTTCACGATCAGAATCGCTTTCTAGTGAAATAAGAATTTTTTAAGGAGGCTGCATAGTTTAAAGGACACCATAGATTGGTTACCGTGACGAACGGTTCCTACTTTGTCCGTCCGCGATGGGGTAGGAAGGAGATACAGGGTTCTGTCGAATCAGTCAGGGGTAAGTGCAGTTTGCTAGAAAGAGGGATGCTTGTATCACTGACGAGATATTAATAAAGACTGCCAGCCCCTGTGCTATTCAGCGAGACCAGTAAACGGGCGCGACTGGGCGCGGGGATAACGTGGAACTTACAGTGATCTGAAATACCACATCGCTAAAAGTTCTACCACCGACCAGATACTCGTCAAGTAGAAGGAGAATTATATAGTTATAGTAGAATGCTCACATTACCCATTCTGTAATTACCTTACAATAGTATCACCAACGATCGAGATACTATTTCATCGGTGTCGATGGTTCCGCACTCTTTAAATAAATAGAACCAGAGAATATACTACAGTGTTCACGACCGGGGTGCAACAGCTTGAATAATACATATTTTGTTCTGAAGGAAGGTGAAATTGAAATTTATTGAAAATCAACATATTTATTAAATGTGCAGCTATTAGCTCGCTATTATCCTCTATTCATAAGACACTAGAAGTTCTTACAAATAGAGGATAATACCGATTGCCCAGGTCTCACCACGAGGAGGTTACTGCACAAGAGACCCGAAAGGGAGTCAGAACGAATGCAATATTCCTTCTGGCTCCCTTTCTTACAACGACGGACTTATACTAAATTACGCAAGTATGTCGAGTAATTATCGCGGAGCAAAAGATGTGAATCGGAGAAGAAGTATCCGATCCACGTGGGGCCAACGGCGAATCAGGCAGAAGGCTCTGATTGTTTCAAAGTGAGAAACAAGAGCGAACCAGAGCAGAAGGCTCTGGTTCGAAGGGGACGCGGCGCGTACAATGCTTGCAGCCCAGTACCGGCCAGAACCGATACCCGACGTGTCCTCACCAAGAGAAATGGACATGAGAAGTGTTCAAACGATATCCCATTTCTCCACCAACTACCTGTCACCAAACAACAAAAGCTGAGGTGAACGCGGGTAGGATTACGAATAGAGAGGACACTGTAGCATGGCTACACGAGTGAACAGGTCTCAATGAACCATCCCACTCAATGAATCGACGCCGAATACCGGCTCCAACCGGTCTAGTACATACAAGCAAGGTCCGACACAGCAGAAGGCTGTGTCGGAGTCAAAAATACGAGTCAAGCAAAGTGAAGTTACGGCAATAATTACTCGACATACCATATTTACGACGACGATGTACGATCTTAATAACTAACGCACGCAAGCCGAGCAATTATTGTGGACCAAAAGACTAAATCGCAAAAGAGGGAAGAATCAAAGCAGAAGGCTTTGATTCGCATAGAAGAAACATGAGCCTGAGCAGAAGGCTCAGGTTCGGGGGTGACGCTAAGACAATAATTGCTCGGCAAATAAAACTAACTTAAAAATACGCCGCGGTCCTCCTGGTGTGTCCTCTTCTTGGCGTGTCCACTTCGTGCTGTGTCCTCTTCTTGGCGTATCCACTTCGTGCTGCGTCCTCTTCTTGGTGTGTCCACTTCGTGGTGTTTCCTCTTCATGGTGTATCCTAGCTGAAACAGACTAATAACAGTTAGACATAACAATATATAACCCCGCACACGAGTGCGAATCAAACCAGCTCACGAGAGCAATTACAATTCTGCACATGAGTGCGAAAACGAGAAGAGAATGAGCTCATGAGAGCAATGGTAACCCCGCACACAAGTGCGAATACAATCAGTTCAAAAGAGCAATTACAATTCTGCACATGAGAATTATAATTGCTTGCGGCCTATAGGCGATTCGGGTAGCCCCGGGGACGCTACTCCCCGTACTCACTCACGGCCCCATCCGTGAGTGAGCCCCTGAGGGACCTCCGATCGGAGGAATACAAATTTCAAACAAGATGTCAAAATATGTAGAAGCGAAAACAACCAGAGAACCAGCTCATGAGAGCAATTGTAACCCCGCACACGAGTGCGATTACAATCAGCTCACAAGAGCAATTACAATTCTGCACATGAGTGCGAAAAGAAGAAGCGAACCAGCTCATGAGAGCAATTGTAACCCCGCACACTAGTGCAAATACAATCAGCTCACATGAGCAACTTTAATTCTGCACATGAGTGCGAAAACATCAGGAGTACCAGCTCATGAGAGCAATTGTAACCCCGCACACGAGTGCGATTACAATCAGCTCACAAGAGCAATTACAATTCTGCACATGAGTGCGAAAAGAAGAAGAGAACCAGCTCATGAGAGCAATTGTAACCTCGCACACGAGTGCGAATACAATCAGCTCACAAGAGCAATTATAATTCTGCACATGAGAATTATAATTGCGACCTATAGGCGATTCGGGTAGCCCCGGGGGCGCTACTCCCCGTACTCACTCACGGCCCCAACCGTGAGTGAGCCCCTGAGGGACCTCCGATCGGAGGAATACCAATTTCAAACAAGATGTGAAAATTTTTAAAACAGGAACTTGTGAAAGTTCCGCAGTGAACAATTAGAAATACATAAATAACTATTGTCGTGTTCACTGACTGAATAAGTACTTCGGAACAACGAACTGGAGGTGGGCCAAGGGTAAACCAAGAAAGCATTGATGTACCCTTGGCCGTCAGCAAGCTACATGAAAGTAAATTCATATACAATTTAATGAAATATGTTTCTACATTTTGCAAGTCTTCAATTCTACTACACAATGTTAAGATAAATTGTAAATGTGCAATGTGCAACTATTAGCTCGATATTATCCCTTATCCATAAGACACTATTAGAGTGTCTTACAGATAGAGGATAATACCGATTGCCCAGGTCTCACCACGAGGAGGTTGCTGCACAAGAGACCCGAAAGGGAGTCAGAACGAATGCAATATTCCTTCTGGCTCCCTTTCTTACAACGACGGACTTATACTACATTACGCAAGTATGTCGAGTAATTATCGCGGAGCAAAAGATGTGAATCGGAGAAGAAGTCTCCGATCCACGGGAAGGAAAATGCGAATCAGGCAGAAGGCTCTGATTCTTTCAAAGTGAGAAACAAGAGCTCTGGTTCGAAGGGGACGCAGCGCGTACAATGCTTGCAGCCCAGTACCGGCCAGAACCGATACCCGACGTGTCCTCACCAAGAGAAATGGACATGAGAAGTGTTCAAACGATATCCCATTTCTCCACCAACTACCTGTCACCAAACAACAAAAGTTGAGGTGAACGCGGGTAGGATTACGAATAGAGAGGACACTGTAGCATGGCTACACGAGTGAACAGGTCTCAATGAACCATCCCACTCAATGAATCGACGCCGAATACCGGCTCCAACCGGTCTAGTACATACAAGCAAGGTCCGACACAGCAGAAGGCTGTGTCGGAGTCAAAAATACGAGTCAAGCAAAGTGAAGTTACGGCAATAATTACTCGACATACCATATTTACGACGACGATGTACAATCTTAATAACTAACGCACGCAAGCCGAGCAATTATTGTGGACCAAAAGACTAAATCGCAAAAGAGGGAAGAATCAAAGCAGAAGGCTTTGATTCGCAAAGAAGAAACATGAACCTGAGCGGAAGGCTCAGGTTCGGGGGTGACGCTAAGACAATAATTGCTCGGCAAATAAAACTAACTTAAAAATACGCCGCGGTCCTCTTGGTATGTCCTCTTCTTGGTGTGTCCTCTTCTTGGTGTGTCCACTTCGTGGTCTGTCCTCTTCATGGTGTATTCTAGCTGAAACAGACTAATAACAGTAAGACATAACAATATATAACCCCGCACACGAGTGCGAATCTAACCATCTCACGAGAGCCAAACTAACCCCGCACACGAGTGCGATTCTAACCTGCTCACGAGAGCCAACCTAACACCAGCTCACGAGAGCCAAACTAACCCCGCACACGAGTGCGGCCTATAGGCGATTCGGGTAGCCCCAGGGACGCTACTCCCCGTACCCACTCACGGCCCCAACCGTGAGTGAGCCCCTGAGGGATCTCCGATCGGAGGAATACAAATTTCAAACAGGATGTCAAAATTTTTAGAAGCGAAAACAACCAGAGAACCAGCTCATGAGAGTAATTGCAACCCCGCACACGAGTGCGATTACAATCAGCTGAGAAGAGCAATTACAATTCTGCACATGAGTGCGAAAAGAAGAAGAGAACCAGCTCATGAGAGCAATTGTAACCACGCACACGAGTGCGAATACAATCAGCTCACAAGAGCAGTTATAATTCTGCACATGAGAATTATAACTGCGACCTATAGGCGATTCGGGTAGCCCCGGGGACGCTACTCCCCGTACTCACTCACGGCCCCAACCGTGAGTGAGCCCCTGAGGGACCTCCGATCGGAGGAATACCAATTTCAAACACGATGTGAAAATTTTAAGAAGCGGGACTTGTGAAAGTTCCGAAGTGGTCAATAGAAATTCAGAAGAAACCATTGTCGCGTTCAGCGACTGAATAAGCACTTCGAACGTGCGAATACAACCAGATCACAAGAGCGATTATAATTCTGCACATGAGTGCGAAAACTAACAGAGAACCAGCTCATGAGAGCAATTGTAACCCCGCACACGAGTGCAAATACAATCAGTTCATAAGAGCAGTTACAATTCTGCACATGAGTGCGAAAACAAGAAGAGAACCAGCTCATAAGAGCAATTGTAACCCCGCACACGAGTGCGAATACAACCAGTTCAAAGGAGCGATTATAATTCTGCACATGAGTGCGAATACAACGAGAGAACCAGCTCATAAGAGCAAATATTACCGCGCACGAAAGCGCAAACCTAATCATGCACATGACTGCGAATACAACGAGACAACCATTTCATGAGAGCAAATATAACTTCGCACGAAAGCGCAAACCTAATCATGCACATGAGTGCGCATACAACGAGAGAACCAGCTCATGAGAACAAATATAACCGCGCACGAAAGCGCAAACGAGTGTGGCCTATAGGCGATTCGGGTAGCCCCGGGGACGCTACTCCCCGTACTCACTCACGGCCCCATCCGTGAGTGAGCCCCTGAGGGACCTCCGATCGGAGGAATACCAATTCCAAACAAGATGTGAAAATTTTTAAATGTGTAGACTTGTGAAAATTACGAGGTGGACAATTAGGAATCCTGAAATAACTAATGTCGTGTTCACTGACAGAATTAGTACTTCGAAACAACGGACTGAAGATACGCCAAGGGTAAACGCAGGAAGCATTGATGTACCCTTGGCCGACAGCAAGGTAACTGAAAGTAAATTCATATACGATTTGGTGAAATATGTTTTTACATTTTAAAAATCTTAAATTCTATTACGCAATGTTATAGAAAATTGTCAATGTGCAATGTGCAGCTATTAGCTTGATATTATCCTCTATTCGTAAGATACTAGAAGTTCTTACAAATAGAGGATAATACCGATTGCCCAGGTCTCACCACGAGGAGGTTGCTGCACAAGAGACCCGAAAGGGAGTCAGAACGAATGCAATATTCCTTCTGGCTCCCTTTCTTACAACGACGGACTTATACCAAATTACGCAAGTATGTCGAGTAATTATCGCGTAGAAAAAGGTGTGAATCGGAGAAGAGTTCTCCGATCCACGGGGGCCAAAGGCGAATCAGGCAGAAGGCTCTGATTCTTTCAAAGATAAAAACTAAAGCAAACCAGAGCAGAAGGCTCTGGTGCTAGGGTGACGCAAACAATGGCTGAGAGGAACTCAAGCTGCAATACCCATTTCTCCCAACCACCTGCCGCCAGAGACGGACATGAGTGGAATAAATTTACAGTAGAGAGGTTTTACATGAGCGAGCCACATCTCTCAAAGCCTTCCCCCCATTAATAATATCTACCGCGAACTCCCGTACCAACCGGTCTGGTACAAACTACATACGAGCAAGATCAAGAAAACGAGCAATGTGAAGTTACGGCAATAATTACTCGACATATTTACAACGAAGATATACAATCTTAATGTGTAGACGAAATATAACTAACTTAAAAATACACTGTAGCCTTCTTCCTCTTCGTTGGTGTGTCCTCTTCATTCGATGTGTCGTCTTCGTTAGCAGCCGGCTGTTGTAATCTAGCTGGAACAGACTAATCGTATTTAGAAACAATACAGTTGAATACAGAATTAAATAACGCACACGAGTGCGAATGTAACTAGCTCACAAGAGGAATTGAAATTCTGCACATGAGTGCGAAAACAAGAAGAAAACTTGCTCATGAGAGCGATTGTAACCCCGCACACGAGTGCGAATACAATCAGCTCACAAGAGGAATTGCAATTCTGCACATGAGTGCGAAAACAAGAAGAGAACTTGCTCATGTGAGCAATTGTAACCCCGCACACGAGTGCGAATACAATCAGCTCACAAGAGGAATTGCAATTCTGCACACGAGTGCGAAAACAAGAAGAGAACCAGCTCATGAGAGCGATTGTAACACCGCACACGAGTGCGAATACAATCAGCTCAAAAGAGCAATTATAATTCTGCACATGAGTGCGAAAACAAGAAGAAAACTTGCTCATGAGAGCGATTGTAACCCCGCACACGAGTGCGAATACAATCAGCTCACAAGAGGAATTGCAATTCTGCACATGAGTGCGAAAACAAGAAGAGAACTTGCTCATGTGAGCAATTGTAACCCCGCACACGAGTGCGAATACAATCAGCTCACAAGAGGAATTGCAATTCTGCACATGAGTGCGAAAACAAGAAGAAAACTTGCTCATGAGAGCGATTGTAACCCCGCACACGAGTGCGAATACAATCAGCCCACAAGAGGAATTGCAATTCTGCACACGAGTGCGAAAACAAGAAGAGAACTTGCTCATGTGAGCAATTGTAACCCCGCACACGAGTGCGAATACAATCAGCTCACAAGAGGAATTGCAATTCTGCACATGAGTGCGAAAACAAGAAGAGAACTTGCTCATGTGAGCAATTGTAACCCCGCACACGAGTGCGAATACAATCAGCCCACAAGAGGAATTGCAATTCTGCACACGAGTGCGAAAACAAGAAGAGAACTTGCTCATGTGAGCAATTGTAACCCCGCACACGAGTGCGAATACAATCAGCTCACAAGAGGAATTGCAATTCTGCACACAAGTGCGAAAACAAGAAGAGAACCAGCTCATGAGAGCGATTGTAATCCCGCACACGAGTGCCAATACAATCAGCTCACAAGAGCAATTACAATTCTGCACATGAGTGCGAAAACAAGAAGAAAACTTGCTCATGAGAGCGATTGTAACCCCGCACACGAGTGCGAATACAATCAGCTCACAAGAGCAATTACATATAATTCTGCACATGAGAATTATAATTGCGGCCTATAGGCGTTTCGGGTAGCCCCGGGGACGCTACTCCCCGTACTCACTCACGGCTCCAACCGTGAGTGAGCCCCTGAGGGACCTCCGATCGGAGGAATACCAATTTTAATCAAGAAATATAAATTTGAAGAAGACTCAATACCGAAAATTGTAATGGAAATTCCAATTAGCATATTAGAGGTAATAATTGATGGTATTCGTGGAACGAACAGTTGAAGGACAAGTTCGTTGAACCTGAGCCAAGGGTAGACAAAGGAAGTATTGAAAAATATGAATAGTAATAAAACTTACCGTTGTTCGTTGAATGGACAGTTGATGGACAAAACAGGATAGGCCAGGGTAGCTGTAGATGACCCCTTGTCCACCTCTGGTGAGTCCCTGGTCCTTCTGGTCCTTCTGGTCCTGCTGGTCCCGGAGCCCGACGCGACGCGCGACGCCCGACCGCTCACTCCGGCCCCCCCGCCCCGACTGTCTGACTGACGGCGGGCTCTCGCCGAGCTCGCGCGGCATCCCCCACCCCACCGAATATCGATCGGTGTCGATCGCCGTGACAATTATTGATAAATTTATTATTTCTAGCTGGTTAACGTTTATAACAATTCCATTTTACAGCGATGTTCACGAGCACTCCCTTGGCTATCTGACCACCTAATTTTTTAGTAAAAGTGGCTAATAGTATTCGAGATACGGAATCACTTTTAAACTATGATCATTCTCACTCATTAATTTATTCAATACAATTCACAGATAAATGTATTATTTCTGGCTGTTTCATGTTGTTCGAAAATCTGCAATCCGTTTTTCTTATAAATTGCAGGGCGATTCCGAGCCGTTTAATTTCTGTATATTTCGTACAATAAACCTCGCTGGATCGACAGTTCATCGAACCCGTCAAATCGTTTCGTGGGCCATCGCATCATGTTTTCCTTACTCCAATTCCGTTACCCTATTCCTTTGTCTCCTCCGCAGCACCGTTTATTAGGTCATTACCCTAACGAACGTTGCTGCGATCCTACTCGTTTAATTTCAAAGTCTCCACTACGTAATCCGTCCAAACCGATGACCCACGCGGGTGTAAAAGAGAGCTGCCTTGTCGCTCCCGCTCTTTTGCCATTATTCTGGTCATATTGACACATATCAAAGTTTTCGTGCGTTTATTCTTGTCATACCGACACTCGTCAAATCTCGTTTCGTTCGATCATTCATTGTTCATTTGCTCATTTTGTTATTTTTCCTTTTGTATCGTTGATTTCTCGTTAAATATGCTTTCTATTGTTAATCATAACTCGTTTCACCTTTCTCTTCTATTCCTTTTACATTTCCATTAGCTAGAGTTTACAACAAATGTTTATAACAATTCCTTTTGCTGATTAATGATGTTAACGAGCACTCCCTTGACCACCTTGCCATCTAATTTTTCCGAAAAATAGACAATAAAACTCGAGATACAGAAACGAGAAACTACATTCAGCTGAAGCCACGGTTACTGTAACGCCGCACCGTGGTCATCGCGGTCCCTCTCCACCGCATAAAAAAGGATTTTCTTTAATATGTTGTGAAAAATTATTTGTAGTAGCTAATTATGAAGTTTGTGAATATTCTTTTTGTGCGATTTTTTTCTGCGGTCCCTATCTAACGCACAGAAACAGGTTTGACTGTATTCTCGCGATAATTTACTCTTGTGTCGTGACTGACGACCAGTCCTATTTAAATTCGTTTCGTGGTATAGAAGTCAAATTTATTTAATTTTAGTTTACATTAATTTTAGTTTTTCATTCAACTTGAATTGTTTCTTTCGTATTATTTCGGATATAGTCTCTGACTGTTTGTCAGTTGAAATTAATGAATTTGTTGTTTCTGTTACAGATTCAAAAGAATCGATCGAAAGAGCATATTGGTAGCCGAGATCGATGTGATTCGATAATAATCGAAGTCGAGACGCAACGTCGCGTCGTGTCGTGCTTCCTTCAAGCAGGAGAGGACGTGAGCGTGAGTACCAATTATCTTTCCAATTATACTGTTATTAATCATCTTTTTTTGAACAATCAATAAATGTTAAACTTGAATTATTAATTTTCTATTAATTCGCATTTATTTCTGTGTTGAATTATTAATTTTCTATTAATTCGCATTTACTTAATTGTTCTTATACCAAAAATCCAAAGTTACAATCCTATGAGATCAGTGATTGATCAAAAGTTATGCGTGTCTAAACCAACTCTAAAGTTGGCCAATTTCAAATGTTTTTGCCGGGTATTTGTACTTTTTTTTTTATTTATTTACAAGCTTTAGATCCATTCTTAAATTTTGAAGTGGTGATGCCATCTGTCGTTCAACTCTAGAGTTTCACCTAGTTTTTGAGCACTTTGCCACTACGTCGAATGGCGCTGTTTTCAGATATTGCGAAGCAAATAAATCTTGCCGGAACTTGTATCACATGTAATGGCGAAAACGGTAAGAATCATTCGTGCCTGTTCATAAGAAAGGGTTACCATCGAATTATATAGTTATTCACTTGATACGAATAACGGAAACTTCGAACGAATATTGTGATGAACGTAAATATAATTTAGTGCACTATAAAGTGTCAACACAGCAAAGTGTTGAATTGTACGAACTGATCGGTTGACACACGAAGTATTATAGCGGACTGAAGTAAACAAGGTAACATAACCTCTATATATGTTTACATGTTGCATATCTGTTTATGTTATTCTTAGTCAAATATTCAGTAATTCTTCTCTTCTAGAAGTGACCGTATTATTGATAACTAGACTCCGGATGTTTATGCAAAAATAAAAAGTTTGTGCATCAATTGCAAGACACTGGAGCTATTTATATAAATATAAATCTACGTTCTTCATTAATAATTTTAATGTGGCAAAAATAGTATTAGTCTTTTAATATTTTCATTGTTTTAACTTGCACTTGCTCATTTTTGTTACAAATGCATAATACGGAGTCTATCGATAACGAATGAAATCATTACGTTTAACACATCGTGTTTATAAAACATTGCAGATAACTAGGAGACATGAATACAAAAAAGGTAATAACGTTTGGAAAAATCAGCAAGGACTTTAGTCAGAAGCAAGCTTCTCAGAACAGAGAAAATGTGACCTCCGGATTTGGCACGTTTGGTAAGAAATTACCAGAATCAAATGTAATCAAGATGTAAATGTATTATGATTATCGATCGTAATTTTGCTAGTTTCATTAAACTTTCTACGTTTTGATCCTAATATGAATCCTTTTCAAGAAAGAAGAAAAAACTGTGTCTGTAAATTTTAATAGAGATTTCAGTATTAATGTACTGAAACTAATGGTAATAAATTACCAACCTGTTTTACGAAAAAATTAGAGACATTAATTTATTACTGTATCTTGAAGTTTGTATTTAATTCCGTTTCAGTACATTAATACTGAAATCTCTATTAAAATTTAAAAGGATCCATATTAGGATCGAAACGTAGAAAGTTTAATCAAACTAGCAAAATTGCTTTAATTTGTATCTCCGATTGAACCTTTGCGCCGAGATCATCAATACCAATCAATACATCTTGTTATTAGTCAAGATGAACGAGATCAAGCCGGAGGACGAGGAGGAAACTCATAACTTGAAGGAAATTATGGGAATAACCGGCTTTGGTAAAAAAGCCAAATCGTTTGACGTGCAAGAAATGCTAGACAACATTACCAAAACTATTAACAGCAACAAACCAGCTGGCAACAAGAAAGATAAGAAAAGCACAGAAGTTGCAGATAAGTCCATGGAGGAAGAACCTAAGAACGATAACAAAGATGAGGAAGATAGCAAGGATGAGGATGAGGATGAGGATGATTTAATTGGACCTCCGGTTCCCACCGATCTTCAAAGTACACTACCATCGGAGAAAACATCGAAAACAAAAGAAAACGAGGATGAGAGCGACGAAGAAGAGGAGGAGTCCGATACAGAGGAAACTGAGTTAAGAGATAAGATTCCATGCAGCCACGAAGTAGCGATGACACACGGAACAAAAGCAGTGACTGCTATTGCGGCGGATCCCTCTGGAGCGAGATTAGCATCGGGTTCTATCGATTACGATGTTTGTTTCTGGGATTTTGCTGGTATGGATTCGTCGATGCGGAGTTTCAGGACTTTGCAGCCTTGTGAGAACCATCCTATCAAATGTTTGCAGTATTCTATGACCGGCGACGTTATATTAGTAATTTCGGGCTCCGCACAAGCAAAAGTTCTGGACCGCGATGGATTCGAGAAATGTGAAACGGTGAAAGGTGATCAGTACATAACGGATATGGCGCGTACAAAAGGTCACACGGCAGGATTAAACTGTGGCTGTTGGCATCCTTTCACGAAAGAAGAATACATGACCTGTTCGCAGGACAGTACCTGCAGAATATGGATCTTGTACAGGCCACGTGCTCACAAATATCTGATCAAATGCAGGGCGCAGAACGGTGTGAAAACTATACCGACCACTTGTAGTTATAGTCGCGAGGGCACAGTGGTCGCTTGCGGTTGCGTGGACGGCTCGATACAGATGTGGGATCACAGGAAGAATTTTGTGAATCCGTCGTTGATCCAAAGAAACGCCCACGCGCAAGGTTGCGAGATATCGAGCTTGAGCTTCTCGTATCTTGGACACATGCTGGCAACCAGAAGCTGCGACGATACGCTCAAACTTTGGGACTTGAGAGCGTTCAAATCTCCAGTTTTCGAGGCTCAGAACTTGTACTCTCGCTACGACACGACCGACTGTATGTTCAATCCGGACGATTCGATCGTGATCACTGGAGAGTCGTTGAACAGGGGCCAAAGCACGGGTAGAGTGTTGTTCTACGACACGAAGACGTTCGAGTTGGTCAACGAGATAGACGTGACAAACTCGCACGTGATTAAAACGTTGTGGCACCCCAAGTTGAATCAGGTGTTCGTCGGCTGCGGAAACGGAATCGTTAAAGTGTACTACGACTCGAAGAAGAGTTTGAGGGGAGCGAAACTGTGCGTGGTGAAGACGCACATGAAACAGAAGCATATCGAGGTGATGTCCACACAGCAGATCATAACGCCGCACGCTCTCCCGCTGTTCAGACAAGACAGACCGAAATCCGTGCGCAAGCAGATGGAAAAGGATCGCTTGGATCCGGTGAAGTCGCGAAGACCAGATCTCCCGATCACGTCCGGTCAGGGAGGAAGAGTCGCCTCCTCCGGAGGAACGCTCAGCTCCTATGTAATCCGTAATTTAGGTCTGAGCAAAAGGATAGAGGACGATCAAGATCCTCGAGAGGCGATCCTCAAATACGCTAAAGTGGCCGAAGAGAATCCATACTGGATCGCCCCGGCGTACAAGAAGACACAACCGACAACGATTTTCCAAGCGGACGAGCAAGACGGTCCGTCCGACGCGAAGAAACCGAAAACCTGAAGCGTTCGCGGCGAATTGTTTCACTGTTTGGAACATTAGGATAAAATAGTTCTTAATGGAGTAAATCTGAACGGTCTTCTGCTAGAAATAGTTGTTGGAGTATACATATTCTATAATACGTGACCGAACATTACAATGCACAGTGTGTATTCAATTTAATCGTCGAATTAAAGAGGAATTATTTAAGAGTATGTTCTGGATGCTGTCCATTTGTTCCTTTTACAAATTTACAGTTCTTCGAGCTAGTACGTTTTACGATCGAGGAGCAACTTGTTTCCCAGCGTTAGCCAGGGAGAAGGAATCATTCTGGAAGAATAAATCAAATAATGGAAATCAAGTAATGTTTTTTTAAATACCTGTCCGCCACGTTAGATCGGACATTCTGGTTTATGAAATCAAGTTCGGAATCATAATGAACGACCTTGAAGACTATCGATCACAAATTATCCACGAAATCCAGGAGCGTCTTGAGGTTTTGGCGATTTGGGACCACTGTGCGACGGGATGAACGTTGATCGGCGCGGGCAAGAAGCGCGGTATGGCGAAGCGAAACGTATCCGTTGGTAGGACGAGGAGGAAATCGAGGACCCGAATCTAAATAAATCGATCAGTAAATAGATCGAGCCTGCTTCCTGCTGTTTTCCGATTGGATAGCAAAGGGAGCATTAGAGGAGGGTTGCTGGGGGGAGAAGGGGTCGTGTATTTGTGGCGTTCGAGTCGGCAGTTGCGATCGCCTTCTGGCAAACTTTATCGTGACACCGTTTCGTGCGTGTTCGAGAGTCGGCCGGTTCGTACGATTGGGTCCGTTTCCGCCGTAACCGATCCGACTCGGTTTCGCGCTCGATGATTCTTGTGATATAGTAATTTCCCTCGGTGTGCAATTACCCTGTGCGTCCTGGTGCATCGTTCCCCGCGACGATCCCTCGCGCGATACTTACTGGCAAGTAATCAGGAGTAACCGACGGCAAGAGAGAGTAAGAGAAAGAGTAAGAAAGCGAGAGATAGAATGAAATAAAGAGAGAGAGAGAGAGAGAGATGGATAGAGCCGAAATCATTGAGAAAATTCGCGCACCGCTCGACTATATTCGTTTCGTGCGACGCGTGCGGCCACTTCCGCGTACATACTATGAATTCCTCGCGGCCGCCGCCGCGTACCGTCGCCTTTTTGCTCTCGCTTCTCTTTTATTATCTTTTGCCATCGATCCCCTCGATAGAAACAGCGTTCACCGCGATACACCGCAGTCGAGAACCGATCTCGCGAAAAAACATATTCTCGAGAACGAAAAATTTCATTTGCAATCGCCCTTCGTCTGTCGAAATCGAATCTCTTCTATTTCCGAACAGCGTGAAATATAAACTCTCCGAGTGTTATAGCTTCAACGGAATAAAAAAAGAGTCGGAAGCTGCAGCGCGAGAGAGGCGGATGACCGCGAAATCGCGCGATCCATCGATCGTGCGCCAAGATCGAGGCTCCCGGGTTCGAATAGCGCGGCTTGGGAGCGCCACGCGCGGTATTTAGTGCGTTTGTGATTCGAGGAAACACAAGCTCGTAAATAAACCTCGTAACTTAAGCCCGCACCCAATTCCGATTCTCTCGCGTTACATAATCGATTCGAATCGAATCGAATCCCCACCGTCGGGATCGCGGATAATCCACCGGAGATAGAATCGTCGCGACTGAATACGTTACCATGGGCTTTTTCGCGATCATGCGATTTTACAGATGTAGAACACCATGGCTGTCAGCATCAAGTTCACGAAATTCGACAACACACCATGGGGATTTCGTTTGGCGGGCGGGAGCGACTTCCCGCAGCCACTGACTGTCATCAGAGTACGTACTTCTCCGTTCATCATCGATTTCACTTTGTTCCGAGTGTATTCTCCATGGATATTTCTGCGATTGTCAGGAAGAACGCCGCATGTCGTATACTTCCACTTTCTAGATATTGCCGTTTGAAGTTTCGACCACTAATGCTTTGACGTACAGTAGATTATCGCATTTTATCAGAGATACTAAACGTCGAACAATTCTCAATTGTTCTTAATATTTACACGTATATTCGTACTCTATCTACGAGCAAACTAGACTTTCAAAACATAAACAGCGTTTGGCAGAGTGCGCATGAATCTCTCAATGCTGTATTTGTGTGCTGCGAACATTAATTTAAGACTTATTTATGAAAAAGGTATTCATGATAATATAAGGCATCATGGTTTCCTTCATAATGTCCAGGTATATTAACCTGTTCATAATGCCATTAATTTTTCGAATTGGTCCTGGACCGTTTCGCGAGAACGATCCCCACACCATTACACAACCACCACCGTGCTTGAGTGTTCCTACGGTGCAGTTTGGATTAAGATCTTTACCTTTGACACTTGAGAGCAATTGGGAACTATTATTCGTTTAGCATCTCTAATGAAATGCGATAATCTACTGAAAAGATAGTCGTCTTAAACATTTGTCCGCAACTGCTAAATTGCATTATTTTTTTCAGCCTTTCGTATTTGTTTCCATAACTTTTTCTGGTAAAATACATAAATCCTACTCTATAGAGCATAACTCAATTAACGCATAAACTCAAATTTTTTCTTGCAACCACAGATTTTCGCGGTGAACACACAGTTTCGAACCTGGATCGTGTTACGTCGCCGCAGATATTTTCAACAACTAACAACCCCGCGTTACCCTGACCGGCGGCCGCATGAATGCGCACTAGCACGGCTGGTTGCATGCTAGCCGGGGCCGGTGTCGCATCGGTAAAGTGGGGATTTCTTCGTCTTCTCGTGACAGGCTCTACGTTATCGATTGCGCGTGGTTCGCGGGAATTCTTGCGAGATTTTAAACGAGTTCCATATTTTGAATTTACCCGCGTTTCGGTGCGGTACATTTTCCACCGGGAAACAAACAGACGTTCTACAGACTGTTTCATTAGTTGTGGACATCGACGTTTTTTATATTCAAAGAAAAACTTTATATATAATTAAAAGAAACTTGATCATTTTGTTCTGATTACACCAAAAATCAGTTGATCGTTAATCTCGATGATCTATTTTGCCTTGGAACCAAATCCCGATTTAATTACCGAATTTATGAGATTACATTAATAGTTGCGGTCATCGAAAATTTTATATTCGAAGAACAACTTTATGTATAATCAAGAGAAACTTAGTCATTACGTTCTGAATATACCAAAAATCAGTTGATCGTTAATCTCGATGATCTATTTTGCCTTGGAACCAAATCCCGATTTAATTACCGAATTTATGAGATTACATTAATAGTTGCGGTCATCGAAAATTTTATATTCGAAGAACAACTTTATGTATAATCAAGAGAAACTTAGTCATTACGTTCTGAATATACCAAAAATCAGTTGATCGTTAATCTCTGAGATCTATTTTGACTCGGAACCAAATCCCGATTTAATTACCGAATTTATGAGATTACATTAATAGTTGCGGTCATCGAAAATTTTATATTCGAAGAACAACTTTATGTATAATCAAGAGAAACTTAGTCATTACGTTCTGAATATACCAAAAATCAGTTGATCGTTAATCTCCGAGATCTATTTTGACTTAGAACCAAAATCCCGATTTAATTACCGAATGAATGAGACTGATAGGACTACGAAAAATAATTCCAACAAGATAATTGAAAAAATTGTTGAAACTGTACCGCCCAGAACGGTGAAAAAAAAACGAGAAACGAACGAGGGTAATGAGAACGCGAGAAGACGAAGAAAGAACCATTCGATTATTCCCCATTGTTTGATTGCTCCGAATGGTTTTTCGATGGTTAACGATGAAACAGCGACGAACGTAAATGAAACGTGTTTGGCAGGTGACAGAGGGGAGCCTCGCAGAATGCATGGGCTTGAAGGTCGGCGACGTCGTGGTCAGATTAAACGACCAGCCCATCGGCAGCTTGACCCACGGTCAGGCGCACGAAGAGTTGATGCGAGCAGGCAATAATTATGTTCTGGGTATACAGCGGTGAGTAACTCGCTTCGTTCGAAACCGAAAACAATGTCCTCGGGAATTCTGAATGATCGTCGAGGAGCACCGGAAGCTGTTCGCCGAATCGATAGTGACGCAATAACAACGGTCCTCTCGTCCCAATGTCAACGACACGTTGCGCATCGTCTCGGTCCGCTTGGACCGTGAAGCTTAACTTGAACTACTTTTGCTCGCGAGAATTTTCTCGGATGATTCACCCGGGCGACTATCGCGCATTTATCTGCGACGAACGCGAGCGGCCGCGCGTCACCAATATAGTATTCCATCGCGTGTTCTCGACAAATAATTTCACCGATTCGACCGACACGCCGGAATTATTTCGTTTCCGCGGATGACGATCTTCGAGAATGTGGTCGCGGTGGCCCTGTACGGCTTCGTATATTATAATAATACGTCGGGGCCAGAGTATCCCGGCGTTACGGGCAACGTGAGGCAACGGGATTGCAACACTTATAAATAGGTGACCCAGAATGAAATCTGTTTATCATTGGTCGGCGATTTTATTGCTGGCATTTACTCCTCGCGCGTTTGTTCCCCGATCCCACTCATTACCGTTTCGCGCGTGAACCGGCTCGTAGTCGGCCAGGCTCGCCGAAAACCGAGTTAAAATCGTCGCCCGCTCCCAATTCCAAAGTTCGGTTCTTCTCCGCTGCCCTGACCGTGCGAAAACGTCAAAACGGTCGAACGCGCCGAGGTAAACCGAGTTGCTTCTCCCATCGATTCAGCCATTAATCGACGCGATTCTTGCCGCAGAGAAGGAGATCCACATAAGGCTCTGGAAGGGCTGTCCGAAGACAACGTCGTCCCGTACAAGATTCCCGTATGTACCTCGGAGCCGATTGCTCGATCACCTAACTCGATATGCGAAAGATTGTAGAACTGTTCTTCCTCGCGATCCGAAGATCACGCCGTGTCCCGATCGAACGTCGCTGCGACGAGATCGCTGTTGTCCGGTCGCGATAAGCAAACAAACAAAGCGGTCCCGTCCGAATTGACAACACGATTTTATCGGCGCGCGCGACGTTCAATTAGGGCAGGGTTTCCCGAACTTTTTCTGCGACGGAGCACTTTAAGGGTCCTTGAATTTTGACGGAGCACCTTGTGTAATTCGAAGGACAGGTAATGACTAGACAGCCGATTTTATGCATTTATGACAAAAATGAGTAGGCGTAACTTCAAACGGTAACAACATTAGAAGAGAATTTGAAAGTTCTGTTGCATTATTTTCAAACGATTAAACATATTATGAAAGGAAATAAATTTCTATTCCGCTCCAGTTTGTCGCAATGCAGGCAGAAAATGTTTATTTGGCATAAAGATCAGCTGTCTAGTAACGACACATAATCACGGAATAGATCTTTAGGCAAAATAAAATGGTTAAACATCAGTTGCCAGCTACAGGAGTTAAGTAAAAGTTTATTTTCCTCATTAATGATTTTTATATGTTAAAAATAGTATATCGGCATTGTTAGACTCTTTTAATCTTTTTCCTGTTTCGAATCACGCCTACTCATTTTTGTCATAAATGCATAAAAACCGCAGTTCGAAATGTAGAAGAAAAGCTTTGCTATTAATATTTTTTTCGCGAAGCACTTGCTGCTTTCCCGCGGAGCACAGTTTGGGAAACCCTGAATTAGGGCATAGAGTAACGGGTTAAGAATAATCTCGAGCACTCGGTCCTTGCCTAGTCGAAACCCAGTTTCGACGAGACCGTTGACGAGCAGCTGGTTCGTTTGTTAGCTAGCGGAACTGCCGCCGGTATTCCCGGAGCAGATCTTGAAGGAGGAGACGGTGATCGAGCAGTACGAGGAGACCACGTACGAGGAGACGACCACGGAGGAAGCCAAGCCAGAAGTGGAACCGCTCCCGGACAAGCCAAAAGACGAGAACAGCGAGATCGTGCCGAATCAGAATCTTACGGACGACGAGATCGCACAGTTGATTCTCGAGGAAGAGGAGCTTCTCGACGAGAAGGGAGTCTTGGGGTAGAGATCCGTCGTTCCTATCGTTTCCCAATTTCACCTTGTTCGCACTAAAACCGCTTTCACCCAAACGAAACGCTCGAGCTAATCCACCGTGTTCGGGTTTTATATAGAGCGTGTGTACAAAGTATTCGTGCACCTTTTGAAAACGAATAACTTTTTCAAAATTGGACTCAGCTTGAGTTTTTCTCGGACGTTAGAAGGATTAGTTTACTAGCTAATGTGTAAATAATTCTTTTTTTAATTGTTATTGGTCGCAATTGCGAAGGAAAAAGTAAAGTTGACGATTTTTAAATTTTCTGTCTGTGCCTGTAATTCCCGTAGTCCCGTGTAATTTCATTGTAGAATGACGGAAGTACTCTCCTACTCGGAACAGTAAGATAGTAAAATCCGTCGAACTGAAACTAAATCAAGTACACGCGTACTCGATAAATTTTCAAACTTATTTTTTTCGAAAATAAAGCGTCATAAGAAAAATTTTATTCTACATTTTCGATTCAATTTTCCACGTAGAATCACCCCCTACTCGCTTGTACCACCAGTTACGGGACACCCTGTATATCGTACTTAGATTACAGGTCCAGATAAAAAATGTAAAAATAATGACTTCACATTTTCCTTCGTAATTGCGACCAATGACAATTTAAAAATAAAATTATGTACACATTAGCTAGTAAACTAATCCTTCTAATGTCTGAAGAAAAAAAAACTCGAGCTGTTGGATCCAATTATGAAAAAGTCAGTCGTTGTTAAAAGGTCTATGAAAGCTTTGTACACCCACGGTATTCTACAGTACTTCGCTTCCAGATAATCTAACAGGTTTTACGTTCTTTCTATTCGCTTTGCCGACGGATCTGCAACTGATCTGGATGGTCGCGTTCCAGGGTGAACTTCAAGAAGCTCCGGCCGCGGGCGACGGTGTTGAGGCAGTCGAAGGTGATCGAGGAGTTGCAGAACATCGCGACAGCGGAGCCGCCGTTGTTGGAGCAGCTGAAACGCACCTCCGTCTTCCTGCAGAAGCCGCAGCGACCGATACCGCAGCCGCGCAAGAAGGAGGAGGAGTCGGTCGAGGAGGTCGAGGTCGAATCGTACCGGGTGGTGATCACGAAGCAGAAGAAGAGGAGCGTGACCGACCGGCTTCTGGAGAAGGGCTTGCTCAAGCCGGAAGAGCAAAAGACCCCGGAGCCCCCGACCCCCGAGGTAATCATGGCCGGTTGCGAAACGGTGGCGCTAATCGAGCAGACGATCGTTCCCGCGAGTTCTCTCGAGGACGAGTCGTGCTCGCCGTGTCCTCTTGAGCAGCTCGTGCAGTTCGAGTCGGAGTCGAAGTCGTTCTCCCCGGCTTCGTCCTCGCCGGAACTGGTCGAGTCCGTCGAACCGGAAGCTGTGATGGTCTTGCGCTCGGAGGTTGCGCCGGCGCAGCCGTCGAGACGCAAGGAGAACGCGATCACGACACGGCGGCCATTGAACAAACGAAAGCCGAAGGGGTTCTACACGAGGGGCCACTATTTCCGGCGCTGCCTCTTCGGGAAAAAGAGCCTCTCGGAACCGAGGAAACCCAGCAGAGTTAGATCCTCGTTGAAAGACTACCCTCCGCGGGACGTTGCCGAGGATGTGTCGCGCGGTTTCGAACAGCTGGATGATTCGTCGCGCCGCGGTAGCATCGAGAAATCGGCGAGGTGCAGGGTGAAGGGTCGTTACCTCGAGACGTACCTGAAGCGCGAGGATAATTGGATGAGGCGGATGGTCGACGGGCTGATCGAGAAGCCGGAGAGCTTCTCCTCGAGCAAGCTATTCGACAGGCTCGTGGCGGGCAAGGAGGTCTCTTGGCGAAGAACCCGCTACGCGGAGAAGATCCTCGCGCGTAGCGTCGCGTTCGTCGCGATTCGTCTTCGCTCGGACGTTCTGGCTTACCTCGAGCGGGGTGGGTCCGTGGGCGCTTTGAATCCCACCGGATTCGGCAGGATCCGCAAGCGGTTTTATCTGAAGGGTCGCTACTTCCAGCGAATCTTCTGGAGGAACGTGGTCCGTTTGATCAACTATCTCAAGGGCGTCTCCTCCGCGAGAGACGGCCCGCGTCGCGACAGGAGGAGGAGCTCGGCGATGATCAGAATGAAGGGTCGTTACGTGGAGAAGTGTCTGTTCGCGACGCGGCCTCCTTCCGTCGCCGTCTCCTCGAAGAGGAAGCTGCTCGCTCGAGCTCGCTACGCCGAGCGGATCCTGAAGAAACACTTCGAGTCGCTCGGCTTGATCGTGGGCTACCTCCGTGGCCAGATCCTCCGAGCCATTTCCGATTCCCCGCTCACTTCGCAGCATTCTCGAGACGATCGCGACGCGTTCTCCGAGCTGGTCCGCTCTTCAAAGGATTTCATCTCGACGGAGGTGTTCCATCGCGGCAGCAGGCGTCTCTCGAGATCCTCCTGCCGCGCCAGCGTCTCCGAACCGAGCGCGTTCGCTCTCCTAAGGGACTTTGTCCTCGATCGGCTACCGAACAAACTCACCGGTCGAACCACCGAACCTGCCGCGATCGCCGAGAAGAAGGCCGCCAGCCTCGACGTGGACCGCGACGGTCGCAGGTTGTCTTTCGTCCCGACGATCCTCTACGAGGGCCTGACGAACCGCATCGGCGTCGACTTCACCAGGCTGGTGGCGTACGCCTTCGTACCCTGCACCTCGATCATCTTGCTTTACATGTACAAGTGAGACGCTCGATTCTCGCTCGATCGTCCGCTGCACCGCTCATGGTGGGACTCCCTATAAGCGGTTTCCTGGAATCGCGTACAGGGAATCCCAGGTTCACCAATCCGCTAGAGGTGTGCGAGAAGCCGATGGTAGGGACTAAGGCTGTTACTTCTTCGAAGATTCGAATATTCATCGATATAAACATTATATAAAAATATTGGAGTATCTGTTTAAAATGCCCGACTTCGATCTTTTAGCTGCGGTGGCGTATCTTTTTTCGAAATGTAAGAGTGTCCAATCACTTCTTACGATCATTGTTATTGTTTCAAATATAACATAACAGCGAAATTTCGAAGGTCAAAGCTTCGAAACTTCGTTTCTTCTAATCTTCGAATAATTTATGATGGAAGTTTGAAATTCGAAGCTACGAAACTTTGATTTCCATCGCCTACGACGTTTCAGAAATCGAAGCTTCAAGATCTTCGACCTTCGAAGTAAAGTAACAGCCAGAGTCGGGACGGGTCGAGTTGGGTCCTCGAAAAGTTCGGGATTCTGGAATGGGCCCGGGAATTCGTAATACAGTGAATCCTCTATAAACGCATAAAAGCTGTAGTAGAAAACGCCGAAAAAATATCCCCTCCGCTTTAGTAATCTGATCTCGGCTCAGGAATATCGGTGTGAACCACTACTAATGCGACGCGGAGTAATGTAACACCAATATTTAATCTTTTTTATTATTACTTATTTTTTTATGAAACTTTCATCTATATATTCGTGGCATTTTTCTGATTAAAAAAAGACCAAACACGATATAATTTCAATTGTATTTAGTGGTTTAATTGACGATGAGAGTTTCGGCCGCAAGGAAGGACAGCGTATGGAAAAGAAAGAGACGCGGAGAGTCACGTGGCCGTGGTCTCTGTTTACACGCGCTGATCTTTCCTACGTTCGGCTCGGCCTTTGAAGCTCAAAAAAAGTACCGAACAGACAGACAGACAAGAAAGCAAGCTAATAAAAACGTAGTAAAAAAATAGCTACCCGTCTCAGATAAACGCGTACAAATCCCCCGAGCCTTATGCGTTTATGGTGACAATACTGTATTCTCGGAAATCATGCGTTCGAGAATTCCGAAATTTTCTGGAACCCGCCCCGACCCGACGTATTCGAGTTCTCGCACACCTGTAGGATTTACCTTGGATATTTCGCCGAGAGAAGCTAGTTGGTCGCAGGCCGCCCGCAAACGCATAGGAACGGGGCTGAAACGGTGCTCGTTGCTCGTAATGTGTGTTGTTGTTGTATCTTCTTGTTCAGTGTAACCGTAACGTGTTTACTCGTAGCTAGAGGCAACCGTACTTGCTCCCGGAGCCGAAAAGCGGAGGGTTTCTTGTTCGTTTCTAACATTAGCAATAACATCGATCCTTCGCGCGGTCCGGCAAGTATGTGTATAATCGTAGCGCAGTATTCTCATAGCTGACTTGATTCCGCGTCTAGCCTGAACGAGCGCGGAGTAGAACTCCTCGAATGTCGGATCGATGCATGTACAATGTCTGTCTCACACCACGCACACACACTGTCAATGTACGCACACGAATGGATTGTCGAGAAATGAAAAAAAAGAAAGAAAGAGTACATAGTACGTTCTGAATAAAATGCATATGTCTGGTTGCATCCAGTGCCACAGAATCTCGATAAACCCCTAAACGACTACCGATCGAAGCTGCTGTTGGGACGCAGCTCTCTGGACACGACCATCTATCCCGATATCCCGTCCGATTTTCCGGAAACGAACCCGAATGCACCAGTGAGTATCTCCTTTTCTTATTTTCTGCCTCGAGGAAGTATGTTCGTGGATGTTAACAGGTAGCCTCGATAATTGTCATTTCTATGTCGTGAATAATTCTCGAAAAAGCAACGAAAGTTTGTAACGGGTTGAGTGGGAGCCCGATTAGTTTGGATAAAAATCGGATATCGACGGAACGAAGGTTAGATGCTATCTAACAGCATAACATAAAGGAAATTAACCTTCAGTTACTCGCGCTCCACTGTGTACATAAACTGGTTACACGTGGAACTTTATATCGCTCCAACATACATAAATTTTTATCCGATAAAATAATCGACATGTTTGTTTATGCATGAGACATTTCAATTTAAAGTTTAAAATTAAATTTAACGTATTCAGATTGTGTAAACACTGTATGCGAGTAATTAGAAGTTAATGCTGAAGTATTGATGCAAAAATTTTATAAGAAAAGATTAAACCGACTTCGGAAAAACGCACTAAAAAGTATGAAATAATTTCCATTTAATTTATGTGAATACTAGAGGTGTGCGGGACCGGGACGGGATTACCGAAACTGTTCGGGTTTCCCGTGAGTTTTGTCGGGATCTCTGATACTGTACGGAATCTTTTAATATTGTTTTTTAGTCTGTATCTATGCTACAAGAGTCTTCTATATAATTTGAAATTATATAGAAATTATACATATTGATAATAAAGATTGTATTGTATTTAAGCTCGTGTGTATTCACACAAATTAAATGGAAATTATTTCATACTTTTTAGTGCGTTTCGAAGTCGGTTTAATTACTTTTTATAAAATTTTTTTATTTCACACTTTTTAGTGGAACCTGCAGAATTTGTAGACCACCGTAGAATGGTTTCTCGGTCTTATTGGTTATGTGCAATAAAAATTTCATGCTGAATGGTCCATCCATCTCGGCGTAATCGGTGAACATGCATAGAAAAAAAAGGCACGTACAGATCGAATTGAGTGACCTCCTCCTTTTTCAAAGTCGGTTAAAAAGGAACAAAATTCGATTTCTCTTCATTAGAAATCTCGATCGTAATCACCCGCGAAGTGCTTAAGCTATTAATAGATACTTGAATAAAATATAAACGATTGTTTGTGCTTAACCTAAACGAAACGAGCATACCACTCGACCCGTCACTGGCCGTCCGCCTATATTTGCACTGGACCATTGCTGAAATAGAGAAGACTTTCGACTCGAAAGAAAAGGCAGAGTCTGTTTGAGGTCCTCGTGAAATCTGGACATTACACGAAGTGATTACCGTGGCCGAGGGCGATGCGAATGTAGGAAAGTCGAAAGCGGAGGTTGAAAAGGAAAGTTTCTGTGTGCATTTCGGTTGGTTCAAACAAACGATGGTCGCGAGAGCCTGGTGTCCACGGTGTTCGTATGTGTTGTAGCGGTTTCTCTGAATTTAGGCGACACCGTCGGCGACCCCGGAGCCCGGTTATCGATCGGATCAAGAGCGCGAGGTCGATTCGCGTCCGCAATCGAAGGCGGAGTCGTTGAAACCGGAGGGTAGTGAAGCTGAGCAGAGGCCGGAAGTGGAGATCGGCGAGCAAACGAGTCCCGAACCGGAAGCTGTTCGCGACGAGGAGCCGTACAGCAACCAGCAATCGACGAGGGAGACGGTGATCGACAAGATCGAGAAGGAGATGGCAGACATCGCGTCGAAGGTCGACCGGGAGAAGATCAAGGAGCTGGTCAGCACGGAGATCGACCTGGAAAAACAGCTGGAGAACGTACAACGACAGCTGCTCTCGCTGAAACAGCTACCGAGCGAGATCGAGAGTCACCTGAGAATCGTCTCCGAGCAACTGCAGAAAATCATGGAACTGAGCGGCGTGCAAAACGGCGCCACCAACGAGAACGCGAAGACCTCGCGAGGTAAGATCACTGGCTAACATTACATCTCTTCGAGACGTGTACTCGGCGAGGTACTGGCCTCGATCGGTACGGCTCTCTACCGCGGGAATATTTTCGAATTTCACAGATTTCGGTTTTTGAACCGGTGCCAAGGATGGCCCGGTCCGCGCGCCTGTCGCGAGCGCCAGCTCTCTCTCTATCGATTCTGCGTCGTTCTCGCATTTATAGCCTGCGTTTATACAGTGGGTGTAAAAAGTATTCCCGCGCCCTTTAAAACGCAATAACTTTTTTGTAATTGTACCAAACGACCTGCTTTTTTATAATCACTTGGAAGCATTGGCAGGGCCGTCTTAAGATATTCTTATTTACTAAAAATAATGCGCCCCTCTTCATAAGAAAGTACACGGGATGGCTAGCGGGAGCAGGGTGACCAGCAAAGTTATACGAAAGTGTCAGAACTAGAAAAAGTCAATTTGTTACCATTACACTATAAAAGAACATAAAATTTATACAAAATTGCCGCCCCCAAAAGGCTTGCGCCCCGGGGCTTAGCCCATTTAGCCCTGTGGTTAAGGTGGCCCTGAGCATTGGTTTGCGAGATGATATGCAAAAAGGATGTTCCAAAAAATTATAATTTACAAGGTTACTTGTTCCGGTGTTTAGAGGCCGAAGAGGAGGCGAAGGAGTCGGAGGACGAGCGCGAGCAGGATCACGAGGAGCAGGTGGAGCACGAGGAGGAGACGGAGGAGACCGACTTCACGGAGGACTTCTCGTACACGGCGTACTACGACGAGGAGCATCACGAGCGCGTGGTCGAGCAGACCGTGGAGGAGGACGAGGAGGACACCGAGACACAGGAGCTCGAGGGTACGCTGTCGGTGAAGAGCGAGGAGGGCAGCAGGGTGAAGAAGTTCGTGGTCTCGTACGAGACGAAAGTTCTCAAGTCGCCGAGCCCGGCTCCGTCTCACGGTAAATCTCTCCTTATCTTTCTTTCGATCGCCGCGCCATGCGCCATGCCGCGCGCCGATTTCTTCTCCGCTCTTCTATGTATGTATACTGCAGGGTATTTCACCTAACTTGACCACCTTAAATATCTTTGTTGTTTTTAAAGATACGTCAAATGTCTGAGGGACAAAATTGAACGGTAAAACGGGGCTTATACGATACCAACGAAATTTTTGTTTCTGTGTAATGTTTTTCAGAGATATGAAGGTCACCTTCATTTTTTTCAATGGAATGTCCTATTTTTTATACCATAGATCGATGGAGTATCAAATTCTGAGTATAAAAGTGTTGACCTCCGTATGTCCTGAACCTAATAGTTAAAGAGATATTATCGAAACTACTTTCTTTCTTCTTTGGATAATATCTCGTTAACTATTAGGTTTAGGACATATGAAGGCAACACTTTTATACTCGGAATTTGATACTCTATCGATCTATGGTATAAAAAATAGGACATTCCATTTAAAAAAATGAAGGTGACCTCTTCATATCTCTAAAAAAAAATGCATAAAAACAAAAATTCTTTTGGTATCGTATGGGCCCCATTTTACCATTCAACTTTGCCCTTCAGACATTTGACGTATCTTTAAAAACAGCAAAGATATTTAAGGTGGTCAAGTTTGGTTGAAATTCCTGAAATTCTGTCCGCAACGAGACGGCGCGCGGCGGCGACTCGATCTATCGAGAAAACAGGCCGTCTCTATCGTACAGATGATAATTCTCGATTGTCGAACAACTTGTAGGAAGTTTCGAACCCGACCCAAATCTCTCGGCAAAAGATCAAGTTATTCAGGAGTTGCAGGTATTCTCGAAACCGATGTGGAATGCGTGATCATCTTGTGTACCCCGTGTCTCTCTCGTACCGTCCACAGCCCACCCCGTCGATTTACTACGTTTTAATCGCATCGATGTTGCCCCGTGGATTCCTCCGTAATCGTTGCTCGAACCGTACCCCCGATTTCTATTTCTCTCTCTCTCTCTCTCTCTCTGTTTCTTTATCGTTCCCCAGATATTCTTCGCGAACTCCCATCGTAAGAATTAATAGCCGTCCATTAAACGTCCCCGGTGATACCGTGCGCAAACTGTCCGATCCTGGAAACCACCGATCGCTGCCCTTGAGTTCCCCAGTCCTTAACCCTTTGCGGTCCGGCGCGTCCTCGCAGTTTCACTTGACCCACGCTACATTCGCATACACTCGTACTAGCAGCAGAGTGACACGCGTTCAACTCACAGGTTGTCAAAACACTCATGCTGAATGTCAAGGTCAGCAGGATCCGAAAGTACAGATACATTTCGCATGTTCGGACAAGTGCTCCGAAATCGGTGGGGAATACTCGTTGACAATAATTACTAGATTGCGGATCTTCGTGCATTTATAGGAAAATTGAGTAGACGAAATTCAAAATTGTTGGGAAATTGAAAAAATTGAACATGTCAGTATACAGTCAGGAGCAAAACTGATCGCACACGTTTTAAATCAGAATAACTTTTTTATGAATGGACCAATTAATAGCTCCTCTGTTAAGATCATTAAGGGGAGAAATAACATTGAATTTGGTTTCTAATTCTTGCAATCGATGCAGACAATTTTTATTTTGCATGTAGATCCGCAATTAGAGTCGATGTGGAAGCAATGTGACCACTGGATCGACTGTAACAAAATTCGCGGTGACCGCAGAGGGTTATATGTATTGAAGTTTTCGTACATTCGATTAGTGTAGTGATTCATCATGCTGTCCTTCCCTACGTTCGACTTTCGTTTGAACTCTCGACGCGGTAGACACAGTAAATAAAAAGAAAATGTCGGTATACGATAGTTGTCCGTGCAGAGCACAGGCTGTTTGACAAGAATCGCGGCTCTACTGTAGTTATTTTGGGGTGTGGGTTTTCATTTCACCTTAAAATACCGAAATTACTTTCTCGCCAACCAATACATTCGCGAAGTGAGAGTATCCTTGTCACGCACGTGTATGTACGCGTACCCTGAGCACGGTGTTGGGGTTTTATCTGTTTGCGTTGCAAGGAAAACGCGAATTCCTCCTCTGGTAACCCTTGTCGCGCGAGCATTCCTCGATCCCTACACGTGTTGTTCCCCACTGGACCAGGAGTATGACGCTAGATCTGACAATCTTGCAGCAAAGAATGCAGCAGAAAGGAAGGAAATCCTCGCAGGACCTGTGGCCGCAGGCTAAGCAGGTCGAGCTCACTCTAGGCCGCAGATGGAGGTGTCCGAACGATTTCTTCAACGACGAAATGATCGCCGAGGTTCTATCTTCCCAGGCGGAAGTTATTCGAGGCAGAGCCCTAGGGTAAGCTAAACAGTACCGCCGTCCCCATATCGGAATCCGACCAGTGATTCGATTATCTCCTTTCACTCGAAATCAGCCGCGAGCCTTGCCTGAATCATCGCCTGCTTCACCGCGAAGCGATCATTCAGCGAGGCCCGGGAAATTTTCTAATGATTCATCGATGATCGAGCCATGCCACGAATTTTTCAATCGGTCTTCGGAAGTCGGACTCACTCCGAGAACCGTACGATACATGATATAGAATAGAAATACTTTATTTTTAGCCTTCCGGCCATAAAAAGGAACTCGATTTACAATTGTGCCTTAACTCTCTCATCCTTCCATACCTTTCCGAATCCACTCGTACACTTTACTTTGCCCTATCACTCTCCTATCCTTCTCTCTACTCTGTTTTTTCCTTTTCTCCCCTAGTTTCCTCAGCCAATCTATCGCTTCCTGTGACCCCCTCTCGCTTACTATTTCCTCTAAGTACGGGCCCCTTTCAATTTCCCTACATTCCCTTACCATATGTTCCACGTTTCCGAAGCTATCCTCGCAAAACTCACATTTCCTATTTTCCTCATTCTCCCAATACCTGTTCCATCTTTCTAATGACCCCCCTCTCGCTTACTATTTCCTCTAAGTACGGGCCCCTTTCAATTTCCCTACATTCCCTTACCATGTGTTCCAGGTTTCCGAAGCTATCCTCGCAAAACTCACATTTCCTATTTTCCTCATTCTCCCAATACCTGTTCCATCTTTCTAATGACCCCCCTCTTGCTTGTGCTAATAGCTTTTGACTCCCGTCCTTCCCTTCTTCTCTCAGGTAAACTGGTAGCTCTAAAGTTCTTCGGTATTTATATCTTTGGTTGAATCTTGCATTTTGTATCTTTTCGTATTGCACTTGCTGTTGTACTTCCCTGCCTCTTCTTCTCAGCTCTTCTGCTACTTCTTCTCCTCGTCCTCTCTTTTGCTGCACTCCTAACTGGCTTAGCCCATCCCTTCTTAGGAATTCCTCCCTCCGTTTTGCTGTTTTCGTTATCCGCGTCCTTTCTTCTTTTTCCCTCAGACACTCTATTACCAGCTTTCTCTCGTTCCCTTTTCTCACCCCTTCCTCAAATCTCCACGCTCTTACTCCAGTTGTTATTCTGATGTTATCTCTTTTCGTCGCAATACATGATATAATTAAACGGCGGATCTTTATGCAAAATAAAAATTGTCTGCGTCGATTGCGAGAAATAGAAACTGAATGTTATTTCTTCCCTTGGCGTCGTATGAGCCCCATTTTACCATTCAACTTTGTCCTTCAGACATTTGACATACCTTTAAGAACAACAAAGATATTTGAGGTGGCAGGTGGCTCACCCTGTATATCTTCCATTCGATCGGCACGATCGATTTCGGCAATAATCGCATAAACATCCGCAGTCAAGTTATCAGGTGGCCAAGAAAGTTTGCACGATTTTTTGGCACGCGAAAATGAATATTCCCTCGTTCGCTGATCGAAAGCGTCGCTTTTGATTGACTCGCGAACGGTTCGACGACGTGAAAACTTTCTTGATCGGCCGACAAGATAAAACCAACGCCGAGACACGAGCTGATCGATCGATCCGCGCAGAGTGAACTTCAAGAAGTACGAGAAGACCGCCCTGCCCAACTACGACCACCTGATGAACTCGAGCGTGTACAAGATGATTCATAAGATGGACAAGGAGCCGAGGAAAGGAATTCCAGCGAGACCCGCGAAAGTGAACGCCGCGGAGGACATAATCGAGAGGGTCGTACGTATTCGTTTATGGTGCACCGCCGTAAAACGTCGCGCGTCGTTCCCGCGAACGGACCGTGAAACATCGCGTCTCACACCTGTCTCCGCTCGTCTCGTTTCAGAAATCTCCAGCGTTGAGCGTCGCGGACGACAGGAGTACTCGGAGCGTCAGCCATTAAGCCACCCGGAAACCGGAATACCACCGAACACACAATTCACTCTCTCGATTACCAACGACAAAACCGAATTGACAAAGAGGAAAAACCAAACCGAGAAGCAAACGCAAAAACGCTTCGAGATCCGTAAGATAAAACGATGCGAACCTGTGTGCGCTGCAACCGAGAGCACCGAGCACAAGCGTGACGTGAATGATTAGGTATGTTTGCGTGCCGTATATACATACATACACGTCTCGAAGTGCGAAGCATTGTCAAAATCATTGCGAAGATTAAGCCGTTAATAAAAGGATTGAATCATTTTCGTAATACAGTCTGCTCTTTATCTCTGCCGAGCGCGAAAAGTCCCAGCTGCGCCTCCAGTGAAAGAAACTCATCTGTCGCGTCTACGGAAAGAAATCTGCTGAAATTCGTTAGCATTTACGAACGTTGCTGTATCATTTCCAACTTTTTAAAGCGGTTAACACGTTCGCTACCAGCATTTGTTTCGTTGCGTACCTTCCTTGTTCGAAAGTTTTATCAAATGCCACGTACCCAATTTTGAATCGTTAAAACAGGCTAGCAGAAGAAAGTCACGGATTCTCTGAAAATTATGCGTTGCACTGTGACGTCAAACAACGAAGTGCATAAAATTAATTTTACTGTTTTTAAGCGAACTGTCAGATTATGGATGGTGGTAGCGAACAGGTTAAACAAGCAATAACATTCTGTTTACATCCGCAGAAGGTTTTTAATTGTACGCTAAGCAGCAGCTACGTACTCGTTGAAGTTCGAAGATCAGTGAAATATCCAGGGCTTCGGAGTCGGAGTCGGAGTCGTGGAGTCGGAGTCGGAGTTAGAAAAAGCTATGTATCGACTCCCGGAGTCGGAGTCAGAGTCGGAAAAAAATATATCGACTCCGACTCCAACTGTGGCTCTTTTGTTTATAAATCATTAATAGATTTCGATCTACAGTATAGACGTATTGTATATGTATATACCTCGGCACTATGTAGAGGAGAAACAGTTAAAGTTATGGTAGTAGTATTTCCTAACTATTTCCTGAAAGTGAGAAAGTAACAAACAAGTGTTGTGTTGTATCAGAGTTATCTATTCCATATTCTCAGATTTTAATACAATATTTCAACTATTTATTCAGTTGTATTACAACACTTAATTATTTTGAGTACATATTTTTTTCAATTTGGAGAGTCGGAGTCGGAGTCGGTGGTAAAAAAAAAGAGGAGTTGGAGTCGGAGTTGGAGTTAAGAATTTTGTCTACCGACTCCGAAGCCCTGGAAATATCGACTGTATTACACGTCGACGTCAATGGTCCCGAGGGTAACGAGCTAAAGAGCGTGGAACCGACTTTCTTTTCGTACACCCAACAGATTTGAGTTTCAGCGGGAGATCCGCGGGGAATTCTGAATCACGGTGGAAGCGCGCTGTCTCATCTGGGTCACGTTTTCTGGCATCATCCCGTTGACGTAACAAGACAGCCGAATGTAGGATCCTTTCGCGGAAACGGATACGGATATCCGAGGACGAATCTGCCTCGTGGATGAGTCGCGAGCGTGCTTTCACCTTTCCAGAGTTTCCGAGCGGCCACGGAGAGTCACGGACACGGTCTCTCTAGTCTACGGTGTCCCGTGTAGTACCACGGCCCGTGTCCCATGTCCCGTGTCTCATGTTCCGCGCGCGTACCCGGGACAGGCTGAGTCACGTCTGCCTGCTGGCCAAAGAACGTTCTTTCTCTCCTCTCTCCCTCTTTCACTCTTCTCCGTCGTCCGCGTCGCGTCGGTTCTCTCGTGCTCCCTCGCTGCCTCCGAGAACGTGACGTCGGCCCCGAGCAATTTATGTAAAGCATTCTAGGCATGATTCACGAACTAGTTCGCGCCCTCGTGACCGCCACCGGCGCAGAAAATGCAGTCACACCACTCGACACCACGAAAATCTCGGTTCACCCGGCCCGGTGCATCGCCGTGCCATCGTATCCTGCATCCACTGCGAGTCACGGGCCCGCACACGTCCGACCGCAATCGATTAGGGCTGTTACTTTCCGTCGAAGGTCGAGGATTTTGAAGCTTCGAAGCTTCGAATCTCGGAGCTTCGATTTCAGAAACTTCGAGGGTGATGAGTACACTGCGGATCTTTAAGCAAAATGAAAATTGTCTGCGTCGGTCGCAAGAAATAGAAACCGAATCGAATGTTATTTCTTCCCTTAATTAATTTAGTAAAGGAGATCTTGACATCTTCAATTTTTTAAATTCTCCTAGCTTTTTGAATTTCATCTACTTAATTTTGCTATAAATGCATAAAGATCCGCAGTCTAGTGATGAGAATCGAAGTTTCGATTTTTCAAACTTCGAAGGTGATGCGGATTTTATGCATTTATGGTCAGAATGAATAGATCAAATGCAAAACTAAACACACATTTCGAAGCTTTGTAGTAAATTATTAGAGGATTAAAAGAAACGGAGTTTCGAGGCTCCGAACTTCGAAATTTCGCAGCCGAGTTATACATTGATACAGTTACAGACATTCCTACATTTCGGAAAAAAATACGCCACCACAGCTAAAAGATTGATTAAGTTACAACACCTCATACGATTCGAAGACTTCGCAACTTCGTGCACTTCGAAGAGTCGAAGCTTCGGAAAAGCAACAGCCCTACAATCGATCCGGACTCCGCTCTCGACGGGGTGTTAACGGACTCGCATCCCACAGCCGAAGAAGAAGAAGAAACTCGGCGGGTCGAACGTCCGCGCCAAGGACACCGCGAGCAAGCCGAGCGAGAGCTACCCGCTAATCGATCGATCGTCCTTCCGATCGCGTCGAGAATCGCATGGGCGGATCGAGTACCCAGCAAGGTGCTTCTCTTCGGTGCCAGCTGGAACAGAAAGATCGTCGTCAGAGACAGAAATGTTCAGATTTCGACGTTCAGAGATAATGTGAATTTTGCGTGGTGTTACCGTCCTCCTCGATGCGTCCATCGTCGCAGACTATTACGATTAGACTGCGGATTTTATGCATTAATGAATTTATGCAGAAATTCTTTGAATGATAACTGCAGCTTTGTTTAACTCCTGTTTCTTGCATAAACCCAGATAGCACAGAGTCTGCAGTTGGACATTCGGACGTCTTAAAGATGTCCCGAACGTCTCCTGAACGAATTGAAATTGAATTTGTTCGGGATTCCTTAAAATGCTGGGATTCGGAAACGTGTCTTGTTTTCTTGAATATGTCTGTTTTTGCGATGGCAAAAGTGCGCGTGACTTCTCTTTACAGGATATTTCGAAAAACGAAATTATATAGAAGACTCTTGTAGCATATATAAAGAGACTACAAAACAATATTAAAAGATTCCGTACAGTATCAGAGATCCCGAACAAATCCACGGAATTTTTGCACACATCCAGTAATTTGCATTATTCGGCAGCACGTAGCTATGAAAATAGCTACATGCACAGTTGTATGCTTGCGATAATGCAAATTGCGCCTCGTAAACGAAAAAGTAGGACTTTTTGGGGCGATTGCGGCCTTGATTGATCTTCTATCTATCGTTTTTGACTACTGAAAACCCCCGTGTTTGTATTACCGAGAAATACGAAGGCGAATCCCGCACCCTTGCAATCCTAGAAAAAGGAGTCGACCCCCTTACGACGGGCCACATGGAGTTTTTCGCGACCCCGTGGGCTTCTCGCGAGGGACAGTTCCCTCTTTCCATGAGAAGGGTACCGGTATACCAAGTGGGTTCTGGTGGGTCGCGCTTGTTCCACCCACCCTGTCCCCTCCGCCACGAGATTCCGGATCGCGGTCTCGTTCGTTGCCGCGTGTTATCCCCATCCCCGCCCCATGGCCGTAGCCGCGGTGCAGTCGAATCGGATGGAAGGAAGGAAGGCAGCAAGGCACCGAAGCAAAGCAGCCAGGCAGGCAGCAGGCAGGCCCCGCTGCCCGACTGACCGTCCTCGACGTCTCGTCTCGTTGTACCTTTACTCCGGTCCGCGCGTTCCTCGAGCACGTACGTGCCTCGCCTCGCCTCGCCTCGCCTCGCTTCGCCTGACGGTGCTTCACAGTCGTCGTTCCGTTTGGTTCAGTTCGGTTCTAGCTAAACTGCGCGCGATTCCGCCTCCTCGCCAAGCCAGACGTCAACCGTGACCGACCGGTGCAACCTCCTCGCGACTTTCTCGTCTCCGCTTTTCAGTTGTATCCGCGCCACCAAATCGCTCGGTTCCCCGCTCGGTTCCGTTCTCCCTCCTCCGTTTCGTCGATTATTATTTCCCCGAGCCAAGTTTTACCCGAGAGGAGTCGGTTGTTGATCGTCGACCAGGTGAAACGATAGTCAGTGCTAATGGCCCAGCTGATCAGCGTCAAGCTCTCCAGATTCGACGGATCCCCGTGGGGATTCCGCCTCCAGGGCGGAAAGGACTTTGGCACCCCGCTCGTCGTCCAGAAGGTGAGCTCTCGACGATTCCGCTTTGACAGCTTGCGCCGAGATCCGAGATCGAACAGTGTCACACGCGCCCCGTGCTGTTTCCCGAAAGTGCTCCTCGTGTCTCGCCGTCGATTATCCGAACGCGGGACTTTCTTGCAGACACGTGGTCTTCGTCGTACCACCGCGCCGGTTCGACGAAGTTTACCGATCGCAAAGTGTCTTCCGAAGATCGAGATTCTTTCCGGGACGAGCTTCGTTTCACCGGTGAGCCGACCGAGATCCCCGAAGTGTGTAAATCGTCCGATTCCAAGCTGTCGCTGCTACTACTCGAGACTTTGACGCGTGTGCTCCGGATAATCAGAGTTCAATGCTGGCTTGTCCAACGGCGTTGAAACGCGCGGATGACAGGGCCCGGTAGGAATTTCTCGGATCGTCCGGCGGTCCTCGCGAAGCTGATACGAAGAGGCTCGTCGGTCGAGAGAGGAATTATGCTGGAAAAACCATGGATCCGATCGGGAGGGCTCTGTCGGTGTCGGCGGAGAGCCGCGGTTACGTAACGGGGAGTACGGCGAACGCCAAATTATTTCACGCGCATCGGTAGAAATCGCTGCCAACTACGTGCGAAACGCGCGGCTCGTCGTCGCCGCCGCCGTGTTTTGGCGACGAGGCGCGCTGTAACACGAGAAGCTTTTGGCTACCCTCGGACCACGGCTTTCGAGAGGATTTTCAAACTTTCTTCGCGCGAGTAACCGCGGATTCTTGCCTCGTCGCGATGCGGGATGCGCAACCGGTTACGAAATCTCGAGCGCTCTATTACGTCGAATTTCGCGGTCGATGTTTCGCTCTTCTCCTGGCCGTCCATCTGTTTTCACTGCCATGTTTATTATTATTCGCCGAGAGAGAGAAAGGGAGGGAACCACGCGCGATCTTTCGGCCGATGTATTTCAGGGGGTTGGAATGCCTTCAATCGTCCGACATAGTAAAACGTTTCTTACATTGTGCTTCTCAGTCGCCTTTTGTCTGTCCCGCGCGATATTTATACCGTTTCTGTAGCCACCTATCTCTGCCACACTGTGCGCCTCTCTTCTCGCTTCTCCGCCAATAACAATAACGAACAAACGCTCGAACGACACGTAACAGTAACCTCACAGAGGCAAAGATCGGTGATTACTAGACTGCGGATTTTCTGCGTTTACGGCAAGATCGAGCACGCGACATTTACTCGATCTATTCACACGTTCACTGCCGAACAACCACTCCTCACAAATCCTATAAGATCGAAGCAGAGCTGGGGAAAATGTCCACTGATTTAAATTGGAAGAACGGCATTCTGGTGACAGCTCTTTTTATGAGGTTCGTTCCAAGCAATTGTATTACTTCTTCGTAGAAGAATCGTGTCACCCGCGTATGATCGACGCGACAGTGAACGTGTCGAAGAAAGACTTTCTCCGGCAATCGATACGGAGAATGTTTACTTTGCGCAAAGATCCGCAGTCCAGCTATTCCGACGATAGTTTCGGGAACACGGAGCGCGCGGCTGCGCTCCGAATCTGTTCGGCGCGGCTCTGCTCGATCGGAGTTTACCTCTCGATCGACCGCCCGAATGGATCCTATCCAGAAACGGCGTCGAACAGTTTTATCCTGCGATCGACGTCTCGAACTTGGCCCTCTTCGCCAGCCATGTGTTCCGTTTATTTTACGAGGTCGCGAAGGCTAACGCGACGTCCGGTCGCATTCGCGATTGCGGCCCTCCGGTTTCTCGGAAAGGAGAGAAATACGAGTCCTCGGACGTCAAACCGACTACCACCGGCCAGAGATTACGAATTAATCGCGTGTAATTGCGAGAACCGAGCCCGCGATCTCGACGCCGTAACCGTCCGGATGATTTATAGATCGTGTACGCGCGTTTAGCGTCAGCCCCGTAAACATTAATTACATCGTTCGACGCTTATCGGACTTCTTACTTCGAGTTGCCGATTATAGGAGATATCGTTCAAGTGCAGATACCTTTTCAAGACATCTCGCGCTTTAATGGTAACAGTTGCGCGGCTCCATCTTGCGTGGGAGGACTCTGTGGTCTCTGGTAAACAAGGCGAGTTAGATTAACACTACATTGGGAATACGGAAGCAGGTTCGAATAATTTTTCAAGCGAGAAGCATGTAATGTCGATCTGTGTCACCGTGTTTACCCGCCAATTTCATAAAACTTAACGTACGCCCTTCTTCTAGACTCTAGATGCGTATTCAACTATTGCTATTAACTCCTCTTCGTATTTTGACGAGGCACACTCGTGACGAAGATTTTACCCTTAGTCCTCGAATGGCGCCATTCAAAATTGCTGTACCATTATTGAAAATATTGTTTGCATTATTAGATGTGTAGGTATCTAATCAATTCCTGAACATTTAAGTATTTCATAAGGTATAATATCAATGTTATATCCAGAGTTGGGCATCAATCGATTAAAGTTTTAATCAAGATTGATTGATTAATGTGTACGATTAAAAAAGGTAATCAGTCTAGTTATGAGCGATCGAAATAAATTTCTCTTGCCGATAATTGTTATGAGCTATCGAAATAAATTTCTCTCATTGATAACTGTTATAAGTGATCGATATGAATTTCTCTCAACGATAACATTTACCAACACGAGAAAAAATGTTTCGTTATTTATAAATAATCCTTATTTGTAACCAATACGATTTTAGTCGATGAAATACTCGTTATTCTATGACTGTTTTTCTTTTTGGTTATAACTAGACTTGCGGATCTTTATGCAAAATAAAACATGATTGCATTGGTTGCAAGAGACAGGAGCAAAATTAAAATTTCATTCTTCTTTTAATTTATTAAGGTGAAACTCATACACTGGCGGCCTTAAATCTTTTTAATATTTCCTCTGTTAGAAATTGTACGTAACCACTTTTGTCATAAATGCATAAAATCCGCAGTCTAGTTATAACAGTTATACTTGTATCAAATTAATTCAGGAAAAATCGTGGAATTGATAAGGGACCGTGAAATCGCTGGGATTTTTTAAAAAATCGGTGAAGTGCTTTAAGAAGATAGAAAAGGAGAGAGTCATAGAGAGAGAGAAAGAGAGGGAGGGAGAAGCAGCGACGCGTCGCTGGTAATCCGAGGCAAATTATTTGGGCGTTCTATTTCTAGAAGGTGCCTTTGCGAAACGCGCGAGCCGGGTCGAGTCCCGCTCGCGAAGACAACGACGAAGACGAAGGCACCGTCGACGACCACGACGACGATCACGACCACGACCACGACCACGACGACGATCGTGTCGTCGGCGGGCTCTAGCTTCCTGGGCCGCGTTGGTCACCGCGAAAATAAAGTTTTCCTCCGGAGGGAGCGATCTCGCGTCGATCGATAAAAATACCGATCGACGAGCGCACGTGCTGTTCCGTGCCTGCGTCGGGTCTGCCGTTGGGTCGTCGCCGCTGCGACGCGACGGAAAAAAGAATTAGACTCGGCACGGCTCGTCCTCCACGATTCTCGCGCGCTTTTTTCTTTCCGGACTACGTGAAATTCGAAACGAGCTCCGCTCGCGTCATCTGCGAAGCTTATTCTCTCGCGATCGAGTCCTCTCTCGACGCTAAATCCAGCGAACAACGCCACCGACTAGATGTTTATTACAATGCATAAATAGATCCGGATCACTCTGAAACAAAAATTTCGAGATCGGTGGCTCTTATATCAAATAAATTCTTGAATTTCCTTTTTATCCTTCTGATGATCTCTACGCGAAGTCCACTGGCTTCGCTTCTCGTTGATATAAACGATCTCTCACGTTTCACGAAACCGCAGGTGCCACAACTGCGTGAAGTTTCGGAGTCTGCTAATTGCTCTTTTAATCCTCTCGCATTCCGTATTGAATTCTTCCGCTGGTCCACTCGATCTGCGCAAAGGTTTATGGATAGACTGCGGATCTTTATGCAGAACAAAAAATGTCTGCGTCGATTCCAAGACAGAGAGGCTAAATATTTTATTAAATTGAAACTAATACCTTGATGTTCTTAAATTTCTTTAGATACGTCCACTGTTTTCACTTACACGTTTTATTAGAATCCATCAAATCCGCAGTCTATTTATGAACAACCGCTAAAGCGTTCTCCGCTGAAAGAAGATCCATTTTGAAAGAATTGATCTCTCTTCGAGGACAACGACGGCAAATCGCGGTCTCTTACTCGTCGCATAATCGCATAGATTTCCTCTGTTCGCTGTTTGCACTCGATGCACTCGGTGCAACGTGGGCGCGCGGCGCGCTGTTACACGATATTTGGTCGGGCGGACGATGCACGTTATCGCTTCGTGCAAGGACTCGGCATACATTCTGCGTGTCGTTAGCCGATTACAACGTTATGTCGATATAGTACGTTTCCATCGTTAGCGTTCGCTTCTCCCGTGTCTAATTGCCGACCAGGATAACGAGCGTAGGATATTCATTAATGTTTCCTGTTAGCGGGTTAATTACCGTTCTCGCCCTGCCTATGACCGGAGAATTTCACTTCGAACGAAACGCGATTTTAACGAGGACTGTTCGCGTGTTTCACCTGCGATTCGTCAACCCTTCGCCTGCATCGTCGTCGCTGCCAATTGTTTAATTATCGGTCCCGTTGACCGAGTTACCGAGTTATCCTGCTAATACGTTCCTCGCAAGAGTCGATCTCTCGTTCCTGAATCGTGTTAACGAGATCTCAATCTGCTGTCCATTGCTATCGACCTGAAAACAAATCGCTCTTCCTATACCAGTGTCAACTGAATTTTTACATCCCTGATTCACGGGAATGATTCTGTAGTCGACAAAAGTTTAAGGACGCTCTTAAAAAGATGATGACTATTTTAATATTATACCAGTGGCGGATCTAACGGTAAGCGGACTAAGCGGCCGCGGGGGGCCCCGGGATACCATAGGGCCCCGAATTTTAAATAAATTTATGAATTTTGAAATAAATTTATTTAATGTGTTTTCATTACTTTTCTTTTTTGTTAATAAGTTTATAAGAGTTTTCTTGCAACTTGTATTTCTAACTTGAGTTTGAGGGCCCCAAAATTTTTACCGCTTGGGGCCTCCACTTCACTTGAGCCGCCACTGTATTATACTATACGATTTGAACTTTTTTTGGGAAGCCAGAGCAATTAGTTTACTACAGGATGTGAAAAGAAATTATTTCAAAAATTGCAATTGATCGGAATTGTTGAAGAAATACTGAAATTTGCATTTTCAACTTTTTTATGTAGGCCTATATCGAAAATAAAAAGTCATCATTATGGCTCCAATAATTTTAAGCTCACGCATATAGGGAAAGCAAAGCTTCGCAGCCGAGAGGTCCCACCTACAAGTATAAAATGCAGTAACGAAACTATTGAAATTATCTGAACACTCAATATACAAATTAGGAGTAATACTTTTAATTTATTGTTTAATGTAATCTGGTTTTTTGACAATAAATGTTGCGTTCTATATTCATTTTCTTTTGCTACTATTATTATGGGACAGAGGGAGTACTCGTTTTAGATCTACGTAGGCTGTTCCCATTAAAAATAGGATTTCATTTCATTCAACTTTCTTAAAATTGTGTCTAGAAAAATTGGAAAATGCCTAAACATCCGCAGTCTAGTGATAACTAAACAGCGGATCTTCATGCAAAATAAGAATTTTGTACCTGAATTGCAACAAACTGGAGTGAAACAGGAGTTCATTTTCTTTCTGAACGTGTTTAATAGATTGCGAAAAGAATATAATAGTATTTGAAAATCCTTCTAATGTTCTTACTGCTTTAAATTACACCTCATTTTTGTCATAAATGCATCAAACTCACAGTCCAACGCTAACACTGAAACAGACGACGTTTTCAGGCATTGTATCGAGCGCTGATGTCAATGTACAGCAGATTAAGATCTCGTTATTAACACGATTCCGAGACGATCGAGGGAACGAAATCGTATATAGTGCAAAGAAAATGTAGCAAAGATTGTTTGTTTATCCTCTGCAGCGTCCGCGAGTGGCATAATTGTGCGCGTGCCAGTTGAGATTCATCTCCAAGGCGACGGATTCGATCTTCGATCGAGAAGTGGCGTCGCATCGTCCGGTAAACTAGCGCGGGAACCCGGTTAATTGGAAAATAAATTAATAAAAGCGTGGTCTGAGGGCGTGACAGTTCTCGGGCCGGCAACAATATTGCGCAACAGATTGACAGTAACAGGTAGCCCAACCTCGGTCGAAAATACCTTCGCGTACACCCTGAACCAGGGACTTCCTTCCGATAAAGGTTAACACACGGATGTGGCAACATCTGGGAATCTGCCAGGCGCGTGGGAAGAGAGCGATTTACCGGATCGCCGCTGAAAAATGAAGTATCGCGGCGCGAGAAACGAATCCGAAGTAAATTACACATCATTCCCGCTAAACATAGAAACAAACTTTCGTAAATATCTGTTGGAGGACGGTCTCTATTAAAAGAAGCGTCGTTCCGCCGGGAAATATATGCTATTGCACGTTCGCCCCGTTCCTTTTGTTTCTCTTTTTCTTCACTTCGCTCGGAAACGAAACGCGAACGGAGAGGAGAGAGAAAGAGAGGGAGAGAGAGAGAGAGGAGCAGATGGGGGAGGAAGAAGAAGATGGTAACGCGGCAAGTCGGGTGTCGAGACCGGCGATATTTTCGTCATTATCGAAAATAAGCCGCCGCGTCGAGTCACCGTTCGCGAATTCTGTTTATGTCTAGCAGGCCCGATTTCACGCGGCTCCGTTTCGCGTCGAAATGTAATCACGGCTTAAAATCGTTGCCTCGCGTCCAGCCTGTCCGACGTAAGCCGCGTCCATTCGACGCAAGTTATCGCAACGTTTTAACGGCTAACACCGTTGCGGTCGGGCTTCTCGGCCACCGAGGAATATCTTCCGATTCACGATAAACCGCACGGTATCGTGTTTCCGCGGCTCCGAGCCCGAATACTCGATCGGTCGTAATTGTTTCGAATTGAACCACAGAAGCTGGGATTAGACCAAGCATGGCCAACGATCGCTAAACTACCCTAGAGCACGTCCTAGGAAGCTGTCTTATCTTGGCCTTTCCGAGTGGGCGTGGTTTCGTTACTCCTGACTTGAACGGGGCCATTGCAGTGCCCCACAGAGCAGCCTACGCCTACCGTCTGCGACGACCATCATCGTTATCGACTCTGAATTCCTCCCTTTTCAGTAGAATAGTCTTATCCTTGCAGAGCGGTCTGAGTGGGCGTGGCTTCGTTGCTCAGACTTGGGCTCGACTAAAAATCCAGCTCTGAAGATCATAATAACTCGCAACTCTGAATAGTTTCCCTTCTTCGGTGGACTAGTCCTGCTGATTTCGCGTGAAGCGTCCCGAATGGGCGTGGCTAGTTCGCTCCCGATTGTAATGGGCGTGAAATCAGTGGCCCCCGGGACACTATGTGCTCGAATTCGATATCGAATAAAGCGATGAACAGTCGACAGACGATCGAAAATACAAGTTAGTCTCGCGACGCTTCTTTTGGCGCAACCTGTACACGGGAGAGGGTGGCGATAGCTGATTCGAATCCGAATCCGGTGCAGAACGTCGCCGGCTGCAACGTCGTAATTCTGCCGAACGATAGAAAGGAAGCAAAAGGAGGCAAGGGTGCGAGCCACGGTTTCCACGAAGGCTAGATTCGTCGGGGGAACTTGTGCACCGAACTCTCTCTCGCGGAGCCGAATCGGCAAGTGCGAGCGCAACGGAACCCGATTCAACAACGGCGGAATAACAATTGGCCGACGATGACGAAACAAGCTCGGTTTGTTTAAGATCGCTCGGTCTCGACGGCGAACGCCAGCATCCGCAGCTGCACGCGTTGCTCGCCAAAATACCACGAATACATAGCTTACATAACTCGGAGCGGATAGACGCCTCGCGACTAGGCGGCTCGCTTCGAAATCATCCTATTCAGCCAATAAATTCTCGTATCAATCGGCCGGTGGTTCGTTGACGGTCGCCGAGGAATGCTCTGGCAACGGATTGCCAACACCTTCCACCGATTCGCTTGCCAATCGCCGATTCCACCTGCGACCGCGTCGCGGCCGACGCTGTTTACTGATTCGACTCGTTACGGTGCGTTTAGACCAGTCCAGCGAATGCTCGGTCTCTTCCCGCCTCGAAAAACGTTTGCACACGTACCGCAGGACGAGCTATGATCGAATCATTTTTTCAGAATCAACATAAATCGGAATTCGCTCGTTTGGTCCACAGTTGAGACTCTAAAGCTGCAGACTAGGGTGGCTCGTTTCCAGAAAAAATTGTTTGATTTCGGTCCGACATTTTGCTCAATCTTACCGGAAACCGTTTGTTCTACGGTAAAAAGTGATAGCACATAAAATACGCAGCCTGTCCAGATCTACAGGTTTCGTCTGACATATTTCTCGACCCGGTAAATAGTTTAGAAGATACTCGAGGAAAACGATTTTACGAGCAAATTTTGAAAAACATTTTCAACGAGAATAAATAAGAGCCACTCCAGTGCAGACACATTATTTTACGTGGCTCAGACTCTAAGAATGCCACGCGGAATTACTTGTTTTCATAGTAATGTGTACCCTGAACCTGCACCATCGTCGAAACACGTGATCCAGACGCTGCTGTCGCTGATCGACGCGATCCACAGCTCGCAGAAACGCGGCGATCAAAGTACCGCAGATCCTCCGCGAGATAGATCCGGCTGACCTGCAAACAATAGATTCCATTAAATCTTGACACAGTTCCGTCCGCGGCAGATGCGCCGTCGCGTCGGTCAGAAATACGAGACCAGGGTTCACGATCAACGAAGACGGAGCTAATATCGTTTTCCAACTAGATCGCCGATCCCCGCGACTTCGCAGCTTATAAAAAGATCTACAGCGGAGAATAGAACGAATCTTTTAGCAGAGAATCTGCTGCTCCTACACCGGGAGATTCTATTTTACTTCGAATTCTCGGTGCTCGACCACTGTGGTAGAAGTTTGCGTAAACATCCGCAGTCTTTCGGACGTCGGACAATTAATCTTATCGGGCCGGTAGTCGCGCGTGAATTGTTCTCGTCTCGTTCTGGCGCGTCGATTTTGTTATATTAGGAGTAGAGATGGGATCAAGTTCAATATGTTATTCATTTGTTGAGTAATAATATAGATTGTCCCGCTCTCCCGAGGCAAATCAATTTCTACGTACCTGAACGTGTTTTGAGGACTAGAGCAGGATTTCAAACAAGGAAATCCAAATGCAAATTATGAAATTATAGTTATACATGTTGAATTAGGTTATTGTAAGTCCCACAACAAAACTTGTACCTTCTAAGACCTTTGTGCCTTGCTCGTAAACCCGCTTATGCGTGTTGAATTAAATTATGCGTTGGAGGACAACATAATTAAAAATCCTATGTCATTCTTTGATCATGATTATTCCGCAATATTAAACACAATGAACCTAGAAACATTGTCTGCTCGAAGAAGAGTATCCGACCAGAGCTTTATATTTAATTTAATTAATAATCATATTGATTGTTCCTCTCTACTTGCGCAAATCAATTTCTATGTACCGGAACGTGTATTGAGAACTAGAGCAGGATTTCAAGCACTTAAAACCAGATCTACTTATGGATTAATTAATCCAATAAATCGCATCATAGCAGACTCTAGCACTCTCTATAATCGTATTGATTTCCTTACTGAGTCTTTGCACAATTTTAAAAAACAATTACGCAGGATTATAGGATAATACCATATCGTTTGTACCATTATTTTCTGTGCACGTCCCTTCTTTGTTATACTTTGTTATTACGCGTGTAGTCCCTTATCCTTTTCTATTGTAAACATTTATGTAAAAGGACCTCGGTCCGTCTATAATAAATAATAATAATAATAATTGATTTTAAAGGTAAAAAAAATAATGATTGGAAAAATCAGAGAATTTCCGGTAAGATATTCATAAAAGTTTCGAATCTGTTCGACCAAGATTCGAATATGCTTGCAAGTATTATTTCCGTTTACCAAAGTACTTGTAAAAGATTCGAAACTGTCCGGCATAGGTTCGAGTATACTTAGGAGTACCATTTCTGTTTTACAAAGTACTTATAGAGAGTTCGAATTCAATCAATGAAAGTTCGAACCTGTTTGCGAGGTACTTGATCCCACACACACATCCCTAATTAGGAGCAACGAAAGGATCGTTGAGAATTGTCAATTTTGTAGTTGGAGAATAATATTGTTGTTCACGGGTTATGCAACTTCCGATGGTGGAGCGTAAACTGGACAATAAAATCGCTCGAGGAAAAGTCTGGTCCTCGAACGACCGAGCTCGCTAGCTATGAAACAGCGCTGGGAACGCGGTCGGAAATTGGGTGGCCGTGGGTGTTTTGGCCTAGATACTTTGGAGATACAAGTTTCGAGGGGCGAAGGGATCGCGGGAAAACCAACCGGTTGCACACGGCACGGCACTCGAATGCGTTTCGACTTTCGGTTGAACTGACAGCACCCCGACTGTTCCACTTAGATTCCAATGAACTTTTTATCTGCGAGGTCCATCGTGGTACGCGTGTACTATCAGCTGCTCGATAGTTTTAACTTTAACCTTCTCCCTGTGTACAGGGTGCGAATGAACCTCAGGCTGTCGTTTCTCCTATACCTTGAACTTTTCTAACCATATTTATTATATTGTTAACTCCGCCTCAAGAACACTCGGTTTCATACTTCGTTTTTCCACTGATTTTCCAGAGATATCATCAACGTCTGTAAACCCATGTATAAAAGGACCTCGGTCCGTACATAATAATAATAATAATAATAATAATAATAATCAATTGCATCCTACAAACTATCGAGTAGCCGCGGCTAGTATTTTCGATTTAGCATTATGACTTCGAATTGCGAGTCTCGCCGGTACGAGACGATCCCAACCGGCCCGTGTCCTGTTTCCGAGCGCGATCGTGCGCCTCGAGACCCGGCCGATCCACGAACAGGAGTTTTTCACCGCGACCACCAGTACCAGTTCAATTGTTCGAGCTGTCCGGCTGGAAGGCAACGAAACTCGTTCGCGATATACTTTTTTCTGTCGTTTTGCGCGCAAATGCAAATGCAGTCAAGGCCAGCGCAGCGGCCGGCCGTGCATTCGCGGACACGAGCGGCGACGCGACGACCGCCTCGCGATAAAGACGTTCGACGCTTTCGTCTCTCTCTCCTAGCTTCCGAGCCCGAACTCTTCAAAAATTCCAGTCTACGGAATTCGGTTCTATTGTATTACATCATTAACACCATGTCATTCCGACGTTCAATGATTTTAGGATAAAGATCTGATTTTGTTAAATACAAGCACACTGGAGTCTTGCAATTCTTTAAATGCACATTCTCCTGCAGAATTCTTTAACACCACTTCATTCTGACGTTCAATGATTTTAGGATAAAGATTTGATTCTGCTAAATACATGCACGCCGAAGTTTTGTAATTCTTTAAGTGTACATTGTCCTGCAGAATTCGGGTCTATTATTAACAGCATTAACACCATTTCATTCTGACGTTCGATGATTTTAGGATAAAGATCTGATTTTGTTAAATACAAGCACACTGGAGTCTTGCAATTCTTTAAATGCACATTCTTCTGCAGAATTCTTTAACACCACTTCATTCTGACGTTTAATAATTTTAGGATAAAGATCTGATTCTACTAAATACATGCATGCCGAAGTTTTGCAATTCTTTAAATGTACATTGTCCTGCAGTATTCGGTTCTATTAACACCATTTCATTTCGACGTTCAATGATTTTAAAATAAACATCTGATTCTACTAAATACAAGCACACCGAAGTCTTGCAATTTACGAAACGCTTGGTAACGTAGCAATTCTTTAAACATACAGCTATAGGTCTTCAGATTGTTCAGCTATTGTGTTACACCGAAATGTGCTTTTTCTAAAGTGAAGATGTCTTTTGGAAGACTAAGAATGCGAATCTGATTTTCGTTTGTCGTCGATATATACAGCACAAATTGTATCGACCACCATTGGTGCTATATACGCAGTAGTTTGTAGTGTAATTAAAAAATTACTAAGAATTGAAATCGTCTTGATATGCCATGTGAGAATGGCGGTGCTAGTGCCACGTGAGACGGTCAAAGCGAGCTCGATTATCACTTGAGAAGAATTTAATAACAGCTGTATCACTGTTTAGAACCGGTGATTACAGTTTATCGAGCTTAGATCGTGATTATAGATCGACAAGTGTTAACGCGTTCGCTATCAATGCGTCATCGAATGCAACGTATCCCCTTACGGAAAAAAGACATTATCATAGCGAAGATATATATTTTCCGAATAGGACGTCTGTTGAACATTCTTCTATCGAATAAACAAACTATTATCTTCTAATGTAAATTTGACACTAAACTTACCGAGCACTAAAAGCGATTAAAATGTTTTAGCTTACAAAAATGATAAGGCTCTATTTATTTAGATTTTGTGCAATTTTCATCACAATATGTGCTTGAAAAACTGTTCACACACACGCTTTAAATCAGAATAACCTTTTTATGAATGGACCAAACGACTTCAATTTCTCTGTAAGGCTAGAAGAATTAGTTTAGTAAATGACGTCTAAAAAATACGTTGAAAAAATGCATTTGCTCGGAATTGTGAAAAACAATAGTAAAAATTACTATTTTAGCTGGGCCATCAACGAAGATTTAAAAGATGGTCAACTTGTATAAATTATATACGCTCCGAAAATTTCATTGAGATTGGTTAATTCTTTTACGAGTTATAAACGATCAACTGTGGTAAAAAGTACGAATATCTTGAAAAATTGCAATTTTTACCACTTTTGATCGTTTATAACTCGTACACTAATTAACCAATTTCAATGAAATTTTCAGAGCACATATAATTCATACGAGTTACCAATTCCGTACACAAGATTCACAATTCCGAGCAAACGTATTTTTCCAACATATTTTTTCGACGTCATTTACTAAACTAGCCTTACACGAGAAATTGAGGTCCACTCATAAAAAAAAGTTATTCTGATTTAAAGTGTGCGTGATCAGTTTTGTTCGTACCTGTATAATCAACGAGATAATTTCAATAATTGAAAGATGAAAAATCGGTCATTTGTCCGGCAGTGATAGATTTAGCGTTAAAGCGTCAAGAAACGAGACAACTGACATGGAATGACCTAGTAGAATAAAATTCGGGCGGCCATTCTCTCTCGGAAGAGTGACGCGACTCGGTGCTCGGAAGTTGCCGGAAGTCGGACGTTATCTAACACTCGTTTTCTTTTTCTCGGATCGAAGGCTATCTTTCCGGTGGCCGATCGTTGGTTCGCCGGTGCAAAGAGAATTGCTGCGGAGGCCGAAAGGAAGCCCGGCCCGTGGATATTAATAGAGGCCGAGGCCCGGTGGCGTCCGCCACCGACGAGCTTACACCCGTGGATATAAAAATATCGCTTTTATTTCTCTCCGCGTCCTCCCGACTACCCGTCTTTTTTACCGTTTTCCCGACGCCATGGCTCCCTTTTATTTTACACGATTACTCCTCCTCTCGGCTCCTCTCTCGACTGCTGAACCGGCGCTGCGTGGAGTCGGCCTCCATCGACGAACCGTTTCTTTTCACGCTTACACGCCAGGACCCTTCTCGCAACCTATCAAACGGAGTTCATTAAAATCCGAGAATAATTCCCTGCTCGCCGAGCAAAACGGTACAAGCCGGAATGATTAGCTGGTACCGCGGAGGAGCACGTCCGAAGTGCATTACGAGATCGAGTCTTTGATCTTGGACGCGAGACTTGGTAACTAGACTGCGGATTGCGTGCATTTATAACGAAAACGAGCAGGTGCGTTTTAAACCAGTAGAAAGATTACAATCATTTGGGAACGCCAGTGTATTATCGTGAATTTTTGAAAACTACCAAAGTAAGAATCAAGCGGGACCATTTTCATTTCGCGAGACTCTTTTTTCTTCGAGGATGATGAACAAGAGAGTTTACGTACCAGTTTCGAGGGAACTGTTGGTATTTTTGTGGCAGATTCTCCGATTTGCAACACCAGAGAATGCTGGATTGATTCGTGCTTGCAGATGAACTGGTTAGAACCCTCCTTTGAATCTGTGGAACAGAGTTTATTCGCATTTGAGAATAACGAACCACAGAAGATGGAAGATGTAGGTAACACATTGCGTCGGAACTTTAATGATCGACGGAGAACGACGGCAAAGAATGAATTCGTTGGAAGCCATCCTCCAACCTACGAAGACAGATGGCTTTAAGCTCTGTGAAACCCTGAGAAGTGATTCTGCTTTGATTTACCACGCCAAAGGCTGCAGGTTCGTTTCGCAAGCTGTAAAACAGAGACCATTAAAATTCGAAAACAATCGACGAGAGGGCAGTGAAGATTGGGAGACCTTAGTTTTGCAATTGGCTAGGGATTCTGGTCGGCTCTGGACGGTTTCGTTCGCCACCGTGGAGGTGATCCGCGGGATCGTGAATATTCTCTCCGGACGCTGTCTTATCCGTGTTTCCGCCTCGTTGTCAGCGGAACGGCCGAGAAAAGCCAGACAAGGCGGAGTGAAATTGTATCTCGATGACGAGGTCCGAAGATTTAGGAGCGCCATCGTAAATGCCGATTCGATTTCGGGAATGAGGAGAGGAGGAGAGGGGCCACGGTGGGAGGCAGTTGCGGGAAATTTGCCAAAAGTCTGACCAGAAATCAGTCTTCCCTGCCGTGTGTTCGGCCGTGCGCTAGAGTAGCGTTTCTCGTGAATCCACGTCGCGGGTAACACGACACCCCGCAGTCATTCTCGTAATCGCCGAGCCGATTACGACATTATCCGTTATAGTTGAAGAGCCGCGCGTCACCAAGTGTTTCGCATTCGCGGACACCTCTCCCTCCTCGCCGATTCTTCGCGTAAGTAGACGAATAATCAGAAAGAGGAGCCTATGCAAATAGCTCGGTGGCTGGCTAGAAGGGTGCGAACCCGCCGAAGCTACCCTCCGATCATTTTTGGATATGTCACGAATCTCAACGTTTCGAACAACTTTCTCCTCTGCACGATAACGGCGGTCTCGCATAGTTCTGTAAGAGTCCATGTTCAAAAAATCATCGGGAGAGTGGTTAGCTAGTTCCGCAGGCTCGCCGATATCGGGGCGGATAGAGAACCACAAGAGGCTGAAGAGGACGGGTAAAAACGGTAGCGGCGGTTAGTACTACGTACCGATAACTGTAATCGACGTCGTTAAAACCGCGCTTCGACGTCGGCGTCATTATCAGTCGACGAAGAGGCGAGGTGAGCTCATTCCCAGCGATTCGTGCGTCGCGTCATCGACCGAAGTGCAACGTCTCGATACACAAGGACTCTTTGTGGCGAACCAAGAGCCGCTCGCGCTCGTCGACGCACTTCCGGGCCGAGTGTGTGTCATCGGGTCTAATCGGACGCGCCTCCGGGAATCGAAAACGCTTTCGGGAACATTCGCAGGTTTCCGTTTCCCCGCCGATATCCACTGTCCACCGTCGCTTCCAAGAAGAAACCTCCGGCACCCCCTCGGTGTCCCGCTTCCGTCGAATTCGCGAGTCGCGACGCGGCACCCGCAACCGGACCCTCTTCTTCTCCTTCGCCCGAAGCCGTTTTCACGCTTGCTTCACGGCCGACCGGAGCCAGCGACAGATCGAAATCGCATCGCGACCATCGGAATCCGTATACCCGCGCGAAAAATCCTCGAATCTCTCGAGGCGAGGACGCGTCATCGGTATTCAGTGCTATTCAGCCTCCCGTAGAAGGAGCTTTACGGCATCGGCTATCCTCGCCGAATGCTCCACGTCGAATCGCGCACGGAATTTGCATCATAGCACCGGCTATCTTTTTTTAAAAAACCCAGGATTCGTTAAGATTTCCTAAGTCTTCCTCGCCGCTGCCAATGCAGCTTACAAATGTTCTTTTAACAGTAGACATTGCCGTGTGACGAGTCAGACTTGAGATGAACACATCGGACAAAATGTATTCTGTTTTAGACCCTCTAGTTTCCACCCCCAACTACGAGGGCTATTTTCACCCCTAGATAAGGATCATTGCGGATGAAAAAAATACGTGTCAAATATTTTTTAACAAGCTACATATATCCTGTGTAAATGTAATTACTAGACTGCGGATCTTTATGCAATTATGGCTTTCGAAAATTTCCGAACAATTCTAGGATAGAAAATATGACAAAATTTAGGACGATTCTAATTTATCTCAAATCTAGGAAAACGCTGCTACCACTGAAAATGAAATTCTACCGCACTCCACTTTCCCAAAATTCGTCTACAAAAAGTGAAAATTGCATAAACATCCGCAGTCTAGTCGTTACAATCGCACGTTAAACTTGGAAATGTCCCTTGTAAAACGAATTCGTATAGTTGTAAGAAAGATGTATCCGAGGGTTGTGCAAAATTGCTAAACAAGGGTGTAAATAAGCTGAATCGTTATCGGCTATTACTAGACTGCGGATCTTGATGCAAAATAGAAAATGTTTGCATCGATTGCAAGACACAGGAGCCAAATAAAAATTTCTTTCTTTTAAATTTTTTAAATATGTCCACTGTTTTAAATAGCGCGTACCCCTTTTCGTCATAAACGCATAAAATCTAGTTATTAACAGTGGTCGGAAGCGTTTCCCGGGAGTGAATCGCATTGTACCGGTTAGACGAGCTCGTGGTAGGACCACCGATAAAATCAAGGGCGAAATAGGACCCAGCAGGGGAGAGAGACGCGACAGCAACGAGTACTATCGGTGACTTATTTCCTTCCGAACGCGTTCCCTTTCATTCGGTCCGATTGGAACCGGTGTCACTGACCGAGGCCCGTTCCCTCCGGCCGCGACTCGACTTTGCGAGGCTCGGTCCACGTTTTTCGAGGCTGTATCAACCGAGAAAGAGAGAAAGGGAGAAGCGACAGAGAAAGAGAGAGAGGGCACGTATGAACGAAGCCTTAAGCCCTCAAAGTGAGAGAAAGAAAAAGGAGCAGAGATGCATTCCAGCATGGAATGTGGGATGGATCCGTCTCTGATAACCCGCCCATTGGAATGCGTACCTCGTACACCTTGGCGTATTCTCCCTCTCGGTTCGACTGCATTCAAGTGCATCTACTTGCGCCCGCGTCACACATATTTCGGCTCTATTTTTAGACGCGTCGTTATTAATAATGCCCGGCAGCTAACTAGCTACCGGACGTGGCTCCACCCGCGTCCTCGAACGTTTCCTAAGCGTGAAAAATCTTCGACGGCCCCCGCAACCACCTACTACGTGATCCTGGGAATCAACAATTCTGCCGAGTCGAAAGAGCTGCTACTAAATTCGTGACGGATTTATTCTGCCAATGGATCAACCATTTCCCTGAATCTCGAGAGAACTGATCTTTCCACATATTTTCTGCTACTACATACTTTGGACAAGCACTAGTTTGGAATACCCCATTTCAAACATAGTTGAATCCGATCAATGATCGACGAGAGCGAAGTATAGGAATATACCTTATTATTTCATGATTAAACTTTGCAATCTTATCGACGATTGGCATTGTCAACCCGCCTGTTTCTGCATATACAGGGAAATTCCTTGACAACTGAAATCGACAAAGTGGCGATGTTTGTGCATGAAAGAAAACAGAGGAATTAATTTCAACCGTAAAAGTGTAATAGAATAATTAGTGCTGTAGGGAGACTGCTCATCCATGTAATTTGGATCATTATAGAAACCGTGTTTTAACAAGGGAAGGACCCCCAGTGTCCGACTTCGATTTTGATAATTTTTTGTGAGACGATGGTATATGAATCCCTAATGATGTCTGCAAAATATTAGGTGTAGTTACTCAATAGTTTTAAAGTTATAACAATTAAACTTTCATACCTTGTCGATATGCCATGATTTGTAGCTCAATTTTTCGAAGTTCCATTAGCCGTGTAAGGAGTTTGCGTGGAAGTTCAATTGTTTATATCTTTGAAACTATTGAGTAACTACACCTAATATTTTGCAGACGTCATTAGGGATCCATATACCATCGACTCGCAAAAGATTATCAAAATCGAAGTCGGACACTTGGGGTCCTTCCCTTGTAAGAGTATTTTTTACGAAAGCCTTCACTCAATAGTTTTAAAGTTATAAACAATTAAACTTTCATACCTTGTCGATATGCCATGATTTGTAGCTCAATTTTTCGAAGTTCCATTAGCCGTGTAAGGAGTTTGCGTGGAAGTTCAATTGTTTATATCTTTGAAACTATTGAGTAACTACACCTAATATTTTGCAGACGTCATTAGGGATCCATATACCATCGACTCGCAAAAGATTATCAAAATCGAAGTCGGACATTTGGGGTCCTTCCCTTGTAAGAGTATTTTTTACGAAAGCCTTCACTCAATAGTTTTAAAGTTATAAACAATTAAACTTTCATACATTGTCGATATGCCATGATTTGCAGCTCAAGTTTTCGAAGTTCCATTAGCCGTGTAAGCAGTTCGCGTGGAAGTTCAATTGTTTATATCTTTGAAACTATTGAGTAACTACACCTAATATTTTGCAGACGTCATTAGGGATCCATATACCATCGACTCGCAAAAGATTATCAAAATCGAAGTCGGACACTTGGGGTCCTTCCCTTCTAAGAGTATTTTTTACGAAAGCCTTCACTCAATAGTTTTAAAGTTATAAACAATTAAACTTTCATACCTTGTCGATATGCCATGATTTGCAGCTCAAGTTTTCGAAGTTCCATTAGCCGTGTAAGCAGTTTGCGTGGAAGTTCAATTGTTTATATCTTTGAAACTATTGAGTAACTACACCTAATATTTTGCAGACATCATTAGGGATCCATATACCATCGTCTCGCAAAAGATTATCAAAATCGAAGTCGGACATTTGGGGTCCTTCCCTTGTAAGAGTATATTTAACGAAAGCTGTCGCATTTTTAGGAGGGCTTCGTCATAGGAGGGAAGTCGCGATTGTTGCTGTACAGATAATTAATAAGCTCTACGACGATCGCAGCTCCGCCGCAAACGCTCCAGAGAAAGATATTTCCGAGCACGTTGTGCCGGCGCTCGGATCGACGGTGTTATAGGTTCTGTCGCGGCTCCGACATAAACGTACCCTTACGCTATTATTACGCGAGGCGCGCGCGCCGAACCGCGAGACATCGTGTACTCGCTCGGAACACGCGTACGCCGACGAGTACGCGTGCGAGTACGGGCAGAGAGCGCGTACTCTCGTTCATTCATCGCGGTTCACGGCGGCTCGGCTCTCGGTCAGAGAGCGCGGAATGAAAACGGCCGGCCAGATATGTCATACGCTGAAGACTATACGCGCTGCACCTTGGTGGTGCGCATAGTGCATTCTATCTCTCGGTCTGAACCCCGCGGTTCGAGGTGTACGAGCGACGTGCGTGTGGCCGCGCCGCTTGCGCGTGCGAGTCGCTTATTTTTAGACCGGTCCAGGACTATTTTTAGAGGCAGGCTTTCACGGTGCCCACCAAGCTTAACCCTGACTTACGTCCTACGTGGTCGCGGACCTAGGGACAGCCCCGTCCTCCGGCTGGTCAGAGGTTCGTTGCTCATCGACCGAATAGTTTCCGAGTTCTCGGATTTTCCGCTGACCGGTGATCCTGACCACGGTGTGAACGGTTTGTACGATTGTTTCGTCCTCGCAGGACCAGTAACAGACAGTGACGTATCGTTGGGAGGTGGCACAGGTGATGCCACGGCGCTGCTTCCTATTTCTGGAGGCGGCCGAGCAAGCGAATCGAACGGACAACTTGCGACTCACCCTCTGGCCTGATTCCGAGGAAAATTTACAGCGGCAGATTAATCCTTTGCGGTCCTGTGTCTGGTCAGATTCGACCTGGTTCAGGTGAAACCTGGACACAATTCGTTTGGTTCAGCTAGTGTTGTGTCGATCTCTTGTGTAGCGCCGCAAAATTCTAAGTTCCAAACTTTGTGTACAAGGCCCGCTACACGCGTCCGTTTTCCTAACGTGCGGCGACCGTGCGGTATCGGAATTGCGGTCTGAAACACTATAGCGGCCTCTACATGGTTCAATACTGACAGTCTGATTGAACAGTCAGACTGGCATTCCCGGTCATTCCTGACTTCAATTGCGGAGGACCCTACACCTATCAGTCAGACTGACAGTATTGAATGACGTAATTTTATAACAGTTGACATTAAGACACCAAAAAGTGCGTAGCTGGCGCAATGTCGAACAAAGAAAAAACTGACGGGTGCCTCTACACCACCATTCAGACCGTTAGTCTCCCCTCCACTTCTCGTGATTGGAGCTCGGATTTCCAAATAAAGTAATCGCTCCTTCGTTGTCCTGAATCGTGGGCACGATCGTTGTCCAGTGCCTACCCACTCCACTGCCTGTCAACGAGAGGATTAGGCCTGCGTGGATCTGGTCGCCAGATGTGTCCCAGGAATGTCTAGACCCGCGCAGAACGGAGAACAATAGGAAAGGAATATGGCAAGGAAATAAGGAGTTTTTTAAAGCCAGACAGTTGACTGCTTTTGACTGCGAATGCTTTTTTTTGTCATTTAACTAGCCGTTTCACTAAAGACGCAGTCATAAATCAAAAATAGTGTTCGGGCACGGTCGTTGTCCGCTCAAACCCCCGGCCTTTGGACAACGAAGGAGCTTTTACTGTATCTGGAAACCCGTCAGTCCACTTAACCAGTCCGTTAATATTAACCTTACACGATCAATCAGAATGTCAATCTTCGATTTGAATGTCATTCCGACCGACCGTGTAGGGGCCGCATATGGATTCAATTAGGCGCTGCGCATTTGTTTGTGCGCAAACTAATGCGGACCGCAAGGGGTTAGAGCCAGCATTAACCGGACGCTACCCTCTCTCCCTGGAGAGAGATCCTCCGACTTCTGCGAGTTGATAATCGGAAAGGTTTTGGTCTGTGCGCGATCCCGGGGCATCGACCTACATTCCGGCGCGCCAGGCCGCTGGAAAAATGATTCGGCGCCTGTGCACGCTTGTTGGAAGTGGTCGGGGCAGCCGAGCGTGGCTCCCTGTCGTTGGAAATCTCTCCCGATATAAAAATACCGGTAATAAATCACCGGTCGTATTTATAGAAGGGGCTCGAGGCCGGTTCTCGATCTCGCTGGATCTATTAATTGTCCCCGAATCCGTCGGGTAAACCGAGAGGATATAAAAGCTGGCATGATCTAGCCGCGGGTGGTTTCCTTAATGAGTTTTACTTGGCGTTCTCTTTTGTCCTGGCTGGTTCGATCGATCGCGGCACTCGCTGGATCGCGGGGAAGAGCCCTCCCCCACCCTGCTCGCCATCGATCTCGCGCCGTTTACCAAACATATTAATAGCGTAATTAACCTCGCGCGCAATCACGCGGCTGTAAGGTTGCGAGCGCGAGGTGTAACGCGCGATAAATTACGATGATTTACGGCGACCCGTTGATCACGCGAAGTAATCCATTTCCTTAATTGCCGGGCGGCGCGGCGTCTGTTGCGCGAGCGCAACGCGAGGAAAGATAAAGATTCGCGGCTCTCCGCGCTACCGTCATCCCACGCGATCCCAATCAACGCGTTCGAGTCGAATTCGTTGCCGGTCAAATCTGGAGTCGGTGAAAACCGCATCGGGGAAATCTGTGTCGGTGATTTCCATGGGACCCTTTCGTGGACTGGTCGAGATGCGAGTTCAGGGTCAAGCGTGTTGGTTTCGTTTAGCTGGTTTGAACGATCTAGAATGATCGGTGAAGAATAAACACAGAGGATCGTTCGAGGAAGCAAGAATGATTATCATGCGCGCGAATGGAGCACGGCACGCTCTATCCTCGAGGTGTAACATTGCGTACTTAAATATAGTGTCCGAAGCCTGGACTCTGGAGAGGCGAGGAGTCTTTCCTGGTCGAGCCGCGTGTCCCGCAAAAATAGACGCGCGTCGATGACGGATCCGAACGCTGGTGGATCTTGGATCATCCGGGTCGCACGATCCAATCGTCGTCGGTCCTCGATGTTTCTCGCGTCCACGAGAACGCGCAGGAAGCCGTTCCTGAAACGCGAGGCGAACGCGACTAGAATTCGGGGATCGTACGCCGGAATTTTCGAGCGAAATTTGAGCCGTGTTCGTTAAGAGGATATTACGCGTTTCAGGTGAATAGCGGCTCACCGGCGGAAGCAGCTGGCTTGAAGGCCGGCGACGCAGTTATCAGGGTGAACAGCACCGAAATGTACAACCTGAGGCACAAGGACGCGCAGGACGTGATCGTCAGAGCCGGCAACAATTTCGAGATCACCGTACAGAGGTAGACACCATTAACATTCCTCCCCCTTTTTGCCCCCGTCGCGACCCTTTACCTTGACGGTTATTAACGAGTAGCTTCTCGCGGAGTCTGCGAAATTGAATTTACGGTCGCGCGCGATCCTTTCGCTCCGACGATTACATCAATGACCAGGGCTACGGAGAGTCTATGAAATTCAATTTAATATCGCGTCCCATTACCTCGAACGATTATCCAGAATAAACTTGCTCGGTCCCAGAAGAAGACGCCGTTAACGTTCTTCTGCTCCCGCCGTGACTCTTCACCTTGACGATCGCTAACGAGAAGCATTACAGAGGCTGCGAAGCTGAATTCACGGTCGGGACACTTTCACTCGGCGATTGTTATCGACGAGGACGGCACCGTTTATGAAATTGAATTTAACGTTGCATCCTTCTGAAACAGTGTTTCCCATAGTTTCGATATCTGTGTACCCCTTCTTTAACTGTCCACCTATAAAGAAATTAATGACATCAAGTAAGTTTGGTCTGGTGCATTTTCTTCTATCTTCAAAAGCAAACGAGTTATTCAGGTGACCCGTTTATAATGCCCCACCCTGTAGAGTCTGTAGATTTGAGTTCACGGTCGCGACCCTTCCGTTTGACGATTCCCAACTAGGGATTGCAATCCCGCAAAGCGGGATCCCGCGTCGAAATTTCCCGAGTTCGATGGCTCTGCGCTCTTCACTTTAAAAATTAAAATTTTTTTTCTTATATATATATATTAGATCGAAGAACTAAATCCTCAGTCCCGCGGGATTGAAGTAAACCCCACATCAATCCCGCGGGATTGCAATCCCTAATCCCGCGGGACTGAGGATTTAGTTCTTCGATCTAATATATATATATATAAGAAAAAAAATTTTAATTTTTAAAGTGAAGAGCGCAGAGCCATGAAACTCGGAAAATTTCGACGCGGGATCCCGCTTTGCGGGATTGCAATCCCTGTTCCCAACGAATTGAACAGTAATGAAATCGAATTTACCTTTGCGCCGACAGAGGAGGAGGAACATGGAAGCCGCACGTGACGCCTCTGGGCTCCAGCATGCCGTCGCCATCGCCCACCTCGATGGGCAACATTGCTCCAGTTACGAAGACGTCGTTGGCAGCGAAGAAACAGGACGGATCGCACATCGGCAGCGGCCACAACTTCAGTCCAAAACCATTCGTTAGTGTCAATCAGCTAAACGGATCGAGGAATCTCAGCCTCGCTCCAAATTCTTTCTCTTTCTTGCGCGCCTTCCTCTCAGATCTGAGAGGGATCATTTTTACTTGGTCTTTGCATTTGCCTGAAAATCAGAAACATCGAGTCTCTAGTCGGTGCAGGAATTTTTAAAAAATCATCCATCGCTATCAGGCTCACCCAACAGTACAAATCCTCAGCCAAGGTGTTTTCAAGGATTGCTCTTTTTCCAGCTGAACGGAACGGGCGACGGTTCCATCAAGTCCATCGTGAATAAACAGTACAACAGCCCGGTGGGGATCTACAGCGAGGAAACCATCGCGGAGACGCTCTCCGCGCAGGCGGAGGTCCTGGCTGGAGGTGTCCTCGGGTAAGGTCCCTTTTGTCTCTTTGCTGCGAACATCGAGAAATATCCTTCGTTAAACTGGCATTCTTTATCGATCGCAGGGTGAACTTCAAAAAGAACGAGAAGAACTACAACGCCGAGAACAGCGAGGTGTTCAAGATGGTCCAGGAAGCGGACAAAGAACCAAAGACTCCCGAGCCTGGTTAGTAGCCGATCGAATCGTCGACGAACTTCCACTTGTACATATCTACAAGGCTGCCTCGGTTACTGTCGCGCGGTTTTCCACGTCTTCCTAACATTTAAGGAGTCGGCAGAGTGAGGAACAGCAAGGGGTGTCCATAGTCTTCAACCCCTTGCACTATGATACGCACAATATCAAGCAGATATTAAAAAGAATTGAGGACATCAGAGTATTAGTTTCAGCTCAATAGGACGATTAAGAGAAGAAAGGAATTTTAATTAAACTCCTGTGTCTTGTAATCATCATAGACCAAGGGGCTCGGAACCAGAAATGAATAGCTAAGAGCATTTTTAAGCAACGAAGCGTCTCGTGCGATACACTCTAACATCTAAATTCGAGAGTACCGTTACGAAAAAATGATCAAGCCTCCTCCAGAAACGGCGCAGTCATTAGAGGGCCTATTAAGAGCCTCTTTTAAATTCTTAGTGGCCAAAGACGGTGAGATTAAAACGCGGCAGTCATCGAGGCACCATTGTACTCCGTTCAGTGTTTTGCGTAAACGTAGATAAAAGAATCACCGGAGAGTTCTCCTCGCTGTCGGATTCGCTTAAAATCGTAGCACCGGCCGAAGGGAACGATCCACAAGAGCGATTCTCGGCCGGAAGCGGTAATTAAGACAGCGTTCTGCGGCGCCGTAACGGGTGTCTCGGTCCGTGAAAAAAAAAGATAAACGGCGAGGTGATCGCTCTCCGGTGATTTTTTCCGTGGATCAGCTGGCTCGAGAAACGCCAGTCTGGTGCCTGCCGGTACGATAACTTCTTTGCGAAATAGCGGAGCCCACTGCACAGAGCGGCGTGATTACGCCGTCGTCGCCGGCCCTGGCGGGACTGAGGCCGGTGTCATCGCCGGAAACCAAGCAGTATCAGCAACACCAACCGCAGCAACAGCAGCAGCAGCAGCAACAACAGCAGCAGCAGCCCTCGACGCCGCAATCGAGCCTTCCACCTGGACAGAACATTTGTGCCGAATGCGAGAGGCTCATCGTGTAAGTTGACGCGCCGAGCTACCGGAAAACCGTCTCGGCCCGTTACCTTGTTTCTTGCAGCCATCGGGAGAGGCACGAGACAGAGAAACAGGAGCGTTTTTCCTTCGGCTCCTTGAACAGCAACGAGGCGACTCCCTCCTTCGCGCCGCGCGGATCCTTCGGCTCGAATCGGATCGAGAAGATCCATATCTATCGGCGAATTTACAATCCTGCGTTCGGCAGAATCGGAGGGGTAGTTTAACGCTAAACCTACCGAGCTCTAAAAATGAGCTCGTGCAGTTTTTATCAGAGTATGTGCTTGGATGAAAAGATTTAGCGAATCGATTTCCATGTATGCAACTTCATAATTCCAACCATTATAAAATGAAAAATATAAAACCGATCGTTTGACCGGCAGTGGCAGGTTTAGCGTTAACCGATGATAAAGACCGGGATGATAAAGGTCCGGTTCGACCGAGTGAATCCGCTCGCGCTTAGGACAACAGATGACAAAGACCGTTCCCGTTCGGGGATAGCTGATTGCTCTCTCGCGTCTATTAAACGGTCCCCAGCCGGTGTCCAGTCGAGTCACAGATCGGTTTCTCTACTTCCATGTCGTAGTTCATCCGAGAACAGAGTTTTACTCGTCGGTGAGCCACGCGGTTGGCGGCATGGCCACCTCGCCGAGGTCACCCACGCCTCTATTCCATGCACTGCACGGCACTCCGGCCTTCCATTCCAATGAAAATTCGTGGATACGTGCGCCGCAACGACAGGACTCCTCTCCGTCTTCGGATACGTCGTTCGTCCGTTGTAGCAACTGTGACCGAGTGATCGTGTAACTATTTTCCACGTGAAATCTCTCTCTCTCTATCTCTGTCCGCATCTTCTCTCCTCTCGCCGCCCACCACCCGCCCCATCTTTTTTTGCACCCCGGTCGTTGATCGACCGAAAATATCTGTAGCTTTTGTCGAGGATTCTATCCGCCGCTTCTGTCAACTGTGTCCGTCGTAAACGAACGTACACCGAAACGATCATCACTGCGTGGGTGGGAACGAGCTCGCCGCTCTCCAGATCTTTAGAACCAGACAATCTTTGCCTTGTCACTGTAAAATCGTACAAGTACATGGAATTAGTGATTAACAAGTACAATTCAGATATTTAGCCGGTTCAACAACGATTTTGTATTAACACAACCAATAGTCTGGTTCTCTTCAACACTTTGGGTGGCTCCGAGTGATGAGAACCAGACAATTTTTGTCTGGTCACTGTAAAATCGTACAAGTGCAAGGAATTAGTGATTAACAAGTACAATTCAGATATTTAGCCGGTTTAACAACGATTTTGTATTAATACAACCAATAGTCTGGTTCTCTTCAACACTGTGGGTGGCTCCGAGTGATGAGAACCAGACAATCTTTGTCTGGTCACTGTAAAATCGTACAAGTGCAAGGAATTAGTGATTAACAAGTACAATTCAGATATTTAATTAGCCGGTCCCACAACGATTTTGCGTTACTGCAACCAACAGTCTGGTTCTCTTCAACACTTTGGCTGGCTCCAAGTGATGGGAACCAGACAATCTTTGCCTTGTCACTGTAAACTCGTACAAGTGCAAGGAATTAGTGATTAACAAGTACAATTCAGATATTTAGCCGGTCCAACAACGATTTTGCGTTAGTGCAACCAACAGTCTGGTTCTCTTCAACACTTTGGCTGGCTCCAAGTGATGAGAACCAGACAATCTTTGCCTTGTCACTGTAAACTCGTACAAGGGCAAGGAATTAGTGATTAATAAGTACAATTCAGATATTTAATTAGCCGGTCCCACAACGATTTTGCGTTACTGCAACCAATAGTCTGGTTCTCTTCAACACTTTGGGTGGCTCCGAGTGTGGAAGTGTTGTAAATTGAGGGTGATCTCGTTCCCAGCGGAATCGTAGCCGGCTGGATTGCTCGATCGTCGTGGTAGCGCGCAGCTCGCGCATCCCTTGATCGAGCGACCGTAGATCGATCGACCGAGTCGGTGCCAGGAGTGCTCTGTCGATCGAGAATGGGGATTGCCGGTGTGTGTATCTCTGAGCGCGTTGTTGCACGTTTTTCCTGCTGTGTGTTGCGTCGAAGCACCAAACCTCTTTGTCGCCTCTGTCGTCGGTATCGCTTCTTCGGCGAAGGACGGCTCCCCGTCTTGATATCTCCATCGAACAAGACCAATCCCGATCCTGAAGAGTGGATCTCGATCATTTCCATCATCCCGCGGGAGCCGCGTTCCGCGCCGATCATTCGCACACGCAACTCGTGCAAGCTTTTCTCGCCTATCTCATCTAGCGAGAAGTCTTCTCTCATTCTTTTCATTCTCTCATCCAGATCGCATCTTGTATACTATTCGGTGCAGTGCTCGTCGAACTTGCTCCAACAGGAGCGAAACGTAGAACGTGCTTTCGGTGTTGTGACATTTTTGTTCTATTTTTTGTTCATTGTTTTTCCAGTATCATTTTTTGTCGTTTTTTGATATTTACATTATATGTCGATGTGATTGCTTTTTGTACTTTTTTCCGGACACTGTATTTCTGTGGACACGTTTTTGCACCGTTTTTCTTTTTCATCGCGACGACCATGGTTTTCCGATCGAGAGAAACGGTCGTCGTTTCTCGTCGCTGGGTTTTTGTGTCTGAAACGATCAAAGGGAAACATGGATTACATGCTGAAAACACTTTCGATCAGATCAAACCGCACACCCCTGGAACGAAGGATTCGATCGAACAAATCCGTTACGAAGGGTTGTCGACTGTGAAAGGGTTGCCCGAAGCTGTTTGTTGAAATCTTTTTACAATTTTCACACAGAGCATCAAGATCTTCGATCGAACCCTTCTGCCGGGGGTTTCACATTACACAGCATCGTTTCACGCGCACCTACACCAAAGTAGCGTGTTCTCGGCCTCCGTCGTCGAGGTGACGAGTTCATCTCTCCAGCGAGCATATTCTCGAACACATACGTTGGACGAAACGCTCACGGCACTCTGTCCACTCCGATCGAGCGCGCGAAACGAGCGAAAAGACACGGGATGCTGAACGTATTCGCCTGTTTCCGGTTCGCAGGGGCGTGTTCGTTAGGATCAAGGAGAAGAACCTGCACGTGGAGTGCTTCAAATGCTCGACCTGCGGCACCTCCCTGAAGAACGTCGGCTACTACAACATCAACAACAAACTGTACTGCGACATTCACGCGAAACTGGTCGCCAGGCAAAACGCACCTGCTGGCATGGTTCCAATCACCGTGCCGCCGTGAGTATTCGAACCTCGCCTATACTACTCCCACGCCTGAAACAATAATCCCGGCTCGCGAAACCCTAACGAAGATAAGCAAACCGTGGAGAACGTATACGCGCGGACCGTTCGGCTCGGCAATTAAAGACTCGCCGGAAATTCCACGGGAACGGAACGGAACGAAACGCGAGGAGAGCGATGGGAATAACGCGTGACAACCACCAATAAAAATCTGATGAAATTTCCAGAGGCGGAAGGGCTCCTGCCAGCACGATTTCCGCTGCGCTCGCGAACGCCCCGCTGTCTCCGCCCCTGAGCAACCACGCGTCCTCGCCGCTGCCATTCTCTGTGAGTATCATCGGTATCCTTACGACCAGATTACAAGTGGCCCCGCTTTTATCGTGTTCAGCACAGAGCACCGCTCTCACGTTGCCCTTGCCTGAAAATTATACGATTGCTATCGTCGCTCTGTACAAATTCTACTCGAGTTCAATTACAATCGAACACCTCGGTACGAAAACCGGGTGGGACCAGGAATTGTGAATTCTTCCATTAAACAATCAGGAATGTATTAAAATACAGTGGGTGTACAAAGTTGTATTCAAACACCTTTTAAGAACCAATAACTTTTTTGTAATTCTACCAAACGACCTGATTTTTTATAATCAATTAGAAGCTTTGGTTTACGAAATGATATCCAAAAAATATTTTCGAAAAATTGTAATTTCCAAGGTTACGTGCAAAAATAAAAAAAAGTCATATTTTAGAACTTTTTTATTTGGGAAAAAGATCTTGTTTATAAAAATTCAGATCGTTTGGTACGATAATAAAAATGTTATTCTGTTTTAAAGGGCGTACGAATACTTTTTACACCCACAAAACAATGATAATAAAATAAAAACCCATAAAAACATGGACATGCTCGGTTTTTGCACCAAGGTCGTCGTTCTCAAGCTTTCCATTTCGGACAACTAATTGGCTGCTTCGAAAAGTATTCGTATGGTAAGGAAATTGTAAAGGGAAACTCTAAAAAAAGAATCACATAAAAACAAAAATATTTTTGGTACCCTATGAGCCCCATTTTACCATTGAACTTTGTCCTTCAGACATTTGACGTATCTTTGAAAACAACAAAGATATTTGAGGTGGCACCGTTAGGTGACTCACCCTGTACGGAAAACCAAAACTGCAGGTCTCACGAGTTAACTCGGGCGGAAGAAAATCGTCTTCTTAAGCCCGACTTAAATAAAACCCGACAAATAAATCGAACAAAGAATGTACACCGACTTGCCTTGACTATTCGAATAAATATTACATCATCGGTATCAGTTATACGAGCCTCTTTATAATTAGCTCACCGTGCGGATACCTTTCCTCAAACCATATGAACGATCGAGCCGTTCGTTTGCCAAACCGATTGACTCGAGAAAATAAAGAGTGAGGAAATCGATAGAGCAGTATACATGGTTAATCGCTTCGGCACGTGAACGGTTCGATTGTAATCAACGGAAGCTTGTGTGTACTCACGCGAAGTTTAATCCTGAAACGCTGCCGCAGAGTTAGCGAGAGAAATGTTCCAGCGTCGCGCGTCGAACGAGTATCAAAAGTATTCGAGTGGTCGAGCGAGACTCGCCATAAACGATGTTACGCGTTAACCCTCGTGTGTGTGGCCTCCGCTTTGCACTAATCGCTTTTCCAGGCTTACAATCGCTCGAGTCCAGATTATGGATCCCCGAATCTTCAAGTATCGTCCCCGAATAGGAACGGCTGCATCACGAACGGCGAGTGCCACTGGGAATCGAAAACGTTTACGAGCACGATCACCATACAGACCGGTTGCACAGAGGTTGGCCAAATCGTTTCGTTGTAAACTTTACCGACCTCCGAACCGAACCGAGCCGAAACGAAACGAATTCGCCCGCGCGTTGTACCTACATAGAATGATGTACACATAGATTTTCCATGTCGCATAGCACCGGTGCTTACGTGTCTGGTTGACCGGTTGGCCAATTGATACGCGACTCGCAATATTGACAGACATTTAATCTCGTTCGGACACGTCTCGTAACGAGAACGCGGGCTAAACGGATAAACAAACAGATAGATCGACAGAAAGAAAGAAAGAGGATGCGAGAAGCAAGTTCGAGGAAGACGAAGGAAGGATGATTGCGACAGCGATTCCGATCAGTGTCATCGTTATGATATTCGACCGGGTCGTCCTTCGAATCCGCGGACTTCCTTCTCGCTGACTCGTCGCAGCAATCGGTCCATCGGCTGGCAATCTTGATCGTCGATCATCTATTTTTCGAACCGTTCGGGTGACTAATTAGCCTGGCGCGATCAGGAGCGTGCGTGTTGCTGCGCGGTCGGCTTCTCCCCGAAATCTCTCCCCCTTTTTAATTGCCACCGCCACGTGACATCGTTCTGTCGTTTTATGCATTGCAGCCCACCCGCCTTGGCACATCGCCCGTCGAACCACCCAGTTTCCGATCAGTCCAGGTAATGTCCCAACGCGGCCCGGCCCGGTCCGTCTTAAGCCTCTCGCAACTCGAAACCTTACACTCCGTAAGGTACGTCCTTACCGATCCGATGACAATCGCGCGCACCGCGGTCCCGCTGCTTTGAACACCAGACTATGTTCTCCGGAAAAGTATGTTCTATCTCGCGATCTGGTCCCCCGATCGCCGATCGATCGTTCTCAGCCGCCTCGGATACCTCCTCCGTCCCGAATTCGCGAAACCGTCGCGATTTCTCGCGGATCAACCAGTGCGCGCGGTATGCTCGAGCTCTCGATGGTGTCAGTGCGCGCGACGAAGCACGATCAAGGCAGCGGAGCGAAGAATCGCTTAGTCTCGAACTAATTAACCGCCTAACGAATAGTCGCGTTTGTGTCTGTGTTTTTTTTCTCTTCGTTGTCGGAATGCGATGCACACAGTATGCGTTGTTCTTTTCTTTTTGTCTTCGATGGTCTCGCTGTCGTCAGGCCCGAGAGCGTTCTCGCATCGCGCGGTTCTCCACTTTGCCGTGTTCACCCTTGAAAGACGGATAATTTTTATAACTGTGTCATTCATGAAAGTTAAGGGGGAGACTCACGTTTCCATTTCACATTTCTCATTTCTCGATAATGCAAAGATGGGTCTTTCAGTAGTCGAAAGCGCTAGATGGAAGATCAGTCTAAGCAGCGATAGTAATTTACATTATTCGGTAGCATGTAGCTATTTTCATAAAGTTGCGACGGCTGCATGAAGCTGCAACTTTGCATTATCGAGAAATGAGAACGCGGATTCCGCACAATTTTAATCCTGGAAACGAGTCTATCGTAAAAACCGACTTACGGATTTATTTAGCAATTTTTCAAGTATATCTCTGTCCATTTCATTTAATTGCTAGGAATTGAATAATTGTATTTTTAAAGTAGACTCGGCCACCTGCCGGAGGGTAAAAAGAACGGCCGAGTCGATCGGACAGCGAAAACCGGACGATGCGAAAACGCTCGAACGAGACGTCGAGCTTGCAGAGAGTAACCAAGTATTTTGTACCGCACACAGGCGCCAACCTCCAACAACCTGATTGGTCCGAAGCCGTTCGGAGGATCGAGCACTCTGCCATCGAATCTGTCCTCACCTCCTCCGCTGATCAACTCGGGGAGCAGCACTCTGCCGCGACCTCAGAGTCAGACCGTGACTGGTAAGTTCTCTTCTTCGCGGAGAGAAACGAATCGCTGACATGGAGAATGCCGCGGATTTTCACCGCGGTTTCCGCTCGTCGAGGTCGAGCTCGGACGCGGATCGAATCGGAAGTTTCTTGCCGATTCGATAATAGTTACATAATCGCGTTGTGCAACTCCGTTGACCGCTTCGTCGACGCGACGAGGATCCGTCTCGGACGCCAGAGGAATTGTTCCCCGCGAGGAACAAGGTTGCCGAATGATTTTTCAAGTCGGACGACCTACGGTTTCCACTGTTTTCAGGCTTTCCGGCAGATAGGCCTGTGGGAAGTAAATTGCTTGTTCAAAGCAATTTGTATTTTACGGAAGTTGCTTGTAGTTTGGGGCAGAACGGGGTCCAAAGTTCGCACCCACGAGCGATTATTCGGTAACTTCTGACAGGAGTTTTGAGCGCAGATGCAGCGCGATGCAGCTGTGTTGCAGTATGTGTTTGCAAGAAAAGAGAGATAGATCTTCTCCAAAGGCTTCGTCGTCTAGCTTCTCAACTCGTAGGGAACGATGTGAATTTTCAGCGCAGCTTCAGGACGATTTCTTTTTTGAGAGGACAGGGCTCGAAAGCTTGGTACAGTGAGAACCGTAGAAGTTGGTTCCCGGTCTCGGTACACGCGGAATCTAGTTTAAGCGGCTCGGAGAACGCCAAAGTAGCAGGCGCTTGTGCCTGGTCTCGGACATGCACGAAATTGGTTGTCGCGACGCGACGCAGCGACTAATCAGCAGGATAATTGCGACAGGCACGCCAGTGTCTTTCGGGGAGCAGAAAAGTAGAAAATAAATCCGCGTGCCGATGACAAGCGCGGAGAGCACACGAGTTTTCCGTGGTACATATCTAGAGGAACGATCTCCGCTCGATCGTGTAATCCTGACGGCGAGCCAGCCTATTATCCTTGGCCTGACTTTGCTCTTCGATTGTTGCAAATAGGTCTGATCTCCGCCCTGCCAAAGCCAAAAAGCACACCTTTCACAGGTATGGCGAATAGATTCGTGCCTGTTGACCGAGTTTCGAGCTTTGGCTAATACACGCTCCATTTGGCTTGCGTCCTCGCATACTTTTTTTCTTTTCATCTACTCGCACCCCTCTTCGTCATCGATCTCGTTCCCGTTTCACGGTTCACCCATCAAGACATCCAACGAGGACGATCCGATCCGATCCGCGCTGGATCGCGCATCATCCGACGAGACTTTGCCTCAAGTTTGCAAGCTCTCTCTCTCTCTTTTTCTCTCATAATTGATAACGGAACTTGCCACTCGCATCATCCGGTCATCGTTCCTCACAACGAGCGACGCGCGACGTGTCGACGGCGGGTTCTGAGAGCTGCGACACACACACTCGCATGTCATTCTCATCATTCTCGATCACGATCGCACGACTCATCGGAGAACCGGTGGTGCGCGTTTCATCGACGATTATTTATACACCGCGGACGCGTATCGATGTTGCGGACCGATCGAAACGAAATTGGGACGATTCCATCGAGACCCGGATACCGAATGAAACGAGTTGTCGAGTCCGCGTCGAGAGCTTACGTAACGCCACAGAGAGGAAAACACTTGGAGTAAAAATACCCGGGCGCGTTTGTATTTTCTTCTTTTTCCCGCGTCGCTGTTCTCTCGTTCTCTCTTTGTTCGCTAGTCGAGCTTTCGCGTTTTCATCGAACGAACGACCGAACCTGGAACATCACGCTCAATGTTAGTAACGATCTCGGATCTCGCGCGAGCATAAGCACAGTTGGGAATCTCGAACTCGTGCTACGACCAGCAAAGCATACCTTTCCTGGGTCATAATTTTTTCTTTTCTTATCTTTTTTCAGCCGGTCCATCTTTCAACCCGAAACCCAGACCCTTCTCCCTCACGTTCGCATGAATCGGTAGCTCTCGACTGCGCCGTCGTCGTCGTCCTTGTGCTGACAGCCGAATCGAACGATGTCCGATTATATCTATATATATGACAATTATTATATTCAACGTTCACGATCTTCCCCCTCGCTGTCTCGAACATCGTGATTCGGTGCCGCGTCCACGCAAACCTTTAGCGTTCCTAGAGTCTCAGAGTTCCTCGACGCCAGAATTACCTGCCCGCTCGAACCGACCGGTTTCACGTTTCTTTCTCCTCGCAAGAAGTTCGCTCATTTAATCGGCCACCTCGTGTGGCACGTAGCTCTCAATCCGACCAGATAACTTTAAACGCTCGGATCAACTCGAACCCAGGCGAGATAGGTTCGAACTTTTGTCGAAAGACTTTTTTACGGTGGAACTTGTGCTACTATTTCACGGGTACATCGATTAGAACTTCTTTATTGTTCGCAATGTCCACGAAGATGAAGAACAATTTCGAGAAATAGTTAATTAAAGATAATTTCTTGGTAAACCCGAATTTGCAAATGTTTAAGTAGTCGACTGTATATTCGCTTTCGAGCAGCATCTGGAAGAGAGACGATCGATCGGGAACCGGTCGTTTCGACCGGTCGGTAGTTCCAGCGTAAACGATTTTATCCGCTGCAGCCGAATCACGTGTTTCGGGATCGGTAACGTCGTGAACCATATCGACGAGTGTTTCCTCGAAGAGTGTTGAGAAATTTGAAGTGGAATTACGAAATAAAGCGACAGCCAAGCCGAGCAAGCTCTTCGCTCGATACATGTTGTTCCTTTTCTCCAATTTCATGTGACAACCGTGACGCACACGTCTTCAAGTTCCTCCGAAACAGAGATACGTCGCGAATGAAAACCAAGCGATTCGAAATGCGAATCCAAGCGCTGCCTCCCTCGTTTCTCGCGTTCGAGCTGTCGAGGGGAACTCGGGGTCGAGATGCTAACGCTCGGAGAGCTCGTGGCCAGATTTCCGGGGCTCGAGGACTTTGCGCGTCGATCGGACGCGACGTTTGATCGTCGATCGCGATCGAAACAATCGCGACTGCTCACTCGTAACGCTTGCCAACATTGCTAAAAACGCGTTCTCGTCGATCGACCGTCGACCACGAGCTTCCGCTTCGCCGACGCTTTCTGTCCGTTCAGAGCCATTTTACCTCCGCGACGTTCACCGCCGTCTTAATCGCTCTCTTTTCTTGTTAAGTTGCGCTTCTTTTCAGTTAGGCATCCTGGACGTGCCCGCGACCCACCAGTCTGAAACATGATTTTTAAACGGATTAGATGCGACGGATCGCGGGCACGAGCCGCTCAATGTGCTTCTTACTCACGGCTGATTTCTTTGTTTTTTTTTTCGTTCTTTCTAACTCACCCCCTGTGTACGACCCGAAACACGCCCTGTGTTGTATCTATCGTCGCCTGTCTGTCGTCGAAACGTGTCGCATGCCTTACAAAAATCTTGTTCTGTGTTTCTGTGTTCGTGTTCGTTGTACGTTCGACTCCTGCTTTCGATCGTATCCACCATCTCGCTCTCCCTATCCCTCTCTATCCTTGTCATACGACTGACGTCCGAATCCCAGAAAACACGACAGAAACTCTCGAAAAGTCCTATTATTACGAGCTGATCGAGGAGGAGACGAAAACCGATCGGCGAGTCAGTTCGGTCAAGTCGAAAAGCCTCGCCTGGCCACCGGCGAAACCGATCGAGGACATTACCTATCCCACCGCCAGTCCTTTGTACATCGACCCGAATCCCGCCCTCGACAGAAGGGGTAAACCGGCGGTTAGAGAGAAGAAGGCCTGCATCGAGGCCTGCGAGCGGGCCCTGAACAAAAAGAAAAGGGCCGAGAGCACCGATCAAGAGGTTGAGCGAGTCACCAGGCATTGGGGTAGCTTCGAATACGACCCGATGGATCGGATCAGCTGTCCGGGACCAATGTACAGGAAGGTCGAGCTGGTTGAGACCTCCTCGAGCTCCGCCGATCGGCAATCCAGAACGGAGATCACATCGAGGCCAAGCTCGACCGACAGCGTCAGAAGATCGTTGACGCCAACGAGAATCACCCAGCCGATTCCGAAGCCGTGGACGGCCACCGTGTCCACGGGTGGCAACCTCTACGAGCAGAGCTACGCGACAGAACCGCCCAAGGTCTGCAAGCAGTTCCACCAGAAGGAGATCTGCCAGCGCGAACGAATATGCGAGAGAAACCAACCGTTCCGCGAGGAGCACCGTTCGTACTCGTCGAAAGTCTGCCGACGAGAGCAGACCATCTGCGACAAGCCCCCACTGCCGACGCAGCCGGCGATCAAGCAGGAGGAATCTAAGGAGGAGATCACCGAAATCGACAAGGAGGTTACCGATCTCAGACCCGCGGACGAGATCGCGGGCGAGGACGAGGGCGACGAGAAAGGCATCAGCGGGGAGCACGACTTCATCACCGAGACCTCGGAGGAGGACCATGACGGGGTGCACGTGAAGAAGACGATGACCTTCGAGAAGACCGTGGAACCGAGGAGACCATCACCCGCGAGACCTTGCACTCCCATGATCGAACAGTCCGACGAGAGTTACACTAGAACCACCAAAACCCACGTTGATAGAGAGGTGAAGGAGACCGAGGAGAAGACCGTGGTCGAGTCCAAGGAGGTTGTGACGTCCGCGGTGGACGTGCAGCAGATGCTTGAGAAGGCTAAGCAAGAGGAAGAGGAGATGAAGAGGGAGGAGGAGGAGAAAGAGAGAAGGAAGCAGGAAGAAGAGGAGAGGAAGAAGCGAGAGGAAGAGGAGAGGAGAAGGCGCGAAGAGGAAGAGCGTAGGAGACAAGAGGAAGAGGAACAAAGCAGCAAGCACGTCACCTTCGAGGAGGAAATCGTTGAAGAGGTTCGAGAACAGCCTCTGGGAAGAACCGTGGTGCGCGAGGAGAGAGTGACGGAAGCAGAGAGCGACACACCTGGTCGCAAGAAGCTCATCAAGGAGACTTACGAGGAGATCACCGAAGAGGTGCTGGTCCAGGAACGCGTCAGGAGAAAGGACGTCGAGGACGAGCGCAAGAAGAGCCTGCGGGAGCAGGTGGAGGTTCACCAGAGTTTGCGAGACCAGCAAACGTCCAGGTCGAAACAGGTTTGCAACAAGTACGCGCCGACGCCGGAGGTCATGGAGACCAACAAGAAACACGTGCAGTTCGTGAAGCAGACTGACACGGGTCCGAAACCGATCCCCCATTCCGCCATCCAGAACTCCACGCCTAAAGAGTGGAAGTCCGAAATGGTGAACGCGTTGACTACCGCGCCCGATCGACCGTTCACACCTTGCAGCACGTCCTCCAGCGTGAAGGAGGTGTACACGGAGGAGACCATATACTTGGACCGTAGATGTAGACCGAAGCCTCCGCCGAAGGAGGACGTGAGGCCCATCTCGCCGTTCCAACAGGCGTTGATGATCGCTCCCGAGCGTTCCTACACTCCCCTCAGCAGGGAGATCGGGCCGGAAGACAGGAACGTGGGAAGCAGACCCGGAACGCCGGCGCTCTACAGCGACAGGGGCAGCGTCTACCTTCCACCATCCGACATCCTCTACGGCGAAGGCAGAGCGAGGGATCCCCAACCGCCTCCGTCTCCGGTGAAGCCTCGACCTCTGCCGACTCCGCCTCCCGACTTCAAGCTTAGAGACGTCTCGGTGTCGCCTCGGCCGGCAACGCCCAGTAGCAAATGCATCACCGCCGCTCTGAAAAAGCCGGACACCATCCCCATTTACCAAAAGCATCTGGTTGCCACGAGGAAGACCGCGGTGGAGAGTCACACGTACCAGCCGTCCAGCAGAACTCCGACCCCCACGCCGGGAAGATGCAAGTCCCCAGCTATGGGACCACCTACGCCACCTCCGTGCTACGTGAAGGCGCAGGCCCCTCGGATCAGAGAGGATCCTCCGCCGAAGCGATCCGCCGTGCACTTTCCCACGAAGAAGAGCGTCTCTTACAAGGTCGACGAGGACACCGACGAGGGTCACAGACACGCGGAGTACGCGGCCACCAAAACAGTGGACTTCGACGAGAAGCAGACCGATGATCTGGATCGCGGACCCACGGACGCGGTCCACGCACAGTTCCAGGAGAAACGGCTCATGACCAGCGAGGAGACGTGCGAGCAGAAGCAGGCGGTGACGAAGAGATCGCTCGAGGTCGTCGAGGACTTCGAGAGGTGCGAGAAAAGAACACCGGCAAGGCCGCTGCCGGAGCCTAAAAGGAAACCGGCGGAGAGCGTGTGCGCGATAGGAAGAACCAGTCCGTCGAAGCCCTCGCTCCCGTGCCCTCTATCCTCGAAGACGACCGCCAGCTCGGCGCAACCCATCTACACCAGCTCGACGGAGGTGCGTCACGTCAGCTACGGCGCTCCTCCGGCTTCGAAACCTTGCCCGGAGACCGGGTTGACCGTCTTGCCTTGCAAAGCGCACTCCGACAAGGGCATCAAGGCCGGAGTAGTGGTGGTTCCTTGCGAAGGACCGAACACCTGCTGCAAAAAATCGGGAGTCTGCGTGGTTCCGACCGCGGATCGCTCCGGAGTATGCGTGTCTCCTTGCTTCGACGGCCCGGGCACCTGTGGGCAGCCTTCGGGCCAGTGCGGTCGAGAATCCGTCTGCGACTATGACATCGCCAACTGCCCGGACTCCGGAGTCTGCGTGGCGCCTTGCGAGGACGGCTCCGTCTGCATCGCACCCTGCACCAAGCCCGGTTTACCCCCTTCGCTGAAGAAACTTCCCTTCCCGCAGATCCCGTTCCCCTTCGAAGACCCGAATCCAACTCCAGCTCCAGCTCCGGCTCCAGCTTCCTGCCCGCAGAGAAGCTCCTTCGAACCGATCCACAAGCCTCGCACTAACCTGAGTGGGCAGCTCGCGCGACTGACCTGCAAAACTGCCAACAAAGTACCCACCGTTCAACTGTACAAGCCCCAAGCTCAAGCTCAGGCTCAGCCGCAGTCTCAGTGTCAGGCACAAGCCGACTCGTGCAAAACGCAGAGCTGCAGCGAGACCAAAAGCTACTGTTGCAAGACCCAGAGCTCTTCTTACTGCTCCACCCAGACCCGCTGTCAGTCGGGCAGCCAGTGTTCGATCAACACCCGCTGTCAATCCGGGAAGCGATGCGAGACCCAGAATGACTGCCAGGACGGTGTCCACTGTTCTCCCTCTAGAAATACCCAAAGTTTAGTAGACCCACCAAATTTGTCATCCCACCCGGATCTAGGTACCGGTGTCGGTGGCCTCGGCGGTGCCGGGTCCAAGAGCGGAACGTTCGCCGGCAGCAGCGCGCCGAAACGCGGACGAGGCATCCTCAATCAAGCCGGTGGGCCGGGATCGCGAGTGCCCCTCTGCGCTCATTGCAACTCTTACGTCAGGTACTACGCCTGTTCCTGTTGTTCGTCCGTTGCTCGCCTGTGTTCTTTTGTTTGCTCGTTGTTTTCTTGTCTAACGTGTGCCCGTGTCTTCACTCGCTGGTTTCTTACTCTCGCGATCGCGACTCGATCGCGATCCATTTCGAGAGAGCTTCCGGTCAACGTCGTCGGACGAACGACGAGATGAGACCGGAAGATCGGGACTCTGCCGGTCGCCCGAGAACTTGCATCGGTTTTGCTCCTGTGTTGTTTTGTTTTCACCGAAATTTATCCTTCGAGTGTTTTACCACAGACGAGATATCAGATATAGGAATAGACCTGACACCTTATGGGACTTGGTGTCCATAGGAATCTGTAGTACCGACACCTTAAAATGCCAGTGAAAGCAATAATTTTCTTTAAATTTTATCCATAATTTGCGATTAAACTGGCTATGAATATTGTGCTCCTGGAGATAATAATAATACATCTTTTTAATTCTATAAAGGTGTTGACACTGAATGGTAATGGGACTCAATGGGAGTCATTCTGGGGCGTTAGCGCACCAATACCGACGGACACCAAAATACATTGGGTGTCGGGTCTATTCCTATATCTCGTCTGTGGTTTTACTGGATTTTGAAAGTACGCATCCGTGTGCTTGATTGTTTTTGAGGGAGACCAGAGTGAGTTGATAAAATGCAATTGTCTGGACACATTGTTAATTAAAGAAAGGTACATCTTAGCCTTCTTTACGTAACTTTTACGAAAAACTGACACATGCATCAACCTGTCCCGGTCTCCCCTACGCAGTGACGAATATACTTGACGAAAGCAGAGTAAGCACCGGGGCTGTAAAATTGAAACAGACGTTGAAGAAAGAACATCGCCATCCGTTTCCGACGAGTATACTCGGCACTTGCATCGAAACTGGCCACGATAACTGTATGATTTTGTTGCGACGTGATTAACAGTGTTCACTCTTTGCACGATGTTAACAGCTAACGGGGAAAATACTAATCGCAAGTCGAACGGTCTCCTCGTAAAACCAGTCTGCTGTAAAAACGACAAACAGTGCACAAGGTTCGTAATCCAATCGATTTACATGGGATATAATGGAAAGCAGAGACACTCGACCGTACTTGCCTGAACTTTCCTAAGCTAGTCTGCTAAATGTTTTCCGTTTCGAGTTCGAACGATCACGGAAAGACATACAATATGTTCTGTTGGTTTTTCTTTGTCGATTGTCGTTTTTGTTGTGCTTGGATCTGCTTTACCTCGCCAAACCCGCGTAGAACGACCGCGAAAAGTAATGGCGGTTTGTCGCGCGTCCTCAGGGGGCCGTTCATCACCGCTCTGGGACAGATCTGGTGTCCCGAACACTTTGTCTGCGTGAACACGCAATGCCGTCGACCCCTTCAGGACATCGGGTTCGTCGAGGAGAAGGGACAACTCTACTGCGAGTACTGTTTCGAACGTTTCATCGCCCCGAGCTGCAACAAATGCAACAACAAGATCAAAGGCGTGAGTACTCCATCGGAACACCCAAATCCAAACCGCTAAAATGTTCAGTTTCACCTAGTTTTGCTTTTTATTCCATGGTATTGTACGGAATTTTCACAAACTTCTTTGTCCTTGCTAATTTTCTGAAAGCGGCTAGATTACGATGTGAGGTGGGAACTTCATTACCAAGTTATCTAACAATTGTTATCGATCTGTTAATAACACCGTTTACATATTCGGTGTTCCAGGACTGCCTGAACGCGATTGGAAAGCACTTCCACCCTGAATGCTTCAAGTGCTCGTATTGCGGCAAACTGTTCGGCAACAGCCCGTTCTTCCTCGAAGAGGGACTGCCTTACTGCGAAGCCGGTTGGTTCGATACCCTAAAACCGAGACCACCGAGACTCGTTCCCCGTCCCCTTAACCGACGAATAATCACGTTTCTTTTTCCCGTTTCTGTTTCATTCGTTGCAGATTGGAACGAGCTGTTCACGACAAAGTGTTTCGCGTGCGGATTCCCCGTCGAGGCTGGAGATCGCTGGGTAGAGGCCCTGAACAATAATTACCACAGCCAATGCTTCAACTGCACGGTACGCAATTAGTGCGAGAACGCTTCTCGAAATAAACCGATCGATCCGAAACCACAAAGAAAAGTCGAAGAAACGGCTCGTCGATTCGCCCGATAACCACCACTGTTTCTTTGACTTTCCTCGGCGGGATTTCGTTTCGTTTTCGACAATTGGTAGTTGTTTTAAATCCTAAGGGTACAGATATAGTGGAGCGGTGAAGATCGAGGATAGCGACAAGGTGAACACGCGGCAAAATCAAACCAATGTAATTAAAACTCTCGCTTCCAGGATTGCAACCAGTGGCGCACCCAGGGGGGTAGCCAGGGGGCCAAGTCCCCCACCCCAAGGAAAAAATGTTTAGCTTCCAAAATTAAAATCGCGGAATAACCCTGGATACCGTTGACAGATATTTTGGCTAAAAAAAGGTCATCACATAAAACCTGGGGCTAGGTTCAACTCGCCCACCCCCCTCCCCAAGATTACATCCTGGGTGCGCCACTGATTGCAACGGTACGGGATGCGCCTTCTCATTGCTCGATGATGGGGTTCTTCAGTAGTCGAAAGCGTTAGATAAAAGATCGATCTAGGCCGCAATCGCCCTCAAAAGTCCTGCTTTTACGTTTATGCGCAGCTTTATGCTTCCGAACAATGCAAATTACGCCTCGTAAACGTAAAAATAGAAAATTTGGGGGCGACTCCGGCCTTGTTTTTCAGGGCGGTGGGCCCCTTGTTTTGTAAGGCACGGGGCACCCAGAAGCGCGGGGCCCGTAGCATTTGCTACTTCTGCTACGGAGCTTAATCCGGCCCACTGGCTTATATTCTTCCGTAGGAGGCGACTGCGGCCTAGATTGATCTTTTACCTAGCGCTCTTGCGTTATTGAGAAACGAGAAGGCGCATCCCACACCCTTGAAATCCTGGAAGCGAGAGTCTACTCCCTTAAATGCGGAGCACATAGAAAGAAAAATCAAAGCACAGCGCTCGCTCTGCTCCACTATAATCTCGTACTAGGTCCCCGACCATAATTCCTGTATGCTTGGACGTACTAGGACAGATTTCCTGTTCTCTGTTGCAGATGTGCAAGAAGAATCTCGAGGGCCAGAGCTTCTACGCGAAGGGCGGTCGTCCGTTCTGCAAAAATCACGCGCGTTAGAACCGTGGCTCGTCGAACCCCGACGCACGACAAGCGACGGAGATATTCAGGGCAGGGCAGAGAAGGACAGGGTTGGGGGGTTGGGGAACATGGAAGCCGAGAAAATAAGGGAAAAAGTATGAAAAAAATTTGCGAAGAATACGCGTACCTTAGCTTAACGAGCACGAAATTCTTTCTGCACGATGTTATTTTACCGTGATTTCTTCTTCTTCTTATATTCTTCGTCTTCTTATTTTCTTCTTGTATGACTTATTTCGATCGACCGGACGCGCGCAACGTCTTCGGAAACGGAAAACAGAAAAAAAAAGCACTAACCCAACGAAAGAGAGATGGCGCCGCGATGTACGATCGATGGCGAACGATATCAAACGGGAACGCGGTGTTTATTACGAACGAGTACGCTAATAGAAAACTAATTATCTGTATCGATTGCGGCCCGGACCTGCTCGACCGGACGAGAGAGATCGCGCGGGCGAGGTCGCGGCCGCGAAAAAAGCTCCTCGAAGTCGGCGACAGTCGTCGATCAACGAATATAGAATATATTAGAATATATACATATAGAGAAAGCGGAGAAAGAAGAAAGCGGCGTGTCCTTCGAGGATCGCGTTTCCTCGTGATTCCGTGATCGGCCGCCGCTTGCTCGGTGCTCGGGATAATGCCGCTTCTAATCGTTGTGTACCGACAACGTTCGAGGCCGCGAACAAGCCGCGGACACCGAGTCGCGGGCGACACAAATCGTCGTCGAAATGATCGAATCTGTTCCAGTTTTCAACTGTACCTGGTATGCGACGCGCGACTGTTATCCGATTCGAGCGTCAGGATATCAGCCTGGAACGGAACTCTGGGAAGCGTCGACATTCCACGACTAACAAAACCGAAGCAGAAGAGACTCCGCGCGTCGCGGCTTCCGGTCTCGAAGACGGACGGGTACACGCGCGGTCGGTACACCTCTCGGAATAGCTTGAAGCGGAAAGTCATATTGCCGTAGACGACGCGTCTGGAAATTCTATAAATTCTGCAGAACGATACAAGGAACGCGGGCACGCCGCACCGACTCGCTCGGCTTTGGTCTCGCGGTCGGATCACGCAAAGGTCGCCCGAGCAATTAGTATTACTGGCGTTATCACATATTTCGTAGGGCCAAGGTGCATCCGGAGCGTCGTCACGTAAATGTCGGCCCGGAGGGTACGAGCGATTCGAACGATAGATTGTCTCTCCGCTAGAGAACACGGAGGAATCGGACGCTGGAGGGAATCTTTATCTCTCTTTTATGTTGTTGTTTTCCTCTCTCGCGTCCATCGCTACCAAAGACGGTCGCTCGTCGAGTCTCTTGTGCTCGGGAGTCGTTAATCGCGGACCGTTCGATGCAAGAAACATTGGAAATTCAAATAGGAATGTTGCTAGTCACGATTCGTCGGCGGTACTAATTGACGGATGCCCGACTCGCGGTCGTAGATCGCGTGATTAGACGACGAATAGGTTCCACGTCGACTAACAAGCGTTCCGCGGAGACACTTGTTACCATTATCGAATCGAGGAGCAGACCCCGGGATCCGGGATTCCCTCGTGCATGCGAATTCCGCCGTAAATCATTCGACGCGACCGGAACGCGACCGGAACCGGTCGGAACGGGACGGAACGGAACGGAAGGGAACGATTACAGCCGGAATCTCGAGATAGCGGAGCTCGATTTCTTTACCCGCGGCGAACGTCCGTCGTCCGTCGTCGTCTCCGATCGTTCCACCGGCACGAACCTTCGTCGGGACGACAAGAAGACGCGTTCCGAAAACGCGGACAGGGAACGATTCTATTTTATATCGTCTCTCTAATCTCTCTCTCTCGTTCTCGGAATACATACTTATGTTAGACGTAGATTAAACGCGATTCGAGAGAATCGGCTTCGAGGATCGAGGAACTTGCACTCTTTGATAGCAGTTGCCATATTATTTTAGACAAGGTTACCGATTTCTGTGCCATCTTCGCGGGCTCGTGGCAGACGGCTGCCGTAGAATTCGACATCCGACATCCGTAGCGCGAATTCGAACGACTGCTGGCTGAGAACCGCACGAGCCTCTGTATCCGTGTTACGTGTTGCTTACAATAAAATAAAATGTTCATGTAAGTCTCCTTCGTCTCAAGTGTTTTCCCTCCCCTCTTCGCGCCTGCAAAAGAAACAAGCCAATTTTATGTCGATGCAAAATGAAACTGTTCTGCGTCGATCACGAGAATAAATAAAATCCGCAGTTCGCTAGAGAGCAGCGCTTGCTTCAACAACAACGTTCGTATTCGTGGTTCTTTTTTCGGATAGAAGATCGAATCGAGAGAAGCGAGGCGCGAAAACAAAGAACGATTGGTCTCGACGTATCGCGGTTACGTTCCCGAAAGGAAGCGAAGGACTCGAGACACGTGAAGACTGAAGACCCGTGGATAAACCGGAAAGGAAGCAGCTCTCTGGCGAAGGGATGGTTCCATCGATTTGTCATTAAAGTAACCTTGCGGTACCTCCTACCTCTGAAGCCAGACACGCGAGACATTTTTCTGGCGAGTCTTTTTCGCAACGGATACGTCACCGTCGCGGACTTCAATGAACGCTTCTCTGTGTATCTATTAATACACCCGCGAGAATAGATATTCCTAGGCGCGCCGATAGAACCGTTTCCGGTTGTTCGACGGGCTACGAAATTTCTAAATAACACCGAAAACAAACCACGGTTCGTGGAAAAGTACACAGTGGAGAACGCGACCGAATTGCCGCCAGCTCTCTCTCTCTATCGTTCGATCGAACTGAAAAATAATTTTGATTTTCAAAGAGGCGATTTTTAATCCAGTACAAATGATATATTAATCTATTGTTATAAGCAATCTAGTAGATCAAGCACGTTTCGTTCGTAGATGCTCGGCACAATACACATTTGGATATTTCACCCGTCGGCCTTTTCTCAAAAGTTTCCTCGCGAGTCTAATTATCGAGCAAATTGATTTTCGAAATGCCGAGTTCGATCGAACGAACGGTTTGGCAAGAAAATTGAAGGAATTTGAGAGACGGTGTTAATCGGTTTGACCCGCGAACGGCTGGGAACACGATCCTCGGTCGGCGCGGCGCGCGACGCGGCAGTTCGATTACGGTGTTCACTGTGCATCGTTTCCTTGACACGCGTGGTCGTCGGTACGTAGATCCGGCCGTTTAAACTTGAACCGTCGACACTGACACGGTTGTTCGTTGTATATCAGCTTCGGCGAACGTAGCGCGCCGCTGGAAAGTCGCGTGCCCGCGATAACGATCTGCAAAGGTGTATCAGCGTGGTGAAGCGAAAGCGTCGAGGTACCGAGCCGGCACAGACTTCCGGTGTCCTTGCCGTGGTCGCGGTGTCCACCGAAAGCCCATAAAAGCTGGAAAGCGGCGAGGAGATCCGGCACACGGGCAATACCTGCGCACCCGCGACCAGGTCAAAGCGATTGCGTAGAACCGAAACGTGCAGACCGGTGCACACCAGTGAGAATCGGGCGGCTGGCTCGCTTGCGTGCGGTTCCACCGAAATATTTCACCGGCGAGAGGAGAACCGCTCGTTCCGTCGACGGGAACCGTCGACGGGAATCGTCGTCGCGTCGGGCCGCGCGAGGACTCGGCTCGAACGGAAGCCGCCGTAAAACAAATTTGATGGTACCTCGCCCCGAGACAAGGATACGCGAGGACCGCGCGTCCCATCGCCGGAACATTTGAATACCGTCTCACGGATGCCGGGACGCGGAAGTCATTTCCAAACGAGTTTCATGTCCGTTTCACATTCCCCTGAAGTTTCATGAATGGAAAGCTCGAATGATGCGACAATAGGGGATCGCGTTCCGCTTGGAAATAGGTGAGCCGTTCTACGGTGAAATATTCACGGCACTTTAGGCTGCCGAACGTTCTCCGTTACGTACTCTGTTACTCTGTTCTCTGATCGAAAAAGCGGGCCGTGTCAACGCTCCGTCCACTAATCGCGCGCCGGAATACCGGAGTACAATGTGTCGGCATGGCAGTGAAATACTTGGATGGGCCCTTCGTCTTCAGACTCAACGACAACGGTGCGGGACCTCATCTGCTCGTACAGGTACCAACCGCGTTTCGTTACTCTAACCGTAAGACTACTTTTGCGTTCAAGCTGCGGTACAAGCTGCAACAGTAAAGCCGTAATAACTAGACTGCGGATCTTTGTGCAAAATAAAAATGTTTTGCATTGATCGTGGGAAGCAGGAATTGTTACATTAAAAGCAACATTACAATGTTCTTGAGTTTTTTAAATCTTTTACTCTTTTATATTTCACCCAACCAATTTCTTGATAAATGCATAAAGATCAGCAGTCTTGTGATAACAGTTACATTCGCCTGTTAATTTCTCTATATCCTGGTAAAAAGTAGTAGTTGAGTCTCTACGCTCTGATCGTTCATCGCAGCTCTAGCATAAATGTTAGAGCGTTAGGGCCCTAAGAGCGTCGATCATCCGCAATAGTTATCGTTAGACTGCGGGTCTATATGCTTGTAAGAAATAGGAGCCATCTCTTCACCATTTCAAATTTCACCAACGCATCGTTTCCACAAACGGACAAAACCCGCAGTCTAGTCATCATAAGCGTTTCAACCTGCTTCTACATAAACGCGAAAAGGAACAAGCGACGCCAAGCAGACTTCCGGCTTTAACGTTTCAACTGCCCCCGGCGCAACGTGTCCTTTGAGCAGGAATTCGGGGACCGTCGCCGATCGGTTCCAAAAATAACAGTCGCATCTCTGGTTTCTCGAAGAAAGGATGAAGCGATCACGCGACCCTTTGGCGAAAACGGAAGGTGGTTCGTCTGGCAGTTAAAGCGTTAAAGACGCGAGAAAGAAGGAACGACGGGAAACGCGCACGAGCAGCTCGCTGCTCGTAAATATCGGGGATACGTCTCGTCACGCTTTTATGTCGCTCGGAATTTGTTCGGGGCACGGTTACAAACATAGCCGTGTCCTTGAACTGAATACTTTTCAAGGTACGTACGGTGTACATATGCACGTGCATACCTGCAGAGTCTCGGGCGGGATGCGACGCGCTTTTGCGTGCACCGCTTTTAGAACAGCATCGGAGCAGCTATTAAGTAAGTGCGACATGCAATAATAAAAGGGCAAAGAATAGAGCGCGGTCGTGGCGGCGCACCCGTAACCGACTCTTCCTGACTCGCACGAACCTACGAGGACGATTCCGCGGAGACGTAACCCTCTCTCGCGTTATGCAACCGACCCCTGTTGGCTCGGAGACTGGCCTAACGCGCGACCCTGCAAAGTGCAGTTCCGACTTAGCAAACATCCAAAACCGAAACGAAAGAAAGTTATCGATCAGTTCGTCAAATCAGCGAAAATTTCACAGTGATCTATTAAAAGATATGACAAAAATATTTTGGAGAACAGTTCCCCAAAAATATTGGGGATTCTGCTTGTTATGAATAAAACAAGTAGAAATTTTTAAAAAATTTTCCTCGGCTGGAGTCTCGCGTTGAACCACTGTGTAACACCCAGTGGATCCTGCGGTTGATTCTAGCCAGAGAGAATAGATATCTATCTAGGCTTCTCGTAAAGAAGATCGGAATCTTCGACGGTATTCGACGCGGTCGCCATCGACACGGTCGCGGAACGTATTACACAATTATTTAGCCGACGATTCTGGGTAAAGGGAGCAGGCTATCGCGATGGCGGAGCTCGTCGATCGTTTCTAATTAGAGTAGGCCAGGCACCCCTAGTTTCGTTAAGCTTCAACGTAGGAACGATAAGACGACGGTGTGTCGGCGGAAGCATCGAACAAACGCTAGTTTTCCGGAATCCACGGAAATGCGAACACCAAAACGGAATGATCTCACGGATCGTGTGGTAACAGGGGTGTAAAATGGTGTCGACGTCCTTCCGCGGGTCGGATCGATCGGCAAGTTTTAAGAAAATGTTGCACAGCCATTATACGCGGCCGAATAATAAAAGTAGGCTACCGTGACGGTGAACGAGGATACCGCGCCGAATTTAATTGTAATTAGGGACCTTGACTCGCTTCTGGTGTACCAGAGGCAGCCCTGCTTAATGCTCTAATAACACGACAAATAAATCAAGGGGGGTGTTCCCCGCCCGTTGCTCGCTCGCGTGCTCCGCCGAGACTCTACAAAACGCGGAATGCGTAATATCGAAGCGTTTAATCGGTGCTCATCGTCGAATATCGAATGTCACGTGCGCGTCGATCCTTAAGGCAAGGAACTTCTCAATTCTTGTATTCTCAAGTGTATTCTTCTTAACACTTTCAGTCCCACGTCTCTGAAAAATGGGAGACAAATTTGATTATTTTTACGTGAGAAAATCACACGTGTACTTTAAATACCAAAGGAGTACCTGTGCGAGATCCTAATGCAAAACTTACAATAGATTTTTAGAAAAAAATTCTTGAACTTTCTTGCGAAACCGGCCTCGAAAACCAGAATATGCACCCCGTTAAACGCGGGCTACCGGCTCGGGCTTCTCGCGACCAATCGAACTGAGGTTGCAGAGTACAAGAATGTCGCATACTTTTCGCAGGTTTGCACGGAACGCGGCTGGCGGGAATACGCTGGCGACAATAATGTATTCAAAGATCGATGGAATTTATGGTGGCGGTCCGGTGGTTTCCCGTCGCCTCATTACAGGCCGTTGCCCTGGCAGGTAATAACGCATCCGGCTCTCTATTCGCCTGAAATTTATAGGAAACTTTATGCACGCGTACCCCTGAACAGGACGCAATCCGCGTGTAGCTAACTAGCCGGTAGTTTACAAATGATAATGGGGACATGAGGTCGCTGTCTCTTACCTTCTAACGATTTCACATCGTGTCCTTGTAACGTTATAGGACGATGTATCGAATAAATAAATAATATGCTAACAGAAACGACCGATTTCTCACAGTTCGTCAATAGGATTCCGAAGGGGAGCTCGATCTGCAGAAAGGATAATCTGATCCGCCACCTGAGATGCATGAAGAAGATGCACGGCTCCGTCTACGACTTCAGGTACGGTCTAGAACACGAACGACGACAGCTGGAGCGGGTGTTTGATCGTTATCAAATGTGGAATGCATCGCGTTAGTCCCGCAGGGTACAACTTGCCGTCGGAGTACACGAAATTCGCGGAGGAATGCAATCGTTGCGAGAAGGACGACAGAGTTTGGATCTGCAAGCCGGTCAGTCAGAGCCAGGGAAGAGGGATTTTCCTGTTTCGTGTAAGAACTTTCAGTTTCGAGATCACGTAGATCGTCGGAAGAACCAAATTCAAAGCAGTCTCTTTCCACGGTGCGCAGAAGCTGAGCGATCTGACGTACGACAACACGACGGTGGTGCAAAGGTACATCGAGAATCCTCTCCTGATCGGGGGCTACAAGTTCGATCTGAGGCTGTACGTGTGCGTGCCATCGTACCGGCCTTTGACCATATATCTCTACAAGGAAGGCTTGACGCGTTTCGCAACGGAGAAGTTCTCGTTGGAACACCTGAACGATCCTTTCAGACACCTGACCAACTTCTCTTTGAACAAGCTCGGTCCGGGGTACGCGGAGAAAAAGGAGCGCGTCGGTTCTGGTAATAATTGATCGCCTCTCCCTCGTAGAATCTCCCGACGAATCTGAAAAGCGAAAGCAATCAGTGATGGAGTTGAAATCGTTGTAGGCTGTAAATGGACTTTCAGACAGTTGAGGCGGTATTTCGAGCAAGCCGGTTACTGCGATTGGTTCCTCTGGCAAAGGATCGCCTGCTTGGTGAGCCTGACGATACTGAGCCAAGCGGCGGGTATACCGAGATCTTCCAATTGCTTCGAGTTCTTTGGCTTCGACGTGTTGATCGACAAGGACCTGAAACCATGGTTACTCGAGGTTGATGTAATATGTATAGAGCTCTCGGCTTGCACGCGAGCGAAGACGAATGTTCGTAACGTGGAGGAACCGGCATTCCAACAGGTCAATCTCAGCCCGGCATTAAGCAACGACTGCGAGATCGATTCCGAGGTGAAGAAACCCTTGCTGCACGACTTGTTCGATTTACTGGGTCTTCCGGTATGCAACACTGGACTCTCCCTATTCACGATATGGTCGACCAGCCGCGCCAACCTCGAGATCGAAGAGTCTTCCAAATTTTCCAAGGGCCGGACTGCGAAGAAGAAGTCGAGAACCGGTCGGGAGACCGACAGTTTCGTCAATCTGTGCACAGATCTTCAACCTACTGTACGTGTGTCGATCGTTACTGTCCCGGCTATAGCAAAAAATATTCAGTAATAAGCAGAAATCGAAATAAACAGTTAACTTATTCGTTTACAAAATTTCACCTGCTTGTCACCAGCTTAGACAATCAACTCTCCACGATTGTTCGAATTCGTGGGCTCGTTACAACCCTCTGTTGGTGGACAAGTACATTCCCCGCGGTTTTCGCGGTACCAACTCGGAGGACCACGATAAAACTTCGGTCTGGGACAATGGGAAGGACTGGAACACGCCTTGCACGAAGGAAGGTGGATGGGTCCGTATTTATCCGTTGACTAGAGCGAAGCCGAGCGATTCCGCGGACTACGCACCATCTTCGACTAACGAATCCTCGCGGGTCGTCGAGAAAGAAGTGAAAAACACCGTTCTTTGTATACAAAAGTACTGGCTCTTCTAATGATTCCGTGGTATCGAACGTGCAACAGTCCTATTCTTAATCACCGATCTTTCTCTTCTAGGTATCTGAAAGCTGCCAAACAAGTACAGAAACAGTCCGAGAAGTACAGAGACGAACAATGCAATGCGATGCTTCGGAACGCACTGGAATTAAATACCGAAATATGGCTGCCAGCAAAGTGATCGTAAAAGATCGTGAAAGATGTTCTTTACCTTTACCGCGGCTTTAAAGCGACGTCTCGTTTCGCACCCGATACTCCTTAATAACGCTGTCCGATAAATTTTCACTTTTTTTTGCGTTTTAATAACCGGAGATGAAGAATCATCTATCGGTTAGGTTATTGAAACACAAAAATTACCGTTGGACCGTGTAATTCTTATGAAAGCATATTTAACCAGATCGTGATATTTACACCAACGCATTTTGTTTACTATTACGTCGATACTTCTTCGATAGCCAATCGTTAATAATTGTTACAAGCTATTTTTCATATAGCCATCCACTCTACTTTCGCCAGAAAATACCTGGATCATAGGACGTCTATCGTCTAATGCGACCGTTAATGTATCTCGAGTTTCGCCTTTCGAAAAAGAGATCGTAATTAGTAATTTAATGAATGTATTTACGCTAGACACGTTTCGTTCGACGGAACGTTTCCGTTTGACTATAATGCGGTACCAACAAGAGCGAGTCCTGCGAGAACGCAATAGAAGGACGATGATAATGGAAAGCAATTCTTTTATTCACCAAGAATTTCTCGGTTTATTGAATGTTTTTTTTTAAAAATGTACATTAATTCACTCCTTTCGCTGCTAACCTCTTGTCGCGCTCTTCGGCGATCGATAGCTTGACACCCTTGTCCCTTGGTAAGCTAATGTACGGCTTTGTACCCCTGCCGATGATGAACACGTTGTTCAACCTGCGCAGAGTAAGTCAGATTTATCAATTTCAAAATGTTCTGACATTTTTCGAATTGTTTCTGTCTCCTAAATGGGTAATACTGAGAAGCCTATGTGAAGGCAATCAGTGACCAATATGAAGGAATTTCATTTTGGCCAATATTTTGACTACAATGTACAATTGCGCATCATTATAGCTTCGATTAAGGCCAATACGCGAATCCATTGATGTTATTTTGCAAAATTTTTCGATTATAACGAGTACGAACAATAAAACCATACCTTGTTGCGAAAGTATGTCCTTGCGAGTCCTTAATATGACAAATATCAAAGGAGCCAGGGTGACGTTCGCGACTGACAACAGTACCGACACGCCCTAAATTTCTTCCGCCAGTGATCATACAGAGATTACCTATTTAAAAGAACAAAAATGTATGGAATAGGTATATTTTTCAAAAATACATACGAACAGAACAATGTACACATAGAAGTAAGAAAACATGCATTACCCGAATCGAATCTGATAGAGTCCAAAATTTTTCCAGTGGCGATATCCAAATGAATGGTGTCATTAACTTTGATGACCGGGTCCGGATAACGAATGGTCCTTCCGTCGTGTGTCACCAGGAATGGAATACCTTTAGGTCCGGTTTGAACGCGCTTTACTTTACACAGCTTGTACTATAACAGACAATACCGCAGTGTTCAAAGAAACCGATATATATTTCACATGTTTCAACTTTCTTCTCATTTTCGTGCCAACGACAAGTACCTTCGCTTCTTCTGCCGTAATTCTGTGGGTGGTAAAACGTCCCTTCACGTCGTAGATCAGCCGGAAGAATTCACCAGTCTTCTTGATAGTGATAACATCTGCAACGATTCGTCAACCTTAGTAATTCTAATATATAGACTCCAGATTTTCTGCATTTATAACAAAAATGAGCAAGTGCAATTTAAAACAGTGAAAATATTAAAAGTATCAATATATTATTTTCACTATATTAAAATTATTAATGAAGAATGTAAATTTATATTTAGCTTCTGCATCTCGCAATTGATGCGCAAACTTTTTATTTTGCATAAACATCTGGAGTCTACTAATATACGAAGCAGTTCATGAATCGGTTACAGCGATTAATATTTTTCTTTTCCAACAACATCGAAAATGTAGCGGAATAATAAATGTCTATTGAAACTTGAAATTGTTACATGAATGTGCACTTTCTGGGTAATACAGAAAGAATATAATTACTCGATCTGTGACCTTAGAAAAGAACCGTTACTTACTATTGGCCAATTGTTGACTGTAATATCTTTTATTCAATGATATTGCAACTTCGATATGGCCATAAATGTAGATAAAACGTATTGTTTGCTTACCCATGAAACCAGCTGGGTAATTGGGGTCCGTACGAACTTTGCCGTCGACTCTGATTAAACGCTGCATCACAATTTTTGTGACTTCGCAGTTGGTCAAGGCATACTTCAATCTGTTACGGAGGAAAATAACAAGAGGGAGAGATTCCCTGAGCTTGTGGGGCCCGGTGGATGGACGTGGGGCATACACACCCCCCAATTTGTCCAACATCCATGCTTTAGGCGCGTTAAGACGCTTCAAGTGCTTCTTCGGACCTCGTGCCTGGAAATTAATAAAATTAATCACTTTGTGTACAATTAGTATTAAACAAACTGAAGTATACTTCAACAAATATTCAAACCCGATGTTGCAACTTTTAACCTGTTTTAAGGTGTCGCGATGTGTACGCTTAGGTTAAGTTATCGTTCACAATGTTTTCGTTATTCGGTGCGTTGCACGCCATATAAAGAGAAATTGTAGTTGGAATTGATATCGGACGCTAGTTTTTTATGGGCAAATTGTGTCAACAAATTCCTACAACGAAACTAACCGTACTCGCACAACCTAACCATAATTTCTTCCGAATAGAAATTCACGGATTCGATGAAACATATTTGCTGTACTCTTTACTTGGATTGTTGTAGTTCACTATTTTATTCGGTACGAAACGATACAGCAGTCAAAGGGCTGGATGCAAACGGATTTTCTGTTGACAACGCACGACGGACTTACCATCTTGGTTTTCTAAACGGAAAAGACACAAACCCGCACGGTTTCTCACCACATCAGGAAGTCGCACGCGACGCCACTGTAGCCAATATGGCGACTGTTGTGTATTGTTACGGATTTGTACTTTCGTGAATATTTTACACTGTTATAAATTATTCCGCTGAATGTTACGCGTATTACAAGAACATCGAAAATATTGTGGAAAATTCTGGGAACTCAGCTTTTCAGTTTAAACAGTTTCAAAAGTTTCGATTGTACCGTGTAATACTTATGTACATAAATAGAACAATTTTGGAATTAATTGTTACGTGTTCAAAGAATATATAAATATATAAATAGGCGAGGGCTGAAAATATGCAATTTTTTGTTTATTTAAGTATATTAAAAAGTACTTAGTAGAAAATACAAGTATACGTTCAGAAGAAGTTGACAGCAACAAGTATCAGAAATGATACCACGAACGTGAGATAATGTTACATTGAATTTATTGTCTCAACAATGTTGTCTAATAAGCTGGATGCACCGATTCTAAATAAATCCTTCGTTAACCAGTCGTCCCCTAGTTCCGTTTGAACTAACATTATCCACTCCAAAGCTTCTTGTGATGTCTTAATACCTCCGGCCGGTTTGAAGCCAACCTAGGGATCACAGAAATTAATAATAAATATTAAAGATTAATATGATACTACCTATTTCTTTTTTTTACTACAAGCAATTCCTATTACCTTTCTATTTGTTAACGAGTAATAATGTTTAATCGCACGACACATAACTATTCCAACGGGTAAAGTAGCATTGACCGTCTCCTTTCCAGTGGATGTTTTAATAAAATTAGCTCCAGCCATCATTGCTACTATGGAGGCTTTGTACACATTTTCCAAGTTCCCTAATTCTCCTGTGGCAAGTATAACCTTCAGACATATCTTATTGTTGCAAATCACGGCAAACGATTTCAATTCCTCGTGTAACTTTTCCCACTGATGCGTTACAGCCAATGATCGATTGATCACAATATCAATTTCATCTGCACCACCTTCGATGCCTATTTCAACTTCTCTGAGACGCGTCTCTAATGGAAGTTGTCCAGATGGGAAACCTCCACCTACTGTTTATCGAATAATAATTTATTATAGATTATCATTTGATGAATTTAAAGTAGAATCATAGAATTAATACTATGGAATGATTACTAACCAGTAGCTCTGGAAACCTTATGATCCTTGTCAAGATCTGCCAATGCAGACACTGCATCTGGGAGTCTCATGGGATAAACGCATACAGATGCAGTATGCAAAGACTCTGTGGGTTTACCAAGAGGATTCACAGCCTAAAATCATTTATTAATATTCTAATATAACCACACAATTTAACAAAGCAGGAGAAATACATTAAACTATTTATAATTCTGAATGCAATCCTAGTAGAGTCACCTTTTCACAGACGGCTTTAACTTTAATTGGCGTATCATCCCCTCCTAACGTAGTTAAGTCTATAAAGCCTATTGCTTTCATCAACCAAGCTATTTTAGTATCTTTTTCCAGTGCATCGAGTTTAGTACGTATAGAAGATATTGTTTTATCTAACAATGTTTGATCAAAGTTCATTGTGGCTAAAAGAAAAGTTGTTAATTGTATCGATAATAGAAGAGTAATTGAAATATTAATTAATTCTGAATATATGTATAGTGAAATGTTTGTAATACTGTATGTAGAATATCAAATTGCATACCACTGGCCAGTTCTTGGATATCCATTGTTGTGATGTTATTAAATATATTGCAAAATCTAAGAAAATATGTTATTGTACCTCGACTGCTACGACGCAAAAATGTGCAAACGTTACGCAAATTGGAAAGAAACGGTAAGTGAACGTACTATGTAAAAGTTTCCGAAGAATATCACTCGAAAATAAGAATTGATAACATCGCAATCATGTCGGATTTATTATTTATTTTTACGCAAGATGACGCGAGATGTAGGCTTTATCTGTATACCATGTATTTGGTCACACGTATGCGTAATACAACGATAAAATCATGAGAATACATTGAATTTCATTGTAAATAGTGTCAAATTTTTCCATTTTTAATTATATAGTACTAACTCAATATCAACAGATTTAGGAAATAATAATTTATTTTTTAACTCACATAAAAGTGAGGAGTAAAAATTTCCGATCAAAACTAATATATATATACGAATATATCTTTATTCACGTATTCTTTTTACAATTCCACATTGAAATAAATAAATGTTGCAGCAAAATAAGTAATAATAAAAGATGTTGCATAAATTTTTGGTACCATAACTAGTATATAAGTCGATTTAATAAAATGTTCATTCTCGATCAATATATTTGTCTATATTGAAAAATTGTATTAATAACTTATATTTTAATGACTCGGACGAACGTAGATACTAGTCAAAAATACTATTGGAATTCGTGCTATAATTTGAATTATTATTATCTATGATGTTGCCATTGCTCCCAATATTGTGCAGTTTGCATTTCGGACAGCCGTGATACAGTTCGATCGAAAGCAAAAAGTTCTTCTTCGCCGGTAAAAAGATTAGATTTGTGATCGTCCTGTAAACAAGATAACATCATATTATGAATATATACTGTTTGAAAAATAAAAACTCAGTTCGCTTGACTTACAGAACCATGAGATATTTTTAAATCATCCATAAGCATTCTTTTCTCATCCGAATATTCGTTGTCACCTTCTGGTACAAAAAGTTTTGTATGAGGTACAGTTGCTGATATAACAACTCTTACCTAGAAAAAAGAAGTTTATATTTTTAAAACGAACTGTTATGGCCATGCAATTATATAAACTGATTTGTTGATAATCTTACTTTATTGTCATATAATGTATCGATTAATGTAATAAATCTTCTAGTTTGAGACTTAAGCCTGAAGTCTAATTGTGGCACATCTCGTATAATAACTGTGTGAAATACTTGACTTAATTCTAGATAATCGCTGGCACCAAGAGGCTACACAGAAATAAATCATATATGAATGAGAAAAATTTGATTCTATATCGAATAAGAACAAAGAGATAGTAAAAACCTACTCTATCGCAAAGCTCTTCGAAAGTTGAATCAAGTACTTGACCGCACGTTCTATTGAAAGCAACGTTACGCCCTCTTATACAAATAACACGGGACCTTACAGTATCATTTTCTTTCGAACATAAGTATTTAAAAACTTTGTCCACGTCGTTTACCGCATCTTTTCCCTTTCTACAAAAATTATTTGATATACATTTTGTCTGCGATAGATCTTATAGTACGTTTATAAAATAAACGTACATGAAATAAATCTTCTCGTCGCTGAGTCCAGTTTGTAGTCTATAATCTACACCCGAATCTAATGAATTGATGATACAATAATTTTTCAGTATCTGTATAAACGGAAGAAAATTTCCTCTTTGTAATCCGTTCTTATACAAATCGTCCGGTGCTCTGTTACTGGTTGCAATTACGATTACACCGTTGTTGAAAAGCTCGGTGAACAATCTTTTCAATATCATTGCATCTGCAATATCAGTTACCTATATTGTAACAGTTTCATTAATACGCGTCATTCTAAATCTTTCTTCTATGGTTAGTTGTTCCGTAACTGAACCTGAAACTCGTCGAAACAGAGCAGCCACGCTTCTTCTGTAATGCTTCTAGCAACTGGCGGTATAGGATCAAATGGTTGAAGTTTTGTACTACTAAGGTCGCGTACAAAGGTTTTCTTCACCTCGTGTACTTTGACATGCACATTTGCCATGAAAGCGTGAAAATGTACTCTTTTCTTGTGTTCAATCTGCAACAGCATATTCGAGAGTAGAGCTATATGGTTTACTTTGGGTTAAAACAATTATTTTGTATTGTAGTGCATATGGAAAGCCACTGTATGAATAATACCTTCCTCATAGACCAAGAGTTTTCTTTATAACATTCCTTCTGACATATATATAAAGTAAACCCTTTGCTTCGTCAATGAATTCTATGTACTACTTGTCTGAACGACTCTGAAAAATATTATGAATTGTTGTATCAGTCGTCTAAAGGCTATAGCGTAACAAGGCTCCCCATGTGCATTACTTACTGGTCATGTAAAATAAGATACCTGACAGCAATTATAGAAAAGATCCATCAACATTGTTTTACCTCCACCAACTGCCCCATAAAGGTACAATCCTTTAGGAGGCTGCTTCCTCTTCTTACCAAGCCATTTGTCTATTAGACTAGATTCCTCCGGTTTATACCCATTGATTTCTTTGTAAATACCTTGTAAAGTTTCGGCAACTTTCATCTGATGATCATCCTTCATCAATTCTCCACTGGTTATTTTATCTTGCAATTCAGCGATCGGCCCTCCCTTGCCCAGAATGATATCGTGAGCATATCCATGATTTTGTGTGAATATTACGGGTTGATACCGTATCAGGAAGTTGGAGAGATAGTTTTTTCTCGGAAATTTCTTTGGTATTAGACACGTCATTCTAAAAGAAAACGTCCTGAAAGAAAAAGGTCATGATTTGTCACCTGTGCACGTGTTACTAATTGCCCAATCAACAGAATATAACTCACTGTTTTGCGAAAAATCACACGACAAATACACTTTTAATTTCAATGAAATTAATCGGACCAATTAACACGTGATCGAATGTACAAATAAAAACGCCCTTACAATTAGATAGTGGCGTATTCAATGAAAAGTCACATTTGACAAACGACCAGGTAACGCGTGTTAACCTTTATATTACGTACGAAAATCGAATATATGTGGCTACCTCAGAATAGAACACGCACACCAGGAAATTTAGAAAGGTAAGTGTAAAGCATAATGTTCAGATATTATTATCAGAATAATTAAGGGACGTATTTAAATATATACATATCTGAAGTATAGATTATTTCATCGTATCGTTTATATTATTCCATTATAACTCATTTGTTTAATATATCTTGCCATTGACGAACAGATATTTCGAACGTAGCGAGAAGCTGTTTTTGAAATTTTTAACTATCGCGCGCTACGCTATGACGTAATAAAAAAAAATTATTGAGAACCATCTTTCTGCTGCCATGCATTCGCTAGCGCGTAAATCCGCTTTGAAAAATCTAAAGGATCATAAACGCACGATTCTATATCACTTCTCAAGGTGTGATATCGCTTATCGAACTTCTCCGAATCGATATTGCCGATTAATAATTTTGGGTTTCGCTATTTTTAGTGAATATTCCAATTTTTTATATGCAACGATGATAAATCAAGAAAGGATTGGTGGCACCATCTACGGTAAATTACAGGACAACGAATGTTTCATTAATTATTTCTAGGTGGCGCCGCTATACTCTTCTGTATCGCCAATAATATTAGTTTCCTACGTTATCATTTTTTCAATTAAATTTTTCAAATAATTGCTTTTCATTTATTATTGTTGAGTGGACTGCGGATGTTTATGTAATTTTCAATTTTTGTAGATCAATTTCAAGAAAGTGGAATAAAAATTGTACTAAATCCTGTCCAATTTGATATTCCACCCTTTTTTGAAAATTTTCAGAAGCCATAAATGCATAAAGATCCGCAGTCTATTTATAAGAAATGGGAATATTGATTAATGTAATAAAAAGTTGTAATTATTTTACAAATATTTAATCATTGTGATAAATTTTGGTACTATATTGAGAATTGTATAACGGTGGTCTTCTCTTGTCAGGGCTAATTCCTTCTTTCGACGAGTAATAACGTCTTTCGACAACTTTATCAAAAAATCGGCTTAGTTTTACAGATGAACTAGAACCAGCAGCCAATGACCTCACTTGACGACAATCCTGCAAGCCGAAATGGCATCATTAGCATCCAACCGCTTGCATTCTTGGCAACGAAACGCTTGTATCCTATTTGTTGGTTTCGTTCCGCGTAAATCCAATTTAAATCCAACCCGGGAAGGCGCAATTAATCTATAAATTAAGTAAAAAGTATAATTGACATACCAAAAATATCTCATCTGCACCACATTCTTCTGCAATAGTCGATGAACGTCTGTGGACGCTTGATCTTACTTCTGCGACCAAGTCCAATTTGGTACCAATAACTAAAATTGGTATCTGCAACAAAAAAAATGTTATTTTTAATGACATTATGCCTTTATGCCTGCTATTAAAATGTTTCTAGTACCTGAGTAGAACCCACAAATTTTTCAGGATCAAAGTCATCGAATGGTTTCACTTTCATATAATTGCTGTCTTTACTTAAAACTTCTTCCAGCCACTTTTGAAGGTTCTGCTGTGATTTTCTATTTGTTAAATCATGGACCAGTATTATACCTGCATTATGGATAACAATATTTAATTAGTAAGTCTCTAAACTACGCTTACCATGTACTTAGAACATTTTGAATTTCTACCATGTGTGGGATTATAAAAAACAGATCTTGTATTTTTATGATTTTGACTGCCACCGATATCCCATAATTCAACAAAATATCTTCTCTGATTAGGAGTTCCTTCCTTGTATTCGTGTAATTTAACTTCCACTGAACAGCCTATAGTCCACGAGGGATTAGGAATTGGTTGTTGCTGACATATTAAATGCGTCAGTGATGTTTTTCCAACACCTGAAAATGACAAAATCGAAGGAATGCTTTATACATTCATAAATAAATGCAACAGCCTTAGAACCCATAAATTTCAATAAAGAAACATAACAAAAGGCAGAATATCCGACTGGATTTATGGATCTTTATGCATTTATGAAGAAATTGGTTGGGTGAAATATAAAACAATGAAAGATTTAAAAAATTCAAAAATGTTGTAATGTTGCATTTAATGTAACAAAATCGTTAAGTGATGAAATGCATTTTTATGTTATTCCTGCTTTCCACAATCAATGCGACACATTTTTATTTTGCATGAAGATTCGCAGTCTAGTTATTATTGTAATTGTTACGGTATCAATAACAGTACTAATAAATATATGTCAAGAACAATACATAGAACTGTTTCGAATAATATTCTTACCAGAATCACCGACAACGATAATTTTAACTTTATCTATCGCTGCCATTAATAATTTTCATGAAACCGTAGTCGAAGATGTACTTGTTCTACAGTTCTACCGTTTGACAGGTAATCATTTGACAATTTTGTATCACGAGTACATAACCTCACAAATAATAGCAGTTATAAACAAGCGTCAGTCAGGACAGTATATTTTATCGTTCTAAAACGATTGATGAAATTATGAATTCCGCGGTTTTTTTTTTTAGTGTTTTCGCGGGAACGCATGTTTAGTATTATGATCTATATTTTAATATACTTTTATCGACACTTGTTTTAAATATTTTCTGACAAAGATATTATTTATAAAATCTTACAGGTTAGTACTCCAAATTTATAAATTATATTCCTGGTAATATCGCAAACGCGAAGTACGTTCATATGAGTAATTAATATTAAATAACATTATTGTTTCAACTCCGTTTACAATCTTTAGCAATTCCAATAATATCTTACTGTATGTACCAACAAGAAAAATGAGTGGCGAAGAACGACTTGTTACAGAAGTTCCAAGCAGTTTGAAGCAATTAGCACGTTTGGTAGTACGTGGATTTTATACAATAGAAGATGCACTAATTGTTGATATGTTAGTCAGAAATCCATGTAAGCGGAAAGTTCAATATATTCTCTTTGCATGTTTGTAGTATCATACGTAAGATCGTATTATAACTAATAAAATTCTACATTTCATGCAAACAGGTATGAAAGAAGATGATATTTGTGAACTTTTGAAATTCGAACGTAAAATGTTAAGAGCTAGGATATCCACGTTAAGAAACGATAAATTCATACAAGTGAGATTAAAAATGGAAACTGGTTCGGATGGAAAAGCGCAAAAAGTCAACTATTATTTTATAAACTATAAGGTAAGTTTTAATTTTATGGATTTATGACAAAAATGAGTCTGTGTAATATAAAACAGTAGAAACATTAGAAGAATTTTAAAATACTGTTATATTATTTTCAACTTATTCAACATATTAAGAAAGAAAATAAATGTCTAATTCACTCCAGATTGTTGCAATTCAAACTAGAAAATTTTTATTTTGCATAAATATCCGCTGTCTAATTATTATTACTTATTAAAGAAACTATCATACATGTATACACAAACATATGTATCTGTTTAGACTTTTGTAAATGTGGTTAAATATAAGCTAGACTTAATGAGGAAGAGAATGGAAACAGAGGAAAGAGATGCTACGAGCAGGGCAAGTTTTAAATGTACAAGTTGTTTAAAAACATTCACTGACCTAGAGGTAAATGCTTGAATCCTACATTATTTATTGTGCGCATAAAAGAAAAGAGAACAGGAAATATTTATTAATGTAATATAATGTAGGCAGATCAATTGTTTGATATGGCCACTGGTGAATTTAGATGCACCTTTTGTCGCGAAGTAGTGGAGGAAGATCAATCTGCGCTTCCAAAGAAAGATTCGAGGCTTTTGTTAGCCAAATTTAACGAACAATTAGAGCCCCTTTATATTTTACTACGGGAAGTAGAAGGTATCAAGTTGGCTCCTGAAATATTAGAACCGGAACCAGTCGACATAAACACCATTAGGGGGTTTGTATTGTTCAATTATATTGTCTGTTTTATAAAGATATACGTATTGTAGCTAATTTATAATTTTCTTCTAGTATCGATACAAGAAAACCAAGCAGTCTAAGAGCACCTGGTGAACAATGGTCTGGCGAAGCTACAAGATCGGCAGGATTCATGGTAGAAGATACCAGAGTAGATGTTACAATCGGTGACGAATCCGCCGATGATAATGCGGCGAATAGGAGAAAGGAAAGACCAATTTGGATGATGGAAAGCACAGTTATCAATTCTGATTCACAGGTATACTTCTGATTGTTGTAGTAGTATTTATCGTTTCTTGGAATTCATTGCTAATAGCCTGCCTAATCTCTAGCCGGACGGAGTAAACACGCAAGAGAATATACTAGATAAAGCTGCAGCCACTGCCACTAATGCAACCATAACAAATAATAAGCAGGGTGAAGATATTATGTCTGTGTTGTTGGCACATGAAAAGAAAGGAGGAACGAACGCCGCAGCCGCTATTAAGTCTGTGTTGCCTCAAGAATCTAGCGATAGCAGCGATAACGAAGAAGTCGCTGAAATGCAAACGATCGACACAGGTATGTATAAATATATTTGTTTATATGTTATCAAGTTGGTGTTTTATCAAGGAAGTGAACACACTATTTAATCATTGTTTAGGAGAAGTGGACACGATGGATTCGGAAGACGATGACCTGGTACCGACAGTAACAGTTGCAGGAAAAACTGTTGCAATCGGAGATGTGAACGACACATTGATCGCAGAGATGACTCCGGTTGAAAAGGAAGCGTACATTCAAGCATATCAAGAATATTATTCTCATATGTATGACTAGACAGAATACAGTCAGTGTTGTTAGGTATTCAACGATGCTATTCAAGACTGAATGGTTACTAAGATCCTTGTAATATTTTGTATAGTCATCAAATATATAATTTTCTGGGATTGGTAAAAGTCGATGTTCTTTTCTCTTGGATAGAGTTGGGTATTCGTTGATACGTTCGAAAGTAAAAGAAATGAAGTTCAGACATCCGCATCTTGCAGTATTTATATTTTTCTTCTAACATATAGATTATAACTCAATAACGTCATCAGTTTGTAATAAATGAACATTTACAGACACGTTATAATCACAATTAATCAAAATTAATAGCATACATGTCACTTCTGGTAAGGCGGGAAAGTTTAAACTTAGCCGAATATAAAGTATTTATTAAGCTTACTTTGAATTATTATTTTTTTGTTTGTCTTTGCGAGAATTTCTAGCCGACCACCACCATCGGATAGAAATTTTAAGACGGTACACATTTTTTGTATGGTACTTTTCGCTTTTTTTTGTACTTTTTTTGGCACATTTTTATTCTCACATTAACATTTATTTACTTCCGCGTGACGCCGCGCGCGCATGTTAATCAGTGAAGATATTATATTTACCTGCTGTACCGCTTTATTCATTCTTTGATAGTTCAATGTAACTTACATCAAAAGAATCCTAGAGACGACATATTCTATTTATATACATTATATTGTACTATCTACCTATTTTAATACAATTCTATTTGATTCTGAATTAAATGTAGACTATATTATCTATTCTAGAATCTAAGATTCTTTTGACGTAAATAATTTGCCTTTTCGAAGATGATTTATTCTGGTTCGTTCAGACGCAGACGAGCAAAGTCTTCGAACACGATATTATCGTCGTCGTCGTTAGAGTAAGAATTCTCGTAACGTGTTCGATCCACGCTCTTGTTCTTCTTTAATATAGCCCTTTCTTTTTCCGCAGCTCCTGAAGAAACAAAAAAATATATATTACACATTTACAATATAAGCTGAACAATTAGTTTTCATAATGACATTATTAGTTAGTATTTACCTGGTGCCGGATGCATTAATTTAAGTGGTACATCTGTAACCAGTTCACCACCCAAAGTACCACAGTTCAATTTCACCCTCACAGAGTACGAGATGACAATACCCATAGCTTCGTTAGGAGCTTTACCCTCGGCAACCATAGTCGAAGATGCAAGGTTCACATCATCGTCCTGAATCAAATGCAAAGGAAGTATAGCGAGAACAATATAAAGTATAAAGACTTTTTAATAATGTCTCTTCGTCTTTACTTTTAGATGTCCGTCAAGAGCAATGCCACGTCGATCTTTGTTGCTGCTGGCTAATGGCACAAGATAAAACTGTTTCGTGAAAGATGCACCAGGCGTAATTGGGCAGCCCTCGCGTGTTTCCAAGCTTGCTACATGCCGGGAGAATTGGGTATTGACCATTGTGACCTCGCAATGTTGAACCACAAACAACTGAAAAAATCATAATGATTAAATGCATGGACACAGACGAGATACAGTTTCAACGTTACAGCCTATAGATTAAATACCTTGATGTTCTTCACAGCTTTCCGAGAATTATTGGTAACTATGACGTTCGCAGCTACCTTTTCTCCATGATAGTAAATTTCCCTGTCCAGCGTAACTTCGAGATTCAATTTACCCTGAGAGAAAGTGAATCCTTTGGAAACCAGAGAACTAGGTAGTTTACGTCCTCTCGTAGGTGGGGCATACTGCAATTTCTTTATCGCTAGTGCTACAGATGATCGTTTGTGTCCCTGTTCAAATCATTTTATGCTCGGTTTGAATGCTTTGCGATGAATGCGAGTAAATAGGTAATCAATAGACTGCAAATGTTTATACAATTTCCAATTCTAATAGTTACGCTATATACCTTGTCTTCTTCGTGTTCGCCGACGTATATTCTGATAGTATATTCTACTCCCAAAGGTTTTCCCATATCGTCGTCGCCGGGTTGCAGTGTGACAGAGCTGGGTGAGCTCTGTGGGAATTGGAACAAGAAAGGATACGCGTTTGCACCAAGTCTCTTCAGGAGACGTTCCTGCACAGGTGTCATGTCTTGTTTTTCTTTTTTAATCGGCACTATTTGCTCGCGGCATAAGACGAGTTCTTTGCTGAATTTGACACCCATGACCTCGTCCTCTTCGCGGCCATAGCGGAAAGTTGTTGTCACCTAGATAGCATATAGATAAGTTCGGACTAGCATTAATAGGATTAATTAACTAGGATCAATATTCGAACGAGCAAGACTTCAATTTTTTACCTGTCCATAAACCTTTCGTCCTTGAAGATAATCGGTTTCAACAACGACAATGCCATCGATGGGATCTACGCTTTCTAGGTGATCGATGAAATCTCTTTTGCCAAGGTAAACCGTGACTTTTCCTACAATTAGTATAGACATAGCATTTACGTGTGTCAAAAATTTTCGAGTATTATAATTAGACAAAACTGAGTATGTGCAACTTAAAACTGTAGAAACATTGAAAGAATTTTAGAGTATCAGTGTATTAAAATTATTAATGAAAGAAAGAAATTTTGATTTAGCTCCTGTATCTTGTAATTGATACACAAACTTTTTATACGCATCTACACAGTCTAATTATAATATATATCTTTAGCACTATATTCTATCACTTACCATTTGGAGTAGTCTTCTTGTATACCTTGATGGCTACAACGTAAGCCAAAAACAGGAGAGGAAACATTTGGCACTTTTTTTTTCCAATCAAATGAAATAACAGGAGTTTGTTTCCCGCCCAGAAGTGACAGTCTCTTAGCATGAACAGGGAACTTCATATAGTCTTGGAAGGGCTTCTTGAAGCCATACTACTAATAGCATTATTTTATTACCAGAGTTAGATAATAAGATTAGAACACACATGTAAGTGGTTCGTTACGTGCATCGAAGAGCTGATTCAGTAGCTTGTGCACATTCAACCAGGAAGGTGATTGAAATTCAAAAGTTGTGCAAAATTTTGTTTGTATTCTTCTTAAGTGCACGGATCGTCATTTTGTAAATATCTGTAAAAACTGAAGTATTTGTATCACAGTATCACGGGATACCGAAATTATTGAAATTCTTCACAAAAAATGGAATACGATTTTGTTTATTACTATGTGTATCTATTTAAGTATCTATATCTACACGTACGCTCAGAGATCAAAATAAAGAAGTACACATGATCAGTCTTAGACTTATATTTATTTCGATAATAAGTGCTTACATAATATAATATGGAGGTATTTTAATTGAAATCAAAATCCCCTGAATGACTGAGGAATCACTTCGGTGTATTTTTCACAAATTTTTCTTAATGGTAAACAATATCTATTGTTTCTCAAGTAGGTATTACTTATATCGTTAATTAACTAAAGCCACTTGAATTTCTTTCTTCTTTCACATTCAGTAGTCAATAAACACTTGGTATATTATTTACACACTATCGTGCAAACACTATTTAGTAATGTGTTCCCAAAATCGTTCTGGTAACTGAAAGACACCATTTTTGTGAATGAATAAGGCAAATGCTAATGCCCTTCTTCGAAATGTATTTTTTTTTATAAATGGAGAAACAATCGATTTTCGGATATACGTCTCTTAAATATATAGTAATAAAACGAATTTGCAAGATGCCGACACGGCTTCTTCGGATTAATGTTTCTTGACGTTTATGCGTGTTTTTTTTCGATATGAATAATTTCATGCCATAACAAAAAAAAAATACATGCAGCAAACGAGAAAACCTGATTCGAATTAAATACGAACTATTTGGTTTCTTTGAAGTAAAAAAGAAGAGAAAAAGACCAAAATTAAACGCAAGAAAAAACGAGGTACAATATAAAAACGAATGACTAAAAACTAAACAATTTTTAAGGTCCATAACAGTTAAGTAATATATACTAGAATTATCGCGATAAATATGTCTAATAATAGGCACAGTTAAAGTGTAGGTATATATGTTCATTATTTACTGCTTTATTATGCTACAGAATGTCGTTGCTACCAGGGAACAGAAATATTAGCAAAATTTTATGAAATCTTTATTTCAAATACTCGTTCTTGACAATAGGTTCGTACAATGCTATATACCATACGTTCCTTTTCCTTCCTTTACAAATCTTCGTATTTGAATTTTTTAAATAAAAAAAATTGTACTAAGAGAAATTTATGATACGTACAAAAGTTTAAATAAATGTCAATTTTTTTTATGGCAAACAAATGACGCATGTGAAATTGTTCTTAAGATTTTACAGCTCGATCGTTCAATCTCCAAAGAAGTAATCAAGATAGCTTCTTTATATCCGAGTTAATGCTTTGTTGATCATTTTATTCTGCGAAGTTCGAACACATCAATATTTAGGGGAATGTTGTTCGCAATGGTAGTTTGTACATGTACCGAGTCGTACACGTAAACTAAAAAAAAATATTTCATAATTGCAAAAATAAAATTATCTAAATATGTAGAATGTGCTTGTGTTACGATTTACTTTACAGAGTAAAGTATAATTAAAAAACCATGGAAACAACTTTCCCCGGAATAAGGTCTTGTAAAAGCTTTCTTCCCGTACTCGGTGCTTTCTCCCTTGAATACTTGCATGTACATTTTCACATTTCTGCGTTACAAGAGTATTTGTCATTGCGTATAGTTGAGCGAAACCTAATACAATCTGTCATTAGAACAACAAAGAATAATTTATCGTTATTGTTCGATGGTTCGTAGAGACTAATCGATAATTTGTAAGAAATAAACAGTCATCTGATCCCAAACAATTTCATGTGATGTTACAGAACCCTGGGCAAGTCAAAGACGTTTCTTGGCTCCTGACATCAAGCATAGTTACGCACAGCGTGCAACTTCTATATGTATTAACATTTGTACATAACTAGAATCTCGGTACAGTTCCCTGATACCAGCGAATTTCTAATATCAGCCAGTACAAATATTGTTAGTTCATGTAAATTCAATAGTATACACTGTAGATTTTTCGTAGTATGATTGCTGTTCTTGCAAACCTACTAAACTTACATTACTAATTTTTTTTTCCGTTTTTACCAGACAGATTTTTTAGATGTAAATTATAATATGAATTTTCATAAAGACATTTTCTTGAACGAGGCGATGCTGCTTACCTCATTTGAAACTTCAAGCAAAATTTGTCTCACACAGTAGAAATCTACAATAACAATTCAAACAATACAAAATCGTATATATAACGGTAATTAAAGAAACGATCAACTTATTTTAATCTGTAGAAATAAGACAAGCTTGCGCGTATATGTGCACATCTCACCTAATATTCTTCACAGAAACATGTTCTTATAAATAAGAATCTTGTTTTAGGATAGATCTAAAACACAGAAATAATCAAAATAAAACAAATAATCTTAAAACACAATAAATATCTGTCTCATAAAATATTTTCATGTAATCATTCACTTACAACTTGGCGCTGCTGCAGATTCGAATCTCTTTTGTATCTGATCATAGGTGAATTTGACAAAAGCATCATATTGCTCGGACAGCTTCATATTTAGAATCTGATCGTATTCTTCTCGAATCTGTGTTTCTTGTTCCTTAAGCATTCTCTCGCAAATCAAGCCAACCTTGAATACAATCGATTACTAGATCCAATTTCATACTGACGATACTAACACTATTAGACAAAATCGTGAAGTACTCCATATTTATTTATGTTGAATTGTTCGTAAATACCTGTCTGAACGTGAATAAGGGTTTTTCCTTTCCACTAGGACTATAACTATATGAATTTGAACCGCATGCAGATGGGCTTGAAGGACTAGCAGGGCCTTCCATGTCCGAAGAGTCACCGTTATTAGTTTGTGGGCTAAAATGTAATTGTTTGCGTCGATGCAGTCTTCGGATTTCTTCTCTTATATTTGCGGCCATTTTTTCTATGTACAAAACAAAATCGTTATCAATCGGTATATTTTATTTCCTTAGTCATTCCACTTAACCTAGTTGATATGAATTTATAAAGCAGTTACCTAACATGGCATCCAGGACTAATCGAACGTTTAAATTCTGTCAGTATATAAACTCGAAGAATTTAAAACTAACATGTACTATACCACAAATTTGTATGAAAGTAAATTTAAAAACACGATAGGCGTAACGTCGAAAACGGATGCGAACAGGGTGTCTCAGTATAACAATCGAGAGAAAGGGGCTAATTCTATGTAAAAAAAAAATCATTTTAAAATATATCACGAAATTTTTTCGTAAGCAGATCCGTTTTCAAGGAAATCGAGTTTGAGAAGTTGCGAAGCATGCGTGCTGTTGAATGGGCATCGTCTCGTCATGATTTACTGTATCTATCTACTGGCGTGTGCTTGACAAAATCTTTAAATTCAATTATCTCGAGAAGAAGTTGTATTCTATGTTTTCGGTTGAACTTGTCCGATTGAATCCTTTTTCTGGTTATGCTGTAAGTATTGGGGCTCCGTTTGTATAAATGAAAAAGAGAATAAGTTTGACTCCCCGATGTCCGTTACTACATTACCATATGATTTACGCGTCCCCTCCCCTCCCCCAGCAAAACGCCCTACCTCATCGCATCCCCCCTTTAGAAACGTCGTGAATTCAAGTTTTAAATCGCTGGAATGGCCTCCTAACCACCCCTTCTCTGCCATCACATTGTAACGAGGAAATAGACAGAAATGAGGGGAGGAAGGGAGGGATGGAGGAAGACAGGGAAAGAAAGAAAGAAAGAAAGAAAGGAAAGAGAAAAAAGAAGAGGAAGAAAAAGAAAAATGGCCGTGGCGTATAGTTAATTACCAGGCGTCAGTTTGTGAGCTACTTCACCGAAAGGCGAAGGGTTCTGTGGTCTGGAGTTGGCTTGCGTCGATGTACCGGGCGAAACACACATCGGCACGCATCTTCGTCGTTTACTGGGACGACCATGACTATGCACCGGGTCGAACTCCAAAGATCTCTTTAAAGTGGCGCAGGCCATTTCTGCCGTTCACCGTCCTGGCTCACAACTGACACCCACGGATTATTATGGGCTTAGCCCGCGAGCAACGAATGATTATGCCGAAAAATACAGCAAAACCACCGTGTACGCGCACCGCCTGAACAGTTTCTTCCAATGCACTCCGACTGTTCTAGCTTCCTTCGAGCCGATCTCCTCGGATTCCGTTCGACTCGGACAAGGCTGCACCAAAACAAACACTGCGGTAAAACAATATGGCTGGCAACCACGGCACCACAGTTCGTCAGCTAGGAACGACCACGGAACGAATGTCTCGAGCCCTCAGAACCAGAACACCATCTTTTCACTGGGCCACCGCTTCTGCATTCCAAAATGTATACGTCGCAGACTCGCCACCATCGCCACTGAACACTAGCTTCTCGCTTCTGATTGGTCGAGACGTTGCACGATGGCGACCCTGTGCATTTCCTTTCTATAACTTGTTTCAGGGAAAATCCTCTATACCGTCCAATCACTCGACGCACACTCCAGAACAGGAGAACATATTTTTCCCTTGTCTCTGATTGGCTAACCACTCGTTACTGCGTTACTGCGACAGTGCTGCCTCGCGTCAGTGGTAAGATAAGTTATTGTAAGCTTTTTTCGCACATGCGCCAGTTTCGCCAGGAACGTATCTACGGCCTACGTGGGCCTACGACCTGAGTTTGTGGGGAACTATTATTTCCAGACCAGTTTTCTCTGTTATTAGTAGACTGTGGATTTGATTAATTTATGATAAAAATGGGTAGGTTCAATTTATGGGAGTAAAAATATTTGAAGAATCTTATTAAACATATTCAGCAAGAAATATATTTATCTCATTCCAGCTTATTATGTTGCGATTCAGGTAGAAAGTCCGATCCGCAGTCTATGTTATTAGCAGGGTTGCCATATTTTATCCCCTCCGGCCCCTTACCCTTCCGCCTTCTCGCCCAGTTTCGCAGCGTACCTCTTCCCACTAACGCAGGCGACAGTGGCGACACGCGACGAGTGGGAAGAGTGGGAGCAGGTAAGGAAAATAACGGGTGTACTTTTGTTCCACGCGACGCTACGGACGGCTTGGCTTGAGTGAAGTGGTTTTCGAATTCAGTTTACAGCAGTTTACAGACTTTGGTGTGCAATCTAGCAAGAATCAAAGTTTTAGAGTGCCGTTTGCAGTATTTTATACTACGCATTATTTAAAATTATTGAGAAAGCAGGTAATGTATACATTGAATTGTAGGTTATGTAATCTGCTTTCTCAATAATTTTAAATAATGCGTAGTATAAAATACTGCAAACGGCACTCTAAAACTTTGATTCTTGCTAGATTGCACACCAAAGTCTGTAAACTGCTGTAAACTGAATTCGAAAACCACTTCACTCAAGCCAAGCCGTCCGTAGCGTCGCGTGGAACAAAAGTACACCCGTTATTTTCCTTACCTGCTCCCACTCTTCCCACTCGTCGCGTGTCGCCACTGTCGCCTGCGTTAGTGGGAAGAGGTACGCTGCGAAACTGGGCGAGAAGGCGGAAGGGTAAGGGGCCGGAGGGGATAAAATATGGCAACCCTGGTTATTAGCACTGCTAATAACAGAGTAATCTCTACTGGTCACGATTAGTGGTTCACCATGTATTATATATTATATGTACATACATACACAGTCCTATTTCAAAACAGTCATATTTCAAAATCAAATTTTGCGAAATTAGCGGGGTGACCAAGGCACCCCATTTCAGCCCAACTTTGTGCTTTACTAACTCTAAAATCGTCGCGCATGCGCGAAAAAAGCGCATAAATTCTCATCACTGCTTCGCGTCGATGACAAAGAAGGACGAACGATAATGCCATAATTTGTTTCGTTTTATCATTTGTCTTTCAATACTCTTTTTTACAAGCTCTCGCTTTATTAATCGAGTAAATCTTGCATTGAAACGTAACGCAAAAATACGGGTTCATGCGAATACAAAATAAGTACTACAGGGTTGTTCTATTTCCATCTCGCTTGCTTGTCTCTTTTTCACTATTTTCAAGGCCTGCGCACTACTCGGTGTGCAATGAACTGTGGTGGGAATAGAAACGCGCGGTTATGGAGGATATTTTAAAGAAGACGCTAAGGGGTATTTATAATCTCGAAATTAAAATATGAAAATCGAGTACCCTTTACACTCCAGATAGGATGATTAATGTCAATGAATAATTTAATATTTTCAGGTTGATTAAATATTTACACGTTATTGTTGCATTAAACATACCTTATCATGGACGGAACAGATGCTCGCACAAGTCTCTGGTTCTCCTTTCAGATTCGAGAAGTCAGAAATTACAAACGAGAAAGCGATTGAAATTTCTTAGAAATTTTAGAAGTACAATTGCGATAAATTATTATTTAATTCTCTTAAAATCGTATGATCAACAAGCATCGTTGCGTAAATATCAAATTTCAAGCATACATTCTTATTAACTTTCTAAATATAAATAGTTGATTCCACAACTTGTCGTTAACAGATATTAATATTTTGAATATCATCATGAACCTTTCCACGATAATAAAGTACGTAACACTTAAGGTATTGATGATGAGCAATACTGCAGGTTTGTGCCAAACTATGTACATACTTTGGTTCCCATTTGAAAATACATTTCATTTTGTAAAGCATGCGCAGGACTTCCGGCTATTGCATATCTAATCTAATGACAGCTTTTTCGTTCGGAAATTTGTACTAAATACAGCATTTAGTTTTTTTGCTTATTTTTGCACAGCCCGTTCGAAAGCACGAGAAATAATGACATCGATGAGTCCTGTTGTAATTGCGGCTACTGCCAAACATACAGCAACGGTAAGAAAAAGAGAATATTTTTCCGCAACATATTTCTTTCTTGGTTATATCTACTTGTATTTAGAATGTAATTTTCAATTACGCGTAATTTAATGAGATTCTGTCGCGCTATCGTTATCCAAATATTAAACATATGTTTCGAACTTACAGTTGCTCGTATAGTAATGCGTTATCTTTATTCATAATATATATATTTAAAATGTATGTAAAAATCGCTTTCATATAACTAATAGGATTTTCTACATAATTTATTTGCACACTACAATTTCATTATTCCATTCTTGCAGCTGATATTCTTCCATGGGTTGGGTGATACAGGGTGAGATAATGAATTATGCAATGCTGTTACAGTAGTATAATATATGCATTACATGTAAATATAATTTCCATTTGATTTCGCAGACATGGCTGGGCTAGTCCGTTGAGCACCATACGGTCACCTCATGTTAAAGTAATCTGCCCTACTGCGTATGTATAGTTGTATTAAAAAATAGTTCTATGCTCACCTATTAAATACATAAATGTTGTCTTATTACGATAGGCCTAAGCAGCCAGTGACGTTAAACTATGGATTACAGATGCCTAGTTGGTAAGTGTACAGAATTATCCTAGAAAACGAGTGGCAATGCATTAATGCAGTGGTCGGTAACGGCAGTGAGTGTTCAGCCCGATTTCGGCTCGCTACGCTTCCTTTTGTCTCGCTCCCCGTGTACGGCCACAGTCCTCAAGGCAGCTCAGGCGCATTAAGGCGCACATTAAGGCCACACCCGTATCAATTAGTTAGATACGCGCCTGAGCTGCCTCGAGCACTAGGGCCGTCACGGGGAGCGAGACAAAAGGAAGCGTAGCGAGCTGAGATCAGGCTGAAAAGTCACTGCCGTTGTCGATCGCCGCATTAATGTATAATAAAACACAAGGATTTGTATAGCAACATTGACAAAAAGATTTATGCATTGAAAAATATAGGTTCGATTTGCAAACATTGGATCCAAGTGGCCCAGAGGACACGGCGGGCATAAAAAAAGCTGCAGGGATGGTACACTCGTTAATTGCAGGAGAAGTTGCAGCAGGAATACCTACCAAGCGCATTGTACTTGGTGGTTTTAGTCAAGGCGGTGCTCTAGCTTTATATAGTGCTCTTACATTTCCAGAACCTCTAGCCGGTGTTGTAGCTTTATCGTGTTGGCTTCCTCTCCATCAGAAGTTCCCTGGTGTATGTAGAAGATATAATAAAAATATATAATAGCATGTGAAATTATAATGTTTACTTACTAACTTGAATATTCTGTACTATTCAGGAAGCAGTAGGAAATAAAAATACTCCATTGCTACAGTGTCACGGCGATTGCGATCCAATAGTACCGTATAAGTGGGGACAAATGACTGCGTCTTATCTCAAACAGTTTATGACACAAACAGAATTTAAGACATACAGAGGATTGATGCATACATTTAGCGAGGAGGTAGGACATTCTCAGAGTTGTTTAACAAAAATTGTTAATCGATAACGAGTATTATTTTTGCAGGAAACGAGCGATATGAAAACATTTCTCGAGAAGGTAGTACACCCAAACCACTAAAAAACATATCAATGTTTTAAGTGTTAACTTTGTTACGAACAATGTTTAAGCGTTAACACATTGTGATACAATGAATACAAAGATAGGTAAAATTACTTAAAATTATAAGAAGAGAAAACAACACTAGTAACGAACGATTTGGTGAAACATTTATTTATTATACGTTTATTAACGTATATTCCATTGTGGGATTAGCTAATTTAGTTTTAATATCTTTTACCCCAACATTGCCTGTCTTCGATTTAACAATGAATGTTTATAATTATTGCCAAATGATAATTATTTTTAATTCTTCCATTTTAAAAAGCATTCTTGATAGTATATAGAAGTAAATATTTTAATTTATATATTTGGATGTTTTTTAAGCATTTAGGTATTGTTTGTAATACTTGCATTTAATGTAAGTTACATTTAATGTACAAATGTTACCGCATACAAAATAATTTCGCAGAAATGTTGTTTAAGAAACTGTAATATGAACAATAACTTTGTGCTTACAATACATAGTTCTAGAATCAATAAACTTTATAATTTTGATGGATGTTATAACTCTGAATACCGATCGCATATTGTTCGAATAATTTCATATTCTCCTCGAATCAATATTGAAAATGATGAATGTTATGTTAAAGAAGGCTACATACATATAATAGAGTGATGGGGAATATTAAAAACACGCAATTGCTATTCAATCATTTATATTCACATTTACAGAAAGATTAATACTGCTGCACTTTTGTACATATCTTCTGATATGTATGTTCGTTAACAATATAGTATGCGTTCGTGTAAAGACAAAGCAAAGGTACAAATTTCGGAAGTTTGTGGCTTTATAAAATGCGACAAAAGTTAAAACAACTTAAAATCGTTTAAGTTACACAAATATTGCACATGAAATCATTAAAATTATCTACGATTAATATAGATAGAGGCAAATATACAACATTATAATAAATAATTGTCTCATTGAAGAATTAACAACATCCATACAAAACTATAACAATGTAATAGTAATAATAATAATAGAATATTTATAGAAACAAGGATACAGCTCTGTTAAATGTACAACAAAATATAAGATACAATTCATTAAAAAATCCAATTGTACTTAAAACATTCGAAAGCTGGCTCACAGTTGACTTTAACTGTTCTAAAGCAGTAGTATAAAAAGAGTCTGTAGTTAAAGTACAAAAACGTTTACAATATAGAATTCTTAAGAACGGAACACCTACACATTTAAAAAATACGGATTACGACCACATTCATACATTGGATACCTTGGAAGATAGTAATGGCACTTGATACGTTTAAAACATTACTTGTACTACTATTTTTGATTGTAAAAAAAATCGCTGCGGTTCGGTATAGTTAAAATTCGACTAAAATACAGTTACCTACAAAAAATCTTCTGTAGACGTAACTGTAGCTTCTATAAGTAGTCCAAAATCTAATTCGGCTAAGCTAGCTGTAAAGTAATATTACTTCACAATGTTAATGTAAAAATCACAAGATAGACTAACGTATAAACTCATACCTTTTGCTGTAAGGAGATCGAGGAAGGTATCTAGTGGAGATAAACGATCTGCCGAGGGAAATGCAGCTAAACCTGCAAAGAATTTCTTTTGTATACCTACGAGCAAATATTTTACATATAATTATCTTTCTTGTTTCAAGAATTTATCATTACCATTATGATGATTTTTATGCTGCGACGTTCTACCTCGGTTTTGACTGACTTCGCCAGACAGGATATTCGCGGCGTGTTCGCGAGCTCTTATCATAAAGCTGACTGGGTGCAACCATTGATTCAACAGTCTCTTAGCTCGTGATCTTGGTAGTAAAGATAACAAAGTCAATTTACGAACAGCGTTCTCTTTTGTGTCGCTGATGTCTATAAAATGAAATGTACCACTGTAAATAAAATCCGAGTAATAAACATGTTACTCGAAATGTAAAAGCGATTATTGTACCAGCCATGATGATTTTGGTCACGTCCACTTGCAGCTCGAATACCGATCGTTGAATATATTGCAGGAACATCGAATACTTTAGAGTTCTGTAGCCGAGATAAGTGAAAAACGATGTGAATCCTTGCGGTGCAGGGTACGCTAAGCCTTCTATCGCACACCTGTAGCGTTCTAGTAGTATGAACAATAACCACCGCCTCGCTTCGTCTAGTTGATCCCTAAAAATAAGGATACGACCGTGCAGCATTTCGAAAGGACAATGGAAAAAGCGTATGACACTTATTTACGCTTCATCTTACACTAATATAAAACCACGCTCCGGTTCAAGTCGGGGATCAACGTTTGCAGCTCTGCACAACATTTGGCAAAGAGCTCTGGACGCTTCTAGTTGCGCTGCCACGTGTCTAGTTGCCATAGCATGAACATGTAGCGGTGTACAGGATCCTTGGACATGTATCACGGACGTCTGTGTACCATGTTTCAGCAAATACATCGACAACTCCCTTAAATTTACGGACACGACGTGTTCCTGTTTCGAAGCTGTACAACTCTCAGTCTCGTTGAACGGCAAACTAGAATCCAACAGTTTGTTGCTGCGACCACCTGTGAGTTCGCCGAGCGATACTGTAGCCACAACCAATCTGCAACATTATTCATTCTAGTCGATTAACGATGTACACTCCAATCTTTTACGGTTCCTCTTACTGTGCATAGGACTTGAAGAAATGTTCGGTAAACGTGGAACATAGACATTGTTTGAAGAACATGCAAATCTAGTAATGTTAATCAACGTTAAACACAAAAAATAGCGTTACCCTCCGCTCGGAGACATTGGAGTACTGGATCTAGACAGTGCTTCGGGTTGGTAACACGCTAAGGAAACTAACAATTTCTCCGCAACTTTGCTCGGCTTGAATCTCGTTTTGTCCCCGTTATTTTTACTCAGTTGATCCCACAATCTAGTCCACAAGTCGCTACGGTAAGGGATCAGCCGTTGCTGGGGCGAAAGCAACATTACCGATGTGTTCCAGAGTTTCTCGTGACTCAGCGTTATACTTAGATCGTTCACTTTGATCTCGAAACTCGTGTACCCTTCCATAGTCGTGACAGGTAGTAACGCTAGCAAGGGCATAGCGTCGACTAGCAAATTCTTTTGTACCAGTGCGTACGAACCGCCGATAAGAATTTCTTGCATGTATCGTACTATGTCCAACGATCTCGGTTTCTCTGCGATCGAGCACATCAATTCCGAGATAATATCGATGTCGTTTCTGTGGCAGAGAAAGTAATGGAGTATTCCCAAACGCACTTCCAGCGACGCTTCCTTGCGAAATACTTCGACGAGGAAGTCAGAAGGGATTGTTAGTTGTACCAAGTCTAGCGTAGGTAGATCTATTGTTAGTATGTTCGTATTAGGACAAGTAGACGCGTTGCTTCCTTCGAGGGAGGCCGCGTCGTATTTCTTTTTGCCTGCCGCCTTGTTGTTAGGTTTCTCGAATTCGAGCAACGGTACCAAGTAAGAAGAACGCGACGTGATAGAAGTTAACGGGCCACAAAGTATGTGACAGCATGGCTCGTGATTCGTTCCGATCTCGAGCAGATGAGTAAATAAACCTTGCACCAGAACGATCATGTGGTGATGCTCGTAGATCGCGAACGTCGGTCTTATGAGTTTAGCCCGCGACCACGGTATGCCTGGTATCACGCAATGAATCACACAGCTGTGATGAAGAAGCGTTACAGAGTATGCAAAGTGCACTGTATTAGATTCACTCAGTGAGTTAAGCACATGCTGTTGCGGCTTTACCGGCCGGTACAGATAGTGGTGGCAGACACAGACCATTCCTTTCGAATCGGAGACCACGATCAGATCTAACGAACAATCGTGAACTCTTAAAGGTATAACGTCGTCCTCGTAGGTTCCACAGTTCGACGAAGTTGACAATTGAGGTAGATTCAGCGGTATGTTCAACTGAAATGAAAGGAGAGACCCTGTAATATCGTGCACCTATGTGTGGCTTTCGGACACCCAAGTTAGTATGTACCGGGTGGGACAACAACTTTGTCTACCTTGAATATTTCCATTACTTGTAATAATATGAAAAAATGATACATACAAAAGTTGCATGGTATAGAGAGGGAAATATTGTCCATATGTCCTAAATCTGATAGTTAACGAGATATTATCGAAATAATTTTCCACATGTACTTACCATAATCAATATATTTTTATGCAGACTTTAATACTTTATCGATTCATGATACAAAAGGTAGGATTTTCTATTTAATGAATTCAGGATGACCTTGAAGTCTCCGAAACTCCTTCGTACACATAAAAAGTGTTTACATCACAATATTTCCCCCTCTATACTGTATATAATTTCTTCATATTATTACAAATGACGGAAATATTCAAGGTGGACAAAATAATCGCGGCAACCTGTATACGTTAGCAAATTAGTTACCACTGTTTCATGCGGTAAATCGTCGTGAAATTGGAGACCGCTAAGCGTCGGATTACTTCGAGTACATTTATTCTGCTTCTCTTCCTCGTTTTCGGAAACGACGCTCACCGGAATTCGTCGATGATGTATGTGATACAAAACCTGATTCACCATGTCCCATTGAGCCCAAATAAAAGCTTTCACCAGCAGCTCCGATTTCAATTCCTTTATCGTTCGAAAATTCGATTCGGATCCATCGAACAATATAGTATATATTATGATACCTGTATAAGGATACAATTAATTTTACATTTTAGCAGAAGACGTTCCATTGCGATTAACAAAAAGCTTACATTCTTGATGAATTAATAACAAGAATTTGTCCAGATGTCCGTCATCTTTTTCTCTGTATAAAAACTGTATGCGTACTTGTTTGGTCCTTTTTGTATTTAAATTATGAACTTTCACATTGTCTTCTTGTAATTCGGCGATGTACGCTTCGTAAGTTTCTGCGTTGGCTGATATATTTTCTTCTGTTTCCGTCGTAGATTCCACGCTGGAATCTGGACAGATTTTCTGTTTTATCACGTATCCAAAAACCGTTCGACTCTGATTTATCGTTGCTTGCACTATGTTTAACATTTCGTTGAATCTGTGTAACACCTGGGTCATACGAATACAAGTGATTTCAAATGGATAATCACATTTTTTATACATGTAACACACCTGTAACTTATCGTTAATCCGGTCGTAATGGCCTACAGCAGTATACGACGTGGATATGTCGTTTTCTACGGTTTCCTCTGTCCATCCAACCAACAGAGATCCATCCTTCTCCTGTCCCAATAATTTCCATTGTTCCGCTACAAATCAATCTTTCGCGTTACAAAGTACATTTCATTTATGATGCATGTGAAAATCAACGTGTCCATCACCTGTTCGTATAACTACAAAAAAATTATGAAATCTTGGTGTGTACCTACCTGACTGCGCTTTTTCCGGTAAAAGTATGCATAACTTTGCGGCGAGATTTTCCACCATATCTACCGGCGGACTGTTGGTCACTGGCTAATACTTTGCAGTGTCTTCCTTCGATAACAATACTCGATTGTTTTTGATTTGTCAATAAACATAAATCTTACGTGTAGTTGACATTATCTGACATATCGTCTGCTATTATTATGGCCACCACCATAAAATGGATAATTAAAATAGATGTCCGCTACCAGTGAATCTGAAAGTCGTCGGCAGAAAACATAGAAAAAGATTTATGCATTTATAACAGAAACGAGTATATATATAGGTGTAATTTAAAACATTAAGAACATTAGACGAATTTAAAAATACTTTTCTATCATTTTCAACTTATAAAAATATATTTCTACGTCACTTCGATTTGTTGCAATTCAGGTGGGAAATCTTTATTCTGCATGAAGATCCGCTTTCTAGTGATCACATATTTCATCCCATTATTATGTTCTCTGTCTATTTTATCTTTGTTTGATTTCTTTTTCCTTCGTAATCACTCTGGTAATCATTATCATCGAGTGAGATTATCAATTTTTCAGTTACAATTGATTCTTGCCGTCTGTACCGGTAAGGTACAATGCAAATTTTGGCAAAAATCATTTGCTCGGTGAGACGTGAGGCCTGCATTTAGAGTGGTGCTGCCATCTACATTGAACCATTTCATTGGCCCCGATTGGCCCACACAATCGGCTACCGAGCACAACAAAATGTAAGCTCCTATTATAAGTCTATTTTGCACTCTGTCAAACGCTGTAGTACCTCGTCTATGGTGCCATCAACATTTTTGCGGGACTTTGAATCCCCTGATATGTATTACGAAAATATAATGTGCAACGAGGTATCCGACAAATCGCCTCCTAGATCCCCACCATTCTTTGATATTGCAACATTCTCCGTTAGATGGTGCGAACGTTGCTATCGGTAAGACCCGTCGGTTATTGTGGCTAGCTGTTTGACCATTTTGCGGAGCAAGTGATTCCTGCCGTTGTGTACATTGCGGTTTACAGTAAACCGGTAAGAATCATTTGTAACTATAAAACATATTCAATATTCTCTGTGTCTCCTACTATAAATATATTTTGTATGTACGCATGTACACCATGCTCCCCAGCTGATGGATAAACACAGTCCAATGTCGTATTGTCAATAAAGCAGAAGACCCCGCTTATATAGCTCTGTACAGGGCTAAAAGTTAATAAATATAAGAAATGGGGTGGTTATTGTTGCAGAAATCATATCCAGCTATTTTAAGTCCATAAGTATCAACTTTGGACGACTGGTTTCTGAAATATTCAAATTTTCCTATTTAAAAAGTGTAACTTTTACGAAGCCGATCACATAATAAAATTAGCAACCAGCAAGATCTTGAGAGTAACCAGCAAGATCCTGAAAATATGTGATCTCAGTTAATTCTGCTAAGTTGATGCACTTACCGCCCGAAGGAAGAAGAGATCAAAATGATCCAACGACGTCTCGCCCGAGGAGTTTAATCCACTATGGCTGCGTTATCCCTCGGGATGAGAACCAGAATGCGAATTAACGATACGATGTAGTTATATGTAATCGAGGGAGGACTCGCACCCCCTCAGACTCGGACAATACAAGACATCGATTGGAAAGTGATCGATCAAACGTATCTTAATTCGCACAATGCTGCGTGACGTTGTAAAATTTGAACCTGTGATGGATCGTCGACTAGCGTCAAGAGACAGTTAACGAGAAAATGGTCGATCGAGCACGTCGACGCTTACCGCGAATCGCAAAACGGTTTGAAACCGCGAACGGTTTCATTCGAATTCGATTGCGAACGCAAAGAAGAAGAAGAAAAGGCGAGGGTTGGCTTTTTAAGGGGTGGGAGGTTCGCCGAACCGTTGTTGTCGAAACAGAGGCTGAATGCATTGGCTTAATGAACCGCGTTTCAGCGGACTCCGTCGAAATGCCCCGACAAACGTGTTCACGCGGGCTCACGCACGCACGTTCGCATTCATCTCGGTTCCGGTCCGGCGAGTCGGCTTGACAGCTGTCACCTTTTAAAATCACGCCTAAAAAAATTGTTTAATATACGACTCGGCGGTGGTTCCGTAACAGTTTTGCACGGCACTTGTCCGGACCGCGGCGAATCGCGACGATTGGGGTGATTTTCAAATGGGGCCGTAATTTTAGGGTGCGGCCATTCCCATTCGTCTCCGCGGCCGTACACGTTCATTTAAAATCCGATCGATGTCCTTTCTGAATCGGGCGGTCACCCTCGCGTGACCGCGTTTTCGTTCAGGCGCGGCTTTTGTTTTTTTTTCTCGCGAAATCGGGAAACTGTTCCGCCGCGTGCGGGAACTCGACGGAAATAGCCGATATCCGCATCTAGGTCGGTCAATAACCGATTCCGAAGCGTGACCCCGACCGTCGTAGCCGAAGAACCGATCCAGCTTCGAGCGTAAATTCGCTTCTCGCCGTTTCGATTCCTCCGCCGTTCGTTCGATCAGCTTGTAATCCGAGTACTTTCACGGTAGTTAACCGGAGAGCTAATGCTTTTACCCGCTGGCTGCTAGATTAATTGAAAAGGACCGTCGTCGTACCGGCACAGATGGTGCGCGAGACTGTCAACTGTGTGACTCGGCCGATTTCCAAACCTTCGAATCACGGAAGCCTGCTACTCCCGAGCGTCTCGTTGCAACAAGCTTTGCCACCGTAACGTGCATCGATCCTTTTCGAAAAATCACATATAAAATAAAACAATTTCTTTCTTCCGCGCGCGCCAAATTCGGCGAGGACTCGTGGAACGCGCGAAGTCGAGTACAATAGTTCTGTGGCAATTTTACGTCGAGTCTGGGATTCGCGGTCGGATTTACGAGCGCAAACAGGAATCGAGCGCACAATGCGGCCACCGCTATTATCGCCGCGCGTTGACCACTGTAACACGATCGGTGATAAATTCATATTTGGTGGCGGAGGTCGACGGGCATCGACACCGAGTCGGCCGTGTTCCGGTAACGCGATCGCCGATAAATTCATATTTCCGATTGTCCGTTCGACGAGCAACAAATCGTAAAGTACGGGGCCCGAGGAACGCAGACGCTCGCGCATATGCGCGTCGAGTCACGGCGAGTCGCGCCGAAATCAAGTGTCCCGAACAATATCTGCCAATTATCGAACGATTGTGCCGTGGCGCCAACTGTCAGCGTTGGTCAACTGTTCGATCGGGGGAGTGAGTGACCATCGACCATCGACCGGCGTCGCTCGAATCGATGGACAATGCGTCCGCAAGGGCGGCCCAGTCCCCCGCGATCGAATTCTACTTTTGTTTTCGCAAGAAAGACGCCGCTTCTCTAGTTCGCGTTCGCATCATCGACCCACGCGTCGCCGCCTAATCGCGATCGACGTAATTTTATGCGTGTTTGCTTTGCATCGGGGTGGGGGCTATATGCATGACCGTCGCTCGTTGTTTGTCCAGAAGATGGGCCGGACAAATCCACTCGACCCCGTCCCGCGTACGTCGATCCCGGTGAAATTATGAATAAATATTTGCCGCTCCGATCGAGGCCCTCTTCGCCCGCGTTCCACGCTCCCGAGAAAACTCGGAAAGGATCCTATCGTTGGCAGCTCGGAAAATGGTACATAACGATCGGTCTAAAACACTGCTGTTCAGATATCGTTCGTACGGGCACTGCACTTCCGGTTGTAAACAAATCGGTATCCACTTTCAAAAATGATGGAATAATCATCTGTGCCAACTCCGGAGCTTCGAACAGTAGCCGGCGAGACACGAGAGACACCATTGACCAAAAGAAAGTGTATCTGGACGACGAGACGGTGGTTTGCGAGTGGAATCGCGCGCTCGTGTCCTAGGTTCGGATCGGCGAAGCACGCGCTCGCACGCGAGCACACGCGAGCACCTCGGTCCGCGTCGCGCAAGCGGCAAGCGGCAAACGGCACGCGACTTCTGCACGTGAAGTCGCGTGCCCGCCGGAAGCTCTAGACCGGATACTTTGTTCCGACCGACACGGTCCCGCGGAATCGCGTTCACCGATTCTGAGTCACGCTGGCTGCGTTTTCTCAGCGCCTCGAGGGGCGCACACCACCCTCGCGGTTCGAAAATATCGGGTTCGATTTAATTCTCTTGAAAGTTTCTATTGTTACCGTTCCCTTAACCCTTCACTCTCGGTCTCGCAGCATTCTCTGTCGTATTCGCATTGTTTTCGAAGGAGACTCTTATCGCTCTCGCGCCTTCAAGACGCGTCTGCAGGATGCTTCGTAAGTACACTGCGGATTTGCTGCATTTGTAGCCAAACTGATCTAATACAAAACTATGAAGACATTACGATTTTATTTTATAGACTTGTTAAAAATTATTCTGCATAAACATCCGCAGTCTGTCCACAAGACGCAATAATGCATATACATAATATACCTCGATGGAGACACCAGACTTATAGAATACCATGCGAGGAGTTTCCATTGTTTTGTCTTCCATGCATCTGTGGAGTCTGAAAGAAGCGAAGGGAAAGGAAGCAGAAATTAGGGTAAGGTTCGGCGACGGCAGATGCAAAGTTCGATCGAACGTAGCTTCCCTCGTGGAATCACGGAAAAAATGATCCTAACCGTGGTACCTGTGGGAACGCGTGGCCCCTTTGTAGGCTAGACGAGATTTGAGAGGAGCCGGAAGCGAGTGCAGGAGAGAGATAGAAACGCTGTAGAGATTTAGGGATGCGCCTCTCCGTGGGGTGACGCGAATTATTTGGATCGCACCGGTACGCGGTGCATTTGTGAACGAGATTGACACCGGCCAGGTTCTTCGTACTCATGGCCACGCGATCCACTTTCTTCCCCTGTCCGCTCGCCGTTCTTGTCGGACACGCGTGCCTGGCGTGTGCGGATCCTCTCGCGAGAGGATCGGCCACGCGCCTCCGCAATCCGCTTCGTCCACTCGCGTTATCTCTTTCGCCTCGTCGAACCGCTTATCGATATTTTGCGGTAGATAATCGGAGAAAATTGTGTCGATCGCCGAACTCCGGCTGGAGGTGCGAATACAGTAACTAACAAGTTGGTTGCCTGCAAGACGAACACGCTTGAGAGTTGCGAGACGATATATTTATAATTAGTAAACTGCGGATCTTTATGCATTTATGAAGAGATTGGTTGGGTGAAATGTATAAAACCCCGGAAAAGATTTTAAACATTCAAGAATGCTGCAATGTTGGGTCTAATGTAACAAAGTCGTTCTTCCTGCTTTCCACGATCAATACAAAACATTTTTCTTTTGCATAAAGATCCGCAGTCTGATAAATAATTGGACAATATAGATTCGATTTGAAACGGTAGAAATATTAAGAGAATTGTAAATGTATTGACCTCCATATGTTCTAAATGTAATAGATAACGAGATATTATCTAAACAGTTTTCTCTTTCTTCTTTGGATAGTATCTCGTTAACTATTAGGTTTAGGACATATGAAGGTCAACATTTTATACTCAGAATTTGTTACTCTATCGATCTATGGTATAAAAAATAGGACATTCCATTTTAAAAAATGAAGGTGACCTTTATATCTCTAAAAAAATTATATAAAAACAAAAATTTTTTGGTATCGTATCTTTAAAAACAACAAAGATATTTAAGGTGGTCTAGTTAGGTGAAATACCCTGTATATAAATAATATTTGCAACCAAGTGTACACGTTTCTGCAAATCGCTAGTGTATTCGCACCTTTAGATTCGAATTCGTAATTCGAGAGATAAAGGGGAAATCTGTTTCCCGTATAAATAAATGAAATATCTAGCTGGTGGGATCGCGGCGCGACGGAAAGTTAACGATACGATTAGTCAGCTCGGTTCCCAGGCGCGGGCGACGATAATCGTGCGAGCGCGTGCTACGTACGATTCCTGTGTGAACTTTATCGTCGCCGAACCCTCCCTGTCTCTCTCCGTCTCTCTTCCTCCCGCTCGCTCTTCATCGCTCTCCCTTTAGACGCCCACCCTTCGTGACCGCGTGAATCGACTTCGAGGGGGGGAATAAGGGTGGCGGCCAAGTGATTTCATGGTGGCGCGCGCGTATCAATTTACGGGATCGAGGGATAACGTGGGACCGTTTAGATTTGCTTGGATTTCCGAAATATTTCTCGCGAGCAACTTGTCTGTACACGTAAGATGATAAATATGGAAAGGCGAAAATGTGTAAATAGAGCGAGGTTCGTAGCAGGTACAGATTTCGAGAAGAACCGCTACGCCGGGACAGTAGTAAGAACTGGTACGACCTTATCTTGAACCCTCATCCGTTCCTCGTGTCAATTAGACACAGTTTTCCCGAAATAAGTTGTACTGCTTTGTTATTTGTAGGTAAAATCCGAAACTTCGTGACTTTTATTTGTTCAATGCGAAAAACACATAACCGAAAAGCCCAAGATGTGAATGTTAACCCATCAAGTTGAATAGAAAAACATTGAGAATGATGATTTTATCACTGTGTAAATTTGACACCGAGGCACAGATTCAGTTCGCGAAATGAGGGACGGATGAGGGTTAAATCTAATCGTGAAACTTTGTTTTATTATTACGGACGTGTTGCGTGTGCGAGTCGGAGGCAGCAACTTCCATCGATTGCAAGTTAGACAGGCGATCCGGAGAAAGCTCTTTCACGATATGAAAACAATTTTTATTCCGCACGAAGACGCGCAGTCTAGCGACGATTAACCGGAATGGTCGTGCGAGGAAACGAGTAGATTTCGGGGATGCGGAAGAGAGAGGAACGCAGGAGGCGAGAGGCTAAGCGCCGCGAACGCGAAACGTTCCCACGATAATCGCCCCTTTGATCGCCCCCTCCCCGTTTCGTCCTGTTTCGGGCTAGCCTACGCTGCCCTCCTCTCAGGGTTATTGCCGGAGCAATAGGGGTGTTCGAGAGTTCGAGGTTGCTTTTCACCTTGGCTCGAGGAGCGAAAGAGAGAAGTTGCCGCTGCCCCCCGCCACCAAACCGTGGAGCGGAGCAACTCTCTCCCCACTCCGGGCTCGGAGTTCGGGCACGAAACGGGGCACGCGGTCGTGTGTCGTCCCCGGTCCTCCCGCACACGACATACGTCGGCCGCCACGCGACCAGTGCACACTGCACGCTGCACGCCGCACACCGCACTGCACACGCACGCGAGTGCATTCTGTAGCAACGAGCAGCAGCAGCCGCCGTACGGCACCGCGCCGAGCAACATCCTCGCGCTGGTTCTTCTTCGGCCGCGCATTTGATCGCACACGCGACCGCGAATGTCCTCCGGCACGTGTGAACCCGATCGACTTCCTCGAGTAACAAGTGTCCACCGCCGTGGCCCGCGATCTTATCCGAAGCAGATCATCGAGCAACGATCTTCCGCGATGACGTCTCGCCTTCGAGAATCCGTCGAGTTCGCGCAACCAGCCCAGTGCATTTAGTACCGGAAGAATTGGAATTACATTTTGTAAAAACTGTTCTCCGTCGACTTTACCTGACCTAAGTGGGCGTGTGTGTGTGTGTGTGCTCCTCGCGAGAGTGATTCATCAGCGAAGAAAATGTGGAGAGTCGTAGTTGCCCGGTCCGACGAGAACAGCACTCTGCTGTCGTCGGAGATCGCCTCGGGCCCCGTGGCCCCCGGACACATCCCCAGCCTTCCGGGCCCGCCCTCCGGCCACCACTGGGGTTATCCGCCTCCACCGCATCCCTCTTATCAGCCCCAGCATGCCGATATGCGGCACCATCACGACATGAGACCACCCCACGACATTCGACACCCCAACGGCCCGGACCCGAGGGCCCAGGAAGTCCGGCACGACTCGCTCAGGCCCGATCTCAGACATCCCGAGATGCAGAGGCACCAGGAGCTCCACAGAGCCGAGATGCAGAGGCACCAGGATATCAGGCACCAAGAGATGACGGCTATGAGGCAGGACATCGCCGCCGAGATGAGGCCTGGACACGAGTACGATCTCAAGATCGACGTCGCGGATATCAGGAACCAGGAGCAACCTGGTCAACAACAGCAGCAACAGCAGCAGCAGCAACAACAGCAACAGCAGTCGTCGCAACAGGGGCAGCCGCATCAGCAGAGGAACCTGAAGAGGGCCATGAGCGACTCCGATTGCGACGACGTCTTCTCGGAAGAGAGCGGCAAAGAACCGTAAGTACACTTGGGAACAATAAAGCATCGTCGCTGGAACGTAGTAAACTCGTAGAAGTAGCAGTTTACGTAAATATCCGAGGACCACTTGGCACGAGATCGATCGTATGACGCCGTGACTTCTTCCAAGAGTGCTGGGACACCCGATGGTCTTGCAAAATAGAAAATTAATGAATTTTATAGGGTTAGCCAAAAGTACCTTTAGGATGTTGAATGAGAATATCTGTCAAACGCCATGTTTCTTTCTCGTCACTTTCTTGTATTTCTAATCTACAATGATGGACAATTTTAAGAATGGAGTCGTATACGATTGAAGAGCGTGTTGAAGTTATTAAAATTTATTTTGCAAGTCAGTGTTCAATAGAAAATACCCATCGTAAATCGCGTGATTTTTTCGGCGTACACAATCACAAATCAGAGCAAACAATTCGAAATTTGGTTAAACAATTTGATGAAACCGGATCTGTTCATGATAAACCAAAGTCTGGCCAGTAACAATTCATGACCTGAAAAGCAACATTGGAAATGAAATTGGTGAATGAAACGAGCAAATATGCCAAAATGCCATCGAAAATTTTGATGTTCGAATTAATGTCTGTAAACGTGGTCGCGGTGGTCATTTGACAGATATCGTCTTTCACAGATAATTGTCATAGATGATGCCTGATAATTGAATTAAAAAATCAATAAAATTCAAAATAGTATGTGTTTTATTAAAAAAAACTTCCTATATTCTATTTTAGATAACTCTTTAGAATACTTTCCACAAAAAGAAGTAGTTTGATCTCAATCAATCCATTTCACTGATCAGCACGGAAAATCGAGGTTCTGTATCGTGTTATTAGAAATAGAAATGTAATCGTTCTATGTACACCGCGATAACCAAAGGCTTTCGAGTGTCCCGATGTTTATAACCAGGGCCGGGTTAAGCCCCGTAGCAGGAGTAGCAAATGCTACGGGCCCCGCGCTGTTGGGGGCCCCGCTCCATACAAAAAGGGGCCCTGCACACGAGCGTTTCATCGGAGAGGCGCCGAAACATTAACGATATTTTTGCTAAAAAAGAAAAAAGGTCATTCATACAAGCGGCCCTGATACAAAGCCTGGGGCCTCGTGATAACATTTGCTACGGGCCCCGCGCTGGCTTAATCCGGCACTGTTTATAACCGCAGCGGTGCATTTAATTAGTCGATCGAGTTGAACAACATATGTCGTACCGATTCACAATCGTTGGATAATTAAAACGCGATTGTTCTCCGGACCGAGACCCTTCTCAACGCCCGGATGGCGAGTTCTTTGACCGGAAGTTACAAAATATTCGAATTACGGCTCTCCTCGTTGGAAAGCGTCGCGACGAGAACAGGCGAGGGAAGATCGAACGAAAGGGGTGGGAAAGGGGTGCGTCGCAGGAATATTTGAAATATTATCCGTCTGTGAGAGGACGACGACGACTTACCGACGCCCTTTGTTTCCCGTTTCTGTTCGATATAGTTGCAACTCGCCCGGCGGCGATTCCTGTCAGCACGCGTCAAGGAAGCGGAGGAGAGGGATGATCGAGAAGAAGCGTCGCGACAGGATAAACGCGTCCCTCGGTGAACTGCGGAGATTGGTACCCGCAGCGGCGAGGGATCCGCACAGCGGCAAATTGGAGAAGGCGGAAATCCTGCAGCTGACCGTCGAGCATCTGCGGACGCTTCGAAACAAAGGTGAGTCCTCTAATATTCGCGACATCTTGTAGGTACAGGGTGTGAAGAAACGTTCGATCTTGGCGAAGATGTGTACAAAAAAGTTGCCGCGAAATTGTCCTTGACCTTGAATGTCAAGGTGAAATTTTTTTATTGCATTGCATTCGTCGCGAGGATAAAAAGCGTGGAAGGAGCCATGGGTCAAAACTGTTCGCGTCATTTATGCAAACGTTTTGCTGGCTGTGCAAGAAATTTTGACTACTTGTTGACATAAACACAGTTATGACGAGAATGTAAACACACACACACACGGCATTCTACATCAGCGAAGTATTAACAATATTGAAAACAGATTAGAAACGTGTTCGCAAAACAATTGGGTAAAATGGATCGGTTCCTTGGCATAGAATAGAAGAAGAAATAGAAGATGAACATATTTCAAGACTTAGAAGGTAATATTGATTATTTTTTGATAATCAACAATACCAACTACTTGCTCTTTATTAGAAACGTAAACAAAATTTTTAAGAAAATAAGTAGTACTAATAACTGGCTTGAGAGTCAGGGTTCTTTTGTCACTTTTTATTCCCGTGATGGATCCAATGCAATGCAAAAATTTGCCCTTGAAACTCAAGGTCGAGGACAATTTTGCGGCAATTTTTTTTACAGATCTTCATCGATCCGAAGATATAGAATACGCCCCTCTGTACATGCGTTCCTCGCATTTTTCCATCGATCCTGTTTTCTCCGTTGAATTGTCGCGATCCTCGTCGATCGTCGATCATCGACGTCGACCCTCCCCGCAACCGGAAGACACCTGTTGACCGTGGGACGTCGCGCGAACCTCGGCGACCGTAAGCGTAACTCGTAACTCTGCAACCGAACAACCATCTGTCGGGTTTCTTCGGCCCGTAACCATGTCCTCCACCCGTTTCACGCTTTTCCACCCTCATCGTTTAACACGTTAAGTGCCGCGTAGTAAATACAGCAATCCTTACCGTCGCCGGTGAACGACGATACCAATTTAGTACACCTATATTAAACATTGAAAAACTGTGACCTTGCGTTTTGCTCACCGCTCAGATATATCGAACGGCGTAAGCTGAAAGGTAAACAAAGTGGGCACGACACTCAACGTGGTAATTACCCGTGGCTACCTGTACCGCCTGCTTTGTCGGTCTCGTTGACCACCTTTCGGTGGAATGACAACAGCTTCGCGCAAGTTACATATTGTCGGCCTCGTATAGAAACTGCCCAAGGCCATTTTTCATGAGAACTGGGTTTATTGTGCTATCGAATCTTGCTATAAATGCATAAGAGTCCTTGCCCACTAGACCGTAACCTCGGCGCGGCGCGGCGCGACGGAGCGGCGCGCTGTTTTGGATTGCCTCCTGTGTATTTCAATGGGAGGGCGCCCACTATACCTGGTCAGAGTACAAAGAAACAGCGCGCCGAGGTTACGGTCTAGTGGGCAAGGACCTTAAACATCCGCAGTCTAGTTATATCAGGACATTTACTAAAACTTCGGGCATTAGAGTCGCAAACGTTCCTCCGAGTATCGCGAATGGAGCAACTGGTCGGTGGTGGGAACGCGGTGTCGAATGAGGCATTTAGCTGGTGGACAAAGTATCCTCGGCAAATAGAAAATACCGCGGGAATCTCCGAACCGTGATCCCGAATAGAATCGAAGCCGGAGAGTGTACCGCTAGTCGAGATATTCCCGGAGGAGGAGCAGGTGCTGGGACCCGAAACGGAGATCCTGTGGGAAGGATAGGAAGTCAACGACTCTTCCGAAGCGGTGTTCCCACGATTGGTGGCAGGCTAGGTGGTGGGGTATCCCGCGCCGAGTGCTGCACCCTTCGCGAACGAGCCACCGACTCCCTTGCTCCCTTGCTCTCCCTTGCTCCCTTACTCCCATGCCCACGGCTGGGACAGATGTCGAACTCTGTGGGAAACCGACTCGCGTCCCGTTCCGTTCCGTTCCGTTCCGTTCGAATCCGTCCCATTCCGTGTTCGTGCGTTTATGTTAAGTATTTGCCGAATCGACCCTCGAGCACCTATCGTCTCGTTTCTACCTTGCGATAATATCCACTTTTAGAGCCGTAAAGTAGGCTGAAAGATCTTACGATAATCATTTATTAACGACCATTATGCATTTATAGAAAAATTCAGTAGGTAAAATTCAAAATTGTAGGAAAATTTTGAAAATTGAAGATGTCAATATACGATTTCTCATCCATTTAAATTATTAAGGGAGGAAATAGCATTCTGTTTGGTTTCTATGTCTTGCAATCGACGTAGGCAATTTTTATTTTGCATAAAGATCCGCGGTCTAGTAATAATTATAATAATAAAAGGGTAGAGCCTGGGGTAGAGTCTACCAAATTTCACGAGCCGGAGAAACATTGCTGAAACCTATAAAAAGTATTTCTGAAAAATTACAGCGAAACAAGCCTAGGTAGAACAACGTTCTAAGGAGGAGTAGAACTAGGTAACTTAGGTAACCTAGGTAGTTCTGGGTAACAACGTTCCGCCGAGGATCCAGCGATCCCGAGTTTCGATCGGTGGTTTATTTGCATGAAGCGCGCGGTACGCTATGGGGGTCTAAACGGTTCCCACGCTACTACCTGTCGGATTGGCCGGCTGACAATGCTTCGGCAGCCGGCAGCTGGCTGCTAGAGACACCCATCGCCTACTATCCCCGAAGACCTGCTTGTCCTTGCTTCTCCACCTCGGAGCAAGTCTCCCAATGCTTGCTCCTCCATCTCGCAGCGAGTCTACTAATAAATCGACTATCGTTGCAGGACCGGAGGGCTACGACAGCACGAAGTTGGCGATGGACTACCACGCGGTCGGCTGGGGCGAGTGCGCCGCCGAGGTGGGCCGTTACCTCGTCACCATGGAGGGCCTGGACGAGAGGGATCCTCTGAGACTGCGATTGCTCTCGCACCTGCAGAGCTTCCATCGGGAGCATGCACCAGGCCCTGGCCCTGGCCCCGGAGGTCCCGGGGGCCACGGACCTGTCCCCTCCGCCGTTCCCCCGCCGACCTCTTTGACGTCCACGTCGTCGACCAGCAGCTACGAGCCCGCAAGCACCGTCTCCGGAATGCCAACCGGCACCGGAACTATGCCACCCCTCCTCGGTGGCGGTGCTCTGGGATGGAGCCAGTATCCCGGACAGTACCCTCAACAGCAGCACGGGAAGCCCTACAGACCCTGGGGGGCAGAACTAGCATATTGAAGCGAGGTCCCCATTAACTCTCGGATTAACCCTTTGCGGACGGACCTGGGTGCAAGATATGGGTGAAAGCGCGCTGAATTTTGCAATCGTTTTTCTATTTCCGCGAGCGACAAGGTGCCCGCAGTGTCCTCCGCGATTCTAGACTCCTCAGAGAGGGGTAAATGTACTCCTCGAGACTCTGTCTCCGACGAGATCGATCTCATGCAATTCTGGGCCTGTTTAACACTAACTGTACCGAGCAGAAAATGCGACTGCTATACACTGTTTTATGAAAATGACAATAGTGAATTTATTGAAATTTCTTGCAATTTTTATATGTGCTTGAATGAGGAAATTCATTTAATAATTTCTGATGGAAGCATCTTTATAATTTCAATGATTAAAAAATAAAAAATGCGAATTTGACCGGTCGTGGTACGGTTAGTGTTAAAATTATAAAATCGCTGCTGGCATTTGTGGTCACCCTGTATGATGACGCCCAGGATGATTGTTCGCGAGGGGTTGATCGAAAGCTGGATCGAAGTACGATCGAGTAGAATAAGCACCGAAGTGTTTTCTCTATGTGTGATACGATTGATAGTCATCCGAGTACCTAATAGCGAAAGATATTATTTATTCTATTACCTTGGCTGGCGAGGTTTCGCCAGCGATACTGTACAGTGTACATATATATATATATATACATATTTTGTTGTAAATAAGAGAGCGACAGCGATCATTTGTAACGACGCGAACGATCCACCTGTTACGGAGAAGATCAACGTTTCAACTGCAGTGTCGGTGATATACTATAGTTCACATAATTCTGCATCCAGGAAATTCAATAATTAATTTATAGCGTAATGGACGCGAAGCAAATTCAGGTCAAGTGTCACGGGATGGAAGAAGGTTAAAATAGTAATTGTTATTAGTGGACTGCGGAGCTTTATGCATTTATAAAGAAACTGGTTGGGTGAAATATAAAACGGTAAATGATAAGAATTGAAATTAATGTAACAAAGTCATTAAGGGATGAAATCATTTTTTATTTTATTCCTGCTTCCCCAAATCAATGCAGAGCATTTTTATAAAAAGAAAAGAACTGAAGAATGTCGATATCATTAAGAGAAGAAAGACGTTTCTATATCTGTCTTCAGTCTCTTGCAAGCAACGCAGACAATTTCTTATCGTGCACAAAAATCCGCCGTCTAATCATTATAATAAATAGTCCTCGGAATTTCATGCAGCTATGGATCGTCAAAATGTGAAAAAATTGTCTAGTTTTTATAAGACTTTTATGGACGCTGGATGGCGGTGAACTCGATAAAAAAAATGATGAAAATCGAAAAAGAGTGTGAAAAAGAGTCTGCAACGTGTGCGGGTGGATGTTCGAATATTTTTGCATCGATCTTTTGTAACGAAACGAGAAGAACGACGCAGCATCGCGTGCGAGTCTGTCGTCTTTCAAATAAATACGATTTCATGCGAATTCCTTGTCGGATGACGTACGATGGCGAGCCCTCGGGGAGTGCAAGCGTCCCTGTTCCCTCCGGTTCTGGTCCTTAAATCCGGAAGATCCTTAAATCCGCAGCGTTTTCTGAAGCGGTTTGTTCTTATTATCATGCAAAAATCAGCTGCAGCAGCCGTGGCGGACAAACAGGCCCCGGGGCGGTTCTTTTGGCGTCGCGCGACGCGTCGCGGAACGCGAACCAGTTTAGCCAGTCTCGTTAAACCTTTGGTAAAGAGCCTCCGCGAAACGGGAATATGTTCGGGACAATTAGCAGCCGGCCCTCCTTTTTTTCCACGAATATTCAGAAACCACAGGGAGGCGAAACTAATTCCCGAGAATAGAAGTAACGGCCCACGAACACGTGACCATTGTTCCTAAACGAATTAGCTGCCGCCCCCTTTGCTCTCGGGACTAATTGCCACGACGTTCGTCGCTCCTCGTTCCCGACACGTTCCCCGCGAAAATCCGCAAACATTACACGTGGATCGATTGTTCGCGCGACATCGGGAGGTGTTTCAGTCATCGTGTCTCGCTAACTCACAATTTCTGCTGATTTTTCGAAATGTTCACTTGAGAAAGTATTTTAGAAGAATTTCTTCTCGATCGAAGAATTAGTTTTACGATATTGACGATTATAAAAGAATTCTCGTTCCTGACAGCGGTTGCATTAATGACAAAAATGAGTAGGTGCAATTTAACACAGTAAGAACATTAGAAGAATTTCAAAATACTGTTACGTTAGTTTCAATCTATTCAACAAATTCAGAGAGAAAATAAATTTTTATTCCATTCCGGTTCGTTGTGATCCAAGTAAAAACTGTTTATTTCGCATAAAGATCCGCAGTGTACTCATTGCTAATTGGAAGTTATTGTACTTGAAGGGCCAAATGAAATGTAATTCTTGAAGCCTGAACTACAAAATAAAATTGGAAGCGTCGTCGTGGAAATGTAGTCCAACACCAATGTCGGCAGGTGTGTGATGCCAGTTTCGATGGAGACGTTGAAACCTCCGGTATCGCCAGGCGAGGAAGTGATTTATTCGATTTCGCAAAAATGATGACTTTGTGCAGTTATAAAGAAATTGATTGGGTGAAATATAAAACGGTAAAAGAGATCAGAAAATTTTCAGAATACTGTAGTGTTGTTTTTAATATAACGAACTCATTAAAGGATTAAATGAATTTTTATTTTGCACAAAGATCTCCGCACAGTCTAATAATGACGGTCGGAGAACTCGTTGCTACTACAGTAAAACCTCTATAGTCGCAAAAAGGTCGTTACACGATGAATACAAAAAAATATCCCCTCCGCTGTAGTAATCTGATCTCGGCTCGGATGCAGGGTCACCACATTCCGAACAGGCCAGGCCCCTTACCCCTGAGCCCCTCGCCAAGTCGCGCCACGGAGCCCGCCTTTGCTTCCCCCACTCTTCTCACTGACACTGGCGCGTACGACTCGTCAGCTTGCTCCACGTGGTGCGCGTCAGCGTTAGTGGGAAGAGTAGGGGAAGCAAAGGCGGGCTCCGTGGCGCAGCTGGGCGAGGGGCGCAGGGGTAAGGGGCCTGGCCCGCTCGGAATATGGTAACCCTACATTAAAAAAATTGACCTAGAATTTCAATTTCTTTTAACAAATCTCAAATCAAAATCATGACGCTAAATTTTGTTACACCCTGTACGCACAGGCATGTCAGACTATGCAGACATATTAAAATATTAATTTTCTTCACTTTCAATGTATCAAATGAGGAAAAATAGATGTGCTATCGTTTTCTCCCGGAGTGTTATTAAAATCGTCGCGCGCAATCGTGATCGATCGAAGTTGCAGAGACAGGGGACACAGGGAAACAGGAAAATCGGTCGATAAAACTATTTTATTCAAGACAATCGCGCATCCATTAGAAAGTCACAGCCTCGTCGGACATACGGTAAGAACGCGATCGAGACGCATCGTCCATCCGTATCCGTGCGCGCTCGCACGCTACCACGCTTATATACATTCGTGTACATATATACATAGAAATTCTACAGACTATACGTAAGTAAATAGTTGTAATGTCAATGTCTCTCCCTCTTCCATTCTCTTTCTCTCATTCGCAACCGCTCTTTCTTTCTCTCGCTCTCGCTGGTTTCTATCGCGTCCTCGACAGGATCGAAAGAGAGACGAAGGATACGCTTATCGGTTTGAGCAAAAGTGCAAACGAGACGCGTAAAGTCTCTCCGCTCTCCCGTCTTCTCTCTGCTCTCTCAATTCGCGACCGTGGTTGGCTAACTCTAACATCGATTGTGTGCCGAGTATTTCGAGAAGAACGCTACGGATACATGTATTTATTAACGTACGAGAGATCTCGGGTCGCGAGTACGTATTGTACGCGGCCTTTTCGTTGTACATTACGAGCTAGATTCGTCGGCGATCAACGCCGGAGGACAGAAGAAACGTTCGTCATGGTGAAATGACATAGCGTATCGATGCCAGAGCTCGAACGAACCGTTGTCTATTGAAATATTCGTGTAGACGAACAGGTATATCCACGTATTACATTCTTTTACCTTTGTGTATCTGCTCGGCGATTACTGGATAGAAGAATCATTTCTATGAAATCGAGATGAAATTCGATTTCGTCGTTGTCGATAGGCTGGAGATCTTTATGCGTTCGTGGTGTGTACACATTTTTAAAATGGAAGAATAATAACGTTTATAATAAATAAGATAGACAGCGGATTTTTATGCAAGATACAAATTTTTTACCTAAATAGCAACAAATTGGAGTGAAACAGGAATTTAGGAATATTGAAAATAATATGATCATGATGACCACTTTTTGCTGGCACCACCGTCGATTTTGTTCTAAATAAAATATATGTTGTAGTCCATGTGAAATTAGGGAGGGTTTAAGTCATCATTTTGCCGGTTTCGCTTTTTTTTAGAACTAACAGGCCTTCGAAATTTGATAACTCTGTGGTTGTCAGGAAGAACGCGGCATGTCACATACTTTCACTTTCGAGATATTGCCATTTAAAGTTTTCATCACCAATGCTTCGACATAACACAGCGGTTAAATTGTTTTATGTTTTTGAGCCTTTCGAATTTATTTTCATGACTTTTTTTCTGATAAATACGTATATCCAATACTGTAAAGTTCAATTACTGCATAAACTCGAATTTTTTTAAATTGTTACATGCGGCGTTTTTCCTGACAACCACAGAAATGTGTTCCTCAACTTGGTTTTCATAAAATAATTCGTAAAAGTTGTAATTTGCATAAAGATCCGCAGTCTAGTCGTCAGTTTTCTTGCTCTCGTGGTAATGGTTTCTGTACAATTGTCGTGTAACCAGTTTCGTCAACGTTCGGAGAGACAATGGTCCGCTCGAACTCGAAAGCACGGCGCGGCGGTTGCACGACTGCAAGAACGCCCTCGCACGATTGCGCGACTGCACGATCCACGTGCCTGGACAGGGGACGTTTTGTACTGTTGTACGATGCACCTCCGTGGACAGATATTTGGTTCGGTTCCGCGAGATCGGACGTCGACTAACTTTCGTCCCTGTCTATAAATGAGATCAGAAATAAATACTTCGAAAGTTCCCGGCGCTCTTTGGTGAGCTTGCACTTGCGATTAACGCGAACGGAACCACCTGACGTGACCGATAAAAGGAAAAGAAAGTACAGAATAATAATCTGAACGATCTGTGTGGACCGAGTTCTTCGAGAAAGAGTGTGGATCGGTCTATCGACGATTCCAGCCGGTCGCGTCAGGTGATTCGCAGAGGAATTCGAGAAAACGAACGACAGAATTGCCGCTTCTCTTGAAAAATAAACAGATTCACGAGTACTCTTTGGAACGGATTACAGGATTCTTTGGTGAGCTAGTTCTTGCGATTAACGCGAACGGAACCACCTGACGTGACCGATCAAAGGAAAAGAAAGTACAGAATAATAATCTGAAAGATCTATGTGGACCGAGTTCTTCGAGAAAGAGTGTGGATCGGTCTATCGACGATTCCAGCCGGTCGCGTCAGGTGATTCGCAGAGGAATTCGAGAAAACGAACGACAGAATTGCCGCTTCTCTTGAAAAATAAACAGATTCACGAGTACTCTTTGGAACGGATTACTGGAGGATTCTCGAGGAGGTTCTGGACGCATCGTCGACCCTCCGATTCGTCGGTCCGAAGAGGATCGATTCTCTCCGATTCGGACATCATCGTTTCGACGAAAATCTCGTCGCGAGCCATGTACGGTACGCTAAACGCTCGCGTTACATGATCATCTCGTTCTCGATGTTCTCGTTCCTCTGGTTCTCCTCGTACTCGTCGCAGTAGCAGCAGGTCGAGATGCAGTCCTCCGAATTCTCGGCCACGTAGGTGGTGTAGGTGTCGATGCTTTTCGCGTCCAGCGACGGCAGAGACCACGACAGAGAGGTCGTCTCGATGTCCGGTATGGCCGAGTGCCAAGAGGTCAAGTTCTGCGACTTTTTCGCCTCCCGGCTCCTCGTCGACAGTTTTTTGATCGCCTGTGGACCCGAAACAACAATGCTCTTTTCACCGATTCATTCGAAAATCCCTCGAGAGTCGCTTCGCCGCGGGGAGATAAAAGGAAAGGAGATGCGCACGGTGCTCGAAACGATCGATCTAGTACCTCGATTCCAAGTACACCCGAATCCATTTGGGATCAAACTAATTCGCTGGATGGACAGTTATAGGTAATTTCATTGTCCGACGAAAGTGCTTCAACGTTCTGGGAATACGAAGTCGCACCGACAGGTCATCCCACGTGAAAACGCAAACTTCCGTTCATATTTTTTATACGATCAGTTTTCTAAAAATAGGCACGAGAATTCGCGTTACTTCGTCGACTGGACAACGAACCCTCCATTAAATATTATAAAGACCGAACCAACACCAAATATAACTTCTGCATTTCGTTTATCTCGTTTCTTTCTATGCCAAAAGATTTTTTATCGTTAACGCTAACCGTACCGCGAGCTAAATGACCGGTTTCACAGTGTTTATTTTTTAATTTTATTGAAATTATAAAGAGATACTTCCGTTAGAAATTACAGTCAAACCTGTTTTTGTGCGGTAGATGATATCATCGTGTAACTGATCGAAAAATACATTCAGATGTTTATAATAACATGACATTGACCTTGATCTGAAGGTAAAACTTTAATTTTCGAAGGTCAAGGTCATTTCGAGGTCATGTTATTATACATATCTGAATGTATTTTTCGATAAGTTAACGATGCAATAAAAACAAATGTACTTACGTATCAAAAAATGACCTTCGGAAAAGAATATTGTTTGCGATATAATGGTTCCTTCGAACCATTCAAATAGTACACAAAATATTTTTTTATATGTTATATTTAGGTGGGCCACCCTGTATATCCGATACATTTTGTACCCGGTACGGTTAGTGTTAAACGAGAAGAAATTTTTAATTGTATTCGTTTTTCAACGAGCGCGGCATCGTCATTTCCACGCACGATAGCTTAATTATCTGGGGTTAAGGGATGACCCGATATTTTCCCCTTCAATCATGCAAAACATTCATATTTTTACAAGGAAGCAAGATATATTAGACGAACAAAGAGTTCAGTTGTTCTGCCAGCCTGTGAGTAGCGTAAGAATGGCAAAGAACTTGTCCAAGTTCATCTTATGACTGGTAGGCTACCAGGATATACATAGAGTGACCTGTCCAATGAACGAACACTTAAGCTGCACGTCTGTTGAAATTAGTATATTCGCAAATGGTTATTTCATTTCCGAGTTCTATCAGATGATTGCACAAGTTCGTGCCCGATTTGAACGTAAAATTCAATGGTTAAATTTTAAAAAATACAGCCTCATTAATCAATTATATAGTCACCATACTTTTTGAAAAAGAATGGTCTGGGTTAGGTTCTTTTTAGAAAAGAATGGCGACTACATAGTTGATTAATAAGGCGGTGTTCTTTAAAATATGTTATTACTTTCCTTTCCTTTCTTCATAAATAAATATCAATTTTGTCCTGCTTTAGGAAATTACCAACTACGAAGAAAGTTCTAATCATTGAAACCGCAAAGTCAATCGTAGAGCAAGGGGTTAATGATTTTAACAGAGGAGGAATCATATATTGACATTTTCGATTTTAAAAATTATTCAACAATTTTCAATTTCATCTGCTCAATTTTCCTATAAATGCATAAAGATCCGCAGTCTAGTAATAACATTCGTAGGTCCAAAACGAACGAAAATCGTACCAAGTTCTGTTGAATTTGATACTCCAGCATTATTTCAAAATTTTTATAAAGATCCGCAGTCTAATGATAATCATCTAAACGAAATACAAATTGCTAGTCTCGCGACAACAATGCTTTCTCGAAATAAATCAATGCGGTGAATAGCTTGTAAAAAAGAGTTGGATCGCTTTAGCGAGACATCTGTGAGCTCGCAATACAATTACTGCATCGCACGAAGAGGGCATGGTGAATGTTGTTTTTTCGTTCAATACGAATTATGTTCATTCACTGGACAGGTCGCCCCAGTTTCCCCGGAAAATTTCATTTGGCCAGCGTGCAGGAAACCCTTTCGCACCGGAAGAGCGGTCGGGGTCTCTTTCATTTCGCGTGTTCGTCCAGACTGAACGTGTTTCGACGACTGTGTGCCGCGTACGTCGAAGTTACGCGTTCCGAACCCGCTACCGCAACATTCCCGCGAGTCCGAACAGGGGTGGCAGGGGGTGGTTAAACGAATCGATGTTGAGCGAGGTCACGCCGATCAAAATTACCCGGTCATGAATAGTTGATCGAATTTAAAGAGTGCGGCCTGGAGGGGCGATATGTCGCGACGCCCGACCACGCCAATCGACAAGACAAGATCAACCCTCGGACCCCCCGAGTTCATTTTGACCCGGTGCACCGAACTTTCGCCTCCCTCGCCGCATTTAACGCGCGTGACGTCTATAAAAGCATCAAATCCGCAGTCCGTGAGTCATCTTGTTTTTCTGGCTGATCCGTCGACTTGCGCGTTGTTGTTAGTCTACTAGAAACGCAAAATACCGGAAACTCCAATCTCCTTACTCTCGACTTTCGTCTTAGTCGCGGAGAACCGTACCCTCAAGTTTAGCCCCGCACCTGTTGCCTGACACTCTGCGTAACAACTTCGTCGGCAATCTAAATATCGAAATTTCAGGCCCGTACTTTCCTGCGTACGAGAACGAAGCAAACGGGTCGACGCGGGACCAGAGATACTCTCAAATCCGCGTAAGCCTTTCGTGTACACCATCCGAACGAACTTTTATCACGAGTACTCCTCCACACGGGCAAATTCGCAGGTTACGGAAATCGTCGCAAGACTTTTAATCCGGAATCCAAAAGTCGATTGTAATAGATGTACCGCTGAGAGCTCACAAGATGATCCCTGGCAGGAATGCGGTGACGTAGGCAAGAATGCGCGCCTGATTGGTTACCTTAGAAGGAGCGCGCCTTCCATTGGCCGAAGCGGTTACACACACACTACTACTTTTTTTTTTTATTAAGCATTTCAGATCTCAACTGAGAACACACTACTACTGTCATGTAAAACAATAGACCCCTCTTGCCTCTGTGCCCCCTCGGGGATCATCTTGTGAGCTCTCAGCGGTAGTTAAATCGTACTTTTCGTTCGAATAACTTTAACTAGTCGAAATTTCCGATCTCCCGGTATCTTTATATGTATATCTAGTTTATACCGTTCCGTTTTCAATCACCACTGCAAATAATCCCCGTAATCGTTCTTGAGGTGTTCGTCGAAGCAACGTTCGCGGCAGTCCGAGGGTAGTTTCGGCCGGCGAGGGCAGACGCGTGATATTTTCGTGGGAAGCAGATTTTGGGGAAGTTGATTGAAAATCGGCGATCCCCGCTGGGATACGTGGAGTTCGGTGACGCGGGTGGACGAGGGAGGAGCGGTGTGTGGCCAGGTAAGCGACGCGCTACGCGAGGTTCGAGGCTGGAGTGGAATTGGGTCGACGCGACGTGTGCGCCGCGGTAACGAGGGTGCACGAAACGCTGTAGGACATAGGATAATCGGCCGTCCGTCTTACCCGAAGGAGTCTGCGTCCGGACTTGCTCAGCAATTTCCTCAGCATCTCGAAGGCGAGCGGCTCCTCGCGCTGGCTCCGACGTTCGCGGGGACGTTGCTGGGTGTCCGTGGTTGTTTGCCGGAATCGGCCGGATCCGTGCGTCGCGTCGAGCCTTCGTTCTCCGGTCTCGGCTCTGCCAAGAAAATTGAACGCGTCGCGGGATTGATTTTCGTGGCAGCCGCGAATTCTCGCTCGCCGAGGCGGTCGGGTCGAGTCGTGTCGGGTCGGATCGATGCGCACGGGTCGGCGTCACGCGACCAAATACCGCTCGGCAGCACACCGCTGCCCTATTTATCACCTCGGCTGCCCGTCCGGCCTTATCGTAACACGCTACGCGCTGCACGATGCACGATGCACTGGGAACCAGGCGCGATGCGCGCTCCCCTCCCTTCGTCTATCACGCTTCCACCCCTCGAGGTGTTCTCGCGCATCCACTGCCTTCCCATCTTCCTCCCCATTCGATCCGATTTCCCGTTTGGTTGGCCTTCGATCGACTCGAAATCCTCATCGTCAAAAGCTCCCGATCCCTTCCTTCGTTCTCAACGCCCTGCGTGGAAACTGCATCCCCTGATCTTCTATCCGATTAGAAGGGCTTTCTGGCCTCCGCAACTTTCACCTTCCTTCCTTGCGCTGCGCTAGGTCGCAAACTTGAGAACCGTCCTTTGGGATTCCAAGGAACTCGGTCGAGGTGTGATAATCGAGAGCGGTGCCGTCGATGCGAGAATTCTATTGGATCTTTATAATTCGATTAGCTTTTAATTAATCGCATGTAGTACTTGCAATCTCCAAACTTTGAAATTAGCGTTCCAGGCATGAACAAAGGTGCGTACTACACTATCAAATACAAGGTTGTACACAAATTCTGCTCGTGATCTTTGGGAACGAGTTCATATAGTGTATGGACAATTCCTGGAGGATTTTTGAACAGTTTGGTGAACAGTGTTCCGAAACGATTAAATGCTATCGTAGAATCGACATATTGAGGTGCGAAAGTGTTGAAATGCATTATTAAAATAAAAAAGATTATACATGCTATTAAGGATCAAGATAAGTTGGAGTTCGCTGTCGCACTTGCGCATTATAACAATGACACTTCATTTATTTAATATTTTTTGTATACATACAACGATTTTCATTTTGCGTAAAGATCCGCAGTCTACTTTTGGAAAGTTCCATACAGCCACTTATGCGGAAAGTATGCGAGGTTAAGAATATACAAATTCGAGGGAAAATCCCACTTCGGCTTCGCACAGACATGGTGTTCCTTGGAAAACGAATTCGCAAATGAGCGAATGAGTCTTACCGCTGCGGCGCGGCGTTCGAGATCCTTATCTCGATCTGCGAGGGTTCGGCTTGAAACTGTTTTCAATGTGCGCATGCATAAACGATGAAACGTATTCGGTGGACATCGGGCAGGAATCGATCGGCCTAATCTCGGCGGCGAATCGATGAGAATTGAAAGAAACGAGATCGCGGCTCCGCAGGACCCCGCTCGGATCGGTCTCTCGTTCGCTCATTGAAAAATCGGAGCGTGTTGGTCGCGTGTCCATTCGCGGAGAGCGCAAGCGCGTACGCAGGAGTTACGCATTACGCAGCGTGCACAGTGCACGTGCACGGTGCGTAACGCGTGTGACCGGAGCTGTTCTCACGCGGCGAACGTCGACGACCGACGACGACGACACGCGGCCGTAGTAGCCCCGCGTCTCTTTCTCGTCTTTCAGGATGGGTGCGTGTCGCCACGTGCCGGCCCTGTGCGCCCACGGAAAACTCATAATTGTCATAACATTCGAGCTGCCCTCAACCCTCTTTTTCGCCCCATAGTCGGCCCCACCAAACAACAATACCAGCTACTCGTCTCGAAAGAGCCATTCCACCCCCTCCCAGCTATAAGCCGCGCATATTAGGTCGTTAACTAACAAGGGAACATGCTCGAGTTACACAACCCGGTTTTCATCAAACTTACGCGACAGACAATTCTTCGGGACACATTTGCACACGAGTCTCGTCCAGCTGTCAACGTGTCCACGCAGGAGCGATTAGACTGCCGGCATTTTTCCATTAAAAACATGTTCCTACGGGATATTTGTACAGGGTGTCACGAAATTATATGTATCTCACGGCCACCGTGATTCTACACCTACGATTTAGTGGAATTTGACATAAAAAGCTCCCCGCAAAATTAACCTTGACCAAGTGTAACTTCACTCAGTCAGTCTAGTAATGTTTACAAGTAAATTGAGATTGGAAATGGTAAATAATCCTAATGAAGCGGCGACAAGATCAGGAACAACATTCGATGCAGTATTTGCAAGACATTTAGACAAAATTGAATCAAGAATATTTATATCATATTTTAGCTATCACAAGCCAATTGTTTCAATGATAGAATCATAGAAAAAATAATGAATGATCAAAATTTGCGACGCAAAACTATGTCTCTTTCTGTGGAAACACATACTTTCTGTATAATGAATCGATAGACTATCGAATTCTGAGTACAAATGTATTGACCTCCATATGTCCTAAATCTAATAGTTTACGAGATATTATCGAAACAATCTTTTTTCTTCTTTCGACAATATCTCGTGAACTATTAGATTTATGATATATGAAGGTCAATCCTTTTTTACGCAGAATTTTGTGCTTCATCCGAGTTCGAGAAAAAATATTGGGCATTTCATTTAAAAAACTGAAGGTGACCTTCATATCTTGATAAAAAATCGAAGTAACAAAAATCAGATGGCGGCACTGTATGAATAAACAAGTAGTCAGTATCGTAAATTATGTTTTATTTACTATACTCAAATATTTAAAACTAATTTTTACACAAAATGTCAATTTTTTCCTCGCACAATAATTAACTCGCTCTATAGAACTGACTTCTAGACCACTGTGAGACGCCTGAAAATAAATAGGGGCGAGTATTGAGCCAAGTGCGACGACCGGCGACGCCGTCCGTTCTCGGATTCGCGAAATTAAGCGATTCCTGAATGTCGTCACTGGGATTACGTCAGCAGAAGGCAATTCGGCCGATGACGTCAGCGAGGATATGTACCTGGCGCTTAAACTGGTTCGATAGTTCGCCGTGTCCGCACACGAATGCGAGTACATACTACATACAATGCGCGGAGACTTTTGCACTCCCAAATCCGCCGTTTGGACCGCTGTGCGCCTTCGTAATCTTATAAATACTGGTTCATGAAGCGTTTCGATTATTGCGGGCTCCGAAACGATTGAACGGAAAGAGGGTGAGAGCGACAAGGCAGAGCGAGAAAGCTTGGATGCATTTAACGCGCAAAACGAGAAACGAGGCCACGAATTGATCGAGTTCGAAGTTTTCGCGGCGCGGCGCGGCGATGGGAACGAAACCTAATCGCTTTCAAGGGAAACAATCGCCGATGGCGATGGAATAACGAGCGACGCGTGCCGATCGCCGCGTGCCCCGTGCCCTGTCACGTGTCCACAAATGCTCGTTCAAACATTACCGAGTAGGTGGTGCGCGCGCGGAAATAAGTCTCGCCTAATTGCGACGACCGTTCCATTAGAGATTAAACTTCAAACGAGACCCGGTGAAATTCGTTTGGTTAATCGATGCGGTTCGCCGAACACCCGGACAACGGCCCACCCCTCGCTCCTTGTTCTTTCGCGTGCTACACTCACTTTTTCGCGATTCATTCGTCTTTCAACTTGTCCGGTATCCCTCGTTACATCGCTATCTCCGCGTTCCCTTCGTTTTTCATAATACGAAAAACATGACTCGATTCGAGAGGGTGTTTCGGCAACGAGCACGTGATTTCCCTCGGGATCGTGCTTCACGAATGTTCAATTATCAATGCCTTTTTAAACAGAACTTATTGCTTTATTGAATTAATCCACTCGAATCGCTGCGGTCTTCTGTACATTTTTGTCATTTCATCTTTCAAAAATACGCAACAAATGATGAGTAGGCAGCGGATTTTATGCGTTTACTACGAAAACGAGAAGGCACATTTTAAAAAAGTGAATCCATTAATACTGTTACATTATTTTCAATCCATTAAACGCATTAAGAAAGGAAATAAACTTCCACTTCGTTCCAGTTTGTTACAATTCAGGTATGTACAACATTTTTATTTTGCATACAAATCCGCTGTCTAATGATGAGACTGCTACTCCTTGTTCTTTCGCGCACAACACTAACTTTTCGCGATTCATTCGTCTTTCAACGTTCCCTTCGTTTTTCATAATACGAAAAACATGACTCGATTCGAGAGGGTGTTTCGGCAACGAGCACGTGATTTCCCTCGGGATCGTGCTTCACGAATGTTCAATTATCAATGGCTTCTTAAACGAAACATATTACTCTATTAAATGAATCTACTCTCCTTCTGTCATTTCATCTTCCAAAAATATGAAACGAACTTCGACGAAAATTGTTCGGAAGGTTCGTTAACCCTTCGAGGACGACTTCAGTACAGCATCAGAAATAGAAATAAATTATATGTAGAATATAAACATCGTAATGGAAAATATGATAAAGTTTAAATCATGAACAGATTACATAATACAGAAAGAAACTAAGAGCAAGCACGGAAACCGAACAGACCCGACAGAAAAGAAAAGAGTAGCCCTTGAGCTGAAGAGCGTGGCATTATGCAGCTGTGTATCGCTTAATAAGTTATTCACCGGGACAAAGCGTCGTTTAGGCGTCTAACAAAGTTTCGATCGAAACTGCGCTTCCAGTTTCGTCGGAAAAGTTGAACGATCGCTTGGGAAATGTTGAATAGAGCTAGAGAAGAGGGAAGCGACCACTGGAAGAGGATAATCCTGCGACGGAGAATCTGTTTGTTCGTCGACCGGAGGTCAAAGGTCGCGGTAACAAGGCTGCACTCGGCCGACTAATCTCGAGCGAGTCTTTTCTTGGTCACGTATCGCGCCGGTCTGTCGCGCGTTGCGTCAATTCTACGCTCGATCTCTCGCAAATATTTGTAAAACCGTCGCGATTTCCGCCACGCGCGGCATTTTCCGACGAGCAAATGGAAAAGGAGAGGAGCCCGTCGCAATTTCATGGAAACAAATCATCAACGGGGGAGAGAGAGATCATTCGCTGGAATTACGCGGGGCGGAAACCCGTGCTCCGCGTTTTCATCGTCCGATCGCAGGCATATTTACCGGTGACGCACCCTACGCGCGAAAAAGGGTGGCCGACGTTAATCCGAGTCGAGCGTGGGAAACGCTTCGGACGAAAACTCGCACGCAGAATCTAGTCGATCGGCGTACGACTCTTATCAAAATATGTTTATTCTCGATCGCGCGCAAACAACGAAGCACCGACAAACAAGTAGAAAATAGACTCTCTTCAAATATACGGAACAATTGTACATACGTAAACGCGCGCTGTTCGCTCGTCGTCGCACTTATTCCGCATCGGACGAAACAAAACAATACGATACGATCTGGCGCGCGTTAATAATTAACTAATCGACTCTTGCACGCTCCTTGAGAATGCTTGCGAAACAAATTCTAGAACGATTTAATACTGGAATAACCGAACCCGTCGGAACGACGCCGTTCAACTTCCTATTTTACACAATTATCAACATTATAAACAGACTTTTACATCATTAGAATTAGAGTCTTGTGACTTTTGTGATCGCCGCCTATTTAACAGCACAACGACGGAACATCAAAATGGGCGTCGATGCTGTGCTGTCGAAACACTTCTACGAGAAAAACGTGTAAATAATCTCTGTGGTTGCCAGGAAAAATTTCAGTTTATGCATTAATTGAGATTTATAGTATAGGATTTACGTCTCTATCAGAAAAAAAGTCATGGAAATAAGTTCGAAAGGCTTAAAAACATCATGCAATTGAACCGCTATCCTATGGCAAAGCATTAGTGACCAAAACTTTGAACGGCAATATCTCGAAAGTGAAAGTACGCGAGACATACGGCGATCTTCCTGACAACCACAGATACGTCAACGCTGGTCTAGTGACGTCCGGGTATTGTGCCATTGAACAGGCGACGAATTTTATGAGGTAAAAAGTTTAGTCACCTTTGAGATTTCGGCAAAGATCAACGCGAATTTGTCCGGAGATATCGGTATCGCGGCGATCAGGGGGAGATTAGAGGATCGTACAGCTTCTGCGGATTGTAGGGTATGGTCCTCATATTACCAGGCAGCAGTATCGGCACCATTTTGGCGCGCAGCTCGTACGGCAGGAAGTCGTGGCAAAAGTTATAGAAATCGAAACGGGTGCTTATGATTTGGAGTCGCGCCATCTCCTTCATCAGCGCGTAAAGCAGGTCCTTGTAGGTCTCGTAGGTTTTGCGTTTCAGGATCACGTCGCACACCTCGGACAAACGGCGAACGAAATTCTCGGACTGCACTCTGGTCTCCAGCTTGTACGTGGGTTCCATTTGCTTCCACAGATATCGATAGAGGTGATCGGTGACCCATTTCTTCGGACGAGGGAGACGAGGCCGCTTGTAGACCACCCCGTTCACCAGGTAAGCCTTGTCCACCTTTTTCGGAACGGGATTCGGCTGGTTGGGCTTGGGCCGAAGCCCTTTGCCCGACTTCTTCTTCTTCTCTGCAACGGCCAGTTTCCCAATCTCTTCCATCTTCTGGAGTTCCCGTTTCTTCATCTCATCCAGCTTCTTTCGGATCTCTTGCGCCATTTGGGGATCCGAGAGTGCCTCGCTCGCTGGAATAGCGGTCGCATTCGTTTTGAAGAAGTCCTCAAGGACCTTCTGGCCCCTCGGCGGAGCCGCGGAACTCCTGGCTTTACCAGAACCAGGTCTGTACAAAGGCGGTGTTTCTTCAGCTTCTTCTATAAGATTGTGGCGTGATCTCCGGCTTTGCAAAGTACCCTCTAATTCGCTGTCTTTCACGGCACCCCAGGATTCTTTTTCCGGCGTCCGAACGTTTTCTTTTTCGGACGTTCTTCGAACCGCCTCGGACCTCTTGCTTCGTCTGGGCGCGATATTTCCAAGCTCGCGCGTCTGCCCGTCGTTCGGGGTAAACGAGATCCGCTGCTGAGCCGTGATCGAAGTCGATGGCGTCCCCTCGGAGCTCAACCTGTCCTCGTTGAAATTTGCTGCACTCGAGCGATCCTGAGATTCCATCGTCGACATTGCAGTCTCCTCCGCCGCAATCTCCTGGGCGCTACGCGACATCGATCGATCCCGCGATGTGTTCAAATCTCGGAATTCGCTGTCTTTCACGGCACCCCTGGATTGTCTTTCCGGCGTTCGAACGTTTTCCGTTTCGGACGTTCTCCGAACCGCCTCGGACCTCTTGCTTCGTCTTGGCGTGTCAAGCTCGCGCGTCTGCCCGTCGTTCGCGGTAGACGAGATCCGCTGCTGAGCCGTGGTCGAACGTTTGCTCTGCCATCTTAGAGAAGTTCGAGCCGATAGCCCCACTTCGGAGCTAGTTCTGTCCTCGTTCAAGTTTGCTGGACTCGAGCGTCCCTGTGATTTCATCGGCGACTGACTCGTTGCACTCTCTTCCGCCGCAATCTCCTGAGCGTTGCGCGACATCGATCGATCCCGCGATCTGTTTAAATCTCGGAATTCGCTGTCTTTCACGGCATCGCCGGATTCTTTTTCCAGCGTTCGAACGTTTACCGTTTCGGACGTCCTTCGAACCGCCTCGGACCTCTTGCTTCGTCTTGGCGTGAGATTTTCAAGCTCGCGCGGCTGCTCGTGGATCGCAGTAGACGAGATCCGCTGCTGAGCCGTGGTCGAACGTTTGCCCTGGCCTCCTAGAGAAGTACGAGCCGATGGCTCCGCCTCGGAGCTCGTTCTGTCCTCGTTGAAGTTTGCTGGACTCGAGCGTCCCTGTGATTTCATCGTCGACATTGCAGTCTCTTCCGCCACAATTTCCTGAGCGCCGCGCGACATCGATCGTGTCCGTGATCTGTTCAAATCTCGAAATTTGCTGTCTTTCACGGCACCCCTGGATTCTTTTTCCGGCGTTCGAACGCTTTCCGTTTCGGATGTTCTCCGACCAGCCTCAGACCTCTTGCTTCGTCTTGGCGTGTCAAGCTCGCGCGGCTGCTCGTCGCTCGCGGTAGACGAGATCCGCTGCTGAGCCGTGGTCGAACGTTTGCTCTGCCGTCTTAGAGAAGTTCGAGGCGATCGCTCCGCCTCGGAGCTCGTTCTTTCCTCGTTGAAGTTTGCTGGACTCGACTGTTCTTGCTCGAATGTTCGAACGTTTTCCGTTTCGGACGTTCTTTGAACCGCCTCGGACCTCTTGCTTCGTCTTGGCGTGTCAAGCTCGCGCGGCTGCTCGTCGCTCGCGGTAGACGAGATCCGCTGCTGAGCCGTGGTCGAACGTTTGCTCTGCCGTCTTAGAGAAGTTCGAGGCGATCGCTCGGCCTCGGAGCTCGTTCTTTCCTCGTTGAAGTTTGCTGGACTCGACTGTTCTTGCTCGAATGTTCGAACGTTTTCCGTTTCGGACGTTCTTTGAACCGCCTCGGACCTCTTGCTTCGTCTTGGCGTATCAAGCTCGCGCGGCTGCTTGTCGTTCGCGGTAGACGCGATTCGCTGCTGAGCCGTGGTCGAACGTTTGCTCTGCCATCTTTGAGAAGATCGAGACAATAGCTCCTCCTCGGAGCTCGTTCTGTCCTCGTTGATGTTTGCTGGACTCGTGTGTTTCTGTGATTTCATCGACCGCTGACTCATTGCCGCCTCTTCCGCCACAATTTCCTGAGCGCCGCGCGACATCGATCGTGTCCGCGATCTGTTCAAATCTCGGAATTTGCTGTCTTTCACGGCATCTCTGGATTTTCTTTCCGGCGTTCGAACGTTTTCCCTTTCGGACGTTCTTCGCGCCGCCTTGAACTTCTTGCTTTGTCTTGACGTATCAAGCTCGCTCGTCTGCCCGTCGTTCACGGTAGACGAGATCCGCTGCTGAGCCGTGGTTGAACGTTTGCTCTGCCCTCTTATAGAAGATCGAGACAATAGCTCCACCTCGGAGCTCGTTCTGTCCTCGTTGAAGTTTGCTGAACTCGCGTGTTTCTGTGATTTCATTGACCGCTGACTCATTGCAGCCTCTTCTGCCGCAATCTCCTGATCACGGCGCGATATCGATCGTTTCCGCGATCTGTTCAAATCTCGGAATTCGATGTCGGAAGCGTCGTATGCATTTTCCGCAGCAGCCGAATCTGTGATCACGACGGAACCCTTTGTTTGGCTCGCGACAGCTTCCTCGTAAGCGGCGGAGTTCTCCTGACTCTGCTGCGTTAAATGAACCTCCGGCTGTGTCGTAATCTCGCTCGAAATTGTCGATCTGGTCTTCACGCTCAGACTTTTCGATGCCATGGTGAGCAAAGTAACGTCCGAGGCTTTGTCGTCCTCCTCTTCATCGGAATCGGAGAACAGCTGCGTCCGGTAACTATGCGACACGTTTCTGTCTTTCGCGTTCTCGTTCGACAAAACGGATCTCTCACGCGAAGTTCTCACCGCGTCGAAAATTCGATCTTCTGGCGGCGAGCTAGCAATTTCAACATGTTTGTCCGGAGAGCTGGAAACCACGTTGTTACGAGTTCTTATTATGTCGACGTCGCTCGAGTTCGAGCTGTTCGACAGTTTTAGATTCACGTCCTCGTTGCTTTCTGTGCTGATCACGCTGGGTCTTCTCACTGTTTGCGTACTGTTCCTGTTCTGGGAAAGATTCGAGGTAGCTTTCGTACTTGGTGAATCGCTGTCGCTGAGTATTCTTTGGAAAAGATTCTCTCTTGGAGTCCTCCCCGTTTGCCTCAGAAATCTCGTCTTGGGCTTCGTCGGCTGGAGGAATTCGTAAGTCGTATCCGAGGAATTGTTCCCAGAGTCCTGGTGATCGGCTTTCTCGGTTGGATGCAGCCTCTGGTTCGCATCTTCGAGCTTGCTTTTATTCTCGACGATCCGCGGCTCACGTTCTTTCGCACTCTCATCCACTACTGCGCTGGCATTAGCAGACGGTTGGTGTGCGGCTTCTTCTACCTCGGTTTGATCCTCCTCCATAAGAATGTCCTCGAACAAATTCTTCTTCGTGTCCCTGTTGTGTCGTCTCAGCAACTTTGACTTTGGTTTCTTTTTCTTCAGTATAAGCTCAGTGTCGCTGTTGCTGTTCCCAACGCTGGATCCATGGGACGCAATACTTCCCTCCAGAGGCGTGCTGGTCGCCTTCGGTAGAGGACAGTTGAACAGATCGTTGCCGTGCTCGGTCATTCTCAGCTTTGTGTCGCTGTCTTTGTTCGGTTGTTTCGAATCGTTGGATATCTGACTCGTCGACAAAAATCTCTGCGCTATGCTGATATCTTTTTCCAGCGGAATCAGCAATACCCTCGGATCTTTCAAGGCGCATAAAAACGCGTTCCCATCGACCTTCTTCGCTACCGGCCGCAATTGAGGCTTCTTCTTCGCGATTTTGACTTCCTCTTCCGACTCCGATATCCTTGACGCACCATCGTTCGCATCTACCGATATACACACTTCAATATTAACAAAAGCAATAATAGCAACGACTAGGTATAAGGATAGACCTAGTGTTCCTTCTCGAGAATTTCTCGAGAAATTTTATAATTGGTTATTTCTCATTTCTCGAGAAATATAAATCTAGGAAAATTCTTATGAATCTCTTGAATGTTTCTAAACCTTTACTGTTTTATATTTCACCGAACCAATGTCTTCATAAACGCATAAAGATCCGCAGTCTAGTAATGATTAGACTCCGGATGTTTATGCAAAATAAAATGTTTGTGCATCAATTGCAAGATGCATTTTAATATATTCACTGTTTTAAATTGCACTCGCTCATTTTTGTTATAAATGCATCAAATCCAGTCTAGTAATGATCAATGAAATATTTGAGAAGTAATATGGATATTAAGAATGAACTATGTAAAAATTCATACTAGGTACAATTTCATTTAGGATTTTATTTAGCAAACAATCTATCTCACCTTTCTTTGAAAGATCGTTGCCTTTTTGTTGGGATTTCAAATTACGCGGCGTTCCCTCCAAAACCTTCCACCAGCCATCGTCCAGACCATTGTTCGATTCTATAGACGAATTTGGATCCAAGCGACGACTTGTTTGATTAAAATTAGCAGAATTGGTGGACCGTGTAACTATCGTATTGTTTTCCAAATTTCTCCACCAATACGGTTGTTCTGAAACAGCGTGTCAAAATAAATAAATAAATACCTAACCTACATAACCTCTCATGCCGGGTGCGTACCGTCATCGAAAATATTCGTATCAGGGTTTAGCACATTAGAACCATTGCTGCCTCTGCTGTATCTGGAGGAACGTTTATTTGAAATCTTTCGTTTCGCCATTATATTTTAATAAATAATCTTGCAACGTTCAAAACACATAACATCGCTGACGTCTACGACGCGACGGAGATAGAGTTGACAGAGACTGACAGAGACGGAGGACAGAGGAGGCAGTGTGGCTCGCGCATGCGCGGCCAAAACAGTAACGTATCTATTTATATTAGGATGATGAGGTAGCAGTAGCAGACCCAGAGGCAATAATATTGGCTGGAATGTACCGAAACAATCTGTTCCAGACAAAAAGACTCCAGGGCGTCTTCTACGAGTTACAAAATATACACAAATACACATGTTATACATTCATTTTTCAGACTCATATCATACCAATTTTTTAAAATTCTACGGGGTGCTCAAGGTGCCCCATTTTATCGAGAATCTTACTTTACTGAGGCTGGAAGCGCCACCATCGCGCGAGAAATCTTGGACGACATTCGATTGATTGGAACACTGGACGGAAATAACCTAACCCCGAAATTTTGCTTCCGATAACTATCGATAGTTTCCGATAGTGAGAACCATCGATAGTACCTCGATAGTTCTTCACCGCTACTTCCGAATGTCGATCAAATCGGATTGAGCTAAAATTTTGTACAAAGGTGTATTTTGCATTAAAAACGATTCCCAAAGGGAGTTTTGCTGACTCGAAAAAAATTTCTTATTATTTCAGTATCATTTCCTATCTTAACAAGTTTACGTTTCATAAAAACTAAATCAGAATCAATTCAAATCTAACCCATAACTAACCCAGACCAAGATAGAAAACACAGAATCAATAAGTCTATCAGTCTATGTAGAAAATGTTATGTCGATAAGTTAGAAAGTGACACTAAAATGATAAGATATTGTTTTTCGAATCGAGAAAAATCCCTTCGGGAAACATGTTTTTAATACAAAACACAGACTCAAGACGTTTTTCTTTTATTGAAACATATGTGTGATTTATTCTCTTACAAAAATAATTTATATTTTAAATAAAAATGACCACCGTTTTAAGTAATTAATGTAATTAAATGTTATGCATGGTAAATGAATTGTGATTTCGTTCTATGTATTTGATATCTTATATACTGGTTTTGTTCTCAAATCATTCCTTTGTCTATAGTATGCTTTCACATTTTCTACATCGAAAGTCATAGTTACAATGAAGTACCTGTATTCAACATTATTATAGTAATACGTATAATACATTATATACAATATGTTAATGTTTCTTCACCCACAAAGAGTAAGTTTTGTCTAATAGTGGATATAGGAAAATGAAATTATAGCATTTAATTTAACAATAGTGGAAGGCGACGTTACGAGTACCAGTCTCAGGTAATATCGATAATCGAATCTGTCATATATTTTATATGTGGCAGAGATAAATAAATATTTTGAAAATTCTATTTTCATTTATAACGATACTCATTATTTTAATCAGCCTTGGATGCGTTTTTTTTTCATTAACTGCGTATATTTATTTTGATTTCGTGGAAGAGCGAGATCTCAGATTTTTCTTTGTAGCTTGATCAACTTCTGGTAAATCATCATCCTCGGACAGTGCAGGTTTCTTTCCTGCAAAATAAAAAAAAAATACAAATTTTTCATAAAAAACTAGTATTCTTATAGTTTCGCAGTAATTCAATTATTGTCTCACCCTCTTTTTTCTTCGGCTTTTGTTTCGGTTTTGTAACTACTTGTACAGCGGTTGCATTCTCCCGAGTACGTTTCAGTTGCCTCGTAACATACACATAAGAAAGATATGCTTGGAAGACAACGATAAGACCTAAAGCTGGGAATCGTACCAGGGGAATATTAAAGTTTCCAGTGTCGTAATCAAATACATTTTCCACTTGACTTAAACCATAAAGGAAAACCAAAATGGCAATGGCAAGTGTTGCAACACGTACGAAAACGTATATCGAATTTGCAACGAGAAACGTGACTGTAAAAAGAAACAATGAAACGATATTAACGTGTATCTTCTATCGTATACATTGGTTCACATATTGTTGAGATACTTACGTTTCGTCATCTTCTCCCGTTTACTAACAAAGTGTATGATTCTAGCTCCGTGAAGCATAACATCTCCTACATAGTGCAAAACCAATAATAGTATTCCTACTTGTTGGAAGCTGGAAACATTATACAAATTGTAAGAAATCAATGAAATAATGATGTACAATAGATTAACGATAATCTATAGAATATGTCAGTTATACTTAAGCATGTAAGCGGCAACAGTGAAGATTAATCCGATAGTTGCTTGCACAACACGTGGTAATATATCTTCTCTCTTCACTCTTTGGAAATACAACTCTGGGTAACAGTGCAGCCAATAAGAAAGTTGACCGACGAAGAACAGTTTAGAAGAGAAGGTTAACAGAATAGGATAAGCTTTCCATAGCGACGTTATGTTTAATAACAGTTCTTCTCTGAAAGAACAAAAGTTTTAATATACATTTAAGCAAAGATACAAAGCTACAGCAGGATTACTGGAATTAACTTCTCACCTGATAATTATGTCTATGCCCCATATGACGGACAAAGCGTAAAACAAAACTAATTGACTAGATTCGTTGAATTTAGCTAGTTTCACCTTACTGAGATGTAGACGTTTAGAAATTTTCTGAAATTACCAGAAACATCACTTACATTACGTGTATTTAGAAAGAAAATATAAAATGAAATAAGGAATGTTGCTTACATCAAACACATATTCTTGGAATACTGCATGCATTACAATCGTGATCAAAAAGTAGAAGAATACAGCGCAAGCATCTTTCCAACCAGTTGTATACTTAATCGGTGCGGTCGGTTCTTCTATGTCGGACGTGACATTATGATGAAGAGCAATAAATGTGTATGCCCATGGTGATGTGGCCTATAAAAAAATGTACGTAAAATGTAAAATGTATAAAAATATTGAAACACAGAAGACGTAGAAAGCTGAAATTTGGAACACAGGCAGCCATTAGTCCAAAGGGGTGCACAAATATGTTTTTATCCTGGAAGTCCTTCAGGATTAATTGCTAAAATTAAACTAGTTATTTCCCTGTCCTCTACGAGGGTAAAGAAATCTCAAAACACAGAAACCCAAACACCCAAAAGGGTTCACAAATATGTTTTTATCCCAGAAATCCTTCAAGATTATTCTTGTCATTTTTATGGGCAACCACGTGCCTGTTACTTTGATTTTAATTTAGATGTATAATTTTACTTTTAAATAAAGATTATTTCAATGTCAACCAACGTGACTGTCGTGTATTCCTTTTATATGTCTGGAAAAATAACTTTTACGTTATTTGTGGCCAAAATGTTGTGACTTACTAGTTGTTGATAGTGAAAAAGAACTACAATAATATCTTATTTTTATCGTAATACAATCAAAAAACTTGAAATTTGTAGATAGAATACATTGTGGGTACAAAATTGCAAAAATCATTTCCTTTACAGTTACAGTGATTAAAATATCTTTATCCCGAAAAAGGTTGTAAATAGAAGGGAAAAGAAAATGTATCTTTTTTCTTAAATATTGATTACAAACGAATCAAATTTCATTTCATTTAAAAAGAAAGGCGTAACATTCATATTTGTTAGACTTTGTTTAAAATAATCGGACATTTCATATGCAACAATCTAACATATAGATAAAAAAACGGTGTTTCTTATCGAGCCATAGAACTTATCGCCGTAACACCGGCGATAGTTAGTAACATATGGTGATTCTGCCAACGAAACGCATACACAGAAAAATGTGTAAAACGTTCACCGTTCGAACAACAACGATGTCGTCCGGTTTAACCGTGTCGAATGAAAGGAAAATAATCACTGAACCACGAGAAAGTCTCGTTGATGTTGAAGAAACTGAGCACTGACCTGCACCATTAGACCAGTCACAAAGATCAAAGCCACACACGAAACAATATCTCCATGATTCTGAATGACAAACTCGTGACTGAGTATCGGCGGATTTTTATTCGAGTTCTTACGACCTTTTATCATAACCATGTTTGCAACTAAATGATAGATTAAACTATACACGAGATCGTCGGTCTACGGCCGGAAAACTGTTCGAACCGAGTGACGCGAAGGACTCCACTCCACACTCCACACTCCACCATCGAACGACAATGCCAGTTCTCTCGCTTACACCAACGGACCAACACACAGAACCGGCAACGTATGGAACCGAACTGGCCAACGTAGGACAATGTGGCAGTTGTCTATATACTCGTTGGCACCACGTGAATCGAAATAATATCAAACACGCTCTGTAAACTCATCTTAACATGCATCAACGATTATTTCACGTATCTGTCGCACGGAACGGAAAGTATTATTTTATCCGATACGATAACGATTATCTTTTTAGCCAGAAATCTCGAGACGTAATCATACATACGTTGTGTTGTCTTCAAGAGCGACAAGGTTACACATTACTACTTACGCATATACAGGGTGTTCCACGCAACTGGAACAGGCTGTACCTCCTAAACGGTTGGGAATTTGGGAATAGAGGAAAATGTTATAAGAAAAAGTTGAATGGCATCAGACGGTGCATACTACGCAACTAATTTTATGCACTTTTGTGCATCGGTGCATCAGAAAAATGCAACTGCACTTTTTTTTAAAATGGAAACCTACATTTTTGACTGCACCAATCGATGCAGTTGCGTGGGACACCCTGTATACAATCATTGGTAGATTCGATACATTAGTACAAATAAATTTAAAAAATTATTTCTGCATGTATCTACGCATGTATACATAGGTGTTGCAAATCAATGTGAAATTGAAAAACCTGTGAAAGGTTGACGGTGAATTGACAAACGGTGAAATTGATGTGCAAAAGGTTGAGTTTGATTTGTGAAAGGTGGAATTTGATTTGCTAAAGGGTGAAGTAATCATAACATACACTTTATTGAGAGCATTAGGTACATTCTCGGTGATCACGATATATGTATATACTTATTACATGCGCTGTTACGCACCTGTTTCTGAAATTGTGCAATTACCACAAACATTTCGCGCGCGAACTTTGAACTATCGATGAATGAATATAATTACGGTAAATATATAGTCATGCGACGACGGTAAAGTGAAAATACATATGTTCAACAATTTGATGTTGGAGTAAAATAACACATCTGTTACGCTATACGTGTTACGTCACAGACAAACTGTAAATTCATTGATCAACAATGAGTCGAAAATATAATGTATGTATATCTGTAATCGTAAAAATAATATATATGTATATACATACACATTAGATATATATATATATACTCTTTCACCATTATAATCTTTAGTCGTCTATCGGTTAGTACAATACTAGATTCCAATCGTCGTATAATTAGGCCAAAAGAAGTTTCTACTTTCCACAGTCGACGGTGCAAACAGGAGATCTTTAAATTTCTATTGTTCTTGCGATCGTATCTTCACGGAAACACTTTATTCTATAGTAGTTGTCCATCTGGGACGATTACTTAACGTCATTTATTTGCTTCTCAACAACATCTATTTTAACGTTACAGTATTTTAAACGATTCACAATTTTTTTTTCTTAGTAACGATTTCGTAGAAGCAATTTACATGATCTTTCGTTAAATACGTATACGACTTCCTTACACGAATGTATTTGAGATTACGACTCGACGCTTTGGGATAAGCGTGCACGATTAATATGTGCCGTGAGAAAAGTTACCTTTGCAACTCGAATCGATTCGATTCTCAATTTTTCATCTACCGCTACTTATCGTACAATCGAATTGTTACATATGAAAAATTTAACTAATCACGGTAGATCGGAAGATTCTTTTTTTTTTAATTTTTCGTCGTTGCTTTGTCGTCGCGCAACCCGTATTTTTTTACATTAAAAGTGGACAAACGTTGTCGATCGCTACAAAACGTTTTCCCGCGTTGTGTAATCGGTATTATTTCGTTATCGGTAACATCGATTAAGTTTATAAATATAATGTAAATTGACGTGCCTCTCTCTAGAATTTCTGTAGGAATTAATGATAATAATCGTAATAATAGTAACGATAATAATAATGATAATTTTAATTAATCACGACGATGACAATGACAATAATAATAATGATAATAATAATAATAATCTACTTTTTAGTATTTATACGACGACTCGTTTTCAGATAAATAGAATTAAATCTAAATACTCTTGTGGTCACAAGCCTTAAATCTTAGCAGAAATCTTTTAAATGTTACACGCAACCAGCACGACTCGGGCTTTTGGGCATACCCTTCGCGTCGTCCGACGTTGCAAATTATGTTTCGAGGTAGACAAGTATATTCTTCTTAATAGCTTTTCGTAGCTATTGGTAAAGCTAAACCAAAGGATAATGTTTTCATCAAAGGAAAATGCCACGTTACGTTTAATTTTATATCTTAGTAGACCACAAATATAGCCTAGTACATTTATCCGCGAGCTAGCGATTCATGAGAGTGGTGTATCCGATTTCGTGATTCCATGGATTTCTTTTTCTTTTTTTCGTGATTTCGTGATTTCGCGTGTGCAACTAAACTTTCGAAGCGATGGGAGTAACGCATTCTTATTCTAATCAACTTCGGTCAACGTTCAACGCTGTATAAGTAAACCAAAGATGAGTGCTAGATATGTCGTTTTGTCTTTCGATTTTCTTTCCGATTGGTTCAACATTCTACACGGCGGATGACGGTGAACGCGATGCCAAGTATGCTAAGCGGTTCACAGGATTCGGCAACCACCAAATCTGCGAGTTATTCGACTCGAATATCGTATGGTGATCCTATATGTTCTATCTTACATGTTCTTTCGTTACGTATATGTATACCATTCAATCATTATACGTTTTACTCTTGAAACGGTGAAATATACGATCACGTGTGCATATACGATGCACACGTTTACTGAACAGCGAATGGCACCCGCTATAACAACTCAACTTTTTCACTGGTATCGATGAAAATGCCTTCCTAGGCGTTCTAATAACTCGCTTTGTTTTCTTACACTATTCAGGTATAATAGCTTACCTTCGCGTTTTCTTTTTTCAGGTACTATTTTTGTACCTATTTCTCACCTGAGCTTAAACCGCATTTAAAATACATAAATTCGATATTTTCAGTAAAATATATATATAGGTATATTAGATGATTGCATAAGTTCTTGCCCGACTTGAAAATGAAATTCAATGGTTAAATTTTAAAGAATACAACCTTATCAATCAATTATACATATAGTCACCATTCTTTTCTAATTGTAGAACATTTAACCATCTTTTAATTTTAATTTAACCAATCTTCAAAATTTAACCATCGAATTTCATTTTCAAATCAGGCACGAACTTATGCAATCATCTAATATATATACATATATATATACATTATACATATATGTATATATGTATATATTATATATATTAATCTGTATTCTTGTCCATGGCAATGGTGTGTGTAGTAATCTGTCGTTTATTTAGATAGTTCACATTCAGGTTTTTATACGCGCGTTTCTTTAGCGATGAATTAAACACGTAGACGACGACAGGTACACGCATATATACATAGTGATTTTTTTTGTTTCCAGTGGTCGATATAATAGGCAACTTATATTAAAATTTGTTTGTAGAATGTCGTGATTCTACGATACAACTACCTAGCTAGCTTGATCGTTCTTCTCGAAAGTAACAACGTAACATGATTAACATAATGCCATACAATACTGTCATACTCTGCAAAAACATCTACGTTCGTCGTACGATTAACATTGTACAGTTTATTACGGAACATTACCTTATACTGTATATCGTGTGATGTGTAATTTGTTGTTTAGACGAGTGGTGGGTCGTTTTCGAGATCCATTTCTTCGACGGTTATGTAAAGTCCCTCCTCCTCGTAGGTGGACTCGTGTTTCGCTAAAACTTTGAGCAACGGCCGCAACTTCATCCACCACTGATACGTTGGAATGCGATGGCTGTGCAATTCAGGAAGTATCGTTCAAGATTTTCAAAGTACAAAATGGGGGATAATCGAGATAAACTCTTTCAAACAACAACGTTGTCGCGTGTACTTACTCAAAATCGGTAACTTCGAGAAGATCGGAGAATGGCGTGAATCTGTATTGCCTCCGTACAATACCAATCATCACTGCGGTATCGTTATCCGTAGTTAACGTTTTGCCCTCGCTATTAGTGTGTTTCTTCAACTGTTGGCTGAACCAATCGACCGCTTTGGAACCCATTTTCGTACCCAAGTTACGATCGAACGGAGTTGGCGAGCCACCTTGCTGCATGTGTCCTATAATCGTCATGAAATCACAGTAAACCATTCTTATTCGTTCAAACGAAATAAATGAAACCGGTTAAGCATACCAATAATATTCATTCTACAGCTGAAAAGACCCTTTCCCTCTTCGCTGAAAAGTCTCTGCATAAAATCTGTATTATAGTTCAAATTCGCGTTTTCGTTTCTCAGAATAAGACCTCTCTGTACACCTTCGGACATTTTCGCAGCCATTGCGATCACGTCCTGATTCAAATCTTTGATATTGAACTTTTCCTCGAATATATACGCCGCATCGGCTCCGCCAGCCAATCCAGCGACGGTTGCCAGATAACCACAATATCCACCCATAGTCTCGATAATAAATACTCGGCGTTTTGTACCCTGCGCCGACTGACGAATTCGATCACAGATCTGAAACCGGTATAATACGCGTTTAAACGCGAGAATTCGATTGGTTCCGCTATGCTGTTATGTTTCTTTCATTTTCGAGATATTGCCGTTTAACCCTTTGCACTCGGAGCTATGAAACGAGATATTATCGAAACAATTTTCTTTCTTCTTTGGATAATATCTCGTTAATAAACTGTGGTGCTCAAGGTGGTTCAGAACCCACCCTATAAAAACTGTAGGTCCCGTCGCGAAATAACACCGCAAAAGGGAGTTCAGAGCGACGTTAAATAAGAAAAAAAAATCTCGTTAACTATTAGGTTTAGGACATATGGAGATCAACACTTCTATACTCAGAATTTGATACTCTATCGATCTATGGTATAAAAAATAGGATATTTCATTTTAAAAAATCAAGGTGACCTTGGAATGTCCTCCACCACTCCACCCACAAGAAAACAATTAATACTACGTAATGTAGCCCGTCATACCAAACAACTTTTGTAGGAATACTTTTTTGATAACGACAACGTCTTCCGAGATATCCTGCTGATCTGATCTGATATTCATATACCGCATAAAAAACAAATCCCACAAAAAAAATCGCCGAGCCCCATTACCATTTTCATTTCGCCTATTTGCGTGCAAATGAAGCGATCCAGCACGCGAAACAACTATTCATAACAGAAATAGACTTATTTATTTATTCGTGGCACAAAGATTCTGACATAAACTTGTCTAAATCGCGTCAAATGAAAATGATAATGGTGTATCCTTATACCTAGTCGGTGGTCGTACAGTCAGAGTTCTGCTTACCTCCGTAATTTCGTTCAGAGCGGTATCACAGCCTAATGAAAATTCAGTTCCCGGCACGTTATTGCTGATAGTTGCGGGTATCATAGCGATAGGAATTCGGAACTCCTCGAATTTATCTCTGGCTTTGAAGAATGTAAGACCCGTTTGATAACCCTGTCCAACAGAGAGTAAACGATCAGTTCGAGTTTCTTTGAAATGAGCTGCTCTTTTCACAAATTGATACCTCGAATCCTCCGATGATAAGTAACGCTTGAATTCCAAACTCCTTCAGTTTTTGAGCAATTTGAGGCAATTGTTCGTCTTTCGGAGGAGCTCGTTTTGTTCCTAAATATGCGCCACCTTGTGCTACCCAGCCGGTGACAGAAGGCCAATCCATTAGTTTGAACTTCCCGGCCATTAGACCAAGTATTCCATCGCAAATGCCATAAACCTAAAGGTAATCACTACAATTGAGACTCCATCGCTGGGTGTAAAAGAAAATGCTAGTTGTAAAATGATACCTTATCTCCTCTATATATACAGTTTCTCACGAAGGAACGTACGGCAGCATTCATACCGCAGGAAGGCGATCCAATATGCATCACGCCTAACGTGTAATGGTCCTGAAACAAACATTCACGAATAAATCTCTCGGAGGATCCAATCGTCGCTTCATGCAGCGTGCATATAAAAAAACGAACACATGTTGTAATTTGATATAACATTTGAAATTCCGTCCGTTCATCGACACGCTTGTGCTACAGGTTTGAAGAAAAAAAAAACATGAAAACATAGCAGCGGTAAAATGATGATTCGAGGCTTTCTTACAACTTACTTGTCCGCATAAAGTGAATTGCTGGTTTAGAAAGAGAAAATGGGGATGTTAGCAAGACTGTGCTACAAGGCATCAAAATACAATACTTAGCAGAAAAATATACATGAAAATTTCTTTCTCAACAAATTTACCTTTGTTAATGCGGGGCCATTACTCTCCTGAAGCAGTATTAAACAATACATGTAATAAAGGTAAGTCACTGCCTCGATAGAATTGTTAAAATTATCGAACGAAAAACCTTCGAGTATTTCAATTCGGCGAAAGGTTTCAAGTTCGTGGTAATTGTTCGGAATACGTGTTCTGTAACATACCTTGTTGGGATCATGATCCACCGGTGCTTTCAGGCGAGTCAACATCTTGTATGTTTCCAAGTTGCGGGCGAATCCCCTGAAAATAGTTGAAATCAATTTGAATGGAACCTTCCAGGGTACATCTGATAGTTGAAACTGCTACAACAGTATGTCTTGTCTTACTTTCCACGAAGTTGAACAGCTAAATCCCAATTTTTATCGGCCATGGCTTGCGCGACCGCCTTGGTGCGACGAACGCATTCCATTAGCGGTAATCGAACAGACTGATTTCCATCCAACGTGACCACGCACGCTTCCGTTTCCGGTGTAGCTTCCATTAGGGCCATTACAGCTTCTGCGCCCATTCGACATCCCTTTACATTATCGGCATTAAGTTAGTACATCGTCTTTGGAATTATCGTCGATAATAACGATGGAAAATAACTGACCAGGACTCTATCGAAAGCCGATGGATTACCACCTCTTTGAACATGGCCGAGAACAGTAATTCTGGTATCTTGTTGCAGCTTATCGACAACAACTTTATGAACTATTTCCGCGGTAATTGGTTGACCACTCCTATCCACTGCCCCCTCGGCTACAATAATAATATTCAGACGTTGACCGGTAAGACGTTCCTGAAAAAGAAGCATTTCAATTCACAGTACTTGCGCGGAAGTCTCAACAGCTAATCGTAGAAATAATTTTGTGTTAGAAGTGACTTTCAGATTTCATGGTCAATGTAAAATGTTATTAATAGACTGCGGATGTTCATGCGTCCGTGAGAAAAATGTACTGTTACATTAGTACCAACCTATTAAACATTATTAAGAAAGAATATAAATTTCTATTGCAATCGTTCGGTATAATTCGGGTAGATCATTTTTACTTTACATAAAGATCCGCTGTCTAGTCATTAAACAAAAGAACTGTGTCAGTAGAGTGGCTAATATTAACTAAATCGTGTTATAAAACAACTTGTTACCATTTGTTAGACTTAAAGCTATGTGATTATGTATTGTGTACAATAAAATGGTGTATGAAGTAAAAGAAGGAACCAAGTGCAATTATGCGAATAAGCTTACCAACGCAAATAAAGAATCTGAATTAAAATTAAAAGAGGGCCAACCTTCACCGCTCTCGCTCCTAGCTAAATGAATCAAGCATAAATTATCAAAAGAAATCTTTGCTTTGCGTCTGACTGTGCGGAACAGTGGGATGTATGTACACAGCTAGTCTTACTTGAACCGTATAAAAAATAATTAAAAAAAAAAATAAATTGCGAACCTGCAACAACTTTTTGCACAGCTTGTTTGGCCAATCCTGTTCAGGTGGCCACTCTGGGATGAATACAAAGTCAGCTTCACAACATATGGCTGCCACTAGAGCCAGGTAACTGTAATGGTATGATAGAAAAGCTAACTAAAAATATTATCAAATGAAAGGGAGAAATTATGGTGTCAACAATTTTCAATTTTGATGGATGAAAGACGAGACGGATAAACTTTGAAAGACTTCGAATTACACTTTTTGTACTCGATGTATTCGCGAACAACTTCTACATAGAACAATGTAATTTAGCTGTTCAGAGATTAGCATACTTTTCTTTTTCTGGCGAATCTAACTACAATAGCAAAGGAGCAGACACACGTTTTCGACAAAAAAAAAAGAAGAAGAAGATAATGAATTCAATGGCGTGTAATCAAATCTGGCCATAAAAGAGGTTTTATCAAAGTTAGAAATGTTCGATTAAAGGTAACATGATTGTTCGAAACGTGCCTGTTGCACAGCTTTGCAAACCTCTTCGACCCAATCACCTGTCGTCGGTGCTTCAGGTATGAAGGTATAGCACGCTTCTGAAGATAAACTTGAGGCTAACGACAGATACCTGAAAGACTCTAGTTTCATTATCTTTACTTTCATTTAAATTATTAGAAAATTGAAATTTTGTCCACCAAATGGAAAATTCTCCGAGATAAAACTCGGTCTTGGACTTGCCCATTCGATTCTTTTCAACATAATCGGTAAGAAAAAATCAAAATTAGAAGGAAGTAATGCTGCTTTCCTTTGCGATACCAGAAACAGAAGTAAGCAACCAAAAAAATATAGGGTAAATACATATATATAGATATATATAAATTACTGTATTTGTTAAATTTAGTTAGTGAAAGACAACAGTATGGTAAGAGAACTTGGGGTTTCCTAATCAACATGCCTGCTCCAATTTTTTACATAGTTTATCAGGCCAGTCAACAGGCGGTGGTGATTCCGGGCAGAAAACAAAATCTGCTTCTGCAGCTAAAGCACCCACAATGGCCAGATACCTATCCGAAAATTTATCAAACTTGTAAACCATACTAGAGACTTAAGAGTTATGCAATTTATTAGAATCTATCTACCCTATTAATTAGTACACTTTCCTTTATGGCTGAAAAATCATTTTTCTTTAAAGATTTTCATGATGTAATATCAAGAGATATATATAAGAGATTAATATAAGAAATGATTTCGTGTCGTTTGCTTACCCACAATGGCGACCCATAACTTCCATAATGAATGTCCTTTGATGAGAGTACGCGGTACTAACTATCGCATCGATGCTTTCGATAATACGATGCAAAGCAGAGTCCGTACCAATGGTCATATCAGTTCCACAAAAATCGTTATCAATAGAACCGACCAAACCGGCAATATGCAAGTGCTGATATTTGTCTGCTTGCTCCTTAGTTATCTCACCTGAAGATCAAGGAGGAGCATTAATTATACAGCCAATATATAAAAACGTAGAATTCTAACCTGCTTCGACCAGTTCTTTCAACAAATCAGCATACTCTTCCTTGAAAAGATTTGCACCGGTAAGAGAACCATCACCACCGATCACAACTAGATTAGTGATACCGCGAGTCACTAAATTTTTTGCAGCTCTCCTGCGACCAGCGCGTTCTCTAAATTCCATACATCTCGCGGAACCTATTACCGTGCCACCCTAAAATACGTATCGAATGATTACGTTTTATCTATCGCTTCGAAATCAAGAGGCAGAAGAGAACAATGGTATGCGTACTCTATGGATGATGCAAGACACGGAGGACCAAGTTGCTTCGACAATGTTATTTCCACCGTCTACCATGCCTTGATAGCCTTCCCTAATAAAAAACACTTTACATCCTAGATAAATTCCCATTCTAACGACTGCTCGAACGGCAGCATTCATTCCTGGAAAAAGATACAATCAAAATATGTAGAAACGTATATAAAATGTACTAAATTTGATCAACTTAATTTAATTATATTTACCTTGAGAATCACCTCCGCTGGTAAAGACAGCCAGACCTTTACCTTTATGACTACCAGGTTTTATGAACTTTTGCGCGGCTATATCTTCAGCCATCTTGATAGGACGTTGATGGATGTTTTCCTGCAACGTAAACCGTCTTTAGCATCCAAGCGTTTACATTATATTTTGTAACTTGTCGTTTGCCTTGGTAGGTTCGAAGTGTATGTAATGACTACTGGATTTCTGTGCACTCTGGGTGTATCGTTTGTCTTCGGCAGTCGGTGGAGAGTCAAATAAAGGCCTTGAAAACATCTGATCAAGATATTTATTACTATTTACAGCAACAAATGTCCAATACATTTGTCATAAATTTAGCTCACTTGTGGAAACACAATGGATAATCTAAAATTCTGGTGGAGTATTTTCTCCTGTAACTCTAATCTATTATCCGTGTCAACAAATTTTGTTTCCATGTCGTCCATCGACAAAGATTTCTGCGACATGTCGATAGATTTTGCTTCTCCATCGTCTAAGCGAAAGACCGTGGAACAGGTTTCGGTATATTTATGAATTGTAATCAAACTACAGAAACAGTTTTGTAGTTGATAGGTTACTTGTCAACGTAGTGGCACAATCGAGATCTATTTCTGCATGTACATATCTCTCGTCGTTGCACGTACACGAGCAATTATCGTTCGGATCAGACATTTTTCTAATGAGAAAGTGGACGAGAATTTTAAGGCTAAAATCTGAAAGTCACAAAAACTACAGATGTCAAAATCTGTAACGGTGACACACGAACATAGCAACTGATTTACATTGCAACTATTTATACTTTATACAGTGGGGAAGTCATAGGTTATTCAAGTAACATAAAAATCAAATGATCATCGATAACGATCCCGTATGAATACGGTATCTGTGTTAATCGTGCGAACCGATGAGAAACCGAATGGTAAATCTTAAAATAAACTTCTCGATAGCGTAAACTGACACTGGATATCGCGAGTAGAGCGAGAGAAGCATCAATCACGCGGAGGATTATTTTCTCAAAAGGCATTGCAACAGAGGAGTTGTTGTTCGAGCAGTCCTTCATATTTTAAAATAAAATCGCATGTACGTGCAAAAGAATCAATGGAATCTGGCAAGGTCTCAAAGAGCCGCGCTTCGAAACATCGGAACAACAGCGAATCGCACAGTATAGCTGTTATAGATCATTCGAATTACAGCGTTCAAAGAGCGTGCGATGAATTTTTTTGTTGCGGGCACGTTACGTGAAACGGAGCAAGGACTTCGCGTAATTCGCGAAGACAGGCGATTCGACGGGTCAGCGAGGTGTTTTCAAGTGCGTTTCGCAAACTGTGCGATCCGAAATAGTTAGTCGTTGAAACGTATATACAATGTAACGTCACACTGTCACTGACAATTAGCTAACGCGGATAGAACGACTAGAACGAGATCGTGAATATTTTTAGGAGAGGGAGAGAGGAAGATATTCGTGGTGGTTTATAGACTCACCGAGTAAAAATATTAGTTACGATGGAAATCGAAGGGCGGGCACAATCCTTTCAGTTTTAAAGCGAACGAAGAACCCGCGGTTATCCGGCGAGACGTCAGATTCCGCTTCCACGTCCCGTGTCTGACTAAAACTGAAGGTGACCTTTATGTGTGCTTCTGCACACAGCCCCCACCATCGGTATCAGTTGCCTCTCCACACCCCACTCGGCGAACAATCAAATTTAGGAAAGGTCTGTAGATGGTGTTAGTGGGACGCTCGTCCACCAATAACAAGTCTTCGTCGTTACCACCGCGCCTCCGGAACTTCTTTCGAATCTTACTCGCTCGCGAACAGCATTTTTTTCTCTTGAATCGCTACGCGCCTTCTTTTTATCTGCTCTATATCTGTATTTATGTCTATACCTAGATCTAGGCTAATATATATAAATTAGTTGGTTCGTACGGGCACCGACTTCAATGAAACTTTCACTATTACTCCATACTAGGGCCGCTGTTACTTTCCTTCGAAGGTCGAAGATTTTGAAGCTTCAAAGCCTCGAATTTCTCGGAGCTTCGATTTCAGAAACTTCGAAGGTGATGAGTAGACTGCGGAAGTTACGCAATTTGTAATTTTTAAGAAGGGGGAACCAAATGAAATATTATTTGCAGTGGTAGCAGCCGTTGTAGATCTGAAATATATCAAAAGACTAAATTCTGTCCAAGGATATATTCCGACATTTTTTGAAAATTTTTAGAAGCCATAAATGCATAAAGATCCGCAGTCTAATGATGAAGAATCGAACTTTCAAAGCTTCGAAATTCGAACCTCGTGATATGTTAGTATGTTCATGGTTTAAAGCAATAAATAAATAATAATAATAATACTCCTGGAAATAGCGTAGGACGCATTGCATCACGCTGACTTACTGAGAGGGTCGAGCAGCAACGACAAAACGGTAGTCCAAGCGTCTTTTCGTTGCACATGTTGCCCAAATTGTTGCGTGTGCGTGGAAATCATGCACGAAAGAATCGCTAGTAATAAACCGCACTACAAAACGATCTACGACAAGACTTTTCTTCAGCTGTGATCCAGCTGCACGAGAAATGTTTCGATCATTTGAATCTGATACTTACCTGACTCGTACATACAGTGTTGTTCAACTATTCCTTGCAAAACTAATTTCTAGATTACCATCGATTCGTTTATTGTCGATTTACAAATAAATAGGCCAGCGGTTCAGCGAATAATCGATAAATGTATTTAATATACAGAATTAGAATATCAATTGACTTCCTTGCATCCAATTCCTCGTCCTTACATGTTAATTTAATACTACCATTTGTTTTTTCATCACTTACGTAGACATAGAAGCAAGTAAAAAATAGCGATAAAAATAAGTGGGAATAATAGTAATGAATAATAAATAAGAAACAACGATGAAATTCCATTTCAAAACGCTGTGGCCCTGTTTGTACTTGTAGATAATACGTACTCGCGTCGCAAAACTACTTTGCGAAATTCGTGTAACAATTGCAGACGACAGAACAAAAAAGAAGCTGCTTCGATAGAACTCGTACAACTCCTTGATCCATCTTGCGCAATGATCGCGGAAGGAAGCTTCGGATATATACGTGCCGTTCGTCTCGTAGGTCGTAGCGGATTCAATTCCTAGAAAGTAGCGTCATCGGGAGTCGACAATCGGGGGCCATTCCACGCGAAGAAAGCCAAATGAGAATGCACCAATCGTCGCTTCAATACCTCTGTCCGATACCGTGGTATACGAATCGCTTTTATTTTAGTGCGAATTTACGGTATACATCATTCATTTTACTCGTGCCTTCCTTAATTACAATAGGCATCGATAGCAGCTCTTCACGCCGAAGCTTTTCTACATGCTCCATTTATTTTACCGTGTCTCTCGTTTGAACGTATTTTCGGAGACAATACGTCACGCTAACCGTACCGAGCGGAAAATGCGACTGCTATATATTGTTTTATAAAAATGGCAACACTGAATTCATTGAAATTTCTTGCAATTTTCATAACTACGTAGACTGCGGATTTTATGCATTTATGAGAAAAATGGGTACATGTAATTTAACGCAGTGGACATGTTAAAAATATTTAAGGACATCAATAAATTAGGAATACAATTTTTATGTGGCTCCGGTGTCTCGCAATCAATGCAAACATTTTTTTATTTTGCATAAAGATCCGCAGTCTACTTGTAACAATACGTGCTTGAATGAAGGAACTCATTCAAGCATTTCGAATGGAATTATCCTTGCTATAGCAGTATACTTCAATGATTATAAAGTAAAAAATGTGATACCGGTCCTGGTACGGTTAGTGTTGAACATTAAACGTGTTGGTCGGATTTTCGAAGACCTTTTCGAGTCCGTGCAAGGATCAATTTCTTTCGATTGGGATCAGCCGATGAAAAATCGTATTTTCCTTAAGGGTCGACGATCCAGTAAAATTTTCCAGAAACGTACGCCGGAATATAGGACAGAAGCAGTGGTTGAAAAGATCAAGTTTCTTGTCTTCGGTAATAATTGAACGGTGTCACCCTTCGTGGCAGGAATGACGCATCGCGATCACGTTCGCGTCCGCGCGTGTAGAGTTTTATTATAGCACGGTGAACCGAGTCCGTCGAAGAATTTCATCAGGCATCGTTTCACCGATGTCGAACCGTGTCTCGCGTATTCGGAAAGTCGTTTTCGTGCGTCGACGAAATTACGGGTGCACCCTCTACAAAGGAACACGGCAGTTCTGAATAGGATAGAAATGTATAATTGTCGATTTAGTATGATACACGATTTCATCATTTCATACGCAATCACGACGCTTCGCGTCGAGTAATTCGCAACTGCCTCGCGCGATTTCGGCGAGCGGAACTCTCGTTGCCGAGAGCAAGCGGAATCGGTGCTGAACCGGAAACGAAAGGAACGTATGTATTTAGAACGCGAAGCAAAACGACCGTGTTGCGTTTTTACGATCGCGTGTCGTTTATGGACGATGCAACGACGCGTCTTGTTCGGCTATTAATGTGTGCAGCGGAGAAATAATCGACGACACCCGATCGAGAATGACAGAACGATAAATATATATATGTATATATAATTAGTAGATATATACAGGGTGTCTCGCGCAACCGGAACAGGCCGTAACTCCTAAACGATTGGAGATGGAAGAAGCTGTTAGAGATCCAAATTAAAGGAGTAGGGATGCGCTGTGCCGGATTAAGCCAGCGCGGGGCCCGTAGCAAATGTTATGACGAGGCCCTAGGCTTTGTATCAGGGCCGCTCGTGTGCAAATGTAGCGCACCTCTTCAACAAACACAATGAATGACCTTCTTTGTTTTAGCAAAAATATCTGTACCCCCTGGCATAGATAGGCGCTCATGTATCGACGCCTCTTCGATGAAGCGCCCGTGAGGGGCCCCTGTTTGTATGGCGCGGGGCTCGTAGCATTTGCTACTTATGCTACGGGGCTTAACCCGGCCCTGGGGATGCGTCTTCTCCTTTCTCGATAAGGTAAAGATGGTTTCAATAGTCAAAATGGCCAGATAAAAGATCAATCTAGGCTGCGATCGCCCCCAAATTTCTTATTTTCACGTTTACGAGGCGTAATTTGTATTATTCGGAAGCATAAAGCTGCGCATGTAGCTATTTTCATAAGCCGGATAGTGCAAATTCCGTCTCGTAAACGTAAAAACGCATAGGCTATTTTAAAAAAATTTTTTAAATATTGCATTGTCATCCAGCTCTGAGCTATGTTTAAAATTTCAAGTTTCTAGCTCATCGGGAAGTTAGTTTAAAATCAATGGCAAAATTTACCGAACAGACAAACAGACAGACAAGAAGGCGAGCTAATAAAAACGTGGTAAAATGGGATTTCAGAGGGGGATCGCGACCTAGATTGGATCTTTCATCTAGCGCTTTTGACTACTAAAAAACCCCATCCGTGTATCATCGAGAAACGGAAACGAGTCTACCCCCTTAAATGGTCGGTCGGTGCAGGCGAAAGCATAGTCTTCCCTGAATCCATAACAATTTACTTCTATTTCCAACCGTTTAGTAGGTAGAGCCTGTTGCAATTGCGCGGAACACCTTGTATATACGTATACGATAAAGTAGCATGAACGGTAGCACACAGACAACGCAAGATCGTACCGAGAACGATAACGCTTCCAAGTAGTGAAACGCGCGTCTCTCAACCATGCTCCGGATGTTGGTCTTCGTCTTCCGTTGATCTCGATCGTACACCGCGAGGTGTGCAGCATTTCGTCCGTGTTCGATTAAAGCCTCGGGCCGCGCGAAGCCTGAACGTTTGTCAAAATTCTTACAGATTTTTGCGAACGGTCTTCGTACACTAGCTACGAGTATAAATTGTGCAAAAAACGTAGCACGATTAATAGCACGGTAGATAGATGGATAAATGGATAGGGGTTGGAGAGGCAGGCCCTTCTCGTCCGTGAAGGCACGCACCATACGCGGCACTTCGCATACGCGTGTATAATATCTACAGAACTTGTATGTATACATAGGTAGACAACCTCGAAAAGTCCACCGAGACCGCAACATTCTGATCCGGCAAGGCTTCGACTCGTTTCCTTGTGCGAAACTCGTCCGATCGGATCTAAATCGCTGGGCGAATTCAACGATCGTGCTCTCTCCGGTCGCCTCGTCGCATTCCATCGTCGGGGAACGACGAGAAAACTCAAACTCCAATCATAAAATCGTACACGCCGGTTACGAGTACCATCCACGCGAAAGCATCGGAGAAGCGCGACGACTTTCACGAAGTTTTGGCTGTCGTCGCTCAGGACCCGGTACCTTCTCACGTTTTCTCATCAGCGAATTCCGCGAATGCGAATTCCGACACAGCGATCCCGTGGAAAGCAAGGCAACCGAGGTTTATTACAGTTGTTTTTCTCTTTGTTTTTTTCTTTTTTTTCAGACATTTTATCAGAATTTATTATTTCGTGTAAACGTTTATAATAATTATAATTTACAATTACGATGTTTGATGATAAATACAAATAGAACAACGGAAGATGGGGAAGAGGAAACTAGGGAGATTTCAATGGATGAGATGGATACGTGGAAGTGGTATGCAGAGGCTAGCTTCTTCGACGAATGGAAAGAGATGCGAGGGCTAGAGAGAAAGAAAGAAAGAAAGAAAGAAAGAGAGACGCGCGATGAACCGAGGAACATTGCAATTGGAATGAATGAGGATGTTTCAAGATTCGCAGCGGTGCGCGTAATTATGAAACAGTTCGTTACGAAACTGTACCAAAAATAATGGAGACCAAACGAAAAGAAGAAAGTTGGGAGGCGATGGCGCGGGAAGATGCGAACGCGGGCGAGTTACGGCAAGAAAGACGTTCGTATTGAACTCGCATCGATAAAGCGTAAGTACGTCTCGCTCGCGCGTCAGAAGGTCTAGGCGTTGGAATTTGTGATGGGCGGAATATGTCTGCGGGAAATGAATAGAGATATTGATTCAGCGAGAATACGATGGGATCGTATAAATACAATCGTTTTGGACCTGCTGCGCGAAAACGAGACCATTCATCGTAGAAACTGGAACGAGTCGAGTAGAGTTGTCGACAAAGCTACGACCGTAGTTCTCCGACAAGGAGAGACTCTGCACGCAAAAGGTACCCGGTCCCGCTCAGCCGGCCCATCCCTATGATCGCTTCGAAGACTCTCTCTCTCTTTCTCTCTCTCTCTCTCTCTCTCGCTCTCTCTCGGATCTGTTCTCGCAGCCCTTCGTCGTTTCATTCTCACTCGTTTGGTCTCTCTTGCATCGGTAATTGGACAATCCGCGAGTGTCCGATCATTTTACGACTACTACCCTCGGCAACAATCTATTCGCTCCAAAGTCCCGCGCGAGTCGTTCTCATCGTCATCGTTATCATCGTCGCCAGCATTATCATTAGCATCAACATCGTCATTCGCTTTGGTTGGCCTTTTCGTTCGCGATACGACAGAAAACATGGACACATCGAACGTATAGTTACGTCGGGACACGTTTATCCCCACACACACACGTTTTTAATATCGATAATCGTTACTTGTTTTGCCATGTAGTTTTATGTATTGTTGTGGTACACATTTAGGTATCGGCGTGTGTGTTCTTGTCTGTCTCTTGTGGAAAATATGTAGGCGCGAGGAGCTTTCGCGTATGTTACACATACATGCTTAAACGTATAGAATTGCCGCACGAGGCGAAGATTTTTGTGCGACACAATCGATCGATGTTCTAGCAACGACACAAGGATGAAACGTGAACCGAGCCAGAGGCGGACGGTGGATCTCCAAGGACCTCGGAGCCGATTTATCTTGGCCAACGATCGGAATAGAGTAGTAGTAAACGACAAAGCAAAATGAAAACGTAGAGAAACTGTTTCATCATTCGTTTATTTCGTATATGTCGTAGAAAAAGAAGTAGAGAGTCGACTGGTGTGTCTGTCCTCTGTGTTTTCTCTCCGCGTGTACGTGTATGCTTTCTTGTAGGTGTACGTGTGCGTGTCTCTGCATGTGTGTGTGTGTATGTATATAACATAAAAACAATCGGAATCGTCTGTCTTAATAGTTTTTTTTATTTAGTCGGAGAAAGCTAACGTTCCTCACATAGAATTTATATGTAAAAACGTAAAAATGACTTTTCACGGCCCTCAAATAATTAGAAGCAATTAGTTCGTACATATATACATATCAATCCGCCCCTGGACCGAATGTATCCGCTGCATTCGGACGCGTCGAATGTTAGTTTTATCGTCGGATTCTTATATATTTCCATTATCGAAAATGGTTACGCTCGTCCTTTGCTTTTCTTTTCTTTTTTTTTCGAGGTTTCGGTCGAGGCAATTGGATCCACCTTTTACGCGTCTCTGAACAACCTTCTTTTTTTTCTTGTGTTTTTGTTTTTCTTTTACTTTGTTTCTTTACAATCCGTTTTTTACCCCGAGAAACCGGAAGAAGTTCCTTTCGATATATCACAACGATTACATTGAAACGAAAACGCAAAAATAGCGTTAAATAAGTGGCGTCGTTTCCGCCACGAGTTCAAATTCAGGAACGTGTCGTTCAACGCGACGCACGTGCCCGTCGGGCGATCCACGTACAATCGATGAAAATCATGTGAAACAACGAATACTCGAGTCTATCGACAATTTCCACGAGATCGATCATGGCCACGGAATGAACGCGCACCGCATATACGCGTACACGCGCGCGCATACGTGCACCGTCGCAAAGAGAATCCGAGAAAAGACAAATCCTTTGAATTCTCGCGTTCTCGTTCGTTCTCTTCCGGTACGACGACAGGATTTTTTGATCGTCGCTGGTTGGTTCTGATTATTTCGGACGTTACGCGTGTGTGCGCGAGAGCGTGAGCGCGATTTAAACACATACACGGGAAGGGACAAGCAGAGAAACGATAGAAAGAAAGAGAGATAGACAGAAACGACGACTGGTGTCCCGAAGAAAGCCAAGGTAAACGAAAAAGATCCGAGCAAACGAGGTGTACGAGTAAGGAAGAATTGGTCGAAGATCGTCGTGCGTGATAGAATTCGGTTGCTCGAAAGAACGCAAAAGCAGTGTTCCCTTTCCTCTTCGATATATGTTCGTGCATTTGGAAACGGACGGCCGTAACGCGAGGAGGACAGAAAAGTATTCGAGAGAAATCACGACGGTTCACTCACCTCGGTGTAGCAGAGCGTGATTACGCGATCGCGATAATCCACGACGCAACCTTAACACAACGATTACACGCGTATCCGGTAAATCGTGTCCGTGTAAAAGAAAACCGAGCGCGTCGACGGTTTCCGAACGATGTTTCGACAAAGCATAAGGGAAACGTAAAATCGCGTGATAATCGGTGGAACCCGCGTACGCTGTTCCACCAGTTTTTTTTTTGTTTCAACGCAACGCAACGCAACGCAACGGTCGAATAAACGGAAGAGAGCGTGCACGGTAATACACATTCAAAGAAATGAGAAAAAAGTATCGTATGTAAAAAGTAATTCACCACCGATGTTGTTGTTTTTTTTGGAACTTAATAACTTAATGTATTTTTACTCTCCTTTCTCCTCCTACGTTCTTCCCTTCGTATAATAATATCGTACTTGCTAGACAATGTGAAATTTAATTTAATGACAACTGGATATAATGTAGTTAGTTTCATGCGTGCTTTTTTCCCTTTGTCTTCGTTTCTTCTTGAACGTCTGTTTTTTTAGCTGTTCATTTTAGCGAAATATTTTAGAGCGAACGCTGTCCGAACGAGTGCTCCGCCGTCCACGACGGGAAAAGCCCTCCTGCTCCCGTTCGCATTCGCGTTTTCATTCTGGTTCTCGTTCTCGAGGAGACCGCGCGACCCCGAAAGAAGCTGCACGCGTCCTCGACAGCGGGTCGAACCGATACACGCCATTATGTTTCACGGGAAACTTTCTCTTATCAATCTTTTGTCTCGCTCCAGTTCCATTTTCCTCTGGCCGGCGGAGGCACGGTTAGGCGCGTCACCGTCGAGGCCGTCTCTTTGTCGTCGCGCGGTTCTCCCCGACAGTCGACAGTAATACGCACAACAGAGTACACAGTTATACATGTTATGTTACGTTTACGTTGTATGCCGCGCGAAAGGGGAACGGTTGGAAGAGGAAGCAGCTTGCGCGGGAGGGTCTCCCCGTGTGTTCCGTCGGACAGCGCTCTTTTCAGATGGTAAACAGTGAGCAGATCTGGGAGTGACAGTGGTGTCCCGCGGTTTTATATTCTTCGCATCCCATGTCTCGTACCGACGCGCGGCGACGGCGGCATCAAACGCTACATTCGATTTTTGCATTTCGATTATTTTTGTTTCTCGGTTTCTTTCGTTTTAAAAGTCTCCGTGTTAAGTTTCCGGTTCATCTCTCTCTCTCTCTAGTTTACTTTTAGAACAATTTTCACCGTATCCGAACAAGGTCGTACGACGAGACAAAGTTTGCGAAACAATAATACTCTTCCTGTCCATTCCTCTGTTCCATCCACAATTTGCTCCTTCCTATTCTTCCGTACAAACACGAGTCGATATACTGTTTTTCTTTTCCGGAGAAATTTCGCGTTCGAAATTGGACGATTCTCGCGCGACTCGACCGTTTTCTTCCATCGAGAATTATCGTACGCAGACAACGCAGAGCGACTCTAGAACGGCGTGGGTTTTCAAACGCAATCGTTCTCTCCCACACGCACACGCACACACATACACACTCTTTTTCTCTCTCCCTCTCTTTCTTTGTCTCGTATACATATCTCTCTCTCTTTCTCTCTCTCTCCCTTTTTCACGCACACCCATAGGTGTACACGTTCTCTCTCGCTCTCTCTCTCTCTTTCGCTCACACACACTCTCTTACATTCCATCCCTCTTCCTCGATTGGAGACCGAGGAGAGAAGACGGTCGAGAACGCGGGGATCCTCCGTGTTCGAGGTGTCGAACCGGGCGTAACAGCTGTGGTGGTGGCGTCGGCAGCAGTGTGCGGTCGCGTTTAGGACAAAGATGTACTCAAGGTATTCGAGGGGAGGAAAATCAAGGGAGAAGGGGTTTCTCGCGTCGATGGTCTCACGACTGTGACAGGAAGAAAGGTAGGAAGGGAAATAGGAAGATGGACAGGTAGGTAGGTAGACAAGTAAGAGAGAAAGGGAGGGTCGATCGATGAAAAGGACATGGGAAAATGAAGAGGAAGGGAAAACGAGAGACAGGACATAGTCGGGAGGAATGCGGGGAGGCAAGGAGGCGGGCAAGGCAGGGAGGAAGGAAGAAGAGGAAACGAGGTGGTACGCGAGGGACGCGGGGGACGAAAGAGGAGACAGGTAAATGGATAAATCGATCTCAGGTGGATGGATTGGTGAGCACTTCGAGGGACGGGGGGACGATAGAGAATAGGATGTTCTTATTAGGTTTAGAAAGGACTTAAGCTTAGGAAGGTTAGTTGTCGCCACCCTCCTGTTGTTCGTCCGGCTCACCCTGCGTGTCACTGGTCCAAAGGGTGAGGTTGTCGCGGAGAAGTTGCATGATGAGCGTGGAATCTTTGTAGCTGTCTTCGTTAAGTGTGTCCAACTCCGCGATCGCGTCATCGAACGCCTGCAACGGTTCAACAAAACCTCGTTACCACATACCTACTCTGCCGACAAGGCAACGCACGACTCGAGCACACATCACGACTCTGTCGAGACCAAGCGAATGATCAATCTCATGCAAAAAGCGGAGAGAAAAAATTTGCAACTCGAGGAAACAAGAGCGATGCAAAAGAAGACGATTATACATACACATATACTAGACTGTGGATCTTTATGCGAAATAAAAAGTATCTACATCAATTATAAAAACTACTTATAACACAATTATACAGTTGATCACTGCTTTAAATTGAACGTAACCATTTCTGCCGTATCGCATAAAATCCTCAGTCTATATATCATAGATACAGTGGAGGCATATTGTCCCAGAAATCACACCACGCAACAAATGTTAATTCGTTTTTGGTTTTTGGTTAGGGGAGGTTCGGTGCAACGGTTGTCTGCACGTAGAATCGTTCACGGTTGTTATGTGGTTCGGTTATCGAAAAAAAAAACTCACGCAAACGTTAAATCTTCGCGTAACCAAATTCTAACCTGTTTGGCCAGGTGGCAAGCCCTGGCCGGAGAATTAATAATTTCATAGTAAAAAACGGAGAAATTCAGAGCAAGACCGAGCCTGATTGGGTGTGTCGGCTGCATTTTCGACTTCGCTATGTCGAAAGCTTCTTGGTACGCCTTCTGCGAGTCCTCGACAACCGCTGCAATGCAAACGGATAATCCAAATTAACCAGCGCTACATTATTCGTCATAAGGACACATTGATTCGAGTCTGGAAAAAAAGACAGGTGCTGCTAATCTCTGCGAAACGAAAACAAAGCACTATATTTTTGCCTCCACTGCAGCGTTATCATCATCATCACCACCACCATCGCGTATCCTTTTGCATCCTCTCGACGTCTATCTCCGTTAAATTGTACCTGTTTTGCCAGCTGACAGGCCTTGTCTGGTGAGTTGAGGATCTCGTAATAGAAAACGGAGAAGTTGAGGGCGAGACCTAGCCTGATCGGATGAGTAGGCTGCATCTTTGACTTGCTGATTTCAAACGCATCCTGGTATGCCTTCTGGCTGTCGTCTACCACGGCTGCATATGCGTACACATTACGTGGAAAATTCGATTATCAAAATGATAAGGCTGTACGCGATCGACACGAGAAACCACCGAACGAAACGAAACGAAGACTATTGGTATTCTCAGTACCGGGGACACGATTTTTCGAAAAATGTTCGCTCGAATTCCCGTGACACCGTTAGCATTCGAGGCGGAAGCTGCAGGTATCCGGGCGTAGCGAGCATCACGGAATTTTCCAAATCCATTTAGATTCAACAATGCGACCGAGACGCCTTCGGGCCGAACATCTGCCGTTGCAGCTGTGGTTCTTCTTTCACGGGGCGCGCAGGTACGACAAAAGTATCGTGCACCTTTGCGTTCCAAGAAAGAAGCGCATCGACCTCGTGCAACATTCTCTCGGGTACAGGTAAACACGCGTCTTCCGCGTCCGATGTCGAACGCGCGCGCGTCTCTTCGAAAAATCCATCAGACGAATGTTAGGAAATGTACGTGCTCGCTTCAGCACACTGCGTATTGGAACTTCGAATAGGTTTTTCGTTTCAAGTTTACGTGAAACATACAGTCATCGGTACGCAGCGAGCACGCGTTGAATCGAGTTATTCATTGAAAAGAATTGGAAAAAGATGCATACCGTGTCTGGTTTCTCCAGTGGCGACTTCTGCGAGATACCTGTAGTAGTCGCCCTTCATCTTGAGGTAGAATACTTTGCTCTCGGCACTGCTAGCCTTGGGGATCAGGTACTTATCGAGGAGTTCCTGCAACATCAACGACGCAATCAGCAATGGTTTCGAGCAGTTGTGTTCGAACAGGTGGAGATTCACGGCGATAGAACGTTCGATGGGTACTCGCGAGCGAAACGCGTCGCAATATATCCGAGCGTAGCTACTCGACGCAGGCGTGTCGTTTCCTCTTCCGCTTCCCGTCTATTTCCGGACATTCGAACCGTTGCTCGCGTGATACGCTGTTCGCCGCTATTCGTACGCAACGAAAGACCGCGGCGACCACGAGGAACAGGATCGACGCGCGAGACGCAGTCGACGTCTGTCCGAGTAAATAAAGAACGCGCTCGCTTCCTGAAGTGCTTTTGTCGCACGTTCGACTTGGAATTCGCGTTTACGTTTCGCGTTCGCTGAACGAAAAGAAACTAGCAGAGATGGGCGCGCGTAAGACGAGCCAGTAAAGCGCTCGTAATTGACCCGCGTGAAATTCAAGCCGGAGGGTGATCTCCGCACTGCCTTCCAGCTCTTCGAATACGCGAACGCGATTCAGAAGGAGATCGCAGGTTACGGTAAGACGAGACAAGCCGGCAACACCCGGGAACCGTGCAATTCTGCCTGTGTCGAGGCTATAACAGCGTCCCTTGCAGGACGATCACTAGACTGCGGATCTTTAGCCGAACACGGGCAAAAATGAAAATAACAACTTTCCCCTATTAGGTTTCGAATGCTATGGACGCATAAAATCCGCAGGCTAGCGTTCGGAAAGTCTCGATCCGTTTGCTACACATATTTTCTTCTTGTCGCCATAGAACGCGTCGACTTCGAGGCAAGGAACGAGTTGAAAGACTGCTCGTGTGTCGACGAAATGGGGCACACCTCCCCATGTGTGCCAAGCAGAGGTTAATGACCTTCAAGACATGAAAAACCGCGTTCGAACTACGTGTAGCTTAGAGCGTTGGCAGCGGTCCTTTGAAAAGGAAGGCGGCCGCTCGCGTTGAACGGCATGAATCGTTCGTTTAAGTTTATTAATAAGCTCTCTCCGGTGACTGTGTCACTCGTTAAGACTTCTGTCGAAACGATCAGTCGTTTCGGCGGAAACGGATCCAGACTTTACGATCGACCTGCATCGGCTGGATGTATCCAGCAGGGAGATTCGACTCGGACGAATCGAAGTTTGAAATGGAGACTGGAAAGAATGATCGGAACGGGGCGGGGGTCTTCTTACCAATACGTCGTAACAGATCTCGCGTAGCTCCTTTTCAACCTTTTCCCGGTACTCCTTGGCCATCTGCTGTTTGCGCTCGGATCCCTCGGTCTTTTGCTCGATGGAGGATATTACTCGCCACGAGCTACGTCTCGCGCCGACGACATTCTTGTACGCTACCGACAGCAGATTCCTTTCTTCGTTCGACAACTCGACTCCCGTTTCGGTGACCGCCTTCATCGCGGCTGCCATATCATCGTACCTTTCCGCCTGTTCGGCGAGCTTCGCACGCTGTACCAATTCCTCCTTGTCCACGGACATTGTGTTGGCTGAAAAAGAAAAATCGCGAACAGCTGTTTTAACAGGACCGGAGAGCGGCATCTGTTGCCGCTTTTGCTCGAGCACAACGGCCAGCGTGTTCGTCGGCCGCCGCTTTTTGTCGGTTCGCGCGGAGTGCTCGCGCGAGTGACCGGCAGCGCGACGAACGCGCGCGAATCGTACGTCGTGAGAATAGATTTCACCGACGCGTTTAGAACAGGATGACGTACTACGCTTGTCGCGTCGAACGAGGCCAGTTACGTTCGCCGAAAAAGAAAGACCATTGGTTCGTCCGAGAAGCGGGTGCTAGAGCGCCCGCGCGCTCCAGCCCGACCGATCGAAGCTTTTCATTCCCCGTCCTTCGTTCCCAACGGCTCGGAACAGATGGCCGGCCCCGGTCTTGGCCGACTCCCCGAGAAAACGAAATTCGCGAGATCCTAAAACGGAAGTTGGACAACGGCGCTTTCACGGGCTTTTCGGCGAGCCGTCCGTGGCATCGACCCAATAAAATATCGTTGGCCTCGAGAGAGGCGTCTTTCGAAAGCGTCGCCAGGTTGTCGAACTCTTTTCATCGATCTTCGCGGGCACAGACGGTGGTCTTGTCTGGTCTCGAGTCCGTCGCGGAGTACTCGCCGCCGCGCCGGGCAATTAACCGACAAGCAAAGGTGGGATCTCTTATCCCTTGTGTATTTGTTAATGTTCTTCCAACAAATATTAAAAAATTTCTCTGTATGTCATTCACTCGCTTCTATATCAATTTCTAGTCTTACAATGAGAATTTGTGCAAACATGTTGAATACAGCAAGGTTTTAAATGGTCTATACATTCTCTGTATGCATTCACTCGCTTCTATATCAATTTCTAGTCTTACAATGAGAATTTGTGCAAACATGTTGAATACAGCAAGGTTTTAAATGGCCTATACATTCTCTGTATGTCATTCACTCGCTAATATATCAATTTCTAGTCTTACAATGAGAATTTGTGCAAACATGTTGAATACAGAAAGGTTTTAAATGGTCTATACATTGTGGTTGACTACGCAAGGGTTTAGCGCGTCTGAACGTAGCGTTTCGCGATCCTGCGGCCTTTTATACTCCATTCGTCACGAACGCAGACCTGTGCGTCCAGACGCACAGCGGGAAGTTACGACGAATGGAGTATTGGTCGCAAAATGCTGTGTCCAGACTTGCTTATGAGATTTCACCTGAATAAGGTGCGATGCTAACGAACAGAGCGAAATAGAATCTACAGTTTTATCGTGAGAGCGTTCGCGTTGAAACGGCGAGTAGAGTTACGCTTAGCAGTCGATTATCGTAAGCGCCGCTCTCTGGTATCTCGGCTCCAATGTACTCGTACCCTAAAGCTGGTATTTCCGAAACACGTCACGCCGCTGCGTTTGCGATTTAAGCTCCATTCATCGCAACGACGCGGTCGCCTGCGATCGCTCAAACGCTAAATCGCAGACCGGAGCGGCATGACGCGTTTAGTAAATCCCGGCTTAAGTCGCCCGGAATGTCGTGAATCGTTCGATGATAAAAGCCGTGTCTCGAGCGTGATCAATCGCGGGCGCGTTCGATTCGAAATAATTCCTGGGATCGATGAACAGTTTTTGCGCGTTCCCACCGGCGTAACGCGATTCTCTCGCGGTGAGTCACCGCGGCCGAGCTCTCTCTCTCTCCCCCGCTCTCTCCGTCTCCGACAATGGGCAGCGGTCGACCATCGGGCGGCAAAGCACGCGAGAGCCAACTGGGCGGCCCTTTTTGGTCGAACCAAATCGTGTCCAAGAAATTTGCGCTACGGAATCCGACGGTTCCCACTGCGAAACGTCCGCCCGCGTTTCGAGAATTGGCTCGGCCCGCGGAATGCGGCAACTATCGCCCGGTTCCGTTCGGACGAGTCAACTTCCGCGAGGAGTTTCTAAAATTATCCGAAATTTTACTGCCACCGGGAAGAACGTCGCGCGTCGCCGCTCCGTAAAAAAGACCGTAGCGAGGGAAACGACAAGCTCGCGATCTACGCCGAGAGGTAAATGTGTCGCGGACGCGGATCGATTGCCCGAGAATCCCACGGCGAATCGAACGGAACGAAAAAAGAGGTTAATATTTCTGAACGAGACGCTATACCCGGCGACGCTCGGTGCCCCGAGTCGAACGGAAAACGGGGTTCGAGGCTGCGATCGATATCCGCGCGGTACCAGTACTCTCGTCGTTATTTCATTCGACGAGAGACCAGTCGCAACGTAGTTCGTCCACCGCGCGTTTAGGTCCAAAGAACGCGAATATGCTGATTCTCGATTCCCGTGCACACGTATTCCGCGTTCTATCTGTGCAAGACGGCAATCAAACTCGTTCTTTGAACTTGATTTCCGAGCTAATTCCCCAAGAAGGAATTCCGTTAACTCTTATGCAGTCAACCGAAATGTATAGATTATTTAAAACCTTTCCGTATTTAACATGTTTGCACAAATTCTCATTACAAGACTGTCAATTAATATATGCGAATAAAGAATGGCCATCCAGAGAGATTTCGTGAGATTTTTTGATTGGTTCGCCGATGGCACCGGTCTGAGCGCGGTGCGAGAAGCGGAGCCCGACTCTGTGAAATTTCAGCGCGGTTTCGTCGACCGAGTCAACGCTAATGACGACATCGCGCCGATTACGAGCGGCGGCGGCTGTTAACGACGAAAGCGAATCGTTATCGACGCGATAGCGTTCGCAATCGCCGATGTTTGCGGCGTAGGGTGTACGACGCAACGGGCCGAGAGAAAAGACGGAAAACGATCTCGTCGGAATCGTCGGCGGAGGAACAGGATCGTTTTTCTAGGTTTTTCCACGTTGTACACGTGCGCGGAGGAAAAGTATTTCGAGATTATCTGTTTCGGTCGAGCGTCGCCTAGGCGCGCGCGCACGTTGCGATTGGTTCGAGGGGTTGGAGGAAGCGGTTTCCTCGTGGCACGAGGCGTAGCCGTCTCGAAGGAGGTGCCTGCTGTTCCGCCGAGGAATATTCGGAAGCGACCTTTCGTTTTCGAGCGAGAACGCGCCCTCGATAAAATTCGGCGGTCGCACGGCCTCCTGCATCGATCCGAGCGTTCCGACTCGAATTTTATCAGGTGAAGACATAGGCGCCGACGTATCGCACACGGTCCTCGCTGCCCGTGGACTCGGGACGTTAACGCACGCGTCGCGACGCGTAGATTGCGCGCGATTAAACGCGGCCGACACGGTGCGAGCGCGTTAACGGGAGAATTAGCGAAAGCGCAAGCATAGATACATAGGCAAACGGAAGGGAAGGGAAGGGAAGGTCGGCCGACGAGAGAATCCTGCGCTCGGCGAAACTCGGACAGAAATATTAAACCGGTAGGTGTATTCGACGTCCTATATTTAATCGCGCGATCACCTGGCTTTGGGTTAGCAAATGCTTGGACAGGCGACAGTGTTGCCGGATCCGCGAGAACCGACGAGAGAAACAACATCGCGCGATGCCGTTGAAATATTTCCGGCGTAGACGTCGCGAGCGAGCGAGCGAGCGAGTCGCGAATGGAACGCGCGACGAGAAACGAACGTTCTTCGCCGGCCGGTTTTTCTCTCTGGCCGCGCGGTTTCGTTCGAAACTGCTTCGGAGCCACGGCTAAGATTATTTCGAATGCGGCACGGCCGTAATGGCTCCGCGACAGCGTCGGCGAAATCTCCGACGCGGACGCGTCGCGAATACCTATGATTCACGACGCGATGTCTTCCGAGGAATCTCGAGTTGGACCGCGTGCCAAGTTCACCAGCGGAAACCGTACGAACGGTCGACGATCACGCTGCTGGCTGTTACCGGTTATCATCGGAACGGTGACTGCGCGAGATTCGAGCGAAACCAGAGTGCGACGTCGCTTTCTTGCTCGCGATAATAATATCGTTCGATATTACCGAACGACTATGCGGTTTATCTGCGACTATATCTCGTTCGAACCGTTGTCACGGCTCTCGAGAAATCGCGGTTCGATGACTCGCGCGCGACAGCCTCTGGCGATACGATCGCGCGGAGAATCGTTATCTCGAACGCGGTTGCGAGCTGGCCGAACACGGTCGATAAAAATTACTTTCAGATTTCCAAAAATAGTACGGGAACCTACGGAGCGTAATATGGCCACGACATGGCCGAGGACGCGAGCATTTATCGAACGTGCGCGAGCATGCACGATGGAAAGAAAAGAAGACGAGAAGCCGAAAAAGGAAAACCGGTGCTTCGCAGACAGCGGAGAAGCACGACCTCGTTGCCAGATCGAAGGTTATACGCGGAACACGCGCCGTCGAGGCGGACGATCTCGTCGCGTAAGTCGATCGGTAACGATTTGAGGTTATGGTCGGCACAATCGCAATCACGATTCGAGAGGCAGCCAGACAGAGCGCCACGGCGCTACTTTCACGAAGCGAGAGCGAAATTCCTCGTCTACGCTCTCCGTCTCGCTCTCTCTCTCTCTCTCTCTCTCCCTCTCTCTTTCGGGCTACACGCCCCGTCCTCGAGCTACTCGGTTTTCGTGGCGCACGATACGCACACGAGAGAACAGAGAACGGAGAACAGAGAGGAACAAAGAAACCGATGCAACGGATCGCTTTTGCTTCCGGCGAGGCTAATCGGCGTCGTCGCAAAGGACCACGCACCGAGTCCATTCTTCTACGTCGTAGTCACGCGATACCGCGGAGTGCAACGAACAATTTTCGTCGTATTCCGATCATTCGCGAGAAACGCGATCGCTCGATAGCAGCGCGTTAGGCGGGCAGGTTCTAGCACGTTCTCGAAGAATCTCCGGTTCGGAAATAGGGTAATGCGTAGCGGCATGCATCAACGGAAACGAGAACGAGGTGTTCGGAGACCGAGAGGAGAGACAATGCAAGAATGTTCGAGTCGAGTGGAAGGAAAGGAAACGCGAGGTTACGCGTGTGTCGAGCTATGTCCCGAGCAGACAGAACGGCGACTACGGGCTAGCAACTACGGAGCCGGGTTTAGAAAGCAAATAGTAATGCAGGGCGACGTAACGTCGCAGTCTTACCTATAGTTAAAGTCTTTTGTACAATAAATACTTAAATAAATACACGGTGTGTCTCGGCGTATTCCGTGGGATCGCGCGGCAACAGGAGGGGGTCCGAAAACTGACTAGACTCTCGGTATTGCTAGTGTTTCTTTTGATCCGGGGGGTAAAGAGCGAGAGCGTATTACGCGGAGAAACTACGCCGGGTCTTTTTCCTCAATCACACTCGGTTACGATACCACACATCCCTCGGTGACCACTCCCGCACAGCGACTGAGCCGGCAACGCTGCTCGTGGTGGGGACTCGGCGTGCCTCGTGCAGGGACTCGGCGGCTCTCGTCCGCTTTCGAGCCCCGTCGGCACACCTCGGACCGGCTCGGGCCCGAGCCGAGGTATTGATCGGCTCGCCCAGCATGGACGGCTCGGTGAGGTTGGGTGGGGCAGCGGTACGCGACTGTCCCGGGACACCAGAGACATGGAACGCGATGCGCCTCGCCGATCAGGCCCGAACCGATCCGAGCTGATCCGATCCGAGCCGCGACGCGCCACCGACCTACCACGCCGTGCTGCGCTGCAGCGCGTCACGACCCGCCTCTCTCTCTCCCCCTATTCTACTATCTTCTATCTTCTATTTTCTACCTGCTATCTGCTATGCGATACATTTTCTCGTTACCGCATTCACCGTCCGTAATCCCATCCCATTTTCTTTTCTCTTTCCGCTCTACCCATTTCCATTTCCTCCCCATACCTCGATCAACCAGCTTTCAATTAGGTCCATTGGTCGACGCGTTTAAGACGCTCGATTTCTATCGTCGATCGATAACCGTCCATGAAACGATCGAAATCGGATTGTCAAGGTGACGCATTGTCGCACCGGCATCGATCACGATTCCTGTTTACGCTTCGATGAAAATACACCCTCCTACCGCTTCTGTGTAAAGTGTAACACGCGACACGTGTGAAAGAAGACAAATGACGTTGGTTCGCCGGTTAGAACTAATTTCAAGGTATCGCACACGCTCGGGCATATTCTCCGCCGAGAATTTTTCAACGTGGCAATTAGCTGATCACCGCCATAAGCAGCTGTAGAATCTGCGTCTTTCTCGCGTATCGGGCTCTCGCAAGGTTGCGACCGTTTTTTGTTTCGTCGGAAGAGCAACGGAAGAAGTTTAAGACGGCAGCTTCGAGCCTCGAACGGTCCTAATAAAGTCGTCGCGGGGAGGGGAAAGGGGTAAGAGAGAGAGATAAAAGGTAAATAGAAAAAGAGGTAATTATACAAGGCTACAATAGGGGAATCGAGAAGATGAGCGCAGAAGTAGGGGTTGGCTGGTGAGGTTGAAATGAAATATTGATCTGCGGAGGCGCGCGCAACCCCTGCAGCCGACCCGCCCTTCCTTCTTCCTTGGCCGCCATTTTCCGGCTCCTACTTTCCTTGGCTCTCTTTGTCTTGGCCTGACGTTTCATCTGCAGGCTCTTTTCAAATTCCTTGCCGCCCGCGAGCAATCGTTTTCACGCACTTCCCTATCTCCCGAGCCCTCCGCGCGAACAGGACTGTTTCTGTTTCGCGCCGCAACGTCTAATCGCCGTTCTGTTTGCTCAAGTGCACCGCGGAGATGCTCGGGCAACAGACAAAGATAAGAAGCAATTCCGATCGGGATCCATTACTTTTCCCCTGTCATCCACGCGTCGATAGTCTCGTTCGTTCTCTAAACCAAGCACGGAAATACTATACGCGACCCTCGTCAATCGATACGCAGGTATGTCGCGTAACGAACGCGTTCGGTTGTCCCATGCGGCGCTTATTTCCATCGTCGAGCGTTTCGCGTCGCGATCGAATTCAACTTGCCCGCCAGAGTCGAGGGAGGATTCGCGACGAGTCTCGACTACGAATACAGAACGCGTGTTTAGGTTTCCGATGGCTGCGGCAAATTTCGATGGGGGTATCCCGCGGAGAAAGAACTCCGCTTCGGCCAACCGGTGCGCCGCGGCGTTTGCCAAACGTGTTAATACAAAATACAGAGCAGTAAACGGACGAAGCGGATTGGCGTGATGCCGCGAGTAGTGTTGCGTAGGCGTTGCGTCGCGTAATGGTAATCGATAGAGAGTCAGTCGGTCTTACGAACCAATTTCCGTACACCGGTGGTACCGTATCGTTTGCGGCAGTTTGCTTCGGGTTCAAGAGACGCGGGATCAAGCAGGGATCATTCAGCCTGAATGAATTTTCCACGGGTTTGAGGGGGGCATGTTCGCCTTTTCAGGCATTTACGATAGCTCGAGGCTCGCGGTGAAACCACCGGAAGCGAAGGAGAACGCAAGAAGAAGAGGTTGACGACGTCGAGTCGCGGTTATCCGGCGATATTTAACGCTCCGCTCGGAAACGAGCTTGTACGCTAGGTTAGTAACACGTAGATCAATATTAGCTCGCGGTTTGCGCGTGACAGCCCCGTCCCGCTGCTATAGAAAGCCGTTTATTCTCATTTTGTGTCGCGCAAACAGGTTGCGAGCTAGAAAAGGCAAACGGTAGCATCTACTCGGAACGAGCGGCTACGTGGCTACGTGGCCTGCGACTCGGCGCGGCGCGGCGCGGCGCCGGTGACTCGATTCGCCGATAAAGAGAGACACGTGCTCCGCGGATCGGCCATACCCGATAGAACAACGGATACGTCGCCTGCTGTTTGCTAAATTCGAGTACTGGCAATTAGAAGCGAGCATGAGCGGCGCGCGTGCGGAAACCGATAAGTCGACGGCTGGTCTCGCGCGCCGCCGTACCAATTTCAATTTCAATGCGTATCTTCCCTCGCACACATTCGACGAAAAATAAGGCACGCGCGCGTACTATCGAGCGGCAAGGAAGCGTAACTATTACGACACTGACCTTGCTCGCGCGGCGAGCCGCGGAGCGTCGTGTCGCGGGGCTGCTCGCAACGATTCGCCAGTTTCCCCGAGCTCCGCTCGAAAAAGGTTTTCCCGGCGGTCGCGGCGCGCGGAGGGGTGGCGTGGATTCGTCGGAATGGAATGGAACGGAACGGGACGGAACGGAACGCATTCAAGGGTATTTCGTTATTGATTTTCAATAGGAAACAAGCACTATTTTTACTTCCGCGCTCGAGAAGATTCGCCGAGCCTCGGGCCGATCGATCGAAAGGGGGCCGAGGCGGTTTCGAGAGACGACCGCGTCGCCGGCCGCAGCCGGGAGGAGTCAGGAACGGTGTCGCCGTTCGTCGTCGTTTCGACCAACGCGCGACGCGCCGAGAAGAAAAGCCTGGGCAAAACGGTTTCAAGGCGATACAGGAAGCGTGCGTATCGACGTCGATTAGCTCGCCGGGACCAGGCCTCGAGGCAAAGGTGTCCGCGCGAATATCGATCGCACCTTCTGCCTCGCGTGCACTCCGCATCGCCCTGGCCGACACGTCCGACCAGCAACGTCGGAACCCTCCAATCGACAGATTATAGAAACGACAATATCGATCAACGTTCTATTTCTCGACGGCGTTAGATAGACTCCTTTCTAGGAAACCGAAAGAGAAGATTCTCCCCCCCCCCTTCAACCTACATTTTCAGTTTACGTAGGACGCGTCCTGTCCTATTTCCCATTCTTTGTTGCTTTCGATGAGATAAACGGTAAATTGGACTTCTTATCAACACGTCTTCTTTATTTCATTCGTCTACAAGCTCAGAGTTATTGAAAATCCTTATTAGTAGCCTGCGGATTTGATGCATTCATCACAAAGATGGAATAGGTGAAATCATTGTATTTATCGAAAATACTTCAAGGAGAAACACGCTCCAATTCAGCTCGAGTCATTGCGATTCAGTTAGGCAATTTTTATTTTGCACAAAGATCCGCTGTCTAATTATCAGTTACTCGATAATCAAGTTTGCACCTTACACTATAATTTAGTTCACTTCAGAACGAATCGATTGATCAGTCGGTGCTAGTAGTATTACCGATGGCTGTCGCTGATGTGTTAAGTTCAATAACGGGATTTAACGTTGATTCCGAAGTCGTAGGCTTGAAAGTACATCGAAGAAAATTGATGCGTACAGGTTTGAACAGGAACAGGGTTATCGCGAATGGCGAAACTTCAGTTTGAAGGAAAAAGTGGATCGAGCCTGCTGCGCGGCGAATCCAGGTGCATCGAGGCACGTCCAGGTGTACGGGCGTCTGGACTGGACGTCGATCGAATCCTTCTCCCCCGACGCCCGCGACCAAAACTCGCTTGCCTCGTCGTTTTCCGTTTGACGCGAGAAACGAGCACTCGAGGATCGATAAAGGGCTGGCTGGTCACGATGGGGAACTGGTTTCCGTGAAACCGTAACGATCCAAACTACAAAGGCAGACCGCGTGCCACAGGTGGCAGTGTAGGGATGGTGTTACGTAGGTGTTACGCGAGAGTGTTATGTATCTCGCAGCCCCTCCCCTTTCTCACTCTCTTCTAAAGAGTCTACTCCGTCCGGAGGACCATCGAATTCCAGAAGCTGACTTTTTCTCGAAACGACGCACAGTGCGTTGTTATCGGACAAAAATCAAAGAATAAATGTATAATAATAAATTCCCTGTTATTATACAATGTCGTTACTGGAGGGTTCTCAGGATCACACAAAAATTAGCTGCCCCTAGCTGCCCGACAATTAAAAAAAAATGTTTTTCAGATTCTGAACGATCTATTGAGAAAAACTAAGGTTTTTACTTTCATTCGAACTGTTTTTGAGCCTGTTGATGACGTTGAAGGCATACATTTCTAAGAATATGATACTGTCCCGATACTGAATGATACTGTTATGATTTTTGTCCCAAAATCCCATTGACTCAACGCACTGTGCGACGCGACGGTCGATCGAAGATGCATCGTAAAATTCACGACTGCTCGGCGCTGCTAAGCGCCTCACGGCGCGTGCGGCTCTGCCAATGCCATTCACTCGGTCTCGCCTAATACGCTCTGCCGTTACCACCTACCTATGCTTTCATTCACCTGCGACGAAATTCTACGCTGATTCGTCACGGAGTCGCCGAAAGAAACGGATAGAGATTGCCACCTGCAACGCGATTAATTCGTGTCCCGTTAGTACAAACGCAGAGTTAGTAGAAATCTGATCAAGTTAAGTTCTTCCTTATTGTATGTCAGCGATCTAACCCTTGTCCGTCCCTCATTTCACGAACTGAATTTGTTCCTCGGTGTCAAATTGACACAGTGATGAAAAATCGACAAAATAACAAGGCAAACAGTTATTTCTCGATGTTTCTTTAGTCAAATTGATTAGTTAACATCTACATCTTAGGTTTCTCGGTATGTGAGTTTTGCATTAAGAAAATAAAAGACACGAAGTTTCAGAGAAATTTACCTGCAAATAACAGAACAGTATAACTTATTTCGGGAAAACTGTGTCAGATTGACACGAGGGTTAAGGGGATAGCCTTCTGATTTCTCGATAATGCAAAGATGGGGTTTTTTAGTAGTCAGAAGCGCTGGATAGAAGATTAATCTAGGCCGCGATCGCCCCCAAAAGTCTATTTATAACCGACTTCGAAAAAGGAGGAGGTTAGTCAATTCGATCTGTATAATCATAACGTATTAATATCGAACATCACTGTATTCGGGAAAGTCTAAGGAATCTTTTGCTGTAAAGATCAATTCAATATCTTCTATAATAACATCACAATATTTGTTCAAAGTTGAAAAATATGTCATTTTTCCAATCTCACTGTATTCGGGAAAGTCTAAGGAATCTTTTGTTGTAAAGATCAATTCAATATCTTTTATAATAACATCACAATATTCGTTCAAAGTCGAAAAATGTCATTTTTTCAATCTCAAATTTCTCAGAAACTGTGCGTCTAGGGGAAAAATTAATGAGAGATTCGGAATCAACGCAAAAAACTCTATAAAAATTGCCTAGTGAGAATCGATGTCAAGCCTTACAGACAGCGATATGAATTCGACGAGTCGAAATGAATCCTTCTATGGCGGTCGCTGGGTCGATTCGTACCAGTAACGTAACAAGTTCTTTCGTTGTGTGGTTTCGTCCATGGGGGGAGAAAGTTGACGAGGAAATTGATGCGTCGTAGGGCAGCGTACGAGGCAAATGGCTTCGGGACTTACCGGAGGGATATGTTTAGCGCGGCCCTGGGCGATTTTTCGACCGCGGAACGCGGCTCTATTTCTTGATCGCAAAAGAGAAGAATCGAAAGGGTGTGTTTCGCGGTCGCGCGATCCCGATGCTTTCGCTTATGTGTCCGAGCCGGCAAAAAGTTGCACGCGAGTAGTATATTTACACGTAGCGAGCGTGCGCACACAGGGACACGAGGAGCGTAATGTTCGTACGCGAAATCGCGCGAGCGGGTCGAGTTTGTGCGTCAGCCGTCTTGGAATAGCGACTGATGTCAAGCTGCCTGGTTCGTTGGTCAGACGCGTCACCGCGTCGAGCCGTTGCTGTGCCGTGTAGAATACCGACAGGGTACAGCAAACAAGGTTCAACCAACCATCAGGTCCGACTCGACCAACGGGGTGGTTTGCCGAGCACGTTCAAAGGCGCAAACTTTCGTGCGAAGTAACTGCGCGAATGATAAACGCGTCCGAGGGAAGGACGGTGAGGCGATCGCCGGCGGAATCGTGTCAGCAATTTCCCGAAGGATGCGGTCGCGCAGAAATCAGATCGGGATCAGGTTTTTGGGTCGAAAAACAGCAAAGAGGTCGGAGAGGCGCCAGTCGTCCGACCGAGACGACCTACACCGTGTCCCGACACGCCAACTGGCTGGACACAACAATATTTTCACATTTCGCGATCTCAACTTGGAGTTGAAACAATATCGACGTCCCTTTTTTGGTGTTTGTCGCCGCGGATGATTTTTATACCGAACGAGCGACAAAAAAGATTGAACGCAAAAAATGGAAAATTATGTCTGGCCGTTTACTCGCGGCGAAGTGTGCCCTTGGGGTGCTTTTTTGCAACTCTGGATTTTGTCTAGGTGGTGTTTGCACCGTCTGAAACACTGCGCGCTCGAGAGGGCGGAACAGCCGTAGCTCCCGCCATTTTGCTCGTTCCTCCCTGTCCGTTCGAAGCCGCGTAGAACGCAGGGGGAGAGAACAGCCACCGAAGGAACGAGAGAAAGTGGAAAAAGCTGGTGTCGAAGCGGTAAGAAAACGGATGGAATGGAATGGGCCGGGTGTCGGATCCCCCGCTGTAAATCCCTGTTCTCGAATTATCCGAACGACCAACGCTAGGTCCTGACGCGATGCTTCGAGAAACGTGGAAACTTTTCCTCGTCGAAGGCGCAAACGACAGAGATAATTCCGGAGAAGAGCCGAGGAAACACGGTCCGCGACATCGCCACGACCACAGGGAAACGCGGAACAATTGAACGGGACACGCGACGCACAACGCACGCCGGTGACGTTGTCCCAACCGAGATCTTATTATCGAGGAAAATTCAATTTCCGACTTTCGCGTGCACGCGCACACAGCGCGGACCGCCAAACGGGAAACATCCGCGATTTTCGATCGCGGTTGCTAAAAAGATCCGCTCGCGCCGTTCCAGTTTCATTGTTCGCGCAATAGAATCGAGACGCACGGACGGTCACGGTTCGTCGTAGAAATCGAAAACGTGCACGGTCACGATTTCCGTGTTGAACGAGTCTAACTGGTTTTCGTACGGCTGTGTTCGAAGTAGTGAAATAACCGAAATAAAGACTTGCATGAAACTTCTTTGGAGTGTACTTCACTGTTACGATTGGAAACGAATTATTCCTGAGAAATCCCGATCGAAGAAATTAGGCGTCGATTGTCGATTAATATTATGCATGAATCTGGACCAGCGATTTTTCGTAAACGGTGAACATTAGAAAAAAACCGAAGAGCAGGAAGTTATAGTATATTTTACTAGCAATACTTCACTTTTTTTAATAGAATGTTACATATTTTTTTACATCATGTAAAAGCGGGAATTAAGACGATTTCAACCATGTAGTATAGTATGGTCTTCAGGGTCATACAAGGGCATAAATAAAAGAAATAAATTTAACATTTTGTACATGGAAATTACATCGAACACGAGATGCAGTCTTATGAATACAACATAAGTTCCTCCTCTTCGGTTTTTTTCTAATGTTTACCGTTTACGAAAAAAGCGCTGGTCCAAATTATCGCGAACACCCTGTACATGACAGCCTTTCTAAATACATATTTGTAACCTACGTGCCTGATGGTCTTCGCCTTTTCTTTTTTCTCACAATGTTACTAGCGCGTTCTCGCTACTCGCTATACTTTGTAATACTCCGTAATGTACATTACGTTGTAATAAATCTCATAAGAGATTTTCTAATAAAAAGAAAAAAAATAATCGTTGTTACTTCTTGCGGTTAATTCAAGGATAGCTTCGACGTGAAACGATTTATTCCTGAGAAATCCCGATTGATGAAATTACACGTCGATTAATTTTATGCATGAAATAATCGTGCATCATGATTCGTTGTTGCCGGTTGCCGTTAATTCAAGGATAGCTTTGACGCGCGATGTGGTCAGGAGGTATAGGTCCTTCGTGACTCGTGACGTTCAGACGTCAACGATTCGCGGGCTAATTGGTCGCGAATTCGCAGCAGCCGCTTGTAATGGAATCGTAACGCGAAATAAATCCCTCGGTCCGGTGTTTCTGGAAATTCGTGCGGTTAGACTCGTTTCCAGGATTGCAAAAGTGCGGGATGCGCCTTCTCATTTCTCGATAAAAGAGCGACAAATAATTACAACTCTTAATTATTTTGAGTAGATATTTTTTCAATTTGAAGAGTCGGAATCGGGGTCGGAATTAAGAATTTTGTCTACCGACTCCGAAGCCCTGGTTTTTTCTACAATTTCGATCGATTGCAATTTTGGAAAAATTTTGTTCACATCCTATAGTAAACTAATTACTCTAGCTACCCAAAAGAGTTCAACTCGTGTAGTCCAATTTTAAAAAAGTTATCGGCTTTTTAAGAGTGTCCGAATATTTGTGGGAGTCACTGTACATGCGGAGCTGTATACTTCCGAATAATGGAAATTACGCCTCGTGATCGTAAAAATAGGAATTTTGAGGGCGATCGCGGCCTAGATCGATCTTTCATCTAGCGTTTTTTACTACTGAGAAATGGGAACGCGCATTCCGCACCATTGCAATCCTGGAAAAAGTCTACCCCCTTAAAGGGAAAATCGGAATATGAAAAAGATAAAGATACAGGGGCTGCGATGTGCACATATACGTATATGGGTATATGTGGGTCTCCGCTGATCGAGAGGTTGTCGTGACGAGAGACGAAGCGAGGAGGGGCCAGGCAGTTGCGGGCCGGAGCGAGGCGAGGCGAGGCGGCGCGACACGACCCGACCCGACGCAAATCTATAGTCTTGCGTCATCGATCTTTACACCTTTACGCACGCAGAACTGACAGCGGAACGGAAACACAAAAGCCTAATCTTTCGGTCGTATTTCATAATTCGCGGAAAGCTTGTCACAGAGTGAGTCGGCGAAGCTTATCGACACGCTCCGAGTGTGCTCGCGATTGCAGAGAGGCAGTCAATAGTATTTTCTGCGATATTCATCCTGAAAGGAGACACGCGTAGGTACATCTACCTGTCGGCAGTTGATTTCAGTAGGGCATCGTTATCGTGGGTTGATAGGAAAACCGATGGATAGTCGTCGAAGCGCCGCGGAGCCGGCACAATTCGCTTTTCATTAAAATCGATGAGAGATGGTGGTTCGCAATAGAAAGCGGAGGTGGTCGATCGGAATGAATCGCGAGAGGGCGGCGTTCGGTTATCGCAACGATTCGCAAACAGCGAGACGCATAAAAGCAGTAAAAGAATGCGGCGCGACCTCTGCGAAAGAAGAAGCAACGCGCTCGTTACGCATATATGTGTACGAGCGACGAGAAACGGGGAACGTCATTGACGTGTCACGACGAGACGCAGCTCGATCGACCAAACGTGCGAGAGAGCGATCAACGGAAAGACAGAGGAGGGCTGCTCTCGTCGGCCTTGGCGAAAAGAGTAGACCTCGACAGTTCGAGTTGTTCGATGACCGAGAAAGAGTAGGGGAAAACAGTGAGAAAGGGAGTTCATGGTCCCCCACTGCGAACAAACGCCTACCTTCCGCTAAAATTCCCTATTAACGTTATTCTCGCACTTGATCGCGATTATGTCGTCGGCGATCGCCCCGTGACAAGGGCTCGAGAGATGTCGCGTCGCGAATCTTGCAGCCTCAAACGTATCTCCGCGGTTGCAAGGAAAAACGCCGCATGTTACAATTTCAAAAACATGTCAGTTTATGCATTAATCGAGGCTTCATAGTATAGCATTGACGTATCTATCAGGGAAAAAGTCGTTAAAACAAATCCGAAAGGCTCGCGAAAAGGATTAGTGTTGTGAAAACTTTAATTTTATAGCTTTCAATTATCGAAATGATAAAAATTCATTTATGGAAGATAATGGAATAAATTTCCTTGTACAAGCATCTATTATATTGAAGATGACAGACAATCTCGATAAATTTAGTGTTGCCATTTCTCTAAGGCAATATTTACCAGATACTTTTAATGCTTGGTAGGTTTAGTGTTAAACGGCTTTCGCAATTTTTAAAAGATCAACTTCGATGTTTACGACAAGAAGAGAGACGACGATCCTACTTATCGACGACGGATACAACAGAATGAGACGAGAAAACGAGAATCGCAAATCGAATGCAGCTTTATAGACTGTAATACGGATGATTAGGTCACGAGTCCCGTGGTATTTATCGTGTTGATCGTGTGAACGCGATATCGAAAACACCTCTGATCGGTTCGCTTGTCAAAGGGCGTGTACTCTGTGCCGCAACGCGGAGACACGTTGCTACGATGGAACGCGTCGCGTGTCCCACGGTTTATCGCGATTTCAAGCGTAAGCAGGTCGGATATCGTCCATGAGAGAACAAGAACAATCCGCCACACGGTGTATGTCTTCGTTCTCTCTGAGCGGTACGAGGAATGGTACGACGAATCGTATATCGTAAGAAAAAAAAATCAATCGGCAAAATGTCGAACCGATGGTACGCAGCGGCCGTCTTAGTAAATGGCATTATAAAAAATTACGAGGAAAACGTCGAACACGGAATAAACGCGAGAGAACGGTAGCCATGCGCGGCGTAGGAATTTGCGGAGAAGGGAAAGCAATCGTTTGAAATATCTTAGAGCGGACAAATGCGAAATACCGTTGCCGGCTATGTAACTAAAATGGCGGCGAGAAAATTGTACGTTTTAGGGCTGGCACGTTCGGTCGCGTGCGTTGCGGTCGCGTACATTTGTGCGAGCGGCTAACTTGCCTTTGCACGGTTCAGTATCGCACGGCAACTGGACAAACTTTTTTAAAACGATGATACGTTCGACGAGAACGACCAACCCGATGCGTAGATGCTATTCTAATGTCGAATCGAACAGATTCGATCGCCAGATTTCAACGAAATCAGTCGGTTTTGGCAGGTTATTTCGAGGGACTCGAGACAAGGATCGGTGAATCGTACGGGCTACGGGGTTCACACAACTCGTCGTCAAATACATTCCCGTATTAATTACGGCTGATATTTTCCGAGCTACCGTGTTTGTCAGTTTTCTCGACTCTCGAACACGTTTGCGATTGGAACGAAAAAAGACTCACCTTTGGAGTGCTGTAAGCGGCCTAGAAAATCGAGGCTTCGGCGTATTCAACGGCTCCCGTCCACTACGATCTCACAGAGTGCACTGGCGCAACGAGCGGAAACCGCCATCTTGAACTGCGTTCACTTGACGCTTTCCGCCCATTCAAATAATACTCTCCCGTTCCCGCCATTTCTCGAGTCTCATCGTAGCGATCCTTTCAATCTGAATCGTCGCGTTGATATTCGTCATTTTCAAATCACAAATATCATAAACAATAAACAATGTTCTTAATTCTCAATTAAATAATACGTCCGACCGACATCTTTCGGGCGCGGATAGATAAGAATCATAATTACGACATCAAATAGAAATATTCGTTGAAATTATAGTATATATCATGGTACAATTAAAAGAGACACGAATTTCTGTTTTTATTTATACAAAATAATGTTTGAGGAAGACAATTTAGTGGAAATTTGACCGGTATCTGAGTATGTACGTCGCACGTAGCCATTTTGCTTGTGCGCGGCTGCTACAGCACATGTTTATCCTGATTGATAAATTGATTGAATGTTTTCTGTGTGAAGTAGACGATATTTTGCCAACAAAATGCCTAAGTCGAAAAGAGATAAAAAAAGTAATGCTTCTTTACTTTGATATGTAATCTTCTTGTTTATATATTCTTTACATGTGTAAGGTTGTCGAGCTAACCTAATAGAATGATGTTTGAAATTGTTACTTCTAATGGATAGTGTAAAGTAATCGTTCAATTTCTGTTTCGCAGTATCTCTGACAAAAACGAGCAAGAAGGGTCTCGTGTTGAAGCAACAAATCGTCGAAGATGTTCGAAACTGTGTCGAAAGGTATACAAAAATATTCCTCATATCTGTGGACAACATGCGTAACAATAAGCTAAAAGACTTGAGAGGAGAATGGAAGGACAGTCGATTTTTCTTTGGTAAAAACAAAGTGATAGCTTTGGCGTTGGGAAAATCGCCGGAAAACGAAGTTGCGGAAGGGTTGCATAAATTATCCGCAGCGTTACGAGGCCAATGTGGTTTGCTGTTTACAAACAGACCTAAAAAACAGGTGCGTACTTGATTTTTGCAATTCTATAAATTAAACTGTCTGATTAACTGATTCCTGCCGCGATTAGGTGTTGGAATGGATGGAGTCTTACGAAGAAGCAGACCATGCCAGATCTGGATTTGTGGTGAACGAGACTGTAGCGTTATCCGAAGGACCTATGCCAGAATTTCCACATAGCATAGAGCCTCATTTGAGGCAACTGGGAATGCCTACAGCTTTGCAAAAAGGTGTGGTTACATTGATCAAAGAATATACAGTTTGCAAGAAAGGTCAAACGTTAACCCCGGAACAAGCAAGAATTTTGGTAAATATTTTCTGTTGCTCTTGTAAATTAGACCAATAATTATTACACAACTTTTCCTCTTTCTTTTTATTAGAAATTACTCGATAGAACATTGGCCACTTTTAAATTAACACCATTGGGAGTGTTTTCAAAGAAACATGGGTACAAGCAGCTGGTGATCAACGACTTTCCAAAAGAAAACGAAATAGAGGAATCTATGGATGTAGAAGAGGCAGAAGAAACGGATGACACGTGAGACATGTGTCACTGCGATAAACTAAAAATCATGTGAATTTGTATATACATATATAAACTCTGTATATCATATATAAAAATTAATTTTTCACCCTATAATTTAGCTCTCTAAAGAACATGAAGTTCTCCCTACCTTTTTTTCTGAAAACAATCGATATAGATAATGTTACAAAGTTGTTTGGGTTTTCTATCAAAAATTTCTGTAATGCTTTCTCTATTGTAATTTCTGTACTCTTGTCGAAACTCGTGTACCCATAATGTCGATACCGGCATATGTCATTATATTTTGGGTAATTGGAACATTATGGGTGAGTCGTGCAACGATTGCATAAAGTTGTTCAAATTATCTTGATCCTTTTCTAAGGTTAATTTAAATTGTCTTACCGTTCTACGTGCAGACCGTGTACTATTGGTGTTCGGAGACTTTGCAAAGCCAAAACCGTAAAGCTATATTTAAACTAAATTCCGATAAAAAGGGCAGCGCGGCATCTATCAATTTTTCGGATCTATCTGAAAATGAAGAGAATAGGAGTCGTAAGATACAAAAACTGAAGCACGAGGTACTATTATTTTGTGTCGTTACGCGTGATAATTAAAAGCGGCTCGTTTATGAAAATTCCGTATACCTACATATAAATCTCGTTGCAGATTAAAACCCGTTGGCCAAGCAGAACATCGATAAACACGGAGTAATGGAATTATAGAGAAGAGAACCAATAACCTTGCCGATATTCTTGCATCTGTAACGCGGCAAGATAATAAAATGACGTTCCTTTAAGGGCCCTAATAAAAAATGCCTTTTCTATTTTTGCATATAACCTTGTAAATTATAATTTTTTGGAAAATCTTTTTTGCATATCATTTCATAAACCAATGCTTCTAATTGAGTCTAAAAAATCAGGTCGTTTCGTCATTTGGTACAATTATAAAAAAGTTATTCTGTTTTAAAGGGCGTTCGAATACTTTCGTGAGCCACTGTATGTGTCTTTTGTAGAACAGCGGGACATTGTAGGAATTTTTAAAAGTCAAAATGTAAAATCTTTGAAGGGCCGCACGGGAAAGTGTGGCGGGCCGCGGGTTGCTCATCCCTGGCCTAGATGACCACTGAAAAATCTCATCTTTGCGTTATCAAGAAATGAGAAGGCGCATCCCGCACCCGTGCAATCCTAGAAACGAGTCTACCCCCTTAATATTGTCGTTATTACCGTGGGAAATCTAAATTTAACAATCCGGCGGTAATTAGCCGATTAATTCGTCATTTATTGTTCTGCTGGTTACAAGATATACGACGATTACTACAGATAGGAGTTTAGTTGCATCGTAACAGACAATATTACACCAATTATACAGAAACATGGAAATCACTACGTAGACAAGGTGCTGGCGTTTGCACACGATTACCGATACATGAACGCTATGCGCTATTCAACACGAAAACGAAACAATGGATCGAATCGGTCAATTTAACCATTGGGGGGCCACGAGTCATACAATTTATTCGTCGATTTAAGTCTGTTGTCGCGCGAAGCTAAATTTAGTCGATAAATATTTCGTATGTTTAGACAAGCAATTAGGTTGCATTTATTACGAAAGAAGCATTCGAAAATTGATTTTTGCTATTTAATAATTGCCGTTCGAGAACCTGAAGATTTTAAAGTTTAAGACTCGACTGTATATCATCGATAAAAGGTATCAGGAACGATTTCGTACACGATTTCGTTTTATTCGCTTACTCGATAGAATATCTGCGTAAATATATGTATATATATATTTGCGAAGTGTCGCCTGCACAAGAGCATATAAAATTCCCACTAAAAAAAATATCTGTATAAACAAAACTATAGATAGATTCAAATTTATTTGTACTATGTAATATCATGGTTAACAGAATAGATAAAATAATACTAGAAATGAAACATTCAATAACTTATAAAATACCGTTTCTTGGTCGTTAGAATTATATACACTCTTTACAAAGCACTAATTAACATACTTTTTAAACCTAAACGGATCGCCCGCCAATATTGAAAAAAGAAGAAGATAGCATTGGAATTCTTGTTTCTCAACACTGCTTTCGACTCTTTCCAAGGAACCGATCGAATACGACGGTACATATCGTATCGTCTGATAACATGATTACTGGTACTTTCATTTGTACGTAAATATATTGTATTGTAGTATAATAGTATTCCTCGAGTAGTAACAGTCCGAACGAAACTGAAAATACTTTCAACTCTATTCTTCTTTGGTTAAACGCAATTGTACTTTCTGTATCTTTCGATGGTACGAGCTAAAGATTATTATTGCAGGGGAAAGAAAGAGCAAACGAAAAAGATAAAGATGGCGTTGCTCTTGCCCGTGAGTGTTTTTTTTCTTTCTAGTGGTTTTGTTGTAGGAAACTTAGGTCAACTTAATCTATCCTAATTATATCGACGTGTACCTAGACGATGCGTTATGAAAGACAAAGGTGTACGTAATGTGTATCGCAAAAAACGACGATGAGTTCTCGAAGTAATTCGGCGTAGGAAAGTACATACCCAGAAGCAACCGGTTCTCCTTCGTGCGAACCACGAGCCCGTTTTCTCTACAATGAGATCTGATTGACCGTTTGTTCAACAAGTATATCTTACTATACTTTCACCGAAATATCACAATACACAAACGAGGTAAAGAGTCTAAGATATATGGCAATCTCACAGCACACTAATTCATCAACAGAGATCTCGTATAAAAATAAATAAGGATTCCTTAAACAAAGTGTTTCGATAAAACTAAACTAAAAGTAGCCATACAAACTATATTACATACGATACGCTAGATCCTCGTGTCATAGAGCAACTACGATTAAAACATTCTTATCATCGGTGAACTCGGACTAAAAAATGGAACAGAGCTTCTCGAGAAGAGCGAACGGTAAAAGGGGCTTTCTGTTTAGCTATGCTACGTCGCGGTAAACGCGCCAACAACGTTATCAACGATCGCACACGAGCGATCCGTTTCGTCAGTTTTGAAACGGATGTGTAACAACGAAATCAACCTTTCAACCAAGAGGAAACGTGCCCTGCTCTCTACCCGTTCATTATTCTTACATAATCGAGCGGTTAAGGAGGAAAGTAAACGTTCTTCCGTTCTAATATAATTGGAATGTGATCGAATCGAATAGAATAGAATAGAATAGAATCGTTTGAAACAATGGCGAGAATCGTCGACGTCGCGTCAGCGTTATTCAGTGTTTATCATTATTTAGTGTCTTTCGACGAACAGAACACACCGAACGTTAAGCTTACGATCGCGTAGCAAACACATCGAGAAACAAGTGGCATCAAGCAACAACGCTATAGCCGATAATACGTGGGAGTATAAAAAGTAGCTAAATACCGACGATCGTTTTTTTGTTTTTTCTTATTACGAGTAGATTATCGTTTTGCGCCGGTGTAAAACCACGTACACACGTTTATCCTTAGTAGACAGTCCGAGTTTGAGCATAAAGTTCCTCCAGCGACGCCAGTTCCGGTATCGGATCTCGCCAGTACGCGAAATTGCTGAACTCGTCAGCGGCGTCTACCCTCCACGCTGGGAATAAATGGTCGACTATGTAGCTCATGTTCGAGTATCTGAAAAAGAACAATGCAAACATACTTCTGTAGCGATTTATAATTTCATTCGTTCGTCTGTCTGTCTGTCCGTCCGTCGAAGGTGTGTACAATGAGAGAAACGATACAGAAGGATCGAGTGAAACGTCGAACTGTTCGTTAGAGAGATGCTATAATTCTTCGTACACTAGGGGAGTAAACATCGGATAAGATACACAGACAGATTATCGTAAATCGTGATGATGGCGTGGGTCTTGAGATGCGTACGATGGTACAGCCGTTAGAGACTACTGGTTTCCTCCTGTTCGAACGATCAACGAAAAAGAAAAAAAAACGCATTCATGTGTGACAGGTGTTAATTTCGAAGATTTAGTTTCGAAAAAATGTATCGTGCACTCGGTGGGAGATACGTGCGATTCTCGCGCAATCATGTACTGATCGTGTTTTTTTGGTGAATTCTACTTCCAGGAGAACCTTGAGAAACGTGAAGCGACGGCGATCGATCGATTCGATGTGTGCGCGACACTTAGGAAGATGACGACGTTATTCGGACTGTTGATGATGAGAGAGGAGTCCGGTGAGAGTTCGTGTAAGTGACAAGAAGCGGCTGCAGGACGTAACAACATGTGCTTACCCTATAAATCGCAAGAAGACAGGTGTGGATGTTGTTGCATAACCAAACACATCATACAACACATGTACTAATGACGTTGACTTGAGAGACGGGACGAGTATAAATTTCAAGATGCCTCGCCTCCCAAATAATATTGCCACTGGACGAAGTTACGTGCTTTGGTTTTAACCCTCCCGCGCGCGGACTTTGTTCTTCTTGTAGCGTACTTTTGCAACGTATCACTCTATGGAACATGTACGTGCACGCGCGTGCGACGAAAGCACACGGAGACTCCTCGAAAGCGACCCGTTAGAAAAACTAGTTGGAATATATTTGTGTGTATCGCTGTCTCCACGCTACGTAGAAAATACATTGTTCTATCTAATGGTTCCCGGAATGAGGTAGATAGTTAGCTGTTTCTACGAGACAGATTCCCGAACCAATGGCACGATTAATGCTGCCTTGTGTGGACGTCGTTATCGCAACATGACTAAGTGGATCAACATTATAACACAGTTATGGTTGTGCCGCCATCAGTAGCAGTTTCGTACAGGCAGTGGCGGGAACAACTCATTGACGATATCGCACTGACACGCGTAGCTGGAAACACAGAAATATCCGTCCTATGAGTACATCTTTTTCCCCCAAAGAATCACCGTGTAGATAAGTCTTCCCGTCGAATTACTAAACTCCTTCGTTTCCAAAAGTTTCGGAGAAACGTAAAGAGAGCAGCCGCGTCCGGCTCTATTCATCCAGAAATGCGCTAATTGATGCGTTACAGATGGTGATACTAATGCGGCGACATGCAGTAATATCGTAGAAAGCATTTAATCGTTATCGTACCACCGAAGAACCGACCCTGTCGCAACGCATATCGTTTACCAACTAAATATACTTGATCAGACTTTAATCGATCGAACACGAACAGGCGTCAAAAGTTGACAAACACGGAGAAAAGTCATTGAAAAGAAAATAGAATTACTTACGAGGATTGGAATGTCTGCGTTAATTCGTGCTTTAATTCACCTCTGTGGTTTATAGTGAATATTCGCATAGTAGGAATCCCAACAGCCCGGTACGCCCATACATCCTGCAAGACAAACAGAAATTAGCAACGAGATCGATCCCGTTCGCTAATCATCATTAGACCGCGGATCTTTATGCAACAGAAAAATTGTTTGCATCGATTGCAAGAAATAAGTAAACGTAAAACAGGACTTTTGAGGGCGATCGCGGTCTAGATCGATCTTTTATCTAGCGTTTTTGAGTACTGAAAAATCCCATTTTTCTCTTTGAAGAAGTTTTCAATCCTGAAAACCGAGTCTACCCCTTTAATGATTTTAATAAAGGTGAAATCATATATTTATAACTACAGTTTTTGAAATTTTACAATTTTGAATTTCATCTTCTCAATTTTCCTATAAATGCATAAAGATCCCGCAGTCTACTGATCACAGAAAAATAATAGTTACATTGATTCGATTTCCGTAGCCAGCGTAGAACGGCTTCGAGCCTTCCGGGAACAACGCTTGAATATCGCTAAGGCAGGATATTTTAAATTCTTCGGGTTTCTTCTCGATAACCTCGCGGTGGAATGCTGAAATCAAGCTCGTCGGATTGAGGAGGAGCGGACCCTCGGGTAACGATAGATCGCCCTGCTTGATGCTCGCCAGATATTCCCTGGTGACTCTGGCCTGCCCGATCGCTCTCGCCGAGAGATAGAGCAGCTTATAGCCGTTATTCTTAATTTTCGTGAATAATTGAGCAACTCCCGATTGAGCCCAGTCCTTGCCAACGATCGGCAAAATGTGACCCAAGACATCTGACTTTGTAATAGTCCCGTCGATGTCGGAGATGACGATTTTGTCGTCCCATCTCCATTTGTAAATATGACACTTGCAACGGGTTGTTCCTTGGTAAGCCGTGGTCACGCTAAAAACGACTTCGTTGGCTCCGTATTTTAAATTAAGACTTGCCTGCAAAACAACGAACACGTTCGGAATAATAGAGCGTCAGATTTTGGTATCGATATCGTATTAACACTAACCGTACCGCGACCGGTCGAATGACCGCTTTCACTTTGTTTATCTTTTAATTATTGAAATTATAAAGATATGCTTCCATTATAAATTATTCAATAAATTTCTTTACACGAGCACGCGTTATTATAAAAATTATGAAAAATCTAAATAAATTCAGTCTTGTAATTTTTATAAAACAATATATATCCGGTACGATTAGTGTTAAATGGCGGCAATAACAAAAGGTACACATACTATTTGGATAGACGATAGTCTCAAAGTTTTACGATACTTGTCGGTGGATTCGTAATAAGGTCTTCGTTCCTTAGGTATTTTAACGCCCTGAGATTTATTCTGATTGCTATCGGAGTCTTCGCTGCCGCTGTAACCTTCGCCCTCCCTTTCTCGGTTTTTCTCGGCTTCGACGCAACCTGTCGCGGCTTTATCGCTCTCTTTCCCTATCTCGATCACGGACGTAGCCTCCGCGATTTGATCGACATCTCTAGTCGATGTTTCGTCGCTAGGTGTACTTTCCTTGGATTCGATCAATTGCTCCGGTTGTTGTAGATTGGCTGTTCCTCCGTCGACTGTAATGTTTAGGACGAGGCATATTAATATTAGAGATCCCTATTTCACTTGTATTTTAGTACACGTTCAAAACCGCGATCTTCAATCAATATACCGCGGATCTTTATGCAAAATAAAAATGTTTGCATTAATTGCAAGACACAGGAGCCAAATAAAAAAATTTCATTTAGCTTAATTTTCTTACTAAGCTGAAAATAATACACTGATGTCCTTAAATCTCTTTTTAACATGTCCACTGCTTTAAATGATACGTGTACCCATTTTTGTCATAAATGCATAAAATCCGCAGTCTACTAATTAATATCGGTATTGTTCGAATTAACAATCGTGATAAAAGCATGTTACCTTGACTAAGCTCCTGAGGCTTTTTCGATGGTTGCGTGGAACGTCTCCACGAGAACCAGGAACTATAACCGCTGCGACTTTCGGGCTTACCATGGTTTTCTTGCTTCTTTTCTTCGTGCATCGGCAGAGGCATACATTGGGCATACAGATTTTTTATTGTAGTTTGCGGTAAGTGTCTTTGGAAAGCAGCGTATGTTATCACAATTGGGCATGCGGTAGTCCAATTGTAAAACTTTCCATTAATCTTTACGACAAGATTCGGATTTTCGTATAATTTCGGATCGGAACATATGTCCTCGAACTGGAGCAAGTTCTGATGGAAAGTTTCCTTGGTAGGACCGTTCTCAGAGTCCAAACCACCGCACAACGATAAGCTGACGTCCATGCTGTTGTCGAATATTGTATGCTTCGGTTCCTCGAAATCGCTGTCCAGCGATTTTGGCCTTCCGATGACTCCCATTACGCTATTCGGGCTTTGGGGTAAACTCGGTCCATTGCCCGATTCGGTGTCTTCCTCGTCCACGGCTTTTCTGTCTGGAGAACGGCATTATGATCATAATAAGTTCTTCCTTATTGTATGTCAGCGATTTAATAAGATAATTAAAAGAAGAAAGAAATTATTATTTGGCTCCTGTGTCTTGCAATCAGTGCAAACATTTTTATTTTGTACAATGATCATACATAAGTTGCATTAATCGAAAGCATAAAGCTGTATAGCTATTTTCATAAAGCTGCAACAGCTATATGCTGCTGAGTAACACAAATTACGCCTCGTAAACGTAAAAATAGGACTTTGAGGGAGACAGCGGTCTAAATCTTTTATCTAGCGCTTTTCGCTACTGAGAAACACCATCGCATACATTATCGAGAGATGAGAAGGCGCATCCCGCACCCTTGTAATCCTAGAAACGACTCTACCCCCTTAACGTTACATTTCAAATACTTTCGCAGCGAGTTATTTATACCTTTCACGGCAGTTGGGCCTCTGTGAGAAGAAGGGAAGTAGAGCGCCGCGACTTCAAGGTCCAGTTCGTCGGCGTTTATGTCGCGCAAATAAATTCCTTCGGATTCCGGGTTGTGTCTTACGCGAGAAGTCTTCTTCATAAAGGAGAACATTCCGCTGAGCATGGAGCGATGAGCCTGTGCTATAATCAAACAAATGATTTAGCAAATCAAACAAGAATATGTCTAGATAGCTCAAATGTAATTGACTAACTATTGTTTGGCTGATTAACCGCGTTCGGCGAGTTCAATGAATTTCTGTGGGTCGCGTGCGCCGTTTCTGTGAGACTCGGCAGCTCGCCCCATTTCCAACTCTGCTGAAGATCATCTCCTACCGTGTTGTCTTGCGTGATCTTTCGCATTTCAAACTCCGTGTCGGACTGAATCGGCGAGCATGGTCTAGAATCCTGATTCCTGTTCACACACGATCGCAATTAATGAAAGGGCCATTCGTGGTCTCGAGAAAAGCACGATATTTACACATACTTGGTAACCTCGGTGTCACTGAAGAAATGGAAGTCCGTCTCCGGCCGAATTTCAGACGGCTCTTGCATCGGGGCGGAAGGCTCGGCAGGCGGCGTGCTCTTCTTCTCCATTTCTGGAACCGGGCTCGGTCCCTTCAACATCTTTCGTACAATGTTTATATTAATATGCCACTCTCTAGAAGGACAACGTCACCTCCTTGCACTCCTTGAACATTCGGCGAAATGTTCGGGTCTATACGAAGCATTAGGAGTGCAAAGAGTTCAATTTTATTCCGTGGAACTCACCGGTTCGACGACAGGGTCGTCTTGAATGGACACGTCGTTCTCGCTAACTTCCGTTTGACTGCTGCTGCCGTTGCTGGCCTTCCTGTGGGATCCCTTCTTCCTCATGATGCTCTTCCTTTTTCGCTTCCTTTTCGTGGAATTGTTACTCTTGTTTTCTTCGACCGTTTCGTCCTTTGAATTTTTCTTGCTCAACGACGAGTTCGATTCGTCGCTGGACTTCTCTTTCGCGCTGCTCTGCACGTCGTCCGTGATCGGTCTGAAGTCGTTTTTCACAACGCTAATCTTGCGAATCCTGTCCGAGGAAGTCACAGCTACGAACGACTTGGGAGTCGACGCGGTAACTGGACGAGTCCCGTCCTCGTTTATACCTTCCATGTCGAAGATTTCTTCAGCATTTTTCAGAGACTCTTGCTTCTCCTCTTCCTTCTCTTTCCAGTCGCTCAACAACGCTATCTCAAACTTGTGCCTCTGTTCGACCGGTAACTCTGGGAAATTTTCCTTAAACAATCTATCCTTATCTTCATTTCCCAGAGCAGAATATTGCTCACGAATCAACTGCTGTTTTTGAAAGGTGGATATATTGCCAAAATTTTCTTTGAACATCTTATCTCTTTCCTCCGCTGTCAAAGAAGCTATTTCAAGCCACTTTTCTCTGCGCTCTGCAGGTAGATCGGAAAACTCTTCGATTAGAAACTGTTCGCGTTGGTCCGGAGGTAAAGCGGACATCTGTTCCCACTTCTCTTTCTCAATAGACAAAACCGATTCTAGCAAAATCTTGTCTCTTTGTTCTCGAGGCACTTTGGAGAGAACGTTGAATCTAGATTGCGGGAAACATGCATCGTCCTGAATAGGGCAACAGGCCAAGTGAGGTGGAATCTCTATGTCGGTTGGAGATCCATCAGAGCCAACTTCTTCCACGAAGAAAGCTTCTCCGGAGTCTCCCAGCTTCATGTGAATCTGCCTCGGTTCTCCGTTGATTTCTATGTCCACCTGCAGACACATCGGCAAGAGTTACCTCATTGTTCTTTGGAGAAAAAACGATTGGAGAGAACTATGAAGAAATTCGAGACTTACCACTTTTTCCCTGGAACGAAGCACACCCAGTTTCCCGAAACGCACGTGAAAGGGTGAGCAGGTGAACGATCCATCGGGCTGCTCGACGACGACGACGTCGATGGCACCGGTGAGCGTCGCCGCGTTGATTTCATTGTAAAAGTCTCGAAAATTACTAATAAACTTACCAATGTAGTTCATGCTGTACATGTTTGTACCGATTTTCGATCAGATCCGTTCTCGAAAAGGGAGCACTCGACGGTGAATTTGACCGCGACGATCGAACCACTTTTCAAACGAAATCGACACACGAGACGAAAGACGCACGATTCACCGCGTTGTAGGTCCCGAGATATTTACTTAACCATGTTGGAGAACCGAATTTCGACGGCATCCAAGTGGTTTCGCGAGGTGCAACGATCGTCGAGGAGAAACTGCGACAAGGAGGCGATCGCTGTCCGATGAACTTTGAAACCGAATTTTCGAGGGCTTCTCGCGATTAAGCTGTGTCACCGACTCGGAACGGTCGCGAACTGTCAACGAATCGCCGGTGGACTATCTCAAAGAAACACCGAGCGTCGATTTACGACGCGATCACTGTGTTATACTCCGTGGCGTGAGAGTAGACGATCTACGAAGAAAGCAAACCCTCGGTGAGAGGATATTCGCCAGTCGAACCGAAGGGAGAGCGTATCCTTTGTTCCTGGAAGGTTCGCTGAGAAATCCGATCAAGCACACCAGCAGACGGTGGTCCAAGTTGACGTTAGAACCGATCACGTGGCCCGTCTCGACCAATCACAAGCCCGATGCGCGTCGCTCGATAAGACGCGTGCTGTCACGTGACCCAGTCCGATGTTTACCGCGCTCTTCGAAACGCAGCGAACCTGCAAAGTAAACGGTAAATGGTAAACGAATGCCATCGGTCGTAACGCTACGGAAAAAACATGAACTTTGTTCTAGCTTTCGGGTGACTCATCGTTGTCACTACGTTTTCTGGTATCGGCTTGTTATCGAAGGTTTCTGTACAATGCTAACCGATACGGTTACACAAAAATAAGAGTCATCTTGCGATGTGCACACACCGGGTACGTGTGCGTTGTTCCGCGCAAGCATTGCGAATTGCGACGCGACGCACAGTGGACCTGATCGAAGAATTTAGGGACATTTGACCATAATGTCGACTTTTCGAAATTGACAACTAATTGTCTTGCTTTGTAACGGTCGACAGACCTCGAAAATGAAAAAATTAATGAAATTGAATAAATATTTTAGTTACTATGAACATTTAACCCTTTGCACACTCGGTTGTCCCCTCTGAGGCACCATAAAAATTGCTGTTCCATTACTCAAAATATTGTTTACATTATTAATAGGCTGCGGATCTTTATGCATTTATGAAGAAATTAATTGGGTGAAATATAGAACTGTAAGAGATTTTAAAAATTCAAGAATGTTGCTTCCCGCAATCCATACAAAACATTTTTATTCTGCATAAAGATCCGCAGTTTAATGTTTAGTAATAAACTATTAAATATATCGGTATCTAATCAATTACTAAACATTTAGTAATAAATTATTAAATATATCGGTATCTAATCAATTACTAAACATCTAGGGATTGTATGAGGTATTATACCAATTTCATATCCATCAAATTTAATTTATTTGCTACTACTATTATGGGACAAATTAAATTCATCAACTGCTAGTATTATTATGGGACAGAGGGAGTAATATTTTTTAGCACAAAGCTCATTTCCATACCAAACGGTTCAAAAGTTTTACACAAATGTCCCTAAATCCTTCGATCCGATCCACTGTGCGACGCGGTGCAAGTGCGCCGCGTCGTTTACCCTTCCGATTCGAATCGGTTTTCAAAGGTTCGCGGAGAGAACGTCCGAGAACGGTACAAAACGAATCCAATTTTAGCGAACGTCACGCGTCGGATTTCAATGCCAGCGAAATCGTACAACCGCGAAATTTAAGCGGAGCTTACCGGTTACGCAAGCTGATCACGGTCGTGTATTAGTAAACCAGAGAAAATGTTTTTTACGATCTGCGGATAAGCGAATCGTTATTCGAGCCAGGTAACCCATGTAATCGGTTGATAAAAATTGGCTGGTCTTTCTATAAACCAATAATATTGTATATTACAGATCGAAATTCGATACAGAACGCCATAAAGTCGACGAGATTTACTCGATCAGTTCCGACAGAAGCGTGTTTATAAATTCAATGTTCGTAAAATAAGAGATCCGAACTGTCGGTCTTGCGGCCGCGTGCCGCGGGTTGCATGTTGGAGAGCAGCGTGGTGCGTGACCGCGCAACCGATCATTCCGTCAAACATAATGAGGCTATTTTCGACTTGAATCCACGCAACGACAATTTCGCAGTAGTTCAAAGTACGCCCACTGATCACGATATGCAGCTAACTCAAAAATCATTTCATCTCGCCCGACTTGTACTTGCACACTTATCCGACACTAGGTATAGACTATAATGCATTTCGCAATCGATGAACCTCGGATTCAATCATGATATCTTTAGGTAAATAAGGTATAGATTCACAACGACGCATTGAAAAGAAATTTGTGGTACGTTATAAAATATGTGTGGACGTGCTCCCAAAGTCTCGCGAAGAGATCGTCTTTCCTCAAAGAGAAAAAATGTCAGCGGGCCATTCGGCTGACGAAATTTCCGAGTCCGTTTCGTGTCTACGCGAAAGTGGCTTACGGAACATCGTCTCTCGTACTTTTTATTATCGAACCGTTCGATATCCTCCTTATCTTTGAAGCGACGCGACGGTCAGGACAAAGAAAAGTTTGGGAAATTGCCGGAAGCGGTGACGGCGCGCGATGACTCGTGCTTCGTCGGACGACCATATTTTATCGCGGCGGAAACCTACGGTATTTTCGGCCAAAATTTCGAACGGAGACAGAGATTGTTCGACGCGAGAAGATTCGACCTTGCGCGACAGGCCAAACCGCTCGCAAACCCGCTCGATCGCAGCGACGACGCGACGGTTGGATGAATTTCAAAAAATCTTATCGTTTAGAGTTCAGACAACATTCTCCTCCCGCTTTTTCCTCGATCATTTTTTCCTCGCTCTTGAACGTCTCGCAGGATATTCTGCGAATTCTGATATTCGGGCTCTCGAGAATTAGTGACCCGTACAACAAAAGTCGACTACTTTCCCGCGTGCGTCGCGTTGCGAGTTGTCTGGGATTCGGCGAATCGCCAAACGCGATTATCGCTCGAGCCAAGAGCGGCCTACCGCGAGATCTTTCGCAGAGAAATTCTTCCGCGAATTAGGCTCCGTTATCGTCCACGTTGTCGCCGAGTGACCGATTCGTCGAAAACCACCGAAAGCCGGTGACTCTTTCCGAAATTGCTCGTTCTCGTGCTCTTCGAGAGCTTCCTTCGCGACGCGGAACTTTCAAACGGTAAAAGCTTGTTTACCCGTTGATTCGGCTACGACCTTTCTCTCCTTCCCTCTCTCTCTCTCTCACTCTTTCTCTCTATATCTCTCCCGGTTTCGTCGCTTATCTCGATGGCACGTTTATGCAATTGAAATCGTGCCGAAAGTAATCGAGAGTCTAGGCGGGCGGTAAGGCGAGGTAATAACGAGTTACGGTGCCGAACCGTAATCGGTCGTGCGTTTCTTCGATCGGAGTCGCGATCGAACGAGAAGCTCGATCGACAAACCTATAAAGAGACTCCGATGTCGGATTCGATCCTTGAAACGCGTCATCGGACTTACTCATCGTCGACGCGGATGACTTACAATGTCTTTTTACCTAAACATGACGAAGCAGTGGCAAATTTATATTCATTTATGGCCTTTCCGGAGTAATGGACCTATCATCTCCGGTTAAACTCGAATGCGCATCAAATGCGTTGGCTTTGGAGTCTCTATCAGATTTTATAGACCTCATAAATTTTATGCAGAATGAGAATGTTCTGCATTTGTTACAATATACATATAGGAGCCACTTGAGAAACGTTTTCATTTCTAAATTAATTTTACTTGGAAACAATAACTAATATATTGATGCTATTCAATTCTTCGAATGTTTACACTGCGTCAAGTTGTTAGTTTTTGCCGCGAACGCATAAAATCCGCAGTCTAAACATCATCGCCGATCCTCCCAGTCAGCTAAACCGCGGCGGACTTGGATCGCTGAGCAAATCGGTTCGACGATCGGTAATCGAGAGAATCGCGGGTCATCCGTTACACGGTGTTGCGAAACACTTACACATGCACGCGTACGATTATGTAACGGCATGGCGCGGCGGTACGACGTTTAAACGGGTACCAGATGGAACGGCGATTTCATCTCGTACTTTTACACGGACATCGGGAGATTGTGTTCGCCGCGTTTGTCGCTTTCGCCGGGATGATCCCCGGCGTCGCTTCTAACTTCAAAATGGGAAGCTCTCCGATTCGTCCCGGTTTGAGAATTGATTGTCGCGCGCGGAATGTGCTCAGATGTATGCATCGACGCGAGGAGACGCAAGAAGATGAGGCGCGATCGATGAGAGAAAGAGAGAAAGAGTGAGAGAGAGAGCAACGCGGACGTCCGCGCGAATCCAATTTTGGAATAGCAGCGGTAGGTGGTATATCGGCGGTGTGGACACCGCTTTGTCGTTTAACGAACAAACAACGAGCACGCGCGTGTACACCGACGAGCAACAACGATCCTCGACGGCTGGCTTCCGCCCAGTTTTTACTATTCCTCGACCATGGACTTGACACAGGGTTCGACGAGACCCGCGTCGGAACGTACCTCTGCGACGCGATGGATAACAGCTGAGCGGAAATTGCCGTTCGATCTTACTCGTCTTCGAATAAGAATAAAAGGAGGAATGAGAGAGAGAAAGAGAGGGAGATAGGCACGGCGACGGAATGAAATTTACGTACGCGAGGCAGTGCCAATCGATGCGCGCGAACAAGGGCAAGGAAATTGCGCAATCGGAATTTCCGTTTACCGCCTCCTGTTTCCTGTTGTCTTTCTGTCAGGACAGGACGATTAGAATATGGTCATCGAGAACAGTTGCGGTTTCGGTTTTGATCTCACGCGCGGCGCGTATCGACGTTACACGCACAGGCTTTGGTATTTGATAATGTTCCCGTCTCTATCGACGTGTTTCACACTCGCAGCTGCTCCTGGCAGGCGCAGAGGCGATTCCCGAAAGGGTTGTCGGCGTTCGCCGACACTTACCGTGCGAACCAAAGAGAACGCTGAAAGCTCTGTCCCCGTCCCTGTCCCGTTCTCGTGCGACCGAAAGCTCCGCGAGGACACGGCGACGCTGGTTCCTGCTTTGGTAAGCGCGATCAAAGTCTGCCGGGCACCGCAGCTTGCGACTACGCGACACGACGAGTCGGATTGCCGCCAAACTTTCGGAATATTCCGTGATTCAGAGCCGCGAAGAAAGTTCGCGGTAAATACCAGCTCTCGCGCCTCGTACCTCTGCGTCCGCTTCGAACCAACTATCGAGTCCAACTGAGCCGCCGACCAGGGAACCAGTTTTACGACGGTATTGTTTATTATCGGCTAGTATACACGCGCGCACACGGGAAAACAGAATTCGCGCCATCGAAGACGGAGAAAACGTGCGAGCGATGTTTTCGTCGGGGCAAGCGCTCCGATTGGTCGGCGTCCCTCGGACCAGAGGCCGAGCCTCCTATACTTTTACCATCTGTTCCGATCGTTGGAGAAAGACGGGAAGCGGTGTGCGTCGCGTCGTAACGCGTCTTAGTCTTGTCTTGACTTGCTCCGTCTTGTTGCGTAGCGTCGGATCGTTGACCCACATCGACCATCGAGTTAAGGTCGATCGACACTAGAGCTATGTATTAGCTGAGTTAGGATGGTTAGGAAAAATGGAAGGAAGAATGATTTTAGGTAGGGGAATCGTGGGGGAGGAAAAGTGAAAGTTGGTAGTGAAAAAACGTAGTAAAAAGGGATGGTCACTGGCGAGGATGTCTGGATGTTTTTAGACAAAGAGAAAGCTGAAGCGACAAAAGTGAAAAAACGAGGTCGCATTTGCGTGCATCCGATTTTGAAGAAGATGGAGAGTACTGGACTTTATTCAAAGAGTTGTCGGAGTACACGTTCTTTGAATTATTAAAACGAAGAAATTTTGAAGAAATTGTTGTTTACAACTTTTTTATGCTGGCCTATATTGAAAATTTTTAAAATAATATGCATTCTGTAGATCCAAACGATGGATAATTCACTCTGCGAAAATAGTGTAGCATCGACACGCACCGGCAAAACATTGTTCGCGACAATATGCTGGTCCGGTCAATAATGGAACAGTTCCATTTAAAACGCATGTTTCCATATCTCCCCCTGTCTTATAAATAAAATACTAATTAACGGAATACAACAAAACGATCCCACGGTGACTTTTCGTTGTCGCAGAACCCAGAAAGCGACTCGAACACTTGAGGATGTCATAAATATAAACAGACTCAGCTTATCGTTTCTACTGATAGAAGGAGCTCGCAAATCGAATCGTTCATCTTCGTCTAGCATCGACTCGTTAGCATTGCGTCAATTTGACGGAGGGACAAGTTGCGTTGGGAAAACTACGGGCTTATCGTATTCTACTGACACAAGGAGCTCGCAAATGAAATCGTTCATCTTCGTCTAGCATCGACTCGTTAGCATTGCGTCAATTCGACACGGAGGGACAAGTTGCGTTGGGAAAACAAGGGTCAACAATAGTGTTTTGGGCTTTCGAGAAGAGGCGAGTTTCGCAACGGGCCTGTTGTAATCGTAGCGCGTCCGCGTGCTCCATCGGACGATCGTGCTGATAACACTGGCAAACAAGATTGTTTACTCGGTTTCATGCCAGTGGACCCGTTAGGAGAACGTCGGTCCTGAAGGTTCCGTAGGCGGTTTAACCTCGACATTGTAACGCGTTCCTCATCGCGGAGGCCGTCTACTATTCAACGAACGAACGGGGTACAGGTAGAGGCTATTGATGAACGAAGAGACCGGAACGAGGATACCGATTCTCGACCACAACATCGACCCGAAGTCCTTGAGACGAGAACCGATTCCGGGAAGAACGCAATCTAGAGTCAATTCTGTGGTTGTCAGGAAGAACGCCGCATGGTCACATATGTACATTCACTATCGAGAGTTTTCATCGCTAATGCTTCGACATGGGAGTCCTATCATAGGACATCGGTTAAATATTGCATTATTTTTTCGAGCCTTTCGAACTTGTTTTCATGACTTTTTTCCTGGTAAATACGTAAATCCTGTAAAACTCAAATTTTTTGAAACTGTGACATGCGACGTTTCCCCTTGCAACCATAGAATTCGAATCGATCGCCTCGCGCCAGGCGAAGGCGAGGGCGGTGCGCAGCGGCGATCGGAAACAGCAACCGTTCGTCGAATCGAAGATGTAACTCTACTCTTGTTATTGACTAAGAGACGCGCAAGACCGTGTCGTATTACGTACCCGTGACACGGGAAAACAAACAGAACAACAGCGATGCAAATCGTTTGATCTATTTGTTTACACCAACTCCCACACGATGATGTTCTCGTGATCGTTGTTTTTCCGAGTCGTAAATAGGTTAGCCGACGATCGGCGTCGCGTCGCGTCGTAAGAGCGACGCGATGCGTAAAACCGACGCCCGCGCGATGTCGTTAACGTAGAGCCGTGGATCAGCTTAGCCGTCGTCGATCCGTCACCGTGAGGGCACCACACTGCCAACCCTGCCTGTTTGCGTCGATAAAGCTGATCAATCACCAGCGAACGCATCGCGGATCTCGGTTCGTGTCCGCGTTTCCCTTTTCGAATCGTGTGCCTCTCGAAAGCAAAAGCTCCATCCTTGTAGAGCGTAGGTACCTCTCGCTACCCGTGACTGAAATCGAAATTTCTGGTCTCTAGGTCGCAGCGCGAAAGGGAACTCGTTCCGCGAGCGTTCAACCCTGAACGAAAGCGACAGCGAGCGGATCGGAGAGTCGTAAAACCGCGGTCGCTCAACTGCCTCTTCGAGGAGACTCTTCGGCCGCTTCGACGCTTCCTGCCATGCCGGACCAACGATCTCTTTTCTCCTCTGGTTTATATCAGCCCGAGCTGACTAATCTTTACGTAAACTCCGACGCACAGCGCGGCATTTGACCCGAAAAGTCGGAAAAGACTGTTGTAACGTTATTTATAGGCACAAGGTCATCATATTATGAAATCAATGTCGTATTTCGGACGAGGAGTTAATAAACGTTGCAGGTTTATGATGAATAAAACACTAGTTTATTAATAAAACTCCTCGACTTATAACTCCGGTCACAAAGTAAAAGAAACGCATCACGAGATATGATTCGTCGGAAGATTCGTCGGATGGACAGAAATTCGAAAGAGCGAGGTCTTAGCTGAGCTGAGGTTTCTACTGAGAAAGCTGGGTTCAATCTTTCGCGCTATTATGCCGTATCACCCTCCCCGATAAGATTCTAAACAAACTTTATCTTCGCCTTTTACCCAAAAGCTGACTCAAATGTTTGGCTGGACTAGGAACAGCAGAGTTACGTGTCACGTGACATATTTTAGAGTAGACCAAAGGTCCTTGTAAAGAATCTATATAAGGAACTATCTCATTGAGTCGGATTCATTCCCGAGCCGTCAGTTATGTTGTAAGGTTTTATAATTTCTGTAAAGCGCGATTTCTTGTGAATAATCTGTTTGTGTGGCCTACCCAATAAACTTCAAGTTATCAAGAAGAAAAAGGATTATTTCTCGAGGGAACCCCATCCTTTCCTTCTTCACGGCAAAACAGCGCGAACTTAAATAGCAGTCCCTTAATGGGAGAAGTAGATGACTACGATGATGTGTTATAGTGCAGATTTTTGTGTGACTAGGGGTAGTGACCGGTCGAGGTTCGCTGTCGAAAACGTCTTAGTTAGTCTATCCAACATTAGAAATGTATTTTAATATTTAAAGGATCAAAATGATTTTAAGTTTCTGTCGAAAAATATATATTATATATTATGTATATTGTATATATACTTTTTTTGAAAATTTTATATTTTGAAGCTTCTTCAGGGTGTTTCGTTTATCTGATAACGGAAATATCTTGTGACGCACTGAAGTTACGAAAAAAATTTGTCTACAAAAATTGTTCGGTATGAAGGGGGTACAATCATATAGTCTAATTTTTTTGTAGACTAGAATGGTGGGGATAGGGGATTTCAAAGTCAAATTAAGTTTTTTAAATGCAATGTCCTAAAAAAGGCTAGATTATAGAACTCGATAGAATTTTGTACAATTTTTCAATTTATTTTAGATCTCCAAAGGCTGTTCCCATTAAAGATAGGATTTCATTTCATTCCACTTTCTCAAAATCTAATGATCAGCCATATGTAACCTCATTTTTAGTCGACTATCGCCAGTATCGCAACGGTAGACAATCTTTAAAAACCAATGGCTGAATAGACCTCTCGACATTTTTTTGCAAAACTCTTTTACCCGACTCTGAAACCGGGAACACCTGTTCCTTGCTTCACCGTATCACGAACAGAAATTCAATGTCGTGGATTGTGGATTATCCGCAAGTTTTCCGTCGGGTCTGCTGCAACCCAACGTAATTCGCCTCGACCGATTTGGCCGTTCATCGACTTTGGACGGTCGTCGATCCAAACTTATCTGTTGTGCCCGTGTGGCGAATGTCGAATTTGGAATAACATAATCAATCACGGTCGATGTACGATATAACAATTGATCGAAAATAAGATGGTGCATTTGTCTGCAATCCACGTCTTTCGAAATAAAGCGGAAAATCTTCGAGAAAATTGATGTGCGTCTTTTAAAAAACACAGCGGAACAATCGTTCGAGTGCCACACGATAGCGTTTGCGTCTTTTTCGCAACTGTGTTTCAACTATTCTAATAATAAAAAGATTTCCACGAACAAAGAACAATCTTCGGATAGCAAACGACCGTTCGCAATCACTGCCCCTCGACAGGTGATCCGCGTATATCTGGTTGAGAAAAAATAGTCCGTATCGCTTGTATCATGTTATGTTCGACTTGTTAAGTACGATAATGAGGATACAAATTGATATCGCGATAAGATCACGCGAGATAATTGAGCGGCGTGTCAATAAAACTGGGGATGATGAGAGGATCTGGTAGTAGTAGATGGTTGGAAGCGGATCATTTGCAATTCGCCTGGCTATTTCAAGAAATACATAATGGCCGATTTTCTTAACACTGGTTTTCTGGCATTCCTGTGCGTTACTGCGTTAGGTGTTCTGGAAGCGAGAGCCAACACACTCGTGCCGTAAGCATTCTGTTCTCTTCCTGACAGTAAAACATGAAACGGACGAACGCACAGTGGCGCAGTGGCGCATCTGACCGAAAAACCGGAAAGCATTCGATTTATGAATTTTTGCGTATATCATAAAATTTTTGTTGTCCGTCGTAGTTAAAGGTTTGAAGAACAAGGCTACAATATTGTTGTTACTATTTGTACACGCGTGAAGTAGTAAAATTCATCGAAAGTCGAGATTTTAAGGCGCGCTTTCCGTTCTTGAACATTTTCTAAAACAGCGTCCGTTCATTGGCGATTTTCAAGAGTTTTAAGGAAAATTGTGTAAATTCTTGTATTACAAAAGTTTTTCAGGTAGGTGTACAGAGCAGTTTCGAACAGATTTCATTTTGTTATCATCTAAATTAGCACAGTTATTAATATGGTATTTGAACATTACCAATCATTCTGTAAGTTTTTCTATGATTTCAAAACTTTATTGACGATTTTGTTATAGTATTGAGCTAAATTGAGCGCTCTTTTTTGTACCATTACATTCGATAAAGGTTTGTGATCATAGTCCAATAAGAATTGGTTCCGGATTTTTCCGGATGAAAGAGTTATAACTAATTTAAGTAGAAATGAGCATCGAAAGACGCAGCGTATCACGTAGTACGCCTGTACGCCGAACTCTCACGTTCGAACGCGTTCGCCCGGTCCTCCACGAGATCTTATCTCTGTGGGACGTTTCCGCGGATTCGCGGATCAACGAAATCACGTTCGACTCGTTTGCAGAGACCAGGTATTAAAGCTGAGGAATAATGGTGGACTAGATGCCAATATCAACGAAATCTTCGACGATGTGTTGCCTGTGATAAAAGACCTTATCATAAAAAAGGGGCTGGATCCTCTGAAAATGGGTGACGTCCAAAAGGAGCTGGTAACTTTCTTTGGGTCCTATGTTGTACTGTCTCGATCATTTCAGTCTGACTTATTGTCAGCTGTATACAGGGTGGGGCACTATAACAGATCACCTGACTAACTCGCTTGCTTTTGAAGATAGAAAAAAATGCATCAGACCAAACTTACTTGATATCGAGGCGCTCGTAATCTGATGTCATTAATTTTTTTATAGGTGGAGATCTCAAGGAGATATGAAGGTCAACTTCATTTTTTTAAATGGAATGAGGTATTTTTTAATACATCACTCGACGCAGCTGGACATTCGTTATAAAAAAAGTACTAACCTATGTATGTCGAAAAGATGGTAGTTCAGGAGATATTTCAATTTCAAATACCTCATTCCATTTAAAAAAATGAAGTTGACCTTCACATCTCCTTGACGCCTCCACCTATACAAAAATTAATGTCATCAGATTACGAGCGCCTCGATATCAAGTAAGTTTGGTCTGATGCATTTTCTTCTATCCTCGAAAGCAAGCGAGTTATTCAGGTGACCTGTTTATAGTGCTCCACCCTGTATATTCACGATGAAAAATATTAATGATGGCACTCGCGAGTACCGATTGATTATGAATTGTAAATTAGCTACTGATATAAGAATATTACATACGCTCTCGTTCTGGCACTAATTGTAAGCAGTGTTGAGCGGACAACTTCACAAGAAGTTGTTGATTCACAATTGTTCTTTTTTTACATATGTCTGGTGGTAGGTACTTCTTGTAGACGTATTAGTCTTTCTGTTGAACCTATTGTGGTAGCTGTCCATTTCATTTAATCGTTAGAAACTGTTTAATTTTGATAATCTGGATCAAGATAGGGGGTTCTGGAGGAGGAGTTGTATAATTTTGGAAACGAAAGAATTCGTTGATCTGTTCCAGCACGGAATACTCGGCATGAAGGGAGTGCTCAACCTGAGCCACGGTTGGGCGCTAGGACTGTCTGAGCTGAAGCGCAGCGGCGACGTGGTTCTATCTTACAAAGATAAAATAATTACTTTGGACGCGCTGCTGGGATTAGATTTTATCGATGTAAGATGCTTCACCTGCTTCATCGATTTCTCGCCAGATACACTCCAGATAAGAACGCCAACTTGATCGACATCTCGGTTTCTCGGGTGTTTCAGGTCGCCTACGATTACAAGTTCAAGTACTCGATCATCTCGCGAGAGGGGGCCTTGAATGCCCGTTTGTCCGACACGAAGTTGCGAGTGGTACTGAAGGTAGATCTGGAGCATTACAGAATCGGTCTGGAATCGTTCCAGACAAACTCCGTCCGGTAATTATTGTCCGTGGATTTATCGTGTAATCCTATTCGGCTCCGTGATTTTCAATTGCATTTTCCCGCGTTTTAGTAAGATAGATGTGAAGCTCCAAGGTAACGTGGTCGATAAGATCCTGAGCGCCGCGATCAACTCTTTCATCGGATCATTCAAGAAACAGATAATCGAAACGGTGGAGAATAAAGGTTCCGAGATAATCCGCGAGTACCTGCAGAAGATCAACAATAAAATCCCGAGACCCGATGGTACTCCTCAGGTTTTGGCCTTAGAGGACAGCGCGGTGGTCCACAATAACGAGTGGAACAACATGGTGGACAACATACCGACTTACATCAAATTTGTGATCGCATAGAAATCGTGTCGGAACAGGCTGGAATGTGGTATACGGCAGAAAATAAATAACTTCTGAACTATGTAATCAGTTTTTGACTTAAACTCTCTCTCCAATGCAATTCTGTGAAGCAAAAAACATTTTTTTAAATCTAGTATCGTATAATTACTGTCCAACTTTAAGTTGGTCTAAGTTATAAGTTATTAACTAAGTTAACTTAAGTTACAAACTAAGCAGAGATCGAAACGTCGAAAGGTTAATTCATTAAATTACAAAATTGCTTTGAAGTGAAAAAAGTGATCGAACCAGTGCGCCGAAAGCATTAATACATCTTGTCCAACTTCTATTTGGAAACTCCAAAAACAGTATTTTACTATTTCTACAATATACAGGGTGTTCATCAGAAAACTCTCCAGCCGAATATCTCGAAAGGTATGAAAGATATGAAAAAAGTGTAAAACACGTGTCCAAGGATTTCGAGGGGGAAAGAGGGGGGCAGTATCAGTTTTTTATTTGGGTGGCGTTTTCAAGGTCATTTGAAGGTCAACTTTGTTTTTTCATTCCCCCTCGAAATCCTTGGACACGTGTTTTACACTTTTCTAATATCTTCCATACTTTTCGAGATATTCGGCTGGAAAGTTTTCAAATGAACACCCTGTATACTTAAGAAATAAGACTTCTCTTGCCATTTCTTATACCGAAATCGTATTAGTTCATCACTGCGGAAATCTTAAATAAATCACTATGACTGTATACATTCCTCCCGAGACGGTCAAAGCGATCGTGCATATTTGCGTCGGACCCACTGTAACCGTAGTCTAAAACGCACCAATAATTAATTCCCGGTTAGCGCTTAGAGAGCACGTTACTATTATTTGGCTGAGAGAATTCCATAGGAAAACGGGTGGAAAAGTAAACGAGCAAATTCTCGTTTGCACCGACGATCCGCGCGTGGTACCCAGCTATCGATCGCATTGCACCCTACGCCCTACGACCTATACCTATAGACCTATACCATACACACACCTACAATGCGCTTCCTGTTATTTTGCGAATGCGCGAATGGATTGCTACGGGGAGGTAATCAGGATCCGAGTTGGACAAGAGATGCGAGTAGGCTCGAGGACTCTGGCAAGTATCAGTTCTGGGTCGTTGGTGGGACCGTGGTTGGCACAGGTCGAGCAGGAGTCATTTCAAATGACTGGAAACCAACAAAAAAAGTTCCTAGCTCCCTCTGTATTAGTTCAAAAAGTCTCTCTTATCAGAGGTACTCACTTCTGAAGGTACTAGTGTATGTATACATACAGCAACATTATACAGTTATGGTTTTTTGGCCAAAGGGGTGGCGTAAGCCTACCCCTTGCAATTTTCGATTGTATTGTACGGAATACGTTTGTGCAGTTCACAGCCGCAAATATTTGGATTTTTGCTCCCGAAACAGGAACTCGCGTTGTTATTTTTATCCTTAATTCCAAGTCCTAGTAGAGTTAGCAGGTACACCCGAGAGCCCCGCATACCCCGCGTTCCCCTCTAGGGGAGCGGGAATCCGTAATGAGTGTTTACCAGAACGTTAATAAAAAAAAAGGTCGCGCAGGAGTCGAGGGACGATGCGGGCGCAAGATACATACATAGTTGGGCCAGGAGCGAATCGGATCGAATCGACTGGAGCCGAGCCACGTCGGGCTGCGTCGAGCGGTGCCGAGCCGAGCCGAAAACGCTCGAGTTAGCCGTTCAACGATCATCCCAGCCCGCTCCGCGTTGCAAGTCGCAATCAGCAGCATTGAAACGGCATCGCGTCGTTCCGCGCGTGATTCCGCAGGGAACGGAGGTCGCGGCGAGAGGTCCGGTCCCTATCCGTAAATCAGGAAATTGAGATGCCGCGGACGCATCCTTGCAGATCTTCTAGATTCCCTCGAGTAGCGAGAAGCAAAGCAACCGCGCCGCAGCGCGATAAGAAATAGAGGGAGAGATCGCGAGCGATAGGAGCTGGCTCGGCGCTGCGTGGAGCGATGTGGAGCGGTGTGGAGCGGTACGGAGCGGCGCGGAGCGGAACGGTGCGGAGCGGAGCGGTTACGAGCCGCGAGGAGACGTTGCTCTCGGCTCGGCTCGGCTCCGCTCGACTCGGCTCGGCTCGGCTTCGGTTTCGAAGAAGCGATCGCGAAGCGAGCAGCAGGGAAGCCCGGTGCGGATCGCAAGCGGTGACGAGCGGTGACGAGCGGTGGCGTGCGGGTCGAGCCGAGCTGGGCCGAGCGGAGCCGAAGCCGAAGCTGAAACCGTGGGCAAAAGTGAAGGAAGGCAGGAACTCGAGCTCGCTCGTCGTGGTAACGCTAGCCGACGAGCAAGCGGACAGCCGAGAAGGTGCGCGTGTCGTCTAGTAATAATCCAGGCTGGTGTCGTTTCGGCACAGCGACGGGATCGTGGGACAACCACGACGACTGCGACAACGACGACGCGACGGAACGACGGGACGACCACGGGCCGAGCGGAGAACAAGACCGAGCCCGAGTCCGAGGCCGAAACTGATACCGCGACAAAAGTCGAGACCGAATTCGAATCCGAATCCGAATCCGGGTCCGGATCCGAGTTGATCGTTTGAAGAGGGTGCGCGTCTTCCCGGCGGGACGCGCGCGTGTACCGGCCGTGTATGGACGGCGGCACGCGTGCACGAGTCGAGGAGGAAAAAGCCCTGGATTCGTCTCGCCTGCGATCCTCTGCTCGGCTCGGCTTCGCGAGCTCCTCCTCGGCCGGCAGCTCTCGTATCGCCAGGCGCAAGAGGAAGAAGAGGAGGCGACAGCAGCGACGAAACAGTACCGTCGACGACGAAGACGAGCTGGTCGTCGTCGTTGCCGGCGGCGGCGATAGCCCCGAAACAACCACCGACGCGATTCCCCCGTTCGAACAACTACCGCAGCAACAACAACAGCAACAACCGCAACAACTTCTACCGGGAGAAGACGCTGCGATTCCAATCGAGGAACCGAGCAACAGGCAACCCTCGAAAAATCGGTCTTCGCACAACACCAACGAGTCTCAACGAATCGTATCCAGAGGAGGAAGCGGCTCGCGCGCGGCTGCCTCCTCCCTCAGCTCCGGCATCACGCTTCTCAACCGCCGAGCCGCCAACAAGCGATCGTCCAGGAGATGCAACGCGAGCGCCCGTAGGAACGCGATGACGATGGATCTCCAGAGACTGATCACCGAGGTGCACGCCAGGCCCGCGATCTGGGACCAGAAGAACGTCAACTACCACAATCGCGACGTCATCCTGAAGATGTGGCGGGAGATCGCGAGGGCTTGCGAGGTCTCCAGTGAGTACACTCCGCGCCTCGCTTCTCATTCTTCTCGCTTCTCTCTTCTCTCTTCTTTCACGGCGAGCTACACGCGCCTGCGTCGAACTATTCTCTCTCTCTCTCTCTCTCTCTCTTTCCCCCCGTCACGCGCGTTCGCTTTTCTCTCTATCCCTCTCAGTTTTTTACGGATACGCGTTTACTCCCCCCTATAGAGCCCCTGCCGGCTTGACAGGCGATGCACACGCCCGCGTCCCCTCTTTTTCACCGACTTTGATCGATCTCCACCCCGCTCGAATCGACCCGGCCCGAGTCGACAATCGAGACGAGTCGAGTCGGGTCGAATCGAGTCGTTCGAATGCCGATTCCGGCGCGCGAGCAGTTGCGACATCGATAACAGACACCGAAAGCGTCGCTGCCGTCTGGTTTGGTTAGCGTTCCGCGCGAGGTCGCGCACCGTCCTGCTCGATTCTGTGGGATAAGAAAAATCTGCTGCTTGGTCGAGATCGGTTTTGTTGTTCTTCTCGTGTCGTCGCGCGTCGACTCGAGGAGAAAGACGGATGGAAAAGAATTTGCGTTGGTCGAAAGCGATCGAGAACGAACGGCAGAGCAGAGGGAACGCGCGCGGAAACGCCTGCGCATCGGCCGCGAAATTAACTGGGCACGGGCGGCACGGGCACTCGGTTCGATCGATAGATGTTAGCGGGACGCGAGCTCGCGACTACTCGGCGGCCGTGGCGCGCGTGGGTCGTGGGAACGATAGACGAGACGCGACGAGACGAGACGAGTAATCGAATTAGACGCGCACAAATGGAAGGGGGCAGGCCCGCTGCGAGAAGTTTGCTCGTCTCGAATGAGGTATAGATATAGATTAACGGGTGGTATCGTTTGTTGGTTTGCAGCGGACGTCGCGAAATCGAAATGGAAACACTTGCGGGACAACTTTCGCAACGAACTGAAGAAGACTTACCGAGGGAAATGCGAGGGTGGCGGCGTCGAGCACGATTCCAAGTGGGTTTGGTTCAAGAGTCTGTTCTTTTTGCGGGATCAAATGAACTCCCGGGTGATCGGTTGCGCCCTTTCGCAGAACTGCTCGGCGGTCCTTCGATCCTCGCCGGAAGGGACACAGATCGAGCCGCAGATCGACATTCTCGAGGGCCACGAGGAGACCCGGTTCGACGACCTGGACGGCGACTCTTGCCAGTCCCTGCTGTCGAACGACGACGGTCTTCACCACGTGATGCCGCCGCCGAAACTGAACAAGATCGGCCGAAAGAGGAGCCTGATGGACGTGATAGACAACGATTACTGCGAGGTCGATCGGAAACGGTACGAGCACCTGCAGAAGAGATTGACAGTCTCCCAGGAGGAGGAGTTCGACGACACCTACCACTTCCTGATGAGCGTTCGAAATCCTCTCAAGAGTCTGTCTCTCGACCGGCAGATGTTCGTCAGGCTGAAAATTCAGGAGCTCGTCTACAACGAGATCAACTCGCAGAACCAGCAGAACCGAACGATCTACGAGAGCTCGCAGGACGTGAAACCCTTGAGAGGATCAGGCCCCGCCGGTGGGACCGGAGCGGGTCCGGGACCCGGGCCTGGTGGAGGGGGCAACGGGAATCCTGGGATATCCGTCGACGGGCCCGATCAGTCTGGGACCGGCGATCATTCTTCCCATTACCCTGCGTCGATGCTCCAAAATTCCGCGACAGAGGGCTCCGCGCACGATGCCTTCTTTGGTTAATTTAATCGACATTCGAATCTAAGCCGTAAGAATTATTATATAATTTTATTAATAGAAAATAAACGAACGTATTTTTTCAGTAAATCGCTCGTCTCCAACATTTCCCCTTCCCTCCCGCTTCTCCCTCGACCGAACCTATCGAAAAATGTTGTTTGGTACGACGATTATCTTATTAAAGTTTCTACCATCGTACGATACGCCTCCTCGTACCAAACAACGTTCGTGGAAACGTTCTTCGGGGAAAACCTTCTGTAGATAGACGCGGCAATCGTCGCGATTCCGTTCTCCTCGGGTAAACAACCCCGTGTTATCGTTTCTCCGCCGACAGTCTTGCAACAGTTGCAACGTCTCCGGTATCGCGGGTTCGCTGCCGATGGTTTCTCCAAAGCAGTCTGACGATAGAGATACTCGCGAACAAAGTTGGCTGGTTCGGTTCTGCCGAGGTTCGATGCCAGTCTCTATACCGGTCCGTCGTTCACCAATCGTACGCAACGAGGAAGCGGGCCGAGTTTTGATCCGATAGACAGGATAGACCGAACGCGAGGGAAACTGTCGCGCGACGCGTACATCGCGCACAGTTTCTATGTATTTTGGTATACACTCCGTAGAAGCTCGAGACAATAGAGAGGCCTGTGGCGCGTGTACGGTGCGTCCGTCAGGATGCATATTCAACCGATATTTCTGTATAGGGGCAGTATTGTGCGCTTCGCGGCGAGATAAAGTCGTTGAAACGGAGTTTGCACCAGTTTCCTGGGTGTTTGCCAACCGCTCGTACGTCGCGGTTATTGGATATCGAAGAAACGACTGACAGGTCCGTCCGGTTTGAATTTAATTAAACCAGGTTATTGGGTACGCGAAAGATTGTTCGACGGAACGGTTTTAAAATGGAGTGGGTCTGTACGGTGTCGGCCACCGAACCGTTCTTATCGTCGAACGTGATAACGTCGCGGTGACTGATCGATCGGCCGATTAGAACCCGTCGAGCGATTACACGAGCAGCCGGCAGCCGGGCGGGCAGACGCATCTTCGAGAACCGGAAGACCGCGCGCGGTACGGAGCGGAGCAGCTCGACGCAGCACCGCTCCGTCTCGATTTTCCTTTTTCTTGGCCGTTCTCCTGCTTTCCATGGTTCGTTCGCGAAATAACGAGGTAACTTTTCGTTCGCATAGAAAAGCCGACCGTCGTCTAGACGGGATGCGCTATACTAGCACGGTATATTGCACCGGTTGAATAGCTTGTTCGAAAGTCTGCTTGGTAGTCGACTCGACGGACCACTTGGTTTTTCCATACAAAGAGGATTAGCATCGGTCCTCTTACTCTTTTCTCCTCCGTGTCCTCCCGTTTCCCCCTCGGTTTGCTCTCTCTCTCTCTCTTTCTCTTTCTCTTTCTTTTCCGTTCGCCTTATCCGGTTCACTCCTGTAAATGCACCGTTTCCATTTTCGTCTTATTGTTTGCCAACGAGCCATACCCACGCGATTCTTTCGTCGCCGTTGTCACCGTCGTCTGCACATCTCGCTCGCGTTACTTCTCCCATCACGCACGCGTCTCGAAACATCCGCGGAGAACTGGCGGATTCGAACCGAGAATACAAGGGGCAGGAATTTTCTTCGATCGAGAACCTCCTTTCAATTCGTCGCCGTCTCTCGCCGCGTAATCCTTCGTAATCCGAGGCTTCGCGTTCGATATCGGTCGCGGAAAAAACCGTCTAGGCTAAATTGAAAAGTACAAAGTGGCTGGCTCGAGAATACAAAGGAGCCGACCAACCATCCTCGAGACCGCGAAAATTCATTTTCACGGATCTTCCGCGGTGCCAGACGACGGTCGGCAGAGAACAGAGAACGAGTCGTTTCGCGGCTGACACTCGCGAGACTGACGACGCGAGAGCGAGCGAGCAGAATCGGTGCTCGGCGAACGGAGAGAGTAAGCAAGAGAGGCGAACAGAGAAACAGAAACGAGACTCTCGACTCCGACAGGCTTTGCCTCGCGACTACGCGTCGCTAAGATTCTCTCGAAACTCTGGAGCGGAGCGTTTGCCGCGATCTGTACTCGAGTCAAACTACCACAAAGAAGATCGACGAGCGCTCTCTCGACATCTTATGGCAACCTTGCTTAAATTCATGAGCATCTTTTCGCTCGTTCTTTTTTTTGGTTTGTTTCCTTCGACTGGAGGAACCACCGAAGAGTTGAAAATGTTGATGCACAGGGTTCTCCGAAAAACGTTCGCCGTTAGTAGGACGCGAATGTCGCGTCGGATTAAAGAGACGGTGCGTCGAGTAGAGTCGGGTCGGATCGGGTCGGGTCGAGTTGCGCCAAACGAATTCGGCGCGCGCGAACTGATGCCTTATAAGGGAACGTTCTCTCGGCTCGTTCCCGAAATTTCGTAATTCCTGCTGAAAGGATGAAGTACTTGATTCAAGGACCACAGTATTGGCTGACAAACAGTTAGGAACGTTGCCTTTTTATGCAGGTGGCCCAGATATTTCAATTTAAATAACACTCTAAAACACCATTACTGTCGTACTAACGCGTCAGCGTTTACTTACTTGTGTAACGTCTTAGTACGAGAGTAGTGGTGTTTTAGAGTTGTTATTTAAATTGAAGTATCTCCTGAACTTTTGACTCCGACTCCGGAAGTCAATACATGTATAGCTTTTTTCTTACTCCGGCTCTGACTGCAGTGATCAGCAATTACTCCCACACTCCGATTCCACGACTCCGACTAATAAGCCCAGCTTATCGTTCCGAAATCCGAAATATTGAAGCGCATTTGCCAGAACATCTAGTAGCATTTATGGTTGGCTAATGGTTGGGATATGGATGGTGGTCTTGCCTAGAAATCCCAACAACAAAACCCAACGCACAAGGTAGCTTTACAATTTACAACCACGGGTCGGAACGCACCCGAGTCCCGCAAAATCGAGGGTTAATTCTCATGCAGAGGAAAGAACAAGTGCGCTGGGTGGAAGCCTACGAGTACCGTCAAGCAACGACACTTCTCAACCGACTGATGAAACGTATTTGCGCGGTCACGTTGGCTGAAGAAACCGTGTCCATCGCGCGGTTCGTTGCGGCAGAGAAAAAGCTGAAAAGCAGGAAAGTTTGTACAAACGTGGGGAGTGGTCGGCGGGTCACATCGTATCGACGATGGTCGACCATCGCTTCGGCGCGATAGAATCAACGAAATATTCTGGCCGCGCGCGCGACGAGACCCGCTGCCACGTTTTGTTCGGTTGGCCTGGGTAGAGTGCAGAGTAGAGCGAGTGAGCGAGCGATTGTGGCCACGAAAGAACGGCGTGACCGACCAGCGACGAAGAACGTCGAGCGTCGAGCGTCGAGCGTTGGCTGCGCAAGCACCGACAAACCTAGTTCGACCGTTGGAGAGATCTGGCAACATGGTTTGAGCAAACGCGTAGCATTCCCAAAGGCACGCGTGTACGCGACCGATCGCTGTCGGAGTTCGGAGTCGGAGGCAGTGGCTCTTCGTCGGTCGTCGAGCGTGGTCATTCACGGTGCGTTCGCGTTCGTATCGCTTGGTCGATTCCAACGGCAATTCCTTTTGGTGGAACGCGGAACGCTCGGTTCGACTCGGTTCGACTCGGTTTGGTTCGTATGCTGGTAGGTTGGCAGGCTGCTGCTCCATCGTAACTTGTGACTCTCGGCCTCGAGCTGGACGCGGTTAAGCGGCGAAGAACGATCGTGGCGTCGAATCGGTGGATAGCGAGCAGAATGGCGAGCCCGGATTTGGTCGGCTACACGCACGACTTTCTCACCGAGTTCATTCAACTGTACCGAAGTTTCCCCTGCTTGTGGCAGGTCAGGTACAAGGGGTACAAGGACAGATTGCTGCGGAATCGCGCATACGACGCCCTCGTCCACAAGCTCAGAGAGGTGAACCCGGTCGCGGACAAAGAGACCGTCATTAGAAAGATCAACACTCTCAGGACCGCGTTCAGGCGAGAGTACAAAAAGGTCCGAAGCTCCCAGAGAATGGTCAACAACCCGCGTCTCCGGTACAGGTCGTCCTTGTGGTACTACGATATTCTCAAGTTCGTCGCCGAGCAAAACGAGGGACCTTCGACGGATGACGACCTGGACCTGATCAACAACCCAACGGTCTCCGGCGATGGTTATAGCGAACCGATGGTACGATCTCGCGAGACTATTTGCCCCGCTAGACCTCACACTAAATCGATCGAAACGGCGAAGCGCGAGGCGCTTTCGGCTACGACTTTTCTCGAAGCAACGTCAGCCAACGCGACGCATCGTCGTCGTTAACGATACATCTTCGATACGGCATACGACCGAGTCCCTTTCTCTCTTTCTCCCACCGTCGCAGTTTCCCTCTCTCCCTCCCCCACTTCTCTTTCTCTCTCTCTCTCTCTCCCTCTTTCTCTGTTTCCTCTCCTCCACGCCCGTTCCCACTGCCGCGTTCTCCCTCTCTCTTTCTCTTCGAAGACCTTTATCGATCCGAAACCTGGTCGTCGAGCCGCACGCGTTGCAGGAAATTACGCTCAAATCGGAAACCGAACAAAGACGCTCGCTTTTAGCCTGGATTCCGCGGCGCGAGAACGATGCGTCCGCGTAATCGAGTTCTCTCGAGTCTCGCGGCATTATTTCGGCGGCGAGGAAAGGAAATGCGATGCGATGCAACGCTGCTTCGGCGCGGCGCGGCGTGGCATGGCGCCGTATGGCGTGGCGACGAGCGATGCGACGAGAGACGACACGACACGTTGTGCCTTGCCTTGCGCGGCCGATAGCAAACGCTCGGTGCGCGCCGCACAGTCTAACGAGTCAATGGGATTTCAAGACATAAGCATATTTCGGGCTGTCACGGTCGATTCGAACATCAAACGTATTTCAACGAGCTGGAACATTCTCAAATCCTCCTTTGTGAACAACCGCTGCAGCTATCACACGATCGCTAGAAATATTAGGGGAATCAAAATTACCTATTTCCTGTAAGAACGATCAAAACACCGCGCTTTCGATTCTTAATCCCGCGAATATCTTAATTTACATTCTCCAATGACTAATTGAATGGGTGTTTGGAAGAAGGCCCCTTGCCAGGTTTTTGAAATTTTATAGGAGTGCAACTTTCGAACTGGAGCGTGAATTGCAAAAATAAAAACCAGCTGAAAATGACTGAGAACTGAAAGACTTTGTTTACGGTTTGTTTTATTAAATGTTTTTGCGGTCTTATAAAATTTAAAAAACCTGACGTAGGTCATTCTACCAGACACCCATTCAATTATCGAGCACAACCGAATCGAATTTTATTTTGGTGTAAAGGAAGTTTATTACGTACTTTGTTTTCTTAGATCATCTACGCCACAAATAAAATATGTATAAATAGAATTCGGTGTGGAATATCGTTCGCGACCCCTCGGAGGGGTCGGTCGAACGCAGGGTCAACGCAACCGAGAAAAGTTTTCCAAACACCGACGAGAAAAAGTTGGACTTTCCATTTTTCCCACGTGTGCCCGCGCGAGTCTCAACTTTATTCGTTCTCTTGTAGTTTGTTCAAGCCGACGTGGACAAGATCGAACCACCATCGCCGGTGCCCTCGCGGGAAGCCAGCCCGGAACCGACCTTCCAACCGGTGATTCTGGAGACGGAAGGATCGTACGCGAGGAGGATCTCGTCGTCCGTGTCCGGGGTGGACGTGTTCAAGAGGAAACTGCAGCAACAAGAGAACTACCCCGCCGATCGTTCGAACAAGGAGCCTGCCACCCGCGAGGTTTCCCCGAGGCCGTTCGCCACTTGCGTCACCGACGACGAGTTCGACACGTTTGGCCGCTACGTCGCCAACAAATTGAGGAAGTCGATGCCCCGGCAGAGTATCATCGCCGAGAAGATGATCGCCGATGTTCTATTAAGAGCGAACCTCGGCACCTTGGACGAGACCACGTCCCTCACAGAGAAAGTACCTTCTCGTTGCTTTCTTGTGATGGGCGATCGCTGAACAATCCGCTCCGATCGGTTTCCACGCCAATGTATACTTATTTGACCGCGGATTTCATGTTTGGCGGCGCGGCGGCTGCGGAGTGTGCGAGGCAGGGTGAAAGGAAAGGGAGCGTTTCGTCCTGGGCACGCTAGATGACTCGTCGGAAAGGCTGTCTAGTGGGCTAGATATATAATAGATAATACAGGATTATTTTGAAATTCTTTATACGTTTTTACAAGCGTGTAAGGCAGGGTCCGCTAGATGAGTAGGACTATCAAGCGGGCCCTGCTTTACTCACTTTTTTTTTGCTTATTTTACGTCGCTTTTCGAACTCCTTTTTCGGGGTTATTTCACGACGGCACCTACAGTTTTTATAAGGTGGGTTCCGAACAGTGATGCCATACGGGGGGAAGTGATAGATATATGATGTACCCCCTCTCTGATGACCAGAGCGCGACGGGGCATACGCAACGTGTCGGTGGAATAGGGAAGGTGAATAGTGGAAGGGGAAAAGGAGGAGAGTATTTCCGAGAATTTGGGTACCGATCGGTACCCATATGGCATCACTGGTTCCGAACCACCTTGGGCACCACAGTTTAAATGGCACATGGAATATTTCCAGAGGTGCCGGCGCTTTGCACGTTTAAAGAATTGCAAAATAATCCTGCATTATTTTCAACCGTATAAAATTATCCAGAAGCGGAACAAATGTCTACGTAGCTCTCGAGGCTTGTAATTAGTACAGGCACGTTTTATTTTTCAGAAAAATCCGCAGTCTACATATTATCGATTCACTCCGTTATTTTCTCTCTCTCTCTCTCTCTCTCTCTCTCTCTCTCTCTCTCATTGTTCCTTGTTTATCGCTCACGCGAGCCTTATATTGTTCCTAACAGGGCTCGAAATCTGTTGTATAACATCGACCACCAAAACTTTCAACTACATATTACAAGTTTTGGTTACGGTTCCAGAACGAACTTTTGTATCGACTTACTATAACTGTACACATTTTCTGCTAGATCGTTATACATGTAAGAAGAAAAGTTTATACATGTTATGGGTTTTTAATAAAGCTAATAAATAAACAAATCGCATATTTTTCATGTTCACACACATTGTTGTTCGCCGTTAAAAGTATATAAACGAATCTTCGATGTCTTGTTTTCTAGGTCGAATATTACCCTGTGCTTTCCTGTGTATTCAAAGGAACCGGTGGAGTATTAAATTATTTATAGTGTCCGACTTCATTGACGAGCAGTGGGAACCAAAACGAGAACCGTAACCGAAAAAGACGATATATTAGAATTCGGAATGAAGATTCTTCGTAATCTTTATTTAACAGACGCATCTTTGTTAAAGAAACGCCCAAACCAATTGGTATTGGTGTAGCTATAGGAATAGACGTACGAGCCCTGTTTGGATTGGAACTCGCGCGGCATCGAAATCGACGTGATGCAAGAAGGCGCAACAAAATCCACTTTGCGCGAACTCGTGCGCAACTACGGTCGAGTGCAGGTCGCAGTGCGGACGAACGGAAACTGGCGATCAGCCAATCAAAGCAACCTTTCCTCCGTCTCCGAGTCTATGGACACCCGATGAACCACACCGAACACGTTTCTTTCCCGATGTAGCAGCCACCGGATAGACGAACATCCAAACCGATCGAACGACGCAACACGCAATATGTATCGTTCGAATTTGCGAACTTCGTTTTCGGTTCGCCGAGAAAGTTTCCGTCAAGATTTTGCGCAACGCGAAATTCCAGCCCCTATCTCCGCCGTAAATCGCTCGAAACTTTTGCAATAACGGTTTCGTCGGTTTAATCGATCGTCCGGTGCTTATTACGCTGAAAGCGATTTATGACGGAAAAAACCGGCCTCCGGTCTTTGTTCGCGCGATTCTTTTCTTTCCGAGCTCTTCGAAAAAGTTTCATCCCCCTTCCGCTTCGACGAGGGAAGTTCGCGTAAAAAGAACGCATCGTCGAGGCGCGCTTATCTGTTGCTACTTGCAAGCACACACGCGCATTCGAGCATGTACAACGTTGGTCGGTCGAAATAAACATCGATATCGAAATACATATGTAAAACGTTTTCTTGCCACACCGCTATCGCGTTTAATCCCACGCGCCGTTCTTCTTCCTCCATGACACGTTATTCGTCATGTTGGCGTTTCCACATTGAACCGCGGCGATGCCGTTCGCGAGCAAAACATTCATCGTTTTTCCTGCTCGACGAATAACGAGGAATCGTTCCATCGATTCCAGGGCCAATAATGTGTACCGTATATTTGGATCCAGATCCAGCCGAAGACGAGGTGGCCGAGTGGTTAAGGCGTTGGACTGCTAATCCAATGTGCTCTGCACGCGTGGGTTCGAATCCCATCCTCGTCGATCCACTTTTTTTTCGTTCTTCCTCGAAATTCGAACGAACGATTCCTCGGTACCTTTTTACCATCGCATTCAAAAATATCCGACGAAACTTTCTTTACATTTTCAACATTTTACCCGGCAAAAGCTTGCCAACAGTCTCCTCAACGATATTTCTACGATGATCATGCCAGAAAGAGTTTATTACGATGGGAGTATGTATATGTACATCATAATGTGATACGACAACAATTCATTTTGAACTTTTTTCACTCGAAAATGATTCTCGGATAACCTGCCAGCTATTCGAACGAATTTATTCGCGAACCAAATGTAAGATTAGATTTGGCACGAAGTTGGATCGATACAAATTTAATCATACAGAAATGTTCGATCTTGCAAGTACTGTAATTATACTTAGACTGCGGATTTGATGCATTTATGACAGAAATGGGCACGTGTAATTTAAAGCGGTGGACGAATTACGAAGATTCAAGGACGTCAGTGCATACGTTTCAGCTTAATAAGACAATTAAAAGAAGAAAGAAATTTCAATGCAAACCTTTTTTTATTTTGCAAACGATCTTTCGTGTCCTTTCGAGCGGGACATGCGAATTGTTGGTTAGGTTGTGTACGGTGCTCTGTTCATTTGTTAGAGGGAGCAGTCGAGTGGGATGCGTTAATAATTCAAGTTTTACAAACAGCAGCGAGGCCGTTCAAAGCTAAGGAGGAGATATCGTAATTGCTAAATATTTCGGAATTACTTACGTCGGTGGCCGGCAACGAAGAGATCCTACGAGCAGAATGATACTTTTCTTCGGAGAAGTCCATTTCGTCTTCGTTTGTTGCATCCTCGGGATTGTGCGCGTTTCAAAATCGATGGATGGCCACGAGCGTTCGATTCTTCAATTTTCTTCGTTCGTAGACGCGAGAAGCGAGGAATTCGCGATACGTGCAAGTAAATACGCGGGCACGCGATCGTACGCGACTGCACCGGTCAAATAAACTCTCCAAGTGAACGGTGCTCGAATGTAGGGGATACGTTCGAGAGAACGCGAAAGATTTACGACTCTACCCAACCCAATCCAATCCCGATTCCGATTCCGATTCCGAACTTGTCTTTGAATGATCGTACCTTCTGGACCATGGACCACGCCGCGCTTACACTTCGAACGACCTGCTTTTTCCATTCTCTCGGGCACGACAAGATTCAAGCTGTTATCAGCGTTAACCGGGGAGCAGTTTCCCCTTTAAAAATGTATCACAGTTTAGGGGCACTTTGCGAACGCGCTGCTCTTGCCTTTGCTCTCGGACAGAAAGCTTCGTAAACTACGCCATTGCTTTAAAAATAAAATAGCTCTCGCGTCGCGGTATGTCCTCGCGCCACGCCGCACAGCGATCCAGAGCCCGCTTTTTGTGGCCAAAATTCAATTTTTCAACTTTCAAATTACAACAAAATTCAAGATATTAGATTTTCTAGATAACTTTTCGAGCAGATATAGCGTTGAAGTGCAAAACTATGAAATTCGAGTTACAATAAAATAATTTAAATATTCCTTACACAATATGGTAAAATGAAAATTTGTGCTATATTTTCATATGTGAGAGCAGGCTCTATTTCAGTTATTTAATTGTAATATAAACATGTTTAAGTAGAGTTTTAAACAAATGCTTAAAAGTGCTAGATTTGATTTTTCTGAAAGCTCAGACCTTCAACATAGCAGTTGTCGTAGCAATTGATTTGGTAAAAATGGGCTGTTCTTTTCCTTGCGTCTTTTCGTTGCCTTTCTCCTATAAATTTTTACCTTTTTCTTATATTATCCAGTAAATTTGGACGAGAATGTGTAAGAAATCCAAGTTTCGATTCTGCAGGGTCAATGGTACACAAGTTATAAATGTTCAAAATAAAGCACAATTAGTGAATTAGTTGGTTAGTTAGAGGGGAGGCAGAGAGGGCCAGCTTGAGAATCTACAGTAATCTACGATCATCTATACTTGACGCCAAATAAGAAGGCACCACTTGTTTCGCGCATGTCGTTGTGCGTCAGCTAATGGTCGCGTGGTTGACTAAATGGTAGGATTATCTGGAGTCAAGTTAGTCAAGTATACTTACAATCTCAGCACTGAATCTACATTCTACATCAGCGCGTACATGTGGTGTCATCTAGCGGCTCCGCTCAGTGGTGAGATATTGTGCACGATATCTCGCGCATGCGCGGCGATTTCAGCATCCTAGCAAATATAGCATATAGCTATACACATTATGTTAGCAAATTTAACAAAAGCTATATTGAACACCCCGCAAAATATTGGTACTTTCCCGCCAATATAACGTAGATACGTTACTGTTTTGGACGCTCATGCGCGAGGAACCTTGTACAATATCTCACAAGGGGTGCACAGTGCACGGTGCACGTGGGTCAACGTGGGTGCACTACACACAACATGGCGGTGCTAACTTGTAAAAAATACTGGAAATTGTTCACCGATGCAGGATCGAAATTTGGACCACTCACATCTTCTCGTCCACATCTACTGAATAACACAGGAAAAAGGTAAACATTTATAGGAGAATGGCAAAAATTTCTGGCTACGCAAGGAAACGTTTACCCAAAAAATGACATGTCTCATACCGGTATTTATAATGCATGTACATTAATTTCTAAATGTTTAGCAATCCCGAAAACATCGATATTAGTGAAATTGAATAAAAATTATAATTAGAACACCATTTAAAAATAGACATTTTGTGAATATGATGATAAAATCAGTTCAATTAGATTCTTGATTTTTTACCCTCGTGTAGCCAACCATTTACTGCATTTTTTCCAAGAACTTGTTAATGAATGTCCTTTCTTTGCTCGCTAATATATTAATTTATAGTCTTAAAATGAGAATTTGTGAAAATATGCTAAATACAAAAAGTTATAAATAAACTGCGGATCTTTATGCAAAATGAAAATGTTCTATATTTATATTGTGGGTAGCAGGAATAAAATAAAAATGGATTTCATAGTTAAAACAACAATACAGTAATCTTGAATTTTTCTAATCTTTTACTGTTTTATATTTCACCCAACCAATTTCTTCATAAATGCATAAAGATCCGCAGTCTAGTTATAAATAATCTATACATTTTGCTTGGCTACATAAGGGTTAATTGATGTGGTTTTCAGGCTTGGCAACAATGTTGCTCCCAGGACAGTTTGGTCATCAAGGGTCGAATGGATCCGTGTCGTACACGAGCAAGGACTTACCCCACGATTTCGAGGATAGTTTATGCAAAAGGTACTTTTTTACGTTTGACGAAAGGCAGCAAACATCGAGAAACGCGGAATCGCTTCGAATCACGAGCGAAAGGGAAAATGGCGCAGCGTAGTACCTACGCGACGCATCGCATTACGAACACGAAAACCTGCCCGAAAGAGGCGAGAACAATGTGTCGTAACATTTTCTCTGCCGACGAAATACATTTTGCACGCGGCAAAACTGTGTTTGCCTCCCCGACACCTACGGACTCGCGAGACGAAACGATCGTTTGCATTTCTTTGTTTTTTTCGTCACCGATGCGTGACGTTTGTTGGCAACAAATTAATATTGTTTAAGAAAGGAGCCTCTCTGCTTTGCTAGGCATCGTTGTAAACATGCAAATATTTATGTAATATTTAAGTTATATCGATGATAGTAGTCCTTTGTTTGTCTCCCGGAACGATAAAATCAGATAAAATTGTTTACTATCGTCTCGAATATGAACATACAGGGAAGATAACTAATTACTTCTTTTGTTTTTAGATAGATCGATAACAAATGCTATCGAACAATTGCGGATATTTTTGTTTTGGATAGATCCGGAGTTATGGATCGCGTTATATTAAACGGAATTAGTTTATATTTAGCTTCTATTGTTAACGCAATCGCAATTATAGCATAATTCCGTTTAATTATATCTCCCGAAGACTCTGTGGTGAAATATAAAAATGGAAGTAGAAAGCTCGTACGCCCGGCTAGCTCAGTCGGTAGAGCATGAGACTCTTAATCTCAGGGTCGTGGGTTCGAGCCCCACGTTGGGCGATTTCTTTTTATTTTTTTTTGGTTATTATTATTTCGTTATTTCTAACGATACATTGAGTACAGAGATCCCTATTTCACGTGTATCTCAATAGACGTGTACACGTGTAGTAAATGAATCTGGATCTCAATCCGTGTAATTTTTAATACCCGTTTATTTCTGTTTCACAAATACCCCGTTCGGCACGTTCGAGTCCGGCGGCACATGCATTTGTTTTTCGACTGTCGATGTTTGAAATTCGACGGTAAATTGTTCGACGTTATACCACCCCGTAAAATACACGAATATTTGTGAAATTAAAATACACGGGCAACCCTGTATTTAATATTACATGGATTAATATCCGGATTGTTTGTTACACGTGATATAGGGACCTCTGGTGTACATGGATAGCAGTTAGCCTGGTCGTGAAATCGATTAATCTAATATTCGGACTTACATTTTATAACTTCGAACAATTTTCCGTGAATTTATTGCTGCCTCTCTTGCGTTTCACTTTCAACATGAACAGTCGTAAAGAATTCGATCAAAAATCATAAACGCATGAGTCGCCGGACCCGAACGTTTCCACGGATCCTTAATTCCATACTACATATTTACATACACGGTTCACGTGCTACGGGTACAAGTTCTAAACCGCGATCTCTAGCTGAGAGAGTACGCCTCGAAGAAGAAAATATAAAAAAGAACTTGGACGAGAGTCTCGAGCGTGGTGTTTTCTAACTCGATCGACAGGTTCGACGTCCTCGTAGCGTTCTGATCGAAGGGGTCGACAAAAGATATTCGCCCCCGGGTGGGCTCGAACCACCAACCTTTCGGTTAACAGCCGAACGCGCTAGCCGATTGCGCCACGGAGGCAACACGTTCTATCGGTTTTTTATTGTGAAATTTCTTGGCAACCGAGACAACGCCGGAACAAATCGGGTTAGGGTTTCGCGAACAACTTACCAGCAAAAATTGACCATCACGGGAGAACGAATCATCTTCCGTGTACGATGAAACGGTGACGGTAGAGGTCTAGATTAGCTGGTGGTGGAGACGGTGGTGGGTTGGACTGGCATCGGAACGGCTCGATAACGCTCGTTGCAATTACAAGCTTCGCGATTCATCGCGCGTAATTTTCAAGGTTCGAGCGGTATCGAGTCAACGGACCGATAACGCGTTATCAGTGGCGCGCGGGTCTCGCGAAAATATTTTCAGCGTTGGCAACAAAAACGACCGAAACGAGGCGAGATGGATGATTCTACTGATTCTTAGTGAACCCTCCTATAACGCAGTACACTTGTATGTAACTCTGACAATGAGTTTCTTGTAACGCGGTACAAATGACCGGTTTTATACTTTTCAACTTGCATTCATTGAGATTACGAAGCTACTTACATGGAAATTGATTCGACAAACTTCTTTATCCATGCACATATTCTAAATATAAAAATTGCACAAAATCTAAATAATTAGAGCCTCGTCATTTTTGTAAGTTACAACATTTGAATCGCTTTTAGCTTTAGTGTTAATCTGATTCCTACTAATTCTCAGTTTCTATATAACGCGGTACGAATTAACCAGGTAATAGGAGGGTTGACTTTGTGTACCGAGGAGCGCGTGCGGGAAATCTCGCTACCGGGCAGATCGTGGCAGTATGTACTCGGAAGGGCGAGTCGCACTCGAATCGAAAGGCCGCGCGCAAAAGTAGGAGCCGAATCTCGCTGGGTTTCGCGTTTCACGGTGAATTACGCGACGATGCTCGTTTAAGCGAATTCGAACGATTGCGCGGGGGTCGAGAGTGTTCCCTCGAGGGGCTTGTGCACTCGCTACCCGACAGCGACAGCCCTACGCTACAGCTCGTCGAGACCGAAGAATGGAAGAAAGAAGACGCACGACCAGCGGCAAGAAAAAACAGAACGCAGGGGTGGCGTGGGAGTGCCGGTGGTAAACGGTAAACGGTGCGGCGGCGTTTGCAAACGCGCAAATGATTCGAAGGGGGTAAACGGGTTAGGGCGCGGCCTCCAAAGGACATGTTACCCTTTTCTTTTCTCGACCGAACCGCAGCCGCGCACCGTATAAATCTTTCGGCGAGTCAACGACAAGTCTCTCCGCCGATCTCAAACTCGCGGGAACGGACTCGAAATCGATCGGCGGGTACCTTAAAGAAAGGATCGAAACTAGGGATGTGATCAAGTTCCTCGCAAACAGGTTAGAACTTTGATTGATTGAATTCGAACTCACTATAAGTACTTCGAGAGATTAATAGAACATTACATAGCCTTAACAAGTTGTTTGAAAATTTTCTTGTTATCAAATAATAAGGGAGCTAATGATAAATCTAACACTCTCAAGTAAGAAATGTCAACGCTCGACATTTAAAGTGTAGAGGGCGCTGTAGCCGTAGGAAACTTTTGAAAATCCCCATGACAGAGAAGCAGGTCTCGACCTGATTAAAAAAATCCTTTCAACATCGAAGTAAGTGCTCGTAACTATCTTTTCGAAACTTGTAAGTACTCATTCCCAGGTTCGATGTCAGTTTGTACATTATTGCTTTTAAGTAGTAATCGAAATCCCTGAAATGAAACTTGGTTATTGAAATTGACTCGGATTCGTGACTATACAATTGAACTTGATCCCATCCCCAATCGAAACTGTCGCGCGAAGGAAAAGGGTTCCCGTTAGCCGTCGAACCCGTTCGACCGTGCCAGGACAAAACGCTTACGCGAATAGACGTTACGGTGCGCTAACGAACCATGAAACGAACCGTGCGTCGTCTCGACGAGCGTTCGCACCGGTAGATAGCCCATACGCTTGTACGCTTCTACGCTTCTGCGTGCGGTAGGAGCCGCGCGAGCCCCGGTGCTTAGGGCAGCCGGCGCGGCGCCCTCGCCGACGATCACCGTTTGCAAATACGCAGAAACCGGTCTTGGAAACCCACGGGGGAAAAAAGAAGGACGACAAGGATGCCAGGGAGAGTCAATTAACCGTTAAACGCGGCACCAAGCTCCTCGAAACTGTGCGAAGATAACGCGCCGGCCGGCCGGCAATTATCGCTCTTCGCGTGGAACCGCACCGCTCGACCACGCTGAATTCGTTAACGAGAGGATCTCGCGAACGCGATTTCACCTCGGCCCAATTACTTCGCCGCTGCTTTCCTACGCGTTGGTATAACGAATTCTGTGGCAAGCTTGATTCGATTACACCGTCTTGTTGCCTCGAGTCTAGACGAGTCGCGAAGGATCGGATCGAAGTCGAAGACGAAGAAGCCCTCGGTGGCGGCATTCGAACGAGTAAATAGAACAAGTAAGAGCATTTGCGAGGCGGAATCGAAGGGCAGAAGGGCGAAGATCACGGCTGGGGCTAGATTAGCGGGCAACCCTCGGCGAAAGGGTGCGCGGCACTAGGTTGGATGCAACGTAAGCCGGTGCCGGAATTGCCAAACCAAATAGAAAGGATCCATGGACGTCGTAAAATTGATATTTACTCTGGCAGGCATCCAGAGTCGAAAAGGTTGCCAACTCAGCTACGGATAATACCTGGTGCTGGGCGAGATACGTACGTAATTATCGTCTCCGCGGAGTTACGTTTTTTTTTACCCCGAGTTTTCATTCTTCCAGCGGCATCGGGGTCGAGAGATTAAAGGAGGCTCGCGAGCCCGAGGTCGGGAGAACGGGAGAGTAAGAGAGAGTGAGAGAGAGAGAGATCGACCGAAATTGACTCGGGCGTCGAAAGTCAGACATTCGAATAACCTGGCCGAATGGCAAAGTCGAGCATGCAGGCCCAGGAGGCATTCATTTCAGCGATCGATGATTTTTCGTTTTGTTCGCGCCGTGCAGCCCCTAAAGGTATTCATTCGAACAGCATATAAAGGCCCAAGGGCTCGATACGTTTTCCACGTTTCGTTGTTCCTGCTCCGAGCCGTTCCTCGCGGATCCACGTTCTCCTCTGTACTCTCTCGATTCCGGGTCGCGAGATTCACGATTCTCTCGATCGGATCGGTCGTCGAGAGGAGTCCCGCGAATTTAGCTATGCCTGCGAAGAGATACCAAGGAAATTGGCGCGAACTAGCCGACTCGCTGGACGTTTCGGAGTCGCGTGGACGATCTCGCCGACGGTGGAGCACGCAGCTATCGCGGATCGATCGGAGCGCTCGCGACGATTCACATCGGTCGTTGTCGTCGTTCGCTGCCGCTTCCGAGAAGCTATAGGCCATAGGCTATGGGCTGTACGAGCTGGCTATGGGAAAAGCGTTTGCCGCGCGCCGCAGCGAGATCCTCTCTCCATTACTCGACGTTGTTCGCCGAGAGATGGAAAACCGATGCTTCGGACGGCAGGGTGGTCTATCGGCAGCGGCGGTGAGTATGGGCATCCGTGTCGATACTCTCTTGCATCGGGATACGTCGCATCGGCCGGAAGCAGAACACAGGGTAGAAAAGGGAAGAGAAGAGTGTGGGGAACAGAGCAGAAGAGAGGAGAAAAGAGAATAGAAAAGAAGAGAGAAGCGAAGTGTAGCGAACGGAGAATGGAGAATGGAGAGGAGAATAGGTTGGATTGGTAGGGGAAGCACCCTTTTCTGATACGGCCCTGTAACGTGTCCGCCCAATAAGGGTGCGTATTCGACGGCGCTCAGTCTCGGTCGAACAGCCGGTCGGGTAGGGTCGGTCGGTTCGTTTCTCCGTTCGCTCGCTCCTTGATTTCGCTCGGAAAGTCTCGCGTGCCGGCACTCGACACACCGCACACGGCGCGAGAGCGAGAACCGGAACGAGAGCGCGAGCGGTGCGCGTTAACATTCCAGGGGTGCCTGTTCGCGTCGATCACGTTCGTTCGTTTGGTTCGCGTTGGCGACGACGCTGGAGCGAGATCGCCGGAGTCCATTTAACGCGAGAACCGCTCCAAACCGATGGGGGATGACGTTCGATGGACAAAAAGGTAAGGAAGGGTGGCTCGCTCCACCCCTCGAATCTTGCACCTCCCCGAACGGGTCTCGACCCATGGCAGCGTGCGCTCCGTTCCGGCAATCGTCGCGAAAACGTGACTATCGCGCGACAGTTCTCGGAAAGATGCGCTTCATCGGCGCCTTGGCTACGCCCGATTCGATTCCGCGAGTTCGCTTCGAGTCGCGCGATTCCGGTTCGCCGGTTCGTCGACGAGCAATCTGTTCTCAAAACACAGTGTCGTACGAAATACCTAGCGAGGTACGCGTGAAAAAAAAAACGGACGTAGGCCGCGACGCGACGCGCGATAGTCCGCGAGGAGCGAGGCGCCAGCCGAGAGTCGAGAGCCAACTAACAGCGGCGGTCCGACCGTGGACATAACCGTTGCATAACCTAGAAGCTTTCGAATTTACACTTGCCGGGCCGTCCAACCGGTTGGAAAATGAAACGCGAAAGTGCAAGGTTCGTCGCCGGGAATCGAGGCGAGTCGGGAAAGGTTTGCAGCCACGAACGAGCGCGATCATCCTTCGTGGATTTTTTCTAGAAAGCGACGAGGCGAGGTGAGACGAACGCAGGTCGCCGGTCGCACCGGTGACATCGACACGAGTTCGCGGCACTGTTCCATCTGTGGCGTCTGCTCGGTCATCGTCGAACCAGTTGCAACGAAACGGTTGCCGCGCCGAACCGTGCCGCGTGTAGATGCGTGCAGATGCGAACGGGTGGCGAGGAGTCCGAGGCGGAGGAGGGAGTGTCCTCCACGCGACGGTTTATCAGTTTAGTTTCGTCGTTAAGAATCGCCGACTCTTTTCCGCGATCGGAGACTGGTACCAAGATCGACTGATTGACAAGATAAATAAAAGAACAAAGCGTGTACGAACCGAACGGTTCGACCGTCGCGTCGCGTCGATTCGTCGAAGACCCGCCGTACTCGGAAATCAAAGCCGACGAACGAAAGAATGCAAACGTCGGTCCATTGCCCCATCGGCCCGTCGTAACTCGACCCGCCTACTCGCGTTCGTCGTCGGATCGAGCGATATCGCGATCGAGCCGGTTCGCTCCTGGAATCCTTGTCCGCCCTGCCGGCACGTCGTTTTCTTTTCCCAGCCGCGAAGAATCGCCGTTTCATCGCGCGCAAGAAAACTTTCGAAAAACCGAGCACCGATTCGATTATGTTCGGCAGCGATGCGCGCTATCTCGGAGGTCGTGAGCGTTCGAATCAGCCGGACGGAGAGAGGGTGCGTCGACAGCCGGAGCAAGGGCTGACGCCTTTTGCCATTTCCCCCGGCCCGGCCCGGACGGGATACGCCGTATTCCGATTAATTTTTCATTTAAATTCGCGAGAGACTCTCGTTGGCGCGGCGACCGTGACCGAGCGCGAATCCGCTGAACGCGTTCCTGTCGGGTCGCGTTCGAGGTCGCGGAGATTTTCTCAGCGATCGCGTCTCGTGGACGACACCGTTTTTGGCCAAAGGCCAAACTATCTTCCTCGACGTTTCTCGCGTTCCTTACGAACCTATGAAAATTTCACGGCGGATCAATCCCGATTTCATTTCGTTTCGCCAGAACCGACCGAAATAACCGCGCCGCGTCGATTTCTTTTCTCGTAGACGGCTCGAGGAGGGAAATTGCCGGCCCAGGAACGAACCCTCTTATCGTTCCACCTACAACTGACCAAACCAACGATCCACGGCTACTTTCTCGTCCTTATCGCTAACGCCTTAGATCGGGTAAGTTGATTCTTATCCGGCCGCAATCAGCGAGACGTCTTCACGCGCGGAACTCGAGCTTATCGTTATCCGCAGCACGATCGATAGCGGCATCTAAAATTTTTATAAAAATCGAACAAACGCAAGGCGATCACGAGACTACGAGCGAGGTACCTTGGAAGCGGAGCGTGATTTCTAATTTTGTTCGACGGTCGACGCGACCGAGGCTGCGTTCCAGGGTAAAACGAGGACGGACCGTCGCGTCGCGATCGCTGGAACGGTCGTGAGGGCTAAAGGAATTCCAGTTGAAAATATGACCGTGAAAACCGCGTTGGACCGCGCGGATCGCGAGTCGCGAATCTCTCGGCGATACGATTCTTCGATCGGGACCGGCGTAGAATCGAATACAGCGGGTGTACAAAGTATTCGTACACCTTTTAAAAACGAATACATTTTTCATCTGTGCCTGTAATCAAAATTTAAAACCCGTATTTTGTAAATCTAAGTGGGTTACATTTATGTACGAAGTTTCATTGAAATTGGTTAACGCATGGAAAATCTATGGGCATTGTAAGATGTAAAAATCCTTGAATTTAGGGTTTGCGATTCTTCTAAATCGCAGATTATTACAATTTTTCCTATTTTCAATCAACTATATTTCATAACAACCTTGATCGATTACGATGAAACTTTGTACATGTATAACTTACTCTTAGACCTACCAAGGGCACTTTCGTGCACTATCGTGACCTTTACCTTTTCTAACCTTTAATCCCTCTAACGTCTGAAACAAACTCAAGCTGTTCGGTCCAATTTTGGAAAAGTTATTCGTTTCTAAAAGGAATGCTTTGTACACCCACTGTAGACGTCGATCGTGGATCGTTGGATCGCGGCGAATCGATCGATCCCACCGGTGGATCCCAGGCTCGCCTGGGGGCGAGAGCTCGGATAGTTGCCATGACGACGACACCGCGGGCCACGAGCCGCGGCTACCGTCAGCGGTGCTCGATCGAACCCTTTCGCCACCCCTAACCACGTGGTGGCTAACACCTCTCCTTTCCCTTTCTCTCTGTCCCTCTCTTTCTGTTTCTCTTTGCCTGTTTCCTTGCCACTTTTCATTTGCATTTTCGAGCTAGCAGTCCTTTCTCCCGCGAGGTTCCACCGAAGCTGGAGGCTTCTCGCACCCTCCGACACCTTGGATCACGGCGATAATCGATACCCCGACGGTCGTCGTGACTCGGCCTCGAAAACCGTAACGCGAGGGAATTAGCTCGAGGCCGAGTTCGAGCGGGTTGTTGCAAAGCCCGTTGAAATCCTCCTCGTCTCAACGCTTCGGGATTTCGAGCGGCTTTTCCGTCCCTCTGGTTATCGTTTCAGAGAAAGCAGTTGCTGGCTCGCCGACGAGCACACGCGTTTCCGTTTATCTCGTCTGCTGGTTTGCCGGTTGCCGGCGGCGATCCGCCGCGGGTCCGCCGACAAGATCTGGGTCGAGGGGAGAGCTGACAGAAAGCTGGCGCAGGTACGAGGGTCGGAACGTCAAGAGCGCGAAAACGTCGCGGCCTTTTCACCTTCCATAAAATATGAAAGCACTGCAAGCGTCTTCAACGTCTCTCTTTTCCTTTCCTCCCTCGTCCCGCCTCGTCTCGTCGAACCGCGAACCCGAATGGAAGTCGAAATTCAAATAATTTCGAAGCGAGACGACGTCCGAGTACAGCTCGCTCGTCTCGAGACACCGAACCTGTACCGTGGATTTAAGAGAAGCCGGAAATTATAACAGCGGTTGAAGGGGACTGTGCGGTCGGGGGCAGAGCAGCGTTGATTTCACCGTCGGAAGTCCCTCGGGTGTTTCAGTCCCCGGAAATAGAGGTGCCAGCCCGCGGTGGTTGCGCCGCGACGCGACTCGATGCGAAACGACGAAACTACGACGAGCAAACGGCTAACGAGTTCGGTACTCGCGTGTTTCAGATCTTGCGACGGTTTGCGTCGGCGAGGAACGCCGGGAAGCGGAGAGGTGCCGCAACGATTCTCGACGTTAGTCGACGGAGAAGAAGCGACCACGCGTCAAGACTAATCGGCGAGCCTCCGATTGTCCTACTCGGAATTTTCAGCTCGACGCCGTGTCATCGGTTGAACAGCGTGCATCATGTTCGGGACGAAACTGCGCACGTGGATGGAGGCGCATATCGTCCGATCGAAAAAGAAAAAGGACCGAAAGAAAGGGGACAAAGGATTCGACTCGAACTGCAACTCCCCGAGGAATCGGAGCGCCAACAGGTCCCCTTGCTTGCACCAGGTGAGCTCCCGAGCCGAGTCCCGTTCCCTACAGCAGGCCTGGACAACGCTGGCTCGCGGAATAGATGTGGATACTTCTCCTTTTTGCCAGGTCCACTCCGACTTTTCCTCCAGCACAAGCCCCACGATGCTGCACCGGCAGCTTTATTAGATTTAGTCGAAAATGACATGAGGAACCCCTCGCAAAATTGACCTTGAACGTGAAAAACAAGGTAAAAAATAGGTCGCAACTCAACCGTTCTCTTAAAAAATGATGTTGAAGTTTATAACACCTCTGTTCATAATATTCTTTCGTTTCATGGTTCATGGCAATAAGCTGACTCGTTGTGTAGGAAATTATCAGAAGCATGATATTTCACGAACTATGAAATGAAGGAATATTATGAACAGAGGTATTTCAACGATTACATGAGCCTCAACATCATTCTTGAAGTGAACGGTTGAAGAGGACGGGTGTAGAATCGCGCATTTTGTGACACCCTGTACATAGGAACCTTGCTTGAACTGACACTAACGACATTTACCAATTCCTTTAATTTTTACGATAGAGAGAATTCGGGTGTGGGTAAGAAATTCGCAGTGCCGGAAGAATCGCCACTATCATAAAAATTAAAGGAATTGGTAAATGTCTTCAGTGTCGGTTCAAGCAAGGATCTTGTGTATGCAACTTGCCGGTGCAGCGTCGTGGGGTTCGCGCTGAAAGGAGAGTCATGTCATAACCACATCTGTTCCGCGAGCTAGCGTTTCCCAGGCCTGCCCTACGGTTTCCGATTTTCTTCCTCGACCGCGTCGTCTGTCACGAAAAGGGAGAATGGGTAGACGAGCGGTCGAGAGAAGAAGGAGTCGCGTCTTACTCCTCGTCTTGTTCTTCGCTCGAGCGGCACGCTCGTTTCCCTCGCATCCAATTAGACCTCGACGTCGACGACAACGACGACAACAACAACCACGCTCTTCTCCTTTACGGTCTTTTGCCCCCTCGCGGACAAGTTGACTCGAAAATCGCGTCGTCGAAACCTCCGACTCCGTCAACAACCGCAGGAAAATGAACGTTCTTGAAATTTTGATGCTCGCAGGTACATCCGGCGGAGTCGCCGGAGAAAACTGTGGACGGAATCCGATTGCACGGGGGCGGAAGCTACGCAACCGCTTCGGCCTCTTCCGGTACGTCCGCCGGCACCGGCAGCGTGAATCTCTCCTCTCCGGAGAGCGCTTACAGCACCGGATACTCGACGGACGGCACTTCGCCCGGAGCCAGTTTCCCGCCGGAATATTACATCAACATCAGGACCGGTACGCACTACTTTCAGAGCAACGGAAATAACGTCAGACCGAAGAAAACTGCGGGCGCGGGGGAGCTCCCCGCTGGCTGCACGCTCGGTTCCAGCACCGGTTCCGGTCTTGGTCTTGGTCCTGGTCCCGTCCCCGTTCCTGGTCCCGGCCCAGGCCCAGGCCCCGGCGCTGCTCTTCTCGCCGGACATGGGATCCTCGAGGCGGCAGCTTGCCTCGCGAGCATGACCAGGAACGATAATAGATCGAGGGACGGCCGAGGGACTAACGCTCCGAACAAGGCACGTACCTACTAGAGATCCTTATTACTAGACTGCGGATCTTTATGCATTTATAGCAAAATTGGGCACGAGTACGATGTCCGTGGCCCCTCGTTTTGAGGTTATATTTGTGTTCTTGGGTTTATTTCAAGAAAAAAATGTATATGTAACATGTCAAATCGGCCTGGTTTAGCCGGTAAAGTAGATTTCCTAATCGCGACAATCTTTCTATTAGTATTTCAGTATTAGTATTCGTATCGAAAAATTCTCTGAATTCGCCATGCACCTTAGAAATGAAACAAAGTGAAACTTGAAATCCTTTCAAGCACCGAGACCGTTCCACCAGATTTCGTATTCGCGGATAGAAATTATATTATTGAATTTTCATTATATATAATTTGTACAAAGAACTAAATTCTATTGTGCTACGATACCACGATATACATAATAATAGTAATTACAAGTGACGAAATTGTTCTAAATATTTTTCCTACTAAAAGGAAAGGAAGTGTCCGGATACTTTTGAGCGGTAGTGTATAAACACACGTGTATTTTATTAGTACACGTTCGAAACCGCGAGTACTGTGTCTCTAGTACTGTGCAGAGCACGAAAGAATTGTAGCGGCAAGGGAACGGGGCAAGAGGAACGGAAAGGACATCTGAGTGGTCAGACTTCTTGCCCCGTTCCCTTCCCGCTAGAATTCTTTCGTGCTCCGCACAGTACCTACCGCAATCTTGACGCGATTCGATCCCGCCCTTCCTTTTCACTTGGATCCCATCGGGTCTCCGATGATTCGCGCGTTCTATACCGCGCGCGCCACGTACAGACATTGCGAGGTAGATTGCAAGAGACGCTCGAGGCTGCCTCGCCTCGCGTGTCTGTACATAGCTTAACCTTTCGCGGGCTTTTCCGAACGAACAGATTAGCGAACGTCTGGGAAGCGAAGAATCTAGGGAGGAGCAGTCGCAACGAGCACGCGCGCACCAGGACAGGTATCACCGGCGAACCGAGTCGTTCTCCGGCGACTCGTCGAAGAGCAACTTGGCGGTGCCGTCCTCGATTCCGCCGCCGTTGGTGGTCTCGCCCTCGGCCCAGTCGCCCCGGGAACGGTCCCGCATCCGCACAAATCCTTGGCTCTCGGCCAACTCGTCCGGGTCCAGCAACGCCGGCTTCAAGTCCCGGCTGAATCTGGACGACACGAGCAACGGCTCGGCTCTCAAGCTCACCGAATCCTCCGGGAGCGCGAGCGACGTGAACGTGAACTGCGCGCGAGAGGCGCGAGCCAAACGAGAGTTCAAGCAGGAGAGCCTCAGCGCCGGACGCAGCCCGTTAGTAGATACAGTTTCTCTCTGGATCTTTAGTTTGCCTTTGGTTTGCCTTTGGTTCCCGTGGTCGACGCGTTTTCCACGTTCGCCCGAGGGAAACGCGAACGCGAGTTCGCTCGATCGCGTTTTCCTTTGGCTTCACGCCGAAGCTAATCCAGTTTCCTCGCGTAGCATAAACCAAAACTGGAGAATCGCCTCGGGCTTGGAGATTCGATCGAAAATGGCACTGTCGATGCAACGGCGCAGCAACAGTAGCAGCAGTAGCACCAGAAGCAGCACGAGCAGCAGCAGCAGTCACAGCACCAACGGGAACAGCGGGTGCAGCCGAAGCGGTGACAGCAGCGACTGCAACGGCAACGAGCACGTTGAGAACGAAATCGGGAATTCAACTGGGAAGGAACATAAGCAGGGTCATGGTCACGGTCACGGCCACAGTCATGGTCGTGGTCACGACCACGGAAATCGAAATTGCAACAGGTCATCCGCGTCGTCGGTAACGCGGAGCGCCCGGTCCTCCGAGGACGACATCACGTTGAACGAGATGATGGGCAAGTTCGACGAGAGTTACGTATACGAGAAGGAGACGGACATCTTGTCCGATAGCGACCCAACCGATTGCGAGGACTGCATCGATTCGCTGTCCGACGTCGAGGCTGCACGTATCGTGGCCGAGGACAACGACCCGCTGGAGAACACCGAGTTCGATTACATCGACAATGGCTCGTTCCTCGACCTCGACAACCTCGACTGTTCCGGCCGGTTCCCGAACACCGGTCACTGCACGTACTTCGCGTTCAGCGGCGAGCTAGCCAGGCGGAGCGGCAAGCTGCGAGAATCGTTGACCAAACGGAGGAGCAAGGAGGACGCGAGCACCGTTCTTCAGAGGTAATAAGCCTGTTCGCGGCATGCCAGCCATAATGCTTTAACGAAATATCCGGCGAACGATTCCTGTCTGTTCGCAGAATGGCCAGCGCGAAGAACGTCTCGGCGAAGAGACCGCCCGCGAGCTCTCGTCACGGGAAGAAGTCCGAGGAGAAACAACAGCAGAGCGAGAAACGCAAGAAGCGGACCTCGCAGCGACGAAAGTCCACCACGGCGGATAGGTGCGACGACGAGACGGCCAATCTGAACCGCGCTCTGCTCGAGAGAATGCTGCTGAAAAACTCGGGCTTCAATCAGCAAGGTAGCAGAAGCGTCGGTGGCACCCCCATATGCCTGCGACGCAAGAAGCACGACGTCAACAAGAACCTGTCGCCGATCAGGCTGAACGCCGCGGAAAGATCCTCCGTTCACCCTATCGGTATCGGTGTTGGCGTCGGCGTCGGCGTCGGCGTCGGCGGTGGCATCGACCTCGAAACCGTCAAGAGGCGCTCGAACTCGGTAAGCGTGCGCTTCCGCGACTCTGGCTCGCTCTTTCTTCCTCTCTAGTCTGGTTCGCTCGTTTGTTCGTTCTTTGCGATGATAACTCTGTCCTAGGGCTGTTACTTGTCCGAAGCTTCGAAGATTCGAAGAGACCTCCGAAGTTTCGAAGTATTCGAATCGTAGTTGTACTAATATAAACATCGTGTGCATAAAATATTGGGGTATTTGTTGGAAATGCCCGACCTCAATCTTTTAGCGTTGGTGGCGTATTTTTTTCGAAATGTAGGAGTGCCCAATCACTGTAATTGTATCAAACACAACAGGGAAATTTCAAAGTTCAAAGCTTCGAAACTCCGTTTCTTCGAATAATTCACTACGGAGGTTCGAAATTCGAAACTTCGGAACTTCGATTCTCATCACCTTCGAAGTTTCTGAAATCGAAGCTCCGAAACTTCAAAATCGTCGACCTTCGAAGTAAAGTAACAGCCCTTCTCTGTCCTCGTTTCACTGTCACCGAGCGACAACGATATCGATATCGAATCTCTTTCCAACGTTTTCCCTGTTTTCTAAAAGGTGAGCTACGTGAACGGGAACATTGTCGGCCGGAGGATCGCGTCGTCGGGCAGCGCTTACATGACCGCCTTCGCCTCCGAGATCGCCCTGATCGAAGCGGACAAGGAGGCGGACAAGAAGTGTCGCGAGCTTATCCTCGAGGCGGAGAACATTCTGGTGACCATGCAGAAGAGTCAGAACGGCGGGTTGCAGTTGCCGGTGGTACCGTCGCCGTCGCGCAAGTTCCACAACGGCTTGGCCAACAAGCGCGTTGAGCTGATCAAAAACACTGAGCTGAACATCGAGCTCGCTCTCTCCAAGAGCAGGAACTCGCAGCCCGAGTTGCAGAGCGGCAGCATCCGGGATCTGGAGCACACCAGTCCCAAGAGACAGTTCACGCAACCCTGTTCTCCGATTCGACGGTTCGTCGAACGGAACGGACCGGCGACGAACGAGCTTCGCGGATCGTTCAGGCAAGAGACGCCGCTCAAGTATTTCGCCGGCGATTCTCCCATCGCGGCGAGAAGGACGCCACCGTTGCACTCGCCCGGGAAAGCTCTATTTCGGTCGGTCCGTCGCGAGTCCGACCCGGAACCCGTACCGAACTCGAACCCGGATCGACGACCGGATCGACGACCGGAATCGGAATCGGAAGCGGAGAGGCACTCGCAGATGGAGGACAACGAGACGTTAGGACCACCGTCTCTCGACTGCAACGGCATCCGGCGAATCTCATCGGACTCGGAACCGACGACGATCCATGCCGACGTTCGCTCGCAAAATCGGCCTCGCCCGGTCTTCCCTTGCGCGAGGAAGAACGACACCGACGGAACGGACTCCCACGCGATCAGACTGCCCGCCAAAGAGGAGTTCATCCTTTCCAGCTCCTCGGATTCCGAGGAGAGGTGCGACGTCCGGAGGAGGCCGACTCTAATGACGTTCAGGTTAGTCGCCGGTGATAATTAGACTGCGGATCTTTATGCATTTATAGGAAAATTGAGTAGATGAAATTCAATTTAATATATCGTTGCTGGTTGCTTGCGTAAAACACGCGTTCTATCTGCTATTATATGTTGCGTCAGATCGGTCGACATGGGCCCCACGAAAGAAGGATCCTTCTACTGTCCGCAAAGCGAGCCGGTCAAGAGAAAAGTGTACGCGGGTAGCACCACGTACGGTCGGATACAGAAAACCTTGGGAGAACACGTGGCCCTGCGGAATTCGGACGGAGACACGGCGACCGATGACACCGGTGAGTAAACCCAACCACCTCGACCCGATTCCCCTTCGCCGCTCTCGAATCAGTACAGTTTATACTCGCTCGATCGCAGACGACTCCAGGAGATCGTTGAAGGAGAAGGTTGCCCAGCTACGACGAGAACGGTTGGTCACCGTGGACGCTCAAGACTCGCACATCCTTCAACAGCAAATGTCGCAGCTCCGAAAGCAGATGCTGATGCACACGATAGAGGGGTTAAAACGAAGCTTGGAGGACCAGTCGGCGACACTGAAACAGACTTGTTTGGAGCCGGTGTTGTCCGACCAGTTGCCGTGAACCAAGCACCGAAGGAACGATGTTCTTGTTCGCGTTGCGCGTCACCCGTCGAGAGGGAAATCGCGGTCGCTGTTGAAACGCCTCCGCGAACCGCGACGTTTCTACCAAAGTATCGGAATTCGACGCGCCGGGACGATTCTCGGTCCACTCGATTTCCCAAGAAATCCCCTTAGGAAGCAATCGATAAACGATATTCTATTTTTCTGCCTGCGTCTACACAGTAAGAGAATCAAAATTAAGAACGTTGCATATTTTCTGGGCATTGTTCTCTCGCGTGTTTTGTTCGACGCGCAGAAACTGTTGAGCGTGTTGCGAGAATTCCGCGGTTTCCGGTCTCCGCCCTTCGAGCTAAGACTTTCGACGAGCGATTCAACGACCGTGAACCGTGAACCGTGAACCGCGATCGCCTCGAACGCGTTACACATGTATTTTTCACGCAGGGCAAGAGTGCACGCGCACGTTCGACGGTTCGACGCGTATCCACTCGCAATTCGCAATGTTCCTATTTCTACGCGTAATCCGTACTTCCGGAACGGAGAAGCTCGAGAGCAACGGACTAAAGGCGAATCGTTGTAGTCGGTTCTGCCGGCGGAACGATCATTTCCCGTTAGTATACCAAAGATAATCTTAGTCTTAGCACGGTAGCACGGTAGGACCGTTTAGTTGAACCAACGCTGAGAAGCGGTGAATACGCATTCGTAACAAAAAGAAGTTAGTGAACCTCGTTAGAATCATTTCCTTCGAATTTCTTCGTAGAGAAATTCGACGACACAGCCGAGTCGGACAGAGAAAGAGAGGAAGAGAGATCTCCTGAGATCGCGATATACGTTCGAGGTGTTCGATTGCGACGACACTCTCGCGAGAATAGACTGATTGGATTGCCGACTGTTGTCTCGTTAGACTTCCACGTTCCCCAATTATTCTCGCGTGACATTCTCACGCGATTTACACATACGTTAATAGCTCTTTCGGAAACAGCAAATAGTAATACGCACACGATATTTATTTGTGTTAGATGTTAGAGGCCGTAGTAGCGGAAGTATTAGACAATGATAGCGATAGCGACGACTAGTAACGCTAGGTAGCCGATTACCGATTTATAGAGTTTCGTGATATCGTTTTTCTCCGAGTCGTCCCTTGTGATTTATTTCCGCGTTTCGTTGGAAACTGTGATTGCAACGTCTTCGGCCAATTTTAGATGATACGTACGGGTAGCGTATGCATTGCGCGGTGAAACGCGACGCCGCAACGCTACAACGCCATAACGCGCTGGAAACGCCTTCCTTCCGTCTCAACGGTGGCGCGGCTCAGGTGAATTCGTTCGCAAACTTTTTATACTCGATGCGTGTATATGTACAGATTTAGTTTTTCGATCGAACACGAGCATCTACTTTTTATTATTACTGTCTGTGATTGCGAATCACGATTATTGCGGTTTCTATTATTTTAGTCGATCAACTGTTGTAATCGAGACATTCCGAAGGCGTAGAAGCACGGAAGAAAAGAAGAAAAATAAGGCAAGAGGGAAATGGTAGCCAGGCTACGCGATGCGTTTCGTCCAAAGTCTTCTGGTGACTCGTTGAATCGTCGAACCCTCGAGAACCAATCGACGAGGAAACACACTTCAGCTTTTCTTCCCTGCCGAGAAACAAATGCTAGTCACCTGGTTGATCATTCGTACGGGCAGGTAATAAGGGTACGATCGGCGGCAACTTGGAGCGAATTTGGCAGAGGCGCGAAATTATTGTTGCAAATTTTCTGTCTACCAAACCATTTACGAAATTAAATGGTCTTTTTTTATATGATTACGAATAAATTATATTACGTCGTTGGAAACGTTTCTCGCATTTATCATTCTCGCGGCTCTCCCTTCCCAAACAAACAGGAAACCGTCAGTGGCGCCACGTGTGGTAATACTGGCAAAGCTTGTCCTGAATTAGTTCCGAAATTGATCAGTAGGTGGCTCTATCCTCCATTTCGATCGTATCTGATTGTAATCACGTTTTATTTTCTGCGCTACAGGAAAATGCAGGTTCCTTATTAAATCTGTACGACAACTTACCATATCGTTGCTAATACTATTATTATTATTACACGGATAACAGAATATACATAGAATATACATTACAGGATATGTATTACGCGGAAACGATGTATAATACAAGTAGCGGCTGCTTTATTTAGATCCGAAGCCAGCGGTTTCTCCCAAAACGAAAGATTCATTCTCCTTGTTATTTGATTCTCGCAAACCTATGCTCGATTTCATAAATCCATATGGATTTGTCAATCTTCTGACAATATTCGCCCCATTCGCCTTCCGTCAAATCCACGTCCGAGAATTCTGTACCGTTGTCAATGGTTTTAACGGTCCACCCTAATCGCGGCGAAAAATCACAAGGTTCGAGACCTCGACAGTCGAACACCGCTATAGATTGAAAGCCGTCCTGATCGCGCGCGACAAACGGTTTCACAAAATCTTCCAAAATCGTTATAGAGTTCTCGCGCGAGCAGAGTTTGCATTTGCTCACGTAGTGACTGATGCCGTGTCCTTTCGGTGCTGAAACAGTCTCGCTCAGAGACATATAATTCCATTTATCAGATTCTTCGCGGCAATTCGAGCAAACTAACTTCATATACCAACGAAAATCGGGACCAGAAGGTCTCAGCTCTGCCACGTTCTCCATTGTAACTTTGATTTGCAACGCTATCTTTACCATTTCGTTGCCGGTTCCTTTTTATATTCTCTATATGATAATTTCTAGGTCTGTCTCCAGTCGATGACAACGTACCGTTGATACGAGGTTATGTTGATCGATTCCTCTTACTCTTGAAAATTACCGGAGCCGATCGATGAAACTCGCAAAGCGTTCACTCGTATCGATTACCGTCGAATAGAATGAATAGAATTGAATGGAATTCCGAAAACGTATATTCAAGAGATAAACAACAAAACAGCGTAAATAGAAGCGCACGCGCGCAGATACATTCCATAGATTAGGTGCAACAATGGTGAACTGTCACGTTCATATCTTTTCTGGCCAATATTTTACCAGCTTATACAATTACCGACTTAGCTCGTTGGCGTGACCGTCGCGTCGTCGCGTGTCAGAGTGTCAGCGTGTCACTAAACTATTTAGAAGACGTTTTAGCGTAATCACTGTTCTCCGATAGGCATGGAAGTACATGGACATTAACCCGAAAACACGAACATGAAATCTATGATTGATCTCTTCTTATTTTACGTGTGCGCGTCGATAGCGTTTTGCAATGCTCAAGATATTTTAGGATGCGGAGGATTTTTGAAAAGCCATGCTAACATCGATTTTGCAAAAGTTCAAGTGAAACTGTAAGTACTGACACCTATCATTGAACCCGTTCCAAAGTCGCTTCACTTACGATTCACGTGTTTGTTCGAAACCTCTCCATTCACCAAATTATTGACATAAACTTTCCCTTCGAATTAGATACACGAAAGCAGGAAGTCTCAAGGATGCTACAGAATGCGCACCAAACAACGGATACTATTTTCTTCCTTTGTACGATAAAGGAGAATACGTGCTGAAGGTAACGCAAATATTATTTCTAATATACTAATGGTTCAGAATTTTTTCGACTTGTACTCATTATATACGACGAAAAATGTTAGGTAGATCCACCGAGAGGATGGAGCTTCGAACCTATAGAAGTCTTATTAAATGTGGATGGGACAACCGATGCTTGCAGTCAGGGAAAAGATATAAATTTTATCTTCAAAGGATTTGGCATCACAGGCAGGGTAAATTAACAATGTAAATTGTATCTTGTATGCATGGCACGGTTTAGAAACCTGTATGTGCTACTAGGTTACCGCTGTGGGGTCGGATTTAGGACCGAAAGGTGTTACCATCGCTTTGTACAAAGAAGGCAGCGAACAAGTTCCCACGGAAACAACGCTCACCGCGGAAGGGGGAACGTTTTATTTCACGCCGATTCAACCTGGAAAATACGTGCTGGTCGCGTCTCATCCAACGTTAGTGTCGACTTTCTTGGATACAATCGAGCTCTGGTGCCTATTTTATACACGATGACTTGCTTCTTTTCTCCAGATGGGCAATGGGAAAGGATACCGTTAGAGTAACGGTACAAGAAGGTAACATGGAACTCGAGGACAATAGCTTGGTAGTTTTTGGATACGACGTGAGTGGTCGGGTAACGAGCGAGGAGGAACCAGTCGGTGGTGTGACCTTTCTACTCATCGGAGTAAGAACTTAAGATTATCTTTATCATCTGTCCACGATTACCAATTGTTCAATCGATCGATTCTGATTGCATTTCTCTTTTGCTTAGAATGGCGTAGCAAAGAATTGTGCCACCACGGCCATAAGTCCAGAACTCCGGTCGAAAAAACCGATTTGTCACGTCGTCTCGGACAAAACCGGGAAATTTCTGTTTCCGAGCGTGTCGCCCGGAGAATATAAATTGGTCCCGTACTATGCCGGTGGCCAAACCAAATTCGACGTTCAACCAGCCGAACTGTCGTTCAAAGTGAATCATAACAGCGTCGTGTTACGGCCAGGCTTTAAGGTAACCGGTTTTACAGTGAGCGGATCCGTTCGCATCGCGAGCGATGGTGATCCGTTACCAGGCGCAAAAATATTTTTGTCGCAAAAGGAAGTCACAGTGACGGATGCCACTGGAAAATACGTGCTAGACAATATGAAAGCTGGACAGTATTCGCTAAAAGCCGAAGCCGGTATACACACTGTTTTACTATTTGCGATTTGCCTCCAGTTCGCCATGCCTTTACCGTCTTTCTCAATTCTTTTTAGACAATGTACTTTTCACCGAGAAGTTGGTCAAGATCTCTCCGAGTTCCTCGGAACTCGCAGTGTTGACACCGTCAGCCTACAAAGTTTGTGGAAAAGTGACTTTATCGGCGAAAGGAACGTTGCATCATCGAAAGGTTTCCGCGAAGAACACGGCCAACACTTTTACTAAGGAAATCGATATGAATCCGAAAACCGGAGAATTCTGCATCTATCTCTCGCCCGATCAATACCTGTTGAGCGTCGTTGTCACACCGGAAGAAAGAGACAAGGGCTTGCAGTAAGTTTCTCAGGTCGTCACTTGTATTTTATTTTCGATTTCTTTACTTATTGCGAAACATTCAGATTCTTCCCGCTGCAACAGACGATCGACGTGTCGTCTCGACCAGTGAACGACGTCAACTTTCTGCAGTTGAAAGCAACGTTGTCGGGTACGGTGAAATGTCTGTCGGGAACCGACTGCAGTCAGGCCTTCGTCACTCTAAAAGTGCTCGATGGGATCACCATAAGAACGATACAAGCGAAGGGTGATTACTTTGAATTTCTATAAGCGCGAGAGTTTTGCTGTTTAGTCTCTGTCAAAGTACTTTTCTACTAGAGATCTTTATTTCACCTGTATGTAGATACACGTGGCACGTGTAGTAAGAACTTAAGGATCCGAGAACACGTATCTGCGAATACGGATCCTTAAATTCGTATTTTAGTGCACGTTCAATACCACGATCTCTATTTTAGTTTCTGCGATAACAAGACCGCGTGGCGATTGATCAACAAACAGAGTACATATGAAGAGAAAGAAACAGTTCGCGGCTGCTCTTGTTATCGCAGCAATACATGTTCGATCTGTTCGACGCTACTTTCTCTTTGCCTGTGAAGTCGTCTTTCGTCTGACAGATGGCCAATATCGATTCACGGATGTGCTGCCCGGCCATTATGAGGTGCTTATCGACAACGACGTGTTTTGCTGGGAAAATCCTAGCTATAGGATCTCGGTTATCTCTGAACGAGCGGAGGTACCCGGTTTCGTTCAGACTGGATTCTCCGTTACTTTCATTTCTTCTCATGACACATCGGTATTATACTCGGAGCTCGGCGACACGACGAAACTAACGTTGGTCTTGAACAAAGGAAGCACGAAGCATTGTGTATCGAAGCCGGGCGTGTATTCATTTACTCCGAAAGGCTGCCACGTTTATGAACGATCGTCGTACACTTGGGATGCCAGCAGCCTCTCACCTATTTTATTGCAGTCGTCCGAGCATAGTCACAAAGGAAGCGTTAAGAGCGTTTCTTCGTTGGATGGAATCAAAGTCAGCGTCGAAACTCTCGGCGACGTTCTTACGTAAGCATACGTGACCGTAATGTGCAGAGACTTTGGTTTCGTGTCTGTGCGGACAGTATAAATCAATCTTTACATTTATAACTTGCTCATTTATAACAAAAATGAGCAAGTGCAATTTAAAACAGTGAAAATATTAAAATTATTAATGAAGAATATACATTTATACTCAGCTCCTGAGTCTTGCAATTGATGCACAAACTTTTTACTTTTGCATAAACATCCGGAATATAATCATAACACTCGAACACGTCGGTTCACAGGTTGGGTCCCCTGAAGCCCGTGAAAGAGGAACAGTTCTACAAGTACGAGTTCGAGTTCAATGCAAAGACCGACAATGTCTACACGATAACACCGTTGTCGGATATTCTATTGTTTAGTCCTCCGTCGCTGAAAGTGTTGGCTGTAAACGATTGCCAAAACGATGTTGCCTCGTTTATCGGCGAGATGGGAATGGTAAGCTAGCGATTCGCACGATTCGTTGTCCTCTGCCAGAAGGATTCTCTAAAGCATTCACACACGTGTCCCTTAGATCATTGCTGGCAAGATCAATCCTCCGTTAGAGGGTGTCACCATCCAAATATTTGGAAACGACAAAACTTCTCCGATCCATACGCTAGTCACGCAAAGCGATGGGGCATACACCGTTGGCCCGTTGGATAAGAAAATAGACTACAGGTAAAACGCGTTTACTTGCTCAATCGTACCGGCTTGAATTAATCGCCGTCTCTTTTTCGATCAGCGTCACGGCAGAGAAAGAGGGATACGTGATCACAGGACCGGATTCCAGCGGAGTATTTCTGGCGCACAAGTTGGCCGAAATAATCGTGCAAGTCTCCGATCAAGCCGACAACGTTTCGCTACAGGTACGTCGAAAAACTTTACAGCGGAGATCGGAAGGGGTTCGAGAGGAAAACAGTTCATTATTTATAATATATTTTGTAATGTAAGAAACCAGTGTCGAACAGCGTCGTTATTTTGCTCCGCAGGGTGTTCTTCTCTCGTTTTCCGGCGGCCAAAGTTACCGGAAGAACAGCGTGACCGGCGAGGATGGGAGATTGGTGTTTAACTCTTTGTCTCCGGGAGAGTACTACCTCCGTCCAATGATGAAGGAGTATCGTTTCGATCCGCCGTCAAAGATGATTAAGGTGATGGAAGGCGCGACCCTGAAGGTTGAGCTGTACGGGAAACGAGTCGCGTTCAGCGCTTACGGATCCGTAACGTCTCTGAACGGAAAACCGGAAGCTGGCCTATTAATGGAGGTGCAAGGGCAGGCCGACTGCGATAATCTTCAAGAAGAAACGACCACCGAGGAGAACGGAAATTTCCGAATCAGAGGACTTCAACCGAGGGTGAGCAATTTTCGAACGTATCTTTTCACGAGATAGATTCTCGCCTCTGACCGAAACGATTTCCGCAGTGTACCTATGTGTTTCGACTGAAACCGAATGCGGAAGCGAACGCGCACATCCAACGCACCAGTCCCGAGTCCATACCGGTGCAGATTTCGCAGGACATCCACGGTCTTCGTTTGATCGCGTTCCATCCGATATCGCGCACCGACGTTTCCGTACACGTTGTATCCGTGCAGCCGGAACATTATCGCACACTGAAAGTCAAGCTATGCCGGGAGGACATGCCCGACTCGCCGATTCACACCAGCAAACCAGAGATACAGCAGCTAACAAAGATCGGCAGCAATTACAACGTCGGGTTCCTCGTACATCTACCACCGTTGCAGACCGACGGCAGAAAGTACTTCGTGCAGCTCGAGTCGTCGCTCTCCGAGGCGATGCACAAGTATCGCACTCTACCGTTCTATTTCGAAGCGAACTCGTCGTTCAAACACGTCAAGCTGACGTTCAACGCCGAACGGAAGATCGATCAGAACGAGTTGAGCCAAACGTCCGTGATCGTATTGCCGTTTATAATGCTAGTCGCGTTTGCGTTTCTCAACCGCGAAAAGATCTGGACGTGGCTGTGCTCGTCGATCGAGAGGCGATCGAAACCGAACGCCAGCTCGAGAACCCCCATACAAGCTGTTCCTATCGATCCCAGAGCGGACGACATCATCGTCGAACAAATTATGAACATTAACAAGAAAAAGACCAAGCCGCGCAAGACGTAATTGGTCCCCCGCCTGCACTATTCTTTCTTTCTTTCCTTTGTACTGTTACCATTCTCAAAGTCGGTATTCACGCAACGTTTCCATACATTGTATATATCGCATTTCTAAGGGAGAACGAATTATCTGTCGGTCCTCACCGAATTACAGTACAACTACAATCGTTCTTCGTAGGTTACCGTTATTTTATTCCACGCGAAACCAATACAAATGCGTCTTTGTACAGTTTTCAATCGATCGTTGATTAAATGTTGAAACGTTGCTACGCTAATTTCTTTCGAACCATTTCCACGATGATCCAGACTTGCTCGGAACGATTTCGATCGTTTACGGAGTTATAAAGGCCTATCGAATGAACAGAAAAGTGATAGAACTCGTCGAGATTTATCGGATTACGTTTTCTAACTTACCGTGGGATTCACTTCATACGTACACTTCGCGAAATTATATGCCTTCTCGCAATTATCTTTTCCAGCTAGAAATCAATAGGTAAGTCAATCGGTAGAACAGTCGAAACTATACATATAGTTGTACAGATACTCACTTGTTTCGGTGCAACTGTCGATCATTACATTGTAGATGTCTTTGTACGTAGGTGGTATTGTCGCTTTCAGTAGATTATATTTGATGTTACCAGTCTTCTTATCCATCTGTCGAACAGGAGGAAAGAAATCGGTGTTATCGGAAAGAGAATAATCAATTAATTAAAAAATCCGCGTTTCTTCGGCAGCCTCGGGTCTCGAGCAGGGTTACCATATTTTATCCCCTCCGGCCCCTTACCCTTCCGTCCCTCGCCTAGATGGTGCCTCCGCTATCCCCACTCTTACCACTACCGCTGGCGCGACTGAGTGCTAGAATGAGAGCGGTAGCATGCTACCGACTCGGTCGCGCCAGCGGTAGTGGTAAGAGTGGGGATAGCGGAGGCACCATCTAGGCGAGGGACGGAAGGGTAAGGGGCCGGAGGGGATAAAATATGGCAACCCTGGTCTCGAGGGATGTTTGATTTTCAAGGAAAAGTCGAATGCTCAACTTGAAACATTCTTTACGTTTTCTTAATACTTTTTGTACAACTTTACCATGCCAAATTTTTCAAGAACGCATTTGAAGTAACACTTCAACCGATCATCATCCGGGAACTCTCCGTATTGGGTATCATCGATGGCTTCTGAAATCGAGTAATTTTAGCTAATAGCGTGGATTGCGCGAATACAGTAAACCCTCCTATAATGCGGCCTCCATATAGCACGGACCAAATATTGCGACAACCCTCCCATAACGCCATAACGTAAATTTTATATGTAATTCTGACGGGTGTTTCTTATTGCGCGGTATGAGTAAATCTAATTTATACTAATCCTGCGTTTCTTATAACGTAGTACGAATTAATCGCGTCATAGAAGTGTTGACTGTAAACGAAAAGGCTTACGACTGGTGGTTTTAGTTTCCGCGATGCATCGTTTCCTCGTGGGAGCCGTCATTTCCTTGAATTCCTCCAGATCGGTCTGTAGTTTGAACGAACAATTATCGCAAATCTCTCGAGATCGAGAAAAGAACTGGTTACTGGGTGCTGCAGTTGAACTTACCTTGTATGCGTGGACGTGACCGAATAGAAACATCAGGATGCACGATAAAATCAAACAGAACTCTGTTTCGACTTTCATATTCGAAGCGACCGAACAAACAGTTTTCGTGAGACAAGAAATCAACTGGCGGAGACCGATCGAATTATGCGCGTCTCTTGCATCGGCAGGCCGAATATGTACGCAGATTTTGGCGATAAGTGGAAAATAATAATCGGTTATCGAGACGGAAACCCAAGATTCGCACGCTAGTCGATTTTCCTGCTAACAGAATGAGGGTAATTGTCGACGTAAATGACCACGATATACTAATCGAAACGTTTAGCTAACTTCCTCTTCGCGTGCCATCTGCCGTTTATTAAAACTCGCGATTACTCGTCTAATCACTCGGTTGGCGCTTGAAAAGACTTTGTATCGAATTAGGGCGTCGTACGAAATGACAGGTAAACTGAAGACTAAGAGACCTCTGAACGATTGCGCGGTACAAAGCTGTTATTATTAGACAGCTGATCTTTATGCAAAATAAAAATTTTCTACCTGAACTGCAACAAACTGGAGCGGAATAGAGGTTTAATAGGCTGAGAATAATACACTGCCCGAAATTACCATAAAGCCACCTGATTTTTTGCCAACTGAAATTTCGCAGTTCGTTTTTTGTTAAACTATATAACTTTACGTTTTTCTGTAAATAAATAATATATCTATGAATGTAATCATGTAAATGGTTTCTTTTATTAATCCTAAAATGCTATCATTCAGCTTCTCATTACTATGACGTAATTACAAGATTCCACCAAAAAATCAGGTGGCTTTATGGTAATTCCAGGCAGTGTATAACAGTCTTTTCAAGTTCTTCTAATGTTGTTACTGTTTTAAATTACACCTACTCATCTTTGTCAAAAAATGCAGAAAATCCGCTGTCTAGCGTTATTATCATTGAAATACTTGGAATTGCTATTACTATTGAAAAATGTACTACAACAATAGATCGTGGGTAGTTGTTCGCAATAAGTGTTTGACGCTGCATCGATTACGACGAGGAGTGCCGAGGATAAATTGCTCTCCTCTGGTTTGGATTGCTTTGCTTCGCACCGCATCGTGCCACCTTACGCTTTACGTCGCGTCGCGTCGATCGAGATTGGGATCAGGATCAAGCCACGAGCCACGAGTTCTCGCTGAATGCGCGACCCACCCTCGAGTAATTTACACGCGTAGATACGCGATTAATCAATCAACGAATCGCAGTAACCCGCTCGTTCTATTTCTAAAGCGCGGTCACGTTCGTACACGACCTCGATCGACAATTGGAGCAGTCCATCCAGCGTCGGAAGTTTTGATCAATTCGACGCTTAGGCGATCAAACCTTGAAATTTTCGACTCGACTCTCGACGGCACTCTCAAAGATCATACACGCTGATAAAATTCAGACTTTTCTTTTATTATGATCACGTACGAAACGGTTATGGGATTACATGGAAACGGCTGTTGTTTCGACAGACGATAAAACGGAAAACGAGCCGCCAGGTTGTCGAGTGGCAACGCGTCGGGCGAATGCGACCACGAAATAGCTCCTCCAAGTTCGCGGGATCCCGGGACTTTTCTCCTCCAATTTCGCGTGGAATTCGTTAAAACAGGTAGTAAGTCTGGAAAAGAAGAGATAATCGATTTTCTTGTTAACAATGCTGGATCGACAGGCTATAATTCGAAGAAAAGAACACCACTCACCCGTGGGGATAATGCAGCGTAACATTTGTTGAATGCGTACGCGTATTCGCAGTTGTCTCCTTCCGCTGGGAAAAAATGATCGTTCAAAAATTAGCGCGCTGCGATTCAACCGAACTCGATCGATCGCGTCTAATCAGAAGCGTTAATAAGCGGTTACCAAGCAATTATAACGTATGTCGCAAATATAAACAACTCTTCTATTTGCATTATTATTAGCATCGATACGCAGCTTTAGTTAGACAAATAACTAAATATAACTAAAGGTAAGCCATGTCCCCTTTCACACGGTAGACTCGCCGTTTTTTATTGAAATTTACACGAACGAATGAAACATCAATTGATTAAAAACGTATTATTCTTCTTTGTTTCCGTCAATGAACAATGCCCGCCCACCGTGTGAAAAAAGACTCAGGTGTACGGCGTGTAGCAAAGCCTCTGGTAAATTTTGCGAGGAATTTTTGAGAATAGAAAAATATGAAATACACGGTAGATACCATAATATTTACCGAGCCCCTTGCACGTCCTGATCGCTCCTTGGACTTCCGTTCTGTAAGCTGGTATTCTGTGGAAAAACGTGAGCATACCGTTTAAACTGAGGTCCCTCTTATCGTCGACCAGACCGAATTGCTCCCAGAGGCAGTACATGTAACACTGCGCCGTCAAAAAGAAAGAACAACAAATTGATCAGCCGTCTATCCAGTGAACCGATTCCATCGCTAGGCCGCGGCAACGGAGTTTCAAAACTGTTCCAATATTGTCGTAACTGTTTCCACCCGAAACATCCAGTTGGAACAGTTATTTTACGGAACCGTTTTAACCCTTCGCACTCCGAATTATTTTTCGGTTTTGTTGCCAGCTATTTGTCCCCACTATTTGAAGCGTTTCATTTACTTCAAAGGACAGTTTTATTAAATATAACTCTCAAACTTTGTTGTAATTTATATTTGCTTTTAACTACAGAATAAGAGCAAATACATATAAAAACCCGTTTTATTTACATTTTTCTTTCTCTAATGTCGAGTCACACTCGACAAAGGAGTGCAAAGGGTTCAGCCTTGCCGCGGAGTCGAAAGATGGTTGGCAAAATCATATTTTTGCTTACCTTGAGCGGTCGCGATTCCGGCCATTTCCCATTCCTAACCGCCTCAATATCCACTGAAACGAAAACGATATAAAATTTGTTCGATTGTTGCGCATCAGATAGAATGGAATATAATAATCGGGTCGTGAATACCTGTAGCCACATCAGTCTGCGTTTGGCAAGCGTTCACCACGCTTGCCGCTTTCGCGATCATCTTGTCGGAGACGAAGCTCGGCCGCTTCTACAAAATCCCGTCGTCAGTTTTCGATTTTACCAGAACATATTTTTCGCGCGCCATTTTCGACATTTCGAATCGTTCGAATAACCCGCGAGATCGGTATCGACTCTGACTTCTCGACCTATATCGATTATTCTTCTGCGCTCGATACCTACCTGATAAATGGCGGCAAGCCATTAGAAATAATTGCGAACGCATAATCGATTAAGATATACCTAAATTGTTGTATATTTTATCGATAAATAAAGCGATAATCTAAAACAGAAATTATTTACGATTTCATCGAATTATTATATATTAATTTACTGTATTTCTTTCAACAATTTGTTAATGTTCCTCTAAAAAATATTACAGAACTCCTCTGAATGTCCATTCCTTACTCGCTAATACAATTAATTTGCAGTCTTTTATAATGAGAATCTTTTAAATAATTTATACATTTTGACCACACGAATGAATCACAGTAGAATCAACTGAAAATGCGTGTGAATGTCGAGGCTTTGAATTCCGAAATTTGATTTTTCCAGCGAACTACCGTCTCGACGAGAGAAGATTCCGACCGAACAGGTGAAAAACGTAGTCGCATACGTACCCCGCAATGAACGATTCCCGGCTGGCCCAAGTAGAGAGCTAGCAGAGGGAGGATTACCAAGAGCCTCATGACTAGCGCTCGATCGCGTTGTCCTGTTCCGTTCTCGTCGAGGCCGACGAGCGATCGATCCTCGGTTGGAAAACGCGATATCGGATAGGAATAGGAAGCCAGGAAGGATTCGCGACCGCGCGCAGGGCGAAATTTGACTGGAGGTGGTCAGGAGGAACGGCGAAGGTTTTTCGGATTTCACTGTGATCTCTGCACAGCGAAGGCAGCACTATTCGATTGGTTCCGGGCTCTGGATTCCGGATCCGTACGGGGGTGGTGCTCTGCTGAAGCGAGTGGCGCGCGAGTTACACGGTGTCGGATTCAGAGTCGAAGAGCTACTCTCGGTGGGAAACGGGAAACGGCAAACGCGAGGGCGCGACTGAATCAAATCCGCTCGAAGCACCGCGGCAAACCAGACATCCAGACCTGCACACAGATGTATGGTAACCATCGACACGCGTGGAGGCTCTCGACACCAATTCGAATCGAAAATTTCACGATTTGCCTCCGCTCGATCAACGCCACGAGCAATCGAGCCGCGCGGCGATCTTATCCTACTTGTTGCCCCGTGTCTCGCGTTCCGCGTTGTCGGACATTGGACGAAACGCAAAACGAAACGATCGTTCGAAGGAGAGGACGGACGAAGCTTTTGTTTCTAGGCCAGGGTGCATAAACGTGTCTAAACGTAGATTTGATTGGCGGATGTTACGGCAGCTTACGATACACGACAGTTACGAGACCCGGCAACCCTCTACACACCCTCCTGTCTCCTACCTCGTCCGTACTCCGTACTCCATAGTCGGCCGGCCGATTCAAGTGCCTTGTTCCGTTGCCATTAATGTCGCGACGCATAGGACAACTACGGTCACAGGACGACCATAACCTCGTTCTCCACCGGTGATCGCCAAAACTATTCCGTGTGCTTTCCATCTGTCATGTCTCCCGAACCCCAAGGCAATTTCGAAGCTTTTCAAGCTATTGAAATTTTGGTTAACCCTTATTATCTGGCTCGGTAAACGCAGGTCCATTCGAACTCATTTGTATACATACATACACAGGGCCGTGCTGTGCTATGATACTGAGGAGCAGACGCACCAGGCGGCACTGTATGGGGGCGGCATAAGCAACAAAATCAAAATATATATGTACAATTTGAATCATTCAATAATTAAACATCTTTACGCAAGAGGAGAATAAGTTTGAAATAAACTTCTCTCTGAATTATACTGTGGATATTAATTCTCTTAAATCTCCCTTAATTCTCTGAATGAACGATCCACGTTTCTGGAAACCCATAACAAAAATGTTCAAAACTCAAGGAGGTATCCAGTCAATACTTTCGGTCGAAAATGAATCGGATATATGTAAATACAAATCATCTTCGAGAAGAATTACATTTAATATATAAAAATACTACCATCGGGACGTGTTAAAGAAGAAACATTAAGGGGAGGCATTTCAAAGACTTGGCCCTGTACATACATATACGCATTGTTTAAAGAGTAAAAGATATTTTTGTTCATGAATCAACATGTGTATAGCATAACGTTACCCCCACATATCACTTAAAATTACAATATACGTAAATAGTTTGAGTTCAGGTACGTTTACATGTCAACTCCTGCAAGGATTTTAACGATAAGGGCCGAAGAATCCTTTATCGTTTCAAGAAACTGATCAAATCGTTTTTTAAATGAACGCGGTTCCATCGACTTCGTAAAAGCGGGAAAAATTCATGTACATATAGGACGACAACTATTGACCAGCTTCGCATCGATCGTGTCGAAATTCAAATTGCCAAATTAAACTCGCAACAGATATCGATTTGCAGGATCGACATTTGAGAAAGCAATGCTGTTTCGTCGAAGTCGAAACGAAATGGTCTTCACTCGACATAACCTCAATTGTAGTTTTCAATGATACATTTATAAAATGAGATTTACTATCCGCGAACAACGAATGCCCGTTATTTCGAACGAATGCGCGATGTACTCGTACGATAATATATTTCGCATATTCGTTCGCGATCCCGCCTCTTCCCTACAAACTCAATTTCGCAGATACTTTGATAGATACTTTGTATTTAGGTACACATATATCTGTATACGTACGGTCGACGACATGGTACAGTCAACCGAATTAAAATTGACGACACCGAAACGTTGTCTCGGATACTTTTCGGTAGGTACTGTTTCGAATTGAAACAAAGTACCTTTACCATTCGACGATGATTCGTCGAATGTTTTTTATCGTAAAAAAATTGCTTGACAGCAACGTCTAGACGGATACGAGAAGTTTGTCGAGAAACGAACCGTGGACAAAAGAATTTCGACGGACTGTACAGCCGAAGTTGTATTGACTACAGTATTTTCCTCGAACAAGAGCATTTTGGGCAAAACGATTCTTGTAAGGTGTTTTGCGGGTGAAAATATGACATCGCATTCGTTTGTTTGAACGGAAATCGAACGATTCACCGGCGAAGAAACCCTCTGAAGTGAAAGTTTCAACGAAAACCGAGCACGACAAACGAGGCAATTAAATTCCATCGACGCCAAGATCCACGGTTCTCCTAGGCTATCTCAACACGGCATAATGTCAAAAACGAGGAAGAAACAATATTGCTTGAAAAGCGTTTGCGATTTGCAGTGAAACCTCGATTGCCGAATAGGATGATTTGGTGGGTCGTTCCGGTACGAAGATTCCGCGATAGACGGAAAGTATGATGACATGAGAGTAATGAAAATTTTGAGAAACTTTCTGATAGAGTACTGGCATTGTCACGTGGTCTATTCTTTTTATACGTCAGTTTTCGCGTAGAATTTCAAATCGTTCACGATTTCGTTTCGTCGTTCTTCCATCTCGGTAAGTCGATTTATAGTTGAGCAGAGATGGGGAAAACGAGAGGAGTGCACGAAACAACGCCAGAATTAAGAAATCGTATGGTGGGAATGTACGAGGCTGGTTTAGGTTTACGGGAAATTGCGGCAGCCGTAAATTGTTCGGTGAGTGTATTCTAAAGATTGTCAATATATTTACTACTTTCGCTTTCAACTTGCCTTATGTTTCAGCAACGTACCGTAAAGAGGTGGTTAAACAGATTCGACAAAGAAGGCACCGTGGAAACACGAGAACGTTGCGGACGAAAACGAGCTACAACGTCTGAACAAGACGAAGCTATAGTGAAATTGGCTACGCAGACACCGATAACAGCCGCGAAGGCTGTTCTCCCTGCTCTGGGACTTACCTGTTCCGTAGACACCATAAGAGAAAGATTACACAAAGCTGGAATACACAACTGGAGTCCGTCACGAAAATATATGCAAAGAATTCCCCTTGGGTATATTTTGCAATCTTATTTGATATTTGAACGGCATAGATTTTCTACTAATTGGTGTCTGCATTTGTAGGGACACGGGTGGTACAGCTATTCAACAGCCTGTGTGGAGGCCCACCGGAACGCAATTGGGAAAGAAAAAGTCTTCCAAAGATTCTAGTAAAAACGATAAGAGCAGCACTGTTAGAAAGAAGAGTTCTTCTCGGAAAATCAGGGACAAAGACGTGTACACAGGAGATATTACGCTAATAGAAAATGCAAAGGAACCAACTGAACAGCAGCAATTCGTATTCGCGCAAGAGAATGCTTCTCAACCACAAACCAACGATATGCAAGCACCGTCCCACCCTTTACCTCCAAGTCAAACGGAATTTGGTAATCCATTGAGTTTGGTTCAACAGCCGCAGCCTGTTTACCAGCATTCCGGTATAAATATCTCGCAAAGTTGGCCATTAGATTTAGTACAGGGAACACACCATTATCCGCAGGTTCGTAATTTCTGTCTCTCACCTCTTACATGATTACACGTATTATTATCGAACCTTTTCGAATGTTTAGAGTCAACCCGACGCGATACCTCACGAACAATCGTTGCCGCAGCAGCTTCAAGAACTGCGCACTCGACAGGAACAGCAACATCATATGCAACAAGTGCAACAGACGATTTCGGACGAATCGCATAATCTGGATCATCAACAGCATCGACAGCTCGACGTGGTACGTCGAGTCCAACAGCAACAACAACAACAACAACATCAGGATCATTTACATACGCAACTAGTTCATTCGCAAAGTAATCCAAACCTGAATTCTGATAGTTCTAATACTTGTGGTTCTCAAGATAGCGATCAGTCCTCTGGCGGGGAACCCAATCATAACCAGAAGAAACATTCGTCGAGAAATGGTAACGAAAAAAGTGATTTACAGAAAAAGAAAAAGAAAGGCGGGAAAGCGAAAGGAACATTGGAAACCAGCGTCGAAATTCGAAATCGTATGATCGGCATGTCCGAGGCTGGCTTGTCCACGTTGTCTATCGCGCTCGCAATCGACAGATCGGTAAGAAGGAACATGTTCGTCTTGCTGGATTCACGTATTTAAGACCGTCGTGGATAGTAGCCGTATACGCAATGCTCATTATTAAATAGGAACGTACCGTTAAAAGATGGTTAGAACGTTGGCACAAAGAAGGGAATGTACAAACGAAGGAAAGAAAGGGTCGACGTCGAATTACAACCAAAGAACAAGATGAAGCTATCGTCGCGATGGCTACTCAGCAGCCTTTGACCGCAGCCAAACACGTTGCGCCCGCTCTCGGATTAAAATGTAGTGTAGACACTATCAGAGAGAGGCTTCACAAGGCTGGTATCCATAGTTGGAAGCTTGGAAAGAAACAGGGGTCGGTGCTGCACACAAAATTATACCGTACGAGCGTATACTTTAATCGAAATCGATGATCGAAAGCATTTAATTGTTGTTTCAGGGAAGGCAATGCTGTTCACACGGTACATCTCTGGCAACCCAGTGGAAATCGACCAAATAAACCGAAAATTCCCGGTGAAAGGAGAAAGAAGTCGATCGGTAATAAAAAGCGCGATCAAACGTCGAGCAATACGCAAAAAAGAATATCCACCAAGAAGAAAAAGATTGATTGCGCTACGACAAAAATGATTGCACCGCCAACGAATATAGTACCGGAACAACCTTTACCTTTTCATAATCCGACGACAAGTAAGCTAAAATTGTCTGATCTTCCTTGAATTTGATACAACGATTGTTTGGGAAGAAAGGCGAGTGAATAACTTCGGAAATCCACTGTTCAGTGGCGAACTATGTTTCAGGCCCTAATATATTGCAACCTGTTCACAATATCCCTGCACCTGGTCCTGCGCTTGTTCAATCGCAACCTCCGCCCCCACCAGGTGGGCCACACCCGTCTGCACCTCAAACGATACAACCGATGGGTCCTATGATGCAGCAAAGGCCGGATTGTCGGCTAGCACCGAGTATCGTGCCACCAGTTTCCGGACAAGGGAATACAGGAGTCGCTTATGCATCCTGTATGGTCGGAAGCAACAATCACGCTGGACACGGTATGGAACAACCGGATCCCTTGAACTATGAACCCTACATATGGAGTTTTTAAGTATCGAGGACGGAGAATCAACGTTAACAAAGATCAGTTGAGTGAAACGTTTGTATTCGGACAGAAGTGACTAAGCAATTTTGCTACAGTTTCAAATGTAGTAGCATTCGTTGACCTGCTAAATCGAATCACTTGATGCAAACTGCGAATCTGCGATTACAGATGCATGATAATTTTTGAATATTTCATTTTATTCCGATCAAATGAAACATGGAGTTGTAAACATATAATACGGTAAGGAAACGACGCAAAGATCGTATTAATATATTTTTTATGAATTCAAAATACGTTACATCAACGTAGTTCGACGGATAAATCGTTTATGAAATAAAGTATATCTTTATTTTACCGTTTTATTCAATCAAAGCACGTCGATTTAAACAAATTTGAATGAATTCAAATGAACGTGAGAAATTATGTACATAGATACACAGATATAAATATATATGCAGTCAAGGATATATATTACCGAGAATAAAAAACAAATTATACAATGTTTATTTTGCTATCATGTATTTTGTCTTCGGATCGTCACCGTCAAGATATAATAATGTCAATGGTAACGTGATAATTAAAGTAAACAATGCGAAACCAACAAATTTTGTACGACATCTCTATTAAGTTTATATTATAGAAATTTAAAATATGGAAAACCATGACTGAACAAATATGCTTGAATGGCATTATTAATACAAACATGTGGCTCCAAATAGTCTGTAAATTTTACCACTCTTCTTTTTTCTCTACCGTTGTTTACATACAAACAGACAAACAGTTTTATTTGATCTAGTTTGTTCCCCAGTTTCATGCTGAACTCAAACCCCAATAATGCTAATCTCATCATAGTCGTAATCATTGTACCGACCAATTCACTCTATCACGTAAGTTCCCATATATGTGAAATATTCTTTAACATGTCGTGTGGATCGTGTTTGTAGAACATGAAAAATCCTTGAATTTGTGCAGGGCTAACGTTTCTCTTTTGCGATAGTATATCTTCACTGAATCTCTTAGCAAGTTCACCCGCCTGGTTCACGTTGTTTTTATAAAATCTTAAAAACATTTGTTCCACTTGTGTAGTAGTGCACCAACCTGAAAGCAAATGCATAGTTAGTATACGTTGATACTAACCTCTTCAAATGTAACGACGCTTCTGCTTTATACTCGTACCTATGTATTCTTTTACGTCCACCCGTCCTGGTCTAACTAATGCAGGATCTAATCTTTCCAAGTAGTTGGTCGTCATAAATAGAATTCTTGCCTCTGTGGAAGCAACGCCATCCAGACAATTTAATAAACCACTGAACGTTACTCTGTTCAAACCGTCGTACGCAGCTTTAACTGCAATGAAAATACATTGAAAACGATGAGACACGTCGAGAAGGTGTGTGCATTAGCATTAGTTTGCATTAGCTGTAGGAGGTAGACTCTTGCTTCCAGGATTACAAGGGTAAAGCTGCAACAGCTATATGCTGTCGAATAATGCAAATTACGTCTCGTAAATGTAAACATAGCTTTTGACTACTGAAAAACCCTATCTTTGCATTATCGAGAAATGAGAAGGCGCATTCCGCACCCTAGCAATCCTGGAAACGAGTCTACCCCCTTAAGTTTACATCTTACCCGCTTTACTCTCTTCTCTGCTAGCAAATGCAGCGTCAATGTCTTCTAAAAGTATAATAGATTGTTGAGGAGCCATAGCAAGCAGATGATTTAATCTGTCATCCGTTAAACCTCGCTCCGACAGATTTAAAACGCAAATTCCACGTTCCAATTCTCCGGCTAATGCGGTAATGAATGACGATTTCCCGCAACCAGGAGGGCCGTACAATAAATATCCTCGCCGATATGGAATGCCTATAAAATTAACGAACAGGTTATTCCTCTTACCTGCAACTCTCTCCTTACGTTCTATCATTGGTGACATACCACGATCGCCATACCACGCAGAATTATTTATAAATTCGCGACAGTCGTTCAGTATTTTATCGGCGATGCCAACATCTAACACAACCGAATCTAGTGGTCTCCTTTTTTTCGGATGTCCAAATGGTCTCCATTCATTTCCCAAAGCAGTATACATTATTGTCTTGCCTTCATGTTGTTTCAAAGCCATTTGTCTTGCTACGGTGGACAAGATTAAAGTTAAACTCTGTTAAATCGTGATACATGTACACAGATAATCTTACCCTCTTCCAAAATATTGAAATATATGTTTCTGTCTCTCCCGAGCGCTGTCAATTGTACAGTTTCCCATGGTATGCCCATTTGTATATCTAATGTCTGTTGCTCTCTTGTACGTTCTACTTTTATCCAATTTCCTTTGTACCTACGAGTTTGAAAACAGAAATTATAAACATCCGCAGCAACAGCTGCTCTCCAGAAATCATCAAATAGATGGTTGCGATCTCATACTTGTCATTGTGAAACGAAGTATCAAAACAATAAGTACTCTTATTTCTAACCTAATGAAATGAGTTCCAATACTTGGTATGAAATCATATCTAGTTTTTATGTGACCTGTATCTCTTTGCTCGAAACTTGTTTCAACCGAGAGGTGTTGCGTTTCCCTTGCACCCTTATATGTGATCCATTGCAACACCCACTGGTAGCTTTTGTCGCGACACGGAACCTCCAAAGTGATCATGTAGTGTCGCCTAAATTCGACAACCATAAAATTAAGACATTTCAAATAGAAAAGTATTTGTTTAAACATCATTATCAGAGGAACAGTACCTAAAGAATATCATTCCCGCTTGCATTCCTTTACGCAACAGAGCTGCTCCGGCTCCTATCCCAAAGAGACCAAAGCCAGCTCCAAAATAAGGATTGTCAGACAATGTCTGTACATATTCCACTATAGTCATGATGAAGCGATGCTTGTTCTTCGGAGCACAATTAATAATAAATTCATTCGATTATCATTATTTCGTTGCTGATAAAGTTTCCAATACCGCAGAGTACACCTGCGTACACCATAACACTGGATTGTGCTGCCAGTGCTGCCCTCTTAAACAAAGACAGATTCAGGGTCCAGCGGTCCAGCGTCCAGCTGCCAGCATTCTGGCTTCGTTCTGCCCATGTCCAAAGTGCTGGTCCAACGGACGGCAGAACTGGCATGGATCAGAACTAGCTTTAACCACCGACCAGATACTATTAAATGATATTGACTATTAAATACTATTAAATGATACTATTAACTATTAAATAATAGTATCTGGTTGGTGGTTGAAGTTGTCATGAGGACTCTCATTATACTCTCTGCTATATCTCGTCCAATCTCGTCGGTGCACGTCGGTGCACGTCGGTGTCAGGCAGTGTCAGGGTCAGGGTGTCACATTGATGTCGGTGCTCCTTGCTTCGTTGCTTCTCCTTGTTTCATACAGTATTACAGTGTTCCGATTGAAGCCGAAATTTTTCATACGATGGATGGCCGCTAGAGGCGCTGCGCGGAAAAATAGTAACGTATCTATAATGAGGTAGCAGAACGGCCAGAGCCCTGTGGCAGTTATATTGGCGGTACGAGTGATAGTGATAGACGAGAGAGGTGACGCGGAACGAGAGGTAAGTTATTATTAATATTTTATTATACAATGGCAGTTAATAGTGGAGAAAGAGCTGCAAAGAGGAGTAATACTCGCCAAATAAAATATTTTGTTGTTTTATTATGTAGTTTGCTTAGTTATTTTAGCACTCCTTCCCTTTCCCTTCCTCAAAATAAAGAATAAGTTTGAATTATATTAAATTTCAATCTTTATATGTGTATTACTAATAAGTTTTTAAAATTCTGCGGGTGCTCAAGGTACCCGATTTTGTACGCTACTGAGGCCGTCTGAGGCTAAAATCGCCGCGCATGCGCGAAAAATAGTGCCCCGAATCGAAGCACTGAGTAACGTATATTTCATACAGTTTCATCTGATACAATCTGAGAGAACTCTGTATCGCCAGGTCAGTAATTCTTTCTTTGAGCTACTTGTCTATATTTGATAGATCTTCAGTAATTTTCTTTAAACCAAGATCACTTTCTTGTTGAGTTACAACAGAATCTGAATTTGTTTCATTATTCAGGTAACATTCTTAACCTCACTATTAATTAAATATATTTACATTTTACATCTTCGATTATTAAGTTAGTGTTCATTTAATTGCTAATATCGATAAATCTCAAAACAATTTGGCTTGACATGATTTTTAGGACTGTAGAGACTCAGATTTATGATTCTTGAGACTTTTGACTTGTGATTTATGAGACTTTGTTCATTTAAATACATAGATTCAAACTGATAAGGCTATAGACTATATACATAATGTCAGCGGATAATTCTGAACGAAATCAAAATATTAAATTTTTATTGCATTGTGCTAAGTTTGGTGACTTGAAAAGAGTTAAGCATTTTATTGAAGAGGAAAATGTAGATGTAGACTCAACTGACGAAGTCGGATGTACAGCGTTGCATAAGGCTGCTTGCGAAGGATATAATAAAATTGTAGAGTACCTTTTATCAAAAGGTGCAAACGTGGATCGTAAAACTGAAAGTGGTAAACCAGAGTTATCTGGCATAACGCCTTTGGTTTACGCAGTAAAGAATGGACATGTAGATGTTGCTAAAACTCTCATTGAACACAGTGCCAGTGTTGATGTTATAGTAAATGATTGTACCCTCTTAGATCTTGCTATACTAACAGATAATCCCTCAATGATAGACATAGTGTTAAATCATGGTGCTGGTATTGATGAAATTTCTTGTGAAGATATGACACCGTTAGCAATTGCATTAGGAAAAGATAAGTACGAAAGTGCAAGGCTTTTGTTAGAAAAAGGTGCAAATTACAGAAAGTATTGTACTGATGGTGCTTCTCCTTTGTTTTATGCTGTACAAGAAGAAGCAGGTAGTAAAGGTACAGAGCTATTATTGAAACATATAGAATCAAAAGAAGGAAAAGAGGGAGTATTGGAGTATATAAATTATAATGGTTGTGGAATGGAACGTACTGCATTACATATGGCATGTTTTCGTAAAAACTATCATGTAGTTAAGCTACTTTTGGAGTATGGAGCAAATCTTAGTGTAAAGGATAAGGATGGTCTTGTACCATTACACCTGGCTGTATTATCAGATAACCCTAGTATCATAGATCTATTGTTAAATCATGGTGCCAGCATTGACGAATATCATTGTAACGATAGAACACCATTGATGATTGCTCTAGGAAAAGGTAAATATAAGAGCGCACAATTTTTGATAGAAAAAGGTGCAGATTATAGAAAGTATACCAGGCATGGTGAAAGTTCTCTACACTACGCCGTCCATGAAGAAAAGGGTAATGAGTTTACAGAATTTTTATTGAAACATATAGAAGTAAAAGAAGGAAGGGGGGCATTGTTAGAGTATATAAATTATAATGGTGCTTGTGTGGGACGTACAGCACTACATTCCGCTTGCTTTAATAAAAATTATCCTATGGTTAAGCTTCTCTTAGAGCATGGAGCAGATCATAAAATAATGGATGAAGAAGATCTTATACCTTATGATCTTGTAATAGGGAGTTCAGAAGTTTGTGAGCAAATAAGATCGTTGCTTCAGTCATACGCAGAAAAAGGGTGCGATAAATAAATAGGGGGATATAATGGCACTATTTAATGTAGAAAATGTAGAAAAAGAAGATCATTTAGATCAGGGATGAGGAACCTTTTTTTACAACGGGCCAGCTACAAATTTAAAAATGATGTGCGGTTCGCATGTAAGAAACTTATGATAACATACAGACTGAATGATAAAATCAAATTATCTCTTTATTAACACAATAAACCTAGTATAAAAAATTACAGAAATAAAACACTCATTAATAGAAATACTATTAAAAAAACGGTGAAAGATATATGTATGTGTCTTTTGTAGAACTATGGGACACTGTAGAAATTTTTAAAAGTCAAAATGTAAAATCTTTGAAGGGCCGCACGAGAAAGTGTGGTGGGCCGTGAGTTGCTCATCCCTGATTTAGATCTTGATAAAATTAATAAATTAAGATTAAAACTCTTTTTTACAATGTTGTTAATAGGATTAGTGGCGCACCCAGGATTTAATCTGGGGGGGGAGGGGGGCCGAGTTGAACAGATAAAATTTTGTGGCCAGGTGCGTTATAACTAGTTGGGACCCTCAGCAGGGCCGGGTAAAGCCAGCGCGGGTCCTGTAGCAAATGTTACCGGGGGGCCCCAGGTTTTGTGTAATAATAAAATGAAACACAATGAATGACCTTTTTTTTTGGAAGCTGAACCTTTTCTGCTCCATGCGCGGGGCCCCCCGCATTTGCTACTTCTGCTTCTACGCTTAATCCAGCCCTGGCTTTCGACGAAAAACGTCGAATTTTGATCTTGGTTAGTGTCCGGGGTCCTGGGCATTTACCCAAGTTGCCCATAGAGCAGCGGTTTCCAACCTTTTTGCTACTACGCCTGCCTAAAAAAAATCTTTTTCCGCGCCTCTCTATTTATACCCGAATTTGTACTGTTACGTTACGATATGAAGTTTATTTATTTGTAGATATGGTATCAACATTAATTTTCTATTAAAAATTTTGGCGCCTTCCAGGTTGAAAACCGCTGCCACGGAGTAACGCGCCACTGCCATGTTCAGTTTTATCAACCAAAAATCATCGAAATCGGAGAGGAAGCAGCTGTTCTATAGTTTTACCAATTTTCCAGTGTTCTATTTCCTCTTTTTTTGGTGAGGGACTTGGCCCCGTGCCCCCCCTCCCCCTGGGTGCGCCACTGGATAGGATTATAGCTATATTGTATAGAAAAACTTATGCAAGAAGGAGATAGAAAATTTCCACTTGAAAGAAGGCAAAAGCTAGCTAAGGAGATTAAAGATAATGCCAAAATCTCTACTCGAAAAGGGTACCGAGAAGTTTAAGTTTCTTGGGCTTGCATTACTTGATTACGAGTCAACACTAAATAGCGGAGGAGGTAAATTTAAATTATTAAAAGAGCTTGATGACAAATATAGCAGAGATGGTCAGTATAAGAAAATAACTGAGATACAATTGATGATGAGATGGTATCACTTTAGGATTGATTGTGTCGATTTATACTGTGATGACTTGTTGCGAGAAATGAAAATGTATGGTCTACGCCCTGATCCATTGGTACTACGTATTCTAAAAAAATGATCGATATTCGTTAAAAAATATATAATATGTAGATGGATTTCAATTATCCAGAACTCCGTATCGAGGGTCATGGACACCCGGCTAAATTTTGAAAGATTCGATAAAGAAAACTGTTTTCGTTATGTTATATTCGTTAGACATTCGTTAGATATTTTAATATTGTTTTAATTTACTTCAATTCGTGTTTCTCTGTTAATTTAAGAATAAATTGTTACCCTTATTTTTGTTAAAACCTGCATTGTCAGGATGGCCGAACTATAAAGTTCAAGTACGGATGGTGTATGTATGCATGTGTGTGTATTAAGAGACAACCCTATATATATAGGTAAATTTATAAAAATAGAGAATCGGGAAGAACAGGAGATTTGTAAAATTACAATCGCCAACGAATTGTGAAAAGAACACGGTTATCCGTGTGCCCAAATACGTTAACAAACCCGCCTTTCCTTGCAAAACGTAAGCGTGAAATGATTTATGACGCAAACGAAGAATGACGTCACTGAAGGCATCGTCAATGAATCGCGCCGGCGTTGGTTGAATCGCGTCGCGTACTACGCAGTTGTAGCGATGGATAGCATTTGCGCGTGGTGTGGTGAATCGACGCGTTCATCGATCGTTCGCGTGGATCCGTAAGACGATGAGTTTTTGGATCGGTCTTATGAATTCGGAGGTTGCGGTGTCCACCTTCACGACTCGAACTTTCCCGTCGGTTCCGGGGTGCACTTTTTTCACTCGTGCAAGCGGCCATAGAGAGGGAGGTGTCAGTTCTCCGACGACGATGCATAGACGGCCGGGCCCGAGGTCTTCGTTCGGACGACGCCATTTCGATCGAGTGGTGAGTCCCTGCAGATACTCTCGTTTGCTCTCGTTGCCATCTCGACCAAAACTGATCTCGCATTTGTGTCAACAGCTGCCATTGCGTGAGCCGGTTGACTCGCTCATCCAGCAGTGAGCAGTTCCGGCAGTTAACTCATCAATTAACGAGCTGGCTCCGCCCGCCGTCGTAATGGTGCTACCTTACTTTTCGGGTAGAGGACCGCACCATAAGCCCGCTCCAAAGCATCGGCGAACCCGTGCACCTTCACCTTCTCGAGTAGCTTCAGTTCAGTGCCGAACTATGCCCAATCGGCAGCCAACTTGGAAGGAAATGGATCGTCCCAGTCGAGTCCCAGCAGCCATGTGGACTGGATGTGGTTATTTTGGAGCGTACGATGACTGGAGTTAACCATCCCAGTGGATCAAATAGCTGGGCCGCCTTGGAGACCACACTGCGCTTGGTCGGTGGTTCGAATGCGGCGCCGGTAATAGAGAACTGGAAGCTATCGTCGTGGGGTGCCCATTGAAGACCGAGTGCTGAGTGCGTGCAGTCTATCCATGTTTTCGGCTCCTTCTGATGGTCTCTGCTTGTGGTGGGCTGGGTAGCTGCGCCTTGGACCACTTGCTGAGTGACATGGTGCAAGTCAGATAAATTGGAGGCCCACTTCTGCAGAGGGAAGCCGCCCAGAGGGAAGTTGATCGGCGATTTCCTTTAACGCAGAGATTGTATCAGCTCCTGTCAAGACGTTGACGACCATCTTGTTTGATGGCTAGTGCACTAATGTCCGGACCGCTAGGTAAGGAGCACAAGACAGTCCGTAAGTAGCGGTATTCAGTCGATACTCACGTATTTGTTGTGCTTCTGCTTGCCTCCAGAGTATACGTCATCATGGACATCAGGGTGTACCCATATCTGTCTGTACATTTTGGCTATATCGGCAGTCATCACAAACTGGTGTTTACGCCATCTCAGTATGACGTCAGCGAGTGAAGGCAGCAGATTCGGACCCACATGAAGAGCATCGTTGAGAATCTCCGCACAAGTGAGCTCAGGATGTCGCCAACGGTCGTCTGGTGCACCTGGCGTGCAGGGAACTGGACGCTGATCCTGCCATCCCAGTGATGATCCAGCCGAAGATGGTAAGTTGATCAGCAGTCTGGTTTAAGGCGCCTTTCCTAATTCCTCCTTGATAATCGCAGGGTACACTTCAGCGCCTAGCAGGAGTTCGATTGGTGTCCCGCTTGCTGGAGAGGGATCGGTCAACTGCAGCACCTGCAAATGTTTCCAGTCGCGATGCAGTCTGGTGTCGACATGAGTGTATGCAGTCAGTTTGGACAGGATGACTGCTGTGACCTTGATTGAGTCATCCACCCTGTTAGGAGAGATGCCCAGCGTCACTTTTCCTCGTGCCCTGGTGAGATGTTTGTCCTCCGACTCCTAAGATGTCCACCGCAGAGGCTGTCCTAGGTAGCTGAAGCCGCTGAGCTAACCCTTCGCTCGTCATGGTGATCTCTGATCCTTGGTCAATGAGCGCTCGGACTGCGTGGCGTCTGCCGAAACAATCTGTAACAGGGATTATCGCTGTTGCTAATAATACGTCACCAGACACAACTGCGACAATCCTGCGTGTGGTGAGCTGTCTTCCAATACGTGGAGCTGTCCTTGAATGCGTCGTAGAGCGTCGTATGATGTCTTTCTTCATATGAGAGCAGCCTTTCGTCGATGGACAAGCAACAGTGGTGTGTCTGCCTAGGCAATTGCTGCACAGTTAACGCTTCTCAACGGTTTTCCTCCGCTCTTCCTGTGGAATCCCTTTGTATGACGGACAATGCATAAGGTAGTGTTCTCTGGAGCACATCACACAAACGATCCGATGTTGTTTCCTTTCTGCGTTATTAATCCTGGCCATACTCGTTGGTGTTTTAGTTTTGGAGTGACCTGGACCTGATCGTGTTTTGGGGAATCTGGATTGGTTCCGACTGGTGCCTTGGATCGGATCCGTGGATAATGTACCTGGTGCAGCATCTGAAGCCTCTTAATCAAGAAATCTTTCAAAATTGCAAAGGAAGGTGGATCACTGCTGATGACAACAGTCTCTTCCCATTTGTCTCTGATTTTTGAGTCAAATAAATTTACGATGGAATAAACGAACCAGTCTTCTGTTTTATCAATTGGCCGTCCTCAACCTTCCAGAGTATTGACTATCAGTGGAGACTCCTTTTTGGATTTTGGTCATTTCCTGCACCGAGCTCTCTCATTTTAGGAAGCGCTGCCAATTTGTCGAGACAGGATCGTACAAGGATGCGCTTGTTCTCATAGTGCTGCTGGAGAATAGTCCAAGCCTTCTTGTAGTTCTCGTTGTTGGCAGTTCCTTGGTGAGATCTTCAGCTTGACCGGAAGACTGACCTTCAGGTAATGCAGACGGTCTACCTCGCTCAGGTTCTTGTTCCGCTCGATCATCGAAGTGAAGAGGTCCTTGAAGGAAGGCCATTCTGCGTAGGCCCCATGGATCTGCGGTAATTGCATTCGTGGGAGAGACGCTGATCCGGAGCTTGAAACCTCTCTTATTGGACTCAGTGCTGTTGTACTCTCATGTAGGCTTCATCGACTGCGCCAGTCATATTTTTTCGAACGTAATCGCTCTCCTTTATTGCGATCCTTGTGACGATACGTTAGAATGTCATGTTTCTTATTTTTATGTTCATGTGCTAATGCTAAATTAGGTCTGTTTCAGATCATTTAAGATCAGAAAGATCTCAACTTTAAGAGGACACGCCTTCAATTTAGTGATGTAGATGTAGGTAGAAAGCGTGGAACCACCGAAGAGTATCTCGTCGGTGGTGGAACTTATAGCGATGTGGTATTTCAGATCACTGTAAGTTCCACGTTACCCCGGTGCCCACTTGCCTATGTCGCTGAATGGCACAGGGGTGCACAGGGGTTGGCAGTCTTTACTAGTATCTCGTCGGCGACTATTCTATACCTCATCTGTGATCCAAGTCATATCCGTTGCGTCGCGTCGGTCGGATTTCTGCGAACAGGTGTAATTCAACCGGAAGCGAAGGGGACACGCGCGGCTAATGTAAAAGCGTCGCGGCGACGCTCTACCTACGGAACATTGGAATCGCGCGAGAGACGTTCCCTCGGAAAAATTCTATATAGGGCTTGGCAGGGCGCCGGCGCCGCTCTATAAATAGCGTGTAGAACGCCAAGCGGAGGGTTGCGGCTCGTGGACAAAGTATGTATCGGGAAAGGCAGCAATCGGGTGCGCGCGACGACCACGGTACCAGTTAACGTTGGTAGATTTCGCCGCTTCTCGCTGCTTCTCGCCGCTTTTCACCGCTTCTCACCACCTACTTCAACGAACGTGAATTCGATTCGGTTGTTGGTCCGGGTCTGAGGCATCGCGTGCCGATCAATTCGACGCGTTTGCGACAGCTGTTTGAGCGGGCCGAGCTAAACGCGTCTTGCTTTAACGTTCTTCACCGTTTTTCGTGTCGCGTATACATTCTCTCGAGTTATCGGCGTTCAGGGGCGATCAAACGTTATCTCCTGGAGGAACCGACGCCACCGAAACATTCCGGAAGAAAGATCTCCTCTGGCCGTGCGATTGATCGTCCATGCCGGTGTTTTCACACGGTCCGCATATATGTAGTCGGCGAAATCTCCACGAGTGACTTCGAGGAACGGCGTGAAACGTGTAGCGGCTTGGCGGCGTGTGCAACGTGCGGCTTACAGCATGTCCGTTGACGCAATGGCATACTTTAAGATGTGACTCCTTCGTTCACGCTTCGATCACGTCAGCTGATCGACAACGTGTATCGAACAAATTAGGTGATTACGGTAATTCTGCTTTAATTCAACCGTAACCATTCTCTCTCTTTTTCTCTCGCCCCATTTCACTTTCGCCCCTCCCTCTAAAAGTGATAAATTATTGAATATTTATCAAGTTAACCGGCGAGTTTATATAATTCCCAACTCGTAATGGCTAATCTTGACTGATTCAGCCAGAAGAATATTTGTTTGTTGGACACTACGGCGCGAAAGGCTGCGAATAACAAATACTTCGTAATTTAAAATTAAAAATTCAATAAGTGGTTATGTTTGGGTATTATTCAATAATTTATCACATTTACCAAATTTAGTGGTGATTATATATAATTATCGGTAATTATACGTATCACCAGATTATTAGATTTACCGTAACATATACGTATATCTTTCTCGCCTACCATTTTCCTTTTCGCCGAACGTTCGGTTTTCTAGCCGGCTGCTTACAGACGAACTAATTATACTCTCTCCTCGTGTCGAGAGGTTACTAACCAGATCGGACAACCCCTTCTGACAGGCGCACGAGCGGATTTGAGTTACGAGCTACGAGCTGCGTGGGGTCCCTAGACTCTACCCTCGTTCGCGCGCCTCTCTTCGTTCTTTCGAAAATACGATCGGATCATCGACAACGTCAATCGATCCGCTTCGAGCGTCACGAGACGCGAATTATGAAACTGTGTTGTTATTTTTCTTTCCATTCGAACGCCAACTTGAACAAAGATAACGATCGCCCGCCGAGCACTCGACCAAGAGCAGATACGAGATCGTCCAAAGTATAGCATATGTATTTTTACGCGAAGGGTAAAAGGTATATCGAGTTACGCGGCCCGTGAGACCTCGTTTCATTTTATAAGCATGGAACGAGTATTTTTACGCAACAATTCGTGCGTACGAGTACGCGCACCCTCCTCGTTGTCGATTCGTTTCGAGTTTAAAAAGGATAAGGTCGAAAGGACGCGCGGGCAAATTGGCTACTGTAAACAACGTTGCGTCGTATTCGTCCGCCGTTACCGGCGTCGGAATAATATGTTACTACATGCTAACGAAGATGCATCGATGTGTACAGCAGACACCTAATAATAACGCATACCACTATTGCGATGGTAGATAGTCCACCGGGTACCCGTTCACTGTATTCCTTTCAACAATTTATTAATATTCCTCTAAAAAATATTACAAAATTTCTCTGAATGTCCATTCTTTAAACGCTAATATATTCATTTACAGTCTTCCAATCAGAATTTCTGCAAACATGCTAAATACAGAAAGTTTTTAAATAATCCATACCATTTTGCTTGACCACATAAGGGTTGAAAAAGTCCGCGAAATTTCACACAACGATTTCAAAGCACTCCTCGTTTCGCCCTGATCGCGGGGAGCATGATCGGGATCGGGATCGAGATTGATGTAGAATTTGCACAACAAGTGTCCGCAAGTTGGTCGGTGTACCGTACTCGCCCCACCCACGTAGATCTCCGCATGGTGTGCAGATCTCGTCGAGATGGGCCTGCTGCCAAAAAGATTTCCTGTGCGTTTGAAATTCGGTTCGTCGACTGGCGATCTATTTAGTTGGGCGCGAGGCGAGGCGAGACGAGACGAAACGAGACGAGGAGAGACGAGCCGAGGTGCGGCAGTGTATTTATGCCGTTTGCGTGAAACAACGAACACGTTGCCCCGGCTAGCTCGTGCTCGTTGCTCGTTGCTGGCGAGTAAATCGGTGTGCGCGCGACACGCACGAAAATAGGACGCGCCATGCCGATCGCTCGAACGATAATCGTCGCGTTTCACCTGACCCCGCGATCTCGCAAATATTAATCGTTTGTTACGTTTTTTGTGGACGGTGAAGCGGCGAACATGGCTCTGGTGATGCTGCCCTGCGACCTGCCATGGTGGCCGGCCGTAGTCAAGCAACTGGATCGCGCGGCCGCTGCCACAAACTCGGAGAATCTCGTCGAGGCGATGCAGCGCTTACACGACATGTGCAAGTAAGTATGTTGGTTGATATGCGTATCCAGTCGAAGATATAGCGGACGGAAACGCGTGGTGCAGGCACAGCGGCGGATTCCTCTGCGTGCCAATGCCCTGGCCCCGTTATGACTTACGAGCAACTAAGCCACGCCTACTTGCAAGGGAAGCTCCCCAATAACTCGGACATTCGAAAAATTGTGGAACTTTGGGTCCACGTACTCGTAGAACAACTATTTTTTATTTTTCAAACTTGATCTTCAAAATCTTATTCGACGTCGATAGAAAGAAAAGTAGCACTAAATTCGTGACAATATGAATGATTAACGAACTCGATTTTTCTGTCGCATGCTGTTGAAAAGACGCGAGGAACAGAGCTCGCTGAAAAGGTATTCGATCAAGATTGTCTTCAAGTATTAATAAGAAGTAAAAGATGTGTACCCTTTGCGAATGCTTTTACGCGGCAGACCCTTGCACAGAATAAGAACAAACCACATCCACTATGTGTTCTGTGTTTCACATTGTACATATGTACATATCATTGTCCCTCCGTTGCAACGACCGTGCGATCGTTGATCGTTTCGATAATGATTAGACCGCGGATCTTTATGCATTTGTAGGTTCAAAAAATGCTGGAAAATAAAATGATTTCAGATCTACAAAGACTACTACCACTGAAAGTAACATTTCACGTGATTCCACTTTTGTAAAATTTTCCTACAAAAATTGAGAATTGCATAAACATCCGCAGTCTAACAATGATAAAACGAGCGAAAGCGTAATTCGAGGAGACCCCATAATCGCCCGGGTGTTTCAGCATAAGTCTCGATCCCGAGGAGGACTCGCAAGATCCCGAGCTATTCTCCGAGCTGATCTCGTTCCTCGAGAACGACCTCGACTCGGCGGAGCGGGACCACGTGCTCGCGAAGACGATACCGCGGATGGTGGATCGAGCGAAAGCGTTGAGGAGCTGCAAACCACCGCAAGGTTTGCACTTCAGTCTTCAGCAACAAGGTAAACAAGGCGTTGCAGAAACGCAGAAAAGTACACAAGTAAATGCGTAAACACGGAAACACGCGTGTTGCAGGTGACTGCGTCGAGTACAGCTACGGCTTCGTCTCCTCTTTGATTGCGAACGCGTTCTTCTCCACGTACCCGAAGAGAACCACGAAAACGCACCCGACCTTGCGCGACTTCAACTTCACCAACTTCTTCAAGCATCTTCGGAAGTAAGCTACTCGCGCAACTTGCGAATTTAAACGATTAGTAGCAGGGCCGGATTAAGCCCCGTAGCAGAAGTAGCAAATGCTACGGACCCAGCGCCATGGGCGCTTCGTCGAAGAGGCGCCGATACGTGAGCACCCGTCTATGCCAGGGGGAACAGATATCTTTGCTAAAAATAAAAAAGGTCATTCATTGAATTTGTTGAAAAGGTGCGCGCTACATTTGCAACGCGAGCGGCCCTGATACGAAGCCTGGGGCCTCGTCATAACATTTGCTACGAGCCCCGCGCTGGCATAATCCGGCACTGATTAGTAGACTGCGGAGCTTGATGCGTTTACAGCGAAATTGAGTAGATGAAATTCGAAGATGGAAGATGTCAATCTATCCTCTATGAAAATTATTAACGGAAGAAATAACATTCAATTTAGTTTCTATTCCTTGACATTATGAGAAATATGAAAATCAGTCAGAGAAGGAAGAATAATACGAATGGTTTCCAGTAACGGGCAGAAAGCTAAGCTGAGAAGTCTGTTTCACTACTACGACTATCTGGAAACGGAGAACGCGTTGGACGGTAAATTGGTGATCTCCAGACAGGTAGGCTACATCTCCGTTGGTCCCGTTGGACCGTAGAACGAGCAGCAGCGTGACACTGTACAAAACGAAATTGTTAATACGCCAGGTGATGACGTCCAAGCAATGGCTAACCATCGAGGACTGGTTGGAGAGTAACGTGCCCCTTTGCCCGCTGATGATAAGGCACGAGGGCCGATTGGAGAGGGTGGAACCGGAAACGAAAGTATTGCGCGTTTGCTTCGCGAGCGCGAAGTTTGGCGGCGGCGTGCTTGACGGTGATGTTACGCAAGAAACTGTACATGTAAATAATTGAAGGCAACCGCGTGACGAGCCTAACTCGGATCGTAAACCGCGGTCTATCGTATCGCGTCGCATCGCGTCGCGTCGTATCGTAACGTATCGTATCGTTCGTATAAGATGGGAACAGAACGCGACCGCGAGCAGCCGGGAACATTTCAATAATCGTCTCTCTGTTGCGTTTAGATAGCGACCCATCCCGAGATGCTCGCAGCGATACTGTCTGTCGAGGCTCTAGAAGACAACGAAGCCCTGATAGTCGAAGGCGTTAGGCACGTGTCTCGAATAAACGATCCTCGCAACAGAGCAACGTTCGAAGCTCTGTCGAAACCGAGCGTAGTGAGTAGCTATACGGTAGAGTAGCCGAGGCCGGACTCGGTTTATTACGAGATTACGAGATTACAACATTACGAGCTACAACAAACTTTGCTCGATTTTCGTTGAACGCGACAGGTTACGGTTTGCTGCATCGATCCGGAGGACTACTCGACGTTGCCCCTAGCGCAGTTCGAGGAGGACAATGTGCTGCGAGAAATGAACAAATCTCTGCTAGGATTTCGTCAGAGATACGTGCCGAGCAGTCCGACGGATCCCGTCGGTAGATCGGAAATGGATCCGGACGGGGGGGGTGCTCTAAGCTCTCGCAGATTGTCGCCGATCGGAGAAAGCTTTAGCAGCACACCACCGGAAACGGACGCCGACGACAAGCCAGCGTCGACGAAACATGACTCGACACAAGGTACTGAAACAAGGAAAACCGAATCAAATCGAATCGATGATCGCGCGATGTTCTTTTAGGGAAGTCCGAACGGAGCAAGTGCGAGGATAACGCGTCGACGGAGGTTCACGGTAGGCCGAACGGAAAATCCGTGAGATCGTCGAGCCCTCACAAGCCGTGTAAAGAAACGAGCTGCGCGAGTAGAAGAAGTCGATTCATAGTTCTCGGTTCGAGCGGCGAAGTTTTGCCGGTGACGCGGAAATCGCTCGGTCAGATGTCCGTCTACAGCAGCTGCAACAGTCAGAGCACAGACAGCTTTCACAGTGCGAAAGACACGATAGAGGAAGATCCTGGTAGGTGATTCTCGAAACAGTGGCATATTAACGAGTTAATTCGCTGCGACGCGATCCAACCGTGTTTAGAGGAGGAAGAACAAAGGTTGAGCAAGCGGTACAGCAGCCAGTTGGACACACCGGAGAGGAGAGGGACGTTCGCCCAGCGTCTAAGGGAAGCTTTGAAACGCGAGAGCACAGCTACCGGCGGTGCAGCCTCCTCGAACACGTCGTCCGGAGAGAGTAGCTACGCAGTAGGCATAAGTGTGTCCGGAAGTCACGTTTACGATCAAGATATCAAGTAAGCGAGTCGTCTCTTTCTCTCTTTCTTCTTCTTTTTTTTTTGTCTTGCTGCAGGTGTTCGAATGCGCGTGTACGCTCGAAGAGTAGCCGATACTTTGAAAGGAACATGTTTCAGAGTGAAAAGGGGTGGTTCGAGAGGTTTCGTTCTCAGAGACGAAACCGTCGATGAAGAGTTTCTGAAGGAATCGTTGGAAGCGGAGCAAAAATGGCTGGGCCGATTCCGACAGAATCAATCGGCGATTCAACGAAGAGACACGAGCGCTAGTAGTAGATACAGTTTCAGTACCGAATACAATTCTGGCAAGTATTACGACACGCATCTCTCTGCGTTCGTTGAATAATATATATATCTTTCGTCACTGTCTAAATATAACAAGTGAAACCGACTTGACTCTTCGTGCGTTCAGATTTTTGTTCGGAGCTCGAGGAAGTATACGAGCAACTAGCAAAATGGTTAGAAGATCCCATAGCGGCGGACGAATCGCGTGAATTAGACGCGAGGGACAGGGCGGTAGTTAGATTCGCGGGCTCGTTGTTAAAGAGAGCTCTCAGCGAATCGTTTGCTGGCGTCCCGGTACAGGAGGGTGAACCTCAACCCCTCATTGATTCAGTCGACGTAAATCAAAGGCACAAGTTAGCTTTGGCCGTGAGAAGTTTGAGTTTAGAGCTAGCCCGTCAAAAAAATAGGAGACAGCAATCAGTAAGAAACAAGTTGCTTTTTTTCTCACAATCAGTCGAGATCACATCCGATCGGTATACGATAACATTGTCGAACGAAAAGATACTCGCGCGTCTACACGCACACACAGTCCCGTACCCCATACGTCCACGTTCACACACGCGCACATGCACACGCAACACGCACCATACACGTCCAACGAATCGAATACATTCACGTTTACCGTAAGATTGTGTTTATTTGAACCGATCGCGTCGTCGAAGAATGAGAGACAAACTGAAAAAAACTAATGCCGTATCCCAGATACATATCATTTCTTTTCGTGCGTAGCCAAGTCTCATCAGATCATTAAAATACGCAGGTCTCAGAACCCGAAGACGTAGAGTATTACGAAGACGCTTTAAGTAATCGTACGATGTCGAAAGAAGTAAAGGATATCCAACGTAAAAAGCTTAGAGCGGTAACGTTCACGTCCGAGGTTTTTCAAACATTGGTCGATGACGAGACTACCGTGTATCTGTCTAATCCTGTTTCTTTAAGTACATCTGGACCCATAAAGGATAAACTTGCGCAAGAATTCGAATCGCATGTTACAGTTGACGTGAGCAAACTTTCTGTTACACATGTATACGTAAACTCTTGTTCCGTAAATGTAACGCATGAACCGATTCCAATCTGTCACCAAAGATCGTTTACTCTCACCCCTCCCCCACTCCACCCTTACGCAGCTGTGCTTATCAAACTAAATTTCCAACCGGTCGTCTTATACGATTGGTTGACACGAAACGAAATAGAAATTTGGTCATTTCTGCACGCTAACCGACCACCATTTCACTGCTGCATGTCCGATAACAAGAAAAGTTGTGTCTCTAACCGGAGGTATTGCTTTAGACACGTACGTGCGTACACCACTAACGATTAATGATTTGTCTCTCATTCTATTTGATGATTGTCTTTTTACTTTTCTCACTTTGAATTGACGTGTAACATTTCCATACTTTCCAAAGTAACATTGCCCGAGAATACTCGTCGAGAATACTCGTTCTCTATGGTTGCAAAATTGTATTTTTTTTTTACTTGTTATTAGTTTGCGTTTCTGCGGGACAAACGAATTCTTATCGATCATGTCGCTTGAAATTGACCAACACGATTTTTTAGATACCAAGAGACAGTAGTCCACAATCCGGCGGACTGTTATCTGTCGTGACCGGAAATTGGGGATGCGGATCTCGATTAAAAGGGGACCCCCAGTTGAAGCTTGTTATTCAATGGCTCGCCGCTTCTTTGGCGGGCGTGCCGAAATTGATTTACTACACCGCGGGAAATCCCAGGCTATCGAAGGTAACGGACCCCTATTCCCTTCTAGCTATCTGCCTATGTACCACAGTAAAGTCGCGATCTAGCTCCCATTGCCTGTTTCGAGCAGGGACAGAGATCGTGTAGGGAAACTATTTTTTTTCATGACTGAGTCGACCGCGCCGAAAGTACAGCATGTAAACACGGACCGCGGTCGGCGACCGAGGCAGCTCGAGCATCTGGGCCTCTCGCGGGGATGCCCCTCAGTGAAAGGGGTAGAGGTCAGTACTCAATTGAGACAAAACCGTCCCCACCGTCGCGCTTGCTGTCCCCTTCCAGTAAGCGCCGTTACGGTGGGGCAACGAAGACACGAAACACCTAGCGAACATTGGTAGGGGAAGCAAGCGTTCGAGGGGCCCCAGCCGTGCCCAGCACAGGGGTAGGCAAAGGGACTGAAAGACAAAAACAGGCGTGGTAGTGGGCAGTGGGCCTCGAGGGACGAAGAACTAAGGAGGAATGCGAAAAGTGGAGGCCCTTAGTTCTTCATAGGCTCGGGCATCAACTGCTTAGTAGAGGGGCGGTCCATTGAACGTTCCGGGGGTGGGTGTTTACGGGGGTTCGCCCTCGGTTTTAGCCTCCCCCTTAACAAAAAAAAGGGGTAGGCAAAGGGACAGTGATCGTGGAGATGTGGAGATCCTCAGGGAGCTAGATCGCGACTTTACTGTACCTAGTATATATGTATATTGTATGCTACTTGTATGCGCGTGCGTATTCAGAGCAGAGAAAGATTTTGGTGATCGAACAGAGAACGATTCTTCAGTTAGATACCGTGAGCAGGGTTCTAATGGACAGGCACTGGTCGGTCGGCGATCTGGCTGCTGCCACCTTGAGATTTTCTTTGCAAATCATGGAGGAGAGAATGGAGGGAAGAAACACATTGTTCGAGGAAATAATCGGTATGGACAAACCGAGTCCTTAGCCCGACTCGATGCTGTCCGTTCTGGTTGACATTCTGGCTACCATGATCGAAGACAGCCTGGCGTGAACTGAAACGATTTTTGCCAGAAAAGAACAAACACGACAACGCCTCGACGACCTCTACTCCTACCCCCTATTCTCGTCCGTGTATAGGTACCCTCTTTTACGTGATCTAAGAAGTAAAAGTTATGCCAACGACGAAGGGTCAGGTGAAACGTTCCAGGGGATCGTACTTACATACAAGAACCGTTGCAGAAACCTTACATATGATTTTCCAACATTTTTACGAAGAAATTCTGGGGAAGCATCGCGATCTCTGTGGGTTTCAAATGTTTCATATCAATGCAATATCAAACGAAGCCGCACAAATTCAGTGTACAAAGAGAAATACTTCAAATACAAATGAGAACTTCAAACAGTTTTTCAGGTGAACAAAGTCAAAAAGAATTGTTATTACAGGTTGTACGAGAGACAACTGTGTTATAGAATTTTTCTGGTGTATATTGTCATTGTTGTCCTAACAGTATTTATAGAGATTTAATAGTCTATTCACGGGAAAAAGTCAATTCAGATTTTATGTTCTTACGTATAGAATACGTAACTTGATACGGTTACCTGCAATAACTAATGAGGCACAATATATTACACTATATTTTGTACAGTATAATATTTAAAGTCGTTGTACGTGTCGGATCAAAGCGTCTGTATTCTATGTAATAACATCATAGATTTTTAGGAAAAGATTTTTAGTCGTATTTTATAGGCTGCTTTTTTATATCAAATATAATTTATACAAAACGATCATGTAAATAATAAGAATGAAATATATGTAATGAGAAAGTAACGTGACCTACAAGACAATACAAGTTTCCAAATCTCAACAAATACAAAGTCTGATGTCGGATATAATATATCACATACTAAAATAAAGTAAAATAAAATAAAATATAATAAAATAAAACGAAACAAACGCACCAACGTAACAATCGTAACATGTCTTCCGCTATCGTAGAACAATGACAATATAGTTTAGCTGTTTGTCAGGTGTTAACCAGTACAATAATTCAACTGATTTTTCGAACTTTATTTTATATAAGAGAGGCAATATATCAATTATGGAATTCAAATTACTCACCAATGACAAGCTTTACCGGTTTCGATTCTTCATATTCCGAAAATATTTACTACAACTGTAAGGAGTAAAGAAAGACAATTGTAAAAAAAACAATGGCTTCTATTCACTCATCACAAAAAGTGACATCGTAAACGACGGCCCGCGGCACCTTGTCTATCGTACAAAATATTGAATTTATTAACAAACTGATTAATATTGTTGCAATCTTTCGTTATGATGCCAAGGTAAGTCATCAGGCCAAAATCGTTGCATTGCTGAAAAGATCAACGATACGATGCGTTAGATACGTAAACAAGGAATCGTTATGCGAAGTGTAAGTATAAACGACAAAAAGAACGTACATTATAAAAATCAGCTTTGAATTTTGGATTATTTAAAACTGGTAATCGATGTCCCAGAGAACAGGCGGCTCTCAGCACTTCGTGATTTCCCTTTATTTCGCCGCTCTGTACCGCCTGTACATACTTCAATACCAATTTGACCCGCGAGTGCAGCATCTTTATAGCGCTGTGCTGTGCAGTTAGATGTTCCGCAACTGTGGACAAATTCACCAAAAAGTTATTCTTTTGATCGCTTTACACCGCAAAAACGAAATAAAGCTGTGCGATATTACCCAATGAACTTTCTGCTTGATCATTACTGCACATTCTCGCTACGTGATCGACGCCGATTCTTTCCGCCTCTTCCGTTGCCAGTGTATAAGTTAATGGGACAAATAACATAGTAGCTTCCCCATTAACTAAATCAATTACCGATTCGTACATAGAGACGGACAATTGCTGTAAGATACACAATGAAAAATTATACCCGTTAAATAAGAAACAAAACAAAAGTATCAGCTATACGTACGTCTGTATTTTTTGGTCTGGGATCAAGTTTCAATAATACAGGGCTCTCGTTGATTTCGCAAAGCTGTTTATGCACTCTAATGTCCCTTTCGTTGGGCATGTCTCCTGTTGTGTACCATCCCAAGAAATCCATTTCGCTAAATACTTGCTTGAACTGCTCTTCTTTGGTATTATAGTAATCTCTGTCGATTATAACGTCGTCTCCGATGCACGTGAACATAAGCTCAAAGGAATTCATGATTTCTATGTTACGTCCTTTCTGTTTACCAATCAATGCGCCATATACTGCGAGTACAAAGGTGTGGGAACAAACACAAAACCAAGACTTCTAAAATTCTTACGAGAAAGAACATTTCAAAATTTACCTAATTGATCCGTTCCTTCTTGAGCACGAAGTCTGGTCCAATGTTCGCTGACATTCATTATAACCAATGGATGAAGGCTAATCGATACAGATCCAACGGTGCCTGAAGATGCCATCACTTTAATAGCGCTCGAAGGATTAGTTGCAGTTGTACCAGAATTTTTCTCTGCATTGTCGTCGTCGACTTCCATCGGGGTCTCTGATGGAGCTGCTGCATTGTTTTCGTCGACTTCCATACCGTTTAAATAATGTCTGCTTTTGTACTCTACAAATTGGAACACGTGTGAATCCGATAGTGCATGTTCAATGACAAAAGAAATTCAATTGAAATAATTCTGTGTGCTATGTGAAAAAATCAAAATAATAGATTTCGGGGTCATAACTACCCAGTTGACGGAAATTTATTATTAAAATTGTATTGTACGTTTCTAGAATCCAATAAAATAACATTTTTCCGAACGAATTTACGAATGATTTATTTTGACTGTTCGGTAGTCCTAGAATTAATTCTTACAAGAGATAAATCCTTCTGCTACGATGCTACAACGTACTTGTTGAATAACACGACTATCCAACGTGAAATTCTAGCTCGAAGTCATACTACGACTAGGTACGTTTCTTTTGTTCGCCAGTGTGTTCGGTCGAATATGTACACTGTACACACTCGAAAATGTCAAATTTATGTGATGCGATGTGATTCAAGCGACCCGTTCTCGGCGTTCTCCCGTTGTTGCTCTGAAACAGAATTTCATGAAATACATGGATACGGATACACATAGAGTGTATAAACTGCAAAACTATGCTATTGTGGCGACATTCATTGACAGTCTACCGCTCCTGAACACGCCATCTAGATATAACTAGGCTAAGCAAATGTTACTAGTCATACGATAATTTGCTCACTGTCTCACTGTCATCCTATATATATAATTTTTCATCTCGAGCGAATATAACATCGATTATATAGCTTGTATATATACAAATATCTGCATATAACGTAAATTTAAATTTAGGTTACTGTATATAATAAAAAATATTAAATTTTCTTTTCCATACCTTATTTCGATATCCGGCCTCGAGCAAATATCGAGCACAGCCTGCAAGCATTATGCTGGCAGAACGCTGCTCGGAATCTTCTCGATTTTGGACAGCGCATCGTGCCTATACTTATTGTTGCGCAGATGTCTGGCATTCTGCCGGTAGGGTCTGCCCGGCAGCAGCTGCGGGCAGTACGCAGGCAGATCGGTCCAGTACGGTATTGGTCTGGTATCTGGTATTGGTCACGTGACAAAGACGACACTGACGGTGACGGCAGAAAGTTTTAAAAGTCTAGTTTCAAATATGTAATTGTATGTGATTGTATTATAGATAACCGTGTAAATATTTTCGTATATGCATGCGTATGGCAATAACAGAGTGAGAGTAAAGAACGCACAGTCGTTATATACATATATAGTAATTTATTATATATAACGCGTAGACGCGCATGGGTAAGTAAATACTACATCATGCAGACGTGACGAGAAAATGCTGGTTCGATTCGAATCTACTGATTAACGTAGTTCAATTGACTGCCTTCACGCGGAAGTGACAGAAATTACGATTGGTAGGGTGGCGTTATTTTATTACGTGTCATGTACGCAAATCTGCTTTTACCGATTGCTTGAGGATCGCAAGGCGAAGTCCTGAAGTTCTTTCGTATTTATTTAAACGAGTCATTAAAGGTATTTAGATTTACCATCCAATTTATAGGCTATAAAATATACGAGTTTATTATTACCTGTTATTACTCTCTTATCTGAAAGCTCCTGTACTTTGGCTGTGTTTAAAACTGTCATAAACATATGCATTGTAGAAATGGTCATGTAGTTAACTATATTATTCGATACGATAATATGTCTTTACAAGAAACCCGAATTTTTGATTGTGTGATTTCTTTTTATCTTTAACAATATGCATGCTCCAACAAAATCATGTTACCAATAATTTATACATTATATTTTACCATTTACAGCGAGAAGATGCGTCAATTGAAGGGAAAGACGAAAGAAACAAACAAACAGAAAAAAGAGAGAAAAAAGGAATTTCTAGAGAATAAACAGCGTGTCTTCACAGTGGTGTTACCCACGATCACTGCCATATTCGTTGTAATAGCAGCGTATGTTTATGTTAAAACCCGTCCAAAACTTGTTGAGTATTAATCAGAGTATTGTTCATCGTTATTGGTCGTTCCAACACAATACAAAGTGTATTCTGAGAATGCTTGGGTACAGTTCCTTCATATATTTGTACAATTAAATTGAAATTATTTAAATGACAAGGCAGATTTTTATGCCTGTACAGAAAGCATTTCATTCCTATAGTTCAACAATCGAATATACATGTTACGCGTTACTTGTATAACTTTTGACAAAATATTTTTCGCTCTAAAAGTTGTGTAATATCGGAGCATAAATATCAATTAAGGGAATATCGAATATAAGGTTTTATTATACAGAAGAAAGGTTGGGGGGGGTACTTGTACTGTTATTGTAAAATCTGTCTATATATCGAGGTAGTTATTTTTTGAATCGATATATTCAACAGTATCTACCACACATTTCTCAAGTGCAATTTTATAAAATAACAATTCACCGAACAGTCTATGGATCATTCGGATATCAAACATGATTCCAAGTATGTTATTGCATTTTTTAGTGTAACAGATACATGCTTTTTCCATATAAATTGTTCCGTGTAGATTAATAAAACGCCTAGTAATTTTATCATTTTTTAAAAATAAAATAAAAAATATTGTTTTATAAAATATTTACAAAATAAATATGAATATAACATAATCTGAACATGTATTAATTAAATATTCCTTCGACATAACATTATGACATTTTTCGGAGAAAATTCAAGCACCTTGAACAAGTTTACACATAATTGGGGATTGGGAACCACTGACAGTCACATCTCACCAATAGGAGGCTAACACGTATATAGATGTACACGTGTATCGAACATTCGATTTGTGTTCCTCCGAGAGTTAAACATTTCGTTATCGGTTGAAGAAAATGAACAATTATTTAATCAATTTTCCGTTTGTGATTCTAACAATAGTTGCAGCATTATGGACAAGTTCCGTCAGAGGTAAATGAATGCTTTCATCATCGATCGACTATATGCGAAATGTCAATGTCAATCTAATGTATAATACGTGTACTTGAAATATTATTATTTTTCTAATTAACTTGAATCTATCAATACGCTTCGTTATCTCACCAAGTATGTCTGTAGGAATATTACGATATGTTATTAATGTCATTGATATCTTTTATGTTAACCTATTGTTTCTTGACAAACGTTACGTCTCTATGTATTAATGTTTTATTTATTGTAAATAGCTAAAGGAACACAGTATGTGACCTGCGGTTCTGCGTTAAAACTATTAAATGTAGACTACAAAGTCACATTACATACTCACGATATAAAATATGGAAGTGGCAGTGGTCAACAATCGGTAACGGGTTTGTCAACAAAAGAGAATGGAAACTCGTACTGGCTTGTTAAAGGGTCGACGAATAAACAATGCACTAGAGGGTACATGACTACATTCTTACAGCAATGAAATATACGATGCTTTGATTTTCATTCATACAACTCATTTTCAACAGCGAGCCTGTCAAGTGCGGAGATATCATAAGACTGGAGCACACAGGTACGAAAAAGAATCTTCATTCTCACAGTGTTAGCTCACCCCTTAGCGGTAAACAAGAAATATCTGCTTATGGAGATAGTAATGGAGAAGGAGACAATGGAGATAATTGGACTTTAATATGCGACAATGAATCTTCGAGAAGGGACGAAAACGAATTATGGAGAAGGGATTCTCGTGTTATGTTAAAACATGTAGATACAACTGCGTAAGTTAGACTATAATATTCCAAGTATCTTAAAAGTATTTCCAAGTACAGATAAAATTGTCTCTATTTGATAGGTATTTAGCAGTGAGTGGAAGAGTGTACGGTCACCCGATTAGCGGTCAAAGCGAAGTAGTAGGTGAACTTTCTGTGACCAGTCCCCATTTTCAGTGGATATCGACGGAAGGAGTATTCATTCATCCTCATAACTTTGAGGCTCTACATTCCGCGCATACAGAATTATAAAATGTATTTCATTAGAATTACAATTTTTAATGGTAAATAATATCCTAAATAATTACACCAAATATTGCAGAAACTAGACACATATGTCAACAAATTTTTCGATTTGATTCCAGATCAGTATCTGATTGTTCTGTATTTCTCTGAGGAAAGATTTTCCTGACACACGTTTCAATTGATTTTGTAAATGAGAAACTAATAGAAAAATTATATTCTTCCATTACAACTGTAACTGATAAGAACAAATTTAGGAAACATAAAACGTTAGCATTATTCATTCTTCTCGTGATCTACGTAAACGCCAAATAATCGACAATTATACTTTTAATACTATGTACTTTTATTACGAGTAAGATTGTAACGAGTAAAGGAAAAGTTACTTTATTGCACAAGAATTTTCTTTATAGTTGTTCGCACACTTTTGCGAAGAGTGTAGTGCAATATGGTTTCGTTTATGTAAATGTATTAAACGTATGCGATATTTATTACAATATAATACAATTTGAGATAATTAGAAAGTGTGTGTTTCATTTTAGCTGTGTATATGTACATGTGCTTACAAAAAACGTAGAAACATACATTCATGACTTCAGTGCACTTCTTACAACTGCACAGGAACAACTCTTCGGTGCTTTCATCTTTTGTTGCATTTCCATGCACAAACTATAGTAATGTGCTTAAACTTGTTTCAGTTGATATTTTCCATTTAAATCTCTAGTTCCTACGAGACCATTATATGGGAAAATAATGTTCGAAAGACCGTAACTACCAAAAATTTCGTTTAGACTTTGTTTTCCTGATATACTCGAATATCCTTGTTTACCAGTTGTGCAACTGTGCAATTTCCATGTCGCATACACCAAACAAACACACGAAACGGTAACTGATATATCGAACATAGTTACAAATAGTATGTAACTGTTTTCTCTGGAATATAATAATTTCACCAAGGCAACAGGGAAACAAAAGTTCAAAAATATATTGAAAGAGTCTGTATCCGTTCTAATTACACGATTCATATTCTCATACAAGTATGGCCCCAGTGAGCATAACGAATATATGCATGTTAAGGATGCATAAAAACAAAATAAAATGAAATTTCCAATATTTTGTCGTAGTATGCAAGCACCTAAGAAAAAACAATGGTGATCTCGAAAATGAAAACATTTTCTACAGAAAATGCAGTGCTGAGTTGGTTTGCAGGTATACTTATTGCATTTCTCGCAGTACCATTTGTATTCTGTGTTATTTGCTACTTTGCTATATATTGATTTCCTTCCCATCGTCGTCACTTCCATAATTTTTGCCTTACGACCAATATTGTACACAGAGTACCAATTCAAATATGCTTGAACGCAAAAGAGTATAAAGACTGGAGTAATTCGTCCATTAATGTACGTGGTTAGGACAATAACAGCTAAACTATAAAATAGAGTAATAAATGGGCAAGACTTCGCAATAAACTGGGGAACTGTTTTCATATTTTACACATTTGCAATGACTAGACGCTTTAAATGGATACTTGAAATCTGTATAATTATAATTAACTTTGATTACTTGTCCTGCAAAAGAAGAAATGTACATGCGATTTTCCCATCGTTTGCACTATTATTATTATTATTATAGGTCAGAGGACAATACGAAGATGGATCAACTGACCTTGATTATAACCCCTCCAATTTCACCGGAGCTATGCCTCTAAACAAAATTACATGTCAATGTATGTCATTTTTCTTTTTCGCAATACAGCATTGACTAAGTATTGGTATTATGCCATTTTGTTACTTTTTCTATATACTATGTTTTTTGCCTTTCGCTCGGAATTATTGACTCGCGACGGTCGATTTTCAAAGGCTACGCCCCCCTGACTGCCCCTGACCCGGCCGCGCGTCTCACTCCCCAATATTCCCCATATCAATCAGCCATAGTGCTTGAATCTTCTCAGGTGCGTACCATAGGCGTTATAGTGGCGCATTAGGGTGACACTGGGTGACACCCGTATCAATATATATTATATAGCCTTCCACATTACAGATTTTGCATTCCAAATTCGCTCTTTTGCAAATCAAATTCAATCTTTTACAAATAAAGTATTTTTAAGTAAGTTTTTATAAAAAAGATGAAATCAAATGTAAATTAATTCAAAATTTTATTTATTGCAAAGATGTATATACATCAAATACTTATTTAAAAGTAATTACCAATTCATTAAATTCATACATTTTAAGATTGAAAGTATACTTCCATCTAAATATAAATAATTAATTTTGAAGTTCTGAGCGTTTTCCGCTAGATGTCTTTAGTGTACACTGTACATCGTGAGAGTCATAGTTGGTCATAGTATACGGCGATTTCAAAATATTACGCATCAAAAACGTTCTTTGTCAGTTTTTTTATGTTCGGTGAAGCCAGTTGTGTGTTACAGCGTTCGAAAATGGAGGTAAAAAAAGAGAAAATTCGATACATTCTTCAGTACCACTACGACCAAGGTGAAAAGGCGGAGCAGGCGGCCAAAAAAATTTGTGCTGTTTATGGACCCAATACAGTATCGAATGCAACAGCAAAGCGGTGGTTCCAACGATTCCGTTCTGGGAATATGGACGTCGAAGATGAGGCACGCTCTGGTAGGCCAATCGTCGAAAATGTGGATAGAATTATGGAAATCGTCGAGTCGGACCGGCATGTGAGCACTTATTCCATTGCCCAGGAACTGAAGATTAGCCAGAAAACCGTTTGGAACCATTTGCGTAAGGCTGGTCTCAAGTAGAAGCTCGATGTATGGGCGCCAAATGAATTGGCGCAAAAGAACCTTTTGGACCGAATTTATGCCTGCGATTCTTTGTTGAAACGTAACGAAATCGACCCATTTTTGAAGAGGATGGTGACTGGCGATGAAAAATGGGTCAGATACGAGAACAACAGCCGAAAAAGATCGTGATCCAATCGCGATGGGCCGGCCCAAACGATCGCCAAGCTTGGATTAACGGCCAAGAAGGTTTTATTGTGTGTTTGGTGGGATTGGGCAAACACTCAATTCGGACCTCTATTGTCAACAACTGACCAGACTGAAGCAGGCGATCGACCAGAAGCGGCCAGAATTGGCCAATAGGAAGGGTGTTGTGTTCCATCAAGACAACGCCAGACCGCACACATCTTTAACGACGCGTCAGAACAGAAGCTCCGAGAGCTTGGCTGGGAGGTTCTATCGCATCCGCCGTATAGTCCAGACCTGGCACCAAGCGATTATCACCTTTTCAAGCATTTGCAAAATTTTCTTGATGGTACAAAACTGGCCTCAAGAGAGGCTTGTGAAAATGAGCTGGTCAAGTTTTTTACCAATAGCGACGAGGACTTCTTCAACCGCGGAATTATGAAATTGCCTTCAAAATGGGCAACAGTTATCGAACAAAACGGCGCATACTTGATCTAAATCGAATAATCCTAAGTATGTTAATTTCATCGTCGAAATAAAGCGAAAAACGCTCAGAGCTTTTTACTTCACCTAATATTCTTAATGGGTGAAATTGATTTGCAAAAGAGTGAATTTAATATCCATTGTATATTCACTTTAAATCCTGTACGGAAAAGTAACTGCGAAACGCTAATCTGCCGACAGCAAAGGGTTTTAAAACTCTTTTCACGAAAACATACAAAATTTCCGTATCTTTTATGAACTGGAACGGAACGTAATGAAAGATTCATAACTAGTAATGTTGTTATAAAAAAAAAACAAATAATTTATATATTTAAAAGATTTTGTGTTGTAACTCATAAAATATATACATACATATAAATTATGCTTATATTGTACATATAAATCATACTCCATTTGTTTTACTATAAAAACAATTATCTTTTATTGGTGTATCCCTTTACATTAAATTGTTCTAATGTGAAAAAACAGTAGATCTACCGATGCATACAGTAAAATTTCTGTGTAAAAATCTATCATCATTCAATACTAACTTATTATGTATATGTAAGTATATGTATTTCTAAAGTACATATCTAATACAACTCTATACAGTACAAAAAACAAGATCAAATTATATGTAAACACATCCAAAAGAAAATGTAATCTAAAACAGTAAAAAGTTCAATGAACTTCGCGACATTTTTGGTCGATATCGAATTGCTCTACAACAAGTACCGTATATCAAATACGTTTTTGTTCGTAATATATTTCTTTACATATTTGTACATCTTAAGATTCTATGTAAACTTTATTATGCGCGAAATTTGTACGTTCTTCGTAACGATAGGTTGGACTCAGAACTTTTACTTGTTTGTTTGCTTATGAACATGGGGTAACCAGCAGGCCGCGGTCATAAACATTGAGACACTTATTTTACAAAATTATTTCTCTAGTTTCATTTCGATTGCACTAAAAAGCACAACTTATTTTTAATAGAAATCCTGGAAAATGACCATCTTCTATAAACAAACAAAAACAATATAAAAAAGAAAACCATCTAAAGACCGACGGTTATTTACAGCTTATTTACAATTACCGGTTGTAGATTCTTTTGCTTTGTATGTACATGTAATATTCTTCTTTTCTTTATCCGAAAAGTAAAAGTAATTCTACGTAAATAATTGTGCATAGCTAATTCGTGTTTACCCGTTTTGCATCTCTTTAAAAGTCAAATGTGATACTGCTTTTGATAAATACTGAATGTTCACAGTATATTCCATACAATCGCAACGATTTCTAAAGATAATCTATCATATGCTTATAAAACTATGTAAACATATACATAGTAGGATGATTTGCACAAGTTATCAAAATATACTACTATAATCGAACGATGGTTACACAAGTAGATGTTCTTCAAACAGTGTAAAAAATAAACTTTTGAAACCCTCGATATAATATGTCGTATAGGCCATCAGAATACACGGTTTATTTCATGTGTTAACAACTATGATTTTCTTTTTTTTTTTTGTAACCAGTTTGCAATAGTAACCTAGTCATAGCTTCACGAGAGCTCACCAATCGGTGCATTTTGAAGCCATAAATCGTGTATGAAATTATATAAATCATCACTGACTGCGACCTAAATAAACGTTATTTATTGTAATAAACGACATATGTATACACATAGATATGTATATTCGAATAGATGGATATATCGAATTGAAAGTATTATTAGTACTCACTTTATATGGTGTAGGGTTTAAATTCCTTCTGTGATCATTCCTCAGCGTTTTCAAGGACTCCTGAACTCTATTTCGTACTTCATGCAATGTTGGCAGTGGTTGACATAATTTACCATTCTTCCAATATACCTGTACAATATCGTAATAATTATAAATACTTGGAGTTTTCTCGTTTTCTAAATGACAATGCTATCATGAATTTACCTTATGCAAAGATTCCACTTGTGTTGGAATAACATACGCTCTTTTCGATTCTTGAAACGGATGTCTACAAAGAACTTTCTGCTTTACTTGTGGAACTTCCTCGGTAGACCTTTGCAAGAGATCAATCAAAGCATATCCATCTGTTCCGTACAATCTAAACGCATCTTTTTTCCCTGGTATCGTTACTTTACCAACTTCTTGACTGAGCTTCATTCTAGGCTGATTATTGATTTCAACCATTTTATAAACACAACCCAATGCTGGTTGTCGTTGACACGTTACCAAATGCGTACCAATTCCAAAACAATCAATCTTGTGGCTCTACAAAAACAAAGTTCTTTACTTAAGAAAAAATCAACATACATTTGCAATGTTTTATTACTAGACTGCGGATCTTTGTGCATTTGTAAAAAATGTTACAAACAGAACTACAAAGACTACTGTCATTGATTTACATGATTCCGCTATTTATTATAGATCTATTTACCTGTTCATTTAAACTGAGAATAGTCTCCTCGTTAATATCGTTTGACGCGCAAATCATCAACTTTGCGAACCAAGGTATGTTATATTTGATCGCAATTCTTTCGAATATGTCTCGGGCAGCGTTACTCAAGTATGCCAAGTCACCACTATCAATTCTGATGCCGATCGCTTTATAACCCAAATCGTTCAGAGCTAATGCCACAGCACAGAAGTTTAGCAGACCACTCCTAAATATAATATTTTATTATTATAGCTATTATCGATTACGTATACTTAGACATGTATCGCTATAAAGTAAAGATCAATTATTTCGTAATATTTTTCATAATTCCATCTACGAGAATATGTATTCTACTATTACAAAACACACAACACACACATTATGTGAACGGTATCAACGATAAACTACGGGAACTCTGCACAAAATGAAAAATAAGTCCAGTATTACTCTAGTCAACCAAAATATGACAGGAATGAGTGTAGAACATGCAGTACCATTGGTAAAGCGTAAATGCGGATGTATCTGATTACTTTGTTGTTTGTATAGCACAATTACTTTGAACAGAACACGTATCAACCGAGATTACATGCATACTATTTAGAACTTGTAAGTAGACTTCCAACTTTGCATTGTTTTATCAACATTTTTTTTAACTACAAGGCATGATTTATTCATATATTCTTTTTCAGAGTAAATACATTAAATTCATAACTATTCGGTTAAATGGCTGAATTGGGAAGGGTACTATATAAGGTCGTACATTCAAAACAAAGGTGACATTAAACTTGCCTTGTTCCGTCTTAGTTATTTCATGCTATAAACAAGAGATCTCAGAATATAGACTTGCCCGCTTTACAGAATGATTTTCTCGTTTTGTACATGAATCGAATGAAATTTGACTGATAACAACTGCACGTGTATACATGTTTAAACCCGATGAAATGAACATTGAGCCTAACAAAGAAAGTTACGATCTTTCTACTTTGCGACTGGTAATGTAATCGATTAACTTATATTTTGTAGATTAAAAAAAATGATGATTTATATCCTGCAAAGCAGACAGAGAGGATAAAAATCGTACCTCACATAGAGCTCACCCAATTCGCCTCGTCTTAAAAAGTCATTCTTGTGATGCGAAGTCGTTTCTGATAAAATCGGATTGTTTTCGACGCCATTTTGGGCATGTGAATTGGACCCATTTGTTAGACGTTTATTCTTTACATTTAGGCTGGTTATACGTGCCTGTCTCTTGGCCGTGGTTTCGATGCTATAAACACACACCTGTTATGGTACAGTGTGTATATGTTTCATCATGCCTGCTTTATGAATGTGTTATTAGGATTACTAATGCATGTGGCGAACCCGATTAAACATACTTTTTTGTTTTTCAATAGAAATCACGCTATACCGATAATAATACCTGTAATATTTAGTAACTTGTACACGATATTTAGCAGCTGTTGTCACATACACATAATGCGATATAACTGTGCAAAATTTGTTTCATAATTACACGGCAGAAACACAGATCGTATCTAAAATATATCATAGTAGATTTTTTTCGAAAATATTTTCTCTCTCTCTCTCTCTCGAGTCTTTGTAGTCGAGCTTCAAATGGAATACAAACGATAAGAACGATTAAGAAACATTTAAACGAGAATCTTTGTCTTCCGTTTAAACGAGAATATTGAGAAATTCAGGCAATCTTTTGTTTGAACTACTTTTATGTTCATGCACACTAGACAGCAATGTATAGTAATATACAGGGTCTGTCTGGAAAGTAATGCGACCACAAAAAATCTATTGAACATATAAGTACAAACCTTTACAATTCTTCAAAGTAGGATCCTTGGGTGTCGACACATTTTTTCCAGCGCGATTTCCATGCTTCGTATGCTTCCTGGAAGGCATTTTCTGGAACCTCTCGTAGTACCCTCGTCGCAGCCTCTTTGACGCGTTCCACGCTTTCAAAATGGCATCCTTTTAGCACATTTTTAATTTTTGGAAACAAGAAGAAGTCGGCGGGCGACAAGTCAGGAGTCCAGGGTTGCCATCTACGAGTCTCGCCAGGCCCCTTACCCTTCCGCCCCTCGCCCAACTGTGCTCTGAAACCAGCCTTTGCTTCCCCCACTCTTATGTACGGTACGCGTCAGCGTTAGTGGGAAGAGTGGGGGAAGCAAAGACGGACTTCAGAGCACAGCTCGGCAGATAACGCCTTCCAGGGACCATATACGAAGCATGGAAATCGCGCTGGAAAAAAATGTGTCAACACCCAAGAGTCCTACTTTGAAGAATTGCAAAGGTTTGTACTTATATGTTCAATAGATTGTTTTTAAAAAATGTGGTCGCATTACTTTCCGGACAGATCCTGTATTAATGTTTGTATAATAGATGGCGAAAGATTTCAAATAAAACCGATGCTAAATTTAGCTTATTAGACTATGCGTAGTTACTATACCCAGTACAGAAATATGGCAGTGCACATTTAAGTACGATTCTCAAAAGTATATACGTGCAAGTGTTCAAACACAGATGCATACCTAACGGTAGGAAGAAAGATTGCCCATGTGTAGAATGAAATCAAAACACAGTATATCTACTTACACGTACCAAATATACAAAAGAAAGTTATTAATAAAACAAAAAAATAAGAAACTTTATGAAGAAAAGATATGAGATAAATGATGAACGAAATAAGAACGAAGTAAGCGTTAGTGTCATACCTTTTCACGTCATACGTGTCTACAAGAGCAACAAATCGTTGCGGGAAAGCAATAGCGTAACTAATCAAAGCAGCTAATTCTCCACTAGAGGCCTCAGAAACTAGTGTCCCTATATCAGCTGCAATGGAATCCTGATGTTTGTAAGCTAATTCGAGAAGATCGTAAACCTCTCCCGTCTCTTTATGCGCTAAAGTCTGAAAAAGAAACACGATTGATTGGCATATAAGATTTATAATAATATCTACAAACGTATTAATTAATCATTGACATACTCGTTCTTGCAAGTCATCGATGCCAATAAAAGATGTAATATATGCATGCGCGTGCGTTCCACTCACAGGAATATCGTAAAGCTTTCCAGCTAATACGTTACTGGTACCATCAAAACCACCTAGAAAAATAATTCAAACCAAATTAATAATAAAAAGTAACTATTAAAACAATCTACGAAGTATAACTATTGCTATTCAAAGTTTACGATCGATTATTAATGGAAAATGTTAGGAAATATTTACCCATGTAACTATATTTGGATGCGCTCAATCCACCGTCAGGACCCTGAGCTCTTCGAAGGCCAAACTCTAACAATGTTATATTTTTCCCAGCAACCATACGGTATCTGGCTGCATTAGTTGCCATTAAACTTGCATAGTTTACTAAGGTTAATAGTGTTGTTTCCAAAAGCTGAACCATTATTAATGGACCTTCTACTCTTAGTAATGGTATTCTGCGTAACATATCAATTTGCATTGAGGTTTTAACTTATTACAGTTTGACGTTTCATCAAATATGTAATGTCGATAAGCATTCGAACATTAACTCTAAACTGCTGCCTTAAGAGCAAGAAAAATTTCCCTAAACGATGACAATGATGACGATGATTAACATAACTGAATGATATCTGCAACGACGAATACATGTTCCATAGTATTTTTACCAACCTGGGAAAAGCAACTGAGCCTTCTTCCATTGCGTATATCGTCACATCCTTGGGCGTCAGATCTTTCAAGTAGTCGAAAAACCTTTGATCCACCGACGATGGCATAGTTGACTTTAGGTATTTAATATCTGTAAAATTGACAGCTAGAGTAAATACCTAAACGGATACCAGCGGATCATTATGCAAAATAAAAATTGTTTGCATCGATTGCAATAAATAGAAACCAAATTAAATGTTATTTCTTCTCTTAATGATTTCAATATAGGAGAAATCATATATTGACATCTTCAATTTTTAAAGTTTTCCAACCATTTTGAATTTCATCTACTCAATTTTGCTATAAATGAATAAAGACTAATATGTACTCATTGATGCTTACCGCTAGAAGAATAATTAAACTTCTCCAAAAACTTAATACATTCTTCCAATCCAGCGAAGATGGTAAATTCTCCTTGAAATGGATTCTTACGAAAGTATAAATCAAACACAGCATGATCGTTCACCTTCCCGCTTTTCCAATAGGCATATGCCATAGTAATTTGATATAAATCTGAAATAAAATAATCATACATTCAACTCACTATAAAATACATTTGATTTGAGTTACTCTCGAATGTTTACATCAACAAGAACACGAAGTTACATTGTTTCGAATGACCCTGTAGAAAACGCAAAAAGAAACAAGCTAAATAGTGTTCATTCATCCGAGACAACAAATTTGTAAATACATAAATATTCGATTATTGAATGGGTTGAACGTTCCAGCATCGCTGATAAAATAAAAGAAACATGTATAAGTAAATAGCATAGGAACAAGTAATGTGTTGTTCCCTTTTCGAAAAAGAAAAAAAAATTTCTGCACCGAATTCGCATAGATACGCATATTACATAGTTCGCGTGGCTGATATTCTGAAACGCCACTAAAATTATGTTACATCACTGTTGCGATATCAATAAAGAGATAAGCGACGAAATAAAATCAAGTCGGTTGTTTTGAGGTTACTTTTCGCGGTTAGTTGATTAAATCATATAAATTCCCATTCGAAATACCTGTCAATAACGGTTGCACCACGCATGTTTGACGGGAATGACACCACGATTTGCCCTCGTTGTCTGACATTTTCCGCGAAATCTCTGTTCAGCGGTTCGGCTCGAGAACGGGGAAGATTGAAAATGAAAATAAAAGTGATTGAAAAGAAAGAGTGATTCCTTATCCTAGAATGGGGAACGTTTAACGCCAGCCACAGCACAACAAGCACTGTTACCGACGAACTAACATGTTTCGACGGTGAACATCGTATTATACGACTACGACTACGACTCCGGGTATCTCTCCGTTCCGTGCCTCCGTCCGTGCACTGTGCACTCTCTCAGAATCGATAGAAACGTTTGAAGGACGTTACGAACGACGCGACCTGTTATTCGCCATTTCCACCAATAGCAAAGCTTCCTCTTAAAAAATAACTAGGAATCGGGTTATCTATTTCGTTCGAACACGTGAGCGCGTGAAAAGCGTTACGAATTTTCACTACTAACTACCGTGGCTCGCACTAACTATGTACTGTAACTTACGATTTTCGCGCGTGTCCCACCCTACCGATTCATCAAAAGTTTTCAATATGAATTCTCACGGGGAAAGACGAAACGGTAATTTTCCACTCGATCCAATCGATCCGAGCGATTACTACTGTGCGGGTGTATATCATATCGTGCGAATTTGAAATTGATACAACGAATTCTCAACGATCAGAAAACATAATCTGTCGCCGTTGAATCTGCAAGCGTACACGTGTAATGTATGTCTATGTACATACATATATACATATATATATGCATACCGCGGAAATGTTGACATTATTTTTCGGATGCAATAACATTCCAAATCAGAATTATCCTGTCGTTTTGCTTATGCAGATATCGTATGCTGGTTTTTAACATCGACGTTTTTAAATGTTCATAGACATTCTCGTAGCAATTCTAGCATACGTCACGGAGTAACAAATATATATTCATTTCTTGATCGTCAGCAGTAAACTTTTGATTCAAACAAATAGATACGCAGTTTTTTGCAGATACGTCAGCGGAGATAGAGTTTCTCCGCGAATGCACAATGTCAAGTCAATTGCTGAAATAAATGCATCAAGATCCACAGTCTACAAATAAGATTTAAAATAATTTAGATTACATTTAAACGGTAAACGAAATTTTTTATTTTCCGTTGTTACTCGTATCTTAATAAAATATATAGCATGCTATTTTTTCGTCAGAGACCGCGTTTATGCCGACATACTCAAAATAAATGTATTTTACATATATGTATGCATAAAGTTTTTCGATTCGATTTATATCGAAGATAGAATTGTGTGAAAACGATGCCGCAAAACGGAAGGTACAATTATAGTTTGAAAGGGTCGCTTGGCGGTCGGGTGAATCCTTCGATTAAACATAATGTATCGTTAGGGGCAACATGTCCGTGTACCGACGACCTTGCCGTAATGATACGGCATTGCAGCTGTTCTTCTTCTTCTTCTTTGGACGAGGACGCGACCGCGTGAAACTTTTCAAACGCGGAGAATTAACAGAAGTTTATAACTCGCGTGCCGCCGTTACACTTGTATGATGCAACTCCTTCAAGTTGCAAAGACCGACTCCTTTTCCGTGCCCATCAATTTCATCGCTCGATTCGGCCGCGTCGATTGCGCAACGCAATACCGCGATTTCACTAATTGTAAGTACGCGGAAACCTTCTTTCGATTTCGGCCGAATTTTTCGTTTTCGTTCTCGTTCTTGTTCTAGTTATTATACAGGGCGCATCGCCTAACGTTGCCACCTCAGATATCTTTGTTGTTTTTAAAGATACGTCAAATGTCTGAAGGACAAAGTTGAATGGTAAAATGGGGCTCATACGATACCAACAAAATTTTTGTTTTTATGTAATTTTTTTTAGAGATATGAAGGTCACCTTCATTTTTTAAAAATGGAATTAGGTATTTGCAGCTGGACATTCGTTATAAAAAAGTACTAACCAATAAGTGTCGAAAAGTAGTTCAGGAGATATTTCAATTTAATCTGCAGTCTAATGATAAGCAAAAAGATCAGCTTGCTTGAAATTTTGACCTTAGGGCCGGCTCTAGCGGTTACGTCGCCCCGAACAAAAAGACAAATTGCCGCCCCTTAAGAATATATATATATATATTTTTAAATAACGGTACACCATATTTTTTATTGTAAATAAAAATCAAATCATTTTATTTAAATTTTAATGAAAGCATATATTTAGAAAGGAACATAGTGCATTTAGTGCTTGATCGATTGTAAAATAAAAAAAATCTACTTTATATTTTTCTTTTGGATTTTTCTCACAGTTACAGCCAAAATGGCGCCTCGGGCAAGAGCGGGCCCTACTGACCTACACTACTTCATAATTACCGGAACATACATGTGAAATTGTTTACTTAAGAAAAATGGTTGGAAAGCCGAAATCGAGTAAAATACAGTTCCGTTCTTTGTACAAGACGATCATACAGAAACTAATATAGTTGCTTTAGATGCTTGATCATTCAGTCCGACTGGTCAACCTGCTTCGAACCGAAAGCAACGCTTATGTCTAGCATGCTCCATTCTATTTTTGTTTGATTCGGTTCACGGAGGCCGGACTCGTTAGTTCATTTTCATTTCATTCACTTTGATGCGAAGACGCGAACGAAATCCCTCTGTTATCAGTATAAACGCGTATAGTTGGTCCGATAACATAGCTTATTGTATTAAGCAGAATTACTATCGCATTTCTTCGAGGCGAGGCAACGCGAGACGGCCGCGCCGGAGGAAATTAATTGGATAAAACGGTTAACAAGAGGCACCAGTCAACGGACATATATGTTCCAGCGAAATTTTACTCAATGCCAAATAAATGTAGCAATTAAAGGAGGCAACGTATTTTGTAGTTATATCCACTCAAATGACCGCTTTCACATTCTGTATTTTTTAATTATTGAAATTATAGAAATGCTTCTATGCATTAAAAATTGTTCAATAAATTTCTTTATTCGGGCACGTATTATTATAAAAATTGTGAAACATCTAAATAAATTCAGTCTTGTAATTTTAATAAAACAATATATATCCGACACATTTTGTACCCGGTAATCGTAAATCGATCGACGCACGTGTTTGAGTTTGGGCGATGCTCTTTCGCTTTTCTTCGCAAGTGAAAAACACGGAAAGACATACCAAATTGCATCATAGCAACGCAAATTTGTGCGTTCAGAGGCACAGAAAAGAGGTATGTACAATGAATGGAGTATGGATAACAAAACGCTACGTCCAGACGCGAAAAGGTGATCCCACCTATAGTATACTATAGCATATATGGCCAGTGGCGCGTTACCCTATGCCCTATGGGTGGGGCTCACTGATGTATACAGTATACATATATATGTATATATCAGTGCTCCTTCATAGTGCTTCATTGTAACGGCGGATGCTGGTGGGGGACACTGGGCGCTACGGTGGGGACAGGGACGGTCTTGTCTCAATTGAGACAAAAATGCCCAGGCCTGCCCTATGGGCAACTAGGGCAAATGCTCGGGGTCCCAAACAAAAGGGGGCCCCGAACACAAACCAAGATCCAAGATCCAAATTCGAAGTTTTTCTCATAAAGTTATTCAGTTGGGGTTAGGTGCCCCGAAATTCTACTTTGCCCAAGGCCCCAACTATATGTATAGTGATGTATAGTTATAGTTATAACGCGCTACTGAGTATGGCAGTATGGCACAACCCGTAAATTAGACAACGAGAAATGATTTCTTTTCATTTGCGTGCCAAGACTTGAAATGATCGTGGTCATGGAGAAGAGGTAGAATCGGACAGTGATATCTTGTTAGAATAGTTTTTACCCTCTACAATCTACAATCTACAACCTACAATCTATTCTACATTCCACAACGTATATATCTTTGCGTTCGTGTCTTTTATTAGTTGTCTACTTTTGGAACAATTACGAAGAAAAAGGATTCATAGGCAATCTATTCCGAGCACTGACTCATGATTCCCGCGAGTTATACATATATATATATAATATATGTGCACGTATTCTCGGATATTCTTCTGGAACTAGACTGTTAGGGATCATTGCGGAAAGCGTATACAATAGCATGGGTTGGAGGGAGATTAATATTTATCGATACCTTTATCGATAAAAAGAAAACGAAACTGGTTCCGTCCCCTCGTAAAACGATAGAACGAATATTTATAGCTAGAAGGAAAGTTTTGTCGTCAAAAGATTATGATTTTTCGACGTTCACGCAACGCGGGAAAAAAGAGTAGCGCGATCAATGGTAATTAATTGTCTAGAGCACCCGTTGTCAGTCGCGACGGAAGGCCAATCGACGAACCGGGACAGGATGGGGCAGTACAGGTGAGAACGGGCTTTTTATACAATTATCTTTATTAAGTGTCACAATTGATATTACCGATAACTCATACCTTGACTCTACAAGTAATTATCCAGTACTTGGCTGCCGAAATACGCTACGTTAGTTCACTTGGTTACTGGCACTTCTGAGATATTGTTTAATCGCTAGTTAGATGCTAAACAACTCCGGTACGTGGACTTTAGACAAAAAGGTTCGAACCCAATTTTCTCGATCCTTGCAGCAGGGACTGAGCAAATCATTTTTGGCAATTCTGAATTGAATTGTACTTACACCGCCGAAAAATATATAATCGACAATTTCTCCGGCGAACACGTTTGCCGGTTTCGAGAAAGGAACGATGAGCTAAAACAGACGACATAATAATAAACTCTATATAATATTCTTTGTAGTTGATCGACAGGAGGGTGAACGCTTTTTGAGCTAAGAACATGAGTGGCGCGGGCCCGCAACAAACACACGGACGGGAGTAATACAAACAGTGGGTCCCCGTCTGTGGGTGGGCAGTAAGATAGAGAGAGGTAGACGTGTGGTTTTTTTAGTTTTTTTAGTGACACCGACCATCTGTGTCCCCCGAGTCCCACACTACCCCTTCTGGGGTCACACGTCTTTAATCTAAAAAAGAAAGGAGGGTGAACGCTTTGGAAGCAACGAGTTTGGCAGTTTCAGAGAGAATCAGTTTGAATGTCGAAGAATTTGCTCAACCCTGTACAAAGAATCGGATGGAAAAATTGAGCGACCTGTTTCGTTTCTTTAGAAAAATCGATCGTTCTCGCGAATGCACGATCGGTCGTTGATTTCCGCCTGTGTTGCTTTGCGACCGGCAAGCGTCCTCAAAAAACGTAATCGCAAAATATACGATTGTGTTTCTAACAAGCTAGGGCGACTCGTGTAAGCTACGGTTGCTCGACGATCAAATATTTATTGGTTATTGTTAAACGCTTCGATGTGTCGTTCAGCTATACATAATAGTTTCTCGTATCTCGCGGAATCGGAGCTAAGAAGATGTTTGGTCCACTGAACTCTCGAGACATCGTCGAGGCGAAAGCTTGGTCACCCTACTATCGCTAACGTAGCAACGTGGTTACACAACATTTTCTCGCCGTTAAATGCTATTTACTCGTTTACTCGCTTACTCGCTCACTCGTTCACTCACACGCTTACTTGATTACTAGTCTATTCTCCTATATTCGTCTACTCGACCATTTGCTGACCGCTAGACTGTGGATCTTGATTTGTTCATTGTTGTATTACGGATTTTTCCTTCGGTCACGATATTGGTCAGAACGAAAATTATACTAATTGTAACCCTACGCTACAGAATCCGCAGTCTACTTGTCAGCAATCGCTTCACCGATCGTCCGAATATTTCTGCGATTTCGGATCCCGTCGTCCCGGCCTATGTAACGCACGAATTGCGTACAAATATGTGGATTTACGTTATGTATACGGAAGCACGGTCTACGATCTCTACGAATTACACGGCTCCACTAAACTTATCTAAATAGATCATCCTAAAACTACTCAGACTTCAGTTAACATTTACTTTAATCGTTACAGACCTGTTTAAAAGAATAACATTGTGGATCGTTCGTAACGTCGTCTACGGCCACTACGGTTTTCGTTTTACACGTTTGTTTAGCTCGTTTAATACTGCATTTGAATAAACTAGATTCATCTTTCGTGACGATACGGCCATTGATATTTCGTATACTATCCTTATATTTGTAATGTATTACCCTAATTTGACACAGAATTTTCGTATACAGTCTTAACGTTACTCAATGATGGTGCTCGTTTATCGTGCTAAAAATATCCCTCGAACTACGAACTTTCCCTCCCACAGAAGAGGTTACTCTTCCCTTTCCCCAATATTTTCGTTTTTCCTTGGATTTTTCTTTGGTCACCGTCTCGTATAATGTAGCCTTATGAAGTACTCTCGCTGTTACACAGCAATGCTTTGTATGGACAAAATAACGCGCTTTCTTTTAGAACGTTCGACGTCACTCAAATCCGTTCACGTGTGTTCTGTATGTATATGTATACGTGTGCGCACGAATGCGTCTGGATGTACGCGTGTATATATTCTTTCGTGTATGCGTATGAGTGTGCGTGTGTAGACATTTTAATGTCTTTTTTAATAACGATAAGATAAAATTCCTCCCTCCATTCCTCCCTTTCTCATCGACTAAACTATCAATTAAACGTAAAATGATTGAACGTTAAACCTTTGTACCTTTTCTCCGTTAATCGATATCGAGTACATGCCGCTCAAACATGTTACGCATAATGTCTAAACAATTTAAGATCTCGAAAACTAATAACATTGGAGAACACAAATGTTGAGCGCAAAACGATTCGTAATTAATTGTGCCATTGCTATTCTACGATACTCGCGATTCCGATCCACTCTGAATACTCAAAACCCATTGGAACACGGATCAATTTTCGTACGTCAAAGATACCGCCGATTTATAAAAAATCACAGTTTTATCCCGCCAAGTTTCTTTCGACAACTTTTATACTCGGTACTTTTCTACTCAACTGATAAAAGATATCGCCTCTGGCCTTAATATTTAATATTTCATCGTGTTCGTTATCAATGAGTCAACGTATTCTAACTTAAGACGATTCAAATAATACTGTATATGTATATTTATACGTATATATCGTGTATATACTGTTAATGCTGTTATCGTTTATCGTATTATACAATAATTGTTGTTTCCATTTAGATATTAAACTTTCGTAGATTCTTTTCTAAGAAATGGTACCGAGAGCGGTGTCTAATTCGAATTTCTATCCTAGGGGTCGAGAAGAAAATGTGTACACAGTAAATATAGATAAACCAGTAAAAAATACAAATTTCTTATCTCAACTAGAGTGTTTTAAACCTATTGTTATTATCACTTGTACTATGTACGTACGAGTTATAAAATAATAATCACTAAATTCATCAACAACAATGGAAATGTATGTCCAGCAACATCGACAAGATAAAAAATTACGAAAAATATGCCCGTTGCTATTTCCGTATAAAGAAAACCTAGTCACGGCTCAAGAACAAACAACTGAGTGCCTGTTGCTAACGATAACGTATCTAACGCTAATCGTAAACGATTCAACGAAAATATAGAAAATTTGTTGTTGCCTCTCGTGTTAGCACCATTAATATTCAAAACTAAAGCTCATTCGTTCGGTAACACCTAAACACGACCGTTCCCTAACTGATTACGCCTCTCTAAAACCATTCTTCGTACTGGTTACCCATGGTTCATCTCATTAAATCCGCTGCTCTCTGTCTGTCTCGATGCACCTCTCGAGGATGCATCCTTTTACGGTGTGAAAAACAGTTACCTGAACTCGCGAAAGCTTTCGGACAGTAGGGACATTGATAAGGCCTTGCACCTGTATGCTGGTTTATGTGAAACTTCAAATCCTGATTTCTTTTGAACGTTTTGTCGCAGAGAGGACACGCGTGCGGTCTCAGATCCGAGTGCGTGATACTGTGGGCACGCAGCGTTGAATTCGTTGGATAAACTCTCCCGCAAACGTTACATGGAAACTGTATACCCCCATGGTACTCCTTGTGTCTGAATAAATTCGACTGTGTCTTAAAGCTGTAAACATTGCCGAAAAAAACAAAAAGAAACATAAACCACCATTACCAGAACTTGCACGATTATACATAGGCTGTTTCTAATAATTGATTGTCACTTACATTCTACCACATATGTCGCAACCGTACTTTCCCTTAGGCCGATGAGTCTCCAAATGTACTTTTAGATTACCCTTGGTAGAAATTTTTTTACTACAAATTGGACAGACAAAGTTCCCCGATGAATTATTATCGGTATTCATGTGAAGCACGCCGTTCGTGGAGTAGACTTGCTGCGATCTTAAGATAGGCTTTCCATCGGCTCGCTTATCTTTAGGCAAGTGAGACCACAGATGATTTTGTAGACCAATTTGCGATATAAACGATCGAGAACATATCGTGCATTCGTGAGGCTTAGACGATGCATTGGAAATCAATTCGTCGTCGTCTACCTGCGCTCTATCGTCGTTGTTCTCTTCTTCTTTCTCTTTCTTTATGTCTTCGGTTCTGAAAATATATATGCGACAGTTTATAAATACGCAAGTATCCTTTAAACATCTATACTGTATAGCATTAGAGAAATAATCTTACTTGTTTGTTAAGGATAATGGTTCCAGAGAATCGACTCTTGTTATTTTGTCTTCGGTATCCGATGTCTCTGAAGTTTCAGACTCCGACTGTTCCATACCGTATTGTAAAAATAACATTGGATCTACTTTCACTTCCATTTCCTCCATACTTGGAGTTTGACATTTGTCTTCTTGTGACATTAATTCCGATGGCCCCAGTGGCTCGCCTTCGGCCAAAATTTCTATTGCACCCTGTAAGGAAACGTCGGTCTAATGTAATTCAACAAAATGACTTCCAACAAAGAATATTTGCTGTTTACTTTTGTTAATATCGTATGCAGCAATCCCCGATCTTCCACCTTTCTCGTTTCATCTTGCGTGTCTTTAATGCTCTCCACATCCACATCCTGTGCAAAATTTGTATTATCCATACTACTGTATAATTGCAACCTTAATTTCTCCTGGGTTCTATACGCCATCATCGCAAAGCGATGAATGCTCTCTATTCTCTTCATGCACGTAAGACACACCATTTTTGAAAATTTATCTTCCGAAGACACCTATAACAAAATTTAGATTATTAACGCAGGGCAGACAAGACAATGAAAATTAATAATAACAAGTGAAAATGCAAAACTTCAAAGCAACGTTACCAGAAAGATCAATATTATTGTCAACATTATTCGACAAAAAATTTTCAATTTTTTTGTGAAATTGTTTGTTGTCATTAAATTAAAATTAACCTTACTATTCAAATGAAAGTTAATATTTTTTTATCTCCTGCTTCCAAAAATATATGATTATATATTGTTAATCGTATATGTTAAACATTTCGCCCATCATTTCATTCAATAATTGTCAGACATTATTTGTAAGCGTTTCGTGTATCGAATTATACTTATAGACGCTCGGGTCTATGCGTGTATATTATCCATGTATGCATATGTGTATGTAAATGCACGCGTATGTGCGTGTGTATGTATATATATGTATATCATATACAGTATACTTATTGTAATCAATAAAATGCTAATTTTTAACACTTTTACATTCGTAACAAAATGGATCCCTCCAGGCCATCCCCTTACGAATATACGATATATTATGTATCAGTTAATAAATAATATACCCGCACGCGTTTCGATCAAATTAATTATCGTTTAATTGCACCGACAAGAAAAATTGTCTTCGCACGTCTATCTACTTTGCTTGAAACATGTCGTTGCACCATATTCGTTTCTATACTTGAAAACCACGAATATCAAATTTAATGTTTAATAAAATACTTCAGTTCCGCATAAATATTCATCGTACAGATGTATTGATTAATTAATTAGTTACATTTCGTTTCAGTCAGATTTTTCATTGTACTATCTGTAGAAGATATTAATCTAACAAGTCTATTAATTTTTGGAATTGATAAAAAATTAGTAAAACGGTGTATCACAGCAAATCTGTAGATTTATTTCGTACACTAAAGTGGTTTACTTAGAAAAAAATAACAAAACAGTTAATCTAATATTATAAGTTTTCAATTTGGATGAGTATACGCACTTACTACACACACGTTAATTCACGTGTACGTATTATGGGGGTACGAGGGGGGTCGAACAGGTCAGAGATCACAGATCAGAGATCAGAGATCACAGAGAGGGTCCCATTGAGATTTTGAAAAAAAAGTGCACACTGCACACACAAACTCGGTTCGACTGTATCCATGCAGGCGCGCATACAACGGCGATCGTGGTAATTCGCATGGAGCGCGGTCAGACTCACCAAGATGTACAGATATTTTCGTATTTTGGTCTGCAGGTAGTGCCGTCTACCATCCTCGGCGAAAATATGGACCCCGTCGTTTCTTGGTATGTCACTAGCACAAATTCGACAGTGGAGCTCGTCCTCCCGATCGCGTTCGAAATCGCGACCCGCCGTACCCATTTCAAAATGAAACGAGAAAGAAAAAACGAGTCGACGAGCTATCACCCACGTGAAGGATGAACCCACGTTTTATTCGCACAACGAATACGTATCTCGATGCCGGAGCACGAATTTCAAAAAAATACTACCAATTACGTAGAAACGGTTGTTTCACGCCTCTTTCTTCACAACGTTAATTTCATTGCTCATTGTTATATTTTTCTCCCCCCCTTTCCCTGTCCCGTTATCTTAACACCTCAATGAAAAACGTTCGAAACCTCCGACAATAAAACTTTTCACCGATGCATCTTTACGATGTGCCAGCGTGTCCAAGAGGGTTGATTATTCTAACGATTTTTTTTTACTTATGAGTCCCCCGGATTGGGTGAGATTACTCTGGCACAACGTTGACGCTTTAAAAACGACGTCGGCGCCGGGCGTCGGCGTCTCTCTCCCGAAACGAGTGCTCAATACAAAATATATAATAGCATTCGTCGATTTGAAAAACATATGTATATAACCAATTGTTTTATTTATGGATTCTGCCCGTATTAAACGATATCACCGTTACATGTTGTTAAAGCGAGCCTTTTATATTCTTTTCTAGCTGTTTACGCGTTAATTAATGTTACCTCGTTAAATAGTTCGGTTCTCATTTCTAAAATACTACCCCTCGTCACAAATAAAGAATAAAATGTATCAGTGCGGTACTCTTAATTGGTCCGCCATCTTCTTTCACCCATTCGTTTGTATTTTTTCATTTTCCACCGCGAAAAGAGGTACGATTTATCTTGTGGCTGGCGAATCGATGCCGCGGTAAGCTTATCGCATTAGGAATACATATAGATCGATAGATTTTCTTCAAACTTACCGGATATCGTGAAAAATAGAACGAATTTTTCCAAACTTTCCCGCCATTTTTCATGCCCTGTATTACTACGCGCATGTGGAGAGAGGGATGATTGTGAACGTTTTTGTCGGTGTGGAAAATAGTTCCAGGTACTTGCGAACGAACAGCCTCCCCCTTGGATATGCTACGGCCCCATTTAAAAAAAATCAATACTTAATAATTAGCAATTAATACATTCTTTCGGTATATAGTGATATCTTATCTTATCAAGTTTTTAACGTTCGTATGTGCTCTGTGGACTTTTAGCATTCAATTTTATATGTATCTTTAGAATAGCAGGCATAATTGTTAACTAATAGAAATCAATTATCTATTCAAGTAAATTTTACTCACACGAAAAGTCACTTTTGCATTACAATCAACCATTTTTAATTGTGAAAAATTCCGAATTATAGTTTTTTCTGAAGATCAATGATGTGTCATACGGTTCAAATAATTTCTTGTTTCGGGATTTTTTGTAAAAATAGCCATTTAGCCTGTATCAGTGTTACTATTAAAATAAAAATACAGTAAACAGTATAGCTAAATAAATATGTACATTCTGTACGAATGCCAAAAGAATTAAATCTTCGAGTGAATATATTTCATAAAATATAAAGAATTATCCTTACAAATATTGTTGTGGCAAGTGTAGTAAATGTTTTGTGCAATAGATATATAGCTTGTCAACGTACAAAGTATATATTTATTCGGTCAATTTGAACTATAAATTCAAATCACAAATACGATTGGTTTATAAATATCGATCGTGTATTCTAGTTCTTCCTTTGGATGCCTCGTGAAAAATTATAGATGCACTCTGGATTATTTAACATTTCGCTTTATTCTGTATCGGTAAGAATAATTTAAATTCTGCAGGCAATTCATCTTCCGAATATAGTCTATCCGAAAAGTATACTCTTCTTATTCTACAATTGGCATGGATTTGAATTCTCAATGTTTCCACATAGTTCGTTCCGTATGCGCGTCTCGTGAAGTCTGCTAAATTGAATTGAATTTGATTCCATCCGTCGTCCAATCTCATCGGCATAGTGCAAATAAATGGTTTAACTCTGGTTGTAGATTGATAATTGCTAGCTCGGAATCTACGGCGTACATTCTTATCATCGATCACCTACAATAAATTCATTTGAAGAAATCTGGTGAATTGTAATCGCTTCATTTAAGGTGTCTTACCTGAACCTCGAATGTAAAATACTTTTTCAGATTTTTAATGATCATCACTAAAAATGGCAATTTGATACCCAATGTTTTTCTGGGATCTGCTGGGCAAGTAATGTAAGTGGTGCTGACATTACTACCCAATATTTCTAGCACTAAACTTTGTATATCATTATCCGTTATTCGCTTTATATGTCCATTCCTTACTTTCTTGTCCCAAATCTGTAACGGTTTGCTACCGATGCTGTACAAGATCGATAAAAATCCACTTTGGAATGTATTCTTAAACATGTTCCTCTATTTCGTCCACGAACGTTGCTTTTTCCCAAATTATTCCTTTGATTCTATTCGAATTGGAGAGATACGTTTTCCAAGTTCAAGAAATTTTGTGCACTCCGTGGTATTTACAACTTAACCTCCCTTCATTTTACAACGCTAACACTTCTCGAAAAGTTACACATTTCGAATCATTTCAATAGCCGGAACAATGAATCTATATCACGTTTAACGTTGTTTCTCAAACGCGAACATTTTCATTGTAACTTATCATTTTCTTTCAGAAATTTAACTCTCCGAAATAACTTTACCGATGAACATAACCTATAACATATCTGTTTGATCAATGTTGCCGTAGGATTCGCGACGAGATCGAAAATCGATTGTTCTCTCGATTCTTTATGAATATATCGAGGATTTTAAATCAATAAAAATTCGTCTACACGAACGTTTTTACAATCATTTATTCATGTCAAATACAAACCGATAAAGTTTAAATAAGCGGTAGATGCCTACGTATATTAAACCATCATTCTCTTTTTAAAACGGGGTTAACGATTCCTTGGCAATAAAAAACTTCATCAGTGTAAAATTTTTACTGTCATATAATGCTACCGTTTTATTTATTTCTGTAATATCGTTATCTTGTTTTCCTTTGTATTCGACGTTACTGAAAATCACATTTTGCGACTGTGCCTCTCAAGGAATGAATCAGAAAAATTGAAAAAAAAAAACGATTGACTCGGAACAAGTACTGCTTTCATTTTCCCAGAAACAATGGTTTTGATCATTATTCATGATCGTGCGTGTACGTATCGCGATTGCTTCGATTAAACAAAGATACTAATGTATTGTATAAATCTTCGCTAAAGAAACTTCTCGTTAATTTTGCTGAAACGATTTCTTTGATATTCGATGCATATACATCCACAGAAATTTTCCACTTTTACTAAAAATCAGTATACTTCCATGGTTCGTGTAAAACTGATAATTCTTGAAACCGGAAACGAAATATACATTATTGTTATTAATTCGTAATTTATAATACGATTACAAGTAAGCGTACAATGTTCGGCGTCGATATCATGACTGCCCGACAGTTATACAGGTTAAACAGAAAAAAAGAAAAAAGAATTAAAACATTTATGATACGAAACGTTTCGAATGTGACAGTTTATTTCTAATGTATCTGCAACGTTTTTCGAAATCAGCTTCATCCTTCATATTCCTTCGACATAATTCCACTTCGTACACCTTAGTAATTAATACTTTATTCGCTTATTATTACAACTAACTATTGTATTATAGTTTACGCGGATAAAATAGGTCCTGCAACGGGGGATGGGGATGGGATAGGGATGAGGTAAGGGTAGGGTACGCTTTACGCAGGATTCACGTTTCATCTATGGTCGTTATCATCCGCTTGAAATCTAACCAGACGAAAGAAAAAAGACGCGCACGCGAAATCGTCGCCTTCGTTCTCTTTTCTTTTCATCTCATGTTGGAACAGTGAATCCCACGGGAAGAAGGAAGGCCCGTTCTATGAAGCGATATCTCGGAAAAAGGAACATTCATTAACTCGTCCTCGAGCGATCTACTTATATAAATAATTTTGTAAGTTGTCGCGCGCAAGGTAATACTCATCAAGGAAAAAATCGTTTCATAAATAATGAACCTACATGCGACGCAACGAGTTCCAAAAGAAAGGACCCTTGTAAAGAAAAAAGAAAAATAGTGTAAATGAAGTTAACGCAGTTTTCTAATTCGATTCGGGCTAATACTTGTAATACCGAATCCGAACTTGCTCGTCGCACAAGCGACATTAGTTAACTCGTATTCTGAAAACTAGAATTCTCGTTTACAACGGGTCGTTTAATATTTCGAACTCCTCAAAAATTCTCTCGTTTCGTCTTCATATAGATCTCCATCGATATGGAGTTGCGTTGCAGATCATAAAAGAAGAACCGAATAATACCGTTGCTTTCTCTCTTTCTGTTCTGTTTTCGCTACCGTCGAACAACATTCGAGACACCTCTCGAGTAACTTCATGGGAACAATGAATGTAAGATAAGTCTTCGGCATGAACCGGAACATCGTATTCCTCATTGTTAGACAAAGATACGAACAAGCTTGATCTCTCGACGTTATCTTCATTCATTATTGTATCTTTTTATTTCTTTGTTTTTTTTTTATTCGTCGTCGCCTCAGCATCGTTACAAATTATTCTTGGCAATAAGACAAAATTTATGACGCTTTAAGAATATATCGTTACGCTGCATACCGAAATGTACCTTTTCGTTCGCGATCGTGATGTAACGAGACAAATTTTGAATTATTACCATTTCCTACTACAATTTCCGATACATCCAAAATCAATTCAAGTTCCCTTAGTGGATAACGGATGTATGAAAATTTGAATGTCCTTTACTTCTCAATACCTCGCGGAACACGAATACTATAACCCCAGAGTGCTTCTAGGCCCCACGAAAAAGCAAATTGGGGCGATCATATATGAATATATCACATTACCTTTCTTCAATCCTATAAAACTGAACAGAAACGTGTGCAGAGTTTGTCGAGCATGGTGAAGAGTCTCCAATCAATTGCCAAAGGCTCGGTAGTCTTTGCGATTAAAACGAAAACAGGAATGAGAGTGTTTTCGTCATTCGATTGGAGACACTTGAAACGCGTTAACTCTCCGACATGTTCTAATTGGCTTCCCGTATCGAAGACGCGCGCTTCGTGTTACATGGATCGTCAGATGCAAAAATTCAAAATAACCGTGATCAGAGAGAACACCGTTTCGTTCAACGAAACGGGATCAAAATGTTTAGCCAAATTCGTCTATCGTTTTACAATTTCCTTTAGGACCTACGTACACGAAGATCCACGAACCAAATGTGGTGGTATTTCACTGATTCGAATGCGCTGACATCAGGTAATAAGACATAACAGACATTCTATTCCCGGAAGAATGAGAAAGCTAAGGATTAAATAGAGAAATTAAGAGATGGCCGCATTTCATCTCAGATTTCAATATTTTTCTCGCTTAAATGTTTCTACAATGTTCTCATGGTCATAAACCACGACTCTCTGGAGAATGACCATTTTTTTCATTCGGTTATGACGTCTATGTGACGACTCGTGTTTACCGATTGTGGTCCTATCAATGAAATTGTTATAATAAATATAGTAGAATCGACGAACACTGTTAGGATCACAATCTTGATCAAGCACCAATAAGAATTCTTATGTTTCTCTCTCTCTCTCTCTCTCTCTCTCTCTCTCTCTCTCTCTCTCTCTCTCTCTCTTTCTTTCTCTTTCTCTTTCTCTTTCTCTCGGTACTATAGTTCCCTAAGCATAGAAAAAACTGTAATATAAATGAAACCATTCGATACGTAATCGCTTCGTATCGAACGTAAATCCTACGCCTTAGTACCATTGAAGTTTCAAGATGATCGCAAGAGTCTATCGAGAAGGCTGCTGCGAACGATCGTTTTCGGTCGTTCGTAAAACGAATGGCATTTTCGCGTGCTCCCTTTCCCTCTCCTTCGCCCTCTCGTTCATAACTCGAGTGGTTATTGGTGCTTGAGCAATTTTCTTGACGCAATTAAGGCACTGCAAAAGACTGATCCTCCGTAAAAAGCTACTGATCTTCCAAATACGCAGTCCATTATGTTAAAAGACGTAATGGCGTAATATGCGAAGACCGAGTCACCGGTGATTCAATGTTTGAAGTTATCGTGTAATAAGGCCCAGAGAGACTGACCGAGAAGTATGATTTTCCCGTCGATTAGAGTTCATTTAACAACTGTAATTACACGTAAATACATTAATAAAAAGCAAAACGTATCGTCTATGATACTACATACAAAAATATAATTTAGGAAGACTACGTAAAAAGCAACAGTGCACACCAATTAAAAAAGAAACAAACATATGCAATCCTGATTATATGAAACTAGCAATATATTATTAGAATTAATAATAATAGTAATAATAAAATAATGATGATGATAATGGTGATAATGATGATGATGACGACGACAACGGCTATGATAATAATAATAATAATAAATGTAATGAAATACTTAAATATGCTTGCGTGTATCGTGTATGTATAGGTGTATACACGTCTGTATAGTAAATAAAAGAAAATCAAATCGTTATTCTTAAGAGTTCCACGATATAATTCAAAGAGTCAAGGTTTAATATTAACACTTGATATTAATGTTAAACCTGCAATTAAATCACTCGCTTTCTTTTTTTAAGATCATTTTTCAAACGTGCCTTCTTCATATCCATAACTTCATGAAATATTCCTAAATTAGCTTTCCTTTGCAATGCCTTAAAACGGCAATGTAAATTAAAGTTACATTAGATAAGCCTTAAACACTATATGATTACTTATCGATAGTTCCATCCATTATATTGTTTTTAACTTGAATGCTAATATGTATTCCGTCCCCGGACGCACCTTTATCCTTTTTTGTTTGCGAATTGGATGCATTGTCAAGACCCAGCTTGCTTAAAGTGCGTAAAGCTTTCAATGCTGCTTGATTACGGCTCGCGTTCCTTGTCGGCCCATTGCCATGGCAAACTTGCGGCGGGTCTGTATTCAACGTCACCAGTGACAGATATTCTTTATTTACCGCACCCTAAAAGGTTTAAATAATATATTAATCTCGCGCGCGCGCACACACACACATACACACACATGTTCATGCACATGGACCTACATACTACCTTGGGAAAATCATTGAATTCCACGCTGAAGTTGAATAATTGAGAGAGATATTTCAGTTGGTCTTTAGGAGAAACTGTGGCTGGATTTTGTTGCTGCTGTCCTCGTAGTTCTTCGGCAACAATTTGTACACTAGGTCCGCTACCTAATTTCGATTCTTGACCTCCATCCACCAACAAAAGTCCAGGTACTAGCTGACGTCCGATAGTTCCTGATCACAATTGATGATGGTTTTTCAAAGCACTTGCGTACAACGAACAACGAATAACGTACGCTAGGCATGTCCAAACCGATTTCAGCGAGTACAGAGCTAACACTGATATTTTATTCATTCATTTTTATTATGCAAGGCCTACTCCATTGTATCATAATACTTGTAACATAATACGATTACCTCGTGTTAGGTTCTGACAGCTCTTTTGGTCGCGAGAGTCGCGCTTGGCCATACCTGATTTTACAATTTATTTGTCTCACCTCCGACTGGATGAGATGGGGTTTCATTGATCTGTTCGTCTTCCAAGAAAGTAACTTTCCTAGGCTTCGATTCGGTGGTCTCGCTTTCCCCTGTTTTTATCGATGGCTTTGTGGGCTGCGGTTTACTGTAACCTAATTGAGCCAAAAGAGCTTCCGCAGCGGCTCTCTTGGCTAGCTTTTTATTTGGACCCATTCCCTGAGCGGAATGCTGACCCATAGTAACTTCCATGACGAATTCTCTTCGTCTTGGCCCACCCTTCTCTTCGATTAAATTATAGACAGGTTCTTTTTCTCGTTTAGCTTGCTGTATTTGAACCAATCGCGAGATTGGATTTACTTTTTCCGCAGCTTCGGACTCGGAACGCGGCTCTTGGTAAACTTTTATCAAATTCCGTGATTTTTTCTTCGTCGTTGCGGATTTGCGTTTGACTCGCATCGGACGATTCTGTATAGTTTCCGGCAACGGAGGCAAACGATTTAATTCTTCCAGCATGAATTCTGCCGCATGTCTTTTGGACACCTAAACGATAGATTTCACAGTTTAAAATTGATCTTTTACTCGTGAATATTCTACACGTAAGACTTACTTTCTTCGAAGGTCCTTCTCCGAACGTAACTTTATCGCCGATGGTGCATTGCGTTTTAAATGTCCGAATGTGAGGCTTACCGATTTCAGACACAACTTCGAAACTAACGGGTAAACTGCGTTTCAATGCCCTCTCGTGAACCAACGATACTGGACTTTTTAATTCGGCAATGGGATCTTTGGCATCGCCTAATGTACCGTTCTCGCCTGTGTTACAAGTATTTGCTACTTCAGGTAATGGTAATTGGCGCAATTGTTCTAGAGCTTTGCTTGCTGCATCGTGTCGTGCTGCTTGACCTGTTAGACCCCTACCGATGAATTCGCGTTCTCCTACCTGTAAATTTATACACGTTTAATGTGTGTTAGGTGTATTTGTATCGGATCGTTTCCATAAGACTGAAGTATTTGATTACTTTTAAAGATACAAAATACAGTTGAGGTTCCGCGTGGAAGCCACGATTATACGTAGGGAAACGAGGATTAAATATTCGGGGAAAATGTCCTAGACCATGCGTAACATATTGCTGTAACCCTGCCGGGGGAGCTTGTCTAATGGTATAAACAGTCGGTTCTCCTCTCTTCATAGCCAAAGCATTTAACTCGACGGTTGGAGGTAAGTTCCCTGTAAAAGAATTTTCTGTAGAAGTTGGAATCGTTCGCGTCAGTGCTGTCCATAGTTGAAACGATTTACAGCACCGAGTCGCATTTCACTCTAGATTTTGTAAAAGAAATACTATGCAACTACCAGAACCACTGAACCATTTTTCTGGATGTGCTACTCTCATCGCCTTTGTCGGTTTCGGTGGAGGCCGTTGATACCAGGTCTTGGTTAACGCTTCGGTTGCAGCACTGTGCTGAGCTTTCTTTATACTAGGACCTTCGGCAATGTATTCCTCTTGTCCGAGTTTCAGGGTTACCGTGAATCGTTTCTTGTGCGCTGGTCCTTGTTCGTTAGTCAACCTATATTGGTGCTGAATCTTATTAAAACGTGCTAACTCATTCAATAAGCACATCGGTGTTTTTTCTTTCATGTTTGCCAAAGCTGGATCAATCACGTTTACATGATTTTGGGTAGGTGAACTCTGATCTCTGGACTCTCCGTTGTTGGTTTCGTTCGTAATCGGTTTAGATTGATCTATGGATTGCGCTAGTTGCACATGTTGCTGCGAAGGAGGATTTTGTTGAGTATTTTGTTGCTGCGAATATTGCGGTGGTTGCACGTTTGGATTTTGTAGAGTCACAGAGACAGTGTTCGCTTGGTCTTTTAAGCTGACACTAACCATGGTGCCTAAAAACCAGTATGATTATGTTGACAGTAACATTGTTTATGTACAATATAGAGAATTCAAGTTGAAATAGTACCGCTTGTATTGTGTGCATTCATGCCCATCAACATCGGTTGTCGTGGATTTCCGTGCGGCGGTCCAGGATGTTGTATGTGATGAATATGTTGTTGATGGGGGGGCATGGACAGTATTTGTTGATGTGGATTCCGATGCGGTAACGGATGCTGAGGCTGGTGTAGAGGGGCCATATTAGCCTGCTGCATAGGACGCATCGGACCTCCCATTCTAGAAAACAAAATGGAGTACTTATTCAATAGAAAAATGCATACCGGTCGAGAACAAAATGCGATAAGACAAACGATTACAAACCTATTATGATCTCTGAGTTGGTTTTGCATTGTATGATGTTGGTGACGTATCATCGTATAAAAAATTATGCAGAACCTACGATAAAATGTAACAATATTAGATAGACTGCAGACACAAAATGAAGATGACACAAAAAAAACATAACTTATACGAATTAACACTTACACGCGAAGTTTAAATATTGACTTACAAGCACTAACGACAATTAGAGATTAACGATAATGATTCAAACGAAACGTACTTTTCCGTTGAAAGACAAACCCGATTACTTAACGTAAATTAATATAGTACAACGATTGCGATTTCACAATTCGAAAGACGGTATACTAAGTTTCGAATCTATTTGACAGTATCAGTGAATACATGCACTATCTAGGCTGCAACAAGAACCGAAGAAATTTCTCAGCAGTCGAGAAATACAACGACGTTGACTAAGTGAAATACATTTCTATTCTTCGAACGAATCAGTCAATAGACAATGGGCTTGGCCCGGCTATTTGGCAGTGTAACTATGCGGTCGAATTTTCTTACCGAAGTTTGCTCTATTTCACGAAAATTATCAAGTTATCCAACAGTGAAATTTCCAGCGAAACAGATCTGCCACTTAGAGGAACACTGCCAGGCCCTTTACACGGCTATTGGCAAACAGTAAAGAAAAATCGTCTGTAGACTAAAATGCGGCCATTTTGATGTGAGCCTCTCGGCCACCGTCTCTCACCCCTTCCAAAGGACATCTTATACTTTCCGATTTTTTTAAAAGTCCACAGTATCGATTGCTATATCGATACTCTCGATTATTTAAATCAAGAATATGCTTTATATATTGCATGCGTTCTTTTCAAATATAATTATGAAATATATCGGTAAATTACATTTATGTGTATACGTATGTGTCGTGTGATCCTTGTTTCGTTTTTATCATTATGTTCTTGAATAAACGAAACTGAAGGCGATACGTAAATATGTGTGTGTGTGTGATATATGCTAATACTCTTCAAAATTGAATGTCAAATAACAGAAATATTTACGATACATCTTATTTTCGCATTGTTGAAATCAAATTTATTTATGCACCAATGTCTTTTGAATTGTTGTAGTTAATAACAAATTGTAAAAGTTTAATGAAAAGTCCATACGTAAACTTGAAGATAGAGACTATTTCATATGTTAGTCCATTTTGCGGTCATTTGAAGATTATATATATAGAACTCATACTTATAGAACTCACACAGCGATTGAGTTCTCGATATGAAAATAGCAATTTTCTTATAAACATTACTTGAATATTTAACAAATATATAGTTCTTATAAATATTGAATCGATAACTGGTTCAGAGCATTCTTCATATCACTATCATTATATCTTCCCATTATACACTATATACATGGTCGTATTAAAATTCTTTTCATAAATATCTGTATGTAGTAGATAGCTATCGTAATAATTATGCTTTGCATTATAGAAAATTGTATGGTTTGTTCAAACTATATACATATGAATACAAGACTGACATTGACTGACATTTTTGGTTTGGAAATTGTTATTGATTATCTTTTATGTTGTACGAGATTAATTAATGTGTTTCCCTTCTTTTTTATTCGATGAGACTATCGTCAATGTTGTTTCTTTATATCGGAATTGATGCAAAATTAAATAATAATTAAGATCAAGGTAATACAGATGAACATAACCCATAAATATAGTTCTGGCTTTGTGCCGAATAAATGATCTATTAAGGTTTCAATATTTCGTAATAGAAACGTAGTTAATCTCTAGCTATTATTGAATAAACAAAAATGTTTGGATGAATTTGTACAAATATCGAATTTATGTACATGTCTGCACGTCTTTCATCGATACTCGTTTACTCCAGCATGCGAATAATTATTAGGAGTATAATAATGCAGGGAGATATCCAACTATAAAAATGATGTGTCAATTGTGTTTTCATTTATTTTTTTTTAAAGCTTATCTACTATTTTGTTTTAAAATATAAACGTAAAAATGGAACAATCATTTCAATATGAATTTCCTTAGTAGTAACCATCGATACGTATCTATTTACAGTGGTATATGTACAATAACGCACACGATAGCAATATAGGTACAATAAAAGAATAACCGATTAAATGTATTTCGAACAATATGATGTATGTAACACCGGTATAACAGATGACAATTTAAAATTGAATTTGAAAACGAGATACTTGCTGAAACAGAATTGTATTTCTAGTTTATCGGAGTATAGGGTACAGAAAAACTTTAAACGCATTAAGTAATGATTGTATCGTGTGAAAACTTGTAGCTCATCAAACTTGTCTCCGCGTGAAAAAGTACTAAATATATAGAGAGAATTTCTTTATGAAAAAAAAATCATAAATACTCTCCATATGTTTACAAAATACACTGATTCGATAAAAAGTGTTACACGTAGAGTGCCCTATTCTCCTCACACTTTTTTGGCAACTATTTTCGATCGACTTATAGGAATAAGTAACGATACAATAAAAAAATTACAGTTGATCTAACGAAAGTTTGATAATCGTGTTACTTACTCCATCATATTTTTCTTTCTTATTATCTATTAATTCATCGTACAATCGCACTTTGTGTTATGTTCATTCAACTTTCTTATTAATTTCTCTTTGGAGCCAATAAGCGTCTAGCTTCATTGTCGCGGAGACTCGGCTAAGCTCCTTTATTATAAAATAATTTGTTAAACGTTTAACGATTTCAATTCAATAAATACTATTTGATATACAATTTCACTACTAGATTTACAAAGAACAGAATATATGTACATATACATATACATATGTACACATGTATATATATGGATATATATATATATACATGTGTGTTTAGCGTCCCCGTAAAAAAAGTCCAGGATGATTATCTTACTTGAACATTGTTTCAATATAAAGAGGCTACAGGTGATCACGAGTTTTGATATAAAAATGCGTCAACAGGAAAATCAGGTGACACTTAAGAGATCAGTTCCATGAAACACTGATGCTAGAAAGTCTTTAGAGACAGCCCCTTTATATTTAAATTTGATTAATTTATAATCTAATGGTAAAGATGATATGTGACAATTTATTATTGGTATGCCGCCCCAAAGCTTCCTCTCTATTTATACAAAAACGATATTAAAGTGAATGAAGAACAGATAGAATATGCTTTGGCGAACATGTGTGTAATCATACGCAACAATATGTTTATGATCTGTTTAATTGATACATGCATAAGATAATCTTCCTGATCATTGAATTTAGGACAGTCTACAATAATATTTGGTCAAATCACTATCACTCCTTATAGATAGTAACAAGTGACTTTGACATTACTATTTATTTATATAAATCATTGCTATTACTGTATACTTTTTTTCAACCCATTTCCATCTGATGTCGAGCAACAAATGATTGTCTTGAAAAATTGTGCACAGAGTAAACATATAATTTGTTATTAACCAAATCACTGTAAATTTATCCAAGTGAAGTCATGCAATTCATTACCGTACACATATAACTTGTAAAAGTATAATAATATATAACACAAACTCTTCGACGAAACGATTCAAAAATGATTCGATTGTAAAAGCCGCGGATGTTGAAACGGGTTGAAAATAAATATAATCTTCTTTCATACTAATTTCCAATAGCATTAGGCACTGTCAACCCTTCATTGAAGATTCTTCAATAAGTTAAATTCTATAAGGTAACGTTGAATATAAAAATTAGCTTTCAATTGTTATGATAGTTATCGTACGTTAAAAGCCAATATGTCATCGTGTTTATCGAATTCCGTGAAAGAAGACTCATTACGACAAAAACAGTTCTATTTTCCAGGGTATTTTAATTTAGCGAATTACATGATAAAATATAGCATATGTTCTTCCTACTTACAAAATGTAAATTTTTACAATCCTTCTTTAAAACAAAAGATATGTATTCAAACTTCTAAAGGTTCGCACCGAAGCGCCTTCTCATTTGATCATAGAAAGTAAGACTTCAATTTGGCTTTATACTATTAACAACATATATAACAAAATGTACAGAGCGTATCATGCGTTGATAAACTTATCTCTTGATTTATGTCCTAGATCACAATAACGTGTGTACGCCAAAACTTTTACAAAAGGAAAACATAGTACGAGGCGTGGTCAAAGAAAATACATTGTCGATGTGGTTACTGTCTGTACTTTTTAAGCATCAAGATACTCGATTGTGCAGCTGGTAGAATTGTGCTATTCGCTTAATATTGTACTTTCTCAGGGCACTAATATACCTCTAAATTTCCTTAAAAAGTAGACAAACTTGGAAGTTAGACTATAATTGCTAATTATTACACAACAAATACACTTCGAAATTAAAGAATGTCGCGGATGCCTGCATCCGAGACTCAAAGAGTTTCTACGAGTCACATCCCCAATGAAAAAACAGTCTGATATTTTTTATAAACGGCGTACTGTGTGTTCGTTACTAGAATTAATTACAATTATTTAAAAACTGTAGCGTCTCGCGGCGTACAGTAACAATGTAATAATAATAATAATAATAATGATCATGATAATAATAATAATAATAGTAGTAGTAGTAATAGTACTAATAGTAGTGGTGGTGGTGGTAGTAGTAGTAGTGGTGGTAGTAGTAGTAATAGTAGTAGTTATAATAAGAATTATTATTAAATTTTCGATTAAAATGTTGGACAATTCGATGAGAAAGCTCAAAATATATAATTTCGAATATTTAGTGAACGAATCCAAGTAATTCTCTCACGTAGTAAAGAATAATAAGACTCAAATTCGTTTACAACGTTATTGAATCAATGGTGACAAGACTTTATTGTCGTTAACGCATATAATCGATTGAAGAACATATTTCTACCAACTGTACAGTCACAAAGAGAAGAGACGAAACGAAAACCAAAGAAAAAGGAGCATGAGAGAGTCATATCTCCTTGGTTGACATCCAAAATGCTATTTTGCTTTCGTTAGATTTATCAATTATTATCACTTCGCGCGCCTTGGCAACATACACCCTTAAACGCTAAACACGCTTATCGCTTTTACAGATGTACGACTTGCTTGATGGGCTACCTTGTGTCCCGATTCGAGACACGTTTCCCGTATCGTTCGCTCGATTCCGTTATAGTCTTTTCAGTTTTTCATTCTTTTTACTCGAATAATGCCCACATTATGCAATCGACCCTTAACTTATTTTTGTGGCACCATTGTGATTCACCTTGTGGTTTACAGTCCAGCTATCCTCTTGTACAGTTTTTAAATATTCTTCTAGCAACGATGCCAAATTACGTCTTTTAAATCGTAACGATTCTTTCACGATATCTCGCAAAAACGCAAGTCGTATATCTAAAGTTCCTTGAATTTGGTGTAAGTGTGAAAATAGGGTCGCGTAATCTGAAACAAAATCACCGAGCAATTACTAATGCTGATCGTTTCTTTCTTTTTTTTTGTTTTTTTGAGCGCGAGAAAACTACAATAAAAATCGAATTGATATGTACTTACTTGTACCTCTTCTTCGTACTTCTTTATATACAAGCTCTCGCACGGACAAATTATGTTTCCTAATGTCTTCCAATTCTTTTTTCGTCAAAGCTTTGTCCTTCTCCACCTTTGGTTCGCGCTTTTCCTCGATGTGATTGGTCAACCTATCTTCGACCGAATTCTCGAGTTTCACACTGTTTTCAACGCAATCGTTCAGAGGTAGAATATTACACTCGTTTTTAACGTTCTCCGTCTTCTCCAATTTGATTTCGTTCTTGGGTGCGTCAATATTGTTAACTACCGGCATCAGAATTGGTGGAGTGTCCATATGGTTGTTGGTGTGTTCCACCGGGATTGGTTCGAATACCGGTATCGTGGGCATCTCTGCAAGGCCGTTTACCAATTTCTCCGGTGAATTTACCGTTGATGCATTCGGTATACTTGATATACTCGATATACTCGATATACTCGATATACTCGATATACTGGATATACTCGATATACTGGATATACTGGATATACTCGATATACTTGATATACTCGATATACTCGATGGGCTCGAGGAGTTCACTGTGCTCGGCGGAGTTTGATTCAAATCGGCGGCAGCTGGGGTCACTTGGTTCTTGGTGTCGTCTACCCAAGGAATCGGCGAGCTCGGAGTAGAATTGGTCGGTGTATATGACGGTCTCCGTACGACAACGTCCTTGGGAATTGGACCCGGCTTTCGTTTATTTGGTGGAGGTTTCGAAGCTAGCGATCCTCCTCCATCCGAAGTTGGCAGCGTACGTTTCATACCGCCTTTGGAAGTCGAAGACGTCGCTCCAACCATATCGATATCCGCTTCGTCTACCATCATTCTTTTATCTATCTTGAAAGGATTACCTAAAAATCAACAACAAGCTGATTAAAATTTTTCCGAATTGACTTTTTACTGACGATAAGTTTGTTTCGTCTCTTCCTTCGAGCACTTACCAAACATATGCTGCCTCACGGGGACACTCTCGATCTCTCTTAAAGGCGGAGTCATCCGCTTCAAGTATTCCTGATAATTTCCCATTTGTGCTAGGGGCATAGAATGAACGTAATCGTCATCGAGCAATTTCGTGTGTAGCAATCCAGGTTGTAAAAAGTTGGCACGCATTCTGACCACTTGATCTAAAAGGGATTTCCGAGGAACGTCGAACGCATTCCGATAACTCTGCGCGCCTCGCTGTTGATTTCGAACTAGTCCAACCACAAAACCACCAAACTCGTTTAATTGATCCCTCAGCCCTGTAAACTTATCCTGCAGTAACGGATGCGAAACCTATCGTGATGAAACATGCATAATTAGTATTTATATTATACGAAAGAGTCGGAGAGTCGAGAGTCAAAATCATTTTCCACATAGTTACCAAATCTTTCTTCAGCGGAGTTCTTGGAATCACTCTTACTCCATCCGTTATCGTTGTTGTACTACCGTTTACTAGATTCTTTGTCATATTAGCAGCAGCGAGTTGTTTGGACAGAACTTCGTTGCAAAGTCTATCGAATTCGATTTTCGCTTGATTTTTCAGTCGCTTCAAATAATTTAAAACGCTATACGACAAAGAATTATCCATATTATCCGGAATTAATGTTTGTGCCAATGGTGCTGGTGCGCCCATTCTAGTTAAAGCCCTCCTGAGAGACTGTAATCAAAACGTACACAGTCACAAAAAATTCACATAGTCATATAAAACATACAAATCAATTAATCGCATACCGCTGCATAGTACGTCGGCATGGTTCTCATGTAATTCTGAAATTGCGTTCTCCATTCGTTGGTTGGTTTCAATCTGTGAACTTTGAACAGCTCCTCTAACAAAGGCAACAGCACCGGATAATTATACGGCATTACAAACAAATTCACGCACGTTAGGTTCGTGCTTGCTTTCAAGTATCCAAACGGATGACCCACGTCACTAGTTTTATACGAATTGGCTACAAAAACTTGCCAACAAATTGTTGGCTGTTTTCTGGCTAAAATGTATTGCGTTAACGGACTCGGTTCTAACTCGTATTTATCGAATGGAAGATTTTCTATCACCATGGGCTCTTGGCTAGTGCAAGTAAATTTTACGTTTGGATGTGCCGATCTAGGTGGCAGAGAACTAGCACTCAGATCAGGCCAGAAACTTTCGGGAATCGGCCAAAATCCGACTGCAAAACCTTTCTGCGCCGATCGCGGAACATAAATGAGTCTTCTACAAGAATGCCATGCCGTATTTCCAGGAGGTATCAACGAATTAGGTGGATACTGTGCTCGATTTCCGTTTGTCGCGTTATTCTCCTCTTCGTTCTCTTCGTCGTCCGCGTGTTGCGCTTCGTTCGTCAAAGGTGGAGGATCTGGTCCGATCTTTTCAAAGTTGATCACCACACCGGATTGAACCTTTTGTACCAAAGAGTCTATGCACTGCATCATCATTCTAAACGATGTTATACAATACGAACGACCTGTAAAGGAATACTCAATTTCTTAATTACCGTTCACGGTAAGATATACATATCGTATTCTGTTAGTGAAATATGTTATTCGTACCTCCGGTAACTTCGCACATAGCATCTATAGGAGACGCGTCGCTCGCAACTAATCCCGTATCTCTCTCAACAGCTGGCGTTCCAGAGAGTCGTAATACCAAAGAAAATAACCTTTGGTCCCATCTGAATGGTTCCTTTGTCAGCTCGGACCCAGGGATAGGAGAATGCATGGGCAATGTAAACTGTTAAGAAAAATTCGAGCAATTACCAAATGTTTTCCAATGAACTTGGCAAAATTTTAAATACTTACATCCTGGTTTACTCCACTGTTAGTCGTATATTTTCCTCCATCCGTAATGACAACGATTACCGAGGGCTCCAAGTAAAATGGGCATCTTCCTTGACCATACGTGTCTATACCAGTCTGCATACGGTTTATATTCAGAACATCTAAAGCATGTTTTAAAGCAGCACCTAGTGTTGTTAGTCCGACGCATTGTAAATTCTTAAGCTCGTTCATAAACGTCGCTAAGTTTTCTTTCCAGCCAGCCTGGAATAAAAACGAATATATTTTTGGTCGGTCAAGCACAAGTTTTGGAAATGACTCGACCGTAAGAACTGTAAAATTTGTTATCGAGAGAATCGAATGAAAAATGATGATAAGGCTAATGGATCAAGAAAGAGTTAGTTTAGTTCTGTCACTGAAGTTGTGAAATAATGGAGGAACAAGAAAGACCACTACGCGACATTAGACATTAAGACAATGAAGAATAGCCATGAAAAGTTTGCAGGCGTCATCGTCTATTGCATCAACAATATCATTTAGTTTACTATCTTCGGCTTCCCATGATGATTCTTTATTGTTTCAGGGCCCGGTGTCGCGTAGATTCTCTTTCCACTTCCCTTACCATTATTAAACAGGCGACAGTACCTTAATCCTTATAATATTATTCAACCGTGACCCCTTCTTGAGCCACATGCCTGATCACCGTACTCGGTCCTGAAAAATGAAAATAAATTAGAGATATGCTGTAAAATATTTTCAATAGAAATAATTACAAGGGCTTCTAAAGAGAGGATAAAGTTACTCAATAACGCCGTGACTAGCACGTGTGTATCAGTTTTGTAAATCATATATGCCAAATAAAATACATTGGAGATTCAGACCAATTCTTTAACCTCGCGTTTAAAATCTATCAATTGTATATCAGTTGCTTTTGCGTGACCACGTTCATCCCTAACGTAACTATACTCCTATAATCATAACAATGTAAATACATACTACACGATCAATACGATATCTTCTGAATCGAATGATGGACTAATGTTTAAAGTAATCTACATACCATTTCTATTTAAAAAGCATAGCTTGTCTGAGTCTGTAGCTATCATAACATAATGTGTGCGTGCGCTTGTGTGCGTGCGCGCGCGCGTTTATCCGTGTATCTGCGATGGAAAGGGAGAGAGACAGAAAATATCACGGGGAGGATAAGAAAGAAAAGGACGAAAACTGCGAAAGGTGTGAAAAGACAAAGATACAGTGAAATGCGATGGGAAACATACCTTGATGTTCTGAGGCGGATCTTCGAAGGTCAGTAGCATGTAACGATCCCCACGGCTTTCCGGTGATCTCTGTCTCACCTGCAAAAAGAAAGATCGAAAGGCTAAGAAGAAGGTTGACGACGAGGTAACCGATGCAAGTTAGAACAGTTATCCACGTTGCTCTCTCCGCGATGAGGATGGCACGAGTCGGCAACGACAACAACGACAATGGCAATTACAACGATCACGATCACGATCACAACCACGTCCACAACCACGACCACGACCACGACAACACCGATAACTCGGCCTAACCCACGACCGGGAGACAGAGCCGGGAAAGCTGTGTGACTGGCGTACCTTGACGAAAGTCTCCACGGCGCTCTTGGCTACGTCCAAAAGCGTGGGTCGCCCGCCCAAATATGCCCTCTGATTCATGGAGGCCGACGTGTCGATCAAAAAGACTATTATGGTCATCTTCGCGAGGCGAACCCGCTCGTTCTCTCGAGGTCGTAACTGCGGCCCGAGACCTCCCGTAGTCAGAACTAGCTAGCTAACAGCCCTACGACGGCGTGGCGCATAGCTGCTTCGACCATTGAACGCTCTCCCGAATACGCTCTCCGAAAAACTTCTTTTATCGTAACGGCGCCCGCTTCGCTCTTACTCTCTTTCGATCTCTTTCTCTTTCTTTTTGTATATATCTCTCTCTTTCTCTCTTCCTATATATACATATGCGCAAGTATATGCCTATATATGTATATATATATATATATTTATATACGAGTGTGAGTGCGTATGTGTATGTCTGTAGAGAGAGAGAGCGCGTGTATATACATATATGTAATTAGTACATATGTATATATATTCATGTGTGTGTGTGTATGTGTATGTGTTTGCGTGTATATATTTATATATATATATATATAAATTTATGTATGAATATATATATATATATGTATGAGAACGACTCTTTTTCTCTTTCCTTCTACACCGAACCGAATCTACTGTTACTACTGTCGCGCAGCTCTGGTGCTCGAATGTGGCTGGTGTAGAGCAGCGCAGGATAGCAGCTGAAAGGCAGCCACGAGCCACGAGATCGCGGAATCGTCGCGGGTCGGAGTCAGACAGGTCCGTATGCCAGCCTGCCAGCCTGTCCGCTTCTTCTTTTCGTCCGCTCCCCTCTTTTCACTTTGTATTCAAGCCCTTCCTTTATCTTTCTCTCTCTTACGTGCCGCGAATATCTTCTATCTCTCTTTCTCCTTTAGAATCTCTGTCCTCCTTGATCTTCCATCTCTTTCCTTACCGTCTTGTTTCCCTCCTTCTCTCTCTCTCTCTGTCTTTCTTTCTCTCACTAGTCCCCTCTTTCTTCGTTGCAGCGCAGCGGGTGCAAAACTCGACCTTCTCTCTCCGGTGTCTAGCTCGTCTCTGTTGACGATACTCTCGTTCTGCTTTCTGCTCGTGGTTGCACTGCGTCGCGAAACACGTGACCAACAGACACCTCTTCCCATTGGCGATCCCCCCACCGCGACAATTTTTGTCATTGCTCGTCCGAAAAGCATCGCACATTTCTGCGTTGTGTGAGTGCGTGTGAGTGCGTGTCACGAGACGAGCTGTTTACACCGAACCGAATGGCTACACTCCGTTTCGTTGATGCGTTCGTGTGGTCGAGCCATCGGGCCTCGATGACCCTTTATGAAATTACGTTAGAATTCGATATTTGTTTTTTGAACATGTTTAGTTGATTTCCTACCTGGACACTTATAATGCTCGTATCTCGAAAGGCAATGTCGACGGTAACGATTTACGGTCTAAAAAAGTTATCGAGACTACAAAATGGATGCACACACATACTATGTAACTTAATGACTCGATTACACAGTGGTCCTGATCACGCTTTATACATACTGTTTTAATAATTATACGTTTTCCATCCGCGGTTGTAATTCAATAATTATAAATTCATTGTTACTTCGAAGGAGAAACTGAAAGTATCAAAGTACACATTGTCGTAACAGTTATCTATTTATTAGTACTAAAAACGTAAGTGTACGACGCTATAATTAGTTTAAATTATTATTGGACGCTGCTATGTATTCACTTTATCATGAATAAAAACGGATATGTTATTTAAACTTGTTATTTTGCTGATTTTATTGTCGAATCAAATTTACATAACCTTCATTGTGAGAGTGATATGTATTTCGTGTCGCGTTAATTGAAAGCGATGCTTGCACAGAAAATGAGAAAATATTTCAATAATTCGTAATCTATTTATCCGATTGTGTTAACAAGATTTTATGGTATCTTAGCACGCGTTTCTCTGTTATCTTGTTATAACATTACTATCTTGTATACAGATTGCATATTTTCATAATGTATGTAACTGCAAAATATTACCACAATTAATTGTGTTATAGTTTCATTGAGAAGCGTTATGGGATGAATGTATCCTTGGCCGATTAATTCATCTCATTATTCTTTTTATAAAAATGATATCAATAAGAAGATTCATGGAAATAACCAATGAAACAATTTCGTGACAATTATGATTGGACGATTTTGAATTCTAAACCGACCACGTTCGAATGAACAGTTTACATGTGTACTATGATACTATTTACATTGAAAGATACATAATGAGTAATCTATATATATATATATATATATATATATGATATAACTGTTTAGATTTCAAAGTATTAGCTATATATACTTTGAAATCTAAACAGTTTTCTGTTACATTTTCATAAACAACAATATATGGTGTTTTTAGAATCATATCGATTATAAAATTACGCTTCAATGGCGTTACACGTTAAAAATTATCGCCTGTCATGCTTTTAGCTAACATTTGGTTTTTTACACGGGATAATAGGTGCGATGAAAAATAAGTACGCGTCGCCATCTGTGTAAGAATGTTTAAAACAACCGGTTAAATAATTTCGCAATATTGTTGCAAGATGGCACCACCGTTCTGTTCTTTGACAGAACCTCCAAGGATTCGAGCGACTTCCTTGACAACAAATTTCTATATATCATTTCTATAAATTATAAACTACAACTTATTTCTATAAGTTCAATAAACAATACGATAAATAAGAGATCAATTTTATACAATTTTCGAAAATTTTTTATGATTATGACATATTTATACACTTATGAAATGCTATTACATATTTGGTATTTACTACAGATGCAATTCTATGTACATACACAGATCACACATTCTAGGATCTACAACAATATATTGCGCAATACGATTCAGAATTACAAGTTGCGTCACAGCCTACTCTACTACTAGCCGTGCTGAACAACTTGGCAACACTGTCGTGTTTACAGTTCGAGAGTCCGGTTTTCAATATCGGGAATCTTGTGCTTGGGATTATAATTAACGCTTTTTTCATAAAAAATTATGTTAAAATACACAGTTTGTTGTTAATTATGTTTAAGCAATGTGTAAATATTATAACTATGGTAAGTAGAAGTGATATTAAAGCATATTAATATTTATAAATGCGGTATACATTTTGTGGACTCTCGGAACAGTTTGGTGTTGTGATACATAATATTTGAAATATTTCCAGTGGTTTTAAGAAAATAGAAGCTTGAAGCAATGGGAAATCATCTTTGGACTACAATGCAACATTTGAAAATGAATGAAGGGATATATAAGTTAATAGAAGCCTGAAATAGACGAAATTATTGTGACGAAGTCGAAGAGGTTAAGTGACGTCAAAAAGGTTGGGTAATCAGTTACTGCAGAGAAAAGTTGTGCAGGTAATATATTATAATTATAAATTTTTAGAAATGATATGTGCATTAATTTCTAATTGACTACTGTTTATAGTTTTAACATAATCATTTAGTAAAATATTTGAACAAATTGATAATTTAAACAAAATACTGTGATAATCTTTACCACAAATGCATCTATCTAAAAATGATTAATTTACATATAATGTGTTTATGATTTCCAGATTTCAGAAGATCTGATTCCAAAGGAACGTTTATTATGGCTTCGATTATTGCACACATGTGAGTAAATACAATTGTTACATCTTCTGTAGGAGTGGGAAAACCACTCCTTTGTAAATCATCAAAATATACATTATTTACAGTTGTACCTTTATCCTCCACAATTAATAATTTACATATATTACAATTTAATTTTTCTGCAACAGAATGGAACCCATAACCGAATACATGGAATCATCAACAATACAAGTGGATAAATAATCACTGTCAAAAAGTTCTGGAAAACCGCTGACATCAACAGAAAGATTATGAAGATCATTACTATCATCATCACAATTCATGAAATAATAATTCATTACCTTCTTGAAAAACTTGTAATTTCGTGTCATTACTAATCACAATCTGTGTTTTAAGTACCAAGAAACCAAAAGTATCACTACATACAAGCATGCAAAAATAAATTTTTGAATTTGTTATTTTGATACTCCAATGGTTCGAAATTACAAGCTTTTCTTTATAATTGTTTATTAAATTTAAGAAACCACTAATTAGATCAGAATCAATAAACTCTCTAACTAAATTTTCATGGTTTTCAATTATTCTTTCTCTGCGCTCTATACTCTACAGGATCTTTTCTTTGTGGTAGCACACGTTTTGATAGTGAATTGGAAAAAATGGAATTCGGATATATCTCAACAAAAAATTTTCCAGTACACCATTAGTACTCTGATACCTTTGGATATAAGTTTCTACAAAATGCAGAATATTTTGTTGATGCCCAATTTTTACGAGGAATAGCAGCCATCCATTTTATCCGCAATTGCTCATCTTTGGGGAATAAAAATATAGAAATATAATTATTTTCTGTCAGAGTAGTATCATAATTTCCCTTACAATTGGGGATACAACAATGCCGTGGCATTATTAACTAATAAATATAGTATAAAACTTGTGAAAAGAACTATGTAAAACAAATTTTCGAAAAACTCTGTATGTATATAATACATATGTTTTTGTAAAAATTTAGTTGTGATACTATTAAAATGTTATTAATACTAAATTGAAATGTATTGAAAGAACAATAGATTCTATTAAGTAAATGTTCTATACACAAAGATAAAAACCTAAAAAGTTAATAAATAATACTTACCTCCATTATTGCACTCTTTTATTTTCGAAAATTAGCTATACTACATAATAATAAGTACACTATGTGTACTACACTTCGATAAGAACATTTGAAAACTACGCGGGAAACTGAGAGGCCGGTAGGGGAGATTGAGAGTCTGATTGAGTGGGTTGGGTTAGGTATATTGATATATATATGACAATCGGACTCTCGCAGTGTTGCCATTTTACCTTCAGCACGGCTAGTAGTAGAGTAGGCTGTGGTTGCGTCTATTTTATGCGCAATTCAAATATAAGCAATAGAAGTGAATACTTTGAGTCATAAGTATATTGTAAAGTATTGTAGACGATACAAATTATTATTAAAATATGGATGAATCGAGGCCGTCGAAGCGAAAGAAATCATCGGATCTAATAGACAAGTTTATAAATAATAGAAAAAATGTACAATCGGTTTCTCATTATAAATTTGTCACGTTTCCATTTTTGTTTGATAATGTTTGAAATTTTTTCTAGACAGCTGAATCTGTCAGCACATTTAATTTCAACAAAAAACGTGTTCGTCTATTGAGCAAATTAAATGATGTTAAAGATGATTGTAAAGGAATATTGTACTGGATGTTTCGCGACATTAGAGTACAAGGTATTTTCTAATATATATTATATTTATTGTTCGCAATACATATATACATATAAATATATATAAATGTATATACAAGTAGACTTTGAATTATTAAAAATAATTTCGCATCTTTCAAGATAATTGGGCTCTACTCTTCACCCAAAGGACTGCTTTAAAAAATAAGCTACCACTTCACGTATGTTTCTGTTTAATGTCAAACTTCTTGGAAGCTTCGATGCGACATTATAAATTTCTGTTACAAGGATTACAAGAAGTTGAAGAAGAATGCAAGACATTAAATATAAATTTTCATCTGCTGCATGGAGACCCAAACGACAGCATTGTTAAATTTGTAAAAACACATAAGATCGGGGCTGTAATCGCAGATTTTTGCCCATTGAAGTTACCCATGTCATGGATCGATAATGTACAAAATAAGCTACCAGAAGATGTGCCGTTTTGTCAAGTAAGTTCATCTATTAGATAATGAAACAAAACAACTTGCAAATTCGTTTGTTCTCCAAGGTAGATGCACACAATATTGTGCCCTGTTGGGAAGCTTCGCAAAAGCAGGAGTTTGCAGGTAGAACGATTAGAAATAAAATCAATACGAAATTGAATGAGTTTTTAACAGAATTTCCGCCTATTGTAAATCACCCGTATTCGTCGAACGAAAAATTTGTACAAAATAATTGGAAAATGGCTCTGGAGGACGCAGAAGTGGATAGAACAGTAGGTGAAATTTCATGGGCAATGCCAGGATATAAAAATGGTATTAAAGAGCTGGATAGTTTTTTACAAAATCGCTTAAAGACGTATGCGACCGAGCGTAACGATCCTTTATCAAATACCACTAGCAATTTGTCTCCTTGGTTTCATTTCGGCATGATATCGGTACAGCGTTGTATTTTGGAAATACAGGCATATAAACGATTCTACCCAAAGTCGGTTGAATCCTTTATGGAGGAAGCTATTGTACGGCGAGAACTTAGCGATAATTTTTGTTTTTACAACAAAAACTATGATCTTATTGAAGGCGCTCATGCATGGTCTATGGAAACGTTAAATAAACATCGGTAGCCTTTTTTATGTATGTCATTATAAATCGCTTCTATATTTTACTATCAATATGCTTTATATACAGGAAAGATAAAAGAAAATATATTTATTCTTTGCACGAATTGGAAAACTCTGAGACCCATGATGATTTATGGAATGCTTGTCAAAATCAAATGGTAACAATAGGAAAAATGCATGGATTTTTGAGAATGTACTGGGCAAAGAAAATATTAGAATGGACCAAAACACCCGAAGATGCGTTAGAATGGGCCAATTATTTAAATAATAAATACAGTATAGATGGCTGTGATCCTAATGGCTATGTAGGCGAGTGTTACGATCGTGTCATATTTATAATACTACATATTTCTTTAATGTAGCACTGTAATCAAACTACGTGTTTATTTTTATAGGTTGCGCATGGTCAATATGCGGCATTCATGACCATGGTTGGACAGAAAGAGATATATTTGGCAAAATAAGGTACATGAACTATGAGGGATGCAAACGAAAATTCAAGGTCAAAGAATTTGTCTCTCTGTGGGAGAAGAAGGAAACTGACACGAACGTATCCAAATAAGGAAATTAGGATTCAAAAGCTGAGAAATGTGATATTAGTAGAAAAATAGATTAGAAGAAAGTAGTAGATGCAATTTAGATTCTAAAATCTTATTGAAATAATTCGCGCAGTTCTGTTGTTATATCAAAATAGATTTAGTATCGTACACTGTTTCCGCGTTGTTTAACGATTCAGTTTGTTAATATTTTCGGCGTCGTTGCATAGCAATGAAAGCGAAGCAGGAACTGCATCTAGCGATGTCAAAGAAAGCGCGGCAGCCTTTAAGGTCAAAGAAAGACAATCGGTCTCGATCATATTTTTATGAATCCCATAAATCATTCCTGCTGTAAGACAATCGCCGCAGCCACTCACGTTAAACGTTTCGTTCGAATCTTCAAAAGTGTAGGATGACGGTGGATACAAGCGCGAAGTAATCGTGGTATTTACAGTCAGTTTACCCTCTTTATCGTAAAAAGTATCATTTCCCAAAGCTTTGCGAACGACCTGTAACGAAAGGAAATTACATTACTTAATTAATTACAATTAAATTCTAACAGTTGAAAGTATGCACACACACACACACACATATATATATATATAATGATTTACCAATACTCCTTGAGATCCTAATGTACTTATTACTACTGGAACAAATTTAGCAACCTGCTCCGCGATTGCTTTTACTTCTTCTAAATCTATACTCGACTTGTCTTCAGGCACCGATATACCAAGATACTTTGCAATTGCTTTTAACTCATTTCTGTTGGGAGATATGAAATGAAGTACATTCTTCCATTGTGTTTCCGCTTCAAATATTTTTGTTGCTTTCTTCACGTCCGTAGGCTCGTACCACACTGAAAGAATAATTTAACATTATTGTATTACAATGTATATCTATAGAATCAAATATATTATTGTTTCTGTTCGAAGTCGACAATGTATAAAATATTTCAAATAAACCGCTAAAACGACAGGCACGGAGCGCTGGGAAAGCGATAGAAAAGTCTCATGTGACGGCCCTCTATTAACACTCTGTTTCATGGAGAAGATGTATAGGATATTACTGTGTGTGCTATGTGTGTACATCAGTGATGACAGCGTGGACACCTTTTCTCGCGCATGCGCGTCCAAACCAGCAACGTATCTATGATGAGGCGATGATGTAGCAGAACCCTGAGGCAGCTATATCTGGCTATATCGGCGGGAATGTACCAGTATAATTGACGGGACGCACAGTGGTCCAAATGGACGACTTAGGAGTGCAAAAGTCAAAGAACCAAACATGGAGTAGGCTCCATGGAGATCATATCAATTTCTTAAAATTCTGCGTGGCGCTCAAGGTGCCACATTTCCTCGAGAATCGTACTTCACTGAGGCTGAAATCGTCGCACATGCGCGAGAAAAGATGTCCACGCTGACATCACTGGTGTACATCAGTGTACAATGAACGTAACTATATACAGTGTACATGTGTACAAGTGTACATTACACATTTCTTCCTAACCACACGCTGCAGCAGTCAGAAATAAAAATTGTTGCTTTGGTAAATCTGTTAATAAACCAACAACAAAGTAATAGGCATATAGTAATAGGCAAAATAATGGGGAAAACTCGAAACGGGAAGGCTGCTGCAATATGCACCGCAGTAGCATTTGCTTTAGTGGTGATTGCATTTACCACACCCAATTGGCTTGAAACAGACGGAAAATTGGAAAATCCGAAGTTTATCAAAATCGGTAATTTCATATTCAATGTTTTTGTTACTGGCAAGGTGGCTGTGCATGTTTATATTTCGGTTTATGATGTTGATCGATTGTCAATTGTTTCGATCGCAGCTACAAATTTTCAATAGAATTACACCTGCATTTTCATCGTTTGATTATAATCAATTATTTTCTTCCATAGGTTTATGGCAGGTATGTTTTCAAGGATTCGAACATCCACATCATTTGTACGATACGAAATTTTATGGCTGCTGGTGGGTGTTCGAGGAAGAGTACTACATAATTCACGATATTCTTCTGCCACCGTTTTTTGTGGCAACACAGTTTTTCTTCACGTTGTGTCTAACTTTACTATTGATAGGAAGTTTTCTAACGACATTGTACGCGTGTTGTTCACGACAGCACGACAAATACCAGTTACTTTTGTGGACAACCGGTGGGAATTTATTATTAGGTGGAATATGTGGTATTATAGCTGTTATTATATTCGGTGCCCGAGGAGACGGCAGAGATTGGATGCCCAACTGGGAGCACAATGAGATTAGTTGGTCTTACGCGTTAGCTGTGATCGGCAGTTTTCTTTTAATTATTGCCGGTGTCCTTTTCTTGGTCGAAGGACGCAGACATAAGAAGAAGCAAGAGCAAATATTGAACGAAGAACAAAAGACGCATACAACTATCTAATCCCAGTCTCAAATACACTCGCAAAATCAAATACGAATCTACTAAGTTATTTAAAGCAATGGAAAACCATACACGACTCTATTGAGTTCAAGCACACAGTTTACGTAGAATCGTTTCTAGTAAGCTCAGTGCAAACTTTTTTTTTTAAAGACTATTATATATTTTTACACTTATACTCATTATTTTGATAAGTATTATTTCGACTGCATGCAAACCGCCCATCTGACACTTATGTATGCAGTAATAGTATTGATATTAGAACAGCCTAAAAGTCAAGAAAGATATTTTATATACCCTTGTAACGTTTTAACACAAGTATATATTATGCATTTATTACTTGTTTTTGTAGAATAAATGAACGCTACAAATCCGTCCATAGGAATAAGGAATCTTATGCAAGGAGACTAAGAGTCTGTAAATAGTAATGATATTAAACGTATAATTGAAACCATAGCATGGTCTAAATCCAAATAAATATTGTATATTTGTTGTAATTTTTTACATCAGAAAAATGTATGAAAAGTTGAAGCAATAAAATAATTTGTTTTAAATTTTTCTATTTCGCCATTCTTCCTGAATCACATAATATATATATGTCCCGTTGTAATTAAGAAATCAATAGCATTTCTGGGGAAGAATAATTAAGTTGCAAAGGGTAGAACACGGTCAAGCTGTGACCTATTTTACTATCGGGGGAAATAATTCAACGTGAGTTACGACTAAGATTGCGTGCACGAAGATCGACGTCAGGTGTAAGTCGTTGACCTAGTTTAGCTCCTATTTTAATCAGCGACTTCTACAATTTCGTACACTATGTCGTTCGCACCTGGAAGGCATTTCTTTAACACCTATCGACAGTTATCAACGCTGTCGTAAAATATTAAAGCTCGAGTGTAATTTACATAACCATGTGTGTGTGTGTGTGTGGTCACATTCATATGTATATAAATATATTTATATGCCACGAACTATTTCATAATACGCGAATCTATAGTTTCAGGAACGTGAAGAAACAATTCTCTGTGATATTATACGGCAAAATAACAATAACATGAATCCTGTATTTTTAAAGCTTTAAACATCATTTTGTCATCGTTATTATACCAAACGAAGTACATATATAAGTACAATGTTAGAATATGAAGAATTTTTGGTGCATTTTGCAACTATGTGGTTGCAAGTTGTATAAACAGATATACATATGATTAAACAAACTAATCTGAATGTACAATTATTTCGAATGAACATATAAAATTGAATTTTACGATGTCTTTTCCTGTTCAAACGAATACGACAAATATTTCTTTCCGAAGTTCCTTCAAAATCAATCGAGAGGAATAACTATTTTCACGGGAATTCCGATAAAAAAATTTATTTTCTTCAACATACGATTATTTTACAATATGTACTTCGTCAAAAAAGAGAAACTGCAAAGAGCGTACATATTTAGATATAAATGAATGCCGTTGGAAAGATGAAATACAAAACGCGAAGAGAAAACTCAGAGTAAGTCATGGTTCCGTCTTCTGTCATCGTAGTTTTTATTCGATCCTTTAATGATATGCAGGAAGTCGAAGCGTCACTTATGAACTAATTGTAAGTAAGTCATGTGAATTGCATCTGAATGAATCACGAGTAGAACGACAGTAAAAGTGACGCGCATTCCAAGAAACTAAAGATCTAAGGATGGGTGTGTAGGTCGAGTAACGAATTATCCGGACACTTCTTTCTTTGAACATTTTTGTCTGCAAATTTTCTAGATCTGGATACTGGCTAAAAGAACATTAAAAAAATTTCGAATTTACATCTATAGGTGAAACGTCGACGTTTCGATCGATGATGTAATATCCTCGCAATGACATGGGACAACGTTCTCATTTTAGGTAGATGTTTCAGATCAAACAAATTTTTTCAATTTCAAATTCGAAGAAATAAGCAGTAGGTGTACGTTCAATTAAATAATTAATTCATTGAAAATACAGTATCTTTTATTTATCATTTATCATTTTTTATGAATGGACCAAACGACTTCAATTTCTCTGTAAGGCTAGATGAAGGATTAGTTTAGTAAATGACGTCTAATAAATATGTTGAAAAAAAGAATTTGATCGGAATTGTGAAAATCAATAGTAAAAATTCATTTTTACAACTTTTTTAGCTGGGCCAATAACGAAAATTTCAAAGATGTTCAAAGACATTCTGAAAATTTCATTGAAATTGGTTAATTGGTTTACGAATTATAAATGATCAGAAGTGGTAAAAATGGCAGTTGTAGACCGAAAATCATGAAAAATTGCAATTTTTACCACTTTTGATCGTTTAGAATTCGTAAACTAATTAACCAATTTCAATGAAATGTTCAGAATGAATATAATTTATATGAGTTTACAAAACACATCTTTAAAATTTTTGTTATTGGCCCAGCTAAAAAAGTCATAAAAATCAATTTTTATTGTTTTTCACAATTCCGACCAAATGCATTTTTTCTATCTTGCCTCACAGAGAAATTGGAGTCGTTTGGTACATTCATAGAAAAGGTGATCAATAGACAGCGGATTCTATCCATTTATGACAAAAATGAGTAGATGTAATTCGATCCAAACAGTGAAAACATTAGAAGAATTTAAAAATACTGTTATATTATTTTTGACCTATTATTCATACTAAGAAAGAAAATAAATTTTGATTTCACTCCAGTTGATTGCAACATTGCAACTCAATAAATAGAACATTTTTATTTTGCATAAAGATCCGCTGTCTAGTGATCAGTTATGTGCGTAACTGTATATGAAAGAACAAATGGAAAAATCTATTTAGAACATAATTAAAAATCGTATTGTCTTTTGAAAAGAATATTTTCTACGAGAGATTGAGAACCGTTTGTTGGTAGTTGCATATTGGTACATACATACTAAATACCTGCTAGTAGCTGGTACTTTGTGCTCGTGGGATACTCATGGTTTTACAAGGTTAGGTTAGATGCTATGCTACACGGCCAGCACACAACATAACGTGTTTGGGTGTGGTTAATACCGTGGGATCTCTACTGGATCGTTAGATTCGAAAGCGTTCGTTTCTCGTACACTCTATTCTGCGTCGTGATCTCCATCGTTCGCTGAACGATTCTTCACGATGAAGAAGAGAAGCTTTTCCGGCAATATCGGAGTCGGTGTTTACATCGTTGCTTTCATCTGCGTTTGCGTCGCATTCGGTACACCAGCATGGTTAGTCAGCGATACTCGAATCACTGGCGCGAAACTCGACAAATTGGGTCTTTGGACCCATTGTTTTCGGTCTCTTCCGAATCCTCAGGAAATGGACGCGCCCAGGCGTTTCTTCGTCGGTTGCAGATGGGTCTACGATCCTTTCACCGCAGGATACTCTGACATTCGTGGCTTTCTACTACCTCGTAAGTTTCTCTTTTTTATCTTGTAATTTTCCTATTTTCTAATTTTTTGTTATACTTTTTTGTTACAGCATTCATGATAGCAACACAGTTCTTCTTCACCGTGTGTTTCCTGTTGAGTTTAGTATCGTTGGTGTTGATATTGTTGTTCACTTTGTGTTGTGATCCAGAGCAAAAAAGATATATACAACTAATTTTTACAATTGGATACTTATTGCTCCTCGGTGGTATTAGCGGCGGACTGGCAGTGATTATATTCGCCTGCCTTGGAAATACAGATCGTTGGATGCCTGGACACGCTAACAATTTCTTTGGTTGGTCCTTTATTATGGCAGCTGTGGGTAGTGTACTGACTATAGTAGCAGGTGTACTTTTTCTTGTGGAATCAACAGTACAACGTAAAAAGAGGGCATACTTGAAAGAATCTCAAACGAGATTCGAGCTAGAATCTCGCACATGAGCAGGGAATTTTTCTTGTAAAAGACTCGCACGTCACATTTAGTACCAAAATATTGTAATATTATTCCGTCCAGCATGTTTTCAATAGTATGTAGAATTATATGATAGATGTTAAGGTAGAATTGCTGCTACTTTCAGTACAAAGTATAATATGACGCAAGATTTGTATTTTTGTACAATGTTTTCCACATACAGGATATGTGGAAGTATTTTCTATAGAGGGGTATACTCATTTTGTTACTGTTTTCTTTCTTTTTTTTTTGTTGTGCATTAACATTCTCGGAAGTTAATAGTACAGTGAAGAAAAAAGAAGAGTAATACTTTTCTTTCTACAGAAAATGCTTGACTAGGAGGAGAATAATCTCGAACGTAATCGATAAACGGTATTCTGTTTTTCTCGAATTTCTTTTTATACACAGCATAGGCTGTTGAATTCTGAATTATTTTATAGCGTAAACGTTCACTGCCATCGGTGAATTTATATATAATAAATAACGAATTTGCTATGAGATCCGTCCTTAGGTAGCTACAGAATTATTATAATGTTGTTCTACGTAATTCGAATGGAGCAATTAATATAACTTTTTGTATTATATTTTTACTTCAATAAAGACGTAATTAAATGTACAAAGGGATTTGTTGTCGTTCATTTTATATTGTTCTCGACCAAATGACTTTCTTGAGAAATTTTAGCCAATCTATTTCAATCTCATTTTGAACCATTTGAACAGAAATAATTTCATAGTTACAGGCAATCGCTTTATCGACGTCCATTAATTTTGTTGGTTGGCAACAGTGCAATGACGAGAGGTGTGGCAGTGTGGCAGTGTGGTTAGATCAAATTTAGTTTTCCCGTAAGTTTATAAACAAAGATTAACTGTAGTCAGTTCCGAAGTTTTCTACCAACAAACTCGAATAATTGACGATGTCTGTCGAAAAACAGGAATATCACCGCGCGTCAAGTAAGCAGCATTGAGTCGTTTAATTTTAATAGCTGTCTTCTTTAAAAAGAAGCATCCTTAACCTCTATTAACTGTCAAATATGTTATTTCAGACGCGGTAGTATTTGGTGGACTGGTCACGTATATCGCTGGTCTATTATTGGTAATGGCATTTACAAGGTAATCGTTTTATCGAAATGGAAATCATTTATGTATCGAATTGCTTGATCAACTACTTAACCAACTTACTTTCAGTCCCTACTGGATCGAATCGTATCAAGAAACGTTCAGTAGTTTCAAGCACATGGGATTGTGGGAATATTGTTTCAAAGAATTCCGGTATCCGTACTATCAATTTGACAAACAGTTTGATGGATGCCACCACATTTTCTCGGAGGAATATTATGTAATTCGAGAGTGGCTACTGCCAGTATGGCTTTTGGTAGTGCAAACGTTTGTCACCGTTGCACTTTTACTTTCGTTTGCTGCGCAAGTTATGATCGCCCTAATATTAGTACGTTGGCCATTGAAGTTTGTATTGAATAACGAATGGCTGCTCTCCGCATCTGCTTTTCTGTGCTGCGCTGGTGCAGGTAAATATCCCACTTTCGATGAAACTTTACATTTACCTTGTTACTATTACACTGTCCAACAAATTTCAATTTTTTTTGGCGTTTCGATTTTCGATTTTCAATTTCTATAGAGATTTTTGCGCTGATTCCGAATCCGTCCTGAACTTTTCCCCCAGATGCACAGTTTTTGAGAAAGAAAACATATTTTTCAACTTTAAACAAATATTCTGATGTTATCATAAAAGATTTTTGAATTGTTCTTTACAGCAAAAGATTCTGTAGACTTTCCCGAATACAATGATATCTAATATTAATACATTATGAATGTTTAAACAATCATTAAAGATGGAGAGACACCACTTTTGCACCAATTTTCGGGGATATTTTTCAGTTTATCTGAAAAAATAAGGGTCCAGTGTGAAATCGAACTACGTCACGCGATAGAGCAGACTTTAATCTTGAGAAACCACGCTTTTTCTCGAAACAGAATGCAAAATTTCTCAAGAACTGTGCGTCTAGGGGAAAAATTAATGATGAATGGTGAAAGTCGAATCGTTTTTTGGCCAGTGTTATTATTGTTTGGTACGCGACTTATGTTTGCGACTTTGAACGTTTCAGGTACTCTACTGTTTCTGGCGGTGTCGATATTCGGCGGACAATGCTGGCGCAGAGACTGGTTAATGTACCCGAATTTTAATCATTTATCCTGGTCGTACGCGTTAGCCGTCGTTTCATTCATGTTTCATTGGTTGGCCGCATTTTTCTTGTACCTGGATGCCAAAGCCGGTCACAGGATGCGCAAAGAATCTCGCAATTTGGTGATGCAGATGCAACCTAATCCGCAAACGCATCAAGGGTTGCAAAGAGGCGGATACATATAATCGAATCTCCCTATCGTAGAACCTATAAAGTATACACGTATACGAGTTCTGCACAGCTCGAGCGAACCACAATACCAGATCTGTTTTCAGAGTTCAGAGCTTTCACACGACATTGGCGTACAATCGATTACGCGCGTGTATTTTACTATTTAACTCCGTCCATTTTTTAAAGAGATTTATGTAGTTAGAGTAAGGAAACTGTTTATACATACTTATACATTATAGTTTTGTACATGCAATTATAGAAAGAATGTTTAGCGCAATATTGTTACAGAGACAAATGAATTTCTATCTCTGTAAAATAAGTATCTCTGTTGCCTGTTAACCGTTCTGCAGCGTATAATTCTTTAAGATTTGCGAATCTGTTAACATCAAGACCGTTGGATATCAAATTGTCTGTCGTGTATTTAGAAGATACCATCGACGAGAATAACATTCGTACAAACAAACTAAGAAGAATTCTTATCACTGACCTGGAATTTTTGAGTCGGTGGCTAGATCCAGAATGTATTTCATAGTGTTCAGAGGTAGATTACCATCGAGAACGATGAAGCTGGCATTCTCCAAGTGGGATCGATGTTTTTTCACCACGTCAGGAGTGATACTGGCGAAGATGTCCATTTCACCGACTCCGAAATGGCACTCGCCTTTGCCATCGATTATCACGGTGCATCTTGAAATAGAAAATAAAAATAAATATATGTATACATGCATATTTATCTGGAAGGTATGCAAGTTTCTGGATTTTCATGGATAATTTGTTTTGTCAGAGATAAATTATTTGTTTTATCAGAGACGAGGAACGCATCTGGTTCGTTCGGAGTACGGAAAAAGTATTGCTAATAAAAATCGGTGACAGATGGTCTCGAGTGGTTGTCCACGAGGTCAACGGTTATTCCGTTTTGCTCGGTAGCCAATAGCCATTAACGCCAACGATGGGCTTTTACTGCCCCTGGGCTTACTACCGCGGAAGAGTCCTTTCTCTTGAACCGTAAGCCGTAAATGAACCTTGAATCCCCAGAGAACCCGGACTGCCTCTTTTAATCTCTAATGGTTTATTCGTGGCTCTCCGCGGGATTTTATCGTTGGTGCTACCCGAGGGCTGCGGATATAACTCGTGTCCTTTGCGAATCTTTCGTTGTTCGTTCCTGTGGTAATGTTGGATCACCGATACGGGATCCTAACAACGTCTCAATAGGTAATATAGATCGTGAAACACTTGTATTCTTATTTTATCGAAAAAATTGGGAACAAACTATTTACCTAAAGCTCGCGTACGATCGCAAGTAAATCGTAAACCGTGAAACGAACGTTTGTTACGGGGAGAGCTGCACGTACCTAGCCGTGGTCATGTTCGACAACTGTTCGATGGTCCAACCCCCATCTCCAAGACTTTTAATTATAGCTTTGCCAGGCTGGTCGTTGCCAACGACGGATATTAACCGCGTGGCGTTCAGACCAAGGTTGATCAAGGCGTTGGCGATATTTCGTCCGACCCCGCCGCAACTTTCTCGGCTTCTACCGGCATGCGTTCTACCGTCGTCCTGAAAGAATACGTCGATTATTGATCCGGGATATGGAAAAGATGCGCCGCTCTAATCACGCGCGACCAACACCAACGTTTTTCCGATCGATCGATCGCCGTCGTCGTCGAGTATCCACCCGAAATGGTAAGCGATGTTCGATTGATTGATAATACAAGAAAGAAATCACGGCGAATCTTTCGCGTTTCTGGATCGCGGTGAGAGGACTTTTTAAATTGCGCGCGCGACACAGACAGCTAGTTATTTTTAAGATAATGATCGATCAGACTTCTCTGCTTCTCGGTGTCCCTCTCTCCCCTCTCCCTCCACGATTTGTCTCTTTTCTTTTTTGCACACCAATGCTGCCTGTAGTTGTATCGATACCGGTTATTTCCGCTGAATAACGCGCCGTTTACTTGAATCCTAACGTTTTCGATTATTTTCGACTGTGTGTGTGGAATTATAAAATCGTCGTGGTCGCGGTCGTGGTCGTTCTCGACTACATATATCTGTAACACGTGCCGCCTCGAGGACATCACGTTCGAAGGATTAATTTCCCACCCCAGGCCACCCCCGTTTCAGCCATCCGCCCCTACGGGCTCCTACCGGTCCCGGCCCGTCCCCGTCCACCCGTTGTTCAACGCCGAGAATAAATACACGGGAAAAGCGTGAATTTTTCAAGGAGATACACCAACGACGGGTCTTTCTCTCGCGCTCCAACGGCAACGATTCAATTATGAGACAAACATTTCTCCGAAGGTACTCGCAGAGTCATTCAGCAGAAGTCTGGCACTCGGTTGATGGTGGGAGGGGGGAGGGGAGGAGCGCGACCCCTTTATCGCGCAAACTCCCTTCCTTCCCTTTCTTCCCTCGTGTTTCTCACTTTTCCGTTTTCCTCTTCCGCACCGCACCGTTCCTTTCGGCCAATCCCGTGTCATTTTTCTTCCCCGAATCGCTCTCTTCGTCCTCATCGTTACTCCCCTCGCCCACGCTGCGCGATACTTTCCCCGCCCTCCGCTCCCTCGTTCGTCTTTCTTCGTACTCCGAGTTTCTCGACGATTTTAAACGTACTTTCATTTTTCCTCTCAGCCCACGATCTTATCTTACCCGAACGCAACGCTTCGTGAAACGATCTCTGCCGAGTCTCGTGACTATTTGCAAAAGGTAACATTCACCCCCTCTCGGCTCTTTTTCCGAGCTTCTTCCTTCTCGCCGTGCCTACAATAAGCTTCCTCGCTCGTTCTACTCCGTCACGTACAACTTTCTCTTTCCGTATTCTACGCGATACGTCTCCTTCTCTCCTCTGCCTGCTGTCTTTCAACGTTTCCTTCCTCCTCCGTCCATCCCCTCTCTTTTCCCACTGTTATTCGGTACGTCCTATGAATTATCACTTCTACAACCCCCTCAACGGGCTTTGTTCCCACTATCCTCCAGCCTCTAAGACCGCCCCGTCTCTCTTCCAAGCGACTTATCTATCTCTCTCTCTCTCTCTCTCTCTCTCTCTCTCTCTCTCTCTCTCTCTTTTCTATCCCGATCCAACAACGAGCTTCCCTAATTCGCCCCCGTCCATCCTCCCGGCCAGCTTGTCCCCGCTCTCGACACTTCCTGGCTTCGTTTCCTCTTTCGATCCCTTTGTCGAGCTTTCTCCTTTCCTCTTTCTCCGTACGCTCTCAGATTCCCCGGAGTTATTTCCTTCCTCTCTCCCACTCGGCGACTCTCGTTCGCGCGCGCGAACCACCCCGGACTCGAAAGCCTCCCCTTGCTTGGTTCGCGAGCTTCCGCCACGTTGCTCGGCTGCCTCCGTCTTCGTCTCGCGTTCATCCCCTCCAGATCTCCTCACGGCTAGAGTTCGTTCTCTCTCGGATAGAGTCTTCCACCCTCTGCGCTCCGACCACCACCGAGTCGAAACCACCTCTCTCTCCCTCTCTCTCTTTCTCTCTCTGACATTCTCTTCGTCCCTGGTTCCTCCGTAGCGGCGCGGCGCGGTGGAGCCCGGTGGTCGCGCTGTCTGTCGCCGACAGTGTGTAAGCGCGCGACTCAGTCCGGTTGCCTACCTCGGGCGCTGTTGACAGCCAGGTCGCTGTGACCGCGCGCGCGCCCCACGCCAACCCTTTTTTCACGATGCCAGCTGCGTTACCGTCTTCTTCGCAGTGCTAGCGCGAGAGAGCACATCCTCCGCGGGCTAGTCGGGTAGTTGGGCAGCGCGCGTAACCGGCCGCCGAGTATCGCGAATCGGCTGCTGATCTCGGTAGCAGCCCGACAACGCGTCGAACCCCGTCGAATAGAGAACGCGCGGTGCGGTGTTGTTTGTTCGCTATGCGATACGGGTGTCGTCGCGACGACATCACCGGGATCGTCCCGATCGAGTTGAAGTCGAAGTTGAAGCCCGAGCCGAAGACGAGCCAAGGCCGTTCCTCCGCGAACACGAACATGACGAACGAGCGTGGAACGACGAATCGCGCGAGATCATGCTGGTGAACGGGCCTGCCGCGAGAACCCGTGGCAAACGACGAAGAAAACAAACGAGCTGGCATGAACGGCCAGGAGGACAGTCCTTCCGACGACGCTCGCGGCAATGGTCATAGACGCGACCCGACCACCACCGTTCAGATCGCGACCGTGCCCGCTGCCTTCTCGTTCGAGATTCTACGCTCGGACGGACTATTAGTTTCTCTGGCTCCCGCTCGCGATACTTGTGTTCCACGCGACGATGTGCGTGCCCGATTGACGGTGTACCGAGACCTCGAGAGAGCCCGCGCCGCCTGAAAGGTCAGTACAACGAGCCGCCGTCGTCCTCGACATCCCATCGACATCTCGTCGAACATCCCATCGACATCTCATCGCGTCGACCTCGTCGGATTCCATGGGATGGCCGAGTGTGTCACGTGCGCGTACGCCAACCATCGACGAGCGCTAACGAAATATTTTTCTTCTATCCGCGGGAAGGGGAGAGGGGGTGCTCGCTAGGGATAGTTTTCCTCCGGAGAGGCTGTGCCATCATCCTGATCTCTGTTGGTGGATCGGCTGGGTTCCGGAGATACCAGGTTTCCCTTCAGCGTTCGATCGTTCTCACGACGTCGAATCTGAGTACGAGCGACGCGACGAGAGACCCGATATCGCGTCGGCCAGCCTCTCCCAGCGAATATCGGCGAGGCCGAGGTCGATGCCGAAGTCGATGTCGAAGTCGAGGCATCGCGGCGAGGCGAGGTCGTGACAGTGCCAGCGAACCAGCAAGACGGTGAAATAAATCCACGGGATGCGAAACGAGGCCGAAGGAAAGCGACAATAAATTCGTTCGGGAAGGTCGGGAGGAGGATTGCATAACGTCCACCCCTCCCGCCGCCCTGCGCCACCCTTCCACCCACTCGCTTTCTCTCTCTCTCTCTCTTTGTTCGTTCGTTCGTTCGTCTCTCGTTTCCCCTCCGTCAGCCAGTACCCCTTGAAACGGTAACAAACATTCGCGCCGATGGCTAATTAAAAGCGTACGTAGCGCGTCGTGGGCTGCATTTCATTTTTCCAGAAACCCCAAGAGAGAAAACAATTCCTCGTTACGATCTTCGCGCGAGCAAACTCCAATTGTATTTTCTGCTCTTGAATTCGACCTAGAATTCGGTCGAATTTTCGAGAGCTACCTCGTGCTTACCTGTCGGTTATCGTTCTCACCGTTGCTTTTACTCAGTTTTGTCAGAAATTCAAACTCTATGTACGTAATTATGCTGATACGACACGCGGTATTTCGCCGACCCGTTCGTTTACCGACGTATCGTCTTTAATTTTCTCCATATCCAGTTTTCACGAAATCTCCCAGTGGGTTAGATGGGTTCTTTCGCGTAGCCGCACGTACTTTGGACTAATCTCCTGTCAAATACGTCGATCCGTTCCTTTGGGAAATTCTGGTAAACATACATTGTTGAAATATACTTTGAGAAACTAAATAGATCTAGGTGCACGGTGGTGTACCAGACAAATTCTCGCACTACTCGCACTACTTTTTTAGAGGCTTATAACTCGGCACTGGAGGCGCATGGAGAGATGTATGTAATTTCGTACACTTGTTAAATGCTATCGTGTCTCAATATTGACTAAACATTAATCTTCCAACATTAGTAGGTTCCGAAGTATAGGACCTCAAAAATCGCTAAATTTGTCACTGACTGACTGACTGACAGATCATCAAAACCTTTTGGGTACTTTCCATTGACCTACAAGCTTGAAATTTGGTACATGTAGGTCCACCATAACAAACACTCAAAGGAATAATTATCAAAGTTTTGTGTTTGTTTAAAAAGGGTGCGCTACATTGCACGGAAGCGGCCCTGGTACAAAGCCTAGAGCCCCGTGATGACATCTGCTACGGGCCCCGCGCTGGCTTAATACGGCACTGTTTGTGTGCGGCTCCTATTGTAATACTTGTTCTACGAAAGATATCTATACAATAACATTTGGTTTTTTAAAGAAGCGAAGAGTTCCGGAATCTATCCCGGCGTCTCTTTTTCTTTGCCACCGTCCGTTTTCGTCTTTCCTGCTCTGCTCTCGTCTCGCGTTACCGGAGGTATTTAATTACAAGAGTCCGCGACCTATTCTCCCTATTCACTCCGCGAAAGCATCCGCGGAGGCATTCGCGGAGGTATTCGCGGTGTCGTTTAATTCACCGGACAAGGTCAATCTCCTTTGTTGCCGGTCGCGTCCGTTTTTTCTCTCCGGACCAGAAAAGGAAAACCGAACCCGTCCGAAGGAAATTAATTCTCCTTTGGTCTTTTCCATCGGTATTGCGCGAACCTGGACGTTGACCGGGACGTTGGCGGGACGTACGCGATTCAAACGAATGAATCCGCGAGTTGAGTACAACTGGAGAAAATTGTAATCTATCAACGAAATTTTGGGGAAAAATATTATCAATCATTTAACTGGATTCGGTATTTTATGGAGAACCAGGAAAAAAATAATTTTCTCCTTTTTAGTGCATTTTAATATACAAGCATGGTTTTTAAAAAGTTTTTTTTATATATTTTATTTACGTTTACGAGGCGTAATTTGCACTATTAGAATAATGCAAATTACGTCTCGTAAAGGTAAAAATAGGACTTTTGAGGACGATTGCGGCCTAGATTGATCTTTTATTTAGCGCTTTCGTCTACGGAAAACCCCCATCTTTGCATTATGGATTATTTGTATTAGAAATGAGAAGGCGCATCCCGCACCCTTCCAATTCTGGAAAAACGAGTCTAACCCCTTAAGTAAACGCGTGTGTCCTGTAGTTGTTCGATTCCTGTCCCGGGTCGTATCAACAAGATTCTCCCCCATCAAGTGAGAAGCTAACTCTGCTAGGGTCGAGGGAAGCTCGACAACTCCTCTGCTGGTCGCAACCATTCCTCTGCTCGGACTCCGACCATTTTTCTCGATATCTCTTCTGGATGTCGTATGCCATACGCGATAGCGAGACCTCGTGGATCAAGCCGGGAACCTGTGGAAAAGCCTCGACACCTCGCGACACCTGTGTATCGCGACCGTTGCGCGCCGCGTCGCGTCGCATCGGACGATCCCTATCTCGATCGACCTCCAGGTATCGAGGTCTTCTTCGACGAGGATATTCACAGATATTCGAATCGTTTCACGATCGGCAATCCTGTAAAAACCTTGGGCACAATTCGATCTTTTCAAAGATGCTTCAACTTCGACTTTTCTCTCGTGTCTTTGCTCCAGAGGTGGGCATTATTCAGCGAAACAAATATTTCAAATACTATTTAATATTTTAGATTTTATTTTGCTTAAAGAAAATAGTATTTTAAATGAGATATACAATTTCGCAAATAAAATATTTCTATTTTAACAATCTGGACCTCAAAATAAAATATTTCTATTTCAACAATTTGATCCCCAAAATAAAATATTTCTATTTTAACAATCAGAAACTCTGATTCAGATTCTCTGAAAATTATGCATTCTACTATGACATTAAACAACGAAGTGCATACTATTAATTTTACTGTTTTTAAGTGGACTGTCAGATTATGGATGTCACATATAATATTTGTGACTGTGGCAGCGAACAGGTTAATCCCGCATGTCATGATTAGACTGCGGATCTTTATGCATTTATAGCAAAATTGAGCAGATAAAATTCGAAATTGTTGGAAAATTGTCAAAATTGAAGCTGTCAATATACGATTTCTCCTCTATTAAAATCATTAAGGGGAGAAATAACATTCAATTTAGTTTCTGTTTCTTGCAATCGATTCAGGCAATTTTGATTTTATATTATATAAAGATCCGCAGTCTAGTCATGATCTATAGATCGAACGTTGTCCGTGTCGATTGCGAGGAGCGGAAGTTGAATCGTTCTCTTGGATAAACGTGGAAACTTCGAGCGCGAGAATAAAAGAATGTCTGCATCGTGAGTCGTGTAAGCCCTAAGCGGAAACCGAGCGTTTTCGACCGTGCGATTTTTGTTTTTGATTGCTCGACCGCGCAGATGCGTGTGAACGAATACATTAAACGCTAATGTAAATAAGGTCCGCGCGGAATCCGCAGTGTCTGAACGGGCCCTAAGGGTAGCGCGTCGGAAACGAAAACGGAAATGAAGAAAACGGATAAACGGTAGATCATTTGGACCGGAGTCGCGCGTTTCTCCTCGTATGCGGGTGCGAGCGAAAGCAGCGCGGAGGACTTAAACGATCGATGGGCCCTTAATTTCGTTCCGTGTTTCGTTACAATGCACCACTCGCCGGTGCACAACATCGAACAGCGAGAGTGCACTTCGCCGCTGCAGATAGTCAACAGCACTTGCAACGTGTGCGCGGAGCAGTAGTGGCGTTCCCGCTTCGGCTCGGATCTCGCGAATCTATCGACGTCGAGGTTTCTTCTCTCTCCCTCTCTCTTTTTCTCGTTCCACATGTGCGTGTATATGTGTTTCCCTATTCGTCGGGGGCTGTTTACCCTCTTTCTTTCGATGCAGGCTTGAGCGAACGTGTGCGGATTTCAGCATTCGGCACGGTACATACGCACCCGATACACATACTCCCTTCTCGCACATTTCAGTAATCGCGGTGCAATTAAATGGAACATTCTGTACATTTATCTGGTTACTCGGATCTGCTCGACGGAGTCCCGTGAAGCAAACCAGTCGAAATCGATTTTTTTCCGTAATTCCAATTAATTAACACGTGACCCCGCGCGCGGAACTGGAAATGTAGAAGTTCGGAGGAGATTCGCTGAATAACGAATAAAGAGTCACGAAATAAATGAATGGGTGTCTGGAAAAAAGGTCTATGTTTTCTAAATTTTGTAGGAGCGCAATTTTGAACTCAAACGTGAGTTGCAATAATAAAAACCAGCTGAAAATGACGTAAACCTTGTTCCATTGGAAAAAGACTGAAAACCGAGACTTTCTGTGAGCTTATTATAATACGTGTTCGGATACAAAAATGTGTATTATCATTTCCAATGAAAGTATCGTGATAATTTCAATAATTATAAAATAAAAGACCAGGAACCGGTCATTCGATCGGCGGTGGTTGGTTTAGTGTTAAAGCAAAATAAGTTCGGAACACGCGAAACTGGTTTTTCTAAAAATCACCCATCCAAACGTCGAGGCTGGCCAAAAGAAACGCGGACGAGAACAGAGCACGCGTTTCGCAGGGTTCGTGAGCACTACCGAAAACGTATACGTGCATAACTTGGAGAGACCGTTTCCCGCGCAACAACAATTGGAATAGTTGGTACGGATATTAGTTCGTCGGTTACGTAAGCGTCAGCTTGCAGACCGTCGCGTCGCGTCGGCCGACCAACGTGTTAGCGTCAACGTATTTTTAGTGGAGCCGAAGAAAGATGGTAGGCGCCATTCTACCCTCGCCTCGAAGGGCTTACAGCTTACGGCTTACGACTCACGGCTTACGCCAGGGTTTCGCGAAGGATATTCTACTCTCCGACTTTCGAGCTTAGGCTGAAGTTGTATACGCCATCGAATGTAAATGAATCGATCGTTAGGGGGGTGTTCTCGTTTCCAACGATTCCAAAATTGAACCTATGAAATTACCGAATATTGGTAAAGTATTAGGTGTGCAAATAAGTTCCTTCCCCTTTTCTTTCTACGATCATAACTTCTGACCGAATCCGAATAACTTCCCGATTTTGGTGCCGCCTGAAAGAGCGTTCTTTTAGTTTTATGAAGAGTCATGATTAGACTGCTTTCGGACGAACCGCGCGAGTCTTATTCAAGGTGGGATCTCCTAAGCGCGTTTCGACGCGGCGTTTTGCGATAGATAAACCAATTATCGTAACTTTCTGCTGTGCGTCCAGATGCGCTTTTCGATGCATCGAAGCGGCGGTTACTTCCCAGAAGGCGAGCTTGTCTTGCCTTGCGTTGCCTCGAACAGTTTCTCCGCTTCGTTCACAAGCGGCGCAGACCCATTCGGAGGTTTATCGGCCAGACGACCCGCAAATTGCAGCACGCAACGAGTTGCAGCCTCTCGCCGGGGTCTGGCTTTAATGGCAATTTTGCGCCAAGTACATATTATTCCCCCGCGCAAGGCCGAGAAACATTCGCGCGCTCCAAGCTGCTCGTACAGCTGTGAAAGATTGCCTCGGATAATTATTACCGTAACTGCTCCGTGCTCCGAACCTTTTCTTCCAAAGATTTTTCGGTTGTTTATTTGTTCTTACGACTTACCCCCGGCTGGTGCACGACGCACGAGGATTACTTCGAACCGACGCCTTCGGTCGGTACCGTTTCCAATTTCCCGGCGATTCACCGATCCGAAATAAGAAAAGTTACTGACAAGGGAGGTTTCCCAATCGTAACACGCCGATTTTAATGAAATTTTAGTATGATATAGAATTCATGTTAAGGGGGTGAAAATGGCTCTCAAAAGTTGGGGTGGAAAATCCTATTTTATTGAATATCTCCGAAAGTATTAGGCCTAGACAAAATTTCTCGGTTTCGTCGGTGCGAGTCGACCGGTACCCTGGGTTCCGTTCACGGTTTCCTCTCGACGTAGGAGGGAACGCGGAACTAGCCTCGGCTCTGCGATCGATAACAGAATCGCCTATCGTACGCCAGAACTCGGAAAGAAGTACAGGGTGCCGCAAAAGTATGCTGCCGATCGAAACGCACGGGCTACGGGAATCTCCTTTACCGTTTTGTGACTCGGAACTTGCTTGTCGAGGTGTCGGCAAGTTGCCGGTTCTTAGGGTTATCGCGGCAGGTTGCCTCTCCTTAGGGGAAAACTCCCCGGTTGAAGCTGCCGAATTGCTACCGATCAGCAATTTCCACCCGCTGCCATAGCAATCCGGGCGGCCGATGTAGCAGTTGATTTGGTAAGAAATGACTCGTTACTTACCAAGATATTTAGCAATGCCGACAATGTCGATATTAATGAAATTTAATAAAAATTATAATTAGAACAAGTATTGAAACACGAACATTCTGTGAATATGAGTGTTGATCGAAAAAATTACTAATTTTCTTTTGCAAACCCTGCCAAACCTATTTAATAATTCTAAAAAAACTTCTTTTTAAAATACTACCTCCTTCAGAATTCAGAATTACAGTTCGCCATTTATTAAATAAGCAATTCTTAATGGACTGATGAAAGATGTCGACATTGTTTCCCTTTGACATGGAATATCTTTTGGGTTCAATTCGAGAAATTTTTTTAAAAATGTTTATTCTATAACAAATCAAGTTTACCTTTAATCTTGAAAGATCAATATACATTCTAGATCGGCCACCCGGATCACTGTGATAGCGGCCTAGATCGATCTTTTATCTAGCGTTTTTGACTATTAAAAAACGTGTTTGTATTATCGAGAAATGAGGAGGCGAATCCTCCCGCACCCTTGCAATCCTGGAAACGAGTTTACCGCCTTAAATTAAAACAACTCGATGTGTGCTATGGGATTTTTTGATTCGTACGCGCGTCACTTATTTTTCTCGAGTCCCATACTTTTGATTCATCTTGTAGAATTTTACAGGGCACACGCTATACGCTACACACTACACGCTATGCGATCTGTTTCGTGCCGTTTCTTGCCGTTTCGTGCCGTTTCGCGCGTTCGGTCTCGCGTGATCTATCACAGCGAGCGATAATAATTACTGCTTTGCGTATATGCGACGTCGTGTGCCAGCGTTTACCGAGAAACCGCGTTCCTGATTCGCTCGATTCGAAGTGACCGTAGTTTTTTTAGACCTTACTGCTCACCGAAAAACAAAAAATTTCTTAGATTGTTTTGTCGCCCGGTCAATTTGGTGTTGATGCTTTGTACCTTGTTACCGGTATCGTGCAACGTCCCTTGCCAGAGTTCAGATTCGTTCGACCGCGTTGGAAAACACAGGAAACGAATCGGTTTCCAAAAGCGGTTTCGCACGCGAGGCTGGTTATACTCGCGAACGCTGCCGGGTTAAAGACGGACTAATGACCGCGTTAAACTTTCATCGACTGAAGACACCGAGTTGAGGTCTCGGTTCGATCGGGTTCCAATCAGTCCTGGACATTACGAATTCATAAATCCGCACTCGAAACGTCGCCGACGCGACACGTTCCCGCGATCGTTCGATCTCTACGCGGAAGGAGATATGCGATATACAGCAGAAGGTACATATTAGAGATCCCCATTTCACGTGTTTGCAAATACACGTGTACACTCCTGTGTAATATACCCGTGTTTTTCTGTTTCACGGGTACACGTGGCACGTGGCACGTGGAAGGTGGTAGACTTGTTTCTAGAATTGCACTTATTTCTCGATAATGCAAAGATGGGATTTCTCAGTAGTTAAAAACGCTATATAACAGATCAATCTAGGCCGCGATCGCCCTGAAAAGTCTGACTTTTACGTTCACGAGACGTAATTTGCATTATTCGGCAGCATATACAGTAGGTAACGAAACGCACTTTAAAACGGAATAACTTTTTTAATATTGTACCAAACGGCCTGATATTTTATAATCAATTAGTCATCATAACTCCGGCCAAAATTGCGAGAAATGATCGCAATACCATGACCCAAAAGGCAGATTGAAGCAGAGATTCTGCCGATTCGATCGAGTACCCCATGAACGCCCTGCGACAATTTTTTACCTACGGCAGCTGTGTTTGAAGTTAGTATTTCGCAGAAATTACCGTTCCATCTACAGCGGCTGCCTGACATCCCTGAATACACTACCGCCGGCGTTAGCATTTGGTCTTCTACATAAAAAAACAAATTTTAGTCTTTAACATAGTAGCCCATAACGTTCGTGGCTTTTTAAAAAAAATTTTTTTACATATTGCATTGTCACGCAGTTCTGAGCTATGTTTAAAATTTCAAGTCTCTAGCTCATCGGGAAGTTACTTTAAAATCAATTGCAAAACTTGTACCGAACAGACAGACAGACAAGAAAGCGAGTTAATAAAAACGTGGTAAAAATAAGCATCATTCACAATTGAAAATTGAGAAAGTTGTTTTAATTGTTCGTAAATAAATTGAATTCTTTTAGATTATCTTCCTCTATCGAATTGTTTTTGACTCTCTCAAACGAAAAACCTAAACGCATCAGTCGCCGGACTCAAAGGTGCCGGACGGACCTGTATTCACGGATCCGTCTTCGCGAATCTGTATTCATAGATAGAAGGGTAGAAGCAGATGTTTAGTGTGCGCGCTCTCTCTCTCTCTCTCTCTGCTCTGCTTTGCTCGGACAGCAGGCTCCATTTACTCTGACCGATCTTATCGCGTCGTCCCTGATCAATCCATTAACCGGCGACGACGGAGTCGCCAGAGCCACTCGACTTCCTCTAAATTGTGCGCACAGGGAATAGCGAATGGATTCGTATTGAAACGACCGACGCGGTGCGGCGCGGCGTGTCGAACGTCGAACGCCGGATGCGTTTATACCGCGCTGCTAATTGTGCGCGAACGCTGTCCCGAAGTGCTTCGTAGCCCTGGGTTGGGCAACGAGCACATCCTATTTCCCTTGGAGCAAAAACGAAGGGAAACAATGTCGAACGGCGTCTCGTCTCGCATTCTCTCTCTCTCTTTCTCCTTGCACCGTGCCCCAAGGAGGCGTAGCTTCGTTGCTCTCGATTTCGACGGTAGCGTCCCACGGGGCAGTCCGTATGCTAGACGCTGCCTATTTCGCAGCAAGTCACGGGGAAAGGGGGTTGATCGCGCGCTGGGTAATATTAACCGCTACACCTGTCACTGGCAATGCAACAAGAATGGTGAAAAGGAGGTTGAACCGAAGTAGGTGTCGCGTGGTCTGGTCGGACAGCGAACTGTTCCCGATACGTATCGAGACCGGCTGAAATTCGCTGCATTCCGTTTCGATATTGTCCCTGTCGCGAAATCGTTCAACCGCGTCGATACCCTCGAAACGAAACGCTTTGCCCGCGTTGATGACTCGAGATCATGGTTTTGGACGTGTATTGGAGGATACAGTTATTTAAATTGAAATATCTCCAGAACTACTAACTTTTCGACATACATAGGTTAGTACTTTTTTATAACGAACGTCCAGCTGCATCGATTGATGTATTAAAAAAATACCTCATTCCATTTAAAAAAATGAAGGTGACCTTCATGTCTCCAAAAAGAATTACATAAAAACAAAAATTTTTTTGGTATCGTACGAGCCCCATTTTACCATTCCACTTTGTCCTTCAGACACTGGACGTATCTTGAAAAACAACAAAGATATTCAAGTTAGGTGAAATACCTTGTATACCCGTATACTTCTTTATACACGGATACGCGAGTACTGAACTAAACGTGTACACGAGTATGTTCAATACACGTGAAATGGGTATCCCTAGTTAGAACCAAAGAGCGACGATTCAGCGGAAACGGTTCTTTCCGCGAGTCCGTCGCGACAAAATTGGATTTCTAGATCGGGACTAAAAACTGCGTGTAATCGTTCGATTCGTTTGCTTCTTAGGAGCGGACGCTTCGTGACCAGGAGCAGCAGTAGCGTCGAAGCAGAAGGGCAGGCAAGGTGCCGCGGAAATCGCAACGAGGAGGAGGAGGAGGAACAGGGAGAGGACGAGGAAGAGAGGAAGAGAAAGAGGGCGAGGAAAAAAAGGAAGAGGAGAACGGTGCAACAGCTAGGTTCGCTCGCTGGGATGAAAAGAGAATCGGTGTCGGGGTTGGTGATGCGGTTCGCGTGACGATCGCCGGTTCTCCGACGAAATCTCGTCGAAGTCTGTTCGAAATCTGGTCTGGTCGGGCCTCGTTTGGTCCGCGGTGACACGGTTCTCGCTTCGATTCGAGCCTGAGTCGAGCCGAACCGAGCCGGAGCGTAATCCTTGGGACGAGGACACGGGCACCAGGGAGGCAAGATAGTATGACGGTGATGCTGCTGCAACGTTCGGTCACCCCGCAGTCGACGCACAGCCAAAAGACAGCGAACAAGGACTGCAGCACGAAACCGCCCCTCTTGTTCCTTCTGGACGACCGTCAGGAGTACCGACATTCCACGGACAACAACATCGCTACCCCCATCATCGCAACAACCAATCGGAACATTCACAACCACAACCACAACAACAACAACAACAACATCATCATAACGAACGACATCGGCCGCAACAATAATATCTACAACAACTTTGTCCTGGAGAGAGACGACAGGGACGACAGAGAAGACAGAGGAAACGGTTATTCCTCGTTCGCCCCCCACGAGGCGGCGTCGTCGGTGACGTCGACGACGTCCCATAGACGCGCCGACTGTGGCCAGGACGTCGCGATGCGATATTACCGGCTCTGGATCTACACCTGCAACTTGGTGCTGCTCGGTAGCGCGCTCGGTTTCGCCGCCGCGGTCTCGCGAACGCTTTTATTCACCGGCGATCCACGACGATACGTGGTCCCAGGGGTGCCCCGTGCGTTCGACCCGACGGCCCTCTACGCTTATCTCGCCCTGGCCACGCAGCTCGGGCTTGTCCAGCTCTTGGGTTGCATCGCTGCCAGAAGGCTCAGCGCTAGGCTGCTCAACGCTTATTGGATACTACTTCTGGCCCTCCTGTTCGGCGACGCGGTCATCGGGGTTGCCTGGGTCTTCCGGTTCGAGAGGATGCTCGCCGAGCTCAGGCCAAACCTCAGGCAACGGCTTCAGGTCGGTTAGTTCCTTCCTGGTCTCCCCACATCCCCACATTCCTATCGTTTCACACCGCCGCCACAGTGCGTTGTCATGGGACAACAATCAAAAGATATACTTCCGTGTTATTATACAATGTTGTCACTGCAGGGTTCTTAGGATTACACAAGAATTAACTTCCCCCAGCTGCCCGACAATTAAAGATCAATCTGTTTCAGATTCTGAGCGATCTGTTACTAATAAATAGACTGCGGATGTTCATGCAAAATAAACATTTTCTGCATCAATTTTACAAAACACACGTCAAGGAACAAGTTCTTCTCTTCTTTAATAGTTTCAGTGAGTTGAAAATAATACACTGGTGTCTCTAAATTCTCTTCGCCTCTAATCTTTTTTAAATTCGACTTACCCATTTTTGTAATAACTGCATAAAATCCGCAGTCTACTAATAAATCTATCTTCGAGATATGGTTTTCAAGCAACCACGAAGAAAGAAAAACTAAGCTTTTTACTTTCATTCGGACTGTTTTTGAGCCTGTTGATAACGTTGAAGGCATACATTTCTAAGACAATAATACTGTCCCGATACTGAATGATACTGTTACGATTTTTGTCCCAAAATCCCATTGACTCAACGCACTGTGCGCCGCGACGCGCAAACTAGAGATCGTCGTTTCGAACGTGTACTAAAATATACGTGTACCGTGTTATACGAATTTAAGGATTCGTGAATTCGAATCCCTGTACATACACGGATCCCTAAAATTTTTACTACACGGTTCACCTACCACGTGAAATAGGGATCTCACTAGAAGGCACCTCGATATTTTTGCTTTTGCTCCTAACCATCGATTCACAAGGGACCAAAGTTTCGCGAATTTCTGCGGGTTCCCGATAGAAGCATCGGCTAACTATTCTTTTTCGGTTCCTCTCTGGTACGCGGCAGAGTTTTCCTGCGTTCTTCGCTTTTAGTTTCAGCGTTCTCCGAGGTCGGTGTGTTCTCTCGTCGTTAGGGCACGGTTTATCGATCTTTCCTTAACCGCATCGCCGTCTCCGTCTCCGCCGTCTTCGTGCCGCAGAACCGACCGCGAGACCTTGCCTCAGCCTTGCCAATGAAACCGATCGGTAAATCGAATTCGTCGTACCCGAGTCGCCGTTCCGATTTCGACGCGGTCAAAGACCACCATCCGGGGCCTGATTTTCGGAAATCGATTTCGTCCGGACAGCGGTTTTCCGTAGCTGCCAAGATCGAGAAAGAAAGGGCACTTGTTGTCCATGCTCTGGATGTTCTTACATATTTTTAGCAAGCTCCTTCGGCCCTGTCGGCTAGATCCGAGTTCAGATCGGTTGGGCAATTCTCTCGTCTCTGGATTCTTCGGTTCGTGGTCGTTGTAAAAGCTGTCTGTCCGTCCCGGTTAAACTTTGACCGCGCATTTCACGCGGCAACAAACAATCGACCAACGCGCTCGATGCCTCGAGGCAACGAACGTGGTTCGCGTCGGAAAAAACTTGGGGATCGAGTATCGACGAATGGGGGCGACTTTAGGTTGGGGAGGTAGCCCTCTCGGGAATCGGAGAGACGAGGCTGTATGAGGGAGCCGATTGGAGCGGAAACAAGCAGAAAGAACCGGAAAGGAGCAGGAGGAAGTAGAAGGCGGCGATTTCGGACAGTTCCTGTATTTCGGGGACGTTTGCGGCTCCGATCAATCGCGGACGCACCGTAAACAGATTTCGTACGGCCGCTTCCCTGGCTGTAATTCGGTGGGAATGATACGCTCCCCCGCCGCGATACGCATCAATATGTAACCCGGCTGGAAATTTGCTTGGGGCTTCCGAAGATACGGAAGATTTAGTTTCTCCTCCGCGGTAAGAAGACGATTTTTCTTGCGAGGGAAAATAGATTGGCGTGAGTCGTGCGTAGCAGAAATCTTCCGCCCGGCGAGCTAATTTAGGGTAGAATACCAGAGAATGCCGTAGAATAGGAAATAGGGGAGAATAGGAAAACCCGGAGTGCGCTTGTTCTTTTTTTTAATCAACCGAAATTTTGGTAGAAACTGGATGGTTTCTATCTGCCGCGCCGGCGCGCGAAATTTAATTTGTTATTGATAGACTGCGGATTTTATGCATTTATGACAAAAGTGGGTACGTACAATTTAAAGCCGTGATCATGTTAAAAATATTTAAGGGCATCGGTGTATTAGTTTCAGCTTAATAAGATAATTAAAAGAAGAATGCAATTTTTATTTGGCTCCTGTGCCCTGCAGTCAATGCAAACATTTTTCATTTTGCATAAAGATCCGCAGTCTAGTTATTAAAATTTGATAACTTCCCGTCACGTATCGATCGATTCCGAAAGTGCTCCCGAAAATTTTGGATCGCGATCCACGGACGAGATTCGGCGAACGGTCAACGGAACGGTGAACGAAACGGCCGATCGAAACGCGATTCAACCGTCGCGTCGGCCGAGTCGTCGCAGACTTCGCGCGAGTTTAAATGCCAAGCGGTGTAACAACGGGAAAAGTTACGCGTCGCGAACTTGCCAGGAAATACGTAAATATCTGCATTCTCGTTTATAAATAGCCGGTACAGCTATACCGACTACGGCACGAATATTATTCATACCGTGTCGTGCAAACTATAGCTCTTCGCGTCGTTCGGTCAGCCAACCAGAGCTCGGCGAGGCCGTTCAAATTATTATGAGATTGAAACTTGCGGAGATCCAGACCTATTCAAACGCTTATCCGTTCGATCGAGGATCATGCGGCGCGGCGCGGCGCACTGAGACGGATCCATGTCCGCGACAGAACCAATTCCGTCTCCGCGTTCTTACGAGACACCGCGTAAGCCGAAAATTCCTCGAAACCGATCGAGAAATGTCCGACCCCCGGAGGACGACTCGAAAATCCACTTTACTGCGCGGGCCGACTCAACGAAAACCTCGTGTTCTCGAATCCTCGAGTTAAATAGATTCGCTTGAAATCTCTATCTAGATCAGCGTTTCCCAAACCGTGCTCCGCGAAAAATATTAATAACGAAGCTTTTTTTCTACATTTTGACTATAAGATTTATTCATTACGTGTCATTACCTTCCTTCAAATTACCTACACAGGTGCTCCGTCAAAAATTCGAAGACCCCTAAAGTGCTCCATCAGAGAAAAAGTTTGGGAAACCCTGATCTACAGTGGGTGTACAAAGTATTCGTACACCTTTTGAAAACGAATAACTCTTTCAAATTTGTATCCAACAGCTAGAGTTTTTTTGAGACGTTAGAAGGATTAGTTTACTAACTAATATGTAAATCACATTCTTTTTTAAAATTGCTGTTAGTCGCAATTGCGAAGGAAAACGTTCTTACGAAAATCAGTCAATTATCAACGGAAGCAATTCGGGGCTGGGTTCGATCGGTACTCTTCCCTTCAAAGTAAATTAGCTGCGGTGAACTTGGTAGATATTTCGCTGGAGGTTTTTCGTCTCTGGAACGAACGTGTCGGGAAATGGAATTTTCTCGGGGGACCGGTCGCGACCGCGGCAGGAAAGAAGCTAAAACGACGCGTAAAAACGAGGCGTCCCTTCTTCACGGAGTTCTCGAATCGGTGGAGCGCACGATGAAAAGTTGTCGAACAGCGAGAAGCTCGGAAACACGGTCGCGTTAACGATACGGCAGCGTTACTTCGGTGAACCCGATCGGACACGTACTAATACAAACTAATAGAAGTTGGACGCGGTCCACGGTTCCCCCCGGAATCGCGACACGAACCTGCCCTTTTTGCTGGTCGATACTCCATTGAATGTTACCCCGCGATAAGACCGACCACGCCTCCACGATTCTTCCTAGCTCCAACTCCAACGGAAACTGATTTCTCTTCCCTCCACTCCTCTCCACGACTCGACTCGACCCTGCTCTGCTCTGCTTTGCTTTGCTCTGGTCCCTATTTATTGGATCGTTACGTGAGCGACGCGGTGACTTTTTTTCCTCGAATTTCATTTTTCGAGGAGACGTGAAAACAGGGCAAACTTGGACACGTTGTCGTCCCGTCCGACTAGAACCGTGCGTTGCCACTAGTTCAAGTTCTCACTCGAATGACGAATCACAGTGAGCCAAACTGACGAATTCTTTTTCAAGATCAAACTACTTTCGATAGAACTCGGATAGAGCGATGATTTTTTCCGAAGCAGTGTTAAAAAGTAGGCAATTTCTGTTTTTTTGGAAAAAAAGACAGGTTTAAAATGTTTTTTAATAAAAAATGATGTTTTTTCATGTATTGTTCCACTTAAAGTAAAGAAATATAAGCAGATTTGGCATTATGTTTAAAATAACGGTCTCCCCACCATAATCTTAAAACCTTAATACACTGTTTCATCAATTTTTCTAAAATAAGGAATTGTAAGTTACCTAGTTCTTACATTCAGGCGGCGATATGGTATTCAATTTACACAATAATTCTTGTAATTCTGCAAGTTTAACACGGATTTTCAAAGCTGTAAAATATTATGAATATTTTGCAATATTTCGGCTTTAATTTAAAATATAAATCATCGTTCCATCTCACTTCTATCGACAGTTCTTTGATTTTGACACAGAATTCATCAGTTTGGCCCACTGCGTGGCGTGTATCGTACGCTTCCCTCTCGATAGCAACGATCACAGCTTCGAGCAAATAGGAAATCGTTAACGTATCTCGCTAGATGTGATTTCCTTCGTATTTGAGTTCGGCGTTGAACGCGGAAGCCTATCGATACGTGGTAGAACGGGACGCCGACGAAACTCTGCGAGGATCAACGATCGCCTCGAAATTGTTTGTTTGGATGCGGCTCGAGCGCATCTTGAAAGCGATCTCGAGCCTCCTTTCGCCTCGAGTTCCAACAAAGATCGAAGAAGCGTCGCGACGCGGCGCGGCGACTTGGAAGCCGACGCGGAACTTTGATTGAGCAGCCTCGTAAATAATTCCGAGCTACCGTAAACGCTCGGGTATAATGTATCCAAGCCTCCGACCATGCTCCGAGCGTGTGCAAAGTCGCCTCTACGATCGTGTTTCTTTTTATCCGCGCGTCGCGTCGCGTCGTTCGTTTCCCTATTTCGAGGAGAACGAACAGACGAAACGGAATCAGCTATAAATCGACAACGGTGTCGGAGGAGCGATGTGCTCGATCGAACTTGGCTCGGTTCGCGTCGACTCGATGCATGGCATTTCGACACAAGATTTGCGGTGCCGGTCGCGGTCGCAATCACAATCGCGCTTCGTCGCGTCATTACCGTTTCGTCGATTGCCAAAACGAGCCACTTATTTCGCGTTTAACGACGCACTGGGCCGAGCCGAATCGCTTCGCCTTGTATAGCGCCGCACAGTGGTCTGAGAGCGGCAGAAACTCCATATTTTCAAGTGTCTTAAAAAACCTGTATATTTTTGACTGGTAGGAGAGAAAATTAAAACGTTTCCGCTACCTAACACCTTTTATGGCCATTGGTTTAAAAAGTAACGGCCAAGTTTGAATAATTTAGCCCTCCATGTAACTCATTAAAAATTAAATAGCGTTCTTTTAAACTAATTTTTACGAACGCTTTTTTCAGTATTGCGAGACGTATTTCTAAGCTAACGAACTTGGCCGTATTTTGTTTGACGTCACAACTTTTTACGGCCACAGGAGCTTGGCTCCTGTTTACAGGATGTTTTTGTTGGGATCGTGCTATACCTGATAAAAACATTTTCGATCGGACTGCTAATAAGAGAGTCATCTCTACTGGTCACGATTCGTGGTTCACCCTATATATTTTTCACTTCATAATATTATAGCTGATGCCAAAACGAATAAAACGGCCTACATTGTTATACCCTTAAACTTCTAAATGGTCCTAAAATCTTCACGAACTGCTGGATCGGCCGCCCGGACCACTCTGCTACCGCGCGAGTCGATCGACGCGTCCAGAATTTCGGGTGATTCGATAACCCCGACCGATAACAACGAGCTACATTTTATTCCAGCGGGGCGGAGCGTGCGAATAATTCCCCTCGGAATAGGGAATATTATTCTTGTGACAGGTTTTCGAGGTAATATCCGGGGCTATCGGCCATTTCGAAAGTTCTTTGTTCGAACATGAAGGATGACGGTCCGTCCAAGGGCTCGTCAGACTCCCCCGCAACCCTTGATCGCGGATAGCGGATCGCGTCGCGTTGGGGTGAGGCGAGGCGAGGCATAGAAATCAGTGTCAGGGAGATTACAATGGCAACCTTTGGCCCGTTTCACCTCGTTCCTCTTCCCGTATCCGCAGTCATTATTCTTAGCCTCGTTCTTATCTGGGTCGATCGCATAATCGACGGAAAATGTGCGTGCTCCCGGAGCCCCCCACCCTCCGGATAATCGACCCGAATGTAGGACCGTAGGGTCGTGTCTAGTTCGTTTCTCCGCGGTCGTCGTCGCGATCGTAAAACCCTTCCTGTCCGATCCCGTCATAACTCATCAGTAGACTGCGGCTCTTTATGCATTTATGACAAAAATAGGCACGTACAATTTAAAGCAGTTGACGAGTTCAGAAGATTTAAGGACATCGGTGTATTCGTTTCAGCGTAATATAGCAATTGAAAGAACAAGAAATTTCTATTTGTCTCCTATATCTTGCAATCAATGCTCACATTTTTGATTTTGCATTGATTGTGGAAAGCAGGAATAATATCTGTGGTTGTCATGAAGAACGCCCCATGTCACATACTTTCACTTTCGAGATATTGCCGTTTGAAGTTTGGATCACTAATGCTTTGACATAGGACGTTCGTTAAATTGCATTGTTTTCTGAGCCTTCCGAATGTGTTTTCATAACTTTTTTTCTGGCAAATACGTAAATCCTATACTCTAAAGCTAAATTAATGCATAAACTAATGCTTGAAAATATTATTGAAGCGGGTTCTGTCGAAATTGCCCACTGTGCGACGCGACGGTCCGGCCGGAGACTGGATTAGTTTAACCCTTGTGTAGTCAACCGAGTACCCGGGTACCCATTTACTGTATTTCTTTCAACAATTTCTCTGAATGTCCATTCTATACTCGCTCATATATTAATTTACAGTCTTATAATGAGAATTTATAATCAGAATTATGTTAAATACAGAAAAGTTTTAAATAATCTATACATTTCGGTTGACTGCGCAAGGGTTAAAAGGGTGAGGAACCAAACGGGGATCTTTTGTAGAACAAAGTAAAAGTATCCTCCCGCGGTCGAAGTTGGATTCAGGGGAAAGAGGCGAATGGGCGACGAGGCGCGAGGGTAGAAGGTAGAAGGTACCTAGAAAGTAGAAAGGTTGAAGGAAGCGCGTGGTCGCGGTGTGTCGCGACGTTTCCTTAAATCAATAATGTTCCAAAGTGGAAATTCTTCCCAGTTCCTCGACACCGAGCTCTCTCGCCAGCATATTTATAGCGATGTATTTGCGGTGCAGACCGAATACGGCAGAGATCTGCGGTTCAGCGAGCAGTGGGACCGTTTGCAGAAGGAATTTGCGTGCTGCGGGGTGATCGGTCCCAGGGACTTTGGCGGCGCCGGAAACTCGCGGCCCTGGCCCCAGACTTGTTGCGGGCCCAGTGGAAACGCGACCGACACCTGCCAGCAGCCGTACGCCAGGGGCTGCGACGAATCCCTGATCAGATGGCTCCGGAAAACCGCGGACCTGCTGTTCGTCCTCGGGTTCTGCGTGATCGCGTTTGCCAAGCTCTGTTTCCTCGGGATCCTGCGCTACGAGATCAGGGAGATGATACAGAAGATACGACTGCTCCGGGAACCACCCCCGTCCGCCACCACCCTCGCTCAATGCTCGTCGCAGGTCACGCCGGAAGCGATCAACAACGGGAGCGTCGTTCGACGGACCACCCTGCCCAACGCTCTTACTCCTTCCGGTAGGTCCACGCTCTCTTCTTACAATTTCCGCGCTCGTTCGCACTTACAAGTACACCACGGTGATATTCTGACAGTTTTCAAAGTACCATCACTTTTTACCACGCTTATATTAACTTGCCGTGTTGTTGTTATATGCGTCAAATCTTGTAATCGAATTCTAAACCTCTTCCCATAGTCCAATCTTGCTGAAATTTTGTGTACACGCTTGCTTCCGATGACAATATTTGCCGCCATACTCGTGGGATCAAAAATAGGAATATCCAAATTTAATAGGATATTTATCTAATAAATATCTGATCATCACACAATATTTTCCCTTTTACAAAAGATCTCGGTTGAAGTGGTAATTAAAATCGATTACAAGATATGTAAAGACTAAAAAGTAGAAAATAAAATATATAAAAAAACTTTGTAAAAACCACGCTTATATCGAAATGCACTAAAAAGGAGAAAAAGATTTTAATCCTAGTTCTTCATAAAATTGTATTTGTTCGATATTGAGAAACAGTAATGTCGAACATTCTTTTCGCTCGTTCTCTTTTGTATTTGTTCGACTTTGATAAACAGTAAAAGAACTCGCGAGAAAGGGAAGCTTGCGCGAAGATCGTTGGTGTAATTATCTTCGGGCGAGATTCTTTTCAACAGCGTTGAAATACGAGTCGTTCCACCGTGGAAGCAAGCGGAAGCCGTGGAACGATAAAACGTACGACACGAGGTACATAATTGGTTTCTCCGCGTTTACGTTATTTCCCGTTTAACTTTGCTCGTTGATCCGATCTTTTCGCCTTGATTGTGCGAGCGTCATCGACTGCGAAGCCGGTAAACTGCGACAGAATCGACTAAGAAGGAATGCTAGTCGAGGTCGACCTTAATCAACGTTTATCGAACGACGTCTATCCGTGACGAAGGCGCGTGCACGTCAGAAATCTCCTGATTACGTGGCAGAACTGCCTCGTCTCGTTCCGTCCCGTCCCGTCCCGTCCTGTCCCGTCTCGACTAAGCGCGACAAAAAGCTATTTTCCGTGTCGCCATTTCCACGAGGTCTCCAGACACGGAAATAAAGTTCGCGAACATCTCTCCTACACCGTATTCGTTCCTTATTCTCCCTTCCGAGTTTTGCCTTTCACCGTTCGCGTTTCGACGGATCAGAAAAGAACGCGTAAACGAGCAGCTACCTTTTGTCACCGAACTTCTGTACGATTCCCGCAGTTGTCCAATTTATGTTTCGCCGAACATGGAACCGAGAACTATTATCGGATCTCAACGACGATGCGATATACATACTTCAGCATATCGCCGCCTGAATGTAAGAACTAGATTACTTGAAATTTAGACATTTTGAGTTATCTACTTCGTATTAAAGAAGAAATCAAGTAGAGTTTAATGTAAAAACTGCGTAACCTATCAAAGTAATCTACGACATCTAGTGAGCAGTGTTAAGAAGTAGGCAACTTCTGTGTTTTTGCAAAAAAAAGGTTTACAATTTTTTTAAATCCAAAATGATGTTTTTTTCACGTATTGTTTCACTTAAAATAAAGAAATATAAGCAGATATTGGCATTAGGTTTAAAATAACGGTCTCCCACCATATAATCTTAAAACGTTAAAACACTGTTTCATCAATTTCTCTAAAATAAGGAATTGTAAGTTACCTAGTTCTTACATTCAGCCCATAAATAACGCTAGAATAGTTTCTTCCAACTTTTCGGGCCAAATACTCCACTGTGGATCGCCGAATTCAATCGAATTTTTGGAAATCGCTACGATGCATCGGGTGATTCCCGATGTCGGAGAGCTTCGCGTTATCGACCCCGTTGCCCCGTCCTCGTTCCCGAAAACTGCTAATTATTCGCCGAGTTCTCGGTGGGTCGGGATTGTTACGGTTTTTATCGGCGAGTGAGAAGCGAGGAGGAGTCCGGCAGCTCGTAAAAATGAACGATCGCCTCCTTCCATCTCGTGACTCTGTCGGCACCTCGTTAGGAACGTTTCCACTGGCACCGCCTCGGCTCGAAATCCTTGATTCCGTGAGAAGCGAGAAACCGGGATTCGAGATTCGTGAAAACTTTCCTCCATGCGCGCAAACGGCAAAACAGCTTTCGAATGTATCAACACGCGACTATGTAGACGCCACCGATGTATTTAGCCATTCGATTAGAATTACGAGCCATCCGGAGAATAACGATGAACGATTGTGAGTAGCTAACGGAGTTGTAGATTTACATATGGTACACGCGTCGGTGCTCGGATTCCTCGATGAGTCCATCTTTGAAACTTGTTAGCCGGTCGAAATCGGAGAATATGCGACTCGAACAGATTTCATTTCTTTTTTGAACCATCACGTCGTATAATTTACATATACGTGTGTAGTTTACATATCTAAATATGTATACAAGGTGTTTATTTTATCTTGAACACCTAAATTATTTCCGCTACTATTAAAAGTAAGAAAAAATAACTAAATAAGCTGTACATGGTTTTAAGACGCGCATCAGATGGTAATAAAAAGAATCCTTTATTCGTTATAAATCATATAAAATAAAATAAAAGATATAATTACAAGAAAGCGAGTTAATATTGCATTGTCATCCAGTTCTGAGCTATGTTTAAAGTTTCAAGTTTCTAGCCCATCGGGAAATTAGTTTAAAACCAATTGCAAAATTTGTACCGAACAGAAAAACAGACAGACAAGAAAGCGAGTTAATAATTCACCCCTAGGACGAATGACCATTACTTTTTATACACCCTGTACTTATTCGGTTGATTAGGATTCCAACGATAACTTTCGGCTCGTTGCGTGTCGCGCGTCCGATACGAATACGAGTAAGATATTTACCGAAGAGTATCTGGCCTCGTTTATCTGCTCGAAAATATGACCTTTGTAGTTGCGCGGGTGGCTCGTAACCTCTCTGCTCAACTTAGAATTCCGCTATCGTTTCTGTAATTATGGTTTGCCGGCCGACGCGCGACGATGAGCTGGGCCAGACCGTGGCCCCAACGCGGGTCGAGTTGAGTCGAGGCGAGCCGAGTTGCGGCGGAGTGCTAAATACTTATTATCCGCGAGCACGCAACGTCCCAGTTCTTCGACGCTAATTGGAACCGAGCTAACCAGGCACGGGTTTTCGTTAAAATACCGAGCACTGATTCGCGGACCGAGATCGCGAAACGCCACGGGATTTCCGTTTAGGCTCGCACCCCTTCCCTGTTTCCGTTTGCCTCTCTCTCTCTCGAGCTTTCGACGAGCGTCGTTCCATCCCTCGCAACGGCCGATTTACTCGAAACCATAACTCGCTTCGCGATCCCAGCGGACGCGTGCATAATTCCACTGACCAACAAACATCTGCCGCGCATTCCGATAACCAATTGGCGATTCCCTGAAGATTTTCGAGCGTGAAGGCAAATTTCATTCTCGCATCTTTGTTCTCCAAAATAAATCGAGAGACATCTGAAATTGGCGAGTTTATAGTGCCCCATACAATCAAAAGTACATGTTTGTTCATTCTTATTCAAAACCGAAAAACGAAGCTGAAAGTTAAATGTTAATCTGTGCTTCGAAAGAAGCGCCGCGGCAACGAGGTTGATTCGAGCGTCGCCGTTGAACGAGAAACAAGGGGAACTATGAAGATATCAATCCGTCGTCCATTTGCCCAAGTGTTTGCATAGAAAGCAAAGTCCGAGAATCCCGCGGAGATTGTGGAGAAGGCACTCTAATCCCTCTCGTCTATTATCTAGCACGACGTTGAAATCTTTCGCGTGTATTTACGATCGTTGTATCGATTTATTTGTTTGGTATTTTTTTGGTATAACACTTTACAAATAATAATGTATTGCTGCCGGCGGACATCACTTTGAGCACTTGTATAACGTGTGCACTTATCACTTATAATGTTATAACACAAACAGTAAGTTCAAATGTAATCCTAATATTATCCTACAATTTCATCACATTTTTCTGGACTCAAAGTCACCTGAAGGTAATGACTTGAGCATATTCAAATGAATTTTGTCAGCCGCTACAAGATGGAATAACGAAAACGAAATTTTCCCGATAAAAAATAAGGATGATCTTGAAAAAAACTGAAAAAATAACCGGACAAAAAAAATTGTTCTTCATAAATATTTTTCGTGTCATTAAAAATAAAGGAGATATTTATTAGGGTGGTTTCCTTCGGCTGAGACACCCTGTATGAAGTTACATGAATATGAACGGCAGATGCTAAATCCTAATCTTATATTTTACGATTGGGTAACGAATCGGGACGTTGGTCGAAGATGAAACTGTCCGTTTCGGACGGACAGGTTGTTCGATATAAATCTGTAATAAATAATGCACGGTTGATAATTCGTAATCCATCGATTGCGTAGCGCCGATACTTTTCTACGTATTTCGGCTGGTTTCAGGGAACGCGTCGTTCCTGCTGCAAACGGAGGACTGTAGCGCGGGTCGGCACCTCCTGCTGTCGAATACCCTGCAGGACGGGGGTGCGGACAGCGACACGAACAGTCATTCCGGACTGATCGTCGAGGAGACGACGCTGACGTCGGCGAGCCACACCTGCAACGCCCGGGAGAAGAGCAACGGGAACAACAACTACGAAATGCGGGAGTTCAACAGGAGGCTGCTGCTGTCGAACGGCGGCAGCCCCGTCATGGGGATAACGACGGCCGGTCAGGGCAGGCGCACCTGACTATGGAAGTGGTTGCGAAACACCTCGAACCGTCTCCTCTACAGGAGCAACCGGTCCGCTGAGATCACCGTGTATAAGTAAGCTCGCTCGCGTGCGCTGCCCTACAACCTACGCCCTATGTGCCGCACACCATATGTATTTCGCTTATGGTTTATGGCTTGTCACGAAACCTAAGCGCAAACACATCCCCCGCCAACTCCACCCTGCCACGAAAAACGACGCGTGCCGCTCCTCGGATTCCTTTACAAGCTGGACCGGAACTGGGTCAACCCGAGCCACCTTGAAACCGCTCCACCCGGGCCAGGGATACCGCCGCCTGACTCCCGATTCCCGGATAAGGTCTAGCAAACTCGTCCCTACTTTGTCCCGGAGACCGTACATTCTCGACGCACGGTCACTTCGAAACCCGGCAAACTCCGAAAAAGCACGCGACTTTACCAACTTTCTGTCCAAATTCAAATCTGAAAGACGGTGTTCACATTTTTCGGAACAATCCTCCTTCCTCGAAGCGAGAGAACGTTCGGACGAAGACGATCGTCGCGTCGAAATTATTTCCGAAGCTTCGGAATTTGTCGACCAGTTTCGGAGACACGGTCTGGCCCAGTTTCGCGAAACGTTTCGTACACGGGGTGTTCACGTTGTCCGTAGTCGACGTCCCCGCGCCACCGGTCTTTGGTTCCTTCGGGATTGCAACTGCAACGGATTGCCTCTCCCGACTCCGACGAGGGCGGGAGCAACCAGGCTGCACCTATCGGACCGTAGATAAGACACGGAGTTCTCGGCCGATCCGGATCGAATTGTTCGAAGGAAGAACGTCGAGTGCCGGTAATCTCAATGCCCCGTATACAGTGTACAGTATAGAATAGATCGGATCAAAAAAACATTTTTCACGAAATCGACAACGCCCCACACGGGGAAAATTATGAAAAATCTTTGAGAAAAATCTCAAAGCTGTGCGACGATGCCTTCAGGGTGCGGATCGAGCCCGAAATTTTTAAGGATATCAACATCGAATGTATATTCTGTTATAGACGGCGTAAGGGCAAACAAAAAGTATAATTGAACACATATTTTATGCGTATGGCCAGTTTACGCACCTCAAAGATATTTTCCCTAAATTATCAAATTTTGGGCTCAATGCGCAACCTGAAGGGATCATCGCCCAGCTTTGGGGTGTCCATCTTGTAATTACGGCGTCTAACCACAATTTTCCCCGTGTGGGGCGTTCTCGATTTCGAAAATAATATTTCCTTCAATCCGGTCTAGTATACAATGTACAGCAGGGAGTTTCAACTTGTCCTCCTCCGAGAATCGCAAGTTCCTCACTACGTATTAGTAAAACCTCTTCCCACTACTCCGCACAGCCGGTAGAGTTGGTGGACGGCAGTAGCGGCACGGGAACAGGGACGAAGTTCTACTGCAACGAGGAAGTCGAAAAGTGGGGGATTATCTAAGCTCGAGAGCCACATGTTGGAACTCCCTGATTTACAGTATACCGTATACCGGCGACAGTATATCGGCGAGCTTTGCGAGACGAAGGACCAAACCCAGGGACGACAGGCAGATAACGGTAGCGAGAATCCGGCAACCGGACGTTTCGTGATCGAACAAACTGAAAAAGTCCGAGCTGACGAGAATACAATAATTAGATGGTAGTGTACAGAGAAAAACTAAAGATATACATACGTACATCCACGTAAACACTCGCACACGCATACCCATACGCATAATAGGCGAACGGACGTAATAGACAGACGACTTTTTCAATCGAGACGATCGGAAGCGCATCATTCCTAAGAAGACAATACACGCGCTCGTAGAAACGGTAGACTAGCCGAAAACGAACCAGAGGACACGTTTCAGCTATTGATTATTTCCTATATCCGCGATCGTGTTCCGGTTTCGCAGGTGCATACACTGAGATTCCCCATCGAATCCGCAGAGGGGTTCGTGTTCGATTGCTCTATTCGTTTCTCCCTGTTTCTTTGGCCGTTCGAGTAGAGAGTCGCGAGTCGCGGCAACTTTAGCCTCTCGACCTCTCGGCCTTCACGCGCGCGATTCGAGCGACTACGCGAAAACCCGGGATAATCGACGCGAGAAAACAAAGGGTAGAAAAGAAACAAGAGCAAAGACTCGTCTTCGGAGAGTCTCGACAGCTTCGATCGGCCCGACGAGCAATTAACGCGCGCGTGTTCCAACACCTTTCCCGTTCTTTTTTTCCCCCCTTCTCGAACGAAGGCGACGCGCGACGCAACGCGAAAGGATCCTCGAGCAGAGAAAAACACTCGACCAACGCTCGAATCGCGCACACGGCTACGCGTAGCTTTCCCACCGAATGAAATCACCGAGCATCGAGCACACTCGAGATCAGAGACCCTCCGGCCAGGCTACCGAAGACGACGCGTCGTTCATATTTTTCTATTCAAACCCCGTCCCGTAACACCCTACTCTCCTACCACTAAGTACCGTTGATACCGTCAACGAGGAACCTCGGGAATCCCGAAGTCCGCCGATTTCGAAATCTATTGTCCCTGTCGATCCGAGGCACAGTGGTCCGGATGGCCGATCTGACGGTTCATTAAGAGGGTAGAAGAATGATCTTCATTAAAAAAAATTTAGAGATTTTTTTCGATCGAAAACCATATTCGCAGAATGTTCGTTTTCAAATGCTCTCTTGTTCCAATTATAAGTTTTATTCAAATTAATATCGACATTTTCGGCACTGCTAAACATTTCGAAAGTAATCTAGATGCATTAAATACTATGATGTATTTGGTATGTAATCCAGTAGATTTGTACCCGGCGCGGATGCAGATCGAAGTTTCGATCCTCTGTGATCAATAGTTGAGAAGCTATGGTCGCTTAAAGTTGAGCATTTTTGACAGGTAACGGCGCCGCAATATTAGCTTGCAGTGACGACCGCGAGCCGCTTACCTTGCCCCCCCTCCCCGCCGACCTAATCCTAACCAACTCAGTAAGCGGTGTTGCGACCGTCACTACAAAGCAATATGACGGCGCTCTTACCTGTCAAGAAACTGGAAATATGCTCAACTTTAAGCGACCATAGCTCCTCAACTATTGATCCTAGAGGTTCGAAACTTCGAGCTGCATCCGCGCACAAATCTACTGGATTACATACCAAGCACATCGTAATTCGTAGGAGAAAGGCAGAAATTTCGAGTCCGGTAAAGTAAAGAACAGCCGAGTTATTTAACTGCTAGAGCCTCTTGGAATCGCACGCTTTGCCTGTACGGGAAATTTCATAATTTTCTTGGTTCCTCGAGATTCCTCGTAAACGCTATACAGGATCGCGGTCTATCGCTTTTCCTATAGGCGCAACGATCGATTGCCGTGCACACGCTCGCGGATTTCAATTAGGAAGAGAAGATTGAACGGAGGACCGCCTCGGAAATCGTCGGGCCACGCCGGTCCATAGATTTCCTCGGGCCGGATACAGAGTATTCGTGCTCGATCGTCGAACGGTCGACTATTTTCGAGGACGCGAAAGGCAACGCGTCGTCGATGTTCCTAAAACCCGGCATAGGGAACGACTTAGTCCAGGAAAGTAAACTAGAAAATCGAAATTCGAAGCGGAGGGACCGTTCTACAACATTTTTTAACGCCGTGTATTTCCGGTAACAGGTTAATCGTGACTCTCGTACCTTCTTTTTGTTGGAAGCATGCTCGTATCAGGATCGGGCCTGGCGCGATATTCAGGGTAGCTTCGAAGCTCGACGTTCCAAAGGAACCCCGGAGATTCGAGTTCTCTGAAAGGGCACCGTTGAGAGAATTTCTCGCGGACCCAGGCCGCGCATTCGTACCATCGAATTTCGGTAAAACGATCGAAATTCGGTGTTCGTTTGGATAAAAATAATTATTCTTCATCGAGCTGGTTCGTCCGTCTATCCGGGGAGTCGGTTCAACGACACCGAGCGAAATTCTCGGTAAACTCGATTACGTAGCTCCGTTTCAGCTGTATTTTTAGAGCGACGATTTTGATTGACGCTTGGACGTTTCGTTAGCGTCGGCCGTGTAGAACCGTAGATGATCTCGTTCCGAGGATAGCAGACAGGATTTCTATTAGGTATTTATATCGCGCGCGGGAGGATAGAATCGATAGAAATAGCTCACTTGTCCCAGGACTCGAACGCAAAAACTAATGAAAAGGAAGACTGCAGCCGCCGAACAAGTTAGACGTTAGGCTATCGTAAAACGAGACCAAGTCGCAAGACAAGACCCGACGCGACGGCTTATAAATAACGAAAGACCAAATCAAAACGTAGAGAATACCTATCGAGCGTCCTTTTTTCTGCGAAACAGGAGGAAATCGCGACAGGACGAGGGGTGGTTTCTAAGCTTTTTCAGAGATCGTTCCCGAACCCCTTCGAGCAGCCCGTAATGAACGGACGTTGGCGAACGTTGCGCGCGTTGCAGGAAAAGTGTATCGAAATTTCCACCGATTCGACGTTGCATTCTTTTCGCTCGTTCTCCGCAAAGGAAAACAGTCGGAGAAAGAACCACCCCTGGTTCGCGAGAGCCGCGAGCACGCCCGCGCGCAAATAACTTTGTCCCGTTCGCTGATTTTTTAAAACTCCGTCGACGAGCGTGGCTGGACGTTATTCAAACTGTGCCGAATATTTTCCAGGTATAAAGTTGACCGTACAATTTACCACATCCACACAGTACACTTTTCCTGCGACAACGCGGTTCGCAGCGAGTGCAAGATCTGCGCGACGCGACCCGGGCCGAGCCGAGCCGAGCCGATTACCAACGCTAATCAGTGACGGGAGTGGCGAGAGTGACGGGAGTGACGAACAACGAGCCATTTCGGTAATCAAGACGTCGACCAACGATAGAAAACGCAACATTGTGAAACACACGGTGCGGAAAAGTGGTATGAAAGTCTCGAGTTTTATCGGAAAGGGGGCCGACTGCGAGTACGGCCGATGCACCTACTCCACGAACCGAACAAAACTTGAATGGAACGAGAAATCGGAGACGCGCGTTTTCTTTCTACTAGGCCGCTGCATATGAAATATACGATTTTTAACAGTAACGTTAAACAACTGCAACTATCTCTTATTGATCAAAGAATCACACGTGTCTTGATCGTATTAACGTAGAAATTGAAATTTTTGGTCACTCGCAGGCTTCATTCACAACGAATAGTGCGTTGATCAGTACATAAACAGTTTATTCTTATTTTAATCATTTCAACAAACTGATCAAATCATTGTAACCTTTCTACCGTTTTAAATTGCACCCACTCGTTTTTGCCATAAGTGCATAAAATCCGCAGTCCGTTGGTTAGACGCCACATTTTCACTAAATATCACGTAATGCTACAGTCAATATGTTGTTTTTCCACGCATACAAAAAGAGCACTAGGGATTGACGTTTAAATCTAATCTATTTAAAACGTGACGTACAATGAAATCGGAAATTTCATATGCAACAACCTAATACTTCTACGCGTGTATGTGTATGTATCTCTCGCGCGTCTCTTCGTCGTTTCTCCTCGCCTCGTACGCGAGCATGCTCGAAATCGATTACTTTTTTAGATCTGTTTCTAACGTACAAGTATCCTACAAGCGGACACACACTTTCATCTCCAATCCTCTACGCTCTCCATCGAAAGCGAAGTATGGCGAGGAGAGACGAGACGAGTCGGGGTAGTTTCGGGCTCGGAGCCGTTGTATACTGATTTTTATGCGAGTCACGCGAGTATGTAGTATGTCACAGTACAATGTAACTATCGTTGCCGATCAGATAATCCGTACACTGAGTCGTACGCCGTTCAAGTAGAGTTTGATCAAAAGCAAAGATACCGGGATCGGATCTTTGCTGAAATATCCGATCCATCGTACAGGGTGATCCAACAGTAGAAAAACCACGTTGGCTAACCATCTCGTTGCAAACCGTACCAGCAACGAGATACATAGGTACTCGTAACTTCTTTTTTTATTCTATCAAGCGACCACATATATTTTTCGAGCGACCATGCGTTTCTTTCTACATTGCCGAGCTACGAGATCGAACCATCGCATCACGTCGATTGCCGGTAAAGGCGGAGCAGCGTTTCGAGTATAGTCTAGAAATAAAAGTACAGAGCCAAACAAGCAACAACAAAAAAATAAGACTATCCACGCGGCGAGACATCGGCATCGAACCGTGAATAATAGGTAAATTGGAAACGCGAGAAGGAAAAGCAGCTCCGCGGCGCGGCGTTCCACTTTCCGGAAAGCGTTTTCGTTCGCACAGCGACAAACTCGAGGCTGTTATTTATACAAGCGTGTTGCTCGCGATGAAACTTTCACGAACGATATCGGGCAGATATATCAAAAGGTTAATCGTCGATCGTCACGCGAGCGTTTCACCTGACCGTCCTCCTGGCTGTGCCGCGTTTCTCGCGCGTACGCGGCCAACACTGCGACGAGTGACAAACGTATCGCTTCCCGGTGATCATGTGATCATCCTTCAAACTTTGGAACGAACCGGATAGCTGAGAACGCGTGACAACGATCACCGACGAGCGATAGTTACGGCGGACTGTGCCGGTGTACTACTGCCAAAATGATTTTTGCGTTCGGGAATACGTTTTCTTTTCCGTCGAAACGACGTGGACGTTCACGCTTTTCTCTCGAGAATCCGTCGGCATGTTATTATGCTTCCAAACTAGCGAAAAACCGATGTAATAAGTAGGTAGCGGTGCTCGAAGTAATCGATCGCTCTATTCGGTGAACAATTAAGTTTGTTTTCAAGTTACCATCGAAAAATCCGCATGGACATCCGCAGTCCGGTCGCGACGCGCGTCAGGGAATAGGAACAGGAACGGGAAACAGCATATGGCGGTCCGACGGTTTCAGACGTCAGAAAAAATATAATAATATGGTAAATCTAGACGGAGAGACGGGAGATTAAGAAAAATTCTGAAATAGTTCTTTTTATATAAACGGATACGCGCAGCGCGAGTAGTCTGTATTGATCAGTGCTGTAAAACTGTAAGTCGTACGAGTACGAGACACGATACTCAAAGTAATTGGCTTCCTAGCTAGGATTAATCGAGTCTGTAGGATTATACGTTCTACCAACGCAATGATAATGGACACACTGTATTAGTAGACTGTATATAGCGGTGTATGGTAGAGAGTACAAGTTAAGTCGTCGATCGTCTGCTTAAGAAAAAAGCCGTCAAAAGCCGAAAAAACTATTTGCGTTTAGTCTTATCGCCCTAGCGAGTAACGTCGGACTAACAAGTTTGATTAACAGTAATATCAGTCTGGACAACAGGGTATCATTAGCACATCGTACATTGAGACGCGCTCGATTACCGGTTAGATGTCATCCTTCTAACGTCGAGTCCTATTTTGTTCTGTTCATCGTTAATATCCTTTGATTTTCGCTCAACGCCGCCGTATAATTTTCGTGCAGTGCCGGAGTAGTTTAGTTCCCCCCGAGTAGGTCCGAGTAGTTTCGTGTAGTCAAGGGTTCTTTCTTAATCAGGCCATCGAATTATCGTTAAATGTACTAAGCTAAACTAATTATATGAAAGCTTACACCTCGCAGACGTACAGCCTCTGCCACTAAATGTATATATATGTAAGGGACATTATACACCCGTACTCGTGTAGTGTATAGTATGAACCGACCGACTCGAGCACCTTCAACGTCCCGCTTATTCTCGACGATGGGAACAACGAATCTCGGAGGAAAACACGATTTCGCTCGAACGGATCGATATCGCTAATGGGCTAACGATTCTTCTCAAGGTCATCTACATCTCTCTCTCCCTCTCCCAACGAGACTACATATTTTTATCGTCGTGACGCGATGGTCGAGGTCAAGACCGATCCAACGACCTACGACGGCGCGACCTATTTTTGTTTCCATCTTTTTAAACCGAACCGAAGAGACGTTGACCTTCGTTCGACCTTCGCGATATCGTAGACCTAGGCCTACGACCTTAGATAGTTTCGATTCGAATAGTTTCCCCTTCGTTTCTCACCGAGATTCGTTTGTCCATCGTCGAAAAAGAGAGGAACATTTCGGATGTCCGAATCGGCTGGTACATTCTGTGCACGCATATATGTATGTATATGTGTATGTATATGTACATGTATATGTATAACGAGAGGTAGCGTAAATTGATTTTGAACTGATCATTTTAGATGGCAGCTACCATACCGTTACCGCAAGCCACCCAGAAGCGAAACAGTCTATACATGCCACCTTTTCGATTAGACATTAAATTAAGCTATTAACTTTCGCCTGCTACGGAACATTACAAACCAGCCGCGCGTTCCATTATCTTTATGGATTCCTTCTGGACTTTCGTTGAGTTCGTCCGTACGGTTTGTTTACACGGTTGGGCTTCGTCGAATCCTCGCGTGACGTATAATTGTATAGCGAACGAAAGACTTCGTATCTCTATGTTCCCACTCGCTCGGATGTACCTACCCTGAATCCTGGACAACTATACGATCGATACGATCCCCATAATCGAGAGGAAAGCTTCAAAACGTTCAAATGTGTAGCAAATTTGTAACTAATTGATATTTAAGTGTAATACCGTATGTAATACCGAGAAGAATGGACGAGAGGGAGCTTTGAATAGTGCCTGCTTAAAGAAGACAAAATGAAACAACACGAACAACCCGATTTACTGTAATCTGTAAATGGTTAGACAAGGTATCGTACGTTGTTTCGTACAACTCTAAATTCTATAGGACTACCGTAGCCAAGTATGGGAAAAAGTGTACTTGTATAGGAATGTGTTCGTTACGTTCGTTACGGTGATTACGCGTATCCTCGTGCACAACGAAACACGCTTATCTCGAGTTACCTCCACCGAAATTTCCCATTCTTCAACCCTTCAGTGGACTTTTAACACGAACATCTCACGCGCGACAACGCGATTCAACCATTTCGATAAATAAAAATCAATTGCAGATAGTGTACCGAAATCAAATTCTATTTAAACATTAGTGAAAATATAGAGGAATGCAGTTGAAGGTAACTTTCCTTTTATTCTGGGAAATTCTAAACGACAATGAAAAATTTGATAGTCCACTTAACGGTTAATTCTCTCAATCCAAGATCTGTTCCGAAATGATTTGTTCCCGCGTTCTTTTGGTTTCACGAATTTCGCGATCAATACCGAACCGACACGGATACGTTGCGTTTGATCATGTTTTCCTGCACTCGTGTTCTATTGTTACATCATGCCACTCTTCCCCATACTGTACTATGAGTTCATGTTATTCGATATTCTTAAATGTACATAAAACCTATGTGGTCGTAACTGTATGTACATACTGTTAAACGTTCTATTACTCCTCTGAAATATGAATACAAGGAAAAATTGGTTATTTAGTATAATTCTGTGTCAACGCTTTTTACTTACTCTTATCACCGATTCCTTCACCTGCAGAACAGTATCCATTACAGCCCCACCGATCACCACCTACGATGATTGCATCATTAATTGATGAGAACGAGTGTTGCGTAGTTTTGTTTCGTTAGTTTCGACTTACTGGATTTTCTTTTGGTTTTAGCACACAATGAAGCGCCGAGCTGTTCCAGCAACGTTGATTCTCTTCAGCAAACTTTACTGCAATTTCTGCTGCCATGCTCGCATTATTTTCTATGAGCGCCATATCTACGGAAATGTTTTCTAGTGAGTTTCTTCAAACTTCAAACGCAAAGGAAGCTTGCCTATACTTACTGGCCTGCAATGATTGACCATGCGTAATTTTGTTTACTTCTTCCAACAAATATGGAGTTACGTTCTTTCCAGTTATGCCTTTGTATTTCGCAGCTTCTAGAGCTTTGTCTATAGCTAATTCCATTTCCTTCGGATTCAGCGCGTGTTGTTCAGGAATAGGAACGACAAACAGTAGTCCCGTTCGAAGACCCAGTTCCGTTTGGGCCTTCAAAATGTCTGCAGCTTCCTTTGAGTTAGAGATTCTATGAGGGGCTTTAGTTTCCTGAAGAGTCTCCCTACAGTAAAATGCTGGAAAGCGATCTGTTTCGCCGATCTTTATCACTGGAACTCCTTGAGTTTCCTACAAAAAAGTACAAACCTGCGTGAAACTTTTAACACCGCAAATCTGTCTTCTATTTGCCCAAAGACATACAAACCAGATATTCCAATGTTTTTTCAATGTCTAAAATGGATTTAACTCCTGAACATACAACAGCCACAGGAGTGCATCCAAGTTCTAACAAGTCTGTGCTGATGTCAAACGTTGATTCTGCACCACGGTGAACACCACCGATTCCTCCTGTTGCCATTATAGGTATACCAGATAAATTGGCCAACAACATGGTAGCGCTAACAGTTGTTCCCCCATTGAGCTTCTGGGAGATAATCGGAGATAGGTCTCTGCGAGAACATTTAATAGATTCTTTGGAACTCGATTTAGCTAGAGCTTCTAATTGCTCTAGATTTAATCCAACATGGATCTGTCCTTTTAAAATTGCTATAGTCGCCGGTATAGCACCCTAAGAAGAATACAAATCCGGAAAATATAAAAAATTGATAACTGAACAGCAGATTTTATGCATTTATGATGAAAATCAACAGGTGATTTTAAGTAATTTAAAACATTAAAAACATTAGACGGATTTAAAAGTACTGTTATATTATTTTCAACCCATGGAACATATTAAGAGTATTGCAATTCAGGTGGAAAATTTTTATTTTGCATAAAAATCTGCTGTCCATTGGTAACATTATCATAAATGCATTATAAATTCAAATCATTTACTTTTGATCTAACAGCATTCTCAACTTTGATAGCAGTTTGGAGATTATAGGGATAAGGCATTCCATGAGTAATGATGGTAGACTCTAAGGCAACGATCGGTTGTCCATTTCTTTTCGCTGTTTCTACATCCCGCCCGTAAATATATTTACTGCTTCCGGTACTCGATGGACGATTATTCGTCGGATTGAACCACTTTAATCGCCCAAAGAATCTTCGGTAATTTGTCCACTGCATCTTCTAAACTGTAAAACATTCGACTGTTGATGCCGATCCGATTTATCACCGGCGGGGAAATCCCAAATGAACAACCATAGTCATGGACTAGATTTAGATTGGATTATTGGACCATGGAGCGCTGATACTGTGGGAATTTGATACCATAAATATGTAAAATGTAAACCGTCTCAACAGATTATTGAACTTATCGTTAGACGATTTAACCTTACTCGATCTTTTAAATATTCCTTCGGTGAACTTTAAAATGGGCTTGAAAAATACCGAGTCGGTACTACCCGAAAATAAATTTTGGTTCGCAGCATCAGGAACGACAGCAAGATAATGTTGTCGAAGATTTTCAAATATATATAATTACATCAATATATCGATACAAGTTTGAATGAAGCTGCAGCGACCCCGATAATTAACTCCAGGATATTAATTATGGTAAGTATGTTACCCCCAGGTAGCTAAATGTGGCATGGCAGAAAAGAGGCAGAGTCTGCTGGCAGATTCGCGGCGGACGTGGACCAAAATCTGCCATCATGGTTACGCCATCTAGCGACGATTTTAGTGGGAGGGAACGCAGAAGTATAGACTTACATATTTAAATTTAAATAAGTTGAAATTAAGTCTAAATTAATTGAATTTGTAGTTAGATTATGCTTGCGAGCCAATAAAATCATCGCTAGATAGCGTAACAGTCTTTGATGGCAGATTTTGAAAAATCTGTCGGCAGATTGGCGAATCAAGTGGACACGTAATCGATGTCACCGTTGGGCGGTCGTCTGCCGTCAATTTGCCGGCAGTTCACTTACTGGGCTTATGAAGCGTTTGAAAAAGTGGCTTAATTTTTAATAGAATTTACTTAATTGTTATACATTCTATACTATACGTACATAAAAATTATACGAGTTCGAGCAATTATTACCTTTTTATTCAACTCGAAGCCTTTCGTATAGTTATAAATATTTCTTAAATGTTTATGAAACTCTCCCGAAATAGTTCAAATTTAATTACAGTGAATTCTAAATGAATAGTAAATATAATACAATAGTATTAATATGAATATATAGTAAAATATAGATATAATATATACGCAGTAGAATATGCGAATAGTAAACACTGATAAACACCTAACGTCATGCTCTTTATAAAACACACCTATTTAGCGTGGCGTGCCATTATTGATGCATTGACATATCTGATGTACGCTTATTGAACTTTGATCCAAAAAGCCAGGAGCGTACATAGTCGAAAGAAAAATGTGTGAAATAAAAAATATACTTGGAAATACATATTGTACATATTGAATGAAATGTATAATAAAAATCTGATGATCTGTCATTATGGTACGTATATATAAATATATATACTATGTATAAGATATATTAATACACTACGCTCAAGTTTCCTTTCCAAGGAAAATTTCCTCTCCAAGTTTCTGTTCACTTTCTGCTAATTCACATACCGACTAATATGTAAATTTATTCGCTGCTATGCGATTGTTTTCCTCAGTTGAATGACTTTGAGAATAACGTGTAGCGGAAGTCAGCAAAATAGTTCAAGGTAATGATGCGCATGTGGCGAGAATACGTTGTCGAAGAGTGCCGTTTATAATGCACAAAACTTACTCGGCATTCGATAATTTGCATGATAAAACAAGAGTTCTCAATTAAATGTTCTCAAATAAATTTCAATTAATATACAAAGAGAACACGTAGCATAGAGATATACAATATATATATGACATATAAGTATATACCTGCTGCAACCTGCTGTATACTTTAGCTGTTTAGCACCACTGTGCCCGGTGCCCCGCGATACAATTGCTACGTTCCTGAACAATGTAGAAAGTGTTATATAGAAGCGTGCCGCATATGATTTACTCAGTTTGAACGCCGCAAGCGTGGTAGGATTATGAAGGTGAAAGCGGTCTTCGTTCGTAATTAGTGTTTACAGATATTGTCCGAAACTATTATCTCAGCGATAAATAAAAATAGAAATATGAAATCGAAGAAATCCAGTTCTGTTGGAACACTTTATCTGAAAACATATAATCTCACGCTAGTTTTCGGGTAAGTAACTATACTGTAGATAAAAACGCTCGATGTTATAATTTTAAATAAATTAATTATTCGAATAAAATGTTGTTGCAGATGGTCTTACATACTTGTCAAATTTTTGCAAAATGATTTTTCGTCCACTGTTGAAGCAAGTTTGTGGCAGAACCTTAAATGGCCTGTTATCATTTTTCAACATGCAGCTTTACTGGAGGTAAGAGATCGATTCGGAGAATTTGAATTTTATAATTTATTTTCATTTTTGCAGATAATACATGCGATAGTGGGATTAGTTAAATCGAATCCTATGCTCACGCTGTTCCAAGTTTCCAGTAGAGTTATGATAGTGGATGGTGTATTGTTAGCAATACCTTACAGCGAAATATCTACCACTGGATTATGGTTGGCACTGTTAGCATGGTCGATAACAGAAATAATAAGATATTTGTATTACTTTATGAATCTCAATAATTATGTACCACATGTGCTCGTATGGTTAAGGTATGTTATTAAGAAGATTGCCTCCAAATCTTTCGAGCTAAGAAGACTATCCAAATGTCAATGGTTACATTTTAATTTGCAGGTACACATTGTTCATTGGATTATATCCGATCGGTGTATCTGGAGAATTATTATGTGCATACGCAGCTAGCCAATACGCCAAATCACATCCAGAAGTCTGGAGTTACGCCCTACCTAACTCTTGGAACTTTGCATTTAGTTATCACTATTTGCTTGTAATAGTAATGCTCATATACATTCCTAGTGAGTTGCCCAAATATTGTGCATACAGCTGCAACACCAATACTATATTACATATATTTAATTACTACTTCTTTATGTTGCAGTTTTTCCACAACTATATCTTCATATGTTTGCACAAAGGCGTAAAATTTTGGGAGAAAACTCGCTTAAAAAAGCTCATTAATATTGTATATAATGAGGTTTGTATTTGGTATTAACAGTGTCTTTATACATTATTACATTGACAATACATTTTTCAGTTTATAAAACCAGAGTTACATTTATTTCCCTTGCGACGAAACGAAACTATTCATTTACAAAGTTGTCAAAATTGAATTTTTCAATTCGTGACTCGACAAATATAAAACGCGGGATATGTTCTAATACGAATCCATATTCATTTACAATGATGTGTAAAAAATTGAATACTTACATAAGTACGTATTGTTGCCGACGAAAACAATTAATTAAAGGAAAATCGTTACGGATCATTTCTTCGTCTTCAATTCATGAAAAAAATTAGAATATCGAATCAAAACTGCAGAACCGAGAGAAACCTGCCTTGTCACACAATCTGATTGGTTGACGCTACCGTTCCGACCAATAGCGAAAATAGGAAGATACTTTACATGTGCGTAACAACCAATCGTATTCGCTTTCTTTTCGCGGGTCTTCTCTTCCGGTCCTGTAATATATTAGATTTAGATATACTTACAGATTTTGTGAAACATTTTTGATCCTTATCGTTTATCGACTTTAAGTTAACCGTTTAAGAAACTGTTACAATCGTTCGTGTGATGAACAATTAATCGATCGTTATTCCAATGCTAGGGTCATAATTATTGGCAAAAAATAAAATTAAAACTATTCACAAAGGGGTCGTTACAGTTCGACAACATGTCCGAGCGCAACGATGATACAGAAAATGGTAATATTTTGAACTGTCAATCAATCGTAAAAATAAAATTCGATTTTTCTTTGACTTTACTCGGGTTCTAACATTTTCATCGCAAATTGATACGATAGTGATTCTTATCTCTTTTATTCTCTTCGAAACTTTCATACAAGTGTCAACGAAATGGTATCCTCGATCATGATTTCGTAGCATCGAACATATCAATTTCTCTACAGATATTAAATTGCAAAGTTGTTAATTGCAGGTTCCGTGTTGTTAGAAAGTATTTTTGTCTTTCGGTTGCACCGTGTAGATTTGTTCGCGTTAACAAGGTGAAATGAATCATCTTCTCCTTATCTGTCATCCATGGAGATCGCAAGTTTTATTAATTAAATAATACGATTAAGTGAATTAAGACATTGTGTACTGTTCGAAGATATTCAGTCCTAATTTACGGGCACTTTGTTCGCGAATAAACAAAAGGATTTTGAGGTAATTATCGAGTCACGTGTACAACCTTAATGGAGTACGTTTTGTTGTAAAATTTCGACATATGTTTGCAGCACGCCAATGTTTCCACAAATCACATTTCCTTTAATCAGTCGCCTACAACAATTATTTATCCATCAACTCTGGCAAAAGCATCTGTTCGCATATTATTGTTCGAGTCAGTAAAGTATTTTCTTTCATTCAAATTGCCTACTCGAATGTACTTTTTCATTAGTATTTTCATTAGTTTCATAGGTTATCAATCGTTTGTGACATTTTTCAATCGTATTCGATTCAAATCATAGCTTCAGTTTTATACTGCATAAGAGCATGACATAGTTATATCTGTGGTTGTCAGAAAAAACACAGCATGTCACAATTTCAAAAAATTTGAGTTTATGCATTAATTGAACTTTATAGTATAGGATTTACGTATTTACTAGAAAAAGAGTCATGAAAATAAATTCGAACGATTCCAAAAAATAATGCAATTTAACAGATATCGACAATATCTCGGAAGTGAAAGTGTGTGACATGCAGTGTTCTTCCTAACAATCACAGATATATTATAGCACAAAAAATTATTGTTTAACATTTTTCTACTTGTTTTTGCACTGGAATTAGAGAAGAAATTAAATGAGGAGGCAAAAGACAGTTCTTCGACACGGGAAGAGGTAGAAGAAGATTCCGACATGGAAATGATTCGGGAATATTTAGGACAGATGTTGTTAAGGTTTTTTGATTCACCGCCATGCGATGGACAGTCCCAGAAAAAGGTTCTTCGCGAGCTCAGCATAGATGGGATAGTAGACTATATCAAGGAAAACGATGACATAAAAATTGTCACAATGGCTGGAGCTGGTATATCCACGTGTAAGTATTCGATACTTTATGCTAGACCTGATAGATGATATTTTATTATATACAGAGTTATGTTGTATTCGCAGCTGCAGGTATTCCTGATTTTCGATCGCCGTCTAGCGGGCTGTATCACAATTTAAAGAAATACAACTTACCTTATCCTCAAGCGATCTTCGAAGTCAGTTATTTCATGGAGAACCCAGAGCCATTTTTCACGCTTGCAAAAGAATTATTGCCTGAAGGCTTCAAGCCAACTCCGTGCCACTATTTTATACGACTCCTGTGGCAAAAAGGATTACTCTTAAGGCACTACACGCAAAATATTGACACATTAGAAAGGATCGCCGGATTGCCCCCAGAAAAATTGGTCGAAGCGCATGGAACTTTTCATACTGGGCAGTGTCTCAAGTGCAAAACAACGTATACTTTGCCATGGATGAAAAGTAATTTTATCGAATTACTTACTTATCGCATAGCGTATAGTATCCTGAAACTAAAAATTTCCTTTCAGAGAAAATTATCGAAGATACCGTACCAAAGTGCGAGAAATGCACCGAGGGTGTAGTGAAACCTGACGTCGTATTCTTTGGGGAATTATTGTCGCAACGTTTCGATCACCTCATCGAACAGGATTTTCCGCAAGCGGATCTACTGATAATAATGGGATCCAGTTTGGTTGTTCAACCGTTTGCATCCTTGGTAGACAGGTAGAGATTACTAAACGATAAAAAATTCGAAAGTCGTATCCCGAGAACTCGTATTTAAATTGCTATTTCTTTTGGCTTCAAGAGTACGATCTACCTGTCCACGTTTACTCATTAATAAAGAAAAAGTGGGCATGCAAGATCGTTTGTCACGATTCCTGGGACTACGACAGGGATTTGTCTTCGATACGAAAGATTCTCACTGTGGACGCGACGTTGCCTGGTTAGGCGATTGTGATACCGGTTGCAGAATGTTAGCAGAAAAAATGGGTTGGGGGGTACGTTCTTCCTTTTGAATTGTTTTTTCATGCAACCCAAAAAAATCTACGCTGCAAATTTGATTCGAACCGATCGTTTTTTCCAGGACGAATTGACAGATCTTGTAAAAAAGGAACACGAACGATTGGATGCTGAAAATGCTAAGAAGGATTAACTATATTAATATTATTTTTGCGAGGTAAACTTGTTTATTAACGCAATCGATATTTAAGTTCGCCACTACTTTTTATAAAGAAAAACTTATTTAGCAAACGATATTATCTGTTAAAGTAATTGTATAAATGTTATTTATACGATAGAAGATTTCATATGATGATTACGGAGAAATACGCTTTCGCTTTCGTCCGCTTGACGGAATTCTGTAGATAAATTATAGCGATAAAAGCATAATTTTCTAATGTATATTTGAACGTGTAATTTATTCTTTGAATGTGATCGTGACAGTTGAGCCGGGTGTACAAATAAAATAGAAGACTATGAAACTCTAAGAACGTTTTCAATTGAACGTAGCAGAATCATTTCATTCTAAAAGGCTTACTAATAACTTCCTCAGCTTCCTGCTGATGCACCTGTCCTTCGCCGACAGCTGGGGCAGCCATAGGTTTGCGACCGCAATATTGTAACTAGAAATGATAATACTTGTCTCATAGGAATATTTGTTCTCGGTGAAATCATTTAAATAAATTTTTCTTTAACTTACACGTCTGCCGCATAAATTCTCGAAACGAGGTTTCACAAAGCTCCACGGCCCCATATTTTGTGGCTCTTCTTGGCTCCATATGAAAGCTGAACAAATATATTTTTATTCAATTTTCAGGACTTTCATTGTCATATAACTCTGCGCAGTCGTTTTACTCACTTTTTGCGTTTGTATATCTGTCGAGCTGTTGCAATAATTCATGAATTGGAAAGGGGCACAAAGTCTCCAATCTAACGATGGCTACGTTCTTCTGTCCCGTGGTATCTCTATAATTATCGAGAGCATAAAAATGTTTTCCACTTGCTAGAATGATTTTGTCCACGCCTGCTTCCGCCGCTTTCTCATCTCCTGTTAGCACATTACTCATGTCGTGAAAACGAAAATGAAAACAATGATCCTAGTAATATTGTTTTGTATACCTATGACATTCGTGAACCTGGTTCGTGGGCCCATGTCTTGTAACGACGACGTCGCGGCATTGAGACGTAACAATGTTTTCGGAGCCACAACGATTAAAGGTTTTCGGAAGTTTCTTACCATCTGAAACGGCAGAAGCTTAAAAAGAAGCAAAGCAGTTTGTGAAATGTCTATTCGGAACACAAGAATCATCCTCGTACTTGTCTCCTGAGTAAGTGAAAATACTGCGCCGGGGTTGTAGGGTTCACGACATGCATGTTCACGTCATCTCCATCCGGTTTGTTCTCGTTGCTATCGGTGAGCTGTAAAAACCTCTCTATTCTACAGGAGCTGTGTTCGGGGCCAGCGCCGTCGTAGCCATGCGGTAGAAGAACGGTCAAACCGCTGCTTAACATCCATTTCGCTTCGCCGCTAGTCAGAAAGGTGTCGATCACGATCTGTGCTCCATTGAAGAAATCACCAAACTGTGCTTCCCAGATGGTTAAGGTTGTCGGTAGAGCTATGCTCATTCCGTACTCGTAACCCAGAACCGCTTCTTCCGACAAAATGCTGTTAGCCAATTCCAACTTACCCGTTTGACCTTGGATCATCGAGTTTAGCGGGATCTGTATGTCTGGAATAATGTGTTAAACGAAATAGTATGCTTACGATAAAGTAAATATTAATGATTCGACCGATTCGGGAATACCGATGTCCGCTTACTTCCGGTTGGTTGATCGACGAACATAGCGTGCCTATGGGAGAACGTTCCTCGGCCCACGTCTTGCCCGCTTATTCTGACATTGTAGCCTTGGTACAATAGACTTCCGATGGCCAATGCTTCGCCGGTGGCCCAGTCCAGACGACCTTGCCGATGGTCGTCGGTTACTTTTTTCAGTCTAGCTTGCACGTGGCTTTTTGCTAATTGCGGATGGATCGTCTATACAGAGAAACGTATAGTCGATATTAAATGGTATATCAAGATTTAGCGACTACAGTATTCCTTCGGATGATGTGACAACCTCGGGGGTATGGAGTCTCAGAAAGCGTAGAGGTACTAAATACTTTCTTTGACGTGTGCCGAACATAAAGAAGAACAGCGCGTAAACGACAAAGAGGAACTAAGCGTCGAGGCAGCCGGCGCAGTTCAAAAGGCTGCGTATTGACTACAATGTCAATGCAAATAGAATTTTGATCTATGCCGGTTGCTACCACTCTAGCCGTCTCTTTCTTTCCACATGCGCTGTCTTCCTATGCGTTCGAAACTTTCATCGCTTATTAAACAAGTAAATTTAATGGCAATTCGTGGAAAATTTCACGAATCTGTTGGTAAAGGTTTCGTAACGAAATAACTAAAATTAAGAAAGTTTCATCATTGCATTAGTATTGCCTCACCGATATCCGAGCTCGGATCGTGTTTCTTTGTAGCGCGATCGACCGGATCAGGGGGAACCCCTCAGTAGTAGGGATAAAAAAGTCACATCATCCGAGGGAATACTGTAGTACTATTAATGTACTATTCTCTATTCTTCTTCTCACCGAATCGTCGTCGACTCGGACACTCTTCTCGGCGATGAATCTCAACAGACCCAGGTCGACGCCTGTGTCCCACTGAGTCACGCTTGCCTCAGCTTGCTGCATTCCCTTCCAGAAACCTGCGAAGCACGCGGACTCTGGTACGTAAGCGTCCACCTGTTTCAGAGCTTGGTTCAACCAAGCGCTGTGATCGTCGCTCGTGCGCTTAGCTTCCTCCAGGGTAAAAATGTTAGACTTTACCAGTGTATCTAAGTAACGATCCGGTACCGATCTATGTGAAAACAAAGGTAGACTCACTCTTTCATTTTTCAGACGCGCAACGAGTTTTAAAACACCTACGAACGGTTCTGTATAATTTGATAGACAACAGGGTTCGTGAACGTTGGATCGTCCAGTTCGTTGTGACCCCATCTTCTGAAGCAATTCAGGTCCACGAAGACGTCTTTCCTGAACTTCCGTTGGTACTTGAATGCGAGTCTAGTTGCTCGGACGACCATCTACGGCACGGTGTGTCGATAGTTTAGCGACTTATTGTTCTCGGACAGAGTGTATTAACGCCAATACTAGAAACAGACAGTAACGCGACGTATACCTCGGGATCGTCTCCGTTGACATGGATCACCGGAGCGGAGATCATCTTTGCCAGGTCCGTGCAGTATCTCGACGACCTGCCAATGGAAGCCGGCGTGGTGAATCCCAGTTGATTGTTCACGACCAAGTGAATCGTTCCACCTATTTCGAAGTGCGGGGCCTGGGACAAGGCCAAGCATTCTTGGTTGACGCCTTGGCCAGCGTAAGCGGCATCCCCGTGAACCTGAATGTTCAACGCTTTGTCGCTCCACCGGGCGTTCTCGTCTTCGCTGTAAGCCCCGTCTTCGATAGCCTGCATCGCTCCTCGCGTTTTCCCCATGGAGACGGGATTCGCGATCTCCAAGTGGGAAGGATTCCTCAGCATCGATACGTGAAGGCTCTTCCCTTCGATATCGAGCTCGGTGGAGGACACCAAGTGACTGATCACGTCGCCAGTCGCTCTCGCTCCATCCGGAAACTCGGAGAGCCCCCGAAGCTTGCGGAACAGCTTTTCCGGTGGAAGATTTAGCATACCGGTGAGCAAGTTGAGTCGACCTCGGTGCGGCATACAGAGGACAACGTACGTCAACTCGTCTGGAAACAGATGGATCGGTTTAGCGCGTCAACTCTTGCGGACCCTGTAAGCCGTAAGCTGTGAACGTTGAACAATCTTGTCAACCGTTTGCCCTATACTCTATAATATCGACTCACCGAAATCAAATTCTGTGTCTCTATTATCGATATTTACTCGTTAGCGAAAGCGTATAAGTACAAACGATATAAATTTTCTGTTTCTTCTAGAAAATTGTAAGAGCGACAAAGAAGTTCTAATCGTTGTAGACGTAAAGAAAATCGTAGCACTGGTGTCTGGCTTAACTCGAGCACAATATCTTCCACTGTTTGTAATCGGAAGATGACCGTACAGGACTTACATGTTAGTCGCAACGATAGTATAATAGTATAATATGTTCGATTACCGTTTGCGCACAGTTTAAAAAACTCGTGGAAAAACGCCATCATAGCTTCGGCGCCTTCGCCTCCGTATCTTTTTAGGCTGACGAACTTGATGGCTAGGAAGTTGTCGAATGCTTGGCTTTTCAGCATCTCTTCTGCGATAGCCACTCTCGTTCGATTCGTGAGGGGATCGACCGTGCACCTTTCCGCGGTCTCCGCGAACCATTCCCTCTCCTCCTCGGTCTGCGTAAGCGTTCAAAACGATCAGATCCTTTTACAGCTGTTATTATAGTCTTATTATATGTAGTAAGCGATCGATACCTCTAAATGGCTAAACTCGAGACCGATAGTACCGCTGTAGGTCTTATGGAGGAGCTCCAAGGCTTCCTCCACCGTTCCTTCCTTTTTATTCGCCGTTAGGATCCCTTCGAAACAGACTTTGTCCGTTAAACGTAATCCAAACCTTTCGGGATTCAATTCCGCGAGCGGAGTCGGCTTCTTCGGAGAGACGGGATCCACGTTGGCTTGTTTGTGTCCGAATTCTCTGTACGCGGTGACCAATCTGTAGAAGTTGCTGTTCTTCGATCGCGTTTCCAGGTATTCTTTCGGCACTGTAAACGGAGAAAATATCGTACGGTATTCTCTCTAAAAAGTTCTGTCAACGATGTTGCGTAATAACTAAAACATCGCACCCGCTATCTCATAACAGTTCTTTGTTAGTGGACTAAGTCTTTCGCCCGATAGCGCACTTTCTATTTTTGCACTCGACGATAACGGGAATCGTATCACGATCACCCGATACAAAAGCATCATCGGTGTAACAATAATCTGCGGATCAAGTGTTTAAAAAGCCCGCGATTCGGGATCAATAGAACAAAATAGATGTTGTATCGCATGTATCGATCACTTTTAAATAAATATTATATTTTTAGCCAGAAACACGAATACTGGGCTGTATCTCGGTCGTTCGATCAATTAAAAAAAGGAATTTCGCTAGAATTTAGAATTTCGGTTTAAATTAGCCGCGCATGCGCTCACCATCGCCCGTTCGATAATCGCTATTTACAATCGAACTCGAACAGTTGCGCGAGACGAGCCAGTGGATAGTTGTGTTTTCGTTGTGCTGCAACTTTTTATCTTTTATCACGTGTTCAAAATTAAAAGTGCTATCAGTGGTGTCAGCATTTCTGGCCAGGCTTTCGTGTTCGGGGGATGCCTGTCCACGGCCGAACATTTCCCGTCAAGGTAGGAACGCATTACGAGAGAAAGTCGCATCTTTGCGTTACTCGTTTGAAAACATTTACACGAACATTTACGATTTATGACTGAAATTGATAGGTGCAATTTAATACAGTAAAAGTATTAAATATATTAAGAAAGAAAATAAATTTCTATGTCGTTCCAGTTTGTTGCAATCCAGGTAGAACATTCTTATTTTGCATGAAAATCCGCTGTCTATTAATGCATAATACATATAAGGCAGCCATCTACGCACCGCGCCACACCGTGCTGAAAAACTTCATTTACGACGTATATAAGAAACAAAAAAATACCTCTATACAATCCGCATCCGGGACTGATTCCGTACAAATTTTGTAAACATTTTCCCTGAAATTATTGAGAGAAAGAAGCTGGTGCGGGGGTACCGTATCCGTATACGGTCCGACAGGTTTAAACGGGTTAATAAACGAATTGGTTGGTATTTAGTTACACGCGCGTTCCATGCAAACGGGTTCCATGTAATTACGAACTTACGTAAACACGATCCCAGCAGATAGAGCACTACTTCGAATATCGATATTCGTGTATTTGCAATCTATATGGAAAAATACCTTGAAATTCTGGTGAAACCCGCGACCTATATCCGTACACACCGCGCTCGCTGTGATAAACGCGAGCATTGATCCTTTGTCGATAAGGGAATAAACATTCCGAGCTCGGATAACCGCTTGTCCATCGAAATCGTGGATGCTTTCGAGCGTTCCGGAGGATCGAACAGGCGTGCATTCTCCTTGCGAAAACTCTGGATCGACTGAGCCGACTGTCCCTTATCACTATGCCGCATTTGCCCGCGGTTCGTATGCTGCTCCTATCGCCACTCCCCACCTCTCCTCGCCGGCTCTTCATCACTCCTCAGCTCCCCTCCCCTTCTGCCGTTCGTAGGTCTTATTATATATTATTCGTCGTTATCTGTTTATTCGAGATTGGCCTGGCCAATGCAATACATATCGGATTATCCAGATCGGTTCGACGCGTAGCGTTGCGCGCAAGTATGAATATTTTTATGGGGCGCAACAAGCAGACGTCGCACAGTGGGGCATTTAACTCGAAAAGCCGGAAAAAAGTCGATTTCAAAATTTTGCGTTAGTCGTAAAATTTTTACTGTCCGACGTAGTTCTGAGGAGGGTGGGAATGGTCTGAGGAATAAGACTTTTTTCTTATTTGTACACCCGTGGAGTACTCTGCTTCATCGTAAGTCAAGAGAAGTCTCTGAAACAGCGTTCATTTTTCAAGTGTTTTAAGGGAATTGTGTAAATTCGTGCATTGCAGAAGCTTTTCAAGTATCTAAATTAATATAGTTATTAATAGGCTGCGGATCTTTATGCATTTACGGCATCTGAAAATTTTCGAAAAATGCTGGAACGTGAAATTCGCTAGAACTTGGTACGATTTTGATTTACGTTTTTATTTGCTTTATTTACTTGGTACGATTTATTTAGATCTAAAGATGCTACTACCAATGAAAATAAGATTTTATTTAATTCCACTTTCTTAAAATTTGCCTGCAAAAATTGAAAATTGCATAAACATCCGCAGTCTAGTTATTAATATTTGAACATAATTAACAATTCTGTAAGTTCTTTTTGTTTGTGATCATTAGACTGCTGATCTTTATGCAAAATAAAAGATGTTCGCATTGATTGGCAGGACACAGGAGCCAAATAAAAATTGTATTCTTCTTTTAATTATCCTGCCAAGCTGAAACTAATACATTGGTATCCTTACATATTTTTAACACGTCCACTGCTTTAAATTGTATGTAAATACCCATTTTTGTTATACAGGGTGTTTCGTTTCTCTGATAACGGAGTCATCTTGTGACGCGCTGAAGTTACGAAAAAAATTTGTTTACAAAAATTGTTCGGTATGAAGGGTACAATCATATAGTACAATTTTTTGAGGACTAGAATGGTGGGGATGGGGGATGGGTCCGTGCAGAACACAGGCTGTTGGACAGTAAACGCGACTTTACAACTAATGTAACAATAAGTAGAAATGAGCATCAACAGTCGCAGCTTGTTGCATTTCGGTGACCGTTCAGGTAACGGAGTTTATTGGAAAAAAAAGCGTACAAGGAGTATTTGCGTTTTCTCTGCGAGCATTCCGTGTCTGTTAGACACTTGCATACACAGACTTACAATTAGTTTCAACGAATACGGTATCCGCTGCAAGAATCTCTGAAAATCTTGGGACCGAAATTCCACGTTCGTATATTTATCACATGCCCCGAACGACCTACCCCGCTTCCATTATTTTAATTGAATGGATGGTAATCGAAGATAAAGGCAACGAGTGGTCGAACGCGGTGATCGTAGATTAGATAAAAAACTGAAAAGTCGCACCCGTTTCTAGCACACAATACATTAGAAAGTTTCGAGCTGCGAAAATATGCTAGAATCGCGAATTCGTTCTCGAGCGGTCGGTTGAGGTCTGTCAACAAGGGTTAGATCTCGGGATACGCTGTTCCCACGAGGTCGTTGCCCCTGTACCTAAACTTGTGCGTGACGATGTTGAACTTTGTCCCACCGAGGGACACCGGGCAATTGCCGTCTGGACGCGCGTAAAAGCAGACCGTGTACAGTGCCATCTCCAGCTCCGGCGAAGTGCCAACGAACAAGGTGGTCACGGGTTTGTCGTGGCCGCTGTATTTGGTTCTTATCTTCAGGATATAGCCTTTCTGTAAAAAAAATCGAAATATCGTTTGTCGTTAGCTACTCGAGACTCCACCTCGCGAATTTGTTAAAGTCACGACCGTGATCGTGATTCCGCGATCACTGTGATAAATCGACTGCGGATCTTATTGCAAAATAAAAATTGTCTGCATCGATTGCAAGAAATAGAAACTAGATTCAATATTATTTCTTTCCTTAATGACTTTAAAGAGGATTCATCGTCAATTAAAAAAATTTTTCAACAACTTTGAATTTCATCCACTCAATCTTGCTATAGATGCACAAAGAACCGCAGTCTAGTGATAAATCATATAGTGACAAATAAATAAGTCGAATCTCTCGAGACGAGTCAACTCACATCCGCCAGGTCAACTTTCTTCAAGTACCCGTTGTAGTCGACCTTCCCGCTGGCCTCCTCCTTGCTATAGTAGATCCAATTGTGCAAACCGACCACTTCGATGCCGGTCTGGCCGTTCTTCAGTTCCGCCATGAACACGTGCTCGAATCCCGAGCTGCCGATCTTGCCCTGTCCCCGGGAGAACAGGTTGAACCATATCTTCCTCAAGGTGTCCTTGTAGTCATAGTAATCTTTCTTGATTTGCCCTTTGTCCGCGAGGAATCTCATCGCAGCGGACATAACGTTCGTGCTGAGCATCGTGTCTACCAGGAGACTCTCCTCTTGCCTCTGCAACGGACTTATATGCTCGTTCACGTTCGTGTCCGGTTGGTAATTATCGTAGATCGTTATTATTTTCTGGATCGTGGGACCTTGGTAGGCTTCCGGGTTCACCGAGAATAACCTGGAATTACGAGATCACCTTTTCAATAATTATTTGTCCTCTTTTCAGTAGCTACTTGAGGACACCTCGGCGAGAACAGTGACATAACTAAAAAATACAGTATTCTCACAATAAAATTTCCGTCGGCATATAGTACAGACATCTTTAATCTTTCAGAAAAATATTTTTCGAAGTAAATTCGACTAGGCTCTACAAAATGATATTACGGATGCCTCCATCAACTCTAGGGTTACCCTGGGTTCGACGACAACTCATTTCACTCGGTTTAATATTCGGACATTTGTCGACGATTTCACCGTGTCGATGAAAACACTGTCGGTGAACTGAGTTGTCGACGAATCCAGGGTAACCCCAACCCTAAGCAGTGCCGGATTAAGCAAGCGCGGGGCCCGTAGCAAATGTTCTGGCGGAGCCCAAGGCTTTGCATCAGGGCCGCTCGTGTGTAAATGTAGCGCACCTTTGCGGCAACCACAATGAATGAGCTTTTTTTAGGAAAACTATCTGTGCCCCCTGGCATAGACAGGCGCTCATGTATCGGCCCTTGTTTAGCATTTGCTACTCCTGCTACGGGGCTTAATCCGGCCCTGACTCTAAGTTCCTGCAACTACAGATATGAACTAGCTCAAAAAGAAAACGTAAGTGCCCTCGAGCAGTTCAATTAGGAGTTAGAAATATGTACGTTTTTCTCCTATCACTGTTCCAACTTCAAAATCGTTATTTCTTTAGTTGTGTCATTGTTCTTGGCGGGCTGCGACATGTCGTTGGACAAATTGAAAGAAACTGACGGTTGAGACGCGTCGTCGGCGGTGCTGCTGCTGGTCGTCTGCTTCTGAACGTTCAGAGTTATGTGTTTGTTTGCGTTGTTGTTGTCCTTGATGAATAGAGCCTCGGAGAGCTTCTCCAGGTCCTCGTCCGTGATAGTGTTACCCTTGCTGTAGGTTGGGTTGCTCGAATAAGTTGTAGGAGTGCCGGTCTTGCCTCCTAGGGCACCGGCAGCTATCGCGCCGCCTGCTATCGCACCACCCGCGAGCGCACCACCTGCGATCGCGCCTCCGGAAGGCCTGGTCTGTCCGGGTTGGCTGGGCGTTTGCGGTCTGGGCTGGGCCTGTCCTATTAACGAATCGCTCGATTAAATTTCAACAGAAAGAACTGCAATTACAGTCTATTGGTTTATAATTAGACTGCGGATCTTTATGCAAAATAAGAAATGTTTGCATCGATTGCGAAACAGGAGCCAAACAGAAAATTCTTTATTCTTTTAATTGTCTTATTAAGCTGAAATTAATAAGACTGATGTCCTTAAATCTTCGTAATTCGTCCACTGCTTTCAATTGCATGTGCCAATTTTCGTCATAAATGCATAAAATCCGCAGTCTATTTAAAACTTTGAGGTACAAAGACAATCCTAAACGTACCACGACCGGTCAGATGATCGGTTCGAGATTTTCTATTTACCTGGTTGATTCGGATAAGTGGGTTGCCTCGGGGAAGGAGACGGCGAGTTGGGTCTGCTACCACCACCGGCTACGTCCGCCCAAGTTTTTCCAGGACTTCCAGGCCTGGAAGGTGGTGATGGAGTGGTGCTGCTAGGTTTCAGACTACCCACGTGCAACGTCGACACCTGATTGCCTCCGGATCCGGGTTGGTTTGGTGATGGCTGCGGCTGTCCTGGTCTCCCAAATGGCGATCCTTCAACATCGGATACAACGAGTTACAGTTTACCATCTCGATGGAGTTAAGAAGAATCTCGCTCACCTGGTGGAGAGGACGATGGACTCCCCGGAACGGAGGAGGGTCTAGAACCTGGAACAAAATATAGAATGTTTCTCATAACCTCTGCTTCGTATGCCGTCTACTTGAAAAATCAAGAGAGAAGTGGATAAAACCTGGTGATTGCGGCGCAGGTTGCTGGGGCTGAGGTCGTGGCGCGGGAGTGACTGGTGCAGCACCTGAAACAACGTGACGATTCGCGTATCATCTTTGTTTCGATCAACTAGCGGAGTTGCGTACCTGGATTCTGAGGTTGGAGTGGCGTGGCTCCTGGAGATGCAACCGGCCTCGCTCCAGGTCCTTTGAAAGAAAACAAAGTCACTTTTCGATCTGTTGAATTTCACTGAACGTCAAGGACCAAGAATTTACATGTAAATACCTGGCGTTTGAGGTCTTGTCGCGGTACCGGGGAGGGGCGCTGGTCCAGAGGCTAAACATTCGGAGAATCATTGGTTTTTTCGAACAATAACAATCTGGACAACCTTACAAATTGCTTGGATCGTATCCAGTGAATTACCTCCAGAAGCAAGCGCTGGTCCTTGGTTGGGCGTCTTCGGCGGTTGTTTTCCGGGTTCTCCGACACCGGCCAGGTCCGCGGCCCATTCCCTGTAGCCTTGACCGGAATTTCCGCCGGTTCCGGGTCTCGCAGGCCTGGACCCGCCGATGTCGAGGCCAACTTCCGTTCCCGGACTCGGTTTGCCGGGTCTCGCGTTGTTTCTGATATTTTGTCCGTTCGAATTGACGCCGATCGCTAGACCAGGATCTCCGGCACCTATCACGACCGAGCCGACGTTATTCGGAACGCTCGACGGTTTTCCGTCCGGTTTGCCGGCTGGTTTGCTGGTTGTTGGCTTCGCGGTTGTGCTAGAGGGTGCCTCGGTGGTGCTGGTCGTCGTCGTCTTGTCCTTGTCCTTTTTCCAGAACTTCCATCCTGCTTCGACATCGGCTAGAAAAAAGGTCGACGTCGTTCGTATCGGAGGTCCAGAGAGAATGGGCTGCCGTGTTCGGGATAGCAAAAACGGGAGGACTCGAAAGTTTTCCTAATTTATCACTAAACACCACCGGCTCCAGATTTTTTATGTCATAAGTAGACTGCGGATCTTTATGCAAAATAAAAAATGTTTGCATTGATTGCAAGACACAGGAGCCAAATAACAATGTCATTCTTCTTTTAATTATCTTATCCAGGTGAAACTAATACACTGGTGGCCTTAAATCTTTTTGGTACCTCCATTGTTTTAAATTGTAAATGCTTAAAATCCGCAGTCTCTCTCTAGTCATAAGTGTTGAAATTATAAAGATATTTTCGTGGTAAATATGTAAATCTAATCTTGTCATATTTCTAAGGCAACATGTCCCGGCTACTTGTACAGCTCGGTAGGTTTAGCGTAAATACGCTTTTGGAGGGTTCGGAGACTACCTCTTTTCCGATCGACGTCATTGATTAACGTCCTCGTGCTCGCGATCTTAAATTCAAATTACGTTGATGGCAGCGATAGCGGCCATGATGGTAGAGATCTTCCCACGGGCACTTCGGCCGTGGAAATTTACATGGGAAACACTCGTCTCCTTGATCCTCCCGGGCATGTGGTAATCGGGCCGAGCGATAAACCGCCCGACTCTTGCTCTAGTCCAGTCAATGAATGCTCATAAGGGGGGTGTAGAAGGAAATGGAAGGAGCACACAATTTTAACTTTGGGACCTTGTTTGGACTGGTTAGAAGGTAAACACTCACCTCCTAAGAGTGGGAACTTAGTATGTTTACCTCCTAACTAGTCCAAACAAAGTCCCAAAGTTGAAAATTGTGTTCCTTCCATTTCCCTCTATAACTTTCCTTCGACTGGACTACTCACAATAAGTGAATGGACGAAACAAAAAATATTGCATTAACCACATCGTGTTGCGCCAAGTTTCTCTTCGCTGCGTATCGGAAACTTCTAGCTATTCGAAGAACTCTCTCTCTCTCTCTCTCCTTCTTTCTAGTTTACGATCGTATCGCTGGAACGTCTGTATAGTTACGTTCGGCATGAACTCGCGATAACCTTGATAATAAGCGGAAAAACAGGATCGATCGTTGAGAAATATGTTAGAATCGCTTACGAACATTCTGGAGCAGATAACGCGCGTGCGAACATTTTTTTATACCATTCGTATTTTACGTAATATCGCGTCGAATGTTATGATAAATTCGCGAAGGAAGGATCGTCGACGTTGAGCAAACTGGTAGACCGGTAATCTTCCTTTCACTTTGACGATTTTCCCGTTGGAAACGTCCTGTCGCGAACGAGACCGATGCGAGCAACGTAAAACGTATACGAATAGAAAAATGAAAGTTAATTGGGTGATACACTGTACGGCGTACGGATAAAGAGAACGCGTAATCGGTTGTCCCAGGCTAATCTCCTCAAGGACAAATCGTCTGACAGGCGGTCGGAGGTATCGAAAACTTTATTTTGCTTCGTACGTTCGGGTCTTAGGGTCCGCACGATCCGAATGATCGTTCGAACGCGTCGCGAGGCAAGCCAATTTGAAAATTGGAGGAACAATTGAAATGTCCGAGTTCGTTTACGCGACCGTCGACCTTCGATGGAACGCTGGTACCCTTGAAGAGGTTAACGGGTTGATCCGGTAGCGTCGACTTACCAACGATGAGTGACAGCGCGAGCAGCGCTAGGAACACGGTCGCGCCTTTGATTCTCATGATCGGCGATGCTTCCAGCCGAGATGCAGGATTTTCGTTCGATGCTTATCGATCGTCGCGTCTGTAGTCTATATCTATGGAAGAGGATAGAGGAACGCGTTGACGCGACGCGCGACGTAGACGTTTTGAGACGGACTGAAGACTGAAGCCTCGGCCGGCTCTCGATTCGATTCGATCCGATTCCGTTCCGTTCCGTTTCGTTCCGTTCGCCCCCGCCGCGTTGGTCGTACTTTCCTCCTGCCTTCTTGTTTCTCATTGGCAAACGTGCTCGCGACCCTGGTCCGGCTAAGGTCTCTGCACGGTCACGAAACGCAGTATTCAAGATCTTTTTGAAAGGATGATGTCAGCCGGCGCGGCGCGGGAGGCAATCTTGCATTCAAACGAGGTGCTCGCTCTTAAGACCCGGTCAACTCGATGCTCTCGTCGCTCGTATATTTCTCGGTTCGTACCTGGACATCTACGAGAAACCGCGATGGGAAATATTGGGTGGCAAGAAAGTAATTTCGGTATTTTAAGGGGGTAGACTCGTTTCCGGGATTTCAAGGGTGCGAGATATAATGAAAGATCAATCTAGGCCGCAATCGCCCCCAAATTTCCTATTTTTAAGATTTACGTTGCGATCCTGGGAACGATTCTACTCCCTTAAAAAGCCACCAGAAAGTTGGCAAAAGATTATCAAACAAATTGAAAAAGATTTCATTGCTTAAAGTTCATTGCTCGAATAAAAAAATTGGCTTTTATTTCACCTTGAACTTTCTTGCCAACCCAATATTTGGTCCCACGAGATCACGAGCAGGTCGAACAGAGGCTCGAAGGTAGCCAGATCGGAAGTTTGACTACAGCTTGGCGTAATCGGGAAACGCATGATGCAGCGTTCGATCATTTGTTCCTCGAACTGAAACGTTTCTATTGCAAGTTGCGCAACTTCGACAACTGCGGCGCAAATGACTCTCGAGGCTTCGTGCATTGTATCGCCGATTGGTAATTAGCAGAACGGTTTCTTTATTGGAGAATAATCGAGGCGCGACATCCTTACATTTTTCCAATGCTTATATATACATACAATATTTACACGTGTCAGCGTTGCACGACGATCGGGAAAGTTTCACAGCTCATTCCGTACCAGGAACGAGTTCGCCGAGCTCGTTGCTCGGTTTTTCAACTTCCGATTAGGGGAAAATAGATTGCTATCCATAGGAGGAACAAGACCATCAGGAGCAGCATCAGTTTCGACCGGAAAGAGTCCCAACCGATCAGTATGTACTTCGGTCTCTGATGTTCGTTCCGCGAGTCGGACTGAAAGTAATTGTAAGATCGACGGAGTTTAGCCAAATTCTCGCACTACCTTCTTTCACACGAAACAACTTAGCCGTTTTTTAGAGGTTTAAAAAAAAAATCAAAAATCGCTTTTGTCACTGACCGACTGACAGATCATCAAAACCTTTTGGGTACTTCCCATTGACCTACAAGCTTGAAATTTGGTACATAGGTCCACCGTAACAAACACTTAAAGGAATAATTATCAAAGTTTGAAAGTTTACTTGATAATTGATGAAATCCCAACAAAAACATCCTGTAAAAAGTTGCGAGATCAAACAAAATACGGCCAAGTTCGTTAGCTTAGAAATACCTCTTGCAATACTGAAAAAAGCGTTTGTAAAAATTAGTTTAAAAGAACGGTATTTAATTTTTAAAGAGTTACATGGAGGGCTAAATTATTCGGCCGCTACTTTTTAAACCAATGGCCATAAAAGGTGTTGGTTATAATTTAGCCCTCCATGTAACTCTTTAAAAATTAAATGGCGTTCTTTTAAACTAATTTTTACAAACGCTTTTTTCAGTATCGCAGGAGGTATTTCTAAGCTAACGAACTTGGCCGTATTTTGTTTGATCTCGCAACTTTTTACAGGATGTTTTTGTTGGGACTTTTTTATGCTTGGTCCGGTTTGCCTCGACAACGACTCGCGGCAAACGCGATCGATTCCCTGGATATCGAAGCGATTAGAAATCGAATTACATCGTCCTCGTTGTCATCGTCGTCGTAGACTTGTTCGTTCGCCCGCAGGCTCTGCGTGCTCAGGTTTTTCCGCATTTGCGTGGATTTGTCCCGAGTAGTGTTCCGGCTGCTCCGATTCGACTTGCTCTTGCTCGATTGGACCCTCGAGGGTCCCGGTGCGTCGAACGCGGCCAATCCTATCACCACGGTCGCCGAGGCTTTGGCTAGCGCTTTGCTCTTCGCATCCTCGACGGCTCCTTTGCGAGTCGATCCGCTTATCGCTGCGCTCTCTGTCGCTGCATCGTCCCCTGTTTTCACCGATTGTGTGTACAAATTCATTTTACTTTATACTTTACGGACGAGAACGCATTCTACGGTTCGACGATCTTTTTCCTCGAGGGAGGAGAGGTGGTCGTGTGGTGTCACGTCGTTTGCGTTAAGATTCCGATCTTACCTTTTCCGGGCTCCCTCCGTTCAGGATCGCGTACTCGAGACAAAAAGCTCTGCAAGTACCGCGCAATCTTCTCCCTTTCCTGCTTCAGATTGCTGACTCGGTGTTTCCTTCGAAGCATCTACCGCGAGACCCGGCTTCCGCGTGATCTTCCGCTTTGTTCAAAGGTCGTCGTATCGGAAATCCCTCGCACTGGAAGAGACGCGCGAGTCGGACAAGCGCTCAATTCATTTTGATTGAGCTTCATCGAAACTCACATTCCCTCACCTTTTTTTGGTTATACCGAGAGACCGTGGATCCCTCGCACCTTCCTCGGCATCGCACGAAACGTCTCGCTTTATAGTTTTACAGAGTAAAATCCCGTTTCCGAGTGGACCACAGGCAACGCGTTGTCTCGTTCGAAGGAATTAAATCATCCATCAAACTTTCACGGATCCAAAGGAAACGCGGTTCGTCTCATTGTCAGAGCGTCATATATTCGTGGTTAACAAAACCGGCGAACTTCAAGGCTGCCCGATGCAAATTAGCTGGTCAATCGTCGTTCGATCGACGCGCTCATTCATCGAGGGATCGATTCCGTCGTAAAAGAAACATTCGAAGAACCTTCGTAAAGTTGGTTTCGGGTCTGGAAATCATCTTAGAATCACGTTTCTCCAGGCTCTTGCGATTTATTCGAGTATTAATAAACAATGGATGAAAAACGTTCTACCGATTACAAAATTAGCAACACTATTCGGATGTTCGAATGCAGTGACGTGATGCGTACGCGAAGCTGTTTTCTCGGAATCGCCGGTTGAAACGGAAAGCGTTGTTACATTTTTTCACGCGCGACCAGAAGAATTTGTGGCCGATAGCCCGCGATTTTTCCGCGGAGTTTAGTCGATGATTCGGCATACCTTTCCGCTCGCGCGCGCGTGTGCAAATAGTCGTGACGAAACGTTCCTAGCGTTTCGTCATTTCTCGCGACCACTATGGAAATCTGTCGTGCGAGCATTATTGGAAGCGTAAACCGTATAGGACGGATCGAAACGCTGCTGGACGATTTTCTAGTATGTACTTAGGCAGTTCCGCTTGACGACGCTGTCTATCGGTGTTTGCCTAATTGCCAAGATAACAAAATGTTTCGACAGTTCATTTCCTTCGTGGAACGACGACCTCCGCGCCGCGTAGACTTTGGATTGTAAATTGTAGTCCCGGATCGGCTTTGGACTCTCCATACACGGTGGGTCACAATCGCGAAATCACTGACACGAGGAATACCGACACTGACGCCTCGCAATTCGTAATTAGCAATTTTGCGGAGAGTTCGGTGAAGCTTTCCGAATTGGTTCGAAACTTTGTGGCGCGTCCAGTTCACAGAATTCGATACTGCGTGAGGAACGTGTACACGATCACCCAGAGGACGAGAGCTACGATCACCGAGATCAGGAAGACGGTCTTGAGGAAGTGCCACGGGCTCTCCAGTCTGGACTCCGATCGGCCGGACCAGCTCTTACATCCTCTGTTCCTGCAAGGCATGCTGCCCGGCTGCACCTGTTGCGCGTGCTGCAACGACGCCAATTTTCCCGTGGAGGTGGCGACATTGTTGGTGGGCAGCGTGGTTTTCACCTCGGCCAGCTCGGTCTCCTCCGCTCCTCTCGTCTCCGTCTTGGTCAGCTCGAACCGCGACAGACTCTCCATCTGCAACACGTTTCAAGTATCGTCGATTGCGGTTTAAGTGACGCGTATCGGGGACGGGACCACGCGCGACCCTTATCGTTCCGCGGACGACGAGCGACGAACCGACAGAGAGACCTCTGCTATTCACGCTCGCATAGTTACGAGAAGTCAAAACAGAGATAAGGACTTGTTTGTTTGGCGGAGATCCGCAGTTGATTCCTCGAGAACACATTTTCTCGTTAACGCGATGAAGGAACAGCCGATTTCTTACCAACATTCCGACGTACGACGAAGCAGAGAATCAATGTTGGCGGAACAACGCCGATAAAACGCCGCGAGGAACGTTCATTTGGTAGTATAATGACCGGAAAAGTTGGCGCGACGAGTGTCCAGGTGTTTTCAAAGGCGAAAACAGACGATAACCAAACAGGATGTATATCTGTCTCGCGTGGTTTGCCCGCGGCTTCTGGTCGAGTCAAGCCGCAGCTTCCTCCTTGACCACGCAATCTTATCTACGCGATAAAACGGAAGCATGAAAAATCGTCTCGTTGCGCGCCTTTTAAAGAAATTTCTATTGGGAGCACCGATGCAACGCGGACTACGAGCTCTTTGCCGTAGGAGTGTCCCGGATCGCACTGGGAGCAAAGTTTCGGGGCTAATGACGTTAGAGATAGGAAAGGTCTTGCGACAGAAGGCTGTCCGCTTCGCTTTCTCCGATTAGAACGTTCCTTCCTTGCCCTGGCTAGACTCTAGACTCGGTCGGAGTCGGTGCAATGCCCCGCAACAGATTTTCGGTTGCGCGTGACGCATGCCAGCCGTCTCGCTTGCTTCGATGCGTTTCGATGGGCGTCGATAGCGTATTCTTCGAAACTCGGCCGTTGCGAGTAAGTAAATCCGAGCGCTGGTCTAAGACGACAACGCAACGCATCAACATCAAAGTCATTAGAACAAACGAAGCGAGCGGTATGCGCCGCGCGAGATTGAAATTCGCATCCGGTACGACCACAGCCTAAGGCCGTGCTCACAGTGGACCCGTTTCGGCCGGCGTCCGACGTTTTGTCTCTTTTTCGCACGCTTGAAAAAAGGTACAGATGCGTCGAACATTGGCCAAATCGGACGAAAACGGGTCCACTGTGAGCGCGGCCTAAGGCGTAAGACGCAAGTGAAAGGAACGCATTGGATGGTGTGTTACGTGCGAGTCTGGAATCCGACTCTTTCGAGGGAAATAGTCTTGTTCCGGCCCTGGCACGGTTCCGTAAACCAAACCCGCCATGCTGGTGGCCTGGTTCAGATTTGGATAGTCCCATACGAAGTCGAACGAAGCCATTATTACCATCTGCGGACGATATCGGACGGTACTGGCGAAGCAGCCTGTTCACCGTATCTGCTAATCGCTGTTGCCGAAGTACTTTTGGTACAAGTTTCATTCGAACCGATCATCGACACACGGGCTGCTCGAGTTCGAAGACTATTCCACCAGCGTTTGTCTCGCGAACGGTGGATTTTTCCGCGGAGGAGGTGTTTAGACTATCTTTCGGTTGTGGTCTTGACCGCGACAAACTTTCTCCGTATTCGTTTTGCCCGTTTACTTGTCGTTTACGAAATAACCGGTAACTTTGCATACACCCTGGAACCGCGAGCGATTTCAAGTAAACACTCGTGACTCGTAAAGTACAGGAATCTTGTCCGTCATTTAATATTCGGCGTTGCATCCTCGAGTATACGTAGTTCTCCGTGGAGTCGCAGAAGAAAGCGAGTCCGGCGTTTTCAGGAATCTCCCGAATCTCGATTTAGAAGACGCAAATGTGGCGATGCGACGCGACTTATCGGAGCTGGCAGCGCGCGATCCGGCGGATCTGGCGCAAGAGATCGCGTCGGAAATTGACCGGGTCAACGATTCGTGAACCCTCCGTCCGATTTGATCGCGAGGGTCGGCCGACCCTGCTCCGACGTCTACTTATGTATAATTTCCGCGTGGTACGACGAAGGGGGCCCATGGGAGCTTCGTTTGAAAAAGCACTGGTCGTAAACAGACTAAAGAAGCGTACTTGTTTCTGGAGGGACGGTTCTTTCCGTTGCGCATAGTTTTCTTCGTGGTTTTTGTTCGAGGCTCTTGATCGCCAAGTGGCCCGATCTTACGATCTTGGAATTTCGGCGAGTCCGGTCTTCGTGAACCAACTATGATCAGTTTTTATCGCGGGAGCATCGGGGCCCGAAAGCGAACGGACGTTTAATCGTCCAGTCATCTACTCGTGCAGTCGTTGCGCCCGGTCGACCAGTTCATCGGCGTCGCTCGATTGCTTCCGGTTTGGCTACCGAGAAGATAGTTCCTTGACACTACGAACTATGTACGAGGTGAAATGATCCACAGAGGGAGCCTACATCACGGGAAGGTGGTAGTTCACTGGAACGCGATGCCGTACGAACTGACCGGCTGACCGATTACGGCTTTAGTTGCGGCGCGGCGCGGCCCGTAACTGATGATAGGCGGCGAACGACGAGCGACCAACGACGAATGACGAACGACAGACCGCGGCCGTGATTCATTGGCCACCGACGATCGAAATTATCTCGGACCTTATCAACCTCGACATCTGATCTTCCGTTATCTCAGTTTCTTCTTCGAGCGATGCCGTCGATCAATCGCGACCACCGCAATCCTCGAGTCGAAACGTTCGCGCGTGAACGTGAACAGTTGAAATTACCGAGGAAGTAAAGAAAATCGGGAAATATATCTGTGGTTGTAAGGAAGAACACTGCATGGCGTATATTGTATCTACTATCAGTTTCGAGAGACTGCCGGTTTAAGTATTGAAGCGTATGAATTGAACGTAGGACAACAGAGTTAAATTGCATTATTTTTTCGAGCCTTTCGAGTTTATTTTCACGACTTTATTTTCTGGTAAATATGTCAATTCTATACTCTAAAGCTCAATCAATGTGTAAACTCGAATTTTTTGAGATTGTGACACGCGACGTTTTTCCTTACAGCCACAGATATACAGGGTGAGTCTCGCAACGTGACGATCTCAAATAACGCTTAAGTTATTTGTTGTACAAAAAAAATGTTCAAACGAATGTTGCATGGTTTCTAGGCGGACATACAGTGTTGCCATCTGATTTTTGTTACTTCGATTTTTTATCAAGATATAAAGGTCACCTTTAGTTTTTTAAATAGAATGCCCAATATTTTTTCTCGAACTCGGATGAAGCACAAAATTCTGCGTAAAAAAGTATTGACCTTCATATATCATAAATCTAATAGTTCACGAGATATTATCGAAACAATTTTCTTTCTTCTTTGGATAATATCTCGTTTGGGTAACCAAACATTTGGATGAACATGCTTTTAAAAAATACTGAGCCACAGCAACGCGTGGCGGGGGAAAGCTAGTGATACAAATAATTGTAATGTTGATTTCTTGTTATTCTTCTATATCGCTAGCAATAAATAATGATTTATATAATACAAAACTTGTGGTTATTGGTTCAGTTTTGCTGCTTACTGTAATTATTGGACGAGCGGATGCGCCGGCGCAACAGGTTTCAAGGATGCGACCGACACTCCGGAAGGATCGTAGATAAGAGTACCTTGCGCAATTCGCCGAGGCTCACGTTTCGCGTCGCTCCAAAGGTGTCCATTCGTGCTGGAAAATCCTACGCGAGGTAGACCCCTAGACGAAAGAGGGAAGCTCCGCGAATCGATGGTGCCGGTGGAAATTTAACCCCATGGGCCGTGTGGCCGTGGGGTTGCGCGGCCGGGAGCAACAACCACGCGAATCGGCTGAAGTCGGTCGTGAAATAATCGAGCTGGCAGATTCCGCTCGATTTTCATTACCATTTTTGTTTTCCCGGAGATTGCAGATCGCAGCGCGAGAAATCCGCGGGACCGAACTGCAACCGTGTGTCGGTCGAGAAGCGAAAGTATCAACGGATTCTCGTCGAACGCGTCGAGGAATGAAAGTTGTTGCCTTATCGGAGACCGTCAAGGCTACCGATACGGATGCCGATGGTTATGCACTGTGCGTCCGCAAAAAGTAACTGCGGGAGACAATACGTTCGAATCGCGACGGAGGCGTCCGCGTAATTCGTAATTCGTGTCTCCCGATGAACGGAGGGAACGAGCGCTCATTATCCGTCGTTATCTACGATCAACCGAGACGCGCGAGGTCGCGCCGACGCGATGCAGAGAAGCGCGTCGACCGAAACGCGACAGTTTCAAAACATTCACCATATTTCGCAATGCATAATTTACCATACAGGTACGCGGCCGTTCAAATGCAAAACTCGCTGTTACGACGAACGACTCGCGAACGACTCTCGGCGCTGAAAATTACCTGCTGCGGGTGCCACGTGTGTTGGAAGAAATTCTTGAAGCACCTCATTATGGACGGACCGCTTTCTTCGACTTCGGTGATCACCGCATCATGGTCGAGATACTTTCTTCTCAAATTGACTTTTCGGGCCTGATCTTGTTTCTCCGAGCCGAGAGAGGAAGAGAGACAAAAAGAATTCGGTTTACCGCGCCCGTTTCATCGCAGTTCTCGTTGAAGACTCTCTCTCGCTGACGCGAACGTCTTCTGCCAGGATGCTGGCACGCGAAACTGTGAAATCGGAGATAAACACCTTGTCGATTGGATATACGACGACGAACATCGACGGAGCCGCACGCAGCTGCAGGTTGCGTCGATGCCCGAATCGCGAAAGTTTTGAAGCGTGCGCCACGGTGCACGCTCGACAACTAATCAAGTTCGAAGTCCGATCGCGGCGGGACTCGAGACCGTCCCGTCTCCGATCTCCGTGAACGCTACCTGCTCGTAGCTGTACTCTGCAAGTGCCTGTACCTGTCCGCGTCACGCTTGTCTTTCATTCGCGTAAAGCCGTAAACAAATTAACAGGTTGACGCCGACGCGACGTCGCACAGTGAGTTGAGTCAACGGGATTTTGGGATAAAGGATGGGGTTCCCTCGAAGGTCATGGACATATGTCCTCCATTAATCTTTGCAACTTTTATTGCAAACATTTTTACCGAATATGCTTATCTGAGAAGTTAAAAACATCCCTGAACGGGTGGTAAAAATATTATGTATGTAAGTACATAATTATGTACGTACTCTATGTAAGTATTTATGTAATTTAAGTACTGTTCACTCTCGGGAGTCGGCATACGCAGAGGTCGAGATCCGATCGCTTGACATTTGGGAAGACGGTAACCGCATTCTACGCGGAAAGCTGTAAAATAATAGGGTAACGGGATGTCAAAATTGTTGCGGTGACAAATGCCACGGCGAACCATGGATACGCGCTATGATAGAACAGTCTTTATTGTAACAAAGATTTGTGCATACACCTTTCTTTAACTTTTAATTACTCGCATATAGTACTTATACTCTCAAAACTTTAAATTTAGAGATTTAAACATAAATAAAGATGTCGACTCTACTAGCAAACATCGATACTACCAAAGTCATATGTAGTTATTATATTTGTAGTTATATGAAACCTGTTATGTGGAAAATGGAGTGCGAATAACTGAAGGTTAAATCTTCGTTTCGAATCGTGTCGCTAGAAATTAGATAACTTCTCGTTCATCGACGATCGAATAAATCGTTACTTCCTGATTTCGAAATTCGAGAACGTAGATTTCGCTATCTCCTGCTCGTTTCGAAATTCCGCTTTGTCTATGGCTGACTCGGGACTTCCGGTATAGCGAAGCCAATGTTTCCTGGAAAAGAATCGCGTGCGTTCTTTAAAAGTTTCGCGCGTTACATTATCTGAAGTACATACTTACATTTCATCGATTTTGTCCTTTTGTCCTTCGAGACGACCCACCACGGTTCCCTGACTCGTGTTCATACACCATCCTTTCAAACCCAACTCTTTGCCGCGTTTCTGGGTATACTAAGTTCGTCGCCAAACAATATGTCATTTAAATGTTATGATATTTCGTCGGATAGCCAATTACAGAGATCCAATTGCCGGTACATTAAAAAACTATTCGATTTTTCTGATTGACTTCGATCCCGATATCAAACTATAAAGCCGGATCAATTGTATCGTAAAATTACATCGCGGACGAGATACAAGAATAAACTGATTGCCTCTCAGAATTCCATATACAATGCAATTGTAACAGAACTATGGATTCAACCATAATCGGAATAGAGGCTTCTGTGTCTCGTCTAGAATCTAGAATATTGATATTGCCAAATATCGATTGGCGATCCATTTTGTTGATTGCATTACTCCATCCCTTTCTTCCCTGAGTTTCCTACCACATTCCCCTGCAGTTAACCGGTTCCTCCCCTTTTATTTCCTAGACCCCCTCCTTCTCTTTTCTTCTCTAGATCCCGAGCCTCCCTCCAACCCTTTTCCCGAATTCCCTCTTCGTCTTCCGCATCCTAGATTTTCACCCACACTTTGTTCCTTCATACTAGAACTACCGAGCACTAAACGCAATTGGCATACTTTGGCTCATAACAATAACAAAATTGCATTTATTTATATGTCGTACCAGTTTTGCTCAAATATGTACTTCAATAGAGAAGTTCACTAAAACGATTTCTCAGAAAAACATATTTATAATTTTAATATTTCTAAAAGAACAAATCAGGAGCAAGATTTACTGTTAAATCTCCACCCTCCCCTCCCTTTCCTTTCCTGCCATTCCTATCATTTTAGATTTTAGAATGTGTATTCCCTTAGATATCCTCTGACAAGATTTAATTTACTTAGACTGCGCGGTTCTTATTGTAATATGAGCTTGAATAAAGATATTTATTAAATCATTTCTCATGAAAGCATTTTTATAATTTCAATAATTGTCAAATAAAAAATCTAGAACCGGTTATTTGATCGGTCGTGGTAGGTTTTGTGTTAATTGAGAACCACTGATATTTAGTGATATTTCGTCGGTATTTCAGATCGCGTAACGCGATTGGTCTGCCATTGCTATATCTCGTTCGTGCTGAGTCTGTTCTTATATCTCGTCGATAATTATAATTATCGAAGTCACCGACAAGATACTGTTAAAGACTGCCAGGCTTATTGCCTATGTCGCTGAATACTATTCACAGTCAGTGAATAGCACAGAGGCTGGCTGTTTTTAATAGTACCCCGTCGGTGTCGAAGTATCGACCACTACAGAGTTGCGTCGACGTTCGTCAGATGTCGCTTCTATTCCAAGTAAACCTCTCGTTTGGAACTGGTATTCTGCGTAGAATTATCTATCTACTCGTCGCTCGACGATACACGTTACTCACCTTCCTAAAGAAGACACCTGCGTGAAAAACAAAGCACGCTATTAGAATCGTCGTGTACTCGGTGCAACGTAGTCTCACTTACATACCCTGCACTCTGCCGAATACTTCGAAGTCGACGCCGATCAATTGCGACATTTTCCAATCCGTATAATCACGGTATTAACGTTGGGACCACGAGGAGACGGAGAGCAATTTTCTAATTACTGTAACGTTGGAATATCAACGGGAAAAAACGAACCTGCGTCGTTGATGTGTGAAACAAAAGTCAACTAGATGTCGCCATGCGAGGTTATATCAACTGTTCCGGTTAGTTAATACCGGTATCCTTGGAAACTATTTTCGGTACGTTTCAAAGAGAATTACACTCGATTTAAGTTCGTCGCAGGCTCGGCATGAGCCGTGTACGTGCTCGTCTCCGCGTTCGTATCGCTCCGAATCTGTCCTCGAGAAAACGAACCCTTTTCACGGGTGGAAAAATGTACGGTTGAACAACGGGGCTCGCACGAGTGACCCAATTTTATGCGTTCCGCTTGCAATTCGCTCCGTAGAACACGATACAAGTATCGAGACCAGCTGTTCGTTTCCGGTGAACATACATAATTTCGCTTAAAAGACCAAACATGGTAAATTGTATAAAATGAAAATACGCGCAACAATGTCCGAGAAAAGAAGACACGTAGTGCGCAGAGTTTGCGGCGCGACGTGTGCGACGCACCGTTTTAAAATTAAATCATCTGTGTCTGACAAACAAGGTGCTAATGCGTCGACCGGCTGCTTGGCAATTAATCGTACCGGTAATTACATGCTGGATAGTCACGGAGGGAATCGCTGAACGATTACTACGAATTTAAAAATCAAATTCCGTCGACACATACCCGGTCTGTCTAATCGCGGTTACGTATCGGTGCGGGGATTTGCGGTCGCGCGGGCGCGGGAGCGCGCAGGTATTGGTCGATGTTCGGAAGCGCGCGCACGAGAGTGCCAGCAAAAAAAGTCGCGAAGTACAGAGGCGTATAAGTCGTCCCCACCGTAGCGACCACGGCCAGTCAGTCTCAAGCCACGGCAAATACGCGTTCTGGGTGGTGTTTGTGCGCTCGACTCGCTGGTTGCACGCGAGATTTTCAACTCGCGGGTATAAACAATTGTTCCGTCGTCGGTGGTGGATTGAACGGGAAACGATCAAGTACGGTGGTTCTCTGTGCCGGTTACAGCTGATGCGTCGATCGTTTCGCAGGAATCGTTATGCTGGACGATCGCGTTCGATCGGACGCTGGTTCTGTCGAGAGAGATACGCTCGTGACGTTTGATCGATGACCGAATCGTTCGACGAGAAGAGAAGAACGTCCCTCCGCGAGTTCCAGTGTACGCGAACGGTAAAGCCGAGGGAAAAGGCAACGCCAACGCACACGGTTGTCGGTCGATGAGGTTAGGGTGGCGTACTGTTCGCTCGACGAAGATACGGATACGCGATGCGGCTCTGACAGTCGTGATCGTCGCATCGTTGATAGCGCGTCCACGGACAGAACGGTGTGTGCAGTGGTTGAGGGTGACACGGCCGGCGGCCGCGGCTCTTTGACAGCGCACCGTTACAAGTGAGGTTAAAACCACCACCGCGGCAGCTGGTGCATACTTGTGTGCGTGCCTCGCGCGCGTGCGCGTACGTGTACGTGTACGCGGCGTGTAAATACGTGGACGCGGACGCGGACGTGCGGTGCACGGAGAGGACACACACGGCTCGAATACGATGACGGCGATGTTAGTGTCCGTGGCGGAGCTGTCGAACATTTTCTTCGTTCTCGCGGTGTCGATATGCTTCTGCGGAGTTTTCTTATTCATCATCAGGTACTGGTTTCCCGTCACCTATACGACGCGACTCATTTTTATACCGTAACCGTTGTGAATCCGTTGAATCCGTCAATCGACTTGCGAGAACGTTGTCTCGATGGTATACATGTAGGTTGTTATTGAAACCAACGACTTCAACGGGTTCTGAGTTCCGAGCGCGTCAGAAAATGTCGTCCTCGTTAAACTTTGCGATTGTTTGCTCGCCCGTGTCCGCCATAATTGCATTAAATTGTTGGCTGTAATTGGCGAACATTTGCATCGACACAGAAAAAGATGATAAACGAAACGAAAGAAATCCAGATAAAAAACCGGATCTGTCGGAATAGGTTAACACGGTCAAACAGTACAATTTACATTTCTCAATGTTTTTTTGTTTTAAAGGGATCCGGAGACTTTGTTGACGCGAAAGGAATTGTAAAAGCCCCAAGTTCCGGCGGTTTGCGTTTTCGTTTTCGTTTTCGTTCTCGTTTCAGCGCGTTACTTTCTGAGAACAAGCGATAAAACCCGACCGGTTTACTTTAGCAATAGTCGGTGACCCAGTGGCTATATGACCACAACTGCGTGGTGACGCGGTGTTCGCGTTCGCGATTCCTCTTTTCCGTCGCTTGCTCGATTTCTTGTGTATTTCGATCATCACGGAGGCGCGTACGTGCACACACTTTTTCTATATCAATTGATTTTTCTCCTGGCGAGAAAATGTCATCCACGCGTACGTACGCTGTTATCGTCTTCGTAAGCAGACTCTCAAAGGTCGACGACATCCGGTTAAAAAAAGACTGCACAGTTCCGACGAAGTCGTTAGTTACTTCTTTTTGCAAACATACTGGTCAGGCGAAGTAATAAATAATCTTGTTTCCGGAAACAAATTATTTCCCGATAAATGTCGACGAATCCTTGTGAATAATGAGAAATGCGCAGCTGAGATCTAGTTGAGATGATACTAGATAATGATGATTATCGATGATCATCTAATAAATAAAATATGTCTTATAAATGGTTCGAGAGTACAACGACCATGCACCGTTGTCGCGACGTTTGAAATAGGTTGATGTACGGTTGGATGTTTCATCTCGGAAAAAGAGAAAGAAAGATAGAGACACGAAGGGAGGGACGAAAAAGGCATCGACACTGCTAGATTATCTCTGTGCAACGGGTCCTATTTTTCCGTTTACGAGCCGCAATTAGCATTATTCCGAGAATAATGCAAATTACGCCTCGTAAACTAAAAAATATGTCTTTTGAGGGAGATAGCGCCCTAGATCGATCTTTTCGTTGGGTCGGGAAATTTGTTCGGGTTCCCGAAAGTTTGCAATATTCGGGTACTCGAAGTTAAGGTTGGGGCAATCTGTGATTAAAGCAGCGATAAATAACTCTGTGCATATTAACCCTTTGCTATTTGCTATATAATATGTGTAAACTTTAAATCCACTGTCGCTGCTACGGCGACACGACTGTTTTGCTCACTAATATTGTAATGCTGCAGTTGTTGGTGTACTATATGAATCACGAGCTTGGAGTGCTAAGGGTTTAAATGTCCAATCATCGGTTGCAATAATATTTCGATTTGTAGTAAACACCGTTTAATAAACGCTGATTTGACTGCAGACTTGCCCCATTTGTATTCGGGTTCCCGAATACATATTGTAAATTTGCGGGACACCGACCCGACTGCCATTTCGGGTACACGAACTTTGTAAACTTTCGGGATCCCCACCTGACACGACCCGATCATTACCCGACTTGATCCGAGGCTTGACCCGAAATTTCGGGTACCCGCACACCCCTAGTGTTTAATCGCGTTTAACCATACCTTTTGTTTGTCCTTACGCCGTCTATAACAGAATATACTTCGATTTTCATATTTTTAAAAATGTATTGTAGATTTCGTATCTAAATTTTCAAATTTTGTGTTCAATGCGTAACCTGGAGGCATCATCGCACAGCTTTGGGATTTTCATCCTGTGATGAGGGCGTCGGACCACAACGTTTCCCGTGTGGAGTGTTTTCGATTTCGAAAAAACTGTTTTTTCGACCAAGTCTAATGTCGATATCGGTCGCAGCACCGTGAAACCATTCGTCGTGTCGCGTAGTTCTGTCTCGAAGTTAGTCTCGCGACGGTTTTATTGCGCCGCGCGAAATACTTCGCGAGTCAATAACAATATTTATGCGAAAGATTAGCGGCGCGTAGAGAAGCGACTGCTCGGTTTTATCCCCGTTCGTCGATTGCATAATAGCCGGCGATGCTGCAACACGGGCCCCCGCCGCGCCTGTTCAATGTTTTCTCCGCCATCTTTTCTAACCGTGTTTCCGACTAAAAAATATTGGCTCGATCTATCGCTTCTAGAGAAGAAATCGGATCTTGCTCTAGGTCGTTCTGTGGATTTACAGTTTACATATTCGATGAGCGTAGCTCGGACACGGCCGTTAGTTAAGCCCTCCTTGTTTCTCCGACGAGGTTAGAGGAAAACCACGGTCCCTTCGGTTTGCCACGTCTGAAATCTACACCCAGACCTTGACCTTATTTCGTTGAAGCCAGAGAGTAACGTGTTCGATACTCAACGGGGCAATGTCCAGAGATCTTCGGAAAACGGGTAATCAAAGGTGTCCAGTTGTTGGGAACCACGCGAGACCCAGAGATCGCAGAGGGATCTACATTCGCGAACGGCCGAGGAGCAAGGCAAGGGATCGAGTCACCGTTCATGAAAGGTAGCGTTTATCTTCAAGGACCGATCGCGCGGCTTTATTTATAACACTCAAAACTAGTACTTAAACATAATTATCGATCCGATCTGGAAGCAAAGTCTTCGTTGAGCACACGACGCGGAACGCTCGTATTTTTCTTGAATCGTGATTCTTGGCGTGGAATCGTTCTCAAGGTCGGCGAGTCCTACTCGAAGGATCGGTTTATCGCATTGCTCGGGTCGCAACGGAAAATCGATTGGTTTCGGTACCATTGTGCACAGCGAAGTAGTTTCTTAAGGTTCGCGAGGTGGTTGTTGTTTTATGGTTGGGATTTTATTGGATCTTGGTCGATCATTCATCGTTTTGAAACCTTGCAACGAGATGCGTTTCATAACTTCCACGGACGTCGACTCGCTCCTCTCGATCCTGAATCAATTCTGTTCAACGTTGCATGCAAGCTTTCGAAATATTCTTCTCGGTTTCCTATGTTCGTGTCGCGCTAGGCACGCGATGCATCTACGAGCGGCGTTTGCGTTTCTTCTAGCTTGGCTCGACGAACGTCGCGACGCGCTTCATCAGTTTCATTGCTCTGACGTATTGCGAGTCGCGTGCAATTCGATCAAGTGGAACAACGACCGACGCTTCTGTGACGTTTGTTTTCCACCCGGGAATACATTCTCCAGTAGAAGATTCGTAGATAAAAACTGTTCGTATGCAGCGAAGATTCCGAAGAGCGCGTTGCCAAGTCTGCCGATGTGAATGCCGTTACCGAGTTCCTTTGCGTTCGCGACAAACAGCGAACAAGCAAACTGCTGCGAGGTTCTCGGACGTTCTCGCTAAACTCTACCGCAACCAAAAATCGTTCGACCACTCTCCTCCGGATTCCATTTCGACCTCGAGCCGCGTAAAACGAACAGAACGATGTTGCAACGAGGACGTACCATTTTTCTGCTTCCACGATCTTTGTTCGATCGACGCGACGCGCGACGAGTCGTTCGTCGTGTAGTCCTTGAAGCGATTCGTTTTCTCTCGATGCCTCAAAAACACGTTAAACTCTGCTCCCCGCTCATCGGTTATTCCCGTGGAGCCGGTTCGGGGCCACCAATTGCCCCGGAGAGCGTTGCCTCGACTCCGTGGAAAGCCGGAGCATCCAAGCCTCCACGGTAGAATTTATGGTTGGTAAAGTTGTAGACTTATCTAGTAGCTCAGAACATTGTATCTGCGTGTAAGACACCGCTGTAGGTTTGACGGTAGGACATCAGCTTACTACTCTGGCGGTCTGTATTCAACTCCGACGTGGTAATTAATAGGGGTGTGCGGGTACCCGATTGACATCTCCAATTTGTTAAATTTTTCCAACAATTTTGAATTTCATCTACTCAATTTTGATATAAATGCATAAGATCCGCAGGCTAATAATGACGTTGGCCCTTCGTTGGTGAAGCTCTCGACAAGCTGTTGGCAAGGAACAATCGATTTGGCGTGGAACGATCTGTCGAGAAATTTTCCGTGGCCTGTTCGTCGGCAATTAACGCCTTGATGTCAGCGTCGCGCGTCGTTGTTGGCGAAGGGTTCTCGGGAAGCATGAACGCGCACCGCCAATTGTCTTCGATTGAACGAGGCCAGAAGAGGAGACTCTCGCCCCCCTTCTACTCGCCCACTTCCCACTTCCCATTTGCGATTCTAGAAAATAATTGACCGTATTTACTTGTTCGTCGGCCAAACGAAGATACCGAGTCTCTGCGAGAGGATTCACCAGACTTCCGTGAATTTGATGGTTCGGAGTGGGCTCGCGTATGGGTAAATACGAGTACATACATTGGACCTGTGATACTAGCGACATAGAGTCTATACTTTTTAGAGATCGTGGTTTGGAACAAGTGTATGCATGTATAATATTAGGTGTACAAATAAGTTCTCGGACTTTTCTCGTCAAATTCAATATTTTCTTACATAAAATACAAGTACGTTTCAATCGGGAAACTAGTCCCCATTTGCTTCTACACACTTCTTCCACTTCTCGGACAGACGACGAATCCCTTGGTGACAAAAGATGGCGGCTTTGACTCGATGAAGTCTGCGAGGCATTTTGCTGATTATGATTTCATTGGAATATGGCGAACTTGGAAATCAGTAGGTGGGAAGAGAAGATACATTAATATGTGAAAGCATGTAGAAGAATTTAAGAAGTTTCGTAATTTCCGAAAAGATTGTATTGTACTAAACTTCGTGTGCATTCACATAAATTAAATGGAAATTATTTCATACTTTTTAGTGAATTTTTTTAGTGCGTTTTATCGAAGCCGGTCTAATTTTTTGTTATAAAATTTTTTTCTTTCACACTTTTCGTTGAAGCGGCGAGTAGAGCGACGCAATGTTTTCGTACCCTAACCGCACGTTCAACGAAGATTTTACTGTCAGCACATCGCCGGTACACGCGTGGCTCCCATGAATCGGTCGGGAGATTGAACGGTTATTCGATAGAAATTATTCGAGAAGAAGGCGGTTGCTATCGGTCAGTAGAGAAACCAAACTGTCCATGGGAGAGGAATCTCTTCCGTGGTGTTGGATGTGAATGTGGTCACCGGTATCAAGGTCAACGACAGGCCCGAATCGTTCGAAAACGTTGAACGCGCTTAACGGAATCCCCGCTTATACATATATCGAGATTCTCTTATATTCGATGGGAGAAAGCCGGCTAAATGTGGACTAAAAACCATAATCGTGCGCGCAGGTCCCGTTCCGTCCTCGAAACGAGTCCACGGAGTAGTATTCGGTGTTGCGCCGACCGAGGAAGGTACAGTTATGTCTTTCCTTCGGCGAGCTCGAGTCGAGTCATCGAGTAACGTTGGATTCGTAGCATCGTCAGCACCGCGTTCTTTCATTTGATTTGATTTCATTCGCGCCAATCGCATCATCCTTTCGCATTCTCTTCGCTCGATCGTAGATTCTTTTCAAACGGATGGATGTTCGAGGGACATTTTCCTTTTCCCCTGGTCTCTCTGGTCGGCGAGAGCCAACAAAAAAGTTGCAAAAATGCGGGGGAGTCGGACCGACTTGCAATCTTACAGTCGATGGCTGATCGCCCGTGGCCGCGGGGTTATTGGCACATTGGAGGTCGAACGAATCTCGCGGTCGTTCGCACCTCGGTTCGTTCGAAAGAACGAACAACGCGAACTCGGAGCCTCTGCTCCTCGATCAGCCATTTGTCCCCGCTGAACTTTTATCGGACGCGTTCATTCCGAATGAAACGAGAATTTAATCGTTGCTTCGCCACCGAAGTTTCGCGCGTCGTGTATCGGGAAATGGGCTAAGAATTTTCCATCGTCGAACGATCACTTCGCCTTGCCAACGAGGAGACGCGGAGCGTTCCTTGAATGGTATTTAATGAAACATCTTTTCGATAGCAGACAACAGGATTTGCGTCAATGTTTTAATTTTGTTGGGACTCGCGCCTGCCCGTTCGACGGACCGAATAACAACGATATGTAAATTACCGTGCCGGTTTGGGAATAAGAATATGTCGGAATAAATAGATTCGGCTTATTAGCGCCGCACAGTGGGAACTTTGGACCAAACCCGATTAAAAATCAAAGAACTTTCGATAGAAATGAGCTAGAAATGAGCGTGAAAAAATCTACGCGCGTGGTATTGGAGGAGCCACATTCTCTTGAAATTCTACATGTTTAACGAATTTTCTCAACGTTAAAAAATGTTCGTACCATAATCTCTCTATTTTTCCCAAATTCTGCAAAGTTTCAGCTGTAGTTTTTAAAAAATTTCATCGCTCTACCTGATTTCTATCGAAAGTTCTTTGATTTCGAATCGAGTTTGGTCCAAAGTTCCCACTGTGCGCCGCCTATCGCACTCGGAATCTTGAAAACGAAAACGGGCGCAGCGAGCGAGACGCGGTTTCTTCGGCTTCCTTGCGAAATCCGTTTGAACAACAAGCACCGGCGCCTACAGTCGAGAGAGACCGTGTGTACAGAGATTTTTGAAATCGGTGATTTCACCGCGAACTTTCGCAATTCGCGCGAACCGACATAGATCCTCCTTTTTCGAAAATGAAATTGGTGCAAGAATTTCGCGAAGTTCGAGCAAATTTTCCATTCTAGACGCTCCGCTCCGAATTATGTTGTCTGTCTGGCAACTAATCGGCTTTCGTACGCCGCATGCCTGCACGCCGGATATTCTCGCTTGTTCACATTACGCGACCGAGTGTCACGCTATTCCAGGTAATTAAGTGATTTATTGATCCGAGAATGATTCATTCGAACGTCGAGCGAAACAGAAAAAGACGAGAACAAAAACACTCTGAATATTTAGATCCGTCGGTAGATCGCGTTGAATAATTAATTAGCTCGACTCTTGGCCGAGGTAATCGCGCAACCCAATTTATACTTTATTAGCGTATCCGGCTTGGAATTCCTTGTCGGTTTTCAAACTTGTCGGATTCGCCGTTGAAAAGTTAAACGGACGGACGACAACTTCGTGAAACCGGGGCGGTTTACCGGATCGCGTTATGCGAACGAATTCCTAACGACTTCGAGTGAAAATATCGAGCGAAATTCGAACGATTCGTCGTTGGTATCCGTTCGAAATAAAGAAGGCTGTTCGATTTTGTTGAACGAACGGTAAGAATTGATCTTCTCCTCGGATTGTCGCGATAGTTCTCGGGTGCGAGGAGCATAAGCACGCCGTTCGCCGACTATTTTTAAGCCAGAGTGGATCGATTAAAAAGAAAGATACAATTGCTTTGCGCAGGAACATGATCGTACTTCGTATTCACGGCGACGAATTGATGTTCGGCGGCAGTGGAACCGTAATGACACACTCGCCACGTATACCTCAGATGGAGATGATGAAGGTCCACATTCCGTTCACCTTCAAGCTTCACGAAAGTTTCAAGAGCACTTACGCCGGTGAGTTCAGACAACCAGCCCTATTCTTTTCGCTTCTCTTTTCCTTCTCACGCTTCAACTTTCCTTTCTCTTTCGATTATATTATCGATACGTGGCAAAGTAGCGAACGATTCGTCGGTGTGTTCTACCGTCGCGTCGCACAGTGGGAAAGAAAACGTGTAAAAAACTATTGTAGCGTTATTTATAGGCTCAAGGCTATAATATTATACATCGTTGGATTCATCTTAAGATCAGCTACAACATTATGAAATCCAAAATACATTTTAGCAATTAAAAAATCAAATTCACCTCAATTTTTTGTAAAAAAAATTTTTTTTAACTTTCATATATTGAAATTTGTAGACGTCTGAATACTGTTCCTCTTTTGATCGAAACATTTTTTCCTCAGATTATCGAGAACCCATGAAAAACCGTGGCGATAGTGGAATATTTGCACTATTATAACTTGAAAAAGATTTAAGAAAAATATATTTTATTACAGTGTTTTGGAAAGCTCTCGGAACAAGCTACAAGAATATGTAATAAAAATTAGGGAGTTTAATTTCTTAAATAGAAGATGACCTTCGCGTGATTTTTAAACGACTATCCAAGGTCAAATCAATGACATCATTTTATGTCCTCCTTGAAACCATACAACTTTTGTCTGAAACATTTTTCTCCAAAATGCTTCATTTCCGAGATATACGTCCGTTTCACTTTAAATGACTATATAAGAATTGAAAATAGTTACTATGATTACTAAGTTGGTCAAATCTAGCATCTAGTGCATTTAGTGCTTCATCGATTGTAAAATAATTAGCGAACGAAAAAATCGATATGTGAAATTTTCTGTTAATTGGGTATTTAACACATCAATATTTTTCTCACACTTACAGCCAAAATGACGCCCCGGACAAATGTCGACTTTTTTCCACGTTTTCGGGCCAAATCTCCCACTGTGCGTCGTGTCGCATACTGCTCGAAGTCGCTTCAACCGAGGATATAACGCGGAAAGTTAACGAGATGTGGGTTAGCTCCTCCCCTCCGAATGTGTGTAATTAGCGCCGAGATATTGGCCCCCGGGGGGCAATTCAAAAACCGTCCGTTGGTCGCGCCTGTCATAGAGAGAGAGAGAGCGAGCCCCGTAACGCCGTAATTCGAATCTATTCGCGAGTTTTGTCCATCGAAGCGTTCGAGCTGCTTTATAAATAAAACATGCTCGATTCGAACGCGGCTCGAAGATCGCGCCGATCTTGAATTATTTATACGCGACGAAGAAAAAAGCATCCTCTGTTAACCTTCCTCTGCCCGACGCGACGCGACGCGATACGACACGACACGACGGTTCATCGTCCTTTAGTTTTCGTTATAGTTCCTCCGATTAAAAGAAAACCCCGAATCGTCGGAAACAACGAGATTCCTTCGAGGTTTCCAACGGTCGCGCGTTCGCGGGTTTCTACAGCTGCTCCTCGAGGATACGCGAGGTTCGGTTTCGTAAGCTCCCGGTGGAGCAGGTTAATTAACTCGAAGGAACAGAGCCCGTACGCTGCTCGACCGGACCGAAAGTAGGTTACAGACACGCAGCTAAAGGAAAAAAGATGACGCCCCTTCCTCTTCGATCCCCCACCTCTTCTCCCGTAGCTCTCTCTCTCTTTCTCTCTCTCTCTGTTCAAGCTTCTTGATCGGTATGCAGGTGTGAAGCCACCTGTAGTTACGAAACGCGTTACCTTGACCGCTTGGCCAGGTCATCGTGAGTCATTTAACCCGGGGAGACGGCGATCGCCGGCCACTGTATCGTCTTTCTCGATTCGCTCCCATTCCCTTCGATTCCTGCCTCCGATCGATCTAAACGATTTTAGCAACGTTCCCCGCATGCGTCGCGCCACACGAGAATCACAATTATTTAAATTGAAATATCTCCTGACCTGCTAACTTTTCGACATACATAGGTTAGTACTATTTTATAACGAATGTCCAGCTGCATCGACTGATGTATTAAAAAATACCTCATTTAAAAAAATGAAGTTGGACTTGATGTCTCTAAGAAATGTCACATAAAAACAAAAATATTTTTGGTATCATGTGAGCCCCACTGAACTATTCAACTTTGTCCTGCAGACATTTGACGAATCTTTAAAAACAATAGCGCTATCTATAATCGTATTGATTTTTTTATTGAGTCTTTACACACTTTTAAAAAACAATTGCGCAGGATTATAGGATAATGATAATACCATACAGTTTGTCCCATTAGTTTTTGTGCATGTTCCTTCTATGTTGTTATACGAGTAATCTTTTATTTTTTTTGTTTTCTATTCTAAACATTTGTGTAAGAGGGCTTCGGTCCGTCTATAATAAATAAATTATAATAATAATAAAAACAACGAAGATATTTGAGGTGGCAACGTTAGGGGTGACTCACCCTTTATAATACAAACTCTGTTTACGTGCTTTTATGTTTTTTTTCGATGATTTCTATTTTTAATCAACGATTGACGATAACTTCGTCAATCGATTGAATCAATCGTCAATCTCTCGACGATTTCGTCTTTTAATCAACGATTGCCGATAACTTCATCAATCGATTAAATCAATCGTCAATTTCTCGACGATTTCGTCTTTTAATCAACGATTGCCGATAACTTCATCAATTGATTGAATCAATCGTCAATTTCTCGACGATTTCGTCTTTTAATCAACGATTGACGGATAACTTCATCAATCGTCGATTTCTTTTTTTAATCGAACACATCAATCAATCAATCGTGATTAAAATTTTAATCGATTAATGCCCAACTTTGAATCACGGTACACACGAACACATAACCGCCGCGAACAACAAATGCTCTTTGCCCTGGAAACGTTCCGATTTTCTCCCCTCCCCGAGTGCCACGCTTCGTGGCAAACAGCCTCGGCGAAAGAAAAGACCTTTCCTGTTTCGCGATTTGCGAGGTGAACGTCCACGGAAGACTATCTCGCCTCGCGTGGGCGCGGTCTCGATCCCGACGCTGTCAATCTTGCCGAGAGCAATGGAAGATCCCGTAGAACGCTAACGGTGGCATCAGCGATCATCTGGGTTGTCGACGACGCGGGACAGTATTGTAATGGCTCGAATAATTTCCGTGGAGAAACTTGCTTGTTCGTTCAGTAGCCTCGCGAGATCGCCTTTATTCGAGCGATTGCGAATGGAGAAAAAGAGCAAAAGAGTGTGAGAGAGAGAGAAACCGTGCTCCTAGGCGAGCCCGCCAGCTCCGAAATTCCATGTTCGAGATCTCTTCGCGTGAAAAGTGAAATCTGAACGTCGACGTTCGATTGCACCGTGTAGAGTGTAGGTACACGATTCTTGAGAGGATTCGGAGAATTTTGTTGTCCAGCCGCCGCTACCTTCGGTTCGGTAACCGAGCTCTCGGCCACGGGGATTTTGAACGCACGCTGAAAAGTAAACGCGTGTGTCGCCTTGAGCTAGAAATCGATGACGCACCACCACCGGGCTACGCGTTCATCCCGCTTGCAAACGGTTCTATTCATTCTATTCATCTCGATCCCGAGCCTTTCGAACCACTCTCGGGGCCACTCTCGTTTCGCGACGCGCGCGCGTTACCCGGTGATTTTCTCCTTCTCGTCGAAGGTCTCGCGAAACGATCAAAAGTTCATCGGTGTCCATGAAAAGCCTGTTACCGACGGCCCGCAACCTGTATCTGGCACTCGTGTAGCCGGATCGGGGTTTCGCTAATGTTCCCGAACTTGTCTTAAGGTGCCTGTCCATCTGAGAGTAAAATTATCGCGAGTTAGTTTCGAGAGTCAAATTCGTCAGTGTACACGAAAATTGAGACGCGTGAAATTTTTCAATCGATTTAAAACATTTTGATGAGATTATAACAGAGACATGTAGTAAATTTCAGACGGTATTGCGACCGGGTCCTATCGAAAACAAACGCCGTGGTAAAATGTCAAAGATAAAGGTTCGACGGAGAATCTAGGTGTAACTTTGTAAACACCGCACGGAGCTCGAACGCACACTGAGCTCCTTCGGTGCTAAGCGGGTCTGTGGAGTGGGGATGAGTCAGAATGGGAACGCGTAGTGGAGTAGGGAGCGCTGTCGCTCGGAGTGGGGATCTCAGAACGCGATCACGTACTACCGAGCGTAACGGTTAAATTTAATAGTTTATATTTCCTAATCGCATAGGCTTTGTAACGAAATTTTTTAAATATTGAATTGCCATCCAGTTCTGAGCTATGTTTAAAATTTCAAGTCTCTATCTCATCGGGAAGTTAGTTTAAAGCGAGCTAATAAAAACGTGGTAAAATGCTTGCATTGATTGCAGGACGCAGGAGCCAACTAAAAATTGTAATGTTCTTATAATTATCCTTTTAAGCTGAAACTAATTCATGGATGCCCTTAAATATTTTTAACATGTCCAAAGCTTTAAATTGCATGTACTCATTTTTGTCATAAATGCATAAAATCCGCGGTCTACTTATAATTATTATCGAAATTCATCTGAGAGCATGAAGTTCAAATGGTCACATACCAGAGAGGACTTTTCGAGAGTTGATTCTCAAGTCAATCTCCGAGAGCAACAAAATGTACTTTCAAATGGACACGCAAATATAGAGTATCTTTAAGTCTGTTTCTCATTGCATTTGCTAAAGATGGCTAGCGAAACAAATGATACCAGCAAATGCGTCGAATACATACATCGATACGTGCGTCGAGGTTGAAAGATATCGATAAGACTGGAGAGAGAGAGAGAAAGAGTGAAAGTTCGACACGGATCGACAAACATCGGTATCGATGTCCGCATTATCGATGCTCGTAGACGACTCGGTTCGCGGCTATCTGTCGATGATGTTTTATCGTTATCGATTTTCCTCCAAGTAGCTTCGAGAGACTAATCTGTCCCCGACTGCAAAATGCTTCGAAGAAACTGTGCACACGAGTCCACGCGATATCGCAACTCTTCGAAAAGGAAAGTCCCTCTTGGAGAGAATCGAGAGGGAGGGAAACGAGCGGACATGCCGAAACGTCGCGCGTCGATCGTCGCTCGTTTCCACGACGTCTATTATTCTACCGGTCGCTCCTTGGACCCTCTCAAAATAGAAAATAAATCTGATCCGCGTAGCCGGAGAAAGTTGAACGTTCGAAGCATCCTCGAACGCAATCGGTAAACTCCATGGGGACCAACGAAATCGATAAATCAAAAAAAGAAAGATTGACCTATCTTCTCTGCACTTTCGATTATACATACAGTTACTCAAATTAATATTCGGACGCTATAAAAAAGACGATAACTTTTTTAATATTAGGTTGGCAACCTTTTGTGTCGCAATACTTTTATTGTAACATTATAACCTCATTCGGTGACCGTTCCTTTTGAACTGTATATCATCATCATTGGGAAGCTCCGAATTTTACGATTAATTTGATATACAATATTCGTGCTTAAAAAATATGTATAAATGACTTTGTTTGAGAAAATGTGGAGGTCGCGAACTTAGTTGCCAACCTAATCTCATAGTTGCCGCTAAAAACTTATGGAAATGTGGAAATGTGAAATATTTAGCTTTAGTAACCTCTTTGCTATGAAATAATGTTTACACTGTCTTAAAGTCGAATACGACGAAAAGCTAAATACAGTAAATCCTCTATCGACGCAAGAAGGTGCTACACGATGGACGCAAAGAAGTATCCCCTCCACTGTAGTAATCTCATCTCGGCTCGGATATATCGGCGTGAACCACTACTAATGCGACGCACTACTACTCTGCTCTCGTCGCAGAGAGCAGCGGGCTTTTATCTTCGCCGCTGTTTCATCTAATACCGAGAATTTCTGCATCGTTCGACGAAAGTTGATACGATCCTACGACTCGAACGATGCAGATATTCTCGTCGTGGTACGAAACCGTGGCGAAGATAAGCGCGCGATTGATCGCGGTGGAGGCGTTGTTCGCCTCGGTCTCTTGCTGCATAAGTGATACATGTGGGTAACAGCAAACAGCGCTGGCCCAGCGGACGCAGCTCGACACGACGCGTTGCAAGATAAGGTTAGCCGAGACAAGGCAAGGCAAGACAAGGGCAGACCGTTTTCGAATTCCAGGCCCGTAGCCAAAGGTGGCCATGTACAAAACTGTGAGGGTCGATAGCAGAGTTTAGTCTCGCTGATCGAGGACGCCGCGCCGTTCTCCTGCTGGAACGCGTCGCCTCGCCTCGCCTCGCACCGGTCGAGCCGCTTACGTAATTTTCGTGACAATAGGTTGAAACAATTTCCACCTGGTAAAGCTCAAAATAACAACAAAGAATTATCTTTTCTTGGATCCCATCTCACGTAGGGATCTCGGGTAATTAAATGACGGACGCTGCGGTCAAGGAGGCCTTTAAGGTGGTAGACTCGTTTTTCCGGATTGCAAGGGTGCGGGATTCGTCTTCTACACTAAAAACGTAAGATAAAAGATCGATCTAGGGCGCTATCTCCCTCGAAAGTCCTATTTTTCCGTTTACGAGGCGTAATTTGCATTATTCGGCAGTATGTAGCTATGCGCAGTTGTATGCTGTAAGATTGTATGCTGGGAGATAGCGCCCTATCTTTTATCTAGAGTTTTTGACTACTGAAAAATCCCGTGTTTGTATTATCGAGAAATGGGAACGGGAATCCCGCACCCTTGCAATCCTGGAGAACGAGTCCACCGCCGACTGCCCCCTGCTTGTTAACAGAAGAGACGTAGTTCTCAGTGTTCTCACTCGACTTCGTATTGGTCATGCTAACCTAACCCGCTGCAAATACCCAAGTACAAATTCTCGTGGTCGATAATGACGTAGATGTTGATGCGACCTGAATAAATAAATTAAAAACGAAGTTTCCACGTGGTCGTATCCGATACGCGCGAGTCTTCATCGAAAAAACCCTGCGGTCACCTGGGTCCCTGGATGTCGCGGTTTCCAGCATGTCACCCGCGAAAAGTCAAATGCGATGTTCCTTCGATCGTTATCACCTGTTCGTGACGTACACTTCGAGGAGTATCAAATACAGGCATATACGATATGCATAATAAAAATGATTTCTTGTTTTATTTTTAAGAAAGTTATCAACGACGAGAAAGTTCTAATCGTTCCGTCGTAGCCTTTATTGGGAAAAAAATCGTAGAGCAACTTGGTACTTTCGTCGATGTTACTCAATTCGCGATTTGACCCGATTGATTCTTGTTCCTAAATATAAACGAGAAGAAGAAAGTGAAAACAATGTTTGAAGCCGGTGCGGCGTCGAATATAGCAGCGTTCCGGTACGACTTCTGGACCTGTGATTTTTAAATTCAAGGACAGCGCCAAGAGCGAATTGGAAATGTCAAATGCTTGCATAAAATACGTGAGACCGGAGGGGATGGTCGCTCGAACGGGTCAAGTTCATCGTCTGTTTCCGAAAGTTTGCGCGACGTAAAGCGGCACAGAGAAACGTCTCGACGACAAAGCAGAATCGAAAGCTCTCTCTCTCTCTCTCGTCGACGGTTGTCTGCATTCCACCGTGGAAATATCGCGACTCGCGACGAGGATTCCGGCTAAAGACTCGACTAGGCATTGTGTAACGCGTAATCGCGATTGGATCGGTAGGGAAGAGGAGCCGAGCTTGTGGTCCAAGTTACGAAAGGGGTAAGCCAACCGGTGACGCAACCTCGCGAATCGATTGCGACATTCCTTCCACCGCACCGGAGAAATAAATCTCGATCGTTGGAACGATACGACCGCTCCTCTCCCCGTTTTGCAAACGACATTTTACCTGTTTTCCCTCTTTCGTTTCGCTTCGGACGCTGACCTGACCACTGCACAGTGGGGTCGCGGCCCCGAAAACGAAAATAGATATTCAAGAATTGAGCCGTTATTTTTGAAAGTGGAATAAGTCCATTTTTTCATATATCGAGATATATCTGTCAAACTTTAAAATGCAATAATGATTATTAAAATTATTTTAAAAAACAAACGATTTTTTAGCTCCAATTGGACTTATTCCACTTTCAATAATAGCATAAGAAATAAAAACAAGAGAAAAATTAAGTCCATATTTTTATACACATTGGCTTTTTACTGAAATGAATTTTTATATTATTTAGATAATAAACGTAAAATTTTGTGCAGCCTGTGTCTATTGCAACATATTCTGAGCTGTTGCAATTGCAACTACGTATGGTATGTCATCTTCATCAATATCTTCGACTACCTATTTACAGAAACAAACTAAAGATTGTGAATTAATGATTTTACTATTTACGGATGTCAAGAACAAAGAATAGTCGAATCTGTTTGGTTATATTAAAATTTTTAACCGACTTCGTAGTAGGAGGAGGTTACTCAATTCGATCTGAATGTACCTTCTGAATGTACCCGTTTCGAATTATGGCACCTGCGGTGATTTGAGTCCAGAGGGTCAGAGCGACACGTTTCACTGGGATGTACGCGTCGGATTCGAAAGGGTTAAAACTTGAAACGCGTATGAGCCGCTTAGCGCAACATCCTGTCGAATAGGCTTGTTGCGGCGACGAGTCGAATGGCGCAATCGTGACGCGCTGGTAAAAAGAGAAAAGAGCAAAGAGCATTATTTTTTCTGCTCGTGTCTCCGACCAATTGCGCGAAATTAGCCCGACGACTGCAATTACATCTCCTTCTCTCTCTCTCTCTCTCTCGTTCTCGCTACGAGCCTACGGGTCCCTCCGTTGCTGCCTCCTACTTTCATTCTGGTTCCCGTAACGCGTAATGGCCAGTTTCATTGTTGGGAAAGAACTGGATTGTTCCGGTGACATGGTTGTCTGGAAATAAACAGTCCGGCCGGTTTTTCTGCCCTTTGGACTAAGTAAAAGCAACCTAATATTGAGCGGCTTTCGTATCGGTCTCGTTGTCTCGGGTCCCGTTCCCTACGTTCCACCAAGTGATCGCTCTTTGCCTCTAATTACAACACCGTTCGTCCAGTTTTTTAAAAAAAAAATTATTTATTCATACAGGTTGCATCAACATCTAGGTCATTAGCGATCACTAGAATTGATACATGTGAATACAAGCGACGTGTTTCAAAGGAGAAGAGGGGGCAGTGCAGGATAATGTGTTCAACCGAGAGTGTTTGTTCATCGGAGATAATTACGAATTAATTTATAGTATGATTTACATTCAATTAAATTACAAATTACGATGTAATTAAATTTAAATTAAAAATTAAAGAATGATAAAGTAATAGGCAAGAACAGGTTGAAAAATCCATGTGAAGGTGTTTCAAACAGAAGGAATTTATTATTTATAAATTTATAATATCTGAACAGAAATAACTTCTGCGTTACACATTTTTTAAATTGCAACGATAAACATGAAATATTAAAGAAAATCATAAAAATATATCGCACTTCTTCAAAGTTCTAGGCTGTAATTTGGAGAGCTATATTTTAATTATATTGTATTGTATTTCAATTACACATCTGATTAAAATACTTAGTAATTGAATTAATTGAAAGGTTTGAATTATGTAATTCAGTTACGGTGTAATTGAATTACTATATAATTGAAATACAATGTAATTCAATTGCGTAATTGAATTACAATGTAATTGAATTATCACAACTCTGTTGTTCATTTAGTTCTGCATCCGAGATAGAGCCTCTGAGGGCGATTTCCGAGTTCTCCGAATGGGATAGCTCTCCGAAGCTACGAAATTAATGTGCAGCGCGCAACATGCAGTGCTGCGGGACCCGATATAAATTCAAGGCGAATAATTATCGACTAGTTTTTTTCATTGAGAGCGGCGCCGATCCGCATTGATATTTAAATGGCGCCGTCGAGATTTCGATTGCACAATTCCGTGCGCAGCGACCTTCCTCTCGTGGAAAGTAACCGATCTTTTCGCGACATGACGCCGCACGCCGTTGCGTCGACGAAAAATAAACGGCGGAGAAATTTCCGCAAATTTGTTCGGAAGACTTTTACGCCTACATAGATAGCCGAGCTGGCCGATTCGTAAACCGGCATGACGGCGGCGAGCATACGCAGAAATCATTCTTGCGGCTAAGCAAACACTTTCGGAAAGATACTTGCACAAGCACGACCGATCTTCGCGGCGAAAATCGTTATAACGTCGTGCACCTATGCACCTGTGCAGCTACGCGCTCGCTGTTGCAACTTGCACCGCGGGACCACAACCGTGCGGCACGTGCTGACAAACACCTATTTTTACGTCGATTCTCTCTCCCTCTTGCCTCGTTCGAGCTAAGACTTCCCACCGAGATCGCTATAAATATTTCTATACGTCGCGTCGTCGTGCGTCAATCGCATCCGCTAGAAATCGAACGATCGATCGACTTTTTCTCTCCCCGAAGGACGATGCGTTTCGCTTCCGTTCTCCGACGCTCTTGGAACAAATCGATGTCTAGTTCAGACATTGGGCATTAATCGATTAAAATTTCAATCAACATTGATTGATTAATGTGTACGATTAAAAAAGGTAATCATTGAAAAATCGACGATTGATTCAGTTGATTGATGAAGTTAATCGTTGATTAAAAAAAGAAATCATCGAAAAATCGGAGACGGATTCAATCGATTGATGAAGTTAATTGTCAATCGTTGATTGAAACAAGAAGGCATCGAAAAAAACCATAAAAGCACGTAAACAGAGTTTGTGTTATAGCAGACCAAATGACAATACACCTAAACTCAGTTTACATTTTTTCAGTATTCGAATATACTAAATAGATGTAACGCGCGTTTCGGGTGCGAAAGATGGTAAGACAAGCAAGATCGTGGTCTGTCGTTTCGAGTCAAATATTGATTGTTGAGCCCGAGAAAGCTGCGAAAACCACAAAACGTGTTCGCGTACGGTTGGTACGCAAAGGAAAATAATTTCGGCGAAAAGATTCGTATCTTCCGCGTTCTTTCTCGTTTCGAAGAACTCCACGGAGTCTCTTTCGACGATCTCGAACCGACAACGACGTTCTACGCCCATGGAATAACTGTTCCGGCCCGGCCACTCGGGAAACCCACTTTTCTCGCAGCATGGCTGTATTCCTAACGAGATAAATCGCATCGTACTCCTTGGGAGAGCAAAAGGATCTCTAGTACATAAATCGAAAAGTAAATCCCGATCGAAGTAGTCAACAGAGATGAAACTTTAATTGTTTATGTCTTTAAAAATATTGAGTATCTGAGCCTAATATTTTACATACATAATTAGGGATCTATATATCACCATCTCACAAAAAATGATCAAAATCGAAGTCGGACACTCGGGGTCTTTCCCGTGTTAGAATCCCCTGAGGAGGATGAGATCGGTGAAGGACCGCTCGAAACTTCTTTCCCGTGCTCTTGATCGAACGGTATCCTGTAATCGACCCAAACCAAACCGGATCGAGCGAGTCCAGTCTCGATTCGATCGACCGCAGCAAGTAATCGGACTGGCCGAGATATTGGCGGCATTTAGGCTAGAATTTTCCAGGTGCGTGCCGGGGCACTAATAGTCTCGAGTTTCGAGTCTGGATCCGAGATCGATTTCGCGTTCTCCGGTCGGGAAACCTGGCGGATTTCGACACCGTGGCGCGACACTTCAAGGCTACAAGGCCTAAGAAACTGTTACATGTTCGAACATTCGCCGGTCTCCGATCTCCGCTCGCCTGTCGCCGGTCACCAACATTTTGGAACGCTCGACCACTCCGCGTTGACGATCGATCGATCGTGTCGGGCAAACCGAGTGAACGGAGTAGAGTCGCAGCATCTCGCGAAGGGAGAAAACACCGCGGTAGGATCGCTGCCTACGTGACTCTCGGTTCGTAGAGATCAAGCCGAATCAAGGCCGCAGCGAACGGCATCGCGCCACCGCACCGTGGACGCCATTTCTATATCGATCTCCAGCCGCGGCTCTTTCCTTCTCCTTTTCTCTCCTTTTCTCCCTCTGCTTCTCGCCTCCTCCCGTTTCTTTTCCTATCTCGCGAGATCACCTGGTCCTTCTGCGATCGATTCTCCTCCAACAACCAACTTGTTTTTACTACCCAATTTGGAGCGCTCGAGTTCTCCTAAACAGTTTGTGAACAGTTTTATAGGAACAGCATTTGCGCATTCCTGCGCAAATTTGCTCGAGCTTTCTCCGACGAAGCATATTGGAGAAATTGAACAAAGAATCTCGGAATTAACGCTAGAACTACCAAGTACTAAACGCGATCGACATACATCGCCTTATGATGATGACAAAAAACTGCATTTATTTAGATCTCGTACCAGTTTTGTTTACATATGTACTTCGATAGTGAAGATCGTTACAAAAGTTTCTCGATAAAACATTTATAGTTTTACTACTATTTCTAAAAGAACAAGTCAGAAGCAAGTCAGTTTGACTGATCCGGTAATTCTAAGGCTCACCCTTTGGAGTCTGATGAGTCTGATTTATTTTTGTGCATTCTAAGACTAGTATATTCGTGTATAACGGAAAACGGAATCTATTTGTCCCATTAGGCTCACGCAATATGTACATACATGGGTGGGACACATAGGAACCATGAAAACATAGTGTTGACGAAAGTTACTGTCGGTCAAATCGTGTCGATGAAAACAGTGTCGGTGAAATGGGTTCTCGACCAACCAAGGGTAATACCTTTGCAAAATTCCCTGCAGAAAAGTCACGTGACTATACTTCCACCTTAAAGTGCAAGAAAAAACTTCTCCTTCGAAAACTTGTCCACCAAACCCAAATCCTTCAGGATACTTTGATTTGCAAAGCGAAAAGTCCGAAGGAAAAGCATCCAAACACGCTAAATCTTCCATCTTCCCTTCACTAATTCGTTTGTTCGGGTTCTCGTTGGACCTCGACCTTCGGCATTTCCCCGATAGCGAGCATCGACGAGAATCGATACGTTATCGGGGGGAAGAATCGCGTGGACATGGACGGTTGTTTACACGGCTATCCGAGGCTCGACGGCGGCTGCGTTGAGTCACGTTTGCACGGACGGAAGAAACCAGAACAGAAGGAGAAGAAAAGAGAAACAGAAGGATGAGTGGGATGACGTGGAGGTGACGAACTGGTAAAAGGTGCACGCCTCGAATGTCGCTCGAACGGATTGGGACTAGGGACAGGGACTCGGAACAAAGGAAAATTGGTGGTGCCAGTGTCATCGGAGTCGCTGGAACACCGAAAGAAAGAGAAAAACAGGTCGGAAATTCTGGCGACCATGGATGTCGGATGTCGCGCGTCGGTGCGGCGCGTGATCGATCGTCGTTTCATCGCATTTTGTCGCACTTGGTTGCGTGGAATCGTTACACCGTCGCGGAGCATCCAAATACGAATGAAATATCGCCACGGTGAACGAGAGACGAGCTTCGATTCAAGGATGCTGCCCGACGATCGAGTCTTTCCCCCGCATTCATTACCGAAGGTGATACCTGAGCGACAGAAGGCAATTTGATCGCGCGCGACAATTCGGTTTCCGCTGGAAAATTCAAAGACGAAGAAAATAATATTGAGAGTACAAATAAGTCTCCGCCGTTTTTCATCTTAAATTGGGCATTTATTGCGAAAGAACAGTACCTTGTGTTTTATTCAAAGTGGTCCTTCGCGCCGAATGAGGATGCGAGACGTGTTCGGGATGGGAATGCTTGTGTAAGAACTGTGATCACACTGATTATCCGCCCACGTTGATGACTAACAAATACTTTATTTAATATGCAACTTGTGGACTGTATAAATGTGAGAACTTAGCGCGATTTGAAATATCACCAGAGTAGTGGTTCTGGCCTAAGAATTTCGTGAGAACTGATTGTACGATCAGTGGCCGTAAGAGAAGTGCTCGGACTTCGGTATGGTTCGCTTATAATCTCTTTCGCTAATCTGACGCGCGCTTGCCGAACACCGGTATTTATGCTCGATCGTCAAATGGGTGTGACTCTTCTGAGGTAATGGCAACAGATAATTTGCGGAAGGAAGTGACAATTTTGAAGAGTAGCCACTGTCCACGTTGGTAGAGGGAAAACTGTGGAAATTGACGGTGGAAGGGAGAGAAGGAACCTTCGGCAAGCCGCGTTGACGCGAAACAAAGGGACTCAGGCCGCGCAGGTAAGGCCCGTCCGGTAATGCGTGACAAAGGACCCGAGTGGTCGTTGAAGCGGCGAGGAGGCAGCAATTTCGGCGATAAAAACCCGGGAGGTGCACGTGCAAAACATCTGCGTGTGTAATAAATGCTTTCCCGAGTCCTAATCCCCGAGGCGAGGATTTTCACGTTCCCGGTTGTAAAGTAATTTACAATATCCCGGTTTCGGAGCATTTGTGCGCCAAATGTGCCCGACGGACACTTCTTCTAAAGACTAATAAAAGTGACCTTCGATGGTCGCGCAAACACAAAGTATTGTCCATCGCTGGCCACTACTTTTTCCCCCGGATACCGCGTCGGAAGAACGCTTCATCTTTTGACGCTATCCATGAATCGACCCAATTTTTGGTATCTTCATATGACGTGAAGTGCTGCTCACAATCAGACGAGCCATGCGACATCGATCGAATCGAATAGTAATCAGAAGGAGCAATGCCTGGTGAATACGGCGGGTGGGGTAAAAGTTCCCAATTAAGTGTTCCCAAGTAGGTTTTGACCAGCGCCGCAACATGAGGACGAGCATCATCATGCAGAAGAATGATTTTGAACCCAATTTCCTTGCTTCTGAATCATTCCCAATGATTTTAAACGATGTGAAATCGCTTGTTGAGTCACTGATAATGCAAGTGCAAGTTCTTCTTGCGTTTGGCACGAATCTTCATTCAATAATGCTTCCAATTCCGCGTCTTCGTACACTTTCGGCCTTCCACTGCGTTCTTTGTCTTCGACATCAAATTCACCTTTCTTAAACTTCTGAAACCACTCGCGACAACTTCTCTCGCTTAATGCAGCCTTGCCATATGCGTCTACGAGCAATCAATGCGCCTCAGCTGCAGATTTCTTCAAATTAAAGAAGTAAATCAGAACTTCCCGCAAATGACGTTTATTCGGTTCAAAACTCGACATTTTCGCACGAAAAAAATATACGACGCTGATACATAATCGCTAATATTTCGAGGTTATGTTGTTGTCAGGTGTGCAACCTTACGATATGACGTGTTACATCTGACACTAACCGCCATAACTTACTGGTTGCGCTATCTGATTTCAAACGGTTATTGTTGCATACACGATACGTCATTTTTCAAGCAATTGGATCTTGGAATTTGGTTGGATCGTTAATCTGGAGAGGAACGCGCTTCGGGTTTTCCCGACAAGCATAAAGAGGTCCTTCATCCGCGTTTCCATATTTGAGAGATCGGTGTGCGGCGCTGGGTCGCTTTACGCGTGAGCTCTTACGATGAATCACTCGTAACGGATATTCCTCGTCCATTGTGAGTAAAAAACGTGTCTGAATATTCATCGACCGAACGACATGCAATTTGACGCGACAGTGATAAGTTTTCAGTTCTCGTCGGTGTCGGTGTCGGTGTCGGTGACGGTGACTATTCGAACCGGACACTCGTCGCGACCTTCGTTGTTTCTTTCGATCGCGAGAAGCGTAACGCGAACAGAAGGAACGGCAATTTCTCAATTTCCTCGACGCTCCCGGAGCGTTTCGAATTGCTCTCGGACTCGACTCGTTCCTTGTTACGCGAAAGAACTTTTTCTCGCGGGCATACGCGAAACGGTCTCGTTTCGACGAGCGGTTGGCGCAATCGGGCGAATGGATCAGTCGGCCGGCCCGGATTATGCAACGATATTTGATAATCGACCGTTCCGCGCAGTTGCCCCCATCCTTTCTGAAATATCGAGGAACATTCCTCCTTCTTCAACTCCTTCATCGATCTTATTCGAGCTTACCGGATTTATCGGGATATAGACGAGTTTCTTCAAATTTCATAAGATTTGCTTTCATCCGATCAGATTACGGTGGATTCTCCATTGAATTCCTTCAGGATACTTCTCCAGGTTAGGAGTATCTCTTGAATCGAAGGAATCGCATCGATTTGTCCTTGGCGTTTCGATTGAAATGAAATATATAAAAGAAACTTGTGAAAAACCACGCTCATATTAAAATGCACTAATCCGAATCCAGTTAAATGGTTTATAATATTTTTCCCCAAAATATTAAGCAATTAGTTCAAAATTTCTTCTGTTATAAAATTAGTGTCGGAATCAGGGTTGCCATATTTTATCCCCTCCGGCCCCTTACCTTTCCGTCCCTCGCCTAGATGCTGCCGCCGCTATCCCCACTCTTACCATTACCGCTGCCGCGACCGAGTGCTAGAATGAGAGCGGTAGCATGCTACCGACTCGGTCGCGCCAGCGGTAGTGGTAAGAGTGGGGATAGCAGAGGCAGCATCTGGGCGAGGGACGGAAGGGTAAGGGGCCGGAGGGGATAAAATATGGCAACCCTGGTCGGAATAGATAGAAAAATTTAATATGAATTTAAATAAAATCATGACATTAGTGACTATATATATAAAATAAAGGCGTGGAGCGACCACGAAGATTACGTCAATAATTCAATATACTTTAGCGCTCCACGCTTTTATTTTTATATACAGGGTGGTTCACTCAACTTGTACACCTATACATATAACTTCCAAAGTATGCGTTGCACGAAAAAGTTTACTATGTATACAGAAGTTGCATGGTCTGAAGGGGTACATTGTGTAGTGTATTTATTTTTTCTACAGATGGAAGTGTTTCGGCGTTTTGAAGATCGACTTTGTTTTTTTAGCCTCTTTAATATTTTTCATAATAATTCAATATCACTCCTAAATGATATTAAATTTTCTGTAAAAAAAAGAAAAAAAATTGTAGCAGTTAACAGTTAACTGTGTTTATGATATTGAACGAAAATTAATTGTTGTTGGAGTCACATAAAGTTCCATGTAGACAGTTATTATGAAGCCAAAGAGGTGTCGCCGTTGTGGTTGTGCGCGAATAGTTTAAGAAAAAGTAAAATTGAAGGAGAATGTTGGACACTACAAAAGATTAACAGACGACGAAGAACAATCTATTTTCATTTCGAAGGTTAAATCTCGTTAAAGAAATTGCATATCGATGTATGTATTCGTTAGTGACCAACAGCAAACGACATTCGTGCATTCGAAATTGAGTTCCGCAGATTAAAAGCGACGGCAGACAGTTAGGGATCGTGTATGCCGTATGCGCATGAATTACCGGTGTTATTGTTAAACGGTATGCGCGATCAATTACAAAACCTGAATAGCTCACCATAAATCAATAAATTATCATAGTCGCGGCGCTCTCATTATTTTTTAAATAACAATTATGAAACGTCGATTATCATAACCGCGTCGCTCTCATTATTTTTTAAATAACAATTATGAAACGCCGTTAACCTCGACACGGTTCGAGGTTGCTCGGGCTGCGGTCAAGTCCCTGTCGGCTTATGACAATCGAACTGACCGTCGATCGGATTTATCGACGAATCCGATTACGTTGCGATTTCCTGTCACCGCCAATGATCGATGCGTCACTCTGCGCTCGCGTCGAATCTGATTTCCATCGACCGGTTTCTCGCCAAATTTCGGCGATGGCGGGATAGCAATCTACAGAACGTCTGTTTTAACGCGAGGTTTACGGAGCTCTAGAAATAACTATTTCACATTATTTTATGAACAGCTATCGCGCAGAACGATCCGCGTACGGAACGGTGGATTGGGCATTGGGCATTAGGCATGGGCGCTGCATAATCTAAACGCATAGCACAGCTTTCACTTTCGTTTAGGCAGGGCGAGCGTGATCCCGACACGGTCTTCTGGGCTGCCAGAATTTTCAAAAGCGACGGAACTTCTTCCTGGTCCATTCCCCATTGATCGTCTCGATTCGATCGGGCGAATCTCGGAACTGACCTTGGCACAATCTGCTCGCGAACATCCAAAGAACGGTGAAATTCAAGCGAATCGAGCACGTGTCCTCTACATGTGTCATTTTCGATTTTCGATAAAAAGTGAATTGCCTGCGCGTACTTCAGGACAATGGGTAGACACCGGGCCGATTATTCTGAAAGCCGTTTCGAAGCCGTAATGGTCTCCTCCAAGGAAAGACCACTCGTCGAGAAAGCGCGACGAGATCGTTGACAAACGTTGCGGCGCGCTGGTCCATCATCGATTATCCGACCTTTTCGCAGGAAAACGAGATGCATGGTACGCGACGAAAACTGGAGGAAACCGAAGGGAACGTGTCGCGGTCGCTTCTCTCGCGCGTGACCTGGAAACCTCCTTGGCTCGCGGAGATATCTCTCCCGTGACCAGGCGAGAGGAAAAAGAAAAGTCGAAAGCGAGCTTGTCGTTTCGTAACGATTTTCGAAACGCGGTAGGTGTTCGATCGCGAACGCTGTTTATTCTCCTGCTATCGGAATTTGATCCTCTTAGGCTGCGATCGCAGTGGCTCCGATATCGGCCGATCTGGTCGACGTCCAACACATCAGTTACTTTTTTCGAGCGTGCGAAAAAGAGACACAACGTCGTACGTCGGCCGAATCGTCCGACATTGGATACACTGTGATCGCACCCTTACGATCGATTCATACACATGCGATCCGAACATCCGAGAAAATATTCTAACCCAGGTTTAAGTGACCGTCCGCAACCGAGAAAGTCTGAGCGGCTTCGTTCCAATACTTTTCTTCGAGACTGAGAGCATAGGCATAAGGCATCTCCTGAGGTGTAGAGGGGAGTAAAAGGTTCTCGGAACACCTGGGATTAATTTAGGGTAGCAAATGACACGATCTTCGGCAGTTGGACTTGGTTTGAGCATCTCGACCCTTCTCAAGTTGCCTAAAACTTCGGATCGCACGTGTATGAGCGCCGAAAAACAGCGTGCGATATCTCAGACGCGTGTATGAATCGACCTTTACACGGCGAATCGTTAATCGCGATCGTTCGTTCGAGAATTTGACCAGCCGAATTACCGTTATGTTTTCTGTTCGCAGAGGTTGAGTGCGAGGTGTCGAGTCAAGTGGAGTATTCTCTACAAGCGATCTGGGGCGTGAGCATAAGAGAGCTTCACCTGGCGCTCTGGAAGCCCTGGAGCACCCTCCGAGACGCGTCCTTGAACGGCACTCTTCTTCAAGGCCACGCACAGTACCTCACGCCGCCGCAAACGTATCCTTTCCAAAATATGTATATGCGCCAGGCATGTCAAACACACGGCCCGTTGACAATTAGTTTGCGGCCCAACCGAAAACTTTGAAACTGTTGATGACAATTTATCGGTTTTACACTCCAAATTCACCCTTCTGCAAATCAATTTCACCCTTTTGCAAATCAATTTCACTCATTAAGAATGTTTAAAATTAATAATTTATTTATTTCGATTAAATTGTATGTTTTATTAATTATATATACAGGGTGAGTCACCTAACGTTTGCACCTCAAATATCTTTGTTGTTTCGCGAAAATAAGACGTTGCGCAAAACATCAATAAAACTATCGAAATATCTAATAAACGATTTCGGGTTCGGTAAACAAATTATTGAATACTTCTCCACTTAGAGAAGTACCAGTCAAAATGACTGGTATTGGTATAAGTAGCCATGATATAAAATTATTTTGATTCTGGATAAATTAAACAAAAATAAAATGCATTATATTACTCCTTTAGTTATCGGTGTACTTTCACATCATTACATATGTATTTTGACTGGTCTGCTAGTTCTAGTGTTAAACTAAGTGAATAGCTGTTTCATTGAGGATATCGGAAAAACTAATGTGTCTACACGAGATATCATCAGAAGTAAATTTTTAAAAATTATTAATTAGAGCTGTGAACGGTTCTAAGCATTGCCAATTGTACAGGGTGGAAATTATAAAGCGTTACAGACGCGAATATCTCTAAAAATATTGATTATACGCAAAAATGTTTCAGATGAAAGTTGTTCAGCACTGAGGAGGAGATTATGTGCTGGGACTTTTATTTTTCCCGGTGGACACTCCGAGGTGAGGTGAAGGTCACCTTGATATTTTTTAATGGAATGTCCTATTTTTTATACCACAGATCGATAGAATATCAAATTCTGAGTATAAGAGTGTTGACCTTCATATGTCCTAAACCTAATAGTTAACGAGATATTATCCAAAGAAGAAAGAAAATTGTTTCAATAATATCTCGTAAAGTATTAGATTTAGAACATATGAAGGTCAATACATTTTTACTCAAAATTCGATAGTCAATCGATTCATGATCAAAAAAGTAGGTCTTTCCATTTTAAAAAGTCAAGGTGACCTTCTCCTCACCTTGGAGTGTCCATTCGGAAAAATAAAAATCCCACCACATGATGCCCCCCTCGGTACTGAACAACTTTCATCTGAAACATTTTTGCGTTTAATCAATATTTTTGGAGATATTTGTCCGTAACACTTTATAATTTCCACCCTGTATAGCTATAAAAATCGTCCGTTGTCCGAGGGTTAATTGCCATAAATTGAGTACTTAAATGACAATTTGGATGTTCCGGGTCAAAACAGACCTAGGCACAGCCGTCGGAAGGTTGATCGGAGCCGCTTCAAGTCCTTCGCGGAAACGGGAACGAAAGTTTGCGTCCCCGTAAGCCAATTTGAAACTCGGTTGCCATGAAGGAGCTATAAATCCAGCGAGTTCGCAATCCGGTTGGTTGTCCGCGACGATTCTGCGACCGATGTTCAAAGTCAACGAGATATCAGTTATTCTCCTTGACCAAGATGTGCAGTAGACAACCGCACGGCGAGGAAACCCTCAGATTGTCGCTTCCGGCGCCAGAGCTGGAACTGGGGACACCTCCGCGTCTCTGTTACCCTCTGGTGATCTTCCTGACTCGTCGTGACAACGGGGATCCGCATCCCGACGAAACCGTGAGTATCTTTTCAACCGAGCATAGCAACGATCTAAACAGAAACGAACGAATGAATGAATGAATGTATGTATGTCTTATCCAGCTATGGATCATTGGCTACCAACCGGTGATTTTTAATTAGTCGAGTGGTTGCGCGGACCACGGGAGTGGAGTGTGTCCTAGTTAGCGATCATTGGTAGCCGTTGCCTACGCGAACATTCTAGAGTCCTTTGGATCGGTTCCCCGTCGTCGAACCTCTGGCCTGCGGTTCCTTTTCACGATCGACTCCCTGTCCAACCTGTTGACTTCGCTCGTTTTCATGCGATTCGAAAGAGGATCAATGTTTCACCTGTTTCAGGGGGTAGACTCGTTTCTAGGATTGCAAGGGCAGTGGTGAAAAGCGCTAGATTTTTCAAAAGTCCTATTTTTACGTTTACAAGGCGTAATTTGCATTATTCGGCAGCATGCAGCTGTCGAAGCTTTATGAAAAGCCAAGAACAGGAGTGGTTAACTCTGTGGTAGGTGGGGCGTTGTAATGCGAAGAGCTGGTCGCGCACCCTCCGTAAGGTCGTGCTCATAGTGGATCCGTTTCGGCCGACGTCCGACGTCGTGTCTCTTTTTCGCACGCTTGAAAAAAGGGACAGATGCGTCGAACAGCGGCCAAATCGGACGAAAACGGGTCCACTGTGAGCGCCGCCTTAGCTCCAGACGATTTTGAGGCGACGCGACGGGCTCAAAAGGCCTTGGGCGGTGGGGGTGGGGGTTTAGTGGGTATGGTTAGGGGTATAGTCCCCATAGTCCCGTTTCCCCCAAATTCCATCTAGGGGGTGCCGAGTCCCACACTATCCCCTCCAGACGTTATCTGAGGAGGGGGTGCACGTAAGTAACATTCCCCCACCGCCCTCAAACAAACAAAAAGAAGCTGTCGCAGCTTTATGCTTCCGATTAATGCAAATTACGCCTCGAAAACGTAAAAATAAGACTTTTGAGAGCGATTGCGGCCTAGATTGATCTTTTATCTAGCGCTGAAAAACCCCGTTTTTGTATTATCGAGAAATGAGAAGGCGCATCCCACCTCCTTGGAATCTTGGAAACGAGAGTCTACCCCCTTAACCCTTGTATAGCCAACCGAATACCCGGATGGGTGGGAAGCTTTGCAATTGGATGGGTGGATATCCATTTATTGCATTTCTTTCAAGAAAAAAGGTTAAATACTAAAAGTTTTACATTAGCTATACATTTTTGGTTAGCTACATAAGAGTTAACCGGAGAAATTGTTCTTTCAATCGATACTTTTTGCGGAGACCTAGAATTAACGATTTTGTTGTTCGAAAAAGGTGGCACTGGTGAACGTGGTCCATATCAAGGATAGCGTCTGCACCCTGCCGACTTCGATCCTGGCGCAGTATCTGAAACAAGCGAACGGCCAGTTGTCCTGCCTCAAGGTGAGAGTCCAAAGAGACGAATAAAATGAGGTACAGTAATCCCGCGATCTAAGCTGATTCTCGATTCTGTAGGCTGTGACAGATATCGTGAAGGATACAATTTTTTTGTGGCCGCGTCGACCGCACTGAGTATTAAGTATTGAGTTTTTCCTCGCAGTAATGACACCGTGTTCACGTGTGTCTAAATAAATATATAATTTAATCGAAATGAATATATAGTAATTTTAAATATTCTTAGTGGGTGAAATTGATTTGCAAAATGTTGAATTTGATTTGCAAAAGGGTGAATTTGGAGTGTAAAACCTATAAATTGTCATCAACAGTTTCAAAGTTTTTGGTCGGGCTACTTGTCGACAACTGAATTTGACTTTGAAATCCCCCCCTCCCCACCACTCTAGTCCTCAAAAAAAGAATTAAGACTATATGATTGTACCCTTCGTACCGAACAATTTTGGTAAACAAAGTTTTTTCGTAACTTCAGTGCGTCACAAGATATTTCCGCGTTATCAGATAAACGAAACACCCTGTAGATAGAAAGGTGATGTTGTAAAAGGAGAACTACATAGAACTAAAACTAAAATGGTTTATCCCGATTTCAGCAACTGTATCTGGCGACAGGCAACTCGACCAACTACGACGAAGGAGACGTGTCCTCTGGTTTGGGCTCGGCCCTGGCGCTTGCGGAGCCCTGCAACAACAGTGGGGGCGCCGCGAGGGGTGCGCTGGTCGCTTCCGGTACCGGCGATCCGGAGGGTTCGCTCTGGAACACAGCAGGGGAGCAGCTCTGCGTTGTCTGCCAGTACTTCCCCCTTTCCCGAGCCTTGCTGCCCTGCAGACACACCTGCATCTGCGCCTCCTGCTTCGGCAAGCTGGACCGGTGTCCCATGTGCAGGAGCCCGATCAAGAGCTACTTCTGCATCCGAGGCGAAGAGTACATGCCCCTCGAGACAGAGATCAACCCGTGCAAGCAGAGACAATCGAGTAATCACGGGCCCACTCACTGGCTGCACGATTGGAACGACAGACTTACCGATTTCCTGGGATTTGCGCGATAGGACTGCCTTCGTTACGTCCCGGGCCGAATAACAAGACTCATCACGTTCCGTGTTTCGTGTTCCGTATTCTCTCTGGCCGAGGGACCAAGGTTCTCTAGGCGTAGCAGCGTTTTCAACGATACAAACGCGTTTCTGCGATCAGGAATCGTTATTTGTTAGAGTAACGGACGATTTAGAAGCATTCGAACCACGCGACGGAGAGAACGCGCCGTCGTTGAAATTTCGGGTACCCGGCGAGAACGGGTTCCCAAGAAAATTTCCAAATCGGAAATTCGGTGTCGACGAACAACGGATTCAACGACACGAAAAGTAAACGCTTCTAAAATCACCTATGGAGTAACGTTTGAAATTTTTACCGAGTAATGTTGTATAAATAATACTTAAGGTGTACATATACAAGATAATGGATAGGACGTGTCCGATTCTACGATTGTAACTAACGAATAAGTTATTGATATTATTTCATACGAACACATAAGTTTATTCGATAGATCTAGAGACGTTAGTTCTGATATGCATGCCTCTAAAAGTATTTCCCCCAGTCCTCTCTCTCGCTCCCTTCTTCCCCCACTCCTGTTATTCCTCGCTCTGTCTCTACTACATCTGTCGTCTATCTCTCTCCATCCGCTCGATTTTTCTACCTGTAACGGATCAACGGTCCGAAGGGAAAATCCTCTTTTGTTTCCTTTGTAATTGCTCTGCCGTCCATGAGCAGCGATGGAGCCACTTTCGCGAGGTTCTTTCTTGAAAGGAAAAAACACGGGGTTCGGTCGGAAATAGGAACGAAGAAAGGAACGACGATCGTTCGCTGGAAATTAATTTAAGGAAAGGACGTTGCGTCAACGTTAGAAACTGTAAACTGTAAATACACAGACTGTGATAATTGTAATAACATCTATTATGTACCAGACACCACGGAAAACAATCGGAGCAACGCGAGAAAGAATATCGCTCTCGCGTTTCACCGTTAAACGCGTATGTACACGTTGTCAAGCCTTTTTCCGGATATCTTCCAGAGATATGCGTTCAATGAAAAAGCACGGTATATCGTTCTCCTGCTCCGGACGATTGTAACGAGAACAAGAATTTTAAGCACATCACGATAATCGTGTTCTATACGCGGACACTGTTCGGAAAGAGTTTTTAATCATTCGCGTTTCAAATATCAAATCGAGAATGTCAAAAGATTCGAATTTAATACTTGAAGAGTTTAAACGAAAGCTAGACTTAAGCGGTCCTCAACTTTTCCATTTTTGTTCTATTCGTTTGGAGTGGTATATATATATGTATCACTAGACAGCGGATCTTTATGCAAAATACACATTTTAGAAATTTGTTTTCTTTCAAAATATATTTAATTAATTGACAATATAACAGCATTTTTAAATTCTTCTGATGTTTTTAGTGGTTTAAATTACATCTACTCATTTTCGCTATAAATGCATAAAATGCGCTGTCTATATATCACTCTCTCTTTTCTCTATTTCTCTATCTCTCTATCTCTCTATCTATCTCTTTTTTGTGATAAGCAGTCCGCGAATTTTTATGCAAACGTAGCTGAAGTGAACAAGATGTTTACATGAAATTCGCGGACTGGTAACAGGAAATCGAATAAACGAATGCTTCGGTGATTCTTATCGCTCACAGCGCGACGGTGTACGTGTCGTTAACGGTAGGGATCATTGAAACGCCACGTGTGGCGCAGTTACAAGCCCCGACGCGTGTACGAGTAGGGGAGTACAATGAAACTATACGGCTAATTCAAGAGTAAAAGGCCTCTGAAGTCAATGTTATTATAGTCGACGATCTTAACATCCTAATTTATATTTGATTCAACAAGCATGGAGTTTCGATGCTGAAACGATGTCTGTATGTGAGAACCTGTATATAATTTATTTAATAAAGCGTATTCATGCTGTTACACCGTGTCGTGCACGCGTACACAGGCGTTGTCGTTTCAAAACTGCAAACGAAACGCGCAAGGTTCATTCAAATTCAGGGCCGGATTAAGCCCCGTAGCAGAAGTAGCAAATGCTACGGGCCCCGCGCCATAGGTCATTCATTGTGTTTGTTGCAAAGGTGCGCTACATTTGCATACGAACGGCCCTGATACAAAGCCTAGGGCCTCGTCATAACATTTGCTACGGGCCCCGCGCTGGCTTAATCCGGCACTGCATTCAATTCCACGTTCCGTTTCTACTGCGACTTTATAATATCCATCCACTGAAAATTGCACGATTCATTTCACCGGACACTACAACCCCCGCCCCTAAGATTATACAAATATAAACGATTTTCATCGTTGAATCATTTTACCGTTTCAAATTACATCCACTCATTTTTCAAGTAAATCCGTAAAACCCTCGGTTTAAGAAGAATTGTATACATGCAGTGCACATAATCTGATTCCTATTTAAGTTTTGCATGTATATGAAACTATACCTGTGACCATTATCAAACAATTAATATTGGGAACAAATGTTCGTAGAAAATTTTTCGGAAAATGTATATATCTTTACATTGGACTTGACAAAGTTGATGGTAATTAGGAAAATGCATAAACTGTATCGTATTTAACAACAATACCACATCAAATAATTTAACGTACTACTATGTGTTACTCGAAGTTGTACGAAGACATTTTACAATTTTCTATATTCTATGTGAATGGGTTAAATTAATATCCTGTGAAAGTTCGATATGCTAGTTTAATTCCGGCTAGAATTTATACGGGCTGCTTTATGCTTCCGAATAATACAAATTACGTAGACGTAAAAATAGGACTTTTGAAGACGATCGCGGTCTGGATTGTTCTTTTATCTTGCGCTTTTGACTACTGAAACATCCCATCTTTGCATGATCAAGAAATGAGCGTCCTTGCAATTCTAGAAACGAGTCTACTCCCTCGAACAAGACGTCCCCAAGAACTCGTCGTCCCTTTAAACTTTAAACGAATCGAATCGAAAGGAGCGGTTCGTTTTTTAATTTGCTGCCCGACGGAAATAATATCTGGAACTTGGAACAGGCTCTTTGTGTCCAAAGATCCGAGCGTCTATAGATCGGTGATTTTCGAGTGAGCTCGACTTTCCTCGGGTGCGCTCGGTCCAGCTCGGTCTCTACTTATATCTTATATATATATCAGTGTACACTTGTACACGACACACGACGGTAAATACATATCAGACGGTATGTCGGTCTGTATTCTGTATATGTGTTTACGTACACTATAGATATATACTGATATATACACGTATTTCACTGTGTACAACTCGGATGACCGTTGATCACGTTGACATTCCACTCTGTGCTTTTATATACGAAATACGAATTCAAATTTTTTCTTGTGCATCGTACGACATTTCTTCGCAGATAAAAGATTAGAATCGGTTCTCGTTCTATTCTCTGGCAAGCAATGTCGCCGAAAACAAGAAGGTGAGCGACGCGCACGGTTCGTGCGATCCAAGACGATTCGATGAGCGAAAATAGGACGCGGATCCGCGTGCCTCGTGAAAATCACTATAAAACTGTGTTGTGAACCGGTGCGTATTGTTTCGGTTCCCTTTGTCCGCCGCGGAAAGTCGGTTGTTTTCGTTCACGTCGGAGCCTTCACCGCGGCGATGGTTTACCGCAAGTAGAAGGATATAAGTACACGAGCCAGTTTTGGATGTCCTTTTCAGGCACGTGTACAGTGTACACTCATCGATCAAAGGGGAATGTTTGTTTTGCTTTTCGCTGGCTTCGAGTCCCGAGCTATTGCAAAGGTTAGACCGAACAACAGCACGATCACTTGATGAGGTGAGTGTGCGCTCCTTGTTTTTCTATCAGCTTTCACGTCTGACTCATTCGCGTGGTGATAACACCAGATAACACCCGGTGTAAATTCGATCTGCCGAAATAACCCGTTTCAATATTCTTTAAACATCTAACGTGCTATTTTTGAACGTTAAACGTTGTTACAATTGTTGTCGCGCCAGTGTTTTCCGAGATAAATTGATTCAAATTCAACGTTGAAACTAGTCGACCGCAATCTACACGACTCGAAATGTTCGCGTAAAATTTAGTTTTCATCGTGTGAGTTATCGTTGCCGTGCGTTAGGGTGACAAGAAAGGGTAACTTGATCTAGTAGTTTTGTTATCTTCTCATGTAATTTGTTTTCTCGACTAGTTTACCATCTTTTACATTTAATCAAGATCAAACTTCTCTGTACACTTATTTAGGCTGACAAGAAAGTCAAGACATGAACTTGCTCTAGTTTTGTTATCTTTTCATATAATTTGTTAAGCTTCTCGACTTGTTCGCATCGTTCACATTTAATCAAGATCAAACTTCTCTGTATGTACCATGAACTTTTGAGGAAATATGACAAGTGCATACATTCTTAAAAGAACAGCTCACATCAAACACGTGTACATTCTTAAAAGAACTTTGTCTAAATCGAGATGCCATTGTTAACGAACTATGTGGTTCTATATTCCAGGTGTTAATCAATAAATAGCTACAAATAATAATATAAGCAATGGCTGGCAGCGGAGAACTTTGGGTGCAATGTTTTACCTGTTGCTTGACGCAACAAGGGCCGAGGACACGCAACGGAAGGCAAAGGTCGCACCAGAGATTAAGGATAGACCGCAGTATGATAGGGGTGCCCACAAATTTTAGACACACCGGTCACATAAGCAGCGGAGATGTGGATATGACCAGCGCGCAATTGTCTAATATTCAGGCACAGATGCAGATGAAAGGAGGCTATGACAACGCGTACGGAGTTAAGGTAGCATAATTTTAGTTCTTCCGGTAGAGAGTGTAAGGATGAAAATTGTATTCAAACGAACCTTTCGTTTCAGGCATGTTGAAAATAATCGCTCAACGCATTTAGACTGACCTGGATAACAATCTTGCAACGGAACTATAAAATCGACTCTGTGTTTAACGCCTATTGTTCCTTGCGTCAAAATGAATGTACATGCAGCCTGTACGCACAGATATGTTTGGAAGAGGTCTCGATTTAAAATGAAATCGAATTTACAAAGACCAAGCGCAAAACAGAATCCACGTTTGCAAGTTGCTAAGCTATCCAGAGACCGTATTCAAAATTTGCATTTAACGACAAGTTATATTTAACTACCGTACAAGTTACGCTTTTACGATAAAGACTGGATGCTCGATAGGAACAGAAACTGCCACATTATACACACAAGTTTTGGAGGTGCATTACCAATTTGTTTCTCTTTTTTTTAGCAACTTGGAATTATTCTTCCATTTAAAATAGTCGATGTTCATTGATATACACATTTATAATATTATACTAGATGTTATATCGAGCGTTACTCATATTTACATGATTTTTTTTTGACTAAATGACTCTTTGCAGTAGTAAATCTGTCATTAATTAGCGTCAGATACCGTTCTTATACTTCCTAGCGAGGATAGAAGTACTTCACGGTTACGTAGTGCTTTTGTAAAAAGATAAAAAACAAACGAAGAAAGAATGTATTTTGCATAGTTCACCTGTGCCGATTAATGGATAAATATTTTAGCGTATACATATACGGTGAACGCCAATGTTCACAAAGCACGGCCCATTTTTCCTACTTCCTTATTTCACCCCGAAAATGGGGCGCGCGCGTCAACCTACATTAGGTAATTTTTGGAACGTAGATGTGTCGAAAAAAAAGTCGAGAGAAAAAAATGATTTATACGTATTTTTCCTAGTCTGTAATCATTTTACTACAAATCGTGAATTATCATAGCTATCGTTTGTTATACTTTAATCATACAAATTGTGATCTCTCGGAGGTGTATTCATGGACCAGTGACAAATGTATGAGGACAGAAGAGGCGGGGGAGGTAGGAAGACGAATAATCGTTTGCAGGTTTTTTACTATCAAATTTCAATTCTGGATCACTTTGCATGTAAAAATAGATGTATATTAGTCAAACTTCGAAAATATGCCTACACCCTCGATTTCCGATCGTCTTCTGTGTATACATCGTAAATATTTATTTAGACTTTTGGTACTTTTGAAAAAGAAAATTGTAAAGAAAACTTCTATAAATGTACAAGCACTTGATGGACTATAAAAAGAACATGTGCGTTGAAACAAAAGTTAGTTCTAAGTATTGTATTTAATTATGTAAGAATAAATTTGTGTACTTGTGCAATTAGGTTTCTCATTCGCTTGGTTCACCAATAACAAGTGCAACAACGTTCGTTTTTAATGCTACATAACGCATTTATTTATTGTTGTGTCACCTACAACGCGTAAGAGTATTCATCAATATAGTTAAACATAAGATACAAAAAAGAAATAGTATTTTTAAACTGTACATTGTTACATCGATTGTCAATGGCTATAATATCACATAATATCCACGTGGATATAGCTTCACGTCCATTTCAGAGACTCGCCTAATCCTCCTCGCACAAAGTATTGCGTTTAAAGCTCTCTCTCCAGTTAAAATCATGCATGTAACAACATTCGTGCAAGAATATTCACATCAAAAAGAATATTCTGCACAATAAAACATACGCACATTCGCCTAGTGATAATCCGTACTCTAATATCAAACATATCCCATACGTACATGAACGATGATACGTACACTTGCTGCCTTATATTTTAAGCATCCATTGGTCATGGATAAATCGAAGAAATGCCTGCGAGTCTTTAGTATGCGTCTTCTACGCCGCCTAGCTAAGCTAGCGGACTATTTCAAGCGCAATCGTTCTCTATATATATTTATGTTATATATATTGTTGTATTCAAAATTGAAACACAATGTAGCGGATATATATGCCAGGTATCTCGAGTTCCGAACTATATATAAGAAGGTAGGAAGAAACCGTCTTGGTATTTGCTTAGATAGATCTCGATAGATGTACTTAGAAATCAGTACGTTTTCCTGTGCGTTCCGAGAATCTAGTATTGGAAGAAGTTGTACTCGAATCAATGAAATGTTTCTGTCGATTTCCCATTAACGATGCAATGGCGCTCTAAATTCTAAATGCTAGTAATGTGCGAGATCCCGGGAATTCCCGAAACCCGATACTTGAGACGGGATGGGGATACGGTTAGAAGTAGTGCACAAAATGTCCCACAAAGGAAGAGTATAGGTATTGTGGTGTTCATTTTCCCATCCGCGTTGCAATAAGCGTTGTGTTACTTCCGTGTTTTTTTGCACCGAATCCTGTCCTTGGTGCTAGACCTCCAGAGAACGTGAGGTGGCAGCAGCAGCTCGATGGAAACTTGAATGTGTCCAGGACTAGCGTGTCGTTTGATAGCAGTGCCACCAATTGTCGATAAGCGTACTTTTGCCTGCAGCTCGTTTTGTAGCCCACACCAGGTCCGTTCACCATACTGCACGCAGCGTTTTCGTTGCTGCAAAACGGTTCGCGAATGATTAGAAATATACTCGAGAAATATACTCAAGGTGTTCTACTCGTAATTGGTTTGGATACCTACACACACTTCTCGATTCGTATACCCTGCTTGAAGTTCTCCTGGTTCGCAATGTATTTCCATTCGTTATCCTTGTTCATGGCAGCTTGAACGTATATAACTTGCTCCTGAAACGATAGGTGTTTATTAAACCGATTACTTTTCCACCAACAAGTTTACAATTTTTATAATATTCCAAGTACACGCGTATACTTACGCTAGATACGCAGAGAGGCACATCGTCGTCCGAGTCGAATCTCTGCACTATTTCGGACACCTATTCGGATCAAGTTAGAGAATGTTAAAAATGTCAATTTACAATAAACAAAAAATATGTACATATATGTATACGTATATCTCGTTAACACTGACCGTACCGGGTACAAAATGTGTCGGATATATACATTATTTTATAAAAATTACAAGACTGAATTTATTTAGATTTGTCACAATTTTTATGGCAATACGTGCTCGAACAAAGAAATTTATTGAATAATTTTTAATGGAAGCACATCTTTATAATTTCAATAATTAAAAAATATAAAAAAGTGAAAGCGGTCATTTGACCGGTCGTCGTACGGTTAGTGTTAATAATAATTTATCTACCAACCTCGTCAACAACTGCCAGATATTTCAGGCTTTCGTTTCGTTTCAAAGCTTCGTTTACTATGTTTTCTGGATAACTGGGCACTGTCTCGCAGTATGTAGACCCCTTGCAGACAGGTACCTGTTGCATAGGTACAGTCATGTCGTCGTCGGGAAATATAATTGTCGCATCCGCCTGCATGTCTCTGAAATCTGTGGAAACAAATGTTCACGATAAAAATCTGACCAAAATATATCCCACATTTTCTACATTTTAATCATTATTCTTATATTTTCTAATTTTTTAAATTTAAGTGGTGCAATTGTTTTTTCAATTTGGCTTCCAGAGCTGTCCATAATCGTCCCACAATATCTCAATCTATTTTTCCTATCAAGTATAATAGCTACATCTAATCGAAATAAAACAATCAAATCAAGCTGGAAGCTTGTATGTATGTATTTTGCATTCAAATATTATCTTATTATAACTACATCTAATTAAAATAAAACAATCAAGTCAAGCTAGAAGCTTGTACGTATTCTTTAGTTGCCATTTTGTTGAAGATAAGTGTCTGGTGATTTATAGACGGGATGAGTGTATAATTCTTCTTTTACCAACCTATAAAACTTCTAGGCGAGGTTCTCGACAACGTATTCACAATACCCCTACGGTCTCTGGTCTGTTCACCGCCATTGTTGTTGGACCATTCTTCGGAACCGGGTAGTTCGCTTTCCACCGAAACTCGGGTAGCCTCGGGGGTCGCCGATTTCTCGCTAATGCGAAGAAATTGAACGGCGTCCCTTGTTCCGTCGTCGTGATGCGGTAATGCGTCAGTATTATGGTTGGTCTGTAAAATGTAAATGCTGGTCAAGGGACGTCACTTTGAAAAAAATCTGCGTTAATCCGAAGTACCGTTAGCGTTCGAGTTACCATCGCGCAAACTCAAGTATGCACATGTACATACATATGTACCAGAGTTGGGCAGTTATGAATTTTTTGTAATCGATTATTTAATGTAATCATAGTAACTGTAATCATTAATCAGTCAATCACCGTTGAAATAATTCAGTAATCATGATTACCTTCAGTACTTTTTAAATCATTCAATGATTAATTTATATTTTACATATATACCTAGATCGGTAATGTATAGCTGCACGTTGAAAATTGTATAACTTGCCTTATGTACGTTTATAAAGTTCTTCGCATCATCGTTTTTGCCTAGTGCTGTACGATTTAAAAGAACTAAATGTTATTGTTGATGTTTGTTCTAGCTATCTATAATGTCTATCATATGTCTATGAAAGCAAATTACACTAAAAATAAATAAGTAACTTGTTCTAACGATTTTCTACGTAAAACTATGTAAAAACTATATACATACAATTTCTAAAAAAATGTTCACACTGATGTTACAACAGCAAAAGTACGGATTAAGTTATAATAAAAAATGTAATAGTTTCATTTCATCTTCTTATTCCTTTCTTATTCATTAATCAATGAATTACTGATCATTTAGTAATCAGGAGCCACGATTAATAATTGGATTTAATATTAATCGTAATTTTCAATCATTAATCGGATTACGTTTTGCTAACTCTGGTAGTTAATGTTTCTTTAGAGAAACGAAAACTACCGTTACCAACTAACAATAAGTACCTGACGCACACTCGCTCACGTAGATCAATAAATACGCATTATCCTCTCCATTCGATGATTGACGCGAGTATGTATTAATAGTTCTGTCATGTATGTATATAGCGTGTTAGAAACCTGTATCATCAGTTTTAATTCTTGCGTGAATGGTCGTAAAAGGCCAGGATCAGCAATAACCCACGCTAGATATCGTTACTTTTTTGTGTTTCTCTCGACAGATTATATTCTACTACAAGTATACGGAACAAGTATTAATCGCGGTACGAAATGTCGTGTGTACATTACAATGAATTTCCCGCAACAATTAAGTGCAAGTACGAATCATGTTCGATTATCTTTCATGCTGAATCTTCACGGTTTACGAAACACCGCATAGGACAATTAAAAATCACACTATGTGCTCTTATCTGCGAGGAGAATCTATCAACGTATTTATTATATTTCGCGCGAAACTTTTCTTGTGAATTTTCCGTAAAAAAACTGTTTACGACCAGAACAGAGTGGTTGCATATTTTATTCAAGATCAATGAAAGATTATAGGGTTAGAGGATCGAGAGAGGGAGAGATTGCATCGCTCGAGCTGCCGGATCAAGATAAACGCATTTACGAGTTTCTTCACTATCCGAAGAATAATTGATACCGACTCGTTTATTCCGTCCTTTGGTTCAGGGGTTCTCAGTCGTGTTTATGCAACTTCTTATCTTTCTCACATATTCGACATCGAAGTTTCGAAACCATTGAGAATTCCTGCGTTAAAATATTCGTCGACGTACATCTCAAGGCATACTCGAAAGTTTCCGGCAGATACGTTGTTCATTCTTAGCAGAAAAATAACGCGCAGAAATCACGCTCTGTACATTGTGCATGTGATAAACGCGAAGACAGTCCGTTTAAGAAAATAAGAGTATGCCGGCAGCATGACACTCATCTTTCTTTGGTTTCACGTTTCACAACGTGAGGTAGGAAGTAGGATATAGGACATAGGATAATGCGTTCAGGAAGACCTCTATCTACATATATTCTTCGATCCTAAGAAAATTGTTAACAACTTCCTTAAAACACCGATGTCAGCCTGGAGAAACCCTATTTGCGAAATTGGGAATCGTGAATATTAGCCGGGACCGTCGCGTCGTTTCCTGAATAGAATTAATTGGGTAACGGTTTGATTAGTCTCGACTTCGTTTCGTCTAACAGTCTAGCATAATGTTATATGAGATGGTATTTTCATTGGTAATAACTAGACTGCGGATTTTTATGCATTTATGAATAAATTAACTGGATGAAATATAAAACAGCGAAAAATATTAAAAAATTCCAAAAATATTGTTACGTTGTTCTGTATGTAAAATGATTATTAAGGGGAAATTCATTTTTATCTAACTACTGGCTCCTACAACCGATGCATGATATAGTAATAACATTTCTAGGTCCAAAATAAATGAAAATAGTACTAAATTTTGACGAATTTGATACTCCAGCATTTCTTGGAAAGGTTTATAAACCATAAATGCATAAAGATCCGCCGTTATATGGGTTTCAGCACGTAAAGTATTTTTACCGAAGCGATATTTAATTCCACTCGAATTCATCAAACACTTCACAGTAAAAGTTGACGATATTAACCGTCCATCTTCACATAAATCCACCCCGCCCGCGAAATACAGTTACGCGACGATAACAGGTCTCATATTACGTAAATATGGCCGGCCGGCTGCTAATTGTAGACTTATACTGTGCGTTAACTATGTAATATTATAGATTATAGAGTATCGCGATTCAGTGTGTACGTCGCGAACGTGTTTCGTAGTTGGATGTTATTTGATTCGTTGCAGCACGTCTATTTCCGATAGCTTTGTACTGCACAACTGTTCACAAAATAAACATTTTGTATCTGAATTGCAACAAACTAAAGTGAGGTAGAAATCTATTTTCTTCGTGAAAATGATTGAACAGTACTTTTAAATTCTTCCAATGTTTTCACTGTTTTAAATTACACCTTTTCGACCAAGCATATGAATCAACAAGAAATAGACAAATAACAGAAGGCAAGTTAGTATAGAGGCACATCGAACAAGTAGCAGAAAATATTTTCAACGGGACTGTACAATCTCTTTTTTTGGTGTCGAGTTCCGTTGATCATTGGCTGCAGCAACAACAATACGATTGCCGAAAGGGCACAAGTCTCCTGCGCTGGTGGTCAAAATGATAAGGCACCTCAAAGTTTTTAGCAATGAACATTCATTCGTACATATATACACGTAGAAAGTGAATACACAACAAAATAAGATACTATCTTATCATGGAAATAGTACTTGTATCCATCTGGACCATCCTTTAGCTTCTTTTCATCCGTGAATATACAGTAATTTGTTTCTACTGGGATTTCACGACATGAAATTTTGTGCGCTTATAACGGTTCCTTATCATTTTGTCCACGAGTGTATCTCAGGCGAACCAACTCGTTCGCACACGACACGAATCGCGTAGCATTTTCGATTGAAGCTAATAAAAATTTTTCATTTGCTTACCAACAAGATGAAAAGGCAGACTCTGAAGAGTATCGAGTTCGGGCTGCGGTAGAGTCGTTCCATTTTCGATAGATGTAACAAGTAACAACGCTGTCGGTCTAGGAATCGTGATAGCCTGTTGGTTCTCGGTGACACGTGAACACACACACCGTGTATCGAGAGGAAGCGGTATTTTTCTCTGTCGGTGTGTTTAGAGGCCACGAGTATCGCGCGTTGCCCGCGTCTGTCGGCGATTTTCAACGGACAGCAAGACTCGCGAATAAAATCTCCGATTTTTCCGTCACTCTGAGAGATACACCGTTCGCTGTTGGAAACGTAGACGCTATACGAGACAGTAGGTAGAAGTGGCGGATCGTAACTGATCGTAACTGGCAAACCGGTGTAAAAGAGAAGCAAGTGTTAAAAACAGCACGGTAGACTTGATTGTCGACAGATCGCTCAACGATCCTACACGTTCAAGCGATCGCTCACGATTGACCTGTTCCTGCTGCGCGCACCGCACACCACGGTAAATATCAGTTGCCTTTACCGAACCCCCTCTACAGCCCCTTTATCGCGCGCCGTACCCAGCCGTACCCCTGGGAACCGAACAAACCGTTAGGGGAGGATTCCTCGTGGGATGGTTACCGCTCCGGCCTGGGCTAGGTTTAGGTGTTGGGTTTCGGTGCACCGCGCCGCACGGTGGGGTAAAACGATCAACTTTGTGTAAAAATCAAAGAACTTTCGATAGAAATGAGTAGACTGCGGATCTTTATGAAAAATAAAAAGTTTGTGCATTTATTGCAAGACGCAGGAGCTAAATATAAATTTATATTCTTCATTAATAATTTTAATGTGATGAAAATAATGTATCAATGCTCCTAAGGTCTTTTAATATTCCTCAGCCATATTTCCTGAATTGTCGTTGAAATTGAAAGCCTCGTGCTTACCTGGTAAGGATATTTTATTAAGCCCCGTAGCAGAAGTAGCAAATGCTACGGGCCCCGCGCTTTTGGGGGCCCCGCTCCATACAAAAAGGGGCCCTGCACACGGGCATTTTATCGGAGAGACGCCGAAACATTAACGATATTTTTGCTAAAAAAGAAAAAAGGTCATTCATACAAGCGACCCTGATACAAAGCCTAGGGCCTCGTGATAACATTTGCTACGGGCCCCGCGCTGGCTTAATCCGGCACTGCTGCCGATTTCTTCGCTAATGAGAGCCGGACCGTACTTAAACAGGTAAGGGTTTATAGGTGCTCCGGATTAGACCTGTGCTCCAAGTAATTTGGAAACGTTTCTTGACCGTTCCATATTTAATGTGTTTCTCTTTTATTGGAGTACCTGAATGTTTCCTCTAACACCATTTTACAACTACAGAAACGGAAGAAACATATTATCGTGAATTTCTGAATTTTGTATTTTACAAATGAAAAAACTATTTGTTCTAGACTCAACCGAACACCGCACAGTGTTCGAAAATTCAAGAATACATGATCATCCGTCAGTAAATTATAGTTAAAAACATGCACTTGTAGAATCAGTAAAAAATATCGTGAAAAATATGGTGAAAGGCCAACTTCGGTGTCATTTGAGTTCAAAATTGGTTATTTCTATTGAGTTTTGTTAAGGAGTGAACAATATAGATGTTCTAATAAGTATTTTCATAAGTACGCGAAAGTATTTGCATGCCAACTAAATTAATATGGCTTGTTAACAAGAATATATATTCTTCTAGTGGTAAGTGAAGGATTATATATTTAAAATATAATTTATATGCAAAAATAATTTTTTCCAGCTTTTCGGTAGAAGCACTCCATTATCACGATTTTTCAAGGGTTTTCGATAATCTGAGGAAACAATGTTTCTAACAAAAGTTGATCTACAAACTTCTCTAGAAAAAATTTAGAAAGAAATTTTTGTTTTCGACAGAAAATAAAAATCATTCTGATTTTTTAGATATCAAAGTGCATTTTTGATTTTATAATATCATAGCCGACGTTAAGACGAATTCAACGACCTACCATATTATGACCTTGGGATCATAAATAACGACAAAATAGTTTTTTCTGATTTTGCGGGCCAAATGCCCTACTGTGGGACGTGGAACGGGACCGTAGGAAAAACGCGCGAAATCGATTACGTGTTTGAAACAGTTTGAAACTCGAACGTGCGGTAACGTAAGGTTCGATTCGAATCGCATAATGTCCGATATAAAAAGTGTTTTGTCTTTGCTATGCCAGCATTTGAAACTGTCAATCAATGTTACAATGAAACCGGAATATTTCAGACTAGCAAAGTTTGATGACACTCCAGAAAATGTTGTAAATATATGCGAGCGGTGTTACATAACCTCCATGTGCACCGCTGTACATATGTAAACAGTCGACAGAATATTAATTGATGATTTATTTTCTGTAATAGGGCGAGATATTCTGGGAAGCATTGAATATCTTGAGTTACCGTGTTGTACAAGAAAAGCAAAACGAAGTCAACTTTCAACATTATGGTAGAGTTTGTTGATCTAAATAGTATTTTCAATCTAAATATATGTAAGAAACTCTTGTGTATATTTGTTAAGACTGTGCATATTTTTAGATACAGTGTGGGCTACCAAATTGTATTTTGCGTATCTACAGTATCCTTCCATCGAGTTTTATGCTTCTGGCAAGCACGATAAAAACAGCAGACAATTATTATTAGCGTTAGCTTGGCTTCTTGGAACTCAAGATGCTCTAGATACCATGATTCGTGTGAATCTTTCAAATAGTGTTCTTGGAAAGGAATGTTCAAAGTCAAACGATTCAGAAGTAGTCTACAATTTAAATGTAATTGAAATTTTTAATTAGTAATTAGGGAAGAGATATATCCAAGGAATGATACGGTTTTCAGGAAAAAGAAATACAGCATGACGTGCCAAAAACAATGGTTGCCCAGTTGAACAGTATGGTACATTTACATGGTAAAGTGAATTACAATATCAGAGAGATATATAATCTCGTTTCTGAGAGAGCCAATCTAATAAGCAAAGTTCATGCTGCAACTATTAAAGTCAGCGGTCTCCCTCATTTGAGTGTATCTGAATTAGCTCTAATGAAACGTATTGCAACTGCTGATAAAAGTGAGCTATCCCGGAATGATAAAAAATACATACAGGAATTATTAGCTGCTGGGAATTTACTGGATGCTCATGCTAAATGGCAAAGGAAAGAACATATTTTCTTTGAATGGATGGTAGATACTCGAATAGATGTTTTATCCGGAGGTATAGTAATGGCTAGACTGCGGACTTTTATGCAAAATAAAAACTGTCACTATCAATTGCAAGACATAAGCGTCAAATAGAAATTCCCTTTTTGCTTTAATGTTTTCGAAAGGTTGAAAATTGCATATCGACACCTTCCAATTCTTCTAATCTTTCTAGCATACTGATTTTTCTATAAAAAGCATAAAATCCGCAGTCTGGTAATGGTATAGTAATAGTGAAAACGAAATTTTCAGGTAACGGTAGTGCAAGAACACAAAAAGCATTCGAGTTCCAGTTCGCTCGACATAAACTGGAATGAAATTTTTAATTTCATATCCGTGTTGCACCGAGTAATGCAAGGAAGATTCGAAGCTTTATCTTGCCAAGAGAACCGTGGCTGTAGTAATCAGACGTTCGAAAGTGTGTCGCGGTTAATGAGGACTGAAATGGGCCGCGATATAATGGAGAATCGATTGACAGAGATGTCAGCGGAATTGAACAAAGAAACGAGAAGTCTGTCGGAAAGTAAGGAAAAGTTATCCGGCGAGTTGAGGAAACTTTTACATTTAATTCCTTCTTGTATACAACTTTGACATTTTATAACAAAATAAAAAAGGGACGCGCAAACGTACGCCCGAACACAGCGGTATCTTACAACTAAGGAACTCCTGGTCGAGTCTTAAGGGGGTAGACTCGTTTTCAGGTTTGCAAGGGTTCTCGTTTCCCAATAATGCAAGGATTCGGAATCTTACAGCTGCGCATGTAGCTGGTTTCATAAAGCTGCGACAGTTACATGCTGCTTGTAAACGTAAAAATAGGACTTTTGAGGGCGATCGCGGCCTAGATTGATCTTATATCTAGCGCTTTCGACTACTGAAAAACCCCATCCTTGTTATATCGAGAAATGAGAAGGCGCACCCTGCACCCTTGCAGTCCTGGAAACGAGTCTGTCAAAACATTGGGAGGCAGCTCCGCGAGGTTGTGGCACAAGTACTATAAATCCAACTACCATGATCGGAGACACTCTAGCCCAGGGGTTTCCAACCTTTTTGCTACTACGACTCCCCGAAAGAATTTTTTTTCCGCGCCTCCCTACCTTCTATATTTTTAATAGATACAATAAAATAGACACGTTTTAAAAACTGTTGAGTTTTATTTATTTTTAGATATTATGGTATGAAAATTAATTTTTTATTAAAAAATTTAGACGCGCCTCCCAGGTTGGAAACCGCTGCTCTAGTCGGCGCAATCGAGGCAGTTGTCGATATAGATTTCAATGGACTCGCATTGTTTGGACATAACTGTGGTTGCGAAAAAACCGCCGCATGTCATAATTTCGAAAAATTTGAGTTTACGCATTAATCGAGCCTCATAGTATAGGGTTGACATATATATTTACCAGGAAGAAAGTCATGAAAACAAATTCGGAAGGCTCGAAAAAATAATGCAATCTAACCGACGTCCTATGTCAAAGCATTAGAACGCCGCATGTCACATGTGGCATTTCTGACGGCAACAGATAAGTTTATGTCGTGGGAAGAGCTACCGAAACACCGTCCACCACCCCGAACGACGAGATAAACACATTGAGAATGGTCACTATAAATATGCCGATCACTGTCCAGTTATTCGCTCGTTCAGCTTTACACATTTGAGCGGTGTCTTTGACGTTGTATCTGCTATTCCAGATCAGACCTATTCCCACTGCGATCTGAAGAAATAGACTGGCGCCTATCATGACCAACGACGGATAGAAGTACGGATGTCCTCCGTCGGTCTGTAGAACGTAACGCAATTGATTGGCGTTCGCGGACACGAGAGCCAGGTCCATCATCCCTTGGGCTACCGTTTTTTTGTGCTGGTAAATGTTGACGTCGGGAGTGGGCTGGAGCGGAGGCACTACTGGGAAAAATGGCAGCGGCGTCCGACGATCCTCTGGCAGCAAGCCATCGTCTATCCCTCGGTGATCGAACCCGATCGGTGGTCTTCCTTCCGGCTCGAGATCGTCGATTTCCGGTCCAGAAGTTGGCCGAGGGTTGTTCGTGTTGTCTGTCTCCAACAAAGAACCCAGTCGAGGTCCAATAGTAACGGCTTCCAGTTCCTTGGACGTCAACGGTTGAGACACCTCGTCCGTGAGATCATCCATGTACAGAATCTCATCACCGTTGTGCTTCAAAAGATCCATATTTTTCTTCAGACCTTTCGGCCGTTGTCCAGTCTTGCTGTTTGTTCAGTTAAGCGAGACGGAACGGAACCCCGATATAGGACACTTTTATCAGTGTACAGGAAACGTGCGGTTTCGAAGGTCCAACATTAGAGCAAACAGCTATCAGATTCACCGTTACTGTTTCCGTTCCAACAACGGAACGAGATGGAAGATTGTTTAGATCGTCTTTGAATAATAATGCGATGCTCGGCAACACGCGGTAACGCGCGCGGGCGTGTATGCGCTAGCCAGTAGCTGTTATGCTGGCGCGTTACTGTCGCCGCGCTCGAACCAAACAGATCTGCTGGCCTGCGAACGCAAACTTACTTCCATTCACTCGATCGAAACGAGCTGATTCACGATCGCGTTTGTGATGTCATCGTCAGGACGTCACGGTTCCCTTCAACTTGGGATTTACCAGCCTCGTCAAAGCCATTATTTCTTCTTGCGCGATGTTATGTTGAATCTGGCACGCTCGTTCGGACTCATTAAGCGGCGTCTCTCGAAATGGGCTTCCTCTATTAATCACCGAGCACAACAATTCTTTATCACGAGCGAACTGTATCCCCGAGCAGCGCACACTGATTTGTACGAACGCGAGACGAACGCATTTGTTAGAACTATAACGATTGATCGCAACGAGGGTCTCTGGAATGTAGAAGACTATCAGGACACTGCTATTAGTTACGTGCTACTGACACGTGTTTCCCGAAGTAGGTGAAAACGACGTTCTCTCTCACATGTTGCCTCGGGAGTCGAGGCTTTTATGCGACCGAGTGGTAGGGGAATGGCATTGCTCCAACGAAACCTTGTAACATCGTCAATATACTATAAATAATATCTAGTTACAGTGATTCGTGGAATGAGCGAAACAACATATGTACGATGGCGTATAGTGTATAGTTTTATCCAGCAAAGCAGAGGTCTTCTTTGTATCGAAGACAAGGTCAAGAGGACAAAGATTTCTGTCGGTGGTACAGCGAGAAGCTCGTTCGCAGAAACATTCTGCAAAGAATCATAAAACATCGGATTCGTGATACCGCGTGCAGGATATCCCAAACGAGTTCCACTGTACTTTCCCGTAGTCGTCATTGACTCGGTGCACGTTTTGCCGTCCCTGCGCTCCTCGTTCTCGGTTGTGACGCGATTGCGCGACCATATTGGGAGCCGCGAACTCCATTCGGACGTTTCCTGCCTGTGAATCTCTGTTTGGGGAACCACTGTCTGTTGGGGAATCGTGTCTGTCTCTTTATTTCTATTTTCGTACGAGGAAACGACAGTCGTACAAACTAGCACCGTGAATCAGCGGTGGAAAAAAACATAGTTTCTCGGGCTCGATCGATGAAACGTACGATGGTAACACGCTGTGACATCTTAAAGAAGTACATAGATGACGCTGAACGATCGAAGCAGTCAGAATATGAAAACGTTCGAATCGTTTGTGCTCTACGATCTCGAGAATTATTGGGACAAGACCGCTTCTCCGTAGTTCTCTATGTATAACTATATGTATGTAGGATCACGGTATCGAACTAGCCCGTCGTCAAGTAAACAACCGTTCCTGTTAGCCGAGATTTCAGAGACAGACGGCATTCCTGCAGTTGCGTTCGAAACGCGTACAGTGGTCGAAGACGCTCCCGCAAAGTTGTTCGGCATCGTCGACCTTGAACGGCCATTGACAAATTAATATGAAAGAATTCTGAGATCATGAAGACTCAGAAGTGTTGTGCCCATTGTCCAGGGAAGTTGGTAGCTTCATCGTCGGCCAATGAGTTTCACGAATGCTGCCAGCCCAAGTATGTCACCGGGAACCTGAGAATACCTTCTTTAACCGAGCACGTTTCGGACTGCCCCAAGAGGAGAGAGACCGAGAAAGATCCTGAAGAGGACTCGTCGAAGGGAATCGATGATCGACTACCATCTTGCTACGAGCACTTTGCTTTGGCGAAAAAATTGCACGCGGAGAACTTGGACCATCAGCCTCTACCGGACAAGGTCGACGACCTTGTGTTCAAGAACATGGGCTCGGAAAGGTCCTGACGACGTTCGAGCGGAAGGCGCTGCAACCGCGAAGATCGAGCGAGCGGATCTGCCAAAGGATACGGGCCAGTTTTAGGTTGCAAGGAGCCGAAGACGAAGATGGACTTGGCGATTTGTTGGGAAACCCCGATAGATCCGGTCTACGAGCCGCCCAGACCTAGCCACATCGACGGCTCGGAGGGTGGACTAGCTCCAGCCATCTTCACGTTGGTTCACCGAACTCCGAGCTCGACGAGTTCTCTTCGCTCAGTTCAAGTTGCCGCGAAAAACGACGAGCGTCGCGAGAATAGTTGCTCGAGGACCAGAGGAGAGGTCGACGACAAAGGAAGACGTTGTTGTGATTGTCTCTGCGAGAAACTCGATGGAGTCAGTATATCAAAAAGGAAGGAAGAAGAGGAACGAAGACCACATCCTCCAAGAGCTGGTTTTAGAAAGTGCGTCGCTTGCGAGCCACGAAATTTCGCGGACGACCCTAGACTGATCAAGTCGGCCGTAGGTCTGGCTCTAGGTATCGAAAAGAGGGAAGATCAAAGGAAGAAAGCCACGGTACCGAGACCCAGGACTCCTTTCGCCAAACGGTCCTTCCGTATCGATACATTAGCTCCTCCGTTCAGCGTAGTAAACGGCTGTAGAAGTGCCGATTACCCGGAACACTGGAGGCTCATGTCGGTTTATCAACAATCTTACCGAAACCCGCAGAAACGGAGAAACTATCGTTGTTAGTTATTCATTGTTGCAACATATTAGGTGCTAGGTCAAGTAGCGGATAGACGTACCGAATCAATAAACCGTCTAGATTCTAGAGTCTAGACTCTAGAGGCGCATCTCCTCCCTCTCCTTTACAGATGAGAGAACAGAATATTCATTTTCGGAAGAAGAAAAGCGTCGATGAAATGAGAAAGACAAAGATGGTGAGGGTGCTGTTAATTACTTGCTTATAATTATGAATTGTTACTCAACCTAATAATGTTGTATTGTCTAGGATTAGGATAGAATCTGTTCTGTTGACGTAGTTTTTAAACAATTGACATTTCTAAGAACTATGAAACAGTCGCAAACTAGTGCAGCGATGGCCATAAAAAACAAATAGGAGATAGTGTTCGTTCGTTATTCGTGGTCCGGAATGTTGACATGTTTTCGATGGCGCTTGATGCTGCTTATGTTGATGTATTGAAGCCTGGTGTTCTCGTCCAGATCGCAAGCATCTTCCAGACCCGGGCCTTCCTCCAAATTCTGGAGGGCTACGTTTTGTAAACGGTTCAACAAATCCGGATATCTGGATATGTACCGGCGGAAGTCGTCACGTTCCAACACGCAGATCTCGCAGGTCTCCACCGCTACCACGGTAGCGATCCTCAGTTCGCTCTCCATCACCAACGCGATCTCCCCGAAGTAGCTTCCGTCCTCCAGATGGCAGACCTTCCGATATCGGTAATTGAATGCATACAACATGATTTTGAAGTAGCCACTTACGTGTATACGTGTATACGAGTACATATATGGTTTGCTCGGCAAATTCGCGCCGAAAGCGAAGCCAAAAGAAATCGTTAGAATAACGTTACTTCTTTTCCCGTAGCAGTGTAGATCGCTACCGTGCCGGAAGTGATGAAATAGAGGGACTCCCCGCGCGTGCCAGCCTTAACGATCTTATCACCGCTCATATAGATCTCCGAGCGCAACGCGCTGGTCAACTGTGCGATCACTCTCTCGGGCAGATGCTGGAATAGTTTCACGTTGCTGACCAGGCTCAGATAATTGTGCAAAATCAGCTCCTGAAAATAGCGGTGGATCCCGAATTAAATTCAAAATGACTGGGAATAGAGGAGATCTAACAACTGAGCACCTCTCTCAAGTAGGGCGACACCTCCTCTATAATCTTTTTATTCCTTTCGAAGCGTTTCTTGTTGCGGTACATGTAGTATACTAGCAAACGACGTTGCAGAGCTTGTGGGAGCTCCTTGTATCGCATGTATTCTTGTAACTGCTGTATAATCTTCAGGTGACGCTTGATCGTTATGTGGAATGTCGTCAGCAAATGTGAGAATTGGGCTGCGGAACGATTACTGTGTTATACAACGTACTATACGAAGTGAACGTGGATCGACCGAGTTGCGCTCACTTATCGAATACACGAAACCAATAAACCCGGTGACAGTCAGGATCAAGTTCAATACTATATCTTCCGGCGTCTTCATGTCCAGATAATGCGCGGAACGAACCAACGCGGTGATCGCGCGGTTCAAGCACACAAGATATTTCTCCGTCTTGGTTTCCTTAGTCCGGAAAAATTCTGAATTGATCCAAGATCTGAAAAAGCAGGCTCGCTACTAGCATTTACAATACAGTACTCTCTCAGTATAACACTCTCCAACACATATAACGATACTCTTATATGTAATTCTGAGTTTCTTATGACGTGGTACGAATTAATTGCGTTATAGGAACACCGTGCCAATCTTGGTCTTATAAAAACTAAAGGACCTAGCCGATTAAGAACTGTCAAAACTGTCCTTAGTGGTTTTTCAATGACTATTGAACCATTCGAAAGCTGGCCAGGAAAAACACCTATGAGTAAAATCTCAGCTCTCTAGCTTGCTCGTGAAGGTAATTATAGCGTAAATTAGATTTCGTGCTTTTTTGCGGATTTCTAAAATTCTGAAAAGTTTCCATCATCTTGATCGGCTAGGCCGATTTCTAACGGGAAGTAGGTGTTGGGCAGTGCAATTAACGATACCAACTTGGTGCTCAAGGTGCCCAGATGTTCCACGCTAATGGGAACGTAGTACTGGAAGCAAGCGGCCCAATGTATACTCAACCCGACGATCACGATCGTTTCCACGATCTTGAACACTTGATAGCTTAATCGATACACCTGAAACCGAGTGTTATTGTGATTTTCAAGTTGTCCGTTCGACACCATCTACGCCGCTAAACTAACACCGTGGAGTCGACGGGAGTAGACGACCACGTTGCGGATTCGTAAGAACTTCATCATGTTCAGAGTGGTGCAGTACCACATCCACTGAGGTCGAATCACGTTTACGAAGGTTATTGGTAGACTTGTCAATGCGTCTATTAGGAAATAATTCTTGAGATACTTTCTGCACACAAACGAAGAAGAAATTCAGAACGATTCGTTGTTTGTTAATTACGTTTCGAGTCTCGCGACGGCCTTGGCATGAACATTTTTATTCGGTAGAGACATGAACGTACAACGCTACTATCTTGGGATCCAGGACTATAACTTTCGTCCGATAGTCGTAATAGCCCGTAAAGAACCACCGCACAATGTCGCACCAAAACACAACGTTTATCGCGTCGATAATATTGCGCCATTGATCGTGTATCCGGAAGTAAAAAGAGATCGACACAGGAGTCACCAAAAGAGCTACAATCGTGAACACCGTCATGAACTGTTCCCAGAATATGCTGCAAAAGATAGTGCAAATGGATGTTACTAAACAGTCAAAGTTAGAAAACTGCTACTTTTATAATGACGTATGTTATATCAGTAGACTGCGGATCCTTATGCACAATAAAAATTGTCTGCATCAATCATCTCGTTAACTATTAGGTTTAGGTCATATGAAGGTCAACACTTTTATACTCAGACTTCGATACTCTACCGATCTATGGTATGAAAAATAGGACATTTCATTAAAAAAAAGTCAAGGTGACCTTGATATCTCTAAAAAAATTACATAAAAACAACATTTTTTTGGCATCGTGTCAGCCCCATTGTACCATTCAACTTTGTCCTTACCATATTTTACGTATCTTTGGAAACAACAAAGGGTATACAGGGTGAGTCGCCTAACGTTTGCACCTCAAATATCTCCGTTGTTTTTAGTAATACAAGAAAATGTTTCAGGCAGAAAATGTTTGGTTCAGTGGGGCAATTATTGTGACGGAGAAGTTTTTTTTCTCTGGGTCATATTTTTCGATATTTCAAGGTCATCGTATTTTGATCCGTGTAACATTATAGCTATTGAAAAGACAAACTCAACCATGTCTAATATGTTGACCTTAAAATGACCTTCGAAGGAGTTATTCTTCAAAAAGCAGGTGCCTCACCCTGTATATGACTTATACAATAGTTCGGTAGAATTGGATACACCTGAACGAACTGAAAGGATGAATCATATAGGGATGGGATTTCACGTGTCTCGCGATCTCGTAATTCACTGCGGTCGTGCTTTTTAAGCTCCAGTGCGTCAAGTGATGTTCCCGCGATAAAATTCGTTTTCGTAAAAACCATCGAGCTACTTTCGCTCGAACCGAGTTGCCCTTTATTACGTCTTCTACGTGGTCGTCCTCTTTCGGTTGTTCGCAAACATGTAGGAGCACCGGTGAACGCTGTATCGAGGAGAAACGGGAAATTTTCGATTATTTTTCAAGTTCTTCAACATAGGAATGCCTGTAGAATAACTGATACGAAACAAAAACATTTTTCAGTGCATTTTGTAATTGATTTTTAATTATGTAGATATCGTGATTCGGAGAAATGAGTTTCCGATATGCTTCAATTTAAAGTAGGGTATTAAATTAAGCGATTCGAAGGAATTCTTAATTTATTGCTTACGATTAAAAAAACGAATCGTCCGAAATCACGATTGATTTCACCAATTGATTAAACTCGTTGTTTATCACTAGACTGCGGATTTTATGCAATTATGGCAAAAATAGATGGGTACAATTAAAAATAGATAAAGAAAAGTTAGAAGCATGAATTTTTCTATTCTCAACGTACTAAAATGATTAAAGGATGAAAGAATTTTTTACGTGGCCCCTCCTTCTTAAAATTAACGCACAAAATCTTTATTTTGCATAAAGATCCGCAGTCTATTTATGACTGATTATAAATAACAATTGTTAACCATCGATCCAACTTTATTGCGAGACTCACTTCGACATTTGGCGCCTCTGAAAAATGAGGCACGTAAGCCATTAAATCCATGGTTTCTCAAATCGTGTATTCGACGAATTAATTCTCAAGGACGAAAATAATTCGTTTATATGTATGCACACATGAAATATGAATAAAGTTAGAAAGAAAAAAATAATAAAAATCGACTATCGTGAAACATTCTACGTATTAACGCGCTTCGATCAATTGTTTTAAAATCTTTGATAATATATGTAATGTTATATGAATGCCTGATACATAATACTTGTTTTCGTCGAGAGTTTTTATTTTTGCTGACTCAACGATATTATATAATAAATAGACTGCGGATGTCCATGCAATTTTAAATTTTCGTAGACAAATTTTAAGAAAGTGGAATCAAAGGAACTCTTATTTTCAGTGGTAGTAGCCTTTGTAGATCCGAAATAAATAAAAATGGTACTAAACTCTATTCTAAATTTTATATTCTAGCATTTTTTTAAACATTTTCAGATGCCATAAATGCATAAAGATCCGCAGTCTAGTAGTACATTGTACATATACATATGTATAATATATCGATGTATATCGAACACTCGCGTCTCGTAGGAACACGTGACTCACGTAAAATCAGCTGTGCTGCTTACAGCTGATTTTACGTGATGGGGAATTTCGTATTTTTTTGGATCAAGTGAATCCTCTCTTCTGACGTTCCGACTCCAAATTTGTCCTGCCTCTGAAAATAGCCTTTCACCTGTAACCGATGTTGTATGACACTGATAAATAGTATTCAACTAAAATTGTAACAGAGTACACAATGTAACAGAGATTTTTCAAAATAACTAGTTAGTTACTTTTTCCCCATCACTTCAGCTGAGCTGATTGCAGTCTACAGCTGAGCGATGTTCTGAATGTCGCGTAAACGTTTCACGCGAACACACGGATTTTTAATCCGTACTTCCTGCTATCGACGCTTACGGGATTAACGAATCATTCCACGACGCTATATTTTATTGCGTTCATGTTATACCGATAACGTCCGATAATAACGCTTGTGTGCGAAACATGACAGATTTTGAAAGTATTCAGTTACCCGTAGACGTAAGTTTTTAACTCTCACGATACGTATTTTGTGTTTTTATGATCCTACAACATAATTTTCTCGAATCGTTTCATTATTTCTAATCTACCTACTCCTGTTTTACGGACGGGAATTTTTACACAATGACTCGATAGCCTTAACCTAACAATAATATATTTATCTGATAAGTAGACTGCGGATCTTTATGCAAAAAAAGAATTGTCTGCTTCGATTGCAAGAGATAGAAACCAAATTGGATGTTATTTCTTCCCTTAATGGTTTTAATAGAAGAGAAATCATATATTGACATCTCGAATTTGAAAAATTTTACAACAATTTTGAATTTGACATAAAGATCCGTCCACTGATAAGATAGAGAATGACGCGGTGATACACAACTCGAAGCATTTCGCTTGTTAGTGCTAAATGTTCTATCTTAATTGTTTCATTTGTTGCCATAATTTTTTGTTAACGTACAATGTTGCTTTCAGACGATTATACACATATTGTCGTATCTGTCTACATCCGACAGGAAGTCAGCGAGACTAGTCTGTCATGCTTGGAGAGAGGCATCGCTTGCCATGAAATTTGTGGATCAAGAAGCGCTAGTCCTTGGCCGACCTCCCGCAGATAATCTAAGTCAAGTAATGGAGGTACTCCAGCAATCTACACGACCATTTTATCACTTTGTTTTTAGAGAAGTGGAGTTGAAGAGGAGTATGCCAGTGTGGGACCATTACGGACCTTATATGAAGAGTCTTGTATTGGTACGATGCGTAATTTTTATCGAATATCGTCAGAAAAGAATTGCTTTATAATTCTGTTCACTTTTTATCTTCTTTACTTAGGTGTGCTGTGATCTAAACGAGAAGATGCTCGTACAAATTCTGAAATGCTGTAGTTCTTTAAGAGTATTACGTATAAATGCCTGCAGAGAATGCCTGATGTCCGGCAAACTTTTAGAGGATGAGAACGACATAAAAGAGCTCTCAGAGACATTTAAAAACCTGCGAGAACTTAGTCTCGATTACAATAGATTTTTAAGCGATCTTCTATTTGCTAGATTAGTTTCCTGTTGCTCGAACGTGGAGTCTTTGAATCTCACGGGTTGCCAAATGTCTTTCCACAGCGGATTATACAGAAAGTTTTATCCTCAGAACTGTAAACCGCTACCACAAGCGTCCAGCTTTGTTTTGACTTTTCTGAATACGTTGCATTATTTAAAACGACAAGCGCACAGATTGAAGCATTTGAATTTTGGGTACACTCTGATCGATGGAGCCGCCTTGACTACTTTGGCAGCTTTGGAGGGTTTGAAGCTGGAGTCGATGATACTGCAAGGTTGCTATCACTTGACTATCGATGGCATCCGAGGTCTTACTCAATATCAAACATGCCTGAAAGTCCTTGATATTAGTTTCTGTGTACGCATCACGGACGCCAGCTTGCTTTGTATTTGCAAGAATCTACCGAAGCTAGAAACGTTCAAGATAAAAAGGTGTCGCGCGGTCACCGACAACGGAGTGAAGTACATTCGGCTACTGAAAAACTTGAAGGAACTCGACATCTCGGAGATGGAACAACTTACCGGGGACTGCATAACTCGTGGACTTTGTTCGAGTCGCTGTATGGACGACAAACTCGAAGAGAACATTGAATTGGCGAACGTAAATCATAGATCTACCGGTGAGGATTATGACGAGGGAAAGACTGTACAAAAGAAGAATATGCAGATACTCTATGCAAACGCGTTGCACCTACAGGAAGAATCGATCGAGTGCATATCCAGGTCGTTTCCCAATTTGAGAGTACTCGAGCTGAGTTACTGCTTTAGTGGTGTTACAGATAGAACGATACAGGTGCGTGTTACTATTCTTTTGCTTTATGTCTTTTATAATTTCGTATTTAAAATTTAAAAAGAATGGAATTCTTTGGTAGATTTGATGCTGATCGTTTTCCTACACTTTCAGAAGTTACTAAAAGTTCAAATAGCCGATGTAAATTCACATAATGTATTTTGGTACCAGTGGTGCATATAAAAGTAAGTTTATCTTTTATAGATGATATTCAAGGAGCTTGTACATTTGGAAACATTAAAAATAAGCCATTGCGATAAGGTCAGTGACGCCGGCTTGACGGGTATGGGCGCCGGTAGCAACGAATGCGTCGAAAACATACAGGTTGTATATAAGCCAGAATTTACAGAAACCAGATTAAGAATTAGCCTAAGGTCGAGGGCCGAGGAAGAGATAGTACGCGACGCGGATCGGAAGCGAGAAGTGATGAAACTCTGTGAAAACGTATCCAGACCGTTGGACATCAAATCCCTGTTCTCGTTGAACAGGCTGAAACACCTTCGAGAATTAGATCTTTCCGGCTGCAATCGAATCACCGATGTCAGTTTAAAGCATGCATTTGCATTCCCAGAATTGAAAATCTTAAACCTGAGCCAGTGCCAGCAGGTAGCTAGAAATTTCAATTCAGTCAAGGCGACATAATTTAGAATATTCATATTTCCTCCAACCGAATAAAACTGTGTTACAGGTGACGCACATAGGATTAGATTATTTATCGAGGAATAATCCAGCAATCGAAGACCTGAACCTGAATCAGTGTCACAATATATCGGATATTGGGATATTGTATTTGGTACAACGGCTACACAGATTAAAACGGCTTCTCATACAGGTGACAAACTTGTATATAAAACTCTTAAAGAACAAACACTTTTTGCGAAGCTATTTTTAGTACTTGCGATAAAACTGTTTACAAGTTTACAATGAGTTTCTGAAGAATGTTTTGCAGTAAGGTGATCAGTGGACAGCGGATCTTTATGCAAGATAAAAATTTTCTAGCTGAACTGCAACAATCTGGAGTGGAATGGAAATTTATTTTCTTTCTTAATAAGAAAATAATATAACAGTGTTATTAAATTCTTCTTCCTACACATTTTTGTCATAAATGCATAAAATCCGCTGCCTAGTGATCAGAATCGATCTTGAACTCTAGTGTCCCTGATTACACGATTTGAAGGTCGATTCACGGTAACTGTTGAACGTGACTTTGTACCTCTAATAAGGAATTGTTGAATTTACAGGCGTGCTCGCAGCTCACAAATCGTACTCTCGACTCTATTAAAGTGTACTGCAAGAGTCTTCATTATCTGGACACTCGTTATTGTCGCGGAATGACAGTGGCAGGTCTCGAAAGTTTGACGCACCTGTACGTCGACTGGAACAAACACATGGAGGATCTTGATATTGTCTCGGCTGGAAACGAGGCACTTCCACCTCCAGCACCGCCTTTGCCGTCGCTACCTTCTTTACCATAGAGACGACTTCAATATCTGCTTTCGCATTTCAAAGACAGGGTAAGAGAAAACTGAAGTGAAGTATTATTTAATGAGGTAGACTCGTTTCTAGGGTTGCAAGGGTGCGAGATGCGCCTTCTCATTTCTCGATAATGCAAAGATGGGATTTTTCAATAATCAGAAGCGCTAGATAAAAGATCAATCTAGGCCGCAATCGTCCTCAAAAGTCTTATTCCTACGTAGTGACGGCTCAAGTCAAGTGGAGGCCCCAAGTGATAAAAATTTTGGGTACCTGAAACTCAAGTTGGAAATAGAAGTTGCAAGAAAACTCTCATAAACTTATTAACAAAAAAGCGGGGCCCCACGCGGCCGTTTAGTCCGCTTACCGTTAAACCCGCCACTGTTTCGACGTTTACGAGGCGTAATTTGTATTATTTGGCAGCATGTATAAGTACCCAGTCAGCCAGGCCTGCCTCGAGCAGAAATCGAGCCCAGCCTGGCGAGCAGGTAATGGATATTATATTGGCTGAACGTAGCTCGAAGCTGTTCGAAGCATAGGATCCTCGATTTTGGACGGGTATCTACGCGCGCATAAGTCGGGCAGAAATACCGGGCATCTGCCCGGCCCGGCCCCGGCAGAAACTTCCTGGGCACAATGTTGTCCGCTCGGTCCTGGATTCTGCCCGGTCTTTCTGCTTTGTTTGCTTACTGGGTAGCTGTCGCAGCTTTATGAAAATAGCTTTATGAAAACATGTGCAGCTTCATGCTTCCGAATAATATAAATTACGCCTCGTAAACGTAAAAATAGGACTTTTGAGGTCGACCGTGGCATAGATTGATCTTTTATCTAGCGCTTTTGACTACCGAAAGACCCCATCTTTGCATTATCGAGAAATGAGAAAGCGTATCCCGCACTTTTGCAATCCTGGAAACGAGAGAGAGAATATTTCAGGATGGATAGTACAATTAAGCAGGGGGTTGAAAAATGTGCATAGCATAACGTTTTGTACCGTCCATCCAGAAACCACGTAAATACATATGTAAATGTATTCTGTATATGGACTTAGAGCCGATCAAAAGAGATATTGAAAAAGATACGGTATCATCTTATCGATGTCTATTTCCGTGGAGAAGGATTTTAGCTCGAATATTATTCACAACTAGAATCAATATTTTATAATTATTACCGAATGGCGCAAAGCAAGCCAGTTTTTTCACATTTTTCAACTTTGAACGTTAATAATCATAATAATATTTAACGTTATACACAAAGCAATTGTATATAGGGTTGTATAAATGAAGAATCGTGAGGTTGAGAGGATATTTATGTGAAAATGTTTATAATTGCGTGAAAGAGGATAAACAGACATTGAAAATGCGTATTATGTCAAGTATTTTGGCAACGATTATGACGCTTTAATAGAAAGATATTTATATATAATAACATTAATTAAAACTTGTGTAATTTAAACAAGTATTTATTGATTACTGATTAATATACAAACTAAAAGGTAATTTTAAATGTATGCGTTTATAAAGCGTCGGGTGATAATGTGGTTTTGATTGTGTGCAATAAATGAGCCAAAAAAAATTACTTAAGTAACAAAAAACACATAACTAATAAGATCTAATCGGTAAGGATGTTACAAAGTTATTTTTCAATTTTCGGACGAGTTTCTTTCGCGTCCGGTGTTACACTTTAAATTAATATTGATACTATCGTAATACCATTCTATAATGTATCTCTATATAATTTTCAACTTTACGTGTGTGTTAAAAATCCATAGCTTTGACAATGGTATATGTACTTGCAACGCAGATGTCATACAAAATTAAAAGAGGTATGCTTAAACTAAAAAGTGATTGAACGAGACAACTCCGCTTCTATTATATGTTTAAAAATAATAGCTGGAATAATTTCTGTCAAGGATGCTTTTTGGAGCAAACGAAAGGAAACGTTTGAACGAGATCTTTGAATAAAGATTAATTCCACGAGACATAGTACAAAGTATAGCACGAGCGATCGTTGTATTAGAGGTAGACTCCAAATATTTTTGCTGCCACTCGAATCGACATTGAACTTAATCAATTTTCATACATAGCGTAAGATCCATTTTTTGGAAGCTTATAAAATCAATTACATACTACAACATTCAAGATACTATAGTTGAAACGAAATACGAAATACGAAATAACTTGTCTCGACAAATCGTTGAAATGAATGTTTTCGCATGTTGGTGATGCATAGACTGCGGATTTCATGCATTTATGAGGAAAATGAGTAAGGATAATTTAAAATAGCTAATATAAACATACCGTTATACAGGGTGTCCTACGCAACTGGAACAGGCTGTATCTCCTAAACGGTTGGGAATAGAAGAAGGTGTTATAAGTAAAAGTTGAATGGTACTGGACAGTGCATAATATGCAACTAATTGTATGCACTGTCCGGTACCATTTAACTTTTACTTATAACACCTTCTTCTATTCCCAACCGTTTAGCAGATACAGCCTGTTCCAGTTGCATGGGACACCCTGTATTATCTCCAACCTACTAAACATAATTGGGAAGAAAATAAATTTCCATTTCATTCGAGTTTGTTGCAATTCAGGTAAGTAATTTTTATTTTGCAATTATGATCCGCAGTCTAGTGATGTATAATCGTTAAGACACGTATTATGGTATATACTTAATTTATTTTAGTCGTGCGGGACTCGAGTACTTTTCAACAATCAATTGTAATATAAAGCTCTATTTATCGAAATCGTATATATGTACCATTATACAGAATATTGCTCATGTGATATATCGAGGAAAAATGGTTGATATCAGGATGTATAGTTACAGTCACAATAATGTTATGTAAACAATTTCTAAATTTTATTTAAAAACAAACAAGTTTTAACATTGTTTTGAATGGTAGTTAAAAGTCTATTTGTGTCGAATAAAGTAATTTTCCATAAAGATTACAGTTTTAAGGATACATCGTTATACTCTCTTTAATCGATCGTTTTCTCTTTGAATGTATTTGTATTTATCGTGACAGTATTTGTTGTTATTAGAAGGAAGAATAAAGTCAATTTTCCATTCGTGATACAGTAAAGTAAGCGTGAATATATATGTATATCGATTTGTCCAAGGTGGATTTGTAGGCGAATAAAAACAGACGGTGAACGTTTATCAATATTTCTGTTCCCCTCCAGTTTTCATCGATGCTCGCACACACGACCTAAACAGGCTTCTTTAATTCTATTTTAATCAGTATTCTGTTTATAATTAGTAGCAAAACACACAAATTCATAAAGAATAGCCGACGAATCATCGTTCGTTCATCACCCATTAGAACCTTATCCTTCTGTACAAAATGTTTAATGTATCACAAAATCTGATACCTACAAGCAGTGTAGTATCAACTATACTTTTGCACAGGATACACATTCTTTTGATTTTACGTGATCGCAACTTTTATATAAATTGATCTTCTACGAATGAAGGAATCGCTCTACACTCACAGAAATCATTGATCAGATGCCACGTAACTTGCGTATAACATGTAGCTGGTAATTAGAAACATTCAAGATATCTGAAACGATACAGCTTCATATTTTCGATAGCATTGAAAAATATATGTACTCTATAGAAGATCAGTAACAACATTTTTTATTTTCTCGTTTTACAGCCATTCAGAACGAAAATAAGTAGTCTGCGATCTATTTTATATCGTTCAGTTGAAATCTTTTAACAAACACTTAATGAGTAAGTGATAAAGTTGAAGCGAATGCATAGAAAAGTAATCTGAACTAACTGCGAACTAAATTTACGAAGCTATAGAATTTACTGAGAGATTGATTTTGAAAATGGAGAAAGAGGTAAAATACATACAATAAGAAATGTATGGTTGACACTTCACTGTATATGGAATTACGTAACATATACCAAGGTTTCTATGAATTCGTAACGTAATACAAATACGTTTTCTCGGTTGTCTATATAATATACAGGGTAGTCCGTCTAAATAAGGCCACCTAAATATCTCTTCAGGTTATTGTGATGCAAAAAATATTTGTTACAGATATATATAATACACAACACATGAATTTGATACAGATATGTATAATAACATGACATTGACCTTGATCTGAAGGTAAAACTTTAATTTTCGAAGATCAAGGTCATTTCAAGGTCATGTTTTTATAAATATCTGAATGTATTTTTTCGATCAGTTACCCAATGCAATAAAAAAAAATGTAGTTATGTATCAGAATACATCGATGACCTTGATAACTCCGAAGAAAATGACCTTCGGAAAAAAATATTCTTGCCAGATATTTGGTCCATTGACACTATGTACATTACGTAACAAATATCTTTTGCATCACAATAACCTGAAGAGATATTTAGGTGGCCTTATTTAGACGGACCACCCCGTATAATAATCTGATCCTATTATCTCCTGATACATAGAAACACAAATGGTCAACTTGTATAGGTTTAAAGGTTCAAGGCTAAGATTTCAGTGTTGAACGTAAATGTATTCGTTTTATTCGGTGCAACAAAATATCTTATGATTATTATGAAAAATAGTTAGATACTCTAAACATTTAGCACTATCAATACTGGTACGCTATGTCAGTTGTTTAATGGTAGCCATCGATATTTCATAGAACTGTATACAATTCATCTACTTACACAATTTACTATAGAACGTGGATAGATAAGCGTTCAATGATATTAGAACAAAATAGTACATCGTTCGAGGAATTCGAAACTAAACTAAAGTGGATCTGTTAATAGAAATGTTTAAACAAAGAGACACTGAAATCTTATCTTGTTATCACGTTTTCTTAGTTAAACCTTGTACCACAGCAAAGTAATGATTATCAAAGTATAATGACACGTTAAACAAATATTTTAACACGCTGTTCTCTCTCTCCCCTTTTATATATATATACATATATGTATGTATAATTTATATATTTTGATATATATATACACACACACATATGGACTTATATGTATAATTTTTATATATAGAGATATACGTATCGCACCGTATTTTATTTACTTTCTAACAGTGTGTTCTAGACACCCACTCTATGTAAAAAATGTTAATTCTTTTCTGCCAGCGGATATTCGTAGAAAATATCCTCTGGCGACTCATTATCGATGCGTGAGTTATTCGCATGATTATATACAAATCAGTGAAATCAGGGAATCGTTTCCCGTTTAGTTGCATACAGGGTGTCTCAGCTGAAGGAGGCCACCTAAATATCTCCTTTATTTTTAATGGCACAAAAAAAATATTTATGGCATAATTTAAATGGTATCAATGGAGGAATATCGTAGTACAATTTTTTTTGTCCGGTTATTTTTTCATAGTTTCTTCAAGGTTATCGTTATTTTCTATCGGGAAAACTTGTTTTTTTTTATTCTATAAATTCTATAATCTTTATTTTTATTTATAAACATTTTTTGTGGCATTAAAAATAAAGGAGGTATTAGGTAGCCTCCTTCAGCTGAGACACCCTGTATATAGATATAATGCATTTTCTCGTATTATTCGCTATTTCGTAGAAACAGATTTGAGAATGAGTTTAGTGTCACTAGTTCTCGAGAAATGTGACAACGTACTATCTCGGTTCGAGAGAATTCTTCTTCCTGAAGAAATTCTGTGCATGCCTCGACTGTTTCCTTTTCTTTCTTTTTCTGTTCGCGTTCTAAACTTGTCACAGGGCTCATATCACTCATATCTACTCTGAATTAAAACGAAGGCATTACCAACGAAGTAATTAAAAATCCAGCAGTCTTCCTCCAAGGCTAAAATAAAAAAACAATTATATAGATGCGTGAATTGTCAAGCAGAGCGTGATAAGTAACGTTGCTCGGTCTATTTATAGCGGGCAGCTTTCTTACAAGACTCTTTTATTCGCTTGATTTCCCACAAAAAGAAAAAGTCAGATTATTATTTGAATGGCCAATGAGATCCGTCCGTGGATTTTAATTAATTCTTTTTACTTGATAAAGGTTCATAAATTGTACAATCGAACACGCGTAGCTTCTAAAAGAAAAATCTATAATGTATCGTTTCCATGTATAATATTCTTTTTTTGTAATCCGAAAGAGACTCTTCCCTCCCCGTCTCGTACAAAATACCTTTAAAAAGTATACGTTCGTACTTTTTGACAGTGACTGTACAGTTTAGGACTTCGTCAACTTGTGGACCAATTGTTTACTTATCTACTACCCCTGGCAAAAAGTACTTGATCGGTCAAGCTTAAGGTCGGCTAGAAAATTATTGAATTTTCAACGTAGAAAATGTTCTCGCTCAGAGTACGGAAACAGAATGATATATCAGTCGTCTTTATAGAAACAAAATATATTAATGTAAAAATGAAAATTCTTGTTTATTTACAGCGTACAAAATTAAACAATTCAACATTAACTCGAGGCAACGCTTGATCGTTGTTCTCTTTAAACTATTAAAAAAAGTTCCATCACATTGGTTACGTGCTACTTAGATTGTACTTTCTTTTCCAAATAATTTGTACGATACATTTTTGCTTGAGCAAATAATTTCGACTTATAGTGATCGCGTTTACAGTTTTGTTTGAACACTTTCTACCGGGGGTAGCATGTGAACTAAAACATGTTTATATACATTTATGTCTGCGGTCTTATGAATTGTCTTGGACAAAATCAGCAGAAAATAAAACATATTAAGTATAGTTTGGCAAATGATTCCTGACACAGGAAAATTATAAGATACGTGTTCTCGCATGGTGTACGCGTTCACTTAATATGCTTTTCCACATTCCTACATTCCTTAATCGAATTTCTATAATGATAATAAAATACTTAACTTAACACAATCGTCACAGTCTCAATGAAATAAAATTTTAATACGTTTTTACAATATCGAGACGAGTTTTATATATGTATATATTCATGATATATACCATTGTGTACGTGCGCGCGCGCGCGTGTATGTGTGTGTGTATTTTATAAATAAAAAAGAAAAATAAATAGTTTTATGAATAGACAATGGCTTTACAATGAGTCGACGTTCACAGATGCACGAATGTCTGTGTGTGTGTGTGTGTATCTTAAGAGAAAACGTCTTTTGCGCACATATTTCCTTCTTTTTCATATAAAAATACAAACTCACGCATTAGCGTTTCTTCTTTTTTTATACAGATCCTTGATCTACAAGAATAACTGTTTAAATTGTCCACGTATACGACAAGAAAAGTACACTTCTTATTCAGAGTACAGTACAAAAAATACGAATTTCGTATATACTTTTTTAAGTTATTCACGTATAGGACCTAAGCGGTCGAACTCAAATCCTCGTAAATAATGAGATCATCAGAGATTACGGTTGACTCTAAGCACACATAATTGTTTCTTTTTGCGTAAGACATTTGTTACTCTACCGAGACAAGTGTATAACAATCGCTTAGACCGTTCACACGTTATCAAAAGAAGCAGAAACTTTAGATAAACTTTAACAGCGAAAAGATCGTATGCACTTGTAGGAACTTTAATGTTTGGACCGTATGATTAACAAAAAACATTCTTAGGCACCTTTTTAACTGTCAATTATAATAATAGAATGTGATCGGAGTGCCTATCGATAACAAGTACTGCGTGATGTCAATAAAACGAATCACAAACAAACAACGATTTATATCAGTTCATAGCAGCAAATCCAGAGGATTTTATGCGCTGGTTTTCTTTTGATCATTTTCTCGGTATATCCTCCGCAAATGGACCGCACTGATTCAGAGACACCGCATTCTCTCCTCCAGTATAGGGTACAGTTTTGCCGACAAGCTCGTTGCTTATTTGGTCATCGAAATACACACCGGATAGAGAAAGAGAGAGAGCATGTTCGTGATGATCCGTCGAGTAATAAAACATACTGAAACCAAAGTATTCGGACGCAACAGTGTGTGATCTGAACCTGCAAAAAAATCTATCCTGAGACAATTTCTTTTCGTTGAAAGGAGGCTGAATATCACGGCGAAAAAACAATCTTTTGGGAGATCACTTAAATTCGTTAACAGTGTTGCATTTAATTGACCATTTAATAACATAACTTGACCCGACAATGTAAAGGCAACGCTTATCGATCTGTGCAATAGAAAGAGTACAGTAATGTTTCGAGTCAATTTCACCGGAAAAGATTCTTCAAACATTTGTCATATTGGTATCTTTCCTGTTATCTGCTCTCCACTTTTGTCAGACTTATACAAATTATGCGTATAGGTCACACTACTATTACGCGACGGTAATAAAAATATACATATATATATATATATACTCGTTTAAAAAAATATCTGTAACCTTAAAATCTCGAAAAATGTGACCTTGAAAAAATCTCTTTCTTTTTGCTTACCACAATGTTTGCACGTTCAAACCTTATCACGATTTCCTCCGGTGTTTTATTCTATTATCAATAGACTGCGGATCTTTATGCAAAATAAAAATTTTCTTCATCAATTACAAGATGCAGGAACCGTATAAAAATTTCTTCCGATTGTTAGCAATTGTAATAAATTGAAAGTAATGTATGGATGTTCTTAAATTACATCCACCCATTTTTGTCATAAATGCATAAAATCCGCAGTCTAATTATCAATAATAAGCGAGATAAGCGAGAAGAACATCCTAATAATACATATTAGTACATATATTACACATTACGCTATATAATCGGAAAATAGTAACAGGCAAATAACAGAGAAGATTCCCATATTGTTACTCCGTATAGTTATTTTACGTAAAGAGTTCAAACGCTTCTCTTCTAGTCTAGCCGAAAGGAAATCAAGTAACTCACCATTGGAGTAAGAGTTTATGATGAAGTGTCAACATCGTTTGTTAAAGACTCGAGTAGCGAAGCTTTGTTATCTTCCAATTCTAAAGGATCTGAAGCGTAAAGACTGTTTGTCGTTACGTCGCATGCTGTACTGGTTGCAGGTGATGTGGCATCCAAGAACATGTCGTCATCAAAATCCAACAAGTTTTGCGTTGGATTGTATGTCATAAGTTCTCCTCCGACTGTTCCATTAACATTATCTACAACTGCAACAAGAAAATACCTTTTTTTTAAAAAAGAAGCAAAGTTATTTACTGCTTATATGAAAAATAATAGTTGAAGATTTTACGGTTAGCATGGTCGTCGTCATCTTTCTCCGAATGTGGGTTCAGTTCTGGATTAATGGGCAAACTAAACGACATTGGATCGTCTGCTCCGAACAACTGCAAATGCACGGAATTCATAGGAAACTAAGAAAATCGAATAAAACGAACACTTAAAGAATAGAAAACTATTTAACAAAATTGAACATTAATTAAAGATATATTGGAAACATATATAATTGATAATTAGACTGCGGATCTCTATGCATTTATGGCTTGTGAAAATTACCAGAAAATGCCAGAGTATAAAATTGAACAGAATTTAATACGATTTTTAATAAGATTTTATTTGATATTCCACCGTTTTAAAATCCGTCTACAAAAATTGCAAATTGCATAAACATCCGCAGTCTATTGATAACCATTGGTTGCATTAAGCGCTGACCAACTTTGCTGCTTAACAATCTACTAGAAATGAACTACTTACACCGAGAAGCGTGTTTGCATCGATACTGTAACCCTCACCACGGAGGATATCACGTAGATTGTCCAAATCTGTCTGCATTGATTCCAGATGATTATCCATATCCTCCCTATAGACAATTGTTTAAAGTGGATCAAACATGCATAACAAAACTACAATTTCGCACAAGTTTATCCATATTTGAATGGATGAACAAGGGAAACATTGAAAAGCCTTTTCCTGAAAAGTACAATCTTTCTATTTGGTCAAACGATAGCGCAAGCAGCCTTCTGTAAAGTATTTATTCAGTTTCGAAGAATACTATTTCCGATTGCTGCTCGCGCTATCATTTCATTGGAGAAGTTTCTGTGCACAAAAAGAAGTTTTCTTCAATTAAAAATATTACATATTACCTTGTGTCGAAGGTACACGAAATAAATTTCATTGTGGAGTGACGGCAATATTTAACATGTACACATAAAAAATCTGATTGATAATTTCATTGGTCCAACAAAAGATTGTTCTAAACAAAATGAATTGAATAGGCTTTGTTTTTTCTCTACTTAGAAATCAAAATTGAATACCAAGTTTTCTTAAACGAAATTGCGAAGCTAATTGTAAAATTGTGAGATTGTAAAATAGCTATGAAGTTGAAAAAACGTTATCAAGAAATACAGGTTTGCGTCGTCCTGCGCAAGACACATCATAAGATTTCTAGACCAAAGACGAACGATTTAGAAGCTCCTATGAAAAATCGTCTCGCATTATTGTTAGTAGGGTATATACAACGTTAAAATTAATTCATGATTGCTCGAATATGTTAAAAAAGATAGAAATATTAGTTGGCTCCCACCTCTATGTCTTTTGATTAAGAATTTCCATTAAAGGTAAAGGAAATTCATTGGACGCAACTTTATTTAGCCATGGTCTGTGTTGAACTTACATTGATCCTAACCTGTAAGCAGCATCAGACGGGCCAGAGATATTCACGCAGCTCAAAGATAAACGATTACTTGTGCCTGCTCCGTTGGAGTAGGCATTCTCTTTTTCCAGTGATCTCTCGGCACCGTTCACACGTGCAATTCTCTGGTCGCCATGCTTGGCGATTCCATCAACGTTATTCAGCTGATCGAATGTATCATCGGTTCCACTAGTTTTGGAATTTCCTTTGTTGTCACCGTACTCTATCAGCTCGTTATTCTCCACGTTCTCGTTCTCGTTCTCGTTGCTCTCTATGTTCTCCTCGCTGATGATTTCCGGTACTATCAGAATGTCCTGCAGTTTCACCAAATTCGAAGCATTATCCTGAACATCTTCCTCGATGTCCCCAGCTGTTTCCAGATCGAGTTCAGATTCTGCATCGGTTCCTTTAGTCATATTAGCTGCCATAGCTGCGAGTTTAGGACTGCGTGCAGTCGCTATAGGCACTGGCTTAGGTACCAATTTATTTTCCAGTATAGAGATGGTCACCGGCGATTCTTCAAGTGGCATTTCAAGCATATGTGTTTCTTCCCTAAAATAGTGAAACAAGATGTGTTGCCATTCTTCGTCATCTTCGGCTAGATTGTTGTAGCCATAATCTGCTTTTTAATAGGCCTTATTTACTTCAAAAGCTGTAATTTTTGCTTTTGAGCGATTCTTGACTACTATTCTCATCGATGGAAGTATTGCAAGAGCATACACAGAAATAATGAAGCATCATAGAAAAATACATGCTCTCTAAATTGTACAGTGAAATATACAAACTGTTAAAATGCTATGCAGCCTGTAATAAATAGTAACAAAAAATCTGTATGCACAAGCTATAGAAACAAAGAGGAGAAAGTATTCTTACAACAAACTAAGGAAATTCATGAATATTGTTCGATTTTCTTTCGAAAATTTGACTCGACTTGAACTCTTTAGTTTCTAGGTAATTGAAACGAAAATATTATCAAACATTCGAGAAATGATTTGCCACATATCACCTAAACGACGTGAGTACAAATGACAAGTGCATAAGGAAACATTCCATATATGTAATATATCTTATGTAAAAATTGAACTCTAACATTCCATGCATATATATTTAGATGAAAAAAAGAAAACAAAATATTAAAACGATAGAGCGACATTTATACTGCACTATGACTTGATATATATTCTATTCGGAGGCATAAATAAAACGTAAACCACAAGATATCGGCAATTATGCAAGTAAATAATGATACAGAACAACTCAACCAAGGATTAACAAGAATTCTCTCATGAACACAAAAATTCTAGAAACAATCTTTTTGTTTACGCTTTAAATTTTGTTCGTCGAATTCTAGCGACACAACAGAATTAGAACTGCCAATAATTTGAAAAGCAACTACTGCAAGTTGGAAAAGAGTAGCTACACTAAGAGAAAAATCATCTCGGTATATAAATTCGAATCGAAGAATGCTTCTAAGAGAAATATTATCGCAATGTTGCTGAATGTTCATGCAAAATAATAGAACCAAACAAAATTGCGATACTGCTCGATGTGAATATTCTAGGAAAGAAAATAGAACACCAACACCAAAATGACGACAAGAGAAAAATGTTAACCTCGGTTCCTCTCCATTCTTCGTTGATGGGATCAAAATTTTGACAGGCACCTTGTTTTTCCTCCTGGTAATATTTAAATTGTGGTGATATGAGTGTCACTGAGATCTAGTTAACGTTACGAGCGATACGAAATAGTTTCATTAATGAGAATTCTCTGCTTTTCTGCTTTGAATAAATATAATCCGTTGGTAGTTCTGCCACAATATGGTATAAAATACCAACAATTTATGCCCCTCTGTCTTCCATAAGAAGTACATAAAGCAAAAATTTTTTCATTGAATTCGGTTAATTATGCAACATTTCATGCACGGAAAGTGTATATCAGTACGAACAGACAAAACTTTTGTTATAATTTGGTTCTTCTACCGCTCTTTGAATTTCAATGTAGTAAGATAAGCACACATGAAAACATAAAAATGTTACTGAACAGAGTGATAAATGTTGAAATTTTGTTTGTGTTCACTGTGCAAAACTCCATCATGTTAAAATATCAAAATTGAAAGATTGTACATGACTCAGTTGTATACATATAATATATGCTGTATTATATATATCTACATTCAACTATACATACATATATATCTACAAACACACATATATACATATTGTATATATGTTTATATAGGTATATATGTAGACATGTATACGTATGTATCGCTTAGCTTAACTTACTTTTTTTTACCCTTACATCCACGTTTCTTCAATCGAGCATCAATTTCTTGCGGATTGACCAGTATGTCAGCTTGGAACTGCATAGAATCGTCGACTAAGTGAACAGTTTCCATATTGCCTTCGTCTATTATCGCAGAATTATGTTCTGGACTTTGTATCGCTGGATTTGAACTTGAATCTAGCATTCTGAAGGGCGAAAATTCATATGTAACTTACAACATTGTATAAAATGTTCCATACTATAATATTCTGTCAACATACTCTGCAACAATGTAATCTGAATCTAAATCTGGGTCGGATGCATCGAGCTCGTGAATTACTGGCCCTGTAGGCGACGCTTGTGCCTAAAAAAAGAAAGAAAGAAATATTAAGATAGGAGTTACATGAATCTGGCTTATAATTAGACAGCGGATATTATGCATTTATGAGAAAAATTAGTAGGTGTAATTTAAAACAGTAAAAACAGTAGAAGAATTTAAAAATACTGTTACATTATTGTCAACCTATTAAACATATGAACACATTACCGACCAGTGATTATTGTATAATTTTGAAAAATCCATGGTACGTGGCTAATCATTTTTTAATGGAACCTTCAATAGCAAAAGCAATTTTCATTGTGAACTAACAAGTCATCCTCAATAACGTCATCTAATTGTTTCATTTAAGATTGCAATGTAAAAGAAACTTTCTATGCTTTCTTTTGGTACAACACAATTATTGAAAATCCTATTAATAGGCTTTCGGCAGATAAAGTGTTAAGAAAGAACATCAATTTCTATTTCACTCCAGATTGTTGCAATTTGGGTAGAACATTTGTATCTTGCATAAAGATTCGCTCTGTCTACTTATAATTTGTCAGGACTATGTTTCTACCTTCGACATCTTGCTCTGTTTACGCAGACGGTTCGAGTCGTCTATCATCAATGGATATCTCCTTTTAACAGAGATACCTCCGCTCCTCGACGGTTGTACCAAAGTGACTAAGAAATGTATGAGCTTATTCACGATTTGCTGTTGTTTCAGATGCTTTTGCCTGAGCATTGCTAGCTCCCTCCACAATGCTTCATTCTCTCTCTTCATGGCTCCAAGTCTCGAGTCTAAATGTTCTTGACGACCCCTCATACTTCTGACTTCCGTCAGCATTTTATTCATTAATTCTGGTTTAATAGGTGTAAGCGCTGGATCTTGTCCTTTACTCGATGCAATCTGTACAAAGTCAGGTGGAACATTGAAATATTAACAAACAGAATATCAGCGAAATACATACTTTTCTCTTAATGTGTTCTACAAGATACGGGTGTCCTTTGCAAAAAAACTGATGCGCGAACTCCATTTCATCTCTGTCGCATTTTAAACCACCTAATTCTACAGAGACCTTCTTGTGAAAACCATCTGAAATAAATGAACGAGAATTTCAGAAAATATGAAAAGAAATGTTCATAATCACATCGGAGATCTGTTTGTAGTTACTTACACATATTTAATTGGCGAACAAAGCTGGCCATATTATTATGTTTATAATAATGTGGCAATAATTCCCTGGCAAATTGTGCCTGGTTTCTAATGAAAAAACTTCTTCCATTCTGAAAAGAAGCAACAAAGTTTTGTTAACGTTTCATCAATCTATAACGAAAGAACCATTGGAATTGCATCAGTGTTCGATACTACCGCTTGTTCGATTAAAAGGATAAAATTATATGGTTAAGAACAAAAACATTGCAACAGACAATTGCTATTTTATAATTATGTAAAATTTTAAATTCGTTGGTCCTCTACGTGAAAGATGATTCGCACGTGAAGGAGTTAATAAAGATTTCGGAAAAATGATAAAAAAGGGACCGGGAGAATTGATAGTTGTCGAAATAATGTAATTTATTACATACGTGTGTATATGTACGCGTATCATGTATATATATATATATGCATGTATATACATATGATGGCGCAACTAAGTACAGAATAAATTACACCGACAGTGTACATGCAAAATATAGGTTGTGTACGTAAAAATGTGTACCGCGGGGGTCATCGTTTCTCATACGTTTCCGTCGGTTCCTCAGACGATGTTAACATTATATAGAAACCTATTCTGATCGTAGAAGAGGCAAATGAATCGGAGATGAGTTCGACTATTCGCACGTCGAGTGCTTATAACGTAAAGGCACTTGGAATGAACAACAAAATAAGTACTCACGGGTGACCAACAAATAAGGTCGTCGGTATCGGGATCCTCGACCAGCTTCCAGAGCTTGGCAAGAAACGCCGGCACGGTAGTACCTAATTCTGGGATCGTGTGCATCGCGGTGTCAATAGTTTTCTTCGGTCTGCGATAATTCCTTGGCTTTTTTCACGAACAGATCACAAGACAAATCTTCACATCTCACGACAATGGCTGATCGCTGACGATGTTATTCTGCTAGTAGCACTGACAGGTGGGGAGAGGCGGGCGATATGTAGCCTTTCCATTTCGAGTAACGATGAAACCACCGCTAGCGTAGGGCATTCGTCATTGGTCCTTTCTTCAGGAGACATGTTATCGACCAATGAGATTGGATTTACAAGTTTTCATGAAAACTGAGATCGAAGAACGCATTGCATATATCGTATACGGTGTTTCACAAAGAGTGGCAGCAAAAGAAAGGATGGTTTCGCGTGCCGCATTCAATTATAATTGAATAATAACATTTAAAATTGTTCCTTTGTCAATTCGTGTCGATATGATTTATTTTCTAGTTATGAACAGAGAGCCCGGGGTTTGGCCGTGCCACTTTTGTCTGCGCATCATGTTTAGCCTGGAACAGCTCCTACATCATCTTTAGCATGGAACAGAACCTACATCATCTTTAGCAGGAAACAGAACCGTTAAACGTAAACTCATTGTCAGTAAGGTAGAAAATAACACTAAAATCTCTTTGACCGACTTTCGGAAGTTTACCCGATACCATTTCGCTTACGTGTTTCCACGCTAGATGGCTATACCGTTGCTTTGAGTGGGCAGAGTTGTCTTCCATGAGCATGAGGTAAAGAATATTGAATAAGTTGAAACGTTCCCTTGATTTCCGTGTCGCAGGATGAAATATGTGAGGGATGCATCGCTCCAATTTGCACGCAATTCCGCTCCCGTATGATCCGATGCGAGGTTCGCGCTCGAAGCTTTTCCATTCGGTGAGTAAAAAATGTTTTTGCAACAGTTTGCTGGAAACAAAAGTAACGAAGCTTCGCCCTACTGCACATGTGTCCACGACTACGAAAGTGGTCTATACAAGTCATATATTTCTTCTTTCGAGATGCATTTATAGATAAAACGGGTGGGTGTAATTCCAAACAGTGGAAAGAATAAAAAGATCTGAGAATACCATATAAACGCATTGTTTATAATTAACCTGAACAATGTTTACTTTCCACGTAGATACGCAGTCTAGTAATGAGAAGTTTAGCTTCTGCCGACAAACGGTCTGGAAATGATTGTCGAGCGTGCGAAGGGTTAAACTTTCCTCGCTCGCGCGATAAATATCGCAGTAAGTGTTTGTTTCGCGAGTTTCGGGCACCGTAGAGATCGTAGAATGGAAATGACCTGCGGTGTAAGGTTACACTGGGTAACAAAAAAAAAGAAATGGCGGTGATCCAACTGCTCTCGCCGGTCCAGATTGCGATCTTTTCGCCCCGGGGACGAGAAAAAGTAAGAATGTCGTAATCTCGATTCAAACATCTGTGAGAAGAGTCCTCCGGCACGAAGGATGGAATAAAGTAGGGGTGGAGCTTCAAACATGTTGCTAAGACTTTGTTGCACCGATCTCTTGGAACCACCTCGAGTAATTTTTCAATCTCGCAACCCCCCGTGACCTAGTGTGTACCGCCCCGAAGAACGGTTTAATCGTCCGTCAAGTTTTATTAATTGTGCTATCGCGGCTCATCGTCGAAGAGACCTTAATTTGTTCGCGATGAACGAGCCGCGAGCCCTTTTGTACGGTTTTGCACGAGCACCGGTAGAAGCGTCGCTCGTTTCAGGAAATTAACTTGGACCGCGGTCGGTTCCGCGCCGGCGATATTAATCGAACTCAAAATTTACCGGATTTATCAGAGGGAATTATTAATTGGCATTACCGCGAGCAATTGAACTTTCATTAATAAAATATATCTCCGGTTCAATTTGGCCGGCACGGGTCCGGATTTGTAATCGCGGAGGAACGGTTATTGAGAACGCGCGCGTTCGTTTTTCAGCGTCGCTTTTCTATACGCTAGTTCGTCGTTATCGTCAGATTAACACAGTGTTTTTGCTAGTTTAGTTTATTTTCAGCTTCGATGGCATACCTTATTAATGTCGATTCATTGGTCATTAGGAGACTGCGAATTTTGTGCGTGTACGAGAAAAATGAATATACAGAATTGAAATTTCCAACTTATTAATTTTATTTTTCATAATGATCCACAGTTTAGTTAGAAGGTAGAAAAATTGTCCATTGCTACATCATCGGGCTCATATGAAAACTGCCTAAGTCCATTTTTGATCCAAAATTGTGTCTTCGGCTTCGCCTTGTTAGGTACTTCAATTTCTACGGATTGAGGTTAATAGATCAGCGATAAGAGTTGTTAGGTAGCATGGTTACATAGTTTGGAAAAATCTCCGTGTAAAGCGAAATAGTTTCGCTATAAATCGTTCAATTCGCCTCCTGTGAAATTTACTTTTATGGACTTAGGCAATTTTCATATGAGACCGACGATATGCCACGTACAGAACAGTTGAACGTTTTTTAAAAGTCGCGTTGACTCTCGTTGGTTTTCCCAAGTTCCGCGAGGCGTTAAGAACAATCTGACTGTTGGTCCCGGTGACAAGCCATTATGCTAACCCATATTGTACCGGTGGTATCCAGCGAAACATATTGCATTATTTATCGTCGCACAATAGCTCCGTCGGTCTCTCATTCGATTTCCCGGCGGTCCAATACTTTCCGCGCCACCCCGTGCATGGAACCAGCTTTTCAAACGTTCCATAATGCCTTCAATATGTTTGCCGCATTAACAATACACAATGCGTGTGTGGGGAGGGGGGGGGGGGGCTGGGCTGGGCTGGCGCGGGTTTGTAGGACGAGGGGTGAGGGGTGAAAAAGGGGTGAGGGGTGGATGGGATGCTCGTTCTCCAACTAATAATCAACGAAACCGCAACAGCAACGAGTTCTCGAGCGTCATCAAAATCCGAATTACACCGGAACAATCGGTCGCGTGGTTCGCTGTGAGGGGATGCAGAGAGGGCGCGGGAGGGTGAATAGGGGGTTGGTTCATTTCGGTTCGTGTATCGCGGATGTATTAGAATTAATCTCGAATTAATTTTGGTAACGGTGTTCCCGTTCTTGAATGCCGATAGCCCGCGAATTATCATAAACGCTTTTATCGGTTGTCCATTGTTGCTCGACTATACAGGAAACGCGGGCGGGGAGGTGGGTCGGTTGTTTTGAAACCGTAGGTACGCACGCGCGCGCTCGCGTATTTCTCTCGTTATGACTGGTTCGGCTGTCTTTCACGGTGTCCCGATGATGATTCAATTATGGTCGGACGTGCCGCGCAGAGAGCCGAGGCCTGAACGGCTCGCGGGACCATGAATATCGTTCGGCCGCTCGCTCGCGCCGGATGACCACACGCGCTATACTTACCCTAATGGATAACGAATGCGTGCCTCGTAAAAGTACGCCCCGAGGAGCGTTTAAGGCGATCTGATTCATATAGCGGGTGTCCCGGAACGGTCTGCCGCCGCCGCCGCCACATGTACAATGTACCGAATGGCCACTCTAACAAACGTGGATAAAAAATCCTACACATCGGATGCGGCTGCTGATGTCTACGTATGTGGTGTCGTTGTAAAGAGCAGATCTCAATCTTTGAGTTTTTGGTAATTTAATCGCGAAAAAATGTTCGAAAAAAATATTTAAATTACATGTAACTTTTTGTAGATAAAGTATCATCAGTTTAACACTCGATCGTTACTATCTAGGACTTTTTAAGGAAATTGAACTTTCGCCTGCTATAGTGTACCTAATAGCCAATCTATGCAGGTGGAAAAAAGTCAGAGATCGTTTTACGATTCTTGAAAAAAGAGTGGTACCTTATACAGTGACTCCCACAAATATTCGGACACTCTTAAAAAGCCGATAACATTTTTACGATTGGACTACACGATTCGAACTTTTTTGGGAAGCTACAGCAATTAGTTTACTACAGGATGTGAAAAGAAATTTTTTTGAAAATTGCAATTGGTCGGAATTGTATATAAAGTACTAAAAGTTGCGTTTTACAACTTTTTAATGTGGGCCTATATTGAGAAATTTTAAAAATACTGTATGTTTTCAAAAACTGTTTTTTGCATGAAGAATATCGGGGTGCACACGCACCCCGTACACAGAGGGAAGGTTAAGGACGAGGTCCTCTATCCATCTATCCTTTTCTTAGGACCCAAAAGGCCTCGAGTGGAGGATTTTTCGCGACGAAATTTTCCTCGAACCTTCTTTTCGTCCCGGTCCTTCGAAAAGCGACTTTAGAGGATCCCGGATGGCGTAAGGTTCGCCGTTATGGCTGTTTAACCGGTGGTATACGAGCGTCGCATGCTAAGAGTATCAGAGGATCGAGTTTTTAGCCGAGTTTCGTTCGCCGAGTAAACAGAAGGCGCAGCGAGCCGTGGAAAACTTACTTAAACGCGTTGACCGTCTAGCTGATTCCGGAAAACTTTTCCTCCCCGGTCCCGTTGGCCTCTGGTTTTCTTCTCGTAATTCGTAACTTTAAAGCTCCCCACCCCAGCAAGCGGCAACTTTTTCTTATTGTCCGGCAGAGTTGGTGTAACAGTTCGCGATCAGGCTAGTACAATTTGCATCCGAGTTATTAACATCGGTGCAGGCTCCGTGGCGGATTACAAGGAGCAGACTCATCGACCTCGCCGACGATTATCGTCTCTACAGTATTTTCCTGCTGGGGAAATTGCAATTTGTATTCCGTGCAATATCGCCGAGTAGTACAGACTTAGATGTATTCATCTCGAATGAACAAACTGCTTAGATTCGTTAGGAAAAACATAGTTATTACTAGACTGCGGATCTTTATGCGAAATAAAATAGAAACTAAATCGAATGTTATTTCTTCCCGTAATGATTTTAATAGAGAAGCAAATTTTCAATTCCTTAAAAGATTTTTTCTATTGCAAAAATCTATTGATAAACTGATGTCTTTTCTATTCTTCTATTATTAGTAGACTGCGGATCTTTAGGCAAAATAAAAATTGTCCGTATCGATTGCAGGAAATAGAAACTAAATCGAATATTACATCTTCCTTTAATGATTTTAATAGAGAGGAAACCATACAGGGTGCGGCACAAATTAGTCCCCACGATTTTTCAACCCCTTCGAATGATCGAATTATTACAGTTATAAGGTCTACTGTCTGAGGACATCGAAACATTTAGCTAACCAATCTCGTAACTGATGTTGACGAGTTGATTCGTCATCCCGGGTGTTTCAACAGACAGAAGTCAGTAGTGGTGTTGCAATTCGACTGGAAGCTCGCGTGTAAATTAGAAAGCGGTCCTTTGGAGGCAGAGTGTCGGTAGGCGGGCCCAGCCCGTACAAAGTTAAACGGTCCCCTTTTAGTGGGCCCGGCCCCGTTTTATTTATACGGAGCTCTTCTCGAGCGTAATTACTCTTGGCAAGTGGAGAGATATCGATGAACGAAGGGACAACCATTTTTTTCCACCGCGTTAATTAGCGCTCCCCTCGCGCAAAGGGCACACTGTTGCAAATTGCGCGGCACGCTCGCACCGAAACCTGTGGCTCGATCTGATCGAGGAGATCCCGACCGAGATCCTCGCGATCTTTCGTGGCTTTACGACGCGCAATGAATTTATTCGTAAGAAATGAATTCTCTCGAATGTCTCGAGAGATTTAATTAAACATTGTCAGTCTATCGGACGCAATCTGTATAACCTACCTAGGACACTAACTAGTAACGACTAGAAACTTGTGTAAAAGGAAGTACATGTACAAAACATTGCGTAAGACGACTGTACGCTTACTGTCACAGAAGATACAGATACCCAGTAATTTTAAACAATTTTGTTCATCGCGTTATACAAGAGTCCACTGTGCAAACTTAAAAAAGACCTGTTGAAATAATAAGCGGAGAACGCATAGAAAGAAGTGTTCAAATGAATTTGACGACCGACGATATCCATGAGCAAACAACTAGAGCACTATAGAACTCATTAGCCATTCGATTAAAGGTATCGAGCATTAGCGGCGCTCACGATGTACAATTTTGAGTAATGAGCAGTTCCACGGATATCTGGATGGTCGGTATTAAATTCCCCGATGATACTAGGCCATGCAGTATGGCCAATGGGTATTTATGATAATTAGACGAGTCAGAGCTAGCCCTTTAATCTCTTAAGCAGTGAGGCTTGATGGAGAACTCGTTTTTAACGTCCCGACGCGCTCGCTGGATCATTGGCACGCTCAGGAGACTGCCGTGAAACGTGTTCCTTGCGATTCTTGATTCTCCGCGGGGATCTCTGAAATCGCCGAAGAAAGATTCGGCAGGAGACATTTCGTGCGGAGCTTGTGTCATTCATTTTCGGAAAATTTCCAGATGCCACAAACGCATAAATATCCACAGTCTATCGATCATTCTTCACCAAACGAGCGCGGTCGCCGTGTGAAAAACCGTTTCCGTCGATCTTTCCGCGCTTTATTCACCCACATTGATCGATATTATTCGACTTCCTCTCTTGGGACATCCTGTAGACATATTAGAGTAAATCCTCGACGGGCGCAACAATTTCTATACGATAGATGCGACCAAGAATATCCCCCCCCAACTTAGTACAGGGTAAACAGTGCCGTAACCAGGGTATGAAGCGCCTGTGGCAAGTGTCTAACTTGCGCCTCCTCGTAACCCAATAATGACAAAAAAAAATAAAAAATTTTAATGTAACAAGTTAAATTTTACTAAATGCAATCTATTAAATACTATGAACCTCATCAAAATGAGTTGCCTGTATACAGGGTGTCCTAAAATTACCTTAGTTTAATGAAATGGGAGGTTCCCGAGATCATTTGAAGCGACATTTTCCTTTGCAAAAATGTTATCCGCGGCTTTGTTTAGGAGTTATTAACGAAAAACACGGACCAATCAGAGCGCGACCTAGACGCGAGTTGGCACAGTCGGCCAATAAACAGTTGGCGCGCTGGGCCGACTGTGCCAACTCGCGTCTAGGTCGCGCTCTGATTGGTCCGTGTTTTTCGTTAATAACTCCTAAACAAAGCCGCGGATAACATTTTTGCAAAGGAAAATGTCGCTTCAAATGATCTCGGGAACCTCCCATTTCATTAAACTAAGGTAATTTTGGGACATCCTGTATACAATAATGTATTTGTCAAGGTATTTGTATGAATAAATAATCTATAACTTAAATAAGAATATAGAGAATAAATAAAAAATCAAGTGTCATAAAACCCCAATTTAGACACCCTAATACCTTAATTTCTTTGTAGCGCGATCGACCGTCCAAGGGGGAACCCGCGCGCGTGGTCTCTATTTACACGCGCTGTCCTTCCCACGTTCCGCTCGACCCTTGGAGATAAAAAATAGCTACCCTATACGATAGATGCGACCAAATCCCCCCGAGGCTGCCGCGTCTATAGAGGATTTACTGTACGAAACTTTAAAGTTGTTTTTATGAGAGAACAGTACACTTGATACTTTTGTTCCTCCCTACAAGTAGATAGTACAGGTGCGATAAAAAGATTTCACCTTGAAAACAGGGTCAAGGTGAAATTCTGCGGTTCATTCTTTTAGTAGATCCCGATTCGAACCACCGATTCGCAATAATCACCCATGCACTTTCGCACGATCCAAATCCCTCCGTCTGTGACCAATTGTCCCCGACTGACCATAGCGCGAATTATCGATCACCCTTCACCAACCGAGCGCGGTCGCTGTGCGAAAAACCGTTTCCGTTGATCTTTTCGCGCTTTATCCAGCCGGCTCGACGATATTGCGGCCATGCACGCGGTTTCGACGGGTCTCGCTTCATCATCCCCTTCGGATTCGCATGATCGACCTTGCACGAGCGCCGCGATGTCTCCGGATCGGGATTTATGGTGGATCCACAGCACCGAGCCGGTCGCGGATCGGCAAAACTCCGCTTGACGAATGGGGACGGTTAATAAGCGGCGGCTCCGTGTGATCCGAGGCCCGCGACCCTCATCGTTAACGCTATTTATTGCTCGTTACCCGACGTCTTAACACCCGACGGGGGGTTACTCGAGCAGAGCGGCCCGGAGGCGGGTCGCCCGTTGGTTTTTCCGGCCGGCGAGAGATCCGATCGAGATGATCGATCGTCCCGCGTGGATCGCCCAGAGGAACTCGTTTGACTTGTCAATCGCGAAAACGCTCCCCTTAACCCGTGACCGAGCGTATTCATCGTCGGATTAGCGTGTCCCGTCGTGGCCCATAAGACATCTCGTCGAACGCGAGCTTCTCCGAGATCGTTCAGATTACGCGAATTTCATTCAGTCAAGCTTCATATCACGGCCGCGAATATTCCGCTATTTTTCGAGAGAAAGCTTCTTCCCGCCAAACGTGTCTCCAGCGCCTCGTCTAACACGTTTAATTGAGCCGTTATTTTTGAAAGTGGAATAAGTCCACTTCTGGAAAAAATGAGTTAATAGTTATTTTAGTAAGATATAGATATCCTGTTCTTATATTTATAATCATACATTCAATGGAGTACGATTTCTTGATAAAGTAATCAAAAGAATTTTAGCTAAAAATGTTATCGCAAAAATACTTTTTTGATAGTGGAATAAGTCCATTTCTAATAATCATAGCTAAAACAACTTTCTAATTGCTTTGTCAAATTGCTGTAAGCCTTGGAAATTACCACGTAATTATACATGTCTACATTTAATAATGATTTTTTACATTAAAAAATCCATTTCAGTAAAGCCAATGTGTATAAAAATATGGACTTTTTTAAACAATTTTAATAATCGTTATTGCATTTTAAAGTTTAACAGAATTATAGTGTTAAAAGCATCACCCGAATTGATTAACCTTTGCCAATATTTTTAAATTCATTCAAACGCTAACCCTTTAATATCTGGATATATGAAAAAATGGACTTATTCCACTTTCGAAAATAACGGCTCAATTGTTTGTTACTTGATAATGAATAGCCTGCGGATCTTTATGCATTTATGAAGAAATTGGTTGGGCGAAATATAAAACAGTAGAAGATTTAAACAATTCAAGAATATTGTTATGTTGCTTTTAATGTGAAAAGTCGTCAAATAAAATCGGCAATCTACTTATTGCATAAAGTCAAGAACAGTTGAGACAATATTGGCATGTCCAGTAGGTTCTCTTCCTTGATCTATTGTCAGGAGACAAGTACGGCTTCAACCGTTGAGGTTCTTTCACAGCAAACTCGCAGTTTCGCCCGTTCTCTATATAAGGTTCTCCACGATCACGTAGGTAAAGGCAGAAAGTGAAAAAGTAGGGAAACGTTGGCTCGGTAAACCTTCAAAATCCCTTGACGCGGCGCGACGGTGCTGCAGGAACACGGTTTACGTGCCGCATTCTCCTATAATTGCCAAGTACGAAAGCATCCGGGACATCCCGCGGCAGAAACGAGAGGATCCGGCAGCCCGGCTGACTGCAGAAATCACGTTGTAACGAACGAGATATTCCAGGATTTCCCACTTTTCGACGTCCGCGAGGAAGCAGTTGGCAAGCGGCGCGTTCTTCTCTCTCGCTTAATTTGCAGACGTGCCTCGTCGTCGTCGTTGTCGTTGTCGCCAAAGTCGGCTCTCCTCCCTTGGTTTTCTGTCGCAACGAATGCGTACGTGCGTCCTGCACCTTGCAGAAACTGTATCCAGACTCGCGAATTCTTCCGGAAATCCCGCGTGTTTATCTTCCGGTCGCATTTGCTCCACCATGTAATCCGGATAATCTCTGGAGAGTACGCTCCCGCCTTGAAACGCTCTAAATAACAGCAAATTAGTCTAACATATTTAATGTCGAATCACATTAAGTGTTTCTTCATCATACTACGAGGAGGAACATCATCTTTACTCGTTTTCTCTTCGAACACGCGTCCGAACGTTCCCCTTCGAATGCTTACAGTCTGCAATTTTGTAGAGAAATTCTTTTGTTCACGGAAATAGCTAACTATCCTTCCACTCGATTCTGTCAACAAAAATCATCTCTTAATTTCTGTACCGCTTATGGATGGACAGCGGATTTTATGGATTTATGTAAAAAACGAGTAGGTGTAATTCGAAACATTTTGTTCTATTTTCTTCTAAAGATTTTTTATTTGAAAGAAATTGAGTTATACGACTTTTCATGACTTCATTTGAAATGCAGTTTGCACCGCATAAACGGAATTTACCACGAAACGTGTTAAAAGATGCCTCTATTTTTGGAAGACGTCGTAATTCGTTGAAGGATGTCTTCATGAGATTTCTAATTTTCCCAAGAGGAGTTAAAACATCCGAAACACGTAGTGAAACGTCAGCTCGGAGGAGGATCGCGGACGGTCTGAAGTGGCATCGTCGAAAAACCGGCAAAAGGGGGATATGATCGCGACCCAAGCCGAAGGAAGCGTCTCTTAGATGGAGGACAGTTGTAACAGCGGTAACCAAGGAAGGAGGACATCAGGTAGACGGTTGGAACAACGACAAAAGCGGGAAGGAGAGACAGACCGGGTGAGTTCTGGGAGGAGGTAGTCCCGGTGAGTGGCAGGCTGCCTCCGATGTCTCGTTTACCATAATACAAGGCCTCGGTGAGGGGCACGTCGCTGTGGATAAGGGGAGGAAGAGAAGAAGAGGAGAGGTGGAGAGCATCGGATCGCTCGAAACGGTAGCAATGCATCAGGAGTCCGTGAAAAGCGCGTCGCGGATCCCGGCAGACTTAAAGGACGCGGAACAGAAGGGAATACGGCGCACGTGATATCCTGTCGTGGGTTCTGTCCAAACGTTCTGTTACGAGGCGTCCCCGGGTGTACTTTCGACCGACAACAAGCGGAAAGAACGATCGCCGGGGCAAACCGTTTGAGGAGAACCTGCTGCCTGGAAATTGTGCCGCGAAAGATGTAGATAGGAGAAGACGAAAGGCGAAACCGAGGAACGCGAACGAACCTCTCGGATTTGTACGACGCCGGAGAGACCAGCATCAACGGTCGATCGAAACCGATGTAATTGGACGAGGATCGTGGAATTGTGATTACACGCCTGTTGGTTTATCGGTAGTCCCTGTCGCTAGACCCTTGCAGTCGCGATAGAGGTCCTCTTTCATCGGAGACACCGTGTCTTCCAATCGTTTAGGGAGTCTCACTTTTTAACGCGTTCCGTGCCGCGTTTATACTCGACAATCAAACAAACTTATGTGCTTTCATCGTTTTGGTGGAAATATATTCCACAGTGTTAAACTTGTTATAAAATACAATACGGCACAGAATCTGTCAAAAGATGCCCACATTTTTTGGAAGACGTCGTAATTTGTTGAAGGATGTCTTCGTCTCCCTGAGATTTCCAATTTTTCCTAGCAGATTCGAATCGTCTTGAGCCCATCGTTGCTCGAATACTTCGATCCTCCTCTTCCCTCATCCGGTTGAGTCCTCTTCTCCCCTTCTGTCTCCCGCTATCGCATTTCCTGCCTTTTTCTTCTCCTCCCGTTGCTTGTTCTTCGACGACGACGACGGTCACGATCGGATACTCGCACTCGTTCGCTTCTGTCGCGCGACCATGCATCCCGAGACCTCTAATGAAAGCCTTTTCTCCGACTGCCAGTTAACCCCACACACGCGACACCCGTCACCAACACGCAGGAGGTGGGGAAGAAAGCTCGAGGATGACACGCGTTGCACCTATACCGACACGCCGCGCCGCGACGCGACGCGTTGCATCGGGCCAGACACGCTCTTGCTCTCTGCCGTCGCGTCGCGTCGTCGCGCGATGCTGTTTAATTGCATGTCGTCGAGGGTCCACCGTTGGTCTCCTGTCCACGCCAATGGTATCCCAAGATGTTCTTATAGTGGCAGCCAGCATGGCGAACTTAACACGTTGCTGCTAGTCGTTCCCAACTTTTCTAACTCGTGACAGCCCGGCAAAATGAGGAATTTCGAAAACTGTTTGCTACGGACTTCGGTCATTGAGACATTAACGCGGATCTGACCACGGACATTTCTGATGTGCTCATCTTTCCGTTCGTTTTTCTATGTTCTGGTAAATTACGATGTCTCTTCTGTCGTTAGAGTTCGTGGATTATGCGGATCCGTTTCGATTCGAAGTTGTTTATTTAACTAAAATTTTTGGTCTTCATGAATGTCACTGAAAGGTCTTCAGAAATATCGACCCTCTCTCTCTCTATCAAACCTCTCTCCAGAAAATGAAGTCTCCATGTCCCGGAGAAGGAACCAACGGCTCATTTTCTCTCGAATTCAATCCCGCTCCTCAGTCAGCCCACCGATCATTACCGACACGTTTCCCGCTGTGTCCGTCCAAGTGTCCCATTAATACCCAGCGACTGCACGTTGACAAAAAAGGCGTGGGAAGGGGTATGAGGGCTAGGAGGAAGGGATCAAGATTTTCAGGTGGGCACGGTATACGCGGTGCCATTTGACGAACCGTGTTCCTCGTCCCTTCTCCTCGAGAACGACGCTCTGCCGAGGATCCTGCTCCTTCCCGCGGTTCTCTACCTCTCTCTCTCTCTCTCTCTCTCTCTCTCTCTCTCTCTCTCTCTCTCGCGGTCTCTCCTTTCCTCTGCCGAGGTCCCCCAGTCCTCCTACTCCTTCTACTTCTCTTTCGGACTCTGTCCCGTACCGTTTCTTAGTGGCTGTCTTCGTTTCGCCTTGCCGTGCGATCCGCACACGCCACTTCTTCTTCAGTGGCCGCTGGTACCACTCTCGGCTAGATCGCGCGAAGCACACCTCCTCCTCTTCTTCTTCTTCTTCTTCTCCGTCGTCGTCGTCGTCGTCGTCGTCGTCCTCCTCCTCCTCTTCTACCTCTTCTTCTACCTGTGCGTCACCACCACCGCCGCAACCACCACCACCATCGTCATCGTCTTCTTCGTCCTCGTCGCCGGCATCGTTTCGCTGCCACCACTCGCCGGCGAACACACCACGTCCACTCCACCTCCTTTGCTATTCTTCCAGCTCGATGAAGTAACGCGGAACGTGTGCTCCTTCCGGAACCTTAGCCCTCTCCCGCCTAAATAACCCCTTTGATCAACCTCGATCCGTTAACCCTCGGTGAAGTCATCTACGGTGAAAAGTGTTTCCGAACTGTGTTTACGAACGATGCCCGTCGTGGTGGGTGTCTTGGATCGTGACAAGGATAACATGGTAGTGTGCTGTGGGCCGAGTAGCTTCCGGGTCATTCGTGGCACCGGTTCTGCTGACTTAGCTACCCTTCAGTGGAGAATTCAGTGACCGCGACTCGGAAGTGTATCTGTTCGACGATTTTCGCGACTTGTTCCAAGTGTTCTGGATTTCTGACGATCATCACGTGGCAGTGTGTCCGTGTAATCGCTGCCTCCTAGGCCAATTCTCTTGTGGAGATCCGGTTTGTCGAGATTAGAGTGAAGAAATCGGTAAAGAATCTTGAAAGAGTCCCCATCGGAAAGTTTTGTCGATTTCGTCTGGAGTTCTCGACTAGTGAGGATGGTAATGCAGTAACTTATTCTTCAGGAACTTAGGTCAGTCCCTGTCATCCTAATTTTCTCAAGGAACCAGGTTTAAACATGTCTTTATCCAACGATTGTTATCAACCTCTCCAGGTGACTTAGACCAGTGGCAATATTAACAAAAATAACACAATAATCGTATACTATGAAGCATGATTGAAGTTAATTGAATAAATATCTCGATCTAACACACTTAACTTTCCTTCAGTAATCAGATCGGTGTCCATAAGTGTCTTAAAAATGCATCCGACTCTTCTTCAGTAAATAACTCGGTGTGTTCAAAGTGTCTTCAAATCGTCTAGAAATTGTGTGGAAAGTGAAAATGATGCACAACGATCCCTAGAAGCCCTCGAAGGATCATTCAGACAATACTGTCGAATAAAAAATTGACGGATCAATGTCGGAGGACGATGGTGTCGATGAAAAGTTCATGAAGAGATCGCGGACAGGTACATCGAAAGGTTCCCAGGGTAATTCGATTCGGAGGCTCTCAAGATCGATCGCGACGCGTCCTCCCGTCTCGTTTGCACGTGGTCACCTTGACACCGCGACGCGCACACCTGATGCGCGGGGCGAGAGTGTCGGGAGATCGAGAAGCACGTGGGACACGAGAGGCGCAGCTCGTTAACGTGTCTCCATCGTTCGTTAATTAGCGCCTCGTTAGCCGTAGGCTGGCCGATTCATTTTTCTCCGTGGTATATGCAAACTCTACCCGAAGAGGATACAACTTGGACTCGAGGACGGCGGTGATCGAGAACAATCGATTAAAATCCTCGGAAATTCTCCAAAATCCTTCGGAGTCTATCCTTTATACCGAACAGTCTTGCGCGTCACGAACCTTCCACCTTCTCGCGAAAGTCTGCAAATTCTGCGTGATCCTCTCAAATTCTTATACGAAGGCTTCTCGGAGTCTTCGATCTTCTCGGTCAAATTCTTCAAAATTTTATTCTTCACACTTTGCACTAGGAGCAAAGCATTTTAACTCGAAAATTGAACAGTTCTTCCGACCTAGAATAATTTCATGGATATGAAATTGATATAATACCTCGTACAATACTTAAATATTTCAAGGGATTATAGGTGAAACTGGGGACCCTCTTAAACCGTTCGATTTTCTAGTTGATCTCTTCAAGACGCCTTCCTCGCACCTGAAAGACCGACTTATTTATCTTGAAATCTTCCAGACTTCTCCATCGCATCTAACAGATCAACTCGAGCACCTACCATCCTGGAATTTTCTCGTCGATCCCGTGTTATTCGGTTGTCTGTGCTCTCCCCGAAGGAGTGGGCGGCTACTTTCGGTGCCGGCGCGTGGATCCGACGTGGGTGGCTCCTTTAGACCATCGGTTTTTTCGTTCCGGGCGGGGCGGCGGCGCGGCGGGACTCTCGTTTGTCAACGCGCGATCGGCCCGCGTAGCATGTGCTAAATTAATGCGAGTTCTTTCGCGGGACGCCGCGCCATCTCTGATTTGTCACGCGTGCTTTTCTTCGCGCGACCCGCTTCGCAGGGTACAAGGAACCTTGATGGATTAACGGTCTGGAACCGGGACGAGAGGAAAAAACACACAGCGAGAGAGAGAGATTTGTGTGACAAGGAACAATAGACACTAGACAAGATTGACTTGTCTTCCTGGACAGCTAGATTGTGCTTGATTGTTTATTGTACTTAGTTGGTGCCATAATCTTGTGTGAAGTTTCGCGAGACGTGGTGTATGGAGTCTCGACCGGCTGCACGACGTCTGTGATTTCGATGACCGCATAGGACGTGTCTCGTTCGGAATGTGATTGTGCGACTTACGGATTATGGTGGATTCGCGCCGATTAGTGTTGGATTGGATATGTGTTCGGAGGGGATGCTGATGGTTCGTTGAAGGTGAGAGAACGATATTTTACGTGGATTTAACTGGAACCCGTCTTTATACCGAAAAATATCCTAGAAAAGAGAATTTATAGTTTTCGTATGGCTACATTGATTTGAATGCTTAAATATTGATTAAAAAGAAACACATAATATTCATACCTTGTTAGAATCTTTCATGATTCATTTAATGTTTTTAATAGAGGAGAAATCATATATTGATACGTTGAATTTCTAAAATTTTTCAACAACTTCGAATTTCATCTGCTCAATTTTCCTATAAACGCATAAAGATCCAATAAACGACATTACTTTCCGAACGAACTAATAGGTTCCAGCGAATAGACCTTGAATACTATCGAAGAATAGAGCAGCACTCCGAAAGAACGAGTTCATCGAAAGAAATATAGGTCATTGGGGCAGAGAAAAAGGTGGGAAATAGGTTTGTGGGAAAACTGTGTGGAGTACAGAGGATGGCGGAGAATGTCGAAGGAGGAAAAGAACGGTAACCCTGTGGAAGTAGCGGGCGCAAAAGGGCGGCGATTACTCGGAACGCCTTCGATTTGCATGAGACAACTGTTTAACGATTTGATCGGTGCTTTAATTCGAAAATTATACGTTTAATCGACGGCACAGGTAGCGCGGATATATAGTCGTATACTCGAGTGTCCCCAGGCCCGAGTAAATATTCATTAGGCGGCCACTTCTCCCCGCCTTTCCACTCCCCTCTCTCACTCTCTTTCCCTCTCTCTCTGTCGCTCGCTCTATCTCCGTCTCTCTTCGTCCACGTATCGTCCTCTCCCCCTCAGAATATACATCTCTCTATCCCTCTCGATTTGCATATCACAATCAACGTCATATCATTGTTGACTTTGAGCCCGGCGACTGCATACGGTCGGACCGGTGCGCGTCACGGTTGGATTCGTTCCCCTGTCTGCCGGTTCCCGCTTTGCTTCGCGTTCCTTCTTCTTATCGGGATGCACGCGCGCACAGTCCTCGGCAGTTTCTTCCTCTTGCGCGTCCGCAAACATTTCTCGAGCTCGAGCTCAAGAGACAGAGAGGGAGAGAGCGTATGTATGTATGTGTGTTTTCGAGCTCGGCTCTCCGTGCGTAATCCTTTCTGATTCGGCTACCGATCTCCGACCGGAGAACGTCCGGGAAACTATGCTCAGATGATTTATGAAGACACGAATTCGTCGCTCGACCCTATGGAACCGTCTTCCGGACCGTGTCCGGGGGAACATCTTGACGATGAGTCCGTTTTACGATGTTAGGCGACTGTGAATCTTACAAGGGAAGGACTCCAAGTGTCCGAATTCGATTTTGATAATCTTTTGTGAGACGATGGTATATGGATCCCTAATGATGTCTGCGAAATATTAGGTGTAGTTACTCAATAGTTCTAAAGATATAAACAATTGAACTTCCACGCAACCTGCTTACACTTGAGCTGCAAATCATGGTATAGCAACAAGGTATGAAAGTTTAATTGTTTATATCTTTCAAACTATTGAGTAACTACACCGAATATTTTGCAGACATCATTAGGGATCCCTATACCACCATCTCATAAAAAATTATCAAAATCGAAGTCAGACACTTGGAGTCCTTCCCTTGTTAGATTAATCCTTCTTTAGAAGTCTGTCAACAACGAGGCACTTGTCCGATTTTTATTTACCGACTTTTCGTTGTTAGATCGAATAGGTATAAATTGTTGCTTAAGTTGAATTTGATTTTCAAGTCGGGCACGAACTTGTGCGATCATCTGATGTAAATTGTCTTTTCCCTTCTACGATATTTTAGGGGATGAAGATCGTTTATATAGCAAGTAGTTCCATAAGAGAAACACCGAACAAAGTTTTAGTTCCATACTATAAAGAATTATTGTTTAAACTGGAAATGCGAGAACGGTTCTTAAAAGTTGTTCTTTTGCGACAACACGAAAGCGTTTAAAAAATTGTCCCGCTGCCATCAAAGTCTAGACAATCAAGGCAAAATTTAATGAGAAAGAAACGAAGAGGAAAGCGTCGTCCACCCCCGTCAGTAGAAAAATCGAGCGTAGCCGAAGCGGAAGTCCCCGAAAGCAGCCAATATTCTCGGCTGCTCGAACCCAACCCAACCCATCGCATCAGGGTAGAGGAGGGGGGGCTGTTTCCATTTCTACTTACGTTTCCTGTAACCCAATAACGTCACGTTCGTTCCGGCGGGTCGGTGTGCGCCTCCTCCCCCCCCCCCCCCGCCCCTCCGGCCTCTAATTTCCTACGCAGCGTCATTACGCTGTCGATCGCGGCGGAATTTCAGTCGATCGGTGCCGATCGGTCGAACGGAGGGAAAAAAGAACGCGGCGAGGAAAACGCAGCGGCGCGGAAGGGATTCAAATGAACTGGAAATCGAGAAGTCGCGATCGAAAGACCGGGTACCGACGTTTTCGCGAATATTCTGCGACGTTCCGACGTGACGCGACGGCTCGCGTCGCTCGTGCAGCGTCACAGAGTCGCAAAATGCTGGACAAAATCCTCTCAGACTCTTGACTAGCTCGGAAGAAATGTTTAATATTCCAGTTAAAATAGCTCCGAGTGCAAAGGGTTAATAAGCAGTAGGTTGAGTTGTTCCATGACAGGAAAACGTCCAAATTCGCAGGAGCCATTTCAGAAGAATGGCCCACAGTGCTACGCGGTGGGTATCGAAGGGAAAGCCCGTCTCGGTGTGCAGAGCAATAATTAATCGACGGCCCTCACGGCGAAGGTGCTCGACGTGCCGCGGCTAATTGATCGCGACCCTCCACCGGCCCTTGATTGATCGTTTAATCGTTGGCGTAAAAAAAGGAAGCGGGTCGACAACCCTGCTCCAGCTCAGGATCGAAAACGTCTCAAGGGGTACACAAGAAGCAGGACGCAGAGGCCATGTTGTCTCGTCACGAATCCTAGACATCGATCCTAACCTGCAGCAACGGTCCTTCGTCATTGAGCAGACTACTCTCTACGGCGACGACTATACCTCCACGCTCACTATAGTCGACCCGGCACCCGGCAGAAGGGTTACGATCGAGAGGATCGTGCTCGCGTAATTACCCCGGGCTTGCTTTTCAACGACGCCGGTAATATCGGCAATGATTATTCATAAGCGTAATTCCAGCCATCCGTCCTCTATTTATCTCTTGAATATCTTGTTCATAGCTCGCCGTTTATTGGCGAGCTAAGTGGAACACGACCATTAGCGTGCGAATAAATAACCGTGCATGGGTGGTACGCGACGAAGACGAATTTCCGAACATGAACATCTAACAGGCATTAGAGAAGCTTTTTGCCTTCGGTTCTCTAGATGTAAGGGAAATTTCTATTTCTTAAGGGTGGAGACCTAGGATGTGGAAAAGTGCGAGCTTGACTTGAGAACTTCTTGTTATTTCAACAAATGGTTGTACTAGAAATAGTGTCACACTTTCATCTAGAAGAGACTAAATTTTCGTTAAAAAGTATTCAATAGAAATGGGGTGGCAACCATATTTATGAGACCATTTATTAGCCTATTGGTCCAGAGTCGCTAGATCAGGGAAATTGACTCTGAAATATCAATTTGACTCCAGCTTGTTGCCATTGAGGTAGGCAATTTTCATTTCGCCTAAAAGATCCGCAGTCCACTTATCGCGTTCGATATTCTTTGATAAACGGCAGAAAAATCGTGCCCGAATCGAGTCACGGACGATCCCGATACACCCACGCGGCACTCGAGCTTCCATTATGCATCCCGAAACTGATGAACTCCTGCATATTCATCATGGCTGCATAGCATCGTTGCATCGAATCTTTTCCTATCGCGGCGTTCGAACGGCGCGGCGCGGCGTCGACGTCTCCGGGCGTCTCGAAGTAGTACGAAACTAGATACCAGCCGGCATTACGGGGACCCATAGAAGCGCCGGAGAAAGGAGAGTTTAAGGAAGATAAGACCTCATGACCGTGAAACCCGTATGGTTTCCGGAGAACGGTCACGACCAGGCAAACGTACATTGCTTCACCGGTGTTTGCCATAGAGAAGGGCAGCACACACGGGGAAATATATACAGGGTGTCCCGCATACAATGGACAACCGATTAGGGAGTAATTCTACACGCAAAGGTCAGACGAAACTGAAGAATACCATTTTTTCATTTGACTTCCGTTTCCGAGTAAATCGAGTTTGAAAATTCAGCGAATACGTGTGCTATTAGATAGGAATCGTCTGGTGCGTCTGACCATGACCTAATCGATTCTACTGCTTGCTATACTAAAGCACGCGACGGATTTTTAAACAGAAATATGTTATTGTTTAGTTTCGTCACGCTTTTGCGTGTAGATTTACTTCCTAATCAGGTAATCAGTTATCCATTGTCTACGAGACACCCTGTATATACATATATACAATCTATATAGGGGGACAGAAAGAGAGGAAGAGAGAGAGAGAGAGAGAAGGATCGTAGAAGTCGCGAACCGGGTACTTAATCTTTAATAGAATCGTGTAATTCGTCGATTGCCGCAAAAACGAGCCGATCCCAGCGAGAGCAACGTCTCGCAAAAACTTGCGTAACGGCCAGCGGTCTCCGGTACTTCAGGTTCGCGTGACCGTGAATTTTTTTCTCTTATACTGCAAGGATTTGCGACTATTGCAACCCGTTCGAAGTAATATTTACGTAGTTCGGAATTGGCGAGGAGAAGTTCTCGCGAAGGAGAGTTTATGGTGCCTAATGATGGGATCGCGAGGCCGGGACGGTGGACGTTTGCATCGAACATTGTAATCGCTGAAACACCTACTCAACTTCGGAAAAAAGAAAGCTCGAGATCTGTCGAGATCTAGGGACAAGACGACTTCCTTGTTTGAGAGTGGCTTTTTCCATCTTGAAATACGCGTGAACGCAACGTGCTCGGCAATCTCGTGATTAGTTGGCAGTTGGTACCGTGATTCATCTTGAACTGCAACAGTCGTAGGAATGTTTGGTGCGTCATGTAATATTTTGGATTTAGAATTATTATTGCACCACCGGTAGGGTGTCACTTAAAAATGAAGCAGCGATAAAATGTTAGGACGCGCTCCAATTTTATTCCTTTTCATGTTTTAAGTAAGTGTGCAGAATTGTAGCCTAATCGGATTATGCTAAACCCTGCCTCAAGAAGCTTAACGTTAAGATATTCTGTAAAATTCAAAAATATCTACCACTTTTGTCGTTTCGAGTGAAATCGTAGGATTGTCTTGATATTTGTCGTAGGAAATTAACTATATACGTCTGTTTGATTTAGGTACAAACGTTTGTACCCAATAGAGAGGGAGCTATGGCCATCAGCCATTTCAGAACGTATGACTCCAGCCATTTTTAGCCAGACATTATAAGGGACACCCTAACCACCGGTGATTGGTCGCTCTGTATACGACAAGATTAATGTAAATTCCTATGGAAGCGTCGCTAGCGCTAGTGCCGGGGCTCCCGGAGAGACATCGCAGAGGAGTTTGCTATGGTTCTGCGAGTCCACGTTCGCGGAACAGGAATCGTTTAACTCAATTTGGCGAGGGAACGATCCCCAGGTGGCTCCCGGATCACCGAACCTATCGATTCACCGTTACCCGCTCCAATTCTTCGGACGCATCGGCCTTTGAGCGGCACGGGATTATTATTTCTCGGTAAGGGGACACCGTAGAAAAGTCCAGCTCCCTTCTCTCCGCCTGTACGAGGCTTGTCGCCGCAATTCGCAATGAATAGAGACTGGAGAGAGGTCCCATTATCGTTGTTCTTTAACCAGTTTCTGCCAGGCATTCGACGGCGACGCTAATGGCCGGCGAACTATCTTCCGCGTGTGTCGAAAACACACGCGGTCCGAAAGATGACGAGAATTCAGTTAACGACCACCGCCAACTATAGACGCACGCCGCGCCGAGAGGGACCGTGTGGCACGGGGGAGAAGAACGCGACCCGTTCAGATTCGACGCAGTGGACTTTGTCGACGTTTATTACGGGCGGAAGTGACACCAGAATGGTCCGCGGACGACGCGACGCCGGTTTTTTCGCGAGCACACCGACCGCGTCGACACGCGCGGCCGAGCGCCTTGAAAGGACCGTGGAACGCGTCAACGAGCCCCTTCTTATGGAAATTATCGCGATCCCGGGGCTATAATTTGTCTACTAGCCTTACTTCGCTAGCCAATCGCATTTGTACGCCCTGCGTCCACACTTCCGGCCCCCGTTCGACGAAAGGGGACGTCATTTTTATAGGAAGATCCATCGAGTTTTTAGAAGATAACTATGACTCTATATCTATTATTTGACCACATTTGGCCATGTTTAGCCAGGTTTAACAGGTGCACGGGTGCGGATAAGAGACTGAACCGGGCGATTACCTGTGTGGGGTCGCAACATTTCTATCACAGAAAATCTGTCCCGATCAAGTAAATCAAGCTCTCCGGATTCCTTTTTTCTTCCCCTTTTCGAGCCATGTGTGGGACTGTCGAGTGATCGGAGTCGGCTGCCGACTCGTTTCCAATTAAATCGATACGTTTTCACGGCGAACCGGGATCCTCTCGGTTCACCGTGCACCCAAGCTAATTAGAATCCGTTCCGACTAATCTTTAATTCATGACTGATATTCAAGGCGTCCGCTCGCGAAGGATATCGGTTCCCTAGGAGCGTGTCCTTGCAGAGCTCTCTTTCGAACCTACTAGACGCAGTCGAATTATTCGCTCCGCGCGTAATTAGAAACGGTTTTAGGGATTTTTCTGGCACGATTTCAAACCGATTCGAAGGGAGCACAGCTTTTGATGTCGATCGATGCGACCGTCGAAGCGCATTTAAATTTCTAATCCGTTACAATTAACCGGGGTGCTCGCCTCTCGATGCACCGAGGAAAACCAACGGAATCCCATTCGCGACTCGATTTACGATAAATGGACGGTTCTTTCGTTCGACGAGTCCCTCGGCACGTAGCGATGGTTGCGCCGGCTCTTCCGGTTGCGAGTTTTCATGCAACGTCGCACCATCTTTCCAAAATTACATCGTATTCTATCAGAGAGAACGTTTAGTGAAGTAGTTCTTCATTTTTCCAGTCAGAACGTGAGAATTAGACTGCCGCACGGTGGTCCGGATCGAGAAATTCAGTGACATTCTGTTATATCTTTCGAAAATATTTCAAAAATAGTCATTTTCAACTGTAAGTAATTAAATGTAAACACTAAAACATTGTCGTAAGACAAATCTTGTTTACAAACTGTCGTACCGTCCAGCATTGTCAAGAATGTGTTCAAAATGGTGGCCGTCAGCATTCGAACATACTTGCAACAATGTTCATAATTCACGATCATAAAATAAAAATTCGCAAGATTTGTAATCGAAGGGGTTAAAGACGAAATTCATGAAACATAAAAATAAAATATTGTGAATTAGAATTGTGCATAAACAGAAAGAACACGCAACAAATAACTTCCACTCTGAGAGTAAACTAACACGGACGCAAATTGACGCGTCTTCAGGACCAGTTTCTGAAAAATAAAACAAGCCACCCAATCGAACGAAGAATGCAGAAATCTAGAAGAAATAGTTAAACATTTTGAAACGTTAGGTAAGATAATATCGTTCGCAGTTAGACGTCCAAGTAGGTGACAAGTGTCGTGTTGAGTCCATCGCTGGCTCGTCAGGGTGGGAAACCGGCCTCTAAGAGGATCAAGACCGACTCTGGGAGGTGAAACTTAAGATATTTCCTGGAGGAAGCGAGGCTGGCTTTTTGCCGCCATTAGCTGGCCACCCCGTGGGATTAAACGAATCGTATGGTTTTCACGTGGCGAGAAGACTCGTCCGATCCTTGTTATCATTCCCGAACGCCGTTTTGCGCCGTTACCGGCGACCATGTCTTGGAATTTTAATCGAGAAAGATCGATAATAGAAACGATTAGTTCCGATCTCTGTGCGCAGGCTGCGCCGAGTTGAATCCGAGAGTTTTACGATCCAGGCACTGATCGCAAAACGTTTTTTCGCCCGATCGATCAGCGATCGTGACGGAGAAAGAAAACGATTTAGAGGCCGGCATTTTTCTTGAATGATCGCCGAAGGAATTTCCTTCGGTTCCTAACGAAGATAACGGTGCTGTTCAGTCTGGCCTCTGTGTTTTCGTTCACCGCGTGATGAATCATCGCGATTTGTAATTCATGATGTACCTGTTAATCACCGCTATCGTGGCCCGGGCCCCGGGCCATTGTCTTTGCTCAGCCGCGCCGCGCCGCGCAGCGCCGCGTTAATATTGATTCGAGATTCCCCGAAGTGCCGGGTAATTTGCCGGGTGCTCGCTCGGGTTTCCACGTTTCCTGCGCTTCGTTTTCCGATCCTGCCGGCAATTAACGGCTCCGCAATGATCGGTGGGTCCCCACCGACCCGGAAATTCAATTCTACCTCGGCCGGTTCTTCTATGGATGTCCCGAGACGTCAAAGCTTCGTGCGGTCGTCTTGCCGACATTTTTGCGATTGTAAAGGGTTATCCAAAAGTACCTTTAGGATGTTGAATGAGAATATCTGTCGAACTAAATATCAATAATTAGTTTAAAGAATATGTTTTCACATAGCAAACGCAAGTTCCCTTGAAAAGGATCCATATCCGGATCGAAACGTTGAGAATAATTTAAAAACATGCAAAATAGCTTGTTAGTTAAAATTGCATCGAACCTATGCGCCGAAAACATTAATGAAAAGTTTATTTAGTAAGCTGCGATCGACAAAGAGGAATTTCTGACTGGGATAAAATAGAAATTGATTTTCTTTCTTAATATGTTTAATAGTTTGAAAATAATATCACGCAGTGTGTGTTTTGAAACTCCTGTTATTAAATCTACACATTAAACAAGTGTTTAAATTCATTTTTTACCACGATTTATTCAGCGAATCGTCGATTTTCAAACATGTACAACTTTTGAACATCAGGAATCGCAAACAAAATTGTGTACATCGATCACATTCTTCTTTAGCAAAAGCCGTTTATGATCGTTTCACTTAAAATGGCGTCACCCGCCAGGACGGCGCGGCGTCACAGTCCAAGACGCTGTAAACGGTATTCCTCGGAATCCCTAATGAATCCCAGGATCATCTTAATAACCGAGCTCCTCCAGGTTTATCTTTATGGCAGCCGAAACCGCTGCGTGAAAAACCATAAACGTTTTTCGGTGCCTCGCGAGGTCTTCCGTTCCCGTCCTCAGCTTCAGAAAATAAAGTGCACGTCTCTTCACGGTTCCGACGAGTACACAGTGGAGTTTAATATGCATAATCGAGGTCAGAGGATACATTTCGATGGGACTGTCTCTCGCGTCTTGACGGCCATGAACCGGAGGAGCTTGAAAGACGAGCGACGATCGAACATTTCCGCGGAATCGAGGATGTAAATAATGGAGGGCGAAGTAATTTGGGTTAATTAGTTCGGTCCGGGTTGCCGGGGGAACGTGCTTGTAACTTCGGAGGCATTGAAAGCGTGCAGTGATCGGTGCAGAGCGATCGTCTCCGTTGAAGGAAATTAATTAATTAAGATAGTGATTGATCCTTCGTTCTATGGGCAAATAGGGAGTAACAGGTTTCGGCTGCAAGTAAATGGAAGCTGGAATTCTACTTATCTTGATGGCGGTACCCGAGAGGGAGTTTACACGCGTCATTTCCCATTTTTATCATCAACATTACTAATTCGCACTCGCGAAACCAGAATTTGTAGAAAAATCATCTCGTACGAGTTTGCAGTTTCCTGGTACATCTAACAATCGTTTTGTGCTAGAATAATTAACCCTTAACTTGAATCAACCCTTTCCTAACCCTTGTACATAATCGTGCACAATGTCGATTAAAAGTCGTGTGTAACAGGGTTGATACGAATTACAAGGGTGTCACCCGGTACATAGTGGATCGCACAACAATATGTATAATAGGATACGATCACGCGGCTACTATCCCGGTCCCCGTTGCTTCTCTACTTTGTTACCGGTCGCTTCTTTATTCGGTATAGACATGCCCTCGCGGGAGAAACGACGCGAAAGAAAGAGAGAACGAGAGAGTAAGAGATTCGCGGCAGATTACGCCTGTAGGAGAATGCGTGGAGCCACTGTTGCGCCGCAGCCGCGATACGGACACCCGTTACATTCTAAATACTTGTAAGCATGCCCTATTACCTGGCCGAGTTTAAACAGTATTACAATACAATAGCCACGGCCGCCCCTTTCTATGTTAACCTTGTCCTTTCGTGCCCCATAGACCGGCACCGATGTTCGCGCTGAATCAACCTACGGGGTGTTCTTATCGACAACGACACGACCATGGTATTCTCTGATCGATCGATCGACCGTACGAAATCGAGCGAAAATTGGCCCTGCGATCTCCAATTCGATCGTGAGAAACGCGACACAAAAATAAATTATCATACCAGGTTGGCGCTAGACCGCTTTTCTTTATCTATTACAAAGGCATATGATGCCTTCTAATTGATTATAAAAAACCAGGTCGTTTGGTACAATTATAAAAAAGTTATTTTAGATTTTTAAAGGTGTGCGAATACTTTGTACACCTACTGTAGATAGTCTGTATCTTGCCCCTTCTCCGCGTACAGTGCTCCAAGTGGGCGTGGTTTCGTTGCCCACGGACTCGAACGGAGTTGGAGGAGTGCCCCAGAGGGCACTCTGACCAGATATCTCGCACTTAGCCGCGCCTGTAGTACAGAAAAAGGGGCGTGACTGATAATAACGACATCTCGTATCTCGAGTAATAGCTTCCAGCAATTACGAAGGGCTGAAGTTCGTACACAGTGATCTCTCTGCGGAAAACGAATTACCGATGGACCAAATAGTGTCCCAACCGCGCGGTATTCGAGAGAGCCTTTCGATGGGAATCGGCTCGCGGATCAACCGACAAAAGGCGGTACACCGAGGAATTATAATTATCGGAAAATTATTGCCTCGATATCCATCTAATTACGTCTAATTACCCTCGAACAGCGTCCTCGTTCTCTGATAGCGGGTAAACGAGGCTCGCGTAAATTTCAATTCTGGCCATCCCCACCTTCTCTCTCTCTCTCCTCTCTCTGACTCTGATTCTCTCTCGCTGTTTGTTTCTCTATTTCCGTCCCTTTCGATCGTTCAGCTCGTTTACGGAGCGATGGTTCGATTTCTCTGGAAGTCACCGGTTTATAAAAGCGACAACCCCTGCAGCGAGCGAATCGTGATGCATGCACCGGCGTGCACACACGTGCGTGCACGTGTGCTGCTCGCCGCCCGCCCCCTAAACCCCTTCGCGCTCATCCCGTCGCGCTAATCTACCATCTTAGATCCTTAACTGCATTTGCATTTAAGACACGACGATGTAACGCCGACAATTACGAGACACCAGAATTACCTCGCCGCGATTGTAGTAATTACCGCTGCGTGCTCCTACGAACCTGGCGTGGAGGAGCGGGAGGGGGTGGGCGTGCAGGGGTGGGACACGTCAGTGATTTGTCCGTTTTCGGCAACCTGACATTTGCATCGCGATCGTTCCGCGGTCGTTCACCCTTCCTTACATTCTAGCATTTTTCAAGCGCGCCCAAACCTCCGGTCTATTGCGAGAAACGTAAAGTCGAAACACAATCAACTCTCCGAGGACGAACAGTTAACCCCTTGTACCACAGGGTGTCCCAAGAATGTTGTACTTCCTTGGGATTGTTAAGTGATGATCCCTTACGCTTAGGATTCTCGAAATATATCCGCTTCTCATCGCCAGTCACAATTCGATGGAAACTATGCTGTTGTATGAAACTTGTATGGTTGTGAGTTGAAAATCTTTACCAGATGTCAAAACAAGAAAATGGCGTCAATGACGCGGTTTGACGGTAACTACATTGACAGCAGGAGCCACCTATGGGCAAATTCCGATTTCATATTTACATACCTGGTAGAGATATACAGAGGGAAAAGGTTAGAATCGCGTTATTAATCGGTCCGGTGGCGTAAAGAAAAGATTTCCCCGCCTAGTCTCAGCCGGTGGTCGCCGGAGTAGGGTGGCCGGCTGATTAATTTCGGGAAAAGAGCTGGTTCGAAACAATGCTCGTTAGAGATCCTCGCGAGAGATAAATAAGCGGCGGGAGTCCCCGTTGATCGTCGCCTACACATTCCCGGGCTTGAAGCGGCACTTCGAACGAGCTCTTCCCGTTTCTCGACGGTCCTTCGTGCCACCCATTTTCCAGTTGTTCGACGAGATCATCCAGACGCAAGTTTATCAACGGTTTCCCCGGCTCCTTGAAACTTCCCGCACCGCGATACGTCACGTTCGAAACGGTCGAAGTTGCTTTACCGGTGGCGAGCGAGAAGAGAGAAAGGAGAGAAAGGGATAGAGGCGGAAACGGTACAAATTACACCGATAATTCTCCTCCAGCCACCGCCGCCGCCGTCTGCTTCTTCGCCGAGTCCTCTCGGCTCTCCCACTTATTTTTTACCACCTACTCGGCAAGTATTTATTCTTCGTTCCCTTGGCTCGGAGCCGAGGCCTCATCGAAACCTCGTTACGCGAGATCAGTCTGAGAACGACGCCAGCGAATAAATTCTCCCGTTAACAGACAGGCCCCCGCTACACGCTACCCTCGAAATAGAACGCTCGAAAATGGATCTATCCTTCGGTATTTCTGATATGTCTACTCTATTCGTGTACCGAGTGATCCCGTGCTGCGAATCGATTGCCGAAATTGGAGAGAATGTCTTGTTGTCAACTATTTGTAGAATCCGCTTGGTTGGATTGTATTACGGTACGTCGTACGTCTGATTTTAGAATTCGAATAGCTCTGCACTATTCTTGATCGAGAACACTTTACAGTCTTTAATAGTAAACGGGTTGGGATAAGTTCGACCAAGTTAGAACATTCAGTAAGAAACTGTGGGGAAGTCGAAAGAGTTATTGTTATCGGTATTTCTTAAAACATTACTGTCTCGAATCACCTCAGGAATCAGTGCTGTCCTTCATCTGATCCTTAAAGAGCCATTATGGAAAAATGTGCATAGCGCCATTAAATGTGCCCATTCATATAAAGAATATTTTATATAACCCTGTAGTTTAGCGTTCCACGCTTTTATTTTTATAGTCACTAATGTCATGATTTTATTTAAATTTATATTAAATTTTTCTATCTATTCCGACACTAATTTCATAACAGAAGAAATTTTGAACTAATTGCTTAACATTTTGGGGAAAAATATTATAAATCATTTAACTGGATTCGGTATTTTATGGAGAACCAGAAAAAAAATCATATTCTCCTTTTTAGTGCATTTTAATATAAGCGTGGTTTTTGAAAAGTTATTTGTATATTTTATTTTCTACTTTTTAGTCTTTACACATCTTGTAATCGATTTTAATTACCACTTCAACCAAGATTTTGGAAGAGGTTAGGTTAGGTTACGTTAATTATTTTTTTTATCCCACGTGTATGGCCGCAAATATTGTCATCGGAAGCAAGTGTGTATACAAAATTTCGTTTAAAATTCGATTACAAGATTCGACGTCAACAACAACACGGCAAGATAATATAAGCGTGGTAATAATAAAAAGAGAAAGAAACAAGAAACGACAAACAAAAAGTTGATCGACGTTGCTTCCGTATGGACGTAGCTTAACATTGTAAGATGTTTTTGCGTGATACAGCGGGGGGGGGGGGGGGAAATAGAAGTTTTTCCGAAAATGCAACAAGTGGCATCGTCCTAAAAAACATTGACAAATTTCCTCCACGAATCAATCTATCATAGAATTAAAGACTGGAGGTTCGCGTTCACAACGAATGCGTAGTCGAACCTGATCAACCTCACTGTCTTACATCCGCTTCCGCCGCCAATAAAGCCCGTAATTCAACTCGGAGCTCGGAGCCCAGTGAACCACGACTACCCTCGTCGGTAGACTCCTATGGAAATTCTGCAGTGTAGTCTCGCATCGTTACAGTCCCATCAGCGTGTGTCGAGTTCAGCATAGTCTCTACTACAGACGACGTTCTACTAAGTACCTACCGGTACAGGTGGAAGGATTCAATTAAATTACTAAACTCCTCGAGCTGACCGTCGAAAAGTCCAAGTGACAAAGGGGGCCGTGGTGCCAGCTAAACAGAAGACACGCAGCACGGTTCTCGCCCGGACAGGTCCACGGGCGAATCGCGCACGCATCTCACGTTCAATTTAATCACTGTGCCAATCGTTCTGCACTTGTTCGAAAGTCATCGGCCGGAAGCTGCCGGCGCGGCGCAGCGTCGAACAGCCAGCAGCTAGGTTTGCGCGGGAGGAGGCAGAGCATTCGCTTGCCGGTATTCAATTTAATTACCGTGGCTATGGGTCCCCCGGTTTGTTCGAAAGTCCTCGACAGAGGGTAGAAGCTGGTCGTCGTCGGCTGGCATGCGACGGTTCGCCTTAAAACGACGATGCCACGCGATAACGATACGTATGCGCTGCTCTATGTAATACCAGTTAGGCGAGCCTGCATACACTGCCGCTCAAAAGTATCTGGACCCTTGCAATTTTTCAGCTGTCAAGTCATTTTGTCGAATGATACTTATTAGTAGACTCTGTGGATCTTTATGCAAAATAAAAATGTTTTCCATTGATTGCGGGAAGCAGGAATAACATAAAAGTTGATTTCACAGCAACGTTGCAACATTCTTGAATTGTTTAAATCAATTTACTGGTTTTATATTTCGCCCAACCAATTTCTTCATAAATGCATAAAGATCCGCAGTCTACTTATTAGCATATTTTCTGCATTTACTTAAAAAAAAATGGGTAGGTACGTGCAATTTCAACGCCTTTCTTGTACTTTCTCTCGACTGGTGCAAGTCGAACTTCGCTGAAACAAAATTTCTTCTTCATCTGATTCTCATTGAAGATTATTCTCGACTACGGTGTTTTCCAACGAAAGAAGAGAAGCAGGGGTGCACAGCGAACAGCATCACCACCTATCATTGCAAAAAACCTTAATTAAACATTGTGCAGCGAGCACTTTGCAAGGCGTGCACGATGGTCATTAGGTATCGTTATGAAGTGTTTTCTAAATCCCGGCGTTCCACGAAGCGTCCGAATGCCGCGTCGTCGTTTTCCATTCCGCAGGCCATTCCTCGCCGCCGCTTATGTTCGGTTACCTTTACCCCGATACTCTTTGAAGCCGAATATCGGCTTCGCAGCGATAATTGCGAGCGAGCGAGGTAGCTAACTCTCTGGTTAGCAAGTGAGCGAGCGAGCAAAAGCGTACGGTTCGTGCGGCGCGGTCGGACGCGATTACGATGAGAGATTAGCCGGTAGAGAGAGGTCCGTGAGTACTACGGGCTCGTGCACGCGTGTAAATATGGGGCTGCTAAATAGGCATTGGGGCTGTCTCTCCCCTCCTCTCCCTCGGGTTCTATCTCTCCGAGTCCCCTGATTTCCCTTTTCCTCTTTGGTCCTGTACGGCCAGGATGCGCGGCGGGTTACACGTACACTGCCGCTCAAAAGTACAATATCTTAACTTTCTTAATTGCTGCGCAGGTGGATACTTCTCCGTGTAAAATGCACGTTGGTTCGTTGTTGTGCGATGTTTTTTAGCCGAGTTACGCGACCTCAACTCTAAACAGCATCCCCTTCGCTCAGTTTAATTCTTGCGGATCACTTGGGCTTCGATATCGAATAACTTAGCTAAACAAAATCGTACAACGATAAACCAACATTCCTGTTACACAAAAAACCATCCGCTTTCGATTGGCGTCAGTCTCGCCTCGCTGAAACATTTTCAAAGTGATGAAGCTTTCATGAAATCAAACAGGAGTCACACTAATCCTGAAGCTAACTGAATAAAATTCCGGAAAGATCATGCAGTCGACTAAACAAAATTTGAAAAAGTATTCCAGCTGCAAAGAGATCCAAGAAAGACTAGCCGCACTAATTACGATTCATCCATTTTCTTCTGCTCTCTGCAACATCCCGAGGCCGGTAGAACAAAATTGAAAAATCTATTCAAACTGCAAAGAGTTGTGGTCCATGGAACACTAAGAAATCGAACAGGAGCCACGCTAATTGCAATTATCGATTTCCTAGCAGTCTACAGCGTCTTGAGGCCATCGCTATTTTCCTGCATGAGACTTTTGCTGCTTGCCTCTATGGAAGACGTTGGTTCGAGGTGTATCGAGGCTTTCAGGCTCGAGAAGGGGACACCGATCGTAGCGCGTTTCCTTAATCCCTTCTGGCCACGGCTTATCGTCCGACAGATCGTGATCGTCCGGTGCGGCTGGCTGACACCGTGAAACATCGGGATTTAATTAGTCTAGAGTCGCGCCACACGACGTCCTCGGGCGTGATCGGACGTCTCCAGTCTCCTGCATCGATGTCCAGAACCTTTTTTATCTAGACCGAACACACATGGGTCGGTTCAGGTCGCAGAGTGTCGCAGAGCGTCGCAGAGCGCCGAAGAGCGTCGAAGAGTATCGCGTTGAATTAGCGCTCGTTCAGATCGTGTAAGCGATAAACGGCGAACGAGGTCCTGATTTAATTTCAAATTCAATTGCTACGTACTTCACCCTGGGTAACTAACCTCAAAGTCGCCCCTTCGAAATATTTGATACCACTTTTTACAGGTTTTACGTGTAACTGCACCTTCAGCCAAAGCAGAACAAATCATTTCAGCGGCTTCGGAAGCCGATTTTCTTCATTTTATGGATATGAGATTGCTGTAACACCTCATGCAATACTTAAATGTTTAGTAATTGATTAGATACCAACATATTTAATAATCTAAACAATATCGCGAATAATAGTATAGCAATTTTTACTGGTGCTAGGGGTTAAGGAAGACTCTCCAGAGGAATCAGGGCGAATGACTTCGCCAACGAAAAGTCCGGTACGTAAAAAGTGTTTATTGGGCTTCGAGTAGTAGGATTTTCGAAACTCTAGAGAGGACCAAGTCCCTAGGAATTCCACGCGCGAAGGAACCCGGACAGCCTCATAAAGGATAACGCCCAGCCACGATTTTGGGTGCTCGATCACGTAGATCCTGAGCTTGGATAAGGAAGCCGGGGGGAATAAAGAACTGTTTCGTCCACGAGTTTAATTAATCCCACCGTGTCTTGAACCTCGTCTCTCGTCTCTTCCTGGAAATAGAAAGTCCCATCGAAGTTACTTACGGCTGTGTGGAACTTGAAATCTGATCGTTTGAATTATTTAGATCGTAAAAGCGTTTGCCCTGCTGCGGCCAGTTGCCACTTTGGTAGGAATGTTTTGGGTAATCGGCTATCTTAGATATGTTCGAGTGATAGCGATTTCCTGGGAGAAAAGGGATTTAGGTTCATATTTCAGGAAATTGAGCAACGCTAACGCAATACGACACAGTAATTACATGTTTGAGTTATTTTCTGGCATTCTTTTACAGACGCGATTCAAATAAATCTTGAAAAGGATCCAAACTAGGATCGAAACGTTGATTTTGTTTGATAATTAGCAAAATTGCTTTATAATTAGTAATAAACGATAGAAGAAACATATTTATTCTTGGTGAATTTTATATTTTGTTTGAATTATATTTTCTGGCAATATCCCTCAATTTGTTTTACTTGATTCTCAGGTGCTGGTGCAACATGTAGCTTCTTACAATTGGCTCCTGGTGAATCATCTTCTTCGCAATCTTTATCGGAGGATGTTTCATTGGCTGCAATAAGAAAATCATTGAGACTAGGTAAAGTATCTTTGGAAATGTGTTAATAAGAATAAGAAAAGACAGATCGTAAGATATTCAATTCAAAAGACTTGAATGGGTTCTGACTATTCTATTATGACGCTAATGCTTAAGATAGTGTTTTTGTACGTGTCAAGTTCGGGATTAAATGGTACACTAATCTCATTTCATCGAAAATATCACAGATTCAAACAGGAAAGGTAAAATCAGGAATAGTTGAATAAAAATGGAAAGATTTAGAAAGTTAGAAAATTAGCAAAATGTTGTGGGAAAAGCTAGAAATATTTGAAAATGACTAAAATTTGATCGGAGAAGTTTTGAAAGTTCGAAAATCAGCAGAAAAATCGCGCAAGCTAAAGCAGAAAGAGGATTAGAGGAGCGACTAGCAAAATTGATGGAATATGCATTTCTGAGTGGTGCGCTCGAAGCAGTAGGGTAAGAAATTCGCGAAAAAACGTTCGAAAGGAGAAATCGTCGTCGGGATCCCGACGTATTCGATCGGCACGGGTGTGCAGAACGGGAAACCCGGCCAAAAGTCTCGATCATGATTTATCGTCGTGGTCCGCCGCGAAATTGGCCGTCGGGGTGGTTCGGGGAGGCGCGTTGCACCGTTGCAGCGTTGCAGCCCGCAGATTGCACTTTCGTCGTTTTTTCCCTCGTGGCCGGTGCACGCGCACGTCTCGCGGTCCATCCTCGGGGCCGGTCGCTCATTAAAGAATTAAGTGAAATCCCCGATGGATAAATTAACGATAAAAGATCTGGCCCGACGATCCTCGAGCAGTCGTGTCCCGGCTCGTTTAGGTTTGCGTTTCGAGGCCGTGGGAGAGCTGCACGATGTTTCTTTTGTGAAAACATTCGGATTAAAGACGAAATTTTGTACATACCGGTAGATTTGTGTGTTCTTGAGTTTATTCATTTTTTGAGTATACATCATATTTTAAGCCCAAATTTCAGCCCAAACCAACAGTTGGAAAACATTCAAAATCACTTACTTTCCTCGAAAAAGGTACAATCGAAAATCTAACCACAAAAATATTCAACACGTGGAGACACAACTGGCGGAGAATCGATACTAAAATCTATAGAATGGTGCGATTGCATTGCACATTGCATACTGTTGAGTAAATATGGTAAACTATTATTTGTGGATTTTCTCACTAGAGTGCAACTTCTCCTTTACAAGATACAAGGTAGTGCCACAATAGGCGAGTATACCATATTTGGGCACTTTACTAATAACCAAGCGTCGTAACCAAATGAAATAGCAAAAGTCCGTATAAATTCGGGCCGAAAAGTGTCGAAAGCCGAAAAATTAGTTTCTCCGCGTCCGGGCTGTATCATGGTTACACCTTGAGGGTCTGAGTTTGAAGGTCGTGAGAGGGGAGGGGGGCTATGCATCTCGCGGACTGGGCCCTGATCTTTTTCACCGTCCGATGCAAGAGTTTGGGGGGAAGGGACCTCCGCCGCTGGCCTGACCCTCTAATTATATGGTACATCGTGTACCGAGTGAGCGCGGGTCGTCGGGTCACGGTTACACAGAGGTAGAATGGGGCCCGTCGGGGCCCAAACGGGGGGAGAGACGAAGAGAGAAGGAGAGAACGCCGAGGGGATATATCGAAAAATTTGCCGGGCCTTATATCGGCGTTCAGGTTTTCGCGGCGGGTAGCCGGCCGGCTACGAAATTTACTGACCGTCCGATAATAATTATTCGCGCTTCGTTCGAGGCTGTGGTGCATCTTCTCGATTGCTCCCCCCTTCCTTCCGTGACCGTGGAACAATCGTCAAATGAAGAGGAGGATCACTACTTCGTACAGTAAGTCTTCGACTTACGCGGATTCTTAGAAGCTAATCAGAAAATCAATTACGAACTGTGACATTCGTTTTTTGATTGCCAGAACGGGAGTTTTGTCGGTGCATATGTGACAGAAGCGAAGATAAGTGTTTGCTTGTGTACAGCGTAGGCTATTTATCAGTGATCAATTTTCCATGAACATAGTTTGTTTGTTCGAATTTCCCTTTCAAATCAGTACATACATACAGTATGTACAAAGCAGATCGTATTAATAACCTTTCAGCTGTAGCGCTCAGGCACTATTCGACTTACGCGGAAAACGCTGGAACTAGACTTCCCTAGACAGAAATAAAGCAAAAGTTTATTTCATCCTTTTTGTCCCCTCTTGTTTCACTCGGTAGAAAAAGGAGATGAAGTGGCGACCAAGAAATTGCTCGATGTTGCCTCGCTGTGGTCACGGCTTAATAAAGTAGTCGACTGTAGCCAGTTTTAGTGGTCCATCGATCTAGTGGTAACATTCTCAAAAATCCTAGCTCGCAAAGGATTAAGAAGATGAAGAGGGGGCTAAGAATTAATTTTGAGAACACCGAATAAGTTCATTTTGTATATAAACAGCAGCATTTCTTGGAATAAATAAAAACCATAATCCTGGTATACACATCAGGGTACCTATTTCTTAAAAATAATATAGACAAACAGTCATTACAGGTGTTTCAAAAAAATACACGAAGCATTAAAGTTCAAATATAAAGTGTACGTAAGTATATGGCCGCCACTGTATATTACGACGATTTCGTCGAAGCTCTCCACGGAATCAAAGAGTTTGTTCGAATGGCGAACATTCACGGATTCGCAACGCTCGGTTCCCGGTTAAAAACCGTCGCGACGGCCTTGGAACGCGGCCGAAGAGGATTAAGTCAATTACTACGTGTGCCGGTGATCGGAAACAGGGAGACATAAATCATTGCGGCCATCTGTTACGACGAGATTATTCCTCCAGCTTCGTCCGGGGCACGCGGTTCGCAGAAAATTTGTTAAGTTGATCGAGTGCTGTTAATAATACCGGAGATTAACGTGCGCGCGGCAGCTTGCATTGTTGGGGCTGCTCCTCGGTTTCCCCGCGAATAAATGTTGAACTCCGCAAAAAAGTGGTAAATTGCTGATCGCCCCGGTTGCCAACCTGAAAAAGGAAGCGTCCCCGGGACGCGGCGGCAATTTTCCGTAATGAATCGGGCCTCCGAATGCCGCATAACAATTACAGATTATAATTTTTTACCGTTCCTTAAACTCTACAAAATTTTTCTTACGGTGTTCCTAAACGATCAAACTGTTCGCATTTTATTCAGAAACATATCTGAATAAATTAGTCAAAATAACGATCCCGTCATTCCGACGAATTCCGTGGTTCTTGTAAAACAAATTTTATGTTGCACAGAGATTCTCGATCAACTAATTAATAAAGTACAATTAACAGAGACGCGCGACGGGGTACTGCAAAACGCGTGTCGTCTCCACCCCTGGCTCGTTACCTTCGAATAATATCCATCGACTCTCTCTCGCTCTCTCTGACTGTGCGCTGTCCATCAGTTCTGTTCCGACGCGACGCGACGGTGGCGATAAATTCCGGGCGATGCTTAAAATATTTTCTAGCCGCTCGGTCCAAGGGATTTTTCAAGTCCGCAGTTCGTGGGGGAAAGTCGCCTGTCCGGTCAGTGGTTTTCTATTTTTTTACGGTCCGGTGGCCGCTGTAACACCTGTTGCCGAGAGGAGAGGACCGCTCGAGTGGAGAGGAACACACCAAAACGAAATCTCAATCGGCGTGTCATCTTACAAGCCCGCCTCTGATCGCTCGCGTGTCCATGCTCAAGCTGAACCCACGCTTCTGCCTTGTCCGACAATGATCGGGCCCGATCGTCCCCCTCCTTTGACATCCTGCTTCTTCGGCAGCCATGCTCGCCTCCTCTAACACTAAACTTATCGCTGTCGAACGACTAGGTTCTACGTTTTACAACCTTCGAAGTTGCGACGCGCTACAAAAATCGGCCGTAGGTTCGTCATTTCTGGGAATTCCAAAACATTATTCCAGGGAAACGTATTCTTCGCACGTTGAATGCGTCCTTCTCAAATAATTCCAAACCATTAAAAGTGTTCAGCGATGGACACTCGGAGCGGCTGAACAATATTTTTAGAATGACACGGAAGATTAATAAAGTTATACTAACCGGGCAGCCGATTGCCAACATGAGTTAAGAAGAGAAACAGAAAAGTGAGGGTGCTGTTTTCGGGCGATGGAAAATGAAAGAACGTCTCGCGACGCTTCAAAGGGGTGACATGAGGTTTGGGAGGGTGCGAGGAAGGCGTGGGCGGATTCACGGTCGTTTGAATCTGCAGTTAATGAAAGAGGGCGGCCGTAGGAGGAAGCTTCGTTTCGCTTCGTCGAGCGAGGGTGGTCGAAAAGGCTCTCGAACGAAGGTAACGTCGTCGTCGTCGCGCGTTTTCGCCGAATAAAAGCCGGCCCGCTCTGCTCTGCTCTGCTCTGCTCTGCTTTGCTCCGCTCGGCTCCGCTCGGCTTTGCACCGCTCTGCTCAGCTCGGCGCGGCTCCACGTCGCGAGCAGAGGCCGGCCTTTGAAATATTCCGAGTGCACGGCCGCTTATTTATTCCTGCGTTTTCTCGAGACGTCGCGCGACGTTGTTGGAAACACGGGGGTTGAAGCGGGCACATCGCTTTTCCTCGACGCGAACAGACTTACCAAGCCTGGAATTTTAATTAAGCTTTTTTGCCACCCGCTCGATCCCCGGCGCCAGAGGAACAATCCCCTTCCTCTTCCTCCTTGCGATGCTCGCGGAAGACCTAGTCTAACGGGTGTCCTTCTTTGCGACGAACCACCCCTCGATAATGCAAAGATGGGGGTTTTTAGTAGTCAAAACCGCTAGATGAAAGATCAATCTATCACGCTGTTTGCCTCAAAAGTCGTTCTTTTACGTTTCCGAGCAATGGTTTTGCAATATTCTGCTGCACGTTGAAACAATATAAAAAAATAAAGAAACAATTTGGTTTTTTATAAAAAATGTAGGTCACCTCAATTTTTTAAATATTAACATATACTTTTTACTCCGTAATATCCTAACTGGTGTCGAGACGAACTCAACGACCTATAATAATATAACATTAAACCTTGAAATAACGCTACAATAGTTTTGACCAGAAAAAGCGTGCTACCGGATCACTGTGCGCTAGTCTGATATTAGAAAGGATGAATTGGGTAGATGTTTGGTCGAAATAAAAATGTCTGCATCAATGACAAGAGACGAGGGTTAGATAAAAATGTCTCTCGTTCCACAAGGGATGAAACCGCTAATATTTTTGTTTATGAAAAAATACAAAGCATGTTTATTTCGCACAAAGATCCATGAACATGAATCGCAGTACCGAGTTACTGGTTTCGAGTCTCGGGATCGAAGTTCAGGCAAGATGCCAGTCTATGGTTCTCGAAATCCGGGTCTATGTGAAATTGCCGGCCACGCGAGAGCAAAATAAGGCCCGCGGAACGAAACGCGGCCGCGTACGTGTATAATCAAGCGAAACGGGCAGGTGAAGGCAGGTGAGGAGGGGCGAAAGTGGGTTCGGCGTGCGTGAGTCGGCGGGCAAAGTGCCGGGTCCTGGGTTGTACACACGATGGCGTCGATGATGACGTGCTGATGTTACGGTGCTATTACTTAGCATCCCCCTCGCAGAAACCACGCCAGAGAGAGACCGGACTCGTGGGTCACGGAAAGGTTTCCAAAAGGCCTCGCCGGAAACCGGGGAAACGAGTCGTGGCGGCGATCCATCGATCGTGAGAACCGCCGCCTTCTCCGGATCCCTTTGCCTTTCGTCTCGACCCCTTTATCTCCTTCCAAATTGTACAATTACTCCCAGGAGCCTGAGAATCCCATAGAAAATTAGATAACCGCGAAATTTAGAGTACGAGACAATCTTTTCTTGTGAGAGCTTAATTTTGTAAAAATTTTTACTTCACCAATTAACACACTCCCAAAATCTGACAGAATCAAAGTAACCGAATCATTGTAACGAATAGACAGCGGATCTTTACGCAAAATACAAATTTTATACCTAAATTACAACAAATTGGAGTGAAATAGAAGTTTGTTTCATTTCCTAATTTAATAGGTTGACATTAATATGACAGCACCTCTAAATGTTCCTAATATTCTTACTTAATAGTAAACACTTAAGTTCGCGAGTGCCATGAAGGCATTGGAAGGATCCAATTCGATTGGATGGAACAAACTGAATGGATCAAGTGCTATTACCAGCTGAAGCATTCTCCAGCGAGAACGAAGTTGCAGTAATAATTAAGCATTAAAGCGATCGATGCGCCAGACACACAACGTGCATTATCTCTCGTAAGATGATATCGTTAACCACGGCTCAGGAAAAGCGTGTGGCAAACAGCAGCTGGCGCGAGATAACGCTTCATTTCCGGTAGGAGTTTTCCTCCTTTCGCTTGCGCGCCATACGAATTCGCGGATCCACCCCTTGCCACTCGCGGAGCTCGGTTCGCGAAGCGGAAGGTTTTAATACACGCGCAAGCAAACGCGGATAAAGCGTCGAAATTACTCATCGCCGAGACTGCTCGCTCTCTTGCATTCATTGCATCGTTCCCTGCGAAAAAAAACAGTTCCCATTAATCGGTCGTCTTCGCTCAATTTGTCAACTAACTGACTAAATCGAGGCAACTTCATTTAGCATCACGTGCTATTTATCATTTATAATTCCTCCAATCGTTTCTTATCGCTAGACTGTGGATCCTCGTGCAAAATAACAATTTTCTGCATTTGCCATTAAGCAGACCCGGAACGTCCGAAATATCGCGAATCCGTATACTCGGTGCTTTCACGAGGTTACAGAGTAACAACGCCGAATTGAAATAAAGTTCGAATTGGGCTGTACTTCCGACAGTGACAACCCTCCGATTTTGCTGAAATTTTTATCAAAGCTTATCCTTGATCATTGAATTGTAGAAGACAACACTTTTCAAATATATTTTTGAACTTACAATTAGCAATGTACAGGCTGAGGCACCTAAGACTTGCACCGAAAATATCTCCGTTGTTTTTAGTGATACTAGAAAATGTTTCAGACAGAAAATGTTTGGTTATCCTCTAGCTCATATTTTCCCGATATTTCAAGATCATCGTCGTTTTTTGACTTTTTGTCTCACAGCATCTCTTCGTTTCTCTATAGTTGATCCCACAGTGAGGTGCCATGGAACAGGTCTCGGTCGCGGAAATCGATACGATAATCTCCGTTTCTTGATTCACGGTTAGCGGATCGCGGAGGACGCAGCCCTGGAATCGCGCCCGGGGGATGAAAGCTACAATTTCATTGGATCCGAGGCGGATAAGACCGCTCCGACGACAATGGAGCCGGGGGGGAAAGCGAAAAGGATGAAGAAGAGGGCGGAGGTGTCGGCGCAAATCCGATCGAATGGCCTCGTAACACGATCCGCGAGTGATAAGTACTTTATAATCACCCTGTGTACTCGACGATCGGTCCACGGTAACTGGGATACCTCGAAAACCAATATACAGTGTCCACGTCCACATCCTTGGACACACTTCATATTTCAACTTCGATGCTCTGAGCATTTTTGTAAGACGCCTACGAGTTATCTTTATCTCATAATTAAACTGCGGATATTATACATTTATGACAAAAATCGGTAGTTGCAATTTAGAACAGTGGACAGATTTAAATAATTTCAGAACATCAATGTATTAATTCTAGCTTTTTGAACATTATTGAAGAATGAAAGAAATTATTACTTACCCTTTGCTTCTTGCAGTTGATGCAAGCGATTTTTATTTTGGATAAAGTTCCGCAGTTTACTCATAATTTTTCAAACCGAATGGTCCATGGTTAAAAGAACCAACAAGGCGACCTCCAGTAACGTCATCCAAGAGTTTCAGATTATATTGTAAAAGAGAATTGTTATTGGGACTAACTTTAAGATGATGGACGAGCCGATACGTTCCCACGCGGTCTCGCGGGTAAGTCTGAAAGCCGTCGGGCCCTCTCTCCCGTCCCTAGACCCCCCTCCATCTCTGTTGTAGTGGGCGGTTATAAGGCCCCGAGGGCCCAACCGGGGCCCTAATCACAGGCTCGCCCTCGCTCGTACGCAGAACGTATGCGTTCTCCTTAAACGCGCCAGCTAAAAGCCGAGTAACGCGAACGTTCTTAAATACACGCTGTTATCTCGGCCCTCCTCTCTTGCTTCTCACCCCCGCAAACATCCCCTAGACCTCTCCCATAGCTCCCTCGACGTACGCGGGATTTCTGCTTTTCGTTTTCTGCGACCTCCTCTTTCCATCCGTTCGCTTTGTATTTGTATCTCAATCCTATGATGCGAGGCCTCCATTCTCCTTTTCCACTTCGTTCCCTGCGGGTCGCCATTTTTTCCCTAGTGCGTCTGGTTCCTTTTGCTCTTGCTGGTTGACGTAGCGTCGTGTCTTTAATTTCTCCGCATAATTGTATATGCGGCTACATTTTTTTGAAAAAGTGTTTCCTGGTCTTTACGAAATCTTTTGAGTTTAATTCGACAATTAGCTTCGGACCGTTCAATTTGTTGAATTCTAATGATGCAGAAGGGGTACGCGGGTTTCTGTTATTTTATTTTAACTCGAAAATTAAACATTTTCTTCCGACCTAGAATATTTCCATTCTCAATGATTTTATAAATTGATGGATACGACATTGATATAATATCTCATACGAAACACTTAAATCTTTAATAATTGATTAGATACCAACATATCTAATAATGTAAACAATATTTTAAATAATGGTACAGCAATTTTTAGTGACGCCTCAGAGTGACCACTCCAGTGCTAAGGGTTAAGCGAATTTTAACACTAAACACCACCGGTCAAAATGACAGGTTCCAGATTTATTATTACCACGTTTTTATTATCTATTGCATGCGCCCGACGTTTTTCGTTTTAAATCTTACAAGTATTTTCATAGCTATTAAAAGTTCGCAATCACAAATTTTCAGGACTATCTGTACGGGGTTAGGAATCTGGGGCTAGGAAAAATTATTTTATACTTGTTAGTCCGTTTCAGTGGTATTTTTTAAAAATTTATTTTTATTTAAATAATTATCTTTTCACAATTATTGAAATAATAAAAATGATTTTATAAGAATTGATTGCACAAATATCTTTAGTACAGCACGTATTATAATAGGAGCCACACAAAGTCTAAATAAAATCAATCTTGTCATTTTTACAAGGGAACATGCAGCAGTTACTTTTAATGCTCGGTAGGTTTAGTGTCAAGTATCGCGCATTTGACACGATTATTTCTTTCGTTCGCCACGCTGTCGAGATCAGTTTCTGGAAACTACATACAGTAGTGCTTTGTTAGTTGTAAATGAATCTAGTTGTACCTACAAACTGCTGTAACACCTCGTTAGTTGTAAGTGAACACGGTTAGTCTGCGAAACTATTGTAGACCCTCGATACTTGTAGCAAGCCTGGTTAGTTTCATGAACTACTAAAGAACTTTGATGGTTACCAGCTAACCTGGCTAATTTCCTAGACTACAGTACTAACTCGACGATTACAAGCAAACCTGGCTGGTTCCACAAACAATGATATCGTCACATGAACAATTTGATTGGTCAATCGAGGGTCCTGGTGGTTTCAACGATTTCTGACACTTCTGTAAGAAGTATGTGCATAAAAGTTGCCCGGAAAAATCTGTCCAATAATTTTCACCAACACTCCCACAAACATTTGCGATATTTCCAATGAAAAATGGAAGAGGATTCTGTAGACGTTCCCCGTCTCTCTCAGCACGTTGTTCTTCAACGTTCCCAGTATCTCTCCGTTCATTCCGGTGCACACACGAGGGTGTTCACAGCGTGGTCGGACACGAGGAGGATGCACGTGTCCGCGGTGCATATTATATGTTCGCCGGCCGCGATACACACGCGGTTTACACGCACGCGATGGATACGCCGAACGGCTTACACGGCCGACGAAATAAAATTATCGCGAGCGGCCCCGCGTTCTATGGTAAATCTCCGGCTCGCTCGGCTCGAACGCGACCATGGCTGAAACTAAGTTTCGCCGTCTCCCTCGCTGTTTAACGCCGCGGGCTTATCGATTTACGAGGATCGGCGAGAGACCGGCCGCGGACTCGCATTAACCGCCTGAATCATCCCCTTTCTTACGCCCGCGCCAGAGATTGACTCTGGCCTCGCTTTTCTGACACGTTTTTAACAGTTCAGGACTAAAGAATTAATAGAAGGTGCTGTTGATTGTGTATCGCGCTTGAGGAATGTAAAATAGGGCTTTCGGTGCAGAATAGTGCTCAGAGGACCTGAAAATAGAGCTGGAAAGATGTGAACCAGATGGAAAACCAAAAATAGCGCTGTAATTATGTACAGTGTGGAGCACGAGAGAAAACTAGCGGGAGGAGAACCGGGCAAGAGGAACGCAAAGGTAATCTGGATGGTCAGGCTTCTTTCCCCGTTCCCTTCCCGCTAGTTTTCTCTCGTGCTCCGCACTGTACAGTAAGGTGGACCTTAGCTATACTTTACGAACATTATTTTGCGAAATTGTTTTGGCCCCAAATTTTTTCCAGATCATTTCCCCAACATTTGTGACAATTCTGGGATACGGGGCCAAAAAAATTTCGTGGTCGAAAAATAAGATCGACCCTATTGTACGTATATGGAGAATCGAAACATAGGGCTCCCGATTGTGGTTACTGACGGAGAACCGAGAGATAGGGCTTCCAACTGTGGACAGTTCTTAGAGAATTTAATAATAGAGCTTCCGATGGCATACGGTGCTTAGAGAAACAGTTCGGTTTCCAGGATTACCATCAATTCGTCTAATTTAAATATCGTTGATTTACGTTCTGCGATTCGAAGCCAGTAAATCGAAAAACGTGTATCGCCGTGCGACGCGACACAACGTGTCATGTTTTTAGTTATCGTCTCCGTGGAAGTTTGACGCGGAACTGATGCGAAACTATATGTATACAATACATACAGGCATCGTATACCGGCCGAAGACGAAATTTATTGCTCGCTAATGCGTTTTAAACTCATCGGACGTAAATTTATCAGAGGGCCGTGCGGTTCCCGCGCTGTCGCTGCGGGCGCTGCCTTTCGAGCCGGTGCGGCGAGTTAAAGCCGCGGAACGTGAACGGATATGATGGACGATTGATCGTATCGTATGCCATGATCATTAACACTTTGCCTGCACCTCATATTTTAATCCCGGGGGCTGAGCGAATCCCGAATTTCTTCGGCGACCATGTCCGGAATACATTGTTGAGAAAAATCTCCATAATTCTCCATAATACGCCGTGATACTACACAGGGTACAGACTCTTCCATTCTTTTTCTACTTCAATTAGGAATGAAATTCATTATTCTTTACTGTACACCTTGATTGTACCATGTAGAATCTTCGAGAAACGCAATATTACAAGCATTTTGATCTCCAATCTTTCGCTCAATTATAAAATTTTCCACCTTGCAACTATAACTTAGTTGATTTCCGAACGGATAGATTCATATACGACTGTGTTTCCGTAACGTCCATGCCCAGAATTGGATGAAATTTTGGAAAAATTTTGGAATCATCATTTTAGTCAAAAAAGAACCTATTTCCAAAATTTCATCAAATTCTGAGCATGGACGTTATCGGAAACTTCGCCTGATATACTCAGTGCCACCAATTTTCATTCGAAATTGCTTTCAAGCTAATCAATGGCGCCGATCACCAGCGACCACCACGGCAGTCAACGTGTTAGTGTAGGAGCATACTTGATCCGATGTCGGACGATTCGGCCGACGTCAGTCAAATCGGACGAAAACGGATCCACTGTGCTCGTACCCTTAACCTTACTACAAGAAACACAATGATTTACACAGAGTTGGGCAGAAATTTTATTTAAATCAAAATGTCGAATAAAGTGGGTTTTTTCCAAGTGGCTTTTAAACTCAGTTTATTCGAAATTTCTATTCAAATAAAATTTTTCCCAACTCTGAATTCACAGAATCTGTGTCGCATCGATCAAATTGATTCCGCGCAGTTCGAAAACGCGAAGCTTCCTAGCCGTTCGATTTTTTCCGTGAAGATGGCAGCTCTGATGTAAATCGAAGCGATAAACGATGCTCTATCCCCGGCGGCCATAAATTCCGTCATGGTTTATGTGGTCTGTTTACGCAGAACGTAGTTAGGGGATCCTTTTAACGGTGAACAGCTCCGTATCTCGTCGGCTTTCGCCGAATACAGAAGCGGAGCATCCATCCCTTATCCGAGGATGGCCGGCTATTGCCACCCGGTTCGTCTCGCGATCTACGACGATCCGGTCGATTGGCCGGCTAGATTTCGCGTGAGATAGTCAGAACGAAGAGAGAGGGAGAGAGCGAGGAGAGAGAGCGCATCGATTCGGCGGGACGAATGGTTTCCTGGTGTCGGCGATCCTCCGGGCTGATCAAGAATTCCGATCTCGGGCCGCTCGCGCTCAACTACCGGGGACCCGGTGATCGTGTCGCCGCTGGATCCTCGATCGTGAATATTGTAATTCACCGTGGGTGGCACGTGTCGAGTCACCGCTCTTCCTTCTGCTTCATCGCTCTTTATGCATCCCATTAAGCCACGTTCACAGCGACCCGAATGGCCGCGATGTTGCCGTTGATCCTCGCTGTCGGACCTCGCGCGGTAATGCGTTCTCTCGAGATCCTGTCCGTACTTCAATTTACCAATCGAATTTTTACTGCAGCGAGATTGCTGCGCACACATCGGAGCAACGAATACAGCTTGAGTTTTTCGAATATATTTGGACCGTTTATTTTGAGTGGTGTAAGTCCATTTTTTTTGGACTTGAAAGTTTCTGCATTGAAACCACAGTAACGAATGGAGAAACTAGGACAACGTGTCGGTTCGTTGGTTTGTAACGCGTGACAAGCTTCACAGTCTAATGCTGAAGATTGTGAGCGAAGCTTAAAATATCGGAGCAAGTGGGCGCCAATAAAGTTTACCGACGATTAAGCGGAATTAATTGGCCGGGCCCTTTTACGTCGCGTGTCGAACGATCGTCAGTCGCTACCGGTCGTTTTGTCGCGATCCTTTTGGGGCCGAATCACCGCGGCAGGTTTTGATTAATTAATGCTCTAGACGGACCCTATACATATTCCGCGGTTACGATCCGGCTGGTGTGCCACAGTTTTTCTTCCCCCATGGTGAACGAGTTCCGTAGCATAGTTATTTTCTCTTGTCGAGTGGCGGAACCGGTAGCCAACATTCGAAATCCACAGACTCTCATACCGAAACCACTGAATCGAGCATATCGTTGCCATTATCATTCGTTTTATTCAGCCCTCGAAGCTTTATCCGCGGAATACGCCGCGCCGAGAGAAAGACAGAGAGAATAGAAGGGGTTGCGCTAAACCGTGACCTTTTGTCGAAAATATACGTTGTTAATCGCGTCGGCGGTGGTAACGGAACCGTTAATATGTTTATTGTTGGCCGGCCCCCGGTGAAATGGGAATGGGTTGCGCTATTAAATCGTACCGCTGTCTCCCATAATCCACGAACACCCGCCATAACCCCGGCGCTGTTTTACTCGTGTCTCATAAACGGGGGAAATGTATCAATTTCCTGCGCGGTGAATTCCAAGGCTGCCCATTATTAACCGTAACGCTGGCCCTTTTACCGTCTCTCCGCACTAAAAAGAAAAAATCCTGCCTTTCTACGCGCGGATCTACCAAACGAAAATTACGTTATCACCGGGCGCACACTTTTTCCAACCGGACTCTATTCAGCTGACATAAACGCAACGGCCGGTTAATACTGCGTTATGCATCGTTCGGCAAACGTCCCGCCAATCTCGAAGTGATTGGCAATAATTAGCGTTCAATTCAAACAACTTTAATTTCGTCAATTTTCAAATGTCAATCCTTTTAGAAAAAGGTTCGTAAAGGGGACGCTTGGGACTTTATCCTCAATTTTTTTCAATTTTTTAAAAAGTGCCCCGCCATGAAAACATTGCATTTGTTTGAAAGTATAAATGTTTTCACTATATTTCACTTGAAAAAGTTTCAAAATCACACGCCTAATAAGCATCTTTAAGCTCGTACATCTGTAATAATGATGATAAACTCAGGATGTGCTTACAATTTCCTCGAACGACTTCATACACTTCTGGCAACGATTTTAATAAGCCACGTTTGTTCCAGAAACTTACTGGATTGTCACTTTTAACTAACCACTGGAAATGATTTTGTTTTTTTTTTCAGAGGCCAGTGGCAATTCGAGAAGAAACATGGCGTGGAAGTGTGTCGCCCGTAAGCGATACCCTGAGGAAATCGATTCGTTGGAAAGGCGAGCCTGGTCGCAGCCGAGCTCGGCTCACGTTGGAAATCGACTCGCGGACCATCGAATCCGGTGAAGGCTACGAAAAACCGGCGGTTCTTGCGGCGAGCCGAGAGAGGATCCGGATCGATCTTGGATCCCCGGTTCCAATTTCGGAAATTACGATGGCGAATTCACCTTGGATTCGAGCCACGTAGCCCGGAGACGATCGCCGAGCTCTTGGGGAAGCCTTGACTGCTGGTTTGGAGGATGCTGTTGCTTCCAAGGAACCGATCACTTGGGGGCTTCGATTCAATTAATAGAACATCCGACGATAAAACTGGAAGCTGGCCTCTTCAAACATTTTGTTAAGACAATTGTCAACTGGAGATTTCGATTAACCCCGTTCTGTTGCTGATGACGGCTCTGGGATGACGATGACGAATGTTGTTTGAATTACAAGGTGATTATAGTATGAGTCTAGCTTAGATGTAGCCCTGAGGTAATCTGACGTGAATCGAGTTTCACTATGGTTTTTAAGTGAAACTTGAATAGGTATAATTTTATTAAGAGATAGTCTGATTTTATTAAGACTTTATATACAGTTTTATTAAGAGAAAGATGATAGTCTGATGTCGACTGTAGAAAATGATAGCAAGTAAACAGAACATTAGGAAGACAATGCTAAAACGTTGGTAAAACCTCTTTGTTTGTAATGATTTCTTTATGAAACTTCGCTCAACAGTTTTCCATACATCAAGCACTGTTACTCGTTGTCAGTACTCTAAGCTGGTAGTCCTAATAAATCGTCCATCATCAGGACCCAATTAAAACCTGGAAAATCTGGATTCTAGGTTCTACAAACAGACATTGCTCAGAAAGGGTTCCGAGTTAATCGCCTGCACGGTACATACGCCTAATTCACCGTGCGCATGGCCTGTCAAAGGAGATATCGCGTGGATTGGGGTTAGAAGAAGGATTTCGACGTGGTCCGCTCGACCGAGACTCGTTTCCTAGCCGATTAGAGACGCTTTTCCGAGGCAGAGAGGGCACGGCCAGGATTAATATGTGCTTTGGACGAGTGCCGCGGGCTGGAAGTTGCGAGACAGCCGAGAATTCCGACGACAGCTGTCGAAAGGAACCCGAGGGGCTCGAGGAGGAGCAGCAGCCGCCGGGTTGCCCGGGGAGCCTATCCTATCCCGCGGGAATGGGTATGCTTCTGCCCGACGAGACGTACGAGGAACGGTCCTCGTCCTCGAGGCGAAGCTCCTGCCCGAACGTTCTCGCCGACATCGACGAGGTTGAGGCCGCCAAGGCGTTAGCTGCCTTCAGAAAGTGCGACGAGTTCCTGAAGAGGCACGGGATCAGACCGGAGTTCTTCTGCAGGCATCGGGAGAGGATTGCTCTTCAGACATGGCTGTTGCAGAGATCCAAACTGTCCTCCGGTGAGTAGATCTGTTCGTTCATCTTTCTTCCGCTGGAGATCATTGTTCCACCTGGATCCAGGACTCATTTTGGTCCAGCTAGACCGTGGCTTATTTAAACATCTTGAAACATTTCAAAGTGAAAAACTAATTGTAAGAAGGGCTTCGCGAATTTCTTCTTGACAAAAATTTCAAGAAATTATTAGCTACCTCTCATGTGCCTGCGGAGATCGAGGTTCAAGAATTGTCAGTGTGGTCATTACGATTAGAAAATTTATCGTCGAACGAGATACAGGAGCTAAACGGTATGACGAGGTAGACGAAGGACGCACGGATTTTAGGTGCCCGGTGAATAGTGGTTGTTTTCTTTCTTTTTTTTTGGCAATGGGGAGGGGGGACGTATTGACGAGCCAGCCACACTTTTAGCATACAGAGTTAACCCGTAGGATTTACCTTGTACGGTTACACGGCAGTCTATCAGGGCGCAATTGACTCGAACACAGTTCCCGTGTTACCGTTAACAGATTTCGGTGGAAAAGAACCGTGCGCAGGGTGACAATTTACGCGGTCGGCCGCTTGCGGACCCGTTTCGAAACGTTTCGAACCTATACGCCGCTGCGCCGTCCCGGCTAGAAACAGTTCAATTGACCGATCCGGACACGAGCAGTTAAATCGACGTTCCTCGTTACTTTCGCCGGTTATTTTGTTGCGGCGGCTTTTTCGCGCAATGAAACGCATCGTGCCGGTAATTGGACGCTACCCTCTCCCCTCTATCATTCTCTCTTTCGCTCTCTCTCTCTCTCTCTTTTATGGGAAAATTGACGCGCTTTCGTTAGGGGATCCGATCGAGCGCCCTCCAAAGAGATTCAGGTGCAATCGTTGATTTTCCTGATTCTTACAGTCCCTTTTGTATCAGATACAAGCTGGCAGAATTTAGAGACCCTATACTATCTAACCCCTAACTTATTGTAATAATTAGACTGCGGATCTTTATGCATAAGCAACGTTTTCTGCATAATTTGCTAGAAATTAAATTATAAGGATTATAAGACTATGAGGGTCCCTCTAAATTAGATTATCATCAAAATTCTTCTAAAATGAATTCAAACTTGAAACCACCCCTAAAATCAGTTGATTTCGATCTCTTTTGAAGTGTAGATTTTTTGATGATCTATTTACGCTGGCTATGCTGATGCAGATGACGTTTTTGACGAATTGGAAACACGAAAGTGGAAAAATGGAAATTCGTAAATTTCCTGTCGGTGGATAATTCTGATCGGAAGCAATTAACCTACCAATCAACCGACCGATACTCTCACATGATTATTATACCATTTTTCCTCTGTATAGCGGCGCGGCTGGTTACAATTCCCACAATTGCCAGGCAACAAAATAATATTAATAACACCATTCATTTCAATAGTATGAATAATATCTACTCATTACAGTAACGCATCAACGATCAATTCAAATACGGTTCTCTCGAATTTGAAATTCTAAAGGCCATTAATTCGAACCGAAAAATCATTGGCAGAACTAAAAATCCAGCATTAGCATAATGTACCTCCAAAAACAAGATGATGTATAATTCCGATAAAACGTCTGAAGTTCAATCAAACGCTTCGACTGATTCTTGTATCGATTGTCCAACCGAGCATGAACGAGGCTCAGCTCGAATATCAATGGTAAGGAGAGATTCTAATTACTAACAAAGAAAATCTAAATGGATTGGTGCCCACATATGACATCTATGTCGATCGAAGTTGTTATTTAACAATCGCTTCACCCCCTCCCAAAAAAGACGACCAGGTCCATTAACTACCCAAAGCAATGTTTGTGTTAAATTAGGTAGTTATCTAACAATAAGTTCCCTCTGCGCTGCTATCCCTTATACCTGGGTTCTCCTACCCTTCGACCATCAATAAAAAAACGATCTTGTCGAAGGTCTTGTTGAACACGTTTTCTAGGATTAGTCAGTTGAACTGAATGAAGCGCTTGAGCGAGAAGCTTCTCTTGTACTCTCATCTACCGAATAAAAACTCTATATCCAGTATTCATAGTCCTGTACTACGAATCCTTGGCATTGCTTTATTTCATACCCTCGTGGGATTTCAACAGTTTGACCGTCACTCTTTCGAACTAGACTCTTCGCGATTCTTTCGCACGCGTCGCAGCTCGCGCTAGCAAATTCGGCGAGCACCGCGAAATTATCTGCAACAATTACAGCTCGGATAAATAATCGTGGACAGCGAGGTCCGCGAGTCATCACCGAAAAGATTCGTTCGAGGATCGCGATCACGGCCGATCGGTCGCCCTTTATCGATTTCCCGGGGCCAATCGCGTCAGCAAACAGTTTGCCAGTTTTTTCCTCGCCGTTCCACGACAAAAGCCCCCCTCCCCCATCAACCCGAATCCTCTCGAACGCGGGCGTTTGATGTTAATTTCGATTTCGAGGGCGGACACCGATAATTTCGTTACGGGACGCGTACTTAACGATCCGGCGCGGCGCGGCGAAACGCGCGAATTTCGCGGCGCGCGCGCGGACCGGAGGGCATTAATTTTTGTTTTTAACGAGCCCCGCGTATTTATGCACAGGGGGAGAGCCTAGCCGATGCGAGTATTAGCGCAATTGATTTAATGCCGGCGCATTAATCGGGGCCATTCAGCCTCGCGTAAATTATGAATGGCAAAAGTTAATTTGCCGTCGGCGACGCCGATCGCCGCACGCTTTATCCACTTACAATGGAACCTGATCGATCCTCTGATTCTGTAATTGTGAACTGTTCTCGCCAGTTTCCCACGCCATACTCTTCGGTTAAGGAGAATCTCGAAACGGTTAGCGAGATAGGCCGGTAGAAATACAAGGAAAGTGGTAATTATCGCGCACGCTACAACGTGGCGTAATGAGTAGAGCTCTTGACTACCACCGCGTGGGCCTTGAGGTTCGAGTCCCCGGTGACGTCGAAAAGGGGTTGTGCTGCGATTGTTTTTCCAACGATTTGTTCACTATAAATCCACGATCTAGCGTTGATGCACCGTTTACGCCGTTTGAAGTCGAATTTCGAGTTGAAAAGAAATTTCGAACACCAAAATTTCGGATAAGAATCATAAAATGTTAGAATTTCGATGATATATTTGGAATTACCAATTTCGAATAGAATTTTCGAAGTCTGCATCACGAATTTCCAAATGTTCTATCTAAAGGTTCGAAGATATACGGTGGCCCACAAAAGCGTTCGTACGCCCTTTAAAACAGATTAGCTTTTTATAATTGTAACGACAAATCGACAAATCTTTTTTGCACATCATTTAGTAAACCAATGCTTCTAATTGCTTACAAAAAATCTGGCCGTTTGGTACATTTATAAAAAAGTTATTCTGTTTTAAAGAGCGTACGAACACTTTTGTGGCCCACTGTGTTTAAAATTTCAGAGTTGAAGTGGAATTCCGACAATTCCGTGAAGTGTTGTGCAAGAATCCAATTCGAAATTCGAGATACTTCTGAATATGGAGATTCGAATAGCCAATGGTTAGGCCCACTTTAGCCAATAATTCGGCTAGAATCGAAAGTGCCAGTGGAATGACTCTATCGGACGGCTCTGCTACCGCGTGCCTTTCGAATTGCTGCCAGGAGACTTTCCTTGTGAAGTACGAGAGAGTATGTATGCGTGGCTCGTTTTCAAAATCACACAACTGCGAAGCACATTCTTATAGTCGTAGAAAATGTTGTGCCTGATCACAGTGGTTAATTTGCCAGTGCGGAAAGAGTTAATCGTGTTTAATCGCGTGAAATGTGGAGTTCATCAAATTCAGCAACTCCCTCGCGACTGAAAACGCAGAGGAACCACGATTTCCGCGGATTAAAAGCGCCGATCGCGCGAGGGTTTATAATCGGACCGGCTCGCGGAACGATGATTCATTCGTTTCCTGTCCCCGTGAACAGCAACGAATTATGGGACTCGACACCTCAAGCTATTGCATCGTGCCTTTCGACGGAACAGTTTAAGACCGAGCGATGCGATGAGAAGCGATGGCGCTGCGCTTATATCATCATTCGCGAAGAGAGCGAGTTAGCGTATCAGGGAACTAGTTGGCCAGCGTCTGGGGTAATCTTGTCTGACGCGCAGAACGAATGCACTGCACCGCACCAGTGCAGTGCGGTGTATGCATCCGAGTTCCGTGGCGGGTTTCGCGTCATTAAAATGCCCCGTTTCCGGGGAGACTGTTGCTCGCCAAACTACTCCTTTCGACCGTTTTTGCGATTATGCTCGTGCGCGTTTCACCTTTGACCCCCCGGCCACTGACATCCATCCGCTGCAACAATTATGCTTTCTCTCCTTGAAGAATGTTTCATCGTTTAACTGCAGACATTCGTGCGTAACGAATGTGACCGAACCTGCACTCTGTCATAATTTAGACCTCTGTAATTCTTTGCGTTGCTCATGAAATAATAATTAGCGGAGTTTATAAAACACTGTGCTCGTAGACTGGTCTAGTTAATGAATAATGTAGTTACGTTTAGTGCGCTGTAATCCGCTGCCACCTGTTAGCGAGCTTAAAAATTCCCTCTACAGAAAAACTGACAGGTTAAAGGCAAGTAAAGTGTCAAGAGCACGTTCGACATCGTAAGCACGCTATTTTTGCCTCTATATCTTTTGCCTAAGTCATCGTCGAATTATCCTTCAGGGCCACGTCTTATTCGACAGTTTTATTGATAAATTACACTTTCCCGAATACAGTGATATCCAATATTAATACATTATGGTTGTTTAAACATGTTTAAACAATGATTAAAGACGGAGAGACACCACTTTTGCACCAATTTTCAAGGATATTTTTCAATTTATCTAAAAAAATAAAACAGTATTAGCAACAGTAATTAGGAAACATAAAAAAAGTTGAAATTTGTTGGACAGTATTATTTTAATATACAATATGCTATGTGGAAACTTCTTCAAGCATCAACACAAGACTTTGTAAATACTTCACTGATAATTATATGTAGCATTATAATCTTTGAACTGACACGCTGCAACAGAGTATAGTCAACTGCACTCTTCAAGAAAATCGAAAGGATTATCTAAAAAGGAAGACAGAAGGGAAAACCTTGCTCCATTAGCAGCAGAGGTAATCACAAGCGTACACAGCGGAAGCGTTCAATCACAGCTAATAAACAAACAGCAGAACTTCGTAGCTCACAATTGATGCGCGATAAGCTCGTTGTAAAAAGAAGTGTCTACTTCCTTTCAGGAAGTTCTCCGCTTAATCTCGCAGCTCCTCGTTCGCGCAACGTGGCCGCGTCGAGTTTAATTTATAATCTCATTACGGGCCGGTCCAATTTTGTTCTCTCGCAGCTCCCGAGGCGGCGGCCCCGCGTTGCGTAGATCGCGAAGATAGCTTCCGGCTTCTTTAATCACGGCCAGATAAACTTTTCTTTTCAGCCGTTCGAAAACAGAAGAGGTCCCTTTAAAACCGTGCGAGCAACCGTTGCAGCAACTCTTCTCTCGCGAGAGGCCTCGGTGAAGAAGCCTGCCTCTCTACCCTCGGAGCGTTGCCGTCGCGAAAACTTTGAACGTGCCGCCTTGAAAACTTTCTGAAACTATCAAATCATCGGATATCACGCCCCGCTTATCTACCGGGGAATCGAGCCTCGCGGAAATCTGCCTGTTACCTTCAGCCTCGTACCGTAGCTCTTTGGACGTTCGGATATCTCGGACCTCGAACGTCCGCGCGATTTAATTAAATATTCCTCGTTTCGAGTCCGTACACTTTTACCTTATTAACCGAAAGGTTCTCCGTCTTCTTCTTCTTTCTGTTATTTTTTCTTCTTTTACCTCGGTGTCTCAGTCTGTCCGAATAACAGAAGAACGACATAAGAAAGAAACGTGATGCTTCGGAAGAAGCAGTTCCACGGAACGTGTCAAATGCAAGAAACATTACGACGTATTCTCCCCGCTTACAGTTTTTGTCTTCCAGAAAAATCTTCCCGCATTGAGCGATACTGCACATTATTCCCCGTCACTCGCGCATCGAATTACCAGCCATAACCGCACGTTGGAAATTGGCGAAGCCCGTCTCTCCGCAGTTCCCATGAACATAAACGCTCCGCGCAGAGTGTCGCAATCGTTCAGGGCGCTCTTCGTCTGGAAATTGGCCGTGTTTCGTCAAACTTCGAACGAAGAAGACCGCGCTCGTTCCATTTACACGTTGTCTGCATTCTTTTATCGCCGGTGTCGATGCACGAACGCAATTCTACGGGACGCGACACGACGAGAACAACGAATGGAAGAAGTTATATGAAGAAAGTTAAGGTGAACGAAGAGGGAGAGAGAAAGAGGGTGGTTGGAAGCTGTTATCCCGTCGCGTCGTTGGTCCGTATTCGATTCCTTGTGCAATAAACAAACGCGACCGAGGCGGAACCCAGAAGCAGCTCGCGTTTATTCGTCGGAGTTTGCAGCAGCGGTGCAACTCTGACGCAGCTTCGCGGTGCATCGGAAACGGTTCAGCAGCGGCGCGGCGCGCAGCGCGACGATTAATATGATAAAACGGGGCCGGCCCCGGCGACCCGCGATACGTGGACGTTAATTGTTCGTTTCGGAGTGCCGGATGTGATTACGTTGATTATAAAACACGGTGTAATTTCGGCCCCCTCCCTCCCCGTAATTACCCGGCCTTTATATTCTGATCTGGGAACAACAAAGCGTCACGACGCGGAATTTACCCCGTAATTGCGTATTCCGCGACCGGTAATCGCTCGTTCGCATTTTCTTTACAGCCCGACGAGGAATTAGTAGAAACCGATAATACCCGGACCGTGAAACCTTTATAGCTCGCGCCCCGCGCCGAACGATTGCGGGGGCGTTATACTTCGACGAGTACAGTAGATTAAAACCCGGAAAAACTCGTTCTTCTGTATTAACACTCGGTGAGCGCATCGGGTCGTTTCTGAAAAATCCTGTGAGATACGTTCATAGGTCACTAAAGACTACAACTTATTTAAATTTGAACAAAATCTGAAACGGCAAAGGAAACATAGTATAGAGAACGAAAGAAGATTCGAAATAATTCCTGCTTCGAGAAATTCCTACAGTCTAGAAATTAGTAATTCGTTAAATATATTAATCCCAGAACGTCTTAGCGATCCAAGCGCTCCGTGTGTACCAGAAGAGTAAAAGTATGAAAAATTGATGGGGTGTCGAGGGTATCGATGGGGTAAACGAACGAAATTCGCGGTGATTAGCGCAGGAGAGGGTGTCAACGTGCACGCAACGTGCGTACGTGCTAATTGGAGTACTCGTCGGAACAATCAGCGGTCAAAGACAGAACGACACGGAATCGGGGCCCGTGAAACTGCCGTGTCTACTTAGGGCCGGGCTCGTGTCGGAGTCTGGATTCGCGTAATTAGCGTGCCCGGTGGTAATGAAGCCTCCATTATAGGCCGAAGCCGTCAGTTAATTAGGTTGCACATTGATTTATTGCGATCGTGAGGTGTCCGTTCGTTAGAGACGCGTGGACGCGTCTCTCCTGTGGGTTGCTGCCGTTGCCTGCCTCCTGTTCCGCCTTCGGGTGTTCCGTTGAAAACACAAAAGAGTCATTTGTCTTGTAATTGAATGGCAACGGGGTCGTGCTCTTTGACGCCCGGCGCGAATCGCTTGGATCGGCGAACGGGAACGGGTGAACGAGGAACTAGATGGATAGAGAAATAGCCGGAACAGACCTGGAAACCGATGTCCTAATTGGTTTTGATGTTTCGCATGGCTTCTGAATTGATTTCTGGGGTAGAGAGATCGGATCGAAGCGGTAGAAATACACGGAAAGTGGCAATTAACGAGCCCGCTGCTCGTGGCGTAATGAGTAGAACTCTTGCATATGACCGCGCGGTACCTAGGCTCGAATCCCGGTGACATCAAAAAGTTTTTTTTCCAGCGATTTGTTCGCTGTGAATCCGCCCTTTCTCGTTGATGAACCACTTACGCAATTGGAATTCGAACTGTACACGAAAATTCGGAGCGGAGAGTTGTTTTCAAATGGGGTTAAAATTGATTTCGAATGTGGACTTGAAGTTTCGAATGCAATGATATTCTGCATGTTTAAATTCGAAAATAGAAAGACAGTGGTTCGAATTGAAAGATCCAAGTGTGTTCGAACAGAATTGAAAGTCTTGCAATTCAGATCTCGAGTGAAATTCGGATAATTTCAAATAGGAAATAATTCTGAATTTGAAAATTCATATAGAAGGTGGTTAACCTCTGGAGGCTACCACGGACGAGATACATACAGTGACTCCCACTAATATTCGGACACTCTTAAAAACACCATAGCTTTTTTAATATTGGAATATACAACTTGAAATTTTCGGAGAAGTTGGAACAATCGGTTTGCTACACAACGTGACAAATTCTTTGAAAAAACTGCAACTGCTGACTTGTCGGTCAGTATCGGGGCGCGAGATATCCCGCCCGTGGTAGTCAAGGGGTTAAACGAAAGTTAAAGTGCCAGGTTAAATCGAACTCGGTCGGAATGTCGGACTGCGTGTCCGAAATTCGACCAGCGAGGAATAGTAATTGGTTTCTCGTGAAAAAAATCGATCGTGTCACGGGTATTATCGGAAGTACACTGCGCTTGACAAAGTACCGGCGATATATCAATGGGGCGCGAATGGCGGACGTGAGAAATCTTCGGCAAATTGGTCAAGCACAACGACGCCAGAAAGAGAGAGAGAAGAAAAAGAGGAAGAGAGAGAGAGAGAGAAAGGGGGAGAGAGGAAACGTCATTCGTTTTCGTTCGCGAACGGACCGCCTCGAATTTACTTACTCACCGAGCGATAAATCATTTCGCGCGGTCTCTCTAAATTACGGCTAAGCATCGCGCACGTTTATACCGTTATTTATTTGGTGAAAATTTATGAACACATACATTACGAAAATTGATATTTTGAGCAAATGGTGGACAGGGCAACAGGGGGAAGGTGGGCGGAGGTGGAGGAGAGGTTCGTGTGACGATCGTGCGCGCATTCAGCGAGAAACCGAGACGAATGAAATCAATTCCCGGGTCCATTCAGCGTGACGTCAATTCAGAAGAACCACGGAGTCAGCTCCTGATCGCTGCGATGCGCTTTCACAGCAATTTATCGAGCTTTCGATCGTAATTATCTTCCAATCGCTCATATCCTTCGATGTAATTACCAAACGCTGTTATTCCTTCGCGATCGAGGACGAGATAGATCCCTGCTTTCTTGTTCAGCCTTCGAAAGCGTTTTCATTCATCGAGTCGCCTCCGCGGTGGCCTCGTTTCGATTCATCGTTAACAAAATCATTTTTAGTCGCGCCGATCGGTTTCAACTTCTCGGGAAAGGCTACGAGCATTCTCGTACGAGTACTCATAATTACTCTGAATGCCGTTATTATTGTGCACTCATCATGGTAACTACGCTGCTGCTGGACCAGCGGCTATGGTACAACTTCAAATCAATTATCGTTATCGATAACAACTGCTGGGATTTCGCCAGGATTTTCTGTCGGCCACGCACGACCAAATAAATTCGAGAAATGATATTCAGCATCTTGAAGATAAACAAGAGGATTGGAGCATTTCGTCGGTCGGTCTCCGGTTATTGTTGAAGCAGCAGGCACCCGGGAACGTCGTCGAGCGCGTTGCATACGCAGTGATCCATTAATTGAAAGTAGCCGGAACGGAAAAATTAACGGGGTTCCTCCAACTGCACCGGACAATGGCTAGATTGTCCGACGCCGGGCGCGTATGAAAAACAACTGGCGTGCTAAATCCGATGTTAAATTGAAACCCGTCGATTCGGAGCGTTTATCCCGCGGAACGAAGTGTGCGCTCGTTCTGGCCACGCGAAACGGGGATTACTTGGGGCCGAATCGTGAATTATTTTAACTGCGTGCGACACCGGGCGCCGGGATCGTGCCCGCTTCTATTATGGGATTTCTTTTTTGCAGCCCGATGTTGTTATCGATTTGGAAAAGTCAAGAGAGAGAGAGAGAGAGAGAGAGAGAATGGACCGGATAAAGCGGGACCGTGTAAAATTTCGTTGCGAATCCGTTTCATGTTCCGCGCTCCAACGGAACGATTAATTCCGTGCTCGGGATCAAAAGGATCAGCGATCCCGCTGGCAGAGCGATCCGCAAACACGTTTTTCTTTGTAATCTCCCTCCGAGAGCCTCCGAAACGACCGTCGAAATTATAAATGAGCTACCGGCCTAAAACCCTTTACGAGCCCCGTCGCGTTATAAGAGACGGTTTTAATTACAATCCGGAATCGAAGTTAGTTCCGGGGGCGAGGGGAGGGGAGGGTAGTTCTTGCAACGGAGTATTTCATATCCGGTCACGTTTAACGACCCTGCCACCCTCTCGCGAGCTTTAATAGTCCGTAATCGCGGCCCGGCTGCAATTGCTTCGCCCCCTGCAGGACTCTTTTCGAAAAATTGCCCACTCCCCACCCCCTGCACCATCACCGCGGAACTTAATTGTCCGGAAATATCGCCGGGAATACTTGGTGCAACGGCAAGTATAATATTGTCACATGATTTCAATGTTTTCGTTGCTCTCGTTGTACCGTCCAGAGCACGAGAGAAAACTAGCGGGAAGGGAACGGGGCAAGAGGAACGCAGAGGCAATCTGACTGGTCAGGCTTCTTCCCCCGTTCCCTTCCCGTTAGTTTTCTCTCGTATTTCGCACAGTACTTGCTCTTTGTTTTTTTGCTTTTCGTTTCACTGTTACTGGTATTGAGCTTTTGTTTTTGGCTCTGCTGCTGGTTCTTTAATTTAGTTATATTTTCCATTCTTATTATTAGATCGAGGATTTAATCTCTGATTGCATTCCTTTTCTTGTTCTTCGCGAGGTCAAATCTATTTCTAGGTCTGTGTTCCGTCGCATAGGAATCATACACGTGGATATCTTTCGGTCAATATTTATGGTCCGTTCGTGCCTAAAGAACGTCGTCAAGGATTATACAAACTAGGGTCATTCGGCGACCAGTCGAGGCATCTGGCCTAATGTTTAGTTTTCTACACCTTTGAAATACAAGGTGTCATAAATCTAGTCCCTCCGAGGGACCACCCGCGACCGTTAAGTACGGTGTCTTATTACCGGGACCCATCGTCGACCGACTTTAGGTATCGCCCCACTTCTCCTTCCCTGGGCCTCATTCAGAGCTACGGGAAGGAGGTCCTAACTGGCAAAAGTGTACTGATTGGGAAATGCAGTTTCTGCAGGAACCAATCAGTGCATCTTATTTCCTGCTCGAGAAGCCTGACGAACATCACGTAAAGACCGCGTTCGTCAGTTGAGTTTTACGCTCTAACGCCGCGCCGCGACACTCTAGTCCTCGAGTAGACAAGACAACGCACGAGCCGTTGTCTTATCAATCATTCGTCAGACCCGCGTGCGTCATACTTCAGGATCTTAATCAACTCACGGATATAGATTATCATGTATTCGATTCTGCGCGCGTATAAGGCAGGACCTGCTAGATCAGCCTTACTGATGAGTCCACTAGCAGGTCCGGGACGAAACGCTTCTTTTAACGTAATTTATTGTCATGCGAATCTATTATTGTCTTTGCGTCTTCGATATCATACTATCATTTGAACTACTTGCCCAAGATTAGTTTGGCGGGCAACGATCCGAGAAAAATGGCGACCCACAGTTCGCCCACTTCAAAACAGTCTGGGTTAGGTCGAAGGGCAGGGGTTGGGTTCGCACGTAAAATATTTGGCAGAGTTTCCTCTCTATTTCAAATTTGATAGCGGCCGCGTCGTCAGAACGGGATTCAAAGCGGCAGTTCGAGGAAACTGTAATTACGCGATTAAATTGCTCGCGGATTACCAGTCCCCTTCTCTCTCTCTCACTCTCTTTCCACCCGCGAGCAGAAGGGGTGGTTTCTACCCGGTTTCTCGCCTCCGGTTGATTTATAACCGGTCGCGGGCTTTAATTTACTCGGAAAAATTCACTTCCGGAGGCGGCTGAATCGAGGTTCGCGTGCAAACAGATCTATTGCGCTTATCAAGTCTCAATTAACGTGATTTTCGCGCAAACACTGTGAACAGTGTGGACCTTCTGACCATCCAGAGAGAGAGAGAGAGAGAGAGAAAGAGTGGATAAGAGTAGAATATAAACACAAATTAAATATACTTACAAGGGAAGGACCCCAAGTGTCCGACTTCGATTTTGATCATTTTTCGTGAGATAATGGTATATGGATCCCTAATTATGTATGAAAAATATTAGGTGTAGTTACCCAATGCGATGCGAATACAATATGAATCACCATAATCCATACAAAACATAGATACTTCCTCTACCAATACGTGTATCATTTTCTCGTTTTATGAAACAGCGAAACAGACGTAGCTAAGCAGATCCAAGCTTCTGGACGATCTTCCTCGAGGAAGTTTCCGGGGGGGTCTAAAGGAGAGGGGTCGAGAAAGGAGGAGAAAATTTTATCGGGATTTATTAGCCACGGGAAATCGACTGGGGCCTCGGTAATGACCGAGGCATTACTAATGGGCCGCTAGAGGAGGGAGGGGTGCAAAAAAGGGCGGAACTGGCTGCCAACGTAACAACGCTGACGCAAAAGCGAACAAAATGCCGTCAGGTGTTGCACCCATAAATCACGTCATGTACGTACCACCTTCCCTCGGTCTTCGTCGTGACGCGTTGCGATGCGATGCGATGCGATGCGGTGCATCGCAGCCCGTCGATGCACTCGATAAATAAAACATGCAGCAAGAGGGACCCCGGGTGTAGATCTCTCGCTGACGATTGCACCGGGGACTATGGGCTTCTCGAGTATGCGTCCGTCGTTGCGTAATGCCACCGTCACGTCGACGATGGCCGAGTTTCTCCCGTCCGAAGTGAAACGGATCGGTCGATCCTAACACCTGATAGCGATTCCGGTGGACTGGGTGGTGGGGTGGTGACCTTGGGATGCTGAGATTATTTGTTTCTTCAGATTGCAACGATCTCTTTAGTTTCTGGCAATTCTCATGATTGGACTGCGAATTTGATGCATTTGTGACAAAACATGGATCAATCAAATACAAAATTGGGAAGACGTTTTATATTGTCTGTGACTAAGTGAAATTATTCAAAGGGGAAATAGATTTTTGATTAGCTTCTGTTTCTCATAGTGCGATGGACCATGAAGGTAAAACATCATTGAGATAAATAATCCAGAAAATTTTTCTGAAAATTCTCCCTTTTGAAGAAAGGGGACCGAAGGGTGTCGCGTGTTCTCGAGCCACGTGGATCGATTTTTCGCCTCTCTGTGGCACATATTTTTCGGCACTTCTTTTTTTTCACCGACCTGGCTTTCGTCCAGCTGTAAATTCTTTCGTGTAACGTCTCGCGTAACGGCGGTAGTAGCTACCCGCGAACGTATTACACAGGCGAGCCTATTTACGCGACGAGCGTCTGCTTCCTATTCACGACGGTGTAGTAAATATACGAGGTTGAGTTGCGGGAGAGGGAAAAGAGAAAGAGAGAGAAAGGAAGGGAAGAGACACTTTCTATCGAGGTTATCATAAATTTGCATTACCCGCGGCGCAGGAGGATAGCGCAGTCTACAACGCGCTGACTCGCTGTTGCCCAAATTTACTATTTCAAGAATACACTTGCCGGAATCACTGTTGTGGCTGATTACGTCCTAGATTGATCTTTTATCTAGCGCTTGACTAACGAAAAACTCCATTTTCCTATCATCGATATACAGGGTGTGGCCGGACGGGTGGTACAACCGAGCAGGGAGCGATACTAAATACATGTAAAAATAAGTCGAAAAAAGGGAATAACATTTTCTTGTTTGACGCTTCGTTTTCGAGAAAATCGAGTTTGAACATGCAGCGAATACACGTGCTATGTACTGCATAGGAATCGTCCGAAGCGTCTGACCATGATCAACCGATTCTACTTTGTGCATATACTAAAGCACGCGAACCTGGCGGAACTTCAAACTCGATTTTCTCGAAAACGAAGCGACACACGAAAAAATGTTATTCCCCTTTTTCGGCTTATTTTTACAAGTCTAAAACCTGCATAAAACCGACCGACGTGCACTCCGTGCACACGCGCGCGCTCGCCGGAAGATTAAGCTGAAGAGTAACAAGCCTATCAGTTTCGTGTTTCAATCGAGGCGAAACAAATCGAAAGATTTTGAACGGAACCAAGTGTCGCGAGAAAAAGGAATTTCTAAAGATGGCAGACAAATCGCGATACTGATGTTCACGAGCAACGTGGCAGAGTGGACGTGTTAATCATTCCGGTGTTGAGAAAGAGGCCTGAGGAAGTGAGTTTGTTCGTCCCGGGCTGTTATCGTCGGTTGAAGAGCGTGATTCCCCGGACTGGAGCGCCGGTAATTACAAGGCATTATGAGGCATCGATGCGTTGCCGCGGCTCCGTAGTAAATCAAGACAGATTCACGGGTCTGGCCCCTCTAGTAGACTGTGCTGGCAAGAGGCCTGGCCAGGAGATAAATCACCTGGGCGGGCTCACCGGGTTTCCGGTGAGCGCTCTCGGACCGGCTCGGAAATTCGTCGAACCTAGAGCGGGAGGGACACTCGGCTCGCATTTTATCCGCTTTATCAGGTTTTCAGCCGGCGTCCGATACGCGCGCGGCCATTGTTCGAGCATAATTAGATCGTTCACTGTGCCGGATTCGCATATATTTATCGGTTTCTCTGTACCCGGGGCCAGAGGGAGAGAGCTATTGCTGCTGTTGCTGCTAGCTGGGAGATGATGTCGATCTTTGTGCGCGTGTGTGTGTGTGTGTGTGTCTCTGTGTATGCGGTGTATCTGCGCTCGCGCGTGCGTGACCGAAACCGTCCGTGCAGACGAAACACAGAGGCCCGAGCGATAACTCAGCCGGCAGGTATATAATTATCGAACTGCGTAATTGTTAATTATTGTGCCATTGTTGGCGACCGGTAATTAATGCGGTGCCAAACTCCGCGGGTACGTGTCTCACGCGATCCTCCGCGATTGATCGGCAGGATCTCTTGCTCCTCTTGCTCTTCCGCGTCGACCTTGTACGGGCATGCGACCGGAAGTCGAGGCTGCGGACATTGGTTTTGCTATGTGGAATTTTGCAAACTTTACCTATCGCGCCACTAATGTCTTTTGAAGATGTTCCTTAGAAAACCAATTCCTCGATCGGCACTAATTTTAAACAATTTTTCTTAGCAATATTGATCGTAAAGAGATTGTCGAAATGGCAGGTTCCAAATTGTCTGGAACTGATTCAACATTTCTGGTTTCAACTAACTCGAACGATCCACGTTCTCATTCACTGCGTGATCATTTCCACTAATTAATTAATCCGTCAATTGGCAGCGGTTAGGCGGTTAGCGCGTGTGCGTGCGATCGTTCGCGCCTAAGAGACCTTCGAACAACATCGCGACAAGAAAAAGCGGTCTCACAGGGAGAGAAGAGGGAGTAGAAAAAAGGGGTGAGAGTCAGACGGGAATTTAATTAAACAAGGGACGAGGGGCGAGGCGATACAGGAGGACTCCATGTCGGCTGCAAGAAGCTTCCGTCGAAGAGCCCGGGCTCTTTCGGCTCGCCTAATGATTTTCTCGGTCGCCGCGCGAGAGCTACTTCCACCTTCTTCCCTTCGCTCGCGAAAACGATGCCGGCTTTTTGCACGGACTCGCCAGGAGACGCGTGCCTGTGCAGCGAATCCGCTCCGGAACGGTTTATAGGCCGCAAGGATTCGAAATCTTACCCAGATATTTCGTACTCGAATTGGGAATCGTTGTTTTGTGGATACGAGTCGATATTTTGAGACGGTTTTTAAGCTTATGTACTACTGGCTGGGTCTATCGTGACCATAGTACTGACCGTCCAACGAGAGTTGGCCCAGATTTTGCTAGTTTGCGAGACCCCGCTCCTGACGCTGGGCTGCGGACTCCACTCTTTATTCTAGGGCGACATCTATGTCGAATAGTAACTTATACTACATTATTAAATACAAGCTAGAGAAGTTTGGTTCATATTATAATAAAAATAACCAATTAACGCACTTGCCCCGTTGACGCACTTACCCCACTCCACCTTAATTGTGAAATGAAAAATATGAAACCGATCATTTGACCGGCAGTGGTAGGTTTACCGTTAACGACGAGCTGGTTTAAGAGCTTGATGAAAAATTTCTTTGGATGGCGAGTAGTCGAGGATCTAGGGATCGTCTCGGGCAAGCTTGCCGGAAACATCTGTAGCTCGGGGGGTTGAGAGGCTGTCCGGATGCGCCTTGTTCCCGCCGTACATTCATCGAGAGGCTAACGCGTCCAGCAGCTTGGATTAGCTCGTCATCAACCGGGCTTGCAGCTATTATAATAGATGCGTCTTTAACTATGTTGCCTCCGCAGCGAGCTTGATCATGTCCCGAGTACCTACGCGTTCTCGGCGATGCTTAATTGTGTTCTCCCAGGTGTGTGATTGGTAGCCGGCGTTAACAGTACGATGCATACTTGATAATGTCTAATTGTGTCCTCGCGGGTGCGTCCCATACTGTTTGGGGCTTGTTGTTACGATTGTCACTGGGTCGAGGGTGGTCACCGGTAATATCATTGCGGAAACCAAGAGAATCATTTCTGAAAATTCTCAAGTCTCTCTCTTGTTAGCGGCCCACCCTTTTACAGGTGGTTTGTCTTGTTTCGTATATTTTTCTGAACAATTAGCGACACTCGCGGTGTCAGTAACGCACTCGGAAGCTTGCGAGACGAAGAAGCGAGTGTCCAGGTTCGAACCTTGTCCTGCTCTCTTCCCTCTCCCCTCTCTCGTTCTAATTAGAATTTATCGGGCTCCTTATCTGGCCCGGGGAAAAGTAATAAGCGGCTCTAATGACTAATGATCCCGTGGTCGGCGTGCGAAAACATCCGTGATTTATTTCCGGGCGAGTCCGTTCGCTACCGGGACCCTGTTCCATTGTAAACTGGCCACCCAACCGATCGGACACTACCGGGAAAAATATAGAGAAACACCGGCACGTGTAATACCCATCGAACGATAATTAATTACCTCGCGGCCTGTCGATAAAAACTGTGCGCGGCCCTTCCCGACTAGGAGGTTCGCTTGTTTAATATTTCGCGAGCAGGATGAACGGACGTTAAATATGCTGTTTCAACGGTGTCGTCTACGGTAAATCGATGTGCCGGACTGCGATTTCAGGGTATTAACAGTTCTCCAGGACTAATCGGGGATTGTCGAACCCTCCGGCGATGTATATCGGTCGCTAATACTCGTTGGACGGGTCTTAGATCGCGACAAATCCCCCAAAAGCCTTCGGCACACTCGCGATGTGACCAGGGAAATGCGCTGAAAAGTGTAGGATCGCTTCGCTTGTTCGAAGATGATCTTCTCCCTTCGGGAATGGCTTGTATCAAATTCTCAAAGTCCTAAGATGATACTTTTCTCATTTCACCGTGTTAACACAGAGAGAGAAATATCAGATGATTGCATAAGTTCGTGCCTGATTTGAAAATAAAATTCAATGCTTCAATTGAACTTTTGACTTTAAAATTCAAGGTCAAGGTTAATTTCGCTGCACCCCCCTTAGTCCACTCTTAACCAAATCGAGGGTGTAGAATCATCCTATGGTCATTATATGACATATAATTTCTTTAAACCCTGTACAGGGTTAACAATAGAATAGCAGTACACAGAGAGAGAGAAGGAGATAGAGAAACAGAGAGAAAGAGAGAGGGGAGGGTAGCGTTACACGTACATAAAGTCGAAACAAAAAAATGAATTTGGCGTGCTGCCAGGTAAGACCGTGTCCGGTCTTTTCCATATAAATCACTAGCGTCGTTGATATCGTGCGTGCATGCTCGCTCGAAAAGTTGCGCGAATTAAAAAAAAGGAAAAAGAAGGAAGATAGCAAGGTAGGAACAATCGCGAGGTACAGGACCGATTCGTGGGACGGTTTAATCTCCTATCACGGATCTCGAGGAATCATCGAGAGGAACTGGTCCCGGCTCGCAGCAGAGAGAGCCCATCCACTATGCATAGACGCGCGGCGAAAAAGAGAAAGAGGGAGAGAGAGAGAGAAAAAGGAGAGAGCGAAGCGCGAGCACACGAATGCTATACGAATCTCATTTTCTCCTATAGCCGCCATAGCTTCTCCTCCGGCCGAGATAAGCCGTGTACTCGTTGAATCTTAAGGATGCGGGGCTGTGAGTCTTCTTCGCGAACGCCGTAAGTAGAGGGAACGAAGATAAGGCCGGATCGTTTCGAGGTATCCTAAGGCACGTTCGTCGAAACGGCCCCGTAATATTAATAGCGGGCCGCGGTTCTCCGTTTCTCCCCCTCTATGCCACTCTCTTTTTCTTTTCCCTCGATATACACATTTTCGTAATCCGCGATACACCTCCGCCGGTAAATATCAAAGCACTCTCCCGGGTCCTTGATAGGCCGAAGATGGCGATACTCCGCGAACATTTCGCGTACCTGGATTCGCTATCGAGAACATCGGAACGAATCGAGCTTTCGGGGATTTCGCTGTCTCGTAATTTTGACCGGTGCTTCTGATAATGTCGCGCTCCCTTTTTTCGGACCATCCTGAACGGTTAACGACTTGTCGATTGCCCGCTAGGCAATTAAGTTGCTCCGCAAGATGTTGGCCAGTTGGAGCACAACCCAGTGTCATAACTAGACAGCGGATTTTATGAATTTGTGACACAAGTTGTTTCGTGTAAAAGGAGGTAGTGCGAGAACTTTGCTGGTGCACTGCCGTGCACCTAGATTTTCGAGTTAAAATAACTCACCTCGAACGCACTCCGGACATCACTGTACCCAACACATTGACCGAATTATCATCGGTCCAGCCTATAGCGTACATCATAATCCACTCGTCGAGCGGTCGAATAAATTACACAGTGGAGGTGAACCACCGAGGGAATTTAAAATACCCGCTCGCGCTAAAGTGACTAGCTCCAGCGGGCAAGATCCTCTCTCAGGGGCAAAAAGAAGCCTGGGGCGGGAAAGTAAAAAGGAGGAGACTTTTCCTTTCGTCGGGACAGATACATACACTCTCGTACATACATGTAACTCTGTGTATGTGTGTGCACATTGCAAACGATACCGGGTGAGAGCGATCCATCATTCCGCGTCGCCTGCGAGCCGCGTACCACGGGCCGGCATAATTTGTTCGCTCGATTAGATATTGAAAAGCAGCAAACCCGGTCCGTCTGGTCCAAGAAAGAGCAACAAAGACGCTGAGAAGGCACGCGTGCTGGTACACTGAGCGAAAAGGATAGCTGCAGAATCTCTACGGCGCGTCGCGATACCTCGAGATTGCATCTCGCGAGGTGTCCATAAAATAATCAGCCTCCCGGCGCGTGCACCGACTCGCGGGTGCATCCTGCAAGCGGAAAAAGTCGCATTTGATTTTCTGCGCCACGCTGCGTGCACCACTTTTGCGCCAGGCTTCTGATCAACGATGGGAGAACCAGTTAAAACCGTCCCCAGACGATCCTTATCGGCGATCCTATTTAGCGGATACGTTTCCACGGGGATCGATCATTTTTCATATCTAGTTTCCAAGAAAAATTGTTGGAGGGGTTTTGTAATCGTTTCAGATTTAATTGAGCTGGTGATGTGTTCGTGTTTTCGGTGATTGGGGCCTTTAGGGCACTCAGAGTTCCTGTGTATATTCAGTTATGCTGGTTTTATTGTTTATGTCGTGAGTTTAACTCGCATCTGTGTGAAGATCGATGAGCGAAAGGCGAGAAGATAGATAGTGAACATATCAAGGAGGTGTGTGGTTTTCTGTAGAGAAATTAAAGAACAGGTCATTGAAAAATGTCTGGTTCGAATTTAATAATTTTCATTCATTGTGGATAACTGCAAACTGCATTGGTCGGTGTAACGATAAATGTATGATGCAATTTAAGAAAACTCAGTGGTCGTCGTTGTAGAAAATTACAAATTGTATGAGTCAATTAAAAACAATACAGATGACGACAATTGCAAACTGCACCGGCCAGTGCATTTGAAAAATATATGATGCAATTTAAAAGAACACGGTTGTCGTTCATTGTAGAAGATTATACACTACATTGACCGGCGCATCGATGAATGTATAATTCAATTTAGGAAATAATTGTTGACCTTCGCTGTGGAGAATTATTATATAAATTGTTGCGATGTGTATACGAACAAATGCATGTTTCAATTTAATAATAAAACAGAAGCGGTCTGCATTGAAAAGCATTGCAAATTCCATTAGCCTACGCGTTAAAAAATATATGATCCAATTTAATAAAAAAAAAACACGGCACGTCTTTATTGCAGAGAATTACAAATTGCATCGATTTCTACGTTAAAACTGTCTCTGTTGTACAGGATTATGTGCTGTATCGACCAGTGTATTGAAAATTATAGCGTGTGTTTTTTTAAAATTCCAAATATATATTTTTACGAACCGTTCGATGCAGTTTATAATTTTCTACAATAAACGACCGATGCGTTCTTTTAAATTGTTCCATTAATTTATATTTTTGAATTGACTAATATGCTAACCTTTAATTTTCTCAACACAACAGAAAATGGACTTGCTCCACTTTCAATATAAACAGTCCATATTTTGATGCACTGCTCGATGCTGTCTATGTATAATTCTCCTCTAAAAACATACTAAATCCACTTAGTGAAGCGAAAGCTGAAACCCATTAATTCAGCAGATATTTCTGATCCCCGTGCTACACAAATTCCAGAGGATTATTTCAAACGAACATCCATTTTTCAATTACTGTTTTACTAAAAATGCAGAGCATTCATAAAGTGATGCGAATATAGCAATCATTGAAATGGCTGAATAAACAGTCGACGAGTCGCATATGTACATATCATTTCAGAGCAACAAGTTCTATAAATTAAATTAAGCTAAAAGCCTGCTGGAACCTACCAAAATAACGCTCCTCATTTTAAAAAAGACTATTTCTACAGAAAGACTGTTCTTCTTAGAAGCAGAAGACTGCTTATTTTCATTTTCAAAGACACACATAAGTTTTCTTCAGATGTCAGAGATGACCACACTACACACGTCGCAATGTTTATAGCATTGTTTATATAGTGAAAATATCTTGTTAGAGGCTCCATATGATCGATAAAAAAAATAGTGTTCAATCCAGCTTCCGGCTGTGCCACGTTTCATGGACGTTTCAGGCCACACCGCGTGTCTGCCGTAACCGCGACCGGAAGCCGAGCAAAAAGTTGGGCGGGCCACCATTGTTACGCGGCGGCGACGGGCATGGGTTTCGTGGGTCGATGCCTCCTTCGATCCATCCAATTAAACTTCTCCAAAAGAACAGCCCTGGAAAGAGAAGTCAACCGTCCTTGCGAAAGTCGAAGAATATTGTGTTTGCGCCGGCAAAAGCGTCCGGCACGAAACAATGTTTATTATTATTTATTATAGACGGACCGAAGTCCTTTTACATAAATGTTTACAATAGAAATATATATATATATAATCCTGCGTAATTGTTTTTTAAAAGTGTGCAAAGACTCAGTAAAAAATCAATACGATTATAGAGAATGCTAGAGTCTGCAATAATGCGATTGATTGTATTAATTAATCCATAAGTAGATCTGGCTTTAAGTGTTTGAAATCCTGCTCTAGTTCTCAATACAATTTAGTATTCAATTCTTTCAGAATTTAGTGGTTTGATTAGTTCGATACTTGAGCCAACAACGAATATAGGAATGCAAGTGCATAGGAATGCAGGAGAAGATGCAGCGCAGCGAGGAATTCAAGGATGCGCGAGATGAAGGGATTCATCACGCAGAAGATGTCCCCAGCACCAGATCTGTTCTTCGGTTCGTTCTCTCGTCTTTCGAGGCCTGATCCGGGGGCCCGTTGGTCTTTTGGGCCCGGTGTCCTCCAGAATCCAGCGGTCAGGAGCAAAAACTGCGGCCGTTGCCGGCATCGAGCACACCGCGATCCTGAAATAACGTTGCGGTTCGCCTGGAAATCCAGCCTCGTATCTTGTTACCTTTCGAACGGACGCTTTCTTCGGTTAGGCTACCGTCGTCGTTGTTGTCGCCGGTTGACACGCGTTATTCCCGGCGCGAGTTATAAAGTGTTGGCTGCTGCTGCTGCTGCTGGACTGGACTGGCCCGGAACGCCACGGATAGATCAATTTGCCTCGCGATCCTGGATTCCCGTGTGTTCAACGCGACAGATGCTAGCCGGGGAAAAACGTCCCCGATTCGTCGAGTCCTCTCGCAACACCTGTCCGATCGAGCGTTATCTAATCAATTACGCTCGCCGGATAGACGCGGCAAGAACAGACATGCCGGCAGAAGCACGCTGGAATTTCTTCTGCAATTTCTGCCCGAACCCCCCTCCCACCCCCCGGTGGAACTCACGCCTCGCTTCCCGATTCCTTAGACGCGGAACGCCGTTCCCCTCAGTCTTTTCATCGGTTCTTTGATTATTAGCGTTTCTCATGGGGGGTTTGATAAGACCTCGCTGCGTTCGGCGAGGCACAGATGTCTCAACGTTAAACTTGCCGTTAGACTGCGGATCTTTATGCAAAATAACAATTGGCGACAGCCTGGAACAATGATTATTTCAATCTTTGTACACCTTGAAATTGCTTAAAATTGTTGGAATTTATTTAAGAAACAAATTGACAAAAATAATCTACTGTTATTTAGTAGACAAATTCAGTTTGTTTGATACGAGACGAGACGAGCGTTTACCTTAGGATGAACGCAAGCTCCACGGAGCAACGTGATTTCGTGGGGCCCCAGATAGTCCTTGGACGGACTTACGGGCCCATCCGTCACCCGCTGACACCGGACCCGATGCGTTTTTGTCCCCCTTCTCGGAGCCCGCTCCCGCCGACTTCTGATTCGCCGACCCTCGGGGCCTGCCAACGAAACCGACGGAAAAAATTCGGAACCGCTCACGAAAGACGCGTCACCGGGCCCCTCGGTGACTCGTGGGGCCTTATTTCGAATATCTTCCACGATCCATGCACTGTCCGTTGCACTGGAAAATTCTTTCAAAGAAATCCCAACGAACTTACCCCATTTTGCTATTTTATCCCCAGTGAGGAATAATAATATCCTGTGTAAACGGATTTGTGAACATCTTTTGGTATAATATAATTATTCTTAAACTTGTATATATTTTAACACTATTTCTATCTTCTTCTAGCTGTCCAAATTTCCTTCCAAATTTTTTAACTAATATTTTAGTTTTACACGTTTCTTCTGTCCGTGACCTTGAACGACCTTGAGTAATTATAGTCACTGAATTCGTAATGAATGGGACTATCATTGTAGATGCTTAATAAAGGGTGGTTCCATTAAAAAAATGAAGGTGACCTTGATATCTCTAAAAAAGAATTACATAGAAACGAAAATATTTTTGGTACCGTACGAGCCCCATTTTAGTGTTTGCACTATGTTATTTTGTATGTGTAACTGCAATGCTAATAAAAAAGTTATGTTTCTTCTGTATTTCGAGTCTGCTTTTTTTTATTGCGGCTCTCGAATTAATTTATAATACTTAATGAGGCCCTTGGTGATAAATAAGTGCCATGCCTGCTGTATACACAGTCTGAAACAAAAAAAGTTTCCGTGTGCATGCACTGCCAAATAAAATACACACGTACAATTTCTCTGAACAATGTTTTAATCGCGTTAGTCGGGGCTCTACATTGCTCCAAAACGAACATCCACCAACATACGACCTACCAACGATTTTGCAACCGCATTCAGCAATATTTCAGCACAATGCAGACCACATTCCGCTGTGGCATAGCGCAGGCGGAAGTAACGTGGCTCGATTATCTCTCCATTGAAAATCTCTTTGTGCAATCGAGCATTAAAATCTGCCGGCGCGATAGTCGAAATAACGAAATCGAAAGAGGGTTTGTAGAACGTAGGAGAGGGGTGGGCGAGGGGTTGCGTGGGGAGCGGTGGGATATTCCGGATAAAGGGATTCGAGGCTGCAAGGGGATACCTGGCAGCGAGTATTTTAATTAGGCCAGGCTTTTGAGATCGCCGATACGCGGAGAGAGCATCGAATCGCCGCATCGCGTCGCGTCTGGTAATCAAGGGACGCAGAAAACTGGATTAGCGAGCATTCGCCCAGATATCTCCCTCCACTCTCTTTCTCTCTCTCTCTCTCTCGTTTTTGTCGCAGAGCGGTGCTTATCAGCCGATAAGTCGGGGAACAGGGACGTCCCATTTGCGTCGACCTGCGATCCTTTTCGAGGCTGCTCCTATTATCGGCGAACAGCGTTGCTCGCCAAGCGCGAACGATGACGCGGCCACTTTGCGTCTGTCGGAGAACTATACTAAACACTATGCACTTCTTGTTTCGCCATTTTTCGCCCCTGTGAAGTCCTTGTGTTTTATGCGACACGCTCTGAGGCAACGCATCTCTTCACTCTTCTGCAGGAGTTTCTAATAGTTTCCTTCGAAAGTTCCATTTAAGCTGCGAACAATCACCAATTTATACGGTCTTACATGAACTTATAGTAATAAGTGTAATAAGTAAAATGAGTTATTGTATTTCCTCAAATGTATTATGTTTGTACACTGCGTCAATTCTGTCACATATTAGACGTGACGAAATTTTTAGAAGCGGTTCAGTGCAAGGCGCGTTGCTAGGTACTGCAATTGCGTTAGAGTAATTTCCATCGAGTTTTAATCACCAAGTTTCCTGTCCCTTGAATCGTTGTTGCCTAGATGAACGAGTTCCGCGTTGTTGTTCCCGCTTCCGGGTAAAAGTCCGCGGAAATGAATGGCGGGCTGTGGCCAATAGGTATTATTTTATCGCGAGCAGGCACTAGACTAGGCAAACACCGGTGTTAAATCTGCACTCATTAATTCGCGGCGAAACCCTTGACCGGCTCGCAGCGCTTAATTACTCTCGAAGGACCTTATGTTAGTCCTTCGAGAGGATCTTGGGAATCCTTAATGACCACCGAAGGCCAGGAGCCTCGGCCGTGGCCGCTGTCTTCGCCGTACCGTGATTAGAACCGAGTCATTGGTCACTTAGAATACCTGTTGAATACCTGAGATTACATAAATATTACACGCTGCAGTGGAAAATGAAAAATTCGCATTGTTCTTTTGGTGTTCGAACTGTTCCTCGTGTCAATTTCAGACAGTTTTCCCGAAATAAGTTCTACTGTTCTGTTATTTGTAGGTAAATTTGCCCAAAACCTCATGACTTTTATTATTCCAATGCGGAACACATAACCAAAAACCTAAGATGTGAATATTAACCAGTGTTGGGCAATAAATTTAATTTAAATAAATGATTATTTAAATAAAAATTTAAATAACACAAGTTACAGTAAATCCTCTATAGGTGCAACAATTTCTATACGATAGATGCAACCAAGAATATCCACCCCAACTTAGTACAGGGTAAACAACGGTGCTGAGCGGGAAATTATTGTACTAATATTATATATTGTACTAATGCTCTTCCATACCTGAGAATGATACATCAAGTGGGAATCCACGCGTGGTTTCTATTTGCACGCGCTGTCCTTTTCTACGTTCGGCTCGGCCTTTGGAGATAAAAAATAGCTACCCTACACGATAGATGCGACCAAATCCCCCGAGGCTATCGCGTCTATAGAGGATTTACTTTATTTGTTATTTGGATATTCAAATAAATGAATTATTTAAAATAATAAACGTAATTGTTATTTACAAATACAATTTCAATTATTATTTGTATTGACAAATACATGGCGGCATACCTATCCGGCAATCTTGTACGAAACAACACGAGTGTCGAAACGTCCATAAAATCGACCGTGACATTCGTAAAGCTCGCTGTCTATTTTGCATAATTACATCCGACTCGCAAACGCAGCGACTTGTTAATCCGACCATAAAATTCGAACGTCTTCTTCTGGGACCGATGACAGTCACAATACTACGACTCTGGTAGCAAAACCTGGTTAATTTACGACACTTTCTCAACGTCTGTCGCCTTTCCTCTTCGCGTGCTGTACAAAGACGGCAGACGAGCAACGCTATTCATCCATGCGAGAGAGAGAGAGAGAGAGAGAGAGAGAAAAAACGGAAAATCACCTCGATAATCGGCGAGAGCAGCATTTAATAAACGGTCGCACGAGAAGATCGCGTTTGCGAAGGGAGTCGATAGGTATCGAGGTCGAGCAAGAATTTCTCGATTATCAACCTTGTTACAAGCCGGATAACCGGCCGGAGATAATCGAGGCGACAAAGTTGCTGGCACGTTAATTAGTCACGCCTCCGATTAGGCGTCCCGACGATGACAGAAATTGCCCGTTGCATGGCCCCGCGAAATAGGCGTGATACGATTACCGTAATCGTCGGCGATTACGCTCGCGAGAGAGGGGCGAGAAGAACCGACTGCACACTGTTAGCGAAATCTCTCTGTCTTCTTCTCTCGTCGATTACGCTCGAAACAAGAACCAACGGCGGCAAAGAGAAAAATACAAGGAACCGGATAAAACCGTGTGCCGCTGCGTCGGATATTTCAATTAGTTGTTGGTAATTAGGTGCACGAGGTGGTCGCGATTGCTCGATATCGTGTCACAAAGCGCCGAGTGTCGTGGCGAATGCGCGCGCGGACCCTGCACCCCGTGAACGATTTCTGTGATAAATTGCTGCAGCTCAAATATTTAACGTGGCCGCGCGCACGCTCGACGAAGAGCGAGCATTCATTAACATCCGCTGCCGGGCCATCAAATCGCCGTGCATGATTATTAAAATTTAGTTCCCGGTTGCTGAAGGGGCAGCTTCGCTGCTGAACCACCCTTGGATGGAATCTGATTGCACTGCTGCACGATCTCTTCCTTTTTTTCGATGAAAGGTGGGATCTCCTTTGCGCGTCTGGACGCAACGTTTTGTTATCCATACTATTACATTCGTCGTAGCTCTCTGCTGGTGCCTCTGGACGCGCAAGTTTGCGTTGCTATGATGCGATTTGGTATGTCTTTCCTCGTTTTTCGCATCGCCCAAACTCAAACACGTGCGTCGATCGATTTACGATATGTGTTCGGCGCACACGTTTGCGTTGGTTTTTTCGCTTCGAGACCTCTGAATGTTGCGCTAGACCCAAATGCGTCCAGTCACAGATCGTTTCGTATAGATCGAAAGAGTATGAAACCAACAGAAAATTGATAATAATATAAATGTGAATTGGAAGCGAAAGAAGTATACAATGACTTGCCGTAAAAGAAGAGATCGAGGCAGATGGCAGAGGGTGAAGTAATCTGACCAATTCTGGGCCTAATACGGGGCATTACAATGCGCATTGGCGCATCGGTAGGGAATCATCTCGCGTCTTCGATTTATCTGTCCGTGGGCCGATTTATCTGTGTGTACACCCGGGCCCCGACTCATTACGGTGAGTCACGACTAGCTTGACTCCCTTAATCGAAGGTTAAATCGTGCCGCATGGCTCGACCGCTCGATGTCTGTATTTTATTAACACTCCGTGAGCGCTGTTCGAGGCGAGAGAAAGAAGAGAGCCGAAGAGTATGCGTGCGCCTCCATGCGAGATGATCGTGTGGGCTAGAGAGCCTGCGGACATTAGATAACAGCTCTCGGATCTTTCTAGAGCAGTTTTACTGGCTCCGTGGGGGCTCTACCGAGTTCCCAGGTTACCAAGATCGGAGATTCTTTCCCAGCTTCTTTCGGACCAATTTAAATTTTCCACAACAAGCTCCGCTGAATCTTCAGGTTGCTAATCGAAGGCGCTTCAAAGATTTCGTTCTACTGGGTTGGCAAATAAGTTCGTTCGGTTTTGTAGAGTGGAATAAAACACAATTTTTTGATACACAAGATAAATTTTAAACAATTATATATTGGTCATCTTTATCGATGACCTCTTGCCATCTTTCCACCAAATTCCTTATATGTACCGCGTTCGTAAAACGTCTGGGACTTATCGACGAAACACCAATCCAGGTGGTTTTTAACGGCCTCTTCATCCCTGAAGGTTTAGAACTCGTTCATAGAATTCTGTAGTGACCGGAACAAATGATAATCAGAAAGAAACAAATCCGAATGAAACTTACACTGGAACAAAGACCGAACGAACTTATTTGCCAACCCAATATTAACGTCCGATGTGTGTTCTCCAAGACGAGAGAAGGAGGAATCGTGCTGATCACGTGCAAGAACGATTCCGGTCCGTGTCACCAGCGATTATTGCTTCGCCAAGGATTATAGATCGTCCTGTGGTATTTTCTATCGCGTCTTGACGATTCCCGGAGATTTATCGCGCTGCCATAAATATCAAACTCTCCTCGATCCGATCCTCTAATTGCTGTTTGCTGACTTCCCTGGGTGCTGGTGACCCCCGACAGGCGGACAAGACCGTTTTATTCCAATTTTTTTCGATTACCCTTTGATTTACCGAGGTTGTTGGGGATGCTACAGCTAGCGTTCGGGTTACGGTTCGAAATTTTGTCTGCGAGCTAGACAGACCTTTTTTGGTAAGAAGATGTACAGCAGAGGTGGGCATTATTTGGCGAAACAAATATTTCAAGTACTATTTAATATTTTCGGTTTTATTTTGTCTAAAGAAAATAGTATTTTAAATAACATAATACAATTTCGAAAATATAATATTTCTATTTCAACAATTTGATTCACAAAATAAAATATTTCTATTTTAGCAATCAGAAACACGAAATAAAATATTTTTTACTTTTTGCATTGGTATAATACTCTGAGAAACCGCATAAACATATGTATACAGTCTATCTTATCGTTAAGGAAAGATTTACACTCGTAAATGTATTGAATGTGAACCATTATTTTCAGCAATATAAATATCATTTCAATTTTAAAAAATTGAAATTGAAAATAAAGACAAAATGCAAATATTTTCAGTATTCTTTAAAAGATTACTGCCTCAGATAAATTATTTTATTTTCAAAAATTACTGCATCAAATAAAATATTTTATTTTCGAAGTTGTACACATACTTTAAAATAAATAGGATTATTTAATATTTACTATTTGAAATACTATTTCCCCCAGCTCTGATGTACAGTATGTCCCAAGAATGGTAAAAGTAATTGTAGGTGAATTGTTGTTAATTTAGCACAGCAAGTTTAATATTGAAACGACCCTGAAATGAGTCCAGATAGAGTCTGATAGCGTATCATACGATTTTTAAATTACCCACGGTATTCAACGATGGAGCACTCACTTACCAAAGGGAATCTTCAATACCAATCGTCTATAAAGCAATCGGTAACCGATCTTACAAGCATAAGGCCCCTCGTAGGGCCCTGTTCGATGATCGGTAACCTATCCTCCGTTCCCAAGCCTTTCAATATCTTTTCCTCTCGCCAGATCGTGCTGCAGGTCCACGGGGCCCGTCAGTCCCCGATCACTCTCTGCCTTATCGGCCCGTAGTTAGCTCGAACGAAGTATAATCGGGCCCAGGGAGCTCGGGGCCAGCCGGGAAACCGGTTTTGCGGCGGGCGTGCACAGATCTCTCGGCGGAGATTTGAATTTCACCGCAAACAGCGGATCCTCTTCCTTCTTCGCTGGGCCTTTCTCCATCGGGTTCAGGAGAAGGCTGCGGGCCCGAGGAAAGGCGAGAGGGTAGGCCCCGGTGGCTTCCTCGAACGAACAACCACACCGGGCCCTCCTATGTTTTCGTTCGTATTCGCCGCGGTTTTACGCGTCTCCGAACGATTACACGGTCCTCGACCGGGGGATTTTCTGACGGGCCCTGACCTGAAGACTCTATCTCTTCGGGGATTTATTATAATCGGGCCCCGCGTGCGAGATATAATTTCCTTGGCGCAACAGAGCCAGGCAGTTAACTGTACTCTTGACGATTTTTTCGCCGAGACGAGTTCTCGTTGCTGAAACGAGCTGCACTTCGGCCTTTGCTGCAACGCGTTGCACTCGTGCACTGTTGCATTTATGTGTTTCTATACGTATGCTGACGACGGTCCTGGATTTTTTCTCTGGATCTATACCCGTCTCGGAGATCAGTAGAAAAACATGTATTCTGACGAATATTTGTAGCACTTTCAGTTTTCGTTGACTGGACAACGTCTTTTTCTATAGCGAATACATTTTCGTAAAAGTATTAGAGCATTTAAAAGTACTGTTATATTATTTTCAACCTGTTGAACATGTTAAGAAAGTGTTTGTACGTCGCTCCAGTTTGTTGCAATGTGAAAAATGTTTATTTTGTCTGTGTTCTATAAATTGTGAAAATCTCAACTGTTCAATGAGAAAACAAGTTCGATTCGATGTGCACAACGTAAAAAAGAATAAATATTCCTTTCTATCGATCGTATAATTATCGATACAAAGTGTATTAAAATGATCTAAACAGAGATCGAAACGTCGAAAGTTCAATTTAAATTGCAAAATTGCTTTGAAGTAAAAATTACAGATCGAACCAGTGCGCCGAAAGCATTAATACATCTTGTAGTAAAAAAGAATACACAGAATAAAAATGATCTTGGTCGTGAAAGAGATGTCTCCATTTATACGAATGAAAATTGCTTCGAGTAGCAAGGGGTTAATTTTAGGAGTGGGATGTTGATACACCGTGGAGTCGTTGATACATCGTTTCGGGTTTGCAACGGAGCAGAGATTCCGCAGTGAAGAAGGGTTTCAGGTTGTGGCTCGGTGCAACAGACACGTTCTTAAAATCTCACACGCGACAGGTGCTCCGACGGCCACCACGCTGGGAGGGCCGACGCGTCCTCGAAATTCGGGTTCTCACACGTTTCGAGCATGCGCTCGTTAATCAACCGTGCGGCCCTTCGGGTAACCTCCTTGCAGCTGATCCTGCGACGAGAACCTACTTACTTAAACGGTCGTCGTCGTCGTCTCTGTGTCTCGGCGATTCGAGCCACTGCTTCGATCAATCCGTGGACCACATGTCAACCGTATAATCTTCCGTGTCTTTCCAACCCGATGAACCGCGTATCGAGTATGCCTGTAATTAATCTATCTTTTTGTCCCTGTTTGAATAGGCGATAGCACTCGCTGGAACGGAATGTCGAGTCTTTTCGGTCGGTTTGCAAGACGAAGGGGATAACGATCTTCGTCGGATTCGTTCGTTCGACTTGTAGCGTTTCGAACGATCCAGATTTACCCACAGCTTGCCAGTTCTAAAGAAGGATTTCACAGGTTCAACTAGTCGTCTTCTGTTCCATCGGAAGATTATCATTCTACAGACAATTTACCATGAAAACTGTCCTTCAAAAAGTGTGCTACAAGTTTTCGAAACACAAAGCGAAAATTTTGAAGAATTCATCGTTCTATTTCCTCGTAAAGTCGTAAAATTGTGGACTGAGAAAGTGTGTTAAAACTTTTAGCCGCGAACACATAGAATCCACTAAAAATCGTACAGAATCTTGATGAATTTTCCGAGAACAAAGTTCATCGAAATTCATCAGGATCACATTTTCGAAGGTGGTGAACTTGTTCAGGATTTCTGTTTCCTGCGAACAAACACGGAGCACAGTTTCCTCGAAAATGGATTAGCAATTTGTATACGAATCCCATCGCTGGGTGCACGCTAACAAAACAGAACCGCAACAATATTCCTCATTATCCGAAGCTATCGGACTTGGAGCTATCGCGAAACGCAAAACACAGGGGCCGGCTGTCTCTGTCGGTTTGAAAATGGAAGTAGCTTATGGAACAAAGTTCGGAACCGTGGCCCCTGTAACCTCGAGGAGTTAACCGAGTAGCTCCTCTCGCACCCTCGACGCCAAAACTCTCTCTCTCTCTCTCTCTCTCTCTCTCTCTCTCTCTCTCTCTCTCTCTCTCTCTCTCTCTCTCTCTCTCTCTCTCTCTCTCTCTCTCTCTCTCTTGACGACGACGACGACGACGACGGTGCAGCAACGAGGCAAGTTTAATCTCCGCATAATCGTGCCTGGAAGAGGCCGAGCAGGTAGCCCAGGAGTGGGGGAAACGGCCCAGAGAGTTGGGTCCGGTAGTGGTCGTCGGCCCCTGGTGAGACCTACCTTTCCTCTTCTTCCCAGCCTGGTCCTACTCTCGTGGAGGGTCGTAGGAGGCCCGTGTAGAGTGGGACCTCAGTTGCCTCGGAGGAACATGCGGCGCGGAGGTGAAGGGAGAGGACGGCAGCCAGCTAGAGGTAGCGATGGCAGTCCTCTGCGCCGAGTTCTCCGATGACGAAGCATAGTTCTTGGTTGTTATGAATTGAGGTAGAGGAGAACCTTCAGGTACCAGTTGGTAAAGTCTTCTCGAACTCGAAAAGATTAAATACAGGCTCCAGAGCAGTTGTAACGTTTTTTTAGAGGATTGGGTAAAGCTCTACGTTGTTGCATGTTGAGAATCGTCGAGATAGATCCTTGAATTCAATGATCACCAGTCTAGATCGGTGGTAGATCTCAAAGAAATGAAGTCTGCAAGATGTATAATTGACAAAAATCTTCCGAGATCCTCTGAAATGTCTTCATTCCTCGCACATCGATCTCCACCATGATCATCAATGGCCAGCATGGCCCTAGAACGAAACGAGACCACCGTCGATCCTGTTTTCGGCAGGCATCCGGCTGCTGGTTAGCAGTCGTGGGCCTCGTGGAAACCATTCATTGGCTCCCGAAGCTCCGGTGACGCGTATCGCGTGTCACCGCGCCAGTTTCCAACTACTTCGTCGATCGAGGGATCGATCGAAGGGGCTGCTGCCATGGTTTTTACAAGGCTCGGATCTATCACGATTCTCCTCGGCCCCGTAGCTAGCGGACTCGCATCGAAACTATGCACCGCCGCTACGGCAACGGGCAAAACATCTAACAAAGTAGCCGAGGAATGCTGCAATGTTTTAATCAGCGCGTGCTGATCTCTTTCAGCTACCCTTTCGTTACGGTGGCGTTGCCTCGCAGCGGTTGCACAGTGCTGGAAAATTGCAGCAGGCAGCATGCTGGAAAGGTGGTGTTAGTACGCGAGGTTTTGATTTTGTTGGGAACCGGTTTCAGGCCTCAGATGTAATAATGTTATTAAAATAATATTGTTGCCTGTTGTTAGAAAGAGGATGTTATCAAATCGTGGTAACTAGTTACTGGTTTGAAGCAGTAGACTAGAGTATGTTAATTTTTTTGAAATACACATAATAGATTATAGGTCCTTCGACATGATTCGCAAGTTACTCAATTTTCAACACATTGAATATTCTAACCATAAAATGATATTCGTGATGAATATATGTGCCCATAATTATGCAATTTTTCGATTTTTCTGCTGATTCTCGATCTTTCAAAACGTTTTCTGATAAAATTTTATTCATTTCCTAACATTTCCAGCTTTCTGACAAAGTTTTCCTCATTTTCGTCTCATCCTTTCAATCTTTCCATTTGAATCTGTTACTGTTTCGGTAAAGTGAGATTACTGTACTACCTAATCCTGATCTTGGCATGTACAAAAACACTATCAAGCATTAGAGTCATAGTAGAGAATAGTCAGGAACCGTTCAAGTATACAGATATTTTTTTTCTCCGGCTGTCGGAAGTATGGAGAAGCATCCAGCGCACAGTTCCAGAGAAAAAGGCACTCAGAAAATGTCTCATACGTCGATCGGGGCTCCAGCAGCCAGATTACGAGAGCCAGTTCTGATTTTTAAACAGCGGCCGCGACGAGCAGGATACGTTCGAGCGACAACTACCTGTAAATACGACACTTTAAGCTCGCGCGCATATACTATCACGGTGCAGGGGGAGGAGGAGGAAGTTCGCGCAAGAAAGTTTCCATGGAACGACCGTCGCTGCTAAATGAGTGACTGAGCGTGTGCGCGTACACGCGGGGGTGTATTGTGAACGGCACTCAAGAAATCGGATACTTCGCGGAATGATAAAGTCACTCGACACGCTCCCGGGGAAGTGCGTCGGGTAATAATCTGCTACCTTCTCTCTCTCTCTCTCTCTCTCTCTCTCTCTCTCTTGTTGTATCCGAGAGTAGCTGTACTCGTTGCAGAGGCAGTCAATATCACGGGGAAACTGTAGACTTGTATGTAATAATAGTTGTAACCCCCTTGCTCCCGTAGAGTCTAGTCATCGTGTGAAACTACACTGAAAAAGGACGCGAAAGGCGATATTCGCAATGGAAATGGGTTTCAATATATTACGCGCGAATTCCCATTTTCAATTCACTGAAATTATTGAGAACTTAATATTATAATAATTATTATAAGAATTCCAGTTCACCTACAGTGGCTCACGAAAGTATTCGAACATTCGAACGCCCTTTAAAACAGAATAACTTTTTTATAATTGTACCAAACGACTCGAGTCACTGTCGGTGAATGGTACTGTACATATTTTGAACGTAAAGAAAATGAAAACGTTTAAACAATTGGGAAGTTGTCAGCCTTGCGGAGGTGTTAACTATTTGATTTTTATTTGGTAGCACCGTGTACAGGGCTTAATTGTATTTCTCTGTTGTTTTATGCACTGTAATACTGTAATTTGCAGTTCACAATGTTTCACAAACATCCAAATTTAGGTAAAGCCCCGGCACCATAAAATTGTATTATAAACAGCCATATGAAGACTGTAATAACCGTGCTTCTAAAACGCGTTGAATCTCGCTCATCCGCGTCATCATTATCCTCATTATCATAGACGATAGTTACACACAGACAGCAGAATTTTATGCGTTTATAACAAATTGGATCCAGTAATTGCTAGCGGACTTAATATTCCCGTCTGCCTGGGAACGGCGTTTGTTGAGGCAGCTCGCTTCCGATTCGTGTTTTCGTAAACTGTTACTTGCGTAAAATTTTATTAAAAAGTGTTAGTTAAAAAATGTTATTTACAAAAATTTAATGGCTGAAAACACTCGTACAGCATTTTTTCAATTGGATCGTGACAAAATGCCTGTACCATTATTCAAAATATTGTCTACATTATTAAACAAGTTGGTATCTAATCGAATACTATACATTTAAGTATTGTATGAGTATTGTATCTATAAAATAAATAGAAATCGTAGAGAATGAAACTATTTTAGATCGGAAGAAATGTTTAATTTTCGAGTTAAAATAGCTCCGAGTAAAATGAAAAACTGCAAGGCCTATTAACAACTATCTCAGACTATAAAGAAGGGATTAGGGTAATTAGGAACTCGTCAAGGACCTAATAGCAGCGTCCCAGTACACGATATTGCTTTCATCCCGGTTCAAGTTGCGGTTTTAGCGACTTCCGAAGGGAGGGACAGCGGTCGCGATACGGAAGCGACATCCCAGACGTCCGGGACCGTGTGCCCGAGTCTCCGGTGACCCTTTGACGAGTCATTTCTTGTCCAAGAGAACGGCTGTCCCCGTTCGTCGTGAGACATTGGCGAGCGAAGTGGGCTATTTGGTGGAACCTCGGCTCAGTTTTTACGAAACGCCATTCGAGTTGCTCGTCCATTAACGTTGACCATGCTCGCCGGAGCCTCGGCCCCGCATAAATCACGGGGCAAGGGACGCCGCCGCTAGATACTACTCGGTAACGAGCAATTAGCAATGAGCCGACCTAGCTGGCAATTATCTCTACGCACCGACAAACTTTCGGACGCCGAAAACGAGCGACGACTGCGCGGACACGCTGCAATTAGGTTCGTCTGCTTTCCCTCCCCCTACCTTTGCCTCCACGTTGCATCCACGATTTTCAACTTTCGAAATCGTTAAGGTCTCCGAAGCGAACGTGACTTTTACGAATTTTTCTGGGAAAATTGCGGCGTCCATTTTGCAGAACGAGCACATTGTTTGAAAGTCCATACATACGTTGTAGTGCTTGCAGTGACAGAATTTTTTCCAGACGCTATTTTCTGAAAAATTATATGATTTTGACTAGTAGATGGAGCAAGGATTTCATGAAAATTTCTTTTTTATTTCCTGGAAAATTTGTGGATCCGAGGGAAATCGTATTTTTATGTTGGACAACTATTGCATTGTCGAGAATGAATTTTGTTGAGCACTTACCACGAGCACGAGAATTTCCATAAATTGACGAATGTCCCAGCGAAGGGTTGAAAGACGGAGAACAGTTATTCTGATTTAGGGTAGGATAGTGCCCTACAGAATCCCCCATGCCTCAAACAGCGGCTAAGTATGGGAAATTGCACCATCGTCGTATAATTGATTTATTAGGCTAAGTCTGCTAACAACTGCCAGTATTATCGGTGAATACCATCAAGACAAGTTCACTCTACTCTTCGGAACATGAGAAAATATTTCTCTTAATCATTTATTAGTTGAATGAATTATAATACTACATTCGAGATGAAGAAGTTTAGAACTTGGAATATTCTGAACGATTAGAAAAACAAAATGCTTGTGGATAGAACGTAGAAACCAACTAGAGCACATGTTCACATCCTGTCGTTGTAAGATTGTCAGTGATTGACGGGAAAATATGAAACTCTGTCGCAGTGGTCGTTCAATTAACGGTCCGAGAAAGAAGGAATGTTTAGAACGCGAGGTATACTTCTTTTTCACTGTGGAGCGACCGGCCCGAGAACGTTTGCAGCTCTCATATTCGTTAATTGGCTGAAATTGATTACTCGTTGGTCAATCGTTTGTCGTTCGACGGCCGCGAAGTGCTCGGGAACAGGAGTTCGTTCTTAAAAACAGCAAAAATTTCATTCCGACGATCCAACACGAACTGAAACCAGGGACGAAAAATAACAGTTGTTCTAAAATTTTCTACGATAAAAATCATTAATAAAAAGTTGATTATTATTGAAATTTAAGATAATCTGCACAAAATATAAAGAAAAAACTCGAAGAACAAAATTATTAAAACATATCGATTTCTATACAATTTTTTATACAGTTTTAGAAAATGAAGTAGCTAATAGAACCATTAAAAATATCGTACGTAAAACACAATCTGCTTCATCCGCAACCTTCTGAAGCCTGAAACTCCCCTCTCCCAAAATAAAGCAAAGCCAATCCAGATCTGCTGAATGGCAACAACGACGGACCCAAGGTCTCAGCCATCAAAACATCAATCTCCCAGCGTGCGCATCGCGCGCATACGTAAACACAGGAACAGTTCATCGAACGATTCGTCCAAAGGTTCAGGATGGAGTGTATCAGGACGAACGAGGATCGGAATAGTCGGTCAGCTCTCGTAGGAGGTCGAGGTGCCTCGAGTCTAGGATCCGAGTCGATTTTTCCGCTCGCAGCATCCACGAGCAACGGTCCGGTTCGGTGTATGCGTATGTGTATGAGGGGACCGTGTTCCCCCACTTCTTCGCGATCGGAGCCCTGTTGCTCGGGCAGATACGCTGGGCCCTGGCCGTGCCTCGTTTCGCCTAACTCGCCTGTCGGTGCTCCCGGAGTTATCCCGAAGCGGCCTTAGAAGAGATAGGGCCCGGCCAGGCCAGGCCACGGAGGTGGGTTCCAGCCAACAATGACGCCCAGTTCAACTCGGCGAGTCGCCACTCTTCGTGCTCTGTTGCGGACGCGGGTCCGTCTGGCTACGACCCGAAACTTCTGAGCTTGCGAAACAGGTGTTATCTAGACCATAAACATCGTCCCGTCGTTCGTGGATTATTCTTCCTCCTCGGAAAAAGTTTGATAGATCATCGGGAAGTCCGGAAAAGAACTTGCGAGAGTCACAGAGAAGAGAAACACATTATCGAAGGTTCCTGGTTCACGACATTTCGAGTAAAAAGCGTCCTTCGACCCCGAAGAGGATATCGAAGAGGATATTGATCGGGATCTTGTCGAATAGTGTCTCTCGCTTCGAGAAGGATTTAATCAGTTTGCAGCGAGTGCTATGTGAAATCATCGCGTGTTTTCGGTGCGACGACTAGTGACAGGTAGATGATCAGGTGAACGAAGATGTGCGAGTGCGGTGACGAGTGCGCCGAGGACACGATGAGGCTCGCGGGACGTTGCTGTCTGTGAGCATCGTCGGATATCCCTACCTTGTGTCTGTTCTTCTTCTTGTTTTTCGGCCGTGGTAACTAGTCTATAGTCATTTGGTGATCGTGCGCGCCAAAAAGAAAGCAGCTCGCTCGCGCGAGGCCAGCCGTGTGAACGGAGGAAAATTCTGGCCGATAACAAGCCTCGAGCGCCTGAGATGGCCACCCTCGGCCTCTCCAAGGTCTTCATACTGGACAAGTACTTCACGGAGCTGCAGAAGTTCTGGGAGACCGAGAAGAAGCTACAAGGTACGCCATTGGTTGAGCGTTTTCTCTCTCTCTCTCTCTCTCTCTCTCTCTCTCTCTTTTTCTCTCTCGCTCTAGCTTCCTCCTCGCTCTCTCAAGGATCCTTCTCCTGCTCTCCCTCGCGTCGATACCTACGCTGCACGATTTAAATGCGACCAGGCTGGGGAAGGGATGCACCTCTGCTTGGGAACCACGGAACTTGGCCCCTGAATCGGGTGCAGAGAATCTTTACTCGGGATCACTGCTATAGAGAATTTGATGAAGATGTCTTAAACCACGGTCGCACGAACAAGAATGACTGAACAACGTTTTTAGAATGAGTTTGAAAATGTCTTGATTTTCTTCGACACATCAGTAGGATTGGTTCACTGGCACACTCTGCTGTGAAGAACCTTGTAAAGAAATGTTCAATTACGATCAGTCGGAAGAGTCTCCTTCAAACTCTCCTCTGAAAGGAAATCACTAACATTCCTGAAGTTACACTTCCCTCGCCAACGATGACTTTAATTACAAATATCTCGAGCAACACCAAGAGCCTGCCTTTACAACGGTAGACTTCCCCAACCCGGAAAACCTATAAGTCTAACTCCGGAAAGTTTCACCTAAACCGTTGACCCGAAGACGCGCACTCTCAGTTTCCCAGAACCGAGCGAAGAACTTCTCCGCGCTGAGAAGAGCGTCTCGGAAACGGAGCGGGATTAAGGGTGAATTTTTGTAATGGTCGTTGGGAAAGTCCGGGGTCCCGGGTCGTTCCTCCTTTGCATTTCATTCTTGGCCCTCCCGGCCTGTTTCTTTTTACGCGGCCATCAAAACCGTCTCGGTTTTATTCGTCGCGCGGGACTCGATTCAAGAGTCCGAACTGTAATCAAGTTACAAGTGGCTCCTCTTTTACGGGAGAGGGGGGAGGGTGAGGGCGAGGAGGAGGAGGAGGAGGAGGAGGAGGAAGGCTACAGTATTTCGGAATTGCCGGTTCTTTAACGAGACAAACTGAGAGGGGAGAGTAAGACTCCAGTTCCGAGGTAGCAGCGGAGGGGATAAGGAAAGGGCACAGGAGGACGCAGGTTACGCTCCTGAAAGCCCAGCTGAAAACGAACAGCCTCGTGTCCCGGGGAAGAGATGTTACCTGCGTTTTACAGTTAAAACAGTCCTCGCGGTTTCTCCACGCTGATTACCCCCGGCTGCATTCTTGCCACCGGACGGACGGGTTAAGGTCTTCAGGGGGGAAAGCCGCGGAGATTTTCCTCTCGCCGACACCACCGCGCCGCGTTTCACATTTATACGGCCGCGGTTGAGTTATCTGGACACCGCGTTCGTCTTCGTTCAGGCTCGTAAACAGTTCGGTTTATTTTACGCCGGGCCAAGCGACGCTTGTGCCAGCTAACTCGGCCAGCGAATTATTCAGCCGGATGATGCACGGCTTTTTTATGAATTTTCTAGAAGACGACTCTCATCCCGCGGGAGACACTATCTGCGAAAAAATCCCGCTAGGCTATTGTTGCAACGTTGCTGTAGCACTGGAATTATCAGTTCAATTTTCTTTCCACCGTTAATCACGTAATATTTATACTAGAATGTTGTTAAATTTATTAATTCGATACGATGAATACTTCCTAGTTAAACATCGTTATGCATACTAATTAATGACCTGACAACCGGATTTTATGCACTGATGACAAAAATGAGGAAGTGCAATTTGAAACAAAAAAAACATTAGAAGAATTTAAAAGTATTTTTATCAAACTCAAAATAAATCAACTTAAAACACACATAAATATGCGTACCGCACCAACATGACAAATGCTTAACCAACCCCGGCTCCCATGAAAACATAAATTTACGTTTTAATTATCATAGTACGAGAGATTCTCAACTAAACTTCACGCGACCGTACTCGACTTACCTATCGCATTTTCGTCTGCTTTCTGCAGGAATTTCGCGTCCCGGTGAAAACCGCGGGAAATTCGCGGCACGATTTTCGCAACAGGGCTCCTTCGCCACCCCCCGTAGCGTCTCAAGTGATTTTTTTTATTTCCATCCGGGATTTCGCGTCGGATTCGTGGGCAACTTTCCGAATTTCGTGCACCTTATCCGCTCGTTTCTGCGTCGCGAAGCCGCACCGCCGGATGCATATTCGATGGTGTAGTAGGGACACATCCGCAGATTCTGCGACTGCAGATACCCTTCTTGCATCCTCTTTCGCTTCCTCTATTTTTCTCCGATTTATACCGAGGCCCGGACGATTCCCGTCACGTACGCGTTCCCCGTAATCTCGTTGACGCGACAGAGATTAAAATTTCGAGGATTTCCCATGCCGCACACTTTATTTCGCAGCTTTTCACCCCTTCTTCTCTTGACCCACTTCTCTCTCTCTCTCTCTCTCTCTCTCTCTCTCTCTCTCTCTCTCTCTCTCTCACTCTCACTCTCACTCTTCTTTTTCTTGCTCTCTCTGTTTCCTTTTTTCCGGCGTGCGTGTGCTTTTTTCCTGGCAACGAAACCGTAGTTGTGATTCCAGAGTCCGACGCAGCGCGGCGCGGACGCGCGAACGCAGTTAACGAAATTTATTATCTCATCACAGTTTATTTTCCTTCCCTCCCCGCGATAGCAATCGTAATTCTTACTTTATACATTAATCCCCGGAGGCATATTGTTTCCTCTCATAAACCACGCGCTGAAACATTAAGTGCTTTATCATCGTTTCACCCGTCGTTTCTTGCGCTATACACCTCCGCGTAAAAAGGAAAAGGGAACCGAATAAACGGGGAAACTGCCGGCGAACAAAGTTAAAAACGGCGGATTCTGAATCGTAAGAGGACTCTGTTTCGCTGCGATTCGGTATTCTCTCTTTCTCTCGCAACTGGTTGCCGAATCCAACCACGCTCGATTCGCTTCGCTCGTTCTCACGCCCACGCAGTTCCCACAGAGTTCGACCGTTGCGTTTTCCGTCTGGTTCGCGAAAACGACGCGCGAAACCGATTTCCGCTGTTAAGTATCGCAACGATTGGCCAATCGAGGCGCGACGAGCCGCGTTCGAACACGTGCGCGATCCGGAACGACGAGATTTATGGCTGCGGCGATCCCGATGACTCGCAATCGAGACGTTTATCTCGTTTCTGCGAGAAAAATAACGATCAACATCCATCATTCCGCTTTTTTTTTCGCCAATCCAGCGACTGGAATTTTTAGCCTCGTTGGCGTTCAACTGTTTTATTGCTCGGGATCCTTGCGTAACAGTTGTTCTCTTTTCGGTGTTTTTTACTGAACATGTTGACTGTAATAAGCAATCCGAGATAAGGAAGAATTGATCCTTCCCTAAAAATATATAGTGATCTACAAAAATCACAATTTACTTTAACGAGTCAGACTCGTCATGAAGATTTTAAAGAAAGTCTAACAAATATGAATATTACACCGTTCATTTTAAATGAAGTAAAATTTGATTCGTTTGTAATCAATATTTAAGCCTTAAAATGAAGTACTGATTTCCAAGTCCACCATATTCCAATGAAATCATAATCAGTAACATCTGTCATTTGGAAAATTTTCACTTTTGCGCCGCCTCCGATAAGATTGTATTGTATTTAAGTTCGCGTGTATTCACATAAATTAAATGGAAATTATTTCATACTTTTTAGTGCGTTGTTCCGAAGTCGGTTTAATTTTTTTCTCCTCTACGACATGCTTCGGGTAAAGACCGTGAATCACTGTAACTGTAAAGAAAATGATACAGCAAGGGATTGAACTGCATCAGTCAATCACCTTATTCAAATCAAAGAAAGAGCTTGCTTCACAGATGAACCAAGAAATTATTTCACTCGGACATCGAACGAACTGTCCGTCGTATCCAAAAATTCCACCGAACCAAAACATCTAAAGTGACAAATGCTCGACCGCCGGTTGATAAACGCGCGGAAAAATCGTGTCGGGTCCGCGTGACAATTAAGAAAGCGTAATTTCATTACTCGCGGTTAAAGGGAAGTAATTGTGGGCATATCGGTGCGAGCTAAGAGAACGAGAAAGAGAGGCCAGGCGGATCGATCCGTGAGCGCGAAACACGGTCTGTGCCAGGGGTCCTGATATCGTCGCAGCCGGACTGCGTGTCGCAATTACGGAGACAAAAGGAACGAGTGCGCGGATTCAATTGCGAAAAAGAGGGGTTTGCGAATAGGGGGGTGGAGGGGAGGGCAGGAAACGGATACGGGGCCCTGGGGCTTCGTAATTACGTTTCTTGCGGGAGAGCACGCATAATTGTAGCCCGTGCGCGCGAGATCCTTCGAGGTATCGTTCCATCGGCGCGTTATCCAGCAATTTATTTCTCCGCGGCGATTAATTAATAGTTTTTATCTCGCGATTAACCTGGCCCCTCCCCACTCTCCCTCTCTCTGTCTCCTTGTCTTTTTCCCCATATTGTTTCCTTTACACGCAACCGGCATTTTTCCGGGCGAGCAGTCTGCCGCGCGATTAAGCTGCTTTAGCAAAATCCCCGGCTCGCGATTGGCCAATTTTACTCGCGGTTTCGCGGATCGTATCAACCGAATTCGCGCTAATGAACAGACGTGTCGGCGACTTGGGAATTACTGATCTTTCGGAATGTTTGTTCTCGGAGGCTGCAAGAGGCTTTTGAAGAAATCTTTCTGAGTTTGAAAGAGCGTATTTTGTTTAAAAATTGTACATTCGTTACGAAGTTATAGTCGATTTCTGGGAGGACTTGGGCTACTGAAAAAGCCCATCTTTGCATTATCGAGAAATGAGAAGGCGCACCTTTGCGATCCTGGAAACAAGACTACTCGCATAATGTTTTGTATACTTGTATATTCTTATTTTGTAAATGTTTCTCTTGATTGTCATTCTTACATTGAATTCTGTATTATGTGTTGAAATAAATCTGTTATGAGATTTTCTACGATGAAACAAAAGGTCCACCACTTAGATCAGACGTCGCCGATTCTAACATCGGGTTTCTTAGCTCGAGGTCCCCTAACCGAGGTAATCGTTCGCCGTAGGATCCTTGGCCGAGGCTAGCGACCGTGCCAGCTCTCTTCCCACGTGTGTATGGCCCTTAAGGGCAGAGAAACAGCCGGGATTAACCCGCATCTGATTAGACCCCGAGGTCGAGGTGGGTTTCTCGCCGCTCTCTTTTCCCCGAGGCGGCTTTTGTATACCCGCGAGTTTCGGTTTCGCTCGAAAGGTCGTGAAAAAGGTAGCCATCGACTTTCTTCCACTACTCGGAAGGTGTACACGCATTCCCCTGGTCCTACGTCATCGTTTCGCGTGAGATAATAGACGGGCAAACGATTCCCCTTTGGCCCGAAACAAAAATTCATATTCCACCTTCATCCTCGTCAACCTGTTCATCGAATACCCTCGCGAAGCTAAAGGCGAGTTTACACTTCCTCTGGACTCTGTGAAAGAACAAAACTGGAGTACACATGTTTATACTTCTTTAATGATCGAATTCAACTCATTGTGCACATCGAAACGATGAAAACAGACATTGTTAAATTGTTTCAACTAAATTATCCTCTGGACTCTGTGAAAGAACAAAACTGGAGTACACATGTTTATACTTCTTTAATGATCGAATTCAACTCATTGTGCACATCGAAACGATGAAAACAGACATTGTTAAATTGTTTCAACTAAATTATCCAGTGTATTCATCAAAATTAGAAATGGTAGGCGAGTTCACACTTCTTCAATTTCGATCCCGCATGATTCATTCACAATGGAACAAGTCTAATGGGATCTCCTTTGCACGTCTGGACGCAGCGTTTCGTTATCCATACTCCATTCGCCGTAGCTCTTTTCTGCGCCTCTGGGCGCACACGTTTGCGTTAGTTTTTCCGCTTCGAGACTTCTGAATGTTGCGCTAGAACCAAACGCACGCGTTTTCTGACCCACTGCTTTCCGAGACAGTCCAGACGCAGAGCCTGACCCACTGCTTCACAGTACTATTATAATAGCAGAACTAGCAGAACGAGGAAAATGAGTTTTTAGGAGCTTGTAGTGAAAACATAAGATACCGAGTGGTAGGTTTAATATTAAATATTCACTTGCTACTATTATTATGGGACAGAGGCAGTACATATTTGTATATCAGCGAAGTTTAAAAACGTTTTTCTCATTTTGAGAACCCGGCAATTAGATTCAATCATTGAATAAGTACGAGTACAGCGGCTTTCATTTTTCACGTTCATCGCGGATGAATCATTCGGGATGTATGTCTGAGAGGAAGTGTGTATTCGCCTTAATCCATGCTCGCAAGCCGACGAGATTGGGAAAAGATGCGAGTCACATTTCACGGCAGAACTACGGGACGGTGAACTTTCGCAGAAAATAAAACGCATGAATTACCTCGGCTATTGTACCCACCTCGGACAGAACTTGAAAACTTCGCGATAACTTCGCGGAACTAACTTCATCGTTGATAATTCGCTCGAGAAAAAGGAACTTGCGTTCCGTTGTTAGTCTGCGTTTACCCTTAACGTGAAATATTGATAACTGGACGGCGCGGCGCGGCGGCGGAACTTTCCGCGACAACCGAGTTCACAGTCTTTTGAGCGTCGAGTCGTGCATTTTCGCTTCTAATCTACGGCTTTTCACTGGACGATTTTATATTCAGACAATTTAGTTAACTTTTCCATCGTTTCCAACCCACAATCCGTTCAATTGAACGTCACAGACAATGTATTTAATGCTTGTTCAGTTTTCAAGTTGTGACTCGTTCAATTATTGTCTCTGCATATTATAAATAGACTGCGGATCTTTATGGATTTAAGAAAATTTAAAGTATGACTATAAAAATTGGAAACTGCATAAACATCCGCAGTCTAGTTATAAAGCATTCGATATTTCTCTGATTGCGTTACTCTTTGATGAATTTCAGTGACACTATTCTTTATCTCGTTCAGAAATTAATTTTTGATGAAAAAGTCGAGGGTATAATTCCTGTTCACATTTCACAGAATTTTTCAACTGCTTCACATTCGTTTCGTTCTCTACAATTTTTTTATATGTTCAAATATGCAAAAAATGAACGGAACAGAATTGGTTATATTCGTTTCACAGTAGAAATGGACGGAAGAATACGTTCCACAGCGATACATCATTCTACACAGTAGAAATATCTCTTGTGTATTTATTTCCAAAGCAAACAAGCTGAAATTTGAATTTCACTTACTAAATTTTATTAGATACTCTGTGTATCAGCACTGTGAAGCTCGTTAAGCGGAAATAATCGCGAAGTAGTCGCAAATTTCTACGGAATTCGGTAATTACGATCCGCGTAAAGGAATGCAAAAGATCTTGCCCGATCGATTCGTCTTCTTTCTTATCTGGCCACTCGCGCCGAACAGGCGTGCTTAAGATAGTCCCTGGCTGCTTCTCCCTTTTTCTCGACGCTTTGGCCACCTTATTTCTGGATGCTTCGATAGCCAGCAATTTATCTTTCGAGTCTCTCGTCATCAATCTGTTGACCATCATTACGACATCAATACCTAATATTCGAATCGTTACAGCTTTGTTAAAAACAATCGCACGACACTGAACCTACACTCATTTGAAAGCTTGAAGCTTCTACTTTCATTATTCGTTTCCTAAAAAATTTTTTTACGATACAATCGCTGGAAAACCGAGTACACGTACTTTCTCGAAAAATGCTACAGACTGAAACGTTTATAAACTCTGGAAAAACATTTTTTCGTCACTGAATCTCTAAGAAAAATCTATAACTCTAATAAATTTTCTTCGAACTGGAATTTTCGTAAATTTTTTAAGCCAGCTATGCACCTCTTTTGACTGGGCCTCTGCAATTCGCAGCAGATGCAACACAGTCACGATTGCAGAAATAACAGGAAACTGTTTCCTTTCACAGCAATCAATATCAGTGCACGTTTTTCGGGCGGAGACACTGTTCCGGTTTCGGTTGTAAGCTTAACCGCGCGATGCGGAGATTCGCGCGGCGTATTGTTATTAAAACAAACAATAATTGAGTCCGCGATTAAGCTGGCGGGTAGTATTTTGTATCAATTATCCCACGGTCCAAGTAATTGCCGCTAACGTTCCTCGTTATTGTTCTCAGCGGCCTATTCTCTTGCGGTTCTGTTCCGCTTCTGTTCTCCGCTGTGCGGCGCGTTGCGAAGCTATTTGTTCGTCCGGGTTCTTTAATTTATTTCCGTTCTACGAAACCGCGCGGGGACGATCGAATCGAATTTAAATAATTCCCTGGCGCTGGCCCCGACGAATCTTCGGAGGCGAATTTAATGCCGAACAAGTTTTCTATCGTGTAGACCGCCGCGCCGCGCCGGGTGGAAGTTTACGATCGCCCGGCGAAACTCGTTCAACAAACAGACTCAAGTAACCGTGCATAATTTTATTCATTATAAAGAGTTGGGAGTTTCGAGTGGCATCGGTGGAGGCATTCGAAGCAACACGGGCCTGTCATGGTGGCGCGATCTTAATGAAAACTTGAGTGTCTCTGTCTTTCGCTCTTCTCTCTCTCTCTCTCTCTCTCTCTCTATGTTTCTCTTTTTCTGTCTTTTTATCTTGAGAGAGAGAGAGAGAGAGAGAGAGAGAGAGAGAGAAGGCTTGTGTGTGTGTGTATCTGCGGCAAAGTTTCGAGTAATTGAACGACCCCATTCTTCAGCTTTTATCGTTAAAGACACGGCCAGACGAGAAACGAAAGCACAAAGAATATGCCACGAGGAGACCTACTCCTAAAAACATTTTTCAACGAGCTGTCGTTTCCTCGCTATAACTTCTTCTTGTTTAACAAAACGATGGCAGTGAGCGCTTCTGGGATCAGCATGCCCCGTGTTAATGTTAATCGCTCTTTGAGAACAGTGCTTCGGACGGGATAGAGTTCTTTAGCCGAAAAGTCATTACCGGATTCAGGATGTTACGCTTTTATGGTTATCGACGTTGCGCGGGGCGCGTTTAAGATTCGAGAAAGAATCTAAGAGCATTGATTATTTCGAAGCTATTAAAATTGTCAGAGAAAGGACACGGTAAAACAGTTTGGCTCCAATTTGTTGTAATTGATACAGACTATTTTAAAGAGAAAATTCTGTATTCTTTCCGCAACGGACCCGAAAATGGCCACAAATGGACAGAAATAAATAGGCGATGTTTAAAACAGCAGATTTAAAAAGAATTTAAGAGAAATCATAAAAGAAAGGAGTGTGTGTGTGTGCTCGCATTTTGTATCTTGAACAAAATGTTTATTCCATACAAAGAATTTTTGATTTCTTCTTCTCGACATTTATTAATGCACTACGCGTGACGATCTTCTGAGTAAATACACATTCTCTGTACATTTAGAAATAATATACGGACGTGGTTGTGCAAAAAAGTGGTTTGAAAGGGGATGAATTATTCGCATATGTTTAAATCGATTTTTATGTATGGCTGAATATTTCCTCGGACGAATAATCCCACCGAATTTATCGTTCGAATTTTTGCGGTAGCCGGAACAATTCGCATTTACATTGGCACGTGCTGAAACATTTTTTTTTTTCACGTGTTCACACCACTAATTTGTTTCGCTCAATGCATACCTTTCTCCTCCCTCTCTGTTCTCTTTTATATAAAGACAGTTTTAATCCTGGTTGGGACAGCACACAACATTTTTAATCTGCCTAAAACTCCGCTGTCCGTTAATAACCGGATAAAAACTGATTTGCAAATCAATTTTGTCTCGCATTCGAAAGTGGCCGTACTCGCATCAACATGAAATTCGACAGAATTAAAAATAATAGTAATTTCTCTTTGTCTGAGAACAATTTAGATTAATTTATAAATCAACTTCGACTTGCATATAAAAGTGGTGGTGAACGAATAGAAGTTAAATAATGTTTGGATGTGCAGGGGTTTAATTAACACAAGCACTTAAATATGTGTATAGGTGTCGGTGCGCGTTTCTCAGAGTTAACTTGACCACGAGGGAGGGGCGCGCAGGGTCCCGTGGGAAGAAGAAGACGAAAAAGAACCTGTTTTCTCCGAAGGAGGCCCTGCAGGCCCGAAGGAGGGTACCTGTTCGCTTTAATTCCGCCGCGGCAGGACCTGCTATACCTGCTTTACCTGCCAGGACCCGCGTCCTTTTCGTTTGTCTCTCGTTGGTCCTCTTTCTCGCATGGTGTTCATGGCTCGGGACAGCCCATCGAAAGTGCCGAGGATGATTAATCATCGATTGGGGCTGGCCGCGGGCCATCGCATCTCGCCTCGCCTCACCTCACCTCGCCTCGGCCTGCCTGGGAAAAGCTGAATCGGTGCTGGGACCGATGGGCTCGCTCTGCATCCGAATTCGGGATGACTATTAATCGTTGCGGGGTGGAAACGCTGAAACAATCAAAGTTTCCTATGTTCGGACCAGTTGGAAAATAGCTACCACTCAGGAAATTAATGTCTCTGGTTAAAATTCGGAATCTAAAATTCCATTTCAATGATCGAATTAAGAATTTGCGAGGAAGTGAATTCACTTCAATGATCGGATTGAAAGTTTGTGAGGAAGTAAACGAGTCTTGCAATCGATGCAGAGAATTTTTATTTTGCGGTCGATATCGGGCCAATTTTTCGCGAGAACTTCTATCATCGAACTACACTCTCGAATCCACGTTGAGAATAGTTCGATCGGCGTAACCGCTTTAATTAAATCACATCGCCCGCGAAGTATCGAGCTCTGGGAAGTTAGGGGTGCGCTGGGGTAACGTAAACATTTTTTCCTGCGAGTTCGCGCCACTTAAAATCGCGAGCTCGCTTCGGGAAGTAAACAATACATCGTTCTCGAATAAAGACCGCTTCGTATCGCTTTCAGGCTCGACCGGGCTTCGATTGGCCGCGCGCAATTGAAAGTGTTCGCCCCCTCTTCCCCCTCTCAATCGGGTTTCATGAATCGCGATGCATTTGCCGCCGCAGAATGGGCCACTAAACTTTTCCCTCATTGTGATAAACGACTCTCTACCAACAACGACCCACGACCCCCGCCCCCTGCCCCTTCGTTTTCCCTTGTTACACGTCTCTTTCCCCATTCCCGACGAAGTTTCGGCTTTGTTTCACCCCGCTTTTCATCCCCTGCCCTCCTCCCCTTCTCCCCGAACCCTCCCTTTCTCTCCCATTGATCTTCAGATCCTCCGGATAGCTTCTACTCCGTCTTCGAAAATCATTTTCGTCGCTCCCAGTTTTATTTTTCTTTCGCCTTTTGATCTTTACGCCGGCTAGCACTCTTCTTTGAATTGGCCCGCTGATTATCTTTACTCACTTGGACGCTGTAGTCGCTGTGGACTCGGCTTCACGGCGCGCGGCGTCTTTTAGTCTTCGGACTTTAGCCTCCCCGCGTGCAGTCACTTCGTTTATTCGGTGACTCGACGTTGTGCACCTTGGAAAGTCTCTTAGGCGGCTTTTCCGCGTGATTTTCTGTTTATTTTTTTTATGTTGCTGTATCGCAGCAATCTGTCAGCGAAATTAAAATTTATTTTCTTTCTCTCTTAGCCCTTTGCACTCGGAGCTATTTTAAGTAGAAATTGGTATAGTATCTCATACAATACCAAAATGTTTGGCAATTGATTAGATTTTTTAGTGGCGCCTCAGAGTCACCATTCGAGTGCTCAGGGTTAAAAATGAGTTTATCAGTTACTTCGCATCACATTAATTTCAAACTAAATTAATTCAATGTAATTTGTACGATATTGTGAAAAATGAAACGTTAAATAGTGCTTGCTATTTCAACATTATATGGGATACATTTAGTGTTAATATTCTTTTCCTTTAAATATTTCGAAACAAGAAATATGTATATAATTCAGACCACTTTCATAATTATGGGCACATATGTTTAACAGGTTGATAGTAATATGTGTTTATAGTTTTTCTTACGTTTTTACTGTTTTAAATGAAACCTCCTCATTTTTGTCATAAGTGCATAAAATCCCCTGTGTAGTTATACACTGGTGGACAAAATGATAAAGCACCGTTGTACACACACAAAATTTGATATACAGAGTGAACATATTATAAAGTATCTCCAAAAATATTGATTGTACGCAAAAATGTTTCAGATAGAAGTTGTTCAGTACCGAGGGGGTCTATGGCACAAAAAATAGGACATTCCATTTTAAAAATCAAGGTGACCTTCACCTTATGATATTGAACAACTTTCATCTCTTGTCAAACATTTTTGCGTATAATCAATATTTTTGGAGATATTCGTCTGTAACGTTTTATAATGTTCACCCTGTATATGTCGTGAAATCTCAGTGAAAACGAATTACATTCACGGATGAAAAGAAGCTAACTTCGGATGGTTCAGATGGATACAAGTACTATTTCCATGATTTAAGAAAGGAACGAAGGCTTTTGAGTCGTCGACAATGTGGTCGCGGTACAGTAATGATATGGGGATGAATCGGCTATAGAGGAAAAATGGGAATAAAATTTATTCAAGGCCGTATGAATAGTGCTGGCTACTTAAATTTTATTAAAGAGCAAATTGGAACATATGCTCGCAGAATTGCTGGCAGAAAAAATATATTTCAGCAAGATAATGCAGCTGTGCATACTGCTCGCATAGTAAAAAATTATTTTGAAGCGGAAAATATGAAGCTGCGAAAATTTCATTGAAATTGGTTAGTTGGTTTACGAGTTATAAACAATCAAAAGTGTTAAAACCAATTTCAATGAAATTTTCATTGAATTAATTGATTTAAGGGAATGTCAGTGAATCGGAGACGTTGTAGATTGTTAGATGATCAAGAAATCGATTACGCTAATTTCAGGACTACATATTCGCGTGTGTTAGCGAATCTTCATTACAGGCGATATCATCAAAAATATCCCAGGTTTTCGAGCCAGTAACGTAGAGACAACGCGGCTGAGCAAACAATACGGCGTACACACCGATCCGCGTTAAATAACTTATTCCCGAGTCCCAGAACCTGTTGTGTAACTAATCTCGTATCCGGAAGTACGTTGTAACCACACCGAGAGAACGGAGAGAGAGACTCCAAGGCAATATGAAAAGGAACGATCGAAAAGGAGAAAGAAAATCGAGAACACGAGAGGTAGAGCGGAGAAAAGAAGACTCTCTGAAAAAGAAAATCCGGGAGAATGAGCTTTGTTGGAGAAGCTTAATAATGTAAATGTAAATAAATTCTTCTTTTTTTTGTGCTCGCGAGTGGTAGTTTTAAAACAGACTTGATATCAGACTGTGCACCTCTGCGTTGATATTCCAGAATGAGAGCGAGTGTGCTCATTAAAATGAAGTTAATTGAAACTTGCTATCGGAGTGTGCATATCTTCGTGCAAATTCGTAGAATGCACTTGCATTCGTTGCAGTTGCTCCAGTGTGTTTGTTGAAGTGAAATTTATAGGAGGTTTGATTCATTTTTGATACTGGAAGTGTGGAAGAACAGAAACTGGGAATATAATTTATTTATGGCTTCTAAAAATGTTCAAAAAAATGCTAGAATATAAAACTCCGCGGAATTTAATACGATTTTGATTCATTTCAGATCTATAAAGGCTACTGCCACTGAAAATAAGATTTTATTTATTTCACTTTCTTGATATTTGCCTGGAAAAATTGAAAACTGCATGAACGTCCGCAGTATATTCACTTATTACGAACAAAGCAGACTGGATTTATTGTTGGTTCGAACGAGAAACTCGTTCGCTCGAATCAAAATGAAAGAATAAATCGAAAATTGAGAAGTGATCGAGAAATAGTGTTACGCAATTTTTCTCTAGAACGTGTCAAAGATATCTGCTTTTCAAAGGATTCTGTGGAGGAATTTTCGCGGAAGAAGAAGCTCCAATAGAGAAAATCGACGTGTTTTGACCATGGTGAAACGCGCTTTTCAACAACGATCACCAGTTCGACTGGTTTCACGAATATGGGACACGAGGGAACGGCCTGTTCCGCGGTTCACGGTACGCAGATATACGTACAGTATACTCGGCGTGGCGGATAGGTTTGTCGCATGGAACGGACGTGTTCGTTTTTTAAATGCGCCGATTAGAAAACCAGTATGCCCCGTTCCGCGGAGAAACGGCACTCGGTGGCTAATCTGGACGAGTTGTCTGCCTGTTAGATGGAACAGTCTGATAGAGCTGTGATACTATAGCTCTGATAGAGCTAGAGCTCGAGATCCGCGAACCTGAAACTTGGATAGCGCCTCGAGACAATGTTCCGATCGATATCGGGCCTGAAACGATCGCTATCGTTGACGAGGTGTCCCGAGGAATTGAATACGAGATTGTTCGTGCGAGTTTCTATTTTAATATGGCATTTCTAGCAACCAAGAATCCTTCGGGTATTGCAAAATGTTGCTTTTAATAGTCGTTCTTTCATCCAGATTTATTCTGAATTTTTTAAAGTTCTTGACAGTGAATATTTCTTTCTTTGAGTTGACATACAGGGTGGACAATTTATCTGAAGACGTTGAAATATCTCGATAACTATGCATCGGATCAAAAATAGTGGGCAATGAAAGTTGTTCGTCTCGAAGGGGGACATCCGATGATACCAAACTCGACCCCTCACCGCCACCCCCTGGAGGTCGGGGTGGGGGAAGATAAAAAACTTAAATGGGAACCCCCATTTTTTATTGCAGATTTGGATTCTCTACAAAAAAGGAGCGCAATTTGACCTACGAGTTTTTGCATTTCGGTTCACAAATGGCGCTGTAATCCAGTCGAAGACCGCATTTCCATGATTTTCATATCGTTCTGGATATTCCGACAATCCGGAGCGATGGGTGTCTCCTGGTGGCAATTTAAATGGCACTCGGTTGTCAATCTTGTGACAGTGGGTGTCAGCTTTCAACTCGCAGGTCCCCAAGTCCCGGTGATCTCTTCGCGTCGCGTCTGCGAAACACCTGTCGATTTAGCGTCGGAAGAGAAGGGCGCAGTTGTCAGTCAGTCAATCAGTCAGCTGGTTTCTGACCGGAGAAGAATCCCCGAGCTGGTTCTCGCAGGTTGTCACCTGTGTCCTTGGATTAACGACCGCGACAATGGACACTCGAGGAGCACTCGAGGCTCTGTTCGCTCTGTTCGCTCTGTTGGCTCACCAGGTGCTCAGGAAAGAGAGCAGTCGGCAGCGTGCACGCTGTAAGGAAAACAGGAAGACGAGAAACCGACGCTGCTTCCGGCCTTGTTTTCCATCCGAGCATTTTTTCGTTGAATTTCTGTGGTTTTTTAGCCAGTCGACTGAATGCAGCGTCTTAGAACAATGAGGAGAGAACATGCATACTTGTTTTACTTTTTCCTCCGTCTACCTACGTTCTACCTCCTTCTGTTCAAGCTCCGTCAAGCTTCGAATTCTTGTGAAGAAGCTCTGTTGGCCCCATCAAGATCCAACATTCTTTTCAACAGTTCCGACAGCTCTGTCAAACGTTGAAATTGTTTTCATGTGCTACGACAGCTCTGACACAATTTTCAAGAGTTCCGACAACCTTATCAACTTCCGACCACCCCATGGAAACTTCCGAATTCCCCATCAGGCTCGCTCAGCACCCGCGCACAACAATCACCGGCGGAAAGAGAACAATTACAGCGGAAGTCTGGCGTGACCAATCAATATCGAAACAACAAAATAACGAGCATCAATAATACACCGCGCAAATCTCCGAAAGGCTCGGCTGCGTACGCTCACGGAGCCCACCACCCCTTCTCCCGTTCCCTATGAAAACGAAATATGTATTGTTTAAAATTCTGCAAACAGCCGACGAATCCGTCTCCGTCTCTCTCCGCCACCTTGTCTCTCTCTGTTCCTCTCTCAGTGGCGCCGCTATTTAAATTCATCAGCCGGGTCCGTTCGTGTTTTCGCCATAACGCAACAGATTAAACGCGGGGAAACGTTTAACGAGGAAAACACCGTTTCTCTCTCCTCGACAGCTTCTCTCTGCCCCGTTCCCCTCGGCAACGGTGTTTGCACCGGTCGAACGTGTTATTCCCGAAAAATTCACGTCCACGGATGTTTGCAATTCGAGGCACGGTCCTCGCCGGGCAAACGAACTCCGGCGGCCGCGCGATAAAAGGGTTGTCGCGCGTTTCGCTAGCCAGCGCAAACAGCGTATCGCAAATTCGGACCGGGGCCCCTCGTTTTCTAAATGAATTATTTCGACGGCTGCCAGGGTACCGCGGGGGCGGCAGCGGACAGACTGAAAGGGGCGCACGATTGCGAAACGGTCGAGGGGGTCACTGGAAAATCGCAACGATCGCCGACGAGGCGCATCGACTTTTCCTCCTCTGAACACGCGATTCGCCCGTTTAGCGGATGCCGGCCCGTTAAATGTGCGACACGGCCGATCGGTTCCGTTAAAAAAGAGCACCAACTTATTGTACCAGTTCCCAGAATCACGCTAGCAAATATGTATTTTGCATTAAAGTAGTTGTTTCATTGAATAAAAATTTCATACACGTAACCAGTTACGTAGAAACTGGAGTGCGAGTAATTGAAGGTTAAACAATCTAGTACATGGTTATCTTCTGAGAAATGTACTGAACCTTCAACCTGTCCGGTCCACCTGTAACCATCCTCCAAATCCCAACCACTCGACACTCTCCATCTATCATCTCCCAAATCCATAATATCTGTCTCACCAACCAAAAATACTTTTACGAGTCCCGACAACCATAAAACCCACCAAACCTTCCCGCCACGGGAACACAGCCAGCTCTCAACTCGAGTAACAGGGAATATCGGCCGTTCAAGGTCACCGATCCCCGCCAAGGCCTCGTTCGAGTCGGTCCACAGATTATTCGACTCGCTCGTCTACTGCGTGTATACTATAATATTTGATAATTTCACTGGTTTAGCACAGGCTCCTTCAAAATTATATGTCGTGACCACTGTAGCGTGATTCTGCACCTCTGGATCGGTAGAGATCTCTTAAAAGGATCGACCGAAAAATTGACCTTAACCTTGAATCTCTAGGTCAAACTTGTTCTTTTTTTTTATTGCAACGTATAATACTCATCGCGACGTACAAAAGTCTCAATGATCTCATTTTGGGTAATTTGGTTTACGCAGGGTGGGTGGTCCACCTAAATACGGCCACCTAAATATCTCCTCAATAAAATTATTTATATCTGTATTTATGTCTAGTATTTATATCTGTAACTTAAGAAGCTTACGAAGACACAAGAAGGTCGATCTTTATTTACAGCATCTAACTAATAGCTGGTAACCACACAGATACACCATTGACTACTTGGGAAGTTACAAATTTATATAATAACTTCGAATGTTTTGCAACAGTAAATAACATAATGCGATATGTCGCTGAATTCGCTTGGGAAATGCTATCGTGTTATGACAAAAAAGATTAATTTGTCATTGAAATTTCTCCCCCCATCATTCGAATCCTGGAAAGAATTAAACGGTATGATTGTTCCCTTCATACCGAACAATTTTTGTAAACAAATTTTTTTTGTATCTTCAGTGCGTCACGAGACATAGTCATCGTTCTTCTCTAATTGTAGAAAATAATTAATAAAACTGTATTCTTGAAAATTTAACCATTGAATTTTATTTTCAAATCGGGCACGAACTTATGCAATCATCTAATATTTCTACACGCATTCCGGGAAGATTCCGGATAAACCGTGTATGTAACAGTGTGGCAGAGCAGCAGCTCACGGAATATCGGTTTGCCTTTTACAGATGCCTCGTCCTCGAACGAAGCGGTGCACCTACAGCAGCGTCTGAGGAGCCTGAGTACGGAACTGGTGACCCTGAGGAACCGGCTGCACGTGAGCCAGCCGCCGAACAACAATTCAGGGCCGAACCAGGGCACAGCGGCCCCCCTTTCCAAAAGCCCGGAAAAAGGATGCGTGCCGTCTTCCCCCGCCCCTGCCGTACCCCCCAGGACCACACTGCCATTAGCCGCTACCTTGCCCCACGGTTTGGGACATCCTTCTTCGGGGCCCACGCTGACGGCCTCCGCGATCGTTCATCCGCACGCGAATCACGCCGCCGCGAACACTCTCGGCCACAACGCCACCGCAGCGAATAATTTAATATCTGGTCAGTATATGCGATCATCATCCCCTGATTCTCTGGCTTTCCTAGCCTCCGGTACGCTTACGAACACGTCAACAATTCAACCGGATTTACTACCTGTTCGATAGGGCTGGGCTACGTCTGGATTAGCTTCTCTTCGAGGTCGGTCAAGTAGGCTTACATTCTGACACTCTTCTGCAAGGAACACGAAGACCTTCATTTTTGCCAGGTGTAACGCTCTGTTGCGAATGATACGTTTCATTTTCACCGACCCCAATTGATTAATTTTACCCATTGATATATTTTATGACGTATTTGGACATTGTTGTGTGGACAAGAGGTTACAGCAGAGGAAAAATGGGATGGGCCCCATGAAGATAAATGGAAGGACAAATGGATGGTTGGACTCGAGGAGTCGATGAATGAATGGAAACAGGGGATAGAAGAATGAGTGTAAATAATGATAAACAATAAGGAGAAACACCGATACGCAGCTTATTTCAATAGCCGGTAGTCGGTCTGAGTACTGACCACCCCCTGGTAGTAATGTCCTAGCAGAGGTGGGCATTATTTGGCGAAACAGATATTTCAAATACTATTTAATATTCTCCAGTTAATTGTGAAAATGGATCACGGAACATTTCTAGAGCCCCAGCGGAGAGGCTCGAAGACCCCATAGGTTAGCGAACGCTTCATCCAAGTTTGTCTAAGCAGCTTTAAACCGTTGAATAGCGAGTCCGCGTTTAATAATGGGTTCAATAACTTGGATTTTCAGAAGTTTCGGCTGAATTCTCATTTGCCGACAGCGTCTACAGGATAATAAATATACTTTCTTGATCATTCCCGATGCCGGAGACCATACTCCATTCACTGTTCAATCTTCAGCAATTTTATAATTGCAGTGAAAACACACACACTGAACAAACACTCGAATATCATGTTTTCAGATTATTATTTGCATGAACATTTTTTAATGGCTCAACTCATGTGCGGCGTTTAGCTCGCCATTAAGACAAACAACGAATTCCAGAGATAAGCCAGTCGTTGATTCTTCAACGGGAATTATGCTAGGAAGTGCATAAAATCCGCTGTCTATACATCAGAGTTGGGCAAAAATCGATTGAATCGATCGGCGATTTTTCGATGATTTCTTTTTTTAATCAACGATAGACGATTAATTTCATCAATCGATTGAATCAATCGTCGATTATTCGACACGATTTCTTCTTTTAATCGCACACATTAATCAATCAATCATGATTAAAATTTTAATCGACTAATGCCGAACTCTGCTATACATCAACATCATCGCGTCATCTATTTAACTCCGCCACTATCATTCCCGATGCCTGGCCGGAAATGGCTAGTAACCTCGTCGGCAAGGGTTTTAATCGTCATTCGATCCGATCACCGCGAATTAAACCGAACCACCCAGTGCATAGTAGTGGAAATAGGAGCGTGTGTGTACGTCCACGTGGATGCTGACGACGTCCATCCTGCTTCGATCGGGTTCGTTAATATTTAAACGGCGCGTAATATCGTCATTGCCGCGTTAATTCGCGATACGCTCCGCGATTCTGGAACTGGTCATCGCTACATGCCTACAATTTGTCTCTCCCCTTCTCTCTATCTCTCTGCCTTTCTCGCAGCCTGGAACGAGGGTTGATATTTTAAATAACCGAGAACGACGAGCTATTTCTCCGCAAAATCATCGGAACGGTAAACGCGGCTGTTTACACAACGGCTATCACGGCCCGGATTCCGTTTTATGATTTATTTACCATTTTTTGACGCGGACCACGGCCACTCACTGTTCTCTTCGCTCTCGTACCGGTGGAAATAAATACTGGTGAATAAAATTCGCCGGTCGATTCGCCGTTTAATCCACCCTGCGTTCATTTCCAGCGGCGCGGCGTCGCTGTGGTCAGTTCCCCCGAAAAAGCCGGCAAAATTGAAAGAAAAAAAATGCTGACTGTCCTTGGAGTCTAGTTAACGATATTAGTACAAATGTGGTTCGCCTGTATACACTGTTTGCTTTGTGTTTTGGCACCTAGGTATTTCGAACAGGGACCCTAACTGTTACAACCAAAAAGAAAAAAGGTCATCGAATAACAAGTATTTCATCGACTTATGTGTTGTGTCGACTATACTAGCAGCTTTGTTTATTTATGTTGGAGTCATACAATAAAGTTCCATGTAACCAGTTACGTAGAAAATTGAGTGCGAGTAACCGGACGTTAATTAAAATGTAAAAATGCATCTCTGAACGATAAGTTGAAGAAGTTAAGATTGGTCTCTGTTGTTTGTAGATTTGGACCCCCCGAAACGCCATAATGGGATCCCAGACGATGGTATAGTGTCCTGCGTGACGGCCCTGGGCTGTTTGCGATCGCCCCCGATCTCGAGCATCATCGCAGACGTGAAGAACGCGAAAACCAACCAGGGTCAGCATCGATGTCTCCCGAAGGGGACCACGAGCTCATCGGGGCCCGCGACCTCCACGGCCTTGGACGACCTCATTCACCTGCCGGGCCCCCTAACGGAGGACGCGGTCCTCAAGTGTCTTCAGGCCCGATTCTGCGCGAAGCAGTACCACGTAAGTCAACACAATTTTTATCTACTTGCTGCATTCCATCGAAATTTTCACTGCCATCCCGTGGCAATCTGAAAAATCCAACCCTGGATAATCAGAAATGGCAACGTCAATTTTTTCATTGTTTTTATACGAAGATGATTGTACTATTCATATTCAACGGGAAACATATTTCACCAAGATTCCATAAGTGGAATGTTTTTTTTTCTTTTTCTTTTTGTAATTCATTTTACGTTGCTTTTTTAACTGCTGTGTTTATTTCACGACGGGACCTACAGTTTTTATAAGGTGGGTTCCGAACCACCTTGGGCACCACAGTTCCAAATGGAATGTAATGAAATGGAATTAAACTTTTTGCAGTATAAAAAAATCCGACTAAATTGCAATTTCCTCGAATATGGAACTGAATTTTTCAAGGTACACTTTCAATCTTCTCGTTGAGAACATGTACTTTCAATTGGAAAAATGATTTCTACGAACTAAGGCTAATAAGGTAGTCAAAGTGTTAAATACACGGTTAAATAGAGAAGTATTGGAAGTCAGTATGTCCGTGCATTTGATTTCGAAATATTCTAAGTAACTTTTCGAAATGCTGATGCATAAATAGTCGAACGTTTATTGCAGGAACGTAATGAATCGTAAAGCGCTCGTAAATGCACCATTTGGAGTTTTCGGTTCAGTTTGCGGAATATTCCTGATGCGTTTAGGCAACTTTCAGTAGCCTGGTACAAAGTGTTCATGCACGGGTATAGTTTTGGATCGTAGGGATTTGTCATTAATTGTTCATCGCAAGCAGAATTATTGATGCGCTCGATGCAGTTTTGGTTCGTTAATAATTCCCTGCCGAAGGAAAGCAGGATTGCTGACCAGTGTTTCCTGTTCTGATTATTATAGCAATGAGGATTTTCGTATGAAGCCTATTAATATCTCAATTAAGATCAATCGGAACCGGGTGGAAATTATGTTCGCTAACTAACGTAAGCCGACGAACTTTACAACAATGATAATGTGGAGTTTGCGCTGTGCTTTTTGGAATGGTTATTTGTGGATATTGCTGAAGGATATTGATCCCACTGCGACATATTAAATATTGCAACTTTTCGTGTGGCCATCGACATATCCACGGCTTGAACTAACACAACAGCTCTTTTTGCACGAACAACGTACGTGAATGATTTCGGGTACGAAAAAGTGCGCGCAATGTCGGGACAGGAGGAGTCTTCACTAAACGTTCGCAGAGCATATCTGAACCGGGGAATCTCGATTGGTCCGTGGCGAATCGAAGCATTCATCTCAATTAGAAGGCCCGCGAACTTATCGTGTCCGCGGACGAGCTACACGCTTCGCTATCGAGGCACGGAGTGATCGATGCGCGTTGCGATTTTCTCTAGAAGAAGGAGAGAGAGAGAGAGAGAGAGAGAGAGAGAGAGAGAGAGAGAGAGAGAGAGAGAGAGAGTGGGGAGGGAAAGCACAAGCTGCGAATTTCGTTGGCAAATCGTTTCGACCGAGGCTGAAAGCGTTTCCTGGTCCCCCGGAGCCGATCTCCAAGCGTCTTCCTCGATACTCGACGCCTAATTGCACCTCCGCAGTGCTTCTCGCCGAAATATCACCTCTACCAATAAAGCCAGTCGCGAGAGTTGCGATTTATTCGCGAAACTAGATGCTGTGGCCCGGTTAACGATGCCAGGCACTGTTATACGATAACTAGACTGCCGGAAGCTGCGCTATTTTGCTTTTAAGCAGGCATAAACGTGTCTGGCTTGACGCCGTCTGCGAGAATGTGATCTTTGGGAATTTTGTCTGTGGAGCTTTTTTTCAAACGGGGATCTTTGTCGGCCTATAATAAATTCATACAAGCAGCATACTTGTTCTCCTCGAAAATCAAAACTGTATACCTCCAACTCGAACTGAAATAAGTTCCATCTCTGCTTGGCTCCTGTTTCTTGCAACTGATGCAGACCATTTTTTTTATTTAGCATGAAGGTCCATAGTGCATCTGCATCTGTCCGTACAATTTTCTGAATATCTCGGAACGTCTTCGTGGCTCCGCACGATCTTCAACTATGCAGACACTCAGCCCCAGAGCAACGTGCTAAATGATTCCTCATCGGGGTGCGCAGAGGTCGTGAACGAAGTTCAGATTCTCCATCCCCGAATCGTCTGGGAAGTGTCTGATGAAGTGCTCCCGGGGGGCCCGTAATCAGAAAAAAGGGGGGCACGCGTTAAGGAATGCCGGGGAGAAATTAAAACGCGGAGCACGATAATGGAATGCGAGCGTGCCAGCTGCGCGTGCTGCTCTGTGACCAGCCAAGCACGGGGCCAAGCAGAGCCAAGCTGAGCCAACGCCTGAGACAAGGGTGAATTCTTAATGGGAAGAAGCGCTCGAAGAAGATATCGTCGGCGCAACGAGACAGGGAACACCCGAGGAATTATATTAGCTTGTCACCTATGAAACGCTCGTTTCCGCCCGGATTAAACCCAAAGAACTTTCGAACATCTTCCACCTGCTAATCTACTCTTAATTAATTACAATTAGACCGGGGATCCCTCGCAAATTTAGAATCTTCCTCCCCCGATTCCTACATGCTGCTGCTGCAAGATTCAAGTATTGTGTCGTAAAATGATGTACCACTACGTGGTTAGACTTCTCTGATGTTTTTATTCCTCTTGTAAATGCATAAAATGCGTATTTTTCTTGTTCCTTTGAGACAGCTAAACATTGTCTGGCCGTTTTACTGTGCGGGAAACATTTTTGGAAACTCTTGGGTTGCACCTGTTTAGGTTATGTATTTATGGTTCTTATACGGCCGTGATTATACTTGCACGTCTGTGAGTAAACATTTCTCAGAATCGTTAGGACAGAGATGCGAACAGAGTGCTGCCACTGCAAACTGCAGCGAAAAATCTGTGCGCATTTGGTGCGTGGTGGTATTTTAATGAAAGCGGTTCTTTAGCGCAGCTGTTCTTTCAGGACACGAAGGGTTAATAGGCTTTTTAATGACTACGCCGTGTCAAAAAGAAGCTTAATAATTTTCTTTTGAGCAGCAATCCCAAAAGAAATGATTATGTTACTCGGAACACGAGTCGTGTCGGGCCGCGATTGCAATTGCTTTCTCCACAGAAAAATTCATTAACGAGTCCTAACTTGTTTACCGTTAAATCCACGTTCGCCGAGGTGTTACAGAAAATGGTCAAAAATATTTCACGCCTCCACAACGTTCCCAAAAAATTATTCAGTACAGTATCATTGAAATTCGTTTACTCTCTCTCCCTTTTTGAGATTGGATCTGCTCTAGCTCTAAACAAATCGGAGTTTTTAAAAAGGAACAGGCGAGAAGGAATTGACAATTCCTAAGATCGTGATTGAATCAATTTATTTCTGCGGTCGTGCGATAAAAATTACTAGAAATCACTAAAAATCAAAGGAAATATATTTTCGTTGTTTTAGCAAAGTGGTATAAAATGGTCTAGTTTTAGTGCACGGTGAATCAATCGTTAATGAGCAGCAGCAAGGAAAAATGCACACCGGTGGAAAGTCGAGTGTCTCCAGGATATCGATTAGATCCGATCGCTTTATTATTCAGCCCGCGGGACGATTAAGCGTGGGCTGCCGAGAGATTCATACGAGAAATCGTAATTCCCGGTTTAATTGGAACCTCGCACTTTCTCGATCGAGTTACGACCACCTTCCGGGTATAGAAGTCCGATCCCTGGCCTGATCTTTAGATACTGAACGGCGTAGATCATGTTCTCGATCTTCTGTCCACCAGGTTTTTCCTCTGTCCAGTTTATTCCTGTTTCTTTCTCCTTCTTCTTCTTCTTCTTCTGCTGCTTCTCCTCTGCGTTCCTTGGTCTTTTGTTTCTTTTCGTTCTGACCTATTCCCCTCTCTTCTTCTCTTTCTCTTTTGCTATCATCTGAGATGCTCTTTGAAAAAGCTGTGCAAGTGTTGGCTTCGTTGAATTCAAACAGGAACAATACCAGCGCGACTGTGTATTTTGTTTTTAAATTTCATGGCTGTTTTTAATGTTTGTAAACTGGTGAACAGGCAAACTGCATTTCAATAATAAACAAGAAATAAATTCAACAGTTTATTGTTCAGGTATTAAACCTATAGGATACGACAAATCAACAAAAATGGTGATATTTTTAAAATATCTATGAAAATGAAGATGACTTTATAGAAATTCCTGCCACTGTAGCTCTTCTCAAATTCTTTTGATCTGTCCATTATTTTAAATATCACCTGCACATTTTGTATAATAAATGCATAGCTCGACAACAAGTAAAATCCAACAGACCTTTCTCGAGGATGGCGTTGCGATCAGAGGCAATATCATGGGCCCCACACGACCCAGTTGTTCAAAAGCTCGGATCAGCGAGTCTCCTGGGCCCATCACTAGGTACCGGGCCCGTCGCGGGACCGGTTCTCTCCCTCCCCGTGGTCGTGCGGCCGTTTTTCACCTTTTTGTTCGTCCTCCGGCGTGTTGCTTTCTCTAGGTGGGCTTCTAATAGGTACCAAGGCCCGCCAAAGCCTCGCCGCTCCGTAGCCTGTTGCACCACCCTGCGCTCTTTGTCTCCTTCGTCTTCTCTCCTTCGTCTGCGCCCCCCTTCCCCGTTCAACTGCCTTCTACCTTCTGTACCTTCTCCGCCCTAACTGTCCCGATTTCTAAGTCTCTACGACGCTCGCAAGGTCCGAGGCTTCCTTTTATCCTCCTCCGAGGATATTATTCGAGGAAGACCGCAGGATCCCGCGAACTCATCTATCGATCCCGAAGAAGGATCGTTTATCCCTCGATCTACGGCGATCTACACGCCTCTGCCTTCCTGGAATTGATTTTGTAGACTGTGGATTTTGAGAACTATAGAATTAATGAACACTGTTTGCCAGTTCATTTTTATCGTAAAGGGTTTTCCAATCCTCTCTACATATAAGTACAATGAAATAAATTGAAATGGATCCAACAGGGATTATTCTGTGTTCACAAAAATATGTCATGATTTTATTTAAATTTATATTAAATTTTTCTATCTATATATATTCCGACACTAATTTTCTAACAGAAGAAATTTTGAACTGATTGCTCAACAAGATTGGACTATGGGAAGAGGTTTAAAATTCGATTACAAGATTTGACGCATATATATAATTTTTGATCGTAACTTAACTCACGGTGCAAACTAATCCGTATTCTAAATAAGAGGAGATACAGGAGAATAGGAGGAGAGGGCTAATTGATATTCTCCTCTCATACTTCAAAGAGCCTGTAATAATGAAACACACTACGGTCTCTCAACTATCGGCCCGTGCTCGACTCAAAGGATCATGTTTGCTCTCGCAGACGATCTCAAGCTCTGCTCTACGGATACACGTCTGTCGGCTTGACACCATTAACATGATAACAACGATCCATGACTAATATTCTCAAACACTTTCTATCGCTTGTGCGGACGCCGAAATCGAATCGGCTCTTGTCGGATAGTTGACGAACGACATTCCTTGGGAAACCGGAGTTTGTTTCTAGTCGCACGTATCACAATAACCGTAATAATATACTGCGATCTATCATTCAGATTCCTTCCACAGTTGTAATCACTAAACTGCGGATTTTATGCATTTATGACAAAAATGGGTACGTACAATTTAAACCAGTGGAAGTATTAAAAAGATTTAAGGCCACCAGTGTATTAGTTACACCTTAACAAGATCATCAAAGGAAGAATGAAATTTTTTTTTAAAAACGTCCATTTTACGTCTATTTTAGGTCTGAAAGTCTTACGTCCTAAAAAGACGTTTTTAAGACCATAAACAGTGTGGTTTTTATATATAGCCATAATCTAGTAGTAAGTATTAGCATTGGTATTATTTGTTCTAGTTAGTGTTTTTACTTTAATTTCAATTTAAATTTTTATTGTGATTTAAATTGTAATTTGTTATTTTAATTTGAAATCTATATTTTTACTCTTCCCTTCTTTTAATTTAATTAACATTTATGGACCTTTAAGACTTCTTAGGGACGTCTTAAAAGACTTAAAAGTCTTCTAGACGTCAAACAGATGTTTTAAAGACGTCTTCATCATTGTTTTGCATCAGATTATACAGAACAATGAAACGGAGACTCGGAAACGATTCGGTTCAGTTCCATTTCGATTCAGTGTTGAAAAGGAAACCTAAACACCGTGAAAAAGAATATTGTACGTAGAAGGTACAGGAATTTGATTGGCTGCTACATATGTCTTCATCAGCCCGCGAGAGGGTCCGAGCGCGAAATTGATAATCGCGAGAGTGGATAATGGGAACGCATTTCAGACGAACGTGGGCCCCATTCTGGTCTGTATCAATCCTTATACGGACGTCGGGAATCCATTGACCTTAACGAGCACCAGGGCCGTACCGCTGGCGCCTCAGCTGAACAAAGTCGTCCAGGAAGCTGTTCGCCAGCAATCGGAGACCGGCTATCCTCAAGCCATTATTCTTTCCGGTAAACTAATACCTTTCACCTTTCCCCCAACACGATTACAAAGCAACAAGCTAAGACTTTTCGCGATTTCTTTAGGGACTAGTGGTTCGGGGAAAACTTATGCCTCCATGCTGCTGCTGAGACAGTTGTTCGACGTTGCTGGGGGTGGACCGGAGACCGATGCATTCAAACACCTAGCTGCTGCCTTCACTGTTCTCAGGTCCCTGGGATCGGCGAAGACTGCTACCAATTCGGAGAGCTCTAGGATAGTATGTAGATTGTTTTGGGATTTGAAGTTTTGTCGATAGTTTCGCTGGTTTGTTGGGAAAGGATGATACTCTAATAATAATTTTAATAGAATGAAAATGTTATATTATCATTCGGAAATTCTTTCCATTTTTCTATTAAGGTGGATGTATTTTCAGTCTGGTATGTAAAAACTTAACGCTCTTGGTATCAAATTCTTGCCACAGTTATACTGATGAATTAGTATTATGTAGGATTCTAATTTTGCTTGAAAATTATCATTTTGATAGGATATTGTAGAAAGTGTGTCAACTACTACGCACTTGCCCCGAAAATGAGGCAAGAGCGTCTCTGAGAGTTAAAAATGCTTTCGAACTTTGTCTCATTAATAAATACAAGCTAGAGAAATTTCGTTCATATTATAATAATTTAGTTCATATTATAATAAAAATAACCAATTAACGCTCTTGCCCGTTGACGCACTTACTCCACTCCACCTTTTTTTAAATTCCATTTATTCTTTCTAATCATAGATGCATCAAATCCGCAGTCTAATGATGTATGTTGACGATGTATGTTCTCTTCAGGGTCACTTCATCGAGGTCCAGGTGACGGACGGCGCTTTGTACAGAACCAAGATTCATTGTTACTTCTTGGACCAGACAAGAGTCATCAGGCCACTGCCTGATGAGAAGAACTACCATATTTTCTATCAGATGCTGGCTGGACTGTCCCACGAGGAACGAGGTAGATTGTGTTAAACATTTCGGAGTTTGTTGGAGAATATTCTAATTGATTGTTACTGTTGGGTATATTTGTTAAAGATATTTGGACAACATTTGGTAATTCCGTCTTCTTCGAGATTGTCCGGGTTCATTTTTGTTGTTTTCGTTTGAAAGAAAGCTTATTGTGAAGATGCTGTTGATTTCTAGACTCTTGTTAGTTTTGTTGAATATTGTGGGTTTTGTTAACAAGTTTACGGAGTCCGTCAAAATTGATTTTGAGATTCTAAAAGTATATCCATTAGAAATTATTCGACAAATTCATTTCTTCGGGACTATATTCTAAAGAAGCGGCTGAAAATTCGGATCGATATATTCTTGTTAATTTTATAATGAAAAATCCGTAAACTTAAAATGTTGATGAAATTGTGGACACGTTCTTGATTTTAATTGTGACATTTTCGAATTAATAGGTCTGGTTAATGTCGTTGTTTGATGTAGTTATTTAACTACAGAGCATCCACAGTGATCCTCATTGCACGATGTTCTAGTGAAACTTAACTTGGAGGGTTACAACTTGAAGAATCTGAGGTATCTCCAACATGGCGACACTAGGCAGGATGAAGCCGAGGATGCCATCAGGTTTCAAGCTTGGAAGGCATGCTTAGGTATGCTGAAAAGTGTATATCGTACACTATTAAACAACAGAAAATTTCAAATTCATAATAGATTAGATTCACACTTTCAGAAAGATTTTAAACTAAATAGAGTGTGCATTTCCTAGAATAAAATGTTACATTAACTCATATCTTATGTATTTATTAATTTATTAAATTCGTCGTTCTATATTTGCTTTCTTATCAAATAAACTGGCTCCATTTAGTTGTCCACCTTAACTTTTCTCTCATTCTTACGCATAATCTGCATGATTGCCATTGCAATTAAATTGATCAAAGTGAAAAACACATCATCACAGAGCAATGAATTAGATTAAAAAATTGTTCTAGGGGTGTTAGGAATACCATTTCTGGACGTAGTCAGAGTCCTAGCAGCAGTGTTGATCCTTGGCAACGTTGGCTTCACGGATCGTCTAGGTATGGAGGTTGGTGTGATAGGTGAAAATGAACTGGCCTCCGTAGCAGCACTCTTAGGAGTCCCTCCGCCAGCTCTGCTAAGAGGCCTCACCTCGAGGACACACAATGCTCGCGGACAACTGGTCAAGTCGGTCTGCGACGCGAATATGGTACTGTGTAATTGATTGTCCGCGAGTATGCGAGCTATAATTGCTGCCCCCCTGTCAGTGCCGAACAATGTTGAAGGGTCTTTGTTTACGCAGTCTAACATGACCAGGGACTCGCTGGCGAAAGCTCTCTACTGTCGCACCGTGGCCACCATCGTCCGGAGAGCCAACAGTCTGAAGAGATTAGGCTCAACCCTTGGCACCTTATCCTCAGACTCGAACGAGTCCGTGCACAACCAGGCCGAGGTCACCAGCCAACATGCTTCGACCATTGGCAGCTCGGCAGGTATAATAATTAACTCATTAATTCATTTGACAGAGACAATTTCGTGACATCAAATATTGGTCATCTTGAAAGGGGTAGACTCGTTTCCAGAGTTGCAAGGGTGCGGGATGCGCCTTCTCATTTCCCAAAAGCGCTGGAGAAAAGATCAATCTAGGCCGCGATCGGCCTCAAAAGTTCTATTTTTATATTTACGAGGCGCAATTTGCATTATTCTTGCTTTATGAAAACAGCTGCATGCGCAGCTGTATGATTCCGAATAATATAAATACGCTGCCTAGATTGATCGCTTGTCTAGCGCTTTTGACTACTGCAAAACCCTTTCTTTGCATTGTCGAGAAATGAGAAGGCGCATTCCGCACCCTTGCAATCCTGGATAAACGAGTCTACCCCGTTCAGAATTGATTACAAGGAGAACCGAAGGAGATACAGCTAAGCAATTTTCTGGGATGCGCAGAAATGAGAACGAAGACAAGAGGAGTTGAGGTTTTACAGTGAATGAAATCCGATTTATGTCCGCAACCAGGTGGCACGGGTTCCAGGAGCATGACAGCGTTAAACAACGCAGTGAGACACGCCACGGACGGGTTCATCGGAATTCTGGACATGTTTGGATTCGAAGACCCTAAGCCAAGCCAGCTGGAGCACCTGTGCATCAATCTCTGCGCGGAAACGATGCAACACTTCTACAACACGCATATCTTCAAGAGCTCGATCGAGAGTTGTCGTGACGAAGGTATCCGGTGCGACGTGGAGGTCGACTACGTCGACAACGTGCCATGTATCGATCTCATTTCCTCCTTGGTACGTTGATCTCTCAGAAAATAGTACACAAAGCTCAACAATGGTCCGTTTTAAACCGGAGATGAGATACCATGCGTGAAATGGTATCCTCTATTTGGATTGTTGTTTCATTGTACAGCGCACCGGATTGTTGAGCATGCTGGACGTCGAGTGTTCTATCCGAGGTACAGCCGAGAGCTACGTCGCCAAAGTGAAGGTTCAGCATAAACAGAATCCCCGGCTTTTCGAGCCTAGGACCGTCGACTGTAGATCCTTCGGGATCCAACACTTCGCGGGGAGAGTGACTTACGACGCCTCCGATTTCCTTGGTGCGTATTTAGCGGGTACCTGACCCTTCTAGCTTCCTGAAATCGACCGTGAAATTCTGATACGTGAAACATCTCTTTTACGAATATTTGAAAAAAAAATCGTTGATCATAAAAGCCTTACCTAAAACGCTTCGAAAATTCACTGAATGAAGAGGCGGCTGCAAGAGGATGTTTGCAGCAAGCAATTAGTATGACATTGTGAATCTAATTAAATGGTGGGTTTGTTGGTGTGCAAAAGATACGAACAAAGACGTGGTGCCGGACGACCTGGTGGCAGTGTTCTACAAGCACACCTGCAGCTTCGGTTTCGCGACCCACTTGTTCGGCAGCGAGCTGAAAGCGTTGTACGCGAGCGACACGGTGCCCAGAGGCGTCAGCTTCCGGATATCGCCGACCTCCCACACCGACCTGTAAGGCATCACGTTGTATCCGGTCCGAACGGACTCTCTATCTCTCTATGTATATTTCTCTCAATTTATCTTATTTATTTATTTATTTATTATTGCTTTAATCCAGGACTGGGCGGCACTGGCTCGCGGAACAGATGTGGCTGCTTCTCTCCTTCTCTTGCTCGGTAAGACAGTCCCCACCACGTCCACTCCGACAGAGGAGTAGCAGCAACATCTGTTCCGCGAGCCAGCGTCGCCCAGGCCTTTAATCCCCGATTGGTTTATTTAGCAAGTATCGCTGAGAGCTCACAAGATGATCCCTGGCAGGAATGCGGTGACGTAGGCAAGAATGCGCGCCCGATTGGTTAGCTTGGAAGGAGCGCGCCTTCCATTGGCCGAAGCTGTCACACAAAACAATAGACCCCTCTTGCCTCTGTGCCCCCTCGGGGATCATCTTGTCAGCACTCAACAGTACAGTTACATGTAGCTTACATCACATAGGTGTTGTTACATTGTTTTTATATCCTTACGGAACATTGTTTGAGAAAATTATCAATTATTGTCAGGCCTTCTATGTATATCAGGTTCACATAAGAAGGAAAACAGTACTCGACTTTGAGAAGCTTCGTTTCTAATGTACTACGTGGTTTAGTCTTGTAATTCTATTGATTGAAATTATAATGATTGGAACGATATCTCTTAACAAAAACTAAAAATCTCTGGAAAGTCCAAGTCCAGTAAATACCATTGCTTTGTTCCCCACCCCTATCTATCGCTCTTTATCTTTCCTTATGCGTTGCTCCCTTTCTACTCCTATCTCTTGTTCCCTCTCTAGCCCTGTCCCCCTCTATTTATCCCAATATCTTGCTCTCTCTCTCTTTCTACCCCTACCTCTGTCTATCTACCCGTATTTCTCTCTGTCTGTGTGTATGATGCTCTCTGTCAACCGTAACAGGGCGAAACGAAAATCACAGGAATCGTCGTCGACTGTCTCTGGTTTCAGTTTGAACGGGGACGAGCCAATCTCCACGTTGACTCAGGACTTCCACACGCGGCTGGATAATCTCCTGAGAACTCTCGTCCACGCCAGGCCCCACTTTGTCAGGTGCATTAGAAGCAACGGCACAGAAACCCCGCTGCACCTAGACAGAGGCGTGACTATGCGTCAGATACGATCCCTTCAAGTTCTCGAGACAGTAAATCTAATGGCCGGCGGTACGTCTTGAAACTACTCCCGACGTTCAATTTGCATGCTAGCTCGTCGCCCGACGACGACGTCAGATGTTCACCTGGTTGCGTTCCTTGTCGAACAGCTGTTTGGCTCGCCATATTAAATTAGCTTCGGTTATCTTACTCCAGAAAACTTCCATACATTATCCTATTCTCTGGACGTAACGCAATTCACTAACTCCCTGTGAAATTTTCATATTTTTCTTTGGATAGATATTTATTTATTTCTACTTTCACACATTCTTAAAGAGTGAAAAAAGAAAAATTGTCTCCTTCAGTCGCAAGAAACGGGAGATAAATGGAAATGTATTTCTTCTTTTTATTGATTCGAATAAGTGAAAACGTTGATATAACAATTCTTTCAATTCTTCAGGTTAGTAATGCACGTAGGTTTAAAGGATTGAGAATTTAAGAGATGAAATCAATATTTCTTGCCATATATGCAAGAACACAAAATCTCAGTGTGATTCGTTCAAAGAATAGAGAAAATCTTAAGATGACAGTGACTTTAGACTGTCGCAGTCCTTCAGGGTCTCCAACTAGCCAGGATTAACTGCATTGAGTCCAGCCGGGTTCAGACTGAATGTCGATGCGAGATTACTAATTCCAGGCAAGGCTGGCGTCATTCGAATGATTTTATAATCGCAGGATACCCCCATCGAATGCGTTTCAAGGCGTTCAACGCCAGGTACAGACTGATTGCGCCTTTCAAGCAGCTACGCCGGGCGGAGGAGCAGGCCGTCGAGGACACCAAGCTCATCCTTCAGAATGCTCAACAGTTGAAGAGCAAATTCGGTGCTAGTACCAGCTGGGCGTTAGGCAAGAGGCACATATTCCTCAGCGAGGGCATTAGGCAGCAGCTCGAGAATCTCAGGTCGGAGACCAGGCGGAAAGCTGCCACTGCGATACAGGTAAAGCACCCAACAATTTTTTAATGTTGTTTGTAATGAAATTTCATTCACCGAGTCACAGTGTGTCACAAATTCATAAATTCAATTTTACCATTTTCTTCTATGTTTTTACCATCAGCGTGTTAGTCAACGTCACCCATAATAAGCACTATTGAAGATAGAATCCTAAAAAAATTTGTCTACAATACTGAATCATATTGCAAGACATTGTCCTACACAAAGACAGTATTCCTGTTTGTGCAATTTAAGGGATGGTAACCGTATATACGTTTATTATCAATCGTTGTTAAAAGAAGTTGTTGGACGTTGTACTTATTGCTGCCGTACAATTTTTGAGACAGACTTAAAAGAATAGCATCAACAATATTTGACGGTCGTCATTGTTCAAATGATAGTTTCGGAACAACTGAACTATTGTTTTTGCAAAAGTTTGCTTGATTATGATCCTGTCTATCACCAGGCGACGTGGAGGGGTTGGAGGGTGCGAAGAAGATGGCCGCTGAGGAAGTCGACGCTCGGCGTGACTTCCGGTTTGGGTCAGAAGAAGCCACAGCAGCCGACGTCCACGGCCAGCGGAACCGTTCAGAGGAACGTAACGACTTCCGGTGGCACTGGAACCGGAACTAGACCAAGGCCACAGCCGATCGCTGGCACGCCACCCCCGGATCCGTCGGAGAAGTGTGCGGACCAGAAGATGATCCAACAAACGTGCACCCTATTTGGTCTGGACCTGGTAAGAACACTTCGAAAGCCAACTGTTCAAGACTGTCGCGTATAGTCTGATTAAAACACTCATGGAGAATGATTCTAATTCAAATATTTTTGGAGAACAATCCTTGTTAAAACGTTTGTGGAAAATGGATCTGATTAAGACAATTGTGGAGGACGGTTCTGATTAAAACACTTAACAAGGGAGATTCTGATTAAAACACTTCAAAGGGATGGTTCTGATTAAAATACTCGAAAGGGACGGTTCTGATTGGAGCACTTGAAAGGGACTGTTCTGTTTAAGACCTTTTAAAGGCACAATTCTAACTAACACACTTGGAAGAGGTGGTTCTGATAAAATATTTACGAAGAACAATTTTATTTCGCATAAAAATCCGGGGTCTAATTATCATATTTGATTTGAAGCTGTTCGTCAATGCGTGTTTTGAGTGTGCAGAAACTGTGTTTCAGGAACGACCGCCCCCAGTGCCACCGAGCAGGAGCTACACAGTGACAGGTAACACGAAATTGGGCTACCCGCAGACGAGGATCATGAAGATGCCATTCCCAGGTTAGAGCCGGTTGCATCTTCTCCATCTGAAAGACTCGGGCGACACGCTTCTTCTTCTTCTACTCGCTATTCTTCTTCTTATTCCTCTTTTGTTCACGTTTCTTTGTCGCTGCGTTCTCTATGTGCGACGCATCTGACGTCCTCCTCGCGAAAGTTTGCTGATGCGGTCTTGTTGGCCGACGAATCCGCTATTGTTCGGAATCGTCGGGATAAAACTTGGATCGCTGATGAAAAGCTTTCTAAACTTGCTCTTCTCGCTTGCGCGGATCTGCTTGGGCTTTTCGAGTATTCTTGCAAACCGCCGAGCTGCCGCGTCTGTTTTGTTTTCTAGACGACTCCGTGGAGATCTTCTTTTGGCGCCAGTGTTTCTGCTTTGTTTTCCGATTTTTTTTCCGTCTGCGTACTTTAGGCAGTGGGTGATGCTGATTACGAGGATGATCGCTATTTTCCACTCGAGTTTGATTACAGTTGACTATCGCGGAACTCTACGTTGCTTGTTGGAATGATGAAACATTTCTAAACCGCTACATTCATTTTGATCGTTCTATTCTATTTCAACCTTGATTGTAGTTTAATTATTGCTTGGCTTTAGTAGTGTATGGCTTTAGTAGTGTAGAAAGAAATTTCCTACAGACCAACCCAAGCCCCATAATTTCCATTGGACAAGAGAAACAATTTGTTTTCAGAAGAGGGCGAGGGTGAGGTGGCGCTGTTGAAAGGTGAGACAGTTCTAGTGGTTGGTGCGTCCCCAAGACGAGGTCACCTGCTGGTGGAGCACAACAACGCTAACTTACATGTGCCCTATCAGTTCATGGAGCTGAAGCCCTGTAATATCAACGTTTGATCGCGTTATTTATTCCGTGTCTGAGTATACATGTACTTCTGTCGCTACTCACTGAAGGGTCGGCGATAGAAAAGAGAGAACTCTTCGTTCAAGCGTTCATCGTCGCTAATTAGTCCGAATGAAGTCTGACAATGGGAATAACACCGGGGAGAACCCCGGGAAATAAAGTTCGGCGCAAGATACATCTAGAGCGGGATGGTCGGCGATTAAACGGGAAACAAAAAGCAGAGGTAGGATTAAGGTGGGCTGCTCCACAGGACACTAAACTTCGTCCTTTAATTAATTACACCGGCCGTTAAGCGAGTCTAACGCGGAAGTCACTACGCCGGTGCTTATCGCTTGTTTGAGACGCTCGTCTACCTACCACCCTCTGCGAGAGTCACGTTCGTCTTCCATGTACATAGATAAGTGCACGCAACAACCTGCGTTTTCGAATTAGTAAGCATGTTAGCCGGTAAACGACAGCCAACGGGCCCGGCCACTGTTGACAGCGTTCGAGACTCCCCCTAGCTTCTAATTCAAAGAAAAATCAATCCATTCATCGACTCCTTTGAGCTTTCATACCTCCGCTTTCTTTGATTAGTTGCTACTGAAATTATTGCCAGTATTGACAATTAGATGAGTCTAGGATTTGGAAATTCTTCAATTCTTGCACCACGTAATCGGCTACAATGACAAAACCATATAAAGCTTTCAAAAGTACAATTTTAATAAAAGGTCTTCCAGTTTTTAATTTTTCTATCGAACAATCATTTCAATTACTGGACTGCGGATTTTATGCATTTATGACAAACACGAGTGGGTGGTAAAAATCAATTTTGATGTGACTCCCATTTCTCGCAATTTATGTAATTTTTTATTTTTTTTTTTTTGTATGAAGTCTATCACTGAATCCACAGTAAGTTTATTGCTAATCTATTTCTAAAATTTAGAAGTCAGAGGTAGAGACCTCGAACGCTGTGAACTATTAGGTCGTTCGGCAAAGTAATTTCGTTTTTAGTGTAGAGACGGCATTGCGTCAACTTTACTTAACCTTATTTTAAATCGCAAAATTCTGGTATATCTGGACAGCTGACATCTCTTCAAGTATTTTTCAAAATACAAATTTCATTTCCAATAATGTCGTGAAAAGTCATACAACTCAATTTTTAAGTTGCCTGAAAAATCGCAAGAGATCGTAGAACAAATTGGCTTTGATTTTCTCTTGAGAAGACGAAACGACTTTCCGAACGACCTAATAAGTCCAGAAATCGACAACAATGTATAAATTTGACCGTGGTCCAGGGCCGGCTCCTAACTATAGAGATCCAGGGACTTCGGCCCTTGTCTTATGAAGTCTCGCAGTGTATAAACAATATTTGCCGATGCTCTCCGAGGAGAGACTGTAAAGGGTAACTTTATTGCGTCTAAGAAGAAAGTTGTCAGGAACGAGATTGAGAGATGGGCTCGAACGTCCCCTGGGAAGCGTTTCGAAGATCGTCCTCCTCGCGAAGAAGAGGAGGAGGACAGCTCGGAAGGGTTAAACGATATTTACCAACAGTATTCCTTCGTCTATCTTTGAATTCTTAGTGCCAATTTCTAGAATGAAATCTGTCGCTACTGCGCGGTTTAATAACCGGACGATCCCTACCTGCCTACTAAAAACTCTGTCAACTTCCAAATAAAGGACACTGTTAACATCTTCCACCCTTTACTGCAGAAGTTACTTGTTGCACCGAAAAGACAGGTATAGTAACGAATATTATTCCTTTTGTGGACTTTTATTGAGGGAATTAAAGTTTCAATCTCTGCAGGGTGCTAAAAAATTTCCTTAAAGTACTGGAGGGTGGTTTTGAGCCTCGTGTACTCGAATGAAATTTTATTTGAGAACCAGATTCAACTCTTTACAGTTGAATATTTTCTTATGATACTATAAACTCAATTTTGCAAACGATAATTAAACCATTTGGGAAGTTTTATTAGAAAAATTAAATTTTCTATGATTGCAGGGTGCTAAAACATTTCCTAGGGTGTCAGAGGGTAGTTCTAAGCCTCATGTACTCGAATAAAAGTTTATTTGAACGCTGGCTCCAACCCTTATCGGTTGCTGTAATGTTTAAATTAGTATGGATCGATATAATTATTTGTAGATTCATGAATGCGAACCGTAGACGTTAACCTAAATATTCAACCCCTTACACACGAAGTTCTACTTGTGATATTATAAATTTAATATATATTCGAAAGTTGAACCACCTTTAAACTTGTATTAGCAAAATTAAATTCTCAACTTTCACAAAATATTAAAAAATATTTTCTAAATGAAACGAAAGAGGGTAGTTCCGAGTGTAATGCACTCGAATAAAATACTCTTTAAAATCTAGCTTCAACCATACAGTCACAAACCTAAACTTCCATCAGAAAAGTCACATTTTCAATCATCAAAGGGTTGTTAGAAAATTCATTTTACCAAATCTCTCGAAGCAGAAGAAGTCAATCACGAGCATCAAATAAAATATAGTATTTCTCAAATATTTCAACCCCGATCAGTCGCTTCACTTTAAAATCACAAATAAATCTGCTCAATCATTCAAATACAATATAGAACCAGTTCCAACAATTTAAATTCAGCAGAATTTAAATGAAACAATCGATCTGTCACAGTCGCGACTGTACAGTAATGGCGGCGAACGGTTAGAAGATTAAGGTTTGGTCCCAGATAAGGCAGTCAAAGTGTCGGAAGAAGTGACGGACAGTTTCCGTGAGGCATTATAGATATTGTATTCCAGAGAGATATTATATTTCCGCGAAAAGGGGTCGATCGGTTATTCCACCGTGCACCAACGTGTATTATATTAGGTATCGTGAAGCAGCGTCGACAGTTGCTCTAGAGGATAGTCGCCCTAATCGACATTATGCTATCATTCTATCCGCGATAATCGTAACGCAACAGTTCTAGCAGTGAAACTCGGGGTGAGGTAGACATACGACCGCTTTGTAGATACACACGGAACTCGTTCAGTTCGAAACGATAAGCGTCCGTCTAGAGAGAAAGAGAAAGAGAGAACTTGCTCGCCCTAGAAACTCTCGAGAGCAGCGTCTCGAGGACTGTACATACGAGTATGTATGCCGATGTTACGCGGCTTACGGATACCGGAAGCTGAAGGCGTATAGGTAGCTGTAACCGCGTTCAGAACTTTTCGAATAAAATGTAAGCGTCTTTGGAAATGATTGTCGGCGTTCCCTGCGTTTCTCTGAATAATGATCCATCCGTCCTTCCATCGGCCTCGCCCTTTATTAACGTTCTCTCCGAAATGATTGCCTTTGTTTCTCGCCAACAGGACTCCCTTCAATCAAGAGTGTAGCTCTAAGCTTGAATTTTCAGGACCACTTTGCTCAAGATTATAGCACTCCTCGGGCCGAGTACTCCTGTAATATTAACAGTAAGTATCCTCTCATTTTCTCTCGTCAATCCGTGTACAGCGTTCCAGTAAAAATGCATTTTTGAATTTGTCGAAACGTCACTTCCTATCGCATTTTCATGAAATTAAAATATCTTGTCAAGATCATCATTCTAAACAACTTTTTTCTGTACATATACAGGGTGTTCCACATGACACTTTCCACGATTTTTCAAGTACTTGCGATAATCTGACAAAATCGAATGAGAAGAAGGAAACGACGACGCTAAAGCAGAAATTTACGTCCATCCTCGGAATCCTATGAAAGTTAGGCCGCAGATCTGCGTTTATGGGACCGGGTAGAGTGATGTTTACAAGAAGTTGGTCGCGAATTCTATACGCCAGGGTTCCCAAGACGGTTTTCGTGTCAAAGGGTGTGAGAGCTCGTCGCCGGGAGCCGATTAACACGCGGCTGGTTGCACGCGCCACGCGCACACGTGGCTCGAGTGCACGTTGCAGGTGCACGCGTCGTTGCACCGCTGCACCGCGCCACGCGAAATTATGTCGCCCGGCAAGTTCATAATAACGCGATTCGTCGTAGCCCGTCGGCCGATTTCCGTTCGTGTGCCAGCCGTTTTAACGAGCGACGACTCTATGAATCCGGCGATAATTAGCTTTTAATTAAAATCGCGGGCCGATTACGCAACCCGGCCGACTCGTTTCCGCCTCGACGACTGCGTTTCGGTTAATTGTTTAGCGGCCGCCATGCGATATGGCGAATCGATGATAACTCCGCAACGGATTGTTGTACAGGGTGTATAAAAAGTAATGGTCGTCCGTCCTAAGGGTGAATCCACACCTCTGGATCGGTGGACATTTCTAAGAGAGACTTGTCGCAAAATTGTTTATAGCTTGTCTGCGGATTTTATCACGCATACTTGATAATTACTTGATAAAACCCGAAATTTCGGGTATTATCGCACACCCCTAAGTTCTACACATTTTTTGCAAGAACTTTAACAGCTTATATCTCAATAATTATTTGTTCGCGACACGTGGTTCCTTGATAGGTAGATTCAATACTATTAAAACTGTTTTGAATAATGGTATGGCAATTTTCACTGGCACCTCAGAGTCACCATTCGAGCGCAAAGGATTAATAAATTCCAAGTCTGCGAGAAATGATTCAAATGGAAGACGTTCCATGAATTTGAGACCAAAAATGTCGCAGCGAATGTAGCAGCCTTTTAATTCAACTTTTTATCGAAACGTTAATTAAACCTAAACAGGAATTAGGGAAATGAGCAATGAATTCTCTTTCTTAGATGATTGCCAGTGTCTAATTCCGTGTTTAGTTGTTCACACAACAGGAGTGGATGATTAGTCAATTAAGCTTGATGACCATCCATTCTTTCCGAGTGTTTTATCTTCTTGCCATCGTTGTTTTCCCCTTCGTCAGATTTCTATTTCGACGAGCGAGGCTCGTCTCCTGTCCCATTGTCTTTCCTTCGACGAGACGATGTCTGAGCGAGTTAAAGGCCGCGTTTCATCGTGACACTCGCGCACATGAGAGAGCAGAGGACGTCCTGGCACACGGATGTTCCTCGTTTCCGGGACGTTCGCCGCCGCGGAAGAATGTTCGTCGCGCCGGAAACCGGGAATAAGAATTCCTCGGTGTCAGTCGCACGCCGGAAACGAGTCGTTCGAGCGCGAGGTATGCGTCAATATGCGAGATGTTCCCTTGTTTCGAGATCCCTTGACGTGTCCGGATGTCCCTCGACGGAAGATTCGCTAAACTGGCGAAGGTAAATTCATAGTCTGCCGACACGAACGTCTGTGATCCAGAAATTACGTTCAAACCTGTCCTAGCGTCTTTGGCAATCATCATTCTATTCTACAAAAAAAATTCAAGTCCGCGGATTCAAGTATTTGTGATTGAGAAATTACGTTCAAACTGGTCATTCTATTTCCAAGATTGTGATTCGAGAAAATACATTAAAACGCTTGTTAGAATCTTTGTAGGGAAGGCAAGTCAGTAGAAAATTTTGTAATCATGATAGTGTGCTTAGATCTTCTTTGGATTTAACGTATAGTAAACGTGTTAATGACAATATAGAAAATCGTTGACTCTTAGTGGCTTCAATTTAATCACAGATACCGACGTACAATTTACAACGAGTCTCAAGTACATCGTTACAACAAGAACATATTTGTATTTTTAACCGAATATTAACATTTTCTTTGTGCGTGCGATCTGTGTAAGCGTGCAGGAGGCAAATTGCGGAACAAATAGCAGAATTTGTTGGGTTGCGAGGACTCAATGATAAAAATGGCGCAGGGTTGAACTGGAAAAGGCGTTCTAGTGGTTTTCATAAGACACACCAGGGCAAGCCAGTTATTTCGAGCGTTAAAAAATTCATAGGAACGGTTTATGACGGTCGTTTCACACGTTCCCGCGAGATATCGTCGATAATCGCGAAGCGGATTCCGCGAGCTGTGAACCCCGTCTCCGTTACGAAAGTCTGCCGCGGCACGATAAGGAAAATCTCCGCGGCGCTGTCCTGAAAAATGAGTATCGCGCGTCCACCGCGCAGATTTCGCGAAAAGGAGCCCAGATAAATACTCGTTTACGTCGACTTTGTTTCCGCGGTCCCTGGGCACCGGGATTAAAAATCGTCGAACGAAACGCCACACGCTGCCGGAGAAACGTGTGCCGTCGCGATTTAATGCGAGCTTTTAATTAAACGAGGAAACAAGGGATATATATCCGAGCCACACTGTGCTAGATGTTTCCAGATTTTTAATATAACTAGGTTTGTCTGCTTTATACTCTTTGGAGAACCTGCAGTTTTCGATTGGAACCCTTTAAAGCAAACACAATTAAGGGGTTGCGCCACCCTGAGGCGGCCGAAATGACATCAAAGTTATCATTATATATAAAGTTATCATTATAAAGGGTGTTTCGTTTATCTTATAACGGAAATATCTTGTTTACAAAAATTGTTCGGTATGAAGGGTACAATCATATAGTCTAATTTTTTTGAGGATTAGAATGGTGGGGAGGGGGGATTTCAAAATCAAATTAAGTTTTTTAAATGGAATGTGCTATTTTTTTTATACCACAGATCGATAGAGTATCAAATTCTGAGTATATAAGTGTTGACATTCATACGTCCTAAACCTAATAGTTAACGAGATATTATCGAAACAATTTTCTTTCTTCTTTGGATAATATCTCGTTAACTGTTAGGTTCGGCACATATGCGGTTCAACAATTTTATACTCAGAGTTTTTGGGAGCTGTTGCATCCACCATGGCTTAAATTATTCCCTGAACTCTAAATTAAAGAAAAATGTAAAAAAATCGATTTTTTTAAATCTCAGGATGACGTAAGCCCCTAAATTTTTCTCAGAGATTCGCCAATATTTCCCATATTTAGAACGAGCACCATTACAAACACACAGCATGTTATAAAAATTTCTGCTTCAAATATGTTGGACCCGCTGGAAATCAATTTCTGTCACTTTGCACCACTGCGTGAATCGACGGAGGACCGGAAGTGTGCGCGGAAAATCGTCAGAAATCCAGGCGTGACGCGCTTTGAAGCGAAATTAGAGCGTCAGAGATCAAACGGCGGACGTTAAACGGCGCCACCATGGCTGGTAACGCGACTGCAGCGCGAATAAACTCTCTGATCCGAAGACAATCATCGTCGCAGTTCACCGCAAAGGATCAACGGCGAGCTAGGCGTCATAAATCCTCGGAAGAATCGGCCGCAAATCAGGGTACCGGCATAGACGTGGCTCGCACAGCGACCGCAAACGTGTCGGTCCAGTCGCCGCGACGTGGATGTCGACGGTGGCCGGTTTGACAGCGAGATTTTTTTCCCCCAACGAGTTCGGTTGTTTGCGGCACGGGACACCCACAGGCGAGAGAGAGAGAGAGAGAGAGAGAGAGAGAGAGAGAGAGAGAGAGAGAGAGAGAGAGAGGCGAGAAATTCGATCGAATCTGGAGCTGCGTCACGGCCCCGTGTACAACGAAATAACCTTCGGCCGCTTCGATTTGCATTTCAATCGGCCGCTCTAACGTTTCGCTCGATCCCCACCCTCTCGGAAAAATTCCGGCCGTGTACGTACCTCATGATCATCCTTTTACATTTCCTCGTATAAACATTACCTTCTTGATTAGGTTCGAGAACACTCGAAAACTTCGTTTGTGAAAAATCATAAAATCATCACTCTCGGTTCTTTCTTTTTTTTACGCTTGGAATAGTGGATAACAATTCGGAAAAAATCTTTCTACTTCCACTATTGAGCTTCGCAAATAAAATAGTTTCTTTATTATAATACGTTTGCAGGGGTAAAGAAAGGGGCCAGGTGGTTGATTGGAGGCAGCACACCCAGCCCTCGTTCTCCACGGGCGTGTCCACGGAAATCTCTCGACTTTAATTGAAAATCGAGCTCGGTTCATCGAGCTCCTTCCTATCGGACGATAACTTGGCGAAGTTTACGAGTGCCTGGATGTTTACAACGTGCCGCCCGCGATAACATTATCCCTTTCGTTTCATAGTTGCGTTCACCCCGCTCTATTTACTTCCCTTTCCACCCCTGAACCGTTCTCTGGGAATGTTTCAAAGATTATAAAAGCGGATCCGACACCAACGCACACGCACACGCACGCGAGCGCGCGCGCGTATAATTCACGTTTGTTATCCCGCATCACGGAAACTCGTAACGATACGTTCAGTCTATAGAATTTCGCTGGCAAAACCACCCCCGATTAGCGACGCGGTTTGAGCCACTGGAACAGTGAATTAGTAAAGGAGGTTGCGAGAGCCGGCAATGCCGAAATTTGACACTGGAATTTTGTATAATTCATGACGTATCAGTTTTAGCGGTTCCCGTTTTGTGAAAGTTGAAATGCACGTTGTATCTTCGACTATTTCCAGGGATTTAACGGTGCTCGTAGAAAAGTAGTTACACTTGTGTAACATTTTTATTGGCGCGGCACGTTTTATTGATATTTTTAATTGATACGCCAACGAGGCCGCTATGGTTGTTACTCTTTTATCGAATTCGTTATTGAACTGCATGTTTGTGCGCGAATAAAAATTTTTCAGAGCAGATTTCTCGAAAAAAGAGTGGACAACATTTTTTTCCCTTTCTTTTTCAGAGATTTATCACACATTAATACGGAATATAATCGTTAAAATCGGTTCTGCATCGATTAATTACAGCCGAGTGTAACGCAGAATGAAACTCGCTTAAGATTCGCTGAAATCGTGATTGATCCGAGCGTATAATTGGTAATTAATTTCAAACGAGAATTAATCGGTAATTGGAACGACCGAAATTTTCGGGGTAACGAAGACTCGATGAGGCAGACGGCCTTACGCAGATCTACTTCAAACATTTGAAACTCGACGGGAGCAGGGGGTATAAAATTGGAAGAATTGCGAATCTATGGAGCGAGCGGTATTCATTCCTGATTTGATCGATTCATCCCGGGGAAAAAGGTGGAAAATTAACGGGCGGCTAACCTGTCCAATTAGACCGGTGGATGGGGTCCGAAAACGAGGAGAGGAAGAAGGCTTTTCAGAGGAGGTGATCGATCGACGCGATGGTAGCTTAAAGCTCGATTGCCGCACAATACGACGCGACGGGCCGCACCGTCGCGATAATTCCGCGCTTTTTGCCGGTCAGTTGCACGAAGCCCGGCAAGAAACCTTCTCTATCGGAATGCAAATTCGACCGGTTATCTCGGCCGGGTCGCACGTAATTTTGATTTCACGAAATTCCTCTTTATCGAAGCTGATCTATTGCCTCGGGCCGCGCGAACACACCCCCCGTGCACTTTAACCTCGAAATCGACGCTGATTCGCGAGACTAATCGGTAGACTGCGGATCTTTATGGGAAATGAAAATATTCTGCATCGATTGTGGGAAGCAGGATTTCATCCTTCAACGACTTTGTTACGTTGAGAACGACATTACAATATTCTTGGATTGTTCTAATCTACAGTCAAACCTGTTTTTGTGCGGTTTTTCTGCGATTCTTTTTGTGCGGTACATGAATATGTATCGAGATTCTGTTCGCCATGTACAGGGTGGTCCGTTTAAATAAGGCCACCAAAATATCTCTTCAGGTTATTGTAATGCAAAAAATATTTGTGCCAGATATATGGTCCATTGACACCATGCACATTATGTAACAAATATGTTTTGCATCACAATAACCTTGAAGAGATATTTAGGTGGTCTTATTTAAACGGAAAAAAATTGTCTTTAATGTGTAGTGAAAAATTATTTGTTGTAGCTATTTCTGAAGTTTGTGAATATCTTTTTTCTGCGGTCCCTATCTGCCGCACAAAAACAGGTTTAACTGTATTACTGTTTTATATTTCACCCAACTAGTTCCTTCGTAAGCTCTTGGTCCCGAAATTATGAAAGTCATTAGTTAATCTCTAAAGATACGAGGATACCGCATGCGAGGTTCCGTGTCAGAATCGAATAAATTAATAGCAACGAAAGCGAAATTTTAATCGAGGCCGCATAAAAGACCCGAGCAAGAAAATTGTCCCGCGACTCGTTAAACGAACTGGTAATTGCCATGCAACATGTTGCGCTCTTGCAGTTTGCGAGCTTGTAGCTTGCAGCACGGCTGCAGGGAGAAACGGAGTGACAAACCGTGTTGCTTAAGATTACGTTACAGCAGATCCCCCGATCTCGATTATATCGATGTGTTCACGGATCATTTAATTCAAGCCGACAATTCGCGATGACACAATCGCGAAACCCGATAATCCCTCTTATTGAAATTACATTAACATGAAATTACAAATTCTCACCTGCGCCGGGTTTCGCATTAACTGTCGCGTAAATTGCTCGAAATCGCGCGTTACGATAAATTAGGCCACGGCTAATTAATTTCAGCCCCCGAATTAGTATTAAACGTCGAGCAGTCTTCAATCTCCCGCTGCGAATTCCATATCTCTTGTCACGCGAGCTTCGATCGTTTCGATTTTGATCGATCGGATGATTGTGAAAGAATGTATCGACGACACGTCATCGGTGTGATATGTCATTGGGAATTTTCTGGATTGTATTAACACACGACGGTATTAAAACACGGTATTTTATTCTTTTTCGTAAGCATTAAAAATTTTCACCTACTTTTCTATTTCTGCAAATTGGTCCATTGTTTTTCTACCTTTTTAGTAATCACAAAAAAGTTATTTTTCCATTTTGTTTCTCCTTAACGTGCACAAAGAATGGTTCATTGTTTTCCTACCTTTTTAGTAATAAAACAATCATGCTTCCATTTTCCTATCTCTTGAATAAGCATAAAAATGATTCTCTTATTATTTTACCTTGTTAGCGAGCGTAAAAATTGTTTCTTAATTTATTCACTTGTTCTAATGCACAGAAAATTGTTCTCGTATTTCCTTGCTCTTTTCAATGGACAGAGGAAATTTTTTCCTACCCTTTGTGAGACAGACATAAACAATTATCGTCTTATTTTTCTACTATTTTTTGACAGACGCGAAAACTGTTTTATAATGTTTCTACTTTGTTGAATGAACAGAGAAAATTATTCTCTGATCCAAGAGCAGTCAATGCATGGATTTATCGCTCGCCAGGTGGCCAAAGATAGGCCACGCGAAAGCACGAGTGACTCGAACCCGAAAATCTCTGGACCCCACTTAATTCGACCGCGAAAATGACCCGCTAATTTCAACGAGTCGGCTACTCAATTTTATTTGAAATTCGTGGCCGCGCGCAATGCTCGAAATTGCTACCGAAAATATTCCACACGGACCGTGACGGTGTGCTGCTCGTTACAAGTACAGTATAGATATACAACTCGGTGAACAGAGGCGTGCACGATCGAGAGTAAAATAACGAACACAGGTGAACGAGTTTAATGACGGATAATGGAGTTCCCGGTGGAACAATGCACCGCGTTGACCCTGTTCCTCTGCCGATGCACATGCACGTGCGCCGACTGCATCCGCAAACAAAAATTCCGAGTGTGCTTCTGGCTTTCGGCTCGTTTCGTCGCATGAAGGACAATATGCGTCGCCTGAAATCTGTGCACCCGTGAAAACCCATTATCGCCCTCCGTACACATCCTTCAATTCAATATCCAACTGCAACTTTGTGTATTACTCGCAAAATTCAGAACACTTGTTTCAATTGAAAATTCTATAGATATATGTACAGAAATTATATATATAATATGGTTCCAGGAACTATTGTATATGTATCTCGCAACATTGTATCTCGCGGTATCTTTAGGTATCGAATCAAAGACAGAGCCGCGCTTCTTTTGGTCCGCCGACGTGTTCCATTCAAATGTTTTTCGTTTTCAAACGTATCGACGAGCTGCCGAAGTCAGTCAATCTAAGCCTAGCAGCCTTAGTAGAGGAAACATCGATCAAATATCGTTCTAAATCAATATCTGTTCTTTTATTATTTCTAAATAAATACCTTGCTTCCCAAAAACAAAAAATTCTCCTGGAGAAAATCGCGCTACTCCCAGCGTGTTTCTAAAATTTTTTAAAACGATCAATTCACCCTTTGCACTCGGTGCTACTTTAACTAGAAAATAAAACATTTCTTCCGACTTTGTGTAAATATGAAATTGATACGATACCTCGTACAATACTTAAATGTTTAGTAATTGTTTGGATCAGGGACCAGTAATAACAGTTGTCTAAAATTTTCCACGATAAAAATCATTAATAAAAAGTTGATTATTATTGAAATTTAAGATAATGTACACAAAATATAAAGAAAAACTGTTTCGATTGCTCAAAACAGTTATCGATGAGAGAAGCTCTGAGTCACCACTCGAGTGCTAAGGGTTAAAAATCTATCAGCTGAATAAGGAGCAACCCTCAGAAAATCAGCGTGAGGGGTGTGCTAGAAATTCAGATACCGTTTCGCAGTCGAGGTATGCGCGAACTAGGGGGCGGACTGGGTTCATCGGCGTCTCATGAAAGATACACACACGCCGGTCGACTAATTTCCCACCCCCGACGGGGCTAATGCAGCGGGTGTCCAACTCAAATAACCGTCCATCGAATATTCATCGACGGTATCGGGTGGACTGGCGGAAAGTTGCCCGTCCGTGTGTTGACCCGGCAATCGATAAATTCGCGATCGCTCGGCTAGAAATACGTCTGCGAATTCAAAAGGAATCTGCGAACGTGGGCGGTGGGGGGTGAAATCGAAGGAAAGGGGATGGGATCGGAACAGAAAACTTCGGAGACTTTGTCATTTTTATCGGCAGACCCGATATCCACGTCTGGTGATTGGCTCGCGAAACTTTTCTGATCTGTCTTCCGTCTGCCTTCGAAATCGTTCCACCCCCACCCTGTTCACCGTCTTTCACCCCCTTTTTCCTCGTAGCATCTAAATCAAGCGATCTGTTTCGGGACACCCGTTAGAACGATCGCATTCTTCGTTTCTTCGGGCACAGTAGGGTATTTGGCCAAAAAATTGGCACACAAAACATTGATTTTGTGAATATTAGAAATCCAGTATAATCCTATCGGTGGAGAATATTTCTTGTTTATTTCAGATTTGTTTGCAACTTCCGAAGCGTTTCCCAGAGAGAAATTTTTCTAGTCAAACCGGTGAACATTTTTACTGTTTTCTCTGTTTTCAAAAATTTTAGGAAAAAAAGAAGGATAAAAAGCTTTGTACACGCGTGCGGATTGCTAGAATTTCGATCTCTGCAGCCTTCGTTTCAGTATCGAAGCAATTTAGTCCGACTAGAAATAAAATAGAAAAAGTTTTTCAGTTTTCATTCAATTTCCTTTAATTTCACTTTATTCTGCTTCCTTCTAATTTAATTCTTTACTTGGGCGGTACAGAACTAGTTTAACATTCCATAGGTTTTTGTGGAATATCTGCAAATAATTCCGTGTATCCACCTGTATCCACTAGCTTTTTCCGGTCAAGTTATTAATCGTCGAATTAAAATTGTTCTGCCAACTTTGTAAAGTATTGTAAATTTTGTATTATAATTTAATGTTATGTATAACGTCCACGTTTTACACGTTCAAAGTTGTACCTCATTTCTGCTACATAAAACAGCCAAAAAATCGTACATCAAATTTCAGGGGCCATTAGGGAACCTTCAATGTTTCAATCTGTGGTAGATTTATTCACGGAAAAATTGTTTTATGTTTCTGCAGACGTTTGAAGTTGGAGCATTTTTTCTTAGGGAAAACGTGCCGTCAGTTTTTCATCTGCTATATCGTGCAAATTATCCTCGGAAAAAATTCGTCATGGGACGGGAAAGTAGAGGCTTGGAGCTATAAAATGAGTCCAGATTTAATGACGTGCTATTTTTTTTTACAAAATGATCACAGATTGAATTTCAACAATTTCGCTTGAATCGATTGCATAGAATTGACATGAGGTACTGATATAAATGGTACTGATATTTCACCTTTTAGGAATAAATGTAGAATCATGCTTAAAAAGTCGCAAGAAAATTCTTTATTTGAATCAGTCTATAGGATATCGAAACAATGTGATTGTCTACAAACCTGGTTCGAAAAACTCCTCGTTTTCGAAAAATCTGCAAAGCAAAAGAAATGGAAGGAAGGGGGCGTAGTAACGAGTCGGAAAACATTTTCTAACCGCTCTCATTTATTTGGTAACTCATAGATATACACGTTAACGTCTCTTAAACCTAGAGAAAATGGAAACGTAAGAGGACTGCGTGTCCCGTAAACCCGGGCAAAAAACGGGCGCGTTCGCCGAGCCGCGAACGTCCTAAATCATTAGAAAAATACACAGCTTACGCGCAAATCCTTTCAACTGAATCGTCGATGTTCCGAACTTATCTCGCGCTTAATGACGTTGCTCTTCGTTCCCCTAGGCATGTGTGTGTGTGTCTCTCTCTCTCTTTGTGTGTGTGTGTGTGTATCTGTATGTCTGTATAATTTGTCCATGTGTATCTCTTTATCTGTATATATTTATATATGTGATGCATGTACATATCCGGCGTATATCTGTGTATATGTGTGTCAGGGTATGTGTGCGTTAAATGCGCGTGACGCTCGGCACCGCGTTCCTTTCGCGGCCGCTCTCTGTCGATTAAATCGTGCGGAAGCGTTAAATTAATTCGTCCCGACGTGTTCGCTCATTTACAGGTTTTTCTACTTTGCGATTTCAGCGCCGAAAACGCCGGCCCGGAAGCTTTGCCCCGAATCGAGCTTCCACTCTCGGTTAGCTTTGGATGGACATCTCTCTCTCTCTCTCTCTCTCTCTCTCTCTCCCCTCCTTTTTCTGTTTCATGCTTGCCTCGTCTTTCTCTCTTTCTCTTTCATTCTCACACTCTCGCACACACCACCGCTCGCTGTTGGTTTAATTTTCGATTAACGCGTCAACCTATCTCTGCCAATTTCCCTCGACCCACCTTCATTCATTATTTCCTTTGGCGAAAATTCGACTCGCGAGCGAAACCGATACTCGATCCGCGGTTCATCGTTCTCGCGATACTTCCGAAGATTTACACATTGCAATCAACTTTTCGGCCAGTCAGTACATTCCGAATTTTTTACAGGAAGAAGTGTTCAGAAATTATTAGAACAAGTATTACACCATTTTGAGTCCATTTGAACTGACTTGAAAATCTAGACAAGTCGCTAACAAATGACTGAATTAATTCAATGACAATTTCTTGCGGGATACTTTACTTTACCGGACTCAAAATTGGTGCCTTTCGTATGTAATCCAGTAGATTTGTACCCGGGACTGCTGCAGATTGAAGTTTCGATCCTGTAGGGTCAATGGTTCAGGAGTTATGCTTGCTTAAAGTTGAGCAATCTGCAGTGTTTTTGAAAGGAAGGGCGCCGCCATATTGGTTTCTAGTGACGATCGCGAGCCGCTCACCGAGCAGAACCGCCAGATGGCAGCACGGGCACACAGGAATATCGTTAACATAGAGAAAATATCTGAGAAAATGTTGGAGAAGAAATAGCGTGGAAAATGTTTACAAAACCTAACTCAGACCTAACCCAGAACAGTTAAAACGCAACATCGTGGCCATGTCATCCAAAATCCAAACAACAATCGTAATACCCGCTCTATATTATCAGCATTAACGCGTGCCCGTGCTGCCATCTAGCGGTTCTGCTCGGTAAGCGGCGCGCGATCGTCACTACAAACCAATATGACGGCGCCCTTACCTGCCAAAACCCTGAAAACTGCACAACTTTAAGCAAGCATAACTCCTGAACCATTGACCCTGCAGGATCGAAACTTCGACCTGCAACCGCCCCGGGTACAAATCTACTGGATTACATACCAAATACATCATAATTAATAGGAGAAAGGCACAAGTTTTGAGTCCGGTAACGTATAAAGAGCAGCCTTTCTTTCTTCCACGAAAGTGATTTTTAACAGTTTCGAAAATTCTTTCGATTTTTAACAGTTTCGATTTCAATTCTCAGACTACATGCACGTATTTTAGAACTCTAAATAATTGTTCATTTTAGAAACATTAGAGACAATCTCCGATAGAAAAGCAGGATATCACTGATTGGCCAGCGCAATCGATAATCCACAGCCGATACCGACAACTTCGTTAAATATTTCCAGTACTTCTAGTTTTCCCGACGGCCCCGGAAATCTTGATTCGACTCGGAGATGGAAGTTCGTCGTTTTAATTCGGCCACGGATCGGTGAATCGGATCTCCGAAAAAATCCTGTAGAAATCAACTCGAAGGAGTCTCGTTGAGCCTTGAAGGATCCTCGAGAGGGCTCGCGCGAGCACATCGGTGGCATCGAGGAGAGTCGATTCGCCGTTGTCGAACAATAGGAACAATCCTGAGGTTGTTCGCAGAATTTCTGGGAGCGGAACGATCTATGTACAGAAATACAGGGTGTCCTGTGGTGGTGGTGGTTCGGTCAGAAAATGGACGATTCTACCAGGGATCGAAATAAATTATGAATCATCGTTCTGAAAAAAAGTCCTGTTCGATTTATATTTCGTTTAAGAAGTGTTAATGCGTGGAAAACTATCCGAAAAATCTTCGAACTGTTTCAATCCCTGAAAAATGTAGAAGAAAACTCGTTGTCGAGCAGTACATCGCTGTCGAGAAAATTCAGTATGAGAATTCATCAGGCTATCGTGCTTTGTGCAGTATTTACAAGAAGTAGATCAGCCACTCGTGATCAGACGCGTCAAATGATTTCTATCGAATAGCACGTTTACTCGAGGAATTTTCAAATTTCATTCTCCCGTAAACGAGCCCTCGGACAACGAGATTTCGTTTCACGTTCTCGACTGATTTGTGCATCCAGATATTTTTTAGTAATCTTCCTATCTGGAAACACCCTGTAAAATTCGACGAAATCGAGGCTCGTTGATGCGCTCACGCACCCCCGCGAAAGGAATGGGGCCGAGAGGCGACCGATGGACACAATGAACATGGTACACGTGGCTTCGTTGATATGTTCTACTTAATGTCGAAATCTTATTATTGTACGGCCGCTCTGGTAACACTCAACAATTCGCCGAGGGGTTTTCGGGGAATCTAGAGGATGACTCCCCTCCGCCCCCTCTCCTCTCGTCGGATTTATACAGATGATGAAAGGAAATTCCCACTCTTACACGGACAATCATCGCTTTGATATAACTTCTTCGTGGCTCCGGGCTGCAGCGAGTAGCCGCGTAATGCGAATAAATCTTCGGCTCGACTCGACTTGTCCCCCTTCTCCCTTGCTCTCGTTTCTCTCCCTCTTTCTCTCTTTCTCTATTTGCTAAGCTAACTCGCGGCGAGATTGGATTCTCGATTTCCTTTTCGCGAGCTTTACGTATGACAGGCGGTCGGTTCGCCTAAGGGGAAGATGGAGGGGATGGAGCAACAGAGATTTGTAGGGGTGGTTTGGCGGTTTGCTGTTGGAGAGGGTTGCTCTTTTTTGGTTCAGTAAGAGGGTTGTTCTCTTTTTTTGGTCAGTCAGAAAGATGTTCTTTTATATGTGAGAGAGTTGGTTTTCTTCGCTCCACGAAAAAGCGACCACATTCTCCACCAGAGAGCTACCCTTTCTGTCCTCGAAAGAGCCAATTTATTTTTCCTTATGAATCAATCTGTTACTCTAAAACCAATTTATTTCTGTGTAAAAAGAGCCACGCTCGTTACCTTCATGAAAGAGCAACTCCACTTTTCTCCACGAAAGAGCCACAGATTTCCAGATGTTATATTTCTTAAATAGCTCTTTCGTGGATGTTACTGCAACCGTCTGTACATTAACACTTCGATCACCCAAAGTGCAATATTGTCTCGTCTCACATGAAAACTTGCGAATCATTATTTAGCGATGTTGCCCACCTCTGGAATTAGTATTATTACAGTGAAGCTGTAGGAAGATTGTGTTATATTTACAAGTATGTCATGAGTGAAATGGCTCTGTAGTAGGAAGAGTATTGCTCATTCCCTATAAATTTAGACAGAATCGTAGAATGAGATAATAACATTGTAATGGGACATTGTTCAACGATTAATGGAAGAATGATCGTGAATAAAATGCGTTCGTATTAAATCTGCTATTCTAATGTTCAAGTAACATTCATAAATTAAATAGACGAACACGCAACACAATACGATGACAATGATACACGCTAACAAAAGAGCTAACACTCTTAAAAAATCCAATCCAAAAATCAATTCCTAATTACAAACCGAAAACTCGATGGCCATCGCAACCAAATAAAACTAGACAAATTAATAAAAAACGTTGGATATCTTTTAGTATACACACACCATAAAATTTACCACGGGTCAGTCGGGACCCAGCTACGCTCTGTACCTATCTACCACTTCACAATCCAAAATAAAACGATTTTCCCTTTCAATTTTGATCAGACACAGGAACTTCCTTCTTAAAAGGGAACAACGCTAAAAACGAACTGGATTAAGGGACTCGGGACAAAGTACCAAGCATAATGGAAGTTAGGCACGGAAGCTGATCATCCAGAATCATCTACTCGCCGCGAGTTATCGCAAGAGAAAACGGTAGTCGAGCCGCAGCCAGCTACCAGTATACACATCGACGTTTCTTGGCATCTTACACTTACTCGCGTTAAGAATACGAATCGTATAAAACAACTATGAACGTCCGCCCGTCGCTCTTCCTCTTTGGGGGGGGGGGGGAGGTACAGAGAAATCCGTAAGGAGGTTTCGACCCCCTTTCCAGCATCTTGGAACCGCTCCGCGGATGGACGAGCCCGGAGAACGTCTCGATACGAAAACTCCAACGATCATTATCGGTCCGATCGAGTTCGGTCCGGGGAACTTTTCCTCGCGTGCGATTCAGCCTGATCCCCGACCCCACCGAGGACCCGTTAAAACTCGAGGATCCTGGAGAGCTCGCGACGACGTAATCACTTCGCCGGGGATCATCGATAGCGATCGGATCGGAAATAATTCACGACATTCTGATCCCCGACGGCGTAAACACCGACGGGAAACGCGTGATCCTGGACCTGGAGTTTCGCCAGGAGAACCCCACCGATCGGAAACTTCTTCGCAGGCCTCGCGGAGCAACCCCCATCCCCCTTGCGAAACACCAGACTCCATGGTGCAGCCAACCCGGGGCTCATCTTTCCTATTTATGGGTGGCTCGGAGCTGACTTATCTCGTTTCTTCGAATAGGGAGCGGGGTTGGCGGTGGATGAGAGGTGAGTTTTATTTCAGAGGGTGTGGAACTACCCTTACACCCTTTGTGGTTCACCATGAACGTAGGAGCTGACTGACCCCTCTTTCATCTGTATAATTAACTCGACGCTGGATTATATTTTTTCATTGTTTAGGAAACAAGATTGTTGATTGAACGAGGGGTAAATTAATTTGCAGCTAACGTATTTCTCTTTTGTAGGATAGATAAGGGGCTTCCTGATACAGCTAAGGGTGTGTTGAATGTTAAGACACTCTCCAAGGAGAGTGCTCAACAACGCCCATCCCGTGCTTTCCCTTTCTACTCCGCTTCGACCTGGTTTATTTCATTTCTTCGACTAGGAAAGGGGTTTTATGCGACGCGCTGAACAACCCCTGTTCTCCGCATCATCCCCCAATATTCCTGATAGCTAACCGAATCCCCTCTTTTCGCTTTATGTTCAGCTCGAAACTTATTCCTGTTCTTCCTACAAGAAAGGGAGTTGTTGACTGACAGAGGGGTTGTATAGGTGTTCCAAGGGGTGCCAAATAATCTCCAACTACTTTATCATCCCCCATAATTTCATGATAGCTAACCGATCGCTCTCTTTTCTCTTTGTAATCGGCTCGAAACTTATTTCCGTTCTTCACCTAGGAAACGGGGTAGTTTCTGGGCAGAGAGAGACATAGGTACAGATGCCAACAAGGGATATTAAACAATCCCCAATAACCTCACTATCCCTTAATAACTTAACCACCCCTAATAATCAGCTTCATTTTCTCTTTACAATCAGCTCCAAGCCTATTCCTCTTTTTCGCTGAGGGAAGGAATAGTAGATGGGTATAGGGGTGAGCGTAGCGTCACAAGGGGTGTCGATCAACCCTCATCCACCTCCCCATTCCCAAAAATTTCTCCGAACCTACCCTACCTTTTCCTTTCACGATCAACTCGCAGCTCATTCCTCTTTTCCTCCAAGAGAAGGAGGGGTTGCCGACGAACATAGGGGTAGTTTTAGGTCTCGCATGGGTTGCGGAGCGGTCTGAAAGAGCGAACGGGCAGCGCACGCTTGGACAGTAACTGATTAGCTTCGTCTAGCCGCCCTCCGACCGATCATCACCGGGTCAATCTTCTTCACCCCCGGCTTCTCGGTCTCCCCCCACCCCCTGTTACTCATACTTAGCGTTAGGTAGTATAGTTTTAATTGGTTACTTAGGCGCGTTGATTAGTGTACGACTCCTGCCCCCTCTGTATCTGGAACAGAGGGGAGCCAGCCGGGTTCTGCTTCAGCTCTCGATAATCGCGCGCGCGAAACTGGATGGCTTCGAGTCGACGGGGCATGATCGCGTCGACGTTGATCGTCGCCCGGGGTATACTTTCTTTCGATAAGAATCGATTTTAATATCTGTTTGTTTTTAACGATTAGCTTCACGAATGATTTTCATCTCGCGACGCGATCGGAAAGAGTCTCTATGTCTCTCTGTCGGCTCTCTGGTCGCGCTAACACCGTCCCAATCGCCCCACTTCACCAACAGCCTCGAAGAAGGTCTTCAGGGCCTGCAGAAGGTCCTGCGGAGGTCTAAAGGACCAATGGAAGGGTGTCGATCCGCCGGGGAACCTGTCGCTTCCGGCTAAAATTCAACGAGCTCTTCCTGGTCCGTTAGAGTCCCTGTTTTGTGTCTCTGTCTCTCACTCTCTCTCGCTCTCTCTCTCTCTCTCTCGCTCTCTCTTTTAATCCGTTTTCCTTTTGCTAGACTGTTTCCTGTACGCCCACTGTTCCGCTTCTTCGTCCGCTGCTTTGCCTGCTGATTCTGCTGATTTCTCTGCTTCTGCTTCTTCCTTTGTTCTACCGATCTCTGGGTCTCAGTGGAGGAAGACGCTGGTCACGGACCTGGTGGTGTGGGGCGGCAGGTCGGGGGCCTCCGTCGGGGCCCCCTCGTACCCCTATGCACTCAGACCGAGGCGGTGGATCTTCGCAGATAGGAAGTTGTGCAGCACGAACACGATCGGCTTCGGACAGCTCTCGAGGTCCAGCTCCTGCAATTTTTTAGCGATCTGTTAGACAACTCGATCCATTCATCATCCAATAAAATGAAACAAAAGTCGAATGATTAGGGGGTGAATTTCTTCACCTCATTTCTCCTGAAGAACAACTAAAGAAAATTATTTGTTGCTACCTATGTCTGTCGATCTTAATACACTCATCCTCAAAAATTCTTTTTAAAAAGACGAAAGCGTATTTCTGAAGCTAAGCAAATTCGCGACTAGTCAGTTATCTCGTTCGTTAGTTTATTAGCTCGTTTCTTATCTGCCTGGCTGTTTGTCTGTTCGGTACAAATTTTGCAATTGATTTTAAACTAACTTCCCGATGAGCTTCTCTGATGACTTGAAATTTTAAACATAGCTCAGAATAAGATGACAATGCAATATTAAAAAAAATTTTTTTTAAAGTCTATGCGTTTTGGAGATATAAACTATTAAACATTTAACCGTTAGCGATCCCCACGCTACAAGTATTTAGCTTCCCGAAACGTTCATCGTCATTTAAACCACTAAATACAGTCGAAATTATATCGTGTTTGGTCTTATTGTAATCAGAAATATGCGACAAATATATTGGTGAAAGTTTCATAAAAAAATAAGTAATAATAAAAAAGATTTTATTACATTTTGTGAGGACCGCGTCGCATTACTAGAGGTTCACACCGATATACAGTAAATTCTCTATAATCGCAAACAGGGCATGTACGATAATCGCAAATGAAATATCCCCTCCAACTCAATACACTGATCTCGGCTCGGTATATCGATGTGAACCACTACTAACGCGACGCGGAGAGTCGCAGTCGTCGGCACAGTTCAAACGCCCGTGAGTCATCATAACATTATACCAAAATTCTATCTTCTTTATTTTCCATTATTTTTTCATGGGACTTTCATCAACATATTCCTGGCATTTTTCTAATGCAAAATGATACCAAACACGATATAATTTGAACTGAATTTGGTGGTTTAATCGACAATGAGAGTTTCGAACGCAAGGAAGGACAGCGCATCAGAAAGAAAGAGACGCGGACAGGTGCCGTCGCATCGACGGTTGCCGTGGTGTCTCTTTACACGCGCTGTCCTTCTCTACGTTCGGCTCGGCCTTTGAAGCTCGAAAAAAGTAGGTCCAAGATCGATAAATGCAAACAAATCCCCCCGAGGCGTTTGCGATTATAGAGAATTTACTGTATCCGAACCGAGACAACAGTGGAGGGGATATTTTTCTGCGTTTATCGTACACTACCTTTAGTTTATTGAGGATTTAGTGTACTAGTGTTTTCCCACTGCAATCTCGTGTTGACGTCGACCAGCAAGTAGCAATTCTATGATTAGAATAGAAGAATACTGCGAGTGGTATTCTTACAGAAATTTCGTATTTGCGAAGCTAATCAAAACCAAGCAACGTATTCCCGTTCCGGGGCCGCTCCTCGCGCTTATTGTTTTCGCAGGGCGCGGTATCGAGCCCAGTTCCATTTCGCAGTCCGTCGCCGTGTTTAATAAAAATTCCAAGGAATACCGTGCGCCGAGGATTCCCCATTTGCAGGTTCGTTTCAGGCTGCTCGAGAGCCGGAATAATTTTTCCATCGAGACGTCTGTCGCGGGTGCGGATTTCTCCGTCGATGATTCCCCTCGAACGGTGTTCCCCACCCTCCTCCATCGTTCGCCCGTGAATGGCCATTGAACGGAACCGGACGACAGTGTTCGAAGGGGTTGGAAAAAAATGGTGGAGAGGGGAACGGCGAAAAGAGTGGGGAAGGAAGATGTAAAAAATACGTATTTTCCCTGAGTAGTATCGCGGCGCGGCGCGGCGGTCCTTTGACAGTGACGGGCACAATGGGATTACCCGGCGCACAGCCGTCGTTTTCACGATAATAATCTCGATGCTTCGAGTCGATTGTAATAAAATTCTGAATGCCCTCCGCCCGATAAAAGGGACGGCGTCTTTTCTCTTCTCGGCTACGGCCGTGCCTTCGATCGAGATTCTAATTTATCGAGCAATTATCAAGCGCGTCACTTTCAGCGACGGATTTTTCACCAAGCGAAATTGCTAGCGCCGAGCCGTATGTCCACCGAATAGTTAACTTGAAACAGTTTTTTTTACGGAAGTGGGTCTGTAAATATTGATACCGTTCAGACGCATCGGTAATTTGTGAGCGGAAGTTGTTCTTATTTTGGCAATTGTCACGTCTACGTTATCGTTCACACTTTCACTGACGAGCAATCACTTTCAAAAAATCCCACAAAATCAAATAAGTCGACAGAATGAAAACTGTCAAGTTCAAGATTATCGCTAGACTGCGGATTTTTATGGAAAATAATCTTTGCCTGCAGATTCGCTCGCAGATACAGGAGCTGCATTCACGTTTATTTGTTTTATTAATCATTTTCGACAGTATCTTCCGATTCTTAAAATGTTTTCACACATTGATTACTTCGTGAACTCTTTCAGATGGTGCAATTCCCAAAGAAGTTCGGTTTAACCGACTGTATTACCAAGAAGATTAATTTGTAAAGCTAAAATTCGAATTGTTTCATTCTGTTCGTGAATTCTACTTGTCGTCCGCAATTTCAGATGTGCTTGCACGTGACTCGAAAAATGGCAATCGCAACAATTGTCGTAAATTACTTGCTTTAGTGTTGATGCACGTTAAAAAGAAGACGATTGTTGATTGGTACTTACAATTTCGCCATCGTCGCCGCCAAAATCGAGCCACAGGAGACGCGCCCCGTCGTCGGCGGACATTTTCAATTTGTCGAAAGATCTTCTCCATAATGGAGTTGGGGGTGAACCTGGACTCACCCCGTTACCACCCACGCCTCTGGTCCCCGCTGCATACAACGCGAAACCGTCCTCGTGGTTCACTACCAGCTGGCAGGCCTTACCCTGCCACGTGCAGCCTAGAAATTCACATTAGAAACTTCTAGAACTTGTTGACAATTGTTCTTTGCTAGATGTTCTATCTAGAGGGAATAGGCCAGATAATTTTTTCTTGAACAAGTCTATATGAAAGTCTATACAGGGTGTCCCAAAATTACCTTAGTTTAATGAAATGGGAGGTTCCCGAGATCATTTGAAGCGACATTTTCCTTTGCAAAAATGTTATCCGCGGCTTTGTTTAGGAGTTATTAACGAAAAACACGGACCAATCAGAGCGCGACCTAGACGCGAGTTGGCACAGTCGGCCCGGCGCGCCAACTGTTTATTGGCCGACTGTGCCAACTCGCGTCTAGGTCGCGCTCTGATTGGTCCGTGTTTTTCGTTAATAACTCCTAAACAAAGCCGCGGATAACATTTTTGCAAAGGAAAATGTCGCTTCAAATGATCTCGGGAACCTCCCATTTCATTAAACTAAGGTAATTTTGGGACACTCTGTATAATCGCCTTCATTGCCTCGCCTGCCTGCCTCTGTCCGACTTCGAAAGGTTAATATTATTAAATCTTCTAAAATTAAAGGCCGCTCTCTCTTTACTTTACCGGGCTCAAAATTTCTGCCTTTCTCCTATGAATCAGAACGATCCGCAGTCTTTGATCATTCTCATTGTTTCAATTGTTTCTTGTCCGATTTCCAAGGTTCAACGCTGATAACAATTCCAAAATCTAATCACACCACAGACAAACAAAGCGCAGAGACTTTTCACCGAGAGTTCGTAAAAACAATCCGGCACTATTCAAATTCCTCTCCGTAGCAAATTGGACGGGGCAAACGGATCCGAAATTGAAAAAATCTCGCGCCATCTCGAAAGCCGCAGATTTCCATTAGTTTCATTACTCCGTTAGCGGGTCAGAGAGAACAGCGCCAAATAAAGCGTCAAATTAATCGCGCCCCGAAATCCCGGGCATCGATCAAACTGTCCCTGTTCCCTCTGGACAACTGGGGGTTGGTTGCAGCAAGAGGTGGGGAGGCAAGGAGAGGGTCAAACAAATATTTTCCTATTTTGTTTTGGAGCGTAATCGTTCGTCGACTCGCGTACGCGCTCGAACGTGAAATAAAGCGCGAGAGGAAAAACGACGGGGCTCGCATAGATCTTCTGGTTGCAGGAATGTGGGGGCCAGGAGCGTACACACTCGCCCCCCGTTGTTCTTCTGCGGCAGTTGCGCACGCTCGCCTCGATGAATTTTAATTTCTCTTCACTGAAATCGAGATTAATGCTGGCCTCGGGACCAACTTCCGCCTTCCCCGCTCGTCGATCGCATCGATCATCGACCTGGATCTCCCGTGGATCCCCTTCTCCATCTTTCTTTACTTTCTTTTTTTTTTCAATGAAAATATTGCGGCGCGTCGGAAACAATGAGAACGATCGTGAATGAATTTCATTCAACTTCTCTCTACACCATTTTCAGAAACAATTTTTCAAATAATTAAAAATACGATTATAGAAGAAAAAAGTTGAAAATTTTTCGTCCTCCAAGGTGAAGTTTAACTGAAAGCCCTTCTTTCGGCGACAGTAAAGCGGAATCTCCAATGATCCATTAATGCACGCAACGTAGTTTCACGGTTTGGTGAAAAAAGTCGTGGAATGAATTTCAGTGAATTTCCGAGTGACAATGAATTGGATTTCCGCGCAGTTAGATCCGGTCGAATAGAAACGGCAAAACAACTGTCACGGAACAGCGAACGGGCGTGTATATTTGTCATGCGTTTTTACGTTTCTGCCGCCCCGCCCCCGTCCCCGTCCCTCCCCCACTGTTCCATCAGGTTGATTGCCATTCTTTATTCCGGTAGAAATGTCGATTCGTTGGGCGATCGCCGAAGGGACTGGTGGCAGAAACGAGGGTCAAATGAGTGTACTCACGAACGGTGTACTCGCGTAACGAGTGGGCGGCCGCGTGACAGCCCTGAACGATCGCCCTTGCCCACGCAGCCAGGTCCCTTCGCGTCTCGGCACGCAGATGATGCGTGACCACTCCGTCGATCGTGCCCACACGCACTGCGAACGTCGCCGCGTGCTGCGTCGCGCCGCTACTGCTACTTCCTGCCTCGTTTTGCCTTGGTGGCGACGAAACCAGTCTGAAAACAGACAAAAAACAACAACAACACTGTTAGTTTGAAATCCATTGTATCTTATCACCAGACACCGGACATTTATGCATAAGAAACATTTTCTACCTGCAGTCTAACACAGTGGAGTCAAATAGAAATTGATTTGCTTTCAAAATACAGTTAGGAGCTTAACTGATTCAACACGCTTTAAATCAGAATAACTTTTTTATTAATTGATCAAAGGACTTCAATTTCTAGGAAATCAATTTTTACTATTATTTGCCACAATTCCGACCAAATGTATTTTTTCAACATATTTTTCAGACGTCATTTACTAAACTAATTTTTCTAGCCTTACAGAGAAATTGAAGTCGTTTGGTCCATTCATAAAAAAGTTATTCTGATTTAAAGTGTGTGTGTGATCAGTTTTGCTCCTAACTGTATGTTTGAATAGTTTGGAAACAATATAACAATATTAGATAATAGATAAATCCTGACCGATACACCTCGGGGAGAATTCGACGGTTTCAAAAGGACTAAGTAAAATGTCTCCCGGTGGGAATGTTCGGACTTCAGAACGCTGAAATAAAAGCTGGAAGACCGCGCTTTAAGAATCACCGAAGAATATATCAAATCGACGCGTCACTCCGAAGGTAAATTACCTCGTCAACGATCGTAAAAATCTCTCGCGGCTTTATTGCGCGCTGGAACGAGGCCGACCGTGACCGGCTCGAAAGGGGTGTTGGAACACAGAGGGGTTGCAACGAGGCTGGACTTTTTCACTCCTCTGCTTCCCCCGCCCCAACGCGAAATCCAGCCCCGGCTGCAATCTGCCCACTGACGAATGGTCCTGACGTACGTGCGGGGCTCACGCACGAGATTTATAGATTTTTTCGGGGAGACACTGAAAAAATGCCGGCCGACGACGCCGCCGACCGACGCCGCGACGCAAAGGATAAAAACAAACGGGACGACGCCGGACTATCATAATGGCGGGTAGGGCGACGGGAAAAATGGCGAGCTCCATCGGCACTGACGGCGGGAACCACCGGTTCTCTTGATGATCCGCGGGATCACGGGATTTTCGCGGGAAATTTCGTGCCAGAGGACCGATAGAGGCTTCGGTAATTGATGATTCGTTCGGCCGAGTGCGACTGGATTTGGCTGTATCTAGCCCGTGATGCATTTGATTGAGAAGAATCACTGCGGAATTATATTCGATTTTCTTTTACAGCTAAAATACAATTACTGTGGATTTTGCTGTTCGTCTTAAAGTGAAACGCTAACGTGGTTTCATTAACGTAACCGAAACTGCAAAGTTAACTGAAACTAGAAAGTCCAAATTTATCATAATGGGTGTACATTCTCACAAAATTTGGATCTAGTAATTTTACCACGTTTTTGTTAGCTCGCTTTTTTGTCTGTCTGTTCGGTACTTTTGCAATTGATTTTAATTACCCTAAAGCACAGATCCGGATTGTATCGGTTTTTGGACACATTTTCTGAATTTACACGCAAACCTTCATGCAATCCTTTTTGTAAAGTCACGGTCGGCTCGGTCCCACCTCGTAATAAAGCCGCGAGCAATTTTTACGATCGAGGCCGGATCGGATGACGAGGTAATTTACCTTCGAAGAGAATTCTCGGCACGCTGACGCGGTGGATACGTGTCGAGTCGGCCCACTTCAACCCCCTCGATACGAGACCCACGACTTCTCATCATCCACCCCTGCACTCTCTCTCTCTCTCTCTCTCTCTCTCTCTCTCTCTCTCTCCCTCTCTCTCTCTCGCACACATACAACCTCGTGGGATTCGTCTCTGTGCGATTCGCGGCTTTCGACGTTTCACGATAGAGCTTCTCCTCGTGTTTCGCGGCTCGATCTTGAATACGTTGACTGCTGGCAGGGTTCCTTGGCGAGCTGAACTAGTTCTTTGTTTGGTGGAATGGGAACGGAGCGGTGACTATCAATCGTAGTTGGTGATTGCTCAGTCTCCTTCGATTTTGCAGCGATCTTAATTAATATTCAAAAAGTCTGTATTCTGTCAGAACTACATTCTTAATTGGTTACAGTCTCCTTCTTTCAGACTGTAGCATTTTTATGAACGTTTGAAACGTGATTAGCGTGCTGAGAAATTAAATTTAGATCTGAACACACTTGTCCCTTGTTCCTTCAATGCAACAGAGAATTTTTAGCGGGTTAAAATATGAATGGGAATTTTCATTCCGCCAAATTCAAATTAGAACTCGGTGGATCTATCGCTCTATTCTTCAACTAGACGGGAACGCTCAACGTTTACACCGAGTTAAATTCCCAAATGGAAATTTATTTTATACCACATTAAAATTTTGCAGAAAATGCACTTTTATTATGTAATTTAATAGAAAGTAACATAATTCTTCCCCGGCTAAAATCCCAAAGGTAATTTTCACTTGAATTTTCATTTTGAATACACCCGTCACTTAATACCCCAGTTCAACAGAATTGCTCGAAATAAATCTTACTTAAAAACCAGTTTTTAACGAGATGAAACTCCCACAATCCATTCGCAACAATCTTCATTCTCCGGGCGTCTCTCATTTTTTTCCCTGTACTGCAAGCTAAACGTATTTTATGTAACACTGTTCTACGAAAGTTAATGTTTACCACCGGTAAAACTATGTCACGCATATTCACAGCAAACATGACACTCACAGTGTACATTCAAGTTTCACTTCATTAACCTAGTCTATGTTAACAAGGACCGACGACGGTCCTATTATACTTTATTCTCGCCATAAAGTGTCTGTTAGCGAACGAAATAAATTGTCTTTATTCTGCTTTCCGTGGAAAATCGGATTCTTTTCACGAATGCTCATGCAAAATTCTTTGTGGAAAAAAGTAATTGAAAGAGACTTGTTATGAAGCTCGTAGAAATCTTGTCATTACATTTTCTATTCGGAGTAACCCTTAAACTATACAGAGCAAGGAAAAAAGGGTTTCAATTAAATGCTGTTCATTTTCATAGAGCCCATCCGAATAAATGATCAACACATTGACTGCCACATGAAAATTTATTCGTATAGTGTACTTTATTATCGTCTATGAAATGTAAGAGGATTAAACAAGTAATTAACATCATAAATCTTACATTCTCAGTTTCTGTTTTCACGAAGAATACCATTAGGTGATGAAGAAAACTTAATTATTATATTATATAAATATATATACAGCTGATATTTCCTATAATTTCAAAGAAAAGGAGAATTTTGAAAATTGATAATTTTATACGTCGACTGTTCTACATGTCAATGAAGAATTTTCGAAGTGGTACGTTTACGATGCGAGTATTTTTCGTGAAGATTGACAGGTGTTTCGAGGCCACCCGTTAGAACGGTCTACCGTCGCGCGCGACGAATAACGTATGAGCTCCTGCGGGTGCAATCCGGGTTCTCGAGCGTTCCCCATGGATCCCCTTCGACGGATTCTCCAGTGCTGGGAACGTTTTCCACTTCTGATAGTCGATGTCTCGAAACGGGAAAGTTTCCGCGACGCGGCACGGAGCGGGGACACGCCGATTGCGCGCGGACTTCGTGAGGGAATTACGGGAGAAGCGAATGCATTAAGGCTCGCGTCGAGCGATGGATCCAACGGGCTGGGAATAGTAATGACCCGACGATTGTGCACCCTGCCTGGACCAGATCTTCCTCTCTGAAACCTGCTCCGAGCGAGAAAAAAACCGGCCTCCCCGTAATTTTTTTCAGAAACTCGCAATCCTCTTACGATTCATTATTTAGATACCTTCATTTTAGTGAACGAGCACCTACACATTCATTTGCCCTATTGGATTTGTCAAAGAACGCGTACATTATAAAGAATCTGCTGTGAGTCAGAAGTGACTCAGCATAGTTAGAAAACGTTAATTAATTCTTCAATCCTGGCCAGGGTTCGAAGTGGCTCACACAGTTTAAAAGAATCTTTTTCAGGTGTGGTTGTAAAGAGGAGGTTTCAATCGTCACGAACAAAATTTCCCAATGTCCACGGAGACGTTTCAATTTTTACCATTTCGATGAAACAACGTCTCTTCAGTTTTGATGATACAGCCAGGAAAGAAAATTGTTCAACGTTCTCAGAGAGACGTTCGTAGCATTACGAAGTGAAACGTGTCTTCGGCCGAACAGTTTGGGACCACGATGCAACAGCCAGGACTACGGACAATCGATCGCAGCCCCGATAGTCGTTAAAACGAGCCAGAAAACCTGCGAAAACCCGTAGAAAAAGATGGGGGTGGTTAATGGCGGTGCGGTAGGACGGTGTCTGTAAAACGCCAGCCTCGAAAGCTATTTCCGGTCGAAGGGGTCCGGTATCGGGGCCTGGAGGAGCCACGAAATGGCCGACTTAAGGAAGTTTTACTGCGAGACAAACCGGAAGTGATTCGGCAACGACCGAAACACTTCTTTCTCGGCGGGCGCTGGGGGCAGGAAAGTTTGCTCCCTTCGGCTTCCGCTTCGTTCCTTTTCGCCGGGATTACGGGGCCTTGGACGAACATCCATTCTCGTTTAACGCCTTTATTTACCGACGGGTTCCCTTCCCGAAACCCCCTGCGCAAACCTCACCTGCAGTTGTATATTTCTCTTTCGCCTCTTCCTCCTCCTCCTAACCCCGTGGCTTTTCGCCCGCGACCATTCCTTCGACCGATTTTCTCCCTCTTTCTCCGCTGGTTCTCTTTCCTCCACGGGTTACCCGAAGTGGAGTGTCGACGCTCGATTATCGATGGACGACGCCGGCAAATTGTCGATCCACGGGAATCCCCGATTTGGATCTCCGGAGGGTCTTTACTCGTCGACCTTTCTTCGATCATCGTTTACATAGCCAGCCGATTCCTTCTGGAGCACGCGTTTTTCTTGATTCCTCGCTAATCGCCGGAGAAATGGCCAGAGCACTGACCTTTTCCATGGGAAAAGCAGTTTTCTTTGTTGGGATTCTAGAGAGATTGAACTGGATTGAACGCTTTTCCACATTGCCAGACAAAAAGATAGCGCGCGTGTGATTTAAAAATACAAAAATTAAATGTTTCAATTTTCGTTCGCTATATTATGGTAGGTTTTGAATTGTTAACAATGTTTTAGCGCGTCCAGAGTATTCTGCTCTGTAACCAGCGGCAAACTTTTTGTAAAGTCACGCTCCTCAGACGTTGTCACCCTTTCCCAACTCGGTGCTCGAATAATGGCTCGATAATCGGTTTACAGGGAATCCAATTTGTCCCAGGGAAACGTTATTCGTCGGACAATTGTACGTCTTGACGGTGGTCAAGGACTAAGACCTCTTTTACGGCTGTGATAAGAATCGTTGGGGGGTCGTACCTTCGCGGAGATAGACAAAGGAAGGATTTTATTTGTTCGGGAAGTTCGAGGCGGGGGTTGAGAGCCGGTAAATGAGCGTGGAATGGTAAATTTGAATGAGGAGCGATGGCTTTAATCGTTCCCATGGGTTCGAGGTTTTGTTAAAAAATGATATCCAATAAAGCAAAGAAGATTCTGCCAATGTTACCTATGGGAACTTTCTTGAAATAATGCAACCGGGTAATTTAAAGTGCAAAAAAGTGAATGGAATAGATTCTCCTAGAAGCCTAAACGGTTCACAGGTTGTTCGGTACAAACCTCGAACCTCGTTAAAAGTTCGAAACCGCGGAAGAATCGACTTGTTAATTAAGAAGCGGGTCACTGAATTTTCAATCGTGCATGTGTCAGGTGTAATCGTGAACGTTGTTCCCGGAAAATTCTACGGCATAATGAACCCTCGACCAAACTCGGCAAACTGAATTTCCAAAGAGAGAATTCTACACGAACATGCGTATGTATACAATATATCTATATGCGCGTGGTCGTCGGTGTATTCCGTCGGTGAATAATCGGCGCGAAAAATGGGGAACCACCGTTAAACCGTGTTAGCTTGTTTTGAAGCTCGTTGTTAATGTTATAATTGGGTGAGGCTGCGGTTTGCCGAGGTTCTCTCGGCCGCGTGATAACAAGTTGTTTGACAGTAATAAGCGTGAAATAAAATTGTGCGTCGTATAATGCACGGGCGCGGCAACTTTCCGAATGAAAAGAACGCACACACGGTTTTAGCAGGGTGTATGTCCGCGATGATGTCGCCACGGTGCGCGTAACGGGCACCATTCACCTCTGTCGGTATTCCTGTAAATTTGTTCGGGAATTAATGACAGCCGATTATTAGCAACAAAATTCCCTGTTAATTACACGTCTTTGCGCAATATGCGTTATTAATAATGTTTAATACGAGTTTAGCGACCGGCTGTGCGCATTAACTCGCAAATTCGGAACGCTATTCGGGCAACGAAACAATTTCCTTCGGTAATTTGATCAACGAATACTATATCATATTTAATTACGCCCGCTATTTAAACGATTCGATAACATGAAATCATATCGCGACTGACGACCAGCCGGTGAATTATCTAGAATTCGCCGAATATTCGCCTGAACGTTCCCAAATATTTCCTTCGACTTTTATCATGTAAAACATATTTGTAACACAGAATGGTGTAATTTCTATTCAATTGTACTCTTGTATGCATTCACCCACTACAAGCCACAATAAAGGAATATACACACTCACGTAAAAAAAATACCGAAGCCATTAGAATTCACAAAAATATTTTTTACGGAAACAAAGGATTTAGGACACCCTATATTTTCCACTGCGCGTAATTTTATCAATACTCTCGGGCAGAGTTGGGCATTAATCGATTAAAATTTTAATCAAGATTCATTGATTAATGTGTACGATTGAGAAAGGTAATCATTGAGAAATCAACGATTGATTCAATCGATTGATGAAGTTAATCGTCGGAGAGCCTCGTTTCAGTCGATTAGGCGACAAATTACACTCTCTGTTTAGACGGAGGCGGTTTCGTGGCGTTCGACTCGCCGTTCGATGGGATAACGAAAATCGGTTCGAAAGCGGGGTTTGCAGGCGGTGAGATATCGGGTCGGCACAGAGGGGAAAATAGTAGAAAGACGGGGAGGAAGGACGGAACGAGAGGGTGGAGGTCGTCTAGTCCGCAGGCGAAAATCCTGAACTCGTCCCGAATATTGCGCTTCGATCGCACGTGTGATAGGAAACTGTCGACGACACCTTCAATAATTAATGCCCACCCCGGGGGGTTTAATTGATCCGGTTCACCGTTCGATTATCGAAACCCCATCTTTCACACTCCGTGCTCGCATCTGACCGGTAACTCACTTGTATTTCGCTCAGCTCCGCTCGCTTTCCGCTCGGTTACATTCCCTTCTCTCCGTTTCTCTCTGTTCTCCCATTTCTTCCGCGCCATTCTCACTTTCTTTCGTTCAACGTTTGCCACCGAGGATCCCCTAATTCGAAGATAAATTCAGTGTTTTTCGCAACACGGTTCACTAAAGTTATTTTCAAAAGAAATCAATGTCTACGCAGCTCCTATATCGTGCAGTTAAACACGTTCTTTTCAATGAATTCAGTCTTGTTATAATAATTGCTTCGAGGCGTTTGAAAAGACAGCATTGAGGGTCTGTTGGTCGAGTATTGTTTCGAACACTAAGGTGTTTAATATTGTACAAAATAAATTCAGTGTTGCCCGCAACACAATTCACTAAAATTATTTTAAAAAACAAGTCAATGTGTACAGTTAATAATTTTCTTTTGAATGAAATCAGTCTAGTTATAATAATTACTTCAGGGCGTTTGAATAGACAGCATTTGGGTTCTTTTAGTCGAGTATTGTTTCGAACACTAAGGTGTTAAATCTCGTACAAAAGCAACGTTTTCTCCCCCAGACATAGATCACGACAGAGCCGAGTTTCGTTGTTTTGCATTCCCGGATCGGCACAGAGGCGATTCGATCGGTCCAGCGAATCTCGAATCGCCGTGGCCGAGGGCGATGCGATAAATTACCTAACCCAGAGAATATATCTCTTTTTCTGTGCTCGGTTCCTTTGTAGCTGTCGGTCGAGCTCTTCCTTTTGCTTTCGACCGCTTCGAAAGAACCCGAAATGGAAGAAAGAGGACCCGGTTCAGGCCTGAACCTCTTCAACAATAAATTTCGTTGTGGTGTGCTCCCCTCTCGCTCGGTATCCTCGCGTGTGGAGTTTCCGTGTGTACGGGACCGATCGGGGCACGACGAATTGCTTCGACAAACTTTTCTATACCCTCTAATCGCTATCCAGGAAAAACAAAGCGTTTATTCTACACTTTTCAAGATAAACATTTACTTCTTTCACTTCCAATGCTTCGGTACCATTCCAAGTAGTGTGTATTACAATAAACAAAATTTCGTCTTCTTCTGTGATACCAAACTGGAAAAAGCCAGTTTACATTTTCCTGCATAAATTTCCCGTGAAAAATATGTGCTCTTTACATTTAATGAAATAACGCAACTAGTGCGTTCGGTAGATACAAGAACTGAAACATGCAAAGGTCAGGAATTTAGAATTGCAGAGTTTCCAATTACAGAATTCGGAGGTCTCGAGCGAGAGAATTCAGGAGTTTAGAACCGCTAAAAAATTCACAGGTTTAGAAGATCTGAAAAATTCACGGATTCGATTGGACGAAAAAATTTCAGGGTTCGGTAGAAATGAAAGATTCCAAATTCCACGAGACTTGATATCACCAAAGTTTACAGAGACCCGTTTAGACAGTGTTTAGAAAAATTCAATAATTCAGAGCTGTCCCGAGCACTCACCACTGGTAGGAAGGCGTGAGAAAACTGCCTATTACTCCCGATATTAAGCGATTCTGTGCGCAACGGAACCCGAAGTTGCAGAAACCTTCCGAGCACGTTTTATTAAGCAGAACTCCCGTGCCACGAGCGACCCGGGAACGCTTTCATTAAAAGTTCGCGGGACTCGCAGGTGTCCGGCCTCGACACTTCGAGAGCGATATTTAAAAAAGCCCTATCCCCATGGCAGATCGTAGTTCCTCGAAGAATTTTGCGCGAGCGGTTTCCCGCGGTTCAATGGAAACACTTAACGGCTAGCCATTGTTCCAGACGTTCGCGCGAAGATTAACGAGCCAGAAACCCGACGACTTCTGTCTTCTGTTCCCACGGGAATCCAGATTATCCTCTCTTTCTTTCCCGCCACGTTCCTCTCCCGTAACATCCAGTTTCCCGGAAATGGAGAATCGGGACAAAGAAACGAACGAATTAAGGGAGGATTCTCGCGTGACAGCGATAAACGTAAGTGATCTTTACGAATTTTTTCCTGGAAAACTGTCGGCGATGTGGAAGTAAAGTTTATTGGGTTGGACAGATAGACCGTTATACTGTGAGAAAATATTTTTTATAATTGCACTGATTCATTTGTTTATTTATTGGACAACGTGAAATCGCGCCAACCTCGGTTCAGCCGTATCAGTTTTATCTTATTATAAAAGAGTATTTTAAATAATAAATAATATTAATACTGTTGATACAGTACCCGGACAGACTTATCACGAATCGAATGAGCTTCGTTCGCAATGAATTGGTTAATTAGTTTCCGAGTTATCCGTCACGCATATTCAGGAAACGCGTTGGAGCTTTTGCTTCGAGCTACATCCCACTAAATGGTCTCTAACTCCGTTAATTTTGCGAACCCGGCAGCAAAATTTGCCTAACATATTTCGGAAATGTTCTACTTTTGATTTATGCAGCGGATAAAATCGATTTTCGAATCGGTTAGACGAAAATTCGGTGAGCAGCAGAAATTCAATTTCTCGTTGCGCGGCGCAAAACGCTGCAACCGAGAAATTTACGAGATCCATGTTTATTTAATAGACTCAATTATAGTTTTCCTCCGGCGGGCGTAAAAAAAGTTTCATAACAGGAGAAAAGGCGAAAGCTCGTAAAGAGAGGCACACGGATAACCGAGTGGATTAATTCGTACGTATTCAAGAACATTTCTATTCGACCCATTGTTTCGCGATTGCTCCCAGCCTTATAAAATCCGAGGCGATCTTCAAAGCTTTTAAAGTCGCCCTGCCACTTGCAAAGTTTAGGATTATTCGTCGAGATGGTATTTCAGTTCCGTGATTTAATGAAAACTGTGCTAATAAATCCCCGATGGGTTCGAGGGAAAATCTAAACATCGGGAAACTCGTACGATGTCCTTTGAAATATCACGAAGGCAGTAGTATTTCATTGAATAGCGTTGCTGAATATAAAAATCATCAACGCAGAGATTTTAATAATACGGAATACTTCATATTTCCCTTCATCCGGCGAAAATATTGATTGTGATAATTCCAATTCGCCGGGACACTCGTGTTCTAGAAACGATCATCGAAATTTAGTTAAATATTACTTGGTAAAATACTGCCGACAGATCTGCCCATCTTTTCGCCGTGTTACGGCGAGGAACATATCGATAATTAAACTATAGAATTCCATGGAAATGTACATTTTCAGCGAGAAATGTAAAGAGCTCGGGGAAAATTGAATTTCCTTTGTGGAAGGTCCAGCGAACAGAAAAATGTGATTCCGTAGAATATTATTCGCAATACTGCTCCAATTGTTTCTTCAGGGTTTTTATGAACGCCGGCTCTCGTCCGTGACGGTCTAATCCTCTTCAGAATATCAGATGTACGCAGGGAAATTTTTGTTCCCGCTGAAGTCCTGTTTCGTTGAACTTGTGAAGAAAAGAAAACGCGAAGGGTATGTTTCTTTATATTAATTCTTTGCATTTCTCACTTTTCTTATTGCACGAACATTGTGATTATTATACAGGGTGGGTCATCTAACGTTGCCACCTCAAATATCTTTGTTGTTTTCAAAGATACGTCAAATGTCTGAAGGACGAAGTCCTTAGGGTTTAAATACAACAAAGATGTGTGAGGTGGCAACGTTAGGTGGCTCACCCTGTGTAAAATATGTCTGTACTCTTGATCCAGAACCTTCGAGATCGAATAAGCGAGACGCTATTTCGGGAATAATGAGTTCCATCGTGATCGGTATTAATTTCGAACGAATCGGCATCCGAAGTAGAAATATTCGCATCGATTCGCGAATTAGACGGAGCATTTAAGCCATCGTGGCGATCCGAGGGGCAGGCTTAATTCTTCCGGCTGGCCTCACCCGAAGATCGTTGATTGGAACGATCGAGAGAAGGATCGAGACCCCTCCGAGGAACTTGCCGCTAACAGGGCCGGTTTAATCGGCCGATCGGAAAACAATTTCGACGGTTTAAGGGACCCAGTAGATATAATCTCGTTAAGTAGCTACGGCTGCAACCCGTTCCCCACCCACGCACACCAGAGATCGGATAGAAATAGGAACCGAGCGGAATATAAATAAGACCAGGTTCGGATAGAAATTAAGTGGAAAATAGGATCCGCCGGAAACACACAGGGTGACCAAAACCAGCCACCGAAGAGTCCCGTTCAATTTTAATCAATATGAAAATCAATCTCAATATACAAAGTTTTCCGTGTCGATCGCGTTAAAAAAATATTTATGTGGCCGGATAATTTTTCCCGATACTCTTTACGTGACGGATACTTTCCTTTTTCAAGGGACGAAATTTCTAAAATAGCAAGGTGAGATACAAGAATGTTCGATTAAAATATCATCGGTGTTTGGGAATTACAAATATGCACGCGGTAAATATATTTTTCGTACTGTAGCTTTAATAATGTGATTGTTTTCGCGTCGTAACAACGGATGGAGGTTCGCAGTCGGCTACTTTCAGGTGGACCACCCTGTATACATAGCGAAAGAAAGAAACGCTAAGGGGTATGGGGGAATAGCGCGAGGAACAGGTGGGAGCAGAATTTAAATAAAACGCGAATACCGCGTGGAAATTGCGCGGGGAAAGAGCGACGGAAGGTAGAATCTGCGAGTAGATATGAAACCGGAAACAAGGAACGGTAGAATTTAAACGGAATTTAAATATTCCGTGAAACGTGTAAAATGAACGGGGGCCGAGACGCGTACATCTCGCCGACAGGCATGAGAGAGTTTCTAATGGGGCACGGTGCGCCCGAGCCTCTTATTACAATTATCTCTACACATCTTGTTTATTCGGTTACGGTTTTTGCGTTTCCTTCGACGGAGCAGAATCACTGTACTATTTGTCCACGGTCTCGACCAGCGTTACCATATGCGCCGACCGCCAGGCCCCTTACGTTTCCGTCCCTCGCCTAGATGCTTCGTAAAGCCTGCCTTCGCTTCTCCCACTCTTACCACTCCGCTGCCGCGTACCGCGTGGAGCGTGCTACCGACTCGGTCGCGGCAGCGGTAGTGGTAAGAGTGGGAGAAGCGAAGGCAGGCTTTACGGAGCATCTAGGCGAGGGACGGAAACGTAAAGGTGCTTTTATACCGGGGCCGCCGGGGCCTTTTCCCATAAATTTCGAGCGGGTCGATAGGCCCGCTGTTCCCCGCTGTTCCCCGCTGTGCGTGGCAGAAAAAAGGTCTCGTCTCTTCACGGTTCGTTTAGGTAAACATTAGCTTCCCTCTAAGGCGGTAGGATTTTCTGCCACGCACAGCGGGGAACAGCGGGCCTGTCGACCCGCTCGAAATTTATGGGAAAAGGCCCCGGCGGCCTCGGTATAAAAGCACCTTGAGGGGCCTGGCGGCTGGCGCATATGGCAACCCTGGTCTCAACCCTTTGCTCTACGACCTCGGGTCTCAAACTCGTCGAGATAGAAGCTTCCCAAAGGAATTTAATAAAGGTGTTGATTAGGTTCATCTCTATACTGCGGAGCCCTCTTTTTTGGAAGAATGGTGGCAATTTTGCAACCGTGTCCAGGGATTCCAGGTCGAAGGTCCGCCGGTGGTCGTCGACCGATACCTTCTTCCTGGGAATCGTCATTATTTATTGTCATTATGACACGTCGAAAGTACCCGAAAAAATCCTTAAAAACGTGCTGCAGACTAATCCGGACATCTGCGTGCCAAATGTCGACCGGTTCGACAGACCCAAAGGTAAATCCGCGTCCGTGTCATAAACCGTCCCTAATTGCCTAGCCTCGACAACACAATAAAGTGGAAGAATCATTCGTTGTATCGCACCTAAAAGTTTGTAGAATCCCATACACAACCGACGCGCACCGGAAACATTAAAACGCCGTAAGTAGAATAGGCCAGCCACCATTCAGCCCAGCATTAAACCTCCGCCAAAGCAGAACGAGATCTCCCTCTGCGGCAACAACGGTTGACAGACGGTCTTCTCTGAAGCAATTACACAAACGTATCGTGCTGTAAGTAGAATAGGACGGTGTTTGGTCAGACAACGAGCCCAACCGAGTCCGACGAGGAGAACGTTGCAACAGACTGCCGCAATTTGTCTGGGCGAGTAGAATGGGAACGTGTTATGATCGAACCGTGCCAGCAAATCCAGTTTTAATGAGACCGGGGGCCACCGGGAGAGGAAATAAGGCTATCACAGGGTAGCAGAGGGTGGCAGAGGAGCGTAAAACTGGAAGTAGAAGCGGCGCGGGATATCAAGCCGTCGTCAGCGCTGCGGAACGTCGAGGTTCTTCGAGGTCGAGGGATGAAAGATTCACGGGGCACAATTACGTGAAAGGTTACGCGGTAGCTACGTCCAATTACGGAAGACCGGATTCTCAGTTGTTCCGTCGACGGATTCACTGTTTCAGCAACGATTCTGTAAATCTTCGCGTTCGGGAAAATATTTCTTCGTTCCGGTCGAGCGAGGCTCGCCGGGAAAAGAACGGGAGGGTGAAGGCTCGATTGGGGACAGAATAGAAAATCCTTTCGCGAATCGAAATCCAATGGAGAATCGAGTATGTAATCAAAACGCGATGTCCAAACGATCCTAGAGAACTTATCCTGAAAATTCTCATAAAATCTCCCATGTACCGGCTAATCGAAAAAAATGTCTCCCGCACTCTGAATAATTAATAAAAGCAACGTCCAGGCGAGAACCATCAGTCCGAAATTCGTCACGATTCTCTCGTCGCCGGTTATCGCTGGAAAAAATCGTTTCGGTGTGAATCCAGGCTCCAAGACACCGAGATAAATTGAATTTCGCGGGTCTCCGGGTTCCCGTAAACGAATCCTCGTTCCCGTCAATCCGTCGGACGAAGCGGGCTCGAGATTCGAGCGGACTATCGCTTTTAAGAGATTCATCGCGCGTTTCGGCGCCGGAATGCAGCAGCACTCTGCCGAGCTCGTCGAGCCCCGTATCCACAGGTTGGTAATATCGTTGCCGGGGTTTTGCGAGAAAAAAAGAATTTTTTTTCCACGTCACTCACCTTTATTTATTATCAGCCGGCTCGAAGCGGGCCGTTGCCATCAATCCGGATTAGCAGAGGGGGGGGAGGAAGGGGTCGGTTGCCAAGTGGAGAAAGGAGCGTGTGCGCGCGTGTGTGTGCACAAGAGCAGAGAAACAAGGACGCAGGTGGGGGCAGGAGAAGCCAGCTCAACAGGAGCTTTCGGACCACTGTCACTTTTCTCGTTACCGTTGTCGGTGCTGTTGTTGCCCGGTCGACGGTGAATATGGATTTGCGAGACTGTGAATCGCGAACGAGCGCCCGCCCGATCCGGATCATATTCCCGCGCCCCCGATTCCCCGAGGCTTCCCGCCGCTAATCAAATCAACAACCCGATCCCCTTTTTCGCCTCTCCATACAGAACAATTTGCCCGTTTTGTCAGCGAGCGAGTGATAACACATCGCAACCGGCAAATCCGCGCGACAACGCCAACCGGGTCGTCGCAAAAATCATTCTTATCCTCCCTATCGCCAGCACTACGCGATCGACGTTACACGATAACAAAACGTGATTTCAGAATGGGACTGGCTGCGTTTTTTCGGCAAGCAACTTCAAGATGGATTGTTGATTTTGGGCAGCAAGGTAATCTTGTAATATAAAAGCAGATAACTTTTTTTGACGATGATTATATTATGCTCTCTCTCTCTCTTCTAAAGCTAGGCTTCGACTGACTATGTTCGATAGCTCACCGAAACATTTGAGACGTTCGTTTTTGTTTCATACATACAGTGGGGTAACGAAAGTATTCGAACGCCCTTTAAAACAGAATAACTTTTTTATGATTGTACCAAACGACCTGATTTCTTATAATCAATTAGAAGTATTGATTTATGAAATGATATGCTAAAAAGATTTTCCAAAAATTATAATTCATTTCATAAACCAATACTTCTAATTGATTATAAAAAATCAGGTCGTTTGGTACAATTATAAGAAAGTTATTCTGTTTTATAAAGGGCTTTCGAATACTTTCGTTACCCACTGTATGTAGGGTAAACTGTACTATTGCTGGCACTGTAGTGGTTATTGGCACTGTTGATTAAAACGGCAAATATTAAGAATTCTCTGGCATAGAAAATCATTTTATATTGCTTCTTATTTATGTTTCAAAGCAACGTTGTTAGTTTTCATAACAGAGTTCCACATATGACTGTTAGTGACGCTGGTACATCCAGTAAGACCGATGGATGTCACAGTGCAGTGTAAATAGTGTTTTATTAAAATGTTCGTTACGAGCATGTGTACTTTATCGCTTTCTAACTTAATTTCGGACTGTACTGCAGATGTAATAAGAGTGCGTATATGTTTAATTATAAAACAAATAGCCTGTTTAACGTTTACTTCTCACTCTGCCAATGACTGTACAATTTTTCTTACGATTGTTATTCACTGAATATATTTTGTAATAAGAGATTTATGGCTTGTAAAACTGTTTGATTTTGCTGAAAAATCTCTATTAGCTTATAATAATAGCAAGTTAAGCTCGCTTAAACATTTAAAAAAAAGATAAGAAGATTTTTACTACGATTTTGACGCAGGGTGACAATCATTATACAGTTTACCCTGTATCAATACGGATTTTTGTTTCACCGGAATTACAAATGCTATAGTGACACTAATAATGACACTAATAGGTTCACACTAAGTGACGTGTTAATAAGGGGTAAATTGAATCCTCCCGGACCGAAAGCTCCCTTCTCGAGCCGTCAGTATACGTCTCAGTGTCCAGATTGAAAAATCCGTCACTCGGAACGAGAGCAATTAAGCAACCCTTATCGGCGCCGATTCCCACGCACCCCGTAAATCCTCGGAATCCAAGTTTTTCGTGGTATCCGTCTTCTTGACGCACGAGCCCTGTGGATCGTCCTCGAGGAAACGGTTTTAAACCAGTCCGCGGCAGTTCGGCGTGAAAGAAACTTTATCGCGGCTGTCAGCCGCGAGGTAGACGAATGGCGTCCTTAACACCTTTATCTGCCCGCAATTTTTACCTTCGACTTCGCCTCGGCCACGCCTGCCAACCTCTTTTTTCCGAAAGCAACCCTCTCCGTTTCCAGTACGGTTTTTTCCATCCGAAAGCAACCCCCTTCCTGTTTCACCCTGTCGCGCACTTCGTGCTTCACGCCAGACGCGCATTAATATCCTCGCGGCACACGAGAAGCTCCGGTCCAATCCGTCAAATCCGAAAAGCCTGTGAAATAAATGTCTGTCCCGATGGGCCTGCAAGGGGGTGGCTACCCTCGGTCGATAGGCGGACACGATTTTAAATATGGGTCGCACTCCGAAAACTGTCCACATGCAGATGGATCCGTCGAAAAGCTCCAAACCCTTCTAATTGAGTCTCACTTGTTTAAGCGCGGTCAAAGAAGCTGGATTTGAAATGCTTAAAATGTTTAAAATTGCGTGAAAACGAGTTTCAGCAAAGGTAGACTGAGAATAGAGCACAACAATAGCCCTCTATATGGCGTTAATCCTTCTGGGATTTTTCAAAGAATTTGATTCGCTGTATTCTGAAACAATGAATCCTCCGAGAACTGAACATTTTTCTGTATATTCCTCGATACATTATCTAAATACAGAAAATGTTCTACCCACGTAAAACTAATGTTACGCAATCACACGAATAGACAACAACGCAACATGTCAAACGCATGCATTATCGCGTTGAACGTTCCGTTCCGACAGAAGTGACGCGAAAAACAAACTGACGAGCGAAGCGCGAATGTTTAAAAAACAATTGTTCCCCGGAACGAAGAGAGCTGATTGATAATTCCATGAATTCCATTAGCGTTTAGCCGTTTAATTGAAAAAATTCCGAAACCAGTACATACATCCACTTGATCTGAGTGTCCGGGCGCAACCCCTTAATCGATTCCATCGTTTTGTAGTTTCTTGCATGAAATAAGAACGAGACGGAGTGCACGAATGCACAAAACAAGCAGAATTGGTGATTCGCGTACAGACGCGTCCACTTTTGTCCCAGCCGGTTTTCCGTCGGAAAAATAGGAAACGAAGGACGCAGTCTCGCCCCGTAACACGTTTTTCATCGGAACCCCCACGCGACGGAGAACTTTGAACTTTCATCCCCTTAATCACCACTCTTTCGCGGAAGGACACGCACCTGTGAGCGGAACAAAACCGGAATACATATTCAACGAGGCCGCATGAAAAACAGCCACTTAAACGACCCTGGTCCTCGGTCCACCCCCGCACTCCCCGCGACACTGCCGCTTATCCCTGAAACTTTATTCCCCGTGGAAACAACTTCCGTATCGGACTCACCCCCTCTATGGAAGGCGGTGGTGGAAAGGTGTGGGTTGGACACGAGGGAGATGAGGTTCGCGGTTGGAAAGCTCCTTGCTTCAACCACTTCCGCGAAAGGATTTCGCCGAGCCACCAAACGAGTATAGATCGAAACTCACGATTCCGTTTTCTGCCGATTGATTCGCACCCTGGCCTATTATCTGGTTTCTTAGGAAAACAGCAGACTAAGAATGGTCCAGCGGCCCCACCCACAATTTTTATTGATATTGCATGGAAAGCAATGGTTTTAGGTTGAAAGATAACCCCCTAAAATTTCAAGTCGCTAACCCTTCATATAAGGATGATATGAGGGTAAATACCTTTGCATGGCTGAAGGCTTAGCGACTTAAAATTTTAGGGGGTTATCTTTCAACCACAAAATCAATAAAAATTGTGGGTGGGCCGCTGGACCATTCTTAGTCTGCTAGAAGTAGTAGAATATTGAACGAACAGATTATCGCTTTGTTTGTACATGCTCGTGGTATTTAACAATATTGGACGTACACGTTGCGGACGAAACTTTTGGAGCAACCTAATAAATTAATGGGGTCACATGCCAGAAGGCGGTTGACAAAACCATCGATAGCTAGGTTCTGAATCTTGTTTACATCTCGTGCGTTACCCCCGTTGTCGTTTAAATTGCCGTCGTCGCCAATGGGGTGATTAATTGCGCCGATCGTAATTAACGATTTAGCGCCGGTGCTCACGGAAACTTCAGGATCACGTTCGCGCGGGTGCCTGGCCCCCTCGACAGTGATCGCTGCTAAAGTAATCACCGAAATTACCCCCCGAAGCTCGAGCAACTTGTTCGATTATTAATTACCACGGAGAAATATCGCGAGTAACGATTTCCTTTATCGACGACCCGGAGATGCGTGACAAATTCGCGGAATTGTGTAAATCGCGTTGCGTAAAAACGATTCTGCGACCGGGTAAACGACCTAGGTTCGTTTATAAACTGCTACTGCTGAATTATTTGAGCCTATATTAATTATGAGCAATAGTGTAGCGCACACTAGAATATAGTCAAATTTATAATACATCCCTGTACGAATTTGTTAATATCTGAGGGCTCAAATAAATGTAGAAGATGGCAGTTTACAGTAACTGTACTCAAGTGTAAGAATACATAGGACGTCATTTCGATATGTCGATAAAAATCTATAAACATCAAGAACGTCGAACGCATACAATCCCTGGACTATTTCTTTTCTGTTGTCGTCGCCTTGAAAAACCAAGTTCAGGAGATCAATTTTTCAAATTAATTTACTGCTGTATGATGCTTCGTTAGCATCCTCGTCGACAGACTCGTCGTAAGAACGACTGGCCTAGAAACTGAAAGCGCCGTCGAAACAAATACAGAAGAATATAAATCAACCCTCAAGATTCTGTACGGTGGAGTAAAACATCGCGGAACAAATTCGTACAACTCGAGTCTCCTCAAAGAGATCCCATCGGGGGTGTCGTCGCCGGGTCGTTACCGCTGACAGCGTGATAAATCACAGTGCATCGATCGTCGACTATCAAGCTGGTTCGAAGTCGCAGCAACCACCCCCGCAATACTGATTCTCGCTTTGAACGTCGCCGGGGCGATAAATCGAGGGGTTGATCGTAATTAACCGGGGGCTCGCTGGGCTTATAAAACTTAAGGACCGTGATCTTCGAGCAAACCACCATCAGGGAAGAGAGGAGGAGGGATGACGACCTTCATTCCTCGTGCGAAACAGGAGTGGCTTCGATTTCGAAACGCGAGAGAGAACGACTGCTCGGTTAATTAATAGCGAAGCGATTAATCGTCCGAGGCCCAGCTACCCTCGTCAAACAAGTCTCTATCGGTTTGTGCTGCCTCTGGATCGAAAATAAGGGGTGGTTGGGTAGCGAAGGGGTAGTTCTGATCCTCGTGACGCGCTTTTGTCTTCGGACGCCGAGATTTACGGAGTCGAACCAGTTTTTCGAACTCCGAAATCGCTTATCGCGCGAATCTTGGTCCCCGATCCGTCCGGAACCCTTTCCCCCCGTTTTCCACCCCCTTTCCTTCGCCGTTTATTAATCCTCGTCGATCCGAGCGGCGTTTTCTGGCCCAGTATTCGCTGTCGGGCAAGATTTCCGGCTCGCCACGCAAAACACGCGGTCGATAAAACGCCGCACGATCCGCGTACGGTTTCATCCGTTAAAATATAGCCGCGTTGGCACATCCTCCCACTCTCCGCTCGCCGGAAGTCGGTTCCAAAGCGTCAGTTCCTTTCGAACGAGGTTAAACGCACGTGATTTATGTAAGAAGCTCGGTCGCGCTCGAAAGAGAGACAGCCTAGGGGTTGAGAGGCGGTCGGGAGGGGGCGAAAAGAACGAGTGACGTACCGTCAGACGTAGATATGGGAATTTCGCGGCATTAGGGGGCGGCTGGTTCACGCGACGTCAACTCGCGACGATTCTCGCGCTATTTCACCGGCGGATCCGCTCCGTGAGAAATCAGCCCTTCGGAGATGTAGTGCTTGAAAAATATAAGCACTTTTGAGGGTCGCTACCCTGGACCACGGGCTTAAATTTTTATTTTTATAATGACTAGACTGCGGATCTTTATGCTTTTGCAAAAATGTTCTGCATTTATTTGTGGGAAGCAGGAATAAAATAAAAATTGATTTCGCCCCTTAATGACTTCGTTACATTAAAAACAACATTGCCGAATTCCCAAATTTTTCTAATCTTTTGCTGTTTTATATTTCAGATAAAGATCCGCAGTCTAATAATGACAAATACTCATTGGATCCAACGAAAATGTTTGCACGTCATAGAATTTCCAGTAACACCGTCAAAAATGTCAGACATCAATCTCAATTTTCGGTGACATAACTTCGACAAAAAGAAACTATGCACTCAACAGTGAATTAAATACAAAAGTCCCGCTTCAATGTCGATTTCCGGTGGCTCTAAATACTAGAGCATCGCAGAGCAAGCTATTGTTCAGCAGAATTCCCGTCGGTTCCAATTTCCGAGAATAGCAGCAGAACAAAATCGGCCAGTGTAATTTAAAAAATCGTCATCAATGGCGATTTATCGTCGCGCCCCGATCATCCCCTCGCAGCCGACTTATCTTCATTAACAGGGGATGAATTTCCAGCGATTGGATTGTTTCAGCGACCCGGGGATCGAGCGCATTCACAGAAATACCGTCCGAGTTTTAAATATGACCGGCAATCGGGGCGGTATTAGCCGGGCGCCCGGCTATCTCGCGATCATGCTCTTCTCCATCGTGAAAATTTCAATGATTCATGCGGACGGAACGGTGTCCACGGTTTAATTTTTCAGCTGCGTTGTGATGTTATATTAATCAACGACTGCCGCGCGAAGGCTTCCCCGACGCTGGTTGATTGTGCTCGCCGACGAGCATTTGTACATTGTGCGCATGAAAATAATATAAACTTTTCTTTCCGGTGCAAACGCACCCTCGATGAATGAATGTGTTGGAATATAAACCTTTCTGAAAAACGACGATTCTGCGCAAAGATTGGTACATTATTGTTACAAAGCGAATAATTACTTGTCCCCGTCGATGTAATACATTCCTTTATTTGCGTTTGATGTTCCAGTTGCATTATCGGGATTAAATACAAAAAATCATTTTACATTCGATTCGTTGGCCATTGTTGTTTTCCAATATTCATTACGCCCGGTGGAAACTGAATAATGGCAGCAACAATAATAATTATTTATACGACGGTTGGCTCTTTGACGTGTAAGAAAGAGTAATTAACAGAAAATAATGAGAGTGTACGGCGCGCACAGTGAAAATAAAGGTCCCGACAAAGGTACAGAAAGAGAGAGAGGGAGGGAGAGAGAACATGAGGTATAATAGGATAAATAAAAAGTAAAAATTGTAGCCGGTGCGCGTACGAAGGGAATAAAGATATAAATAAAGGCTCACAACAGGAGAAACAATATAATACGTACCGGGAAAAATTGTGGCACGTATGAAGAAAATAAAGACATAAATAAGGGTACACAGCGGGAGGAGCAATATGATACGTAAAGTAAAAATTGCAGCACGTACAAAGGGAAATAAAATAATATGAGGTAGTAGAACGGAAGGAAAAAATGTAATACTTAAAATTGGATGAAAACAGTAAGTACACGGGAGTGCGATATAAAACGTAACGAGACAGAATAAAGCCAAAAATATATAAAAGTACGATATACAATTGAAGGAGACCGAATGACGGTGAATTAAAAATAAAGTGGTATTAAGGTTCGAGAGACCCGAGTGAAATGTAGACGAGTAAGAAAGCGCTAGGCCAAACGTAATTAATAATGCAAGAAACGTCTGGTTAAATGAAAGATACGAGGGTAATTTTCCGTCTGCAGTGTCAAGTATGAACGGAAGAATTAAAACTCGCGGGTACGGGTCGCTTAGAGCCGCAAAAATGCTTGTGCATCGGATTTCGAGAAAGGCGGAGAGCAGGTACCGAGCCGGGAGCGAGTCCTTGCTGCATCCTTGTTTCCCGGCGTAGAATTAACCACACCCTCGAGCTGTCTAGAAGCTCCCTCGGCCCAGGCTGCATTAACTTTCCGGATCGCGAGCACCCCCTGCGAGAGAATCCAATTCCAGGGAATGCGGTCATTCTCGCGTCTCTTTTCCCACCGCGCTCCCGCCCGTCTTATAGCGCCTAGCTTTTCTAAGCTCGAGGCCACGGTTACACGCTCCTCGAATCGAACAAATGGACTCGTCTCCTCTGCGGACGGCCCAGCGTTGTCGGAATAGTCAGGGGGAATTTTTCGGTGAACGCTTGTAACGATAAAATCGAACCCATTGGACAACGTTGTGGTCGGTCGCGCGTCTTCGACCGGTTCTAATCGACGTCAGGCTTCAGGAGTTCTGTTTTTCGAGATTGCATTCGCGTGAGGATGCTGCGAATACTTCTACGGAAATGTATGGGATTGGTAAATGCCATATAACTCCATATAAAACAGTTTCCTGCCCAAAATAAAAAATGCTTGCATTGATTGCATGACAGACGAGCGAAATAGAAATTTCTTGCTTCTTTTAATTTATCTGATGAAGCTGAAACCAATACACTGACGTCTTTAAATCTTTTTAATATGTCCACACTTTTTTAAATTCTGCTTACCCATTTTTGTCATGCACAGTGACTCGGATTAATATTCAGGCGCTCTAAAAAGGACGATAACTTTAAGAAACTTTCAATCGAAAAATATGAATTTTCAATACACTGTCAGACCAGATTACGTTCACACAACTAGCCGACAATGAATTTAATCTGTTGCATAAACTCTGAACCCTGAGACACGATCTTCCCTTAAGCCGGCTGAACAAACCCGATTCACACGGTTCATATTAATTCCCCGGACGATCCCACCTTTCTAATTCATTCGTTCCGGGTTAAATCGAGTCGAAGCAGTTCCGGCCGCAGTAGGTGAAGCCAATTTCCACGTTCGCAGCCGATGGAAATTTTTGCCCCCGCCGCAGCTTCTAAATTCTATCCTCGGAATCGTTGGCGTCGGTGGTTCCCGTTTAACGCGGACCCGGCGCGGCGCTGCCGCGTCGATAATTACAATCGATACGTCGCGAAACGAATCGTGGCTGTTTCTCTCCGTTCCACACCGCTCCTCGCCGCTTCTCCACGCTTCGCTCCGCTCAGTTCTGCGCCGCGTGTTAGCGGTCCGTGCACGTAACACCCCCGGACCGCCCCGCGCCGATACGAACACTCGAGCGCACGTATAATAGTCTTAATTAAAATAGTGGTCTAACGAACACCGCTAACTGCGGTAATCCGACGTGCCTCATTGGTAATCCCACGACCGTACCGGTGAACACGAATGCGTTAGGTTGGCCCTATGGTGTGGCTCCATGGTCTGGCCTCATGGTGTCTGGCCATCGACTAGCTCCCTAGCAATGTAGCCAACTGCTCCCAGCAACGTTACTGCGATATCACCCAGACGTACGAGCCACGACGTGACACCTTCTCGCCTACCTGTCCGCCTAACACGCCTGTCTGCACAGTATCACGAGGATGATCAGCGTGTCTCCTCCGTAATACTTGCTCACCTCTATGCATACGGGATGGAGGATCTATCTTATACCAAGCTCCCGTACTCGGGTTAAAGTGTCCTAATGTGTTTGAGAATTCCGATGATTTATGGCGCCAGGCGATGGCCATCCTATGCTCGCGAAGAACTTGCGCGTTCGAGGCCCTGGCCGAGCTAAATTACTTGTGCTAATGCTGCTGTGGGTAATCATTTAAGATTTGGTTGGCTGTGGAGAAGCTACAATGACGATTACATTGATGCAATGATTTCGATCTATTTTCTAGATTCTTCTACTGTAATTATGGATTTCTATGGTGCGAATGTGCGATGACTCCTTCGCTGCGAAGCGGGTCAGCTGAGTGAGGATGAGTCGGAGTGGGAACGCGTAGTGGAGTAGGGAGCGCTGTCGCGCGGAGTGGGGATCGCTGAACGCGATCACGTACTACCGAGCGTCGCGCGGGGAGGTATAACGGTTAAATTTAATAGTTTGTATCTCCGAAACGCTTAGGCTTTTTGAAAAATTTCTTTTTAAATATTGCATTGTCATCCAATTCTGAGCTGTGTTTAAAATTTCAAGTCTCTAGCTCATCGGGAAGTTCGTTTAAAATAAATTGCAAAATTTGTACCGAACGAACGGACAGACAAGAAAGCAAGCTAATAAAAAAGTGATAAAAAGAAATGCGTTCACTGACCTGGTAGCAATCAAAGGGCACGTGATGCTCGGTGAGGCCCAAGCTTCGGGGCTCCATGGTGCGCACTCGTAGAGCCTGAGCTCCCGTCCGGAGACCGCCCCGAAAACGCTGCGCCACCCCCCGGTGCATCCACCCCCGAGTCCGAATCCGCTTCCAGCGCCTCTGGAAGTGCTCGCGCTGCTTCCAGCGCCGTCCTCGCTGCTCTCGCTACTGGCGCGTCCATTCTAGACAGAGAGAAAATCGCGCGCATGTAGCGTCGTAAATCTTCGTTGAGCTAGATCGTTTCCGGAAATCGCGATCCGGCACGATTCCCTCGTCCCGGAAATGTTTCTTTCGAGGACACAGCTGTGAGAGTATGCGCGCAGGTGTGCATGTATAAGTGTCGTTGTTCTTCTCCGCGTGCAGAAACGATTCGTGTGGGCGACGAAATTATGCGCGACACGTGGACGCCCGCGATAACACGCCCGGCACACGGAATTCGCGATTTCGCGGTTCCGTGAAAGTGTGAATGAAAACTGCAACGACCGCATTCCGACTGGAGAGAACATTCCGCGGCCGGACAACACACGGAATGAGAAGGGCCGGAATGTGGAAAATGCTGGTCATCCAAGGTCATTATACAGCTATGCAACGCCGTCCCATTTGGAAGAAGATAAAGGGGAGCCTTGTAAGGCGGGCGAAGAATGGTTTTCCATAAGTTTCAGGTCGTATTAACATTCTCCGACCTTCCTCCTCCTCCGCGTTCATCATTCCGGATTTATGGCGACGTTACGAGTCTTCCGGGTGGGGAAACGATCGACTAATGAAGCCCGACGTCGATCGCCGCGATATTTCCTGGAATTGTCAATGTGTCGGGCTTATTGACGGACAAATATTGTGCCAGCGGGAAAATGTTCGTCCTATGATTAATAACGCTACGCGCGGGTTTATTCGGGCAACAATGGTAATAGTACACTACTCTCAAGAAAAAAAAAGACAAACACGTAGTTGGTAGATTGCAATGATGAGGGGAAACTACGTGCCAACATTTGTGGACACGACCCTTTAAAACGATAGTGGCTAAACACGACTTGCCACGGTAGGGGTCAAATATTGGTACTGCAATTTACAATGTGAGTGTACGGGGGGACAACTATATATGGCAAAAGGTGTGCGTGCATGGTGTACAACGGTATATGTCTGCGAAAAGAAGAATTAGTGCATCTAATAGATATACCATCATAAGAAAGAAATGTGTACCAACTATTCGAACCGTTGTAATTTAGAATTTTGTGAATTCGAATCGTACATCATTCGGGTAACTGAATACCGAAAATGTACACGCATAGACACACCTGTACAAGCGGCGTAATACTTGAGAAAAAAGCGCAGAAAATCAGCTTCACCGCGACAAGTACCAAAAAGAGGTACACTTTCGCCGCCAAAGTAGACGCTTTCGTTGGGCATCTCCGGAAGCACCGGAGTAAAAGGTGGGAAGCAGCGCAGGGAGAAGAAAGGGGTGGGAGCTTTCCATTGTTATCGACGTGGAAAACAGTAGACGCATCGGCAGTTTCTCCGGTTCCCATTGCATTCCAGACATGCGTCGAGCGCAGGCAAGAACGCCTTCTTCGGAACCGGAGGCTGGATAAAACGGGAAAGAGACAGCGACACGCGAGGGCCGGTGAGCGAGAGAAAGAGAAAAGAAAGAGAACGCCGGAGAAAACTGCAGGAAGAAGCGGTAGCTACGAGAAATGTAGCCTCATAAGTGTCAGCCGCATTTTCCCCCGTGGCACTTACGAGGAGACAATATCGAGCGAGGGTCCGGCCGTTCCTGCGACTGTGTGCCATCGGCGTTCGTGGTTTTCGCTACGGAATGGAATGCGACGACACAATGCCCTTCCATCCACCCACCCTCCCAACCAGCCCCATAGACCGCCCCCATACGCCGACACCCACCCCTTCTCCCGCGGGGATGATACATCGGGGATTAATTGAACTGTCGAATATTGACATTCCGTTGAAAACCGTGCGTGTTTACGTCGTGATGGTTACATCACGTTCCGTGTCCGACGTCTCTCCGCCATCGGAACCCGTTCCGACAACCCCATGGCTTTCTCTCGACAACTTTTCAACCCTTCGTTCCACTCTCCATTATTCTCCGAAAACGCCTCTGTGTTTGCCACGCGATTCACAGCTTTCGAGAATTTGTTACGGGAACTAGGGAGTTGTTCGGGTAGACACAATTTTATTTATTTACTGATCCGTGTCTGCGTAACCGTGAAGCGACGTAGTGGTAGAGTGGTAGAATTTCTCAGCAGAATTGATATCTACAGTGGCGGACATATACTTAAGTACACTTAACAAAATGAAACTTTATTTCATCTGCACTTGAACATGGTACATATAAATGTACATTTTGTATAAACAAAAATGAATTACATTATTTATAAGTGTAAAGTATATGTAACTAAAACACAGAATACTATTGGCTAATGTCGTATAAATAATGAGTTATTCACATTTTTTCGTTCGGAGGTCTCGCTATCCACGGTCACGTACTTACAAAATCATGGGTTGAAACAAAATATTTATAAACAGCAGCATTTCTTGAAATAAATAAAAACCATAATCCTGGTATACACACATCAGGGTACCTATTTCTTAAAAATAATATATAAATAGTCATTACAAGTGTTTCAAAAGAATACACGAAGCATTAAAGTTCAAATATAATGCAGACAATTTTTATTTTGTATAAATGAACTACTGATAAGAAATTCATGTATCAGAGGTTCGGATATTCGAGATCCACTGTACTTTATTTCTGATTTATAAAATCGGTCTCCCCTTTCAATAAAACCTAGTGCCCCGTTTGACAAATTGTTCGACGTCACGCGTCGGGATAACTGTATCCACCGAGTAGAAAATTGCGTAAATGCCAGCGGTCGTTGCGCTTTATTATGGTCTGTTCCCTTCCATTTCCATGTGGACATCGTTCCGATGTGTTCAATTGTCGTCGACCAAGGTCCAGACCGTGTAATCACCGTTTTCGAGTCTGCGGTTGCCAGTCTACGTTTCGGTTTTTATATTTCGGTGTCCCAACGGACGACGGGTCGGACATTCTTCCATTAGCCGAGGCAAAGGCACTGTCTGCCATGATATCCGCGGGTGCAGGGACAAAGGGCTGTATCCGTAGGACACACGCGCGTCCCTTCCGTCCCCGAGAAAAATCGACGGGCCGTCGAAACAGCGGCAATTAGTCGCGTCGACGTCCAATAAACCGTGGAAACCGTTTCGGAGGGACGCGCGGCTCGTTTCTCTGTCCATTGTTCCTCTTTGAGTGCAAACGATTCCTTTGATCCCATTGAAATAAAAAGAGACGCCCGATGTCCGCCGATTTTTGATCCGCTGCTGTACCATTGTCCCAGAAAATGTCCGCGAAATGGCAAAACAATAATTTTCGTGGAATTTTATTAATATTGTTGGGGTCTCCGAACACACTTTTCGGTGACGAGGTATTACCTTTCACTCGATTTTGTTGAAATTTTCCGAACATGCACAATTGGTATAGTTATCTTCAAAATTTATTTTGTAAATTTTCGATATAGGCCCATAATTGTAAACATTTCTTATTATTATTATACACGGACCGAGGTCCTTTTATACAAATGTTTACAGTTGTTTACATTTAGCATTTTCTCCGTGATTCCGGCCAATCGAAAATTTTTCAAAACTTTTTTCACGTAGTAAAATAATTGTTCTATGTTCTAAGCAAAGATCCAAGTGTTATGGTCCAATATTAAAAAGGTCCTACGGTCCTTCAATAAGTGTGCCAATATTATTTAACAACTGAACTTCCGGTAACATACACAATAACCATAAGAAGATAGAAATATTTGGACTGCATGTTTCGGTTTCGTTCAAGGAAACTTTGTTGAACGAAGGCGAGTTCTAGGGAGAAGAAACAATTTCAGGCAGAAAGAGGGCAACATTTTTGTTTCGCGAGAAGAAGTAGGCAGGAAACGCGTTTCACTTCTCCGGGCGTTCGCTCGAGCTCGAAGGAAATTAAGCCAATTAACCCCTCGCGCTCGAGATTTTCCTTCGTGCCTGGCAGCCGTCCAACAGTCCGCGTTTCCGGAAAATGTACTGACTTTCGGAAGGCGGCGCGCAACCAATGAAACTTTCAACAATGCGGCACAACTTTTCGCCGGGGACAATCGTTTACGAGGTAACTGCGGCCAAAGCGTCTCGAACAAACACTGTCCTCTATTTTTTAACACTTTGCTCCTCTCTCTACTTCCATTCTACTCTCCACTCTTATTCGATTCTACTCCGCTCGATCTACAAACACGCTACACAAGGTGTTCTATCAAATAACCACCTAAATATGTCGCTTATTATTTATAGGAATGGGATCAAGTACGTCGCAAACAGGTTCGAACCTTGATTGATTGAATTCGAACTCTCTATAAGTACTTCGAAGAACAGAAATAGTACTCCTAAGTATACTCGAACCTATGCCAGACAGTTTCGAACCTTTTACAAGTAAATACTTTGGTAAACGGAAATGAAACTTGGTTATTGAAATTGACTCGGATTCGTGAGTACACATTGAACTTGATCCCATCCCTAGTTATTATTAGTAATCGAGCAAAATAGCAGAGAGAAACTTTTATTTCCCTCTCCACCCTAATCAACTCTTATTTTTGTGTATTGATCATTTCACACTGTCAGCAGCTTCGGAAAGCAGAAATTCGAATTTTAACAATTCCACCGATGGCAACGTATCTCCACTTTGTAACGTTTCAGCGTGCTGCGAGGGGTGCAATAATCTGAAAGGAGCAAGGGGTAGCACTCGCTGAAAAGCGGGGGTGGATCGCGATGAATATGGTTCGTTGGGCGCGGAGTGGAGCGTGTAGTCGATCGGTCGATTCAATCAGCTCGAATTGAGAATGTTCGACGGTTAGGGCTCTGGTGAATACGGGGCAACGCGAAGAAAGGCGGTGGTGGTGGCGCGGGGAGTTGGAAAACTCGCGATACAACGAGAGCACAATGGCTCGATCGAGGAAACCGCAGACGCGAGGCGGGAAAAAGGTTTCCCGCGATATGGATAAGGGGGCGGGACGGGTCGCGGGGGATTTCCGAGGGCCCTGCGCTGGCCGGAAAATTCCCGGGAAATTCGTTCGAATCAAGGCCGGTCGCGGGAGCACCGTCGATCCTTCGGATCCTCATTTTGTTTCCTCCTCGGCCCGTGTCCCGTGCTTCGCCGGAAATCCAAATTGAATTCCGAACGGTGACGGGAATTATCGCGGATTGTTCGATGTCGAATCGATCGGCTACGGGCACGCGAATTTTCTTCGGCCGGTTTTCGGATTTGTTGCATCGCTGTTCCTCGGTTCCATCAATTCCCGTTGATTTCTTTTATTTCCTGGTGGCGCCTCCGCGGTGAGCGGAGGAAAACTACTATTTTTCGGAATTTTTTCAAGCGGATCTGATGGAAGTATCAATTTGTTATTTTTTTTGTTATGTTAGGCGAACTGTAGAGAATGTAGGCGGAATTTTTGTGTGAAATAGTGATTAGTTATTTAAAGTTGTAGCGGCTAAATTATTTCCTCGGGTTTACTTTGTAACCGCGTCTCATGTCAAGCGACAACAAATTTTTTCAGACAAATCTAGCTAAGATATCAACTTTTATAGACTGTCGAAAATTATACTGCTTCTGTCGCTTCCATCAATTTATTTCTTGAGCAGGCTCTACGCTCACCGACGAAGACTTACTTTGAGAATTTGTTGAATACGACAAAGACCCAGAAAATCACGAGAAAAGAAGAATCTCGATTTTTTCATCCTCCAGCAACGCGACCAGTGGAAATTGTCGCGTGCGTCGCACACATTGTCCGTGAGATGTATCAGAGATTTATTTGGTTAGCGTTAACGAACCCCGGATACGATCATTTTATTCGAAATGGATGAGGAGTCGGCCCTCGGGAACCACCTCGATAAGGAGAACAAAATATCCTGTTGTGCCGGAAAATCTATGGTGGCTTCACTAGAATCTGTATAACGTTCTCGTCGATTAGCATAGAGAGACTAACGTGCTCGCAGGGCAGCCATTAACACGGCTGTTGAACCGATAAAAATGTTTTTAAAAAATTCATAAGGTCCCTGGCGATAAGTATGCAGATAAGTGGACGCCGAGCTGAAAAAGGTCTCGTCCTGTGCGTCTTCTGTTTTTCAGTGTCGCGTCGCCGTGACTGATGCACTTCGAACGATTAACTGAATTTCCAAAGTAATATGCATACCTCCGGGAAACTCGAAGGGGCTAGTTTGCCCTTTGCCTGTTAGACAGGTGTAGCAAGCTGACGACGCGACGCTGCGCCGCACCGTTGCACCGATGCACCATTGCAGAACACCCAAGAGTTTCCCTTCGGAAACTTCGTTTGCTCTCGCTTAAAGAAAGTTAACCCACGGAAAAAACTCCGCGAGTCTACTTAGCCGGAGACACACCGGAGTGTACCTGCCGCTTCTGTTCGCTAATCGACTATTCCAGGACACTTTAAGCTCGAGTAGAACGTTCCCCGTCAGTTTCCCCGGCTAGCTGGCCAGCGTATTTTCCGCCCGGAGAATTTTTAGGCAAGGTGTTTTGCATTAGCCGGGCTGATGCCTTTCAGAAATCGTTTAGCGCACGCCGGCGGTCCTTGTAATCAGGTCGGGGATCTCTGGGCATTCAGTCTTGAGGAGGGAAGCGAGTTGGAATTAGTAGAAAGAACATTTTAGTGTTCTTTTGGAATTGTTTGAATATATCCCGGTACAAAAGATAGGACACTTTGGAATTAATCTAATTTTTGTTTATTAAACATTAGAAATTCAAGTTTTTTTATACACATATTTTTAGTGTGTCTTTCTAAACATATATGAATGAAATGAAACGTATCTATTTTTATTGAATGAAGTAGAATTATTAATGAAATATAGAGTTACAAAGTGATAGCACACTTAACGAAAAACTTGAAATATAACAGAATTAATCGATAAAAATCAATGCTCAATGTTTTGTAGGACCTCCTTTACAGCTAACGACTTCAATAATTCGGTTTGGTAAATATTTATACAATTTTTTAATACTGTTTCATTTATTCCCATTAGAATTACAATTCTAATAGCGACCAAACCTTTGTTCAACAGTGATTTCGTCTTCAATCGACAATAAAATACAATAAAAATCATGTACAATGCGACGCAGTAATAAGAACACGCGAGTTGAACAATTCTGGAAAAAATGCAGAATCCGTCAGAAATTCTTAACAGTCCGTTTCCAACTATTTATCTCAAAGGCATCCGCGTTTACGTTTCGCGGGAAAATTACGGAAGCACATTTTTCGCGGTGTTCGTTTCGGTATGCAAATAGCCTAGCGAATTTATTGAATAATTTCCGACGGTGGAAATTGCGAAACAAGACGACTGAAATGCGATTCGGTCTCTGCCTCTCTCCCGCCACGGCTCTTTTTTTTTGTTCGTAGGAACACAAGTTTCCGTTAAAACGTTTTAATTATGCAGATTTTGGCGGCGAAACATTCGCGCGCCGCGGCGGACGAGTACCCGGTGCCTTTTACGAATTCATGGAGACGGAAACCATCCGCCGATATTTAATTTCCTAATTGGTAAATATTTACCGGAGGATGAGGGTGGGGATGCGAGATGTAGCGAGAGAGCCGAGCCCCTGATGAAGTTTCTCAATTAAATTCAAGAGACAGCCCCGGCCCGCCGCGGGAAAATCAGCCCCGGGAACCGTTTTACCCAGTTTTAATTGAACAGGCCCCGCCGCGGATTGTATCGAAAAATATTTGCCGAGTTAATGCCGGGAATCTAATTATTTTTTAATGGGCTCCGAGGAGAGTGCCGCCACACCGACCCTTCCGTTCCCCGAACATTTCGATTCCCTTTCAACGAGGAAACCTTCCACACCGTGGACCCGAGAGTCTTTCTTCCTTGGAGCCTGTCTCCTCGTTCCACTTATTCGCTTGACGTTCGGGTAATTTGTCAGCGGCCGGGATAAAACGACGGAATATTTCTCCCCTTTTTCCCTTGGAAATCGACCTTCAGAATCGTCCCACGGATCTTTTAATCCGGGCACCGTCCTCGCGCACCCCTCTTGACATCGGTTGCCCTAGAAATCGTTTTACAGTGTTGTCGCAATCTAAGCTTTTAATTTTTGACACCGTTCACTGCAATTGTGCAAGTAATGACACAATTTTCATCAACGATATACAGTGAGTCACGATAGTATTCGGACGCTCTGAAGTGAAAAGTTTCACGCTTAAAAAATATGAGTCATATTACGAATTACGAAGCATTTTCTATTTCTATAGTAACGTGTAAGCATCATGATTGTACATGTTACATTTAAAGTCTCTCTGATAACATAAACAATACTTATAAAACATTTCTTAGTAACATCGGCTAAATGAATGCCACAAAAGCAAAGTTTTATAAGTATTGTTTGTGTTATCAAAGACGCTTTCAATTTAACATGTATAATCATGATACTTATATGTTACTATAGGAATAAAAACATTTTATAATTCGTAATATGACTTATATTTTTTAAGCGTGAAACTTTCCATTTCAGAGCGTTCGAATACTTACGTAACTCACTGTAACGTGCCGTTTAACGCTAAACGAATTCCATATAATAAATTCCATAAAATAATGCGATGTGGAACAACTGATGAACTGAATTTTTCCTTTTTAATTTTGACTTGGACCACTATACTGTCTGACAAATTGTGGATTGTGTCATCACGATTTTCGAATGCATGCGCATAATCAGAGGATTCGTTGCCGCGATAACAAAGACGGACCAGTTCGCCGGGAGCAATAAACAGAATTGTTGATGTTTTAACACCGCCGGGATTTCCGCGGCAGCGGTTGTATTTGCGTTCGTTCGGCGCGGCGCGGCGCGGCGATGCGGGATCGATTGTAATAAAAATCGCTAATATTTTCCCAGCGTGCGAAAATTATGCATCCTCGCACGCGCATTACCCGGATGACGTTTATCCGGCGTGAAAGGGATTGGCTGTGCGTGCGCATCGATAAAAATCACCGTGAAATCCGACACGTTCGCGTTACGAACGATTTATATATTTATCCGCGGGCTCGAATGAACAATGTGTCCGATAGAAAGGAATTCCACGTTCCAGGAATTACGCGAAGGCTTGGTTGGCTGCAAGTCGATGCAATTTATCTGGCTCCTGCGATACTTTCCTGGTGTGCTAATGCAACCGGAGAAGCATCGAGAACTGCTATTCTACCTTGAATGAGACTAAATGTCAATCAAAATGATTTCTATCGCAACGGCGAATACGTAACGGCGCTGTAAATACTTTAGAAATCGAAGAAACCGAGAAAGAGAGAGAAAGGGAGGATCTCTTTGTATCGGTTCCATTGTGTATCGTCACGGAAAATGTAATTCGATGGCATCAGGGAAATATTTATTGCAATTTTTATTGATCGAAGTTACGGCTGACAGAGCCAGTCGAGCCGAAACAAAAGGCAATCTCGGTAGAATGCTTCGTACCTCTCAGACAGGTACTATTTGTATTACCGGATGATGGGATTGTCGTACACTGAATTTGTAATGAAAGAAGTGGGAGAAAAATTTTTAATCTGGTTGGAAATAATAATTAGTAGACTGCGGATCTTTATGCAAAATAAAAATTGTCTGCATCGATCGCAAAAAATAGAAACTAAATTGAATGTTATTTCTTCCCTTAATGATTTTAATAGAGATCATACGTCAACATCTTCAATTTTTACAATTTTTCAACAATTTTGAATTTCATCCTCTCAATTTTGCTATGAATGCACAAAAATCCGCAGTGTAATAATTAGTTACTGTTGCATTATCAATAAGTTACCAGCACTTAATGTTCGTTGTCAAAAATGAATCAACGATCTCAGAATCGTATTATTGAGGAGAGATTACGAAGTATCGATGAAACGATCTCAGAATCGTTTCTAAACAGAGATTTTGAAGTATTCCATTGGTTCCTTGGTTCAAGAGCAGACCTGTGGGGCCTAACCTAAACAGTCTGGAGATACGAGGGGACCCTGGTTTCCTTCCGGGGTTCCAACGGTTTTCCTGCCAGCGTCAATCGAAGCTAAGATTTCGATTAGTAAAGAGCTTCCTCCCGCGCCGTGAAATAAAGAATTGTTTTATTTCAAAAGTACCAGTGTGCATTTATTAACACCTATATCCAGTTACTTGTGACCTTGTGGCGGGGATGGGACGATCGAGGGAGAGAGACAGTCGTCATCAATCATCCGGGGAGTGTGGATCGTAATACTGAACGTGATTTTCATAACGCAAGGAATACCAATCACTTTTCCTATTGTTAACCAAAATACACCATTATCTGTTCTCCCAGTCGCCAAACAACTTCAGTCACCAGCAACATCAGCAAAAATAATGGTCCTCCCGCACGTAAATTCTTTCCCAATATCGCGACGAATGTTACCAGCTCGCGAGACGGTCTCCACCCTTGGAGTGGTGTGCATCCACCCCCGCGACATCCATAGAACAGTTGACATCCGAGTCGCGACGTCTTATCTGCGACAGTCGTCGCGACGCTGTCGACGCGGATTTCCCAGGGTCCGTGTCGCGGGGCGTCGGTGAAATCGAGCGAAAGGGAAGTTCAACCCCCTCTCCAACCCCCGCATCGCAATCTACAGTCGAGGAGGTAGGCAAAGTGGAATCAAGCGAGAGGAGAGAGAAATATATTAAACCAACCTCCCTTACCCCCTCCGTAGGACGAACGGAACGAGAGTTTAACGGCATTCGCGACACCCTCGAACCAGCCTGAGAACAGGGGGTGGAACGGGGTTGGAATGCGAGGAACAGGGGACGGGAGGTTATCAGGGGACGAAGAGGAATCGACGAGGCTCCTCTTCCGCCGATTCTTTTCGGCCCTTTTCGCCTCACCTTCGTTTGATAACGAGGAACGCCATCGGGATTTGTTCGAAACGAAGCCAATTGAAACCGTCTTACCCCCCCCCCCCCCAACTACCACGTCGAAATTTGGTCCTGGATTTTTAGGATCTTGATTAGAGTTCGCAGTTTTCGCTGCAGGTTGTACCGTGGTCGTTTCATCCAGTTTCTTCGCGTCCTTAAAGTTTTCTGAACACATTTTCGAAACATGCTCATCATGCTTGGCGGGTTCTTCTTAGATGGCAACTAGCACCAAATGTTACTGGAATATGGAATGATGAATTGGACAACATTTTTATCCCAAATAAAATATTGTGGATCAGCCGAAGAGATTGCAATATGAGATTGGGACTTACAAAACGATTTCTCGTCTCACGTCCGGTGGTTCAGTCAATACTAATAATTAATGAAATCAATCGTGTATAACATACATTTTCTGAATTAAATACTTACTCTGATAATGATGTACGAGAACTATTAAACTATACTCCTTTAATACGTCCACCTTAGGAACTAACACTTGCAACAGATTGCTTGATTTACCGAATAAAGCGAAATATGTTTGATTCGCACAGGCATTCACACTGAAAGGCATTCTGATATTTCTGATTGCCGGCGGATTGCTTCTGTTTTTCATTTCGCGAAAGCGTTTCCGTTTTCATCTTGAAAGAGGAGCGCGCACAATACCGACTATGAACGGATTGTCTTAACCAGCGGTAATTCTATACGGCATAAAATAGTCGAAACTGTATCGGCGATCTCTGCGCCGTGGCTGTGGGATCGGGTTTCGTTCGCGAAAAATTTCAGTTCGAATTTCTGACTAGTTCACGTGCTATTGAATGTAACTCGGCTAACGTGTCTATTCATTAACGCTGCCGTTTCTGCTTGTTATAGACACGCTGCTCGGCTGCACGCGTATTCGACGAATTTCCGAAAGTCGAACCCTTTCAGAAAAAATACAGGCTTGCACCGACAAAAATTTCTGCTGCGCTCCCGACTCAATTTTCCACACGGAAACGTCGATTTTCGTTCTGTCACGCTTAATACGGACCACTTCCTCTTCAATTCTCCTCGAGGCTCGCAGCGAAATACTCTAATTAAGCAATAGTATAGAATATTTTAAAGTGTCTTTGTTCTATAAATTGTTAGTACAATCGCGATGGATTAATCATACAGTGCATAAGGGTCCAGGTGAGCTCAAATAGAATAAAATCGTCTCGCAAGAGTCGATCAAAAAATCCAGCCACGAAATAAATCACAAGACAGAGGGTGCGCAAAGAAAGAACCACTTTACGCGTTTGATGTAAATCAAGAATTTCAATCGGGGATAGAGTAATGTTACAAAAGTCTAGCCGAGAAAGCAAATCACAGAGCAAGGGGTGAGCTAAGAAACCAAACGATTCATGGATCGATCCAGTCCCGTTTCTGATCCACAATGCGGCGCATGAAAGAAACCGCGACTAGGCTGACAGGCGGGTTAGAAGGCCTTGAGATCCAGGTGGTTCGACGTGGTGGAATCAATTATGCGGCCGGGATCATATCAATGGGCCGTCGGATGGGACGATTAATCGCCTGGCTGGCGTTTTTCTTTGGGGAAGAGCGAAGGGGATGAAATATCGAGGCGGTGTTCGGGAAAGAGGGATGGGAACAGGTGCACTTTCGCAGCCCTTCGATGGCTCGCTATTAATTAGAAAGCGATCCGCTATCCGTTCTCAAACAGACCGGTTCTCGTTCACGATCTTCGCCGTTCGCCCATTAGCCTTGGCCAGGCTAGGTAAAGCTCCGGTCCGGACAGCAACCCCCGTCCGGAAACCACCCCCGGTTAGATCTTTCTCTAACGTTGTGCACAGGCCAAGGACCCTGCCAAGTGGATAGTGCATCAGCAATGCTAAGTAAACTCTGACCGTGGATCGAGGACCGGTGCGTGGGTCATCCGCAGGGCTCTTTGAACCACGCCAGCTTGTGTACCTTGGCCGAACGGGGGTGGCAGAGAGAGAGAGGGTAGCTTTTTTTCCAGGGTGAACGCGGTGCAGAGAGGCATGATTTATCGGGGTTGCTCGAGACAAGCGGAACTTGGAAATTATCCGACGGATCCACGATCAGGGGCGAGTCCTGTTTACGCTGGCACGTCAACTACCCCTTTGGAAGTCGTCGGGTGTTTGTCTTACCCTCCGACTGCTTCGGAATAAGTTTCGATGGGAAGCTAACAATACTGTTCTATTCAGCATCGATCGACAAAAATTTCTAGTTTGCAAAAAAAAGAATGGTCGACGGAAGGAAACCAGATTTCAAGCATCCTCTTAATTATTCCGATATCATACGACCCTGGAAAAAAGATGATTAAACAACGTCTGTCAAACATCGAATGATTCGATGCAAGCAAGACAATAATTCCGGTTGGCCCCTTGTCCTGGACCACTCCCATACTTTCAATTTTCTACTTACCTTTCGAAAACGCCTGACGGCGTCCCGAACGGATCTTTCCCTTCTCTCTTCTCTCTTTTTCTCCCCAATCTCTCTGGACCTTCGTTCTCTCGGCGGTCCGCGAGTCACCGAATCTCTATCCCACCCTCCTCACCCCGAAGTATCTCCAACCCTTCTCAGCAAACATCATCTCAGACGACAACCAAATTCCTCAAAGTCCTCTCCATCTCTCTCTCTCTCTCTCTTTCTGTTTCTGCGGTGAAATCGGCAACGTCTCCGGCCAGGAGTCCGACACCTCGAACAACCCTTCGGCGTTTCCTGTGTTCCCAATCTCCGTTGGGGTCCAACACCCTCTAAAACCACCTCCGCAGTCGGGCAATCCTCCTCCGCAAAACCCGCGTTTCCGCCGCAGTTCTATTATTGTGATTGAACGCGTTCGAGATCAAATATATCCAGGCGGTTGTGCAACACGTTGCACACCGCTGCGTCGATCCGACGGTATGCCGACGCATTTCTAACCGGCGAATTGCAACGGTAATCGCCCGACGACTTCCTGCGACGATAGGCGATTACCTTCGGTGGAGATTGCAACGATTCGAGTCATTTGACGATTACATTTTACTCTGCGATCGACGAAAATCGAGGGTTGGAGAATTGTTCTTCTGCTGTTTCTGAGGGAATGAAATAGAATTTGGTCCCTTCAGCGAGAAGAAATTTAATCGCATAGTACTTGCCAATTCGAGTGAGTAGAAATTCATTTTTCCCAGAATTCGTGCAGGATACGTAGTAACGGTTTAAATTATTATAGAAAGAAGAACGATTTATTTTAGAAATTTCTGTCGTTCTTTCTCCTGACTCCGCTGGATGTCTTGGCAGAAATACTTTCAACAATTTGCGAACAGTGCAAAATTTAAAATTCTATTAAAGGAAACAGCGAACTCGTGTTGCGCTCGGAATGAAGGTTTTCCAGTAAACAGAAAGAAGAAGATAGATGCGAAAGGAAAAAGAGAAGAACTATCTCGGCGGAAATCTTCATCCGAATTCCGGGAACTTTAAAGCGGAGAGTCGGCCAATTAAAGTGTAATTGAATCGCCTTCGAGAATTAATTCGCCGTCGAATCTCCGGTCCTCCTAATAGTTCCGTCGATTATTCGCTGGCCAGTGTCGACGACTATAATCGGCTTATCGGTCGATTATCCGCCGACGAACGTTTTTCCAGCCTCGAGAAGCGATCCGATCCAGGAGCGTCTTGACGTGTCCCATCTCGTTTCCTTTCCATCGATATCCACCGGGGAAATTTCGATCTGTTGGTTCGTTCGGGAAAGCCTAAGTTCTCGTAACTTCTTAATCAAATCCTTGGATGTGGAGGGACAGGACACGAGTATTCCGAGGGAAATTGTAGCTGCGCACCGACGACGACGTTGGAACGTTTCCTATCTTCCGTGCAATCGAATCCCAGGATATTACGGTTCATTTAATATTTAAAGTCTGCTGCTCGTTTCCGCGTGAGTTCCGTGTGCACACGCTCCGCGGCCTCGGAACTCCGGATTCTGACTCGCGCGGTTAATGAAAGTGAAAAGTCTTCTCTTTTCTGCTCTTTCCGTCCCTTTAGGAGTTTCACTCAGCGCTCGGGGAATTCGTTAATCCAGACCAGCTCTGCGCGAGCACTATGTCGATGCAAATACGCGAGCTTTTCGAAATTGTCACACCGCTTTGATTTGGTAGACGGCTCACCGAGTATAATAATTAACCCTTTGCACTAGATTAACTCGAAAATTAAACATTTCTCTTCCGACTAGGAATAATTCCATTCTAATGCTTTTCGTTTTATGGATATGAAATTGATATAACACCTCGTACAATACTTAAAAGTTGTACAGCAATTTTTATAGTGGTGACTCTGAGTCATCCCTCTTAAATCGTCCCCAAATTTCCAATCAATTCTCATTTCAACGCAGCCTATCAAATTCATTTTCATTGCTTCATCGTTTAACTCTCAGACAAGTACCTACTGTTCATTGTCCGCGGTAGAACATACGATCTTTCGGAGTTTGATTGTTTCCGCACTACCGGGTGTGTCGACTAAAAGCAAATTTCTCGAAGGACCTCATCTCGAAAGGACAAGAAAAACCAAGGAATACTATTGAACACTGTATTTTAGGGGTGGAAGGGTCCACGGATCCCGCTAAAAATCCCATGGAATCTCCAAGGGGATCGCGTATGCGTGTGTTTCCTTGGCAGAATCGTCGATAAGCTCACGGTCGATTAGCTCTCGCGACTTGCTGGATTTTCCTCGGTCTCCTTGGAGACGGTTGGTCGTCGGAGAATTCGAAGTTAATATCCGAGGAAAGCAATCTGCCAAGTGCAAATGAATTTCGTCTGTCTGTACCGCCATTCCTATTCCGTTTTTCGCAAGAAGAGAGAGAGAGAGAGAGAGAGAGAGAGAGAGAGAGAGAGAGAGAGAGAGAGAGAGAGAGAGAGAGAGTGACGACGATGAATTATCCAGCGACCGCTAATCCCCCGAGGGGCGATCATCTCTCGCGTTCGACAATTAGTCTGGTTGCCGGGTGTTCTCCTCGCGCGAATTAACGAGCAGTTAACGCGAGAACCCTCAAACGTCCGCCCTCTGGCGACTCCGCTGTTATTTTCCTCGTTAGAAACCCTTACAAGACTTCTGTTTCCGATTCTCCTCTTTGTCTGCTCCGTGTCCCCTCGCCTACGAACTTATTATGATAATTGTGTTTCCGCCGACGGGAGTTTGTTATCTTCCTTATCGCCGTGCCGTTGCGTTTCCACCTGGACGTCCGCGAATTTCGCTCGCGGATCTCCCGTTGCGAGTCCACCTCCGGAAACTTTTCTTCTTATTTTAGAGCGAGCGGGAGAGAAACTGAGACAAATCGCGAAGAGCTAGTGCCGCTGGAAAGACAGAACTTCGATAGTTTATATTATGTTCGTGGAACTTTATGGAGTGCTTTATTTGTTTCTGGGGCCTCCCGCGAGGATGAGTTGTTCCCGGATTTTTGCAAGAGAGAGAGAGAGAGAGAGAGAGAGAGAGAGAGTGTGAGAACTCCTCCACGATTGTTAAGAGAAAATTGAGCACGGCGCGCCTCGGAGTATGCCTTCGGAACGTTCAACTCGCGGCGAGCTGGAAGTTTACAGTAGTGGCTCCCCTTTATGGTCAGACGCCGAGGTTTATTATGCTAGGAAGATTGATGGGCCGGGGAACAATCACATCTGCGAGGAATACGTAATGGCTAGAATCCTTAGACAAACCTCACCAGGCTTCCAGGAAGTAGTAGTTCCCCTTTAGGGTCTGACGAGATTTATTCCCGGTGTTGGCGAACGCCTTTGTGGAATTGCGTTACACGGCGAGTACGAGCGTAAGTAGGCTTTTGGAATGGGAAATGTCCACTCTGATTGTTTATTTAGAATTCCGGATGCCCTAGTTGATTATCGACAGGCTACTGATCTTTATGCAAAATAAAAATGTTCGAATCAGTTGTAAATAATGAATCTTAAGTTCATTTTGTAGCAGTTCTCTTATTTTTCTTATAAATTCATTAAATCCGCAGACTGCGATTTCACGAATTATTCGCAATAAAATGCCAAGAACGACGCCCCGATCTATTGTCCGCGATTTTGAGCCAGAGATGGCCTTCGTTTAGCGACATTCGACGCCTCTCGATTATGCGAACGGCCGGCCGAGCACGATACTAATCGCATGACGGCCAGGATTGTTCCGACGACGACCGATGTTAATTACTCCGTGGCCGAATTTGTGAGATTCTGGGCCAACAGGGCGGCCTAGGTCGTCGAAAGGCTAAAGGGCGAAGGACCTTCGACTTGCGAATTATACACGCTCTAACTGCATAATCGAATGCTATTGATTACCTAAGGATTATAACACGGATTTTATAAGTTCAGAAATCACAGAGAGATACCTTAACAGGTTTAACGAGATCCTCAGTTTCTTTGGAGGATAACTAAATTTCTGACGAACTAAAGAATTCATCCTGTAAATTAATCACCAAAGATTCTCCATAGAGATTCGCATTCATTTAATTTAAATAACTAATAATTCCAAGAGATCGTTCACCGCTCTTTGCTAAAAGGAATCTCATCGAATGCTGCATCGTTTCTTTGACGCTGAAACGCAACTTTGTAGGAAACTTTCCTCCTCAAAGAGCCTTAAAGCAATTTTGTTACGAGCCCCCGGCCACTGTTTTACGAGTAATCGAACGTTACCAGGAGCATATTCCGAGAGAAATCGATCTACCTCGATCATTGCGAATTCTCCGACGAATTAACTAATTCTGGGGCTGAATAGTCGTATCACCGGGTTCCATTAATAATTCCCATTCGCGAAATTATTGCCGGATGCCGGGCAACCAATGGAAATCGATCGCGACATAGGTAATACTGTCGCTCGAGGACGATTCGGGCGAATCGCTAGCGAGTCTTGGGGGCTGGCTGCATTCACAGGCGTATCCAGCGTTCTAATATACCTTCCATTAGCTCCGTCAAGCCATCAAGCAGCTCAATGACGCCTGTTTCGGTCGATACGGCCCGCTGGAAACGAGTCCCCCGTCGGATAATGGCCGCGGGTCAACGCGGGGGGCCGATGTTACGTCCCTGGTTCGTGCTTTTAAGTAGTAAAGTTTGGTAATTGTCGGACGACGAACGGTACGAGGCTGTTAGCCTCGGCCCTCGGCCGAGATACCAGCCGCTGGTGTCGCTGCCTGATCCAGTCTTCATCTCTCTTCCCGGCTAAAGAGTGCTAAGGGTGCGTATGACCGACGTTACAACCCCCTCAGAGTTATACGACCTTGGAATCGTAAAAATGCTTACTGAATTATTGCCGGAACAACGTTTGCTTCTTTCTCGGCAGTTGTTTCTCGAAGTGGTATATACCCCTAGATCCTCTGCCACCCCCTCTTTAATATTGGGGTTGGGGAAGAAGTTTCTTCGTATTTTAATGCAGAAATGAATCTTTTTTCATATTTTAAACGAAGTTTATTAAATCAAGTATGTGCCGTTTTGATCGACCACCTTTTGCCATTTTTGAGGTAAAACCATATTCCCGAAACTGTAGAATTCTGTGATTTCTGGGCGAAAAACTGTGACACGTGATTTTCGCAGGCCTCTTTTGAAGTAAACTTCACACCATTAAAGTGGCCCCTAGATGATCAATAATATTGTCAATATTTGCTTCAATATTGACGGAGGACCATATTAATGGAAATATTGAACGTCTAGGAATTCCTTTTTCCCCAATCTATTATAATTGACAATTTAAAATGAAGCGTTGCTGGGTAGAAGCAAGCATGACATTCAATGTTGAGTTCCAACAACTACAATAGGATATAAAGCAAGTCCTTACAAAGGGTTCAAATACTTACAAAGGCTTAAGAAAAGGTTTCCGAAGAGGTCTCTTCGTGGAGCATTAAAATTGGACGTGAGAACGCGCGACCGAACAATTACGGAGGCCACCATTAGGCCAGGAAGCCTCCCTCCAGCGAAATCGTAATCCGCGAGTCGAGTTCGCCGCGCGTTGCAAACTCGAATTCCGACTTTTGGTGAGGGTGTGGGCGGGAGGGTTGCGCGCTCGTAAATGTCGCGATCCCCTGGAATCGACTTAAAATGAGCCGGAGACCGTCCGCGACTCCGTTCGTGCATCCGTTATACAACATATGCACACGCGTACGGTTGTTTCGCTCGTTGAACTTCCGGCGCGAGGCCTACGAAGTTCGGTGAGTGCCGTTTAATGAGAGCCAACCCGCCGTCACGTACCCGTTCGCGAAATTGCGGAGGTTTTCGGGGACCGGGTTCCACTGAGTACACCGTATAGCCCACCTCGTCGAATCGTAAATGACGTTATTAAGCTCGGGAAATTATTCTTTGGAAGTTTTCTTTCGCTGAAATATCGGGTTCCTGCCGAAGGAAGCTGCTTCTCTGTGTTAAAACAAAGAGAATGAAAAATGATCGTTGGAAATATTGGAAAATATTGCGGTAGTTTCAAGATAAACTTGGAGCGGGTAGTAGCTTCCCTTTATGGTCAGACCTCCTGGTCGTTTGTTAGAGCTTTATGCGGGGGAAATTGATGGAGGGAAAGAACAATCAAAGTGCGCCGGAAGAATCTGCAAAAAAAAAAGATTCGCGAATCGGTGGAATTGTTAGCAGAGTTTCGAGACAGGCGAGTGGAAGTGGTAGGTCCTCTTTAGGGTCGGACGGAGTGGTTTGGTTAGTTTGTTACCGAGGGAAATTGCTGAGAGGAAATGTACGGATAGTATTCTATTTGCGTACGAATACTTTTTACACTCACCGTATGTGTTCACTGGAAAATCGAAGTATATACGAAATCAAATGAAAAACTGGTGTGTAAGTAGTAGGTCCGCTGTGTGGTCGTACATATTTATTCTGTTAAAACATCCAGTGCGAGAAAAACGAATAAAACCGAAAGGAATGTAAATATGCCAAGAGTGTGCGGCAGATTGAATCTGGATAGGTGATTAGAATTGCAAGGAACCCGTAGTTACAAGCGTCTAAGTAGTATATCCTGAGCATAGTCGGACCACACACAACAATCCTTGCAGTCTTCCATTAAAGGAACAATTCAGTGTTACAGTGAACTACGGGGTGCACGATAATGTTCGCAAGATTTAAAACAAGGGTTCTAACAACCGCCGACGCTTCCCGTCCGACTTTAACGTCCACCTACTACTTAAATCTACGGTTTAACCATGGAATTTACAGTTCGCTGTACATCACGTTGCGCCAGGTATTCTAATCTCTGTTAGATCCCGACAACCTCCACTAAATCCCCGACTACCCTCAATCTGATATCGCTTACATCTTCACCCCCATTATCACTAAAATTACAGTTGAAGCTCAGGGCCGGGTCTGGCGCAACTCAATCCGCCGCGCCGCGCCGCGCCGCCGGTTCTGCTATAGTCGTCCGAGAGCGGTTGGTCACGGGTTACTTCGGGGTCGAATATCGTTCGGGCTTCGCGATTATTCCGGCCGCAGTGCCGCTTACGGTGTGTCCGCTATTACAGCACTGTAACTACTTCCTGGAAGGACTGTTTAAGCCGCGGACCACTTTGCGCGCGGCGAACGCGGCGTTCTATTCCCATCGCGACTATTTTGCATCCAATATCGCCGGGACCGCAACTAGTTTGCCTCGTAACGATGTCCCAGCTCGTTACGATTTCGCCTCGACAGACTTCCCCGAGACTGTTCGCTGTCTGATAACAGACAGCCCACAGCGCGCGCGCGGAAACCCAGCGAAATCGCGAGACCGATCTTTTATCGGGGCTGGAACGGTCTTTTGATGGTGTGAAATTGATGGACAAATGGCTCTCGTTCTCTCGTTCGCAAGGGAACAGAGTGGTTGGAACAGTCCCGGGAGATCGGAGCTTAAGCGAGCTTTAAAGCCGCGCCCCGCGAAAAGTATCGCGGGCTGGGGAACAATCTAGGCATTCTAGGGAAGTTCGCGGGAGACTGTTTGCTTCAGATTCGTGGGACACGGGATCATCAGGCCGGCATTTATCGGCGCGGAAACTAACTTCCGCGACTCGAGTCCCGTGCGCCTCAACTGTCCCGCGGTGCTCGTTAAAACGGATGTACACGGTGTCTACGAAAACCTTGGGATAACCTGACAGGTTCCACTTTGTCAGCAGAGCTAGCTCGGGAACAGTGTAACAAGTGGACTGCGGATCTCGACGCAAAATACAAAATTCTTTGCATCGATTGCGAGACACAGGATTTGAGGAAAAAGTTTGGTTCTTCCTTTAATGATTTCGGTAAGCTTGAACCAATACATTAATCAATTCTTTTAATCTGTCTAGGGTAATTTCGGGAGAGATACACCAGTTTTTATTGTGGCAATACTGGACGATTTTTAACTGTTTTTCGCGTGTCATTTACATACACAATAACACGTGTATCGCATCATTTACGTGTCACAGAAGTATTAAAACTTCTTAGTGCTCCGAACTCCTGACGAAATATTTTTGTAAGTGGTAAGTACAAATATTATTACGTTCTTATTGTGTGGTTTTAACTATCAGTATCGACTTAAATAGAGACAATGGTTTCTCCTTCACGATTTTTCATCGTGTCATGACAAAATTTTCTGTACCGTTTCTTGTTTTTGTATAGGTGCGTCTCTCCCTCAATTCAGGGATAGACGCACCAGTAATTTATGTAAGTATACTAGGCAGTCGTTTTCGCCAGGAGCATCCCTTTTTCAATTAATTACAAAGCGATAAATTAAAACTGAGACTTATTGTTTGATACACTATTTGTTAACATCGTACACTTTAATTAGTTAATATTGGTAATTATTTCGAAAGAGATACTCCTCTCCGATTTTGATGAAATTTAAATTTCATCCCCCTCATATATGAGGGGACCTCTTTCAGTTTTCGAGATATTCGCAAAAAAACTATTGCTGGTACTGAATTGAATTTTCCGTATTCGAGCACGGTCCATGAAGCATGTACAATGTATACTACTTTATGTAACATGTGTGGTAGAGAGAAAAAAAAGAACAGAGGTAGGGAGAAGAGGCTATAAATAAAGGAGTGCGTCTACCCCTAATTAGGAGTGCATCTCACTCCGGCCCATAGGGAGAGATGCACTTTCTCGACCTTTTTTAAACAGTATATTAATATTTTAATATGAAAGTTTTACTCATGTAACGTTATATTTTATTAAAGAGATTTAAATAAAGAATTCAACTATGTCTGTCTGCACTTTCAATTCTTTGTAATAAAATTTTTATGAGCAGATAAACAAAATGTGGTGCACCTCTCCCGAAATTACCCTACTTTAATTTGCTCCCGCGCATTTTTTTCGTAACTGCATACACATCCGCAATCTAGTAATGAGTTTTTCTTTATTGAAACGAAGTCCGTCTCGATCTCTAGAGTTTCGTACATTTTATCGGTTCAGATGTTTCTACGGAATATGAATACGCGTAGATAAAAGTCTTCTTTGTACAATGACGCCATAAAAATAGATATACGATTTTCTCTTGCCGTTTTATTGCGCTGTGAGTGGAAGGTGTGCAGTTGGTATCAGAATAATCCAAGAGACACGGTGAGTGGGTTGCAAAAAAAATCGTATATCAGATTTTATGGGGTAACCGTATAGGGAGGACGTCAATCTTCGAATACATGGTGAGTTGGCAATGAATAAAATTGAAGATCTGAGAGGACGACGGAATTTTTAGATAGAAATTTACCAACTGCCCAAAACAGATCGCGAAACTATCATCAGCCGCGCCTATAGCAGAACGTATCGCGGCCTAAGAACTCGTACGCATTAATATTCCATGGAAAAGCGAAGGCTGACGGGCCGCGCGACGTAATCGGGAAAACGCGAGCGGACAGCACGCGGCTCTCGGGAAAATTATCCGGAATTTACGAGCGGCCGCGATTAATAATTAGGCCGTAGGTATGCGCGGGCACGTTGCACGCACGGATTCGACTGGCAACGGGAAAGTGTGGCCCTTAACCCGTTCGTCCTGCGTTGGCCCTAATCCTGGCACAGCTAGCTATGCGCCAGGCTGCGAGCTCAGAATCGGGCGCGTGTCCGCGTGCGCGTGCTCGCCGGACAGGAAGTTTGCCGGAGCATTAAGTATTACGCAGGCTGAATCCTCCGGCGGATCCAGAACAAGGATCTCCTCTCTCAGCTGGTTATTAATTCCCGGACCCTTTACGCCCTCGCGTGCCGAGCCGGTTGCCTGGAATTGTTATTTTACGGCCGGCGTAAAGATTAGGCGAAATTAGCCCGGATGATTTACCGCCGCTTCCAAATCTTTTCCGCCTGTTCCGCGGAAGATGGAGGGCAGATTAGATGCCGGATACGGCCCTCGCACCGGTATCGGCTGGCTACCAATGAGCCGGCGAGATCTACGGTCGTTAAGGCGACTCCTCTCAACTTAATTCCAGCCGTTCCCGGCGCCTAACAACGTTTAAACGACGCTTCCGAAGCACACGGAAAGGATCACAGGGAAGAATTGTGCGCAGAATTGTGCAGAAGGCCCTGCAGAGCCTTTGAAATCACCTGGGACCACCGTTCGTAGCTCGGCGATATCTCGGAAACGCGTCTGGTTGGATATTGTAAGTGATATGTGCAGATTTTAGTCGGGCAGGTTAATTTAGGTTGGGCTCAAGTTAATTTCAAACAGTGTACCGATACAATTAACCTAATACTTAAAAAGATTTGTCCGAAAGCTGGCTCCACTCAACCCACTAGAAGAAAATTCTTAACGCTATAAAGTCTCCTAAATAATTGATACCGTCTGACCAGAGAATAGAACTACTACTGCAGTCAGGTTTAAAGATGAACTTCTACCGATCATGAATAATTATCGAGCTGCATTAAGCAAAACCGCTTACTCGTTGTTCCTCTTATTTCCACCGCTTACGGGGGATTAAATATTAACGAATGCTTAATTGATTTTATAAATGCAGCAGCTTTGGACATTAATTACGTGAGATACTCTCGAGGGCTCTCGACGCAATAGTGTAAAGAGAGAACGATAGAGAGAGATGGAGTATGCAAATGGTATTTTCATCGGATTTTTCCCGGTGAAATCGATCGTGACGAATTCCGTGATGCTATGGATCTAGATTTATCGTTTCAAGCCTGCCTCTCCCCGCCTCCCCCTCGAGGAAGGATCCACGATAATATAAATGTAAAGTGGATCGAAGATTATCGAACAAGCGCGGAGAAACGGCGTCAGAAATTCCTGTCGAAATCCCCCGATAACCCAGTTTCCCGGGCGCGCACGTGGACTTTTCCCATTTCCCATGTACCCGCTATATATCTCGGGGCTACGCTCGTCCGTACAGGCTGATCCATGTAACAAGAGCCGCCCCGCGTCACTGCGTAAATATTGATTTTATCGGAAACCATTGCGACCGGAAGCGATACGATTAATGAACCCCTATAGACTAGAAAAACACACGGCTGACCTCCCGACCTGCCATGAAACTTCATCCTTTTCCGTTTCACCAACACCTGCGCGCGTCTTGAAATCACAGAATCCCGAATCCAATTTCTGTCCGACTATTGGCCGATTTCTACCACTAGCCCGGTCGTTGCCCCACTCGTATTACTTCTCCTATCACTCAAATTGTACCACAAGTCGCATTACTCGGCGATCTATACTACTTGTTTGTCTATTGGTCGATTTGTACTATTTGTCTGAGATGTGTACATACAGGGTGGAAATTGTAAAGCGTTACAGACCATTAAAATCCCACCACACGATGTCCCCCTCGGTACTGAACAACTTTCATCTGAAACATTTTTGCGTTTAATCAATATTTTTGGAGATATTCGTCTGTAACGCTTTATCATTTCCACCCTGTATAGTTATGTACCACTTGCTGGAATGTCCAAGCGGCTGTTACTTTGTTGAAAAACATCGTACGGCGACGTGCTCGGGTTCATTTTAGAGGGCGAAATGTCTGCTTTATATCCTATAAGTCGTTTCATTTTTGCAGCGGCTTCTGTACCTTAGGGAATAGACGAAAGAGGTGAAGAGCAGTTCCATAATTTTCGTGATCTCAAATGTCCCTACGAAGTTTGATAAATTTTTTTCGCGACTCAAACCACCTGCGATTTGTAGATCGAAGTTTTCTCTTCGCAACCACACCCATAAAAATTGATATACTATTTTCTTGTCGCCGTTTTATTACACTTCGAGTGGAAACTGCGATGTTGAGATCAGAATAATCCGCGGTACATTATAGAGTGTATGTTGTCTTGTTGAACCGCTGCTAGACTCGTACTACTTGGCTCGATTTATGTTACGCTCCGACTACGGCCGACCTACTTTACTTAACACCATCGTCAATTGGCCCCACTCAATCCTGCCTCGAACGACAGTTTGTAACATAATATTAGCTTGTAACATAAATAAGTTTGGTTACGAGTGCAAATACACGTTCCAACTTTAACAGTTAAATTGTGCCTCGTTGCTGATGCACGTAACCGTGCTTTAGTACAAGCCACTTTGTCAAATGTTCCTCGAATTGCCTCAAACCAATCCGGTACATGATTAACAACCAAAATGTTAGGTCAATTCTCATTTCAATATAACTCAATTTTCTGTTAATAAAAAACAGAAACTCTACAAGTATGGGATCTTTAAGTTGCCTGAAAATCGCAAGAGATCATAGAACAAAATGTCATAAAACTTATTCAAAATGGTAAAAAATTGGCTTTCGTTTCTCCTTGAGAAAACGAAATGACTTTCCGAACGACCTAATAGAATATGCAATGCAATCATGTACACTGGTCGTCAAAATGATAAGGCATCTCATAGTTTTTAGCAATGAACATTCATTTGTAGATACATACACGTAGAAAATGAATATATAACAAAATAAGGTACTAACTTTTATGTAATGTACTAAAAATTAAATAACTCGTTCAAACCATTTATTATTTCTACAAAAATTGACTTTTAGTGCGGGCAAAATGATACGGCACCTTGAATATAAAATAGGAAAAGTATTAGAACTGCTTTCTACTGTACTGTTTTCCACCTTCGTATAATATTCTCGACAGTCTTCCCCAAACGTTCTCGATAATGTTTAGGTAGTTCCGCTTCGGAATAATTTTTTTCTATGCGAGCAGTATGCGCAGCTGCATTATCTTGCTGAGCGTATGTTCCAATTTGCTCTTTAATTAAATTTAAGTAGCCAGCACTATTTATACGGCCTTGAATAAATTTTATTTCCATTTTTCTGTACCGCCATCACATTGTCGACGACTCAAAACCCTTTGTTCCTTTCTTAAATCATGGAAATGGTACCTGTATCCACCTGGACTCTGGACCATCCAAATGTAGTTTCTTTTCATCCGTGAATATAATTCGTTTCCATTGTGTTTTGTGTGTGTGTACAACGGTGCCTTATCATTTTGTCCACGTATCACTTTATCAAGAAATCTAGAGCGATGAGAACGAGGTGAATTTGCTTCGCGGAAACTGTTTCCGGTGATATATAAACACTTCTGCACGGCTAGAAGGCGGATTAGAGATTCTATAGTTTGTGTTAGCCTGTATACATCGGCTGGTGCAATGTTGCATCGTTGCAGCGGCCGCAGGTAACCGTGCACCGTTTCCGTGGTGTACGCAAACGAGCACCTAGCAGCTTCTTGGCGAAGCTCCGGTTTCACACGGCCTCCTAAAACTAACGATAACGAGTGACGTACGAGAGGCTTTTTTTTCATGCAGCTTCGCCTCGCCTATCGCGCGGACAATTTCGCTCCGTATCTTTGTGGGTCGTGCCGAGCCGAACGTTGTCGCGCGTTATACGACACGTCGGGATGTTACGTGCGCGACACCGGGATTGATAAGGTAATTTAATCGGCCCGCCAGGGAACACGAATATTGCCGCCGCGCCGCGCCCAAAACGCAACGCTCTCCTCCGGCCTAATCTCCATCCTCTAAATCCCAACAATAATTTGCTTTTACAATTGCACGCCATTTGGCTCGGCCCATTCTCTAACTCACGCGTATCTAAACTTTCCTTCTTCTTCATAAAAGCATGTGCTCGTACCGAGCTTTGTTATTATTGGGTCGAGAAGCTTTCTACTATCAGTATCGCACCTGGCATCGCTGTGCTATGAAGCAATGCAGTCTACTCAATATAGAATTAGGTTAGGGAAGAAGTTTATTGAATCAAGTATGTGCCGTTTTGATCGACCACCTTTTGCCATTTTTGAGGTAAAACCATCATCCCGCCACTGTAGAATTTCTGTGTTTTCTGGGCGAAAAACTGCGACACGTGATTTTCGCAGGCCTCTTTTGAAGTAAACTTCACACCATTGAAGTGGCCCCTAGACGATCAATAATATTGTCGCGCGTTATCATAATTTCTTGTTTGTAATTACTAGACTGCGGATTTTATGCATTTATGGCAAAATTGAGTGGGTGCCATTTAAAACAGTGAAAAAGTTAGAATGATCGAATAATGCCAATCTAATGATTTCAGCTTGCTAAGATTATTAAAATAAGAATTAAACGTCTATCTGACTCCAGTCTCTTGCAAATGATACAGACAATTTTTATTTTGCATAAAAATCCGCAGTCTAGCAAATACTCTATAATATAAAAAAATTATATATTTAATCTTCGATCGAGAAGAATTCACCTCTATTACTCTATAATATATCACTTTTCAGACACACTCAAGTAATGCCAGATCCGATTATTATTAACACTGTTATGACATGGTAACACAATCTATCGGGGGAATACGAAGAAACTTTCTCGCCAACCTAATATTAAACTGTGTCAAAAATTTGTGCACCCATTCTTCTAGCAATTCAAAGAACAATTATTGCTCGGAAACTACAGCTTCCAGAGTTTCTATTAAAGATCCATAGCACGGATTCGCACGAACAGCACGAAATCCGAGTTCGCCATAAAATTAACATCCCCACGACCTTGAATCTCATCTCGCATCGAGCAGTTTCCAAACGTCTTCAACTCCAACTTTACGAGGGGTGCTCTTCAAGGAGTTTCATAGGAGGACGAACGATTCGCTGTTAACTCTCGAATCGCTGGATTTTTTCCCGTGGGCGATCGATCTATCGACACGTTCTAAGGAACGATTACACGAGGATAAAATATAATGCGACACTCGGGTTCAGCGGGCGTTCAGCATGGCAAATGTAGCGACACGCGTCACGGCAGTTCATTCTACCATCCCCGGATAATTTATCTATTTTTCATGCGGCCCGGGCGTCCTCGTAAATTCAGAAAGCGAACGGTATTGTGAACCTCTCCGTTTGCCATCGGTGCCCGAGAAAGAGAGTCATATAAATTTCATCGTTGCCGAAAGGCGGTTTTGTTCTTTTCAATGTCTCGCGCGACGGGAAAACGTCGTCGTCGTCGTCGTCGTCTTTGTGTGAAAGCAGCAGAGAAACGGATTCTCGAGAGTACGGGCAGAAATCGGCGTCCAAGAGCCGACGCTCCAGCCCGTCTGAATAATGAAACGCCGGCCCGCGTCCGTCGACCGATTCATTATTTACGCGGACGTCCGCGAACCGAGGAAGGATTATCGTTCTGACATGCAGATTGTCCCGGCGAGATCGCACCGTTTCGGCCAACGCCGCGAGATAATTTATCGCCGGCCACGGCTCGATACGCTCTCTGCCCCGTGATTTATTAAGATGCCTGACGCGCCCGCTCGATTCAAGATGCGGGACTACAATTTTTCCCATAGGAAATTTAATGGGCTCCGTACTGGTTATTAAAAAAGTCGAATGATTCAGAAAATTTAACATTAGTGCGTTCTGTGTAATATCTAAAAAAATATTCAAGTAAGAATGAAATTTCGATTTCGCTCCTGTTACTAGCAATTAATGTAGGACATGTTTATTTTCCATAAAAATCCGCAGTCTAGTAATTATTGTGGTCAGAGCCCGCTCTAGGGGCGCCATTTTGGCTGTAAGTGTGAGAAAAATATTGGTGTGTTAAATACCCAATTAATGGAAAATTTGCTTTTATTAAAATTGAAATAAAATGATTTGATTTTTATTGAAAATAAAAAATATGTACCTATATTTAAAAAATGTATACGTATATATTCTTAAAGGGCGGCAATTTGTCTTTTTGTCCGGGGCGACGTAACCGTTAGAGCGGGCGCTGATTGTGGTAGATGAAATACTTTTAAGCACTGTGGTCTGATCACTAGTAGCTTATACTACTTGTTCCGAAATTGAACATAATATTTTCGGATATTTGTTGAACGGTATTCGAACGAGAATTAGAGAATTAGTTTATTGTATTATTCCCACTCAATTGCTGTACATCGTAATTCTAGAATGGAGTGTAATTGTTGTCAACAGTGTGCTTTTGAACCAATGTCATATACTCCCACTGTGACGTATTAGCATTGTCTTCGCTCTGGTCAGCCCCTTTGACCTATTGACAACGCCGTCCTCAATTGTCATCCTTTTCAATCGGCTCCGTTGAATTTCCATTGGGAGCCATGCGGGTTTATGTGCTGTTTACACTCGAATTCATAGTTAGTGTATTATCTCGGATGTGTCTAAATCTGTCACGTCGACTGGTAAACAATGTGGCCTAAAATATATTGTTCCTTTATAAGCAATGATTGTGTATGCAACTTCATAGTGAATATAGAGACGTCAAGATAAATGCGGCTGGCCGATAATCGACTTGTACTACTTCTACTATACCAACTCTATTTAAATTAATGCTTGTCTTTTGCACTATTTATTTGATTAATAATTCATGTCTATCAAGTGTATGATTGAGCTCGAAATCGAGCCAGAGGTGCCCGCATTCAGCCGCCGATTATCGCGCACGAATATGTTAAGCGTCCCGCCGTATTTTATTATGGCGGCCAGCTAATAAAACCGTGCCTTGGATTTCGCCTGGCTACATTAACTCTCTGGAAAAACCTGTGCAAGCCCGCGGCATTCGTTCGCGCGGTGCCTTTATTACAGTCGGATTAATTAAAATGCACTTAAAACGGCGTATCGTTAATTTTAGCACAGTGATTTAGTAGCAGCTCGGCTTTGGATTTAATCTAACGACGGTTAGACCGCTGGCCAAATTGCTTTGCGTTGCTGCTGTTGTTCTAGCATTGTTCGTTAGGGTAATTGAGGTGAGGCTGTTCCCGAAATCTTTCCGAATCCAAATTTAAGCCTATTTTACTGTTGCGAGAACGTTCATGAGGCATCAGTCTCAGGATGACTGGGCGACGTTTTATGGTAGGGACATCGCCATTGTGCACCGGGTCCAGTACGTGATTTCTTGTAGTTTGGCGACGGCGTTGGGCCTGTCATCGCCATTCGGTTTCATGGCATTTCCGTCCGTACCTGGGTACCTTCGATGCCGTCCCTTGCCATAAAACGCCTAAAAACGTCGTTTCCTGGGTTCAGCGCCGCTGAGGTGGCCGTACTCTTGCTGTACTTTTCAACCTTCGAACAATTCTTGGCGGGCACCTCGCAGTGCAAAATCAACGAAGCTCGAACGATCACCCAAGATCAACCGCGGGCGTATACAATGACTTATCATACATTTCTAATCTCTTACGTTGAATTCCAGCCAGAAGTAGTACGAGTCAGCCATTAATCAGACCAGTGGAATGAATTCACGAATCATCTAATATCTAGGTAGAATCGGACTGTCTTTAGTCAAACAAGCAGTATAAACCGAGAACTAATTCAAGGAAGTGGTATATATCGATCATTTCACAGGAAAAACTGGTGTAGACCAGTCATTAACAGCAAAAGTAGCGCATATCAAGCATTAGCCAAGGCAATTGTACATGGAATAGAAGCCAGGAAAGTAGTACAAATACGTTATAATTCAGCTATTAGTGACGGAAGTAGTACAAGTCAATCAAGCGTTGTATTTCAGTCACTAATCGGACCAATACTATAAGAGAAGAATGAACATCGACCGTAGAAGTAATACAACTGGTTCGATAGTAGTGTAGGTTTAGACAAGTACCGTCCCACGACAGATATTATTTAAGCCAGAAAATATAGTAAACCACTAAACGGGACAATTTCCAAAATAACAGCTCGGAGAGCATCAAAAACAGGACAAATTCCATCAGGAGAAATGATAAACGGGATCCTCCAGAATTCCCACAGGACACAAAAGGATTCCAACAGGGAAATCAAGATCCGTTTCCAGCGAACGCGAGCATCCAAAGAAACCGGAGACAGAAGATGCAGAAGGAAGGAAAGCAGTTAGAGGTTTCGATCGTCCTGCGAGCAAGAGCCCGGAACGAACGAAGGGAAAATCTTGTATAAAACGAGGGAAAGGGGGGAAGTAAATAAGAAAGGTAGGGTAAATCGCGTCGAAGGGATAAGGAGCCCTAAATTCCGCGCACGGAATAACATTCCGAGTTCGATCGGCATCCGGAGGCGAAAGCTGGCGCGCGAGCCGCGTTATCGTCCATCTTCCGGCTGGATTACGACGCAGGGACCGTGTTTCTCTTGTCCCCAAAGGGTGGAAGGGCTTGGGACGCGACGTGGGCCCTGTCCTTCCTCGGCTAGATACTTTATCGGCGGCCGTATATACGAGATTAGAGGGGACGTAATTCCAGGACCCTGACACGCTCGGACCTCGCGCGTTTATTTGTCCTGCGAGCCGCCTGCGAGGATTCAATATGTGAATTCGATAAATTTATCGTCGTTCCTCCCGCGCCTTCCTCCCATTCTCACGCCGTTCTCCTTGCTCCAAGAAAAACTCGCTAGGCAGTGGTTATTGAAAATGATGGAGAAAGTGAATTGAAGTCTGTTCCGATTTGTGAATAATAGGGGAAGGGAGCCGAGGGGTCAAAGGACTTGGAGTAGACATTAGGCTGAATCTGACGGGGCATAAATCGGATAAAATAAAAATTGTCTCCGTCGATTGCTACACACAGGAGCGAAATATGTAGCAACTTCAAAAAATGTTTATTCCGCATAAAGATCCGCGGTCTATTGTCATTCAAAGAAGTCATGCAGGCTGTTTCCCGCGTGTCTGAGCTCGTTGTTGTTCGAGTCGTGGCAAGAACGTCTCGTGGCTTTCCTTCCGCGGGAAGATTTCGTGTTATTCTGGTCCCATAGCGAATCGGTACACACGTCGGCAAGCGGCCTCCGCTTTGTGGCCGAAGCCACCCGGCTCCGAAACCCCCCGTCGGACTATTGGATTCCCGGATTCCCCGCTCGAAAGCAACCTTTCAAGCCGGCACAAGCGGAGGAAATGCGGGAAAAATGTTTGAGGAATTAGATCTCGGGCCGGGGCCGCCCGCGAGTTCGATTCCCGTGAGTGGAAAATTCTTCGGCCTTTGAGACCGTCCCGGGAATCATCTGTGCGAATCCGAATGTGTGCGGACGCGCTATCTCCAAGACATTTTTTCCCCTCTTCCCCTTTTTCGATTTGATACCTTTGCCTGGAATCTTGCGCGCCGTGGAAAAACGCGGTCGCTTCGACGCCGTGTGTCGTGCACGCTTAGAATCATGAAATACAGGTACAAACATCACGAATTTCTCGAGGCACTTCATAGTAGTTTGTGAATAGTGACGTGCAATTGATGGAACAAACAAGATATAACAGGGTGAGTCACCCACAGTACCATTTTCAACTCGCAACCAATAAAATATCCGTTTCTAAAATCGCAAGATAACCACTTTCTGGGGTTGCTTCGATGATAGCAATATTCCAGGACATTTGGAGCTAGCAGGAACTCGGAGACAGTGTGATAGGACAGTGTAGCATCGCAAGAGCGGCAAAGGCGCTATTACACCCGTTCGTTCGCGAGTAATCGCGACGCTTGCTGACACGTGTCCATTGTCTACGGTCCGATCCACCCGCCGCGCCGCGCCGCCGCGGAGAATTCATTACAGAGATCCAATTTACAATAGCCGAGCAGTTCTACGTCGCGCGAGAGGGACAGCCCGAGGGGGTGTAGAGACGGGTGGCATGGGTGGTCGGAGGGCGTTAATTAGTCCGGAAGCGGCTTGTTTGCAGGTGTGATTTACCAGCCGTTGATCCAGGAACTCGGTTCTCTCTCATATTATTTAATAAACGATCCGGTCGGATATTCGGAGCCACTTCCGGGGATAATCCCGGGGAACAGACCCGGGCCCGGCAAGCCAGCCAGTTTATGGATTTTCCTGGTTAAACGTTGCGTTGTTAGCCGGCCGCGCTGATTACCAACGGTCCGAATAAATTGCGTCGTTATCAACGGCTGCATTCCCCGACGATTATCAGAGAAATCGGCCCCCGGGTCCCACGGTTTTATGAACTTTGCGTTACGTTTGGTTCCCAGCGAACCGCGTCGATAATTGCGTCGAATAGCAGCCGACTTCCGTTTGTTTAATGCTATGCAAATGTTTTCTTCCGTGGCGAGCGACCCGGAAGAGGCTTCGACAGGAAATACGCTGTTTTATTTAAAAGCTGTGCCACGTGTCGATGAGAGTATTGCGGTTTTCCGTCTTTCGGTTTCCGGGGAAATATTTATTCCGCATGCGAGCGTTACCGTCATTTTGTTTGGTACGACAGTAGGCTGAGAATAATAGAACGGTTTGTGCGGTGCGGTGCGATGGAATGAAGCTTGATGGAGGTAGCCTAGGGATGATAATTCGCGAATGCTTTGAATGTGCAGGAATAAGAACCGTTTTAGAATGAAGCCTCTTCTTTAACATACCTACATTGATTTCTCCAAAGTATTTTTTACATTGGAAAACACGTGGATAAGTGAAGCTTTAGTTTTCCTTGAAAGTTGTATAAATTTACACGTCTCTACAGAGCTTAAAAAATTTTTATCGCGACTGAAATCATTATGAATTGAGAGATTGAAGTCTCTCCTACACGACGGATCCATAAAATTTGATGTACGATTTTTTCCTGCAACGGTGTACATTGATCTACGATATCGTTCGCGGTATACCTTGAGCTATTCTAATACCAAACCACATATTTCATTCAAAGTGCCATAAAACGGCAACAAAAAGTCGTACATCAAATTTTAAGGGCTCGTTGTGAAGAAGAAACTTCATTTTTCGGAACCTACCACAATCTGAACCGTGGAAAAAATTATGAAAAATATCTCCACTGCGACGTGCATTTTATAGTTCAACAGCCACAAACGTTTTAGGGGTCAGTCAATTCTGCGATTAATCAGACATAAAACAGAAAAAGCTGTGCGAATTAAGCGAGCATTAAAGCTATTCGACTTTATATTTCGCGGACAAATGAACCGCGGCGTCGGTAACAGGCGTAACAAGCAGCTCGGAATCGTTTCTTTGGGGCGTTCTGGCATCGTCTGCGGGCAAATTCAGCCGTCGCGATTAAGCGTTCCGTTTATCGATTGGGCGAAAAGAGGGCGTAATACCGCGAGCGTATTGTCGCTGGCGGCCCCCGTTATTCGGAATCGGATTTTCAAGCCGCGCGGACAAAGTCGTCGGTCGTATCGGATCGTTACGCGTTCGTCAATTGCCGCTCGTTAGAGTGCTCCCTCCCTCTTCTCTCTCTCTCTCTCTCTCTCTCTCTCTCTCTCTCCAGCGATCGACTGGCATTGATATTAACTGATTATTCGCGCGGCTCGTTCATACAGCGCCGCTCTGCGCGAGGAATGTCAGGAGCCGGGTTTCAGGGACGCGCGACCGTCGAAATTTCGAAAAGACACAAAGGGACCACAATTAATCGAGACTGCATTGTTCTACCGCGAGGTTATTCTATTTCTTTCGACCCACCTCACCGAAAAACTAATCGGCCATCCTTTTTTCTCCCACATTTTTTTATTTCTACACGAAACTCATAAACGGGAACCCTCAAGATCAATTTAGAAACTCGCTTATAGGTGCAGCATGGGCTGTAGCACTTTTTAAGATCATTTTGAACGCTGGATCAGAGGTGAAACATGGGCTGTGGTCGTTTTCCGGACCCCAGGGGCCGTTTTTGACAGGACGTCGCGAGGCGAAAAACAATTCGGCACGCGATGAATCCAGCGATTAACCATTAGCGGCTGAACGGTAATTTTCCGACAGGGTGTCGGTCGATTTTACAACCGCGTAAAGTACACGCAGAAACAATAATTGTCCGGGGCATACGCGACGAGCATTATGTTCCGCACTCGCGGGATCAGCCTGCCGGCGAAAACGGCTCGCCAACGCGCGCGTGCAACGTTCGCGTTTACGCTCGAAATTAATCTCGGCCTGTGTCTCTCTCTCTCTTCTCTCCTCTCTTTCTCTTCCTGTCTCTCTCTGTCTGCAACCCTCGTCGGTTTCCACGAAAGCAATCCGCCGCGCGCCGCGTCCGCGCGAGTAATCGCTTGACGGCAAACAAAACACGATAAACACGCGTAATCCCCGCGCGATTAACCGACCCGGCAATCTCGAAACCCGCGTCACCTGCTCGCGGAATTCCTTGCCTCGATTTGTCTTCCCTGGTTCGATCATTAACCATTCTGACAACGTCAAAATCTGCTTTGCCCGTCCCACTCTCTCTCTCTCTCTCTCTCTCTCTCTCTCACTCACTCTCTTGTCTCTCCGCGGAACGAGACAGAGAGCTACGCGCTTAGCCCGAAACAAATCTATTCTCCCGTGATTCCCTGATTTGCATTTTACTATTAATTTTCTCAGCGTAGCGGCGTACAATTTCTAGTAGATATCCCGTAGTGGAGGGCCTAATTTATGGGCCGCTGCTAATTAATATCGCTCGACTGCGGATCTATGTGCTCTCCTGGAGTGTACACAGAAATTTTTAAGACGCGGGGAGCATGGTAACGAACGTTGATACGACGAATGACGTCGATCATTTTGTTCAGTTGTCGGTGCAAGATGTTTCCTGCTTGCAGAACGTAGTTTGTCCTTTCGTTAAAATAATTTTCTTTTCCAAAATTTCTGGGCTGGCCAGAATGTGTGCTCGTTCATAGCAACGTTTAAAAGTAAGTCTTGCTTTACTAAATGAATTTTGTACGAAACATAATTGTTCCTCGTATTATAAACAAAGCGAGAATAAACGAATCGAGAAAGAGTATTGATTATCGTGGTCAATTTCATATAGGATAGATTGATTTTATTTATTTTCATAAGGCTCGTTGTGGCAAATACGTTCACATATTTGTATGTATAAACGCGACTTTCATTTGTTTCGATAAAACTGAATATAATATGTGCATTGCTCATTTTGTCCATAGATGTTGTATCATCTTTCTTTCAGTGCATTTATTCATTCATTAATTGATTCTAATTAATATAATTAATTAATTCGTATACGATAGAAATTAGTTATACTGTAAAGAAGAACGAGATTTTCAGATAGCCTAATGTATCACATTTATTTTGCTGATACAACCATCAATTTCTGGAATCCACGGTCTGACCGCGTTATTTCGGACATTCCCGTGCGACCGATTAACCCCACAGGATCCCGTCGATCGTTTCTCCTCGTTTCGCGCAATATTGCTTGATTATTGGCCACGGATCTTCAAACACACCTAACCCGGAGACGATGACATACGCAAGCGCCCCGCGGGACGATTCCCGGCCGACGGACGAAGGACGTAGCCGGGACTGGGGCACTGGCAATCAGATGCGTTAATGCCAATCAATTATGTGCTCGGTGCCTCGTCTATCCTCTCTCTCTCTCTCTCCCACTGGCCCCGAGTTCCTTCGTTTGGAAGCCTGGCCATCGCCGATATACACAATCCAACCACCCACCATACCGCCATCAGTGTGCCGGATATATTAGTTATCGATCTATTGGTTGACGGATCTAGACCCCCGTTCGATAGTCCCTCGCCTCGGTTTTGGGGATCCTACCTGCGGCCGGTGACATTACGCGATCGATAGAACTTGACCACCGATGTTGATATTGATATGTTTACGCAGGTTGGTCTAACAGTGTTCTGCAAACGTTATTTTTGGACAAACACGCGCGACCGTAGCGGTCCTACTACTTTAGTCATTGAGATTCTGTTTTTCGGCGTTCTAGTGGGTGTTACGCGAGATCATATTTCTGAACAGAAAGCGATTATGTGGAAAACTTTGCTACATTCGTTCTTTATCCATAGTATTCACCGCCATTCCAACCGTACGAGACCATTTTTATCGATCATCCAAATACCAGCACCAAATATGTATAGCAGTATCTCTCTCTAATGCTTCAAACCTCAAACGTCCAAAGAAAATCCACATTCAGAATTAGATGGATTCGAACTCGAGCTCTCCCAATGGCAAGCAACGAATCTACCCTTCGGTCCAAAGCGTCCTTCACCCAACAACTACACTAAACACCGTAATTATCGTGTTCCCCGTATATAATCGCCAACGATTATCGAAACCTGATCACAAACAACTTACCCCCAGCATCCGCAATAATTCCCCCGGGTTCTACCAATACTTCTACGATTCAGCGATCCAGTTTCCCCTGTCCAGGAGCACTTGCAAACTGAATCACTTAGACGGAACGAATGGTCGGGCCCCGGGTACTTTTCCCGGGAACTCGCGGCGAACTTCGAGATCGCAGTTATCGCTCCCCATAGCTACCATGAATAAAACGGTCTCGTTAGACGAGGCGTGTTCGCCGCGCCTCGCCGTTGATTGAGCGAAATCACGATGTTTGAAGTGCGACCCAAAAACTCGGCGCCCTCTCGTTCAGTTTTCAAACTGGTCCAATTAGAAGGCCAGAAACATTCGATCGGAGGGTTCGCGGTGCTGCTTCTCCGTCTAATAGCTCCTCTCTCGGAAAGTATTCGCGTGGGAGGAACAAAACGGGATTCGCCGAAGCCAAGCACAGGGGCAAGGGAGAAGACGAAGAAGAAGCAGTCGAGGCGCAAGATCCGCGGGAAGTCACGAAGATAAAACTTCTTCCGAGACTTTGAGCGGGTTCTCTTCTAGGCTGTTTCCCCGCTGCGAGTCGCGGTACTCGTCCTTTTTTTCGCCAGAGGGGGATAAGGAACCGTCGGTTAAATGGGTAATTGGTGTGCAAATCGGCGGGAGAGAGAGGCGGGCGAGTAATTGTCGCGCAGTCGCGGGCTTAATTATCCGGAACGATCGGGGATCGTTAATTACAGGCTCTCGACGCCGAGTTCGCGCGGAGACAAACCTCTCGTTGATTTTCCGCCAGGAGAGCCGAGGAAACGAACCGATCGACGCGACGCGGCGGTGCTGCTCGCCTTCGTTGCTGTTTGCCCTCTAACTTTCTTTTCCTCGGAGTCGAAACTCGAGACCGTTTTCTCTGGCCGACGGGAACACTTTTTCTTCTTCGTCTCGTTCCCCGAGCTAGAGAGGCTTGAATTATGCGAGAGGCTACCCGCGCCGCGCCGCGCCGCTCCGTGCCGTTCCGCGATAAGCCGCGCCATGGAAGATTGATCGCCTCGCGAAATTATTTCACGAAAGCGCCCAAGCCGTTCGAGGGAATTATGTTAACGAGAGCCGCGCTGCATAGCCTAGCCGCCTCGGTTTTTCCGTAACAGCGGAATCGCTCGAGCGAGAGCGATACCTGATCGATAAGTATTGTTCTGACCCGCGGCTGCTTGTCGATGATCGATATAATCGTCGAGCTGCTTGTTGTGTGCTTGTCTGAGAACGCGACCGCGGGTGGTTGACACACAGACAGACTTACGGCCATTGGTTGATTTCGTTCAGCTGGTTTTCGTTTTGTTGTTACTTTGCTCGTTTTTTATCTATTTTGCTAGGCAGGGGCAAACCCGACGCCATCAGTCGAACCGATCAAACTGCAGGAGAAACTCGAACAGCTCCTCTGTCTAAAAGCGAACCACTCGCCCATCCGTTCTCGTAGAAAATTCTTGGTGGGCCGAGGACTTGAACCGATTCTTCCGCGTTCATTTGCGCGGGAGTATCGCGTCGTCGGGTACGGTTGAACGCGCTCGAGAACCGAGGACGCATTTCCGGCGGCAGCGACGCGACGGGGCCCTGGCTGTCGTTAAGAATCGCTCGGCGTTTCGCGCTGCCTCGCGATATTACGCTTCGAGACGCTTCCGTCGACGCTTTCGGGATCGTCGCAAATTGCCGGTATGCTCATGCGGGCTGTCGTCGTCGAGAGGACCGCGCGTCACCCTCCATCAGCGTGGAACTGCTCGCGAAAAGAGCAGTCTATCCGCTCTCCGAGGGCGAGAGTAAACGCTCGAGAGCCAGACACGCTCCGCATCCATTCCGCCCTTCCACTCCCCTCACCATCAAACTCGACTCGTTTCAATATTTCCCCGTCTCTTTCCTAAAATTGCTCCCCCCACCCCCGTCGAAGATCCTCTCTCGCTCTCTCCCCTCCTACCCCGCCGCCAACCACTGTCTCAAGCTCGTCCTTTTTCTCCTCCCGTCGTCCTTAATTCTTACTACCGCGTTCTACTAGCCCTTTTCCCATTTCCTTCGCTTAATCACGCTCCCTGACCCGTTTTATCAGTCAAAGCGACCCCGACGATTCTTGTCGTTGTTATTACCCCTGTTGATTTTTCCAACCCACCCTTCGCTACCTTCCCAACCCTCCGGGCCCCTTATTGGCTCCACCCTCACCTCCGTCTCCATTTCCGCTGGCTCCCACTTTTTATTTCCGTTCCGCCTGCAGCCGCGTCGAATCTTTTTCTGCTTCGTTTCTTTCACTGCTGGTAATATCCGCGAACGTGCCCAGTAATCTACGATCTTGTTTTTAGCACGGACACTGATATTTTTTAGTCGAGACGATGCATCGATGCGACGCGTTGTCCAGAGAGAAGAAAAAACTGTTCTTCTCAAATTTACGCGACGTCAACGTTAATTTTTCAAACCGTTATTTGTGTATGTACAGTTTTCGGATAATGTAAAGTGTTAAAATATGTATGCGAAGAATGTGTTCATTTCACTGTACGTTGCAGAAAATTTTCCCACATAAGAAATAGTATATGAATAAATGTATATAGTGTGTGGGTATGTGTGTGGATTTGGTTGTGAAACGTACGTAAGAAGAAGAGAAGAGCGCGACATGAATTTATAATACCGATTTCACACACCTAGGAATAGTATTTCTCTTTTCCATCGGTTTATATACTGTTTGAAACTTTTTCTTCCGAGGAAAAGGGAGTCCACTCGATTGAACATTTCAATTAAACTGGTTCACGTTTTCCCGGAAGTTTTTGTATAATGCGTTCCCAATGATTTGTGCGACGGGACGTCTCTTTCGTACCGAGGAACGCTGGGAAATGTAGTCTCCAAATAAAAGCGAATGGAATAAAGAATCGTGGATTTCCCATCGGGGTATGTAATGTATGAAATTGTCTGCGGTTCAGAAATTCAGTTCATAAATACCTGAAGACAGTGTCTCCTCGCGAGCCAGCCGATGTGCTGAAGTTGCGGTGGATCTGGAAGCGCTGAAGCCAGTCGCAACGCTTTCAGCGTTAGAGCAGCTAGAGCTGAGTGCAACGCGTTGAACCATACGTTCGCTTCTGCATTGTCCGCGGCTCTTAGCCAACATTCGTGAACACCGTCGGGAGAATGCAGCTCCAGGATTCGGCCCTCTGAAAAATAGAAAAAATCCTACATTGAAAATTGCTTCTAAAAGTGTATTCTGGAAAATATAATCTCCATTTCTGTTGTTCCACGACAGGTTATCTTTAAACCGCGGATCGTTATCCTCCACAAGACATGAAGAACTCCACCCACAAGAAAACAATTAAGACTATGTGATGTAGCCCGTCATACCAAACAACTTTTGTACGAACGCTTTTTTGATAACGACAACGCCTTCCGAGATATCCTGCTGTTCTCACTTAAACAGGACACCCTCTATATTCTGTAAATTTATGTTTGTATGGGCTGAATTGTTATTCTATTTAATATGAATCTTGCATGAAAGATAGACGAAGTAAACTTGTGTGAACAGTGCCAATAATTCGTTTTTTCGTTTGTAATCATTGTTATAGCCCTAATTAGACCTCGATCGGTTCAGCTTTCGGAACGGTCCATTATTCGTGAGCATAAGTCGAGAGGCTGCAAGGGCGCGAGGTCGATCGTCGATGGAAAAAAGGAATATTGGGTTCTCGATCAAAAGGAAATTACGTTCAAGTTAAAAGCCCCCTTTGGCTACTATGATCGGATCGGGGTTAATGAATTTATGCTGGAAAATAGGAGCCGCGGTACGCTCTCCACCAGCGTTCTGCAAGGCACAGTCTCTGTTACTTATGGTTTTCGCACTCGCGGCGGGTTTAAAGTTGTTACCCGAGGTATTCAGCGACCGAGCAACGTCGTAAAAAATTCACAACTCTCTGAAAAAATCGAGCATTCCAAGCGGAATTTTTGTTTCGAGTTTTTACCTGGCTTGGTTGAAGTTAATTAGGAAGCATAATTAATCCCGGGGCCAAGGATATGCAATTATGAACTTACAAGAGCGTGTTGCTAAACAATTTTAACTATTCTTAAATTGATCTCGCCATTTATTTGCTCATCTGTACAATACTTCAGTTAAATAAATCATACTTGATACATACTTGTAATTGATCGCTGTAACTTCAACGCTATTAGAACAAGTAGAAAAATCAATGATTCGTCAAACACACCATGGAAGTCACACTACTAATAAAATATACAGGGCCTTAAAATTGGCCAATAAAACAAATTTCTTTTTTTATTGTAGTCAAATTCGCCTAAAAGAAATTTATATAATCAAATTACATATTGATAAATTAGTAGAAACATTGCCAGAATTGACATAATTAATTTATATTTTTGAATTGACTAATATGCTAAGCTTTATCTCGAAACAACAAAAAATGGATTTGGGTACCACTTTCAAAATAAACGGTCCATATAATAAATATATAATAAATATAATAAATCCTTAAACGACACGGTTAATTATCGAACATTCGAAAAGGTTCAAAATTGGATATGCACAGTTACTAATTGTACATCTTTAGCCACTACAATGACCATCGTAGCCCGGTAAGGGTTAAAACGAATTCACCAAAAATACAAATACGTTTAGCCTACTAAGCAGAGGGGTCCGCGTGCTGATAGTCAATAGACAGATGGCCAGAACGGCAACAAGAACGCAGACGGTTCTAGATAACGTGGAACCCGAGTCGACCAGCCGCGAACACACGCGAGGATGGTTAAAAATAAGCGATACCGAGACCAGGCTAAATACGGGACCGAGGCTGGATCGTCTAAACACCCGCGTCGTATCCGGTTACTCGTCCCGTTGCAACGACGGGGGGTGGTTTGCGGTGGTGTGTGCGAGGCGAGGGGGTGGGGGCACAGGCAGCGAAAGCAACGGTAACAAACGTCCGCCGTCTCTTATACAAAGTATCCACTTCCAGGTTCGTTTCTCTTCCACACTTTTAAGCGATAACGAACCCTGCCAGCCCCCCGGTGCTGGCCACCACCCGGGGCTTGAGCACAAGGGGGTTGTGGAACGGGGAGGGTGGGCCACACCGCACCGGTGCCGTTTTCCACGGCACAGAACGCCGTTGTTTGCGGACGAGGATAAGGCAAAGCTGGCGCGGCGTTTACTGCGAGAAATATAACCGCAAGCGGGACTTTGCTTGCAGGCTGACCTTAATCGCGGGAACTCGGCTACGAAGACAGAAAATCGGTTCCACTGATCTTCGAAGTTATTGGCTGCGGGAACTGCTTCAGTCTTTTCAGGCTACACGCTCTTTATCACCTGTTTCCCCGTACCTAGGGTCCGTTTTCAGATACCAGTTTTTATTTTTCTGGCACACTCGAATTTATCCGCTGATCTTAGATTTATCTTGTTCTATGCTTTTGTAATCGTCTCTTCTTTTTACTTCGGACCATTCAATTGCAGGAAATCGTGTTCGGCACAGAGTACATTTAGGAAAACAGTCTCTAGGAAAGAGGCTGTTATTCGGACATTTTTAAACATTCTTTAACAAACAGATTAGTGCATGTGTGTACTAGGTCATTCTGAAAGCTCGTAGCCTGACACATTTGTTCCCAAACCTCAACAAATTCCTACGTGGCAGGCGTTATTCATCAAACGAAGAAGTTATAGCAGCCGTAGACGATTATTTTAGAGGTCTCGAGAGGAAAATCACTTCAGAGATGAATTAAATGAATTAGAAAATCGCTGGAAAAAATGAATCGAGCTTAAGGGAGAATATACTGAAGACTAAATGTATTTTGGCTCATTATTTTTCATGTCATTTCATTGTTAGGCTGCGAACTTTCTGAATGACCCGGTACTTTTAAATGAGGTGTTCATTTAGTAAAGAAATCCACTGACTTTTTCGAAGACGCTCAAATGTCTCGAGAAATATCGACCAGGTCTAGGACTTTTCTACTTGCCGCGGCGGATTTAATCAGGAGGTACATGACAATTTGTGAATTAAAAGGGCGGATAATAGAATCATGTTTCTCGGGGTTATCTGACATTAGGTCGAAATTTCTACTAGCGCTGCTGGATTGCGTAAAAGAACATTACAAGTAACGGATCCGTGAAGGTGTGACATATCTGTAACGCTGGTCGCGACCATGTTAGGGTGCCTTCAGAACATGAAAGTAACGTAATTTTTGTATGGAAGGTTTGGAGCTGAGGAAAGGGGAAATGGCGGAGTGCAAAGGCAATCTATCCGGACGATGGGGAAACCGAGTGCATCCGGTCTCGGACTTAATAGTTCTCGCATCCGTTAAGCATTATCGAGGCGCCGTGTAACACGGGTAGCGGATGACAACTCAATTTCAAGTTGAGCTTGACGTAGCTCGCGTGCGGCCTTCGAGCAGCACACTCGGTTAGCCTAACCGTGCCTCCTTGCGATACACGTGTCGGATTGTCGACAGAAGTTCATGGTTCATCGCCGTTTACCCGAACACACCATTCGAAACACGTCCGGGAACGGGTAGTTACCAGTTAATTCGACCCTACCGCCTAGTAACAACGCTCCGACCTCATCCGGGGAAAATTTCGTAACCGAGTTTAATAAACATTTTAGCTACCCGTTTAACTCGACGGGAAGTGCTACTTCGTAATCAGCTATGTTTACCGTGTACTGAATTCAATAAACGCGAATGTTGTCCGACCGACTCGAAGTGAAAATATCATTTTGGTTCTGTCAATGTTTTACTCGGGGAGACTTTTCTCTTACCAAGCAATTAAACGTTCCTCGCAGCGGGGCTACTTTTTTTCGATTCGTCGGAAGGCCGAGTGGCTTCTATTAATTTTGCAAGCGCGGTTCGCTTCTAAATACTCCGAAGCGAACTGACCGAGAAACGGGAGTTTGAAAATTCTGTTGGTGCAACGACCGGTGATCTGTTTATAAGTATACTGTGAATAGCCAGAGTTGTGCTAATTCAATTACATTGTAATTCAATTACGCAATTAAGTTACATTGTATTTCAAATTTATAGTGATTACGTCGTAACTGAATTATATAATTCAAACCTTTCAATTAATTCAATTACTAAGTATTTTAATCGGACGTGTAATTGAGATACAATATAATTGAAATACAATATAATTAAAATACAGCTCTCCAAATTATAGCCCAGAACTTTGAAGAAGTGCGATATATATATATATTTATGTTTGTCCTATTAGCGTAGTTTCTATTCCTAGTTCTATTTCTATTTCTATTGCTCGTCCTCGTTGAAATAATTATTTAATTATTGAACAAGGTGTAACTAATTAGATTGTGGTTATATGCGTCTAAGCGAAACAGAATTATCCAGGAATAAGGAATAGTCGAAGATTAAGTACAATTCAATCAGATTTTTATTTCATTCAGACTCCGACAAAATCCCCGATAATAGCGAAGGAGAATGAATTAATTTTAATTATAATTTTCTCAGAGTTATATAAAAACGTACTAAAAAACAATTCAATCGTACTTATTTCGCTTCAACCTTTATTCTCGCCGAACCATTACCGAAATAAAATCTCTACTCCATTAATACATGATTTCGTATTCGAACAGAACGTTCACGAAATTTGTTCCAACTTCATTTAATGCACCGGGACGTCAGACTATTGGTCGGCTTTTCTACTCTAATGGATTGTGTAACGATACACGAGAAATGTAACGTTAAGTGGAAAACGTTGTACTTTCTGAATTAAGTAGGCGAACCACAGAATGCAGTTTCATTGCAGGGTCTGACCATTGATCGACTTTTCCACTCGTTCCACTGACTCCCGTTAATAAACACGAAGAATGCCAGGATACATTGCAATTTTCAGTGGTGCATTTGAACGCGAACAATAAAATCGACGACAACCGTCTGCATCGCTCCCGGAATAAAAACAAAACAGACTGCTCTGAGTGATCCTTCCGCAAAGTTAAAGAGCAGTAAAAACCTTGAAGAATGTCGGGGGCATCAGTTTCGAAAGGACTTATCGTCCTTATTCGTTCTCGAGCGGACCAATCAGTTCGTCGACGAAGAAAGGCGAGTCGGAGCGGGTGCTTCGCGGAGCGGAACGAAGCGGAACGCGTGAAGGAGAGACAGAGAGAGAGAGAGAAGCTTGAAATACGCGGCTCGTTAGAGTCAAGGCGTCGAAGTCGCTCGTCTCGGAGGACAGGTCGCGGCTAGGTTCCTTTCAGCGGGCGTAGTCGGTTTAATTGCTCGCGACGGGTCCCCCGAAGTTGCTTTAATTAACAAAATAACGCGAACGGGGCGTGGGGCTGCGAGCTTTGGTTCTAGCTTCGAACGTCCTCTCTCCGCCCACGTATCCGTCAGCTTTCCTCTCTGTCACACTCCCCCCTCTCTCTCTCTCTCTCTCTCTCTCCCCCTATCATTCTCTCTCTGTCTATCGCTCTATCTGAAGCTTCGCGCTATTCCCTCGCGCAACGTGGCCCAATAATCTCTCTCTTCCGGCGTTGTCTATCCGGCCGCGCGTAATTTGCACGCCTTTGACCAGCCATCCGTCGCCGGAAGTAAAACCGGCGGAGTTCCTTTGTTTCCGGGCCCGACTCGAAAACAGGTCTTGATAAGGTTAGTAAATTAGGGGACAGAGACGGAACTGTAGGGGACCTTTCTCGCTGCCGAGCAAAAACCACGGGAAAAGAGGAGAGATTCGTCTTTCGTTTCTCTAGCGGGCCTGCGCCGACCGTCCAGCCTCCGGGGATTTTTCTACCGTTTGAAGACGGTAAAAAGATTTATGGCCGACCCATTTCCTACGGACCGCGTCCCTCCTTCCGGCTTTAATTCGAATTTCCTGTTGGCCGAGTTACCGTGTTTCCTACTCGAGTCAACGTTTCAACGTTTCTGACGACCTCGTGTGTCCCGCACCATTTTATTTGGTTGTTTCCGCGGCGCTGTCGCAATGTACATAATGTTCTCTTGGACCTTGCTCGTTCAACTCCAGTTTAGTTGACCTGGAGTTTCTTCGGAAAGAAATAAATTTAAAAAATGGGCTAATGATAATTTTGCTGGAGACCGTCGTTCGTTTCGTATGTCAATTTATCCTGCGGATGATTTTGTTATGAGAGAACGTCGCCAGAATCTCGCTTCAATTTTATCCCGAGCTGTGTCTCGCTTCTTTATCAACAGAGCTGAAATAAAAAAGTAATGGGATTGGTGAAACGATGCTCTGAATATCCGCGTAAAACATTAATGGCGTATAACAATCATCGGACGATTACAAAATGAGCAAATTTAATATGAACGATTTGTATACCGCCGTGCTTCATTTTCTAGTACTGAAATCTTATTTGATTCTGGTTGCTTTGAATTCGCTAATAAAAATGCGACTCGCGTATAATGAGTCCTAATAAAGGGAATCGGAGAAGCTAAATGAACCACAAAATTTTCCTGTTTGGTGTTCGAGTCCGCCGTTTAAGATCGACAAATGAAGGGAATGAATGTTCATTTAAGGCGCGTAGTTTTGGGGGAACAGAGTTTGAAAATAATTGGACGGAATGTGCGAAGTAATAAGCGGTGGTTTTCGGGTCTGACCGTAAATGGGTGGTTCTACTTGCTGTGTATATTCGATGCAGTTCGCTTTTCGTTCGTTCGTGCAGTGTTTTCAGCGAATTTACACGCGTATTACTCTCGCGGTAATAATTTTCAGACCGCTGGAGTAAGTAGAAAAGTCGAGCAGTGGTCCGACGTGGAATTTTATCGTCCGTTCATTTAAGTAGTGAGCTATCGCATTGCTCGTTTATAATTCCATACATTGTACTCTCTGTTAGAATCTGATGATAAGTATCGATTAGACGTGTCAACGTTCATTCTGTCCTTCATTCGCTTAAACGATAAGCTGTCATAGTAGTCTTCGGTCAAATAAATTCGTCTATCCTTCTACAAACATTCTGAGAATATTTGCACATTCTTAAGATACTTTCTGTTATGTCAGACATTGTAATAAAATGAAGGTTCTGACAACTTTGGAATAGTGCGTAACATGTTGTCTGTATATGCAAATTTTTCATAAAGAGAATTGAAGTTTTCGTGTAACGCAATAGGAGACCTTCTATCAGTACAGGAAATGAAATTGTTTTCGGCCTTCACATCTAGAAATCACCTTCTCTGTATTAAAAATCATCTCTTCCGCCTTGAAAACGAAAAATGTCTACACCGAGCTGCAGGAAAATGTTCATAGAAGAAAGTCGGTGATTCATGGGTCGAATAATTTACAAGAAAGGTTACTGTTTTCTTTTCTTTTCGCGAACCGCTGACTGTTCCTCCGCGACCCAGTTTCCTTCTCCTTGGAATTCCATCCTCGTCGAGCGAAGTCGCGCTCCGCACACTTTCGAAAATCCCTTTCTGCCCTTTCGCAAGGCGCGCCCTAACGCACCGCGTCAGAATTTAAAGGCGTTCGTTTCTGAAACGTGCGATTCCGCTTTTCGGCGGCGCAAGTGACTCGGCAAGGTGTCGCTTCCGGTTCCCACACGATCCCCGCATTTCACCTGGATTTCCCTTTGATTCGGGCGAACACCGTGCCCCCTGCTTTTCATCCCCTTGACAGATTTTACCCGTGAATTTCCCCCTTGATTCCCCGTTTAACTACACAAGTCCCTTAAAACTTTTCTCCAAACGGAAGGAGAGTAGCAGTCCCCTCTCTCCCGGCTGGAAGTTAATTCTCTTAGCCCTTTGCTTCTGGTTTCCTCCTTTCTACAGGACCACCCCCACCCCTCCCGTGTTACTCTTGAAGATTCCCCGAAACCCTCTCTCGGGAAACTTTCCTCTCATCAGCCTTCTTGTCTATTTCCCTTTAAACTTCTCAGTCGCAGCCTTTGCCAGACCGAAGCAGACTTTTTCCCCTCTCTTTGCATCCTGCTGGTTATCTAGCAGTATTTTTCTCTTTTGCTCTCTTGGCGCGCACAGACTCTTTAATGTCAACGTCGGGAGGCGCGTAATTAAACGCGGTTCCCCGCTCGTCTTGCAAATGCCGCCGTTTCCTCCGCGTCCGCGGAAACTCCACGTAATCGTATACCCGCCGTCTGACCAACGGACACCGCATCGCCTGCGAAAACCGCGCGTAACCGAGCACTGCTGTTCCGAAAGCCAGACGATAAGCTTGAGACATCGACACGAGGCTCCTCTGCGATCTCACAAACCTTCTTGCGAAACTTCGCAACCTCGTCGACGGCGGCGTCATTATTTTAAATATCTTGGCAACTGATTCGAATAAACGTCTCTTTAGGTTTGAAACGCAAAACGTCCAGAAAGCTCTGCTCGGAAGCAACGAATGCACTTTCTCTATCGACGAGAACCTTAAGTCGAATCGCGATCACAAGGATCGAGAGATCCACAACCAGTTATAAATCGTCCCCGGCCAAAAGACACGACTCTCGGACTGCTGGCAGACTTAGCATTCGAAACGATTCGAAAGCGCCGTACAGTTTCCCGTTGAAACGCGGTCCCTGTAACCCGTCACGGGGATTCGGTTTCCTCTCCGCCCCCTTATCCTTTTAAAAGATTAAAAAGAGGAGAAGCTGGCTGGGATTTACCACGGAGAGGAAGTTCCTCCGATTCTAGCGCGTCGAAAGCGTCGCCGAAGAAATCCCCAACAGTTTTTCTCGCGGCGAGGGAATAAATAATGGAGCTACCTACCGAGCAAACAATTTCCCAGTCGATAGACTTATTAAGTAATTAAAAGCTCCCTCTGCCTGGCCCCCTTAGCTCCCCGCTGTTTGCATCATTTAAAAATCCGATTAGCCCCAAACTTCGCGACCTGGATAATGCGCTTTCCACGAGAATCAATTTTTCGCAACTTAAAGTCCCCCGAAATCACTTAGATTTTCCTCTTGAAAATAATTTTCAGATGCTATCACTCAACTTGACTTCGTCTAATTTACCGACGTGACCATCTTGAGCTCCGAAGGAAATATTTTTATTTAGTGTCGGCCCTATTTCCATCGTTGCTTCTAGAAATTTCTTGTTTTATATTTTCTTTAGCAATGTTTGTGAGGAAACTAAATCGCAAAAGAACGACTTTCGTAAAATAAAAAAGTTAAAAGAATAGAAATTTCTCCATTTAGTTTCAGGCCTGTTCCAATTCTTTAAAGTTCTTTGCAACAATGTTTGAGATTTGCAGTGCGCAAGGACAAAAAAAGTTTGAAAAATTGTCTCTGCTTCCTGCTTGAAATCCTTGAAATTTTTCTAGCGCAATTAACCATAACCATAATCGATGGCTGGGCGACCCTCGGTTATTCCGAAGGGGTGGCAGTCGTCATGGAAAATGCTGTTACATAGAACGGCGGGAAATCGGACGAGTAAATCGTCGGGCCAAGTGGGTGGCGCAGAGGGTGGGAAAAAGTTACGGAACCGGATACTCGAGTCAGCTTTTAAAAAACCGTTCCCGTCGCGGAATCGTCGAAATTAACCAGCGGAACTCGAAATTTCGAACAGTTTGAACGGTAATTCGGCATAACCGAGAACCCTCCAGGTACGTTTCCGCGTCCGCGGAAACGGAATGAAACGGCGAATTAAAAGTTTACACGGCCCGGCCTCTCGCGGACTACGACCGGCGCGGCGAACCGTTTTTGTTCCGCGTTATTTGCACGGGATTCGAATTCGACGATGATTGCCGGTCGGCCGCGCATGAATTCTCTATTTGCACCCCGCACCCCCCCAACCTTCCCTGCCACCCCCAGATCTTCTGTTTGTCTGTTTCCCGATTTTTTGTTTTGCCGACTATGGCAATCCCGCCACTGGCCGTAAAAGCTACTGGTATAAACATTTTCGCGTCTAGTACGTTTCGTCAGACTAAATCCAATCGTTTGGCGAGAGCTTGCATTTATGACGTTGCAGCAAAAAATGTGCGAAAATAGAAGTTTGGTTTTCTTGAAACGTTTGCTTTTTTCGGCAGTGTGCGAGTCTCGGAGTAAAAGTGGAAAATAGCCGAGTTTTTACACCCTGAATTTTAATTATTTTTCACCATCTGTCAATCTAATCATATATTAGGAATATTTAATTTTGTATCGTAGCAACATTATCACGCGGGTATCGACAAATTTCCCACAGATGTGACACACGGTTGGTTGCAAATTAATTGACGTTAACATGAAATTATACACCACTGTATAATTATTTTGGATCGGATATTTCCGATCTGACCCATGACACAGTCCATTACCGCTTCAGAATTTCACTGATATAAATTAATAAGGTTCGTGTCTGACATACAGTTACAAGCAAAACTGATCAAACTTTAAATCAGAATACAGTAATCGCTCCTTCGTTGTCCAAAATCAAGGGCACGATCGTTGTCCAGTGCCTACCCATTCCACTGCCTGTCAACGCCGAGTCGCTCCGTAGGCGGCGTCGATTGATGTCGGCTCGGGTATATCGGTGTGAACACCACACATTGACTCGAGTAAACCGAATTTTCAAACTTCTTAATTTTCATTATTTCTTTATGGGACTTTCACTAACTTATTTCTGGCATTTCTCTGATTAAAATGACACCAAACACGATATAGTTTCAACTGTATTTAGTGGTTTAATCGACGGTCAAAGTTTCGAACGCCACGAATAACAGCAACAATGTGGGCCTTTAAACTGTGCCGGCGACGGCGACACGCTTCGGTCACCCGATCCGTATCTCATTCTGTCCTTCTCTATGTTCGGCTTCCTATTGAAGTCGCTTGGCGCGGTCGGCGCGATATCTAGACGCAGTCATAAATCAAAAATAGTGTCCGGGCACGCTCGTTGTCCGCTCAGCCCCCCGGCCTTTGGACAACGAAGGAGCTTTTACTGTAACTATTTTATGAATGGACCAAACGATTTCAATTTCTCTGTAAGACTAGATGAATTAGTTTAGTAAATCACGCCAAAAAAATATGTTGGAAAAATGCGTTTGATTTTTTTAGCTGGGCCAATAACGACAATTTAAAAGATGTGTTTGGTCAATTTGTATAAATTATATACGCTCCGAAAATTTCATTGAAATTGGTTAATTGGTTCACGAGTTATAAACGATCAAAAGTGGTAAAAATAGCAATTTTTCAAGATTTTTGATACCGTTTCGGTATCCTATTTACAAACATATCACCGCGAAATTCATTTCACGATCAATCTTGAAGCACACAATTAATCTTGATATACGTAAAGATTCATTTCGGCGGTTCTGAATTATGAAATTTCGACTATGGTCATTTTTACGGGTTTGTCAATGGCAAATTGCTGATCGGAGATTATTGTGGGGTGAGTTTTAACATGGTTAGGAATATTAAAAATCGGTCTGGTTCCGGAAAAGCTGAATAGTCGGAGTCTCTTTTCACCTGTGCGTAATTGTGTCCCTTTCTTTCGGAAATATCGATACGTGCGGACGCGCGTGTAATTACCGGGTATTGACGTGTGGGCCAATTGCGATTATAGTATTTCGCGAGGACGGATCGCGATGCGGTTATTATTCGGACGGCGCGTTAATTATCCGTCTTGCGGTGGACGCTGAGTAGTGGTGCTCAACGCTGCGACAGACGCGGCTGCTCTCACCGACAGATGTCCGTTGCTCAGTTATAATGGTCGACGTTGTGTCAGACACAAAGTACTTAAGACGGTTTGCATTGTCGTCGAAGTGTTAATCCTAAGTGTTAACACTAAACCTACCGAGCCTTAAAAGTAATCGGTACGTGTTCCCTTATAAAAATGACAAGACTGATTTTATTTAGACTTTGTGCGGCCACTATTGTAATGCATGCTCTACTAAAGATACATCTCTGTACAGCTAGCAACATTAAAACTAGACTGCGGATCTTTATGCTGTATAGGTTTATGCAAGCGTTTTCCGTCGAATAGGGTGCCCTTTGTTTAGTTGCGCGCCTGGTCTGTATCTTTCGTTAAGGGTCGTCTCGCCATCGACCAGGCGCCGAAATTCTACACCATAGTTCATTTCCTGGGGCACCACTCGAGTCATAGCTGCGATGTTTATGTCTCGTCTTCAAGGGCCGTCTTGTCGTCGCCCGGGCGCCGAAATTCGAGTCTTGTATATTTTCCGGGGTCCACTCGCGGGCCAGTTCCTCGTAGCCATTTTTATCTCGCGACTCGCCCCTTTTTTCCCATAGATACCCCCACCTTGCGAAACCAATGAAGGAGAGGGAAGAGATGCCCTCTCTTGACTTTTGAACTGCGTGCGCTGGAGCAGATTCTTTCCGACTGTCGACCTAGTAACATCTTAGACTTAGACAATTTGTAACGGCAGTCGAGATTCTCACTTTAGTAGAGACAAATAAAGTATCATTTCACTTGTATTACAATTTTGTTCTTCCCTACGAGGGGAGTGGTCCTTCGAGTTAGTAAAATTAGTCGGCACATTACGTGCAAGTTATGTGCAGCAAGATCGAGTGGTTAAAATTCGAAATTGTTGAAAAATTGAAAAAAATTGAAGATGCCAATAGATTTCTCCTCTACTAAAATCATTAAGGGAAGAAATAACATTCGATTTAGTTTCTGTTTCTTGTAATCGATGCAGACAATTTTTATTTTGCATAAAAATCCACAGTCTAATTAAAACAATGTAGACCACGCATAATGTACCTTGGACGGTATACATCAGCGAGGTGTCAATAATGAGAAACGCCAGTCACGATTTACTACATTTAAAACGCGATTTGCCAGGCACCGGACCGATAAAATCACGAAGTAGTACTAGTACCGTTATAAGCCAGACGATAAATACATAGCACAGAATAATTGGTCCGCAATCATGGAGTAAATAGACTGCGAATATTTTGTACAAATTGAAATTTCTGTAAACTAATTTCCCTCCGTGATAAACGGGCAGAAATGATTAGTTTCATCAGCGATTCTGCTGCGTTAAAAGTAAATCAATTAGCTTATTCGACCAATTAATTGGAAGTCATCGAATACGGTATATGTATAAATATTGAATGCCTGATCGAAATGTTCTCTATCCCCGTTGGAATATATTATTATTAATTATCAAAATTCTGCCGAAAGTGCAACCCTCGAATATTCCAAGTGGAACAAATGATCTTTTACCGAACACTTTGGCCCACTTGAACGGGCAAAATACTTCGTGCAAATTCATAATTGACTGAAGTATTTACGGAGGACGTGGAAGCAATAAAATATACAATTTGATGGAATTAAACCTCCTCAGACATTGGTATTTGCTTTGATCATAATTATTGATGTGTACGTGGTTGTGCATGCTTGAGAAAATGTCAACGAGTTATTTTCACTACTCGATAATATACTCGTCGCAAGAGCTTGCATAGTTGTACCAGTTTAAAAGCACAAAGCACAGGAACGGAGGTCCATCTATCATATAGACGAGGAAGTTGGTAGACGATCGAGTACTATTTACAGGATTAATAGATCGCAGGGACCTGGAAAGCAAAGTAAAACGGGTGAAACGGGCAAGCGGTCCGCGGAGAAGCATTTTCCCGAGTCATCAGCGTTTTCCAGCGCTTTCGCCGTCGTTCATTTGTATACATTCAGACTCGACGCGCGACTGGCGGCTTTTTAAAGGAGGGCACAGAGCCGGGAGCGGCTGACACAGAGAGGAACAGAGAGCTAGTGAGTGAGAAGAGAGAGAGAGAGAGAGAGAGAGAGGAGGAGGAAGAGAATCATGAGCCACTTGCGAAGATAATCTGACAATCTGTGCCAAAGGCAGGTGTTGCACGCGCAGGTGCACGACACGCCATAGAAACGTGGTGCTCGTTTTAAACGTCGACCCGGCCGCCTCCGCTCAGCTCTGCTCCGCTCCGCTCCGGGCCGCCGGCTTCCATTCACGCAGCACTCGAGCTTTCGAAATATCGCAGGCAATTTAGCCTCGCAAAATGAATTGTTGAGAGCGGCCCAATTCTCCGCGATCATTGTCGGGCTGTTTCCCTCGTTCGCGAAAACGTGTTAATCGTCCCCTCGCCTCCTGCAGTTCCGCCCGCTTTCTATCTGTCTCTCCGTCTCTCTTTCTCTGTCTCTGCATGCGCACGGAAAACGGGCTGATGTTTTCGTTTTCTGAACAGTCGCTTTAACTCGCGTCACCGAGAACCTCGATTGGGCTCTGTCCCGGGTTGATAGAATCCCTCGACTAACACGACGACTCTGTGCAAATATGCTGAAAGAATACACCGCGATACGACGGCAATGAACCGCTAAAACAAATATTTCTATCATTTCAATGTTCTCCGAAACCTCTGCAAAACCTTCTCGATCCTTGTCTGATTAATCATCGACCTGCACCACTGACCAAAACAAGGAAAGGTTATTTGGTTAAATCTAAAAGCAGTAGCAGTCGGGAAAGTAGTATAAGTCAGACACAAAATTACGACCCAAATTGACGGACCCACACCACTGTTCCCCAAGAAAAGGTTTCTTTCTCACGAGAAATCCTGGCGACATTCGGCGGCGACGCCATTAAAACGATTCGGGGGATTCGGCGGAGACTAATTTCCCTTCCAAATGACGAGCCATCGGACCAAAATCAGATCCGCTTCGGCCATCGATCCCCGGCAGGTGGCGAAGAAACGGAGTTCATCGATCGCGGCCAGAAGGGTTGGCGAGACGTTACCAAAGAATACAAGCCTCTCAGGGATCGATTACACCGGGAGATTCCTGCGGCCGGCTAGATTACGCGGTGTTCTCTCACGCCATTGCCCAGCCAAGGCAAGTAGACGCTCGTTGCCGGCTGCAAATCTTATTTGAATTGGAGATGCCGAGTTTACCCCTTGGCTGGACCGACGCCGCCAGTGTACAGTTAGCTTAGAGGGGAGGCGGTAAGTAGCTTACAGAGGGCTCGGCGCCCTCATGCTTCTCCCAGAACCCTCTATAGTCATCCGTAGTCCCGGACCCGTTCCTTTAGAGTCGGAATTTTCACGCGGACGTATGTACACTGACGTTCGCGAGCGTTAGTCCACTCTGATCTATTAACTTCGGATTCATTTTTAACACAGTAAACCTAACTGTTACCGGTTAGAATCAAATCGCGAGGCAAAGAATGAATAATAGGGGTGTGCGGGTACTTCTGGAAATTATTCCATGTGCCATTGTCACGTCTGGCGACGTGTTGCCATAGGTTATAAGCATAGTTAATAAGAGTAGGATATTGTAACAGTAATTATTAATAATATTCGTTAGATATAAGTAATCATACTCCACTCCGATCACCACATCCGATTCTCACGTCATACCATACCTTCATTCTTATCTTAACCCTTGTATAATAATCATATCTTAATGTATTCCCCGTAGCCGTATCACGTAGCATTCCCCGTAATCATTATTCGCACATCTCATAACACCCGACACATAGCGTAGACCATAAGACACCTATAAATTCGACCCTCCGATCCCAAAACCAGTTCAGTTCAGTTCAGTTGTTCAGTTCGATTCAGACAGTCAGTCTGACACTTTCGTCAAGACTCCAGCGAGGCTCGTCGCCTCCTGGATGTCCCGGTCAGGACTCCACGAGTCCTCGTTCTCATCCATCCGCCTTCTTACGCGCTTCTAATTCATTGTAATCTTAATTCGTACGTTACAAATATAATCCCAGTATTAATTTAATAAGTGAGTCTCGCTTAGTTCACCTCCTTACATCCTCGCGGTTGTGATACTCTCCTTTCGATTCACGTTCTACCTGTTTCTGCGTTTCCAACTCGCACGTCTGAGCTTACCCAGGCTCGGTGCATTCCTCTGGTTTCAACGGGAAACGCAGAAGCCTCTCTTTCTCTCAATATATCAGTTCGACGCATTCTCTAACACGAGTATCACACGCCGCGCCGCGCCGGTCGTCATTATCAATCGCGGAAGCTCGCGCGCGTCAACGGACGCGAAACGGAGGACAGCAGCCACGGGGTATTCCCGTCAGCCGAGGACCAGCAGCTACGTGATCTTCCCAGAACGAGTGTGGATCATCGTTTTCCCTACAGCGGCCCAGCCGATTCGATTGCAGCCGTCAACGAGCAACGAGAGCAGTTCTCATCCGATTGTCCGATAAGTCGTTAAACATTTCCCTGCGAAGATTCGCGCCGTCCGAATTGTCTAGCTCTCGTCCGCCGCTTCGGGCGAATCTACTACCTGTAAGCGTTAAGTAGTATCCGCGTGTCCGCGAAAGTCGTGGTTCCCAGTCAGACGCCGGACGTACGTGCCGCGTGGACAAAAGGTTGTATCGCATTTGATCGTCCAGTAAGGGGAATGGGTCGCCGAACGATAATTTCGCGTAAGCCAGACTCCGGGACGTAACACCATTTAAAATTTTGGTGCCCTAGGTGGTTCGGAACCCACCTTAAACTGTAGGTCCCGTCGCTTGATAACCTACCAGTTGAAGAAGCGACGTAAAACAATCAAAACAAAAAAGGGGTGTGCGGTACCCGAAATTTCGGTTTTGGGTCGGGATCCCGGCAGTTTATAAAGTTAGGGGAACTCTAAATGGCAGTCGAGTCGGGGTCCCGAAAGTTTGCAATACAGTAATCGCTCCTTCGTTGTCCTGAATCGTGGGCACGATCGTTGTCCAGTGCCTGTCAACGAGAGGATGAGGCCTGCGTGTAGGAAAAGCCGGTAGAAAACAACCCGATAACGAATATTCTCGTGCAACGTAGACCGCCGCACCTGTACACGATTCTATCAGAAATTCTCATCTACCTCGATTCTATCCGGCAACGCAAAGAAAGCGCAACAACCACCGAAAACAGCCTTCAATTCAATTTCCGGGCGAGTATCGCGCGCAATCATCCGGCGGCAAAACACGGCTCAAAATGGGAAATAAAAAGCGCAATTTAACCGAGCACGGGCGGAGACGATCCCGCGGAAGAGGGGCATAGAAGTAGCGAGCATTTCGCAGGAAAAACCGCAGAGAGCGAGTGGCCTGATTAGCACCGGAGGGCGTGACTGGACGATGTCGCTGCCGGTTAACATCTCGTTGGCCCCTTGGGGATTCCCATGGGGGTGCTTTCGTTTAAAGCGTGGCCGGCCGGTCTTCAAACCCTCACAATTTTCCGGGAGCCAAGCTGGAAAGCCCGCCAGAAGCCTTGTTGGGAGAGCGAAGCTTCCGACGGTGCTCGATACGAGGGACGGAAAGGAGGGAGGAAAGGAAGGGGTTCGAGGGATCGGTGGTTTATTACAGACTCGCCTTTATGATATCCGAGCGTCGTGGAACGTGGAGAACGGGGTCGAGGGACGGCGGGCGTCGCGTCATCGACATTGCCGGCGTCGTTGCGGTCGACCGGGATGGGCGATCAAAGTTTAAAGCGCCGTCCCGTTCGTTCTTTCCGGCGAAGGAATCGAGCGACGCTGCCCCCAGGGACACTGAAACCCGTTCGAGGGACTCCGAAGAGGTTCGAGGGGTCCACGGGACGGTTTTTGTCCGGCGGGATCGTTCCCCTAGAACCTCCATCGCGCCGGCACGATTTCCGCGCTGATGCGGAACGCTTTAGCGCTGTCGGCCGCCGTTATTCCGGCCGAATGTTGCGGTTTTCCAGGTCTCCCACGGCCCCGATCATCGGCGATTCACCCCTGCCCGAAGAATTCCGGAAATCGACGATTTCCTGGTGGAAAGTCTCTCCAAAAGTCGCAATCTTCCCAGCTCTAATTCCTGGACTCGCGAAGATTGATTATTTGAAACACTGAGAAGATTCTTGTGTATTCTTTGATTATTCTCAGAGAAGATCGATTCTCTAGGGTTTGTGTAGATACGGGAGATGAGTTCTGATTCGATTCCTGCTCATTGTTCCATCGCGTGAGCGAATTAGGTTAGTCGCGATTAGCTAAATAACTAGGCAAGCGTGTTCGGTAGACACGTGTTGGGATCGTTGTACCGAGAACGCCTTCTTGCAGTTTGCTATTGGTAGGAGGAAGCACGGGGACGATTACTTCTGCCACTTTGGCCTTGTTTTATTCCTGTTCTTGAAGCGATGCCAACGGAATCGGGACAGAGTCGCGTGCACGCGTCCCTTAAATCGGTGGAGGAGGATGTCGCGCGAAGTGAGCGACACCGGGCGATTTTTGTAAGCCTGGGTGTCGCGGTAATTGAGGAATTGAATGTTGAACGGTGTTGTGTTCTTTCTATAATATTACGTCCAGAAAAAATTATATCTGAATATTCGTTAACCGATGAATATTGTCGCGTTCGATATTTTCATTACAAAGAATTTGTACACGAACGAGCAAACTGATGAAAGAATTTTTAAGGCAAGCTCTCTCGCGAATCGTTTTCGGGCACGTCGCTTCAAAAGTTTATCCAGCTGCGCAAGGTTAACCTTGTGTATTTCGAGACAATTTTGTGTAGGTTCTTCTGAAAAAATATCGAGCTTCGTCGAAACAGAGAGAACGTTTGTTACATACGATGCAAATGGTTTTCGAGATAGTTCACGGTTTCCGATTGGAATTTCAGTTCGTTATATCGAAACTTCGTTGCCGGAGCATTCGTTAAAAACTGCTGTAATCCTTCTGAAAGTTTAGAATCGTTTTGAATAGAAAAATGGAAAAAGATATAAAAGATGTATTTGATGCGGACCAGACGACAATTACAATCCGTAGTGCAGAGAAACTCTAACTTCCAATGCTGTGAAACAGTAGTTAGAGTTTAGTTAATTTATGTATTATAATTTTAGTTTTAGGTATTAAAATCCCAGAAAGAAACCAATATGTACGTGGTCGGAGGAGGATCGAAATGAGTTGAAATGCTGCAAAATGTAGCTGCACAGTGATACAAGTAAAACAGCTCAGTGTGTGATCAGACAGAAGTACATACTTTGCATCTTCAGTGGCATTACAGAAAGCTGAATGTAGAATTCTACGAAAAAGCTTTCAAACGTTCAAACGTTTTCGAAAAGACGAGTTAGCAAACAGGAACTAGTGAAGTAGTTGAGTATGCGGTCAAGCAAGGATTAAACGCTAGTGCGCAAAAGAGAAGAAATTAACTACACACGCATACGGAAAACCGAATGTAGAACACTACGAAAAATCCTTGCAACTTTCGAGTGACGTTCCATAAAAAGACTGAGCGCTACTGAATAGCTAGTAGAACAGGGCAGTGTGGTCAGACAACGATCAAACACCACTGTGCAGAGGGTAAAAATTAACTATGTTCATTCCCAGGAGAAGATTCGACCACAAAGCTTTCCTGAAAGCTACAAAAACTAGTCGACAAGTGAGCAAGTAGACGGTGCCGGTGTACGAAAGAGCGAGTCTTCCATCTCCATGAACATTGTAAAGCAAATTGAATAAAAATCGTACAGGAAAAGAGCCTTGAAAAATCAAAGCTTAATAAGAACAGACCAAAGACTAACCAGTGGAATAGCCCAGTATATGGTCGGACAAGAGCTGAAATCCCCAGTGCAACAAAACGGAATCAACCATATTCATTCATAAAAGAATACCTCACGGTGAACCGCACACACAGGCGCGGTAGCCTCGGTACGCTGTTAAGTGAAACAAGTAGAGGATCCCGGTATCTGATCAGACGGACCGCAACCAGTGCTCGTTGCGGGAGTCGATTTTTCACGGTGCTCAGACCAATTTGCCGGGAATATGAATTCCGTGGAGGCACGCGAAATCGCGGCACAGAGTCGAGCTGCTCTGAAATCCTTGCAACAAAACGTTGTAACGCGATATCTCGAAGGAATGCGTTCGAGAGCTCTCTCTAGAGCAGCTCTGGTGGAGATCGTCCAGCGAATCAGGGCCCTGTCTGGCAATTATAAAGCTAGCTGATAGAGAGAGAGAGAGAGAGAGGGAGGGGGGGGGGGGAGGGCAGGTGAGGACTCGAGTAACCAAACCGCACAAAGGAAACCCAACCGCGAGCGATTCCAGCGCGGTTGAAATATGAGATTTAATCGGGCGGCCATCGCGGCACTCGGCAATTGACGCAACCGCGACGACTGATAATCTAATCGCCGTTGTGCGCGCGCGAGCACCCGTGAGGGCCACCGGGTATAGTTATTGCGAAACTTGTTACACCGCAATTACGGCGGATCAATGGAACGCACGAAATATCCAGTCAGTCTCCCAGCTCTTTCCACTCTCGCCTATCCGGTCTCGGTTTTCGATATGTGTACGATCTGTATGTGCACGTAGCTATTACACATACATATATAAATATATGTACCGTCGGTGAGAGCTCGCGGGGATTATGCATTCCGTCGTATCTGCCCGGCGGATCTAACTGGAACTACCTGGAAAGCATAGATTTAGCAGCCAAGTTGGACAACGACGGCCAAGATCAATACGCGAAACGATCGTCTGTATTAGCATCGGTATACAGAGGGGACCTCGTTACATTTCGCATAGTACTCGCAAACCTCTGTATCCGACCGCCACCGTCTTCGATATTATAATTAGAGAGCCGCCGCTGGATCAAACTTGCCAAGCTTGTTGATCTTCGCTGCGCAGCCTTACGTCCCATTTCGCGAACTATACCGATCGTCCCGGAGAGCACTCCACGGCGAAACCGACCTGTTTCGATTCGGTGCTCAGTCACACTCCGCTCGGTTCCTGTTCCAAATGGTTGCCAACATCTTCACCGACCGATCCTTCCAATCGATCATTTTGAAAATGAGGATAGCAAGGAGTCTGCTTAAGGAAAGGACAATGTGATGAAAATAAAATTAAAACACTGAAGCAAAGTAGACTTTTATTTACAAATAGTCTTCGCGTTTCCTGCAGAACCTTTGTAACCACGGGAAAACGATAGCAGCCAAATAAAATAAGGTTTCTTCCTCTAAGATATTCTTCAAATCTTTGTCTCACATTTAACAATTTACTCTGACGCAAATCAAACAGATCAAAGGCAGAGTTAATTGTTAAATCTCACGCATAATAAAGAACTCGTTTAATCGTAAAATCGGAAGACGAATCCCGGAACTATGTCACAGAACAGGAATTGAAATTGTCAAGATTTATCGCTATTTTCGTCCAAGGAATGCCCGAAGTGCAAGATGCACTCACCTACAATGACACCATAGTTTAGCCCGCGAGCGTCACGGTGAAATTGCGTCGGATTAAGTTTACGACAAGAACAGAGAAAGCGACAGAGAGCAAGAGAGAGAGAGAGAGAGAGAGAGTTAGCTACGAGGATTACGATTTCAAATGTACGCGTGTTTGCAGTTCGTTCAATTAATTCCGAGGACAGGAAGATTTTAGTGTGCCCGGATCATTAATTCTCGCGACGGCTTGTCTCGTAATCGTTTACGATCGCTCGAGGCGCAAAGACGCGAAACAATTCCGTCGGAGCGTGGCGCGAAGGCAGCAGTTACGCTCAGCGGAACATAATCAACACGGTCACATGCACGCGGAGACCTCCCCTCCACCTCCTTCTCTGGTGTATATCCATTCGACGCAGGGCACCGAATCGTCAAAGCGTTAATTACAATCGCCAGCATTAAGCATCGAGTACGGGAACGGAGCGGTGCGGCGCGGGCCGTTCTAATTTATCGCTCATAAACGACGTCAGAGACCCCGATTGCGACCAAGTAACCGGCACATTACATCCTCGACCTGCCCCGAATACCTGCGAACGTAATTCCATGCCCTGACGAACCTGCCGCTGCCCTATATGCATTTTACTTGACTCCGATTTGCGGAGTAAATATTCCCTGAATCCTTAAAAAACGGACATTTTTACGCGATTGCATAGATTCATACGACGCGTTCACTGCCACGTCGATTAAGCCACTGGTGGTGTAAAGATAATGATAATTTGTTAGAGCACGTCGCAGTTAAAGTACAATATTAAATTTGCAATATCGCGTATTTCCGAAATTTGCAGATACTATAATCGGCTAAACAATCGACACAGAACGAAAACAGTGAAAACCTATTTGGTTAGATCAGATTAATTATAACCGACTCGATAAAAGAGGACTAAACGATTATTATGAAAAGGAGGGTTCAGCGAGATTAAAACAATTCCTTCAGCTAGTCTCTATGGAATCTTTGAATATGTAAAAATCTTGTATAATGTAACAATCGTTGAATTTAGGGTTTGCGATTCATTTAATCCGCAGATTCCTACAATTTTTGCTATTTTCAATCAATTATATTTCATGATTCATAAGAACCTTGATCGATTTCGATGAAACTTTGTGCATGTATGGAACTAACTTGAAATTGCGAATATATAAAAAAATCTAAAAGAGACCGCCTATTGTATGTATAGGAAAAGGTTGTTTAGAACTATGACCTTGAAAACATATTTCAATGTGATCAAAATCCGAGAGAAAGTAACGTTTCGACAAGTTCACCCTCTATTTTTCTATCTTGTTTGCTAGTAATACAGAAGACTAGAATTATCCACCACACTAGTCACGTGAAGCAAAATTGATGGCAGTTCACTTCCTGACTCCAGTGCCACTAAAACGCTACAGCGAGCAAGCAGATATTAATAAACAGTCCTGCCGACATTTCTGCGCTGTTCATCAGTGATCGCGATCGATGCGTCTGCTAATTCCCATCGATCTCGTTTTTATTCGACGAACCGGCAGATAGCGATCGATGTGAAGAGAGAGAGAGAGAGAGAGAGAGAGAGAGAGAGAGAGAGAGAGAGAGAGAGAGAGAGAGAGAGAGAGAGAGAGTGAAAGAGAGAGAAAGAGCAGTTTCGAGGGGCGGATAGAGCCGATCGTCGTTACTGCACCACTTTCGCGGACCTGATACGTCATTCATAAACATGACGGGTAAATAGAATGACTGTCAAAAGCCTGCGGGGGTGTGTTCGCCGATCGATCAACGGATAATCGTTCCCGGGGTTTCCTGTTTTCGGCTGCGGGAATCGGGTCAACGAGTCGCTCGAAAAGTATTAGGTCAGTCCATAAGTTCTCTCGTTCCTTATCATACGTGCATACGAATACTTCGTGACGTTTCTTCCAATTTGTTTTAAGCCGCCTCTAGTCAGTCCAAGTTGGAATTAGTAAACCGAAGTTGAACGATGAATGCAAATATATAAATCAAAATAAATGTTGGTATAAGATAGGATCTCCTCCTCCAGAGAAGGATCAAAAAATGGGGTATTTAAATTGTATAGGGTGAGTCGTTATTTATACGATTTTTCTGTCCGTGACCTTGAATGACCTCGAGTAATTATAGTCACTGTATTCGTAATGACCGGACTATCATTGTAGGTGTTCAAAAAAGGGTGGTTCCATTAAAAAAAATGAAGGTGGCCTTGATATCTCTAAAAAGAATTACATAAAAACAAAAATTATTTTGGTATCTTATGAGCCCCATTTTACCATTTATCTTTGTCCTGAAGGCATTTAATGTATCTTTGAAAACAACAAAGATATTTGAGGTGACAACGTTAGGTGACTCACCCTGTATAAATGTTACTTTAAAACGACCTAACGTAAATTAATGCCGATTGGTGTAGGGGATGTAAAAATACGGGAAGAATATTTTTCTGGCTCTGGATAGGTTACCGGGTCTGTGTGTACGTCGGTATGGACCCTGCGGAGCGCAAAACAAGAAACGAAAGCGAAATCCGGTCGATCGGACGCCCGGAAAATTACGTTCGAGGGAAATTACGCTTTTAAAGGGAAAATCGAGGGTCGAATGGGGACGGGAGGGGTGGAGGAGGTCGATCGATGCGGAAAGGAAACCGGAAGAAAGAGGAGCGACGGATGGTAACGAAGTGACGCGAGTACTTCATGCATTTCGATTTCCTTTTGAGCCGCTGCTCGAGAGCTGTTTGCAGCTACGCGCACGTACGCCGTGCTTTTGTCGTTCTGACGTTTTATTACAGCCTCCGCGTCCCTTTCTCCGGCTCTGGGATCCTCCGTTTTCGTCTCGTCCTTCGTCCCTTACTCACCCCTGTCCCTCGTCTTCCTCCGAGCTTAATATTTCCGGGACACACGGGGGAGGGCGAAAGGCGAATGAAATTCTCATAAACTTTCATTGGATCGAATAAACGCTTTTTAACGCGGAGGAAATACGACCGGGAAGTCAATGGGCCGGGTAAAGAGGCGTTTCAATATTATTAGGAGCTGCGTGATGTAAGGGTCCTAGTAGAACCGGGAATAGCGGTTGGAAGTAAATTGGCTGCGCGTACGATCGGGCCGGCGACGGAAAATTCTTTGATAATTCTTCGGTCGAGTGGTAAGGAGAACTGGCCTGTAGTCCGGATTCTTGAGCGTCTAGCTAATTCAAGTAGAACATCTCGATGATTAATAGAACGTGGATTGCCAAAATAGTGGATAATGGTTTCGTAGCTCGTTAGAAGGCAGAAGAATGTTTATAGACACAGAAATAATTAAAATACTTTTGCCTCGATACTCTACAGAGTTTACCGTTCGATTTGTTTGGCCAGCAAGTAGAATAGCTCAATGTTTTATCAGACGAGTACCGTACCGACAAGGAGACGTTCTTCTTCGGCTTCATAGATAAACATAAACATTGGATGCCTGCTTGTCGGAGCTCAGAGGAGTCCACAAATCGATTTCCTCGAGCAGAAAGTAGAATGAATCAATGTTCGTGCAGACCGCCATTGACTAGACAACGGAAGATTTTGTCTTGGCTTGATTATTTTGAAAGAACATGCGTATCAGCTGCTGGAAGCTTCGAGGAATCTATAAGTGTTTACCGAGACGAAGTTTATATAAAAGCTACAATAAATAAATGCTTTCCCAGTTTCGCGAGAGAGGACTAAGCCTGCCGTTAGGTGGACGAATATATCAAAGTACAGTATTTGTTATTTGCTGAAGTAGATTATCCACCGCCAAAAACAATATTTTCCCTGTATTGTCCGAATGTATTTGGTCGTCGAACAATCGAGCCGAGAGCACCGAAAAATCGTTTCGCAAAATTCGGAATAATACGCAGCGGCTTCGTTGACCCTTTGAACGCATACACGGCAAGCTAAACAAAACGTCGAGCGGGATGGCCCATTGAAAACCGTGTCAAAGGTTATTCCATAATGGAAAATTGAAATCAGAGGGCATCGCCGCTGCAGAGAAGTTCGGGGCTCGAACATCACACGAAGCCAATTCCGGTTTAATTAAGTGAGATCCGATCGGGCGGAAAATGCGGGCGTTCCGCGGAAATAAATACTGATCGCGAGGCGGCGATGGGACCGCGCACAGAACGGGCCGATTCCGCTAATCGAATCCCTCCAGATCTCTGCACGGTTTCTGGGACAGCAGCAGCATTGTAACCCGCGGCATTATATTCCCAAATACCTGTTGCGGTGGCGCAGAGACGATCCGCGCGCGACTATAAAATCCAATGATCGCCGGCCGTTCATCCGTGTAAGTAGGTTTCGTAATCGGATAATTGAAAGCTGCCCTTTCCGGTCCGAAACGGGCTTGTGTTTCCACCGCTCGGACCACGATGCGGTTTCGACGTCGCGTTCCCGGCGAACGCGCCGATGAAAACGCCGCGCCGCCGTGCCGTGACGTCGCGCGTCCCATGTAGAAATCAATTACCATCGGTAATACTTGGTAACGTCCCGGTAATGGCCGATTCAAACGGCTCGGTGCGTCGCCCACCAGTTGGACCGCCGATAATTTCGTTAGTTTTTCGCCTGCGGAACCACGATCACCAGGAATTCAACCATTCTACCTGACTACGTCCATAAATTAAGCGTCGCCGACTGTGCATTACATCCAATCTACTTGACATCGTTCTGCGATTTCGACACTGACCGATCAAACATTTCCTTGTTCCAGAGGTGGGCATTATTGTAAGAGATGGCCGGGATTAAAACGAGAAATGCCGTGATAATGGATGATCTTTATTTTAAACGTCTTTTTCCGGCGACGGGCCTGACGAGACTGTTTGACGTTCGTTTTTTCATTATTCAAATAACATTAACAATATACCGGGTGGCGCAACATGAACAACAGCTTACATACTATTTAATATATTAGATTTTATTTTGCTTAAAGAAAATAGTATTTTAAATAAGATATATAGAATTTCGAACCTACGCCACTAACACACAGGAATCTTCCAACAGAAGTCTCTTTCGAACAATTTCAAAATGTTCTAACGGCCTCTAACGTCTCCGGTAGACACCGGAAAATTGCCAGCATCGAATTGGAAAGGTTAAAGACATTTTGATAACTTTCCCGGATAAATGCCCATGATTATAGGGCTCGATGAGGCGCAAGGACATAGATTCCGGAGAACAAAGATACCAGTGTAATCGTATTCCGCTCGTCGAAGACAGGGTGGCTCGACGGTGTCGGCGACGGGGCAGGGGAAGGGGTCGGTGGAAGTACTTATTGAAAAGTTGACAATTTACGAGGCAAGTTCGCGTGGCTCGAGGAGGTGTTTCCGGGAGAACCATAAATCGAGCCGCTATATCCTGTGAATAATTCGATGGGCTCGCGTGGTGCACCTCGCCGTGGAGAGCGAGAGGGGAACACGGTATTCAATAAATTGGGGATTTCCAGGGGCATAGACTGGTCGAATGTATAAAAATGTTGGGAATATATATCGGCGGGCGAGTGTTCGCGCGAGAAGTTTACCGATGATTCCGTCGAGTTACGCCGCTGAATCGGAATGGAAATCGTCCTGGGAACTCGCGGCAAGTTCCCGGCGAGATATTTGCCTTCAATTGCTCGTGACTAATTCGAAAATTAAAGACTGTTCCCCCTCTTGCTCGAATTCTCTGTGCCCGGATCCCGAAAGAACCGAAGCAAATGAGCGAAGCGAAAGCGAAAAAAGAAAAACACTGCGAGCATAGTGAGCGAGAGAGAGAGACAGAAAAGGGGAGGGGAAAAAGAGCGAGAGAGTAAACTCGTGAAACATTTCCGCGACTCGAGGAACTTCGCCGGCTTTGAATTATCCTCTGCCGAAGCACAAAGTGCATTCGTTAGGTCCTTGACTGGAGGCGAACGGGCCACGCTTCGCTGCACCAAGGCAGAAACCGTCTTAAACGTTCGAAATCACCCCGTTTCCACCCCCGGCTTTTCGGTTGCCCGTTCTCCTGCCGCGCGAGAACTCCAGCCCCGGCTACGGGGGTCAAATGTTTGCCAACGAGCCGGGGTGTTTAACACAATGACTCCAGTCGGCCTGGACAAACAGCCACTCGGCCTTCAGCTCCTTTTAAAGGTTCGTAAATACGCCCGGGGCCTGGCAGGCGCTCGCGCTCACGCGCAAACCCACCCCCCGAGGATCCAGATACGAAAATAGCGAAGAACGAGAAACGCTTTTCGAGGTCGGCCACTGTTTGCCGAGAGTTCTGTGATAACTCAGTCAAGGATGAAAGCTCAGGCTTGAGCCCGGATACCTGGCAATTGTATCATCCGCAATTAAAAGTTATTCGGGTGCTCATCTGCGCGACTGCGAGAGCCTGGGCTCGCCTGAAACATGTGGAAAATGTTCTGCTTGAGATTGGTCTGTATGTTTTGATTTTACACATTTTTCCTCTTTACAAATTTGAAGCTTCCTCTTTACAAATGCCCTTGTTCCGTGCAAGAAACATGGCAAACAACAATAAAGACAAATAAATAAGAAGGCATTATGGGGGACCGGAGTCGTGAGTTGTGACGAGTCCTTCAGCGAGTCCAGGACGAAACGCTCGTCTTTTTCGTATTTATCAGAGCACCTTTCATATCTCTTTCATTTATTTCGAGCTCCCACTCCTGTATTGCCGGGGCAACAACCAATCGCATTAAATCGTCGCTGGTGTTGCGAACGGTTCGAGCAGGCTCGTCGAGCGTTTTAAGAAGCCTCCTTTCGGAAGCGTTCCCCCTTTCTGTCCATGCTCGCAGGCAGCCGGAGATCCTTCAATTTCGCCCGTCGCTTTTCTTACGTTTAAATTGAAAATAGCATCAGCGGCGCGCTGGCACGAATAGAAAAGTGTCAAGGATTCCCCGGCACGCCGCCCACGGATTCAAAGGATCCCGCGATACACCGCCCTCGCGCCCATATCTCGACAGTCGCTGTCCGCGAGCGCAGAAATTCGCGCACCGTATTGCGATCGCCGGCAGAAATTTCAAAAGTCCCGTCCGCGTCCGGGGGAACGGAACGAATACTACCGTCGGCATTCTTCTGGCACAAAGGCGAGCTTCACGCTCGAGAAATGTATCTCTCGGTACCCGTTGCCCGTCTGACGTCGAGTTATGCGTTTCTGGATACATGCATCTTTCTCTATCTCTTGCTCTCTTTCGCTCCTTTCGCCGCCACCCAGAAATTTATTTGCCAGCTGACGTTGCTCGCGCCTCGTTTAATAATTCACCCTTTGATTTGTCGTTTGTACACCTGAAAATGCGTTCCGCAACCTTCCCGCGTTGTTTTACCAGGTCATTCAGAAAGTTCGTAGCCTGACGCATAGATGATATTGGTAGCAGCAAAAACATATAAGGCAGAATATACTGAAGAATAAATGTATTTTCACTCATTACTTTCTGAATGGCCTAGTTGGATATCTTGCGCGTCTCGTCGCAGCTGAGGGCGGCTCCTTGCGCAACGACAATTGAAAACAAGTGATTTTTAAGAAACTCTCCTGGAATAATTACTCTGGTTTACACAAGATCATTTCTACTGCCACGATCTCAAGCTACGACAATATTCTCTCAACTCTCCGAAACAAATCGTGATAATAACAATAATTAGACTCGATTCCGGAGGAAACTCGGCCGCGGATAATTAGCCGTCTCAGGCTCGAATGCGGAAGGGATAAAAGTTTCCGGTTGTAAGAATTTCCGCAGCGTGGATAATCGAATGGCGGCCGAATGAAACGGCGAAGAAACTTTAAACGGAAGCGGGGCTCCGTCGGATCTCCTAATATCGAGTAGACACGTCCGTTGGCCGTCGTACAGTCTCCGGTAGAAGCGAGCACGGTCCTTTCGCTTCCGTTTCTTGAATACAGAATTCGCTTTTTCTGTTTCCCCGGCGACGATAATTGACTCGGAATTATGATCGCGTTACAGGACACTGGGAAATTAGAAACGACTAGCGGCGTGCTGCTTGCTAAACGAACGGTGCTCACCGAGTTGGATTACTTTGGAGTGATTCGACGAACGTAATCGTTCTTGTAGCCGATCGTACAGCGTGGGCTAAAATTCGTGGTTTCACTGAGACAGGTTGAACATTGCGAAAGTTACATACAAAATAATCTTTTCATCGGACTTCGGAAGTCAGTAATTTATGAATCATGTTGGAACGCCTCGATATTGATGTAGACATTCCTCCCAGCTTCAGTGCAAGCAACAATGAATGTTAAGAGCCCCGGATCTCTCCGAACAGTTAGAACCACGAAGATAAAGCGCCACTCGAACGACTCACCATTTCCATGTCGGAGATCGCGTAAATCCGGACCGGAGAGATACACGCGAGAATATTACGTCCGTAAAATCTCCTTCGGTCGGGAAAACGTAAAGAAACAGGAGAAAAAAGCGGAGGAGCCACGGGGAAAAGTGAAGAGAGTCTTCGCTCGCGCTGCCTCGTAACGCCAGCTTTACGTATCTGCCCCGCGAGATTGTTCCCTTAAATTCGCGGAATTCAGAAATCCATAAATTCCTCTCGTTATTAAGTCTGTCGGCGAGCTTGCGTCGGACGAGTCATCCCGGAGCTGAAAAGTCCCTAAAATCGGTACGTTGGTCGCGAAATATACTGTGCGTTTCGCTTGAAACGGGTCACCTGATTCTCTTCTGCAACTATGACAGCGCGAGGCATGTTTTTAAAAAGTAGAACATCGTTTAAATTGAAATGTTGAAATTAGAACATACATTGTAATTCTTTTCTAATGTGAATTCCATTCAAAAGCAGACCTCGCTCTTTTATATTACTCCCTCTGTTCCATAAAATAGTAGCAGTTGATGAATTTAATTTAATAGTAGCAAAAGAAAATAAATATAGAACGCAACATTTATTATCAAGAAACTAGATTACATTACACAATAAATTAAAAATATTACTCCTAATTTTTATTTTGAGTGTTCAGATAGCTTCTGGACTTGTCAATAATTTCGTTACTGCATTTCAAACTTGTAGGTAGGATCCCTTGGCTGCGAAGCTTTAATAAAATTATTGGAGCCATTGTTCTTCATTGCTTCCAGCGTAACTTGTTTTTTTGCATCTTACTTTTACAATGGGTCGATATTCAACTGAAATAAAACAATTGATTTCGATCAGCGGATGAAATTAGAAAAATAGTTATAATTCGTAATAATTAGGTTGACCTAAAAATTTTAAGATGTGTCAAAACAAATGACAGATGTCATGAAACATTAATTTTGATCGAAGCATTACAGCTGCATGCGCCAATAATTCCCGTTTAAATATTCACTTGCTACTATTATTATAGGGAGTATCATTTCTCTTTTTCTAAATTAATTTAATATGAAAGGTAAAGTTCTTTTTTCAAACTCGAATGTCAACTGTAATCGAAATTAATTCTCAAAACATAAATGTCCCAATTTACCAAATACTGTATTATATTTGTACGCTTATCGTTAGCTTGCAACAGTAGAGAATTAGGGACAATAATAAAACAAATAGAAAGGCAAATTAAGTTGGAATAGTGAAGATCGCGTAACAATGAACAGAGAATATCAATCTACAGGGACGAACGTGTCACCAGAATAACAAAGCAGATCGGACAAACATCGGCAAGTGGAACTGGTCAGACTATAGTCAGCCACACGGAATAACTCCGTAGAATACGAAACACAGTGGTGGCAATAGCCGCCAATCAATCGAAAGTGGGTTAGGTGTGGGTCATCTGCCATCAAGAAGACTATTGTGATCGACCAAGTAGAATAAGTACATAGTCAGACACAGCCAACGTAGAATCAAATATTGAACGCACGTTTCCTGTGCTCTCGGGGATATTAACTTACATTCAAGCATGTATGGAACGTCACAGAAGAAGAAAGAGACAAGTAGAAGAGGTCAGTCTATAATCGAACAAGAAAAATGACTGTATCGAACGAGAAACGTAGTATCGAGTGGGAACTGGGTTAGGTCGAGGCCCGTAAAGAGGTCCATTGTAACTGGTCAAGTAGAATAGAACCATGTACAGTCGGACGTACTCGCGAGGATTTTACCTCCTCGACAGAAAACATCGTCGATAGTGTTCCGTTCGTACGTCTGGAACATCTTCCGAGTACTTGAGAAATAAAAATGTTCTTCCGAAGTGATGCTAGTTCATCGTTTCAATTGATATAATACCTCATGCAATGCTTAAGGGTCCTTACCCACCAGACCGTACCCTCGGCGCGGCGGAGCGGAACGGCGCGCTATTTTGGATTGCCTCCTGTGTATTTCAATGGGAGTGCGCCTACTATACCTGATCAGGGTACAAAGAAATAGCGCGCCGCGCCGAGGGTACGGTCTAGTGGGCAAGGACCTTAACCCTTAGCACTCGAGTGGTGACTCCGAGGCGCCACTAAAAATCGCTGTACCATTATCGAAAATATTGTTTACGTTGTTAGATATGTTGTTATCTATTCAATTACTAAACATTTAGGTATTGCATCGGGTATAATATCAATTTCATATCCTCCAAATGTAAAATATGTACGAGTTGAAACCGAGAGACGTCGAACGGCGTCTTTGCACGTGTGAGCAACTGCTTCAACGGCAGAAAAGAAAAGGTTCTTTGCATCGCATCGTAACTGGCGATGAAAAATGGATACATTGCGATAACCCTAAACGTGAGCAATCATGGGGTAAGCCCGGCCATCCATCAACATCGTCGACAAAGCCATATCCATGGTGAATAACAAGATTGATTGGCGAATTAAAATTTTCGAAAGTCATGATTCCTTAAGTAATGTTGAATAAAGAACATTGGTTCTATTGATTCGGTTTTTGCAAAGGCCGAGTGACAGTTTTGAAGAGGTTTAAGAGGGTTGGTGCCCGTTGAATGTCTTCACGGTTTATAAACGGGGCGGAAGAAAAAGTTCCGGTTGCGGGTTTCGCGAAATTATTCCCCGGCGCTGGTTCGCAAAATTTAAGAGTGTCCGCTGCGGCTGCGAAAACTTCCGCAGTCTACAGGGACGGGACCGTCGCGACCTAATAAAACAAAGCGGCGGTGTAATAAGATTAGGAGCAGCACGATGCGAGAGGAGGCGAGGCGAGGCGAAGCGATTCTCCTGGCTGAAATAGCTGCTCGGTCCTGGCTCGCTGCGCGCCCGTTTAAAAAAGTCTGCGAGCCGGTTAACGTCGCGTCGGTTAGCTCGCGTTTTTTCCAATTTCATTAGGGCTTTAAAAGCCGGGAAGCTCGGCCAAGTCTCGAAAGCAATTACCAATCTCCGCGACGTCGCCGCAACTTTTCGTTAAACGGAACTCACTGTCCCGCTCGCTGCGAATCTAAACCGAACAAGATCCAGAATGTTCCCGTCAATTTCTAATCGGTATCGTGATTGTCACTTCCGTTCGATCGTTGACAATGTATTCAACAAGTGTGAAAATTAATTCGTCGTCTTTGAGAGCAATCAAGCTTTGTTTAAACTGTAGAACATTATTTTTGAGGCTCGTATAAATTTTGGTCGATTGTAAACGAAGAATGCGAAGAAAAGTTCACGAATTTATTTCAGCCGAAATCTAGTACATGTACAGAGGGCTCGCGTCTTCGCAAATCAAATATGAAAAGGGGAAAATGTTCTGCTTTTTGTAACGAATATGCCGGCGTATATGAATTTTTTACCTCTGCATCATTTTCTACATTTTCAAAGTTCCTGCTATGTACTTCAAGAAGTAAAATATGTTCCTCATTTAAAATCTGCCTCATATAAAATATTTTTCTATTTAAAAGAGAGTCAAAGCACGAGTGTTAAAGTCATTTCTGGCATTGCATAATATCTTAATTTAAATAGACAGTACGTAAAGATGTCCCGAAAAATTTCTGTGACGCTTCAAAACACAGATGGTGAAGCGGAACATCGAGATCAACAATGTTCCATGTTTCAATGTTATTCTACAGAGGAAAGATTAAGATTTCGATTAGATATTCCCATTAAAAGGACATTACAGTTGAAGACATCATTGAAATTCGTATGTGCGACATTTTACAAGAGAATCAGGATCATCAAGTTTGATATACAGGTTTCTGAACGAAATGATTGCTTCAGCGAGGTGAGAGCGTGCCGACCGAAGGAAACGCGATTTTACGGAGCCGCCTCGTTCGAGAGTTGCGTTACGGAATCGTTAAATAAACGTAACCGTGTGCACGCGAGCCTCGACAGCGACACGACCAAGCCGAGGATAATCAGCCGGCGAAATCGCGTTTAAATTATTCAGAAAGGACGAGGATGGAGCCAGCCTAGAGGGCGGCTTAATATGCGCGGCACGCCGCGTAATCGTCCCGCGGCCTTTTTTCCCTACAGTTTAACCACGACGCAAGTGTTTTCCATGGATTCCCGGGACCGGAACTTTGCCAAAAGTTCGCGGATCCTTTTCACTCGGCGCGAGGTTAATGGACCTCTCGGTCCATACAAAGCAGCTGAATCAACGAGCCACGACGAGTGATTACGTTTGTCGAGAACAAACAGACGATTTACGCTCGGTAAGATAAACGTTGACAACAAACCACTTTTCGAAAGATCGAGACACATAGATAGAGCATTTACCAATAAAATCAGTGGTAGTTACGTTTCATAGAAATTGATAAAGACTTGTGTCAAGAACGTATTCTCGTTCGTTTTCCAAATTCAATGATAACATCTTGTACATGAATAAATAACGTTAGCAAATGAGTGTATCGAAAGGTGCTGGAACACTTTCCAACAAAATAAACCGCAGTGACGTTTCACAAAAATTAATTTTCGAAATTGGGTTTATTTCGATCGTTAACCCCTTGCTGTATTTTAACGAGTCAGGCTCGTCATGAAGATTTTAACAAAATCTAACAAATATGAATACATATTACGCATTCCTTTTTAGATGAAATAAAATTTGATTCACTTGTAATGAATATTTAAGCATTAAAATAAATATAATAAAGTAGCCGTATAAAAAATGTAAACCGAGCAACATATAATAAATTTTCTTTTCCGTTATACGACATTTTTCGGGATAAAGACGTTTCGATGATTGTAACTGAAAAGGAAATGGTACGGCAAGGGGTTAGGAGAGGCAAGAAAAGATTCCAGCCAGCCCAGTATTAATTCCACAACAATTTACTAGATCTTTCCGAAACTCCTTGGAATAGTACACGTGATCCGTCGCGGGCAATGGGCGGGAGGCAGCAACCGATTCGTCCCGTCGACAGTGCCAACGAGTCGGTATTAGGGGAGCCGTGTAACACGCCGGAAGACACGTCGCGGAAGTTATCGGGTCTGTTCGCGAAGGGTATAGTCAGGACTTGATCCGTGTGCCGTGTACACGTTTCCAGATGCTGTTTGTAATTGTACGAACGAGCGAAGAAAGCCGACGGTTGTGCTCGAGAACCGCAGCGTCGCGAGGACGATCTGCTGTTCCCAAAGGACGAAGGGTGAGAGAGAGCCGGAGAGGTAAAACGAGTTCCTTCAAAAACAATCGAGCGGAACGACACAAGTTAGATTGCAACAAGCGGCGTTGACGTTACGGAAATTGAAGACATGCGTGCCGCTCTTCGAGACGGGAATTGCGCGCCTCGGGAGAGGAGCTCTCTGGCCCTGCTCGACCGAATAATCGACGTTCCGTGTTCCACAAGCAAGGATAGGAGGGCGAGTGGAAACAGGCCGACTCCGCGGTGAAATGGAAACAGCTGTTCGCCGCGAGGATTTACCGTTGAAAATCGCCGGAGAAGCGGGAAGGAAGTTCGTAACGTTGCATCCCGGAGAGCGAAGACGATCCCGACCATTGAATCGCTGAATTTCGCGTCCCTTATTTACCGAATCTACCTGGCAGTATCGAGGACAAAGGTACGTGTAGCGCGACGAAAATTGGTTGATACGTTCTAGAAACTTTCGGGTTTTCAGGGTGAAACACAATGGAAGGATTGTACCCCTGACAGAATTTCTGATGCCGAAATTGGGGATGTGATCGACGGAGATTTTATTTGGAGGTGTATTGGAAATGACAAGAACCTTTTCGAAGAGACAGTTTACTAGAGCTTAACCGAGAGACAGCAAGTAGAGCAAGTCCACCATTGACTGCAAACAAAAAAAAAAAGAGACATCGGAGCTGATAAAAACCAAATGCCATGAGAATAATAAAGTGACTCGATAATCGAAGAACAGCGAAGCAAGTAGAACAGACCGGTACCTGGTCAGCCAAAGGATCGAAAGTAGTATCTACGATCTGCGGTTTCGAGGGTGAGGGGTGGAGATTACGCGGCAGAGCGCTATAAATAATCGACGGTGTTCGAAAGTCAATAACAATAACAATAACAGAAGCGGATAGCCGCGCGCGGCCCCGTTCATCGAATTCAAATTATCGAACATTTTTCCTGAATTCCAGGGGGCAGATGCAAATAAATAGGCGGTCGGCGGGTTATCGATTATCCCTTATCTTCGGCGAGCCCGCAGGAAAGTTTTCCCCTCGTTATTTCGATAAAAGCGTTCGATGAGTTTTTAACAATTCGGAATATGCGTCGGGGGTTTGCGCGCGAGCTCGCAGCTGGCCCGAATCGCCGGAATAGTTTGGTTCTAAAACTTTTCTCAGCCGGGAGGGTGGGGGGTGGGGTGGGGATGGGGGGAGGCTTTCTAAACCCCTAGGGGCTTCGACGATCCCAAAAATTCGTTCCTCGATTTCCAACAGCCCGTATCGAACTTTTCACGGCGGCCTTTCGTCTCTATTAGCACGTCAAAGGGACAATACTGCCGCTTAGTATACCTCGGACCACTGTCAACTGTTCTGTTTGCCCGATGGGAGCGAAAGTTGACGGCCGAGCGAAACTCTGCCTTTTGTCTCCGCGATTTAATTTACGTGGGCATGAAACGATGATATACAGAGGATCGGTTTGATCAGCTGGATCGGTTTGATTAAAAGGCAGACTTTATTGTTGGTACTGACAATGGTTTGTGTTGCGTTGCCGATGATGCATTCTTGTTTCTGCAAGACTAAAAAGGATGCGTTCTTGTTCGTGAGAATTGTTAAATTCTGCAATGTTCATGGAAAAATGTCTCCTTGGCATTCTCGAAAAGGAAGGTTTAAAAATCAGTCACGGAAGCATTTGATACCCAAGGATAAGGATTTGAATGAACGAAGTCATGAAATCGCGGAGTCCTCTTCCATCGGAAAGTTGAAAGCCAGCGGATTGTTCCAGGCCGTTTCTTTAGAGTTTCGGTCGGCAACCTTTATTGTCTTGTTAGGTTTTCCTGGCGCGTACTCACAGATATCCGGTTCCCGATTGAGCGAAGCCGCCACGAATCTACCAATTAATCGAGCTTAATAAGACAATAACGGGTTTATCGACGATTGGGGCCCGATCGTTTCAAGGAGGGGATCGTGGAATCTTTGACGGCGAGAGGGATAACGTCCAGGACGTCGAAGACGACGAACGAAGACGACGTCGAGACGACAGAGGAGAAGGTCGAAGGGGGTCGTGCGGGGGTACCGGAGAGACGACGGAGTAATTAATTTTACGCTATTGCCTGCTGGCAAAGAGGAGTTTTACGGAACGGCGCCGGCGGGATTAACTAAACGAGGTTTGCGGAGACGACGATCGTTGAAATAAAGCTCGAGATTAGACTTTTCAAGAGTTCGGCCCCCGCCGAGTGGTTTTTCGGGTGAGACGAGAAAAAGGGATCTATTATCATAAGGAAACGTTCCCTTAATATAATTCCCCAACGATAACACTTTGTAATTGAATCTGAGGAAACTTCTTGACGACATTAATTTCACTGCTGTCGCGTCGCCCAGGCGCTACGGCGACAATCCTCTCCCTCTCTCTCTCTCTCCCAGCTAATTCTGTTTCGTCCTTTTATTCTGGCCGATTCCTTAATAGGCTTCGAATCAATTTAATTGACCGTTCAAGCTGACGTAAACTTTCGACGAGACTCGCGCCACCCTCTTGCTCTCTGTTCCTTGCGAAAGATGCTGGGGAAAGTCTCTGTTTCGAGAGAGTGCACCCTCGTTGCCTCAGAATTTTATCTCAAATAATTCTCACGATATTCGTATGATCCATGGTGTCTCTGAAATCGTGGAACGAGTAATATAATGACTAGGCTGCCAATTTTGTGCCTTTATAAATCAAAGAAACATTAGATGAAGTTTCAATTTGAATGGAACTAATTTATACAAGTGGTTCTAGTTTGATCACTCTTTGCACGTTCGTTTGGAGAAAAATCGATATTATTTCGGCAAAAACAAATTGGTATGGATTTAGGTGGATGGTTCGGCAGGTTCGAACCGATGAATACTTAAGACGAACACCTAATTAGATGGATGGACGGTTCCGTAACTCTCGAAACAAGGATCCGGCGGCAGTAATCTTGGCCTAAGTTCCGATCAAAGCGCCACAAAGCCGCGATTCGTTTCGATTAACTGGTTCCCAGTGATCCTCTAGCCGGAGTTCCCTTAATTGGAAGTAATTTCGCCTCACTTTTATGGCAACAGAGAGGCTCCTATAATTAACGCGGCCCCGGGACTAATTAGAGGGATTATTTACGTTCAAAGATGAACGGTTGGAGGGGGGGAAGGGGCAAAGCTCGACTTGCAAACGGCTCGGTTGAAACTCTCGAGAGTAGTCGGAGATCGATTCTTCTAGGACTTCTTTTTAACCTTCTGCTAGGATTGGTCCTCCGCCCTCTCTTTGCCCTTCGTCTTTGTCGGCGATGAAAGTAGTTTCGGTCGGACACAAGTCAGACGTTCGGAGTTCTTTCGTTTCGTTACGAGAAATTTATCATTTAAGTCCTTCGATAATTCCCTGCTCGCGAACTCCATCGAATCACGAAACTTCCGCCCAAGATTTAATAGAGCTTTCATCTTATTTCTAACTTGTCCCGAACTGCCGCTCGACTCGGTCTCGATGGAACAGAAAAGTCAACCGGATGGCCGAAACGATAAATAGTGAACAATATCCCATTAGCAAAAATTGGCTCGTTTGTTCGCGTGTTTTAATATCATACTTTCGTCACACGGTTTTTAATAGTTTTACAAAAAAACTGAGCTACCCAGGTAGCTTGATCTTTGAAGTGGGCTGAAGAGTGCTCCAATTGAACACAATTGAATTATTACGATTGAAGAAGTGGGCTTACAATAGTGCATGATTTTTAAATATGAAAGCTGTGTTCGTCGCATATTTTATAGCTTCGGAAATATTTGTCGAGCGACGGAAAATACGTTTCATGCACCGTCTTTCGCGGTCTAATTGCCTGCGCGAAATAATTTCGCCGGATGCTCGCCCGACGATCAAAGGATAACGGGTCTCGAGCGGAGGGCAAACACAGTTCTCGCAAAAATCTATATCACTAATCTTCCAGAATGGCAAACACACACACATACACAGAGAAGGTCACGACGGAATTTATACCGGCGGTCTTCCGTCAAACGATACTCGATAACGCAGGCCGTTCCGGCGACAGTTTAAACGACGACGACACTCGACGTCCGAACCGTGTCCCCGTCCAACGATCTAATCGTCCCGTTATCCAAACACACCGGGGCCAGATCGCGTAATCCTTTCGCGGAAAACCCGGTGACACGAGCTCGACGGTTTTTATTATCCGCGGGCCGGATCGATCCTGGCCGCCCGCCGCTATCGAGCCGGCGAATTATTACGAGCCCGATGGAACCTCCTGATTCGCTCGGTGTTATACGAAACGACCGAGTCACGTTCCCCTGACCCGCGAATTGTCAGGCAAAAGCCGGAGAGACGTTTTATCGCCGGGAATCGAGTGGACATTGTGCCCGGAATTAACTTGTGGCGTAAGTCGCTTGCGCTTCCAACGATATTTTATTTCGGATCTGGAATTTCCGTTGCCATTTTTTTTAGTTGATCAGAGCTTTTTTATACAGGGTGAGTCACCTAACGTTGCCACTACCATTTGATAGACAATGCTTCTGTACATTGAGCACCCTCGACATTAATTGATCGTAGCCCCTTCTTCGTGAATTTATTGATTATTTACAAACAAACAATTCACATATCAATTTCGAAAATAATTGAATCACAACGATGAATTATTGAACAATGATGCATGTCGAATACATTGTGCCGAAACGCAGGACTCTAAATAAAACCAATAACAAACTCAACATGAAGCGTCTAAGATTACGGTACTAAAACACCACATAATAAATCATCATGATGACGTAACAGCCACTCTGAATGAGAACCTACTTTGACCAGCACCATAAAATCGCACAATTCCTCGTGCAACGACCAAATAATGTTCCTCTCGAAGGGTCGCTCGATACAGAGAGAAAAAGAGAGGGAGAAGGTAAGGGACCGGTGAAATGAAATTACAGATTAAAATGAGCCTCGGAGAGAGCCCCATAAATAATTCCGCGATTAAGTGGCCACGGAGGGGGTTGGCAGAGGGTGGCGAGGTAAACAGGGCCCTCGATCCGGATGCAAAATTCCTCATTAAGTCGCCGCAGCCCCCGTCGCATTTTCCCCGGCCAATATAGCGGGCGCGACCATAAATAATTAATGCGTCCCTTCACAATGAAGTCCGCCCCCGAAGACGGCCGTGTCCGTTCCCGGAAAAGAGTGTACCTAGCACGAGACCCGAAGAAACCACGAGGAAAAGAATCAGGAGAAAGAAAAAAATTGTTTCGACTCGTCTCTACGAAAAAAAGGGGTTAGTGTTGAAGCATGGGAGTTGAGAGCACGGGAAATTGAAGCTAGGGAGTTGAAAGCACGGGAAATTGAAGCATGGGCGATTGAAGCACGAGGGGTTGAAGCTTGGGGGTTGAAAGCACTGAACGATGAAGCACGAGGGGTTGAAAGCATGGGAAATTGAAGCACGGACCGTTAAAGGGTGGAGGTTTAAAGCACGGAGGTTTGAAAAACGGGGGTTGAAACACGAGAGGTTGAAGCGCGGGGGTAAGCGCGGAAAAGAGAGCGTGGAAATAATAGGAGTCGAAAAATAGAGGACGCGGACGAACAAATAGATGGTCGAGAAGCTGGTGGACGATAGACGGAATTAGAGGTTGCTGAGGGGGTTGAAATTAGGGTATAAAAGAGGAGCGACGGCCGGATGGGGCGAGAACGAAACAACAGAGCGGGGTTCGGGGTGACGGTGAGGGACAATGGCAACAGGGCGAGGACAACGGGACAGGTAGAAGGGGAGGAGAAGGTGTTGGGGGTGGAAAACAGCAAAAATTTGCATCACAATCGCGGATAGAAATAATTACGCGAGAAACGCGCGCGCGAAAAGGGTGGAGGATGCAAATGCGGATGGTCGAGTGGGGTCGCGTGGGCGGTTTTGAGGGGGCGCCAGGGTGATATTCGAGGGGTGAGGGGATGGACGATGGTGAGGGGTTGTTTGAGGGGTGAGAGGATGTACGAGGGCCGGCGGAAACGCGGCTAGAAATGCAGATACAAGAATACGCCGGAGGTTTCGTCCGGACTCGGAAAAAACCGGGTCGGATGCTGTTTGAAAAGAGGGGGGAGGGGTCGCGCGGGAGTGGCTGAAGGACAGAGACAATAGGGTGGTTGTGGGGGTGGTCGAGGAGCCTCGGGAAGAGAAAGAGGAACCGGAGCTCTCGGCTGTTTACGCCGCTGCATGAAAGTAAAAACGCGGAAAGAAATGGATTCGGAACGCTGCGCCGCGCCGGAAGTGGACGCACCACCCTAAGAAAATATCCGGGGTGGGGTAAAGGGTTCAGGGGTGATTTTCTGGACCGTGAGAGTGTACATCGCGAGGATGTTTCGCGAGAAGTATCGGTGGAGATGGAGCAGGTGCGGTTTTATTGAAACCGAGAGGGAAATCTCAGTGGTTTGGGGTAAACGATTGCGGAGACGGACGCGTCCGAGTCTTTTTACTGTGTTTTGTTTATGCTTTTTGTTGGTGGATTCGTCGAATCTCTTTTGGGAGCGTGAGTAATTATGTAAATTGACAATAGTAGCTACAAAAATTGGAATTTGCATAAAAGTTCCAATCCCAAATTAAAGACGTTCCGTATGATTTCCGTAAAAATTTGCAATCCAGTGACATAACCACTATCCTACAGAATTTAAAATGCAATAGCGGGATTTTTCCCGAAAAAATAGATCATCCAAACGAGCCCATTCAATTCTACATTTCGTTCGAACAGAAAATATTTAATCCCGGTTGGAGGGGGTGAAAATAAAAACTGGCCGGTGCCAACAAATGCCCTGAAAATGCGAAATTCATGGTGGGTCCTAACATTTCAGATTTCTCTCTCCCTCTCTCTCCTTTATCATTTCGACGGAATGAAATTATATTTCCGCGCTTCGCGCTCGTTATACACGACGATCCGGCTCGATAATCCGAAATGGATTTTTCCGCTCGGAACGAATGAATGGACCAACCCCCGACTCCATCCACGCGTATTCGACAGTGGATGATACCCGCGGATGGGCTGACGGAGTTTATGACCGCTACTCGTCGAATCGCTTGTTTAGATAAAAAAGAAAGAGAGAAGAGGGGTTGTTCGCGTTTTCGTGTTTTACGGTTGCCGTGTTCTCTGGTTGGAGAAACAAGAAGAAACCGAGGAGGATGGGATAAGTTTCTGTCGACGGTGGGGGCCACGGTTAAGAAATATTTTCACAGGACGTAAGTTTTACGGAAGACAAAATACACCGTTCCGTTGGAAAACAGCCTTAAAAGCCGTCGCGGAACCGTAGTCAGACAAACGTCGATATCCTGTGCCTGTCGAAGCGTGCTCGAACGAACGTTCCCTCGAACCCTGGTACAAGCCACGTCTCTTGCCTGAGAAAACTCGTCCTGTTTAGGGAAAGCCTATTCACGACTTCCTTTTCCCGCCGTTTCTTTCCCCGCCGAGTGGAAAATGCTCCTTGTGCGACATGAAAGCTCTTCCGCGTGCTCTTCTGGAATATATATTTTTTGCCGAACCGCATCCACTTGTCCCTCCACTTGCGTTTCGGAGTTCCCTTTCGCGTGGACAGGTGATCCGTGGCCGCGTCATCGTTTACCTTCACTGCTTTCACATTTTAGGTTACACAGTTCTGGTTAGACTATGGATTTCTATGGAAATTTCTGTCTCTATGGGTTACTTTATCAAAAGTATCGTTTTGTATTTCTGTGCTTCGTCCGGACTGATGATCGGAATCTGTCATTTCATTTTGAATGAAAGTCAATTTTTTAGCATTTAGAATAAGTTTTATGACAATTTTATTCTATGATCTTTTATCAAAACATTGAGTTACATAATATGACTTAGTGTTTTGATTAATTGATGATGTTTTGAAAATTGTGAGCAGTTTAAGGAGAGGATTCACCATCGGATTATCTTTTTTTTTGATTTTTTCAACATTTTATACGCGGTGCAATTTTCATGTTAAACAAAGTCGTACAGAGTTACATATATGACTTTGTACGACTTTATTTAACATGAAATTTGCACCGCATAAAAAATGTCGGAAAAAGCAAGAAAAAGATAATCCTCTCGATTGTGAATCCTCTCCTAAAACAGCACACAATTTTTTCTTGCGAAAAACGAAATTACTTTCCGAACGACCGGATAATATATGCGCGTTCAAAGAATTCATGCAACCGGCTCGAAGGAAAAAATATGGATTTCATTGAAGTTGAAAATCCATTCGACCCGCACACCGCGTGGTCGCGCGAATTTCGCGATTTGCAGTGGAATAATAGATACAAGATTACAGAAGGGCGAGCGAATAGGCGTTGCGGATGGAGGAGGCTCGACGCTCGGCAGCGATAGGATCGATCGGGTCAGTGAATGATCCACCCGCGGACCGATATCAGTTCCCGGGCGGTGTTATCGGCGGCGTTCTGTTGGCGGGTCGTTTGAATTTTCGCACGAGCGGATATCGGGCCGAACATATCGGCGCGCGGAGCGGCGTGCAACGGAGAGAGGTGAATATGGTATGACAAACCGACGCGCGGAATGTCCGCACACATCCATCGCCGTCTCGTATCTCTCGCGTGTTTCGTGTTCCATGTTTCGTGTTTCGTGTTTCGCGTCCCATCTCGCCTTCCGTTTTCCTGTGCGCCTTCGCTTTTCCATCCCCTTCTCTCGACACCACGCATTCACGGGGCATTCTCTCTTTCCTCCGGCATTCGCCATCCCCCTGCACCTTGGTTGGGTTAGTTTAGACCCCTGCTTCACAGAAGGAGAGAGAGAGAGAGAGAGAGAGAGAGAGAGAAGCAGGTTCCAGACAATCCCTCGTATAATGATTTTTCTGGTACGACGGTGATGTGTTTACCTTCTGTGTTATTCTGCTATGTATTTAGTCACGAATTGAACTGTATCGATCGACTATTCGTGAGGCATAGTCGTCTATTATGAGACTGTTGAAAATAGGAACCATGGATTTTAGGAAATTGTAACAGAGCGAAGTAGGAAAAGGATTTAGAACACTGGAAGAGTTAAAAGGATTTAACAATACCGTGCCAAAAAGATTCGGAACAGAGCCTAATGAATACGAATGTTATTTATATCCTTTGAACGGAAATGAAAAATTTCCTTTTATAGTTGTTCATCTACAAAATTATGAACTACAAAGAAGTTCTAATCGCTGCAACACTAAACTAAATCAGAGACAGCATCCAGTCACAGCGACCCAGACCAATTGTTTAGCATTTCAATAAAAACGTGAACGGGATTCAACTATAGCGAACGTTCTCGGAGTGCCCGAGGCCGAGGAGAAATTCGTCGGCGATTCATCGGGGAAGGAAAATTCCTCGTCGCTGAAGAATCGTCAAGAATGACGGTCGTAAACCGGTCCCCCGGCTCTTAATTCCTGGCCGGCCGGAATATTTCGCTTCCCGTAGGGTCGAAAGTTCCGTGGGACGTTGTTACGTCGACGTTCAATAAAACTTTCGCGTCGGGACGTCCGTCGGTGGTCGCGAGACGCCTGCAAAATCCCGCGTCCTCGTCGAACGTGCGCGAATTTTATTTCGCATTTTTCCTGTCGGAAACCCTAGCAGCAAACTGTACACGGAGGGGGAATTTTTACGCTGGACAGAAATGAAAGAAGCTCGTCCGACGATTCGTTACAACGCCAAGGTCCTGCCGAAAATGTAAACGTCGAATCGATTCGCTGCTAGCCCCGAAAGTCAATTTTCGTGTAGTTGCGAAATGCGTTCGCAGCTTTTGCCGCCGTTCAGCGAAACTGCGAAATAGCGAACTCCGTTCCCGAACAAATTGCAGCGAGTCACGAGTTTCGGAGACGTTTTAATTTTAATATCAAGCGGCGCGTCAACTTCGGCAGGGTAAACTTTCCGCTGCTGCTTCACCAGCACGGGTAGATATTATCAACGATTGCCAGTGCGAATGCAATCAGGGTTGCGAAACCATTGATCACATACAGTAACTCCCACTAATATTTGGACGCCCTCAAAAAGCCGATAACTTTTTTAAAATTCGACTATACCGTTCGAACCTTTTTGGGAAGCTAGAGCAATTAGTTTACCACAGGATGTGAAAAGAAATTTTTTTGAAAATAGCAACTGGTCGGAATTGTATACAAAGTACTAAAAGTTGAGTTGTACAACTTTTTAATGTGGGCCTATATAGAAAATTTAAAAAATACGTTTTGTAGATCTGTGTGAAAGTTTCATCGAAATCGGTTGATGCGGAGAAACGCGACAGACATTGAAAGATGTAAGAATCTTTACATTTATTGTAGTTAGAAGCCGAAAATCAATTTTGATGAAATTTTCAGAATACGTTTCATTGATACAGATCTACGAAACGTGTTTTGCAAAATACAACTTTTGGTATTTCCTCTGCAATTCCAACAACTTGCAATTTTCTTCAAACATTTTTTTCATGTTGCGTAGCAAACCAATTGTTCCAACTTCTCGAAGAAGTTCAAACTGTATGGTCCAATATTGGGAAAAGTTGTCGTCTTTTTAAGAGTGTCCGAATATTAGTGGTAGTCTCTGTAATATGGCAATGCGAAAGTATAATATAATTCACAAAGACGCAAGCTAATATTATATGCCTTGCCATGTGTTAAATTAAATGCTGAAGCTTGTTTATGTATTCACTCTTTTCTCAAAGATAAAGTGCTTAGACAAAAAGAAAAAAAAACTTTGCGCTGGCGCCATTTGCCGATGCTGGAATTCGAATATGTTTTTAATTAGCGACCGCTTTTGCGGTTTATGCTTCCCTTTCAATTGTTTATACACAATTCTGCTTGAAAGTACAGGTTAACGCGCTCGCTACCCGATATCCTGACAAACGGTATGCTCGCGGAAGAAGTAGCTTCTTGTATGAGGAGCGTGATAGCGCCTCCGGTTTCCGGAGTTGTTCCACGGATCCTGTATCAAGAGAACGCGTTCCCTTCCAGCTGTTATCGCTCTGCGCAATTCCTTGGAACGGGGCATAACGCGAAAACTGTGCCGCTATCAACACGCAGCTCCGACTAGAACGATTTCGGAACGAGCGAGTGCTCGATTCCTGTACCAAGAAGAAACAGAAGTGGGACGCGGCGTCGCGTCGCGTAGCGGCACAAAGCGAATACAAATTATCCTTGGAGAGCAGCTGAAACCGTTTGGGAACATAGGGGGAAAACGACGCCCGTAGAATCCGCGGGACTGTTAAAAGCTTAAGAACCAGAGGGCTCTCCATAAGACGATCCTGATAGCTGGCTCCGACGGCGCGGCGGCGGCTGCCAGCTGAACCTTTTCTCTCTCTCTCTCTCTCTCTCTCTCTCTCTCTCTCCTCTCTATCCTCTCTCGAAGGTGGAAACCCGTGGCGCAACAATGGCTCTCTCGTATTACTTTCAGCCGGCACTAAAGCATCTTTTCAGCAGCGCCGGGGGAAGGATTATAACGAGCCATTACCCCTGAACACGATCTACGGGACGGAGCAACGATAAACCGCTATCTATTATAACCACGGGTGCAATTTTCCTGGCAGACAATGACGGGAATGGACACCGTAGTCTTCCGGCCACGGTTATGGTTCTGGAGTGTGTCCTGTCGACGTGTCCCATCCTTCGTCCTGCCGTGTCTGTCAAATTTTGGAATGAGGTCTCGCAAACAGTACGGCTTTACTAGCTCGGTTGCTGCACCATTGTTCTGGGATTTCCGGTGACACGAAGCAGTGCACGGTTAGATTTTCAAGATATCTAACAAGGTCTATGGTTGGTTTTTTCATAATCTTCCGGATTGTTCTCAGTACGTTACGTTGCTAGATAAGTTAGCACAGTTCAGGAGATTTATTTAGTAGTTTATTATTTAAATTGAAATACCTCCTGAACTACTAACTTTTCGGCATACTTAGGTTAGTACTTCTTTACAACGAATGTCCAGCTGCATCGATTGATGTATTAAAAAAATGCCTCATTTCATTTAAAAAAATGAAGTTGACCTTCATATGTCCTTTACGCGTCCACGTGCAAAAAAGCTACTAACATCAGATTAGTGCCCCCTCGAAACCAAGCAATTTCCATCTGACGCATTTTTTCCTAACACCAATAGCAGCCGAGTTATTCAGGTGGCCTGTTTTAGGTGCCTCACCCTGTATACATATCTAAACACCTTTCTTCTAAATCGTAATTAAACTTGATTCGTCTGACGAAGTTGAAACTAGTACAAACTATTTTATTTAAATTGAATCGGTTGAAAGATGTTCGAATCGTGAAGCAACGGGGTTTCTTCCGTAGCTTTTCGCGAAATCTGTGACGCGGCACATCGGAATCACTCGTCAGCCTAGAGATAGCGTATCGAGACATCTCCGGTCTAGTAGAGGGATGTTTAACGAGCCCCAGCATCCACCGATTTCATCCTGTTGGACATTGCGGGGGTGGTACACGTCCCGGGGACAGAAAATACGAGGCACCGGAGGCTCGCAGATGACCTCTAGGTCTCCATTAGCGCGACGGTGCACACGTGAATGCCTAATGCGCTGGCACCCGCGTCCCGCTTATTATAATTTGATTAAAACAGCCGCGAGAGCCCATCTTGGTTATCCGCGCTCGTCGTTTCCCCCTCCCTCCCACCTTTGCGCAGGTTTTAATAAGATTTCTGTTCCGCTGTTAATCGGCCCCGACGGCCAACGAATAAAGCGCTGTTGAGTGCATTTTCGGCTGCAGCTCCCGCCGTCCGAACGTATCGGGCTTCGTTTTCCGGATCGAAATTTTGCGGTCCTCGCTACTACTTTCGCGAATTTATCGACTGACCTCAACGTTTTTCTTTTTATTGTTGACGTTCGTTCGCGGTTTTTCGAACGCCTCTCCGTGAAACGGGTGGAGTGTTTGCTCTGTTAAAATAATGGTTTCGCGATTTAATTTGTAATTTGGCCGCGGGTTGATACTCCAATTTTCAGATTTAACTTTCGTCGAGTTCTCAATTACAATAACTCGAATTTATCATCGCTACTTCGTGAAACCATTTTGATCATTATTCTCTCGGTGTAAAATTGTTTAGTAATTTATTTTGTGATTTAATATTGTACGTGTGTACACTCTGCTATTAATACTATGAGAGCGACTAAGAAATCTTTTATTCTTTCAGGTCCAAGAATGATTTATCGGAGTCCCTATTCCCTATTATACCAGAAATTGATCGTCACTTTATGAACGTTGATCGACTATTTTCTCGTGTAATTTTCCCTTTTCTACGCGAGCTGATTTAATAATAATATTTATTTGTTTTAGTCCCATGGCTAGCTCCGTAATTTGCACTGTTATTACTCGCGCTTAGCATCAAGAAACCCTTACAGAACATCCGGAGGTAATTTAAGAGACAAACGGAGCAAACCTCGTACTATAAACTGCCTCGTCGATCATTCATTATTCACGCGACCCTATTAACGAACATCACCGTCATCCCACCGGAAGATGTAACTAATCCGTAGCGTGTAATCGATAGCGCAACACGCGTCGTCGAGCCTGTACCCGCAGAATCTTGAGGTCGACCACCGCTGTCGAAAATTGTCGACTGTATTAAACACCGAATTAGCACAAACAATTCCGTAACATCTACTAGTAGATACAACGTTGATAAATGTTGCTGCATTTGACAACAGATATCAGATGTATACACGCAATGAATATGAATTATCTTGTTCTTCTAGAAAGTCATTATTTCATTATTTCCGGCGTGTTACGGTTTGGTGACCTCCCTCGTTAGACTAATTTATTGCCTCTAATCGGGTGGTCGAAGTCTTTGGGATTCGATGTGAAATTCTAGAAACACTTTCGTGGGTCTCGGATTACGTTGCGTCTCTCAACAATTCTACCATTTCGCAGTACACCTTATTTCATTTTAGCATCTATTCTTCCGTAGAATAAAGAAGAAAGTGTGAAGCTAAAACAAGATTGGAAGCAGCATTGCCGAAGGTGAAGGAAAAAGGAAGACTTAGCAAGGACTTAGAAAGTAGCCAACCCAATATTTTTCTAGCAAAGAACACAGCTCAGGCGACGAGTCCCGGAAGCCATTCTCCGGTGTCATCGCGATCGAAGGTCCTAGGTCCTCCAGCAGGACCTTGTTAAAAGTTGTCGGACGTCTTTCCGAAACAACGATCGTCCGTAATACAGGCGAGGGAGATCGTGCAAGGAAAGTTTGCCCTGTAAACACGGGCGCCGCGCCGCGCCGGGGCGTCGCGCGTTGCGTCGTCATTAGTGGTGGCCGCGCAAACGGCCCCGCCTCTATCGGTGTGCCCACCCCGGTTTAATGCGACTTTGCCGCGAGTTCCCTTCTTGCGGGACCGCGTCACGCTGTCCACGGTTTAACGACCGGATCGTCGACAGTTACGCCGAACTCGATACACCGTGCATAAATTCCCGTGTGCCCGGGGAACACGGAGCACGCGTGAACACGTCGGAACAGTGACAATAATGATCCGTCTTTACTGCATAGAGAATCGTTAACACTAGAAGCACCGGACGATTAAAGTGATTTGCTGCGTCTAGACAGATCTCCGTGCCGGTTGTGACGGGTCCGTGAATTCTGAACTTGCCGGGGCGTGTCTGGGGTAATCGTTACGGACTTTACGCGTTTATGGTGAAACCTGTAATTTCAAATAACGCAAAAAGAATCTTTGAGAATGTACGCAGCTAGGAAGCAGAATAAAATGGACAATCGTGTTCGGACAATTATGTTAGGAATAGTAAATAGTAACCCAAGGGTGACGAACAATTTATTTCGACAGAAAGAGAACTCTTCGAAGAGAAAGTGTTGGGTAAGAAGAAGAAAGCTGGAAGAACAATTTTCTTTCTTCCTTCGCGCAGAGTTCCCGGTCGAAAGAATCCGATTTTTCAAGAAATCTTGGATTTCGATCGCGATGCCAATCTCCGGAGGACCCGTAACAATCTTCGGAACGGCCCTTCGGCGATCAAGGACACGTTCGAAGTCCGAAAGGGTTGCTGGCGGGAAGAAGATCCTGGATTAAGGGAGCGGGCGCTGTAGCTCCAACTTGGTTGCGTTTTCTCCCTTCGTTTCTCTGTTCTTTCACCCTTCATTGTCGAATGGTTTCAATTCGAGAAAAACGTTATTTAGTCTTCTTTTAAGAAAACTGGATAGCAAATATCAAGTACACTCGTGGAAACGCGTGTACTGAAATACACGTAAAATAATACACGCGCGCGCGTGTGTTTGCGTGTAGTTAAAATGGCATGTACCAATGTACGTGTACACGTGTAGAAATCGCGGGATAAGTGCCGTTATCAGAATACCGTTTGCTTGTTCGCAGACCGTGCTCTCTACCCAGTCTCTCTGAAATCTTATTTTTATTCGGGCTCCACCGTGAAACGATACGTCCACGGATTACGCGAGTGTATTTCGACGGGCATGAAAACGTTTTAATCCTTCTCGGTGGACCGGAGCTTGCTCTGGACCCTGCGCCGTGTGTATTTTCAAGGCGGCTCGGCCACACAGCCATCAGGATCGGGAAACTTGATTTCATTATTCGCTCCTTGATTTCTATCCTAGCTTTTCGGCACCACGAATTTCGACGGAACGTTACGGTTCGTGGAATAATACGCGTGTAACGCGATAACGGTGCACGCGAGAACCCAAATAGCAAAGAGAAACACATCCGCGCCAGACGACGTATATATATATGCACTAAATGTAATTTTTTAATTATGTACAAGAGTCTACTATTATATACAGGGTAAGTCTCGTAACTTGACGACATCGAGTAACTCTTAAGTTGTTTATTGTACGAAAGAAACTTTTCAAACAAATGCTGCGTGGTTTTCAGGGGAACATGTTGTTACTTTCCTTTTTCTATCGAGATATGGGTATCACCTTGAGGTTTCTAAATGGAATGCCGGAGATAAAGTACCAAATAATGCATATAAAATGAATAATTCCTAAAATATTTGCAAGTCAAATTTTATTCAAAGTAATGTTTGAAATGTGGTCTATTGCAATCAATGCACTTGCGTAATCGGATTATGAATGAACGAAGAACATTCTCTACTGTGTTTCTGCAGTTACCGCGGCACATGTACTAATAATACGTTCTCGCACAGATATGGCCATCGGTGATGGTTCGCGATAAACTTCATTTTTAAGCAGCACAGGTGCGACCAAATAAAACCGGGTTCAAGGTAGACAGCAGAATCGTCTCGACTGGCGCACGTACAACACGGAGAACATGTTACAGGTTTAGTTACGAGGGTTGGCCCTCGTGGTCGGACTAGGTCGGCCGCAGCCGTGGCGCCGGTATAGCTCCGATGTAATGCGATTTGCAAGCGTTATCGCGCGGCCCTAACGCGCGGCGATCCGACCTAACACGGATTTCCATAAACACGCTGACACCGGGTATTGTTTTCGCCGCGTGGGACTAGCCCGCGCCCATTTATTAGCCCGCACACCTAATTATCTTCCAATGAGCGACCCTCGTGTCCCCGTGGGGCAGCTTACGCTTCGATCAGCTCCCCCTTTCTCTCTCTTATCGAACCGGCCAACCCCTCTCCGCCATAGTTATCTCCAACACCTGTCGACGAACCCTCGACAGCCACCAGAACTTCTTCGATGCACTAATTATGCTTCTTAGTTGCAGTAAAAAGTTTTCAAGCGAGGCTCGAGAGTCGGAAAGAATTTTCAAGCCTTCGACAAAGACGTTGCGTCAATTTCTCCGTTTTAAAGATGATTTGCAATTGTTTGTGGTTCATAACACAGAAAATTGCCGTGAACCGGGTATCATTTTGCGATCAATGAGGAGAACGGCGAGACCAGACGGAGCGCAGGAAAAATTGAGTAGTGCGAATCGACGAAAGCGGCTCCGCTGCCAATAAACCAGCGGTTTCGCGGAGATAATCGAGCCGGCAACAAACTATCGCAAACTCCGGCACCACTCTCATCTTGTTAATCACTTGAACACGCTCGGTGCGCGGCCGCATCGATCCTCGAAACGCGAGAAGCGTCGTGTACAAAACCCGGCCAGTTTGCCCACATTACATCCAATCATTTCAGTATCCGGAGTACACATCGTGTACTCGATAAATCGAATACGAACGGCTGTCATAATACTAGAGAGAAAAAAAAGAAAGGCACGGACGAAACCGATACAGTTCTGCTCGACAATTCCGCTTGGTATAGCGGGTGGAAAGCGAGAGAGAAAGAGGGAGGCGAACAGAGACAAGTGGAGTGGGGTTTTATGTTGGAATAATTTATCGTTCGAGAGCCTTTATCGGGGAAACGGGCGAATTGACGTGAAAAGCAGCAGCGATTTGCGGCGGCGGCTCGCCGAGCCTGGCTCCTCCCAATTCGGCCGCGAAATTTCGGGCACGGTGCCCGGTCGTGTGGACCACGGGTGGACGAGAGGCGTGTGCGTGTGCGAATTTTCGAATTTTCTGCGAAATTCGACGGTGAATTCGACCGCGCGAGAGAGTTAGAGAAAGATAGGGGTGGAAGCATATAGAGCAGTGATGAGCAACCGATTTTCGGTACATTGTTGTTACTTCCCGGCTATTTCTTTCTAATTATCGACAGTGTTCACTGAACTGCGTTGGAAAACACATTTTTCGTATAACGATCGAATATTTTCGTATTTCGCCACGATCTCGGATTCTCGAAAACGCAAAATTGAAAATGAACATCGGCAGTTTCTCGATAGCTGGACGATAGCATACGAATATTTTTCTAGTTGTATAAATAAAAGTGCTGTTTGTTTGGCACGCAGTGAAAAAATATCTGCGTTGAAGAAAGACATTGTCAGTGAATAGAAAAGTCTAGGACAAGTAAATAAAAGAATGAGAGAAAGATAGGAAGGGAATGGGGGAACAGCGGAGAAATTGTGATGCTCGAGGTAAATAGTTTACTATACTGTTAATAGGGAACGAGGATGTTCTTGCATAGTAGAATCGAGGGTTGCTGCAGTCGGTGAGAACGAAGGAATAGATATCGGTCTCCGGTCAGGAAAGAAGTGGTCCGATCTTTTTCTCTAGGAAAGGAGGAGTTCCAGATTGAACGGGGAATCTCGTTTCAGCTGGGAAATACAAGCTCTCCGGATGGAGGTGGAATTTTAAAGAACAGCGCTCCGCGGCGTGGGCGTGGGCGGGCGCGACGAGTTTCGTTTGAGCGGATAATCCGCCGGGAAACCTCATTTAGAGTGGAAATTAGGATTCCTTGCAGCTCGTAGTTTTCACGCAAAGCGAACACTGATTATTTCGATTTAATGACACGGGAAAGGTCTCGCTTCGCCGCGAGTTGGCTCGCCACGATGCACGACGTTCAATCTCGTTGGCAGAGCCTCGAAAATCGTATAATTTCGAACACCTGTAGAAACATTGGAGAAATTTTTCCGGGACTGAATCTAGCATAGATTTGAAGCTTCCTTTCCACAACGACGTATCAAAAATTGATGAACGATTTTTTCTACCTGTTTCATGGACCAGAAAAGAAGCACAAGTTCTGATGGTGTACCTTACAGTTAGCGGTACACCGTTCATGCAACGACCAACAAAAAAAGCGTACATAAATCTCCGAGATCTTGTTGCAAAGAGGAAGGTTCGATCTTGAAATCTGCGGAAGATTCGACCACAAAAAAAATTTTCCGATGAATCTACAGACATTTGAATTCGCAACATTTCCAAGAAGAGAAGTGTTTCATTCAAGAAAAGCGCGTAGAAACTCACTGATTATAAAATCTTATTTAAATAATAGGAGCTTCTAGCTTTACACTGAGACCAATTTTATATCAATTGTCAAACAAAGATGTCACGTTCGCAGATGCAAAAGGTTTGAGTAAACTAGGTGGAGGGTGTCGTAGGGCGCAGCTGAGGGGATAGTTATTTAGAGGGGGAGGGCCGAGAAAAACGGCGGGAAGCAATTAAACTTCGGTCATCGAAGTAACAATTCAATAACCGGGCGCGTAAGTTCCCGGAGGGGGGGGCGTCAAGATGGTCCGGGACTTTTCCAACAGGCGTTATAACTCAGGGAGATCGGCGGCTGCGTAGATTCCGGCGGAAGTTCGTGCGCCGCGCGAGTTAGACGGATCCAATCGTCAGTTAATTGCTTAGCCGCCGCCGCGGCCCGCAATATCGCCGGGATTGGATTATAAAGTTTTCCATTTGGAATTAATTGCGCGGCGGCACCTGCGCCTCTCGCCGACGAGCCGGTTCCTTCGGCGTAATCTTTCTTTGGACCCCATTTTCTTGTCCCGGATCCTGCAGAATCGCTGCAAATCTCCCAACACCTTAGAGCGACCCGAAAATCGATTGTTTTGACCGGTTCGTTAAAACGGGAACGAGATCGAAGAAACCAAGTCGGAAATCAAAACTGTTCCCGTTATATTTGCATTGGAAATTGTGTAATGTGCACAGGTTAAAATTGAACAGGTTTGGAGAATTTATAATTTTTAATTCAAGAAATTCATTCTTATCTGGTACACGAGAGCTTGTCGAAGAAATCGATCAAAGTAGGCTCAATTAAAAAATTACTTGTGTCACCAATAAAGTATGAATGCCGATAACAATTGATTCATTTACAAGATTTCAATCCAGTGAATCAATCGAAGACATTGATCCAGCTAGGCTCTGTTGAAGAGTATTTCGTAAAGACTGCTCACAGGACAGGCTAGAAATTTTAGCGTCTGCGTATGGCACTAATAAAAATGTCTATAAAATCGGTTTTTAGTTCAAGCTTGTCGACAAAAGCATCGAAATGCAACTCTAATGGAGTATAAAATGATAAGCGCGGGTAGTTATAAGTTTGTGGCGGGCATTAGATGCAAATCGCTATATTTTATTGACTATGATGGTTCTTCGATGGAAGTGGAACCACCACAACTAGCGCTCGATGGAATCGCTATGATAAAATAGCAATCATCCGCGAGGCGATGTCGGTGAAAAGTTCATTCCCTTTCTCCGCGTTTCACGGCTTTTCCAATTTTGACGTAATTTACATAGCGAGCGGGTTCGGGGCAGGTCTATTCGGAATTTCTGGTGAATTTGAATTGCATCGAGAGGAATGCCAGGTGAAATTAAGCGGGCGATTTATCGCGCGAGGATTAGCTCTTGTTTGTCGGTAGACGTATCCCAAGATGCAATCGTTTCGTTCTCCTATTGGTGCTTTGGAAAATATTGTTTTCACACAAGAATTCAGTTTTCTTCCATACTCGATACAATTAATAGACTGCAGATGCTTGATCATTGCTGTTCCATTCACAAACAGTTTGTTCCAACTAGTATCTTACACGGCAGATGTTTGCACAAACATCCATTTATGTTTGTTGGTATTGGGAAGCAAGGTATTTATTTAGAGAGAATAAAAGAACAGATATTTATTTAGAACGATATTTGACCGATGTTTCCTCTACTAAGGCTAGGCTTAGACTGACTGAGTTCGGCAGCTCGTCGATACGTTTGAAAACGAGAAACATTTGAATGGGACACGCCGGCGGACCAAAAGACGCGCGGCTCTGTCTTTGATTCGATACCTAGAGGTACCGCGAGATACAATGTTGCGAGATACATATACAATAGTTCCTGAAACCATATTATGTATATATACATATATATAATTTCTGTACATATATCAATAATGTTGTCCTATTCACTAAAATTATATTACATAGTGCACTGCAGATGTTTGCACAAATATGTATTTACACGTTGTTCTATTCACTAAAGGTGTAGTCTTCCGCCATTTTATTCCCAAAAATTCAACGAGTCAATACAGTGCAGAAATTTCTACAAGCATTCGTTTTTGACGTTCCACTCGTAAAAATTGTCCCAATTTGTTTTATTATTAAGCTATAAAACCCCACATGTCTGTGCACGATAACAATACAAAAATATCTTAGAATTTGAGGTTGACAATATTGAAGAACATTTTCGAATGCAACTCTAAAGGTATGAACATTGAGCCTTAAGAAATTTATATATAAAGGGTGTCTCGGCTGAAGGAGGCCACCAAAATATCTCCTTTATTTTTAATGGCACAAAAAATATTTATGGCATAATTTAAATGGCACCGAAGGAGGTACATCATAGAAGAATAATTTCTTTCGTCCGGTTATTTTTTCAGTTTTTTCAGTCATCGTTATTTTTTTTATCGGGAAAACTTATTTTTTTGTTATTCCATCTTATAGCGGCTGAAAAAATACATTTGAATATGCTTAAGTCATTAACAAGATGGAACACCCTGTATAAAGAGAAGAGAAATTCGAATATTCCGTCGAAGTAAATTTCATATCAGATTTACTCCGCCACGGAAACGATACAAAACGAAACTGCCCGTAGCACATACTATTCCAGCGCCTACAGAAAATTAGGGGATCGTCGAAGCAACGTCTCCATGATCCACAGCGTGATCCGCTCTCATTCTTCGAGTCAAAGACAGACACCCGAAAGATGAAGAAGCTCGGGAAGAAGAAGATTAACGAGGTACGTATGTGCCCGGGACAACACAGGAAACTACGTTCGAGGCGAGAATCGACGACGAAGGGTCGAGGGGTGAGAATGGCGGCTAGTTCCCGACGAGGGGTACATCGCAACAACGAAAATAGGCGGGTCGTTCGCAGGATTCTGCGATACCTGTTTCTGTTTCCTGGACACGTGCCGCGTTTACTCGTGTCTCACCTGAACACCTGCTCCCGGACGAATGATGGATCGTTCTGGGGGTCGGGGATCGTGACTGGGTGAACGAGGATTAGGACCGTGACGGTTTCGGGTCGGGGAACCAGCTTGCGAAATATGGACTGTGGATTATTGCACGGCGAAATAGTATTAGCTTCCTTCGAAACAAATTCGCTGCGTTGTAATTTTTACGGTGTATACAGATATCCCTATCGAGTTATTAAAATCATGTGATCTATTTAGAGAATCTTCTCCAATCTGCATTAACCACTTTTCAGTACTGAAACATACGACTTGGATTTTTTAGAGAACTTACTTGGAACTATTGGTTTACTACATGACGCGAAAGAAAAATTTTTTAAAAATTTGTTTTTATGCGGGTCTATATTGAAGATCTGTATAATTTCGCATCGTACCAAGGTAAAAGTTCGTACGGTGGCTGTTTGCCCATAAACAAATAAATATGGACGAGTGAAGAGTCGAAAAACAGTCGACCATGTTCGGAAACAGCGTCCAAACGATTGCAGCGCGGCAAAACAGAAAAGTTCGCGGCTATCGATGGATATGCGGCCGGTTAGGTCCTTTGTGGATCGGAAGGCAAGCGTGGGCGCGTAACGATCATGCGACCGGCGGAAAAGTTCTATAACAAGGGCCAGGGATAGCGTACGAAAGAGAGCCGACCGACCAGGAACCACCCGGAGGATCTCTCGTTTCGTTTTTCCCTCTCCCTTTGCTTGTTTGAACGGATCCACGCTTAATCGGTCGGAGCGCCGAACTTTTCGAGAAAATCGCTCGCAACGCGCACGAGACGACGCTTTTAATTCTTCCTCTCTCTCTCTCTCTTTCTGCTGCTCATGACTGCTTGCTCTCTTTTTGACGATTATTCCTGGCCGCGGTGTCGAATGAATCCGATCAGCGACACTCGCAGAACACAATTATTTGAAATACGGGGTGTGGCGAAAATCGTCGTGCAAGGTAGCGATTCTACATAAAAATTTAGTATAATATTTCTTCATCCGAAGCCTCGTTTTAAATAAAAATAGCTTTCGCTTAAAGTAAAATGGAGCAGCGTCTAATAAAGAGATTCATCGCGCTTGTCAGGAGGTAGTTACCTCGCCAGCGAACAAGGTTCGTTCATACTTCATCGAAAACTTCGTGAAGCACGCTGGGGGGTCAAAGTCCTCCAAGCATAACTCCGTTCCTCGTCTCGCCGGGCAATTAGCGTCGTCGATCAAAAACTATACTACATAGTGAGGCTGATCGATGAAAAAGTCGGCGCACGGTTCGAAGTTGCTCAGATCAAAGAATTTAGTTTAGTTTCGATTTTAGCAAGGATGCGGGAAGCAATCCATAAAGCACTTATAATAGAGATTATAAAGAATTTTCGAGAACGAGAATTTGTGTTGCGGACTAGAATTGTGGATTTAAATTTAAAATTAAATTGTATCACAGTCGACATTTAATCTATACATTGCACCTCGGGAGATATTTATATATTTAGAATTAAATCATGCCGCAGTAGACATTCACATGTAGTTAAGAATAATCTATAAATTATGTGTCCTAATTTCTTGACAAACCTACAGGTATTAATATCATTTCAGGACAACAACCTGACACATAATTACGAGAACAGCTACAAAACTTAGGAAAAAAAAACTAAATGGAGAAACAATACATTACACTGTACACAGTCTGAATGCATTGACTTTTTAATATCTTCCAGAGTGAATTTCAGAAGTTAAATCACGATTTGGCAGGACAGTGCGTCGACTCAAGGAAAAATGACACTCAGCATCGTCTGGCTGAACAGTTCTTCCAGAACCTGGGGACGTGTTAACTTTATCATCCCCGGTATCTTTTTCCTTTCCATTAAGCTTGCGCGCGGTGTCCCAGGCCGATTTTTCCTTCGGTGTACCGGTATCGGAATTGTACGCTGCGAACCGGGAAATTTATCGCGCGAAACGAGCCGTCCCCGTGCCCCGCCCTCGCGATCGATACACTGATAATTCCCGTCGAAACGGCCGGCGAACGTCGTTCGAGCGAAACAATCGGATCCGCGAGAAAAATATCGCCTACACATCACCTGCCCCCTCCCCCCCTTTCTCCGTGAAAACTCTCGCTCCTCCCCTGCGAAACCGGGAAGCTTTCTTTCCTGTCGACGATTTTTCCTGAAATATCGACCACCTCGTGGTTTGTCGGGCTTGATTAACCCTTTCGCCTTGCGTCACTTTCGAGACGACACTAGACGCTTCTTTGTATTCTTCTCTTCGAGACCCGGAACCAAAAAAATTGAGGAAATTTCGTCTTGTAAAAGCAACTTGTGAAACACGCGATCTGAACGCTGGATTTCAGACTTTCTTCATTCACAATTCGTGAAGTTAGAGTACGCGTTACCATAAAAATCTTGTGAAATCTGAATAAATTCAATTCCGTTATTGTTTAGTTTATTTTTCGGCTGTTCGTTACTTTAGCGGGCTCAAAGTTTGTGCCTTTCTCCTATTAGTTACGATGTATTTGGTATGTAATCCAGTAGATTTGTACCAGGGCGGTTGCAAGTCGAAGTTTCAATCTTGTACGATCAATGGTTCAGGAATTACGCTTGCTTAAAGTTGTGCATTTTTCAGTGTTTTTGACCTCGCGCCGCTTACCGAGCAGAACCGCTAGATGGCAGCACGGGCATGCGTTAATGCTGATAATATAGAGCGGGGTCATGAAAAGGGACTCGATTTACAATATACTTAAGAATTTTTCGAAACTTCGAACATTCGTATTGTCCCATTTGGGACAATTGTATAAAAATGTACCCGCAGCTGGGCTTAAGGACGTCCAGATCCGCGAAAGTTAAATGTCGCATCGATTCGATCGGCGGAAAACGAGTTTCACGGTGAGCAGGAAGTCAATTAAAATTTCAAAGTCGCGTCGAAACTAAGGGATGAGGGGGTGTAAAGAAGGAGTGGATTCCAAGCGACAGAGAAAGAAACGAAGGAGCAATGGAAACGGACGAGAGCAATTTTCCCGGCGACACGGCTCGTATTTCCCTCTTTGTGCGTGCGCGTATGAATGCGCGGAAAATTCGCCGGGTGTGTGCTCGGCCGTGTGCGTTTCTCGCGTTTCGCCGTTTCAACGTGAACGTTCGCGTTTCGCGGGCATGCGTCACGGCCCGATGACTTCAATCTATTTCTACGATGGAATGGCAACGGCCAACGTAGAACGACGGGGACCCGGAACTGATATATATTTTTCTCGTAAACGGAATCTCCTTTACGACGAGCTCCCCGCGCCCGCTCTCTCTCTCTCTCTCTCTCTCTCTCTCTCTCTCTCTCTCTCTCTCATACTCGATCTCGAAACACCAGCGGAGAGAATAAAAGAAAAATGATAGAGTGAGTTAACGGCGAATAGCACCGTCGTGGAAATTGGGCCTCGTAACGCTGACACATTCATGGATCATGAAGACAGAGAGATTAATAGCCGTGCATCTACTGAATAGTGATTGCTGGAGTGAATTTCAAAGAAAATTTCAGTTACGATTCGAAGAAATTGAAATTAAAGAGTGCGCCCTACGCTGGATGCTCCCTGGGAAATTGAAAATGGAACAAAGACGTTTTGGAATTGTTTGATGCGGATGTTCCAGGCTCTTCTCCAATGCAGCTGGACGAGGATTCGTTGCAATGCAAGGTTCCAGGTGCACCGCGCGACATCTCGTTGAGTACCGTTGCAAGCCTCGAACGCCCAACATATTTATTTGGACCGTAGCCGGAGCTCGTTACATAAACCAGGTATGTATAACGAAGGTGCTCGAAAGAGAGCCGAGCTCGGGGACAAGGGTCGAATCCTCGTGGCCATACGAACGCAAAATTGGCGGAAGATACGAGGGTCAGGAGGGCTCGCGATTCGACGCCGTGGTATTCTTTGGTAACGAGCACTTCCGACGACGACGGGTAATCGGATCTGAAAACTTTCACGAAACTATTCTCCCCGGGAAACAACGATACCCCCAGTCCTTTCCTTCTCCTTCCCTGTCGACGACTCGATACCGAGATGTTTATGGCTCGTTGCGGAAGAGAGACAATGTGCGAGCTACGTGAACAAATATTTGTCTTGCAAGCATAATAGAAACGTAGTTGATCTTCGTTGCCTTAGAAAAATCACAAGATGGAATTTTTATTCAATTTGAAATAATGTGCACGCAAATTATTAAATTATTCGGTACTGTCCATGACGTAAACAAATAATTCACAGCCCTTCCATCAATATTAATGTAATACAATTTTTCGTTTGGAGTGTCTATCTGTGTAATTCCAGTTCGAATTTTATTCTGTCGATTTAATTGGTAAAAATGGCCCGAATTCATGAAGCACAATGAAAATATATCTCCAGCCACTGTTTGTCAAAAATTCCTGACTTACGGAATATTTAACAGACGCGTATCCAATTTGTCACACAGCGAAATTAATAGCAGTTTTTGATAAATAAATGAGTGCTCTCCCTCTCGAAGTACGGAAAATTTCAGTTGGCAGGCAAACATTCCCACTGAAATAATATTGAACAATTAATTGGTTCCAAACTAAAATTACTTTTTTTAAAAAAAGCGTACAAATCAATTATTACTGGATTTTCTGCATTTGTGTAGAAAATTAAAAAATGAGTAAATATTGTTATTTCCGAGCTATTAAAATTTAACGCCAGTGCTCACAATTGGAGTAAGCAGGGACCCTAACTGTTATAACCAAAGAGAACGAAAGTCAGTATTGGTTACAAATAAGCATTATAAGTAACCGACAATTTTTCACAATGACGCTGATGCAAGAGAATGTGCCATAGGCGCGACATTACTTGAGCAAGCCCCCGGGAGAATCACTTTGGCGCGTATTATTTCCATTGACTGGTTTCCCCGTCAAAGGAACCGCGTCAGAATTTCGATATCTTTCAGCTTGGAGCACAAAGCTTGAAGAGCTTACGTCCCGGTTAATCCGCGATGCGTGTGCGCAGATTTCTGCACGGCGCGCCGTGCGCGGCGCCAGCCCGTGGAAATGAAAGGACTGATGGGTCTTTGATGATCCCACGGCACCCGCGTCAAAATTATATTCCCCCTGTGACGAGCAGAATCCACGAATATCAGATTAGGAGCCGAATGCGGACAACCGGGAAAATTCGACTATCTTTACCGGATTATGTCTCGTCTGAGCTCCCGCCGAAACGATCGATTTCTGTTTCCTACACTGGATGGTCAAATTCTTGTCCGAGACTGTCTCGAGTACCCTTGGTTAGTTCTCACGCCGTTCGAAAGAGAAGAGTTTCAAAAAAATGTTTAAGCTCCGTACAGTGGAAACAAGCTCACCCAACCTAGACCGTCCAATTTTTCCTCTGACATCACAACGGCTTACAAATACCCCGTACATTTTCCTCAACGTTCGATTCTTTCGATCGTCCGTCCCTCGCCAACTAAACAAATAAATAAAACACGAGCGTATACGCTCCCCGAGTGAGTCTATGATCTCAATTCCCCCGGCTCCGCATTCAAGATAACACGCTAAACAAATAAACCCGCCAAACACACGCCGTGGAAAGATATATCTCCTCTGACCGCGTAAATCTCGGCGCAAGTGTACGATACTTCGACAACGGTTATGAACAACCTGGCCCACCCCATTGACAAACAGTCCCCCTCTGTTCACCGCCGTGGTCCTGTGTAAACACACTTCTCACCTTAAGAACCTCTCGGAAGAAAGAATGGAGCGACCGTCTCGTAAATCATAGACTGCAACATAAATTAAAACTGAAAAACAAAGAAGAACAGAGAGGACGAGACAACGACAGAGAAAACAAGGGATGGAGAGAAGAAGACGGTCGCGTCCCGAACGACTAATTAATTCTCTGCTAACAAATTCCGCTTGGAAACGATAGCGAAATGGACATGGAGAGATTAAGGGGTGCAAAGAAGGAGTATAAACCCCCTTAGCAAGAGGTGTTAAGGATTTTAAGGGACTGAAGAGGGGTTAAAGGGAGACAAAGGGATTTAAGGGGTGTATGCGGGTGCGAAAGGGGTGTAGAGAAGACTAAATATATATATATATATAATGGTAAAGAGTAGGGCAAAAGGAGTGTAGGGGGGTTAAAGAGGCGTCGAAGGGTTTAAAGGGATACGTAGACGGTTATAGGAAAGCTGTGGAGGAGTGCAGAGGAGTTAAGGGTTAGAAAAACTGTGAAAAGGGGTGTCAAAAGGGGTGTAGGCTCGCGGAAAGACGCAGCTGCAGTGCTTCTCGTTCCGGGAACGAGAGTAACGACGATTCCGATGGTACACGAACATCGATGCGACAGGGGGTGGTTTTGGGGTGGTGTCGGGGGTGAAAATGTCGGAGGTGGACGCCGGTGTCCGTAACAGAGACACGCCTCCGCGCCCCGGCAGCGCGGTGACTGTTTTTAATTAGCAATTAGCAATCTAACACATTAATTTCCGGCTCGTCTGTTGCGGCGTTCCGTCCGGCCGTCGGCCCATCGGCTGGTAAATGCAAATAGGGTTGCACACGGCGTCGATGCAGCCGCGCGGAGGCCAATTGATTGAATTGACTCCGCGCGACCGACTGTTCGAGGATCGGTGCGCGCTTTGTGCACTCCGTCAGGCCGGGGCCAACATCTGCGGCCGTTCGCGCGACTCGCGCCGCTTTTACACGCACTGTTCTCTATCTGTCCTTCTCTTTCTGTGCGGCTCTCCCTTCCTACCATCGCCTATGTCCCTTCTGTTCGCTCCTGGTCATGAACGCTGTGGTTCTGTATCCCCAACTCGCTTTGTTTCTCTTTCTTTCTCTCGTTTCTCTTCCCTCGCGGCATCTTCTGTTTTTCCTTCTCTGTCATTCGCCTTGGGATTTATTACTATTCTGGATTTGCAACGTGTTTCGTCTACGCTTGAGTTGGTCGTACATTTTTCTATTATTTCTCTCTGTGTTACATCACTCTCTCTCTCTTGCTCATTTTTCTACAATTTGTTATCTCTCTTCACAAAGTTAGACCCGTGAACAGGTTCATTTTTCTGCTACATTTTCTTATGCTCTAACCGGGTTCCATGGAAATCACCGACTCTTTCCCCGACACGGTTTTCACCGACTCCAGATTTGACCGACAATAACTTTGGCCGAAAACGATTTGGACCGACAACGAATTTGATCGACTACGATTTTGACCGACAACGAATTTGATCCACAACGACTTGAGACGACCACAATATGCATTATCATACATTATTATCATATGTAGTATATGCATTATCGTACTGTGGTCGTCTCGAGTCGTTGTGGATCAAATTCGTTGTCGATTAAATTCGTTGTCGAATGTTGTGAAATGTTGTCGGTGAAAACCGTGACGGGGAAATTTGTGTCTTATCTAATAAACCGTGTCTTAAACGTTCATTATGTTTCTCTAGCAGGTACCTTTATGTTACACTTCTACAGGAGCCACTCGTATTTACATGAATTTCTATTGTGACATTGAAAAACGTTCTAGAAATCTACAGCAGCACGCTTGCAAAAACTCTGTGCCTCTTTTTCTTTTAGCGGTTCTATGTCTTCCTCACTGTCTCTGCTTCTCTATTTCTCATTCCTCCTATTTCCCTATTTCTAGCAGGCTCTATTGCTCTCTGTCTCTCTGTTCCGTCTTTCTCTGCGGTGTCTGTGTCTCTTTCTGGGTTCATTTCTCTCGCGTGCGGACCGTGCGGTCCGCAACGTCCACGGTGAATGCGGTGGCTCGACTGAATTTCGCGTTGCCCGTTCGAAACTGTCCGAAGCCGGACAAAGGGAGCCGCCTGGGAAATTGCGTGGAAAGACTGGGACGTGAAAGCGTGCACACGCGATCCTGCGTCGCTCGATCGCACCCCGCAACCCCGCAATCCTTACGATATATTGACTCCGCGAGTGACCGTTCGGCGGCAGAAGCAACACTGCAATGGAATTGTACCGTCCGTGTTTCCCCACCGCGCACCGGCTCGAATCCAGTTCCGGCGCGACCATTCGGCCCTTTACAAATAACTTACAATTAGTCTCGAAAACCGAGCAGGTGAAACAGCGTAAACATCAAGACAATTTAACAGCATAATCAGTGATTGTATTTATCGGAAAAAACGTGGTAAAATGTGCAATTTGATAGAATAGAAAGACGAAAAGAATGTTTAAATATTGATTTTTTTATTTGTGGATTTAAACGATGAATATGGAACTTGGAAGAATAGAAAGATTAAAGGAATTTAAAAATATACATGTATTAATTCTACGTTGTTCAAGTCATTACAGAAATAGAAGGAGAATGTAATTCTGTTTGTTGCGATTGAGGTAGATAGAGGTTTTCCGTAAACAGTCTACGAATAAAGAAGATCCACCCGAGAAATAGTTGAGCTCGCCGAGTAGAAACTGACATCGATGGTCAGACAAGTGTTCTACGGACTCCAGCGCAAATCTGAGCAAAGGTATATTTACGATTTACTCTAAATTTTTATTCGCCATTGTAGCGCACCGTAACATTATTCCTTGTTAAAAATAATTTATGCAAAACAACGTTCATATGAAAATTTTAAACCTCATTAAATTGCGCAAACTCTGCTTTCATATTTCGAGCATCCGAGTTAGTTACAGAAGCGTAAAATACGATGTTTATTAATAACCACATTGGAGAATTCGCGCAACAGCATATAAAAAGAGAAATATATGAATATTACGCACGCGTTTGAAATGCCGGAATACGATATAATTTCAAAACAAATACAACGTTTCTTGATTAAATAAGTATTTCATTGAAAGCGCCGTTTCAGTATATCAACCAAACAGTAGCTTGTAAACGGAAATGAAAAGTTCTGATTGCAACGTGGGCATTTTCAAGGGAAATAAATCATTGTATTAATGATCTCAATCCGTATAACGGTCTCGTTCATTTTAAATGGTTGAGGAGAATACTAATAATGAAAGAAAACAATTCGATTAATAAATTCCCAAATAACATTCATCATATTCTGGAAAATCATCCTATTCATTCAAAACAGTATAACAATCGCAGTAAACATTAATACAAGCTTTCCACCACCGTTTTTTTTAAAGAATTCTGAATAAAACGCTAGGAAGGTTCCAACGTTCGCGACGGGACAAAATAAACGCCTCAACAGCAATAAGATCCGAGCATATCGTGATCATTGTCCACTCGCAGCAGAAGTGCTCTCCGACTATGAAATTTAATAACAGAGCGCAATCACGGGCGCGCACCGGCTGCACCAGTTGCTCTCTGTTCTCGAATTACTTCCTCGGATCTCGCTGTTCCTTTGCTGGCAAACATCCTCTGACATCCTCCCGGAGCTAGCCTCGAACCACTATTGCGACAAACGGAAAAATGTCACCGTTTGAAATTCACAAATTTCCCTCTCGTTAACACGTGTACACTGAACGAGAGTGAGAGAGAGAGAGAGAGTAGAGAGCATGGGTGGAGAATAAAGGGCGAAACAAAGGATTCGGTGATGGTAGAGAGGGTGGGACAGAAGAGTGGCATGATAAAGACAAAAGAGGGGTTGGAAACCGGGGTCGGCTATCGGACTGCGCGCAACGACCGTGTCGCTGGCAGTTTCCCGTTTGCGGGCTACTTTGTGGCTCGGTTCGAATACCCTAGCATTTATTAGGTGACCGTTAGTCCGCATCTATGTCACAACGACCGGACGAGTGCTCGCGATCCACGCTCTTGCTACGTTACACCCATTCGATCCCCCGACCTACTGGAAACTGCTGATTCGTTTACTCGCCAAAGTAGCTTGTTTCGAACGGTACACGCTGCTGCGATCCGGTTGCGCGGAATCAACCGTTCTCGCGATTCGAGCCTGCTCGAATGGTGTCAAACTCGGTCCCTCGGTGGCTAAACGTCGGGCACAAGTGGGATTACTGTTATTATTGGTCTGGCGGTGTTGAAGAGGCTTAGCACGATGCGATAGACTGCCTTTTGATCGGTGATCGACTTTACGGTTGCGGCAAACATTGTCAAACACGTGGAAACTGACGGTGTCGGATTAATCGAAGTTAGGGGTAAACTTTACTTTACCGGACTCAAAATTGGTACATGTCTCTTACGAATTATGATGTATTTGGTATGTAATCCAGTAATGGAATCAATAGTTAAGGAGCTATGATCGCTTAAAGTTGAGCATTTTTCGCAGGTAAGGGCGCCGCCATATTGGTTTGTAGTGACAATCGCGAGTCGCTTACCTTGCTGCCCCCCCCCTGGACCTAATCATAACGAACTCAGTAAGCGGCATGCGACCGTCACTACAAACCAATATGGCGGCGCCCTTACCTGCCAAGAAACTGGAAATAGAAGTTCGAAACTTCGATCTGCATCCGCGCTGGGAACAAATCTACCGTCTACATGACTACTTTCTTTTTGATTATAACAGTTAGGGTTCCTGGTCATTAACATACATTGAAATAAAGGCAAACAGCTGCAATCTGGACTTTCAGGACATCGAAATTGCTTTTGTATCTTGTAATTAACCAGACAATTTTCATTTTCCACAAAAGTCCACAAGTCGATCGTTTAAAGGACGCGTTAAAGGTTTGCGCACTTTATTGGATCCACGATTGAACTGAACAATACTATTGTTGGATCTCTGCGGACACCTCCGACGTTCGAACAGTGTGAAAATCGAGGAAACAGATCACAATAAATTTCGAAATAAAATCAACTTGCACCGACACATAAAACAGCTTGGATCACGGGAAATACGGTGTGCGGTATTTGATAAAAACTGCCCGGGTTTGACGACCTTTGTGCGAACGGGAAAGAAAGCGAATCCGCGCCAACCCGCGCCAAAATGACGCGTTTAATTGCATCCGCGGAACGAGCAGCCCGAGTTCTCGTTTTGTTTATACTGGTTATTGCGGCCGCGTACTCCGTCGCGAGCTGACTCACGTGCCGCCGCTCGTAAGCTCGAGATTTATGCGTGGAATTATAAATTATTTCTTGTCGGAGGAGATTTCGAGTTGAACCGGAAGCGAGATTACCGGGCTCCGAGTCGTGGCACACGCGACGTTCGCCATATTACGTCCTCGCGGTTCCATCGACAGATATTAAAAATTGCTAATTCGATCCATTCAAACACCTCGATTCTCTATAAAATTCATTAATTCGGATCTACCGTTTCCAGGAACTGTTTGTTCCCATGATCATTCAAGACAAAACACTCAAATTAATACTAGAAAAGCTCTTACGATTTTGATCTCCTCTCTTGGCCTCGATGGGAGATACAAATTTATTGAATCTGGAGAAAATTAGTTTCAGATCTGAATGGGTGAAATTTTTCGAAATGATACACAGAGCCACAGAGGAAGTTGCAATAAGTCTGAGTTCGTCGTTTTAGGAACAGCTCCCGGCACGACGGAAGTAAAAATTGGAAAAATTTCAAAGTGTTGGAGAAGTTGTAAAAGAAGCTTACACGAACCTTCGAAATGCCGCATGAAATTTGAGAAAATAGCCGCCGCATTGAATCGAATTGCGAAAGTTAAATTAGAAGCCAAATGGGGGTGGATCGTGTGTAGAGATCGGGACTTTGAATGTGTTTACGGTGAGATTGCTATTGGACGATGTTAAGAAAGGTGTAACGGTGTAATATAGCCATTCAGACTTTGTAAAAACTTGATATTGGTATCAGTCCTGCAGTTTATTTTCTCCTGTGCATTCAGTTTTCGATTTTATTAAAATGAACCAGTTGTTTCTGGAATAGAAGCTTATCAATCTAGACAATTGAATATGTTATCGTCGACCACGTTTTACTACTTCCACTGTGTCAAATAAATTTCTCACTTCATCACGACCAGAATAATACTAATTTACTAACGGCAGCCTTTTTATGCATAAGTGAAGTAGTTCAAACAAATCAGCTCGGTGTGCAGTAGCGTTTACAACAGAAATAAAGATAAAAGAAGGAATAATGTAAGGATAACCTGACACGGAAGAGAATTGATCGACAGAAAGAAAAATAAATAATGCTTGGATAGGAATAAGAGAAATAGAGTATAGACATTGCAGAATATAAAATACACTCGACAAAATAAATGGAACAGTACACGAACAAAATTATGAATTAAAAGATTTCCGAACGATGCGTTAAAGTGCAATGAAATTTCTTCGTTTTTGTTCCAGATTCGTCGAAAGCAAAGGACACTTTTCGTGTTTCTTCGCAAAGTGTCGGGAAAACGACGAGCAGCAGCGCGTTTTGGAGTAGTTCGACGGTCGAAGCACGCCTTCGGCAGAACAAGGGCTGTTTATCCGTCGACGGAAAATTCTGCCGTCGCTTCGACGGAATTTCAAGCGGTCGAGCGTCACTTTTTCCAACGAGCGACGCGATCATTGAACCGGCGCTACGACGCGACGCGACGCGGCGACGGCGTTGCGCCGGCAAATAATTCCGACCGATAATTATCCGAACGATTATTCGCCGGTGTTCAATGGCGCGACAATAATAACTCGGGCCGAATAATTACATAGTATAAAACGATAATTAATTCGCGAAATTATCTGGCCGGGGCAGGGGTATCAGTGTAACGGCTAGTGAACAACGATTACGATCGCGCTTGTACCAGAGTATCCGGAAAGTAAGTTCCATTAACAAATAATAAATATGTGGCACTTTGGCCATAATCGAGAGTGTTGCTGCAAGTGGAACACAGTGGAAAAAATGTTACTATTCATTCCGTGTTTCTATTTCACTTAAGAATTAAATGTAATGATCTGCTCTGATTTATCGTTTAAATGCTGGGATAATATTGTTGATTTTTGATATTAGGTTTTAGATATTTTAGATTTTAGAATGTGACTTTTATAAAACGTTTCGATCAAGAAATGCTGCTGCAGTTTATAGATTTATTATACAGTGTGGGCCGGAAATTGTAGTACAACCGGGCAGGGAGTGATTCTACAATATTAAGCCTGTAGATTACTAGGAAGAGCATTTTGTAATATTTTATATGCCTCTATATTTTAAAATAATACGATCGCGTGTTTGCCAAGGAAATCTCGATACGAGTGGGAATTAAGAGGCGGTTTGACGAATCAGGGCTCCCGTAGCCTTCGATCATTCCGTTTTCTCCTCCTTTCTGAGAGTTTCGGCAGCGTCCGGCAACTTTCGGGCTCGTTTGCGCGGCCCGTACACTTTCCTATTAAAAAAGTCTAATTAACGAGCCCCCGTAGCGCGAGCCACGGGACCTCGAACCTCTTCGCCGCGGGAAAACCACCCCCAACGATCCCTTCAAAGTTCTCTCGATTCTCCGCGGAAAGTTTTTCTTCGGCGCTACCGATTGAATTCTCTCGGATTTTTCGGTTCCGAACAATGCGAAACAGGGGTTCGATCGAAACCAACTCCTTCAGGCCGAAATCAACCAAAGGAATCGAAGGGTGATTTCTGTAGTCGTGCTTAAAGGGTAAAACACATTCAGGATTTTATTACTAAGCGAATACGAGACGTAATTTTCGAAAATTTTCATGTCGTATAAATGCGTGTTTAAACTGTGTGGAAAGAATTTTGTACCATTTATTCTTTGCGTGGAAGAACTAATTTATACTGTTCAGTGATTTTTCCTACGTTTCAATTTCGATCATGAAAAATTGATGCAGAAGAAACAGGTACGCGATCCAATAAATCCACCGATGCTAAAATAAAGTCACGAAACGACAGTGTTCGCGAGGAAATATTCGGAATTAAAATTATGTAGAAATAAATGCGGTGCGGGTCTCTAAAGATGATATTTTAGTGCGAAACCAGAAATCACGCTGGAACAGGTATCGGCGATGATTGGTCCTCCATCGAGAAATAAAGGGGGAAGTCGAGGGGTTGGTTAGACGAAACGACTTCGGAACGATGAACTTTGTCCTCTTTTCTTCTAGGTACACCCTCTTTCGTCGTCGCCGGTCGAACGGAGCGCAAGTGCGCGCGCGCGCGCGCCCATGACACAATGGTTAATTGGCGCGCGAGCTTTATTGTCCGACGGAAATTCGTTCGAAACGCGTGAAAGTGGCGACGCGATATCGATGCAGACGGCATTGTAACGCGCCACCGGAAAATCCGGGGGTTGATTAACTTTTTATCGGAATATCGAGAACAATGGCGGCCGGCAGGCGAGAGAACGGTAACGATATTCGTCGCCGATTCCAACTCCGACGATGGACAGATAATCACTCGAAACCGAATCATCGATACCTTCTTCCCGACTGTCGCGATATTCCCCCTAATTAATTTTCTGCGTATCTGTCGAGTGCGAACAGTTTTCTTTCCAAATAAATTTTTCGAGTAAGTTCGGTTTGGCAATTTTTCGGACGAAATGTTTAATTTTCGAGTGAAGATAGCTCCGACTGTAAAGGGTTGAAGTTTGATTTCCTAACCAACATCTCCTCCGAGCAAAAATAAAATAACAAATTAACGAATTATCTTCTATCTCTATAAATGTACAAGGATCCACAGTCTACGGGTGATTAAAATTTAATGATAGGATTCGATTGCGAAGTTCCTCTTCCTCTGCGATTGTGGCCGAGGCAATTACAGAGTGGATTGCGATTCACAATTATCGAAAGTAACTGCTAATCGAATGAGCGGCGACATTATCGACTTTGTCAGTGTGTTACGAGTTTAAAATAACTCAACGCTGTTCCAAGGAAGTTAATATTATTTTTATTTTTATTATTATTATTAAATACGGACCGAGGTCCTTTTATACGAATGTTCTCAGTCGTTTACAGTAGAACTGATACAACCAAAAAAAATATACCGGAAAAACAAAAAAGTCTTAACCTAAAATCTACATACGAAGGGACAAGCGCAAAACTAAACAAATACAGGTACGATATTAACAAATAATCTTGCGTAATTTTCTTTTGAATGCCTGTAACGTGCCATTAAAAAAAATCAATATCATTGTACAGTGTGTTTGAGCTTGCAATAATGCGATTTAAAGGCTTTATTACTCCACATGTGGATTTGGATTTCATTGTGTGAAATCCTGCTCTCGTTCCCAAAACACGTTCAGGTAATATTGAACCCACCACCATTGGTCAAACGACGGAGAGTGACGGTTTTAGGTGTGGAACCCCTCGAATATTCGGAGAGAGAGAACCGAACCGTCTTCTCTAAGTGGCGTTCTTCAGGGTTTCGCGTATACTCGTTTTTTTTTTCTTCCCATCCGCGAGAGAGACGGTTCTTCAGCGCAGTTACTTTCCTCCATCCGTCAGCACCTTACCCTCCATTATCGTTAGGGGAACTACCCCGGCCAGATACGAAAGTTTACGCGGCAACAAAATTTTAACGAGAAGCGAAGTCGACGTCTTTTTCATCCTATTACGGCCGCTCCCCGGGCTAAGACACTGTCGCGAGATGTTGACAAAATACGACGTCGAGCCACCGGCTGTCTCCTCAGCCACCCCATTCGCCATCCACAATGGCGTTTTCGAACGAGAAAACTTCCTTTTTTTTACGAAGAGACGGAACATTGATCGCCTTATTTATTGCGAATTAACGGGCTCGCGAAAAGCGCTGCGCAAACTCCCTGTTGCTTGTGAACTGTCCTGTAAGCTCTTCGCATCGAGAACGTTGTTCTTTCTATTTAGGGGAGATCTCTGTACTTGTATTAGCATTTTGAAAAATTCAAACGTAAGTAGAGAACGCTGTGAAAGATTCTATTTGAAACAAAAACAAGCAACACTTCACAAAATGATCTCACTGAGAAACGCCTTAACGAAACATTTTAAAGAAAAATGGGAAATCAAGTACAACCCTTTTCGATGACAACGGAGACCTTCTCGGTGATTGGCGGACCGAAATTTCGCGAATCTCGGCGAGCAAATCAGGCTCGACGACCTTTAAATGTCAGCGTGCGCCAGTTTATTTTCGAGCAATCGAATCGCCGTGTTCGGAACTGTCGATCGGGGATCGCCGTCGAATTTGAATAATGAATATTTATTCGATCGTACGAGCGTCACGCGAATTATCGGACTGGCCCAGCGCGTATCCCAATTAACGAATGGTTACGTAATCATTTTTACCTTACGACACGGCGCATGTAACGCGTATCGATTTTTGATATACACATTCCGCGCGGCCGACCATTGTTCGCGACGTTAAAGGAACCAGCGAGAAAGAGAGTCGGTTTCATTCGCTCTTTCTTATTCCGTTTCTCTCTTTCCGGTCTCCCGGAGCTCGCCAGCTCGTAGAATTGGCAATTGTATGCTTTTTTAAGCGTCCTCGTGTTCGTACATTTTTCTTAGCTCTCGCCTCAGCACTCCTCTTTTATTTTTCTCTTATTTCCGTGGAAGAAAGAGACGGGGGGGAGACGGGGGGAAAGAGAATGAAACGTGTTTTCATTTACTGTGATTTTCTTTGCCCGCGGTTCTACGGTTGCCGACGTGAAACGAGCCCTGCTTTAAGCAGTCGTCATATTTTGGTTGCAGAAAATCCTGCATCTTCGCAAATTTTTTGCGACGAAACTGCCGAACATATCGATTTGGAATTTTATGGACGGCCTCGGCGATCCCTGGAGAATCTCGTAAAATTTATTGCATGCGGAAATATTGATTCCATACAAAGTTATAGCGGTTCAATTGGACCTTGCAGGTGTCCACGGTTGACAATGGAACATCGAATATATTCAATATTATTTAATAAGAAGAATTTGAATACAATGAACGATAAAAATCGGGCTACTGTTAGAAAGCACGATATCGATTCCTGCGAAACAGAGTTTTGCAACTATCGATCTAATGTTAATTGGGTCTTTAATGGAACATCTACTGAAAGTTCCTGCGAAGTTTCAAGTAGATGGATCACCTGGTTTCTAAGATATCGCGCCGCGAGATCTCCCGAAACGAGACTGCTCTTCAAAGCCTGTCAAATTGGTTAATTATGCGAATTCGTCAATGGCATCTCGACAGCTCATTCCCTTGGACGTACGAGTACAAGAACACACAAGAATAATTTGCTTTTTCAAGGCTGTGGAGGCAGAAACCTTCAAGAAGAGTAGAGAGCGGTCAATGGTCGGCGATATCGTCGATCCGCACCACTGGAAATTCCCCGACAGCTTTTAAAGGGCAACTGCCGAGAGGACCGACGATTCTTCTCCGTCGAGGACAAACAACGAACCGCTGCGATTTCTCGAGGAATCGAGCCGTCGCAAATCGCGAATCGAGCGAGGGGACTCGTATTCGATTTGAGGAAACGACGCGGCGCGGCGGTAGAAAAAGTTACACGATAGAAAAAGTTATCTGCTGGGAATCAGTTCGCGAGCTACGGAATTCTTGGTTCTCATGCTCGTTTCCGGTTGCTCGGCGGCTTTGATCGTTTCCGGCAATTTAGGGGATCGGGGGCAGACCGACGAAATAACGGGCCCGAAGAAATGAAAATCCTGAGGATCTCGAGTTCCCTCTGTTTTCACCTCGACACAAAGTTACCGGTCGGGAAGCTGCACAATTCTACGGTGCAACGACTATGCTGCTTTGAACTTGGATTCTTATGTGACAACAATTTTTGAAAAATTTACCAGGCATTAACCCTTAAGCGGACCTTCAAAATGTACTGACTCTGACTAATATTTAGAAATTGATTACGCGCGGTGAAATTTTAAGACACGATGCACTTCCATACTAGATTAGATCGGACAGAAAGGAGGGCTAAATTACAGTTAATCCTCTATAAACCCAAAAAGGCTGTACACGATAAACGCAAAAAAGATATTTAAATGTTTCCATGTGTAATTTAATTATTTATTCTGTTTGGAAAGCACTTTCTCGCTGTTTCGTAAAGCTTTGACATATTTTCTAAGTGAGATCTTTTTTATGCGGTCCATATATACCGCACAAAGACAGGTTTGTCTATTTAAGACTCGTCTCTATCGAAGTGGTAAGTAAACTCGTAGTGAGATAGTCAAATTTTCATTGTTTTATGTACAATAGTTACACATTAAATAATTATTAGCATCGGTCCCAATGGTTCGCTTAAGGATTAATAAACGATTAGCACGTATTGTGACTTAAATTAAAACCCAAGTGCAACGAGTGGTTGGTACAGCTCCCGCTGCCACGATTAGTATGATTACCAATGTGACGGTTACTTAGCTAACAGGTACTCGGTGCATTCCGTGGATTCCGGATCGATACAGATAGAACCGGATTAACATAGAAATGGATGGCTCGCATCTCGGCCCATTAACCTAATCGAGCTACGGCCTTCTTATTTTACTCCCTTTCTCTTCCCCTCTTTCTCCTCTTCTCCGTTAAACCACCGTTTCTCCACCCACATCTTCCCTTCGCCCCTGTTTGCCCCTCGCCGATCCGTGTCTCAACAAGAACCGATATTTGAATAACAAATTAATTTCTTCGTTGCGAACCCTGAAACGACACCGTATCCCCGGCCGATAACGAAACTGGAAGAAACTTGGCCTCGGATCGCCTCGTTCCAGCCAAGAGGGTAATCGGTCTTTCGACGAGGTCTAATGAACCGGCATATTGCATACACATCGCAATCTACATATTTATACCCCCGTTTAATATCGCCTGTAATTGATCCGCTGTTTATATTAAGCTGCCGGCAACGTTTTACTCCCGCAACATTCTCTTGAAACGTTCTTTATAAACTTTGAAACTTTTTATAAAACAGACCATAGAAAAATAGAGAAATCTCTGAGAACAGTGGGAAGTATGGTCCACGTGATTCGTACCTTTGGACACTTCTCATTTGGTTGAACCTGGACGGCAAACAGAAGAACAACGATGGATAAGCTTCACGGGATGGTTTGAATCCACGACGACATTTGATGCGTGACGTGGCTGGGGTGTTCGGGGTGAAGGAGATCGAATTCAGCGGGGCGCATTCGGTATTCATGGAAAACATTTCGAGTGCAGGGGAGGGTTCGGTGCATCGCGCCGGAAGGCAAGCCCGTATAACCCGCGGAAACAAGTGCAATCGAGATGCAGCCGATGGTGAAGAAGTTTCGGACAACACTCGAGGCTCGAACGGAAGAGAAGCACCCTCGAGAGAGAGAGAGGGAGAGCGTTTCCTGTGGCCGAGAGAAGCCACGTTCTCTCTCTCTCTCTCTATCTCTCTCCCTTGTTCTCTTTCTCTGTTGGTCCCGAAGACAAAAGCGGCGGCAGGCAGACTCGTCTATATTAGCGATGAATCGACGCACGAATCTCCCGATGAAAAGACCTCGGTAAATGCCGTTCACGCTCGAAAAGAAAAACTGTCGGAGGGGACAGAATGATCCCCTTCTCCTCTTCTCTTTGGTTTCTTCCTCCCTCTCTCTCTCTCGTTCTCCATCCCGCCGAGTTTCTCGAGTTGTTTTGTCAGCATCTAGTAGAGCATCCACTCGAGAGTTCTTTTGAGCCGCTCTTCGAGCCGCTTCGCTGCGAGTATCGATTCGACGACGGCGCTTTCGCTTTCCGAACCTTTGTTCTCCGCGAGTTTTCTTCTCGGTGTCCGGCACGTTGTCCTGGATCTACTTGTAATGGCCGACCACAAGACTGCCGATCGGTGTGGATGTTGTAAAAATTGCGTGACGATCTAGATCCACCGTTTTCGAAAGCGATTTTTCTTTGCTGCAAACCATTTCTTAACCCCTTGTACTACTTACTACGATATTGAGTCAGACTCGTGATGAAAGCTTCGAACAGAATCTGTGAACACTAAACCTACCACCACCGGATAACATGACCGGTTCCAGATTTATTATTTTACAATTGAGCCGTACAAGATAAACGGCTCAATTATTGAAATAATTAAAATTATTTTATAAGAATTGATTGTATAAATGTCTTTAGTACAGCACGTATTATAGTAGAAGCCGCACAAAGCCTAAATAAAATCAATGTTGTCATCATTATAAGGGAAATTTGAAATGAAATTCTACTTTATCATTGTCAATATTTAGCGATTGTAATTTTTGTTTGTTTGTTTCGCGCGTAAACTATAAAGATCCAAGAAGTTCTAGTCTAACTAATTAAATAGGAATATAAGGTGAGTAAGTGTTTCGTTCATGAACAGGCGTATTTTTGTATTTAAACTTGGAAAATATGAAATGAAAAAGAAGGTGAAATTGGCTCCGCGCTGAACGTGTTAATAATTTCAGATGGTTAGAAGGGAAAGAGAGACTTTTAATAAGGTTTTTAATAAAATTCGCAGTTTAATAATAAGCCGTGGAATAATGTTAGATTTATAACGAGGTAAATTGGGGCAGGATTTTTGTCGCAGCTGTTCATCGAGTTATTAAATTACGGCGAGGAGATTGTGGAAGTTACAGCGTATAGAAAGTTTGTGAACACTGTAAACTGTAAGATGCTAATAGGATTCAGTGCAGCTTCATTTACTTGTTAATTTACTGGAAGTTTCCTAAGAAATTCGATTTAATTTGATCTTATTTCTCTCGGGACTTACGACTAATTCTATAAACGATGATGTACACGTATTATAAAACGGACTGCGGATTTCAATGAATTTATGAGAGAATTATATATATCTAAAATTCCAAGCAGCAGAAATCTCTTTGTGACCGTCTTAAAATATAAATGAAGTTTAAGTTACAGGATTCTATTTCTTGCATAGTTTCAGAGAGATTGAATTTAAGCGTTAGACTGCGGATAATATTTTAGATTTAAGAGACAAGAAGGTCGTCTATATTTGTAGGTTTGTCATAAAGTATTATCTACAATTAATCGTGAATGTATAAAAAATGTACTTTGAAATGATTGAATGTATTCAATCCCAGCCTCTCTCGAGTATCCGATACATCCAGTAGAATTCTGGAACGACCCCGTAGAACACCATGGACTCGTCGAGATAAAACATTTACGGCCCGGTTGTTCGAAGGGGGAATCTCCGTCCTTCCACGAATTGCCTTGCCCTTTTAAACTTCCGCTGTTGCCGAAGTACAGCGGCAGTAAAAGACGCCGTGAGAGCGAGGATTCGCGAGGAAGACAGCACCCTCGAGCTGAAATTCTTGACGATGCACCGGTTTGGTCTGCCGGCCGGTTTAGAGGCGGCCGAAGTCGTCATTGTTTAAGCCTGGCGGAGAGCACACACTTCCGGAATAATATGGCGGAACGAACATCCCTTAACCTTCCTCGAGAAGGAAACGCCACTCGTAAAGTCTCCCGGCAGAAAAAGAATCGGAACGGGAAACGATTTTCCGGGGATTTTCATCGAGGAAGAAGGGATGAAAGTCCCGTTTGCTTTAAGGACTTCCTTCCACCAAATTAATTTCGGGATGTTGGTATCCTTTCGATTAATTCTTAGGAGACACGCTTACCACCTGTCTCGCGCATCGATCTTTTCTTCGGCTTGCAAAAGCTGTCGACTGAGGAGGAAGTTTTCGAAAGGATCACCGACTGTGAACGAGAATGGTCGTTCTAACACCCTCTCATTCCATCGCAATTCTTATTGTCGGAGTTGTTCTGTTCGCGAATTTCCGCGGGTCGCGTCGCAAGGACAATGCGAAACTGACCTACGGTTGCAATTTTACCAACCCTAACCGTCTTGTTTGGGGTTCCAGGAAGAATCGAGGCTCGATTTCGCTCGGTTGACCCGTCGCGCGGACGTCCGCTCGGATGGCGACGCCGAAAATCAAACAGAAAAGAGAAAAGAACGGGCGAGGTGGCCATAGTTCTCTCTTTCTTTCTCTCTCTCTCTCCGCGTTAAAAGCGGCGAGCACGATGGTTGGCTGGCTGCGACAATGTCGAGAAAGAGAGAGAGAGAGGGTTCGTTGCCAGGGGTTTTGGCAAAAATTTACGTCTCCTCGGGAACGGTTACTTTGGCTGGGATTACCGGGCCGCCGTGCTACGCTATGCTACGCTGCGAGGAAACCACGGCGATTTTTCTGCCCGGCTAAGACGAGCCTCGCTTTTATTCCGGACCCGTCGACCGCCCGGCACCCGCGATGCCGCACGCGACGATCCCAGTTTTTCCGGGATTACGTCCGCGAGACAATTTTTATCGGCTACTCTCACACCTGGGAAGGATAATTTTCCCATTTGTCTGCGCGGAAAGAAGAACGACTGAGAGAGCGAGGGAAGATCGAGGATACCTTACGCGATAGTTCGGTGTGAGAGGAAGGGTCATTGTTTTTGCGTTTATGAAGAGGTAATCGCCGGAACATTGATCACTTTTCAGGTCTTAAAGGCTGAAGAATAGTTCATCATTTGGAAATCAAGCATTTGTTGAATCCGAGAAGATTTCTGTCGGATTTCTTGCCGAATGATCGGCAAGAAAAAGGGGAAACGGTCTAGGGGAATGGAGGAAGTAAGGGAGGGAGGAGGAAAGATGTACCGAAGGTGGAGAAGGTAGGGATGAATTCGATAATAGATCAGAGCCGGGCAACTGCTTTCCCGCCGTCGCTGCGCGTCCCCCACCGTGGTTTGCCGGGTCTCCCACTTTTCACTTTTAGCTTGACTTTATCTCCACAGCCAGAGAAGACGAGCTGTGCCCACAAAAATATGAATATTTCTCTTACACCGAGACAGTCCATAGGAAGAACAGATTCTAACCACTCTGAAATTTCTATATCAACCAAGGCAGTCAATTCCATGTCACGAAAGTGCATAACGCGTTGATAATCGAATCAAGCGACATCTGGATCGTCTGAAAATGGTTATAGCGGTTTCGAGCGTACGGCAGAATAGGTCCAGAAAATGATGTGCGTGTCCTTCCATTTTAAAACTCGAGCGTGGTATTCGAAAGAAGTCGGATCCAGTTCCCCAAGGCCAATGGTGCTCACGTAGGTCTCCTTACAGAGAAACGTGAAGTGCACCTGAAACTTCGTTCGCCGGGGAGAATCCTCTCTCTCTCTCTCTCTCTCTCTCTCTCTCTCTCTCTCTCTCTCTCTCTCTCTCTCTCTCTCTCTTTCGTCGTTCGTCTTATTACACGGTTTTGCGATTTTCGTCGGCTGCTAGAGTCAAAGCTTGAATCGAGTCAAAGGGTTCGAATTTACTCGAGTCAAAGGACCAACGGTTATCTCCCCGATATTTGCTTCAATCGCAAGTTCGGCTGCTCGAGCGGTGAGCACGCTCCCTATACGACTTCGGGTTATTTCCTTTAATCACAACTTCGCCAGTCATTCTGGAACACCAAACATTTGCTATTTACGCTCGGAGCACGCTCCTGGGAACCGAAAACCCGCGGAACGCCTGGAATAATGCGCCGACCGGTGGGAAGGGCAAATATTTTTTTTCGCACTTGGAAATTAGAAATCACGAATATTGTTCTTTCGAACTTCGGACGCGGAGACTCCGAACTCCCACCTCGGGGAAGAAGGTCTAATCCGCACCGTAGTTGGACACTCGAGGTCCAAGAAACTGCGGACCAACTTTCCGGAATGAGTATAACAATTCACTGTGCGATACGCCAAGCGGGCTGCGACGTTCACGTTTTTCCAAGCATCCTTAGAGCCCGTTTCCTAAGAATTGACTTCACGAAACGAGACTTGCTTTTAAACGTGAACGGAGACGAAAGCCGTACCTAATATGTCGTAAAATTCGTTTACAAAATATATTCTCGCGGTACCAAAGCGTGTTGGCCAAAACAGTAGCGGAAATTAACTCGGAAAAATTCCATTTGGATTCTCGGTTGATCTAAAATTCTCATTCGGCCAACGTATTTAGATTCTCCAGGTGGCAAGCGCGAGGAGTTGCGAAGCGTTTGTGGCGCGGCGTGCGCGGTGCGGCGCACAGTGGGACCTTTCGTCGATTTTGGAGACAAAATCAAAGAACTTCCGATAGAAATGAGATAGAGAGCTGAAATTTTTTTTATTTACAGCTGAAACATGATAGAATATGGGAAAAATAGGGAGATTATGGTACGAACGTTTTTTCATCTTGAAAAAATTCGTCAAACTTGCACAATTTCAAGAAAATTGCGGTTTTTTCAATGCCACGTACGGGAAAAATTTTTTTTTAACATGCTACACATCATTTCCTGTAGATTTTTTCACGCGGATTTCAAATCTGGTCTCAAAATTTGTCTACGATTTTTTTTTTTTCAAAAAATCGATTTTGTGACAAAAAACTAATGAAATCATTTCTTCGTTGAAATGATTTGATAACTCACTAGTTTGAACGTGTATCGTATTCTCATATATGGATGATGAAGTATTTAAACGATTTGAGTTACTTACGAAGCATCAAGCACTTCACTTCTCGTCATCACTTGACGTAGCGCTGTCATTGCTACTGGCACTTTCTACAGACTCTGTGCCGCTGTGTGTAATGTATTATAAATTAGATATTTATTGTCCATAATTATAATTTCATTTACAGAGGGAGTAAGGTAAGTATTTAATCTTTTTAACTTACGTATTCTCCTCAACGAAATTTCTAATTTCTGGTGATTTCCGATTTTTGTGAACAAAACTAATGTAATCATTTTTTCGTTGAAATGATTTGGTAACCCACTAGTTTGAAGGAACATTGTATTCTCATATATAAAACACATTAAAAATAATCATAATGAAGTATTTGGACGTTGACTTAACGTATATCACGCCAGCGACAATCGTAGCGATACGTCAAGTGATCGTTCGTCAAGTGATATACGTTAAGTAAACGTCCAAATACTTCATTATGACTATTTTTAATATGTTTTATATGTGAGAATACAATATTCCTTCAAACTAGTGAGTTATCAAATCATTTCAACGAAGAAATGATTTCATTAGTTTTTTGTCACAAAATCGATTTTTTGAAAAAAAAAAAATCGTAGACAAATTTTGAGACCAGATTTGAAATCAGCGTGAAAAAATCTACAGGAAATGATGTGTAGCATGTTAAAAAAAAATTTTTCCCGTACGTGGCATTGAAAAAACCGCAATTTTCTTGAAATTGTGCAAGTTTGACGAATTTTTTCAAGGTGAAAAAACGTTCGTACCATAATCTCCCTATTTTTCCCATATTCTGTCATGTTTCAGCTGTAAATAAAAAAAATTTCAGCTCTCTATCCCATTTCTATCGGAAGTTCTTTGATTTTGTCTCCAAAATCGACGAAAGGTCCCACTGTGCGGCGCAGGTGAAACTCGACGATCGAAATTGGACCGTGTACGAACTTTTTGCAGCCGGTTCTTCTCGCCAGCCGCCTCATTTCGGCGACGATCAGTTCCCCGAAGTTTTCCAGCACGGTAGAAGCACGAATCCGCGCGCGAATGTCGGCTGACCGTTTTCCACCGTTGCTCGGATTAGCCTCTCCGCCCCGTATTGTTCATCGGTTTTATTTCCCCAGCGACTACCCTCTTTCATTATCTTCCACCGTGCAAGCTTGCTCCGTCGATATCTCCCGTCTCCTTCTTTAATTAGTTTCCCGTGTCCCTCTCTCCAAGCCGAAACCCTACGAAAAAAGGATACACCCGTATGTATGTACGTGTGCACTGTTGGGATCAGCTCTCGCAAACCCGAATCAACCTGTTGCCTGCCGCGGAGATGAGGTAATAAAAAGCGAGGAAGATGTTGCAAAAGTCTCCCCGGTTCTACTGTAATTCTTCCGGAAGGGCTCCATTCGACGAGCGACGAACGTCTTTTCGCCGGCTCTCCGCGAACAGATAGCAAACACCAACCTCCCAACAAAGAAAACCCTAGTTCTCTTCGGAACGAGTTCTCTTTATTTCCTATCCCTCCCACCCATCCGCAGGTCGATACTACGAATATCTCTTGTCTCGCAAACTGCCGACTCCTTCGGGATTAATTCCATCACGAACCAACTTTTACTACACTCCGGTACTTTCGATGCTGCAGAACGAAACTACCTGCAGAACTACCTGGCACAATGTTCTGGCGTAGTTTATCTTGCCTGGGGATTTTTCAATTTCGGTTAGTTCGCGGCGAATAGGCTCGGGATTTCATTGCGCTGCAATGCGATGAGTAGGTCGCGCAACTCCCGTCAGCCTTGGACGTCTATGAGGCGACGGGTCCATTGGGCCTTGGTCGGTGGGGTTTTAGAGGGTAGGGGTAGGGGTATACGATATCGAGATCATATAGTCCCGTTTCCCCCGCATAAAATCTTAAAGGGTGCCGAGTCCCTCACTACCCCTCCAGCTGTCATCTGTGGGTGGGGGGTGCGTAAGAGCATTTCCTCACCGCCCTTAAACAAAAAAATTATTGCGAGGTATTCAATCTATCAGAATTGTTCAGAGAACTCGATTATTCCCGGAATAAATTTTTACTTCGATTCAATTGTCTCCGTAGTTGATGCAGAAAATGTTCATTTAGCATAAAAGTCTGTAACGTAGGTTTGAATTATTCTTCTGGAACAATGGTTTTCGTAAAAACAGCTGTTCAGGCTGCGTACTTAGTAATTGTATAATATTCTTCTCTGAATTTATTCTGGAACTCGTTGCATTCAGAAATAATCGCATTAAAATTTTGTTTTAATGTGTACATTAGCGTTTCGTGCATCATTGAATAGTCGGGTATTTCGAATTTGAGCATTGTACGGATTCGATTATGGTTTTGATAGCGGATTGGAACAGGAGGAAAGGGATGTATGGTGTCGCGAGGAACGAGATGTTGTTTCGATAGCCGTCGGTGGCCGACATCATTTCCGTCGCCGCGACGTTGCTGACTGGTTAAACCGCTTAACCGATTCAGAGCTGGCCGACTAAATCCGCTAATGTTTCGGGGCCGGTATATCGATGTGGTCAATTAACCATTTCGGTAGCTTAACCGATTTGGCCGGTTAACCTTTTTGGTCGGTTTACTGTCTCGCCTCGGCAACCGCGTTTCCGCCGGATTTTCACGGTGAACGGCTGCTACTGCTACTATTGCGCTGTTGCTGCTACCGGGGGAACCACGACCCGTCGACATCCGCTGCAAAGGATCAGCCACCTCCCTCCCCTCCTCGACTCCCTCGAGATCATGCCTGCGTCATTGGGTTTCCGGCTGACACGTTGTTCGTACACCTTCGATCCATGGCAAATCCGCCAAAATAATTCTTCAATACCACGAAGTCACGAGTACATAGGAAATTTCTGTAGGAAGCGTTCAATTGAAACGAATCGTTTCTCAAAATTCAATTTTATGATCGGACTCTTTTTCAAATCTATCGATATACAGGGGGAGTCACCTAACGTTGCCACCTCAAATATGGTTTGAGTTGGTTTTAAAGCTACGTCAAATGTCTGAAGGACAAAGTTGAATGTTAAAATGGGGCTCATACGATACCAAAAAATTTTCGTTTTTATGTAATTGTTTTTAGAGATGTGAAGGTCACCATCATTTTTTAAAATGGAATGAGGTATTTTGTAATACATCGATCGATGCAGCTGGACATTCGTTATAAAAAAGTACTAAGTAATAAAGTATGTCGAAAAGTTAGTAGTTCAGGAGATATTATTTTAACTCTGAAAATTAAACATTTTTTCCGACCTAGAATATTTTCATTGCCATGGTTTTTAAATGGATACTGACACATCGCCGCCTGAATGTAAGGACTAGGTAACTTACAATTCCTTACTTTAGAGAAATTGATGAAACAGTATTTTAAGGTTTTAAGATTATGGTAGGGAAACCGTTATTTTAAACATAATGCGAAATCTGCTTATATTTCTTTATTTTAAGTGGAACAATACATGAAAAAACACCATTTTGGATTTTAAAAAATTTTAAACCTTTCTTTTCTTGCAAAAAAACAAAAGTTGCCTGCTTTTTAACACTGCTTACTAGATGCCGTATATTACTTTGATAGGTTACCCAGTTTTTAAATTAAACTCTACTTGATTTCTTCTTTAATACGAAGTAGATAACTCAAAATGTCCAAATTTCAAGTTACCTAGTTCTTAGATATTTACTAATGCAAAGAACATTTGTGTGTGGAACAATGGTACAGCAATTTTTAGTCGCGTCTCAGAGTCACCGTTCGAATGCTAAGGGTTAAATTTCGCTAAATGTTGCTCTTTTCAGCCGAAGCTCGGAGGCTCCGTAGGTAGAAAAAAGGTTTCTTCGAATCGATAGAGTCGACACAATCGAGCCGGCAATTTATTAAAAGCCCGCGTGCTTATTAGTCCGGCGGTGTATCAGTCGATTAGCATCTCGCCGATCTCATTTACGCTTGATCGTTAGCGGGCGGCCGCTTATTAAGCGGGGCGGAGAACGCTCGGACTTCGATCGTGTCGGCATTTAATCAGAAGACGTAGAAATCCACGGCCGTGCTGAAAATGGCATTCATGATAGGGGAAGGGAGAGACGTTACGGGGGAGAGAGCGATAATATCGCGGTTTCGCTCGACGTGAGAAAGCGTAATTTTAATTTCGCGCCGTGGACAACTTCAATTCCATTCCTCTTTCCTCCTTTGCCTCTAGCAAAGCTTGCTGTTCCGTTAACTATGTACACCGAGAGCTCTTCCTCTGTCTCCAGTACAGCAACTATACTCTTTCAATCCAACCCCGACTGTTCTATGCCATTTTCCCCACTGATTTTCCCGTCGCTCTTTTCTCTTTCTCTCTCTCTCTCTCCGCTCGTTACGGCCGGAGAGACGCACCGCATGTAATTCGAAATTGTTTGTCGAACTACTAACTAGTTTCCAACGGCTGCAGTTGGCGCGGATCACTGCGACAATCTTGTCGATGCGAATTAGCTCCGATCCCGATGATACCGTTTGATTTTTGTGCGATTTTTCTGCCAGGTTGTCGCACGATCAAAACATTCATACATTCAAACATACAACATTAACCCTCTGCACTCGGAGATATATTTTAACTCGAAAATTAAACATTTCTTCTGACCTACAATAATTCCCTCCTATATAATTTCTTTTCATTTTATGGATATGAAATTGATATAATACCTCGTACAATACTTCAATGTGTAGTAATTGTTTCGATACCAGCATATTTAATAGTGTAAATAATATTTTGAATAATGGTAAAGAGCCTTCTAGTCCGAATGAAATTCGAAAGTGTTACGCGCGATTCCCGTTGGAGGGGGATAGCTGTTGAAGAAGGTGAAAAGGGCTGGAAGAGTAGAATAAGTTGGGCGCCGCTGGCCCAGCGAAGATAAACGCCACTGGAGAATGACGGGAAAAGGAAACAGTATAGAAAATCAGAGAAACACCGGCGCAAAAAGTGAATGTAGAGGAGAGTAGGTAAAAGCAGACAGCGAGAGACGACCGGGGTTTGAAAAGCTGCGGGGGAAAAGGCATTGATAACATCTTCTTTTGTTTCACGCAAAAACGCGGAAACGTTGCTGCCTTACTGAATTTACAGAAACTAGAATCAAAGAGAAACGCATTTATCCCCACCCCGGGGCTGGTTTCATCGAGTTCTCCCGGCGAGCTGCGAGCAGCTGAACAAATTTGATTACACCTTTTTACTGCGTTAAAACGCGGCCGATTACGCGAGACGCGGAAAACATCGGCTCTGCAATCTATTTGCAAATTAATGAGCGAGGAACCGCGCTTCTCGCGGGGAATTGTTAACACTCGCTGCGGATTATGCAGAAAATTATTATTAACCCTTAGCAGTCGACAGGTGACACTAAAAATTGCTGTACCATTATTCATAATATTGTTTACATGATTAAATATCCTGGTATCTAATCAATTTCCACACATTTAAGTATTGTACGATATAAAAATCACGCACAACGGAATTATTCTAGACCGGAAGAAATATTTAATTTTCAAGTTAAAATAGATCAACGCTACGCGAAATATTCGAACACACGCCTGTTCTTCTGAATATTGGGAATTTTGAATTTTTCGAGAACGGTCCAAGAACCTTTCACTGTGTCTGCCAACCCAGAAAATAATCAACTCTTTTTCTAATCAATTAGTTGGACTTGCTCTTAACCCCGAAGACCAATTTGTCTTTTTTAAAATAGCTGTGATGAGCACAATTTGAAAAGAAGTCTTAGAACAATTGACTAAGACACGTCCATTGTTCTAGGAATTTCGGTCACCAGCCACAGCATATTTCCCGAGATTAAACATTATGCTCCCCGTTGGTCTCGGTCGCCGCGCCGAGCCGCGCCGATCCATGAGATGATCGAGGATCTATTTTTATGCAGCGCGTAACAGAAATATTGGAGAATTTTCCATCAAGATAATGGACACCCTGTCATACAGAATTCAAGAGATCCGGGTCGGTTCCCTGTAGATCTCTCGGATCCTGTCAGTCGCAATTTTATTCTTGTTCGTTACTTGTGTTCAGAATAATCGTAGAAACTGGATCAACGTGCCGAGAGCGCCGATATCCTTAGCCGCTCGGGATTCAAGATGTGCCCGGGAACGCTCAATGAAGATTGATGAGCAGAGCCGTTTCGGAATTCATTCTTTTTATTACATCCTGGCTGCACCTACAATCTAGCTTTTCACTGTCAAACGTCTCGTGTCCATGCTGATGTACCTGGACTCGCTGATAACTGGATTTGATCACTGATAGCATACTTTATACGGGTTGAAACAATTCTAACAAGTCGGAGAAAACTTCAGCTTCGTAATTTGTACCTTCCATCATCGGCATTCTAACACATACAGGGTGAACCACGAATCGTGATCAGTAAAGATTACTCTGTTATTAGCAGTCCGATCGAAAATCTTTTTAACAGATACCAGCTGTGCCCGCAATTAGTAGCAATTTTTTAAATGTTATGATACGTACCGAATTCGTCCTGAAATCCTCTAACAGATAAGCTTTAAAAAATTGATAGGTGTATTTCCAAAAAATTGAAGGTGACCTCGAAAAATTATGAAAAAAAGGAGTCGCCAAAATATTTGCCATACACGTGAAAGATCTCTTGAAACCATGTTATATCCGATAAGAATATTTTCAAATAGTAAAGATACTATATTTTTTAATTGTGAAAGTAGGCTGATAACAAATGTAAATGTACAGGTAATATGGGTAAATAAATCATGTACGTACATAATGGAAATATTCTAGGTCACAAGAAATGTGTTAGTTTCGGAGTTGAAACAGCTTCGAGCGGAATTTCGGTTAATCGACTATAATTTGCAAATTAAGTGCAATCTGGGTGACAGTTGAAATTCAGTTGCACTCTCCAATGAAAGCACAGTAGAATTTTTCTTGATTCCAAGAGTGAGAACTTTCACGGAAAACAGCGGCTCCGTCGCGCCAGCTGCAACAAGCGTAAATTTCAGCTCGTTAAAGATTAAAGGCGAGAGGACGCTTTCGTTTAATGAATGACTGATTCCTCGTGCGAACAGCGTCGTTAGCGTCTCCTGCTAAGTTTAGGGGGTGAGTTCTAAGGGACGGCGGTCTTCTAAGGGGATGCAAGGGGGTTTTGTAGATGCCCCGAGACGTCCGATAAAATACTTAGCTGGTTCGATCGTAAATGCTGATAAAAAAGTTGCCCGGAACTTGGGAATTATTTCGGGAGAAGAGGCCATTAAAAGGCTTTTTAAAAGCTTCTTTAGCCAGGGTAGGGGTGCGCGGGGGTGGAGCTGGCCGGCCAGGCCAGGATTTTAATGAAATTTCCAGCGGAGCCACGTTTGCACAATCGTTCCGCGACCGTTCGTTCGTTCCCGGAGATTCATTGTTGTAAAATCTCCCGCTGCTTAGTTCAAATTCAATAATCTGCCGCGCCATTGCGACTGCGCGATCAAGCGTCCGACGTACGAATTTTTAGCAAATACAATTACAAAACTGATTTTGTTCAGTGTCTTTATGTCAAACAGTAAGTACATTTTTCCAAATACTTTTTAGCAACGAAAAACTAGAAGCTTCACTTTCAACAGAAAGCTGAAAAAGAGTCTATTTGAAATTTGTTTAAAATGTCGGCATGGTCTCCATCTCATTGATCGTCCAGGCAATAATTCAGCAGTGCCCCGCGCGGCTAATTAAACGACCTGTATCGGCCAGTGGCTTCGCTCGACTTAATTTGAATTAGCGGCAAGTTGCCCCCCGCTCCCTTAAGTTCCCGTGCTAATGAAACTGCGAAGCCACTCCCGCGAAGTTTATGCCGAGCTCACAAAGAGCGCCGCGCGGCTGCATAAACGCGGTGTACCTCGCGAAATTTCCTGTCCTCCCACGCCTCCGCTCCGCTCCTACTTGCCTGGCTGACGATCTACGTCTACACCGTCACGCCGTCGAGGAAACCTGCTCGTGCGCTTCATTGAATCGAGATTCTTCACTCCGGAAACCCAATGTTCTGTAGGGACTTCGAAACTGTTCGGACGGAAGGCTTTTTCATATACTTTTATTTCACATTCGATATTTTTGGTTCGGGCACTGCGAAACTGTCGAGGAGCGTTCGTGCAATATTTTTGCGAATATTTTTATTTTTCACTCGATATTTTTGACGCTGGGAAGCTTCGAGTTCGTAGAACACATTTCTCCTTGTCCTGGTTTACGTGAGATCGTTCAGACAATACAATATCTATCGAAATATCTATCGTTACTAGATAGCTGATTTTATGGTAAAAATTTATATACGTGTATTTATTTATAAAAATGTATCTATGGTAAAAATGAGTAGGTGCGGATTAAAACCAGATATCATTAAAAATTGTCTGAGTTCAAGGTGGAACAGCAGTTGCTTAGAAATTTTCTTCTTCGCCTAACAATTTGAAGAGATTAAAAGACTATACAGATGCTCTTCAACACTCTTTTAATTCCTGTGTTGTTTTAAATTGCAGCTATTCATTCTTGTCATGGAAGTAAGTATCACAGTGTCAAATTTCGATCACTGTTGTTCCGACAAACAATCAGCTGAAGTCCAGGCTAGTAATGTATTAGAGTGGATCAACACGAGGATGGTCCATATCTCTATTCAGCTCGAGGTCCAATCTCTCTGCAGGTTCGTTTGCCAGTAGACACGGGTTCATTCCGGTCGGTAAACCGTCGGGATTAGGATTTCGACTTAAACTTGACCCGTTAATCTCGAGATTCATTAGGGAACCGGACTGTGCACAAGAATTTCCGCACGGTTGTTGCTCTGGGATGTTGAACAGAATCATTTTTGAATTTTCTGGGACAGATAATTTCTATCATGTACCAAAATCTGCAGTCCAATACACCAAGAAATAAATCAAACCCTTCTCCTTGGAAGAATTAAAAAACACAATACTATCTAATACTAAATAAAATAAAAATTTGTTAGAAACTGTAGAGAACGTTAGCAAGAAATACCTCGGGAGACAGTGAACGCCAGTTATTGTAGCTCTCATAGCTGAGCGTAGAAGTTGCCGGTAGCAGAGGGTTTTAAATTGAGGAGAAATCAAGAGAGACATCCGGCCAGAGGGTTGAAAAGGGGAAAAAGAGGGAGGAAAATGGACAAATGCAAGAGAGGCGACTGGTTGGGAAGGAGAACAACGACGATGTATCGAGAGTGCTCTCCGCGCGACCCCTACAATGAGGGGAGGGTGTTAGGTTTAGGTGTCCGGAGACGGAGCAAGCCCTAATGTCGTCCTATTGTCCTGGGCTCCACCGCGGATTCGAAACCTTGTTAACTCCCCGGAAACTGTTAACAGCGGCACGTTCGACTGGCGCCAGCGGGTCCACCGCGGCGCGTCCGGTTTCGACCCGAATCACGGACTTTCCCCGGGCCGACGTTACTTCCCACAAATGGAACAGGCTCGGACCTACATACAAACGAGAAAACTCGACCTTACCCTCGCCAGGAAATAGTCGATCGACCGACTTGTTCGTCCGTCTTCCTGCGGAATCTGGATCTACCCTCCTTCACCATCCATCGCCTCTTTCAATTTAATATGGAGATATAATTCGACGATTTTCAGTCGAACGTGCACGAGTAAGAAAAATGATAAAGCGATCAGACGGATTCTGGCCAAAATATTTCCGCTTAAGTCATCATTTCCGTGGGTTCGAACTCATTTACAAAATATCAAGCTTCGAATTTTATAAATTACTAAATCGATGATTTTCTAAATCAGCAAGCTAAATCAGGGGTAGTTTAAGTCGATAAGACACGAACAGGTGTGGAAGAGAGCCAAAGATATGTGAGCACTGGAGTAATGCAAGTAGCGGGTCACAGTGCTCACCATTCCTTGGCCCAGTAGGAGGTGGACCGGGTCTCAATTTTGAGTCCTGGAATGTTAGGTTTTTTTTTAGCGGGTATGGGCCCAGTGCATTCGAGAGTTATCTTTAGGGGAGATGGTAGTGCGTAAATGCATTTTTTCCCTAGCAGTCCTTAAACTTAAAAAAAAAACAAAACGGGTAGTTTAAGTCATCATTTTGCCGAATTCTCGCTTCCCTATGATATATAAAATCTAACAGATTTTTCAATTCGAAGTTTCAACTCGAACGTCTATCAGATATTATATTTTATAAACAAATATGAATTCGAGAAAATGGTGACTTCAACTCCTCTGATATAGCCTACTTTATATTAAATAAAAATTCGAGTAAACTGGTACGTTACAGCTGTGCCGTACATCAGTTGGAGCATTAATGGATACAGTCTTAGAACTGAAGGAATCTGGACAATGTACGGAAACGTGTCAGCGGGAATCATCATCGCGGCGATTAACCGACGCGTGGGGGGGAAAAAATGGCGAGAGTGTGGAGGGAATAGAAAAAAAAGGGAAAGAAGAAAGAAAGGGGCAAAGAGGACATAGGTAACGAGCGTTCTGGAATTGCGGTGCTGTTATCAGTAACAAGCGGAATTGCATTGTGCGCCGAAGCCCCTCTGGCTCGGCTCTCATTACCATCGCGCGTCCCGCGGATCGCGGCCGATACAAACGAAACGCGCGGGACCGTGTGTACTGTGCGTACGACTATTATCGCGGTGTGTAGACGAAGCGCGTCGGGCCGGCGACGACGAGAAGGAGGTTGCTGGGCTCCCATTATCCTCTAATATCGTTCCGCAGGCCGCTACGCTTGCGATTCCGACGAGTCACTGCCGCGATAATGCCGTTACGCTAACGACAACGGCGTCGTTAAGGCGATTGTTGTCGCCCGCGACCTTATCCCGCGCCGATTGTTATTAAATAACCCCGAAGAATCCACACAGAGTCGCACAGTCGATTGCGCGCCTTCCAAGTAACACTCGAGTGCTGAAAATTTCATCCTCCATTGGAATACGCTATATTAAGGGGAGAGTTCAAGACGTAATTCTGCTGACATCGAACTAATTTATGAAAAGCATACCTTATTTGAGTTTCACTCAATTCCAATTTACCACAGTTCTATCGTTTCGAGGTTGTTTCGTTCAGTACTCACGCGTCCGATTTCGTGAGAACAGATCGAAATAACGTTTCGCGTGACCATTAATTCTGGAACTTGGCCGGTTGTTTCGGTTGTTAAAATTCAATGAAATACACGGTGGAAGGAAATAATAACAGGTTATTCATTGCGGCGCGTTTTATCGATCCCCTCGGAAATGGAAATGTATCGAACATGTAAATAATAACTAGGGCTGTGCGAGTACCCGCAAAATGCGAGCCGAGCTAAGCTCGACTCGAATGGTCGAGCCGAGTCGAGTACTCGCACGAAGCGAGCGGCCCGCACGATGCGGGTAGTTCGCTTCGATGCGAGTAGCTTGCACCGATGCGAGCTACCTGTGCCGTGCGAGCCGCTCGTTTCGTGCGAGAACTCGACTAGGCTCGACCAGTCGAGTCGAGCTTACCTGGGCTCGCACCGAGCGTGCGATTCGTACGATACGAACGCGAACGGCTTGCCTGAAGTACTCGAAATAAATTCAAGCGTAATATAACATGGTGCGAGTTATGCATAGCGGGAAGAGCGGCACATCCATATTTACATCATTTTAATATATTGAGAATGCTAAATGTTTGGGATGTTTTATTATATATTTTGATAGTAAAATGGACATAATGATGAGTAATGTAAATTCAGAATTTGTATAACCCTCTTATTAAAGATATAGTTATGCAATAACAACTATATTTTCTAGATTTATGTAAATAAGTAGATGTGACTGATTTCATCTCGAAGTCTTTTCTGAATTTGCAAATGTTGAAGTGGGTATGTAAATTCTGTGCAGAATTGACACGACAAACGATATTATTTATACTTCTAGAAGGTTGTCTGAAAACTCAAAAAGATATATTTAAACAATACCTTGCACAATTTTATTATTCGTGGAAGTATATACTGATAGTGCGAACGACAATACATATACATATATGTATTGTATATACGTATTAAGTATTTACCATTTATGTACTATTTTTTTTTTTTTTGAGCTGGTAAAGATCGCCGTTTTTTTTGCCTCGTGCCTTTTCAAGGTTTCTCCACCAACCCCCGTAAAGAGAGAAAGAGAGAGAGAGAGAGAGAGAGAGAGAGAGAGAAATAAAGAAAAATTCGTTTTGTAACGCGACAAGGGGACGAGACAACCCCCAGGGGTACCAGACCGTCTCGGCACTACCCTGAGACGACAGAAGAATCGCGCCGTGGCCGAATGTTCTAGAAGGCCGCATGATCGAGAAACTTCTAAAATGCCCGATGGAGAACTCTTTTCATTATCTACATTCCTAATTTTCACGTTGCTAACCTCCTTCTAAGGTTATTGTAATTTCACACAAAACTCCACTGTACGAAATTAATGTGAAAATATATTCTGTGTACAGACGAATTTCCTAAATCCTGTTTCCTGCCATATCGCAACACCTATTATCCTACAGTTTCTGTTTAATACATACGTGATATGTGTCACATTTCATTTTTAAAAAAATTACCTTCATTTACCTAAATACTCTACTGACTCGTGATGTAGTACCTAAATAAACATGCGAATAGTACATAAATGGTAAATACTTAATACGTATATACAATACATATATGTATATATATTATCGTTCGCACTATCAGTATATACTTCCACGAATAATAAAATTGTGCAAGGTATTGTTTAAATATATCTTTTTGAGTTTTCAGACAACCTTCTAGAAGTATAAATAATATCGTTTGTCGTGTCAATTCTGCACAGAATTTACATACCCACTTCAACATTTGCAAATTCAGAAAAGACTTCGAGATGATAATCAGTCACATCTACTTATTTACATAAACATAGAAAATATAGTTGTTAATGCATAACTATATCTTTAATAAGAGGGTTATACAAATTCTGAATTTACATTACTCATCATTATGTCCATTTTACTATCAAAATATATAATAAAACATCCCAAACATTTAGCATTCTCAATATATTAAAATGATGTAAATATGGATGTGCCGCTCTTCCCGCTATGCATAACTCGCACCATGTTATATTACGCTTGAATTTATTTCGAGTACTTCAGGCAAGCCGTTCGCGTTCGTATCGTACGAATCGCACGCTCGGTGCGAGCCCAGGTAAGCTCGACTCGACTGGTCGAGCCTAGTCGAGTTCTCGCACGAAACGAGCGGCTCGCACGGCACAGGTAGCTCGCATCGGTGCAAGCTACTCGCATCGAAGCGAACTACCCGCATCGTGCGGGCCGCTCGCTTCGTGCGAGTACTCGACTCGGCTCGAACAGTCGAGTCTCGACTCGGCTCGACCAGTCGAGTTCGAGCTTAGTTCGGCTCGCCTGCAGCCCTAATAATAACGTTATAGTGGGTCTCCTAAAGAATAAAAAGTGTTATTTGTGTACATAGATTTATACGGAATGTAACGGCAAAAAAATTTACTTTAACGTTATCTAATCATTTCGTGTACGATCATTTATGTAAAAGAAGATCTTTCTTTCGATACAGCACACTTAACGTGTACATAGATGACGTGTGAACGAATCCGTAGCCTCGATCGCGCGAATCCAAGCAATAATAATAAACAGCATCTCGCTCCGCGAGTCGTATAACATTCTCGGTCCAAAGGATTAACGGATTAATCCAACTCCTCCTCGGTAATCCAACAAATTCATTCCCGTGCTTCGACATTAGCGAACCATTAAAAAGACCTCGTTAGCTTCTCGAACAGCGTCGAGCAAACTAACTAAACGAACGCGGCGGCGAGTCTCTCTGAGCAGCGACTCGATTGAAGTCCTCGAGGCCTCGGAGAGTATTTAGTTTCTTCAGCAACCGCTCTCTCGTCAGACAGATCGGTGATCACCCAGAGAAATTAGTGGGATTCTGTCGATGTTCGAAACAAATAACGCGAACTCCTCTGGGCTGTTAGTCCTCGATCTTCGTCGCGCTTCGTCGTTCAAACAGCTGGGTTGCTCTTTCGCGTTCGTCTACAGACTCTCCCTCTCTCTCGCTCCAAGCCGTGTTAATCAGTGTACGATCAGGCAACTTTGATCTCGTTTGAGCGACGGCAATGCGGCGACATGCTCGCGACCGCGTTCCACCTTCGACGGATCGACGTCTGGTGACATTTCGCTCGGTTGAGCCCCGTGATACCCGCGTCTTAACCCACTCTAGCGGTCTTTGAGAACAAGTCGACGAGGCTCGTTTCGCTGTTCGACGACGCCCGGCGCTGCGACGCCTGCGGAACCGTCGTTCCCTGCGTAAATAGCGGCGAGGACACGCCGAGTCTCTCTTCTCACGGAATCCCTCCGAGGGATCGATCTCGCGAAAGAGCCAACTCGGAACCGAGAGCAATACCTTGATTGCGACGATATTAATTAGTCGGGATTACCAGGCCAGCGACTCTGGCTCTCTTCAGGAATTGAAAGGCACCAACCTCGTCGCCTCGGTGCTCCTTTCTACGGTAGAGCAGGTCACCTAACTGTGAACAATCCTGGGTCCGCAAATGTCTATTGGGTCGTTCGGAAAGTAATTTCGTTTCTCGTGTAGAGATTTCCTGCCTTGTAGTGCTTTCTAACCATTCGAGTATTTTTTTGTCGTGGCATCAATTATGCAAAATCAAAGTACGCATTTCCATCACATTTTGCTTTTTCATTATCACAAGGACAAAAGTCCAGTGCACGACAGAAAAAGTTGTGTGCTGTTTACGGAGTGGATGTACCATCGGATTATCATTTTTCGCTTTTCCCAACGTTTTTCATGCGATGCAAATTTCATTTGAAACAAAGTCGTAAAATGTCCTATTGCTCAATTTTTTGCTAATAAAAAACAGATATTCTACGAGCATGGAATCTTTAATACTAAACCTACCGCGCCTTTAAAGTAACTGGTACATGTTCCTTTATAAAAATGACAAGATTGACTTTATTTAGACTTTGCGCGGCTCCTATTGTAATACATACGTGCTCTACTAAAGATATCTATACAACCATTCCTTATGAAATCATTTTTATTATTTCAATAATTGTAAAATAAAAAATTGGTGCCGGTCATTTCGACCGGTGGTGGTAGGTTTAACAGCTTCTTCTAAATGCTAAACAATTGGCTTTCATTTTCAAAATCTATCTTATCTTATCAAGCATATTCATATTCATAGTATTGAATTCAACAGTCTATTATACAGGGTATTTCAGTTAACTTGACCACCTTAAATAACTTTGTTGCTAATTTCTAGTTATCCTTGTGCCCAATTTCGTTAATAAACCCGTTTTTCCTTGCGGATTTTAATTACAATTAGCCGATCGAATCGACGGGCCGCGAACAGCAAGCATCAGGATATAAAACACGGCATGCTTTGTTCGGTTATCCTCCAGATACTGCAGATACCCTGGAAAACGAGAACCTTTTTTCTCTCACTTTCTCTCTCTCTCTCTTTGTTTCTCTCCAGGACCGCGGAGAGCGCCGACGATTTTGCGAATATTAAGAAGAGCGAAACCGCGGAGAAACCGGCGAATATTTCCGCGGCGCTTATTCAACCGTGTCGCAGGCTGGTTTTGTCGGAGCGCGGATTATTTTTCAATCTCGAGTTCGATCGGCCCGTTTCGCGTAATCTTAGCTACTTCGGGACGATCTCTTTGTTGGAGATTCTCGGGCTTAGGCTGGGTTTATCATACGGGCCTCGCTGGTTCTCGGATTCGAATCTCGCCGCGTTTTATTCGCTTGTTTCGCCTGGCAAGGGTTTTTAATGCTTGCTGAACGGATTGAAGATCGTGCTTCGAGCTTATTATGGTTCGCCAATCATTGATTTACTCTGAACGGTTTGTATTCTGTTCTCTGTTCTGTTTTCATTTTTACGAAATTGATAAATACATAAATCGCTATACAATCTAGGTGATGGATCTTGCTCAAAATAGTCTAGTACGTAGAGCAGAGTAGAGGAGTGATCATTTCCTGTACGTAATGAATTTTGCCTAAAATATTGTAGTACGTGAATCATACCAAATTAGGAACAGTTTAAGTCGTCGTTTCGTTGATATCGATGTTTTTCGCAAAATACGGGTGTCCGAACAACAGTTTTTCCAGGCGGAGATCATTTAAGCAGATACGGAGCGTTCTGTTCCACGGCGGCGCAGAGACACGATATTTGTCAAACGATTCGAATACGGCGGACGTATTTTTGCCGGCGTTTTGTCGGGCTCTTCCGATACTTTTTGGAGCGGTTAATCTCGGTAGCGAGCGGGTCGTCCGGGAGCCAGGCAAATATCTCTCCCGAGGGGCGCATTTCCGTCGTTTTATTCGATTATCAGTCGCGATCGAACACGCCGCCGCCAACGACCGTCCGGGCGCGCGGACCTTTCATAATTTACGAAAGGCGAGCCTGTGAGCGTTCGACCGGCTTTCCACCGTTCGTAAGTTTGTTCATAACTGTACCCCCGAGTGCCGAAATTAACGGCCTATTAGTTCTACATTTTTCAAACGGGCGAGGCCAACGCGTCTAACGCAAGTGCACGCCCAAGTGCAAGAAACTGGAACAAAATAAAAATTTCTTTCCTCCTTTATCGATTTCAATCTGAAATACATTAATAGACAGCGGATTTTACGGATTTATAACAAAAATGGGTGGGTGTAATTTAAAGCAGTAAAAATATTAGAAGAATTTAAAAATACTCGGCAGCTTTGAAAATATTTCAGCTTGAGAGGTCAGGTGAATGAATTGCCAGGTGATTTTGACAAATTTTTGTTTGCTTTCGTTTTAGTTCTTCTCCTGTTCTATCTCCTCTTTCCCTCTCGCCTATATTAATTCTTGCTTTTCACCATTCTTTGCCTCTAGTCATCTATCGTATTATAATAAGCTTCAAATTTTCCTGCGCGCTGCTAGCTGTCCCACTACTTTAAACCACCTTGACAAAGCCCATGCAACGAGGTATTTTAATTAAATAAGACGGATTGTTATATTTTGACATATTCTGACATGTGTGTATGTGTGCGTTTACGCATTAGTCACTCAGTCATGCAGGGAGACTAGCACCCCCACTCTGATAAGAGGGTTTCAATACAAACTTTTTCCCCCAAGCGCCATTCCACTAGCATTAAGTTACCCTATTCCACTTATGTTATCCCAGTCGCGAAATAGTTCCTAATCATACAACCACCGTCCAAACAATTGTATAACTTAGAGATTCGCATGCGGGCGAACAAATAGTTAACATTGCAATATAGTGTGGTAGGTTTTTCTTGTGTTTGTTGACTCCTGTTATTATTTTTGACTGTAAAATCTTTATACAATAAACATTTAATAAAAAAATTCAAAAAAACACCCCCACGCCACACACCCTTCCACTAAAAATTTGTATTTATTTACTTAAACTTATTAGCCCTCGCCGAAAAGGTGAATGCATTGTAAAAGTTGTCAAAGACAATTGATGGGTGATTTGTTTTGCGATGCAGACAAGAAATAGATATATTCTTTTGATTTGCCTGGTTTGCGCGGTTTTTAACGGTCGGAACGAACGACGTACGCGTCCCGCGACGAACGGGGCTATCGGCGGCAGTAATACGACGGAATCGTCGTTGATATGGCAGCGTAAAATTTATCACCAACAGTGCAAAATTGACCAACGACGGGGAGGCTGCCGAAGCGTAACCGCTGTCCGCGCGATAGTTACCTGTGACCGATGCCCCGGCCAGGTAACGTTGTCCAGCTGCAATCTGTTAGCCCGATCGGGGCATAAAGTTAACATCGATGAAACGTAATTTCGACGACAGTTTCGCGTGTCACCCATCCGCCCGGTGATCGATACGCGTTGCGCCTTCTCGCTCCTGTCATCGAGGAATCTATATGCAATATAGTTCTCGATCGAACCGAGTCGATGACACTGGCCGATTCATCTTCTCGCTAATAAAACATCATGGAATCACCGGCGCACCCTTATTAAGATTGATTTTGTACGCTATTCAATCCGACAACTTTTCTATTTGAAAAAATTGTTTGCGCTACGTCGAACCCTATAGATTAAGCTCGGGGAGAAAGCAACTCGACCGGACACATGGTTGGAGAGATAAAAATTCATGAAACGGTCCTGTTACATTTATGAATACATCACGGGGGTAGGCAAACATAGATTCGAGGAACGGTGTTGTCGAAACAAACACGAAATCTGCGAAGCGATGACTTGAACCCCCCTTAATTTCGCGTATTTCGCGTAGTATATATTGTATTTTGGGCAAAATCAAAATGGCGGAATCCCGTATGGAGGACTTGCAATCGAGGAAGGTTTTCCGAAAGGAGTTTGCAACGAATTCAGTCGCGGCGGTGATTTATTTGATTAACCACTTCGCTGGTCAATCACACTGGTTTTTGCGAATTGGTCGGGTGGTCTAAAGAAAGCGCGGAATCCAATCCCGAACAGTGTAGAATTTCTGGATTTATCGTTTTATTAGTTTATTTTATATTTCATAATCGAATACGTATTCAGGAAAATGATGACATAAACTCCCCCTAATATAGCCTACCCTACCACACAGTAAACCTAATTCCTAAAACTGAAAACTCCGTATTAAACGAACGAACAGAAAGCCAGGAGGAGAATGATGACATAAACTACCCCCAAAACAACATAGACCAGACCCCAGCAAAAAGTCTCCCGGCCAAGTAGACTCGATATCCCAGGAAAACGAGATCTCGAACAACTAACTTTCGCCCCGTTCAACAACCGAATATCAACATCTCGAACTGAAATGCCGGGGCAAGGGTCGGCTAAACCAGCCAAGTTCATTGTCCGTCAAACAACCGTTCAAACATTCCCGAGGATGGTTGTATCTCCCACAGACTATCCCGTTAGCTCCCTCGTCGGGATAAACCACGGCGAGGATCAAAGGCTTGGGGGTTAGGTCTAATATCAGCAAAGTCTGCGTACACCTGTCCAAGAATCCGGAGCGGTTTACGTCACCTACTGCAGTCGCAAGAGCTCTGGGGACAAGGAGAGCCGAGCAGAGCAGAGCAGAGCAGAGCAGCCGTCTAATTACCGAGATCCGTTGAAGAAGAGACTGGCGTCGAATCAAGAGAAAGATCATGCTGCTGGGACGGAGGGTGAAAGGGTCTGGAAGAGAGGAGACTTTTCCGTGGGGAGTGGGGGGGGGGGCAATCAAGGGCGAGCGGGTTGCGTGCTCAGGGACAAAAGAGGACAACCGGCTGATCCTGGCTCATTAATCAGACGGACCGGCATATAGAGGGCAATTATCCGACGGTAATTAACTTCGCAAACTGCAGCCCCCGCGAAGTCTGCGGAGAGACCCGGTAACGGGAACGGGAACGGGAACGGGAACAGGAACGGGACACAAGGTGGTGGGGGCCGGGATGCTTGATAGCGGTGGCGGCGGTGGCGTCAGCGGTGGATGGTGGATGGTTTGGATGGAAGGTTCTTCGTGGGTTCCGGCCTGATGGAGCTGTTCTGGAATTATACACGGGGTTAGCCCTGAAAACCAGGCGGCAGCCAGCTTTTGCCCCGGAAACTAATTTAACTCTCGCATCCTCCATCCTACCTAGCCTAAACCGGAGTCGAAGCCAGTCGCCCCCTCTCCACTACAACCAACCTCACACCGATTCACCCACCCACAGGCAGGCTTTCCACTGTGTACGTTCTCGCGTCTCAATAGAGTACACCGTCGGATCGACGGACTAAATACCTCCCGGCATCGACGCATCAGCGTCCCGAATACTCGAAAAAGAGTTCAACCACTCGAAGGCGAACGGATCGGACGAATCGAGTGCCCATTCTGGCCACTGTTAATTAGAACCGGAGGATTCGATACCATCCCTACCGGCCCTTTTCCGCTTGAATCCTGGCTAAATCATCCTTGGAAATTCGCAGAGATCATGCGAAATTTTGCCTCTCGGACGAGCCATCTTTGACGATCACTCGGAGTTCGTGGCTGGGCTGAATGGGAGATGAATGGTCGGTAAACTGCGGATTTCGGGTGCTTAAACTGCGAGTCGGTGAATGGGAATAGCATTTTGTTGGAGGTTTACTTGATTTTTGTTGGAGATACAATATGCGAGTGAAGATGCTGAAATTTTTAAACGCGACTCGTGACTAGACTCTAGAGTTTTCTGCAAAATCCAAGTCCTGTGCCTCGATTACAACGAACTGGTTCAAACTAAAAATTCATATTTGGGCACTTTATCCTATATCCAAGTTCTTCTAACGATTTCACTGTATTTCGTGCTCCCCCTAACCATTCTTGTCATCAAAATCCTCAGTCTATCGACGATTCTTTTGGTAATCGAATATTGAAATAAACATGCACTATCAGATCAATTCGAAGCCTGTAAAAGCGACACTGTTGTTTTTCTCGCCAATATTATTTTTTAAAATGATTTACCGTTACTCACGCCTCCAAACTTTAATCTAAAGCAGAGTTCTTAAGTATAATAAACGGTACTAAGCTTCTCAAAAAGAAATATATGAATGAAGTCAGAATACTAACCCCATCTACACTATGACTACTTATCAACAGCAGAAAACAGCAATTTTGACGAACCCCCTTTTCCTCGTAATCGACGCAGACAGTTTTTATTATACTAAAGATCCACAGTATAACTATGGTTTCTACGTCGAACAATCCAACCCTTTCTCCGAAATTAAAGACCGAATCGGGCCGCCTAAGTAAAACAAAGCCAGCTATCCCTAAAATTTCCTTTCGACAAATAGATCCGGATGATCCTTCTCCGAAAAACTTGCGCGAGATCCCCCAGAGTGTAGAGTTAACATGGAAATCTCATTAACCGTCGCCCAGTACAATTGGATTTCTCGGTGGTGCAAGAACGAAGATCCAGAGTACGAGCGGTATTAAAACTGACCCGTTAACGTGCGTCGCCCGGGCAAGTACAATTGAAACATAATTTTCGCCGTTTTTACGGGCCCCGGTGTATATTTAATATCGTGCTCGCAAGCCAGCAGCGGCCGGCGCGACGACGTTCCATTTTCCATTTTCCTCGAGTAGGGTCTCGAGCGTGGTAGAAAAATACGGAAAGTTACGTCCCGGGGCATGGACACCCGATAAAGAATCGCAGGCTGTTTACTCGCCGCCTGGTTTTCCGAGCTGCGTTCGTTCCACTAAAACGTATCAACAATGCATTAGCGGGCCAGTTTATTGACAGTGGAGGGCGTCGGGATCGCTCGGGAAAATGAAGAGGCCGTGGGCAAACACGGGATTCAACGGTGTTAGACGGCGAAAAAAGGAGATCGACGAGAACCGTCGGCTCGGTTCGCGAATTCAAACGCGCGAACCGGCACAATGAAAATTTGTGCTAATTGAATTACCGAGTGATTCCGAGGTGGACCCCCTTTCATACGACCGGCATCGCTCGGTTTTAGGCGGACGGCTCCATTAAAACCGGACCCCCGCTGCCACGCCATGCCAGCCCTCGAACGACGCGAAGAATGGCCACGCCGGTCCACCAAATTAAAATCACCTGTTAATTGCGCGAGTATCGAGGAACTCGCAGCCATTAATTTGCGAAATTCTCGTCCGTCGATGGTACTCCGTTCCATTAGCCGGAAATTCGCCGAGGATAGTTTCCCCGGAACATTCTCCGTGCTGGCCTTTTTGTTTATCCTCTGTTTATCCAAGTCGGCTTCGAAAGTGCATCAAAATCGCATTACCATCCGAACACGGGAATAACAATTACCTATCCGTCAGAAGTATAACGTACGTGTCGCGATAAATTGTAAATAACCTCCTCTCCCGCGGAAATTCCCCGAGCATCCGGATAAACTCTTGAAAAGATATTCCGGTCGAACGTGACGCGTTCCACGATGGAACTCTCGAGGCACTTTTCTTTCTCTTTCTCTGTCTCTCCATCTTCCCCGGCAAGATTTACAGTAAATTTTAACGCATCCGTGCGATCGGAGAAGCGCAGTGAATGCATCGAAAAGATTCGCGGAAGAAAAAGGGAACGCGCCATTAATATGTCTGCCTTCGTGCATCCTTCCCGCCTTCCAGAGATCGCGATTCCACCCGGAATTCCGGGATACGTGTTACCGAATATTTAGTTGTGATCGCCTACCAAAGAACGTGAGCTTCAATTTCGAATCATGATGCTGGAATAATCGATCGCTCGACATCTTTCAACCCCCCTACTTGTTGAGCTTGATCAACGTTTCGGACAAAGATAGCTCCGCGATTATTTATGCCCGAAGCAATTTTATTTATTCGTGTTCTTCCTAAAAATATTACAAACTTTCCCTGAACGTCTATTCTTTGCTCGCTAAGACCAAAATCTTTTTTTACCTTGCTTTTCACGTTGAAGGTCCATTTCGCGAGGGGTTCCTTGTGTCATTTTCAACTAAATCGGGGGTGTGGAATCGCGCTATCGATTCATTTTCTGTCGCGCCTCTCGAGACTCGTCGAAGGCAATTAGATTACTTGGAACCTCGTATTTTCCGAGATACGAAGGTCACCGCAGCCAACAGGTTAGTCATTCCAGACGCAAGTTCCTCCAGTACAAGAATCCCACTGAGGAACGGGAGGGTTAATCTCCCCGGCACGGTCGGCGTGGCAGCGGAGTTCGACATGGTAAACGGCGAGTATATTCGTCGAGCAAACGTCGGACGAGTTTAACGACGTCGGCAGACTGTTTGCGGAGAACCCTCGCGATTCTTCGATCCGTCGACTGTCTCCGTTGGCTGGGACGATGCAGGATAAACACGGCGATGCTCCGTAGGACGGATCCGGGTCGGCGTAGGAGGATCGTCTCTCTTCTACTGTTGACTTAAAAAATATCAACGCGTCGGCAAGAGCGAGCCCTTTGTGGCGCGGCTTAGCAGCCGTGCGGCAGATACGAACGAGAGATACGGCACGCCTGTGATTGCTTTCCTCAATTCCGCCACGATTCTACCATTCGACCGACCCTCCTCATTCTCTCTTCTTCTCTCTTTCTCGCTTTTTCTCTCTTTTGTCTCGAGCCGTCTGCAGCCGCGTCTGGTATTGGCCCCATCTCTCGCTCTCGCTCACGGTTTCCTTCTTCCAGTCGCCGACCGAGAACAAAATGGCGGATGTTCCTCTGGGAAAAAAGGGGGCCGAGTGTCCCGCCGAGGGACACGCCGTTCCTAGGGCCGAGGCATTCAGAGAAGAAATAACGGGTTTATTTACGAAATCCTGGGGACACGAGCGAGTAGATGAAATCCGGAGGAGAATAGAATGGAGACACTTCACGATGAAGAATAGGAACACCTGTGACGAGATAGGGGAAAGGACGATGGGGTGGAAAGGTTTGGAGGGCTGATTCGAGGGCTACCAGAAACCCGGCTCTACAGAATTAAGAGCCCATTAGCCTTTCATTAACTCGACGCGCAGGTTGGGTGGGGACAGACACTTTTCCAACCCTTTCTTTGTTGCACGGAGAATGGAGACTGGCGGACACGCGGATGCTATTGTGTAGTGCGCCAGACCGGCCTGAAAATGTCTTTTATTTTTCTAGACGTAAAACACTGTTTGAGAGAAGACGTTTTTCGTTTGAAAATGTTTCAAGACAAGCCTCGTCTCGTTTACAGTAATTTCCCATTTGTCTTTAGACGCAACCCAACACGATCTACCTCAATTCATTGTCCCGATTGTCTATCTGTCAAGAGACGCGCTCCCGCACAATTTGTCCCATTTCCTCGTCCCAATTCAAAATGTATCTACATCACCCATACTATGACAGTCTACTTTCGCGCTGTCACATCGATCCGCATTTCTTGCGGAAACTCGCAGCAGGATTTCCTGGAGAAGCGCGCGAGCGCGTAAAACGCGTCAACGGAACGACGAACGGCGCGAAGAAGCAGACCCGCCGCGTTAATTAACGCCGGGCTTCCATCAAAAGCTAAAGAGGAGCCTATCCAAGGATCTACTCTGCTTCATTCCGCCTCGCTCTGCTCAGCTCAGTTTCGCTCGGCGACAACCACCGGATTCGCGAGTATCCGCACTGTTCCTCTCCGCTTCGCTTTGACGACCGTTGCGCGCGTCCGCTTTCAAACTCTTTCGGAAAAGTGCCGGAGCCTGTTCACCGTTGACCGTAAAAAAAGCCAGGAGAGAACCAACCCCCCGCTGCTAGAATCACCCGCCGCGCCCGTTGCTATAACCACCCTCCGTTGCTAGAGGGAAATCAAATAACCGGCCGGAGGGGTGAATTTCTCTTGCCCCGCACGTTTAGAAGTAAACGTTTCAGCGGAACGTTTCCGGGATTACGTGCAGCCCTCGCCCAACCCCCGAACCACCCTTCAACACCACCCCTTTCGTCTCGGCTACCGGCCCCCTCTCCCAGGATCGCTCCGAGAACTGCATGCTCAGCGACCGAGATAATGACAGCCATAACGCAATTAACCCGTTTCTGGGATTACAGTCGAACGACCGCGAGCACGATGTGCCCGCGAGTTTGACAGTCAATTATCGTCTAATGGAACGACGGCCCGCGAAAATATTCGTCGCGATTAGGCGTGACACCCACCAGTTCTTCCATCCCCATTAATTTTTGAAATCGTTCTTGCTCTCTACATTTGCTACGGTTTTTTAAATAGAAGCAGTAGATTGTGAAGATTGATTTACAGTTTCGTGGTGACAGAAACTTTTAATTATGTTGTGCTATTGTTGTGTCAAGTATAAATTAGTTTTTAATTCATTCGATTTGGCAGACTAATAGCGAATGGAACATTGACTTGCTAAAAATGGTTGTGAAGAGGTCCAGCTTTAAAACTTCTGGACGAGTATATGCAGGGTAGGTTCGCTCGCGCGAGTAGGTCGTTGAAATCGATCGTGGAGCAGTTCGAGGCAGGTATTCCAAGACGGAACTTACCGGGATCGGAGGAAGGATGAGCCCTGGTGAGTCTGCAGAGTTGCAACGGCAGATAACGAGTATCCGCTCGTGGTGGTGACTTCGGCGGCGGGGGCGTCGCGCTGAGGAAGCCGCGCTGCAGCTCCCAGCCGACTTCCTGGATGATCGAAGCCTTCCTGAAGTACGGCGTCACCTCTCGCAGATATTTGACTGTAACAGACAGAACCGGTCCAGAGGTGAGCGACATTAACGTTTGTGCAGTAGTGCCTCAAATAAAATTGAATGGATTCTACGAATAACAGTAAAGGCGTTTAAAGTATTTGAAGATACCATTGTATTATTTTCTACTTTACTACGTAGAGCTACGTATCTTGGAAATAATAGAAACAATTATTATTTTGCATAATAATTCGCAGCCCGGTGATCAAATCAGTAGAACCACTTCGTGTGTATTTATAACAAAAATGAGTGCAGTTTGAAAGAATTGAAAAGTATGATTTTATGCATTTATGAGAACATTTGAGGAATTTAAATATATTGTTCCATTATTTTTCAACTGATTAAATATATAATAAGAAAAGAAAAATCATTTCTGTTTCAGTTGAATTTGTTGCAATTCGTGTAGACAGTTTTTATTTTGCATAAAGATCAGGTTGTCTAGTTATTCGAGTCGCGAAGAAAGGAAATTTCTACCGGGTTGGGTTCCTGTATCTTGCAATTAACGCAAACAATTCTGTACAGTCTACTACAAGCAATTTTTAAATGACAGCCCATCTACGATCCAGAACACTGAAATCTGGAACATTTCTAAAAATACCCAAGGTCCGTTAAAAGCGTTAAAAAGGCAGCAGCAAGCAGCTCGTAATTTAGCAACAGAAGCGAGCCGCAGTACCTAATGCTTTCCGGACCGGGGTAAGGGGGGGACACAGATATTACCGTGAGGCTTGCCACATTTTTCCTAAATCTAGAAAGGTTCCGCGAGAATAAAGAACAGAACCAGGTCGCAAAAACTGGGTGACCGTGTGGCATGATAGAAAAGATGAAAACGCCGGTAGGTCAACAGTGACGATAAAAGGATTAAAACGCTTCCTCTGCTGCTCCCTGGTGAAAGCGTCGTCCTCGCAGAACAACGGCGAACAGTATCAAACTAACGTAACAATAGCAAACTTTCACCCCGGGAGTAAAACATTCGCCGAATTTATCCCCTCGGCTCTGAGAGTCCCCGGAGACTACCAAGAGGAATATCAAAATTCAACTTTTCTTCGGAAAACGAAAACTTATTCTTCAACGGTAAGTTAAATCCACAATCTATAATCGGAATTTTTCACAGCTACACCATGTAGCAATACCGTGTAGTCCTCTTCAGTATAATAAGTACAGCGGATCCGAAAGCATTCGAACAATAAATTTCCCGAGAAATTGTCCATTGTCCATTGGTAAAACCAGGTACGATGTTCAATTCCACAGCCTTCCAGTCAATCATTATCACCAGAACCATGAAAAATCCACTAGCTAACGATCCCGAGTAAATTCCCCAGTCCCGAAACAATTTAGAAGAGGGCGAGCTGCGTTTGGTCCGCTACAAGACGAATGGTATCTCGATCAGTATTTCCGGCAAGCAAAAGTCGGGCGCAAATAACGTGGATCCGTGATCCCATCCCCTAGGTGGGTCTCCGGGTTAGAACCTCCGGTAATTTCGGTAACGAGAAGGAAACAGGGACGAGCAAGAGGGAGAGAGAGAGAGAGAGAGAGAGAGAGAGAGAGAGCAAGAGAGGACGGGGTGGAAATTTCGCGGCGGAACGGAGCAGAGGCCCGCGATCAATATTCGCTCGATCTGTTCGATATTAAGCCACGTTCACCTCGAGAAGGTATCTCGGCTTTACGAGCGGTTTTTACGGGCGCCCGAGCGAATTCGCCGTTCATCCCCCTGCGGGAAGGGGTGTCGGTTAGCCTGCTCCAGCCCCCGGTTAGCCGTGTGCTACATGTTTCAGTATTTCGGTTAGCTTTCGTGTCAGGATTGCAGAGCCTCCCCCTTTCGGTGTTGCTGCAACGTGTTTCGTTTCCTCTGGTCCTGTCCTATCGTTCTCTCTCTCTCTCTCTCTAGAAAACAACCCCCTGGAAGCAACCCCCACCTGGTCCTGTTCCTTCGAACTTTAACGAGTTCGTCCTGTATGTAATCGCGCCCCGGCGCGGCGCACCGACGTCGAAACATCAACGACAAATTGGATTTTGAAACGGTCGCTACGTGACCGCGGTACAGTATCTTCGAGACCCCTACCGCGATCGAGATCCGCGATTTACGAGGCCGGCCAACCAACCCCCGCAATCCTCCGAGCATCCGTGAAACATCCCTGGCGTAGCCACGGCCTCAGCAGAAAGGAAATTTCGAGAGCTGGACCGCGCGGGCCTCGTAAAACTTACGGGAAACGAGCGAGCCCAACTCTCCGTCTCGAAATCAGCGCCGCGATACACCTGCCGCGATTTCTGTTCCTTTCCGTGACTCAGGCGCTTGATCAGGCGATTCCTCCGGCAGGTGGAGTGCTGGTGTCACGCGGGCACAATCGAGGAATGGAGAGAACTAATGTATAGTCGTCGAACTGACACTCGTACTTTGCCGCGTATGAACTAAAAGAAAGCGTAAACTCGCGAAGAGATACGAGGTGTGTAAATTAAGTAATGAGACTGGCAACGTAGCATTCGATCTGGCAATACTTGGGTCGCGGGACTTGGAGGGGCGGCATATGAAGATGTGATACGCTTTCAGTACGAATTTGAACTCGCTAGAGTCATTTGGTTGTCCGTAGCGATTTTTTTTGTGAAACAGTTTGTACAACTGGATGCTGCATCACGACAATGCGCCTTGTCACACAGCAATTTGAATAAACGAGTTCTTGGCTAGTAAAAATAATCGTGTGGCTCATCAGCGTCCTTATTCGTGTGACTTGATTCCTTTTGACGATTTGAAATTTTTTTTATATTGCGATCTTAAATGAAACTTAGACGATGTTATTGAGGGTGACTTGTTAGTTCACAATGAAAACTGCTGTTGCTATTAAAGGTTCCATTAAAAAGTGTTTAGTCATGTATGTACCATAGATTTTTCAAAATTATGCAATAATCACTGGTCGGTAATGTGTTAACATTGAACTAATTAATTAAATAATTATTTTGTGAGCCATCGTATCTTCATCGATGGGGTGCAAGAAAGTAGTCGGGGAACTTCTAGAACATACCGATGCAACAATAGCTTCAGAGGATTCCAGAATTCCGTTCTAGTGGCAGTTTGGGAATCCCATAGCCGAATACATCCGATCCGCAAAACGGACGCAATCCGAACGATGTCTATTGATAATCGACGAACACCATAACCGTAATGCAACGGGCGTAGGGAACCACCGAGAGCAACCAATCTCGTCCGAGTGTCGATGGCGCAAACAGCTATCCGTCTGCGAGTACAGCACGACTCGTCGCATTATTAATAATTAGATGCGTTAGCGTAGCCGCGTCTCCGCTGTTTGCGCCGCGATTTCAATCGAATTGAATTACAGTTGTCCCACGACCATGCTGGAATTCCATCGGCTAACATTTGCGCCGTGAACACTGTCGTCGATCACTCCTCTGTGTAGCGACCATAAATGGCTCCCAGCAAAAATATCTTCCGGAAACGTTCAGCGTACGCAATTCTAGCCATCCGACTTTTCAAACGCTTTGTACAACGCGACTTTTAATTTGTCCTTGTGATATTATATTATAATCGCGGGTTCTTTGGACGATTGAAAATTGCTGTTGCAAGATCCGCAGCCTAATCATACGTCTGCGACAATTTTCAGAAATTCTTCACCGACTATTGCCAGCTACGTCACAAGTTCGGAAAGATCGGTAAAATTTATGTAGGGATTATTAACGTGAGAGCTGCATTGCCTGTGCTTCCGCGTGAACAAAATTTAATGAAAGCTAAAGCTGGTAACGAGCGATCTCCTCCGGTCTCCTACCGGTCGCGACCATTGTTCTTCCGTCCTCTCCCCATCCTATCGTTGTCTCTAAAGGATCGAGAAAGAGGGAAACGAGCGATTAAAGTTTCGAGACGTTCGCGCTCGCTCCTCCGCTCGTTTGCATCGCAAGAATTTCCACCGCAATCGCCCGGTTAACCGCTCGAGATTTCTCCGTTGGTCTTCCGCGACCGCATTCCGAGCTCTTCGATTTTGAAGGAGACTTCCCCTTCGGGACAAAGGATATCCACCCAAGAATCTGATGTTTCGGTATGCAGATCATAGCGACCTTTTTCTAAAACATTTTCATCTTGTTTTTCCCTCTTTTCATTTTAATGTGGTCTGATGGGAAAGAAATCGATTTTCAGTTTGTGAAAATTTAGTAAGACCCTCAAGTGGTACCTGGGTAAAATGGCGATGAGAAGTGATTAATAAACTAAGAAAGAATAAAATCGTCTTATCCGAACGTCGATTGGCTAAAGTATTTCACGACATCGAAACATGCGAAATGTTGCAGTCATCTTCGGATTTGCCAGTTTACCGAGGCAGTGTGGGAATTCAATATCCTCGCGAGCTGATACAGGAGAACTCTGCAAGCGGATCATTCAAGATACAGCGGCGATCCTTGCCGTGGAGTCGAACACAATTGTGTGTAGATGTACCGAGGCTTGTTCGCACAGCGCTCGGAAAATTCCGCGTTTGATCTTCCGAGCGTAGAATCGAATGGTCGTTTAAGAGCCGCACGAGAACACGGCTGGAAATCCGTGTTCCGCGTGACACGCGCGGATACGCGTGTAGTACGTATTGCCTCGCAAATATCGGCAATTTGTCGTCGGAACCACCCCTCCCAAAACGGCGACGCCCCTCGCTTTTCGCTACTGTTACACAACCGTCAACCCTTTTCCACCCCTGCGAACAAAAAGCACGGTGCAATCGTGTGTACGCTGCCTTGCAAAAATTCTCGAACTGTTTCTTCGTTGCAATCGTCCAAACACGTTCGGTATGTAACACTCGAACAGAAATTTCTTCTCTTAATAATATCAATGAGTTACAAATAATAAATTGGAATGATTACAATCTTTTGATATTGTCAATATTTTTTATTTACGTTACGATATTTACAGTTGGAAACGACACCGTCATTAAAAATGAATATTAAAGAGCGTACATTAATTTTGAGTTTTAATTATTTCCCGCATGCGAATCGTTCAAACAGCTTCACGAATTAAATCATAAAATATAATATTACGGACAGATCGGTTTGATAAGAAAATCTGTTGACAAATTTCGTTCGATTTATGCGATAGATTTGCAGAAGATTAAAAGCGTTCGCATACTTTTGCGGAGCAGTGTATGTTTGTGCAGGGGAAGTGTGCCCGGTCGCGTTAATGAGAAAGAAATTCATAAATCCGCGGGTCGGTCGACAGGGGTGGGGGATCCGAAATTAACACAAATGTTACACGAGTCGCATGAAATTTATTACAGGCCCTTCGTTTTCATCAGCGGCCCGGCCGACTCTCTGGTTTTGATTAATCTTTTCCGCGGCAGCGCCGCAGCAGCGCGCTCATTTTCATGCGACTCGATCCGCCGATACGATCTGCTCCATTCGTTTAATGACACCAACCACCCCATCGTCATGCTCTCTCCGTAATTCCACCCTCCCACATTTTCGATGCACTTCCCCCCACCTGTCTTTGTGCGTTGGTCGTATATGCGATTTCCGATGCGTGTCTGGCACGACGCGTTCCTCGCAGATCTAGCGTGCATATAGCGATAAGCGGATCGTTTATGCAGTCGTTTGGGAGAGGGCTTAAGTGGTTTCAACCTGAATGTGGTCAGACATGGGGATCGCTCAAGTGACTGGCAAAAACTAGTAGAATCCTTTGATATTCCTGTGTAGATTCTAATTTGTCTAATGTTGCATCGATTGAATCAATAATGCCTCTTGATCACCCTCTATACCAGGGCCACATTAAGTATAATATTATAAATTAATTGAGGGGCCGCAATAAAAGAAAAGACTCGAAACAAAGACGAAACACATTTTTTTATTAACAATGCAGTTACACATACGAAATAACATACGTACAGAACTTTATTTGAATAAAATTATTTTACTTTTGTTTTGGAGAAATTTGGCAACGTTTTCCAGTAACCAAGTTTTCAAAATTCGGTTGAATTTGTTGAGCTGTAATTATTTCTGAAATGGACTGTACATGCTGGTCTGTTAGACTTGACCATCTATGTATCTGCTTAGACCGACCAAAATATCTTCGCCCGACACGAGTTGCCGCCAGTGGCGCTCACCACTAGAACGGTCGTTCGCCGCTCCGTATCCCGTCCCGAGCGCCACTGGCGACAACTCATGTCGGGCGAAGATATTTTGCTTCTTGGTTCGAAAAAAACGTCGACGTTCCAAACTTAATAGGGTGGTTCCTCAAGATAAAAGTCTGCTCTATCGCGTGGTATAGCTCGATTTTCCGCTGGACCCTTAATTTTTAAGATCAATTGAAAAATATCCTCAAAAATTGATGCAGAGGTGTCTCTCCGTCTTTAATGACTGTTTAAATATTTTTAAACAATCATAATGTATTAATATTAGATATCACTATATTCGGGAAAGTCTACAGAATCTTTTGCTCTAAAGAACAATTGAATATCTTTTGTAATAACATCATAATATTTGTTTAAAGTTGAAAAATGTGTTTTTTTTTTCAAAGTCATGTTTCTCAAAAACTGTGCATGTAGGAGAAAAATTAAGGGCAGATTCGGAATCAACGCGAGAAAGTCTAATAAGATCCACCCAACAGTATATTGGAAACATTTTTGATGTTGGACAGTGTTACAAGAGGGTACAGTCTTTAAAAAATTTAACGTGCCGAAGACTCTTTACAAGCCTCTAACAATTACAACAAATTCGCAGCTGATCCATTGGTATTTACAGTGGTAGTCTGGAGGAGTTATGGTCGCGGAATTGGCCCAAGATGTCAGGAAGCGGCATTTTTCATCGAGAACTTTGAGACGATTCGATATACCGGCACGATCCCGGATAAATTTCCGTGCAATTTCAATTCGAGATCATTCTCCTTATAGACGCAAGCCACCCCCTTTTCTCCTCGTGTACACACTGCCTAACGGGGATGGAAAGAGGTGGAGAGAAGCAGGGGGTTATACGAGTGGATTGAAGCCACGCCGGATATTAAAAATATCTTCCGTCGGCAACGGACAGCGATCGACTTCCGGTTTATCCGTTTTTCTCGATTTTCAAGACGTCCCGGGAGCTCGATTACTCGTTCCTCTCTCTTTCTCGAGCACCGCCCTCGTTCTAACCGCCCCCGCATCCGAACTTCCGATAGTGTGCGTGGAGACTCTTATTTCCTTCCTATTTCGCTGTATATATTTTAATAAACGATGAGGAACGCCGGCCGGGGGCTTAAACACGTGAATAATAATGTCGGCCCCTTGATTACCGTCGGGATCCCCCGGAACAGATTTCTCTATTAGTCTTGCAGATTTATTCGAGCCTCGATTCCGAATACCTCGAACCTTGCGATTCTCAGCTTCTTCTTCCTGCGGACTCAACATTGCTCGCAACCGTTTTATTTTAATTAATGTACCAGCAGTACGGCATATTTCTTGACGCTAAACGTACCGAACATTAATCTCGATTCTCACATATTGCCTCATAAATATGGCAAACGTGAATTTGTTTGAAAAAAGCAGCTGAACAATTTCAGTAATTGGTAACGGCAGAGTTGTTGAAATTCTAGAGATGCGTTCCTGAAGAATTGTTCAATAAATTTATTTGTTTGTGCGTATGTATCAAAATTGCTGAAACTTTGAATAAATACGTTCTTTTTATTTGAGTGACAGCTTCTACTTCGTCTTTCAAATCAAATATCTACAACTTCTTTCATTTATTTTCGCATCACAGCCGGAGCCCTTCTACGCAAATGGATTAAGGCAATTAGTAAGAAGTTCTTCGAGACAAAAATTGAATGCGAGACGCGTCAAGCTGAAGATTAAAGGCCGATTCACCCGTTTGCAGTGAGAAATTAATATTTCAAAACGATCGCTAGAAAAATAATGGTTTCTTGAAGAATAATTCAATGAAGGGTTGAAGGGAAGCAAAAACTTCCAGTCTCTCTCCTCACGGTTCAGTAATTAATTAAAGAATTTCAAAAGCGGTCGACGTCTCTCGTCTTACATAAGAGCGAATACTGTAAACAGTGTACAGAAGCTATCCACATTTTTCACTGAGATCTTAATTATCTTAATGGACCGCGGGAAAATCGTCGTATCAGCTTGCTCCCTGCGATTCTCTTTCTCTCGCAACAAACAGCGACATTTTCTACATTCGACTGGCAGAAATATCAGTCTCGTTATTTAAACTGAGATTACAACACAATTTTTCTGTTCGAGTCCTCGGAGTAAACTGTGAAATGTGTGAAACGGGAAATTAAAACAGCTCTTAATCGTTTCCCTCCGAGTCTCTGTGATCCTCGAGGACTTTCAAGCGGGAAAATATTACTTAATTTTGCATAGCGATTCACAGATTTCACATGATTTAACTCATGGCGAGATAAATCTCATCGGTTACGAATTAACCTTTCCCGACCACCATAAGATCCATTAAAATTCATTTTCCCCGACATCAGGCAAACGAGATTAACTTTTCGCATCGAACAGAAAACCCCGTGTCACTCGCACACAGCTCCCGGTTTAAAAAATGTCAATAACTTGATTGGAAACCATTTTACAGCCGAATTCCATTAGCCACTGGCTGCGCAGTCCCGAAAATCGACAGTCGAACGGTCAAACGTTCGTTCCATCGTTCGCTTGTCCGAATTACGGGTCCGGAACAGAGCGTAAAACCCTAACCACGTGTCAAAATCGTGTCCACGCTTCGCTATAGTCGTGTCATCGCATCGATACGAAACGACGCGACCTGTCAATAAAGGAAGACCCGAAGAAACTGCTCCAAGAAATAGTACATTGAAAAATATACGAACAAAATCGGTGATCTTCACATCGAAAGACTGAAAACAAAATCTCGGAAACTAGAGGGTGTGGGACAGTAAAATTTCTCTCGAATTACGTATTTTTCAGCGAGCAATTTAACCGTGTAGAAAAGTTTCCCAAAAACTCGTTGGTTTAAACCGGAGATGGGCAAAATTTTTATATAAATAAAAATTTCGAGTAACGAATAAAAGATAAAAAATTGTTATTCGCGTTTCGAAGGTTCGAATAAAAAAGTATCTTTTACTCGACCCGTTATTTCAATAATTTTTCATTCGCCGAGAATTTATTCGACGAATAAATCCACGAATAATTTTACGAATAAATCCACTAGACACAGTCCAAATTCAATCGAGTTTAGTCTTTTTTTAATCGGAAGATTGCCACGAAGTAGCTGGCGTCACTTCCATGAAAAAATTATGAATAATAACCATGGTCGAAAGTTATTTGAAGTCTTCTAATAATAAATAAAAATAATAGATGAAAATTTTATTCGTCGCTTAATATTGACTGACAAAAAAAATTTATTCGTCGAATAAATTCTCGACGAAAAAAATTATTTAAATAACGAGTCGAATAAAAGATACTTTTTCATTCGAACCTTCGAATAACGAATAAAAATCTTTTATCTTTTATTCAAATCGTTATTTAAATGTTTTATCTAAATAATGCCCAACTCTGGTTTAAACAACGTTAAAAAAATTTAGATTTTCTTCCCGATTTACTCCCTTTCAAAAACTAGTACAAGAATAAACCTGGACTCATTTAAAAGCTTGAACACTCTAATGTGTGTTGCAATCGTTCGTTCATTTTTGTCCAGGAAATTTTTGCACGATACAGGAGATGGAAACTGAAGACTCGTTTATTTCCACCGAAATATCTAAAGAATCTTAGTAACAGTGAAACGATGGATTTTAGATCTGTCGTTTGAACGTGTCCGATCGTTCCCCAGTTGAGAAAATGTTATTCGGCAACAATGTGGCTCGTTTTGGGCGACGGCACAGAGGGTTCGACCGGGAGAGTTCGATTTGCCCGAGTTCCATTGCCCGAGAAACGGTTCGGAATCCCCTGGAGGCGTTTTCGGGGAAGTTTTCCTCTTTTTGGGTTCGCGGAAGAGGCGACGCAGCCCGAAATCGAGGCGACTGTCCTTCCCACGGCGAATTCCCGCAAACCCGGCGAAATCCCGAATAAATTTCGTCGGGGAAAACGGCCTGTGTTGCTAGTGGCGCGCGGCGCGCAGCGCGACGGTTCGAGGGAATTTGAATGTAAATCATATGATTACGCGGAAGCCGCGAAAAAGGGGGCGGATTCACGGAAGTGGTTCCTCTCGTACGAGAGAGAGATCGACAGAGAGAGGAAGAGAGAAAGAGAGCAAGAGAGAGATAGTTCTGCCGAAAAATCTCTGGGGATCAGTCGCTTCAGAGGCGTTTAATCCGACGAGCCTCGGTGAACGTTCAGCGAATTGGAAGGGGTAACGAGGTGGCCGGGGGTTGCTTCGGAAAAAACCTCCCCTGTTTACCAGACCAAAGGGATACACCCGATGAATCCCGTACCGATAAGCCTGGGGGATTCCCGTGGATTCCTATTTGTTGCTGCCTGCTAATAGAATGCCTGCTCTGGCTTCTTTCTGGAGCACTATCCCCCTCGAAACGAATAGCATAATCAAGGGGCTGGCTTGCCGAGTCTGGTACACGGTTTGCTCAACGACTCATGTGCTCTGCGTACTTTCAGAGCTGTGGAATATCGGTTTTCGAGGTATCGGACTGTGGCGGCTTGTAGAAATATGTTTTAACCTTTCGACTACCGAAAGATCTATCTTCCGATCTTCTCGGCTTGACAATAAAAACGGCAGTACAAAGTTTACGAAGCGAAACATTTTTTTCCGCGATTGGGGGATTTTATAATACCAACCTAGTAGAGTAAATTACCCGACTAATAGTTTTCAAAAGTATTTTATATCCGTCAGGATCTTTCATCGAAATCGTGGAAGAAGGCAGTTCTCTCTTAGCTCGGTCGTTTGTCCGAACAACAGAGCGGGGGTAGGGCGTTCCCTTAGCACCCCGAGAATCAACCCCTTTCTGCTATATTCGCCGATGTATAACGGTTGAAAGCGTCGATCGGGAATTTATATCCGGCGTGGGGGGAGAAACGGGGAAATTTTCGGAGCCGGTCGGAATGGATGGCGAACGATATGGACCGATGCGTGTCAGCCGCAGTACCCCCAAGAAAAAGCGCTCGCTTATGGCGCCTTCGACGCTTTCCTTTGTCCAAAAACCGGTTGATTAAGTCCGTCGATTCGGCCGTAACGATCCCTCCTTCTCGATTCCCGATTCCAGATCTCGTAGTCTCCCGGTAGCTTTACTTCTTCCAGGACCTTTTTCGAGACGAGCTCCAAACGGTTTTGTACAGGCTGTACAGAGTGTAAAAAAAATGTGTGACTATCATAGATGGCTTCTACATCTTCCGGTCGGTGGAGATCTGTGAAAAAAACGTCCCGCAAAAAATATGGGTTACCATTATGGGTAAGATTCACGAATATTTACATTATATTATTCAATAACTATTTTCAAGATAATGGTTGAGTTCTAACCCATGGTTCCTTCGACAACTGCGACCCTCGTGATGAGTAGAACAGGCTGCAAGAAAAAAATTTGAAGCCAATTATGATCGTCACGACAAAACATTTTTTTACACCCTGGACAATTATTCGATAACTGCATCGAATCATTGGAACTGGAAGTAATATAACCTACTTATTTCACATTTGTTAATCTACAATTATTAAGATTGTAAAGGGTGCACTCACAGGAAATTATTCAAAGAATTAATTGTGCAGTAACTTCTGAAAAACACTTCGCGGAATATTCGTTCGTGTCGCATTAACTTGGCGAAACTATCGTGTTTTCTCGCTAGAAAAAGAGCGGAGCGAGATTCCGCCGCAAATCCGCCGCAAACGCGATCGAAATTCGAATTTCGAAAACCGGCTTCGCGAAAATCCCGAAGTTGGTGCAATTAGAGGCATCCGCAGGTGCGCCGGCTCCCACGGGCAGCCCTTCGTAATCCCCCGAGTTCAGATCAAGGATGATCGCCGCGGAACACGAAACGAGAAAAGCCACACGGCGATTGGCTCCCTGAAACACGACAAAATATTCGCAAGAGGTCGCCAAACCACCTACATTTCATTCTGACCTCGTACATGTGTTTCCTCGATATTTTTTGAAAATATTTACCCAAATATTATTGCCATCTTTCAAGATAAAAATCAAGATAAAAAACAGAAAATGAATCCATGTCTACTGCTCATGATCTATTCGAGGAAACGAACGTACGAGGATTAAAGTGTCGGGGTTTCCTCGTTGCGCTGGGCATTGGGACAAGCAGTTCGCCGTAAATTTGCGATTCTCTCCAGGTGAATCGCGCGGAGCCGCTCAATTCTGATCGGGAAATAAGAGGGAAGAGCGGGCGCGCCGCGTCGCGCGATCACTCACGGGACCATCGAATTTCCGCAACGAGCGCGAATCTCTGGAACATCCGTGCCGTCAGGATTTGCCGAGGACTCGGCAGTCTGTCGAGGAATCCGAGGATCCTGCGAGAGAGAAAGGGAAGGGAAAGTGGATAGAGAAAAAAAAGAGAGAGAGAGAGAGAGAGAGAGAGAGAGAGAGAGAGAGAGAGAGAGAGAGGAAGAGAGAAAGAGAGGATACACAGGCTTTACGAGGCAAGTACGAGCGAGACGGCGAGAAAGAAATGGGTTCTCGCCTCGTAAGGGTTCGAATCTCGTTGCGAATCGCAGGAAAGAGTTCGAAACGGGTATTGGTCCCAGGACGAGCGCCGAGATACGCCTGCAATATCGTGCCCGTTCCCTTCCTTTTATCTAAACGACCACCTCCTCTCTCTTTCTCTCGTTCTCTTTTTCGCTCGCTTTCTCTCGCCCCGCCGGGGAAGCACCGAAATCGCAGCTTCGCAGCGAGAGACCCCCCCGCGCTCCTTGCGGATATTTTTCCCGGCGAGCATCGCGGAATAGATTGCTCCTCGTTCCCTTTTATTCTGCCTTTTAATCCGCGCGAATTTTCGGCACATTCGATCCACGACGAGGATTCCGCCGGGGCTTATCTACGACCGCGGTCTGGTCCTGCGGAAGATGTCCTTGCCGAGGAAAAGCGATTTTGTTTGATGGTTTATCGGGTGCTGGTGAACGCGAGAGTTGGTAAAACTGGAATCGATGAAAGGGGAGGCAGAAATAAAGGTAGAAGTATTTTTAAAATAATGTCCCTTCTAGGAAGAAATATAATTGAACTGAAAGAGTATAGAAATAATAGGAAAATTAGAGACTAGCTACTTAATCGTTTCAACATGATTCAGCCTGTCTGGCAAAAGCCAAAAGTTCGCATTAAATTCATCTATAAAAATGCGAGAATATCGTCCGGTCCATCAGAGCCCTCTCCATCCGGAAAATTCTGCTGGAAACCTCCCACCTAAACGCGCCACTAATGCCGGACAAAGGGAGACTCCATGAAAAAGGATCTCCTCGTGGCAAATCCGAGCATGGTGTGACGGTCAGTGAAACATTAACGGGCCATCGGTAGTGGAGTGAGAGCCCGAAAAAACGTACGTAACTCCCTCGCACCTTTTAAATGCTACACGATTCGTCCGTAAACCGGCGGCAGAGTCCTTTTTCAGCCTTTTTCGAGAGCGCAGCGCCAAGTAATTTTGACAAAAATCCAGTTATAAAACGCGCGAAAGAGCGAGAGCAAAAAAACCGGTAACGAAGAGAGATGCGGCAGCAGGCATGACATTGCGAGTACCATTATATTCTGCAATTGGCAAACGAGCCTCGATTAATACGATCAGACCGAAATTATTGCAACGTTTTCCCCCATTTAACACACCGCTACCCGTTGGAATATAAATGTCTTCCATCCAACGTAAATTATTATAGGCTGGTTCACTGAATACAGAATTTATATCAATCTATCTATGAATCTATCAATCTTTCTGGTTAACAACGAAGATTTTATTGGAACCTAGTACAGGAAACTCTCGAGTAACACTTGAAATTTCATTCAATACTTGTATTAGTACTTTCAATTTGCTTCGTTACTTGAACACATGACAAGAAATCGAGCCTGACGCGAGAATATGGTACAAAGTGTTAATAATTTTAAGAAAACTTTGCATAGTTGACACAAATAAATTCTTTTATGCAACAAAAAGTACCAATTAATGCACTTTTGTCATTCTTCAATGTTCTCTCCACGACCATTTCGCATGCGAATAAAATCGAATCTACGTGCGAGAGCGTCTCCGACGTCAAATGTGATCCATCGATACGTGACCGAGGCGAGAAAAGACAAGGAAAAGTTCGATCAGACTTAATTCCTCGCAGAAAAGAAACGAAGTTTCTTCTCCTCGTCGAAGAAACACGTATAACTGGCAAGCATCGCGTATGCGTGTCGCGACGCCCACGCTTTCAACGCAGGCTACGTGGAACACCGAGGGAAACACGATATTTTCGCGGCAGCCACCGTCAGGAATTCTTATTTTCGCGTGTGTGCGAGGACAAACCGGCCGCAAATGCAATATGGAAATTGTGCACCGCGTCTGGAACAGCCGCGCCGCGCGTCGATGAATTCGCAGCGTGCAATGTACCCTAACCGACTAGGCACGAGTGGAATTTAATCGCGAAACGTGTAAACTCCTCGAATACCGATAAAACAACTTTTATACCTACACCGTTGCTTTCAACTGTTTCTTTAATTTTTTGCGTAAAGATTCACCGTTCAATTATGAGCACTTGCGCGCATCTTCCGAAAATCCTGAAGAAAGTGGAGGAATGAGAAATACGAATATAAAGTTCCTCTTCTTGGATCGCTTCTACGCCCTCGACGTAAACGTAACAAGACTCTTGCATTTCCGCAGCAACAAACGCGTGAATTCCGTCACGGAATGGATTTTATTCTATGCTTTCGGCCTACTTGCACACGTAGAACATCCCGCAGCTGTTCCTTCCTTTTGTTCCACTTCCCTTGAGTTCACGTTATATCGCGCAATAACAGAATTGCACCGGTTCTACCTAACGTGAAAGACACCATCGACGTTCTGTCACAGTGAATCTACAGAAATCGTCGCGTCGCGTCACCGAGAATCAAGAAAATCAATCCGCACGGCGACCGACAAGTAAAGACGCGAACAAATCGGAATATAATTCATAAGCATACTACCCGAAGGCTTGGAAAGAACGTCGGAGATTGCGCTCGCGAATCCCGGCACAGCAGATTTTCGAGCGGAAACTACTGTCGCCGTGCCGGGAAATCTAGAACCTAGGAAACTGCCAGCATTGGTGGATCGATCCCTCTCCCGATCTTCTTTCCTCGCAGATTGAACCGGGGACAAAATGTTCCTTGTTTCTTGTCTCGCTAGCTCTCCGAACTTTTCCGATGAGAGTCCCCTAACTTCGTCGATTTCCTTCTAGCCAGCAATATTTGTCAATTTACAGGACTAGAACCTCGTTCTAGCATCTGCGAGCTCGAATCCATTTCGTTTCGTTCGCTTTTCAGTTCCCGGGACAAACGATGCTTCAGCGAACCATGCTACTTTGCACAATTACAGGCCCGTTAAATTGTAACAGAAAAAATATATGTGTCTATGAACTTGTGTAACTTTGCGTGATGAAATCTTACGATGTTCTGCTTGTTCTTGTTTTAAGGGGTGTCAAGTCTATAGTATATTTTTCAAATGGAGGGCAACACATTTTGCATCTTGTGCACAAGGTGCCTCGTCATCCTCGGGGACCCAGAAATCGATTAAAATGCGGAAACGTTCGAGTCCACGGTGGCAATCGGGCGGTTTCTCGTTTGGAAATCGGGTTTCGCCGCCTCGTCGCTGTTTCTTTTGAAGCGCGGGAATGGAAAATAGAATCGATCTCTCTCTCTCTATCTCGTTCTCGTTGCCAGAGCGTCAACTCCGTTCTCGTAATTACCTGTGAATTTTTATTCGAAGCCGTCCAGTCTCTGCTGGGACGAGAAAAATTCATTCGTCTCCGACGCAAGACAGCGTTAATGTATTTCCAATGAAGCCCGATAAGATTTTCACAGCCCTTTGCCGCTATTCCATGAATATTATCGGCCAGTGAAATGCTTTCAGAAATTAATAAGTGAATTTTCTACCCTCGAACAACTCAACCGTACGTATTATAAAATAGTGTACACGAAAAGAAGACTCTCCGATCGTTCGAACATTTTCATCATACTTTATCGAGATCAATTTAGCGTTCAAACACTTTGATTTCGATCGAACTGGCTTGTTTTCGCAGACAAATAATATTGATATGTACCTACTTTTAGCTAAGGCCTGAGAATATATAAAATAATTATTTAATCTCTTAATTATTGGTTTTACTATAAAAATTCAATTGTCCAGATTTAAGCATCACTTTTGGCTTACAGGTGGTAAAAAACACACGTGCCATCCACGAAACCTCGCAAACCTGGCTCTCTCTCTCTCTCTCCCTCCGTCTCTCTCCGTAATTATTTAGACAGGAGAGCTCAGAGGGTCGGGGGTAGTCTCGTAAGGTAACATAACGTAACGTAACGCTCTCACCACAGCACAGGTAACCCCGTCTCGCCGAGATTGCGTTTCAAGACGGTAAATCTTGTGTACACGCTCGCGGGTCGGGCCTTGTGTGTCTGTCCCCGTCGCAGTTCCACCCTCGTCTCGTTAATATTCATCGCGTTCCAGATTCGAAAACAGAACGTAACTTCTTGCGTCGCCCCAAGAATACCCCTTCGATAAACGTCCGTGGAACCGGAGGGGACGCGAAAATCGTTTCGCAAACCGGGGACATTTTACGCGTCTTCGACGATTTATCGACGGACGACGTTATCACGACGATCCGACGTCGACGACGCTCGATCGAGTTCACCTGGGATTTTATTTTATGGCGGTTCCGAGGGGTCCTCGCGAAATCCTCAAGACTTACCGAAATTTCAACGAAGCTAAACGGTTTAGCGACCCTGTAACGTGTTGCTCGGGCCAATAGGGTGAAGGTACCAGTTACGAAACAAACTTTTTTGAAATTAATAAAAATAACATGAAGTACCAAGCATTACTGTATTTTGAAAAATAAAATTGACCTTTCCCCTTCGTGTATGAATCAAAAGTGTTAGAATAATTTCGTTTCCGATTATAGAGAATGCTAAGAAACTGTGATACACCAGAGGATAATAAAATAATGATTTTCTTGAGCTACGGCATAAAAAAATTAATCAATTAATTTGTTGTCACAAATTTCTTGTGTCCGGTAAATAGGACCAAAACTTCGGATTGAAACTTCGTTCATATTTCTTTTGCTTTTGAACAAAATCGTCCAGAAAAATTCGTTGATACAGGAAAAAAGAAATCAAAATAAATCGCAGCATGCCTTCATATTAATAAAAAAACTTCCACGTCGTTGCTCCAGGTTCGAATCGCTAGCTTCTGCAATTGTTACAGAATTGTTAACTTCTGCATACTGATACATATATGTTTTGTGTACCAAATGAAGTTTAGGCAGAATGCAGAAAGATCGAAAATGCACTATCATAAATTTATACTTAATTGAGTGTATTTGATCGTACGAAATTTTTGAGGCTGCCAGCAGCTTTGGCAAGTGGGAAACAATTCGCGGAATGTCAAGATTGTTCGCAACTAAGGGGTGCCAGGACCAGACTTTATTCAGCGAATTAGCAACGCCATACTTCCAAGCGTATGTCAGGGTGGTTAAGATCACCGGAAGACTCTCCGCATGTGCGCAACCCGTTCTGCAACCCCTTCGAGATGGCGGTAGGGAAGATCTTGCAGCAACCGCAATAATTTGAATTTATGATAGCATTATTGCTGTTGTTTCCTCAACAAGCACATACCACCTACGAAAGGATTTACCAAGTGTTCGTATCGTTACACGAGTTATCCCAGATACGTGTAAACGCGCCACACAGAGCCGACGAAAAATTGGCGAGCCACCAGGCCAGCGATCGTTACATGGTAATTCCGTGTTATCGGGGAATCTTGGAAAACGTATAGTTTGCGGGGACGTGTCTTGCGGAGTCGCTGCGGAATTATCTTCTGGCTAAAATTACACAAAATTGTCCAATAAAATGTTTTTACAAGGCGTTCAGTCTGAGGGGACATTGAATTTTAGATACAGCGAGCCACGAAAGTATTCGAACGCCCTTTACAACGGAATAACTTTTTTATAATCGTACCAAACGACCTGATTTTTTGTAATCAATTAGAAGCATTGGTTTAGAAAAATATAATTTACAAGGTTACATGGAAAAAAATGAAAAAGGCATTTTTTAAAACTTTTTTATTTGGGCCCTTAATGAAAATTTAAAATATATGTTTTGTAGATCATGCTAAAATTTCATCGAAATCGATTAATATATCTGAAGACTTTTGATCAGTTTCTGCTTAAAATCCACAGAATCGTACATCTTCCGATGCGTGTCGTTTTTTCCTAAGTCAACCGATTTCGATAAAATTTTCAGCATGCGTATAACTAACATAAATCTACAAAACACATATTTTAAATTTTCATTAAGGGCCCAAATAAAAAAGTTTTGAAAAGTGCCTTTTTTATTTTTGCATGTAACCTTGTAAATTATAATTTTTGCAAAATTTTGTTTGCATATCATTTCATAAATGAATGCTTCTAATTGATTATAAAAAGTCAGGTCGTTTGATGCAACTCTAAAAAAGTGATTCTGTTTTAAAGAGCGTTCGAATACTTTCGTGGTTCACTGTATGTCTCCGACATGCAAACTCTCAATTTTTCTCGTTCCTTTCAGTCGATCATAGATTTTTTAAACAGGTTTAGACATTAAATTTTTCTGCGAAGTGTTGAGGAAAGTTCAATTCTATTATCATGTATGTATAATGTACTGTCATGTACATATGTAACAAATTCGAGTGCAAAGTGAACACGCGAAATATATCAGAAGTAATGATAATCGAAATAGACGCGAGTAATTTACAAGACAGAAATGTAATTTTCAAGACAGCTAAGCTAGCAGGGAAAAAGAGCATTCTAAATCCAGTTGCACCCCAGTTGGACCTCGTGAGGCAAAGCTCGTAGAAAATTCTAATAAACCGCAGTTTCAGGGCGAGTACGTCCATTTTCGAAACGGTTGAAATTCAAGCGGGACTAGTGGCTGGAGCTCGATTTATTTTGTCGGCGGGGAGGCTCGTTTCCGGCTTATTAATTCTGGCCAGCTAGGGGTAGAGGGTGTAACCATCCCTCTTGCCGCAGACGCGGCGTCGCCGTTCAAGTTTTCGAGGCCGTCGAATCGCCGCGCCGCGCCGCGCCGCATTGATATTCGATGGGCGCGCTTTCGATCGGGAATGCTTTTTCCAGTGGAAGAGAGAGAAAAAGAGAGAGAGAGAGAAGAGCAAGAGAGAAGATCCAGGAGAACGATTATGGTCGATTGATTCGCGATGCTCACCAATCCCCGCGTCCATCGAGAGTAGATCGGTTTCGGAACCAATCGCCCGATGAATACAAAACAAATGCATTAATGGGCTCCCACCGTGAGCTACATTCGTTAATTGGACCCGCCTCGTTTCGCGCGTAATTGCGACCGGATGATTTTATCAGGGCAAGTCAAGCCGCGACAAATTCCGCGGCCAAGGGGAAACAACAAAATTAGGTTGGCTCGGGCGCACGGCCCTTTCGCGTTTGCACCGCATTAAATTATTTGCCGAAGCCGCGTGTTTGTCAAATCGATGGGCCCCCGCCGATCGTCAGACGAGACCAACCCCCGGCCCTGGAATTTGTACTCTAATTGGTCAAATCTGTCCTTTTCTTTTTCTTGTGACCAGTCAAACGCGCGATTTGCAAATGTGGTCCCGATGGCAAAGATTACTGTGATTTTTCGGATTACGAGGAAATGGGTTCTTGTTGTCAAATATTGTAGAGTCAGAGACGTCAAAAAAATAATGCGGCCGTAAACATAATTTAACGTTTAATCAGAAACACAACGGGTACAATTAACTAAACTCTCCCGTCTGAATCTCCGTCTGAGATCATATACGTCTTTTTCTTCTCGCGCGCCGTACTCGAATAAATTAGCACATTACCGACCGGTGATTATTGCATAATTTTAAGAAATCTATGGTACATGGCTAAACACTTTTTAATGGAACCTTCAATAGCAACAGCAATTTTCAATATCGAAAAGGGAAGTATTGAAAGAATTTTTATTGACACAGTAAAAAATCTTTTCAAAACAGAAAACAATACGCGAAATAAGTTTGAGCGGCTCAGGTTCGGCCAGCTTGATCTTGGATTGAATTGAATTACAGCAGCACGGGGTATGTAGCGTGCAAAAATCGAGCAAAACGAAAGCAAAAATATTTGCCACCGTTCTCTCTGAAGTAGCTGGCATATCGGGCGCGTGTATCGGAATATATGGCGTTTCATGGCTCCCAAGTGTCAAACGCAAACTGCGCCACACGCCGAGTCCCGACACTCGCTTGGTTAATATCAATATTTATGCAATGAATTCCTCACCTGTGTCCCCGAGATTTCATCGGGCCCAGCTAGGTGACTACGGAACGATGCACTCTCGAATGCTCTCGCCCAGTGCAAACAAAGCAGAGAGACTGCTATAGAAAAAACTTTAACGAAACGAGTAAGCACGATTGAAAAATCGCGAACGAAGTGCGCATACTGCTTCGCGGAAGGTCGAGATTCGACTAAAGTGTTCGTTCCAAGTGCAATTGGGTCAGGAGGGGGGAAAAATTGTTTTATTGGTGGCAGGTAGGGAACGGGGTTCTCGAAGAGGGGATGGAAAATAATTGGGACCTCGATATACATAGGTGGCCTCTCAATTAGAACGATCTGTTCCGCGAGTCACTCTTGGATGTGCAAAAGTGCTACAGTCGAGTGAAACGAGGTACGAAATTCTTAGGCGATGTTATTTATTGTTAGAAATGACATTGTTGCGATTTCTTTTCATCGCGATACCTAGCTCAACTTTCCAGGACGTACTACACAAATATTACATAACAAGATGGTACATATTCATTTCTTAAAGAATCATCATTTTCTATATGGGAAGAATCTCTATCTTTGAACCGTTCAGAGGTAAGCCACCCTTATTGGCCAAGAACATGTGTGGTTTCGACCCAATTTATGAGATCCGTGAGAATTGTGGATAACAGGGCCGCGTATCTCTTTAGAAATTGGGACAAGTTTAGTAGATTGACCGATAGTAGAAGTCCATTAACTGTCCTGGGTGGGGTTGAGGTTTTTAGTGGGTATGGGCAGTACCGTACGCCGACCATCCGCGGCCCGAGCCCCACGCTACCCCCTTCTGGGGTGTGCGTAAAATCATTTTCCCCCTCATCCGTAAAAAAAAGAGGTAAGCAACCTTTAACCCTTTGGCTACGAAAGATGTAAGCACACGCCCCTTACATTTTTCTTACTGTAACACCTTTACTATTTCACTATGTAACGTAGCAACTGAATATCGGCAATTGTATTGACGGTTCCCTCCGAGAGTGAGCTTCAGTCAAAAGGTTAATAGTTTTCGCTAGTGTCAAATCAGCAGTAAGAATTTCGCGTTTTCTCTGGTCGAAAGAATTCTCTCGAAAGTTCAGTTCCACGATGCGGGGGGGGCGTGCGTCGCGGTGGTGGGTTTCTATTGAATTTATTTCGTAGCTGGTCTGGGCGCACGTTGCTGATTGCAACGACGCCGAAGGGGTTGGTAGCCGCCGCGCCGGTGGCCGTCGCTTACGCTCGCCGGTCACGTATCCCTGCATCATTTGCTATGGGTTTCATACCGGCCATAACTCCACGGATATATCCTCCGACCCCGTCAAACTCCCTGCTCGACCTGGCCCCACGCACATACACACTCCCTTCGACCCCCTCCGCTGTCACTGTTCCCTATAGTTGCCAGAAATCATCATCGCCGTGTGTGTGTGTGTGTGTGCGCGCATTTGTGTCGCGAGAGCTATCTTGCCGTCTCTTAATCCGGGGCCCATTCATCGGAACCAATCTGCGGCCCTGCAGACGCCAGCCGCGAATTAATCAACCCTGCACCCCCTCCTCTCCCCTTCGGGGGTTGTTGCGACGACGTGCGACGCCGCCACGTCAGTTGCGGAGGCGTCGCGACGCGCAACGTCGCGCGTCGACCGCGGCTTTTGATTTCGCGCACCGCGGATTATTAATTCGCGACGATTCGCCGCCTCACCGACCGGGATTGTGTTCCGCGTTAATGCGTTTTCTGGACTGGGGTTGCAATCCCCGCTCCTCCTCCTCCTCCTCCTCACTCGACAGCACAGACTAAACAATGACAGCGATGCCGGAGATTATCCCGGAAGCGGCTGGAAATTGTTTTTGGGAATCGATCGTGAGGGCGGCCTTGAGTTTAGGGGATGAAGCGGTGGCTCTCTGGGAGCGTTCAGGGCTTCAGGGGTTGTTTGTTCGATTCGTTATTGGAAATTGGGTATTATGCATGCTCGGGAAATTATATGAAATACATAGATCGCGGATTTTTATGGAAAATAAGAATTGCGTCCGCATTAATTTTAATTAGAGTTGTAATTGTCATTGAATAAGGAGTACGGGAGAGAACAGAAATTCGGAGGAGGATCTTAATTTACATGTACTTGCAGCTAAGAGAATTGTCTTAAATATTAGCGTATACAAGAATATGTTCTTCGTCGTCTGAAATCGTTTTCGGTGCATCACGGCGATTTATTTCTACACCATCATTCAGCTCACAGATACAAGAATCGACACTGATTTTTAGCAGAGTTAAATTTAGCACATTCTGTATTTAGTTTCGCCGGTTCAGCCGCTTCGCAGGATTCTTTCTCCTATCTTTCCAGCTACCGGTTCTCCTTTTTCCTTGGATTCTTCATCCCGCTTCGTCATTGAAATGTATAGAATTGTTGGATCGAGGGATTTAGGGGTGGGAGAAGTTAAAACGGAGTTACCGATTCGTTTCGCGAAGAAGAGAGAAGTGGAGGGAGGAGAGAGAGAGAGAGGAGTAGAAGGGGTTTGGTTGCGAGAGGACCGTATACTTGCGAGGAAACCGTATTTCTCCGATCGAGAATAAGGCCTCCCCGTACAGTGGCATGCCGCACCGGGAAGGAACTCTGCTTGAATGTAACTCTTCCTTATCTCGATCTTCGCCCCTCACGGCCTCCGGATTGCAAGCAAGGGCTTACGTGATGCCCGGTGATAGAAGAATTGGGGCGTGTTCCGCTCGAACGTGTTTTGTAATGGATAGATGGGGCCGGCTCTGTGTATTTAGGGGTCACGAACGCTGTTCGTTCTGATTAAAAAACGTATTTCGAGACCGCCCTTGCCTCTGACGGTTGCTCCCTTGTTTTTCCAAGCTAATTCCCCTCCTTCGAGTTCAATTCTGGAGCTGCGAACAGCGACGGAGGAGATCGTTCGATTTCACATGTCGATTTTCTCTTGGAAATAAAAATATCCCTAATTTTAATCGTGCGACCGTTTTCACTCGCTGTTCACGAGTCGCACAAATTTTTCCGCGTTTATAATAAAAATTCTATCTACACGGTGTTGGTATTTTCGTTCCATGGTGCTTGGTTCGTCTGGCAGGCTCGTGTTTCGGTTGGATTAACATACAAATAGCCATTAACAGTGTCAAAGGGCTTGTTGGTTGGTAAGGGGCGCGTCAAGCCCGTTTGCGGCCGTTGCCGCTGTTGAACGGTGCCACGTAAAATCAAGTATCGGGTCTCGACGGGTACACGGTCCGTTTAGTCGACATCTTGTCGGTCCTAATACGTGAAATTTAATGGAGAACACGCCATCATCGCGGGACGCGATGCAACGCGACGCGACGCGACCCGACGAGACTAGACGAGACGCGACGCCGCCGTCGAGGACAGGCACGGAATTCTGATTGTATCGTATCCACCATTATCCAATATGTCTGCCATAATGTTCGCCGAGCGGGCCGCGCACATAGTATAATATATAACCCATGAACCGTGCTCCAACGTATTTGCTGGTGTTCCCTCTCGATCCCCGAACGACATTTCGCCAGATCACGCCAATCCCCTTGATTGAATACATCAGTATTCATCAGGGCCTGGTTCCAGCAGCGGCGTTTGTTACGTGTCTCGCTCTCTGCGCACCGCCCCCTTCGCCTCGTTCCCCTGATTTTTCGATTTCTTTTTTTTTCATTCGGTTCCCCAATCATCCGTTCTCGGTCTTCCGTTTTGCTCCTTTTGTCGCTCAGCTAGCCGCGTCGCCGTTAAAACGACGAAAATCGTCCGTGACCGACCGGCAACCGGGAAAATCATTTCTGAACACGGCGTTCAACCGTGCACGTGTTTGTTAATAATTAATTCCGGACGAGGAAGTAACCTTGTTAGTATTTAATCCTTCATTTCGCCCGGCGCGCGCGTAGGAATAATTGTATGCATTATTTATATTTTCCGACGCGCTGACGTTCTTCACGATGGACGGATTGTAGACATAATAATTATGTTGGTTTTTATTTGGAATGGTGACCGGTGTTGAATTGATCGCCATCAATTTGTATAACACCATTTCATTTAAACTCTAGGATGTATTTAATTAGCCGAAGTTTTAAAAGTATTATTCTTTTGAAAACATTCGGGTCACCTGAACATCACCCTCCCACTGAAAAATACAATTTTATTTGATCTGTAAAATAACGATTAAAGTGGTACTTGAGGTATTTGTCGAATGAATTTTTTTTGTCATTATTGAAATGTCAGTTAATCCTTGTACCCTCTTCACGGTGAAGTATACATTTTTTGCCAGGCGAAAATTGTTGATAAATGCTAAGCGCAGGATATACGCCTCAGGCATCGCGTCATTATCTGCGCACACCGTCAATGAGCGTAACACCGTATCAAATAAATAGTAAAGAATCTGTTTTATTTTGTTCCGTGCGTACCACTTTGGAAATAAAATATTTCATTTGATGCGGAAACTTTTTCAGATAGTGTTTTATTTGAAGGATGTACTGAAAACAGTCGAGTGCTGCTTTTTAAATGTTTTTATGCGGTTCCGGTGGATTCGTTTCACGTGTAGATACACAAAGGGGTAATCCGAGCGATGCATTTGGTTGCGTGCAAGTGGTAGTGCTTACGCTAAAAATAATTCCACTTTGACAAATATTATTGTTTCTCGCCGCTGCTGGAATTCCGATTATATACTGGTGCTGTCGACAATTATTGAAATGCGCTTAACATTATTATCAGAAACGAAATGAGGAATGCTTTCATTGCCATGTAGAGGTGTCAGATTTTTCACTGTCTGACAATAACAATTACAAATTGGAAAACAGTTGCCCCACTTAAATTTAAAAATTTTGAAAATATAAGATTAATATTTAAAATTTAGAAAATATAAGATATTTTGGTGAGGTTCGATTTACACGTTTTCTACATTAGACAAAATTCGTAAGTACTATTTTTATACGAAGAAGATTAAAAATGACCTACCCATTTCGCGTTGTGCATATCCATAAAAAAAGTTACATGCTTCGTTTCATCGATCGAACGCTCGCTTTCAGCATTCCGCAGATTCGTTTTCCGTGTCGAATAAAAACTCAAGCACAGAAATAATCCCATTCGTTTCCCGAGTGTAAAAGGACGCGTCAAGCGGGCTCTCGGTCGACTATAAAGTATCGCAAAGTATTTTTTGGCGAGGGTTGGTCAGAGAAGAGGGCTGCAAAGTCGCAAGCGTTCGCGTCTCTCGCCCTTCGAAAGCTGCCGGAGGTTGCAGGTCGATATTTCCCAAGGAATAAAGGCATACTTCGTGCGTCTTTGCGCGGGCGTAGCCACGCGGAACGGAAATTCGCCGTGAGAAACCGTAGCCACGATAAAATTTACCGGGTCTGCGTTCGAATGTATCCGCGGCTATGCAGCCCTGGACCAAAGCCATTCCTGACCCTTTGTCAGGCTGCGGCTCCCGGGCCACACTGCTTTAGAAATTTACAATCGAAATTCTTCGCGTGTCTGCCCGTCCATCGTTGCAAGATCCGCGGAAAGCTTTTCTCCCTCGTACCACCTATCTATCCCTTATTTCTAGCTTCTTTGTCGCTTGTTAATTAATCCAAGTCCAAAGGTAACTAACCCTTAAACGGTTCACCCCTTTGCAATCGTTGGATGCAATCAGTCCCCACCACTCTCTTTTCCGTGGGGTGCAAGCTCGGATAAGGAGGCAACCGTAAAATTTCATCACTTCGGAACAGTTCCCGTTAAGGGTGAATGGCTGCAGGGTGGAATAGTCTGCGTCGGAATAGAACGTCGGAGAGATATACGTTCGAGTTAGGCGAAAGAAAGAGAGAGGGTCGCGACAGGGTCCAGGGTAGTCGGTCGCGAGACAAAGGGACGAGGGAGGGTTAAAGGGGTGGTTCTGGTAAGAAGAAATTCTCTCGCGGCTAGGCAGCGGGCGTCGTCATTTATTCAACACCCTATTCTCTCGGCGCGGTTGATGTACCGTCGCCATTTCGCTCGAGAAACACTAATCACGAGTGTCGGGGCCTGCTCTCGAGGGCTTCAACCACCCCCATCTCTGTCTCCGCAACCTGTCCCCGCGGCCGCCCCTCTTCCTATATTCCACGGGCGGCTATCCGCGACATAATTTTGGATTACGGGGTCGGGGGAGGAACGGGTTCGAGAGTGATTTTTGTTTACGGACCCCCAAGACGCGCCCCGCTCTTCCTGCCCCGAGCTCCATAAAAAGGATTTTTCCGACAACGCAGGAAGAAGCCGCGGCAAGATTCCACCCCTCGGACTTTCAACCCCCTTCAACGCTCACCCCCGTCCGCGTTTCTTTCTACGGAGCTTTTGTTCCCCTGTTTCTTTCTCGTCCCGGCGAAATGTTTGGGTTGTAAAATTTCCTTTTAGTGCCTTCGGGCCGTGTGCACGGAGGCGCGAGAGGCCAGAGGAAACTGCGGGGGAGGACAACGGACGTTTGAAATATTTAATATCCTAGGGTCCACCTGAAAATCTGGCTTCCCCAGCCCACCCCTTTGTTCGCTCCTTTCCGCGTGGCCTCCTTTTCCGGCTACTTCTCTTGTCCCGATGCTTTAAAACGACTTCGCGATTTATTTCTGGACCGGATTTTGCCACTTCTGGATCTACTCTTATCGATCCTGCTCGTGGAAGATTGCTGCATTCACGTACGTTTGCTAGTGAAGTCACGAAATTGGAAAAGATCGGGCGAGACATGCTTGACGAGTCGAACCGAAGCTTCAGAGAAAAGTTTGTTCGTTTTCGAGCGATTCAAAATTGTTAGTGGCAGCTGTTTCTCCATATTTGAACAAATAAAGTATCCACATAATTAAATAAAACTACATTACAGCTGAATAAATAGAAAATAGAAAATAAACAAACAGAAAAACATTTCCATTCTGTACGATTTTAATTGATCCGTACAAAACTTAAACGTTCATCGATTTACGGAAAATAAATAGATTTGAAAATGTAACAAAGAAACACCCCCTGGTGTTCTCGAGTGGCTCAAGATTGTTAATAGTGAAGTGTTGCGCAGTTTACGACCGAATAAATTGATGAAATTGAGTAGAAATATTAATATACATGATAGGAAGTAACTAGCACCCTCTAAACAATTCTGAAACGGCCACCTGAAGCCAAACACAACCCCCCTTTCCCGAACCAACGTTCCAGGTCCTGCGCCGCAAATGGGACGCCGGTTTCGCCCTGAATTTATTACGAGCCGGTGAATTTCTCCGGAGCCCCATTTCCCCTCGTTTCGTCTTTATTATTGTTATTAGCATCCACCCTGCCGGTCCGATCCATATTTCACTCGCCCGTTCTTTCTCATCGACCGGCGCGGCGCGGCGAGGTCTCTTTTTCCTTCCTGTGCAACGTTTCGAAAAGCGAATACCTTCTAGCCACACAAAACACTTCGGAAACGGTTGGACAAAAAATTGTTCGTTCTTAGAATGATCCGCAACCGTTGAAAGAAAATTCAATTTGACACTAGAATAAATGTTGCCGATAAATTGCCGATAAATTGGCCATGATGAGTAGAATGCGATACAAGCATAAAAAAGTTTGACCTTCAATTTCAAGATCAAAGTCAATTTTGCGGCAATTTCTTTTATCAAATCTCCACCGACTCGAAGGCGTACAACCATCCGCCAAAACCATATAAATTTTGTTACACCCTGTATATAAAAATATCACCGATCAACAGCATCAGCAGCAAAACCTAAAACTCCGACCACCGAACAGAAAACCACAATTCCCTCGAACCACCCCTATCTCCAGCCATACTGCACCAGCACATTCAAGCTCGCTGAAGATCACTCCGAGAGAGCCAGGGGGTAGTTTTCCCGGGGACCATCTCGCCGCGTATATACGTGTGTACACGGTGTTCATTAAGTTCGCATAACTCGTAAAGGTGTAGGGTGAAGAATGCAGAGTAGGTAGGAGGAGTAGGAGGGAGGGTCTGTCGCGCGAAAGGGGTGAGAAAACGATGAAACGAGGAAGGTGGGTCAGCGTTGTCGTGGTCGAGGGGTGGAGAGGGTGGGTTGCGGCTGCTCGAGGGGTGCGTCTGAGTGCCGCGCGACGGTGAAAGAAGCCGGGTAAACGCGTCTACCGTCGGAGAAGAGGGTAGCTGGTGGTCTTCGTGGGCGCCGCCGCCACCCGGAAATGAGAGAGGGTTGACGCAGCGAAACTCACAGAACCTGGCTGGCTGTTAATTGGCGTGAATTACGTCTTTTGCGCCACAACGACACGGACAGCGGAGACGGGGAGGTGACTGCAAGAGAAAGAGAGAGAGAGAGGGGGGAGACGGTTGGCTTCGGTGTTAAGGACTGCTGCGGGGGTGGCAGCCGCCGGGGGTAGCTTTCTCTCATTCTCCTCGCTCTTTCTCTCTCTCCGAAGCTGCCGGAGAAACAGAGGGAATTAAGACACGGGGAACGTAAGTCACCGGCTTTTCCCTCCTCCGCTGCCGGTCGTTTTGCTTCGTTCCAACCCCCTCTCACCCCCTCCGGGTGCCAGCCCTTTTGCCATTCCCTTTGACGCGTACGCTCCGGCCACGAAAAATACTACGAACCTCGGGAACATCCGTCGAGAACCTTTCCTCTACCCTTTGTGAGCACGAGCCACGATATCTTTTTAGATTGCTCGGGATCAGAGGAAATGGAAGCCTGCGTGCGCCGGACCTTTTGCCACCGGATTTCTGGCCCCGATGTTCCGAGATCGGATGCGTTAACAAGGTAAGTACTGTGTTCCCAGCAGGTTTGCGGTTCCCGGAATCGTCTCCGGCCGGAAAGTTAACCCTTCGAAGGGATTTCAGACTGGACTGGTCTGGGGAAACGAGGGAACTGGATTTTTGTGTATACTGGATAATAGAGAATATAAAATATTGAGCACGGCAAGCAGTCTTGAAATTAGATTTTTCGTCACTTTGAAAATTAGGGGTGTAGAAAGAAAGTTTAGCGTTAAACTAAAAATAAATAAATAATTAAAAGTTAGAGGGTGTAGAAATAATATATCGTGTTAAGAAAACAACAACCTCAAAAAGCACGTCCAACTGGAAATTAAATTTTTGAACAGCTTGTAAACTAGTGCACATATAAACCATTTCATCATCATATATCTATAGCATTGAATTCCACAAATAATTAACTACGAAAATCATAGTACCAACCGATCTGTCAGAGACTAGAGCTTCTACTATAATTTTCATAATGATCAGTTACGTTTTTAATCAACCACAAGCGTCTAGAGGTAGAGTAAAAAGACTGCGGGAGAAAACGCGATCCGTTCGCGTGTAAATCGTCAACGAAGCTCGACGCAGGTCGACACACCTGTAATCTCTCAACCCCATGGTCGCGTCCCCCCTCATTAATTAAATATAATTGCTTTTATCGAGTGCGCCGATCGAATCATAGTTCGTGGCGATACACCGATGCCGAGATAAACGACGCATTGTTCGGAACGGTGCAGAAGCGTCGCGACGCCTCTCGCGGGCCGCGGTCACCGACACTCCATTGTCATCGTTCACTAGGAGAAATGGCGACACCGCCGTTATTCCCAATAATTTCCATCGGCGCGGCGCGGCGCGGCGCCGTGAAACAACGATCGAACTACGCCCACGGTGTTTCTCGAATTATCGTTCGACGAACGGCTGGGCTCGTAGGTAAATAATTATCGAGTGATCGAAATAGGAGCGACCGGTCCCTCTCTTTTCCTCCCTCTCTCTCTCTATCGATGATTTATATCTATATTCATAACTTGTCATTTCACACAGTCGATTGAACGATCCTCTGTGTTCCGATGCACTAGTACTAGATGATATCGAGATAATCGGGATCGCTATCATACCCTTTCGGATTTGATAGAATTGTAGTCCAGGGATTTTTGTTCATTATGAAACTCGTAATTAGGTTGCGGATTTTGCACGTGTGTCACGCGTATCATCTTTCTACTGACTTCAGATAATTTTTCGAAAGCACTGACCTGTCTCTTCATGAAATCGTTCGAAACGCGCGTTGAAATTGAACAAACACTGCATCGTTACCTGGAAAAAGAAAATTAGTTCTTATGAAACGAGCTTCGACAATACACTAATTCAGTTCTTCAGGAAATTGCTTAAATTGCACAATGTAATAAATGAATCACGTGTGTTCCTTCACATATCCTAAACCTAATAGTTAACGAGATATTATCGAAACAATTTTCTTTCTTCTTTGGATAATATCTCGTTAACTATTAGGTTTAGGACATACGAGCTTCAACACTTTTATACTCATAATTTGATACTCTATCGATCTATGGCATAAAAAGTAGGACATTCCATTTAAAAAACTTAATTTGACTTTGAAATCCCCTCTCCTCACAAATTCTTTTCGTAACTTCAGTGCGTCACAAAATATTTCCGTTATCAGATAAACGAAACACCCTGTATACCTGCTTCCCACAATCAATGAAGAAGATGTTTATTTTGTATAAAGAGATCCTTAGTCTAATCATTGGCTACAAACGCAGACTTAATTCTTAGGGAACTTTGTGTCGAACGCTGATTCATTTCACGAAGAAATCGTTTGCATCGCAGAATCAACTAAATAGAGAGAGAGAGAGAGAGAGAGAGAGAGAGAGAGAGAGCGGGTGCATCTCGAAGATCGTCAATTTTTCGAGGGTGACTCTGGTTACCGAGCGATCTCCCTTTATACCGATGGCCGGACGGCGATCGTTAAAACGTCTATCCTGTTAATCCGTAAATGCCTCGAGGGTAATTTCGCTCCGCAAAGTGCTTTCTTCTTTGGGCGCGATCGTTACGAAATCCCCGGGATGCCCGGGAGCCACCGAGAGAGACCGCAACGAAACGGAACCTTCTAATTTCGCCGGGTGCCCTCTGTCTTACCGGACGGTATATCTCTTTTGTTCAGGATCGCGTGTAATCGGATCAAGGATGCGCCGCGCGCGTTCTCCTGAGACCGCCATATCCCGCTCCACCCCCGCGTACACGTTCTCCCGTATAAACCGTAAATACAAGGGAGGGTAGGGTACCGATTGATTGTTGCAACGGAAACTGATACTCCTCGATACGACCGTCCCGTTTCATACAGAGGAAAAATTGATGGTCTTGAATCTCCTACTTCGTCGTGGACCTTGCGAAATCCTCTCCCGCCCCACTCCAATTACCGTAGACTCGATCCTAGGACAGTATTATCCTTTGGCCACGCAGAACCCGGTAGCCAAGCTCTCGGAGAATGAGGTTCATAAACGTCTCTGTGGTATGCGACAATTTACGACTATTTCATTTTACAGTGTGCAGAAATGTTTAGCTAGCAGATGGTTTTACACTCGTTTTTATGTGTCGTGCAGACCTTAATGCGAGTCCTCCGACGATTAAATTCAATTAATTGCCCATATAATAAAATAAAAACTGTTCGCATCAATTGCAGGACACAGGAGCCAAATAAAGATGGTATTCTTCTTTTAATTATCTTATCAAGCTGGAACTAATACATTGATATCGTGAAATATTTTTAACTTGTCCATAGCTTTAAATTGTACGTGCTCATTTTTGTCATAAATGTATGAAATTAAAAATGTGTTCAAATAAATGGATAAAGCTGCAGATGGTTTCAAAAATCGTATCATTGGTTATCATTTCAATAAGAAAAGTGTCACGAGTAGGTATATTGGTAAAAATATTGATAGCACAAACATTAGAAACAACAATGCTTCAAATTCCTTTTACGGTTCTATTAGCAGCAAGAAATCAAAGAATATCGCCTGTACACTGTACAAGAGACATTTCGATCCCTAATTGATATTCCAACTGTAATTTCAAGTAGAACCAAATAAGGTGTTCGCTGATAGAGTGTCCGAGGCTCACAGTACCCTAATGAACGCAACATGGTTTGATTGGTGTGCTCGGAAGGGACATCTGTGCCCACTGTCCAGTAGCTAATTTTCGCGCGATCGGATCGACGCAGTCTAGACTTCGGAAATTGCAGAAATCGTGCAAGCGTTCGGTGCACAGGGTGTCCCAAAAATGTTGCACTGATCTCGCGTGATGTCATCCTTCTCTTCTTATTGAATTGTACAAATTTATTCAGAGCAAAATACTTATTTTTACGTTTTTCAATCTCATGGGGAAAAATACCGCAGTAGTAGGTACATTTACCCTACATTCTCATTGAATTGTACAAACTTATTCAGGACAAAATACTTATTCTTACGTGTTTCAATCTCATGGGGAGAAATACCGGTATTTACCGCGTATACAAAAAACCGCGGCGACGATTTTCGCAGAGGGAAAAGTGACTCGAAATGACCCGAATGATCAGATCAGGAATCACCTGTTTCAAGGAAGTAGCACATTCTCGGGGCCACCCTGTATACGCGTTTCAATCAGCTGGAACGATTACAGCGACCTTGCCCGTAATCCGTGATCAAGCTCGACGGGACTTCAGTTAACTAAGAGAAAAGAGGCATATAATCGGCCGGGAGCCCATCGACACGTAAGCCGATCTGCGTCCGGAATCGGATTTGCGACAATCCCTGGGTAACGACCGGCTCGTTACCGGTCGCCGAAGAAAGAGAGAGGATGCGCGCAGACACACGTACACACACCGAGTGGAAGAGAGACACATATGGTACACCTAACCTAACCCGGCTGGTAGCAGACGGGTCCCGGCCGAGGGACACGGGACAAAGGAAACGCGTTAGCCGACGCGCGTTTGTCTCAATTTGAAAGGACTACCCTCATCCGGCGCAGATGCAATCAGACAGGCCAGAGTGCTGCTTCTGCTTCTGCTAGTGGTGCTGCGACCACGTCTGATGCCGGTCTCCGGGACCTTGGAATGCGGGATCCATTGATCAGAATTTTGACTTAATCCAATCCCGGCCCGACGCGTTCCTGGAACTGTTCTACCCTTCTATCCTTAAATCTGCGAAAATTCGCGTTACAAATCCATTTAGAAAGATCGATTCGGTTTCATGAATTTATCGGAGTTCATAAGCGGCGCCGACGCGACGTTCTAATCTGCTGATTGATTTAGGGGATTGTCTGCTCGCTTTGTCTGCTCCGAAAACGGTGGAGATCTTCTGCTAGACAGTTCTTCCTCGTTTTGTGAATTTATTCAAGTTCAAGGGAGTGGTTATGTATTATTCTAGATTGCACTGTACCATTATTCAAAATATTGTTTACGCTATTAAATATGTCGGTATCTAATCAATATTACTAAACATTCAAGTATTGTATGAGGAACTTCTTTAATTTAAAGGAAACTACTAACGCCATCCATTTAAACAAAACATATCCTGTAAGCTGTAATTTTCCTCTACAAAACAAGACCACGATCACTGCAATCGATCAACGGATTGTCGAGTTATAGCGCGTGAAGTGATAGCACTGTGACTATTTCCTGTTCACAAAACTCGAACTGCCCATGAAAGGAACGTTTTGTGACAATGTTGAATAAGTCCAAAGTGCCGCGACGAGGGTCATTGAGGCGATTCCGCAAAATGAAATTAAAAACTGTATGCTGGCATTGCTGGAACGTGACCAGCGGTGTATCGATGCGGAAGGGGTGTATTCTGAATAAAGAAGAATAATTTCAGCAAAATAACCAATTGTTTTTTTGTTATTTAAAAAGTTCCGTTATTTTCCAGGCACACTGTGTATATCAATTTCATATCCATCAAATGAAGAAATCATATAAAATGGAATTATGTTAGGTTGGCAGAAATGTTTAATTCCCGAGTTAAAATAGCTCCGAGTGGAAAGGGTTAAGAATTTCACGTGACATTCTTCGAGTACGAGTCAACAGATTTCCGAATATCCAGTGTGTTTACTCTATTACTAACCATAATAAACGAAGGTGACCTTCAATTTTCTAAACGGGATGTTGTGTGTCAAGCCAAATTCATTCGTACACAATGCGATGACCATCAAGGCCGTACAAGGTCGGAAATGGAAGTAACATAGCAATGTGTTGACAATGGAAAACGTCCGAGAAATCGCTGCAGAATTCTGAGCAAAGCAGGAAACGCACGAAATGTTCTGCTTATTAACTTCGACGAACAGAATGAATTTTCCCGAGCGGTTCTTCCACTTCGTTTCGAGCGGCGATGCAACAGTGCTTTCAAATTAGCGAATTTACAAGGAACACAACTTGCCACTCAGCTCGACAATTCTGAAATTTCCCCGTGCGATTTCTATGTAACGAATAGTCAGGGTGCGAGGGAGGGAGCCGCGGAGTGGAAAGCTTAAACCTGCCGATAAAGTTACATTCCGGCAAAGGCGGAGTTCCTATTAAAATTACGTTACAAAAGCCTCGCGCGTGATATTTACCGAAGCTGCGGGGGGTCTCTCGGTATCGCGGTTATTTTATCTATTCGAACAATTCCCGTTTCCGTTCCCGGTGTCGGGGGAGAGAGGAGGGGTTGTAAAATAGCGGGAAAACCGGTGCGGAACTTCTTGCCGCGGAAACGAGAGGGAGGCTATCGCGGAATTGAAATCAAACTTCTGTTTGGATTACAATTTGAATAATTTTCGGATTACGCCGTCCCATTCGCGGGGATTACATTCTATTACATCCGGCGAGAGCTGTCGTGAATCGGGAAGAAAAGAACATTCGATTAATCGCGCGCTCGGGCAAAAAGGTCTAATAAAAATCATGCTCTCCCGAGGAAACGGCTCGCCCAACTAGAACTCTCGGCGTTTGTTGACTGGCTACTCTAATCAATTAGGGAGCTGCGGGTTCCTTACCCTGATATCATAATGGTAGACGGTTCTGCAACGTATTCGAATTCTACGACCACTTCGCCGAACGATGTTAGAAGAAGAAAACGACTGCCGATCGATAGACTGTGTAACTTCGATCTCAGATCCTTATCGACAGAGAGGCTTTCTCGATGTGGTTATACTTATTCGACTGAAGTTAGGATCAATGGAAGAGGACTAGGGACGTGTCCCGGGGTCATTAGGCTAACGACGGTATCGCGTGTACGGTTTTTTCTCGGCTATGGTGTCTTTCGTGGGCCACCTGTTCGCGTCTCGATACAAGTGCTTCCAGTTGGAGAAAGGGGAGAAGAAAAGTCTACGCTGTAGATGTTCTGTGAACATTGGTGAACGTGTCCATGAAGTTGGATATCGATAGGTCTGCCAGTTTCCTTGAAGAACAACTTGAAGCGTCACGTTTAGGTAGTCGAAGCGCAAAGACCTCTTAGAACTGGATCTTCACGAATTCATACACATAGACCTTGAAGACATGTCCAAGGTCCTGAAGGAGATCTCTCAAGATGAAATTACAGTACAGAATTCACCCGACAGAACTGTACGTGTCGTCGGAACTCGCGTGATTCGTCGAGTCCCCGCTCCGGCATGACCTTGAACCATTCGAGACCGTCAAGTTTATCGAAGCACGTTCTTCGGGGCATTGGAGATTCAGGCGGGCCAGCTTGAAGCAGCTTTCACTGGCCTCTTATTTTCCCGGGTTTTTGTTTTTCTCCAAGATTCACGGCCCTCGCGAGACCAGCAGCTCGCATCCATAGAAACGGTCCGTCCTCCTTCGGAGGTTGTCGAGAGACTTAAGGAGGTAAGGGGAGAGAAAGCGGACCGTCGCAGGTGAAGCAAGAGAGGGAGGACATGAGATTTCGTGGGCCAACGAGCGTCGCTACACCCCTAAATCTGGCGACGAAATCGAGTTAGGAGCGGAACGGAGGATGGCGGGCGCGGCGAGATGAAGATAACCGGCACGGGGAACGAGAGACGCCTGCGGTAAGTGGATAAGGCGGAAAAAATAGTGACGGTCCCGCAACGCTACCGGGTTGACTTTGGAACCTCGAGGACAAAGAATTTTTCGTATACTTGCCGCAGGATCGCCGGCCAGTTTATCTGAACTTAGGGGATGATTGGAGCAATGAATGTAGCTGCGCGTTTCGCCCTTCGTTGGTCTTAATGTCCCTGGAAATTGAATTGGACTGTTTTGTCGCGTCGAAATCGCTGTCATATGAAATTTGTTACTGTGCAGACTGACTGTTTGTAAGGTGAGAATTGTTAGTTTTCCGTTGTGCGTGGGGCTTGGCAACAGGTGGGACGGAAATTTAGGGGATGATTTGCTACGAGTACTTAAATGATGGTTTAACTAAGGGTCAACAACGTTGTTGTACGAACATGTACAGGGTTAACCAAAAGTATCTTTAGTATCTTTCAAATATCTTTCCACGTGTTTGTTTCTTGTCACTTTCTTGTATTTCTAACCTACAATGACAGACAATTTTAACAATGGAGTCGTATACGATTGAAGAGCGTGTTAAAATTATTAAAATTTATTTTGCAAATCAGTGTTCAATAAAAAATACCCATCGTACTTTACGTGATTTTTTCGACATAGATAATCGTCCATCAGAGCAAACAAATCGAAATTTGGTTAAAAAATTTGATGAAACTGAAAATTTGATGAAACTGAAAATTTTGATGTTCGGATTGATGTCCGTAAATGTGGTCGTGGTGGTCGTTTGACAGATATCCTCTTTCACACATAATTGTCATAGATGATACCTGACAATTAAATAAACAAAACCAATAAAATTAAAAATAGTATGTTTTTTATTTTGGAAAAACTTTCTATAGTCTATTTTGGATAACCCTGTATGATTTAGTAATTTTCCACGATATCCAAGATTTTAGCTTAGAAGAAAAGGCGAGAACTGTGTCATCTTGACCCTTCTGGTAAACCGGTGTTAAAAATAAAAGAAAAAGTGTGTCGAGCCTCGGGCTATAAACTCATAAAATCAATATAGCTGCAGTCGCTCATGACAGTGGACTGTTATTAACAACCTAAGAAACTTCTGCTGTCTACAACCACCGTACACAGTCGCGAACATGAAAAGCATCCATAACTTCTAGATTAATCGATGAACAGAAGAAACATTCGAATTTTTCGGAAATTCCAGGTAACGCTGGAGCAATCGTACATAACAATGAGCTGTTACTAACAATCTAAGAAAGTTCCACCGCCTACGTCTTCGACAAAGAGCGGGGAAAAATGAAAAATGCCCGTCGCGCGTATATTAAATCCAAGATTAATGGCCGAACGCAAAAATCCGCGAACTTCGTGGCAGTTCTGGGAAACTTCGAATAATTTCCATGCCTCGAATAATACCACGGCAGGGCTCGTCGATCGATCGTCGAGTTCCCGGGTCGGCGAAGTTCGCTTCAATTTCTAAACAGTCCTGTTATTCTTATCCGTCTCCCGGCCGACGATACACGTCGCCCGGCTACTTACGTTTGCAAAAATAGTTCAGGTCGGCCTGCGGGGGGAAGTTATGCAAATGGATGCGGGGTCTGCGAACTTCGCGTTATGAAACAAAAATTACGACGAGCGACTTCCTACCGACTAATGCAGTTCGCTTGTACGAGCGACGCCGACGCCGTGGCGCGTCGCTTTTCGAGTTTCTGGCGCGGCTCCAACGTTCCCCGACTATCGCTCGCGATCGGTGTCGCGGATAAAAACGATAAACACTATACCCGGTTTACAAAAAAAAAAAGTCAACCGATACCGATCCGATGCACCCGGTAAAACGACCCTGAACCGTCGACGAACCCGTTTAGCGGGTTCCATTTCGAGTCGCAAGCTGGGTTCAAGGATATCCTGAACGAAATGCGAAAAATATCTTCTTCTTGCGAATATCGGGCTCGAATGCAGCCGACTTTGAATGGGACCCAACCGTGAGTGCGATTTCTATGCGCATTCTTCGATGTGCAGAGTCTTCTTCTGAACGTGCGAATCTTGTTTGATGCGAGCGAAGATACGATGGGAAATTTTTGCGAAATTGTTATTCGGTGGAGGGTCGGTTTGTTTGAACGGTTTCAAGAGATTCGCGGAGGTTTTTCGCGGTGAGATGTGGATTTTTGTGAATGTACGTGATCTTTGTACATTTTTGCAGCAGTTCTATTCTAGTTTTATTATCATTCAGGATGGAGAAATCAATGCAGACATCACTACCAATTACCAGCAACCACCAGTAGAATTACGGGGTAGCCCATGAAAAAGAATCACTTGAATCTCCGGAAACTGGACAGACACCCCCGGAAGCGAGTGTCCATTTCCCCGGTGCGGTGGTAACTCCCGTCGGGCAATTAATCACTCGGCCGGTATCGATTCGCAAATAAACTGGTAGATCGCAGCGGACATTCTCAGGAGTAATCCATCAAAATCAGAAAAATGACCGTTGGTTGTCCGTGTCCATCGTGCCCGAGGAAGGAAACACTGTTTCGATCTCTCGTGATCGACCCTAGCAAGAGTGAGGCGAAACAAAAAAACGGGAGAGAAAATTGGAAAAAGGGAGAGAACCAGTTATTAGCTAGCAGGATCGCCGACGTAAAAAAAACTGACAAAGTTATTAACGCCCGTTCGATTCGTTAATTAAATCGAGGCCCTCCGCCCCTTTTTGGATCATTGTTCCAGTCCTGATTCCCCTTTTTGTCGCTGCTTTTCTCGCTAGACATTTGATCGCTAGACGAGCCATTGTCGAATCAACGACAAAGGAAGGGTATGAAAAAACTCGACGGAGCATGCAGCGATCGCATGGGGGTTGGCGTCCCGACGCGTCGCGGCGCCTCCAAACGCGGGAACGCTCTCTCTCTCTCTCTCTCTCTCTCTCTCTCTCTCTCTCTCTCTCTCTCTCTCTCTGTCTCCCTCTGAAGAGAAGGCGGAAGGGTCGGATTCTTTGTTTCGTTGCCGAGGGAGGTTGGCTTCGAGAAGTTGCAGGTTCTCGAGCAACGTTCCCTGGGCTGCGAATAAAAGGAACGCCGAGACACTCGAATTTCGGGGACACGACCGGCACAGGAAGTGGCAATTCTCGGGGTCCCTTGCGCGAAACGCGACGCCCCTTCGTTGCTGCGACGCCATGCGTGATTAGCGCGTTGCCAACCTCTGCGCGGAATGGAAATTCTCAGCAATCGCAACAGCGTGCACTGGGTGGCACACGTTATTGCAACACGCCACACGATTCTCCTAATTAACACGCATAATTATTATTTTCGGAATCGTACCCTTATTTGTTCGAAAAACGATTCCTTAGAAAAGTTGTTACATCATATTAATTCGAAAAATTCGTACGGTCTAGACTGCGGATCGTTATGCATTTATGACTTCTAAAAGTGTTGAAAAGATTTTCATTATTTCAGATCTATAAAGGCTACTATGTACCACCGAAAATAAGATTCTATTTGTTCCCACTTTGTACGCATAAACATCGGCAGCCTAGTACGGTTCATAAGGGGGTGGAGAAAGTTGAAGAGGACGCGCAACAGCGGCCGTTGTTCAAAACGGTGTATCGCTGCCCAAATTCCGGCATTATCCGGGTTCGTGCGGGCGCTCGGGATTACACGGGTTCCCATTCGATACGATAATTGAGCGCGGCACTTGTTATTATCAATTTCAGGTTCAGCGGAGTGATAAACGCCGGCTGGCAAGCGAGCGGAGCCGTTCCAGCTTGCCGCGGAACAGCCGAGAAGGTACGTAACAAGATTTATCGGGGCTCGGCGAAGAGAAAGAGGACGGACAATGGGGAGGGAACGGCCGAGAGATAGAAAGAGGGAGAGAAGAAGGAGAGAGGTGGATAGCAGCGAAACAAGAGGGGTAAATCGATGCCAGGGTACAGATTGTTTTTCAACTTCCTGCGGCCCGATACCGACGGCTCATCCGTGAGGAACAATGACTAGTGGCGCGTTTATTTGCACGCGGAGCCATGCTGAACATTGTCATTACGAGGCAGCAGACTTTGTTTGGACTGAACCGCCGAAAACCGTACAGCAACCATCCTCTTCCATCTACTCTTTCTATTCCTGCACTCGATCTCCCCTCTCTCTCTCTCTGTTCGGCTACTCTGTATCCGCTGGATCGTAATATTCCCTTTCCTACACCCCCTCCCCAGCCCCTATGGGCTCAGCGATTCACACGAAATATTTCCACCCCGGTGCTTGTTTGACTTACAGTCGCGGGTTTAACCCTCGTCACTTTTGATCCGACCCTCGTGTATAGTTACGCAGCCGTGTAATCGGTTCCGTTGCTAGCCTGCCTCCGGAAATGACAGTGCTAGCCCTCTTTGGATTGTCGGTGGTGGTAACATATTTTTAACGGGACCCGGAAGGTCGAAGACAATTTTTTGGAAACTTGTTTCGACTGTTGATGGAGAGCGTGCAAAGATTCTGTTTGCTGCATGGTTTATTAAAACGTATTCAGGACATGTTTGGCCGTACTTAATGAACATTCCATTTGAATTTGTACTTGGTACGTATCTTAGTCCAGGCCTGGGCGACGCTGACTCCTCTTCGGGAGAGAGAGAAGCAGCCGGGCCTGTCTCAGCTGAACAGAGTGAAACATCTACAACGAGCGCATCAGGATAATTCTCACGATGCACCCACGTACGTGACTATAAAACCTCATTAGAATAATGATGGAAAGCTGATTTACAAGCCGCTAGTGACGGAATAGTTTGGCAAAGGGTGTCACGTTGTAGAAGCGAAAGCTAATCGTTGGTAAGCCGGTTAATATGATGTCGCTGTGCGATCCATCGACGGTGGGTGTTGACTTTCCAGGCTGGCAGAAAGCCTGGGACCGCGAGGAATCGATTCTTCCAGGTCGCGGAAGATCTTCGATCCGAGGTAAAGACGGATCGTGTTCTATCTGCGGGATCAAAGGCCAATATTTTCGGCTCGGATGTGCGGCTGGATTCCTTACCCCGACTGCACAACGGCTAAGGCTTCCTTCTCCTCTTCTTCTTCTTCTTCTTCTGTTCGCTCGGTCCTTTCGAGTGTTGGGAGAGAGGAAGAGAGAAGGGAGGCACCGAAAGCGACCGTCTAAAGTCTAAGCGGTACCAGTCGCCGTTTGCTGAGAAAATAAGCGGGGAAACGGCTAAGGACAAGAACCGTTGACGAATTCCCCGGAAAATTAGAAGCTTCTGTGTGCCGGGCAAACTGCGCGCGACATCACGTTCAAATCAAATTACGCGCCGGCGAATGTATCGCAGACGTACCACCAGCGGGAACAACGGGACAGCCGTGTTTGCCTTACAGTTAATTATAAATACACCGGCGATGATTGCTGTTTGATAAACCCTATCTCCCACCCTTACCACCCCTGCCAGCTAACTTCTTCGGACACTGGAAATCGGGGAAAGGAACCGTCGTCGAACCTCTCTCCTCTGAAATTGAGTACGATCTTGTGGAACGAGAGCAATTTTTTCTCGGAGTGTACAGCAGACATTGTCTTCAAAATCTTAGTTTTCTTTCGTAGACTGATTGGGTCATTTATGTCCACGGCTACATTTTTTTATTGCTCTCAGCTTTCAAGAATCTTCAAAAATTCTGGGACACGCTTCGTTAGCCAGAGTTAATTTTGTTTTGATCTAAATCACGTGATCAGGCAATGCCCAATCTATGAAGTCGAGCGTGACACGCTTTTATCATCCTCTTTTATTTCATTACCGGAGTCATTTTTGACCGGATACATCCAAATTGTCATTTAAGTACTCAATTTGTGGTAATTAAATTAACTGAATAGCTGTTTCAACGAGTATATCGGAAAGACTAATGTGTCTACACGAGATATCATCAAAAGCAAATTTTTTAAAATTATCAATTAGCGCTGTGAACGATCCTAAGCTTATCCGATGGTTAACAAAACTAATGTAAACTAATTGTAATAAGTTAGACACTAAGCCATATTTGAACACATTGTATAATTTGTATTGTATATGCCATATAAACCTTGTATGGATTAAAGCAATAAATAAATAATAGCAGAAAAAATTGTAGGACACTTGTGCAAGTCGCAACGCCGATACGCGAGTCGCACAAAACATAGATGAGCGGTGAAAATTGACTCGAGATAGGAGAAACCAAACGAAAAGCAAAAGAAAAGATCGCGGAGGGAGAAAAACGAAGAAGAAGAAGAAGCGTATCTCGAAGGTGCTAAAAATCGTACTTCGCGAAGTGCGCTCACGTTTTCGCGGCTCATCCCCTCGCCTCCCTCAGCGAGCAATTCGCGAATGCAGCCCGCAATTACCCAGAAAATTAAATACTCCCCGCTGTCTCGGGTCCCCGCAAAGATTCACCGTTTCTCCTTCTTCGTTTTTCTCGCACCCTCTATTTACCACCTGGTGCTCTCTTGCATCCCGTGACGCTTCGTCGCCGTTACGTGCCGCGCAGACACAGGCGACCGAGGAGTTAGCTGGGAAACGGTTCTACATTCAAATGCACGATATCGCGTGTGAAACAGCAGTTACGCGGGCCAGATCTGCATAACTCCGCTCGGCGAACACCCCCTCGGGGCGCCTCGCCCTCGAAACTCACCCCCTTCAACCCCTTTGTTGCCACCCACACCATCCCGTCAGCCTCTGACCCTGCTCGACCGACCGTCCGTTTCACGTTCCATCGTCAACGTCCAGGACCGTGCAATCGCGAGGAGCGACTCCTCACCGACTTCCGGACCGCGATTTGTCCACCTCGCGGGAAACCACCCCCCGTTTCCACCCTTGTTAGCTGGACTGTTATAGAGCACGTGTTGCGTTCCCGTCTGCCCCGGACTCTGGATTTTTGGACGTGGCGAATTTTCACTGTAGAACTTCTTTTGAGGATGCGATCGTGCAAAACAGGCTCCTTGTGATTTTTTAAACATTCTTTAGAAGAGTACATGTTGTACATGTTCTCGGGACAAATTTCAGTTGAATTTTTATTGAACACATATTTTATTTGAGCATGTGTTATATTCGAGCACTCCAACACAAGGATTGGAATGATAATGTGAAAAAATCGTCCTGACACAGGCCTTTTAGTTTTCGCCAAGGGAAAGGGGACGCATTATCGCAATTTTGTCGCTTATCGGGGGAAAGCAAGCGACGCAGAGTTCATTTAAACGGGGCATAGCGGACGCGGTTAGGAGGACGCAGATGGGGTGGCGATACCGGCCGACTTTCCCCGGCCAGATTGGGGCATGTTTGCATGGTGTTTAGCCGATAAGGGACGAAGGTATCGAGCGGGTACGGATTACACGCTTTTAACTGATCCACGATGGGCGCCACCCTGTGCTCCCTCTCCCTCTCCCTCTCACTCTCTCTCTCTCCCTTTTTTCCTTTACCGGCCGTGAACCCTTCTCTACTACACCTGTCATCGTTCACTCGCTTCTCTTCCGTTCGTTTTCTGGGCCGGCGTTACGAAAAGGCGTTCGTTCCAGCCTTTAATTAAAATTTTTTTCTCCTCTCTTTCCTCTTTCTGTCTCCTTCTCGATGACTGGATAGCTTCTCGGGCTGTGTAACGAGCGGTTAAGGAAGATCCTCGGGGTCACGATCGATCGATCGAGGGAGAAAGAGAGTGCGAGAACGCATTATAATTTCTTCAGAGGGGTGGACCCCGCTAACCGGAAATTTGCTAAAGCCTCCGTGGGAGATAACATCTTCCCCGCTTAACACGGTAATCCCTGCGCGATTGAAACGCGAGTGCTCGACGAGGAATTGTATTAAGTGTTCCGATAAGTTGGTGGAGATTTTTAATGACACTTCAATCTCTTTCCATTTTCAGTTTTGTTACAGTGGTCACACCAGGGCTCTTAGAATTTTCATTAATACAACTCAAACACAGTTTCATTTATAATATCAAACTGTCTCATGGGGTTGCAACCCCCTAACGATTTTCTTTAACAGAACTCAAACACCATATTAAATCGAACGTGGTTTTATATCTCTGAAGCTTGATACATATTTCTAGAATTTAATTTGCTGCAAGAAAATTGTGTAGGAAAGGGGATTGCGATTCCTCAAGGATCTTCAAGAACGAATTTTCCACGATCTTCTCGATAACATTAGTCTCTGTTTGCAGGCTCTCGAAAATTCAGCCCCAACTCCTCGAGCCCCATACATCCCAACTAACCCCAGTCATCGATTCTTCCCTGCTCCCACATCCTGTTTACCTTATTCTACCTAATCTTGTTTACCTCGCGCTCGGTCGACTCGTGTCCCGGTGTAAGCCGCCCCTAAGTATCCCGGCGTTAATTTGATCGATTCCGGTTTCGATAAGGGATCGCATTTCGTCGTTGAAAGTGGCACGGCCTCTCCCTCGCGAAATACCCGTGAGGGGAAGCGATTTTCCCAGCGATCTTTCTGCGGTAGCTGCTCATTCGCCAGAAAATCAATCTTCTCATATTTGCATGAGTGTCTGATGGTAAAATGGCGTGTGTTACATTTACAAGATGAAAAAACAGTTCGTTGCTCCATGTAGCAACGAACTTGGATCAGTTAGTACAGAATTGTTGAGCAGTAAAAGTCCATTAGTTTCGAGTGCAACAATTGCAAGGTAGCGCAGTTCATTGATTTAAGAATTACGGATTTATTCAGAAGCTAACTGAACAGCTAAGTTTTAGCTCCGGAGCAGCGAGCAGCTAGCCGCTCGATAACGGAGCGTTCGAAGGCATTCCGGATGCATAAAATGGACGTTAGCTTTCGCATGCCGCAGCCTGTCGAGTGTATTTTGCATAGACCGTGCCACCCACAAGCCCCGTCCACCTGCCACTCTCTAATAAAACGATACGTACACCTTCCTGCTGTAAAAGACGCGCGACTAGTATTCCATTAGCACTCGCATTTTACTCGTTAGATTGTCCGAGACGTTGTCCTCACTCTTTACTTCGCTACCTATTATTTTGCAATCCACTAAAGACAATCTTTAAACAATGAGAGAAATATTCCAACAATATTTCCAACGTGTTGTACTATAAAGAAAGGGAATACCTTATTATTGCACTGGTTTTCACGATCAACTTAGAAAACGTTTATGATGCATAAAGTTCCGCAGTTTACTCGCAAAACACTAAAAACGAAATCACTGAGGTCCTCATCGCAGAAAATGATTAAAATTCTGAATTTCGTCCACGTTCTCCGCAAAACAGCTTATGTGGAAGGTAAAGAAGGCAAAGGGGTGGGTTTAGTCACCACCCCCGCGAGCAGGGTGTGTTTTACGAGGTCGTGTAACGAGCCAGGGTTTCGTCCTTCCTCGTTACCATTTTTACGTTACCGGCTTGAGACGGGTTCGCAAAGAACGTTGCGTCGACGATGATGGTGACCAACGAAGGGGATGAGGAGCAGCGACAAAGAGTCAATATTAATTAAGGTAATGGCAGCCGGACGAGCCTTCGCTCTCCGTTGACTGGCGTTTCCACAATGACTACTAATTATCCCTCTACGATTCCGCCGCCCCCACCCCCACTCGTTTTGCAAAATCAACCCCCGTCGGTCGCCAGGGTTACACTTCGAGTCGCTGTAACGCCAGGTAACCGGCACCTGGCCTACGGTCGATTATTTCACGCTGATACGGCTAAGCCGACACATGGAAGCCGCGTTAATTATGCGCCACCGACGGGATTAGGTCATTGCCGTGACCGCCGACGACCTGCGAGATGATCAATCGCCCGTTTCGGATGCCTGCGCGGTTAGGATAGTCCAAATTGAATACGAAATTGTCCGGAAATGCGTGAAAAGTTCGGGTCGCTTTAATATTTACGAAGCTGGCGACTTTGATGCTTTTCGATACATTCTTCGATAGATTCTACGCGAATGGGAGACAATATAACAACGTAAATGAACTAACAGAAAGTATAAATCACAATTGGACACATTTAGAACGAAAACGAATCAAAAAGTTATATAAAACTATCCGAAAGCGATTACTAGACGTAATTCAATTCAAGGGAGGTATCACAAAGTATTAATTTTGTATTTTTATTTGCTTAATCAAACATTTTTCTAGTAGTGTCTCATACTTTTGTCGAATTAATATAAAACTATCAAAGAACAATCCTAAGATTTTACATGTTTGCTTTGAAATAGTACGTAATATACAGGATACAACGGAGTGTACATTTTCTACCTTTAAATATAAGAAATTTAAGAATATGCTACGTGTCTTATTATTTTGTCGAGAACTGTAATTAGAAATAGTTGGACTGCGGATTTTTCTATGCGAAATCAACATTTTCTGCGTTAATTGCCAGAAATTGAAATAAGTTGAAGATAATACGATAAAAAGAGAAATTTTTTCCGAAAGTTTCAATTTTGCAAGACAATCCTGTACAAGCGACAATGTTAATAGACCAAGTCCCCGACCAACACCCCGAAATCGTTCTAAATAGGTTGATTCTAAAATATCTAAAGTTTAATAGAAAATTAACAGTGAAATTTCTGTAGGAGGAATAAGACTCGAAAGACTGAATCCACTCTCTCTCTCTCTCTCCCTCTCCCTCTCTCTCTCTCTCTGTCTCGACTTCCGGTGCATTCCGCCGTGGATTATCACCGAAGAATGTTCGAAGCTCAACGACCCACCGGAAACGCATTATTTTCCAACGAACGTTTTCCCTTGTAAAATGATTTCCACGTTGAAATGAGAGACTGAAGGAAGGGGAAAGAGTGCGCGCACATAGTGTTGCGTTAGAGTACACCTCCTATACATTAACGTTATGAGATTGAACCGAGGGCGTGCATGTCAAGCGTAATGTAATGTAAAAGAATTTTATCGATGCTCCCTTCTTACGGGTCAGCTGCTCGTTCCTTCATCTCTCGCGTTCCCTCGGGATATACCTCGGCAAACTTGCACATTCTCCAGCTGCCCTTTAGCTTAACGCAATATCGCGTGATATACAATATCCGCTGCGGACGTGGCGACCGCCGACGATCTTACCCATCGGCTTTTAAATGCTGCCAGCGAACGGTCCGTGATCGGAAAGGAAGATTCGAATCGCGCGGCTTGGCTTGGTACTGAATGGTACACACTGTAGAATTTTCAAGGGATGCATCCGCTGCATCCATACTCATTCGGTTAAGATAAAAATAATAAACACGCACGCAGCAAGCAGTCTTTATGTTACTCAACAAGTTCTCGATACTCAAGCAGCTTCAACTACCGTCATTCGAGACGCAATTTGGTGTCGCTGGCAGCGCCCACGTTAGATGATGGGCCGAAAGGAGTCCTAATAATCCAGAGGAAGAAGAAACAAGCTTCGTAAAATGAAACCCGGACGAGACACACGTCGCTGATCCATCTTCGTCGATCGTTTCTCTCGTCCCCATCGATACGGCTAATCCGAAGGTGTGCGGGGGTGGCGGAAAAGACGATTCGAAAGGTTAGCATCCCCTGGGAACACGGTTCTGGGGAAAGAGGAGGGTTGATAGGGGATGGGGGATGAGAGAAAGGGGGTTTGGCCGCCTCTCGGATGGCTCAGGGAAAATTACATTTTGGTTCTGCCTCAATCTGTCGCGGGAAATAATTCCGGTTCGATCGGGGTCCCGCGTAGGTTGCGCGGGGGTGGCAGAGGGTTGAAGGGGGTTGGGAATCGTTCGAGATCATTCGAACGGCATTACGTTATCGCGACCGGCGACGAGCATACGTTCGAGGCCGATGGCTTTGCTAAATTCACCGCGGGTAGAAACGGTCGCGACGACTGGTCGATTAATCGGTTCACGAGCGAACGCCCCTGGAATCGATTACTCGCGTCTCCCGCTGCCGATATCTTGCCTTTCCCGCCTCTCTCCTCATATCACTCTCTCTCTCTCTTGTACTCTCACTCCACATTTTCCCACGTTCACCCTTTCCCCCTCTTCTGCACTCTTTTTCTCTTTCTTGCTCGCCGGAAGTCGAAACGAGCCGAGAATCCACGGGACCTGCTATCGACCGATCGTATTTCTATTATAATTAAAAAAAGCCTCGAACAAATGGACCTGCTCTCCCGCGATAACCCAGATACGCCGAAATCCTTTTTCCGTAACTTTTTTTCCCCGAAATAATGTCATTCTTTCATGACTCCGCGGGCGCCGAATATTTGCAACGCTCGGCCGGCTTTCTGAAAAGGCTTTTGCCGATGGAAAATGTGTAAAGCGATCGCTGGATTTAATAGCGTATGACCCTTCGGTAAAAATTCAGTTTTTCGTTCGGCGCGTATCGACGATTCCTCTTTTTCCCTCTGTTGTAATTTTTTTCGAATGCATTGTAATTCGATGGGATTCGTTTGAAATGCGAAATTTTCGAGGGAAACGTTCTCGGGCGAATAAAACTGCGCTGGGGAATGAGGGCGAATATCATGCGAGGAGCTTTTTGCCAGACTAATAAGAGATCCGGCATGTTGTAAAATGATGTATGGTCACGGTTTTTTGTCGTGAATGCATCGAATCTTGTTATTACGTTTCCTAAAATAGATCGCCGATGTTTTGTTAGTTGTTCCAGACGGCTTTTTAGCAGCTCGCAACCAAAATTTGATTCTATGACGGCCGTCGAAATGACTCTCGCGCATCTAGATCGGGGATTCGCAACTGTGTACGCGAGAAACGAGCGGTCCCGATTAAAGTGCATGGAAATATTTGTGACGATCAATTTGATCGGGCCACTCGGCTCGAAGCTTTTGCGTTCGCTACAAAGGATTCTGGGAATCGAGATGAAAACCGAGCAAAACACACGTGGCACGTGCGTGTAGTCCGGCCAATCGAAAGGTACACGGCATATTGACGGCATAGTGATCCGTGATGCACCGACAAAAAGCACAGTGTGCACGCCATGTCCGATAGAAATGTAGAATAACAGGAATTTTCAGCGGCCTTGTTTCCGGGGAAAGAGAATGAGAATTAAATAGTGCCAGTAGAAAAGGCTCGCGAGAGTCCGACATTGTCGTATCGTGAAAAATGGGCCTTTTAACACGTTCAATGCCAGGTTTGGCAATTCACTTTTATTGCGACGCGTTGAGCGAGCCGCATTTTATTAAAACTTGTTAGGAAACAAATGGATTAATTCATATTAGAGAATTCATGTTGATCATTGTAGCATTTGTTATCCCGCATAAAAGATATTCAATCCATTAATTCTGTTTGATTTCTGTGTAATCTTCAGTTAAATACACAAACGTTTAACAACACAAAGTTCTTTTAAGCCAGCGCATCGTTGCTTTTATTTACTCTGTTTCGTTTATTCAGGTTGCTTGACTTCTACGTTCATGCATTCATTTATTTTGCTGGTTTAATGCAGGCATGATTGCATGACGAGCATGAACGTTCTGATCGATCGATGTTCAATTAACTGCGTTTATTTTATTGAATGAATACATTTTGTCTGGATCGTTTGTTTGAGGATTTATATACAAAGATTCTATTTATACATTTTATTTGATTTGTCTGCCTTTTTTCGGAGGTTTGTACATTTTCACTTCGATATTTTTGTAGGCCGGCTATCGAGATTTGACAACGGAATAATGTTTCGAATCAACGGCAACGTTTATAGTATCGATCCCATTCAATTCACTTATTTTACTCGGTTTATCTATGCTTGCGTTATTTGCTGGGTTTTCTATTCTATTGCACCGAGAGATTTGCCAGCAGGATTGGTTTTTATGGACCGACAATATCAAACTAAGGGATCGATAACTTTTATTATTGCACACGGTCCGGCCTTTCAGTACTATTGCAAAAAAAAAATACTATGACCACAGTGTCGCTTTTGTATACTCTGTTTGTACAGCCCTTTGCCCAGAAAGGGAACGGAACGTGACTTTAACCGGGGGATGAGTATTGTAAACTCCTGCAAACTGTAATTGGAAAATAAATACCGTTTTATTGACTGCAACTATATCGAGGATTTTTATGCGGCTCTGAAAAATCGTCGCGCGGAATACTGTTCGATAAAAGGCCTGAACGATGGAAAATATTTTGCGTTCCATTTGCAACGCACGAGCACCGCGAAACGTTATAGCAGCATTGAATGTTAAGACCTGGTCAACAAATGAAATAAAAAAGAAAAAACAGGAATTGTTCGATGAACGGAGACGCTGTTCGCACGAGTATTAGGAAAACGTCGAACTTGAGACTGTTCCAACGAATAAGGTAAAAATCAATAAAATTTGTCGCGTACAACAACAACGCGGCAAGTTAATATAAGCGTGGTAAAAAGCAGAGGGACTCACATTCGCTGTAGTCGTCGTTTCCCTTCGCCTTATTAACGGAGAAAGCAGTCTCCGAGACGTCGAAGCGTTTCGCAACTGGCGTTCATCACAGAAAGGTTCGAGAGACCTCTGCGTCGATGTAAAATGTAAAAGAATTTCGCGTTCCAGGAGATTGAAAGACGGCTTTGCTATGGCGGTGGGCTTTTTTTCACCGTGGCGGTACAGTAATTTTTCGCTGGAATTCGCGGCTGACAAAAGACGGGCTGGGTGCGAAACAAGTTTTCATTGTAGTCACGGTCCCCATTCACCCACGATCTCCCGGAAAGAAATTAGCCGTCGAAGCTCTCCCCCTCTCTCTCTCTCTCTCTCTCTCTCTCTCTCTCTCTGTCTCTCTTTGGATCTCGAGGCGACGGGGGTGGGAAAAAGAGGTTGGTAGACGAGTAGGTGTTTAACGGGGGGCGGATTGTGTGTCGAACGCCTCGATAGTGACGCGCGTTGCGCGACATTCGTTTAGTTACAGGTTTCGCTGGCCTTTATTGCGCGCGACCGTCCTGCCCGGCCATGAATAAACATGAACGCGTGCAAAACGTATAACGAGAAATATGAATAAATATGACTTCTTTCGGAAACGGAGAGAGAGAGAGAGAGAGAGAGAGAGAGAGCGTGAGAGAGAAAGAGGAGAATGGTCTATGAATGTTTTTCGCGGACGCGCGCGTGCGCGGTCGAAAGTAACAGGAAGCGTACCAGTGATTTTTCATTTCGAGACCCGTAAAATAAATACGTCGCGCGCCGAAATTGAAATCCTTGGGAACGCGAACGGTTGACATGTGCGTGATTCGGAGGGTGTAAAAATAAGAGGGTTTTCAAAACGGTCTGGATATCGCGTGTAGGGTTAGGTTCATGACCGAGGGGTGTTTTGTCACTTGTTAATCATTTAATCCGCTGTAGGAGGGAGCCTCGCCACATGAAAAATATAAAAATGTTTGAATTTTGGGCATACAATTGGAGTTGCTCTTGTTAGAAAAATTCCATTTATCAAAAGAATTCGCAAAGTGCCTCTCTCACCCTCTGCCAGAGTCTTATTTCCTCGGAATCGGATTCTCGCAATTCACCCTCGACTCGCGTGTCCCGTCCGCTCGACTAAATCAAACTAAAGCCATTGTCCAGCGATTTACAAGAACACGGGGCTTGCAATAAGGCTTCGTCCATTCAGCTCTGGTTGTACGGATCGAAGAAAGGAAGCTCCGTGACACGGGCCAGGAAAGAAACCTTTAAAAGACCGTTTCGTTTTACGCACTTGTTATCTTTTAACGAGATCGCCGAGATTCTCTTCCACCCTCCCTAATTTACTCATTCGACTGATACACGAATCAACAGATTCCGGTTGCGAGATACGCCAACCCCGTAGCTCAAGAATAATCTACGTTCGTCAATGCGTTCAGTGGGGCTTAATGACTCTCCGGAGAGGGTGAGTTTTCACGGGGATGGGAATTGTAAGCGTGTCGTCGGAGAGAGGTGGGACCGTTTCGTTCGCGTTACACGACGGAACAACGGTTTTAAAACTAAAACCGCGGCGTACAACACAGCTCGCGATTTAACGACCACAACACCCTGTCCCCCCCTTTTCTCATCCGCTTCCCATAGCCTGTTTCGTGGATTGTTCCATATTACTGTTCATTCAAAAAACCTCTGCACTCGTCACAGTGCTATCAATGCATTTGTAATGAGCACACAATCGCACAACTAAATCCAAAGTCTGCAAGGGAACTTTTGAACAGCAATAAATTCACCTTGAATCACATCGAAACACCAACATAATATTCAGGTCAATAAATTCTTTAAGGAATGGGCTACAAACATTTTGAAAAAGGAAACATCGTTTAACAGGTTTCTGCAGTTTCGATTAGGATTGGATTACTTCGTTAAAGCCTGGTGGTCATTACAAGACGTCTACTTCGAAACAAAACAAGTTTTATTTGGAACACGTTTGCACGGATCGGCGCATAAAACTGCAACGTCGAACGAGTGCAAGGTTGCAGTTCTTTTTAGGGGGTAAGGCGTGGCGAGAGGCTCGCGTTACACCGGCCGAGAAAGTTTTAATTAACAAAACGAGTTCGGGCGAAGCCGAATATCCCCGACGTTCGCTGATACCGTGTAAACTCTGCCGCCTAGATTGCAAATCACAAAAGTACATTAGCGCATCCAGACTCGCGTCGTTTGCCATAAAATGGCTACTGGAATCAGCTCCCAACTGTCGAATGAATGGCTGAACTGACCGAAACTCCGGCCACTTGGCGCGATTCTTCGCTCGAATGCCTGTTTCCTCGGCTCTTGGGAGAGATGGGCTGACCTTTACCCCTTTCTCTGTTCCTACTACAACCATCGGAAATCGACGGATTTTTCCGAATTTCAGATTGTTTACTTTTATACGGGGTATTTCACCTAACTTGACCACCTTAAATATCTTTGTTGTTTTTAATGATACGTCAAATGTCTGAAGGACAAAGTTGAATGGTAAAATGGGGCTCATACGATACGAAGAAAATTTTTGTAATTATGTAATATTTTTTAGAGATATGAAGGTCACCTACAACTTTATACAACTTTGTCCTTCAGACATTTGACGTCTCTTTAAAAACAACAACGATATTTAAGGTGGTCAAGTTAGGTGAAATACCCGGTATATATTTTTGTAGAGGTGAATCGTCGCTTACGATTCGGGATTGTTTAGTTCAACTGAGAATTATCCGAAGCAACACCTCGGATCGTCCAAGTTCCATCGTTGCGACTCGCAAAATCCGAAGATGGGAATGTTGGAGGCCCGGGTAAAACACGAAGAGCATGCACACACAGACACACAACGCATACATGGTCGTTCAACGAGGGAAACGAATGGTTGCGTCGCGTCGGTGGCCTCTAGCCTCTATCCAGGTCTCCATTGTCGGCTGGTAATCCCGAATTCACGCGGCGTTCCACTAGACCGGGAACGACAGAGGCTAATTGTTCGGCTTCGCACCGGATTTTCCAAGAATTTTTTTCTCGAGATCCCTCACCCTCTCTCTCTTTCACTGTCTGTCCCGCCACACCGGGTTTCCATCTTCTATCTTTTTCCTGTTTCCTCTCCTCCGAAGCGAGAGTACGAGAAAAGACGGGCTGCACGAGAAGAGAAGGAACCCGTGCAACGATGACAATGCGGACGCGCCGGATACGAAATTGGTTATGGTGGTGTACGGCGTACGGGAACAGCGAGGGGGTCAGACTCAAGTTGGCGCGAAAATAGGTATAATTCCCATGGTCGGGTCTCTGGCGACGGGAGGCGGGAGCAAAGTACGTCAAGAAGTTCCACGTTCCGTGCTTCCCCGACCTCGACTTAATGAATTAAGTTCGCATTGTTAATTACTGCTCCCTGTTTCGCCAGTCTCAAACGTTTCTCTTTCGTGTCCGCGACGCCGCGCTTACCCCTCCCACGGCTTCTCTCTCTGACTCTCTGTGTCTCTGAGAGAGAGCTGCTGTTCCAGCAACGCTGCCTTGTTTCAGAAGCTCTCTCCCGACCGGTCGTTTTCTACGCCCCCTTTTCCTTCAGTTATTGACTCACAGCTCAAATTTTCCCGTGCCCCTTTGTTTTTCATCGAGACCTGCGGAATTTTTGCTACACGTCAACCGCACGATCCTTTCAACCCTTCGATTTTCCTGAATCTCTTTTACAGATCTGTTTGGCCTCGAGCTTTTTCACCTCTTCATCGCCAAGATTTTCTTTTCTAGTTTCCTATCCAGAAATGTACGAACTAGTGATGACTAAACTGCGGATGTTTATGCAATTTCCCATGTTTATAGACAAATTTGAAGAAAGTGCTGCTAAATAAAATTCTGTTTTCATTGGTAATAGCGTTTGCATCACACGATTGCATAAGTTCGTGCCCGATTTGAAAGTGAAATTCAATGGGTAATGTTCAAGAATACAGCTGTATTAATCAATTATACAGGGTGAGTCACCCAACGTTACCACCTCAAATATCTTTTAAACAAAAACTTTTTGGTATCGTATGAGCCTCATTTTACCATTCAACTTTGTCTTTCAGACATTTGACGTATCTTTAAAAACTACAAAGATGTGTCAGGTGGCAACGTTAGGTGACTCACCCTTATAGTCACCATTCTTTTCTACAATTAGAATGGTGAATAGTGCACGGTCAAATATTGTCGCATCGGTTTACAAAGAGTACCGTTTGGGAAATATGTCGATTACACTGGCGGGTGTGTCGAAAAGGTGGATGGTAGTCGGCGGCAGAAAGGAAAGCAGGGGTTTTTGCGATCGGGATCGAAAAGTAGGTGGTCGTCTGATGCATTATGCATCAATCTTTTTTTTTCCGCCTGCGTCGCGGCGCGATCAATTATAGCACGGTGAATAGCCGGGAGTCTGATAATGGGGACAAACGAGTGTCCGTCCCGGTGATTCACGGCAGCCGTGTCCAGCGTGCTCGTTTCAAAATTCTTTTGCGTACACCGGGGCCTCTCGTGCTCGGCTCTCGATGCCCGTATTACACCAATGGAGCCATTAACTATGTGCTCTCGAAGCGAGAAAGAGAGGGAGGGAGAGAGAGAGTGAAAGAGAGAAGTAAAGAGAAAGAGAGCAGGAGGATGAAATCGTTGTCGGGTCGAGCAGCCGATAATTCAACCCGCCTCGCCTCGCCGTCCCTTCCTCGCCTTTCATCTGCCTCTTTATTGTGCCATAACTCCGCCCTCGCGTAGAAACGTTGGACGTCTCTCATTCCTGTAATTAACGCGACGTCGCCGACTACCCTGTTACAACCGCGAACGCGAAACCGGCCGGACAGCCGCGACATTAAAATATCCGCGAAAGAGGACACCGAGAACGAACACGCTCGTCCAGGACCAAATGATAGAGACCAAACAATACTTTTCTCCGCTCCGGCGATTCTTCAATAAACCCTTTTGTAACTGTAACTTTATTTTCTGAACACGTTCCGGTGGTAAAGCCACTCCACAGCACAAAAAGTATGTCCAATTTTCGGAATTTCTCACGAGAATGAAACAAAACAAATGAGAAATTGATTTACAGGTCTTTATTTATCACTAGATCTTCCAAGGAGGGTCAAAATGACTTGCTCCTGTGATTTGTTTTTTTTTTCTAGAAATATTCAAATTATAAAGATGGCTCTCTGAGAAATTGTTTTAGCGAACTTCTCTATTGAAGTACATATTCAAACGAAACTGGTACGAAATCGAAATACATGCAATTTTGTCATTATTATAAGGCAAAGTATGTCAATTGCGTTTAGTGCTTGGTAGACATTTTTTTAGAATGATTCTCTTTGATAAACTGACGGCGCTACAGCTTCCCAACGGTGACGTAACTCTTCTGCCGGACTCGCAATAATTTTTCGACGAAGGCTACGTCGCGCGTCGGGCGACTTCGTCGGACGTTTTAGCGACGAGAGAGGATAGAACGAAGGGGTGGGTACGTAACGAAGAAAGAGGAAACGCGGTCAGGGGACCTGACTATCGGACAGGTAACAGGATTTCCCATGATTACATTCTAGTTTCCGATGTTTTGATTTGGAACGTCGCGATGTCGTCGTGGGGAAAATAAATTCTGGTACTGGGGGGCTTCTGTGATTCGAAATTGAACATTGTGCGGTGGTGTACATACGTACGATGTATTCAGTATTCAGTATCCTGCAAATTTGATAAGGTTAGTAATGGTTATCGGGTTTATAATAATCAATTTTGCTTGTAATTATGTTGCGGTATTTTCAGCGATGATCGCGAGAGGGTTAATAGAATTGTTAATATTATTTTCTGAAAATGGATAATATGATTAAATATTGAATATGAAGTATATCAGGTCACGTCGGCCATGTCGATGATTTAAATGTGTTTTAGTACAGTCGCCTCTCCTATAAAACTAAATTAATTAAAACTAAAATTAATTTTACTATAAATAATAACTTAAAATAAATTTATCATCAGAATTCTTCGTAATTTTTTCAAGTTTTCATCACCAATTCTGAACACAGGACATTGGTTAAATTGAACACGACTTTCTTCTGGTAAATACGTAAATCCTGTACTGTACAGCTGAATAAATGCATAAATTCAAATGTTTCAATTTGTAACATGCGGCATTTATTCCTTACAACGCCAGACATATACAGTCGTGGACAATATTAAGTGGGCACTCTTAAAAATCGCATAACTTTTTTAAAATTAGTCCGAAGGACCTGAATTTTTTTAAGATGTTGGACTGATTAGTTTGCTAGAGAACGAGTAAACAATCGTATAAAATTTTAAAAATGATGTTTTTCAACTTTTTTGTCTAAACCTGTAACGATAATGTAAAAAATGCGTTTTGTAGATTTCGGTAATTTATATGCATACTGAAAGTTTTATCAAAATCGGTCAATATTGCAATGATGATTTCACAATATTCCAGCTGATGTCTAGACAATCTCAAGGACCTACTACCGTTCTACAAACCTCGAGACAACGTTAAAATAATTTTCGGCGGAAGACACGGGTTTCCGGGCCCACTGTGCGTCGCTGCGAAAAAAGTTTCCAGTCTGAAAAAGTACAATGCAGCGTAGAAGAGGCATCTGCGGGATTCTGCCCGATTCTCTGTGAGAAACGTCGCGAAGAAACAGGAAAGGCTCGTCCCTGTCTGGCTTTTCTCCCACGGAGGTGGGGACCGGTTTTCTCTATCGAAACGGTGCCGGGGCGGACAGAGAGGGGCGGCAGAGTAAAAGTAACAAGCCAAAATAAACACACGACTGCCGATTCCTGCTGTCGCAATATTTGCCGTGGCCCGGGGACGAAACTAAAGCCGCCTCTAAAGCATGGAGAACCCGGGGATTCGGTGTAGAGAAAGGTTCTCAAGGCTGGAGAACTATTGGACGTCAGCTACCGTCGTCACTAATGCCGCGTTATTGCATACGATCTGACAATTTTGAAGCGATTTCATATTTCCTAGATTATCCATATATACTCGGCCTTTCTCCGTAGCTTGGCTGCCTTCAGTTCTATGCCGGCGACCTTATTTCTCGTGCACCGACACCTTTTATTCGCACCCACGCTTTATTTGCTGTCGGGACACTGGCTCTTTAGAGCTTGGCGATGTAGATCGCGTGGGAATGCACCGCACCGGGGATATTCTTATCGCGACTAGTCTCAGAAATCATTTCTTTCTCGCTTTTCATGCAGGCATTAAGCGCTTCGCATAATCTCTGGATTATTTTCATATGTATACACGGTGAGTGATCAAATTATTGGAGCCACTGTACAAACGGATACGCGTGTACCGAATGAAATTACATGGCTAAATCCTGGACACGTACGAAGCCACGCGAATTCATGGAATCATAGATTCCGGCTAGCGCTCGCAACGAGCATAACGTTCACGCGAATCCGGCGAATTACCGTCGGAAACCGTGGATATCAGCTCGACACATTCGATCTCGTAAAAATGTTACATTCTAACATTACACACGAACGTGGACATTTTGACCCTTTCGCTACAACGAACAATGCTATCGACGAAATATCTCGTGAACTTTTATTATTGATACGAAGTGTTTTGTATTGATCGTATTTGTTGCATTTGTAAAGAAAGAGATTATTTATATAGCTTCGCACGCGAAATAGACTAATTGAGGATTTTAGACGGATTTACATGTACATATACCGGGTATTTCACGTAACTTGACCACCTTGAATATCTTTGTTGTTTTTAAAGATACGTCAAATGTCTGAAGGACAAAGTTGAATGGTAAAAGATATTCAAGGTGGTCAAGTTAGGTGAAATACCCGGTATATGACGTGAAAAATGCTTAAGAGCAAAGTAACTCGTGTAAATCCTTGAAAAATCAAAATTCGACGCCATATCGAATGAAACTCCCGAAAAATCAGCGAATCAGCAAAGACACATAGGTCAGCGGAAACGACCCCAAAATTTCATTCTGTCTCTCGAGATTCTGCTAAAATCCTGGCTGGATCCGCAGGAGGCCTTTCTGGTGGAGCTGACGGCTTAACCGTCGCATTAACGGGAAGGATTTAACCCGACGTCCAGGTCTGGGGCAGGCTCGCAGGTCGGCAGAAGGGTTAAATATTTCAGGGTGACTCGCGGAATCTCGTTAAAAGTTAGGAGAGACGGGAGCTTTTCAATGCGGCGGGGTCTTCGCTGGTTGCCTATGGGATTCGGGGGCTTTATCCGATGGAGCAGACATTATTATGCGATCCGGATCCCGGGTAATACTCGGCCGAACCGGTATTACGTGTCTTGTTTCGCGGGAACGGTTACCTTTCGGATAATCCGTCGGTCGCGGCGTTCCGTCGCGGGTTCGCCGTCAGTTTCCACCGTCGAACGATTGATCGCTCCTCTTTTCACCCCTATCGCCTTCCCTATTTTACCCTTTCCTCATTTAACCCTTTTCACCCGTTTCTTTCTGACAGAAATTTGATATTATAGTGCGGATCAATTGCCTTTCGACAGTGTGAAAAATATATTGACCTTCCGCGTGACTGTAAAACACTTTAAACACGCATCAAGAATTCGGAAAGTTCGTGCCGTTTTTGAAAGAAAATTGAAACGCTGCACATTTACATTTTGGTATACGTTTATTAAATTATATAGGTGCCACTCCGTTCCACAACCTTTCTCCATCTTTCAGGCAACTTGAAAGTTCTGTCCTTCCAGAACCTCTCAGGTTTTTCGGCGAAAAACTTCTCTATATGATTTTTCATCTCGACCAAAGAGTTGAAGTTTTTCCATTAAGGTAATTTTGTAACGATCGAAATAGGTGTAAATCTGAGTGCGCGAAGTCTGGGGAATGTAGCGGATGGGGTAGAACATCCCAACCGAGGTCCAACAACTTTTGTCGAGTTGACAGAGACACGCGAGGCCGCGATTCATCAGATTTTTCTCCGTTAAATCGTGGGGAACCCGTACATCAAAACGGTTTGTGTAGCCAAGCTTCACAAAATGCTCGTGGATGGTGGACTTTGATATTTTTAACATTTCTGCTAACTCACGGGTCGTATAGCGTGGATTATTCTCGATCAGTGTTTTAATCTGATCTTCATCTATGGTGGAAGGCCTACCCGGGCGTTCTTGATTTTCTAGGTTGAAATCATCAGCTTTAAACCTAGCAAACCACTTCCGCACAGTTCTTCCAGCTACAGCACCTTCGCTGTAAACAGCGCATATCTTGTTCGGCGCTTGTGTGGCATTTTTGCCTTTCCGGAAAAAGAAAAGCATCGAATGCCTATAATGCACTTTCATTCTGATATATTCAGACCTGTCCTTATACCACCTACCGAAAATCGAACAATCCAATACTTAAGACTTCCATAGAAAATTTGTTCAACATACAGTTTCAACACAACTTTTATGAGGTTGCATTCTTTTGTTGCGTCATGTCGAAAGCCTTTGCTACCCTCCGACCCACCGCGGATTTATTCCGATAAATTAATGGAACACCGGCAGATAATTCGAGCGGACCACTTCCGCGGCTAACGTTGTTAATTTTCGAGCGATCGCCATTATGCCGGTGCCTTTGTATCCGGCCGTAATTAGTTTGCATGGCGGTCGAACTCTTCGGGACTCTGCGCAACCCGCGGTCACGGAATTGACCGGCAATTATGCTCGGACGCGATAACTCCGCACCTACGCAATGAGTTCTCGCGTTTTCCGGTTTCCGCATCGATGGATGAATTAGCTGCAAAGGAGTTACTCGACGGTCGATTTTGTTTTATCGTGCCGCGCCGCGCCGTAATTAAATGCAGTTCGAGCTCGATGGTCAAACGATGCTTTCGTGCGGGATACTTTATATGTACATTTTTCGGGGCCGTCGCGTCGGTTTCAATTCATATTGCTGACTGTTCGATAAAACTGCGTTTCTTCAACGTTCGTTTTTTGGTAAAGTAAAAGTGGTTCGAACGTGTCATACGTTTTGTTCTATCGAGTTTTATTGTTCGTTGAGAATGTTCCCATGCGATTCTTCAGTTGTATAATAATCGTGGATTTTATGCATGGTGTTCCGTCGCGTAGGAACCATACACGTGGTTTTCCTTCGGTAATTATTTATGGTCCGTTCGTGACTAAAGACGTTCGTAGCGGATTAACCGAACTAGGGTCATTTGGCGATCAGTCGAGGCATCTGGCCTAACGTTTAGTTTTCTACACCCTTGAATATACAAGGTGTCATAAATATAGTCCCTCCGAGGGACCACCCGCGACCGTTAAGTACGGTGTCTCATTACCTGGACCCGTCGTCGACTGAGTATAGGTATCGCCCCACTTCTCCTTCCCTGGGCCTCATTCAGAGCTCCGGGAAGGAGGGCCTAACTGCCAAAAGTGTACTGATTGGGAAATGCAGCTTTCCGCAGGAACCAATCAGTGCATCTTATTTCCTGCTCGAGAAGCCTGACGAACATCGCGAAAAGACCGCGTTCGTCAGTTGAGTTTTACGCTCTAACGCCACGCCGTGACACTCTAGTCCTCGAGTAGACAAGACAACGCACGAGCCGTTGTCTTGTCAATCATTCGTGATATTTATAACGTGCATCGCGATAGTTCGTTGTCCAGCGATCAGGACATTCGACAAACGGGATCACATCAGCCGAGATCCCTCGCGTACGGAATCTTTCATCCATTAGATCCGCGAGCGTCGTACTTCAGCGTCTCAATCGATTCACGATTATACATTATCATGTATTCAAATCTGCGCGCGTATAAGGCAGGACCCGCTAGATCAGCCTTACTGATGAGTCCACTAGCAGGTCCGGGACGAAACGCTTCTTTTAACGTAATTTATTGTCATACGAGTCTATTATTGTCTTTTGCGTCTTCGATATCATCCTATCGTTTGAACTACTTGCCCAAGATTAGTTTGGCGGGCAAGATCCGAGAAATTGGCGCGACCACAGTTCGCCCACTTCAAAACACATGGATAAGTTAAAGCAATGGACAGATTAAACAAATTTCGGATCATTTGTTGCTGCTTGTTAAAATTATTAATGGGAGAATGAAATCTCTGTGTGGCTCCTATTTTTTGAGAGCAAAGCAAACAATTTTGCTGATAAGTCCGTAGTCTAGTAACTAGACTCCGGATGTTTATGCAATTTTTCAGTTTCCTAGGCGAATTATAAGAAAGTGGAATCGTGTAATGATTCTAAAATAGATAAAAGACGTACTAAATTCCCAGGTATTTCATACTCTTGATTATAAATGCATAAAGATCCGCGGTCTAGTAGCAATTATTCTATATAATATTTTGCTAACCAAAAGACCTTTAGTCATGCGAAAGATCGAAGGAGAAGCTGAAAGATCATCCATTAGACCGTGCAAATAATCGAGTGCCAGTCTCCCCAAGGACCTACAACTGATAAGATCAGACATATCGCCCGGATAATTTTATTTCGCAAATTAGGAGGATCCTGGGAGTCGTTGGTATTCGGAGGACTCGGGAAGGTGGAGGATCGTCGCCCGAAGGAGGGCTCTAAGAGAGCCAGAGTGGCGTTAATTCTTGGCATTGTCCTGCCACCTTCTGTTCCTATCTATCTGGATATGTCGGCTCGTAAAAGGGAGCCGGCAAGTGTCTCTAATGCACCGTTACTACCGAATTTAACGGAGTCGCCATAAACGTGAGAGCCCTGGGAGATCTCTCGCGAGACCTCTCTCGGAAAACTAGAAATTCCGTGTTAGCTGACATCCGTGGCTGACGGTCGTGCCGCTTCCTCGCTACAGATAGAGAACCAGAGGCTTCCAATCCGAAAAGAATGTCATTCAGGTAGGAATTGCGTTTTCTTGCTGGTGAAAATACAAAATTTTTAAATACTTTTTTTTCGACAGGATTTTGTATTATTTAACCCTTTAACAATGCCTGTGTAAAATTTCAAGCCGGAGGTCGTAATTGAAGATACGTGGCCATAATTACGAATGTGGTTAATTATCGTCAAGTATATTTGATATCGTTATTAAACAATTTTATAATTCGAAAAATATAATGATACTGTCGCATTACTTTTACCCCTTGCCTTACAGCATCGTGTCAGACTCGTGATGAAGATGCTGAACAGAGTCCAATAAATATGTATGATATCAATTTACTTTAAATCGAAATAAAATTTTATTTTGGATTTTGGAGGAATTTCTTCTATAACGATGTCACTTGTACAGGACGAGCGGAAACGACGCGTCATGTCAAGAGTTTCCATCATTTTTGTACGTGTGGAGCCGCGAAGTAAGTCATCAACAAACAAGTTAATGATATAATCAGGATATAATCACTTAAAGGCGGTTGATCCACTGATTATTTTCGTACCTGAACAGGTAGTTAAAGCGGAAGAGATCAATCAACGTTGAAATGAACTATACCCAACTGCGCACTGGGCTACTTAACCAAATCCAAAAGGAGCACAATTATTGCTGACACTTTAATGAATGAACTAATGATCCTAAACGAGCCGGAGGTGAACATGTCTGACTTGCCGCGGAGTTATTCCACTTGCTCTAAACTGAAACACTGTAGGGCCATTCATGCTTGTAAAACTTCGTGTTACTCGACGATGGGAGCACGTTAATCCGAAGGTAACGAATGTCTGGCTAAACACGTTATCGTTCCACTTGCTAGAGCATCGTAGTCGCGAACATGAGAGTTCAAGGTGAAGTCGTTAATCAACGGACGCTTACTCTAGACCGAAACACGAACATGGGTAGATTATTCATTCTAAAATGAAATTCAAAAATGCAATAAATTCATCAGTGCATCCAATATTAATTTTGATCAGCTACATTTCCGCCTGAAATTTTCTTGTATTTAACTACCAGCTGTACCGCGACTTTGTCCACGTGCAATAACAAATCCAAAAGTTATAAGCAGAAACGTGCCCAAAAGAGGGCGAAAAAGTCGTCATTGGTCACTAATGACGTCACAACTTTCGAACGAATGGACTTTTTCCGCGCGAATGCGGATTTCTCCTAAACTTTCCCGAAGAAACGCTGCGTCTAATGGCTCTAGACACTATCTTATTATGTAGGTATAGAGCATAGAGAATAGAGATAGAGATAGAGATTGTCTGATCAAGCATACGACAATTCTACTAGCCGTGAATCTTTGCAAGGCCGAAATTAATCAAGATAGTTAATGCCTGACCAATCGCTGGCCATTCTACCGAAACCCAGTAATGAGACACTAATTAGGCCGACTATCAAGCTGAAAGCTGTTCATTGTGCCCGACTATCGGTGGAATATTCTACTAGCTGTGAACCGAAACTCTATTGTAGAAAGCCATCCGAGCCTGTAAAATTTTACGACACAGTGTTTCGCCTCGAAGAGCGGCACTAATCCGGCCAGCAGCGGCGGCAACGATTGTCTGGCCGAGCGCGTAATCATTCTACTCGCAGCTCGGGAGAACGTAAACATAAAACGATAAAATATATTCCCGCGAGAGCGTAATTCCGAGCGAATTGCCGATTAAACGTTTAAAGGGTCCGCGGGCCGTAATTAGTCGGTGGCAAAACGCTCTAATGTCGGATTTAAATAACCGAGAGGGGGAACGTAGGAGGATCAGAGAGAGAGAGAGAGAGAGAGAGAGAGAGAGAGAGAGAGAGGAAAGGGGATGGAAGCACTTCCGGATATCGTTCTTCTTTCGCTGGAGCCCGCGCGAGTCAAATGCATTAACCGCTCGTAAATCGCGTCGCAACGTTTCTATGAATATGCGAGAAGTTGCCCGCCGAGTTATAATCATTCTCGCAGCCGCCACGGTGGAACGAACCGGTGTGTCCGCGATCGCTGAATCGTTATTCTAGATCTTCCGGCGAGGCGCCGCTAATTAAAGGGGTTCGCCCGTCGCGCCGGATGTAAACCGAATTTCGGTGAATATTCAAACGGCGCGGACCCCTCTGTCCTCTGTACAGAAGCCCCCCCGCTTCTCTCACTCGATACCTTTGTGCATGAACCTGACGCATCGAAACTTCGGGCCCACCTGCGTCGAGCCGCGGCTGCGTATTAAACATTATTAATAATAATATGTAAGCACCGACCGCGTATCACGCTACATAAATTACCGCGATCGATAACAATTTCCTGGGAAAATATGGTGACGGGCGGCTGCACCTGGATGTAGTGAATTTTTCATTTTTTAACTATGTTTCAATGTGTTGAAGGTTTTGAAAAAATTCATGAACGACGTTTGGGTCTATCTGTTGCTACTGGATAAATATGGATGCTGTGCTCCGTAATATTCTACAAGAAATCTACATTTCTTTACGAATTCTTTTGTACAGCAGAAACTTCAGCCTCTCGATCGAAGACACTAGAAAACAGTCTACAATTTCCACCATCAATCAAACGAAATGAAACACGCACACGCAGAATACTAAAGAGACAGTCTTCCAACTTGTCAGAGAAAGAAGTCCATTAATATCCGTTAGTTTCTATTAGTATCCGTCCCGAAAGCTTCTCGAATTCCAGGCTCAAGCGAGCGTAAAAATTCTTCAACTCTTGAGCGATTAATATTTCAGACGAGCCTTCGAGCTATCGAAGTTTCGAACGACTTTAGAGACGATTGGGGACATCAGTGAAAATTGTTGAGGCACAAAGTGTCCCCTCTAAATGCACGGCCAATTACTCCAGAGCATTAAGAACGGCGGGAGGCGGAGCTAAACGAAACTAAAAACCACGTGGGAGTGGTTCTCGCGTTGGAAAATCCTTCGCGAAAAAAATTTCGACAACCGGCGTGTGAAAGCTTGTTGCTGGTCGTGTTCACCGAGAGTGTCTCGCATTCGAGTCGTTAGTCGGTCGAAATTACGCGACGACCGGGAATCCCGGGGCACAATTTTGCTACCGCGGCCACCGTGAAAAATAGCGGCGTATTTTTCGCGGGAATTACCGGCTGGAAATTTCATTAGAGACCCTTTTCCAGAGGGCCTTTAAAAATTAAACTAAACGGGGGGAGGAACCTGCTGACCGTTCCGCCATCGCCGCGGATTATGTTTTTTAATTGTTCGTATTGACCACGGTAATTGAATTTAAATATTCCTGCGGCCGGTAACGAGGCCGGATAAACGCCGCTGCCAACTCCTTAAATAATTAACCAACGCTGCACTGGCTTCCACAAGAATGTAGTTTATTCAAGCTAAGAACCTCGGAGAAAATTGCTCCTTTTACCCCAGCTTTTTATGCACGCGACCTTATGGTGAGTCGAGCATGAGTTCGCCATGCTCGAAAATTTCATCCTGTTCGCCTCAATCTGCAATCTGCTTTTTAATCGTATATTTTTCTTGTCACTGGGGTTTCGCTGATTCTCGATTTTATTCGACTTTCTGGTTCATAAATCGATGATGGAATTTCTGAGCTCTCGATGTCAACCATTCTGAATATCTTATAACAATTGCAAGTCTTAAATTTACCTCTCCTGAGTGATGTTGCTCATAATTTTGACTCGATTCCGTTTCTCGATTCAAAACTTGTCGCTTTCAAATTCTCATAAAAATTCCAAGCTTCACGTTCCATCTCTCCTGACTTGCCATTTTGTACTTTGTGCATTTTCGATTTTTCAGTTAGTAGAATTCAGGAAATTACAGTGTAGCTCACCCAGTCGTTGCGAACTTTTTAGATAAATTGGAAGCTTTGCGTTTCATCTCTCCTCGAGTTACATTTTGTGTATTTTCGACTTTATGCTGCTCGAAAGTCAAAGGGGATGCATAGACAGGTAATAAAACGAATATTCCAGCTCTCTTTAATATCTTAGAAAAATTGCATGCTTCGCATCCGTTCCGACTAATATTTTTATATCGCAACTCATTCTATTAGCACTCGCGAACCTCAAAGAAAACAGTTAACAAAATTAATACTAGCATTAATTTCTTATAAAAATATGAAATTTCACGTTTCATCTCTTCCGCCTCGTGTTCTGTGTATTTTCGATTTCTACGAAACATGGAGATCAAAGGAATTCAGTTCATAAACTAAATAGTAAATCGGTTTTGATACCATACAAGAATTATAAGCTCCGCAATGCTTGTTTTCTCGTCAATATTTTCTATATTTTCAATTTTACGATATTTATAGAGGTCTGTGAAAAATCACTAAACCGATGTCCAATCTTTCTGGACATCTTGTCGGAACAGCAAGCATTCGATTGGTTAAATGTTTCCGCGAGTTTAATCGCACGGCGAGCGAGTAAACTTCGATTAACAATTTTCCGGCGGAGAGAGCTGCACGATTCGCGAGTAATTTTCGACTGAAAAATCCGGATCGGTCGATTTCGAGCCGCGGGCCAGTTCCGTCATTAATAACAAGCAATAAATTTCGTATTTCGCTTAGGGGAGATTCGCTTATATTTCTTTTCCTACCGGTGCACAGGCGAGGAGGTTCTTGAACGGCGCGTTGCACGCCGGAGGGCAAAAATCGAAAGAAATTAAAAAAGTTCACCAATTAAGAAGTTAATCGCTACTCGGCCCCGATAACGAACAGCCGGCAGACGATGCCCCGTTCGCCGATCGACCCGATCGTTATTCTTTTTGTCCGTCGCTCTGGTCGTTCGATGGGGTCCCGACCTACTTCGTCCGATAATTATCAGCCGGCTTAATAAAACTCCCTCGTCCTTCGGGCCGGGCTCGATTGACGCACGGGGCACGTTTCCGCAGAGGATTCACGGTCATCACGGCCCCACGGAAATTGAATCGAATAAAAAGATCATCTCGTTTCGATTCAGACGGGAATTTAAACGGCCGGCCACGGGAGAGAGAGAGAGAGAGAGACGCGCCGCTGCGAGCCTTCCTCCGACTGTCCTGGCGCCACAGGGTTCATTGTTAACTATTCTGCGCGGCGACCAGAAAAAAATCTATCTTCCTGCAGACCTTTGATACTTGCAGCACGGAGAACGTTTGTGCTAAACGATTCTTTGATGGGGATTCGATCGTCGGAGTCGCGAGCTTCTAAAGATGTGCTTGACAATTGTCATCAACGGCATTACACCGCTGAAAGATACAGAGAAGGAGATCACCCAGAGGAAAATCCCGAAAGTTCCAGGAATTTCGTGGTCGTGCTAAATAAAGCTAATGGAAGCTAATGGAATCGCGAAGAAAAGTGGATAGAAAACGACAACGTTGGAAAAACAATGGAAACAATTAAAAAGCAATTAAGCGGGCGGAGATTGAGGAGGGTGGGGGGAGTAGCGAAAAAGCGAGACGAGACACTAAAATGCTAAACAACCCCGTTTCGGCAGTTTGCGCTGGAGAACACGTTCCAAGACATTCCTAGTACTCGGAATATAATGGGGGCGGACGCACGCGTGCGTTCCCCGGCCCCGGCGTTATTAGTATTATGCTAATTTAATATTGCCGGCGCAGTCGACATCTCTTTGGTGGCCGCCGGCCCCGAGCCCCGTGTAACGAATTTCATATCACGTTAACGTGCGGGGAAACACTTGTTTAATAACCATTAGCATATTAAACAAAGCGAAAAGATGGTTTCGGGTGGCCGAGCGAGCCGGCGCGGTCTCTCCTCCACAGCGAAATGTTCCGTCGTCGACGTCGACGGCGTCGATGTAGTCGACGGCGACGACGACGCAAAAACCAGCATGGTTGTTGCAGTGTTCGACGAACGACCAGAGCCCCTTTCATCTCGGCAACCGTAATTTGAATATTGAAGCCGAGCGTGCATTATTAAATGTCGATGCTCCTGCGCTTCACGATCGATACGACTTTACTGATGCTCCTATCAAGCTGATTTATCGGCGATGCACGCCTTTATGCGCGTTCATGCCGCGTGGCAAGCTGACTTTCTTACGTGTTGATTGTCTGTGATGGGCTGAGTTCGTGGAAAATTCGAGGTGAAAGATGAAAGTGAGTTTGCACGATGGGAAAATAGATTTGGCTCTACTTCTTCCGAGGGCTGTTGAACTATAGCGGCTCCAACAATTTTCGAAATTATGTTGAAACAAAAATGCCTAGACCAGAGGAAATAAATTAGTCTAAGAGTCGAAGGCTCTTGAGCCCGAGGCGACGGGACTCGTCCGATTTTTTCTGCGACTTTCCGATATCATAAACATTAACAGTTTAAGACATCGTCTGGACCACTTCTACAGCTCACCCCCAATTTTCCGCCACTATTCCTTACCACCTCTACCACTGTTCCGTCGCGTAGGAACCATATACGTGGTTTTCTTTCGGTAATTATTTATGGTCCGTTCGTGACTAAAGACGTTCGTAGCGGATTAACCGAACTAGGGTCATTTGGCGACCAGTCGAGGCATCTGGCCTAACGTTTAGTTTTCTACACCCTTGAATATACAAGGTGTCATAAATATAGTCCCTCCGAGGGACCACCCGCGACCGTTCAGTACGGTGTCTCATTACCTGGACCCGTCGTCGACCGAGTATAGGTATCGCCCCACTTCTCCTTCCCTGGGCCTCATTCAGAGCTCCGGGAAGGAGGGCCTAACTGCCAAAAGTGTACTGATTGGGAAATGCAGCTTTCCGCAGGAACCAATCAGTGCATCTTATTTCCTGCTCGAGAAGCCTGACGAACATCGCGAAAAGACCGCGTTCGTCAGTTGAGTTTTACGCTCTAACGCCACGCCGTGACACTCTAGTCCTCGAGTACACAAGACAACGCACGAGCCGTTGTCTTGTCAATCATTCGTGATATTTATAACGTGCATCGCGATAGTTCGTTGTCCAGCGATCAGGACATCCGACAAACGAGATCACATCAGCCGAGATCCCTCGCGTACGGAATCTTTCAACCATTAGATCCGCGAGCGTCGTACTTCAGCGTCTCAATCGATTCACGATTATACATTATCATGTATTCAAATCTGCGCGCGTATAAGGCAGGACCTGCTAGATCAGCCTTACTGATGAGTCCACTAGCAGGTCCGGGACGAAACGCTTCTTTTAACGTACTTTATTGTCATACGAGTCTATTATTGTCTTTTGCGTCTTCGATATCATCCTATCGTTTGAACTACTTGCCCAAGATTAGTTTGGCGGGCAAGATCCGAGAAATTGGCGCGACCACAGTTCGCCCACTTCAAAACAACCACAATTTTCACGTTCCTTAGAAAGCATCTTTCCGTTCTTGTCTTCAGCCTTTTCTCTCATAAGCCACAACTTTGTACAGCTGTCCTACTTAAAATATAAGTTATTGTTACTACAACATTTTATACAGTTGTTACGAGCCAGGCCCGCGAGCAGCACGAGTGGCCGTTGCCAGAGATGATCTTGAACATCTGTTCGTCATCCGTAACACAATTAGTAACACCATGCTTCAAAATTCATCAAAATAATTACTATTATTGCGGCATTGAGAATAAAATTGCTAGGGAAAATGCCCCTGTTTGAGCACAGCTTGCAGTTCTAACGAGGAACGCAGTCGGAATAATAGACAGCGGCGTCAAAATTATAGGAGGAATTAAGTCAGCCCTGGTGTAAACCAGACGGCTGGTTGTTCCCTTCGTCAGGAATCGGGCCGGGTAGTCCGGTCTCGTGTAAGCTGGACGAATTATCGGCAATTTTCTCGTGCGCTGGGGGGTCAGACGGGTTTAATGGTTGTAACGGTGACCGTAGGTAACCCGGCCGGCTTACAAGGGACCTCTGCCTCGTCCGGTCTAAACGTTGCCACTACTTTCTCCTGCTACTTACGCCCCGAGCCAGTAGAATGATCACCTGCCCGGTCAGACAACGCTGGCTTCGCGCAACAATGATTTATCGTGGAACGCTAAACGGTAAACTTTCGATGCGCGAGAGACATTGCTTCTCTACCTCTCTCTCTCTCTCTCTCTCCCTCTCTTCTTCTATCTCTCTTCGCGCGGTTGAACGTCGGTTAAGTAGAATGATTACGTGTCTGGTCAGACACATCCAATTTCGGACGGGTGCCTTCACGGTGAAATCGTTGACGGCATTCGAAGCCCCAGTTTCGGGCAAAAGCGTATTTTAAATTTTCAGTACGACTGACGAACAAGTAGAATGATTGCCTGCCTGGTCAGACGCCCTGGGTTTCGACGCGCGTTTCGAGCTGTGCAGCTATCTCGACGGGTGCGTTTTAAATTCTCCCACCTTCGGGCTACGAGCAAGTAGAACGATTACGCGACTGGTCAGATATCCAGCCACGAAATTTTCGACTATCCCGCAGTGCGAAGCCGAATTGTTGTTGAATTTCGGATTACCTCGCCGAGCTCTCAAATTGCACCTGTCGGTGATGGTCTGCCTGCAGTAGAATGATTATGCATACGATCAGATGGATGCAGCCCGACGTTCCGCGCGTTTACGATTGCAGGTTGCACGGTGCTGCAGAAAATAGTACTTCCACTTGCACGTTATGGCACTTGACGATTTTTTAAGTAATACTGTATTCTAAATATAAATCCTGTACTCTCTGGGTATTACGTGTTCCAAAGATGAAATAGAATAACTACGATGTCAAGCACATTCAACGAGAATTAAAACAAACCTCGACTGAATGATTTTCCAACCAGTATGAAACACTCGCGTGTAGAAACAAGTTGATAAAGACGTTCCTCTAGCGCCACCCTCTACAAACCTACAGAACTTCCAACACTGCGAACATTTTACACTTTCATTACCTGCTTTCCACAGCCGAATGACGAACAAAAGCACACGCGTATTTCCACCACGGTTACCCGTTCCCATCACCGCAGAAGAAAATCCCGTTCATCCGTATGAAAATATTTCTTTAGAACAATTTTCTACCGGCAACGCCGCGAAAAAAAAACACACTGCTAACAAAACTCTAATTAACCACAAAATATCCCCGCGGCTCGCACGAGAATATTAATTAACGCCGAGTCGCGGCACACCGGACTACAAGCTCGTAGCAAAAGGAAACAGCGACGCTCGACAAAGCGTCGAGTCATACTACTTAACGGCGAAAATATTCGCGCGGGCGAGACGATAGCGAAATACAAAACCGCGTAGGTGGTGAAAGTATACTTCAATTACCCCATAAAAATGCGCATTAGCGTAAACATCCTCCGCAGCATATATGAATACGCATAAAGCAAAATGAACGGGGGTTGCGGTAAACGCGTCCGGCCGCATTACACAAATACCAACTATACTTTCTTGCCGGAGCCAGGAAGTTAATTCGGGGTAATTCGCGCAACATTGTGCTCGGTCGCCCGGCTTGTTCGTTCTTCCATTTTCTTTCGAGTCCGCGAGCAGAATTTCGCGGAGTTCCATCCGATATCGCGAGGAGAAAAAGAAGAGCGGAACCGCTTGTCTTCGGCACGGCGACAACTATTTTTAATTCGGGTCAGAAAGCACGGGGAGAAAGAGAGTTTCGGGCAGAACCCAACTTTCATAACGCGGATAGCCGGCCTCGAAATTACGATCACGTTGCTCTGCCCCCTACCCCGCGTCCTGGGGGCCGATATTTATGCACGGAATCGCCGCTCTCTGCACTTTATTTCCGTCTTCGGGGCTCGATTAGGAGAGCGGCTGAATGTAAACCGTGGACAGAAACATCCTAGAATATTGTCGAGGCACAAGGGTCAGGTAAATATTGGCAGAAGGCTCCGATGACCTTCGTCTTCACATATGAGCCGTTCACAGGCCAAATCGATCAAGCTCCACTTTTTGAAATGTTTTAAATTTAAGTGTCAAAGCAGTTGGCCAAAGCAAATTTCCCAAATAATACAGATTAACATCATTAAACGACAGAATTTGTTATGGTCGCCGAATAATAAATAATTTGTTTCAGAAGCCATTCTGATTAACTCCGTACTCTAATCGTTGCAATAATAGAGTCACATGCGAAAAAAATTTTTAATATTTTTTCACCAGATGATTGGTACAATATTATCAAAACGAGCAGAAAGAAAGGAGAATCATTTAATGTAATTCAAATGACTCGTACGGATTTCGTCACAACGAAGCCTTTAGAGGATTCTATCATTAACAGAAAAAAAAACAATTAATGAGTTACCAGCAAATTGGCTTAAAATGCATTGGATAAAATTAGAAAGGTCGAAACCCGCGTCATACAATTCAAATATGACTTCAATCAAGATTCAGAATTTAGTGCCATAAATATAGAAAAATCCGGAGAAAAAAACGAGGCCAAATGCTCGAAAGGAGTACTTTGCACTTACCGATGTAGGAATCATTTAAATCGACAATTTTTATGAACGTTTTGTCCAGGTTTGTTCTGGTTTGTTCTGATCTTTATACACGCGATCGCACGTTTTCGCACTCCGGGGACCGGGAGGCACGCTGTAATAAAGCCTGCAGGATTGGACTGTCCAGAGACGAATTCCACGGGCGCATTCCCCGAGAGTTCCGCTTGCAAACAGTAAATTCGGTAATGACGCGGACCGGCCGGCTGCTCCCCCGCTGTTCTGACAATTGTGAAAGGAGCTGGGAAACAAATGGCACTCCGGGAATTCGGCCCGCTGTTGTTCGTGTAAATGATCCGAATTTCGGCGCACGGAGTTTGCCGAATTTTGGGGCGAAAAGTTCTTTCGTTTCAACAATTAGATGGACGTCTGCCGAGATCCCTTAATTACTGTTTCCGGAGAAAAAGGGAGACATCGTAGAATTCCTAGAAGTCTGATAATGATATGTGTATATGATTTTTTGTAAAATGTTTATAATATTAATTGTACTTACATTTAGGTATTTAATTATTATATTTTTATAGTTGAATATGATAAACTTTTATTACTGGGGTTATATTTGAGTAGATGAAATATTCTTGTTAGTTATCATTATAGATGTAAAATAAGAATAAATTTTTATTATAAAATGTACAATATAATAGAATATACAACTATATAGTTGTGATCAAACGAAACCGTTGTAAGTCTGTTCACATTTGTTAGAAACACGTCCACGATCGTGTCTTTGATGCGAGGCGCTATGAATGTGCCTTTCTGCATGTTGGCATGCTGTGATTGTGTTACGCGTTCTCTTCCGTCTGGACGCTGTTCGCGCTTGTGCACGGGTTTCGCGGCGGGCCCGTTTAAGTTTCATTTAATAAAGGTGTTATTCGCGTGTACGTTGAACTACCGTGTTTTTTCTATCACGTTGCCCACGTTCTCACAATCTCTCAACATTCTGGCGAATAAGGTTCCCTCAACGAGACAAATGTACATTACGATTGTATAACTATTCTGTAAAATGTTTACGAACATTCTGACATTGCATAATGATTCGCAATCTACCTAACAGAGGAATCTGTCAGAGTTGTTCACAATCTCCCGGACGAATATACTCGTTGAATTGAAACGACTACATTATGCATTCATCCAATTAAACTTCCGAACAGAAGAAATCAATTTCCGTGTAACTTCTGTATTCATAAAATTCTGCATAAAACTCCAATGTTCCTTAATGCTTCTCGATCTATCTCTCAGCACTGTTCACATCCTCCTCGATGTATGATGTTCTTCGAGTGAAACCGCTGTTATTATACATCCATCTTCTTGAGACGCCTTTCCAGCGGAAGAAAGTAGTCGCATAAAATTCCAATGTTTCTTAACGCTTCTTAATTCGACCTATCAGCACTGTTCACGTTCTCCCAGGCCATTCCACGTCCTCCACAGAACAACTCACAATCAGAACAGTCTGTTACCAACGCCACAGTCCATCAGACCCCAAAATTCTCCAAGAAACTTGAAGTTCTCGCATCTCCCATCCCCAGCAGAGATATTCGTACCGATACTCTGGGATCCCAGCTCGTCAGTGGCTCCAGCAAATAACGGCTCGAGGCTTCCGTTTCGCCGAGGAAGCTTGCACAGCGGTCTGCATTCATAATCATCGGTTTAGATCTGCCGCATCCCCTCGCGATCCACCCCCTGCACACCTCGGAAGGGTCGTAGAGGCTGTTCGCGGGCCGACAAGCCAGGTAGGGGCTGTTTAAGTGGCCGGCGATAAGATAACGTCCGGAAGCCGGGTAACGGGCAATTAATTCGGGAGTAGCTTGGGTAAACAGTGGCGAGAAATTAAAAGCTATTTGTCACGGCCCCCGGTAAGAGCTTGGAAAGGGGGGCGACGAGCGCCCCCGTAGGTTCGCGGTCATGCTTTGAATTAAGATCATGCTGATACCAGCCGTGTGTGGAGTCCGGCGAAAGGCCCGGCAGAAAAAGAAGCAGACTCTAACGTCGTCACCGGGACCTATCTCGCGGATTAATCTGACCACCGGGCCCGATCTGATGCGCCCCTCTTCTCACAGATTAAGAACTTCCTCGTGCGCGCGCCCCTTTTCTAATTACCGCGCTGGAAAAGCTTGCGCAATCCGATTTTCTCTTTTATTTGGAATTTTCTGCAGGTGCGAGATAGTTGTGGGAAGAATTTTTAACGCGTTAAGCGACGAATATCAGTCCCAGAAATGTTTGTAACGGTGAAATAAATTTGGAAACAATGCTTGGAGTACTTCTCTTGATTCAGAGAAAGCTATACTTTCGTCCCCAGATATAAAAATAAAAGTTCCTGCCTCCTCAAGAAGACGAAATCAAAGTAACCAATCGCAAAAATGAATATTCCAGTCCGATCAAAGCGCCACGGCGCTCGCGTATGCTAACAGCGATAGCCAACACATTGAAATTGATTTTTCCCGAGCCTTCAAACCGAAGGAAGTCGTCGCGGAGAGGAAGCGAAACTCGTTAATGTCGGCCAGCGACCTCAAACGTGCGGAACTAGGTCCGTTGAAACTTTGATTTCTTTGGAAATATCAGACGCCGTTCTCGTTATTTATTAAAGCATCGCGTCGAAACTGTGTCTGACTGTAGAAGCGTAGCCCGTATTTTCCAAGGGGATGTGAATCTATCCACTCGAGGAACGATGATAACTTCGCGGCTGCCAGAACCAGCGAAACCCTCTCGAGTTCAACGATAAACAAACAATCGAGAAGATCGCCGACGATATCGACCTCGAGGCGAACCGACGATGCTCTGACCAGCCTTCTTCAACCCCAAACCATTCGCTCGCTGACCAACAATCCCCGTACAACCCCCTACGATCCCCCGATCCGACGCTTAACGATCCCTGAAATTTTTCCCGACATGTTTTCCCCCGGTTTTTCCCGCCCCCGCGCTTTTTTTGTTATTAGCCGGCGGACGGCTCGTAGCCGGGAAATTTATAGGGACGTTTACCTACTAATTACGGCGCAGATGGCGGCCAGCTGCAGCGGCGAACATTTCGCGCGACAGCCGCCACTTTAATGATCATTAAGCGGGCCTGCCAGCCCGTTCTTACCTAATCGCGACTCCTATCGATAGCGCCATGGCCCCCCCTTACCTGGAAACAGAAACAGATTTTGGTTAGAGTCCGCCGCGCGCGGATAACACATTTTATTCGATTTTCGTTTACGAAAAGGTACGGTAATGCATCGGATATGGCTTCGTACTATCTTCTTTCGATAGAAGACGATGGCTCGGGCAAACTAATTATTACAACTACGCGAATCAACCTTTTACAGATTAGCACAAGGTTTGAAAGGTTTCAGATATTTTTGTGGTTGTCAGGAAGAACGTCGCATGTCGCATACTCTCACTTTCGAGGGTAAATCCTCTATAAACGCAGAAAAAATGTCCCCACCACTTTAGCAATCTAACTCCTATACTCTAAAAGTCGGTCAATGCGTAAACTCAAATTTTTTGAAATTCTGACATGAATTGTGACGTGATTGCGTTTTTCCTTATAACCACAGATTTGACGGCAACCTTTGCCGACAGGTTAGGTCCTCGCATAATAACTCAGACGTCCCTGCTAGAGGTGAGGGAGCTCGGGCATCGACCGAGAGCAATAACTAAAACATTCCTCCGCATCGGTACGGTCGGAAAGGGGGTGCTTGCGCGCGAGCGCGGACCAATTGATTGGCCGATGCATGATTCAGTGGGACGTAAGTGGCGCCCGGCATCGAGTTCGGGTTCGGGTTCGGTTCGATTTCGAACATACACGGAATTGCCTGCGTGAGAGGTCTCGATATGCTCGCGGGAAGAAAGATGACAGGCGCGGGCGGACGGCCATCAAGAATTCAACTCGCTCCAGTTTCGCGGCCTGTTGCATAAGTGATGGGCCGGCGCTTGCGGTTACCGGTGAAGCCTACTTTCTAATCGGCCTTCGCATACTGGCTCTAGCACAGGTGCGCGAGAGGGCCGCGATGCCACTTCCGTCGCCGCACGCGGCACGCGATACACCGGCTACAAGCGCCGGCGTTCACCTAACTGCCATGATCGGCGGACTATACATAGAGCGCCGGAACGCGCGACGCCTTGGCCTGTTCCATTGATTCCACGATCGATTCGAGCCTCCGTAGATCGAGCGCAATTGCTAAAACGATGATCCGTGATCGTTCCACACTAATCCACACGATAATCACGCCAGTCAAAGCTGAAACTGTCTGTTATTTAACTCGACAGCTGAAACTAGCTGTTGGAATAATCTTATTATACTGTCGCGTGGTCCGGATTGAAGAAGTTGGCGATGAGATACCAAAACAATAATTATTGCTGTTACATGACGCTGCACGCAAAGTGACTATCGAAGTGAATTTACATACAGGGTGAGTTAGCTAACGTTGCCACCTCAAATATCTTTGTTCTTTTTAAAAATACGTCAAATGTCTGAAGGACAAAGTTGATTGATAAAATAGACTCGTTACTTTTCTAAATAATCGAAAATAGTCAGTTTCGGTGCTCCGTAAACTTGGTGTTGGACAACGATTATTGACACTTCTTCAATCTGAACCACGTAAAGCTTCATCAGCCGGTTAGAACGAAAAATATGAGCTAACAAGCGACGGGTTTTGTGCGATTCAGTGAAGAGGCAGAGAAACGGGAGCGAAAGAGAGGAGAACGGTAACGGGCAGAGCATCACAGAGCCGTGGCAGGGTTGTATCGTGGTCTGTTTGATCGCGTCGGGCATGAAAGGTGATATAAAATCGCGCGATTTGTCTTTGAAGTGTTCGCATTCGGATTGTCAAACGCGTCGGACCGTGGGGGTCGCCGCTTTAATTACTGAACTCGTATCCCCTGGACGAGGGAGACAGGAAAACAAACCCGGGTTGCAAAGAGTGGGTTTAGGGGTTGGGTGGCACCCCGAATTGCCGTGGGAGCACAACCGACAATTCCGCAACTCGAGAGTCCAGGGCAGAGTGTCCCTTTATAGAGAAAGGCCTTCTGTGTCCTGAAGAAAAATTGATGGCTCACGCGATTGCCGGGTTCGTTGGACCTGTCCTACGATCATGGGTCCCTCTCTCTCTCTATCTCTCTCTTTCTCTCGCTCTTTCTCGCTGGTTTGTGATTAACGCTCGTTAGCCGACCTCGGATACCTAGGCACGACCTACTGAGGGCTCGCGGGCTTGTTTTCGCCGGGGTGATTAGAGTCAAGCAAGAGCCCAGCTTTGCGAAAGCTTTTGCCCGCTGTTTGTTTTCCCTTCGCCTACGTGCCGGGTTATTCTAGCAACTGGGCCGTCTCTGGGTTCTCTTGCGAGAGAACTTCGCGCAAATCCAGCTGATGGCTTCGGATTACTCGTCTGGCTCGGGATCCTCAGAAAAATTTCTCCTTGCTGCGAGAGTTAATTAATTATTTTTAGAGATTCATTCTTTGGAAGATTCGTTGTAAGAGAGAGCCAAAGGGAAATTTCTGCTCGTTACGCGAACTTGCGCGAAAATTGAGTTTACGAGTTCAGAATTTCCCGGGAAGAAACATTCTTGCAGATTTCGAGAACGAGCTGATTATTTTTATGATTTTGCTCTCGGGTTGCCGACCGTGAAACATCGTGAATAGAATTCTGCTCGGAATAAGCGTAATGCCGGAGGAATTAATTAGCCTTGCGAGATTCATTGTTGGAATCGTAGTTATGAGAAGGTGAAACATTCTCGTCACCGCGAGCAAATGCTGTTACAACGAATTCTTGGATCGTTAATTACAAGAGAGTCAACTGCATCGCAATGAATTTTCTGTGAATTCAGATAACGTATTCAAAGTAGCCAGTCTATTTACCTCACGGAGAATTAAGAATTACTTTTACCCAGTCGAGTCAACTCGCGATTTCCCGAGGTTTGTTATTCAAATCACTTACTTTACTTTCCAGCTGTCAACTATGAATCATCTGTTACATAAAAATCGACCTGAATATTTGTTCTAACAGAAAAGTTCCTCGAGACCAATGCAATTTATTATTCGACAAGTTTTATTCGTGAAAGCACGACGAGATTTAATGGCACGCCATAATTCAGCGCAGTGTCACGTTATGGACACAGGTTTTGTTGGTTCGTCGAGCGACTATAAGCTTCGTTGATCAAGAGAAATGGCCTTTGCAAAGCTAACAGTGACGCAAGAAAGTGGCGTGGTTAGGGATGTATCATAGTTTAATAAACTTCATCTGTGTACATCACTCCGGTGAAGTGCAAGTGTCTGTTTACATGAGTCGAGTCCGTGAATCATTCGGTGTATAAACAGCGCGGCGACACAAGGCCTTCTACAGTGATTAGTTTACGAGATATTCCATATGCATCTTGCTAACGATGCTTCAACACCTCATTGATGTGTTTGCTCGTGCTAATTACTGTAGTACGTAACGCCGCGATGAAAGGAGCCGGACGAGATCGCTTCCTATCGGCGAATCACTCTACGCGTACTTAACCAATCATGGCTAATCCCATTAAAAACACCGTCAACAAATTCTATACTCCTCCGTACATATAAATTGTGAACAGTGCATCGATGCTACTAAATATGTACTCCTAATGTTTTCTTGTCTTGATTCGCTGCAATGTCTGATCATGATTTGCTACATCCGCTTACACAATGATCTCTGTACTGCCTGTATTCAGATGCCTGACTATGCTTTACTACATCCACTTACATTGTGATTTATACGCAGCCTATACAGAGATGTCCGACCACATGGTTCACTACACTACACTACACTTCACTACCCTGGTACCACTTACACTGTGATGCGTATACCATCGGAGCAATACGATTCAACCCTAACTAAAACACTCTTGTTCGAACGAATAGAAATACAATTATTCAGACACAGCTGACTCTAATGATTAGAATATATTTGATTAGAAATTCTGGGTAAACTTTACTTTACCGGACTCAAAATTAGTACCTTTCTCCTCCCCGTATGTAATTCAGTAGATTTGTACACGGCGCGGATGCAGATCGAAGTTTCGATCCTCTAGGATCAATAGTTGAGGAGCTATAAAGTAAGGGCGCCGTCATATTGGTCAAGAAACTGGAAATATGCTCAACTTATCTAAAAAAAAATGTTTTCCCCGCGTGATATTGGATAGACCACAATTTTCTTGAAATTCTGCAAGTTTAACGAATTCTCTCAAGGTTAAAAAACGTTCGTACCATAATCTCCCTATTTTTCCCATATTCTGCAAAGTTTGAGCTTCAATTTTTTAAAAATTTCATCGCTCTATCTCATTTCTAACGAAAGTTCTTTGATCTTGAAAAAAAATCCGTCCAAACTGCCCACTGTGCGCCACGCCGCGCCATCGATCGTGAAAGATCGGGTCATTCGTGTTCACGCCCGATATTCGCGATCGAACACATGGAAATTGATTCGATAAATTTCTTTATCCAAGCATATATCGTAATAAAAGTTGAACAAAATCTAAACGAATAGTCTTGTAATTTTTGTAATAACTAAAACATTTTAATCGCTTTTGGTGTTCGGTAGGTTTAGTGTTGAAATTGCATTAGAACATAGTAGCAGACTGATTCTATCAAATATGTATGATTGAACCTTCACCTAAGTCGCTAGCACTGAAATATGCATAGCACTCTCCCTGCTGGTTAACAGGAAACGATTACTCCCCGGTGCTTATTAATTACGTTCGCACACGGCTCCGATTAATTATATTCTCGCGCACCGTACACCGTTCTATGCTCTCTGAGCTTTTCCTTTTTTTTTTTAATATGACAGCCCGGTAAATTATGTAATATACCATGAATGTTTTACAGAGATAACGATCGAGAGCGGGAGGCAGCAGGTAAGGCGGGAGCGCGTAATGATCACGTGCAAGCGCTCAAGTAGATTCGTGTCGGGAAATTAGATGAACCGTTTGAGGGAATGACGACAATGTTGTGGCTATCACGCCGAGTATAATGAACGCTTGCTAATAGCTGGTGTAGTAGCGAGGTGTATAATTAACGCATCGTCCATCGCGACGGGTTTTCGCGACGCTCCCTTGCACACGGGACAGAAGAGAGAGAAAGAGAGAGAGAGAGAGAGAGAGAGAGAGAGACTCTGTGCAAACTTCGTGCAAACCCTCTCTTTGCGAATCTTCTCTCACGATTCCACGCTAAATCGTTGTTCGTCGGCGTTATGGACACTGTATCGGAAATTTCTTATCTGAAACCTATACAGCCTGCAGTTCCCGTTACACGTGAGATTCGAACAATAATTGGCTATGGCCGAATCAGACAATATTTTCCAGGAACGGTGCCCTTAGACTGTCTATTTTTACGCGAACGAATAAAATGTTACTCCGATATGAGGAACACGAGGCGATGGTAGTTGATAAAGTTTATAAACGCTTAGTACCTTGTAGTTTACTGGTACACTCCGGGACAAAAAGATAGCACTTGCAATATTTGCATTTTTGTAAAACACGTCTCAGATTCTTTATATTAGTGTCCACACCAACACTTTGAGCAATTTGCCTTGCAGCTATCTTAGAATTGGATGCTGCTCTTAGTATTGCACGAGGTTTCCGGCTACCATAGTTTTCCGGATTTTTCAAGAAATTCATTATTACTTTTCGACTTCTATTCATAATTTCTGCTATTTTTCTCACTGAATATTGTTCTTCTTCCAATTTTATTATAGTGTGAATGTCACACGCGTTCAATCAAGAGATTGATCCGCGACCCAGTTTTGATAATATTTCACCTTTCTTAAACAAATATACAACACGAGATAATATCACGGACTTTATTAGCTACGTTCTGAGGTTGATATTTGCAATTCGCGAGCTTCAGTGTAACTGGAAAGTTATATTTACGCAATATTTACGTTTTCATTTCTAGAATTCTGTTGAAGTAAATATTGTCGATGATATTCGGTACATTATACATACAGGCATGTCAGAATATGTTGACATATTAAAATACTCATTTTCTTCAGTTTATTCTACCAAATAAAAAAAAGTCGACCATGTGCTATGTTTTGTCCCGGAGTGTATACCCGGGTTAGAATCGTTCTAGCCTGGTTCCAATCGGTGCGCATACTTTTAGAAGTGTCAATGCAAAAGTTGGAACAAAGGTTGAAGTTTACAGTAATTACAACTGGAACTGATTCTCGATGGAATATTCACGGAGCATGGAACACGATCGATTCAAGCTGTGTTTATAGCACGTTCCACGCGGGCTAAGTCCTTGCAATTTGTTTACCAAAGTGAGCAATAGCGTCAACATCAAAAGCAGGAACAAACGACACTCTATTAGCAGGTTCCGGCAGACAATACGGCATTGCAACATTTAATCAGAGCTGGCAAGAAGACAGCCGAGCCTGCCTGCGTCGCTGACAATCGCATAGCATGTAGATCGTTCCGTTATCGTCGGCGAAAGGCGTCGCAGAATCGGCTATAGTTGAATCATCGCGGACGCGCGGCGCGTTTTGTCCACGCATTTAAATGAAACGCTTTAAACGAATAGGCTTGTTGGCCGGAAACGAGCGTCCCCTTTCGATCCGTGCGGGTCGGGCTCGGATTGTCGTCTCCATTGAAAGCGATCGTGAATTCAGATCCGGGGAATCCAATAACGCCGGTCGGTGGGCATCTGGCCCGGCCCGGCCGAACCGAATCTGTCCCGGACCCGGCCCCCGGCTCGGCCACGCGTTTCCATCGGCCAGTTGTCGCCGCTATTGATTAAAGATTAAGTATTAAACCCGCGACGCGCAATATCAATCAGCCAGCATTGTCATCGGACGGCAATATATGTGTCACGAGCGTAACAGCCGCGGCGGCGGTAAATAAATTCGAGGCTCGGCTCGGCTCGGCTCGGTTCGGTTCGATTCGACTCGTGAACCTTGTTATTAACATTAATCCGACACGTTCGATGTATCGCGTTAATCGATTCCGACGGTGTATCCGTTCGACCGTGGCCCGCGGCGATCGGACCCGTTCCCACCGATTTCAGTAAAATGACGCGTTCTCGTGGATACCGGATGCTTTAATCGCCCCGGTGCATCGCAAATTATGATGCTCTTCTTTTTCGACGGGATGCGCACTCTGTCGGATGCCAGACGATTCGAATTGTGATCGCTGCTGTGCGGGTGTCCGGGTCTGCGCTTTTAGAGCACGATGACCTTTTGTTCGGGACAATGGTGATATTTCATCGGGGACATTGGTATCTTTAACAATTGTTATGAGATTCGTTCTCGTGCAATTTTTGCGGATTACCGTGCTCACTGAGATTGCTAGACGAGTTTCGATTGATTCGGCATTACTGGTGTGGTTTGATAGCGTTCAAATGATACATTTTCATAAGGTACCGTGGAACAGAGTTGGGCAAAAATTTCATCAACGATTGACGAATAGATTACTACTTGAATCGTTAATCGCAATTAACAATTAAACTCCTACTTTAGTCGTTAATTGCGGTTACCGATTACATTCTGTTCAATTGTAATCGTCAATCGGATAATTGATTGACGACTAACTGCTGAAATTTCGAAATGAAATACAGCATCAAAACTGTATGCATACTGAAAAAAGTGTAAACCGAGTTTATGACATGATTAACCGCGAGAAGGCGTACCGGTAGCCGGATTACGTGCAAGGTGACAAAAGGTGGAAGAGTGCAAGTGCATCGGGGTCGAAGAACGTCGCGGAGCAACCGCCGCTATTAATTGACGCGCAATTTGCCAGCGTCGAAGGATCAGCTCGACAGGGACCGTCTCGACAACACGTTGTCGACCGTAATAAACCGTCGGTGAAAGGATAATGGCGACATAAATAGCGTTGCCGTTGTCGACAACAGGAAACGGGGAACAAGAGACCCAGTCTCGCGTTTGGTCTACTCGTTTTTGCCGTAGATGCATTAAACGCAGAAGCTTCACATGCGCCCATAATTATGAAAATGGTCCAAGTGATATATATTTCTTATTTCGAGATATTTATCAAAAATATTATTGTACCATGTAACATTTTAATTTAGAATTTCATTAGTCTTGATTAATGAAAATTTATTATGAACGTGAAATTTTGTGTGAATCTCAATGAAAAGAAAGACAGCGGACTTTTACATTAGATAAATTAGCAAATCGACAACAAGCCATGCAGCTTATGTTCGGAACATGCGTCTGTAGTGAAAGATCGACGAGTGATTCGAAGTCCTCGCGTTAGAAGAATCACTTTTCGTATTTGCACTTTCGGCGATACTTTTAGAGGGTCCGAAGCCAATCAGCGACGGTTCTATAGTGTTTGCAAGCTGCTCCATCCCATCGGTGTTAGAGCTTCATCCCGTGGATCGGAGGCAGAGTGCTTGCAGGTCGCTAAAAGCTGTTGCCCGGGATAAAGACGCCGCGTGGGATCCTTTTGCCGTCGGTTTCACCTTGTTTTCCATCGTCGGCGGCGTGTTCTGTCTCTCTCCGTCTCGGCTTATGTAAAACCGAGCTTTTTTCCAGTCAAAATATTGACGATCGAGGGGCGGGAAGACGAGGAAAGGAAAGATGCGCGCATCGGTCTGAAAAAAGGACAGCGTTCGCGGCGGCAGATAGAGAATCGGTTGAAAAAGCGCGATGGAAACGCGAGGGAAAACGGCCGCAAAAGAGAGAGCTCTCTCTTCACTGTGGAACGGGGACGAGGAAGTAGTCTCCGAGCAGAGTTTCCTACGCTCTTTGATCTGCCAACCCATGCCTTTTGTTTTCCAACCGCGGACGTCGCGTTGGAAATAAAAGAGCTTAAACACACTCCGAGGGACAGGCTAGCCGGGCCGAGCGGCTCGTTTGTTTCTTCCCTCTCGTCTTTACTTCGCGGCCACCCTTCCGCGGTACAGCCTTCTGCTGTCTCTTCCTTTTCCCTTTCCCTCTTTTCCTCGACGATCTACCTTTATTACGGCGCTCCGAAATCGTCCGTGAAAAATCGGACGCGTGGGACACTCTTTTCTTTCAGAGCTTTTGTATTCGTTTGTCCCCGATGCAGATCGCAACGTCAGACTTAACACTCGAGTCGTTCTGGATCAAATTCGTTGTCAGTCAAAATCGTTTTCGGTTAACGGCGTTGTCGGCCAAAGTTATTGTCGATCAAATCTGGAGTCGGTGAAATATTCTCGGTGAAAACCGTGCCGGGGAAATTTGTGTCGGTGATTTCCATGGGACCCGTGTCTACAGGGTGTCCCAAAATGATATAAAAAAAATTGTGACGAAGCGTTCTTTTTTTTTACGAGCGGTTCGGTATTTCGCAACTGATCTCCCGTGAGCGACGCCCGCCGCCATCGCCGTCGCCATGGCGCGTTTCACGCTGCCACGGCAGTAATAATTTTATAACGTACAAGCAAGCCGTAAAGGCGTTCTTTACGAGCGCGGGACGCCCTATTATTCACGGCTACCGGCGATTTTTAATACGAACGCCGGCCATTCTTCATTATCCGTGCGCGGTGCCCGCGCGTGCAGATAATTTTATTCCGTTGTTGGTACGTACTCGACCGTGCACCTACGTGCTCACCCTCTATCTCTCTCTCCTCTCTTGTCTTTCTCCCTGCCCCTGTCCCCACTCCCGTCAAATTGTTAATTCTCTCGCGGAGCAGATTTTAACCTCTTTAAGTGGACCCGCGTATGCGCGCATATTTAATTTCAGTATGATATTCAATGACGGCCATGCACGTGTGCGTCGACAGAACGCTTTTTAACGCGACGCGTTTTAACGCATCTTCGCGGCGCCCGACAATTCAGCGGTATTCACATTTCATGCTTGGCAATTGTGGATGATATTGGCACCGTGCTTTAGCTATTCATAATGAGTTCTGATCGACGTCGAACATATTTTATAAAGAATTTGAACGTGCGTACGGGAGCGAATTTCCTCGAGTTTTATGGTAGAGAATTGGTGCTTGTAAATGCGGTATTAAACATCGATGAATGCTCGTGGCATTCATTAGCTCTCAATTAGCTAGGGGGTGTGTGTAAAATTACATGTGCCTGGGAGCTAGATTAGTGTATATTGTAATTGGTGGAAGCACTCTTTACAGGTTTTCACTCATTTTCAAAACGTAATAACTTTTAACGAAATGAACGAAAAGCACAATTTCTTGTTCGTAATTACTCTCCGATATGTCACCTTTCAGACCGCACTTAAGTAATGCGAGATCCGATTAATTTTAACAGAGTTATGACACGGTAACTCCATCTATCGGGAGAATACGGAGAAACGTTTTCCCCAACCTCCTTTTTCCCCCAACAAAAAAAATAACGGTGTTATTTTGAACACTAATTTTTCTAGTTACGTGATCGGAGCAGTAAAAAATCGAGCATGGTCCTCCGATTTTTGGAGGCCACAGTGATCGATCGGCTCTGCGGCGGGTTTTATAAATCCGAAGAAGGAAATGACGGTCATTGGGGTGGAATGCGTTCGGAGAAATTTACGGGCGACGTTTTTCGTCGCCGTGGTCGGCCTCCCAGCAGCCCCTGCGAGTCTCGTTACGTCGGATTCGTAGCATCGGTTTCCACGGAGACTGAAAAATTGAAAACACTCGGCCCACCGTTTTATCGAGGGCCGAGCCGTACGGAGCCGCAGCAACGATTAAATTCAACGAATAATATTGTACTCTTGATATCGCAATAACGCAAATAATTCTAATAATCTCGTAATTCCGGCCGCGCATATTTTGTTCTTTGCATATCCGGCCCGAATCGATTCCGCCCTCCCTCCAGCGCTGCATATTGCTTTTTATTTATAAAGGGAAATTATTCCTTTCTCTCCCGCAATCTCCTCGGACGATCTTCCCGCCGGATAAATGGCGATAAACGCTCCTGCAACGGGAAAATTATTCGTCCCCATGGTTCGTTCTTCCGCTTTTTCACCATTTTTGCTCCGGGCTTTACTTTAACTCTCTGCGCATTGAAATTCTTCCATTCGCTTCCATTTATGTGTTTACGATTCTTTATGATCGACGGTTCCATCTTCGGCGATTTTTACAGTGGTTCAGATAATAATTTTTTCAATCTTTCTGATAAGATAAAATTGGATAAATGCGAAAATCCTTGCTGCTGATCTGTATTTTTATCTTGTACCTTTAATTGGCGACGGATAAATAGATTCCTAATTTCCTTTTTCTATTCTGGAGACTCCAGCTGCGACTCTCTATCTTTCCTTCTCCCTTTTATATCGGTTCTCCGATAACTCCAGATTCGATTTTCCAAACGTGGATGCTTACATTGTATTTTTCATGTCATTATCGTGTAACGAATGGCGCCATTTCCGGGTGAAGCGAACGCTGGTGCAACTTGACAATCTCTTAGTTAAGTAAATGGCGATGGACACACCAGAAACCGAACCATAATATGTTCTTCTGACGTTTGTACTTCGCTAACTCCATCCTGGCATGTTTTAATTTTGTGACAGGTGGGGCTCCATCCACTCTCGGAACAAGTGAACATTGTAACAGCTCGACGAGCAACGATAAGGATTATGTACCCGGCGACGCAAGTTACTGTACAGCGGGGCACGTTCGCACGCGAAACAAATAAACACAGTCGGAGTCGACGCGAGCATAAATGGGCCGGATAACTCAACCGAGCCGTGCCAATAATTCGCGCGACGCTAATCTTTTGCACGATCGGTCGTCGCGGCGCTGTGAACCCTGCCTCGTAAACCCTAATCTCGCCGTGATTTCCTCGTTTATGTTAAACGGGGAGCCATGCGCTGCGCTGCTCGCTTCGTAATCGTCTCGGAACAAGGTAAATACGGGGTGCGAGCGAATATTTTTTCGTTCCGTAGCGAATGGGATTTAATGGTCACTTAATGTAGCCCTTCGGGGAGAACTATTAAACTCCTGCAAGACTCCTGTAATAATCAGAACGTTCAACTATTTCTAAAACGTCGCTATTGTTCCGTTCAGTCAAGCACTGCATTGTTGCGAGTTCTCAGTTGTCAGAAGAATTCTGCGTATCCACTGTAATCCCGTCGACAGGAAGCTGTAAAAATTCATGAATACATCCAAAAGCGATACAAATAAGCCTGACGATTTTCATTTTAAAAAATATTGTTCAGTTCGATAAGAAAAAATCTCGATGACGAGGTTTGTTCGCATTAAATAATTTGTGGTGTCGTGTCGATCCCAGAATTGTGTAAGGGTTTGCTACTAAAACAGTGGAGGTATTAAAAAGATTTAAGGCCACCAGTGTATTAGTTTCACCTTGATAAGATGATTAAAAGAAAAATGAAATTGTTATTTGGCTCCTGTGTTTGGCACTCAATGAAAACATTTTTTATTCTGCATAAAGATCCGCAGTCTAGTTATTACAACAAAAACCCTTTGTCGATGTAGAGCGGAAGCCTGCCGGCTGGGCCGTTCGCAAAGTAGGAACGAAAGTAGGCACGCGTCAATCGAAACGGCAGCAACGGAATTTCCTTCGGGTTAACCCAGTTACGAAGCTGAATATTATTTTCCTTTGTGAATCGGGCTTTCCACTTGATCCGTAGCGGTGTAACAGGGGCCGTTCATAGATCCGGTGGTCCAGATTTCCGGCGAGTGGATTTGGAGGCTTTAAATATCGTCGTTGCGTCGATTGGCCTGCCTCGCTTCTTCCCTGGTCCTCCTCCGCTCTATCTAACCCGGGGAGGCGCGGCGCGGCGGTCGTTCTAAAATTGAAATTAAATCAGCCCCAATTAACTCTCCATTCCGCTCGTCGGTCTCCTCTCTCTCTCCCTTTCTCTCTTCGGTGAAAAAACGACGAGTCCCCAATCTCGGGTCTTCATGAAGCCCATGAAACATTCATCGAAATCACTTTCGACCGGCGCGGCGCGACGCGGCGTTCGCGTTTCGTTTCGTTCCCGCGTTTTGTTTCGTTTCTCACCGCCAATCTCCGCGACACTGTATGTTTCCGCGAGGCTGGACCGGTGTACCCGGCTTGTACCCGCCGCGTGTACCAGCCACGGCTCGACCTATGCAAATACACAGAGACGAATAGCTGCAATGCGTGTGCGCGAGCATTGTTGCGCTACGGGACACCAGAGACAGAGAGACGTCGCTGCTGAATGGTCCAAACAGAAACCTGAAAAATTCCGAGCCTGTGGAACTTACCGCGCAGCAGCGTCCGCAAGAATTATTGCGAAGCATCCGATTCTTTTCGACTTCTGCGCGCGACCCATACAACCAACAGTGGTGTTGATCAGGGTTGCCATATTTTATCCCCTCCGGCCCCTTACCCTTCCGCCTTCTCGCCCAGTTTCGCAGCGTACCTCTTCCCACTAACGCAGGCGACAGTGGCGACACGCGACGAGTGGGAAGAGTGGGAGCAGGTAAGGAAAATAACGGGTGTACTTTTGTTCCACGCGACGCTACGGACGGCTTGGCTTGAGTGAAGTGGTTTTCGAATTCAGTTTACAGCAGTTTACAGACTTTGGTGTGCAATCTAGCAAGAATCAAAGTTTTAGAGTGCCGTTTGCAGTATTTTATACTACGCATTATTTAAAATTATTGAGAAAGCAGATTACATAACCTAAAATTCAATGTATACATTACCTGCTTTCTCAATAATTTTAAATAATGCGTAGTATAAAATACTGCAAACGGCACTCTAAAACTTTGATTCTTGCTAGATTGCACACCAAAGTCTGTAAACTGCTGTAAACTGAATTCGAAAACCACTTCACTCAAGCCAAGCCGTCCGTAGCGTCGCATGGAACAAAAGTACACCCGTTATTTTCCTTACCTGCTCCCACTCTTCCCACTCGTCGCGTGTCGCCACTGTCGCCTGCGTTAGTGGGAAGAGGTACGCTGCGAAACTGGGCGAGAAGGCGGAAGGGTAAGGGGCCGGAGGGGATAAAATATGGCAACCCTGGTGTTGATACAACTACAGCAGGCATGTGAAACATGCGGCCCGTCGACAAATAGTTTTCGGCCCGACCAAAAACTTTGAAACTGTTGGTGACAATTGATTGGTTTCACACTCCACATTCACCCTTTTGCAAATCTCTTTCACCTTTCTGTAAATCAATTTCACCCATTAAGAATATTTAAAAATAATTATTAACTTCCTGATTTTATAGAGAAGTTATTGTAATCACCCCGAAAATCGAAAATCGATTTTTTAGCAGATCTTCACGTTTCATGGTCATTGGAGTCATTTTAGATTATTTTCAGCAAAATGTTCGTATGTGTGTGTGTGTGTGTGTGTGTGTGTGTGTGCGTATGGCCGTTTGTATGTTATCAAATTTTTCGTTAACGTTTTCTGAAAAAGTAATAACGCGATCAGAATGATGAATGATGCAATCGATGTGCCCCGCTGTAACTTAGAGCTGATTAGATTTTGGTCCATTTTGGTCAAGTAGTTTTTTAGTTTTTTTAGTTCTTTTAGTTTTTTTCGAAAGAAGTTCATTCAACAATGCAATTTATACGAGAGGATGGACATTTTCCACCGAATAAACAAACGTAATTATATATATTTCATTTTTAATTTTTTCTTTTAATTTAAAAAAATTTTTTTTTTCAATTATGCAACTAATGCTAACGAATCGGGAAGTTCTTTGTGTGACTCTCCAAGAGTCACACACCAAATATAAAACATTAATAGCTGTAGACCCTACTAGCCATAAGTACCAATAACCCTCTCGCAAGAGCAGTCGTACCCGCGGAACCGCGAACTCGCGAAGCGAGTGAGCAACAACAACCCTATTCGCGAGCGAGCGAAGCGAGCGAGCAACAATATCCCTCTAGTTTATTTACTTCGATTAAATTATACATTTATTTAGACACTCGTGACCGGTGTCATTACTGCGAGGGAAGTCTCAATACTCGATACGCTTCAATAAATATGTATTTTCATTCCTAAAATTGATTAATTAGAAAATGGCTACATTCAATATACATATGTACACACAGTTTACACACATTACAGAGTCGATGAATTGGTAATTACTTTCAAATAAGTATTTGATGTACATCTTTGCAATAAATAAATTTAAGTACATAAATTTGAATAAATTTGATTTGATTTTTTTTACAAAAACTTATTTAAAAATACTGTATTTGTAAAAGGTTGAATTTGATTTACAAAATGGTGAAATTGACTTGCAGAAGGGTAAATATGGAGTGCAAAACCTGTACAACTGGAATTAATCGAAATGCAGTGTGATTACGTATTGAAACAAACATATATGGATGTTGTGTACCCACTTTTTTTTACAATTATTTATCTGCCGACCGATTTCCCATAGCAGTGGTAGCACATACATACAGTGAAAAAAGACGACAACATTTTTAATATTGTACTATACGATTTGAACTTTTTTGGGAAACTAGAGCAATTAGTTTTCTACAGGATGTGAAAAGAAGTCTTTTCAAAAATTGCAATTGATCGAGTTTGTAGAAAAAAATACTAAAAGTTGCATTTTACAACTTTTTTATGCGGGTCTATATTAAAAATTTCAGTCATGAAGATTTTAACAAATATGAATGTCACGCATTCCTTTTTAGATGGAATAAAATTTGATTCGTTTGTAATCGATATTTAAGCATTAAAATGAATGTAGCCATACAAAAAATATAAATCTTCTTTTCCCTTCTACGAAAGAAGACGTTTTAATCACTGTAAGTGCCAAGAAAATGGTACGACACTGGGTTAAGTTACGAATTTCTTTAATTTGAGTCTCTGTTTTCGGGAAAAATCGACGTTGAAAATCGACCTAGTTCGCTAAGGGTTGACGTTCGATTGACAGGGGTGAACGAATTTTATTGGAGTAATCCGCGAGCAACATTTTCAGCTGTGAACGATTTTAATTATTCGCAATAATGCAATAACTTTCTCGTCAAGCTAGCAATGCCATTAACCTGTTAACACGGTGATTCCTCCGCCACGAACGCTGTGGACATAAATACAAAGGTGTGATAACGATATGAAGTAATTAATACCGGAATGAATACAATTACGATCCAATTTACGCTGCTAATGCGATGCGATTTTATTAAAGAATCCTAGTTAAATTGAATAGGAAAATCCGAAGTAAAGCACGGACTTAATGACGAGAGTATTCTGTCACCAGTCGACAGAGAGAAAGTCTCTAATCAATCCCACCAATTAAATCTTCGTTTATAAAGCTACGGATTCGTACTGGGGATCATTCACAAACGATTTTCACCAATCAGTGTATATGTTACGATAAATGTAATAAATTAGTGATTATGTATAATAACCGGTTATTATGCATAATAAACAACAAAGATATTCAAGGTGGTCAAGTTATGTGAAATACCCTGTATATAATAACCGGTTATGTATTTTGCATAATCACCGGATTAATCACATTTACCGTAACATATACATACTATTTATTAACAATTTCTGAAGGTTTCTTCCGAAGAGTGACGTTATTTATATCATTCGCAATATCAGTGTATAGGTACAAATAGTGTTTATGAATTTTTACGGATTTTTTTTTAGAAAGAGCTTTATCGACGTTCCTCCCGTTTGAGGCTGAAAGTATTAGGACTAACAAGAAAAAACATTGACAAAGAGCGTTGTATTTTGTTTTTCCATAGAATACAAACCGCTTAACCAGGCGTCGTTGGTTGCAACCAGAAACGACAGAGAGACGCGCGGCGTCCGATGTTGTAAATCGGCGATTTTATCAATCCGCACGTTGTCGGTAAACAAGCGGCTATCGTTCGATTATGCCGTAGGCACTTCTGTGTCGACCTCCTCTCTCGATCGATTCCCGTAACGCCTCTCCTTTTATTTCTCGTTCCTCGCGCCGATGCCGAAGCCAGCAATGAATATTCGAGCCGAAGAACACGAGCGCAGCGCGCCGCATGGAATTTATGTGCGCGAAAAGCATTTCCTCGTTTTATATTCGTAATCGCGTTTCGTATGCATCGATTTGTTGACCCATTGATTTGCCGGCCATTCGATTTTAATTCAATCCCGCCGTGCACCCCTCGCTCCTACTCTGCCAGCGTGTTTGCCTTGCTTTTGGCAATCGCGCGTGTACAAATTTGATCGACTTTCGACGGGGGGGAAACGGCTGCCAAATCCCCTGAAAAAAAGCTGACGGCGCGGCGGGCGGTTGCCCGTACCAAGAGAGAGGGAAAACGCAATCCTCCACCTCCTCGTCCCGCGGATTTTACGACAGTTTCTCCGCGACTCGCGGATTTGCAAAATTAGGCCTAAAGTATATCCCAGGAGAGAGTCTTCGCGCTGCTTAGAAAATGGTGAGGGCACAGCGAACCTATCATCTCTCACTCCACTACCCACTCCCCAATTTCTTGAACCAATTAGGGCGAAGATGCGCAAAGACCCACTGACACCGTTGCGTTCGCGGTAATTTCCCGTTAGTACAACAGACTTTCTTGCGACGTCGCGACCTGCTTATCAGTTATTATTCGCGGAGACCCCGGGTCCATGATAAGTTAATCGCATCCACGGGGTTGAATCCCGGGAACCCCGACTGCACAACAGAAATTGTTGTTACCCAATTTCCCGGCGGCCAGTTTCGACATTCGGAACTTCACCGACACGCGAGCTTCGCTCTCGTATATAATCTACAAGCGAGTACCGGGCTCGTGTCTGTATCTGGATCTACAATAAATAGCATAATCTACTGTACCACGGTTAGCCGAGCGATGTTTCGCAGTTCCGACAGATTAATAGACCAGGTGCAGCGGTTTCCTTTGCCGGGGAAGGTCTACGGGAACTAATATACACGATTTAGAGGCTCGCGAACGAGCTTCAAGAAGAGAATGTAACAGAGAGAGAGAGAGAGGGAGAAAAGGTAAGAGTAAGAGGGAGACAGCAGAAATTTCTGAGAGAGGAGCGTCATCTTTCCCGGGGCCGCCGAGGTGAACTTCATCACCGGGTGTGCAACGGCCTCGGTAATGACTAGGGGTGTAGGAGAGGGATTGAAGCCAACCGCCGCTGCTAGGCCTCTTCTAACCACCCCTAAAGCCTGCGGTTCACCCAGACCAGGTGAGCGAACGTTTCCGCAAGATGGGAATCGATATAGCCACTGTGACGCCTATCGAACCTTCTCGCCCTACGAGTCGCTATTTCCTGGTGCGGGCCCTGTTATCATAATCGGCTAAGCTGTCTAATTTCGCCCTTTGATCCATCATTGACGCTGAGTATCCTTCCGCGTTAGCCGCAATTGAAATTTGGAACGCAATCCGTCGTTAATGAGCGAGATCAAACGAACTTGTTGTTTCCGCGATCTCTTATTAAATTATTTTCATAAGAATTTCTATGAACCATAATAATTCAGAATAACCACCAGGCCAGGATCCCTTAATTTGTATCTGCAGTTTTAAAATTACATACAGGCTGTCTCAAAATTCATTCACCATCCGGAAATGGGAGGTTCCTGAGATTATTTAAAAATGGCGTCCACGGCTTTGTTTAGGAGTTATTCACGAAAAACACGAACCAATCAGAGCGCGGCTACAGCGGATTGATTCTGGCTCGTCCAACGATTTTCGTTAATAATTCCACACCAAAGCCGCGGACGCCATTTTTGCAAAGGAAAATGTCGCTTCAAATGATCTCAACAACCTCCCATTTCCCGATGTTGGAGGAATCATGAGAGACCCTTTATAATCTTCTTGAGTTCATAACAAAATTCAGGTTACAGAGAATTAACCCTTAACTGTTGACGGGGTGAATCCGAGTGGCCACTAAAAATTGCACTACCATTATTAACAATATTGTTTCAATTATTAAATATGTTGGTATCTAATCAATTGCTGCAGATTTAAGTATTGTACGAGGTAGCACATTCATTTCATATCTGTAAAAGGAAGAAAGATCATATACAATGGAATGATTCTAGGTCGGAAGGAACGTTTAGCTCTTCCAACCCGACGGAGGTACTCTCCTTCGTAATGGTTAGGCCGTGACTTCACACACTTTGGCCAATAAATCGGCTAGAATCAAAGGCGCCATCCTTTCGAATTTCTGCCAGGAGACTTGTTGCGAGGCACGGAGAGTACATCGTACGCGTCGTTCGGATCGGAAGGGTTAATTTTCAAGTGAAAATAGCAGAACCACTATACAATTTGTAATTGGAGTAGTTTCGCAGATGGCTCGCTGTCAGTTAAGGGTTGAATTGAGTGTTGCGGATAGTACCGAGGATTGAGGAGAGGATCGGGGGTTGCGATCCTAATCCAGGTCACCAGGAGCAGCGAGGGTTGGTACAGAAATGATCTGATCATGTGCCACTCCCAGGTGTATCCGAAAGTCGATACACCGACCGAGTCGGTGGAAGACCGATCGGAAGGGAGGTTCTCCATCGGAAGGAAGGAGGTCGAGCCCGGCACTCGTTAGTCCCCGTTGTGTACAAGAGGTCCCGTGTACACGTCGCGGGATGTAGCATGTAGCAGCCCCGGTATCAAAGCGTGCTGTATGCGCAGCCAGATTTGATCGTTAGACCCCGGGGAGGGTGTGTGCCAGCGTGGCTATCCTGGACAACCTGCCGAGGAGACTGGGGGATCACGGTGAAGACGAATAAGGGACGGTGCACTGAATGTTGCATAGCGAGCGACAGAGAGTGCTGGAAGACCAGCGAAGTCAGAGAGACAAAGTGAAGGGACAGAATCAAGAAACGGAGATTCCAGAGACAGACTCGACAGCGATAGAATCAAGATAGACGAAAGGAAAGAGAAGTTTAGGGTGAAACGGTGAGGATGGGAAGAGTTTATCCGTTCGCACTTGATCGAGAACTGTGAGACCCCAGTAGAAGTCAGTAGCCAGCGGATCTTTGTGGAAAATCAAAATTCAAAATTGCAACAAACCGGAATTTATGCAGAAATACGCATAAATAAGAAAACTGAGGCTGGGTCCTGAAAGTGGAGAAGCATATTCTGATATCGAGAAGTTGACAAAAGTTTCTTAAATTCCAGCAAGATTTAATATCGAAAGATTTGAAGTTCTAAATGATGCCGAAATGTGACAATTTTGCATTAGAAGCTTCGGAAGGCAGCAGGACTTATGAGATGACATACTTGCAAAGCACTCCATCCCATCGCTAGCAAACAGCTCTAGAGAGAGAGAGAGAGAGAGAGAAAGGGGGAGAAAGGGGGCAGAGATGAGGGTAGAACGAGACAGCTCGAACTAATCTACATCGCCGACTCGCATTATATCCGGGCTTGCACGTAGTTCGAAGGTAGTCCCGTGTATCGTCTACAGGTAGGGCGAGCAAGGCCACCTGTCTCTGGCGGAAAGGAGACCGAAAGCTGCACACGCCCCGAGAACAAACACAACACCAACAACAACAACAACAGCATCGACCAACACACATTCGCGCCGCTAAGTCTCGTTTCCGTCGGAGAGCCACAGAGGCCGAGGGTATTCCGATAACAACCCTTACGATCGGTTGTACCGTGCCAGGCCACCACTATCCCCTTTCCCTCGATCGCTCGGATGACGTTAAGGGAGCCACCGATGTGGGAGGAGAGAGAACAGACAGCTCGATCTTCGAGCAAAGTCGATCCTCGGTAACAGCTCCGATGCTATTATCCCCTCAATGAGGTCAACGGAGTATCAAACCCCTCGCACACCAAAACCCACCCCTCTTTGCTGGACGAAACCCCTGACCAAACCCACGTGAAACTGTTTCAGCTTATTTTCGAAAGGAAACTAAGGATACAATCGCTGAACAAAGACCCACACGATCTTAGGACAAGACAACGATCTAGGAAGTGGTTGCTCCTGCTCTGGATTCTTAGGCGATATCGCTCAAGGACCGCTCCGGTTTTTGTCAGGATTAAGGATCGACGGAGTTCTTCTTCCTTTTGTAACTCCTCAGAGCTGATATATAAAGAACGAACGGCTAGATGCAGCTTTCCTATTCGAGAATTTTTTGGAGTTATCGGGTAAGTAGAAATTAAGTAGCTTAGAGTGGAATCTGAAGAAATAGTATATTTGCTTCGATCAGTGAAACACGTTTATTGTTTCTGAATTTTTTCGGACAAGTTAAAAGAGTTTAAGCGTAGCTGGAATTCGGAGGAATTTTTTAATCTTTTTTAAAATTGTAAAAGGACAAAATAGTTGACATTTGGATAGGATGAGATAGGATGAAAAAGAGTGGCGAGATTAAATTTCATTATTAACACGGAAGGGGAATTTTTTTTTTCCAAAATGGAACACAAATAATAAATGCAACCATTATTTTCGCGGGCATTGTTGTATCGTTAAAACATATGGAATTTTATATGTATTACTCCTAAAAGAAGAACGAAATATTTGCATTGTTATAAATAGTATTGTTTAATTCAGCATTGCATTTTTACCCTTGCGGTAATAGAAAAGCAAAAGCTGATGGAAATGCATGCTTTCATTTTGCATAAACATCCTCTCGTCTAGTACATTTTACATCAATACCTTCTACTCATCAGAAGAGAAAGAGTTTAACGGGAGCCACACGTCGCAAACAAATAGCACTGTCCAACAAATTTCAACTTTTTTTATGTTCCCAATATACTGTTGGGTCCTTCTTATAGAGTTTTTTGCGCTGATTCCGAATCTGACCTTAATTTTTTTCCTATACGCACGGTTTTTGAGGAACGTGGCTTTAAAAAAAAAACATATTTTTCAACTTTAAACAAATATTATGATGTTATTATAAAAGATATTGAATTGTTCTTTACAGCAAAAGATTCTGTAGACTTTCCCGAATCCAGTGATATATAATATTAATGCATTATGATTGTTTAAACATGTTTAAACAACGTTTAAAGACGGAGAGGCACCACTTTTGCACCAATTTTTGAGGATATTTTTCAATTTATCTCAAAAAATAAGGGTCCAGCGGAAAATCGAACTATACCACGCGATAGAGCAGACTTTTATCTTGAAAAACCCCCTTGGAAGTTTTTGCAGCATCGACGTTTTTACCGAACTAGAAAGCAAAATATCTTCGCCCGACATGAGTTACCGCCAGTGGCGCTCGGGACGGGATACGGCGCAGCGACGGGATACAGAGCGGCGAACGACCGTTCTAGTGGTGAGCGCCACTGGCGTCAACGCATGACGGACGAAGATATTTTGCTTTCTAGTTCGGTAAAAACGTCGATGCTGCAAAAACTTCCACGGGGGGTTTTTCAAGATAAAAGTCTGCTCTATTGCGTGGTATAGTTCGATTTTCCGCTGGACCCTTATTTTTTGAGATAAATTGAAAAATATCCTCAAAAATTGGTGCAAAAGTGGTGTCTCTCCGTCTTTAAACGTTGTTTAAACATGTTTAAACAATCGTAATGCATTAATATTATATATCACTGGATTCGGGAAAGTCTAAAGAATCTTTTGCTGTAAAGAACAATCCAATATCTTTTATAATAACATCATAATATTTGTTTAAAGTTGAAAAATATGTTTTTTTTTTAAAGCCATGTTCCTCAAAAACTGTGCGTATAGGAAAAAAATTAAGGTCAGATTCAGAATCAGCGCAAAAAACTCTATAAGAAGGACCCAACACTATATTGGGAACAAATTTGGTGTTGGACAGTGTAGTTATTGAGATATGAGCTGATAAAGTTCTTGCGAAATTTGTTTGCGACATGTGGCTTCTTTCAACCTTTCTCTTTTCTGGATGAGATGTAAAGAACAAGATGTTGATGTAAAAAACAACTTTAACAACAATTTTCTTTGTTATAAACAATCGTGCGGCAAGTTTCTCTTCCAAACGTCCACCGCGATCCAGAGGTGTGAATTCACCCCTAGAACGGATGACCATTACTTTTTATACACCCTTTACGTACAAAGGCAACGCGAGACGAATTACCGATCGATCATCCATCAAAAAGAGTTTCGTCGGACGAACTCATTTTCGTGGTGGAAGATTCAGAGGGTGTTCCAGTGCAGCCGTCATCCCGTTGACCGTGATTGACCATTTAATCGACATTTTAATTAAGTTGGCCGCCCGCGCGCGCGCGCAGGGGTTGGTCGGTTCTCGTCTTAAGAGAGTAACGGCCCGAGTTTAATCGAGCTTCGTTCCGGCCGGAGCAACGTCGGCACGTACTACTTACTGTGGTCGATGCACCAGCGCCGGATCGCCGATGCACCGGTGCATTTATGCGCACGTGCTTCCGTGGCATAATGCCCCGCTTCCGCCGTGTTTCCGCGAGCAATAATTCCGCGGAACGGTGTGGCAGGCAGCGGAGAGTGGCGTGTAATGGGTATCGGCCGCGAAAAAACCGTGTAAACGTCCATTTATGCCATCGACGAACCGTGCATTAGCTGCGCAGGCGAAAGGCAACGCCGCGCCGCGCCGCGCCGAAGCACGTAATGATTGTGTTTCATCATTATTTCCGATTGGTCAATTGTGGCAGTCGAAAAGAACTGTCCTATGAGTGATTTAACCCTCATCCGACCCTCGTGTCCATTTAACACAGTTTTCCCGAAATAAGTTACACTGTTCTGTTATTTGTAGGTAAATTCGTTCGAAACTTGGTGAGTTTTATTTTTTTAATGCGAAACATATAACTGGAAAAACCTAAAATATAAATGTTAACTCATGAATTTCAAGGAAAAGAACATCGAAAATCGATTTTTTTATCGATTTTTTGTATCGCTGTGTCAATTTGACACCGAGGGACAGATTCAGTTCGTGGAATGAGGAACGGATGAGGGTTAATCAAGGTTTTTTCTGCAATTGCACTTTCTCATACGCGAATATCAGCTCAGGATTGAGCGAGTATTTTCGAAAATTTCTGGTTCATCGAGCGCAAGGCTTGTATGAGTTGTAAACTAATTTAGGTTTCGAAGGCGAGTCGAAATCCCGAATTAACTCGAATACAATACTTAACACCGCATACAATAGTTAAACGTTCAGTAATTGATTAGATACCAACATATTTAATAATACAAACAATATTTTGATTTTAATGGTATATTTTAATGGTGACTCTGAGTCGCCACTCGAGTGCTAACGGTTTAAGGGGTTTCTTAGTGGATGATTGTAGAATTTATTCCTGTGTAAGAATTTTGGATCGTTTCAGGGCTTACATTCAAGGTAGACAATGGCGCTTAACCACCGAGTTACTTTCGTTGAAACAGAACTGCGGAAGCATATTGAAAAATAAATAATTTATCAAACCCGACCGTTATAACTTACACAAGATTGGCTCGATTTCAAGAGAAACTTTCGTGTCGCGTTTAGAAAGCATTCCCATGGGAGTTTTGAGGCGTTCGAGGGCTTGAATTGAAGCACGAAGATAGAACTCGAATTATAGGCTTCAGCCCTTCGTTTCTCTGTGCCCTTCTCTTTCGCAGGTCCGCCACCGAAAAGCTTTCACGCCGTGCAATTTGAAAAACGCGACCGGAACAGATTTTTCACGACCGAACCGAGTCACGAATATTTCTCGATTTTCGAATCGGTCCGTCGGGATTATAAAACAGCTGTGAATGAGAGAGGTAGAGAGAGGGAGCACAGGGGGTATTGTTCCGAAGGGTTTCGACGAAAAATTGGCGCGGCCGAACAAAGGGCCGAACGGCAATTTCGCGCGGCCAATTTCGGTCGGGCGACCGCCGCTAAATATTTCCGTGACCGCTTCATTTTCACCGGGGAACCGGGCACCGGTGTTTCCTCGACAAGCCGACGCTAATTATTTCCCCGCTAATTAGTTCGCCGCCGCGGACGGACGTCGAGAGAGCGACAGGATCGCTCGCGGAACTCGTCGCAAACGGGTCGACGATAATTGGCTGTTCGAAGAAATTTCTCCTTTTTTCCCTATACCCGGACCAATTAAGTGCTGTCGCGCGATCTATTGCCGTCTGGGCTACGAGTTTCGACAGTGGTGGTCCCAGACTGGACCACGAGGCATCTAGGTTCGCGCCAAATGCCCACAAAACTGCCCAAGTATTGCACTTTCACTTTTTGTCCTCGCTGATCGTCTTGAAAATCGACAATTGAAATCTTTACCCTTATTTTGTTAAGAGAACGATTGAGTTTTGACCGATGGTTCCTGTTTCACTTATTACCCTTGCGATGAATAGTATATACGATGCAATCAAACAACAGTTAATTCTGCAACACCTTCCGCGGTAAACTTGTCGAAACGTCACTTCTTCAATTTCCATCAACCCGAGGCTGTAGAATCTCGTGAAAGACAAGAACAGGCGTGGAAGTGGGTCCCGAGGGACAAAGAACTGGGGAGCAATACGAAAAGTGGAGGCCCTTAGTTCTTCATAGGCCCGGGCATCAAATGCTTGGTAGAGGGGCGGTCCATTGAACGTCCCGGGGGTAGGTGTTTACGGGGGTTTTTCTCCCGGTCTTAGCCTCCCCCTTAGCAAAAGAAAAACTGTCTCGTTATGACAGTCGCGACATGTAATTTCTGTACACCCTGCATATGTTCCTAGCCGATTTCGCTGCGGGTAAACCGTCAGAAAAATCAGCAATTTCGTTCGGAGGACAGGACATAGCTACGTCCGTGCAATGAATTCTCGAACGCCACTAATATTTTCATTTCGCAGGAATTTTCCTCGGCACTCGGCTGCTTAGAGGGCTGTATACGGCGTCGCAGCGCCGGTCGTAATAACTGTCCATCTCGGCCCGATCGTCCGGGGTTTACGAGGTCTGGGACGTGTCACGGATCCGCTCTCGGTAAGAACTGCACGCGCGACAGAGACATAGAGGGAGAGAGAAAGAGAGAGGGAGAGCACGAGAGTAGCGAAACGAGGTATCGCGGAATCTGTAGGAGACGGGTGGTCTCGATTGGGATCGTAAAGTCGACGACTGCGTCCGCAGTTCCAGCCAGAGAACGTGACGGTCCAGGCTAACTCTCGTGAATCCGCTGACTGTTATTTTGATCGGCGGCGAAAGAGGATAATACGTCGTCAGGCCGCACGCCAATACCCTACGATACTGCTGACCGTAATCCCGTCGACGACGTTCACGCTCCGTACGTCCACGTATACATATACCTCCGTCGATTATGGTCGCGTGGACCCACCGACGCCACGCCAACGGAGATCCTCGGATATCATCCCGAAAATGGACCGCTTACTAATCCGATGCATAGCCGATGCCGGTATACTTTGGCGCATCACATCGACGCAGATCGAAAAATTGATCCGGGAAATATTCTAGTTCGATGGAGCGCGCTCCGAGCTTGCTCATCCCGAAAATTTCATCGAGAAATTCCGAAAATTAAGGAAGTTATGGCTGAATGTACACAGCTGTGTCGAGGGGAGATTTTTCCAGCACTTTTGCGAAAGTGATTCTACAGGATTTAGGATAGCGGGGATATTGCTGGCACGATTTGGAATGCTTTAGGTATGATATACATTTTTTATAATAGGTATTCTTTAATCAGACAGTGTAATTATGTTTCTTTTCGTGACTGTGGAAAAGTCCTGCTAGGATTTCGAGATTTTTCTCGTAGATGGATACGTTTGATATAGCGAGATGAATTTTAACTTTTCCTTGATGGAAAAATTTTTGGTTATTGTCAGAACGTTGCTAATGCTGTCTACATGTCAGTCTGATTCCGGAAAGTTTTGTAGTTTCAATGTAAAAAAATCGCGAAGGTGTAATATACCGGGTGAACATATTATTAATCAAAAATATTAATCATACGCGAAAATATCTCAGATGGAAGTTGTTCAGTACCTAGTACCAAGTACAGCTAAAATAGTCTATAAACGTCTTTCTTTTTAATCGCTGAAGGTTTTATAAGCGTAAAAAGATTGCGAAGTCAGCTTCTCGGATATGGGATTTTGAGAGTAAAGTAATTTTTCAAACAGTGGCGAGTCCTTTGATTTAAAATGGATGAGGAATTAGTTGAGAGGGAAAACGCCTCGACGGTTTTCCGCAGAGCAGAAGACCATTCGTACGGCGGATTCCATGTTTCCGCAAACGGGGCAGCGACGTTTACACTAGAACGACGATAGAATTAGACGGTCGCGTACCAAAGGGATTCGCTCTAAGAAATTTACTTTGATGAACGGTGGTTCTAACGCGGTGATCTACAGGCTGGATAAGGTTCAGCATGCTTCTCGTTTCCTGGTCGTCGCGCGTCCTCGGAGCAATACAAATAAGTAATAGAGTCTCGTGTTAACGAAGGACAGCTCTCCGGCAGAAGACAATTCTGTTCACAGTCTCCTGGAAAATATTGCCGCTTTATTTCCTGTAATTCTGTTCTCGTTAGAGAACGAAATTGCTTACCGGGAGAGGAGGACCGTCGAGGAGAGAAATTACGGTCAGAGACGTATTACATTTTGAATTTACAAGATTGAAATTACATTTCGCCTCGCGAAATTGGTCTTTCGAACAAGCTTTACCTATTCAGGCTTCTTCCATTCGTTTACTCATTCACTCATTCATTTTTACTAGCGATCCGGCTGGCTCGTGATTACTTTTAGGAAACATTCGCAAGCCTGATTTATTCGTTTTTGTCAACGATTGTGATTTATGATTACATTCAAGAGACGCTCAGAAGGTAAAGCTTATTGATGATCGGCTATGGTGAATGGAAGCAATCAATTATAATAACTACTATTGCCGTTTTCCTCGCGATTTATTGTCTCGAGTATTCATCTTTACTGCACTACTTTCTGTTATGCTAACCGTGTACAGAGTGTGAAAAATAAAAGAAAAAATTTGTCTGCCCTAAGTATTTGTGAAATTTTATTGATTTTTACAAGATAAGTGTACAATACTTAAAAAGTTTTAAACATATCGCAGATAGCATTCCTAGAAAATTTAATAGTGTAATGTAATAAATTCTCTTGTTTTCGTTAGTTTCTTCTTGTGAAAATTCTTCCTCTTCAGAATTGCAGATAATGCAATCAAAAATAGGCGCTCCACGTTTTTATTTTTGTAGTCACTAATGTCATGATTTTATTTAAATTTATATTACATTTTTCTATCTATTCCGACACTAATTTATTATAACAGAAGAAATTTGGAACTAATTGCTGAAAATTTTGGGAAAAAATATTATTATTTTATTAATAATTTATCCTTTTGAAAATTATGGGTGGAAACAGCAAACTATCTTGTCATTTATTACATCCATTTTATATGTCTGATTAGGAAAGCAAGGCTTTTAAATATGTCTCAGTACTGCGCGAATTATGAAAATCCATTAAAACCAGAAAGCTCAGATGCAGCACACTTTGTTCTCCATTATCACTGGTTTACAAATGTTCCTCTCTACAATGCAAATTTAATATGTTTCTCTAAATAGATTCAGAGGGACCGGAGCTAAGTAGATTTTCAATTTCTTAACCTTTCAACAATTCGTTGCAGCAGGGACGGAATTAAATTTATTGTGTTGTCAAATTGACAGTGATAAAAATTTGATGTTTTTTTATTCAGTATAACTGATTTCGGGAGTACTGTTCGAACAAAAGAGAGTACATAAAATAGATAATGTACGGTTTCCATAAAGATCCGTGATCTACCGATTAGACCGCGTAAATTCGCGAGTAAAATCGCGACAGGTGAAAAATCGATTAGGCAACCTTCCCCGTTGGACGATAGATTTGTTTAGACTATTGAATATCTGTCGACAGCTGTTGCGTCGCGCAGCAAACACCTTTGGAAGCGCAGACAGCGTTTCGTTTACGCGCGGTCGCTAATTATTCGGTGAAAATCAGTTCCTTGGGTATCAGTATGCCAGACAGGCGGATCGATTGGACGCGTGAACGCGTGTCCGTTCAGTGGCAGCGTTGATACCGTCAAGCTTTATCCCGTCGGATGTTTAATCACGGTAAGATCGTAAACCGCGTCGCCATTTAACCCGCTGGGGAAAAAATAAGTCGATACGGGGATGCTGTACGAGTCTCCCTCTCTCTCTCTCACTCTATCTATCTCTGGAACCTGAATCAGCGAGGCAGCCGCGAAATGAACTTCTTTCGGGTTCGGGCATTCGCGTCAGTTGCGTTCGATGGCCGAGGCTGTCTCCATCGGTGCACCGCACCGGTGCAGCCTGAATGCACCGCTGGACGTCCGACCATTCACGGACCGTCACTACTGCGCCGCTAGTTTGCGGCTTCTGGCTTACGTTTGACAGCGTTCTAGCTTCTCTGCTCAACGAAGATTAACTGTGATTAACGCGCTGCACGCTGCGCACCCCCCCCCCCGCCCGTTCTGCAACCGCCCCACGCAAACCACCCCCTGCGGAATATCGATCGCAGCGCGGATGTATTTCTTTCGCAGACGATGATCCGCGATCGGCAATCTGCCATCCGGACGTTTGATCATCGACGGAACACCGCACTGCGTCACTAACAGACTCAAAATCATTTTTTGCGGTCGGTCTGTAAGAGGAGATAATCACGAAACTATTATGGTCATGAATGACCATTATGGCGGTGGTTATGTGGATTTTTTGTGAGAATTATTATTATTTATTTATTTTTATTTATAGTTTATTCTAAAGTGGTCGCATCGACAGTGAGGTCATTACCGATCACATGGTTTACAATTGATTGTAACTAGACTGCGGATGTTTATGGAATTTTTAATTTTTGTAGATAAATTTTAAGAAAGTGGAATATCAAATAGAATCTTATTGTCAGTGACAATGGCCTTTGTAGACACGGAATTAATAAAAATTGTACCAAATTCTACTGAATCTTGTATTCTAAGAAGAAATTGCTGTAGGAAATTTTCATCCCCTAAATAGGAACGCTGACAGCTTAATATGCTGTTTCCAGAATGATTGCTCCTCTCTTTAGTGGAGTGAGTAATGGACACAGTAATTTCTTTATAGGAAGTAGTTTCTTGTTAATTTCATCGAAGCGATATAAAATATTATTCTTTTTAAAAGTTTCATGGCAGCCCAGAGAAAGGGCAGACTTCAGAGGGGTTAATAAAACTTTGAACTGCACGTATGTTATCAAGACTGCAATGAAACCTTTAGTGGAGTAGATAAAATGCTACCTAATTTTCTCTCTCATAAAATACCGTGTAAAATTGCTGGTCTTATAGCTCGCGACACTAAAAGAAAAATTAGTATCGACATTGTTAGACGCAATTGAAAAATACTGCTAATAAATGCTGAATGAATGAAAGAGTGTCCTCTTGCTTCTCATAATATTGTCTTTATAATGAAAATGAGTCCCTACTTTGTGAACAAGCTCAAGAATTAATTATCATCGCGATACATATTCATAATCGAATAAATTAAATTTTATTAAGAGGAACAGCGTGTGAAAGGATCGAAGAATTTATTACTGTGACGAATTTTAGATTTAATTAACCGGAGTACTTTAATGATGTGCAATCTTTTGATCCTTTCATTTCATGACTCGATAGCCAAGCTTTGCAACTGAATCTGAAATTTATTTGATGCACGACACTTCGATGTTTGAAAAGGTGATGTTTAAACTGGATTTCAATATTTCCGTTCCTCCACAGTCGAATTAAGTGACACAATTTTCTATTCAGGTTTCGAAATTCGTTTCAGTCACGATATTCTCGCGTAAACTGAATGTTACCAGAGCAAAACCTGAAAGTTGCAACAAAGTAATCGCTGCGATAAATCTTGATCTTTCGGCATACGACTTCATTAAATAAATTACTGTGATTATTATTAGCGTGTTTGTTCCGTAGTTAACGAAATAATTACCTGACATGATTGCTAGGTATAAACAACAGTATAAAAATAGTTCCTCGCGTTTTCAAACGATCTCAATCACATTTCAAACGTTTCCAGGATCAACTGGGTTAATCCTTTGGAGACAAAGAATGTTTGAAAACGTCAAAAATATTTCCCTGAAGAAATTCAATTACCAAACTATAAGATACAATAGAATATCAAAATTATCACTGATTTTATCCATGATTTATCTTTATGCATTTAGAAATGAAAGTCAGAAGATCGGATGTAAAGTATCGAAAATTCTCCTGCACATCTTCTAGCGCGGAATACATGCAATTATCCGTAGAAATCCGCGGTGTGATAATGGAAGCGGAAACATCTCGCGAGGTTTGAACGCGAACAATTTCAATTGGGCAGGGCAGAGCGGGCTTTCCAAATCGTTTTACACCGTCCAATAAGTATAGTGGATCCGGCAGTCGGTGACCAGAGTCGACACGACGGAAAGCAAACAGCGGGGCGTCGCTTCGCGTCGCGTCGCGTCGGCCCGACAAATAACCGGAGGATTTTTGGGCTTACCGTGCACATAGGGGTTTCGATCTTTTTACCAAGATGGAAGATGATCTCCCTGCCACAATAGAATCACAATTTCACGAGGGTGAGGGGGTGGGGTAGGGACAGAGGTCCGCGGCCGGCTCGTGGCAATCGATCGGCCCGCGTGGCGCGTCGCGTCGGCTGAAAAACACAGCTAGATATACGCTGTCAAGTGGCGTTATATCCCCGGCGAAATGGCTGGGAAGTGAATTATTGCCGCGGAAAAACCTGGCCCCGAAAGAGGGCGAACGGCGACGATTTTGCACGGCGTCCTCTCCTCCTCTTCCCCCTCCCCCCCCAACCTCCTACCACCGGTACCTAACCCGTCGTTTCGACGAGGCTCTTTTATTCCTCGGAAGGATCGGACCGCCGCACTTTTGACACGGTCTATAACTCTCGATCGGCGACGCGCCCGGCGAATTTTTCACCTAGCATCCGTCCGGGGGTGCTGGATTCCTCGCCTGTTTGGACAACGGGCTTGCGGCAACAACGGCCACGGATACCGATTTATGGAATATCGAGCGAGCCCTGTTGCGATATTGTTTCCACCCTCATTCTGTTACAGCTCTCATCCCCGATTGCTTTTCTAGATTTATCAACGATCTTGAGAAACTGCTTTCCCGACCACCCTTGACGCGGGGATGCGAGAGAAATTTGTAGAGTACACTAATTCGGTGTCTTTCGATGCTCTGCCGATTGTGTTTTTAAGGATATTAAATGCTGTGTTGTTGTTAAGGTAGAATAGAATGTCGCGACCTTGTTTCCAACCCCGTCCGCCCGAGCTGCCGACCCAGATTGCATTTCTAGATTTATCAATGACCATGAGAAACTGATATTGTCGATGCTCTCCGACGTAGGAAAGCGAGAGAAAATTGTAGAGTTCACTAATTCGGCGTTTCCCGATGCACTGAACCGTGGTTTTGAGGATATTGAATGCTTGTGTTGTTTTAATTGCGTCCATTTTCGGACTTGAATGAAAAGTAATTTGATGAAAATAAATCGATTTGATTGGACACAATGTTTATTTTATGTGTTTTAAGAGTATTCGAGAAATTTTCCGATTTAAACTGTGATGGAAAGTTCGCTGTCATTTAACACACATTTTTTAAATCCGTTTTCTGCCGGCAATGGTTTGTTCGTTATAGTGAAAAAAAAATTCAAACTACTCACTGCTGACGAAAATGATTGCATTCACGATTGGCATAGTAAAAAGATAATGATCCGAAAACATCGACGAATTAAATGGTTTTTTAAAATGTTATTAACGGAAGGATTTGATGGAAAATTGTTTTACATGCGATTGGATATTGATGCAATTATATAAAAAAAATTGAAAAAAATAATATAGGCGGGGCTGCGATAAAAATGATTAATGTTCAATCACGACTACAGCGACGAACAAAATTTTTCTACGTGTAGGTCGATACTGAAAATATTTTGTGGAAAAATTAAAGTAATATTTGTACTTAATGTTTTATGTTTATCGTAACATTGATTTATTTTATTTTTGTTAAATAACAGTATCAGACATTTGTCAACATCAATCATTTTACAATTTTTCATCGCATCAAAACATTTTTCACATCTTTTTTTTCCTTTATGTTTTTATTACATCAAATACAAGCGGTATCGGCTTTTAAGAAGCTAAATTGTATTGCAAAACGATAGCGAAAGAAATATGAAAAATAGATGGCATACCTAACCGTGGACACTGCCTTTTTTCTTTTTTTTTTGGTCGGTGGGGGAATGTCACTTACGCACACCCCCTCCTCAGATGACGCCTGAAGGGGGTAGTGTAGGACTCGGCACCCCCCAGGTGGAATTTGGGGGAAACGGGACTATAGGTACTATACCCCTACCCATAACCACTAAACCCCCACCGCCCAAGCCCTCTTAGGCCCGTCGCGTCGCCTCAAGATCGTCCACGGCTAACGGAGGGTGCGCGATCAGCTGTTCGCAATACAGCGCCCCGCCTACCGCAGAGTTAACTTTTCCTGTTCTTGGCTTTTAACCGTGGACACAGCCGGATTGAATCAAAATAATGAAAAGAAGAGTGCCAGATAAAAATTCAGCACAGCTGGTGACGGTTTTTGGTATGCGCAGGCAGCAACGATCTATAGTGTGAAACCGGAGACGATCGCAGAGCACGATAAGATCATACATCAGGGATCTGACTTCTACCACGGAAACAGAAGTCCTGGAACATCGTGGAACATCGTCGGTGATCAGGAGCGTAAACCGAGCGAACCATGGGCGAGAATTACTCTCTCGGTCGGATTCCCCGTAAGTCTGTGGAGAACGACTGAGAGGAGATCCGGTTCGGCGTGATTGCAATCCCATAACAGTCGCGAGGCAACACAACCGGTATACGCGCGTATTGGTTTCGGTGTGTGTTCGGGTCAAAGGGTGGTGGAGGGGAAGGCGTCCCCGTAAAGGGAAATCTGCTGGGCCGGGATTCTAATTAAAGGATCCCGACTGTGAAAATTAGTTGGAATTTGTCGGTCGAACGGAGCTGCCCGTGGTGGACGGGTCCGGGAGTCGTGTTGGCGCCGGCGCTAATTAAACGCTATCAATGAACGTAACGGGCTTGATGGCCTTACAGCTTCCTCGGGTTATTCGATGCGCGAGTTTACGCTCGACGATCGCTCCCGCCCCCCTCCCCCCGGATCCTTCCTAGGCTACCGAATCCATACAATATTGCGAGGACGTAGAGAACGATACACCCGACGAAACCCGCGAGCTCCGCGTTCCATTAGTCTTTCCCGGACGCGCTGATGTTTCATTACATTGCGAGGATTGGCCAATTAGCTCGGCTGCAATATTCCACGGACATCGAGTCAGTGTTTGGATACTAGCTTGTACAGGGTGTATAAAAAGTAATGGACATCCGTGCTAGGGGTGAATCTACACTTCTGGATCGGTGGACATTTGTAAGAGAAACTTGCCGCAAAATTGTTTATAAGAAAGAAAATTGTTTTTAAAGTTTGTTTTCACATCAATACCTGCTACTCGTCGAGAAGAGAAAAGGTTGAAAAAAAGAGGAGAGGTTAGGATCACACGGGGACCGAGCAGTTTGCAAAAGGTGCACGGAGACCTAACCGTAAGATATCCGCGCGGATCGTTGGCCGTAATGCTCGCCGCAGGATTTCTTTCACGAGACCCCATCGCCAAACCGGGATCAGTTTTGATCCTTGGACCATGAACGCCCGGTACCAGGGATCTTTACAGTCCTCGAAAGGGTGCCGACCGAAACGGGTCACCCCGATAACGTTCAACTTGGTCGCCGGCGAGACGATGGTTCCTTACGCGACACGAGTCCGTCAGAACTTCTGCCGGGAAGTTTGATCCTGGACTGATGGGAACCCAAGACCCGAAAGTTAGTATAGACAGTGAGTGAGTGAGAGAGAGGGAGAGAGAGAGAGAGAGGCTCGTCATTAAATTGACGCGGGTCGGAAACTGTCCTGCTAAGACGAGCACTCGGAGGGAGCCAGCCTCGTTTTAATGGGGATCGCCGGCTGAGCTGGAGAAAGGGAAGAGTGTCCTTTGTGAAAATGATTGGCAGGATACCGGCGGATTAATGACCGACCTGCAGACGATGCTGATCCAATTAGTCACTGCGTGGACTGGCATCTGTTACTATAAACATCCGTTTATCTCTTAAGAGATAGTGAACATTGACAGCCGGCTGGCTAAGTTGCTTAGCCTTTGGTCTAGCTTCGCTGTCGCATGCGATGTGGATTCCGTTCGGTGGCCACGCTGGCACCTGTTAGATCTGCTTAAGACGCAGACGACAGCTTATAGGAGCTTTACGGTGCAGGTGATTCGAATTTTGATTGGTTTCGAGAGGACAGTGGTGGCGGTTCGTAAAACAAAATGCGTTTGGCAGGGTGATTAATGACCTAGTTGAACCACAATTTAGTTTGGTTCCTGCTTCTTACGATCGACGCAGGCAATTTTTATTTTCCACGAAGATCCTCGGTCTAGTAATGAATTTTTGAAAGTCTGCGGTCCATGGCTAAGAAGTTTTAAATCGAAACTTTCAAATCGCAAGCCAACAACTCGCTATAGATTTTTAAGCCTCCTTTTGGCCCGGCATTATTATTGAATAATCCTATTAACAGACTTCCGGTAGGTAAAGTGTTAGACGGACAAAATTTCCGCGAAATTTTTCGGATGGACGAGAGTCCAGTTCTTTGGTCGTTGAGTTCGCAGGCCAGTTGCGATCACGGAGTAGTAGCTTCCAGGAGAAAGAGACAGGAAAGTCGGCGAGGATCCCGGGTGAGGACGAAGGGCGCACAGGAGGGGGCAAAAAGGCGAGCTAACCTTCTTACACCCATTACCGGGGGGTTAGGGAGTATAATGTCGTTAATTCGACGTTTTCGCGAGCCAGCTTCCGCCGTGCCGTACCGGTAAGAAGCTCTCGTCTCCTTCGCCACGGACCAAACAAAGTTGCTGCAATCCAATTGACCCAGCCCGGCTATATCCGCCCCGTCACCTCGATGCCTTCGGTAGGATCGGCTTTTTCTTCGCTGCCATCCTCTTCATCTCTTGCTCTCTCTCTCTCTTTCTCTCCTCCTTCGCCATCCCGTTGGCTTCGAGGGAATATATTTAAGGAAAGCTTCAGGGAAACGTCGAGAGGCATCGAACGTTACTTTATTATTCGCGGAAGATTTCAAAGGTGTCGCGGAAAAGCCTCTTTCTGCTCTGCGGAGTCACCGTAATTAGTAATATAGTAAATATTCTATGAACGCGAGATGGTGTTACACGTTGGATGCAAAAAAAATATCCCTCCACTGCGGGGCAACGCCGCAGGGGCCACGAAGCTCGAGCTGCCTCGGTCGACGAGCAGTGTAAACATGCCGCGTAATCTGGTCCAATCGTAAAACCAAACAAGTTTCATTTATTGCACGAAGGTCGCGCTGTCCTTTTCTACGTTCGGCTCGGTCTTTGAAGCCCAGAAAATTAGTTTCTCTCTACGAACTATGCAAACGAACCTCCCTGAGGCCCTTACGTCCATCGAATATGTACTGTATACGCATCGTGTGCGAGACTGTAAAAAATTGATGAAGTACTGTACGGGATATTGTAAGGAACAAATTAAATGCCGTAAACTCTGTACGACGTTGTTAAAAATGGATCAGCCGTTCCGTACGATATTGCGAAAGAAATAAGCTGAATATGTTGAACTGATTTAGGGAACAGAGCTGATGTATTGACGGATTAATCCGCGATCGGTGTCGAGAAGCGTTATGGAAGTTGGCTGTAATTTGTGTAAAGAAGATATCGTTCGCCTGCCGAGTCGTTCTTAGTGCCCGAAACTTCCGAACAATCCGTGACACGGAATCCTTCGACAGGAGACGCCGAACTTCCTCGTCTCGTTTCACGAAACTATCGAAAAACTCATCGTCCCGCGGCCCGAGAGAGTCCTTTGGTCAATTAGCCGGCTCTCACCGGCTAATTCCTCACCATCAATTAGCTCGGGCTGGATCGAATTCATCACCCCGCAGTCCTTGGTCTATCTCCGGCGTGAATTTCCAGTAGTTCATATCCGAACGATGACACTCTTCCTTCACCTAGGTTCCTCGAAATCACCATTTCCAAAATGATACTTAAAGAATTGTTGTCTTTAAAAATCGACGGCCAAGGCACAACTTGAAGCTGGCTTTACGTTGGTCCTGTGATGTCGTGTCGATCCCGAATGTGTGTATGGTCGAACTCCGGAGAACACGTTTCTTTAACACGTTTGAAGTTGGTAGTGGCTCGGTAGTCGATGTACTAGTTCTGATCTTGTTGTGATCACATAGAAATTAGGAAAGCTCGAAGGTAGGTGTGGTCTTGGAAAATTGTGTACATGATTTGATGTATACAATATGTACGATTGGTGGAGGGTGTGTTTTAAACGGTGGTGGCAGTAGTGGAAAATTAGGACGTGTAGGATTTTTTCTCCATCTAGATGGAGCATTCGGTAATGTAAACGCAGCTTTAGAACACCCACGAGCGAGAAACCAGTGTTCTCCAGAAAGAAGCTCTCTCTCTCTCTCTCTCTCTCTCTCTCTCTCTCGCTCCCTGCCAGGCCAGAGAGACGAAAGTCCTGGTCAAAGTTTCTGAAAGGACATCGCCTCGACGACTTGATACCCGCTCGCTGTTTCGACGAAACTCGTGCACGCGCGCGCGTTCGCTCGCTCGCTCGCTTGCGCTCTTTTCTTCTTCCTCGCCACTGATCTCTCAGCTTCACCCGCTCTCATTCCCAGCGCCACGCTCCGCTTGATTTACGAAAGTTCCCGGGACGTTTTCTCGGTTTTACGGAGAGCCGAGTTTCGCCGCGCTTAAAGTGTCGCTTTCTCGGCTTTCCGGAGCCCGTCGGCCGCCCGCTAAGAGGATATCCCTGTCCCCGGAAGGATTTTTTAAATAGCTCGATACCGAACTTTCTCATCCGATGTTTGCTTCTTCGATGGCTCGCGTGCGAACTGCAAGTGCCCGTGTCTATCTCGCGGTAATCCATAGATTCCTGATCTTTTTCCGGAGCGTTCCTCGTTGATCTATACATAACCTCGGTGAGTCACCTAACGTTATCACCTCAAATATCTTTGTTGTTTTCAAAGATACATTAAATGTCTTGAGGACAAAGTTGGATGCTAACATGGGGCTCGCACGACACCAAAAAAAATTTTAGTTTTTATGTAATTTTTTAGAGATATCAAGGTCACCTTCATTTTTATTTAATGGAACCATGCTTTTTTAAACATCGACAATGATAGTCCCATTCGTTACGAATTCAGTAACTATAATTACTCAAGGTCATTCAAAGTGACGGACAGAGAAAACGTATGAAACTAAAATATGGAAGCAACCTATCCTGTATTTCGTAAATGTTCGAAATTATGGCCATCTACGTCGATACATGCGTCTAAACCGGCTCTGAGGTAATGTTGAACTCTGACAAGTACATCCGAGGTGATATTCGCACATGCTGTGATGATACGCTGATGCATATCTGCAACTGTTGTTGGAGCATTTTTTTGTCGTGGCGCGGAGCATGGAAAGCTTACATTCCAACAGACAGCATCGGTGACCATCAAATCTCGTTAATAATAAAACAAAAAATCTAATGGTAAATTACAGTCGAGTCAAAATCGAAACTCGTACCGACTCGTCCGTTATTTTTGATCGGTGGGTGTAATTAAGTGTAACGGACGGCAGATAGGAGCCCCCCAGGCGGTCGAATAAAAGGCAAAGAAACGATGATCGATTTGTTGTCGATACAGCTGGTTGAATAGGTACAGCGTATCCGTTTCAGTTTCTCGTCGATCGGTGTTCCGGTCCATTTTTCATTCGGCAGGAAATAAATAAGTACCTTTCGGCGTAACTGAATCATGGGTTCGGCTCGGCTTTGTGCCGTGGCCCGGAGGGGGCAGAAAAGCTGAGGCTGCAGAAAGGTCGTAGATCGCATTTCCTTTGACCGGGACACACCGGCTATTCCGCGGGCTCCCTAAGTAGCTTTAAATGTATACGAGGCGGCGTGTAATCAAATAGCCGAAGCTCGCTGGCACAGGGGAGAGGCCGCAAGTTTAGGAACTGTTCCGGTAAGCTTATTACAACGGGAACTGTATTCAACAAACCGATCGAAGTTATCCGATTAAGCGTTCGATAATGGACGGACGGGCGCATACGTTGCTGGCCACCCACGCCCGCTCCGCACGGCCACCATGAAAAGTCCGACAAACGGCTACGGTGTCCTTCAATCTCATTCCTCGATAATTTAACGATGGAGGTTTTCAGTAGTCGAAAATGCTAGATAAAAGACCAATCTAGGTCACCTGAATAACTCGCTTGCTTTTGAAGATGGAAGAAAATGCATCGGACCAAACTTACTTGATATCGAGGCGCTCGTAGTCCGATGTCATTAATTTCTTTATAGATGGAGACGTATAGTGTCCCACCCTGTATAATAGTCCACGGCCTGTTCAGCGCGTGTTAATCGAGTACAAACATCCGTACGAAGGTAATTCGAACTGATTTGATGACTCGACCATTTTTAAACTAGTTTCCTCTTCTATGGAGATTGCTCCGGAACGAGGGTAAATAGAGATTGCCACCGGTCAGCCGGATGCACACCGCAGTCAGCTCGCTTTCGGGAAAAGTGCTTTCGTGACCGATCATCCATTAGCGCTTCAAATAGGATATCTATCCCCGTCTTATCCTCGGCTGACGTCTCGTTCCTCTGCGACGGTCCACCGTCCTCCGAGATTATCGATTTTAAGCCGGTGTCGGAATTTAATCCTCCCGAGATTGATCCGCGACGTCGATCCCGTATACCCGTAGCTGAAAGGTCTCCGAGGGGATAAGGAAGTCCTGGACGGCGGAATGAACGGTTCTTGCATCTTCGAACGGTCTCTTCAAGTTCTTCCGGCATTTTAGTGCTCGTTCGGCTGCCGGTCTTTTCGCTGAACGGCGAGATTCGAACTTCGTCCTGGCGCCTAGGTCCAACGAAGATATTATTTCTCATTGAATTTTTTCAAAAGAAACTTGCATTCAATAAAGAACAGTGAAGACACATTAATAGGGAATCGCAGAATGGATACATTCCCATTATTTTAGTCGAGCAATAGTCAGTTTTAATCGTTGGTAGAACTACATTTAGCGAAGATCCTAATTTTCTGCGACTTGTAGCGATTTTGGCCCACATTCAAGCACAGATAAAACGATTGGACAGCTCTTCAAGATAATCTGGCGATTCCCAAGATTGTAACCGGCTCGTTCTCCACACACATGAGGGCAGAAGACGCTGGAGGTTCGCTCTCGACCCCGTCTCTATCTTTAGCCCCTAACTAGCGAGTAACTTGAAGAGGTTCACAAGCTCCTCTCTCTCTCCCTCTCTCTTTACGCACTCACTGGCTTCGACACTTCCATCGGCCGGCCGCGATCCTTATCAGCAGCCTCGAGTAATTAACTTTCGAGGGCACAAAAGTTGAAAGAGATTGGAGAAGCCGCGTGCACCGGGCCCGCCGGCAGTTCAGCTGCTCGTGCACCGTCTTCATTCCCGAACCTTTGGCCAAGGGAACCCGAGTAATTATTTCTTGTACTTTCTTCCGCCTCCCCCTCCTACTATCTTCCCCGTCGACCAAGTTGTCTCTCTTTCTTCTCAGCATTTTCCGTTCAGCTCTCCTTCCGGTTTTCCTGGCCACTGGACCGGCCAGCCGAGATAGAAGCCCGCGCGGACGAGCGTGAAGTGTATCGCGGTCAGATTTCGTTGAAGCAATTTTCGCGTCGTTGTTGGCTCCATCCCCCGCGGCCGCCGACGTTTACACCGGGGAAATAATTTCATTTTTAGCTAGCCTCTCATTGGGAAAGAAGTGCCCCCTCCCACTCCCTTGCGTGGTTTCATTAAATTTTAAAGGGCGATCGATCGCCCGCGTTCTCTACTCCGGCCGCCTGCTCTGCAAATTTCGGAACGATTGGTTTCCGTGTTCGGCGGATTTTCTTGAGCTATACTGGGATGTGTCTGAAAATATCTGATGATTGCATAAGTTCCTGCCCGAAAATTGCATGAACATCCGCAGTCTAGTAATAACAAATGGAAACAACGCCATCTCTACACGAAAAACGAAATGACTTTCCGAACGACCCAATAGCAGACATGGTTAAAGAAGTCGAAAAGTTCCTTCAAAAAACATGCTCGTCGATTTAAGAATGAAATTGCAACTTGCCGAGCTCTTTGTACATACAAGTATGTTCCGAATGAAATGATCGAGTCAATTGAGCGACGAATCACTTCTTCAGAAAAACAGAAGGACGCGTAATAAACGCGTCGGAGGAGAAGGAATGCTTGCGGGCAGCTCGCAGAAACCGCGAAGATTCATCGTACAAAGGGATCAAACTCGGTCCTGGGACTGCAATTTCGCCCCGGTGTGCACACGCCTCCTCGCCGGATACAATATGCGATCCGCAAATATCGTTATTAAAGTACACGGGGCGAAACGATGAACGAAAGACGGTCGAGCAGGGCTCTCTCCACCCTCAACCCCTCGTGCGAACCCTCGGGGAAAATACACAGACGGAGAACGATGCTGAAAGTATTCGATACCGCGGACTGTAAAGCCAATAGATGGATACTACGCTAGCTGTTTCGCTGCTAGTCGCGAAAAATTGCACGCGTAACCCGGAACTCGACTTTGCAGTCGATGATTCCGCGAATTCGATCCGGGAAGCAGTTTCATCTGGTCGATTGAAGCCTTGGGAACGAAACGTAATCCTCTACGAAGATAGTTCGTTCTGTCTTGAAGCGAATTATTGGTTGCTGTTTGGTGAAGGATTTAAGTAGCACGAATCAGTGATTCGTCAGGCCGGTAAGCCTCAGAAATCACTGGAGCGGTATTAATTATTATTTTTGGCAATCGGAAGCTTGTTAACGGGAATTTAAATAATTCCGTTATCTAGAGAAGTTGTCTGATAATTATGCAGAAAATGTAAGAGAAATTATTAAATGATGGGTTCAATGATTTGTCTACGGTTCTTCAGTAACTTTTAAGTAATTAAGTGATCAGTTTTAAGTAATTATTGAGTAAATTTTAAGTAATCGATTATCTGGAAATGTTTAATAGGAGATTGAATTTTTAAAGTAAAAGCGATCAGTGCTACGTCAGACTGATAGTGGAAACCTAATATTAGACAGAGCGTGTTTGAAATATTGACGAGAGATCTGCCATTTTGTAAGAAACAATCAATAATTTTAGACGGAATTTAGAACTTATGTATGTCTGAATAATGCTACCAATGACGTCGATACTTCTTCTTACGTTACGGGTATCAAAGTAATATAAGGGTCTTTGAACGAAGACTCGAAGTAGTATGAGTCAGAGTTATATCAGACAATATGTTAAAATTTAATATAAAAGTTTCTTTTCAAAGATTGACACAATTACTTATCTTGACACAATTACGTATCTTGGAGAACCAACCCTCTGATTGCGTTAACATCTTCGATATTGTTCAAACAATATACATTCCATGAAAATAGTGCAAATAAAGGTTGTACAATCTTCATCAAACGAAATTCCTTGAATTTTCCCTTCGCCCAGCAATACTTCAACCTTTACAACCCTCGTTCCACCAATTTGTACTAACTTTTTAACGTCTCTCCGACATTTTATCGAAATAATGCAAATAAGGGTAGTTTAGACTGCAAGAGATAATTCTTTGGATTTTTTTTCTTCCCTCGTGCACCGCTCCTATCTACGTAACAAACTTTTTTAATGTTACCCCACACAGCATATTTCATCAAAATAATGCAAATAGGGTCGCCGTTTAAACTCCATAAAATAGAATTCTTGAAATTTTTTCTTCACCCGTAGGACTCCTATCTTCTCCGCTTTGTACTAACTTTGTAACATCCCTCCGCCATAGTACAGTGCGTCCAAATAATTCAAAAGCGTAGTTGAAACTTCGCGGGGGAACTTTTTAAACATTAAACACCTGCTTCACTTCCCCAAAACACTCTCCAAATTCTCCACGAAAGCTATTACCTAACGAGATCCGACGTTGTTCGAAGATGCAAAACATCGTACAAGTCCAGCTTTTAGCAAAATAATTTTGTAACAGAAACTTGGAAAAAGATTTTAATTAGAGCAACCATGCAATAAATCACAGATCAAGGTTTAAATCAAGAGCTACAAAGGCGCGGCAGTCGACAGACAATTTCGAAAGCTCGGAGGCCAATGGACAAAAAAGCACGGTGCGCGAAATTGCGTGAGGCGACGCGGCGCGGCGTCCCAGGAAGTTTGATAAACACCGTCAACAGAATATTGTCGATTTATCGGCGCGTTCCATTTGTCAACCCCTTGGATCCTTCGTTTCGTCATACGTTCACTTAACCGTGTCAGGTTCGCAGTTGCACGGGAATTTTTCCGTTGCCGATTTAACCGGGTCCCGGGGGCGCGTGCACGTCGAACCGTGAATTTCCAGCTCGCCCCTTCTCTCTCGCGGCGGCACTGTCCGCGTGCGCTTGCTTTTTTTCGCGAACATTTTGAAAAGCCTTTTATGAGTGTCGGCTATTCGCGAGACTGACCGCAACCGCGGCTTCGTTCGGCCGAACATTCGGAAACGGTCGTTTCAACCGGCGCGATACAAACCGGGGGCAAGTCTTTGAAAAGCCCGCCATTGAAATCCGACCAGATTCCCGAGGCCCTTTGAACCCTCACTCGCTCTCTCCCTCTCTTTTTCTCTCTGCAGAACCCTTTTTTCCAGTTCCACCCTCCGCAACGAACAACGCAGCTCGACCGACTGCCGTCGAAAGGGAAATTCACACTTTGAGACACTAACTATTGGAATTTTTCGAGAGCCTCTTAACCCCTGACATCGAGCGTACGGTTTCGATTCGAATCGCGCGCACACCGAACTCTCGATACCTCGAAACCGTGGCCACTGTTTCGAGCACCGCACAGGTCTGGCGAAAATATGATGCTCCGGTGCTCCGATTCGCGATGCATCGGCAACCGGACACGCTCGGCTCGGAGCGGCGTCGAGTGCTCCAGATTCGAGACTTTGGCGTTTGATACATCTGACCGGGCGGTGATTGATGAATTTCGAATCCTTATGGGAAATAGAAACTTCCGATGTCAATTATACAGTGAATCAGAATACTAGATGGTTGTACAAGTCCGTGTCCTATTTGAAAATAAAATTCAATGGTTAAATTTTAAAGAATACACTTTACAAAGTTTTCCTGCAGTGCGATGCCGTTCGATGTTTTCGATACCGAAATGTTTACATTTTTACATCCGACTAATACTAAATCATTGATGGCTCACGACGTACATTTTTTAACAGTATCATGAAACAGTGAACAGTGTTCACCTCTACCAAAATATTTTCGAAGCCAGCCAAACAGGCTCTGCAATGTTGAGCTGCGGTTTTTCGACTTTTTCCTCCCGTTTTTTGAACTTTCTATTTTTCTCTTGGTGACTCTTTGAATCGACGAGTTATTTCACAAATGGAGGTGAGCTGTGCGGCCCATTTTTTAAAAGAGAAATAATCTCGCGATTCTACTTTTAATCAGCAAAAGGTTCTATTGAAAATAATACTTTTCCTCGAAATAAGTTGGATGAAAATTGAATTCTTAGAGTCCCTGTATTAAAAAAAGGAGTTCTCTGTCTCCGTGGGGGATAATGTTGCATACAATGTTGCTAAATACAGAAGAGTAGTTAAATTTGAACCAGTGGCTAGGTTGAACCTAATATAGAATGTATAGTCAATTAGTACCGGTAATAACGCTGTAAATAATTTTCTCCTCCAAGATATACATCTAAATTAGACCGAAATCATAATCCATAATTGATTAATACCATTAACCCCTTGCCCGATGATTTATCTTCCAGCTAGGACGATTTAAACTTTATTTTCTTTAACTAATTTTCTAAAGGGATTCAAAAAGTTTATTCATTTATAATATATTTATAACACTGAACCCACACTATCGAAGAATGTCGAACAACCTGTTTCACATTCTGTTCGAGTTATATTTTTATACAATCTTGTCGTTTTTACAAAGTAAAACATTTTAGTCGCATATAAAAAATTTTAGTATAAAAATCGATTGCGTTAACCGAAGAAAAATCGTCGATTCATACGAATGGAATAAAAACTACGATAAGAGCGAAGAGTTATAAATGAAAAATACCTGATCGAAAGTTCCGAACGAGCCGACTGTTTATTTTCCACTCTCTCGAGCGGGAGTACGATCGAGATCTAGCTGCCAGCGGGAGACTTACCTGAAACAGAAAGAAGATTATATTAATTGAAATTGAACGGGCCGGCGCGCATTTATATTTAACGAAGGGGAAAGGGGGAGGTGTTCGGTGTATATCGGATCGGTGCTCGGGGTTCGTCTGCGATCGATAGGTTCACCGTCTCGTTTCCCATCCGGACGATCCAGTCCCGCGCGTTACATACGAATATCAAGGAAAGCTAGCCGCACATTTAATATCGTCGGCGTGGAAGAAAGACACGAAGAGGCGGACGGTTGAAAGTAAAAATATAACGCGGACGGTATCTAGCAGCCTCTGCCGCCGAGGGCATAAATCGCGGCGGAGCGTGTAATAGGCACTCGAAGAAACGTGATATCGTGACTTACGTTTCGACCGCGAAACAACGTGCCAGATAATTAATGATCAACCCGCTCGGATAGATACGCCGTTGAAAAATCGCGCACCAGCCCAGGCTACGATTTACGCTGGCTCATTATACCCTCCCTCGATCCTGCTGCTCCTCCAGACAATCCTCTCTGTCTTCTGCAATTCATCATTTTCAAACCGTTCGACTATTCCTGGCTGGATATTCTGAACTGTTTCCATCGCCAAACAATTTTAGCGACTACAGAAAAATAACAATGTACGTCAAACCGTAAGGAATAAGAGCCACGTGAAAAGCTCTGATTGAGCTGTCGATTTTTTTATTTTCGAAGACGACTTTTTCTATAGAAGTCTTATTAGGAGAGCGAGAGAGAGAGAGGCGCCAATTCTTAAACCATTCTTCAAAATATTTGTTGCGTTATTAAAGTACTTGATACATTAATAAACTACAGATGGAATCATATAAAATGGAAATATTTCATGGCCGGAAGTACACGGTTAATCTTGTTACGATTATAATTCTAGTCGATAAAAAATTAGTTCCTGCAAGTGACGCGAACATTTTGGAACTTGCAAAAATATCTTCAGTCGAATGATATTCACCGGTAAATCGAAAACAGGGATGAATATTACTAACCGGATTCCGTATAATCGTCGAAAAATTGGTTTCGCACCCTACTAAACAAAATTCGATTAGCCTGTAGATCCCGGCATGATTCGATTACAACCGCACCGAAAATAGATGATAGAATAAAACGGAAGGATACTGGTACCCCGTATCCGATCGTTTACATTTATTTGAACGTGACGCGGGGATGCTTTCGCGCAACAGCTCCAGCCAGGCTTCACCGTCACCGATGGCAAGCGGATGGGACGCGATGGGGCCAGGTTTCGGCGTCGGCCCTAAATTTTCAATTAATCCCCCGCGGAATATAAACGAAATTCCGCGGCGGTTCCCGGCCGCGAACGAAAAATAGCGTCGGCCGTTTCGCGACCCATTAAAGCGTTAATTTATTCGCGTGGGGGAACAAGTTAATCGATTGCTCGACGAGACGGGCCGTTTGCTCGCGATTTATTTATAACGAGCCGCTATTCTCACTCTTTCGCTCTTTTACGTCGATCCCGTCTCCTCTGTTCCCTCGTCCTCCATCTTCTGCACCCTTGCCCCAACTCTCTGCACTTCCCGCTTTCTCTCTGTTTTGTTCGCAGTTTCTCGTAATATTAAAGAGAGGTTCTGCGTGGTATTTCTTTGAATCGACAGCTCGGGCACCCTTTTCCCCGTAACGAACTTTCAGTTTTATTAAAGACTATTTACATTAGTTGCACTTGTTCGCGAACTGGAATTCTGACATTCTGTCTCGTATCGATGTATCTTCAGAGGAATACTGTCCATCTTGACAAACAATTTTTATCTATTCCCCATCCCTGGGTCAGCTCGCTTCTCACCTCGGTGGTGAGATTGAAAGAGTGGGAGAATGGTCCCTTTTTGGGGGAAAGAACATCCCCATTCGTTGCTTGACTTGAGGTAAGAGCCTTTCCTATACATCCCCTATCGGATGATACGAGTAACGGACCCAGAGCCGTGTGACAAAACCGAAAGGCCCAAGTGGCCAACACGTGCGGTCGGTTTATTGCCCCTTGTTCCACGCGGACGACGACCATCAAGTTTGGGAACAATGCTTCCTTGAAAAACAGATTTCCAAGGACTCGGCAGACAGAGTCGTTTTGTCCGAAACCCTTAAGGAGATGTGCTTAATGAAGATTCCGAAACTGATGGCCCAAGGGGTGCGCATTTGAGTCTCGGACCCTCGCGTACTGCACGGCTGGCTATCACGCGAAGGTCAGGCCTTAACTTTATGACAAGACAAAAAACAGAAAAGTGCTGGCTTCCACGAGACCCTTGTAGAAGTGTCCCGAGGACCAACGGTATTTTTCATGGAGTTTTCTATGCATGCCATAACACTCTCTTTTCGTTGCGTTCGTTATTCGACTGTCACCAACTTTCTTTTGATCATATTTTTATTTGGTTCTTATCCTTGTTCTAGATCCTCCTTTCCCTCCCCTAGATCTCGTCACAACTCGCCTACTCTTCTGCCCCTAGTTCCCCATCAACTTTCTCTCTCTCCCCAGGTCTCTCCCAATCTCTCAGCGCCGCCCTCCTCCTCCTTCCTCCTCTTCTAGCCTGTTCCAACCCTCTCGCAACCCCTCCATTCGGCAGACAAACGCCGAAGCCTCAGGGGATACGATATTCAGCCGCGTCGACGGCGAGAGACGGTCCTTCATCCGAAGCGATCGGGTTGCTAGTATAAAGGATTGGTAAGGGATGAAGGGCGAGAGTGTTGGTTGGCGGAAGGGCTCCGCGGTTGGTCCACGAATATCCGAAGCGTGCGAACCGAGCGCTTGTAAATTAAGAGTCGTCGGCCACTCAAAGACGCCCGAGAGTGATCTTTATTCGATGACGTGGCAGGTAGACGGGACCATATTGATCGATTCCGGCTGGCATCCTTCGAACCACGCTTATTTCCTCATGCCACGGAGGTCCGACCGGCCCTTCTTCCTTCCGAGGGAACAGGAGAGAGAGAGAGAGAGAGAGAGAGAGAGAGAGAGAGAGAGGGGGGGGGGCAAGCAACTAATGGAGATCGACTCGGCAGATTGCAATACGATTCCCATTCGGCTGAAACAGGAGTTAATGAAATCGAGGGTTTCCTTTCGCGACCCATTCGCTCTCCCCTCTCTCACTCTCTGAAAACCTCTCTTTCTCAGGCAAGCCCTTCTCTGACAATTTTTGTCTCTCGCGGGCTCTCCTTCTCTCTATAACCATCGCTCTTTCTCTTTCTCAAGCTCTCCATCTCCCTCTGACAATTGTCTGCAGGCCGTCAGGCCCTCCTTCTTCCTCCGAAAAGGAACAATCCAAACTCTCCAGCTCGAATTTTTATCAGTTTTGGAACAGGTTTGGCATGCAATAGTTTTCCCTTGCGCCATCATCGAACAAACTGCAAGTTAAAATGAAAATCGAACAGTTCAGGGTCTTTTCTCAGCTACAGAAGAGAACAGAATCGATGATTCCGCCGGAATTGACAATAAAGGGTCCAAGGGTAACAGGAGAATGGCCGAGGTCTGATAAATAGATAAATAGGGTCCGGGAGACACTCGGTAGCCACCGACCCCCGCCTCGAAGTTGGCTCTCGCCCAATCACCGTGCATTAACGTTCCTGAAATCGAGGGGATCGTTTCTCACCGGAGCGCCTCCTTTTTCTCTCCGACGTCCTTCTCCTTCGGCCTTCGACTTCGTCGAGATAATTCGACGGTTAATCGAGCGAAACGACCCCGTGCTCGCCGCGATTTTCCACCCCCCGACTACCGATATAGAAAGACCCCGGTTAATATCTATCCGGGGTTAACGATAGACCGGTGATATTAATGGATCGCGGGGGCGGCAGCCTCTGTGCCCAAGAGAATTCGTTTCGGTCGTTATTATCGCGAACCTACTCGTGAATCTTCGCGGACCCGCGAAAATTAAATCCGCCAAATGCTACTGGTTCTCGCATAGAAATCCGATCGGGACGAACGTGTGCAATAATTCTGCATTCTTTTCGAATACACTCTGCCCGTCAAGAATTGAAATTGTCAATTGCAACAAAATAGAGTACAGCCAAACCTTTTTTTGTGCCGTCCTTTTTAATGCGGTTTCTTTTGTGCGATCTTTTTATGCGGTACATGAATATCGAGATTCTGTTCGCCATATGTAAGTTCGCCGCGAGGTTAGGTCAATCTCAACGGTGTTGCCATCACTTTTTTTCTATCAGTGTACATCAATGTACTCAATGTTCTTATACAGGGTGTTTTGCTGAAACGAGACCAGCAGGATATCTCGGAAGACGTTGTATTACTTCTATATAAATTCATGCAAACGTTTTCTTCTAAATTCCACCCAAGAATTTTTACTACGTATGCATCTCCTACTGATTTCCGTTTCATGAATGCATAAAATCAGCGAAGGTCCTAATCCACGTAGAAACAGTTTCGTTGTGATACAAATCTTGTCAAAGTTTAGGGTGTCGTTGACGAGGAAAGAAAGGATCGCGAGGCACGCCGAGACGTCCTGCGAAGGATCCGCGAGTTGGGTGCAGGAAGCGCTTCAAGGGAAGCCCAGGATAATAGACCCGCAGGAATTAGCGGCGAAGGGTCGAACGCGCGGCAAGTAAACGCGAGTCCTGCGAGTCCTGGCGTGTCCTATGCAAGTTCGCTCGCGGCCGAAACTTCGTCCCACACCCCGTTGGAAGTTACGCGTCGGCCCGGAAGGGGTGCAGACAATAAGACAATGGGCTGTGCCGAGGACAAGTGTACAATGAGGGAGCCGCGATACAAGCCGCTCTCTCCTTTGACCAGACGCTCGTGCCGCCCTCGAAATACAAATTCTCGCGTGTCTCCCGCTAGGATTACTCTCTTGTGCCTTCGAGACCCGCGCGGTTTCTTAAACACAGAATAACTTGGGCCACTGGCGAATTGTTCGCCAGAGAACTTGCGCTTCTTTACTGTAAATCCCGAGAATAAGACTTTCCATACCATTACACATTTTTACATTCGTAAATGGCGATGAAGAGATTGATCGATTTCTTTTTTTGACATCCTCGTGGTGGATGGTTCTGCCTACAATCTTTTGTACGCAGTAGTTCCAAATGAATTTTGGATGACGTCGTTACGCTAGTAGTGTTTCTAAAAATTCGCCAATGTTTCGATCGACTAGCTTCTTATTAAGTTCGTCGCAATATCCACTTACGCGCAACATTTTTTCCAAATTGTAGAATACTTTGTCCTTCTGGCCCGACAGTTTCTGTCATCCCCTAAGAAGTTCAATTAAACCGATCACTTACCGAGACGGTTCTTAAACTAAAGTCCAGTGATTGATCAGAAAACTTGACAGAGACTAAATTACCAATTTCCAGAAGCAGAAGATCCAGCAACCCCAATACCCAGGGGGAGAAGAACCGCCCCGAAGCATCTTTATCCCGAAAAGCCCGAACGTCGACAAATCTACCAAAGAAAACCGTCCCGTCTGCAAAACCGAATCTGCTCTCGCGAAGGGGTTCGCGAAAGGCAAAACCTTGCGCAACGATCATTTCGTAGTCCCTGTAATTATGGTTTTCCGAGAGGACAGGCTGATCCCGCGCTCAGCGATTGGATTCGGGCTTTCCGCGGCGGGCCGTCGTCATTTTCCCGGCTGCTGCTCTCGCGACGCTTGCAATTATCGAGAGACCGAGACCTGCCGAGCAAAACGGGGCTTGAAATTCAGGGGATGAGAGGACCAGGGCGGCGAGACCAGGGGCAAGAGGTCGGCAGCGAGGTGGAACGGCCAAGTTAGAGGATCGTGATTCAGAAATTTCGACGCGACGCCTGAAACGGATGCAATAATTACGCCGTGTCCGGAGCCAAGAGCCTCGGGGCCGAGACGCCTCGAATCTCCAATTATACGGTGACGGGAGATCGCCGGAAGACGCTCCTCTTCGGGGTCCTCCTCTTGGAGTTTCTGCGGCGGGATGCCCGAAGACGTTAATGATTCTTTATTGTACGCGGGGAGCATAATTCGCCACCGGTGCAAGGAGCTGCGGAGGTTCTCGAATGCGTAAAAATTTTCGTCTCTGGCTAGTATGTTTCCCTTATCGTCGATTTCACTTTTCCAAAAATCCTAACAATTGCCCCAAGCTTGAAAATGTTGATTACAGAGATGGTTTACGACAACCAGACTGCGAATCTTTATGCAAAATAAAAATGTGTTTCACCGATTGTGGGCACCAGGAGTTGAATGAAATTTTGTTTCATCCCTTCGTAGATTTTTTCCATTCGATACATCATAACAATATTCTTAGATTTCTGCCAATTTCTTCATAAATGTATCAAAATCCGCAGTTTAATGATAACTGTACCAAGCTTAAAGATTTTTATAACAGAGATGGTTTGCTGTAGGAGGTGTCGAGGAAGAAGATCCTTGGTTTCTAGTTTTGTTTAAGGGTCGAAGAGAACTCGAGAGTACGCAGGTGTAGACAAAAAGAGTAGAGGTCTTCGTTAAACACCTTAGCAGCGTGATCCGATTAAGAGGTGACGGTGCAATTTATCTACTCGTAACTTGGCCACTCTTTGTCGCGGCTTGCTATTGTACCTCCTTATCAGAAAATGAAGAGCATAATCCTGAGGTAGTTGGTAGCATGAAATTCATATCGTCGATCGAATGCGAAAAAAACTTTCTAGGCAACTGAATAAAATGTACCACAACAAAATCGTCGTCAAATGAAAATGATACAATACACGATTGAAATTATATAAACTCGTAGGATCTGAGCTGTATCTTTATACATCCCGGTACCAAAAATTCATTTGGAAGATGGAGAAACGTTCCGGTAAGCCCTCGAAACTTCTGATATTCCGGAAGCAAGCAGAGATCTCCCATACACGAGGCGGAACCCGCAGGATTTCACATGCAGGATGGATCCTCTGGCTATTTCTGCACACCGGGGAGCCAACGAAACCGATATTCGATCAGTTTCCCATCAGACTTTATCAAACGAGGTTCCAGGACGCTTTCATCGGATCGTGGCTAGCTACGGACGCCGCAGAAGACAGGGTAATCCAACCCTAGAAGCGGAACCTTCGTCTCATTAACCCCGTCGATCGGCGCTATTACAGCAAATCGACGGATTGGCCGAGACCGATCGAACATCGACAGTATAGGAAGAGAGACAGCAACTGAAAAATTAGCGAAACGGACCGACCACGTTTCAAGCCCAGCCAGGACCATAACTCAACCTGCGAGATCCTTCGACCTGTAATTCATCTCCATTTATTATTCACCGCCGAGCTTCGAATTCGATCCGAACCGATCCGTGTGCGTTACATGGCCACATGTTCGTTTGCAACACGAAAAGACCGGTAAAATGACTTTCAACCCCTTGCCGTATTTTAACGAGTCGGACTTGTCATGAAGATTTTAATAACGTCCAACAAATATGAATGTTATGGGTTTCTTTTTAGATGAAATGAAATTTTCTTTTCCCTTCCACGACACTTTTCAAGAAATTCATCAAATTCTGAACTGGTTAGGATTCGTTCTATCTGCTGGCTGGGAAAATGGTATCTGCAATCGGAAAAATCCTGGAGCCTGATCAATGAATCTCCAAACATTCTCTCGAATCAGCATCGCCAACGAAGAATTAAAAAATCTGCATTATCCAAGGATTAAATCAAACGAAGCTTGAATCTCTCCGTTCGAAAAGGTCTCCGATTCATCGATGGCGGGCATTTCGACGTCGGATCAGCGATCGAGGATCGGATTCGAGTTGCGTCCCCGGCGATCCCTAGAGTCGATTCTTCCCAGCGCAGCGGCCGCGATCGTCACTTAGCAGTAATTGCGACGGGACTTTCGACACCGGCGAATCGACACGCGTCAAGGACTGAAAGTGACGGGGACGTCGCCGTCGACGTGGATGCATTAAAACCGAGCGCGGGAGAGAGCGAGGATGAAACTCGGCCTGTCAGAACACACAGAGGTTTCCCCCGATATTCCGAAGGAACGCGCCAACCGGTGCCGGATCAACCTGGACGAGGATTGCAGAGGGTTGGAGAGGGTTGCGAAGGATCCAGAGGAAAGGTTACTTTCGATCGTGTTCATCCTGTTTCTCCCTTCGCTCGGGTGTACGATCCCCCATGGTATCTCCCATTGGGAGACGACGCTTCCTTAATTCCTGATGCAATTTCGTTAAGATCGAGCCTGAAATCTCGCTTTTCCGTGTTGGGAATTAATGAGGCGATCCCCGGGGAAAGGGGGACGACGAGTCGTTGCGGTCTAGGCGAGTTCCCACGACCGATTTCCCTTCCAATTCCCTCTCGATCGGGTGACCCTCTCTTCGACGTTCTGTTAATGTAACCGATTCCTGGATGCAGCAGGTCTACCGGTAAAATATGTTTCTGCTTTAGAGGATATTTCTGCAGGACTGCTGGAGCAGTGATTAGACAGCAGATCTTTATGCACAAAAAAATTTATCTACCCGAATTGCAACAAACCGGAGTGACATAGAAATTGATTTTCTCTCTTAATATGTACGCTCAATATGTTTAATGTTTGTAATGTTTTAATTTATACGTACTCATTTTTGTCATAAATTTTTAAATATTTTTAGAGAATATCTGCATAAGAGTATTTTCCTGGCGATGCTGGAAAATGTTGTTGTGGTTTATGAGACGTAGAACAGTGTTATGACGATTATCAACGAGTGCGATTTAAATACAGTTTCCTGTGCTCGATTGAACATCCTGTCTAGGCGGCTTGAGAGCCCGTCCATCGTAATTCGCGGTCCAACGAGGCCCTGTCCGTTCGAGTGAACGCACGCGCACAACAACAATGTTAATTACAGTCGCAAATTGACGCGACAACCGTTCAACGCCGCGATAAACGCGGCCACGGCCTCGTCTGAACGGAATCGAGGATAGATGGGTGTTGAGTGGAAAGGAAACACTGGTACCTGCCGATCGGAATCACTGTGCATATATTGCAGATATAAATGAGATTTTCATAATAATATAATTTCAGTACCTTCAAAATTGGAAAAATCTGGAGAACAGCGGGAATCTCGAAAAGAAAGCCAATCTCATTTCATTCCACGGAAGAAAATTGAGTTTTCCGCGAATTTCGTTTTTCCAAGAACATCGCGGAATCCAGGAAAGAGAATTCAGTTTTTCGAGAGAACTTTGTCTTTCCAAGAATATAGGAGAATCGAAAGAGAAGATAGGATTTCAATGCAGATCCCACATAATTGCGCCGAATTTTCGAGCTCGCCGGACACGAGGGTCGTCGGGAGGGAACCAATTTGATTAACGTCGCGGAATTCCGTTTGCACGAATTAGACAATAACATTTTACTTGGCGCGGCGAGAGGGCGGGGAGGTGGGGCGCTTCCAATTATCGCCGGCCAGACCCCCTCTGCTTGCTCAGCGTTTCGCATAATTTCGAATCCCTCGAAGTTTAAGCGAATTACGCGAGTTTCCGTCGCGGACCGCCGCGTTTTGTTTCCGGGGCGGGCATCGAGTTGCTCCGCGCGGCGGCGCGGCGTGGGGCCGAATCCACGACGAATTACGAGTAAATGACGGCCACCCCTTTTTCTTTGCGAAACAATAACGCAATATTCCCCGCGCGGCTGCCGAGAATTCGCCCGCGACATGATGTTGATTTATCGCCGCGATGGAATTAAACTACGCGAAACCGTCCGTCCAGCGAATCCAGCACTCTGCATGCAGTCGAATTGCAAAATTGTCGCGGTCGAATGGACTGGAAATCCATTTCTGATTGTTGAATTGATTTTTATGCGAAATAAACATTGTCTATATACACTCTTAATTACTCGTATATAGTATTTACAACCTCAAAACTTTAAATTTAGTGCGTCAAGCATAAACATTAGAGGTGCGCGGGACGGGACGGGTATTCCCGAAATGATACTGTACGGAATCTTTTAATATTGTTTTTTAGTCTTTATTTATGCTACAAGAGTCGTCGTAAAGAGAAGTCACGCGTACTGTTTGCTATCGCAAAAACAGTCATATTCAAGAAAACAATTTCACAACAACATTTTAAGGAATCCCGAACAAATTCACAGGATTCCCGAACATTTTTGAGAATACCCGAACATTTTCGGGAATTCCCGTCCAGCACACCTCTAATAAACATGCATCTATGTATTAAAAAAATCTCCCTATTATCATTAATGAGATTATTCTCCTCTATTGTAAGATCCTCTGTGCAAAATCTCCGACATTACCGTAAGGTGTCCGAATTACGGTGGACCGTACGACTTAACACGTTCCAAGAGGTAGCGAACTCTGCCAACTTCATCTCCTAGAAGTCTACCACGTAGGTCCACACTTGACGCGTTACGTCCAGCGAAACGTACTCCTATGAAGTTCTAATTTCCCGGATCCCGAAGTGAGTTGTAAGTGGAGTGACCACCGCACCGGCGAGGAAGGTTGTTCCTCGAGGTATCGATTGATCGCCGGTGTCGTGCGACGGACACGTCGTGTCGCTCCAGGAAACAGGTATGTTTGGTCGTTGGGAACGTCGATGCAAAACCAGTCGGGCCTCGTCTGACTGCGAAATACGGGTCGGCGGTTGTTTCTCCGTTAATTTCCTTTCGCACTATTTGTTCGACGCGTGCATTCGAAACGGTCCCGGGAAGAGGAGAGTGCCCGTGCTCTCTTTCCCGCCCTCTCCAACCCCTATTCACCACCCTCTCCCCACCGTCGCTTTCTCCATTTGTCACTTGCTACGGTTCCCTTCCGCCTCGCTTCTCGTTCTCCATTGTTTCTATTCTACCGCCGCTCTTCTTTTTCCTGCTGGTTTATTTGTTTTCTCTTCCACTGTCTCCTCTCTGCCTGTTCCCCCTCCGCGTTCCCTCTATTTCTCTCGATACCGCCCTCCTTATTCGTCTCTCCAACTCTTTCTCTATTTCGCTCTCTGTCACCCACTACACTTCTCACCATCGCTGGTTCTATCCCTCTCGATACTGCCCTCTTTCTCTCCCACGCTTTCGCCACACTACGCGCGTACAGGAACAAATATTAACCCTTTGCACTCGGAGCTATTTTAACTGGAAAATTATACATTTCTTCCGACCTAGAATATTTCCATTTCCTTCCCTCAATACAATTCCGACATTTTTAGCGGCGCCTCGGAGTCACCGTTCGTCCCCATTGTAAGACATTTATTAATTGATAAGTTCAGATCGTTCCTCATCCTGATTTTTACAAAAATAATCCGCGAAAGTCGGATAAAGATCAGCAGTCTGGAGACGACAGACTACTAAACGAGGTAGATGAATGATCTTCAATTCCTATCGTAATCACGAAATTTGTGATTCGTTGACAATTATTTGGGAACAAATTACGTTTTGCTTAATATCGCTGTCAAGAATGTGCAGCAACATATTCCTCCCACTCATTCTCCAAGTTTTTCTTTCTATATTTTTCTTGTCATTCTTCGTACCTGTCTCTCGGTGTTTTTCTTTCTATTTTTCTCCGCATGTCCTTCTCTTTTTTCTCTCTACGTATTTCATTCTACTTCTCTCACTTTGTTCCTCTCTCCACGTTGCACTCTACACCCTCTTCCCTATTCTCCTCTCTATCGCCCCTATTTCTCCCAGTGCACCGATCTCTGAGCAACCATTCTCTTTCGGTCTCTTTGCTCGTTCCCGTTTCCTTGAATCGCGCACAAACCCCTCTGGCCCCTCTCTCAATTCCACCCCCGTTGTCCCAGGACTACTAACCACCCCCTGCTTCTCCACCCGGATGGGAGGATTGGGGGTGGTATCTGCCCGCAGATTCACAGTCGTTCGAAATGGCCTCGTTTAACGTCCGCGAACGCATCGGCCTCCACCGGCAAACACAGACGGGCCTGCATTATTCCGCACCGGTGTCGTATCCAGTCCCCGTGTGCTGCTGTTGCTGCACCCAGCCTCTGTACCCCCGTTTTCTGCACTGAACCCCGCCCGCACACACTCGAACCTTCTCGTCAAACGGTGTGCTATTTGTACGGGACCACCCTCTGTGTACTTGTGCACGCGCGCGTGCAAACCGAACCGGCTACGCCGCGCCGGATATAGATCGGGTACGCGCAGCATAATGCACTCCGATGAAACGCATCTACGGAACCTTTCCCCCTTTTACACCCCCGCCCCTCTCATGTGTGCACCGCGTACCGCTGGAAATTGACGGATCGATGCGACTGGGACTTGCCATAATTGCGGACGGCCGCGCAACGCGATCCGTGATCGATGCACGTGTCTTCTCGTACCGCACGGAAATATGTTTCCGATTTCTACCTTTTACAGGTGTACACGGTGAAATCACGTCGCGGAAAGTATCCCATTAATAAAAAAAATCCTCCGTTTCCGGGACTTGCGAAAGCTTTTGAATTCTCCGGAGTGTCGTTTGGTCGGTGGACAGTCGGTGGACGCCAAGGGCCAGAGAATTATTTCCGCATATTGCGGGGGTCGGTCGGCGTTTTCGCGTTTCACTCGCGTTGCCGACTGGGTGGGGTGTACAAAAAAAATTGTAAAAATAAACCAAAGAACCCGGGGTCGACCCCTAGTTGGAATTTATGTAATGCACACGGGGGAGGGGGCGGGGAGTACGGAAGTTACTCCCGAGAAGCGGAAACGCAGGCGAGCAGGTCGCCACTTCTCGTTACCCGGCTCGAAAACCGACGATAATTGAATATCGACCTCTACGCAGGGACGACGACGGGGGCCACAGCGTTTTCGTTATCGTTCCGCGACGGTTCGAATTGTTATTTCGAATTTGGTGTAGCCCCGCGGAAATTATAGTGCGCGGCCGCGCGAATTCGCGAAAACGCCTGGCAACGTTCGCAAAACGTCGATTTCCAAGCGAGACCGATAACAGCTTCGATTTTGTTTCTGCTCCGAATTTCCGTCTCGACAACACTGGATTTTTCGGCACCCGAGAATCCACCGAGCGTTTCTCTCTCTCTCTCTCACTCTGTCTATGCTTGAAGCCGAGCTGTATTTAATCAACGCGATATTGGCCGCGTTTTACGCCGTTTCGTATAGGCTGGATTAGGCTTTATAACTTGCTTATGAGCTGGGGCTCTGCTTTTGCTCGCGAACTTTGCTCCAGTGTTCCGTTCGACTCGCTTATTTACCGATTCGCGCTTTTTAGCTCTCGCTTTGTTGCTTTTGTCCTGTAATGCGCTTCGGTTTGTTTTAGTTTTGATTTATCGTTAGTACAGGTTGCCCTCCTACAACACGGCAGCCTATAACACGGTTTCGCTTTGACACGATAAGAAAATTGCGAAAACCTTTGTACGACACTGTACTTCTACAGCACTGGATAGCATGATTTTTGTTTAACATATTTAAAAACTAAATTACCTTAAAATAATGACAGCACATTAGAACTTGCTGAATCTATCGGAGGCGAAGTTGGAAATCAAATCGATTCCGAGGACAATAGCATTAACGAAGATTGTGAAGTTAATAATTTAATATTTAAAAAATTAGAAGAAGGCCTAAGCTTAGTGTTATATGCGAACAGTACATACTATTGTAATTCACAACTGATAGACGTTTATTTCATTGTGTCGCGGAGTTTGAATAAATACTAAATATATAAAGTTATATTTCATCTCCCAACCTCGTTATCCCAACAATAAGAATTCATTACAAAACACAGTGACTTTATAGAAATTTCGGTGAGTGTACGCTTACGGTAGGTAAAGTGTTAAAAAGCACGGTTTACAAAGATGAGAAAAGGACGCCAAAATGAATAGAGGTACAGCAGAAATGTCGTGAACCTAATAATCGTTGAAAAGGTCTGAGTTAGGTCTCTAAGGAGGTGTTATCAGAGGGTAAATTGAAGTTTCGAGTAGGTGCAGTTAGCAGTAGCCGGACCTAATGTTTTTAAGAGTTTATTGGCGGTATAGTTGGACTACGTGGGTTGGAGAGGGTTCGTGTTTTATGAAATTCTTAGTGCGGTACTGGCCGCGTTCCATCGCGTAATCGTCGGCCCTATGTTAGCCTTTCAGCTGATAGCGCTTGGGATTATTGCGCGGGGCGCACATTCACCCCCATAACGCCGTGCCGGGGCTCTATTTACCGTAGCCGAATGTTTGTTTTTCATTACATGGTCACGCAGGGACGTGCGTGGCCGGATTGCGCAGCCGCGGCCCATTCATTTTGTAATGTTCGTTTCATGCTCGCTAAACGGAAAGTAAACTCGAGCCCGCGCCAGAATGGCCATCGTTTCGCGGAGGAACGTACATACGTCGAAGCGATCAGGATAACTGGCAGCAATCGATCCCTTCGAACGGAGTACAGTCCATAGGAAAACCTACATTCTCTCTGCATACCCTTCTTTCCCCTTCGAATAATTCCACGTTCTCCCTTCTCGATTTTCACCCTTTGCACTCGGACCCGTTTTCACTTGAAAATTAAACATTTCTTCCGACCTAGAATATATTTCCATTCCCTATAGTTTTTTTTTTACATTTTATGGATACGTGAAATTGATATAATAGCTCATACGGTACCTAAATGTTTCCGTCTCCTTATTTATTTCAACGCACATATTAGAACGAAAACCGCACAAAGTTTAACCCTCATCCGTCCCTCGTGTCAATTTGACACAGTTTTCCCGAAATAAGTAACATATTTCTGTTATTTGTAGGTAAGTTTGGTCAAAACTTGGTGAATTTTATTTTTTTAATGAAGAACTCAACCGTAAAACCAGAGATGTAAATGGTAACTTATCAATTTGAATAAAAAAACATCGAAAAATAACTGTTAAGCTTGTTATTTTATCGATCTTTTATCACTATGTCAATTTGACACCAAGGGACAGATTCATTTCCTTCTGCCTTCTCCTTCTATATTTCGAATGCATTTTCTAATCTGCTATTAAAACCCAGAGTTTCTATGTATATGTAGACAACAAAGCCGCACTTGACTTTATGTTCTTCGTCCCGGAACGTTCAGTTGAAAATCCATTAATTTTCTCTCTTTTAATACCGTAAGATGCTTCATTTCTCCGTAATTGTGCCGTAATGTAATTTATATCTGCATGAAACATGAAATTCCGAATAAAACACAATTTGTTAAATGGAACTGCGAAATTGGAATTGATGAAATACGACCAGGAGAGTTGTTTCGCGCAACTATTTTTGCCGAATAAGAGGTAACAAAATTTGTAACATCTACTTAAATTATGAGATAATTTCCATGTGCAGCTCGGGGCAAACGGGCTCCCGGAAGACTGGACAACTGAGTCTCCAAATTTAATCATCTTTGCAAATTCGTGACATCAAATATGCTAAAATCCCGAAATAATTCTCGTACGCTGTTCGAACGGAACGGGTCCCGATGAATCACATAATTTACCGGAAATGAAATCGTGTCCGTCACGAAGAAACTAGTTTTAATGTCCACTTGAATTGTCTCTGTATAATTAGAACGCCACGTACCAACAATGTGTCACGATTTTGTGCAAGATTTATGGAAACGTTCTTCCGCCGGAAATATCAGCTTGATCTGCTTTTACAGGTATATTAAACCGTTTCTGTAAAATCGTATCGCTTGATCCCAAAATTGCACGTACTACATTCTGGTATAATTTAGAATGTTCTTGCGGAGTAATTGCAGAAGTAATTGCGGATTTTGTCGATAGGTGGCTTGAGCACATTTTTTTGTTTTGTCAACGTGTTCAAAGCACCTAACCTATATTTTTGATGAACCAGCCCAGACAACATCAAACTGAGATAGACCAAATAGATTATGCTGTCAGTTTGGTGGGATCACAAAGGAATTCTGCGCTTTGAACTTTTACCAAGAAACCAAACGGTTAACTGAAACGTCTACGTTCAACAACTCACCAAACTGAGCGATGCAGTTCAAGAAAAGCGGCCAGAATTGGCAAATCGTAAGGGTGTTGTTTTTCAACGTGATAATGAAAAGCCCCACACATCTTTGGTTACTCGCCAAAAATTATTGGAGCTAGGTTGGGATGTGTTGTCACCATCCGCCATATAGCCCTGGCCTTGCGCCTTCAGAACTCCTTAAATGGTAAAATTTTTAATGACGCTGATGATGTAAAATCTCATTTAGTTCAGTTTTTTGCTGGCAAAAATCAGAAATTTATGACATGGAATTATGACACTGCCTGAAAGATGGCAAAAGGTCGTCGACAAAAACGGATGATACCTAATTTAATAAAGTTATATTTTCAAGTAAAAATTTTGAATTTTCCTTCTTATTTAAAATCCGCGATCACTTAGTTGCCAACCTAATAGTGTATTCTAGTACATTTTGGTATATTCTTGTACTCCAGTATAGGGTTTTTCCGACTCGACACTCGACCCGAGAATTGCATCACGTGGACAGAAGATTTTTCGCAAACGGTTTTTCCAGCGAAAGCGACGGCTCGAGATTTAATCGTCTCGCGAGTCGCCTGGTTACAGCCAATTTGAAATTTAGCGTAAGCCGGGATTGACATTCCCGGGGTGTGCTACAGCCTGAACGTTGGCAGCCGCCTGTCGCCGGAAGTTTGCAAGCCGCGTTACTTATGCAACGGCGCATCGTTGCGTTTCACTTACTTTAATAAGGCCGTGGGATAACTGCGGGGGTAAGCTGTGTGCAGCATCCCCTATGGCGAGATGGGGTTACTTCGAGAGAGCTGGTTTAGTAGCCAATTTTTGGAACGGCTTGTACAGGGACGCGTAAATCCCCGAGGCACAGAGATTCGAAAGGAAAGAGAGCGACTCTCGTTGCGAGCACACGTAAAAAAAACGCGCGGGAAAACTCGCCGTCAGCCAACAGGAGTCCCTATTTCCTTTCCATTTGTATTTACGACTCCGTACCTCCGCGGATCCTCCAGCATAAAGTTGCAAATTGCCTGGAAGGACGGCGAACCCCGGTTTTGCGCGTTCCGTTGCGCGCGCATCATTCAATTTTCCGAATCGACATCCGGGTGTTATGCGAGTCTCCGGGAAATTTGAATCGATCCTCCGTCGAACGGCTAGTAAAACGTTTTCGGGAAATTCTCGCGGAAACCGAAACACGTAAACGTCGACACCTTCACCCCGGACGCTTCTTCGCTGTTGCAACAAATTCCCGACGCTCAGACAACAGCTGTCGAAAGGTGGGATCTCCTAAGCGCGCCTGGACGAACGAGTTTGCGTTCGTGACGAATTAAGTATAACAGATCCCACCTTTACTGTCCTCGATTATACCACGACAAGCGCTTCGCAATTAGCGGAGTGCTTTGGAAATTGAAAAACTGCTGACAACTGCAAATTACAAAAATACATTGAGCGTCATCCTGTAAATAGCTAATAAATTTTTCATAAGGTGACTTTCATAATTGAATTACCTACTGCACGATGACGCTAACAAGTTCTCCTGCACTCGTGTTTTGTTCGCTCGCGAAAAGGCAGTGTTCTTTCGCGAAGTAGGCAACGTCCGCTAAATCCACGGGATTCAATCGACCGATTCCATGCAGATTTTCCATCGGGCTGCGTAACGCCGCAACGATAAAACTCTCGACTCCGTTCGAACGGATCGTTCATTAGCCCGTAAACGATGAGCGTGACCACGCGACTCGCGTTATCGCGAGCCCGGCCCGGCCCGTCCCGGCCTGGTCCACGCGAATGGCCCTCCAACCAAAGCTGTCTGCCCACTTACAATAATTGGCGGTGGAACTGATTGGTGCGGCCCATCCGTCAATTAGCAGCGTACAATACCTGGCCACACATCGGGCTCGATCAACCGGGAGCGATGGTCGGCACCGAACCGCTCTCGCGAAACGTATACTATGCCAACGGCTATTTATGGCCGGTCGTTCACGCTATTACGAGCTGATGTCCTCGAGCAACTTGACCCAGACCTGACGACAGTCTCGCTTCAGCGAAAATATCGCCAATCTCTCGTTCGCGTCACTCTGCGTGGAAATTACCTTGTAATATCATTGGGGCCGTGAAAATTGTTGCATCTGTCTTAATTCATCTTTTCTGTAATTGGATATGGCTTTTATTAAGTGGATGAGTTGGGTCCTGTACCTCGAACTTATGTTCTAAGGAACAAAATCGTCAGAAATGAATTATTCATTAATTTACGGAGGTTCCGTTTGTAGTTGTTCGACTTTCGAGCACTTTCGTAGAATTTTATTCCCAAACAAGCGGGTTATGAATGGTCGATCTGATTTCGGATTTTCCTATGTGGACCTAAATCATCCCATCATAAAATACAAACAGTTCGAACTTGTTCGGACCGAAGTGTTCGGAACAGGTCAGGAGGGGCGGAAGGGCTCATCGAAAAATGCCGATGACGTAGACGTAGACAGTTGTTGAGTCGACGTCGAAGCGAGGGATGCGTATTGTAGCGAGCTGAATTTGCCACTATTATATTATACCCTTTAATTTAGTGCGTGTAATCTCAGTTGAAATAAATTGTTTTTAGTTCCTAACCGAATTTTTAAATCCCACGTCTACAACAAAGATGACGACACGCAACAAGTAACTGTAATTCCCCTCGATGATTCCTCGTTTCAAGGGCCATCATTCCAACGAGATTAATATCCAGCGATGCTCGAGTCTTCATCCTATTAACAATAGAAATCGTTCGACTGCTTTGTTATGCACCCTAGTCGGCGTAATCTTGTTTGCGAGCAACGTCCATTCAAGCGTCTCGCGTGAAAAGCGTTTACTATTGTCTTATAGATAGAGTTGGATGTTCAACGATCTCTTTTGGGATCAGTATCAACACTTGAACGATATCAACTGTTCTAAAGAAAACCCTCGAGATGTGCTCGTAAGCTAGAAACTTCTAAAACGACACCACAAACGTAGCAAGAAGACGTTTCATTCTGGATCTACTTTCTGATCATCGACAGCAATCGCAGAAGCTTTTTGTTCTTGATTATTTTTCTATGAAAGTGCTAGCAACATGATCACGTTGTTTTTCTGATTGAAATTAGTCCAAACACGACACAATTTCGATTATACTTGGTTGCTTAAACCTAGATAATGTTCGGATCAATTTGCGAGTCACGTTATCCCATCACTAGCAACCAGCAGAAGCCTCCTAGAAGTTAGCCCCCCACTTGTTGAATTAATTAATTTCAACGGTTGTGCCGAGTTTGTGCTACATTGTGCTCGAATATTATAACTGCAATATAAAAAATAAGACTAAAAATTGAGAAAAACGATTTTTTGAGTAGCCCACTACTTTTCATTTTTTCAATTTTCTCAATTGTGCTAGGTTATGCTAAGATCCTGCTAGGAGGCCCAGCAGACTACTACCATAGGAAAACATCTTCAACAATCACGCAGCACGTAATTAGCCGAGCGCTCCATAATCATCGTTGCTCTATCCTCTCGGAACAGCTTGAAGATCCTCAGAGTTCCACTTTGAAGAGCCTGGAGAATCCCTCTTTCCATCGCAAATATCCAGACCACGCTATAGTTTCGTGGAGGTGTTTTAGAGCGGTATAAGCCGGAGTGCTCTTTTAAAAATATCTTATCACCGGGCCGTGACACTCATCCGAAAGGAGTCGCCAAGCGGAAGACTCTGTCGGGAAGAAAATTTGATCGATGGATAGCACTCTTCCTTCTTTCACAACTTTCTCCTTCTCTTTAAAACCTTTTTCTCTCTCTGTTCCTTTCCACTGGATAGACCAGGTGATAGAGAGCGCCGTCCCGTCACTCTGGGCAGAGACGAACTCTCGTGGAATTCACTCGAAAGACTCTCACTCCTAGACTCCTAGAAGATCTCGTCCCTTCCAAAGACACTCCGATGATCTTTGATCGCCAGGAAGGAGAGAACCGCGGTCCTCCTGGAAACAGCCTAGATGCTGCGGTGGCATGAATTATAGAGAGACGCTGGCGGAAAAGTTTCACGGAAGCCACTCGAGCGGCCGTTCGTTTCAACTTGCAACACTGATAGATGGAAGGATGATGAAGAATGAGGATGCTACCTCGGATGTATTTATACCCGCGACTCTTCTTCTGCTAGGCGAATCTGTTTCGCCGGCAAACTTCCACCAACTGCATCCCCGCTAATTCGGAGCTCGTGTTAGAAAGCACTTTGGACCTCTCCGGGCACCCGACATGCGGCGATTCAATTATGTATTAGGATTTTTCGGAGAACGCTATGGGAACGCTATGTCCGCGGTAGACTGCGGATCTTTATGCATCCGTGGCATCTGAACACCACTGAGAATACGATTCTATTTAATTACACTTTCTTCAAATTCTATAGGAAATTATGAACTCCGAAATCGTTCTAATCACAGCAATCGTAAAAGCAAACGATTTTCAAATTTTTTCTCTGTGCCCGTAATGAAAATTTCAAACATCCATATATTTTGTAAATCTAGATAAGTTATATACACGTACAGGGTGTAACAAAATTTAGTGTCATGGTGTTGGCAGATGGTTGTACACTTTCGGGTCGGTGGAGATTTGTTAAAAGAAATTGCCGCAATATCATCATGCTTGTATCGCATTCTACTCGCCATGGGGACCAAGCTTGTCAAAGGAACAGTGAGTTAGGTTAGGTTTGGTCCCCATGGTGAATAGAATGCGATACAAGCATAAAAATTTTACTACGAATTTCAAGATCTAAGTCAACTTTGTGGCAATTTCTTTTAACAAATCTCCGCCGATCCGAAGGTGTACAACCATCTGCCAAAACGACGACACTAAATTTTGTTACACCCTGTACAGAGTATGATTGAACTCGGTTGACGGATAAAAAAGCTATCGGTACGAATAAGGTGTGTACGAATAGTTCTATTTGGCGTTTCTGTGCAAAACCTCCGAACGAAACATTTCGAAAGCTTTGGACCAGAAGACCGCTTCAAATAAATATTTATTCGTGTTCATTCGCTGGACAGGTTACCCTAACTATTGTACGAATAATTATCTCGGAAAACCGAAGCCAACAGCCACGAACGCTCGTCAACGTCCCAAATCGAAGATTGCTGTCGGGGGTAGTTCTTCTAGGACTCTCTGCTTTAAAAATCCTCAGCTGCTGAGACCCGTCTTGCTCCCAGTTTGAAGCCCTCGCAGCCGGATTCTGCAGGGCGTTAACCCTCGAAGGCTCTCTCTCGCTCTCTCCCTCTGCCGATCCGGGGGTGGTATGGTCGCCCAACTAAAAGCGCGTCGTTGAAAAGGCGGGGGTGGCATTCGCTTGGGCGTCGCGACGCATCGCGTCCCATTCGCGCCACGCGCGCCAAAGTACGTCGGCGCCGTTTCATTAGATATCATTATAATTGCACGGGGGAGTAATTATTGTTGTCCGGTGCACGGTGGCGGGCGCGGAGTGGACCGGGCACAGCAGCAAATGAAAAAAAGGTCGTAATAAAAATTAATGTGGCCGGCCTTCTCTCCTGCGAAAGAGCGACCGGGTTGCAGAGGAGGGGCGAGTTCCAGAGGGGGGTCGGAGGGACACGGTCGAGTGGCTGGAATGCCATTTTCGCGGAACACTCTGGATCTAGCGGGCCAGATAACGAGAAAAAGAGGATGCCGAGGGCTTTTTGGCAAGCATCCGTGCGGAGCGCGTGATGCGCGCGCGATTCCTCTGTCTCTGTGTCTGTATGTCTGTCTGTCTGTCTGTCTGTCTGTCTGTCTGTCTGGCTAACGGTTTGTCCTCGTGTGTCCGTGTGTTCGTGTCGAATCGCTCGCGCATCAGCCAGGACAGAAAAACGAAAAAACACTGTATCTGTCCGGTGGTGAAACAGGCTGGAAGTATTGTTCCAGAATTAATACGACGACCAGGAAAAAAGAGAGTCCGACCGCTGTTAAAGCAGACTCGAACCGGCGCCGAAATTGTTTCTGATTTTTCTCCACGTCCATAGCAATCTACATTTACTGTCGTTCCTTTATGTTGAAACTTGTGGAAGCTTGCGGTCCGAAATAATGTATCTGCGTACTCTAATATACGATTTAATAAGGATACTTTCTGATACACACGCGTTTGCTGTTCGACGTACTCGACATAAAGACCGGATACACCACAGACACGCAGTGTCGCAGCTCGTAACGCACACACACACACACACACACACACACAAAAACAGTAAAATAAAACATTTGAGACCGGTTATTTGACTGGCGCTGCTAGGTTCAGTGTTAAAATTCCTGATCGATTTGGTAGTCAAAGCTAAACCCTCGTATACCAACTTGTCATGATCCACAACAGCATTATAATATTCATCCGCGTTGAACCGGCTTTGATTTGTAACTTTGTACTTTGACGCGAGTAGGTGCGTCGAATTACAACATAATCGGGCATTTCGCGGGATCGTGTTCTCTGTGTCGGATCGCGCGGGATCTGAATGGCAGAGGACGATGCCAGCTTGGTAATTATCTCGCCTTAAATTACCTAATAACACCGCGGCCACGTGAGATCAATTCGAACTGGGTTAATGTAATGTCGCTCGGACGCGCGACAGCATTATGCTGTTGACCGGCCATTCGAGTAATGATCAACCGGGTATACCGACCAGTCGACACTTTAATAGCGTCGTTACGATGATCGTAAACGACGCGGACGTGGCCGGCACGCGTACACTGAAAGAACCGCGCCGGTTCTCCCTCGTTGGATTAAGGGAATTGTATCGGAGATTCCGGCTGGCCGGCTGTTTTCTCCGAGGGCAGGCGCGACTCGCCGTTTATGACCGAGTCATCGCACTTTTTCGTATAGATGGAGTTCACGCGCCACGCGTATGACCCATTTGATGCGATCGTATTCGAAGTTTTATTATAATCACCCGTTTCTTTTTGCATTTGAGGATTTTCAATCCATCAGTTCAAGGAGCCATGATGTGTGCGCATAGAACATTCAACTTCGTTTATGACTTCAAATTTTTGGAGCACACAGTGCCGTGCTAGGAAATCTTGAAACGGCGAATAGAAAAAATCGTACGATTCTATGAGTGGAGCATTGGATGAGTAAGAACGAGAATAAAAATGTAGTCCAAGAGTATCGGTAGAACTATCGCGGAGAACATGATGGAATCCTGATGGATAACAGGAAACGAGCTCGAACTGTGAACGCAGCTCGCGGAATAACAGCCGAGGGTACTCGGACGACCGAGAACCGCTGCGAAGGAATCAGGAACCGCGCAACAACCTCAATCCCTCTAATCGAAGTATTGAATCAGCGAGAGAAGATTCAAAGCGAGTCTGAAGCGTGGTGGGAGGGGGTTTGAAAGGAGAAAGAGGAAAGTGTTAAGTATCGGGGGTGGCGTAGGTGGAGGAAGTGGGGTCTGGCGAGGGTGAAGGTAACCGGCTGGTATCTTGGACTGATATCGGCTGCCGGTGGATATCAAGCCGCCGGTGATTTAGTGGGAAACGAGAGAAAGAGAAAGGGGCGAAGAAGCCAGAAACGAGAGAGAAGAGCGAAAGAGCAGGAACAAAAGTAAAACGAAGAGAATTGAAATAGCTGGTCTGGAGGTCGAGGGGGATGGGACGGTGCCGAGGTGGCGATTGAGCCAACCGGAAGAGACAGGGAGAAAGAAAGACGAGGAAAAGCCACGATTAAAGAGACCACGATTTCGGGTAGACCTTCGAACGCGAGCTTGTACCATCTTACTTTCCATTAACCGGCGACCCCGGCGATCCTTCGATCCTCATTCATCCCCGACGAACGATCAAGAGAGACCGATTTGTCTCCGGGGAAAAAGAGTTTACACAGCCAGCCGAGGCGAATTAAAGGCTAGTCGATCGGCTGTTTGTTAGGCGACCCCTACTACCAGCTGACTCGAAAATTGCATAAGCTCTGTGAAACGGGACGCCGCGCAAATACGTGAAACAAGAGCACTGCGCTCGGATCCGGGATGTTTAAATGTTTTTTTTCCTGTGAAATTGGTGAATCCGGAAGCTAGTTCGGATAGCCTCGGGAGAAAATCTTTTGATGGATCGGAACATGTGTGAGATGTATATATTTCGCTTAAAGATCTCCTGATTAATTTTTATACTTTCTGCAAAGGATCGATAGCTTCCTTTCTAATACTAAGAACCAACCTCTAAAATTTTCACATACTTTTTCCTCAAGGGAACCAATCTTTCCCACCTAAGAGTCACTTTTAGCAATTCTCCCGTCGCGCCGCATCGAAAGTCCCCAGCAGAATTTTCGTCAAATAAGAGAAGACCCCACCCAGAGCTGTCTTCATAATTCCGAGGATCAGCGTTAAAGGTTTTTTAGCTACTTTTTCGAACAAGAGGATGGAGCGTTTCGAGCCTGAAAGCCTTTACGGTGCTTATCGTGGCGAAAGGAACGACCCGCGAACAACGAAAACGTTCGCGAACGATGGGCAACGTCGATTCCCGGGGTGCGTCAAGTCATGTGTTAACAGATAGCGGTCTTAATGGCGGTGTTTAGGGAAAGATTCGCCGATTTCACGATGATTGCGTCCACTGTCCCAGCGTTATCACCGATCTAAACTGTCCCGGGGACGGGTGCACGGACGCAACGCGATATTCTCCGTTGTCGCAAATCTTTTATCTCGAGGGAAGAATGCTGCTCAACGATATTTCCTTGCGGGGGCCGAGCGTGTCCAGGCGTATTACTCTTATCAGTGCTTAATGCGGGCCTCCTTAAGCCGAGAGCAACTCCTTCCGAGGCCGCGGGTGTTGGATTTATCGGTGGGAATCGCGAAATTTATCAGGCAATTGTCCGTCACCCCTCGGACCATGCGAAAATCACCACGCGATACTAGAACGAACATGCCCACCACCTGCGCTGGTAGATCGTAATGATCCGTCATGCTAACATGACTGTATAACATTGTTACCTAACGGAATGCTCTGACACAGTCTTTTCTTCGTGTGTAACGACAGTATATTACTGCGGACACGATTATAATCGACTGAAAATTAAATCAATTTACGAAAGTGTAGGGAAAGGTATCACGAAGATGACAAAGTGATATCTAGCCTGTGGGTTTTATGGATTTATGACAGGGACGAGTGCACTTTCAAGCAGGAAACAGATGACAAGATTTTAAAGTCATTAAAGAACGAAATGACTGTTTTCTATGCTTTGTAATTGATACAATTTTTATACTTTTAACCCCACTCGAGTGGTGACTCGGAGAGAGATAGAGAGAGAGAGCGAGGCGCCACCGATAATTCGTATGGCATTATTCAAAAAATATTTGTTGCATTATTAAATTCGAATTCAATAAATTACTAAAACTACCGAAATTATTGTAAAATGTATTAATCAGTCGTTATTAGACTGCAGACCTTAATGCAAAATAAAATTTGTATACATCAATTGGAAGCTATAGGGGCCAAGTAAAAATTTATTTTCCTCATTAATGATATTTATATGTTAAAGACAGTATATCGACATTGATAATCGTATTTTAATCTTTTTCCTGTTTTGAATTACACCTACTTACTCATTTTTGTCATAAATGCATAAAATCCGAAATTGAAACTTTTGGACACACCTAATAATGATTTAGTTCGACAAGAACGATCATGATCTCCGCCTGGTTTTCTAAAAATTTCTCTCTCTCCCTCTCACGAGGTTCAATGAAACCGATCTCCCCGTTCAGTGTTCCTCCGTTGAAACAGAAGCCATCGCGAGACAAGAGGATCGAATGAACGTTTTACCAGGACACCGATACAGCTCGCAAAGAATCTAATGAACTCGGATGACGAGGATGATGGTAGGGGACGGCGGCAGTCGGTCTGGTTTCACGGGCAACTCTTCCGTGAAGCTAGACATATGTAATTTCACTTTGCCCGCCCGCTGGTAGACATTATTAAGACAACATTCTCCCGAATATTGCGTTCGGCGAAGGGACTTTTCGACGGTGCGGTGCAATATTACTTACACGACGTATTTCCTCTCGGAAGACTAAATACGGGAAGGAAGCGGGAAGAAGGCAACTCCACGTCTCCGTTCCTGCGTGAATCTACGCAAACTGAGTTCGGATGACTGGCTTTCATATGCAGACTTGTGCTAATTCAATTACATTGTAATTCAATTACGCAATTGAATTACATTGTACCATCAATTATATAGTAATTCAACTACGTCGTAACTGTAAGGAATATCGAAATAGCGAACGTCGAGAGCGGGCAGCGTGCGGCTCGACATGCGACGATGCGACGCGTACCCTTCAGATAAAAACCCAGAGCACATTTGGGGGTGCAGGTAGCGAACACGCTGGCAACAAGGTGTCCTTACGACTAGAATCTACTTGGAGATCTTTTTAATAAATCTAGAAGACATGTCACCTTTTTCTGCTTTTCACGTTTATGTTTGTAATTTAAAAAATGTGTAACACAGAAGTTATTTCTGTTCAGATATTATAAATTTATAAATAATAAATTCCTTCTGTTTGAAACCTTCACATGGATTTAATTACAATGTATTTTATAATTGTACTCCATTGCAATTACGAATTACATTGAAATTTAATTACAATGTATTTTATAATTGTACTCCATTGCAATTACGAATTACATTGTAATTTAATTGAATGAAGATCTGAATTATAAATTACAATATTACTCAATTACAATTGTAATTCTGTACAACTCTCTCTCTCTCTCTTTCTATTCATACGTAACTACCAGAAAAATCAGGAACAATATTAGAGAGAGTCAGTCCAGAAACGCGTCGTCTCTAATGGATCAATCACAGAACAACGAGGTTGGAATGGATCTGAATACTTTTCATTTCTTTCGCGTTTCGAATTTCATCTAGCAATTCTTCCTCCAAAGCACGTCTCGAAATCGCAAAATTCTGCTTCGAGAGCGCAACGCTGACCAAAATTCCGCGACACGTCCTTCGGCACGAATCACCAGACTCTCATTAAGCTCCGTCCACGTGCAACCGCGTCATCAGGTTAACTCTGCTAATAAGCGGTGTGATGACGCGGGAATTTCGAGCAGAATGTCAAGAAACTCATCTCCCTACCATGTCTCACTGTTAGTTCCAGAAAATCCGAATTTTACTGCTCGTTCGCTGCTATACTGTCTCCATAAGGATGCGTTTATGTTCGGGCTGCTATAAACGCGCGCCGAGCGATAACAACGAAACGACCAAATAGATTCTATTGTTTTAAATATGTGTTTATGCTGAAACAGCTAGTGGAGCAGCGCGTTAACTTTTTCTGATGCTATACTGCTACTATACGGTTAAACTTGGAGATAATAGTAATTGCTCTTGAGAATTGCTTGTGTTTGCAGGGTCTTTAAACGCCTGAAATGATACTACTATCGCAGGTTCACTATGGATATAAAGATAGTTCTCAGGCTCTATACAACGATGTCATTGCTTTTATGGTAGCTCTGACATGAAGTATCCTAATCCAGGATTTATTGAGTACATTTTTGAGGAATCGTTATGCAAAATAAAAATCCTCTACGTTAATTTCGAGAAACGCGAGCTAAATATTAAATCGTTCGGAAAGTAATTTCGTTTTTACGGGTGTTCATGCAATTTTCAATTTTTGTAGGCAAATTTTAAGAAAGTGGGATCGTGTGGATCTTATTTTCAGTGGCAGTAGCTCTTTGTAGTTCTGGAATAAATGGAAATCGTACTAAATTCTGTGGAATTTGATATCCTAACATTTTTTGCAAATTTTTAGAACCCGTAAATGCATAAAGATTCGCAGTCCAGTTATTACATAACCCTCATAAATACCTGTCAAATATTTTTCTAGGGACTACGTCTCGGATAAGTGTCACAAAAATCGCCATGTACGTCTTCCTTCGTCAGTTGAAGACCTTACTGGAGCAATCAGGTCTATTTCTGATAATTTTAACGACGGATTGAACAATTTCCAAGATCAGTACTCCCCAATTCTTGCACCAAGGTCTGCACATTACTCTTTCGTTTCTACCGTGCAAAGGTCCCGGATTGTCAGTTGCACCGTTATTCAGAAATCCCTATGCGCCCGGCCGTCCGCTAATTATCCTCGTTTAATCATAGAGCATTGTTTCGCCAAAAGAATCGAGTCACGTCAGAGCCATCAGCCTTAAATAGGATCCTAAACCTCTTGAGGGAGCTTTTAGCCATTACGACACACCCAACTACCATCGAGTCTCTTTCCCCTGTACGGGGGTGGGAATAGAAATACGCTGAACTTCGGGCACGTGTGTGTCAGGATCGAAGGCTATTACCGTGACCCGGGGGCAAAAAGCGTCAGCTATTCTGGTACCTGGCGGACGCGTAGGATCTTTCGAGGGTCTGTGGACGGGAGTCGGGGGCGAAAGAAAACGGAAAAAGTCCATCAGCTCTCTTCGTTTGGTGTGTATCCCTCAGCGGGGTCCATCGTTCAAACAGTTGTCTCCGAAACAGTTTTTGTTCAGCGAAGAAGAAGCATCGCGTGACAAGTAGAGCTCGGTTATTAAAGATACCTGGCCTGGAATACCTGTCCCAGACGATTCATAACCGACAGCTTAAGCAACCGGAACGAGGTATAGTATGCGAGCAGGAATTCCTGGAGAGGGTTAACGCGCGATGGAGCTTGCGCTTATGACTGGTTTATAGTTGTTAATTCCGTAGGATGTCGCGTGACGGGAAAAACGCGGGTTGGAGGCACGAAAGGCGCGGAATTTGGCTCCCGTATCGTCCATCTTCGTTCGCAGGAGTGACGAAACCGGGCCGGCGAACACGCCAGAGGCTGCGGAAAAGCTCCCAGCGGTAAATTCTCATTTGCCTAAGAGACGCGGCAGCTTCCACTTCTCTCTTCTTCTTCTTCTTCTTTCTCTTCTCTTCATCTGCCCGGTTTTTCTTTCGCTCCCGGCCTGACGAAATTTACTTATTTCCCCACTCGAAACATAGCGAAAAGAATTACAACAGAACCTGGGCCATGAATCTTCATTCCCAGGCACACGGAATGGCCTGACCCGAGCCCCCAACACCGCGCGACGTACCCTCCTCACGACGAGAAAGAAGATGGCAGTGATTTATTTCGACCGGCCAGGATTCTGCGTTAGCGCGACGCTGACGAGAGGAAGATAAAAGGGTTGCTGGAATATTAACGCGAACGAGCTCGCTGGTGACTGGGAGACTCGAGTGCTGGGGGATGAGGGTATCTTGGTTGAGACGTTGGTTAAGTCGCTTCGCTGTGCTTGCTGTAGGGATGAATTACTTGCAGCTAATTCTCGCGCAATCATTTTCGTACGCTGGATGCGGCTATTTCAAAATCGGCTGCACCCTCTTCTTTGCAGTTCTTCTCTCTGCAACCGACGAGACGTGCTCGTCTTTGCTTCTGTATACACTTTTGTAAAAAGGAAAATATACTTTTTCTTTCATTATTCGGACACATATTTGATCGGTACTAATTCCGAGGTTTTTATAACACGGTACGAATTGGTAGTTGGTGATTTACGAATAGCTAGAAACCTGAATATACCTATGCGTCGCCAGCCGTGCAACAACCGAAACCACCCCTCAATATCCATATTTAACAATCGTCCCTTTCCCCCAGAAGCCGCCAAGCCCGAATCCGACCAGCACCCTCGCAAAGCATTAGCATCGACCCTCCGCAATCTCCTAATAATTGTTTAATCGGCCGTGTTCCTGTGCAAGTTCTCCAAAGTACGAGAATCCATCGTCTACGTACGCGACCATCTCGAGAACGCGATTTTCGAGCCCGGAGGCCTCCCGATCCTAAACGCCTGTACAAAAATTCTCCGTGTTCGCGGAAAGGTGTGGGGCTTGCTCGAAGACGCTGAACTCCGGGTAGGTAATTCTGGACCGGGTCTCTAACGAATCGTGAATTATACAGCTTATTATTCCAATCGTGGATCCCGGCTGCTTCGAATCAGCCGTCGCGCACCCGGCTCTGATTCGCCGTCCGAAATTATTACCGGGCGAGAACCACCCCCTTCGAGCAACTCCCTGCGCTCAGCCCCTTTGACTTTCTTGCCGGATTCTGCTCCGATTCTCGCGCGGAACGAGAACGAATAAGAAGAAAACCTGGGAAAAAAGGGGGGAGAGCGAGGAGGGAAAGTTCGCCCGATAGTAATTCCTGACTCGACTTCGGCGCCGAGTTTGCGAGCTTCGGGGTCCCAATTAACCCCGCGGCCGGGCGCAAGCTCGCAAACCCACCAGCCGACGTAGACGTCGACGTCGACAGAGAAACGTCCTCCTCGTCCTCGTCGTCTTTCCGCTCCACGGGCTCGCGAGAAATCCGGCCGAGCCTCCTGGAAACGACTTTAAACATTAAACTTTCGAAGTCGCCGGATCGGGATCGCTTCTTACGCGCGTTCTTCTACCTCGGAGTAGCTTCAAGATCGTCAGGTGTATCGCCGGAGTAGTATACTCGACGCGTGTGGACGAGCCTGATTTTACCCGAGGTTTTTATGCTTTTGTTGGTAATTCAGTTCTCTAGTCTGAGAGATTTGCTTTTGCGGTGTTCGAGAACAAGAAGGGAGATTTGTTTGTTTGGAGAAATCGGTGGAGAGATCTTACAGGTCCGTATTGATTCTTTAACAAGATTGTTTAGGCTTAAAAGGGTGTGGTTTCATAGGAATTAGAAACACAATTGCGACATGTGAAAATTAGACTGCGGATCTTTGCGCATTTATAGATATAAAGCAGTAAAATATTTTACAAAATTCAAGAATGCTGTAATGTTGCTTTTAATTAAGGGATAAAGTCAATTTTCATTTGCAAAACATTGTTACTTTGTACATAGATCCAGTCTAGTGAAAATAATAGACTATTTTAATTAAGAAACTTCTGCGAGTCTAGACTCAAGGTTTTGTTTCTAGTGTGTGTTTCTTGCTGTTTCTCACTATTTATTTGTAGTTCGTATATGACTGTCGCTTGCAATGAAAAAGTGAACGTACAAAATGTAGAAATCAAAGATCATTCTGATTAACAAGCAGCTCTTTTGAGTCGAGGAATTTTCGCACTTCTCTATTAGCGACGATCATAGTTGAATTTCCTGGTCGCAGACCATAAGCTACATTGCCCGACGTTATAGTCGAGGGATAGTCCGGGCAAAACAGGTTTATCGTGTCCTCGGGAAGAAGACGAAGGATGACGGATGACGGATAATGGATGAACGATGGAGATCCAAAACCGGAAGCCGCGACATCGACAGGAGATGGGACCAGGTCGATTTGCATCACAGCATCCGCTGGAGCGACTAGTTTTTCCTGTAAGAGAATCCAGCCAGGAACCTGTGCTACTTTCCTCTGGAGGCTGTTAAATAAATTTTGATATTCACTTCCATATGGAACCTCGATGCTCGGTATACTTATTCAGACTTATATTTCGTCGTAAGCTTGTTAGTAAAACGGAAACTTTTGTTTAGAGAATTTATAGAACGCTCCCACTGCAAAGCAAAGCAAATGAGACTTTCGTGGATTCCTACGAATCCGAAGATGTACCTCATTATAAACTTCTACAGGCGACTCACAAGGGAAGCAGAATGCTCATCGTTTTGTATCATTACAGAAAGACTGGGGATTTTTATCAGAGATAAATATTTTAAAAATATGTACTACTTATTTTAATAATTTCAATGGTGAGAGGGAATTGTTAACGAACCATAAATAGACCCTTGTCACGCTTATAAGCTATTTGAATCGCTTCTAGAGCTCGGTAAGTTTAGCGTTGAACGATCATTTTCATGTTATCCCATGAAAATACAATTTTTGGTTGGATTAAGCCGACGGGCATTAAGCTACAGAACGATCAAGTTTCTATCTTCAGCAGAAAAGTCGACAAGACGGCTGAGAATCGATAGGCGGGTCGCGTTGCCCCCGAGCAGCTTCCGGGGTCATTTTCCCGGATGATGACGCCGGGCCAGGGATCGCCGTAAATAATTAAGAAGGGACATTATCGCGGGCACACTGGAAAGCGAGATTGTCGGGGTTGGCCGTGAATTTATCACGTGGCTCCGGCACAGCGTGCCAGGGCTCCTCTTCCTCTCGCTCTCTCTGTCTCTCTCCCTCTGTTATTCGTCGACGAGGCCACGGGATCCCGCCATATTTTACGGGACCGGCCGGAATCTTTTGTCTTCATAATATTTATCCCACCGCGGACGGCGAGAGTAATGGACCGTGGGTCCCTCGAGGAGGGACCGAACGGAACGGGATCGCAGGCTAAAGCGGACGGAGCCTCCCGCCCCCGCAAAGCTTAACCCTAAAACCACCTTGGAAGAAGCCTCCGAAGCCCACCGGAGGGCAAAATAACATGCAGTGTTTCTTTCGAATGCAAAAATTCGACGAAACCGTTTAGCGCCGTTTGTCCCAGGAAAATTGACGAATCGAAAATATCGAAAAATTTTCCAATGAAATTTGCGAAATGTTTAACTTGTTTTTTGTATTGTATACTTGTCTTTTATAAATCAAAAGTACTTATGCAGACTTTTCACTTTCATCTTGCCCCAAAAATGTATGGGGTCAACAAACAAATTGTTTTTAACGATATCCTCTAAAGTCCGTATTCTGCGAGTGTTTACGGAACATCTTTACGAACAAGAGTGTATTATAATAAGCTTAGAATCCTCGAGGGTCAAGGCTATACGGTCGCAATAAATTTGATAGCAGCGAGAGGCCCCAGGGAATACGGAATGGCAGATCTAGGGGGAGGGAAGATAGGGAGAGAAAAAGGGAAACAGGGGTGGGTCGCCTTAATGTCGATAAACGACCATACGTCTCTGTTTGGACCCGAAGCCGCTCGATTCGATTTATCCCCGCGTTCTCTATGAAACTGTTGTGCCGTCGAGCGCAATTTACAAGAGCCCCGTTCCGCCCCCGGTTTCAGGCTCGCTCGTGGGGAAACGGGACCGGAAAATGGGTTGGAGTTTAGGAATATTGCGGTCGAAATTGTTCGGGGAATGGTCGCGCGGTCGGTGTTTTAGGTTTCGCGACGTTACGACCACCGGGAAATCGATAATGCCCGAGAGCTGTTTCACAATTAGTTCGAACGGCGTTATTTTTTACCGGGCTTCACAGTGAGATGATTAGTTGGTGTTGGTAGACGGTCTGGGAAGCTGTGATCTCGATTTAAGAATAGAAAGATTGTCATAGAGCTGAATAAGGGTACAGGTATAGTGGAGCGGTGAACATCGCGGCAAAATCAAACCATTGTATCCAAAAGTACCTTTAGGATGTTGAATGAGAATATCTGTCAAACGCCATGTTTGCTTCTCGTCACTTTCTTGGATTTCTAACCTACCATGATAGACAATTTTAACAATGGAGTCGTATACTATTGAAGATCGTGTTAAAGTTATTAAAATTTATTTTGCAAATCAGTGTTCAATAAAAAATACCCATCGTAAATTACGTGATTTTTTCGGCATACATAATCGTCCATCAGAGCAAACAATTTGTCTATAGTCTTTTGGATAACCCTTTATGTACACTGACAATGAGTGTAAAAAGTATTCGTACACCCTTTAAAATAGAATAACATTTTTATAATTGTACCAAACGACCTGATCTTTTATAATCAATTAGAAGCATTGGTTTATGAAATGATATGCAAAAAAGATTTTCCAGAAATTGTAATTTACAAGGTTACACGTAAAAATAAAAAAAGCATTTTTTAAAACCTTTTCATTTGGGCCCTTGATGAAAAATTAAAATACATGTTTTGTGGATCTATGTTAGTTATACACATGCTGAAAAGGATAGGTACACTTTTGTCATTTTTAGAAACTAATGTAAAATAGTCGCATTTAGCGAAGCCGCGTATACGTAGCGTTGTAGTCCTTCAAATTTGAGGAGTCTAATCACCTAATCTCTCAACGAAATCGCTATTGGAACCACGATCGCTTCCTGATCCAGTCGAGCGATTATCAAAGATCCAGCAGTATCGCCGTGAGGATCACGATCCCCATACTCGTCTTTTCGAAATCCCCAGGATTTCGCGAAAGGGTCCTTCGGATTTTCGGCGTAAGGGTTTCACAGTTCAGGCTCCATATCGCGACTAGCAATACGAGTTTGACTGCCGTCCAGGAATCCCAATATTTCCTTTCCGTTGCCATTCTGCGGTTGCTCCGGCCTGGTCCTGTCCCTTACGGTTTTATCTCGCCACCTTCGGCGAATCGACTGTTTTCGCACGTGGATCACGTACGAGTCGAAGAATGGGAGGAGAGCCGTGAGGCCGAGCTCTAAAATCATTTTCGGGAACGGATGGTATCAACTTCGAGGGTCGGGAGAGTCTCGCTTTCTGTCGCGGCAATCGATGAAAGGTTAAATGGCCGGAAACGACGCGGCGATTTTAACATTTTTCCATCGGGACACCGGGGAAACGACTGCTCTTCGTAATCGCCATGGGAAAAGACAGCTCTGCACTTCTCCTGTCCCATTGACGGGAACTATCCTTCAATTATTTCGTTACGGTAGCCTTTACTCGCTGGGTAAACGATGTGGTTGAGGATAGACTGTGAATCTTTGTGGGGAAATTACAGTTTTCTTGTGTTTTTGTGGAAGACAGGGGCCATTTGGACATTTTATTTCCCGTGCTACATTCTTGATAAAGCCACCGCTTTAAATCTTTCTCCTTTATAAAATTTTTACCTGGTAACCTTTACTACAAACGCATAAACTCCGCAATATAATGACAACAGTATCAACTTTGATTAAGATTCGCGACATGCGCAGTTGAAAGATCGCGATAAAAGATTGCTGCAATAAATTCACACTTAAATAAATTGCTTCGATTCCGCGAGAATTTTTTATGGCTGCTCGGTCAGCGGTACTGAATAATGAATCGTCCGAGAGGATCGTTTATCATCGATTACAACGGTGCATATCTGTTTAAGCATAAAAATATATTACACGAAGACAGTGTATCCGATGGCCCATCGTGTATCAATAGTCATGTACCGTCGTTGTGCAACCATAAAGCGAAACGAATTGTATTGGGTCAATAATTATACGATCTGTATTTATAAAATTGATCAAGGCGCCAATAGCTTCTCTTCCAGCGCGTTCGTCGGAACGCGAGTCTGTCGTGCTCCATAAATAAAATATTTTACTATCGCGAATCAAGCGCACAAATATCTTTCTTTGTAAACTGTGACGGCGTCGATCAAACGTCGAAATTATTTTCTTCCTTACCGTTCCAAGCATCCATCCAAAGTCACTTCAAGTATTTATAATCGCTAGTCTAGATCTTAGGTAAGAATATAGGTGGCACTAATTGCGAGTGACCAGGTGCCGGGTCTAAAAATGAATTTATATTGCAATGCATTCGCAACAGTCGCGACAGTTCAATTAAATTGAAAACGATTCAAATGTAAAACGATGTTAACAGAGGGCGCCAAAGAAAAAACGAGTTACTCAGATCGGAAATTAAGAGAAAGAGAGGGTGCCCGTCTGAGAGATCCGGCAATTTTCAATCAAGTTCGCCGATTAAAAAGCGATCGACTTTTCCGAGGACAACGCCACCGTGGGCAAGAGCAACGTCCCAGATAACGATCGATAGGACGAGGACCGCAGACCGAGGTGCTCGCGGAGGCATTCCCCCGAATTCCAAGGAGTTCAACCACCGATTTCTTCGGCGTACGTTGCTGAAGGGTGGGGGTAAGTGGCACCGCGTGTCCGAAACTGTCGGGACGTCGCGGCGAGGGGATGGGGACCGTGGACCGCGACAGGAAATGCGCTTTTCTTCCCTGACCTCTGAAATGTCTCGGTCCTGACACGCTGCGCACCGGCGTCTGTGTGCATGCCAGAAAGAGCGAGAGAGAGAGAGAGAGAGAGAGAGAGAGAGAGAAAGAGTGAGAAGGAAAATAGGTCTAGAAGACAGACAGAAAGGAAGCAAAAGATTGTTTCCCATTTTTTAGAGATGCGGCACTCAAAGTGTTAAGGGATGATTTAATTTGCAGGGTGAACCACGAATAGTGATCAGTAGAGATCACTCTGTTGTTTGCAGTCCGATCGAAAATGTTTTTATGAAGTATCGCATGGTTTCTTTATGTTATGATGCTTACCGAATTCGTTTTAAAATACTCTAACAGGTAGGCGTAAAAAAGTTACAGGTGTATTTGCAAAAAAATTGTCCCTCGATCCCGACGCCGCGCCGGCACCTCTGGAAATATTCCATGTGCCATGTAAACTGTGGTGCCCAAGGTGGTTCGGAACCTACCTTATAAAAACTGTAGGTCCCGTCGCGAAATAACCCTGGCAGTTAAGAAAGCGACGTAAAATAAATACAAAAAATATGGTTAGCCCTTTTAGCGTTAACTAGAATTTTTAGTTTGGCTTTAGTAACTCGCTTAATCCAGACGAAACTTTGAAAAAATGCTCGAATATAAAATTCGATTGAATTCAGTAGGTACTATTTTTATTTGTTTTCGATCTACACAGAGTGTTCCCATTTAAAAAATGGAGAGGATTTTATTTTATTGTAATGTCTCCTAAAATAAAAAAAAAATAACAATTGGAAATTGTATAAACATCCGCAGTTGATTCATGTTACATTCATGTTAGTGAACAAGCTTCCACAACAACCTGTACAATATCACCTGTATTTACAAGGGTTGAAGATTTAGGCTTCTTCGGACAAGTTGTGGGAGGAGAGACCGAATTATTGTTGACATTTTGTCAGTGGCGGGGGTTCTAAGTTCTCGGCGGACTCGTAAAACGGATGGAAAAATTCGCTCGCCGCTCGATAACCTCGTTCGCCGAGTGGCTGTTCGAACCACGGTGGGAGCGAGAGTCTGGTCCGGGCATTTTGTCAGCGAGCGTTATAAGGCCTCGCACCGAGTTGCTTTCCATGCATAGGTTAGCAGAGCGACGATGGAGTAGGCGCGAAAAGGGTTGTTCCGCCGAGGTAGAGTGCACAAAAGCGATTCGGACGAAGCTTCAAACTTGCTGGTACGGTCCAAGTATTATATACATATGTAGAACCTAACGTAAACCAGTATTAAAAACGCTAAGTTCACACGATACAACAGCAGACATTCAAGACAACAGAAGGCATCTCGGAAAATTTATTCAGAGTTCCAGAAGGGTCCAAGTATGATACTTCGTAATCTAAACGCCGCGCCGTACACCACTTAAGGGATGGAATAAAAAGCAGCGGTCAGAAGTTTGAGAAAGGTCTCGAGAACAACGGGAGGCAATTTCCAAAACAAACGAGCGCCCAGGGTGGACACTCGGGACCGTAGAAAAAATTAATATCGCTAAAACCATCCCCCTATCGCACCCCCTCCACAACTGGTCGAAACAAGGAAAGTCCCACCCCGTTCGCGAATTACCATCGAAAACAAAACTCGTTCGGCGAAGAGCAGTTAGGCGAACAAAGGCGCGAGTGTCTCCCATTGGAAGGTCCCTGAAAAGGGTGAGAAAAGTGGGCGGAGGGGTACGACGGTGCAGGGGGTAGAGGAAACGGGCGCAACAGTTTCGAAAGTTTCGCCGCAAATTTTTCATGGGCCGCATCCGGGACCCCATAAAAGCCCGTTCAACGTTTAGCTCCCGTGGTGGAAAATGGCGAGGATCATCCCCCTGGCTGCTTCTTCTTTTCTGCTGGTTCTCTTTTTTTACGATCGTATAGGCGGATGGTTGTTAGTGTATGGTCGGTGAACCGAACCGGTGGGAGGGTTGAAAGCATTACCGACGCACACGGTCGTTCCGCAGACAAGCGAGCAAGGGGTTGGGGGGGAGGGAGAGGGGTAATTTCGCAAAGAGTAGAAAGACTCGAGAATATTGCGAAAGTTACGGTGTAGGGCTGCACCGGGTTCGGGGAGAGACGGTGGCCGATGCACGGGACGAAGGGAGGATCCTTTTCCCCTTCCGACAACAGGATGCATACTGAACAGGTTCGAGCACATTTTATTTAGATCACGAAAAGGAATAACGATCTTAAACAATGAATTGTTCGAACCAATTCTTAACTTCATTTCGTATGATGTCAAGATAGTACGTTGAAATAACTTCTTCTTCGAATGAATCTCAATCTGAAATCGTTTGTGTGTAGCTCAAATAAAGCATTTCTCAATCGTTTCTTACACGAGCGAAGGAAATCTTTAATTAACCCCTTGCCGTGATTTAACGAGTCAGACTCGTCGTGCAGACTTTAACAAAGTCTACTTCTTTTTAGATGAAATCAAACTTGATTCGTTTGTGATAAAAAAATATAAATTTTCTTTTTTCGCGTCTGATGTTTGAAAATGTTTTTTTTTTATTAATGATTTTGAGTAGTGGTTCCAGTAAGACATTTTCGAACAGTTTCCCATTTAAAGCCAATTATATCATAGATTATGCGTATGAAAGTCAATTAAACTGTTCTTATCGCATTCAACGCACTTGATTGGACACTCTCGGCGACCAGTTCGCTCCACCGTATTTCTGCAATGCACCACCCGGTGCATATGTCTGGGGACCGCCGCGATTTCGAGCGCATTTCAGCATTCCTGGGATTTATAGAGATACACGAGTCCTCGAACCGAAGTAGCACCGCCCCAAATACTCGTCATTCGCTTTCAACGCGCGACAAGTTTATTCAACCCCTTCAGCCACGAACCAGAGACTCGCCCATATCATTTACACACTCGTCCCCTCGTTCGAGCGCCGAAACGAGTATCGAGGGTGCCCTTTACGGTACCCATCTCGCTCTCTTACTCCCTCTTTCTCTCTCGTTCGTAGCCTCGCGGCACGTACCGTCCGCTCGGACGTTTGTTCTCGTGTAATTAAGCAGCCCCATAAATAACCCTCGCAAGGAATCCCTTATCTCCTCTGCACGAAACGTAGATGATAAGTGCGTGTCCGCGGTCGCCGTTTCCTGTCAGCGTGCGAAAAATTATCATCGCTTTGGGGTTCGTTCCTGTGAACTCGTTCGTGATCCTCGAACCACCAGAACACGTCAATGATTTAACGTAATTTCGGTGAAGGCGCCTATGGTTCCATATTATTCAATTTGTAAAACGTCTAGTACATATGTACGTTGCTATCGAATCGACACGGTTTATTAATTTAATACAAAGCTTTTATTTTTATCCCTCATCCGTCCCTCGTCTCACGAACTGAATCTGTTCCTCGATAAGCACTTATTATACGATGTATTTTCATTCAAACTGATGAGTTACCATTTACATCTTTGGTTTTTCGGTTGTGTTTCGCGTTAAAAAAATAAAAGTCACGAAGTTTCGGACTTTACCTACTATAACAGAACAGTATAACTTATTTCAGGAATACTGTGTCAAATTCACACGAGGGATGAGCGAGGGTTAATCGCCTTAAATTGATTAACAAAACGGCGATTTCGAGATCAAACCTAACTTGACCTGTACAGAAATAAATCGGTAACCTGTCAAAAACACTGAAAAATGCACAACTTTAAGCAAACATAGCTCCCGAACCATTGATCCTACAGGATCGAAACTTCGACCTGCAACCGCCCCAGGCACAAATCTACTGGAGTACATACCAAATACATCATAATTTATAGGAGAAAGGCACAAATTTTGAGCCCGGTAAAGTAAAGAGCAGCCAAAATTTCAAGTGCAGCCTCTTCTTCGAAAAATAAGAATAATCGCACGACGATACGTGGGCTCAGTCTCCATACTAGCCAACGGTAGCAAAATGGGGGTGGCAAAATGATAATACCTTCGTCCAATGTCCAGGCAAACTAATTCATCACTTGCTCGCGGCTCAGGTCGTTCAAGTTGCGGGTGGAAGGAAATAGCTTCGAAAACAAAAGGGAAAAAACGAAAAGAGGGTGTCGTGGTAATCGAGCAGAGGGGTACGAGACGATCGCCGCGTTCGCTCTAACATTGTTTACTCGGCTTTTCTGCCGGCTAAGTAACGCCGCGCCCATTCTCGCCACCCCCGCTACATAGAGGATCCATTAATCATAATCGCATTCCGATTCAACCGGCTGACTGGTCGTTACCCTGCAACAACGGCCGCTGCGACTCGAGAAAAACTCGACCGAAAGAAGATAGAAGAGAAGAGGAAGACAGAGAAAACACTCGGAGAGAAGGAACGCCGAGTGAGATAGTCGAGTTGCTTCGAAAATGGTGCCAGTCAAAACGGTTAATCATGGGATAATGAGGAATTAAGTTCGAGGTCTGTAAAACACAATTGTATCCAAGGCTGTTACCTTAGACTAGCTCCTACGTTCAACATTTAAAGGAGGGAAGATATTTGTATTTGCTTCCTGTTTCTTACAAATATAATAAAAATCCACAGTCTAGTTGTACCAAACAGATAACTTTTGACTTGTACTACTTTTGCATTGAATGTCTCTGTTAGAAGGTGAAAGAAAAGAGAGAGAGAGAGAAGGGACCAAAGAGAAAGAAAGAGATCATCAGGGGTGAGAAGGAAAAAAGGGAGATGGAAGAAAAGAGAGAGAGAGATGGATAGAATAAGGAAGAAACGGGAATAAGACCTCGTCGAGAGAGAAAGATTGGCAGAGGGGGTGGGACATTCAACGCCGCTGCAGCCGTAAGAGGGATTTGTCATCCGGACGTGACACGTCGCGGAGGAACCAGGGGCCCCTCCCCTCCGCCCTTCGTCTTTCACGGAACAAGAGACTGGAACCAAGAGACACTGATAACAGAGCCGGCTTGCATTCTGATCCCCACGGCTGCTCCTTCATCTCCGCTTTTGCATTCTCGCTCTCTCCCGTCTCGACGTCCCGCGAATCTGTTTATCGTTCCGCGAGCGAATTGTAATTTTATAGCGAGACTTATGTCGGGAGTTTACTCGAAAATTAAAGTCTCCAAAGCGTTGCCGGTGCCGCCTCTTCCGGTGGCTAAGGTTTGCACGGTAAACTACTTAACCGAGCCACTTAAGGCTTTTCGAAATACCGAAGATTAGGAAGTTCGCGGTTTTATAGGTTTCTTTGCTGCTCCGGGACGAAAGTACGGCGGAATCTTTCCCGTCGAAAGTGCTTTTTTAATCGGAAAGGGAAAAGTGTTACGAGCGTACCTCCAATTTTTAGAACGCTTCCGCAACTATCCGACTGTGGATGTTTTCGCGAAATGTTGATTTGTAGGATCGAAGAGGGTAGTTTCTCCTCGATTATCTTATGTCGCATTAAAAACCGGTCGTTCGAATTTGTGGGTACCAAAGGATTCAAGAAGTAACAATTTCCAATTTTTATAGACAAATTTGAAGAAACTGTAATGAAATAAAATCCCACTGAATTCTATATTCTAGCATTTTTTGTAAATTTCCATAAACCATGAATGCATAAAGATCCGCAGTCTATGGATTAGATTTCGTAAGATTTTCAGGGGATGCTCGTGAACGCGTGAATTCTGTATCAGAGACATCGCGTTCCGGCCCATAAGTCGCTCGTTGGTTGTCGAAGCGGTGTCATCGAGTGCTCGGACTATCTATGACGCGATATTCAAATGCAGGCTGATTTTATCCCGCGGGGTGTGGCGTATATCTCTCGTATTCCATCGGTGGCGACAGGATATCGAGGTTATCAGCAATTCGAGCAGCGGCTTCTCGCGTAGCTGTCGAGGCTAATAAATGCGGCCGGCGTGGCGCGGCGGGTCGGGGTAAAAATGCTCGGGACGTGGATTATTTGGTTGTTAAGGGACGCGGCGGTCCGGTTGACGGGGTGTTAGGAAGCACGATGGACGAAATAAGGGTCGTTTGACACTCGAGGGGCCTTTGTTACGTCGGGAAAATGGGAACCGTTGAAGTGGCGAGGGACACGCGTTCCCGTCGTCCGTCGCGATATACATACAAGGACCGCAAATATTTGTTCGCATGCACAGACCCGTGCGTGTACCCTGACTCCATACACTCTTGCGCACTTGTACGCGTTTCCACTCGTTCGTGCGCGTTCGTTCGCGTTTGTTGGTGTTTGCACAGGTTTCTACGCGTGTGTGTTTGCACGAGCAACCTCCGAGGAAACGATACACCCGGCTACCTGTCGTTTGTAATTCGACGTACCGGCTAAATCGCTTTTATCCTTATCCTTGCATCACCTTAAACCCTCCGCTTTATACGCCACCCGTGGATATCCCCCTCGGAGCGCCGACGATGTGCAGGACAGGCATAAAAATTTCAGTTTTCTATTTCGGCACCGGTTAACACGTTCCTCTATCTCTTCGGGAGAGACACGATCGGGATTTCGCTGGTCACCGCGCCGGCGGACCGAAACGACTGAAATTCATGGGCATTTCATTTCCGACGGAATTCAAATTTCAAGATATACCAGCTTACGACACGAACCGTATCAAGTGTCTTTGTCCAAGACCGTGCAATTCAAATAGCCGTAACTCTGTCAGCTTTGGAAATTCAGGATTCTAGCTTGTAGGGTATATTCTTGAAACTATACTCTCGAAGACAGAGGTAAGAAACATTGCCTTTGGATTAGCGGATCTCTTTAAACTGCTCTCTGAAGCGCGTTCACGGTAGTACGACCGAACGATTAGTCAGCTAAGACGAAAAACGCTATCGGAATCGCTCCGTTCGAAATTTTCAGCAATGTCCAAAGGCGGTACCTTACGAAGCCTGTTGTGCTACGGTATCTTGTCCAAATCCGAGGGCAAGGTTCGTCAGAATTCCTCGAATTTCCGACGGGATTCCCGAGGGGGATCGGAGCCGGTAATTTACGGCGGTGCGCGTACGTTCTCCTTCTATCCTTGATTAAGTTCCGCATGGTCGGTAACCGGTTACGTTCGCTCTTTTTTTTTTGTTTTTTGAAGGAAGAGGACGAGACGGAATCAACGTGTGTCTGACCACGAACGGTGGTTTCTACTCGTTATCCTAGGTCCGAGGTCTGTCGATCGAGCCGATCGAGCGCGAGCCACCGTCTTTTCTTTGTTCACCGATACTCTGTGCTCTCGGCCGGAGGGAATTTATGCTGTGGCTGCGATCCGGCGAACAATGGCTCCAGGGGCCACACGAGCCCAGTTTCGAGGGTTGTTTTACTTACCGACCTACGCCAATTTGTTTGGACGACCAACCGGAGAGCTAAGCTGGCGTCGAAGGGGTGGCTATTTTTAACCGACTCTCTCCACCCTCGATCCCCGGAACCACCCTCCCGCAGTCTTGCTGTTCCCAGAGCTTTTTCACGGTGGTCACCTCCGGTATTATCCCCCTAAACTATTTGAAAAATAATCGGTAGGTGTTGAGACGTGCTTAGTGTGTGGCCGACTCTAGTGACAATTCGTAGAGTACAGAGAACGTAGAGTAGAGCAGAGAGTACAGATTGCTCTGTTAATAGCAGTACGATCGAAAATGTTTTTATCGGATATAGCAGGGGTGGCCAACCTGTGGCGCATTCGCCAAATGTGGCTCATTGGATGATTACAAGTGGCGCATCTGTGCGCCATATTCATTCTTCCGAAGTAGGCGCCATCACTGAATCCATCTTCGTGTTTTCAACACCTGAATGCTCTCAGTTCAATTCATCCAGTTTACAATTGTAGGATGTGAATTGTGGGGTTGATGACAGCGATCGCACTCTCATCCAAGATATCATTTCGCACCATTGCGGGCTGGTGCTCCAGTAAACGTGTATCTTTTGAACTGACGTAAATTAATTAATTTAGTTGCGTGATTGAGTTATCCCTTTTCCTTATTTACCTAAGCGAAGCAGATCCTACCCCTATTCCTATTTTTCAACCCCAACAATTAACGTAAGAAGGTAGAACAAAATTTGTACCGAACAGACAGACAAGAAAGCGAGCTAAAAAATGCTCGAGTTGTACGACGCATCTGAACTCGTATGCGAAAAAAATTGACGCATGGTATGTAAGAGCTTGGCCACTCCTGGGATATAGCGTGGTTTCGAGAGAGCTTTCACGCGTTTATAGCAAATTTTTCGTCAACTCTTTTTTTGTCATGATTTCTCAAGGTCACCTACAATTAACCATATTGTTGCATAAATAAATTTCTGAACCGGAAGACTAAAACACTAGTTTTCACTAAAAGAAAACTCCACCACAAGAACAAGAATCCAGAAAACACCTCGACGAACGAACCCAGGCTAAAAATCGCAATCAGAACTAAAAATGGCACCAAATTTCCCACTCCGCGGGCAACCATACTCCTCGTTCAGCCATGTCTCTCCAGCGCGCAGCGGTCTGGCAAAGCCCGCAATTTCGTCCCCTCGTCGTTCTCCCCTATTCGGGTCTCCACTCTCTCCGGGCGTCTCTCTCTTCCACCTCTCTCCCGATCGCCTCGCTCTAATTTAAAGCGACGCATTGTCGCGGACCCTCCGTGTAGCGAAATAAGGGAGACGCGGCTTTCCCCCGAAGGAAGGAAAAACCGAGGAAGAAGCAGGAAGCTCGTGGAACGTGAAAGAAAGGGCGCGTCGGGACGGTCCGCTACGGGGGCGGAGTCTTTTCAAGGAAGTTGCGAGTTGAAAGTTTTTAAAGACCGTCAACCGGGGGAACGGTGGTGCCCCATTCCACTTGAATATGGGGTCCCTGAAGAACATGGTACAGCCGTGAAGACAGGGTTGCAAGGGACGAAGGGAATCCGCTTCCATAGAAAAGAGGCGTTCCGACGCACCTGCAGATTTCGCGACCGTGAACCGACGCTCTTTGAGAGAGGAGACAGAGTGTACGGGAGGGTAAAACGGTGGTTTATAAGCGTAACGTGCACAGCATGAGACGGAGAGAAAAGTTCTGTGTGAGAGAAGAGAGGCGATGAGAGAAATTGTCTAAGTTAGAGAAAGAAGAGGTTCCAGTGTATGAAAGAGATAGTAAGAGAGAGAGAGAGAGGGAGAGAGAGAGAGAGATGATTTGAGTGAGCCGATCAAGAAGAAATCGCAGCAACGCAGCGAGCGAGGATATTTCTGGCCCAACGGAAGCCGATTTCATCGAGGAGACACCGACGGATATTTTCCACGATGTTCGATACCTCGGAAATAGATTCGCGATAAAAACGCAGTCGAATCAAAGAACGCCTTGACTCGCGAAAAACACGGCTGCAGGTTTCCCCGAGTACGAGAGGCTCTTCAGAGGCAACTTCGGTGGGGAGGCTATTTATCTTTTATTTCTTCGGAAAGCTCGGTCCGCGTGAATACCGTTTTCTAGTTGTATTGTGAGTCTTCAGCTACAATAATCGCAACACTTGACGATTTGACCAAAGGGTAAGGAAAAGTCTTCAGAAATTTTGCTGCCCGAATTAGAAGGTTCGACTTGAACGGCTGCGATTGTCCTCGTTGGGAAAGGTAACGGTGGTAAAATCGGCGGAAAATCTCTGGCGTAAAATTGGTATCGAAAACGAGCTGGATCGCCGCCATCATCCTGCCCATGGGACCGCGTGGGCTCGACGTGGATAATCGATGGAAGGAAACAGACGATTTGCCTATAGATCGCAGGTTGCGCCACACCGCGCTAAATCACCGTGAACACTGAAAAACACACACACACGCACACACAGAAACACAGAGAAAACAAACTCGTTTGTTCGGAATCGTCAGTGGAATCGTCCGGTATCGCGCAGCCGCCGCCAGCCACTAAATCAAATTCGAAAACGAGCTTGTCTCGACTGGTGGGGTGTGTGCGCGAGCGAGAAATCGGGCCCCGAAACCGGAAACTAGTCCCGTGAATTACTCAACCCCTCGCGTACACCGGAAGTCCTGAATCCAGGCGATTTTTCCCGGACAGAGAGCGCTAATTATCCGCGAAACGTCACCGGTTACCGGAATTATCGTGTAGCATTTGCATAACAACCCGGCGCCGGGGCGTAAGTGCAATCGAAACGAGTGTCATCGAAATATAATGCTCGGGCATTTAATTAATCGCGACGATTAATCACCGATTCGAGCCGCGCCGCGCCGCGCCTCGATAATTTCGCCCTACGAGCGCCGAAATTACCTCGCCCGTGAATTTCTTCGCCTGCGGCGAATTGTTTGCTCTGTCGCGGATTTTTGATTCTGCTCCGTGCGCTGGCTGCGCGTGCTATCGATCCAAAATGTCGTAAATTGTGGCGTTGAACATTTTATCGTGAGCAAATATAACGTTCAAAGCATTCAAGTTCTTGCAGACACGCTCTGATTTCACCGAAAAAACGCAGCAACGTCGATAAAATATCGAAAGGTAAATATCACTGCACCTAAAAATGATAAAACGTTTACCGCGGTCTCTGCGAGAAGAGACTGACGGTGGCTGCCTGTGCGAGTAATAGGGGTGGAGTAGATGTATTATTATCATCCTCGGTATGTGTCGGTTATTTAATCAATTTAATCAGATAAATACCACTGAAATCAAATGGAATTAAAGAAAGCAAACGAAGAAAGTATGTAGTACAATTATTATGTTCTCTGATTATGTTCTCTGTTATGAAAATGAAGAAAAAGAAAAGATACATTGGAATTATTTGCACGTCGGTATACTATTTCGCATATCTCTATTTTGGTCTACAGTAAGTAGAAATGGCAATCGATGATCAAACTTAGTAATGAACGCTGAAAATCTATTTTATCGGAGAAACGAAATGATCTGGGATAAAATTTAGTTCCACTATAATTAGAATAATTTCAAGCATTCTCTGATTCTACGGTAAAACACTGCGGATTTTCAGTAAGTAGAAGCGACAGCCAATAATCAGACTTCTTAATGAGCATTCCAAATGAATTATCTCGGAAACGAAGCAATCTAGGAGGAAACTTTCTACAATTTCGACTCGATTCTACCAATAGAATCTCTCTCTCTCTCTCTCTCTCTCTCTCTCTCTCTCTCTCTCTCTCTCTCTCTCTCTCTTCACGCCATTTATCCACGATCTACGACCTTTTCCACCACACAAATCAATTCCCAAAGATTGAATTTCTGCCACCACGGGTCCGTTCAAAGTCGAAGGTCGTCCTCGACAATTTTCTTCGCCAAATCGGCGAAACACGGTGGACAGGATACAATACGGGTCTTAATTACAACAGGAGGGTTGACTCTAACGAGTACTCGTTTCATAGGAGACTCCTGTTCGGTCGATCGACTCGGATCTTCGTAGAAGCTGAGCCAGCACACTCTGGACAATACGGTATATGATTTGGCATCTTTTCATCAAATTCACAACGCCGATTTTCATGAAATCACTAAGATTTTCAAATTTTTACGCAAACGTGGCAAAAGCTGTTGAATCGCTTTCAAATTTGACACGCATCATTTTCACATGTTACGAGCCAGGGCCGCGAGCAGCACGAGTGGTCGGCGAAGGGTTGTTACTCTGGGAATATGGTCTGAATTGGTTAGCTAAGGACAGGTGTCCTGCCCACAATGCTATTATAATTAGGGCCAATGACTGCAATCACGGGCGGTTCTTGTCAGTACCCCTGGGTCACATTCGTGTTTTGTCATCGTCCAGTTGGTCGTGCGTATGTTTCGGTTTTAACTAAATAGATACGTGGCTTTATCTGGGGTGGTTCTTGTGCGTTTATCTAGGGCGATTCCTGCCAGAGGCGATCTTGAACGCCTGTTCGCCATCCGTAACACACACACATCAAAAATCGAAAGTTGAAAAGTAAGGACCGCTATACTGTACAGCGGTGTTATTAAATTATGGGTGGGGGAGGAAAGGGGTGGTCTTCACGTGGTTCCGGTATGCTTGAAGGCCCATTTGGCCCCGGTCGCGACTGCACATGCTTATACCCTTTCGGCGCGGAGCTTGTTTAGCGAAGTCATTACACGGGAACTTTGTTTACCGAGTAGAACTAGGCTCGCGAGTTTCCGCGCGCGCAAAGCGCAAATTTGTCTGCAGCCGCCGCCAGCTGCCGTATAATCGGGGATGCATTTCCCGCGTTTCGTGTTGGCTCGCGATTTATTCCGAGCCGTCAGCGAGCGTGGAGGCTCCGTGCAATGCGGCAAGGACTTCGTTATTTCCTGGTTTCGGAACCGTTTCGGAGCCCCGACGCGCGACTGGCGGACAAAAAAAATCGAAGCCAAACCGATCCGATCGCGAATCGACGCCGCGGAAAACGCACGTTTTTCCCCTGTATTTTAAAATACGAACGGAACGGCCGCTCGGTGACAAGCACGTTTCAATTAGCCGCGCGCCTATTCCACTCCTCCCTCTGTCCCTGGCTCTCTTTCGTTTTCTGTCTCTGTCTCTGTCTCTCTCTCTCTCTCTCTCTCTCTCGCTCTCTCTCTCTCTCCCTCTCGTTTGGACATTCGGCGCGATCGGCCCCGATAGAAAACGACTCCGAAATCGGCGGCAATAAAGCACCGCCGCGGAATGAACGTGTCACGAGCCGTTTCTGCGGCAATAAAAATATCGCTTATGGTGCAATAATGCCGGACCGGCGTTGTCGGCGTGTAACGCGCGTGTAATTTCCGTGCAGCCGACGCGACGCGACGAAACAACCGGAATCGATACGGATTCTGTAACCGCGGCAGCTTTCGCTGACGGCACCGGCATCGAGCGAAACGACCGTACGGAAAAATCGTCTGTACCGTTTCCGAGTCTTTTATGAACCTCCGTGATACTGCGGCGAACGGTTCTTTAAGCTGGGTTCGATTCTATGACGGTCTTTGTTGTTGCGATTCGATGCAGCGCCGAGAACGTTTCGACGTCCATTACCGTTCCACACGAGGCCACGACCGGTTCGAACAAGGTCTTATATGGGGGCGATTTCGGATTTTTTGGGTGGATGTGCTTCGCGTGTGGATGTACTGTCCAGAGAAAGAGTGTAAACTAGCGGGACGGGAACGGGGCCAGAGGAACGCAAAGGCAATCTGAATGGTCGGGCTTCTTTCCCCGTTCCCGTCTCGCTAGTTTACGCTCTTTCTCTCTTTCTTGTTAACGATATACAGTTAGGTCACTAGACCGGGAATCTTTATGCGAATCGAAAATTTCGTGGCTTATTTGTAAACAGCGGGTCTTTATGGAAAATAAAAATTTCCGAGTGGTTCTGGGAGGGCTTTTCAAGCGACTCGTACGACGCCCAATGTGCTGAAGCTAATGAAAACCATAGTTGATCCATCCCAATCCCTTATAAACCTACTTGAGCACCATTTAACGGGATTATACGCCGCAATAATCATTATGTGCCACCGAGAGCAGATTTTGAGGATTTCACGGTAAATTTTGCGGCGTCCCTAAATTCGCTAAAAAATCCCAGCGACCCTGGGACAGCAGTTTTGAAGGTAGTTCAGATAGAAGGGTGCGTCGTCCGGTCGCAGCTTCAACGGCCGGTTGAAATCCCTCGGAAGCCGCGTCAACGTTAATCGAAACGGTCTTTTAAGCACACTGGCAGCCGGGCCCGACGTCGATTACCCGCGAGATCGAGTTAACGGGGAATACCGTAAGCCGTCCGCGGATGGGGCTTCCACGGCGAGAGAGCGTGCGGGGGGCTGGGGGAGGGTACGGAAGATTAGGGTCGCGTGCGCGGAAACTTTCTCGCCGGGATACTGGCACAGCCGACCGTCGTAAGCCGTATTAATAACGACAATAACGCTAATCGTCGCCGTAAACGATAATCGCCCTCGGTACGCCGCGCCGCGCCCCGCGCCAGCTTACGACGGACGCGTGGAACCGGCGATACGCAAACGCCCGAAGAAATTTGCATCCTGCGGAACCGACAGATGGCCGCGACGATGCTGGTGCGGCTCTACCCCGGAAATTCGACTTGAGAAGATACTTCGGATTTTTATTTACAAAAAATTTCTTGTGCGTCCTCGCAATGTAACACCAATATCACTGTCCAACAAATTTCGACTTTTTTTATGTTTCCTAGTTACCGTTAGGTGGTCCTTACAGAGTATTTTGCGCTGATTCCGAATCTGTCCTCAATTTTTCTCCTAGACGCACAGTTTTTGAGAAACATGGCTATGAAAAAAAAAACATATTTTTCCACTTTAAACAAATACAATTGGGATGTTATTATAAAAGATATTGCATTGTTCTTTGCAGCGAAAGATACTGTAGACTTTCCGGAATACAGTGATGTGCAATTCTCTAAAATCATGCCACGGAAACATTATGCCACGAGGTGTACATGCTGTCGAATATGTAAATGAATTATGATCGTATCGAATTTGAACCTCTAGTATTATGTTGTAACGCCAGAAGTGGCTAAAAATGCTCCAGGGCTGCACACAGCGGTGTTAATTCCGCGGTAACGCGACTCGCGTGGGAAGAATGCGGATGGTTTTACACCCGCTGCGGATCTATTATTTAAAAACCCCGCGAGAACGCGACGACGTTGAGGAAATGCATCCCTTGAGTGGGTGGAGAGTGCACTCGATGCACGTGACACTTTCCCAGTGTCTTCCCTGCAGCGTCGCTGAGAAATTTTGACTCGGGGAGCCTGTAGACCGGTACCGATCTAGAAAATCGGATGGATGGACCACTAAAAATTGTGTCGGAAACTGAATATATTCAGATTATAAATAAATGGATAAATGGATAAATGAATGTTTATTCTTTAACGGTCCGTTACATTCTGACGCTTGCTACCGAATGTTATTTACCAGATGAACATACAATACTCTTGATTTTCGCCTTATTACCAGTCATAAAATCGACCCGACCTAATTTGTACCATGAATTATGAAACTCCCGGTATTCAACATACAAGAACGTGTCTCGAATCCCGGGGAAATGATCAGAAAACCCCCAGATCGATCAAAAATCGCGGCGAGCAAGAAAAGGGCACGGTATTCGATCTCAGCGTCGAAGGTCGATTCACGGAAGCGTTTTATCAAAAAAATTTGTTCCCGCTGGCGTATAGGATGGCGGAATAAAGCGCGTCGTCGCGTTCACGGCGAGAAGAAAGCGTAATTCGTGAGTTACGTAGGGTGTACGTCCTGTATTCCCGGCTCGGCGACGGCTGAAAGCGCTGTGTAGGGACAGGGGATGAAAGCTCTCTGCCTTATCTCCGGGCGGATATGACGGGAAGGGGCGGTTTTCAGCGGGGGTGGGACAAAAGCAGCGACGTGTGGGAACCGTAAAGTCGGAACGAAGGGCCCGTTGGAAGAATTTTACCGCGTGTACACGTAGGGCCGGAATATTGAGACTCTGCGAGACACAAACCCACCCCCTTTTTCAACCTGCATCCACCTTTTTCAACCCCATTCTCCACCCTCAATAGCGTGCACAAGCCCCCGACGCTTGTTTAGTCGTTTCGGTGGCTCGTATCTCGCGATGGGGCGCAATAAAACTGCGACCAACCCCCGCAACAAACCCCTCGCTCGCGTTGCCACCCGATAAGGGATGCGACGGTTACCAGGGTTTCGCTGGGATCATCGGATACTTGGTTCCCTGGGACGCTGATACATCGGCCAGTATTTTTCTTCGATTAAGGAGGGGTTGGTAAGGGTGGATAAGGTAGTAGGAGAGACGGGGGGCTCGTTATTACGGCGAGGGAACTTTTCTGGGTAAGCTTGGTCTTCTGCTTTATAGGATAGTGGTCTTTGGAGATGCCGGGTTGCAGATTCGGAGATCTCTTGTGAAATCATCTCGATCTGATAAAGAAAATTAGCTAACCAATAACTCTCGCACCAGGATTCGCATCCAGAAACCCGTAGAACTTCGATCGCAGCAAGTTCGCCCGTCGCTGCAAATAGCCAAAACAGGCAAAACCGTCGAATCAACGAGCGTCTGACGGTTTTTCGAGGCTGAAGGGGTAGTTTCGCGACAGAAGGCGCCAATTATCCGCGGCAACGCGTGGATTAATACCTCTCCGGTGAACCGACGCTTTGGAATACAAACCGCGAGACCCAATTCCAGCGAGACAGCAACCGGTGCAAAAACATATCGACGTAATTCCGTCGCGGAATTGGCCGTCGTCGACGCGCCGCGGCGTCCATATACGAGACGCTCGCAAAAACGTCCATGGTCGTTGCGCTTTATCTCGTTCCATCCGGTGTGGTGTCTCGTCGCGAGCTACGCGACCTTAATAGACCTTGAACACGAGGCGGAGAGAGAGAGAGAGAGAGAGAGAGAGAGAGAGAGTTCTTACAGGTGGTTCGTTAACGTTTCCACCCTCGTCACGGTTACCCTTGAGAAACCGACCTCATCAGAGCCACCCCTCGAGGAGAGGAGTAACGGCCGAGTGGATCGTACAAAAATAACGCTGGTCCTTCGGGCCTCTGATAAATGGCACCGAATCTTTCTCTCTCTCTCTCCCTCAATCTCCTACCGCCAGCCGGTCGGTCGGGCTCTCTTAATTAAGAGAAACCCTTAATAATCAAGCCGTGACCGGTGCCCGTAGCGATCCGCGATACCGAGCACAGCCCACGGCTGATAAGACGGTTGGTTAATGCGAGGGTCAGAACGGCCGTGTCGCGGACAGAATTACTCTCCTACGAACCGGGAAACCTAGAAATTACGTCCACGTGGGAGATGACGATGCCCTTGAGCGTGGTATGTAACCCTCGAACCGTGTTACCAACCCTCGATCGATCTTCTCTCTACGTTCGATCAAATTTTCTCCAGGAAATTCGCTGTTAACGATGTGGTTGCTATTCGCCGGCGAGTTACGCCTTTACAAACAACCTCGTGACTTTCTCTTGTTTGTACATATCAGGCGAGAGGTGGACCCCTTATTGGTTACGGCTGAATCATAGACGTGGAAATTTTCGAAGGACGTCGTTGTTTTTTCAGGCCCGTCAATGTTGATCATTGTTATCCTCGAGGGGGAGCGTCGTCTAATAAAAACAAATAAAACCATTTTGTTTAAAAAAATGTTTGGGAAAAAAGTTAAACAGTGTTCAGAATTTCGAAAATATTTTTTTACGACAATTATCAAGGTCATTTTCATTTTTTAAATGTTAAAATGTATTTTCTATCTCATGATATTATAGCTGATCCTAAGACGAATTCAACGATATATAATATTATGACCTTGAGACCACGAATAACGTTGCAATAGTTTTGGCCAGCTTTCCGGGCCAAATACTCCACTGTGCGTCGTAACACTCCGTGGCAGTACGTATAAAAACAGAAATTCAGAACAGTTCTGAAAGTGATTTTTTAAAGAATTCGTGAGTCGGATAACTACCCGCAGCTCTCGGACAATTTCGATGCGGAAGAGGCCGTCTCGGAGATTGAAATCGACGATATCATCATGGGAACCAAGAGATTTAGTGTACCAGCATAGGTTCCAAAGTAAAACTTGATCGAGATGGCTGAAGTTACGGAAGATTCGCGAGGAGCGGCGGACTAATATGTAATCCGGTTGCAATATCCTGTCGCATCCGCGTCTTCGTATGTTAGTCCTCGGGTTCAATCCACTTTCGGCCGTTTATCGGACCTCCGGCTCGATCCAGGAAAGTTTCGCGGGGCCTGCAGGATGTATCCTGGTATGTATACTAGGACAGAAGGATACTTCGAGTCCCGTTACGGCGGGTTTTTGCGCGACCGGTCCTCCTATATCGGCGAGCGACGAGAAATGCGGACAGAACTGGCTTGTGTACGTGCACGTAATTCGGCGCGATTTTAGCAGCGACCTCGGAAATTGGATCCGCGGACTGCATTTCGAGATTGCGTCCCGACTCTGCACCGCGCGCTGCACCGCCGCCGCCACGCGGGATATTACGATCCCCCTGCACACCCCCGCACCCACCCTTTCCGGGGAAACTTTATCGCGGAGGTACGTCGAGTTTGTTGCGTCCCTATCGATTCCCCGCGAATTAGACGATTCGCCCGATTTTATGCCACGGATCGCGAAACTCTAGAGACCATACGCTGGTATCCTCTTTTGGTTATAGCGGAGGTGCGAAAACAAGGTGGATAAAGGATTTAGTGGATTAGAGAGAGATTCCGCGATTTTATTCCCTTGTGTTTCTCAAAATTGGATGCGGTGGATGGTTCCAGAATATTTTCACATTTCTCATTTCTAGTTTAACGCGTTCGTTATATGATTCTCAATTTTAAACGACTTAATGTGCTTATATAGTTGTGAAGTATCTAGGTAATCTTTTTAAATATAGTGACAGAATTTTCATGCGAATAACTATTAATAGGTGCAATGTGATACGAAAATTATACTGGATTTAAGGCTTCCAAATATAGTGGTACAATTCTGATACGATCAATTTTCAAACTGTTTCAGTATGGTGAGAAAATTCTACAGGATTTAACCCTTTCACAATCGATTTTTAACTGCTTGAACAATATAATGAGAAAATTCCGCTGCAATAACCCTTCGAAATACTTATGTAGGTGCAATTTTGATACGATCCCCTTTTAATTGTTTCGGTGTGGCGAAATTGCGGAGGAAATATGATTGTTCGAAATATGGTGCAAGTGTAATACGATTCATTTTTAATTGTTTCCTCGTTGGCAAACAAAACGGTGCAGGCTTCAACCTCATTCAAATGTAACGATACAATTTCCTGCTATCAGCTACATTTCACCTGACTGTTGGGCGATTGTATAAAAATTGCGCACCGCTCCCCTGTAAATATTTAAAACACAAACATTTTCTTAGGAAGTAGCGTTCGTGGCTGCCACGTTTCTACTTTTAGAAATATAAAACACGAGGGAAAGGAAAGCTAGATTTAATTATCTTTATGTGCCAGTAGAGCTGAAAACGTTTCTTGGCTTCCGTAGCTTCGAGTTAAAGGAGCTGGAAACGAAGTAAGATTTGTTTGCGTTTCCGACAGATTGCAGATAAAATAAAGACCTCGTTAACGTACGGAGCGGTTTAAGCTCGACCTGAAATTCAGACAATTATACAGTATATTCTTTAAATACATCGTATTCAAAGTTGAGCGAACATTATTTTTCCAGGATGATCCACATCCTCCTTTCTCATATTCCATTAAATTACAAAAACCGTTTAGATGAACTGAATTTCATTTCCGGTATAATCAGACCGCGAATTTTATGCTTTCATAAGAAGAATTAGTAGGTAAACGAGGGAAAGAAATTTCTACTTGGCCACAGTTTCTTTCAACGCAGAAAATATTTATTTTGCATAATGGCCAGCAGTGTAGCTATAATTTTTCATGTTCCAACGTCTCCAGTACATTATCAAAACAGTGAGGAAGCATTAAAACAGCTATTTTTTTCCAGGATGACCTATATTCCCCTACCAGGCTTCATTAAATTACAAAATATCGTTTGGATGCACGAATTTTATCATCAAAAACGGGTAGGTGAAATTTAATACAATGGTAATATTCGAATAATTTACGTACGCCGATGTATCATTTTCGTATTATTCGAATGATTATGTCTGCAGTGAATCGTATGAATAATAATCGCAATCCTTTGAAACCAAAGAACTGAAAAATGCCACAGACACGACATCGCCGTTCTTTTATTCTTTCAGCTAAAAATTAAAGGCACTTGGCCATTCGGCAAGGTAACATTGGAATTCGAAAAAAAGGTTTCCCATCCGTAATTTCATCGTAAAAATTCTGCATGGTTAGAGAAAGAGAGCAATGTCAATTTGCCTTCAGCTTGGTGCAATCGACGCGGACAATTTATAATTTTCCACAAAGACCGGTCACAATACTCGGCGTTCTAGCTCGTCAGCAGATCAGACAAAGCAGCGAAGAATCATTCTACCAGCAATAACACAACTACCGAGCAGTCGGGAATAAAGTAATACGCTTCTTCTTGGTATCTCCCGGATAATAAAGGGCCCTGGGTAAAATGCAAATTCGGGCAAATATTTAAGCACCGTAGATACGGAACGACACTAAAGACTCTCGGCCGGAGAGAATGAAACGCAAACCATCCTTCTTAGCAGATCGTGGACTATCCGCCTATCTCTCGCGGAGAGTGCTCGCAAAATTGTCCGAACGAATGCGCCGTAAACCGTCCAGAGAGAAACAGAGAAAGAGAGAGAGGGAGAGAGAAAGAGGGAGAAAGAAACTGCTCGGCAACTTCTCTCGCGACCGGAACGTTGAATTTAATAAAATTCTGGCCTGCATTCGCGGAAAAAGGAAAATCGCATTCTGTCGGGAGACGAAGTCGAGTTTATCCCGTAGCGGAGGGGATTGGTTGAAGAGTGGACACTTGGACACGGAACGGGAGAGGTTTCGGGAAAGAAAAACGTGTCGCGTTTCTGCGTCCCCGACAACTGCATAGTAATTCAGGCAGCTATCACGGCGTAATGCGATGTACACGCGCGAAAATAGAAGGGCAGAGTGGCCACATTTCTCCCCGGTCTGGCGGTGTGCTTGGTCTTCGTGTAATTTACACCCGGCCGGGTACGGATAAGCTCCGTTTATTTTATTTTTGTTGCCACGCTTCGTATTCTCGGCCCGACTTCCGAGCAACCGCCAGGGTACTTTAGTTGATCTTGCAAACTTGCCCTGCTTCGCCAACCTCCTCCTCCTTCGCCCCTCTCTCTGACCCACTCCTTTTACCCCCCTCTCTCGCTCTCGTTCTCCCTCTCCCTCTCTCTCTCTCTCTCTCTCGTTTCCTGAGAGCAGCTTGTCGTGCGCTCCCAAGCTAGAGAGCCGAGCAACAACTTTTTGCAAGACGCTGAATTTCCTACTCTCGAAAACGGAATAACTTTGAAACGGGCCAGGGTTCTGGTTCTCTCTCGGACACCACCCGCGGCGATACCACTCTCTCTCTCTCGGTCTCTTTCTCTCCCTTGTTTCCGTTACTTTCGGTTCTCCATTAAACCACCCCCGGAACGATCAATCACGCGGAACGGCCACGAGAACTGAAACACGAGAGTCCTGTTGCCGATGGCTTCACTAAGGTAACCTACACCGGTTCTATTATTACCGGCGACCGGCTCACTGTATCGGTTACCGGCCAGTATTTAGCCGAACGACTGACTAGACAGCGAGTTACCGATCTTGTCTACTGTTACCCGGCAAATGACTACTGGAAACGAGAACCGGAGCTGACGGGAGAAAGAAGGGCCGAAATACGATTGCTGGAGGCTGGGCAAGATGGAGAGGCACCTCTGTTGCGGCTCATTTTGCTGTACCCCCCTTTGCGGCTCCATTAGTCTCGTCGTCCGATGAATTTCTAGGGAACTGGTCCAATTATACGACACATAAGAATTTTGCTAATTGTGCATAAAGAGGTTACACGTTATCGATCTCGATGATCTTGTAACCCCCTGCCGTAATATTTTCTTTACAGTTACAGTGATTAAAACGCCTTTATTCACAAAAATGTCGTAGAAGAGAAAAGAAAATTTGTATTTTTTGTACAGCTACATTTATTTTAATGCTTAAATATTGGTTACTAGACTGTGAGAGATGCTTACTAGTCTTTATGCAAAATAAAAAATGTTTGCATTGATTGCAAGACACAGGAGTGTTCTTTTAATTATCTGATTAAGCTGAAACCAATACACTGATGTCTTTAAATCTTTTTAATATGTCCACTGCTTTAAATTGTGCTTACCCATTTTTGCCATAAAATCCATTTCGAATGCATAAAGTATATTTCAAGTCAGATTACAAATCAATCAAATTTTATTTAATTTAAAAAGAAAGGCGAAATATTCATACTTGTTAGACTTTGTTTAAAATCTTCATCACGAGTGTGATTCGTTAAAATACAGGAAGGGGTTAATATGTTGTCAGGTCGAAGATGGTGAACAACTTTTTCCTATACATGTAACCATAAATTAGTGCCCTCGAGAAATAAGCCAGCCGTTGATTTATCAACGTGAACTATGCTAGTAAGGAGCATATTTGTCGAATACAAATCATGAAATGATTTCTGAAACACAATAACGTCTGTACGAGGCAGTACAAGTCACTCAAAATTCATTCACACAATTCATGTAGAAAATTGTAATCTTAAGAGGATGATGTATGCGTAAGAGTGTGGAGATCACACGGGAAATCGCCGTTTAAAAACTGGCGCGATCAAGAGAACAGATTGAAAAGTTTTATCAGGCAAATTAGGTAGCAATGATAGTCGCGAGAACGTGGTTGCAACTTCCAAGATCAAGACAAACGTGTCCAATTAAGAGGCCGCAATTACGAAGTTCGCGAACGTTTTTTCTGTAGAACCCAGAGATTTTGCGAGTTCCTTGCATTATGACCGAAGTACAGGGTGTATAAAAAGTAATGGTCATCCGTCCTAGGGGTGAATCTACACCTCTGGATCGGTGGACAATTTCTAAGAGAAACTTGTCGCAAAATTGTTTACAACAAAGAAAATTGTTGTTAAAGTTTGTTTTTACATCAATACTTTAATCCAATAATAATACAATAATTTAACCCATGTACAAATGTTGCAATATTATTAACAATTTAAACTTCGGGAAGGTTTTTAAAAACAAGTTGAAGAGTGTAAAGCTTTTTTTTATTGAAGCTCTTCAGACCTTTAAATGGGCCCATTCCTCCTTATAATTTGGTGTTACAATGTTACAAGGTGAAATATGATTTAAATAGATAGCTTACAATCTTTGAAATAGGAATGGAAGCCTCAATATTAGGTTCCGCTATAAACATGTCGATATATAGAGAGATATTCATATTATAGCGAGGAGAATTAAGAGACGTGAAAACGGACAGTTCGGAAAAACTTTTTCGCTGGGGAACACGCGGAAACTAATGTACGCGACGATTACCTACAGAGTCCATTACTCATTCATACAGATTTCACGCTGCCGCATGCTACATCCTCTTCCGTGTTACAGCGCGCGTCTGTTCGAAAAGTTGCGATTCCGAAATTAGCTTCGCGGCTCAAAGATACATCTTCCATGAGCGGGCATGTTCGAGCAGGAACGATTCGTCAGAATCCGGAATTATAATCAAGCAAATGGACGACGCGTTCGCTGTCTCCGATCTCTCGCGACGAGCGAGGTACAATTAAACGCGACGGGGCTTAATTCTTCGATCTCGCTTCCTATAATTTCCTGCAGCGCGTTAATAACTTCATTCGTTAATAAATTACATCGATAAACGTCGGCTACTGTTCCACTCCGATGAAAGGAGTTTCCATCGGGCGGCTCGGGCTCGAGCTCGGGCTTGGTGCGCGTTTCTATTAATTTATGAATAAACGCCGGCGAGGCGGAGAGCGAAAGAGAGAGAGAGAAAGAGAGAGAGAGAGAGAGAGAGAGAGAGAGAGCAGCAGTGGCGTTCAGTTTGCCCGTCCACAATGAAATCTTGATTGCCGAGTGGTTCTCGCGTTTATTGCGGCCCGTCCGAGTTTCCGCTCGATCGTCCGTCTGCGCGCGACAACGGGGAAAATAAGCAGTCGCGCTCGAACAAATGGGATTCCATTGTCGGGGAAGCGACTGACTTCCCTGGGAATATTCCGAAACGAACCAGAACACGCCGCGAAATAGCCTAAACGGACCTAAACCTGCTCGCGAACCCGCCACACCTGCGCTGCCACAAATCGGGATTTCGCTGATTGGAATCAGTGCACAGTGGGCGATCAAATTATTACACTCGTAGTACGAAAATCTTATTTATTATCCACTACATTAACACCTCATTATTCAAATGTTTAAAATGAACGACTCAATATAACTCGAGACAAGAAAGTGTATCAAGTTGACTCGACTTAAGTAAATTCCGAAAATGGTTGGACGTCGTGTGTGTATCTGCGACTTCAAGAGTGGAATTTCGACCCGGGTCTATGTCCGGACGGTTAAATGGCACTAACTGATTTTCACCGTAAACGCATAAAATCCGCAGAGTGTGTGGCGATTATGTACTCGGTTCACGATCGACGCGTTAAACAAGACGCAGAACCGGCGAAGCAATCGCCGTTCGAACGAAAAATTCCGTTCACTGCCGATCGCTTAGCGCAATAAATTGCAAGTCGAGTAGCGTGCGGCAGCTCCAGGTGGTCGCCCAGAGGAATAGCACGTTCGAGATCGACGTTAAAAAGATAAGAACTCGGTTCGAACCGGCATGGCACGGGGACGTGTAATCCCGAAGAATCAATCGGCGGGTGCACCGTACAGTAGCCTGCATACCACGTAGACGGTGAATCGCGTGCTACCAAATGATTAGGTTAGATCAAGTTGGATCGACGGCTGTGTACCGAGGTATACTGAGGTGAATGTGTGTCTGAGTGGTGTAGAGAGAGAGAGAGAGAGAGAGAGAGAGAGAGAGACCGAAATCAAGAGATTCTGAGAAGGAGGGAGATAGAGATAAATACAGGGACGGATAGAGAGAGAGAGAGGAGTCTCGAAATTGCCGAACCGACCGACAGCTTATCCACTTCATCCGACCGGTATTACGAAGCCAACGTGCGACCCACTGTAGCCGAGTATCTCGCAGCATGGTGGCCCCCACAACGCTCCCTTTCCCATCAGGAAATTCCAGTGCCTGCTCTTATTTATCCAGAGGCTCCTGGATCGCAAAGCATCCCCGAGCTTTGTCTTCCTGCTGCCTCTCGTCGAGCCAGCCTGTTTGAGTCTCTGACCCATTCTACCTCCTTCCGCCAGTCACCAAATATATACACAGACATACACCAAAAGCCTGCACACACCAGGTTGCAGCAGGTTGCACCCAGGGATTTCCGGCTGCATTAATTTATGATCTTTACCCGGCCAGGAATGAAAACAGCGGCGTCTCGAGCAGATCGTCGCGTCGCGTCGCGCGATCCGACCCGCGATTCTTGGCGCGAACGTAATTCAATTAATCCCCGGACCCAGTCACGATCGTCGCCTCCCTAAGGCCCGCTACACGCATCCGTCTTTCTTTCACTTTCGCATCCAATTTTCATAAAAAATGGACAGGCAGTTTTCATATGAGGCCGACGATATTCGATCGTCATTACTATACTGCGGAGCTTTATGCAAAATAAGACTGTTCTGCATTGATTTTGGGAGGCAGGAATAAAATAAAAATTGATTTCATCCCTTAATGACTTTATTACATTAAACAAAAACATTACAATATTCTTAAATTTTTCTAATCCTTTACTGTTTTTAGGATTTAACCCAAACAATTTCTTCATAAATTCATAAAGATCCGCAGTCTTGTCATTACATATCAGTCGAGTACACGTCGGTTATTCTGCCGCACGGTCGCCGCACGTTAGGAAAACGGATATGTGTAGCGGGCCTAATTGATCTGTGTCCCACCCCCGCATTGCATAGGTCGCGGTTCATCTGCCAGATTCTACAGAATCTCCCAAAAAGAAAGAGGTGATTCCTGGACACCTTTCCGCTTCGCAAATTCGCGCCGAAACTACAGTGTTCATTTTACACAGAAGCACAAATTTAATTGCGGAAATGAGTTAATTTACATAGTGAATTCCACAACGATTTTTAGCATTTAATACGGCGAGAATTCTCTTGGGAAATTTTATATCAAAGCCAATTTCTGCTCTTCGAACGAAGAAATTTTCTCGACAATTTTCCAGCATCCAGTACGAATACGGACATCCGCGAATTAATTTTTATAAATATGAATCGAGGAATATTCTTTATACTTTTTGGAAGGTGCGTTACACTACAGAGAAGATAGGAACCTCGTTAAAATTTTTCAAGCATTTTACTTGAGCTTACTACAAACTACGCGAAGTGGAAACGCATCAAATCTACAGCAATCCTGTAGCAGCAGGAATCTCACAGTGAAATTACCAGATGCTAGGATACAAATTCTTTTTTTTTTCTTTATCAGTGAACCTCGTTAAATTTTTTTACAACATTTTGCTGCACCCTACCACGGAATGTCAATAGTGCGAACGCATGAAATCTGCAATTTAGTAATAATATAGTTCTCGCTGGAATCTCGTGGAAGAAGAAGAAACTCTGTTAAAATTTTTTTAACGTTTTACAACCACGTTCTGTAACAAAATATCAAACGTGTGAGTTCTCGATGTAAAAATGGGGCTGTGGTTGCAGGAATTTTTGCAGTGAAACTTTCAGTTTCCGGGAACGAAAGTCGCTGCTTTATCAGAGATTCTACTGGGCCCCAAAGAATATAAAAAACTCGTCAAATTTTCTCCACGTTTTACAACGTATTGTTGGATGAGATCTGCTACACCGATTACAATTACCTCTCTGCATTCCGTACAAAATAATCAATAAAATCTCTAATTGTGTCAAATATGGAGTATTTTATATGTATCATTTTGAAGCGCCTTCCACCAACGGTGACATGTCTTAAAAATCGATTACTCGTGTGAAATTTTCAAATAAAACACTTCGCATCAATAAAATAAAGATACGCGAGATATTTCAAATCAAGGTGACGGGATATCTCGTTCATAGCATCGTTTCTTCGACGTCGTGGAAGCGAAATACAGTAAATCTTCTACATGGAGAATTTACTGCATCTCGTGCAGGGTAGTGAAAGGGTTAATTGAATTCGCAGAGGCAAGACGAGGGTCGTAGAGTCCTCGAAACGTATAAAAATCGGCGAGGACAAGGGCGTGGCGTTTCGCAGCGTATTTCCACGGCATGGAACGCCACGCCATGACAAGCCAAACCAAACCAAGCCACGCCGCGTCGCGCCGCGAAGGTAAAGTTCTCGCACGCTCGTCTAGGACGGCTGTCGGGATGCGGTACGCCGTGAACGCGTTTCACAGCTTAAGAGAAGATTAGCCAACCCTCTCGTAACGATAGGATTTGACCATTGAGGGGAGATTACCGAGGCTGGAAACCATTCGGTGTGGATCCATCCTTAAGCGTGTTACACAATTACTGGCCGGGGAGAGTCTCTGCGACCACACGGTCGAGTTACTAAAGGCCCGGATATCTGGCTCAACGTATTACCCCTAATAAGAACGGAGAGAAACTCCTGTCGATTTCGGCCCGGCGCGGCGCTCGTAAATAATCCAAGAAATCTAATTACGCTTCCCCGAGCGGGTACTTCGGAACCAACCCCGGATGTTGAAAGGGAGGGGGTGAGAAGAGGGTGGAAAACGGTCCCGCGACCCGCCATGTTTATGGAGTATTAATTATTCGCTCGGAGGACGCGGACGAGTGTTCTTTGAACGAGATAGATTCGTTTATCTCGAGTGGATCCCGGATACTTCCGCCGCTACCGATTGCTCTTCTCGTTTTATCGCCGATCTACCGGAAACGGAAACGTTCTATCTTTCGATCTCTTTTTCGCGCTCTCTCCTTCAAGAATTATTTAACCCGGTGATTCAAAAATCCGGCACTTTCCTGTCTTTGGTCAACGGGAAATATTAATAATTCTTCTACCGTTCGATTTTTCTCTTCTCGGTTTATTTCGGACGATTTAATAATGGCGTCGTGTCGAGTCGCGTCGAGTACAGTAGAGAGCGTTGTGCATCGTCGTTATTGGAGCATTATACTCGGGCGACGTAAGGATGTATCATTATTATTAATAACGTACTCTGTTGATAGAAGTAAATTGTTTTATCGGGAAAACGTCGAGAGGTTCGAGACCTACGGCTCCAGACTCGAGATATGTGGATTCTTTCGAGAGGTCTCTCGTAGTCTCGTAGATAATGGAGGCACTCCTGTTCGTCGATATACGGAAGATTTCGAGTAGTCGATACTCTAATATATTAGATACTTTCTATTCTCTATTAGATACTCTATTTAGATACTATAAAAATAATTTGCTGCTTAAACCCGGGTTCCGGAGAAATCTTTGCGGACAAGAAGATGAAACAGTTTTTATGCTTATTTCAGAAAGAATGTGATATAACAGACATACTTTCATTTTCAATAGGGAATTCGCGTGGGCAAAACTTACGGTCCTCTATGGTACACTCGTTGCGATCCAAAGGAACAGACTCGCTTACCTGAAACAGAAAAGGAAGGTGTTACTGGTGGCGGGTGTGTAGTGTGTACCTAGCGAAAGAAAAATCCTGGTCTTACAATTACAGTAATGACCAGCGGTTTGCCCGTTAATGTCGTAGCTTCTGAATCCAGTGAAAAGAATGGAATACAGGGTGTTCCGTAACTGGTGGTACAACCGAGCAGGGGGTGATTCTACATGAAAAATTGAGTCGAAAATATAGAATAAAATATTTTGATACAAGGCTTTGTTTTCGGATTTCGCATCACGAATTTTTCGGAAAGGGAACCAAGGGTTGATGCGAACAGGACAGTTTCAAAATTCAATTTCATTATTCTCTAGACGTCGGTGTTGGGGAGCCCGGTTCGTATCGTTTGAAAACGAGGGAAAAAGTCGTGGAGGATGGCGAAGTTGTTCAGAAACTAAGCAGGACAAATCCCTAAACTAGCGCGATACCTTTTTCAGCGTGGAAACGAGCTGCTAGAGTGGCGAGACGCGGAATGGGTGGAGCCAGAGACTGGAGACGGTAAGGGGGTAAGCGGGACGGCTGGGCGCGAGCGCCAGTACGATTAAATTGAAATTAGTTGCGGAACTTTTTAATTGCAGATTCGATAACGCCGTCGGTGAGGCGGGACGCGGTCTGAGTGGGGGCAGGCTACAATTTATACGCGCTTCCCTTAGTCCTCTCACTCTCTCTCTCTCTCTCTCTGCTTTTTCCTCTTTCTGTCTTCGTTTCTCTGTCTAGCCTTCTCTGCCTACGGACGAGCTTTTTCTCCAGGCAGCGGCAGTGACGGCGGAAAGCTTGAGTGCGCCTGTCGCTTTACGAATTCAGTGCCCCGGAAGTGTGCTTATTATTAAACGAAGACGGTGAATTAACTCCTTACGGGTTCAACGACTCGACGGAGTCTTCCTCGGACGCACACCACCGTAATCCAACCGCCCCTCCCCCCTCCCCAATCCGAGCGAATCTCCTTCGCGACGATGAATACCGAACGCGAGGCGCGCACCTGAAACGAAGAGTCCCGCTTAATTGAAGGTAACGAAGAACCGGGACGAGGTTTGCTCGACGACCCGGTTACAAACCTACCCCAAGTGCGGACGCCGGGGGAAAAATAATTTATTTCGAGCGCAAACTCGAACGAACCCCGTGAACGATTGTTCCGGAAAATGAATCCTGGGACCATGGCAGGAACGAGTCGGGAAGCGAGATTGTCGAAGACTGGTCTCTTCAAGAGCCCGATGCATGCTGCGACTTGCATTTTAGTGTACACGGAAGGCGAAGGAATTTTTCGGAAGGGTATACAGGATGTTTCAAACGAAATCTGTGCTTGGGTTCGCAAGAACACTCAATCATTTTGTTGTATAATTTGATCATTGTCTACGACATCGAGTCATCACTGGACAGCGGATTCGATGCATTTATGACGAAAATGAGTAGATGTAATTTGAAACAGTACTAACTAGACTGCCGACCTTCATGCAAAATAAAAATGCTCCGCATTGATTGTGGCCAGTAGGAATAAAATAAAAATTTCTTTCATCCCTCAACGACTTCGATGCAGTAAAAACAACATCGCAATACATACTCTTAAATTTTCCTAGCCTTTTAGTGTTTTAAACTTCACCCAACAAACTTTTTCATAAATGCATAAAGATTCGCAGTCTAGTAATAACATTAGAAGAATTTGAAAATACTGTTATATTATTTTCAACCTATTAAACATATCAAGAAAGAAAATAAATTTCTATTCCGCTGCAGTTTGTCGGAATTCAGGTAGAAAATTTTGATTTTGCATAAAGATCCGCTATCTAGTCATCACCCTGCCGATTTCGAATTTGTTTATACCCTTTTTGAATCTCCGCCTATGTTTCCATAAAAACCTGACCGTTCTCACGAGTTCCAGAATTTTCTCCGCTGTTCGTATCGCGAGAAAATAAAATACAGAAACAGGAATTCGCATAGAAGCGCTGAGACAGATGAGAAACCGTCCGCCTTGATGAAGAATATTCTTATTGCTGCCCGCACGCCGGAGTTTCCCGAGCTCGCCCGATTCGTTTTAAATTATCGAAAGACATTCCTCTCGCAGAATTTATCGACTAATATCCTGTAGGATGGATGGGGTGGGAGTGGTAAGGGTTATCTCGAACGTAGATCGGCGAGTGTCTTCGGAAACGTAGTCCCCCCACCGATGTGTCCTATTCCTCTCCGATTCAACCCTTCGGTACGGGCCGCTAAGGAGGAGGAGGAGGAGGAGGAGGAGGAGGAGGGAAATAGGTGCACGAGCGGAAGAGTAGGAGAAGGAGGAGTAGGAGCAGGAGGAGGAGAAGAGAGGGAAGGACTTTCGTCGCATTAAGGAATCGAGCGAATCCAGAGGGCGACGCCCATTCCAGGACGACGACGATGCCTTTTTGAGTGGCAATATGGCAGGAAGCTCCGGCAAACGAAAAAGTAAGAGCCACCCCCGCGTCGTTAGGATGCCAGTCGAACCGAATGCCACCCCCGCCTCGCGACAGACACCCTCCAGGGGGCCACTTCGGGGAGCCTTTATGCCGCGTTCCGATCAAAAAACGACGCCCGTACAAGATCGCCGATAAACTTTAGAATCGTACAAGAAACTCCTGCGAAACCAACCCCGCGATCCAAATACAAATCCTCGGACCATCCTCGGCAGACTCCCTTGTTGACACACGACGATTTTACTCTGTTCAAATACACGTGTACACGTGGCAGAGTTGGCCAATAATCAACTAATATTTCAAAATGACTAATAGCCTTTTTGAATGTTAGTCATAGCAAAACAGTCATCTGTCTTCACTTTTTGATTAGTTAGTGATAACTAGTTAATAATATTAATGTATGTTAATCGCGCAATAGTGACCGATGACTAAAGATTAATGACTGATCATCAACTACTAATTCACTAATAAGCAATAGCTAACGATTACTTAGAGCTGTGACTAATTATTTGCTATTTAGTTATCACTAACTAATCAAAAAGTTTTGACTAATGACTATTTTGCTATGACTAACATTCAAAAAGACTATTAGTCATTTTTAGATATTAGTTGATCATTGCGCAACTCTGACACGTGGCGCGTGGACCGTGTAGTAAGGAAAACAAGGAATTAATCCGTTCAGCACTTTAGAATCCGGCGGCTCATGCTTTTATGTTTTTCCCCCGCCTTATGTTTCGGCCTCGCAGGTCCGTCTTCGCGAATTCTTAACACGTTTCACGTGCCGCGTGTACCCGTGAAACATAAATACCCGGGTATTAAAAGTTTTGAGATCCGGATTCGTTTACTACACGTGTACACGTGAAATAGGGATCTCTGGTTCAGACACACTGCGGTACGTCGAGAGTACATTAACATCTGCAGTTCATCGATACCTAAGGAAAGTCGCACGAATCGTATAACGCCTGCAATGCTACAATTCGACTCTGTAGTTTACATAGAAATTCGAATTTTGCGAAGCGATTATTAGCGAACCTACCTCTAATTTAGCGTACTCAGCGTGCCATAAAATTCTCAAACAAAATTTATTCTTGCGTGCTAAAACACTCGGCAGCCGATTCTCCAACAATCGTAAAGGCACACAGCCATCGCAGAGATCTAATTTGCACCTACTCGACTGTGTATTCGACGATCATTTCAAGTGCGAGGAGCCCGCGTCAGATCGCAACATCTCCGAACAAGACTCGCGAGCCGAAATGAACCTGGTTTGAAGTCGAGAAGCGTTTCAGGGGCACTCGCTCGTGATTAATCTTTCGTTTTCCTCAGCGGAGGCGAATGCGCATCAGAGAAGACGGGTCTACTCGTTGAATGCAGTTCTCCCTTCCCCCGGGGCTGCGAGAAAATGCAGTTCCTTAGCTGTCTAAGTAATTGCGTGAAATCGCGCGCGCGATGAGGCACGGGGACGACGGGTGATCTCTCGACGGGGATTGCGCGTTAAATCAACTCGACACGACGACGCGTTTTCGCAAGCCGCGTCTTCGGAAGACGTCGATTATGGCGGGGATTAAATTGTTCCCGGTGCGGCGCGCGACAGCTCGAAATCTGCGAGCTCAGTCGTCGCCGGGCGTGCGACTACTTTGCTCGTTACATTGGCCAACAACGGATCGATTAATCACCCCGGTCATTGTTGTCTTCTCCGCCCTCGGAGGAACGCCGGGGTCTACCCATTGTCGAAGCAAAGTCGGCAAACTAGACTTTGGGCTGCCGGCATTGTCCTCGCCGGGGCCAGTTGTCGTTCGCCAATGCGATTTTTTAATCTACCCTTCCATTCACCGTGTAAGCCAGCAAATGCTGCCCCCACGGAGCTTTGTTGCCGGCTTCATTCAAAGCTTAAAGATCTCTGGAAACAATTTTGCTTCGGAGCTCGGGCTTCCTTAAAGAAATATCACTTGGTTCTCTTTGCTCCGGCTCTTGGCATAACGAAATTGGACATTTTCGTACAAATTATGGACCAGCACGTTGATACAACGTTCGTTCTTTCGGGTTGTCATAGAAATACGTCCGGTTATGGCTCTTTTTGTTTATCAATTTCTTTCCGGTCTGAAGCGTTTTCTTCAATAATTTTTCTATTCGATTGAACACCACATTTCATTCAATCGTACAACCCCTGGCAGAATGTTTCCGATCGAAAACATTGATACGAATTTTAGAGAAGACATTCACTATTTAGAAGTATGAAAAATATTACTTTATGGAGTTAAAAATGATGGGAAATGAAGAGGGGCTTATTAAGGAATGAAAAACAACAAACTAATATAAGCTTCCATTTATTATAACAAAGAAACGAAAAAATAAAAAATGTTTCCGATTAATACAACTGCTGGAAGACTGTTTCCGATCACGACTCGAATCAGTAGAAGCATAGGAGCTCCTTGAATGTTGGAGGACATCACAGGAACATAAATACAAGGTAATCATGTCTGAAATATCAGTTCGTAGTACCATTCCATTCAGTACAGACGTAAGTTAAAAAGTCGGTGATATGCCATATTTATTCTCCATTCATGGTTGAACAAATACTAGTTGTTGACTGATCAGTGGTTTCTTACTGAATGACCTTACTGCGAGCTGTTGTGTTAAACTACTTTGCTTATACTTGGTCTGTACATAGGACTTCATGGAAAACATTCCGAATTTACCTCGACGGGCCTGTATATTAGGAAACATTTACTTGATTTCTCTTTATCCAATAACCGTATCAATCACGGTAGTAAAAGCATATAAAATTTCAACTGGATCGGTAAAACGATTCCCGGAAAAAAGAGGTCACTCCTCTCGGCACTTCGGAAGCTGTCATAATCCAATGAAACGAACGAATTTATAGAAAGGCCAGGAACTATACTAACAGATTCAAATCATCCTAGTAAAGAGCGGCGGGATGGAGAAGTAAAAGAGCGGGCGATCCGTTTGAAAAACGTTGTGCTCAAAGCGTCTGTCGTGTCCGCTGTTGTAGGGAGCACTAGAAAATTCGTCACGGGGACGAAAACTTTGATCTGCCGCGTGCTCTTGCAGGCATAAAAACGGCTCGCGATAAAAACGAAGGCGCAGACATAAAGCAAACATCGTAAACACCGAGGCGCGCGGGCTGGTGGACGTGTCTCGCGTTTATCCAGAACGATATTCCCGCTTCGAATGGATCCTCGAACAGGTCCCGGAAGACGAGCATGATCCAATTCCCTTGCAACCCCTCTAGCAAACCAACTGTAGGGAGGGGTTGGTCTCTCATTGTCCCGTGAATGGAAAAGTTCGAGCAATAAACTCCTTAAAACTGTCTTCGCTGTAACTACCTTCCGGCTGCTCTCGAGCAGCCGCTCACTTTTAATCTTGGCAAATGATCGCCCGGGCCGATTCCGGATTCTATGGATCGTCCCCTTAAATCACGGACGTCCGAGTGCTTGAACCCGTGACCGTGCAGTCTACAGTCGAAACCGGGTAATGAAAGAACGAGGGAAAAGTGTATTAGCGTCCCGGAGCTACGCTGGCTACCCCGCGCAAATACAAATGCTGATTCCATGGATCTGCTTGGTTGGGGGTTTTGCGCCCGAGACTTTTTATTGAGTTTTCGGGATGAATTTGCATATTCGTGTTTACCGAGAAACGAGACGTCTCGCGATTGTACTCGCGGTGGCTTGATTAAAAATTCTCTGAAGTGAAGAGCCAAGGCTAACAACCTCTATACGATTCTTGGCCGAGGAGTCAGTCGGCCTCTTTGTGTCTTAGATCTTGCACTCTCTTCTGTTCCAACGAGATCCTGGCGTACTTTGACATGTTGTGCTTGAACAACTTAACATGCTGCTTCGGACAGGTGACTAAAACGCTTCGGTTCCGTGTCTCTTTCTCGTTCTTGCTCGTTGTACGAGGACGAGTTCATTTATGATGTTGAACGGCAGAGTGGGGAACTTGTGGGCTTATGAGAAAAATGATTAGGTGAAACACTGTTCTATACATATATGTTTTCACCACATGGAGATTATCATACAGACAATTTTCACTTTGTGTAAAGATCCGCAGTCTGTCGAGGTGTATCGACAAAGAGATTCATTGATCTCGGATTTATTCGGAAAAATAACTAGGCAAACGCTTCACTGCTCGTTCCAGCTGTAGTCTGTTTGGTCAAATATTTGTTTAAATTATAAAAGTTCTGAATAAAGCGCGATGAACGCAAAGCGTGATGATTGAAGTGGAAATGAAACAAGATAGATGTTAACGGAGAGCCTTTCGCGTCCGTTCGTATTTTTGTAGGGTTGAAAAGTTAGGATTGCCGTTCGTGTATTTCGAGTTAATGGAAAATAGAGTAACACCTGAGAAAAGGGAAACTTCGGTGTAGCCACTTTCAGGCAGCGGAAATGGGCAAGCAAAGGGATCCCAGAGCGAAAGCAAGCATCTCTTCCATCTGGAGATAAGAAGCCCACGGTATTTGTTTAGGGTCCGCGTGTTTGCGCGCCCCGAAATGGACAATGAACACCGAGGAAAGAGGATTAGGAATGCAGCCCGAAATCCTGCGGAACGGTGGAGTAAGTAGATTGATACCGTCGCGTTCAGACAAGGGAATCGTACACTTTCTGCGGTGATGTTTTACTGGCCCTCGTGAAACCCCTACGCGATTTAAAATACTGGAAATACCAACAAGAAAATCAACGTCGGTCTCAAAGACATCCACCTTGTACAAATACGATACACTTTCATCCCCGGGTGCTCGCTTTCTAGAATTCGAAAGTGGTTCAGAAGAATTTGAATTAATTGATCCACATGTAAACTGTATCATATGCAAAATTGAATTTAAAAAGAACATCCACGTTTATCTCAAAGAAACAGGGACTTTGTATAAATACGATACACATTCAGTTTTCTAGAAATTGAAAATAGTTCCGAAAAATATGGAGAAGCCTAATGATTCCAGACATAAATGACCTGTAATCTTGCAGAACGTCCTGCAGTAAGAAACCGAGAATCCGGCGTGGTCTGGCACGGGATTAATATATAAAAATAAAGGGCGAAGGGTTGCGAGCTCGGCGACATTTCCACCGTAAGCTTTCCTCTTGGCCCCAATATCGTGCTCGAAATTCCAAAAATTGTTAATCAACCGCGTTTAATAAAAGGTCTCGACTCCGGGGGTTGTGGTCGGGGGTTAATTCCCGCCGCGAAGGGTTAATCCTAGCAGCGGAAACGTCCGGTTGTGCCGCAAACGGCGCGGCGCGGCGGCGAACAGTTGGCCAGGGCCCTTCACGGAGAAACGGTAATACGAGTCGCAATATGTCAGCCGGCAATAAGGGCGGCACCTGTTTTCTATAAGCGGCCGCGTTTCGGCCGTAAACGGCGCCGTTTTTCCTTCGTTAAGGGAAAAAGGTCCGCGGCGAGCGGAAAAACCGCGAGACGGAGAGCTGGAAAACGCGCGTGGAATTCGGCCGAGGGAAACGCGAACGGCGATAAATTTCGAACGCTTAATATACTCGCACGCTGCCACCCGTCCGCCACCCCCGCCTCCTGTCCTCGATTCTATTGCTTTTCCCCTCGGTGTTTCGCCTTTTACAACAGCCAGAGAAACGCACGGGATTACGATCCACGAAAAAGGTCGGCGGTCGCGATTGCGTCGTATTTGCCATCCCCCCCACCAAATCCTGAACCCCGTGTTGTCCCCGAAGCTCTAATTAAATTTCGGGAACGATCCGGCGCGGCGCCCGTGGGAACCGCGTGACCGCGAGACCCAGTCGTAAGAAAGACGTCCACGACGAAATGGAAATGTTCGGTAGACTGGCGAGATGGATAACGCAGTTTACCAGCGCGAAGTTAGTTTCCGGCGACGACCAGAGAACAATATTGTTATTTTTGTGTTAGGTTCATAGAACTCTCCTATGGTTTCTGGAAGTTCCCAGATTTAAGCTGGTTCCCGCGACTGTTTTTCCACGAATTTTTAGCAATTTTTTGTAGAGAAACGATCGAACCTTCCGCACTGGGATTTCACTCGTGTATTCATTGGTATTCGAAGTAGACGTGTGATTTTTCCTCGAGTAACGATAATTAAAATTACCCAAGTTATACATCTTTTTATGGGGTAAAGAATGGAGTTGTCAGTGAATCGTCTGACGCGCGTCTGGTCATGGCAAACCAATTCTACTTCGTGCATACACTCCGGGACAAAAAGATAGCACATCGCCTATCTTTAAACTCGACTTTCTCGGAAACGAGGCGTCAAAATAAAACATGTTCTTGCGTTTTTTCGACTTAGTTTTACATGTAGTATAATCCCTGCCGGTTGTGCCATCGGTCTAGCCACGTTCTATGTAAACATTCCAAATATTCCAGAGAAAAGGATCAGAGCGAAGATCGATGAAGACGATCAACAACCTAAAACTGCATAGAACATGAACAAATACAATTTCCACTAAAAAGAAGAAACCAATACAATTTTTCCACGGAGATCCAATTCCTCTCCGACACCAAGACCGGAGTAATATCGTTAGCTTCCCGTCAGAAATTCTCGGGGAATCTCGCCCCCGTTAATTTCCCGGAGTTAAAAAATAGAATCGTTGATCTGGCGACGGGCGAAATATTATTTTTTCAGGTCAGAGGAACCAGTGAAGAGCGGACAGGAGGTGCGGGGTGTATGTCGAAGAATAAAACCGTGATTGCAGCGTCCCGAGTTGGATGCTCGACGAAGAAATTTTTTTCTCCTCAGGGTTTTCTTTCCCGAGCAGCGAGAATCCGTGGCGGGGGCCATTCAGAAGTATAAATCGGCGAACAACGTTACTCTTTCCAGAGGAATGCTCCGCGAGTGGCGGTGTGCACGCGTTGAAACTTCGAGCACCACTCGGCCTCTCCTCCGGGGCCGTGCAAATATGTACGCATCGAAATTAACCCGGCAGACAGCTTTTGCGAGCCGTGCCACCCCCTTGGGCTTCGATTTCCTCGTACCCGGGGCGGAAAACGAGATTCCAAAGGAGAGAGAGAGAGAGAGACGTCTCTCGCGCTGCGATTCAACGCCTCTTTAAGGACCTGAAATTTTCTTAAGGGGACCGCTCACCGGGAAACCGGTCTTCGAACCGTTCCGCGCGTTCTTACGAAACTGAACTCGATGTTTGAACAAGTGTTTCTACGGTTTTGCGAAATTTTCTCAACGGTTTGCACGAGCGCTGTACTAAAACTACCTGCGCCTCGACTACTTTTTGTCAATGTACGCTAAGTGTGTCCTAAGTAAATTTATCTAATCGATTCTCTTGCAGGAGTGACGGCATTTCAACATGAATCGGTTATATGACCGATCACGGTTTTTATTTCGCAACTAGCTGTACGCGACCACGCGTTGCTGTGGTTCAGTCTGGTTAAATGGAAAAGAAAGAAAAGAGAAAGCGCACGTTCCTAATATATATGTTTAATTCATTGTTTCCCAAACTGGGGCCCACGTTGCTCATCCGCAATTTTATTAATTTTTAACATTGAAAATAGTGGTTCGCACATATATGTGCTACCACTGCTACCGAACATAGCTTAAATACGCCCAATTGCACATAACATATTAGGACAAGTTTTTCTACAATAAAAAAATCAGATCAAATGTAAATTAATTGTTAAGAAATTAAAAATTTTATTTATTGCAAAGATGTACAATCAAATACTTATTTAAAAGTATTTACCAATTCATTACTTGCAAAAGGGTGAATTTGGAGTGTAAAACCTATAAATTGTCATCAACAGTTTCAAAGTTTTTGGTCGGGCCGAAAACTATTTGTCGACGGGCCGCGTGTTTGACATGCCTGTTTTGAACGATTAAAGGGGAAGAATGTTACACTTTTTCAAAAAACACCAAGACTATAATACTGCGACACTCGCCAAGACCAAACTAATCAATTTCAAGGAAGAAAGCACCAAAGACCGTATCACGGAGAATGGAAGAAACATCGAATCCATAAACAAATGGAAACAAGCAGAGAACCACGCCACGCCCGATCATTTAATTTAGACGTAACGATGGCGGCGTCTCGTCCGCGTCGTCGTAGGGCAGTTTCGTTAGGGTGGTTTTAGCCCCGTAGGAGGATAGCAATTTAATAAACGCATGCTCGCAGGTCGGTGGGACGCTTCTCCTCGACTCTCCACGGAAATTCCGGCTGGCAGCTACTTTCTAATCTCGGATTCAAATTCGAGCCGGCTACCGGAGAGCTTCGTTGGTGTCTGCCGACCCGGTAACTACCTGTTTTGCCTGTCAAACGTACACGCGCCGAGCGTAACGAAGCAGCTGGTTTTTGCAAAGAGGGCCGCGCGCCGCGCCGTTCAAATTTCCTCTCAAGATTCGTACGTATAATTAGGAATTCGGTAATTAACGGACTTGTGTGGAGCGTGGCCGCGAACGCGAGCCTTCCTCGGTTTCGATCCCACGAAACTTTTACCCCCTTACGATCCCCTTGTACCCCGTTCAAACGTTTATTCCGCTCCGGCGTGCGCCAGAAGAGAGGATCACGTGCCTTTCTCTGCTCTCTCTCTCTCTCTCCCTCTGTCTCCCTCTCTCTTTGAATCCTGTACAAACGTCTGGCAGGTATACCGAATTCGCGTAATCTCGAAGAGGGAACCACGTGCTCGGAATTCAATCGTCGATCGATCGCCGAGAACGGCCGAATCCGGTAGAAGTCGGGAATCGAATTTTCTTTACGTCGCTTTTATCGGGAATAAGCGCGGCTGCCTGAACGACTACTAGAAAAATGCTATGGAAGCATGGAGATATTAAGAGGGAAACATACGGCCATGGTGACGTCTATGGTGGACCGTCCAATTTTCAATTTTCCATTTTTATAGACGAATTTTTAGAAAGTGGAATACAATACAATCTTATTTCCAGTAGCCGCAAAATTCTATCAAATTCTGTGTCATATTTTATGTTCCACCCTCCTTTGAACATTTTCAGCAGCCATAAATACATAAAGATCCGCAGTCTAGTCATTACTATTTTACTACAATAATTAACTCGGGTATATAACTGTAGGAAATGAACAATGTCGAATGTACGATCTATAATGCACGATGTTTAATGTACGACGTATCCGAGAGTACATCTCTGAAGAGTATCGATTTAAAAAAGCAACGAAACGAAAGTATCAGGCAAAGAAGAAAATGAGAACGTTGCCAGTATATCTGGAATCTCCGATAGAAGATCAATTTCTGCGACGCCGAAATAATAGATAGAGAAAAGTTGATGGAGAAACGGATCGAGGATCGCAAAAAGAATACGATCACCGGCAATTACCGCCGAAGGAGCTAGCGAACGATGTCGTAGGTGTTATAGAGAACGGATGAGGGGTTAGTCATCGGTCTGATAGATAGAGAGTTGATTCAGCTTCTCCTAAGTCCTAGTGCAGGTCCATTAGGCCGATCGACTGACCCCGCGTCTCCTAACGGACCAATAATAGCCTCGATCGCCTTCAGACACCTCGAGATGCGCTTCCTGTGCTACATAGGTGACGTAAACTTCGATGCTACACTAATCGACGCCTCGATTATACCCAGAGCGGTACCAATTAGTACCCTATGGTCACTCTTAATGCTCGAGTCAGAGATTGGTTCGGGATCGAAGTAGATGATCGGGCAACATAATCTTTAGACGCCTGTGAGTCGTCTGGGAACACCTAGAAAAATCTGCTGGTTCCCTTAGGGAGCTTCCAAAGCGTTTTTATTGGACCTTCTGACGCTTTCGAATGATCCAGAGAGATTCTTCTGTTGATAATCATCTTGACGGTGAATTGAGGCACGTTGTATACAGGGTATTTCACCTAACATGACCACCTTAAATATCTTTGTCGTTTTTAAAGATACGTCAAATGTCTGAAGGACAAAGTTGAATGGTAAAATGGGGCTCGTACGATACCAAAAAAATTTTTGTTTTTATGTAATGAGCCCCATTTTACCGTTCAACTTTGTCCTTCAGACCTTCTGACGTATCTTTAAAAACAACAAAGATATTTAAGGTGGTCAAGTTAGGTGAAATACCCGGTACATGTTGTGTAGGAACGTTCCAGAACGTTCCAGAATGCTCCGCTGTTCAGATCATTCGACGGCCCCGTCGCGTCGTGTGTTTACACGTGGTCACGACGACGGCAATCACGCCTGAGCCTGACCATATAAGGCAATATCAACGAACTTCGGCCGAATAAATGATTGCGAATAAATGTTAGACGATCGCAAATTAGAGGAGAGGATTCTTAATATAAAGAGTGCGGCCACGCGCCGCAGGCAGTCTGATTTGTCGCAAACTTGTAACCGATTCAATAAATATTTCATTTTCTGGATACTACAATTTGTCAGGGGTAAGCACGGTGTATAATGTCGCTAATCAAACGTGGAGATTGCTTCGTTTCCTCTGTGAACATTCGAGTGATCTAATAAAACGTAAGAACACTTAGTCTTTGTACTAGCTTGAAACGAACGCTTTTGACATTTCTGGGGAACGCGACATCCCCGGACATTTCAGAACGTTGGTCCGCAAACCATGGCGTGGATGTTGCCATTATTTTCCGTGCAACATTCGCTCGATCACCGTGCAGAGCCGAGCAACGGTTAGTGACCGGTGAACATCGGTAGGGGTTTTGATCGATGGGATTCGAGGGTGTCGGTGGATCGTGTTCCATGGGAAAGAAGTTTATCGAGCAGGTTGCCGGCTCACGGTGTCCTCTCCCTCTCTCTCTCTCTCTCCCTCTCTCGTAGTGCAGCTTTAAGCCCAGCCAGGACCGAGAGCAAGTGGGTCGATCTCCGGGGAAATAACTGGTCCCCTTTTAGACGAATATTCTTAAAGGATGCGGCGATATGTTTCCTTTGAAGGAAGGATCGCGTCGCCCCGTCGTCGTTGATGATGATGACGATTACGCGTGCCCCTATTATACGCGATGCTCCTCCGCGGAGGACGCTTCTGCGCGAAACGCACTCGGTTTACCGGGGCCGTGAGAGCACTCGAAGCGGTAAACAACGAACAAGCGAAATACTTTGAGAGATGAGAGAAAACCGAAGAAAGACAGAGGGAAGAAGAGAGTCGCAGGAACTCTTTTACGAAGGTAAAAGACGCGGAGAGAAAGAGAAAAATGGAGACAGTGAGAGAGAAAGACACAGACAAAAATACAGAGAAGAATAGAGACAGAAGAACCCAGGAAAAGGACCAAAGAATAAGAGCAAAAGAGAAGGAGTAACCCAGAAACAAGAATAGAGAGAAGTAGAGAGAGAGAGAGAGAGAGACAGAAAGCAGAAATGAGAAAGGGAAAGAGAAATGGAAGGAGAGGCGGGGGGTGCCAGGGAAAGGCGCGACGTCGAGATTAATAAACACTGAGAAAGCTTCCCTCCCATTATTGCAATCGACGTGATACACACCCCCGAATCTGCATTATTGTGTTGCAGCGCGCCGTCCTTTGTGCTTTTGTATGCCCGGTGCACTTTCTCTCTCTCTCTCTCTCTCCCTCACTCGCTGCACCAACCACCCTTTTTATCCGCAGCCGTCTCTCGGAGTCATCAGAGAAATGCACTCTTAAGCATTCGTTTTCGCAGCATCGCACCCCGCGTGTCCCGACCCATCCCCGCGTCCCTTTCGCGCTCGATCTCTATGAGCCGAGTCTCGAGACTGTTTGTCCGAAACGGTTCGTCTCATTAGGTGCTTTCGTGCTTCCTTGACGCGCGACGCAGGCCCGAATGGGTCGGCGGAATTAATGTTTCGAGCACAATGAACGAGGAGATTAAACTATTCTGCGCGGGCGGCTTTATTGGACTGAGGATGCTCGAATTCGGTTTTATGCCGCCTCGGTTTACGGAGAGGAAAATTCCCGGGAATTTTATTTCCTTTGTTTCGGGTAGAGCGTTGTGGCAGCATGTATGGGGCAATGTACTTTGTTAAAATGTTTGTTTTAGCGTAGTTTGTGGCGTGAGAAGTTAATGTATCTCGCGATCATGTATCTAAAACACAACAATTCTTAAAAACACAGACAGCAGACCCTCTAAATAGGTCAGAAGAATTTCAGAACATTGTTACGTTCGTCTCGACGTACTCAAATAATTGAAAGGATTTTATTTCTCACCTTCCACTTGGAAAAGATTCTTATTTATTAATACTCGCTGAAGTTTCAAGCGAGGTCGTACAGTACGTGTCGACAATTTTCTGGGATTTTATCGATGCGCAGCAGTCGCCCAACGCTTGTCGCATTAATCAGGCAATTTTATCTGACAACAATTCCCGTGTTTGTGGGCAGAGTGAGGGAAACAGGAATCGCAATTAAACGGGGCGTGTAAACGAGCATGTTAACCGTTTAATTAACACGTTCCTCTGGCGTTTCTTTCCTCGCGCGGCTATTACCGGAGCTTCAACGCGGCCCAATTCCGTCGTCGTTGTTGTTGCGATTATTACAGCGTAGCCTGGAGCACGGCGGATGTCACAAAGTAAACGGCGATTCTTTGCAGAGTGGCTGTGCGCGCGATCATGCAGAGCTGGAACGCGTTGAATCGTCCCCCGGGCGCGGGCGTCGCGTCGTCGTCGCCTCATTGCAAGATACTCGTCCACGGTGCATCGCTCACGATTTCTCGCGCTTCTGGCGCCGCGAATCGACGGCCCTCTTCCGGTCGCAAACACCAGCTACGTCGCTGTTCCTGCCTGGCAAAAAAATCCTGTGGAACCGGTCGCCGCTCGCGGACAAATATTGGCCTCTGAAATTGACTACGAGCGACGCGCAAATTGCGAAACCATCGCGTCGGTCACTCTTCCGCTGCCATTTTCATTTTCCAGCCGCGAGCCCGGCCAGGGCCCGCCTATTTTCCGCCCGTCCCGAATACTTTTTCCCTCTTCCGAATGCTGTCTCTCTTTCTCGCCCGCACACGTTTTCCCCCGCGTTCTCTCCGTTGCTCACTGTCCGTCTTTTTTTGCAGCGCGTCCTCCATTTCGTTTTTTATTCACCGATTGTCAGGAACAGACGTGAAAAGGATCGCGAACGATACAGCCCGCGTTTCGGATCCCCGCCGTCGATATCATCGATTGTACTGTCGAATGAAGCTTTTAGTAGCCTGGATTCGGAATCCGGCTCCTACGAAAGTGCTGCCGTGAATCGGTTCGTCGATACGAACTGCTCCCATGCAAATTTCAAAGTCTTCGAAAGTTGTTTGATCAAGTCCCACCGACTTGGTCTCCGTCCGAGTTGCCGGCGTTCTTCGGGTAGCGTGAGCGAGCCAGTGATGGACCGCGTTTTTTAACATCGTCGACATGTTGTGTATTTAACCCCTTCGGGGGATCATGGTGCGCAATGGGTTAAACTGCAGACGTAAATCGATACGGCAGAAACAATGCGTGAATCAACTAATTTCAAGACAAGCACATAGACATTCTAACTCCTGAATCTCTAACGAAAGATCGATATCAGCGATTTCGGCCAGTTCACCTGTAGTTGAAACGTCAACAGAGTAAAACGGAACACAGCCGGTAAAAATCTAATCCCGAACAAGGTAGCGGCGATTCTGGCATGGCAGGAACACCGGTTAGACACGCGGTTGGAGATTGTTTTCTGTCTCGAAAGGCGGAACGAAATTCGGAGGGGCAATTAAAGTGAATTATTAGCGGGATAAAGCAGTCTTCGCGGATTCGTGTAACAGGCGAGTTTCCCTTGTAAAACGTGCACAGGAAGAGCACTTGCCGCCGGGAATCGTTCGAATTTCATCGAAAAAGCAGCCGCACCCACGATTGATCTCTCTCCCTCTCTCCGAGAGCGTAGATGAAATGATTCGTCGCGATCCAGATCCAAGAGGAAACCGCGTACGATCCGGGCCGCTGTATAATTGGAAACTAATTGGATAAATATGCCGGTGGAGAAGATCAAATATCCCGAAGAGGATCTTTGTCTGCGAGAAAGTTTGTTTGACATTTGTATCGGCAGAGTGGAATTTTTAGATCTTTCAAAATATTATAAAATCAATATTTATCGGTAGACTGCGGATCTTGTGCTGATTTATTATAATTTAGAATAGTAGAAATATTCAAGGAATTTGAGAACATCAATATGTACCATATATTGTCTTCAATCAATTAAGATTGTTAAAGAAAAAAAAAGAAAATGTGGTTATAGTTTAAAATGTACGCAGACAATTATAATTTTGCATAAAGATCCTTCTACTCAGCCGTTTTAAATAAACAAAATCGCAGAGTGTTCGATAAAATATATTCAAAAAATGTTTAAGACTCGCGCGGCGCGCTTTAACCGTTAGCGCTCCTAAAAATTGCTGTACCATTATTCAAAATACTGTTTACATTGTTAAACATTTTGGTATCTAAACAATTGCTACAAGTTTAAGTATTGTACGAGGGGTACTATATCAATTTCACATGCATGAAATGATGAGAATAGTATTAGAATGGAATTATTCTAGGTGGGAAGAAATGTTTAATCTTCCAGCTAAAATAGCTCCGTGTGGAAAGGGTTAAAAATAGGGGTGCAGAACAGCCAGATGGTTAAATTCGGTAAATCCACTAATTTCTCCGAGGTATCTCAGTTTCCCCGACTGCTCACAGATTTCTCTAAGATCCCTCATAATCGCGGCGGATAGTACGGGGGTGGTTCAGCGATGATATCGCGCAGAGGATGGCATTACTCCGCGGTAGTTGTCGGGATGTGCTCCACCCCGCCATTCCGGGTATTGTTAGATCCTCGTTTCGGACCGGGTTCCCATCGTTCCCTTTTCGCGGGAACCGACGCGACGAGTTTCCTCCCCCCGAAAACCCTAAGCATAATTGCGGAGTCTTGTCTTCGGGAACTAGGCGCGCCGATTCCCCGGCGCGCCGTTCCTTTCCGTCGTCGGCAGAACCCGTACCTGCCAGCCGAACCTGCTAATGAGGGAATTACAGCATCCGCGTGTAATCGATAACGAAGTGTCGGCGGCGGCTGAATAGGGGCGGACCTACCACGGCTTGGATTATTCAGGTGTGTCTGCCACCTCTACTCTACATAGCAGAAAGACGAGGGATCCATACTAGGTCGCGATCGTAATTTCCCTTGACCCGGAAATCAACCCTCGCCACCACCACCTTCGCCAACCACCAAATATCTTTGTCATCTTAACCCCTCGGGCTTCTGCTCGTCTCTGACCAAAATTAACGTTCTTTTCTTTTTCAACGTACATAAAGTCGAGTTTTAAACGTCTCGTCTTATGGGAAAAATGGGTATGTGCAATTTAAACCAGACCACTCACGTTACTTTAAATGGACACCGTATGAAGGTTAATAAATCTCCAAGTTACAATAGTATTTCCTGCGCTGTAAAATTTTGATTGAACTTCTGGTTTCTACTAATTCCGGGCTTCTTCTAACGCGGTACGAACGAATCGCGTTAAAATCAGACAACTCGTACGCAACAGCCTGATAATAGATTGTCCAGAGAACGAGTGGGACGTAGAAGCGAATGTCTGTGGTCGCATCCAATTGAAAAATGCATGGCTCTCGAGGCAAGATATCATCTGCCGTGCCGCGGCGCAACGGTTCGATGCTCGGAACGCGGTAAAATAAAAATTGATAAATTATCTACCTGGGGCAGACGGTTCTCGTCCAGGTGACCGGAGAGAGAGGTTCAACGCTCGCATGCCGATAATATTCATCAACCGAAAACGCAGTTGTGGCAAGGATAAGTGAGTTAAGGGCCAGACGGGGGCAGAACTGTGCAGCTCGGAGCAGGTGCAATCTCACGTTGCATCTTTAGTATCGCGCGCATTACGACTCGTTTCTTCGGGCCACGTGTTTCTGACTCGTTCGTTGCATTGTTGAGCACCGTTCGATTCTATTGTTACGCTCGCAGGAATAAAGTTTAAGTAGACCTCGCCCCTCTCCTAGAATCGTAAACGTAATTTCGTGGGACACGGTATAGATGTCGGAAGAGAGCGAGAAACCGGTTCGAAGCACGGTCTTCTTAATAAATCTACCGGCTCGGGATCTCGAGCGGTATTAAGTCGCTGATAATACGGATTTGATTTGCCGGATCGGCAACGTTATTATTGCGCTCGTTGCCGCTGATGTATGTGCGAGATAGCGATCGCCTGCGGAGCAACGCGAAGCTTGTATCGATCACTCTCGATCCGTGAGGAAGGCGATCACGATCCGCGTACAACAGTCTTACAGTTAGACACCTTTGACGATTTCAGCTAGTCCCAGAGTGCTTCGCGGTTCTGTTTGCGGCTGCGGGATGAAACTGGTAAGTGCGGAAATTGCGTTCAAAGGGGATGATCATTGAATTGTTGCTCGAACACTGTGGATGTTTATGCAATTTTCAATATTTCTTTTTTTTAATCAAATTTGATTGTCAGTCGTAGTCACTTTTGTAGATCTGAAATATTATACATAAAAATTGTGTTGAATTCTGTGGGATTTTATATTGCAGCATTTTTTTTTAAATTTTCAGAAGCCAAAAATGCATAAAGATCCGCCGTCTCATGATTGCTATGCAAAAAATGTGCTCCTTCTCTTGATACCCTAAGCACGCGTTTAGTTTGCTTACCGATTGGTCCAGCACCGAGTCTGCACAACGAAGCAGAGGACGATACCTTGTTTCAAGATTGTTTATAGGGACGGTCCTAATCGAAAGGTTGAACACGCCTCTAAAGTCGTCAGGAAGATCCTGAAGATAGATCAAGCACGTCCAGCGCGATCCAATGCGGCGCTGTCCGAAACATCAACGCGGCGTGTCGCGTAAAAATCCGCAAGTTTAGCATTAATTCTACTCTGCTAACAATATTAATGGACAGATTGTCCACGGGAGACACCGGGGCTTCAACTTCGAAGAACGATCGTCGGAGCCGGCGGTCGATCAATCACCCGGTGCAGTCGCAAGGAAGTTCGCCGTAGCATTCCCAGATTGATCGATAGCTGACAGCCAATCTACCTGGCAGTCGATACCACAAAGAACAGTGCCGTGTCCGTTGTATATTAAACACAAGGTCTAGCGGGTGGCTAGCGGTGTGTTATCGAGACAACATAAAATTTTAACTATTGACACTACCGGCGCGAGACGCGGCGAAACGCGAAGTCGATCGTGCTCTCGTGTTATCTCGAACGATTCTTATCCGCGAACAGGTTCGCGGCGAAGGAACAACGTGTCCGAGCTATTTAAATAATTGGATGCGACAAGCCGGGGACGCCGGCGAGCGTACACTGCCTCGGAAATTTGAATTCCTGATGAAAATGGACGTTAACAATTTCACCGGCCATTTACTCGGGCAAATCAACCCTGTCTCGTTGGAAAACTCTCAGACAGCGTCACGACTGGATAAGCGGGTTGTTGTGTGTCCATTATATGTGGCAACGAGTACCATGAAAAATGGGATTCAAGAAACAGACGAACAACCCTTTCAAGCAATGGGAAAATCCGCGTGACCCAGACGTAAAACTGCGTCCAGGACAATGTTTCGAAGGGTTCGAACTGGCCGAGGGTTGTATTTTCCTTGGCAGGTCTCGTTTCCCTTGGCTACGGCCGATCGGTGAATTATTCTCCCCGGTTAAACGTAATAATAGCTCCTTGGCTGGTTGCTTACCGAACGAAGCGCGGTTTATTGACTCGACTTATCGCCGCGAGCCGTTTCCACGGTCGGCAACGGTCGATAAAGGGGTCGACAGACCGCCGTCATTTGCAAGTTAATAAAGGTATGCACAAACGCGGCGTCGGCGTTGACGTCGACGTCGTCGCGGCGAGAAATACGCCTTTTTTTTTATTTCCGTGCTGGGGCGGCGCCCGGAACGTCCGAACGGAACTTCCGACTATTTCTATTTGCGCAGTCGAAGCTCCTTCGCATTAATAACCAACCACCCCCGGTATCACGCACGAGGGAGGGCGGGGGGCTGTAAACGAGCAAATGATAATTGCCAGATAATTTTCCAGGCGATACGACGCCTGTGCACCCCGGATTTTCGATTATTATCTGACCGAAGCGACGCGACATCCGCTTCAAAGGCAGCAATCAACGATCGAACGTTGTGCTTGGAGATCCGAACGACACGTAACCCACGGTCCATCCACGCCCTTTTGTATCAAAAAGATTCCTTTGCTGATAATCGAAATAGGTCTACTTGCGTTACAGTGGAGCAAAAGCTTTTTTGGATCGGGACCATGTTGTCGGAGCTTTAATTATGCAACGATTCCTCCCGGTGCATTATCTTTGCTTTCGTGAGTGCAGGGATCAAAGTCTGCGAGGGCGGATGAACTAAATGGAGTACAGTGCTGTTTACAAAAGACTGTACATATATTTTGTACTTTATGTGCCGGGGGCGGAGACGGTCTTTTTAAATAATTACTCGTACATTTACGGTAACTTCGATTATTATTATTATTAAGCACTTCAAGCAACCGTTCTGTGAATAGCCAACATTCTCTATGATGTTTCTGCCGACAGAACAGGGTGCAATTCATTTTTCCCGGGTCCTGATTAGCAGGATCTAACGGGGCAACATTCTTCTTGGAAACGGGCTGCGAACGGTCAGCAGGCGACGTGCATCAAAGCGCTGTTCTGTTCATCGATCAATCTCGGCGCAGCTAATTTAGCCGACTAGGACGATTGAACGGTGAGATCCAGGAAGACAGAGAATCCTCTTTCCTGATCTTATCGGTGCCGAGAGAGGGAGGGGAGAGAGAGAGAGCACGCCGTGGAACAGCGAAACTGGCGAACCGTGTTCAACGTTTCGAGTGTACGGGCGACCTGTATATAGCCAATATAATAGTATCCAGAGCAGCACAATGGCGGTCGCGAGGGTGATAGCGAGAGCGACTGACGATGGTAGTATGTATCGCGTTCGCCTGCACGGTCCTGCGAGAGAACCCAGCGAAATCTGATTAGCCGGGAAAAGCGCTGCAGATACTCCCGTTAAGACGAACTATAGCGACGTCACGCGCTGAATTTATCCTCTCGCAAGCTCCGGCCGTGCTCTCCTCTGAACGGAACGTACACCTCAAAATTGAATGTCTTGAGGAAGCCTCGTTGATGATGCGTCTCGAGGGTTGGGAAACGCCATCGGTAGATCGACGAATTTTGTGAAAAATAAAAATGTACAGACATTTATTCCTTCTTTTAATAGCCTTTTAAACAGGTTTGAAAGCTATACAATATTTTTGTAATCAATTTGGTACCTGGTAGGTCCATTTTCGCACCAGTTTGATTAAATCGAGTGTGCTCGACGTTACCTTGAGCTAAAGGGGGTGGGAACTGCAAAGAGTTCCGTGCGAGACAACAGATTCTACTTGTTCGCAATCGGTTAAAAATTGTGTGAAATCGTCGCAGGAGAGAGTTGACAACTCCAGGATCATCGCCGCAGCGTCGAAAGGGGTTGGAGATCCGAGGATTGCGTGCGAGATGAACAGAACACGATCGGAGGAGCCCCTGTTGCTTGTTAGTCCGTTAGAATCGAGCATCGTCTCGCGCATCACGAGCGTATTATCTTCCTTGTCACGATAAATTCTTCAAGCGTAGCACGTGCGCGCGGCGCATAGGCGTAACCAGCCACCGCGTTCCGAAAATTTCTCGGCGGCGCGTGCAAACGCGATTCCCCTTGTTATTTATGCCCGCCATCAGCGGAACTTGCCGGGAAAGTTCCGGGGCGGATTCGCGATGCACGCATATATATATATGTATACACACATTCGCGAAAACCAGGGGTTTTGGCGGAAGAAGGGGGGCGGCACACGAAAAGGGGCTCTCTCTCTCTCTCTCTCTCTCTCTCTCTCTCTCTCTCTCTCTCTCTCTCTCTCTCTCTCTCTGTTGGTCGGCTGGGTCGGGCTCACGGTTCACGGTATGATAAACGGTATCGCGGAGACTGCCTCTCGTACGAGTGACTTTGCCAATGCGTCAGCCACGCCCCTGGAATTAATCCTTATTAACTGATAGAAGCTGCGTGGAACGGCAACTATTCCTGAAACGGAATTTCCTGGAAAGTGGCGGCGGTTTAATAACGCTTCTCTGTCTGCCGCGATCATCTCTGCTCGCTATAGGTTCGACAGAAGTGATTCATCGTCGCTGCATCGCGATCTCTGATTTTTATGAAGGTACGTTTATACAGGGTGTCCCGCATACAATGGACAATCGATTAGGAAATAATTCTACATGCAAAAGTGAGACGAAACTACAGAATACCGAATTTTTTTGCTTGACCCATTCCAGAAAAACTAGTTCAAAAATCAAGCAGTAGAATCGGCAGGTCATGGTCAGACGCATCAGACGATTCTGAATTTTCAAACTCGATTAACTGAGAAACGGAACGTCAAATAGAAAAAATTATTCATTTACAGTTCAAATTCTTCAGTTTCGCCTGACTTTTGCGTGTACAACTATTTCCCAATCGGTTGTCCATTGTATGCGGGACACCCTGTATATTCGCCTATCACCATCGTTTCGAGAGAATTGTATATTAGTTATCCTCCTCTTCTTCTAAAACAATTCTATAAAATATGCGGGCTGTTACACATCCTTAACACCAAAGTACCGAATTCTCCATAAGAAAATATTACAGTTGTGATGTCGTATCAAACTCCGGAGAACACGTACGTTTCTTTATTCTGCAAGATGCAAGACTCGGCTGGCTAGAATTGAAAGGTTGCAGAAAAAGCAGAGTCGCTACAATTGATTCGTCTCTTCCATTTTCGAAGTTGGAGACGCGAAATCATTTCCTACAGATTTGGTCGGTTCTCCTATCTTGGAACGGATTCTACGGTAACTGTACTCCGAGGCCAGTCGGCTTGGCTCTTGCATATTCTACAATTCCTGGGAGCGAACGGTACCAGACGGTCACCCACGACTACTTGGTAATTAGCTTGCCACGACGCGAGAAATTAATGATCCGTCTCCGGAGAGACACGTGAGAGTTGTGGGATAAGGCGTGACACTGACGGGCCCTTTACTTTCCATCAAATTTCATTCTTGCGACTAATGGACGATTTCTACGATCGTGTTATCTCAATGATTCGTATCACGTGTCATTTGTTGAATTCTGTCAATCCTTATTTACGGACTTGCGCGTCACATTTCTATATTAATTTTCTTGTAATCTGCCTCTTTTATAAAAGCTACGTAACGCTAAGTGCAGGTTTATTCGAATGTTATATTACTGGGAGAACGTTCAAGGTCCAAAGCTAGAGAAAGTTAAGAAATTGAATCTCAATCTTTCGCTTTTTGCTATATTAAGTGTCACATGACGTGACATTTTGTTCACGTCACGAACCTTACATTCAATTAAATGATCGCAGAAGTTCGTGCCTGATTTGTAAATAAATCACGAAGCACCGAGAGTTCACCGAATTAAACCGTACGGAGGTATCGAAAACAATGAGGCAGCATCGCGTGAAAGACCTCGAAGACTCCCGATCGAAGCCGAGTACATTCCCGTTGCGAAAGATGAAAAATCAATGGGAGGTGGCTTTTCCAGCAGGTTCAACGTCCCTGGAGAGTGATTGCGCCTCGGCCGCGATTCCCGAGAATTTTTAATAACGATCCCGCCAATCGAGACGGCAAAAAGTTGAGATAGTGAACGAGTGTCCTCTAAATAATCTAACAATCGAACAACGGACTCGAGGAATGTCTTAAACGGACCTCCGAGACTAGGGTTTACAGTCTCACGGCAATGCAAACAAAATCTAAATCTAAATAATTTCAAATGAAAATATTAGGTCGTTGCATATGAAATGTCCGATGTTAAACAACCGCAACATTTTCTTATTGATCGCAATATGCAGCGGCCTAATAAATCTGGTTTTGGAAAACAAACTATATCAAGCGAGTGGTGTCGTGTTTGGACTCATTTCAGTGGAAAAAGCGTCACGAGTATGCTGGTAGAAGACTCGTTTCGATTTCCACATAGGAAGAATGGAAGAAAGTCTGGAATCGCGGAAGCAGCGGCTTCGTCGCGCCGAAAGGAGTTGTTGCGGCCGAACTGCGCACGCAATCGTGTTCCGATTAGGCCAATTAGGGCGAGGGGAGCGGAGGGGCGGCTCGGTGAATAACTGAACAGCTGGAGACTCGGTGAAGCGACCCGGAGAGTTATGAACCTGCGATATCCCCGGCAGAGACAATTAACAGCGCGGTGGAATTCTGGCGCACGCAACGGCTTAAGGCGAGTTCGCAGGGCCGCGTCGACTCGCACAGCTTCGCTGGTAGCGTCCGGGGTTCGGAGACACGCGCGCGTGTCGGAACAGTTTTAACGGGGCAACGAGCCCCTTAATGAATTCACTTGGCCCAGTGCGCCGACCTCGTGACTCCCCCTTGTTTATTTTTGACGTGAAGCTCGCGAGACGGAGCGAGAACGAGCGATAAGGAAGAAGCTGGATAGCCAAGCATCCCCGTAACAGCACATCCTCTCTCGCTCGAAGAGGACGAGTTCATTAGACCGGAGCGGCAAAAAAACATTTTTTTTTCAAAATCGAAAACGCCCGAATGATCAAAATCCCAAAGTTGCGCGATGATGCCTTCAGGTTGCGCATTCAGCAGAAAGTTTAAAAATGTCGGGAGACAGTCAATTGTTACGGAAGCCAGCAGGAATATGGAAAAATGTTTTATATAAAATATTCGTCATATGAAGGGGCACATTTAATGACGCTATGCACATTTTTCCAAATGGCCCTTTAAGGGTCAGATGAAGGGCAACTTTATTTTTTCACACACACACACACAAACGGAAATCCATATTTTTTATTTTATATTCTTATTCTACATCGAAAAATAATATTTCGTATAAAACATAAAATTGTCTACTGTTCGTCACCGAGCCCTGTACCCGATTACTTTTGTCGGAGATTCCGGGGCTGTAATTAGCAGCCATTATCGAGCAATCGGCTCGCACAGGTGGCAGATGGAACCGCGGATCACTCGGAATACACACGGTTCACGCGATATTACCGAACAGAGTCATTATCGGGACCGGTCCATCAGAGATTTAATAACAGCAAGCTAATCAAACTAATGTATCATTCACGTGGTCGGGGCGAGCACACGGAATGCCTAGATCCGCCGATTGCGCGCCGCGCCGGGGCTCGATAAAATATTCTCGTAAAGCCAGTTCGCGCGCGAATATCCGATATTACGGATATCACTAATTCAGCCCCGCGAGCCGAGAGACTGTCCGACCGATATTCGAATGGAGAATTGAATGGGTAGAGCCACGGCGCGCCGCGCTGGCAAATAAACCTCGGAAAATCGTGGAATAGTTCTGCGAAAAAAGAGCGAACGCGTCTTGAGCTTTATAGCAGATGTACTATATGTATATATGTATTGTATAGTGTCTGGCTCTGCTAGAGCTGCTCGGTTTATCTAATGCATGCGTTCCTGCACAGAGAACGCTAACCCCTGGTGCACCCTGCACAGTATCTACCCCATGATATCATAATTATTCCGGGAAGTGAGTGGTGAACGCCGTAACCGCCGGAGAGAGAACGAGCTTCACCTTCTTTGCCCGTTTTTCTTTTAGCTTATTGTTAGTTGGCCTGGTTTCGGGCGTCTGGACTTGGAATATTGAATATATGTCGTCTATTATCTCTTCCGGGACGTCTAATTTATTATAAAACTGGCTCGGAACTTCGTTATTTATTTTAAGACCGGATTATTCGGCTTAGGTGCTCCTCGCAATCACTTTTAATCGCGTGGTGATTACGCGACGCTTAAACATTCTTGTTGGACGTTACGTCAGAATGTTGTAGAGGCGAGTCTTCCCCCCCTCCTTATTCGTCTGACTTGTCACCTACTGATTACCATTTTTTCAAGCACCTAGATGGCTTTTTGAATGGAAAAATATTCAAAGAAGAAATTGCTGTAAAAACTGCATTTGATGAATTTATTGTCTCACGTTCATTAGATTTCTACTAGAAAGGCATTGAGGCACTTCTATCACGATGGAAGAAGTGTGTTGATGTGGGATGGAAATTATTTCAATTAATGGAATACGAATAAAGCTTGTGAAGTAAAAGTTTATGTTAAAGATTCAAAACGGCCATTTCATTTGCAACAACCTAATATTTCTTGCAATCGATATAGACGATTTTTTGCACAAAGGTCCGCAGTCTAGTTATTAGAAACTGCATCGTGTGCTAAAGAAGGTAAAAACTGTCTCCTAGTGGTAAAAAGCCGTTATGTTACTGAAATTTCGACAATACGATTGGTGAAATGAGTCCCCGGTACTCCGTGCTGAACGATAATTATCTCGATTGAAAGAATCCTGAACGATTGCTATACTTAACCGCTTGTGTCCAGATTAATTGACTAATTGCTCATTGAATAAAAACTTCTCAGACGACCCTATTACTATTGTGCACATTCCGACTCCGAGAACCCGACTATCAGCTCGCATCACAGTCCGAAAGGCAAATTCGCCGAAGGAAATTGAATCGCAAGTCCGTTTCAAGAAACAGTGCGAGCCTCTAAAGCCAATTAGAATGTTTCCGAGGCGGATCGCGGAAAAACTGGCAAGCCGCGCCGCCACGCAACAATCGGCGCACGCACCTGAAGACTGTCCTACAGCAGCGGGGCGTTCGCTCGCGAAACCAAGTCGCTATCGCGCTTATTCCCGCGCGTTATCGTTTCCGCGAATGGCTCCGGTTCGCGTGAACCCCGCCTCGTTACGCAAAGTGAAACACTTTACTCGCGTTTTCCCGCCCCTCCGCGGAATTGGCGAGCGGCACGGGTCGCGGATTATCGAACGCGAAATGGGAATGAAAAGAGATTACGCCGCCTGTAAGGGGAATCGGTTTTCCTTTGTGGTTGTAAATGGTTTGTAAATAGGCAGAGAGAGAGAGAGAGAGAGAGAGAGAGAGAGAGAGAGAGAGAGAGAGAGAGAGTGGAGGGGAGAGAGGAACGACCTTTGTCGCACGATATTTGATCGTACGGGATATTGAGAGTTCCGACTACGAAAGAAAATAAAATTGAACTGTCTCTGTTATTTCATGATTGTTGGTTTATGGTCTCTGCACGGTCACGCGGCCACGGTGTACGCTAGTCTCTAGCTCCCGCTCGCCACTTTTTTTCGCCACGCGAACAAAGTGCACGTTCGCCGAAGTTCTTCACTCGGGAAAATGGAACCTAATGTCCTGAGTGCATGGCCGACTCATAGTCTAACCGTAGGGTTGAAACATCCATTTCGATCAAATTGAATATACATATACGTACAGCTGTTGCTATTATGTACTGGCATTGTGGTGCTGACATCTTCTTTCGTTGTGGAGCACGACGAAATCATTGTAGAAATTCGATTGACCATTTCGAAACCTCGTGGCAGTATTTCAAATTTTGTTCGACGTTCAATGGTATCGTACTAAATGGATTCATCGCCTTAATCAAAGCTCAAAACAACAACAAAGAAATCATCTTTTCATGGATCCCCTCTCGCGTAGGGATATCGGGCAACGAAACAGCTGACGCTGCCGCTAAGGCTAAGGAGGCCTCCAAAGAAATACCTACAGAATGCTCGTTTTCGTACAGAGATATGATTAACCCTCATCCGTCCCTCGTGTCAATTTGACACAGTTTTCATGAAATAAGTTACACTGTTCTGTTATTTGTAGGTAAACTTGTCCGTTGGTGGCTTCTATTTTTTTAACGCGAAACATATAACTGGAAAAACCTAAGATTTAAATGTTAACTCATCCATTTCAATGAAAAAAGCATCGAAAAGTAACTGCTTGACTTGTTATTTTATCAATTTTTTTTATTGAATTGCCTTTGAAAGCAAAGAATCGCGGATTCGCATCGAGCGAACATTTTTCGAACAACCCCTTCTCCGAGGGAGAGGGGGAGGATGTAACATTCCATAGGAAGCGTACCGCAGGAAATTCAACCGGCATCACGGCGCAAAAAGCCCCATCGAGAGAGGACCAACCTCTAAACAAAAGGGGGTGCGCTGCTCACGGACAAGCGTTCGCGCATTACTCAGGTGTATCGCGAGGCGACCGAGCGAAGGTGCTAAAGCTATCGGAGGATTCGCCTGGTGTGTGGCCCCTCACGGTTTCCCGTTTTATTGCATAGTCCACGCGGGGCCGAGGAATTACGGGGCGGCGCCCTATCTCCGGCTGTGTGTTGTTCGCCGTAAAAAGTTTTAACTCGCGAGCCCTCGCGATGCGAAGCGACGAGGTAAAAGGGAGGAGGCGGGAAACGGAACACCGGGGGAAAACCGAGCGGCGAGAGGGTAACAGAAATAAAACCGAAAAAAAAGAGAGAAACGAGTGTAGCGGGGCCGACGGGGGAGAAAACAAAGCGAATGGGAAGAGGAAGATAAAAAACAGGGAGAAAGAAAAAGAGAAAGAGAGAATAAGGGGTGGGTCTGTAGGAGGGTACAATAGTAACGTGAATGAAATTAGGGTTTCAGGAGGAACACGCGTTTTCTATATGTAGGTAAACGATCTTAGGGGATGGAATACTTTCCGTGGGAGTCGGAGAACCTCACAGAAAAATAATTGTATGTTTCTTATTGGTCCTCTTGCTTTTTTACTCGCAATGCGCGAAAGAAAAAGTTGCGTGCTGTTTAAGGAGAGAATGTACCATTTTTATGGGGTGCAGATTGCATTTCAAATAAAGCATCGCTGATAAAAAACAGAAATTCTACGAGCACGGGATCTTTAAGGAGCTTGAAAAATCGCAAGGAGATCATAGAACAAAATGTCATAAAACTTATTCTGAATGGTAAAAAAATTGGCTTTCATTTTCCCTTAAGAGAACGAAATGACTATCCGAACGACCTAATAAATTCTTCAAACGCATTTACCGCTCTGCATTGAATCTACTAATTTTTCGCATAAACGCATAAAATCTGCAGTCCAATCACGATTAGATAATCAGCGACACTGAACAACGACCTTATACACACGACCAATAAACATATTTCTCGTACCGCGACACTGATAATTCGATCACCGAGCGTGCACGCGTCCAAAAAATAAAGCAAAGAGGAGGGGAACAAAGCAAACGGCAAAAGGAGGGTTGCAGAGTGTGTGAGAAAAAAGTAAAAAAACGGGGGTGAATTCGAGAAACGGGGCGGACACGGTGGGAAACGGGCGTGAATGTACAGCTCGGAGGATCCACGCTCGGCCCTGTTCCCTTTATCTTTCAACCCCGTCCCTCCTCGTCCCGCCCCCGTGCACAGGAAGCGCGCAGGAATTTCCTGTTCGGGTGGTAGTTCGTCCCCCGGACAAAATAGACGTCAACGCAGTCTGGTTGCTGAGTTATGCGAACTTGGCGGGATTCGTTTAGCGAAGGAGACGACGACAACGACAGCGCCCCGACGCTATCAATGGCCCGTAACTCCCGGCGCAAAACCACCCCCACCCATTCGCGCAACTACCCCCTTCGTCGTTACCGCTACCTCTGAATCCAATATCACCGTGTATCGTACCAACTATTGCAAACAGCCGTGCGCCGAACACCGTCGCGAAGCTTCTATCGGCTTGCGACACACGACCAGAGTCAAAATAACCTCGATGAAACCGAGCCTCCCTCTCTCCCCCACTCCCTTTATGCGAAGCCCTGGCCCCTACAAAGGGAAAGTTATCTACGAAATCCTTTTTCCGTTCAGAAATAAATGAATCGCGGCGCATAGCGATTCGAGCAAGATCGAGAACGTTCGGTCCTGAAAAATGTGACCAACGATCGGACAGAAAAGAAACATTTTTGAAATTAATAAAAATAACATGGTCACTTTATTTCGAAAAACAAAATCGATGTTTCCCCCTCGTAATAAGGGAAAGTCTACGGACAGTTCTGTAGAGATTAGAATGGCAGGAAGTACGGATGCGAGGCAGATCACCGTTCAATCACGGGGTCAAAGGAATTTTTCGTCGTACCGTAAACAGTTGATGTAAGAATGTTCAGCGGGGGGTTGTGTTCGGGGTCGAGTCGAATAAGACGGCAGTTGGCGGTCGGCCAATAAAAGAATGAACCAACAGGCACGTGAAGGATTTTCTCCGTTAATGAAGAACAGAACGGATTAGTTGTTCCCGTAGCAGCGGGAAACACTGGCGCACGGCCGGAGAAAATGCGGCCCGAAAAAGATGGCTGGATCGGGGCCAACTTACCAAACCCCCTTTTCAACCCCCCTTTTCCAACCATCCCCTTCTGCTTCGGTCTCGTTACTTCCTTGAGCCCCACCCCCTCTCACTCTCTCTCTCTCTCTCTCTGTCTCTCTTTCTCGTTCGGAAACGTTTTTCTAATAAAGGATTCTTATTTAAAGGACAAACGTAGCCTCGGCGACGCGTTTACTCTCTCTCCCTCGTCCCCTTCGAGAGGCGGGCCGAGTCGGGCCGAGTCGAGCGACCCGATTTGTTAATGAGAAACTTAGATTAACGACTCGCCGGGAGTTCCTACGGATTCGTTCGGCAACACGGCGAGCAATCTTGTGCCAAAATCAGATACACCGTCGCGCAACTTCCACCGCCAGACAAATTAGATTCCCCGAGTTCGCAATGAAACGGTACACGGGCCGCAGTATTAATTGGTAGTTAAGCCCGTTCCAAAGCAGGTACCGCGCGCATCTCGTTATCAATGGGAAAGTCAGCCTCCTCTCTACGGCCTCCTAGTCGTTCCCCTCGCCCCCTTTTCTGGCAATTATTCATCGAGGATCATCGTTCATCCGTCACTCTACCCTGTGGATAACCCCTTTCGACGGAAAACGTCTTTTCGTCGATGCATACTGTAAGGGATCTGCGTTGCCCGGGTATACGCTTGCTCGAACACCCCGTTCAGACCCCCTTAGATCTTATTTATATTAGCGCCTTCGTATTCGTTCAAACGGGCTGCTCTTTTCCTTACGATTTGGACGAGAAGATGCGAGAAATTCAAGTTTCGATCCTCTTCGTTCAAAAGTTGTAAGTGTTTAAAATTGAGCGATTTACGGTGTTTTTGACGGGTTAACGCCGCCATGTTGTGTACAGTGACTGTGGTCGCGCGCCGCTTAAAAACGCCACATGCCACAATTTAAATCGATTTGAGTTTATGCATTAATTGAGCTCCTATAATAGGATTTATGTATTTACGGAAGGCTGAAAAAATAATGCAATTTAACCGATGTCCTATGTGAGAGCATCAGTGATCAAAAGTTCGAACGGCAATATCTCGAAAGCGAAAGCACAGATATTTTCGCAAAGGAGAACCATTCTCCGGCACGCATTCGTCATCACAGCGTTAATAATGCTCTAGGCCTGTGTAAAAGAACGCGCGAGGCGCGCGAGACACCTGGAGTCGGGGCCGAAAACGCGTGATGATGGATGAACGGGCTGGAAGTGCAATATTTCAAGAAGTTACGTAGCACCGGAAGCTACTTTGTAACTCGAGGAACAACTCCCGGGTTGAACAACGGTCCGCGCGCGCCGGTGAATTATGATTACGGTACAAATTTGAAGAAGAAGTTGCCCTGGGATGGTACAGCACGCGCTTTCCTATCCCCGGGACGTTTGCTGCGCGGGTCTCGGGTTGATTCGTTTATCACGGTGGTTACTCAAAGCCAAATAGAGAGGTTGCCGAGAGGGATCATAGTACAGGGGAGACAGAGAGAACACGAGGTCATGGCTAAGGCGACGAGACGTAGAGTCGAACACAGATCGGACAGGGGAACTTCGAATCCGCCAAAGTCACTCGACGCACGCTTTGAGGCTAAAGCTTCGCCAACTGCTCGACGCTGATCTCTCGAGGTATATACGGCTCGGCTGCAACAGTTGCCGTCAAGTATCATCAATTACAGCAAGTATTCCGGCGTCCGTCAAGCCTGACAGGGAGGCGAGGCGAGCATCGTCGACGTCGCCGTCGCCGTCGCCGTCGGGGTCAGACACCCGAGTTCCGCGTGTGTCAGCCAACGCTGTTCCACAGACTCTGCACACTCTCTCTCTCTCTCCCTCTCTCCGTGTGAGCTGTCCGTTCGATTTTCAGGACTCCCTGCTACCTGCCCGACTTGCTTGCTCTTCTCTGCCTAGCCTGTTCCACCGGGAATTTCAAAAACAGGCTCGTGCATATCGTGTAACCGCAATGAGTCACGATGCCGACGACCTCGATAGAATGATCCTGACGAGCACCGCCGAGGAAGTCATGCTTAGAATAACCTTCTACGCCGATGGGAACGATGCTTTAGGTTCTCTCGACGAAAAATTATAGTCTAGCATCCTTCTACGTTGAAATCTTTGCTACATCAGGCTGGTCCACCTAAATATCTCCATAACTAGACTGCGGATCTTAATGCAAAATAAAACTGTTCTGAAATGAGTGATCTGAGTGAAATAGACAATTATTTTCTTTCTTGATACATATATTTAATAAGTTTGTACACCTACTCATTTTTCTGATAAATGCATCAAGTCCGCTGGCTATTCATCGCAACTAAAGGAGCTACCCAGGTGGCTACATTTAGGTGGATCACCCTAGAGCGTAGAGCATCGGCATCGAGCCCGTGCGAGGAGGTTGGCAAAGCTATAATAATAAAATCGCTGCGACAATGGTCGAAGAAGGTCCCCGATATGCAAATGGTAATGATACTAGGTTAATTGTAAAACGGAGGAAGGGAGAGGCCGGGAGATAGACGTCTTTGGCTAGACAGGGAGGAGGACGCGAGAGAGGAGCAAAGTTGATGAAGTTTCTGACAGTTCCCGGGGTCAGTCTCCCCGGTAGCGGACGGTTGGCTAGCGACGCCGTGTATAGCGCGGATAGGGGGTTGGTTCTCGCTGATGGACGTCGTCGAAACACGGGAAAACACGAAGACCAAGACGAAGTTGCGAGGAGGAGAACTAGATGCTAGGGACAGGGAATCGAGGAAGAATAGAGAGGGAGTAGAAAGAGGATGGCGAAGAAGAGAGGATCGGTGGGGGAGAGGGTAAACGAAAGCCGGAGCGGGAAGCTGTCATAGCCGAAAGTTACCCCAATCCTCGGTAAACTCTGCGAGAGAGCAGACCCTTAGACGAGCCACGAGGGTCTCCGGCAGAGAGTAGGGTTGTACCGTGGTGTGGCTGGCAAGGTGGGGGAGGCTCAAGTTCCTAACGAGACACGCCGTGCTCAGCCATGAAACGAACTCAACCACCCTCGAAGCATCAGCAAGCCCGACAGCGAGCGACGAGGACACCGAGCCGGCCGACGACGTCGAAAACGAGCCAGAAGGACCCCGAGGACCGGGCTCCCATGAAATACGAGTATGAGCAACCTCGGCATCGGTAGCCATTACAAGCCACGTCAACGCTGACTAATCGTGCTACTTCGACGCGAGGTCCGGAATCTCGTTCTTACCCGAGCCTTTGCCCTCTCTGGTTCAACCTGCTACTGCTACACTAGGTTCCAGGATCGGACAACTAATAGAACCAGCACCGAGTTACAGCAGCAACGTCTATCATTCTTACTGGCGCCTAGACGATGGCCAGCTTCCTTGTTTGTAACCGAGAACCTCTCTTATGGCAGGAACAAAGAGTTACGGCAAAAACAGACCCGGCAAGTTAATGAGAAACCTGCCGGCGAAGAAAACGCTTGACTGATGGGGATTCGTTGATGATCGCGAGGTGATTGTTCCGGGAATTCGGCGAGGGTTTGGCGTGGTTGAAATTTTATTTACGCGCTTTCATCCGTATTTATCAGTCCACAGTGATTTTTAAACATCGTCTGTACCTCGTATCGATTTTATACACACTTCGCTTGGACTCTGGAAAGACAGTGTTCTTCGGAAATGATTTTATCATTGATGGATGCGCAACAAGTACTTTTATTTTGAAATTATTTCTCCTGCTGGATTGCTACTTTTTTAATTGAACTGCTATTTGTGCCAGTGCACCAATTGGCAGAATTCTCGAACAGCGTGTTGTACAAAAAATTAAAAATGCCATTACCGGCATACCCCATCGATCAAACAGGCCCGCCAACCGCGAAATTTCTAATTGTCACGACGTCGTGGCAGCACCATTTTTCACTAGCAAAGTACCCGTCGCATCGGCGAGATAGCGTCTCGTCGCGGAGACAATGAGAGCGTAGCCGGGTGATTATTAAAAAGCTAGGCACCTTCAAACGAGCAGCTAATAAACGGGTAATTAAGGAATGTCACTGGCATCGGCGGGGAGAGGGTAAATCATTGTTTACCGTGCACAATGGCATGGCTAAACTTCGCTAAAACTTCGAAAGCCCTTTCCCCACCCGGCTGCGACCGTCTTAATGGATCCCGACGGTGTACAGAGCTATACGAATCCAACGAACCGTCAGAATCCCGACTACCTTGAGCCCGGTCAGGGGAAATTATTCCTCGTCGATGAACCCCCGGGAAATCCCACCGAAAACCAATTGCGGACCTCTGGAAAAAATCTTGCAAAATGTATACAATATTCCTCTGAATCTCCGTATGCCCTAGAGATCATGCAGTATTTAGGTAAGTCATAATTATATTATTAATCGTTTCGCGACTGTAAGCACGAATCTGAAAAAATTGCCCGCTTCACATCACTTTTTTTTCAGTGGTCCTTATCTACCGCACGAAAACAGGTTTGACTGTAATTTGTAGAACATTGATATTAACCCTTTGCACTCGGAGCTATTTTAATTCCTGCGTCTTGCAGTCTAATCTTGAGTAGTCAGTTTTTGTTGAGTTGGTAATTTGATGGTTATTTCTCGTTTTACTAGTTTCACTAACAATAAGTCGTAATGTCTGTCGAACCTCTGCCTATTATCTTTTGAGCCTCCCAATTATTATACACGTATACAATGAATCGAAATTTTCTTTTCGATGCAGCAGCCCATCGGCGTCAAAGTAGTTCCAATTACGGCACCATAAAAGAGATGAGAAGGGAAGGGGTTAAGAGGAGACGTTCCGCCGTGTCGGACACACGTGTAAAAAAATTGTCCCGCCCCTGGTCCCTTCATTGTCAGAGTCATTAGCCCCGGCCACAGACGTCCGAAATCAGGGGTCGGCTGTTGAATGGATCCGCTAATTGCCGGCGGGTCTTGTCACAATGCATCGGCCCCGATTCTATGAGCCGTCGATGCATTCTTCTCGCTTTCGCCGGTTCAGCCGGTTCAGCCGGTTCCCGCGTTCTCGGACTGTGCTTTCTTGGCACCGTTGCACCGCACGCGCACCGGCGCGGCGCGGCGCGGAGCGGCAAGCTCCTCTTCCCCATTGACAGGTGAACCAGAAATCTCTGCCGTGAGTACAAACCTCTGCGGCTTTGGACGAGATTACCACGATTCTGCATTAACGTCTATTCAAATCCTGCGGAAATATTTTCTTTACCGCGGGAAACACCCTAGGCGTACGTGACGACGAGAACTGTGCGAGCTTCATTGATTCTGTTTCGCTACGGCAAAAAAGAGACAGTAGAAAAGTGGATTGCAAAAGGTGCGTGAATTATTGGTACGGATTTTTGAGAGGGCTCGAAAATGTTCTCGCGAGTTTTAACCCGGTCAAGACACCGCTATACAGTGGATTTTCTTAGCTTTTCATAAAAATCACTGAGCAGAATTGTGGAACAGTGAAATTGTGAGCGAAGTTGCAGATATTGTTAAGAGAACAAATGAATTCCTTTTGTAACGTGTTGTCTGAAAAATCTCGAAAAGAATCAAAGTGATTTGGATAATCAAATGAAAATTGAGAGAAGATAACATTTGTTCCAGTAGATTATAAAATTCAGCATAACATTAACGTTTTCGTTGGTAACACGTGTAAAAGTTATTAAAAATAGTATGTTTTTTATTTTAAAAAAACTTCCTATAGTCTATTTTGGATAACCCTGTACAAAAGAAATCAAAATCGTACTAAATCCTGTTGAATTTTATACTCCAGCATTTTTGGACATTTTTATAAGCCGTAAATGCATAAAGAAGACCCGCTGTCTAATTATGTGTCACGTGCGTCACGGCTGAATTCTTACAATTAGAATGTCAACGTAATGTTGCCCAACGTGTGACACGGACAAATTGGATTTTGCATAAAGAGCCCCACTTCAGCGGAAAATATACCGTGAAATCATGTACTACAGAGATATAGTATAGAACGGACACTTCGAACGTTGTAGCAGACTGGAATTAGCGAAGACATAACAGCGAGACTTACGAGCGACTCTACCGTGCCATGGAATCGTTCAATGTACTATGTTATATACTATGTACAGGGATCAGGAAGTTACACAGAATTTCATTAGAAATTTTACAAGCTATGTTACAAGCTCCGTGGATCTAGCCGGGGATCATAATACGGACAATCTTGCTGTGGGATCTTCTCGGACCATAAAAAAAATAGCATCCTAAAGTCTCTGCTACATATACTGTTTCCGATCCGAGCTGACTGGTGTTGTCACCAGATTATGTGACCTGACGAGGTCATAATTGTTTGAAGAATTGAGAAAAATCAACTTGGAGATCGTGTCGATAACAACACCTTATTATCGAATTAATTTCCAGATCGGTCGCTCTTAAGCTTCGACATGAAATCTGCAGTTCGAACTTTGTCTGGTTTTGAATTTGTTACAACCACAGTTTGCCCCTAAAAAATCGAAAAAAATTCTCGAACTTGTTTCCACGAATTTTTCGATGTGATTTAACGGGGAAAATACTCTTACAGACGAGGTGCAACGTTAAGATTAACTAAAATTGAAAATGTCGAATACTTGCAAGTAGAGAGGTACATATTAACCTTCGCAAGAAGATAATAATTACTGTCAGGACGAAGTATTCGAGGGAGGTCTAAAGCATACCATATCGAGAATATCAGCGTCCAAGTCTGAAGAACAAATTGTAGAGAAGGTAAAACACGATACTGGTCGGCCAGTGTTAGGTGGAAAACCAATTTGCCGCGACTATCACCGTCGACCCAGACGAATATTCGACAAAGAGTCCTTTCGGCGACTTTCCAGCGTCGGGACGCGGCGCGTCGCGTCGAGTCCCTAACTCCCATTCTCTCTATCTCTCTCCTCGAATGCTTTCAAGAAGACTCTCGGCGCCAGTCTGGCATGGAATTCGACGACTTCTCGCCATTAAAGCGCCACCATTCCATGGTTCATTGTGCTTTCCCACCCGCATCCGCCTCCATTCGCTGGCTACGGGGACACGGGTTCCTCGGGTTTGCACACATACGCCCCCCCCCCCTTGCCCGCGACTACTTCGAAACTCAAACTCGTATTAGATATCCATAAGTTGCCGGCGAGGGATCGGATGTCTCATCGGTCGCCGCATTCGGAAATAGTTCTGCCCCTAACTCGAATTCATTCGGGTGCACATAAAAATCCCTAATAATCAATTGATTCAATGAACGCAGACATTTTGTTTCCTATTAGGTAGATCGAGATGACCTTGAAAATCAATCATCTTGTAACAAGTTACGAAGGAGAGACGTTGAATAAATTCCCATACGTTCCCTGAAATGATTTTTTAAATTTCGCCGGATGAGATGGCGAGCTAAGGGAGACGAAGGGTGCGGTATTGCGGAAAAATTAGGGAATCGAGGGGCGGCAGTAAAGGGGGTTGGAAAAGGCGTTCAATAAATAAGGTGGAGCCTCGTGTGCTCCCGTAGAAGTCGAGTAGATCTTAATTTTCGGGTGGGAACCCACGCGAGAACCCGTCCAGGGAGTGGGTGGGGGCAGAAAATTGGAAATGGAACACGATAAATTCCTCGGGCTTTATCCGCGGCCCGGGAATAACGGGGATGGAATTTTTCCATACGCAAAATAGAGAGAGACGAATGGCGGAATAAGCTAACCGCGGGAAACGCGAGCATCAGCAGCTCGAAATGAATTTTTTATTTTACGACTACCGTGACTGGCTCCGGGAACGATACTTCGAGCGACGCCCTAAGAGCTCTCTCTTTCTCTCTTTCTCTCTCTTTCTCTTTCTCTATGCAGCCAGCCCGCACACACCCCTCTGCTATATGCACACGCCGCACCCTTCACTGGATATGCTCTCGACGAGATTCCACGCGGAACGAATATAATCCTGATCGAGGCAAAAAAGGAGCCAATACTACTCGCGGTAAAGCAGCGCACTTGGATCCGGGATACACCGAATGATATGTAAAAACTGCGGTTCTTTGATAAAGGGGATGTTTTATCGAGTTGCTCTGCCGATTTCCAAGCACGCAGAGACTTTAATATTAGGTGTACAACTTAATTCGCAGCCGTTCTTCAATTTATTGATTATTTACAAACAATTAGAACGCAGTCTACTCAAAGCAGCGGTTTCATGCAACATCGATGTGCATAGTAACTGCGATTAAATAGAAGCCAGTGACAGTCAACGACTTTATCGGTGATGATTAGACTGCAGATATCTATGCAAAACAAAAAATGTTTGCATTGATTGCAGGACACAGGAGCCAAATGAAAATTGTATTCTTCTATTAATTGTCCTATTAATATCAAACTAACACATTGATCTGCTCTAATACTTTTCACATGTTCACTGCTTTAAATTGTACGTACCCATTTTTGTCATAAATGCATAAAATCCGCAGTCTAATGATTATACTCGAAAAGCAGTAAATGAATTGAAATGCAGATTTGAATACACGTGAAATAGGGGTCTCTAGTTAAGATAAAGGAATTAGTTCATTGAGATCTCCATAGCACGAAAAACTTGTTCAACAGATTTAAATAGACCCGGTCTCTCCACAGAAGGGTTAAACAGCCGTTCTCCCCAGAGAAGAACGTTTCATCGAGTTATGTACGGGGGATGTTGCCGGGGCGTGTGCGGCCAGGAGATTCCGGAGAAAAAGAGGAATTGTTAAGAGAGAGAGAGAGAGAGAGACATCTATCTAGACGCTACAAGCCAGAGAGAAAGATAGAGAGAAAAAGTCGAAGAGGTAAAAAAGGAAAATATCAACGGAACGCAGCGGCGCGCCGGCGAGTCGAAGAAATACTTGTCCGAAGAAAGTTCCAGGAAGAATGTCTAGAAGATGAGAGTTACCCCTAAAGAATTGTAGAGCGGGGGTGGTAGGTAACGTCTAAACCCGTCTCGACCCCGTCCCCAGAAGCTTTACCGCCCTATCACGTAATGGTGTAACTTTTGCCACGGCGATGGTTCAACGAGTGGGGGGTTGAAGAGAGGAATAGGGGAGGGAGGAGGGTGGAGGATCGGATAGACGGACGGTTCCGAGGAAGAAGAGGATCCACTGAAAGTGGCGAGGGTGGTGAGGTCGACCCGAGGGAGTTTTAACGTACGGTCAGCTCTCGCAGTTCGGCTTAGCCCCCATCCTCGGCCAAACCCTCCCCCCGTGCTCGTTGTCTCTCCGACCGAGTCGATCAAGTCCGTGCGAACTTTTATCTTCGCGGCTTCTCCCATCGAAGAAGTCGGCCCGCCGCGCCGGCTCTGCCAGCTTCAGCCAGCTCCGCAAGGCTCTGCGAGAGGCTCTGCCAGAGTTTCAGCTAGCAGCAGACACACAGGCCGGAACCGAAGAACGAAAAGGGATATCCGAGATAACTCCCGTGGGAGACACTCGCTACCTGCTCCAAAGATATTGGCGCACGTACGACGATGCATACATGCATGTATGTATCGAGTGGCAAGAGGAAAAGAGAGAGGGCCGAGACTTAAGTGGGACACATGCTTTATCGCACCGTGCCCGAACGCAATCGTTCGAAAGTGGAGCTTGCTGCTGGAGCGAGCCAGCTTCACGGAGAGACTTAACGATTACAGCTGACGCTTTCTGATGGAGAACTAGGCCTTCGGACTGCGATCCGAGAAGTTTCACCCGATATAAACTGGTTTATTGCTGGACCTAGGATTTGCTGTTTCTTTTCCGATGGATTGGTCCGTGTCTAGGGATTTTATTTTCTTCGTAAATACAATATGATCGGGGAATACGAATTTCAGAACCTTCTTTCTATCGATGCTCAACATTTTCTACGACGTTCTGTAACATTTTACAGTACACTCGCAGTGGACTTACGGTCTAATTTTGATTTTGCATAAAGATCCGCAGTCCATTGATCGGAGAGGCGGTGTTTATAGTTCGTGTATTTCGGATTAAAAGATCAGTGGTGGGGATAAAATGTTGACAGTTACGGTAGAGATCTTCGCAACAGTTACGGAGGGAATACCGTAGAGCGACTCGGAGCGTGCAGATAAGTTCTGAAGCCGGTGTTTCGCGATTCGATCGTTTCCCGTGGCAGCAGCGGCTGGTTTGCTCGGACGTGAAACGCTTGCTGACACAAAGGAATGTTTAGGGAGAATAACCGAAGGTGTTGAACACGTTGAAGGATCGCCGAGAGCTTCGAGAAGGTACGGTGGAGAAGGAGGGTGGAGGAGGAAGGAGAGCGGCAATCGTAAAGATTAACTGACGGCAAGCTGTAAAGCAGCTCGATAAACGGATTGTATATGGACTCGTAACGGGTTGGCGTCCTAGGGCTGGAATAGACTAGCTCGTGCCACGAATACGTGTCACGACGCGAATTGAGTGCGAAAACTATGGGACGCCGGGATCCCCGATGAACGGCAGGAAAAATTTACGATCGGTTTACGGCGCGATACTCGTTAATCCGCGACGCATCTACGCGAGCGATACGATTCTTGGCCAGACTGTCCCCGAGAAAAATGGAACTTTCGTCCTCCTTCTCGTCGTCGTTCTCGCTCCTCGTCGTCGTAGGCGTCCTTTCTTAAACGGGCAACCCGTGTCGAGACTGTTATTGCATTGGCCGACGACTCGTGACTCGCTGGAAACGGCTCCCGCGAAATTAGAGTAGACGTGGTCATTAAAATTCATCGGGAGCACGAGCAGCAATCGTAAAGTTCAAATGGCGGACCCCGGAACGACGACGAGGATGTGTCATAAGCTGCGACCCGCAGACGTTATCGAGCCTAACTCTGCCTCCTCCACCGCCAATCTCCTTAATCGTGCGCGACACGAAATCTCGAATCTCCCAACAATTTCTCGACGAACCCACACAGTTTCGAGTACGCTCTCTCTCTTCGGTTTTTGAAAATTAGCGCGATAACTTCTTTTGCCTTGGGTGAATTTACAGAGTGATTGCTGGGAACTGAGACAAAGTCACTGCTCTTTTTT